>CM057449.1:1744720000-1749720000 GCA_016271365.2 Neoceratodus forsteri
AGAAGGAGGTAGGGAAGAGAGGGCAAAAAAGGATGGTGGGGGAAGGTGAGAGAGAGAGTTGCAGCAGTCATCAACCTTGTCTAGGGAGTGGGGGGGTGGATGGAGGAGGAGAGTAGCCAAACCAGGGTTGCGAGCCACCTTGTGGAGGGAGGGAGTGTAGGGGGAGGGTAGAGGTGGCACAGGACCATGCCATCACTGGGAGCCACAAAGAGGTAGGTCAGAGTCAAATGGCATGGGGACTGGTGGAAACAGTCACAGGTGCTAGATGCTGAAAGCTGCTGGTGTAGTAGTCTCTTGAAGGGGCCCAGAGTAGGTTGAGTGGAGATGGCCCGGCTGAGGGCATTAAACCAGAGGGGTGCTCTGTAGCCAAAGGAATGTTGACCCTGCATCGTTCGAAGATGAGGAACATGGAAGAGGTGAGTGCTGGCACTTCTTGTCCATTGTGAGTTGCTGCTGTGTAGCTGAAGTAGGTTTGCTGTGCCATGGGGAAGAATACCAAGTAACACCTTTTTGGCCAGCAAGCAGGTTTGGTAGTATAACCTCCCACTGAGTTGGAGCCAGCCCGTTTGAGCATAGAGGTCACAGGTATGGGTGAGACACTCAGCTCCTGTGAGCAGCCTGCAGGCTTTGTTCAGTGTAACCAATATTTTGCAGAGGGCAGTGGGGCTAGCAGCACCATAGATGACCAAGCCATAGTCTATGACAGAAAGGACTGAGCTGTTGATGGCTAGTCTAAGAGCATCCGAAGTGAGATACTGCTTGTGCCTGTGGAGGAGACTGATTTTGTAGTTGACAGTCCTAGTCACATTGCTGATGTGCTGGTCATAGGCAAGACTGCTGTCAAGTGTGACCGCAAGATATTTAAAGTGCTGGGTATGTTCGAGCAAAGCTCCAGATTGGGTACTGATATTGAGAGCATGTGACTTGTACTTGCTTCAAGTGCTGCAGAACATCATAGTTTGGGCTTTTTTGCTGTTTAGGATAAGTTTGTGGTTTTGAAACCATTCCTCAACAATCCTGAAGCTATGTTGCAGCTTGCACTCAAGTTTGTCTGGGTCAGGGCAGCTTGAGAAAATTACTGCATCATCTACATAGAGTAGCATTTGCTGTGGGCAGCTGTGCGGTAGATTGTTGAGAAAGATGCTGAAAAGGAGCAGTCCCAGTATGAAGCCTTGGGGGCCCCAGATTTTACAGGCAGATGTTCGGAGAGAACATTGTTGATTTTCACTCTTTGTGTTCGTTGTCCTAGGTAGCTTTTGAACCAGAGGGTTGATTTTGCAGAGAGGTCAATGGAGGTTAATTGGTTTAAGAGTAGGGAGTGATGGACAGTATCAAAGGCCTCTGAGAGGTCAATGAATACTGCCCCTGCTAGAGTTCCTTGGTCCAGAGACCGGTGAATAAACCCAGTGAGTTCAAGCAGTGCTGTGGAGGTACTATGGCCTTTATGGAAGCCATGCTGCTCTGGGCATTGAATAGAATATTTTACAAGGTATTCAACCATTTGGTCAGCCACTATGCATTCTAGCGCTTTGGAGAGTGGTGGCAGAATTGAGATAGGCCGGTAGTTTGACAGCGATGCCCTGGCTCCAATTTTGTACACAGGAGTCACCATGGCTGATTTCCACAGCTGTGGGAATTGTGAGTGGCAGAGTGACATTTTCAGGATTTTGGTTATGGGAAAGAGGACTTCTTCAATAGTCAGGGCAACAAGTTTGAGGTCCAGTGTGTCTGGACTTTGTCGCGATTTCCCAAGCACTTTGAGAATGTATCTTCTGACTAGTGAGGGGGTAAGTTTCTTGAAGTAAAAGGGAGGGGCAGACTGAAGGCGAGCATCAGTAGTAGAGGTGTTGGAGTGTGGCGGATCCTCGAAGAAGTCTGGGGAGAGTGTCCAGGAGAGGTCTGAGAATGCTTCATTGAAGGCATT
The DNA here is from genome assembly GCA_016271365.2 of Neoceratodus forsteri. Taxonomy (NCBI): domain Eukaryota; kingdom Metazoa; phylum Chordata; order Ceratodontiformes; family Ceratodontidae; genus Neoceratodus; species Neoceratodus forsteri. The sequence goes on from CM057449.1 coordinate 1,744,721,925, forward strand.
GGCTTAAGTTATTGGGTCCTGGGTAGGGGTACCCTGTATATTGATTAGGTATGGTGCTGATTTCACATCTTTCCCTAAGACTTCCTTCAAGTTTGTCCAAAAGTTTTTTCCGTCACCCCAGGAGACAGTAAGCACTCCTTGTGGTGTTTTGATTTAGCCTGGCATATTTCCTGGGTGCAGGCTTTTCTGGCTTGCTTGTAGGCTAGTATGGCTGAGGGTTTACCCAAATCTCTGGCAAGGTGCCAAAGGTGATTGCGCTTCTTCAGTTTGCTTATGAGGTCAGATAATAACCATGGGTTAACTGACCCCCGTGCTTTGACCTTTTTGTGGGGCACATGCACATCTTAGACTTTCGTGAACTGAGTTATAAAATAATCCAAGGCAATACTGATATCAGTAGTGCGGTCAATTTGTGACCAGTTGGTACTGGCAAGGTCATGCAGGGACTCAAGATGCCCAGGCTTTAGTACCCTACTAAAGGTGAAGTGGGGAGGTGGCTTGAGGAATTTGTTCAACCAGCTACGAGAGACTGGGGAGTGGTCACTAATAGCGTCCAGGTGCACTGTCACATTGGTGAGTCATTCTGGATTGCTTGAGAGTATACAGTCTAGAAGGGTGCTGGTGCCTGTTTTGTAATTAACCCTGGTTGGGGGGAGACAAGCTGGGTGAGGTGTTCTGCAGAGATATCGTCCCTGTATGTGCCTGCATCGGGTGAAAGCCAGTTGACGTTAAAGTCACCTAGAAAGATGGTCTCAGAGTTAGAGGGCAGGCCTCGGATGAAGTCCATGATACCCATGAAACCCCTTTTGTGTTCATTAGGGGGAACATAGACAGAGACAATAGTTAGGGTTTTGTTGTGTGCCCCAAGTAGGGCTTTAATTGCTAGTGACTGGGCATATGGTCCAAGATCCGCCAGGGGGGAGGACATGCCCTTTGATAGTGTCCTTGATACAGATAGCACAGCCGCCTTGTCTCTTGGTAGCCCTGTCAAGCCTGAAGATGTTAAAGCCTGGGAAGGCAACTTTATTGTCAGAGATCTTGGGTGAGTGCCAGGTTTCAACTACTGACAGAATGTCGGGGTTGTGCTGTGCTGTCCAGGCTAGAAGTTAAACCAGCTTGCTAGGGAGGCTCTGGATGTTTAATGATGCTATTTTGATTGTTCCATGTGTTGGGTGTTTTAGGGGGTGAAGTGGACTTGATGGGTCAGGGTTGGGGTGCACATCCCCAGCCCTAAGCAATAGGAGTTAGTGGGCAATTTGCAGGTAGTTACACAGCTTTTTACAGATACAGCTATTTTTCTTCATATACGTAGAATGTGTGCGGAACTGCATCAGAAAACATATGCGGACAGATTCACGGAGCTCAATATGCATAGCCTAGAGCAAAGGAGGGAGAGAGGTGATATGATCGAAACATTCAAACATCTTAAGGACATTAACAAGGTGAAAGAGTAACATGCTTCAATATAAGAAAAATAGCAGGACAAGAGGACACAGCATGAGATTAGAGGGGGGCCGATTAAGGGGTAATGTGAGGAAGTTCTTTTTCACATGAAGGCTGGTGGATGGATGGGACAGCCTACCTCAGGAAGTGGTGGGTATGAATACAATGCAGGGCTTCAAACAGGCATGTGATATGCATAAGGGCGCAATACAGATGAGTATGAATAGATAGGCCATTGACAGAGTATAGGCCTATGGCACTTTCATAAGGTAGAAAAAATGGGCAGACTGGATGGGCCTTGCGATCCTTATCTGCAGTCAACTTCTATGTTTCTATGGATATCGAATATTGATAGGCTCCATCAGCCAGTCAGAACTCTGGATTTTTGGCTGATACTGTGTGGACTTTCTGGTATTTCTTCAGTCTGTTCCCGGGCTCTGTACGAGTCAGGACTATTTTGTGAGAATGGACTTTGAGCTTCAGGGGCTTACCCTGGCCCTATTTGGTGAATTTGCTGTTGGCAGAATTGGATTGAGAAGAAGAAAGGGAGAAAGTGACTGAACGTGATTCCCCAGGTATAGACAAGTTGCTTAGTATTGATGGAAGAAATTAAATGCTTCAGAAATCCTGCACTGGGAAGTTGGACTACCTGAGAAGGTTGTGCAGATTAACAGAGTGCTACAGTCATTGCTGAGATGTTGTTTGCTTGTTTGGGACTATGATTGAAATGCTGAAGAGGCAGAGTGCCTCTGGTCATTGGGGTGCTAGCCGGGTGCTGTGTGTGTCCTGAGTGAACTGGTGAAAGTGGCTGAGAGCTGAGGTCCAGCTGCAGCTGAAGAAAAGGTTGTGGACACTGCTTAACTGGGAAGTGTGGAATGGTGTGCAGGGGGTGGCTGTTCCTAAGATGCCCCCCCCCGTAGAATTGCACTTGTGCTTATTGGAACAGAGGCTAGCACCCACTCAAATTGGCACTGGACTTATTGGAGTGACTGCCTGCAGACTATCCTTTTTTCTTAGAACTCCAAGCAGGGACTGCAGGAGGCCCACACCATTTGGGAGTCCTCACCGAGCCAAGGAGGGAACTTGCTAACCCCTCCCAAGTGGGACTCACTGTCTCAGGAGGTCGCTGGCACTTGCTGGAGTGCTAGGGCACCTGCAGTCCATCGGAGGAGCCGGGCTATGGAGCCACTCTTGGGTCTGGGCCTTCTGGGGCTGGTGTTGTCCTGCCAGAAGCAGCTGATGGTGACAAGTGGCCAGAACTACAATCAAGGTGACCAGCTGCAAGATCCCCGAGAAAGTTCCATCCTGTCAGAGGGATCCTGGCCAGTCTGCTTCTGCTTTGCTGCACTAAAACAAGGAGCTCCATTCCCCTGGTGCTGAGATCGACAAACCCTGAATACCCAGGACCTGTCTCCTGGGAGGGAAAGGGGAATGAATCTTTTTTCTCATTCTCAAGTTTTCTACAATATTTCAGGGCCCCAACAGCAGGCCAACCCATGACACCGATCTGGCCTGCACCTACTGGGTGCCCCTAGAGACAGTTTGTGGACACTGGTACCAGTGGGGGAGGGCTTGGCCTATGGGCCCACATGTTTTGTATTGTTGTCTATTCCACTAACCTTTTTCCTCTCTTCACAGCTACCTTATGTCCTGATATCCCTTTCCCTAGTCCTTAACTGTGGACTCCTATAAATACTTGGGAGTCTGGTTGAACTCCCACTGTAGTTGGGATTTTCATATTGATAACTTGATACAAAAACTGAGTAAAAAGTTTGGGGCATTGTATAAACGTAGAAATTGTCTCTCATTTGATGCTAGGTTAAAGATTGTGAATTCAATGATAATTCTTCATGTTGATTATGGTGATGTATATAAAGGGGCAGTTTGGGAAAGCTTGATGTTATCTATAATAGATATGCGCGTTTTGTTTTGGACGCACCTTGGAAAACACATCATTGCACCCTTTACAGGAACTTAAATTGGATATCCTTGACAGAACAGAGAAATATGCATGTGCAATGGTTAATCCATCGCTGTTATTTTAAAAAAGCACCAGGATGTTTAGTGGAGTTCCTGGAGGAGTGGAATGTTAAGGAAGGGCTGAGATCTGCAGGGGAAATAAAATTTAGGGTATCATTTATGAGAACAGTGAGGGGCCAACATTGTTATGTATATGAGGGTCCAAAACTGTGGAACTCATTGCCAGGACATCTGAGGTTATGCACAAATAAAACACCTTTGAATATAATAAAATCATGGCTTGTAAAGGAGGCAATGTCCTTAAAAACTTGTTGTATTTAAGATATTTGCATATATGGTATATTGTTGTAACTTTTTATTTTCCTTGTCCATGTATGTATTGTGTTGCATGTATGTATGTATAATGTATGTATTGTATTTTCTTAGAATGAAACTGATATTTTTGTACAGTAGGACCCCATTGTAAATTAGCTGATGCTAAATTGGGCTTTATCCTGTTTCTGATATCAGAAATAAACTTTTTACTACTACTACTACTTAACCCCTAAATAAAGCTGTGAATTTGTTTGTTAAAATTTGCTGTGTTAGTGAAATTCATTGCATGTGCTTACTGCTGGATATATGGTTCATGGTGGAACAAGGTACAGATATTTGGGGACATAGCGTGCAGAGTGGTTGGTTGGGGAGGTGGGTAGGTATGGTATCCCAGGGGGCTGCACCAGGCGGATACCTGGACAACTAATACTTTAATCTGGGTGAAGGCACCATGCTGTTATCAATATTTCTGGGCATGAACTCCCAATTGTCACCATAGCAGGACCTAGGCCCCTTGCCCGGTACCCAGGACGGCTGGCGGGGGGGGGGTAGCCCACTGGCATATGGCAGCAGGGCTACACATAAATAAGGTCCCCATAATGGAAAATGAGCAAAATAGCAGCCTCAGTAATCCTACGTCTTCTATGGGTAAATCCCTTTATACACAGGCACAGATATTCAAACTGCGCCAGGCTGTGGCGCAAGCTTGGGCGCAGTGCAACTTGTCTGTGCAGGGGTGTATACTTGGCGATATTCAACGGAGCTGTGCCATGGCACAGCATTGTTGAATATCACACCCTGGCCACCCGCAGTGTGCATGGTGCAGTGGCACTGCACCAGCGCAAGTGGCCAGAGTGGAGCATGCGGATACGCTAGCGCAAGTTCCGTTGCGCTATGCACAGCAACCACGATATTCAAAACTTGACATGCAAATGGGGCCATAATGTATGTAAGGTACAAATGGAGCCATTTGCATGTCATTATGGCCCCATTTGCATGCAGGTGCGCCGATCCCCGACGACTTGCACCTGGCGCCTTGCCAGGCAGCAGCCGTTGGGGACCGACACCCCCTGCAGCCTGCAATGTGCTCCACAGCCTGATCGCAGGCTGCAGTACAAAACAGGAAAAGCATAAATCCCTGGTGGTCCAGTGGACCTGCCCACCTGATCGCTGGCATCTGTAATCCAAAAGTTGTATTCCTTCGAATATCCCTGGTGGTCCAGTGGGCCACTGTCTGCCCGATCAGGGCATCTGTACTCCAAAAGTAGTATTCATTCACATATCTGGAATGTAGAGGAGAATGGATGCACGCCCATTCGTCAGGACCAATGGGCGACAGCCCCACCGATGGTGCCAGTCGGCAGGCGGCAGGGCGGCAGGCAGGTGGGGTGCTGCCACCCACCGGCTGACTGGGGAAGGGGGTACCGCTAGACTACCAGGGGTATTGGACATATTTTTTTTTTTATTACACATGCCCGCGATCGATCAGACAGCGGTCCACTGGACCACCAGGGTTATTGGACAGAATTCTTTTTTTCTTTTTACAGATGCCCGTGATCAGGCAGACAGCAGTCCACAGGACCACCAGGGATATTGGACAGAATTCTACTTTTGGATTACAGATGCCTGCGACCGGGCAGACAGCGGTCCACTGGACCACCAGGGATATTGGACAGAATTCTACTTTTGGATTACAGATGCCTGCCTGAGCATTTAAAACTAACTTATGATGGTATGAGAAGGGACCTGCAGAAACTTGAAGAATGGTCAGGGGTTTGGCAGTTGAAATTCAATGCAAAGAAGTGCAAGATAATGCATATGGGGCACAAAAACCCTGGCACAATATATCAGTTGGGAGGGTGTGGATATAGCATGCACCAAGCAGGAAAGGGATCTTGGGGTTATCATCTCTGATGACCTCAAGGTAGGGAAACAGTGTGACAAGGTAGCAGGCAAAGCAAATAGGATGCTGGGATGCATAGGCAGGGGCATCACCAGCAGGAAAAGGGAGGTCATAATTCCACTATACAAGACACTAGTGAGGCCCCACCTGGAGTACAGTGTACAGTTCTGGAGACCTTACCTACGTAAGGTCATAGACAGGGTAGAGAAGGTTCAGAGGAGGGCAACAAAGATGGTGCATGGATTGCATCACAAGTCCTATGAGGACAGGTTGAAGGAACTGAACATGTACTCCCTGGATGAGAGGAGGAAGAGAGGGGATATGACAGAGACATACAAGTTTCTTACAGGGAGGAACAGGGTGCAGGAATACACTATTTTTAAGCGAAATAGATGTTCCAGGACTAGAGGGCATGGGATGAAGTTGGAGGGAGGATGATTCAGAGGAAACGTGAGGAAGAATTTCTTCACAGAACGGGTGGTGGACAAGTGGAACACCCTGCCAGGGGAAGTGGTGGGGGCTGAAACAATCACGGGATTTAAGAATGCATGGGATAGACATAAAGGAATTCTGGAGGTCAGGGGTAAGGGGCAACAGACTTCTAGGAAAACATAAACTGAACTTACAAGCTCAAATGGGCAGACTGGGTGGGCCATAGGCCCTTATCTGCCGACACTGTCTATGTATCTATGTATCTATGTATCTATGTATGGTACAGTCAGTACTGCAGAACATTAAAAGATGTCTGCAGGGCCTCCTGTATCTGGGTCACAGAACATCCTGCACTATAAGAATTGTATTGTCTGCATAAAGATAGTGACTAGCAAGTTGACAGGGGATTTGAAATGAGTTTCTGTAGACATTAAACAATAACAGACCTAGTATTGATCCCTGAGGAACTCTGATGTCCATTGGTAGGCAATTGGACAAGTACCCATTTAATGAAACCAGTTGGAATCTTTTTCACAAGTAGCTTCCAAGCCATGCCACCACTGACTGTGAGAACCTCAGGGATGTGAATTCATCCAATAGTATATTATGACTGAGTGTATGAAACACTTTTGTTAAATTGATAAAAACTGTCCCTACCAACAATTTTTTATTTAAGGATTCTTGAATATCACCCACCACTTTTAACAATGCAGTTGTTGTGATGTGTCCTCTTCTAAATCCTGATTCCTGAGGGCACATCATTTATTATTCTCCTTGTACAAGGCTAATTGCTCATCCACCAGTTTCTCAAAAACTTCAGAAATTATGGGTACTAAACATATTGTTCTGTAATTATTTATTAATTAGATTTTTCACCAGAGTTGTAAACGGGTATGACCTTCGCCTTTTTCCATTCTGATGAAAACATGCTTGTTTTCAGGGACAAGTTAAAGACATATGCTAATGGTTTTGCCAAAACAGGGGCCACAAATTTTAATAAGGCTATTGATAATTCATTTAATCCCATTGTTTCATGTATGTTCAACTTAAGTGAAGTGCAACCCCAAGGTGGCGCTAACCCAAGGGCTACTACCCCTGCCTGCGTGACTAGTGACAGGTTGAGGGACCTAGGTCCATGGACAGGTGCCTCCACACAAAGGTCAGGTTTGGTTGCAGTTAGCCTAACCAGATCAGAGCCCCTGGGACACTGCGATCCCCCTCAGTTCTCACTAGTGGCCCTTGTATCCTACGGGAGAAACCTTCCCAATACCCCAGACGTGCAAACCTGTTACACATACAGATAGCACTTACCCCCCAGGACTGGTTCTTGCAGTACGTCTCTGAGGACCCCCTGTAAAACAAGGTTAGGCAGTGTGCACAGCTACAATGCAATACTTTTCTATATGTACTGACACCACAAGCAAGGTATATTTCAACAACAGATCTGATTTATTGGAGGGGATAGTAACAAGGAGGGGGTAAATCAGGTTGATTGGCAATTGTCACATAAATTAAAACAGTATGGTGCATGCAGAGAAAGTCAACCAATAACACCCTCTGGGTACCCAGGATGGGGAAGGGGCTAGCCAGGTCCATTGCCTGGGGTAGGCCGGCTTGGTGTAGCTGGTTGGGGCCCTGTGATGAAGAAAAAAGATCATGCAAACCACACACAACAAATTGTAATCTGGAGCCAGATGGCTCAGTTCGTGAAGATTTAGGCAAACAATTAAATTAGATGACACACTTTGATTTAATAGCAGTTGCAGGGAGCTACCTTGATTGTTACTCATGGTACCCAACTGGACCAGAGCAGAGGTATGAGGAACAGGATTTGTCAGCTGGACTCTCCAGGCTGATCCCTTTCAATGGATTTCTCTGGCCGGAAGGCAGTGAGATGAGGTCCTCGTGGCTGGGCCTACTGGATTCAATGGCACAGATTCAGTCCGCTTACTTCTGCTAGGACAGCTCTCCCAGCTCAGCCCACAGTTCACAGTGGGGGAAACAAACCACGATCCCCATACAGCATCTAGCACATTCATATGCACAGCACTTACTGTACCAGGTCGCAGTGTTCTGACAGGCTGATCATATTAAGCACAATCTTCGGTCTTCTACAGGTTAAGCCTGGACCCACAGCAACAACTTGCTTCATGCTCACAATTTCAGAATCAGTCTGAAAACACCTCTTTCTCTCTTTCAGTCCTCAGCACATTTATATACTAAAATTCCCACAATACCAGGCAAAATGGTCCCTAAACACAGTCGCAAGTCTCCGCATCCACTGGGGCTTAAAATTAACAGGAGTTCCTACCAGACTGATCGCATACAGCAGAATCTTCAGTCCTTTGCAGGGTGAGCCTGGTCACACTTTGGTGTTGTCTTCCACTTTCACAAACTCGGATTTAGTCAGAAAGTATTGTTTCCTCTTTCTCTTAATGCTGGAAACAAGCAACAGGCCAGAAGTCAGACCTTCAGCAAGGTTCCCGCATGAACTACTGCGCCACAACGGCTGCTCGAACAGACAAGCTCTTCACTCTACAACTCCCAAACAGATCTGGCTTGCCAGCAGACAGCTCAGGGGCTTTCACTCAGATCCAAAAAGTTTGGTTGGTTGATTCCGATGTCAGTCACAGCAGAGCTCCCTCTATATGTGCAAAAAGGCACCAATAGTCCAGAAACTACATTTCCCAGAGTCTCACTCCACACAGCCCCATTTAGCAGGATTCATTTGAGAGTCCCAATTACTGATTGGTCTGATTCGGCAGTCCGGGACCAAAATGGTGGAGCTACACAGAAACAGTCCTAGCTGCAAGAAGACAGGTTAGAACAAACTACATTTTCATTACTTCTCTAAATAATTATCAGCAAATAGTTACATCTTTCAAAAGGTCTCACTCTGCACATTTAGCCGATGGCAGAAACTAAGTGATTATTCAGCAGCCCAGGCGGGACTCGGGCATAGAAACACACAGTTCCCCCATTCAAACTAATTATGACTGCAGGCTGGCAGCCCTTAAAGAGACGGTACGTTAAGGCTCAAAAAGCACTCACTGAAACGCCATTTAAAATGGCTTAACGCTGAACAACACGCAGGCTGGGAGCACTTAAGCAAGCTCCATGGAAGACTTTTGGGGAACCCCCATTTGCAGGGGGGGTTACACCCTTCCTGGCATGGAAAAACTTGGTGTCCACATCAGGTGAGTACCTTCACAATAACTTCAAGGCAGATCATCATATACATTAGCAACTCTAACACATTAATCCTATAACTCTTAAACAGCAATCAGTACATCAAACCTTTACTACATGCACATTTTCTGTATTTCACAGTACATTACTTTTAGACAGCATTATACATACATTATACTGATTATTTAGACCCACTTTGCAATTTGAACTCAAGTCAACACCTCCTGCACATGAAACTTGGAAAGAGGTGGCCCTTCCCTATCAGCTACCTTGGGGCTAAATGGGACAGGGGCACCATACCTAGAGGGCAAGATAATTACCCAGGAGTTTGCACTTATGCTCAGTTTAGACAGTGAGCTCTGGGACACATAAACTCCTTTATGGGCCACATTGAGAGGCAAATCCACAGGTCTCCCGAGAGAATCATAGCTGAGGTGCACTACTGGCTTTACAGCTCGACCAGTCTGTCTAGGGGGAACTGTTACAGTGTCTGCACTTTTAGCCTCATTCTCTGCACTGTCTTTACTTGCAGGGGAATTTCCATCAAGGTAGGAAGGCTTGAACTTAGTGCACTTTCAGCTCCAGGATCTGCAATTTCTGAGTCCACAACACTTGGCTCACATGGAGAGCATTCTGGCACTGGCAGGGATCTATCAGGACACTCAAAGTACTCTCCCTGCTCTGGTAAATTACCAGTCATCTCAGTTCATCTATTCCTTCCTTAGGTAATTCAAACAGTTTCACCACACAAAGTGACTCAATGTCCTCAGATGTGACACTCTGCACTTCACTCTCAGGGAGCATTGGCTCCAAGGACAAAGCTGGGGGCTTAAACAGTCCAGAAGGCCCAACTTCATCCCCATAATTGACCAGAGGGTTACCTTGAAACAACTGACTTAGTTCATAGGAAGGATAATAACCATAGTTGCACTCACTTTCATCTGAAGTAGACTGACAGTCATTCTCAATTGAGGTTTGCTGTGCAGGAAACCTTAAATCAGTAACTGCAGGTGCAGGCTTCCTCTGTCTTTGTCTGGCAGCAGCCCTTGTTACTGGTTCAGGGGGAGTAATCTCTGAGGGTTCAGATTCAATCATTATTTGTCCAATGGGCAGCAAATGGTTATGGTGCATTGTCTTTACATCTTTTGAGTTGTTTTCAGTCCTTACTTTATACACTGGTAAGTCATTCAATTTACCCACTACAATATGGGGGAGATGGTACCACCTGTCAGCAATTTTGTTTTTGCCATGCAGTCCCAGATTTCTCAACAATACATGATCTCCCACTTGGAGGTCTTGGGCCTTCACCTTTTTGTCGTATCTTTCTTTGTTAGCCAAATTTCTCTTTGCAGCCATAGTCTGAGCTAGTTGATATGCATGATTCAATTGAGCTTTTAACTTTTCCACGTATTGTAGGTAACTGTCAGCTCGGACTCCATCAGGAGAGACTCCAAAACAAACATCCACTGGCAGCCGAGCCTCTCTTCCAAACATAAGGCGGTAAGAGGAGAACCCAGTGCATCATTTCTGGTGCAGTTGTAAGCATGTACCAATGTGCTAATTTGCTGGCTGTATCGGGGCTTGTCTTTTGGGTGGAGAGCGACTAGCATGTCCAGCATGGTGCAGTTGAACCGTTCTGGCTGTGGGTCCCCTTGGGGGTGGTAAGGGGTGGTTCTGGACTTCCGCACCCCCCACAAAGAGAGCATCTCCTTGATTAAGTGGATCTCAAAATCTCGGCCTTGGTCAGAATGGATTTTCTGGGGGGCTCCATAGTGAACAAAGAAATTCTCTATCAGTACCTTGGCTACAGTGGATGCTTTTTGGTCCTTGGTGGGGAAGGCTTGGGCATACCTTATAAAATGATCTGTGACAACCAGCACATTACTAATATTTCGCCGATCTGGCTCTAAACTCATAAAGTCAATACAAACCAACTCCATGGGGGTGCTGGTGGTGATGTTAACAAGGGGTGCAGCCCTCTGGGGCAAAGACTTTCTCTGCAGGCAGCTACTGCAAGTCTGTATATGATGCTCAACATCGGCCACCATCTTAGGCCAGTAAAATCTGGACCACACTAAATTAAGGGTACGGTCTATACCGAGGTGCCCCATGTGGTTGTGTAGGGACCTCAGCACCAAGTCTCTGAAAGCGGTGGGCAAAACAAATTTTTGTTTGTCTACTTGACCTCCCCTGTTCACTGTTTCTCTGTACAGCAATTTGTTAATCAGTTTCAGTTTAGGGCCTTCTTTGTACAACAATGCAGTTCTCAAATCAGAGGAGTGCAACTTGGACTCATCTTTCCCTTCGTAGAGGTCTTCAAGTGCTGATTTGATCATAGGATCTTGGGATTGAACCTGCAGGAGACTGTCATTATCAAGCTGAGGCAGTGCACCAATATCTAATACAGAAAAGTGGCAGTAAGCAGCAGGTATACAATTGTCAGAGGCCCCCAAGCAGTCTGCTAGACAGTCCACTGCGTCCGTGGACATTTATTCCTCCTTATCAAACTTCTGGCATAGCGCTCTAATATCAGGTTCTGACAGTCTGACCCAATCACTTCTGGAAACAGTCCTCCAAGAGAAAGCATCAGCATCTGTGAGAATTAGGCCTGCTCTGTATTCAACAGCGTAATCATAGGTAGACAATGCAGAAAGCCACCTATGGCCAGTGGCATCCAATTTGGCTGAAGTCTGCACATAGGTCAAAGGATTATTATCTGTCTTTACCAGTATCTCTGCCCCATACAAATATTCATAGAATTGATCAAATGCCAGGAACTCCAATTTATGCACGGAATAGTTCTTTTCAGATGGGGTCAGACTTCTGCAGGCAAAGGCCATTGGTCTCAGGCCATTCTCATGTTCTTGATGTAACACAGCCCCCAAGCCTTGCAGGCTAGCATCAGTATGTAACACATAGGGTTTTGCAGGATCAGCATAGGCAAGGACAGGAGCGTGAGTGAGTTGGTATATGATTTCATGAAAGGCAGCTTCAAAATCAGGTGTCCATCGTGACCCAAAAGACTAATTTGGATGGAAATACACTCTCTCAGCTTCAGTGGAGGCCACTCTCTTGTATTTTTTACTGGTGGGAGGATAACCTTGGGTAAGATTCAGAAGTGGGCGAATCACCCTGGAGTAGTCCTTAATGAACCGCCGGTAATAGCCACAGAATCTTAGACATCTTTGCAATTATTTTAGGTTGTATGGCAGGGGCCAGGTGGTCAAGGCCTCAGCTTTGCTAGGATCAGTCTCTATCCCTTGCTGGACACTATGTGCCCCACATATTTTACTGATGTCTGAAAGAACTGGCATTTGTTGATGGATAGCTTGAGGCAGAAATCTACCAGGCAGTCCAACACTTTAAAAAGTCTGCTTTCATGTTCCTCCAATGAACTCTCAAACACTATGACATCATCTAGGTATACTAGGCCCTCCAATAAGTTCATATCCCCCACTGCACGATCCATCAACTGTTGAAAAGTGGTTGGGGCCCCCAAGATCCCTTGGGGCATCCTCATAAGTTCATAGAATCCAAGTAGACATATAAAGGCTGTCTTTTCACGGTCTTCTGGGGCCATGGGGATGTGGTAGTACCCAATGCGAAGATCCAACACTGAAAACCACTTGCTACCATTCAGACAGTCTAAAGCATCCTGAATACGAGGCATGGTGTACTGATTGGGAATGGTCCGCCTGTTGAGGGTCCTATAATCCACACGCATCTGTACTGTTCCATTCTTCTTCCTCACCACTACAATAGGTGAAGCATAAGGGCTTCTGGATTCTTGATTTACACCAGCTGCAAGCATCTCCTGTAGGTGTCGTCTCACATCATCTATATCAGCAGGTGCCAGGTGTCGAGACCTCTCCTGGAATGGCTGCTCATCATGCAGTCGGATATGATGCTCAGCTCCTTGCACACATCCTACATCCCATTCCTTTAATGAAAACACCTGGTCTCTCTGGGCAAGTTTCTCACTGATTCTCATCATCCATTCAGCTGGCAACGGGGAGTCGCTAAAATCAAAAAAGTCTGGTGTCACTCTGTCATTCTCCCCCGAATACTTGTTACTGGGTAGCACTGCCGTGTCTGCACAGTGTACGTTAGCCAGGGTGCAACCTCTATTCACCCAACTCTCTCTGTCTGACACATTGTGAACCTGGCTATTACCCATTGAGCATAGGCATGGGCCCGAGCGGGTAAGATACTGGGCTTAACCAGTAACCCTTCTGGCAATTTTCCATCGCCTGGAGCACCCAGTATGATATCTTGTTCTTGACATCCTTTCTTAGGCGGACCTCTCCTTGTAAGTTACACTGAGCATTAGGCACCAGAATTAGAGACTCATGGTCCCTCTTCCATACAACTCCAACTGGTTCATCTGCATCCACCTCTTCTTCATTCTTCCGTGACTCATAAGCCTTCTTGTTCCAGGCAGAAATCCTCAAAGCTCTCCCAGTCCTTTGCCCCTGTTTTTCATAGCAGAGTTGTGCCAACCATCCAAACATATGGGCATTCATCCCAATCAGTAAGGCAACCCCATCATACAATCCAGTGGTGGGACATACTAAGGCCAAGGCTTCCACTTGCTCTGCCACTCTAGCTATTGAGGTGGGGAAAGACAACCAAATTCTAATGTAGTCAGAGTAAGGGTATGCTTTCTCACTTAACCCCCAGACATGCAATCCTTCCAAAGGCTGTAAGGGCACATCAGACAAATGCTTCTGGTACCAGTCTTGGACTATGATGGTTACTTGGGAGCCACTGTCCAGCACAGCCTTAGTAAACACTCTATTTACTTTCACTGTTGTTTCCATGGAGGGACCCACCACCTCAGACCATTCAGGTGGGACAGCAGCAGAGGCCTGGACAGATGATTTAGCCCCACAAAGATTTGAGTTTCTACTTCTTGAACCCTCACTGCAGTCACTTTGACCACTCCGCGACCACTGATTTGTTTTCCGAAGCTCTCCATGAAGCCTGTACACAACTTTATCTAGGTCTTTTGTGGACCGGCATTCTCTCTACATGTGCCCATCCTTCCCACAATTATGGCAAAATACTCTTTCTGGGGTATTGGGTGGTTGAGGCACCACACTGGGAGGTGGGGCAGTGGTGCTACCAACAGAAAGCCTCGGTGCCACCTCTGTCTGCGGTGCAGTGAGCATTTGGAGACATCTCATCAATTCTCTCACTTCCATAGTCAAGACATCAAGATTTAAGCTATTATCAGCAGGAGATGCCTGGGTGGGAAGTCCCACCCCCGTAGCAGGTACAGTTGGATAAGGGTCTGTGCCTGTACTCACAGCAGTGGCCTTCATAAAGAGACTGTTTTTTGTTTCCCTGAACTCCCTCAGCAGTTCATCCCATGGCAGAGCATCCATCACTGTCCCTCTTTGGCTGGCATGTAGTTCTCAGGTTCTATCAGGTGATTTCAGTGACTCCATGCTGTCAGCAGCCGAGCCTGCACCTGGAGCAGGGGTTGTAGCAGCTAGAACTGCGCAGGGCTCTGAAAAACCTTCCTCCTTCTCAACTTCCCGTACCTCCTTCATCAACACATGGAAGGGCAAGGGACCAAAATTTCCTTTGATGCAGTTGCAATTTGAGCAACACCCAGCTGGAGTGTTGGGCAGAGCAGAGTATGTGATCCAGTCTTACCCAGTCCACTTCACCAGACATCCAGCCGCCCTTCTGAAATATGGTTTGTAGGATTCCCTCTAATCGATCCATATAGGCATACAACAATTCCCCCTGCTGTTGTCTAACATCTTTAAGTTTCCATTATAAGGCCTCAAGACTAGTGGTGTCCCCAAACACATTTTCAAGGGTGACTATGTACTCTTGGGCTTTGGCATCAGAGTCAGAGGACCTCAGGGAGCGAAAAGTATGTTGGGTGGGTCCCTGGAGGCTTTCCCCCAGGTGGGCAATTTTTTTAGCCTCTGAGTATTGCCAGCCTTGTACCGCAAGAGTAGCACAATCTATCCATGTCTCCAGATCAACTTCCCCATTTGGAGTAGGACGAATGCCAGAGAATACCTTGAGCTTGCGGTAGGGTCCGTGACTACTTACTGGCTCAGAGGCATGTATAGAAGTTGGTGAAGGGACAGGAGCTGGAGTGGGAGGGGGTGTTGGGGAAGGCACCCCCCCAGGGGGCAGGAAGAGTTTCTTTAAGTCCTCCACAGTCTTACCTTCCTCCAGCAACAACTTAGCAAACATCTCCTCAAAAGTCTCAGATAGTGGGGGGGGGCTCATCCTCCCTGGGGTCTTTACTGTCTTTAGTTATCACTCTCCAGGCAGTGAGGGCTCCTTGTGGGGTAATAGTCTGTGGCACTTTGGAACTGTCTACAGGTCCTTACACTCTACTAGGGCCATGAAAGTTTGGGCGAGCAGATCAGCCTGTCGACCCACCACCACAGGGTTTTGTAAACATTCCACCTTGGAAATTACTCTCTCTACAGTGTCTGTATTGGTACCCAGGAGAATATCCAGGATAAGCATGGCATTTTGTTGGTCGATCTCCTGCCCAGTACACCACCCCACCAACTTTTGTATAGCCACTTCTGTTGGGGTAGTCATTTATGTTTAATAGTAATTTGTAAATTTGGCCACTAGGGGACACTAATCCCAGTGGTGCCTCCAAGATGTAACCCCTAGGTGGTGCTAACCCAAGGGATACTACCCCTGCCTGCGTGGCTAGTGACAGGTTGAGGGGCCTAGGTCCGTGGACAGGTGCCTCCACCCAAAGGTCAGGGCTGGTTGCAGTTAGCCTAATCAGATTAGAGCCCCTGGGACACTGCAGTCCCCCTCAATTCCCACTAGTGGCCCTTGTAACCTACAGGAGAAACCTTCCCAATACCCCAGATACGCAAACCTGTTACACATACAGATAGCACTTACCCCCCAGGACTGGTTCTTGCAGTATGTCTCTGAGGACCCCCTGTAAAACAAGGTTAGGCAGTGCGCACAGCTACAATGCAATACTTTTCTATATGTACTGACACCACAAGCAAGGTATATTTCAACAACAACAGATCTGATTTATTGGAGGGGATAGTAACAAGGAGGGGGTAAATCAGGTTGATTGGCAATTGTCACATAAATTAAAACAGTATGGTGCATGCAGAGAAAGTCAACCATTAACACCCTCTGGGTACCCAGGATGGGGAAGGGGCTAGCCAGGTCCGTTGCCTGGGGTAGGCCGGCTTGGTGTAGCTGGTTGGGGCCCTGTGATGAAGAAAAAAGATCATGCAAACCACACACAACAAATTGTAATCCGGAGCCAGATGGCTCAGTTCGTGAAGATTTAGGCAAACAATTAAATTAGATGACACACTTTGATTTAATAGCAGTTGCAGGGAGCTACTCTCATTGTTACTCATGGTACCCAATTGGACCAGAGAAGAGGGATGAGGAACTGGATTTGCCAGCTGGAGTCTCCAGGCTGATCCCTTTCGATGGATTTCTCTGGCCGCAAGACAGTGAGGTGAGGTTCGTGGCTGCGCCTACTGGATTCAATGGCATGGATTCAGTCCGCTTACTTCTGCTAGGACAGCTCTCCCAGCTCAGCACACAGTTCACAGTGGGGGAAACAAACCGCAATCCCCATACAGCATCTAGCACATTCATATGCACAGCACTTACTGTACCAGGTCACAGTGTTCTAACAGGCTGATCGCATTAAGCACAATCTTGTCTTCTACAGGTTAAGCCTGGTCCCACAGCAACAACTTGCTTCATGCTCACAACTTTCAGAATCAGTCTGAAAACACCTCTTTCTCTCTGTCAGTCCTCAGCACATTTATATACTAAAATTCCCACAGTACCAGGCAAAATGGTCCCCAAACACAGTCGCAAGTCTCCGCATCCACTGGGGCTTAAAATTAACAGGAGTTCCTACCAGACTGATCGCATACAGCAGAATCTTCAGTCCTTTGAAGGGTGAGTCTGGTCACACTTCGGTGTTGTCTTCCACTTTTACAAACTCGGATTTAGTCAGAAAGTATTGTTTCCTCTTTCTCTTAATGCTGGAAACAAGCAACAGGCCAGAAGTCAGGCCTTCAGTGCAGTTTCCGCGTGAACTACTGCTCCACAATGGCTGCATGAACACACAAGCTCTTCACTCTACGACTCCCAAACAGATCTGGCTTGCCAGCAGATAGCTCAGGGGCTTTCACTCAGATCCGAAAAGTTTGGCTGATCGGTTCAGATGTCAGTCACTGCACATCTCCCTCTATAGGTGCAAAAAGGCGTCAACAGTCCAGAAACTACATTTCCAAGAGTCTCACTTCACACAGCCCCATTTAGCAGGCTCCATTTGAGAGTCCCAATTACTGATTGGTCTCATTTGGCAGTCCGGGACCAAAATGGTGGAGCTACACAGAAACAGTCCTAGCTGCAATAAGACAGGTTAGAACAAACTACATTTTCATTACTTCTCTAAATAATTATCAGCAAACAGTTACATCTTTTAAAAGGGCTCACTCTGCACATTTAGCGATGGCAGAAATTGAGCAATTATTCAGCAGCCCAGGCCGGACTCGGGCATAGAAACACACAGTCCCCCCATTAAAACTAATTATAACTGCAGGCTGGCAGCCCTTAAAGAGACAGTACTTGGAGGTTCAAAAAGCACTCACTGAAAGGCCACTTAAAATGGCTTAATGCCGAACACCACGCGGGCTGGGAGCACTTAAGCAAGCTCCATGGAAGACTCTTGGGGATCCCCCATTTGCAAGGGGGTTACAGAAGCATCACAAACTGATGCTTCTTCGATTACCTGAAAATGAAACCCTTTACCTTTTATCTTAGTTTCAATTACTGGCTATGTATTAATCGGAGGTTTAATCACCAAATTCCTAGTAAGGATTAATCCACGACAGAGCATGGGTCCACTTGGGGAATTAATCCATGGCTGGGGGTTGGACCACGAGGCAGCAGGCCAAGTGGTTCTAACCCAACCAGCCATGGATTAATTCCCAAGTAAACCCATGCTCTGGAGTGGGTTAATTCACTTGTAACATGGGGAAGAGAAAGTTTGGTACTCTTTTTATGTTTCTCTTCCCCATGTTACATTTGCATAAAAGTAATTTTAAAGTGCAAAATTACAAAGGTTCTGGGAGGATATTAAGGTTCCTACCATGGAGAAGGGAAAGGGGGTTGCACCTGACTGGAAAAACTACATGCTGAAGAGGCTGATTTTTAATTTTTATTTTTGTGAGTGCAATGGTGAACAGTCACTGAATTACTGATTACATGCAGATGTGATCAACATTTCAGAATATGTACTCATTTTGGCTGACTTTTGTGAACTGTGGAATCATCTCTGTTTTTCTGCTATGTTTGCTGTTTGGCTGCTGTACATTATGAGAAATGCATATATTTAAGTGCACAGGAGATTTGAGGTCTGGTAGTCGTTCCTGCAATTCCCGGCCAGCCAACAGATGGCCTTGAAACAATGCTAGCACCAAAGCACTGTTTTACAGACATTTTAGTTCAATTTCCAAATGTACTGAACTGAGCCAATCTGAAAACTTTTTCATAGACCAGGTAAACAAAAAAAAAAGCCCACATTACACAGCCATATAGACATTTTCAAGCTGCTGCAGATAAAGATTATGACAGGGGGAATAGATGTGGTGGGCACTCTATTGTAAAATGGGGAACACATATAGAAACAGGTACATAGTAACAGAGAACATGGGGAAAAAAGGAAAAAGAGGGCTCAGTAAGGCAGAAAAAGACTGCTGTAGCACAGACACTTCCATTTCTTCAAACGGTCACCACATCAGCAAGG
Organism: Neoceratodus forsteri; assembly: GCA_016271365.2. Classification (NCBI taxonomy): domain Eukaryota; kingdom Metazoa; phylum Chordata; order Ceratodontiformes; family Ceratodontidae; genus Neoceratodus; species Neoceratodus forsteri. Next base: position 1,744,740,983 of record CM057449.1, read on the forward strand.
CTTGCATACGTATGTGGTGGCCAGAGCAGGTACTGCTACTTTTCTTACAGTTAGGTGGAGGACATACAGTAGTGACAGGGGAAAGACGATTGTTGTGGACTGAGCCATACATTAATTCTCAGGCAACCATGGATTACTTGAGAATTAATGTATGGTCACCTGATGGTGTTGAGCCAATCCAGCACAACCCTTTCTTTTCCCCATGTTACAAGCTTCTTTTCCCATATTCACAAAAAATGTATTGAAACAGCTGCCTCCAGACCCAGGGCTACCTCCTTATCAATTACTTTAAAAGAGTGAGATAACATTGTTGCATTAGATGAGTATAGGTTATGTATATCAGCCCCACAAAGTCTTTAGGCTTTTTATCAAATGATTCAGAAAACTTTATTTTATAGTATTTTTGTTTTGCCATTTTAATTCCTTAGTATACTTATTTGGTGCTAGTCTATAGTTTACCCAATCGAAAGTGGATTTTTTTTTTTTTTTTGCATTTTTCAAGCAATTACCTCTTAAATGGCTGGTTATACGTAATTCTCTACTGTACCATGGTACAGTATCTATTTTTGCTAATCTCTTTTTTATCAGAACATGTCTGTTATATGCTAAACCAAATTCATCCTGGATGTATGCTCAGGTATCTCCTATGGTTGGTATTAATATATTCTAGATCCAAAGGGGTGCTGATCCTTAAATATGTGGGTTTATCTGGGCTTTGGAGATGGTGAAAGCAGAAGCATCATGCACGAAGTACCCTGAGATCTCTTTCACTGTTTGAAGTTTATCTAGTGCAAATTAGTTCAGAAACTGTCATGTTTTGGGCCCCAAAGGTATTGTTCTTTAAGAAGAAAAAAGTGAAATTTTTCTGTTTATCTTCCCTGCTGATCAGACTGCATTTGAACCCTCTGGGAGAGGAGCAGCTGACTCCTGTATGCAATTCCCATGGTGTCAAGTGATTGGAGCTAGAGTCTGGAATGCTCGCCCTATACATAAATAGGCAGGTGTTGAAAAAGACCTGCACACTGGATATGTGTATGAGAGCAGTTCTGCATTGTGGTGAGAGGACAATGAGCAGTGATGGAACCTGCCACCCAAGGCCCCAGCAGGACCAGTGCAGAAACTGGACCAAACAAGAGTCCCGCAGTACCACAATTCACACTCCGTCCCTTTTGAATGGCCACAAAGGACCCTGGAAACCATCACTGGCTGCTGCCACAGCACCGGAGTACATGGAGTCTGCAAATGACCAAATTGTTCCACAAATGGGCAAGAAGTTTGGCTGGCTTCCCAAAATAGCTTTTGTCCTTTCCCTCCTTTAGTGCTCATTGTCTGTGCAAGAGTATGGCTACAGGTGAAGCCACACTGTTAGAAGAGCAGGTTAGTCATAACTGCTTCACCTAGTGATATTTCTTTATTGCTTCACACATTCCACCCTTAGTCATTGCTATTTGGAAGTGGAGTTGATTATCTGAGTGACTTTTCCTTCTGCAGGACCAGTCTTGGTCATTGGGAGGGAATGGGGTGTGAGGCATGGGTAGGGTGCATGCAACAGGATTCTAATCTAGTCAATGGCTCCAGGTTCTAGCTCCTTAAGATATGAATCTGTGAGTGTGTAGCTATGAATGAAAACCAGCAGAAGAAAACTGTCATATGCCCTGGATTTCCCCATTATGAATGATATAGACAAGAAAAGGAAAGTTGTATTTAGCATCCTATCCAAACTCTCGTAGAGACAGAGTTTATTGGCAGATAAGGGCCACTTGGCCCGCCCAGTGTGCCCATTTTTGTCCCTGCCTGTACTGTTATTGCAGACCCTACCTGATCTGCAGCTTCATCCTCTCCCGGTTTTTCTACCTAGATTCCTCTGTGCCTATTACAAGCATGCATGAAATCCACCAGTTGTCACCCTCTGCCATCACCTCTGGAAGACTGTTCCAGGTGTCCACCATTCTTTCAGTGAAGAAGTACTTCTGTGTATCCCAACTACATTTCACCCTTCCAGCCTCCTTGCATGCCCCTGTCTTCCTGTCCACCTCCTCTTCTGAAAAATACTCCCCTCTTGTGCCTTATTCACCCCTGTGAGGTACTTATAAGTCTCTATCATGTCCCTCCTCCCACCTCTCCTTCAAGGTGTACATACTGAGTTCCCTCAGTCATTCCTCATAGGGCTTATAATGCAGCCCATGCACCATTTCAGTTGCCCTTCTCTGGACCATCTCAACCCTGTATATGTCCTTCCTAAGATATGGTCTCCAGAACTGGCTACAGTACTCCAGGTGGGGTCTCATCAATGATTAATATAGTGATAACACCACCTCTATCCATCTGCCCACGGTTCCTCTCTCTATGCACTCCAGCATCCTGCTGGTCCTACCTATTGCCCTGTTGCACTGCCTCACCAGATCACCAATATGATAACCGCAAGGTCCCTTTCCTGTTTACTGACTGACAGTGCCCATTTCCCCATACAATACACTGCCTCTTGGTTTCTGCACTCTAGGTGCAAGAATTCGCACTTTTTTGCATTGAAACCCAGCTACCATAACCTTGACTACTCCACAAGTTTTTCCAGGTCACTAGTCATTCTCTCTACTCCCTCTGGAGTCTCTACTGAATTGTAGTGTAACCCCCCTACAAATGGGGGTTCCGAAAGTCTTTCTCGGGTGTGCCTAAATGCCCACTGCCAGGCTGGTATCCTCTGTCTTAGCATTTTAAAAGTGTTTGTGTGAGAGCGTCTTAATGCTTCTGTGCTCTTTCTCTTTAAGAGCTGCCTATAACGTGGTGCTTATTTAATTTGGGAGGGGCTGAGTGTTTCTATGCTCTAGTCCTGCCTGGGCTGCCAGATAATTGCTCCATTCTGCCATCGCTAGTTGTGCAGATGGAGCTCTGTTACAAGCTGTACTTATTTGCTGATTATCTATTAGAAAAGCAATAGTATTGTAGTTTGTCTAACCTGCCTTCTTTGCAGCATGAACTTTCTGTATTTCACCATTTTGGTTTTTGGACTGCCAGTCAGCACCAATCAGTACTTTTGGGGACTCTGAAATGGAACCTGTCCCCAGGGGTCTTGTGGGAGCACATTTCTGTAGGAATTGTAGCTTTTATATTTTGGCAACAAAATGGACCTGGAGGTGGAGCCCTTGCTTTGACTGACAGATGGATCAACCAACCAGAATCTTTTGGACCAAACAAAAATTCCCAAGCTGCCTGCTGCAGTCAGTCAGTCTGGAGTTAGTTTGCAGAGTAAACAGCTTAAGTGATTCAAGCAGCAGCTCCTGCGCAGTTAGCGTGGGAGATTGGTGGAAAGGCTGAGTCTGGCCTGTCTGCCTGCAGTCCTTCGAGAAGGAATCCTTTGAAAGGCTTAATATTCTGTACTGTATCGGAATTGAGTGAGAGAAAAGCCACTGAAGTGTGACCAGGCTTAAACCTGAAGAAGACCGAAGATTTTCTGTATGTGATTGGCCTGTCAGGATATCCAGTCACCATAGAACTCCCGGTTTTGCTCAGAGACACTGACTGCTGCCGGACTGCTATCCACTTTGTGGTATGGTGTTTGCTTTACTATAAATATGCTATGTGCTGTTAGTGGGTCGTGATTTGGTTCCCCACAGTTTAATTGTGCCATGCTTGCTGGAAGCTACATCCAGCCTTCCAGGACTGATTTCTGAACTGTTTTACCCGGCCAGGGCCCTGCCACACTGGCCCAGCCAGCTACTTCAGGCGCAGAGAACACCATCGATGAGATACTCGCCCGGGGATCAGCCCCCTGCTCAACATCTCAAACAGTAATGACACCTCAGTGATTTGTGTGGGCCCTACTTCTCCTGGCATACCAGTTGTCAAACTGCAGTCTCCACTACATCCCTTCTGTGTCTTGCATTGGGTAGCGTAAGTAACAATCAGGATAGCTCCCTGCAACAACAGCTAAATCTCAAGTGTTGTCATCTGATTGCATTGTTGTTTTTCTTTTCATGAACTGAGCCTTTGGACTCTGGTTTACAAATTATGTGTGGTTGTGCATGCCTTTTCTTTTCATCACAGGGCACCAACCAGCTGTCACCCTGGCCTACCCCGGGCAATGTTCCAGGCTAGCCCACCTTATTTCCAACTGGGTACCCAGAGTGTGTGACTGTGTAGGGACTAAAAGTTTATGCATAATTTCCTGACTAGATCAGTTTTCGAATCAAGCAACCTGATTATGCCCCTCCCTTGTTCAATTCCCCTGAATAAATCAGATCAAACTCTTTTTGCATTAAATCTGACTGTGATTCCAGTTTGTACCAAAAGCCCTGTACTGTTATTTGCTGTGCCTAACCTTGTTTTACAGAGGGTTTCCAGGGTTGAACTGGTGGAGCCAGCCCTGGTGGTAAGTGCAAACAGTTTGGAGATTTGTATGCTGAAACAGGGGCTACTGTGAAAGTGTTACATATTGTCAAGGCCAGTGGAGGGGAAAGAGGGGGGGTTACAGTGTTCTGGAGGGCTGTACCCAGGTTAGCCTTGTTATTAACAACCCTGTCCTCTGGGTGGAGGCACACATTTTAGTACCCAGGCCACTTAACCTGCAACTAACCACGCAAGCAGGGGTAATAGCCCTTGGGATAGTGCCACCTAAGGGTTACAGCAGATTTTGGTGTCATCAGCAAAGAGGCATGCCTTCTCTTATAGCTCTTCTGTATTGTGACTTATAAAGACACTAAAAATGACTGGTTCCAGTACTGAGCCCTGAGATAAACTGCTGGTCACTCTCCTCTCATTAGAATGCGTGTCATTTACCACCACCGTTTGTCACCTTTCCATCAACCTGTTAAGTACCCATTTTACCATCTTGAGTTCCACCCTTAAACTGCCCAGTTTCCTTGTAAGCCTCCTGTGTGGTATGGTGTCAAGGGCCTTGCTGAAGTCTGAGAAGGCAATGTCCACTGCCCCACCCTAATCTATTTCCCTGGTCACCCAGTTGAAGAAATTGATGAGGTTCATCTGACATGATTTCTCTCCCCCCCACCCAATGAATCCTTTCTGCCTTGGATCTTGTAACACACTGGGTTCAAAGTACTCTATTAGCCTTTCTTTTAAAACTGTTTTCATTAACTTTCCTACCACTGATGTTAGACAGACCAGCCTATAGTTTCCAGCTTGCTCCCTACTGCTGTTTTTTTTTCCAATTGTTTAACCAGGTGAGACACACTAAGCTGAAAGCTTGTTTACAGGTGCAGCCTGGGAGCACAGGGCAGTTAAGTGACTTGCTCAGGGTCACACAGTATGCAAGAGGGCTGTGGGATTCAAACCCAGGTCTCCAGATTTGCAGCTCAGAGCCTTAAACCACTGTACTATACTGCCTTTTATGAAGTGGGACTACATCTGCCTCCTTCCGATCTCTGGAACCATTCATGTTTCCAGTGAATTGTTAAACAGAGCTGTCAGAGGCACAGCCATTACCTCTCTGAGCTCCCTCAGCATCTCTGCGTGTACCCATCCAGTCCCATAGACTTACATGCTTTCAGATTCAGAAATCCTCTCTGGATGCTTTCCTCTGTGAATGGACTTGTGTCTACCTTCCTCCCCCAGTGTTCCTGCTGCTTGTATGTGGTCTACCCTCCACTATGAAGAAGGAGCAGAAGTATCTGTTCAGGATATCCGCTGTTTCCAGATCCTACTGTGTACAATTTCCCCATGCCCTTCATAACTTCACAATCCCCCCCCCCGTCTTCCTTTTTTCGTTTATGTATCTGAGAAAGATATTTTCCCCTTTAGTTATCCCTTTGACTATCCTTTCCTTTGTTTGCGCCTTTGCACCCCTTATCACCTTTCCTAATTTCTTCTGCTTTTCCTGTTTGATCTCGCTATCCTCCTCCCTTTACATCTCCTTGTACCTCCTAAATGTCACCTTTTTAGCCTTTATCTTTCACAGCTACTTCCCTTGAGAACCATAGTGGTCTCTCTTCTCCTGGTTTTTTTTTTCTCACTTTTTCACACAGAGGTTTGTTACCTTCACTATGCCATCCCTTAATTTGATCCACCATTCTTCTGCCCCACCTAGGCATTCCCCCCCCCAGTCATCTCTGAGGCTGTTGTTCTTTTGTTAAACCACAATGTACAGTAATTGATGGTCCCCAGGTGGCATCCCACCTTGACATCTGCAATACTGTCCCTGCTTGTGAGCACCAGATCAAGTATTGCCCCATCTTAAACATGCTCTCTGGCTAGTTGCCAGAGAAATTGTCCCTGCAGACAGTCTAGGATGGTTCTACTTCTAGCTGAGGCCATGGCTGGGAGACTCCAATCTACATCTGACAGATTGAAGTCCCAAACCAGCAGCACCTCCCACTTCTCTGGCAGTGTGCTGCTGGGTCAGTCTCCACCACATTATCCTCCGGGTCTAGAATTTCATTTCCAAGACTCCTTGTATTGGCATGTATGGCTGTCCATAACTTGCTCCCCACTCTGCCTGCAACCCCCTCCCTTCTTCTTACGTTTGTTACCACTTGAAACATCCCAGTCTCCCTTCCTCTCACTACTTTCTTCATGCCCTACTTCCTCAACACCTCCCTTTCCTCTTTTGTTCTTGTTCCCCCTGTCAGCTACTATGGTTCTGCTTCCTTTAACTTGTGCCCTGGAGGAGTTTCCTCCCCTCGGGCCATCTCTTCCTGTTGCTTCGGCTGGTGGGGGTGGCAGGGGACAGTTTATGCCTCCCTTTGTAATGCCATCTCCACCTTGGCTAGTTTAAATGTTCATCAAACTAACATCTAAACCTACCACTGAGGACTGTGGTCCCCTTTCCAGATGAATTCAGACCATCACCTCTGTATAGAACCATATCTTCCAGGTCAGCTGCCAGCCCTAGTGAAGCCAAACCCCTCTTCCCTACAACATTCTCTCAACCAAGTGTTGAAGATGCTGGTGTGGAGTACCCAATCCTCCCCTTGGCTGTAGACAGGTAGCATTTTGGCAAATGCCACTGTTCATGCTACTTGCCTTAGGTCATTCCACAGCTCCCTAAACTCTCCATGTACAACGCTATCCCCATCCCTTGCTAGGTCATTCACCTCCAGGTGGACAATGGCATTCAGCTCCCCACTCTGTCCTGCCACCTCATCCATTATTGGGATCCACTGTCTGTCCCTCTGAGGCACCATGCAGGTACCTAACCTCCCTCTCCACACTTTCCTGCTCCTAAATCTATCCCCTGACAGCTGAGTCCCCCACCAGAAGCTTCTGTCTTCTTTGCTGGAGTCATCTACCTCCCATCTTGGGGCCTTCCCTTTGGAGGACCCCAACATTCTCCCTTACCACCACTATGGATGCCTCCTCATGGCAGTCCTGTCCCACCAGAACAGCAAATGAATTATGTAGTGGGACAGGCTGAGTAATGTGCCCCTGGCCCGCCACTTCCACCTTCCCAGAGCCATCTGGTCCACCTCTTTCTAGGCAATCTGTGGGGCAATGGCAGCAGACTCAGTGAACCCTGGTTGGGGCAAGAGGTCTTCTGGATCCTAGCCAGCTTGGGAAACAGACCAGTGACCTCTTCCATCAACTCAGAAGGGTGAATGTAGATGGGGTAGCACCTCAGTCTCCAGAATGTCTATCGTAAAACTGCCACTCCACAGCCACTGCACTGCACCACTCCCATGTCTGCAAATATCAGTCACTCCCTTCTGTTTTCTGAATGTAACTTGCCCCAACTGTCCCTTCCCTTTACTTGCTCCTCCCCAGCTACATCCTCTATCAGGATCTGCTTTAACACCTTACCCTTGATAGGATGTTACCTGCTTTCCCTTTAAATGCTTGCTATTTAGTAAAGCTCTCCCTGTACCCTCCTGCCTTTTTCCTCCTCCGTTTTCCTAATTTTCCCCTATTGTTCATTCTGAACTACTACTTTACTCTACCTCAGATAGGATGCCTTCTGTACTCCCACCCATATCTCAGATAGGATGCCTCCTGTACTCCCACCTATACCTGTTATCTGTCAGCTTCCCCCTGCAATTACCCACTACCCCACCACCTGTAGCTACTTAGGAAGTTTAACAGTAAGTGAGTTCAGATCTTTAGAGTACCTTAACTTCCCTTGTCTGACTGGCAGAGTCCCCTGCAAGCCGATGGTCACCTGCCAATGCCTAAGATGCCAGTTAGCTGTTTCACTCCGGTTCTGTTCTGTTCTGTTCACAGTCTGGGACATGAGCATGAGTGGAACAGAGAGGAGTATTTTACAAGCGTAAACAGGGAATACATAAAACTACACAACAATAACTATACAATAAATACAAACAAATAATCATGTAATTTAGCACTAGTTTTGTCAAACCATCCAAAAAATTTAAGAATGAAAGAGATCAGATCCATTTAAAGAGGTGTATTTATGAAGCATCCCTTGAGGTTTGAAGGCCAGTAAGAGATCTGTTTTGAATGAGGTACTGAGTTTGCATATGGCTGGCAGAAGTCTGGAAATTTCATTGCCTTGGTCTGCCTTATTTTGGTGCTACAATGCCACTATTTTTGGAATTTTGTAATGTCATGGAGCAATTAGGCACAGTTTCTCCCTGACCAGAAGAAACAAGACTCAGCACTCCAAAACTAGGCATAACACACTGGCATATTTAATAAAGCAGACGCCACAGAAAGCCTCAAGGGCTAAAAGGTACAAAGCAAGGCAAACTCTCAACCAGTTTCATGCTAACTGCACGTCATCACCCTCCATGGCCACACAAGATTCCAGATATGATAGCAGCATAATTTAGAGATGGGGCAGACTGATGCTGGGATATCTCTAGATTGCTGCTGGCTGCGGTTGAGCCCAATACCATTTTCTGGGGCTTTCGACCTATGGGAGGTACTACATAAATGCCCATTAAATAGTTCTCCTACGTCTGCAGCTGTATATTTGCACATGCAAAGCTGAATCAGTCATACATTTCCTGCTCCAAAGTGTGTTGAGGAGCCAGAAGTGTGTGTGTGTGTTTATCCAGATTGTTGTGTGTTTTTTTTTGTTTGTTTGTTTGTTTGCTTTTTTTGGGGGGGGGGGACAGCAGACCTCATGTAGACTCAAGTTTTCCAAGTTGCAAATCCTAAAACCTTCACAAATACTAAAATATGTCTGTTTTTTTTTTACAGTTAAACTTTTTTATTAATTTTTCATAAGATATACAGACAAACCTCTTACAGTACAGTACAATGTGAGGATTATTTTTTTTAAAGAAATTGAGGCAGCATATAATAAGAACATTGCTACAATAATACAAGGAGCTTTTCATTTAAAATATAGTAAACAATACAGGTCATGTAATTAGCATATACTTGACATTTGTAATGAACTTAAAGGGGACAGTATGATTAGATATGGTTTATATTAAAATGTTACATAATTATATATGATGCTGCAAAAGGGAAAAAAGTACATTCATAAAAGGATTGTGGAGTAATAAAGAACGATTGAGAACAGAGTATAGGAAAGAAAAGATATATAAGAAAGTTAAGAAGAGAGAGAGGGAAACTATAAAAAAAGGGGGAAAAAGGCGAGACTACAATGATGTATCAGTAAAAGGGGAAAATCCATATATATTAAGTCCATACATTGGTGTTGGAAGATTTAGTTGATTCCAAAAAATTAAAAAAGCCCTGCCAACAATTGTTATATAACATGAGTCAGTCAGACAAGATATATGCCATACGGTCCAGAGAGGCATACTGCAATAGTTGGTTAATGATACCGGGAAGGGTAGGGATTATGTTGGATCTCCAATGCATGAGGATTGTCCGTTTAACTTGAAGGAAGAGAATATTTAACCATCTGCTCTGCGAATATGAAATTTTATAAGAACGGTGATTAAAAATACCAAGAATGCAATGTTTAGGGTCCAGTGTAAAAGGTTGACCAACCACTTTCATTGCAAATCTGTGAGTACAGTGCCAAATCTTTTGTATGAGGGGACAGTGCCATAAGATATGCAATAAATCCCTATTGGGGGAATTGCAGCGCCAGCAATTGTTATTGTTCAATAAACCCATTTTTTGTAATACAAAAGGAGTTCTGTACCACAAATGAAGGATCTTGGTTTGAATGAGGGAACTGCGTTTTTCATTAAAAGATTTGTGACAGGAGAGCCAACATCTGGACCATTGTGCATTGGTGATATTATATTGTAGCAAAGTACTCCATCTGTTTTTAGCATTGACAGAGTAGTCAGGAAGGATATCACAAATATCTTTGTAAACAGTGCTATTTAAATTGGATGTTGTTATATGTCTGTTTAAAGATGTTCTCACACCATTTTCCTTGCTTTACCATACTGTTGGCTCTTTCCAGTGAATATAGTAATATCCTTTGTAAAGGCAAATGAACACATACATCATTCCAGCCTAGTATACCAATTAAATGCAGCTAACTAATAGATTTTCACACTACTGTGCATACCCATAGTAAATGTGCACATAAAAATGAAAGTACTGTGCTAACCCCCATACAAGCTGACAGAGGAATCAACAGAAATAAGATGCTGGTTGTTACTAGGATCACATAACTAAAAGCTTTTGTTCTATTTGATTTTTAACAACCTTTAAGTTCTTAACATATTTTTTGCTATTCTATTTAAGGCTCAGTAGCACAAGTGCATGTGCTGGACACAGGATTTCAGCTCAGGTTTGTATGTGCAGTGCAGTACTAATACGAGTGTAACAACTAGAGAAAAAACACGTTTAATAGTTCTGAGGCAACAGTCGGCTGCTCTTCCATTAAGCAGTAAGGATGAATATCCCTGCAACCATTCTTGTGCTCAGACATTCCTAACAAGTGGGTAATCCTCCATCTGTCTTATTGGCTGTTGCATGATCGTAAATGTTGAACTGCCAGAGTCCAAGCCCCCAGCCATGATACCATTGTCCAGTTAGAAACTTCCCTAGGAGAGAAAATGATAAAACACACATGTAACCCTTAGGTGGCACTATCCCAAGGGCCACTACCCCTGCCTGCTTGACTAGTTGCAGGTTAAGGGGCCTGGGTACTGAAACGGGTGCCTCCACCCAGAGGGCAGGATTGTTAGTAACAAGGCTAACCTGGGTACGGCCCTCTGGGACACTGTAACCCCCCCTTTTCCCCTCTAGTGGCCTATATAATATGCGACAAACACTTTCACGGTAGCCCCTATTCAGCATACAAATCCTCACACTGTTTGCACTTACCACCAGGGCTGGTTCAACCACTTTGACCCTGGAAACCCCTTGTAAAACAAGTTTAGGCACAGCAAATAACAACAGTAGATTGCTTTTGGTACAAACTGGAACCACAGTTAGATTAAATGTAAAAAGAATTAGATCTGATTTGCTCAGGGGAATTGAACAAGGGAAGGGAGTAATCAGGTTGATTGATTCGAAAACTGATCTAGTCAGGCAATTATGCATTCACTTTTAGTCCCTGCACAGTCACATGCTCTGGGTACCCAGTCGGAAGTAATGTGGGCTAGCCTGGAACGTTGAGTGGGGTAGGTTGGCATCGCAGTTGGCTGGGGCCCTGTGATGAAAAGAAAAGGCATGTACAACCACACACAATTTTAATCCAGAGCCAGGATGACACACTTTGATTGAGCTGTTGTTCCGGGGAGCTATCCTGGTTTTTACTTACGCTACCCAGTACAGGACACAGGATGGACAAAATGGAGACTGCAGGATGACTTACTGGTTTGCCAGGAGAAGCAGGGCCCACACGATTCACCATGGTGTCGTTCTGTTTGTGATGTTGAGCAGGGGGCTGATCCCCAGGCAGGTCTCTCACTGATCGTGTTCTCTGTACCTGAAGTAGCTGGCTGGGCAAGTGTGGCAGGCACCAGGCCAGGTAAGACAGTTCAGATATAAATCTGGGAAGGCTGGATGTAGCTTCCAGCAAGCATGGCACAATTAAACAGTGAGGAACCAAATCGTGACCCACTAATAGCAAACAGCACATTTATAGTAAAGCAATCACCATACCACAATGCGAATAGCAGTACAGCAGCAATTTCAGTGTCTCTGAGCAAAACCAGGAATTCTGTGGTAAATGGATGTCCTGACAGGCCGATCATGTACAGCAAATCTTTGGTCTTCAGGTTTAAATCTGGTAACTCTTCAGTGGCTTTATCACACTCCAGTTCGGATACAGTCCGATTGCTAAGCCTTTCAAAGGATTCCCACTCGAGGGATAGCAGGCAGACAGGTCAGACTCAGCCTTTACACCAATCTCTCTCGCAAAGTATGCAGAAGCAGCTACTCGAATCTCTCGAGCTGTTCACTCTCCACACTCTACCTCCAGACTGACTTACTTCAGTAGGCAGCTAGGGAATTTCTCTTTGGTCCAAAAGGTTTGCTTTGTTGATTCATCTGTCTGTCAAAGCAAGGGCTCCCCCTCTAGGTGCATTTAGGTGCCAAACTCTCAAAACTACAATTCCTACAGAAATTCACTCTCACAAGACCCCTGGAGACAGACTCCATTTTAGGGTCCCCAAAGGTACTGATTGGCCCATTCTGGCAGTCCAGAACCAAGATGATGGCGACAAACAGAACTGTCCATGCTGTAAAGAAGGCAGGTTAGATGAACTACAATCTCATTCCTATTACAATAGTTAATCAGCAAATAAGTACAGCTTCTAACAGAGCTCCCTCTGCACAACTAGTGATGGCAGAACGGAGTGATTATCTGGCAGCCTAGGCAGGACCCGAGCCTGAAACTACTCTGCCCCTACCCAGATTAGTTTTACACCACAAATAGCTCTTAAAGAGACAGCGCACAGAGGCATCAAGGCACTCTCATACAAACACTTTTAAAATGCTGAGACACAGGATGCCAGCCTGGCAGTGGGCATTTAGGCAAGCCCAAGGAAGGCTTTGGGGAACCCCCATTTGTAGGGGGGTTACACCCAAAAAAAGAAAAAAAAAAGGAAGACAAACAAATGACCAGCAAGAAACATATCACCTGCATGTCCAGGTCATTTACTGGCAGATAACCAAAAAACCCTGCAATATAACAGTTCTAAGCCATACTAAAATCTTACAGCAATAATACATATAATATCAATTTATATATAGATAGGAAAACATTCCAGAATATAAGTAGTAGATAACATAATGCAAGTTTTGTGCCATATCTAAACAAGCATTTGTCAATGTTGAATGTTTGCTTGCTGATATTAGCATTGGAAATGTAGGAGTTAGACAGATGCAGAATAGTAATGGCAATGAAAGTACTGTGCCAACCCCCATACAAGCTGACACAGGAATCAACAGAAATAAGATGCATGAGGCTCCTGACTAGGACAGAGTGTTTTAAGCTAGGATGCTACTGGAGGGTCCAGCTTGACTTGTACCCCTGATCTATACAGTGGAAGTTTTTTTTTTTTTCATTCCTGGCGATAGTACAGGCATGCAGGAAAGTTAGAGAAGGTCCTAAGGCTAACGCATGCTTGTCTATCAATGTCTGCTATATGAGAACAGGGGAAAGTGAAAAATAATTACAGTACAAATCACATTAAACTGTTCATCCAACTCACTGGTTAAGCATTTTCCAATGAGCTGTCTAATGTGTGCAGCGTTCAGTTCAATGATTTGTTAAATGTTTCATAATGGTTTTCACCTAACTGGTTTTCCATTTCAGCTTGCTTTTAAGCTGACTGCTTAAGAGTTTCATTTTGGTTTCACAGGTACAGTACTGTGATCTATACTATGTACAGTACACTGCAGTAGTAACTTTTCCACTTTAATGAGTGAGGTACTGCACTCTACACGTACAGTAGATAAAATCCAGATGTAGCACCCTTGCAAATGGGGGTTCCTAGAAATACTAGCCTGGGCTTACCTTAGTCCATTTTGTTCTGTCTTTCTCCCGCTGTCTCTTGGGCTTCTGACAACTTGGCCCCTAATTTTTCTGGCTTCCCAGGTCCTGCTTGCCCGCATGCGTGCCCCAGCTTGCAGTCAAATGAAAATCCAGACCCTCGGGGCTTTAAATGCTGACTACGATCTCCCACTGCAAAAATGCTGCCTCCAGGGCAGCAGGATTCGCGTTGGGGTGCAAAGCGCCTTTGATGTGGAACCGCTTGTTTTTTGGTCACCTTGGGGACTGTGCCATGGGTCCCGGGAACCCTTCCACCCAACTGGGACCTGGTGACCATGGGCAGCCTACTCGGGGTCCAGTCAGATGAAAATTAAAGAAGTTTTGATGGGGGCTCATTTGAGTATGCATAAGCGCATTAGCAACAGAAAAAGTAAAGGAGCCACATTTTTCATCAGTGCAACGACTGCAAGTACAGCCTTTAAGCTGCAGAACTATGGGGCATTTTGAGCAAATCATTATTTCTTTCTGGCTGCACCAGGACATTATTTAAGGACTGTATCTAATCTGCTATAAGGGACAGTGGGTTAAGCAGCCATTGCCAGCAGTACAGCCAATTGGAATGCCAGCAATATAAAGCCAGGACTTGTGGGACATTCACTGCATCTTATGAGTAAGCATTCAAGTGCTTATGGGGGCTTATAGGGACATTATTTTCGGAGCCAAATCTACAACCCAATTGTGCTTCAAGTGTTCTGATTGACAGGTCACTCTGCAACTTGGAGACATGTCACCCCATCCCTGCTACCAACCAGGAGTTGAGCTAGGAGCTCTATAAAGAGACAATGTTGCCAGTTTGTCTGGTGATTGAGAGAGAGAGATTCAGAGAGAGCAGCCAGAGCAGGCTCCAGCCTGCTGGGAGCCCCCCATGGGGGAGGGGCTCAGGCTCTAGCCATGCCACCAGGCCTGGGCCACTTGATTCAAGCCCCTTCAGTCTTCAGGGGGCATTTATTATTTTCTTAAGTAAAAGTTTACTAGTTACAGTAATTGTACTTTCTGCAACAGCTAGTCTGGAGGTTGCCAGTATTGTCCTCCAGAGGCTAGCCCTCCCTCCCACGTCGGGGAAAGATGTGGACTGAAGAATCAGATGTCCAGCAGCACTGAGAGTGCTGACCAGACCAGACCAGATAACATCATGCAGCGGTGAGAGTGCTGACTGAGTACCTCAGTGGTAAGAGAGCTGAAGAAGTCTTCAGGATGCCTTCAATTGCAGATAAGACCCACGGAGGACCTGAGTGAGTACCCTCGTGTAACCCCCCTACAAATGGAGGTTCCTAAAAGCCTCCTAGGAGCTTGCCTAATTGTTCCCCTGCCTGCAGGCATTCAGCGTTTAAGCCACTTGAATGGCACTGTGAGTCCTTGTAGAGCCTCCATATACTATCTCTTTAAGAGCTGTCTGCTTGCAGACATAATTAATGCTTATGGGAGAACTGGTGTTTCCCCTGCTTGAATCCCGCCTGGGCTGCGGTATAATTGCTCCATTTGCAGTTGGTGAAAGAGCAAAGGGAGCCCATCTGAAAGATGTAACTATTTGCCTGTAATCATTTAAAGCATTAGTGAAGTTGCAGTTTGTCTAACCTGCCTTTATTGCAGCTGGGGCTCTGTGTGTGTTGCCCCTCCATTTTGGACTTGAACTACTGTGCTGGGCCAGTTGGGTTAAGGGTGCCCTAAAATGGAGACTGCTTGGGCCAACCAGAATTGGGACTCTCACTGGAGCCGGATGACAAAGGCAATGTATGGCTAGTGCTTATGGGAATTGTAGTTTGGACCTTGGCACCTTTTTGCACCAACAGAGGGAGCTCTGGAGTGATTGACAGCCGAATCCTCCAACTGGACCTGTTGGAACCTAAGGGAAATGCCCTGAACTGAAGCTGGAGAGGTAGATCATTAGTGGCAGTGAAAGGAGTAGGAGCTCTGTATTTTTCTGCAGTGTACAGTTCGCGCTGGAAGCACGTGAGAGGCCTTGAAGTCGGCCTACAGCCGTTGTAAGTCACAGTCGGACTGAATCTGAGTTCCTGAGGAAAAGGAAGGCTGGAGAGTGGAAACCAGGCTCACCCTATAGAAGACTAGAGATATTGCTGAATCGCGCTCGTTCTGACAGGATCTGAAGCAGCTGTGCTTGCTCCAGGGTATTTTGCAGTAATTGCACTTGGAATCGAGGTATAGGACTTTCCTTTTACATATGAATGTGCGTAGTGCTTGTTGTGGGGGATCGCTATTTCCTGTCCCCTGTACTGTGTGCTGTGTGTTGAAGCTGGAAGCAAACCCCAGCTTGTCTCGGACTAAATCCATTTGCTATCAACTGCCTTGGGGTCCAGTCACAAGGACCTTGTCTCCATGCCCTGTTGTTTCTGGCAATCCAGAAGAACATTCACCCTCCGGGTTCTCAGCTTGGGTATTGTAAGTACAAATCAGGGTATTTCCCTGCAGCCTGTTATCAGTTACAAGCTAATTCTTGTTGTTTCACTTCTTCATGGACTGAGCCATCTGGCTCCAGATTGCAATTGAGTGTTGTGCGTATATTTTCTTCTATAGGGCCCCATCCATCTGCACCTGCTGGCCAACCCCGGGCAATGGACCTGGCTAGCCCCCCAACCTGGGTACCCAGAGTGTGACTTTTCAGACCCTGTGTGTGTACACAGAACTGTGATCTTAATACTGTAAATTAACCTGATTTCCCCCTCTCGTGTTCCATTCCCCCTAAATAAACCAGATTTGATGTTATTGAACTTTATACTGTCTGAAGGGTTGGTACCTATAGAACAAGCACTATATTGGGTTGTGGATGTTGATTAACCTTGTTTTACAGGGGATCCTCAGAGACGTGCTGCAGAATCAGTCTCGAGGGTAAGTGGTACCTTATGAGTGAACAGTGTGTATATGTGGGGTATTGGGACTGTAACTCCTGTGTACTGTGTGAGCCACTAGAGGGAATAAAAGGGGGTCTCAGTGTCCCAGAGGGCTGTGACAAAGCTAGTCTAACCATTACAAACCCTGAGCTCTGGGTGGAGGCACCCCTTATAGAATCTAGTCCCCTCAACCTGTCAGTAGTCAAGCAGGCAAGGGTAGTAGCCCTTGGGATAGCACCCCCTAGGGGTTACACTCGTAACCCCCGGTGCGAGAGAGAAACTAAGCAAGTAATCTTGGGGGCCCCAAGCCCCATTGAGAAATGTGTGCTGTTAAGTGTAAAATATTGAAGTTATCAGTCTGGGCTACTAACCCCATAAGAGAATGCCTAGTTCAAGTAATGGATGTATTTTGTCTTTGGCCCAAATGGCTAAGTTGCAGATGCAGCAAGATGCTGGGCATAGTGAATCATGTAAATGTGTTGCAAGTTGCGTAGCTGTGGGTTACAGTCCTGCCATCGTGGAGTTGACTGCCAAGATGCATAGGCCACTTCATGAGACAGGAGGCCCTAGGCATATTATGTCTAGACATGCTGGATAAATCATTTGCTTGTGAATAATGTTCTTGGTATATAGAGTGAACTGGATGTGACTGCCTATATTAAAAGTATGGGATGCTTGATGAAAGTGTCATTGTCAACTTACTCTGGATGGATGCTTTTTGGTATATAAAGTACTGGATGTGACCGTGTTTAAATTGCATATAAGATACTTGACAAAAGAATCACCCTCATTGCTTTGGATGGGACTTTCAAATATTGTGCTGAATGTCCTGGATGTAAGATCCATATAGCTTGTCATGGAATGTTCGGAAGTCTGCGAATGCAGAGCAATCCCTATTTTGTCTGCAAGTACAGGGCAGTCCCTGCCATGTCTGCTAAAGTGAAGGGCAATCCCTGTTGTGGTTGTAAATAGCAGTCTGTAACTCAGTAAGGATCCGTCTCCAAGTTGCCCCCACCCTCAAATTAATAGCCAGCCACCTCGACCAGTTGCAGCTCCATCAGGCCTGCAACATCTTGGACTGTGTTTTCTGTTTAACTAGTATGGTATGAAATTACGGGGTTTCTGCTGTATCTGGGACTGGTACCAGTGTGGGTAGTAATAATCATGTTTAACATCTGATTTGTTAGCAGCTAAGTAGACAGGGAGCTGGATGTCTTAAGTCAAATGGTGAAATGTGATTTATGTCTACCTGTTAATATGTAGCCACCCAGCTGGAGAGTTCACCAGCAAAAATCCAAATTACCTCTGTATATTTTGTAGATACGATAAGATAGCCTCTACTCCTTCTGTTTCCCCTTCCCAGCTCCTATATCCCCCCAAAATAAATATCTTGCTATTTGTTGTTTAAAAGTCTGGTGTGAGCATATTATTAGAGAGAGTCTTTACTTCAAAATGTTGAAATGTGAGGAGCTGTTTATTGGGGCATGTCTGGGGAAGGTAACTGGTCACCGTGGGTAGTGTAGCAGCTCAGGGGGCTACACCCAGCACCATCTCACCCACGTAAAGCATCCTGAGTGGAGGCACTGCGCAAGGGCTTTAAAAAAACTATTATGAGCTAGCGAACCCAACCCCCTCAGCCTATGTCCAGGGTACTGCTGCAGGGGTGTAACACTGGGGGTGGCACCACTCAGGTGTCACACAGATTTATACAGTACTGTATCTCTCCTGGTGCACATGGTGTATTTATCCATTTGCGATGCGTTTTAAAATTATTGTTTTTAGCTACTCATCCTGAATGCCTGCTGAACGATACTCCTGAGTGTGTATTAATATAAAACAGCACTGTATAACACTTGAGGTGCTATGCTGTGCACTCATTCGTGAACAAGTTTATCTTGTGTTAAATAAGTAGTGTTTGAGTTAAAACAGACTTTACTGAGCTCTGCAAAGTTAATTCTGGTTGAAAAAGAATTGCCTGTTTGGTCCCCCGGATTTCCCCCACATTCTTGATGTCCTTGTGCATCCCGTGACTTCTCCTTGCAGTCCTGAGCTTGGATCCAGATGGTTCCAGTGCTAAATGTGGGCTGTGAGTCACCGGCATATCCATTGACAGCCGGTGACCACTCATGCAGCACTCAAACTTACCAACCACCAGTTGTATGGTCAGATGAGTGGGATAACTGCGGTCCCGATAACACCCTTGAGTGACTGGGGACTGGTGACCAAAGTGACACATCGAAGAGGCTGCTTGAGAGGTCAAAAGCAAGTTGGGGATGGGGAGCCAGTGTGGAGCTCATGAATATTAATTAGCTCCCAACATACAGTACATACTAATGAAGGTGCTGCCTGCTGCTTAGGGGCATAATGTTGCGTCAGCAGCGATGTAAAAACTGCTGGGACTAACTATATAATAATGGGCTCATTTGAAAGGGAAAAGGAGGGACTATAGTACTGCAGGATCTTTAGCTGGACAAAGTAATTTGCTGGACTGCACCAGACCTTGGAATGTGAGGAACTGTATTGAACTACGCAGAACAGACTGGGAGCTGGCATGGCTGACACTATGACCCCAAACAGCAGCTAATCAACTAACTAGGTGCCTAAAACTGTAACAAGGGGACTCCTGGTGAAAGGAGTGGACTAATTTAGGCATCTAGATCATGCTCCTATAAGTCAGCAGGAAATATTGATCTCTATGGGTATTGATTATTGATAGGCTCCAATGATCAATCAGAACCCTTGATTCTCGGTTGAAACTGTGTGGGCTTTCTGGGATAAAGTCAGTCTGTTCCTGGGCTCTGTATGAGTTATTCTGTGAAGAGTGGACTTTGAACTGCAAGGGCCTTTCCCAGGTCTCTTTTGGAGACTGCAGCTTGCATAACTGGAATGAGAAGTGAAAAGAGAGAGACAGAGACAGAGGGAGACTAAATTATGGTTCTGATCCCCCAGGCACTGAAGAGATGTTTAATTATTGCCTGGAGAAACTGAATGCTGCAGAAACCCTGCACCAGTAGGCTGAATTGACTGAGGGGACTGCTTGGGACTGAAACTGTGGTACTGAAGGGGCAAAGCATCTCTGGAGTCGGGTAGTAGCTGGGTGCTGAACTTTTCCTGAGTAAACCATTTGGACTGGCTGAGAACTGTGCCACAGCTGCAGCTAAGGGACATCTGTTTGTTTGGAAAAGAAAGAGCAAATAAGTAGCTGGGATCTGATGTGCTGGAATTTCCCTGTATATGCACCTGTATTTCAAGAGTTTTCAGCTAGCACCCACAACCATTGCTACTGAATCTCTCTGGAGTGACTGCCTAGCACTGCAGTGACTCTCAAATTCAGTGCAGGGACTGCAGAGGACTCCCCTACTTGGGAGTTCTCACTCAGAGCCAGGGAGGGAACCAGCTAACCCTGTGCACGTGGGGCGCGCCATCTCTGTAGGTCACTGGTGCTTGCTGGGGTGCTAGGGTATTTGTGATCCTTTGTGGGGAGCCGGACTGTGGAGTAATTCCCGGGTCTGGGCCTACTGGGGCTGGTGTGACTCTGAGACAGTGCTCTGCAATAGACCAGAAGCAAATGAAGCTGACAAGTGGCCAGAACTGCAATCAAGGTGACCAGCTACAAGATCCTCCAGCAAGTGCCATCCTGCTAAGGAGACCCAAGGCCGGTTTCCTTCTGCGCCATATTGCCCTGACCAAGGAGCTTCATACCTCAGGTTTTGAGATCAACAAACAGTGAGTACCAGGACCTGGTTCCTGGAGATGGAAAAGAGGAATTTGTTTTCTTAATCTAAGCACTTTGCAAATATTTTCAGAGCTCCAACAGCCAGACAACCCATGGCACTGACCAGGCCTGCACCTAGTGGGTACCCCTAAGAACCATCTGGGAACACTGGTACCAGTGTGGGTGGGTTTGGCCTGTGGACCCAAATGGTTACTGTTGTTAACTGTTTCACCTACCATCCTTCTCTTTCACAGCTATCCTTGTCCCGGTATCCCTTACCCCCAATAAAGCTGTAAATTTGTTTATTGAAACTGCTGCGTTAGTGAGGTTCAGTGCATTTGTCCATTGCAACGATTTATGGTTTGCGGTTGATCAAGGTTGCTGGGGATTCAGAGTGGTTGGTTGGGGAGGTGGAGAGGTACAGTATCCCAAGGGGCTGTACCAAGTGGATACCTGACCCATTAATAACTTACTCTGGGTAGAGACACCACATTATTTTTCATATCTTTGGGAATGAACCCCCAACTGTCACTGCAGCAGGACTCTGGCTCCTTAACCTGTACCAGGGACAGCAGGCAGGGGTTGGAGTCCACTGTCATACGACACCTGGGCTAAACATTTTTAATTTACTGTTTGAAACTTGAAGTTGTGACTCTGGGCATGCACATGTGAGCCCAGAGTCACAACTTCAAGTTTCAAACAAACCGTAAATTAAACATATTACAGTGATGGGAGTATTTTAAACCAATGATAATTCTTTCTGTGTTTCTTTTTTTTTTTTTATGTATGATCTGGGTGTTAATAATATGTGATTTTCTAAATAACTGCCATAAGCTTATGAGGAAGGACTTGGTTGGTCTGAAAGCTTAGGCACTTTGTTCTATTTGTAATGTAGCCCAGGCACCGCGTGCCAGTGGACTACTGCCCATGCCTGTTGGCCCTCTAACAGGTTAAGGAGCCTGGGTCTGTTACAGTGGTGTTCGGGGATTCTATCCCAAAGATAATAAAAATAGCACAGTGCCTCCACCCAGAGAGAATTAGAAGTGGGTTAGGTGGCTGGCTGGCACAGCCCCTGGAATGCTGCACCTACCCACCTCCCCTACCAACCACCCCACACACTGGATGCCCAACAGTTCTGTAACACCATAAACCATGAACAGTAATGCTTTGACAGACTCAGACAGTTCCTGCATGCACAATTTCAAATGGTAATTCAAAATTGTATTTGGGGTAAGGACTAGGGAGGGGTACTGGGACAAAAGATGGCTGTGGATAAAAACAAGCATTTGTCAATGCCGAATGTTTGCTTACTGGCATTGGCAGTGGTAGTGTAGAAGTTACAGAGCTGCGTAATAGGAATGGCAGTGAAGTATTGAACTGAAGCCAACCCCACCACCACCCTGCAGAGAGTGACAGGCATTGGGGTGTGCATTTGGGTCGTCAGGCATAACGGCCACGCCATTTCACACACCCACTCTGCAGAGACTGACAAGTTCACGTGTTCCTTGGGGTCTTTGGCCCTTATGCGCACCCCATTTCATCAGGAAATATGGTGAGATGGGTGCAATATAGGAGAATGGGGTGAAGTTTGGGGCCGAAGAGTCCAAGGCATACCTCGATGCCTCTCAGTGACTGCAGGGTGTGGAATGGTATGAGCATCACAGGCAAGAATCCCAAGTCACACCCCTGATTCCTGTCATTCTCTATAGGGTTGGGCGATTTAGTTGAAAAGCCTAATAACTCAGGCATTCGTTGATATTTTAACTCCAAATTTTCAACATGTTTGTTTTGTGACCCCACCTCATGAACAGGGGGAATATCAGTTTGGTAGCTGAAAGCTGCTTATGCACAGTGACTACGGGACTTAGCACCACAGGTGCAAAAATATTCCGAACAGGCTGTAAAAAATGACAGCTGTACTCTGTCATGGGGAGGTGTAAAAATGGCTATGTTGCAAATGTGTAGTAAAAATATTTAAAAATGGTGAAAGTCACGCGTACATAGAAACTGTGCAGCGCACACCGTTATATAAGTAGGTTGGGGATATTTTATAGCAGATTGTCAACTCAGGCATTTTGGTGCCTCCGATCATGAACAGTGTCACTGTGATTTTCTTTATCTGTGCCGAACAATGATTTCCGACTACGACCACGCATCTCTGCACTGAAAGTGTGAAAACACTTGACCATGCTGTGAAAAATGGCAGCTGTACTGTTCATAAGGAAGTGTTGAAAATGCCACTAGTGAAATCTGGACTGAAAATATTACAAAGTCATGAACTAACGAGGATGCGTGGAAACTGCACAATGCTCACTTGTAACACAGTCATTTTATGGACTTTTGTCACAAATTTTCAACATAGCCATTTTAAGACCTCTGCTCATGAACAGTGTAACTGTGATTTTCTTAATCTGTCCTAAACATTGCTTTTCACACCAACAGCACCATTATGCGCTACATGTGCGATAACACATTTAGGTGACATATGAAAAATTGCAGCTGTACTGTTCATAAGGAAGTTTAATAAAATGGACATGTTGAAAATCTAGAGTGAAAATATTAAATTTGCAAACTTACGAGCATGCATAGGAACTGTGCAACGCACGCTCGTAAAAGTCATTTCTGGGCATTTTTCCACCAAGTTTTCAACATAGCCATTTTAAGACCTCTGCTCATGAACAGTGTCACTGTGGTTTTGTTAATGTGTCCCATACATTGAGCTTGCACACCGACTGCGCCATTGTATGCGCTACATGGCAGAAAACACGTTTTGGGCAGGATGTGAAAATTACAGCTGTACTGCTCATAAGGAGGTGTGGAAAAATGGCAATGTTGGAAATCTGGAGTGAAATATTGAAAATATGGAAACCCTCACAGTGCGTGGGAACTGTCAACGCTTTTCATTAAAACAGTCATTTTTAGAATTCTGTCACCAAATTTTCAACATTGCCATTTTAAGATCTCTGCTCATGAACAGTGACACTGTGATTTCCTTAATGTGTCCCATACACTGAGTTCGCACACGACTGCGCCATCGTGCGCTACATGGGCGGAAACACGTTTTGGGTGAGATGTGAAAAATGACAGCTGTACTACTCATAAGAAGGTGTGGAAAAATGGCAATGTTGAAAATCTGGAGTGGAAATATTGAAAATTCGCAAACCTATGAGTGTGCGTAGGAACTGCGCAATGCACGCTCGTAAAACAGTCATTTTTAGGAATTTTTTCACCAAATTTTCAACATAGCCATTTCAAGACCCCTGCTCATGAACAGTGTCACTGTGATTTTCTTAATTTGTACCGTACATTGATTTCGCACACCAACTGCGCCATTCTGTGCTACAAGGGCGGAAACACATTTTGGGTGAGATGTGAAAAATGACAGCTATTCTACTCATAAGACAGTGTGGTGAAATGGCAATGTTGAAAATCTGGAGTGAAAATATTGAAATTTCGTGAACTTACGAGCCTGCGTAGGAACTGCGCAACGCACGCTCGTAAAACAGTCATTTTTTGGAATTTTGGCACCAAATTTTCAACATGGGGGTTTTGGGCCCCCTTCTCATGAATGATGTCACTGTCATGGTGGTATTCAGTCCCAAAGGGTGATTTCACAGTCACTGCACAGTCACTGCGCGAAATCACCCTTCGAGCCTGAATAACACCATGACAGTGTTACATCATTCATGAAGGGTCTAAAAACCCATGTTAGTTAGTGCATAAATTCCAAAATGCCTGAGATATGCAATAAGTTGAACCCCTCCTATCTAGCCCATTATATAGCTTACCGGCATTTCCTCAGTTCGCAGTTGCCTTTGAAGAGTGCAGGCGTGTTCCGGTCCACGAAGATCATCGCGGAGTCGGAGGTAAGTATGGGGTGATGGGGGTGTGGGGAGACTGGAGTGCGCAGTGGGTGGAGTGGGTTGTGTGGGAGGGGTTCGGAGGCAGCGCGTGGGACAGTTTGTTTTACAGGTAAAAAAAAAAAGATGTTGCGGGACCGCTTGCCACGCTGGGGTGGGCTCCCAGCATGGCACAATGACTTTGGGGGGGCATTCAGCCGACGGGGGATTGGGCACCCCCGTCAAAAAACCTATTGGCACGTTTGCCACGCTGGGGTGGGCTCCCAGCGTGGCACAAGGACTTTGGAGGCGTTCAGCCAATGGGGATTGGGCACCCCGTCGGCAAAGTATTGATTGCCACGCTGGGTGGGCTCCCAGCGTGGCACCAATCTGGGAAGGGGAGGAGGCGTGCGGTGCAGCTGGCGGGATTGGGCACCCCGTCGGCTATACGCTGCGTGCAGGGGCGCGCACGCCTGCGGCTGGGGGAGCTGTCGTGAGCAGCTTCTTATCGCTGCTCACTCAAGCGTAGCTCCCCCTTTCAACTGCATGCCACTGCATTTTGGAGCGTGTCATAGACAGCTCCAAAATGCATTGGCTTACAGGGGCCACGCCTGTCAGCTCGCTGTCTGAATTGGAGGAGGAGGTGACACACCTCCGAAATCTCCGATGATGGCACTATGTTTCTTGCACATGCGTGCAAGCAAACATAAAAATGGTTAATAAGAACAGATAATAACAAACATTTGGGCCCACAGGCCAAGCCTTCCCCCACTGGAACCAGTGTTTCCTAGAATGTCCTTAGCGATACCCACTAGGTGCAGGCCTGGTCATGCCTCAGGTTGGCCAGCTGTTGGGGGCCCTGAGACTTGATAAAAGTGCTTTTGTTTAGGAAAATTACATTTCACTTTTCCCTTTCCAGGAGCCAGGTCCTGGGTACTCACTATTCGTAGATCTCAGATGCCTGGAGTACGGATCTCCTTGGTCAGTGCAACACAGGGCAGGAGAAGGCCAGTCTTGGCTCCTCTGGCAGGATAGAACTTGCTAGAGGATCTTGCAGCTGGTCACCTTGATTGTAGCTGTGGCCGCTTGTCACCTTCGGCCACTTCTGAACCATTGCAGAGCACTGTGGCAGGACCACACCAGCCGCAGAAGGTTTACATGGGTAGTGGCTCCACAGCCTGGCTCCCCACACTGGATCCCAGTGCCCTAGCACCCTAGCAAGTGCTGGTGACCTCCTGAAGCAGGAGTCCTACTTGGAAGGTGTTAGCTGATTCCCTCCCTGGCACTGGGTGAGAACTACCAAACGGTGGGGGCCATCTGCAGTCCCTGCATTGAGTTTAAGTAGGAGCAGAAATCATAGGCAGTTGCTAAAGCAAAGTCCAGTGCCAGTTAGCAGAGAGTGCTAGCCCTAGAACAATGAAGCACAGGTGCAATCAACAGGGGGGATCCAAACACAACAGACCCCTGCACACCAGTCTGCACTTTCCAGTTAGAAAATGTCCACAACCTTTTCTTCAGCTGTAGCTGGGACACAGCTCTTAGCCACTTCAACTCGTTCACTCAGGAAATGTACAGCACCTGGCTAGCACCCCAACGTCCAGAGATGCTTTGCCTCTTCAGAATCACAATCGCAGTCCCACACAGGTAAAACGAACTCTCAGCAGCAACTGTGGCACTCAAATAGAACAGCTCAGTCCTCTCAGCTGAATTCAGTCCACCAATGCAGGGTTTCTGTAGCACTTATCATCTCCAAATTAATCAAGAAGCTCACAGTACCTGGGGAAATCAAGGTATCTGTTCATTCTCTTGCTCTTTCCCCTGATCCTTTCCTAAACACAGCAATCTGGCCTGGGAAAGGCCTCTCTAGTCCGGATCCACTCTCACAGGAGACTTCTGACTCTTACAGAGCCCAGGAACAGACTCACTAAATCCCAGAAATTCCACTGAGTTTCACTCGAGAATCCAAGGTTCTGATTGGCTGATTGATCCCATCAATTGCCCATAACCATAGAGATCAATATTTCCCACTGGCTTATTGGGGCATGGTTTAGGTGCCTGAAGTAGTCCCCTCCTTTTCCCAGGAGTCCCTTTTTCACAGTTTTTGGTGCCTAACTAAATGATTGGCTGCTGTTGGGGTCAAAGCTTTAACAAAATGTCTGCCCCCATTCAGTTCCCTGAAGTTCAACACTGTTCCTCTACTTCAACTGTTTAGCGTAGTCAAGATAAATACTTTAATTTTATAATAGCCCAATGGGCAAGTAACTCCATCTGTGCCTGGCTAAACAAACCCACTCTGGAGTACTATTTCCCCACAGTTTCTCTGTTGCTGCTGCTGAAAGTCAAGCTCCTCAGGCAACGGCAACACCCTCATTAATATTCATGAGGGCTGATGAATTATTCATGAGCCCTGGCTTTGTGCCCCTTTTTAAACTTGTTATCTGGATGCATCCACGGCTCCTTGGTCACCTCCCTGAGGTCAATGGTCCTCATTTAGTAGAACAGAGGACCTCCCTCCCCTGAAAGACTGCAAGTCTGGCAGTCAGCACATCAATGAGCTCCTTTTAGCAAGCGCGATCACTGCCAGACCGAAATTAATGCTGGTGACTCGCGATCAAGCTCTTATGTCCAATGGGGCTGAATTCAGGGATAGAGTGACTCGGGCGATAGTAGGGGCACCAGAATGGACCCTAGAGAGCACGGAAGAACCCGTAGCAGTGGGAGAGAATGGGACAAATAGGCAAAAATATGGGGCAACAAACGTAAGCCCTCAGAGGGGGGGATTACACTCCCCCTTCCTTGAATGCTTGGCTTCCACACCAAGCTTAAGGGAAGATTAGTAAAATTTAACAGTGACACATAACAAACATTACTAGCTATGCACCTGAATCCTATCTGTTATGTTGTATCCAGATATTCAGAACAAGAAAGCATACAAACAAAACATTATACACATTTCAACCATATTCCTTTTCCATTATGAGCCCCTAACCACATAAAAGTGGCTCCCATAGGTTCAACCCATTAGCCATAAAACATTGAAACCCCACAGAGTAAACTTTTTCCTCAGCCCTCCTAAGTACCCTTTTCACATCCCTCTTCTTCCCCTGGTCACCTGTCTCTCGGATCTAGGGGATCTAGCATCAGCAGGGCACATAAACATTTTCTGTAGGGACCTATAAGTGATGTACACTCCCTTGTGTACCACAAACATGGGTAGGTCTGTAGGAACTCCAGGACATCATAAGTCAGTTTAAGGCTAGATCATATTGTCCCCACTGACCTTCTGGGGGTCCCCTTAACTCTGGGACCACTAACCACCTCTTGATCAGAGAAGATTCCTCATCATCACATTCCCCCTGATCATTCTCTTCCTCAGGTATTGGGGCAAAGGACTCCAGCATTTCCCCAGCATCACCTGTTTCTCCAGGGAAACTAACCTGGGACCTTTCAGAGGACACGGTTGGAGCAATGTTCAGTTGCAATGTGGGCCCTCCAAAAGACACTTCCTCTCTTTCCCTTTCCTGATCCTCAGGGTTCTCCTGTGGCCATTCCAAGGACCCAGGTGAACTAGTATACAAGTCCATTGTGGATCTTCCAAAGGGCATATCTGCAGGGGAGCTGCTCCACTACCACTCACAGGGCTCAGCCAGACCAGTGTGCAGGTCCAGAGTGGTCCCTCAGAGAGGCCTAGTTGGAGCAGCCCCCCCATCTCCACTCTGTTTTCTATGTACAGCCATATGAACTGAATTCAGGGGTGGTCTCTGAAATAATCTGGCTAGCTCTGGAGTAGGGTTAAAACTCTGGTGGGTTCTATCATCTTCTCCCTCATCCTCATCATCTGTACTGTCTTCACCTGAGGCTCCCCCAACCTGGGCAGGCCCAGCCCCAATGGCATCACTATCCCCATGCTTCCATCTCCTGCATGTAGGGGGTGAAGGAGTATCTTCTTCATGAACCTTTTTGTCTGTAATTCTGTTGCCGATGGCCAGTAGATGATTTCAGTGATTGACTTTATGGCCTCGAGTTTCTTCTTCTGGCGGAATCTTGCATACTGGGAGGCCTTCCAACTTTTCCAATACAACATATGGAGTGCTTCCCCACCAGTCTGCAATCTTGTGCTTCCCTGGTATACCTAGACTTCGCAGCTGCACTCGATCCCCTGCCTTTAGATCCTGGACTCGCACCTTTTTATCATATCTTTCTTTGTTGTCCTGGTTTCTCTTGGTGGTGATCTCAGTGGTAAGGCAATAGGCGTCATCAAGTTGCTGCTTCAGCTTCTTCACGTACTGCAAGTAGTCTCCTGTTCCAAGACTATCCGTGGATGCTCCAAGCAGATCTACTGGCAGACAGGCTTCCCTCCCAACCACAAGCTGGTAAAGAGAACACCCCCATAGCATCGTTGCAGATGCAGTTGTAAGCATGGACCAGTGTGCTTACCTGCTGGCTCCAGGTACATTTTGCTGCTTCAGCATCTTCACATATTGCAAATAGTCTCCTGTTCCAAGACTGTCAGTGGACACCCCAAAACACAGCTTCTCTGGTAAACTGGCTTCTCTCCCAAACATAAGCTGGTAGGGAGAGAACCCCGTAGCAATGTTGCAGGTGCAGTTGTAAGCATAGACCAGTGTGCTTACCCACTGGCTCCAGGTACATTTATCTTGCGGGTCCAAGGTGCCCAACATATCCAATTAAGTCTGGTTAAATTGTTCAGATTGAGGATCAGCTTGGGGAGGGTACGAGGTGGTTCATGATTTTCTGATGCCCCACAGTGACAGGAGCTCTTAAATGAGGTGACTCTCTAAGTCACCACCCTGCTCCGAGTGAATCTTTTCAGGGGCCCCATAATGCACGAAGAACTTTTCCACCAGGATCTTGGCCACTGTGGAAGCCTTTGATCTTTTATAGGGTAGGCTTGGGCATATCTACTAAAGTTGTTGGTGACTATCAGGATGTTTGAGATGTTACTTGAGCCAGGTTCAAATGTAAGATTGTCGATACACACCAGCTCCATGGGGCCACTCGTACAGATATTTATCAATGGGGCTGCCTTTTGTGGAAGTGCTTTCCGTTGTATGCATCTCCTGCAATTCTTACAATAGACTCCCATTCTTGGCCAGTGGAATCTGCTTTTTATTAGGTCCAGGGTATGCTTGATGCCCAGGTGGCCCATATTGTCATGCAAAGCCATTAGCACAGTCTTGATATGTTTTTCTGGTAACACCAGTTGTTCACTGGGTGCCCCCTGCTGGTCCTGCGTCCCTCTGTAAAGCAACCCTTTCCATAGCCGCAGCTTAGGCCATTCTCATAACAAGAGCTGGGAGGGGGAATAAATGGTGTCTACTTGAGTCTGATCTGCACTTTGTTGAAGCACTCAAATTATTTCCCCGGTGACAGGGCTGGCTCTCGGATCTCTCTTTAAATCCTGGACAGTTAGTTGAAGAAGTGATCTCACATCTAAGGCAGCCAACCTGCAGTAGGCAACTGGGAGACAGCTTCCTGATGCCCCAAATGCTCCAAATAACAAGGGACATCCTATTCTGAGAAAGTATCTTCACCTTCATGTTTTTTACACAGGACATTCACTGCTTGTTCTGATATCTTTTCCCAGGCACAGTGTTCAGCAGAGTAAGCAGGAGGGTGTCTAGATAAGGCATCCACACCCACATCCACATTCAAGCTGGGCTAGTACTCCATGCAATAATCGTACTTGGACAAATCTGATAGCCACCTGTGGTTTGCGGCATCCAGTTTGGCAGTGGTCTGCACATACGTAAGTGGTTTATTATCTGTCTTTACTGTAATCTTAGCCCCATACAGGTAGTCATGAAACTGATCCACAATAGCTCACTTCAATGCCAAAAATTCTAGTTTATGGACTGGATACATGCATTTTGATGGGTTCAAACTTCTGCTGGTGAAGGCCACAGGGCACAAGCACTGAGAATACTCTTGATAGAGGACTGTGCCCAGAACACTGCAGCTGATGTCAGTGTGGATACATAAGGTTTCTGTGGGTCCACATAAGCCAGCACCAGAGCATGTGTCAGACAGTAGATGTCTTCGAATGCCTGAATAACACTTTTCATCCCACCATGAGCCAAAGGGTTCTGAGGGCCCAAAATAGCTGGCCTGATTAGATTGGGTCCTGGGTGAGGTGGCTTTCTTGCTTTTATTGGTTGGCGGATACCCAGCAGGTTTGGTAGGGCCCGGACCACCCTGGTATAGTCTTTTACAAATTTTGGGTAATACCCAGAGAAGCCAAACAGGGTCTGAAGCTATTTTAAGGTGTGGGACTTAGGCCAAGTGGTGAGGGCTTCGATCTTGCTAGGATCAGTCTGGTTGCCCTTTGCAGAAACTATGTGCCCAACATATTTAACCAAAGCCTGGAAGAACTGACACTTATCAATCAACAGTTTCAATCCAGATTCTTCCAGATGATCCAACACTTTGAGCAGCAGGGCTTTGTGTTCCTCCAAGATCTTCCCAAACATAATAATATCGTCCAGGTAAACCAGGCACTCCAGTAGGTTCATATTGCCCACGGCTTTCTCCATGAGCTGCTGGAAAGTGGTAGGGGAACCCGAGATCCCCTGAGACATCCAGAGAAATTCGTAGAATCCTAACGGGCATATGAAAGACATTTTCTCTTGGCCCTGGGGGCCATTGGGATCTGATAATAGCCACTCCACAAATCCAGGACTGAGAACCACTGGCTGCCATTCAAGCAATCCAGGGCATCTTGTATTCGGGGCATAGTATATTGGTTGGACACTGTCTGTCTGTTCAAGGTGCGATAGTCCACACACATCTTTATTGTCCCACTCTTCTTCTTCACCATGATAACTGGGGATGCATAGGGGCTTCTTGACTCTAGAATTATCCTTGCAGCCAGCATTTTCTGAAGACACCTTTGGACATCATCAATGTCTGCTGGAGCCAACCACCTGGATCTATCTCTCGAAAGGTCCTGTTGTCTGTAAGACGTACATGGTGCAGCTCTCCATTCACACACCCTACATCCCATTCATGGTAGTTTTTTACCAAGGGCACCGGGTGACTAACAAGGCCCTTGTTACCCACCTGGTGCCCTTGGTTAATCACAAAACGATCATTATGATACATGGAAATGTTGTAAAAGTTGCCCCCTCTTAGACTTTAATGGCGCATTTCCCCATCCTCTCCATGGGCACACATCACTACATGCCTGAGCACGGGGGCAGCTCTTATGCAGTTCCCATCACAAGGAAGTAGAATGGATCGGATGGGCACAAATTTATGATCCCTTCCACTTGAAAATATAATACATTTTTATCAGACCCATCCAGTTGGTGTGTCACACAGGTAAGGCACCACAGCATGTGGTGTAAATCTCATTTTACATAACTTGGGGAAACTATTTATTTATTTATTATTTGGAAAATGTTTCAACAACATGAGCTGTGAAACTGCTCATTTCCAGAAGTGTCCCGGGGGGGGGGGAGGTTACAAGAGTTGGGAGAACAGGAACACATAGCAATATATGAGCAGTACAAGTACAAGTACTAAAAAAAATACAAGTGTAGTACATTTATGGAGCAGAAAAACCCTGGCCTACTGGCTAGGGTGGGCAAAATCAAATAGGACAATACATACATTGCAGCATCCCTAGGAGAAGGTGATATGAAAGGACAAAGGTTAGAGTACGGATAACTCAAGAGGAGTGCTAGAGATAATAGGTCGAGTGCAAGCTTCAAAGTGCTAATGTGAACCCTGGGGAGGGCTGATTACAAGACAAAGTAGGGACATAGGGCAGATGAGGGGGTAGAGGGCATGGGGGTAGAAGAGGGACAGAAGAGGAACCAGGGAAGGTCCATGCACCAGCAGGATGTTGAGACCTTTACTGGGGGGAAACAGAACAAGGCAGAGAGGGAGGAAAGAGATGGGAGGTGAAAGAGAGGGGTGGGATAACTGAAGTGGAGGAAGGTGAACATGGTAGTAGGGTGGTGGGAGGCAAAGAAATTGAAAGATGGAGGAATAGCAGTGGGAAGAAGAGATAACCAATATATATAACCATTCAAGATGATGCAAACCCTGCAAGAGGAATGGATTAGCAAGTGTGGGGAAATTAGGATGGAAGAGAGAGAGAGAGAGAGAGAGAGAGAGA
This sequence comes from Neoceratodus forsteri, assembly GCA_016271365.2. NCBI lineage: Eukaryota > Metazoa > Chordata > Ceratodontiformes > Ceratodontidae > Neoceratodus > Neoceratodus forsteri. The sequence goes on from CM057449.1 coordinate 1,744,773,372, forward strand.
CAATACCCCCAGGATGCAGAGAACCCTGCAGAGGACTAGGTCTGAAAGCGGGGGGGGGGAAAGCCATGAGCAATGCCCCACCGCCCCAGGATGCAGTGAACCCTGCAGGGAGACTGGGCCTGACAGAAAGGAGAGGAGAGAATGGGTGGCAGGGCAGGAGGAGAGGAGTGAGAGGGTGGTCAGAGGGGGGAGAGGGAAAGTTGGAGTGCCAGCATTAGAATGTTGAGATAACATAGTAGGTAGTGGACAGTAGTAAAGTGACAAAGTGACCCAGTGGGATTGTATTGGGGTGGGGTGGGGTATATAAATAGATGGTAGTGAGTGGAGAAGAGGCAACACGAGAGGAGGGAATCATTTAGGAGACTAGGAGTGTGACAGGGTGACCCATGTCATAGTGGACACCCCTGGGATAAATTGAAACCAGCCAAACCCTCAAAGAATATTGAAGTCAAATATTGTTTTCTTTTTAGGTCTTTGGTCAAAAAACAGAATTAAGAAGGCAGTTTCAATATAAGAGTAACAGAAGTTTGCGTCTGTTTTTTCTAGATGTTAGCAGCCCCCTTCTAAGGTATATTTTGCAGCAGACAGCATGAGGTAATATGACCTTGCAAGAGAGTTTAGGAGAGCGCAGAATGTTCTGACCTCAGCTCTGACCTTTCCAATGTTGTAAACAAGTTATGTAATATGCTCCAGTTGGCTGCCAAATAACTGTCCTCTATGGAGCAACAGTGCCCCTAGTGGCTAGTTTTGTTATGTCTGCTATTAATCAAAAGGCAGGGGAAATTGTTTTTCCAACTTCTAGTGAGCTTACAAAAAGATCTACCTCAGTGCTGACAGAAGATAGATATGGTGGTCAGTCGATTACACACTGAGGAAGGTGGAAGACCTCCTGGTAGTGTGTGCTTTCACACTATTTGATTCATTCTAGGTTGAAGGAAAGCCTTAGAAACTGTTGAAACTAAGCAGTTGTTTGACTTACCATTTTGCTTTCTGTATATTTTACTTGTTAAAAATAAAATGATAAATGCAATCATGCATTTATATGCACCCACAGAAACATACATAGAAACACAGAATTTGATGGCAGATAAGGACCGCTTGGCCCACCCAGTGTGCCCATTTCCCTGCCTACTGGATAAGCTGCAGATCCTAGTTAACCAGCAGCCTACTTCTTCCTACCCCCACCCCCTAGAATTGCCTTATAACTGTCCCATGCATGCTTGAATTCCACCACTGTTCTTGACTCCATGACCTGCTCCGGAAGGCAGTTCCATGCATCCACAACCCTCTCTGTGAAAAAATACTTCCTTAAATTACCTCTGAGCCGCCCCCTCTATCTTCAAATTGTGCCCCCTTGTTCTTGCACACCTCTTTTTTTGAAAGATGCTACCCTCTTGGACTTTGTTGATTCCCTTGAGGTACTTGAAAGTTTCTATCATGTCCCCCTCTCCCTCCTTTCCTCGAGGCTATACATATTAAGCTCCTTAAGTCTCTCTTCATATGTCTTCCAGTGCAGACCCTGCACCATTTTAGTTGCCCTCCTCTGGACAGCTTCCATCCTGTCTATGTCTTTGCGAAGACTGGGTCTCCAGAACTGCATGCAGTACTCCAGATGAGGTCTGACCAGCTGTCTGTACAGAGGGATAATAACTTCCTGTTTTCTACTGGTGATGCCTCTCCCTATGCATCCCAGTATTCCCCAGCCCTCCTTGCTGCCCTCTCACATTGCTTGCTCACCTTTAGGTCATCTGATATGACTATCCCCAGGTCTCTTTCCATTTTTGTTGTTGTTAGTATCTCACCCCCCATTGTGTACTCTTCCCCTGGGTTTTTGTTTCCCAGGTGCATTACCTTGCACTTCTTAGCATTGAAGCTAAGCTGCCCTACATTTGACCATTCCTCTAACCTTGCCAAGTCCCTTTTCATCCTTTCCACCCCACCTTGTGCATCAACTCTATTGCAGATCTTTGTGTCATCTGCAAAGAGACATACTTTTCTTCAGTCCCTCTGCAATGTAAACATAAAAGACATTGAAGAGGACCAGTCTAATACTGAACCCTACGGTGCCCCACTAGTAACCTCCCTTTCATCAGAGTGGACTCCATTTACTATTACTCTCTGTGTCCTATTCTCCAGCCAATTTTTACCCAGGCTGTCATCTTGGGACCACTCCCAGGCTAGCTAACTTGTATATTAATCTTTTGTGTGAGACTGTGTCAAATGCCTTGCTAAAGTCTAGGTAGGCCATGTCCACAGCCCCTCCCTGATCCACTACTTTGGTCACCCAGTCAAAGAAATCTATCAGATTTGTCTGGCATGACCTTCCTGCTGTGAATCCATGCTGCCTTGGGTCCTGTGCCCCTCTGGCCTCTAGATACTCAACAATTCTTTCCTTCAGAAGTGATTCCATCATTTTCCCTACCACTGAGGTTAAACTAACAGGTCTGTAGTTTCCTGCTTCTGCCTTGCTCCCACTTTTGTGAAGGGGAATCACATCTGCCCTCCTCCAGTCCTCAGGTACCACCCCATCCTCCCATGATTTGTTAAACAGGGTAGTCAGTGGTGTCACTAATTCTACCCTTAGTTCTTTTAGAATTCTGGGATGAATCCCATCAGGCCTCATTGCTTTGTCCACCTTCAGTTTTAATAGTTTTCAGAACCCTTTCTTCTGTAAATGGGCTGGTATCAACTTCTGTATCCAGAGTGTTTCTACTGTTTGTTTTAGGTACCTCTCCCTCTTCCTTTGTAAATACTGAGCAAAAATATTTGTTTAGTATCTCTGCCTTTTCACAGTCACCCTCTGCCCACCCTCCCCCTTTATTAAGCCTCACTATATCTCCCTTGGTCTTCCTTCGCTCCCTGATGTACCTATAAAAGGTTTTATCCCCCTTCTTAACTGAGTTGGCTATTTTTTCCTTGGTTTGGGCCTTTGCTGTACTGACTGCCTTCCCAGCTTCCTTTTGCTTTAACTGATACAGTTCTCTGTCCTGTTCCTTCTGTGATTCCTTGTACTTCCAGAAAGCTTTCTTTTTCTCTTGAACCTTCACTGCCACTTCCTTTGAGAACCATAGTGGTTTCTTACATCGTTTAGTTTTGTTTATTTGCTTCACACAAAGGCTTGTTGCCTCTGTGATGGCAGTTTTAATATTCCCATTGTTCTTCCACCCCTCCTTCCTGCCCATTTGCTAGTGCATTCCTTAGGCACTCACCCATTTTAGCAAAGTCAGCCCTCCTAAAGTCCAGTACCTTTGCCTTTGTATGGCTTGACTCTATTGCTGTGTTTATTGTAAACCATACTGTTCGATGGTCACTAGTTCCCAGATGGCTACCCACTTCTACATCTGTGATCCTCTTCTCATCTCCATTTGAGAGAACCAGGTCTAAGATTGCTCCCTCTCAAGTGGGCTCCAATACTAGTTGTCTAAGACATGCCCCCTGTAGGGCATCTAGAATAACCCCACTCTTCGAAGTGGCTGCTGCAACTGCACTCCAGTTAACATCTGGCATATTCAGATCGCCCATCAGCAATATCTCCCCTTTTTATGCCATACTAAGTATACTTTCTATCATTTCCTTGTCCAGTTCCTCCCCTGAGAAGAAGTCTGTATACAACACCTGTCTTGGATTGTGGTGCCATTGCGGTCTCAAATTTACCCACAGTGCTTCTTCTCCCTCCTGTTTTCCCTTTTGTTCTGTTGCTTTGATTCCTTCCCTTATGTAAAGAGCTAGTCCTCCTCCTCCTCTTTTACCCTCTCTGTCCCTCCTGTAGATAGTGTATCCTGGTATGTTTACGTCCCAGTCATGGTTTTTGTGCGAACCATGTTTCTGCGACTGCCACAATATCCAGATGTTCCTCCTCCATCAAGGCCACTAATTCAGGAAGCTTGTTACTCAGACTATGGGCATTGGTACTCATTGCTTGTGTCTGCCTGAAATTGTTCTCCTAAACCCATGCCCAGTGACAAGGAGGAAAGACACTGATGGGGGAGAAGAGAATAGATTTGCAAAAGTGAGGAGGGTTCTATGGGGAGAGGCTAGGAATAAGAACAGTTAGGAGATTAGAGGGTAGGGCTAAATGAATTATGTACCAGGAAGGGGGAGGGATTGAAGGGGGGCTAAAAATCAAGTACAGTTAGGGGAGTAGAAGTTGTGTAAGGCTAAAGAGATAGAAGAAAGGGAAAGGGAAAGGGAAAGGGGACATTGTTTACCCAGGAAAAGGCACACTAAGCCGGAGCTTGTTTCCAGGTGCGACCTGGGAGCACAAGGAAGTTAAGTGACTTACTCAGGGTCACACAGTATGCAAGTGGAAGCTGTGGGATTCAAACCCAGGTCTGATCTGGTGGATGTCACCAGATTTGCACCTCAGAGCCTTAGACAACTGCACTATACTGCCTTCTTGTCCCCTCCTAAGAAGGGTATAAGGAGAGCCTGATAGGAGGAGGTAGTGAGTTCCACAGTTTTGGGATGTGGCAGGAGAAAGCTTCCTGGCCTGTGGAGTTAGAGCAATGTGGAATGGCTAGAGTGCACACATCTGAGTAGCTGAGAGGGTGCAGGAAGGAGGTGGAGCAATGAGTGGGGAGAAGAGGTAGGAGGAAAATAGGGAGTATCATTTTCTGAACAAGATCACACCTAACCGGTAGTAGTAAGAAACTATGGTTCCTGTAAAGAGCGCTGAGTTTGGGGTGCAATTTTTTCAGGATGGCATCAATATGTACAGAAAAGTTAAGGTGTCAGTCAAGCCAGACACCCAGGTACTTAAGAGGAGGTGTCCTCTAGTGTTGTTCTGTCAAAGGTGTGGAAGGAGGGAAGATAGGGTAGCCTAGAGAGTCTCTGCCTAGTGCCAAAGGTCATGGAGACAGTCTTCTTGGCATTGAGGAATAATAGATTTGAGCTTAACCCATACTAAACATTATTGAATTCAAGTTATAGTCTGGAAGTCACTTCGGAGGAAGTTTGGCCAGAGGTGTACAAGACCGTATCATCCGCATACATATGGATAGCGGAAGAGGAGCATACTGATGGTAGGTCATTTAAAAAGATAACTGTAGAGACATAAAACAAATATAAAAGGGGTCAACAATAGCCAATATCCCCACAAAATTAACACTCCCTTGAAAGGGGGCAAACACTGCAAGTAGTGACAAACCAAGAAGTAATGCGATTAAATAATAATGTGCTGTACTGATGAGCAACTCCAAACTGGTGGAGACAACCGGCAGTTATTGCTAGTTGATTGTTAGGATGGTTATTAAGCCTTCTCTTTCACTGAATCTATGGGTGCTGACAGGTAAACTCCTGACAGCCCCAGAATTCCCTTCCTGTTTGTATTTGACTACCAAAACAACAAGAGACAATGTCCTGTGAGGGTTGGGATACAAAGGAATACCTGTCCAGGCTGGAAAATGCTAGCAGTCTTGGCCAAAAACACCCACAAGTAAACATCATGACTGGTTCAGACTTTCACTTTATGGGTTGTTGTCTGCTAGTGGTGATAGTAGAAAAAGGTGCCCAGGTTCCGTCCCCTGGATGCATCATGTGAGAGTGCCATTTATTTATTTATTTGCTTTTGGTAACCGGGTGAGTGCGCTAGGCATAGCAATGCCTATTTTCAGGCACTACCCGGGAGAAGACAGTTTAAACATACAAAATGAGCATACATGTGACGCAGCACATGAGATTGGTGTGCACAGTGTGGATGTAGGTAACAACATACAAATGAACAGTCAATTTAAAGAGTAGGTCACATTGGAATATTAGAGGTAATGTTACAGAAGAGGCAAAACAGGAAAACACCTAGGTAAAATACACAACTAAAGTTACAACGGCAAGTGAGATAGGCATTTGCAAAATAAGGTTACTACACAGCAAAGTACAGTAAGAACCAAACTGAGGATGAGATGAGAGAGGGAGCGTAAGAGAGAGTGAGGGATTAGGGGAGAAGGAGTAGGGGATGAGAGAAACAGAAACATGAGAGATAGGTAGTTAGGGAGGTGGGGACAGAGGTTAGGAAGGGGCAGGTAATATAATGAAAGAGGGGGGGAATGATGTAGTCTAAGGTGGATTAAAGCAGGTGCATTGGCTAATTGTTTGCAGATGGTCCCAGTGGCGTGTTTTAAAGCTAGCGTGGGTAGGTGCTCCACGAATATTTTGAGGTAGCGAGTTCCAGTATTTTGGGGCCGTATGTGCAAAAGCATGTGAACCCATATTAGTTTTACATCTGGGGATGCGGAAGGGCCTAGGTCCACAGACCGGAGCCCATAGGAGAGAGGGTGAGAGTGGAGGAGACCGGCGAGTGATGATGGGATACCAGCACGGACAGTGTTATCTATAAGTGACCCAAGGGATTGGAGCCGATGGTCAGAGGGGCAAGGCCAGTTTAGGTCAGAATAGAGTTGGCAATGGTGTGTGAAACGAGGGGATGCAGAGGCATAACGGCAGATATTGTTATAGGTGGTATCCCACTTGTGGAGGGAGGATTTTGAGGCAAATAGATATGTGACTGATCCATAAGCCAGGGCGGGGAGCAGAAAGCCTTTGGCCACAGCTAGTCTAGCCGAAGGGGTAAGGGCATAGCTAGTGTGGTAGGCACCACCTAGTCTGGTTATGTGTAAGTCAAAGTTAAGGGATTCGTCCAGAGTGATGCCCAGATATTTGAAGGATTTAATGCTGCTCAGAGTGGACCCATCAGCACAGGTGATTTTTAGGGCATATGGGTTTATTTTAAGTTTGGTGAGAGACCCAAAAAGCATAGAGTGAGTCTTGCTAATGTTAAGAACGGGTTTGTTCTCTGTTAGCCAAGACTGAATAGCAGAGAAGTCAGAGTCAAGAGGTTGGGTGAGGTCAAGTGTGTTCCTTGCACTGTGGGAAATCACTAGGTCATCTGCATAAAGCAGGGTTGAGCAGGTTGAAGCAAGCAGCGGGATGTCATTTATGAAAATGGAGAAGAGCAAGGGGCCAAGTATGGAGCCCTGGGGCACTCCAACATGGATAAATGAGGGATCAGATTTGGCTGAATTGAAAACAACGGTCTGCTTCCTACCGGACAGATAACTGTTAAACCAGGCTCCTACATCAGTAGAGAAACCTAGGAAGCGAAGTTCTGAGAGAAGGATGGAATGGTTTACCAGGTCAAAAGCTTTCGTTAAATCAATGAAGATAGCACCTGTCAGGAGGCCTGAGTCCATAGCAGAAAAGATATCGTTAGTGAGTTTGAGAAGGGCGGTAGTCGTACTGTGCCCCTTGCGGAAACTGTGCTGAGAGCTAGACAAGCGGTTGTACTTCTGCAGGTAGTCAAGGGTTTGGGTTGCCACAAGTTTTTCTAGGATTTTGCTAAGGAGGGAGAGGACGGCTATAGGACGGTAGTTTGAGATTAATTTGGGATCACCTTTTTAGGAATGGGTGTGATCTTGGCTATTTTCCAGATGCTGGGGACTGAACCATGACGTAGAGATAGATTGAAGATTTTGGTTAGGGGAGAGGCTATAATTGGGGCAACGATTTTTAGAAGTCTGGGTTCCAGTCCATCGGACCCTGCGCTGGTATGGTCTGGAGCTGAGAGGAGTAGCATCAGAACTTCAGATTTTGTAATATTCCGGAACCTGAAAGGGGGATGTGTGAAATGAGGTTTAATGTTGTCATTGTGTGAAAAGGCGTGAGCATTGGGGATTGAAGCTTGGTAGCTGGTGAGGTCCGAAAAATGGTGGTTAAAAGAGTTTGCTATAGTTGTTGGATTATTGCAATGCATGCCGTTAATCAGCATGTCATTTGTAAGTGCTGCTTGATTTGCACCAAGGAGGGTTTTCATGGTAGCCCAGAATTTTTTCCAGTCCCCCGCTGCCTTGGTTAGTAGATTTTTACAGAAGGAGCTTTTAGCTAATCGAATTTGCCTTTTGCAAATATTTCTCTGGGCTCGATAATTATTGTAATTGGCCAGTAGCCCAGTGGCTTTGAAGTGACACCACGCTTTATCCCTGGACCTAATCCGCGCAAGTAGGTCTTTTGAGAGCCATTTTGTCTGTGATCCATGGATCCGACAAGTGACACAGGGAGCATGGGTGCCTTGGAGCACATGAAATTTGGAAAGGAAATGGTCTAACACCAGTTGTGCATTATTAGAGGTGTGAATGGGAGACCAGTCAATCAATGTGAGATCAAGTAAGACATTTTCTTGGTTAAAGTTAGCCAGGTTTCGGAAGGTGATGAGTTTAGGAGGTGGAGATGGTTTACTAGTAGCACGCCAGGTGCAGTAGATTGGGGAGTGATCACTGATTGAGTCAGCTAGGATCCCTGCACAGGCTATGCTATCCGGGCGGTTTGTAAGGACCCAGTCTATAAGAGTACTAGCTCGAGGTGGGGGCATGATCCTGGTAGGGTAAGTAATAAGTTGATGGAGGTTTCATCTTTGGACGATGGTATGAGAGGACAGGTTTGATTTACTAGTCCAGTTTAGGTTCAGGTCCCCAAGTATGAGGACTTCATTACGGCCAATGGCCTTTTCCACCTGAGATAGAAGTTTCTCCAGCCCAGCTGTACCACCAGCTGGAGGGTTGTAGGCACAAACTAAGTGAAGTTTCTTTGATCCGAGCATTAAGGTAGCATAGATTGCTTCTCAGTAAGATAGGGCAGGTTGGGCAATGTGTGATATTAGAAGGTGGGGTTTGAAGAAGATGGCAACCCCCCCTTCCCACTTAGTTAAAGGCCTATCCTGCCGAATGATGTTGTAGTTAGGCAGTGAGCAGAGATGATCAGGGGTGGAGGGTTTTAGCCAGGTTTCAGATAAACAGATGATATCTGGGTTGTGCTGAGCAGCCCATGCCTCAAGTTCAACCTTGTTATGAAGCAGGCTCCTAATATTTAGGTGGGAAATGCGGATACCCTTGGAGTCATGCCAGGTAGTAGCCTTACAAGATAAGTTACTTGGAGGTCCAGGATTTTTCTCAATATCCCTGGCTAATATCAGGGTTAGATGTGACAGATGTAAGAGTTTACGACGGATGTAAAAGATGGATAGGGTTAGGTAATTGGAATTTTTTCAGAGTGTACAATAAGTGATAGGTGAGTTTATAATGAATAAGCAGAGGGAAGGTGGCAAGAGGCTGGTGTGGTGTTATACGCATATAGGATAAACTGAAGAAGTCAGGGTATGTGTGGTAATGATTATGGGATATTGAGTAGGAAAGTATGGGGAGCCATATAAGGCAGATAGCTGAAAAGACTATTAAAAGAGTACCACAAGGAGAGATGGCCATTTTTGGGACTGTTATAAGTGGCATAAGGATTGTAAGAGAGTGTGAGAGTGAAAATTTACAGGTATTAGTCTGGGCACCAGTAACAATTTAAGATTGATTTAGCGCCCTCTAGCAGTCAAACAGTATAGGCTGCTAATGGAAAAGTGAGGAGATAGTTAATTTCAAGAGGGCGTGTTAATGGGCATGGTTTCACTTTATATATAAGTAAAGCCGGACAAGGGTGGGTGTGGTGGGGGCGGTGGGGGAGCAGTTCGCGCAGTGGCTGTAGGATTTCAGCGATCAAGTACCCAGGGAAATCAGTGACTCTGAGGTGGGTCTCCTTCTTACACATGGCAGGCAGATTCAGTTAAGAGTGCCTGGTGCACGAGGAACTGCTCGTCGGCTTTCTGGTCCAAAACTACGGCTTCCCTTCCCCAAATTAAAAGGTAAAATGCAGAACTGTAAATGATGAGGCACTAGGAGTTACCAGCGTGCTCTGCAGCTTTGCAAAAGGAGCAACTGAATTCTAAAATAAACCAAGCTTCACAAACTACAATCAGTACTGTTAGTTACTATAATCGGAAATTGTGCAGGTCTCTGATTTCAGTTCTTGTTCTAGTTTGCATGCCGGGCAGAAGTCCCATGGTAAAAGGTGCCAAATTCGAAATCCACACAAAGGAAGGACAAGCAAGGAGGCGCTGAAAAGGCTGACGAATTTACCTTCAGTGCCTTGGGGACAACGACTTCATGGTCAGGGGTGCTCCAGGGCAAGTGTGCCCTCCAGTAGCCAAGGCTTCAGTGCCCTGGGGACAACAACTCCACGGTCAGGGGTGCTCCAGGGCAGGTATGCCCTCCAGTAGCCAAGGCTTCAGTGCCTTGGGGACAATGACTCCATGGTCAGTGGTGCTCCAGGGCTGGTGTGCCCTCCAGTAGCCAAGGCTTCAGTGCCTTGGGAACGACGACTCCATGGTCAGGGGTGCTCCAGGGCAGGTGTGCCCTCCAGTAGCCGAGGCTTCAGTGCCTTGGGGACAACAACTCCACGGTCAGGGGTGCTCCAGGGCAGGTGTGCCCTCCAGTAGCCGAGGCCAGCAGGCCAGCAGTTCCAGGCAGAAACAGTTGTGTGATGCTCCTGCACAATAAGGGGGTAAGCCCTTGTGCTCAAGACAATGGTGCTAACAATGTTGGCAGCACACATGAGACCAGATTTTAGAAAGCACAGTAAAATTAATCTGTTCAGATTTCACTTTAAGAATTTTCAATACAGGACAGCCTGGGGCACTATATCAGGAAGTTAAGTTCACTTCAACCCAAGTTCTGTGTCCCACATTGACTTCTGTGCCTCTCCAGTACTGCCATGGAAATCAGGGTGGGTACTATACTCACAGTCTATTGGGCTATTCTGGTAAGGGGGAAGGGAATCTTAATGAGTGGATGAGATGGGGTGGACCTGAAGCACAGTGTTAATTAGAATGGGAACAGCATGCTTTTGTGTCGGCAGCCTCAAGTCTTAGGCACTAAATATCGTGATGGAGCCAACTCGCACATTTTCAAGCCTTGCTGTAGGTCCCACTTGCCAGTGTGTTTGTCATGTTGAATATGAGATGGTGTGAGCTCCGGTCACCCCTGTGCCTCCCAGCCTCTTAGCCATAGAGAAAAATGTACACAGAGTTAAGACATGGCTGAGGGGCCAGGGTCCTGTGGAGACTAGTTCATGGGATCAGCCATCAGGTCTGAGGTGGCAGCAGGTGGACGAGGTGATATTGAGGGGCCCAGGGCATTTTGCAGGTATGTGTCTGCTTCCTCTGGGGTGTAGAATTGAAAAGCTTTGCCCTGGAAAATAACATCAAGACCAGCAGGGTGCAGCTAAGCATAGGGTATCAATTTCTCAGGCTTGCCTTCACCTTATCGAATGCCTGCTGTCTCTCTAAGACACCTCTCCATTAGTCTAGGTAAAAAGAAATTTAGGGGCCTGCCGTCAGGATTTCTTACAGCTCTCTAGGACTGCACAGAATCAATTCTTTATCCTGAAATCTCAGGAGTTTGAATATGAGTGGTCATGGCTTAGAGGTGTTAGAAGTCACATTTGCTCTCCAAATACAGTGTGCACGATCCAGCTCGAAGTTATACACCACCATCTCTAGTCCCAGCCACACCGGGAGTTTAGAGTGGAGATACTTAATGAGGTCCCTGCCTTTCTGCCCTTTCTGAAGACTGATAATGCTCAGCTTTTTGTGTCATCCCCTTCCCTGGATGTCCTCCAGCTTGCTAGTGAGCCATTCAATCTGAGCTTCTGTGGCTTGGAGATGTTGGTTTTGGGCAGTCTGAGCTTTGATTACCACTTACATCTGTCTCTGTGACAGTAACACAACTGATCAATGCTTCCATTGTTGATTAGGTGATTGTGTCCATTTGCCAGATAGACTCTATATGTTGGGCAATTTGCTTAGGTAAGCTGTTTGAGGTGACTGCTTCCTTTGATGAAGTGTGGGATCTATGTATAGTCTCAGTCTCTGGAGTTGCCTCTTGCCAGGAAACATCAAATGATGAAGGTAGATTCTGGCAGAGCTCGCAGAGAGCAGAGGGGTTAGGCAGCCATCTTAGGTCAGTAATCCTTTAGGTCAGATCTTTAGGAAAGACCAGTTCCTATTGTGGTCAAAGTCTGGAAGTGTTGTGCAGTTCTTCCATTTGAAATGCATCAGGGGACTGGGATGTACATTTTTATAGCCATCAATGAGTGAGTGATGTGCCTTGCTATTGCACCTTGCAGCTGTCAGTAACACTTTGTTATTTCATATTGACAGCAAGGAGCACCATGCATAAGAACTGAGGGACCAAGCGGTGAAACTCTTGTGAACATGCAGCACTAACCACTTGCAGGTTCTTGAAAAATTCATCCAGGGTGTGGTTCTGGCTGTTGAGCACAAAAGCAGTCCATCTCGGATTTGAGCAGTACATCATTGTGGAGGGTTACTTGGATATTTGGAAATGCAGAAACCTTGAAAGTTTGGCTAGGAATTTCCCACCATGATAGTAGCTGAGAAGTTTCCCTTTGTGTCAGGGTATACTTTCTCTCAGACTCGAAGTCTGGGTTCCCTATACAACATGTCAGGGTTTCTGTTCTGGTGCACAAGAAAGGGCAACAGTTAAGTGCAAACAGCCAGCTTGAGGTGCATGATGAGTGGTGGGGAGGATGTTCTGCAGTTGTTGCACAGAATTCTTTGCACTTTGAATTATGTTTTGCAGCCATATAAGTTGTTATCCTGCCTCCTCCCTGAATTGTGAAAAAGGGCAACTAATATTAACCAAAAATATGTTGACAAGACTCTGACAGCTTTTTTTTTTTAATGTTTCAAAACTGCAGATAACATATGCCAGCCCAGTGGCACAGAGGGCAGAGGCATCCATGCCTCACTTGCCGATACACCGATGACCTGGGTTCAGTGACAGAGAGGAGAATTGAGCATCCAGAAGATGGGTCTCCTCTTCTGGGAGGGAGGGTTGTAGGTTCTTGGCACTGGCCTGATCCTTAGTGGAGGCTCGGGGCTACAGGCTGTCAGTGCAGCTTGAGGATGGCGGGATGGCGGCTGTTGATGCCTCATGCACGGTAGCATGTGTGGTGTGTCTAGATGGCATTGCACACCCATCCCTCTGTACTGGAAGAGGGAAGATGGCCGGGTACAGGATGAGAGACACCGACCCCTTACAGGCTCCCACACTGGATCCATCTCTTTGATAGTATGGCAACTCAGTACAGACAGTTGGTAAGACCACATCTGGAGTACTGTGTACAGTTCTGGAGACCCCATCTCTGCAAAGACATAGACAGGGTGGAGGCTGTCCAGAGGAAGATAACCAAAATGATGCAGGGTCTGCATCAGAAGACATATGAAGAAAGACTAAAGGAACTAAAGAGGTATAGCCTTGAGGAAAGGAGGGTGAGGAGGGACATGATAGAAACTTTAAAATACTTCAAGGGAATCAACAAAGTCCAAGAGGGTAGCATCTTTCAGAAAAAGAGATGTGCAAAAACAAGGGGGCACAATTTGAAGATAGAGGGGGGATGGCTCAGAGGTAATGTGAGGAAGTATTTCTTCACAGAGAGGGTTGTGGATACATGGAACAGCCTTCCTGAGGAGGTCATAGAGTCAAAAACAGTGGGGGATTTCAAGAATGCATAGGACAGACATAAAGCAATTTTAGTGGGGGGTAGGAGGAAGTAGGCTGTTGGTTAACTAGGATCTGCAGCTTATCCGTTAGGTAGGGAAATGGGCAGACTAGGTGGGCCAAGCGGCCCTTATCTGCCATCAAATTCTATGTTTCTATGTTTACATGAGAACCCAACCACAGGGGTAAGCAACGGGTGAATCCTGGGATGAGGCAAGTCCCTGGTGTGCCGGATAATGAGGCTTGGGGGTGTTGGTGGAGGCTAAGCTGCACCGTGGGGGGACAAAGACTGACAAAAAAAATGCAGAAAACTTTTTTTAATTATTTTTTATTACTTTAATCAACACACACGTAAATAAACCCTTGAGACTCAGGGCTGCTGCTGCATACTGCAGATAAAAGAAGTGAGTCATTTTGGTACACTATCAAGCATGCCTCTCAACTGCTATGATGGTCACATAGCACTATGCTTTTTACACTCAAATTTGCCCTTGCCTTGCCAAGGTTTACTGATGTTCTCCATAATTTTTATTTCTGGACACACAAATTATTAAAGCATTGAACTAACTTGATAGAAACACATGGGGCACACTATTTGTAGACATATTATTCTTGGTGCTACACTTTCTGTCCATTTGCTCAGAATTTTGAAGGCCAGTGATATGCATTTGAATGCTGAGACCTAAAAGGAATGCTGTCAGGTTTTGACTGGACCTTCTGGGTTCCAGAAATCATAATGAGCAGCAGCTGGGATGAAGACAATTTATTTTAATGGCTCCTCTTCAAATTTTGTTGCAGAAATGCAATTTAGTCTGCCAGGAGGAATACATTTTGTATTTATTTATTTTTTTTCCTTTTATGAATCCCTTTTTACAACTATGGGTGGAGCCAAAAGGAGTATTGCATGTACAAAAGGAGTGATGTCAAGTTTTCTGTCCATGGAACTGACTGAAGGTGTAAACAGTCTCCTCCGCCTTACCCTCCTTCAAGCAATGTTTTCCGTCCTCAAATAAATACGCTTTCATGTTAGTCAATGGTTGCAGGGTACTTTTTTCTTTCTTAAATGGGCGGTACAAGAACTAGAACCTGAGTAGTGGGAGGCAGCATTAGGTTTATTTTTTGGCCTCCACCCCAAACTTTTTTCTGATTCATGTGGGAGGGACATGAGATAGCTCGAGCATGCTGTAACGAGATACACTAGTTTGGGACCTTAACAACCAAGAGACATGCCTTGGCAGTGGAGAACAGAACAGAAGAGAAAATATTTAATGCCTTCAAACTGACTTAAAAATCCTGTGGAACAAATGATTATCAGAGCCACCTGGGGCCTCAGAAGGAGACCTAGACACACATCCAGCTCTGTAAGAAAATTTTCATTTTTTTTTGGGGGGGGGGGGTCTGTGGGATTCAAACTCAGATCTAACTGCCCAGATCATCAATGCTATAAAATGATATAATTAAAAGACTCTAGCTGTTTTCTCACAGAAACTCCATTCGGTTAGATTTTAAGTATTTGCTAAATTGTAAATGTAGGTATCAGCATTCTGTTAGTAGTTAGTGCTGATTGTGGTCTGTGACAAGATCTTTTTTCTTTTTTTACAAATGAAGTGCATGGTAGGAAGCTGAAAACAGACTTTCATGATAAAGTGTATTTTTTCTTTTAAGTTGAGATGTATTAGAAAACGTTGAACAAGAAAACAACTGGTGATTTTAAAAGCTATTCTGATCAGAGCTGACATAAAAAAAATCTTAACTATTTTTTATTTTGTCATGGACACTAGAAATAGGATGTCAGCATTCACTCCATTAAACCTGTTTTTCAGGTTTTTTATAGCATCTTGCCAAAGTAATCTTCCCAGAATGCAATCTGTCACAGGGGGAAGGGATGAAATTGTTTTATTATTATTGAAGCATTGGTGTTAGTAATGCATTTAGAAATACAATTTTTAATTGTCTTTACAGTTAAACATGCAGTTTCATGTCAGGGCACATTTTTTGGAGAGGTTCAAATTATTTTAAACATGGGCAGAGTACTTGGTAAATGTAGACTTTGATGTTAAAGTGTATTTTTTCTTTCAAGTTTGAGAAGTATGTATTACATATAAGTGTGACCGTGTTGCAAATGGTTAAGTAGGCAGTGGTTTAAGGCTCTGAGCTACAAACCTGGAGACCTGGGTTTGACTCCCACAGCCCCCCCGACTTGCATACTGTGTGACCCTGCGCAAATCACTTAAAGGAGTAGCCCACCCAGAATGTGCAAAAAACATATGTTATGTAGAATGTTTTGATATGTATGTTAAGTCCTAGTGTGTCCTTCCCTCTGTCTGCTATTTGGAGTTTTTCCTAAATTGCTTGCTAGCTCTATAGTAGTTTTACGACCCCTGGGGATCGCCATAACAAATAGTTTTATTGGCTTTCTTTCTCCTACAATGCCCCCTGTCTCATAGAACATAGAAACATAGAATTTGATGACAGATAAGGACCGCTTGGCCCACCCAGTCTGCCCATTTCCCTACCTGATGGATAAGCTGCAGATTCTAGTTAATCAACAGCTTACTTCCTCCTGCCTCCCACTAGAATTGCCTTATGCCTGTCCCATGCATTCTTGAATTCTCCAACTGTTCCTGACTCCACAACCTCCTCAGGAAGGCTGTTCCATGCATCCACAACTCTCTCTGTGAAGAAATACTTTCTAACATTACCTCTGAGCCATCCCCCCTCTATCTTCAAATTGTGCCCCCTTGTTCTTGCACATCTCTTCTTCTGAAAGATACTACCCTCTTTGTACCTTGTTAATTCCCTTGAGATACTTGAAAGTTTCTATCATGTCCCCCCTCTCCCTCCTTTCCTCAAGGGTATACATATTAAGCTGCTTTAGTCTCTCCTCGTATGTCTTCTGGTGCAGATCTTGCACCATTTTGGTTGCCCTTTTCTGAGCAGCTTCCACTTTGTCTATGTCTTTGCGGAGATGGGGTCTCCAGAATTGCACACAGTACTCCAGATGGGGTCTCACTAACTGTCTCTAGAGTGGGATAACAACTTCCTATTTTCTACTGTTGATGCCTCTCTCTATGCATCCCAGCATCCCCCCAGCCCTCCTTACTGCCTTCTCCACATTGCTTGCCCACCTTTAGGTCATCTGATATAATTACTCCTAGGTCTCTTTTGATTTTTGTTGTTGTTATTAACTCACCCCCCCATTGTGTACTCTTCAACTGGGTTTTTGTTTCCCAGATGCATTACGTTGCACTTCTTTGCATTGAATCTGAGCTGCCATGTATTTGACCATTCCTCCAACCTTGCCAAGTCCCTTTTCATTCTTTCCACCCCACTTTGTGTATCGACCTTGTTGCAGATCTTTGTGTCATCTGCAAAGAGGCATACCTTTCCTTCCAGGTGCTCTCCAATGTCACTTATAAAGATATTAAATAGGACCAGTCCCAGTACCGAACCTTGCGGTACCCAGCTAGTTACCCTCCTTTCTTCACTGTGGACTCCGTTTACTATTACCTTTTGTGTCCTGTTGTCCAGCCATTTTTTTATCCAGGCTACCACCTTGGGACCCACTCCAAGGCTGGCTAACTTGTATATTAATCTTTTGTGTAAGATTGTGTCGAACGCCTTGCTAAAATCTAGGTAGGCCATATCCACAGCCCTTCCCTCGTTTACTACTTTGGTCACCCAGTCAAAGAAATCTATTAGGTTCATCTGACATGACCTTCATGCTGTGAAACCATGCTGCCTTGGGTCCTGTGCCCCACTGGCCTCTAGGTACTCAACAATTCTTTTCTTCAGAAGTGATTCCATCATTTTCCTTACCACTGAAGTCAAACTAACTGGTCTGTAGTTTCCTGCCTCTGCCCTGCTCCCACTTTTGTGAAGTGGAATCACATTTGCCCTCCTCCAGTTCTCAGGTACCACTCCACCCTCCCATGATTTGTTAAAGAGAGTAGTCAGTGGTGTTACTAGTTCTGCCCTTAGTTCTTTTAGTATTCTTGGATGAATCCCATCAGGCCCCATTGCTTTGTCCACCCTTAGTTTCAAGAGTTCTTTCAAAACCATTTCTTCTGTGAATGGACTGATATCGACCCCCCTATTCAGAGTTTCTCCCTTTTTTGGTTTAGGCACCTCCCCCTCCTCATCTGTTGTGAATACTGAGCAGAAATATTCATTCAGTATCCGTGCTTTTTCACTGTTACCCTCTGCCCACATTCCCTCCCCTTTATTAAGTCTCCATATCTCTCCCTTGGTCTTTCTTCGCTCCCTAATGTACCTATAAAAGTTTATCCCCCTTCTTAACAGAGTTGGCTATCTTTTCCTCAGTTTGTGCCTTTGCTATTCTGACTGCCTTCCTGCCTCCTTCTGCTTTGACTGATAAAGTTCTCTGTCCTGCTCCTTCTGTGTTTCCTTATATTTCCTGAATGCTATCCTTTTCTCCTTAACTGTCCCTGCCACCTCTTTTGAGAACCATAGTGGTTTTTTCCTTCACTTTGTTTTATTGATTTGCTTCACACAAAGGCTTGTTGCCTCTGTGATGGCTGTTTTGATTATTCCCCATTGTTCCTCCACCCCTCCTTCTTGCCCATTTGCTAGTGCTTTTTTAAGGCACTCTCATTTTCCCAAAGTCAGCCTTTCTAAAGTCCAGTACTGTTGTTTTTGTATGGCTTGACTCTATAGCTGTGTTTATTGTGAACCACACTGTTTGGTGGTCGCTTGTTCCCAGATGGCTACCCACTTCTAAATCTGAAATCCTTTCTCTTTCCCCATTTGAGAGTACCTGGTCTAAGATTGTTCCCTCCCGAGTGGGTCCAGCACTAGCTGTCTGAGGCATGCCCCCTGTAGGGCATTAAGAATGACCCTGCTCTTGGATGTGCCTGCAGCAAAGGTACTCCAGTTAACATCTGGCATATTCATGTCCCCCATCAACAATATCTCCCCTTTTTCTGCCATTTTAAGGATGCCTTCTATCATTTCCTTGTCCATTTCCTCCCCTGAGATGGGGGTCTGTACACAACCCGTATGCGGATTGTGGTGCCATTTCCTGTCTCCAGGGTGACCCAAAGTGACTCATCAACTTCCTGTTTACTCTTTAGTTCTGTTGCTTTAATCCCTTCCCTTATATAGAGAGTTACTCCTCCTCCTCCTCTTTTACCCACCCTGTCCCTCCTGTAGACTGTGTATCATGTTATGTTGACTTCTCACTCATGGTTCTCTATGTACCATGTTTCAGTGACCACCACAATATTCAGGCATCCCTCTTCCATTAAGGCCACTAGTTCAGGGAGCTTGTTGCACAGACTACAGGCATTGGTACTCATCACCTTTCATTTATTTTTTATGGCCTTACCCCTTTTAGCCCCATCCCTGTCCTTAACACCTTTTTCTGCATTTATCCCTGTCCTGCTCCCTACTGACTTCTCTGCCTTGGTGTTTACCTGTCTAACTACTGCACTTTGTGGGGGGAGGCTGGGATTTTCCTGCTCCTTTTCAGTGCCTCCCTCCTTGGCTAGTTTAAATGCTTGCCAATAAAGCATTTAAACCTGTCACCTAGGATCCTGGATCCCCCCTGGACAGATGCAGACCATCGCGCCAGTATAAGCCTGCATCCCTTCAGGTGGCTCCCCAGTCCACAGTGAAGCCAAAACTCTGAGCTCCACACCAGTTCTTCAACCATTCATTGAATCCCATGGTGCGGAATACCCTAGCATCATCCTTGCCATAGACAGGCAGCACCTCCAAGAAGGTTACCTTACATGCTACTTGTCTAAGGCCCCTTCCCAACTCCAAAAACTCCTCTTGCACTGCTCTGATCCCATTTACAGCCAGATCATTTGTTCCTAGGTGGACAATGACATCCAGCTCCCTCCCTCATGCAGCTGCTCCTGTGATCCTGAGGATTTGCTTCCTGTCCCTCCAAGCTGTGTTTATTTATTTATTTATTTGCTTTTGTTGACCAGGTAAGTCACACTAGACAGCCAAGTGCCTATTTTCAGGTGTGACCCGGGAGAGTTACAAACTTAAGTAGGTAGGTACAGTGACAAATCAGTCTTACATACAGTGGGATAACAGGTGATGGAATAGAATGACAACCAGTAACAAGTCACGAACCCGGGGGGTGTTACAGGTGACCCAGGAGAGTTATAAGCTAGAGCATACACAAAACAATGAGTGAGTCAAGATTTACATATAACAGGAGAGCAGGCTAAACCAATATGGCACTCAAGGAGGAGATGGTACACTTTAGAAAGATTTGGGTAGGTGGTTGACAGTCCTCAAAAGGGGTTCGTACAAGTGCACACAGGTTCAGTCATATGTTAAGCCAAATAAGTGCCTGCATGTGGAGGGGGGACCTAGGGAAGAGCTGATGGGGGGAGGGCCTGGTGACCTTGTTCGGGAGGTAGGACAGTGGGGCAGCTGTTACTTGATCAGTGGACGGGAGAATAAGTGCGGTGTTGCCAGGCAGGCACCTTACCTCCCTATCCCCTTCTTCCCCATGTCTACCCCGCTAATGACTGAGTCCCCCATCAGGAGTTGTTTCCTTCACCTGTGGGGTCTCGTGCCACCCTCCTGTGGGTCTCCTTTGTGGAGATTCCCAGCATCCTCCTTGGCCTCCACTGCAGGTGCCTCTCTAGAGGAACCACTCTATGCAAGAACAGCATATGAATTTGTGGAGAGCTACAACTGGAGGGATGCACCTCTGTTCCACCACCCTCTCTCTCTCTGAGCCCACCTTGGTGCAACCATTCCTCTTTCTTGGCAACCTCTGAGGTAACGATGGTGGCCCTGGTGGTCCCTTGGTGGGGGAAGAGGTTTCACGAATCCTAGCCAGTTCAGCCTGGAGACGGGCAACCTCCTCCCTCAGACCAGAGAGGTGCCTGCAAATAGGGCAGCATCACAGCCTCCAGAATGTCTCCCAGAACACTGCTGCTCCACAGCCATTGCACTGCACCACTCCCATCTTGACTTATTTTGTGTCCCTTCTCCTGTTGCTTTGTATGCTTATTGTCTCCTCCCTCTATGTATTTTTACACTTACTTTCCTATTGCCTATGTGCCCTTACAACTCTCACCCTTCCTGTTCTGGGACAGGAGCTTCCTGTAGTCTTCAGTAGTCTCCTTCCTCTGTGCTTGGATTCAGACCTCCAGCAGCCAGGGGGGATAAAGAGTTATTTTTTTTTTTTTAGGTTCCTTCAAGGGTGCTGAAACTAATGTGTCTCAGTGATCCTTCCCTTCCTACTGCCAAACAGGAAGTTCCTGTTGTCAGTCAAATTCAGTGGCTATAAAACTAGAACTGGCTTTGGGTGGCAGAGTGGAGTGGTGGGAAGGAGGGAAACTAGTAAAAAATCTGTAGTTCTGGACTTCTGTTTCTTGCTCTGCAACCAGTTCTCTTCTTCTAGAAACAGCCAGAAGCTGTAATTGGAGACAGCTGCTTTTGTACACCTAAGCTGCTAAGTCACACCCCCAATTAGATTCACTCTCTGCTGTCTGTAAATTAAGGTGATACTGCCCCCTTCCTCAGAAAAAAACACTTTTTTTTTACTTAAATGAGACCCCCTTCTTCTAATAAAGTATCTGTTTGCTTAATCCAAACAGGTACTACTCCTGCTGAGACAAAAGTAATTAATTAGTAAAACATCTGTAGTTCTGGACTTCTGTTTCTTGTGCTGCAACCAGTTCTCTTCTGCTAGAAACACCGGATGCACAGTGACAGTGATGTAGCCATGCCCTTAGATTTAGCATGTGTACTGCTTTAAAATTAGTTTAGCAACAGCAGAGCCTTGAACCTCTTCTTATCCAGGGAGCACAAATGTCAACAGTTAGTTTAGCAGATACCCGAAAGCTATCTAACTGGGGTTTCTATAAGAAAACAGCTGCTAAATAACTCTAAGTCATTATTTGTGTTTTTGATGTTAAAACACTCCAGCTAGCTAGACCTGATGCACAGAGAAAACAAAAATAGTGAATTAAAGCTCTTTAGCAGCTTTTGTCTTACAGAAACCCCAGTTAGCTTGCTCAAAGATTTGTAAATCTGATATTTTTGAAATAAATAAATAAATAAATACATGTTTATGTTTAAGCCCATGAAACACCCTTATCTAGTTAATGCATTCACAGTCGTAGTTGCTCTGCCAGAGCTTGTTGAGTTTGTTGTGGCGCACAGGCACAGACAAATTCATTGCTATAAGGTGCTTACAGGGGTGTGCCCAATGGAGATCTCCATTTCTAGTGGCAGGCGAATCAGTCAGCAGGTGGGCAATGTCTCACTTTCAGCTGTTGGGGCTGAGCCGGACAACGTTTCAAAGGATGGAGCCACACCAATAGTGGTGCAGCTCAGTCCTTTGAAGTTTCAGTCCTGCATCGCATTCCTGGTTGCATGTTCACACTGCTGTAGCTTACAGCAGTGTGAATACACTGAGCACAGGCCTTCCACATGCCCCCTCACAGTTAAAAAAATCTAAACTAAAAAACGATGGGGGTGCTCAAGCCCCCTGTTGCCATGCCCCCTCCCAGTTCATTTTGCCAATGGGGGAGCCCACTCTCCGCCAGCATAATGTCTCCCCCCCCAGTTTGTTGTGTGCTGAGGGGTTGCCCAATCCCCCTCGGATCTTGCACCCAACATTCGGTATGTGCTGACATGGGTACCCAATCCCCCATCGGCCACAGCCTCCCCAGACACTCAGGTGACATGCTGGGAGCCCACCCCAGCTTGACAAATGTCCCTGTGAAAAAGAAAACCTTCCCGTGAGGTTTTTAAAATGTTTTTATAAACCTGTAGACTAAAAACGGTCCCTCATCGAGTCCAGTGGTCCCATCCCCAACCTGCGCCCACCCTCTGTGTGCCCACCCTCTGTGCACCCACCTCCCCACACACCCCCTCACCCCCATACTTACCTCCAGAGCCTGGCGCAATGATCTTTGGTGGACTGGAAACACGTCTGCACTCTTCAAAGCTGACCGCGAACTGAAGAAATGCCAGTAAAGCTGTATAATTGCATAAATAGACTTTTTCTAGGATCGTGGAACTGTTGTTCATCCATACTCTTTGGCATGTCCCCTTCCACTTTAAATCTTGCCGGAAGTCTTCAAGCTGGCTCCTCCCACCCACCCGGGTGGTATAACCCTCTTGGCTCTGCCCCATGACACCAGACCTTGTTTTCTGCTGGAATATATAGGTTGCCTCTCTCATGCTCACGCATTTTGTAGGCCCTGGTTTCAAAACCTTTGGTTATTCTGAAAATCCATCTACTTCACATTAGTGATCGCGACTATTTACCTTCGATTATGGAAACCAAGTCTTCCTCCAGATTTCGCCGGTGTCCTTGCAGCCAGAAGATGTGGCACACCGATCCCCACACCACATGCTTTTACTGTCTCAGTGTCAACCATGACTCCTTGAAGTGCAATCTTTGTCTCGTTTTTCATCCAAATGTCCTCGACGACCATCTTGCACGCCTGAAGTTGGGGAGGCCGGAGAAACGGAACCCTTCAGTGAAATCCAAGGAGGCTCAGTGTCTGCTTTCCATGGCTGCGGGATTCGCCAAAAAATTGGAACACCTGCAAGAATTCGAAAAGGGAGTGGCTCAGGCTGCAGAAACTACTCTGAGCTTCTTTGTTCTGCTCAACCTGAGCTCCACCTTCTCGGGTTCTTTCTGAGAGTTGTGCCAGTCTCTGCCGACCAAGGGAGAGGGTCCTGCAGGCATGCACTCCTCTCAGTCCCATAAGTGGGAAAAGAACCCGGGATCATCTTCGTCCCAACAGAGACACTCTTGGAATTGGGAGAGATCTCGCTCCCAGAAACTGGCAGTCTTGATTTCGGGTGAGGTTGCCTCTTCGGCTGCTAGTTTTTCGGCTTTGCCATCTAGCCATTTGACCAAAGTGTCAGTCGATGATGTGGAAATCGTTATCAATCCAATCGACCCTCTGTCACCGACTCCGGTCGATGACTCACTGGATCAGACTCCGATCCTTACTTTCCCCAATGACAAGACCCAGCCTGCTGGTAATCCCATTGAGGAAGTGGTCCCATACCCCAGAAAATCACCGGTCCCTCTGATGTCTCCCGAGCAACCAAGTCGGCCTATCCAGTCTTAATTGAGGTCTAGAACCCCCTCAACTGAAAGGCCAAGAAAGAGTCATAAGCACTCAAAAAAGAGGCGATGTCATCAGTCGTCCTCGTCCTCCTCATACGAGGAGAGGCTCCGATGGAAACTCTGGCACTACGAGGCCCTCATGTGGCAACAGCTAATTTTGACCGGGCACAAGCTGACCCCAGTTTCCACCCTGGCCATTACTTAGCTGTCACCTCCCAGGCCGAGGCCGACTCCTTCTGAACCAATCAAGTCAGTTCCCCCACCGTGGAGCAGGTGAAACCTTGAGTTTGGCCTAAACCGGTCTTTCCACCGATAGTGGTGGAATCACCGTCCAGGCAGCCTCTGGGAGGGGCTCCTTCTAAGGAAGATAGGCCAGACTCTGAACTTCCCTGGTGTCTTTCAGTTACCATCACCCCGGACCATCCTCAGCGGGTCAAGGGTAACCATGGCGGTCTACCGTTTTACCTGGATTCCTTGGATTTGGATGTGACCGGCCTACATTCTCCTCATCCTGGGGATGACGAATTGGCCAGTGGGGTAGAGATGGAGGAAGGTCCTTCTTCCCTTCAGGGCATTCTTTGCCTCATCTCTGAGTCCACAGGGATGCCCCTGGAGCCCATCCAGAAAAAGGCAGGGTACCCTCTAATGGAGATCCTCAAGATAGGGATACCCCGATGGAGGTTTTTTCTGTGACCAAGGCCATCATTGGCCTGGCCTTAGAACTCTGGCAGCACCCTGCCTCTTGTCCTGCACCATCTGCCCACATGACCCCCAAGTAGGTGGTGCCCATGGGGTCCCTTGCAGGGTTCACAGAGTGCCCTTCATCTGAGAGTCTGGTGACCGACTCTGTGTTCAGGTGTACTGGCAGTTCTGTCGACACTGACCATCCTCCTAAGAAGGAGTTCAAACTCCTGGACCATTCAGCTAGGAAGGTCTATGCGGCTTCTTCCTTGGGCCTTCATCAGGCAAGTTCAGCCGTCATCATGGCACACTTCTCCCATGCCCTCTTGGGGTCTTTGGATGAAGTCCTCCCACACCTTCCCGTGGACATGTAGATCATGGTCAGGCAGGTCCGGGATCAGGTCTGGGCTGTTGCCAAACAGCAGCTCCAGACAGCCCTGGACATTGGGAATTCTTGTGCCCAAACAATGGCAGCCACAGTTGCCTCTAGCCGCAGGGCTTGGTTGAGACTCTCCTCCTTCCCAGCAGATACTCAGCACAAATTGGCTGATGTACCTTTCCTGGGCACGATCTTTTGGCCCTGGTGTGGCCAGTCATCTTCAGCGTATTGTGCAATCCAGTGCCACCTTGGATGCTACTTCTAACAAGGGTTCATCAGGCAAGAACCAGCAGAAGAAAAAGAATAAGCCTTATTGGCACTCTTCCCCTGCAGCACAGCAGCCCTCCTTTCAAGGAGGACAGCAGCAACAGCAGCATCAGGCTCAAGCTTGGCACACTGGCCCAAGCCTGAGCCCTTCCAGGCTCATAAAGGAGGCTGAGGTTCTGGTCCTGGATTCTCCTTCTCCAAACCTACTCAGTGACAGGGGAGGGGCTGCCACCCCCACTCCCATCATGCCAGCTCTTTGTCCTCCCTTGGGGGGCCAGCTCCACCATTTCCTTTCTGCCTGGTCTGCTGTTACCAAAGACAGGTGGGTTCTCGAGGTGGTCAGACAGGGACTGCCTCTAGAATTCAAGCAGTGCCCTCCAAGCCAAGCCCGTGCCCCTCGGGAGAAAAGAGCATCCACCCAAACTCAGTCGGCTCTCTGAGATGACATTGCTCAGCTCCTCCTCAAGGAGGCAGTAGCTCCAGTGGTGGATCCTCCAGCAGACCCAGGCTTTGTCTCCAGGTACTTCCTGATGCCCAGGCGGATGGGGGGCTGGCGCCCCATTCTAGATTTGCATGACCTGAATCAATATCTCAGGTCACGCACATTTTGGATTGCCACTCTTTCCCAGATCATACCATCCTTGGAGTGATACATGTGGTTCTGTTCACTGGCTGTACAGTACACATTCTTTTACGTCCCAATCTATCCATCCCATCAGCGGTTCCTCTGCTTCAGAGCCGAAGGGACCCTGTATGAGTTCTGAACCATGCCATTTGGCTTGTTATCAGCCCCTCAGGACTTTACCAAATGCATCGCAGTGGTGGCAGCCCATCTCAGGCATCGGGGGGGTGTCACAATTTACCCCTGCTTCAATGAATGGCTCATGGCAGGTCCCACCCAACAAGACATGGAGAGGTCCAGGATCTGACCCTCCAGACCTGCTCCCAGCTCGGCCTCCTAATCAACAAGGCCAAGTCAGAACTCATGCCTTACCAGGTGATGTGCTTCATCAGGGCAGAGCTCGACTCTTGTCAAGCCAGAGCTCAGCTCCCGGCAGAAAGGGCAGAGGTTCTCTCTTCCTTTGCCCAATCATTTCTGGTTGGGCAATTGTGCCCTGCCCAGGACTTTCTGCACCTTCTGGGTTACATGGTGGTGGTGTGCCCCTCAGTGGTTCGTTGGGCCCAGTTACACATGCACCCCCTCCAACAGGAGCTGGCCACCCAGTGGACTCAGCACCACTGTCATTTCGAGCAGCTGATCACTGTAACCCAGAAGATATCGGGTACCCTCCAGTGGTGGACCACCCCAGACCAATTGCAGGAAGGGATCCCATTTGTCCGCCCTGAGTCAACGGCCGTCCTTATGACTGATGCCTCTTTCATGGGCTGGGGAGCCCACATGGGGGACAACAGGACCTATGGGTTCTGGTGCTGGAGCTCAGATAAGTCAGACTGGCACTGTCAGCTTTCCCTCCTCAGCTCCAGGGTCAAGTGGTTCAAGTCCAGATGGACAATACCACGGTCATGTACTACCTCAACAAACAGGGTGGCACACACTCCCATCTACTTTGCAGAAAGGCGCTCCACATCTGGACACTCATGAGCTGTCTGGAGGCATATCTCCTAGCCATCCATGGAGCAGGACCCTCAAACCATCTGGCAGATGTGCTCAGCCGCTTAGGCGAGACATCCCACGAGTGGTGTCTCCATCCAGAGGTTGCTTACAGCCTGTTCTCCCACTGGGGAAAACCGATGGTGGACCTGTTTGCCTCCAGGGAAAACAACAAGCTGAGGCTGTTTCTTGCCTGCCCCCCTAGGCAGTGCTCGCTGCAGGGGGATACCTTCTCAAGGCTAAGGGACACCATGCCTTCTCTATGCCTTCCCTCCATTTCCCTTGATCCACAAGGTGCTCCTCAAGGTGAGGAGGGACAAGGCAAAGGTGATCCTGGTAGCCCCAGACTGGCCGCTCCAGTTTTAGTATCCAGATCTCCTCAGCCTCAGATGCAGGCCCCTGGAGCAGCTTTGCACATGCCCAGTCCTGATCTCTCTCAATCAGGGGAAGGTGTACCATCTGGACTTTCAATCCCTGCACCTCACAGCCTGCTACCTAAGTGTCTAGAGTTCCAGCCTTTGGGTCTTTCCGAGGATGTCCTCACTGTGGTGGAGGCATCCAGAAAGGAATCGACCAGGAAATGTTACACCTTCAAATGGAAAAGATTTTCCATTTGGTGTCTGAGCAAGAGCCTGGACCCTCTATCCTGTCCAGTGCCTAACATCATAGACTACCTTTGGTCTCTCTCCAAAGGGGGTCTTCGGTCATTGACCCTTAGGGTGCACCTGGCAGCCATCTCTGCTTACCGGGAGTGGGCCAGTCAGCTGACGGTGGTGTAGGAGACAGTGGTCGGGTGCTTCTTCAAAGGCCTGGATCATATACCCCCTCCTTTGCGTGAACCTCCACCTCAATGGGATCTTCTGCTTGTACTGGCAAAGCTTATGGGCAAAGCCATTCGAACCAATGCAAAAGTGTGCCTTGCCACACTTGTCATCGAAGAAGGCCTTCCTGGTGGCTATCACATCCGCCAGGACAGGGGAGCTCCAGGCACTTTTGGTGGACTCCCCTTATCTGGTCTTCCACAGGGACGAGGTTGTCCTGCACCCGCACCCGAAATTCCTTCCGAAGGTGATGTCATTATTTCACCTTAACCAGGTGTTAACTCTGCCAGGGTACTACCCCAATGACACCTCAGAGGTCAAGTACAGGCTCCATACTTTGGACCTGAGATGTTCTCTCTCCTACTATAAGGAGAGGATGACAGAAATTTGGGGAGAGGTTCACCAGCTGTTTGTCACCTATGCCGAAGTCACTTCTGGCAGATCTGCAGCAAAATGGACTATTGCAAGGTGGATTACATCATGCATCAGTCTGTGCTATGAGTTGGCGGCAAGGAGCCTCCTAGAAGGATAAGAGCTCATTCTACCTGCCATAGCGCTGCATCGGTGGCTGCTTCCAGGGACATCTCTATCCAGGAAATCTGTTGGGCTGCTACCTGGAAGTCAGCAAACACCTTTATTACCCACTACCACATCGACCTAGAGACACACCGGGAAGCTGGTTTTGGGCCTCAATTCTCCAATCTCTGTTCCCTAAATAGTGGGTGTGCACCTTGTCTCCCAGAGAACTGCTAGGAGTCTGCCAAAGAGTGTGGATTAACAACATATCCACTATCCTAGAAAAACAGGTCACTCACCTGTAACAGTAGTTCTAGGAGTGGTATATGTTATTCATCCACACTGACCCATCTGACCTCTCTGGCTGCAGATGCACAACACTTGGCTTCCAGCAGGCTAAGATCTGGTGTCAGGGGGTGGAGCCGAGGGTTATACCATCCAGGTGGGTGGGAGGAGCCAGCTTGAAGACTTCCGGCAAGATTAAAAGTGGAAGGGGTACATGCCAAAGAGTGTGGATGAACAACGTATACCACTCCTAGAACTACTGTTACAAGTGAGTAACTTGTTTTTTTTCAACTTTGGTGCATATCTCAGCCATTTTTGCAACTTTTGGCACCAAATTTTCAACATGGAGTTCTTGGGACCCCACGTCATGAATTCAGTCACTGTCATGTGGTTATTTGGTCCCAAAAGGTGATTTTGCTGTCACAGTCGCGTAATCACCTTTCGGGACTGATTAACAAAATGACAGTGTTACTGTTCTTGAGGTGGGCTCCCAAGAAGCCTATGTTGAAAATTTGGTGACAAAATTCCAAAAATGACTGTTTTACGACTTTGCATTGTGCAGTTTCAATGCAAATTTGTAACGTCACGAATATGTAATATTTTCACTCCAGATTTTCAACATTGGTATTTTTTTTACACCTCCTCATGAACAGTACTGCTGTAATTTTCAACATCCTGGCCAAAATGCATTTTTTCACTTCCGACGCAGAATAGCACGGTTGCTGTGGGAAATCAGTGTTCGGGACATATTACAAAAATCACAGTGACACTGTTCATGAGCAGAGGTCTCAAAATACCCATGTTAAAAATTTGGTGACAAAAGTCCATATAATGACTGTGTTATTAGCATACGTTGCGCAGTTTCCACACACACAAAACTTTGTGAATTTGTAATATTTTCACTCCAGATTTTTAACACTGGCACTGTTTTTACACCTCCTTATGAACAGTACAGCTGTCATTTTTCACATCCTGGCCGAAATGTGTTTTTGCACTTCCAGCCAGAATAGCACAGTCGCTGTGGGAAATCAGTGTTCAGCACAGATCAAGAAAATTACAGTAACACTGTTCATGAGCAGAGGTCCCAAAATGCTTATATTGAAAATTTGGTGACAAGTCCATAAAATAACTATTTTATGAGCGAGCATTGCGCAGTTTCCACACGCACTCGTAACGTTGAGGATTTGTAATATTTTCAATCAGGAGTTTCAACATTGTCAGTTTTGCACACCTCCTTATGAACAGTACAACTATCATTGTTCACATCCTGCCTGAAATGTGTTTTCGGACATCTGGAGCACAATGGTGCGGTCGCTGTGGGAAATCAATGTTCAGGACAGAGTAAGAAAATCATAGTGACAGTTTTCATGAGTAGAGGTCACAAAATGCCTATGTTGATATTTTGGTGAAATTATTCCACTAAATAACTGTTACGAGCATGCGTTGTGCAGTTTCCATGTATGCTTGTATGTTCGAGCATTTTTTATGTTTTCACTCCAGATGTTCAGTACTGCCTTCTCTTCACACCTCCCTATGAATGGTACAGCTGTAACTTTTTACATCCTGCCCGAACTGTGTTTTCGCACATCTGGTGCAGAATGGCACAGTTGCTGTGAGAAATCAATGTTTGGGACAGATTAACAAAATCACAGTGCCACTGTGCATGAGCAGAGGTCCCCCAAATGTTTTTATGAGGTGGGGGGGTCACAAAAGGCCACGTTGAAAATTTGTAGTGCAAATACCAACAAACATCCAGGGTGTTAGGGTTTCTAACCATAACGTCCCCCCCAACCCATGGTGGAGCTGCAGTGCCCTTTTTTTCAATGAACCACAGACACGTTGTCACTCTTCAAAGCCAGATCATGAATTGAGGAAACAGGTACTGTATGCATTTCATTGTATTTCAACAGGAATGTGAACTTGGTTGCTTAACTTATTCTTTCTGTTGGGAACTGTAGTCCTGCCAATTGGTGCATACCAACAGCAATCCCAACGACAAACTCTGGCATTGACAAATGCTTGTTTCATTAAGGTTTGAGCTGGGTTGACACCAACCCAAAAACCTGTCAGCTGAGCCAAATGAAAATCACAGCAAACCCCATCCTCTTCTCCTCCTCAGCTGAAGCTCATTCCATGACTCTCAAATCCTGCAAGTGAGGGGAGTTCACTGTGGATAATCAGTATTATACCATGGATCTCAGCCACTGACCAATCACATAGGCAGGCTGGTACCTTACCTCCATTAGTTATCTACTGATAATCACTGCAAACGGTGCCAACCCACCTCTATTGTGTGCCACCCTATTACTGAATCCCTCCAAAAACAACTTCAAAGCACCACCATATTGTATCCCGCCAACAGTGCTCGGTAACTTCAGAAGTAACAAAAAAAAAAATGGATACATTTTGACCTCATGAACAACGAAGAACTGGACACAATATTTACCACCCTAGAAAATCAATTCAACACAAATGACAACATTGCCAAAATTAACATACCTTTACAGCAGCCCCATTCCCTGGTACTCCATCTGTCTTTAGCAGCCGAAACCACTGGCATTGTTCTGGCACACAGCCTGCCACAGTATCATCATTCCCCACAGCGTTGAACTTGAATTCTGCGG
The DNA here is from genome assembly GCA_016271365.2 of Neoceratodus forsteri. Lineage (NCBI taxonomy): Eukaryota > Metazoa > Chordata > Ceratodontiformes > Ceratodontidae > Neoceratodus > Neoceratodus forsteri. Next base: position 1,744,804,038 of record CM057449.1, read on the forward strand.
CCCTCACCATCTTTCTGGAACCAGCCAATCCTGAGGAAAAAAAAAGACAACATCATGAAGAAGTTACACCACAACAAATGCTTGATCTAGAAAGGAACATCACAAAATAGCAACACAAAAACAAATGCAATCGGCAATGAATGTTTTCTTTGATTGGTGTACACAAAAAGGTAAAGCCGTAAATTTAAACACAATCACTCCATCACAGCTTAATAACATCCTATGAGAATATTACAGTACAGTCCGTAACAGTGACAGCGAGGAATATTCTCTAACAAGTTACACATGCCTAAGAGCAGGCTTGAACAGATATTTAAACAACCCTCACTTAAGTCATAGCATAAATCTAATGGCTGACACAGAATTCAATACATCAATATTTTCAAAGAGGTAGTAAAGCACTTCAGAAAAGCAGGCAAAGATAAAACTGAGCATCACGCTCCCCTAACAATAAATTGACTAACTTGACATTCTGCAGCCTTAACACCAGATACTTCTACAGGTCTTGTAAGAAAAGTCTGGTTAGACATCATGTTATGTTTTGCTCGAAGAGGAAATGGAGGCATAAAGCAGCTCACAACAGAATCCTTCCAAATCAAAACAATAGAAAATAAAGAAGAATATCTACCAGAAAGTTTTAATGAGGAAAGCAAAAACCACAAGGAAATCAATGACCCCACTAAACAATTCACAAGAGGTTGTATGTTCACACAACCAAACGATCCTCTCTGCCCACTCAGCAGCTACAAAAAATATTTATCCAAACTACCTGAAAACCCACCTTCTCTATTTCTCTATCCAAAAAACTAGATCAATCAGTCCTTAAGAACATGACAGTCTAGTATACTGCAGAACCTATGGGAGTTAATTTACTAGCTAACATGCTTCCCTGTATTTGCAAAGAAGCAAATTTTGAGACAATTTTCATGAATCACTCACTCCGTGCAACTGCTGTCACTCTGTTAAGCAGTTCTAGCATGGAAACCAAGCAAATTATAACAATCACAGGACATAAAAGTAAAGCTTCATTATGAAGCTATTGGCACCCAAATCTGTAAGAGTTAAAAAAATGGGGTCAAATAATCAACGGAGAAAGCAGCAACATATCTTTCCAGCCTCCAGCCAAACCACTACCTACCAAGGAAAATACTGAATCAGAAAAAACTCTACCTTTTCCATCCCCAATAACTCCTAATTTACTACAGCCAAGCCTCATCAATAAAAACGTCACCAGCAATTAAGAAAATCCCAAAGAACTTACAGCGATCACTCACGCACCACATCTTTCAATCATGAAAGTAGCCACCGAAAGCAACCAATCTGATGAGGAGCCATGCCCAAAGATATCTTCCATAGAAAATCTAGTCAACTATGGAACAGTAAATTTCATCTGTAAATAAAATGTAAGTAAAAAAACCTCAAAATCAACAACATTACCATTGAAAAAAAACAAAAGTAAATCCTCCCCAACATCATTCATTTTTTTCCTCTTCAACCAGTCATAGCACAGCAGATACAAAGTCACAGATAACCAGGAAGGAAAAAAATTTAAAGCAATGAACCCTGCTATGCACAACAGACTGTCTCAAAAACAACAGCATAGCAATTCTCTACACAATTTGTTAACTCTTACTGATATTAATACTGCAGTTACAAAAGTTTCTCTATAAGCAATGTTCTTTAAAGTTTAAACTGTTCTCAAATAACATTTCTAAAAACAAAAAAGAAATGTTAAATGTCTAAACATTTTTAAAAATGTACCAGACACTAACTCTGTTTAACTTTGCACCTAACTGTATTTTACTTATTCAAAATAAATACATACTTCAATTACAACTAATGGACTATTTTCTCTTGCAGATCAATATTTCCTCTAAAATTATCTTTTTTTTTTTTTTATAAAACAAAGCAAAAAGCTTAATTACATAAAAATAATAATAATAAATAAAAATGGTATAATCGCAATAAGCTACTCAGAGGTGTGGGTTATCAGGGGCTTATTGCAAAATTATTCTGTTATTATTGTTACTGATCACCCAATACCTGCACAAATACCTGGCATCCAGAGACAAACGAAACACAATATATTTTACTTCATGGCCTAAATGTTCACTGTAGTACAGCATTTTTTCATTAAACTACACATTTGCTTGTGTGTGTGTGCATGTGGTATTCTGTTATATTTGATTTCCTCTCACATCCATTGGGAATAGGGGATTATGATACATCTTATTTGATTTCCTTTCTCAGATGCCTATGCAGTGGTGGCACTGATGCTCAAGCCCCTTCCCCAATATGTCACTGTATATGTGATCATTGCTTAAAAGTCGGGACATTTTAACACAGGGAGGAATCTTCCCCAGGAACACTCAGACATAAATACAGTGCAGTGATTACCCACACAGAGCCGATTTAGGAGGCAAGATGCAATGGTACCCACCGGTGAGGGCTGATTAAGGTTTCTGTGACTGGCATTTTTGAGAGTGGTCAGTGTAGCACACTCTTAAAGTATTTGGATCCCAGTTTGCACACATACTACGCAGCTGAATTTGTGTTTGTATACTCCTAACTGAGAGAGACATTATTGTACATGGTCACTCTGAGCTGAAGTGCTGGGGACTTAGTAAAAACTGGACCACCAGACCCAGAACAGACCATATCATTAAATCCAGACAGGCCAGTGCAGCTGAACCCAGTGCAACTTGTATGAATATTGCTGGTCCAGTCACTCTGGCTCGATGGTCCACTCCAGCTTTTTCCTATCTGGTCCCAACATTCAGTTTTCACCCAGTTCTGAGCAGGGGTGAAACAGGACTACTGGAACCAGACTGGACCAGAGGTAAAAACCAAATTAAACCATATGGCTACAGTGGCTGGACAAGCACTATTACTTGTGCCCAGTTTGATTGGACTGGCCAGTCCAGAATTTACAGATCTGGACCAGTCAGAGTCCAGTGGTTGAGTTTTTACCCATACCTGAAGTGCTGAGTCGCACCCTAGGAGCCCCATTTGGCTCCTATACTGAAGAGAGATGGGTCCTACTGGCTCTTCTGCCTGTGAGTTGCTCTCCCACATCCACATAATTTAGTAGGCTGCACAACTCAAAACACCAATGCAGGAGGTGGTATAGACACTGGTGTTGTACTGTAATGTCACACTGTTACCAAAACAAATCATTTGTCTCTTTCTGTGTACAAGGACTACATAAAAACTCTAATATCCCAGTATGGCAGCTAAAATCGTATTATAATCACACTTTCTAGATTTGTAGAATTTTTTTAATTACTTGTTTTTAATTCTAAGAAAAAAGAGTCAACCCAAGTTTCAGCTGAAGTTTCCTGTCCTGTGGGATGCTTATTTTTCCAACTTTTTAAATCTAGTTTGTTTTCGATTTGAAATAATTAAAAGGAGTGCCCCTTGACCCAGATTTATAACAGAATTTCTCTGGTTTAAACACCTAATGCACCATAAGGTCAGGGAACAGTGTGTCTGTCTCGTGCTAGTTTACTCTAGGCACAATACAATTGAGCAATAAGGCATGACAGGGTGTTCATTATTGTGGGATAATGGTACACCTAGGGAAGTGACACCTGAGGTGAAACCGAGAGCATTATGTACTCAAGAAGTGCAATTTTCCCTCAATTATGCACACCCTGGAATGCTTTATTGATATTATAAAATGGCTACCTTGATTTTTTTTTTTTTTAGTTTAGGACCAAGTAGTGAGCTTCAGAAAGTTGAGCATTTCTGACTTTTGTGCTGTTGTGTAGGGATAACAGAACGAGCATGTGACTGGATTCCACCAATCACAATACGGTATTTCTCTTACCCATTTTATAATGGATTTTTAAAAGCAACTGAGAGTATTGGTGAAACTTCAGAGCTATACTAAAAGGAGTGCTCTTTTCAGTTTTGGTCTGCATAGCAGCCAGTTCCTATTGCAATAACAAGTTGCCAAAGTATTAGGTTCCCTACGTAGGTCCAGGCAGTACTGCACAATCACACTTCTTTGTTCTTATTTTATTGTAATATTAAACAGATAACCAAAAGTGCAAAACTGATTTAGCTGCTGTATACAGACAGACAGAGTTGTAGTTTATGCATATGCATATTGCAGTCCATTATATATGTAAGTTCCTGTCATGAACTGTAAGCTTTTCTTAGGAGATACAAGATCACTATCTCTGAGTAGAATAAAGATGGCCACTGAACTGACACACCGTGTACAAGTCTCTTCTGTACTGACCCACAATATATTTTATTTTATTTATTGAAAATTTTGGAATTACAATTCTTTGAGTCATAGACTCCTTTGCAAAGGCTCCACAACAGTACAAAAGCAGAAACATTCCATTTAAACATATTATACATAGGTCTCCATACAGTGTATTTACATAGGTTGGTTACTATCACTAGGGTCATTAGAGGACCCTGGGTCAACAAGGTGAGGTAAATCAGGTTACAGATACATAGGGTTTTTTACTGAACCCAGAGTTGAATTTAAGTACAACTAGGTTGTAGGCCTAGGTATGTAGTCAGGGAATGAGCCAATCATCTATCAAATTCGGACAGGGGGAGGAATGTTGGAAACAGCCACAGGCCTCCAAGTCAAGAAGGAGGTTCTTGATGCCAGTTTTAAATTGGCCAAGACTAGGGGCCAGGGAGATGGAGGGTGGTAGGTTGTTAAGCCAGAGGGGAGCACGATAACGGAAAGACCTTTGCCCTAATGAGGTCCTACAGTGGGGGACTATGAGGGAAGTGCTTGCCGGGTGCCATGGGGTACTCCTGTGAGGGGTTGGCTGGATGAGAGGGAGGAGGCCCTTAGGTGTAAGATTCATAAGTATTTTTTTGGCTTGGAGACAAGTGTGGTACTTAAGTCTCCCTGCAAAGGTCAGCCAGTCTGCAAGCTTGTAGAGCACACACATGTGGGTTAATCTATCACAGCCTGTGACCAGCTGGCAAGCTTTGTTGAGAGCTAGACTGAGGCAGTGTAGGGCTGTTTGATCAGCAGAGCCATAAATTATTGTACTGTAGTCAACTAATGAAAGGACTGAGCAGATTACAGCCAGATGTAACGACTGGGGGGTAGGTAGTATTTATGTCTGTATAGAATCCCTAGTCGGGTGTTAACAGAGGAGGAAATGTGTTTTATGTGTGCATGGTAGGTGAGGGATGTGTCCAGCGTGACACCCAGATATTTGAAATTTGGGACCTGTTTGATGTGGAGGCCCTGTGAGCTTGAGATAGATAGCAGGGCATTACTGTGTGGGCTTTGGTGGTGAGCAAAGATCATAGATTTCATCTTGTTGTAGTTTAGTATTAAGCGATGGTCAGTGAACCAGGATTCTATTTCTCTAAAAAAGCCTTGTAGGGCATTTTGAAGAGAGCTAGGATTGGTGTGCTTCCAGTATACTATGGAATCATCTGCATAGAGCAAAAGCTTTCCACTGCAGGACTGTGGGAGGGAGTTTAGAAAGACAGTGAAAAGTAGAGGTCCTAGTATCGACCCTTGGGGGCACCCGCTATCACTGGTTGCTTGGAGGAGAGGGTGGAGCTAATTTTGACTTGTTGTGTCCGGTCAGTGAGATAGTCTTTGAACCAGGAGATAGCCTCAGGGGCGAAATGGTGGGAGGGGAGGGAGTGGAGAAGTAATGTATGATTGACAGTGTTGAACGCTTTGGTCAAATCGACATAGATTGCTCCTGCTATTGATATATGACACATTGGTGATCCTTTTCCATACCCTCCAGCACAGTATTTCCTATCCACTGCTTGCACCAAAACAAGTTGATAACTAAGAACATTTAAAGGGAAATTCAAGCTTTCCGTATATTCAATAAAGGTAAAATACTTTTGTTTCATTAATCCCATAGCATACAGTACAACTACGGGCAGGGGCAAAGCATCAGGCTAGTTTACTCTCTATTTTAAGCTCAGCATTATACACACATAGCTTATGTGCAGGCATTATACAAATAAAGAAGCAGAACAAAAATACATGATGGCATAATAGCCTTTACCCTTTGTTGAATTACTTACATGCATAATGTAATAGATCATAGGTATTTAGCCATTGAGCTATATTTTAATTTACCACTTCAGGAGTGCATTCCTTGATGAAGCATTGTAATATGCCATGTAACTTTGGGGTTCTTATGCAGTGGCCATCTACTATATAAATAAAACTTAGCAAAATTATTGTTTAAACAGACGGTAAGTGAGCCTCCTCATTTATTTTCTATTTTCACAGTTTGAACCATATGATAGCAGCAGGTGTCTAGCACTGAATCATCTTTTATTCCCTGCATTAACCCAGGCTAACCCAGAGCACCTCCCACAGTTCTTCTCAAAGGCCCACTCAAAGTAAAAAGTCATACTCTTATCTGTTACTTAGTGACTCCGTCTGCTAGTGTTGATTACTTGGCAGGATGGACAAGTTTATATCAGGCAAAAACACTTGGACTTCATATACCAGGCACACCACCACCATAGAACAACGTATATTTGTTTAATTTGGAATTCACATCCGGCCAGTGCCACAAGTATTAGCCTCTATATCCTGTGGTCTGAGACCACTGGTACAGCACAGATATGGGATTGTGGTGCCCTGCTTCATTTCAAAGTAACCCCCCTTTCATCACAGAGATGGGTTTGTGTTGCAGCATTTAATACAAAGTACCCCCCTTTCAGCACAGAGAGGGGTTTGTGCTGCAACATTTCAATACAAGTTCCCCCTTTTTAGCACAGAGATGGGTTTGTGGTTGGGATTTCAGTGCAAAGTAAACTCCCATTTCAGGATATAAATGGGTTTGTGGTGCAATGCTTCAGTACAAACTGCAACACCCTCTATTTTTGCTTAATAACTGAACAAGTGCCATGTCTTCCAGGGGTCAGATCAGTGAACTTGGACAAAGAGAGGAAGGTAGCACTTGGAATGATTTTTTTAAGGTCTGCTAACATCACTACGCTGCCATGCAGCTTTCAAACACATGGAGGCAGCTCACAGAAAAACTCACTATTTGTGCCCTGGTATTTTCATATAAATGTTCATTCACATAAAGCCAGGCCACTCGGTTTAAGGCATTCATAAATAAGGCTCATCAACACCTTAGAGTTGTGTTAGTTTATTTTAAGAAAGATATTCTGTGGTAGCACAAACAGCCCCTCAACCTGTCAACATTTATTGCAGATGTTATGCCTTGAAAAAGTGCACTGCACTTAATGTAAGCACTAGTTAGAGGTAGAGATGTATGAATTTCTTGTTATTTTTTCCAAATTTAATTTTATTTTTCTTAAATGTCTTATTGCTTGTTGTTTTTAGTGAATTTTGTTTTATTTCTTTTTATTACATTTCAGTTAAAAAACAATGAAAAAAAAACCACAATGTCATATCAAGCAGTAAAAACAGCATAATCTTCATATTCCTCACATTTCTTTATAATATTAATATGCAGTTTTGGCATGTTTACCACAATGAACACAGCAGTACACCACAGTACAAATGCTACCTGCACACAGACGCACATAGTGACCTTCAAACAAATCTTAAGCCTTTTTAAGGAGTTTAAATAAATGGCTGACAACTGAACTCATTTACTCAATAACTGAATGATGAATTGCTTTATGTTTAAATAAAATTAACGGTTGGAGCACTAAGTGTTTGAGGACATCACAAAAAAAAAAGAAAATGCTAGCCACCTCACTGACCAACCAACTTTCCAGTACAAAGTGCACTACACTCACCTGTTCACTGTTCACTCCAATCTCTGATCCATTTTGCAGAAAGACAATTGGAATGTAAAAATTTATATACGTGAATTTACCTTAAGGCTAGGCCTTTAGTCAATCCTACACTGTTATTTGGAGATGGGTACAGGGTACAGGGAGCTGGGAATGGGAGCCGTTCGATCACAGGAGCTGGAATTTACATTAAGCAAAACACTTTAGTCAATCCTGCAAGCAAAGCGCTACTAGATACATAAAGCAGGGAGATGGGTATGAAGAGCTGGAAAAGGGAAAAGGAGCCGTAGGACACTGGATAAATGCGGGCGACAGGTATGGGGATCTGGGAAAAGGAACAGGAACAGGAGAAGTAAGACACTGTTAAGGGGGCAGTAACCACTTGTTTGCATTCTGGGTTTCTGCTGAGACTTAATTGCAGTTGCATATTTTATAAGACTTACACAGCATGAAAAGGGCAGATCACTGAAACAGAATAAGCTTTAATGGATTTAATTGAAGTGAAATGAGGTGCTGAGGGGCCACAAACAGGATGGAAAGGTATCAGCTGAAACGGGCAATTTGTGATTAGTTGTTAACAATGTGTTTACTCTACTGTCTCAGTGGAAAAAATGCAGTTTTTTTAGTGTTTACAAAGTTTCTGATTTCATTTTATGTCATTTTATGGAACACATTTTGTTTAATTTCATGCTATTTGGCATTTGCGATTTGTATGGGTCTCTAGTTATAGGACTGTGACCCTGTCTCAAACTCCGTCTTTTTCCAGGCTGCGTCTGGGTTACCATCTTTACAGGTAGTATAAAGGGGGACCGAAGTAAAGATTGCAGGAAAGCAGGTTTAGGTCTCTAGGTTGTGAAGACTAGTTTTTGTAATTTTCTGAATACTAGAGTTTTATAATTTCTCTGTTTGGTTCTAGGGAGGGTTAATCTATGTCTTTACTGTGCTGCATGTGGTAACGCTTTCTTGATTGCTGCACAGAGACATGAACGACTTATTCTCTTTTATTATTAAGATTTTGGCCAATTCATTATCCTGTTTGTTTTTTGGACTGATTGTTCTTATTTAGCAGGCAGTGGCTACACCAACCCTTCCTCCCCCAGTCCACCCACCCTGGGCTCATCTACCTTTAGAGAGAAGCCACAGGAGGGCAGCAAGCAGCTTCCTGTTTGGAGACAGGAAAATGTGGGAACATGCACTACCACTACGCTCTATTCATTCTAACAGGACAACTTAGACCCATTATAACATTGGAGGACAAAGAGAGTAGTTTACAGCTTCCTACAGGAAAAGCCTCTCTAATACTGGTAATTTAGCAGAGCAAATAAGGGTAATCCCTTGTATTAGTCAAGTACTTGAAGAAGGCAGAAGAGGGAGAGGGGGAAGGGGAAAGTGAGAGTGAAGGAGAGAGAGAGAGAGAGAGAGAGAGAGAAATGCTAAAAGCAGGGCATGGGGTAAAAGTAATAAAACAGACTGACTATAGCAGAAGGAGGGTTTAGATAGCAAAGCAGAAGGTGACATAGAGAAGAAGGGAAAGATGCAGGGAGTGGTGCAGCAGTCATCAGGAGGACATTCTTGGTACTGCAGTGCTGCCTCATATGCAGGCACCTCTCTGGGCTAAGGGCGGAGGTGTCCAGTCTCCGGGTCAAGCTAGTAGGAGCACTGGGGACCTTTGCCCCCACTCAGAGACCACCATGTCCACAGCCACTGCCACAACGGTTGCCTGGGTAGGGGGCTGTATGGACTATGGTGGGTTGAGGAGGAGTGTCAGAGGCACATCCCCAATCCAGTCCAACACTGGAATTCCTATACTGTCTTGGAGGAACAGGCAAGTCCTGTAAGGGAACCTGAGGCTGAGACCAGGAAGGATGTGTGAGTCCTCCTGGAGGGGGACCCAGGGACGGGTGGAAGAGTACTTCAAGGGAAGGGAAAGATACTACTAGTGGAGTACTCAATTGTCCGGGGAATGGATTTGGGCACAGGTAGTGGGGTGAAGAGGGAGGTTAAGTGCCTTCCAGGAGGCACAGCTTGGAGGGAGGGTGAGCGAATACAGAGGATCACTAAAACAGTAGCAAGGAGAAGGGGGCTGGAGGTCATTGTCCACCTGGGATTAATGACCTAGCCAGGGATGAGGCAAGCATAGAACAGGTGCAGGAGGACTTCAGGGAGTTAGGAAGATGCCGTGGGAAAGTAGCAAACTCTATGACATTCTTTGAGGTGCTGCTGGTCCATGGCAGGGGGGATGCAAGGAATCCACACATCAGAAGATTCATCACTTGGTTGAAGGGATGGTGCAGGGAAAATGATTATGGCTTCATTAGGGACTGGGGACCCACCTGGAATGATGTGGACCTGTACAAGGGTGATAGCCTACATCCATCCAGGAAAGGGGACAGCGGTCCTCAATGAATAATGTAAATGCTTCATAGGCAAGCATTTAAATTAGCCAAGGTGGGGGGGCGATGGGAGCAGGGAGACTCAAGCAACTCATCCCCACAGGTTAAAGCAGCCAGAAAGAAGGATCAAGAGAGTAAGTTGTTAACATGTACACCTGAACCAGTCATAAAGGGTATGGCAGAGGAAAGGAGGCATTAAAATAAAGAAACCAGAGTTGAAGAGAAGAAACAAGAGCGCAAAGGAAGGACTAGAGGGTTGCCAGGCAACAAAATGTGGAAGGACATGATTACAAATGCCCCAGCATGGGGAATAAAATCCTAGACCTGGAGACCTTGGTGGTGGAGGCTGACCTGGACATAGTGGCAATAACTGAGAAGTGGTACACCACAAATGAAGACTGGGAGCTAAGTGTATCAGGCTATGCTCTATCCAGAAGGGATAGAGAAGGTAAAAATGGGGGGGGGGGAGTTGGGGTGGCCCTGTATGTCAGAGAAGGTATAAAAGCAACTGCAATACAGGGGGAGGCCAAAGTGCTGTGTGTCAGTCTTGAGCCAGGCTATGACACAGCAGTTTACACAGGGGTGATCTACAGACCTCCAGCTCAGGGGGAGGAGGTGGATAGGGGCTGCTGGATGAAATACACGAGATGACAAGAAAGGGTAGGTACTGTTGCTGGGTGATTTTAATATGCCTGACATGGACTGGACCATCCTGGCAGCTGTCTCAGCCAGGAGCTGAGACATCTTGGACTCCCTGCAGGGAACAGGCCTCAGGCAGCTAGTGCTAGAACCCACCAGGGACAGTGGACCTGGTACTGACCAGTGGAGACAGAATCACAGAGGTAGAGGTGGAAGGTCACCTGGTGTCCAGTGCCCACCACACAGTGTGGTTTAACATGGGTACAGGGTCATGGTCAAGTCACACAGTGGTGAGAATCTTAGATTTCAGGAAGGTGGACTTTACTAGGATGGGGATATGTATCAAAGAAGTCCTGGTGAGGAAGGAGGTGGGGGGGTTGAGCAGCAGTAGGCACACCTCAAAGGAGCCATAGTGGAGGTGACAAATCAATGCATTAGACTGAGAAAAAAAGGCAAGGGAAGGAGAAAATCACTATAGTTCTCAAAAGAGGTAGCAGAGACAGTAAGGGTCAAAAGGTTGGGTTTCAGAAAATATAAGGAGACACAGAAGGAAGTGGACAGGGTGGTGTACTGAAATTGTCTGAAGGAAGCAGAGAAAGCTACAGAGTGCAAAGGCCCAAACAAAGGAAAGATTGGCACAAATGGTAAAGAAAGAGGACAAGACATTCTATAGGCACATCAGTGAGAGGAAAGTCTGGGGGTGAGATTGTAAGGCTCATAGGAGGTGAAGGGAAGGGAGTGGAGGGAGACCTGAAGATGGCAGAAATACTGAATAAATACTTCTGTTCATAATTTTGGCCCTGTCCCATTTGTGTTTTGTAGGAAGGAATCTGAAGTAAGGGTTCTACTACTATCTATCTTTTCTGACTTTCTATTAGACGGTGCTGTCAAATCTTACCTCAATCTGCTGTTCTTTCTAATTTCTAATTTCTGCTTTGCTTATGTTAGTGTTGCAAGGCATATGTATAATGTAGAGATAGCTGAAATGATCGCAGATTCAGCTGTGACAGAGAGTGACCTCGGATTGATGTAATATGTCTCAGTGCTCTGGCCAGCTACTACCTGAGTCACAATCTTATGCCTAGCAACCTAGAACTACAAAAGCCTATCTTACTGAGGAGATGTGTGGAGAGATGGACTTGAACCGGACCAGGACATGGCTGCCTTATGTCCTGCAGAGATTCATTTGAAGAGAGAGAGAGACTAGAGGAGATATGCTGATTTCATATCTTGAATTGTCTTCTAATTTGCTGAAGAAGGAGAGGAGATGCCAAAATATTTTCTGTTTTTTTTTTCTTGTGATTTAGAATAATAAATCACCACTGGTGAATTTTCTACAATTTCTCCTGGACTGCTCATGTTGCCCTGACTTAGGCCTCCATTATATTTAGTGTCAGAGGTATGTGGATTAGTTACGTCTGGTGTCATTCTGTGTCAGGAGCCATACCACATCCAGAAGCCTTTCCACATCACTGAAGAAGGGGAGGGACAGGGACCAAAGATGGGCATCAGATATAAAGAGGGTAAGAGGTGAACACCAGTCCATTTACAGAAGACAGAGTTCTTGGGAGCTCAAAAAAACTGAAGGACAAAGCAAAGGGACCAGATGGCATACATCCCAGGATTTTAAAGGAACTACAGAGGGAGCTAGCCGAGCCACTGGCAGTCATGTTCAGTGAATCACTCAACACAGCAATGGTTCTAGAGGACTGGAGGAGGGCACATGTAGTCCCTTTTCACAAAAATGGTAGCAGGGAGGAGGTAGGAAACTATTGGCTGGTCACCCTCACCTCAGTAGTGGGCATGATTATGGAGGCACTGCTGAAAGAAAGGATTGTGGAACACTTGGAATCCAGTGGAGCCCAGGATCCAAGGCAGTATGGATTCACAGTAGAAAGGTCACGTCAAATGAATCTGACAGATTTGTTTGACTGGGTAACAAAGGAGGTGGATCAGGGGGAATGGTAGATGTCTCCTTACCTCAATTTCAGCAAGGTCTTCGACACCACCCCACATATAAGACTGGTTAACAAGATGGGTAGAATGGGCATGGGACACATGGTGGTAAACTGGGTTAGAAACTGATTAGGGGACAAGAAGCAGAGGGTGGTGGTAAATGGGATCCGACCCAAGGAGAAATGGTGACCAGTGAGGTACCTTGAGGATCAGTCCTGGGAGAATCCGTTTTCACGTCGTCATCAGAGACATTTCAGAAGGGCTGGAGGGTAAGGTTTGCCTGTTTGCAGATGACACAAAGATCTGCGGCAGGGTGGACACTCCAGATGGGTTGGAGAAAATGAGGAGGGACCTAGAAAAGCTGGAAAAATGGTCTGATTTGTCACAACTGAAGTTCAATGTGAAGAAGTGCAAAATCATGCACCCAGGACTCAGAAACCCTGCAGAAACTACAGGATGGGGGGGGGAGGGTTGCTGACCGTCACCAGGGAAGAAAGGGCTCTGGAGATTATCTCAGATGAGATTAAGGTGACCAAGCAGAGTAAAAAGGTTGTAGGGAGGACCAGTGGTATGTTGGGGTGCATAGGAATGGGTATCACTAGCAGAGGAAGGGAGGAGGTGATATGAATATACTAATCACTGGTGAGGCCTCATCTGGAATACTGAGTGCAATTCTCAAGGCAGCATCTTTGGAAGGACATAGACTGGGTAGAGGCGGTTCAGAGAAGGGTGACTAAGATGGTGCAGGGCTTGCACCTGAAAACATATGAGGTGAGATTAAAAGATCTCAATATGTGTACACTGGAAGAGAGGAAGGAATGGGGAGACATGCTAGAAACTTTCAAGTATCTTAAAGGCATAAATATGGTGCAACTGGGTGACATCTTTCAGTACAGGAGTAATGCAAGAACAAGATGCATGACATGAGATTGGAAGGAGGAAGGATAAGGGGAAATGAGAATTTTTGTTTTCATGGAAACAGTAGAGGATGCATGGGATAGCTTTCTTCAGGAGGTGGTGGGAGCAAGCACAGTGGGGGGAATTAAATATGCATGGGATAGGCATAAGGAACCTTAGAGGTGGAGAGGATCTACAAAAGCTGATAACCAAGTAGGGTCAGCAGCAGCTAATAAATGGGCCTAGTGGTCCTAATCTGATGTCAATTTCTCCATTTCTATATTTCTTTTCTGCCCTCCCCCAACTGCCCCACATGCACCTTCCCCATGTGCCTATTCCACTCCATCTTAAATCCCCCTACTACCTCAGTGTGTAGATGCCCCTTTCTAGAAGTTTGTCAAGTCTGCTACCACTCTTTCTGTAAAAAGTACTTCCTGACATCCTTTTTGGCCCCCACCCCCATTTTAAGGAGATTCTTCTGGTGCCATGTTACCACATACTGAGGACTATGCAATATTGAGGGTCCAGATACGTATGATTTGTGTGTGCCTGTCCTGCATAGCTACGCACCTGTGGACAGGCACACAGTGAACAGTATGTACTATTGCATTCCACTCCAAGGCTCCTGTCCATAGCCCTGCCTCTCAGTGCTCTGCTGTGTGGTGGGCAGATTGAGGGACACAGGTGGGCATCCAGCTGGATGCCCATCCTGGGTCCCAAAGTGGACCCCCTTCTCTACATGAGCAGGGGATTTTAGGAAGGTGCAGGTCTGACATTTGAAAAAGTACGGGTGCAAAGACAACCTGCCCCTAATGTCTGGGGGCCATTGTGAACAGCTCACTGCTGTCCACCTTTGTTAATACAGCCATGGCACCTGAATATATCAGTCATGTCTCCCCTTATCTTGCTGTCCTCCAGCATACACTGTACATATTGAAATCACCCAACAGCTAATCATACGACCTTCCTTGTTGCTCATGTTTGCCCATGTATCATTTTCCCCTTCCCCATGCCAATAGTTTGCAACAATGTTTCATTGCAGCTGAGTGTCACAGATGTGCTCAGCCGGTCAGCCCTCTACTCTCAAAGTGCCAACCTCTGAGCGTAGTCTTGTGAACTGTGAACAGAACAAGGTAGCCCTCTTGTCTGTTTTGTGGATTCAAGTCACCTTAGTCCCAAGTTCTGGAGGCATTCAAACTTGTTAACCTCTTGTTAGCATACCCAATTGTCAGGCTCAGATAATTCTGTCTTCGGGGGGCCAGATATCTTTGCCTACAGGCACCTAACCAGGCGTTACAAAATGAACCTTTTAGAACTCTATGTAAGACCCAGAGAAACTCTTAAACTGTTTCCCAGTTTGGTACACTCATAAACTCATGCACCGTGTCAGCTTTAAAACCATCTAACTTCACTTAAAACCAAAGAAATGTTTCAAGGCACACCAGGCAGTTTTTCTCTTTAAAATGTATCTACTAAACAAAAGGTAAAATCGTAAACAGTAATATACAGAACTCTTATCACAAAAACATACAGGTCATTAAACAAAAAGGTGTAAAAGTGCAACTATATTTCCTATCCATACAAAATACTTATCTTCTAAAGGCTTGATGTTGCTGTTTCAAAGTCAGGTAAAGAAGTCATTCTATGAAACCAGAATTATAGTTTTTAAAAGCTGCTTTCTCCAGTCTCCTGGATGAGGTCACTGTACTTCCTCCTTATCAGGATATCATTACTAAAAATATATCTCTACAGGAAACAGGATCCTTATAAGGCAGTAAGATCCTGTTTTTCTCAGCATAACATAAATTCTCAAATGACACCTCTGATGAAAAAGGGTCTTCCTGATCTTCACAGATAGCAACGCCTTTTTAATTTCACAGAGAAGTGTCATACCATGCTTTCTTTTCCTGTAAACATTGTAAAATGGATATGTTCTTTCTTGCCAACTCGGCTACTGATAATAGAACTAGCTAAACAGGATGTCCCTGATTTTAGGTATCTTTTAGCCCTGCAATTATCTTGGCCTTGCAGGTGTTAGATTTTTTTTTATCTAAGTTCCTGTGTGAGTGGTCATCTCACATACTGAGATCTGGGAGGGGATGTGTGAGTGAGGGAGGTCACTCCAAGTGCACTGGCATTTCCAGCAGACAAATTCAATACCACATTTCTGTTATTTTTAAGAAATAAAATATGATATAGCATTCAGAGCTGGCTGTCTATGTCACACTGATGACTGGTTTGCCAAAAGCAAATTAATTATGAATTATAAAAAAACAAAAGTATGCTGTTTGGTAGCTCCCACAATGAGCATAAAAATGTGCAACTAAACATCACAAATCATCTCTGTATGCCTCTTGAACAAGTCCACAGTTTCTAATACTTTGAAACAACTTGGGAAGTATTTAGTAATGGCATAGGACTCCATGGAAAAAATGGTCTACATCTAAACAGAAAAGGAAGTATTAAACTAGGAAATATCTTTAAAAAAAAATCGACGAGTGTTTAAACTGATTAACATGGGGGGAAGGGATACATATCTTCCTCAAGTAGTCCACCATAGATCAAATGGGGTTATCATCAATAATGACAAATTGCCAGAAGTTACTATAAATCCTGATAAGACAGAGTACACAGATACACAAGGTAAGGTTCAGTCAAAGCAAGGAAAAATTATTTTAATGCTCAATACTAGGAGTATCAAAAATAAAACGGATGAGCTGAAACACACAATTTTGACACAGGAAATGGATATCTGTAGAATCACAGAAACCTGGATCAAACCAGGCGACTGGGTTGAAAATATAAAAGGCTAAGACTTTTTTCATAAAGACAGAGTAAACAAAATCATAGGGGTGTGGGTGTGTACATAGCTTCCTACCTCAAAGGACAGGAAGTATGTATTATGGGTAACACCAACCTAAGGACTGAAAAGTTATGGGTTACATTTAAAACAAAGAATACAACTATTACCCTAGGAGTATGCTACAAAGCCCCAAATTTGACAGATGAGGAAAACAGTGAGTTTATGAATGAACTGGAATCCATGATTGCTGATAAACTGTGTCTTAATGGGAGATTTCAACTTCCCCGAAATGTATTGGGACCGTACATATGGCACCAACAGACAGGAAAATAGATTTATAGAGAGTTGCTTACAGAAGGGATAGAACCAGCATGTGACAAACAGTACAAGACAAAATAACATTCTGGATTTATTATTTTGTAATATACACTATGCCAAGACACTCCTTTTCTACCATGGAGTATGCTTGCTCCCTGGGAAGCAGCTTCCGACTTAGGTATGCTACTGGGTGACCTGTCCCCTGGCTGGACGTCTGACTCAGTACTGCCCCAATACCCATGTCTGAGGCGTCTGTCTGAACTATAAAAGTTTTGCTATAGTCAGGACTTGTCAAAACAGGAACACTGCATAGTGCCTCTTTCAGTTTGGAAAAGGCTTCCTCACAGGCTGGGTCCCAAGTAATTTTTTTGGGCATCCTTTTCTTTATCAGGTCAGATAAGGGTACAGCAAAGGCACTGTAATTAGGTACAAGCTTTCTGGAGTACCCTGCTGTCCCTAGAAAGCTCCTGACATGCTTCTGGGTTTCTGGTCTGGGCCATGCCTGAATCACCTCTATCTTTATTTGGTTAGGATGGAGCTTTCCCCGGCCTACCACATGTCTGAGGTATGCCACCTCTCCCATGGCCACCTGACACTTTTTGGCTTTGACAGTGAGCCCAGCCTTCTGTATCTTGCCTAGCACTTCCCTAAAGTGTGAAAGGTGTTCCTCCCAGCTGGTACTAAAGATGACAATGTCATCCAGATACGCTACAGCGTACTGTTCAGCACCATTCAACACCTGGGTCACCAACCTTTGGAAAGTGGCCGGGGTGTTCTTCATTCTGAAAGGTATTACTTTGAACTCAAATAAGCCTATCGGAGTGATGAAGGCCGACCTCTCCCTAGCTCTGTCTGTCAATTCTACCTGCCAATACCCCTTGGTCAGGTCAATAGTCGTAAGGTAGGTCGCCCCTCTCAACTTGTCCAGGAGTTCGTCCGTCAGGGGCATCAGGTGGGCATTTGACTTTGTGACTGCATTAAATCCACAATAGCCCACACAGAAACGAGTCAAGCCATCTGGTATGGGCACAAAGACTATGGGTGAGGCCCAGGGGCTGTGGGATCTCTAGATTACCCCTAAATCCAGCATCTCCTCCATTTCCTTCTTAATGTCCTTTTGAACAGCCTCTGACACCCGATATGCTGTCCGCAGTATGGGCGTCTGTGTCCCTGCCTCCACATCGTGTGTTGCTAAGGGGGTTAGTCCAGGCATGGCACTAAACAAGGGGGCAAAGTCTGCTAAAACCTCCCTCACTTTCTGGATCTGGTCCAGGTTCAGCTGCAGAGACAACTTTACTGCCTCCAGAGAGGACCCCCATTTACTGTCTTCCAGCAAGTCCAGAATGGGGTCTCCTTCGTCCGTATCCTCTCCATGACTACACACCACAAACACCATGTCAGCCCTATTTGCATATGGCTTCATCATGTTGACATGGTACATCCTTTCTGTCTGTCTATGGTCAAGTGACTCCACAATGTAGTTTATATCATTTACCTTCCTAACCACTTTGTATGGTCCTGCCCACTCAGCCTGCAGCTTGTCTTTTTGGACTGGAATAAGGACCATGACTTCCTGACCCACCATGTATTAGCGAACTCTGGCTCTGTGGTCGTACCATACTTTTTGTTTCTGTTGAGCAGCTGCCAGATTGCTCTGGGCTGTCTCCATAAGCTCCTTCAGCCTTTCCCTAAACCTAAGGACATAATCCACAATGGGAGTTCCCTGAGTGGTGTGCTTACTTTCCCAGTCCTCCCAGATCAAGTCTAGGGACCCACATTCCCGGCGTCCATACAAGAGTTCGAAGGGGGGAAAACCCTGTCAACTCTTCGGGCACCTCCCTGTATGTGAACAACAGGTGGAAAAGGTATTTCTCCCAGTCCCTCCCACGTGTTCAGCAAATGCCCGGAGCATTGCCTTCAGTGTACCATTGAATCTTTCCACAAGTCCATTGGCTTGTGGATGATATGATGTCATGCATCTCTGCACCACCCCACACTTCTCCCATAGACATTTCATTAGGTCCAACATGAAGGAACACCCTTAATCTGTGATTACCTCCTGCGGAAACCCAACATGGGAGAAAATTCCAAGTAAGACATCTGCCACTCTGTCCATCCTCAGCTAGGATAGGGCGACTGCCTCTGGGTACCGGGTGGCATAATCCACCACAGTCAAGATGAATATCTTCCCTGAGGAGCTGGGGGTATTTAAAGGCCCCACAATATCCATTCCCACTCTGTGGAATGGCTCCTCCACTATGGGCAATGGAATTAGGGCAGCTTGGGTTTTCTTGCCCGCCTTCCCTATTTCTTGGCACCGGTGACAAGCCCTGCAACACTCCTTCACCTGCTGGGTAAAGTTAGGCCAGTAGAAATTCTGGGCAAACTGCTGCATTGTGCATGTGATTCCCAGATGACCAGACAAGGGAATATCATGGGCAACCTTGAGCAACTGCTCATGGTATCCCTGGGGGAACTACAAGCTGCCTGCCTAGCGTCCTTCCCTCTGTCTGTTCTGCCTGTGTATACATAAGTCCATTTTCCCAATAAACCCTATGTCTCCCGTCACCTCCCCTGTGCTCTGTTCGAGTCTGCCCAAGCCCTCAGCTTCTCTAAACTAGGGTCATTTCTCTGAGCAGCTGCAAATCCCTCACACCTTCCCAAGGCATGGGACAAGTCCCCTTCAGTTGCTAAACTAGGGTCCCTGGCACTAGCTTCAGGGCTCTCAGGATCACTGTCAATTCCAACTCTCTGACAAGGGGTCTCCCCTCCTTTTTTTGGAGTAACCCTCTGTAGCTGGGTGGTTACTTGCTTCTGGGGAAATTTCTACCCCGTTTATCAGTCTCCCCCTCTGGAGACACAGGTTGGGGAACCAGCCTCTCAGTATCGTTCCCAATGGCTTCTGGGGGGCTCAGGGAACTACTATTTTCCCTTGCCGCTTGGCTATGGGTAACTGCACATACCATCCCCTGCTGGAGATTGTTACCCATGATTACATCCACTGCTAATGTGTTGGCTACAGCCACCTGTTGCACAGTTCCCCCTGTTTCACCCCAGTCAAGGAGAACACTAGCGAGTGGAAATGTTTTCTCTTCACCAGTAAACCCTTGAACAGTTACATATTTATTAGGTATAAGCTGACCAGGCTGTACCAGATCCCCCTTTACCAATGTCAGGGATGTCCCTGTGTCCCTTAACCCCTGCGTCTGTATACCATTTACTAGGACTGGGTGCATGTGTTCCCTCATGTTCACTGGCATGCTCCCAGGGACACACAAACAACCCACTTCATTTCTAGCACCCTGTTGTGTATTATGGCTCACCTTTTTGGGGCACTGTCTGGCAATATGCCCAGTTTCCTTACATAACCAACAAGCATTTCTTATTTCAGATAAATCTTCTCATTGAAACCTGGGGTTAACTGGTTTCAGTGGAGGCAGTGAGGGTTTTAGCTGCCCTGAAGGCACGCTTTCCCCTTTCTGCGCTGCCACGACTGCCCCATTCATTCTCAGAGCAGGTCTGCTCTTAGCATAGTGGTCAGAGAGATTAGCAGCCTCTTGCACTATTTTTGGATCTTGGTCTTCTATTTTTATTTATTTTTTATTTTATTTTATTTAAACAGCAGTTTGGGAAACCTTTGAGCCATAGGTTCATTTACAAAGGTACCTTGTCACAGTAAGACAAACCAAAATACACAGTATAGCAGTACAACACATAAGTATAACAGTAAAATTAAGACATAGATACAAACAAGCTGGTACAGGTAGGATGGATGCAAACAATACCAGAGTTATGTCATCCTTAGCAGCTTAGTAATAAGCTTTGTCATAAGTATTGAGTACGGTTTGACTAGTGGCAGTTACAGCATCGGTGTTAATAAGGTGTTGCGTTAGGAAGTTTTGAAGACCATATAGTTGGAGCTGAGATGGAGGGGCAGTGTGTTGAACCAGAAGGGGCCCTAAAGCTGAAGGCTCTTTGGCCGTGAGAGGTCCTAGCTCTAGGGATAACAAGAGAGGTTTTCCCAGAGGTCCGAGTATGAACTAGTGGGACAGAGCGGCGTATGGTGGTGGTCAATCCTGGTGGGTAAAGCCCGAGGAGGGTCTTTTTTGTAAGGGTACAGGTAAGATATTTGAGGCGCTCCTCGAGATCAAGTACCAGTGCTTTAGCATACAGTAGACAGGTGTGTGTCATCCTAGGTGCTCCAGTAATTAACCTGCAGGCCTTATTCAGAGTAGTGCGAATTTTATGGAGTGCGGTCTGATCAGCAGCACCATACACCGGCAGTCCATAGTCCACTAGGGACAAGATAGAGGAGGTGATCATGAAGTCGGGAAGAGTTCGGGGAGGCAGTGTTATACCGCATGTAAGATGCCCAATCGGATATTAGTGGCAGTGGCTAGGCAGCGATGTGTCCATGGAAGGAGAGGGAGGGGTCAAAATGGATCCCTAGGTATTTATAGGAGCAAACTTGTTCGAGTGGGAATGAGGACCCAGAGTGAATGAGGAGTTTGAAGTTGCAGGACTTGTTTTGGGGATGAGTGAAGAACATGGTTTTGTTTTTAAGATTTATCACCAATCTATGTTCCTTGAACCAGCCCTCGACTTCAGTGAAGGACTTCTGCAGCGAGTACTGGAGGGCAGTAGGGTTCTGATTTGAGGCAAAGATGACTGCATCATCAGCGTACAATAGAATGTTCCCCGAGCAAGAGCATGGAAGGGTGTTAAGGTAAAGGGAGAATAGTAAGGGGCCCAGAATGGAGCCCTGGGGAACCCTAGAATAGATGGGACAGATGTCTGAGTAGGTCCCATTAATTTTTACACGCTGTGAGCGGTCAGACAGGTCTAGCCAGGTTTTTAGCTCTGCTGGGCATGCCCAATAAAACTGTTCTAATAAAATCACATTTTCAATTTTATAAACAGAGGTTGCCTCAATTTCTTGCCACCAACGTTTTAAAAACTGACGTTGTTCCATGGCTAGCTCCTCATAGCTCATATCAGGGCTTCTTCTGAGCTTATGGCATTTAGCTCTGTATGATTCAGCTGTTAATTCAAACTTTTTTAACAGTGCAGCTTTTAGTTTGCTGAAATCATTACTGTCCACATTGTCCATTTGACCCAATGCATCCCAAGCTTTCCCAGTAAGTAGCGGGGATAGCTGGAAGCTCCAGGACTCTCTTGGAATTTTAGCCTGAATACAAATGTTTTCAAAAGAATTAAAAAAAATCCATATCTTCCCCTTCCTTAAATGTAGCTATTAATTTGGAGTTCAATTTGTAACCCAGTCCTGCAGTCCATTTAAACCCAAGCCACTTACCTGCCCTGGTGCCGCTAACTGGAGTCGTAGCTTCTCCAGTTCACATTGACACTGGTGCACCTCTCTCTTCTCCTCTGCCTCTCTGTGTTCTTGCTCTCTCTTCTAACATACTAACATACTAACATACTATTTGCCAGCAGATTAGGCATTACGGTCTATCGAGTCTGCTCGAACCTTAGTTCCTTAGTTGGGTGCTGAGATCCTCCTATCCCTTGTGCTCCAGAAACCCCTATCATCCATCCCCACCCCCCTGGGACAGGCCATCATCTGATACATCCACTTTCTGTGTCTGTCCCACCCTCTCTTGAAGCCCTCCACTGTGGATCTCTGAACCAGCTCACCAGGCAGTGCATTCCAAGGGTCCACCACTCTCTCAGTGAAAAACCTCCTCCTCTTTTCCCCCCTCACCCTTCCACCTTCCAACTTCAAACCATGCCCTCTGGTGATACCTCCCTGCTTTAGTCTAAGATCCCTCCATGTTTACCCTATTTATTCCCTTGAGGTACTTGAAGACCTCAATCCTTATCCCCCTGTCTCTCTCTCCTCCAATGAAAACAGGCAGAGCTCCTCAAGTCTGTCCTCATACGTCAAATCCCTAGCCCTCGTATCATCTTTGTTGCCCTCCTCTGTACCCTCTCCAGGAGCTGTATGTCCCTCTTCAAGTGTGGTCTCCAGTACTGTACACAGTACTCAAGGTGTGGTCTAACCAGTCCATTGTACAGCGTCAGAATCACTTCCTTGCTCCTAGAGGTGATCCCCCTTACGATGCATCCCAACATCCTGTTTGCCTTGCTAGCTGCTCTCCTGCACTGCTCAGAGTTATTCATACATGCATCCACCATGACCCTTAGGTCTTTTTCCCCTATTGAGGCCTCCAGTGCCTCCTCTCCCAGGGTGTACCTGTGTTTAGGGTTTCCCCGACCAAGATGCAGCACCTTGCACTTGGTGATATTGAAATTTAATTTCCATGTGTGAGCCCAGCTTTCCAGGGTGTCCAGGTCCCTTGCAGGGCCAACCTCCCTCTTCTCCCTCAACTACTGCTCCCATCTTGGAGTCATCCATGAAGACTCATTTCACACCTATACCTCCTGATGTCCGATATGTATGCATTAATAGGATCGGACCCAGGACCCGAGCCCTCTTGGTACCCACTACCAACCCCTCTGGGTTCGAGCTCCCACAGACCACTACTCTCTGAGGTGCATCCAGCTAGCCAGTTTTCAATCCATCTGACCATCAAAGGGCCTACTCCTAACCCCATCAGTTTCTCCACCAGACCATTGTGGGGGACAGAGTCAAACGACTTGCTGAAGTCCAAGAATAATACATCCACAGGCTTACCCCTGTCTAGTTCTGATGTTACCCATTCATAGAACTCCACAAGGTTGGTTTGACATGATCTACCTGGCACAAACCCATGTTGCTGACTATCCAGACCTCCCACCTCCTCCAAGTACACCCCCAATCGTTCCTTTAGTATACTCTCCATTAATTTTCCCACCACCGAGGTCAAACTGATGGGTCTATAGTTACCTGGTACTTCCCTCGACCCCCTTTATGGATTGGTACCACATGTGCCTCTCGCCAATCCCTAGGTATCCTCCTGTCTCAAGTGACCTGCTGAAAAGCTCCTGGCCAGGGTGCAGCCAGTATGTCCGCCCAATTCCTATAGTACTCTCGGATGAATGCCATCCTGCCCAGGAGATTTGTCTTTCTTTAGGGCCTTGAGGGCTAACCACACCCTTTGGCGGAGATAGCATCATCCATCCCCTCCACCTTACTGGCCTTTTTATCCTTACCCAGATGTGACACCCTGGGGTACCTCTCCTCCTCTTGCTCCATTTCTGTTGCTCCCTGATCCCACTTATTGGCCTTCTATCCCTTCATGCCTTGCTTTGTAGATATCCCATCCCTCCCTAGTGAACACAGAGGCAAAGTACTCATTAAATACCTCTGCCTGGTCCTCGCCTCTTCCACCCACCCTCCTTCTGATCTCAATCTGCTGAGATGGCCCTTAGTTTTTCTCTGCTCCCCAATGTACCAGAAGAACCCCTTTTCCCCTCCATGTATCCCCTGTGCCAGCTGCTGCTCTTTACTGGACTTTGCTCCCATCACCATGCGGGTGACATTTCTAGATGCAAGCTGGTACATTTCCTTATCCCTATCCCCCTTGTTGTTTTATATTTTTTGTAGGCCGCCTTCTTTTCTCTGACTGCTACCTGTACCTCACTGGACCACCAGCATGGTTTATGTGACCTTGCTCCCTTACATTTCAACTTAGCGCAGATCCTGACTGCCTCATGAAGTCCCCATTTTATGACCTCCCATCTCCTTTCCACACTTGTCATTGAGGTAATCCCCTTCAAGTGATCCTCGAGAATATTTCCCATGCCCATAAAGTCTGCCCCCTGAAGTCCACTGCCAGTGTCCTAGATCTCCCCCTCCCCCCATGCTTATATGAAACCAGACAGTATTGTGGTCGCTCCCAGTCAGGGGGTCCTGTACAACCATGTCCCTTACCAGGTCCCCATCTGCCAGAACCACATGCAGGACATGCCCTCCTTGTGGGCTCCATCACATGCTGTGTTAAGAACACATCCTGGAAGCCATCCAGCAGTCTC
This sequence comes from Neoceratodus forsteri, assembly GCA_016271365.2. Taxonomy (NCBI): domain Eukaryota; kingdom Metazoa; phylum Chordata; order Ceratodontiformes; family Ceratodontidae; genus Neoceratodus; species Neoceratodus forsteri. The sequence continues at coordinate 1,744,828,719 of CM057449.1, forward strand.
TGCTCCTTGGCCACCTTAGAGGACATGGTTCCCCAGTTTGTACCTGGCATATTAAGGTCCCCCATCAACACCACTCCTTCCCCTTTTGGTCCACACTGGGCAATGATGTTGTCCAGCAAACCATCCTCTAGAACATCACTCATCCCGGGGGGCCTATATGCTACACCCAGCTTGACCTTATCTCCTGCTGGGGATCGTAAGGTGACCCATAAGGCCTCCATGTTTCCCTCTGCCTCTTCTAACCTAGCAATTTCTATGTCATCTCTAATGAACATAGCCACTCCACCTCCTCTGCCCTCCTTTCTATCCTTCCTTCTCCTCTGCAGCTTGTGGGTGCTCATGCTCCTCATGGTCTGCCTCCCTCTGTTGTTGCTCTGCCTTCAGTTCCACCCTTTACAACTCAATTTGCAACCTGAGTACCTCTGGATTCAGGATACTGGTGACCTTTTCCTGCTGCTGTGGCCCTTCACTGACAGTGGCCCTGCTGTCCTTTTCAGTCACAGTCTGTGACTCGCTGCTCTGGGTATCTGCTACCATCAGGGCATCTATGACGGTCTGCTTTTTGGCTGACACCTTGAACAGGACTCCTCTGTCCCTGCACAACTGTTTTAAGTATTCTACAGTGTGCCTCCTGTAGTTGGAAGCCATCTTCTTCTTTGACTACAGCTACTCTGACTTTCACTTTAGAAAAAAAATAAAATGGGTAGGAACTTGACTGTATGCCAAGTGATAAAGTTCTGTTTCCCTTTAAAAAAAAATTAAATCACTGACTTTCTTTCTTTCAAGTGAGCTTAACAGTCTCAAGCTGACACACTGAACAATGAAGCTTATTAGAGCAAACTTTATCCACACCGCTGCCAACCAGTCTGTCACAGATTTGCTCAGCTGGTCAGCCCTCTACTCCCAAAGTGCCAACCTCTGAGCGTAGTCTTGTGAACAGTGAACAGAACAAGGTAGTCCTCTTGTCTGTTTTGTGGATTCAAGTCACCTTAGTCCCAAGTTCTGGAGGGATTCAAACTTGTTAACCTCTTGTTAGCATACCAATTGTCAGGCTCAGATAATTCTGTCGGGGGGGGCAGATATCATTGCCTCTGGGCACCTAATCAGGTATTACAAAATGAACTCTTTTAGAACTCTATGTAAGACCCAGAGAAATTCTTAAACTGTTTTCCAGTTTGGTACACCCATAAACTCATGCACCGTGACAGCTTTAAAACCATCTAACTTCACTTAAAAGCAAAGAAATGTTTCAAGGCACACCAGGCAGTTTCTGTTTTTAAAATATATCTTTACTAAACAAAAGGTAAAACAGTAAACAGTAATATACAGAACTCTTATCACAAAAACATACAGGTCATTAAACAAAAAGGTGTAAAAGTGCAACTATATTTCCTATCCACACAAAATACTTATCTTCTAAAGGCTTGATGTTGCTGTTTCAAAGTCAGGTAAAGAAGACAATCTATGAAACCAGAATCACAGTTTTTAAAAGCAGCTTTCTCCAGCCCCCTGGATGAGACCACTGTACTTCCTTCCTTCCTATCAGGATATTATTACTAAAAAATATATCTCTACAGGAAACAGGATCCTTATAAGGCAGTAAGATCCTGTTTTTCTCAGCATAACATCAGTTCTCAAATGACACCTCTTTGATGAAAAGGGTCTTCCTGATCTTCACAGATATCAAAGCCTTTTTAATTTCACAGAGAAGTGTCATACCATGCTTTCCTTTCCTGTAAATGTTGTAAAATGGATATGTTCTTTCTTGCCAACTCGGCTACTGATAATAGAACTAGCTAAACAGGATGTCCCTGATTTTAGGTACCTTTTAGCCGTGCAATTATCTTGGCCTTGCAGGTGTTAGATTTTTTTTTTATTCAAGTTCCTGCGTGTATGGTCATCTCACATACTGTGATCTGGGGGAGATGTGTGAGTGAGGGAGGTCACTCCAAGTGCACTGGTTTTTCCAGCAGACTAATTCAATACCACATGTCTGTTATTTTTAAGAAATGAAAAATGATACAGCACTCAGAGTTGGCTGTCTATGTCACACTGAGGACTGGTTTGCCAAACACAAATTAATTATGAATTATAAAAAAACAAAAGTATGCTGTTTGGTAGCCCCCACAGCAAGCATAAAAATGCCCAACTAAACATCACAAATCATCTCTGTATGCCTCTTGAACAAGTCCACAGTTTCAAATACCTTGAAATAACTTGGGAAGTATTTAGTAATGACATAAGACTCTATAGAAAAGATGGTCTACATCTAAACAGAAAAGGAAGTATGAAACTAGGAAACATCTTTAAAAAAAATCCACAAGTGTTTAAATTGATTAACATGGGGGGAGGGGATATATATCTTCCTCAAGTAGTCCATCATAGATCAAATGGGATTATCATCAATAATGACAAATTACCAAAAGATTCTATAAACCCTGATAAGACAGAGTACACAGATACACAAGGGAAGGTTCAGTCAAAGCAAGAAAAAATAATTTTAATGCTCAATGCTAGAAGTATCAAAAATAAAACAGATGAGTTGAAACACACAATTCTGACACAGGAAATGCATATCTGTGGAATCACAGAAACCTGGATCAAACCAGGTGACTGGGTCGAAAATATAAAAGGCTATGACTTTTTTTTCATAAAGACAGAGTAAACAAAATTGTAGGGGTGTGGGTGTGTACATAGCTTCCCATCTCAAAGCACAGGAAGTATATATTATGGATAACACCAACCTAAAGATTGAAAAGTTATGGGTTAAATTTAAAACAAAGAATAAAACTATTACCCTAGGAGTATGCTACAAAGCTCTAAATTTGACAGACGAGGAAAACAGCGAGTTTATGAATGAACTGGAATCCATGATTGCTGATAAACTGTGTCTTAATGGGAGATTTCAACTTCCCAAAAATGTAGTGGGACCATACATATGGCACCAACAGACAGGAAAATAGATTTATAGAGAGTTGCTTAGAGAAGGGATAGAACCAGCATGTGACAAAGAGTACAAGACAAAATAACATTCTGGATTTATTATTTTGTAATATAGAAGGGGGTATACATAATGTCACTATAACCAACCACTGGTGGACAGTGACCACAACACGGTCTTCTGTTCACTATTGGAAGATACACATATAATAAAAGGAGAGACTACAGTATGGAACCTTGAAAAGGCAGATTATAAATCAAAAAGCGAAACCCTGAGAATGTGGCACTGGAGGCAAGACTTAGAAAACAAAACTCTAGATAAAATGTGGTAAAAATAAAAAGTTAAATTAATCAGTGCATGGAAAGTTACGTCCCCTCAAGAGAAAAATATAATGGTCGTGGAAGGATCCCTTCTTTGTTCACAAATAAAATTCAACAACCATTGAAATCAAGTGATAGAGCCAACAAAAAATCTAATTCAAACCTACAGATGAATGAAGGTTAAGGTACAAATTATTAGGAAGGACATGTAAAGCAGTGATTAAAAAGACTAAAGCAACTACAGAACTGAATTTAGTAAAGGATACACAGGATAACTACCAAACATTCTACAATTCTACAGATAGCCTTAGAAAAGGCAATATACAGATATTGATTATAAAAGATGGTGTGGAAATAATAGATAATGTACCTGAAATGGCAACAAAATGTAATGATTATTTCCTAAGTCTTTACCAGAAACATGATGCTCTTACACATATTACAATGACAAACAAAGTGGGGGACAGAGGTTATATAATTTCAGAAACACAAGTCTACAAAAAACTAAAAACACTAAAAAAAATAAATAAACAAATAAATCAGCTGGCCCTGATGGGATAGATCCACACTTCCTAAATACAATGGCTAAAGAATTGACTGGTCCGCTCACTGCATTATTTAATAAATCTGTGGAAACAGGAGAAACATTAAAGGAATGGAGAAAGGCTGACATCACCCCGGTTTATAAAACAGAAGATAAATCCTTAAAAGAAAAATACCTACCAATTAATATAACATCTATACTGGGTAAAATAATGGAAAGCTTTGTTAAAAACTTTATTGAAGCTGACCTAAAACATTTGGGAATTGTGGCTATATCCCAACACAGGTTTGAGAGAGGTAAATCTTGTATTAGCAGTCTTCTAGATTTTTTGAATCTGTGAGTCAGGCTTTGGACCAGGGGTTACCAGTTGATGTCATATACTTGGATTATGCATAGGCTTTTGACTCTGTTTCACATTCAGAATGATCAGAAAAACTTCAAGATATGGGGGTGGATCTATCTTTACTTAGATGGGTGCAGTCATGGCTTACATGCCGCTTGCAGAGGGTACAGATTAGAGGCCATGCCTCCAATTGTGGTAGTGTGACAAGTGGAGTGCTGCAGGGGTCAGTCCTGGGACCACTGCTGTTCTCCACTTTGATCTCAAGCATGCAAGTGTCAGCTGGTGTATGGATTAAAAAGTATGTCAATGACACCAGAGTGGGGGCAATTGTAAATTATATGGAATCTACTCAGCACCAACAAACCCAATTAGATGAACTGAAAGTATGGGCGCATAATCATAACCTTAAATTTAATGAGAACAAGTGCAAGGTGATGTACCTTGGTGTAAACTATCTGCATGCTGTATATGTAAAAAATAATAGAGCTATAATCACTGGTCACCATAAATATCAACCGGATTACTGTTTTGTTAAAAATGCATATCGACAAGATTTCTGGTTATTATGCTCCAAAGGCAATAATAACCTGAAATCCAGTTGATATGATACTTCATAATAACCCAAAATCCAGTTGATATGACATTCCCGAAACAAACTGTTGCATTCCATTGTTTCACAAAAAGTATTTCAACTGCAGTGTTTTTACAGTAACTGTGCTTTATTCATGTACAGTTCAGTTTCTTCAAAAATAAAACTGCACTCTAACTAAAAATATTTATTTTTCTTTCAAACTTCTAGAAATACAGTCTAAACCTTCACACCAGCAATTATAAAAAATAAATGATAGGTAAGTCTGATATTACGGATTTTTTCACACACCCTTGGTGTGTGATGATCACATAGACCTCTCAAGCTTAGCTCTCAAGGTTCATGGGTCATCACACACCTCAGGTGTGTGAAAAAAAATCCATAACACACATTTACCTATCCATTATTCGCTATATAACTAGCACAGAGAGCAAAACGGAATGGGGAGTGTGGATCACTAGTAATATCCAATGTGATACACATAACAAAGATGCCATAAAAAATATATTTAGAAATATAATAAGTAGGAACAAGGATGTACTGCTCCCCTTTTACAGAACATCGATGAGGCCAGTCCTGGAAAATGGCTCACCTCTAACTACTCCACAAGGATTGGGAATTAATAAACTTCAAAAGAGAGTGCAAAGAAGGTTTACAAAAAGAATAAAGCGTATGAAAAATGAGAAATATGATGAGGGACTAAGGCAGCTGGGACTGTTCTCACTCTCATATAGGACTATAACAGGAGACCTTTGTTTTGTTTATAAGGCATACTAAGATGGAGTTTTGTGGGAATCTGCTGGGTTACAAGAGAGAGTTGTTAATGACAGAGAAACAAGGTCACATAATAAACAACTAAAAGGAGAACAGCATAAGACTACCAGGCAAGGACATTGGCTCAGTCAGCAAGTGGGAGGTATTTGGAACTACCTGCCTTCCACAGTTGCAGATGCACCTAGTATGCAAGTTTTTAGAAATCATCTAGATAATTTTACGGGTGAAAAAACTAGAAAATATCCCCACTGATATGTGTCATGTCCCATATGGCTCTTTGGCCGCTTGACTTGAAACCTACCTAAGAACCTAGGCATAACATTAGATAGCAACCTGTCATACAATGAGCATGTAAATGTTCTCTCCAAAAAGGTTAACATACGACTAGGGCTCTTATATAGACACAGACCGAGTATGACCCAAGATGTACTCCACCTAGCTGTCAACAGTTCTATCCTCAAAATCATAGACTACGGTCTCGTTATTTATGGCTCCACTACTGACACCCCTCTTACAAGAATTAGTATTTCACTAAACAAAGCATGCCAACTGGTCACTGGTGCACACAAATACACTCACACCTGTGACCTATATGCCCTAACAAACTTGTTGAACCTACAGGGTAGGATCTCTTACCAAACCTGCCTGTTAGCAAAAACAATCAGCCTTGAGCAATCCCCCCCTCTCTACACAGCAGCTCCTCACTAGGGCAAATAAAACCCTCATCGCATGTGTAGCGCAACCAGTCTGAACTTTTATGCCCCTTTCTGTCATACATCATAAGCACAGAGAGCATTTATGTTTCAAACACCCAGCTGGCTCAACAGCCTTCCCCCTAGCATCCTGACTGAATCTAAAATTGGTCTGTCAAAAAACAAACTTTTGCTACACCTTTCCAAACTTAGTAACTGTAACTGGTCAACATAATCTGGTGTGGTGACACCCAGTCCCCCCTGAACCGGCCATATCCCTTTTCCCTCCTCTCCTCACATTATAACCTCTATTTTGAGTCAACTCAACCTAACTATTAATCTTCTCCTACTTCCTTCCTCCCCCTTTACCCATCTAACCCTACCCCTAGTATCCCTAGTACTCCCCTCCTCAGCTGGCCATGTACCATCTGACTATAGTACTATCCTTATCCTGCCTACCACAACATCTCCCTTCTGCATGCACTTACTTCTACTGACTGGATCCTACAGCTATCATACTGCACTTTTCCTGTTAGGACTATCCTAACACCATTTGGACAATGTCATCCTACTGACTGCAAACATAAATATTATTGCCTGTAAACTTTGCAATCTTCTGTGGCACTTTTACAGTGTTTATTGTTAGTTATGTATATTGTTAGTTATGTATATTATTTATTGTTTATTGTGCTACCATTCAGTCTATTACACCATGTAATTTTCCATTTATTTCTGATTTAGCAATGACGTGGAGCCTTTATAAAAGTCTGTGACTTAAATGTGTTAATTCTGAAAATTAAATTAAATAAAAAAAAAGTAATGAAGAAATACATTTTGGTAGACATTTTCTGCACTGCCTGTAGCATATTCCTGTCCTTTCCTCAAGCATGGGCTAAAAAAACAAACAAAAACAAAAAAAAACAACTGGATGCTGTTGAACCAGGAGTGAACAGTATACAGGAGCAACATTACCTCAATCTTTCTTTTTTCAATTCAAATTTTATTGAAAGTTTTAAAATACAGAGAACATATCAATACCTGACACAGCCACCTAAACAGACATTTAACAATGCAATGGACCTACCCCACCCCTTCCCTCCCGTCACCTCTCCATCCCATACCCTCCTCCCTAACCTCCCTCCCTCTCAGCATAGGGGTGAACCGTGTAGACACTGATAAAAGTAAAGGCATCAATACATATCAATTATAAAGAATATAGAGTATGTAAGGGGCCCTAGATCCTTCTATACCTTTTAAGCCTGTTAATGAGGTTTGCTAATGCCTTCTCAGTTCAAAGATTAGCCAGCAATTCATTAAGCCATTCAGAGTAAGAAATGTCCTTGCTGTCCTTCAAGTGGCTCAGTACTAATTTTTTTGACTGACATAGAGATAAGGGCCATATAATATTTGCAATTAAGCACTGGGATTCCAGAGTAATCTCCAAGTAAACAGGTTTCCTCAGTAATTAAGTCAGACAGCCCTAAAACAGGGTCTACTTTATGTTGAATGCTAGCCCATAGTGGAGCAATCTTAGGACAGGTCCAGAAAATATGATGTAGGGTGCCTTCTCCTTGGTGGCAGCAGGAGCATAAGGATGAGGGTGTGACACTTGGACAGCTGGTTCTGATCACAGTATCAGTTTTTGTAATATAAAAATGGGTTATGGACTGTCTCTAATGAGAAATGCTGAAACAGCATGTGAGATCACACACACACACACACACACACACACACACACACACACACACACACACGTTTTAGATACAAGGTGTTACCTGGAAGGCCAGAAGCTAATTACAGAGTAGAGCAGGCCTTGATCAAGAATCTCCTATTTTACCTAAGTTAATTATAGCTGTAGTAGCTAGAGGGAAATCATAAACGTTTATGACATCCAGAGGAAACACAGTTAAATTTTCACATGGTGATACAAAGCATGTTGCACCTCCATGAGATCTGGCAGAAAGACATAAATGCTTTGATGTCTGTGGGAGAGAGGATACTGCTTAATGATCAAAGAAATGTCATTTGAAAAAGAAAATGAGTTGTGCTGAGATCACAGAATATTAATTTATCTTCTGGAAAAGACAACCTGTTTTTGTATAGATATATTTTTTTATATATTCTGAGAGGGAAGAGCTAGGTGACCTCATGCAAAGAGGTGGGCAAAGCAAAGCCAGTTTTTAAACAATATTCTGTTTTCCTTCAGAGGACACTTTTATCTAGACTCTGACAAAGAAACAACTTGGAGTACTTTAAGCAGGTATTTAGAGAGAGAGAGACAAATCTAAGTACTATAGTAGGAATTGTACTGTTAAACCCTTGTTCTTTTAACAGAGTTGTATGTCTTGTGATATAATAGTTCTGTTTTTTAAGTTTTACATATTTTTTTATCTATTTTAGTAAAACTCTATTTTTAAAGCCTACTTGGTCTGTCTTTGATTTTTTTTCTTTTACAAGTGGAGTATATATGGTTAAAGCAGACACTGTACATAAACTTGAATGGTGATACCAAACTGGAAAAAGGTAAGCATTTTATATCTGAGGTCTTTTATTGCAGTTTTTAAGGGTTCATTTCTGTACATCTGGTTAGGTGCCCGTAGGAAAAGATATCTGGCTCCCCGAAGACAGAATTATCTGAGCCTGTACATTGGTTATGCTAACAAGAGGTTCACAGTTTGAATCCCTCCAAGTCTTGAGACCAACGGTTGATTCAAACCCCCAAAACAGACAGGAGGGTTACCCTATTTCTGTTAACTGTTCACAAGGCTGTCCTCGGAGGTTGGCACTTTGGGAGTAGAGGGTTGACCTGCTGAGTGGGTTTGTGACACATTGGTTGGCAGCGGTGGCATAAATTTTGGTATCATATGCTTTTATTGTTCAGCATGTCAGCTTGAGACTGTCAGCTCACTTGCAAAGAAAGAAAAAGACAGAGCTTTATTTTAAAAGGAAACAGAACTACATCACTTGGCATACAGTCAAGTTCCTACCCATTTTATTTTTTTTCCTAAAGTGCAAGTCAGAGTAGTAGTAGTGAGGGAAGATGGCTTCCAACTACAGCTGGCACACTGTAGACTACTTAAGGCAGTTGTGAGGGGACAGAGGAGTCCTGTTCATGGTGAAGCCAGCACGCAGAACCTCATAGATGCACTGATGGTAATAGATACCCAGAGCAGTGAGTCACAGATCGGGACTGAAAAGTACCAAACCTCCAGTGTGGCAGGGCTAGTGGCCAGTGAAGTGTCCAGATCCAGTGAGGATGACAGCAGGGACACTGTCAGTGAAGGGCCACAGCAGCAGGGGTAGGTCACCAGTATCCTGGATCCAGAAGTACTCAGGCTGCAAATTGAGTTGCGCAAGATGGAGCTGGAGTTCCAGAGGGAGAGGGACCATGAACAATGAGAGACAGACCATGAGGCAGAGTGAGAATACCGAGAGGCAGAGTGAGAACAGAGAGACACAAACTGTGAGGAGCAGGAGCGCCAGCAGCAACATGAACTGGAGAAGCTACAACTCCAGCCACCAGCACCAGAGCAGGTAAGTGGCTTGGGTTTAACTGGGACTGCAGGACTGGGTTAAAAATTGAATTCCAAATTAATAGCCAAAGTAAAAGAGGGGGAGGATATGGATGCCTTTTTAAATTCTTTTGAAAATGTTTGTATTCAGGCTAAAATTCATAGAGAGTTCTGAAGCTTCCAGCTATCCAAGCTACTTACTGGGAAAGCTTGGGATGCATTGGGTCAAATGGACAATGAGGACAGTAATGATTACAGCAAACTAAAAGCTGCACTGTTAAAAAAGTTTGAATTAACAGCTGAATCATACAGAGCTAAATTCCATAAGCTCAGGAGAAGCCCTGATATGAGCTACGAGGAGCTAGCCATGAAACAACATCAGTTTTTAAAACGTTAGTGGGAAATAATTGAGGCAAACTCTGTTGATAAAATTGAAAATGTGGTTTTATTAGAACTGCTTTATTGAGCATGCCCAGCAGAGCTAAAAACCTGGCTAGAGGACCGAGATCCCAAAACAGTACAAGAGGCTGCTGAACTCTTGGACTACTATGCCAAGAGCAGACCTGCTCTGAGAGTGAATGGGGTGGGTGTGGCAGTGCAGAAAGGGAAGAGCGTGCCTTCAGGGCAGTTAAAACCCTCACTGCCTCTACCAAAACCAGTTAGCCCCAGGTTTCAGAGAAAAGATTTCTCTGAGAGAAGAAATGGATGTTGGTTGTGTAAAGAAACTAGGCATATTGGCAGACAGTGTCCCAAAAAGGTGAGCAATACACAACAGGGTGCTAGAAAGGAAGTGGGTTGTTTGTGTGTCCCTGGAAGCATGCCAGTGAACACGAGGGAACACATGCACCCAGTCTTGGTGAATGATATACAGACACAAGGGTTAAGGGACTCAGGGGCATCCCTGACCTTGGTAAAGGGGGATGTGGTACATCCTGGTCAGCTAATACCCAATAAATACGTCACTGTACAGGACTTTATGGGTGGGGAGAAAACATTGCCCCTCACTAGTGTTCTGTTAGACTATGGTGAAACAGGGGGAACTGTGCAACAGGTGGCTGTAGCTAAAACATTAGCCGTGGATGTGATCCTGGGCAACAGCCTCAAACAAGGGATGGTATGTGCAGTTACCCATAGCCAAGTGTCAAGGGAAAATTGTAGTTCCCCGAACCCCAGAGAAGCCATTGTGGAAACCACTGAGAGGCTGGTTCCCCAGCCTGTGTCTCCACATGGGGAGATTAACAAAAAGGGGGTAGAAAATTCCCCAGTAGCAAGTAACCACAGAGCTATAGAGGGTTACTCCAAAGAGGGAGGGCTGACCCATTGTCAGAGGGTTGGGATTGACAGTGATCCTTTGTGCCCTGATGCTAGTGCTAAGGACCCTAGTTTAGCAATTGAAGGGAACCTGTCCCATGCCTTGGGAATGTGTGAGGGGTTCGCAGGTGCTCAGAGAAGTGACCCTAGTTTAGAGAAGCTGAGGGCTTGGGCAGACTCGGACAGTGCACAGGGAGGTGATGGCAGACATAAGATTTATTGGAAAAATGCACTTATGTATACTCAGGCAGTACAGGCAGAGGGAGGGATGATAGGCAGGCAGCTTGTCATTCCCCAGGGGTATCGTGAGCAGTTGCTCAAAATTGCACATGATATTCCCTTGTCTGGTTATCTGGGAATCTCTCGCACAATGCAGTGGTTGGTCCAGAATTTCTACTGGCCTAACTTCACCCAGCAGATGAAGGAGTATTGCAGGTCTTGTCACCGGTGCCAAGAAATAGGGAAAGCGGGCAAGAAAACCCAAGCTGCCCTGATTCCATTGCCCATAGTGGAGGAGCCATTCCAGAGGGTGGGAATGGATATTGTAGGACCTTTAAATACCCCCAGTTCCTCAGGGAAGAGATTCATCCTGACTGTGGTGGATGAATCTCTTCAATCATCTGGGGCCACAGCTTTTTCTTTCATGGCCCCCAATCCTGTGGAATTCTCTACCTCATCAGATTAAAGAGTGCCTGTCCATGGAATCATTTAAGGTGTCTCTGAAAAGTTATCTATTTGAATTAGCATTTGAATAGGTCTATTGCTGCTTTTATTGTTTTTATGTTGTTATTTATTAAGGTTGATGTCATTTTTTGATATGTATTTGTGCTTTGATATGTTGAAAAGTGCACTACAGATAAAATTTGATTGACTGATTGATGCCACCTGGTACCCAGAGGCAGTCACCCTATCCTCACTGAGGACAGACAAAGTGGCAGATGTCTTACTTGGGATTTTCTCCCGTGCTGGGATTCTGGAGGAGGTTATCACCAATCGAGGGGGTTCCTTCATGTCAGACCTGATGAAATATTTATCAGAGAAGTGTGGGATGGTGCAGAGATGCACAACACTGTATCACCCACAAGCCAATGGGCTTGTGGAAAGATTCAATGGTACCCTAAAGTCAATGCTCCGGGTGTTTGCTGAACACATGGGAGGGACTTGGAGAAATACCTTCCCCACTCGTTGTTCGCATACAGGGAGGTGCCCCAAGAGTCGACAAGATTTTCCACCTTCGAACTCTTGTATGGACACTGGGTATGTGGAACCCCTAGACTTGATCTGGGAGGACTGGGAAGGCAAGCATGCCACCCAGGGAACTCCCATTGTGGATTACGTCCTTAGGTTTAGGGAAAGGCTAAAGCAGCTTATGGGGACAGCTCAGAGCAACCTAGCAGCTGCCCAACAGAAGCAAAAAGTGTGGTATGAGTGCAGAGCCAGAACTTGCTCATACATGGTGGGTCAGGAAGTCATGGTCCTTATTCCAGTCCCAAAAGATAAGCTGCAGGATGAGTGGGCAGGACCATACAAAGTTGTTAGAAAGGTAAATGACGCGAACTACATTGTGGAGATACCTGACCAAAGACAGACAGAAAGGATGTACCATGTCAACATGATGAAGCCATATGCAAATAGGGCTCACATGGTGTTTGCAGTGTGTAATCATGGGGAGAGGATGGACTAAAGAGACCCCCTTCTGGACTTTCTGGAAGAAAGTAAGCGGAAGTCCTCTGTGGAGGCAATAAAATTGTCTCCCCAGTTGGCCCTTGACCAGATCCAGAAAGTATGGGAGGCTTTAGCAGACTTTGCCCCATTGTTTAGCGCCAAGCCTGGACTAACCCCCTTAGTGACACACAATGTGGAGACAGGGACACAGACGTCCATACGGCGGACAGCATATCGGTTATCAGAGGCTGTCCAAAAGGACATTAGGAGGGAAGTGGAGAAGATGCTGGATTTAGGGGTAATCCAGAGATCCCACAGCCCCTGGGCCTCCTCTGTAGTCCTTGTGCCTAAGCCAGATGGCTCTACTCATTTCTGTGTGGGCTATCGTGGACAGAATGCAGTCACAAAGTCAGATGCCCACCCGATGCCCCAGATGGACAAACTCCTGGACAAGTTGGGAGGGTTGACCTACCTTACGACCACTGACCTGACAAAGGGGTATTGGCAGGTAGAGTTGACAGACAGAGATAGGAAGAGGCTGGCCTTCTTCACTCTGATAGGCTTATTTGAGCTTAAAGTAATGCCTTTTGGAATGATGAATGCCCCTGCCACTTTCCAAAGGTTGGTGAACCAGGTGTTAAATGGTGCTGTGGAGTACACCGTGGCATACCTGGCTGACATTGCCATCTTTAGTACCAGCTGGGAGGAACACCTATCCCACCTTAGGGAAGTGATGGGCAGGATACAGAGGGCCGGGCTCACTGTCAAAGCTGGGAAATGCCAGGTGGCAATGGGAGAAGTGGCATTCTTTGGGCATGTGGTAGGCTGGGGACAGCTCCGTCCTAACCAAATAAAAGTAGAGGTAATCCATGCATGGCCCAGACCAGAAACACAGAAGCACATGAAGAGTTTTCTAGGGACAGCAGGGTACTATGGGAAATTTGTACCCAATTATAGTGCCCTGGCTGCTCCCCTATCTGATCTGAGAAAAAAAAGGATGCCCAAGAAAATTACCTGGGACCCAGCCTGTGACAATGCCTTTACCAGATTAAAGAAGGCAGTGTGCAGTGCTCCTGTTTTGACAAGTCCTGACTATAGCAGACCCTTTATAGTTCAGACTGATGCCTCAGACGTGGGTATTGGGGCAGTACTGAGTCAGACATCCAGCCAAGGGACAGATCACCCAGTAGCATACCTGAGTAGGAAGTTACTTCCCAGAGAGCAAGCATACTCCATGGTGGAAAAAGAATGTCTTGCCATATTGTGGGCCATAAAGAAGTTGGAGGCATACTTGTATGGGCAGCATTTTGTGGTGCAGACTGACCACAACCCCCTGGTTTGGCTGATGCAGATGGGAAAGAACAATGGTAGATTGCTAAGATGGAGTCTTGCTTTGCAAGGGTATGATATGACAATGTTATATAGGGCTGGAGCCAAAAATCAGAACTCAGATGGGCTGTCTAGGGTCTATGAGGAGTGAACTGATTTGAGAAGCTCATCCCATGCAGAGGATAGAGCCTCCAAATTCAGTCTTGGTTGGGAGGAATTGTGACACTTGGACAGCTGGCTCTGATCACTGTATCATTTTTTGTAATATAAAAATGGGTTATGGACTGTCTCTAATGAGAAATGCTGAAACAGCATGTGAGATGACCACACACACACACACACACACACACACACACACACACACACACACACACACACACACACACAGGTTTTAGATACAAGGTGTTAACTGAAAGGCCAGAAGCTAATTACAGAGCAGAACAGGTCTTGATCAAGGATCTCCTATTTTATCTAAGCTAATTATAGCTGTAGTAGCTAGAGGGAAGTCATAAACGTTTATGACATCCAGAGGAAACACAGTTAAATTTTCACATGGTGATACAAAGCATGTTGCACCTCCGTGAGATCTGGCAGAAAGACATAAATGCTTTGATGTCTGTGGGAGAGAGGATACTGCTTAAAGATCAAAGAAATGTCATTTGAAAAAGAAAATGAGTTGTGCTGAGATCACAGAATATTAATTTACCTTCTGGAAAAGGCAACCTGTTTTTGTATAGATATTTTTTTATATATATTCTGACAGGGAGGAGCAAGGTGACCTCATGCAAAGAGGTGGGCAAAACCAGCTTTTAAACAATATTCTGTTTTCCTTCAGAGGGCACTTTTATCTAGACTCTGACAAAGAAACATCTTGGAGCACTTTAAGCAGGTATTTAGAGACAGAGACAAATCTAAGTACTATAGTAGGAATTGTACTGTTAAAACCATGTTCTTTTAATAAATTTGTAAGTCGTGTGATATAATAGTTCTGTATTTTAAGTTTTACATATTTTTTATCAGTTTTAGTAAAACTCTATTTTTAGAGCCTACTTGGTCTGTCTTTGATTTCTTTTCTTTTACAAGTGGAGTATATATGGTTAAAGCAGACACTGTACATAAACTTGAATGGTGATACCAAACTGGAAAAAGGTAAGCGTTTTAAATCAGAGATCTTTTATTACAGTTTTTAAGGGTTCATTTCTGTACACCTGGTTAGGTGTCCATAGGCAAAGATATCTGGCACTCCAAAGACAGAATTATCTGAGCCTGTACATTGGGTACACTAACAAGAGGTTCAGAGTTTAAATCCCTCCAAGACTTGTGACCAAAGGTCGATTCGAACCCCCAAAACAGACAGGAGGGTTACCCTATTTCTGTCAACTGTTCACAAGACTACACTTGGAGGTTGACACTTTGAGAGTAGAGGGCTGACTTGCTGAGTGGGTTTGTGACAGAGGGCATTAATCCAAATTTGGCTAGTTTTTGAGGGGAGTAATGCAGATTAAGCAGCATATGAAATTGCATTACCTCAATCTTTATGAAAGTAATACCCTTGCAATAAGCATGTAAGTAAACACCATCTGTTGCTTGTAAGCTAATACAGTAGCTTCTGTACATGGACTACATACATTACTATGAATGTGACACTCCACAATGAATTGTACAGGTCCTCTCAGTGCTGTGTTCAAGATTTTAAAGACCTCCCTCTGCAAAAAGTTTAGATGGCCATGGCCACCCTGCAAACAGTTGAGTGCCCCCAACAGTAACAAAATTCCCTGAACCTTGTCCTTGAGATGTGTTGGCTGTGGCCTAGCAGATACCAGTTAGAGCAGAAACACAACAGGAAGCACCCCATCCCACCAGTGATTAGAGTCGGGTACTCATGTTGGTGGGACAGAAAAGTCAAAATGAGCTTTCTGAACCTACGTTGGATCAGAGTTTGTCTCAGATAGGGCCACAAAACATCCAGAATATTTAAGACAAGCTGAGTAGCCTAGCAGGGTAACATCACAGTAGTTGACAAAAAAACACCTGATACCTGTATGACTAGTTTTACCAAACAGTGGGCATGGCCACTTATCCCACATGCTGCTCAGACATGCCCATGAAAGCCCCTATATTTATTTATGTTCCTTGGGATCCCCTCATATTTGTGGCTGCACCTGTAGCATTTTAGGTCTCCTCAGCACAGCCTTGGGTCCCAGAATACATTTTTTCTTTCCTGAAAAATCTGAGTTTCATGATTTTTCTTCTGGAGGGGAGGGCTGCTTTTTCTTCCCCCTCTCCAGTAGTACTGCTGGGAGGATTGAAACATAACAATGTGAAGTGCCTTGTTCATGGTCACACACTGAATCAAATAACAGAGCTGGGATTTGAGCTAGGGACTCCTGTATCATAGTCCTATACTACAGCCCCAGACCTTCATACCACTGGCCCACCCTACCTCTAACTAGGTAGTCATTTAAGAGCCAGTGTAGAAAGGTATACTTTTCTATTCTAAATATATAAAAGGCAGGCAGTTCTGACAAACTGGAGTAAACTGTACAACCTTGACTCTCATGTTTTGATGAAGTTGTCAACCACCTCAGAAGCACACCACACACCTTACCTTAATGTTTAAAATCTTCTTGGAAGGGATATAGCTCATAAATATTGTTTTTGTTATATCGTTGTAAAGAGACAGCCCTTCTCCCTTACCCCTTAGTGTGGTGATGTCAGCAGGACTGACACTACTGCCCTTCCATACACACCAACCTGACTGGATACTCTGTTTATGTCCTCCTCTGGGGTAACAGTTCAACTGCCAGCTTTAGGAACAAGGAGTGCGTGATCCGCCCCATATCATAGGACCTGAGGAGGTTCAGCAGTTTCAGCTTCCTGTTAGGTGCTAGATCTGTGGCTGTTGACATTGGGGTTGTTACAATGGCTGCCAATGTCAAATCCACCAAGGAGGCTGAAACTGGTTGTTTTCAGAGGCCCCTGAAATGCCACTGCAGCTCTATGGCCCCTGCCCATGGTTCAGCCACAATAGCTACTGCTGCTTACTTTTCCCTTTAGTGTCTCCTGTCACTAATGCTGCATGAACCCAGGTGCACAGAAAGAGCTGTATGCACATTGATATTTAACCCCAAAACATTTCTGAAAATGAGCTTGACGTACTTGAGGTATGTTTGGGCCTGGATTGCCCAGTCACTGCCGCTCTAGAACTGGATGTCTTTATTGTCCATGTGGACTCCAGTACAAAATCCACTGCTTGTCCTTGCCACAAGAGAGGGCACAAGTGGACTAATTGAGCCCGGGCAAGAACCACAGAACCAGAAATAGCATAAGCCCACATATCCCAGGAGCACAGAAAGAGAAAGCATGTGTGGTTCTAGCTTACGTTTTCAGTTCTCCAGAGAGGAACTTGATGGAGTTGGGGAACATTCAGGTCCTGGTTGCCCCGGTGCTGGCCACTGTCACTCCAGACATGAATGCCATGACTGTGATGATGGTTAATGTAGAGTCCAGAGCAAAATCTGCTGCTTCCCAACCCCCTTCCTTATCACATTTAAAGTTAAGGTAGGAGAAAGATGACGCGGTGTGGAGGGGAAGCGAGCAAACTGAACTGTGCCTGCATGCTTCTGGTTAAGGCATGTCTCCCAAGGTAATAGTGTGACAGAGAGGAAATGGCACAGAAAAAATCAGGCATTCGCCACTTCCCAAATTTGTAAAAGATGCAGCTCTATTACACTGTGTGAAATCTTTGTGTGCCAACTGATACAAAGAGCCTTGATGCATTTCAGATTGCTCCTTTATCAAAAGGCATCTTTTCAATCTAAAACATGTCAAGGCGCTTTTTGTGTCAGTTGTCACACAATAATGGCTTTGTACATTGTAACAGAGATGCATCTTTTCTGAATTTGGAGGTGGTGAGTGCTTGATTGTTTCTGGTGTTACCTTGTGGCTATCTGAGCACCCTATCCCAGTGAGATCTTTCCTTTTTGTGTTACCTTGCCAGCTCTCTGGAAAAAAACTTGATCAATTTGAGGGACGTGACTTACAGTAGATGCCATGATGGTTGATACAGAATCCCAGTGCAAACTCCTGAGCTGGAAGAGCACTCAGGAGGCAGGGGTTGTTTGGCAGCTGTAGGTGGGCTTCTGCATGTGTTGTAGGACACCTGTTAGATGTGAGGGTTGTTGGAGAAGTGGGCTGTTGATGACACCACTTAGCTGGCATCTGGTTTGCAACATGTAAATTAATGGCCACACTGCACTAGGTATAGCTACATTCTTTCAAGTACACAACATTTCCGCTGATCAGCCAGACTGAACAGCATCATCAGCACCCTGCTCCTCACTAGCTTGTCACTGGCATGCCTCCTGCAAGCTCAGCTGCAATGGATGGTACAGTGCCATACCTCCTTTGCCGCTACTGTCTGTGGTGACACAGCATGTTTGCATTGCTCATGCATACAAGCAAACATAAAAAGAACTCCAACACTTAGTATTGGATTGTAAATGTCAGAATATGCCAAACAGTAGAGGAGAAGGGCCTTGGGGTAATCATTAGTGATAATTTCAAATCATCAGCTCATTGCAACAGGGGGTATGCTAAGGCCAACAGGATGCTGACCTAAATTGGCTGGGGTTTCACCAGTATGAGGCAGGAGTAGGGTTGCCACCTATCTGGTTTTTGACCGGATAATCCATTTTTTAGGGTCCTTATCCGGTCATCCAGTTTTGGTTACATGCAGTCCGGTTTTTGGGCTATTTTGAGTGCTCATATACTCTTAAAACTGTTGTATCAAATCATTCACTGTTTTGTCTGCATTACATGTCCAGGTTACAAAGAAGTTCTGCTGTCACAGTCATTTAGACCTGCCTTTGTTTGTAAAACCAGACTGTCTGAGAGGTGTAAAGTATGGCCATTAAGATCATTAGCAGTAAACTAACCTATTCTTTTCCCCTCTGAATTTTAAGTATGGTCTTTTACTGCTGTAACAGGAAACGGTTTTTACACCTTTATGTGCTCGCATGTGTTTCTTTTTGTTTGTTCTATATTATGGTAAGTTTTAAACCCATTTTTGTTAAATTAATAATCTAACTTTTATTGCTTTTATCACTACATTTGCTCTAATTTTTTGTATTACCTGAACATTCCATGATATTAGCTACACTTT
Organism: Neoceratodus forsteri; assembly: GCA_016271365.2. Lineage (NCBI taxonomy): Eukaryota > Metazoa > Chordata > Ceratodontiformes > Ceratodontidae > Neoceratodus > Neoceratodus forsteri. The sequence continues at coordinate 1,744,847,903 of CM057449.1, forward strand.
GACAGGTTATTCAGATGAACAGCATGGAATGATGTATCTGAAATTGTGGAATGTCTTAGAAATATGAAAAGAAACAGCAGTAGCTGCTGAGGTAAAGGGGAACACAGTGCAGTATTAAGGGTACCACAAGCACTGATAATTAAGTTATCAAAAATTAGTCAAAGAATCAGAATACATGGCTGACATGGAAAGGAAAATGGGAGAGTGTTTAACAGAGGGCTGAGCAATAAGCTGTGGCTGAGCTTGGCACATCCAGCAGACCTGAGTCTGAGTCCCACAACCTCCACTTAAATACTGTGTGACCCTGAGCAAGTCACTTAACCTTTCTGTGCTCCTGGGTCACCCCTGTGAAATGGGCTATGTGGCCTATGGGAGGTAACCTGGTTACCAAAGAATAAAAATAAATAACTAAATAAATCAAATAACAGTATAAAAATAATTTCCTATCACTAGTGATGTCTATTCCAACATTACAAATGGCTTTGGAGCAGGAGTGATATACTCACCAGTCATAAAAAAAGGGGTGGGGCCAGAGGCGGAGTTTGGGGTGAGGTTTCAGATCCGGTTTTTACCTCATCCAAAGGCGGTAACCCTAGGCAGGAGGTGATTCTGCCTCTATGTGGATCACGGGGTGAAGTCATACCTTAAGTACTGTGTGCAGATTTGGAGTCCAGATCTCAAGGATTGTGACTGTCTAGTAATGGTGCAAAGCAAGGGCACCAAAATGCTGTAGGGTATGCCGGGGAGGCCATATGTGGAACAGTTGAACAGACTAAGCATGTACTGTCTTGAGGCCAGAACGGAGATATAATCAAAATGTTTAAGAATCTTTAGAGGAGCACTAGACTGGACTGTCAAACACTGTTAAAATACAGCTTGGGGAGCTGCAGTAGGGGGTATGGGTACACTTGGATGGGAGGCAAATTTTTTGGGGGTGGGGGGATGTGAGGGAACACTTCTTCATGGAGGAGAGTGGTTGACAGATGGAATAGCTTAGATAGAAACATAGACATTGATGGCAGATAAGGACCACAAGGCCCATCCAGTCTGCCCATTTCTTTTTCTACCTTATGAATGTGCCATTGGTCTTTGCTCTGTCGATGGCCTACCTATTCATACTCGTCTGTATTGCTCCCTTATGCCTATCCCATGCCTGTTTGAAGCCCTACACTGTATTCATATCCACCATTTCCTGAGGTAGGCCGTTCTATGCATCCTCCACCCTTTCTGTGAAAAAGAACTTCCTCACATTACCCTTTAATAAGCCTCCCTCTAAAATCATGCTGTGTCCTCTTGTCCTGCTATTTTTGTTATATTGAAACATGTTAGACTCTTTCACCTTGTTAATGCCCTTAAGGTGTTTGAATGTTTCAATCATATCACCTCTCTCCCTAATTTGCTCTAGGGTATGCATATTGAGCTCCGTTAATCGGTTCTCATATGTTTTCTGATGCAGTCCCTACACCATTTTGGTTGCCTTTCTCTGGACTGCCTCAATTTGGTTAATGTCCTTGTGAAGGTGTGGCCTCCAGTACTGCATGCAGTACTCCAGATGGGGCCCAACCGTGTTGTGTAAAGAGGTATTATTACCTCCCTCTTCTGACTTGTGATACCCCTACTAATACACCCCAACATCCCTCTAGCCTTACCTACTGCTTTAGTGGTTTGCTTGGATGATTTCAGGTCATCAGTGATGATGATGCCTAAGTCTATTTCTTCCCTTGTGACTGCCAGCAACTCCCCTCCCAGCCTATAGGTGGTTTCAGGGTTTCTCTTCCTTATGTGCATGATCTTGCACTTCTTTGTGAAGAGAAGTGGTAGTGGCAAAAATGGTGCATGGTTTCAAGGGTGTGCAAGACAGGTATAAAGAGCTTCTGGTCCCTTTTTGCCCTGGGTGATCGCTCCGCTTGATTGACGAGGGGTTGCTAGAGATTCCAAGGGTTTGTTTAAAATCTTCTGGGGCCCGGGCATTTATGCATGCAGCCCCCACCCTTTGGAATTCTCTAACCTGTCAGTTCCGTGAGTGCCCAACCGTGGAGGGTTTTAAACGGGCGCTCAGAACTGTTTTATGGGTTCAAGATTTTGGTGATTAATTAATTTTGTAAATTATCTACTGCTATTATGTTAGTTATTATATACGTATTTTATCTTGTTGTCATTTTAATGTTTGTGAGGCTCCTTGACATTTGAAAGGTGCCATATAAATAAATGAATTGAACTGAATTGAAAGGGTTGGTAACTGTGGTAACTGGTGGCAGTGAAGGGGAAGCTGACACAGCTACTCAAAGGACCATGCTACTGTACCTGTAGGGTTGCAGCCTAGAGCTTATCCTGCGACAGGCTAGAGCACTGGTAGGTAGGGTCATAGCAGACTGGATGGACCCTCAGTCTTTTTCTTCCTGTAAATAGTTTCTGTTTCTGTGTTTGTATTGCACGCTAATAACTGTCAGTGTCTTAATTTTTCTAATTTCTGAATTATTTATAACATAGAAAAATACAAATTGTCAGAAGATAAGGGCCTTTGGCTCTCCTAGTCTGCCAGTTACCCCTACCCTTTATGCACTGCTGGAACTAAGTTGTACCCCTTTCCGTGAGAACCAGTAACCCTCTCTGCCTATCCCAAGCATTTTTGAAACCTGTAATCATTTCTGCCCCCACCACCTCAGCTGGCAGGGCATTCCTCTTGTCCGCAACCTACTCTTTGAAGAAGTATTTCCTCATGTTCCCTCTGAACCTCCCTCCCTCCACTTTTATCTTGTGATCTTTTGTCCTTGAGCATCTCTTTCTCTGGACAATAGTATTCTCCTTCGCCCTGTTCTTCCCTATACAAACATACGAACATATGAAGAAGCCAGCAGAAGAAGGCCATTTGGTCTGTCTAGACTGGTTGTATTGCAGGGTCCACAACTTGAGCTACTGTCCCTGCCCTCCCTCCCCACTCTTCCCATCCTCCCTCCCCATGATCCTTACCTTCCCCCATGCCTATTCCAGCCTCTCTTAAAGCTGCCCACTGACTTCAATGAAATGATTTCTGGCAGCGCATTCCAAGTGTCCACAACTCTCTCTCTTTGAAGAAATGTTTTCTGGCCTCCTTCCTAAACCTCCCACCCTCCAGTTTATGACTGTGCCCCCTTGTGTGATGGGTGCCACTCAGCTTAAAGAGACTCTCCTTATCAATCATATTTAGCCCTTACAAGTACTTGAAGGTCCCAGTCATGTCCCCTCTCTCTTTCTCTCTCCAGTCTTCCAGGGAGTACATGTTCAGTGCCCTCAACGTCTCCTCATATGCCTTACCCTGCTGACCTGCTATCATCTTTGTAGCCCTCCTCCGGACCTTCTCCAGCAGGTTATTGTCCTTTCTGAGGTGTGGGCACAAGTACTGAGCTCCATACGCTAGATGCAGCCTTACCAGTTTACTGTACAAGGGCAATATAACCTCCTCTCTCCTACTACTGATCCCGCTAGATATGCATCCCAGCATCTTTGCCTATGACATACTTAAAAGTCTCAATCATATCCCCCCTCTCCATTCTTCTCCTTGGGGTGCATATTCAAATCTTTCAGCCTCTCCTCGTAAGGCCTATGATGCAGTCCCTGCACCATTTTGGTCTCCCTCCGCTAAGCTACTTCCACCCTATTCATGTCCTTTTGTAGATGAGGGCTCCAGAACTGAACACAGTACTTGAGGTGCGGTCTCACTAATGTTCTGTAAAGTGGAACTATCACCTTCCTTTTTCTGCTGGTGATACCTTGCCAATGCATTCCAGCATTCTGTTTGCCTTTCCTGCCACCTTGTCACACTGCCTACCTACCTTAAGGTCATCAGAGATGATCACTCCCAGGTCTCTTTCCTGACAGCATGTTAACCCCACCCCCCCAGATGATATGTAGCACATAGGTTTTTGTGCCCTATGTGCATTATCTTGAACTTTTTGTCATTAAAATCTAGCTGCCAATCACTTAACCAGTGCTCCAGCTTCTTTAGAGCTCTTCTCATTCTATTGACTCCCCTGGTGTGTCCACCCTGTTGAAGATCTTGCTGTCATCAGTGAACAGAACATTTTCCTTCCAGACTCTCTGCAGTGTCACTGAAGGCACTGAAGAGGACTGGACCAATACAGATACCTGTGGTACCCCACTTGTTACCTTACCCTCTGCAGAGTGTATGCCACGTACCACCACCCTTTGGGATCTATTATCTATCCCATTCTCCATCCACTTCACTACCTTCCTGCCCACCCCCCTGTTCCCCAGCTTGTTAAACAGTCTTCTAGGTGGCACAGTGTCAAAAGCCTTGCTGAATTCCAGGTAGACCACATCCATTGCCCCCCCCCCCATCCACCTTCCTGGTTACCCAGTTGAAGAACTCAATAAGTTTAGTGTGGCACAACCCCCCTTCCATGAAACCATGTTGGATTTGGTCCTATAAACTATTGATAACCAGATGTTCCACTATTCTTTCCTTTAGTAGTGTTTTCATGATTTTTCCCACTACCATGGTCAGGCTGACTGGCCTGTAGTTCCCTGCTTCCTCCCTGTTACCACTGTTGTAAAGAGGGACTTCACCAGCTGTCCCTCCAGTCCCTGGGCACATTCCCTGTTTCCAATGACAGGTGGAACAGGGTAGTCAGAGGCTCTGCTAACACCTCTCTTAGCTCCCTCAATATCTTGGGGTATACCCCATCTAGCCCCACAGCCTTATCGACTCTTGTTGCCACCAGTTCCTTGAGGACCTTTTCTTTTGCAAAGGAACTCATGTCCATTTCTGTGACCTCCCTGCCCTTGTTGCTTAATGCTGGTCCATTTCAGTTTACCTATGCCGAATTGACAACACTGTTGTCAAGGTTTGGCATAGCAAGATCCTCGGTGTCGACAGGCAACATTTCTCCTGTCAGACATCTGTGTGTTTTCTCCCCGCGACCCCCTCTAAGGATTCCTAACTCCGAGTTGGAGTTATCTCGAAGTTTGGGGGTGAAAGTCATCGAAAGGGCAAAATTTTGCCCACCGGTCCCCAAAAGTGACAATCTCGAAACCTGTTAAGATTGTCACTGTAGAGGATTTCGCCATGTGGGTTTCATGGTGTGGTCAGCATACCCCCATTTCTTGCCCCCTCCTTTGTAAAAACTGAACAGAAGTATTAGTTTAGTATTTCTGCTTCCTAGTGTTCATCCTCTATTCTCCTCATCCTCCCCTTTTAGACTTACAATCCCTCCCCTTGCCTCCCTTTTCTCACTGATATACCTACAGAAGGTTTTGATCCCCTCTAACCATTGACTTAGCTATGCATTCCTCTGTTTGTGCCTTGGCTTCCCTAACTGCCTTCCCTTCCTCCCTTTGCCTTACTTGGTGCTGCTCCCTATTCCCTTCCTCCTGTGTCTGCTTGTATTGCTTAAATGCCATCTTTTTTGCTTTAACCTTTTCTGCTACCTCCTTCTAGAATCATAATGGTCTGTCCTTTCTTTTCCTCTTGCTATCCTGCTTGATACAGAGTTGTGTTGCCATTGCAATCCCTGCTTTGATTGTTGCCTGCTGCTCTCTATCCCTTCTGTTCCACTACACCTACCAGAGCTTCTTCTAGGCATTTCCCCATCCTTGTAAAATCCGCCCTCCTGAAATCTATGATTTTTGTCTTTGTGTGGCTGGTTTCTGCCCCTCTGTTATTTCAAACCACATTGTTAGATGGTCACTGTTTCCAAGGTGCTCCCCCACTGTGATCTCTGTCACACACTATCCCCATTTGTGAGCACTAGATCTAATAGTGTCCTCTCCCATGTGGGTTCTATGACCAGCTGCTTAAGGAGTTCCCCCAGTAGGGAGTCTAAGATGTTGCTGCTCCTAGCTGTTGCCACCACTGGAAGACTCCAGTCCACATCCGGCAGATTCAAATCACCAACCAGTAACACCTCTGCCTTGTTTGCCATTCTTTTAATTACTAGTGTCCTATCATTGTCCACCTCCTCCTCCCCTTGAGCTGGTGGTCTGTATATTACCCTTGTCTGGATGGATGTCCCTTTACTCCTTTCAAGAGTAACCCACAGCATCTCCCCACAACACTGTTCCCCTTGAATTTCAGTGGCCTTTATGCTTTCCTTCACATAAAGAGCCACTCCCCCCCACTTACTGCTTACCCTGTCCCTCCTGAATAGATTGCACTCCAGTACAGCCACCTCCCAACTCTGGTTTTCATTACACCAGGTCTCTTTTATAGCCACTGTGTCCAAGCCAGATTCTGCCATGGTAGCCTTGAGGTTGCCTATCTTGTTACTCAGACTATGGTATTTGTACACATGGCATTCCAGGATGTGGTGCCCTTCCCTTGCTCTGTTCCCTTATGCTCCTCTCTTTTCTAATCTGACCCACTTTGTCCTATGTCCTTGTGTTGACTTGAGCCCTCCATAGGCCATTTAGCTTCTCAAGTTCCCCTGTAGATCTTGTGCTCTGGAGGGGGCCATATTCTTATCCTTCCTCTAACCCCTTCCTCTTGGCTAGTTTAAATGTAAGGACCATTATCCCATCTTCGGATGGATGTAGGGTGGAACCTTTATACAGGTCTAAATCCCCTGAAGTGGTGTCCCATTCCCTCATGAAGTCAAATCCCTTCTCTCCACACCATTTCACTAACCAAGAGTTGAACTTCTGGATACAAAGTGTCCTAGCCTCCCTCATGTTGTTATTGTGTACCTGTTCAGAGAATTGAGAAGGATGTTATTACCTAAGGTAGGTGAAAGACTGGTTTGCTAAATATTGTTTGAGTGTCAGGATGGTCACCATGTTTATTCTGTAATGAATCACTTCTGGTACTGTACTGATCCACACAGAACAAAATGTGCAACAGTACCTACCCATCGAGAACGTATCTCAGGTAAACAGTGGAGGAAGGACACAGTCCGCAGGACAGTATCCAAAAGCAGTATGCAGGACTGCAATTTATTCCAATACAAATCTCCCACAGAAGATTAATCTCTATTACAAGCGGTGGGTAAAACAGGAACTTCTGCAAAAAATAGCAAACACCCCTAGTGCCTCGAGTCTCGTGAGCCTCAAAGGGGGTATAGCATACAAACATTCAAGCCTTTTTGAATTCCTGGCTCATTAATATGCATAGAGTAATCAATCCAGTATTTAAAGTGCAACACTAGAATTCATTCATCCAGAATTTAAAGTGCAACAACAAATTTCATTCACGTGCCCTTATTTTTCTACAAAATAAACAACATCCTAGCACTCACATAGAGTTCCCAATTATAAATTAAATCAAGTAGTAAAGTCTAAATGTGAACATCTTATTATTCAAGCACATTCACTGCACATTTATATGCTTCGGGTAGGAAGCAATCTCGGGATCTGTGTTCAATCAGTATCCTATTATGGAGGGGAGAGAACATAAGAGGCAAGATTAGAGTACGAACACAATATTAATATTTCAAGGCTAAATAGCACTATTATAAATGAAGGTTATACACTAATAAACCCTAATTTAAATTCTACCTGAAACCTAATAATTTCAAACAATAATAAATTCAAATTTTTGTATATAAAGAGAAAGGAGAAGTTTACACAGCAAGTCCTTAGTATGAGAATTGCACAGAACATGTCATTTTTTGAGAAATGGCTTCACATCCCATTTCTCATTTAATCCATTAGGTTTTACACTGTTCATTTTAAAGATCCACATATTTTCCTATTTGAGCAGTCTATGTGATCTATCACCTCCCATGGGTAGTTATGCAACATGCTCTAGTCTAAACCCATCAGTTTCAAATCATTAGTTGATGAATTGTGGTGAAGAGTAAAGTGGGTGCCCACTGGTGTATCCTGTCGGTCATTAATTATAGACCTCACATGTTCCTGGATTCTCTGTTTTAGAGGTCGTCCAGTCTTTCCCATATACAGCAAGTTACAGGTAGAGCACAAGGCATAAACCACAACTGGGGTGTCATAGGTTATACGTTTTCTCACCTCTATTTTTTAATCTAAATTTTTAGGATGAGAAAAAATGTTGTTGACAGTGGTCCCATATTTACAAACATTACATCTCCTGCATGTAAAAAAGCCTGTTGTTCTTTTTTGGGAACCATGTGCTCCTGTCAACATTTTCAGCTCCTCTTTGTCTACTGTGTACCACTTTATCTTTAATATTCTGAGCCCTGCAAACGGTAATACAGGGTTTAGAACCCATTGCTCTTTCCACCAATTCATCCCCTAGAAAAATTGGCCAGTTATGAAATATGATGTTACCTTTATGCCCTGCCACATTGTTATATTCTGTAACAAATGTACTTAAGGGTTCATTCTCCCCATTATCTACTTTTTTCCTTAAAGTGATATCCCTGTCAATCTTTTTTACTTTTTCATATGCATTTTCCAGCAACTGTGTATCATATCCCCTTTTCTGGAACCTCCCTAAAGGGTCTTCTGATTGCCTCTCAAAATCAATAATGGAGCTACAATTCCTTTTAATACGTAACAGTTGGCTGTAAAGGATAGATCTCTAAGTTTGGGGGGGGGTGAGCAGTCTCTGCGTGTAACACTGAATCTGTGGCTGTCTCCTTCCTAAATGTTTTTGTTCTGTTACAGTATCCATTTTCTGCATAAGTGCCAATACACAAGCTGAGATCTAGAAAATCAAGGGACTTCTGATCAAATTTAAAATGTAAATTTCAAATTCAAGTCATTTTTATGTAAATATTCAATAAATGCATGGGCCTCACTTTCATCTCCTTTCCAAATGCAAATGATATTGTCCATAAAACTATACCATTTGATTATGTTGTTAAATAAAGGATTGTTTTACTTCATTAGGCACTGTGGTCTCCTCCCAGCTCCCCAAAAAGAGATTGGCATAACTGGGTGCCATAGAGGTACCCATAGCCGTACCGCACTTTTGTTCAAAAAAGACTTCTTCAAACTCAGAGTAGCTATGTGTGAGGATAAAATTTAATGCCTCTAAAATAAACTCTTTTGGTACTTCATCTTCCTCCTTATAGAGCTCCAGATGTTTTTAGTGGCCTCTATACCATCTCTGTGGCGTATGCTGGTATATAGGGATTCCATGTCTATCCCCAGCCAGCTATACCCTCTCTCCCACTTAAGATCTCTCAATTTTCTCAATAAATCAGATGCATCTTGAATGTGTGAAGTGAGATTTTCAACAAGTGGCTGCAGTAAGAAGCCCTCAAATTCACCCAAATTTTATGTCAGTGAGCCTACCCCCAAAATAATGGGATGCCCTGGTGGATTTTCTTTGTTTTTAATGTACTTTTGGTAGTGCTTAAAAACTGGGTACACTGGGAAACTCTTTAAGAAAACAAGTGGATCCCAGGATGCCAATTTATAAGTGTGCAATCATTATTGGGTCAACCATTAGCACCAAAAAACAAACTAGGTAATAACAATGAATGAACACCACTGTATGTATTGGATTTCAGATGTTTTTCTTTATTGTCTTCTCACAAAGAAATGGGGCAACAGTTCTGTGGTAAAATGCACTTCATCAGGCCCTTGCTGTGTTCTATCTCTAAAAAACATAAATAGAAAAAATCTTTAATTTCTTGGTATCAATTACCAGATGCTAATTAAGGTCTCTATGCATCTGAGCCAAATACTGCCACAGTGCATACATATTCCTTTCTTTAATCTCAGAAAAATGTTTTATTTATAACCAGTGTCTTCTAATAATAATACATAAATCAGTTTCTCTAATTTTTTTAAGAACAAAAACATTAAACATGTTACTCCATTCAATATAACCACAATGTAAACATTAGTGTTTCCAAAGACCCCTATTTATACATTCTAATTAATTCCCATTTTCTTCTAACGTATAACATTTAAAAATACCATCCAGTGAGCAAAAGATATTATAATTCAATATATACCTTAAACAGTATTTTTAGGTCCAATCTGCATTTTATTCAAAGTGCTCTCTTGGGTAGGGAATTCATAAAGAATCCTAAAAAGGAAATAGATGGTCTCATCATTAAAATGGTTTAACAATGCCACCCTCTTATTTTCAATACAAAGATTTTTTTATATATTTTACTCACTTTTAAACTAGTTTTTTACAGCATATAGGCTCAGACCTGTAACGACCCTGTCTGCTATTTCCGTGATTCTGTATAACAAAAGGACAAATACTCCATTAGTTGTTTAAACCAGAGCACGGCTTTGCAAAGAATAAACTTGGTTGCTAGGCAACAGTACACTGCCTTTAGCCACTTGCTGCTCTACTTGCTACACCTGAAATTGATTTGTAATTTTCAACTCCACATTATTCCCGCTGGTGGCAGCTTCAGGAGGTGGAGAAGGGGCTACAGTAATATTTAGATGTCCGCACTTCCATTCAGCGGCAGCGTCTAAGCGGCAGCAGCTAAGTGGGATGGTAAAGTGGAGCAAGGAGTCTGACCGGAGTCAGACCAGGGGCTGACTGGGCTACAGAATACTGCAAACTCGTTATTTGGGACATTCATGTCTGGTATTGTATTGTAGTGCTACCATGGCTAACAGAGGGATTTTACTGATTGCAGTGTATATATTCTGTATGATATGCACTGATGGTATATTTTATCACATAATAAAAAATGATTTTAGAATTCAGAAAGAGAACCAGTAACTGTACTTGGGAATCAACAATTTGAGTATGTATTTAATTGTAGCATGATGTCCGGGGTCAATGGTAAACATATGAGCTATAACTTGGGGTACACTATTAGGAAACAGAAAGTAAAAACATATGCTAATTGTACTTATGCAAAGATTTGGTCTCATTGTTTACTTTTGTTAATCCAGTCTGGTAATGTTGAAACAAATTCTGGCTCGTTTGCAAACAATATGGCTGATAGTGATTATTTCATGCAGTTTTCCCAAGGTTTTAAAATTATGCACTTTAATGCTCAGAGTTTACTGTCTAAATTCCATGAGATTGAAGTGTGGATTAGTTTATATAATGCAGACGTTTTGAGCACTGAGTGAAACTTGGTTAAATTCTACTGTTCTAAATTCTGAAAAATGTATCCCTGCTTACAAAGTGTTTAGAAAAGATCATATTAGTTGTGGGGGGGTTATGTTTTATGTCAAGGATAATTTAGTGGTAAATGAGCATTGTATTTTTAATGATACTTTAGATTATTATGAACACATTAGCATTCAGATGATATTGGGCTCTACTAAGAATTAACAATTTGTTGTGTGTATCTTCTACCAAATGGTAGTAAACTTGGCCTCCAGGAATTTGTAGACACATTAGATAAAAGGGTCTTTGGAGAGCTTACAGTAGTAGGGGACTTTAATTTAAATTGGATTGGCCCAGATGCTTCTAAATTAAATACTGTTTTGTTTCATTCTGGCTTACAACAATTGGTTACTTTGCCTACTCAACATAATTACGAATCTAATAATCATACTTTGTTGGATTGGATACTATCCAATAAGCCCATTAATGTGATGAAGTGTGGCTTGATTTCTGATGCCTTAAGTGACCATCATCCTGTGTTTTGCATATGGAATCATGGTGGATTAAAGAAAGATAAGCCAATTATAAAGATTTCAAGATCTTTTACTACTTTTGATTTGCATACATTTGGTTTACAATTGGGTAATCTAGACTGGTCTTAGTTACATTCCATTCCTGATGTTAATTTTGCGTTAGATTTTTTTTTACTGAGTTTACATGAGTTTTGGATCAATTTGCTCCTTTTGTTAAAAGAAGGGTTCGAGGGAAGATTTATGGGTGGTTAACACCTTCTTTAATTAAACTTATGAAACAACAGGATAAGGCATGGAAAATACATAAAAGCAGAAACTCTGTGTCTAATTATCACAGCTACAGGGCCCTATGGAATCAATGTAAAGCTCAGATAAAGAAATCTAAAATAGAATTTATTCAATAAAAACAATGTGCAAGTTTGTCTAATGCTAGAACTTTCTGGAAAACAATTAATAATTTTATAAAACCTAATGTTGGTCAATTGAATTTGAAGAAACTGAATGGTGATCTGTTGACTTGTCCTATAAAAATAGCTAATGAGTTCAATGTAAGATTTACTGCTCCAGTTAATTCCTGTAGTGACCAGCTTGATGCGATTCACCAAGAATCTATTGATGGTTCTACTAATAATCATAAATTCTATTTAAGGATTACTACTCCTAAAGAGGTTGAGAAGTTATTAAGACAGATTAAAAGGGATAGTTCAGTGGGTTCTGATGGTTTATGTCCTCGTTTATTGATAGATGCTGCTTCAGTTTTAGCATACCCAATTAGTATTATCTTTAATGTGTCTTTTTTAACAGGTACTGTACCTGATATCTGGAAACATTCCTTGGTGACTCCCATTTTTAAGCCTGGTTCACATCAGGAGTTTGGTAATTACAGACCGATTTCAATCTTATCTGTCCTGGCTAAAGTCTAGGAGAAGATAGTTTGCAAGCAATTGATTGAATATGTGGATTCTTTGGGTCTGTTGTCTCAGAACCAGCATGGCTTCCACAAAGATAAAAGCACGGAGACTGCCTTGGTCAAGTTCATGAACACAGTACTGGATGATATGGATAAAAGTTACTTGACCCGGGCCATGTTCATGGACTTGACCAATGCATTCAATTCAGTATACCATCAATTGTTAATCTCTAGACTAGGGTCTCTGGGAGAAGGACAGACTTTTTTGGCTTGGATAGGGGATTATTTAAGTGATCGGTTTCAAAGGATTAAATTTGGAAGTATCATTTCTGAAGCTGCAATAGTAAAGTGTGGGGTCCCTCAAGGCTCCATACTAGGACCACTTTTATTTTCCTTGTTTTTTGTTCAGCAAGTGAAAGTAATAAACAATGTTTTTTTAACTGTTTATGCAGATGATGCAGTAATATACATGCAGGGCTCTTCTGTTGGTGATCTAAGTGATTCCCTAACAAAAGAAATGTTCAGTTTTCAACTGTCACTTATCTCTAGTAGGATGGTTTTAAATAAACCAAAAACAAAGGTGATGATTTTTGGAACCATGGCGAGATTGAGAACTGTGGGCCATTGTCTGCAGGTTAAATCCCTTGATGGATCACTGTTTGAGCAAGTGGATACAGTTCAGTATCTTGGCATCTTATCAGATTCTAATTTAAGTTATGAACCTCATTTTATGAGGGTAACTTTTAGAATTCATTGTAGAATGGCCCCTTTATATAGAATTCTTTAATTTCTTATTACGGAGTCTAGGTTAGCTATTTCCATTGTTTAGCCCCTATTGTAAATTATGCTGCCATTGTAACTGATACTACTTCTGTGACAATAATTTCTAAGAAATCTACTTTACCTCAATTGATTGCTAAATTTGCTTTAAATGATCCTAAATTGTCTCATCATTGTAAAATTTTGAAAGAGATAGGTTGGCTTCTGGTTTCATTGAATTTCCATTATTATGTAGCTAAATTTACACATAGAATTATTAATTCTGGAGTCCCACAAAAACTGTGTAACCTGTTGAGGCCGTATGATGAGGGTTATTTTTCCAGACATAGGACAGATGGTTTGGTTCTCAAAATACCATTTATGAGAACTAAATGTGGACAGACAGCCTTTGCTTATATTGCTCCATTTATCTGGAATGAAATTCCTTGTGATATAAGACATTTGTGTTCTGCTAAAGTGTTTGCAGATGAATTGAGGATGTTTTTTGAATTACAATTTAATTGTAATTTTTTTTATGATCAATTATTTTCTTTTGTAACAAAGACATTTTTTGTCTGCAATATTTGTATTGAATATGTATGTCTTTTGTATCATATATGAATGTTTTTATGTAGGTCGCACCTGTAAAATGAACTAGTTTTCCAGTGTGCTTACCCGTTAAGTGAATAAACAAACAAACAAAGTGGTTTCTGTACCATTACATTCTGTAAAGAGGGAAGCGCTTACTTAAGAAACATATATTGCGATCTAAACAATCACTGAATCATACTCCCTAAATGGGCTGTCTCTTCTAATAATTACTGCATTTCTTCACTCTGAAACAAGTGAAAAAAAACACATTTCAGTATTCAATATCTCACAAACCTGCATTACATGCCGAAAGGAGCACCTGCTTACTTCTATTTCACTTCATAGCTTGCAAATATGCCTCGCTCCATTCCCTTCCTGAGGGAGATGTAAAAGCCGACTGAGTAGTTCCTGCATCTCTGCACACTATATAGAGAATAATGCATATGTAGTAGGTTGATATGCATTTTTGTTTCACACCAAAGATGAGTGATACTAAAGAAATCTCGAGAGCACTTCACTATGATCACACACTGAGGGTGTGAAAAAAAATGCATGTCAACCTACTACATATGTTTTATTTTTGATAATAACTGGTGCAAAAAGACTACTTTACCATATGGTTGAGGGTTCAAATTGGATAAAGTTGATGGGTCAAGTAAATCACAATCATAGCAATGAAGTAAAAAAAAATATTAAACAACTAAAAAAAACTCTTTTTTTTTCAATTTAAACAATTTGTCCAAGTCCTTCAGCTTCATTGTGTGTTGTTTCATTATCTCAATGGGTCGGGGTCATTCTAGTCATTGTGGAAATGAGGTGAAAGTTCATGCTGGCTGTGGAAACAATAAAGGTTAGTCGGGGAAAGTATGCTTTAGTGGATAGCTTTTCAACTGGTAAATACTTCATTTCACATGATTATGCATTCTCATTTGGATCTGTACATTTCTTTTTAAATGGAGGTTATGCTGTGAGTTTGAATCTATGATTGGAGAACCGTATCGTGGTGCCACAATCTGTTTAATTAGTCTGGAATGCGAGTGCTGCAGGCTTCTCGGTGCAAGACTGTAAAAGTCGTATCAACCTGTGGGTTGATTCGACTTTTTTCATATCAACCCGCAGGTTGATACAACTTTTTACAGTACTTGAAAATGGGTTGATAACGAGGGTCACCAGTTATTATAATATAGCAAACAGAAACTCCTTAGGACATTTGTTACAGTTAAAATAAGAGTCTTGCGCTCACAGAAAGGGTAAACTTACAATTTTCTTTTAAATGGTGTGCTGCTCTCTCTCTTCAAACTAGACTGAGCATTCTCTTCCATGTTTAAATCTCGCGGCTGGTGGGGGGAAACACGGATGTCATGAAATTATGTCAGCTGACTGGCTTCAGTCTCCGGAGAGCCTCTGGCCATTAAATGATATCAAATGCAGCACCAAGGTGTAGCGTAATGGTGGAAAGACTGGAGTTACTCTGCAACAGCTGCTCACAAGGCCTCGGGTTCCCCCCCACCAAAGGGATTAAAAGCCCTAAAATATCTGTTTTTACATGCCAAATCTTTAAATGAAATTAATCCTACAAGGAAGCATGTGGAAGTAGCCAATGCCTTTTTGCCAGTGTAAATTGTTGTAAATAAATAATCTTGCAGGTTTTCCTTATGCCCTATAAATAAATGATACTATTATAGTCTGAAACTTGCTAAACACTGATATGTAAAACGTAAGAGGTTACATAGAATATAGTTCAAATTGGAGACAGCAAATGTTGGTGTTACATTCACATTGATTAAACTAAAAGGCATTTCTTTGCCTTATACATTCTAAAAGGCTTTTCTTTGCCTCATATGTTGATAATGGATAGATTCTAGTCCCACCACTATATTTGCTATAATGTTTAGTAAATCTCCCCACTTGAGAGTCCACAAATAATTTATCTATGTATATCTGAGGTAAACTGGTTCTAGTCCCACCATTCTACTTGCCACGATTTATGGAGGAACCCTCATTTAAAGATTTAAGGGTGATTTCTCCACAACAGATATTTTCTTTTAAATTGTTTCTTAGTATTTTATACTTAGTCTCACCTGTGTAATCAACACAATCTCCAATAGTGCAAGATGCAATACCTAACACAATGCTGTAGTCTCCAATTAAACTAGAAATATAATTTTTAAAAAAAAAACTCAAAGAAAATCAGTGAACACTGCACAATATGAGGGGCACAAGGTGTGTCTGTATATGTGTGTGTGTGTGTGTAGGGGGGGATGGGGCCAGAACCTGGGAAGAAATGTCACATTTTCCAAAAGAACAATTTTATAATGTTATCAATATCTCAAAAATAAAGATTCCATTCACATTCATCATAAAGTCCAGCAGCAGAATTGGTGCAGTTGAGGGTGTGGATCCAAAACACCTCTCATTTCCTTAATGCCAACTCCCAAACATGTTCACCATTCAAGAAGGTCACGTGATGGCACTGGGCCAGGCAGCTGCTTGAGCTCTGAGCTCTCCCTCAATCGCCATTTTCGGTGTTTTTTTGGTACCATCAGGGCATTAATTAAAGGCATACTTTAAGGGAGTGTTTGGATACTGTGTCTGCCATCGCAAAATTGTTTGGCTCCCGAAGAAAGTGTTTAATTTGAGGGGATGGAGGTCGATATGAAGCAGGCCTCGGTTAAGCACACTCCCCCTGCCTCTCCCAACAAGGCCTCGAAGAAGCAGCGTAATCAGGGACTGGTTAAGCTGGATCAGAGTGCCGATAAACCGCATGCGGCTGTCCCCCTGACTGAAGATAAATTCCTGCAGGAACTTACCCCTGCTAAGGATATGCTGAAAGAGCTGGCTCTGGAATTTAAATCGTTGGGGGGGCACCTGTCCTCTGTCTCTACCAGGGTCGCTGATGTTGAAGCTAGAGTGTTTTCATCGGAACAGAGGCAAGACAAGACAGAGAGCCTGATTTCTGATTTAAAACAACAGATTAAAAAATTACAAGCCAAAGCAGAGGATTTGGAGGGTCGCAACCGTAGAAACAATCTCCTCATATTTGGCCTGCCGGAGATGGAGGAAGGGCCTGACCTAATGGCCTTCTTACAGAAGCTTCTCATGAAGCTTGTTGGCCCATCTCCTATTAGTCCCACATATCATCTGAAGCGGGCTCATCGTTCACTAAGGCCCAGGCCCCTGGCTGGTTCTTCTCCGCATCCCATTATAATTAAATTTTTAAGTTATATTGAGCGCCAGCATGTTTTCTCCAAATCACGGGATCTTAAGGAAATTCTGTGGGGCTCATCCAGGCTTCGTATTGCACAAGATCTCCCTAAAGAGACTAGAGAAAAAAGGGCAGCCTACCACCCTATCGTTCAAAAATTGATAGCTGCCTCCATCCCTTTCAAGATGTTGTACCCAGCTACTCTGAAGGTCACGATCGGGGGCTCTGCCTGCAGTTTTAATACATCAGAAGCGGCTCTAATGGACCTTACTTCAAGATTACCTGAACTTTTCAAGAAGGCTGGCTGACGGACTTACTTTTTGCTAAGTTTTGCAGTGTTTAAATGATTGAAAGCCTTGGGGTGTTTTATTCCCCTTTTTTTGGGGTTGATTGGTTGGGCTAAGTCTGAAGGGGGGACCGGGCTTTTTTTTTTTTTGGGTCGTGGGTTGGGTTATTTACTAGTTCCCTTTTCTTTCACTTCCATCCTTCCCATTTTTGGGCTATCTGTGTCACCTTTTTACTACTTTACTCTCTACTTCCCTTTTTTGCCTTTTTCTTTCTCCCTTACTTGGCTCCTTTGCAATGGCTGGGCTGGATAGGTGGCAGCCTTCTGGGGGTTGAGGGAGTTCTCCGTGGTAGGCCTGATTGTTCGGGCTCGGGCGGAACCTTGTTTCAGGGTTGTTGTTTTCCGAGGACTTCCTGGTAGGAGGACTGTTTTTTCTTTTTTGTGGTCGGTTGTTTTCTGGTCCCATGAAGCGGCACCCCAACACTGGAATCTCTCCATAAATTAAGGCCTTTGCCATTGTTCTTATTTTTTAGTAGTTGAGCGTTGGGTAAGTCACCCTTTCAGTTTGCCTTCGATTTTCTGAAGGGATGGGGTGTTTTTTTTTATGGCAGGCAGATGGGGGGTTGGGGTTTCTTCTACGATGTTATTGGTTGTGTCCTCTTCATTTCTTGCTTCCTTGTTTGCCATGCCTATACTGTACTCCCTTCAACTAAGGTATGCTAGTAATTTTTTTCAAAGTATCTGTTGTTTTGGTGTTACTAGGCGATTGGGGGGGGCTCGAGCCTATGGACACTTGCTCACCAGATGCACTATTGCGAGCCTAGTGATGGGGGGTCTGCTAACCTCTCCCTGGTGATTGAGTTAAGTTATCTCCCCATACAGAGGTTTTGGTTGTATGTCTTCGCTGGTGTGGGTTGGGAATATTTTCTGTATGAATGTTTGTATTTAGCACTGGGGATTCTGGGGTTCGCGTTGGGGGTTGGGTGGCCAGAGTTGGTGTGTTTTTGTCTGGGTGAAGACTCATTTTTGCTCTGGTCTTCTGGTGTACATAGTTATGGGAGGGTTTGGGGGTTTTTCTTGATTTTTGGGGGGGGTTGGATGGTTTCGCAACTTTTCTCGAGACTGTTTTTAGAGTTGGAGTTTGGGGGGGGATGGCATTCTCACTGAAGGGGTTTCTTATGATAATATGGAGACAGGCTTTGGCTGGGTGGGTAGGGAGGTGGGGGTTGGTGGTTGCTCTCCCCTATGTGGTACAGGGTCTCTGTTTAAATAAGGGTTACTGCTATGGGGAGGTATTTGTTTTAGGTAAGCTCGGTTTGGGGCTGTTTTGGGTATGGGTATATGTTGGATGTAATAATGCTAAATTTATATACTCTGGATGGGTTGGGGTGCACCCTTTTCTCTTTTATAATTCTAAATATGCCTGGGTATCTGGTTTTTGTTTACTGCACTTAAAATGGTTATGAATACTCTCAAAATAGCTTCCTGGAATGTGCGTGGACTTCGGGATCGGGTCAAACGGTTGCAGATGTTTAAGCATTGTTCGTTATTACAAATTGACATCCTTTTTTTGCAAGAAACACATCTTAGTCAAGGTGACGCCAAGCTCTTATCTCGTTCGGGCTTTTCTCAACCTTATCTTGCTGGTAATTCTTGTTTTAGTAGAGGGGTGGCGGTTCTTGTTAAGAAACATGTTTTATTTACTAAAATGATGACTGTGTCAGACCCAGAAGGGAGATTCATGTTGGTTAAAGGAATTCTTAATGGTGGGGATGTTGTCCTGGGATCGATATATGGTCCGGTGGGGGGTGATTCTGGGTTTATCATGTCCCTTGCTGAGAAACTGGCTAGGTTTCTTCCCGCCCAGTTTATATTGGGTGGAGACTGGGATATTCCTTGTTCGCCCATTCTAGACAGAGACCCTCAGGATAAGCACCCACCTTCTTCAGCTCATAGAGCCTTCTCGGATTTGAGATCGTTACTTGGCTTATGTGACCCTTGGAGACATGCTAACCCGTCTCTCCGGGCTTTCTCCTTTCTCTCCCAGTCGCATGGTACTAAATCTAGACTGGACATGGTCTTGGTCAGTGTTTCTTTTCTTCCAAGTCTTTGTTTAACTGGCATTGACCCAATCATTCTTTTGGATCACGCGGTTGTCTGGATCAAGCTTTCCCTATCTTCGGAGTTCTCTCGGGACTCGGTCTGGCAGCTGAATACCCAACTGTTGAAAGATCCGCAAAATGTATCTGATATTAGTTCCCTGATCTCGGTATTTCTGGCAGATAACCTTAATTCCACTCCAAGGTTTGACATGGTGTGGTCCGCCCTAAAGTGTTTTCTGAGAGGTGAGCTCATTAAAATGGCTTCCTTTAGGAAGAAAAAGAGGCTTGCTAATTCCCTATTTTTGATGGGTAGAATTCGGGAGTTAGAGACCAAATACTCTTCAACCTCTTCCTTAAGTGATCTTAAAGAGCTTTTATCAGTTAAGAGTAAATATTTGGATTTCTTGAAAGAGAAAACTGAATATTCATTGATTAAAACTCAAGCTAGGTATTTTGATCAGGGGGAAAAATCCGGTAAGCTTTTGGCTTTGAGTTTACGGGCATTGGAAAGCTCCAGAATTATTCCCTCTCTGATCTCCCCATCTGGTGCGGCTGTTACTGCACCTAGAGGAATAGCTCATATCTTTAAAGAGTACTATCAAGATCTATACAGCAAACCAGTGGTGTCACATTCCACTTTTGAACTAGATGAATATTTGAGAGAGATTGATATTCCCTGTCTATCGGCAACCCAGCAGGCTATCTTGTTGGCACCATCTCGAGCAGAGAGAGGTTGAGAGATCCATAGCTCTCTTGCCCTGATCGAACACGGGTCCTGACGGTTTCCCGGCTAATTTTTATAAGACTTTTGCTAAGGATTTAGTACCTATTCTTCTCAAACTGTATGAATATTTATCGGTATCCCCAGAGGTCGATCCTTCTTTGTTTGAGGCTATTATTGTCTTAATTCCCAAACCTGATAAGATTCTTACTGACCCAGCTAATTATAGACCCATTTCACTTCAAAATTAAGATATGAAAATTCTTGCCAAAATATTAGCGAGGCGAATCAAGTTGGTTTGGTCTGGGCTGTTGAGTCCTGAGCAGGCTGGCTTTGTTCCTGGAAGATCGGCGGCCGATCATTTGAGGACTCCCTATCACATATCTCCCAACACCCAATCTTTTCACATCCGGCTGCTCTGGTTTCTCTTGATGCTGAAAAGGCCCCAGCCGTCCCAGCGTGGACTGGTCTTTTCTTTGGGCTGTTCTGGAGAAAATGGGTTTTCCGTCCACCTTGTTAACAGGATTCGTGTATTTTATAACTGCCCTCTGCCAAAATTTATTATGTGAACGGTGTTTTCCTCCTTCTTCGCTTATATGGGTACTAGACAGGGATGTCCTCTCTCCTCCTTGTTATTTAATTTGTATTTGGAACCTTTACTTATAAGGATTAAGGCTTCTGCCAGGTTAAGGGACTTAAGATACACCAAAGGAATTGGTTCTTTCTGCGTATAGGATGACATTCTCTTGCACTTGGCGGATCGGTTGAATCCTTGAAGGAGGTGGTAGACCTCATTGAGAGGTTTGGGGTTTTCTCTCGCTATAGACTGAATAGTTCCAAATCTGAAATTCTCCCCCTTAATGTTTATACCAATAAATCTGAGTTTTCTTCTTTTGGTATGAGATGGGCTCCTAGATTTATTAAATATCTAGGGATCTTTTTCTCTACTGACCCTTCTCTTTTGAGGAGACTTAATTTGGATAGACTTAAGGATTCAGTTTCTCAGGATTTACAGCGTTGGTCAGCTCTTCCCATCTCACTCTGGGGTCGAATAAATATTCTTAAAATGAATGTCCTTCCCGAATCTTCTATCCTCTGAATTTAGTTAACCTGGCTTCCTATCTCTTATATTCAACAGTTTCATGTGCTTTTTCCAATTTTGTTTGGTCTGGGAAGGCGGTTAGGCGTTCTACATTAAACTATCACTTCCTAAGGAGAGGGAAGGTTTTAGGTTACCCAATCTCTTGTTATATTACTGGGCGGCTCATTTTTCTAAGCTGGGAAGATGGTTCTTTGCGAGTCGGACTCATCTTGTCAATCTGGCTTCAGCTCAAGCGTTCTCTCTTAACGAGATTAAATTCGATAGGTATGCTTTTATTTTATTTATCCGAGGTGCTCTCAAATTGGGTGTCAGACAGCGTTATAAAGGTTGCCATTAAGTCTTTTCTGCATGTTTAAAACATTCGTGATCTCTGCTATTTCAGACCTGGGGCAACCGGCTGTCTCTAATCCTAATGTTAAATTGGGGACCTCATGGATTACCCCGGATTGGCTTCCACAAATTAGGGAGGCTAGTCTTGAGCAATTCTTTAGCAAAGATTCACTTCTCTCTTCTGGTGATATTCTTGAGAAATTTGATATATCTAAAAGGGCTATTTTCAAAGTTTATAAGCTGAGACACTTGATTAGTCAAAGATTTGGTACCATTCCTAGGGATTCGGCTGTTTCCCTTTCTTTGTGATATTATTAATCTTGCTTCTCAGCCACATTCTATTTCCTTGATATATTCTTATCTTCTGAATTATAATTCACCTGAGGATTGCCGGTTCTGAGATATGGGCTCATCTTTTGCCTGATACTCCCTGGATTGGTCGGGTATTTGGAAGGATCTTCATAGATACCATACCCAGAACAAGATGCGATTAACGAGTATTATATTGTTAATAATTTATATTATACTCCAGTTAAACTTTTTCAGCTCAAAAGGTCTCTCAACCAAACTGTTCTAGGTGCTTACAAGGTGAGGGCAGTCTTATTCATATGTTCTGGGACTGCCCTAAAGTTGCCCCTCTATGGTCTCAGGTTAGGGACTATCTTGATCCTCTTCTGGGTCTGTCCATTTTTTTCTGTCCTGAGGTGTGTATATTAGGGGAACTTTCCCGTGTAGATAGTGTCGAACGTAGATATTATATGGCTTTGGTGTCTATGGCTGTTAAAAAACTGGTTTTAAGACACTGGACTGACCAACTGGCCCTGTCTTTTACTGAATGGTTAGCTGAATTAGCCTCATACTTCCAATTTGAAAGGTTGGTTGCCAGCTTTAAAGGGCATTTGGATTTGTTCCAGACCTGATCCCGTATGTTTGCGTGCTATATTTGTTTATTAATTAGTGACATCTGTAATTTCTGTTTTTACAATGTCTGACTTTTCTCTTTTTAGATGTTAAGGTTTGTATCTTTGGGTTAATTAACTGACTTGTCCAGGAAATGTTTGAGCTTTTGTTAGGTGCACCCAGGGAGGGGTTTGGTTGTGGGGTGGGTTCTCATTGCGGTAACGGGTTATTTCTGTAACTGATGATGATTGGGGGTTGATGGGTTAGTGGGTGGGTTCTTCTGTGTTTAATTTTTTGTTTTCTTTTGTTGATGGGTGGGAGGAGGTTTATGGGGGGGTATTTTTTTCTGTTTCTTTTGGTTGTACTGTTTGTTCACTATTGTAATGTATTTTCCCGGTGTACATTGTGTTGTTGTTTGTTGCTTAAAACCAATAAACTTAAATTTCAAAAAAAAAAAATGTTCACCATTCATAGGTTCTTGTACAAGTTCTGAGCCCCAAAAGTGTAAGGAAGCTGCTGTATGTCCTGCTTCTGAGTAATGTCTGGCCACTGTGTGAAACTCCTTCCACAAGAAGCCAAATTCTGCCTCAATTATTTGTACTCTAACTGCTTTCTGAACACCATAATAACTGGTTCTACAGGTTATTACAGCATTGGAAACACGGCTCTAGACTGTGTGTTAAAGGGGGTTACCAGTAAGTATATATTGGTTGGGTGTCAGGACAGTCACCATGTTTATTATGTAGTGAACCACTTCTGGTACTGTATATAGTAGTTCCATTTAGTATTTATGTATTGTAATAGTTTGTGTTCTGCACCTTTTGCAGAGTCGGCAGGTGAAACCTTGGGTAGCATTACTTTTTGATTATCATGTTTTTGTTTTTATTGGACACACATTGTATCTGATGACAAACACACAAAAGCTGTTTGTGGCTACAGAGCATTTTGCAGTGCCGTCTCACCAACGAATTGAATGTACTTCCAAAATTGACACAGCCACTCACAGTTAAGAGAAAAAAGGTCTCCCACTTCTAGGAAATGTTAAAACATTTCAAATTTACTGTAAAAAAATTGTGGTAGCACCCCACCATAACAATGCAGTGAAGTATTGAACTAATGCCACCCCCCTGAAGATATTGAAATGCATTGGGGGGGGTGTGCCTTTGTGTCATCAGCCATAAGGCTGAAGCCATTCCACCTTACATCACCCTGCAGACAGCAACAGGTGTCTCAGTGTGCCTTCGGGTCTTCGGCCCTTATGCTCACCCCACTCTACAAGGAAATAAGCTAAGATGTGTGTAGTATAGGAGAATGGGGTGAATGTTAGGGCAGAAGACCTCAAGGCACACCTTGATGCCTGTCAGTGGCTATAGGGTGGGAGTAGAATGCTGTGAGCATTCCGTCCGACTAACCCAAGTCACACCCCCACCCCTGTCAGTCTCTACAGGGTGGGGGTACAATTAGAAACCTTAACACCCCAGGCGTCTGTTAATATTTTTGCTCAAAATTTTCAAAATGGTCTTTTTGGGACCCTACCTCATGAACAATGGTGCTATCATTTCATTACTCAATCCTGAAAGGTGATTTTGCACAGCAACTATGCCATTTGGCACCACAGGTGCGGAAGCACATTTTGGGCAGGATGTGAAAAATGACAGTTATACCATTCATAAGAATGTGTGAAAAAATGGCAATGTTGAATATCTGTAGTGAAAACATGAAACATTTGTGAAGTTACAAGCGTGCGCAGAAACTGTGCAGCTCACTCCTGTAACGTGGTAATTTGTTTTGAATTTTTTAACCAAATTTTTAACATCGGCTTTTTGGGACCACCTTCATGAAGAGTGGCACTGTGATTTTGTTAATCCATCCCAAAAGTTGATTTCACACAGCGATCACACCATTCTGCACCATAAGTGCGAAAACGCATTTCAGGCAGGATGTGAAAAATGGCAGCTGTACTGTTCATAAGGAGGTGTTAAAATGGCAATGTTGAAAATATGGAGTGAAAATATTAAAAATTGACAATGTTACAAGCATTCATAGAAAATGCGCAATGCACACATGTAATGTGGTTATTTTTTGGAATTGTTTCACCAAATTTTCATCATGGGCTTTTTGGGACCCCCCCTCTTGAACAGTGGTACTGTTTTGTTAAATTGGTCCTAAAAGGTAATTCCGGGCAGTGACCATGAAATCACCTTTTGGGGCTAAGAAACAAAATGATAGTGAAATGTTCACAAGGTGGGGTCTCATGAACCCCATGTTGAAAATTTGGGGCTAAAATTCCTAAAAGTGGCTGAGCTATAAACCCAAGTTGAAACTCCCCATTAAGTCCCATTATACAGTGCTTACCCGATTCCTCAGTTCGTTGTTCCACTTGAAGAGTGCAGACACATCCTGGTCCACAGACGATCACTGCTCCCAACCTCTGGAGGATAAGTATGGGTGAGGGGGGTGTGGGGATGTGGGTGCACAGAGGGAGAGTTGAGATGGAGGAGGAGGGCAGGGAGACAGCTCTGGATGGTTTTCTTTTTTAACAGTTTAACAAACAAAAAAGACTCTGGGGAGCCATTTTTTATTTATAGGTTAAAAAAACAACTTTTGGGCACACTGGGGTGGGCTTCCAGTGGTGGGTGATGGGAGACATGGGGAGACCTGTACATTGGTCAGACTGAGCACTGTGGACCCTCTCGTGGTTCTTGATTGGATGAGAGCTGACAGGGACTGACCTGTACGTAGGTCAGGCTAAGCAATATGGACCCTCTCGTGGGTCTAGGTAATGCAAATAGCATCTGTCAACCACAGGAATGCATACAAAATAAATCCATTAGGAAGCCAAATTGGGAATGAATTGAATTGTATGTTATGAGTAAGAGAACGATGAGGCCGGGAGAAGCCCAAGGCCAACAATTGGAGAGGAGAAGGCTGTGAAGCCTGTTAGATAGGAGGAGGCTGCAAAGCCAGTACAGTAGGAGATGTGGTTCAAAGCAATGATGTGCTGCCAGACTTGGAAGGGGATGAGCATTGCTGGTAGTGCAAGGGACAGGAAGGCTCGGATGACTGTGTAAACCAGACGAATGATATTAGGGAAGGGATGGTAGAAGGCTGTGTAGAGCCAAAAGCCCTTGGGTAGAGAGTTGCCTGGAATCACTGATTGCATAGTGCCATTAAGGCTATGAAGAGCAGCAGGAGGAGGCTGGTCTAGCCAGGGACATATACAATACACGACAAATAGAAAGCTGTTTCCACTGCCTGGGGCTGCGAGGCCCACTGTGACTCCCCAGTCCCCACCATAGGAAAAACAAAGAAGCTAATGAAAATAAGTTAAATAAGTGCCAGCCATGAAAGCAGGATAAGGTTATTATAAGAAACAGACTACTGAGGGTTTGGTAAGAGTAAAGTTTGGTAAACGTGGGAGTAGCAATGACTGACTGATAAATGAGCCTAAATAACACAAACATAGAAGTGATGAGTAATGGAGAAGGGCAGGGCACTGCTCGAGCAGGCAGGGGAATGAGACAGGGTAATAGCTTATAAGGGAAGTAAATTGTCGCTTACACAAGATTTAATCAATTAAGTGGAACAAGGCAGCAGACTGCAGTGTGAGCTGAAACATACAATAACAATTGCAGGAACTGAGGATTTTTAGGCAGAAAAGCAGGTCGAGCTAAAGCATAAAGAAAACAATGCAGTGAACAGGGGCCACACTAACAGGTGAGAAATGGAGCTTGGGGGTACAGGCACAGGGCAGCTTGAGGCAAGGAAACACAGTGCGTAATATGAAGCACAAGTAGCATTGTATACACACAGGACACTAGAAAACTAGAAAGCCCAAAAGAAACAAACAAGGCAAACACAAGGACAGGAGCAGGAAGGAAACCAGCATTCATGGAAGCACTGAGCAGCTGGAGGCCAGCAATACCAACCAAAAGCAGGAGAACAGAAAAACAGAAGTCCAACACAAACCAAGCAAAGTCCTAGCACAAACATGGGGGGGGGGAGGGGGCAAAGCCCCAGTAGGGTCCAGGAAAGAAGACAGACTGACAGGGCCTCCAGCTGCACGGAAAAAATGCTTGTGTATGGAGTGAGGACAGCATTCCTTAAAAAGGCCAAAATGGTTGTGTGGCTAGTTGCACCGTCCCCTTGAACTACAGACTGTCACCTTCCAATTGGTTCAGTCTGTCACTGTTCCACCTTTATTAGCCTTTGATTAGATTCAGTGTGAGTTTCTGACTTGTACTCTGGTGCTAAAGACAATATTGGAACTGTATTATGTAGTTGAGGTCCTTGATAAGCTCTGGTTGCAAGAGACATAACCTACATTATCAAGCACTAGGGTTATACTTGCAACTGGTATGTAACTCTGGAGCACCCATTAAAACTTGTTGGAAGACCAATACAGATAAAACAGTGAGAAAGTAGGAACAGGTGTTTGAAAATATTTTCTACAGGAAGAAAATACTTGCAGGTTTGGTGTAATTCTCCTTTAAGTATAATGTGTGTACCTTATTACTTGTATTGCTGCTTTGCACTGTTTTGGGGGCCTGTGTGAATGAGGATATGATTATACTGTCTCAAAAAGTAAATACATTCTTTACCAAAAAAATTCATGAACGCATCAGTTAGGGTTCAGATTAAAGTGGGTAAAGTAGGGAAATGTGATGTTAAGGTTCTCACTTCTCATATAATCCACACATCTCAGCTTCTTTACTGTTGGAATGGGGTGAGCGTTAGGGATGAGAACCTCAAGGATCAATTCAGGCCAGATTTGCAGATATGCAGGAGAGGTGAAAGTGTAATAGTTTTTCCATTCGCTGCCTGCAGGGTGGAAGTAGGGTGTTAGGGCTGGGAACCCTAACACCACATTTCTTTGCCTTTGTTTCTTTAATCTGAATCCTACCAGGGGCATTAATGAAGTTTTTTTTTGCAAAGAATATTAATATCACTGGTGTATTACAAAAAATATTGAAAAACTGCGTGGTGCGCTCTTATGTCAGACTTAATTGGGACATGGACACTTGATAAAGTGAATGAGACAGGAAAACCCAGTGAATTACCCAAGAACAGTCAGAAAACGTGCCATGAAAAGTTTCCAGTTATTATTATTATTACTCCTATAGTACAAAAAGTACCAAAAACTGTGTGGTGCACTCTAAATGTACATCCAGCTCAGCCAAGGCAGGGACACTGGAGAATGCATGTTGGCAAGGAAAAGTCTGATGATATACATAGGAACAGTCAGAAAATGTGTTTTATAAAATATACATTAATATCATGGGCTTGATTTTCAAAGCCTCAGAAAAGACACAAGGTGCCAGAGTCAAACAGAAGTGATGCAAGAAGCCGTGCACATCAAAATTCATACACTGGCTGTGGTGAAACTGGGTCCATTTACACCAGACTGGCCTTGCTCCAGCCCTGCATCTGAAACAGGGGTGTGCCATGGTAGAAGGGGGGCTTGCACCAAAATGGCACAGCAGCAACATCCCCTATCGTGGGATTCTGCCCTCTCCCCACTTGGGCACAGGTCCTGCCGATAGTTAGACCTGCCAGAACTGGTCTAACAGCCTGTGCAGCACACCTCAAGACAGTTCTGGTTGGGAGGTACTCCTGTGCCCTCCCTAAGTGGTTGTATGCCCAATCTGCCCTGACTACTGTCACAGCACATGGGTGATCAGAAACATCTGGGAGCATCTAGTACAAGGTTATCTTGTCCAGGAACCCATCAGTCAGATGATGACAGGCAACAGCTTCCTTGGGCATCTTGCTGGTTGCTGACTTTTGCTTGGACTGCCTGTGTTAAATGCCATCCTGTAAAAATGTTACACCTTATCTTATTAATTTTATAATAATAAAGTTCTATTTATGAATTTTATAACTTCTCCAAGTCTGCCTAAGCTTTCTGACCTTGCCTCTACAACACTCTTCACTACCACACTGCCACCTGGGTGGCCACAGCTGGGAGCTCAGCTGAAGAACAATGTTGGTGGGTGCAGACTGGCTCTAGTGTGCCATTACACACATAAATGTGTATGCTGACATTGGAGTCCTTGCAGGCAGTATCCCCGAGGGGGAAACACAAAAGTGTAAAACAACGATGTGTGGTAGAATTGCACCAGCAGTCTTGAATCATCCCACTCCCGACCGCCCACCAGTGTCCATACAAGACAGGCCTGAAATGGATTCTGGCTGACAGTATTCTAGAGAAGATGAATAACACAGGGGGAGTTGTCCCAGTGTACTCCCTTGGACTGGGTAAATGATGTAGATGGGAGGTAGCCAGGATAAGAAGGGCAGCATCGGTGACTGGTGGAGGGAGAAAACATAAACAAACAAAAAAGGCAGTTAGAGCAAAGTTTAAATAGAGTGAACATGGGGGGTTCAGAGGAGGTGCATTTAGGAGAAATGGCAATAGGAATGGAAAAGGAGGTCCAGCCTGGCAAGGGTGGATTTTGATGCTGCACAGTAAGACACTTCCATGTTTTCAAGCTCCAGCAATATCCTTTTTATGTATAAGCTCGCTGTGGACCAGAAGTGGTGGCAGTGTTTGTTGTGGTACAGTGCACCAAGCTTAATGCAAGTTTTTTATGCATGACATTCATAAGGAGGAGGAGAAATCAAAGGTTTTTATTTGGCTACACAACCAAGGTACTCGAAGTGGAATACCTCTTCAAGGGAGGTACAGTTAAGGGACTGGAAGTATAGCCTAGAGGTTAGAGAAAAGAGCTTGATACATCCAGCAGACCAGACCTGAGTTTGATTCTCACAGTCTCCACTTGCATACTGTGTGACTCTGAGCAAGTCACTTAACTGTCCAGTGCTCCCAGGTCACCCCTGAAAACAGGCACTTGTGCCTAGTGGGCCTTACCCGGTTACCAAAGACTAAAATAAAACTTTGAGGCAGGTTTTGCATGGAGCCATGAAAGCCCCTCTGCTTAGTAATTCACAATAATAACCAGGGTCATGTTTCAATTTTCAGTCTATAAAACAGAAAGAAATACAGAACTCCAAATTAAATTGACTAAATAGTAAGTTTAAAATATACTTTGAAAACCAGAAATAGATAGGAACCCCCGTATATGTAAAATCCAAGAGTATTGGCTTATTAAACCCATAAAACAAATCAGCAGGTTTTTTTTTTAATTATTTAAGAGTGGATAGGTTAATCTAAATAAAAATACTGTAGCAGTTTACCACATTTAGGATGTCACCAGCAGGACATGATCTTTTCCGGCTTCAAAGTTTGCAAGTGCCTGAAATTTCTCAGGTTTGCAATGTGCAGTAGAGTACTGAAAACCTTTATAATACATGATTAAATCTTCCGGGCTATTAAACTTCCCATCTCGAGCCTATTGCTCAATGTTTTCAAACAATGGTTTCAGTTGATTAGCAATTTCTTTCTGTTTTACTGTTATTTTCTTTTCCCTGTCCTGTCCCCCTGCACAGTTCTGAGTCTCTGCATTACTCACACTGACAGACTGAGCCTCATTCTGGTCTACACTGAGGGAAGGGACTGAACTTGAGTGAACCACAGTTAAACAATTCATAACTGCTTTAGCACGCAATGTTTAGTACCTCCCTTTAAAGTTCATAGTACAAGGACAGCAAGTGTTGAAATAGTGGAAAAGGCACTGTAGGAATTAAGCAATTTAAAGTGACAGAAAGTACAAAGGGGGGTCTTTGCAACAAAGTTATTTTAAATATAACAATAGTGCAGTATGTGAATGTTAAGGATTATGAAAAAATGCATAAATTATTTATTTGAAATTGGCATAACAGAGATAACAACATAGCCCCATGATGTACAGTATCTCAACTTATAAAACAGCAGGGATTTATGATGCCATCTGTTTGGTTGAAACAAATCACATGTCCATGTAATTATTCACTAGAATTACATGGCTTCACTTTTATATGTATTTTCTGTTTTAATAAAATATTTTATAAGCATAGTAAGACACTTCTGGGATATGTATAGTCAATAATTACATTCCACAGGTGTGTTTAAAGGCACTTGGCTGTGCTTTTTGCCTGACACCTGAGGAATGCAATTACTGGCCTGTAATTACAATGGTATTGACTGCAGAAAATGGCCCAGTGGCCCATTGAGCACAGGAGAGGTCCCAGAAGACTGGAGAAGGGCTCATGTGATCCCACTCAACAAGAGTGGTAGCAGGGAGGAGGCGGGGGAACTACAGACCGGTCAGTCTTACCTCAGTAGTGGGCAAGATTATGGAGGCACTCCTTAAGGAAAGGATAGTGCAACACCTGGAATCCATAGGGGCACAGGATCCAAGACAGCATGGGTTTACAAAAGGAAGGTCCTGTCAAACTAATCTCATAGATTTCTTTGACTGGGTAACCAGAGTGGTGGACCAAGGGGGAGCAGTTGATGTCGCATACCTTGACTTCAGCAAAGCTTTTGACACTGTTCCACATAGAAGATTGATAAATAAGCTAGGTAGGCTCAAAGAGGTGGATCAGAAGTTGGTCAACTGGGTGGCAAACTGGTTGACTGGCAGAAAACAGAGAGTGGTAGTAAATGGTATACAGTCAGAAGAGATGCAAGTCACAAGTGGGGTACCTCAGGATCAGTCCTGGGGCCAGTCCTATTCAACATCTTCATTAGTGACCTCTGAGACGGACTAGAGGGTAAGGCTTGTCTGTTTGCAGATGACACCAAGATCTGCAACAGAGTAGATGATCCAGATGGGGTGGGCAGAATGAGAAGAGATCTGGATAAACTAGCAGAATGGTCAGAAGAGTGGCAACTGGGATTTAATCAAAAAGTGCAAAATCATGCACATAGGGAAGAGAAACCCTGAAGCCACTTATAGGCTGGGAGGAGTTGCTAGCAGTCACAAAGGAAGAAAAAGACTTGGGCATCATCATCACTGATGACCTAAAATCATCAAGCAGACCTCTAAAGCAGTAGGTAAGGCTAGGGGTGTTAGGGTGTATTAGTAGGGGTATCTGAAGTTGTAAGAGGGAGTGTAATAATCCCTCTGTACAAGACATTGGTTAGGGCCCCATCTGAGTACTGTGCAGTATTGGAGGCCACACCTTCACAAGGACATTAACAAATTGAGGCAGTCCAGAGAAGGGCAGCAAAATGGTGCAGGGACTGCATCAGAAGACATATGAGGACAGATTAGCAGAGCTCAATATGTATACCCTTGAGCAAGGAGGGAGAGAGGTGATATGATTGAGACATTTAAACACCTTAAGGGCATAAACAAGGTGAAAGAGTCTAACATGTTTAAATATAAGAAAATAGCAGGACAAGAGGAGACAGCATGAGATTAGAGGGAGGCCGATTAAGAGGGAATGTGAGGAAATTCTTTTCACAGAAAGGGTGGTAGATGCATGGAATGGCTTACCACAAGAAGTGAGTGGCTATGAATACAGTGCAGGGCTTCAAACAGGCATGGGATAGGCATAAGGGAGCAATACAAATGACTATGAATAGATAGGTCACTGACAGAGCAAAGGCCGATGGCACATTTATAAGGTAGAAAAAGAAATGGGCAGACTGGATGGGCCTTGCGGTCCTTATCTGCCGTCAACTTCTATGTTTCTATGTCCGCCACTTACCTATGTGCACCCCCAACCTGACCCAGGGTTGGAGCTAGTCTACTACTAGTCCTGACTATATTTCAACATCCTCTAGCCCACTTACCATCTTGCATCAACTGTCGCCCTCACTCCCTCCTCTGGTTCAGACTTTTCCTTGTGCATATCCAGCTTATGTTTGAAAACTGGTGACTGACCCTGCACCTACCACTTCTTCTGGCAAATCATTCCACGTCTCCACCACCCTTTCTATAAAGAACTTTGCAGTCACATCAGTTTGCATCTGTGGCCTCTTGTTATCCTGCCATTGCTCCATGTGACAAAGGCACTGCTTTCCATTTTATTACTACTGGGGTTGGGAGGGCACTGGGTTCGGTTCTGGGGTACAATCATTTTTTCTGTCAGATCAAGGTTTTCATTTTTTTTAATATTATACCCCTCCCCGACATGCACCTGACCTGGAGTTGAGAATCCTTAAGTAGGTGGGTGAGGGGTGAGCTAAAAATAGGCGCAGCCCCCGCATAACATAGAAAACCGATCATCGGTTTTCTAGTTACTGTGAGTGTATATCACCATAATTCATTTTCAGTGATATACGCTTGCCCAAATGAGGATTGCCCTTCTGCGATCACAGTTTTCACATACAACCATAATTATGTTTAGTCACTGTTTTGACAGTGAGGCATAGTACCACGCAGTTTTTGTATGTGACAACATGACCCCCTGTCCCTATCCCCTCCCACAATGCACCCATCCCACTTCAGAGTCCGTAGCATGAGAGTGAATGGAACAAGCTGGTGCATGATCTAGAGTAAGGGGGCAGAGAAATTAAATCATAAGTGATGCTAGGCAGATGGATTTGGTTAGTCTGCTGAGCATTACTAATGATGTTGCTACTCCACCCTAGGGCTGCAAGTTTGGTTCTCAAAAAGAATCAAATGCCTTAAACTTTGGGTACATTTCTTTTTGCCCCCCCCCCAACCTGGCTGGGAAGCTTAAACATATCAGTTAAACCCTCTGGTGCGGGGCATTAGATAATCCTCCATTAGCTGCAGCAGCATGGCCAGAGTTCCAGAGTTCCTCCTTCTCTGACTGAAGAGAGATGACAAGACGACCACTCATCAAAGTCTTAATATATACTCGCATGCAAACAGGCAGAACTTGCTCCTGCAATCCACACAAAATACACATTCCAGTACTGCCAAAACAACCCATGTAATTCAGTGGGTGAGCCAGTCTACTGTCAAGAGAACTCTGGTAAACCCCACTTGGTTTGAGGGTCAAAGTTTATGTAGTAAAACTCTGGGAGGTTTGCACAGCCCTACTCGACTCCCTCTCAACCTGTCCCATGCCTGCTTACCCCATTCATTCTCAGACTGAACTATGAAGTGGTGTAGGTGCACTGTCGGGGGGTAGTTGACTCACCTAGATGGATTTTCTATCAACTGCTCTGCCTCCAATCATGGATCAGGGTCAGAAGGGGAGACCTTAAATATGCTACTAGCATATGATCACTGGGGCTCGGCTAGGAATGGGTATGACATGGGGCTCGGCGAATAGTCTACAGGTTTCTGTAATAAGTTGTAAACAAGCTCAGTACATCTAGTAGATGAGGGTTTCATTCCCACAACCCCTACATGCATAGTTTGTGACTCTGAGCGAGTCACATAACCTGCACAGTGCTTCCTGGTTGCCTCTGTAAATGGGCTGTGTGCCCAATGGGCCTTACTAGATTATCAAAGAATAAAAAAAAGAATTAAGACACTTCTGACTTCTGGCATGGTGCCAGAAGCCTGACTGCATGTTCACTGTCTTTCTATAAAAAATATTGGGGTGAGGAGAAGAAGGGAGGTGGGGTGGGAAAAGAATGGGATGATAAGGATTTGGTCAAGAGACTAGTTCTGGCCACCCAAGGAGTGCTAGAGTACCTTTTATTTATTTTTTCAGCTCCCAAACACCAGGTTCAGGAATAGCAAAAAGTACTCTTTATTCATTGCTGCATAGATGGGACCCTGCTATTCATGAAGCAATATTCGGAACCCACAGAGCACTACAAGCACTGCATTAGCATAGCCTTTACGTTTGAAATGGAAACTTGTAAACAGCCAGTTTGAAACAAAATTGCCTCATCCATCTGGAAGTCAGTTCAGAATGCAGTACAAAGTTACTGAAATACAGTCTCCACAATCTGTCTCTTTGCAAGCAGGATTGCCCCCTGCAGAGACTATTTGTTTCACCAGGAAACAGTTCCTTTGAGCGGTGCTCATTTACAGTACAAGGAGGTCCTGATTAGCAC
Source organism: Neoceratodus forsteri (assembly GCA_016271365.2). Classification (NCBI taxonomy): domain Eukaryota; kingdom Metazoa; phylum Chordata; order Ceratodontiformes; family Ceratodontidae; genus Neoceratodus; species Neoceratodus forsteri. Next base: position 1,744,882,165 of record CM057449.1, read on the forward strand.
AACCAGAGTTACAGCAGTAAATAAAGAGCAATCTATACAGAACATGCATGTTAACAGATACAGTATTTAGGATCATGGCAAATGCACAGAGAAAATCATGACAGCTGCACAGTATGTATTTCAACCCCCAACTGGTTATATTTCTCTGGAAATTATTTGTTTTTTTTATCTTATCTAAAGTAACAAAAAGGGTACAAGATATAGCTGGCAAGCCTTGTGTGAAACGCAAGACATGGAAATATCCTAAACAAATTTGCACAACATAAAAAAATGATGAAATTTCCAACACATTACAGTTACTGTCTCCTCATTTCTAAACCTTCCGACTAACAGATTCAGAGGGGGAGGAACTCTTGTCTTGTGAATGAAAGAGGAGGTACCAAGGATTGGGTGCTTGGAGAGTTAAATGAAAAAACAAACAATGCAAAGATACCTTTTAATTTGTGGTGCTGGGGGCTGTTCAGTTCACAGGGTCCCCAGGGTACACCAGAGTGAGTGTGTGTGTGTGTGTGTGTGTGTGTGTGTGTGTGTGTGTGAGTGAGAGTGAGAGAGAGAGTGGGAGAGAGAGAGAGGGTGGGAGGGAAAGAGAGAGAGAGAGCAAGAGAGAGAGCGAGAGAGAGAGAGAGACACAGTAACGGGGCAGAGGAAAAAGATCAGGGAGGAACAGACAGTAACAAAAATGGAAGAAAGAAGGAAACAGTTTCTAGAAGAAAAGCAACAATTTATGAAAGACCTACAGAATAAGAAACCTGAGGATTTTATCTTGCATTACAAGGGTTACCAGTACCCTACTACACTGTGCAAACCTGAGACTTTCCAAGCACTGGAGACATTTGAAGCCAGGAGGGATGATGTGATGCTGGTGGCTTACCCTAAATGTGGTAAACTGTTACCTTTATTTATTAAAACAAATGGTGAATATGGACAAATCAAGTAATGTGATATACTGTACTGTATTTCATTTTCTGCATTTAGAAATCTGCTTATAAGTAGCCCTTCTCATGTCCTGGGACCTCACCAAAAAGAGCCTTAGTCTCTATGACCAGAATTCATGGACTTACACAAATAAATAAAATATATTGCAATAACATGAAAGCAATGTATATGTGATTAGTATTGCTAAAGCTGTACAAAAAACAAGTAGGTGGTATGCCTACAGAGCTTTGTGTTTTGCTGATTCTGCAGCTCAGAGCTTGCTTCTTCTATTTTTTTCTTGCAATTACTGTAGCTCATTAACTAAGTGCAGCAACATACTCTGTAATGTGCAACTGTTGTGAAGTAACATTACATGGGTGAGCATTGGAAGAAGTGTGGATAGAGGAGGGGAAACTGTTCAAAAGTGTGCATTAAAGAGGTTATGTTCCCTAATTCATGTGTAGTACACATGGAAGTACTGTATTTGCACATTTTTGCAATGAAAGACACACAGAGCTGGACTAATATTGCACAGTAACTACTTTTTCAGTTTTTCATTATCCCTCATCACTGGAACTGCCCTACTCAGCCTTATCATCTTCCACTCCTTACTTTCCTTCTCTGTCACTTACCAAACTTCTTGGGGGCCACAGAGCCCCTCTCTAACCTCCTTGGTCTCTGCGATAAAAACATTGGAGGTCGGGGCAGCTACCCTCCAGTCTGTCAAGTGTGAAACTGGTTGGAAAGTTGAAGGGACACCAGCCATGAGGGTTCCAAGTACACATGTACAATACAAACAAACCACACACACAGTGCCAGCCAGTGCCAGACCGTGTCTTCCCTCCCAAGCTGCTGGAACTGTACTGCCACTACTTGTCATCCAAATGGCAGTACAGCAGTGGAGCACCCCTGGATGACGACTCATTCTGAGTTGAAGTCCTGTGGTTTTCCCCTAGCTCTCTCTTGTCATAAACACTTTTGGCATCTAAGTCTTGGTTACTACATGGTTTAATTGTTTGTTGTAACAGTTTTTGATTTTCTTGCCCCTGAGCGTGGTAGTCTGTGAGTTTTAGCAGTGCACCGTGCTACCCTCTCACCCCAGAGGAGGACAGCATCCTCTGTGATGCCCCATCCTCCATTCCAAGTCAACCCCTGACATCCTAGGCTTATCCCTGAACCCTAGTTGCTGGTGGCACTGCTGCTGCAGTGCCGACAGGGCATGGTAATTACTTTCTAGGAAAAACATGTCCCATTTGTTGTCTTACATGTGATTATTTCACAGTCCGCCAATTTACCAACTAAAGTGGGAGGTAGCATAGCAAAATGGTTAGAGTGCAGGTCTGTGAAGCAGAATATCTCGGTTCAATTCCCACCCCAGTCACCCACTCAGTGCATGACATTGAGCAAGTTTCTTGACCTATCTGTGCTTTCATTCACCTCTGCTTTAGAACTTTACACCAATAAAGCCCCACTGTGAGCAAGGCATCCTCACTAATTCGTACATTAAAAATAAGGTAGCATTTGACTTATAGTGTTTACAAGCTTACCTTGTTTTGACCCTTGAGGAGATAGAGGGGAGAAGTTTCAAGAATACTGCTTACATTGAGTATTAGAAAATATTTAATGGAGTCAAGATATGTTGTACAATTGGAGCCAAGTGTTCAAGGAAATAAAACAACTGGTTTAAAAATGTATTTGATAAAAGGGTAGGGTGTTGCAAGAAATGAGTACCAAAGTCCTAAAGGTAATCAAAGTACAAATGGTATGGTAGGGCACAAATGTGTGGAGGTTTCTTTTTTCTGTAGTAAAAGACCCAGGCATGCTTCTTTTTAGTTGAGGTCACACAGTACTCATGCTGACACTCTCAGCCCTGAACTCCATTCCCACTCCAACATGTCACTCTTTGGGGGGGGGCATAAGAAGAAATATCATACAGACAGAGTCAAAGAGAGGAAGGTAGTACCATTAGATAACAGGGGTACTTTGTATGGGCCAATGAGGATGATACTGCAAGACTCCATCTCCATTAAGCACCCATGAACTGGGTCACAGAGCAGGAGGGGGCAACGGCCAGTATGGATCAGTGTCCCCTTGGTCCCAATATAGAGAGAGAAAATTGTGTGTTTGGAGATAAGAAAATTGCATTTAGTCCATAATAAAAGAATATTTCATTCTTTTTTGTTTTGTTGTTTTTGTAATTACATCCTGCCATTTTTCCTACCCTGTCAAAAAAGTTCCAGAAAAAAAACAGTAAATAAACTGTGACAGGCTTGTGAGGACTGTGGCTTTTGGGGTGAGGGGTTGGAATGGTGGGTAACCCTGAGCTGAAGCTCCAGCTGTTAGGAATCATAAAGTAGATGATAGAAGAAGGAGTAGATACGGTGGCCAGCTGGGTAAAAGCTTCAGACAGCCGTGGACATTGAGAATTCTTGTGCCCGTTCAATAGCAGCTGCAGTTGCCTCTTGCCACAGGGCTTGGCTGGGACTCTCCTCCTTCCCAGCAGATACTCAGCACAAATTGGCTGATGTGCCTTTCCTGGGTTCCGATCTTTTTGGCCCGGGTGTGGCCAGTCATCTTCAGCATATTGAACAGTCCAGTGCCACCTTGAGTGCTACTTCTGTCAAGGGTTCGTCCGGCAAAAATCAGCAGAAGAAAAGAAGAAGCCTTTTCCGCACTTTTTCCCTGCAGCACTGCAGCCCTCCTTTTAAGGAGGACAGCAGCAACAGCAGCAGCAAGCTCAAGCTTGGCACCCCTGGCCCAAGCCCGGGCCCTCCCAGCCTTGTAAAGGAGGCCTAGGTTCCGGTCCTGGATTCTCCTCCTCCAAGCCTGCTCAGTGATGGTGCTGGGGCTGCCACCACCACTTCCATCACGCCAGCCCTGGGACCTCCAATGGAGGGCTGGCTCCACCACTTCCTTTCTGCCTGGTTAGCTGTTACCTCAGACAGGTGGGTTCTCAAGGTGGTTGGACAGGACTGCCTCTGGAATTCAAGCAGTACCCTCTAAGCCAAGCCAAGTCCCTCAGGAGGAAAGAGAATCCACCCAGATTCAGTCCTCTCTCTAAGATGACATTGCTCAGCTCCTCCTCAAGGAGGCAGTAGCTCCAGTGGCGGATCCTCCAGCAGACCCAGGCTTTGTCTCCAGGTACTTCCTGTTGCTGAAGCGGACAGGGGGCTGGCATCCCATTCTAGAGCTGCACAACCTGAATCAATATCTCACACACCTTTCCGGTGGTTACTCCATCCCAGATTATGCCATCCTTGGAAAGCAACATGTGGTTCTGTTCACTGGATCTACAGGACACATTCTTTCACATCCCAATTCATTCATCTAATCAGCAGTTCCTCCACTTCAGAGCCAAAGGGACCCTATATGAGTTCCGAGCCATGCCGTTCTGCCTGTCATTGGCCCCATGGGTCTTCATCAAATGCATCCCAGTGGTGGCAGCCCATCTCAGGTGTTGGGGGGGTCAGAATTTACCACTACCTCAATGATTGGCTCTTGGCAGGTCCCACCCAACAAGAGGTGGATAGGTCCGAGATCTGACCCTCCAGACCTGCTCCCAGCTCGGCCTCCTAATCAACGAGACCAAATTGGAACTCATGCCTTCCCAGGTGATGTACTTCATCAGGGCAGAGCTTGACTCTTGTCAAGCCAGAGCTGGGCTCCTGGCAGACAGGGCAGAGGTTCTCTCTTCCTTTGCCCAATCATTTTGGTTGGACAATTGCACCCTGCCTGGGACTCTCTGTGCCTTCTGGGTTACATGGCACTGTCAGCTTTCCCTCTTCAGCTCTGGGGTCAAGTGGTTCAAGTCCAGATGTACAATACCATGACCATGTACTACCTCAGCAAATAGGGTGAAATGCACTCCCATCTGATTTGCAGAAAGGCGCTTCACATCTGGACACTCATGAGCCATCTGGAGGCATATCTCCTTGCCATCCATGTGGCAGAAGCCTCAAACCATCTGGCAGATGTGCTCAGCCACTTAGGCGAAACATCCCTCGAGTGGTCTCTCCATCCAGAGGTAGCTTACAGCCTGTTCTCCCACTGGGGCAAACTGATGGTGGACCTGTTTGCCTCCAGATAAAACACCAAGCTGAGGCTGTTTCATGCCCTCCCCCCTCAGCAGGTCTCGCTGCAGGGGGATGCCTTCTTGAGACTGAGGACCCCAGGTCTCCTCTATGCCTTCCCTCCATTTCCCTTGATCCTCAAGGGGCTCCTCAAGGTGAGGAGGGACAAGGCAAAGATGATCCTGGTAGCCCCAGACTGGCCACACCAGTTTTGGTATCCAGATCTCCTCAGCCTTGGCTGCAGGACCCTGGAGAGGCTTTGAACATGCCTGGACCTGATCTCTCCCAATCGGGGAAGGCATACCATTTGGACCTTCAATCCCTGCACCTCACAGCCTGGTACCTGAGCTGCTAGTGTTCCAGGCTTTGGGTCTTTCCGAGGATGTCCTCACCATGGTTGAGGCATCCAGAAAGGAATCAACCAGGAAATGTTACGCCGTCAAATGGAAAAGATTTTCCATTTGGTGTCCAGGCAAGGGCCTGGACCCTCTATTCTGTCCTGTGGCTAACATCCTCGACTACCTTTGGTCTCTCTCCAAAGGGGGTCTTCAGTCATCGACCCTTAGGGTGCACCAGGCAGCCATCTCTGCTTACCGGGCATGGGCCGGTCAGCTGACAGTGATGCAGGAGACAGTGGTCAGGTGCTTCTTCAAAGACCTGGATCACCTATCCCCTTCCGGTGCATGAACCTCCACCTCCCTGGGATCTTCTGCTTGTACTGGCAAAGCTCATGGGCAAGCCATTCAAACCAATGCAAAAGTGTGCCTTGTCACACTTGTCATGGAAGACGGTATTCCTGGTGGCTATCATGTCTGCTAGAGGGACAGAGGAGCTCCAGGCACTTTCAGTGGACTCCCCCTTATTGGGTCTTCCACAGGGACAAGGTTGTCCTGCACCCCAACCCAAAATTCCTTCCGAAGGTCATGGCAGAGTTTCACTTTAACCAGGTGTTAACTCTGCCAGTGTACTACTCCAGTTATACCTCAGAGGCCAAGTACAGTCTCCATACTTTGGCCTGAGATGTGCTCTGTCCTATTATAAGGAGAGGATGGTGGAAATTCAGAGAGAGGTTCACCAGCTGTTTGCCACCTGTGCTGAAAAACCACTTCTGGCAGACCTGCAGCAAAATGGACTATTGCAAGGTGGACTACATTGTGCATCAATCTGTGCTATGAGTTGGTGGGCAAGGAGCCTCCCAGAAGGATAACAGCTTATTCTACCTACCATACAGCTGCATCAGTGGCTGCTTCCAGGGACATCCCTATCCAGGAAATCTGTTGGGCTGCTACCTGGAAGTCAGCAATCATCTTCATACCCACTACCACATCGACCTAGAGTCACGCTGGGAAGCTGGCATTCGGGCCTCAGTTCTCCAATCTCTGTTCCCTAAATAGGGCATGTGCACCTTGCCTCCCTCCTCCCGGAGAACTGCTAGGAGTCTGCCAAAGAGTGTGGATGAACAACATATCCACAATCCTAGAAAAACAGGTTACTCACTTGTAACAGTAGTTTTAGGAGTGGTATATATTGTTCATCCACACTCTGTGGCATGTCCCCCTTCCACTTTAAATCTTGCCGGCAGTCTTCAAGCTGGCTCCTCCCACCCATCTGGGTGGCATAACCCTCAGCTCCACCCCATGATGCCAGATTTTAGCCCGCTGGAAGCCAGGTGTTCTGCATCTGCAGCCAGGGAGGTGGGGTGGGTCCGTGTGGAAGAACAACATACTGTATATCACTCCTAGAGCAACTGTTACAGGTTTTTTCAACTTTGGTACATATCTCAGCCGTTTTTGCAACTTTTGGCACCAAATTATTAACATGGTGTTCACGGGACCCCACCTCATGAATTCAGTCACTGTCAGTAGTTATTCGGTTCCGAAAGGCGATTTCATGGTCACTGCATGGAATCACCTCTCTGAACCAATTAGCAAAATGACAGTGTCATTGTTCATGAGGTGGGCTCCCAAGAAGCCTATGTTGAAAATTTGGTGACAAAATTCCAAAGAATTACTGTTTTACGACTGTGCATTGCGCAGTTTCAAAGCACACGGGTAACGTCACGCACATGTAATATTTTCATTATAGATTTTCAACATTGGTATTTTTTTACACCTCCTCATGAACAGTACAGCTGCCATTTTCAGCATCCTGGCCAAAATGCATTTTCGCACTTCCAAAGCAGAATAGTGCGGTCAGTGTGGGAAATCAGTGTTTGGGACATATTACAAAAATCACAGTGACACCGTTCATGAGTGGAGGTCTCAAAGTACCTATGTTGAAAATTTGGTGACAAAAGTGCATCTAATGACTGTGTTATGAGCGTACTTCGAGCAGTTTCCATGCACACACAAAACTTTGTAAATTTGTAATATTTTCACTCCAGATTTTGAACACTGGAATTTTTTTACACCTCCTTATGAACAGTACAGCTGTCATTTTTCACATCCTGGTTGAAATGTGTTTTTGCACTTCCAGCGCAGAATAGCACAGTCGCTATAGGAAATCAGTGTTCTAGACAGATTAAGAGAATGACTGTAACACTGTTCATGAGCAGAGGTCCCAAAATGCCTATGTTGAAAATTTGGTAACAAAAGTCCATAAAATGACTATTTTATGAGCCTGCATTGCCCGGTTTCCACGCACACTCATAACGTCGAGGATTTGTAATATTTTCACTCGAGTTTCAACATTGTCAGTTTTGCACACCTTCTTATGAACTGTACAGCTGTCATTGTTCACATCCTGCCTGGAATGTGTTTTCACACATCTGACACACAATGGCATGATCGCTGTGGGAAATCAACGTTCAGGACAGATTAAGAAAATCATAGTGACAGTGTTCATGAGTAGAGGTCACAAATGCCTATGTTGATATTTTGGTGAAATTATTCCACTAAATAACTGTTATGAGCGTGCATTGCATTTTCCACGTATGCTTGTATGTTCAAGCATTTTTAATATTTTCACTCCAGATGTTCAGTACTGCCTTATCTTCACACCTCCCTATGAATTGTACAGCTGTAACTTTTTACATCCTGCCCAAACTGTGCTTTCACACATCTGGTGCAGAATGGCGCAGTCGCTGTGAGAAATCAACATTTGGGACAGATTAACAAAATTGCAGTGCCACTGTTCATGAGCAAAGCCCCAAATGCTTTCATGAGGTGGGGGTCACAAAAGGCCATTTTGAAAATGTATAGTGCAAATACCAACAAACACCTGGGATGTTAGGGTTTCTGACCATAACGTCCCCCCCGACCCATGGTGGGGCTCCATTGCCCTTATCTTCTCTTCTCTGAACTGCAGACACATCGTCACTCTTCAAATCCAGATCATGAATTGAGGCAACAGGTATGCACGTCACTGTATTTCAACAGGAATATGAACTTGGTGGCTTAACTTGTTCTTTCTGTTGGGAACTGTAGTCCTGCCAATCGGTGCATACCAACAGCAATCCCAACGACGAACTCTGTTATTGACAAATGTTTGTTTCATGAAGGTTTGAGCTGGGAGTTGGGTTGACAACAGCCCAAAAACCTGTCAACTAAGCCAAATGAAAATCACAGCAAACCCCATCCTCTTCCCCTCCTCAACTGAAGCTCATTCCATGACTCTCAAATCCTGCAAGTGAGAGGAGTTCACTGTGGATACGACAGGGTGTGTGTTATTGTCTAATAATGTCACTCCTGGGGTGGGCTGAAGCATGAGGTGAAGCTGAGTGCTTCCACCACCCCAGGAGTGACGTTATTAGACGATAACACACACCCAGGAGTGCCTTATTGCTATTATACAATGGCTCATTTTAAAATAATAATAAAAAGTAAAAAAAAACAGTTTTTTTGTAAATATTTGTGTTGTTTTTTGTATGACATGCATATTTTACAAGTACAAGAAAAAGTAGTCCACTAGGTGGTGCTGCTGCTAATACATGGCTTTCCTGTGCATGGTCATCCTGCCCCCCCCACACACACACACAGTCGTCATGTGGTATGTTTTAGTTCTGGTAGTACATTTTATCACTGTGCTGCCTGTGCTTATTCTAAGAACAGTTGAACAGGTTATATTAATTTAGCCATGAACAGCCCAACGTTGAAGCCAAGCGGTTGCTTCCGGTTTCCGCTCTGCTCCGTTACTATCATTACTTTAAGCACAAACCTGTAAGTTACTCGTCTTTTATTTTACTACAACTGTTTGTTTAGGAAAAGTATCAAATTGTGGGGTTGGTGAGAAGCTGGCAAAGCTTTAACACGTAATTGCCAGTGTTTCCTTTTGTTGGAAAGCGACCATGCGCATGCTGGCAGTTTCGTACTATAGGCAGCTACGTGAAGCAAATCGACAGCTGGCGTGTTTTTTTAAATCTTGTTGGTTTTGTTTTGTTTTGTTGACTGAAGGAGCAAGGCAGGCAGAGAATGTGTGTTTGGTTGGGGGGGCGAGGTGGTCTAAGCTGTGATGGCTTCAGGGACTGTCGGCTTCTCGGTGGCTTACATGGGCAGGGAGAAATTTTTTACTGTTGTCCGGTCAGTTCTGTGCCTGAACTTAATACAGTGATGTTATAGTTTAATATCATCACTGTCCGAGGCACACACTGACCAATCAGAGAAGAGATTTTTTTCTTGCCATTGTATAATGAGTATTATACCATGGACCTCAGCCACTGACCAATCTCATAGGCAGGCTGGCACCTTACCTCCTTTAATTAACTACTGATATTCACTTCAAAAGGTGTCAGCCTGCTACTGTTGTGTGCCACCCTATTACTGAATCCCTCCAACACCCAAAACAACTTCAAAGCACCACCATATTGTATCCCACCAACAGTGCTCAGTAACGTCATAAGTAACAAAAAAAAAAAAATGGATACCTCGTTTGACCTCATCAACAATGAAGAACTGGGCGCAATATTTACCAGCCTAGAAAATCATTTCAGCCCTAATGACAGCATTGCCGAAATTAACGTACCTTTACAGCAGCCCCATTCCCTGGTACTCCATCTGTCTTTAGCGGCCGAAACCACCGGCATTGATCCTGGCACACAGCCTGCCACAGCATCATCATCCCCCTTAGCATTGAACTCAAATTTCACGGTCCTCACCATCTTTCTGGAACCAGCCAGTCCTGGAAAAAAAAGACAACGTCATGAGAAAGTTACACCACAACAAATGCTTGAACTAGAAAGGGAACATCATGAAATAGCAACACAAAATCAAATGTGATGGGCATTGCATGTTTTCTTTGATTGGTGTACACAAAAAGGTAAAGAAGTAACCTTATACACAATCACTTCATCACAGCTTAATAACATCGTATGAGAGTACTATAGTACAGTCCATAACAGTGATAGCAAGGAATATTCTTTCACAAGTTACACATGCCTCAGAGCAGGCTTGAACAGATGATTAAATGACCCTCCCCTAAATCATAACATAAATCTAATGGCTGACACAGTATTCAATACATCAATATTTTCAAAGGAGTAGTAAAGTGCTTCAGAAAAGAAGGCAAAGATAAAACTGACCATCACGCTCCCCTAACAATAAATCGACTAACTCGACTAAGAAATTCTCAACCCTTAACACCAGACACTGCTACAGGCCTTGTAAGAAAAGTCTGGTCAGACACTGTGTTACATGTTGCTCGCAGAGGAAATGGAGGCATAAGGCAGCTCACAACAGAATCCTTCCAAATCAAAACAGAAAATGGAGAACAATATTTAACAGAAAGTTTTAATGGGCAAAGTAAAAACCACAAAGAAATCAATGACCCCACTAAACAATTCACAAGAGGTTGTATGTTCGCACAACCAAACGATCCTCTCTGCTCACTCAGCAGCTACGAAAAATATTTATCCAAACTACCTGAAAACGCACCTTCTCTATTTCTCCATCCAAAAAAAAAACTAGATCAGTCAGTCCTTAACAACGTGACAGTCTGGTATACTGCAGAGCCTATGGGAGTTAATTTCCTAGCTAACATGCTTCCCCATATTTGCAAAGAAGCACATTTTGAGACCATTTTCATGAATCACTCACTCCGTGCCACTACTGTCACTCTGTTAAGCAATTCTGGCATGGAAGCCAGACAAATTATGACCATCACATGACATAAAAGCGAAGCTTCATTACGAAGCTATTGGCACCCAAATCTGCAAGAGTTAAAAAAATGGGGTCAAATAATCAGTGGAGAAAGCAGAAACATATCTTTCCAGACTCCAGCCAAACCACTACCTACCAAGGAAAATACAGAATCAGAGAAAACTCTACCTTTTCCATTCCCAATAATTCCTAATTCACTACAGCCAAGCATCATCAATAAAAACATCACCAGCAAAGAAGAAAATCCCCAAGAACTTACAGCAATCGCTCATGCACCACATCAAGCTGCACATTTTTCAATCGAGAAAGCAGCCACTGAAAGCAACCAATCTGATGAGGAGTCATGCCCAAAGATACCTTTCATAGGAAATCTAGTCAACTATGGATCAGTAAATTTCAAGTGTAAATAAAACGTAAGTAAAAAAAACCCTTAAAAACAGCAGCATAGCAATTCTCTATACAATTTATGAACTCTTACTGAAATTAATACTACAGTTACAAAAGTTTCTCTTTTAGCAACGTTCTTTAAAGTTTAAACTGTTCTCAAATAAACATTTCTAAAAGCAAAAAAGAAATATTAAATGTTTAAAAATGTACCAAACACTAACTCTGCTTAACTTTGCACCTAATTATATGTTACTTACTCAAAATAAATACATATTTCAATTACATCTAATGGATTATTTAATCTTGTGGATCAATATCTCCTCTAAAACTATTTTTTTTATAAAACAAAAAAAAGTTTAATTACATAAGAATAATTTAAAAAAAATGGTATAATAGTAATAAGCCACTCAGGGGTGTGGGTTATCGGGGCATTTACCATGGCTGGCAAGGATTTAGCCACTCGGGCTGCAGCCTCATGCCCAAACCACACCAGCTGTGGTAAATCCCCCAAAAACCGACACCCCCTTGTGGCTTATTGCTTAATTATTCTATTATTATTCTCACTGATCACCCAACATATGCACAAACACCTGGCATCCAGAGACAAATGAAACTCAATACATTTTACTTCATGGCCTAGATGTTCACTGTAGCACAGCATTTTTTTTCATTGAACTACACATTTGCTTGTGTGTGTGGTATTCTGTAATATTTGATTTCCTCTCACATCCACTTGGAATAGGGGATTATGATATATCTTATTTGATTTCCTCTCTTAGACGCCTATGTAGTGATGGCACTGATGGTTTGTTTCTGGATGCCTATGTCCTACGTCCTGTGGCTGTGCCAAGGCCCTCCCCCAATATGTCACTGTATAGGTGATCACTGCTTTAAAGTTGGGACATTTTAACACAGGGAGGAATCTTCCCCAAGAACACTCAGACATAAATGTAGTGCAGTGATTACCCACACAGAGCTGATTTAGGAGGCAAGATGCAATGGTACCCACTGGCGAGGGCTGTAATTAAGGTTTCTGTGACTGGCACTTTTGAGAGTGGTCAGTGTAGAGCACACTTAAAGTATTTGGAGCCCAGTTTGCACACATACTACACAGCTGAATTTGTGTTTGTATACTGCTGACTGAGAGACATCATTGTACATGGTCACTCTGAGTTGAAGTGCTGGGGACTCAGTAAAAACTGAACCACCAGACCCAGAACAGACCATATCAGTAAATCCAGAGCCAGTGCAGCTGGACCCAGTGCAATTTGTATGAATATTGCTGGTCCAGCCACTCAGGCTGGATGGTCCAGTCCAACTTTTTCCTATCTGGTCGCAACACCCAGTTCTCACCCAGTCCTGAGCAGAGGTGAAACAAGACTATTGGAATCAGACTGGACCAGTGGTAAAAACTAGACTGAACCATATGGCTGCAGTGGCTGGACAAACACTATTACTTATGCCCAGTTTGATTGGACTGGCCAGTCCAGAATTTACAGTCAGAATCCAGTGGTCGAGTTTTTACCCATACCTGAAGTGCTGCGTCACACCCTAGGAGCCCCATTTGGCTCCTATACTGAAGAGAGATGGGTCCTACTGGCTTTTCTGCCTGTGAGTTGCTCTTCCACATCCACATAATTTAGTAGGCTACACAACTCAAAGCACCAATGGCCGGAGGTGGTATAGACACTGGTGTTGTACTGTAATGTCACACTGTTACCAAAACAAATCATTTGTCTATTTCTGTGTACAAGGACTACATAAAAACACTAATATCCCAGTATGGCAGCTAACATCGTATTACAATCACACTTTCTAGATCTGTAGAATTGTTTAAATGATTTGTTTTTAATTCTAAGAGAAAAGGGTAAACCCAAGTTTCTTCTCCTGTGGGATGCCTGTTTTTCCAACTTTTAAATCTAATTTGTTTTTGATTTGAAATAATTAAAAGGAGTGCCCCTTGACCCAGGTTTTTAACAGAATTTCTCTCGTTTAAACACCTAATGCACCATAAGGTCAGGGACAAAGAACCTCTGTGCGCAAATACTGATGTAACCCCTTGTTACCCGGGGTTACTAGAATCCCAGTAAGACCTAGTGGTAGGTAGGGAAGGCAGCTTGTGAAACTCCAGTTAAATAGGTTTCACACTGTCTCACTCTCAGCTGAGACTGAGGGATGACATCACCAATAGAACTTTCGCAGCTGCATAAGCCACATTGGAATCTGCAGCAAAGGGAGTTAGATAGAACGTTGGGAGTTTTCAAAGGGAAGTGTTCAGTCTCCAGTTTGCCTTCAAGTAAGAAGGAGCAGTTCCAGTTTTGCCTTCAAGTGAAGGAGTCAGTTTCAAGTGGTGGAGACTGCTGTTTGGGTCTCAGTGCCCCTCCCTCCGGGGGGGGATGTAAAGATCCCCTTGCAGATTCCTGGGGCAATGCCCTTAATTCTGCCAGGAGAAAGAAAAGCTGCTATTTCAGTTCAGTCTTTGTTTTGAAAAGTTGGAAGATTTGTGATTCACCTGTGGGGCACCTGCAACTAAGGGGTGAGTGTTTGGTTTAACATGAGAGGGCAAAAAATGTGTTTCTTCAGCCTGGGACATGTGAGGAAATCTAGAAATTGAGCTACAATTTGGGAAGCCTATAGGACTAGGTCAAACAAATAGAGTAGTGTCAAATACTAGAGTGCTGTGTGATTTCAAGTAAATTGTAGATGGGATGCGACAGTTCATCTATCATTTAATCTACATTCAGAAGTTTCAGTTTTCCAGAGAAATGACCCGGGTATGGGCTGTGGGAGCTGGAGGTGGGAACACCCCCCATCTTTAGTAACCAGGTCCACCTCTATGAATTTCTGCTGTGGTTGCTACTTTGTCTCATGCACTTGGCCAGTGATGGGGGAAGTACCCAGACGTGGGTTGCAAAAGGGAAAATCTCTCTAGGAGTCACAGACTCTAAGTGGTGTGGGGAGCCACGACAAGATAATTGGTTCATTCTTCAAATGGACAGTGAATCAAGTGACTGGCAGGGAAGCCGGGCCAGTCGGGCTGTGTATCCAAAGCGCGGTGCAAGTCCGGGCTGTGTGCCTTGTGGGTCCAGAGCCTGAAAACAGTATAATTGGTTCATTCTTTCAGTGGACCACGTTGTAGTCTCTAATTTGCATTACCAATAAATGTAGCCCCATGGGGGTCCATCTATGCTTTGTTGTGTTCAGCTAGTATGTGAATAAAAGCCACACTGAAGAATCCCATTCCTGGTTCTGGACGTTACAGTTATTGCTTTCTGTGTTCGGATTTACTTGGGTGCCCCTGTGCAGAGTAGCCAAACCTAGGTCCCCCTGTGCCGAGTAACCTCATCCTCCCCAAACCCAGGTCCCCACCAGGTACTGCTGTCAGCTTCAACAGCATGCCACCTGTCATTTTGGTAAAAAGGCAGGGGTGAGGAGTTACAAAAATGGAGGCACCGCTTTGGATTTGTTCAGGAAGGAAGGTGCTTGGGCAAGGTGGCTAGCGTTTTGGCTATCTGGCAGTGGGTAGCCCAAAAAGTTGAAGCAATTCCCTAGTGTGTTGCTGTGTGCTGTGAATCTTGTGCTGCTGTTTAAAAAATGCTAACTGTTTACCAAGAAGCTGTAAAGCCAAAGAGTGTGCCCTTGTCCTGCATCATCAAAATTGTTTACAGCATTTTTGCCTGTTTAAAATGAACTGTGGTAAATAAAGTGTAGAAGACTAGGGGTAGCAACAGGAAAATTGTGCCCTGGACATTTGAAATGCTTTTAAAATAAACTGTTGTGAAGAAAAGTGTGGAAGACTAGGGGTATCAACAGGAAAATTGTGCCCTGGACGTTTGAAATGCTTTTAAAATGAATTGTTGTGAAGGAAAGTATGAAAGACTAGGGGTAGCAAAAGGAAAATTATGCCCTGGATGTTGGAAATGCTTTCTGAGTGAATTGAGAGACTGCAGAGTAAATGGCTATGTTATACGGCTGAAATGGGCTCCCGCCGTGGAGTCAGTTGGAAAAAAAACCAAAAAAGTTGCATTCTGCAGTTTAAATTTGCCTGCTCAATGATCGCCGTGAGGAGAAGAGCCCTCATGAGGAAGAAGAGGCTCATTTGCATGGCGTCATGTGGTTGGTCAGACTGCAATCAGTCCCGGCCCCAGCCAGCTGTACAGAGACTGCCCCAGCATTCGAGAGGGAGTGAGAGTGCAGTGTGTATACTGGCAGTGGAGGAGCATCGCAGAGAGTTCAAAGCATTGTAAACAGTTTAAAAATTGACTTTTTTGCATAAAATCGGGCTCAACCCGCTAATCAATCATGGAAATTGCAAGTTTGGTGTTTAAAACGACTATCGCTAGGACTGCCCGCCCGTCTGTATACTGAGGCCTTCAAGAACTGGCTGCAGGCAGTTTTTCCCCATCGCAGCAAATTGCTACTGATAACAGTAGTGAACATTCAAAAACTGCTCAAACAGTGATTTTCAGCCTATGCCATATAAAATGTCGTGCAGCAGTGTAATTAAACTTTGCAAAGTGCGACTAGTGATGAAGTCCTGCCAGCAAATGCAAGTCTGTTAAGCCATTGAATGTGTGCATAGTAAGTGAATTTAGCCTCAGTTTAAAGTTTGCAGCCAGAGAGAGACTGTGGTTTGTAGAAAATGCAGCACTAGTAAAGCAGGCAATCCTGTGCTAAAACCTGAAGCTTTTAAGGGACTGTGAATAAAATAAATGTTACCAGCTTGTGAAAATCCAAGGAAAATTCTGTAAATGTGTGTAAAGCCAGATCAGAGCAAGTTGTGCAGTTTGAGCAAAAGTTATCAGTAGCTTGTGTAAATCGGGTGCGCAGTGGCTTGACCCAGATTCAAAAATGTTGATGCACAGGAGTGCTGCCGCCGCCATTACAGGGTGAGGTAGTAAAGTAAACACAGCAGCAGAGGAGCCATTTTAAAACTACAGAGTGTGTTCAGTAAAGTGGAACTTTCAGTTACAGTGAACTTTTGTTTGTTTTTCTGCAGTTATGGCCTCAGGACCAGCTCGTTACCCGGATCATGCCCTGGTTGCAGTAACAGCAGCAGTAAATAGACTGAGAGATATTGAAAAGTGGTGCTATGGAGGACAACTGCCTCCTGATGTGGTGATTCCTAATTATCCAGTGCGTGTATGTCAAATATGCTTGGGTGCTGGAAGGGACATCTTCATGATTCCTCACTGTGCTGGATGCCTACAAAAATATGTCTTGTATGAAGCCCCTTCAATTCGTTTGGTTCCCACGTGGACAAAAATTCAGGAATCTGCAGTTGGCAGCATACAGCACCAGGCGGTGCCTGTGGAGGAAGGTCCCTCGGGGGAGTGTGGCACAAAGCTAGAAGGTGCAGAGTTAGAGACAGAACCAGAAGTTGGAGTTTCGGATGCTGGATCCCAGAAAGAAGGTTCAGATAAATTATCAATAGACCCATGGAGGTGGGGGCCTAGCCCGAGTCTCTTAGCTGAAGATGAGATGTGGGAGGCCTTTGAATGGGAGGTGTCAACCTCCACACCTAGTGATGAGTGGATAGTCTCAGGGGTGAGAACGACTGCTCACTCCTGGGCTCAGATCCTCAGTGAAGAGGAAGATGAGGGGGAACCTATGTGGTCTTGTGAAAAAGGAACAGGTACACAGCCTCAAGATCTTGCCTCGGAGGAATGTATTGAAGAAGGTGGTGATGCCACTGCCCTGGCTTTACAGGAGGATAAAGTTAGGCATCTGTTTCTAATTTCCTTGAGGATGCGAAGCTGGCAGAACCAGGACTGGCCACCCCAAGCCAGGCCAGTGGTCTCAGATTGATCAAAGCAAGTAAAGAGGAGAGACTGGTTCGTAGAAAGGCAAATGAGATCTATGGTATGACCTTTCCTACCTTTCCTCGAAAAGTCTGGGAAGAGATTGAGAACTGCAGAAAATCCTGGATCTGGGAAGAAGCAATGGAAAGTGTGCATCCTGGGACCAACAAGCACGTAGAGAATAGACTGTTCCATGAAAAATATACCCTGTGGAAGAGAGGCAGGACACTGTTTATGGACAGAGTGAGAATAGTGGACAGAGAGGGACATGAAATCTCCCACTGTGTGAATTATGTGCACCCAGATGGGGTAATAATTCAAGCCCCTGACCCTGGTACTATTCGTCTCAGTGCAAGGACCTCCCAGCAAATGTGCCCATGCCTACAAAATGGATAGCCGAGCAGTGGTAGTCAATACTGCCACACCAGACTGTGAAGTGCCCTTGTTGATATGCCAATATGAATATCCAGGACTCAGGTGCCCCACATTCATCAGTCTACAGTGTACTGTCCTGTCCAGCAACCATCCACTGGCCCACCAGATGACTTCAGATCCAGAGAGGACACCAGCTCAGCTGTTTCCTGTTCATCACCTGGTAATTGGATGATGTCGGACCAGCTGTTTTCTTTTTGTTTTTGTTCTAAGGTTCCGTCTCCAGAGATGACATCAACCCAGCTGTTCCCAGATGTGCCCTCCTGTGGTTCCCGGAAGATGTCCGCCCAGCTGTATCGGAAGAAATGCTGCCAGGGAGAGTCTTTGGCCGAAGTGCAGGTTGATGCAGAGTCTTGTACTACAAGTGGCTGGTAAGTCCGAACTTTTCTATCTTTATGACATTGCAGTACACACCCTACACTACAGACTTCAAAAATGTGTGAACTGTCCGCAAAGACTCTCCCCTTCAGGACTTTGGCCTGTTAGAACTGTGCTTCACCGGGCTCCAGCCCAGGAGAGATGCTTTATTGGACTAGCCTTCGGGCCTTGTGGTCATTAGTTGGGACTTTTAGGGCACTCCATCCCCCCAAATGTGTATTGTAAATAATGTCATTGTTGTATTCTAATGTAAATACTGTTTTTTCTACCTTTTTTCTAAAAAAAAAAAAAAATCTTTTTGGGATTTTGCAGTGTTTTGATGGTAGGGGTTTAGGTAGACTGTCTATGCAGATTAGGAGCATGTGTTTTGTCTTTCTTTTTCTTACAGGTGTTCCTGGGAAGACAAAAGAGAAGACAAGAAGAGGAGGAGGGGCTCATTGGAGTTACTCGTCAGTGCTTTATTGTGTAGAAATTTAAAGTACTGTGGTGTTATTGTTATGGTTACTGTATTAACCCTTTCCTTCCACAGGTGTGGTTGTGGGGGTAGGGAGGAGGCAGTAATGTGGTATTTTAATGGTATGTGGTTGCAGGTTGCCCAAGGTCGGGGAGGTCCCCGGGTTGTTTTTTGCTTTGGAATATTATGTTAGAGGCAGAAAGGTTTTCCCTAGAAGGTTAGGGGGGATAGACAGGCTGTGGTCCAGAACAGCCAGAGGGACTGCAGTGCTGATCTATCAGGGCTATGCTCTGGATGGTTCTACCAGAGCCACTAGGTGTCCATAGTAAGTGGATAGAGTAGAGGCTGACATGTCAGCTACAGGCCTCTAGGCCCTTAGTGTTGCCTACCTGTGCTTGCACATGGTAGGAGGGGGCCTGATCACCCCCCTCCACAGGTAGCACATAGGGTGGGATGGCTAAGGCGGGTAAATAATGACTGGGACAGTCATTTTCCTGGTCAGGGCGAGTGTAACCCTTGTTACCGGGGTTACTAGAATCCCAGTAAGACCTAGTGGTAGGCAGGGAAGGCAGCTTGTGAAACTCCAGTTAAATGGGTTTCACACTGTCTCACTCTGTTCTCAGTCTCAGCTGAGACTGAGGGATGACATCACCAATAGAACTTTCGCAGCTGCATAAGCCACATTGGAATCTGCAGCAGAGGGAGTTAGACAGAACGTTGGGAGTTTTCAAAGGGAAGTGTTCAGTCTCCAGTTTGCCTTCAAGTAAGAAGGAGCAGTTCCAGTTTTGCCTTCAAGTGAAGGAGTCAGTTTCAAGTGGTGGAGACCGCTGTTTGGGTCTCAGTGCCCCTCCCTCCGGGGGGGGGATGTAAAGATCCCCATGCAGATTCCTGGGGCAATGCCCTTAATTCTGCCAGGAGAAAGAAAAGCTGCTATTTCAGTTCAGTCTTTGTTTTGAAAAGTTGGAAGATTTATGATTCACCTGTGGGGCACCTGCAACTAAGGGGTGAGTGTTTGGTCTAACATGAGAGGGCAAAAAATGTGTTTCTTCAGCCTGGGACATGTGAGGAAATCTAGGAATTGAGCTACAATTTGGGAAGCCTATAGGACTAGGTCAAACAAATGGAGTAGTGTCAAATGCTAGAGTGCTGTGTGATTTCAAGTAAATTGTAGAGGGGATGCAACAGTTCATCTACCATTTAATCTACATTCAGAAGTTTCAGTTTTCCAGAGAAATGACCGGGTATGGGCTGTGGGAGCTGGAGGTGGGAACACCCCATCTTTAGTAACTAGGTCCACCTCTACAGTTTCTGCTGTGGTTGCTACTTTGTCTCATGCACTTGGCCAGTGATGGGAAGTACCCAGGCGTGGGTTGCAAAGGAAAATCTCTCTAGGAGTTGCAGACTCTAAGTGGTGTGAGAGCCACAACAAGTGTAAAGAAAAATTCTCTTTGTGAGATGGAGTCACAAAGTAAGGAGGAAATCTCCTAGAGTCGTCAGACTCTAAGTGGTGTGAGGAGCCCACGACAAGATAATTGGTTCATTCTTCAAATGGACCGTGTATCAAGTGGCCGGAGGGGAAGCCGGGCCAGTCAGGCTGTGTACCCAAAGCATGTGCAAGTCCGGGCTGTGTGCCTGTTGGGTCCAGAGGCTGAAAACAGTATAATTGGTTCATTCTTTCAGTGGACCATGTTGTAGTCTCTAATCTGCATTATCAGTAAATGTAGCCCCATGGGTGTCCGTCTATGCTTTGTTGTGTTCAGCTAGTATGTGAATAAAAGCCACACTGAAGAATCCCATTCCTGGTTCTGGACATTACAGTTATTGCTTCCTGTGTTCGGATGTACTTGGGTGCCCCTGTGCAGAGTAGCCAAACCTAGGTCCCCCTGCGTCGAGTAACCTCATCCTCCCCGAACCCAGGTCCCCACCAGGTACTGCTGTCAGCTTCAACAGCATGCCACCTGTTGTTTTCGTAAAAAGGCAGGGGTGAGGGGTTACACTGAGGCAAGGGTTACCCCAAAGGGCATTTGGCTGGGAAGCCAAGTTTCAAGAAAATACAAAATCACACATGCCCACACAATGCAAAGCATCATGGGCTGCATATGGAAATCACCACAGAATGTTATCCTGGTTCAACTTTAAGCAGAATTGCATGGTGCCGAAAGGCCTCTCACACAGTTTGCAAAGGGCACTAAAAGATGACATAGACACGTGTTTCGTCCTACTAGGACTCATCAGTATGCCTCGTCTGTTTGACACCCCAGTGGAATGAACCAGTTACCCTAGGACGGTCTGTCTGGGTTATGTTGTGGTGAACCCATTAAAATAAAAAAACTGTTTAAAAGACAAAGAACCTCTGTGTGCAAACACTGAGGCAAGGGTTACCCCAAAGGGCAAGCAGTGTGTCTGTCTCATGCTAGTTTACTCTAGGCACAATACAATTGAGCAATAAGGCATGACAGGGTGTGCATTATTGTGGAATAATGGCACACCTTGGGAAGTGACACCTGAGGTGAAGCCGAGAACATTATGTACTCAAGAAGTGCAATTTTTCTCAAATATGCACACCCCGGAATGCTTTACTGATATTATAAAATGGCTACCCTGATTTTTTTTTTTTTTTATTTTAGGACCAAGTAGTGAGGTTCAGAAAGTTAAGCATTTCTGACTTTTGTGCTGTTGTGCTGGGATAAGAGCACGAGCATGTGACTGGATTCCACCAATCACAATACAGTTTTTCTCTTAGCCATTTAACAATGGATTTTTAAAAGCAGCTGAGAGTATTGGTGAAACTTTACTGCTATACTAAAAGGAGTGCTCTTTTTAGTTTTGGTCTGCATAGCAGCTAGTTCCTATTGCAATAACAAGTTGCTGGAGGATTAGGATGCCTGAGTAGGTCCGGCAGTACTGCGCAATCACACTTCTTTGTTCTTCTTTTATTGTAATATTAAACAGACAACCAAAAGTACAAAACTGATTTGGCTGCAGTATATAGACAGACAGACAGATAGAAACAAGCAACATCTTTTTTTTAATTGGAAAAATGTAGGAATAATGCTACAGCCAGGCTTTCATCATTCAAATGTGCAAGGTACTAATCACGATGTTTTACCTTTTTGGTGGTGGGATTTTTCTTTAATACAGCACAGATGTTGAGGTTTGTGGAATTTGCAAGCAATCAGCTTCTGGTACTACCCCACTGGTAGAGATTTAAGTACAGAGGTCTAGCTTTGGGGTGCTTACAAATTGTTTCTGGTAGGGCTTTCTTCCCTTACCCAGCTTTGGGCATTAGTAGGTGCTAGCACTGATACATTTTGTGACAATAAACAGGGCAGATTGTTTAACCAGATATCCTCTTCCAAGCAGGTATGTGCAAAGTTTTAACTTTGCTGGTGAAGTTTGCACAAAGTGACCCACAATGCACTTTGTGTTGTGCCAGTGAATTGACCACCGTGTGCTATACAATAATTCGCAAAATCCTTCTCCACTATCCAGTAAGAAACAGCTGTGAAGTGGCGAATTAGTACACTTCACTTGCACTTTGTAAAGGTTTGCACTATGCAAAGTTGCACATTGCATATAGCACTACGTGAAGTGCAAAGTTTTTTAACTTTGTTCTGTGCTAATCTTTAACTTCAAGTACTAGAAGGCACTATCAACAGATACATTTTGTGATAAGAAAGATAACATACTTTCACATTTTTCAGCACAGAGACCACTCATCCCCCTTCCCGGTTTCAGCACAACACAGAAATTGATTCCCTCCAGTTTTAGAACAGAGATGGGTTTATAGTATGGAGCTTCAGACAAAGAGAAACACCCTCCCTTCTTTCACCACAGAGATAGATTTGTGGCATGATGCTTCATTAAAATAGTCTAGACTCTTACTATCAGGACCTGAATGTAAATCAGAAATTTGATGAGTTATGATTGGGTTGGATTTTAAGTTGAACCATTATAAATTTATGAAAATACAAAATATATGAAATACTGTGTAAAATAAATATTTGTGTGACAATAATGTGTCTGGCTGGCTGACGGACTCAATTTTGTGGATTATTCTGCTACTCACTTTGCTCTTCAGGGAATGCATTGTGTAGTATGTACATGGTTATATATGGTAGGAAGTGGATTAGAGTTGTAGTTTATGCATATGGGTATTGTAGTTCATTATATATGTAAGTTCCTGTCATGCACAGTAAGCTTTTCTTTGTGTATGTCCAGTAATGTAAGACCCCTATCTCAGAGTAGAATAAAAGATGGCCACTGAACTGACACACCATGTATGAATCTCTCTCCTGCACTGACCCACAGTGTATCATGCATTGGTGACCCCAAGATTTCTTGGATTCCTGGGGTGGTGGTTGAAACATGTGGCCCTCTGACTTATGCAGTTTGCGTGGGACAGCTACTTGTTCATGTACATGTGGATCACCTACTGCATTCCAAGGTTGCAGCAAATGCAGCAGATGACATCACTGCAGCTAAGGACAGTGACACAGAGGACTTTGCTTCTACCCTTGAAGTTCCACCAGAACCAGTGCCCAATAATAATGAAACACCTGTTTCACCAGCAGCAGTTACTCCAGCCCGCAGATATCCCCTGAGGCACCAAAGACCACCACAAAGACTTGACCTTTAAAGTCTTGTACTAAACCTGTACCTCTGTGTTACTGAGCTCTTACTTGTACTGTTACTCACTTAGTGACAAGTTCTACCCACGGGGCAGAATAATCCCTGAACTTGTTTCTGGGTACCAAACAGTCCACTATGGCCCGGAAGTTAGGAAATGTTGTTGTTGAAGTATTTAGACATGCTTCTGCCTAAGGGGCAGAGTGTAGTATATACATGGATATGTAGGGTCAGAAGTGAATTAGAGTTGTAGTTTATGTATATGGGTATTGCAGGCCATTATATATGTAAGTTCCTGTCATGCACTGTAAGCTTTTCTTAGGTTATATAAGATCACTATCTCTGAGTAGAATAAAGATGGCCACTGAACTGACACACCGTGTACGCGTCTCTTCTGTACTGACCCACAATATATGACACATTGGTGATCCTTTTCCAAACCATCCAGCACAGTATTTCCTCTCCGCTGCTTGCATCAAGACAAGTTGATAACTAAGAACATTTAAAGGGAAATTCAAACTTTCAGTATATTCAATAAAGGTCAAATACTTTTGTTTCATTAATTCCATAACATACAGTACAGCTATTGGCAAGGGCAAAGCATCAAGCTTGTTTACTCTCTATTTTAAGCTCAGCTTTATCCACACATAGTTGCTGTGCAGGCATTATACAAACAAAGAAGCAGAACAAAAATACATGATGGCATAATAGTCTTTACCCTTTATAGAATTACTTACATACGTAATATAATAGATCATAGGTATTTAGCCTATTGAGCTATATTTTAATTTAACACTTCAGGAGCACATTCCTTGATGAAGCATTGCAGTATGCCATGAAACTTTGGGGTTCTTATGCAGTGGCCATCTATTATATAAATAAAACTTAGCAAAATTATTGTTTAAACAGACGGTAAGTGAGCCTCCTCATTTTTTTTTTATTTTCACAGTTTGAACCAGATGATAGCAGCAGGCATCTAGCATTGAATCATCTTTTATTCCCTGCATGAACCCAGGCTAACCCAAAGCACCTCCCACAGTTCTTCTGACTGTGAGGGGCCCACTCAGAGTAAAAAGTCATACTCTTATCTGTAACTTAGTGACTCCATCTGCTAGTGTTGATTACTTGACAGGATGGACAAGTTTATATTGGGCAAAAATACCTGACTTCATATACCAGCCCAGGCACATCACCACCATAGAACAATGTATATTTGTTTAACTTGGAATTCACATCCGGCCAGCGCCACAAAGTATTAACCCCAATATTCTATGGTCTGAGACCACTGGTACAGCACAGATATGGGACTGTGGTGCCCTGCTTCAGTTCAAAGTACCCCCCCTTCAGCACAGAGATGGGTTTGTATTGCAGCATTTAATACAAAGTACCCCCCCCCGCTTCAGCACAGAGAGGGGTTTGTGCTACAGCATTTCAATACAAAGTATTCCCCCCCTTTTAGCACAGAGATGGGTTTGTGGTGCGAGGTTTCAGTGCAAAGTAAACTCCCTATTTTAGGACATAAATGGGTTTGTGGTGCAATGCTTCAGTACAAACTGCAACACCCTCTCGTTTTGCTTAATAACTGAACAAGTGCTGTACCTTCTAGGGGTCAGATCAGCAAACTTGGGCAAAGAAATAAAGGCAGTACTTGGAATGATTTTTTTTTTCCCCAAGGTCTGCTCACATCACTATGCTGCCATGCAGCTTTCAAACACGAGGAGGCAGCTCACACAAATGTTCATTCACATAAAGCCAGGCCACTTGGTTTAAGGCACTCATAAATAAGGCTCGTCAACACCTTAGAGTTGTTTTAGTTTATTTTAAGATAGATACCCTGTGGTAGCACAAACAGCCCCTCAACCTGTCAACATTTATTGCAGACGTTATGCCTTGAGAAAGCGCACTGCACTTAATGTAAGCATTAGTTAGAGGTAGAGAAGTTTGAATTTATTTTTTTCTAAATTTAATTTTATTTTTCATAAATGTCTTATTG
The DNA here is from genome assembly GCA_016271365.2 of Neoceratodus forsteri. Lineage (NCBI taxonomy): Eukaryota > Metazoa > Chordata > Ceratodontiformes > Ceratodontidae > Neoceratodus > Neoceratodus forsteri. The sequence continues at coordinate 1,744,907,316 of CM057449.1, forward strand.
CTTGTTGCCTTTTGTGAATTTCATTTTATTTCTTTTTATTACATTTCAGTTAAAAAACAATGGAAAAAAATGTCATATCAAGCAGTAAAAACAGCATAATCTTCAAATACCTCATATTTCTTTGCAATATTAATATGCAGTTTTGGCATGTTTACCACAATGGAGTTTGCCCCTTTAAAAAGCAGACCAGGTTGTCCTGGTGCACCCCTTCCCCCATGCTCAGAGATGGTTGTGCCTAGAAGGAGGGGCAGAGGAAGGAGGGGCTAAGGGGCCAGAACAATGGGCAGACAAACAGGAAGGGGCCAGAATTAGGGAGGTACTTAAGGGACAGCACAAGAGGGCCTCAGCCACTTTTGCTGGAGTTTTGATTTTGAGCTATTTTGAAACTGCAGCACATCGGATTGGCAAATTAATTGGAAGGTTTGTGCAACATAAAAGAGGTAAGGAGACAAACAACAGAAAGATTTGATGTAGTATGATGTTTAAAGAATATATAGATATATGGAAAGGGAAACAGCAAGTTGTGAGGAAGGCTATCTGCAAAAAAAAAAAAACCTATAATACAGAGGTAAAGAAAGCATTGTTTAAGTTAGTGGCAACAGGGCAATGATAGCAAGGCTGTGTAGAACAGACATGAGGCGCGGAGGAAGGGTGATGAATTGTGCATCGCTATTTGGGGGTTTTTAGCTTTGAATGCAGCAGTGATTTTGATGGGTGGAGAGCTGAGAGAGGCAGAGTTTTCAGGATAACAAAGGTGTTGATATAGCAGATACGAAGTGGGAAGAATGACAGTGAATTGTGCATTGCAAATTGTGGTAAGGGTGATTTTGCACTGAAGGCAAGTGTGGTTGCACAGTGTGGACCGACAGAGAAGACAAGAAACTCATGGGAGCTTTGTTTTGGTTGCAAGTCGCAACGATAAGGAAGTGAGGGAGATTTTTGAAAAGATCAGGGTTGCAAGACGGGGGTATGGGGGTGAAGTGTGTATCACGGTAGGCTGGGTTGGTAGCCCGAAGCGGAGGCCTATCAAGGCAGGTGTGGAGAGGTGCATGTGAATGGAGGATAGCATGGTTGCCAGCAGCGGGCCTCGCAGGAGCAAAATGGGGGCCAAGAGGAGGAAAAGCTACAGCACCGAGTGTTGGCCGGAAAGGCCTGGGGGATTTGGTGGCTGTTTTCATCAACCAGGAGGATGTTATTTGGCGTGGGGGAAGCTGTTGGGAAAGGTTTAGCATGGGGCCTTCAAGATGGTCATGTGGCGTGACGTCACAAGCCGTGACCAGGCCGCAATGCGAGCAGGGCCTTGTTCTAAGGTATAGTGGGGGCCAAGGAAGGGGCCCTACAGGGGAGGGGAGTGTTTTTGGGTGGTAGCCCAAAGTGGGGGGGCCTTGCAAGGCAAGCGGGAAAGGTGCACATGAAAGAGGATAGCATGGTAACAGGCAGTGGGCCTCGCAGGAACACAATGGGGGACAAAAAAAAAAAATAACTACAGCACCGAGTGTTGGCCTGAGATGCCTGGGGGATTTGGGGGCTGTTCATCAGATAGGAGGACATTATGGGGCATGGGGGAAGCCTGGGAAAGGGGTGAGCATGGGGCCTACAAGATGGCCACATGGCGTGACGTCATACGCCGTGACCAGGCCACGATGTGAACAGGGCCTTTTTTCCAAGGTATAGCGGGGGCCAATGAGGGGTCTCTGCATGGGAAGGGAGTGTTTTACTGACAGGACAGTAATCAGTACAAGGCGGAGGGAAGCCTGGGAAGGGCCAGGCAATCAGAGGGTCAGAGGTCGGAGCTACCGTGGCGAATAGCCAGGACATGATGTCACATGCCCGAAGGGCCATGCGGCCCAGGTAGGAAAGGATGACAACTCTACAGCAGGCCTCAGAAAGGTCAAGGAAGGGAATTGGCAGCACAAGGGGGTACAGTAGCCTCAAGCTGGCATATGTTATATGGGGAATGGATTGGGGGGCGTGGCTGAAGCCAGGTGTAAAAAGAATATATATATATAATAATCATAAATAAATAAATAAAAAGAAAGAAGATGGGTTTTGGGTCCCAAAGGGATGATGCCACGTGGTGCAACACTGGGGGAAGCGACAGCGAAAAGGAGGGACAAGGGATAGGCCTGGGGGTACCAGCGGCCAGAAGGGGAAGGGGACATGCAAGGAAAGGTGAGGCTGGGAAGGTCATGGGGGGGAAAGGATAGAACTTCTTTGAAAAGGAACACCGGAAGCCACGAGGCAATGGTGTGCAAGGACAGGTCAGGGCACTGGTGAGAAGGGTCCGGCCATACAGACGAAAGTAAAAGGCGTTCCGGATGGTACAGTTATACAATTAACCTTGTTTCCTCTCATAGTTGTCTTCACAGGGTAAAGAGAAAGAGGACAATGGCACCAAAAAAGAGCAGGCCATCAAAAGAGGAGGCTTACAAGGCTATAATGGAATTAGCGGAAAAAGCAAACAGGATGTGGGAGCTGGTGGAGGGAGAGGAACCAGGGAGACCCGGGGAAAAGAGAAAGGCAGCTGTGGGGAAGGGCGGCAAGGAAAAACAGCCAACCAGAGGGCCATGGGGTACCAGGAAGGCACCAACAGTGATAACAGGGCCGGCCAAGACGGCGGATCCATTACACCTGCAGCCTACGGTCACTGTGTCACCGGTCCCCCAACCAGATCAGGGTGGCATCTCCCTGGTCGAACCCAGTCACCATGCCCAGAATGGTTTGCTCCCTCCAAAAAACCCAGCAGCCCAACCCCCTCCTCAGCCGCTGGAAAAAGCAAGAGGGACCTTGGAAGACTCCAGGCAGAATGGCCTGGACAAGGTCATAGGTAATACATCCAGTGCAGTGGGGGACAGTATAAAAGAATATATAAGGAAACTGGTAACGGCATTAGGAGCAGGCGGTATAAGGCAGATGGAATCGGCACTGGCAGAAATCAGGAGGGAGACAGATGAGACAGAAAGGAAGGAACAGGGAATGGAGAGAGAGGGAAAAGGGACAAGAGAGATAGGTGCCGCTGGAATGAGGATAGGCGAGCATGTGCCGCTGACCACAAAGGAAAAAATTTGGAGAGGGGAATATGTGGACATATTCGCCTTGGTGAGCCGTGAGGCCGTCGCCAAGTATGAGGAAGCTGAGTGGCATAGGTAAGAGTGAGATGGCAGCGGCTATAGTGCTTTTAGGGAAGAATGAGGAAGATAAGTTCACAAAAGGGAAGACTTGGGATAGATAGTTCCTAGGTTTCTCTTCTTTCTCAGCCATCATCATGGAAAAAAGGCTGGAGTTAGGCATCCTGCTCATTACCTATTCACTGATAATTTGGAAGGCTAAGGGTGGAATGGGGTGGTTATACTATGATGAATTCTTTAGGCAGAGAATGGCAACATTTGGGGATGTGAGATGGGACACCAAGCAGATAGATTTATGGACGGATTACATCACAGACCAGTCCACACCTGAGGGGGATTGGAACAAGAAGGGTTTTGGGACCCAGAGATGCTGCTGGACTTATAACAGAGCCTTTTGTTCCTGGCCTCAATGTCGATTTCGGCATGCATGCTCAAGGTGCGGGGGAGGCCACCCAGCAAGCAAATGTAGAATGGCATGGGGCCAAGGGCATGGGGGGGGGCAAGGAACAGGCCAACAGTTTTTTTAGAGAGGGTCAATATTTTAGAGGCCAGACATGGAATAGGGGAGGACGGGGTAGGGGGAACACGAGTGGTGGGGGACAGAGCTGATGAAGGTCGAGAGGTCAGTCAGGGAGAGATAGAGGGGGGAAGGGGGAAGGGCAGGGGATGGGACAAGGAACAGTTTGGGATGGCCAGAACCCCCATCAAAGCTAGGTATGGGCAGGATACATGGACAAATATCCAGACACATGAGTGCGGGATATGATTTTGAAGGGGTTTTAGCACTGGTTTTTCATTACAGTTTACGGGGCCTAGGCAAGCAATGGAGGCCAGAAACCTAGGGTCAGTGAAAGGGAAGGAGGAGGCATTGAGACAGAAGATAGAGAAGGAAGTAGCAGCAGGTAGGGTAGAGGGGCCGTTTGATAACCCCCCATTGCAGAGCATGCGAGTATCACCATTGGGTCTGGTACCCAAGAGGCAGGAAGGGGAATACAGAGTGATTCACCACCTGTCCTATCCAGAAGGGGAGTCAGTGAATGATTTCATCAGTGAAGAACACAGTAGGGTGACTTATGCAACACTAGAGGATGCAGTCTGGATGATCTGGGCCACTTAGGGGGCATGGATGGTTAAAACAGACATTGAGTCTGTTTTCAGACTACTTCTGGTCAGGAGGGAAGACTGGGATCTATTGGGTTTCAAAAGCGGGGGAAGTTACTATTTTGACAAAGCAATGCCAATGGGTTGTTCCACTGCATGTGCTACATTTGAAGCTTTCAGCACCTGCTTACGATGGATATTCCAAGAAAAAATGGGTTATAGGATGGTCATCCATTATCTGGATGATTTCCTACTCATTGGAAGAGGAAAAGGGAGACACAAATGATGCTGGGTAAATTCCAGGATTTGTGTCAGGAGTTGGGGGTACCACTGACCCTGGAGAAGACAGAGGGGCCCAGCAGGGTTATAGAATTCTTGGGGATTGAGATAGATGCACCGAACGAGATATTTAGAATACCGGATAAGAAAGTCAATAAGCTGAAAGAACTAATACAATTACACACCAGCAGGAAACGGGTACAGCTAAAGCTAGTACAACAGGTACTGGGGCACTTGAACTTCGCCTGCGGGGCCATAGGACCAGGGAGGACATTCACAAAGAGGTTAGCCAGAGCTACAGCAGGGGTCACCAGATCTCATCACTGGGTAGACTTGATGCGAGGAGTTAAGGAGGATTTTAAGATTTGGGAGGAATTCCTTAGGGAGTACAATGGGTGCTCGTTCTGGCAGGAGGAATGGCTATACAACACAGATCTCGATCTATACACAGATGCAGCTGGAGGACTGGGCATGGGGGGTACATGAGAGGCAGATGGTTCACGGAACCCTGGCTGGCCAGCTGGATGCAGGAGGGGAAGGTGAGAGACATTACATTGCTAGAGATCATGCCCATATGGGCATGTACTTTGGTCTGGGGAGAGGAATTACGGGATCAAAAAGTAACGTTTTGGTGTGACAATAGAGCAGTGGTAGATGTGTTGAACAACAGGGGGGCCAGATCAGATACAGTCATGCAGGTGTTACGACGTTTAGTTTTAAGGGCATTGCAACTGAACATGTCATTTAGAGCACAACACATAGAAGGGGTACACAACACTCTGGCTGACAGCCTTTCCCATCTGCAGCTGGACCATTTTCAGAGGCTGGCACCAGCAGCAGAAGAATTAAAAACACCCATACCAACAAACATCTGGGACATTGGCAGGAAGGAGCAGAATTGTTGTTTCACAGCTCATGGGTGCCTCAGACTCTGAGGGCCTACGACGGGGCCTGGTGAGTGTTTCAAACATTCAGGGCAGAGCACCAGATGGAGGTAAGTAGGCCACTCACAGAGGAACAGTTGGGAATGTTCACAGTGGAACAGTGGAGGAAAGACACAGCCCACACCACAATGAGAGTTTACCTGGCTGGGATTAGTCTTATCTGCAGTCTAAAAGCGTGGAGGGACCCGACAAAAACATTGCTCATCAGAAGAATGATGCAAGGATAGTGCAGGTTGAAACAGGGACCAGCAGATAGTAGGAGGCCTATAGGGAAACAATGGCTCATAAAACTGAAAGAGGTGCTCCAAGCAATATGCAGATCATGGAACGAGGCCCAGCTGTTTCACACGATTTATGTGATAATGTTTGCAGGTGCCATGAGAGTGAGCGAGGTGGTAGGTCATGGGAGAGAAGACGAGGAAAGCGGGCTAAACTGGGATGACATAACCTGGGGGGCGACTGAAATACAGATCAGGATTAGGAGATCTAAGACAAATCAAGTGGGAAAAGGTTGCAAGGTGATGCTAAAAAGTCAACCAGAGGGCGCAGTATGCCCGGTACAGGTGCTGTGGGTTTTCGCCGCAGAGCAGGGGACCAGGACAGGAAAACTATTTGTACATGGGGATGGGAGAAGTGTGACTGGCTACCAAGTCACAGCAATACTGAAAAAGGGCATGCAATTCATGGGAGAAGACCCAGCTAATTATTCTTCCCATTCCCTGAGGATTGGGGCTGCCTCACAGTGGGCGGCGGCAGGCGAGGCAGTGAGCAAGATATTGGAAAAGGGACGCTGGTGATCGGCCAGTTATAAGAGGTACATTAGAGTGCTGAAATAAAAAAAAAAACACACTAACAACAAAACTAGGTAGGTATAGATAAATATATATTTAGGCAGAGGGGGATTGTAGGGTCCGGGCTGGGATCACAGCAAAAAGGGGGCAAAAAATAGGGAATAGACAGGGAGGGGAGCATGAAAAAGGGGGGAGATGAATGTTGGAACAACACTGTGAGCTGGAATAGTAATGACTTTTGCTTGCACCCCATAGGTGGAGGGAGGATCATGGAAGTATGGATCTGTGGCCACTCCTACATTTATTGGGCCGGAAAGAGAGCAGCGAAGAAGGCTGGGGGAAGGCAGCTATACCAGGATGTGAGAAGGTGTAGGTTGTTTTGGCATGGCATACGGGGGATGAGGTGGGCTCAGCTGTTTCCCACATTAACAGAACTCAAAGAACGGCAGCCCAGGCCAGACCTAATTATTCATTTAGGAGGCAATCACCTGGCAGGCAGGCCTTGGGTGGACACATACTTACAAATTAAAAAGGACTTAAGAGCTATAAGGCAGTGGTGGCCGCAAGTGTGCATCGCTTGGTCAGATATGATACCAAGGAGAGTATGGAGGCAAGAGCACAGCCACAGAGCAGTAGAAAGGGCCAGGAGGAAGATGAATAGGAGGGTTGGTACATTGGTAAGGCAGATGGGTGTACAGGTGATACTCAGGGGGGTAGAATAATGGGTACATGAATTTTACAGGTCAGACGGGGTACACCTGTCGGATATAGCTATAGACATGTTCAATACAGAAATTATGAGATTTATAGAAGAATGGAGAAGACAGACAAATAACAGGAATTAAAAAAAAAAGTAAATAAAAAAGGATATAGATGGAAAGGAGCTCCCTGATGCAAGGGTGAAGCCTATCCCAGAAAAAGGGGGAAGCTAGCCATCCAACACAAGTTGAAGACTGGCTAGTGGGGAAAAGGGGGGAAGGGGGAAGGAAAAAGGAATAACACAAGAAGAGAAGGAAGATGAAGGAAAAAGCGGTCTCGGTTTTCACCGTTACCTAAAGGAAAAGGAGAAGAAGAAGGCACCCAGGTTTTCACCTGGGGGAAGAATAATCAGAAATTGATATATGGAGGGAAAAAACGAAATGTTGGAAATATGATAATAAAGGAATTGGAATGGAATATGGAATTATGGATCTAAATAAATTAATTGCCAATCTGAGCACAACAACAAACAATGGTGTCTGTCTTTTGTGGGGGAAGAGGGGGAATCCGGGACAATGGAGTTTGCCCCTTTTAGAAGGCAGACCAGGATGTCCTGGTGCACCCCTTCCCCCATGCTCAAGATAGTTGTGTTCAGAAGGGAGGGGAGGAAGGGGAGGGGCTAAGGGGCCAGAACAATGGGCAGACAAACAGGAAGGGAGGGAATTAGGAGGTACTTAGGGACAGCACAAGGGGGCCTCAGCCACATTTGCTGGAGTTTTGATCCTCCCACCCACCCTGTCAGGCAAGCAGTAAGGAAGACAGTCAAGATGGGACTGTGTGGGGCTGTGAAGGTGTAAGACAAAACACGTCGATCCGGACAAAAGTGGACTGCCAAGGTGGATGGCAGGTAATGATATGGTTATGGACTGCCAAAAGTGGATGGCAGGTGGTAATATGGTTAGGACTGCTCAGCGGTGGATGGCAGAAGCAAAGAGGGGGAAAAGGGGGGGAGGAGGGGAGGCGGAGGAAGAAAAAGGAATAACACAAGAAGAGAAGGAAGATGAAGGAAAAAGCAGTCTCAGTTTTCACCGTTACCTAAAGTAAAAGGAGAAGAAGAAGGCACCCAGGTTTTCACCTGGGGGAAGAATTATCAGAGATTGATATATGGAGGGAATAAACGAAATGTTGGAAATATGATAATAAAGGAATTGGAATGGAATATGGAATTATGGATCTAAATAAATTAATTGCCAATCTGAGCACAACAACAAAAAATGGTGTCTGTCTTTTGTGGGGGAAGAGGGGGAATCCGGGACAATGAACACAGCAGTACACCACAGTACAAATGCTACCTGCACACAGATGCACATAGTGACCTTCAAACAAATCTTAAGCCTTTTTAAGGAGTTTAAATAAATGGCTGACAACTGAACTTGTTTACTCAATAACTGAATGATGAATTGCTTTATTGTTTAATTAAAATGAACGGTTGGAGGACTAAGTGTTTGAGAACATCACAAAAAGAAAAAAAATGCTAGCCACCTCACTGACCAACCAACTTTCCAGAAGAAAGTACACTACCCTCACTGTTCACTGTTCACTCCTATCTCTGATCCATTTTGCAGAAAGATGATTGCAATGTAAAAATGTATATACGTGAATTTACCTTAAGCATTTAGTCAGTCCTACACTGCGATTTGGAGATGGGTATGGGGTACAGGGTATGGGGAACTGGGAATGCTACCCTTTCGATCACAGGAGCAGGAATTTACATTAAGCAAAACACTTTAGTCAATCCTGCAAGCAAAGCGCTACTAGATACATAAAGCAGGGAGATGGGTATGAAGAGCTGGAAAAGGGAACGGGAGCCGTAGGACACTGGATAAATGGGAGCGACAGGTATGGGGGTCTGGGAAAAGGAACAGGAGAAGTAAGACACTGTTAAGGGGGCAGTAACCACTTGTTTGCATTCTGAGTTTCTACCCAGATTTAATTGTGGTTGCATATCTTACAAAACTTACACAGCTTGAAAAAGGCAGATCACTGAAACAGAATAAGCTTTAATGGATTTAATTGAAGTGAAACAAGGAATTGTGGGGCCACAAACAGGATGGAAAGGTATCAGCCGAAATGGAGAATTTGTGATTAGGCGCTAACAATGTGTTTACACTACTGACTCAGTGGAAAAACTGCAGTTTTTTAGTATTTACAAAGTTGCTGATTTCATTTTATGTCGTATTATGGACCACATTTCATTTTATTTCATGCTATTTGGCATTTGTGATTTGCATGGTTCTGTAGTTATAGGACTGTGACCCTGTCTCAAACTCCGTCTTTTTTCCAGGCAGTTTCTGGGTTTCCATCTTTACGGGTAGAATAAAGGGGGATTGAAGTAAGCATTGCAGGAATGCAGGTTTAGGTCTCTAGGTTGTGAACACTAGTTTTTGTAATTTTCTGAATACTAGTGTTTTGTAATTTCTCTATTTGATTCCAGGGGGGTTAATCTATGTCTTTACTGTACTGCACATGATAGTGCTTGCTTGATTGCTGCACAGAGACATGAATGACTGATTCTCTTTTATTATTAAGATTTTGGCCAATTCAGTATCCTGTTTGTTTTTGGGGCTGATTGTTTTTATTTAGCAGGCAGTGGCTACACCCACCCTTCCTCTTCCAATCTCCCCACCCCAGGTTCATCTACCTTTACAGAGAAACCACAGGAGGGCAGCAAGCAGCTTCTTGTTTGGAGTCAGGAAAAGGTGGGAACATATGCTACCACTACGATCTATTTATTCTAACAGGACAACTTAGACCCATTATAATATAGGACGACAAAGAGAATAGTTTACAGCTTCCTACAGGAAAAGCCTCTCTAATACTGGTAATTTAGCAAAGCAAATAAGGGTAATCTCTTTCGTTAGTCAAGTACTTACGAAGAAGTCAGAAAGAGGGAGAAGGGGGTAGGGGTAGAGGCGAAGTAGAAAGGAGAGAGACAGAGAGTGAGAGAAATGCTAAAAGCAGGGCATGGGATAAAAGTAATAAAACAGACTGACTATAGCAGAAGGAGGGTTTAGATAGCAAAGCAGAAGGTGACATAGAGCAGAAAGGGAAGATGCAGGGAGTGGTGCAGTGGCCATCAGGGCGACGTTCTGGATACTGCAGTGCTGCCCCATATGCTGGCACCTCTCTGGGCTAAGGGCAGAGGTGCCCAGTCCCCTGGTTGAGCTAGTAGGAGTTCTGTTGACCTTTGCCCCCACTCAGAGGCCATCATGTCCACAGCCACTACCACAACGGTTGCCTGGGCAGGGGGCTGGATGGACTATGGTGGGTTGAGGGAGGGAGTGTCAGAGGCACATCCCCAATCCAGTCCAACACTGGAATTCCTATACTGTCTTGGAGGAACAGGCAAGTCCTGTAAGGGAACCTGAGGTTGAGACCAGGAAGGATGTGTAGGTCCTCAAGGAGGGGGACCCAGGGGCGGGTAGAAGAATACCCCAAGGGAAGAGAAAGCTACTACTAGTGAGGTACTCAATTGTCCAGGGAATGGATTTGGGCACAGGTAGTGGAGTTGAGAGGGAGGTTAAGTGCCTTCCAGGAGGCACAGCTTGGAGGGAGGTTGAGCTAATCTAGAGGATCACTAAAGCAGTAGCAAGGAGAGGGTGTCTGGAGGTTGTTGCCCACCTGGGATTAATGACCTAGCCTGGGATGAGGCAAGCATAGGACAGGTGCAGGAGGACTTCAGGGAGTTAGGAAGGTGCCTTGGGAAAGTAGCTGCCTCTATGACATTCTTTGAGGTGCTGCTGGTCCATGGCAGGGGGAGGCAAGGAATCCACACATCAGAAGCTTCACCACTTGGTTGAAGGGCTGGTGCAGGGAAAATGGTTATGGCTTCATTGGGGACTGGGGACCCACCTGGAATGATGCGGACCTGTACATCCATCCAGGAAGGGGATGGCAGCTCTCAATGAATATAAATGCTTCCTAGGAAAGCATTTAAATTAGCCAAGGTGTGGAGAACGATGGGAACAGGGAGACTCAAGCAGCCCACCCCCACAGGTTAGAGTAGACAGAAAGAGGGATCAGGAGAGTAAGTTGTTAACATGTACACCTGAACCAGTCATAAAGGGTATGGCAGAGGAAAGGAGGCAGAAAAAGAAAGAAACCAGAGTTGGAGGGAAGAAACAAGAGGGCAAAGGAAGGAATAGAGGGTTGCTAGGCAACAAAACATGGAAGACCTTGATTACTAGTGCCTGCAGTATGGGAAATAAAGTCCCAGACCTGGAGACCTTGATAGCAGAAGCTGACCTGGACAAAGAGGCAATAACTGAGAAGTGGTACACCACAAATGAAGACTGGGAGCTAAGTGTATGAGGTTATGCTCTATTCAGAAGGGATAGAGAGGGTAAAAATGGGGGAGCTGGGGTTGAGGGGTGGGGGGCCCTGTATGTCAGAGAAGGTATAAAGGCAACTGCAATATAGAGGAAGGCCAAGGCGCTGTGAGTCACTCCTGAGCCAGGCAATGATACAGCAATTCATACAAGGGTGATCTATAGGCCTCAAGCTCAGGGGGAGGAGGTGGATAGGGGCTACTGGATGAAATACAAGAGATGGCAAAAAAGGGGAGGTACTGCTGCTGGTTGATTTTAATATGCATGACATGGACTGGACCATCCTGGCAGCCGTCTCAGCCAGGAGCCGATATATCTTGGACTCCCTGCAGGGAGCAGAACTCAGGAAGCTAGTGCTAGAATCCACCAGGGACAAGGTGATTCAGGAGCTGGTACTGACCAGTGGAGATAGAATCACAGAAGCCTGAGTGTAAGGTCACCTGGTGTCCAGTGCCCACCACACAGTGTGGTTTAACATGGGTACAGGGTCAAAGTCAAGCCGCACAATGGTGAGGGTCTTGGCTTTCAGGAGGGTGGACTTTACTTGGATGGGGATATGTATCAAAGAAGTCCTGGCAAGGAGGGAGGTGGGGGGGGTTGAGCAGCAGTAGGCACACCTCAAAGGAGCCATAGTGGAGGTGACAAATCAATACATTAGATTGAGAAAAAAAGGCAAGAGAAGGAGAAAATCACTATGGTTCTCAAAAGAGGTAGCAGAGACAGTAAGGGTCAAAAGGTTGGGTTTCAGAAAATGTAAGAAGATACATAAGGAAGTGGATAGGGTGGTGTACCTAAATTTTCTGAAGGAAGCAGGGAAAGTGGCAGAGTGCAAAGGCCCAAACAAAGGAAAGATTAGCACAGATGGTAAAGAAAGAGGTAAAGACATTCTATAGACACATTAGTGAAAGAAGGAAGTCTGGGGGAGGGATTGTAAGGCTCATAGGAGGTGAAGGGAAGGGAGTGGAGGGAGACCTGAAGATGGCAGAAATACTGAATAAATACTTCTGTTCATAAGTTCGGCCCTGTCCCATTTGTGTTATGTAGGAAGGAATCTGAAGCAGGGATTCTACTACTATCTATCTTTTCTGACTTTCTGTTAGACGGCACAGTCAAATCTTACTTCTATCTGCTGTTCTTTCGAATTTCTGCCTTGCTTGTGTTTGTATTGTAAGGCATATGTATAAGCTAAAGGTAGCTGAAATGATTGCAGAGGTAGCTGTGGCAGAGTGTGACCTCGGATTGATGTAATATGTCTCAATGCTATGGCCAGCTACTACCTCGGTCACAACCTTATGCCTAGCAACCTAGAGCTATAAAAGCCTATCTTACTGGTGAGATGTGTGGAGAGATGGACTTGAACTGGATCAGGACAAGGCTGCCTTATGTCCTGGAGAGATTGATTTGAAGAGCGAGAGAGACTAGAGGAGACATGCTGATTTCATATCTTGAATTGTTTTCTAATTTGCTGAAGAAGGAGAGGAGATGCAGAAATGTTTTCTGGCTTGTTTATTTTTCGTCTTGTGATTGAGAATAATAAATCACCGTGGGTGAATTTTCTACAATTTCTCCTGGACTGCTCATGTTGCCCTGACTTAGACCTCCATTATATTTAGTGTCAGAGGTATGTGGATTAGTTACGTCTGGTGTCATTCTGTGTCAGGAGCCACACCACATCCAGAAGCCTCTCCACATCACTGAAGAAGGGGAGGGACAGGGACCAAAGCTGGGTATCAGATATAAACAGGGTAGGAGGGGAACAGCAGTCCATTTACAGAAGAGAGAGTCCTTGGAAGCTCAAAAAAACTGAAGTACAAAGCAAAGGGACCGGATGGTATACATCCCAGGATTTTAAATGAACTAAAGAGGGAGCTAGCGGTGCCACTGGCAGCCATGTTCAATGAATCACTCAACACAGCAATCATTCCAGAGGCCTGGAGGAGGGCACATGTAGTCCCTCTTCACAAAAAAAGGTAGCAGGGAAGAGGCAGGAAACTATTGGCCGGTCGCTCTCACCTCAGTAGTGGGCACGATTATGGAGGCGCTTCTGAAGGAAAGGATTGTGGAACCTTTGGTATCCAGTGGAGCTGAGGATCCAAGGCAGGATGGATTCACAGTAGGAAGGTCATATCAAATGAATCTGATAGATTTTTTTAACTGGGTAACAAAGGAGGTGGATTGGGGGGAATGGTAGATGTCTCTTTCCTCAGTTTCAGCAAGGTCTTCGACACCATCCCACATAGGATACTGGTTGACAAGATGGGTAGAATGGGCAGGGGCCACATGGTGGTAAACTGGGTTAGAATCTGGTTAGGGGACAAGAAGCAGAGGGTGGTGGTAAATGGGAACCAATCCAAGGAGACGGGGGGATGACCAGTGTGATACCTTGAGGATCAGTCCTGGGAGAGTCCTTTTTAATGTCTTCATCAGTGACATTTCAGAAGCGCTGGAGGGTAAGATTTGCCTGTTCGCAGATGACACAAAGATCTGCAACAGGGTGGACACTCCAGATGGGTTGGAGAAAATGAGAAGGGAACTAGAAAAGCTGGAAAAATGGTTTGATTTGTCACAACTGAGGTTCAATGTGAAGAAGTACAAAATCATGCACCTGGGACTCAGAAACCCTGGAGAGAACTGCAGGATGGGGCGGAGTTGCTGACCATCACCAGAGAAGAACGGGATCTGCTGGAGATTATCTCAGATGAGATTAAGGTGGCCAAGCAGAGTAAAAAGGTTGTAGGGAGGGCCAGTGGTATGTTGGGGTGCATAGGAATGGGTATCACTACCAGAGGAAGGGAGGTGGTGATACCACTATACAAATCACTTGTGAGGTCTCATCTGGAATACTGAATACAATTCTTGAGGCTGAATCTTTGGAAGGACATAGACAGGGTAGAGGCAGTTCAGAGAAGGGTGACTAAGATGGCGCAGGGCTTGCACCTGAAGACATATAAGGGGAGGTTAAATAATCTCAATATGTGTACACTGGAAGAGAGGAGGGAATGGGGAGACATGCTAGAAACTTTCAAGTATCTTAAAGGCATAAATATGGTGCAAGTGGGTGACATCTTTCAATATAGGAGTAGTGCAAGAGCAAGAGGCATGACATGAGATTGGAAGGAGGAAGGATAAGGGGACGTTTGAGGATGTTTTTTATTCATGGAAAAGGTAGTGGATGCATGGAATAGCTTTCTTCAGGAGGTGGTGGGAGCAAGCACAGTGGGGGGACTTAAATATGCATAGGATAGGCATAGGGAACATTGGAGGTGGAAAGGAGAGGCTAAATCTGATGAATAAGCAGGGTCAGCAGCAGCTAATAAAGGCGGGGGTATTTGAGCAGACTGGATGGGCGTAGTGGTCCTAATCTGCTGTCAATTTCTCTGTTTCTATGTTTTTTCTCCACCCTTCCCCAACTGCCCCATATGCACCTTCCCCATGTGCCTGTTCCACCCGATTTTAAATCCCCCTACTCTCTCAGTGTAGATGCCCTTTTCTAAAAGTTTGTTCAGTCTGCCACCACTCTTTCTGTAAAAAGTACTTCCTGACATCCTTGTTGTTCCCCACCCCCATTTTATGAAGATTTTCCTGGTGCCTGTGCTACCACTTACTGAGGCTATGCAAGATTGAGGGTCCAGATATGCATGATTTGTGTGTGCCTGTCCTGCATAGCTATGCACCTGTGGACAGGCACACAGTGAACAGTATGTACTATTATGATCCACTGCAGGGCTCCTGTCCATAGCCCTGCCTCCCAGTGCTCTGCTGTGTGGGGGGCAGATTGAGGGACACAGGTGGGCATCCAGTTAGATGCCCATCCTGGGTCCCAAAGTGGACCCCCTTCTCTACATGAGCAGGGGATTTCAGGAACATGCAGGTCTGACATTTGAAAAAGTATGGGTGAATGCCAGAATGGCTTCCCCAACCATCCCTGTCAGCCCTGTGGGCTGGAGCAGCACAATGGAGGGAGTTTCTGTCCCACTGCAGCCAGCATGTGTCGTAGGGGGTGCAAAAAATATGGTAGGGTTCCCACTGCTGTTTCTTGCACTGCCCCTTGCCTGGCACTCCTCCTTTGTGAATGGTGTGGAGTGTGGGCATGCTCCCTGATGCAGCCCCAGACAGGCAGCGCACATAGCTGAGTGACTAACTAGGGGATCCAGTGCAGAAGGGATGTGCGGCCCTTCCATGAATGCATGTAGAGGTCCACAGGGGCACATAGGGCCCCTGGTTTGCAGCATTCAGACATTAGGTTGCCTACGCACCATGGTTCCATGGTGCATAGGCAACCTGCCCGTTTATGTCTAAGGGCCATTGTGAACAGTTCACTGCTGTCCACCTTTGTTAATCCAGCTGTAGCACCTGAATGTCTCAGTCATGTATCCCCTCATCTTGCTGTCCTTCAGCACACACTGTACATATTGAAATCCCCCAAGAGCTAATCATAAGACCTTCCTTGTAGCCCATGTTACTGCCCATGTATCATTTTCCCCTTCCCCTTGCCAATAGTTTGCAACAATGTTTCATGGCAGCTGAGGACTAGATTGCCAAACAAAAATTAATTATGAATTATAAAAAAACCAAAGTATGCTCTTTGCTAGCCCCCACAACAAGCATAAAAATGCCCAACTAAACATCACAAGTCATCTCTGTATGCCTCTTGAACAAGTCCACAGTTTCAAATACCTTGAAACAACTTGGGAAGTATTTAGTAATGACACAGGACTCTATGGAAAAGATGGTCTACATCTAAACAGGAGAGGGAGTATGAAACTAGGAAACATCTTTAAAAGAAAAAAATTAACACGTGTTTAAACTGATTAACATGCGGGGAGGGGATATATATCTTCCTCAAGTAGTCCACCATAGATCAAATGGGGTTATCATCAATAATGACAAATTACCAGAAGTTACTATAAACCCTGATAAGATAGAGTACATAGACACACAAGGTAAGGCTCAATCAAAGCAAGAAGTAAGAAATGTAATTCCCAGTGCTAGGAGTATTAAAAATAAAATAGATGAGTTGAAACACACAATTTTGACAGGAAATATATATTTGTGGAATCACAGAAACCTGGATCAAACTAGGCGACTGGGTTGAAAATATAAAAGGCTATGACTTTTTTTTATAAAGACAGAGTAAACAAAATTGTAGGGGTGTACATAGCTTCCCACCTCAAGGCACAGGAAGTATATATTACGGATAACACCAACCTAAGGACTGAAAAGTTATGGGTTAAATTTAAAACAAAGAATAACATTATTACCCTAACAGTATGCTACAGAGCCCCAAATTTGACAGATGAAGAAAACAGCGAGTTTATGAATGAACTGAAATCCATGATTGCTGATAAACTGTCTTAATGGGAGATTTCAACTTCCCTAAAATGTATTAGGACCATACATATGGCACCGACAGACAGGAAAATAGATTTATAGAGAGTTGCTTAGAGAAGGGATAGAACCAGCATGTGACAAAGAGTACAGGACAAAATAACATTCTGGATTTATTAGTTTGTAATATAGTGGAGGTATATGTAATGTCACTATAACCAACCACTGACGGACAGTGATCGCAACATGGTCTTCTGTTCACTATTGGAAGATACACATAGAATAAAAGGAGAGACTACAGTATGGAACCTTGAAAAAGCAGATTATAAATCAATAAGTGAAACCCTGAACATGTTGTACTGGAGGAAAGACTTGGAAAACAAAACTTTGAATAAAATGTTGGTAAAAATAAAACGTTACATTAATTAGTGCATGGAAAGTTACGTCCCCTTAAAAGAAAAATATAATGGTCATGGAAGGATCCCTCGTTGGTTCACAAAAAAATCCAATGATTATTGAAAACAAGGGATAGACCAAACAAAAAATTCAAACTCAAACCTACAGATGAATGAAGGTTAAGGTACAAAACATTAGTAAGGAAATGTAAAGGAGTGATTAAAAAGGCTAAAGCAACTACAGAACTGAATTTAGTAAAGGGTACACAGGATAACCATCAAAATTCTATAAATATATAGGTAGCCTTAAAAAAGGCAATATACAGATATTGATTATGAAAGATAGTGTGGAAGTAATAGATAATGTACCTGAAATGGCAACAAAATATAATGATTATTTCCTAAGTCTTTGCCGGAAACATGATGCGCTTACATATATTACAATGACAAACAAAGCAGGGGATAGAGGTTATATACAAATCTATGAAAAACTAAAAATACTAAAAAGATAAATAAATAAATCAGATGGCCCTGATGGGATATATCCATACTTCCTAAATACAATGGCTAAAGAATTGACTGGTCCACTCACTGCATTATTTAATAAATCTATGGAAACAAAAGAAACATTAAAGGAATGGAGAAAGGCTGACATCACCCCGATTTATAAAACTGGAGATAAATCCTTGGTAGAAAATTACTGACCGGTTAGTATAACATCTATACTGGGTAAAATAATGGAAAGCTTTGTTAAAAACTTTATTGAAGCTGACCTAAAATATATGAGAACTGTGGACATATCCCAACACAGGTTTGAGAGAGGTAAATCTTGTATAAGCAATCTTCTAGTTTTTTTGGATCTGTGAGTCAGGCTTTGGACCAGGGATTACCAGTAGATGTCATATGCATGGATTATGCAAAGGCTTTTGATTCTGTTTCACATTCAGAATGATCAGAAAAACTTCAAGATATGGGGGTGGATCTATCTTTACTTAGATGGGTGCAGTCATGGCTTACGTGTCACTTGCAGAGGATACAGATTAGAGGCCATATCTCCATTTGTGGTAGTGTGACAAGTGGAATGCCACAGGGGTCAGTCCTGGGACCACTGCTGTTCTCCACTTTGATCTCAAGCATGCAAGTGTCAGGTGAGGTGTGGATTAAAAAGTATGCCAATGACACCAGAGTGGGGGCAATTGTAAATGATATGGAATCTATTCAGCACCTACAAAACCAATTAGATGAACTGAAAGCATGGGTGCATAATCATAACCTTAAAAGAACAAATGCAAGGTGATGCACCTTGGTGTAAACAATCTGCATTCTATATATACAATAAATAATAGAGCTATAATCATTGGTGACCATAATTATCAACTGGATTACTGTTTTGTTAAAAAGGCATGTCAACTGGATTTTGGGTTATTATGCTCGAAAGGCAATAATAACCTGAAATCCAGTTGATGTGACACTTCATAATAACCCAAAATCCAGTTGATAAGACATTCCCCAAAGAAACTGTTGCATTCCATTGTTTCACAAAAAGTATTTCAACTGCAGTATTTTTAACTGTGCTTCATTCATGTACAGTTCAATTTCTTCAAAAATGAAACTGCACTGTAACTAAAAAAAATATTTTTCTTTAAAACTTCTAGAAATACAGTCTAAACCTCCACACCAGCAATTATAAAAAATAAAGGATAGGTTAAGTCTGATGTTTTGGATTTTTTCACACACTCTCAGTGTGTGATGACCATATAAAACTCTCAAGCTTCGCTCTCAAGGTTTATGGGTCATCAAACACCTCAGGTGTGTGAAAAAAAAACATAACACAAACTTACCTATCCATTTTTCTCTATATTACTAGTACAGAGAGCAAAAGGATTTGGGAGTGTGGATCACTAGTAGTCTCTAGTGTGATACACATAATAAAGATGCCTAAAAAAAGGCTAACATAAGGATGGGGAATATATTTAGAAATATAAAAAGTAGGAACAGGGCTGTACTGCTCCCCTTATATAGATCACTGGTCAGACCAGTCCTGGAATACGGGTCACCTCTAACTACTCCACAAGGACTGGGAATTAACAAAGTTCAAGAAAGTGCAAAGAAGGTTTACAAAAAGAATAAAGGGTATGAAAAATGAAGAATATGATGAGAAACTAAGGCAGCTGGGACTGTTCTCACTCTCATATAGGATTATTAGAGGATACCTTTGTTTTGTTTATAAGGCATACAAAGATGGAGTTTTGTGGGAATCTGCTGGGTTACGAGAGAGAGTTGTTAATGAAAAGAAACAAGGTCACATAATAAACAACTAACAGGAGAACAACATATAAGACTAGCAGGTGAGTATATATGCTCAGTCAGCGAGTGGGAGGTATTTGGAGCTACCTGTCTTCCACAGTTGCGGATACACCTAGTATGCGAGTTTTTAGTTTTTTATCATCTAGATAATTTTATGGGTGAAAGAACTAGAAAGTATCCCCACTGATATGTGATAAGTCCCATATGGCTCTTTGGCTGTTCGACTTGAAACCTGCCTAAGAACCTAGGCATAATATTAGATAGCAACTTGTCATGCAATGAGCATGTAAATATTCTTTCCAAAGAGGTTAACATATGACTAGGGCTCTTATATAGACACAGACCGAGTATGACCCAAGATACACTCCGCCTAGCTGTCAACAGCTCTATCCTCAAAATCATAGACTTTGGTCTCGTCATTTATGGCTCCACTACTGACACCACTCTTAGAAGAATTATTATTGCACAAAACAAAGCATGACGCCTGGTCACTGTCGCAAACAAATACACTCACACCTGTGACCTATATGCCCTAACAAACTGGTTGAACCTACAGGGTATGATCTCTTACCACACCTGCCTGTTAGCGAAAACAATCAGCCTTGGGTAATCCCCCTCTCTACACAGCAGCACCTCACTAGGGCAAATAAAAACCCTCATCGCACATGTAGCACAACCAATCTTACCTTTTATGTCCCCTTCTGTCATTATAGATGCATTAGAGGGCATTTTGTTTCCAACACCCAGTGACTCAACAGCCTCCACTCTAGCATCCTGACTGAATATAAAATTGGACCATTCAAAAACAAACTTTGGCTACACCTTTTCAAACTTAATAACTGTAATTGGTCAAAATAATGTGGTGCAGTGACTCCCAGTTCCCCTTGAACCGGCCATATCCCCTCTCCCTCCTCTCCTGACATTATAACCTCTATTTTGAGTCAACTCAACCTAACTATTAATCTTCTTCTACTTCCTTCCTCCACCTTTACCTATCTAGCCCTACCCCTAGTATTTCTAGTATCCCCCTCCTCAGTTGGCCATGTACCATCTGACTATAATAATATCCTTACCCTGCCTACCACAACATCTCCCTTCTGCATGCACTTACTTCTACTGACTGGATCCTACAGCCATCATACTGCATTTTTCCTGTTAGGACTATCCTAACACCATTTGAACAATGCCATCCTACTAAATGCAAACATAAATATTATTGCCTGTAACCTTTGCAATCTTCTGTGGCACTTTTACAGTGTTTATTCTTAGTTATGTATATTTTTTACTGTATTGTTAGTGATGTATATTATGTATTGTTGATTGTGCTACCATTCAGTCTAGTACACCATGTAATTTCCCATTTATTTCTTACTTATCCATGATGTGGCACATTTGTAAAAGTCTCTGACTCAAAGGTGTTAATTCAGAGACTTAAATAAAATAAAAAATTAATACATTTTGGTAGACATTTTCAGCACTGTCTGTAGCATATTCCTGCCCTTTCCTCAAGCATGGGTTAAAAAAATGGGTGCTGTTGAACCAGGAATGTACAGTATACAGGAGCAACATTACCTCAATCTCTTTTTTCAATTCAAATTTTATTGAAAGTTTTACAGTAAAGGGAATAGATCCATACCTGACACAGCCACCTAGATAGACATTTAACAATGCAATGGTTCCACCCCTTCCTTCCCCACATCCCTTCCCTCCCCATCACCCCTCCCACCCTTTCCACCTCCTCCTTCCTAAACTCCCTCCCTCTCAGCACAGCAGAGTGAACCCTGTAGACTTAGATATAAGTAAAGGCATCAATACATATCAGTTATAAGGAATATAGATTATGTAAGGGGTCCCATATCTTTCTGTACCTTTTAAGCCTGTTACTGAGGTTTGCTATTGCCTTCTCAGTTCGAAGATTAGCCAGCAATTTGTTAAGCCATTCAGTGTAAGAAATGTCCTCGCTGTCCTTTCAGTGTCTCAGTACAAATTTTTTTACTGACATAGAATAAACTACTCTGCATGTATTTATGAACCTTACTAATGTACATTGCACTAATGTGAGCTGTGTATTTTATTTTACTGACAGTGGATGGGGCACTGAAGGTTTGTGGGACTCTTACCCGAACTCAGTTCTACTTTAATATCTGTTCTCCCACCTACACAACTGCTGCTGAAAATTATATCTATTGGCAGCAAACTGATTTTTGCCTTTTTTTAAGGCTTGAATTCTAATTTTTGACAATTGTGTTAGTGAGGCAAACTGGAAGCTTAGCAGAAAGCACTTCTGGTTTGCCGACTCAAAAGCCCCCGCGTAGCAAGCGGGCAAGAGTGCGTGGGGCAATGCGCGGAGATGCACACAGAGTCACGCACATCTAGTGCATGTCTACTGTGGCTCCTGTGGAAACTGGGGAAAAGACCACTAGTACAGACACAGGGGGTAAGTAAAATTAGAACTGAAAAGACAATTTAATTAACTTGTGTCTGCTACAAGTACTTTGATCCTGCTCTTTGCGGCAAAGTAAGGTTATTATACAAGTCAAGTGTTTCACGTGACTCTTGTATTATCTGTGGTGGGCTATAATGGCAGCACCTGACAATTGCTACCAAAATTGTGGCATGTATAGCATAGGAGATCAAGAATGGGGTTACACCTGTGACAACTGTGTCCTAATATCTACACTTCATGATGAAATATTAAACCTGCAAACCAGAATGGCAGTAAAAACTGACATAAACCACTTAGAAGATTACATTGACTCTATGGTAACAAAATTTGAAACTAGTATACTTAAGGCAGACTCAGAAACTAAATGTAGTCCTACTTAAGTCCAGACAAACTGTTCACAACCAATTGGATTAGATGATATATGGGCACTAGTACCATTAAACAAAAAAAAAAATAGAAGAGGTGGTCAGGTCTATTTCAGTACTCCACAATTGTTGCTGAGTAATAGATTTGATTCACTACAACAAGTAGATGATTCCACTCTGCAAACTACAGAGCCAATTATCTCTAATACATTCATAAAAACACACAGAACTAGCCCAATAGTACCACCCTTCACAACAAATTTTGAACCACCAACACACCCCATAACAAAACCCAGAAAACAAATCTTATCGCAACCTAGATTAAGCCAAGAAAATGACAATACAACAATCCCCATAACGTTTCACGGTCCTAAACCACTCTTTGATTTAGGAGACTCAATTATAAAGCACACTGATAGACTAATATGTAACCCTGACAAGAGTAATCGTACCTGCTCCAGTTTCAGAGGGGCAAAAGTCTCAGACATCATGTCCATGGCCAAATCTATACTAAATAACCAACCCCCAGAGACACTAGTAGTTGTCCATGCAGGGACAAATGATATTTACAGAAATACACTAACTGAACTAAAAAAGGACTTTGTAGCTTTAAATAATGTATTAGTTGAGAAGGGATGTGACATATGTTTTTCTGAAATTCTTCCAGTACCCAGAGCTACCCTAGGCATCACAAAAAAAATCAAAGCCCTAAATGAGTGGCTCAGGAAGTGGTGCCTTAAACAGAACATCACATGTCTAACACGCTGGAAAGACTTTCTTGATAGACCCTCCTCTATTGTTGGGATGGTCTACACCTAAGTAGAAGAGGGAATACAATTCTTGGAAAAAAAAATTCTCCACATTCATTCACAAAGCTTTAAACTAAACACCTTGGGGGAGAATGGACTTACTTCCACGTCTCTTACTAACATAAACAATAACTATACATTATGTAATGTTCTTTCATTGAATGCAAGATCTTTAAATACCATTAAACTGGCTGAACTGGAGACCAAAATCATTAACCACAACATTGATATTATTTCAATCACAGAAACATGGTGGGATACTGATTCTGTTTGGACAAAACATATATCTGGGTTTAAACTTTATCACAAAGACAGAACTCACAAAAAGGGTGGTGGAGTATGTATGTATATTAGGGACCATATTCCATCCTTTGAAACTAACATCTCAACTAATACAGAAAGTCTATGGGTTACAATTCAATTTAAGGGACAACCACAAATACTACTGGAGACATGCTACAGACCACCAAATGAAAATCTTGACTATACTAATTTACTTGTGACTGAAATAAAAAAACATAGCAAAAAAGATAATGTCATAATAATGGGTGATTTCAATATGCCAAGTATTAACTGGGACAATTTAAATGGTAAAACAGATACCAAAAAAAAAAACTTCCTTCCTTTCTGGGATGATTGACATGGGTTTAGATCAACTTATTTCAGAATCCACCAGAGGAAATAATATTTTGGATCTACATCTTACTACAATTGATATACATATCTCTAATTTATCTCTGCTAGACCCTCTTGGGAATAGCGATCATAAATCCATATTTTTTCAGTATACCTCAACATTAACAACATGTAAGAAACAATATATCACTCAAACAGTATGATAGAGCAGACTTCAAATTAATTAACAACTACTTAAATGGCATAGACTGGGAACATATTCTTTCCTCTTTATGAGTTGAGCATGCCTGGATCAAATTTAAAGAAATTATTTTGAATTTGGAATCCAAATATGTACCGACAAAAAATAAATACAATCCAAAAGGATATATTCCCAAGTGGCTAAATAAAAACATCAGAACATTAATTAAACAAAAAAGAAAGATGTTTCTCTAAACTAAAAAAAATCCAAACAATAATGACATTTTATTATTATATAGGGATTCTGTAAAAAAACTCAAATCAGCAATTGTGAAATCTAAACGTAATTTAGAATTCAGGATAGCACATACAAAAAATTACCAAAAATCACTGTACTCCTACTTAAGCAAGAGCAAAGGTAATATTAGACAAGTTGGACCATTAATAATCAATAACACTCCAACAATATCTGATAAAGCAACTGCTGATCATTTAAATAAATATTTTTGTTCTGTTTTCTCAAACACAGACACACTTCAGTTTACAACACCTAAACAACCTAACAATCACAACTATTTGATAACTATTAATCAAATTAAACAGGCTTTGAAAACACTAAACAAAAATGGAAGTCCCGGACCAGATATGAATAATCCTAGATTTTTGACAGAAACCATTGTTACAATATCCACACCACTGGCTATTATTTTTAATAAGTCTCTCAATGAATCAACAGTTTGCACTGACTGGTTGACAGCACATGTGACACCAATTTTTTAAAAAGGGGAATAGATCAAACTCAGAAAACTACAGACCTATAAGTCTAACTTCTGTGCCATGTAAAATAATGGAAAAAATTATCAAAACCCTAGTGGAAGAAGAAATGTTGTATTTAAACCTTCAAGATACTACACAATATGGTTTTAAACAAGGACGCTCAACAACTGCAAATTTAATTGCTTTCTATAATCAAATTCACAATGAATTACTGTAGATGTAAGGATCCCCATGGACATTATTCTTTTAGATTTCAGTAAAGCTTTTGATCGTGTATCCCATACAAAATTAATCAACAAATTGACACTACTAGGAATTTCAGCATACCTAACTAACTGGGTGAAAAATTGGTTAAAAGACAGGACCCAACAAGTCAGAATTAATGGAATATTGTCTGATGTGGGTGGAGTGACCAGTGGGGTGCCACAGGGCTCTGTGCTTGGACCTGTCCTGTTTAACATTTTTATTTCTGATATGCAGGTTAGTTCAAACACCTATTTATCAAAATTTGTTGATGACACCAAACTGGGAGGAAGGGTTGATACTCTAGATAATATAAACCAACTGTGTACAGATCTACATAAAATTGAGGAATGGGCAACATTAAACAGTATGGAATTTAACAATAAATGTACTGTACTTCATCTTGGTAATAATAATCCACATCAAATTTATAAACTAAATAATATACTACCAAAAACAACAAAATGTGAAAGAGACCTTGGAATCAATATTAATAATAAATTATCTTCAAGTGACCACTGTAACAAATGAGCTAAAAACTCAAATGGATTACTTAGAAGAATAAATCGTACATTTGTATCAAAACTCGAAAACTGTATTATTCCTCTGTATAGGACGTACGTTAGACCACATTCTGACTATGGGTCACCATTTTGGAGCCCACATTTCAAAAAAGACATAGTTATTATTGAGAGCATCCAAAGGACAGCAACAAGGATGATACCACATTTGGCACACTTACCATATGTTGACAGGTTAAAAAAACTAAAACTTCATTCATTAGAAACTAGGCAATTAAGGGGAGATCTCCTGTTTCTTCACAAAATTTTGAAATAACCAAACATGATGCAACAAGTAAGCAATAATGCCCAACAGGGTGGGGGGTATTGGGCAATACCGGACCGGCCAGGGGCGTAATGAGGCCCGACACCACAGGCGGAGGGCCTTATAGCCCTGGCCGTCCGTATTGCCCATACCACCCACCCTGGAAGGCATTATTGTGTTTAGAAAATGGGCTAACTGTTGAAAAATAAAGAGACAGAGTATTAATTTTTTTGTGAATAAATGAAGTTTTATTTTAACATTTTTTTGAAATTTGAGAAAAAATAGTCTGGTTTTAATATGTTTAAATATAGTTAAGAACTGCCTTATGACTATCCCATGCATGTGCTGTCTCACTTCACCCCTCCTTCCCCAAACAGTCTGTCCCCTTCTGTCTTTTTCGTTTTTTTTCTGTAACCACATTGATAAGTGCCAATGGAAGCGAGACCATAATGCAGGACCGGAGAAAAGTGAAAGTTTTTGAAGCTGTGTAGTGATGTACGGTGTCTCTGTATTCCCCCCAGCCATTTGCGGGACATAGAAAAGTGAAAGTTTTTGTCTGTATTCACTCCCCCAGCCATTTGTCTGGCCCTTCTGTCTTTCTTTTTACTCCATTGATGAGTGGGAAATGCAGGGCGGCGTGAAAGTGAGCGACTTTCTACGTGTAATGACACGGTCCCTGTCTCCCGCGTCACTGCCATTCTTAGCTTTACAGTTGCTCTCTGTAGAAAGAGCAGGTGGGAATCCAGCAGTGTACAGAACAGCGCGGGAGCAGGCTGATGGGGCAGTTGGGTAGTGAGTGAGGTATTTTGTGCTTATTAATTTCCTGAAGTGGTTAGCAGTTCGTGGGGGGTGTCAAACACTAAGGACATGTAAGACTGGCTGCGAGTAGCGCTGAGCACGCGACGTGCTAGCGCTAGTGATTTAAAATTAATGTTTTTTTTCTTTCTTTATTACAGTAGACAATCAGAGTAGTGTATTTTGGGAATGTTGTTGGGAGTGGGGCACTTCTCTGATTTGCGATGTTCTGGCAGTGGCACTGAATTAGGGACCCATGGGGATGCCAGTTTCACTCGCTAAACAAAATTTAAAAAATGGCGCCGATTTCAACTTGAATAGGGTGGTTTTGGCCAATGAGCAGCAGGCAGGGTGAGCACAAGGATAGCTTAGGTGGTGATGTGGTCAGGTGATTGGCACTTTTTATTTACTGGGCGTCTATTGAAACTTAATGTACCCCCCTGGCTGGGGTACTAGCCAATCAGAACCCAGTAAATAAAAAGCCCATTTTCTAATGTGGATTAAACTATACAACGAGGAAATTAGTTCCCAGACTACACAACAAACAATTAATTGTTCCAAAAGCAAACACTAACACAAGATTACACTTTTTTACAACTAGGGTCCCCAGCATATGGAATAAACTACCTAATAACCTTGTTAATACTACCAATTTTGAGACATTTAAGACCAAACTAGATTCATGGTTGAAAACCATTGGCAAACAATGATCCACAACATTGTGGGAGATACTCTTGATGGGCACCATGCCTTCTTGTATCTCACCCAACCAAGTAATACCAAGTAATACCAAGTAATAGAGATAAGGGCCATATAATATTTGTGATTAAGCACTGAGATTCCAGAGTAATCTCCAAGTAAACAGGTTTCTGCAGTGAATAAGTCAAACAGCCCTAAAAGAGGGTTTACTTTATGTTGAATGCTAGCCCATAGTGGAGCAACCTTAGGACAGGTCTAGAAAATATGATGTAGGGTGCCTTCTCCTTGGTGGCAGCAGGAGCATAAGCAGGAGGCCACTAATCCAAATTTGGCTAGTTTTTGCAGGGAGTAATACAGATTATGCAGTATACGAAATTGCATTACCTCATCTTTCTGCTAGCAATCCCCTACAATAAGCATGTAAGTAAACACCATCTACCGTGTGTAAGCTAATATAGTAGCTTCTGTACATGGACTACATACAGTACTATTAATGTGACACTCCACGATGAACTGTACAGGTCCTGTTAGGGCTGCGTACAAGATTTTAAAGATCTCCCTCTGCAAAAAGTTTAGATGGCCACGGCCACCCTACAAACAGTTCACTGCCCCCCATAGTAACAAGATTCCCTGAACCTTGTCCTTGAGATGTGTTGGCTGTGGCCTAGCAGATACCAGTTAGAGCAGAAACACAACAGGAAGCACCACATCCCACCAGTGATTAGAGTTGGGGAGCCTTCCTTTGCCCAGGTTGGTGGGACAGAAAAGCCAAAACGAGCTTTCTGAACCTACGTTGGATCAGAGTTTGTCTCTGACAGGGCTATAAAACATACAGAGTATTCAAGACAAGCTGAGTAGTACAGCTGAGTAGCCTAGCAGGGTAACGTGACACTAGTTGACAAAAAAAACCCTGATACCTGTATGACTAGTTTTACCAAACAGTGGGCATGGCCACTCATCTCATGTGCTGCTCAGGCACACCCGTGAAACCTCCTATATTTATTTATATTCCTGGGGATGCCCTCATATTTTGGGCTGCACCTGTAGCATTTTAGGTCTCCTTGGCACAGCCTTTGGTCCCAGAATTATTTTTTTCTTTCCTGAATAATCTGAGTTACATGATTTTTTTTCTGGAGGGGAAGGCTGCTTTTTCTTCCCCCTCTCCAGTACTGCTGGGAGGATTGAAACCTAACAATGTGAAGTGCCTTGTTCATTGTCATATACTGAGTCAAATAACAGAGCTGGGATTTGAGCTAGGGACTCCTGTATCATAGTACTATGCTATAGCCCCAGACCTTCATACCACTGGCCCACCCTACCTCTAACCAGGTAGTCATTTAAGCCAGTGTAGAAAGGTATACTTTTCTGTTCTAAATATATAAAAGATACTCTGTTTATGTCATCCCCTGGGGTAACAGTTCAATTGCCAGCTTTAGGAGCAAGGAGTGCGTTATCCCCCCATATCGAAGGACCTGAGGAGGTTAAGCAGTTTCAGCTTCCTGTTAGGTGCTGGATCTGTAGCTGTTGACATTGGGGTTGTTACTATGGCTGTCAATCTCATATCCACTAAGGAGGCTGAAACTGGTTGTTTTCAGAGGCCACTAAAGTGCTACTGCAGTTCCATTGGCCCCTGCCCATGGTTCAGCCACAAAAGCTACTGCTGCTTACCTTTCCTTTCAGTGTCTCCTGTCACAAATGCTGCATGAACCCAGGACTACAGAGAAAGCTAGCATGCATGCTGATCTTTAACCCCAAAACACCTCTGAAAATGAGCTTGATGTATTTGAGGGATGTTTGGGCCTGGATCACTCAGCCACTGCTGCTCTAGAACTAGATGTTATTATTGTCCATGTGGACTCCAGTACAAAATCCACTGCTTGCCCTTGCCACAAGAGAGGGCACAAGTGGACTAACTGAGCCCGGGGAAAAAATCACAGAACCAGAAACAGCACAAGCTCACATATCCCTGGAGCACAGAAAGAGAAAGCACATGTGGTTCTAGCTTACATTTTCAGTTCTCCAGAGAGGAACTTGATAGAGTTGGGGAATATTCAGGCCCTGGTTGCCCCAGTGCTGGCCACTGCCACTCCAGACATGAATGCCATGACTGTGATGATGGTTAATGTGGAGTACAGAGCAAAATCTGCTGCTCGCCCTCCCTCTAATCACATTTAAAAAGTTAGGTAGGAGAAGATGGCGATGTGGAGAGGCGAGCAAACTGAGCTGTGCCTGCATGCTTCTGGTTAAGGCATGTCTCCCAAATAAATAGTGTGGCAGAGAGGAAATGGCACAGAAAAAATCAGTCACTCACCACTTCCAAATTTGCAAAAGATGCAGCTCTATTACACTGTGTGAAATCTTTGTGTGCCAACTGACGTAAAGAGCCTTGATGTGTTTCAGATTGCTCCTTTATCAAAAGGCATCTTTTCAATCTAAAACACATCAAGGCGCTTTTTATGTCAGTTGCCACATAATAATGTCTTTGCACAGTGTAACAGAGATGCATCTTTTCTGAATCTGGAGGTAGTGAGTGCCTGATTATTTTTGGTGTTACTTTGTAACTATCTGAGCACTCTATCCCAGTGAGATTTTCCCTTTTTGTGTTACCTTGTCAGCTCTGGAAAAAAAACTTAAATCAATTTGGGGGACGTGACTTACAGTAGATGCCATGATGGTTGACACAGAATCCAGTGCAAACTCCTGAGCTGGAGGAGCACTCAGGAGGCAGAGGTTGTTTGGCAGCTGTAGGTGGGCTTCTACGTGTGTTGTAGGACTCCTGTTAGATGTGAGAGTTGTTGGAGAAGTGGGTTGTTGATTACACCACTTAGTTTGCTGCTGGGTTGCAACTTGCAAATGAAAGGCCACACTGCAATAGGTATAGCTGCATTTTTTCAAGTATGCAACATTTACGCTGATCAGCCAGACTGAACAGCATCATCAGCACCCTGCTTCTCACTAGCTTGTCACTGGCATGCCTCCTGCAAGCTCAGCTGCAATGGATGGTACAGTGCCATACCTCCTTTGCCTCTACTGTCTGTGGTGACACAGCATGTTTGCTTTGCTCATCAATACAAGCAAACATATAAAGAACATCAACACTTAGTATTGGATTGTAAATGTCAGAGTATGCTAAACAGTAGAGGAGAAGGGCCTTGGGGTAATCATTAGTGATAATCTCAAATCATCAGCTCATTGCAACAGGGGGTATGCTAAGGCCAACAGGATGATGACCTAAATTGGTGGGGGCATCACCAGTATGAGGCAGGAGGTGATTCTGCCTCTATGTGGATCACGGGTGAAGTCACACCTTAAGTATTGTGTGCAGATTTGGAGTCCAGATCTCAAGGATTGTGACTGTCTAGAAATGGTGCAAAGGACGGACACCAAAGCACTGTAGGGTATGCTGGGGAGGCCATATGTGGAACAGTTGAACAGACTAAGCATGTACTGTCTTGAGGCCAGAATGGAGATATAATCAAAATGTTTATGAATCTTTAGAGAAGCACTAGAGTGGACTGTCACACACTGTGCAAATACAGCTTGAGGAGCTGCAGTAGGGGGTATGGGTACAACTGGATGGGAGGCAAATTTTTTGGGGGTGGGGGATGTCAGGGAACACTTCTTCATGGAGAGAGTGGTTGACAGATGGAATAGCTTGCCAAGAGAAATGGTGGTGGCAAAAATGGTGCATGGTTTCAAGGGGTGCACGACAGGTATAAAGGGTTGGTAACTGTGGTAACTGGTGGCAGTGGAGAGGAAGGTGACACAGCTACTAAAAGGACCATGCTACTGTACCTGTAGCGTCACAGTCTAGAGCTTATTCTGCGACAGGCTAGAGCAGTGGTAGGTAGGATCAGAGCAGACTGGATGGACCCTGAGTCTTTTTCTGCCGGTAAACAGTTTCTGTTTTTGTGTTTGCATGGCATGCTAATAACTGTCAGTGTCTTTATTTTTCTAATTTCTGAATTATTTATTACATAGAAAAATTCAAATTGTTAAAAGATAAGGGCCTTTGGCCCACCTAGTTTGCCTGTTACCCCTACCCTTTATGCATTGCTAGAACTAGGTTGTGCCCCCCCCCCCGATTACCAGCAAACCTCTATGCCTATCCCAAGCATTTTTGAAACCCGTAATAATTTCTGCCCCTACCACCTCAGCTGGCAGGGCATTCCTCTTGTCCGCAACCTTCTCATTGAAGAAGTACTTCCTCATGTTCCCTCTGAACCTCCCTCCCTCCACTTTCATCTTGTGACCTCTTGTCCTTGAGCATCTTTTTCTCTTTTAAATAGTATTCTCCTTCACCCAGCTTTTCCCTATACAAACATACGAACATATGAAAAACCCAGGAGAAGAAGGCCATTTGGTAGGTCTAATCTGCTTGTATTGCAGGGTCCACAGCTTGAGCTACTGTACCTGCCCTCCCTCCCCACTCCTCCTATCCTCCCTCCCCATGATCCTTACCTTCCCCCATGCCTATTTCAGCCTCTCTTAAAACTGCCCACTGACTTCAACGAGATGACCTCTTCCGGAAGTGCATTCCAGGTGTCCACCACCCTTTCTTTGAATAAATGCTGACCTCCTTCCTAAACCTCCCACCCTCCAGTTTATGACTGTGCCCCCTCGTGTTATGGTTGCCACTCAGCTTAAAGAGACTCTTTTTATCAACCTTATTTATCCCTTTCAAGTACTTGAAGATCCCAATCATGTTCCCTCTCTCTCCAGTCTTCCAGGGTGTACATGTTCAGTGCCCTCAACTTCTCCTCATGTGCCTTACCCTGCTGACCTGCTATCATCTTTGTAGCCCTACTCTGGACCTTCTCCAGCAATTTAATGTCCTTTTTGAATTGTGGGCGCCAGTACTGAACTCCATACTCTAGATGCAGCCTTACCAGTGACCTGTACAAGGGCAATATAACCTCCTCTCTCCTACTACTGATCCCCCTAGATATGCATCCCAGCATCTTTGCCTATGAGGTACTTAAAAGTCTCGATCATATCCCCCCTCTCCCTTCTTCTCCTGGGGGTACATATTCAAATATTTCAGCCTCTCCTCATAAGGCCTATAATGCAGTCCCTGCACCATTCTGGTCACCCTCCTCTGAACTGCTTCCACCATATCCATATCCTTTCGTAGATGAGGGATCCAGAACTGAACACAGTACTCGAGGTGCGGCCTCACCAGTGTTCTGTAAAGTGGAGCTATCACCTTCCTATTTCTGCTGGTGATACCCTTGCCAGTGCATCCCTGCATTCTGCTTGACTTTCCTGCCACCTTGTCACACTACCTACCTACCTTGAGGTCATCAGAGATGATCATTCCCAGGTCTCTTTCCTGACAGCATGTTATCCCTCCCCCAGCTGATATGTAGCACCTAGGTTTTTGTGCCCTATGTGCATTATCTTGAACATTTTGTCATTAAAACCCAGCTGCCAATCTCTTGACCAGTGTGACAGCTTCTTTAGATCTCTTCTCATTCTATCGACTTCCCCTGGTGTGTCCACCCTGTTGCAGATCTTGGTGTCAGTGAACAGAACATTTTCCCTTCCAGACTCTCTGCAGTGTCACTGAAGGCACTGAAGAGGACTGGACCAAGTACAGATACCTGTGGTACCCCACTTGTTACCTTACCCTCTGCAGAGTGTATGACATGTACCACCACCCTTGGGGACCAATTATCCATCCAATTCTCCACCCACTTCACTAGCTTCCTGACCACACTCCTGTTCCCCAGCTTGTTAAACAGTCTTCTGTGTGGTACAGTGTTAAAACCCTTGCTAAAGTCCAGGTAGATCACATCCACTGCTCCCCCAATCCATCTCCCTGGTTACCCAGTTGAAGAACTCAGTCAGTTTAGTTTGGCAAGACCGCCCTCCCATGAAACAATGTTACTTTGGGTCCTATAGACTATTGATAACCAGGTGTTCCACTATTCTTTCCTTCAGTAGTGTTTCCATGATTTTTCCCACTACCATGGTCAGGCTGACAGGTCTGTAGTTCCCTGCTTCCTCCCTGTTACCACTTTTGTGAAGAGGGACTACACCAGCTGTTCCTACAGTCCCTGACACATCCCCTGTTTCCAATGGCAGGTGCAACAGGGTAGTCAGAGGCACCAACACCTCTCTTTAGGTCCCTCAGTATCCTGGGGTATACCCCATCTGGCCCCATAGCCTTATCAACTTGTATTGCCTCCAGTTCCTTGAGGACCCTTTCTTTTGCAAAGGGACTCATGTTCATTTCTGTTACATCTCTGCCCTTGTTGCTTAACGCTGGCCCATTTCGATTTACCTATGCCGAATCGACAGCACTGTTGTTGAGGTTTGGCATAGTGAGATCCCCGATGTCGACAGGCAAAATGTCGCCTGTCAGACATCTGTGTATTTCCCCCCCCCTGCACTCCCCTCTAGGGATTTCTAACTCCAAGTTGGAGTTATCTCAAAAGAGGGGGGTGAAAGTTGGTGAAAGGGCAAAATTTCACCTACGGGTCCCCAACAATGACAATCTCGAAACCTGTCAAGATTGTCACTGCGGAGGATTTCGCCATGTGGGTTTCGCAGTGCAGTCAGCATACCCCCATCTCTTGCCTCCTTCTTTGTAAAAACTGAGCAGAAGAATTTGTTTAGTATTTCTGCTTCCTGGTGTTCATCCTCTGTTCTCCCCATCCTCCCCTTTCAGACTTACAATCCCTCCCCTTGCCTCCCTTTTCTCACTGATATACCTATAGAAGGTTTTGTTCCCCCTTATCATTGAGTTAGCTATGTGTTCCTTTGTTTGTGCCTTGGCTTCCCTAACTGCCTTCCCCGCCTCCCTTTGCCTTACCTGCTACCTCTCTCGATACCTTTCCTCCTGTGTCTGTTTGTATTGCTTAAATGCCATATTTTTTTGCTTTAACCTTTTCTGCTGCCTCCTTCGAGAACCATATTGGTCTGTCTACTTTTCCCCTTGCCATCCTGTTTGACACAGAGTTGTGTTGCCATTACAGTCCCTGCTTTGATTGTTGCCTGCTGCTCCTCTACCCCCTTCTGTTCCTCTACACCTACCAGAGATTCTTCTAAGCATTTCGCCATCCTTGTAAAATCCACCCTCCTGAAATCTATAATTATTGTCCTTGTGTGGCTGGTTTCTGCTCCCTCTGTTATTTCAAACCACATTGTTAGATGGTCACTGTTTCCAAGGTGTTCCCTCACTGTGATCTCTGTCACACACTGTCCCCATTTGTGAGCACCAGGTCTAATAGTGCCCTCTCCGATGTGGGTTCTATAACCAGCTGCTTAAGGAGTTCCCCCTGTAGGGAGTCTAAGATGCTGCTGCTCCTAGTTGTTGCCACCACTGGAAGACTCCAGTCCACATCTGGCAGATTCAAATCATCAACCAGTAACACCTCTGCCTTGTTTGTCAACCTTTTGATTACTACTGTCCTTTCATTATCCACCTCTTCCCCTTAAGCTGGTGGACTATATATTACCCTTGTCTGGATGGATGTCCGTTTACTCCTTTCAATAGTAACCCACAGCATCTCCCCACCACATTGTTCCCCTTGAATTTCAGTGGCCTTTATGCTTTCCTTCACATAAAGAGATGCTCCTTCACTCTTTCTGCTTACCCTGTCCCTCTTGAATAGATTGTACCCCAGTACAGCCGCCTTCCAACTCTGGTTTTCATTACACATCTCTCTTTTTCATGGCCACTATGTCCAAGCCAGATTCTGCCATGGTAGCCTTGAGGCTGCCTATTTTGTTACTCAGCCTATAGTATTTGTATATGTGCCTTTCCAGGATGTGGTGCCCTTCCCTTGCTCTGTTCCCTTCTGCTCCACTCTTTTATGATCTGACCCACTTTGTCCTCTGTCCTTGTGTTGACTTGAGCCCTACACAGATCATTTAACTTCTCGAGTTCCCCTGTATAGATCTTGTGCTCTGGGGCCGCATATTCTTATCCTTCCTCTACCCCGGCTAGTTGAAATGCAACAACCATGATCCCATCCTCAGATGGATGTAGGCTGGCACCTCTATATAGGTCCAAATCCCCACAAGTGGGGCCCATTCCCCCATGAAGTCAAAGCCCTCCTCTCCGCACCATTCCATTAACCACGAGTTGAACTTCTGGATTTGAAGTGTCCTAGCCTCCCTCATGCTGTTATTGTGTACCTGTTCAGAGAATTGAGAAGGATGTTATTACCTATCGAAGATGATAGACTGCTATGCTAAATAGTTTTGTGGTGTCAGGATGGTCACCATGTTTATTCTTTAATGAATCACTTCTGGTACTGTATATAGATCCACACAGAATGAAGTGCACAGCAGTACCTTCCCACCAAGACCGTATCTCAGGTAAACAGTGGAAGAAGAACACAGTCCACAGGATATTATCCAAAAGCAGTATACAGGACTGCAGTTTATTCCAATAAAACTCAATTTCCCACAAGAGATTAATCTCAGTTACAAACAGCGGGTAAAACAGGAACTTCTGCAAAAAATGGCAAACACCCCTAGCGCCTCGACTCTCGCGAGTCTTCAAAGGGGGTATAGCATACAAACATTCAAGCCTTTTTGAATTCCTGGATCATTAATATGCATAGAGTAATCAATCCAGTATTTAAAGTGCAACACTAGAATTCATTCATCCAGGATTTAAAGTGCAACAACAAATTTCATTCAAGTGCCCTTATTTTTCTACAAAATAAACAACATCCTAGCACTCACATAGAGTTCCCAATTATAAATTAAATCAAATAGTAAAGTCTAAACATGAACATCTTATTATTCAAGCACATTCGCTGCACATGTATATGCTTCAGGTAGGAAGCAATCTTGGGATCTGTGTTCAGTCAGTATCCTATTATGGAGGGGAGAGAACATAAGAGGCAAGATTAGAGTGTGTGAACACAATATTAATATTTCAAGGCTAAATAGCACTGTTCTAAATAAAGGTTCTACACAAATAAACCCTAATTTAAATTCTGCCTGACACCTAATAATTTCAAACAATAATAAATTAAAATTTTGTGTATATATAGAGAGAAAGGAGAAGTTCACACAGACAAGTTCTTAGTAAGAGTATTGCAGAGAACATGCCATTTTCTGAAGCTGGCTTCACATCCCATTTCTCATTTAATCCATTAGGTTTTACACTGTTTATTTTAAAGATCCACATATTTTCCTGTTTGAACAGTCTATTTGATCTACCACCTCCCATGGGTAGTGATGCAACATGCTCTATACCCATCAATTACAAATCATTAGGTGATGAATTATGGTGAAGAGCTACAGTAAGTGGGTGCCCACTGGTGTATCCTGTCGGATATTAATTATAGACCTCACATGTTCCTGGATCCTCTGTTTTAGAGGTCTTACAGTCTTTCCAGTATACAGCAAGTTACAGGTACACCACAGGGCATAAACCACATCTGGGGAATCATAGGTTATATGTTTTCTCGCCTCTGTTTTTTTATCTAAATCTTTAGGGTGAGAAAAAATGTTGTTAGCAGTAGTCCCATATTTACAAACATTACATCTCCTGCAAGTAAAAAGAAACTTTTGTTCTTTTTGGGAGTCATGTACTCCTCTCAACATTTTCAGCTTTTCTTTGTCTACTGTGTACCACTTTATCTTTAATATTCTGAGTCCTGCAAAAGTTAATACGGGGTTTAGAACCCACGGCTCTTTCCACCAATTCATCCCCTAGTAAAATTGGCCAGTTACAAAATATGATGTTACCTATATGCCCTGCCACATTGTTATAGTCTGTAACAAATGTACTTAATGGTTCACTCTCTCCATTATCTACTTGTTTCCTTAAAGTGATATCCTTATCAATCTTTTTTACTTTTTCAAAATCATTTTCCAGCAACTGTGTTTCATATCTCCTGTTCTGGAACCTCTCTAAAAGGTCTTCTGATTGCCTCTCAAAATCAATATCAGAGCAACAGTTCCTTTTAATACAGAAACATTGGCTTTAAGGGATAGATCTCTAAGTTTGGGGGGTGAGCACTCTCTGCGTGTTACACTGAATCCATGGCTGTCTCCTTCCTAAATGTTTTTGTTCTGACACAGTATTCATTTTCTGCATAAGTGCCAATACTCAAGCTGAGATCTAGAAAATCAAGGGACCTCTGATCAAATTTAAATGTAAATTTCAAATTCAAGTCATTTTTTATGTAAATATTCAATAAATGCATGGGCCTCACTTTCATCTCCTTTCCAAATGCAAATTATATCATCCATAAAATGATACCATTTGATTATGTTATTAAAGAAAGAACTTTTTACTTCACTATGCACTGTGGTCTCCTCCCAGCTCCCCAAAACCCAAGAAGAGATTGGCATAACTGGGTGCCATAGAGGCACCCATAGCCGTACCACACTTTTGTTCAAAAAAGGCTTCTTCAAACTCTAAGTAGTTATGTGTGAGGATGAAGTTTAATGTTTCTAAAATAAACTCTTCTGGCACTTCATCCTTCTCCTTATAGAGCTCCAGATGTTTTTTAGTCTCCTCCATACCATCTCTGTGGCATATGCTAGCCTATATGGATTCCACATCTATCGCCAGCCAGCTATACCCTCTCCCTCATTTAACATCACTTAATTTTCTCAGTAAATCAAATGTATCTTGAATGTGTGAAGTGAGATTTTTTTTACAAGTGGCTGCAGGAAGAAGTCCGCAAATCTTCCCAAATTTTGGGTCAGTGAGCCCACCCCCGAAACAATGGGACGAACTGGTGGATTTTCTTTGGTTTATGCACTTTTGGTAGTGCATAAAAAACTGAGTACTCTGGGAAACTCTTTAAGAAAATAAGTGGATCCCAGGCAGGATGCCAATTTATAAATGTACAATCATTATTGGGTCAACCATTAGCACCAAAAAATGAAGTAGGTAATAAAATGGATGAACACCACTGTATGTATTAGATTTCAGATTTTTCTCTTTATTGTCTTCTCACAAAGAAATGGGGCAACAGTTCTGTGGCAAAATCCACTTCATCAGGCCCTTGCTGTGTTGTATCTCTAAAAACATAAATAGAAAAAATCTTTAATTTCTTGGTATCAATTACCAGATGCTAATTAAGCTCTCTATGCATCTGAGCCAAATACTGCCATAGTGCATACATATTTCTTTCTTTAATCTGAGAAAAATGTTTTATTTATTGCCAGTTTCTGCTAATAATAAAGCATAAATCAGTTTCTCTAATTTTTTTGAGAACAAAAACACTAAACATGTTACTCCATTCAATATAACCACAATGTAAACTGGTGTTTCCAAAGACCCCTATCTATACTTACTAATTAATTCCGATTTTCTTCTAATGTGTAACATTTAAAAATACCACACAGTTAGCAAAAGATATTATAATTCAATATATACCTTAAACAGTATTTTAGGTCCAATCTGTATTTTATTCAAAGTGCTCTCTCAGCTAGGGAATTCATACAAAATCCTAAAAAGGAAATAGATGTTCTCATCATTCAAATGGCTACCAATGCCACCCTCTTATTTTCAATACAAAGATTTTTTTTTATATATTTTACTCACTTTTAAACTAGTTTTTTACAGCATATAGGCTGAGGCCTGTAACAATCATGTTCACTATTTCTGTGATTCTGTATAACAAAAGGACAAATACTCCATTAGTTGTTTAAATAAAAAGGGGTTTATGTGCCATTATATTCTGTAAAGAGGGAACGCTTACTTAAGAAACATATATTACGATCTAAACTGTTGCTGAATCATACTCCCTAAATGGGCTGTCTCTTCTAATAATTGCTGCATTTCTTCACTCTGAAACAAGTGAAAAAAAAAAAAACACATTTAAGTATTCAATATCTCACAAACCAGCATTACATGCCGAAAGGAGTATCTGCTTACTTTTATTCCACTTTATAGCATGCAAATATGCCTCGCTCCATTCCCTTCTTGAGGGAGCTGTAAAAGTGAACTGCGTAGTTCCTGTATCTCTGCACACTATAATACATCAAGGAGAAACTCCTTAGAACATATGTTATAGTTAAAGTAAGTGTCTTGAACTCACAGAAAGGGTAAACTTACAATTTTCTTTTAAATAGTATGCTGCTGCCTCTCTCTCTCCCTTCAAACTAGACTGAGAATTCTCTTCCACGTTTAAATCTTGTGGCTGGTAGGTGGAGACACAGACATCATGAAATGATATCAGCCGACAGACTCCAGTCTCTGGAGAGCCTCTGGCCATTAAAAGATGTCTAATGCAGCACCAAGGTGGAGAGTAATGGTGGAAAGACTGGAGTTCCACTACAACAGCTGCTCACAAGTTCAGAGGTTCTCCCTCCCACCTAGGGGATTAAAAATCCCTAAAATATCTGTTTTTGCATGTTAAATCCTTACATGAAATTAATCTTACAAGGAAGAATGTGGAAGCAGCCAGTGTCTTTTTGCCAGTGTAAATCATTATAAATAAATAATCTTGCAGGCTTTCCTTCTGCCCTATAAATAAACGATACTATTTTATTTTGAAACTTACTAAACATTGATATGTAAAACATAAGAGGTTACATAGAATATAGTTCAAATTGGAGATAACAAGTGTTGGTGTTACATTCACATTGATTAAACTAAAAGGCATTCCTTTGCCTTATACATTCTAAAAGGCTTTCCTCTGCCTCATATGTTGATAGTGGATATGCTCTAGTCCCACCACTATATTTGCTATAACTTTTAGTAAAACTCCCCACACTTAAGAGTTCACAAATAATTTATCTATGTATGTTGGTGGTAAACAGGTTCTAGTCCCACCATTCTACTTACCATGATTTATGGAAGAACCCCTCATTTAAAGATTTAAGGGTGATTTCTCCATAACAGATATTTTCTTTTAAATTATTTTTTTAGTATTTTATACTTAGTCTCACCTGTGTAATCAACACAATCTCCTATAGTGCAAGATGCAATACCTAACGCAATGCTGTAGTCTCCAATTAAACTTGAATGTAATTTTTTTTAATTATCTCAAAAAGAGTATCAACGAACACTGCACAATATGAGGGGCACAAGGTGTGTATGTGTGGGGGGAGGGGCCTGAACCAAGGAAGAAATGTCACATTTTCCAAAAGATTAATTTTATAATCTTATCAATATCTCAAAAATAAAGATTCCATTCAGATTCATCATTAAGTCCAACAGCAGGATTGGTGCAGTTGAGGGTGTGGATACTAAACACCTCTCATTTCCTTAACACCAAGTCCCAAAAATGTTCACCATTCATAGGTTCTTGTACAAGTTTCAAGCCCCAAAATCATAAGGAACTGCTGTATGTCCTGCTTCTGAGTAATGTCTGGCTACTGTGCGAAACTCCTTCCACAAGAAGCCAAACTCTGCCTCAGTTATTTATACTGTTAACTGCCTCTCTGAGAAATAAACTTAACTCCTTCCTATATTGGGCAGTAGGATTCAAGGAAGCTTTTCATAATTCATTTTATTCAGTAACAAATCACAGACTATCCCCCTTATACATCTCCTTACCCATAACCACAATATTACCACCTTTGTCTGCTGGTTATATTACAATTGTGGTATCTTGGCCAAGTCTACTCAGGGCTTCTCTCTCCTTCCAACTAAGATTTTGTCTTTTCGGGGGTAGTGTCATAGTTTAAAAGACCCAACACTTGTTTTGTTACTGTCTTCTCATAGGCACCTAGAATTTTATTATAAGTCTTAGGGCAGAACTCAGAAACTGGACGAAATAAGTTCTTTCTTAGTTTCTTAAAGTCTTGTCCTGCATTAAACATTTTATTACCTCTATTATTGCCAGAGATAGCATAGTCTGAAATCTCTTCTTGTTCCATAAGCAGTTCTTAAATCGTATCCATAGTCACTGTTCTGTGGTTGGACTTGAACCTATAAATATTCTAGCCTCAACCTTGAGCTGTATTCCATGCTCCAAACTTGTGGGAATATCCGTATTTACTCTGTTTTGACCAGCATGCAGCATTTCTCTAACCCCTTCATCCACACCATATCCCGAATTAGGGAAGCAGTATAGTGCAGTGGTTCTAGGCTCTGAGATGCAAATCTGGAGACCTGGGTTTAAATCCCACAGCTCTCACTTGCACACTGTGTGACCCTGAGCAAGTCACTTAACTTTCCTCTGCTCCCAGGTCACACCTGTAAATAAGCTTTTAGCTTAGTGTGCTACTCCTGGTTAAACAATTGAATAAAAAAAATGTATTATATTCCAACTCCATACAGTGTATTTCTGTCAATAGCAGATCAAGGTCTGACTCATCGGGAAAAGTTGCAACCTCTTCAATATTAAATCCCCATATTAACATCTATTGAATTTTCTTCAGACAAATATTCAATTTGGTTTTGCTTAAAAAAATGCAGTTTCAAATGTAACTTTCTGAAGAATTTTTGTAGATCCACAAATATCTGGAATTCATTTATCTGTGGAGTTGGGATAAAACTGAGACCTCTTTTTAGCATTGTTTCTTCATGTAGATCTAAGTCTTTTTCCGACAGATTTAATATCTGTAAGTTATATCCCTTCTCCACTCCCTCAAAATGCATTCTGTTCCTGAATGTGAACGTGTGCCCTTCCCCACGTTTTCATCTCCTGGTTTTCTTTTTTCTTTTTCTGTTGGGGCAGGGCACTTCAGAAAATTCTGATTCCTTCCAGGTGTTTGTTTTCTATTAGGTGCTCTAGCTCCTGCTGTAGCAGTATTTGTACGTGTATGTCTCTAGTTTTATTTGAAAATCTGACCCTTGACCTCATTCTCCTTCAAGTTTGAGACCTCTGTCCCACCCACCCAGCTTAATATGGCACCCCATACATAATCTCCTGTGCCTCTCTTTTTAATTTTGTAATCTTTCTCTGGATCACTTCAGCTTCATGGTCCCTTATTTTATTATCAAGCTGGGTACTGTAGTCCTGAAATTCAATGCTCTTCTTAAACTTCTGAATAGTTGCTTTTGGTAGATCTAGGTCATTTTGTAACTCAGTGTGTTTGATTAAGTCATCTTTTTACAAGTAATTCCAAAATGATCCTTGAACATTCTGCTGCTGCTTTCAACCACTTATCTTTAAATTGGAAATTATCTAGGCCACAAGAAGGTGTAATTGTAATGCTCAAGCCTCTAGGCACCTGCCCACGACTTAAATACTCTTCTAAGGTGCTCACATTAAAAGTTATCTCTGTGTCCTTGATTAATAAAGATTCTAACTTGATAAATGCACTCCTGATGCTATCGTTACAGTCTGTGTTATCTTTACCTTTTCCTTCCTCCAGATTAAATCTTTCTCTCAGTTCTCTCCTTCTCCTCTCCTCGAATGTTAAACGCTCAACTCGTTCCCAACTACGGCTTGTGTTTTCACTTGAATTTGTGACGCCATCTGCTGAATTCATCATAAGCTTCAATGGTTCCCAAGTGATGGCTTTTAAACACAACCCAATAATTTGCAGAAATTTAATCCTTTAGGTAGTTCTTAGTTTCAATAACATCACCCCCTTGTGATGCCCATGTTCAGTGGTAAACACACAGCACAGTCTAACAGATTCACTCAGTTATGCCAATCTCTTTTTGGGGCTGGGAGTCACTCGCTGTCCTCAGTCTATACTCCGCAGCTTTAATGCACAAAAAAAACTAAAAGTAGGTTAACTGCTGCCAGGGAAAGGGTTTTTACAATGGCATTCCAGTTTGTCTTCATTTTCATTTTTTTTCCAAACAAACGCCACTCGGTAACGCTATACTTCCAAAAAAGTGGCAGTCTAGGACAGTGCAAGTGAATTGCTTTCGGAACACCGTAATAACTAGTTCTACAGATTATTACAGTGTTTGAAACATGATTCTAGTCTGTGTGTTAAAGGGGGTTACCAGTAATTATATATTGGTTGGATGTCAGGACAGTCACACTGTTTATTATATAATGAACCACTTCTGGTACTGTATATGGTAGTTCCATTTAGTATTTATATACTGTAATAGTTTGTGTGTGCACCTTTTGCAGGGTCTACAGGTGAAACCTTGGGTGGCATTACTTTTTGATTATAGTGTTTTTGGTTTTATTGGACACACATTGTATCTGATGACATACACACAAAAGCTGTTTGTGGCTACAGAGCATTTTGCAGTGCCGTCTCACCAATGAATAGAATGCACTTCCAAAACTGACACAGCCACTTGCAGTTAATGGAGAAAAAAGGTCTCCCACTTCTAGGAAACATTAAAACTTTTCAAATTTACTGTAAGAAAATCATGGTAGCACCCCACCATAACATTGCAGTGAAGAATTGAACTAATGCCAATCCCCCCCGGAGATACTGAAAGGTGTTGGGGGGTGTCTTTGTGTCATTGGCCATAAGGCTGAAGCCATTCCACCGTATCCCACCCTGCAGACAGCAACAGGTGTCTCGGTGTGCCTTGGGGTCTTTGGCCCTTATGCTCACCCCATTCTATAAGGAAATAAGCTGAGATGGGTGCAGTATAGGAGAATGGGGTGAATGTTAGGGCAGAAAACCCCAAGGCACACCTTGGTGCCTGTCAGTGGCTGTTGCATGGGAGTAGAATGCTGTGAGCATTCTGTCCAACTAACCCAAGTCACACCCCCCACATCTGTCAGTTTCTACAGGGTGGCAGTTATGGATGGAAACCTTAACACCCCAGGCATTTGTTGATATTTTTGCTCCAAATTTGCAAAATGGGCTTTTTGGGACCCTACCTCATGAACAGTGGCACTATCATTTTGTTACTCAATCCTGAAAGTTGATTTCTCACAGCAACTATGCCATTTGGTGCCAAAGGTGCGGAAGCATATTTTGGGCAGGATGTGAAAAATGAAAACTATACCGTTCATGAGGAGGTATGAAAAAATGACAATGCTGAATATCTGGAGTGAAAACCAAAAATTCACAAATTTATGAGCATGCATAGAAACTGTGCAACTGACTCCTGTAATGCCATTTTTTGTTATTTTTTCACCAAATTGTTAACATGGGTTTTTTGGGACCTCCATCATGAAGAGTGGCACTGTGATTTTGTTAATCCATCCTAAAAGTTGATTTCGCACAGAGACCATGCCATTCTGCACCATAAGTGCGAAAACACATTTCGGGCAGGATGTGAAAAATGGCAGCTGTACTGTTCATAAGGAGGTGTTAAAAATGGCAATGCTGAAAATGTGGAGTGAAAATATAAAAAAATTGGTGAAGTTATGAGTGTTCATAGAAAATGTGCAATGCACAGCCATAATGTGATCATTTTTTGGAGTCTTTTCACCAAATTTTCAATATGGGCTTTTTGGGACCCCCCCCCCCATGAACAGTGGTACTGTTGTTTTGTTAAATTGGTCCTGGAAGGTCATTCCATGCAGTGA
The DNA here is from genome assembly GCA_016271365.2 of Neoceratodus forsteri. NCBI lineage: Eukaryota > Metazoa > Chordata > Ceratodontiformes > Ceratodontidae > Neoceratodus > Neoceratodus forsteri. Next base: position 1,744,951,787 of record CM057449.1, read on the forward strand.
CTATGAAATCACCTTTTGGTGCTAAGAAATGAAATGGCAGTCACATGTTCACGAGGTGAGGTCTCAAGGACCCCATGCGCATTGCTGGGCACTGTAATGTGCATGGCTGGAGTCTTGTCATCTGCCGTTGCAATGAGAAAAACTGCACCTCATTGGAGCAGCAGATTTCTTTCAAGGTTTTGGCTCCCATAGAAGTTTGCTGTCATTGCCAGTATGCTCACTGATTGGCAGCTAAGGGACGCACCCACTAAAGTGTTCCCTGTATTGGCCACGACACTGACACACCTCTGAAATGTGCTACTACAACAAAATGTTGCTTGTGCATGCACAATGCAACATAAAAAGGAAAACATAGAAGTTTCTTCAGTCTGGAAATAACAATTTTGATGGTAATTTGCTTTTATCCTTTGGAAAAGTGACAATCTTACAAATTATGGGTTTACATCTGATAGTTAACTATTTGATTTATAATATTTACTTACTGTTAATTTTAGGGTGCCCCTTGTTGCCTGAGGCTTAGTGAAAAACAACAGACAAAGAACAAAAAACAAAAAAAATAGACAATGGTTAAGGTGTTGAAAGAATCTCCGGGTAAAACAAAGTACATTATAAGCACTTCAACACAGAAATGTAGGAGGAAGGAACCGGAGCTACCTTTTGCACCAGCTGCACAGAGCTCTCCCTGGCCTCAAGTTTCAAAGGGAGAAGGAAACACCATATAACTGGGCTTAAAATCCCCCTGTCCTGCAAAGAAGTGTCAAGAATGAGGAAACCTCCCAACAAGACAGCTGCTACTCATTAGATGAAAAAGTGCATGGAACTGCATGCGACTCCCACCGAACATGCTTTGTAAGAACAACCCCTTAAAATGAAAATGTGCTCCATGATGCTATGCACATCCATCACCCTGACCTGCATTTATGCTCGTATGATGATGATGATGTCACACAACTGTCACTGTGCTCTGGCAGAGAGGCAGTATGCATCACAACAGGCAAAAAAAGACTCAGATGTGGTCCAGATACAAACAAACTGAGCATGATTGCTCACATAGTCTCTTGGCCACTGGAAAGGAGTGAGAAGCATGTGCACAACCTGAAAAGTGATGCTTTTATTTAGATCAGTGTGCCTGTGCAACTGGTTATGTGTTTGTGTAATGTAGATAAACATTTGCTGTTCACCTATCTGTCTGTGGGATATATCACCATGTAGGGGTACAAAGGCAAGGAAACTTAGGGGAGGGTTCCACCCCTTGAGGTACCATGGGAGTGATTCCCTTGGCTAATGGTACCTTAGCAAGAAGCCCATGGGAGACAGAGGCTGGAAGAGGAGGAGGGGGGTGGATGGAGGGGCAAGGAAAAAATGCTTGTGTTTGGAGTGAGGAGAGCAGCCCTTAAATAGGCCAAAAGAGGGTGTGGCTAGTTGCATTGAACCCTTGAACTACAGACTGTAGTCTTCCAAGTCAATGTGCCTGTGCAACTGGTTTGTGCTTGTGTAATACAGCTAAACGTTGGTTGTTTGCCTCTCTATCCATGGGATATACCACCCTGTATGGGTATGAAGGCAATGAAACTTAGGAGAGGGTTCCACCCCTTGAGGTGCCATGGGAGTGATTCTCTTAGCTAAAGGTACATTAGGAAGAAGCCCAAAAGAGTATCGAGCAAAGCATACAAGGTAGTGAACACTTACCGGGGTTGAGGATCTGTACGTAAGTTAGTTGGTAGTATGGGTTCAGTTGGTAGCATGGGTCAGTTGATAGTATGTTGTAGTATAGTAGGCAGGAAACAATAGGTGAACAGTGGCCCACTCAGAGGTCTGCCTGTAAGGCGTGGAGGCCTGGCTTCCTAAGGGGAGAGAACATCCAAAGTGGGAGACTGGACACTTATGGGATGGCCACCTACTCCATCCAGAAGTGGAAACCTACCTAAGTGACATAGGGAGTATTGCTTAAATTTAATCAAATATTGTGACTTGTGGCAAGAAGGAGAAGAAAAAAAAACTTCAAGGAGGAAGTCTCTGGGGATCCAAGGCCTAGGTCACCTTCTCTCCAGACTTGGGATGTTTTTGATTAGTGATGGCTGTGCTGCTGTAATTTGAAAACTCAATTAAAGAGGGTGGAAAATATTCCAAATTGGAGGAAAGCTCACCTCTATCCCTCTAATGGGAATGCCATGAAGGGTTGTGAGGCTAGCTCTGCAACACTGCTTCTCCAAGGTGGGAGGAGGAGGAGAGTGATGACTGCTAAGGTGTTTAGCTGGCCTACCCATCTAAAAAAAACAGGTAAACCAGAGGTAGTCCTAGGGAGAATAGCTTTGAAGGGTGCCTCCAAACCCACTCGGGCAGCTAAAGGGCCCTTCACGAGAGCCCCAGCCCTTCACTACTGAAGTCTTAATGCTACTTCAAGAGGTGCCATTGGTATGGTTGACAACTGAATTAGCGAGGACATCCCCAACTATAGATCCAGTGAGAAGGACCTTGTCCCAAGCTTCGCATGCTTTAGATGTGAACTTAAGGGTGCAGCAAGAGACCATCGGCCACATGGCTAGCCCCGAGTCCCAGAAGTAATGGATATGGTCAGCATGTCTCCAAAATGTGGAGGGGTGAGTTGTAATGAGCATGGGACCTGCATGGGGGTTGTGATGGATTATAGGATACATGGGGAGACCTGTACATAGGTCAGACTGAGCACTGTGGATCCTCTCATGGTTTTTCGTTGGATGAGAGTTGACATGGAAAGAACTGCACATAGGTCAAGCTAAGCAATATGGACCCTCTCGTGGGTCTAGGTAAGGCGAATAGCATTTGTCAACCACAGGAAAGCATGCCAACCAAGTCCATTTGGAAACCAATTTGGGAGTGAATTGAATTGTATGTTATGAGTGAGAGAACGATGAGGCCGGGTGAAGCCTGGGGCCAACAGTTGGAGATGAGGAGGCTGTGAAGCTGGTTAGGTAGGAGGAGGTTGCAAAGCCAGACCAGTAGGAGGTGTGGTTCAAAGCAAGTAAACATGATATGCTGCTACACATGGAAGGGGATGAGCATTGCTGGTAGTGCAAGGGACAGGAAGGCTGGGATGACTATGTAAACCAGGAGCATAATATTAGGGAAGGGATGGTAGAAGGCTGTGTAGAGCAAAAAGCCCTTTGGAAGAGACTTGCCTGGAACCACTGCTTGCATAGTGCCATGCAGGCTATGCAGAGCAGCAGGAGGAGGCTGGTCTAGCCAGGGGCATATACAATACATGACAAATAGGAAGCTTCTCCCTCTGCCTGGGGCTGCAGTTCCTGCTGTGACTCCCCAGTCTCTTCCACAGGAAAAGCAAAGAAGCTAATGATAATAAGTTAAGTATGTGCTAGTCATGAAAGCAGGATAAGGTTATCATAAGAAACAGACAGCTGAAGGTTTGGTAAAAGTAAAGTTTGGTAAAAGTGGGAGTAGCAATGACTGAGTGATAAATAAGCCTAAATTACAGAAACACAGAAGTGAGGAGTAATGCAGAAGGGCAGGACACTGCTACAGCAGGCAGGGGAACGAGACAGAGATAGCTGCTAAGGGGAGTAAATTGTAGTTTACACAAGACATTTATTGGTACGAGCAGAGGATTGCTATAGTTCCAGTATAAATAGTGAATTGAATGAGAGGCATGATACTGTAGATGCTTTTAAGGCAGAGTTAAGCTTTTGTAAGGCTGTAAAAGAGGCAGTAGTTGTTAGCTAGGTAGCAGAGCCATGAACTAGGTGCAATCAATTAAGTGGAACAAGGCAGCAGACTGCAGTGTGAGCTGAAACATACAATAACAATTGCAGGAACTGAAGATTTTTAGGCAGAAAAGTGGTTGAGCTAAAGCATAAAGAGAACAATGCAGTGAACAGAGGTCTCTGCACTAACTGGTGAGAAATGGAGCTTGGGGGTACAGCCACAGGGCAACTTGAAGTGAGAAAACACAGTGCGTAATATGAAGCACAAGTATGATTGTATACACAGGGCACTAGAAAACTAGAAAGCCCAAAAGAGACAAACAAGGCAAACACAAGGACAGGAGCAGGAAGGAAAACAGCACACATGGAAGCACTGAGCAGCCAGATGCCAGCAATACAAACAAAAAGCAGGAGAACAGAAAAACAGAAGTCCAACACACACCAAGCAGAGTCCAAGTACGGACATGGGGGGGGGGGCAAAGCCCCAGTAGGCTCCAGGAGAGAAGACAGAATGACAGAGCCTCCAGTTGCAAGGAAAAAATGTTTGTGTGTGGTGTGAAGAGAGAATCCCTTAAACAGGCCAAAAGGGCGGTGTGTGACTAGTTGCACCGTCCCCTTGAACTACAGACTGCAGCCTTCCAATTGGTTCACATTCTGTCACTGTTCTGCCTTTACTAGCCTTTGATTAGCTTCAGTGTGAGTTTCTGACTTGTACTCTGCTGCTAAAGACAATATTGGATCTGTATTATGTAGTTTATGTCCTTGATAAGCTCTGGTTGCAAGGGACATAACCTACATTATCAAGCTCCAGAGTTATAACTGCAACTGGTGTGTAACTCTGGAGCACCCAGTAAACCTTGTTGGAAGACCAATGAAGATAAAACAGTGAGAAAGTAGGAACTGGTGTTTGAAAATGTTTTCTATGGGAAAAAATTACTTGCAGGTTTGGTGCAATTCTCCTTTAAGTATTATGTGTACACGTTATTAATCGTATTGCTGCTTTGCACTATTTTGGGGGCATGCGTGAATGAGGATATGATTATATAGTCTCAAAAAGTAAAGATATTTTTTACAAAAAAAACCATAAATGCACCAGTTAGGGTTCAGATTATGGTGGCTAATATAGGGAACTGTGGTGTTAGGGTTCCCACTTCTCATGAAATCCACACATCTCAACTTCTTTACTGTTGGAATGGGGTAAGCGTTTGGGTTGAGAACCCCAAGGAGCAACTCAGGCTAGATTTGCAAAGACTCAGGAGAGGTGAAAGTGCTATAGTTTTTCCATTCGCTGCCTGCAGGGTGGAAGTAGGGTGTTAGGGCTGGGAACCCTAACACCACATTTCTTTGCCTTTGTTTCTTTAATCTGAATCCTACCTGGTGCATTAATGAAGTTCTTATTTCAGACATAGTTGGGACATGGACACTTGATAAACTGAATGGCCCAGGAAAACCCAATGAATTACCCAAGAACAGTCAGAAAAGATGCCATGCAAAATTTCCAGTTATTATTATTATTATTACTCCTATAGTACAAAAAGTACCAAAAACTGTGTTGTGCACTCTAAATGTACATCCAGCCCAGCCAGGGCAGGGACACTGGAGAATGCATGTTGGCAAGGAAAAGTCTGATGATATACATAGGAAGTCAGAAAATGTGTTTTATAAAATATACATTAATATCATGGGCTTGATTTTCAAAGCCTCAGAAATGACACAAGGTGCCAGAGCCAAACAGAAGTGATGCAAGGAGCCGTGCACATCAAAATTCATACACTGGCTGTGGTGAAACCCGGGTCCATTTACACCAGACTGGCCCTGCTCCAGTCCTGCATCTGAAACAGGGGTGTGCCATGGTAGAAGAGGGCTTGGACCAAAAAGGCACAACAGCAGCATCCTCTATTGTAGATTCTGCCCCCCCCCCCCACTTGGGCACAGGTCCTGCCGATAGTTAGACCTGCCAGAGCTAGTCTAACAGCCCATGCAGCACACCTCAAGACAGTTCTGGTTGGGAGGTGCTCCTGTGCCCTCCCAAAGTGGTTGTATGCCCAATCTGCCCTTTTACTACTGTCACAGCACAGGGGTGATCAGAAACATCTGGGAGCATCTAGCACAAGGTCATCTTGTCCAGGAACCCATCAGTCAGATGATGACAGGCAACAGCTTCCTTGGGCATCTTGCTGGCTGCAGACTTTTGCTTGGACTGCCTATGTTAAATGCCATCCTGTACAAATTGATCTTATTATTTTTATAATAATGAAGTTCTATTTATGAATTGTATAACTTCTCCAAGTCTGCCTAAGTTTCCTGACCTTGCCCCTATGACACTCTTCATTTCTACACTGCCACCTGGGTGGCCACAGCTGGGAACTCAGCTGAAGAAAAATGTTGGTGGGTGCAGACTGGCTCTAGTGTGCTGTTACACACATAAATGTGCATGTGGACATTGGAGCCCTCACAGGCAGTATCCCTGAGGGGGAAACACGAAAGTGGAAAACAACAATGTGTGGTAGAATTGCACCAGCAGTCTTGAATCTCCCCAATCTCGACCACCCACCAGTCTCCATACAAGACAGGCCTGAAAGGGATTCTTGCTGACAGTATTCCAGAGGAGGTCAGCAACACAGGGGGAGATGTCCCAGTGTACTCCCTTGGACTAGGTAAGTGATGTAGATGGGAGGTAGCCAGGATAAGAAGGGCAGCATGGGTGATTGGTGGAGGGAGAAAATATAAGCAAACAAAAAAGGCAGTTAGAGCAAAGTTTAAATAGAGAGAACACGGGGGGTTCAGAGGAGGTGCATTTAGGAGAAATGGCAATAGGAGTGGAAAAGGAGGTCAAGCCTGGCAAGGGTGGATTTTGATGCTGCACAATAAGACACATCCATGTTTTCGAGCTCCAGCAATATCCTTTTTAAGTATAAGCTTGTTATGAACCAGGAGTGGTGGCAGTGTTCATTGTGGTACAGTGCACCAAGCTTAATGCAAGTTTTTTATGCCTGACATTCATAAGGAGGAGGAGGAGGAGGAAACATCAAAGGTTTTTATTTGGCTACACAACCAAGGTACTCAAAGTGGAATATCTCTTCAAGGGAGGGTACAGTTAAGGGACTTTGAGGCAGGTTTTGCTTGGAGCCTTGAAAGTCCCTCTGCTTAGTATTTCAAAATAATAACCAGGGTCATGTTTCTATTTGCTGACTATCCAAGATGAAGAAATGCAGAACTCCAAATTAAATTGACTAAATAGTAAGTTTATAATAAACTTTGAAAACCAGAAATAGGTAGGAACCCCAGTATATATAAAATACAAGAGTATTGGCTTATTAAACCCATAAAACAAATCAGCAGGTGTTCATTACTTAAGAGTGGATAGGTTAATCTAAATAAAAATACTGGACTAGTTTACCACATTTAGGATGTCACCAGCAGGACATTATCTTTTCTGGCTTCAAAGTTCGCAAGTGCCTGAAATTTATCGGGTTCGCTATGTGCAGTAGGGTACTGAAAAACTTTATAATGCATGATTAAATCTTCTGGATTATTAAACTTCCCATCTTGAGCATACTTTTTTTTTTTTACCAATTGAGACACACTAAGCTGAAAGCTTGTTTGCAGGTGCAACCTGGGAGCAGGAGGAAGTTAAGTGACTTGCTCAGGGTCACACAGTATGCACCTAGGGGGCTATGGGATTCAAACCCAGGTCTCCAGATTTGCAGCTCAGAGCCTTAACCCACTGTGCCATACTGCTCAGTGTCTTCAAACAATGTTTTCAGTTGATTAGCAATTTCTTTCCATTTTACTGCTATTCCCCCCCCGTCCTGTCCCCTGCACAGTTGCTGTATCTGTCTGCATTGCTCACACTAACAGACTGAGCCTCACTCTGGTCTACACTGAGGGAAAGGACTGAACTTGAGTGAACCACAGTTAAACAATTCTTAACTGCTTTAGCACGCAACATTTAATACCTCACTTTAAAATTCATGGTACAAGGACAGCAAGTGTTGAAATAGTGGAAAGGGAACTATAGGCATTAAGCAATTTAAAGTGACAGAAAGTGCAAAGGGGGGGTCTTTGCAACAGAGTTATTTTAAATATAACAATTGTGCAGTATGTGAATGTTAAGGATTATGAAAAGTATTTATCTGAAATTTGCATAACAGAGATGACAACATAGCCCCATGATGTACAATATCTCAACTTATGAAACAGCAGGGATTTATAATGCCATCTGGTGGGTTGAAACAAATCACATGTCCATGTAATTATTCACTACAATTACATGGCTTCACTTTTACATGTATTTTCTGTTTTAATAAAATATTTTATAAGCATAGTAAGACACTTCTGGGATACATACAATATAGTCAATAATTACATTCCACAGGTGTGTTTAAAGGCACTTGGCTGTGCTTTTTGCCTGACACCTGAGGAATGCAATTATTGGCCTGTAATTACAATGATATTGAGTGCAGAAAAAGGCCCAGTGGCCCATTGAGTCTGTCCGCTGCTTACCTACATGTACCCCCAACCTAACCCAGGGTTGGAGCTAGTCTACTGCTAGTCCTGACTATATTTCAACATACTCAAGCCCACTTACCACCTTCCCTCAGCTATCACCCCCACTCCCTCCTCTGGTTCAGACTTTTCCTTGTGCATATCCAACTTGTGTTTGAAACCGGTGACTGACTCTGCACCTGCTACCTCTTCTGACAATTCATTCCATGTCTACATCACCCTTTCTATAAAGAACTTTACGGTCACATCAGTTTGCATCTGTGGTCTCTTGTTACCCTATCATTGCTGCATGAGACCAAGGCACTGCTTTCCACATCATTACTACCCCTTAGAAACTTAAAGGTCTCGATCATGACCCCCTTTCCTCCTGGTCTCCAACATATACATATTGACATGCTGCAGCCTCTCCTCAGAAATCTCACCCTGCTGCCCCAGCATTACCTTTGTGTCCTCCCTTGAACAGCCTCCATGAGGTCCCTATACTTTCTCAGATGCAGACTCCAGAACTGCACACTGTACCGCAGGTAAGGATTCACCTAAATAGTATCTATAAAGAAGCAGTATTACCTCCTTCCTTCTGCAAGCAAACCCATTCCCACATCTTAGTTGTTTTCCCTGCAGCCTTCTGGTAATGGGCATGGGATAGTAGTAGTAGTAGTAGTAGTACTAGTTGTAGTAGTAGTAGTAGTAGAGTTTATTCATTTTTGGTGCCCTTCCCTGAATTCTCAGGGATCCCTTACAGAACGGGTGCCATTACAGAATATAAAACAAACCACATTAATAACATAAAAACTCATAAAATACAATGCATATAAAATCAATAAACACAACCCTTTAAAATTCCATACAGGCTAAATCCTAAGCTGCCTAGTGGTTTAAATATATTCCTCAGGCCCCAAAGGTCTGTAGGAAGAGGAATGTTTTAAGATGTTTTTAAATACCTCTAAGGAAGGCGTCTCCCAGAGGTAACCCGGCAACGAGTTCCAAAGGCTGTCACTAATTAGGATTCCTAGGTCCCTCCATTTCCTCAGAAGTTTCTTCTAACCTATATACTCTGTGTTTGGATTTCTTTTGCTAGTGTACATGACTTAAAAGTTTTTGGTGTTAAATGTGAGCTGACGTCTTGGAAAAGTTTTCAAGTTTGCCCAATGCCCTTTTCATTCCTAGTATTGTACTCCCTCCACTGTAACCACTCTGCCATTGTTTTTAGTATCTTGGATAAAAAGACTGATCTTTTTCTAGATTCCCTCCCTTATATCACAAGTGAATACATTGAAACAGACCAGCTCCAGGACTGACCCTGGTGCACCTCACTAGTAACTTCTCTACCCCTCAAGTATTACCTGTTGACAACTACCCCTCTCAGTTCTTCCCACTTGCCAGTTGCCAGTCCTCTTAGAGTATTTAATTTGTATCCCATGCCCAGATTTCCCAACCTTTTCACAAGTCTCCTATGGGGCATGGAATCCAAGGCCTTACTAAAGTCCAGATATACAGTAGCATGTCTAGTGGATTCTTTTATTGGCTGCCTTTTTGAACCATTCAAGGAAATCTATCAGGTTTGTCTGGCATGATTTGCCTGATGAACCCATGCTGCCTCTTATCCTGGAGCTCGTTGGCCTCCATCTACTCCATAATATGATCTTTTATAATGTTTTCTAGCAGATTTCCTAGGATTGAGGTCCGGCTGACTGGACTGCAGTTACCTTGGTTGTCACTACCCCCACTACTGTGGAGTGGGACTACATTGGCCACTATCCAGTCCAATGGAACAACCCCTGTTTCCATGGAGCAGTTAAAGAGGTCTATTAAGTGGTCACCTCCCTAAGTAGTACCACAGCAATAGTAGTAACAACCTTAATTTTTTAGACAGGATTTAACTGTTAGGACTGTGAGAGCTCTATTTACAAAGCTGTCCTGTGTGGAGGTACTGTAGCAATATAGATTTAACAAAACACATCACTGATACTCAAATACTGACATACAATATATAAATATGCAGTACCAAACCATTTAACATGACAAAAATTAAAACATGAAAAAACAAGCAAACAAAAAAAAACAGACAATAAGATATCCTGAAATACCATAATTGTTGTGATATTAAAGTTAAATCTGGAGACAGTAACAGATTTCACACAGTTCCTTATTTAGTTCAGAGTTAGGGTGTAGTCCATCTGGACCTGGTGACTTGTTTACCTTTAGGGTCCCGAGTCCCTTGAGTACCCTCTCCACTACTATTCCCTCATCTCTGATCTGTTTACCTTCCCCCATGGCTAGAATCCCACACTCTGGGAGCGATCCTGCTTCCTCAATCATGAGGACTGAGCAGAAGTATTTGTTTAGAATATTTCCCTTTTTCTTATCATCCTCTTTCATTCCTCCTCCTTTATTTAATCTGATGATGCCATACTTTGTCTTGCCTGGTTCCTTGATACAGTGGAAGAAAGCTTTTTACCCACCCCTTTATACCCTCTGCTATTTTCGACTCGACCTCTGCTTTTGCCTTTCTAACTACTTTGTTTGCCTCCCTTGCTTTCTCTATGCAAAGCTCCACACTTCTCATTCACGTCCCCCTTCAAAAAAACAAACAAACACAAGCAAAATTTGAAAATGTTAACTTGCCTGTTTCCAGATTGCCAAAGCTAGTGTCCTGGCCAACCCCTCCCCCATCCCAGTCTTTATGACACCCACCTTCGTATCTTCATTTGTCCCTGATACTTTTTAAAAGCAAAGTTCAAAATAGAGAGAATGCTTGTTTCTCACTCCACTCCAGATTCTAACAGCATTTTGTAATTCATACCCGCCTCCCTAGCCAGAGCCCCACTCCCGTTATCAAAAGTTAGTAGAATACTTAAGGCCCCCACCCTCCTAACCTTGAACCATGTTGTCTTGGGGGGAGTAGTAGAAGAAAAGCTAACCCAGTTGCCCCTCCCCCATACCTGGTCAATATGTTGTAGATACAATGCTGCAGGGCAAAACCGCACAATAGTAACGTTGAGTAGGAGAACAGCTACAGGATACACAATGCTGCATGGCACGAATAGTGTGGAGTGGTAGCATGACCCTGTAGCAGTTTTCTGGAGAGCTCTGTTACAGAGGGTAAGAGCTCTGCTAGAATGAGGTCTACTGAGCAGCTGCCGTGGCTCAGGGAGTAGCGCCATCGGTGATGAAGGACAATAGAGCAGCTGTGGGTTCTATTCCCAGTCCCAGCTTAGGTTTGTTACTTTTTTCCTTGTCATTTTCATGTTTCTGAGTTGTCCCCCCCCAGGAAGGTTATTTTAATAGGGGGTGGTTTGGGGGTGCAGCTACCCATAATGGGGGGGGGTGATGAGGGAGAGCCCCTTCCACAGAAAACAAGTGTTTTACTGTATTTATGGGTATCCAGTGAACACAGTGACCATGACTGAGTGCTTACAAAAAGGGCAACTCAGTCATGGTCCCTGTTTTCTGGGCTACCTGGCATAGTAGCAACTGGATATGGGGTAGGTGACTACAATAATGAGATGTCACTAGATACACATGCACACGTGGGGGGGACCACACTGCATGACGAGTGGAAGGGAAGGGAGGTAATATGAGGTGTAGTGCGGTGGTCAACTGTCGAGCTGGCCATGTGGTGTGGTGAATAAGTGGTGGGCTGGGGTAGGGAGGGTGCTGGGTTCAGTTCTGGGACACAATCATTTTTTGTGTTGGAGCGGGGTTTTCATTTTTTTTAGTATTACACCCCTCCCCCCAATATGCACCCCCCTTGAGTTGAGAATCCTTAAATGGGGGGTGCTGGGGTTGAGAGGTGGGTGCAGCCCCCCATATAACATAGAAAACCGATCATCGATTTTCTAGTTGCTGTGAGTGTCCATCATCGTAATTCATTTTCAGTGATGTACACTGGCCCAAATGACTATTGCCCTTCTGCGATCATCATTTTCACATGGAACCATAATTATGTTTAGTCACTGTTTTGACAGTGTGGCATAGTACCACGCTGTTTTTGTATGTGACAACATGACCCTGTACCCCTATCCCCTCCCACAGTGCATCCATCCCACTTCAGAGTCTGTAGCATGAGAGTGCATGGAATAAGCTGGTGTATGATCAAGAGCAAGTGGGCAGAGAAATTAAATCATAAGTGATGCTAGGCAGATGGATTTGGTTCGTCTGCTGAGCATCACTAATGATGTTGCTACTCGACCCTAGGGCTGCAAGTTTGGTTCTCAAAAAGAATCAGATGCCTTAAACTGCGGGTGCATTTCTTTTTGCCCCCTCCCCTCCCGGCTGGAAAGCTTAAACAGATCAGTTAAATCCTCTGGGGGGGGCTGGCATCAGATAATCCTCCACTAGCTGCAGCAGCATGGCTAGAGTTCATCCTTCTCTGACTGAAGGTAGATGACAAGATGACCACTTATCCGAGTCTTAATACATACTCGCATGCAAACAGACAGAACTTGCTCCTGCAATCCACACAAAATACACATTCCAATACTGCCAAAATAACCCATGTAATTCAGTGGGTGAACCAATCTACTGCCACGAGAACCCTGGTAAACCCTACTTGGTTCAAGGGTCAAAGTTTACACGGTCAAACTTTGGGAGGTTTGCACAGCCCTACTCAACCCCCTCTCACCCTGTCCGATGCCTGCTTACCTTATTCATTCTCATACTGAACTATGAAGTGATGTAGGCACACTGTGTGTGTGTGGGGGGGGTAGGTGACTGACCTAGGTGGATTTTCTATCAACTGCTCTGCCTGCAAATCATAGATCAAGGTCAGAAAGGGAGACCTTAAGTATGCTACTAGCTTATGATCACTGGGGGTTGGCTAGGAATGGGTATGACATGGGGCTGGCCGAATAGTCTAGAGGTTACTGTAATAAGTTGTGAACAAGCTTAGTGCATCCAGTAGATGAGGGTTTAATTCCCACAACCCCTACATGCATACTTTGTGACTCTGAGCGAGTCACATAACCTGCGCAGTGCTCCCTTGTTGCCTCTGTAAATGGGCCCTGTGCACAGTGGGCCTTACTAGATTATCAAAGAATAAAAAAAAGAATTAAGACACTTCTGATTTCTGGCACGGTGCCAGAAGCCTGAATGAATGTTCACTGTCTTTCTATAAAAAAATATTGGGGTGAGGGGAAGAAGGGAGGTGGGGTGGGAAAAGAATGGGATGAGAAGTATTTGGTCAAGAGACTAGTTCTGGCCACCCAGGGAAGGCTAGAGTCCCTTTTATTTATTTTTTCAGTTCCCAAACACCAGGTTCAGGAATAGCAAAAAGTACTCTTTATTCATTGCTACATAGATGGGACCCAGCTATTCATGAAGTATTATTCAGACCCCACAGAGCACTACAAGCACTGCATTAGCATAGGCTTTACGTTTGAAATGGACACTTGTAAACAGCCAGTTTGAAACAAAATTGCCTCATTCATCTGATAATCAGTTCAGAATGCAGTACAAAGTTACTGAAATACAGTCTCCACAATCTGTCTCTTTGCAAGCAGGATTGCCCCCTGCAGAGACTATTCATTTTACCAGGAAACAGTTCCTTTGAGCGGTGCTCATTTACAGTACAAGGAGGTCCTGATTAGGACAACCAGAGTTACAGCAGTAAATAAAGAGCAATCTATACAGAACATGCATGTTACAGATACAGTATTTAGGATCATGGCAAATGCACAGAGAAAATCATGACAGCTGCACAGTATGTATTTCAACCCCCAATTGGTTATATTCCTTTAGAAATTATTTGTTTTTTTTATCTTATCTAAAGTAACAAAAAGGGTACAAGATATTATAGCTGGCAAGCCTTGTGTGAAACTCAAGACACGGAAATATCCTAAACAAATTTGCACAACATAAAAAAATGATGAAATTTCCAACACATTACAGTTACTGTCTCCTCATTTCTAAACCTTCCGACTAACAGATTCAGAGGGGGAGGAACTCTTGTCTTGTGAAAGAAAGAGGAGGTACAAAGGATTGCATGCTTGGAGAGTTAAATGAAAAAAAACAAAACACAAAAATACCTTTTAATTTGTGATGCTGGGGGCTGTTCAGTTCACAGGGTCCCCAAGGTACACCAGTGTGAGTGTGTGTGTGTGTGTGTGTGTGTGTGTGTGTGTGTGTGTGTGTGTGTGAGAGGCACAGAAACGGGGCACAGGAAAAAGATCAGGGAGGAACAGACAGTATCAAAAATGGAAGAAGAAAGGAAACAGTTTCTAGAAGAAAAGCAACAATATATTAAAGATCTACAGAATAAGAAACCTGAGGATTTTATGTTGCATTACAAGGGTTACCAGTACCCTGCTGCACTGTGCAAACCTGAGACTTTCCAAGCACTGGAGACATTTGAAGCCAGGAGGGATGATGTGACGCTGGTGGCTTACCCTAAATGTGGTAAACTGTTACCTTTATTTATTAAAACAAATGGTGTAAATATGGACAAATCAAGTAATGTGATATATTGTACTGTATTTCATTTTATGCATTTAGTAATCTGCTTATAAGTAGCCTTCTCGTGTCCTGGGACCTCACAAAAAAAGAGCCTTAGTCTCTGTGACCAGTATTCATGGACTTACACAAATAAATAACATGTATTGTAATAAAATTAAAGCAATGTATATGTGATCAGTATTGCTAAAGCTGTACAGAAAAACAAGTAGGGGGTATGCCTACAGAACTTTGTGTTTTGCTGATTCTGCAGCTCAGAGCTTGCTTCTTCTATTTTGTTCCTGCAATTACTGTAGCCCATTAACTAAGTGCAGCAACATACTCTGTAATGTGCAACTGTTGTGAAGTAACACTACATGGGTGAGCATCAGAAGAAGTGTGGATAGAGGAGAGGAAACAGTTCAAAAGTGTGCATTAAAGGGGTTACGTTCCCGAATTCATGTGTAGTACACATGGAAGTATTGTAGTTGCACATTTTTGCAATGATAGACACACAGAGCTGGACTAATATTGCACAGAAACTACTTTTTCAGTTTTTCTTTATCCCGCATCACTGGAACTGCCCTACTCAGCCTGGTCACCTTCCACTCCTTACTTTCCTTGTCTGTCACTTACCAAACTTCATGGGGGCCACAGAGCCCCTCTCTTACCTCCTTGGTCTCTGTGGTAAAAACATTGGAGGTTGAGGCAGCTACCCTCCAGTCTGTCAAGTGTGAAACTGGTTGGAAGGTTGAAGGAACGCCAGCCATGAGGGTTCCAAGTACACATGTATAATACAAACAGACCACACACACATTGCCAGCCAGTGCTGGACTGTGTCTTCCCTCCCAAGCTGCTGGAACTACAGTGCAACTACTTGTAATCCAAGTGGCAGTATAGCAGTGGAGTACCCCTGAATGAAGGATCTGTGAGTCGAAATCCTGGGGTTTTCCCTAGCTCTCTCTTGTCATAAACACTTTTGGCATCTAAGTCTTGGTTACTACATGGTTTAATTGTTTGTTGTAAAAGTTTTTGATTTTTTTGCCCCTGAGTGTGGTAGTCTGTGAGTTTTAGCAGTGCAGCATGCTACCCTCTCACCCCAGATGAGGACAGCATCCTCTGTGATGCTCAATCCTCCATCCCTGGCCAGCCCCTGACATCCTAGGCTTATCCCCGAACCAGAGTTGCTGGTGGCACCGCTGCTGCAGTGCCGACAGGGCATGGTAATTACTTTTTAGGAAAAACATGTCCCATTTGTTGTCTTACATGTGATTATTTCACAGTCCCCCAATTTACCAACTAAAGTGGGAGGCAGCATAGCAAAATGGTTAGAGTGCAGGTCTGTAAAGCAGAATATCTCGGTTCAATTCCTACCCCAGTCACCCACTCGGTGCATGACACTGAGTAAGTTTCTTGACCTATCTGTGCTTTTGTCCACCTCTGCTTTAGAACTGGACACCAATAAAGTCCCACTGTGAGCAAGGCATCCTCACTAATTTGTACAATAAAAATAAGGTAGCATTTGACTTATAGTGTTTACAAGCTTGCCTTGTTTCGACCCTTGAGGAGATAGAGAGAGGAGTTTCAAGAATACTGCGAACATTGAGTATTAAAAAAACATTTAATGGAGTCAAGATATGTTGTACAATTGGAGCCAAGTGTTCAAGGAAATAAAACAACCAGCTTAAAAATGTATTTGATAAAAGGGTAGGGTGTTGCAAGTAATGAGTACCAAAGTCCAAATGGTAATGAAAGTACACATTGTATGGTGGGGCACAAAGGTGTGGCGGTTTTGTTTCTCTGTAGTAAAAGACCCAGGCATGCTTCTTTTTAGTTGAGGTCACACAGTACTCATGCTGACACTCTCAGTCCTGAACTCCACTCCCACTGCATCATGTCACTCTCGGGGGGGGGGGTAAGAACAAAGATCATACAGACAGAGGAAGGTAGTACCATTAGATAACAGGGGTACTTTGTATGGGCCAATGAGGATGATACTGCTAGACTCCATTCCCTTAAGCACTGGACTGGGTCACAGAGCAGGAGGGGGCAATGGCCAGTATGGATCAGTGTCCCCTTGGCCCCGACATAAAGAGAGAAAATTGTGTGTTTGGAGATAAGAAAATTGCATTTAGTCCATAATAAAAGAATATTTCATTCTTTTTTTTTTTGTTTTTTTGTATTTGTAATTACATCCTGCCATTTTTCCTACCCTGTCAAAAAAGTTCCAAATAAAAAACAGTAAATAAACTGTGACAGGCTTGTGAGGACTGAAACTTTTGGGGTGAGGGGTTGGAATGGTGGGTAGCCCTGAGCTCAAGCTCCAGCTGTTAGGAATCACAAAGTAGCTGATAGGAGAAGGAGTAGATATGGTGGGCCAGCTGGGTGAAAGGAAATACTCACCTCTAGCTGTAGTGAGACTCATCAACATCTCTCCTATAGTTCTGGTCCCCATGACAGGGTGGCAAGTGCCAGGAGGCAGCAGTGAAGTCAATGGCCATCAGGAAGCCTGAAGCAGTTGTTCACTAGAGACATGTAGGAGCAGAACACTGCAACCCTTTCATACAGGGTCTTTGCTGATGATGCCAACTGTAATCCTGGCTTCTGGGGCTAGAAAATCTTGTCATTCATCTGGCTGCTTGCAGTGGTGTGGCAACTCCCAGTCTGAAAGGGACAGTAGCAGTGTCAGCAGCAGTTTCTCACTGTGGATTGTTCTACCTGCAGCAATGACTCTTAGACTGCGAGAAGAAGGGAAACATAGAAACATAGACTTTGACGGCAGATAAGGACCACTTGGCCCACCCAGTCTGCCCATTTCCCTACCTACTGGATAAGCTGCAGATTCTAGTACCCTTCCTTAACTCACTGAGTCCTGGAAAGACACAGGAGTGTTATGTAAGAACAAATGGAGTATCGTGTCCTGTTCTAGAGGCCACACCTCAGAAAGGAAATAGACAGGATGGAGGCAGTCCAGAGAAGGGCAACTAAATGGTGCATGGGTTGCATCAAAAGCCCTACAAAGAAAGACTGAGGGATCGCAACATGTATGCCCTGGAAGAGAGGAGAGCAAAAGGGAATATGATAGACACCTACAAGTACCTCACAGGGGTGAAAGGGTGCAGGAGGGGAGTCTGTTTCAAATGAGATGGAGCACAGGACCAGAGGGCATGTGATGAAGTTGGAGGGGGGACGTTTAAGAGGGATGTGAGGAAATACTGCGTCACTGAAAGAGTGGTGGATGCCTGGAACAGACTGCCAGCCAAAGTGGTGGAAGCAAAAACAATAGGTGGCTCAAGCATTCTTGGGCTAGACATAGGCTGAATACGTTAAGATGTAGGCAGAAAAGAGGGAAGGTTGCAGGAGACCAGTGAGGGTCTGTGAAGACAGACTAGGCAGGGATTGACTGGACAGACATTGTGGGCCAAGCAGTCCTTTTCTGCCAACCAATTCTTTGTTTATACATTTATAGATCTAATTACATGCATTACTAGAAAAGTGCTGGTGTGCCATTCATGTTCAGCAATATCAGGTATCAAGTTTAAGTTTTATTCATTTGGTTTTTAAGTCATTACAAAAGAAAATAAAAACATTTAAGAAACATGGGCAGAACATGGGGCAAGGTTCCCCAAAAATTACAAAGCACAGCACAAAAGTTTGAGCTATGCTTCACAGTTGCACAGGTGCTAAATCTTGCTATTCACAGTCAGCACACTGTGCTATCTGACTGTGAATAGAGCCAGGACGAGTCAGCGCTAACCCAGTACCTCTACCACTAATTCCAATGGCGCTGCCTCAACATGCAGCCAGGAGACTGGCTTTGCAATGAACAGCGCAAGAGAACTATTTGAAATTCACAAATGCTGCCATGTAAATGAGCCCATTGGGCACACAAGATACTATGTGATCATTTGCATGACCATTATAGGCCCATATAGATAGGCTGCAGCCTGAGTTTAGCGTGGCCACCCACAGCTCCTGCCCCATGGGCAGCTCTGTGTTCCTGGTGACTAGTGCCCCCCCCCCACTGATCACCAGCCTGAGAATGAAGAAGTAGTTTTCCCTGGGGTCTAGTGGTTCACCCTCCCACCAATCATCAGCCTGAGAATGAAGACATAGTTTATCCTGGTGTCTAGTGGTACCCCCCCAACCGATAAAAAAATAAATAAATAAATAAAGGTCCCTTGATGGCTAGTGGTCCCTCCCTCACCTTATCATCAGCCTGATAATAAAAGAAAGGTTCCCTGGTGGCCAGTGGTCCATCCCCCCATCTGTTCACGCTCCTGTTATAAGAATATAGTTTAAAAATGCTGTTTCCCTGGTGTCTAGTGGTCCCTCCCCTATCCTGATCCCCTTTATACTACCATGGCACCATTCCATGGTGTCTGGTGGGCCACCTTCCCCAATACAAAATCTCCTGTATCATAACAGAAACACAGAAACATAGAAACTGAGCTGTCAATCAATGAGTGCATACTGTATACAGTACTCACTCACTGACCTGACAGCTCAGTCAGTGGCCGGCCATGGTGGAGAGCAGATGATTGTGCTGGTCGTAGTCTGAGGGGTCAGGATAGGGGGGAGCTGGTGGTGGGGTACTACCTGCTGGGGTGGGGGTCTGCTAGACACCAGGGAATGGGTACCATTATGGTACAAGGGATTGGAGATAGGAAGAAGGGGGTCCGCTAGACAACAGGAAATTGTGTCATGGTAGTATACAAGGGATCGGGATGGGGGAAGGGACCACTAGATACCAGGAATGGGACTGGGTGGGAAGTGGGACTACTAGCCACCAGGGAAACTATTTTCTTACTGTATATCATGTGGGTGATCAGTTAGGGGGAGGGACCACTAGCCACCAAAGAAACCATATTCTTATATTGAGCAGGTGATTGGATGGGGAAGGGGCTGCTAGCCACCAGGGAATCTTTATTTTCTTATTGGGCTGGTGATCAGTGATCTGGAGGGGGGCACAAGTACCAGGGATACTTATATATTTACATTCGGTTTGACGCTCAGTGATCAGTGTGTGGGGGGAGAGGACCACTACCACCAAGGAAACTTAGTTGTATTCTATTGGTCCAATGATCAGTTGGGGGGGCATGGCAGTACCTCCACTAACCACTAGGGCTGTGCAGGATGAAAGCAAGGTCTCAGTAGGCAGTATTTGCTCCACAATAGCGTCCCCACGCAAAAGGTTCTTGCACGTAGCAAATGCTTTGTGTATCGGACTGCACCAATAAGCAGGTCCCCTCCTCCTCATTTGCATTGTGGCCTCCCTCTTCACTTTGCCCTGGCACAAATCTGGTTTGAGCACACAAACAGGCTTTTGTGAATACCAACTCAGGGCAAAACCCAGTTTGCTCATGCAAAACTGGGTTTGTTCTGGGGCAAAGTTTTGTGAATCTAGCCTCAGATATTCAACCTACAATACCACTGGTTAAAATAACCCTCTGGTACAACTTCTCGGTTCTTACAATAGATGGGGGCATAGTACAGCAAATAATTAAGCAATAATGACTCAACAGCCGGTCATTTCCTAGGGATTAACAACTGGCCAGGAGGATGGGTGGCACGAGGTGTAGATGAGGCCAAGCTCCACTTGGCCAGTCATTAACAGTTTGTGAACGGGTTTTGAGATCATTATTGTGATATAAGTCAAATCGCCACTAAAGATCATTTTTTTTCAGGTGTTTTATTTCATTCCCCCTCGTCTCCGAGGCAGCATGCCCTCACTCTGCAGTTGAGTCTGGTAACGTGTGCTGCTCATGCTGGGAGTGATGTTGCTGGACGGGCATTTACAGGGGAGGATGACAGAAATACTGAAGGAATCCACAACTGTTGTTGTTCTTTTATTTTATTGATGAAACTTCGGTGACACTATTGGCACTGTAATTGCTGGGATTGATGTTGTCAAGTGGGGGATTACAGGGGAGGATAAGAGAAATCCTCATTGAAGAAATCCAGAACTGTTTGTTTTTTTATTATTTTATTGAGAAAACTTTCTGTCACTTCAGCACATTTCTGTATGTTGACGTTCAGTGACAGCAGCGGCAAACACACTTGTCTTGTTTTGCTGCCACTGCTATCTGCATAGTGTGGCTGCTGTGCCAGGCACATCTGAGGGATTTCAGACCAGCACAGCAGGCAATCAGTGAGCTACTTTAGCTCACATGTAATCAATTAGACTTATGGGCTCCGATATTGAAAACTGTGCATGGCAACGGAGCAAGTGGTTGCTCCGTGCAACTGAGTTGGGCCGGAGCAACAAAGGGATATATTCAGAAGAGATGTGCAATGGCACAACTCTTCTGAATAAATCAAAATATTAAATATGATGCGAAGGCGCATCCCCCAGACAAGTCTGAATACCTGGAATGGGAGTGCACTAGTGCATCTGGAGATGCGCCAGGTGCAATTTCCAGATATTCATACTCTAACATGCAAAAGGGGTCATTATGCATGCAATGCACAAACATGGCCATTTGCATGTCATTATGGCCCCATTTGCATGACATGTGTAGGGCTGGCTGGTGGAATGTGCTGGGCACCCTGCACAGCATGGCTTGATGTCCCTGGTAGTGTAGTAGTATCCCCCCCTGTCCACCGATGACCTGGGTTGGGGGAGCGTGGTGGGATGCAGGTTCTGTGTGGGTGGGAGGGTGGGGTACCTCTAGACTACCAGGGTTGGTTTTTTCTATATTGTATTACGATCGGGATACCGAGTCGGGGGGGGGGACTACAGGACTACCAGGGACACTAAAATAATTATTTTACAGTGATCAGGGTATGGAGCGGGGAGGATGGAACCACTGCACTACCAGGGCTCTGTATGCACTGTATGGGGATCGGATGTGTGCTTGGAAGGATGCACCCAGGGTCTGGCAGATGCTGTGTTGCACCTTGCAATGCAGCAGCCCACCTGTGGGTGGCTACCAGTTCGGCCTGTTTTTTACAGGTGTAACTTTGTGCCCATGTATGTGGCACATCTCGGCTGAGTATCAAGATGTGCCACATATGCACTGGCACATCCCCTGGAGATGTGCTGCATACATTGTCTTTACACCGCATCCAGAACGGCACAGCGCATTTCCCCCTTTTGAATATTTATTTATTGAAATGTTTCACCAGGAAGCCACAATGAGTGACAAGTCACTCGTCTCCCAGTGTGCCCTGGGAGGAAGGAGTACAATAGGAGTGAAACATTAAACATTCAAGTTACAAGATCAACATTAACATACAATTGTAAGGCAGGTGTTACAAGCAGTGTTACAACAGTGTTTTTTTTTTATTTAGTTTTTGTTGACCGGGTAAGTGCACTAGACAAATCCTGCCTATTTTCAGGCATGACCCGGGGGAGGGGGATACAGATGAATGCCAACTGACCTTGAACCAGATTAAGCTATTGGTGGTATTTTTAGTGAATGAGGGAAATTTGGCTAGGATACTGGGGAAATTCCCCTACTCTCCAGCAGGGGGACTCTTTGGCTATCTGGCTAGGATGGCCACTTATGTGCAAACCTCGGGGGAGAAGGATGTCGGAGGGACAGAAAAGCAAGCCTCCTCCTCCTCCTCTGTCACTGAAACTCGAGAGGCTGCTGTGTTTCAGGAAGATATGGTGCTAAATGACTTGCCAGAAGAATTTTTTGATACAGAAATGGAGGACACTCAGAAGTTCTGTCACCTGGGAATGACGTACTCAGTGTTGGGGAGATAAGCATGGAGACCGAGAAGCAGTGTTCTGCAGCGGCTGGCAGCTGTAAACATCAGGGAGATGTGTGCCTGAAAGCCGGACTTGGGTGGCGATTCTCTACGTAAGTGTGACTCTCTACCTTGCAAATGGCATTTGGGTATGCATGGGCCTTCTAAGATGCCAATGGGTGGTGTTGTTACCGTTATGACTGGTGTTCCTCCTGAAGCGGGAGGGAAGGAGCGGGCCAATACTGACTTGGGATCGGTAAAAACTGACATTTTGCCTCCATTGGGGAGAGATGTCTTTCCTAGTAACAGGGAACAGGATGGCTTACGGCATGATACTGGATGGTCTCCTGAGCGTGCTATTATAGGGGCTGGGTGGCTTCAGTGATCGGATGGGCACAGGATTCCTGACCCTCAGGATGAAACTGTACAATGCTATGTTCAACACTCGACACCAGTGCATAAGAGTACTGTGTCCTCTGCTGTGAATGTTTCATCATTGTTGGATGTGGACAAGGATGGGGAAGTACTAGTGCACTGTAAGGGTTTGGTGGGCCGACATGTGGGTGGGTTACCAGTTCTTGGTGCCGATCTTCCAAATACATCTTCTTTCGATGGTATTCGGATGCGGCCTTTGGTCCAGGTGTTACAGGACCCGAAACAATCTGCATGGTTGAACCCGATGTTCAAGTTGGCAGATTTATTCCAGAACAAAGGAGAACTGGCCCCAGGAAGAATGCTGCTAGATTAATATATAAAGGGGGACGGGAAGATCAGCCTGATAGATTGTTTGTTGCTAGACACTTGTTGAAGGGTTCTATTACATTTTTTTCTTCAGAAATATTTGCTCTTATTCATATTGGTAATTTGAACTATGATGTCAGTTTTAAATCTGTCTCAAATTTAGACAGATTTTAGGCTAACATCAGAAAGTTAAATCATATTTGTAGTTCCATTTTTAGCAGTTCCCTTAACTAAACCAGCAGTTAACTTGATTACTATTATGTTTTGCAATGAAGGAGTTAATATTGAGGACATTTTGTTTTGGTTGAGACAAAGGTGTGAAGAATTGGATAAGCCCACGCCTATTCTTGATAGTGAACGAATATGGAATGGGAGGTGGAAATTGCAAGTGAAGCCATATTCCACTAATAATTTATTTATTTATTTATTTAGTTTTTGTTGACTGTGTAAGTGCACTAGACAAATCCTGCCTATTTTCAGGCACGACCCGGGGGAGGGGGATACAGATGAATGCCCACTGACCTTTTACCAGATTAAGCTGTTGGTGGTATTTTTCGTGAATGGAGGAAATTTGGCCATTGCACCGGGGAAACTCCCCTGCCCTTTTCAAGAAGTGCCATGGGATCTTTAACATTCACCTGAACTACCACCAGAACAGGCAGATGGAACCTTGGTTTAACATCTCAAATAAAAGACAGCACCTCAGGAGTGCAGCACCTCCCTCATGCTGCACTACAGCGTCAGTATTGGGATATTAACCCCAGTGCCTGGTGTGGGGATAGAACCCACAGTCTACTGATCTCCCAGCCTCAGAGGCGAGTGTGCTACCTGCTGAGCCACTGACACTGACAATGGTCCTGTGCATCTTCCTAATAGTTTTTTTGGGGGGAAGGACGGGGAGTTTGTTTTATTTTGGTCAGCCCAAGGCTGACCAAGGCTTGATTCAGGTGTGGGTCAAGGACTCATCTTAATACAGCATGTGATACTCCTGTTATAATCATTGTTTTGAGTTTGGTCACCTTGCTGCTGACTGCCTTAATCTGCTTAAGTGTAATTTGTGTGAAACAACAGGGCATGGGTATGGGAAATGTCCTTGAGCATCCCATAATAGGGTTGACTGTCCATCTCATGAGGGGTTGATTAATATGGCCCAACAATTGCAGGCTAAAAAGGTAGCAGTCCAGGTGGAGGATGGCCTACATGGGATCCAGGGTTCTCCCCTTAAGGTCAAGACAGTAAAAGAGGAGATGGAGGAGGGATTAGGAATTCTGGGATTGGGAAATCAGGAACATAATAGTCAGAAAGAGGCTGAGGACCCTCAGGTTCCAGACGTCCCTTCTGGTTCTCCTGTAGTGTCGACTTCTGCCATTGCTGCTCATGGAGATTCCAGTTTATCTGATATGCCTCCCCTTCCCCCTCCAGATTCTCAGCAGCCATTTAAAAAAGTTCTCGCTAAAAAATGAAATAGATCTGGGAAGATGATTTCATCTAAAGCTTCCCCTTTGTCTAAAGGTAATAAGGACAGCCCTGACAATTGGACACATGGGAATAAGTTTGCAGTTTTGACTTCCAGGGATGAGTCAGAAGGGGAAGAGTCTGATAACTCTTCCAGGGCTTCTACTACTACTGATATTACTTCTGATGGAGAGGATGGGGATGGGAGGGGCGAAGAGTCTACCCTGAGAAGATCTAGGTGTAGGAACATAGCTAAAGTTTCTTGAAACTTATGTTGGTGGTTCTTTTCCTCCCTATTCACTGTCTATGGCTTCTTTTACTATTTCTACACTTAATGTAAATAGCATTAAGAGCCACAAAAAAATGGTTACTACATTGATTCTTTTGTCACAGCAGAAATGTGATATTTTTTGCATTCAAGATATCAGACTTAAAACAATCTCTGAAGTTAAGCCTGCTGACAGTATTTGGACTAAAGGAGCCACCTTCTGGTCAATTGGAGAAACTACTTGTGATGAGATTGGGATTTTATTTGCAAATTCTGATTTAAAAGTATCTAGGTTGGTTGATGTTTCTCCTGGTAGGGCCTTATTATTGGATATTAATTATAGAGGGGACAGGTTTAGATTGATTACGCTATATGCCCCGCAGACTAAAGCACAAAGAGTTGCATTGATGAAGGATATACAACCCTTTCTTCATACCTCTAGGATGGTTCTTTGGGAAGGGGATTTTAATTGCACTCTGGGTACCTCTGATAGAGGGTTGAAGATGTCAAAATTATTTTGTGACTCAAATACACCCATTAATATTGGTAATAGTGCGAAGTTAGTGGATGCTTAGAGACTTAAACATTGAACTGGTGGTAATGCTTTTTTTAAATCCTCACTATCTATTAGAATAGATTTTGTGTTGATTTTGCTATTTTAAAGGTAACTTCTGTAACTTTGAAAGCTTGGGAGTTTACTGATCATAGGTGAGTGACTGTTCAAATTGCTTGAGGTACTGTGCCCAGAAGTAAACAAAAATCAATGGAGGCTTAATAGCAAACTATTGGAGGATGCGGAGGTGAGAAGAGACTGGCACAGGGAGTGGGTGGCGAGGCTTTCTGTAATTGATCTCTATGATGATTTCACCTCATGGTGGGAAGACACTAAAATTGATTGGAGGAATTTTTTTCAGAAATGGTCTAGGACCATTGCTAACGATCAGTATCTTGAATATCTGAGTCTGAGAAGCCAGTTACAGAAGTTAATATCTTTAACTGAAACAGGGAAAAGGGGATTATAGTGAACAGCTCAAGAATGTAAAAAGATGAATGTTTGACTTTCAATATAATAGAGCTAAATCTTTAGAACAGGAACAACGATTTGGATTGAAATTGCATAAAGGTGCTTTGGATCCTTTTCAGGATTGTAGTGATAGAATTGGTCATAGACTGATTACTCAGTTAGAGACGGTAACAGGGGCTGTGGTTTCCTCACCACAGGAACTGTTACATGTGGTAGAGCAGTATTTGGGGTCTCTCTTTAAGAAAGACTTAGGGCTTGACAATTCAGCTATAGATCTTGAATGGCTACATTTACCTAAAGTTAATGATTTGGATAAGAAACTTTTATTAGAAGATATTTTGGAAGATGAAGTTTGAATTGCCATTTCCTCCTTGAACCTTGACTCAGCACCTGGGACAGATGGGTTGGGGGCAGCTTTTTATCAGACTTTTCAGGATGAACTTGTTCCTGTTTTTGTGAGGGTCATTAATGATATGCTCTATTATTCCTCTTTGGCTGAGTCAATGAATCAGGCTTTGGTTATCTTATTATATAAAAAGGGCCCTAAAGAGGACTTAAACAATTGGAGAACGCTTAGTTTGTTGAACACAGACTTAAAGATTTTTAGTAAGATATTCCTTAATAGATTATCTAAAGTGGCGGATAAGCTAATTAGTCTGGAACAAACTTGCTTCAACCATGGTAGAACTCAATATGGTAATTTGTTAGTATTGAGAGAAATTTTTCATGTTGCTCGAGATGAGAATTTGGAAGGATTTATTCTGGGCTTTGATCAGGAGAAAGCTTTCGATCAGGTTGCGCATGACTTTTTATTTACTGTGTTGAAAGCTTATGTTATACCTGATGGTTTTGTGAGATGGGTACATACTATGTACCAGAAAGCTAAAATCATTCCTAATATTAATGGATGGATTGGTAATCCTATATTAGTAGAAAGATGGGTGCGGCAAGGTTGTCCACTCAGCCCACTCTTGTACCTTTTTTCCATTGACATTTTAATTAGATTGGTAGTTAATCATGACCATATTGCAGGCCTCCATATAGGTAATGATACTCCACCGGTTAAAATTATGGCTTATGCGGATGATTTGGTACTTTGCCTATCCCATGTTGCAGAAGGGAAGTATGTGACAGATATTTTGTCTTTATTCTCTTCCTGCTCAGGATCCAAGATCAATTTTATTAAAAGTAAGGGTATCCCATTGGGGGACACCCTTATACTGGGTTAGGGCTGTATAGCAGGTATTGCCATAAGTAGAGAACCTACATCCATTTTGGGGGTAGAGTGTGATTCTAGTGATATGGCTCATGTTAATTGGAATAAAGGACTTGTTAGGGTGAATGGATTAGTGGCAAGGTGGAAAGGGAGACAGCAAAAAAGAAAAGAGTTTTATTGATAAAACCTTTGTTGGTCCCCATTTTTTTGTATATTGGTTATGTGTTTCCACCCCTGATTTCTTTATATATGGCTTTGTTCAGTATTTTCTTTCAAGCTTTTTGGGGGAGCAGATTGAACCCCATAAAGTGAGGGTATATGTATAGAAGCATTAAGGAGGGTGCTATAGGTATGATTCATCCAATAGCCTTTTATGTTAGTGTATTTGTGGCCTACAACCGGAGTCCTCTTTTAAGGCCTGGGGATAAGATATGGCATCCTTATGTGAGGGCTTGGTTCTCTAGAGGGTTGCCCTTTTCGAGAGGTGGTAAATCTGTTCATTTGTCGAAACTTCTGAGTTTTCCAAAATATGGATTGGAAACCTTTAAAAACTTGATGAAATGGGGTCTAACTGTTTCTCTTTTGGAAACTTTGGATAGGAAAAGATTGTATAATCATATTGTATTTTCAGAATTCAAAGAGGAAGTAGTTTTTCCAGATTGTCCTGTGGCTTCCATTAGTGTGGTCATCAAGTACCTTTCTAATAAAAGACTGCCTGACTTTGTCTGTGACAGTGTTTGATTGAGTAATTATGGTAAATTACCTGTAGGTAATAATAATAAACATAAAAAGCTTAGTGATAGGTATTGTACTATAAATCATTGTATAGCTGTTTTAGAAACTCAGGCTCATCTCTTTTTGGAATGTCCTTATGTACGTAGTTTTGGGGTTTATTTGGCATCAAGATGGAAAGAGCCCTTGTTTGCATCTTTATCTTATTGTACATTAATGTATGGTGTGCATAAGAGTGAATGGGTGAACTTCCACGTAGATACTTTGTTCCTTGTTTTTTCAGTACTACTGTACTATATTTGGCAATCCAGATGTATGTGGGTAACACAACAAAGAAACATTTTGTTTGATGAAATTGTTGGTAATCTGTGGATCACATTGCAGAATATTAGGTATGGGGATTATAAATGTCTTGGTGTGGAGAAGGGGAAACAACTGTGGGTTATTTGTGCACATTGGGTGGATGATATTTAACTTTTTTTCTTGCAAATGGTGTTTTCCTTTTGATCATGTGTTTATTGTTCTTATGTATCGAATATTGATTGTTTACTGTTTATTTTGTAATGGAGTCCTCTTTTTCAATAAAAATTCCCCTACTCTTTTCAAGAAGTGCCATGGGATCTTTGACATCCACCTGAACTACCACCAATCCAGGCAGATGGGACCTCAGTTTAACGTCTCATCTGAAAGACAACACCTCAGAAGCGCAGCACCCCTCTCATGCTGCACTACAGTGTCAGTACTGGGATATTAACCCAAGTGCCAGATGTGGGAACTGAACCCACAGCCCTCTGATCTCCTGGCCTTAGAGGCGAGTGTGCTACCTACTGAGCCACTGACACTATGCACATTATGTGTTGTGCATAATAGGTAAAAAGAGTGGACAATAATAAGTGCTGGGTTAATAAGTAAACAAGTGTTTATATGAAAGAAAAGGGAGAAAGGAGAGGGGGGGTGAGGTGGAGGGATGGTGGGGGAAAAGGAGTAGATGAGGGCTACAAGCCCCTGGGGGTAGGAGATGTACCCATGGAGAGCATTTGGGGTTCCTTACTTCTGTGAGAGAGATCAAGGGAGGCCAGTAAGGGGGAGTAATTTGAGGGGAAGGAGAGGAGAGGAGAGCTAGAAATTTGGGGGGAGGAGATGCACAGGATAAAATGAAGGTGATGGTAGAGTGGTAGGGTTTATCCAGGACTTAGAGGAGGGAATTAGGTAGGGACATGGCAGGAGCAGCTAGGAGCAAGGTAATTACTGAGGGCATAGCTGAAAGGAGAAGGCAGAGGATGAGTGTCGGATTTGAGGGGGAGTGAATTCCAAATTTTTGCGAGGTGGTGAGAGTACGTGGATTGGCCGATTAGGGTGGATCATCGGGGGACTACTAGGTTGTGGATGTCAGTTGGTCTAAGGGAATGGGAGGATGGCAGGTTGTTAGAAAGGAGGAGGTGAGGTAGGAACAGAGCTCACCCAAGCAGTGCTTGGAGGTGAATTTAGCAAAGTGGGAGAGTTGCCTATTTGTAAGAGAGGGGATAAATAGGGCATGATAAAGATAATATCACCCAGGGGCACATTTCTGAGGTTTTGCATGGTGAAACTCCTTTGAATATCTTGGCCAAAATACATAATAGTTGCATTCATGTGTAATGAAATAAGTCAGGATGAAGCTTAGGTATAACCTAAGCTAACTTGATTGCTGAGCAATTTACAAAAAGTAAGGTAAAGAATCAAATACAACAGTGCTGTGTTTTTTTAGTATTTAATTTCTTCTTAAACAGGTTGATTTTTCCAATTAGCATAATCATCAGCACTTTGTCAACAGTGGAGCATTTTATTCTTCTATTAATTGAAACTGTGGTGAGTTGCTTTAGAGGGAGCCACTGTGTGTAGAGTACAGGTTGCTCTTGGAAGTATGTCAGGCACTGGATCATTGGGCGATGAATCACTTGGAAGGGTATCAGAGCTCAGGTGCTCTTGATAGCTCAGTTCCAGATCTTGGGCACTGAATCTCTTAAATCTGGACCTCACAAGAAAATTCACCAAAGAGGATGGTTAAACGGGTGTGGCCCACTTCTCTTCACACCCTTTTGCGTGTTGTATGCCTATTCCTCTTGATCTGTCACGCAGGATTACTCAGACAACCAACTAACCTGTGAGACCTCTATTGTAGGCTCCTCAGCAGCTTCCTTAAAGCAGAACTGTCAGCACTAAAAGCCCAATTTGCACTTTGTTTGAAGAACATTTGTTTTTATTTATTGTGCACTGCAGTATAGTAGATTGTAACAAGCTGTTTCTGCTAACTTGCGAGCTGTTTTTCACTGTAGCCAGAAATCCCAGAACGTAGCTGCAGGAATGGAAGATTGAATAGCTGACAGTGCATGGCAGAGCATTTAGAAGCTCAGATCAGATGTTTGGCTTTCCTGCTGTTGTCCTGGTGTAAGTACAGTCATCTGTGACTGTATGTAGCACCAGGAGGACAGCAGGACCAGCAAATAAAAGATCAGACCTTTAACAAAAAAAAAAAAAAACTAATATGCACTGCAGATTATTGAACCTTCCACTTGTAAGATTGGAAGCTTCTAGTTATTGAGACACATAGCTTAAGTTTTACCAAACACTTTGTTTATTCATTTGGTTATCAGAGGATATATGCGTTGTTCTCTGTGCTGCCTCTAGTGAACTACTGACAAAATGCTTGACACCTTACTACCAGAATCCCCCTAGTAGTCTTAACCTGAACTCAGAAACTGGAATTGAATACTAGTGTATGAGACCGGATCCCACGCATTACATCCCTCCTTAAGTTTATAAAAAAATGTAAGCAAATATAGCAACGTCCTCCAACATGTGACAGAACTATCTGTTTACAAAAAGTTCTTAGTCTGGAAACAGTTCATAACAGTCCATCAGATGAGTTTGAATACATCTGTTCCCTCGCTCCGGATCTCATCTCACTGGTGCTGGTTGCACTCTTGGTGTTGAAAGAGGCAGCCTTATTGGAGTCATGGCACTAAAATCATCATCCTCTTCTACTCTTTTCTTAGAATAAACCCACAATGAAGAAGACTGAGGAAAGAGTTTAAAGAAGGAGTCATTTCTTGTAAATGGATGGCCTGGCAGTGACTCTGCAGTGACCAATGTTGCTTTGACTGCGATCACTTTGTAAGGTGTGGGATGAAAAGGACTGAGTTTTCCAGTATGGTGATTTCAAACAAGCACTAAGTCATCCAGTGGGAACAGGGAAGGGCTGGCTTAAGAGCAGTTGCTTGCTTGAGTTTTTCAGACTAAACGCTAGCAGTACAGAGCACTGGGACAACAGAAGTTGATGTCATTACTGGCAATTTTGTGCAAAGAGGTCTGCCAAAAAGGGGATCAGTAGGAGGATTTTAAGTGATGCTATGAGGAGTAGCATTGTAGATCTGAAGAAACTGAAACAGGTCTGGCTTCTAGGGTCTATCAACAGCAGAAAAAGCAATGTGGCACTTTACAAACTTCTCATAAGGCTTGTTCACATGACCCCCACTCACAACAGTGCCTCCAGTATCATTCCTGCAGCATCCCTCTGAAATGCTGCAGAGCAGCGTTCATACAGCAGCCATCTTACACTGATGTTGGAGCATTTTGAGGAGTGTTCTGGTGGGTGGGTGCACCAACCTCACATCCTCTGCTGACCACATAAAAGGGAAGCGGTCATTTGAAAAGGAGACTTTTTTTAAACATAAACTGCATGGTAATGTAACTGCACTGCATGTTATGTGGGGTCACTACCATTTTTCGTTTCAATTCAGGATTGTGCTTATGCACTATATTATTTGGCTGTCAGTTAATATACCACAGCTAGCAATCATTGTTGCTGTAGACATATTGACACAGTCACATAAACTGGTGCAAAATGACTGGATCAGAATGCAATCCCAGGGAAAGAGGAATCACAATTGCAATGCAACTTATCAGAAAACCGTTGATATGGTTGCGTTCACATGTCCACAGCAGCAACAATCTGACTGATGTGCACCAGAGACAACAGTGCAGAATTGTCACTGTGAGTAAGTCTATAAATCATTCCTCCTCAGCACTGACTTGAGG
Organism: Neoceratodus forsteri; assembly: GCA_016271365.2. Classification (NCBI taxonomy): domain Eukaryota; kingdom Metazoa; phylum Chordata; order Ceratodontiformes; family Ceratodontidae; genus Neoceratodus; species Neoceratodus forsteri. The sequence continues at coordinate 1,744,983,634 of CM057449.1, forward strand.
CCAGTACAGTGTGATTTTTTTTTTGGTGTTAAAATTCTAGGTATTGAGCAAACCATCAAAATTCTTCACTGCTAAAGGGAGGGCTATTGTTTGACTTTAGGTCTTGAGGGATCCCTAATGTAGAGAAGATCTTGCCAAGATGCTGAATAGTGGTTGCTGCTGGGGTCAACTTGATCATCTCAGCAATAGCATAGTGTGAGCACCCATTTAGGACTACAAGAAAATAACCCCCAGAGGGAGGGAAAAGATGCGCAGAAATCCACACATAGATGCTGCCAAGGTCCTGGAGGCAGTGAAGGCCCATTTAGAAGTGTTTCATTAAATTGGAACACTTCAGCTTGGCAAGGAATGCAGGACTGGACCATATGTCCCATGCATCTGTCAATATCAGGGAATTATTCATTCTTCATAGGTCCCCTTCACCCAAAGGACAAGCCAAGGTAGAGCCAACAAATAAGTACCTTGGTACACTCTTATAAGTGCACCCACAATGATGCAACAGGTTTTTCACAGTATATTGTAAACTGTTGTTTGGTTGGGAAGCATGCTTACCCATAGATATTTGTTTTGCAGTGTCTCCAGATGGAATTCAGGCTGACAACAATTTGCAATATGTTCACAAACTAAAAGCACAGCTCAATCATGCCTACCAATTAGCTCACACTATGGCTGCCAAGAAAAACCTAACAAATAAAGTAAGGCATGATAAAAGATTCAAAGCCCAAGAGCTGCAACCTGGAGACCATGATTTGATGAGAAATTTGGGCTTTGCAAAGTGATGCACCAGCTGGGCCTGTTACCCAATGTGCCTCTCGGAAAAAAACAGTCAGATCAGCCCCCTACCTTGCAGTAGCCCAAGCCTTCAACAAGTAATGCTGTCATTAATGATGATGTCAAGTCCAAGTCTGATAAGAGTGAATATGGGCCTGTGTATTAAACTTCCTTTGAGTTGGCTCAGCTGTTTCAGGGGATTCCTGCTTGTAATGTTGGTGATAATGCTGAAGATTCGAAACTATCTGGCAATCTAGCCCTCCAACTACCCCTGCTCCACCTGAAAATGAGGTACAAAGATTGGCTTCAGAAGTAGCTGACTCTTTATGTCTTGTGGAACTGTCAGAAATTGAAATAGCTAGTCCTGACCAGGGACCCTGCTAGTCCTGACCCCACTAGTGAATCTTTATTAAAGCTGAAATATCTGGGCCTAGTGAACCTGACCTCATGTCGACCAGTATTGCTAATCCTGAAAGTGCCAGCAGTGTCCAATTAGAATCATAGAAACAAAGACTTTGATGGCAGATAAGGATTGCTTGGCCCAGCCAGTCTGCCCATTTCCCTACCTATTGGATAAGCTGCAGATCCTAGTTAACCAACAGCCTACTTCCTCCTACCTCCCACTATAATTGCCTTATGTCTGTCCCATGCATTCTTGAATTCCCCCACTTTTTTGACCCCCTGACCTCCTCAGGAAGGCCGTTCCATTCATCCACCACCCTCTCTGTGGAAAAAAATACTTCCTCACATTGCCCCTGAGCCATCCCCCCTCTCTTTAAACTGTACCCCCTTATTCTTGCACATCTCTTTTTCTGAATGATACCCTCTTGGACTTTGTTGAGTCCCTTGAGGTACTTGAAAGTTTCTATCATGTCCCCACTCTCCCTCCTTTCCTTGAGGGTATACATATTAAGCTTCTTTAGTCTCTCTTCGTATGGTTTCTGGTGCAGACCCTGCACCATTTCAGTTGCCCTCCTCTGGACTGCCTCCATTTTGTCTATGTCCTTGTGGAGATGGGGTATCCAGAACTGTACAGAGTATTCCAGATTGTGTCTCGCCAACTGTCTGCACAAAGGGATGATAACTTCCTTTTTTCTATTGGTGATGCCTCAAAACAAGAAAATGCAAGTGCTACTACAAACACAAGTAATACTTCCAACTCTGAACAAACAGAGAGTGCAGAGGTGCCCCTTCCTGATGAGGCTGCTTAGCTGGTGGACAACGAGCCGGGAGTCATGAACCCAAATGCCGATGTTGAGAGGACTGTGCCTGTGCTCCCTATGCCTAGAAGATCAGAGAGAGTTGTCAGACCTGTAGTTCACCTTACGTATGATTTCCCAGGAAAGCCTGTAGACCTTCCTATGAATGTGATCCCTAAAGGGGTGTACATTACAGCTAACTCCCTTCCTAAGACAGGATTCACTGCAGCTTCTAAGTTAGTGATAAAACCTGCCAACCAATATGCCTGGGGTCATTTTAACAGAGTTCCCAAAGTTGTCTGACAGGTTCAGGTTACCAGCCACTTGGGTCTAAATATGAAATAATTTCAGGGAGAATGTAATGAATAACTAACTAAGAGAGTATGGAAATGTAAAAACAAAATGTTGAAAGAAAAATGCAGCTGTTTGGGTAATACCATTGCTTATAGGAATGCCATTTACAAGCAAAGCATGCTTTATTACAAATATTTATCATGAAACTGTGCAGTAATGTATATAGTGATTTATGGTTAAAACCTGTATATAGTGAAAAATAGTATTTTACACTAAGTTAAATTGTTATTGGTGTATAGACTTGGAGCGGATGGCAAGTTTCCTAAGCAGGGTAGCGTGTAGCCCCCAATTTGGGACTTACTTTAAGTGTCTCCCAGGGATCCAGTAATGCTGACTGCCAGGCAGACGTCTGTTGGAAACAATAAATCCATGGTTGTTTGGTGACCCTCTTGATCTGCATGAGAGAGCCATGATGTGGCTCTGCACCTGTCCCTTTAAGTGACACTGCCAGTGAGTTGTGAATGGCCTGGGCTGTGGGTCCAAGTGCTTCAGAGCTTGCAACTAGCTGGACAGCACCCCGATTTGCTCCACTCTGGTGTTGCTGTTAGAGCAGAGGAAGCCCTAACTTCTATTCTATATATTTACTTCTAATTTATTGTTTTATTTAAATTAGAGTGCTCATTTTAACCAGCCTTCTTGCAGCTTATGCATCCTAATGGGAGCCACCATGTTTGGTACGGACTTCCAGGAATTGGACCAATAGGGACACAGGGTACCTTAAGGGGTCCTTAGTTCAGGTGCCTAGTGGGAGAAACTGTGAACTCTAAGGTTTGGCACCTAAAGGAATAAATGGGAGCACAAGATTGTGATGATTGCTCCCCTGTCCAATTGGAATGCAAGAAAAATGGAGTAATCCGAGAACTAATTTCAAACTGTGAGCAGTTCATCCTGAGACTCCGTGGAGTGAGGAGCCTGTTCAAGCTTGCGAGGTTCTCACCCAGGAAAGGCCTAGTTTTATCCAGTGTGAGTCCGCAGTGCCGGGGTTGAGGATTGGTCACCAGAGACTGCCATCTGCAGGTTAAAAGGTTTGCACAGCAGAGTGGCTGTAATTGTGAACCAGCCTGAAGCCAAACAAAGAGGTGGAAGAGTGGATGCTGTTTCAATTAATGTGCTGAATGCTCATGGTGGGCTGAGGCCTACCATCCAGGGATGCCTCTTTGCCACCGGGAGCCAGTTGCCTTGTGTGGCCAAGTTGTCAGCCAGCTGGAGGCTTTCACTAGCCAAGAGAATTGAACTTTGCCAGAAGTGTTTTATCCGACCTTGGCTCATGCCAAACCCAGCCCAAGCCATCTATTCCTGCACCAACTACTGTTTTCTCTGTGAGAGACCAGCTTGGAGATCAGGCCCCTGTGCAGCAAGGTATCACAGGTTGTGGCCACCTGGAGGGAAAGGCCATGAAGTGGAGGTGAGTCATGTCTGCCCAGCCTCCCCATGCTCTTCAGTGCTCTGCAACACATCTTCATTTCACCAGGCTATCTTCTACCTACTGATGTTGTGAGTAAACTCAGGGTATCTCCCTGCAGCAAACTCTTGGATTATTCTGTGGTACCATCTGATTTCACTCAGTGTGTTTTACAGGGTTTCAGTGGACTAGGCCAACTGGCAGAGGATACAATTAGTCAAGGTTTTTGTTTGCGCATGTTTAATCATCTTTTCTTCCTATCGAGTACCCCAACAACAGCTGCAACCCTGGGAACGGTTCTGGCTAGCCAGTATCACACTCTGGGTACCCAAAAGTTGTAAAACTGTCCTTAAGGGACTAAAGAAGTTGCATGCAAAATATCCTGGCTAATACCAGCTTAGCAAACATTTATCTAGATTTGCACCCCTCCCTTGTTCACATCCCCTCAATAAATCAAATTTGTTGTTTCACTGTTAAACAGATCAGGAGCAAATTATTGTTTGGTTAAACTTCATTGTGACTCAAATAAAAGCATTTGAAAGTGAATTATTGCATGTGATATTGCTTTACAGAGGGCTTCAGGGTGTTTGCCAGAAGACCAGACCTTGGTGGTAAGTACAAAGGCTGTGAGCATATTATTAATGTGCATTGCTAATTATGTGTTCCCTGCCAAAAAGCGCTGTATCTGTTGCGAAGGTACTTGGTCAGTAAGTGAGCTGGTGGGTGGTTATAGCTTCCCAGAGGGCTATACCAGGTTGGATAGACACCCCCACATACCTTACTCTGGGTGGAGGCACCAAATCATTGTGTTTACTAAGGGTAGGGGAAACTCGGTTATTGTTACTTTGGAATTCAGGCCTCTCAACCTGGTTTTAGAAGGACAGACAGGGGTATAAGCCATTGGAATAGTGCTGCCTAGGGGTTACATTACTTTCTTGGGATCCAGTATAACCTCATTTTTTAAGAAGATGTAACCATAGAATTCTAACTGTGTTTTGTTGAATTCACACTTTTTGCTGTTTACGGTAAGACTATTTTCATGGAGGCATTTAAGCACTGCTCTGAGTGTATGATCATGTGCCTCCTCGGTTTTATCATAGATAAGGATGTCATCACTTAAACTGCATACCCCTGGTATTCCCTGAAGTAGCTGTTGAATGGTATTCTGAAACAACTCTCAGCAGATGATATTCTAAAGTTTAGAGGTTTGTACCTCCACAGCTATGTGGGTGGAGAATGTGGTTATACACCAAGAAGCAGGAGTCAAATCCAACTGATAATGCTCTTCATTTAGATTTAGTTTTGAAAAGATGGTGGCTCCATTCAAGTCATGGATAAAATCATCCACTGTGGGGGCGATGTGGCATTCTCTCTTGAATGCCTTATTAAGAAGGAGGAGCATATTAATGCAAATGTGTACTTCCTTTGATTCTTAGGCTTGGGAGCAGCAACTATAGGAGACACCCAAGGAGCAGGTCTGACTACTCTTTCAATGATACTTAGTTTATCTAGGCAATCCAATTCCTATTCTACTTTTTTCATGAAGTTGTATGACAAGTGCTACTGTGGTATCCATGTGGAGTGTGAATTGACGGTCTATTAAGCAACATATACCCTCGAAAAGACTGGTAAATTTTGAAACTAGTGGGGATGTGTTGCTGAGGTATGTGGTGCCAAAGAACTTATAATGTGTAGAAGCTCAAGCTCTGAAACTGTCTTGTAACTGAGGAAGGATCCATTGTTGCCTTCTGAAACAATAAAAATTTGCAGAGGTGTGTTTTGAGTTTTCAATAACTAGACTATGGAAATAGCTGCAAACTATTAGCCCTTTGATTGATCCATATGGGGATACTTTGACATTTCTATGTTGCAAGGTGACATGAGGCTTTAGCACCTGATATGTCTGTGCATCAAGCAGGTTTGCACTGGAGGGAGGGTCCCCAATGATGTGGATGGGAATGCCCAAAATATGGATTGTGATGATGGGTGGTTGCAAACTGTTTACAGTATTTACAGTGTATACATACAGTATTCATCTTCAGTGGGGTAGAAAACTGGGTGTTAGTCTTCACTGAGTATCAGGGGCTTGGGCTGATAAACGTCCTGCTGTTTGTGCTTGTTCCACTTATGGTTTTGTCTGAGATTCTGTGAGTTAGCTGATCGAGTGAACCTACAGTAATTGTTAAAATGATTCTATTTTATGCATGCTTTACACTGCTTCCCTCTGGCTGGGCAACTGGTTAGCCCACCAGGATGAGGATAGGGGCTACCACCATTGTAAAAGGTTCTGATGCTGAGAGAAATGCATGAGTGATGGTTTAATGGAATGTGGGCCAATACTGAGAATTACAGACCCATACCAATTCTCTGTCCCTTTGCTAAGATTCAGGAGAAATTAATCTTTAACCAACTGCAGGAGTATCTCAAGCAATATCACCTCCTCACAGATCAGCAACATGGATTTTGGAAGGGTCATGGCACAGACACATTGCTTGTCAAACTTACAAGTGATGCCGTGGGTGTGATTTATAAAGAGATGCTGACAGGAGCCATATTCATAGACTTAACCAAGGCATTCAACTTGGACAACCTTGGCTTACTCCTTGGAAAGCTTGAAATGTTAGGACTGGATAAACACTCTCTGTCCTGGTTTTCAAGCTACCTGGCTTGAAGATCTCAAAAAGTTAAATGGAAAAGGGCCAGTCCAGTTGCCTTGAAGTCACTGATGGAGTCCCCTAAGGCTCCATCTTAGGCCCCCCTACTAGTCTCTTTGTTTAATAATGATGTAGGCAAACACTGCAAAGATGGTAAACTCCTTTATATACAGATGACATTGTGGTATATAGCAGCGACAATGACTCCAACTCAATCATAACTAAATTCTCTAACAGTATGAATGCGTTTGAAGAGTGGTTTACCTCCAACATGCTGGTCCCAAATGTCAATAAAACCAAAGCTGTCTTATTTGGTCCAAGTCCAAGGTGATTAGGAACCGATAGACAAAATCTTCTTCCACTAGTCACAATGGCAGAACTCAGATTGAGGTAGTGGACAAGGTAAAGTACCTGGGTGCTTTCCTTTAACAAGACTTAATGTTCATGCCACATATTGACCATGTCACCAAGACTGTGCACTGGAAACTGGGTCTCCTCTTCAGATTAGGAGAATCACTGACAGCTGACTCAGAGGACCATCGCCACAAGTACTTTGCTCCCCACCCTGGTCTATGGTGCTTCAGTTCTACAATTCCTCCAGGAAACGGAAGCACACAAATTGAATATCCTTTATAACAAGATTAGTCAATTTGCATTGGGTTCGCCACCAAGGTGGCATCACTGTCAAGTACTGTCCAATCTAAACTGACCTCCCCTAGAACACAGGCTCATTCAACCCCTCCTCTGCCTCACTTTCAAACTTACCAAAGTATACACTCCCTCACCTACAGGGTCTACTGGCCCTGAAACCAATGAAGTGCACTGTCTGCTTATCTGATGCCAGCTTGCTGGAGATCCCTAGAGTATGGAATAGCCAGCGAAAAAGGTCCTTCATGTACTGTGCCCCTATCATTGAAACTCCCTTCCTGAAAAGTTAACTAAGTCCACATCTATTGAAGGCTTTGAGGCAGGATTAACAGTTTATATCTTGGAATGCTGTCAATGCAGCTGCTATTGCTGAACCCTTGTCTATTCCCTGTACAAGGAGGATGGTTTGTTATTTTATGCTAGGTATGTACCTATATCTAGTTGGTTTTGTCTACCATTGCCTATAACATGCTGAGGTTGTGTAACTGATGTCTGTCACTAACTTTCCTGTGCATTGCGTGTCATTTTCATGCCTTCACAGCTGTCCCATTTCTGTATTGTGTAATTTTACATGACATGAAATGCCTGGTTGCACTGAGTGTAACTAAATTCAGGTCGCCCCTGAAAAAGGGACCTCTGGTCTCAGTGGGCTCACCCAGTTGCCAAAAATGCCATAAATAAATAAAGACAAAGAACCTCTGTGCACAAGCACTGAGGCAATGGTTACCCCAAAGGGCATTTGGCCGGGAAACCAAGTTTCAAAGAAATACAAAATCACATGCCCCCACAATGCAAAGCATCATGTGCTGCATATGCAAATCACCACAGAATATTATGCTGGTTCAGCTTTAAGCAGAAATGCATGGTGCCGAAAGGCCTCTCACACAGTTTGCAATTTGCAAACCGGAACCAGCATAATATTCTGTGGTGATTTGCATATGCAGCACATGATGCCTTGTATTGTGGGGACATGTGTGATTTTGTATAAATAAACAACTACATAAATAAATAAATGTTTCCTTTCTTTGTATTGTTGATGTTGTAGTTGCTGGACTGGTATGTTGTCAGTAGGATGCACATCTGTGTATGTTACTTCTTCTATTGCAGCTGCTTGGAACTCTGATGTCTCTAGTGTTCTGCTGAAGTTAAAGAGGACAGGAAATTAGTTCTAATATGCAGCTGTTTATAATGTTACCACTTACAGAAATATCCATCAATATGAAAGATCCATATGTAACTGTACCGCAATAAAAAGTGATTTGAAAAATAGTATTTTACATCGTTTTGATTTAATGGACAGCATTCTGTTACAGTTCTCTTCATGGAACCAGAGATCTGGAGTTTTAACTATGTCACAGTTTGAGCAAAGAACTGTGAGTATGGCTCTGATAGGACAACAGATCACATTTAGCATTCTATACTCAAACCATGACATAGTAAACACTCCAAATTACTGGTTCCATGAAGAGAACTGTGCAGAATGTCGTCCATAAAAAGAAAACTATTGAACATATCACATCAGTGTTTATTAAGGTGCAGTTATATATGGTTCTTTTAGAGGCAAGTTTATCACTTCTCTTACTAGGAGCATTACTAACTGCTGCCAGTTAGCACACATTTCCTATCCCCTTTAAGCAGCTTAGTAAGGGTGTGGTCAGTATCCCAAAGAGTCCAATCATAAAGGTGAGAAGAGGAAGGTATGCCACCCTTAGGGTGACATCAACACAGTAAAATACATACCTGTCGGCAAAATCGACACTTTGCTGACAGGTCGCTGTGTTGGTGTGCCCAAGACAGGGGCATGCTGTCTCCTGGTCCTGCACCCCCACACTGAATCAACTCCGACTGGAGCTGAGAATCCAAGAGACAGGGGGGAAGTGGGCAGAGCCCCCCACATGGGGATTAGGGGGGAAAGCCCCCCGATTTAAAAAAAAATAGGACTGGAGACGATAGGAATCATGCGTTTACCATGCTGCGTTGATATGGATTTCTATTGGCGAAATAATGTCAAACATAAAGAATGTTGAACCAGCATGGTAAAGTAGAAGAGAAACATCTCAGGGTAATTTGTGATTTGAGTTCCTTGTCTAGATTTGTGAACTCACAAGTAACAACAACCTGGTGAAGGGGTGTGTGGTAAGAGTTCAGAGTCTCGCTTGCTGTCTCGAGTGTTAGAACACACAAATCTTTTACTCTGCATTCTTTTTCGACATGAAGTATGCTGGGAGCTTTTTAACTGCGTTGATATATTATGTTGTTATTATTACTATCTAATTGTTATATACATTCACTCAACCTGTTATGTCTTGACCCTGTTGGCAATTGTCTTGCCCCAAGTCCATCTTGTAAATGAGCTTATCTCAATGATGTTCTGCTTGGCAAAATAAAGATTTTGATTGATTGATTGAGTGATACAATCATCTGCTTCACTGGTATTGTTTAAGGTATCAAAGATATGATTAAACTCAGTTTCCGTCACAGTGAAGCAAAAGAGCCTAATTCCTGGCATCGTCTGTGATGCCAGATGCCACAAGATCATTTTCAAATTTGTGGGGCCCCTTCTTCCAGTGAGATGCTACTGAGCTGGGCTAATGATCTGGGTCAAACTGCGAAAGTGGTTGATGACTGAGTATGGCCATATATTTTTACTGGGCAGAACATTGTCTGTGTTAATGAGTGCCTCTAAGAATGCTTCTGTACAAGAAGACTGTACTGGCAACATGGTTGCTTGTGTAAAGCTGCAGTTCCCCGATGTCCACTGCTCTGAGTGATTCTATCGTAAGAGTTCAGTGACTTAGTTCAGTGATGTTTTAGTTTAGATGGTTTATTCATATTCTCTCTCTCTCTCTCCATCCATCCCTCTCTCTCCTCTCTCTCTCTCTCTCTCTCTCTCTCTCTCTCTCTCTCATATGATATGTGGGTTAGGCATCCAGGGGGCACTGGTCTAGGAGTTTGTTTACACCCCTTTTCAATGTGTTATTCTCTCAGGCTGGCTGATGCAGTCTATGATCTGTTTGTATTATGATGTGCTGAAATGTTTTATTATTTTGCTTTATACTGCAGAATGTGAAGTGCCTTTCCTGGTAAGTGCAATAGTTGATTTCTGAAAACATTTGGTACTGCAGGTTGTAACAGCTGGTGATGACTCACAGTTTGCTCAAGCATGTTCTAGCAGCACAGAGAAGCTGTGCAGTCTGTGTCCTTTTTGTTGTTTAATTTGCTGGTGTACCTGTGGGCAAATGATCCCCATTGCCAATGTAAAATTGGTAGCTTCTAGTTATTCAGACACATTGCTTGAGTTGTACCAAGCACTTTGTTTATTCATTTGGTTATCAGAGGATACATGCATTGCTCTCAGTGCTGCTTCTAGTGAACTACTGTTAAAATGTCTGACACCTCACTACCATAATTCCTCTCCAGATCTTAACTTGAACTCATAAACTCTGAACTGAAATACTATTGTATGAGACTGGCTCCCATACATTACACCACTGCTGCAGGCCTGCTCTGATGTCAGCTGCAGGGGATTCAAGGATTTCTGGTTACAGCAAATGTCAGCTTGCTAAGTCTACAAATCATGTTATAACAATCTACTACAATGCAGTAAACAGTAAATTAAATGGAGATCAAGTGATGCAGAGTGCTGAGTAGCAGCTCCCTCATGAAGCTCCTGCCTCCTGTTTATTATTTTATCTTGTTCTGGTGTCCTAATTCACTATTTTCTCTTGTTTCTGAGATTCAATGTTGTGTAATAGCTGTTGCACTCTGGTTTGGCTATATCTCAGGCGGATGGAGGTTTACATGAAAAAAGCCCCGCAGAAGCATACTCCTCCAGCAACTCCTGAGAAGGCCCCTAAGAAATCCAGGGCCTCGAGTGGTTCTGGGCCTGATCCTCCGAGTCAAATTGGTGAGCAGGAGCCATTAATGCTTTCCAAGTTTCTTGAGAAGTTTAAACCCTTTCGAGAGGAAATGAAGGATATGGCAATGGATTTGAAATCGCTGTCTAGAAAGCTGGATGAACTCTCGCTGTCTGTGTCTGTTAATACAGCCCGAATTGCTTCCATTGAGAAAAGGTTTAGTAGTCTTGACCCTGACCTGGTCTCAATGCGCCAGAAATTGTCTCGTTTTGAAGCTAAGCTCGAGGATCTAGAGGGATAGAGCCGAAGACATAACGTAGTGATCCTTGGATTACCGGAGGGAGAGGAAGGCCAACATGTTGTGGCATTTGTTCAGAAGCTGGTTGAGCGAGTGGCTGGCCCATCTCCATTTGGCCCCGGCTATATTATTGAGCGTGCCCACAGGGCTTTGCGGCCTAAACCATCCCCAGAGGATCCCCCCCGCCCTATTGTGTGCCGGTTTTTTAACTATTTGGAGAGACAATACTTTCTGCAAAAAGTGCGAGTTTTGAAAGAGGTTCGCTGGGAAAATACAAAGTTGAGAATCTCACAAGATCTGCCCGTCTCAGTTCGCTTGAAACGTAAAGCGTTCCACCCTATTGTTTCTAAGTTAATTGCAGCAGGTTTGAAGTTCAGGATGGGTTACCGGGCCAGACTACAGATCTCAATTAATGGATCCTGGAAAAGCTATGAAGACCCTGAAGAGGCTTTGAAGAGCTTTAAATTCACATTGCCAGATCTCTTTAAGGACTCTTGAATGGAGGTGGTGCAGTATGGAGTACTACACAGAGGCAAGAGTTTGACCTTTCGTTTTTTCCCTTTTGGGAATTCTTCTAAATGTGAAGACCTGGGGAACTTGCACCTACAGTTTTGGACTGGGGGGATCATTGCGGGCAGCCCCGACTTTTTTTTTCTTTCTGCTTCACAGTGGGCCCATGCTGGTCTGAAGTAGTGGACATTCGGGTTTGGGGCCTTCTTGGGGGGGGGGATTGTGAGCCAAGTCTTGGCAGTTCTTTTGTTGGGGGCAGAAAGAGTGTAGTTAGACTAGTTATGGACCAGTTTTTCATTTTTTATTGCTTGGACTGGTACTAGGATGGTCCTGGGCTCTCTCCATTCCTGACTCTTATTTAGTTAGGTCAGGGAACCGGCCGCTAGAAGGAGTTCCAACCTTTGGGGCCTCTCGAGGAAGCACTACTCGAAGAAGACTTAGCAGTGCTTTACCACTCAATTGGAGCGCAGTACTCTCAATTTTGCAGGGAGGACCTGTGCATTGGATGACAGGTTATTATGGGTAGAAGCATTTGTTATGTCTTCCCCTCTGGTGGAGTGTTTTCTTTTTCTCTTATCTCTATTTCAGCTCTCAATATGTGCCGAGTTATCTCGCCCTTTAGGGGTTTCTGGTCTGGTTTTGGTTATAGCTGGCTCACCCTATGTTTCTTGTCTCAATCCTGGTTACCACTATCACTTGGGTGGTATATTGGTCTCCCAGTGGTCCCTCTAAAACAAACTCCCTTATGTCTATGTTCTGGTGGGATCAAGGTGAAAGCCCAGCACTGTTCTCTCTCGTTTGGGGTATAACCGGTAGTATTTGGTTTCTATAGATTGCAATCTGAGTGCAACAGTGCTAACTGTCTGGGTTCATTATCGAGGGGGCGGGAATAGAGGGATTAGAACCAGTACTGTGCTGAACGTTGCTTGTGACAGTTTGGTGGGGGGGTTGGGTGGGTTTTGGGGTAAGGTTCGAGGGTGGGGGGATAGAGGGGATGGGTGGATTCTATTCTTTGAGGGGTTAGGGAGGAGGGTGGGCGTTACTGCAGTAACCCTGGGGACATGCTTACAGGGGATATACATCCCGTGTGCTGAGTGTAGTTGTTTTAATCCAATTATTTTTGAAGATGGCTAATGAGATAACATTTGTGACTTGGAATGTTAAGGGGATCAGAAAGAAACACAAGCAATACCAGGTTCTCAAACATTTAAGTTTGTTCAGTTCACAGATAACCTTTTTGCAAGAAACCCATTTATTAGAAGCGGAAGCTTTGCAATTAAGGAGGCAACAGGTGGGATCGATTTATAGTGCCCAGGGCACCACAAATAGTTGCAGGGTCATGCTCATGATTAACAGGAGTGTTCCATTTGCTTCCACACAGGTTATTAATGATCCTGAGGGAAGGTTTATCCTGGTTAAAGGTACCCTCTGGTCTGTCCCATTATTATTGGGCTGTGTCTATGGCCCTAATCTGTACGACCCAGGATTCTTTATGAGGCTTATATCTATCATTCTCCCAATGCTTCCCATTAGAATTATTTTAGGGGGAGATTTTAATCAAGGACTTGACCCTTACTTAGACAGACTGAGCAGTAGCCTGGGAGGGGCCACCCCCGGACAGAAGGCATTCATGGATTTATTAGATCAATGTGGGCTCTGCGATGCCTGGCGTGTTCTACACCCGGACTCTAGAGAGTTTACCTTTAGGTCTATGGCATGTGGCTCGCAGTCCCGCATTGACTACCTACTCATTTCTCAGTGCCTCCTGCCTGGGGTGAAGACCTCTTCGATTCAACCCAGCCCAATCTCCGATCACTCACTAGTAGTATGTAATTTGGTACTCCTTAACTTACCCAATAGGGAAACTAGATGGAAACTCAATGACCAGCTCCTTAAAGATGTTAAATGTTGCAGACTTATAAGGGAACAAATATAGTCCTTTTTTTCATTAAACTCTTTAGATAGTGCAAAGCCTGATATCCTGTGGGGGGCCTTTAAAGCCTTCATGAGAGGGATACTTATTAGTATGGCAGTTGGTAGGAAAAGAGCGCAGGAGAAGGAACTGAAATCCTTATTAACCCAAATCAGATCCCTGAAAGCTAACCTTCAGGCTAACCCGCTAGATGAAGATACACAGAAACTCTTGGAGTTAAAGGATAAATACCTGGATCTACTTCGAGAGAAAGCAGAACTAGCCATTATTCGCACCAGGGCTAGCTACACCGATCGGGGGAAAAAGCGGAACGTTTACTGGCATTGCGTATTAAACAACAGGAATCATTGAGATTTATCCCTCCCATTAGGTCAATGGCAGATGGATCTCTTAAGGTGTCTCCCACTGAGATAGCTCAAGAATTTGCTGTTTATTATACAAATTTGTATAGTGACATGGAGCACCCCCCTTGTCCCAAAGACATAGAGGGTTATTTAAGGGACTCCCACCTGCCCCCTCTTGCCGGTTGGTGTAGAGACGCTCTGGTTGTCCCTATTTCCCAGGAGGAAATTGCTAAGGTTATTAGTGAACTGCCAGCTGACAAGGTCCCTGGTCCAGATGGATTTTCTGCTTTTATTTTATAAGGTCTTTCGAGACCTTCTCTTACCAATACTTGGTCATTTATTTCAGCAAATCCTATCTGGGGTGGAGACAGATCTGCACCTCTATGAGGCCCTGATTGTACTGCTTCCTAAACCTGATAAAGATCTCGAAATGGTTCAAAGTTACAGACCTATCTCGCTTTTAAATCAATATATTAAAATCCTTTCTAAAATTCTGGCTAATAGGCTGGCACTAGTTCTTCCTGAGTTAATAGGTACAAATCAGGTTGGATTTATGAAAGGGCGCTCATCTTCTGATCATTTACGCACTTTGTCGCATGTCTTCTTGGCTACCAGGGATGCGGAGTTCCCTGCGGGCTTGGTTTCCCTGGATGCCGAGAAGGCATTCGACCGTGTGAACTGGAACTTCTTGTTCTGCACTCTGGAGGCCTTCCACTTCCCCTCTCTGTTTATCTCCTGGATCGCCGCCCCTTATAAAAATCCCATGGCAAGAATTTCCATGAATGGGGCCTTTTCCCTTCCTTTCTCGCTCCACTCAGGTACGAGGCAGGGGTGGCCCCTTTCCCCTCTATTATTTAATTTATATCTGGAACCCCTTATTCAAAATATTCTCAAACATGATTCCATACAAGGGGTGAGAATTGGGCGGCATGAAGTAAGAGTCACTGCATATGCAGATGACCTGTTAATACATCTGTCCCACCCGGTATCCTCCGTCCCGGCTTACTACGGGAAGTAGCAAGGTTTAGCTCTCTGTCCAATTACAAATTGAATGCCAGTAAGTTCCTATTTTTCCATTGAATCACAAAGTCTTCAAGAGCGATATCAGCCCTTTGGGTTTATGTTGGACCCCTAGGTCATTCAAATATCTGGGTATCAAACTTTCACGCAACCCCCTAGCATGGTTTAAGGAGAATTTGGATTCCCTATTGCAGGGGATTACGCACGACCTTGAGAGGTGGTCTAAACTTCCTATTTCCCTTTGGGGTAGGATCAATATAATTAAGATGAATATATTTCCTAGGCTCTTGTACCCGTTGTCCCTTCTCAATACCTTCATTCCTTTACTCTGGTTTTAAAAAGGTACATGGTGTCTTCACTAGATCCATCTGGGCTGATAGGTATCCCCGCTTGACTTATCATAAGTTGGCAGCCCCAAAACTGGAGGAGGGGGTTGTGAATCCTTCATCTGGCTATATATCACTGGGCTAGTCATCTGGCGAAATGTTCGAGATGGGTATCTCCCGGCCCAGAAGAAGCGTAACCTACTTGGCTCAAAATAGAGTTGGATGCAATTAAGGACAAAAATCTGGACCCTCTCGCGTTATTTTTTCTTAGGTTATCTCAAGTAAGTGTGGCTGTAGAGTGTCCCACAATAAGGACCTCCTTAAAAGTCTACTCACAGATATGCTCCTTTTTACAGTATTCCCCCCATCTGGACCTGGCCCAGTCTATTTGGAACTCCCCATCATTTACTATCAATAACAGTCAAATTTCCTGTCTTTGGTTGCCTCAACTGGGAGAGGGGAAGCTTCTGGCCTTTACTGATGGTGGGGGGCAATGGTCATCAGTGGAAGAGATGGCTAGGAAATTTCTCATCCCGTCTTCTTCCTATTTCAAAGTCCTGCAATTGAAACACCTACTTGTAATTACCCTGGGTAGCAGTCCTTGTTCCCAGAGTATCTCTTCTCTGATATCCGAGATATCCCCATTTTCTGCCTCTCCTGGTGCAATTTCTAAACTATATCAGGTTTTGTTTCATAAAAAGTTCGGGGGTCCATTTGGGCCATCAAGATTTTGGAGTAACTTATTCCCTCACCTTCAGTTGGATTGGCACTCTCTCTGGAAGTCATGTCACAAATTCATTTCTCAAGATAGACTGCGCCTCATGCAGTACCATGTATTGCACAACTTATACTATTCCCTGGCCAAACTTCGCAGGTGGGGCTACCTAGACTCAAACAAGTGCAATAAATGTTCACAGGGAGAGGGCACACTCCTTCACATGCTTTGGTCTTGTCCAAAAATCTCCCCTTTATGGGTTTCAATCCAAACTTCCTTAGACCCCCTGTTGGGCCTCCAAGAATATTTTACTCCTGAGATATGTGTGTTAGGGGACCTGTCTTCTATTAGAGTTAGGGTACGCAAATTTCATATTTCTATGGTTGCTTTATCGGCTAAGAAAATAATTCTTCGTCACTGGAAAGACAGGTCCTCCCCTTCTCTCCAGGAATGGGTAAGAGAAGTATTATCTAACCTGTGTACGAAAAAAGCAATAGCCAGTCTTCACAATAGTTTGGCAGTTTATGCTAGAATCTGGGATCCCCTTCACTCATTAATCTCTATGGTTCCAAATTAAACCTATATTGGGGTCATTACTCCTGCATGGTTTTGGGTTAGATGCCTGGCATCCACGGGTATTGAGATGGGTTACTGCAGTAAGGGGAGGTTGGGGTGGGCAGCATCCTTTCACTATGTATCAATGTGTCTCTGTCAATTTCTCTGTATGCTGCCTTTTATGGTGGAAAATGATGAATAAACTTTAAATTATAAAAGAAACAGTAAGTTAAACAAGCATTTGTCAATGCTGAATGTTGTCTCACTGCATTAGCTTTGGTAGTGCAGGAGTTAGAGATGTATACTAGGAAAGACAGTGAAGTATGGAACTGACGCCAACCCTACCCCCACCCTGCAGAGACTGACAGGCACCAGGGTGTGCCTTTTGGGCGTCAGCTATAACGCTCATGTCATTTTACCTCAACCTACCCTGTAGACACTGACAAGTGTTGTGGTGTTCTTTGGGGTCTTTGGGCCTTATACTTACCCCATCCCATAAGGAAATATGCTGAGACGGGTGCAGGATAGGAGAATGGGGTGAACTTTAGGGCTGAACACTCCAAGGCACCACTCAATGCCTTTCACTGGCTACAGCGTGGGGGTGTGGGTGGAATGGCAAGAGCATTACAGCCAATAATCCCAAGTCCCACCACTGATGCCTGGCAGTCTCTACAGGGTGGGGTGTTACAGTTGGAAACCCTAACATTGTAGGCGTTTGTTGGTATTTTCACTCCAGATTTTCAACATTGGCTTTTTGTGACCCCACCTCATGAAGAGCGGCACAGTCAATATTTTAGCAGAAAGGTGGTTTTGCACAGTGGCTATGTCATTTTACAACACAGGGATGAAAACACATTTTGGGCAGGATGTGGAAAATGACAACTGTATTGTTTATGAGGAGGCGTAAACAAATGGTAACATTGAAAATCTGGAGTGGAAATATGAAAAATTGGTGAAGTCATGAGCATTCATAGAAACTGCACAACACACATCCATAACCCAATTATTTTTGGGAGTTTTTTAGCTACATTTTCAACATAGGCATTTTGGGACCTCCCCTCATGAAGAGTGGTGCTGAGATTTTGTTAATCTGTCCCAAAAGTTGATTTCCCACAGTGACCATGCCATTGTGCACCACAGGTTTGGAAACACAGTTTGGGTAGGCTGTGAAAAATGACAGCTGTACTGTTGATAAGGAGGTGTGAAAAAATGAGTGTTGAAAATCTGGCATAAAAATATTGCAAATTTGCAAAGTTACAAGGGTGCATGGAAACTGTGCAATGCACGCTTGTAACAGTCATTTTATGGACTTTTGGCACCAAATTTTCAACATAGGCATTTTAGGACCTCTGCTCATGAACAGTGACACCGTCATTTTCTCAAACTGTCCCAAAAACTAATTTCGCACAGCGACCGCACTATTCTGCGAGCAAGCAAGTTAGGTGAGTGTGACTGTGTGGGTCACCATGCTGCATGCATGAGGTGAGGGTGGAAATGAATGGATTGGGATAAGAAGGGAGGAAACCATTGGCCACAGGCTGCACAAACAGGTATTTTGCTGTCAAAAGGCATACACTATTGGCCCTTTTAGTTTTTAAACTGATTTGGCATGACTCTGCAAGAGGGTCTTTGAGGTGGGATAAAAAGCCTGCAATTTGTGGCCTGCTCTATCTGCTGGCATTCCCTCCCACAATCCACTGCTACCTGTTGGGCTTGACCGGTGACCAGTGTCACAACCAGTCTACACCACCTCCTATTCCTTTGGCTGCTTCTGTTAGCTGCTACAACGTGGGCTCCAAGGGTAAGTATTTGTGTATACTGCTGTTCATGGTGATTAACAATTGCTGTTTCCTGTGTGCTACCTGACTATATTTGCTTTGCTGGATCTGCTGGCAGGGTGGTTGGTTATGGTTAGCCTAGCCAAGTGTAAAAAGTTAAGTCAGACTAAAGTAAATCAGTGTGAACATAACAGAGAAAGAAATGCATCTTCAGTCTCTTTGTGTTCTTACAGCTCCAGAACTATGCAACATATTGCTATGGCGTAGTAGAGAGAGTGGACTCTGAAAGCACGTGATTGGATACCTCAACTATGTCCTTCCACAGTGGAGTTGAAGCACGTGTGGTCCTCTCAATTTACTATAGTGCTGTACCTCCCTCCCTCCCTCCACACAGTATTTTCCTGCTCTGCACTGACTTCTGGGTGCAGACCTAACACTTCTTTTCCTCCCCTTATATATGTAATAATCTTTCCCTGGTGGCTTGTGGCACCCCACCCTTTGATCACTGTTCCCATTATTTAACAATGTTACCCTGATATTTAGGGGCATGACCCACTCTCTGATTGCTGTTTCCATCATCTACAACTGTTTTCCTGGTGTCAAATGGTACCTCTCCCCCTCTGGGCACTGTCTCCCTAATGTAGTATTGTTTCTCTGCTGTCTAGTGGAACCTCCCCATCCTCTGATGGCCATCCCAATAATGTAGTATTGCTTCCTTGGTATCTAGTGGCACCCCCACCCTCTGATCACCATCCCCATAATATAGTATTGCTTTCTTGGTGTCTAGTTACACCTCCCACCTTCAAACTGCCATCTCCATATTGTCCAAATGTCCACTGAAAAACTGTCCCTCGATCTTGTCTTTTGAAAAAAAAAAACTACAAAAAAGAAAATGGTCCCTCGTCAATCTGAACCCCCCAACCCGACCTCCCACTCAGCACCCCCATCCCATACCCCCAACACACCCCACACACCCTCACTTACCTGAACATGCCCCTTGGGAAAGATCCACTCTCCGATTGAAGACAAGTCTTGCTGTTAGAACCCCTGACTGCAATATGAGAAACTAAGGCAATTGCGGTACAAAGTATTTCAATGGGGTTTTGCATTTTGATGCATAACTTTGTCATATTTGCATATTCTGGACCTAAATTTTCAACATGGTCTTTTTGGGACCCCACCTCATGACCAGTGATGGTGGAATTATTAAAATCAGGCCCAGAAAGTGATTTGGTGCTCACGTTGTAAAATCACCTTTCAGGTAGGATTTGAACATTTCCCACCACCCTTGTTCATGAGTTGGGGTCATAAGAAGACTATGCTGAACATTTGGGGTCAAAATATGTACAACTGACAAAGTTAGAAATGCACATTGGAATGTGTCTGTGCTTGCTCATAACTTCGGTACTTTTCAATATTTTGACCCCAAATTTTCAACATAGCCATTTTTCCATACCACCTTATGAATGAGACAGCTGTCATTTTTTCAAATCCTGGTCAAAATGTGTTTTCCCACCTGTGGAGCTGAATGGCTTTTTGGTGGCATGGAATCATATTTCAACTGGGATTTGAAAACTTTCACCTATGGGGTTCATGAGGCGGTACCATCATTTTGCAGCCATATTGGCTCTTACCAGAGTTTGTTTCTTTTAGCAAGGACTAAGGCATGACCAAAGTCATTAAAAAAATCAAACTTCATAGATGAGCAGCTGAATAGTGTGTGGTAAAGTGGAGGGCTTGAAGGCAGGGGGTATTTTGTTTTTTGATGTCTAGAAAAATAAACAGTGTGGCTGAATCTCCTTAACATGTTTAAAGCTAACTGCTGCTTTACACTGT
Source organism: Neoceratodus forsteri (assembly GCA_016271365.2). Classification (NCBI taxonomy): domain Eukaryota; kingdom Metazoa; phylum Chordata; order Ceratodontiformes; family Ceratodontidae; genus Neoceratodus; species Neoceratodus forsteri. Next base: position 1,745,003,834 of record CM057449.1, read on the forward strand.
GTACTTTTTTTAACAAAAAAACAAAATACCCCCATCCCTACCTTTCCAAGCCCCCATGCCACCACACACTGTTAATCCACTCTCCTATGTAGTTTTGTTTTACAAAATGTCTTAAAGTTTACTCACACAGGATATCCTTAATGTATGCTAAAACAAAAAGACAGGACATACATATGCTGTTTTATTCATTCCCTTCAACAGCATTTATATGTGTGTGTGTGTATCTGATATATACTCAAGCTGAATGAGTTAAGCAGTAAACCCACAGATTGGTTTATAGTGAGTCTGACACTTACACATTGTTTTTTAACCAACCCCACCCAGCCAACAGCCCATTACCAAGCTACAGTAGCAAACATGTTTGTATATTACTTTTTAGTGGGTAGCACAGCACTTATGATCTGAAGCTGGTTGAAAATGAGGTTGTCCCCTCAACTTTTACACCAAAATCATTACCCTGTGTGTGGGGGTATGGTTAGTTGTGTGGGGGCACATGCTGGGTGTGTTGGACAGAGAGAAGCAGCCTGTTCTCACTACAGCTTACACCGCTCTCTCCCAGAATGTATCCCTGTCCCTGCAGCAGCTACGGGAGAGGAGCAAGGATGGACTTACTGCTATGGGTAAGCATTCACACAGCCGCATTTGCACCATGGCACTTCAAAAGCTTAGGATGCTGAAGTGCAACTCCAGCAGTGTAAACAAGCCTAAACAGTGTGCCTGAAGAGAGTGAGATCTTGGTGTTCTGTGTATCTAAGAGTGAACATTACTCCTTGGGCTCGGTAAGCTTGTACAATGTGCAGTCATTTGGATCTCTGAAGTCAGTGAATGGTGAAATTGACAAACTGTCTAGAACTTACACAGTGGCTTCCTCCAGAGCAATTCAGCACAGTTTCAGTTGAAAAAGGGTCCAACGTTCCACCAATTTACAGATGCTTTATCACACAGGGAAGTGACATTCCACAGTTAGGACAGGGACAGGAGTGGCTTGGTCAGATTGGTGGATGGTTTCCCTGCCTTGGATTCTGTGTTACACTATGGAGATAAGAATTTGGGATTCTGTGAACCATGACCCCATTGTTTATCCATCTCAAAGAAAAATAGGCACGTTAGTATACATACTGACCTGCCTACTCCAGATGCTCCTCTGCTAGTGAACTGTTGCCTCGGAGCTGACATAGTTCCAGATGCATTATGGACATGTGCACTGGTGCCCTGGCATGCAACAACCAAGCAACTGTCCCAACTGATATAACAGTCCACTGATCATATCAGTACACCAGTCTTACAACCCCGCATGGCCAGCTCATGCATGGTAAAGGTACACAGTAATGTTTAGAGAATGCACAAAAGAGTAAGTATGACTACAAGAGGTGCTACAAGCCATGTTTATTGATGCCTAAAAATTACATAGTGGATGAAGCTCTAACTTTGTTGAATCGTAGCCTGCTAGTGTGAAGTGTTGGGTTCCCTCTTAGGGCACTTCAGTAAAGTAAACTCAGCTCAGCTGCTACTTCATCTTTCTAAAATAATATAATTTCTTAATTAATTGATTTTTTTTCTGATGATGTTCTCTAGGTTATTCATGGGTAGCTGTGGGATTTCCATGACTCTTCCACACCCATGTTTAAGCATATGCATGGTAAAGTAGAGACATTTTTGCAATCAGAAATAAATAGCAGTTAAGTAACCAAATTTCATGCTGCAAACATATTGGTCAAGATATACATACATCCTGGTTAGGGCCTGCTAAACGTTTGCTCAAGGAGCAAATTAGTGCCTGGAAGAAACCATAGGTATATTTGAACATGCCGTTGCCCTTTGCAAGCACTAAAGACATGTTCCAATATACCAGCCAGCCACTATCCAGACTGTGATTGCAAACTCCAGCCCCCTACTGGTCACAGAAGGTATGTGATCAATTAGGTGCTATAGGAATTGCTATCACAATCATGTTGCCAGGACCCAGTAGTGGTAATTACTCTTTTGGAGCAAGCTGTCATGTTGGTACCTTAAAATGCAAATGACCACATAGCACTAGCAAGGTGATATTGGGTAGTTTTCCTCTCATTAGGGTCTTTTACAGGCCAGGAGCAAACAGAGTCACAGTCTCTCCAGTATCTGTCAGGGCTGCCTGTACTCGTGGTCTGATCCTTCCCCAAACATCCAACCACTCATACTTAAGTTATTCCTTGGTGTCCAGCGTTCTTCCCCCACCCCTAACATGGTGCCCTCTGTCCAGAAAATCCCACTGATATTTCTTTCAATTTTCCATGGTGTCCAGGGCTGCCCCACCCCCAAAAATCCCACCAATATTTTTTTTCCATTTTCTCTGGTGTCCAGTGGTGCTGCCCGGCCCTGAAAACCCTTCTGCACTTTCTTAAGGTACTCCCTGGCATCCAGTAGACAGTTTACTGTCATGCATGTACCGTAGTAGCAGCTGGTTGCAGTATGTGTACAGCTGTGAACTGTCAGTCGGCAGCATACCTCACAACTGCTATGAATTTGGCACAGCGCTATGATTTTTACATTGAAATTTAGCCTGGCTCAGCAAAGGTTTACTAATGCTCTTAATAATGTTAGAGCTATTTCTGAACACACAAACTATTAAATCATTGAACTTACTTGGTAGAAACATTCCTTAACACCAAATAAATGTTACGCACTATTTGTAGACAAGTTATTCTTTAAAACAAGAAAATTCTACACATTCTGGCTATTTGCTCTGAATTTTGAAGTTCCGTGCTGCGAATTTTAATGCGGACCGGGTGAGAGGTATCGTCAGCAGCCATCTGTGGAGCTGCGTGGAGGGTCTGTCAGGGCCAGATTTACATGGCTATGGGCCAAAACCCAGACATCCAAGACATGAAGACAGGGGGTCTGGGGGGTACTAGGCCCCCTGGAAGCTCTGGGGGTTTAGCTGTTCTGTGGTGAGTTTTGGGGCTCTTATTTAAGGTAAAACACACTTTCATTTAAACAATAAGACATGACAGGGGGTGTGTTATGGTGGGATAATGGCCCACCTCGGGGTGGGTTGAAGCACGAGGTTTAGCTGAAGGGTTTCACCACCCGAGAAGGGCCATTAGCCCACCATAAGACACTCCCTGGAGTGCCTTATTGAGATTATGAAATGGGTAATTTTTAGTAAATTTTATGCATTTCTAAACATAATAGTTTCAGCTGGGCCATTGTGCTGGGATAACGGCCCAGCTGAAAGCAGCTCTCAGCCAATCAGAATTCAGCATTCTTTCTATCCATTTCATAATATGTCTTCCCTACCCCTAACTCTAGGTGAACATTTTTGTCCCCTGGAGTCAGAGGTATGGGAGCCATGCACAATCAGCCTGTGTTGCCACAGAAGGGTTCAGATTACATCAGGCATAGAGAGCAAAGCTGGATTAGCAGTACAATATAATCATAAGCCAGAGGTGGCAGCACAGGCTGGTTGGGCATATGGTTGCTCAACCAGTATTTTTATAGTGTATATAGTTTTTTTAGTTTAGTTTTTATTTAAAAGAATATGTTTTCGCAGTGCACCAGCAGCAGTAGTGAATATGCTGATGGTTTCAGTTCAGAACTTGAAGTAATTGCTGTTCATGTTGCAGTACTATGAAAAACAGCAGCTGCTTTAAGGATTTCTAATTAGCAGAAAACTTATCATACCACAAAAGAGTACAACAGTGTTCCATGACCTTTCAGCTGTGAAACAATTGTACACAGCCAGTGTGTTCTGCCACAGAGGGGTTTTGATTCCATCTGGCTTCCAAAGCAAAGCTCGAGAGGTCCATGGGAATCAGAACCCCAAGGTGGCAAAACACACTGGTTGTGCACAGTTACTTATCCGTGTATTTTTTTATAGTGTATAGAACTGTGTGAAATATATGTTTGTGAGTTCTTTTGCTTTCAAAATGAAACTGACTCATGCAGTCTCTAGAGGTTCTAGAATGCTGTTCTACCACAGTAGGGTAGAATCACATTCCATGACCTTTGAACTTTGGTACATCAGCATTTTGATCAGGATGGAATTTTGTATTAGAACAACACTCCACTATACACTATATTAGCCTACATATAAGTTTTTGAGTTTTTACATGCCTACATTTTAAATAAGATACCCCAAATGAACAGAGCAAATCGAACAGTCATACACATAATTTACCCTTGGACAGTTTCCTAGGGTTTGTGGTGTCTACTTCAGCTATGCAAAAAGACTAAGGCAAGGTAAACCAACATATTACCTTTCACTGGATTACAATCCAATATACAACAGCCTGCAAAAAAAAAAAATAATAACTGTGTATATGTGATCAATCACATATCCGAAATGGCACCATTAACATGGTTCAACCTCTCCATTCCCATCTTCTGAAACACATTTTTTGTACCTTCTGAATCAAACAAATTTTAATTAGTGAAAAAAAGATTTCGACCCTTTGACAAGTCATGCACTCGAGGTACAAAACCTATACATTGCCTCCATGTATGAAACTGCTCTACTGTTTTATTACCCCCACACACACACAGTCACACAAAGTGTGAATAGTAGACACGATACAGAAATGCATGTCCCCATTTTATTTTTTGATGCATTAGTTGTTAACCCCCCCCACACACACATTGCAACTGTTCAAAACCCAGAATGAACGGACAGTGACTCCTGCCCACCACTCCCCCCCAAATCTACATTGAGTAGTCAGACATCCATCTGAGCCAGTGATTGGAAAAAAAATAAATACCAACTTTAAGTTGTGCTGGAAAGGCCTCCCCTCACAAAACTTGGGCCTTACTCACAGGTGTAGTTGGTGTTGTGGTAAATCCAGCTCTAGAGTCTGTGCTGGGCACTAATGGGGGCACTGGGGACAGGTTGGGGAGATCAGGGGCTAGTTGGACCTACAAGGGGGTGTGCCAGAGACAGAGTAAGCAGGTTGGATTGGGGAGTTGAACAAAAAGGGTCAAAGGGATCACTAAACATCAAATAAAATTGAAAGAAATGTTGGTGTGGTGTTCAGCAGAAAGGGGCATACTCAGTGCTAGCTGTAAGACCCAATTTGAGGTAATAGTAATTAGTGCAGCACATACAGCTACTTAACACCTCTCCAAAATTACAGGTATGTTTTAGTGCCTATATTCACAGTACTATCACCTGCATTGCACAGGCACAAAACAAACACAAAATTACCACCTCAACCCCTTTTTATCTACAGACTTTAAATGGCTTTTTCATTAGGGTTGCTACTGCCTTATGGCATACATCAGATAAAATAGAGAGTTCAGTGCCCACCTCGTAACAAATCTCTATAATATTTTTTCTGTTTGAATTGGCCACTAATTTATGATATATGGGAGATAGAAGATAATGGATGGGCAACAGTTAATGACAATGCTGTGTTCCCTTCTCAACCTAGTAAACCTTGAGAATGAAGCTCGAGAGATTTTCCATTGGCATGACAACCTGGAGAAGGGAGCTCCACATTGTTGTTAATAAGTGCCCATCCATTGTCTTTTTTAGTGTATGAGCTCCAGTTAATAGAAATTTGTCCTTACTTTGCCTTTTTTTGCTTTGCACCACTCTCCTTCAGGGCTAGCTCTCACCGCCACGGCCATTCATTGACATGCAGGAAGTTCGAAAGACACACATGCGCAAAGATGTTCATGTTGTTATGCTATCATTGTGATGTACTCAAGAGGGTATAACAACCTCTTGATGTCGCAATGATAATATAGCAAGGATAGGAATTCATTGAATTCCACCATTAATAACCCTCTTCCATACATTATAAGTAATTATACAATGGCAAGAAAGAAAGGCTGACTCTGATTGGTCAGACTGGTACTGGACCTGTGATGTTATCCCAGTACAACATCACAGGTCTAGTCCCTGCACACAAGAGACCGCATCAAATGTAAAAAAAAAAAAAAATCCTGAATCACTCCACGACAGCGATTGACTACTCCACTACCCTCCTCGCTAACACCATGATTAGCTTCACTTCCTGGTCTGCCCCTAAAGAAATCACATGAAAAAAACACCGTCACACTGACAACACTGTCTTTCAGTGAAGGCTGACAGAAATGCTACTACTAAGTTATCTGAAAGGAAAAAAAACACTGCCTTGCGATCCCTCTCCTTTTCAACCAGAGCGAGTGAGCAAGTGCTTATTTTAAATAGTCACCGTGATGTTGCTTCTATAACGCCGCTCAGTCCTCAAGTACGTTTCTCTATTTGTATTGTATTTTTAAAACCCTCCCTACCAGCTTCCTGCCTATCAAAACAGTAAAACACAGTGACTCCTCTCACTTCAGACTTGACATCTCAGCGAGTGAACGACCCGACCGAACGACTGAACGACCAGACCGAGCAAGAGCGTCTTTCAATGCACAGCTCTTGTCATAGTGCCTGCTCGGGTCAGTTTCAACTAATTTCTTGTTCTTTTTTTTAAACACCAGGTGTCAAAACAATGAAAGCATCCTTATCGCCTTCCTACCTCCATCCCATGGCAAAGGGCAATGCGCTTGTAAACGGAGTACAGCCTCAATCTCCAATGGCAAATAAACACCGTCAGAAAACACAAAGACAGGCAAAAAAGAAAATAAAAACCATTAGAAAAGAGTAGAAGAAGCACTGAAAAACGTTCCTAGTATTAACAGAGAAGACCCCCATGAAAAACCCAGCATCTCCACCTACTGGCTGAAACAATCAGCACTATTTTTTTATAAAGTATTCCTACCCACACAAAAAAAATGTCAAAAATAAAACTTTAAATGTACTTCTTCATCTTTGTTTTTTGTTAGTTTTACACATGAGCCATTGTATAATAGCAATAATGCACTCCAGGGTATGTGTGTGCTGGGATAACGTCACTTCTGGGGTGATTGATGCTTTTCTGCCTGTGGCCTCGTGCTAATCACCCCAAGCGTGACGTTATCCTTCATCTACCTAATAGTGCATATTATGCTTAGCATCAATTCACTGTGTTGTTGTTAACTTTGCCCATCGTTATCCTCCATATTATATCTCCAACAGGAGTTGGGGTCTCTTGGTATTCACACCAGAGCCCTGCCGTCAAGTTGCCCAGTTACCAAATGTCCAGTTAAGCCACCCATAAGCTGGGTCCCTATTCTAAAATTTACATGCCTAAATTGGTTTCTTGTGTATAAGGTGCACTGCCTAAATTGTCTTCCTTTAATTAAGGTGCAATCTTCACTCAGAGTGTAGGTCATTGGTGAGAAGCTAGCTAATGAGATAGCCATACATCTCTCAAGCATTGAACAAATACAAAATATGCAGTTTAACTCTTGCTCATTTACAGACATTTAATGACTTTTTAATTAGTGGTGCAACTGCTTTATGGCATACAGAAACTACGACCATTGGAATCAGCCAAAAGCTGCCCTGGCTAGCCACTTACCCATCTTCTCCATGCTGGATGGCACCCCACTTGAAGTTGTCCCAATTTTCAAGTTTTCAAGTTCCTCACTATGTGCTTAGAAAGCAGGCTTGACTTCTCTGCCAACAGTGATGTCATCCTTGCCAAACTCCACCCCAAAGTTGGTGTTCTGTGCCATAAGGACTGTCTTTCTCCTGCGGTTCATCGAGCTGGTCACACAATTGATTCTTCAGGCTTATGACCATGCAGATGTGGTTAATGGCACTGCCCCTCCACCTCCCTTGACAGACTGGTCACCATCTACAATGTCTTCTACTGCTTTGCTATCAGCTCACCCTCTTATACCCAACACAACTCATTTTACTTATACCTATCCATCCTTTCTCTCTCCTCACATTGCCAGTCCTGCCTTGCTTACCTCATTTCTAAATACTGGTTTGGGTCCCTTCCCTTTTATGATTGAAGTTAAATTGGGCAGGAGCCCACAGGAACTGAGTCCCACCACCTCTTAAAAAACTGTATGACAGTCCCACCTCGTCTGTCATTTTTCTCCATTGACTAACATTGGAGAGTTCCATCACCTGCAATGACAGTTCCACCACCTAGAAATCTAGATGTAAGAGTTCCCCCAAGTAAACATTTCCAATTTAATCACCCATATCTCATCTCATTTCTCTTCTCCCCTTCTCCTACTCTCTGCACTCAAAGGTCTGCACACATTCCTTCCCCATCCACACTCCTCAGCTGGGAAATCTGCCTTCTTATACAAACTACTATCCTTTTAGAACCAGCTACCATCTTCCGTCTATCTCTAGCCTCCCTTCCTTCCATTTGACACCAGCTAAAACTTCTCCCACTCCCCTCTGCTTCTGACAGCCCTCTTCCTGAACCCTTCCTTATCCTTCCCTGCTTGTTTAACTACCCCATTCATTTACTACATCTGTAACATCATAGTTCTGGCAACGTTGTCAAAGTTTGTTGGCCTGTTTTTGACTCCTGTGCTCAGAACCAGCTGAGCCTCACTTTGTACTTTGTTTTAGCATGCCCAATTTGCAGAGATAATTTGTTTGCTAATTTATTTTGTTCACCATACACAATTGCGATTTTGTCTGTACTACACTCAACTTATGTACTTTATTTCATTGTCCTTGTAACTAGGTCAGTTGACTGGATCTACTTATTTGTAATATTGTTCTTCATCTTTCCCTTTGGTCACACCTGGAAATGAGCCTCAGCTCAGTGTACCTTTCTCCGGTATTAATATTTAAATAAATAAATAAATAATAAATAAATACATGAGTTAAAACAGAGAATTCAGTGCACTACTGCTTCTCATGCCAAATCTTTCAAATAAAATATTATTTCTACCTAAAGGGGGCACTTATTTAATTTACCTCGCTTAGGAGTGGGATCTCTTAGTGTTCATATCAGAACTCTGATGTGATGTTGCCCAGCTACCATACTTCAAGGCAAACCACCAATTAGATGGGTACCTATTCTAAAATGTAACTGCCTGAACTGGCTTCTTTATATAATGGCATTCCCTAAATTGTCTTCCTTTAATTAAGACGGGATCCCCAACAAATGTGTAGGTAACTGGTGAGGAGCTAGGTAATGAGGGAGCCATTCATCTCCCAAGCATTAAACAAGCACAAAATTAGCAGCTCAACCCTTGCTAATTCACAAACTTTAAATTACTTTTTCATTAGTGGTGCTACTGCTTTATGGCATACATCAGTCACACCATCCCCCCATGGTAAATCTTTCAAATATGACATTCTTTCAGCCCGAATTGGTCACTTACTGCATGCATTTTAGCTCCAATAGGAGTGGGAGTCTGTTGGTGTTCACATCAGAGCACTCCTCTGAAGCTGCCCAGCTACCAAATGTCACAGTGGACCACCCTTCAACTGGGTTCCTATTCTAAAATGTAACTGCCCAAATTGGCTCCCTTTTATTAATGTGCAATCCCCAACCAGATTGTAGGTAGCTGGTGAAGGGCTTGCTAACAAGAGAACCATAAGTCTCCCAAGCCATAAACAAACACAAAAATAGCAGCATAATCCTTGGTCATTCACAAACTTTCAAAGGCTTTTCCATTAGGGGATGCTACTGCTTCATGGCAAAAATCAGTTAAAATAGAGAATTCAGCGCACATGCTCCCCCATGGCAAATCATTCAAATATAATGCACTATGCCCTGGACAAGTAAAGCAATGTTAAAATCAACCCCAGATCACAGATATAAAAACATTTGTAATGTGCATTCATGTAGTCACTGTATAACAGTTTATATTCACATTCAGTTTATTTTCACTATAGTCACAAATTGGATTTTTCGGTGAGAATAAAATTAACATGAACATTTAAGACTTTGTGTACTTGGAACACGTGTCTATTACCCACTCCCAACCACAACCCATACTGTCCTTGATTGAGAATGACTGCCACACTGCATGGCTTTGGCAATGTAATGTAATATAAAAAAAAGTTGATGCAAATGCTGACCATTTCTCATGCAGCCAAGATTACTGCTGCTGGCAGCCCATCACAAAACCCTCTCTCTCTGCCATACCTGGACCATTCAGTTGCTAGTATCTATTCTCTTCTTTATTTTTGGCCCCAAAATAAATGTATTAAATAAAATAAAGCTACTGTAGTGTAGTTGTAGTAGTAGTAGTAAATCATTTTTATTCAAGTCAGATGAATCAGGATCACTTCATTGAGCATAGCTCATTTTCAATGAGATCCTATTGCAAATAATTACAAAACTCAGACACTATAAAAGTTACAATATAAAACGCACATAGTTCCACAGATGTATAAAGGTTTATAGTTAATAAACAGATATACGAATATTCATAAGAATAGACAAATAATCCCACTTGGCCCCTCAGAATCAGAACAGACCATTTCATAATTTTATATAACAACATCTCCAAAACAATTATTCAACACCTGAGTCTCAGCTTTTAGCTAGGTCTGAATCTCTTTTAGTCTGACTGGTGAGTTGATTTGTCTGACCCTGGTAGGCACAGAGTTCCACAATACAGCCCCTCTAAAGATTACAGTGGATCTACCTTTCCCTAAACTATATTTGGGATCTGTGAATTTGATGCTTTTGGTTGACCTCAAGTTATTCTTAATAGTTCTTAAGTAAAATAACTCCAGAATATATCTGGGTAAGACCCCTTTCCACACTTTATACATGAATTGTATAAAGTGGAATTTTCCATGTTCCGATGGTTTTTGCCAACTTAATAAATGGTACAGAACACACCGATGAGTATTTTGAGGGAAATCTTATACAAAATGAGCAAATGTATTGAACATTAAGTCAACCCTTTCTAACTGGGTATTGAAGGCCCCAGAATAGATTATGTCACCATAATCCGTAATGTGAATGATCATAGAGTTTACAACTTGCAGCCTAATACCTGGCGTCATATTACCTCTTAATCTATATAAAAGGACCAATTTCCTACCTAAATTGTTCAGCATCTTATCAAAGTGTTCATCCCATTTAAAAGCATGATCTCACCACATCTCTAAATATTTATATTTGAGAACCTATTGGATTTTTATTTCTTCCGTGGTAGTCAGGACCAGACTAAGTTCATTCAATTCTGATTTGTTCCCAAACAGGATTGATTGTGTTTTAGTACTATTGAGAACCAGAAGAAGAGTAACAAGGAATTTTTGTACTTGATCAAAAGCCCACGGAAGTCGCTCATTAATAATAGCAGCATAATCCCCTTCAACAAAGATGATGGTGTCATCAGCATAAAGATGACACCTTATATCTCCATCTTGAAATTTCAAATAATATATATATATATATATATATATATATATGTATATATATATATGTGTATATATATATATATGCATATTATATATCAAATAACAGTGGCCCCAGGATAGAACCCTGGGGCACACCAGAATCATTTCTAACCATATTAGATTTATGAGGCCCAATTTCAACATACTGTTTTCTGTTATGTTAGTAAGATATGATCAAACTGATTAAGTGCTGGTCCTGACATTCTGATATCCTGGATCCTGGACAGGAGAATGCAGTGGTTCAAGGTGACAAATGCCTTGGACAAATCTATGTACAAGGCTCCAGCCATCATTCTCCTGTCCAGGCTCACGTGAATATCACTGACCACTTTGACCAAAGCAGTCTGGGTACTATGATGAGCTCTAATCCCAGACTGGTAGGTACACAGTTTGTTTCTAGACTTCAGATATACTTTTAATTATTTAGTTATTATTTTCTCAAGGATTTTGGAAACCTGAGGCAATAAAGAAATGGGGTGATAATTTCCTAATTCATCCCTATTTCCTGATTTAAATATTAGCTTAATCCTAGCTACCTTCCAACTATGCGGGTATTCTCAAGTACTAATGGAGAGATTGAAAATTAGAGACAAGGGATAGGCTAAGCAGGGGGCCACATACTTTAGCAGCCTTGATGGAATTTTGTCTGATCCTTCGGCCTTAGTGATGTTTAATTTTAACAATTCATCCCTTATTTCAGCTACAGAAATATGACTAAACTCAACATTTTCTGTGTTTGAAATTGGATGTTTATCCTTAATTTTATCTGTATCATTCATGATACCACAGTGGCCTCCCAATGTAGATCTTGTATTATTAAAATAATTATTAAAGGTGTTTACCAAATCATCTTCTAATGGCATGCAGCATCCATCAAGTTGTATCTTATTCACTAATGATGAACTGTTCCTACCCATCAGGTCTGTCATGCTGAGTTTCTGCAAATGAAGTGCAAAGTGAAAAGAAAATGCTAAGTGTGGTTGGTCAGTGTCTGAAAACACGTGGTGTTTTACTTTCACTTCAAACTTCAAGAAAACCTTCTTAGTCACTCTCACTGCCTTACTGCCAGTACCTTTTTCTCTTTCTAACCCTATACCTTTTTGTACCTTGCACCTTCTTATCCTTGCCAAGCCCCGAAGACAAATGCCAAAACAATGTGGTACTGTCTTCCATCTAGCACAGGCAAAGCTCCCAACAGCAATTTTACTGAAGCTAAACACCGAAACAATGTGGTGCTGTCACCTGTCTTCCTGCTGCACTCTGATACACAAGCAAAGTTCCCATCTCATGGCAGACAATGCAGTGGGAGTGGATGTTCAGATGTAGTGGTTAATGACTTTCAGCAGCTTACATATCTACCTCATCCTAACATTGTAAATTCTACCCGACACAAACATGTACATCAGGTTGGGTTGTGCTAAATATAACAGATGCAAATTCAACTCACTAGACAATATTCTGCTTGCCATATGGCATGATTCAAGCTGGATTGTTGGTGAAAGTATTTAAGAACAGCCTGATAAGTTCAAGGCTTGTTACAAATTTTCCAGGTATACCTGCTGAATTGACAGACAGTGAATGATCGAATGTACCAGTTGCAGTGTTGGCTCCATGTATTAGCTACCAAGACATTTGGTTTCTTTTTTACCATTTTGCAAAAAAAAAAAAAGATTTTAATTAACCATTGCTGTTTAGTGCTTTTCATGGCATGTCATGTCCATTTAAAAAAATGTGAAAATGTCTAAGAGGCTAAAACAAAAGTGACTAAAGAAAATAGAGGGTTTAGTCAAATTAGTAATATACTGTAGAACTGTTTATTCTGATGCAAGTAATATTTAGTGCATGGTGCTAATCCGCTACACTTATGCAAATTTAATTTCATGATCTGCAATTGGCTCCTAATTTATGCTCATCGAAAATATGTAATTTTGGCCAATTAGTGTCATTTTAGTTTAGTGCACTTATCACTTGAACACATATAGCTATAATTATTTTACATCAAATATAGCTGGTTCTACATTATTTTTGGCATCGATCCCACAATGGCCACATGACCTTTTTTCATTGCAATATTCATATAGTCACATGTACAGCTGGGAATGTTTTAACTTCTTTTGGCATAATTCAGGCAAACTTATAATTCAGTTTCAGTGAAAATTTGCAAAATTTCTGCAACTTGTTTTAAATGCTGACACACTTTAAATTTTAGTTGCTACCATCTTATTTGACAACTAACTATCTAAATTGCACCAAATGTTGTACGTGTGCAGTCACCTACCTCATTTTTATGTGTACCAAGTTTCAGTTCTCTAGCCTTAAGGGGGACTGAGCAACAAACAACCAAACATTCAAACATTTCTAATTAAACAATTTTAAGTACTGTAGGTAAACTACAAAGTTTTAAGACCCTATAACTATCAATCAATCAATCAATCAATCAAAATCTTTATTTATTCAGGCGAACATCATTGAGCATAGCTCATTTACAAGATGGACCTGAGTGGTCATAACAAAAAAGGTTACAGAGTGTATACAAAAACATGATATTGAAATAGCACAAATACAAACATTTATGAGTGAGATAGATGTACAATTATTTACATATATACAAGGCAAAGGACAGTAAACCAAAAACCTATTAAAGGTGAGAAACAAACAGTCTAGTAGGGATAAGGCTTGGATAATGGTACATGGGTGGCATATATGTTTGAGGTTTGATGTGGAAAGGACCAGAGGAATGATAGAAGAATAGGGAGGAGCTTTAGAAGGGGGTGGGGGAGAGAGGGTGTGGGGGGTGGGAGGACTAGGCCTTGTGGGCAATTGCATGAATCTGGGATTAGGCTGGTGTACAGCTTTTTGAAGGATGTAAGGGGGATCAGTGTTTCCATTTTCAACTATAACTAGATAACAAAATATCACCCATTTTGGAAAGTTCATAAATGCCAAACAGGAGGTTGTGTGTGTCAGGTTTCTGGATTCTTGCTTAAAGGATGGCCAAGATATAAGCAGTCAAAAATTGCAAGATAACATCAGCAGTTAGAATTGATTTTATGTGCTCTTGTAAAAATTGTACTAATTTTGTGGAAGCCATACCCATACATTTTCCCTGGCCATACACATGACCTGCTTGGCAGGAGGACAGAAAAGGCTGGCTAGAGTAGTAATAAGGTAGCTTTCATAGGAGTCTCCATAGTAGAAAAAAAGTATAGCAATCCATGCCATAAGCAAATACTCCTGGCATCATACACTGAATACTCAGTGTAGGTAATTGCATTAAGAAAGCTTGATGAACGTGCTCAAACATGCATTGACATGGTATAGGATGTGGTGCTGTTTTGGAGAGACCCTTCTTCAGACAATTCTGTCCAAAATGTCACCATGTCTTGTGTTGTATCAGAGCATGTTTGAGCATGTTCAGCATGGCTTTCCTATTGGCATTGTCTGGATACACCCTGTTCAAACTCATTTCAATTTAGATATATTCTTTGTGAATCTTTAAGGTTTCTCAAGTACATACCTATGAAAGGTCCTCAAACTGCAAATATTTCTGCCTTTTGTGAAAATATTTTTATTTATTGATTTATTTATTAAGATCTTGGATTACAATACATTTGAGCTGGGAGCTCTTTTACAAAGGTTCCACACTGGAGAAACATAGTATACATAAATTGGAAACTAAATAAGACATAGGGGTATTATACATTTTTTTAAAGGGCATACAGATGTACCAGAGATATGCTTAATAATTAGACCAAAAAAAGAAACATGAGAACAAAGCAGCTGAGTACATATAACAGATAAAGAGAACCAGCCAAGATGTCTTTGTCCAGTGGTAGTGTGGGTGGGGGAAGTGGGATAGAAGGGCATGGGGGGAACAAGGGGGTGGAGGAGGTGGGGTGGGAGAAGGTGGGGGGTGAGGCAGGGAAGATGGTGAGGGGGGAGAGAATAATTAATACAGGCAGGCTATGCTGCTAAGTGCAGTGAAGGGTCAGCAGGATTTAATCTAGAGAGTCCTGCTTAGGGAGGACAGTCACAGCCAGACAGTGCTGTGAGGTGCTGGTGTAGCTTTTGTTTGAAAGGGCCCAGCTTAGGTTCAGCCAGGATGTCACAGGGGGAGAGTACTGAGCCAATTGGGGGCATGTAGGCAAATCACCTTTGTCCATGCAAGGTGCAGGAGAAAGGGACCTTGTAGGACTGGTTGTCATTTCCTCGAGTCTGGTGGGGGTTGGTTGTTAGACTAAGGTGGTTCTGGATGGTTGGAGGGGGATTTAGGCCCAAGCAGTTTTTTTTAGCTAGTAGGCAGGTCTGGTATTTTATCCTGTCTTTCAGCTGCAGTCAGCCGGTCCAGATGTACAAGTTGCATGTATATGTGTGTGTGAGCCAGTGGGCTCCTGTAATTAGTCTACAGACTTTATTTAGTGCTGCTGTGATCGTTTTAAAGGTAGTGTCTGATGCAGCACCATAGACAACTAGGCCATAGTCTATGATGGAGATAATAGAGCTATTTACTGTGAGCTGGGGTGCCTCTGAGGTCTTGTAGTGTTTGTGTCTATGCAGTAGACCTATTCTAGTATTGAATGCTTTGGCAATGTGGTTGATATGTTTGGCAAAGGATAATGAGCAGTCTAGGATTGCCCCTAGGTATTTGAAGGAGTAAACCAGTTCAGGTGGGGTATTAAGGCTATTTCGGATTGGAAGCTGATGAGATTTATGTTTGTTGTGTGGGTTTGTGAACAGCATGACTTTTGTTATTGATATTCTACTATCCTGGGATTGAGGGACCATATATGTGGTTTCTTTGGTGGTTATCTCCTTATGCACATACTGCATAAGCAGGCTGTTTATTAACTAAGTAACTTTATAATGTGGGTTGCTAAAAATGTGCAATCCCATTGGTGGAGTCCTTCGGCATGGCAATGCATTAAATTTCCTTTTTTAATGTCCGGTTCCATGGAGGGACTCAGGGCAAGGGCTCTCAGAACTCATTCCTCACTTGAGAAACTGAAGCAACTTTGGCAGCCATTAAAGCAAGTGGGGAAGCGAGAGAGGCCAGCTGGCAAAAGTACTGCATACTGTTTAACAGACATGTAGCTGTGGTGAACTGGTCAGCTGAGGCTCTCTCTGTCTCCCCGATGCAATTAAAATTCTGTCTGCGCTGGGGGCGCCAATGAGCAGCTAAATGAGCGGTCGCGTCTCCCGCCCACTCCGTCCAGATAGCCCTTAATAAAAGATAAAATTGATAGAATTCCTCACCCCAGGGAGGTGAAAATTGTATCGGTGGGTGGAGGAGGGACATGATGGACAAATTTTTAACCCCCATGCCCTCGAAGAGCCAACGGGTGACCGGGAAAACCGGAAAGAAGAGTGCGCTGGTTTCGGTTGGGCAGAATACAGGCCTTGTCTTGCTTTTGGCTATGGAGATTGCGGCGCTCAGAAAAGAGCTAACGGGGCAAGTGATTACAGCCCTAGAGCCACGATTAATAAAGCTGGAGGATAAGTTGGATGGCAGGCTGCAGGAGATTCTGGACCAGCAAGTGCAGCATGGAGACAGGTTAGCGGAGGCAGAAGAAAGAATATTGAGACTGGAAGATGAGGTGCTAATGGTCCCTGGGCAAGTACGCTCCCACCAGAAGGAGCTGGAGGAATTCAAGGAGGCATTTGACTACCAGGAAAATTATCACAGCGACTGAATTTGCGCTTGAGAGGACTGCCTGAGGGGATGGAAGGGAAGGATGTCCTGGATTTCTGTAGCAGGGTGCTGCCAGAGTTGCTAGGCATTAATGCAAAGAATGGCTGAGTGAAAATGGAAAGAGCACACCGGGCGGTTATGCCACGGCCACCGGTGGATCAGCCTCCCCGCCAAATCATCATGAGCATTCATAATTTTCAGGATCGGGAGGCTTTTTTGAAAGAATATCGGGTGAAGGAGTCCCTGAGTTTTGAAGACCACAGGCTATATCTCTCACAGGACTACTCAGCGTGTTTATTAAAGAAGAGAAAGGCGTTTAATGGACTTATGACACAGCTGAGGAATCTAAAGGTGGAAAACCTCCTCGTATACCCTGCCACATCAAAAATCAAGCATGAAGGGGCGACATACTCTTTTAGGGAGCTTGAAAAAGCGGAGGAATTTGTGAAGGCCCTAAGGAGAAGAGTGAGTTGAAGGACTGCCGATGAGCTGGGAGGAATCTGGTGATCAAGCTGGTTGAAGTTTGTTTCTGGTTGGATTATATTAATGTATGTTTAAAGTTGAAATTGGTTTTTGATTCGAGTTATTGGCGTTGTTGCACCCTGTTCATCTGAGAGATTCACAAGGAAGGAGAAAGGCCATCAGTCTGACTGTGACCAGATTTGAGTGTGTCTCCCTCTGCCCTGCCTTCTCTATCTCTCAACTCTCTGACTATGGTGGACACATGGGCTCTGAGAGTTCGCCAGAAGACTGGGACTGTAGAGGGAGAGAGAGGCCTTGAGGCTGTCGCCTGGTATTGCAAGGTAGGAGCGGGGGCTGGCCTAGCACGTGTAGTTAGAAGGCGTGACCTGGCCCTCATGTCCTAGATGATACTCAGTGCTTGATTTTTCTAGTTGCATGTGTTAAGTTGGAATCTGGTGCAGGGGTACCAGTATGCCTGGGGGAAAGAGCTTGGGAGTGGATTTGGGGGTTGGGGGACGGGGGAAGCTGGGTGGGTTGAGTGCTGGGGGTGGGTTGTTTGCACTGTAGGGGCAGATGACATGGCCTGGTGCAGGTTTTTGTTGCAGGGCGCAGGGCACTGTCGTTATCTAAAGCAAGACGAGGGGCTAGGCGGAGGTTTGAGAGTATAGGGCGCAGATTAACCCACCTGCGGCATGAACGGGAGTACAGTGCCCATATTAGAAGGTGACGACGGGGGGAGGGAAGAACAGATAGTGTATCATCACATTTGGGTAGAGTAGGGGGGGAGCGGAAGATAGACTTAAGGTGTGGCGGAAAGATAGGAGACAAAGTAGTTTGCAGAGTGGGAAGTTGCCCGTGCCTCTTTGGAGTGGGACGCTGCCCTTGCCTGTCTAGAGGAGAGAGATAATAAAAGTAGTAGAACTATCCAGGGATGAACAGGCCATGACACAGGGACTGACCCAGGGAGGGTAGGATGGGGGGAGTTGGGGGGAGGACGTATAAAGCTGGGCCTGGAAGTAAAGAAGGGATGTATGATGACCTATTGGATTGGGGGGTGCCGGATGGATAGTGAGCACATTTGAGGTAAAGGGGGCGGGGTCAATTGTGGTAGGGTGGAAGGATGGATGGGTGGCTGGGGTCTGAGAGCCGCCAGGGTGGGGCCACATGGGGGGAAGACTCTAGTGAAAAGGGAACATGGCTGATGGGAGGAGTGGTGGGACGAGCATCTCAGTTGTGGAGGAGTATATTTGTTTATCCGTTTCTTATGAATAAACACTTGTGCTATGTTAGCAATTAGTGTAACTAGTGGAGGGAATGCTGAGGGAAGGTTGAGGGGGTTGGTAAGAGAAAAGACTAAGGAGGGAGCGGAGGGTGGCGGGAGGGGGGAGATACGCCAGAGTTGTAAAGTTAAAAAATTTTTTCTTGATAAGGTTCTTACTGTTGCTGTTGTTATTGTAGATGTGTGTTCATGTTATTTTTGGATGCAGTCGACTGTGTGGAAACCAAAGATAATATGTAAGCCTGTGCTTAAGTACCATGAGAGGAAGGAAGTGTGCAGGGACACATTAAATGGAAATTGGGTGGAGCCGGGAAAGATGCCTGCGAAGGGATGGGGTCTGCAGTGAACCTCAATGTTATCTCTTGGAATGTAAAAGGTATAGTGAGCCCAGTAAAGAGGACAGCGCTTCTGACTGCACTGAGGTGGAGAGGGGCACATGTGGCGATGTTGCAAGAGACCCACCTGACGGATGTTGAGCACGCCAAGTTGGTATGAAATTGGGTGGGAAAATGCTTTGTGGCCTCTTCCTCCTCCCATAAGCGGGGAGTAGCGATACTTCTGCACAAGGGCCTGATGTTTGAAGTGAGGAGGGTGGTGAGGGATCCAAAGGAATCATAGAAACATAGACTTTGACGGCAGATAAGGACCGCTAGGCCCATCTAGTCTGCCCATTTCCCTACCTACAGGATAGGCCGCAGATCCTAGTTAACCAACAGCCTTTATCTTCCTGCCCTCTACAAGAATTGCCTTATGTCTGTCCCATGCATTCTTGAATTCTCCCACAGTTTTAGACCCCACAACTTCCTCAGGAAGGCTGTTCCATGCATCCACTACCCTCTCTGTGAAATAATACTTCCTCACATTGCCCCTGAACCGCCTCCTTCTATCTTTAAATTGTGTCCCCTTGTTCTTGCAAGTCTTTTCTGAAAGATGCTACCCTCTTGGACTTTGTTGATTCCCTTGAGGTACTTGAAAGTTTCTATCATGTCCCCTTCTCCCTTCTTTCCTCAAGGGTATACATATTAAGCTCCTTTAGTCTCTCCTCATACGGCTTCTCTTGCAGACCCTGCACCATTTTAGTTGCCCTCCTCTGGACTTCCTCTATCCTGTCTATGTCCTTGCGGAGATGGGGTCTCCAGAACTGGACACAGTATTCCAGATGGGGTCTCACCAACTGTCTGTACAGAGGGATAACAACTTCCTGTTTTCTGCTGCTGATGCCTCTCCCTATACATCCCAGTATACCCCGGCCCTCCCTACTGCCTTCTCACATTGCTTGCTAACCTTAAGGTCATCTGATATGATTACCCCAGGTCCCTTTCCTGTTTTGTTGTTGTTACTACCTCCCACCCATTGTGTATTCTTCCCTGGGTTCTGTTTCCAGGTGCATTATTCTGCACTTTTGCATTGAATCCTAGCTGCCATACGCCTGACCATTCCTCCAACCTTGCCAAGTCCTTTTCATCCTTTCCACACCTCCTTGTGTATCAACCCTGTTGCAGATCTTTGTGTCATCTGCAAAAAGGCATACTTTTCCTTCCAGTCCCTCTGCAATGTCACTGATGAAGACATTAAAAAGGACTGGACCCAATACTGAACCCTGCAGTACCCCACTAGTAACCGCCCTTTCTTCAGAGTGGACTCCATTTACCAAGGAGGGTGGGTATATCTTTGTCATGGGAACGTGGCAGGGGGAGACATTCACGCTTGGCTGTGTGTATGCATTGGCGGTGCACGATCCGCAGTTCTATACCTCTTTGCTGGGCCTGCTAGTCAGGGAGCAATTCCCTAGGCTTATCTTAGGAGGGAATTTCAATTGGACCATGGATGCATGCATGGATCACTCTGATGGGAAGGGGCGGGTGTCAGAGGCTATGAGTCAATGGTTGGTGGGGATGGCAGACCTAGACATGGTGGATAGCTGGAGAGCGGTCAATCCCAGTGCAAGAGAATATACATTCTTTTCCAACCCCCATAAGACCTGGTCCCATTTGGACTATGTTTTCCTGCCCAGAGGGTGGGTAGGATTAAGGAGATAACCCACAGCCCCATTTTCATTTCAGACCATGCTATGGTCGTCTTGAAGATATCCAGGAGGGGGGTGGAGAGCAGACCAGTTACTTGGAAGTTTCCTATATACCTGATCAAGGAACAGACATTTAAGGAATGTCTAGCAGAACAGTGGAAGCTGTATGCGGAGACGAACTCCACGAATTAGATCTCTAGTATTACCTTTTGGGAGGCAGGGAAAGCTTTCATAAGGGGAGCTATAATAGCCTACATGGCCAAAATTAAGAAGCAGAGTAGGTGTAAGAGGGAGGAGCTAGAGAGGCAAGTGAAAGAACTGGAGAAGCGGGTGGGGGGGAGAAGGGGGAGGAGCAGCTAGATCTTTGGTAACTGCGAGGGAGGCACTTAATGCCTTGCTAAGGGAGGAGGCGGGGAAGACATGGTTTTATAGCCAAAGAAGGGTGTTCGAATGGGGGAATAAACCAGGGCCTATGTAGTAAGGCTAATGAAAGGGGGTAGGTGCCCTACAAGGATATTGAGGGTTAAGAGAGCATCGGGACAGGTCTTTACTAGCTCGAGGAATATAGCAGATTGTTTCAGGAGCTTCTATGAAGGACTATATAGGGTGGAATATAGTGAAAAGGGAGAATGCATACGGGAGTTTATAGATGAAGTACCTCCGCAAAGGATCACAGACGAACACAGGGAGCTGCTAGCTCAACCGATCTCAAGAGCGGAAATTCTGAGAGCTATACAGAAACTGCAGGAGGGTAAGGCCCGTGGGCCAGATGGTTTTCCTGTCGAGTACTACAGGATTTTGGGGGGTCAGCTGGCAGACAGTCTGTGTAAGGTATTTAAGGAGACAGAGGAGGGCAGAGTCCCGGAGCTATCTGATTCCTGTTATGAGGCAAATATCTGCCTGATACATAAGGGGGGACAGAATGAGCTGGACTGTACGGCGTACCAGCCTATCTCCCTCATTAATGTGGATATGAAAATCCTGGCCAAGGTTTTGGCCACTAGATTAGAAAATATCCTACCGGAGGTGGTTCACCCAGACCAGACTGGGTTCATCAAGGGGCGGCAGTCTTATCATAATGTGAGGAGGCTGCTGAACGTTATATGGCTAGCCGGTCAGAATGGAGGAGGAATGGGGTGATCTCCCTGGATGCTGAAAAAGCATTTGATAGGGTGGAATGGGGGTACCTCTTTGAAGTGATGGCCCAGTTTGGTCTGGGGGAATCGTTCATAGGCTGGGCTAAGGCAATGTACCTCAGGCCGAGAGCGTGAGTTACAGTTAATGGATGCCTGTCCAAGAGATTTGCCTTGGGGAGGGGTACGAGACAGGGGTGCCCGCTGTCCCCCCTATTGTTCGCTTTAGCGATTGAACCCTTAATGGTGGCTATACGCCAGCATACAGGTGTAGTAGGGGTGAGGGATGTGGAGGGGAGAGAACATAAGGTGGTGCTATACGCGGATGATATGCTGCTATTTCTAGGAGATCTGCATAGTTCCTTGGGGCACTTGATGAACATTATCGAGAGATTTGCTGGTTTCTCCGGGTATAAGAACAATATCAGGAAATCTGAAATAATGGGATTCCCAGATGTGAGCGAAGAGGTGCAGCGAATGGGATTCAAGGTAGCTCAGACAGACTTTAAATATCTGGGGGTCCAAATAGGGCGATGATGGGGGGAACTATATAAGCTGAACTACTATCTCCTGATAAAAATGGTTCTGGCAGATCTCAAGTGCGGGATGCCGCTTCCTGTGTCCTGGATAGGGAGGATTAATCTCATAAAAATGAATATTATGCCCCGCATCATATATTCCATGCAAATGCTCCAGTTGAGATTGACAACCGGGGATGTGAAACAGCTAGAAAGGGGGTTCTCAAATTTTATTTGGCAAGGCAAGAAGCCTAGAATTAGCTTGAAAAGGCTCAAGGCGGATAGGACTAAAGGAAGTTTGAATTTCACAGATCTAGGTACTTACTACAGGGCAGTGCAGCTTAGAGAGATAGCCGACTGGGTCCATAGACCAGGCGTGGCTAGCTGGGTAGGTCTGGAACAGGGAGGGACTCCAGGGAGGCTTACAGCTTACCTCCATAGTAGGGGGTTATGGGCATACAGGACCCTGGAGGATGGGAACCTGTTAGTTAGGGAAATGTTAGAGGCTTGGGACCGCCTGTGGAAGCAGAGAGGGTTGGCTCAGAGGGAGACTGTGCTGCTCCTGATAGCGTGGAACCCTTTTGTTGTGCCAGGGATGAAGACAAGGGGTTCTTAGAATGGGAAAAGGGAGGAGTGACATATATAGGGGCTTCGTTGGAGAAAGGAGAGCTAAACGAGTTTGATAGGATTAAGTGGGATTTGAGGTTGGAGACACCCCAATTGTTTCGGTACCTGCAGGTGAAAGCATCTGTAGAAAGGATGGGAATGGGAGACAGGGGAGGATTGCACCCAAATAGGATAGAGCAGATGATATGCCAAGCCAAGAAAGATCCCAAAGGATTTATTGGAAAAGTGGCTAAACAGGATAAACAGAACTTACCAGACATGATGGCGACCACAAGGGTTCTTTGGGAGAGAGATTTGGGGCAACAAATTTCGGAGCAGAACTGGAAGATAGCCTTAGGGATGCCGGAGGAGATCATGGTGTGTAATAAGTTTAAGGAGGCTTTTTATAAATTTTTGCATATAATATATTGGCCCCTGGCAGCAGATCATAGAGTGCATCCCGCGGTATCACCGCTCTGCCGGAGATGTAACAGGGGATTGGGCACTTTCTTCCACTGCTTCTGTACATGCCCGGTCTTGATCAAATTCTGGGGGTAGTGCAGGAGGTGAATAAGGTGGCAGGGGGATGGCTGATTCGGGACCCATTGGTCTGTTTATTTGGTGTAGAGATAGTGGAAGGGGAGGAGGAGTGGTTGCCGTTGCCGAGGTGGATAAGAGTTCTATTAGTATTGGCAAGGCACTGTATACAGAATATTTGGGTTACGGGGAACAGACCTACGGTAATGGAGTGGAGGAAAATGGTTATCCATTCTCTGGCACTAGAGAGGCTCACATGGGCCGTGAGAGATAAAGAGGAGTTGTTCCTGAGAGAATGGACCCCTTTTCTGGCATCCCTGAGCATGACTGAAAATTTGATGCTCCGTTCAGGGCTCAATATTTAGGCCACAAAATAGGTTTTCTTTTTCTTTTACTGGATGGTTCCTTTTACAGGATATTGGCTAGCTGTTCCTTGAGATGTGTTCTTTGACACTTGTACTATGTATAAAATAAAAGGGTTCTCCTGGATATTTTATTGTGTAGGTGAAAGCGAATACTTGACTGTATAAGGCAGTATAGATTGTAATACACACTTGATTGCATCCAAATGAATTAATCTAAATGAGTCAAATGGTAATATATGAAAATATGTGTCATGTGTTAATGTAGGATATGCACTCTTAGTGTATTTAGGATGTATGTCTGTCTGTTTACTCTATTGTCTGTAGCTATATGTTGTGCATGTGCTGTTTGTAAGAGAAAATTTCCAATAAACAGAGTATACAAAAAAAAAAAAATTCTGTCTGTGCTCCCAAGTGAGGAGGTGAATGGAGCAGTATAGGCAATGTGAATCTGAGCAAGTGCAGTTGCAGTGCGCACACCCCAGTACTGTACTGTTTTCCACCACCCTGCTGCCACAGTTGGATGTCATATTGATGGCAAAAGCCATCGTAATGTGGATCCCCCACACTTGAACCCCTGATTGTGCATTAATGGCAGCATACACAATTGTTTTGTTTTTAATTCACTCGTGTCCCAAAGCCCCGATTGCCCATGAAGTGAAGTATCAATGGTGGTATAGTGGAGCAATAGACATTTTGACAAATCTCCTGCTATACTGGCCCCCACATCTCCCACCCTGCAAGGCCTCTGGCCCTCACCCAAATTCTTGACTCCCCCCGGCCCCACAGTACTCATCAATAGTGCTCCTTCCAGTCTGTGAGAGTGTACTGTGTCACCTCTGTCTCTGTCTGTCCCCATGCAACAATCAAGTGCTGTGTGCCTGAGGAGCAAGGTGCCATTTGTCAGCACCAGTGATTGCTATGTAACTCAATGAAGTGGTGCAGCATGCATCTCCTGTTATAGATGGTGGTGAGATGAACACCGAATGTGCATATCAGTGAGGTGCTGCACTGACCCCTGCACCTGGATATGGACAGAGGGGCTGAAAGGGAGAGACAGTGATACCCACGTTACAAGACAGGGACATGTCCTCCCATGTCCTCTCTGTGTACCCCCCATTAAAGAGGCAAGCAGCAATGTGGAGAGAGAGAGAGAGAGAGAGAGAGAGAGAGAGAGAGAGACCATGCAGCAATCTGCTATCTCTGGTGTGCGAGTATCTGTGACAGCAATCATAGTGGCAGCCCCCTTGCCACAGACAGCAAGCAGCAATGGAGAGAGAGAGAGAGAGAGAGAGACTGGCAAGCAGCTGTCCCCAGTGACAGTGAGAGATAGAGAGAGGGAGGGAGGGAGGGAGAGAGAGAGACTGGCAACAAGCTCTCCCCAGTGACAGTGAGAGAGAGAAAATCCTGTCCCGTTCCACATGATTTGTAGCCATCATGCTCCTGATGACAGTAAAGCCCCTTGAAGAGACACAGAAAGAGTGAGGTTGTTGCTGGGAAGGTGCAACCAGGGTTACAGGGAGCAGTGAGAGAGAGCGAGAGACAGACGCCCTGCTGGTACATAAGCAGACAGGGGCACGGCAGATCGGGACGGCTGAAGCATCAAGGTATTGCTGATAATGTGCAGCTTCAGTGTGTGGTAATGGTGGCAATCCTCTAGTTGTTTGGCCCCTCACCCCCACCCCTGGCTCCCCCACAGTGCAAGCAGTGAAACAGACTTTGGAATGTATCAGTGACATGGAGTGGGAGAGAGAGAGAGAGAGAGACAGATGGAAGAGGCATACGGGCATATGTTTTTTTGTTTCCATTCAATTGTCACCCTGCTTGCACACCATAACATTTGTCATGTACAGAAAGTAAGAGTGAGGATGTGACAGAGAATGTACAAACAGGGTGACTTGGTGCAGTGAGAGAGACTGAGAGACAGACGTACTGCCGGGAGGCGGGGGGGGGGGAACAGGGCAGACTGGGGCTGCTGAGGCATCAAGGTAATGCTCAGAATGTGCTGCTTGATTATTTGGTAATGGTGGCAATCTGCTGGTTGTTTTGTGCCCCTCATAATCAGGGAACTGTGTCTATCTCTGTCTCTCACTCTCTCTCACTCTTTGTCTCTCTGTGTATTGACAGGAGCTTACTGCGTGGGTAGTGTTGTTCCCCCCCGTACCCTGAGTGCAAACTGTTCATTATCTGCCTGCTGCACTGTTTGTGTCACAGATGTAGAAAACTGAGGCGGTCTGTGTTGACAAGCCCCATAACATGGGGCAGAATTTGAGAGGCATGCCACAGGAGCTTCGGGAAATTGGCTGCTAGCAAACTGCACAACATGGACCATGAGAGAGAGAGAGAGAGAGAGAGAGAGAGAGAGAGAGAGAGAGAGGGAGACAGTGTGCCTCAGCCTGAAGTTCGTCAACATTCTCTCGTTAACTCTCTCTCTCCCCCCTCTTTCTCTCTCTCTCTGTCTTCCTGTCTCTCACATTTCTATGTGCATTACAGCACTTAGAGGTTGATTATTTGTTGGGGACTATTTCTGCATAGAACTGTGAATGGCAGCACTGTCAGCAGAGCCACCCTGTTGGATGTCTGTGTTGGGGGGCCGGGGCATAATGTAAAGGGCATGAGAAGTGTAACCAGAGCATATTATGCAGAACAAATGTCACAAATGCTGTCAGTACTGGATCTGTGACATTTGTATGTGCATACCATCAGTCAGATCTGCATTTTTTGTTGGGGACTGTTTTGCAAGGGGGCAGGATACAATACTTTTTTTGCCATTTAAACAGGAGAAAAGCCCTTTATGTGGGTTTGTTCCTTGTTTAAACATAACCCATGTTATAAGTGCAATATTCCACTCCAGGGTATTGAGTTATAGGGATTTAATGCATGGCTAGGGTGCTGTGAGGACATTCTGCCTGTGGCCTTGTGCCTCACAATGCACCCAGCTGTGCATTAAAACCCCATATGCCCATACCCTGTCATGGGTTGAAATATGGCATACTACAGTATCAGTGTAGGGAGTTGGGTGTTGGAATAGGCAGAAGGGCGGGTGAGGGACTTGGGAAGAGCTGATGGGAAGGATGTTATTAGGATATTGAGGAGCAGGAGGCACCCTGAAGTGAAAGAAACTGGAGGGAGAGAGAGAGGTCAGATGTGTTTAGTTCCCATACTCAAGGAACCCACCAGACCAAGTAGGTGGATAGCTGAGGGGTCTGCCACCTCTACTTGTCCTCTTCTGGCAGAGTTATACACCCCCAGATTGATGAGGAATAAGACTGCCATTATGGGGAATTTTATGTCTGATTTTCTCTATTGATCTGACTTACTTTAATGAGATCTGGTTTGGTGATGATGATTTCCCAGTATTGGAATCAGTCGTCCCAGCTTTGTTCATGACGGTGCACTACCCAAGGAAGAACAGTGGTGAGGCATCTGCTGTAGATCTGAATTAAATCTGATAGTGCACCCAGTAAGGGTGGACCTCATCATTTGAATGGCTGGCTGTGCATGGGGGTTCAGGTTCATGTCCCAGAATCCTCCTTGTGCATTGTCCTTTGCGATGCAAGGGTAGTTTCTACAGGAAATGTTGGTGTTCTTTGCTGACAGAGTGTTGGAATCACCTAAACGGATTGTTCTGTTTGACTTCTATGCTAGGGTTGATGACGTGCTTTTGCATTTCAGTTGAGATTTCTTCTGGAGTATGGAATCTATGGACCTCACACAAGCTGCTGCTTCTGTGACTCACCAACATGGCCATACCTTGGATGTGGTTCTCTCTCAGGGGCTTCAGGTCATGGATTTTGACACTAATCCTGTCAGCTGGTCAGATCATTAACTATCAGGTTCTCTTTCAGGGCCCCATCCCTTGTAGTTAACCCCCTATTGAGATGGTTCAACACCACCCATTACACAGTCTTCAGCCAGAGCGACCTGTGGCATGTCTGGACATTTTGGATATGATGGCAGAATGCACTATGGGACTGGAGGAAGCTGTGGTGACCTATAATAGGGCCACTACGGTGGCCCTCAGTCTAGTGATAACTCATGTACACCTGCTGCTTTCGCATCTTGGATCACTGTGGTATGACACTGAACTAAGGGAGATGAAAACAAAGAGATGGAGGTTGGAGCATTGTTAGAGTAGATACAGGTCCTAGGAGAGCAGATTGACTTTGATTGTTTACTATGGTCAGTTTCAAAGGGTGAACGCCCAAAAGAAGGCAGGATTCATGTGTAGGAAATTTGCTGCTGGGAAGAATTGGCTTTTTTGGTCTGTATACAGGCTTCTCCATCTAGCCTACCTCTCCAGTCTGGGGTTAGGGCTAGGTATAGCATGGAGACAACACTAGTCAGGGTGCACAATGCCTCCCTTAGGGTGTGGGATAGAGGGAAGCGATCAAGTCTCATTCTCCTAGATCCCTCCTTAGTTTTTGATACCATGGACCATGGTCTGTTAGTTGATCAACTCGAGAGAGTATGTCAAGTAGACAGGCAAAGTCATCTGCTGGTTTATGTCGTATCTTACTGGCAGGGCACAGATAGTGGTGCTGGGAAATTTCTTCTCATACCCGGTGGCACTGCCCTGTGGTGTACCCCAGAGTTTGATCCTTTTGCTCATGTTGTCTGTGGTGCACATGCTGCCCCAAGGGAGTATCATTGGACAACATGAACTTGGGTTTCACTGCTATGCAGAAGATACCCAGCTCTGTCTATCTTTTGCACCCAAGACACCTGGTGTAGTCAATGTACCTAATAAATTAGAGGCAAAGTGGTCGCCCACCAGCTGTGGTTGCGTAAGGTTAAAAAGTATTTACTGTTGCATCAAAAAGAACCTCACAGCCCTTCTGCAGAGTAGCAAATACCACAAGATTTAAACAATGGGCCGTGCAGGGAACCCTCACAAAGCCACCATTGCTGATACATTTAACAACGTTTGATCCATTATCACTAGCTATGAAGCCAGCTTTTAGGGACAGGGAGTGCTGCCATTCAGTTTCTGTCAGTAGGAAGTCTAGCATGTTTTCGCCTGTATGCAGCCCTGCTACACTACTCATTGCAAGTATGGCATACTGTCTAATGCTATGAATGTTGCTATCACCACAGTCTGACTTATTACACTGCTTTCCCATCCCACCATCACAGACAACCCTAGGTAGCTGCACCCAATGTGCAGTAATACAGATAGGAACTACCTGCCATTTTGTCACTTGTCCACGTATTCATGCTTAAGTCAATGTAAGGTGATGCAGAATGTTGAAGGGCATGTCATACAGACTCTGTCACTGTCCAATATAACTCAGGAACAGCACGGGTAGAAAAGTAGGTCCTGGACAGGATCTTCCATTTAGAACACACGCTTTCTGCAAAGTGCCAAAATCCCACATTCTCCACAGAGAAGAACAGCAAAAGGCCAATTGCTAGGGTATGCAGCCCCCCCCCCCGACAGTGACACCAATTCAGTGACTTCGTCGACAGGTCACTGTATTAGTGCTCCAGATACAGGAGCTCCCGGTCCTGCACTGCTCCCTGAATCAACTCCTAATTAGAATGGGGAATGTGAGGGGCAGAGCCCCCAATAGAAAAATGGACCAGGAGTCCATCAGGATTAATGTTGACCGCAACTTTTGTGGTCAACATAACTTCTGTTGCTATGATGCCAGTCGACAAAATTGTTGTCAAATTGGCATCATAGAGCCAATTGCCAGCAATTCAGCTACTGCAGCATTGAGTTCATGAGAAACTGCATGGTTTGTTGGGTATTTACTGTTCCAGGCAAAACAGCTGTGCAATGTGGGCTGCATTATTTGGTGTTTTGCACGTGGCATGCCAAATGGGTCTCCCCTGCAAACTGACTTGGATGGTGTACCTTTGATGTATGATGGTGGGTGCACAGGTGACAAGTCAATAAATGTGGTTATTTTACCTGTTTTAAGCACAGGGGTTGATTTACTAGAACTACTACATGTACCACTGCTACTCTGACCACTACCTGAACATTTAAAATCATCTTCCTCCTCCTCATGCCTTTAGTAATCCTCTGGTGTTATGTCACTACTTTTACCGACATGGCTACTTACACTAAAGGAAGCAGATACCATGCTCACTAAGGTGGATGAGGGCGAATGCTCCACTACAGCGTTAGCTCCCCTCTGGTGCTGAGTCCACAGTGCCATGTGCCTGCTCTTGAGATGAGTATGCTGGCTCCCAGTGCTAAGATGGCTACCCTTTTTACCACACTTCACATGCACTTGGCAAAGCTGACAGATTGCCACTGTTTCATCACTACCATCTTGTATGAAAAAATCCCAGACTAGGGATTTTGATGCCCTCCTCCTCATATGTCACTTCTGGGGTTGCATATGGAACGGCAGTTTTGGTGTCGATGAATTTAGGGGTGTACTTCATGAATTCTGGTGTTGTGCACACTTGGACTTTAACTGAATATCACACTCGATGACTATTACTTCAGGGTCAGCAACAGACACAACTACATCATAACTTTGAGGAGGGGAGGATTGACGAACAGACTGTTTATAAACAGCCACCTTCACTTTCTTTTTGTCCGGTTCCCAAATGGGGTCGCTAGCATCATTATCATAATCATTATTCCCAAGTTCACTTTGAATGCTGTCCTCCTGTGGAGACATTCCAACCACAGCCTCAGTACTATCCTCCACACTTTTTTCATCAACATCTGAATGTTTGGATGGCCTAACCTCAAGATCAGTGGAAACATGAGACTGTGAGTCATTAGCATGATCAGAATCATGTTCAACTACTGTGGGGAGTGGGACATCAACTACAATCAAGTCTGCGGATTCAACATTTTCCCCACCTGATAAGTTTACCCTTGTTGAACTGGTAGCAATACTCATGCTGTTATCAACCATGCCATCACTAAAGTTTACTACCAGCATGGACAACAGCATCTCCAACCAGCACTGAAGCAACTGATTTCACTATGAAAAACAGAGTCAGAGAAATCCCTTTACTTGTAGCAACTGCTACCTTTCCCTTCTGCTGTGTACTACCACAGCCACAACCACTGCTCTTATCACTGCTAGACTTGCTACTAGCCCCTAATGAACCTGCCTCATCATCACAACAACTTCCACTGCTAATAGTCTTATTAGCAGCAGTGCTACAACCAGAAACACCAGGAACAGCTTTGCGTGAACATCTCTTCATGGGCATTTTCTTAAGATTACACAGACAATTAATAGCAATTTATTATTTCGGCTGTTTTGGGATGGGAAGCAAAAAATGCAAGAGATGCAGCTGAGCAGGCACAAGTAACAACACAAAGCCAGAATCAGTCTTCAAAAATACAAAAGTCACAAAACAATACCTTGTTTTGCGGGGTGGGGGGGGCACAGCTTTAGCTACTCAGACAGAAGCAGGGAAAAATATTCCAGAGACAGGCAGAGAAATTCAGAGTACTGTTAATGTGGTGCCACAATAAAATGTGTATCCATTTATACAATGCACAAACATTAAAGGTCAGCCACAGAAACTTTAACTGTTCAGTTAATTAGAATACAGACACTCTTAAACTGACTGAAAAAATGCCCAATAAACAGAAAAATACTATAAAAAATTAAGTAAAGTTGTGCTGTGTGTACCTGAACACACAAGTAATAAAAAACTAGCCAACAAAAGTTGAAAAAAATTCCTTTCTCAATAATTTCCCTTCTACAACATAGATCCACCCCTCCCCCGAAGCACACTTCTACAGTGTTCGTCACTACAGAGACTGAATGCACTAAATTAACATTAAATATTCACACAAAATCAATAAATGCTCAATGATATAAACACATAAGGGTTTCCCCACAATTAATGTACTAAATTTTGACCCAACATTTTGTGGCAAAAAGCTTTTTTAATGGTCTTTCGATAGTCTGAATCTCAGAGCTCTGATCACAAACTGTCACCAGCTTTCCACTACACACACTAGACCGAACTGAGGCTGTGAATGAGTATTACAGTATGCACTGCAAGCCCATTGGTCCACAGTGTGGTCCAATGGAACTGCAGCTGCTATTGTATGCTGTAATTTGGCAGGAGCCACAGAGTTATGGGGTGGGTTTGCTGCCCGCCGATGAATGGGGGGAGCTGGGTGGGTTGGGGGTCCTGTGTGGGTTGGGGGTACCACTGGACCACCAAGGAATTGTTTTGGTCACCATTACAGATGATTGGGGTTACCTGCATGGCGTAGGGTACCACTAGACAACCAGGGATTGCTGGATCAGATTTATGAGCAATCAGAGGTACGGGCAGGGTTGGGGGAACCACTGGACCGCCAGAGATATTATTTTTATTAAAATATGGTGATCAGAGGCACAGGCAGGGAGGAGGAGAGGCACTGGACCACCAGGGATATTATTTATGATATCATACAGCGATCTGAGGTACAGGAGGGGAAGGGGAACCACTGGACTACCAGGGCTTATCTTGGGACACATTCATGGTGCTGGGGGTTACGGGCAGGGGGGCACCAGTAGACCTCCTCTGATGGCACCGCATGGTGTGCAGGGTGCCAGGTGTATTTCGCTGGCAGCCCTGCACAATTCATACAAATGGGGCCATAATGACATGCAAATGGCCCCATTTGCATCGTGCATGCATTAGGGCCCCTTTTGCACAATGGTGGCTGAATATCAGGAATTTGCACGCAGTGTATCTCTGTTGCACTGGCGCAATTACCATTCCTGGTATTCAGCTCTGTCTGGGGGGATGCAGCAGTGTATTATATTTGCACAGTGTGCATTACCCGATATATTCCGAAGAGATGCGCCATGGCTCATCTCTTTTGAATATATCCCTTAGTGACTCCAGCGCAATTCAGTTGTACTGCACCACCACTTGCGCCAGTGCCAGGTGCATTTCGAATATCAGGCCCAAAATGTACAACACACCGTACATTATTCTACATATAGTATATTTACTGACTAGCCCCTATTATTACTCGATAACCTTGGAATTATTTCCATTGTAACTTATAACAGAAGCCATGAGGCAGCTCTCAGCTCTCATTCAGATTCATTAACCCCAAGCAACATTCTTACTGATTTGGTATTTGATACAAACACAAAACATCCTAAAGTGTAGGAACCAACCCAGAAGTCACATCTGACACAAGTTTTCACAAACTGATCAGATCTCTGAAAGAAACATAAAAACCACCACATTTTTGTACTACTTTACTGCACTGACAGTGCCCATAGAGTAGTTGTGATTCCCATACAGACTGACAGAAAAACAACACGTAACAGTCAGATGTAAATAACATTTGGGTTTGGGGAAATGTAAAAGTGGCTGGACAGAGAAGTCATGGCTTTGTCTCTTTGAATTATGGTTTACTAATAGTAAAAATGTAAACAAAAATTAAAAAAAGCTCTAAAAAGTAATTAAGCTATCTGTTAATTTGGTGAGCGTTATACTAGTGCAGATTCACCAGTCACTACTTGGCAGTTTTGTCTGCAGGAAAAGAAGTTAAGCCATTTGAAACAGGTTTCCATGGCATTGTGGTTCTTGGATTGAATCAAGATCGGAGAAGGATCAGAGGAACATTTAAACCTATTTTAAAACAAAACTTGTGTATCCTAGTGTACTTCATTTTAAATAGCAGTTTTTACGCTATTACACCAAGCGTCCATCCTACCATCTACATGATGCAAATTTCTTTAAATACTGTATTTCAATACATTTTGGACTTTACTAGAGAGTATGTGCACCAAAACATTTTGGGAGAGTTGACCCTGGACTGGGAATGAGTGCCAAACATGAAGGGGGAAGGTATGTGGAAGACAGTTTCCTTGACGTTTCTAGCTTCATACCCAGTTTTGTTTTCTTGTGTTAACAGGATTTAACTGGGTCATTCAACTACTTCAGAATATAGCCTCTTGTGTTAGAACAGAAGATGAAGATAAGGAAACTGGTCTTGTCGTTCCCATACTCGAATTTGGAACACCAAAGAGTCTCCAGGTTGGTAAAGAAACAGATGCAAATGCCATCTATATGTTTTTCAAATATTTAATAAAAGCACCACATTTTATATTGTTTAATTGTTTAATTAGTATTTTGGAAAGACCTTTGAGCTTGAGCTCTTTTACAAAGGTTTCACGTCAGGGTGACAATAAGACAATACATGTATTCAGTGGTTACAGAGACCTGATCATTAGGCATTAAAGAGCGATTACATGACAATTAGACAAATAGGAGAAAAAAAACTGAGGAGTTGTACTTGAATACTAAACTATTTCTAATCAGTTGCCCTAGGTAGCACACTCTTGAAAACCTCCAAATCCGTTGATAGACTATGGCAGAGTAACTGCATAGGGTTTAACACTATCCCAGATGGCAAGAGGCTGGGTGACAGTGAAACAAGGGGGACTGGGTTTGAAACCAACCGCAGAGAGCCTGAGGTGGGGGGATAATGAAACGGGGAGGGGCTGTGATGGGGGAAGCAGCTCCAGAGGGCTTTGTCGAGTATGGTGTGTGTGTGTTGGGGGGAGTTGGGAGGGGCAGTACCAAGTGTGTTTAAAGAGGACTGATAGCTTACTTAAGCCCATAATATGTGCCAATATGTGCCAGTAATTATTGTTTCATGCCTTTGTACTTTAATACAATGTATATGAAATGAAGTACAAATATAAAGTACTTGTAAAATGTTACCCATCCTCAGATATTACACTTCTTCAGCACCTTTATTTCATTCAGAAAATCCAGGGGCCAATTCCCAAAAAGCCTGTAGATTGCAGCAAGGTGAGGTGATCTAGGGCTGTGGGAAACCCATGAACACAAGGGATCCTGTACTCAATTCTTGATTAAGTAGGATCCCAGTGACAAAGTCCTGTGGCAACCCTAGCAGTGCACTGAACAGAGGGCGTAACTGGACCAGGTGCCGCAAGCCAAAAGCAGCTGTGCGGCAATGTCCCCAGGCATTTCCTGGTGGACTAGCAGACTCCCTTCCCAAAGCCCCCATGAATTATATAGTTTATTTATTTATTTCATTCATTTAGTTTTTGTTGACTGGGTAAGTGCACTAGACAAATCCTGCCTATTTTCAGGCACGACCCAGGGGAGGGGGATACAGATGAATGCCAACTGACCTTGAACCAGATTAAGCTGTTGGTGGTATTGTTAGTGAATGAGGGAAATTTGACCAGGACACCGGGGAAATTCCCCAACTCGTCAGAGGAGGAACCTCTGTCCAAGATGGCGGATGCACCCTTGCTTCTGAGGAGGGAGCTATGGAGGTGGGAGATTTGGTCTCTGCTCCTACCTCTGAACAAATGGAGACCACGATGCCAAGAACTGATGTTTTGCCTGTTGCTGTTCCTACTTCAACTTTAAATTATGCTGCTCATACTAAGGATGCTCTACATAGCCCTCTGCTTACTTCTTATGGAACTGACTTGCTGACTTGCGTGCCTACAGTCGACTTACTGGAGGATTTTACTTCATCTGATTCTGAAAACCACTGTTTGACAGCACCAGAGATTCAGGAGTGTTTTGCAACAGCGGAGCACCGTTTTGCTAGTGCAAAACTGAAAATGCACAGAGATATGCAACGCCTGAGAGCTAACAGCACAGATGCATCTTCCACTCGGGTGGAAGCTCTTGAAGATTTACCTGACTTGTCTCCTTTACTGCCTGTTGCTGTGACAGGCTCTGATCTGACCAGTGCGTTGGTAGCTGAAGCCCTACTGCCTGCTCCCCTGCTGCCTGCAGTACAAACGGATTCGGTTTCCTTTTCACAACCTGCTTCCATTACATCACAGTTCCTCACATGTACAAGACTTATCTACAGTAAATGCTCCCCTGTTGCCTGCAGTACAAACAGATTCATTTTCCTTTTTACTACCTGCTTCTATTTCATCGCAGAGCTCCCTACATGTACAAGAATCATCTACAGTAAATATTACTAAAGAACCTTCCTTGACTGTTGAATCAGCGCTGAGAGGTGCTGGCTGGGTCCACGATATTGTCCCAGGAAGTTGGAAGTCTGGTCCATCTCCAATTTGGTCCCCCCTGCCCTGAAGATTTTCCAGAGCTACAGAGCAAGATAGGTGCTTCAAAAGTCACTACTGACCCCTTGCTTCTCCCTCATGAACTGCAGCTTACACAGAACCCTGTGTTGGATTATCTGAAGGGTTCTCCACCTCAGGCTCCTCTTTCTATTACTTCTATAGAGGCTCTGGCTCCCCCCCACCACCACAGCCCCCCCCCTCAAAATATCGGGACCAAGCCGTCCATATTCTTCATTCTTTAAATTTCCAATCCAGGCTGCTAAGAGACACAACGCTGTTCGCTTGGCATACCGGGGTGGGGGTGGGGGTTACCTGAGCCACCTGATCGGGTCTATATGGCACGTACGCTTTTAAAGGATTCTTTAAAATTCTTTTCCCATGAAATATATGTGTTAATTCATATCTCTGGTGTAACCACATTTGACATTAGTTTCCAAACATCTAGGGGGACTGAAGCGTTTTTGATCAAAGTATAATTCTCTGCGGACTACTGCATTATGGAGCCCATTTCAGGCTATTCCTCTTTCTAAACCTACTTTTAAGACGATCACTATTCTGTTTCATAATGAGGGAGTTGAGGTGGAGGATGTTGTGTATTGGCTGAAACAGAGTTGTGATGTCCAGGGACAGCCTGAAGCCATTTTGGATACCGAGAACATTTGGACTGGGGGCTGGAAGTTTAAAGTCTTGTTACAATCTAATGATTCTGGAGTTGTACATCTGCCTAACTCTTTTTTCATAGGCCGAGATGGAGGTCTTGTTCTACCAGGGTCAGCCGAAGGCTTTGCTATCAGTGTGGTGACCTGCATCTTAGTAATGTGTGATAAAATGAAATGCAACGTCTGTGGGGAATTAGGCCAGTGAGGGGCACACTGTTTGAATGACTGTAGATATTACCTATGTGACGTAACAGAGGCACACCTTTCAGAACTGTAAATGGCCTGCATAAACTAGGAATTTCACGATGGTGGAGTGGGCCAGCGCTTTATTATTACACAGGCACAGAAGGCCCGCCTCCGGACCACCTTGGCTGTACCTCCCCGTAGGGCAGCCCAGCCCTTACTGCAGGCTTCAGTGCCTGTTGTATCCTCTGAGGTCGTACCTCAGATGGTTTCCTTCATGGATGACCCCTTGTCTGAGATTTCTCTTGTCCCTGATCCTGCCCAGTCTCATTTTCCTGTTCAGGACCCGGTCCTAGGTCCAAGTACTATGCCCCCCCGAGTGCTTACAAGTGTCATACGTAGAAGGTCACTGAGAAATAACCCTCGGGTTGCACCATCTCCTGTGAGTGGTCCAGAACCCCCCGCAGTGCCCTTATCTAATTATTTTGAACTTCTCCAACCCCTTTCTGATGACGCTGGAGGTGAGTCGGATTCTTTCTCCATAGCTTCTTCTCTCCCTGATGGTACCACTGACTCTGAGTTGCAGCTTGGCACTGGCCTTTCTCAGAAATGAAAGGGCAGACTAAAACTTAAAGGGAAGAAGGTGGTTGGGAAAAGGAAATTGTAACATGTATTTTTTGTCTGTTTTCCTTTTTTTTTGTTGCTATGTTTCACTTTGTTTGCCATACTATTAATGTAAATAGTATGAAACGTATGGCTAAAAGGAGATTGATTTTTTCCTTTCTACGGCTTTTGCCTTTGGGTTTAATTTTAGTACAGGATACAAGACTTCATACTACACATGAGATCCAACAAGCACAACAGGACTGGTTACTGGGTCCTTCTTTTTGGTCGATTGGACAGGACTCTTGTTCGGGACTGGGAATTTTAATTAATATCCCAGACTTCCGTTTGCTAAAATTGTTTGATGTAGCCCCTGGTAGGGCACTTATTATAGATGTTTTCATTGGGCCGTGTCCTTACCGGGTGATAAACTTTTATGCCCCTCAAGTCAAAACTGAACGCATAGCTATATTTACTTTGCTTCGTCCTTATTTGCATATTTCCTTTCAGGTATTGTTTGCTGGTGACTTTAATTGTGGCCTGAGTCTTCAAGATAAGAGCTCCTTTGCTGCTACAAAGAAACTGTTTTGTGATTCCCACGAATTGGGTAAATTGGTTAGAGTCGCCCATTTAACGGACTTCTATCTCTCTTTTACTACACAACACACCTCTACCTTCCAAAAGGGTAAACTAGCCAAACGTATTGATTATGTTTTTTCCTCTCCTACAGTACCAATTATTTCTGCCAAAGTTCAAGCGGTTGAGTTTTCTGATCATAAACTGCTTTCTGCTGGTTTTGGTTCTGTTGTCTCTTCCCATAAAGGTCCAGGTATTTGGAAATTCAACACATCTTTGTTGCAGATTCCGGTGTTTATGCAGTCCCTCCTGTCCTTCATACAAGCCCGTAAATCTGTTTTATTTGTTATGAAGAACCTGTTCAGTGGTGGTTAGACACGAAACATGATCTGGTCAATTTTTTTAGAAACTTACAGTCGTTTAAAATGTAGGAGTTAATACCTAGACTATTTACAGAAGAGGGTACATTTTCAGTCATTATTATCCATAGCATACTCGACGGGGCAAGACCTTACTTAACAAATAAAAGTCCTACAGAATGATATGTTGACTTTCCAATTACGGCAGTCACAACAACTTTATTACCAACATAAATTCTGTACTGTTGGAACAAGTGATGTTATTTGTCCTTTTGAATATAATTCCCGTCAGACCGCCCGGAAAAATATGACGTGTCTTCTAAATTCAGAAGGGACCTTATGTTCCTCACAAACTGAGATTTGTCATATTGTAACAAAGTATACTACAGCCCTTTTTTCTCCCCTCCCTGCTGTGGCTGGTAACAGTGCGACTTTGTATACTGGCCTTGATATCCCAGCTCCCTCACAGCTATGTCAGGACCAGGCTTGTTCTCCTATCATGGAGCAGGATTTGACACTGGCTATTTCTTCATTACCTGTACAGAGAACTCCTGGTCCGGATGGTCTCCCTGCTGGCTTATATAAGGTGCTAGGTGACCATTTGGCCCCAGAACTTATATTTGTGTTTAATTCTCTGTTAACATGTGAATCTCTCCCTTTGGAATTTACTAAGGGTACTTTGATTTACATTTATAAACAGAAAGGTGATATCCATTCTCTAGAGAATTGGCGACCTTTATGTATGTTGAACACTGACTTTAAGCTCTTAACGAAAATTATTGTGAAGCGTTTGGTGAGGATAGCGGAGGTGGTTTTGCATCCCGCCCAATCCTGTTCTGTACCTCAAAGGAGAATTTCTGATCATTTGATCCTCTTACGAGAATTATTTTCTCATGGCTATGCAGGTCTGGCTTTGGGACTTGTTGTCTCCGTAGATCAGAAGGCTGCTTTTGATTCAGTTAGGCATGATTTTTTATGGGAAGCACTTGGTTTTCTGCATGTACCTGATGTTATGGTATGCTGGATTCGTGCTTTCTATAGAATGGCTATTGTTGTGCCTGTAGTGAATGGTTGGATAGGACCCATGATCCCCATAAAAAGGGGGTTCGTCAGGGCTGTCCTTTAAGCCCGTTGTTATATGTATTTTTTCTTGATGTTTTGCTCCATCGGCTGAATACTAATTCTCAAATTCAATCTATTTCTAGTTGTGCCTTATGCTTGCCTTATAAGGCGATCGCATATGCAGATGATGTTTGTTTTCTTGTAGCTGATGCAGCCTCAGTGGTTCATTCTCTCCGTGAGTGCTCTATTTTTGGAAACTTCTGTGGTGCTGTTTTAAATTACACTAAAAGTCTGGTTATTTGGGTCAGTTTAGTAACCTCCCCCTCGGACCGTATTGGCCCGTTACGTTTAGTTGAGGGCCCTATTCACATTTTGGGAATTTTTTTGGGGACACAGGACTCAGATTTGTTTAACTGGAATGCTAAACTGCAACAAGGTGAACTTCAGGTGGCCTCCTGGAACCGGGGGCAGATAGGGGAAAAAAAATACTTGTTTTCTTAATTAAAAACAATTTAATCTCTACTTTCCTTTTTCTGAGTTATGTATTCCCTATTGCATGACAGCTAGAAACTGCTGTCTTAAGCCTGTTTTTTCAGGCTTTTTGGGGTAGTAGGTTAAACCTGATAAAGTGGAATATCACTTATTTACCTATTCCTGAGGGTGGTGTTTGTATGGTTAACCCTTTGTTATTTTTTTCTTGTATTTTTTTTCACTGCAAACCTTAAGCTTTTATTGATTCATGCCCAAAGGGGGTGGGAACCTTGGTTTTATGACTCTTGCAGGATTTGATTTCATCAGTGGGAAACTAATTCCTTAACTGTGTTAAGACAAACTGTTGGTATATCAGCTTACGTAAAACATGTTTTTACGTCTCAAACAATGGAAGGTGTCTGTTCAGATATTATTAAATCATTCACGTAAAGTTTTATATAAGAAATTACTCCTGATGGTTTGTGCTGTATCAGTACCCTTTCATAAGTGTCCTGGTCAACACCTCCCTTCCCTTTTGTTATTGTGAAAATGTAAGAGGGTTCCAGCCAAATGTGGGATTTTCATTGGCTTTTATGCCATGAAAAGATTAATGTAAAATCAAATCATAAACATAAGCAGTCCCAAGATAGAATGTGTTCTCGCTTATTATGTATTACAGAACTTGAAACTATCCCTCATTTATTTTTTGACTGTTCCTTTATCAAAAATTGGTGGTCCTTTTTGGCACAGGCATGGGATACTCCCTTGCTTCAGTCGGTTACTTATTTGAATCTTGTATACGGGGGTTTTCTCCCCAATGGTCAAAATGGCACCAGGACACTTTAAACCTTGTTTTTGTCTGCATTAAATGGAATATTTGGATGGTGTGTTGCATGTTTTCTTTACAGCAAAAGGACTGCTTCTATTTGGAGCTCGAAAAAAAGATTGTACAAGATTAAAAGAAATTTATGAGCATGAACGTACTCTGTACTCAGATATGACACTTTTGGAACTTTGGAAAGCTCTTCCTTGGATCACTGACTCTGATTTTGCAGTTACCTGAATGATTGTATAATACTTATCCTGTTTTCCTATGTTTTGTATTATGCTTTGTGTACTATTGTACGATTTTTGTCTCAATAAAACTTTCCCCTACTCTTTTTGATAAGTGCCATGGGATCTTTAACATCCACCTAAACTACCACAAATCCAGGCAGATGGGACCTCGGTTTAATGTCTCATCTGAAAGACGGCACCTCAGAAGTGCAGCACCCCTCTCATGCTGCACTACGGTGTCAGTGCTGGGTTATTAACCCAAGTGCCAGATGTGGGAACTGAACCCACAGCCCTCTGATCTCCTGGCATCAGAGGTGAGTGTGCTACCTACTGAGCCACTGACACTGACACTAGTTAGCATATATCCCTGGTGGTCTAGTGTACCCTCGATCCTCTAGTAGCACCATAAATAGTCCTGGAACCCCCCCTCCCTGGTGGACTAACAGACCCCCTCCCCAATCCCCGATGTCTTCATGATGTATTATTGTGTAAGACTCCCTGGTAATCTAGTGGGACCCCCCTTCCCCAAGTCTCTATTACCTGTTATGCCATATCTTGTATTGGTTGGTGGTATAGTGGCCCCCCCAGCCAGGTAGGCAGTGTCCCCCACCCTGCTCCTCCCATCACCATATCACAGCCCACTGCTCACCATCATTGCTAGCTGCCAACTGAGCTCTGAAGGAGCATGTACTGTATA
Organism: Neoceratodus forsteri; assembly: GCA_016271365.2. Lineage (NCBI taxonomy): Eukaryota > Metazoa > Chordata > Ceratodontiformes > Ceratodontidae > Neoceratodus > Neoceratodus forsteri. Next base: position 1,745,045,368 of record CM057449.1, read on the forward strand.
CAGTACTTGCTCAGTGACAGCTGTCAATCATTGAGCATGTACTGTATACAGTATGCACTCCTTCACAGCTTAGTCAACAGCTGGCTGAGGTGGTGAGTGGTGGGCTGTGCCAGTCACCATCTTGATATGGGGATAGGGGAGTGGGGTGGTGGCCATGGCCTACTGGGGTAGGGGCCACTATACCCCCAAACCAATATATGATATGGCACAATGGGGGATCCGGTCTTGGGGTGGAGGTGGTGCCACTAGATCACCATGGGTTTTTATATAGTAATACATCATGGGGACATCAGGGATTGAGGTAGGGGGGCACTAGTCCCCCAGGGAGGGGATTTCCAGTACTATTTGTATTTATGGGGGTACTCAAGGATCAGGGGCCCACTAGACCACCAGGGCAGTGTACAACAAACATATGTTTTGGGGACATGAGGTTGTGGCACATTGCCTCTACTGGTCAGCTCTCCTGATGGATAATTTCTAAGTACTCTTAGACCAGCTCTGGCTGGTCTAACGGTACTTAGAAATGCGCCTTCCAGAGAAGTTTTGTGAATCCCATTTCAGGGGATTTGGCAGCTTGTGTCTGCTGCATGCCCCTGGCACAATGTGCAGCCCAGTGTGTGGTACAAGGGCAGCACAAGCCCTGTTCAGTGCAGACTGCCTGTGGTAGATGCAGGCTGCATTTGTTAATCACTCCAGAGACATTGTTTGGTGCAAGGGGTGCTTTGTGCCAATTATTAGGATGCAAACCCCTTACATCACCCTGGGAGCTTTGAGAATTGGGCCCCCAGTTTTCAAATTCAGCCTGTGAGTATTTCGAAAGCCACTAATTTATGTCGAGTAAAATAATGAAATTCCATTTCCATCACTTTAAATTCTAGCAATTGCACCACTGATTGTAAGTCTAATTCCCAGATCATACTGGGATTTTACTACTAGTCTTTAAGTATGTGTTTAAATAATCAGAATGAAAGAATGCTTAATATGCAGAGCATTAAATGAAGCAAACCGAAAATATTACAGGAAGCAATTATATGGATATGAAAAATTACAAGTTTTGCAGATTTACTGATCTGGTCTAAAATGCCAAATTCTGTAAAATTCTTTGTTTTTACCCATGTGAAGGCAGTCCTGATAATGCATTTTATTGGGTTTTTGGGTAAAAACTGAAAAAAACAGTGGCTTTTAGTATTTCATGTGTCCTTATGTCACTTCACTTCACTGGATGCTTGAGTAGCATTTGACATTTATTTTGTTCCACCTACTGTGTGCCGCATACTAAAACAACCTGTCGGCTCCTTCAACACCACCATGCCCATTATGTCACTCTCTAGCGGACATCATCTACTGAGAATCAGGATGAATGCTCATGTGAATTAAATATCTTTGTTACTGTTTATAAGAATGTCTTCCAGTTCTCAATCTAGTGAGATTGCAAAATATCTTTCAGTTTATTTTTGAAATAGGTGATGAGCAATGCTGCTAAAATGTATAGGCTCCCATTAAAAATCATGGATTCTTAGAGCTGCAGATGTGGTTTAGTTAGTGTACTGTATGTCCTTAGATGGCCCCACATCATAACTATTGTCTTCCTCTTTTTCCAGCTGACTGGTCACATGTTGAACAAGCATATCCAGATAATTAATAGGAGGCAATTTCTAAATAAAGAATGTAATTTTACAACTGACCTAATGGAGGGAACTAACAAACTGATGGTGGGATAGGAAATGCTTCTATTTATTTACGTAGTATAGTAAGTGTAGTAATTCTTTTAGAAGTGGGTAACTTAATTTATAAGCTTTCACAACTTATACCATCAATAAAAGACTTAGCACTGGGTTTACAGCCACATTTTGGGGACTTACAGCACAATTGTTCTGCATCCCTGTTGTTTGTGCTGATGTGTTAGACTGAGTATTTTTTTTATTTTATTTAGTTGTTTAACCAGATATAGCACACTAAGGTGAAAGCTTTTTTACAGGAGCGACCTGGGAGTACAAGGAGGTTAAGTGACTTGCTCAGTGTCACACAGTATTCAAGTGGAAGCTGTGGGATTCAAACCCAGGTTTGGTCTGCTAGATGTCACCAAATTTGCAGCTCAAAGCCTTAGACCACTGCGCTATACTGCCTCTGTTATATGCATCTACAGCAAGTTATGGCTAAACAGGTACCCGATAATGACTCATGTGTCAGTAGTCAATGCATGTGTCATTATTTTACTGTAAAGAAACATCAAATGGTGTAAATGTGGTAAAACATTCAGACAAGCATTCAGATATTTAACTGCATCTGTTCTGTGGCTGGTGCACACTAAAGTCAGGTGCTGGACCTGCAGCACATCTTTTGAAAATCCAGCCCATGTAGAATAAAGAGCAACATCATTTGGACATTAGAATCATTCAATAGGGCATAGAATCAGATGTAATTTTGCAGTTATAAGTATTATCTTAACCAAAAAAAAATCTAGTTAACATTATCCTAAATGTGAACATTCTAGTAGTACAGGAAGATAATCCAAGTATTACATTAATACCTTTGGCTCCAGGAGATGCACCGTACCTGTATGACAGAGCCAGGGCTAATGGTTACTCTTTTTTTTATAACTATGGCACAGTTGTTGTCTCTCCCAGGATCTCGCCAGCATGAAAGCTTTGAAGACTAATTTCGCACTGCAGGTTTGAAGTGACGCTCTAACCCTGGAGCCACAATTCAGTTTGTTAAAATGCAATAACTCATTTAGAGTTTGCAGAAGTCTGATTCCTGTATTAGAAATGTAATTTCTCAAATGTAAATTTTTTATTAAAAATAACCTTAAAGTTAGTACAGTACAGTATTACAGTTATATAGCTACTGACGCCTTGAGATGAACTGAAATACATAATATTTGGACACAAAGCAGCTTACATTTCTCATGCGCTCTGTATTTCTTATCCACATTATTTATTACTGAGGTCCTATGCATGAAAACAGAACAGTTGTTCCTTGAGGGTTCATCAGATCCTATTGTTTCTTCCCAAACTGATGTCATAATACTCTGCTTGTGACATCACAGTTATTACCATGGCAGCAGACTGTGATGTCACAACAGAGCATTATAATTTTAAGTAGGGAATAAGCCATAGAGGCAAATGAGCTCTAAGGGATAACAAATCTTTTTTGTGTGAATTTCTTCAGTAATAAATAATGAAGAGGTGAAATATATATATATGATACATGATGGGCAGGAGCGGAATATGGAAAATATTTTCACTCCTGCAGAGTGAGCCTGGATATTTCACGAGTGCCGAAGGCACAAATGAAATATACAGTGCTCACGATGCAGAAGTGAAAATATTTTCCATATTCCACGATGTGCCCATCATGTGTCCTATTTATACCACGGGGGTGAGATCAATTCCAGTGAGAAAACTATGTTTGGTGTTGTGAGGTTCCTGTTGCTTTAAATGATGTTGGTAGTGTGTGTTTTATGAATGGGTGTTTGTAGTGATCTGTGATTGGTTGATGTATGTGTGTTGATTAGGTGTGGTGTGCTGTGCTTATTGATTGGCTATGTGGGGGGACATTCTTATGTTTGCTGCTGGGAGAGACTGTGATTAGATCTGTTTACTGGTATGTGTCTTTATGTCTGGATGTGAGTATAATGTTTACAGGTTTTGCGATGTAGGTTCATAAAATTTGGTTCAGATTTCACACTTGCTGCGCTGGTCACTGCCTTATTATTAGAAGAGCGCTTGTTACAGCTGTTTTCATATTGTGAGAGAGTTCATTTATTTTTCACTTCTGGAGCAAGTCTAGTAAAGTAAAGAAGTTCCTAAATGATAAGTTTAAAGCATTGAAAATGTATTATAATGCTATATGTGTGGTTCTACTTTTGGAGATGTAAATGATATGACTGTTGACAGCCATAGTGTGCTTAAATGTGAGTCAGAATCTGATGAGTTTTGAAATGCAACACGAGTCATCTGCAGCTCACTACAGTGAAAAGCAGTGCTGCAGGTGACTGTAATGATGTACGTTAATACTATTGTATGTTAGATTATAGGGATGGTTTGAGAAGTAGGTAAATTAGAGGGTTGTTTGTTAGTTCTTTCACATGCAGGTGAGTGACATCAGCAGAGTAGGTGTAAACAGTATTTATTTTAACTCTGCTGATGTCATGAGTATTTATTTCACTGCAGTGAAAATAACAAGATTTATCTCACTGGAACTGATCTCACCCCCCATGGTATAAATATAAATATATATATATAGATATATATATATATCTATATAAATATATATATATATATATATATATATATAACAGGCTGAATTGTGTCTAAATATTATGTTTCCCAAAGTTTTCCAAAAGGTGTCAGTGACTCATTATACAATCTCCACTTTGGCCCTACCTAAAGACCAGGTATATTTTGAAGAACCTTTCCCAAATTCCGTATTTTACTCTTACTGTTGATTTATTTTTTAAATTTTAAATGTCACCAGGATTATGCAATCACTTAGTGGAAAATTAAAGTAGAGCCAAGTCATCTGTATAAGCTAAAAGAGTTATAGTGTTCTTTTCAGTGAAACAATAAGGTAGCTAATAGGCACCCCTGTTATAACATCCATATTAATTTGGAAGGGGTTGTCAGAAAACCATTTCTAAAATAACTGACCTGGGACCAAGTTCTAGGATAAAGATTCACTATTACATTTAAAAGCACATTTTCTTATTTTATTTTAGATTTAAAAGACTAAGTGTAGTCCACAAGAATGCCCTGGACGTACAGTAGAATCAATAGCAGATGTGACATCAATATAGGCCACATACGTTTTTCACTTTTATACTTTAAATATTTAGCTAATAAGTGGAAATGAAAAAAGCAAGTGTCTGCTATTAAGTGTGGTTCCCTAAAGACTGCCTTAAACTCAGACATGGTTCAGCTTTGAGCAGTCCATTCCCCTAACCTCAGTATATTTATTTTAGTAAAGCCATGGAACAGGATGACAGCTTGTGGGAGCAGTTTTATGTCACCCAGGTGTATTTTCATTAATAATTATGCAAATACTTGCCCAATTTTGATCATACTGGCAGTGTTTTATGGCAAGAAACAGGCCTAAATAAACATGTGAGGGCTGCATCAAAATTCAGTCTCTGCTCTGAAGTATTTTCCCCTGAAGTCGATGGCTGGGAGAAAAGGGTATGAAGATGGCAGAGGGATCGGCGGCGCCTATTCCCGCAAGTTACACCATGGAAATAATGTATCTTCTCCAGTAAGTACTAAAGGAAATTACTATTATCAAGAGTTCGGTGGCTAAAGTTCCATGTGATAAAAGTTAATAATGTCAAACTTCAAAAGGGCAAAACCAAAAAGGCGAGTACATTAGCGGTGCCCTAAAATTATAGCAACCCATCATTATCTATCTATCTATCTATCTATCTATCTATCTATCTATCTATCTATCTATCTATCTATCTATCTATCGATCTATCTAGTAGTTTGAGTGCCTAGGAACTTCAGATACTCATTTTTATTACATTATCTAGGCAGTGACAGTGCCTGGTTTAGTATTGACTCCCAGGGTAGTGAGAGTACCAGGGTTTGAAAGTGAAACTGTATTCATTATTATTTATCTAAATATATTAACTTATTAGGTAGAGATTATGTCATTTTCCGGGACTTGAACTCTCTTTAGAGTGGATTCTGTACGGGGTTTCTTTTTTTTTTGTGATCTATAAGATATATTTCCAGAGCTTTGGATTGTTTTAATTATTTATTTTAAAGGATAACAGTTTTAAGTGGCCTGTAACTAGGAAGTGCTGGACTATTGGGATTTATGAATGAATTAGTGCTCTATTTTACTTTTGAATAAGTGTTTGGTTATATATAATTTGTTTTTTCTTTTCTTTTTAATGTGTAACAGTGTCTGAGTTTTTGACCCCCCCATGAGAGAGAGTGGAGGAGTGAATTATTATATATTGTTATTTGAGAACGATAGGTTTTGTTTTGTTTATTATTTTTGTTTATTTCATTTTTACTCCTCTCCAAACTATTTGGTTTTTATTATAATGTGTTGGGGAGGTTCAGTGATGGTTGGGCATTCCCCCTCCAGGCTCAGGGAATTATGTCCGTTTGAATGTCCACCATTGTCATCCGACACCTATTTTAGGTGTCGCACTTTGGGCATTCTTATTAAGTGTAAAAGAAGGTGGAGAGCTGGGCCTGGTGGGGGACAGGAAAGGGGAAGGCAGACTGGGGTTGTGGGGTTCAGGAGACACCCTGGGGTGAAATGTGGTCAAGATAGAAGTTATTCTTGTCTTGTTCCCATACCCAAGGGCTCCGACATTAGTGGGCAGGTGCCAAGGTCTTCCACGACAGCTCATCCCACCTTGGCAGTGTTCCGCAATGCCAGATCTATTAAAAACAAAACAGCTCTTACAGCTAATCTTGTTGGATCAACTGATCTGGCTTGCATCACCGAGACCTGTCTGGATGAAAATCCAGGCCCTATATTGGCCTCGGCAACACCAGCTGGGCTCTCGGTGATACACCATCCAAGGTTGGATTGTAGGGGCAGGGGTGTAGCCATTATGTTTAAGACTGAGCTGGGCCTTGTGGATGTGCCATTGGGAAGTACCAGATCCTTTGAATATATCCTGGGAGAGGTTGTAGGTTACGGGATTCTCATCATCTACCGTCCACCAGGAGACGGTGGAGAATTCCTGCAGGAGATAGCAGACGTCATTGTTAACATGGTGTTGCAGTCCCCCAGATTGATAGTTCTGGGGGACTTCAATGCCTGGGTCAACGATGAACTCCTGTACTTTGGTCAAAATCTCTTCCAGCTGATGATGTCACTGGGCCTAACACAGGTGGTTACCTCCTCAACCCATGTAGGGGGTCATTCACTGGATCTGATCTTTCTTTTGGGTATGGAGATTGCTGATTTGGGGGTGGAACCAGTCAGCTGGTCTGACCATCACACCATAAGGTTCAGCTTCAGGACTCCTCCTAATAGGTCTGCCCCTATGGAGATGGTTCAGTACGGCCCTTTAAGGGGTATTAACCCCAGTGACCTAATGGTGGTGCTGGATCTATCAGGTTTGTTGAGTGAATGCATGAGTCCAGATGATCTTGTGCTAGCCTATAATAAGGCTGTGGAGGATGCTCTGGACAAGATTGCTCCTGTTCATGTTCGGCCTCTCACCCTTCGTTCAAGTTGCCCTTGGTTTGATGGCTCCTTGAAGGAGTTAAGGCGAGTTGGACGAAGGTTGGAGAGAGTCTGGCAGAGGTCCAGCCATGATGATGACAGGCTTAGGTTGATGGCACATTATGATGGCTATTAATCAGAAATCACCCGTAAGAAGGCAGAATTCCTCTCCAGGGAGATTTCTGCTGCACAGAATCGACCGGCTCAGCTTTTCCAGACCGTTGACAAATTGTGCAATCCAATCTGTCTCCAGCCCAGAAAATCTTTTTCTTAGCTGAGATGTGAGGAGTTTGCTCGTTTTTTTGCAGATAAGTTGCCAGCATCAGGTCTGGCATCGCTCCGACCTCTCCTATGAGGGATTGCAGTGGTTGACAGGAAGTGGCATGCAGTTTGTCTGGTCAGATTTTCGCCTGCTGGAGTTCACTGACATTGTGAAGATCATCCAAACACTGCAACCAACCAGTTGTAGTTTGGATCCGGGTCCTACACCCCTTCTAGTTGGATGTGTAAAAGTTATCTGCCCGATCCCTGCTGACATTGTCTGGAAGTCTTTGGAGAGGGGGTCTTTCCTGACCCCCCTCAAGGAGGCGGTCATTTGACCACTCCTTAAAAAAACCCTCCTTGGACCCAGATTGTCTAGCCAACTACCAGCCTATCTCTAACCTGCCTTTTGTTGGTAAGGTTATTGAAAAGGCAGTTGCAATGCAATTGGATGATCATCTTACAACTCACAATGTCTATGATACTCTCCAGTCTGGTTTTAGGAAGATGCATAGCATGGAGATTGCCCTTGTCTGGGTATTGAATAATCTCCTAATGGATAGAGATCGAAAGGCATGCACCATTCTGGTCCTTCTCGATCTTTCTGCTGCATTTGATACTGTAGACCATAGTGTGTTGTTGGAGCGCCTATGGTTCTTTTGTGGGCTGTCTGGTACAGTCCTCAAATGGTTCCATTCTTACCTCATGGACAGGTCTCAGAGAGTTGCCACTGGAATTTATTCCTCTGGTGCTCACTCTCTGCCTTGTGGGGTACCACAGGGTTCCATCCTAGCCCCCATGCTGTTTGCAGTGTATATGCTGCCATTGGGAGATATCATCAGGCGATACAGTCTGGGTTGTCACTGCTATGCAGATGATACTCAGCTGTATTTGTCCTTTCTGTCCAGGCAAGATGATGCACCCTCCATGCTAAATAATTGCCTTGCTGAAATCAGACTTTGGATGAGTTCCAGCTGGCTGAGACTGAATCCGGATAAGACTGAGGTGCTGGTAGTTGACCCAGGTCATCCGGGGGTGGGTTTGGGGGCTGGACAACCATCAGGTTTATTACTGGGTGGTATGTCGCTCACTACCTCCAATCAGGTGTGTAACCTGCATTATTTTTGACAATGGTTTGACCTTAAAATCTCAGGTATCAGCTTTGTCAAATCCTCTTTTTGCCATCTGAGGAATATCGCCTGGGTGAAACACCTAGTTCCTCCGGGTGATCTTCCAACATTGGTCCATGCCTTTGTCACTACCCATCTTGATTACTGCAATTCCCTCTACCTAGGGCTACCTGGGGTTGATATCCACCACCTGCAGCTGGTGCAGAATGTGGCAGCCAGGCTTTTGCCTGGGACTTCTAGAATCAGTCATATTACACCTGTGCTCCACGAACTGCACTGGCTGCCTGTTTGGTGGCAGATCACCTTTAAGGTTGGTTTACTAACCTTTAAAGCCCTACATGATCAGGGACCCAGTTACCTGAAAGATCTCCTGGTACCCTATTGCCCCCTCCGTCCTCTGTGTTCCGCCAATGAGGGATTTCTGGAGATTCCCAGGGTTCGATTAAAGACATCAGGATCTCGTGCCTTCGCTTTTTCAGCACCAGCCCTGTGGAATAATCTACCTCATTGGTTGACAGAATGCCCAACCATTGATAGATTCAAAATGGAGTTGAAGACTTATTTATTTAGTTTAGCTTTTCCTAGCTACTGATGATTTGTTTTATGCTTGTTTTAAAATTGTATCTTTATGTATATGTTTTTTATGTACAGCACCTTGATTTTGAAAGGCGCTATAAAAATAAAGATGATTTGATTTGATCTATCTATCTATCTATCTATCTATCTATCTATCTATCTATCTCCTCTTGATATATATATATATATATATATATATATATATATATTATATAGTACGGTAGTGCTACCATAGTTAGGGTTGATGAGCCTTTTACATGTTAAACCTCAAATTTTGCACCTTAATAACTTTGCAACCACTTGACAGATTTTCCTGAAATTTGGAACACACAATTAAAACCAATACGCCTTGGGATCTGCCAAGTGTTGTACTGGTCGGATACACAGCTGTGGAGTTATTAAGCATGATCTGCACGTGCATTTACGCTTTTTCTGGAATTCTACGGTCGCACCTGCTGGTCGCACGGTTTGTGCCAACGGTCTGAAATCTTCAGGGAACATGTGGCCAGGGTCCCCAATGTGCCTTTTGAAGATTTCGTGAAAAAAATATTAAACGGTTCAAAAGTTATTCAAAAAACAAGTTCCCATTATAAGTTAATGGGAAAAGTTAAAAAATTTCGACAGTGTCGTAAATGCACTTTTTAGTGTCGCAAATGGCCCTTTTACTGTCACAAATCTGCCATTTTGTTTTCAGTTAGTGATCAGAAAAATGCTTGGCATTTAAAATTGGGACCCTCTAGCAACCTAATTCTTTTTGTATTCACCTAGTCAGGCCATGAGGATGCTAGCCATGTCTTTATTTTGGGGTAAAACACCCCAAAAATATGATTTTCAAATTTCTGGAAAAAGTACTTTCACAAAGTCTGTCGCACTTGTGACACTGTCGAATGCATTTGCGAAAGCTGTTGCAAATTGCGACAGTACTTTTCTAGGCTGTGGGAAAATGACAGCAATTCTTTGGCACCCTGCTGCAAAAGAACGGTTTGGTGCTTTGGCCTGAAATTTGGAGGGAACACAGCCGACATATCACTGATGTGCTTTTCACCATTTTGTTGAAAAAATATTACATGGTGGCAAAGTTACAGTGCTCCAAATTTGACACTTTTTCCCATAGGATAACATTACGACGTCCGATGCATTGCAGCAATCCTTTGGCGCCCTGCTGCACAATAATGGCTCAGTCTTTTGGGCTGAAATTTGGAAGGAAGACAGCCAACATCCCACAGATGTGTCTTTTAGTGGTTTGATGAAAAAGTATTACAGGGAGCCAAAGTTATAGCACTCTGAACTTCTCTTTTTTTCCCATAGGATAACATTATGGCGTTCGCCATGCCTTTCAGGGGCCGTATCTCGGAAACGGTGCAAGATATAGACTTTTCATCAGAAAAATGCTTAAGGAAAGTCATAAATCATATGACTTTAAAATGTTTTTTCTACGTCATACGGTTCCTGAGATATAAGCAATTTAGTATTCCAACTCCTCATTTTCTGCTCTGAGACCCATTATTATGCATACATTATTTGTACTCACTGTCTTTCTCTATGCAGCTTTTGGGGAAAACCAGCCTGTGCGCTTACATTACTGTTACCGTTGCCCTTTCCGCTTGTGGTTCCGTACCCGTTTCACTTACCATTCACGTCTACGCTGCCATGTGCGTTATCCTTTGCGTTTTCATTTGCGCTTGCATTTCCATTATTTTTTGCCATTTGTGTCTACAGTACTGTTTCTCTTTCTGTTTCACTTTGCATCATCATGCCCATTGCCATTTGCGTTTGTGGGTACCACATTACTATGTGACAAGACATCACATGGCGGACTGTTCCCGTCTATACCACTGTGTGTGTTACCCTTTCTGTTCTCATTCGTGCTTGCATTACCATGTGCACCACTGTTAGCACTCCTGTTTGCATTGCTGTTCCTGTTATTATGTCACAAGACATCACGTGGCAGGAGCGCAGGGTCCGCCACATTACATGCACTATTTCTTGCTATCATTCTCAAAAAGAAGGAAAAATTAGAGGCAAAAAAATCCATTTAATGCATCAGTTAGGGTTGTTCCACAGTGACAAAAGTGAGGAAATTTGGTGTAGGTTGAAACCCCCTTGGACCCCTAGCCCACCCCAAATGGCATTGGGAGCTCATTGGGGTCTTGATCTAACTCTCACCCCATTCTCTTATACCTCTGGCCTTTACTCATGCATTAGGTGAGAGTTAGGCCTGATGATTAATCGCACTAATGCCATTTAATGAAAGTCAAAGACTTTCAACCTAACACCGAATTTTATCTCTTTTGTAGGTCTGGAACAACCTAACTGATGCATTAAATGGAGATTTTGCTCTAATATATATATATATATATATATATATAGCAAATTTGCAACTGATATCCAGTTACCTGTTATCACATGGAACCGCAAATATTGATTGAAAGAAAATGTAATAGGTGGCTGTTCTTTGCTTGGTTGATTGCATCCTCACAACAATTTCAGGCGCATGAGATTTATATCCATTATTTGATTTCTGAGAGATACCCTTTGTATATTGGTAATAGACTGACAAGGTATGTGGCAGACATTTTACCAAACTACATACCTGCATACCTGTCAACCTTTCATGTACATGGGGGGCTCTGCCCCTACACCCCCCATGAGGGCTGTGCCACCAGAACCCCACTATCTCTAATTATCCTACTCTGAACCGCTCCTTGACACAGTAATAGGTTATGACACCAAAGTCACCACTTTCACCCTGCCATGATGTATTATAGGTTACCATTACTGTTTTCACTATTGTGCCTTCACCATTAATGATTCACCTTATTGCTTGCACCCTATTGATGTGCTACCATGGCTACACTCAAAGGAAATGTAAAGAAACTGCAGCACAAAGTGAGAGATATGGAGACTTACCTCTTGTGCATTGATGATAATGATATTTGCCATAAGGCTCATTCCAGAACCTGGAAAGTCTGGTGCTTCTGTTGTGGGAGTGAGCCAAGGGCTCTGAAAATCAGAGCAACAGAAATAACTAATGCTGTGCAGAATACAGAATTCTGCCAGAAGAATTATCACAGAATGAGTATTCTGCCAATGGAATTTCTGCAGGAACTTTGTGGTTTCTTCTGCTGAATTCCACCTTCTGTGATCTGTGGAATTATATTCCATAGAACAGCATTTTTTCCACGGAAAATCATTCGGCAACCATTTCCATGGAAAATATTGACATCTATAGAATAGAATTCTGAAGATATGTTGCTGAAAACTCATTCTTATTTTTTCTGCTGCAGAATTTCACCATTCAGTTTTCAGCTAAATTCAGCAGAAATTCAGGGGAATTTTAAAAATTCCACAAAATTATGTTCTGCAGAATTTGAAAATTCTGCATAGCACTAGAAATAACCTGTTATTCACAGGGTTCCCTGAAGGTGTTGAGCAGTGATATGTGGCTAGTTTGGAACAGTGAGAGATCCCTTATCTGTTGAAACACTCCTGGAAGTCTGCACTTTTATTAGAGAAGGCACACTGAACTCTTGGCCCACTACCCAAACCAGGGTACAGACCCCAGCCCATCATAACCTGCTGCTTAAGGTTTCCTGACAAGGAGAAAATAGTGGCACTGGGATAGGACAGAGGCACCTCAATGTGGCAGGTGCAAAGTATCTACATCTTTGTGGATTATTCCAGAGTTGGATCAATGGAGGAAAGGTTATCAAGGGGTGAAGAAAGCCTTGAAGGAACTCCATCAGTAACACCCGTATCTTAAATGGCTGAGCCTAAGCCAGCCAGCTACCATTCAGTCCTGGAATTCTTAAAGCACTCACTCAGTTCCAAGATAGCTGCCCTGTCATTGAGAGCTCAAGACACATACAGCTGGCTGTCATCAGCACAGCAAAGAAATGCCAAGTCGTAGTATCTAATTATCTCCCCCAGTGGCAACATGTACATGGTGAATAACATGGGAGGAAGAATAGCTCCCTGAGGCACACCACAGCACAGCATAGCACTGCTTAATCTAAAGGAGTCAAGTGCCACCTGCTGCATCCTGCCTGTTATGTATGACTCAAACCACCACAACATGCTACCTGAGAGTCCCCCATAATGCCTACAGTGAGCCAGCAGCACCCCATGATCCACTATGTTAAATGCTGATGAAAGATCTAAAAGGATGATGATAGAATAAAGTCCACTATTCCTTGCTGAAAGGACGTCATGGTGCACACAGACTAAGGCAGTTTCCATACTATGGTGAGGCCAGAAATAAGACTGGAAGGGCTCATAGATATTGTGCCTGTCTGGGTGCTGTTCTAATTACAGCACAACCACCTTCTTGATCAGCTTCCTAAGAAAAGGAATGTTCAAGATGGGTCTATAGTTGGAGAGATCATCAGGGTCTAAGGAGGCCTTCTTAAGGAGATGTTCCACTACTGCTTTTTTCAGGGAAGATAGAAAGACACCCTCATAATGGGAACACCTGATGATCTCTACCAAAATTGGATGAGTGAGTTCCAGCACTCCAAAAGAAGTATGTTTGGCCAAGGGTCCAGTACACAGGTGGGTTGCAAACTATGTGTCACCCATGAGATGTCATCCAGTGAAAATGGCTCAACCTCAGCCCACAAAGATGGAGAGCCAACAGCCTGAAAGAAATGTGCACTGTCAGCCAGTGACCGGCTGCTCGAGAGACCATAGTCCAGATGGAGGACACCTTGTCTCAAAGGAACAGGTTGATCTCCTTGCATTTTTCTCGACAGAAAGCTTTACAAGACTGCAGACAGATTGGGTTTATTAGTCTGTCAACAGTATTGAAAAGCTGATCCAGCTTGTTCCTTCCAGCAGCAATCACCCTTGACAGGAATGCCGTGCTTTTCAGTGTGATTGCCTGCTGATATTCAAGATAGTGAGTTCTCTGTGCCAATTTGTCCACCTCCAAGTGGGACCTCCACCAACAATGCTTCAACTAATTAAGGCTATGAGTAAACCACAAAACATCAGGAAACACAGTTAGGGTAAGGGTTAGGGTTACCATTACACTGCACATTCTGTGTAAGCATGAAAGTAAGATTTATATCTCTAGTATCTGGATCACTGACAACTAATTTCTATGTAGAACCCAGCTAGCTCATTTCTATCTAGATCCCAACTAAAAGTACAATAAAATCCTACTACATTCCTTATACTAAGTATGCATTTCTATAAAGTTGTTTAAAATGGCAAACAATATAAAGGGAGCTATAGTCTTGTGACAGAAAAGCCTTTTGCAAACAATTTTTCTAAAGATATCAAAGTAAATGTTTAGTAAAGTAATTCATTTTTTTCTATAAACACAATTGACAACATGTTAAACATGTCAACACATTTTTTTTTAATTTTTTTGTGTGAATATGTCCCTCAGAGACACTTGTAATATAAAACTGGTTACATATTCATTGAACAAGGGGACAGTAAGTAATGCTGAAGCAAAACCACTCATCTATTACAATGTTTGGCTGTAAATCACATATTAATAAAGCAGTAAGGCATGGCTGGGAGTATGTTATCATGGGATAATGGCACACCTCTGGAAGTGAAGCAAAAGGTAAAACTAAGTGCCTTAGACACTAGGGAATTGCTGTTATCCAAAACTCAACACATCATAGAATGTTGCATGCCTTATTGCAGTTCTAAAATTACCCCTGTGGTTTGTAATTTTACAAAGCAGTAATGTTTGTAAAACTAAGTATTTCTAACCAGGGCTGTTTTGCTGGAATAATGCAGTCATGTGATCATATCCACCCAGCCACTTTGCTCAGTTTCTCAACCCATTTTCTAACACATATGGTCCTATATTCAAAGCTCATAGTTTGCTCCTTGCAATCTCCCATACTAATATTTCATCCAATATTTATTCATGATACAGTTATTAATTCATTGTCTATGTGTGTTGCTGTAAAGTGTACTGGGCCTTGAGAAAATTTAGCACAGCCAGCCAATCATTAGCCAAGCTGCACCTCCAGCTCCCACTCAAATATCTTGTCTGGACTGTTCAGGATGCCACTAAGGACATCACAGTGGTCATGATGGTCTTACCAGCTCATGTAGTGCCCTTTGCCCTCTTCAAGCTGCCAACTCATACATTCAGTCAGGCGCCCCAAGTGCCTTGCCCACATCAGAACTCAGGTAAATCTGGAGTCTTCTGGCTAGTGCAGCAGGCCAATCAACAGCCAAGCAACATCTCCAAATCCTGTGGCTACCCATCAGACACCACCGCTACCGGCCCTACCAAAAAAAGTTTTGAGCACACACCACCTCATACAAAGGGATGCCACCACAGCTGAAGTATTCACATCTTAGGTTTAATCTAAGAGCAGACAAACATCTTGTCCCACCTGATGAATTTCAGACAATAATATGTCGTTTATCAAAGGGTGAGTGCTACCATCACATACAACAAATAAATAAATAATTTGTTGTACTCGACTGGACCCCCTCCAAGAACTTGCATCTCCATCAGAGTTCCAGTGAAGCTGGAGTCTTGTGGCTAGTTCAACTGGCCAATCAGCAGCCAAGCTGTGCCTCAAGATCCCACAGTCACCCAGTAGGTGCTGCCCCTACTATCCTGCTGCATCCCAAGCCATCTTCAACAGCCCTAATCCTGTAAGTGGCACTCTGTGCTGTGCTCTTCCATACTAAGGACTAGAGATGTGCAAACTCCATGAAATTCACTTTATGAAATAATTCACAAATTTAATGGAATTCATGAAGCAAGCTCCGAAGAATTCATAGAATTTGTAGCCTGTGAATTTCACCACAGAGTGCAACATTTTGCCTGCAAAGTTTGTGCATCATGCCAAAAATGCACGCATTTCGCCACTAAATTACACCAGTGGTGGGTGTGGGAGGTGTCAGCAAAATACAAACTAAACTGGGAGCAAAGGGTAACATTCAGATAGAGCCCAAACAATGGCAACCGATTGGAGGGGGGCACCCATAAAACTACAGCTTCCTCTTCATGGAAGGAACTCAGATGGAGACTCCCAGCCAGGCTTTTTCTCACTCACTCAATATCTAATCATGTTTCCAATGCTGGTACTGACAGATGCTGGGGATGTTGTGAAGGGGTTAAGTCCCCTTGCCATATTTATTGGGCACATCCAGAACTTAGTCAGTACTGGATGGAAGTCCACAAATTGACCCAAGATATGTTGGAATTATTGTATGTCTCCTGCCAGAGTTTCAAAACTTCATCCTCAGACTGTTCCTGAAAGGGGCTCATAAAAGGGACAGAAAGCATGTATTTCTTGTTATTGCGGAAGCTGTAATAAAAGTCACCATCTGATGATGAATAGCTCCAGAACCCCCTACTGTCACAGAGATGTTCAGCATTTGCAATCATAACAGAGAGATAGCAGAAAGAAAGAGGTCATCTGAGCAATTTTCAGGATTAAATCGGAAAAATTTAACACCAGATGGCTTCCTGTTTTTGATTACTGAGAAAGACAGAAGGCATTCTACCTTGGACCAAGTTAATAATGGAAAAAATACAACATGAACAATACATTTATAATCGATTATGAGGGCTGCACCTTTGTTTTATTGTACATTATTTTACTTTTGCTGTAGTAGAATCTACTGAGCAGTCTATTGTTATACTGGACATCATGTGAAACAATTTCAGCTTATATGCAAAGCACTCTATGTTTGCCTGGAAACAAGTTTTAGTTCACTAATTTTGCCTCCATTAGTTATGAGAGTGTAAGCTAGACATTCAACCACATGGTTGTACAGTAGACTGAACTATCAGTGGTCTCCGGCACATTGGATAAGCCATTGTGTCTAATCAGTTGGACATAAATCATAAGGATACAACACATTTATAACCTGCTGCACAACTGATGAACGAATCAATTACATTGAAAGACGTGGATATGACTTTGAGCTTTTGTTAACTCAATAACCTGTAGAATGTACTCTGCAAATGCTTGTTCTTTGTACAGAATATGTTTCAATGCATTGCAACCAAGTGTGGTATATTTTCAATAAATAAAAGTAAAAAAAATTTGCAATATACATATACACAAAACGGGAGCGGTTGGGGTGGGGGGTGCTACAACAGATTCCAATATTACACACCACCAAATTCTCTCAAGAGAAATTCTCTCAGTAAAATGCACATAGCCTAGGCAAATAAAAGAACAGACACTAAACGATTGTGCTAACTGAGAAATTCAAAATACAGGTATATATGAGATGTAGTACTGATTATAATAATAAAGAATTATTCGTGAGAAGAAATTTGCATGTGAAATTCGTGCTTCGCCTGCATATTTCATGGAAAAAGTCATACAAATTGCACAAAGCAAATTTTGGATGAATGGCCAGAAATTTGCAAAGTGCAAATTTTCAGCATTTTGTATGGAATTTGTGGGCAAAGTTTTAATTCGCAACATCTGTACTAAGGACCACAGTGTAAAGGGTGATGGGAGAGTCAGCCAGGGAGAGTCTCAGCCAGGAACCCTAACCTTCTCATCTCAGGAAAAGCTGTTTACATGAATAATTAACTGCATCATTTGGGGGGCATGCTATTACTAGGTCCTAGCTGTAATTTATCTGGGTATGCCCTGCTAAGTAGTGAAGTACTCTGCATCAGCTCCAGACCAATTGATACTTATTGCTTATATAACCTTTTCATAACTGTTTTCTGTGCTGTAGCTAGTGTAGCTTTACTTTGCAAGGCTAGTTTTGTGCTATAGTTAAATCTTAAAGCTGCACACTATCTGTGTGAACACTACAAGGTAGGTTTCAAAACTATAGCTAGTCACTTAACTTTCTTGTGCTCCCAGTTTGCACCTGTGTGTGTCTCTTCTGGTTAAAAAAAATAACTAATGTAGTTGTAACATACTGTTATTTCTGTGATATAACTAAATCTCACCGCAACACTCCATCTGGGTGAGCACTACAAGGTTGTTTTTAACCCTGTTTTCTCTGCTATTGGTGACCCTTACAGCTACACTTTATCTGGGTGACCACTAGGAGGTAGCTTTTACTCCTGTTTTCTGTGTTATGTAGCTGAGTCTTGAAAACCAAAAAAGGCTGCACAAGGTAAGGTGGTGCTCCAGTAAAATTAAAAATTACATACAGCAGAAAATGGGCACTCACCAACCAGATAAGCATCACACAGGCTCCAACAGTCCAATAACAAAACAATTTATTCCTAAACTCACATGACACAGTTGCACGTTTGACACATTTTGGACAAAGGTCCTTTCTCAAAAGCTAGTGCAGTGGAAGTACAAGCAACCATTTATCTAAAATCAATCATGATGTAATCATGATGTCAGTATTGCAGAGTTATTTCTGATTGGTAAAGTTAAAACAATCACAGATGTGATTGATGCATTTACAATGAGAGCCAGAACCAAGACAATGGTGGGGGAGAAAGGTAGTGGGATAAACCACTAAGGTAAGGGAAAACAGGATCGAATTATGGGGAGAATGGGAAAGACCAAAACACAATTATATCTACACCACTGTCTTGCATCAAATACAATTTTAAGCAAGTGCAAGTCTATAAATACAGTTTCAAATACATAAATTCAAAAGCACTTTATTTCCTCTTTCTTAAAAAAGGTTTCAAATCGAACCCAGTATTCAAACCTGAAAACTGATTAACCTTTAAACTAATGATCAGAAAAGCTTCCATTTGTAAAATAAGATCATTATAACTTCCACCTCTAGGGTGTTGGCTAACCTTATCAAATACCATGAATTTAAAAGAATGAAGCATGCCATCAGTATTAGATTTAACATAATTAGCTGTAGCATATCTAATGTCTCCATTATTTATGGCCCTAATAAGTTCACTGATTCTAACCTTGAAGTGTCTGGTTGTTTTACCTACATAAAATGCCATACAGTCACATGTTGCTAAGTAAATAACACTATTAGTTTCACAAGTTGTGATTTGTCTTATGTCAAATTCATTTACTGTGTTGATACTAGAGAGTTTTTTGCCTGGTTCTATATATTTGCAAAAAGAACATCTTCTGCAGGAATGGCACCCATGTGCCCCATGTGTATGCCAAGCTTCACTTTGTTGTTCCATATAGTGGCTATGTGTCAGTATATCCCCAATTGTGGTAGCTCTCCAGAAAGCTAACCTGAGGTGGAGCCTCTGTAATTTGTTTGAAGCCTGGATCCATCTGTAGTACATGTCAGTTTTTAAAGATAATGTTTGTATAATATTTGCTTGAGCAGAGTATGAAGTGACAAAATTAATTATGTTGCCTAGGTTTTGTGTGTGTGTTTTTTTTTTCTTTCCAAAAGGAAATTTCTATCAGTATTACTCACTGATTCTCTGGCTGTAAAAATCTCAGTGTATCAGTGTTGAATGCAAGATGGTCGCTAGGCTGGGCATGCTGTTGTCTGCTCTGCAGTCTTCTGTTTTTTAGCTAAAGATTTTTAAAGTTCTTAGAGCTTTGACCATCTTTTCCATTAACTTCCTCATTTTTGTCTTCATTCTTTTTCATTTTGTGTTTGTTGGAATTGACTGAACAGTGGAATGAGTGTACTGCCTACTGCTCCTTTGTTTACCCTGCACCTGTCGAGGAGTGTGGTGAGCTGGATAACATTTTTGGGGGCTGGGGCATGATTAAAATGAACCTGCAGTGATTGCTGGCATTGTATTATCTGGCCCCATTATTGTTCGTGTTCATGGCGACTGTTTTCCTTTTGAATGCCTGATATCATAAGTTTTGTATGGACTGGGGAGGTTGAGCTATATGAGGACTTTGTGGAGTACCAGAATGGGCTTGGATTCTGGGATCTAAAGAACGCTGGACTAGCTGAGTCTGGAGTCAGAGTATGGTGGAACTGTTGCTGGATTTGAGTCAGTGGATTTGGGGATGTCAGCAGCTCAATTTGGAACCAGGTTGAGTTGGCCCAATCTGTCAGATTGGCTGTGCGTTGGTCTGTGGCAGCATGGGCATATGTGCACCTATCCGCTGGGGAGTCAGTGGTGGGAGCCTGATCCCTAGGGTTTCCTGGGGGACCTATTGGTTGGTGGGTTCTGTCAGTGGTCCCATGGTAGCTGTTATGGCCCAGGGCCAGCTGCCGGGTCAGTTTTGTTGGTGCTCTCCCCAGTTTCAGAGTTGGCTGGTTCTGAAGAGGATTATTGGGACTTTGCCCTCCTATCCTGGGTCATGGGCAGACTGTTTATTTTATTCATCTTGCCAGCCTTGAGAGTGCCATACAGTATTTCCCTAGACTTTGGTAGTGAGAGTACTTTAAGGACTGGGGAACACTTTGGTTTTACTTTGGGAGAAATTTTTAAGACTGTTATCTGTCTGCTCAGGGCGGTGTGAGCTCCTGAGGGGTTTGCTCAGCCCTGCTGGTTTGAGAGGACCACTGGGATCTGGATAATTACAATTTCTCCCTAAACATTTTTAGTGCACTTTTAGCTAACCCTGTCTGATTATACCAATTGGTTTTATGATTTGATGTTCTGTTTCATTCTATGTATTTATTTTGTGTTATATTGTTTTGTTCACTTTCAAGGCTGTGAGAGGGTCTGGGGGAGATTTTGAGGATTTTGTTTTTGGGTTATTATTTTAGCTTGGAATTTTGTTAATTATTATTTTGATTTAATTTTAAGAATGCGAAATTAGAGAGATTTGTGTTAGTGTTACTTATTTGTGGGATGGGTTTAGAGGATATTTATTTGTCTTTAGTAAGATTTTGTATGTTATTTTATATTATTTTGTGTATTGTTTTTGTGGTATATAATTGGATAGTTGAGGAGTGTTGTTTGGGTCACCAAAATGTGTTGGAGACCTGCCCCCACAGTTGTGCGCTATTCACCCTCTGCTCTTCTGGCTCTCCACCCTTCCCCTCACTTCAGCTTACAACCTACTAGCACTGTAGGGTGCTGAGTATTGTGCGTAGGGGTGGG
The DNA here is from genome assembly GCA_016271365.2 of Neoceratodus forsteri. Classification (NCBI taxonomy): domain Eukaryota; kingdom Metazoa; phylum Chordata; order Ceratodontiformes; family Ceratodontidae; genus Neoceratodus; species Neoceratodus forsteri. The sequence continues at coordinate 1,745,066,449 of CM057449.1, forward strand.
AGGAGAGCAGGAGGTTGTGAACAGTGGAAGGGGAATGAGGGGGGTCACAGCACTGGGGTAGTGAGATCCAGAAGATGCCCTGGGGCTAAATGGAATCTGGAACGTAGTCCACCACGTCTGGTTTCCATACCCAAGGGCACTATCAACTGTGATAGGTAGATAGTCCAGATGGCCCAAGAGGTTCATCCAACTCAGGCAGTGTTATGCAATGCCAGGTCCATTAAAAACAAGACTGCAATTATTGCAAGACCTTGTTGAATCAGATTAAGATTAGTTTATTGTATGACCAAAATAAAATTAGTCTTTAAAAGTAGTACACCATAAATTACATTTCACACATATTAACAATTTTGTGCAATTCTAAAATTAGCCTTCAATGTCAATAAATATACAGGTTTACTTAAAATTATAAATACATTTCTGTCTGTCTTTTACTACGTTTCTGTTTTCTCTCTATAATTTTTCATAATTTAGCCATTTTCTCAAGACATATTACATTGTGTGATTTTAACATACAATTAAATTGGTAGCAAGGTTCCATATCTAGATCTTTTAGAACATCACCCAATATCTGTTTCCTTCCATACTGATACAATGGGCATAAAATAATCAAATGTATTGGATTGTCATCACCAATGTTACAGGCACACACATTTGATTCTTTTTCTTTATAAAATGTTCTTAAAGTCTGACTGTTTATATATCCACATCTTAATTTAGAGAATGCCTTCCTATTTTTGTGGTCTGATATCTTAAATAAATAATACTCCATACCCCTAGATCTTTTCTTATTTACTCTTAGCCAAGCACTGGGTTTACAGTTTTTAACCAAATGTACTTCCAATTCAAAATGTATGTCCTGAATTCTTGCTCTTATTTGGTCCTTTATAATATTTATTGGTACCCTAGTACATTCAATGATGCAATCCATATGGTCTAATTAAATTTTCCACCATATACATACTGGGCAATGTGAAACCCTTCTCCTTGTAACTCAAAGATTCTTCTAACACTATTCTAGGTAACCTTTTATCCTGCATATTATAAACCTTCGTCCAATATAAACACAATCTTCGTTCTATACATTGTTTGATTGTTGGTTGACCCAACTCTAGTCTAACTAGGCTAGATGAAGCTCCACCAGGAAGCCCTAATAACATTTTATAAGATTCATTTATTTATTTTTTATTTATTAGTACAGTCAGATTTGCAACCTTTAAGTCAGAGACTCATTTACAAAGACATCTTGTCACAATGAGGACAAAACAATAATATAACATTCTAAATACAGACAGTTATACATAAAATACATAGGTTCCAGTGATGAAAGCATTATTACAGTGATACAGAGCATATGTATAGTCAATTTACACAGGTAACATGCAATAGAAATGGGAGATTTAAGCCCCATGCAGTGCAATTACAATGAGGGTAGAGAAAGACAATAAGTTCAGGTAGGAGCTCTAAGGGAGAAGGGGGATACAGTCCAGAGGACTTTGTCGAGGTTGGATTGTGCTAGTTGGCATGAGTCTTCAGAGGCCTGAAGGAGAAGGTGCAGGTATTTAGTTAGTGACATTTACAGCAATGCATGTTGAAAAGGTGGTCGCGAAGAGCGATTTTAAAGGGACCAATTTTGAGAATGTTGGTGTCGTTAACTGGGAGGGAGTTGAAGCAGGCAGGAGCCCAGTAGCAGAAGGATCACTGGGCTAGGGAGGTCCTGGTCCTGGGCACCAGTAGGGTAGCCTTATCTGTGCTATGGGTGGCCACAGTTGGGGTGGCAAATTGGAGGGATGCAGTCACCCCTGTGGGTGAGAGCCCGAAAATAATTTTCTTGAATAATAGGCAGATTTGGTAGTAGAGTCTTTCTTCTAGGTTAAGGAGGTTTGCAGTGGCATACAGTAGGCAGGTATGGGTGAGTCTGGATGTCTCGGTCAGGAGCCTGCAGGCCTTGTTTATAGAGAATTGGATTTTACTGATAGCAGTGCTAACAGCTCCACCGTATATAGGCAGACCGTAATCCACTAGGGACAGGACAGAGGATGTGATGGCCAGTCTGAGCACATGCAGAGGGAGGCAGTCCTTGTGCTGTTACAGAAGGCCTAGCTGAGAGTTGATGGCTTCTGAGAGGGCATTTATGTGGTGGAGGAAGGTTGGAGCAGAGTCAAAGGTAATCCCTTGGTATTTATAGGTGAGCACTTGCTCTAAGGTCTGCTGTGTGCTGGGGAGGATTAGGAGGGGTACATTTCTGGATTTGTTTTGGTGATAGGTGAAAAGCATTGACTTGGTCTTTCTTAGGTTGATAACAAGTCTATGATCCTTGAACCATTTTTCAGTTTGGTTAAAGGTAAGCTGGAGAGAGTCCTGCAGTAAGGCAGGTTTATGGTGGAGGCAAAGAGAATGGCATCATCTGCATATAGAAGACTTTTGCTAGAGCAGGCACTGGGCAGGGTGTTGAGGTAGAGGCTGAACAGTAGGGGCCCCAGGATAGAGTCCTGGGGGACCCTGGAGTGAACAGGTCAGGTACAGGATAAAGTTCCATTAATTTTTCTGTACTGGGAGTGAGCTGAGAGGTAGGTGGAGCACCAGGCAAGTGGACCAGTTGAAAAACCCAGTTGGTGGAGGGAGTTAAGCAGGAGGGGATGACAGACAGTGTCAAAGGCCTTGGAAAGGTCTATGAACACAATACCAGCAAGCTTGCCAGAGTCTAAGGAGGAGTGCAGAAAGTTGAAGAATTCAAGGAGGGCTGGGGTAGTGCTATTTCCTGAGCAGAAACCATGCTACTCAGGGCATAGAATGTCATATTTGGTCAGGTACTCAGTGAGCTGAGTGTTCACCACTTTTTCAATGGCTTTGGAGAGAGGGGGGAGTATGGATATTGGCCTGTAGTTGTTTGGGGAGGACCTATCACCATTTTTGTGTATGGGTGTGATGATGGCCATTTTCCAGACACTGGGAAACTGACCTAGACAGAGGGAGCGATACAGTAAGTTAGTCAGTGGGACAAGGACAACATCAAGGACTAGGCACAGGATCCTGGTGTCCAGAGTGTCATTGCTAGGGCTTTTGCTGCCCAGGGTGTTTAGATGGTATGGTCTGGCCTCTTGGGTAGAAATCTTAAGTAAGTGGAAGTGAGGGCATTGTAGGACAGGTGGTTGAGATTCTGGCACGGGGTTGGAGAAAGTACTTGGGCGGACAGAGCTTAGATCAGTGAAGGTGGTGTTAAGGCAGTTAGCTATGTTGAAGGGGTCTGTGGTAATAAAGCCATCAATAGATAGCTGGGATGGGGGAGGGGAACATGTTTTCCCATTCAGCTCTTTTATGTTATCCCAGAAGGTCTGGGCTGAGCCCCATGATGAGGTGAGGGTGGCCTGGTAGTGATCTGCTTTGGCCTTGTGGATAGCCATGTGCACTGGTTGCGGGCAGCATTGTAGGCTTGCCTATCCAACTCTTTGCCTGACTCTGCAGAAATATGCCAGAGGTTATCCCTCATCTGGAGTTTTTGAAGCAGGGATGGGGTGACCCATGGTGCAGTTTGTTTTTTTGAGCGGTGCCTGGTGAGCGGGGCAGACAGATTACATGCCTTCTTGAAAGCCTGTGTGAAGAGGTCAAGTGCAGCGTCAGTGCTTGGGGCATGGTTGATGGGGGACCAGTCAATTTGGGCCAGATAACACCTGAGTTTTTTAAGGCCACCCAGGTGGAGGCACCTATGAAGAGTGGATTGGGTGACTGGTTTGGGGTGGTGGAGGACCAGAGGAAGATGATAGGGGAGTGGTCACTTAAGGAGTCTGAAAGGATTGTAATATCCCAGATTTGTTGGTGACTTTTGGAGACTATGATGTCCAGTAGGGTGCTGGTTCCTCTGGAGGAGTTGAGTCTTGTGGGCTGGGTGACTAGTTGGTTCATGTGAAGGGCAGCAAGTGAATCCTTCACTTGTGAAGCTGAGGTGCCAATCCAATTGACATTGAGGTCCCCTAATAAGACTTGGTCAGCTTTGTGGGAGAGAATTGAGAGATACTCAGTGAGTAACATGATAGCCAGGTTTTGGTTCCTAGGAGGCACATAGGAGACCGTGATGTAGAGTGGGCCCCTGGTGGGAGCAGGGATGATTTTAAGGGCAAGGGCCTGGGCTCCATTGATGAGCTTGGGAGTGGGGAGTGCATGACCAATAATGGAGTCATGTATGAAGACAGCACATCCGCCTCCTTGTTTGCCTAATCGATATTCCTGATAGATGGTATACCCAGGGAGTGAGATGAAGGAATCAGGGGTGGATTTGGAGAGCCACAACTCCACTAGTGCAATAATATCGGGTTGGTGTTGGATGACCTAACATTGGAGTACAGCAGATTTTTTTTTAGCAAGCTGCAGATGTACTTGGAGGCAAAGTGGAGCCCTAATGATAAAGTCCAGTATGGGGTTGTGGGAGGAGGACCTGGATTGGGGTGGACATTTCCAGAGAGTAGCAGTAATAGAGTGATAATTCTAACTAATAAGTGGCAGTAGGAGGCATTCTTTACAGGTCTACGGGCTGAGGGTTCAACCTCAGGGGTGCAAGGAATGGGTAGGGCACCAAGGGTAGGAATAGTAGTAAGGGAGTGGGTCCAAGGGGGTCCCAGATAGGCAGAGAAGCTAGGCAATTTTATTCATAATGACCTCTAGACCTTGTATTTTAGTGTATCCCCAAATTTCCGCTCCATGTAACAACTGTGATTTTAATTTCGCATTTATAACTCCTAAGCAACCTTTCACAGATTGGCCTCCATATTTATATGAAAAATGTTCTACCGCCAGACAAAACCTTTTAATTTTGTCCTTTATAGATTTAATATGTTCTTGCCATTTCAAATTGAAACTAAAAACTATTCCCAGATAATTGAATGTTTTTACTAATTCTATTTTTTGATTATTACACTTTAATGTGCACACCTTCCCCTGATGGACCAATTGTTTATTAAAAATCATGTATTTTGTCTTTTGGAAATTAATTTCCAAAGAAGCATTCCTGCACCTTTCATATACTTTATTCAAATTTCTTTGTATTCCCAAATAACTAGTTGAAATAAAGACCACATCATCGGCATAAGCCAGGTATAGGCATGGCCCAGAGCCCAGTCTGGGCATGTGCAGCTCAGGTAGGTAAAAGGTAGGTAGGCAAAATTTATTTTTATACAGGTAATACATGTCATTTGGACATAATCCAGTTTACAAGACAGACCTGTGTAAATTCCTAACTAGTTACATACAAATAAGTTCCATGTTAAATACATATAAATACAAACACCACAATATACAAACAACACGGTATACCTAAAAGACTTAAAAAAGCTGGATTATAAAATCTCAAAATCACAAGGAACCTTAGAGAGAAAAAAAAAGATCATACATACCTTCCAGTACACTATTAAAAAATATATTAAACAAAATTGTGGAAAGGATGCATCCTTGTCTCAAACCTACATTTGATGGAAATATACTTGTTTTATCACCTTCCTTATTATATCTTACTACTGTATAGTTATTATTCAAGGATTTCAGAATGTCAATCATTATAGGATCCATTCCATACTCATTCAAAACTTCCTATAATTTTTTTCTATTTACCCTATCAAATGCTGTTTTAAAATCTATAAACACACAGAATAGACTTGGTTTTTTACGTTCGCTTGTGCACATGCGCAAGGAACGTTTTGGAAAATGCTTTTGCCAGGTGTGCCTCTCCTGTCTACTGCTCCCTTGAGCAGGCATGGCAGTCCTGCACCAATGGGTGCAGGAGCTCAATATGACAGCGGTGTTCCTCTCTGCTTCAAAGGAAAACACCACTGCCATACTGAGCACCGCCGCCGTCCTCCATCACGCCGCCCCCAAAGCTTTCCTGCCACGCTGGGAGCCCACCCCAGCATGGCAAAGGTTGTTGTTTTGCTGGCAGGGGTGCCCAATCCCTATCGGCTCCACAGGCCCCCAAGCCATCCTGCTGCCACGCTGGGAGCCCACCCCAGCGTGGCAAACCCGACCTGTTTGCCGTGAGGTGCCCAATCCCCATCGGCTCCTCGCCCCCCACATCTTCTGCCACACTGGAGCCCACCCCAGTGTGGCAAAGGTCCCACATAGTAGTTTTTTTTTTTGTTTAAACCTGTAAAACAAAAACGGTCCCACGGCGCTCCCAACCCCTCCCACAACCCGCACCCACCCACTGTGCACCCAGCCTCCCTACATCCCCCACCCCATACTACCTCCTGACTCTGGCATGATGATCTTCGGTGGACCGGGAACACGTCTGCACTCTTCAAAGCCGACCGCGAAATGAGGAAATGCCAGTAAGCTGTATAATGGGCTACATAGGGGGGTTTCAACTTTATTGCATATCTCAGTCATTTTTTGGAATTTTTGCACCAAATTTTCAACATGGTGTTTTTGGGACCCCTTCTCATGAACGATGTCACTGTCATGGCGTTATTTGGGCCCGAAGGGTGATTTTGCAGGCACTGCACAGTCACTGCATGAAATCACCCTTCAGCTTTGAATAACACCATGACAGTGATATCATTCATGAGAAGGGGTCCCAAAAACCCCATGTTGAAAATTTGGTGCAAAAATTCCAATAAATGACTGTTTTATGAGCGTGCGTGGTGTAGTTCCTACACAGGCTCGTAAGTTCACGAATTTTCAATATTTTCACTCCAGATTTTCAACATTGCCATTTTATCACACCTTCTTATGAGTTGTATAGCTGTCATTTTTCACATCTCACCCAAAACGTGTTTCCGACCATGTAGCACACAATGGCGTAGTCGGTGTGCGAAATCAATGAATGGAACACATTAAGAAAATCAAAGAGACACTGTTCATGAGCAGAGGTCTTAAAATGGCTATGTTGAAAATTTGGTGAAAAAATTCCTTAAAATTACTGTTTTACGAGCGTGCGTTGCACAGTTCCTATGCACACTCGTACGTTTGCGAATGTTCAATATTTGCACTCCAGATTTTCAACATTGCCATTTTACCACACTTCTCATGAGCAGTACAGCTGTCATTTTTCACATCCTGCCCAAAATGTGTTTCTGCCCATAGAGCACAATGGCGCAGTCGGTGTGTGAACTCAATGTATGGGACACATTAAGAAAATCACAGTGACACTGATCATGAGCAGAGGTCTTAAAATGGCTGTGCTGAAAATTTGGTGAAAAAATTCTAAAATGACTGTTTTATGAGTCTGTGTGCGCAGTTCTCTGCCTTTCGTAAGTTCTTGAATTTTCAATATTTTCACTCCAGATTTTCAACATTGCCATTTTATCACACCTTCTTATGAGCACTGCAGCTGTCATTTTTCACATCTTGCCCAAAATGTGTTTCCGCCCATGTAGCGCACAATGGCACAGTATGTGTGCGAAATCAATGTATGGGACACAGTAAGAAAATCACAGTGATACTGTTCATTAGCACAGGTTTTAAAATGGCAATGTTGAAAATTTGGTGAAAAAATTCCTAAAAATGGCTGTTTTACGAGCGTGCATTGCACAGTTCCCACGCACGCTTGTAGGTTTGTGAATTTTCAATATTTCCACTCCAGATTTTCAACATTGCCATTTTACCACACTTCCTTATGAGCAGTACAGCTGTCATTTTTCACATCCTGCCCAAAACGTGTTTCCACCTATGTAGCGCACAAATGGGGTAACAAAAAGATCATGCTGACAATTTATTGTGCAAATACCAGCAATTGCACAGGGCATTAGGGTAAAGCACCATACATGCCAAACACCACTGCAAATACCTGCAAGCGAACGTTCGGCATTGACAAATGCTTGTTAATATAGGTGTATTTATAAATTAAGTGAGTCAAAACAAAACATTGGTCTATAGTTGAATGTTCAAGCATGAAACCTGCATGTGCTTTATCCATTAGATCTTTCTTGCTGATCCAGTTCATTACTCTCTCCTGTAAAATGTTTGTGAAAACTTTTTTAGATGTGTCCAGTAGACTTATTGGCCTGTAATTACCTGGGTCCAATCTAGCACCCTTTTTATAAATTGGTACAATAATATTATTCTTCCATGATTGTGGTACATCACTTGTTTGTAATATAAAATTATACAATATTTTTAAGAATGAAGTCCACAACTCTGGATCATCTTTAAATATATCCTGGGGGACTCCATCAGGACCTAGAGCCATATGGTGTTTCAATAGATGTATTACTTGCTTTATCTCTGTATCAGTAATCATATCATTAGAAATTATCCATTCCAATTTCTCCTCTAATACATTTATGTCATAAAATAACTTTTTATAGTATAATTCCTAGGTTCTGGAATCAATAACATTTTCTATCTCCTTTGAATGTTGTTACCAGCTGTATGCAACCAACTTCCAAAACTTTACATTATTTTTTTCCCAGACAGATTTTTCAAATTCTGCCCACAGGGTTAATCGGTACTTATCTTTCTTTAATTTCAACAATTTTTTATATTCCTTTCTCATCTTATTAAGTTTTTTTTTCTCTCCCCATTATTCTGGTTCTTCTGAAATCTTCTAACCATTTTATTTATCCCTTGTTTACTTATTTTACATTCTTTATTGTACCATTTACTTCCCTTTTTAATTTTACTTTCCATTACTTGAACTAAATATTTGGAGATGCTACTCATTATTTATTCAAAAACCACAGTATTACTACCCATTTTCTCATTGTTAATAAAATGTATCATTTATTCTCTAATCCCTAGATCATATAAAATCTGTATAGATTTATAATTTTCTATTCAGTCCCATTTAACTCCTTTTTTCACTTGTGTTAATTGTACAATATATCACTTTTATTGATCTTATTAAATACCCTTATATTCATATTAAGTTCTAAAGGGCAGTGTTCACTTTCTGCCCTACTTCCAATGTGCATGTCTATTATTAAATATATAACATTTATGGTACACCAACAATGATCTATTGTGGAAGTACCCCATGGGCCCATATAAGTATAGGCCCCATTTGGATCACTATTTGTTCTTCCATTAATAAGTAGCATTGCATTATTGTTCATTACTCTTATAAGCTGTTTCCCTCTTTTGCATACCTTTAAGTCTGCTGTTCTTCATTCCACCGTGAAATGTATTATGTCCTGAGCTGCACAGGCCCAGAATATTTCCTCAGAGGGCTCCAGGCCATAACCCACCCTGGCATTTAAATCCCCTATTAACACATTTCCACAAAGTGGATCTCCTAAGGTATAGTGTTCAATTAAGTTTCCTAGCTTCTTTACTTCATCCTCATCAACATAATTTGATCCTGGGGGGGGGGAGTATACATTTATAATATATATTATTGTCCTTTAGTGTCATTCTAACCACTGTTATGTTGTCTGTCCCTGTCTCCATTTCTTTGTAGTCAATTTGCTTTATTATTTTACAAGATAAAATCAATCCACCAGAAAATCTACCATATTTCCTATTACTACTCGCATTCTTTTAAAACGTTTTATATCCATTTATAAAGATTTCTTGATCAACCCAGGTTTCCTGTATACAGATGTAATCACATTTCATTACATATTCCATAAATGAAGGGTCTACTAATCTCTCTTTTAATTCTGTTACATTCCAAGATAACAAATTATAGCTCTGAAGTTGTTCTGTTTTGGGGCTATTAGTTCTACTACCCCTACTCCATCAATCATTCATTTCCTGCAGCACTTGATAAATATTTGCTGTCATTACTAAACTTGTCCAATTCCTACTATATATTTCTTTCTGACCTGTTTTTAATGTAACTTTTTCTTCTCCATTCATGTGTATATCAAACCTATCCAACTACAATGCATAAGACATGATACTCAGATAATCTTGCTAATTTTTTAACGAAATGGTCACTTGTCCATCCTTCTCCCATCTCCTTACTTTAGTAATCATTGTGAGCAGATCTTTGTCTTTGAGTAGATCTTGTAATAAATCTACAATTTTTGTTCTGATGTTAAATTGTGTTTCATTAAAAAAATGTCCTATTCCATATATAGATAATCATATATTGCTTTTCTTTGTTTTTACTTAATACTTGCTCCTCATAGTATTCAGGAAAAAACTTTCTTATGGTCATAGCGCTCTCCATCCCAAATCCTAAATCCTTTAATTTCTGTTTCTAATTTTCAATCCCTTTTAAAATGTAGAATTGATCTGATAATAATAGCACCATGTCTACGTTCTCAATCGGTTTTATAATACTCAATTTATCCAACATACTGTCCTTTCTTTTGTTTTTATGAAGAATGGTTCCAAAGAATTGTTTCAGATGTGTATTCAGTTTAATTTCTGTTTCGTCCAACATTATGTTAACATTATAAATTGGCAACACATAATCTGTGTCTAGAGTCCTTTTTAAAATTGCTTTAAGTTTACTCTCTTGTTTCTTTTCAGTTTAAATACTAAATGGTTTATTTTGCAATCTTCCCTTTCCTTCTTGATCAATTAATATTTCTTCTATAGAATCATCCTCTTGTTCCTCTTTTTTATCCTCTTGTTTAATATTCTTACACGTTTCTTTATTCCGCTTTCTTTCTTGTTTCTTTTTTATTTTCCTCCACCTTGTTGTTAATTCCCTCCCTAGTCTACATAAATACTTAATATTTCTTGATCTTCCCTTTTTATGTTTTATTTTATTAACCTTATTTTCTTCTCCTTCTTTATTTCCTCTACATTTATCCATTCCTTTCCTTTTTTCCGCTTAATAACTTGTTTCTCCAATCCAATATCTTTAGATTTAGACTAATTGTATTTCCCTTCTACTTCTATCTTCTTGTTTTTCTGGTCTGTTTTCTGATCCTTCATATTTAATTCTAAATCACTTTTTTAATCATTTGCCTAAGATGAGGGCTTCTCAGTTATTTCTTTCTTATTTTGGAAAAAGTTGCTTTTCATCTCCCTCCTCTTTAGTAACAATCCCCTTTCTTTTATTTTTCCCTGTTCCAGTTTTACTCCACTTTCTTTTATCAGTTCTACTGTATTCTCCTCTGGGGTATCGGAGAGCTCTATAGAATTTAACTTATTTGCACTATACCCTTGAGTACTTTGAATACTTACATTCCTAAGAACACCATTCTGTTTTTCTTTCATTTTCTGTTGTTGCTTAATTCCCTTTTCCCATATAACTGAGTTTCTTGTCTGTAGTTCCAATATTACAATATTCTGGTAATTATAACCATCAGGTAACATCACTAATTCAGACTCAGATCCTGTAGTTTCATTATTTCTTTTTTTAACCATGAATTGTTGGCGTTAAGGGGGAGTATGGGTAAGATATAGTAGTTACCTTCTCCCCTATCTCTTCCATTTTTGTAGTTGCTGAATACTCCCTTCCTAGTCAGTCTTCTTTCTTCATTATCCAATCTAAATTGTTTTTATTTTCAATACATATCCCTTTTAAGAAGGACAGATGTTTTTTCATCATTACTAATTGTTCATATATTATAGCATTAGCCCATAACAGATCTCTTAATCTGTTTATACACTCTCCTGTTAATGTTTCTACTGGAGGCATAGCAATATCAATATAACTCATTAAAGGTGTACTATCTCTCAATGATCTTTCCAATTCAGTATCATCAACTTCCATCTTAACCTTTGCATCATTAACCTGTTATGGGTTAGATTGTATGTCTAGATCACAGCCCACAGTATTCTGATGTTGCCCCGTTTGTCGCATTTCTTTAATCTTTTCTTCAATTCTTTTGTTCGATTTGTTTCTTTTATACTTTCTACTGTTCTAATTACTTCCAAGTTAACCACCCTATTAAGCTGTTATCATAGAAGTTGGGATAATTTATCCCCTTTTCTTTATCATTTCCTGTGACCATGACAGCATTTGGAGTGCTAAAATCTGAATTTTTAAAAAGATTCTTTTGCTTTAGTCTCCTCCCGATCTCTTATGATTCTTTCATAGTTTGTTTCCCAAAAGCCTCCCATATAGAAAGCTGGATTAACTTTGGTCTTAAGCTCTCTTTTTTTTAACTTCCTCGTCACATACTTTAAATGTAATTTCAGCACTCTCCAACTCTGTCATGGTCTTGTAAGGTTCTTCTTTAATAGACTTTTCCACCAAATTTCCCAATAAATGTACTTTTTGTTGCTTAATTTCCATTTTATCATTATCAACATTCTCTGTTTCTCCGCCCTCTTCTGCCCCTCCTTTTTATATTTCATCTTCTCTTGTTTTGTTTTACTACAATTATTCATATCCCCTAATAACACACTTTTACTGCTTCTGGTTTCTACCGGCATGACTAGGAGACAGGTACAAGCAAATATAAATAGACAACAAGCAGTTATTGACTATTATTAACTACTAAATCAATACCAATTTTCTCCCACTTGAGAGGCTATAATTTAAATCTATAAATAAATCAATACCTTAAAGTATTAATTAACTAAGATAAACATCCAGGATAAAGGTCCAGTCAGTTAATTAATCTATCACTTAAGTAGAGCCAATACGATAATCAGACTAGGAAGCTTAAAATAGCGATACATTACTTTTAAGACACTAATGAGACAAATGTATGCCAAATCTCACAATGTAAAATCATTATCTCACATTCCTTCCAGTCTTTAAATATAGAGAGAGCAGGTAAAACATCCTGGATTCCTTCTATAAAGTCTGCACACACACACAGTGTATAATCACTTCCAAGTGGAGATCTCCTGCTTTTGGATAGTGCTTGGGTAGTGCTTGCTTGCTTGCTCTTGTGGATGCCCAGTTGTATGTCCAGGGTTCTCTAATCTTAGAACTCCCCCAGATTTCTCCAACCACAAAGAAAAAACAGTTCTCACTTGGATATTTCCTTTTCTGCAACGCTATTATGTTCTCCCTTCTATTTCCTTCCACACATGGCACTAAAGTAAAAAAAAAATAATAAAAGGACAAGTAACACAATCCAGTTCTAAACTTATTCACTTTCCCTATCTAATAGTTGCTACTTTCTATTTGCTATCTTTCAGCTTTACATATATTTTTAAAATACTGTTGATCAGTTATAATATATATATAAAATCCCAGTACATTTATACATGGGAAGCTCATAATCCTTTTGTAATCTTTTCTAAAAAAGGAACCATATCAATCCCCATTTAACCCCCATTCATTTTCTTTATTTATTTTACTTACTTTTCCTTCTGTTTAACATTTAATTGAACTGTCTGAAGCCCTTAAGTATTGCAAGTACTATCTTCTCTTGCTGTCATGGTTACCAGTGAATTTGGTAGGCTCAGCTCTTAATACTGGGTAATTGAACTCAAACCCAGATCCTACTGGCAGACTGCAATTCAAAAAAAGCAAGTAGACAAGTGAACAGACAGGCTTAAAATGATGTTAAAGATCTCTACGCTTAATAGTAAGCAGGCAGGTAGGCAGGTCTCTACCAACTCTCAACCAGTGCTCTAGTTCCTTCCACCACTGCTACAAGCTGAATGAGCTGAGTGCAAGCTGCAAAATAGGATCTAGAGCATGCTCCTTTTATGTCTAGGATCACCTGATCTGTAATGGCCTATCAACACAGGACCTCCAAACCAGGAAGTACTTGGTCTAAAAAAAACTCTCTTTTAATAAAAATAGGATGAAATAAAAAAGAAATCTATCAAAACAGCCAAACCAATCAAAATCCCTCAGAGCAACCCCAAAAGCTGACAAAGCCACAGAGGTGATCACGCTCCACACTCACCCCCCATCGAACCATCCCCAACCTCCGTGCACAGTCTAGCAGAACAAAAAGCAAAAAGCACACACAACCTTGTTTTCTAGCCAAAGAACTATATAAAAAAGTATCTTCATACTATTTTAGTTGTATGTGCTATATGTAGCTAATTGTAGCTATTGTAGCTATTGGTGGTTTTACAAGAGTATGGGAGAGAATAAAGAATATACAGTATTATACCAAGGAAAAAAGCAAATTTCTATACTTTTAATTTTATAACATGAAAGTCCATCTCAAGGGGGAAATGCAAAGCAGCCGGTAGGCCCCCGTGGGCTTCACTGGAGCTTCCTCTGAGCTGGAGGGCTGCTTCCAGCACTAGCATTCCACTCCCAGCAAGGAGGTGTCCAGAAGCCAAGCTCTTTCCCCTGAGAATAAATTCTCCCACTTTTTGGGTTCTTCTTGCTGTGAGGATACCAAAGTTGGTCTGGAAAGAGTAGCAGCAACGCTTTTCTTTAATGTGACAACGGTGGCATACCTGTTCAAAATAAAGCAAAAGTCTTGCTACTTCTGTTGCAACCCTTTCTCCCAGTGGTCTAGCATCTGCATCCACCAGTCTCTCTACTGTCTTCCATGCAGACATACAAAATTACCAGCAGAAACAGAATTCATGATCTACTAGCACTAAAAGACACCTCGCTTGTGTGCCTTGCTTGTTGAGTTGGTGGACCTGGCTTGCATCACCAAGAACTGGCTGGATGAGAACTCTGGCCCTGTTTTGGAGGCTATAATTCTGTCTGGATATTCGGTGATACACTGACTGAGACTGGATCGTGGGGGGGGGACGGGTAGCAGTCTGTCTTAATACCGAACTTAACCTCACAAGTGTACCAGTTGGGGACACTGAGTCATTTGAGTGTACCGTAGTAGCAGGTGTAGGTTGTCAGATCACTCTCATCTACTGTCCACCAGGAGATGACAAGCGATTCCTTCAGGAAGTCACAGACTTCATTGACGACGTGGCTTTTTTGAGTCACCCAGGCTGATGGTCCTGGGTGATTTCAATACCTGGATCAATGATGAACTCTTGCAATTTGGTTAGCACTTCCTCCAGTTGATGACATCTCTGGGCCTCACACAGATAGTTACCACTGCCACTCATAAACATGGTCACTCTCTTGACTTAGTCTTCCTCCTGGGGATTGTCCTCTGACTTGGGAGTGGAACCAGTGGGATGGTCTTATCACTACACTGTGGGGTTCAATTTTAGTGCCCCTGTCTGTAGACCTACCCCTGTGGAGATGACCAGGTACCATCCTTTATGAGATATAAGTTCTCAAGGCCTAGCAGTGGTGCTAGATCTCTCGTACCTCTCAGAGGCAAACAGTGACCCAGAAGCCCTCGTGATGGCTTATAATTTAGCCATTGCAGTTGCCCTGGATAGCTTTGCTCCTGTCCACATTCATCCTCTCTCCCTTTGCCCTCGATCCCCATGGTTTGATGGGACTCTGAGGGAGATGCAGCAACTAGGACGAAGGTTAGAACATTGCTGGTGGAAATCCTCCCCTTGATGCTGACCACCTTAGATAGATGGACCATTATCAAGTCTGTCAATCTGCAATCACCTGTAAGATGGCAGAGTTCCTGTCTGGGAAGATTGTGGCTTCACCAATCAAAAATAACTCTGCAATACTGACATCATGATTACATTATGAATGATTTTAGATAAATGGTTGATTGTATTTCCACTGCACTAGCTTTTGAGAAAGGACCTTTGTCCAAAATGCATCAAGCATGCAGCTGTGTCATGTGTGTGTTTGAATAAACTCTTTTTTGTTATTGGACTTTTGGAGCCTGTGTGATGCTTATCTGGTTGGTGAGTGCCCATTTTCTGCTGTATGTAATAGCTGAGTCTTGCAGCTACACCCATCATTACTATATATAGGATAGTGTATGGGAGCTCATACACAACCTCAGTATTCTCGTACCGAGTTGTTTCAATGACAAGGACCTCGAGAGTGAAGCTAGACAGGTCCCTTTCATCATGGAAACCACAAGGTATAGAGAATACCATGGCTGTGTATTTGGGCTCCCCATACACTTCTTTATAGTGTATGGTGCCCAAACATAAAATATCACTTACTTTTTCACTGTTATGTTGAAGTGTTTGCTGATGGGGACTAGCACTTCCAGTATGTCCAGCTCGTGCGCGCCCAGAGTCAACTGCCCCCTGTCCTATGAATAGCACTGTTGGGGGCAGTTGCATTGCTATATACCTGCTAATGCAGAACGAAAAGTCATTCTGCACTACTAGGTACATCACTAGTGCAGCAGAATGTCTTTTTCATGTGTATGGATTTCCAAACACAATCACGTTCTGCCATACACTATAAGTTAATTGCCTGTTAAGCACTTTAGCTGTTGAGCTTCTGAGATTGCAAGTACAGTTGTTTGATTAAGCAAACCAGTTTTCATTCACTTCTCTATGTTGTCTTATTGTGTGATGTGGCTTTAGTTTAATATATACTTCTTTTTGGTTGGGTAGTGATCAACCAAGGATTACCACTTCCTACTGTGAACATCCTTCGATGACTAAGATACTTAATAATCATTAAATTCCTTACAGAAAGTGCAGGAGGTACCATTTCATGGTTTTAGAAGAGATTGGTACTTGAATCACTAGTGTGAAAGAATATAAAGTAATCAGGAATTAGTGGAAGTGGGTGATGTATAGATTAACAAGTAAATGGGAAAGGGTGGTGATGAGCACCAGAACATCAGTTGTGTTTTGTTCTTATGGTACTTACATTTTCACTCTCAGTACTACTTTTTTTTTCCTTTTTCACTCAGGTTCCTTTCATTCTTTTTGAAAAATCAGAGACTGATGAGGACCCATAATACACATATAGTATTGTGATATGTGGATTGGTTCACAACTTGGCCCCTGTGGCACATATAAGTTACTAACAACTGTTAATATCAGTTTGTCTGTCTGTCTATCTCTGTATCTATCTGTGTTTCTATCTGTCTGTATGTCTGTCTATCTTCCTATCTAATTAGCAATCTCACTATCACTCTATCTATATTCATTGAAAATAATCTGTGTTAATGCACCAGTTAGGGTTAAATTTCATGCCATAACACAAGAAAATGTGGTGTTAGGGTTTCCAACCCAAATCTCCACACTCCCACCCTTAAGCAGCAAGAGAACAAGATCATACAAGCAACCACAGTCCACCATCATAAGGTAAGACATACAACATACAAATGTTTCCAGATCATACACATGCAGTAGCACTGATGTGCTATCTTCATGTATTTATATTTGAATCTATATCTGCATTGTGCACAATGCAAGACATATACAGCACACTCACTTCTGACTGCTGATAGAAATCCATGATACTCACATCACAATATTACTTCTGTCTGTAGAAGCAGAGGCCCCTGCAGACACAAATACACATCTGCAATGCCCAATTTACAAGAGTTCTTCTCCCTGCAGAAGCACAGGCACCTATAGGGCCTGCGCTGCTGTAGCCATAGGTACTCAGACACGCTGTAAGATGCACACATATTTCTCTGTTTAGAACTGTAGGCCAATGAAGGGCCGGTGCTTCTGTAGCCTCAGGTTTTTGACATAAACACCAACCTCTGGCTGCAGAATTGTAGTCCCCATGAAATCCATGATACCCAAATTACAACAGTACGTCTACCATTTGTAAAATGGTTAGAGGATATGAGTAGTTGCTTTAGCTATAAGATTACATCAAGTGTACATGAAATCACTTTTCTGGATCTTAGGATCTAGAGAAATAAACAGGGGGACATATGTACTACTCTTTTTCAGAAACCCACTGACAGAAATAACCTGTTGAGATATGATAGTTGTCATGCACGCCATACTTGTTTCAACATTCCGGAAGGATAGCTTCTCCATGCATTTAGAAATTGTACAGGACATGAAGAATTTGTAGTGAAACTTAGTCAACAGGTTCAGAGATTTAAAGATAGAGGCTATAGCAACCACAGTATAACTACTGCAAAAAACATGGTTGACATATTAGATATAGAACAGACTTTGAGATACAAGGAAAGGACACACAACCAAGTACTAAATTGTCCATTTGTTACTACCTATTCTAGTGAAGTAGATTTCGTAAAACAGATCATTACAGGGAACTGGTCCATACTGGAATTGGAGCCAAAATTGCAACAGGTGGTCACAAATGGACCTCAAGTGGTGTATAGATGCAGCAAGATGATTAAAGACATGATGGTTAATAGTATGTTACCAGGTCCTGAACCAGCATGTTCTACTCTAGCCCCTTTCCCTACAGGAACCTTTAAATGTGGTTGTTGCATTTATTGTAAATTTGTTAGTCCATGCAAAACTTTTATTAACCCTAGAACCCAGAAGGAAATTCATATTAAACAATGTATCAATTGTATCAGTAAGGGGGTCATCTATAAATTGTCCTGCAGTTGTGGAGCATTTTATATAGACAGCACTATTAGACAATTTAAAGTAAGGATGGGAGAACATGTTAGGGCTATACAAAGTAAGGATAATACCTATGCCATAGTGCAACATATTTTGGCTCACCCAGAATGCTTACACAAAATATAATTTGGTGGCATTGAACAGGTATCACTGGGACCTGGGGGAGACCTAGAAAAATTAGTGGGGAGAAGATAAAGTTTCTGGATTCATGAATTAGGGGCCAGATCAGAGATGGGTCTCAATGATAATATTGACTTAGCAGCTTTTTTAAAGAAATACAGGTGCTAAGGAATTTGTGTTTAAAGTTATGATAAATATAACAGCATCAGGTCCAGACACCAGTATAAATAGTTGCCCACCCCCATATTAGCAAAGTTTGGGTAGTTAAAATATTAAGAAAAAGCACAGAAAGAGTATAGGGTTTATAACATTGTGCAATGAAATATAGTTTTGAAACTCTTTTGTCCACCTTGGATTTGTTAAGAAAATTAAGTCTGTACCTGGATTTAGCTCAGAGTGTATGCTGAGGCATTGTTTGCTATTGGAGCATGAACTGTGAAACTTTAACTGTTGTTTGGAGTTTAAAATTTAAATATTAAAAATAAATTTCATATATAAATGCCTATGCAGAAACACCTTTGAGTGTTTATCCAAGTTTATATGGCTATTGAATTTAAATGTGGCTATTTTTTTTTAAATAGTTGAAAATGTTATTACATGTATGTGGCTATAAGTGCTCTTGTAATTTTCTCTAAGTAGACACCATATATGGTTAATAGGAAGGTGATTGGATGTTCTAATTAAGGTCACATGATTTGTATTTATTTAAGTAGCCAAATAACCAACCCAGGTCATAATGTCATACTCTTAACAGTGTATGACATTATAGCTAACCTGAAACAGCGCTGTTCATGACAGTGAATGGTGCAATACCACATATTCTGCTGTACGCAGTATTGCACCATTCACACAATCCCAGACAGAGGATAAGACCTTTGCTGGGAGAGTGGGCTCTCCCGAGCAGCTGCCATGGCTCATAGGACTGGGCCACAGCAGCAGGAACCCAGGAACTGTGTCTGGGACCGGGTTTGATTCCCAGTCCCAGACATTTTATTTTTTACCACAAATTGTGCACTCCCCAAGTTGGACCCCCTGGAGTTGAGAATCTTTAGTGGGTGGGTCTGGGGGGCCCAGCCCCCCATAACAGGGGGTGTGGGGGCAGAGATCCCCACAGAAAAAAAGACATATGCCACATGGCAATATCGTGCTGTATTGGTAGCGCAAATTTGCCATGTGGCATTATGTCTTGTGACATTAGGACCCTTATGCCACCAAATAAGCATGACTGCAGCACTACTCTGAGGATGCATATCAGTGGCCATGTGAAATGTCAGTAGTTAATTTTGGTTTTACCTCAAGTGATACCTCCTGTTGAGTTGCAGTATGCATTGTGGTGTACTGTGGAACTAATTAAAAGACTGTTATTGTTTATACATAGTCCTGCATGTGTCTGTTGGTCATGGGTACTTTTTCCTTTTTATTACCCAAATTGCAAGAGTTCATTTCTCTGCAGAAGCACAGGCCCTTATGGGGACTGCACTTCTGCAGCCACAGGTACTCAGGCACTCTATACGACATACACACATTTTGGTCTTCAGAAATGCAGGCCCATGAGGGGCCTGTGCTTCTGTAGCCACAGGTTTATGACATGCATACCAGCCTCTGGCTGCAGAAGTGCAGTTCCCATGAAATCAATGATACCTAAAGCAGCAGCACTTCTGCCTGCAGAAGCACAGGCCACTGTTAGTCCAGCACTTATGCAGCCACAGGTACTCATGAACACAGTAAACCATGCAAACACAGTTGTGTGTAGGACCTGTGCTTCTGCAGCCACAGATACAAATCTCCAAAGGTAGCACATCAGTTCTACTGCATTTGTGTCATCTGGACATATGACCATCACAATAAAACATATAACAACCCCCTTAATAATACATGCAACAAGACTCTTAATAACACATGCAACAGCCACCTTTCCTAACATTACCTTCAAAAACCTGCCATGCCCTACACTAAATCCAACTCAATATCCCCCTTTCCATCTCACTCACCAAAGATGTCCCTCAAGTATCCAGGTGCAAAGCCTTCCATGCTGCTGCCATTCTAAACAATCCTGGCAGGTTCTGTGATGCTTACATTGCAACCTTGTAGTAATGGCCATTCCAGTCATATGAAAACCCACTCAGACCCATTCCAAACCACAAACTACACACCATGCTCCTCCCCTGCACTCCAGAAAACTACTTGGATGAAAAATGGCAGTCCTTTAAAAACCCACCACACTACAGAATAACACTAATTACCTTCTTAAGGTTATATTCCACTAAACCACAAAGAATCACTAAACCACAGAAAATACTAATGCAAAACATCACAATACAGAAAATAACTATGTTATGGTTCAACATAGAACACAACAAAAATTGTCCAACCTAATGCATTATGTAAAATAAAAGGTGGCAATGTATAAAATAAAAGATGGCAAAGTCTAGCATACTCATTAAATAACACCATCTTTGGGTTGAACAAGGTCATAAAGGCCACTCACACTTCAGGCTTGTGGCTTTATGGCTTGCTAGATGCTTCCAGTGGTATTTTTTCCTTGTATACCACACTTTGACATTAGTTATTCTATTCATAGCTACTATATTTGTTGTAAAAGAAACCCTATATTAATACAGACATTACTGTTGAAGAACGCAACACGCACAAAGTAAGGAAATGAAAACATTAGGATTTGGAGTCTCAGGAGTCTTGGTGAATCTGTGGAATAGTGTTATTTGGGATTGTCAGTTAAGGTACAGCTTTAAGCCAGTGCCATACTCATGAGCTAGAGAAGCATGGCTTGCCACATCTGGCAAACAGAATCAGTTATAGCTTCTTCATGAAGGGTTCTGTGGGCCCTGTATGAAGCAAGAGATCATGTTTGTTTACTCAAAGAAGGGGGGTGGACATTAGAATTGATAACCCCAGGGAACACCACACCATCAATTTGCCAAGACTCCTAAGACTTCAAACCCAAAAATCAGAATTATGAGTGAAAGTTGTTTTTGGTACCAAGTCCAAATTATCATGTCCTGAGCTGGTATTCCTATGTAGCTGTTTCAATATTTATTTCAACCTAAAAAGTTTTCAGCTTGCAACATAAACAGCTTTCATGAAAATGCTACTGAGCCTGCTCAGATGCCAATTTTTAAAACCTTATATAACATGAGAATAAATTAATATTTTTTCATGTAATCTTCAAAGGTCACTTCCTTATGGCAAAATGCTTCTACTCTAAAAATTTCAGAACAAAATGCCAAACTTTTTTTTGCTATAGATGTGAGAAAAAAGTAAAAGAGTGTAGGTTTTGTTTTATTTTGTTACTCCTACTGTATGATCATGGAATCCATAAAGTGGCCATCATGAAACTTGCAAAATCATGACAGCTTGTCACCCTAACTATGCATGGAAAACGTCATGCAATTTTATTGAATGGTGCCAGATTTATTGAGACTAAAATTTAGGGGTTTAACATTAAAGTGCTTACTCAACCACCACTGTTTTCATTATAGGAAATGGAGAATAATGGCTATGCAACTGCGTGTTATGGAATTTATTTACACACCTGAGGTGTGTGATGAACCATAAACTTTGAGAGGAAAGCTCAAGAGGTTTACGAGGTCATCACACACCAAGGGTGTGCAAAAAAAAATCCTTAACAAAATAGTTGTATAGATATTATTTTTTATAATTACTGGTACAGGGAGTTTGTCATCTGACACCTAAGTAAGTCAGTGGAGATTTGCCATGGTAGACACACACAGGCACATTCACACACACACACACACACACACACACACACACACACACACACACACACACTTTCTACAGGCTTTTTTTCTTTCTTTTTTTTAGCCAGACTGGCAACCAAAACCAAGCAAAGCGCTGTTACTTGTTTAGATGTGGTCCATTTGTGATGTGGACACTGCATCCTGAAGCCCCATGCACTGAAGCCCTGCTCAAACAGTATAAATGGCAGGATCAACTATATATATTTTTAACATTGTAAGGGCAGGATCAACTAGATAGATGCTGAGTAATATCTAAAAAATCACTTGACATTTTGTGACAACCAGCGAATCTAGTCTGGTGCTCGGTTGTGTGGGAATGGAGCCGCCATGTTGCTTGCAATGTACGGCCCACCCATCCACACATGAACTATGAGCCAATAATGTGGCATGGTAGAATTTAGTGACAGGAACGCCAGGGAAGTGACAGTAAAGTTAAAGCAAAACACTGTAATAACCTGTTTTGAGGTTATTACAGCATTTTACAGATACCAGTAAACAGTGGGTTAAAGGGGGTCATCAGTAATTATACTGCATTAATGCACCACTTAGAGTTCAACTTAACACCACAAAAGTAATATAATGTGCCATTAAGGGTCCCCACCCTAATTCCCCATCCCCCAAGCAGCAAAAGGACAAGACCACCAAAACAACCTCAAAAAGCCATCATCGGATAGGGTAAATAACATACAGCTGTTTCCAGATGACAGAAAAGAAGTAGCATTGATGTGCTACCCTTAAACATATGCATACAGTACACTGCACTAATGTCCCAAATTCTTAGAACTTACATGGTAAGCCTCTGCAGCATCTGCAGGAGTGACAGACTTGCAATCTGACCTTTTAACTATTTTATGGTGTTGCAACATAAAATCACATCTAGAGGTGGAAGTGACAGTTCTGACCCACTATGTACATCTAAGGGCCTTCACAAATAAGATTGCTGAACATTTTGTAGGAAAAAAAATGTTAAAAAAGGCTGAGTTATGAATAAAAGTTGTTTTTGGTAGAAAGTATACATTTAATTGTCACAAGATAATATTCTGTATTATCACTTAGGGCCTTTCAAATAATTATTTGTTCACACATAAAAAATGTTATCTGGCACCAATAATGACTTTCACGTGCAAACATAACTTTCTTTGCACTGTGTTGGTGACCAAAGAATTCTTTATTCAAACAAAACAATGGGAATATGACATTGAAACCAATTTTTGTGTGCAAGCATAAAATTCTTTGTTCGCTCTTTATGTGTGAAAACAAATTCTTGGCTCACAACAATAACATTTGATCCCTTTCTAAGCTGGCACCCAAATAATTTTTTTTGGTGACCTGAAACATATTTTGGAGTCAGTTTTTGACAATCAAACCCCAGAATCTAGCTAAATGGGTCAGGTTTAGCTACTGTAGATTTAGGTGTTTTATTTTTAATTAAATTCATCATTTTTATGTATTTCTCAATTTTCTTTCCCACCAGGAAAAAATCAGGGCAGGCTAGATGATCCTCCATCTTTTTCTGCCATCATTGCCTATATGTTTCTAAAACAAGATGGCGGTGCTCACATCAGTAAAAGTTTTCCTCGCTAAAGTAAAACACATTTTTTAATGAAGTAAAATGCTCTGTAAAATAAAAATTCTTCTTTGTATAACAGGGTATTGCAGAAACCCTACTAAACATGCTCAGAAGCCAAATTTAAAAACTTTATAATGTAGAACTAATTGACATTTCTTCACAAAACATTTGAAACTTACACCTATAATCAAGCCCCATCTACTCTGAAAGATTTGTGACAAAATTCCAAGTAGTTTCACAGATGAGAAAAAAAAACAGATAAAAAAATGCATTTTTAAAGGTGCTTTAAAATTCTGGATCTCAGACTGCAGATGAATGACCATCATGGAAACTGCTGTCTTAAAAAAATTGCCTCTTAGAATGCACATGCAGAATTTCATGCAATTTTGTCTAATGACACCAAAATCATTAAGGTCCAGAATTTTGGGGTTAACATTACACAGGCTGCTCAACCATAACTATACTTGCACTACTGCTCAAGTATAATTCACAAACACACACACACACACACACACACACACACACACATATACACACATAGATATTTATATAGATTCAGATATGTAAACTATACTTGAACAGGAGGTAGTTGGTGCACTTGCATACTGTCATGTATGACTGTGCTGCCATGTGTGAGCCCACTGTGTCATTTTTGTGGTCATGGAGGATGCTGGGAGTGTCCTCATTGGTTGCCATATAAAAGAAGGAGCAGCTATGTGGTTATCTCTAGTGTCTTTGGCAATGGCAAATAGACAGGCAGTGTGGAGTGGTAGCTCGAGAATCATAGAAGCAGCATGGAGTTAAATATTTGGTGAGAGGCTTGTGGTAATATCAAGGGACATGCACGCTTGGTGAGTGAGGTAAAGGAAAACCATGGAGGCAGGTGTTTTGGCTAGTGAGAGGCTTTTTAGGGTAAGACATATTTGCAGTTTGTGTTGTGGTGGTAGTCAAGGGGTTGTAGTTTTATACCTATTAAATCAAAAGAAGAGAAAAAGCCACACCAAGATACGGACTGGTGCTGCAATTCACTAAAAGTTCACAAAAGTACCAAAGTATGTACCTAGTCCACGACTCTGTATAATACATTTTATTAAAAAGTGAAAGTGCAAAATAAAGGCGCATGGACTATAATGGTCACAGGCAGGTGAAAAAAGTTCCTATGTTTCGCCAAGTATAACACCAGGCTTCATTAGAGATATCAGGCTTGGAAACTATAACGCTTATTTATACACCTCGTGCAATTGTAACAACACATGCTCAATAATAAATCAATTGATAATTTTTGAAGTTTAACTTTTTATTGGTGATTTTCAGATACACAAAAAAAACTTAACACAAATAACAACATCAACAGTAGGCAGGGTACCATACACACAACCTGTAACAGTAAAAATGTAAAGATAAAACTGGAGGACATTTCAAAATGGTGCTTGGTGGTGTGGATTAACTTATGATGTTTAATTACAACCAAGCCCAAACAAAGTGCTAAGGGAGCAGAAATAACACATGAAAAAAGGTGAAATTTGGTCACTTTTCTGATCGTGTGCCAGTACTATTACAAGCGTACATTATACATTATATACTGCCTGTATGTACATCCTGCCTTAAAAGGACTTTAATAGCTCCACCTACTGTGGGAGAGTGAGTTGTCTTACCAGTTAAGATGACACAGCACTGACAAAACAATTCTACATCCTACCCAAAAACAAACCATGTACAATGGTACAAGTGCACTGATATACCTTGTTCAGCTGGATATAGTAACTCTTCTATTGCCAAAATCAATTGATAATTGCAATTAAAAACACAGTTAATGCATACTCCTACACATTCAGGCTATGGAGAATCTGTTTGAGGAACATTGCTTATTAACAACTCAGTATACATATAATTAGCTTTCCACATATGTGGTATTTGTAATTTGTAACAAAACAACTCCAGCAACCCATAGTTAATTTAACTAATAATAAACCCAATAAATAAATATGTTTACTAGAATATTGGTACATTCATACAAAGTATTTCAATACAAAGTATTTTATAGATAAACATCTTCAGCTGTACCTGTGACCATTATGGTCTATGAGCCTTTATTTTGCACTTGCACTTTTTAATAAAAGTTTATTATACAGAGTCCTGGACTGGGTGCTCACTTATGTACTTTTGTGACATGTTTAGTTTGCAGCATTTTGCAGCATGTTTGCAGGGCTTCAAGCTTTTTTTTAATGAGTGTTTTTGGTTTTCTTTTTTATGGATTTGGACTATATTTTGAGTGGTTTAAATGATTTGACTTAACATTTTTGCTGTTGTAGTTTTTGTCTTGGCCTTCATTTGTACTTTTGTTAATGTTCTATTTGCATTAATTAATGTGATGCATGCTTTTAATTGCTATGTTATATACCTTTAATTGCTATGTATAGTATACAGGCAATTACCTGATGTGGGTTTCTACTGGGGAAAAAAACACATCCATGTATTATACACGGAAGAATATTACAGGGGGAGTGGCATATAACAAGATTTTTTAAACCCCCAAGACAACATAAACCATAAGAGCAAACCTTTAGCCATTGTTGTAATCATCTCACATGAAGTGTGTGTAAAAAAATGTGCAGATGCCCAAGTCATGAGGCACTCCACCCACCCAGTGTGACTCCGCTGCACTGCCACCTGTGGTTACCCAGTTGGTAGTGTCATAGTGGAGCACACAGTCCTCCCTCCCTCCCAAGAGGAGGACAGCATCCTCTGGGATGCTTTATCCTCCTCCTGCTGGCTGAGCCCCGATGACTTGGGCTCGCATCTGAACCCAGGTCACTGGTCTCACAAATGGTAGTACTACCTCTGCACTGACAAACTCGCTCAGGATGCCATTTTTAAGGTTGCTTGGTATAGCTGGCAGGCATACTCAGGTCACAAGAAATATGGGGTTGACAGGAAGGAAGTGAAAAATGTTCCATAATCTCATGGACTACATTTGAGTGTGCTTCCACCTAATCCTGCCTGCCCAAGGATACAGTATTGCCATAGAGACTGCATAACAAGGAGTTGTATAGTAAACTGTATGCAATCACTGTGGGTAGGCTGCTATTACCAGAGTTATCAAAAACATTTGACAGGAGGCCACTAACACCTTCCCTGTCTCTGAGCTGCTGAACACTGATGTTTTCTCTATGTTGTGAAACGCCCACATACAGTATGTAGAACAGGGTTTTTCAACCAGGGGTCCTAGGCCTCCTGGGGGTCCCTGAGTAAGGCACAGTGGGTCCTTGGAGTGAGCAGAAAAAATGTTAAATACAAAACCGCAGAAACAGTGTTTAATACTGTCTCTGTGTTTTAAATCATGTTTCCATGCTCTGCTGTAGCAGCCCCAGCTACATTCATGCTCCTTTTCACAAAATAATTACTTGGAGGCAAGCACTTCTAAAGAAAGAGTCCAATCAAAACCAATTATTTGTTTTAACTTGAGCTGCATTCACTTGTAGTACCTAGTATGTTTCAGCGGTCTGCAAAGCAGCATCTTTTACCACATTTATTTCTCTCCTTCACTCAGTTACATGTATAAAATGTGTCATAAAAATGTATTTAACCCATGTAGAAAGGCATTATCCAGACTTGTTCCACAAAATTGCAAAAAAAAGGAGAATATTACTGAACTGCAGGGCTGTCCAGATTGGTATGCTGACCACACAGCAAAACCCATATGGTGAAATCCCCACAATGACAATCTCAACAGGCTTTGAGATTGTCGCTGTGGTGGAATTTTCACCTTTTCACCATCTTCCCCACCTTGAGATAACTCTGAATCACAGTTAGGAATCTATAGAAATAGGGCGTAGGGGGCACAGACCCCCACATTAGAGGTTGGGGGGGAGAGCCCCCTGATGGCAAAACACACTGATGTCTGACAGACAATATTTCACCTGTAAGCATTGGGGATCTTGCTATGCTGAACCTCGACAACAGTGTTGTTGAGTCAGCATAGGTAAACCATCCAGACTAGCAGCTATAGCCTCCCAGTGGCAATCTTGGATCATCTCTGTGGGATTCAGATCTGAATCTTTTATTCACAACTCTCCACTCTTAACACCTTCCACACCGTCATTTTCTCAGGGTTACATAGTGAATATAGGATTTAAATCTGGTCTCTGGCCAGAAGTTCTGTGCTCAGACTCCATACCCCATCACCATTTGTGTGAGAAACTTAACTTCCATCCTTCCACACCCACTGTCCACCGTTGCAGGTAAAGGGTCCCTTCCACTGCTGACCTTTGCTCCAGACGTTCATGCACACAATAAGGTTGAAAACCCCTGAGGTAGAAGACATAGAAATCTGTACAGTGTAGTGTAACAGGCATACCGGGCCATAATGTTGCATGCTTAATAGCGTACGGCATTATGGCGAAACCCAGACCTGTGCGCTCCCTGAGTTTGACCCCCCTGGAGTTGAGAATCTTTAGTGGGAAGGGGTCCGAGGTATGCAGCCCCCCATAACAGGGGTTGTGGGATTGGAGCCCCCCACAGAACAAAGATATGATGCCTCATAGCATTAATCACCCAGCAAGTTAGTGCCATGCAGCATTATGTCTTGCGACATAATGACCCTGTGCCATGTAAAGGAATAGTGAATGAACCATGAAAAATGTTTAAAAGACTTACCCCCTCTTATAATGGTGTAAAGGGGTTCAAAGAATTGCACAGACAAGCATAGGGAGTAAGGAGAGGGAACCTGAAGACTAACTGAGGGACCCTTACATGTTCTGGGTGAAACTTCCTTGGAAAGTAGCAGCATTGACTGGAAATGCCTAATGGCAAGGGTAGTAGCATTACCAAGGAGTCCCAACCTGTGAGACAATAGGCTGTAGAAATTTAGTGGCCAGGTAGAGCCATTTCATAGTTTTTAAATAACAATATAAATAACGGGTAAATGCAGGACACCACTGAAATTATGCTGGCAGCAGGACAGAAGGCAGAGCTAGATGTCATTGTCCACCTGGGGACTAATGACTTACTAGGGACAGGGCTGGGATAGTGCAGGGTGAGTTTAGGGAGCTGGGGAAGGGTCTAAGACAGGCCATGTGCTCAGTGACTTTCCCTGAGGTGATGCCTGTGTGCAGTAGGGAGAAGGAGAGGAATCTCTACACCAAGAGTTTCAACTCATGCCTGAAGGAATGGTGTGGGGTTCTACTACATTCGGGACTGGGGACCCACCAGGGAATATAAGGCCTATATTGGGGTGATGGCCTGCATCCATCCCAAAGGGTAACCACAGTCCTCAGTGGATGGTTTAAATATTACTTTGGTGAACATCTGAACTAGCTGAGGGGGTGGCAGAAGAGCTCAGAGAGGCAGAAAATGTACCTCAAGAGAGTTTGAAATAGAGAACTGGGAAAACCTGAGAAGAGTGGAATTCCCTGGGATGCAAATTAATATGGGAAGCAGGGTGGAAGAAAAGAAGGGGCATGGGAGTGGGTGCATTAAAAAGAGGGTGAGGGGAAGGGAGGAAAGCAAAAAGGGAAAAAGGGATAACAAACAGAGTGGTAACAAAACCTGGAAAGCCATGTGTGTGAATGCTAGAAGTCTAGGAAATAAGATTCCAGACCTAGAGGCCACAGTGGCAGAGGTCGACCTTGAAACTGTGGCCCTTACTGAGTCATGGTGCACTGAAAACCATGACTGGCACAGGGCCATATGATGCTATACTCTATTCAGGAAGGACAGGGTAGGAAGGAAAGGATGGTGTGTGGCACTTTATGTGAAGGAAGGCATTAAAGTAACATAGATACAGGGAATGTGGGAGGCAGAGGTATGGTGGGCCAATCTAGAGACAAAATTGGAGCCTCTCTTTACATTGGTGTGATCTACAGATCTCCAGCATTGGAGGAGAAGTTAGATAAGGTACTGATGGAAGCCATTGGCAAGATTGCAGTAAAGGGGGAAGTGCTATTGATGGGGGGCTTCAATCTGTCAGATGTAGATTGGAGCCTCCCAGCTGCAGTTTCAGCTAGAAGCAGGGACATCTTGGACTCTTTGCGGGTGGTGGGAGGATTCCTCAGACAATTAGCCAGTGAACCCACTCACGATGGGGAAATACTGGACCTGGTACTCACCAACAGGGACAGTGTTGCAGACATCTAGGGACCTGCAATCACTATTCATTGGGGTTCTATATATGGATGGCTGCAGAACTGATCCATACAAAGGCGAGAGTACTTAACTTCAGGATGACAGATTTTAAAAAAGATGGGTGAATTCCTCAAGGATGACCTGGCAGGAGGGTTGAACTAGGTGGATAGAGGCACATTGGGGGAAAACTAAAAGGGGCCATAGTGAAGGCAACAAACCTCTGGGTCAAGCAAGGCAGCAAAAGAAAGAGGGAAATGAAGCCACTATGGTTCTTGAAAGAGGTGGTGCAAAATGTAAAAGTTACGAGGGTAACATTCAGAAGGTTCAAGGAGACACAGAGGGAGGAGGAAAAGGAGGGTTGCCAGGGGAAACAGAAGAAACTCAATATACAAAAGATGTTGAGCAGAAAAACAACATCAGAACTGAATATGAGATGCATAAAGTGCTTTAACAAGAAAATGGGTGCCAAAATACAGAGAGCAAAAAAGAACCACACTCATTCCCCAGGGGAGGCTAGCAGTTATATAGTAGGCCAGTTAACTTAACTTCGATGGTGGAAAAGGTAATGGAATCACTGCTGAAAGAAAGGATTGTGGAATGTCTTGAATCCAGTGGGTTACAAGATCTGAGGCAGCATGGATTCACAGGAGAAGGCCATGACAAACTAATCTGATAGAGTTCATTGACTGAGTAACCAAGGAACTAGATAAGGGTGAAGCAGTTGACACAAACTACCTAGATTTCAGTATGGCGTTTGACACTGTTCCACATAGGAGACTAGTAAGCAGGTTGGGTAAAGTAGGAGAGTGGATCCAAAGGTGGTAAATTGGATAAGAAATTGGTTATGGGATAGGCAGCAAAGGGTGGTGGTAAACAGAGTTCTCTCAGGGGAAGAAAGGGTGACCAGCAGGGTGCCTCAGGGATCAGTGTTGGGATTGGTCCTCTTTAATGTATTTATAAGGGACATTGCAGAGCAGCTGAAAGGGCAGGTCTGCCTGTCCGCAGTTGACATCAAACTCTACAGTAGGGTGGATACTCGGGGGGGGGGGCGGAAAGGATGAACAGCGACCTGAGAACTTGAGGGGTGGTAAAGGATATGGCAGCTGGGTTTCAATATGAAAAAGTGCAAAATAATGCACTTGACCACATTAACCCAGGGGTGTAGTACAAAATGGAAGGGAGACCTTGGGATGATCAATATTGGATGACATAAAGGTGGCCAGACAGTGTGACAAGGCAGTAGGGAGGGCAAGTGGGTTGCTGCAGTGCATGCAGAGTGGTATGACCATCAGAAATAGGGAGGTGGTGCTGCTTTTGTATACAGTAGATCACTAGTAAGACCCCACCTAGAGTTCTGTGTCCAGTTCTAGAGATCACATCTCAAAAAGGATATGAAGTTGAAGCAGTCCAGAAGAGGGTCACTAAAATGGTGCAGGGTCTGCCTCAGGAGTCTTATTAGGAGAAATTAAGGAACTTAAACACTGTATGTACACCCTGGAAGAGAGGATAAAGAGGAGGATATGACTGAAACCTTTAAATGCCTCATGGGTGTAAACAAGGCACAAGAGGGAGAATTTTTCAGAACAAAAGGTGCTCAAGGACAAGGGGGCATGATAAGATGCTGGGGGTGGGGAGATTCAGGAGAGATGTGGGAAAGTACTTCTTCACATTGAGTGGTGGATTGCCAGAACAGTCTTCCAGCAGAAGTGATGGTGGTGAAAGCAGTGATGGGGCTCAAGAACGCATGTCATAGGCATAAGATAATCTTAGGGAGAGGGAAATGGGTGTGAATGGGCTGGAGATCAACTAGGAAAGGCAGGGAAAATTGGCAGATTAGGTGGGCTAAGCTGTCCTTGTCTCCCAGCAAATTTTATGTTTCTATGTAAGATGCAACATCTCAGGTGGACTATCCTGGGTAAACAGTGTAAGAAATATGAAACTATGACTCCTAGAAATGATGCATTTCATATCAGATGGACTATCCAGAGTAAATAGTCAAAAAATGAATAAACACAGAACCCTACTGAAATTAAAGTATTGCATCTTAGGTGGGCTACCCAGGGTAAATTGTAAAATTGATAACATGAGGACCCTACAAAAAAAAGGCATTTATTTATGTATTTATAACATATTTTACCAGGCAAGCAAGGAGAGTCCAGTTAAGCTTGTTTCCAGTTGTGATCTGATGGGGGAACAGGGGGCAGGACAAAGTCAATACAAACAATTCAGTAATAGTGATGTACAAGGTCAGCATACTGTACATACAGACTCCATTTCAGAAAAGTATAAACAGACCCTGGAGAGACAAATTATACCACAAAAACAGAGCTGAGTCACATTCAGATACCATGGATACAGGGACAGAATGTTAGTCCCTCAGACAGTGCAGAGGAAGATATTCACTGCCAAATTATAGGGAAGCGGTAGCACCTCTGTAATTAAGGGTTGAACAAGAGGTTCAATGTTAAACCCCTAACTTTGCACATAAATGGCTTTGGCAGCATTTGATGAAATTAACTGAATTTTTTCATGTGTTGTCTAGGAGGCATAGTCTAACTCTGTGGAAAGTTTCATGATGGCACCGATGCAGTTTCTGAGATCCGCAAATGTCATTTTCCTGAAGACAACTAATTTTTTTCCTATACTTAACATGGGCTTTGGTTTTGCTCTCATCTACATCCTACATGGAATTTAATTTTTTCCTGAAACTTTCAGGTTAGAAGTGTGCTATGCCAAGATAGGGCCTTTGGAAGATTTTGTGAAAAAATATTAAACAGTTCCAGAGTTATAAGGATTTACATGTATGTTGTCTTCTGTTCTGAGCATGCTCAGAAGGGTTTATGGGATAATGCTTTGATACAATCCCAAACATATGGTGTTCCAAGACTGTTTTTAGTCTTGTGAGATGTTGTGCTCATGATATCAAACATTTTTTGTTTTGTTTGTGGCAGCCAACATCTTGTTTCTCACCTTGGTAACAAACTACTAGTTCAAACTTCTATTACTGCAATCATAATAACAAAAGCAAGCATTTGTCAATGCCGAATGTTTGTTTGCTGGTATTAGCATTGGAAATGCAGGCATTAGACAGATGCAGAATAGGAACGGCAGTGAAGTACTGAACTTCACGCCAACCCCACCTCCACCCTGCAGAGATGGACAGGTATTGGGGTATGTGTATGTGTTGTCGCCCATAACATTCATGCCATTCCACCTCACCCTATCCTGCAGACACTGACAAGTGTTGAGGTATGCCTTGGGGTGTTTTGCTTTACAGTCACCCCACTTCATAAGGATATACACTGAAATGGGTGCAATATAGAATGAGGTGTACTGTTCATAAGGAGGTGTGGAAAAATGGCAATATTGAAAATCTGGACTGAAAATATTGCAAATTTACAAACTTATGAGCATGCGTAGCAACTGCTCAATGCATGCTCGTAAAACAGTAACTTTTTGGGATTTTTTCCACCAAATTTGCAACATACACTTTTTGAGATCCCACCTCATGAACACTGGCACTGTCGTTTCGTTACTCGGTCCCAAAAGGTGATTCCGCGCAGTGACCGTGAAATCACCTCTCGGGACTGATTAATGCCATGGCAGTGACTGAATTCATGAGGAGGGGTCCCAAAAACCCCATGTTGAAAATGTGGCGCCAAAATTCCAAAAATAGCCTGAGATATGCCAAAAAGTTGAAAAAAACCCTATTTAACCCATTATACAGCTTACCGGCATTTCCTCAGTTCACGGTCAGCTTTGAAGAGTGCAGACGTGTTCCCAGTCCACTGAAGATCATAGCACCAGACTCCGGAGGTAAGTATAGGGTGAGGGGGGTGTGAGGAGGCAGGGTGTGCAGTGGGTGTGCACAGGGTGTGGGGGGAAGGGCGAGGGAGACCATGAGGGACTGTTTTTGTTTTACATGTTTTAAAACAAACAAAAAAAACATTGCAGGACAGTTTTTCCTTTGCAGCGGCATTAGGCACACTGGGGTGGGCTCCCAGCATGCCACCTGAATATTTTTTTTTTTTGGGAGTGTAGCCGATAGGGGATTGGGCACCCCCGTTGGTACAAAAGCAGGGAGGTGCAAGAGCCAAGGGGTATTGGGCACCCCTTGGACTCTCCTGTTACTCCTTGGGGGGCTGATGCTGATGGGGAGTAGGCTCCCCTGTTGGCACATCAAACAGGGAGGGGGAACATACTGCCAATGGGGACTGGGCTCCCCCATCAGCAAGTCAGCACCGGGGAAGGATGTAAACCGGAATTGGGGCCCCCGTCAGCAAAAACACACTTCTGTGGGGAAGGGCACATGCTGCTGAGGGGGATTGTGCACCCCCTTGGCACTGGAGCCATTTGATATTCTTTGTGAACACAGCGGCAAGGCACCACCATGTTCCCAAACAATATTACACTAGCAATGTTCTGCCCAGCAATGACGTATCACTGATGCTGCAATGATGAGGCAGCCTGTGAAAACATTACAACTTGGTGCAACTTCTGGAAGCCAGTGTCATCAGCACACTCTGCCTCCATTGGTGCACCATGGCTAGGCCCCCAAGTGCAATGCTTCTGTTGGATGCCACACTGCCGCGCCTCGCCTACCCGCTTCTCTTCTAAACTGTCACATAATGTTTCTTGCGCATGCACAAGCAAACATAAAAATGGATAACAGCAGAACTTCTCCAAAAACAAGAACAGTTAAAGCAACTGTTGTTGGCTACTATTAATTCTTGTGTGCAACAGGTGAGCTGGTGCAAACATCTTCTAAAATTTACATCAGGTTCACATGTTGCATGCTTGACATGAGTGCAGCAGCTAAGCTAGTGTGGACATTATTTAAAAATCACATCAGGTTCACATGTTTTATGCTTGCCATGTATGTAGCAACTAAGTTGGTGTGAATCTCATCTAAAAAAACTCATCAGTTTCCATTTCTCATACTACTGCTAGCAATTAGAGCCATTAAAATACCCTTTTCATTGATTTCCCATTAAAATTAGGTAAATTAAATTATTCTGATCCTTTTGCAAGTTAATGGCTTTTGATTTTTGTCATTAAATTGCCATTAATTTGTTAAGTATTGTTTTCTTACTGCATTAAATGCTTAGGATATAGTCAGCCAACATGCCCCCTTCCAGAGGTGCAAAGACGGGCCTCTGTGTTGTGAATAAACCAAAGGGACAGCACTCACATAGAAATAATGTCATGCAACTTTTATAAAGTACAAATGCAAGGTGATTTATTTGGCAGGCCAGAGCTGCACCATACAGGCCCCAGCGCTTCCGTGACCAAGCCTTCCTCAGGTGGCATAGATGCAAAGCAGATTTGGGGCTCTGTGTTGTGAAGCCTGACCTTTTTGTTTTGTGCCATGCAAATCCCCGTATGCATATGTAGTACTACAAATGTGTTTTTCCATGACTGTTATAGCTCACTTACTTTCCCTTTGTCATTCTGTATGGAGCATATACACTATGGCCATGCTCAGTACTCTTTGTGCTGAGTAGGGTCTTGGAAGCATGCACCATACCTCACATTTTGTTACTGAAATGAGGGACATGGACAATCAAAATGAGGGACAATGAGGAACACTAACCCTCACAATGATCAGGACACATCCTGAAACATGGAGATACAGTACTTCAGAACACAATGGAAACCACTGTATTTACTTGTACTGATGTTAGTTCCTAAGAATTAATTTCTACCATAAAGCAGGGGTGCCATCTAGGTAGGGCAGAGAAGGGCAGTACCTCCCCCCTTGCATTTGTGCCTAGATTGTTCTTATGGTGAGGCAATAATGCCATTAAATTTGGATTTAATCTTTTGCACAATAAGTGCCCCCAGCCTGTGGTATGCTCAAGCTGCAGGTGCACTCCTGACTCGACTGAGTCTGTATTGTGTTGTCCACTCTCTCCACCTATTAGTGGTGGTGCCATCACACATGACATGGAGGAGCTCCAGCCAAGCAACAGCACATGAATCATGCAAGTGGGACACTGTCTTTACCACCACAGAGTAAACAGGCTGCACACTACAGACTGGAGGATTCAGTGAGCACTGAACTCTTAATAGCAGTGTTGTGGTGGTATACTTTTGTTGGTCTAGTCTTAGTGAAACTACATCTCTCTTGGTGGCTGAAGGAGCTGGGGGTGATCTAGAAGCTAACTTGAGACTAAGCTACCTACTTACCCTACTAGGCTCACCTCACAAAAAGAACAATGTGGGCCCCCTGCAGCAGCATGCTAATCCTCACAGCAGCAGTGACAGTGTTATGGGTGGCCTTCACAGGCCTTGATCAGTGCAGTGCAGCAGCACCCATGGCAGCAGCCAAGCAAGAAGCAAGCAACACAGGTTGGGTGGGTTAGATTGGTGAAGTGACTTGGTTGCAGACCATATTGGGGACCTGTGACTGTAAGTTTGAGCATCCAGATTGTAGCAGAAGGATGGAGGAGGAGCGAATTGAAAACTGAGCTGCTAGCACACTGGGCCAGGCTGCAGGTTCTGGCCAGTTGGCTTGATAAGTAAAAGTAAATTATTTTTTTACAGGGGAATTTTGGAAGGAGGTAGGACTGAAATATTGTTGTGTTTTTTACATTTCTGTGCCTTTGGACAGCTTCACTACCCATATGGGATGGATGATGAATGAAATGGAGTTAGGGAGAGAAATTGGGACAAAGCTTTTTTTTTCTGGGAGGGAGGGAGGGGATTCAGAACTTCAGCCAGGAAAGAAATTGGTTAGTAACTGGATGAGTTTAAGCCCAAATCTGATGAACTGCTCCGGGGTGTAAACAGATGAATCTTACACATTTGAATTTTTCCTGATTTGCGTATCACTTTTCAGTCACACCAAATAAGTTTTACCTTTTAGAGATGTTCCAAACATTCCAGAGCTTGCCGCCTAGGGGCTAACTAGCACGTGGCCTCCAGTGGTTGTTGGCTCCCCCCTGCTGAAATATGAAATGGTGTCCCTGCCATAAAGTATAAATTTACAGGACATTCTCTGTGTAAGCAGCATGTTTCCCATGAAGGATGGATGAGGGGTGAACAGTTTTCAGGGGTAATATGAGGGCTGTCCCTTGCATTTAGTGACAGTTGAGTGGTTTGGTATGGTATGCACAGACTACTGGAGCCCCACTATAGACAGGCTTGTGGGCCCCCCCAGTGAAGCTGACCTCCACATCCCCACACTCAGCACATTATGACATAGGGCAAGGGAGAGTGCAGGGGTGTGCCCTATTGAAATGAATGAGGATATTTTTTATTACTATTTTATACATTATTGATGGAGAGTTGGAGATTAATGAAGTCCACTGCTTAACTAACAATGGCCTTGTTTGTAGAACAGTGGCCTTCATTATTCTCCAACTTGCCATCATAATGTATAAAACAGTAATAAAAAATAACTCCATTCATTTCAAGGGGGTACGCATCAGCACTCTGACCCTTAGACATAATCTCTTAGATACTCCTACCTCTGGCTCCCTAGTACTCAGGTAAGAGATTCTCAACTTATATCTATACTTGGTGGGTTGTCTGTAGCAGCGAGGCTGCATGCATGGGGGGACTGACCATGTGTGTGGGATGTCGAGCTATTGCTACTTTTGTGTTAGCCCCTAAAAGTCTATTTATGTGGAAGCATTCAAACTGATGGAGAGAAAATAGTAGGAGTACAGGCCAGATAGAAGTAGTTAAGTACTTTTGTGGGTAAGTGTGTATTGGGGTGGGAAAAAACACATGTGTTTCCATTGGTATGTGTGCTACAGTTCAGCTGTGCAGCTGAGATGAGGGGAACAAGAAAACTAAAAAGTGTATCAGTGGCTATAAGCATGCTGCATACATTCAAGTACCTGTATATGCAGATTTGTATTGAAGTGCACATACCGTCTGTATGCAGACAGTATAACTTAGTGGTTAAAGACACTGAGCTGCAAACCAGGGGATCTAAAGTCTTGGATTTGAATCTTATCAAACCCCTTTGTATACTGTGTGATCCTGAGCAAGTCACTTAACTTTTATGTGTGCAGTTATCAGTGATCACTTGCTTTTTGCATGAATGCCACATGCATGCAGTCTGTTCAAATTTAATATAAAAAGCATGCTTTCCACACTTGCTTGCTGCACGCATTCCACATGCATTCAATTGGTTCCAATTTAACATTTAAATCATGCTTGCAGCACTCATACATTTTCACATGGGTAGTTTTATATGTGCAGCATGGAAACATTTCATATAATTATTTCTGTAAGGGATGTTATTAATAATTCTTTAAAATGTGAAATATAGGGAAATCAAAATGATATCAAGAGATCTGTGTAAGTTACCAAGCTCAGTCTAACAGCAAACGGGATTGCACAAACAGAAGTTGGTTAGTTAAAAACACTGGAACAAAAACAAATGTGTTTGCACATTCACCTAGTGTTGAATGATTCAGAGAGTGCAAACTCTAAGTCCAAATTCCAATTAATTTCTTGGACAAGAGAACCAAATGGAGCAAACAGAACAAAACCTAAGGAGAATGAATTGCACTAAACTGCACTATATGGTATTGACAGACACTGTGGCCAAACAGCCCCAGTGCTTCAACTCTCTGTGAGTCTTTGTCAGGGTACTTAGATAGTCACATCAAGCTTCAACACTGTTTAGCTGCTACATTTGTAATATAGTTTAACTAAAAGTCATATTGATGAATTATGTTTTTGTACATCAAAACAGGAAATGAAGCAACACCCTTCTCCCAGAGTATTTGGCACTCACTTGTACTATGATGAAATCCCTGCATCCTTCTTTGAGAATAAAACAAAGGTACAGTACCAGTTAAATTTCAGCCTTGTAACAGTTGATAACAAAAGAACAAGAAATATGGATCTAGCACACCATGTGGACTACAAGTAAAGCTAAGGGGTAACCTTAAATGCACACTGTAAATTAAAAAGGAAGTTAAAGTTGACATTTGAACCTTGAAATCTTCTGGTGGGTGGTTCATAAGACAAACATAATAAGAATAGATAGTGTACAATATGTGGACTGTTGCATCTTAACAAATTTACTAGCAGGCATCTACATATACAGTAGCATTTTAAATTATGTACTTTGGTTGATTACTGTAAATTATATACGCTGGTGCTTTTAAAATATGTCTAATGTGTGTACCAGTGATATGCTGCTTTTCGTCAATAGCTGAAGCTGAACATGTTGCCTCAGATTAAAGGTTCTTACCGGGGGGTTCTTATGGGGGGGCTTGTAGCATCTAGGGTACCTTAAGCATTAGAAAGTGGAATAGAGCAGACTGGATGGGCCACACGGGCCTGATCTGATGGGAACATCTATGCATCTACAGTATGTTCAATTTGGTAAAGATGTTTAAAGACATAACACCCAAGAGTCAAAGACAATTGCATTCCAACCCATTTAGTTATCTCATTATAGATCGAGGGAGTGATCCCAACTAATTGGAGCTGTCCTTTACCTTGCGCGTGAGAGAGAGGCTCTTATTCTGTGAAGAGCGTCTCACGTGCAGATGCCTTGGAAATGGGCAGGTTCAGGGAAGTTTTTGTTTAAAATAATATTATTGATCTCTGTTGATCAATAATATGATAATATGTCCCCATCACCATTCATTCCTGTATTAGAGTGGTTTCACTTACCTTCGGCTTGAGCTAAGCTTCACTTTACTGTTCTCACTTGAGCTGAAGGTGCATGAAACCACCCTTATACAGCAAGTAGTGGCTCCAGGGATGTATTAACATATATTATAATTACATGGGTCATGGCATACTAACAGCATACAAAGCTCTTATTTACACAAACATACTGGTCTCATATCTAAATCCAGTGAGTGGCAGTGCAAATCCATTTTCACTTTTACACAGACAACCTACTTAGCCACATGACAGAGGAGTTCCTCCTGAATACTACAGTTTGCAGTGCTTATCCAGTTGCCAGGTGTATGTGAATGTAGACAGGGTTTACATCTGCTAACAAGCTGGAGTAAAACTACCAAAGAGTTGCACCAATGAGATAGCATCATTTGCATAGCATTATGTCTCTGCAGTGAATCCATGATGGTGGTGGTGCTATCCAAATGTTTTTCCCCAACTGCTTCCTCTTGATTTATTGCCCACTTCTGTGCAAGCTGAATTTTTAGTTTTCCTGGCCCAGTGCACTCCTCTCTGGCAGTCCAGAGACCCCCACACACACACTAACCCTATGTTGCAAGTACTCCTTGGTGTCGTGTCATCTCCTTCTCCCTGACTGCATCAGCATCCCACACTTTCTTCTGCTCCAGACCTATTCCTAGTTTCAACTTTGCATCCCACCCTGTAGCAGTTCCACTGGTGTGTGTGTATGTGTTTGTGTGTGTGTGGGGGGGGGATATTTGCAAAAGTCTGGGTCAGTGAAGGTTGCCATGCTTTGATAATGGCCCTGTTGGCTGTTTTCATGGTGATTCCCAACCCTTTCCATGCACAGTCACAAATTACTCAACCACTGTGCAATAAATGGCTGCTTGAACAAGTGTCATAAAGTTGCAACTGTCACTACATGGTCACAATGACTGCTTAGCTGCAGACTATGCAAATGTACTGTAAATAAGCCACCATATTTCTATTTATTTATGGAAGTTTTAAAGAGACAGTGGGTACAAAATTAACAGACATACTATGTTATTTGTTAATAGTAGCTTGTTTCTACTTTTTGTTTCTGATGTGGCTTTCTTGTTCCATTTGTTCATTAGAATGCTTTCTAGCTAATAGTATTGGGTGTGATGAGATAAGTACATTTTCTGAAGACTGACATACCTAGTTCTATTCTTTATACAGTAAAGCCTACCAGGATGAACACAGAACATGGCAAAATTACTCAGAGTTACTGCAGAAAACAAAATTGGTGGCAGTTATTCCCTTTTCTCATGTAGGACTCCGTGACACTGCATTGCATCCTGGCAGCTCCACTTTATCGATCATCAGCACTGTGACTTCACTTATTGTAATATTTCAAGTGGCCAATTTGGCAGCATGTGATTCACTCTTCTTGACTCAATTTGAGTTCACAGTCGGTGAGATCACAGGGTTGATGAGGTATGAAGAGGAATAGAACTAGATGTACAGTAGAAGCCATTTAATCGGGACATGGATAATGGGGACGTCTGCTTTATTGGGACATCCCACTGGGCACCGATTAAGTGGCAATACTATCCTATGGGAGGTATTGTTGTTTAAATAGGACACCCCTGCCACCTAACTGGGATGATTTGGCCATCAGTAATCTGTTACAGTCTCTCCTAATCAGTTTTCACATATCCATTTCACACAGATCAGTATGTGTGAATTTTTTTTCACTGCAATATTAATCTGTCCCACCTTCCTTCCTCCCTCCCTAATATCTGACCTCCAATAACTCCCACACTCAGATTGCCAGAATGTCATTGGCAAACACAAGGTAAACAGTGGTTTTGACAGTGGGACTAAAGCAGTGTGATAGGAGAGAGAGGCAGCTATCTTTATTTTTCTCACCTACCTGGTTACTCGCGCTGATGCATTGATTCGCTGACTTGCTCGCCAAAAAAAAACCCCACTGTTTCTCTCGCTGGCAGTTGTTCTTGCTGACTGGCTCACTGAGAAAAAAAAAAAACTCTTTGTCTTTCTTGCTGGTTGCTTTCACTGACTCAATCCCTGGGAAAAAGGGGAAAAAAACAAAGCATTGTGTCTCTCTCGCTGCCAGTTGCTCTCACTGACTAACTTCCTGGGGGAAAAAAATGTTGTTTCTCTCTCGTTCCCTGTTCTTCTTGCTGTGCTTGTCTCCCCACGCCTCTGACTCTTGTTAACTACAACAAGTGTATTTGTTGACAGGTAAGCTTACCAGAGAATAACATCTCCTTTTACAGAACAGCCCTGGGTTACAACACCAATAACAGGATAACTACAACCAGTGTTTAGTTTAGCTTACTTTACACACAGAAAGTGAACTTCTGATAATGAAGACGGTCACTTAATCAGGATGAAAAGGTTGCCATGAGGCTGTTCCAATTAAGCAACTTCTACTGTATCAGCCTCCAGGCAGAGCACTGTTCCACACATCACATCCAGTGCTGTTTGTCAGGGAGAAAATATTCTAATCAGCTAAAAGGATAAGAAAAAATACTTCCACTATAAGAAGTAGCAGTTGACTTTTTAAAAACTAGTGTTAATTTCTGGCAGTATACTAACCCTTTAAAAGCCATGTTATAAGCACAATTTGGTAAATCAGGGACATTTCATTATAATCAATAATGTGCATCGAAAGGAACTCACTGGGCCTAATTCTCAAAGCTCCTGGTGCAGGGCAAGGGGCTTGTGCTACAAGGAATGATACAAAGTGCCCCATGACCAAAAGATGCACTGAGAGTGAATCTCAAAGGCAGCCTGTGTCACCCACAGGCTTCCTGCACCAAACAGTGCTTGTCCCACTTGTGCACCACAAAATGGGCTGCAGCAAGGTGCTAGGGACTTGTGATAGACACAGGCTGTCAAAGTTCTTCAATTAGGATTCTCAAAACTCACCGAGAGGGAGAATTTCTATGTACCATTAGACCAGCTAGGGCTGGTCTAAGGGTACTTAGAAATTTGCCCTCTGGGTGAGTTGAGCACTTTATGGCACTGTGCCATGGTCCCCTGCCCTAGCCCCGATCTCCCATTATAATATATAATAAAATCCCTGGTAGTCTAGTGGCCCCCCAAGCCCCAGTCCCTTGTTACAATTATTAAAAATCCCTGGTAGTCTAGCTGCCCCCCAAGTAATGATCTCCCATTATAAAATTTAAAATATCCCTGGTGGTCTAGTGGACGGCTCCAGCCCCAATCCCCCTGTTAAGTGCAATTCTGAAATACCTGGTGGTCTAGTGGACGGCTCCAGCCCCAATCCCCCTGTTAAGTGCAATTCTGAAATACCTGGTGGTCTAGTGGACGGCTCCAGCCCCAATCCCCCTGTTAAGTGCAATTCTGAAATACCTGGTGGTCTAGTGGACCCCAACCCTGCACTGCCCTATCACCCTGCTCTCCCCCATCCCACAATTAAGCCAGTGACTGGCACAGCCCACAGCTCACCACCACAGCCAGCCACCGCCTGAACTCTGAATGAGCACGTACTGTATATAGTACATGCTCAGTGATTGACAGCAGCTGTCACTGGACACTAGGGAATAAGATGTGCTATATATGGTGAATTGTGGTGGGGGTACCACTGAATACCAGGTTTCTGTATACAATGCTCAGAGGAGCGATTGGGGGGGTCACACTAGACCATGAAGGCTGACATTTTGCATGTGGCAATGACACTAAGGGGCTGCTGTGCCCCATAAAAATGAGCCCATAGTGGGCATGCAAATGGACCCTTAGCATCGTGTATGCCCAATGGGCTAAGTTGCACATTCAGGCTGAATATATAGTAGTAGCATCGAATTAGTGAAGGATTTTTAAGGATTTTAAAAAATCCCTATTGAGAATTGTGAAACCTTTAGTTAGGGATTTTGTTTTGTTTGTTAGTGTGTTCACTGCTACCCAAAGAGGGTTGTTTCATCTGATAGTGTAGTTGAAAATCTACCAGATGGCACTTAAGTACTGTAATAGAATCTGGCCTCTTTCTGTAGGTATAACAAAAAGAATTTTAGAGGATTTTTTTCCCTAAATTTTGTGAAGGATAAATAGGGAATCTCACAAAATTGCTTGACAAATTTGGCGCTACTATTGCACCCACAGGGGTCTTGGTGCTATCCTGTTTCAGGCAGCGCTAGCTTCTATGGGTTATATACAGATCAGGTCTGTGGTGGGGCAGCACAGCTGCACTTAGAATTGTGCTGACATGGCCTGATATTCAGTTTGATAACACCGCTCACTATCCAACTGAAGATAGCAGCAGCTGGGTTGGGCACAGGCACAAGTGCAGTGTAAACATTTGCACTGCACTTGCACTTTTATTTCAATATCCTGCCTTGATTGAGTTAATGGCAGAGGTCAGAAGAGCTCAGATCTGCTTTCACAAAGTTTAAAAAAACAAAGAAGAAAAAAAAAACAAGAGCTAACTTTTACAGCTTTCTTTTGCTTTTCTTTTCATCTTCTATTTACCCAGCAGTTTGTGTGGATTTATTTAGGTGTTGTTTTTGTGTATTGTTCTTTACAATACCTACTTTTATTTATTTGTTTTTTCTTGCCTTTACTCTGTTTCTTTCTACTCTCTCTTTTTTTCTAACTTAAAATGCATGAGACTGGTGACGAGGAGACTGGGAGCACTGGGACTGGGACCAGTCCCAACAAGAAGAAGGGGGTGCAGTCCACAGATGGTGTATACTTTGTCATCAGGAGCACTGGGAAATTAAACCCACACCCTGCCCCACAGTGCAGCACCAGCAAGCAATGGTACCACCACCAGTACTTCTTGACTGTACTTTGGTATGACCTGTACCTGCTCCAATACCTGCCCCTTTGACACTCCCTGTGGATGTGATACCATCTGAGCCCCATGAGAGTCCCACCCAGGACTAGAGATGGTAAGGGCCCTAATTTGCTCCAGAAAGTGATTCAAGGAATGAAAGCGAGCCATGGAGTGCTCCACCAGGCGAAGCGGAGTACTTAGCATTATAATGGGTAACGTGAAGTCCATTGAAAACAATGACTTCGCATTACTCCTCCTTCCCAAACCAC
The DNA here is from genome assembly GCA_016271365.2 of Neoceratodus forsteri. Classification (NCBI taxonomy): domain Eukaryota; kingdom Metazoa; phylum Chordata; order Ceratodontiformes; family Ceratodontidae; genus Neoceratodus; species Neoceratodus forsteri. Next base: position 1,745,110,885 of record CM057449.1, read on the forward strand.
TACTCCACCAATTCTTAAGGTGAAGTACATGTACTTCACCTCACTTCGCCTTGTTTTTAAGCTCCAAAGGCGAATTATGCAGTGATTCATACGATTTCAGGTCACATGGTCTCTAGATTGTTCTGCACAACCTCAATTTGGGGTAGTGTGCGTAGGAAGCAGTAGGAGACAATCAACTCTGAGAGCTCTCTGCAATTCAAACCTTCTAAAAACTGTTAAAAAGCCTTTTTGAGTCATTTTTTGTTTGGCTGAAACTTTAGTTCATCGATTATTGGAAACGTTTATTGTTTGTGTGTGGATTTTGAATGTTAATGTACAACATTCAGTCTGTGTAATGAGAGACAGTGGAAGTGTGCTTTGGAGGAGGGGTGTATCTGTGGTGTAGGTAGATTAACTTGGAGAAAAAGACAGTGCTTTCTGTTTTGGTGATATTTTTCTTGTATAACAGTGCTAATGTACACACAGTAATATTTTCAATAATTCTTGTCATTTTTTTGATGATTGTTGTGGTGCAGCAGTGCATAATTTTAGTTTGTTTAAAATATGTGGTTATATTACTGAAGTCTTCAATTTGCTACGCACTACTTAGTGTGTGTGTGTGAGTCTTTGTGTGATGCGCGTCATCAAATCAGACACCTTTTATTGTGCCACATAAATAATTTCAGCAATGTGAACCTGCTATCCACAGCAGCTGCTTGATTTTTGTACTTCTTTGTGGTATCTTTACTGGTACTAGTACTAGTGATTGTTACTGCAGCAGTGCAGTACACTGCCCCCCCCCCGCAGCCCACCCCAACGAGCAAAGGTATTCTTTTCCAGATTTGAATTTCTGATGGTGAGCACTGGTTAGGTGTTGTGCCATTGCATCTGCATCTCTTCAGTGCGCAGTGCAATCTTAATCTGTCTGTGCATTTGCATCTCTTTAGGGCCCAATCTCCATCTGTAACTTAAGTCACAGTTGTTTCTTTGGCTTCCCTTCAGAGTACTGGACAGGTGGGGTGCTTAATTCTGCATAAACATTGTACTCATTAATATGCGTTTTTAAGTCAGGACCATCATCTGCCAGAACTAACACATAGTGGATTCCCTGCAGGGAGAGGGCCTCAAACAACTGGTACAGCAACCCACAAGAGACAGGGCTATCCTAGATCTAGTACTGACTAACAAGGAAGGGATCACAGATCTCCAGGTAGAAGGTCACCTGGGGTCAGTGACCATCACATGGTATGGTTCAATTTGGCTACTACACCTAAATCATCCCATTCCAAGGCAAAAATATGGGACTTCAGAAGAGGTGAATTTGATAAGATGGCCAACAGAGTTAAGCTAGCCCTGGCAAAAAGAAACACAGGTGAGGGGGTACAGGCAAAGTGGGCAAGCATTAAGGATGCAATACTTGAAGCAACATCCCATGTGTTAGACAGAAAAGGAAGTGCAAAAGAAGAAGGAAACCACTTTGGTTCTCAAATACAGTAGCAGAAAAGGTCAGAGCCAAAAGGCTGGCCTTCAGGAAATATAAGGGAACACAGCAAGATGAAGATAGGGAGGCATACCAAACTGCCCTAAGGGAAGTAGGGAAGGAAGTAAGGCAGGCAAAGTCCAAACTGAGGAAACACTAGCACGAACAGTAAAAGAAGGTGACAAGACTTTCTATAGATACATTAGTGAAAGGAGAAAGTCCAGAGGGGGTATTGCTAAGCTTAATGGAGAAAAGGGAGCATGTGAGGAGGAGGACCCTGTAAAGGCATCTATCCTAAATAGCTACTTTTGCTCAGTATTTACTGAAGAGACGGTAGGGCAGGGCTCACAGCTCAGCATCATGGACACAGGGGGGAAGGAGGTGAGCACTACTCCCTTCACAAAAGAAAGGGTCCTACAAGAGCTTGTTAAGCTCATGGTGGTTAAGGCAATGGGACCTGATGGCATACATCCCAGGGTACTAAGGAGCTAAAGGTGGAACTAGCAGAGCCATTAGCAGAACTGTTTAGTGAGTCTCTGAGCACAGGAGAGGTCCCAGAAGACTGAGAAGGGCTCTTGTGATCCCGCTCCACAAGAGTGGTAGCAGGGAGGAGGCGGGAACTACAGACCAGTCAGTCTTACCTCAGTAGTGGGCAAGATTATGGAGGCAATCCTTAAGGAAAGGATAGTGCAACACCTGGAATCCATAGGGCACAGGATCCAAGACAGCAAGGGTTTACAAAAGGAAGGTACTGTCAAACTAATCTCTAGATTTCTTTGACTGGGTAACCAGAGTGGTGGACCAAGGGGAGCAGTTGATGTCGCCTACCTTGACTTCAGCAAAGCTTTTGACACTGTTCACATAGAAGATTGATAAATAAGCTGGGTAGGCTCGGGGTGGGTCAGAAGTTGGTCAACTGGGTGGCAAACTGGTTGTGACGGCAGAAAACAGAGAGTGGTGGTAAATGGTATACAGTCAGAAGAGATGCAAGTCACAAGTGGGGTACCTCAGGGATCAGTTCTGGGGCCAGTCCTCTTCAACATCTTTATTAGTGACCTTGCAGATGGACTAGAGGGTAAGGCTTGTCTGTTTGCAGATGACACCAAGATCTGCAACAGAGTAGATTATCCAGATGGGGTGGGCAGAATGAGAAGAGATCTGGATAAACTAGCAAAATGGTCAGAAGAGTGGCAACTGGGATTTAATGCAAAGAAGTGCAAGATCATGCACATAGGGAAGAGAAACCCTGAAGCCACCTATAGGCTGGGAGGGGAGTTGCTAGCAGTCACAAAGGAAGAAAGAGACTTGGGCATCATCATCACTAATGACCTGAAATCATCCAAGCAGACCTCTAAAGCAGTAGGTAAGGCTAGGGTGTGTTAGGGTGTATTAGTAGGGGTATCACAAGTTATAAGAGGGAGGTAATAATCCCTCTTTACAAGACACTAGTTAGGCCCCATCTGGAGTACTGCGTGCAATATTGGAGGCCACACCTTCACAAGGACATTAACCAAATTGAGGCAGTTCAGAGAAGAGCAACCAAAATGGTGCAGGGACGGCATCAGAAGACATATGAGGACAGATTAACAGAGCTCAATATGTATACCCTTGAGCAAAGGAGGGAGAGAGGTGATATGATCGAGGCATTCAAACACCTCAGGGCATTAACAAGGTGAAAGAGTCTAACATGTTTAAATATAAGAAAATAGCAGGACAAGAGGACACAGCATGAGATTAGAGGGGGCCGATTAAGGGGAATGTGAGGAAATCTTTTTCACAGAAAGGGTGGTGGATGCATGGAATGGCTTACCACAAGAAGTGGTGGCTATGAATACAGTGCAGGGCTTCAAACAGGCATGGGATAGGCATAAGGGAGCAATACAAATGACTATGAATAGATAGGCCACTGACAGAGCAAAGGCCGATGGCACATTTATAAGGTAGAAAAATAAATGGGCAGACTGGAAGGGCCTTGCGGTCCTTATCTGCTATCAACTTCTATGTTTCTATGTTTCTATCATCACGAGTCACTCGTGATACAAATCACATTCATCATCATGGTCACAAATGCAGTCACAAATCACAATTCACGATCACGTCATGAATCACAACACTAATTTTTTGACTAGTTACTTGGATGTCTTGTAAGCATGTTTTGTAGTATCTCCCCAGGCTTCACCTCCCCGCCATTGTACTCGTTGATGAGTGATTTTAAGTTGGGGAGTTTGTGCTACAGCTCATCAGGGAAATACAGCTGTAGACATTTGCATTCTCAATACAGTTCCATATTGGTTATCTCACACCGTCGACACTGAAGCACGTTCATCATCATCACGGTCACAAATGCAGTCACAAATCATGATTCACAATCACGTCATGAATCGCAACATTCATTTTTTGAATAGTTACTTGGATGTATTGTAAGACTGTTTTGTAGTATCTCTCTAGGCTTCACCACTCCACCATGGTACTCATTAATATGCATTTTTAAGTCGGGGAGTTTTGTGCTATGGCTCTTCGAGGAAGTACAGCCATAGGCATTCATGTCTCTTCCCGTACAGCATGTGAGTTACTGTACTGTAAGTAGTGTTGGATGAAGTGGCCCCAATTTGCTCAGTGAAGTGATTCACTGAGTAACGTGGAATCTGCGGAGAACTTCACAATGTGAAGCAGAGTACTTTGCTTCATAATGAGGAATGTGAAGTCCATTGAAACCAATGACTTTGCGTTATTCCGCCTTCCCCAAACCACTTCTCCACCAATTATAAGGCGAAGTACATTGAAATCAATATAATTCACCTCACTTTGCCCTATAATTGAGCTCCGTATGAAATTCTGCAGTTATTCATGGGATTGCAGGCCACATGGGCTCTAGATTGTTCGGCACAGCCTCAGTTCTGGCCTGGGTACTATGTGCAGTGGTAGCTGGAGACAGTTTGCTCTCAGTGCTGTGCAATTCAAAACCTCTAAAAGCTGTTTAAAATGCCTTTTTGAGTAATATTTTTTGCTCACAATTTAGTACATTGATTGTAGGAAACCCTTATGTGATCATATCATCGAGTGTTTATTGTTGTGTGTGGATTTTGAATGTTAATTTAGAACAGTCAGTCTGTGTACTGTGAAGTGTGCTTTGGGGCGGGGCGGATTTGTGGTGTAGGTAGATTAACTGGGAGAAAAAGGCAGTCTTTTTGTTTTGGTTACGTTTTTCTTGTATAACTGTGTTAATGTACACACAGTAATATTTTCAGTAATTCTTGACATTTTTTTGCTGATTGTTGTGGTGCAGAAGTGTACAATTTGTCTGTTTAAAACATTTGGTTATATTACTAAAGGTTTTCAATTTGCTACACATTACTTGAGTGTGCGTGTGAGTGTGAGTGCGATGTGTGCCATTAAATCAGAAACCTTTTATTGTATTACAGAGTAATTGCAGCAGTGTGAACCTGCTATCCACCGCACCTGCATGAATTTTTTATACTGTTTTTTGGTATCTTTACTGGTAGTGGAATGTTACTGCCATGCACTAATCCCTGAACTGGCAAAATGTATTCCTTTCCAGATTTGGATTTGTGACTTGTGAGCTCTGGTTAAGTGTTGTTGTGCCTTTTTGTATGCATCCCTCGAGTGTGCAGCACAATCTTAATCTGTCTGTGCATTTGCATGGCACCGTTAATTCTGGGATACTGCATTTCTTGTTACGCTCTCATTTCATTTTATCAGCACCGAGGAATTTTCTGGACACAAGACAGTAGCATTTTGGGGATGCACATTCATTTTGGTGACTCTGTGTGTGACCTGACCACTGTGCGCATGACTGAGTGCGCCATTAATTCTGGGAGACTTTGCATTTCTTGTTACACTCTCATTTCACTTCATCAGCACTAGGGAGTTTTCTGGACATAAGACAGTAGCACTTTGGGGATGCACATTCACTCTGGTGACTGTGTTGGTGGGATGCTGCCACTATTGTTGTTACTCCGCCTTACTTCACGTTTAAGGCAGAACGACAACACGAAGTAATAATAAGGCGAAGTGAGCCTTTCCTATGGGGCACTCTGTGTAGTGAAGTGCCAACACGAAGTGGTCACTCCGTGTTCACTTCGCCGGCATATTTTAAATTCACTGCATCTCTACCCAGGACCATCTGGCTCTTTCCCTCATCAGCAGAAAAATTTCTTTGGCTAGGACAATTTTGTAAGTGACCAGGCTGACAACAGTGTAGTGATATACACCTTTTGTCACACCATTGTTTGGTGTGGGAAATAGGGACGCCATTTGGGCACAGTTGGGCAGCACACCTGCCTTAAGGTAAGGCACCACCAGAAGTGGAAGGAACATGTCAGGAGGAGAAAAAACTGAGATACCTTAGAGGAGTAATGGTGGTGGCACTTCTTGTGCTCTTTCTGTACCCCAGGGAGGGCAACACAAGAAGAGGTGTTGAGGTAGGTTTTCATGCAGCACACAGGTCCTGGAAGGGTACATGGAAAGGGCAAAGGGGACTAAGGGAGGGAGCAGCAGCTGGACCTTGATGCTATGGGGGTCACCTGGGGGACCACTCTTAGATCCTCCTCCTCCTACCTCCACCAGTACAGAAGTCATGTATCTGTGTGGGAAGATAGAGGGGAGCTCTCCCACCAGGTTTTGGCCGTGAAAGAAACTTTGGAGGTGTTGCTCCAAAACCAGTGGAGCATTCTATTTTTTCATTCTCTATTTATTGAGCTTCTGTCCACCAGCCTGCCACCTTCATCTCTCCTCCCGCACCAGCCTTGTCACCCACCTTCTTTTGGACCAACTCAGCTCCATTCTTCAGCCCTGTGGCTTAACCCCCATGGCAAGGCTCTTTCATCAGGGTCCATTGGGGGATCTGGCACCCTTCAAGGTGACTCAAGCCAATGTCTATGGATCAGGGATACAGTTGATGGTGTGAGACCTTCATCCTTCTCTGCTGGGGTCTTTTTTTGGTTACTGCTGACCTAAGATACAGGCACACTAGGTAAGCATGTGTGTTTCTCAGGCTTCTTGCCTACAACTCCCCTTCCTGATATCATCTGGTGCACTGCCACCCATGGTCACCCAGGTTGCAGTACAGCAAAGAGGATAGTGACCCTCCGATCCTGCAGAAGGAGACCATTCATGGTGATGCTCAATCCTCCTCCCCTCAGCCAGCTCAAAAGACCCAGGCTCATTCCTAAATGTGGATTGCTGGTGTTGTGAGCAATAACACTACCATTGTGCTGATGGGCAACATCAATGAAGCATTCTTAAGGGTCTGACTGTACTCCATGGTGGTGGTGGTGCACCCTTTGTCCCAGGTCACAGCCCTATTCCCTCAATCTGTACACTCCTTGATTCCAGATATGACATCTGTCTCCTTTATTGTTATCTTCACCTGTTGTAAAAAAAAAAGAAAAAAAGGAAAAACATAAAAGAATTGTGTACATTTCTCTCTATCTTGATTACTGCTACTGCTGTATTTTGTCTGTCTAAATTCTGCTGTCAGTTGTCTTCTTCCAACTTAACAAAAGGAAAAAAATTCCAGTGTCCTTGCTGTATTGTTCTCTTTCTTGTGCAACTGGGCAGGCCTTACACTGTCACTGTCTTCTATCACTGTCTCAATAACCAGAATAATTATGTAAGATTGCTACATGGTGTTGCACTTTGTGTCAGTCCCCCTCTCCAGTTCTTGTAATGCCCTTTAGGGAAAACTGTGGAAGAAGCAAAGCATACATAAAATCTGCACTTCCATAATATTTCCTAACTATTAGAAAAAATATGCTTGACTGCTGCATGCCCCTACATGGTGCTTAACTGTGGCCAGTCCCCCTTCCACAGTAGCTGTAGCACACTTATGGGCAAATTGTGAAAAAAATACAACATACATAAATTCTGTGCTCCAAGAATTTTTTTTATCTATTGGAATAAATACATCAGGCTGCTGCATGCTACTACAAGATTCTGTGATGTGTAGTAGTCCCCCTGCCACAGTTCTTGTGTTGCATGTTAGGGGATATTGTTAGAAAATCACAGCATGCATAAATTCTGTGCTCTTAGAATTTATCTCACCTACCTGAATAAATATGTCAGGTTGTTACATATTGCTTCAAGGTACTGCACTGTATGTCAGTCCCTCTACCACAGTTCTTGTAACACATTTTAGGAGAAACTGTGAGAAAAACACAATACACATAAAATCTGTACACACAGAATTTTTCTCAGCTACCAGAATAAATATATCAGACCCTGCATGCTTCTGCAAGGTGCAGTGCTGTGTGTCAGTCCCCCCATCACAATCCTTATAATGCACTTTAGGGGAACTGTGAGAAAAGCACAACATATATAAGTTCTGTACTTCCAGAATTTTTCTTGACTACCGCACCAGAAAAAATAAGTCAGGCTACTGCATGCTGCGAAAAGGTTCTGTGTTGAGTGTGAGCCCACCTGCTACACTTCTAGTATCACACTTTAAACATACATAAATTCTGTTCTCACATAATTTTTCCCAGCCATCAGAATAATAACATCAGATGTCCGAATGCTGCAAAAAGGTGTTGCGCTGTGTTAGTTCTCCCACCATACATCTTGTAATGCACTTTTATTTATTTATTTGAAAAGAGTTAACTGGCAAAGGCACTCTGAGACAAGGCTTATTTCCAGGTGCAACCCGGGAGAAGGGGAAGGGGATAGAATCAAAGAGCATACATAGCTGTAGTGAGACAGTACAAAATAAAGTGCTAACAGTGTGCAAATTCAGCATGGTACAATTGCAAGTAGCAAAGCAAGAAGACATAAGCATCTATGAAACCCAGAATTACAGTGCCAAAAGAGCAGGATGTAACATGATAATGCTGTCTTGGTTTGGACAATAACTGGTCCAGGAAGGGACCCATCAACAGGGGTGGAAGGGACACCAAGTAGGAAGGTTAGGTATAGGGCTGACAGGAGCATGAGGGGGAAGGGAGGAGTTTTAGTTGGTGCTTAAGGAATGCTGGGGAGGGTGAGAAATGGAAAATGGGGGGAAGCAGGTTCTAGAGGGATAGAAGGTGACTGGAGAAGGCTGACTGCTCGGCATTGGAGTGAGGGTGGAAACTTTAGTGAAATTGTGAGAAAAGCACAACAATATAGTTAAATTCTGTGCTCCCAGAATTTTTCTCAGCTAGAAGAATAAATATGTTAGACTACTACTTGCTGTTTCAAGGTGTTCTACTGTGTGTTAGTCCCCCCACTACAGTTCTTGTAACACACTTTAGGGGAAATTGTGAGTAAAGCACAACATACATAAATTCTGCACTCCTAGACTTTCTCTCAACTACCAGAATAAATACATCAGGCTCCTGCTTGCTGCTAGAAGGTGCTGTGCTGTGGGTCAGTACCTCCCACCACAGTTCTTGTAATGCACATCAGTTGCCTCATGGTACAGCCATTGTTTAGTCACAAGCTTACTATACCTATCACCTGTAAGAAAAAAAGAGAAATGATTTAGTCTTATGTGGCCACTGTGTCACTGTATACCTGTAAAGGAAAACTTAAACTATAACATTAAAAAAAAGAAAAAAAAAAAATGTAATAATACTTATTGTCAAATTAGCAGGGGCAATGCTGTGTACTGGCATGATGGTGCCACTGAGAGGGGTGGTGGAGAAAGAGACAACGTATGTCTATACCTTGCAGGTTGTCAGGCTTTGCAAATGACTTACCAGTCATCCTGCGAAGGGACAAACTTGCAGTGTGAGGGAATCAAAAGGAAAGAAAGAAACACATGTTAATGTTTTCAATAAAGATGGGAGTCCCTCATGTGCAAGGACAGAGTCTCCACCAACAGTGAGCATAAGGTGTGTGAACAACAGTGACAGTAAGCTAGCATCACAGCAGACAATGTTAGGCCTTGCTGGACTTTAGGTCCTGCTGCTTTGATGAGCTGGCTGGAGGCTCGACTTGAGGGCTGGCCTGCAGGCTGACTGAATGTTTGCCTGGCAATGGTATTTACACTGGCTTAAGGGTCTCAGTTTCTCAGTGTCGATGCATACAATGAATGTAGGTGGCCCATGTTCTTGGTGGATGTGGAGAAAACAAGCAGGCGAGAGGAGGAGGAGGAGGAGGGTGTGGTGTCTTGATTCCTGGAGGATACATGGTCTGCATTGCTGGCAAGGAATTTATGCTGGCTTGACTGTCTATGTTTTTCAGTCTGGATATACAGGATGGATGTGGGTGGCCCATGTTTTTTGTGGATATGGAGGACACAAGCAAGCCAGAGGAGGAGGAGGTGGTATCTTGATTCCTGGAGGAGGCCAGGTCTGCATGGCTGGCAGTGGCATTTGCATTGGCTTAAGATTCTGGTTTCTCATTCTGGATGAATATGAAGGATACAGATGGCCCATGTTGTTGGTGGATGTGGAGGACATTAGCAGGTCAAAGGAGTCTGTGTCTTAATTCCTGGAGGATGCATAGTCTGCATGGCTGGCAATGGCATTTATGTGGGCATTTAAGAGACACGGGATTTCAGTTTGGATGCAAGTGGTGGAGGTGGCAGTGATCAATGTTATTCTTGGCAAACATGGTGTTTAATGATGCAGTGTTCACTGATTTTCTAGTTTGTCTCTAGGCATTACATAGGAGGGGGTGTAGGCAGGTAATCAGATATATGTATGGAACAGAAGCACAGCCTGGGGAAATATAATGACAGGAAAATAAAACTGAATCATAAATAAAAGGCTTCAAATGATGAGGAGGAAAGGATGGACAGATCCCATTTCTTATTATGCTTCAGTCATCTTCATCAACTAAACAGCTTTCACAGTCTTCTAGACTGGAGTGACCCCACACAGGAATTCTTTCTCTAGCTGTGCTTCATCTACCTTAGTAGAAGGCAATTTGCCAATGCCAACAACTTCAGGCTCTTCAGGTTGATATGCAGGATAGCTTAGGTATTTGATTGCTACAGAGGTCAGTGCTGGCCAGTCAGTGACCTTGCCACTCCAGTACAGCAAGGGCTCTTCCATGATGGTAAGGAGCCCAGTATCTGCTAAATATGCAACCGCCATACATTCCACTACCCACTGCATCATCATTCTACTGCCCCTCCTCCTCCTCCTTTTCTTCCACATCTTGAATTCTCACTTGGTACAAAAGATCCCAATGTGGATTTGTTATTTTTATATTATCTTGCATGTTTTGGCAGCCTGTTCACCATGTGAGACGATAGCAACACCAAGTATTTGTTCAGTTTCATGTTTGTGCTTTTCATAACTATGACTTTAACATGTGTGCTCCATATACCCATCTTAGTAGAAGATCAGTAATATTTTGGACCTGATCATGCCCACCTTTAATTATTGATGACAGGTCCTGTTTATATTGTGTATCCAGAATGGTGGTAATCCCAAAATCTGCAGACTGCAAAATGCTGGAAATATGGGCATTGCAGTCCAAGATTTAAAGCATACTTTCCATTTAGGCACAGTTTCCTGTATCACCACCTGCTTCAAGAATCTTTACACATTCAGCAGCACCTGCCTCAGCACCCATAGAAACAGTATGCCACTCACTGCCTATGTTGCATACTTGAACGGCCTTAGGCTCATAATCGGGTCATCCATTAGTCACCACTGGTCTGTTTTCAGAAACATGCATACTCCGGCACTAACATGGCTTGCATGCAGCATTAGATATTCAGAGATGGCTTTGTGCTGCTCGTGAAAGCACTTGATTATGTACAGTGTCTAATTCTATCTGGTGATGACTTTCAGCTTTATATGTTGCTGAGGTAATTTGTTCTGGATGTACAGGTGCCTAAGACAGTCATCTGACTTTCCAGAATGGACATAGTGGGCACAGATGCAATGGGCCATAGTCAACAATAACTTGATATCAGAATATGAGAGAAACTCCTGCACAATGAGATTAAGACAGTGTGCCAGGCATGGCAACATGAGAAATCTCCATCGCTGATGCATTTCACTCCATTCGAGCCATTATCATTCGCAATAAAACCTGCTTTCAGTGAATGGGGGTGTAGCCACTCATCAATTTCAGTAAGGAGCAATTCTAGCATTTTATGATCTGTATATATATCCTTGTCCAGTCACATGATCTGTTTAAAATGACCAATCTCAATCTTATTATCACCATTATGTGCAATGAATCTACCAGTACTCAGATCATTAAAAACACCACACAGCACAGCAAATATATATGAGACATAATATAAACAACACTTTTTAAAAGAAAATAACATATAACTACACATTGCTTGATACATGCCTATATATATATATATATATATATATATATATATGGGATACATGATGGGCACGAGTGAGATATCTTCACTCCTCTAGAGCGACCTCTGAACTCATGAGTGGCGAAGCCGCAAGTGAGGTTTCAGAGGTCACTGTACAGGACTGGACATATTTCCCATATCACACGAGTGCCATCATGTATCCGATATATACAATGGGGGCCTCATTGTTGCAAAATGTCCCATTTGCATGGCTTTGCTTGGCTTTGTGTGGGTTTTGTGTGACTTTGCAAGGGTGTGATAAATGTCGGTCTTACATTTATCACACCCCAGTGAAAATAACATGATTTATTACACTCATTTACCACTCAACCCCATTGTGTATATATATAATATATATATATATATATATATAATATATTATCTATGTGGTGTTTCTAATGGTCTGACTACTAGTAGACCTAAAGGTAATAAGATTGTGACTGGATAAGGGTATAAAATTATTGAGAACCTAACTCAGACCACACCTTGATAAAGCATTAACTGAAATGTGAAATGATGGTGCTTTGCAGTTGAAGTTTGCTACTATTTATTATCTATTGATGTTTAACAATAAATATGGACAGCTTAACTTAACTCCTAAGTTTTTGATGTCAGTTATTCTGTGATGCCCAACTAACTTTTCTTACACAATTTACTTTATGTCTGGGCTCCAGAAGAACTTCTTGAGTAGCTGCCTTTTTGAGCAAAATCAATTGCCAGCCTTTCAGATGTTGCTGACTTTAGTTTACTTGCAATAGCCTGATTGGGTGGGTATTTTGCATGATGCTCGGACATGTTATGCAGTGTAGGCTGAACCTTTCTATGTGTTGCACCACCCAACAGTTGGATGCAGAGTGGCAGCATGGCTGATGGGGTAGTATTTGACTCCTGAGGATTCATGGGTGCTGCTTGAATGAAAGCAGTGATATTGGGTGTTTTCTGCACTGCCTTTGCTGGCCTTTGTGCATCTGGGTGCTAGTACTCAACCCATCACTGCTGCTGCTATGATCACTAGTTGATAGTCCCACAGACTCTTCCTCATCTTTATAGTAGTCCTCATCAGGCAACCCTCCCTCCATAGGTACTATTTCCCTGCCACTTCTGGATGCTTTGGCAAACGCAGATGGTATGGGAGAAGAACCTCCTGCACTGGATTTCTTTTGGTGTGGAGTCCAGTGTAACAGGTGCCTGGACTTTTGGTGTGTGTGTGCTGGCCACCATTGCCTAGGTGGCTTCCCCTTTTCCCTTGACTAACTCATGCTTAACACAGCTGACAGATAGGGGCTTAGTATATAAAAATCCCAACCTACAGATTTTGTACCCCATGATTTTACATGGCGGTGGGAGTGGGACAGGGTAAGGGTAAATGTGGTTATTTTTTGGAATGATTTAAGCACTTTGACATTTGGCTTCTCATGTGGTGTAATGGGCTCAACACTGGTAAGATGGACAACTGTTGTAGTACTGAGGGGTACTTTAGTAGTTCTATGACATACTGGTGTGCACACACAATCAGCAGCATCTCATACTAACATACTATTTGCCAGCAGATTAGGTCTTATGGTCTATCGAGTCTGCTCGAACCTCAGATCCCTAGTTGGGTGCCGAGGCCCTCCCCTCCCTTGTGTTCCAGAAACCCCCTATCATCCATCCTCACCCCCCTCCATTCCTCTTTTTCTTTTCCAGTTCTCATAGTTGATCCAGGTCATCATCTCCACCACTGCTGATATCATCCTCCTCATTAACTCTATTCTCCTTATCTTCACTTTCTTCAGATTCCCCCTCCCTCTCATTACCTTTAGTAGGGGACAGATTTTCCAATTTAGTGTTTTCTGACTATGCAACAGTCAGATCTCCCTCCTTAGGCTCTGATTCATGGATAAGCTACACGCTCTTATTTGGGAATGGGACACTATCAGGAAGCTCAGGCTCAGTGCAACCACCACCAGGAGTCATGGGGAAACCAATAACCTCCTACTTGACCAGTGTGCCTGAGACAGACATTTTGATACCTCATGGACTGCTACTCTTGTGACTGCTTCCCCCATCCCCCACCAACATAGATGCCAAAGATGTGGCAGAGAGTTATCTGGCCATACTAATACCACTATCTCTGTTGCCAACTGTGCCTGTACTACTACTATCAGCCTGGGAAAACATAAATGATGCTGCAGTAGATGTAATATTTTATAGCTGCAACACCTTTTTGACCCACAGAACTTACACACTTATTTGCCACCACCCCAGTACCTCTTCCTTTAGTCAAGTGTCTCTTCCAAGTCATTTTATAAATTTAGATTTATAATATGGTGAGGAAGAAAATGTAAAGAAATCCTGCTATAAAACTAAATGACAGCAGCAAATGACACCTCCGCTGAGGGATTAGCAATGTGGTCTCAGTCTGAACAGTAAAGTTTGCCGAGGTAATGAAATAATAACTACACTAAAATCAAACAAATGTTTTTTTTAATGCAAACGGGAATTGACAAGACACACAAGTGTGGTAATTAAAGCAGCAGTGCATGATAGCAGTGAAAACTGTGACCTACACATTTTTATTCGATTTTAGATTGTCCCTTATCTCCTGACCTGTATGACACATTTCATTCCATATTTAGTCTGCTTTATCACATTATCTTACAGCTGAAATTATAAAAGGAACATTCCTTTTATTTTGGCTTGGAGCAGGTTTTCATCAGTATTTTTGGCTGTTTTTGAACACCCATTGTTTAACATCACTTCTGTTGTGACTAAAATGAGCCAGCATGCAGCAGACACTGCTCCCTGACCTTGTAGAAACATAGGTGTACAAAAACAGCTGAGAATACTGATGGAAACCTTGTTTGAAGATATCAAAAAGGGTGCTCCTTATGTGATAAAGTACTAAAGCAGACTCAAATTAGAGAAAGATGGATATGACACAAGTCAGGTGATAAGAAGCAATCTAAAATAGAATTAAACAAGCATTTGTCAATGCCGAATGTTGTCTTGCTGGCATTGGCATTGGTAGTGCCAGAGTTAGAGATGCATAATAGGAATGGCAGTGAAGTATTGAAGTGACACCAACCCCACCCCCAACCCGTAGAGACTGATAGGCATTGGGGGTGTGCCTTTGTGTCATCAGTTATAACACTCATGCCATTGTACCTCACTCTACCCTGTAGACACTGACAAGTGTTGTGGTGTGCTTTGGGGTCTTTGGGCGTTATACTTACCCCATTCCATAAGGAAATATGCTGAGGTGGGTGCAGTATAGGAGAATGGGGTGAACTTTGTGGCCGAACACTGCAAGGCACACCATGATGCCTGTCACTGGCTGCAGGTGGGGGTGGGGGGTGGGGTGGAATGGTGTGAGTATTACAGCCAATGATCTCAAGTCACACCTCTGACAGCTGTCAATCTGTACAGGGTGGGGTGCCATGGTTGGAAACCATAACACCGTAGTCGTATGTTGGTGCTTTCACTCCAAATTTTCAACATGGGCTTTTTGTGACCCCACCTCATGAAGAGCGGCACAATCAG
This sequence comes from Neoceratodus forsteri, assembly GCA_016271365.2. NCBI lineage: Eukaryota > Metazoa > Chordata > Ceratodontiformes > Ceratodontidae > Neoceratodus > Neoceratodus forsteri. The sequence goes on from CM057449.1 coordinate 1,745,126,142, forward strand.
TTTGTAAGCTGAAAGGTGGTTTTGCACAGAAGCTATGCCATTTGGTGACACATGGATGAAAACACATTTTGGGCAGGGATGTGGAACATGACAACAGTATTGTTCATGAGGAGGTGTAAAAAAATGGCAACATTGAAAATCTGGAGTGAAAAAATGAAAAATTGGTGAAGTCATGAGCATGCATAGAAACTGCATAACACACATCCATAACCCAATTATTTGTGGGAGGTTTTTAGCCACATTTTCAACATAGGTATTTTGGGATATCCCCTCATGAACAGTGGTGCTGTGATTTTGTTAATGTGTCCCAAAAGGTGATTTGCCACAGCAACCATGACATTGTGCGCCACAGCTGCGGAAATGCATTTTGGGGAGGCTGTGAAAAATGACAGCTGTACTGTTGATAAGGAGGTGTGGAAAAATGCCACTGTTGAAAATCTGGCATGAAAATATTGCAAATATGCAAAGTTACAAGGGTGCGTGGAAACTGCGCAACGCACACTTGCAACACAGTCATTTTATGGACTTTCGGCACCAAATTTTCAACATAGGCATTTTAGGACCTCTGCTTGTGAACAGTGTCACCGTCATTTCATCAAACTGTCCCAAAAACTGATTTCTCACACTGACCGTGCAATTCTGCGCTGGATGTGCAAAAACATATTTTAGCCAGGATATGTAAAACAACAGCTGTACTGTTTATAAGGAGGTGTAGAAAAATGCCAATTTTGAAAATCTGGAGTGAAAATGTTACAAATTCACAAAGTTACGAATGCGTGGAAGCTGTGCAATGCACGCTCATAAAACACTCATTTTATGGACTTTCAGTGTCACTGTCATTTTCATTATGTGGCTTGAACACGGATTTCCCACAGCGACCGCGCTATTCTGTGCCGGAACTGTGAAAACACATTTTGGCCAGGATGTGAAAAATGACAGCTGTACTGCTCATAAGAAGGTGCAGAACAATGGCAATATTGAAAATCTGGAGTGAAAATATTATAAATTCGTGAACTTACGAGCATGCATGCTATCTGAGCAATGCACGCTTGTAACAGTCATTTTATGGAGTATTGCCACCAAATTTTCAACATATGAATTTTAGGACCTCTGCTCATCAACAGTGTCAACATATGAATTTTAGGACCTCTGCTCATCAACAGTGTCACTGTCATTTTTGTAATCTGTCCTGAACACTAATTTTCCACAGTGACCTCGCTATTCTGATCCAGAAGTGCAAAAACACATTTCAGCCAGGATGTGAAAAATGACATCTGTACTGTTCACAAGGAGGTGTGGAAAAATGCCAATGTTGAAAATTTTGAGTGAAAATATTGCAAATTCCCGGAGTTACGAGCGTGTGTAGAAACTGCATAACACATGCTCGTTAAACAGTCATTTGTGATAATTTCTTCCACCAAATTTGCAATATAGGCTTTTTGAGAGCCCTCCTCATGAACACTGGCACTGTCGTTGCATTAATCAGTCCCGAAAGATGATTCCACGCAGTGACCGTGAAATCACCTTTTGGGCCCGATTAATGCTGTGACAATGGCAGAACTCATGAGGATGGGTTCCAAAAACCCCATGTTGAAAATTTGGTGCCCAAATTCCCCAAAATGCCCGAGATATGCTTCAAAGTTGAAAAAACCCTATTCATTCCATGATACAGTTTACCAGCATTTCCTCAGTTCTCGGTCAGCTTTGAAGAGTGCAGATGTGTTCCCGGTCCACTGAAGATAGTCTCACTGGACTCTGCAGGTAAGTATGGGGTGAGGTGGGTGTGGGGAGGCAGAGTGCACAGTGGGTGGGCATGGGTTGTGGGAGGGGGGGCAGGGAGACCGCTGAGGGACCGTTTTCTTTTCCCACAGGTAAAAAAAAAATCATTGCAGGACTGTTTTTCTTTGACAGGGGCATGTGGCACACTGGGGTGGGCTCCCAGTGTGCCACCAGAATCCAGGAGTATTTTTTTGGGGGCCGCTGTAGCCGATGGGGGATTGGGCACCTTCATCAGCTCATAACAAAGGAGGCCTACATTATGCTGATGGGGAATGAGCACCCATTGGCACATAATAAAAGTGGGGGGGTGACATGATGCCAACGGGGATTGGGCATCCCCATCAGCACACACCAAAAGTGGGAGGAGGGTTACATAATGCCGATGGGGAGTGGACTCCCCATTGGCATTATTACAAGCAACGGCGGTGGCAGTCACTGCCACCATGTTGCCTGCAAGTCAGGAGGTGTGTTGTGGTCACACTGCCTGAGAGCTTTGCTCTCATTGCAGTGGACCTTTTCTCAGATCTGGTGGCCACATTAGGTATGCAGGGTGTCGGTTCCTGCTTCTGGCTGACTGGGGAATGAGGGACTCACCTACTGATGCGTGCCCTGCATTCACCCAACAGTGACCGTGCCTCCAAATCTGCTAGTACATGTGTGCGAGCCAACATAAAAAGTATAGGTCATAATTTTAACCACTACCATACAGTGCTGCTTTAACAAGTTACTGTAAGTGACATCATCACTCTGAGAACTAAGTGACATAACTATAATTTATATAGAATGGGACTTATACAAGACTTCACTTAATCACACCAAACTTAACCTCAAGGGGGTGTTCATATGGCAAGCAGACACAACTCCTCTCCCACCAGAGCTCATATGCACCTTGTGTAAAAATAAAATGAGAAATCACAAACAAAAATATAATTAACAAAAAAGGCTGAGGGAACCAAATATGAGGTACCATGTCTGCTACATACAGGCTAGTGCTCGCAGTAAAACAACATTCAAAGTTGCTGATCTCTATGAGCTGCCTTGCTAGCTGAACACTCCCCCCCCCACACACACACACGCACAGCAGAGCTTTACTAGATAAAACAAAACCACTCCTTTAAATTAAATAAATCAGCAAAGTTAGAAACAAACAACACCAATCTAGCTGCACAAGGTCCTCTAGATCTCTTTGTAAGTAATTTTGTTTCAAAAGATTTGGTTTTTGGATTGATTTAGTTTATTTTTTTGTTTTACTCAGACAAGCAGGTATAGACTTCTCTCCAACTGTCTCTTCAGAAGACTACATTCAATACAACCTCTGCATGCTATATGATTCATTTCAGTACCATCTACCCTCCAATCCCATAGTATGTAGTGAACTTTGCCTGTGGGCCCCAGTTCACCAGTGAGATCATCAAATTTGCAATGTGCAAAGCTATTCCTGTGCTGTGATTTGGCAAATCTGTAAATTAATCCATGAAGCAAATTGTTTCAACTTCACACAGAAATACAGTAATGACAGTACTTTGCTCTTCTGGTAACAGTGTCACTCTATAAGTTGCACTTAAAACCCTGGTTAACTGCATCCCCTAGATCTCTTTCTCTTCCGCTTCTCCTCAGCATCACTCCATTAAGGGAATATGTAGCTTGACTGCTGCTTTCACCTGCTGTAGATGTAGTACCACACATTTATACTGACTGAACCTCATACAGTAACATGATCCCATTTAATCGATTGGTTGAAGTCTCTTAGTAGGGATGTTTCTTCTTCCTTGTTTTCAGCAAGACACTGATTTTAATATTATCAGCAAACTTAATTACTCAGATTATGACACCTGTCATCAGGTCCTGAATGTATGCTGCATAAGTGTTAGGCTCAAAACCCACCTCTGCAATGACCATCAGGAACATTTGACAACTCTGAAATAACCACATTCACACTTACACACTGGATTCTGCCCCTTACACAGTTGCACATGCAGCAGATTTTCTTGCTTCCTATATTTAGAGGAGATAGTTTAATTAAGAGTGGTTCATGTACTTCTGTAACTATAATAATGTTTGTTTTTCTTATCTGTTTTATAGATGATTGTGGTTTTCCGGAACCCAAAAGACACAGCTGTATCATATTTCCATTTCTGTAATGGTAACCCTCTTCTTCCAAATTACAGTTCCTGGGATGACTTCTTCCACAAGTTCATGACAGGAGATGGTATATATATTTTTAGCAATTTATTTTGGTAACAATTATATCAGATTAGTACAGAGTAACAATATGTGTTTGTGTTGAAATTATAATGTAAGTAACCACTTCTCAGTTTTTGTGTGGATTACACCACTCTGTTTTTTTAAGTTGCTGTAACATCATGGAAATGTTGTTTGTTGTAAACCTTAAAATGTTTTTCAGAATAGTTTTGCATACATCAGAACAGCTGCACACAATTTGGCACAGCTGGGAAATTTTTCCAAAGAATTATTAATGATTTTAAGCAACTTCTAATTTCATTTACAAGTGTTTCTCAAGACCACAAGCACTGATGTACAATGTGTTTTAAGTAGTATTTTCTTAAGAGAGTAATATTGCACTTCCCTGCCTCCTTTTTCTTTTCCCTTACCTACAATAATAATGTGAGCTAAAGAAATCTGTTTCTGCATAGTCCTCACAACATCTATTTGTGGGACTGCTATTCTGATTTCCAGACTGATTTGCACTGTCCTATACATGCTTACATATGCCACATTGTAGTGGTTTTGTTGTTTTGACTGACGGACCTAAATTAGGACCCTCAACTGCCATCCTCAGGTCAGCAGACCTCTGAGATTATCATGTAATTTGGACATGTGAGCTATGTGGGGGGAGGAGCCGTGTCTGCTTGCCATATGAACACCTTCTTGTGGTTAAGTTCCTGTAGCCTCAATGTCTGCTGTTGTGATGCCTGAATAATGACCTTGTAGTATATATGTCCAGTTAGGCAGGAACAGACTTATGATTTTTGGTGGGTAGTAAAAATATTGTCAAGAGATGTCCAGATCTTCACTAGACATGAAAGAAACTCAATTGATGGAGTAGTCTGTTCCCATGAAGGCCCCAAATTGCAAACAAAGGGCACAGGAACTATTGACCATTCAACACTCATAGATAGAACATAAGAGTTGATTATGTACACATGCCAGGAGTAAAGCACCCCAAACCCACCAATAATTTTGGGTGTCCAAATAGTCTTCCTCAGGGTGGAAGTTGATTCTAAATATAAAATATATTTCATGCACTTTAACATAACTCAGACACCAAAACTGTGCTTGAAAAGTGGACTTACATGCATACCTAACTAGAAGAATGTGCTTTACATATTTATTTCTGATGCATAGTGTGTCTATGTATTTACCTTCCACCCTGAGGTAGAGGTGTTTATTTATTTAGCATTTGTTGACCAGGTGAACACACTAGACAAACATATGCCTATTTTCAGGTGCGTTCTGGGAGAATTACATGGAATATGCAGGCAGAAGACAATGTTTACACAGGATTTAGCAAGATTTCAAGGGATATACAACAATGTAGGGTACAACAATAGAGCAAGCTTAGACAGTATAAGGTAAATATTTAGAGATTGTCTCAATGTAATAGTGCATCAGTCAAATTCTGGATTAATGCACAAACTTAAAAGAAACCTAAAAATTGGACAATAGTTCTTGAGCATGTTGTCTGTTAATAAAAATTCTGTGAATATTCATTGGTGAGTAAAGTTTCCATGAAGTGGTCTAATTCGCACATTATGGAGTTTTGGCAAAGTGGGCACATTGAGGGGAAATTTAACACTGTAGACATTTTTGCCACAAAGTGAGTACTTTGGAAAAATGCAGCAAACTGTGAAGTTCTTACAGTGGTCCCTTTGTGGGAAAAAGAAAACCATGAAATGTCAAGCAAAAATAACAGAAAGTGTAGAAAGTTAGCAAATTTCTTTGCAAAGCAAAGTTTTTATTTATTTATTTATTTCTAGGAAGTATCTCTGAGCCAAAGGCTCTTTTACAGAGATTCCACATCGTAGTGATACATGGGCATTACATCATTTACAATGGTTACAAGTACATAAGCAGATACAAGGTGGCTCCATGCCTAGGAAGACATGAGTACATCAGGTTACATACTGTAATTACAATAACAGGGAGTACATAAGTAAAAATGTACAGACACATAATTTAAAGCAGGCTAGGCTGACAGGTTGTTAAGTGAACAACTTGAGATTCTAGATGATATAGAGTGAATCAGGTAGTGAGCAGAGGATGATATAGTCTGCAAAATAATGAACTAATACTGTACACAAGGAGGCAAGAACTTGATGGGCAGCAGTTATTTTGTCATAAGTGCTAAAGAGTGTAGTCATAAAGGAGGGCTAGACTCACTGGGGGGGAAGTGCTGAGGTGGGGACCTGGAGCCTACTATGTGAATGTTAGTTAGCAAGAAGAGAGGAGAGGCAAGGGTGCAGGTTAGAATGAGGATAGCAGTAAAGAGGAGGGGACAGTGTGGAGGAGTTCAGGTCTCATAGTCACAGTTCCTGTTTGTGGTGAGGGCCACTCAGAGTTTATCTTTAAAGGGCCTATTTTTTCCTCTTTTGTGATGCCTAGGTCAAGCGCATTAAGTCAAAGTGGTGCCAGGTATTCGTAGGACCATTGGCCTTGTGTGATTCTATGGAAAGGGATGCAGAGAATTGAGTTGTTTGCACCCCTAGTTCATCTGATGGAATTAAGTTGGCTAAGGAGGCTTTGCAGTCCTGGGGTGGTAAGTCCTAACATAGACTTCTTGGCGAGCATGCATACTTGATACTGGAGGCAACTGTTAAGGTTGAGCCATTTTGTTTGAGTGTACAACTCGCAGGTGTGCGTCAGATGGGGTACACCTAGGACTAAATGACACACTTTATTTAGTGTTGTTTTGATGCATTCAAAGCAGTTTGGGAAGCAGCCCCATATACCGCTTGACCATAATCTATCACTGAGAGGACTAAGCTATTTACAGCAATTTTGAGTGCCTCAGAAGTCAGGCCTTTTCGGTGTCCGTACAGTAATCCTAGTTTTGCTTTTGACGACTTTGCGACTGCGTCTATGTGTTGGTTAAATAAGAGGGTGCAGACCTGTGTCAATCCTGTGTATTTAAATGTTTGAACCACCTTCAGGGAAGTATTCTGATTGTTCTGAATGCAAAGTTGATGAGTGCGGTGTTTGTTATGTGATGATGCAAATAACATAGTCTTAGTTTTTTTTATAATTGAGGAGCAGCTTTGATTGAAGGAACCAGTGCTCAGCTGCGGTGAAATTAGCCTGCATTTTCTTTTCCAGTTTGTAGGGATCAGAATTACATGAATATTGGACCGTATCATCTACTTTCAGTAGTAGCAGGTCATTTACCAAATGAGGGAGGTTGTTTAAGAACAGGCTGAACAGTAGAGGGCCAAGGCTAGAACCTTGAGGAACGCCTATGCTAACACTAAGGATGTCAGAGAAGGTGTCCAGGATTTTCACTTTTTGGACCCTCCCAGAGAGGTAGCTTCTGAACCATGCTACTGTTGCAGGGGAGAGGCCTGTATTGGAGAGCTGATCCAGGAGCAGATTGTGATTGATGGTGTCAAAAGCCTTGCTTGACATCAATATACATGTTGCCCCAACCAAAAGCCCTCTGTCTAGAGCATTATAGATAAAGCTGATAAACTCCACTAGAGCGGTTGTGGTACTGTGTTGTTTTTGAAATCCATGTTGTTGTTGACATTGTAAATGATACTTGTCTAGATATTCTGTCAGTTGGTCACTCACAATTCACTCCAGGGCCTTGGAGAGTGGAGGAAGGATAGAAATTGGGCTGTGATTTATAGAGTTGGCCCTGTCACCACTTTTGTAAACAGGGGTAACCACTGCCACCTTCCAGATCTGTGGGAATTTGCCTGATACCAAGGAGAGATTTAAGATTTTAGTGAGGGGTTTCAGAGTTAAGTCCAGGGTGAGCCTAACTTGTTTTAGGTCCAGTTGATCAGATCTAGTTCTGGAATTACCTAGTGCTTTAAGGATGTACTTTTTTGCTTCCATAAAAGTGATCACTCTGAAGTAGAAAGGCGGATGGGAGTTTGATTGGGTCCCCAGGTTTCATTTGGTGCAAGTATCTGATTGGTGTTGAAGGAAGCTGGGGGCAACACTCCACTGAGGTCAGCAAAAGCTTTGTTGAAGACATTTGCTATGCGACTGTGATCCTGCGTAGGTTGGCCCTCAATGTTCAGGAAGGTGGGGGGAGTTTTATTAGGTTTACCGGTTAGGGACCTGATGTTCTCCCAGAACTGTCCACTGTCACCCCATGAGTTTTTCAGCCCATTTTTAAAGTGAGTGTTTTTGCCTTGTGAATAGCCAAAATGCATTTATTCTGTGCAGCTCTGTAGTTCTGGTAGTCTGTCTGGGTACCGGAGTTTCTTGCTTTGTACCACAAGTCATCTCTATTTTTCATGAGGGCTAGTAGCTGTGTTGTGTTCCAGAGGCTGTCATAGTCGTTGATCTTTTTTTTAGTGTAGGGGGCCTAGACATTGCACACTTCATTGAATTTGCTTATAAAGCATTCTAAGGCAGTGTTGACATCTGTTTTGTGGTCAATAGAGCTCCAGTCTTGGAGGCTGAGGTGTGCTTTTAGAGCTCCCAACTTGCCTTTCTTCAGAAGTCTAGCAGTAATAGTCCTGGATGGTGCCTTTGGGGCCTTATTTGACCATTTACAAATTACTGGGGAGTGGTCACTGAGGGAGTTGGGGAGAACCGTGATGGAGGATATTCTTTCTGGCCGATTTGTGACCACCCAGTCGATTACTGACCCTGTGCCTGTTCTGCTGTTATACCGAGTGGGGGAGTCTACCAATTGCATAAGGTTGAGAGTGGCTAATGAGTCCTTGTAGTGCACAACTTCAGCAGAGGCCTAGTTGATATTAAAGTCTCCAGCCATTATCAGCTCTGTGTTTGGTTCCCCTTCAGAGAGGTAGTTGATGACAGAATTGAAACCGTTCGCTTATTCCTTGGGAGGGATATAGGCCGAGACTATTGTAAGGGTCCATCTCTAGTGGATAGGTTAGATGTCTGAAGAAAAATGTTCTTTTAAATAAATGATGGCTCTTGTATTCCAATTCCTGATCTTCTACCTGAGATTTTGTTTGGACTCTCTGATGTATGCCTTACTGGGAGTGAAGGTGGGGGGGAGGGTTCCATAGGTTTTCACAAATGTAGGGGATGTGCTGGTAGAAAAGCTGGGACCAGGACCACTATGTGGTGACTAGGAACATTAGCAGTAAATAATAGTAATGAACAAAAGATAATATGCCATGGAGGCCTTAGCAAATGAGAAAATCGGAAAACAAAAAAAAATACAGTTGGTGGCTGGTGCCACTGGACTCAGGCGATTGCAGTTTGAGTTTTTTGAGCCATTGAAAGTAAAACCTGTACAGGTACTTTGGGGGAGGGTTCAAAGCCTATGTCTAGATGTAATTTTCTTTTGTGCAAATTTGTATATTACCTAGGTCACACCTATGTACAGTATAATTGTCTAAGCTAGAATTTAGTAATTCCACCTATGTACAGTATAATTGTCTAAGCTAGAACTTAGTAATTCCAGTTTTCAAAACTCTGACATAAATTAGAACACAGGTAAAGGAGAAAAGCAAAATTCAGGTGTTTCAGTTCAAGTATGACTTCAAACTAGTTGTGCAAACACTCAAATGATTTCAAAACCACTTAGAACAACAAGGTGCACCGACTGCAGACCCCCACTGTGCTGTGATATAGTTAGCATAATGTCTTTTTTTATCCTAGACAAAATTGCATATAAAGGATAAATAAGTCTTGAAGAAGTTTTACACTCCATGGAGTTCATTAATTCCTTTTATCACAAATGTTTCATAAATCCATTGTAAAAATCACATTACTCACAGTGTTTCCAGCCAAGCAGAAAGCAATCCAGTAAAAATGAATAAGAGTGACACTAAAAGCTACTTGCAAAGCACAATCAGGGCACAAGGCTCCTGGCTACTAAGACCTTATGTTTTGCTCTGAGTATCACTGATGTCATTGACAGTGTTTTCAGGTCTTGGCCTAGGGTTAGTTTCAGCCCTACACAAGCCAGGGTTCAATCCCAGTGCAGACACAGTTTTCTTTATCACTACAGTTTCTGTAGGATGAGATAAATCATTAGATGCCCTTTCTGATGCTAGTAGTAGAGTTTCAACAAAGTTGAAGTTCTATATTGATGATAACTTGAAAAGTTCCAGCTGAGATGTTTAGATCTAAATATAACTCATTAACAAATCCACTGCAGCTGTTGGGGAGGTCTGCTCTCAGTGTTGGATGCTTTTTGCCATAGCATGCATTTCCTGTCAATGAGTTTTAGTACAGTGCTAAAACTATAGACTATCAATCAATAGTGGGTAGGGGGCCTAGGTTTAATCCCCAGTGTTGGACCTTTTCTTTTTCTTACTCAGTGTCTGTAGTATGAGATGATTTGCTTGATGCCATTGATGATGACAAGTGATAGAGTTTCAACAAGATGTGAAGTTCCACACTGCTGATAACTTGAACATTTCCAGCTGAGCCATGGAGATCTGAATACAAGTTTGAAACATTACCTCAAATTGACTGACAGATTAATTATTAAATCCACTGCATCTGCATACGTGTGTGTGTGTGGGGGGGTCTTTACTAAGTGTCCTTTGCCACATGTCCTTTGCTAAATGTCCTTTGCCACATCATATATTTGCTCTCACAGAGCCTTTGAACAGCTGTAGAGTTACAGGTAGAGATGGGTGAAATCCACAGAATTCACTCTATGAATTAATTTGCGAATTTTGCACATTTCACAAAGTGGAATTTGTCAAATTTGTGTAATTCACAGAGCGTGGATTGACCTCAAAGTATGAAGTTCCATTGCAAAATTCCATGCTTCATAGCAAAATTCTATAGTTTGTGGCCAACACTTTGTGATTCGGGTGAAGTCAAGCTTTCCCAGGTTTGGGAAAACTTCACAAAGCTCCACAAAGTGTGGATTTTAAGCACTTTTTGTGAACTTTGCTGGCAAAGTTACTGCTAAAGGCTACCACACAGCAGTGTGTGTGGGGCCTGGGTTTGATCTTCTGTGTGGGGCATTTTTTTTTTGTTCCCATTACAATTTATGTAGTATGAGAGAAATTGTTAGATGCCCTTGCTAATGCTAGTGATAGAGTTTCAGCAAAGTCTGAAGTTCTATACTGCTGATAACTTGAAAATGTCCAGGTGAGACCTTCTGGTCTGAATGTGGCTTGGAAAACATCACTTCAAATTGCCATGCTGGTGCATTACTAAATCTACTGCAGCTGTTGTGGGGGGAGAGAAGTCTGCACTCAGTATTGGATGTTCATTGCTACAGCAGGCATTTCCTGTCAAGGTGCTTTATAACAGCAGTAGAGATACAGACTACCCAAAGTAGGAGTAGGTAGGGGACCTGGGTTTGATCCCCAGAGAGGGGCATTTTTTCTTTCTTATTTAGTTTTCAATAGTATGAGATACATTGATGTCATTTCTAATGTTAGTGATAGAGTTTCAATAAGATGTGAAATTCTATATTGCTGATATCTTGAACATTTCCATCTGAGACTTTGTGGTTTGAATGCATTGAGGAACATTACTTCAGATTAAATAACTGGTTCATTACTAAATCCACCACATCTTTGTGTGTGTGTGTGTGTGTGTGTGTGTGTGTGCGGCGTGTGTGTGTAGGGGGGTGTCTGCACTCAGCACTGAACATCCTTTGCCACATCATGCATTTCCTGTCACAGAGCATTTGTACAATTGTAAAGCTACAGGCCACCAAGCAGTAGTGAGTAGTAGTGGACTTGGATTTGATCCCCAGTACAGGATGTTTATTTTTTTCTCACTATATTTTCTGTAGTTGAGAGAAATTGTCAGATGTCATTGCTGATATTAGTGATAGAGTTTCACAAGGTTTGCAGCTCTGTATTGTTGAGACTTTGAGGATTCAATGCAACTTGGAAACATTACTTTAAACTGATAAATGATCATGCCAATGTCAGACGCCCTACTGCAGGAACTGATCAGATTAAAAATGTTGTGCTTGTGTAGTGTTTTGCTATTCTGGTTTATTTTTTTTATCTTTCTGTTTATCCCTCCTGACCTACCCTCGGCCATCCACTCCTTCAGACCATTGATCCCTCCCATGCCATCATCACAGATTCTGCACGTAGAGTGCCAGGCTACTCTGGTACTTCTTAAATGCCTGGATGACCCTCTCAGGTGGGGTGAGGAAGGACTACCTTCCTCAGATTCAGAGGAGAGCCCACACAATGGGGTCTAACCATGGATCGGTGGTTGGGTGGCTTGGAGTGGTCATCATCTAGGACCAATGAGGGGTGTTTTCTGCTTTTCTGTGGACCCCTTCCTCTCCTGAGAACACCAGGTTGAGTAGACAACATGCTGACGCACATTGCTACCAAGTGCCTCACAGCATCCTCCCCATCACAGCTCAGTTCCCAAGGGAGCCACCAAAGCCCTGAAAGCCAATGCTTCCACCAACCTTCAGGGATGTTGGGTGCTTAAAGCACCCCTAGTAACCCACCCCAAAGGAGAAGAGCACCCATTGGGATGCTCAATCCTCCTTTCCCCCTGCTGATCCCCCAGCAACCTGAGTCCATTCCTGAATCTGCGTTGCCGGTGTGGTGTGAGGTGTGGGGTCCAGCTGGCCTGGTTTATTTTTTGAGGTGTGTGTGTATGTATGTACATTCATTCATGTATGTGTCTGTAATGTGCAGCATCTGTTAGAGATGCAGTAAAGTTTTACTTTTTGAATGAATTATCTGCAAAGTCACCAAATTTTCCTCTGTGGATCAATTCACAAAGTTCCCCCTTATGTGATAATTCGCCATTTGTAACTTCTCCTTGCTTTTGGTGTTTTTTTAAGTGCCAATTGCAATTAAAAATTAAAATTAAAATAAAAAAACAAACAAAACAAACTGAGGATAAGTTATAAATTCCAAATCCCCCAAATCCCTGTTGTCTAATGCCTCCCTGCTGCCCACCAGGCAAAATGTAAAGATATATATGCTAAATTGTTAAATCCCTGATGTCTAGGGGTACCGCCCCCCCACCACACACTGATTGCCGGCCAAAATGTAGTAATATATTTTAAATCCCTGGAGCCAGATTTTAAAAGGCCCTAGAATAATGCAAGGAACTTGCATCACATGAGTTTGACACAAGTGGTGATTTGCATCACTACTTGCTTGAAACTGAGATTTTGTAAAGCAGCCTGCGTCTGACCCATTATTGTTGCACTACAAAGCCCCTGAGACCAGGTGGGTTGCATTCAGCAACCCAATGTACCAGGTCACAAGGGGCTTGCACAATGACGAGGCTGCCACATCCCCTTTTTTGAGAGTTTGGTAGCCTCACCATGGATGCAGGAAGGGTCACCACTTAGACCAGCCAGGAGTTGGTCTAAGTGGGTTGTGCCTGTGGAGTGCCATACAACAGGGGGCAGTAGGAGCACACATTAGAGGCAGAAGAGGTGGAAGTGAGGTCATAGTACCCAGCTGGGCAGTAACCCCACTGATGTGGCACCCGACGGGCTGCCATTGCAGTACACGTGCTGTATTCTAAAACCCTGTAGGTGTAGTGCCCCCAAAACCACATGTATAATACTTTTACCTGGTGGTGTGGTGCCCCCCAATCCCCCATTGCACCTGCTGCTCATGTGCATAGTGCCCCAGTGCAATAGCACCCCCAATTCCTGTTGTTACCAGAAACTCTGTGGCGAATGTACCTGGTAGTCTAGTACTCCCCATCCCCGATGTTTTCACAGCTCATTGTTGGTAGAGTTGGCCACCCCAGCAATCCCTGATCTCCTAAATTGACATATTCAAAACTGCCTCATTCACATCCCACCTGCCTCCATCCTTGAACATACCCACACATTGCCTGATGGTATCTGGTTATCTAGTGTACTTGACCTCCCCACTCCTGACAGTGGTCAATCAGCCCACTTCCCTCAGCTCTGAAATGCTTCTGTGACTGGCACAGCCCAATGCACGCCACCATGGCCAGCTGCAGATTGCGATTGCACAGAGCACATACTGAGCACTGTCACTACAGTGAACAGTATGCACTGATTGCATTCCGAGGCTGGCCATGGTGGAGTGAGGCAGGCTGTGCCAGTTGCAGAAGCATTTCAGGGCTGGGGGGAGTGGTCTTGGTTGACCACTTTCAGGGTGGTGAGGATGTTGGATCCACTAGACCACCAGGTAGTATCAGGGCTATGTATGTGGGTACATTCCGGGATGGGTGGGCAAGCGGAATGTGAATGGGGCAATTTTGAATATGTCACAGGGGGAGACTGGGGCTCATTGGGGGCAACTATACCAACAATGATCTATGAGAACATTGGAATGGGGGGGAACTAGATTATCAGGTGGTGTGCATGCCATGTGTGTGGCAATGTCATAGTGGGGGGGGACTGGGACTGGTGATTCCTTTTTTGGTATTCACCCAAAGGAAATCGTGGCTACATGGAGATTGGAGGGGCACTATACCACCACCACTCGAGGACTTCCGGGGATTGCCATTAGCCTGCCACAGCAGAGACAACATAGAGGTGGACAAGGTTACCCAGACTTTACTGGGATACTGCCCTAGGGTGGCAACCCAACCCGTGCCTCAGCCTTGCATTGGCTTCCCCTTCTGTGCCTGGGGTCTGGGCGTCATGTTCGCTGTGGCTCCTTGGGTGTCCTTCTGTGCATTTGTCCGCAGCTTCATCTACGAACATGCACCAGGACCCCCAGATGCTCCCATCTTTCAGTCATAGGTAAAATTTTGTGGCTATTCCAGAAAGTTTGGTGCAAGTCACCAACCTTCGGAAATAGCAACTTTTATGGTTGCTGTAGCTGCGTCAGACACAGCCCCCCTTTCAGCAGCACGCTGCGTCTCACACAGACAGCTTGTAAAATCAGGCCACTGGTGTCTAGCGCCCCTCATGATTGTTAGCCCCAATGTTAAACAAAAAATATCATCAATGAAGTCTCTGGTGTCAGATAGTGCACCACGACTCTGCTCCCCCACCACCCTGACCCCAAGCAGGCGACCAGTACAGCCCTCCACTCTCCATCACAGCTGGCCATCCGACTATCCTGGAATGAATGTGCACTTGCTTGTACAAGTACATGCTCATTAATTACAGGTCAGTCTGGGGAGCAGCTGTGGTGAAGAGTGGAAGGCTGTGCTGATCATCTGCTTGGGGTCGGGGAGGAGTGGGAAATAGAGTGGTGGGGTACTACCTGATAGGCTAGTAGGGTAGGAAATCCACTAGACACCAGTGATTTCATTGATAATAAATGGATGTCCTATATTTGAACTTCAGCAAGGCCTTTGACTTGATGCTGCATGGGAGGCTGAGGGGAAAACTGGAATACATTGGGTGGGGACAAAAATGGTCACCTGGATAACTAACTGGCTGAGGGGTAGGCAGCAAAGGGTGGTGGTGGGGGGGACTCTCATCACCAAGGGATGTTATGAGCAGGGTGCCCCAGGGTTCAGTACTGGACCGGTGCTGTTCAGGATATTCATAGCCGATATATCAAATAGGATCCAGAGTAGATCATTCTGTTCACAGATGATACTATGATCAGTGCAGTGGTAGATGACATAGAGGGGTGGAGAGCTCTGCAGGAAGACCTGATCAAACTACAGGAATGGTTGGAGACATGGCAGTTGGGGTTCAACACCAAGATGTGCAAGGTACTGCACTTTGGAGCAAAGAACCAGGGAAGGAAATATCATTTGGGAGAGGTATAGTTGGAAAGCAAAGTGGAGGAAAAGAATCTAGGGGTACTAATAACGGGGAGTATGAACCACTCAGTTCAGTGCAGGAAGGTGGCTGCAATGGCAAACAAGATGATGGGGTGCATAGTGAGGGGAATCTCCTCCAGGCACAGAGAAGTGATCCTACCCCTGTACAGGTCTCTGGTCAGGCCGCACCTGGAATACTGTGTGCAGTACTGGCGTCCACTCCTGAAGAGGGACATCAGATTGCTGGAGGGAGTGTAGCATAGGGCAATGAATATGATACAGGGACTTGAGGGAAAATCCTACTAGGAGAGTCTGGGAGAGCTGCAAATGTATTCCCTGGAAGAGACTAGGGATGGGGGAATATGATTGAAACCATTAAGTACCTAAAGGGTATTAACAGGATTAATACAGAAGAGATTCTTCAGATCAGAAGGGGGAAGGACATGAGAGGGCATCGGCTAAGACTGGAGGTGGGGAGATTCAGGATGGAAATCAGGAGACACTTTTTCACAGAAAGGGTGGTAGATAAGTGGGACTATCTGCCCAAGAAGATGGTATCATGTAGAATGGTTGGAGGATTTAGAAAGGGTGGGGTGGTGGTTATGAGGAGGGGAGGGGAAGGGAGGACAGCTGCAAGTTGAGGGCCTAGCTGCACAGATGAGCAGACTTGATAGACCACAAGGCTTATTTCTGCTGGCATTTCGTATGTTCGCATGATATCTTAAGTCATTCCATGTCATAGCCCCTGTTTATCTATCACAGTAGCTATAAACAAACTTAATGATTTTTCAAAAATAAAAGCAACAAAAAAATACATGGATTCCCTTACCGAAAAGAAAGCAAGAACTTTGTAAGTATTTTGACCGGTACACTATGCAAGGGTACATAAGAGAGCCAGGATAAAGCTCAGTGTCACAGGCTTACTGCATAACAAAAGGGATTAACTGCCATTGAAATTCCATTGTTTACTGCAGTAACTCTACTGCAGAATTCTGCAGCACTGCACTTTATCCTGGGTGAATATGTAAGCCATATGCAAGTTTTTAGGTAAGAATTATATGAAAGAAATATATAAGGATTCTAACCATTTCCTTGCATGAAAAAATTCATGTAAGAAAATTCCTTGCCAACATCTTTAGTTCCAAGAAAAAAAATGGATTACTGCAGTACAGTTTTAGGCTTACATACTGATGTGGGGCTAGAACCTACAGCTGTCTGGCTATAGTTGAGGATGTGCAACTTACTGAGCCATTGACACCTTGCTGTTCAACTGTCTTATATAAAAAGTATATAAATAGATGCAAAGCAATAGTCTTGATAAATATGAATATACTTGTATTTTTAAAAGAAATGTCTTCATTCTGCTTCCAGGTTAGAGCACAATCTATGAACCAAGAGATGTAGATTCAAATGCTCTGGGTGAATTCAAATTCAATTTTATGAAAAGTTGGCAAATTCAAAGTAAAACTCTTTTAAAATTGTGTCCTCTAACAGAAGGGAACAGAACAAAGACATTTCCTTTCAAAAATGAATGAAATATATGAAAGTTCATCATGATTATTGCTTGTGTACCTGTTTCTATACTTTTTTGCAAGACTTTGGGACAACATGATGTCAGTGGTTTGTCATGTTTCATGACCTCTTCTAGAGCCAAATGGTGTAGGTTCTAGTTCTACATCAGTATGTAAAACCAATCCCATAGTGCTGTAACCACCCACGCAATGTTTCTTTTATTTTGTGATATTAGCAAGGAAGTTTTCTGGTATGAATTTTCACAATCCTCACACTCACAAATTACTTGCGTATCATTTTTATATAACAAGTTGCATGTAGCTTGCATATGCCAGTGTATATTCACTCTTGTTGTAAACACAATGCTTTTGCCTTTTTTCAGAAAGGTTGGACATAGCTGCAGAGTGTACACAGGTAGCTGATTCTCATGTGAGCCCCCTCCCATGCCACTAACCATAGCTGTCACTTGTAGCACTCCTGGACAGATAACTGTGTCATATAAACAACTCACTTCTCTAGAATATCCTACCATTTGGGTCACCTTCACTTGTCCTTTCTGATGTACCCTCTCATCCAGTCCACTACCTCCTGACAATTGAGATCTAAAGGATTGTATTAGGCTCCTGATACCACCTTGTACCACCTCAGCAAATCTTCATCACTTTTCTCTTCTATTCTGTTGCTGTCTCCATCCATCTGCTCTCCCCAGTCTAGAAGAGTCTGTCCCTCCTTTCTTGTTTGGTTCTGCCATCACTGTACTGTCTGTATCCCCAGCTTACTCAAATCTGCCACTGCCTCTCCCACTGTATCATTTGTACAAAGGCCTGACTGCAGCAAGACTCTTAGTCCGCTGGGAATGTAGTAGTAGTAGTAGTAGTGGTATATTTTATTCAAAAACCCTGAAAGGTAATTTACTCCACTGAGCATTGCTCATTTTCAAAGAGGTCCCATATACTCTACATACATTCAGTTACCATTCCCCACAGCTTGACTACTCACATAAGAGACTACATATATACAAAATACACATATTTAAAGACCTATACATGAGGGAAATACTAATAGACATAATAAATATGATAAGTAGGCAGTATAGTGCAGTGGTGTAGGGCTCTGAGCTGCAAACCGGGAGACCTGTGTTTGAATCCCACAGCCCCTACTTGCATACTGTGTGGCCCTAAGCAAGTCACTTAACTTCCTTGTGTTCCCAGGTTGCACCTGTAAACAAGCTTTCAGCTTAGTGCATTTCTTTTGGTAAAAAAAAAAACAATTAACATTTATAATGCTAATAACTAGACTTAATTAACGCAATTAAGTGACTCCGCCCAGTGTGGTAACATGGCAGAGGGCTAGTAGCCAATTCCCTGTACCACTTTTTCAACTGACTTTTCTTGGTCCTATTGTTGATACCCCATTGTCCCAGTGGAATTGAGTTCCATATTACAGCACCTCTATACAGAATTGAGGACCTCCCAATATCCAACCTACATTTATCAACATGAAATTCTATGCCCCCGGCCGATCACAGGCACTGTTTAACTGATCTAATGTTAAACAAGTTCTGAATATATTTGGGTACAATACCCTTAAGAACTTTAAGCATAAATAATGATGTATGCAGATCTCTCCTAAGTTGAAGTCTGGGCCAATTTAAGGTTTGATAAAGATGGCAAAATGTACCCTAAAGGGGGCATCCAGTACATATCGATCTAGTCTGTTATACTGTACAGTACATCCATTTTATCAAGTCACATTTTAGATGCCCTGGAATACAATATATCCCAATAGTCTAGCACCAGAATAATTGTAGTGTTTACCATTCTTAGTCTTATGTCCTGTAACGTGATGTTCTACCTGATAGAGTGACCCTAAATTTTCACTGGTATTGCCTAAGATCATGTTGATCTGTTCATTCCATTTCAGTGAGCTATCCAGCCACATTCCAAGATACTTGTAACTTAAGATCTATTTAATTATATTTCCATAAAATGTCTTAATTCCCAAAATACACTTGTAATGTTTTAGGGACCCTATTAAACAATACCGTTTGAGTTTTCCCAACATTATGCTTCATGAAATGGGCCTCAAATTTTTTTGAATATAACCAAAAGCAGACTGAGGTTTAATTTGTACATGCTCAACAGATCTTCCCATAACATATATCACCATATCATTGGCGTATAAATTATATTTGACATCTGCATCATTGAAGCTGTGTCCATTGACATAGACGTTAAAAAGCAGGGGCCCCAAGATAGAACCCTGGGGCACTCCTAAGTTCTTAAAAGCTGTGGAAGAGCTGTATGGCCCAGTTCCACAAGTTGCCTTCGGTCCTGCAAATGTAACCTGAATCATTTCGGTACAGGACTAGATAGCTGAAGACCAGCAAGCCAGGACAGAAGAATGTGATGGCTCAACATGTCAAACGCTTTTGACAGATCTATAATGATAGCACATCATCATTCCCTGTCAAGGCTCATCTGAAGGTCACTCACCACCTTTACCAGGGTAATTTGGGAACTGTGGCAGGATCTAAACCCAGATTGAAATACAGTCAGTTTATCCCTCCCTTCCAAATACGCTGTAAGTTGATGTGAGATCAGCTTCTCAAATATCTTAGATATTTGGGGCAATAACAAAATTGGATGATAATTGCCTACATCTTGTTTCTGACCAGATTTATGAATAGGAATAACCTTAGTGGTTTTCCATTGTTTGGGAAATTCTCCACTGGAGAGGGACAAATTGAAGATAAGAGATAAAAGATAGGCAATACAAGGGGCTGCATATCTAATTAATCCTGATGCTGTTCTATCAAGGCCTTCGGCTTTGGTTACATCGAGCCTTAGTAATTCTGTTATAACTTCAGCCACTGTGATGTTTTCCATTTTAAAATTATTAGCCAACCTAGCATTCCACATATCAGTCCTTCCCTGAATCTCATCTTGTACTGTAGCCACAAAATTATGGATTGGAAATGTGGATTGAAAAATGAAAATGTGGATTGGAAAATATGGATTGGAATATTATGTCCTGAGATAGTAGTGCTCTTTTTAGATCATCTTATGTATTCTTTCTTTCCTGCACCTTCTTCAAATAATTGTGGTCTACCATTATCTTGCATTCTTTATACATGAAGGTTTTTTTATTGTCATGCTTGTGCACAATATCCTGCATTACAGGAAAGGTCTGAAACTCCAGCACTATGGATTGTGGAGCAGCCTCAAGGTGCAATGGCTTCAGGACCATTGCTCTGTGGGTTCGCTTCACCTGGAGCTTTCCAGGAACTGAAGGTCTTCTTGCAATAACTGCTCCACAAATATCACCATTTTCAGTCCTACAGTACACTAATGTATTCCATATAAGTGGATGTTTTTCTGATGGGAACAAAACTTCAGGTCACCACAATTTGTCTTCAGTTTGTTTATGAGTCAAACAAGTGTATTAGGAGCCTCCACAACCTGGTGTCTATGTCTTCGAGAATGATAAATCAATGATATAGCTCAGCTTCCTGGTTTTATGCAGATTTAAGGTCCTGCTTAATTTCTTTCATTGTTTCCTTGTTTTCCTCCTGGAAGGCTTGAAGTTTGTGTAATACTGTTTGCAGATCCTCCAACACATTGTCCTTTTGTGACCCGTGCCTTTCTGGGCCTCATTGTTTTCATCTGGTGATCTGGGTCCATCTTGCTTTGTTTTATTTTTTTGTTGGACCATAGTTACCTCAAAATATCCCCTTACTTCCACAAAGTTTTGCTTTGAACTTGCAAGAGCTCTCTGCCCAACTACTGTAACTATCATGAAGATGACAAATCTGAGCTCCTTTTCCTAGATCCAAGAAGAGACGGGGTAACAGGAATACATGGGAACTGAAGGTAGTTCAAAAGTATTTTACCTTTCTTAGAATTAAGGTGGGATTGGATCTTGGTAGTCTGTATGCCTTTAATTATTCTACTCTATTCCCCAGTATCCTTAGGTATCCAACTAGACGGCGAGCCCTTCCCATATCCTGGTTTGGCAGGATTAGCCTATTAAAGATGAATATCTTGCTGAGGATATTGTATGTCTTACAAATGGTTTCCCACTGTCCTACTAATAAAGACTTAAAGAAACTGGACAATGGGTTCTCAGAATTTATTTGGAATGGGAAGAGGCCAAGAATCAGCCTTAAGAAACTAAAGGCATCCAAAGAAAATGGTGGGCTGGATTTCACAGACATTAAGGGGTATTATCTGGTGGCTCAGTATAAGTATGTATATGATTGGGTCAATGGGGGAAGGCTGCCAATTTGTTGGATTTAGAAGAGGAGGGCTGTCCAGGAAGGTTGTCTGGCTATTTGGTGGAAGGAGGTGTAAAGGCATGCCATTAGCTAGTACATCCTATTCCCATGGTCCTTGCGACCTTAGATGCTGGGGGAGCATAAAAAATGCTGAGGGTGTGAATACCCTGTTAGTCCCTGTTGCAGACAATCCTGGCTTCATAACTAGCATTGGAGATCTGGGTTTCTCCATGTGGCAATAAAGAGGAGTATGATATCTGGGGGACCTGATAGCGAATACGGGAATGCATTCTTTTGAAGAGCTCCGAATGGCATTGGGACTCCCTGGCTCACATTTATTTAAGTTTTTCCAAGTTAGGCACTATTGTCAAAAACTGGACAGGTTGAGCTGGGGGGATTCACCTTTGTTGGGGGTGGAAAGAGAGATTTTAGGTGCTCAGATGAAGGAACAGACCTCATAGGAAGGGCAGCATGTCTAGACAGAATCTATTTTCCCAATAACACTGCAAATGTTCACGCATGTTGGGAGGATGATTTCATAGATTTCATAGATGTTTACAAGCAATTAGACTTGTGCCTGTAAAGCTTGCCCAATATCCCTAGCATCAAAGCTTAATTTTCATATCACCACAATGTAGGTCCAAACTATTTTTAAACTGGTTCATACTACCACTATCTGTTATTGCCCTCGGCAAGGCATTCCAAGGAGTAAAAACCCTCTGGCTATACCAGTGTTTACGTATGTTGTGCTTCCATTTGGATTGTATTAATTGCTTATTATGCCTTCTAGTACCATATTCATCCATTCTTGGGTAAATACCCAACTCAGTACAATAATCAGAATTTCCAATTACTTTATATAAGAGACACATATCTCCTCTAAACCTCCTATAGTGTAATGAATATAGATTTAGAGACATTAATCTAGATGGATATGATAATGTCTTCATCCCCTGAATAGATCTGGTAAATCTTCTCTGTACAGGTTCTGTTTTAACAATATCCTCCTTGTTTTGAGGAGACCATACATGTACAGCATACTCTAAATGGGATCTGACCAGAGCTACGTATAATGGAATTTGGGCCTAAAGAGCTCAGATATGAATAGGGAATTACTTTTGGGTTCACATATGGGGCTTATTTTATGTCATAAATATAAGGAAATGCAATATAAATTTCTGTACTGACTGTATCTCCCTCTGAGTGTGGTGCATAAATTTCATCCTGAGGTTTCCCCAAAATGCAGATGGTGTAGAGACCCCCCCGGCACCTTTTTTCATTATTATTAGGAATGCCCTATGCTACAAAAATACTGGCAGGACATTGCACAGGAGTTGTCTGCCATGAGGGGTGAGCAAGTGAGAGTTTCCCCTCTTTCACTCTTATTTGGAGTGGAAGACACTGGGGAAGGTGAGTGGATCCTATACCATAGATGGCTTAAAGCATTATTGGTGGTGGCTCAGCAGGGTATTCAAAATTTGTGGGATGCTGGGACAACCCAAACTACAGAATTGTGGAAAAAGCTGGTCTTACAGATTTTAGTGGTAGATTGGTTGACTTATGCTTTGAAGGGTAAAGAGGAGTGATTTCTGGATGTTTAGAATATGTTCTTGGATACCCTGATGGCTGGAGAAGTGATGTTACCGAGGGAGGGAGCTGAGGGGTAGGTAACAAATAAGATCAGAGGCCTCCAGGACTCCCCTCCCCATTACAGCCAGCAGCTGTTTGAAGCAGCTCTCACCTGGGGACAACAACACTCCTGAGAGGTGCCAAGAGGTAATATAGACCTCCTTCTTGCATCATGTTTGACTGGGGTGTTAGTCCGTTGACGCTGTGCGTCGACTGCCCCACCCACCTGCCCAAGCCCAACTCTCACCCACCCAAGCCTGACTCTCATTCTATAGCTCCCCCTGGTCATGTGACTTCCTGTGCCTTTAGACTAAGACCCAGATATTCAGAAATGCACCAAAGGCTGGGGCCGGCACAGTGCAAATCCAATGTGTTGTTGTGCAACAGGAGCCATGTTCAGAGGTTGTGCTGGCCACACTGCACCAGTGCAACATGACTGAATATGGCACAGTTGTGCCATGGTGCAACCAGACATGCACCATGGCACAACCAGAGTTGCACCATGGTGCAAACACAGTTGCGCCATGACACAGAAAGAGATGCCCCAGTGCATCTGTGGGAGCAGAGCAGCAGAGCAACAGAGGGGGGCATGGCACAGAGAAAAGACCCGGGGACAGAGCCAGGGAAGCACAGTGACAGGCCACAGGAGGCCACCACCAGCAGGGCACAGCAGGGTACACACAGGCATGCAGACCCCCCCAGAACACAACAGTGACACACATAGTAGGCAACAGGAGATGCCAATGGCCAACGGAGGGCCACCAAGGGAGCCCCCCCTTGCAGGCTGCAGCCTGTCCCCCCCCACACACCCAGACCAGAGCAGGCCACTCCCAGGACCATGCAGCCAAGCACACACACATGCCACACAAGCACACAGGTGGCCCACACAGCAGGCACAGAACATGCCAGGAGCCACATAGCACAGCAGACCACATGGGACAGGCCTCATAATGCCAAACAGGGGTCCCACCACAGCATACATCCAGTACCCAACTAAAGGCCATGGCCATGTACCATCACCTTGTACACACCTGCCACACACCTCTGACAGCCGCCCCATGGGCACCCCAAGGCACAGTCACTGACTGAGGGGAGGGACACCACCACAGTGGGACACACTACTGCACACAGCAGTGAACCACAGAATCATGACACATGCCCCGACACATGCACACCACACAGAAAGGCACTGGGCCACTGCAGCATGGCTTCTCATGCCACCTGCAAAGCAGACACTGACACAGGCAGGTAAGTCAAAAGCGATATATTCCAAACAACTATTTACAGCAACAAGGGGTTGGGAAATGGTAGGAAAGTGAGGGAAGGGGACAGGGAACAGGGACTGTACAGTGGAATGAGGGACTGTAGGGGGAGGTACAGCAGGGAAAACAGGAGAATGTTGGGGTCCATTTATTGGCAGCCATGGCCTTCCACCCCTTGGTGCCCTCGCCACCTCTGATCACTGAGGAACATGCAGCTAACCTGCAGCACAGCCTCCATGGTCATTGAACAGATCAAAATCAGCTGCTGGAGCAGTCAGCAGTACATGGGCCTCCGTCTTCTCTGCCGGACACCTATGACAAGGGATAGGACAGGTGATCAGTGCAATGTCCCACGGAACCATGCCCACCCATAGTGCAGAATGGGCTATGGGAACACCCCCCCCGGAGGGCCCATACCAGCCACCTGCAGGGGGATGGGCCAATGCTTGCCACCAATGTGGCACACCATGACAGTGCACAACAGTGGTCCTCACCGCACAATGGCCACCTGACTGTGCAATGACAGTCACATGGCACAGTGCACTGGCACCCACCTCACCAACAGCTGGCACATGTGTCCAATGGATGCACCACAGTGGCAAGCACCATGCACAGTGCAACACACATAGCTGCCATGGCACATGGCTCATGCCCACACCCATGCCCCCACCCCCACCCCACCCATGTAAAGTGCGAAGGACTATGACAGTGCCTACTCCTGCACCACCTCCAGGTCCCACTGCAGCTTGCCACCTGGCCGCTGCCACCACCACTGCCCCGCAGTGATTCTCAGGCACTGAGAATGGAACATAGACAGGTACACATCAGTAAACATCCACAGCAGCTGCCCACCACCCCACCCCTGTGCACAGGGTGATCCCCTGCCTAACACGTCCTGCACTGCTGCATTGCAATGCAAGTAGCTGCTGGCGCTGCCACCCTGCGATGCACATGATGGCAGTGCACCACTCTGCAGGGCATGCCAGGCAGCCTAGCCAACACTACAGTACAGCAACAGGTCACACATGCAATATGGGCCTACTCACCTGGCTGTGGCACAGCCCCACACCTGACATGCACCTCCAGCCTCCTCAGGCACTCAGAGTCCATCCTCACTAGGTCTCCATATCAGTGGTGGCACTGTTCCCCCATCCTGGCCTCCCTGGTCCAATGCTGCAGTGTGGCAGCAATCCCCTGACACACCGTGACCCTGGGCTACTGCACGGATGCCTGGCCAAACAGTTGGTGGGCATGGGGCTAGATAAAGGTGACCAGGTTCACCAGCTCCATCTGCATGCAGTTCTGTGCCCTCAGTGACCTTTCCTGCACCATTCTGCAAGTTGTAGCCAGTGATCAAATGGCTGCAGTAAGTGCAATGGCCACTGCGTGTGCCAGATGCACGATGCGAGGGAGCATGCGCTGTGTCCACCCATCACACAGTCACAGAGATGCACAGCATGGGCATGACTAGGCAGGGTCACAGCTGTGGGGGTGACCCAGGGGCAGGGGTCACAGCAGGGGTCAGGGGTTGCCCACCTCTGCGCAGTGCGCACGTGTACAATAGCAGGCCTGGTGCACCATGTGCCATGGCCCCCATCATGCAGTTAGTGCACAGTGTGCGATTGACAAAATGATACTGTTCAGCACATGTGCACTGTGGGCCTGCGCACCGTGCATGTGTGTGCATTGTGCCACGACTTGCTCTGGAGCAATCTCATTGCGCATGGAGCAAAATCAGGATATTCAGATGCCACATGCAAATGAGCTCATCAGCCAATGCATGGCACACTGGGTGAATTAGCATGTCTTTACCACTGCGCCAAAGCTCATTTGCATGTGATGTGCCATATAAGTGCTGCAGAACAGCGTAGGCCATGGACTGGTATTGCATCCTTTCCGGGTAAGTTGCACATGCTGCTGCAGCTCACTGGGAGCAGCCAGCACAGCAGGGGGATGGAACTGGGTGATGCTGCCACTGACACACTGTGCTGTCCATGTCCACAGGAAGCGACATGTCGGAACGTGAGGCAGGTGAGGAGCGTGGGCTTGCTCACAAGCACAGGCCCAATTTCACAAAGGCAGAGACAGAGGCCCTGTTCAAAGCCTACCTTGATAGGAAGCCCCATTGAGTGGTGCCATGGGCACACCACAGGCCAGGGCTGGGGCCTGGGTGGAGGTGGTGGCATGAGTCAACCAGCAGAGCAGCCACCAGCCCTCAGTGAAGGAGTGCACGAAAAAGGTTAGCATGGACAAGAGGTGCATCAAGGAAAAGGTGGCAGCCATCCATGCCTCCCAGAATGCCACCAGAGGGAGGCCTACTGCTGCGCCACTGGTCACAGCACAGGAGGAATTGGTGGCAGCCACCATGTACAGCAGCACGGTGGAGGGTGTGCCTGGCGGCGGATTCCAGGTAGGTGGCAGCCCATCACTGCATGGTAAGTATGTCAGCCACGCACAGCTGGGGGTGCAGAGGGTGAGTACATGGCCATGCTGGCATGCATGCAGCTGGCATGCCTGTCATGTGCAAGTGTGCACACTCATGCACATGCCATGCTGCAGGACACAGGCAGTGGCAGTGGGGGGGCACATGTGGGCAATGCATCACTAACATGCCTCTCTTTCTCTTGCAGCACCAGCACACCTCCGTGCAGATGATGGGTCGCCAGCAGTGGCAGCAGCCATGGCCACTGGACAGGCCTTGGAGGACCAGCCTTCCACCTCCATGGGCATCTTGGGGGCATGACAGGCTGCAGCTCACCACCACTATGCAGGCAAATGTCCTGGACCTGGGGTTGGATGAGGCCCTGGATGTGTTCCTGCAGGATGCCACCCTTAGGGTCCTGTGTGGGGTCCGACACCGATGAAGATGTAATGCTCATCCTGGACATCATTCCACCATTGTAGGGGAGATGCCCCTGCTTGCCACTTACACAGGCAGCACACCCAGCACTCTGCCAGTGGCAATGGTCATGTTGTGCAGTATGCAGCAGGCCAGGAATAAGCCACAGACTTTCAAGAAGCTGTACTGTAGGACACCACCTGACCTGTCTAGGCAACGGAACCATGCTTTCAGCATGCCAAATACTCACTTGATGATGTTGCGCATGCTGGCGTGTGCCTCATTGTAGCGTTCCTCTGCTGGGGACAATGGGCACCGGTAGGGGGTGAGCAGTCAAGGGACGCAGCAGATAGGCACTGTCCCCTGTGTGGATATTGACATGCTTAGCCCTCTGCTATGCTATGCTGCATCCCTTGCTTGTCCCTGGCGCCCACGCCAACATGCACACCTTGCCCTCCCCATCCCAAGGTACACTTTGCCCATTTCCCCTTGCCTGTGCCATACTCACACACTAGGTGGCCCATGGGAATATCCCCATGTTCAAACCTGTGGCACAGCATAGAGCTGTGCCAGATGAATACATCATATGCACTCCCAGGTTGTGCGGTGCAGACATTGGTTATGTACCCCATGGCATTGCACACCACCTGGCAGTTGACACTCAGGCTACCCTTCCTGTTGATGTACACCACACTCTCAGGGCCAGGTGGCATGTGGATGCCGACATGGGTGCAGTCAATGGCTCCAGTCATGCCAGGCATACATGCTACCCTGAGGAAGTCCTGCATGGTTGCTATGCACTCTGCCTGTGTGCTGGGGAAGCAGATGTATTCCAATGCACATGGCAGCTGAGCATTGAGGAAATGTGTGAGGATGCAAAATGTGGCCAATTGGGTTATGCCTGTGGTGTCCCCTGTTGGTTTCTGGAAGGTGCCCGAGGGTGAGCAGGCACATGAAGGCTGTCACCTTCATCTCCATGGACATGGCATGGCTCCATCTGGTGGATGTCTGCATCTTCTCACTGCACAGCTTGCAGAGCTGCCTCAGAATGGCCCTGTCAGGTGGTACCAGGCCATGATCTCTGTGTCACTGTACTGCTCGAAGGTGATGTGGGAGTGGTACCACCTGTGTAAGGCATACTGCTGACTGGCCCTTCCATGGCCAAGTCGCTCTTCCTGCTGCCCCCTCACACCCATCATTACGGCCTGCATCATGAAAGGCGCACTATCCATGGCCCTTGCTGTCCAGTATCCCTCTGGGTGGTTGACTGCTGCTGTGTGCCATCCTGGTGCACTCCCTGGCGGTGTTTGCCTGTCTCTCACACTCTCTCTTTCTACCCCGTCTCCTTCTTCACTGCCACCTCTGTCCCTCTCCTCAGTCTGTCCTACTTTCTCTCTTCTGGTGCAAGTGCTTTCTGTGTGCTTGCACCCTGTATTTTTAGGAACAAGTCTGCTCGGTGCCAGGGCCGCTGTTATGGGGGGACAACCGGGACTTTTTTCCCAGGTCCGGCATTAAGGGGGGCCCACTTGACTGAGCAGCGCTCTGTGCTTAAAAGTATATATTAATCTTTTGTATTTGTCCCTCTGGTCGTCCTTTGCCAGTTAAGAAGATGCTATCGGCACCACGTGGCTCCACTGTAAAACCTTTTTCTTTGCCATCCAGGTGGGGTGGAGTTATTTATGCATCAGTTCTACCACTGCTGTTGCATAAATGACACCCCCCTCACTTGGACAGTAAAGAAAAAGATATTACAGTGGCCAGCCGCTGGTGCCACACAGAACCCTGCTAAAGGTGATGACGTTTGTTTCCCTACTGTCCTGTGCATCTGTTCTGAGCTGGAACGGCATCAGTGCCTAGCACAGCACAACACCCTATTTGCTGCTCTGAGTCAGAAGAGACAGACTCAAGAGAGGGATTGCTTTAGTGTCGGTCAGAACGAGGACCAGTAGACCACAACGAGATGAGGTCAAGCAGAGGCAGCCAAAGGCAAGCAACAAGTCAGCTAGTGAGCCGGGATGGTCGCCGCCAGAGTACATCAGGCGCTCAGCTGCTGCCCAGTAGTCGGGTCGGGTCACAGGCCTTAATGCTCGCAGCTCATCGTAGTCGGACTCGACATCGCCTCATACTACTCTCTGTAGGTGTCGTGTCACACTCGTTCTGTTCACTCCACTGACTGTCCTTGTCCAGACATCCATCCAGGATCCAGCCTGGTAAGTGTGAAAAAAAAAAAAAGGAATAAAAAGCATATTCACTGTGATGGCATCCCCTTCTCAGAGGGCTGAATCCCTGGATGGGCACTCCAGTCTTCAAGCTCTGAAACTGTTTGCATAGTCTGAGGCAGGGATCAGTGCCTAACCACCTTTTCATCTGTTGGGGCTGGGTAGGTAACTGTGGGAAATCTGCGAGTGCTTCTCTCACATTCATTATTCTTTCTGTGGCTCCCTGCATTGACTCCTTGAAGTGTGCTGAACTAAAAAATAATTGGTGCTTTTTGGATGATAGGCCCGATTGAGATCCCTTTGTGTATGGTGCAGAAGCCTCTGTTGGTGTATACCTAATGACATAAAGGAAGTGCTGCTCCATTCTCAGCACCCTCTGTAGTATATGTGGAGTGACAGGAAGAAATGCTTTGTGTATCTGTCTGCTGCAAAGTAAGCTGTGGGTGGCTGATAAGCTAAGGGTACTGGATGCTGCTCCCTTGTTATTCCTCTCGGGTTGGCTTGTGTTTGCCTCATACAGTACATAGAATTAGAAGGCATTCAAAGTTGAGGGGGGCAGGATAAGGAAAATATTAGAAAGCATTACTTCAGAGAATAACTTCAGAGAATAACTTATCTGGTAGGGTTGTATTAAGGCTGTTAAAGCAGGACAAGAAAGATTTCATAAGGAAAATGTTTTTGAGAGTTCTAAAGTATGAGTAAGGGTAACTTTCTAGGAAACAGATAGGGGGAGCAAAGTAGTATTTTACTCCCATTTTTGCATTATTTGCTTCCAATTTCCTATATTAAGAAAGTACTTCCTACCCTGCACATTTAAAGTATATGCGCTACACATGCAAAAGACTAGAAGCACCATGTGATGATGGCATCATACTAGTGCAGTACTGTACAATACAGTGCGTACAGTACACAATAGGAATGGGTGTCAGCAGCTGCTAGATGTCTGGCCAGAGTATTGTCGTGACCTGACAAAATGCTTAAAATGAGGCAAAAGCACCATGTAGCATCAGAAGGGTATCTTAAGCCATGTTTACATGGCTACTCCAGGGTGATTCTTTGGCAGTTCCTGTGCTGCCCCTACCTCCAAACTCCATCTGTATTAAGTTTACATGGCCCCTCTATGTACCGATGCAAGCCTCGCTGGAGAGCATCCACAAGTGTGGAAGCCAGGTTCAAGGATGCAGGAACCATAGACTGTGTGCCAGAGAAAGCAGTGTAGCCTGTGCACATAGCCACTATTAGCGCTCACTCTGGAATGCATCCCCAACTTGGCAGTGGCTCAGGGAGAGAAGCAGGGAACAGTTTACCATGCTTAGGTAAGTGTTCATATGAAGTGCATTGTTGTGATTATAAAACAATCCTAATATTGTTGTAAAAATGAATAAGGTTCACAGGTTGTCTGTTGCATTCGGACCACTGCCAGCCATCGTGGGAATCATGAGGGTTTACATCATGGCTGGCAGCAGACCACATTTATAAAAACAATTCTTCTGTTGTTATAAATATGAATAAGACTCCAGGCTAAAAATACATTCCTTCATTGAATATGTCATTGGAAAGCTTCACAAAATCTTGTTTTAGCTTCACTAACAGCCCCAAACTCACCTGAGAGCACCAAAACCCCAGAGTTGACAGGCCTGCCAGCCCCAGACCCCAGCTTACTTTATGTGATATAGGGGCCCTCATCTGACTGCTCTGCCCAGGGCCCTGGAATTGCTAGCTGCAGCCCTGCTCGGAGCATCTCTTATTTGCTCCGCACTTGCGCCATGGTTTATGGTTGAATATCGCAGTGCACTGGATATCCATGGGCACACCCCCTGCACTTGTGCCTGCATTCATTATAGTTGCACATTGAGATTGCACTGCACACTGGCTCCCACTGAATTTAGCTCCTTGGTGCAAGTTGTGTAACTCAGTTGTGCCATGCGCAGCTGCTTTGAATATCCGGGCCTAAGTCCCTCAATCCCCATTTGTAGGTTATATGACCCTACCACCAGAGGCTTTTCCTCCTGTTCCCCCCAGGACTCTTCTCTGCTCCTCTTCCCCACACCTCTCAGTAGCCCTGCTGACACTCTAGCCCCCCACCCACCTCTTTTATTCCCTACCCTCCTCTTATCCCTGTACTACTCTCCACCTCTGCCCACTGACTCTGTACTCTCTGCCTCCCTCCACTGACTCTGTACTCTGACCCCCCCTTGTATCCCCCTGCTCTTCTCTCAGTCACCACTAGGAGTCATTACTGTCACCTCTTTTTCCTGCCACATATGCAGCATTCTAAATAAACTGCTGCACTGCAGTGCTGGATCACCAGGCAACAACCTGATATCCTGTCACTAGTTGAGACATGGCTCTCTAAGAAAACCCCTGACTACATCATCTCCCTCCCAGGTTACTCTCTTTTCAGACTGGACTGAGTGGGGAGATGGGGAGGAGCATGTGCAGTCTATCTATGGCACACCCTCCTAGCTCAAGCTAAACCCCCACCGACACTAGAACACAGAGCCCAAGCCATGTCGCTGAAAGTCAAGCTTGACCCCCTCCAAAGCTTCCCTAATAATCACTGTGGTCTACATACTGCCCCACAAACAAACCCTCGCCCTTCCCTCCCTAATGGAATACATTGCTAGCCTCTACCATAAGTCATAACACATCCTTCTTGGTGACCAGAACCTAAAATGGCTAGCCACGACTACTACCTACACCAAAGACACCTTCACAGTCATTGACCTCCATCAGATGGTGACCCAGCCCACTAGGTTCAACCCAGCCTTAGACACCAGTACCCTACTGGACATTGTATTCACTAACTGACCCCACAAAATTAAGAACACTGAGGTCCTACCCAACTTCCTCAGCGACCATTCCCCACTAATCTTTTC
The DNA here is from genome assembly GCA_016271365.2 of Neoceratodus forsteri. NCBI lineage: Eukaryota > Metazoa > Chordata > Ceratodontiformes > Ceratodontidae > Neoceratodus > Neoceratodus forsteri. The sequence continues at coordinate 1,745,158,376 of CM057449.1, forward strand.
ATGGTCGGGCAAGCAACCTACCCCACCACCCACCAGCACCTTCCGACATCTCCTCCACCCAGGCAGTCTCACTAAATTCAAGCTACACCTAGCCCAATGGGACTGGTCTCCCATATATCAAGCCACCAGTGTGGATGCCACACCAGGATACTTCAACAGTGCCTTCACTCTAGCCTGCAACACTTTTGCACCTCTAAAAACGACCCACACCAAACAGCAGTCAGCACCCTGGATTATGCCATCCCTCTTACAGCTACTCAAGAACCAGGACAACCTCTGGCGTAGAGCCACTTAGTCGGGCAAACCTACCGACAGGCATGCCTACCATGCCGAATGGAATAGGTGCACATGGGCCATTCGCAAGATGAAAGCAGAGTATTATAGGGCCACCTTAACTGCCTACTGGGGCTCATCCTGCAAATTATGGGACAACATTAAATCATTAAATGGAAATTCACAGACCCCACCCCCATCCCAGATCACAGTAAATGGCTTGATTACCACTGACCCAAAAGAGATTGCCACCGCACTCAACACCAACTTTACAGACCTAAGCCCAGTTCTTCCACAAAATTTATTTGACCCCATCCCCAGCCCTGACCCTCCCCTCCTCTCACACCCTCCATTCTTCCTCTGAGCCATGTCCCTCCGAGAAGCAAAACCTTACATGGTCAAGGCTCTGAATGGTTCCAGCCCTCTTAATGACCCTCTACAAGTCAAACTCTTCTGGCTGGCCCTGGATGTGCTACTCCTCCCTCTCACTGCCCTGCTAAACTGCTCCCTCTGCCTTGGAAAGTTCCCCAGCAAATGGAAAAATGTGGTTGTAACACCCATCCATAAGGGAGGGGAACCCCTGTTTCCTGGGAACTATCGACCAATTTCCATTCTCCCCCCACTGTCCAAGGCCCTGCAAAAGGTCACAGCTGACCATCTGACTTGCTACCTAGAAACACATAACCTGCTCAGTGTAGAGCAGCACAGTTTCCAGGCTGGACACAACACCACCACGGCTCTCACTGAGTTCTTGAATCACATTCACGCCACTCTGGATAAGGGACAGCTGGCAGGGGCTGTGGTCATAGACCTGTCCAAGGCCTTCGACACGGTAAACCATCCCCTTCTGCTGAGCACCCTCATCAAGTAGGCCTCTCGCAAGGCCCCCTACAATGGTTTCCAAGCTACCTTACCTCCAGGACATGATGTGTTAAGATAAACAATATAGTATCTGGCACCTGTCCCACCCGATTGGGAGTCTCACAAGGCTCCATCCTTGGGCCATTATTCTTTAGTCTATTCTTGAACACTCTACCTGCCTCCTGCCCTAGCAAGATCCTTCTATATGCAGATGACACCGTCATCTGTGCCTCCCACACCAACCCGGCCAACTTACAGGCCTTGCTGCAACACTCTTTCTGCCAGGCTGAGCACTGGTTTGCTGAACATAGGCTAGTCCTAAACATAAAAAAACAAAAACCATGCTGCTTGCACACAATCAGAACAAACTAAAAAAATTCCCAACTGAAAGTCCTGGCTGGCACACAGCACCCCCTAGGGCAGGTCACAGCATATAAATTCCATGGGGTAATGTTCAACCCTGCTCTCACATTCCATGGCCACATCAGTATGCTTGCTTCTGCTGCAAACACGTGCATTGGTCTCTACTGTCACAGATACTGTCTACCCCTGAAGCCTTACAACTAGCTATCACATCTTTCATCCTGTCTCTGATCGACTACGTTCTTCTGGTCTACACCACCGTGAATGCCACTGCTATCAATAAAACAAAGGTTACCTTTAACAAAGCCTGCAGGCTCCTGACCTGGGTGAATTGTACAACCCATACCTCCACCCTCTGCTCCAATGCCCAGATCCTCAATCTTGATGAAAGACTCCAGTTCCAGGCCTGCGTCATGGCCAAAAGATCCCTTCTTGGACTGACATCCCCAGTAGTATCGGCCTCCCTATCTACATCAACCTACATCAACCTCCACGGTTCAAACACATAGCTCAGACAAACTAGCATTAGCTGTCCCCAGAGTCAGGACAACTCTTGTCCAGAGATTGCTCCCAGTCCGGGCCCCTACCTGGTATAACTCCCTACTGGCATCAGTCGCTGCCCACACCATGCTTGGCCCTTTCAAAGTGGCAGTCATGAATCACCTCTATGCTTCACGATCCTGCACCTGCCCACATTAGGCCTACCACCTGTCACTTGGAAGTACCATTGCCACTAATCAGACCCGAAATATGACAATGTCTAACCACTAAACTGCTCCACTAATACACTCTTTTTCCGGGCCCCATTATGTCTTTGCTTCATTGCCTCACTGTTTTATTGCTTTGCTAATTATCTCTGTAGAGGCCTAACCCACTGTTATATAAAGACTGTACCCAAATTGTTGGGCCCACTATGTCTTGGCCTCAATGATGTAATGTTTTGCTGCTTAGCTAATCACACTGTATAGGCCTACTCACTGTAAAATAATGTTTTCTACTTGTTGAATTCTCAGATGTTATGCACTCTGTCTCTGTCATATCACTGTACATGTTTGTCTCTTGTCATCTGACGTGGAACCTTTGGAAACGAGTCCCTGACTCAAAGGGTTGTAATTCCAATACTTCAAATAAATAAATAAAATAAAGTAAAGATCATGAGGACTCTGAGACCTTCTCAACAAATGAGGTCAGAAACTAATGAGCAGACAGGGCTACTCTGAGTAATGTGGAAAGTTCATGGAAGCAGTTAAACCTGTGGGAGGTGCCTATAATCTAAGTCTGGCAATAAGGACCTGTACAAATCAAAATAGTTCATCTCCTTGCGGTATGGTCATTTTTTTTTAATTTTATTGGGAAATGGACTATTTCTTTTCATCTCTCTATTATTTCTTTTGTTGTACTAACAGGGGAAGGGGAGAAGGTTACAGTTTGATGTTTTATGTGCTATGTGCTGCTGTACCACATACATAGGTACAAGATTCAGTGACTCCAAGTTATTGGTTGACAGCTTGCAAGTACTCTAGTTCAAATCAAGGACTTAATGCTTTATGAACTTTGATAGTCACTTGGAACTCTGTGCAGATGGCCTGGAAATCATTATGAAGTATGACATATATGGAGTTTCACTGGTGCTATAACTTTGTTACATAGCTGTGAATATAATTTGCATGTGATACATTGTTTTTAATGATTATGTTTTGTCATTTGCCTTCTGTCTGTTGTTGACATATATTTTTACTATTCTAAAATTCCAATAAAAATATGATACAAAAAAAAAACTATCATGAAGGTGACAACACTGAAAGTCTTACTCTTCTCCTTTCTGGTGCTGCTGTTCTCCACTAATTTTGTTTTGTGACCCCTCTCATTGGCTCCCTTTCTTGAACTCATTTGTACCACTACTGGGACACTTTGAAACTCCCTTCTGTTAGTCTCCATTTTTTGAGGGAGTCCTAAGCTTCCTTTATTCTCATCATCCCTGATGGTTCCCCTAGTGTCAGCTCCCTATCTCAGTTTAAATGCCCACATTCATAAAGATCTAGCTTTTGCTCAATCACACTTGTCCTCTCCCTTGTCAAGTGAAAGCCATCCCCCTTAAATAGACTTCTGTCCCAGAAGCCTGCAAGTCACCCACAAAGCAATACCCTTCCTTCTGACACACCACCTTCAACCATTTGTCCTCACCCTGGCCTTCCCCTTGCCCCACAGAGAAAGGACATCTGAGAAAGCCAGGGAATGTACTTTTAAAGGTGATGAAAGATTTAAAACCTCTCTGTGACTAATATATTTAAATTAACATTTAGGGGGCATGATATAAAATTGGAAGGTGGCAGGTTAAGAGGAAATGTGAGAAAGTTTTTTTTTTTCACAGAGAGGGTGGCAGACACATGGGATAGTCTGCCAAAGGAGGTGGTGGGAGTGGGCACAGTGGAGGGGTTGAAACATGCCTGGAAAAGGCATAAGAAAACCTTAGAGATGGGAAGAAAGAACGAAAAGCCACTGACCAGATAGGGTCAGAGGCCACAAACTAGTATAGGGCATATATGCAGACTAGATAGGCCTAGCAATCCTTATCTGCCAACAATTTCTATGTTTCTGTGTTTCCGTGTATTTATTTTCAAAGAGGGGCATCAAAAGAAAAACAATTTCTGCCATAGTGAGACTGGTATCTAAGTAAAAGTAAACTCCAACTGGGAACTTATCTTAAATTATGACTATGAGTGTAAACTAGTAGTTTATTTGAGAGATTAGCTGAGGTCAGGTGATTTACTGTTTTATAGATCAAAATAAGCCAATGATATGAATGTTATGATGAAGGAGCTAGCCAGTTTACTTGGGTTAAAAGAGTGCAGTGATGTGTGTTTCTTGGAATACTTAGGATACACTGTAATAACTGAAAATATACTGTGTCAACTAAAGAGAGGTCTGTAATGTTAGAATTACGATAGATAGAATTACCACAATCTTAAATTGGAAGTAATGATTGGGCCACATTGATTTTGTGATCTTGTAATGATAGACAGTGTTTAACTCTTTTCAATCAACCTAAACATTGACAAGTCTTTACAGTAGTATTGTTAACATGAGATTTAAAAAAAAGAATAGAATCAAATGTCATATCCCAATATTTAAATTCATGAACAAGCTGCAAGGGGACATTATTAAGCTTAATAGTAAAGAAGGAAAGAGCATTTTTTGTTTATGAGAAATTTGGACAGGAGTAGCATTATTTTTTTTTTTTACTATTTAAGTGTAATAAGTTAGAGGAAAACCAATCAGCGACTTTATCGAAATCAGTTTGAAGAGTAGAAGTTAGAAACTTTAAATCATTATGAGCATAGAAAAGAGTGACCTCATCAGAATAAAGTCTAATAGTACAGTTCTTAACTAGTGATGGTAATGGATCAATGAACAAAATAAATAGAACAGGACCCAGAATAGACCCCAAGGTACCCCTGTGTTCATAGAAAGAAAAGAGGAGAGACACCCATTTCAAGAAATGGCTGACATCTTCCATGTAAGCAAGATGAAAACCAAGATACAACACTTGAAAAGAACACATGAAAAAGTAATCACTTTAGAAGCAAATGATGATTTGTTGCATCGATAGCCTTGGACAGGTCTATAAAATCTGTACCAACATATAGACCCTCGTCAAGGCTTTCAAGAGGAAATCATGAAAATCAATTAAAGTTGTCTGGGTAGAGTGAATATATCAGAAGCCTGACTGAGTGGGTGAAAGCACTCTGTAAGTAAGTAAATATTGAGAAATTTGCTGGTGGACTATTCTTTCAAGAAATTTTGATAATATTGGCAATAACGAAATGGGACGATAATTATCAACTGAAGATTTGTCCCCACCCTATGCAAAGGGACAACAACAGACTTTATCCAAGCAGAGGGAAAATTTTGAGTAATAAGGGACAAATTATGCGTATTAATCAATCAATCAATATCTTTATTTATCCAGGCGGGCACCATTGAGCAAGCTCATTTACAAGGTGGACCTGCAGTCCTACAGTAATAATACTGAAAGACAAGTTACAATGGCACAAACAGTAAAAATAGCTGCTTATATAGTAAAAATGCACATTTACAGGTAATATACACTGAACATAGAACTACAAGGAGTTGTGGATAACGAACTTGTGCTGGATCCAAGCCCCAAAACTGTGCATTTTGTAGTGGGAAATGTTAGGGAGAGGGTAGGCATACCAGATAGAAGACATCAAGTGCATAATGTAGGGAGAGATTGGGAATAGGGGCGAAAGCGATGAGGACCCAATTGTTAGAGCAGAGTGAGGGATTGGGAGGGCGGAGGACCGTACGAAAGGCGACAAAGTGATTTTTTGCCCCAAAATGTGGCAACATATGGAGGAGAAAAACTGCCATTCTACTAAGTGCAAGAGGTGGAATATAGTAGCAGGGGCATAACTCAGAGGGTCCTGGAGGTTGGGGCAGAGGGAGGCGTTTTATGGACAAGGGACCAAATATTTTTTTGGGTTAAAGTCAATAATTATTCCCAAGTGTGGTAGCATGAGCTAGAATCAGGCTGCAGCTGTTCAGGTCATCAAAGAATAAGATATGGGAGTTCGACAATAAATCCTGTGGATCTGTTGGTGGGCACGCTAGAGGCAGAGGCACAAATTTCAGCTGGGGGGCTAGAGTTAGAAAATGGTAATGATGTCAGCACTAGGTATTAGTAAAAAAAAGTATCCAAATTATCAATACCTTTAGTGGACTTTACTTTTCAAGTTGATAAAAGATCGAAGACCTCTTTGTGACTAATCTATTTACAGTAAAATTTTGGTCTTGAAAAGGACAAATAATCTACTGTACCTTACCAGGAAGTGGACTTAGGGGAGACAGCTTGGCCCTTTCTAGTAACAAACTGGGGGCTACTACAAAAAAATTATTAAAAAGGCCACTAATATTTTCCTTAGAGTAAACAGTACTTCAGTTATTGGACAGATTTGAAGTGTCTGAGGCAGATGGAGTGTTCCACATAGGGTCCACTAGCTGCCAGAATATTCTTGGATTAGATTTGGAATCCAACAGATTGGTTTTATAGTAGTTTGATTTTGATTTCCTTACTAAGGTGATGAAGTGGTTGCAAAATTTTCAAAAAGATCGCCAAATTTCAAGTGTCCAATTTCCTGGCCTTCTGATATAATTTGTCACATATCTTTAATTGGGAAATAATAAAAGAAGTTATCGAAAGGGACATGTCAAGACTTGACTCATTTCTACAAGAAAGGGGTGTGGTGCTTTCAGAGACTGGTTCACCAGATAACTTGCTACCTAAATGTACCAGCACCCCAATTTTTCCATCCAGCCTCTCCACCATGCTCCCTATCCTGGTCATATCCCAAATGGCTACCTGGAAGGCATCTGGCCACCCCTACCCTTTTCTCCTCCACCTACCATTCTATCCACCCACCCCTAAACATGGAATTCCCTACTCAAGAATTTTCCTTGCTGTTTGTTATTCTCTAGCAGCTGCCAGCAGTAACTGGAGCACAGTACATCATCTACAAGTGGGGCAGTGACAAAGTCTCCAGAAGGTAGCCCAGAGGATGAACACCCTCACCTTCTCTACAGCTTACTACCACCATCATATCTGTGCTCTATCTTGTTCTAGTCTGAGCTGTGATTTCCTTCCCATTCCAACAATTCCTTGAGATCACTACCTGTTACGATATAGTCCACTACCCAATGCAGGTTGATATGTACCTTACCAGATACTATCTGTTTTATGACCTTGCCTGTAGCCCTCCTTCTTAGGGGTTATATCAACATACCCTAGATATGGTTTTAGTCAATTTTTGATGTAAGGTTCTCTCTCCTGCTAATTTACCACTCTATTCTACTGGGAGCAGAGTTTCCTGGGGAACTGTGGATTCAGCTGAGGATGTCCAGCAGATGCCTCTTTTCAGATGCCTCACTCCAGCACCATGGTAGTCATGCTCCAGTATGCTTGCTCTGTCCTAACTTTAAACAGCCTCCAGCCCAGCTGATTGGCTCAACACTGCTCAGCACCTGCCCAGTGCTGCAGCCCTGCTGCTTTCTCTACTTCTACCAACACAGCCTACCCCAAAAACCAACAAAGAAATCAGCTAAGTAGCATCTTGCTCAGATGTCACTCACACCCACATTGTCTCCAATCCAAGGTTTTGCATTCCAGTTACCTGCTCAGACCTGTGGAGAAAAATATTTTTGTAAAATCAGTTCCTCACGTATAATATTTCTGCCCAAGCAGTCATTCTTGGCCTCTGGCCCATCTGACTGGCCCAACAGTGCTCAGCACCCACCTAGCATTCCTCCCTTCCTAGTTCCCCTAATTCATACAACACCGCATGCCCCAGTAATCAAACAAAGAAATCAACTAATCTGCATCTCTCTCAGATACCACTTACCCCCCACACTGCCTCCATCCTGAGGTTTTTTAACATTCCATTTATCTGCACAAAACTGTGCTGAAAAAGAACTCCATACACTCAGCCCTTCATATTTAATACTGCTGCCCAAACAGTCATTTTCCACCTATGGCCCACCTGATTGGCCCAATACGGTTCAGCATCTGCAGAGTGCATGTATGTTTGTGTTTGGGAAAGGTGAAAACTCTGCCAGTAAAATTCTGCAAAAGTTTGAATTCATATATTAAATAATGACAAACTGCACTTAGAAAATAAAGATTAAGCAGATTCAAGCTAAGTAGCTAAAGGATTTATTAAAGATACCTGGTGGACTACCAACACCTGAAACTTTGACCTTTTTAGGTCTTCATCAGAGGGAAAATGTCCTGTATTCCATGATAAACATCTCTTCTACTGAATGTGTAGAGAAGCAGATGATTGACAGGTGCGGAGAGACTATTTTGTACTAGTTCATTTTAACAACATTTTTAACAAAACAATTTGACATTTTTTTGTAACTTTTTCAGTTTACCCATTTGATTAGTGCAATAAGATACTTCAGGGTATGGGTTTTTATGTAATAAAAGCACTTCCAGGTCCTGAAAGCACTCAGTTTAACTACCTCATGCCTCACAAAGCACCTGGGTATGCATTTATCACATAACCTACTCCATGTAATGTATTATAATGGAGGATATGAGGAAGGATCTGGCTAGGTTGGAGGGATGGTCAGAGAGGTGGCACCTGCAGTTCAATACAAAAAAGTGCAGAATTATGCATATAGGGTGGAATAATCCAAAGGCAAAATACTGGCTTAGGGGTGGGGGACTGGTGGTAACAGATCAGGAAAGAGACCTGGTGATCACTATTTCAGACAACCTGAAAGTCCAGAGTCAGTGTGACAGAGCAGCAGGAAAGGCGCTTAGAATGCTGGCATGCATAGGGAGGAGATTCACAAGCAGGAGGAGGGAGGTGATCATACCACTATACAAAACTATGGTCAGACCACACATGGAATATGGGGTCCAGTTCTGGAGGCCATACCTGCAAGGGGACATGGACAGGCTGGAGATGGTCCAGAGAAGAGCAACCAAAATTGTAAGAGGGCTGCAGGGGAAGTCATATGAGGAGAGACTGGGAGAGCTGGACCTGTACATGCTGGAGGAGAGGTGGGAGGGGGATATGGTGGAGACATTAAAGTACTTGAAGGGCATGAACAGGGAGAGGGTCAACAGCATCTTCAGAATGAGTAAGAACAATTCCACTAGAGGGCATATCTACAAACTAGAGGGGGGGGGATTCAGAGGGGACATCAGGGGGAGGTTCTTTACTGAGAGGGTGGTGTAACCATGGAACAGACTGTCGGAATGGGTGGTGGGGGTGGATACAGTAGACAAATTCAAAAGAGAATGGGTTACATACATGGGCCTAACTGGCAGGGGCAGGCTTGGAATAGAGGGCGGGGGTCTTCCTAGAGGAGGGAGTTTTGGGCAGACTGGATGGGCTGTGGGGTCCTTTTCTGATGACAGATTTCTATGATTCTTAATTAAAAAAAACCATTTGAGTGGCACAGTCATATTCAAGATTGATAATGTAGTTGCTCTTATAGTTAATGAACTGCACCACCATTCATGCTTCACTGTATCTGAGGGTTAACCCTTTCTGGGGTAGATAAACGGCAGGACACTTTTGGGCCTATCCAGAAATAATTACTTTGGTATCTGTGTTTGTTGGAGTCTGCCATATATGCCACATATATGCTCAATAACTAGTAGGGAACTATGTTAGAGGTAAAGTACCAACAAGAACCTGCAGTCACATACAAGTAATGAAGTATGATATGAATGCAGTCAATAGTGATGACACAGACCAGAGCCGGCAGGCAGGCTGTCTGGCAGGCACTGAAGATAGCACAGTAATGAAGAAGCACTAGAAGAATATTACTTGTCAGTGTTCTTTTTGGTGGTCACATTGTCTAAAAGGAGACATTATCTAGTTCACATGGAAGAGAAAGAAGAGTGTGTAGTCATTTAATCAGGATCGGGAAACTGGCAGACAGGCATGACTCTACCTGTCTGGACATGGTGCACTGTGGTAGTACACCCAGCCCAATGTACAGGCCACATATTAACAGCATGGCTAGCAAGTCAGCTTGTTATCTTCATGATGTGGACAATGCAGGCAGGAATTACATCAGCAAAGTGTGTTTATGACAGTGGCACATATGATAAATAAGAGCAGAGTACAGATCAATCGCCACAAGAGACTGCAGTTGCAGAAGATAGAATGGCAGGTCCAGCAAAGTGAGGAAACATTTTTATTAATTAATTAATGAAAATCGCATCCATCCCTCCACCAGCAGATGCTGAATTAAGATGTTATTGATACCCCACAAACGTAAGTTGTCCTTCAACTTCATGTTTAGTTGTGAATTATACAGTGGCAAGAATAAATCCTGAAACGTGATTGATCATTGGAGAGCTTTATCAGTGATGTTATCGCAGCACAGAGTCAATGGAACAAGTCCCAGCACACATAAGACAACATCAAATGTAAATTAAGAACTGGGTGGAAAAATGTAAGAAGCTAATTGGCTGTGAGGTATTTGAAGCCATGATTACATCCCAGAACATAATGATGGCTTCAATAAACCTTCAGCCACCAGCCTCCTCACACACAACAAATTCCTCTGACTGCAATGTTCCCCATGTTCCTCACTCTGCTGCACACAACCCCACCAGAGTGCAGGCCATGGGCAGAAAGAATCAGATATGGAGTGGCTGTTGAAAAGAAAAAGAAAGAGTAAAATCATTAAAACAGTAAAATCAATAGACAAGTAAATAATTTTAGAAACGGTCACTGCATGTGGGCTATCTTCACAACTTGACTGCTGGAGATGCACACACTCCCCTCTCAGCCATTCCACATATAACCACAAACAGTGGCTACTTCATAGAATGCTGAGCCACTTGCCCAACATTTCTGTTTGCTCTTTTAGCATACCTTTGTAGCATGTCTCTTTTTATGTAAAAAAAAAAACAAAAAACCAAAAAGAAACAAACAAACAAAAAAAACAGAAAAGAATTTCCACTAATGGCATTTCAATGAGCTGCCACCATGCACCAAACACATCTTTTTCGTACAGCCCTGACTGTAAAGCAGCAATGACTGCTGATGGTCAAAGATTGGCCCCACCATTAGTTCACATCAATATAGCTTACAACTGCTACAGTACTTATTAGCAACTGACTAAGGTGATATAAAAAAAAAATATCCCCTCTATATGGTAAGAAATGTAGGGACAGCACAGCTAGGCAGAGTTTACAGGTCCCACCATCACAATCCCTTCAACTCTTTTGTCAGCTCTAACTACAACAGCGCCACCTCCTGCTGCATAGTACTATTTGTTTTTTAACTGTATTCCTACAATACTCTAAAAACTTATTTTAAAAAAATGTGTTTCTTTTTTTTAAGTTTCAAGTATATAAAACCTTTACTCCAGTTCATAACAATAATACACTCCAGGGTGTGGTATATGATGGGATATTGTCACTTCTCGGGTGCAGGAGACACTCGACTTCTGGCCGCATGCCTCACAATGCACCTGATGCGTGAAGATATACCATGATATACCACACCCTATTATGTATTATTACTTGAGCAAATCCCTTACCTAGCATGGCTACTATGCAGTTTGCCAGTACTTCACATTTATTTACATAAATTCCTCCCTCCCACTGCACAGATGGACCACAAAACTGCAACAAATTGAACTAATGTGTCCCACATGACACTTAAGAATATTAATTGTGCTACTTGCATGTATTTGAATTAAAAATATAAAAAGTTAAACAAAGCTGTCACTGCAATTGGCTTCACACTGTCCTGCCTGACTGGCTTCAGATTCTTTGCTCAGCAGCTGTCTTCACTAACCCTGCTCGGTAGTGCTTGACCACCTTAACTGTTAACTGCTATTTGTAAGTTCATTGCCACAAAGTCCAAAACACCACAAAGACAAATCACATCGTTTTCTAACTGCTGCTACCAGCAGCTTCACTAAATGTAGTTAGCACAAGCACTCGCTTCACACTCCTCTACTTCACTGTAAGCATCTTTTCTGGTCCCAGGGCATATAAAAGCGCCACTGTGAATGATATCATTGACTTAAACTCTTCCTGTCCTCAATGCTATCCCTGGTCACAAGCCTGCCAAACACCAGCACCCTGAGCATGTGTTCTCTAACTGATAGGTGCCTTACCAGATGTGCAACTCTCTCATTACAAATGAATACAACCATAAACCAGGAAGCTGAGTAGCACAGAAATGGGGGAGGGGAAGTTAAGACAAGAGAGGGAGAGAGAGAGAGAGAGAGAGAGAGAGAGAGAGAGGCAGCAAAAATGGAGAGGGATAGAGGGTAGAGTGATAGAAAAAAACAGATGTAGACATGGAATGCCACCTACTGACCAACAGCAGTAAAAAGGGATTGATAGCAATAGTAAAACTTTGAAAAAAGTAAGATTTATTTTCTGCTGTATCCCCCATCCCATTTTCTTTATTACTTCATTTTTTTATAAATCAAGGATGGAAATGAGAATGGAAAAGTGTGGCCTACTGGGATTTGAACCTCAGATCGCTGGTATGCCGTTCCAGCACTCTAACCAAAGGAAATTCCTCAGATGCTTTGACCAGTGAGCCTGTAGCTTAATGGTTAGAGCAATGGAACTGCATATCAGAGATCTAAGGTTCAAATCCCAGTAGGTCACACTTTTCCTTTCTCATTTCCATTCTTGATTTAAAAAAAAATATGTATACCTTGCAGGGGTTAAACTGGCACTGAGAAGTGGTATTTCTAAATTGGTTACTAGTTGCATAATTGTGCAACACTAGAGAAAGGAGTGTGTGGCTGTAAAGGAAATTCCTCATATGCTTTGACCAGTGAGCCTGTAGCTTAATGGTTAGAGCGCTAGAATGGCATACCAGAGATCTGAGGTTCAAATCCCAGTAGGCCACACTTTTCCTTTCTTATTTCCATCTTTGATTTAAAAAATATGTATACCTTCCAGCGGTTAAACTGCACTGAGAGAAGTGGTATTTCTTTATTACTTCATGTATTTTCAGTAATTAATTGCACATTTTCTTTATTACTGAAAACAGTTGCATGAAAACAACATTCTTGCCCCATAGACTATATCTACTCTGTCTGCATCTTTACATATGACATTACTATCCCCTGTTTATGACATTTTAGTTATCTCCACAGCAACATATTTTGATTATGATGGCAGGTGTAGGCAGGCAGCAAAAGCTAAAAGGGTAGATATACCGTATTTATGCAAATACCCCTGGTAATAAGAAAATAAGGGTGATAATTTCAGAATAACATACAAAATATATGCTACATTGATGCCTGAATGTACATTTCTTTCAGTTGCCCCAGTTGTGTCAGGAACTCTTTAATACTGTTATAACCTACCCATTCCAAGAAAGCTGACATTTTTTTTTTTGACAATCAAGCAATTGTATAGTAACAATAATGCACTCAAGGGGTGTGTTTTGTGTGGAATAACATCATTTCTCAGGTGGTAAATGCACTCAATCTGTAGCCTTGTGCTTCATCCATCCAAGGCGTAATGCTATCCTAGCATGATATACACCCCTATTATGCATTACTGCTTAATTATACAATGGCACAAATATTTCTAAGGCTCTGATTGGCCAGTATGCCCCCTGGACTATTGAAGCTATGTGACAATAGCATCACTGTAGCATGTTCAGGTACACACATGACCCACTCACATTTAAAGTGCATGTTTAAAATTAGTACTCTGGCTTTTGGTCCCAGATGTCCTTTACTTTCACTTTTTCCCCTCAATATTTTCCTGTTCACATACAGCCACAATAATCCTCCTTACCCCCACACACACACTTGATTCCCAAAATCACAAAAATCTTAAATTATAACAAAGCCATCATTCAAAATTGCATTTCGATCCCCCCATTTGGCACCATGATCATAACAGTGTGAGCACTTTCAAAATTGCCACTCTCACTTGACACACTTCTTTACTCCCGGAAAGAACATCTGTCCTGCTTACAGCCAAGCAAAGAAACTTAAAAATAAAATTAACAAAGCCAGACTGACAAGCAAACATGCACAGTACAGAACTTATGTTTTTCTCAGCAGTATTTACAGTCACTTCTGAACTAGAGGAAGTAGCAAACCCTGCTCCTAAATTTGGCTCCAGTCCCCCGCACCTAATTCAAACCACAGAAAATAAAAATACATTACAACTTCACCCAGTCCCAAGGCAGGCACAGCAGTACTGGGTGAGTGAAACACTTACTGCAGAAGTGCAAAACAGGCACATGGAGCTGAGCATGGGGAGAAAATGCAAGATGGTAAGTTACACAATAAAACAGCACCACCTATTAAACAAAAACACTACAGCATCAGCATTTTTTCACATATACTGTACATACACATTTGAAAATTAAGTAAAAAATCTATTTTTATAGTATTTTTAACTTTTTTTATTGACACAAATGAGTCATTGTATAATAGCATTAAGGCATCCCAGAGATGTATGTTGCTGTGCGTTAACATCACTGCTTGGATGCTGAACGCACTTGACCTGTAGCCTTGTGCTTCAAACCACTTGAGGAATAACATTATTACAAAATCATACACACCCAGTTGCACATTACTGCCTAAGTATCCACTCTGTGCTATCTTGTTTGTCCCTCAAATGCTAATGTAAGTTCCAGAGGGAAAAGGTAACACATTGTTTGCTCTTGATGTAGAAAACAGACAGGCAGACATGGTGCATCGTGGCAGTACTTGCAGTACAAAAATCATCTGTTTGTCCTGATGATGTACCAAAAATGAAACATGCAGAGTGACAAACATTAGACAATGGCTGTTAGCATTTTATTATTTATTCTTCATGTATTGTTATTTTTAAATATTATTATTTATTTACAATTTCAGTTCATATAGATTGGTCAGTCATGCCCATCACTATGACACATACACATCCTGGATCCCCTGGTGTTCCAGAGCTTTAATCCATAAATAAAACATGGGATGACTCGGAGAAAGGCCCATGACAGCCGTATTACCAGCTCCATCTCTACATTATCAAATCCTGGAGTATCCAGAACATTCAGTAGAGTGCTTCAGCAACTCTGGCTATGACAGATATGACCTGTAAAGATGATTAGGACCATTTAATTTGTCTGATGAGAGGACTACAATCATTGCTTTTCTATATGTCTCCGAGGGAAGAGGGGAGACAAGTATTTACACTGCTTCTTCCAAATCCACAGGCCCAGTGTCTGCTTAGCATTTTTAGGGAAATACATCCCTTTTTGCTGGTCCCAAACTGTTGACTCTGTGAACTCACAGTGAGCCTTAGTATATAACTTAGACTGCTCTAATTTTCATATCAGTTGTTCCCTGATGTTATCTCAACTGCAGATGTCCCTGCACCACAACAACACTACAACTGCTTGACTATACACAGTGTAATGACAAGGGAAGACAGTGCATTGTCGGTTTCAGTGAGACTTGATAGTTTCAAGTTACCCTGTCTATGGGTTGGACAGCAGTTCAAATGCAGTGGCGTATGGTTGAAAGCAAACGACCGCTACAATCAGCGGTGGTTACGTGTAAGCAATTAGCATACTGCCATTCCATCAGCAGTACGCAAATTGATCCACACGTCACCACCGCTGATTGTAGCGGTGGTTGTATGCATGCCTCACCCCCATTTGTTGTGTGCTGAGGGGTGCCCAGTCCCCCATGGCTCATGCACACTCCCCCCCAGCACACTGAATCTCCGAAAGGGGTACCCAATCCTCGTCGGCTTTAGTGGCCCCCCAAAAAACACAAACTTTCAGGTGCCATGTTGGGATCCCACCCCAGTGTTGCATAAGTCCAGCATCCTCATGGTCCTCCCTCCAACACTGTATGGCCAGTGGGGGTGCTCAATTCCCTGTTGGCTCCACTGCCCCCCCCAAAACTTTCAGATGCCATGCTGGGGAGTCCACCCCAGCATGGCAAAAGTCCCATATCATCTTTGTAAAATTAAACAAATCCTGTAACAAAAGAAAATGGTGCCTCGTTGACTCTCTTGACTCCCCAGCCCGTGCCCACCCTCTGCGTACCCCACCTCCCCATATCCCGCTCACCCCATACGTACCTCCGGAGGCTGGTGTGACAATCTTCGGTGGACCAGGAACATGTCAGCACTCTTCAAAGTCGACTGCAAACTGAAGAAATGCTGGTAAGCTGTATAATGGCATAAATAGGGTTTTTTCAACTTTGGTGTATATCTTGGTAATTTTTTTGAATTTTTGCACCAAATTTTCAACATGGTATTCTTGGGACCCCACCTCATGAATTCAGTGACTGTCATTTAGGTATTTGGTCCAAAAAGGGGATTTCGCGGTCACTGCATGGAATCACCTTTTGGGACTGATTAATGAAACAACAGTGTCACTGTTCTTGAGGTGGGCTGTCAAAAAGCCTATGTTGCAAATTTGGTGCAAAAATTGATTGTGTTATGAGCATGCACTATGCAGTTTCCATGCACACTCTCAAATTTGTGAATTTATAATATTTTCACTCCAGATTTTCAACATTGGCATTTTTTCACACCTCCTTATGAACAGTACAGCTGTCATTTTTCACATCCTGGCCGAAATGTGTTTTCGCACTTCCAGCACAGAATAGTGCGGTCACTGTGTGAAATCAGTGTTCAGGACAGATTGAGAAAATCACAGTGACACTGTTCATGAGCAGTGGTCCTAAAATGCCCATGTTGAAAATTTGGTCACAAATGTCCACAAAATGACTGTGTTATGAGCATGCATCATGCAGTTTCTACTCACTCTCGTAACTTCACAGATTTGTAATATTTTTACTTCAGAATTTCAACATTGGCATTTTTCCACACATCCTTATGAACAGTACAGCTATCATTTTTCACATCCTGGCCAAAATGTGTTTTGCTCTTCCAGTGCAGAATAGCACAGTTGCTGTGGGAAATCAATGTTTGGGACAGACTAAGAAAATCACAGTTTATGAGCGGAGGTCCCAAAATGCCTATATTGAAAATCTGGTGAAAAAATCCCACAAATAATTGCATTACGAGTGCGCATTTCACAGTTTCTATGCATGCTCATGACTTCACCATTTGTTTTTTTATATTTTAGCTCCAGATTTTCAACATTACCGTTTTTTTATACCTCCTCACGAACAGTACTGCTGTTGTTTTTCACATCATGTTGGAAAAGTGTTTTCACACCTGTGGTGCTAAATGGTGCAGTCACTGTGCAAAAATCACCTTTCCGCTAACAAACTGATAGTGTCACTGTTCATGCGGTGGGGTCACAAAAAGCCCATGTTGAAAACTTAGAGTAAAAATACCAAGACACGCCCAGGGCCTTAGGGTTTCTGACCATAATGCCCTACCCTGTAGGGACTGACAGGTGTCAGGGGTGTGACTTGGGATTGTTGACAGTAATGCTCATGCCATTCCACCCCCACCCCCACCCTGCAGCCAGTGACAGGCATTGAGGTGCACCTTTGACTCTTTGGCCCAAGAGTTCACACTAGTCTCCTATACTGCACCCATTTTAGCATATTTCTTTAAGGAATGAGGTGAGTGTAAAGTCCAAACACCCCAAGGCACACCTCAACACTTGTCAGTGTCTGCAGGGTAGGGTGAGGTGAAATGTCGTAACCATTATGGGTGATGACACAAAGGCATACCCCAATGCCTGTCCATCTCTGCAGGGTGGGGGTGGAGTTGGCATCAGTTCAATACATCACTTCCATTCCTATACTGCATCTGTCTAACTCCTGCACTTCCACTGCTAATGTCAGCAAGCAAACATTCAGCATAGCCCTTTTTTGCTGTGTTAGAGTGCCGAATCCAAGGATAACTGTACAAGCAATTGTGATTTTCAGCAGCCCTCTCTGTGAACTGGGTTTCTTCTCCATCTCTCTCTCTCTCTCTCTCTCTCTCTCTCTCTCCCCTTACCTGCTTTTCTGGAGGTCTGACACTTCCTCCAACTGTCCACACCCCTTCACTATCCTAGCCTTCCTGTCTGTTGCTACCCTCCTCTCCCCAGTGGCGCCAAGCTAGGACTCTTGCTGTAGCCCTGTAACTGACTCCACTCTTTGTTGCTATTACCGTGCCCCCCCACCTCTTTTGCACCTCCGATTCTCTTAGCTGCCTTTCTCTGGTGGTATTAGCGTCCCGCCCCTTGATTACATTTTCTTTTGTTTCTTTTGTGTCTTCCCTCCCCTCCCACAGTTCATCCCCTATTTCTGTTTTCCTCTCCCCAGGTTTGCTGCCCTTGCCACACGGGCCTACTCACTGGCAAGCTGACCTACTTGTGGCACAGCACCTCTGGCTGCACTGCCGCTCTCCAGCAAGCTGTCCGAGGAACCTCCTAAGCCGGTTAAGGCTGCCTGTCTCACTGGGGCTGCTCTGAGCTGCCGCCATTGGCTGTTGCTCTCAGCAGTACACCCTGATTGGACCCTACCCTCTCTTGTACCCCTCTGATTGGCCTGCTATTATCTTCATTCTTGGGGCTGCTGTGCCCATTGAATACCAGTGGCCACAGCAAAATTTTACACCACCCCTCCCCACCACTGGCCTTAAGTAAATAGATGGTTCCCACCCCTGTTTTATTCCTCCCTTTAGACTCCATCCATTGGTTTCCATTTCTGACCACTCCCCCTTAGCATTCTTTCACTCTCTCCCACCCTTTCACTGCTGTACTCGTTTACACAGTAACGCTACCTCCTGTCCCTCTATCTACACAACATTTTTCCCTCCACCTCCTCCTCTTTTCTCCACAGCCTCTTGCATGCCTAGTCCCTCCTTACTCCCTTGTGCTTCCACCTCACTGTTACCTACTGTCTCTCCCACCCACTGTCTCCCTTCTTTCCTGCTCCCTCTACCTGCTCTCTTCCTACTCCCCACATTCACCTATACTAGGTACTCAGCCAGCACCCTGTGCCCTTTCCCCCACTGCATCCTCTTAGTTTCCCTATTCCTTCTCCTACACCCCCCGGTACCTGTTTCCCCTCATATATCTACCAACCAATATCTACCAACTCACACACGTGCACCCCCCAAGGCACCCTTCCTCTCGATCTCATGTACCCACCTTGGGCACTGCCAATCACTACAAATTGCCCTTTCTCCTGAATGGCCATTGGGAATTCCCCTTGTCCATCGCTACTGTTGCCACACTATACCCCCACCTCTACCCTTTTATATGCCCTGGGGAATCTTGCAGTCATCCAAAAAGAAAAGGCACCAGGCATGGGTACTTCACACCAGTACTCTTAAACTCATACTTCTTCTCCTGCTTCTGTCAGGTAACATTCACCCTAATCCTGGCCTAGCTTCTTCCTTAGGAACTACCTGGAACAATCAAGCAGGATCCCTCTCAATCATCTCACTTAACATCTGTAGTCTCCTTCACAAACTTGATGTTCTTCAGACTTTTGCCTGCCAGCATAGCCTGGACATGCTAGCAGTCGTAGAAACCTGGCTCTCACCTTTAGTCCCCGATCATGCTATCACCCTCCCTGGGTACAATGTTTTCCGACTCGATCGAACAGCTAAAAGAGGTGGTGGCTTCGCCCTTTACCTCAAGGACATTATCCAGGGGCACTACTTCAGCCACACTCCCCAAAACACCATAGCGCAGATCCTTCCTATCAAGGTCCTCCTTGGTGCACACAATAATGCAATCACAGTAGTCACAATCTACATCCCACCTAAGGAGCAAGGAAATGGCCCTCGCACCTGACTCTGAAACCATCCTCCTCAGTGACTTTAATATTAACTGGTCTGCTGCAGATACAGGGGCACATAGGGACTCCATAGCAGCAGCAAACCTTATCCAGATGATTAGCTCCCCAACCAGGACAAATTACAAAATGGGTACCAGCACCCTGCTGGATTGGATCCTAACCAGCCATCCCACCAGGATCACTAACACCACTATCCTCCCTGAGACACTCAGTGACCACTCCCCTGTCAACTGCCTCTGATCCAACAAATTCATCAACCCCCCCAAAAAAAGCTATTACAAGCAGAGCCTTCATAGAAGAAAGCTACCCCATCTCAAGACCTTCCTTTGTCAACAGAATTGGTCCCCAATCCTCTCAGCAACTAATGTGAACACCGCACTTGATCACTTCATCAGAATCTTTAATCAGGCATGCAACCAATATGCACCCCTCAAAAAGCACAAAGCCAAAGCACTTAGCAACCCCTGGCTCACTGGTGACCTACTGAGGCAACTAAAAGCTTGGGACCACCTCTGGGAGATTGCCAGAAGCACTGGGAGACAAAGTGGTATCACTAACTACAAACACGCACGAAACAACTGCACCAAACAAATCCGGGAAACGAAGATCACCTATTACAATAGCGCCTTCACTAACACATGGGCCAATGGAAGGGGCTTCTAGAATAACATAAATGAAGTCACCAGGAAGCAGTCTAAATCACCGCCATCAGTACCTGCATAAATGGTGTAACCAGTCTCGACAAGAAACTCATTGCTGATACTTTCAATGTCGCCTTCACAGACCTCAGCTCTGTACTTCCCAAAGGTTTTTTCAATAAGAAGGATCCCACTGCCTCCCCAGCCCCCACCAGTCATCCTCCCTTCCACTTTAAAGCAATAAAATTGCATCAGGTCCGCAGTTATATTACCAAAGCCATCAGCAACTCCAGAGCAAGCAACAACTCCCTTAACCTCAAATTACTATTGCTCACGTTTGATGAAGTTCTCTGGCCACTGACAAAGATCTTTAACCTCTCCTTCAACCTCAGCCAGTTCCTGGACATATGGAAATCCACCTTGGTAACCCCTATTCACAAAAGTAGGGACAAAACAGCACATGAGAACTACCATCCAGTTTCCATCCTACCACCACTCTCCAAGGCCCTGGAAAGAATAGTATCAGACCAGCTCACTGACTACCTTGACAAGTACAGCATCATGTGCAAGGAGCAGCATGGCTTTAGAAAAAGTCATAGCACCTCCACAGCCTTACTCGAATTTACTGGTGCAATCCATCACTCACTAGATAATAGTCAACTAACTGGGTCCACCTTCATTGACTTAACTAAAGCTTTTGATACCATCAACCATCATCTACTTCTTGCCCAGCTTCAGCTAGCAGGGCTCTCACCCAACTCAGTAGATTGGTTCAAGAGCTACTTACACAACCGGTACCAAGAGTGAGAATTGCGGACACACTCTCAGACCCAAGACATTCCGGTCCGGTGTCCCGCAGGGCTCAATCCTGAGCCCACTCCTTTTCAGCCTCTTCTTGAACTCACTGCTAGATTTCTGTCATGAACAGATTCTACTCTATGTGGATGATGCTGTCATCTTGGCCTCCCACCATGATCCAGTACATCTCCAAGAAAACCTCCAGCAGGCATTCTCAGCAGTCGAAAATTGGTTTGCTAAACACAAACTGATCCTTAACCAGAAGAAAACAAAGACCATGATATTCTGAAGCACCCACAACAAACTCAAACAATGTCAACTATCCATCAAAACCAAACAAGGAATCACCCTGAATAAGTCCACACATTTAAATACCTTGGTCTCACCCTAGACTCAAACCTCTCCTATGTTCCACATATCAATAATGTGGCAAAGGTGGCAAACACCAGGCTGGGCCTTCTGTTCCGACATAGGAAACATCTAACCCCTGAAGCTTTATCTGTCGCCGTCCAGAGCTCCATCATCAGCATCATCAATTACAGCCTTGTTATCTATGGAGCTGCCACAACTTCCTCTCTCAAACGAGTTTCAACTGCCCTCAATCAAGCCTGCCGTCTCGTTACTGGTTCCCACCATCTCACCCACACCTGTGACCTCTACTCTAAAACAGGGTGGCTTCAACTAACCAACCATATCAAATACCAAATCTGCATCACAGCTAAGAATATCCTACTGGGTAAAGCACCACCTGGAGTCAGCATCCTCCTTAAACCCAGAATCAACATGGTCAACACCAGGAGCACTAAGCCACAAATCCTGCAAATCCCCCTCTGCTGCACATCACAAGGCCAATGATCATTTTCTTACAGGGCCACTAGTTTGTTAAACAGTCTCCATGGAGATATCTCCTCCACAACAACAACAACGCTTGGTGTCATCAAAACTAAGCTACGCCTCTCCCTAATAGGCACCTACACCTGTGATTGCACCTCCTAACGTGGCCCCTATACTGCCTCTGACCACCCCAGTTCTGTTCTGCTTTCTCTACCTGCACTTACCTGTCCACGGCCACCTCTTAGGCACTTAACCCCGTGTCTGTCCTGACAAAGCCCATCGGCTGCCTCACTCTACCTTCTCACACATCTCTCCCTTCCCCAGCCCTTCCACCTATTATCTACCTCCTAGTGTCTGTTTGTTCACTCCTCACCACTAATTCCTAATGTCATCCTAAGTTGTTATATGTTATCGTGTACCTTGTAATCAGTCTGTAACCATGTAACCATTTTGATGCTTTTGCCTGTACTACTGACGTGGAACCTTTGTAAAAGAGCCTTGGCTCAAAGGTATGTCATAATCATAGATTCAAATAAATAAATAAATAAATAGATAGATAAATGCTTGTCTTATAAAAAGCACTACTTCTCCTGCCTGTTGGTGAAACAGCCTATTCTTTCCAGCACTGGTAGATCTACCCCCTTTATATTGGAAGACTTAACTCCATCTCTTACTAGGAATCACCTTAGGGAGTGTGAGCTCCTGAATGTAGCAGCTGTAGTAGTTTAGCAAAAATGGAAATTCCCCCTAGCTGTAAAGTCAGAGTACTCTTGATTTTCACACATAACATTACCAGGTGCCACCAAAATACTTGACTGATGTTATTTTCAGTGCTGTAGGACTGTCATTTTGTAGATGCTGACCTGGTGTCTTGATTGTGCATTGACTTCATAGACTGTTTTTTCATATGCAGTGCCAACCAGTTTCTATATGGCTAAAGGAAAGTACAAACCACTGAGAAGTGTTACTCTGTACCTGTGTAGGGAGGTTTAGAGACTCAGTGAGGAATGGAAGCTTATGAATGTTGTCAAGCTGCAGAGAAAGAAACTAACTGCTAGCAGGGGTATCCAGGGTGTCAAATCTCCTTACATTATAAGGCCCTGTGGATACTTTATGAACGTTAGCACCTGGAACTGCTAGCAGGGGTATCCAGGGTGTCAAATCTTCTTACATCATAAGGCCTAGTGAATACTTCTTGAAAGTTTGTCCTGGAACCGCTAGCAGGGGTATCCAGGTATTCAAATCTCTTTACATTATAAGGTCCAGTGGATACTTTATGGATGTTTGCTCCTGGAACCGCTAGCAGGTGTATCCAGGTAGTCATTTTCCTTACATTATAAGGCCCAGTGTATACTTTATGGTGGTTTGCTCCTGGAACTGCTAGCAGGGGCTTCCAGGTGGTCAGTCTCCTTACTTGTAACTTGCACTGTTTTACTTAAAAGCCTTGTAAACCGATGTTGTGATATACTCAGAAGCTATACATCAAGCATTAGTTTTCTATACTTTTTTGCCTGGTATATTCTAGTGGTATAAGCACAAACTGATAACCAGAATGCTGGATCTTGATAGCATCCTGTATTTAGTGACAATTGTCCTATAATTTTTGTGTGTATGGCTTATACTGAAATATTATGAGTCTTACCATTGCCTCTAGATTTGGTTAAATATGTTTGAGGTATAGGGTATGCTACAACCTTGGTTCAGCTGAGGCTCTTTGTTTTGTCCCTGCAGTAAGCTGAGACAGTACCATGCAAGTTTCTTTTTTTTTTTTAATTCTTCCCCTGCACAGTAATCAGTAATGTTCTGCACTGTGCAGGCTATCGCTGAGCCTGCGCATTAAAGTGTGCACTGTCCCTTTAAATGTGATTAGAGTGAGCGAGGGGCTCAGTGTTATGCTACCTTGCCCACAGCTGTGGTAATGGTGCTGCCCCCAATGTATTTTCCCCATTGTTAATTGATTTGCAAATCATTGCCCTTACATTTAAGTATTCACATTGTGGTCTGCTAATTCAGATCCTTTGGTGCTTTTAACAAATGTGCTCTGTGCTGGCTGAACATTTATGAGCATAGTTACACTCTCTGCAAGATGGCAGCAGTGACTATCAGTCAATCTCCTGTCTGGCAGCCACCTACACCCTTAAACCTGCATGGGTAAGGGGTGAGTGGAGAGCTTTTCCGAGATCACAGCAGCAAGTCTCGCAATATTCTATCTTGTGGCTGCCGATCTGGATAGGCAAGTTAGTTTAGTTTCTCAGTGCTTTTCCTCCTCGTGAGACCTACTTGTTTATGGTGTCTTGGTCAGGTAGATGATAGAGGACTTTCCTCTACCTTTAGATAGAAGACGGTGGTAAGTTTAAAAGACATAATGTGTCATAAAAACATCTAGAGAACATGTCATTTTGAGATGAGACACATATGGACTGAGACATTGCTTCAGAGACTGTTGTGTAGTGATGTCTTGAGTGAGCACTTCAGGTGCTTCTAAGCTTGTAATGGTGAACTGTGGCACATTATATAGTATTTTAGCATCCTTTAAATTTAGCCTCCCTTAAATTTCAAAGATTTGATAAATTATCTTGTTCAGGCCCTTCTTTATTAAATTAATAGGACCAAGGCATGCATTCACATCGGTATGTATTACTTTTGTCACACACAGTACATAGTAGCAGCTCCTTAATTAATATGTGATTGTGCCTTTAAGAGAGAAAAAACAACTGACTATTAGTGAAAGAAATGACTATTAAAGTTCACTATTTTCAAAATAGTTATTTTAATCAAACCTCCTTGTATGTTCACCCAATATAGAACAGTGCTGTGTATCATTTTTGGCCCTTTTTGTAAGCCTTGGTTATCTCTGGGATAATGTAGGCATGTGCCTTGGGGGGGGGGGCAGGCTGCTTTAGCTAAAACTTGCCTTGGCTGTGGTAAACTGAGTGAGGGGTATCTGCATTGCTGGCTGCTATTGTAATAGTCTACAGTTTGGGGCAGAAGCATTTTTTGTTCTGTAAAACGATTCTTCAGTTCTCTCTCATGGTCAGTAAATTAGGGGACTTTGTTTTGAGAAGCTGTAGCAATTGCTAGCTCTATTCTCCCCTGCAAAATATGTTGGATTTAGTCAAATCTAGTTTGTTTATCCTCATCTAAGATGGTGGCCGAAATCTCGTGAGAGTTGAGAGCAAATCAACTTGCAGCTCTCATGTAGCCGGAGATTTGCAAACTGGAAAGAAGAGGGGGGATGGTCATTCTGATAGGAATTGTTTGAGAAACTGGGGCCATAAAGAAACATTTGGATGGCTCCATTTTGGTCCATAGAACTTCCTTTTCTCTGTGGGACTGTTTTTGTGTAGAAAATAGCACAAGGTGGTTGCGGGTGCTTTGATTTAGTGCCACTGAACTCCAGTAATGTCTGAATCCAGCTCAGGCATTTTAAACTTTTTCCAGTGCCAGGAAGCTTTTCTGGCTGAGTTTAAGAGTACCCTTTTTACAAGTTAGTGGGGCTAGCAGGGTCACCAGATTCTTGTTGGTGATTAATACAACTCAGAAACCAGGTTGATTATATATTGTATTACCTTATGTAAATCACTGCATAGATTCTGTCCTAGCAGTGCTAGCAGGGGTGTTCAGGTAGCTAATAATCTTTATAGTTGCACCATGCGATAATGTTCATAATTTGAATACTGTGCTGGCACTTTCTCAGCTAACATTTTCCTAGACAACCGACGCTGTTAGTAGCTGCAGTGCTAACATTTCTAAGAGTACAAGTTTTGCAATTTTAAACAGTTGCATATCTGCAGAAACATACTGTTGCGGTCTTATTTGATCTTTGTTGTAGGATATTAATAAATGGCTCAGCCAGGTGGCTTCTTACCTTAGTAATGAAGTTGTTCTTTATAATAAATATTTGTTCTTCACAAGAAACACACTGGGGCTCTAGTGTGTGCTGCAACCTGTGTTTGATGCACATAAGAACTGGCCTTAGGAGAGCAGACCGCCTCTCAGGTGGGAGACGGACTTTCTTCAAGTCACATGTGCATCAAGCAACCTATCAGGTGTACACAACCCATAATGTCATGAATGGGGAGTGTCTCAGAGATTATCCCCCACAAACTAACTGCCAGGCATGCTCTTTCTAGTGGTGCTAAAGCAGGAAGTGAACTGTGAAATTCCAGCTGAAGAGATGAGTAAAGCAGATCTGGACCAGGTGCAGCCTCTGCAGATATTCTATTTGAGATTGGTAGAGGGCTGAAAGTTGTGAGAGTCAGAAAACAATTGGTATAGATCAAAAAGACGTAGGCTTGGAAAAGAAATCCCCCTATAGTACTCCCTTGCTGCATAGTCTTCTGGTAGAGTTTGAGCTGTGGGAAATCACCCTGGAGAAAGAAGTGTACCAGACCCAACAGAGTCAGTCTAGAGGAAAGCTTGAAACTGACACCTCTATCAGGTTCAGCCAACACCAACAATACAATTAGCACCACTGTTGAAGCAACTGTTGCATGATTTATTACTGAAAGTACCGCCAGTCAGAGTGGAGGTGATATTAGCAGCTACTGCAAATGTGCGATCATTCAGCCAGGGTGGTCCATGTGCGTAGTGCCTCTGCTGCATTGTGGCACTGAAGTTCACAGTCACTTGTATTTTTGAACTATCTCATTTTGTCCTTTGCTTATTGCACAGTAATTTAAGTTGGTCTTGCTTGTTGCACAATACTGTTTAATGCACTGTACTGACCTGTTTTGTAAGTGGCTTTGTCTCTTGTATTTTCCCCTGTTGCAATTCCCTCCCTCCAGATTGCCCCAGGAAATGAGCCCTGTCTCAACTGGCCTCTCCGGATCATCTCATCATGACATTGCAGGCAATGCAAAGTGATGCCACTTCCCTTACATCAAAGAATGAATAAATTGGTGTTTTAAATATTTTTCATTCAAAACCTGTAGAGAGATCAGAAGAATGTTTCAAAAGGGAAGTTAGGTTTATGTTCCTAAAATGTCAGAAAAAAATGCCATTTCCTTTGGCAATTAGGGGGATTAAATGTGAATGTTTTCATTCAGCTTCAACTTAAACCTCCCTGTCTTTGGTTTGCTCTAACACTTTGGCCAGTTAGGACCATGAAATTGGAGTTTAGTAGACTATAGATTGGTATAAGTGGCACTCCTTTACCACCCTTTGCCCACCCCTGTCAATTATTAGTGTCAGTGGCTTAGTAGTTAGCACACTCGCCTCTGAGGCCGGGAGATCAGAGGGCTGTGGGTTCAGTTCCCACATCTAGCACTTGGGTTAATATCCCAGTACTGACACTGTAGTGCATCATAAGAGGGGTGCTGTACTTCTGAGGTGCCATTTTTCAGATGAGACATTAAACCAAGGTCCCATCTGCCTGGGTTGGTGGTAGTTCAGGTGGATGTTAAAGATCCCATGGCACTTATCGAAAAGAGCAGGGGAATTTCCCCTGTGTCCTGGCCAAATTTCCCTCATTCACTAAAAATACCACTAACAGCTTAATCTGGTTCTAAATCAGTTGGCATTCATCTGTATCCCCCCTCCCTGGGTCATACCTGAAAATAGGCAGGATTTATCTAGTGCACTTATCTGGTCAACAAAAACTAAATAAAATTGCAGCTTCTTTCAACCTCCCTTAGTCCTTCAGTTGGATTTACAAAAAACCCAGTCACCACCTGGCACAGTGCTGAGAGTCTGAGATGTCTGTGTAAATATAAAGTCTGGGGAGGGAGAAGGAGGGTGGGAAATGACCAAGGTGGCTGCATTGGTGGTCATGAGACTAGCCCAGGCTTCCTGGGAAAAGCTAATTTGTTTTTTGCTTATTAACTAACTGAAGGTTGAAGGGACCCTGAAGTGGCCCAAAGGTTTGTGTGAGCCAAATAAAAAAACAGAAGTGCCACATTTCAACCCACTCAACAAATACAAACTTGGTATTGGCTCATTCTTACTTGCAACAACTAAATGAATATTTAAAGATGGCTGCCATTGAGGATTGTGAAATGAGCCACTATACAGTATTAGGCAGACTGATTTAAATTATTTGTCTGTGTGTTACAGTGTTTTGGAGTTCCTACTTTAATCATGCACTCATCTGGGACAAGCATATGGATGATGATAATGTTATGGTAATAACTTTTGAAGAACTGAAACAGGTGAGTCCACGATTCGTAATCTGTTCATATACCGTATATTACCATGCTCAGCTAGTACACTACAACATTTTCAATTTCATGTTGAATACATTTTCCAAATTTCTGCACAATTAAAAAACATAGAGATCTTTATTTCCTAATTTCTACAATTGGCATTTTGTTATTGGAATTGGATGGGTATCCACACAATGCAGGTGAAACTGGATGGGATATCAATAGGCTTACCACCGCAGAGGAATTCCACAAATTATGAGGAAATAGTCTGTTCAAATGAAATTCTAGCAGAAGCTAAAATTATAAAATTATACTGCTCACTAATTTTAGTAAGACAATATAATTTAATTGTAATTTGTGTTTTGAGTGTTGAGTAAAACTGTATCCCAAATGTTTTACATTTCAGAAAGTTCTGGTAAAATCAGGCAAAAAATATTGAGTGATCTAATACATGGCAAAGTGATGCAGAGAACAAGGAAGTAAAATCAGAAATTAATACATAAGAATGTTAATGCTACAATTTGAGATACAGGATGAATTAGATAACTGATCAAATCAAAAATTGTCACCATGCTATTTAGAAAAAAAAAGCAAAGCAACCTTGTAAGGAACTAGTGAACAACAAGGCTAAGGAAACTGAGAGGGAGCCCAGGACTTAGTCAAGAAGAAGAAAACAAAGAATATAAAGAATTTTATGAAGGAATTGGGAGCAATGGGACAAAGAAAGGAATGAAAGCTATTACAGACCATAGCTACAGAGATCCTAAAGGACCCTCACCCAAGAATTTAGAGGAGATATAGTGGTCTGAAAGAAACACTGATCTGTATGAAGAGTGAAAATGTGAAGGAGAGTTGGCAGTGGTAAAGCTAGAGTGACAGCTGAGAAGCAAGGCAAAGAAGAGTTTATAAGCAAACAGGATAGTTATGTAGAGGGTGAAGCATTACATAGGGATAAAGTAAAGGAGATTGAGGATGAAAGTGAAGTAGCCTTGTTCTGGGAAGCAGCCAAGCAGTAGTATTTTGAGCAGCTTTGTGTTTAGAGAAGAGGGGCTTGGTATGACCATTGAGGAGGGAAAAACAGCAGACAAAAAAGGAAAGAAAAAAAAACAAAGGTGTGGCTATAGAGAATACTGGTAGGAAAATCATGCACAACCAGCCTGTGCTGCCATGGAGGGGGTCTACAGTAATTATATCAGATCTCTAGAATGAAGCTTGAGAGGTCTAATGTAATCAGAAGCAAGAGGTGCTGGCACAGGCTGGCTGGGCATGTGAATGCCCAACCTGTATGTCTCATAGTGTATATGTGTGTGTGTGTGTATATGTATATATATATCTATATATATACATATATATATATATATATATATATATATATATATACACATACATATATATATATTATGGTAGTACGGTAGTTAGGGTTGAGGAGCCATTTACATGTTAAACCTAAAAGTTTGCACCTTAATAACTTTGTAACCATTCAACGTATTTGCCTGAAATTTGGAATACATAATCAAGAACCATATGTCTTGGGATCTGCCAACTTTCGTACTGTTCGGATATACGGCTACAGAGTATTTAAGAGTGATCTGTGCGTGCGTTTACGCTTTTTTGAAATTTTTTGCTCATCTCTACAGTTCACACTGTTTGTGCGACCAGTCTGAAATCTTCAGGAAACATGCAGCTGGGGTCCCCAATGTGTCTTTTGAAGATTTCGTGAAAAAATATTAAACGGTTCAAAAGTTATTCAAAAAACAATTTCTCATTATAAATCAATGGGAAAAGTTAACAAAAAGTTTGACAGTGTCGTAAATGCAGTTTTTACTTTCGCAAATGGCCCTTTTACTGTTGCAAATCCGCCATTTTGTTTTCTGTTGGTCATCAGAAAAATGCTTGCCATTTTAATTTGGGACCCTCTAGCAACCTAATTCTTTTTGTATTCACCTAGTCGGACCCTGAGGATGCTAGGCATGTCTTTATAATGGGGTAAAATACCCCATAAATATGATTTTCAAATTTCTGGAAAAAGTACTTTTACAAAGTACTTTCGCATTTGCGACACTGTCACATGAATTTGCGCAAGCTTTCACAAAGTTCAACACTACTTTTCCAGACTGTGGGAAAATGACAGCAATTCTTTGCCACCCTGCTGCAAAAGAACGGTTTGGTCTTTTGGGCTGAAATTTTGAGGAAACACAGCCAACATCTCACAGATGTGCCTTTAAGTGTTTTGGTGAAAAAATATTGCAGAGCAGCAAAGTTACAACACTCCAAATTGATGCTTTTTCCCATAGGATAACATTACGGCATCCACTGCATTACAGGAATCCTTTGCCACTCTGCTGCAAAATAACGGTTTGGTCTTTTGGGCTGAAATTTGGAAGGAGGAAAGCCAACATCCCACTGATGTGCTTTGTAGTGGTTTGGTGAATAAATATTGCAGGGAACCAAAGTTATGACACTCTGAACTTCTCTTTTTTTCCCATAGGATAACATTACGGCATTCGCCACGCCTTTCAGGACCCGTATCTCGGAAACGGTGCAAGATACGGACTTTTGTTGGAAAAACACTTAGCCCCCTCATGGGATCTAAGTACAAAACTAGCCAGGAAAGTCATAAATCATATGCTCACCCCATTCTATTATTCTGTATTCATGTTACCTTACTTAATCTTGGAATGGGGTGAGCATTAGGATTCCAAATGCCAAGGCACACCTGTTCCTGCATGCAGGGTGGGGGTGGGGTATTAGGGTTGGAAGCTGAGGGAGTAGGGTGTAGGGTTTGGTAACTTTAAGTTCCTGTCATGCCTCTTCCTGCATGCAGAGTGAGAGTGGCATCTTAGGCTTGGGAACACTAAGGTCGTAGTTACCTACTTTTGACAGGTCAACCATAATGGTGCATTAACAAAGTTTTTTGCAATGAATATCTATATCTATATCTATATCTATATCTATATCTATATCTATATCTATATCTATATCTATATATATATATATTAGTTTTTATTTAAAAAAATATGTATTTTCACAGCGCTTCCCTAGCAGCAGCAAATGGGCCAGTGGCTTCAGTTCAAAACTTAAACTGACCGCTGTGCACATGGTAGCGTGGTGAAAAACAGCAGCTGCCTTGAGGATTTCTGATCAGTTGAAACCTTGTTGTACTACAAAAGAGTACAACCACATTCTATGAACTTTGAACTGTGGTATAACAAGGTTTCAGCTTGTATGGAATCAATGTAGAATGAAACCTCACTATTCACTATAAGGGTCTTCACTTGACGTGTAAGTCTGTATGTTCATGTACTGAAACTTTCTTGTCAGGTCAGTCAGGTGCCAAATCACCTACTTTGTTCACATGTTTGTTCAAGTACTAATATGACTACAAACATTCTCTGAAATAAGGATTTTGACAGAAATGGCGTCTATGACAGTGGTGCCTAGGTTTAAATTCTATCATAACTAAAGATATACTAATACTACTGTTACAATGTCCTCAGTCACAAGTAGTTGTAATGCTTGCTGTCACTTGATGTCACTGTTTTTAATTGTTATAAATGTACACCATCATCTGCAGGGTTTTTAAAGTGTCAACAGGTGGCACTATAGAGAAACAGTGGTGACATAAAGTATTATGCCTCCACACAACAATCAGCCTGCAGGTTCTAGTATTCAGCTGGCAAATTACAACTTGCAAGAAACTAGGCAAGCACAAAATAATGTTCTTGACTACTGAGTGTTTTATAGTAAAAATGCAGATGGACATGAGGAACCCTGACGCTGAGCACCACTGTAAGTGATGGAAGTGGGAAAGATTACTAAAATTATAGTATGCCTATTTGCAGATCGTACTGATGTGGCAGTAGTCTGGGGGTGTCAAAAGTGAGTTTTTGGCCTTCAGATTTATGAAAGATATTGAACAAATAGAGGGAGTGATAAAGGAGAGTGATGGGGTAAATCACCTCTCGCCATTACTGCGGTGGTCATCACAGCCCTTCATTCACCTCCTCAGTTGGCTGCATTCTGACACTC
The DNA here is from genome assembly GCA_016271365.2 of Neoceratodus forsteri. Classification (NCBI taxonomy): domain Eukaryota; kingdom Metazoa; phylum Chordata; order Ceratodontiformes; family Ceratodontidae; genus Neoceratodus; species Neoceratodus forsteri. Next base: position 1,745,190,570 of record CM057449.1, read on the forward strand.
ATGGAGCATGATCACATATGTGCAGGATGGGGGATTGGGGTGGGGGGACTGCTAGACCCCCATGAATATAACTAGTATTAGAAGGATGGCTGATTGGAGGAGATTGCTAGACCACCAGGAATAAAACTAGTATGAGAAGGATAGCTAATCATGGGGTGGAGGTAACATTAGACCACCAGGGAACCAATGGTAGTGACTGCATGAGCACTCAGGGGCTGCTTTTCCTGCATGCAAATTTTATTTATTTTTTATTTATTTAGCTTTTGTTGACCAGGTAAGTGCACTAGACAAATTCTGCCTATTTTCAGGCACGACCCGGGGGAGGGGGATACAGATGAATGCCAACTGACCTTGAACCAGATTAAGCTGTCCCAAATGACCCCATAATGGACATGCAGATGACCCCTTAGTGCCTTGCATGCTGAATGAGCTCAATTATATCTTCCTGCTGAATATGGCCCACAGAAAACCTGGCCCAATCCTGTTGCAGGTAATGGTGTCTTTTGTGGGTCTTATGCAGCCTTGGTTAGTGTCGGCTCAGCACAATTCAATTTAATGCTTCCCCAACCCTACCCTACCCACTCAGAATAGCACTAAAATAATAGCACTGCTCAGAAGAGCCTGGTCGACACAGTGCTTCCATGGACAGCAGCAGGGAAATAACAGCACTATGTAGTAAGCGCGCCCCAGGTCACTGTCCGTGGTGCTAGAGAGGAGCAGAAGGTGACAGGAAATCAGGAGGGTGCCCAAGTTGCTCCCGTGGTGTAGAGTGCTAAAGCTTGAGCAGCTGGGCCAGAATGGTGGTGAAGACCAAGGTTCTAATCCTGGTCTCCATAATTAAATTTTTTTCCCCGTAATCCAACTCTGACTTGGAGTTGGTTATTTTAAGTATGGGGGGCGCAGGAGGGGCACAGCCCCCTCACAGAAATACAGTTATTGGTAGTAGTGATAGCAAACCAGACTTGCAATCACTACCAGTGGTGCTGTGTTTGCGGCATTTGTTCCTATCATATTTATGATCAGCACTGTTTGGACAGTGCTGTTTTTGACAGCACTGTCCATACAGGCACTGTATGATCTAGTGCTGCACCAACATGGTCTGATATTCAGTCTGTTAGTGCTGCTCCATCAGAGAGTGCTAACTGGTGGAATATTGCTCAGAGCCAGTCATGCGCTATTGCAAGTGCAGTGCAAAAGGCTGCAGTGCGATTTTGCCCCACTCTAAATATAGGGCCCTGTATCTGTTTCATTGTTATAGACACTATCAAGAACCCCCTTTTCATCAAAGTGTGCTACTGTAAACCTACAGTGGCAGCCAGTGTCATGATGTAGGATATCTAGACATATTATGGTATATCTAAGAAAATTCCAATTCATTTCAAGTCAGTTTCTTGTGGTATTTCCCAGTATATCCAGATACACTGTACATTATTGTACATCTTGTTACTGGCTACAACTGTAGCTTATGTACCCCTCAGTCACCAGGGATGAATACCAGCCTGGATCTCTAATTTGATTTGATGATCTAAGCTGATCCTAAGGCAACCTAATGGGGTTGTGGGGACATGTGGAACCAGTATGGAACACTTTGCACTTTGCTAGCATGTGGTACACCTCCCACCCTTCCTCCTCCCTCCCTTTCCTTCCTTCCTTCCTTCCTTCCTTCCTTCCTTCCTTCCTTCCTTCCTTCCTTCCTTCCTTCACCAGACTTTCATAAAAATGGGCTTCTCAACATTTTTAGTTAGTCCCACCAGTACAGCTATCAAGCAAAAGATTGCATTTAAGTAACACATCAGTATTTAGACACCTCCCAGTCCACACATAAATAGCAATGTGAGAGAAAGCCATTTTATTTTTAAGTCAAGTGGTTTGAAGTCACACTAAAGGACAAAAAAGTCATTTTCTCTTTCAGCTCTGTGGTCTCCCTTAAGTAGTCTTTTCATTACAGATTTAAACTTTTGAATGTATCATTTGAAAAACATAAAAACAAGCATGTGCTCAAAGTAGCAAAATATTTTTAAATTGACAACTCAATACTCAAATATTTGTTCTCCCTGCTTCCTTTGTTAGATACACTGCATCTTCTTTCTGAAGTCTAAAGTAAAACACTGACAAAAAATGTTCATTAAAGAACTGCAATGAACCTATAAGTTATTTTATGTGTAGAAGTTTTTTTTTAATACTAGTTTGTAGAGGCGTGCAGAAACTGTGGGGGTAAAACCGAGCCATCCCAAAACACATACAGCTCAGTTTCCATGAGACCCGAGCTGAACCCTGCTGGCTCAGCTCAGATCTCTAAAATTTTTGTTTTCTTGTTTCTCAGCTCCTGCCTGTCATGTGACAAGTCAGAAGAGAGCTGGAGAGTTGGCAATTAAGACACTCCAGTTTGTACCTGCACAAACCGGAGTATAGCTGGATGTAGAGCTCTCCTTTGTGCCATTTGAGATGAGCTACCAAGGAGTGAGTAGCTCACAGTCCTTCAGGAAGCAAGCAGTTGGGCAGGAAGGGAAGGGTCTCTGTGGTTGGTGTGTGTGGAGTTGGACCATAACTTCTGGCACCCACAAACAAAATAAGAAAAACAGAGAACATTAAAAAATGAAAAACAAAAACAAAACAAAACTAACTGAGAGGGTCGGATGGGGGCTCAGGAGGGACATGGGCCAGGGACTCAGGAGAGGGTGAGCAGGTGGCTGGGCAGGAAAGAAGGGAAGCAATGCGGCTCTGTGGACCAGTTACTTCCTCCACTCACACCATCAACATTATGAAAGTAACAGAAAAAACTAAGAAAATAATAAAAAAATGGAGAGGGTCAAGACTCAGGAGGGGTGTAGGCCAGGGCTGACTGTGTGTGTGTGTGTGTGTGTGTGTGTGTGTGTGTGTGTGTGTGTGTGAACCTCATGCCCAATGACAGAAGCTGGCTCCCAAACAAAGGGCAAGGAACTAGTTCATGGAGACTGTGGGGGGGGCAGTGTGAGACTGCATTAGTTAGCCCCAAAGCACAGCATTGGCACCATGCAGCACCAGAAAGAAACAAAAGCACAAGTGCTGCAGTGCAAGAACTTGGTCAATTCAAGTTAAGTTCCACAGCACTGGCACTTAGTTGTCTTGGCTGCCTGGCAGTATAGCCTAGAGGTTGGAGTAATGTGCTGTGAATGAGCTTGGTGGGACATTCAGGAGACAGACTTGGGTTTGATATTGATTCCAATCACCCACAATCTCCACTTGTAAACTGTGTAATTCTGAGCAAGTCACTTAATCTCCTCAGTGCTCCCTAGTCACCCCTGAAAAGAGGCACCTATGCCGAGTGGGCCTAAGATGAGAGTAGAGCATTGACTGAGTTTATTCAGCTCAGCAGTGATACTGGCATACTGTGAGATGCTGAAGAAGTCTCTCGTGTGATCACTCCAAAGTTCTGTCAGAGCATTGTCACCAGCCATTTCCCACACAAGCCAGAGTCAGACAGGACCATATTTTTTGTGTGTAGTACTGTGAAATAAAGGCTTGCATGTTGAATCATGTGTGAAATATTTTGGAGCAGGGGGCAGCCCGGGAGTTGAGTAGCCTCTGCCTGCACAGTGTCACCAGCCATTTCCCACACAAGCAGGAGTTGGGACAGGAAGAGGAGGACCATATTTTATGTTGTGTTATCTTGTCAAATTAAGGCTTGCATCACGTGTGAAATGTGTTGAAGGGAGGGGTCATCCTGTCAGTTGAGTAGCCTCTGTCTGCACAATGTCACCAACCATTTACCACACAAGCAGGAGTCAGGATAGGAGGACCGTAATTTTTTTTGCACAGTCCTGTCAAATAAAGGCTTGCATCATGTGTAAAACATTTTGGGGAGGGAGCAGCCTGACAGTTGTGAACTTCTGTCTGCACAGTGTCACCAGCCATTTCCCACACAAGCAGGAGTTGTGACAGAAGAACCATATTTTTCATGTAGTCCTGTCAAATAATGGATTGTGTCATGTATGACACATTTTGGAGAGAGGGAACAACTCTGCAGTTGAGTAACCTCTGTCTGCACAGTGTCACCAGCCATTTCCCACACAAGCAGGGGTCGGGACAGGAGGATCATGTTTTTTTTGTGTTGTCCTGTCAAATAAAGGCTTGCATCATGTGTGAAACATTTTGGAGGGAGGGGGCAGCTCTTGGTAGTTGCACAGTAGCCCCAACTTTTAGTCTTGCTAGTTAACCAGTTCATATTCCTTGCCTTGAGAAGTGCACTAACTACTCATCATCATTGCCACCTATTTCCCCGAGATGACTGAAGAAGGTAGTATGGTTAGGTACTAGTTTTTTTTTTTGGAAGGGTGCTGGCTTCATTAGTTATCAGCAACTGTTATTAAAACAATGATGGAAGGTCTAGGCCTGTGAAAGAAGTTTCCAAGAAATAGATATAAATTCAAAAGAAAAAAAAGTCATAAAACCAAAAAGTGCTTCTTCTACTGCAGTAGGTGCAGCCTCTTCTTTATGGATTGAAGCTTCCTCATTCTCTGAGTCCTTGTCTTCTGAGACTCCATCATGTTTTTCTGCTGCTGCAGGTTATACTCACTTAACAAATACAGGTCAAGTAAAAGGCAACAAGAAAAGCTCAGGTGCTGAACCAGTGACTAAGAAAAGTAGATTTTTCAAAGGCACAGTTATTAAAACAAACTCTGGCCAGAGCTGATAGGGCTACATGTGAGGAATTTGGAGGAAAAATATTGAAAATTGCCAAAGTTACAAACCTTCATTAGCAAAATGTAACACAAACTCCTAAATTTGTTGTTTTGTAATATTTGTACACCAACTTTTCAACATAGCCTTGTTATGACTCTGCCTCATGAAGAAGGGCAGAGCAAGTGTTCAAATCCTGCCTGAAAGGTGATTTCACGCAGGGACTGCAAAATTAACTTTTGGGATGTAAAAACAGATTTTGGACAGGAATTGAAAAAGGACAGCTGTTACGCTCATGAGGTGTTGTAAGGATATGGCTATGTTGTGAATTTGGAGGAAAAATAATGAAAACTACCAAAGTTCCAAGCCTGCATTCACAAGCATCAATGTAGGCTCATAATTTTGTTGTTTTTTAATTGTTTTACACCAAATTTTCAACACAGGCTTCTTATGACCCCTCCTCATGAACAATGGCAGACAAAATGTTCAAATCCTGTCCAAAAGGTGATTTCATGCTGAGACTGCAAAATCACCTTCTGTATGTAAAAAAAATTTTGGTCAGGATTTGAAAAATGACTGCTGACACATTCGTGAGGCACTATAAAGATATGGCTATGTTGTAATTTTTGCATCAGATTTTCAAAATAGCCTCCTTATGACTCCACCTCATGAACAATGTCAGATAATATTTTCAAATCCTACCTGAAAAGTGATTTCACTCAGGGACAGCAAAATCACCTTCTGGGATGTAAAAAAAACCAACATTTTGGCCATGATTTGAAAAATGACAGCTATCACATCAATGAGGTGCTGTAAAGATATGGCTATGTCATAAATTTGGGGTAAAATATTGAAAATTACCCAAGTTATTAACCTGCATCCACAAAATTCAATGTAGGCTCATAACTTTAATATTTTAATATTTTCACACCAGATGTTCAACATAGCCTTCTTATAACCCCACCTCACGAACAAGGGCATAAAAAATGTTCAAATCCTGCCTGAAAGGTGATTTCATGCAAGGACCGCAAAAGCACCTTTCAAGACAGATCTGCCTAATACCAGTTCAATTGTTCATGAGGTGGGGTCCTGAAGAAGGCATGTTGAAAATGTGGGCCAAAAATATGCAAAAATACCCAAGTTATGACACCAAGTTCAAAACCCCATTGAAATACTGTACATTGAACAGAACACCTGTTTCTTCAGTTCACGGTCCAGCTTTAAAGAATGAAGACCTGTTTGTGGTACAGAGATGATTATGACACTGGACTCCCCATCATTAAGTAAGGGCTTGAGGGGGCAAGGCAAGGCACATTTTATTTTTCTAGGGGCCCAATCCTGGAGGCTCTGGGCGCTGCACAAATCAGACATGCTATTAAAACCATAAGATTACAGCAGTAAGTTAAATAAATAGTATGAAATAGTAAATAAGACCTAAAGTAACAACTGTAGCTAAAAAGAAGGCCAACCCAAGGATGGGATCTAATACAGAGTATCTGGTAAGGCCTGGCTAAACAGGTGGGTCTTTAGGCAGGTTTTGAACACCTCAACCGAAGGGACCTCCCGTGCAGATAGTGGAAGTGAATTCCACAGGACGGGGTCAGCAACACTAAATGATCTGTCTCCAGAAGTTTTCAGCCTCATCCTAAGAATTGCAAGGAGGACCCTACCAGAAGAGTGGAGGGAGTGGACCGAGGTAGCAGGGGTCAGAAGGTCAAACAAGTGCCAGGGCCCAGCCCATGTTGGGCTTTAAAGGTGAGTAAACCCTCCTTAAACAGGACCCTCCACCTGACCAGAATCCAGCACAGCTCATGCAGCACTGGGGTGACATGACAGAATTTTGACTGTCCAGTCAACAGCCTGGCAGCTGCATTCTGCACCAGCTGCAGTCTGTGGAGGGTACCTCCCAAGTTTCTGAGGTAGAGTGTATTACAGTAGTCTAACCTTGATGTCACGAAGGCATGCACCTAGGTAGGGAGGTCCAAGGGCAGAACTCTAGGGGCTTGATCCTGGTGTTGTTCTTCAGTTGATAAAAGCTGGACCAGACAACAGATGACACCTGAGCCTCAAATGTCAATCCACTGTCAAATGTCACACCAAGATTGCACACCCTAGAGGAGGCGTTCAATGGCACAGACCCCAGGAACAAACCTGTCTCTGTGCCAGATGCCATCCTATCATGCCCTCTGTTCGACTCCACAACCAGTACCTCCATCTTATCGGGCTTTAGTCACAACTAATTGGAAGCCATCCAGTCATTGATCTTGGCAAGTCATTTATTTAGCACTTCAACTACATTGGATGTCCCTGGTGCAAAGGAAAGATACAGCTGGATATCATCCGCATAGAAATGAAAACCCAAGCAGTACTTCCTAATGAGCTCTCCTAGGGGCAGCATATACATGGCAAACAACATTGGTGACAGGACCAAACCCTGAGCTGCTCCACACGACAGAAGGTTAGAGAAGGAAGAGGAATTCCCCATCACTACCCATTGCCTCCTATTCATGAGATAGGACTCAAACCAGCAGATGACAGTGCTGGTGAGTCCACAAAATTCCCTCAGGTGGTCGAGCAACACACAATGGTCTACCGTGTCGAAAGCTGAGGAGAGATTGAGGAGCATGAGAATTGTCCCTTCCTCATGATCTCTAGCCCTGAGAAGGGCATTGTGCACCTGAACTAATGTGGTTTCCATGCTTTGCCTCGTACAAAACCCCGACTGGAGAGGTTCATAAAGATCAAAGGCCATGAGGTGCTCCTCAAGCTGAAGTGCCACAACCTTCTCAACAACCTTCCCTAAAAATTTGGAGTTAGAATGGTAATTTGACTTGACATTGAGGTCTAGAGATGGTTTCTTCAGAAGGGGCCTGACCAGAGCCTCCTTCAAGGTGTCTGGGAAGGCACCCTCTGAGAGAGAACACCGGACAATCAAGGTGAAAATTGGGCCAACGGTGTCAGCACATCTCATTAAGACTGCGCTGGTGCCGGGTTCAGTTCACAATATGTGTGCTTCAGTTCACAAGCAACCTACAAGACGTCTGGCAGTGAAGCCAAGTTCAGGGGTGTGTGGGTTGGTGGGTGGGATGGTCAGGTGGGAGCAGTGATGGCTGCAAAAGACATTGCTGGACTGTTTTCTTTTTACAGAGTTTTAATAAAAATAAAAAAAAAAGCACAGAGGATTCCTTAGCATGACACTGGGGGATCAGGCACCCCAGTGTCACTGCTATGTTTCTGGGGGGAGTGTGATGTGGTGAGTGCTGAGAGGAAGGTTGGGTGAGGTGGATATCAGTATATGAAAAAAAAAAAGAAGAAATAACTGCATATGCATGGTAGTGCGAGGATGCTGTGGGGAAAAAAAAACAGGAGGATTCCTCAGTGCAACACTGGGGGGATTTGGCATCCTCAGTGTCACCGCTATGTTTCTGGGGGGTGGGGTGGGGTGGTGGGTGCTGATATCGTGGATCTGGATGGGAGATATCAATATATATAAAAAAAGAAGAAGAAATAACCACGCATGCGCAGTAGTGCGGGGATGCTGTGAAAATAAAAGACATTGAGGATTCTTCATTGGGACACCTGGCGATATGCACCCCCAGTGTCACTGTTATGTTTCTGGGGGGATGGGGTCATGGGTGCTAAGGGCGAGGGTCAGGTCCGGGGATATCAAAGTGCTACCTTCTTCCTGACAGTGAGCGGAGTGCTTCACTACTGTGGCAGGGGTGTCTGTTTGACACTTCAACATGTTCATTCGCAAAGAATGCAAGGAATGTGGAGTCCTTTTTTGAAAGCAATGGATCTGCAAGGCTCCATCTACTGCAGCCCTAAAAATAAAGGCAGTTGCGGGCACTTCACATAGTGGAAAGTAAAGAATAAGCACACATGCATACTTTGTGCCACTTTCTCAAGGTTCGACCATTTCTCATTCCTCAGAGTCAGATCATGTGGATAGCAATGGCAGTGAATGCATCCCTGAAAGAGATGCAGTGCATGATGAGGACTCTGATGATGAGCCTCAGAACCAGAGGCATACATCTCAACCTCCTGCCTCGTAAATCAGGGACAAGGCTTAAAAATATCAGGGACAAGGGACCAAAATCAGGGACACATCTTCAAAATTGGAGGTATCCACTCAGGCAGCTGGTTGAATTAGGGGCTTAGTGTAAAATGCATTTTCTAAGGAAGAACAAGTCTGTAACTTTAATGTTTGACATTATTTTGTGCTTACAATCCCCCCACTATTTGGTCACAGAAACACAATTTTTAGGAGAGACAGAGTACAATTTTGAGGCAAAATCAGGGACGTCCCTGAAAATCAGGGACAGTTGAGAGGTATGGCCAGAGGACCCTGTGAGATGCCAGACCAAACAAGCATTTTTCAATGCCGAGTATTTGGTTGCTGGTATTGGCATTGGTAGTGCAGGAGTTAGGGAGTTGCATAATAGGAATTGCAGTGAAATACTTAAGTAATGCCAACCCCCACCCCCATCCTACAGAGACTGACGGGCATTGGGGTGTGCCTTTGGGACATCACCCAAAACACACATACCATTCCACCTCAACAGACTCTGCAGACACCCACAGGTGCTGCAGTGTGCCTTTAACTCTTCAGCCCTTACGCTCACCTCATTCCATAAGAAAATAAGCTAAAATGGGTGCAGTATAGGAGAACGGGGTGAACGTTAGGACTGAAGACCCCCATGCACACCTCAATGCCTGTCAGCGGCAGTACGCAGTGAGCAGTACGGTCGATGACCCCAAGTCACATCCCCCAGTGCCTATAGTCTGTACAGGCTGGCATTATGGGTGGAAACCCTAATTCCCCGGGTGTTTGTTGGTATTTTTGCTACAAATTTTCAACATGGGCCTTTTGGGACCTCACCTCATGAACAATGGCAGTATCACTGCAATTTTAGAGCTATTTCTGGTAAAACTATTACAAATCCATCCATACTGCTAAAAGAATTTCTTAGCAGTAAACATTTGACACACTATTCCTAAAGGTATTACTGTTTAAAAGACAGAAAGTACTACTAATTCTGGTTATTTTCTTTTGCATTTTGTAGTACAGTGCTATGCATTTTTATTGTTTGTTGCTCGTTTGAAAGTTACATCAGTAAATCACCCTCCAAAGACCAGCTGAAGGTAGAAAACTTCTGTTTATACGTAGAACTGCAATCTGCAAAAGTTTTCTCCGTTACTTAACATGTCTGAATATGTACCTTAAGAATAATATTTTAGAGATAACCTAAATTGCTGGGTTTCCTAACAAATGCATTTTAGTAATAAAGAAGTCAACAATCCAGCAAGGGAAAATATTGAATCCTGTGTGAGCAGAGGTCAAATAAGCTTCTGACCTTCTCTTTTTACATCAGGCTCTTGTTAAATAAAAGAAAGAGGAACTGTGTTGCAGTTATAAAAGAATGCCACTAACTGGATGAATAACAAATGGCGGGAGGGCACATAGAGGGTAGACAACAATAAAATGTCAGCAGCATTAAACTTCGCTCAATCAGCTGAGGGCTGTGGTCAGACCCCATTAGCACACTGGTGGCCTGCTGAAGTCCCAGTACTACTGGCACAGAAAAAAAAAATAAACAGCAGGCTAACATACCGGTGCCCTTCAATTCTCTGCATTCTGCACCAGTGAGGGCCATTTGACAGTCCGAGCCGGTGGCCGCTGTGGGAGTTGGTAAGCCGCATTGCAAACAAATAAATGGAATGCTGTTTTCCAGACACAGCACAGTAAAGGGTGGTGTCAATATGCTAATTAGTTACACATTTGACGTCAATATGTAAATTACCTACACGTTACCACCGCTGATTGCAGCGATGGTTTTCTTTCAACTGCACACCACTGCATCTGAACTACTGTCATAGAGAGCTCTGCCATTCATTGGTGCAGTGTGGTTGCACCTGCAAAATGGATCAGGGCATTGGCAGAGTGGGCAGCACACCTCCAAAAAGTTGTATGGTGGCACTATGTTTCTTGCGCATGCGCGCAAGCAAGCATAAAAACCAGAGTAAAGGTCATCAGAGGAACGGTCATTAGGGGCCAGTGAAACTGCAAAGGAAATTATGCCTGGCTTGCCTGTCTCCTCTGCTGAGGGCAGGCCTCACACCAAATCATCCACTGAAAAAAATAATCATAATATAGAAATTAACATAGATGTGCCAGTTGATGATTCAGAAGTTGCAATGCCAGGGACAAAAATGAAAAAGACATCCTCTTCCATTTGGAGGTTTTTTTTCCACATTGACCCAAAGAACAGTATGCATGCAATATGCTGTTTATGTAAGGTCTCTTTCAGCAGTGGAAAACAGGCAAGCAACCCTGGCACATCAACATTAATAAGGCACTTATAGCAGATACATCTACTTCAGTGGGCCAGGAGTTAGTCAAATAAGATGATATGGCAGAGGATGTGCAGGTTAACACTGGTACTCACACTGGTGATATAGCAACATTTTTCCATATACAACAAACCCCTCAAACACTGAGCAGGACTTTAACTGCAACACCCCCTTCATCTGTTAGGTCTTTATCCGAATCAGAAAGCTCCGCAACTGACAACAGAGTGAGTTCCTCTCTGTCTCCTCCAGCCTGTTTTAGTGTGCCAGTCACACTTCAGAAACCATTAATGATGCAGCAGGCTTTTGAAAAAAGAACTAATTATGATCAAAGCCATCCATCTGCTCAGCAGTTAGATAAAGTAGTATCTGCAATGACTGCACTGGACATGCGCCAGGTCTGTTAAAAACAAGGCTGCTATTATAGCAGATCTTGTTGGGACATCTGACCTGCCATGCATGACCAAGACCTGGCTGGACGAGAATGCGTGACCAGTATTGGCCTGAGCTGTTCCAGCCGGGTACTCAGTGATACACTGCCCAAGGATGGATCGTAGGGGTGAGAGTGTAGCCATCTGTTTTAGATCAGAACTGGGCCTTGTGGATGTGCCAGTGGGGTCCACCAGATCCTTCAAGTGTATCATGGGTGTGGGTGTCGGGTGCAGGATACTGCTCATCTACCATCCACCTGGAGATGGGAAAGAATTCCTACAGGAAGTCACAGACTTCATTGTCAACGTGGTACTGGGATCTCGCAGATGGTAGATTCTGGGGGATTTCAATGCCTTGGTTGAAAATGAACTCTCTCAATTTGGCTGTGACTTCCTCCAACTAATGACTTTGTTGGGCCTCACACAGGTTGTTACTTCTGCAACCCACATTTGAGGTCACCGGTTGGACCTGCTGTTCCTATTGGGTATAGAGCTCTCCGACTTGGTAGTGGAGCCAGTCAGATGGTCTGACCATCACACCATAGGGTTCAGTTTTGTGGCTTCCCCCAATAGGCCTGTCCCTATGGAGATAGTCCAGTACTGCCCTATATGGGGTGTGACCATAGATGGCCTAATGGTGGTGCTGGACCTGTCGAGTCTGCAAAGTGAATGTATGGATCCATGGGATCTGGTAATAGCCTATAATGAGGTGGTGACAGAGGCCCTGAATTCCATTGCTCCTCTTTGTGTTCACCCTCTAACTTTTTGCCTGAGTCCCCATGGTTTGATGGGAGCGGACTCATTTCATCTTGGTCCTCCTTGATCTTTCTGTGGCATTTGGCACTGTGGACCATATTGGGCTATAGGAGTGCCTGTGGTTCATCTGTGGACTAGCTGGTATGGTCCTTGGGTGGTTTAGATCTTTCCATGAGGATAGGACTCATAGAGTGGTCACTGGGATTTATTCCTCTGACACTCTTTACCTATCCTGTGGGGTTCCACAGGGCTCCATTTTGTCACCCATGTTGTTCACAGTGTATATGCTGCCGTTAGGAGACTTTATTAGGTGGTACGGTTTGAGTTGTCACTGCTATGCAGATGATACTCAGCTGTACATGTCCTTTGTAACTGAGCAGGGGTATGCTGTCTGGGTATTTAATAACTGCCTCTCTAAGATCCAGGAACTGGATGAATGCCAGCTGGCTGAGGTTGAATCTGTCGCTAACGCACTCCACAGGTCAGGCCCTCTGCTCCCACAGTGCCAACCTCAGAGCGCAGAAATATATACAGGTAACAGACAGAGTAACCCTCCTGTCTGTTTTTGGGTCTGAATCACATTTAGTCTCAAGTTCTGGGGGATTCAAACTGTGAACCTTATGCTAGCATACCCAAATGTACAGGCTCAGATAATATTTTCTTCTGGGGGTTGCAATATATCTTCAGTCTCAGGGCACCTAACCAGGTATCCAAAATGAACCCATAAAACTCTATAAAAGACCTTAGGTATATTCTTACCTTTTCCCAATTTAGTAACACCATCAAGCGTCTGAACAGTTTTTGTCAGTCTTAACCCTCTATACGTCACATGCAAAAAAGAACTGCAGACCCAGGCAGTCTTTCAAAATAAAGGGTACTTTACTAAAAGATGATAAAAACATGAAAAATGTAAACACAGAACAATATATCAAAGAGCTTACAATCACTTAAAAGAACAAGGGCAAAGTGCAAAACAAAAACTCCTTCCACAATACATTTAGACATTTTCTTTCTACTGTATTACCTCTAAGTGCTTATCAGAGAGATGTGTCTTTCTAGAGTCCCAAAATAATATGTCTAAACAGTTCAGGCACAGTATAGTTTAAACTGTGTCTCTCCACACTCCTTCTGTGAGTCATCTAGCTCCTCCTTTTAGAATATAAAAAAAATACAAACAAGATGTCCTATCAGGAGGTATATTAAATAAGGTGACATCAGCAAAAAAAATCATTTCCCAAATTATGAGTCTTTTCATCCACCAGTTCCCTTGAAGTTTTACAACTTTGCAGTCCCTCACCTATGTGTGAGATAGCTGGCAGGAATCAGCTTAATGCTGTCCTGTTTCTAAAGTCATAAAATGTATACTTTAGTTTCCCAGCTTCAGAGCAGCAACAGGCCATTAAACGGCCATAAAATGCAATTTCTCAAGAAGTAAGTTACATTACAGAGATCTCCTGTCAGTGTGATTTATGTAGCTTCACTGAAACCTGGGGAGGCACCCAAAGAGCACCGGCTGTCTTATGTGAGACAATCACATACTATATTTTTATACTAGAAATAGCATACACTAATCATAACCAGCTGGCCAAGCATCACAGAATCCAGCTAAGACTGAGATGTTGGTGGTGGAACTAGAACATCAGGTGTCAGGTTTGTCAGCTAGACAACCTTCTGGGCTTTGACTCAGGGATGTTCTGCTGGCCACCTCAGGTTGGGTGCATAACCAGGGCATTATTTTTTATGATGGTCTGACCCTGAAATCCAGGTTTTGACCATTGTCAAGACCTCATTGTACCATCTGAGGAATATCACCTGGGTGAAACATCTGGTTCCTCCCGATGATCTTCCAACTTTGGTCCGTGCCTTTGTGAACACCCATCTTGACTACTGCAATCCCTTGTACCTAGGGCTAATGGGGATTGATATTTGCCACTTCCAGCTAGTGCAGAATGCGATGGCCAGGCTTGTGACTGGCACTTCCAGGACCAGCCACATTACACCTGTGCTCTATGGACTGCACTGGCAGCCTGTACAGTGGCAAATCACCTTCAAAGTCAGTTTGCTGACCTATAAAGCCCTACACAAACAGGGACCCCGCTACCTGCAAGATCTCCTTTGCCCCTACTACCCCTCCTGATGACTCCAATCCACTGATGAGGGATTACTAGAGATTCCCAGGGTGCATTTGAAGACATCCAGGGCTTGATCCTTTGTGTTTGCAGATCCTACCCTGTGGAATTCTTTACTTCATCGGGTGAGGAGGTGTCTGACCATCCAGAGTTTTAAATCAGCCCTTAAAAGTCACTTATTTAGCCTAGCTTTCCCAGACGAGGTTAGCTGATGGGAAATCTATTATATAATGCTGCTGAAGATTATTAATGTGGATTTTAAATATCTGATTTTTTTTGTTTTTGGTAACCGGGTAAGGCTCACTAGGCACAAGTGCCTGTTTTCAGGGGCAACCTGGGAGTACTGGGTGGTTAAGTGACTTGCTCAGAATCACACAGTATGCAAGTGGAGGTTGTGAGAATCAAACTCAGGTCTGGTCTGCTGGATGTACCAAGCTTGCTCACAGCTCGTTACTCTAACCTCTAGGATATACTGCCAGCCCTTTTTTAAGTATTTGATTTTACGAATATGCTTATTGGAGGTGTTATTTATTGTGTGTATTTTTATTTACATATATGTTTAGCACTTTGATCTCTTGGAAAGGCACTTTATAAATAAAGCTGAATGAAAAAAATGAATGAATTAATTTTCTGTTACTGACTCTGCTGGATCTGAGAGATGATGAAACTTGCTGCCACTTGGTATCAGCTGCAATCACAGACATAATTCTCCAGAAAGGCCATGCCTGCTGTTTATAGGGAACTGTGCCAGAAGATAAACAGTGCCTTGCAGTCATTGGCTATTGAAGAAGTACATGTAATAACAGATATGTGTATGAGTGGTCAAACAGTAGACTACATGACTGTCACCGCCCACTGTGTATCGTTTTCTTCTGCAACATCCCCTGGCATCACAAGCGACCAACAAAATCCTCACAAACAGGCTTCCACCTGTATTGCAAGCTTTGACAAGGAAAATCACACTGGTGTGAACATCTTACAGGAGCTAAAGAAATGGTTCTCAAAATGACTTTCCACTGATGATTTTTCCCCAGGATTTATGACTGCAGACAATGAAGCTAATATTGTGAAAGCAGTAAAGGGTGGTGGGTTACTGCATTTGCCATGTTTTGCACATACACTCAGTCTAGTGGTAAAGGACTTCCTCAATGAGGGCAGGAATGTACAGAATATGCTGGATGCTGCATGTAAGATACGTGGTCACTTTAGGCACTCTGCAAAAGCTTGTAAAATTTTGTGGGAACTGTAAAAACAGAGTAACCTACCAATTCACCAGCTAAAACAAGAAGTTGCCACTAGGTGGAACTTTACCTTTTACGTGTTACAGAGGCTCCAAGAATAACGCAAAGCAGTGTACCAGTACACTGTGGGCCATGCAGTAGGGAAAGAGGATGTTACACTCACCTCAGGGCAATGGAATCTTATATTTATGTCAGTTGCTACAGCCATTTGAGGAAGCCACACGTGAAGTGGGTGTTGACAGTGCAACCATAAATCAAGTAATTCCATTGATACATTTTCTTATGCAGAGACTGGAACGATTCCAAGAAACATTTGAAGAATAAGGTGTAAGCACAGGTGTCACTCTTGCTGAAAAGCTGTCTTTGTGTTTTGAAATGGACTGTAGGATTGCTATGATTTTGGAATATGAACATTATATGATAGCAAATGTTAGATCCACGTTTCAAAACCAGTTTGATAGGTCTTCTCCAATCTGGTAGCATAGACTGCAACCATTATAAATAACTGCTCATTAATAAAGCTGCTCTAAAAATGACAACAGAAACTCCAACTAGAAGTGCAACAGCTGTTGATTACGAAAATAGTCATGCTCCCTTCCAAGAAACAGATCCCAGTAAAGGCAGAAGAAGGAGAAAAGTCTTGCGTTATGGGTCAGAGCCCAGGGACAATTTGTATGTGCCTCCACAGACATTTGGGCAGGACTGGGTGACATAGAAAAAGAGAGTACTGTTACTTCTCCCACCACAAGATCAGCAAGCAGTATGGTGGATGACGTCTTAAAGGATCCCAGGAAGATAAATGTTCAAGATGGCCCACTTCAGTATTGGCATGAAAAGGGTCTGTCCAGCATTACAAAAAGTAGCCCTTTACTATTTAAGTTGCCTAGCAACAAGTGTCTATTGAGAAAGAATATTTAGTGTTGCTGGCTATGTTGCTAGTACAAGGAGGAGAAAACTCCTTCAAGAAAACATTGAAATTCTAACTTTTATTGAACTAAACTATGGTGTATTTGCAGGGTACTCAGGGGCTCTTCCAAAATATTGCTGGGACAGTAGTGATGATGAGGCTATTAGCAGTGATGCTGAGGAAGAGTAGTATTACTACTGGTCCAGTACTGGGTGAAAGGGAATGTTGCATGAGCCTGTCTCTCATGTAATTTGTGTCCTGTCTCATGCCAGTCACCATTTTGTTTCTTCCACTGAACTGCTGTCTAGCAAGACTACAGAAGCTAGGGGCTACCCTCTGACTATGTGGAACATATGAAAGAATGTCACACTCACACATTTTTTTTTCAATCTTTTATTTGTAAGGATGATTTAAATTTGTAATTGACTGTGTTCATTTCAGTTAGATGTCTTTCAGTGCCAAGACTGCATGTTGGATAACATCTAACCCCCTTCTGACTCTCACTGATCTGTTGCTCTTCAATCGACACTCATCTATGAAAGAAAAAAGAACATTACAAACACTACATAAAAGTGGATATTCTGTTTTATAAATCACTACCTCAGTCTAACTTTTCATGGCACTGTACTATAAAAAACTGTAGCGTGCATGCACATCCTAACTGAGTAAAAATAAATGTTGAAAGTGTGGGGACCCATCGCTGGCAACACCAACAACAAAATTAGTTTATCAAAACAAAAAAATCATTATTTCAAAAGGGTGGGTGGGAGGGTATAATATATTCTGTGTGTGCATGCTGCTACCTTTTTTTTTTAAATGTCCTTTCAGACTTCCACTTGTCATTTAAAGTGTCCTCCTCCTGTTGCCCTCCTTTAGTTACCAAATCACTTTTTGGTAGCCAGGGGTTAAGGGTGTGTGTGTGTGTTATTATTTGATAACCTGGTAAGGCCCACTAGGCACAAGAGCCTGTTTTCTGGGGTGACCCAGGAGCATGTGGGTGGTTAAGTAGTGACTTGTTAAGAGTCACACAGTATGCAAGTGGAGGCTGTGGGAAATAATACCCAGGTCTGCTGGACCAAGCTGTGCCACAGCTCATTACTCTAACCTCTAGGTTGTACTGCCAAGCTATACTGCTATACTAAGCTGTTACATTGCCTTAGCCTATGTCTCTGAATTCAACACATCTTGTCTCCTGTCACTTATTGCTAGGAATTTAGACTGCAAGCAAATGAAACTGTGTGCTTATTCAACTTTAGCACTGGCTCAAAACAATACAAAATTTCCTGTAAACTTACTTACAGCTGGGCATTGCTAGCTGCCATACTACTAAACTGTTTTTCTACAGAATTTAAACTGTTTTTCCTCATATTATACTTTAAAATAAAGGTAGAGGCCACATTTTATGTGGAATGAATATGGGCCGTGAATCCAAAACCAAAACCAGGGGTGATTTGACAAAAACAAAAGCAAACTCTCCCCAGTTCTGCACACCTCTGCTAGTTTGTAATATTTTAGTTTTCAATCTTTACTGGTGTTTAATAAATTAAGTGTGTACTTCTGAGTAATGCACTGGTGTTAAGTACTAGTTTAGAACTTTATAATGTTGTTTATGTTTTTGAATCACAAACTTCTACTGTGGAGCACTAACACATTGTGGCAACAATCAAATAGCTTAACAAGGATGTAAACTGTATTATACAGTTCTAGAATGGTCTTTAGCATCACAGTCTGTACCAGAAAAACACAATTAATTAACTAATCAAAAGATCAGTAAAAATGGAACAATACCCGAATGCAATCCTGCATTTAAAAATGCTTCTGCTAAATTAGTTTATTTCAATTACAAGGGTGTGGTGTGCACATTTATGAAACCCTGACATTTATGGAACACAGTTTTCAGAGTCTTGGTGAATCATTAGTGGTGACTTCCTTGGAGTTGTCAACTCTAATGTCCACTCCATTCCCTTAGCAAAGAACATCAGACATGATCTTTCTTCTGCATAAAGAAAGCAACAACAGCTTGTGTTGGCAACATGTGTGGAGACACACACTTCTCTACCTTTGAAGAGTGTATCATTGTGAGGTACTGGCTTGGAGCTGTATCTTGTGCTTTGGCCCTGAGGCTATGGACTGGGGGAGGGGGTGAGCATTAGGGCTGACAACTCTAAAGAAGACCCCGACCTTGATTTGCCAAGACTCTTCAGACCCCAAATCCTAATGCTTTTATCCTTTTGCTGCTTTGGAGGTGGGGGTGGGGAGGTAGGGTTGAAAACTCTAATGTCACATTTCCCTTCTTTTGTGGCATTAGGTTGAATCCTAACCGGTGCATTAACAACATTTGCATTTATATATATATATATATATATATATATATATATATATATATATATATACATACAGTAGAGCAAACCAACGTGCAGTGCAGTGTTACAGATTCCTCCAGACAAAAAGGGTTTATTGCCTCTGAAACTGCACTGTTGTCTGCAGTAACTGCAAAATTCTGCAGTATTCTGTGTTGCATCCAAGTGGACTCCACTTAATACATTGTAGGGGTGTGGTAGCACCTAAGGGGTCCTGTTTGAATGAGGAAATGATTCCACTATCTCAACAAACTCTAGCAACAGCCACTATGGCTGCGGCTGAGATTGGCGGAACACAGCACTGTCTGCCATGTCCAAGATGGCAGCCAGCATTTTCTGCCCATGCTTGATGACTCGCGCATGTGCACTGGGCTCCAGAAGCAATCTTGGATACAGAGGACTACGTCACCATGCCGCTGGAGTTCAGTGCACATGCATGAGTTGTCGTGCATGCACAGAAAGCTCCAGGGGCTATTTTGGACACTGCGGACAGTGCCTTGCTCTGCTGATACTGACTGACAAAATAGCGCAGTAGATGCACAGTGATTGCCATTCACCTCCACTATTTAAAAAGTCTGTTTGATATCCGGTTAGCTCCCTTTTCTCTGCAGTGATCACAAGACTTCTGCAAGGGTATGTCCACTGCAGCTTTAGAAAAAGAAATCCCACAAACTGGTTAAGAAGGCAACCAAAAGGTGTGTTTAAATGTGAACATTGCAGCATTTGCAAATATTGTCAACAAGGAAGAGAATTTGTGAACCTGAATGACAGAAAAGTTAAGTCAGTCAGTTTAACTGTGTAACTTCATTTGTCATTTACACCCTCTGGTGTAGCTGCAATAACACTTATACAGAGGAAGAACAACAAGACCTTTGAAGGTGAGAATACAGGAACATGTTAGAAGTATCCTGAAAGCAAGTCAAAACACCCCAGTAGGAGCACATTTATAGAACATGCACTAACATTAAAGTAGGGGTGGCAACAGAACACAGACGTTATTATGAAAAGAAGGTCTCTTGATATTTATGTGAAATAGTCTTGCATCAATAGGGATAAACAAGGAATGGGACCTTAAACCATTTATTACTTAAATAATGGTTCTGGTCCCCTCAAAACTGCCCCCCCCCCCAAGAGAAATAACAAGTGTAAGCAGATGGAACATTATTTAATGGAAACAGTCTTTAACAAAATTGTGTTATTTACGTCTGTCAGGAGCACATAATCAGACTTTTTTCTCTAGGTTTCACATTACCTTTATTAGTGAGCACAGTTGGTGATTCAGATCCCCAGAAACCAAAGGCACTTTGCCAAAGAAATGGGTGGGGGGGGGATCTGAGTTTGAAGCTGGTGCTTGAAAGGAATGTGGTTTCCACCTTTGAAATCTAGCTTTACTCTTCTCTCTATTCTTGTCAAGGATCAGGCTTAGTAGACATTTTTTTTAATATTTATTTTGCTTTTTACCTGCACCTGCCATTGGATCTCTGCCCTAGTCATGGTCCCCCCTCGACTTCCACCTCCTACATTAGCCCCTGCTGTCCTGGTCCCCCCGGCTTACCCCCCAGGGGGTTGGGTCACAGCACCATAGAGGGCACCAGTACCTTGAAACTGGTAACTGGTTGGGAGAGCTTAGCCAGGAGGCTAATCAAAGCCCAGGGGCAGGGCTTCATATAGACAGCAGGCACAGAGGTTTTTTCCCCAGTAAGCTGGGGCAGAGATGTGCAATGATGTCCTGTGTCTGTCCCGCCCCAGAGAGCTACGACTTGCGTCAGTGCAGGGCAACAGACCCAGTCTCCGCCAGGTGTCACTCCTGCACTGAGCACACACCCTCCCTGCCACCTGAAGAAGAAGAGTGGTCCTGGGGATGCTTGATCATTCTCCCCCCGGCCAGCCCTACGATGACCAAGATTCATTCCTGAACCCGTGTCACCGGCGTCATATGCAGAAATCCAATCACTGCACTGACGGGCTGGCTCAGCAATTTTTTCAAAAACTGTATTTGACATATTTATGAACTTGAAGATGGAATTTAGATGTAAAGGAATAATTATTTACTGAAGAAATAAGTGGTTAAAAATGAAATAATGTATGTTTAAAATGTGGATATATATATATATATATATATATGTTTAAGTAACACAAATCACTGTACTTTTAAATATTCTTTGTACATCAAGACAGCCAATATTGAATGCCACAAGTTAAATAACATTGCAGTTATGACATCATTATGCCTTCTAGTATAACTAGACAGACTATGCCTCTTTTATATCCCCATTGATGGCTATTACTACCACCAATCACTGGAAGGGAAAGTTTACAATGTTATAGATGACAGTCATCAGTGGTCCTGGGGGAGTCAAACATTACACCCTGTGTGATACAAAATTTGTAAGTGAAAACATGAATATTAAAATTATAAATTTATAATTTGTATCAGGTATACACAGAAAGTAGTAAAACTCAAATAAGAAAATTAACAAAGTTATCAAACAAAGGGGGAAGGAAAATCATAAGTCATGAAGGCTGCAATACTATGAATGGACCTGAAATGTATTTGTAAGAGGCAAAATCTCAAGCTTATCACTGCATTTAATATCATAATGTCAAGAAAATCACAGTCCTGTGGCTCACATAGTCCTGAATAGTGGAAGAAGGGTGTTACATGTGCTGTGATTCTTGTTTAAATATTGAAGCTGTGAATAGCTCACTGGTAGGGAAGCTGCTCTCTTAATGTATACAGCTCATCTCCTTCCTAGGTCTGCAAATGAATGTGTAAAAATCTTTTTTTTAATAGATAAACTCAAAATACTGGACAAGTGATGCTTCATACAGTTGATTATGCCATGCTAATTATAACAAGCAGTGAGGAAACAATGAAATGTGCAAATACATCATAGGGCAGGGTGGAGGGGAGAGTTGTTGCCTAACTATGCCTTTCTTCATTTCTTAGACATGTCTAAGGTCATAGCAGGAGGCAGGATATAAGCAACTCAGTTTGCATGTACTGCAAATAGAAAAGTTTCACCTCCAAAGGATGCAGTAAAAAGCTACTGGCTGGAAGGATCCTGCAGCTGCAGGATGGATGGATTTACCACTTTGAAAAAAAATTCTGAGCTCTGCCCGACCATCTAACCTGACCCTCTCAACCTGTCTGCTTCTGCCCCATGTGCAGCCCTGTGCCCCCCGACCAGCTGACCCCTCTGTGGATGGCACAACCTGCTGCTACACTAGTCCACCACACTTCTGGAGGCTGGAGGGTGAACAGTTGTTGCTTCCTGACTCCAGGCAAACAGTTATGTCAGGAGTGAATGTCTCCTGTGATCTTTTAACTAAAAGAAAAGCCCCCCCACCCAGGAAGTTCTGCACTTGAAGAAGGCAGGGCACCAGTTTAGAATTAGATGATGGTACCTGTAAACTTAGAGGCTCTGAAATTACAGTTGCTCTGGCCTGCCCCATTGCGTCTTAAATAAGAGATGGAATGTGTGTCTAGAGGGTTGTGATTAAAGACAGTAAAGACCCGAGGCAAAGTGACAAAGATCAAATGGAAAATTCCAGGAGAGACAAAAGGGATGAAAATGGAAATCAAAGCATGAAAGCCAGCCCTGAGACATACTGTATTAAAGAGGTAAAGCTCAGAGATAGAGACCAAGACAAGCAACAGAAGAATGTTAAATGTAGAGAAAGATTTTGAAAATTACAGTTCAGACAGGAAAAAGAAACCCAGAGAGTGAAAGTGAAGCAACAAAAAGGAGCAGTGAAAAAGTTGTACACCAACTGGTCAATCTGCCCCCCCCCCCCCCAAAGCACTTCCAGTGATTCTCGAAGGGGTCTGTTGCAAGTATCATGCAGCAGTATGGGTAGCGTACTGTAATTTGTATTGTTATATGTTGTGTATCAAATGCTGTAAACTGTTACGTTATAATAAACATTTAACACAGGACTTATTAGAAATAGACTGGAAGTAACTAAATGGTGTAGAAGATGTGAATACAGGGGTTGATATCCTTTTGGAGACTTAAGAAATTATAATAAATAATAGAGTACCAAGTAAAAGAGAATGACTGAGAGGGGCATGTAATAAATGGATGAATAAAAATCTGATAAAGCTTATGAAAGAAAGGGATGCAGCCAATATGCAGTATAAGAAGACTAAACTTGAAAGGGATTGGAATTATTTCAGGCAGCTAAGAAATACATGTAGGAAAGAAATAAAAAAGGCAAAGGTAGATTTCTTTAAAAATGAACAAATAGGCCGGCCTGCCGACGCAGCATTTGGATTTCTGCTTAAGACGCCAGCGACCCGGGTTTGGAAATGGATTCAGGGAACCAGAGGGCAGACCAGGGGAGAAGGATTGAGCATCCCATGGACTGCTCTCCTTCTCCAGGTGGGAGGGTGAGATGAGTGCCCGGTGCTCAAGGGACTCCTGGAGGAGGCTGGGAGAACCTCAGGTGATCGGCGCCTGGAGTGAGGAGAAGCAGGGCAGATGCAGGACATCATTGCACATCCCCACTCCTGGGGTAAAACTAGAAAACAATGCTTATGGCCACCATGAATGAAGCCTGCCCTTGGTTTCGATTAGCTTCCAGGCCGGCTCCCCGATCCAGTCCCAGGATTGTGGCACTATGCCCCAGTGCCTCAACCCCACCCTGGGGGGTAAGCCGGGGTGTCGGGGGAGTGTAGGCCAATATGGAAGTGAGAGCGCAAGGGGCCATGACTGGGCAGATGCACCAGTGGCAGTAGGTGGAAAAAAGTGCAAATTAAAAATTAAAAAAATTAAAATGAACAAGTTGCCTCAATTCATTATAAGAGAAAATTCTGGCAGAGTGTTAACAGTTTACTTGCACCTAAAAAAACAAATAACATTGTTAGTTTAATTAAAGATGACAAAGAAATAACAGACAATAAGGTTATGGCTGACTTTCTGAGTGATAAATATACAAACGTATCAGAGTATTTGGCTAATTTTAAAGAAACAAAAACTAGTTAAACTTGAACCCAACAACATGACTCTAAAATTCTACTTTAAAAAAATAACATGGAATGAAGTTTATACTGGATAAAAGAAACTAGTTGAAACCAAGGGGTCAGGGACAGTTTTATTAGAATCAAAAATATTAAAGTATGCTGCAAAAGAACTTGCCTATCCATTACAGATAACTTTTAACAGATGTTTAACAAATCTTTGAGTACTAAAACTGTTCCAAATACATGGAAAAGAGCCTTTGTAACCCCAATTTTCAAAGGTGGCTAGGCTAATTTATCAGTAAATTATAGATCAATTTCTTTGTTGTCAGTAGTGGGCAAAATACATGAAAGGCTGTTACATACACAGCTTATGGAGTACTTAAACAAACATGGCTTGTTAATGACAGCACAACATGGATTCTGTGAGGGTTGTGTGATGGCAACAACCTTGGTCAGGTTCACGAATGACCTACAAGAAAGTATGGTTGAGGGAAAATATGTGGGTGTGGTGTTTGTGGACCTGAACAAGGCCTTCAATCTCTGGGACCACTCCCAATGGAACACAGATTTTCAGGCATTGGCCTTGGGGACACCGTAGTAAAGTGGTTCCACAGTTACCTGATGGGGAAAGAACAAGAAGTCCATATGAATGGAACACTGTTGGAACTGAGGTCTGTGGACAACAGGGTACCCCAGGGCTCAACATTGGTGCCCATGTTATTTTCTCTATATATAAATGAGTTACCATTGATTTGCACTGGGTCCTCAATGCAGATGATGCTGTGCTATATACAGCAAATAAAGACATCAATTTGATTTAACAAAACCTGGGAAATGAATATGAAAAACTAATAGGATGGTTAGAGGACAACAGACTTATGTTAAATAAAAAATAAAAAACTAAGGGAATACATTTCTGTACTAACAGCAAAATGAAAAAGTTGTCAAAACCATTTATGATAACTGACAATGATGGTATAAATGTAGAAATTGTCTCGACTTTTAAATACCTGAGAGTAACTTTGGCAGTCATTTGAATTTTCAGTCACATATTGATAACACAACTAAGCAATTACTCAAAAAAGTAGGAGCTTTATACAGAGTTAGGGACTACTTAACTGATGATAGAAGGAAAACTATAGCCTTGACTTGTCTAATGCCAATACTCGATTATGGGAGTCTGATATGGGGATGAATAACTGAAAAAATCAGACAGCAGAGACACTGCCCATATAATACTATATGCTGATTTGCCCTAAGGGCCAGACTTAGGGAGCAATATTGCAGCCTGTACGATAGAGTGGGGTGGTTGTCACTAGAACACAGGGACACATTAGTTATCCAGTTTTGTTTTTAATGTAATATACTGCTCTAATCATAACCCATTAATGAAATTCTTTGGACAAAGATCAAGTCCCAGAACATTAAGATCTGAAAATTCAATCTCTTTGGTCATACCCCATTACAAAACTACAAAAAGAACAGAAGTCATTTAAACAAAGAGCAATAAAAATATGGAATAGATTATTTGAGGAATTGCATAATTGACAAACTAAAAACCTTTTCAGATCATCTTTACAAAGGCTTTTGTACACCAAAAGTACAGTGTAATTGCACTCAAAATATAAAGATCTGGAAATTGTGCCACTGTTCTAGGATACTTTATGTTGTATATTTTGTGCACACTGTACAACTGATTTTTTTTGGTCATCTGAGTTGAATGTTGTACGTATGTTATGATGGCTATTATATATTTGTGGTATCTATGGCTTCAATGTATAAAACCTATGTCCTTGTTTGTAATATTGTTTCACTGTTTTTACTTCCCCTTGGTCAAGCCTGTAAAAGGGCCATGTGGCCCATTGCTTTTTCACCCGGTTAACACGTTTTAAATAAAAAATAAAATAATAAACTGATGAACAAAATTGTTTTTTCTGCTTTTTGTTTTCACTTTTATCTCACTTTCCTGCGCCTTGCATTAACAATCACGTCTCCACTCATGGCAACAGTGAAAACAAGCACTTGTCAATGCTGAATGTTTGCTTGCATGCTGTTGTTACTGGGTCCTACTTGTATACATTTTTACGATATATTTACCCAAGCTAGACCAGATGAGGTGTAATATTTCATGTGCAATGGGTCCTGATTTTACACATTTTTGTATTGCATTTATCCAGGATAGGAGTGATGAGATGTGATATTTTATTGTTAGTTTGGTCCTGCTTTTATGATGTATTTTTTTCAGGACAGATCATCTTAGATACAACATCTCTTTTTCAGTGGGGTTCTGCTGTAGGGTCCTGTTTTACGCAATTTTGCAATTCTGTATATTTACCCAGGATAATTCAGCTAAGATGCAATATCTCATTCTCAACTGGGCACTCCTTTAACACATTTTGTGCTGTATTGGTATACTGACGCTTCCTTGACAACTTTACCGCAACTGATACCACAGCGACAACAGCATCAGGTCACTGTAGTGTCAGAGCAGGAACCCAGCACTGCTTTCTGGGAGTTATTGCACCCACTCCCCACATCAACTTCAACCCGGAGTTGATTATCTAAGTAGCAGGCTGGTAAGGGGGGCAGAGTCTCCCTCATGGGAGTCTGGGGGCAAAGCCCCCTGAAGAAAACAAAGTTAGATGTGACTCCCTTTATGCAAACCACAAATGTAGTCAACATAAAGGAGTCGCTGTAATGTCAGTTGACAACAAAATTGTTGACCGACCATCATAGATCCAGTGTATTTACCCAGGATAGCACAGTTCAGATTCTATCTTGTTTTCAGTGGGATCTTGCTTTTCTGTGAAGACGAAGACAAAAAGCACCCTTGGTATGGCTGAACACTTGTAAAAATTCAGTCAAACAGTCTATAACTAAACTCAGACACCACCAGTAAAATGATGTAAATGTCAGAATATATTCCCCCAAATTATCTTTATTACATATATAAACTAGCAAAACATGGATTACCACTGAAAAAATAGCAGAAAATTGAACATCTTTAAACTGACTCTGCACCTGGCCCAGACAACACAATGACTAAAATGATTAAACTACTGGGTGATCTGGTAATTGAACCCCTTATGTTAATTTACTGTGGGTCAGTAGAAGAAGGTAATCATATCATAGGTATCATAGGTAGTATCAAGCAAAAGACTTTCATCCACACTGCTTGCCAATCCATTAATATTTAGAACTTAATAGTGCTTTCCCTGCAAAAAAAGGTTTAATCTAGGCTTAAAAGTATTCATGGTTGAACTATCCACTACATTAGAAGGGAGGTTGTTCCAAAAGGAAATTACCCTTTGAGTAAACCAGTATTTCCTTAAGCTGGAATTCCACTTAGGCAGAAACAGTTGCTTGCTATGTCTCCTCCCACTACACCAGTTTGTCTTAAGGATAAGACCTAGATCCTCACGCAGCTTAGTGTCCCCCATTGTTCTAAAAAGCATACACATATCGCCTGTATGCCTCCTATAGTGTAATGGACGCAGGTTTAAGTGCCCCAATCTATCTGAATATGGTAGGCATTTGAGCCTAGCAACAGACCTCGTAGCCCTTCGCTGCACCCCCTTAATTCTAAGACTAAACTCCCTTTTCAATGGAGACCACACTTGAGCACAGTACTCCAGATGTGGCCTAACCAATGCCCCATACAATGGCATCAAAACCTTCTCATCCCTACTGGCAATGTGTCTTAAGACACAATTGAGGTTTTGATTATCTCTTTTACCTTGGATTGCAAGAATGCCTATGTAACTGTATCCATAAACAAGCAACACCAAGGTTTCCACTTGACTTTTAAAAATGCTAACTGCACTGTTAGCTCATGACTCAGGTAGCTCAGTCATCATGTTCAGAGGGAGACTAGTATTATTATTTGTCACAGGCATGGACACTTTTTGTGATACAGTCAGTTGGTGTTCCTCAAAAGCCAAGCATTGTTGGTAACACTTTTCACAGCCATTATCCCAACTGATAACTACAATTGTTGTTTATGATTATTCCCTGTAGCAGGTCTGCTTTAATGGTTCTTCATTTCATTTCCTGGCAACTTCAGAAAGAAAGCATGCATCTCCTGCAAATTTTTGTGCTTAGCAGACACTGAAAATGGAAAGCTGCCATAACTTCTGATGATGAAAGGAGCAAATGCCAGCCCCAACAAACAATCACAGATACAGTTCCGAAACACCTTATTTGTACTTCAACACTCTTCCGTCTTTTGGATGAGACGTTAAACTGAGGTCTCATCTGCCTAGATTGGTGGTAATTCAGGTGGATGTTAAAGATCCCATGGCACTTATCGAAAAGAGTAGGGGAATTTCCCCATTGTCCTGGCCAAATTTCCCTCATTCACTAAAAACTACCACCAACAGCTTAATCTGGTTCAAGGTCAGCTGGCATTCATCTGTATCCCCCTTCCCCAGGTCGTGCCTGAAAATAGGCAGGATTTGTCTAGTGCACTTACCTGGTCAACAAAAAATAAATAAATAACTCTTCCTGCTGCACCCACCCTTCCCTGTCCGCTCCAGCCTGGCTAAAGTCCCACCCCATCCATAGTAGTGTCCCAATTATCTACTCCTCCTCCGTCATTATCATAATAAACAAGTACATGACAGCCATTGTCACTTTCTGTGGTTTTAGCCCAATTTTTCCCCCAGTCATCGATAATATATCCCTCCTCTTCTTTACACCTCTAACCTGCCACCGCATACACGGCCTCTTTCCCTATATGTGTAGTTGCCAGCTGCCTCACTCAAAAGCTCTCTGCTTATAACCCCTGTATGCCTATAGTTGATTGTACATCTGCTGACTTCTTCCATTGTAAAATAATGCTGTTTTTTTTATTTATTGCAACCTTGTACTGTACACTGTATATACTTTTTCTTCCTTGTATATTATTGCTTTTTGTATACCTGCTTCTGTACTGTACTTTGATGTATTCATGACCAGGTCCACCTTGCAAATGAGCCTTGCTCAATGGTGCCCGCCTGGATAAATAAAGATTTTGATTGATTAATTGATTGATTGACTAAAGACAATAAATAGACTTGCAAAACACATTACTAAAACAATACATTTTATTCCAGGAAAATGGAATATATTGCAAGATTTTGGTCATACTTTTAAGATTTTTAATAACAGAAGAAACACTGCCACATGGTAGTGAGAAAGATTATATATATATATATATATATGATAGGGGTGTGGTCACGCTCCTATAGATAGGGTTGAGTAGGCACTTTAATGTTAAACCTCAATGTTTGTGCATTAATAACTTTGCAACCATTCAACAGATTTGCACATAATTTGGAGTGCATGATCTGGTATGGGAGATCTCTTGATTTACCAAGTGGTATTTTGGTTGGATTATAGTTTCTGCACAGCAAGATGCCACTTTTTAAATGTTTTTTGCCCATGGCACTGCAACCACACCATGTGGTCTTTTGGTCTGACATTTGGAACATAGAAAGAGTTTGCATCAAGGAACAATCCAGCATAGGTTTGATAAACAAATATTAATTCATTCCAAAGTTATTTAATGTTTAATTTTTGGGTTCTGAGCATGCTCAGTTCACTCTAAGATTTATATGTATATTTTTCGGACTAGGATTGGTCTCACGGTCAAGAATTTTGTCAGCTCATGGACTAGGGTTTTAAAACATCCTAGTCCATCAGAAAAATTCCTTGTCTGCGAGCCATCTTGTTTTCAGTTTTCCCCACAAACAAAATGTTGTAGCTTTCTCCACGAGTGACTTTTGAGCCAAATGAGGCATGGGTTTTGTTCAGGATGATGCCCTCTATAAAGCCATGCCTTTGGTTTGGCTTGCTTTGATCAAAAAATAGCTTTTTAAAATAGAAAATTCTTTGACTGTGACTCGCTAATGATCCTAGTCTGCGGCATGTCAAAATCCAAGTCTGCAGGACGATCCTCGTTCTCAAGCCTACAAAATCCTTGTTCATCACTTTGGGACCAGATGGCTCTCCTCGAGGACCAGGATCAAGCTGACAGTCAAGGATTTTGCTACCTTGTGAAAGAGGATCGGCTGGTGGACTCGGATTTTTTCAGCTCACGGACCAGGATTGGCCTTTTGAATCCTCTTTCGTAAGGTGACAAAATTGCAGTCCGTGAGCTGTCAAAATCCTAGTCCACTGGCCAATCCTCTTTTGTGAGGCTGCAAAATCCTTGTCCGTCACTTTGTGACCAGATGATCCTTCTCACGGACCAGGATTAAGCTGACAGACTAGGATTTTGCTACCTCACTAAAGAGGATCAGCTGGCGGACTTGGATTTTGTCAGCTCGTAGACCAGGATTGTTTTTTTGAATCCTCTTTCATCAGTTGACAAAATCGCAGTCCGCTAGCTGTCAGAAACCTAGTCTGCCAGCTAATCATCTTTTGCGAGGTAGCAAAATCCTTGACCGTCACTTAGGGACCAGATGGACAAAATCTGACGATCGAGGATTTCTCACAGATGGGGATTTTGACACCTCATGGACAGGGATTGATCTGACAGCCAAGGATTTTGCTACCTCATGGACTAGGAGTTTTTAAAGATGTAAAAACATTACCGTTGCATTGCTAATTAATGGTTTTTTTTTTTATTTGCAATTTTCAGGGTATTGAGGGGATGCCCTACTGGTGTGAATTATGCTGTTTATGTGTTGGAAAATTAAGCAGTTCCATAGGTATGCCATCACGAAGTTAAGTATTTCTCCACAGGATAACATTGTGGTGCCCATTTCACTTTTCAGTGCCCATATCTCAGAAATGAAGTGAGATACAGACTTTTTGCTACTGGCAGCTTAACCTGCTGGAACAAGATTGGAGACCATGGACTACACCTGCAGTGAAATATTTTTTGTAGGTTGCATGGTTAATGAGATATTGGCAAATTAGTGTCATAAGGGTTCAAGAGGTGCCTTTTCAGTGCTTTTCAGTGCCCATAATTCATAAACAATGTGAGATATGGATTCAGTCATCTTATGTTTCATGCAGTACTCGCTGTCATGATTACAATGACACTTGAATGTTTTTCTTCTAGCTGCTAAGGTTCCCGCGATTTCGGCAAATTAGTGTTACAAGGGTTCATTTCCCCAGAGGGCTGCTGTATGGCTCTGTAGCTATGTGTAGGTGGGAGCATAAGCCCCAGATGGCCTGTACTCCCACAGATGCATATTGTTATGTACAAATGGGCAGCTTGGTAGGAGCTCGGGGCCCTCTCCCACCAACACATGCTATTTACTAGTTACATTACACTTTTTCCAAAAGTAAGTAAATTCATTGCATCAGTTAGAGTTAAAGCAACAAAAGTGGAGAAATGAGATGTTAGCATTGAGCCCCTAACCCCCCACACCACACACCCCCCATCCTCCACAGACTGACAGATGCCAGGATGTACCGTGGGGTAGTGAGGCCTAATTCTCACCCCATTCTCCTTTACTGTGGCATGTCAACCTGTTTATACATGGAATGGGGTGAAAGTTGAATCACTGACCCCATGGCACACCCCAGTGTCTGTCAATGTATGGAGGATGGGGGTGTGTGGTGTGGGGGGGTTAGAGCCTAACCTTAGAGTCTACTTTACTTTTGTTGCTTTAACTGTAACTGATGCATTAAACTACATTTTTTTGCAATGAATATATATATATATATATATATATATATATATATATGTATATATATATACATATATGTCTCTAGATAGAGAGAAAGAGTGAAAGAGCGACAGAGAGACTTAACGCAGTGCTGTGACATCTTTTAGAGACAGTGCTGACCTCAGTCCCTCAATCCAGATCTTAAGGAAAGAACCCTCAGTGACAGGTGGCATATAAGAGTTCCTTGAATTAGAAAACACTTCAGAACATTGTTTCATCTTTACTGCTGGTACGAGTGGACACAGGCACATAGTGATGATGCACAGCTATAGCAATAAATCTATTTCTTTTCCGGCCATTTTAATAGGGACAGGTGCCACTGTTTCACCACAGCACCACCATAAAAAAAAAAAAAACAGAAAAAACTAATTCTCAGGGTCTGCTGAACAAAAGCTCGATTGCAGCACTTATTTCCTAAATATTTTACAGTACATAAGCTTTTTGTTTCTGTTGTGAATATGTATGTATGAGTTGCTGAAGCAATACAACATACAAAAACCTCTTACACTGTAAAATGTCATTTATAACTGTGCTTTGTCTCATTATGCAATACATTCATTCATTTGCAGAGCACTGGGTAACATACTGTCCTGGCAGCATTGAAAATACAAGCATTAGGAATGGAGGTTTCCACTATGAGCACATCAGTAGGTTCCTAGTTTTTAACAAGTAATGGGACATGGCTATTTTATTTAACAATGTAGTGCAGCTGTTATACATGGTAATTTACTAGAGCTGTGTGATCAGCCTGCCCACTCTGCCCCATCAGAGAGCAAGAAATAAATCGTAGAAAATTTATAAAATAACATATTTCATTACATTGCATTCCAGGCAAATGGAATATAATGCAAGATTTCAGTAATACTTCTCCTAAGATTTTTTTTTTTTGAAATTCAGACTTTATTGATACATTTTCCACAATAAAAGGCAGTTACCATAAGAATGAAACAAGAGTACAGCAACTTGTTAAGATAAAACTGCCCAACCCTCCCTCCCTCCCCATACAGCAGTAACAAATCCATATGTTCCATACGTATAAAATCATTACACAGAAACCTGCAGGGCAATTTGTCCTAAAATGTAACTAAGTCTGAGCAACTAGTATTAGAGAATGAAGGGGATCCCATATTTGTGTATAAACTGCCAATCTGTTGTGGAGGCTGGCAATCGCTTTTTCTGTACATAGATTGGCAAGAATTTCATTCACCCATTCTTGAAAAGTCGGGGTGGACTTGTCTTTCCAGTGACATAGAATAAGCTTCTTGATGGATAAAGCTATCATAGAATACAAAACCTTCTGACTTTAACTCTAATAGAAGACAAGTCCCCTAGAAGACAAATATCAGGCGTGAAATACTCCTGCAGGCCCAGTAAAGGATCCAGGGAAGCCTTAATAGAGTCCCATAGAAAATAAATTTTGGGGCAGGACCAAAACAAGTGAAGAAGTGTTCCCTCCTCCCAAGAACACTTAGCATATAAGTTGGAGTACAAGAGACCCCATTTCTTTAACTTAACCGGAGTGTATCTCCTAAGATTTTTAATAACCACAGAAACACTGCCTCATGGGAGAGAAAGTGAGATAGAGACTTACAGCAGTGCTGTCACATCTTTCAGAGACAGTGCTGACATCAGTCCCTCAATCCAGTTCTTAAAGAACGAACCCTCAATGACAGGTGGCATATAAGAGTTCCTGAATTAGAAGACACTTCAGAAAATTGTCTCATCTTTACTGCTGGTATGAGTGGACACAGGCAGATAGTGACACACAGCTGTAGCAATAGTAAATATTTTCAGATGAAAGTGATGAGTTGCTGAAGCACCTGGTAACAGGCTATCCTGGCAGTATTGAAATAACAACCTCTGGACATGCCGCCGGAGTTCAGTGTGCATGCATGGGTTGTCACACATGAGCAGTCAACTCCTGTCACCATCTTAGAACCAGCGGACAGTGCTGTGTTCCACCAGTACTGACAGACAAAATAGGTGCAGGGTGAACATGCAGTGACTGCCATTCAACTCCACTAAAAACAAGTCTGTTTGGTATCCGGTAAGCTTCCTTTATTCTAAAGTACTCGCAAGATGACTGTATGACTACATCCACTGCAGCTGTAAAAAAAAGTGAAATTCATTGCAAAAGACCATGTTAATGCATCAGTTGGGATTCAACTTAAAGCAGTAAATGAAGGGGAAATGTGGCATTAGGGTTTCCAACCCTAACTCCCCACCTCACAAGCAGTAAAAGGACAAGCCCACACTAGCAACTACAGACAGTTATCATCAGGTGAAACAAACTACACGCAACTGTTTCTAGTTAAAAAAAAAAATATATAGTAGCATTGATGTGCTACCTTTCTGGATTTGTATCTGCAGCTGCATAAAGAACAGGCCCCACAGGGGCATGTGCTTATGCAGCCATCCTATATGTGTATGCTATACAGCATGTTCTGCAGGCGGAAGATCCCATTGGGCCTGTGCCTCTGCAGAAAGAGGTACTCATGCATGCTGTATGAGTTATCCTGCTAGATAGCATCTTCTGCTACTGCATGGTTTTCTAGATGAAGCTGTGTAACTGACAACCTGCTACCCCATGAATAATTTCTAGATTCGCTGCTGAAATCATGATACCCACATTGTAACAGTACTTCCATCTGTGCATGGCAGACTGCACAGGGACCTGCCTTTCTGGGACCAGAAGTTGGTGGGTATGTCTTAGACCTATGGTTGAGGAGGTGCAGGCTGCTCAGAAGCCTGCGCTTCTGCAGACAGAAGTGCTGTTGGAACTTTGCTATCATAGATTTTGTGGCTCCAGTGCTTTTACAGCTAGAGGTTGATGTGTATGTCTTACACCTGCAGCTGCAGAAGCTCTGGTCTCTCAAGTGTGTGTATGTCTTATAGTGTGCATGAGTACCTGAGGGTGCAAGCACTGGCCCCTTATGGGCCTGCACTTCTGCAGACAAAGGAACTGTTTGCAATTTGGGTATCAAGGATTTATATCTGTGACTGCAGGGGCCTATGCTTCTGTACACAGAAGCAGTGTTATGATTTGAGTATCCTGAATTTGTATCTGCAGTGGCAGGTGAATGTGTATGTCTTGCAGTGTGCATGCTGCAGATAAAAAATCCATGAAGGTAGCACATCATTGCTACTATATTTGTAGCATCTGGAAACAATTGTATGACATTTGTCTTACCTGATGATGGTTACCTATGGTTGCTTGTATGGGCTTGTCTTTTTGTTGCTGGGGGGGAGGGGTAAGGATTGGAAACCCTAATGCCACATTTCCCTACTTTTGTTACTTTACACTGACTCCAAACATGTGCATTAACAAGGTTTTTGTTTTGCAATGAATATAATAAATAGAATAATAGAAGAGTCTGTATTGCAAGGGGAGTAATGCCATCGAGAGGTCCCCATGTCCCCAGAACCATGACATTGTATTACTCCCTTGTTTTAAACACTCTCCTATCTACAGTATAATTTTTTGTAAACTATGGATCTGATTCAAAATTCTGCGGCCCCTAATTTATTTTTCAACATGCTGTGACAATGGCCGCCTGACCACTGCACTGAAGACTAGGTCGCGCCACCTTCTCAGCT
Source organism: Neoceratodus forsteri (assembly GCA_016271365.2). NCBI lineage: Eukaryota > Metazoa > Chordata > Ceratodontiformes > Ceratodontidae > Neoceratodus > Neoceratodus forsteri. Next base: position 1,745,225,628 of record CM057449.1, read on the forward strand.
CCCCCACCAGTCTCTGTGAACTTGTGCTCATTTCAGAGTGCCTATGGTCATAAGGTTTGTTAATCAGTCCTACCTTTTAGTTGTTTTCAGAGCTGAATGAACTCAGGATCAACTGGTTCCATGGCAGAATATCAACAACAATGTTGTCAACATCCTGAATAGCGACGGAAACAATGCCGATTGTCGTCAGTGTTTCCATTGATAAAAAGTGTTTTTTTTTTCAGGTGGTTTTGTCCCACACACCCCCCATCTCTAATAAACCAACTCTGAGTCGAAGTTCGTTCGGGGTGGGGTGAAACACCAGGAGTCATGGTGTTGGCATACAGTGGACCACCACAGTGACCTGGCAGGATTTGTCGCTGTGGTGGTGCTTGCTGTTAAAATGTCATTGTGGTGGTGTGCTACCGGATCAACCAGATAATTCTTTAAAGGATTCCTAAACAATATTTTGACAACAAACTATTTAAAAATCTGACTTCATAGGGGACTAAAGGAAAGGCTGCTGTATTCATTAATGCTAAAGGCCTCTCACACAGTTTGCAAAGGGTGCCAACAGAAGACATAGACACGTGTTTCATCCCACCAGGACTCATCAGTATGCCTCATCTGTTTGACACCCCAGTGGAATGAACCAGCTACCCTAAGATGGTCTATCTGGATTATGTTGTGGTGAACCCAATTAAAACAAAAAACAATTTAAAAGACAAAGAATCTCTGTGTGCAAGCACTGAGGCAATGGTTACCCCAAAGGGCATTTGGTCGGGAAGTCAAGTTTCAAAGAAATACAAAATCACACATGCCCCCACAATGCAAAGCATCATGGGCTACATATGCAAAGCACCACAGAATATTATGCTGGTTCAACTTTAAGCAGAAATATTAAATGGTTCAAAAGTTATTCAAAACACAAGTTTCCCATTAAAGACAATGGTAAAGTTAACAAAAAGTTCGACAGTGTCGCAAATGCAATTTTTAGTCTCACAATGACCCCTGTAGTGTCGGAAGTCAGCCATTTTTTTTTCCAGTTACTGGTCACAGAAATGCTTGGCATTTATATTGGGGATCCTCTAGGGACACAATTATTTTTGTGTTTACCTAGTCGAGCCCTGAGGATGCTATCTATGTCTTTTTTTTGGGGGGGGGTTAAACACCCCAGAAATATGTTTTTCAAATTTTTGTAATCTATAGTGTCGCAAAGTAGTATTGCACTTGCGACACTTTCGTGATTTTGTTTTGCGAAAGTGTCGCAAATCATGACACTACTTTGCAATACTATGGCCAAAATAACAGAAATTGTTTGCCACCCTGCTGCAAAAGAAGGTCTTTTGTGCTGAAATTTGGAGGGAAGAAAGCCAACATCTGACAGATGTACCTTTTGGTGGTTTGGTGAAAAGATATTGCAGGGATGCAAAGTTACGGTAATCCGAAGTTGACGCTGTTTCCCATAGACTAACATTGCAGCGTCTGCTGCACCTTTCAGGGCCTGTATCTCGGAAACGGTGCGAGATACTGACTTTTCGTCAGGAAAAATGCTTAGCACCCCACTAGGGGGCTAAGTATAAAACTAGCCAGGAATGTCATGAATCATATGAAATTTTAATTTTTTTTCTACGTCGTGCAGTTCCTGAGATATAAGCAATTTAGTATTCCAAGTGCTCATTTTCTGGTCCGAGGCCCATTATTATGCATACATTCATTGTAGTCATTGCGTTTCTTTATACAGCTGTTGGGGAAAACCTGGGTGTGTGCTCCACTTACTGTTACCTTAACGTTTCCACTTGCATTTCAGTACCCATTTGCGTTAGCATTCCCATGTATGCCACCATGTGCATTACCCTTTGCATTTTTGTTTGCACTTGCATTTGCATTACTGTTACCATTTGCGCCTCCACTACTGTTTCTTTTTGAGTTTCGATTTGTGTTACCATGCGCATTAACATTTATGTTTGCGGCTGCACTTCCACTTGCGTTTGTCTTTCATTTTGCATCATCGTTGCTGTTACCATTACCATTTACATTTCCAATTGTGGTACTGTGACCATGCGCATTATGAGTTGCGTTTCCATACGCACTTGCGTTTGCATTTGCATTTCTGTTTCCTTTGGCGTTATTGTTGCTGTTACCATTACCATTTGCATTTACAATTGCAGTACCGTGGCTGTGCATGTTGCAGTTTGTGTTTCTGTACGCACTTGCATTTGCATTTCTGTTTTCTTTGGCATTGTTGTTGTTACCGTTACCATTTGCATTTCCAATTGTGGTACTGTGACCGTGCACGTTACCAGTTGCATTTCCATACTTGCTTGCATTTGCATCTCCGTTTGTGTCACTGTTCACTTTGACATCACTTTGAGCTTGCATTTTTATTACCGTTTGCGTTACCATTTATATTTGTGTCACCATGTGCATAAGCATTTGCGTTTGCATTTGTGTTGCACTTACCGTTACTATGTGACAAAAAAATCATGTGGTGGGAGTGTGGGACCTGAAAGGCCCCCGCTCTCACCACCACATTCCATTCACTATTTATAGTCCTCATTCTCAAAAAGAAGGGAAATTCATGGCAAAAAAATCCATTTAATGCATCAGTTAGGGTTGTTCCACAGCAACAAAACTGAGGAAATTTGATGCTAGGGTTGAAAGCCCCCCCTTGCAACCCCCACCCCAACCCCCAACAGGCATCGGGGAATGCGTTGTGGTCATCGGTCCTAACTCTCACCCCATTCTCCTATACTTCACTACCTCAACTTCTTTACACATGGAATGGGGGGAAGAGTTCAGGCCAATGACCCCAAAACACACACCAATGCCGGTTGGTGGAGCGGGGTGGGGGGTGCAGAGATGGTGCTTTCAACCCTAACATCGAATTTTGTTGCTTTTGTAGCTTTGAAAAACCATAACTGATGCATTAAATGGAGTTCTTGCCATGAATATATATATATATATATATGTGTATATATATATATATATATATATATATATATATATATATATATAGGATATGACATGGCCCGACTGAAGATATCATATTTATCTTCACGAGAGGCCAATGATATCATGATTTCATTGGCCTCGAGTGAAGATAAATATGATATCTTCAGTCGGGCCATGTCATATTCAGTTTATACAAACAAATGTTTGGGGCCACATACAATAGAAAGTCCTATGTATGGTATATGCCTAACAGATGAGATGTTACTTGAAAAAAACTGTGGTTGATCCTGCCAGTTTAAAGTTTTGTGTATATCTTAATTTTTAAGTTGTTGATCTTGCCATTATTTTTAAATAAATAAAATTTTTAAAACATATCTGGTTGATCCTGCCACTCTGTGCTTTGGTAATTGAAAATAATACTTTCACTTTCCCTCTTGAAATGTAGCGTGACCGAGCCTATAAAGTAAGAAATAGAATGAACTCCCAGTGATTTACACAACACCAGTCAGTCTTCCAAACATACTCAAAATTGTTTTTTTCTCTATCGTTTTCTTCAATTTTATGCAAGAAGCTGCCGACAGTACTGTGAGCGCAGAGAGTGAGCGAGTCGGCGGCTTCAGGAGAACAAGAAGAAATGGGAAGCGGCGTTTGCTGTAGTGGCAGCAGGTAGCATTTCTTCTTAACTATTCAACAGTGAACTCTGCTGTCCTCACTTCCTGTGCAAGTATGTAGACAGGGAAAAAACAATTTGAAATGTGTGACGGGCGACGACTGGTGCGTCACTGGGATCGGCCTGTACTTTGTTCCGATCATCTGACTAGAGGGAAAGTGGTATTCAGTGCTGGCTGCGGTGGCAGGATCACTGAATCACGTTACAAGGATTTTGTTAAAAATATTTGTTGGGTCAAGTAAATGCCAGGGGTGTGTGCGCATGTGTGGGGGAAACAGCGCTAGGCTGTAGAGAGGTAGGACTGCAATGGAAAGTGTAGTTTCACTTTTGTTTGGATGACGTATAGGAACATAGAGATATCTCCATGACGTATAGGAACATGGAGATATCACTATGACGTATAGGAACATGGAGATATCAATGATATCTTCACTGGGTGCCTGAGATACAAGTTTTTATCTGTACATTTATCCCCAAACATGTGTTGTATAAATATATATATATATATATATATATATATATATATATATAGATAGATATATATCATAGCATTCATGTGTAGACAGAAAATTACATGTGTAGACCTTTTCCCTTAAGAAAAAGGTTCAGATTTTCCAATCTATATAAAATGGCAGTAAGAAAGTAAGAACAGGATTGGCTCAACCATATCATGTGTATGTGCAGTAAGAAATGTCTTAACACATTTATGGCTCTCAATGGCGTTTGAAATGTCTCTTTCAGATTGTTTTTATTTTGTCTAAATGGACCACTTTATAAGTGAAATAACCCACTCCAGGGTGTGAGGTAAAACCAATCTCAATGCAGTTCCCAGGTGGCTGAAAGCACTTGGTTGTGCAATATGTTTCATAACCTGTCATGAGTGTGCAATAAAATTTGCTTTTATCCACAGCCTGCTGTGGAATTAAACTTACATGTACTCCACTAATTAATTAATCAACTGCGACACATCCACATGATATATTCCTACTAATTAAATGTTACTTCAGTAACAGACCTTCTCAATTATTAACACAATGAACACCTAAGAAATGCCAACTATATGTATGCATTTGTTTTTGATTACTGGGTAAGATACACTAGGTACATAAAAAACTACTTTTATTTTATTTATTTATTGAAAACTTCATAAATTACTTTTTAGCACAAGTGCTAATGTACACAGGTTTGACATCAAATACATAGTCACAAAAAAACATTCCAAGTACCATAAGCAGTTTCATAGGAAATACAGTTGAGTCAGGCTAAAAACACTTAAGACAGAACAATTACATAAAGTTCTGAAAAAGAATCCATGTAGATCATTGTATAAAAAGGCACATAATATGTACAGAGAGAAACTTGAAAAAAAAAACAGTTTAATGATTCCAATTGCATTGGACTACAAGGAGAGCCCAGAATTAAACAGATTAATCTTGGGGAGATTCAGCAGTGTATCAGGCAGCCCTGATAGCAAATGAATGCTTGCTCAGCTAAGTACACAGGAAATTAGTCTTAAGAGCACTCCTGGCCATGTTTCTGGTGTTATATTGGTTGGAGATGGTGTGGAAGCAACTTGTTAAAGCAGGGGGTGTCTTTCTGATTAGCAAACAGGTTTGGAGCTTTATTCAGAAGAGTAAAGGTAACCAGTTAGTGAGTGTGTAAGGGGTATACAACTATGAGTGTGGTTATCTGCACCAAGTACAAAGTGGCACACCTTATTACTGATCAGCTTTACTCTGTTTAGCACCACATCAAGGGCAGCTGTGAAGACAGGAAGGTCATAATCTGTAAGTAACAGAATGGAGCTGGCCAAAATAAGGCATTTAGCATCTCCAGTGAGATTGTTCCAGTTATGGTGCAAGGTGCCCAGTCTTCTATTAACTACAGACACCAGACTCAATGTGGGAGGCAAAAGAGAAGGTGTCATCTTGAGTTACTCCAGTATATTTTGAGGTGTCCACCTGTACAAGATTTTGATCCTAGCCATTTTGGATGACAAAGGGTGGACCTTTCCTCTAGGCTAGAGAACAGCATAGTCTTTTTTTGTAATTGAGGACTAGTTTGTTGCTGGAGAACCAGCTTTCTAGTGCCCTGAAGTTACTTTGGAGAGTGGTGTTGAAGCTTTAAATGTCAGTGTTTTTTGTAATAGTTGGCAGCATCATTGGCATAGAGGAATACATTGGCTGTCTGACAGGCACTAGGCAGTTGATTTGTGAAGAGGCGAAACAGAAGTGGGCCCAAAATGGAGCCCTGGGTGACACCAGTAGGTACCTTCCTAGTGTCAGACAAGATCTTGTCAATCACTCATGCTGGGAGCCATTGATGAGATAGCTATGGAACCAGACAACTGTGTTCTGTGACAAACCAAGACCAAAGAGTTTGTGAAGTAGGAGTTCATGGCTGACCAGGTCAAAAGACTTATTAAGGTTGAAATATATAGCTCCAGTGAGGTCACCATTATCAAGGAACTCATGAACATAGTTGGTGTATTCCAACAGCACTGTGTTGGTGCTGTGGAGCTTCTAGTAGCCATGCTGCTTTACACACTGGACACTGTATTTTTTGAGGTATGTGACAAGTTGGCCAGAGACTTCTCTCTCAAGAAGCTTGGATAGTGGGGAGAGAATGAAAATGGGTCTGCAATTGACAAGGCTAGTGTGGTCTCTGCTTTTGAAAACTGGTTTAACCGGTGTGCATTTCCTTGGTACCGGGTCAGTATGTTGCAACCTGAACAGTGTGACTAAAACCATGCTGCAGGAAGTGCTAAAACACATACAGTGACAGGGGTAATACAGCGTCCAGGCACTGCTGTTGTCCCTGTTGCTGTATGCTTTGATGGGGGAGTGGTGAAGTTGCTGCAGGTGCAGGTACCTGGTCAAGCTGCTCCAGTGGTGGAGTGGCTAAGGCACTAGCACCTGGGGCATATGAGCAGTGGGGACCAGGCTTCGGTTCCCCGTTTCTTGTTGTTGAAGCTGTTTTTTTTAATTTTTTGAACATATTTTCCCCTCCTGAGTTTCTTTTTGGCCCCTCGGTCCACTGCCCCCTTGGAATTGATTATAAAACTTTGGGAGGGGTGAGGGCAAAGCCCCCCATGTTGAGGCATGCGGGGGAAAGAGCCCTACGTGAAAACAGAAAAGTTTACACTTTCACCATTGATTTCTATGGCATGCGTTCATTTGGTCTTGGTCTGTGTTTTTTTTCTGACCTTATTTGTGCACATGCCATTTTGCTCATGGCATTGTGTGCCGTGCTGTTTTTGCAACAGTATTATGACCCCATGCCCATTTCCTCTTCTCGGGGAACTGTGAGTAGCACGGGGAAAAGTAAAAAATTCTAGAGATAAGGTGGAAAAGTTACTCTACTGCCAGGGCAAGACGTTTCATATCAAAAGAATCATTCTCACACTTATTTTTGTCACATGCCCTACTGCTGTATTTTAAGGTGTCTTTGACTGAAACAACCTTGAAGTAGAATTTAGGGTATCCTGGTTCAGATCCCATCATTTGGGAGGCTTCAGGACAGGGTTCCCTGCAGGGGGTCTGGGCAGGCTCTGTGGAGATGATGCAACTGTGGTCAGTAAAGGCTGCATTGAAGTAATTGGCAATTTTGGTGAAAACAGGGACCTCTTAACCTTCCAACATGAGCATCTGAGGAGAAGGTTTAACTCCCTTGCCTAAGAGCTCTGAAATGTTGTCCCAGAATCTTTTGCCATTGCTACAGTTCTGGGTCTGCTGGTCCTTATGGAAGTCAGATTTGACCTTTCTAATCATAGCGGTGCCCTTATTGTGGACTTCCTTGCACCTTTGCAGGTGGACGGGGGACCTTGTTTCCCTGGGCAGTGCCCACAGATTGTCCCTCTCTGTAATGCAGGCAAGGAGTTTGAGGGCGATACATCTGGATGGTGTTCCACTTGTCTTGCATTTTCTAAACGGTACAAATTTATCTCAGGCATGTGTGAACTCGAAGACAAAGAATGTTAGGGCTGAGTCAATACTGGAAATGGCATTTGAGAAGCTCCAATCAATTTGAGCCAAGTAAGATTTGAATTCAGGCACCTTCATTTTGTTTAGGACATGGCTGACTAATCTGGGAGTGGTGACCTGGTTGGTTTCACTGCCTATAGACACTGCACCGGGGACTGGTCTCTTAGGGTATCCGGCATAACTTTGACAACTTTAATCCTATCAGGGTGTGTAACTAGTATCCAGTTGAGTAGCATTATGGTGCCTGTTTTATAATTGGTCCCGATGTGCTCAATGACCATTTCTGTGAGAAATAGGCTGGACATCTTATCCCTATGATCTGTGTTGGACTTAGCATTCCAACTGATGTTAAAGTAACCAATAACAATGAATTCCCAGTTCTCACTGAGTTGCAAGAAGTAGAGAGTAAGTGACCCTATGCCTGGATTCTACTTACCTGGTGGGATAAATACAAGCAGGATAATAAGATATTTGTGCCCTTACCCTATCAAATACTTTTGCTAGGCATTCACAGGCCCTGCTTAGGTCTTTAATCACAATATTAGAGTCTTGTAAATCTGATCTGAGATAGATAAGGCAGCCCCCGCATCATTTGTCTCATATGTCCTCCCTGAAGATATTGAAGCCTGGCAGTGAGATAATGGCATTAGATATGTGAGGACTGAGCCAAGTTTCAGTTAGGCAAATAATGTCAGACTAAACTGACTTGACCCAGGCTTCAAAATGGGCAAATTTAGCTGGGAGACTACCAGTATTTAGGAAGGTTAAGTTCAGAAATCCTTGGCTGTAAGTGCCAGACTGAGAGCTGCAAGCAGGACTTGGGATGGGGTGGACATTGCCGGACAGTAGGAGTAACATTATTGTAAGGCCTCTAGTGGCTCTGATGTAGTGTTTCAGTCTCCAGGTTTTAATCTTAGGAAGGAGGGGCAGGCATGTGGTCCTGAAGAGACAGCCATGTAGGGCAAACCAGTAGCACTCTCTATGTACCACCAGGTTTAGGTGTCCAATGTGAAGGACATATGGCTGGTGGGCTTGGGCACTGTAGGGTTTCTTCAGGGGGAATCAAAGGTCTTGGTATGAGTGTGGGTCCAAGGGTGGTAGCCTTATTTATCTCTGAGGGCTCTTCTGGTTCAGGTAGCAATGCTGGGTACTGGGTCAAAACAGTGCAAGGAAAATAGTGCTGCAATATCCGCTCTGCAAAAACTGCTGAAGGATTTAGAGCCGCAGGGGTATAATAGCAGTAGGGAATTAGCACTACCCCTGTTGTTCTCTGGCATAAGAGGGAAAGGATGAAATAGCTGTGTGGTCTGGAGCCTTGCCGAATTGCTCCCGTGATGAAGTGGCTAAGGCACCAGCCCACGGCACGAGTGGAGATCTGGGACTATGGTCTGGTTCTCCCCAGGTCTCCTGGTATTCCTTCTTTTTACTGCAGTTTTAATTTTTTTAAATCAAGTTTTCCCCCTTTCTGAGTTTTTCCCCATCCCCAAAGTCCAGCCCCGGAGTTAGTTATATTAGGTCTGGATGGGTTGGGATTGAATCACCATATAAAGGTGTGGTAGGCAAAGACCCCCACAAAAAAAAAAACAGAAGTTGCATTGTAGTGTATGGTGTGTGCTGTTGTGTTCTTCCCTGACCTTATTGCCACCTACATGATTTTCTTTGCAGCATTGATTGTCAACACTATTTTGGTTGTGCTGTTTTGACCCTGTGCCCAATGCTGTGGGTAAGCAGGTCAGCAGCATTGTTATTGCAAGGAACATGTTTGCAGGTATGACCTAGGAGAGTTACAGTACAATAGCAGTCAAAGAAAAAAGCTCAATTATAGCATCTTCAGCAATGAAGTTACATTTAGAAGCAATAACAGGTTCCAAAAATAAGTAAAATACAATACGTACACAGAAAGATAGCAGTTGCAGCATCATTAGAATATGATAAAACAGCAGTATTAGTGGCAACATAACACCAGTATCTGATAGAAAAATGAAGAGATCACAAGAGGTAATAACCAAGATAAAAGGCTGCCCTTCTGGCTCAAGCCTGGCACACACACACATACGGGAGCAAATGGATGCCCGAATGGCACCTTGTATCTCAATGCTGCCACCGCATGGCTGACTGCAAGGGTATCCTGCTGTTGTTCTAGTTCCATCTCAGCCACTGCTCACCCTCTGCAAAGCCTCCTTTTGACACAGAATCAGCCCTTTAGTCACTCACAGGAACTCTCCTCTGCCCTGCATTAGGCACAGGCTACATTAAACTTGGTAGTTGTGCTCTGTGGTAGCTGAATGCTAGTTTGCTCAATAGAAATCATTAGTTACCTGTCCCATAAAACACTGCATAGTCACAAGGACTATTAAATATAAAATTATAATTTGTTTTACCTTTTATTTCTTCTCAGGTGGTAGGCAGAGGGGCTTTGGCTCTCCTTCAGGAGGGCTAGCATGAACACCAGTACCACATTGCTCTCTCCCAACACCCTCCGGTGAGTCCCCCATGGATTTTCCCCCATGGCAGGATGAGGGCGGGGAGGGCTATCCCCCCCTACCAGTGCACACAGTCCAGTTGCCGGGGGTTGAGCTGAGGGTCAGGAGCATGGTCTGGGCTTCATGTAGCCAGCCTGCATGCTCATTTTTCTTTCCCTCCTCCCACTTGCTGGAGTGCTCACATCAGCATGCGGATGTAGAGGCATGTGCATGCTGTGGAGTTCTGCAGCACCCTCCCATCATTGGCATCTTCCAGGCCATTCTGCCCTCAGGCCTCCACCTGAGGAGAATCATTCAGCGGGACCACCAAGCCACCTTGCTCAGAAGAGGAGAGCTGTCCTCCAGATACTCGATCCTCTCCCTCCCTCCCTGGCTGAACCCCTGAGACCCGCATTCACCAACAAACATAGGTCACTGGTGTGGGATGAGGTAAGGCAAAATGCCTCACCCTCCATGCCACTAGGGCAGCTAAATATAACATTGTTTAATACTTACAGTACTAGATTACGGAATATACAATAGAACACAAAAAAGATAATACACTAGGGAAATGCAAATCAAGAGCAGTTATCAGTGTCAGTGGCTCAGTAGGTAGAACACTTGCCTCAGGGACCAGAAAGGGATGAAAAATCCCCAATTCCAAGTTCCAGGATGCACAAAAACAGTAGCAGGACTTGAACTGCACAGCCTGATTCAGTCCAACGGACTTGGCTGTACAGTTCAGTATTGCCGCATGTGCGTGGTATTTTTATGTGGCTGGAAGGCTTCCTAGAGGCATCTCCCCCTCCCAAGTGCACTTACCTCGTGATCCATCAGGAACGTGTCGAGGGGGTGTGGAAAGCTCAATGGGACTGCTCGGAGCTCCGCTCAAACCACAGGGTGGGGCGCTGCCATTTGAGGACTTCCGCCAGTGTTCACTTGGCTTCAAAGATCTGACAGTGCCCAGCATGCAGAAAGATTCACGGGAGTGATGCACTTCACAAGATCAGCTACAAACAGAGTGATTATGTGATTGGTGGCTGATCTGCACATGAGAGATGGTCTAACTCGTGGCATGCAGGCACACGGGGGGCTCTGGGATTAAGAATCCTGATCGCTGGCCTTGGACTGCCACAAGCCCCTTGTGCTATGTGTTCAGCACACCAGGGGCTTGCCATAACTCTTGGGCTGAATGTGGAACAAGTGTGTGTTCTTGTCTCTGTAACCAGGGCTGAAAAGTAACACCTTCCACAGCACTTAGCGCTGAAACTTTAATTTTGTCTCCTTTGGTTAGGGATTACTTATAGCTGCACTTGAAAGTTTAGTTTGGGTGATAATTTTATTGGGGAGCCAGGGCAGGTTGAAACAGAATGACTGTAGGGGATAGGAGTGAACAGATTTGAACTGGGGCTGCTGCATCCATTCTATGGGCTAAGACAGTCTAGACCCATGACCCTAGTGCAACAGCACTTGGGGAATTTGTTTTTGGGGACATGTACATTTTTTGCTGACATTTTCCATTTTTGGGGGCTGCTCAGAACTACTGCCTATTTGGGAAATTAAGCAGTCTAATAGTACTGCTGGGCACACCGACCCTTTGTGCTCTGGGGAACATTAATGTGAAACCCTCTCAGCAGACCGGGGGGGGGGATACAATATTTTTCATCCCTTCCTGATGCCCTGATATAACTATTTGGAGAGCAGCTGCATGATTAGCAGCTAAAAGGGGACAGGTATCTTTGGGCTGCAAGTCAGGTCATCCAAGCCAGTGACAGTCACATATTTTATTTGTTAATGTGACATCGAACTAAGTACTCAGTAATATTTTCTGGGCTGAAATCTAGCTTGCATAACAGACAATTTCATTCCAGAAACCAAGCCAGTCTGACAGTCGTAGAATTATTTTATTTGTTTGAGATTGAGAAATAAGTATTCAGACAACACATTTCTGGGCTAAAATATCTGTCACAATATTATCATTATTTGTTTGAGACAGAGAACTAAGTACTCATTTCTGGGCTGAAATCAGGCCTGTGACAGTCTACTAATAATACAGCATGCCGCAGAAAAAAGGCATGACTTACTGACTCCTGCTACAGACTCATCCTAAATATGTAATATAAGTCCTGGACTTACATAGCCCCAAAACATTGTTCAACCCCTGATGGTTTGGGGTTCTAGCCCCACAGTCAGCACTTGGGGTAACACCCATAACTGACATTATAGTGCAGTACTGAGGGGGGTGCTACACTAATGAGGTACCATCCCTTGGATGAGACATTAAATCGAGGTCCCTTCTGCCCAGTAGGTAGGATATCCCATAGCACTTATCAATAATGAGCAAGGGAGTTTCCCTGGTATCTTGGCCAACATTTTACCTGTCAACTAACCAGGTTCACTTAACTCATTCCCCCAGGATGCACCTTGAAACAAGCTATATTTGCTCAGTGTTCCTTTCCCAGTCAAACATTACAAATAAATTAACTAATTAAACAGTAAAGATTTCTGAAATGATAACCTCTCGAGTTCTAGACATATACACTAACCAGCCTTACCCCTATTTAAGTAGTTTAATTGCTTAGGACACAAGTTTATTTTCTCTGGCTTACCCAGATTAATTTATATATTTATGCTTGATGTTTTATATGATTGTATAGTGCCTTGGTTTTGAAAGGTGCTTAACAAATAAAAAGTGAAGAAGTGATGAAGTTTACCACACAGGCCCAAGATGCAGACCACACAAGTTCAAGGGATGTCACTGATCTTTGTTCCCTAGCTAAATCTGCCCCGGCCCGGATTGTGATGCAGGATTTGTCTCCCTCAAGGAGTCTGCCCCTCCATTACATTAAATTCCCAGTACCAAGAGTCAGCTGCCTTTCTGTCCCTTTGATCTTGGAAGCTGGCCATCTGACTCATAGTCTACCCACCCCTACTGACTTTGTTTCCATGTCCATTTACGTACAGCCAACACTTCTACCTCCATAATTTGTTAGGTTTTCCACAAACACAGGGTGATGACTCCTTGTGAGTAGGCCCTTATCTGAATGCCTTTTTTGGTATGATCAGCTTGACCTGTACACACTATGCCTGTGTCCAAGTAGGTATGTGTTTACTCAGAACTCCTTTGTGTGGTTGTTGACAAACTATATTCCCCGTAACAAAAGGTTGTGTTCTGTTATCTTCCTGTGAAATCAAACAGGATGTCTTTGTGGTTTTTATTCTTCTTTTCATGAGGTCTGTTGCCCTTACTGACCTACTGATGTCTGTCAATATTCCCCCAAATAAGCCTTACATCCATTCTAAAAACTCTATATCCATATTGCAAATATACATCTACATTACAGGTTATTAGTTTAAATTAATTAGCCTTATCAAAATTGCAAAGGTAATTGGCCTGAGTAATTTAGCAGCAATGTTAGAAAATTAGTAATAGAAAAGTGCACCATGCTAGGAAGAGCTAAGCCTAAAATTAGGGACAGAAACAAGGACCTGCAAAGCATAAGAAATCCTTTTCAAGCTCAGCACATCATCAAGTGAATGGGACAGCAACACATATTTGGAGGGAAGTAGTTCCAAAAAGCTACAAAGGACAGGTGGCCAAGACCCATGGAGAATATATGTTACAGGAGAAGTTGACAGCTACTGATCTCAAACAGTAGGCAGAGGAAGGCACTGCAGGTAGGTGACCGAGCAAGATGAGGAACCAGATAATGAGCTCAATTCTCAGAGATTGATGCAGGACCATTGGAAGCCCTATGTTGAACCCCACTGCTGCGCCGACCGCAGTGGCACACCGTGTGCGAGACTCTCAAAGATTGCACACCTTTCAGACACTTTCCCTGATTTATGGTGGCTTGAGCCACATATAAGCAGCAAGCCCAGTTAAAAGGTCCACAAAGTTAGACCAGCTTAACTCGTGGCATGCAGGCACACAGGGGGCTCTGGGATTAAGAATCCTGATCGCTGGTCTTGGACTGCCACAAGCCCCTTGTGCCATGTGTTCAGTGCACCAGGGGCTTGTGGTAGTCTAACTCTTATGAGAAAAGAAGTTTTATAAACAAAGAGTCCAAGAATGAAGGAATACTGGGCAGTAGGGGAGGGCTAGCCATGGCCAGAAGAAAAGGGTAAGTGGTATGTGAGCCTAGAGGGTGCCAAGGCGAAATGACATGCATATGCCACAGACACCACTAAGCAAGTATCTGTTCAAAAAATGGTTAAAACACAACATTCTTGAGTCACCTAGCTCAATTCCAAAGTCAGAACTTTCATAAAACATTTTCACATTAATTTGACTTAAATCTTTCCCATCCATAGCAAACCTAAAACAAAGAGATTACATTTAAGTTCAAATTCCAGATCCTCCAACACAATCAAACACACACACACACACACACACACACTAGGTCTGTCAAAGTCAAAATGTATTAATTGTTCGGTCATAGACTGTTACATAATGCACAGACATATGAACTTTAAAAATACAGTACAGACATACAGTATAAAAATACATTACACCTAGTAAATTACAGTATGATAGAAAACACCTCTATAAAAACATTCTTCATGCCCAAAAGTGCATTCAGTGGTAATCAATCATCTTTTTTATGAATAACTGAGATAGCCCTGAGATATCCTGCTGCAATGGTTATAATATGCACATCTTCTGAAGAAAACATCACCAATGAAGAGGGCTCTCCCCTGGAGCTAGTTCAGCTCTTTAAATATCTAGGGATTACTATTGACAGTACAATGACCTCTGCCTATCACATTGACAACATTGCTAAGGCTGTTAACACCCATATTGGGCTACTTTATAGACATAAGCAATGTTTGATCCCAGAGGCTCTTAACCTGGCCATTCAAAGCTCTCTTGTCTCGCTTATTGATTGTGGCTTGCCAATCTATGGATCAGCTACTGAAACAACTCTTCATCACATCATAGTTGCACTCAACAAAGCATGCCCGGCTCCTTACCAGCTCTGCCCGTCTGTTCCATACCTGCAACATGTACATGCAGGCTAA
This sequence comes from Neoceratodus forsteri, assembly GCA_016271365.2. Taxonomy (NCBI): domain Eukaryota; kingdom Metazoa; phylum Chordata; order Ceratodontiformes; family Ceratodontidae; genus Neoceratodus; species Neoceratodus forsteri. The sequence goes on from CM057449.1 coordinate 1,745,240,699, forward strand.
CTGGCTCCAATTCAAAGGTAGGCTCATGTACCAAACATGTTTACTGTCCAAAAAAGTAAGCTTAGGCAAAATGCCCCCAGGAGTGCAAAAGTTTATTACCCCCACTATCAACCTTCATTGCACCAGAAGCTCTACTTGCCAGATTTTTCATATACCCTGCTGTCGCACTTTTCTGGGACAAAGGTCTTTTGCCTACCATGCCCCGCTATGGATGAACTCACTGCACCATGACATCACTTCAGCATCCACCTTGGGCTCCTTCAAGGTTAAACTTAAACAACAGCTAGTTGCTGATGCCAGTTGTGACTGCTTCCAATAACCTTCCTTCTTGTGACCAGCCCTTATTCTAACCTTATGCTATCCTGATCTCATGCATAATTGTTCTCAGCATGTAAATAACTGTTCTAAGTTGCTAATCATTCTCCTTCACATTTCCTCTTGATCCCTTCCACTCTTTTCCCCTCACCCCTCTATGGCTTTCCCCCTATACCTCCTCCCCCCGTTATATCTCCTGAGCTCCACTGCTCACTTCAAAATGCTTTGTCCCATACCTTCTCACCTCTGATGAGGCCCCTGGGCTGATGCCATCCCTTACCTTGTTGATTATTAGATATTAGGCTGAGTCTGTTCTCATTTTCCTGTAAAGGGTCATTTCATAAGACCCCACCCCCTCTAATATGAGCCTTTGAATTCCAGGTTTTAATCAGATATGCACCATGGCATACATTGTACAATGTCACATGTATTGGAACTTCTCTAGTTATACACTCTGGTAATGTTTTGTATAATTCCTTGTTTTGTTTGTTCTCCATCTCATACTTTCCCAATATGTATTGTTCATCTGATGTGGAACCTATGAAATGATCTTGTTCTCAAGGGTGTTATCCAAAATTTCAATAAATAATAAATAAACATTATATTTAAAAAAGTGCTTTTGTCCCTATTTTTGACCATAATGGGTGTAAACAGTAAATCCTTGGTTTGACATACCAACTTCAAGTAAATGTAACATGATATAGGTCTTCAATTTCTTTGTGTATACAGTTGCAGCATTTTGCCAAAGGTTCTGTAATCTTATTATATTTAACCTTTAGTAACGTTGATTTTGAATAGTTCCAGCCTATACTTTATGTAGAGCTTTCTTAAAGTGATGTCAGTAAGTACCTCCAGATATAATTTGAAAACGTGACAGTTGTTATTTTGAACTGGCCATGAGAAAATCTTAAGGTTCACTATTATTCCTAAATCTTTCCTACTGTGAAAATTCATGATTTTCAGAGTACCATATGTCTTATACTTAAACTGACTTGTGTTCCTTTGTCAGCATAGCATTTCAAGTATTGAAGATCATTAGTTTGCAGGTTATTAAGATGTGTATACCAGCTTTATTGTTTACACTCCGACAGAACCATTTGATCTTCTCATTTAGTCATGCAAGAGGTAATCTGTGTTTTTCCATTCTAGTAACCCTTATCTAATATCCTATTTTCCTAGCATTTGCGAGAGCCTCCAGTTTGTATGTTCCCAATTCTGCTCTTACCAAAGCAGCTGGGAGAGAACGTCGTATTCCCAAAGCTGTATGGTAAAGTTTATTTAAGGAAGGTTCTAACATTTTAATTTTTTTGCCATCCCAAATTTTACACCTACACAAAGCCTGTGGGGTATGTTTAGACTGAGCTGATTTCAAGAGGGGTACAACCGTGTTGCCCCCATATTTATTATTAAATTTCAGTGGGGCTCCCACTGTTTGCTTGTTTTTTACCAATTATTTTTTCGTATTCTGCTCCCAGCTACCATTGGCTGCTAATATTAGACCCAAACAGACATAAGATTTAACAGTTTTTATATAACTATTCCCTAGCTGCCAGGATTCATTATTTTTATTAGTGCTGAAGACCAGGACCTGGCTTTTATCATAGTTTATTTTTAAGTTGTATTTCTGCACATATTGATTCAAAGACTTTAATTATTTCTGCACTCCTGGTTTTGATAGTATAAAAAAAATGCCAAATCATTGGCATAGGCTATGGCTGGGCATGGACTAGTACCAATTGAGGGTGATTCTAATCTTAATTCAGAGTTGTGTAAGCAAACCATCTAAATAAATGCAGAAAAAAAGTAAATGCAATGACACAGCCCTACCTAACCCCTTTGTTTTTTGGAATTTTTGCAGATAATTGTCCTGATGTTCCCACCCTTTTTTGTGCCCAGGTCTCACTGTACAGATCCTTTATAATGCTAATAAGTTCTGGTTGTATTCCCCTCTGAAACACTATTTGCAACAAATTGGTTTGAGAGATGTTGTCAAAAGCGGCACTGAAGTCAATAAAGGCCACAAAAAGCCTCTGCTTCCTTAACCTCACATGTTTTTCAATAAGGTGCACTGGCATAAAACAATTATCTGTTGTACTACAGCCTGCTCGAAGCCAGCTTGCAATTCAGACAAGTTTCTCAGGGTATTCAGTTGTGCTAGTAACTTATCTAGGCTGACCTTGGCAAAATGGTTCCCACTGATGTCCAGTAATGATATAAACCTATACATCTTTGGGTCATATTTGTCTCCTTTCTAAAACTAGAGACAATTAGTGCAGCTTTCCATGTATCAGGGACACAAGTCTTTGGTATATATAAATTGGAAAAAGGAACTAATAGCCTTGACCAGAGAGCAGGGGCAGAAAGAGAAACTTACAGAGGTAAGCAATCAGGGCCAGGTGCTTTCTTCCTTTTCAAACTCACAATCACTAAATACACTTCCTGGTAAATAAAAGGACTAAAGTTTGCCCTATTTGTATCTTCTTCCCACGAGCAGATATATTTATTAATACTGGGGTAAAAAAAAGATTAGTGTAATGAGTAATCTAATGATATATATGTATCAACGTGACATTTGCTATTACTACAACCTCTGGCCATCAACATCCAAAATGATGGCTCACCATTGTTATGTTTGACATTGAGCATATGCTCCCATTGCTTTAACTGAAAATCCCAATGCTTAGCAATCAAATACAATTTATAACATTCTCTAGCCTCATTTAGTGTTCTGAGTATACTTATATTTTTTAGTGTTCTTGTATAGATAAAATTAAAGGGCAAAAACTGGTTAAACAATCAAAAGAGGAAAGAAAAGGTTCAGTGGAACAATGTAGTGTAGAGCAACTGGACAAACGTCAGTACAGGCAAACAAAAATTAATGAACATTTTGTGAACCCATGCCCAGAACCCAGTTTTTTACCCAAGCTAGATACAGTATAGAATAAGCTAATGACAGATCAGTGCAAGGCATGTAATCCATGGAGTATTCCATGCTCTCATCCACTCCAAAGATATTTGATGCTTCCAAGTCACATCCAGGCAATCAGATGGCCAACAAATATAGGTCTTGAAGAGCTTGTTGGTCGAGAAAATACAGCTAGCCAAACAGCAGTCCTGGAGCTATGTGGGACTGGGGATATGAGATTTGGTGAGTCTCCAGCTTCTTCAGCTAGAAATCCTCTCAGCAGGTTTCTGAAGAGTATGATTCCCCCCTCTGAATATTTCTCCGGAGACATACACACCCATAATAACCAGAGATCATAATGTTCCCCCGTTGATGAATTTGAAGTGGGTTTGGATTGTTTTTGGTATTATTGAGTTTTCATTTTATATTACTTAATTTGATTATTTTTTATAGTTTAGGGTTTAAGAGGATTGTCGTTATTAAGATAAGATTTATTGAGTTTTACTGCTTTGGGGAGGGATGTCCAATCTTAGAATTGTAAGATATGTGCCAGAGAAAGAACTTGGGAAGGTGCAGCTACTAGGTGGCCCTCCTTTGGAGCCTCAGTCTATTAGAGCTCCCATCACTCCCTTTAGAGACTTATGGGAGATGTCAGGCTTTAGGGATTGTTCGGGGGGGTCCAGAGGGGGACCGGTCTGGGTGGCTGCCAGAGAGTCACGGATTTGGGTGGTGAGGCCGAGGAGATGCCCCAGGGCAAAATGGCCACTGGAGATGGTTCCTCCCTGTTTAGTGTCCATACCTAAGGGCTCCATGGAAATTAGTGGGCAGGTAGCTGATCCAGCGATCCCCATCATCCTACTCAGGCTATGTTATGCAATGCCAGGTCAATGAGGAACAAAACTGCCATAATGGTGGGCTTGATTGCCTTGGTAGACCTGGCTTGCATCCTGGAGACCTGGCTGGATGAAAATTCTGCTCCCATTTTGGAGGCGGCGATGCCAGCTGGGTACTCCATGATACACAGCCTGAGGAAGGCTCATAGAGGTGGGGGGGTGGCTGGTTGTTTTAAATCTGACCTGGGTCTCACGGTGCTACCTATGGGCCCTACTGAATCTTTTGAATATGTTGCTGTGTGGGTTACAGGATCCTCCTGCTCTATCACCCCCCCAAGGTAGGGAGGGTGAATGTTTGAGTGAGATGGGAGAGCTCATCTCTGGTCGAGCATTAGAGTCCTCAAGATAGTTAGTTCTCAGGGACCTCAATGCTTGGGTAGACAATGGTCTCTCCACATTTGGTAACGATTTCCTAAGGAGTACGGAGGGGCTGAGCCTGGCACAAAATGTAACCTCAGTGACCCACTCATGTGGCCACACACTGGACTTGGTGTTTTCATTAGGTCTTGAGACCACTGACCTTAGAGTTGATCCAGTAGTTTGGTCAGATCACAGCACCATGAGGTTCAGGATTGGGGCCCCTTCTGAAGCCCGTGCCTCTGTGGAAATGATCCGGTACCACCCTTTGAGGGATTTGTCCCCCATCCAGGTTATTGGCAGTGCTGGACCTATCGAGTGTGGGGACTGCTTGTGCAATTGGAATGGAGCAGGCAGTGGTGGCATGTAATGGTGCCGTCGTGGCTGCCTTTGATTCAATCGCACCCATTCGTGTCTGACCCTTATCTACTCATAAGAGACCTCCCTGGTTTGATGGGGAACTCAGGGAGTTAAAGATTAAGGGTTGGAGGTTAGAGAGGCAGTGGAAGAGATCTGTCCTGATGGAGGACAAACTGTCCCTAATGTCCCATTATAGGGATTATCAGGGGGCAATCTCCTGTAAGAAGGCAGAATTTTTGTCAAAGGAGATTGCTGCAGAAAGGAACAGACTGGCTCAGCTCTTCCACATGATGAATGGATTATTACATCCTGCCTGCCTCCATGTGGGAGGAGCAGGTTCAAGCACTAGGTGTGAGGAGTTTGCTTTGTTTTTTGCTGACAAAGTGTCCTCTATCAGGGCTGAGATATCCTCCGTAATCACTCAAAGGGATTGTGGGGTCCACACTGAGGTGTTGCAGAATACTCCTCCTGTCTGGACTGAGTTTGATCCAGTTGGGGTGGAAGAGGTGGTGAGGGTTCTCTTGAGACTGTTCTCTTGAGACTGAAGCCAACACATTATGATCTGGACCCAGGTCCAACACAACTTTTGGTTGGGTGTATGGACTTGATTGCACCTGTGGTTGCCAAGATTGTCCTGAGTTCCTTGAGAAATGGGGTCTTCCCATTGGCCCTGAAAGAGGCCTTGGTCAGACGCCTAATAAAGAAAACCTCATTGGACACGGACTGTCTCTCCAACTACAGGCCGGTCTCTAACCTCCCATTTTTAGGGAAGGTTATAGAAAAAGTGGTGGCAAGTCAGCTTGAGGAACGACTCACTTCCTCCTCCACCTATGAGATTTTCCAGTCCAGGTTTAGGGCTGGGCATAGTACAGAGACCACCCTGGTGAAGGTGCTTAATAACCTCCTAATGGCGAGAGACAGGAGAGATTGTTCCATCTTGGTCCTCCTGGATCTCTCAGCAGCGTTTAACACTGTGGACCATGAGGTGCTACTAGACCAACTGATGTTCTGGTGTGGCCTGTCTGGTAAAGTCATCAAATGGTTCAGGTCATACATGCAAGGTAGAGTGCAGAGGGTAGTGATGTGGTTGGCCTCTTCTAACCCAAAACCTCTTACCTGTGGTGTTCTGCAGGGGTTGGTCTTGTTGCTCTTATTGTTCACAGTGTATATGCTGCCATTGGGAGTCATTATCAGGTGGTATGGGCTGGGTTTTCACTGCTATGCAGATGATACCCAGCTATATCTGTCCTGTGCACCAAGTAACCAAATAGCGGACTCTGTATTTAACAACTGCCTGTCCGAGATCTGGACTTGGATGTCCCAAAACTGGTTGAGAGCCAACCCAGACAAAACAGAGGTGCTGGTGGTGGATCCAGGAAATTGTGGGGGGATGGGGGTTGTGGAGGCCACCTAGTCTTGTACTGAGGGGTGCCATGGACCTCATCCAAATGGTTGGAGAACCTGGGTTTGATACTTGACAGCAGCCTGACACTTGATGCTCAGGTGTCAGCTGTTGTTAAGAGTGGATTCTATCATCTGAGGAACATTGCCTGGATTTGGAACCTGTTACCCCCTGAGGACCTAGCCTCACTAGTACATGCTTTTGTAACATCCAGGCTGGATTATTGCAATGCCCTGTACCTGGAGCTATCTGGAGGTAACCTCCACTGACTGCAGCTGGTGCAGAACATGGCAGCAAGACTACTGATGGGTGTGCATAAGTACGATCATATCACACCCATCCTCCGCGAATTGCACTGGCTGCCAGTTAGGTGGAGGATTGCCTTCAAGGTTGGGCTTCTGACCTATAAAGCCCTACCTGAAGGGGAACCAGTCTATCTGCAAGATCTCCTTGTGCCTCATTGTCCATCCTGGGCTCTCAGTTCCACCGAGGGTTGTCTCCTGGATATTCCTAGGGTGAGTTTGTGCCATTCAGGTGACTGAGCATTCTCGGTGGCTGCACCCACCCTATGGAATCAATTACCTAAATTGCTATGGGAGGCACCCTCAGTGGATACCTTCAAAAAAGGTTTAAAAACTTACTTATTTAACCAGGCTTTTAATTACATTTTTACTGAAATTGATTACATAGGTAAATTTATTGATTATGTGTCACAGGATAATGGTGTAGCTTTTAAATTGTATGTTTATATACTTCTAATATTGTGGTATTATACTGATTGTGAAGCACACTGATTCTCTGGATAGGAGCATTATACAAATAAAGTATCTATCTATCTATCTATCTGTCTATCTATCTATCTATCTATCTATCTATCTATCTATCTATCTATCTATCTATCTAATGCTAACATAAATGAAGTCCTGGAGGAATTTCAAGCTACAATTTTAGGCCTGAAAAAAACTTGATAAGCCTGTTAAATCTCAGAGTGTAAACTGTTCATCAGAGGAAATAAAAAAATATCCATTTGCTCTTAGTGAGAATCTTAAGAAAGTTATAAAAAAATCCATAGGCTGCCCACCTGATGATTTTAGACCAAATGGTGGCTATACAAAATGAGATTGAAAATCTTAAGCAAATATTGCTCTAAACAGTTTTAGACTGGAAGATGTTTTGGAAAAACGAAATAAAATTATGTCAAGTGTGGGTTCACCTTCTTTGCCACTGAATGAAATGCCTCAGCTAAGACCTGATTTACCGGAGGTGGCTATTCCAGTTTCCCCTATAAAAACCAGAAAGAAGGGTTGAAAAAAAAAATTAGTAAAATGACTAGTAGGGATTGTAACAAGGCATAAGGATTACAGGCCTTACAGACTACTTTACCTAATAGACCCAGCTATGAACATAGTGGTCTTACTGCAAAACCATCAGGGAAAGCTGGCGTATCTAATCAGGCAAAGCTTGTAAACTAGAAAAACGAGTCCCTGTATGACAGTGCACAGTAGGCATCAGTACAGATAGTTCAGGAAACTTCTTTACAAAAGGAAGTAGAAACTGAAGCACAAGCTATTATGAATGCACTTAATACTTTGGAGTTAGAGTTAAAAGCCTTAAGGCAGGACCTGATGAAATGGTCTGACTGCCCTCAAGAGGCAATTGGCATAAAAGCCATTGAAAATATTTTGCCACACAGAACCAACAAAACCCAGGAGAGAGTGGATCTTGATAGCTGTGCAATCTTGTGCCTGTATGGTTACTGTGGGATATGAATATTACAAATTGGAATAACAAAAAGGAGATTGTGCACCTACTCAGGGCAGCCTTGGGCTCTATTGTTAGTGATGAGGATTTTATTTATATCTGGAAAGACAAAGATGCTTCAGGTATAGACTGTGTGTTCATGTTTTGTAAGTCTCCACACTTAGCCAATCATGTAAGCATTAAGCCACGATGAAGGTGGCATCTAATGGGGAATTAATGCATGGTTGGGGGGTTGTGGCATGAGACCACAGGCCGAGTGCCTAGAACCACCCAGCCATGCATTTATTCCCCATTAGATGCCACATTTGGAGTGGCTTAATGCTCTTGTAATATGGCAAGTGCAAAGAACAGTATGTTATAAGTGACTGCCATGTGGGATATAAATTTACAGCAAGTTGCAGTACTGTTTTTTGCAATTTTGACTGCTCTTCTACTGTGTACTTTTTCATCCATCTTGATCTGTACTGGGTGTATGCACGCTCAACAATCAATAACTATTTATATTGTGCCAGACACTTTATATCCTGTTGTTAATGATGCTTACAAAGATGGTAGCAACACATCAGATGGCACAACATTAATTTCTATGATATCTGCACACTTGCTTTAATTTATTTTTTTATTTTACATGTCTTCATGACTACTGCATTTTGGGTGCATAATGAATATTTGTATATCTGGCATTTTACTTTATTTTCCATGTGAGGATATGCAAATCTTTATGTGTCCACAATGCACTGCTTTCCAGAAAATGATAAGTGGTAGCTGTTATCCCCATTCACATACAAAAAGAACACTTACGGCATGCTTCTTCAGCTCCCTCTGCACCAACAACTGTAGTGTATTCCTCAAATGCCTCGGTACTGCTCGCTTGCCAACAAACTCCAGTGATTGGCACAACACCTTGCTCTGCAGTACGGTCCCCATGGGTGTTTTTGGGTCATCTGCCGAGCACAGTCAAGATTTCTGTGGCTCACTCATGGCACCAACATTACTCTGCTTTTTCCTGTTCCTTGTTCCTGTTCTGGCTACAAATGGTGATACATTCTGAAGTGGGCATTACTGGAGAATTAATCCCCGCTTCAAATTGTACCAAGTGTTGTCTTTGCACCAATCCACTTGGTAGAATTCTGTGTATCTTTTTTAGCTGTGTTACAAATATGGTTAAATAATGTTGCCTTAGGAAATTATGGTTGCCATGTAGAATATCTGAATAGAGACAAACTGAATAATATGAGTAATGTTAGGGATGGTGACCACATGCAAAATACTGTTTTGAGGTTTAAAACAATGTACAGGGAAAACAAAGGTAAATTGAGGAATGCCCTTTCCAACTTATTTGTGCACTTTCTGCAGGTTCCTGCGGACAAAATTAAGATCCTTGGGGTACATATATAGCACTCTGTGAGTAAATGTGACCAGATAGATTTAGTACTCCAGGATTCAGAAATTGCTGATATGATTTTGCAAAAGGCTGTAGCTCTGGATGATTTAGGTATTCATATAATTTATTGTGTGATCTTGGGAATAGTTAAAACAAAAAGAGACAAGTAGGTAACCCAGAGGAAAACAAAGTGATAAACAAGACAGTAACTATATTTGGGCTGGCAAAAAGCCCTGAAGAAACAAATTCAAAGCCAAAACTTATTCTGAAATATCTACTTGAATACACACTAAATATCCCTTGTTGGGCAAACGACTCTTTTACAACATGTCGCATTGGCAATGATCTATTTTATTTTATTTATTTATTTATTCAATCTTGGATTACAAAGTACCTTTGAGCGCCAAGCAGCTTATTTACAAAGGTTCCACATCAGTGGGGAGGGATTACAAACAGACATAGGAGGAACTAACAGAATGAGTTATTAAATACATAAAATACAACAATAGTTATCATTAAAATGCATCATGGATAAACAGCAAAATTAAAGGAGAGAGAGGTAGTTAAGATTAATATGAAGAAAGGAGGGTAGTAAAGTGTTTAGACTAAGGAAGAAAAGGTAGCAGCCAGAGACATTGTCAAAGTTGCATTTGAAGTAGGCAGGGAGTAGGTGGGAAAAAGAGGTGATGGAGGAAGGAGCAAGGCATAGGAAAGGATGGTGGACAGAAAGGTTAGTCAATGCTAATAAGAGGTAATGTCAGGAGGTGAGGGAGCACAGCAGAGGAAGGAGGGATTGAGGATTAGTGTACCTGTGAATTAGTTAGATGCAATCACAGGCGCTTTCAGTTAAGAGATGTTGTTGGACCATATATTTGAACTGGCCAAGTTTAGTCAAGTTAGCCAGTTCACTGCTCAGTCCATTGAACCAGACAGGATCTCTGAAAAGAAAGGAGCATTGGCATTGAGTAGCACCTAGGGACAAAGACGAGTTTGGTTGTTGTGGTGTGAGAGTGCTGGGTCTTGAAAGACTTGTTAAGTAGGCATCCCACACCCAGTGGCAAGAGCCCAAGCAGCACCTTTTTAATAAGAAAGCACGTTTGGTATTTGATCCTCCCACTTAGCTGGAATTTCCAACCTAGAGAATGACCACATCCTAATTAGTATAACTACAATGCATGCCTATAAAAAGCTACTAGCCTGCATTCCCATTCTGGATAGGTTTTGTATACATATCATAGGTCGTAATGATTTAGGAAACATTAGAGTTCATGATAATAATGCAAGTAAATCTGAGGAGCAGTTTAATACCTGACCTTCACAGAGTAAAGGCTTGATTGGCACAGTCAACAAATCCCTATATACAGTTAAGGTTAACAACAGATATAATTTGCTGTCTGAGGAGGAAGCCTGACTTGAGTCAGTAGAAAGGATGGAGGCTGACCATGACCTTGGTGGTGATCGCCAATGGGCATTACTTTCATGGAACATCACTTTAGGGAATAAAGGAATAAGTTTGCAGATGCAGATTGGATGGAATTTATTAGTAAACATATAATATGTTTACAAGAAACCTGGCATGCTGACAAAACAGATATAATATTGAATGGGTACTCCTGTTTTCATGTGCCTGGTAATAGAAAACTAAAAACTGGCCATTTGTCTGGTGGTCTAGTGACATGGGTTAAAATCGATAAGATTCTCACAGTGCACCCTATTGCCAGTACTATCTTTGCACAAGTTTTTCTATTACAAATGATAAGTTTAGCCTGCTGTTTACTAAATGTTTAAATCCCACTCTCAAACTCAAAATATTTTCTCCCAGAGATCTGAGAGGAATTGGATTCCTTATTATATAATTCCTACCTGTGAAGACATCCTTATGTGTGGTGATTTTAATGCTTGGTTGGGAGGTTTCGATGGACATACAGATAATAACATACATACAGTAACTTGTTATATGAAGAGGCTTATAAATGTGAGATCTTCATTGGATACAAGGCTAAATGCTTCTGGTAAAAAGTTTATAGAACTCCTTAACATATACAACTTAGCACCTTTAAATGGCAGAATAGCCATGGATTTGAGCAGTAATTTTACCTTTTATAATGTAGTTGGAAGGTCAACACCTGATTATTTCTTTCTGGAGTGGGAATGTGCAAATTTGGAGTACCTTGGAAATTCTTGTGAGGAGTGATAGTGATCACTTGACCCTCACTTTAATATTGAGTCCAAACTCCATTGATAAAACAGATAGCTTAATAGGTTTTGAAATTTGAAACCAATCAAAAATTAAATGGGATGCTGGTAAATTAGATTTTTTTAGTGTCAGTAGTACAGGAAGCTAACCATATAATAGACACTGTGCCACACAAAGAACGTATGTCAGTCTTATGGTTGAATAGTATTAATTGTTTTTATAATATTAGAAACAGTGTTTTGTGTAAGAATAGTAAAAAATCCAGATCCAGGGATTTAAGTACTTGGTTTGACACTGATTGTCACAGACTAAGGAGCTACTTACCCAACTTATTAAAGAAACAAAACCACTGGGTCTGTCAAAACCTGCTGAAGTTCTGAGTTCTGGTTCTAGTCTGGAACTTTTGAAAAAGTTCTATGGTTCTAATCTTTTTTAGAACTCAACCCCTATTTTTTGATTGGGTTGCACATAGAGAAGACAATACTGAATTATACAATGGGGCCTGCAAATTCTTTCCTCTGATTGCTGACTGGCACATTTTACCTTTGGTAAATCCTATGATATACCAATGGGAAAAGGTGCCAGCCAACAGTCATCCACATCAGGCCCGCCTCCCTGAAATCACTCCAACCATAGACTGACAAAGATGGTGAAGGATGGTGCGATGTTCAGTGAAAACTGTCATATGAAATCCCACTAAGCCACGAAGGTGAACTGAGAATTTAAAAGGCAAAGTGCAGCAGTTTTTCACAACTCATTCCCTAATCGACAACTGCATCCAGCTCATGTCATTCTCTCATTCAAGTCCACTCCCACTTGCTCTCTGCCCCATTTGTGGCTGCACACCACCTCTGTTTAACCACGGTATTGAGTTGCTAAAGCACAAGATAAGACAACTACACCAAGATTTCAAATTGATGCCATACTGTTCCAGAATAATTTAAAATATTGCAGGGATATACCGCTGTTGATATTGTTTTATAACCATTTTAAACAAGTTGGACAGTTATTTGGAAAGAACTCCATTCCATGCCGTTATGCCAGACTCAATACATTTGTTTTTTCAAATATTCAAAACTATAAGAAAATTATTAGGGCATTTCAAGATTGCAATTTTTATACTTGGAAGGATTTCATCCAGGATAACCAGTTTATCTCTTATAATAAGTATAAAGAACAAGTAGGGGGAGGATTGTTGAGCAATTTCTTAAACTATAATATGTTGCTCTACAAATTTCATCTATTATCAAGACTGCAGAATTAGAACAAACCTCTATATGATTAAAGACGGAAGCTAAAGAATTAATAATTATGAAATGAAAACTCTCTTCAAGATTTACAGAAAAGTAACAAGTGGTCCTAAGAAATCAAGGTGAAAAATATATAAGAAATGGAAGCAAGAAATATTCATTAATTTTACAATACAACAGTGGCAACAAGTTCAGATTGTGATAAATAAAAATTACATACAGCAAAAAATAAGTCCATCCAATCCAAGTTCAAGGTCAAGTTTATTGGCAGGAAAAAAAAAATCAGTTCGGCAGGCTAATTAACAAGGAGGTCCTGATTAACAACAGGGACATTATACAAGCATATACAAAGTAATATGCATTAAACACATGAATAATCCATAAGAAGAAAATAGGACAATAGTATTTATGTCATATATACATAGGCACGCTAAAGCTAGGAGTTAAATAAATGGTTAGTTCTGGGTTACAAGATAGTACCTCATGAGGGAAATAGAAGGCCAGCAAGGAAAGTAAAGATAGTGGCACAGGAGGGGTGGGATAAGGTCAGAGGGAAGGGGGAACAGAGGATGGTAGGATGCGGGTAGAAGGGGCAGACCACAAGGTGGAGCGGGTGGGAAAAATGAATATAACAGGGTGGCTATGCTGGCTGGGGCAAGGGCTCTATGGAGGTGGCGGGGAGAGGAAGTAGAGATAGAAGGTAAAGAATGGATAGCTGTAGATAAGGGCAGGGACTGTTGAGTGATGATAGTGTGGGATATAAACTAAAGGTAGATCATGTGGTGATGATAATGTAGCATGGAGAGAGGAAGGGGGAGAGAAAGAAGGGGGAATGGAAGTATAATGAAAAGTCACTTGGGGTAAGGGAGAGGGTGGACAAGAGGATAGAGTGGTCACTGCAACAGACCAGGCAGGGAGAAGGCGCTTTATCAACTGCAGTCACCAAAGTCCCTTAGGTTGTCATAAACAAGTGTTTTGAAGCTATTCAGGGGAATCAGGCTTTGCAATTTGATTCTGGATTGGGCTTTATTCCAGGCAGCCAGGAGGGCATGGCTTACAGCCATGTTTCCAAACCGGGAATGGGAGGCTGGAACAGCTAGCATATTGAAGGAGTTACTGTGTAGGGGGTTGGGACAGATAATTCATTGAAAAAGTTTGGAAATATAGGGGTGTAGTTTGGCCAGCAAGGCTTTATAGAGCCAGGTGACAGAGAGGAAGAGACGCCTGGTTACTAAGGAGGGTCACCAGAGGGAGGCATACAGGTCACAACGATGAGTCCAATGGTGAGAGTTGGAAATGAGGTGTATCTTACTGTGATAGAGTGTCCAGTTGACGTAGCAGGGCATCATAGCATCTGCCATATAGAATATCGACATAGTCGATACATGGTAGAAAGGTTGTTTGGACCAGGTGCAGTCTGGAGTCAGAATCAAATAGAGATTTATGCCTGTAAAAGAAGCCAGTTCTTTGACTTAATTTCTTTGCAAGGGAGTTGATGTGAGCTGAAAAAGTTAGGTATTGATCTAGGTCACAGCCTAGGTATTTAAAGTTGTGGACTAACTCAAGGTCATCGTCATGGAGAGTCTTGATGGGGGGCAAGGAAGCAAATGAGATAGGCATGGTGGGCAAATGGTTGGAACAGAAGAACTTCACTTTTGTCTTTTTAGCGTTCAACAGCAGTTTGGAACGTATGAGACTGTGCTGGAGGAGATTGAATTCTGCCTGTAATTCTGTGCGGGCTTCATCTACTGAAGGACTAGATATGTATATCACTGTATCATCTGCAAAAAGGTGTTTTGCTTTGCTGATGCCATTTCTGATTAGGTTGATGTATATCATAAATAGAAGTGGTCCAAGGATCGAACCTTGGGCTACCCCCGTCCTGAACTGAAAAAGCAGGGATAGGGAGCCATCAGCCTTCAATCAATTAATCAATCCATCAAATCTTTATTTATTCAGGTGAGCATCATTGAGCAAGGCTCATTTACAAGATGGACCTGATAAGGTCAAGGTTCGATAGTTGGTACACAACATATACATCAATGCACTAATATATGCATAACAGATACAGAAAAAAACACATAAATACAATGATCAAGGGTAAGAAGTTGATTCAGGCATACATGACAAGGTAGGTTACAGGAAAATTATACAAAAGATAAAGTATATACATATCCCAGTATAGGAG
The DNA here is from genome assembly GCA_016271365.2 of Neoceratodus forsteri. Lineage (NCBI taxonomy): Eukaryota > Metazoa > Chordata > Ceratodontiformes > Ceratodontidae > Neoceratodus > Neoceratodus forsteri. The sequence goes on from CM057449.1 coordinate 1,745,255,711, forward strand.
TCAAGGCACACACACAGCATAATGTAATACTAGGATGAATGGGGAGCATTTAGGAATGATGTAAGGGCCAGTGATTAGTGGGAGAAGGATTAGGTAGGTAGTAGTTAGTTAGGTAGAGTTAAATGGAACTGAGATACTATAAAAGGGTGGCTGCCCGGGAGAGAGAACTGTGGAACAAAAATATGCCATATATGGTGGCTGTCTGGAAGGGGGGTTGTGAAATGGCAAGTCTAGCTCTTGTGGTAGCAGTTGCATTTCTCTCTGAAAAGCTTGTGCAAAGCTGTTTAAAGGATGCTATAGGTATAAGATTGGACAGCTTTAGGGATTTCTGTAGAGTATTCCAAGCCATAGCTAGAGAATAGCTGATTGCCACCCTCCCTAGCCGGGTGTTGACTTTAGGTATTTTGAGCATGATGAGGTTGTTGCTTCTTAGGGCACAGGAGCTAGCTATGGCCTGGGTGAAGCAGTCTAGAATATAGTTTGGAAGTTATTTAGACAATGCTCTGTAGAGCCACAGTGCTGCATTTCTGTTCCTTCTGAGATGTAGAGAAACCCATCCAACTGCAGCATAGAGAGAGCAATGATGAGTGTTAGCTGGAAGATCTGTTATGAATCTTATTGCTCTATGGTACAGGGTATCCAGCTTGCTTAGGAAGGAGATGGGGCAGTGACTATAAAGGAAGTCAGCATAGTCAACAACTGAAAGAAAAGTGGCCTGGACTAACCTCATCTTTGAGTCTCTTGTTAGGAAATGTTTAATTCTATAGAATAGGCCAAGCCTTTGGCGAAGATTTTCAGCAGTTCTTCAATATGATGTGTGAAGTCAAGTCTCTTATCAATCCACACACCTAAGTATTTGAATTTTTCTACATACTCCAGATTTTCTCCAAGGATAGTGCATAGCTGGGGGAGACTGCTTAGTAGGGAGGTGCTGGTGGAGCTTTGAATGGAGAAAAACCTTGCTTTTGTTTTTTTTGCATTTAAAAGAAGCTTTTTCTCAAGTAGTTGATATTGCAGCAAGGAGAATTCTGCCTGTAATATTTCATGGGCAACTGCAGATGATGGGTTGCTGACATACAAAACAGTGTCATCAGCAAAGAGGTGGACAGTGGCTTTGGTGAGATTTGAATCAATATTATTAATGTAGATAGCAAAAAGGATAGGGCCCAGGATAGATCCTTGCAGAACTCCTCTTAGCAGTGGTTTTAAAGGGGATAGATCACCTTCAGCTTTCACCTGCTGTGACCTATCCATAAGGTAACACCTGAACCATTTGAGGGAGGGTGGATCTAGGCCAATGGAATACAAGGAAGAGAGTAGCAGCTTGTGGTCCACTGTGTTGAATGCCTTACTTAGGTCAAGAAATACTGCACAGACACTATTCTTTTTATCTAATTCGGTTTGCCAGTCATTTGTAACTTTGGCCAGTGCAGAGATAGTGATGTGCCTGGCCCTAAACCCAGACTGAGCTGGATTCAGAGGTTAGCATCATCAAGGTACTCTCTTAGCTGGATGCTCACTATTTTCTCTAGCATCTTGGATAGCACTGGAAGAATGGAAATGGGCCTGTAGTTATTAAGGTCCATAGGGTCCCCTGATTTTAGAAGGGGAACCACTTGGGCTGTCTTCCACACTGTAGGAATAGAACTAGAGGTTAAAGATAGGTTAAAGAGATGTGTTAGGGGAACTGCAAGTACATGAAATGCAATCTTTATAAAGTAGGGGTCAAGGGAGTCTGCCCCTGCGCTTTTTTTAATATCCAACTGCCATAAAAGATCCTCTACTTGCTTCAACAGGACGGGTTTGAAGGAGAAGGAAGAATCAGCTCTCTGGGCTCCAGTGTACTGGGAGCTTAGTTGTGCATGCAGCAGATTAGCTGGGGAAGTGTCAAAGGCAAGGCCAGCAGTTGTGAAGTGGTTATTCACCTGTTGAGATATAGCTGACAAGTAACTGTCGAACCATGACAGCGCAGTGCTGGAGATTCCATGCCAGTTCAATGAATCGAGGAGTAGATCATGATCAACTGTGTCGAATGCTTTGCTGAGGTCCAGGAAGACTGCCCCTGTGACTTGTTTCATGTCCATTGCAAGGAACCAGTCATTTGTAACTGAGGCTAGAGCTGAAGTGATGCTGTGGGAAGGACAAAAATCACCTGATTGGGCTGGGTCTATAAGGTTTGCTTTCTTGAAGTAGTTTCTAATTTGTGCATTTACCAACTGCCCCCAGATAACCCTAGGTACAGGGCATTACAATAGTCCAGCCTGGAAGTGACAAAAGCATGCACAAGTGTGGTCAGATCCTCCAGTGGGATCAGGGCTTGGATTTGGGCAATGTTCCTTAGATGATAAAATCCACTCCTGACGACGGCCGACATCTGAGCATTAAGCATCAAACCGTCATCGACGATCATGCTCAAATCCTTCACCTGACTAGATGGAGTAAGGGGAACACCCCCAACACAAGGTCAGGGGGTAACCCCTCATAGCACCCTCTGCCCCAACGAACTGGATCCACAAGAAGTAACTCTGTCTTGTCTGGGTTGAGCCTAAGCCAGTTTTGAGTCATCCAAGCCTGGATCTCATCGAGACAGCTGTTAAATACAGAGTCCGACACCCGGTTATTGGGCACACAGGACAGGTACAGCTGGGTGTCATCTTCATAGCAGCAAAAACCCAGCCCGTGCCGCCTGATAATGTCCCCCAGTGGCAGCATGTACACCATGAACAACAAGGACGACAAGACTGAACTTTGCGGTACCCCACAGCACAGAGGTTTTGGGTTGGATGAGGCTAACCCCATCATCACCCTCTGCACTCTGCCTGTCAGGTATGACCTGAACCAGTTGATGACAATACCAGACAGGCCACACCAATACCATAGGTGGTCAAGCAACACCTCATGGTCCATGGTGTCAAACGCTGCAGAGAGGTCCAGGAGGACTAAGATGGTCCATCTCTTCTGTCTCTCACTACCAGGAGATCATTAAGCACCCTCACCAGGGTGGTCTCTGTACTATGGCCCACATGAAACCCAGACTGGTAAGGATCATAGGTGGAGGAAGAGGCAAGATGTCTCTCAAGCTGCATGGCCACCACTTTTTCAATAACCTTCCCTAAAAATGGAAGGTTTGAGTCCGCCCTGTAATTGTTGAGGCAGTCCAGGTCCAGGGAGGGTTTTTTCCAAAGGGGTCTTACCAAGGCCTCTTTCAAGGCTACTGGGAAGACCCCACTCCTCAAAGAACTCAAGACAACCTCAGCAATCACAGGCCCAACCTGGTCCAAACAACCAACCAACAGTCGGGTCAGACCTGGGTCCAGTTCACACTGGATTGGCCACAGCTTCAGGATTAGTTTCACCATATCCTCCACCCCAACCAGCTCAAACTCATCCCAGGCAGGAGGAGTGTTTTGACACTCTCCAAACCGGTCCATGCATCCCCTTTGAGAGATACTCAAGGAGACCTCATCCCTGACAGAGGACACTTTGTCGGCAAAGAATACAGACAGCTCCTCGCACCTAGTGCTTGAACCTGCTCCCCCAACACAGAGACAGGCAGGATGTAATAGCCCATCCACTGTGTGGAAAAGCTGAGCTGGTCTGTTCCTCACCACAGCAATCTCTCTAGACAGATATTCCACCTTCTTACGAGAGATTGCCCCCTGATAGATGGCATAATGCAACCTCAGGGCCAACCTGTCCTCTAGCAGGCTAGATCTCCTCCAGCATCTCTCTAAACTCCACCCCTTAGTCTTTAAACTCTGGAGAGCCCATCAAACCAGGGAGGTCTCCGGCGAGCGGATAAGGGACGGACACGAATTGGTGCAATGGAGTCGAAGGCCACTGCAACCACCCCATTATAGGCTACCACCGCTTCCTCCACCCCAATCGCACAAGCTGCCCCAACACTTGATAGGTCCAGCACCGCTGATAGTCTAATCAAGGAAACTCCTCTTAATGGGCAGTACTGGACCATCTCCACAGGGGCAGGACCATCTAGGGGGGTGCCACCAAGCGTAAACCTCACAGTGCTTTGATCTGACCAAAATACAGGATAAACACTGAGATAATTAACCTCTAAACCCAATGAAAAAAATAAATCCAATGTGTGGCCACCTGAGTGCGTAGCTGTTGTTACTTTTTGTGACAGGCCCAGGGCCCCCATGTTTTCTAAAAAATCATTCTCAACATCCAAAAGCCCGCCGTTGACCCAGGCATTGAAGTCCCCGAGAATTAAACACCTGGGAGACTCCAGCACCAGACCGGCAATGAGCTCCTCAACCTCAGCAATAAAATCCCCAAACACTCCGGGGGGATGATTAAGCACAAGAACCCTGAAAGCTGCCCCTACACCCCCTCAGGCAGCCACATACTCAAATGATCGCATATGACCTACAGGTAGCACCGTGAAGTTCAGGCTGGTTTTAGAACATATGGCACACCCCCACCCAACCCTATGATCCTCCCTGGGTTGTGTATCACGGAATACCCAACCGGAATTGCTGCTCCAAAATGGGGGCTGCATTTTCATCCAACCAGGTCTCCGTGATGCAAGCCAGGTCAGCTGAGGATATCAAGTCCACCATTATGGCAGTCTTATTCCTCATTGACCTAGCATTGCATAACACAACCAGAGTAGGATAAAGTGAGGCAGCCGAACCTGCTAACTGCCCACCATCCACTGTGGAACCCTTGGGTATGGGAACTAAACATGGCAACCCCCTCTCCAGTTCCCATTTCACCCCAGGGCATCTTCTTGTCCTCACCACCTAAATCCCAGACACCCCGGCAGGCACTCGAGTACCACCACCACCATCCCACCCCTTTCTCTGAGCTATTCCCAAGGCTCTACACCTCCTGTAGGCCACAGCTGGAAGTCCGGGAAGCTCAAAGGGATGTAGGATGTGGAGGTAGTCCCCCAAGTAGCTGCGCCTTTTAAATCCCTGTCCCAGACACATCAATCAATCAATCAATATCTTTATTTATCCAGGCGGGCACCATTGAGCAAGCTCATTTACAAGGTGGACCTGCAGTCCTACAGTAATAATACAAAAAGACAAGTTACAATAGTACAAACAGTAAAAATAGCTGCTATTATAGTAAAAATGCACATTTACAGGTAATATACATCGAACATAGCTCTACAAGGAATAGTGGATAATGAACTTGTGCTAGATCCAAGCCCAAAAACTGTGCATTTTGTAGTGGGAAATGTTAGGGAGAGGGTAGGCATACCAGATAGAAGATATCAAGAGCATAATGTAGGGAAAGGTGGGGAATAGGGGCGCAAGTGAAGAGGACCCAATTGTTAGAGCAGAGTGAGGAATTGGGAGGGTGGAGGACCGTACAAAAGGCGATGAAGCGATTTTTGTCCCAAAACGTGGCGACATATGGAGGAGAAAAGCTGCCGTTGTACTAAGTGCAAGAGGAGGAATATAGTAGCAGGGGCATAACTGGGAGGGTCCTGGAGGTTGGGGCAGAGGGAAGTGTTGGATGGATGAGGGACCGAATATATTTTGGGGCAAAAGACGATAATTATCCCCAAGTGCAGTAGCATGTGCTAGAATCAGGCTGCAGCTGTTCAGAGCATCAAAGAATAAGATATGGGAGTTCGGCAATAAATCCTGTGGATCTGTTGGTAGGCATGCTAGAGGCAGAGGCACACATTTCAGCTGGGGCCGCCATTTTGCGGGCCGCCCGTTTCGAGGAGGAGGTTAGTTGGTGTCTAGTAAAGCAGTTGCAAATTTCTCAATGCCATCACGGTAAAGCCTTTTGAACAAAAGGGTACTTTCTGGGGTTTTCAGCTTAAGTATTTTTTGGGTTTTATTCCATATTGATGGGAGTGAGAATCCAAAGGCGGCTCTCCCAACTCATGTGAGCGCCCTGGGTATATTTAGCAGGAGTTGTGAGCAGCTTCTAAGGGAATAATTCCTGGGCACAATCAGAGACAGACAGTTGACGATGTTTTGAGGGAGTTTGCCACTGAGGGCTCTAAGTGTCCAGAGTGCTGCATTAAAGTTGCGCATATAGTGAAGTGAGGTCCAGCTCGTGGTGGCATATAGTGCACAATGATGGGTAGAGAAGGGGAGGTCAGTGAAGAAGCGTATAGCTCTGTGGTAGAGCGTATCCAATTTTGCAAGCTAGGAAGCCACACAGCTACTGTATGTGAAGTCTGCGTAGTCAATTAAGGACAGGAACATGGCTTGGACTAGTCATTTCTTTGCATCTGCTGTAAGAAGTCTTCTTATCCTGTAAAAAAGGCCAAGTCTTTGCCTTAATTTTTTCAGCAAGTCTTCCACGTGGTCAGTGAAGAAGAGTTTACAGTCAAACCAGGCCCAAAGATATCTGAATTTCTGAATGTACTCTAAGCACTCTCCCAGTATCGTGGTTATTGGGGGGAGGGAGTCAGTAGAGCTTGTGTAGTTTGAGGGGGAAAATAACATGGCTTTAGTTTTCTTAGTGTTTAATAGCAGTTTTTTATTGATTAGCTGGAGTAGCAGGAGGTTGAAATCTTTTTGTAGGTCAGTACAAGCTTCTTTTGGTGTGGGACGGCTCAGGTACGGCACTGTGTCATCCTCGAATATGTGAATACTTGCATCCTTGATTCCCTCATCAATGTTGTTGATATACACTGCGAAGAGGAGGGGACCTAATATGGATCCCTGAGGGACACCTCTTTGTAAGAGTTTTAGGGCAGATAGTTCGCCATCTGCTTTCACCTGCTGGTATCTGTCTGTCAGATATTCAGAGAACCAGTTTAGAGAAGTAGCATCCAGTCCTAGTGTTTTTAGCGAGTTGAGGAGCAGGTCATGGTCGACTGTGTCGAATGCTTTGCTGAGGTCAAGAAACACAGCACATCGGCCCGGCCCGATGGCGCTTGAGGGTTGAGGCGCTGACGCTACACTGGCCACGCCAGCCACCCGGGTCGGGAAATGAGCCCGGTGCTGGGTCGGCAGGGAGAGTAGGATTGAGCGTCCGTAGGACAGCTCTCTCTCTCCTGGGATCCAGGGGCACTCTGCAGGGGGACCCCGGTGGAGACTGGGTACTACAGCTGCTGGGAGCACATGTGTAGGGTCAGGGGATGATGCCTGGCCAGAGCGTGGGTGGACGCGTGCACGCTCATGGTCATTGGTGTCAGTGCATGCCTGCCGGCTCAGGGGGAAAGGAAAAAGTGGAAAAACTGGGGCACTGGTCATGGCGGCATGATGGCCATCTCCATAGCGGGGGGATATCTCAGCACCGAGGGTGCGCGGCAGTACCGGATCCTGATTGGGGTGGGTTGAGCTCTGGAGGGAGTGCTCCCCACCACCCCGCCACAGGGGGCAAGCCGTGGGGGTAGCCGTGAGGCCCAAATGTGGACATCGGAGGAGGTAGCCTGAGGAGGAGATGGCGGCTGGATAGACTTGGGGAGATGCCAGACGTGGAAAGGTAAGGCAGACTGGTGACCCCTGGGGGGATAAAGACAGAAAAAAAAAAAAAAAGAAACACAACACATACTGACTTTTTATGCTCCAACTCCAGTTGCCAGTCGTTGGTTACTTAGCTAATGCCGAGACTGTACTGTGGTTGGCTCTGAATCCAGATTGAAGGGGGTTTAGTAATTTTTCTCTGTCGATGAAGGATCTTAGTGGGCCATTTACTATTTTTTCCAGTAGCTTTGAGAGTGTGGGAAGGAGAGAAATTGGCCTATAGTTATTAAGATTGCAAGGGTCTCCAGATTTAAATAGCGTGATAACGTGTGTGATCTTCCATATTTGAGGGAGGGTACATTGTGTTAGGGACAGGTTGAATAAATGAGTGATAGGCACTGCCAATACGTGGCATGCTATCTTTAGGAAGTATGGTTCAAGTGCATCTGCGCCAGCACTTTTCTTAGTATTCAGGTGGAGAATCAAGTCTTCCACTTCCTTGAGGGAAACCGATGAGAATGAGAAATGTTGACTACTTGAAGCCAACATTTGGCTGGGTCTATACCAAGTTGGGTCGCAGGCTACATGCAGGCGAGATCATCGAGCTAAGCCTGCTGTGGTGAAGTGCATGTTGAATGCCTGCAGTACGTCTTTTTTGTCATTAATTACTGTGTTGTCAGAGGTAATTTTTGTAGGGAGCATATTTTGTGACGTGGCTCCTGCCAGTTCTTTGATTGTGGCCCAGAATTTGGAGGGACAATCGGCTGCAGTATCCAGTTCTGCTTGGTAATAGCAGGCTTTAGCTTACCTTATCAGTTTGGTGCAGTGATTTCTGACTGTTCTAAAGAGGCGCCAATCTTCCTCTTTTTGGGATTTGTGGGCAGTTTTCCAGAGTTTATTCCTGGACAGTAGTGCAGCCTTGAGATCTTGAGGGAACCAACGGCATTTCCTAGCCTTTATGCATATTTTTGACAGAGGCGCATGTAGATTCATGGCGTAGGTAATGATTTCACGTAGTATATAATATGCAGTTTCCACTGTTTTAGCAAGGTAAAAACTCTGCCACAAGGGGGAGTTTTTTAGTTCAGGTAGGTATGCCTTTGGGTCGAATGACCTGGTTGACCTTTTGGTGGAGAATTTGGCCATTGTTGGCACTTTGTTGGCTGCCCAAACTCCAGCTATTAGGCAATGGTCACTAATATCCGTGTCAAAGGTTCCAACGTGGGAGAAGGAATGGGGTTTATTCACAAGCAGGACATCCAGAAGGGTACTTATGGCAGTATTCTTTTTGTTGATATGGGTGGGTTCTTCGTTGAGTAGGGTGAAACCAAGGGAGTCGCAGAAAGATTTAAGCGGGTGACCGGCTTCCAACAGCCAATCGTAGTTTAGATCCCCGAGGATAATTGTTTCCAGGGGGCTAGTGTCCAAGATAGTTGTAAGATAGGACAAGAGCTGAGTACCAGCAGATGGTGGTCTATAGCATCCTATGACTCGGAGTGCTAATATACAATATACAATTATACAATTCATTAAAACAATCCCTTTAACTGAATACAAACAATTTAAGCCCACACCTTCCACAATACAAACCCTTAAACACACAATTATAAACCCTGTTTCAAATTAAATAACAACACAACCTAAATTGTAACTAATTTAAAAATATATATTGCTACACTCCAAATGAAAGATATCAACTCTAGGAACTCTCACTTCCCAGTCCATGTCCAAATATTTCCACTAAAGCCAGACACTCTCACTGTCCCAAAACTTTGTGGTCATACAGTTTGCTTTTTATGGAAGAATAGTCACTCACAACACCCTCGTTGAGTCTCTTGATAGTGAGTTATGGGGCCGAAAAGAGCTCCCACCTTTCCAGGAGACAGGCAAAAAGACTATTCCCTCACCCTACCTCTCATGTAGGCCAGGAGAAAAAGTCAGCAGATAACAAAAAAGTAGTCACAATTTTAGAGGGCACTCTCACTGCCCACATCATTCATTGTGGACCCAACAAAGGATAAGAACAGGAGATCAGACCTTTCAGCAACATTCACAGAAGTCTATTCCAACTTGTTCGCCTTCACTCCAGTGGTGAAAATAGTAGTACTAGGTAAAAAACATTTCCTCTGCACAATCTTCCCCCGAGATGGCTGCTATCCCAGCCAAGTCAGAAATTTAGCAGGAACCCTAGGCCGGGTGATACGAGGGAGCCCCAACTGTATTCACCTGGAGGACATCACCACAGCTGCTCAGCGGGGTGATGTCATTGTGGCCAGTATCTTAAAGAGCCACTGGCACCTCAAGAAGAACTTTAAAAACATATTTTTTTGACACAAAGCAGCTTATATTTCTTATCAGCTCAGTATTCCTTATCCCCATTACTTATTACTGAGGCAGTTTACTTCAAAAACAGGATATTGGTTCCCTGAGGGTTCATCAGCTCCTATTGTTTTTTCCCAACCTGTTGTCATAATACTTTGCTTGGGACATCACAGTTATTCTCACAGCAACAGACTGTGATGTCACAACAGGGCATTATGATTTCAAATAAGGAACAAGCTACAGAGACAGATAAACTCTAAAAGAAAAATATCTTGTTTTTGAGGAAATTTGTTTTAGTAATAAATAATGGAGAGGGAAATCTGTACAAGGTATATGAAATACAAGCTGACTTGTGTCTAAATATTATATTTTTCAAAGTTTTCCCAAAGGCATCAGCTGCTCATTAACTGAGCCCTGCTGATACTCGACTATGGATGGTGCCTGCCTGGTGCTGGGGAAGGGGGTTGCTCAATTGAATTTATTACATTTTTCCATACTACCAAGAGCCCTGTACTGTGTTCAGGTTCAAGGGGCCAGATTTCGACATTCTTACTTTTAGCAAAAATCAAACAAAAATAAAATCATAGGAATACCTGCTGCTATGGAAAAAGAGAAATTCACTGCTGGTAGCAGCAAAACCTATTTGCATGTTGCTCCAATTAATTGAATGTCTTCATTACACATAGCATTTGAAAGGAACCCATCTTTGTGTCTCTTACAGTTCATAAACCCCCTGCTGACTATTTAAGTGGTACCAGGCTGAGTGTAGTTAGAGAAAGTACCACACCATGGTTGCATAATGTGGGTGCATAATGTGAGCTTTCAACCACCCAAGAAATGGCACAGGGGTTGAATTGGGCAGGAATCCACAGGAACTCCGTTCCCTTACAACTTCTATTTTTTTTTTTTATTTGTATTGTATTTCTGGTCGCCAGCCTGCCCCCATCTGGCCTGTTCCTGCAATCCCCATCACCTACCTTCCCTGGGACTTACCCTGTCTTTTGCTGTGCTCTGCCACAGAACTGTGCAGGTGCCCTGTCACTGGTGTGGGGCCTGCAGTGGACCAGGTCATCATCCAGCTGCAGTCTGGGTGTTTTCCACAACTTTTCTCCTTCGGCCTACTGCATGTGCTGTGACACATCGTACGAGCATTGTACGAGCTCTGCCTCCTCAGAGGCACCCCATGGCATCCCGTGGGGGGAGTCCCTTCCCTTTCATCCCACTGTGCTGCCACCCAGATTCTGCTAGGTTACAGCTGCCAAGTGGGACATGCATACCCCCATCCAAGGGTGAACAGCTGTCCTATCAATACTCAGTTTTCCCTTCTTGGTCAGTCCATGAGTGACCCACATCTGTTTCCAAAGCTGGATTGCTGGTGCAGCAGGCAGTGAGGCAGCCAGTGCCTCAGCCCACCACAGCACTAGGCTGGCACCTCTATTTTTTTCTTACTTTGTCCCACTCCATCAGGGCCCCTATCAGGCCTGACCCTCCAGCCCTGTCTCCATTATTTCATGGACTTACCATCAGCTCCCTTTGTCCATATGACTCTCCCCATGGCAGAGGCAGTCCAGAACACTGCTAAATGGATCCTAAGTCAGCATACAGGACATGTCATTGGGAGCGGGACCTGCTGGAGGGTCAGGTCCTTCACTCTGCCCAGCAGCATTTTTTTCCATTTGATGCACCTGCGCACCAAACATTTTGCTACAGTGAAAAGGGATTTCTGTGGTGTGTCCCTGCCAAGCCCATTGCAGTTGAAAATAGCACAAGCTTGGCAGTCTGCACCAATGATCAAGCACTGTGGTTGTGACAGCACTCGCTGTTTGCTGGGTGGAAATGTCATGTGTTTCAAAGGACCAAGCTGCTCCAATCAGAGGGCTTTGGTCCTTTGATTTCCATGAAGCTGGCTGGTCAGCAAGCAGCTGATTGACTGTCAACACCAGCAGGCTTTCTTTGATCAAGAGAGTGCCATGCTGGGTGACCGTCTGAACTGGGGGTTGTTGAAAGAATTTGATATACCTTTTAATTGTTTAGTGATTGAGAATGCTTATTTAAGGCTTAATTAGTTTGCTTATGTGTTGTTATTTCATTTGAGGGACTCCATTTGTGTTGTTTGTATGACCTGTTGTTTGTATTTTTACTGACTCGAATAGCAAGTGGTCAGGAGTAAGGCTTTTAGAACAATGAGGGAAATCAGTGAGAAAGGTCAAGGAGTTTGTTTTTTTATTTTGTAGCTAGGTCTCAGTGCCAGGGTTTGAGAACTGTGAGCTTTTTGTAGAAGGCTTGTGTTATTTTACCTTTCTAGCATCCCAGCATTTTGTGTTGGAAGCAGCTACCAGCTGTTGTCCTGTTATTATTGTCATCACTGCATCTTCCAGGGAGCAAGAATCTATCTGCCATCAGTGCACCCATGGGGTGCAAGATGGCAGAGAAGGGTTTGCCTGTGCACCAGATGGAGTACTACAGCACAGCATCAAGGAGTTTAGCCATGAAGTCTGCTGAGTTCACCTCTGTGCTTGCTATAGGATAATTCATATGGTCTGTCAGGCTTTTCTGTTGCTGCTGATTAACATGCCCCCAACCCTCGTAATTGTGCAGTGGACACTATTTGTTATGTGTAACAACTAACTGTAAACATAAAAAAAAATTGACACTTGAAAGTGTTTTTGAGATCTCATTTATGTTGCCCTCCCTGCTACTCTCTTTAGGTCATGGTTTGCTGTGATGGCTGACTCAGTGAGTGACAATTTTTTCTGTGTTTGGTTATCATGGTACTGCTGGTACATTTAGTGTTCCTATTGGGAGAGGAAGGTAAACTAAACCAAACCAAAGCCACCAATCAGTAAATGGAGCATTCAAAAGCACTAACACTCAGTTTTCATGGCATGAGCAGGGACTGTGTTGACATGAAGCCAATCAAAGTGACAGCTTTTTTTTCACACTTCATTTTCATTATTTATTTCAGAGTAAGACATTTGCTTTATCTGCATTTGAGGAAAGTTGAGGTTGTTTGAAGTGGGGTTGAATTAATGTGTCGTTGTGGAAGGGAAGGATATATGGTTTAAAAAGCATTTGAAGTATTGGCAAAATTCAGAGTCATCATGTCAAGTGTGTTCAACATGGATGTGCATATGTACTGATTTTGTTTTTACATGTGAAATGATCGTGTGTCTGCTGGGAATCCTCCCTTATGTTGTGCTAGGATAACATCATGGGTGAAGTTCTCAGCTGGCCAATCTGATTTCAGGATTTTTTCTTGACATTGTACAATAACAGACACTAGTAAAGCTAACTATAACAGACACACTCACACACACATATGCACACACACACAGTAAGAATAGATAAAATTCTGCTTTTAATTAATGCAGTTGTACAAGAGCTAACAGTTTATTTATTAAGATTTGTGCTCACAGTAATATCCTCTTTAGATAAAACCCTTTTTTATAAATGTATTGTAGAGCAACAGATACACAATCATTTTTTAGTTCATATGCATAATAAACAAGCCCAGCTGAAAACTACAGCAGATAAGAAATGGGTGTGTCTACACTAAATGGGTAAATTTATGCCACACCCACTTTACATGCCATTATTTTGAATACTATTGCAGTTTAGAACTCATGAATTGTACTGCAGTGTGCCATATAACCTGGTGAAAAAGCATTTACAACATGAGAGTGACAATACCAGTCCATACATTTTATTTAAAATATTTGCATAAATGTCCCCTCCTTTTCCATGTTCTCAGTGGGACATTATAACGCAGTGCATCTTGAATGCATTACTTCTTTTATTCCACTTACACTGCCAGATGCCAAACACTGTATATACATTCAAAAGACATACACTTTAAAACTTAGTGTGTTTGTATGCTTGCTGCTTTTTATTTCTTATAAAAATGCCACCACAACTTGTGATCATGTAAGTAACCTATTCTGTTCACCTAGGTTTCATATGTTATTGAAAGCCAGATGCCTTCAGGTTGGCGATATTATTGTGATCCAATCCCCTTTGACAAAAAAAAATGGGCTTCCCTTTCCAGTTCTGCTGTTTTGGTCTCCCGGGGCTCTTTAAATGGAATCCTGCTTCTACAGTATTTTGAACTCCTGGGTGTCCAACTCTGTCCCTCCCTCATCTCTGTACACAGTGCTCCCTATCATGCCCTGGGAGCATGATCACTACTAGAGAAAATGATTGGCTTATGTGCAGCCAATCACAAGAAAACCAGAGAGCATTTTGACTCTGTTTGTCCGTGAATATAGTCCATTTTATTCTGGATACCCTCAGTGAATATTTCTCTTTCTCCTGTGACTTGCATTGCTACAAACAGGATCCTCATGTAGAAAAGCACATTTTTTTTTAATCTGCTTCACAATCTTGGTCACTAGTATGTAGTTTAACAACAGAGGTTGCTGTGGGTACTATTTACTAAACATAAATGCTGATTGTTAGCAGATTTCAATCGGCTTCTCCTGCTAGTAGGCTGGAAATGATTCCATCAAGAGATAAGGACAATCCTGTTTGTAACAGGGATAGCTGTAGCAGTATTTGTCCCTGTTACAATGGGATTTAAAAAATCGGGCAATGCTTTTTGTGCTAAATACTCTGCATGATATTATTTATTTTAATGTAGTTTATAACTGCCATTGAAATAAATAATATAAAGTCAGAAAATGACATTTACTTATAAAAATGGCAAAAATTGTCCTGGTCAAAGTATGTAAATGTAATGTTTAGTTGGAACAGTGGTCTAAAAACATTAAGGATGTGCTGCTGCTGTGATTTATCAAGGAGTGTAAAGTGAATTAATCTTTAAATCCTTGTTTGAATTTCAAAACTTTGTTTTAAAAGCCCCCTTCACAGTTCAAACCTGTTTGTAACAAGGATGGAGTTTTCATATTAAGGTTTGTAACTGGGGGACATGTTGTGAATATCGTCCCTGTTACAAACCAGACTTTTAGTGTTTCCCTTTTTTGTGATTATTATAGTATTTGTGGTTCATTTTAGTGAGAATTTGAGTAGTGTAACAAAGAACTTTTGGGTTGAAAATGGCTGCCGGCTTGCTTTGAGTGGGTGGCGGGTGGCAGGTGTGCAAAGAAAAATATAAAATGTTATGTTTACTCTATATAGTGATATTAAACTCTAAAAGGATATGGTGCTACAACAATTTACTAATATGTTTAGGCTGCACAAAGCTTTTTAAGTCTTTTGAAAAAGTCATCTTAAAAGCCCTCTCCCCAGTTCAATCCTGCTTGTAACAGAGACAGAGTTTTCATACTAAGGTTTGTAACTGGGGACATTTTGTGAACATCTGTCCCTGTTATAAACAAGATATTTATTAAAAATAAATATTAAAATTATATTATTAAAATAATGGCATAAAGGTGGCATTTTTAAGGCTGACTTCCAAAGCAGTGAATCTTCTGAAAAAGACATCCAGTGTGGGGTTCTTTGTAGCCACATGGTTGTACATGCCTTCTTGTTGTTTGTAGCCCCATGGTTGCACATCCCTTCATGTTGTTTGCATCCCCATGGTTGTATGTGCCTCCATGTTGTTTGTGGCCTCATGATTTTATGTACCTCCATGTTGTTTGCAGCCTCATGGTTGAGCATGCCTCCACGTTGTTTGCAGCCCTGTGGTTGCACGTGCCTCCATGTTGTTTGCAGCCCCATAGTTGCAAGTGCCTCCATATTGTCTGCAGCCCAGTGGTTAAGCATGCCTCCATGCTGTTTGTAACCCAGTGGTTGAGCGTGCTTCCATGTTTGCAGCCCCATGGTTGTGCATGCCTCCATGTTGTTTGTAGCCCCATGATTGTGCGTGCCTCCATGTTGTTTGCAGCCTCATGGTTGAACATGCCTCCGTGTTTGCAGCCTCATGGTTGTGTGTGCCTCCTTACTGTTTGCAGTCCCATGGTTGTACGTACCTCCATGTTGTTTGTAGCCTCATGGTTCTACATGCCTCCATGTTGTTTATAGTCCTGTGGTTGTGTGTGCCTCTATGTTGTTTGCAGTCCATGGATGAATGTGCCTCCATGTTGTTTTCAGCCCCATGGTTGTGCATGCCTCCATGTTGTTTGCAGCCCCATCATTGTGCATGCCTCCAAGTTGTTTGCAGCCACATGGTTATACATGCCTTCATGTTGTTTGCAGCCCCATGGTTGTGCATGCTTGCATGTTGTTTGCAGCCCCATGGTTGTGCATGCCTCCATGTTGTTTGCAGTCCCATGATTGTGCTTGCCTCCATGTTGTTTGCAGCCTCATGGTTGAACATGCCTCCATGTTGTTTGCAGCCTCATGGTTGTATGTGCCTCCTTGTTGTTTGCCGCCCCATGGTTGCACGTACTTCCATGTTGTTTGCAGCCTCATGGTTCTACATGCCTCCATGTTGTTTACAGTCCCGTGGTTGTGTGTGCCTCCATGTTGTTTGCAGTCCATGGATGAATGTGCCTCCATGTTGTTTTCAGCCCCATGGTTGTGCATGTCTCCATGTTGTTTGCAGCCCCATCATTGTGCATGCCTCCATGTTGTTTGCAGCCACACGGTTATACATGCCTTCATGTTGTTTGCTGCCCCATGGTTGTATGTGCCTCCATGTTGTTTGCAGCACCATGGTTGTGCATACTTCCATATTGTTTGCAGCCCCATGGTTGTACATGCCTCCATGTTGTTTGCAGCCCCGGGCTGTATGTGCCTCCATGTTGTTTGCAGCCCCATGCTTGTACATGCCTCCATGTGATTTTCCAGGGCCATGGTCAGTCTTCTTTATGGCCCTAGTGGGTCCACATGAGGAGTACTGTGCACGCCTGCTCGAGTATGTCACTGTAGGCCTGCCCACACATTCTCGTCTGGTGGATTCAACTATGCCTTCACCAGTGGTCTTCCAGGTCCCTGGTCAGTCTTCTTCTGAGCCCTGGTGGGTCATCATGAGTAGTACTGTGCACACCTGCTTGAGTATGGTACTGTAGACCAGTGCCCGTGTTCTTGTCTGGTGGATTCAGCTACACCATCACTTGTGGTCTTCCAGGTCCCTGGTCAGTCTTCTTCAGGGCCCTCATGAGGAGTACTGAACACACCTGCCCAAGTATGTCACTGTAGGCCAGTGCCCACATTCCATCTGAAGGATTCAGCTATGTCATCACCTGTGGTCTTCCAGGCCACTGGTCAGTCTTCTTCAGGGCCCTGGTGTGTCCGCATGAGGAGTACTATTCACACCTGATTGAGTGAGTCACTATGGATCAGAGCCTGTGTGCTCATCTGTTGGATGGCAACTACACCATCACTTGTGGTCTCCCATTTTGTTTTCAACAGAATCTGTATGCCCACAAAATGAGTGACACCACTGTTCCATCAAAGCATGCCATTGCAATGCGCAAATTCAGACAGAATAATAAAGCCAACCCAGATTGCTATGAAGCATTCAAAGCATCTGATGCAGCACGACTGAAAGAGTTCTTCAAAAACATGAACTATGAAACATGGAAAAGATACAATGAGGCTACCAAGGATAGGATGCGTAAATACCAAATGCAAAAAAAATTAAAAAAATTGACAGCCAAGGAAAATGAAAAATAAACATTGCACCAGGGCTGATGATGAAAAGGAGACAACAACATGAGGCTTGGCATGTGAAGAAACAAAAGCAATGGCAAGAGATTTCAGTGCAGAAGAAAAGAAGAATCAAAGAGAAGGATGCAGAGTGCAAAAGACAGACATATGAAGAAAAGAAGAGAAATTACACTGCAAGAATGTTCCGTGACATCAGTGACATTGTGGGAACATGAACCTCAAAGAGTTCCCTGAGAAAAGCTGTGTACCATGCCAAACAAAAATTACCAAAATCAGCAGGAAAATGTGCAGCTGTTATCGCTGACTTAATTAAAAATGCCTCCAGGAATGAAAAAGAGTTGCTTAAAAAAATCTGCATCTATTGCTGCAGTCAGAGAAATCAGTTTTAAAATGCATAAAGAAAACATGCCAAACCTTGACAAGGAAAAGAGAGTTTTTGTTTCCAAGTTATCTGCTCACCTGGATTACAAGCATGGACTAAAG
The DNA here is from genome assembly GCA_016271365.2 of Neoceratodus forsteri. Taxonomy (NCBI): domain Eukaryota; kingdom Metazoa; phylum Chordata; order Ceratodontiformes; family Ceratodontidae; genus Neoceratodus; species Neoceratodus forsteri. Next base: position 1,745,273,491 of record CM057449.1, read on the forward strand.
AAGAAAGTCTGCAGTGAACTCGTCATCAGCAACAAGTATCTTCCAAGTATTTTGCTCTAAGAAGATCAAATTTGAATGCTGAGTTGCGGGCAAGAAGCACCAACACATTAAGCAGTGAGATGCAACAAGCTGTTCTGGAGCACTACCACCACCCTGACATGAGCACAAGTATGCCCAATAAAAGAGATAAGCTAATGTAACTCCCAAATATATTCTGTAGAGGTCCATCACTGAGGCATATTTAACCTTTGTAAAGGACAATACAGCACCCATCAGTAAGTCAATATTTGCACAGTTGAGAGCCAGGCATGTCCTGGTACCGAGTAAGGCCAAGGCATATCAGTGCTTCTGTGAGTACTGCACCAATATAGATTTGCAATTAAAAACTCTTAATCAGTTGTCAAGATCACAAAAAGCAAAATGCATCATCACGGACAGATACATGCATCAGCATTGACACTTTGTCTACAGGAAGGAAGATATGCCAGATTACAGTCCATCGACAGACAGTGCCCCACATGTGGTGTGCACCAACTGAAGAAATTCATGGAACCATTAATCCATGCAACTGGAAATGAGGAGGTATCATGGAGGAAAAAGGGGCCAGACAATATACAGACAACTGAAGAAGAAAAAAGCACCTTTAACATCAAGTGGAAATATAACCAATTTAATCAATGAACTGATGAAGGAATTGAGGTCCTTTTCTGCCCATTTATTTGAGGCCAGATGGCAGCAAACACAGTCTGCACACATTACCAAAAGTCCTCTAATTACATCTGCAATGATTGTTATGGATTTTGTAGAAAATTGTAGCTGCTTCATGCAAAATGAAGTACAGAGTGCACTTTGGTCAAAAGTACAGAGAACGTTACACCCCATGGTAATGTTTTACAAATTTAACACATGCAGTGGACCGGATCCAGTAAGAGAGGTAATACATATTATTTCAGACGATGCTCTCCATGATGCACACACAGTGAAGGACAATGTAAAGATTGCAGTGCAACATCCCAGAGAAGTAAGACTCATTGTACTAAATAGACTCATTCAGTTGAGTGATGGTTGTAGTGTGCAATATAAGTCAAAAACACCACTGGTTGACTTAACATTTGGCACTGAGGACTTGGACATTGGAACAGTCGAGTGCCATTACTTTGGCTCATGTCATGGAAAAACCCCTGCAATGAGAGGGTGGAGTGGTAAAAATTGCTACCACTACAGCAGTAAAATCGTTGCCAGACCTTGTCATTGATGGGGCATTCAGTTTCCACCTTTTCTGTACTGAAAGACTGACCAGAGACAGTGTGGATTTGCAGGAGAGTTCAGTCATTCTTGGTGTGGTTTTTATATTGTAAATCAAGGCGAAGTTAGCCGAGATCGCCCAGAAAGATCTGAAATTGGCACTTTACAAGGCACCAGACAATTACCCATGCAAGCTCAATGTTCGGCACTTGACATGCTTCTTTTCTTCATGTGAAGCTAATGATGTAACCTGTGAGAACAGTGACTTCACTTGTGACTGGGCAGAAAAGCACTTAAAAATAAAACATCAAGAATCACAACAGGAGCACATTTTCTTGAACCTTGTAGCACTAGAATCCACCACACTAGGCGACCATGCATATCTTAACAATGATGGTGAGTACGTACAGTAATATTTGTGTCATTTTGTTGAAAGTGTGAAAACATACTAAACAATGTAACTTGTATCCATTTTGGAGCTGAATCTTTCAAGCATTCATGGTGAGGATGATCTGGACATGATGACCATTGCCCATCGTCACATTCGTATGACAATGGAAAACAGAGTCCAGCAACAGATGGAATATAAAAGTTATGGAAAGGGGGAACAGTCATATGGGAAAAAATATTTTATTGCCAGCAACCCGTGTCACTTTGTGGGGTGAGACTGAAGTATAACTTAACCTTTTTAATGCTAATTTTCTCATAATAGGTTGCAGGTGTTTTTATTTTTGAACTTTCATTTATTTTATTTAAGTTCAGAGAAACCATCTGTTTACAAGAATTAATACATAAATTAATACAAGGGTCTCCAGGTTCATACATTCAAATATACACAGCATGAGCTATTTCTTACATTCCTTGATATTTTTATCTGGGTATTAGACAATTCCATCGTTTCTAACCAAATCATGCTGGAAAACTCTACAAAAGTAGAGATACTTACTAAACACCATTCCATTTCATATTTTGCCGTTAAGTTCCCAGATCAGTTCTTAATGCCCTGAAAAACTGACATCTAAGAGACCTTCCAAAAAGATATCAGATATCTAAGAAATAATATCTCTTAAAGCTATACATAAATCTTACATATTAATAAAAAAGTGTAAAACACAAAAAGTGAGTGAGACCTTGTTTCATTTATTTCAGCTGCCCAGGAAAAACCTGGCTAAAGCTATCCTATGCCTAATCCTTAGATCTTGTCAGCTAGAGGTAGCGACCCTCATCTTGACCATGGTGAGATCACCCCTCACCTCGCCGTCATATGACCCACTCCGACACTCCAAGGAATGGCATCTGCCTGGGTCAGAACCCCTGCCCACTAAGTCCAGGACTACTAATCCTACCTTGATCTCCAGCCACATTAAGTTAGCTCTGGAGGAGCTGTTCCAGGACTGGGATTCCCTCTTTTATTTCTTTATATTCATAAAAGTGTAGCCATCTTGTGTTAAATTTGTCTGTGGATAGCCTCAATTGGGCTGTAATAGCCTCCATTCCCTGAATTGCTTCAATATTTCTAAGCCACACTTGCAATGAAGGAGAGGGTACCAGAGTCCAGTTCTGCATAATAACTTTGAGGGCTGCTCCAGTTAGAATGTAAAAAAGGTATTTTCCTGCAGAACTCGTGATTTCCTTGGGGGGGGTGGGAGTCCCAGCACCATATTTTCAAATTTTAGTCGAGTAAGGAGGGATACGATTGAGGTCACCTCCCCAACAATATTGCTCCAAAAGAGGGTGATTTTTGGACAATCCCAAAAAATATGGTAGTGTGACCCTAATGAGTCACAACCTCTCCAGCATTTGTTAGAGAAGAGCTTATTATAATAAGCAGATATAATTGGGGTTTTGAAAAAATGGATATTGATTTTCCATCTGAATTCCCTCCATGAGGGTGAGTTGGTGGTTTTATGTACCCCTTGCCGATACATTTCCACTCCCGCTCTGTCAAAGAGAGGTTTGCCTCTGAGTCCCACCTCCCCTCCACCCTCTGTACTGCCACCATCCCTCTATCTTCCATCAGTATTCTGTAAATTTGTGATATGAATGACCTAGTGTCCCCGGAAATACTTTTCTGATAGGTCAGTACATTGGGAGCAGTGGGTCTTTGGGATACCTCAGTGAGACCAATTGTATTGGAAATATAATGAGAGCACTGATAATATCTAAAAAGGTCAGCACTACCCAGATGGAACTCAGCTTGCATTTGAGAAAAGGATTTCAACTGATTCCCATCTAGAAACTGCCTGGGGTATTTCAAACCTAGAGTAACCCATCTAAAGAAACAGGGGTCCCCCACCGAGGCTGGGAATCCTGGAAGAAATTATAGTGGTAGGTACTCCCAAATTGGGCAAATTATTTCCCAATTCTTTCTAGCTTCCATCCATAGGGACATTGTATGCCGGATGAAAACATTATGAATATTTTTCAAATCTTTCAACAGGATCCTCCACGGAAGAATGTTTAAAGGGGTGGGGTGGGGTCACACTCCCTATCCTCTATTTCCAGCCAACCATGATGCCTACCTGTTTTCAGCATTTTAATGACCGGGAGTACTTGGATGGCCAAATAATATTCAGAAAAGTTCGGGAGACCCATTCCTCCCTTATCCTTCTCTTCAAGCAGTACTTCCCATCTAATTTTTGGCCTTTTACCGAGCCATATGAAATCTGATAGTTTTTTCCTAAGGTCCTTCCAGTCCTTTTTTGGTACCTGAATAGGGAGATTAGAAAATAGAAAAAGATACCTGGGTAAGATATTCATTTTGATCACTTCCAATCTGTTAGTAAATGTTAGGAGGAGCAGGGACTACCTATTGAGGTCCTCTCGGACTTTGTAGAGCCAGAACTTCATAATTATGTTTATATATTTAGTTAAGGTTTATAGGTATTTGAATCCCAAGCTATCCTATTTTGTGAGTGACCCATTTGAAGGGGATTTTAGTCCTTATTTCTGGGTCCAAAGCTGGGCCTGTAGGTAGTACTCAGACTTCTGTGTGTTAACCTTAAAGCCTGATATATCTCCAAAGGATGACAGGAGTTTCATAAGATGTGGAAAGGCCGACTGAGGGGTACCTATAAATATTAAGGTATCGTCTGCATATACGGAGATCTTATGGGAGGAGTTTTGGATATCTATGCCTTGAATCTCTGCATGGTGTCTAACCGCCTGAGCTAGAGGCTCCATACTAAGCACAAAGAGTAGAGGAGACAGAGGGCATCCCTGCCTGGTCCCCCTAGTGATGTTAAATGAAGGTGAGATGGTCCCATTAACCCTCACTCTAGCCTGTGGGTGTTGATAGCAGGCTCTTATCCCTTGAAGGAAGTTACCTTGAAACCCTATTTTATTCAGGACTTCAAAAAGATAGGCCCAACTCAGCCTATCAAAGGCTTTTTTGGCATCGATAAACAGTGCTAGGGCAGGTTTACCCCTCTTGCCTCCGGAGCTCACACTATTAAGGAGTCACCTGACATTGTCAAACATATGACGGTGGGGAATAAAACCCATCTGGTCAGGATGAACCAACAGCTCCACATATCTTTGTAGGCGGATGGCCAAAATTTTTGCAGGTGTTATTTTAATTTTTTATATTTAATCATAAAACCACTTGGCACTTAAAGCTTTCTTAACACTAGTGCCTGCTAGTGCCACTACTTCTGTGGCACATAGTGACCCCCCAAGGGGAGAAGGACATCTTGAGCTCCATAGCCCTCCTGTCAGCCTACACACCTGGCATCACAGGACTGGCATAGATGCATCCAGGTCATCAACCTGCCAGAGTGCTCCCCCCACTGATTAGCACCACAAAGACAAAATTCATAAAAAAGCAAACAAGATTTGAGAGCATTTTTAATGTCCCCCATAGTCCCTTTTTTCCCTTTGTAGTCTGGCTGCACCTGTAAAACAAAACAAATTATGAAAATGTCATGCTTAATCTTTTTTTTTTCTCTTTTTTCTGGCAGGATGACCCATCACCTTAATGGATCCCCACAGAAGACTACTGATGCACCACAGTGGAGCATTAGGAACTGAAATCATCAACATCCTAAAATCCTTAGTTACAACAGCCAACACAGAAACACTGATACTCGGAGACCTCAACATGGATTGGCTCACACACAAATCGCATAGCCTGAAATCCCTTTGTGATGAACTAGGTCTTGCCTAGATAATTAGTGAGCCCACTAGGATTAACACCACCAACATTGCCAATAGTTCTCTCATCGATGTCATACTTACCACCCATCCCCACAAAATACTACAATCAGCTGTTTTTTCCCAATGATATGAGTGATCATAGAGTTGTGGTCTATACAAGACATCAAACCAAAGCCCGCAATCAGCCTAAGTTCATAATCAAGCATTCCTTTCGTAAATTCAACACCCTGAGCTATCTGACCGACCTTAGCAAGGTCAAATGACAAGATCTGTACCTCTCTAAAACAGTCGATGAGGCTGTCTCTAACCTAAATGAAAATCTCACCACCCTGGCTAACAAGCATGCCCCATTTATTAAGGTGCATACGCGAAAGGTCTCCCACCCCTGGTTTACACCGGAGCTCAAAACCACACTTATAAACTGAGATAAACTCTGGGCTCTAGCAAGAAGAACTAAGAATCTGACAGATTGACAGACATTTAGAGCAGTTAGGAACGCCTGCGTAAAACATATTCACTCTACCAAAGCGAATTACTACATTTCCACTCTGGAAAAAGCCAAAGGAAACTTGCAGAAAATTTGGGGGACCATCAAATCTATTCAAGGTCGACCAGCTGCTCCCTCCATCCCAGCTAAGATCAACATAAATGGCACAGTTATTGAGAACAATTACCAAATCCTCGAAGAACTGAATTCTCACTTTGCCACAGCTGGTCTAGCTTTTGATGCATCACTGTACGCATCTCGTACTAGTATCCATGCTAGCCCTATCACTGTCCCGAAAGCTACAGCCCATCCTTTCCAGCTGCTCCCCCTCAGCTTCAAAGAAGTCGAGGATTCACTCATCAGTTTAGATACCACAAAAAGTGCCAGAGACGATGGCTTAGAACCATTTTTCTTAAAAGTCGGCTATTGCTATCTTACTTCTCCCATTCTCCAAGTATTCAACCTCTCTATCTCTTCTGCTACAGTTCCATTATGCTGGAAGTCTGCTCATATCATACCCTTATTTAAATCTGGCGACCTATGAGACTTAAACAATTACAGACCAATCTCAATCTTGCCTATCCTTTCAAAAGTCCTCGAAAAATTTATTTATATACAATTGAAGAATCATCTGGAAACCTACTCTCTCTCCTCAATCCAGCCCAATCAGGCTTTCGCTCTAATCATAGCACTGTTACTGCACTAGCTAAAGTCACTGATGACTGGATCTCAGCCAAGGATGTTAAAAAAATTACGGGTGCAGTATTCTTAGATTTAAGTAAAGCATTCGACACCGTTGCCCATACTCTAATTGTGAACAGCCTCACCAATATTGGTGCTACCCTAGCTACTACTAAATGATTCTCCAGTTACCTATCAGGTAGGATGCAGAAAAGTCAAAGCTGGTGGGCTGTTCTCTGCCTCCTTACCAGTTACTAGGGGAGTCCCGCAAGGTTCCATCTTAGGTCCTATACTCTTCTCCCTATATATCAACAACCTTGATTCTCAAATAACCAGGTCAACCTTGCATTTCTTTGCAGACGATACAGTTTTGTATACATCCGGCCATACAATATCAGAAGTCAGGGATATACTTCAAGTTGATTTCGCACAGCTAGAAACAAATCTCATCAATATCAAACTCCTCCTAAATGCTAAAAAAACTAAGGCCATGATTTTCCCCCCAATACTTCCTCCATCACCATGACTGTCCCACCTAAAGACTTCATCGTTACATCCCTAGGTGAACCCCTGGAAGTTTTCTCTAAACTTAAATACCTCGGCTTTTGGTTAGACAACAAGCTCTCCTTCAACGAGCACATTGACGACCTGTCCAGAAGACTAAAAGCTAGACTAGGCTTCTTCTTCCGAAATAGGTCTCTCTTTCCCCTGGAAACCAGATTCAGGCTTGTTCAGACCACCTTCCTCCCTTTACTTGACTATGGAGACATATTATACACTTCTGCAGCAATTACTAGCCTAAACAAATTGAACATTTTCTATCACCGCGCCCTGTGCTTCATTACAAACTACCCATACCGAACCCACCATTGCAAACTATACGCAGCTGTTGGTTGGATTTCACTTACCATTAGACGTACACTTCATGCTGGCATTTGGACACTAAAACTTCTTCTGAATAAATTACCAAGCTATTTAGTAGCACTTATCCAAACTGCCCACAGCTCTTATTTCCTTAGGAAATCAGATTTTATCCTACTCGATGCACCTAGGACTCATACCTCCTTTGGCAGACCAGCCTTCTCAAGTGTCCTACCAACTATTTGGAGCCAGCTGCAATCCACTCTGAAACTATCCAGTGTAGTCTCAGTAAATTTCTTCAAAAAACTGGAGGCTTCAAAAATAAAGGACACCTGTAACTGTTTCTAAACTCCCTTCCTAGCTTTCTCCTTACATCCTTAGTTTGTTCTCACTACACCGCCTTCCTTAAACAACTTGTACTAAATATTTTTTTGGCTTTTGTTTTTTACCTAGGACTGTTTACCCATGTACCTTGTAGGACCTGGTCCGCCATTTATGTATTGTTATGTTATTGCCTGCATTGTATATTTGTTATAACCATGCACCCAGGACCTCCTTGTGAATGAGCTTGCTCAATGGAGCTTTTCTGCAATAAACTTGAACTTGAACTTGAATCTAGAAATTGAATCGTATTGTGCTATATTCTATGACAATGACTATTACATCAGGAAGCTGATTGCGGTGAAGGACTCTATGTACACATTTACATTTGTGCACAGGCAGTGATCAGCCTCCCAAAATGCGACATTTTGTTTGCCACGGAGAGAGGATATTTACACTGTTGATGCAAAATATATAATATGTGGACCACTGGACACTGTGGAAGATGGGCCTTATGCAGAGGAAGGCACAGAAACGGTGAACAAAGCCTTCAAAATAATGACGCAGTAAAGCACTTGGGCCATATGTACATTTACTGAAGGAACTGAGACTGTAATAAGCAATGTATATAGTGTGTATAGTGCGGCGTGTATAGTGTAGAGTTTTGGTTAAGGTTTTAGTTGAATTTAATTCTGTGTCTGGTATTTTATTGAGTAATAGTATTGATCTGTTGTATCATGAATTTCCTTTGTGATGGTGGTATGCAATATTAGAACTTTTGCTCTAATTAATTCATAAATAATATGACTTTAAACAGTAAAAATATAAACTGGAAAGGAATAAAGGACTCAAATAGCCTCATTTTATGTTTTCCACAATGTTTTCAGTAACAACTTACCTATTCTGGATATTTCTCCATCCCGTTACATATGTTAATGTAATGCTCGTTCACTGCTTTTTTTTTGGGGGAGTAATTTTTAAAATAATCCAAAAAAGGTTTTCATGTTATCTACTTTTATCCCCATTTACACACTCATGCATTTTAATCTATGAATACCCAGGAATTCTGGATAAGGAAAAAGTTTGAAATTACTTTGCCCCATAGTTATGCACCATGTGTTAGACTGATGGTCATCACACACAGTTACATGTAGATACTTTGATGTTTCTTAGTGAATTAACTAAATGAAGCAAAGTGCTACAGATGTATGTAAACACCAAAAAATATTTATACATAATTTTTTTTATTTAACATATTCTCTGTCTCTGTTACATACATTACATGGTTACTGTTTCCAAATATTAGGGTCTGTACCTGGAAAACCACAAGTGATGTTGTCTTCTTGTTTACAATTTAAGTAAAAGACCTGAAGGGTAAAATATTTATGGTGAAAGAAGAAAGAAATTACATTTATTTTTCCACAGTCATGCCCACATATGTACCCTATTACTGTGGATAGGCCCAAATATATTTACAAGCAAGAAATGTACTATAGATAATGGTAACAGACCTACATAGAAACATACTTTGTTCACTTTCCCTGAGTATGCCTTTTTACTTTTTCAGAACCTGACTGAAGGAGTTAAACAAATTGCAGAGTTTTTTGGTTTTTCCCTATCTGAGGAACAAATTCAATCAGTAGCTGACCGTGGTACTTTTAGATCCATGAAGGAAAACTCCAAAACCACCCATCCTGGCATTAGTGATGTGTTCTTCCGTAAAGGTTTGTTTTAAAAGCAGAGTGTTTTGTATTTGGTTTGTGCATATATTATCCTGTTTTGAGTTGAGCAGATCCTATAAACAGTTTGCAGACTGGGAGTGGATAGATTGCTTTCTAAATCCATTATCCAGCTAAATGGATGTAATACTTTTGGATCATATATCCATCAAGCTTTTGGATATACTGGCAGACTGGAAAGCGCAATATCCCCCCACACCTCTACCTGATATAATTATCAAGACAATCAGTAAAAGGCATTTATTTGTGTTTCATACTACAAAACAATAGTCAGGCACATGTTTGAACTTTCATGCTGCTGATATCAGATTAATTACTAACAACTTCTTATCCCAGAAGCCCCACATCCCCTGCAAAAGTGATACTCCTTGGCTGCCCCGGCGGCACTGAGGGTTGAGGTGCTGGACACCACACCTCACACCATGCTGGTGACCTGGGTTTGGGAATGGACTCTGGCTGCTGGGGGTTTGCAGGGGAGAAGATAGATTGAGCATCCCAGGACTGCTCTCCTTCCTCTGGGATGGGCTTGGGGGTTGCATCGTGCTCAAGCAGCCCATAGTGATGACCGGGAGTGGCACGGGTGTGGCACCAGAATGGGGGGAGTATGGCAAGGTGCCCACATATGCGTCATGCGTCATTACACTGCCGACTCCAGGGGCTTAACTGGTGGAAAAAGGCTGGGCATGACCATGCAGCTTGATGGCTTTGCTTCTGCCAACCTGGAGGCCTGTCATGGAATCACATCGGTGATCCGGTCCAGCCCAGGGCAGAGAGGTAAGGGGGATCCTCTGATGGGCTGGGACAGCCATGCTGGACCCCCAATGTTGGGTTGGACAAGTGGGATGGGAAAATCAGCAAAAACAACATGGAAGGGATCATTTATTACCAGCAGTACAGGTTGACATGTAATATACTGTGGTCTTTCAGACCTATCAGTAATCAAATCAATGAAGGTTAATGTTGTCTTTATAAATCTATGTTTTATCCTTATTTCTTTTTTCTAGGAGAGGTCGGTGACTGGGTGAATCATTTCAATGAAGTTCAAAACAAGGAGATGGATGCAAAGTTTGAACAGTGTCTGGCAGGAACAAAGCTGGGTGCCAAACTAAAGTATGATGTATACTGCAAGGCATGAACCCCATGGAAAATATAACAGTACTGGAGAACTTAAAGCAACAGTGCAAGACCTTTACTTTTTTAAGCTATTTTAGATTGCCACTTATCTCCTGACTTGTATGATACCCTTCTTTCCACAGTTTGAGTCTGTTTTAGAACTTTTTTTTGTGTTTGAAATATTAAAAGGGGTGCTCCTTTTAATACGGCTCGGACCAGGTCTTCATCGGTATTCTCAGCTGTTTTTGTCCATCAGTTGTTAAAATATCACTTCTGTTGTGACTAAAATGAATTATTGTGCAGCAGGCAGTGCTCTCTGACATTATAGAACAATAGGTATTCAAAAACAGCTGCACATACTGATGAAAACCTGGTCTGAGCCATATTAAAAGGAGTACTCCTTTTATTATTTCAAACATAAAAAAAGTATTAAAGCAGACTGTGAAAAGAATGGTATCAACAACTTAGGAGGTGAGTGGCACTCTAAAATAGCATAAAAAGTATAGATCAAAATGTTCACGAGATTCTTGCACTGCTGCTTTAAGAGATTGAGGCCACATATTCTTAAATAAACTATTAGTGAGGAACTCAAATTCTGAATCATTCTGTAAATACAGAGAACAACACACACACACACACACATATATACACACTAACTGTCTGTCTATCTCTCAATCAGCCTGTCTATTTGTCTGTCTACCTATCTCTAACTAGCACAATTGCACCAGTAACTAATCATTTTAAGATTTTTTTTGTGGTCAAATAATAAAACAAAACAAACACACAAACAAGAAAAGTACAAAGATTTAAAACCTGAAACTTTCAGGGTCATTAGAAATTGGACCAGGATAGACTAAACTTAAAAAGTGCCAGAACGAGTGCAGGTGCAGATAAAAAAAGTCAGAAAATTAGATGAAAAAACACCACAGCGTTTTTACTTGGAAGCTGATTTCCAAGTCAATCAGAAACTTTTCCTAAACCATAGTATTTTCCTCCTTGCCACTGCCAAAACCAATGAGTGAACATGAATACTGTATTTTATTTCATTCGTTATTGACTTCTGTATCAATCACGAATGAAAAATTGAGATGTCCTCATGTTTAACTTTGCTTCGTACACTGGCTGCCCAGTCCTGGTGTTGAATAATCTCCACCACCTTCCTGACAGTGGGTGCCAAACCCTGATTATGGGCACATGTTATTAATGAAAGTTTTGTGGCCACTGGGTACCTAATCCTTGTGGCTCATTTACAATACTCCCCAAGTGTAAACAGAAGCATTTCGCCCTCTGCCACCAATACTATCTCCTCCCCCCATGGCCACCCTATACATAATTTAAACATTGCTTCCAAGGTACGTGACTGGCACAGCCCTCTCTGCACCTTGGCTGGTTACCATTGTCTGCTCTACTGTCTGCCATTGATCAGTAACCTGTTAAAAAGAAAGAAAAAACAACTCCCCACCCTCAAATACTCTTTAGCACCCATCCCACAATCCTCCCCCCACATCAAAGTTAATCCCTTCCTCCAGCTACTTAATGTAAATCACTCCACCATCTTTCTTCCAGTCAGCCTCTTCCCTAAATATTAACCCTCCATCCTGACCCACTGTCTGGCACCCATGCTACCATCTCCCCCCCCCCCATAGCCATCCTGGTACCTATCCTAAGATCTGTCTCATGGTCAGTGACCAACATAACCCTCCCTCCTCCTTGGCCAGTCACTGTCTCCTGCTACACCTGTCTGCCACCAGTTGTAACCGAACAACAAAAAATCTCAAAGAAAAAAAAAATCTAAGTCAGCAAAAGTCCATAATGTGCATACACCCAAGAACTTGAAACTGGTGTCCCTGAAAGCATATTGTGGGGTTCAATTCAAACCCCATACCTACATGGTTGTGAGGGAGGGGAGTAAGCATAGTGATCTGCAAATCTGGGAGCAAAAAGTTACAAGAATATAAGAGTTATTGGTGATTTAAAAAACACCTCAAAAAACCTTAGTCCAAAAAACTCGAACTGCAAAAGTGCAGGGACTTATTTTTTTCCACTGTCTTTTTTTTTTTTTCTATCATCCATAATGTTTACATATTGCATTTTAATATTTTTACGTCCAAATATTGGGCATAGGCAACTTATCACCCGCTAATGACAACCCAAGTTGCAGCTTTCAGATCTGTCTCACTGGTCTGTTGCTTCACATTAGGCCTGCAGGGCCCAGCACCAAGCAAGCTGCAGGTTTGGCACCAAGCTCAGTGTGTTTGCTGCTTTAAATACAGCCTGCAAGTTCCTGCACAAAGCAAACTGCAGGTCTAGTGCTGTGTCCAGTGATCTGCTGTTTTGCGTAAGGCCCTGTAGGCCCTGTGTAATGACAGCTAAATGTGTCAGTTGTTATATATCTGTTTCAAAAAGTAAGGAAATAAACTGAAAAAAACTTACGTTAATGCACCTGTTCAAATTAAAATACAAACAGTAGGAAAATCAAAAGTACTGGGAAAAGTTCCTGGAGCTTTTGTGAATCTGCTGTGTGTTATTCCCTTAAGGTTAAATGATCACAAGACACAGTGTTGACTTTACATTAATTTTAGCAATGTTTTGTCACACAAAGTAAAATTTGGACATGGTACTGCTTGAGCAGAGAGTGCCAAAGTTAGTGTAGCACCAACATTACATTGCATTATCATTCAAAACCCGAGGAAGAGCACACCACAGATTTACAAAGGTTCCAGGGACCTTTTCCCTCAAAAAAGTCAAAAAAGGAAGAAATCAAAGTCAGGGTCCAATGACTAGAATGCTTTACCACAATTATTCTAAAACAATAACATGAGTATAATGTAATGCGTGGAATTAGGTTCCCAAGCAATGGTGTGAAAAAAGTCTATGAACCTAAATTGGAAATTACTTACTTCTCTGCTTCTGTTATACCAGTTATTATTTACTGGGAGTGGAGATTCACTCAGTCAATCACAAAAAATATCTAGAGTGCCTTTGTCAGGCCACAAAGCAAACCTGCTATGCATTTGAGCCAATGAAGGCACCCCTGAGATGCTAATGAGTAATGACTTCTGACAGAGCATTCAGCATGCAAACATTCTGTTGGAAGTTTACACAGAATTTGGGAAACCCACATTTTGTTAATCTCTTTTTTCAATTTTTCTTTTTACATTTTTCCACTCATATTCTAGTGATAATATCATACTGCGGATGCTGAACTTGAGAACAGTGGCCCTCTAGACAGAAGATAAAGACAGGCCTTTGGCCTCAGTCTTTCTCTACTGCCCGCAATGCCATTATTACCTCATACAACATATACAGAATCACATTATCATCATAAAAGTTATATTACAGAATTTCCATTTTACAAATTGTAACTGCTGTTTCTTGACAAGGAGTATTAATGAACAGCAGGGACCAAATGTTCATGTTAATGTAGTTTTGAATTTAAGGAAGGAAGAGGACTTGTTTTTGTTTACATTAAATGTATTAAGCTTTTTAAATGTTTGCAAAATGCTCTAAATACACAGGAGTACACTGCTGAAAACACCAGAAACCAAAAAGTGTCAGTATTTTCAAATAATGTATTTGCTTGCACCATGACATTTCATCCCTTGCTGTTTTTTTAAACAACCGGGCACCAAAATCTGGCCAAATTTACAGTATTGTAAATTTCTTGAAAACCAAGAAAACACCTTCTGAACCTTGTTCTCATCGCACTATCCATGTTTGGAAATACTGAGGATGCATCAACTTTAAACACTAAAATAATTGAAATTTGCAACATTGTTACAAAACACACACACACACACACACACCTGAGGGGGCCAGCAAGCAATGATGTGCATGCATGTTTGAGATGTCATGTATGCATGATGGCATCCAGCAGCTTCCCCTTTCATCTTCGATCTGTGCTGGCTGCAGTGCCACTTCATCTCCACCTGGTGGCACTCAAACAGTAGGAGTCAGTGTCCCCACTCCCAAAGGGAGGAGAGCTGCCCTTTGGCTGCTCAAATCTCCTTTCCCCAGTTGGCACCCGAAGGACTCAAATCCCACCCAATGGCACTGTGTTGCATTACTGTGCAGAGAACCTGTGTTCAGGAGTGGCCTCCGGGCATTCACTTCTGAAGGTAGGCCTGGCCATGGTAGCTGCAACTTAGTAGTGTATAGTGGACACAATGGATTGGGGATGAGCTCAGGCACTGCTGTGACCCCTGTGGGTGAGCCAGGGAGCCACTCTTTCATGCTATATGCTGTCAAGGCCCCACCCATGCCAGGGGAGGAAAGTGAGCTTGGGGAACAAAAACAAATGGAAAATTTCAGCTCTTGCCATGGACGATGGCTGCCACAGATGTAGGCCCTACCCCATGTAGTCCACTGCCCACTACTAGATGCTGTGCTGGGCTAGAGGGAGGTTAGCCCTCCTTTGGACCTCCCACTGCCATGGAGGGGAAGCCATGGGGGACAACAGCAGTGGTGATTCAGTTAAATTATGGGTCTAACTGGTTTCAGTTTCAGCAAGAGGATTTAGTGAAGCTAGCAGAGAGTGGAACCTCTAAGAGAAAACCGCTATTTTTCCATCATTTCTCCACAATCAGTGTATGCTGATATTAATGACATCACAAGGCACGTAAGCTAATAGCTGGACAGAAATATGCCAAAAATGCAAACCAATTCTGTAGCAATTTAGGAACCATGTGGCTGAAATTAGGACTAATATCTTGCTGAAAAGTAACTCCACTGGTCAGTTCAATTTATGGGGAGGAATTACATTTTAATTGATTGTATAAAACTGCCAATTAACATGAATACCATGGAAGTACATTGAAGGCGTGTTATGATTTTTTGCTAGTAATAATCTACAACTCTAGTTAGTGAATTGTGACATTTGTAAAACTGTGACTCCTCATTTGCACATAACAGCCATAAATTTTGATGATACAAATCATGCATTTATTGTAACTTTTTCAAATTGCTCAACAATATTAGTTATTGCTACATTTGAAGATGAAACATGAACTGAGCCCCATCAGTTTATAAGCTGCAGTTATTCACTGTGAAAGTGAGGTAACTAGAGCTGGAATGTAGAAATACTAATGCAGTTTTAAAATACTGGGACATTTACAATATATACTGTGCAACAAGGCTCTGATAATGTATCATAGAGAGAATTTCTGATACAGTAGTAATTGTGTTACTTTTTTGACATAATAGTTTTTATGTGACTCCATTATTACATGACTTTTTTCTTTATACTGCCACCAATCCCACCATTACAATTGGAGCTGTCACAACTGTACCCCTCTTTCATTCAGGGGCCAAGCAGCTCCTATCCATGACAGTCTTATTGCCCAGCTGGCACAAGTATGTGATTCTGGGGTTTACTAATGAACCCTGGTTTCCCAGATAGGATAGTTCAACATGCTGCCACCCCAGTTCCCACTACTCTGCCAGCCTACACAGCACAGCTGTAGCATATGTGTTGTGAATGTTTACAGTATTTCTCTATGCATTTTTAGGCTTGCATAGTACCTCAGTTATTATAGTGGTTGGTCAGCTGCATAGCAGGAAAAAGAAGGAGCCAATGTGTATCAGTCAAGGGAGAAGCAGGGCAATGCAATGTTTCAGTGCAACACCCTCATTTCCAAAAACACAAATTATTGGACTTTGTTCTAGAGATATATTGTACTTCCAATAAAACAATCATTACTAAACTCCTGTCTGTGTGTTATGTTGTGGAAACTTGTGGAAACTTGACCTTTAATCAGCAAGAGTACCACACATATTGTGACATTGGGCTGAGGCTGACCCATACAAGAACCTGCTATCTTTAAACATGATTTATTGCAAAAAAGAAATACATGTAGGTATCCGTGAGTGTTGAACTTGAAACACAAAGCCTCAAAAGTGGAAAAATGTAAAGTTCAGGTAAAAAGTCCCCCTGACTCTTGGTGAATGTGTGGTGTGGTGTTCCTCAAGATCTGAATTATGGCTGAAAGCAGTGCTGGCATTACCCAAACTTCAGCACGGCCTTCAAAGCATGGACATTTACTCACTCACCAAAGCCTTGTGAGAGGCTGCTGAAGATAGAAAGATGCCAGTACTGCTTTAAGCAATCATTCAAACCCTGACCAAGGTGGAGAGATCAGACGTGTTTGCCACCCTTCTTCTGGGTGTGCAAGGAGCCCTTTTTTGGGAACTTGAGATGGAATCCCTATGCTACCATGACCTGGGGTGGGGGGAATGTTTATTTAAATATACTTATACACTAACACTGGGGATGTACTCTCAGATGTGAAATCAGATGGAGGATGGGGACCTTGAACTACAAGTGCACCATAAGTGCTGGACGTTTGGTGGCCACATTTAATTTTGAATGGTTAAGTAACTTAACATCAGAAATGGGCTTCTGGTGTTGAATGAAATAATCAACTACTGATTGTAAAGACTGACTCATAGTGTCAAAGTCTGAAAGGGGAGTTCGAACCGCTAGTAACCACGAAGGATTGATTTCCTGTGGCACATACCTTTAAAAAAGGGGCTTGACTCCTAATGAGCCATAGAAAAATAGAAACATAGACTTTGACGGCAGATAAGGACCATTTGGCCCACCCAGTCTGCCCATTTCCTTACCTATTGGATAAGCTGCAGATTCTAGTTAACCAACAGCCTACTTCCTGCAACCCCCCCCCACTATAATTGCCTTATGTCTGTCCCATACATGTTTGAATTCCCCCACTGTTTTAGACCCCACAACCTCTTCAGGAAGGCAGTTTCATGCATCCACCACTCTCTCTGTGAAAAAATTCTCACATTACCCCTGAGCCGTCCCTCTCTATCTTTAAATTGTGCCCTTATTCTTACACATCTCTTTTCTGAAAGATGCTACCCTCCTGGACTTTGTTGATTCCTTTGAGGTACTTAAAAGTTTCTATCATGTCCCCTGTCCCTCCTTTCATCAAGGGTATACATATTAAGCTTTCTCAGTCTCTCTTCATATGGTTTCTGATGTAGACCCTGCATCATTTTAGTTGCCCTCCTCTGGACTGCGTCCATCCTGTCTATGTCCTTGTGTAGATGAGGTCTCCAAAACTGCAAGCAGTACTCCAGATAGGGTCTCACCAACTGTCTGTACAGAGGGATAACCACTTCTGTTTTTCTACTTGTTATGCCCCTCCCTATGCATCCCAGTATCCAGCAGCGGCTCTAGCCACAAATGGTTGCCAGGGCACAGCCGAGGCACAACAGATGGTAGCCAGGGCACTTATATATTGTTACTATGGGGGAATCTCTGCACCATATGGGGCACCAACTGAGGCACAGCATTTTTTTACTGGGGCACGTGCCCTGGCGGGACGTGGTGTAGAGCCGCCACCGCCAGTATCCTGGCCCTTCTATTGACTTCACATTGCTTACCCACCTTTAGGTCATCTGATATGACTACCCCCAGGTCCCTTTCCATTATTGTTGTTAGTACCTCCCCTGCTATTGTGTACTCTTCTCCTGGATTTTTATTTCCCAGGTGCATTACTTTGCACTTCTTTGCATTGAATCTAAGTTGCCATATGTCTGACCATTCCTCCAACCTTGCCAGGTCCCTTCTCATCCTTTCTACCCCCCCCTTGTGTATCAACTCTGTTACAGATCTTTGTGTCATCTGCAATGAGGTATACCTTTCCTTCTAGACCCTCTCCAATGTCACCTATAAAGACGTTAAAGAGGTCTGGACCCAGTACTGAGCCCTGAGGTACTCCACTAGTAACCCCCCTTTCTTCGGAATGTGTTCCATTCACTATTACCTTCTGTGTCCTGTTATGCAGCCAGTTTGCTACCCAGGCTACCACCCTGGGACCCACTCCCAGGATGGCTAACTTGATTATTAATCTTTTGTGCGGGACTGTGTCAAATGCCTTGCTAAAGTCTAGGTAGGCCATATCCACAGCCTCTCCCTGGTCTATTACTTTGGTCACCCAGTCAAAGAAATCAATTAGATTTGTCTGACATGACCACTGCCATGCCTATCCCTGACACATCTGGCAATAGTCTATTTGCTGGTCTTTACACACCCATGAGGACCTGGTCATGTTCTCAGGCCTCTACCCCCGTGCATGTGTTGGTGACACCACCTGTGGCTGCTGAGCAGCCTGTGCCTGCCACACAGTCAGGGCGTGGCCACCCACATGGCCGTGGTGGCCGTGGTTCCACACTGTAGTCCTAATGGATGTGTTGCCCAGTTCTGTTCCCTGCTACTGCTGCCAGCTGTGCACATGTCTGGGTGTGGCATTTGTTTGCTTGCTGTAGCATGCCCATGGCCTGGGTCCCACGTCAACGCGTGCGCGTGCAATTCTGCTGGACCAAGTGGCATGGGTGTGATGAGTGCAGCACTGTGTTGGCATTGCCTGTGTGCCAGCGCTAAACCTCTGATCTATGCCACAGCCTGCTGTACCATTGTATGTGTCTTCCTCTCCCTGGCTACTCCTTTCTGTGTGTCCCACCTGGTGCCTTGCTATGCACTCTGTGGCAGTACAGCTGCATGTACCTGCCTGTGTTCATCCAGATGTGTGTACAGCACACGGCACATGGGTAGTTGCATCTGACTGTGTTGCTCCAACTGGGTGTGGGCATAGGTGTGCATGTCCGCATGTCCACCAGTGTGTGCAGTGTGTGTGAGCCTGTGTGCCTGCATGTATCTGTGTGTGTCCGTGTGTGTGTTTGTGTTGTGCCAGGCATGCACAGCTGCTCTGTGATACACACCTGCGGTTTACATAGTGCTCTTCCACAATGGTGTATCTGTGCCTCCTGGCCTGGGCTGCCAGCCTGGGGTCCCTCCTTTCCATGGGTGGCTGTACACTCCCTTCCAGCTGGTCCTCCTCATCATCATTGGTGCTGTTGCTGTCATCCACCTGGACAGCTATCCCATGGCCAATGGCCATGTTGTGCAGCATACAACAGGCCAGGAATAGGCCACAGGCTTTTGTAGAGCTGTACTGTAGGGAACCACCAAATCTATTTAGGCAATGGAATTACATCTTGAGCATGCCAGAGACTCACTCAATGATATTGCATGTAGCGATGTATGCCTCATTGTAGCACTCCTCTGCACCTCTGGATGTTTGTCGGATGGGGGTGAGCAGCCAGGGCCAGGGGGGGTATGCACTGTCACCTGTGGGGGGTACACATGTGATGGTTAGCACCTGTCATTGCCTGTCTCCATCCTCACCACCTCCAGTTCACACTACCACCACCTGCCACCCTGTGTGCCCTGGCCATTGCCTCCCATGCATGGCTGCTGTGTCACCATTCACGCCTCACCATCTGTGTTCCCCATGTCTGGACACCTCTGTCCATGCTCCACTGCACTGTTGTCATTCTCCTTTCCTGTTCTGCCTACTTGCCCATCACTGTCCTCGTTCCCCATCTCCCAACACTGCAGCTGTGTGGTGTACTGCATGGCCAGTGTTGCACCTCCTCCCAGACCCTACTCACCTATTAGGTGACCTGTAGGGATCACTCCACTCTCAAAACACTGGTACAGGATGGACTGGTACCATATAAATGTGTTGTGTGTACTCCCAGGGTGCGTGGCGCACACACTGATGATGCGCCCAGTGGCATTGCACACTACCTGGCAGTTGATCGAGTGGTAGCCCTTTCTTTTGATGTATACTGTGCCTTCCAGGTCAGGTGGTGCATGTATGGCCACATGGGTGCAGTCAATGGCCCTGTCACACCTGGCATGCATGCCACCCTGTGGAATTCCTGCATGTTTGCTCTACACTCTGCCTGTGTGCTTGGGAATGTTATGTACTCTGAAACATGTTGCAGCAGAGCATTGATAACCTGGGTGAGGAAGCGGGACGTGGCCAAATGTGATATATCAGCAGTTGCGCCCACTGGTGTCTGGAAGGTGCCCATGGTGAGAAGGCACATGACTGCTGTCACCCTGTTATCCACCAACATGGCATGATTCCTTTTGGTGGGTGCCTGCAGCTCTTCATGGCACAGCTCACAGAGCTGCCTCAGAATTGCCCTGTTCAGACAGTACCAGCCCACTATCTCGGTGTCCCCGTAATCCTTGAATGTGAGCCAGGCATGGTACAGTCTGTGTTGGGCATACCACCGACAGGCCCTTCCTCGGCCACGTGGCTGTTCCTCCCTCCTCACTCCCTCCATCTCCTGCTCCATTACGAATGGCACTGCATCCAAGGCTATTGCTCCCCTCAATTGAGCCTCTGCTGTGTGTGGTTGAGCCTCCTTTATGTAGGCTCAACTCTGTGTGGCACATTCTGTGGGTTGCTCCACAGTTGCACCATGTTTTTTGGCTGAATATGCCATTGCACAGCTTATTCATGGTCACGGGCCCCCCTCCCCCGTACTTGCGCAGCATAGATTACTGTTGCACAGCAGTGCAACAGGAATTGCTCTGTGTATTCATGCTGTTTGAATATGGCTCTGGGCACAGTTCTGTGATTGCACCTGTGCAATTTGTTGCATAATGCACAGCTCCTTTGAATATCTAGCCTCTGATTTATAAGGGCTGACTTCAATCAATCAATCAATTAAAACTTTATTTTTAAGAAGCACCTTTCCAAAGCCAAGGCACTTTAACAATAAATAAATCAAATACATAAAGTTAAAACAACATCCTAAAATCAGTTAATTAAATGTGCTTTAAAAATCCAGATATGCCAGGCTAAATAAATGCGTTTTCAATGCTAACTCAAAGCTTTGAAAGGTGAGGCAAGCTTGTAATAGGGTATGGGATAACAGATGGACACAACGGTCTGGTATAACGTTCAATTCACCATTGGCAAGGCACAATGTTTATTTGTTCCAAAGCCAACAAAAAGGAAATAAAGTAAAAGGCTCAAACTGTGAGCAAAATAAAGGCTATATAAAGTAAATAACATTCTGTACCATTGTGGCAAACTTAAGCATTCACTTTCCACTTGTGTGATAAGGTCTTATCAATCCTTCTCACTCCCTGGTCAGAAAACACTGACCCTATCTAGCCAAATACTGAACAGGTTAGCCCTTTTATACCTATTTAAAAGACAAAGAACCTCTGTGCACAAACACTGAGGCAAGGGTTACCCCAAAGGGCATTTGGCTGGGAAGCCAAGTTTCAAGAAAATACAAAATCACACATGCCCCCACAATGCAAAGCATCATGGGCTGCATATGCAAATCACCACAGAATGTTATGCTGGTCCAACTTTAAGCAGAATTGCATGGTGCCGAAAGGCCTCTCACACAGTTTGCAAAGGGGAAGGGGAAAAACTTCTTCAGGAGTTTTTTTAGCTGCTTCTCTGTTCCTCAGCTGTTCTGACTGGAGCTACACTTCAGTGTCCTGAAGAAGTTTTTCCCCTTCCCCCGCTTTCCCCTTTATACCTGCCCACACAGTCATGTGTCTACAGCATCATCATGTTCATATGAGTTTTTTAGCGCTCCATTTAAGTTATATAATATAGGGAGCTCACATTAATATTCACTATATCAGGTCTGAGCAAACAGAAAATATTTTTAGTTACGGAGAACTTTAATTTCAAACAGGAAACATTTCGTTCAGGTCTAAGGTAAGGTGTTGCAGTATAAAGGTAGACACAAGAGGCTGCTGCCATCCTAGAATGCAAGCACACAGCAACTAGGTAAACAGAGCACACACCCTGCTTGCAGGAGTCTGCCAAGCTTTGCTTCTTTTGGGAGTAAGTTTTTAACTTAGTTTGCTTTCTTTCTTGACTCTTGTCTGGTTATTTATTATTTTAATACAATAATGCCTTGTTACCAAGCAAAGGAGACTAGCTGAGGTTTGTTTTTAAAACTGGGGGTGGGGGGGATTCACCAGTGCACTTCCTAGTGAGAAAAGCTTAATTATGTAGCTCCAGTCAGAACAGCTGAGGAACAGAGAAGTAGCTAAAAAAACTCCTGAAGAAGTTTTTCCTCTTCAAAATGCAGCCTGTACATTTCCCTTTTAAAGTATTTATATTTTAAAATAATAGAGCGGTTCCTGTTGCATTTTAACCAGTATTCTTTGGGAGAAACACATTTATTTAGCTCCTTCCTGATGGCTTTTGTTTCAGCTAACAGCCTGAGTGTTACTCTTACACTCTAATGGGGCTGTAACTCAGGATAGCCTCTCCCATATCATTTCAGCAGGGGAATAGCACTATTTTATTTAAACAACCGACTGCTAAGTCAGCAGGAGCACATATTTTCTGGTTGCTATGTGCTTTTACCTATGCGCATGATAAATACCTATTTGAGGTTTGTTTGGTGTAAAGCCCCAAATATCAAAAAGCTCAACACACTTAAAGTGATTCTTTCTCAAGACCCATTTCCGATAATATAGCACTAAATGTAGCTACTTCAAAACTTTTAGCTACGGGTTAAATACCAGTCTGATTTTTAAATTACCACACTTGTTAACACAGTGAGGTGGCTTCTAACATTCAGATATTTAACTGCCAGGCAATTATACAATACCAGGCCCTTTTCTATCACCATGTTTTGACTGCACCTAGCTTTATTTTTGGACCACAGGAAAATTGAAAAACAGCGGAGACAGAAAAGCTTTTAGACCGTTTGCCTGACTTGTGGAATCTGATACAAAATATGCCCATGTTTTATTAGCAAAACACTTTTTCTATGGTACACGTTGCATGTGTTAGTACTGTACCTCCAAGCTGTGTGTAGTCTCGCCCTCTTCATACACCACTGAACAGACATATATGATTGTAAAATATTTGTAACAGCAAACTGTATTGCCAGTGTAAATGAAAAACTATTCTGGGCTCCCATTTTTATTGAACAATATGAGAATCATATCCTCTGTGCTGCTCTTTGGTAAGAATATCTCTCTCCGACGAGCTCCTGTTTAATTAAATTAGTAAAACTTAAGTAGCTCCACATAATGGCCGGTTCTGAGCCTGAATGTTTTAGCCAGTTCTTTGTGAATGAACTTTAGCAGTGGTGCAAAGCAGCTTAACCTCAGCTAAACGTAACAAGTGAGCAAGGTTGTGGTCGGGTGCTTCACAGTTACAAACGGGCAGCCAGCTTTGGGAGAAATCTCAGGCATGCTAGATAACAGCCACTACAGACTTGCAGCTGAAGAAAACAAAAGTGCTGAGATGAGGTGGAGAAGATAGACACAGTGGGCTGAATATTCAAACTGCGCCATTCTGTGAGCAGAGCCCTGCGCTGCTCAAAATAGTTATACAGGCTGGGTGATATTCAACGGAGTTGCACTATTGAGCAACTCCTTTGAATATCACCCCCCGGCCACAGCCACTGTGCATGGCGCAGTGGAACTTGCGCCACTGAAAGTGGTCAGAGTGGAGCATTCAAGATACGGTGGTGCAACTTCCATTGCGCCATGCGCAAATTTCCGATATTCAAAAGGTGACATGCAAATGGGGCCATAATTCATGCAAGGTACAGGGGGGGCCATTTGCATCTACTTATGGCCCCATTTGCATGCCATTAGCATGCAGGTGCGCCAATCCCCAACGACTTGCGCCTGGCGCCCTGCCAGGCAGCAGCCGTCAGGGACCGGCGCCCCTGCAGCCCAATCGCTGGCAAAACTGTAGTATCACCTCGACTGGTCCAATTATGCACACGGACTTCTCCTTGACTGGTCTGATCGCGGGCAAACCAAAGTAACCTCCAGTGGCCACCGCAGCCTGATCGCTGGCATTAGGTCCTCCCCAGGTAAAAGTACCCTGGTGATCTAGTGCCCCACCCACACTCACACGGAGCCACCACCTCGCCTTCCTCGTCAGCCAGTGGGCAGCAGCACTCACCCGCCTGCTCTGTATGGCTGCACACCCATTGGCTCTTGCTCTGAACCACCGGGCGTGCAGTCAGACAAGCAGTCAGTCAGCGGGCTGCAGGTGGTGGGTGCTGCCGCCCAATCGCTGATGGGGAGCGGGCAGGGCTCCGTGGTGGGCGGGCGGGGTGGGGCCACTAGATCACCAGGGTACTTGGACCTTGGGGTGGACTCTAATGCCCGCGATCGGCTTCGGTCCACTGGACCACCAGGATATTCTTCTTGGGGGAGGGTTGAACTCTGTTCTGCCCGCGATCAGGCTAGTGGGGGAGGGGGTTACTATGGTTTACCCGCAGTCGGGCCAGTCGGGGGATTATTACCGTGTGCCCGCGACCGGGCCATTCGGGGAGGGGGATTACACGGTGTGCCGCCATCAGGCCAGTCCGGGGATTACGGGCTTGCCCGTGATCGGGCCAGTCGGGGAGGGGATTACTACGGTGGTGCCCGTGATCGGGCCAGTGGGGTTACCATTATGGCCGCGATTGGCTGCAGGGGGCACAGGGAAGAGTGGGAGGGCCACCCACAAGTGGCAGCTGCTGTGTTGCGCCTCTGCAATGTGGCAGCTCACCTGTGGGTGGCCCTCGACTTACTCCTTTTTTTTGCTCAAAGTTGTGCAGGTGCAGGTTGGGGGTTGTGCCTGCACAACTCTGCACAGCCCGGCTGAATATCGGGCTGTGCAGTTTATGCATGGTTCCTCCCCCTCCGGTTGAGCATACCTTCATTAGCATTGCGCTGTTGCTCAGCATGACTTGGGGGGGGTGCAACTGCCTCCTGCTGAATATGGCAGAATGGCGCAATTTTGGACTTGCACAGGCGCAACCCTTTTGAATATCCAGCCAAGTGGGGATAGAGCAGAGGGCTTCAGTTGGCAGAGGTATCATGCTTCAACTTTACAACTTGTGTTTGCTCAGTTCCGGATCTGGTGAGTGCTTTTCTGAAGCAAGATGTCTGCAGGCTCTGCTCCTGCAGCCAAACAAATTAGACTTTGGGTGGTGTGTAGACCTTCAGGACAAAAGGAAGAGAGATCTAGAAATTATGCAATGAGGTTAGGTGTGTAGAAAAAGGTGAAGTAGTTATAGTAGGGAAGTTTAATCTGCTGGATGTTAATTTGGATATTCCAGCAGCTAGTAGTACTAAGTCAGGATCTGCTTGACACATTACAAGGTTGTCTGTTGGTTCAGTGAGTCAGTGAGATAAGCTTACAAAGCAGGATAAAATCCTAGACCTGGTACTTACAGTACTAGCTCAGTTGTAGTTGATAATGTAACAGTAAAGTACCCACTGGAATTCAGTGACCATAATCATGTGTTGTTACAGCTCTCATATGGGTGCCAAGCTCACCTAAAGAGGGCAGTAGTAATAGATCTAAAACATGCAGATTTTAACAGGATGAGAGAACTTGTCAAGGAAAATGTACTGAAAATGAACCAGACAGAAGGGGTTTAAGAGAAAGTAGGACTGATTAAAGGGGCTATTCTAGTGGCAACTGGCTCAAATGCCAAAAACATCACCAAATGTAATAAAAATAAGAGACCAATCTGGTTCTCAAAGAATGTCAGGAAGGATATGATGGGAAGAAAGAAGGGCCTTAATAAGATATAAATTAACTAAGAGAGAGAAAGAGATGTATATCATTTCTAAATTAAAGAAGCTAAGACTGAGATAAAAAAGGACCAAGGCTGATACGGAACTATGGATTGCCAAATGTGTGACTGAAGGGAAGAAGTAATTTTTTAAATACATTAGGGAAAAAAAGAAGACCAGGAGTGGAATTGTCAGGACAGTAGAGGAGAATGATGGGCAAAAAGCTAATGTCCTGAACAATTACTTCAGCTCAGTGTTCACAGTTCAGCACAGCAGCCCTTTACAAGAGAGTGGGATTAAAGCAACTATTATGGGGCACAGAAAATGATTAGGGTGATGATGATCACAACTGAAAGAGTTAGAGACCACCAAGGTGAATAAGGTGCTTGGCCCCAAGTGGACTACACCCAAGAGCTCTAAAGGAACTGATGGCAGAACTAGCTGAGCCTTTGAGTCTAGGCAACAAGCTCCCTGAACTGATGGCCTTGATGGAAGAGGGATGCCTGGATATTGTAACAGTCACAGAAACATGGTACACAGAGATCCATGACTGGGATGTTAACATACCAGGGTACACAACCTACAGGAGAGACAGGAAGGGGAGAAGAGGGAGCGAAGTAGCTCTCTGTGTAAGGGAAGGGATAAAAGCAACTGAACAAAAGAGTAAAAAGGGAGGACAGGAGGCACTGTGGGTCACCTTAGAGACTGGAAATGGCACCTCAATCTGCACATGGGTTGTATAAAGACCCCCATGTCAGGGGGAGGGAATGGACAAGGATATGATGGAAGGCATACTTAGGATGGCAGAGAAAGGGGAGATACTGTTGATGGGGGACCTTAATATGCCAGATGTTAACTGGAGCACCTTTGCTGCAGCCACATCCAAAAGCAGGGCCATTCTCAATGCCTTTCAGGTGGCATGCCTCAGACAGCTAGTTTTGGAACCTACTCGTGAGGGAGCAATCTTAGATCTCATACACTCAAATGGGGACAGTGAGAGGATCTCAGATCTAGAAGTGGGTAGTCATTTGGGAACAAGTGACCACCAAACAGTGTGGTTCATGATAAACTCAGCTACAGAGTCAAGCCATACAAAAGTGAAGGTTCTGGACTTCAGAAAGGCTGACTTTGGCAAGATGGGAGAGTGCCATAGAAAAGCACTAGCAAACAGGCTAGAAGGAGGTGTGGAGCAACAATGGGGAATCATCAGAACTGCCATCACAGAGGCAACAAGCTTTTGTGTGAAGCAAATAAACATATCAAAATGAAAGAAAAAGCCACTATGGTTCTCAAAAGAGGTGGCTGTGAAGGTTAGGGAGAAAAAGATAGCATTTAGGAAGTATAAGGAAACACAGAAGGAGCAGGACAGAGAACTGCACCAGTTACGGCAGAAGGAAGCAGGGAGGGTAGTCAGAATAGCAAAGGCCCAAACTGAGGAGAAGATGGCCAACTCAGTTAACAAGGGGGATAAAATCCTTTATAGGTATATTAGGGATCGTAGAAAGACAAAGGGAGGGATAGTGAGGCTGAATAGAATGGACGGTTGGTGGGCAGAGAGGGACAGTGAAAAAGCGGGGATACTGAATGAATACTTCTGTTCAGTATTCATAAAAGAGGAGGTGCCTAATCCAATTAACAGAAGCACTCTGGATAGGAGGGTCGATCCCAGTCCTTTCACAGAAGAAAGGGTTCTGAAAGAACTCCTAAAACTGAAGGTGGACAAAGCAATGGGGCCAGATGAAATTCACCCCAGAATTCTAAAAGAATTAAGCAGAGAACTAGTGACACCACTGACTACCCTTTTTAACAAATCATGGGAGGATGGTGTGGTACTTGAGAACTGGAGGAAGGCAGATGTGATTCCCCTTCACAAAACTGGGACCAAGACAGAGGCAGGAAACTACAGACCTGTCAGTTTGACCCCTGGTAGGGAAAGTGATGGAATCACTTCTGAAGGAAAGAATTGTTGAGTACCTAGAGGCCAGTGGGGCACAGGACCCAAGGCAGCATGGATTCACAGTGGGAAGGTCATGTTAGACAAATTTAATTGATTTCTTTGACTGGGTGACCAAAGTAGTAGACCAGGGCGGGGTTGTGGACATGGCCTACCTAGACTTTAGCAAGGCATTTGACACAGTCCCACACAAAAGATTAATAGTCAAATTAACCAGCCTGGGAGTGGGTCCCAGGGTGGTAGCCTGGGTAAAACATTGGCTGGACAACAGGACACAGACGGTAATTGTAAACGGAGTCCACTCTGAAGAAAAAGGGGTTTCTAGTGTGGTACAGCAGGGTTCAGTACTGGGTCCAGTCCTTTTTAATGTCTTCATAAGTGACATTGCAGAGGGACTGGAAGGAAAAGTATGCCTCTTTGCAGATGACACAAAGATCTGCAACAGGGCTGATACACAAGGAGGCATGGAAAGGATGAGAAGGGACTTGGCAAGGTTAGAGGACGGGTCAGAAGTATGGCAGCTTGGATTCAATGCAAAGAAGTGCAAAATAATGCACCTGGGAAAGAAAAACCCAGAGGAAGATTACACAATGGGGGGGGGGAGGTAGTAACAACAACAGAAATGGAAAGGGACCAGGAAGTAATCATATCAGATGACCTTAAGGTTGGCAAGCAATGTGAGAAGGCAGTAGGGAGGGCTGGGGGGATACTGGGATATATAGGGAGAGGCATCACCAGCAGAAAACAGGAAGTTGTTATCCCCCTGTACAGAGAGTTGGTGAGACCCCATCTGGAGTACTGCATCCAGTTCTGGAGACCCCATCTCCACAAGGACATAGACACGATGGAGGCAGTTCAGAGGAGGGTAACTAAAATGGTGCAGGGTCTGCAAGAGAAGCCATATGAGGAGAGACTAAAGGAGCTTAATATGTATGCCCTTGAGGAAAGGAGGGAGAGGGGGGGACATGATAGAAATGTTTAAATATCTCAGTGGATTCAACAAAGTCCAAGAGGGTAGCATCTTTTAGAAAAAGAGATGTGCAAGAACAAGGGGACACAATTTGAAGATAGAGGGGGGACGACTCAAGGGCAATGTGAGGAAGTATTTTTTCACAGAGAGGGTGGTAGATGCATGGAACAGCCTTCCTGAGGAGGTTGTGGGGTCTAAAACTGTAGGAGAATTCAAGAATGCATGGGACAGACATAAGGCAATGTTTGTGTGGGGTAGGAAGAAATAGGCTATTGGTTAAATAGGATCTGCAGCTTATCCTCTAGGTAGGGAAATGAGCAGACTAGGTGGGCCAAGTGGTCCTTATCTGCCGTCAAAGTCTATGTTTCTATGTAACTTTTAAATAGCTTAAAGTCTGGGGTAGTGCCAGAGGATTTGAGAAAAGCAGATGTAATCATATGAACATACAAATGTGCCAGCAGAGACAGACCACTTGGTCTATCTAAGTCTGCTCAAGTGTGCAGCTAGCACCCCTAGTTTTCAGCTGCCCCAACCCCTCCCCTTTGTCATCCCAATGCTGCCCCCTCCCTCACTCTCCCCTGTTCCCTGTCTCATGCCCTTTTAAAGCTGTTCATGGATTTGCATGATAGCACCCATTCTGGTAGTGCATTCCATTTTGCTACCACCCTTTCCATGAAATAGTGTCTCCTCATTTCCCTCCTCAATCTTCCCTCCTCTATTCTTAGCCCATGCCCCCTGGTGTCCCTCCCCCTTCTTAGCTTAAAGACCCCATCTGCCCCATCCTTATTGATTCCCCTCAGATACTTAAATGTCTCTATCATGTCCCACCCCCGTCCCTTCTATCCTCCAGGGTGTACATATTCAGGTCTCCCAGCCTGTTGTCATAGTCTCTCCACTACATTCCACATATCTTCGTTGCCCTCCTCTGCACCCCCTCCAGTAGCCTAATATCATGTTTCAGGTACGGCCTCCAAAACTGCACACAATACTCCAAGTGTGGCCTTACTGGTGACCTGTAAAGGGACAAGATCACCTCTCTTTGCCTGGACAAAAAAACTCTCACTATGCACCCCAGCATTTTGTTTACTTTTGCAGCCTCTCTTCTGCACTGGGCAGTGTTATTCATGGTCCCTGTTACCATTACCCCAGGTCCTTCTCCTCTGTGATCCCCAGCTTAACTCCTCCCAGCCAGTATTCTCACCTTGAGTTCTTCACCCTGAAGTGCATATCCTTAAACTTTTTTGCATTAAACCCCAGCTGCCACCTCTCTGACCACTCCTATAGCTTGCTTAGGTCCCCCTGCAGCTGCTTCCATCCCCTCCACTCCATCCATCACTGCTCCCATTTTGGTGTCATGTGTGAACAAACTTACCTTGCTCACCACCCTGTGCGCAATGTCTGATATGAAGATCCCAAATAATACCAGTCCCAGCACAGAGCCCTGTGGCACCCCACTCATCACCGGCCTTGGAGTTGAGAGCTTCCCTCCCACCACCATCTGTTGCAGCCTCCCACTCAGCCAGCTTGTAATCCAGTTCATTATTTTTTCCCCTATCCCTACACCAGTTAGCTTCCCCCCAAGTCACCCATGAGGTACTGAATCGAAGGCCTTGCTGAAGTCCAAATAAAGAACATCCACCGCATGACCCTTATCCAGCTCACCTGTCACCCAATCATAATATTGTATCGGGTTGGTTTGACAAGACTTCCCTGAAACGAACCCATGCTGCCTCACATCCTGGAAGCCATTGTCCTCCAGGTACGACATAAATCTTCCTTTAGTATCGTTTCCATGAGTTTGAACACTATGGAGGTGAGACTTGCCGGATGATAATTACCCAGTCCAGTTTATAAGCAGGGACAAGGAGGATCCAAGTAACTATAGGCTGGTCAGCCTTAACTCCATCATGTATAAGCTGATGGAAGCATTAGTGAAAGAAAACTTAATAAACTACTTGGAAGTAAATGGGCTTCAGGACACCAAACAGCATGGTTTTATGACAGGTAGATTGTGTTACACCAATCTAATTGTATTTTTGACTGGGTCACTAAGGCATTAGATACAGGGCAGGCAGTGGATTTGCATTATTTTGACTTTAGTAAAGTATTTGACTCTGTGCTCCATAGGCGGTTGCTAAAAGAGCTGGAGGACCTAGGAGTGGAGGAGCAATTAGTCATGTGACTGGGGAACTGGTTTAGTGATAGACTTAAGAGAGTGGTACTGAATGGGGTTAAATCAGGGGATATGAAGGTCAGTAGTGGTGTACCACATGGGTGCAGTGTGCACATTTATGGAATACATACAAACACAGGAGAGAAAGAAGTAAGTGCCTCAGCTGGGACTTGAATCCAGGTCGCCCGGAATACCATTCTGGTTGAGCAAACCAGCTGCGCCACCAAGGCAAATGAAACCTGGGCTGCCCCAGAGCACACATTACTCTTTCCTCACTGCACAACCTGGAGCTGCACAAATAATGACTACATTTTCAATCACATGGGTGTTGTGTGCATCTTTATGGAACACGTACAAACAGAGGAGAGAAAGAAGTATGTACCTCAACTACAACTTGAACCCAAGCAGCCCAGGACACCATTTCAGTCTTGCTAACCAGTTTCACCACCAATTCAACTGGAACCTGGGCTGTTTCAGAGCACGCATTACTTTTTTTCCAATACACAATATGGTGCTGCACAAATAATAACTACATTTTCAATTACATGGGTGTGGTGTGCATATTTATGGAACACATACAAACAGAAAAGAGAAAGAAGTATGTGTCTCATCTAGGACTTGAGCCCAGAACACCATTCCAGTCTCGCTAACCAGCTGAGTCACCATGGCAACTGGAACCTGGGCAGTCTCAGAGCACACGTTACTATTTTTCCAATGCACAACCTGGTGCTGCATAAATAATTACTACATTTTCAATCACATGGGTGGGGTGTGCATACTTCACTGGTGCTAGATGAAGTCCTTGCCCCACTCACCAGCCTACGTAACCAGTCACTCTGCCTGGGACAATTTCCCACAGCATGGAAAACAGCCATTATCACACCAATTCACAAAGGGGGCGACAGGTCATCGGCCAACAACTACCGGCCAATCTCCATCCCCCCATCTCTAAAGCCCTGAGAAAGTGGTGGCCATTCAAATCACTGATTATCTGGCTAACATAACATTCTATGCCCAGAGCAACATGGCTTCCGTGGCTGGTCACAGTACCAGCACTGCCCTAATTGGAATTCTCCAACTTCCTACACTCCTCCTTGGATACCAGCTCCCTAGCTGGTGCAGTGTTCATTGACCTCTCAAAGGCCTCTCACACGCCTCCCATCCACTTCTGCTGAATGCACTCTGCCACACTGGTCTCTCGGCTGTCCCTTAGCATGGTGCACAAGCTATCTTGACGCTCGATCGCAGTGTGTAAAAATCAATAGCACAGTCTCCGATACCTGTCCCATTCACTCTGGGGTCCCCCAAGGCTCCATCCTGGGCCCCCTTCTCTTCTCGCTCTATCTGAACACCCTGCCCAGTGCATGCCCTGGCAAAATTCTACTGTATGCAGATGATGCTGTCCTTTTGCCACCCACCGCAATCCCTGCCTCCTCCAGGACACCCTACAGCAGTCTTTCAACAGTGCCAAGCCTGGTTTAAGGAGCGCAGACTCATCATCAATCTTAAAAGACCAAAGCTATGCTCTTTTCCACCCCAAAACAAAGCTAGCAACCACCCACTCTATATCCTTCCAAGTACCAATCAGCCACTGGAACAAGTCTGTTCCTACAAATACCTTTGGGGTTACCTTCGACTCAGCCTCACATTTCACAACCACATCGATGCCCTAACATCCGCCACTAACATATGGCTGGGCATTCTCTTTGCTCCATAGAACCTGCCTTCCCCAAATGCTCTCCGCTCGCTGTTACATCATCCATTCTGTCCCTTTTAGACTATGGCCTACCAGTTTATGGTGCTGCCGACACCACTGCACTCAAAAAAATTCACTTAACCCTGAACAAAGCCTGCAGATTGATTACTGGTGCCCCCAGGCTCACTCACACCTGTCAGCTGTATGTTGAGGCTAAATTGCTTACCCTGGATGAACGGCTCCAATACCAAACCTGTCTCTCACAAAACCCCTACTCAGGCTCTCTCTCTGGGGTAACGGCATCCATCCACCAGAGCCTCCCACTATTGCAACACGGTCTTCCAACAAGACCACTCTAATGGTCCCCAGATCAAGAACCAGCCATGGCCAGAGGTCCTTCTGCTATAGAGCCCCAACCTGGTTTAACTCTCTCCTGCCCCCATCTCCAATGCCACCACCATCTCTAAGTTCAAACCACCCTTCGAAACCACATCATCAACACTCGTGAATTGCTCCTGTCTCTGAAAGTAGCCTCTACCTCTACCTCTACTTCTCTTGACAATGCCTCTGGCGGCTCTCCACCTAGCCATCCCCACCACCACTTCCCTGTACACCGTGCCTATGTTTAACCTGGCCAGTACCAGCTGTTTCAGTGTTTACCTACTAGATCGCTCACTATTGATACCAACTTGTGTAACACCTGTTCTCAACTTACATGTACCCTGTAACCCAAATGTATTTGTCTGACCACAGTGTGACGTGGCGCCTCTGTTGAACGCCTATTGTTTTGCAAACCTACGCTATGTAACCAAAAACACAATGTATGTCTTTATGTGACGAACTACCTTTGGAAACGAGCCTCTGGCTCATAGGTTGTAAACTGATTTTACAAATAAACAAATACTTATGGAACATGTACAAATAGAGGAGAGAAAGAAGTAAGTGCCTCAGCTGGGACTTGAACCCAGGCAGCCTGGAATATCATTCCAGTCATGCTAACCAGCAGTGCCGCCAAGGCAACTGGAACCTGGGCTGTCCTGGAGCACACATTACTGTTTCTACAATGCACAACCTGATGCTGCACAAATAATTACTACTTTTTTAATCACATGGGTGTGGTGTGCATATATTTGTAAACAGTACGCACTCAGCGTCTTGACAACCACTGAGTACGTATTGTTTACTGTACGTGCTCAGGTCAGGATTAATCAACGACTGGCCATGGCAGGCTTAGGAGGTCTGTGCCAGTCACCGGCAAGGGACCGGATGGAGGGTGGAGTGGGGTAGTGGGTTAATGCCTACAAGGGTGGGGGAACACTACACTATGGAAAACAGAGACTCATTTATTTTAGGCATTTCCCACAGTGATTAGGGTGGGGGGATCCCTACACCATGGAAACGGGGAATATGTATTTATTCTTATGTCACACAGTGATCCAGTGGGGAGGGGGGTCCCTACACTATGGAAATGGGGGAATGTGAATTTATTTCTATTTCACTGAGTGATCGGGGTGTGGAGGGGAGTCCCTACACCATGGAAAGGGGGAATGTGAATTTATTTCTATTTCACTCAATGATCATGGGGGGGGGGGGCCCTACACTATTGAAAATGTGCAAGTTTGTATTATGTTTCTCTCAGTGATCCTGGCTGGGGGCTCTGGGCTGGTGCATTCCACTAGGTGCAGCTATGCAAATAAACCCATAATGGGCATGCAAATGTCCCCTTTATGCCATCCATGCCCAATGGACTCTTTTGCATGTTTTGGCTGAATATGGGGGCTGCATCACATAGAGGTATGCACCATGCATTGCCCTATGGGCAGTCTTCAGCCCTGCTCCCTGGATGCACTGTGCCTTACATGACAGCCACTTGCTATGCGCTGCACATCCAGGATCTGATATTCATACAGAATGTGCAATCTGTTTTCATCTTGCATTCTATTTGAATATTGCAAAAGAGTAGGTTGGTACATCTTTTTTTTATGCGCATCTGGCCAGCTCTGAATATTGGACCCTAAGTGTTTAAAATTCTGTATGGGAAATAAATTTATAATAGCAGGTGGTAGGGCATTAAACATTACTGGAGTTCTGTATAACAGTGATCATAGATACATAGACACTGTCAGCTGATAATGGCCTATGGCCCACCCAGTCTGTCCATTTGAGCTTGTAAGTTCACTTTGTTTTCCTAGAAGTCTGTTGCCCCTTAACCCTGACCTCCAAAATTCCCTTATGTCTAACCCATGCATTCTTAAATCCCATGATTTTTTCAGCCCCCACCACTTCCTCTGGCAGGGTGTTCCACTTGTCCACCACCCGTTCGGTGAAGAAATTCTTCCTCATGTTTCCTCGCCCTCCCTTCCTCAAACTTCATCCCATGCCCTCTAGTCCTGGAACATCTTTTTCACTGGAAAATAGTGTGTTCCTTCACCCTGTTCCTCCCTGTAAGGTACTTGTATGTCTCTATCATATCCCCTTTCTCAATTCTGTCCTCCAGGGAATACATATTCAAGTCCTTCAACCTGTACTAACAGGACTTGTGATGCAATCCCTGTACCATCTTTGTCGCCCTCCTCTGAAACTTCTCTACCCTGTCTATGTCCTTATGCAGGTGAGGTCTCCAGAACTGTACACTGTACTCCAGGTGGGGCCTCACTAGTGTCTTGTACAGTGGAATTATGACCTCCCTTTTCCTGCTGGTGATGCCCCTGCCTATGTATCCCAGCATCCTATTTGCTTTACCTGCCATCTTGTTGCACTGTTTCCCTACCTTGAGGTCATCAGGGATCCTAACCCCAAGGTTCCTTTCCTGCTTGGTGCATGCTATATCCTCACTCCCCAACTAATATGTCGTTCCAGGGTTTTTGTGCCCCACATGCAGTATCTTGCACTTCTTTACATTGAATTTCAACTGCTAAACCTTTGACTTCAAGTTTCTGCAGGTCCCTCCTCATTCTCTCTACACCCTCTGGCATGTCTACTCTGTTACAGAGCTTCGTGTCATCAGTGAACAGGGAAATTCTGCCTTCAAGGTCCTGCGCAATGTGACTGATGAAGATGCTGTATAGGACTGGCCCCAGCACTGATCACTGGTCACTCTTCCTTCTGTGGAGTGACATCCATTTAAAACCACCTTCTGTGTCCTGCCACCCAGCAAATTACCTACCCACTGCACTACTGTCCTGCCCAATCCCATGTTCCCCAGTTTGTTTAATAGCCTTTTATGTGGCACAGTGTCAAAGGCCATGTCCACTGCCCTCCCCTGATCCCCCTCCCTTGTCACCCAGTCGAAAAATTCAATGAGGTTGGTCTGGCATGATCTACCCCCAGTGAAACCATGCTGCCATGGGTCCTGTAATCCATTGGCAACCAGATGTTCCACCAATCTCTCCTTCAGTAGTGCTTTCATGATCTTCCCCACTATTGAGGTCAGGCTGACTGGTCTGTAGTTCTCCGCTTCTTTTTTATTCTCGCTTTTGTATAAGGGGACTACATCTGCTGTCCCTCTAGTCTTTGGGTAACTCCCCTGTTTCCAGTGACTGGCTAAACAGGATTGCCAGAGAGTCAGTCACCACCTCTTTTTGTTCCTTTAGGACTCTGGGGTGCACCCCATCTGGTTCCATTGCTTTATCAACTCTTATTCCTTCCAGTTCCTTCAGGACCCTCTCCCGTGTAAAGGGACTTGTGTCCATTTCTGCACAGTTCCCACCCCTTGTACTCCCTTCTGGCCCATTACCCTCCTCTTCCTCAGTAAAGACTGAGCAGAAGTACCTGTTCAGTATGCCAGCTTTACTGTTGTCATCCTCCATGCAGCCCCCATCCTCCCCCTTCAGTCTCACTATCCTTCCCTTTGCCTTTCTTTTTTCACTTATGTACCTGTAAAAGGTTCTGTCCCCTCTACCCACTGATTTTGTGATGCAATTTTCTGTCTGAGCTTTGGCTTCCCTTACTGACCTCCCTGCCTCCCTTTGCTTCACCTGGTACTTTTCCCTATCCCCCTTCTGTCTACGTCTTTTTGTTTTACCTGAATGCAATCTTTTTAGCTTTCACTTTCTCCGCTACCACCTTGGAAACCATAATGGCCTCTTCTTCCTTTTCCCTTTGCTAACCTGCTTAATGCATAATTATGTTGCTATTGTAATCCCTGTTTTAAATATTGCCCACTGTTCCTCAACCCTGGATTCCCACATCATTCCCATTAATGTCTCTTTCAAGCATCTCCCCATTTTCCCAAAGTCTGCCCCCCTAAAATCCAGGATACGTGTTTTTGTGTGGTTTTTCTGCTCCTTCTGTGATTTCAAACCACAGTGACTGGTGGTCACTGTTCCTCAGGTGCTCCCCCACTGTTACCCCATCACACTGTCCCGGTTTGTGTGCACGAGGTCCAATATTGCCTTCTGCCGAGTTGGTTCCATGACCAGTTGCATGAAGAAGGCACCTTGAAGGGATTCCAGGATAAATCTGCTCCTGTTTGATGCTGCTGATGGAAGGCTCCATTCCACATCTGGAATATTGAAGTCTCCAACCAGCACCACCTCACCCTCGCCTGCCATCCTTTGGATGGCTAGCATCAGCTCTCTATCTGTTTCTTCCTCTTTGGCTGGTGGTCTGAAGACCACCCCTGTGCAGATGGCTGACCCCATTTTCCTTTCCAGCTTAACCCACAGTATCTCTCCCCCATTTTGTTCCTCCTGGATCACCGTGGCCTTTATGCCATCTTTCACATAAAGTACCACTCCTCCTCCTCCCTTCCTGCCTGCCCTGTCTCTTCAAAATATGTTGTAGCTAGGTATGTCCATCTTCCAGTCATGGTTATCATTACAGCAGGTCTCTGTGACAGCCACAATGTCCAGGTCCGACTGCACCATGACAGCCTCCAGATCGTCCATCTTGTTGCTAGGACTCCTGGCATTGGCACGCCTGACTTTCCATGATTTGAACTTCCTGAACTGGTTAGCTGTTCTACTCCAACCCCCTCCCTGGTTGTCCTTTATCCCCGATTCTCTCTGCTGTCTGCCCTTCTTCTGAATTGTGCCCCCTTTCTGCCTATCCACCTCCTTGGTGCTTATCTCCATCTTTTGCACACTGCTTTGTAGAGATATCCACTCCTCCTGTTCACTGGTTCCACTGCTAGCTGTGGGGGATGGGCAATTAGGTACCCACCTAGCTGGCCTGCCATCCCCCTTGACTAGCTTAAATGCTTGTCAATGTCTTTGAGTGCTTGGATTCCCCTTCAGGACAGATGCAGGCCATCAGGCTTGAACAAGCCTCCATCCCTTCAGGTGGGTCCCCAGTCATCAATGAATCCAACCCTTCCTCACAGCACCAGTTCTTCAAACATGTGTTAAAAGTCCTAGTATGTGTGCCCCTACGCTCTCCCATGCCTCTCATAGGTAGTACTTCTGAGAAGGTGACAGAAGTAGCGACTTGCTTGAGACCCCTCCCCAATTTCCTAATCTCTTACTGAACTTCCTTAGGCTCCCCATTTGCCAGGTCATTAGTACCTAGGTGGATGATGACATCCACCTCTCCCTCCTGTCTTGCCTTCCCAGCGATCCCCAGGATCTTCCTCCCATCCCTACATGCCACGACACCTGGTAGGCACTTCAACTCTATGTACTCCCCTTCCTGTGTTTCTAGCTGAATCACTCTTATGATGGAGTCCCCCACCAGGATTCGCTTTCTCCTCCTCTCGGGTCCACTGCTCTCCCCACTGAGGTCACCTCTTTGTTGACCTCCACATCCTTCCCTTCAATTTCTCTGGGTAACTCTGTTTTTGTGTCCCCATTTGCCAATATGGCATACGAGTTCTGGAGAGGAATAGGATTTGGGATCTTCAACCCTCGGACAACATTTTAACATTCCAACATAGTAGTACTGCAATTGGGTGACTAAAGTTATACAACTTATCTTCAAATGTGAGAGGGCAGAACAATAACTCATGAGTGGCAGAGCCACGAGTGAGTTATGAAAGTCCTGCCCACTCACAAATCATGATAAATTGCCTATTTTGAGGCAGGTTATTGTATATTCAATAGTCATTGCAAAAAAACTCAATTAATGCATCAGTTAGGGTTCATATTACAGCAATAAAAGCATGGAAATGTGATGTTAGGATTCCCAACCCTAACACCCCCACCTCACTCCCCCACACAACCCTACCACCCCACCCCCACTGTCCAAACACCAACAGGTGTTGAGGTGTTCCTTGGGGTCATCAGCCCTAACACTCACCCCATTCTTCTATACTGTACCAGCTTACCTTCCTTACAAATGGAATGGGGTGATCATTAGGGCCCATGATCTAAAGGCACACCCCAACACTTGTTGGTATGGTGGGGGGTGGGGGTGGTGGTTGTTTGGGGAGGAGGGTGTTAGTGGTTGGGAACCCTAACACCATATTTCCATACTTTTGTAGCTGTACTATTTAGTTTAATTTCATTTGTATTTTATACTGAAAAGTCTGTGGGCTCAGGAACCCATTTTCACAGATATCCAGTGTTTACGATATACAAGAACACACAATATAAGTAACACAATACATAAATACAAAAAATAACATGGATCATTTAAAACACTTACAAGCAGAGCTTTTCAACAAATTACCCCTAAATAATGTTTTGAAAGTGGACATCTTTGAGCAGCCAACAATAATACTAGACTGTTTATTATAAAATATCACTGAGGAGAAAGTTAAGGAGTTTTGGGAAAATTTGGTATGATAAGGTACTGTAAAACAATTTTACCTTATTAATATGTACCCTAATTGATGCATTAATGGAGTTTTTTTGCAATGAATTTCCTTACTTTTTGTGAAAGTATCATCATAGCCATAGTTGTTTATGGGTGTGCAGGGCAGGGGTTGGAGTATGGGATGCCGGCTAGGAGCAGCTAGAGTAATATTTATTTGGGAGATGGGTAGGGTAGTTGTATGTACTTTTTACTTGCAGCCTGAGTTAACTTAGCATTTTACTGCAGCCCGTGTTTCTTATTTTTTTTCCTCACTTGTAATTACTGTTTGTGAATCTGAGGGACCTGGAGAGCTGAAGAGGTCGCGGGACTCGGAGATCTGAGGAGAAGCAAATGGGCCACAGCAGAGGATGGCAGGAGTACAGTTTGGAAGGAAGGGAACTTTAACTTGGTTATTTTTCCTTTACCAGCAAGGACATAAAAGGGCCAAGTGGTAAAGGACTGCTGCTATTTACTGTGAGGGGGTTGATTGTCTCGAGAGACCGGGTAGGCCCCTACCCACCCTCCCCATCCTCCCTCCCTGAGCTCATCTCCATTTATATTGAGGCTGC
The DNA here is from genome assembly GCA_016271365.2 of Neoceratodus forsteri. Lineage (NCBI taxonomy): Eukaryota > Metazoa > Chordata > Ceratodontiformes > Ceratodontidae > Neoceratodus > Neoceratodus forsteri. The sequence goes on from CM057449.1 coordinate 1,745,313,584, forward strand.
TGCCTCCTGATTGGAGGAGAAGGGGACTTCCCTAACAATCTCAAGTATCTATGTAGTACAGCTCAGCCCATAATGTAACAGAATTAAATGATCAAGGAAAAAAATATGTATATATATTCATATGTATCTTAATTGTAACATGTTAGGATATAGTACTAGATTGAGGGGATTAGAACTAGGCAAGTAATGAGGACATTGTGCACGTTAAAGGGTACCAGGGGATTAGGAAGGCAGGCTTCAAGGGCAGAGGCAGGAGTGGGGATGGGCACTGGGTTGGGGAGGATGACCAGGAACAGTGCAGGAGGGGATGTAGGAAGGACAGTTAGCTGCAATGGATGAGGGGCTGCCAATTTCTTAAAGATTGCATGGAGGGCAGGGGGGTGCTTGGTGTGTATACAGCTTGTGCAGCTGAAGGAGGAAATTGCATGAGTGAGGAGGGAGTTGTACGGAAGAGAGGAAAGGGGTGGAGGGGCCAGCTGGGAATTAGGGACCATAAAAGGGCATACTCAAATGGCACAGCCTGCAGGCACAGAATTGAACAGGTAGGGGAGCAAATTGGCCAGCACCACTGTACCCTCATAAGCCACTAGAGGAAGCAACAAAGGGGTTGACAGTGGTCAAAAAAAGGGTTAGACATGGACCTGGGAGGGAACAGAACTGGAACACTCAGTACAAAGGATCAGGGAAAATCCAAGGCGAGATGAGAGAGGAGAGCAGCAGGCTGTCTGTGCAGACTAGTCTGAAGGAGCAGGAGGACAGGAATTTCAAGGGGGAGGTAAAAGCAAGGGGGAGAAGAAACAGAACATAGGTTATCAGCCAGGCTGATTGCAAGGTCAGGGTGTCGGAGGATACAAGTAGGGTAGCAGAGGCTAAGGAGGGGGTGGAATGGAAGTGGCATTAGGGAAGTGAGAGCAAGCAGATGGTGAGCAGAAGTTAAATGATGGTGTTAATGTTGATAGGGCTGGGGGTCTGGGAGGTCAGACATGAGGGACAGTCAGTGGTGATGACAGTGGGCCAGCTGGTGATATGACATGGATGGGAGTCAGGAGTTCACCGGAACTTAAGAAGACATCAAGGGAGGAACAAGGAATAGGTAGAGCAGGAGGCATTGGGGAACGAGGACCCACATGGGGACTGTGGCCTGAAAAAGGGGAAGCCAGCCAGGAGGCAAGCATGATGGAGGTGGAAAGTTCATTGGATTGGGAGACAGGAATATAGGGGGGGGGGATACAGATCCTAGGAGACAGGAGGGAGGGCAGAAATGCTATGCCAGTGAGAGAAAAGAGACACTCCCTGGGGACAGCACAATGGAGGAAGCAGAGGCAATGGGGGGTGATGAGAGTGCTAGAGGGGTGGGACAGTGGGGTAAGAGGCAGATTAAGGGTGAGAAAACTGGATTAGAACAGTGAGTCATTATACTGGGTGACTCAATAACGAAAGATATCACGTAGCGGGGCAAAGGATCCAGGAAGAGTTCTCTTTGGGTGGAATGCATGACAGGTATGATGGCAGGTAGAGTAGGACAGCATGTCATTAAATGTGTGAGAAGACAGGGGGTGAAGCCCCACATAGCAGTGCACTTAGGCACTAATGATCTGGAGGGCAGCAGAGTGGAGGAAGTGCAGGACAGTTTCAGGGAGTTGGGCCGATTGTGCAGCATCGAGGGGCAAACAATCACATTTTCTGAGATCCTACCAGTACACAGGGCAAGCACAGCCAGGAAACATAGGATCATAGAATTTAATGCATGGCTGGTGGAGTGGTGTAGAACTGTGGGGTTTGGATTGGTAGAGGGTTGAGGGGCAACATGGGATAACAAGAACCTCTACTCACTAGATAGGCTTCACCTGTGCAAGGAGGGTTCCTGTGTCCTGAAACAGAAACTGTGGGGCAGTTCATTACAGCCAAGTATAATTTAAACTGGCTAAGGGGGGAGGCTTAGCACTGGGCTGTTGCCAGAGTCACAAGGAGAAGGAAGCCATGTGCCCCCCTCAGCTAGCAAGGAGGGAAAGGGGGCAATCAAAAAGTGGAGGAGGTAGAGGGGAGGGGGAGTATTGGGGTAAGCAGGGGATCCTGCTGGAGGGTGATGTCACAAAATGCAAGAAGCTTGGGGAACACAATACCTGAGCTCCAAGCATTAATGGCAGAAGGGGAGGTGGATATAGCTGCTATCACTGATGCATGGGCCAACCAGTATCGTGACTGGGACATCATGTTACTGGGATACAGACTGTATTGTAGGGATATGACAAAAGGGAAGGGTGGAGGGGTTGCTTTATTTGTGAGGGAATGGACAGTAAGCAGTATCGAGGAGGGTGGCGAGGGAAGGCTGGAAGCCTCATGGGTTCAACTGTAGAAAAATAAAGGTAAAAGGGTCAGACTGGGGTTGTGTACAGACCACCCTCACAGTCAGAAGATATTGATAGTGAACTGGCAGATCAGTTACGGAAACACTGTGGAAGGGGTGGCACTGTGGTGGTCAGAGATTTCAGTCTACCAGAGGTAGACTGGAAAACTGAGTCTAGCACAAGCACTAGAGAGCAGGTCATTGTGAACACCTTCCAGGACGTATTTCTGTCACAAAAGGTGGAGGAACTGATAAGGGAGGGGAACATCTTGGATCTTGTGCTGACCGATGGAGACTACATGCAGGGTGTATGGACTGAGGACCACCTAGCAGTTAATAACCACCGGACAGTGTGGTTCTCCCTGGATATGGGTAGGGAGAGGACATCTACAAAAACCAAGACAGTGGACTTCAAAAGGGCTGATGTCTGCAGGATGGCTGACATCCTCGGGGGGGGCATTTGGCTAGCATCACCCCAGACATGGATACCATCCAGAAATGGGCCATCCTGAAGGAAAGTCTGTTAGTGACCACAGATACCTGCACAAAGAAACACAGTAAGAAGACAGGGACCAAGAAGCCAAGTTGGTGGTCAAAGGAGGTGCAGATAAGGGTGAGGAAGAAGACAACTTTCTGAAGATGGAAGGGGTCCAAAAGAAAGGAGGACAGGGAGGAGTATGCAAGAAAAACCGGGGAGGCGAGCAGGGTTGTGAGGTCTGCCAAGGCTTCAATAGAGCTAAGACTAGCAGAATGAGAGGGGGACAAGGCCTTCTTCAAGTACATAAGGGAGAAGAGGAGCTGCAAGAAGCAAATCACCAGGATAAGGAAGGATGGAGGTTGGGTAGAGAAGGGGGTTGAACAGGCAGAGGTGCTCAATGAGTACTTCTGCTCAGTGTTTACCAGTGAGAGAGATGGGCCATTAATGCAGGGACAAGGCAAAACTGGCATGGGAGGAGACAGGATAATGGATGGGGAGATCCCTGTGAGCAGAGTGCTTGAGGGCCTTAAGTCACTGAACACAGACACGGCTCCAGGGCAGGATGGGATGCACCCTAGAGTCCTGAGGGAGTTGGCTGAGGTCCTGGTGGCACTACTGGCAGACTTGTACAATATCTCCCTCAGATGGGTGTGTGCCTCTGGACTGGAGGACGGCACAGGTAGTACCCCTGCACAAGAGCGGTCCAAAGGACGAGCCTGGTAACTACAGATCAGTCAGTCTGACATCCACTTGGGTAAGCTCATGGAAACGATCCTAAAAGAAAGGTTGGTGATCTTCCTGAAGGTGAACGGTCTTATGGATGACAAACAGCATGGTTTCATCTCTGGGACATCATGTCAAACATACCTGGTTCACTTTTTTGACTGGGTAACAAAAGCACTTGACACCGGTCGGGCGTTAGATGTCCTGTATCTGGATTTCAGCAAGGTCTTTAACTCTGTACCACATGGCAGATTAACTAGTAAATTGAAGAACCTGGGAGCAGGGGAGAAACTGGTTTAGTGGGTTGGTAACTGGTTGGGGGACAGACATCAGAGAGTGGTAGTAGGGGGACTCTAAACTCCTAGGGCAGTCACCAGTGTGGTCCCACAGGGTTTAGTGCTGGGGCCAGTGCTGTTTAACATCTTCATAGCCAATATAGCAGTTGGAGTTAAGAGCAGAATCGGTCTATTCGCTGACAACACGAAGATAGGTGCAGTTGTGCATGGGGTAGAGGTAGATTTGGGAAGGCTTGAGCAGTGGTCAGACACTTGGCAGCTGAGTTTCAATGCTAAGAAGTGCAAGGTAATGCACTTCGGAGCGAGGAATCCAGGGTACAGTTACCATATGGGAGGGGTTCAGCTGTCTGTCTCTGAGGAGGAAAAGGATGTAGGGGTAATGGTCACACAGAATATGAACCACTCATCTCAGTGTAGGAAAGCAGTGTCAAAAGCCAATAGAATGCTGGGGAGCTTTGCTAGAGGAATTACCTCTAGGAGGGAGGAAGTCATTCTGCTACTGTACAGATCACTGGTGAGGTCGCACTTGGAGTACTGTGTACAGTTCTGGAACCCATACTTAAAGAAGGACATCAGGTTACTGGAGGGGGTACAGCAGAGAGCGACTAAAATGATCAGAGGTATGGAGGGAAAGTCTTACGAGGATAGGTTGATATGATTGAAACCTTCAATTACTTAACGGGCATCAACAGGGTTAGTTCAGAGGACATGTTTCAATTAAAGGGAGAGGGGATTACTAGGGGTCACAGCCTGAAGTTGGTGAGGGGGGTAGTTTCAGGAGGGAGATGAGGAAGCATTACTTCATGGAGAAGGTGATAGGGGGATGGAACGTGCTTCCTGAAGAAGTGGTATCTCTTAAAACAGTGGAGAGCTTTAAAAGGGGGTTGGATAGGGTCAAGGGCAAAATACTAGTCAGTGGGAAGCTGAGGGGGGGAAGAGAGGAAGGTAATTGGGGCTGCTGGAATCTAACCTGTGTGCTGCACAATCGAGCAGATGTGATAGACCATTTGGCCTGTATCTGTTAGCATTTTTGTATATTCATATGTTTGTATCCGTAAGTGTAGACACTTTGTAATTAACCTTCATCTCCCTGTTGGAGCCCAGGGCCCGAACCTATGCTCGTGATTTTCCTTATTTTATTGTGGAAGCTCATGATCCTTCAGACCCTGTGCACCCATCCCTCTGTAGATGCATGAGCAAATTATCACCATAGCCATCTGATTACCCCAGGAGATATACCTGGTACAGAAAATTGTCAAATACTCAGCAAAACATAATTCTGCGCAACTGCAATGCCATTCCATGCCACAGGTGCAAATACACATTTTGGCCAGGATTTGAAAAAATTACAGCTGTGGCATACATGAGGTGAGGTAATAAGAAGGCTATTTTGCGGCTTTGCTACCACACACACTGCCAGAACTCACCTTGGACATCAGGGATGTGAAAGCAATGCTGCAAAGTCCCGCTGCTCTCCCTCTGCATTGGACTGTTGATCAGATCGCAGCCGGAGACCGCACACAGACTTCAGACTCCTGCTGCTGCTCATCGAGAGAGACCCTGTCCTCCCCAAACCACCAACTAGCCAAGAGAGCAGCATTCAAAAGGCGCCGATTTTAAATCTCCAGGCTGCTTTCAAAACCCCTGGACTTGCGGCTTCACTACCACATGCTACCAGAACCTGCCTTGGACTTCAGGGAAATGAGAGCAGTGCTGCAAACTCCAACTGCTCTTCCCCTGCACCAAACCATTGATCGGATCACTGCTGGAGACCCCACACAGACTGGGTGAATTTTGTCCCACCCCCCTCTCCCTCACCTCCTCCTACTTTTAAATGGGCTTGCTTGCACCACCCACTCTGAGATTGCAACCAATGGCTGTCCCTAGTCTCCTCTAAAAGTGCCCTAGTACTTAAACTTGTGGACCAGAACCTGACATTGCTGCTTTTGCCTGTTAACTATTAAGCATATTTAGTCCATGCTGGCTAGTAGCTCTATGGTAATCTTTCTGTCTAACCTAATGGTTTATATTCTCCAACAAATGTGTAAAATTGTAAGCTAGCTAGGAGCCTTAATGAACAGCCAGTCATATTAGCTTATTGAACAGCCAGTTGCTTTAGCTAGATGTTCTGCTTTATCCACTGTTTACTACTCTTCAAAAAGCATAATTTCCTTATGTTAGTCAGATATCCTGTGGACCAACTAGTATTGTCTGCATATATAATAGGTACAGTTGCTAACGAGTTGCTAGCTTCAGGGCTCTACTAGATGGGACATTCTACATAAACACATGCCTTCACCAGCTTGTTGTTGCTTGTGAGTTCACAAATGTAGACAAGGAACTCAAATCACAGATTATCCTGAGATGTTCCTCTTCTCGCCTTTATGATTGGACTCTATGGGACACAGACCACACCCTTACTGAGTTGCTTAACTTCGGCAGAACACTGGAGACATCAGAGTTCCAAGCAGCTGCCGTGGAAGAAGTGACATACACAGATGTGCATCCTACTCACAGCATACCAGTCCAGCAACTACAACATCAACGATACAAAGAAAGGAAACGTTTATTTATTTATGTATTTATTTATTTATTTATGGCATTTTGGTGACTGAGTGGGCCCACTGAGACCAGAGGTCCCTTTTACAGGGGTGACCTGGATTTAGTTACACTCAGTGCAAACAGGCATTTCATGTCATGTAAAATTACACAATACAGAAATGGGACAGCTGTGAAGGCATGAAAATGACATGCAATGCACAGGAAAGTTGGTGACAGACATTAGTTTATTTATTTATTTATTTACGAGTTTAACCAGGAAGGCATACTGAGCAGTGTTGCATGATTCCAGATGTGACCTGGGGGTCAAGACCCAGGACAATAGTACAAAACACTAGTTACAGAGTTAAAACAACACAGTGAATGGCCATCAGCCATACAGACAATTGGCAGATAGATACAGTACATACAGTTGGAAGAGTGAATACTTGATACATTTTAGATGGTTACATCTGAGCTCAGAAACACAATTTCAATACATAATTTGGCATTGGCTATAGCAAGAGCAGCTGGAGGAGAAGTGGGTGCTGAGTAGGCGATTGCAATGTCTGGGGTTGGTGAGTGTCTTATATCAGCTGGCAGGGCGTTCCATAACTGTGGGATATGGTAATTGAAAGCGGCCTGACCTTTGGTTGTGCACATAAAGGGGATGTGGAGGAGCCTGGGGTCAGTGCATCTGAGGGAGTAAGCGGGGGGTTGTTGGGACAGGGTAGAGGCCAGGTAGGGGGGTAGGGAATGGGAACAAAATTCGGCTGCAAACCTAGCACTATGGGTTAATCTACGGTCTTGGAGGGACAGCAGGGCTAGGGAGCTATATAAAGTACAGTGGTGAGTTGTTTGTGGACAGTCGAGGATAAATCGACAAAAAGAGTGGAAAAGGGTATCAAGACTGGCCAAGGCAGAGGAGGGAGCGATAGTATAGACTATATCGCTGTAGTCGAGTAGTGGGAGTATCATCTTTTGGACAATAACGTTCCTAGCAGGAGAAGGGAGGCAGCTTTTGTTCCTGTATAGGGCACCGAGTTTAGGGAGAAGTTTCTTGTGTATGGAGTCAATATGATTGGCGAAGTCGAGGTGCGGGTTGAGCCAGATGCCTAAGTATCTGCAGCTGGTGCATTGTTCCAGTAGGGACCTGTCCAGGGTTTTGAAAGGGTCCAGGGGGCTTGACTGGAGAATCTTTGCTGTGAGCCGAAGGTTAGCGACATAGTTTTTTTAGGGTTTAGGAATAGTTGGTTTGACCGGAACCAGACCAGGATGGTGTTGAAATCCTCCTGTAGAAGATTTGCCACTATGCTTGTGGAGGGGTCTGAGGCATACAGTACTGTCATCTGCATACATTTGTATGGAAGAGTGGCGACAGACTGATGGTAGGTTGTTTAGGAATATGGAGAAGAGCAGTGGGCCCAAGACTGATCCTTGTGGGATGCTGGCGGTAACTGGCAGGGGGTTAGAGATGTGTGCAGTGACTTTTACAGCCTGGTGTCTGCCCACCAGGTAGTCGTGGAACCATGTGGTGGCTGGTTTGGAGAACCCGGCTTCAGTTAGTTTGTAAAAGAGCAGAGTATGGGAGGCGGTGTCAAAAGCCTTGGCTAAGTCTATAAAGATGGTAGAGGTGATGTGGCCTTTGTCCATACCGGTGAGTATGTCGTCAGTGACTCGTAGTAGGGAGGTGATGGTTGAGTCAGATTTGCGAAAGCCGGATTGGAAAGGAGTGAAGAAGGAGGAGGCGTCCAGATGGGGAGAGAGTTGGGTGAGGACAAAACGTTCCTGCATTTTTGCCAGATTCGGGAGTAGGGAGATGGGGCGATAGTTGCCTGGGAAGAAGAGGTCGCCCCCTTTAGGTAGGGTATGACGGTAGCCCGTTTTCATTCAGAGGGTAATTTGCCCATCTTGAAGGAGAGGTTGAATAGCAGGGCTAGAGGGGTGGCTATGGCTGGAGCGGACAAGTATAACATCTTGGCATTCAGGGACGTAGGGCATTTGCCTTTGTTGGGGTTCAGGGAACGTAGGGATTTGAAGACGTCGGCTTGGGATACAGAGAGGAAGGAGAACTGAAGGGCTGGTGGGAGTGCACTTGGTTTGGGGGACCGGGTGGGGGACGCTGAAGGGTTGATAGAAGGAGTCAGTGCAGCTGGAGAAATAGGTATTGAAGGCCCTCAGCTACCTCGCAGGAATCGGGCGATGTAGGTGCCCTAAACTGATAGTGACAAGGGTGGAGGTTGGGTGGGGGGGACAGGGATTTGAACGATTTCCAGAAGTTTGTCGGGTGGTTTATGTTTGCACTAAAAGCTGATAGAAAATAGTTATTTTTTGCCTGGCGAATGAGGTTAGTGCAGGAGTTTTGGAAGGCTCTGTAGATTTGGAAGGATGCCTGGGTGCCCAGTTTCTTGTGGGCTTTCCATGCGTGGTCCCTGGAGTGGCATTTACTGATGATATCAGCGGTGATCCAGGGAAGGTGGGCGCCTCTGACTCTCTTTGTGCGCAGGGGGGCATGTTTGTCCCAGACTTTAAGAAATTTTGCTTTGAAAGTTTCGTGCGCGATGTCAATAGATGTGGCCACTGGGATGAAGGACCAGTCTACTTGGCCTAGATCTAACAGGAGCAATGCTAGGTCCAGGGAATTATATGACCTTGTGTGCAGCATCTTTGGGGGGGGGGAAGCTGTGGGCCTGTGCACTTTCCTGATCAGGAAAATCATGTGGTGGTCACTTAGAGTCAGGGAGCAGGCGTATGATCCTGTGTAGGTGGGAGGAGAGAGCCCAGTCCAGCAGTGAGTGATTTTGCATCTTGTGGTTTAGCCTGGTGGGGTTTGCAATCAGTTGTGTGAGGTTCATGGCCTTGATCTTGGTCTTAAGGTGGGCTTTATCTATGGCTAGCTGATTGTGGTTATGGTCACCGAAGGCGTGAAGCTCACCTCCTGTGTCTAGGGACTGTAGGGTGTCCAGGTGAGTAATGATGTCCATTGGGGGTGTTCCGAGAGGGCAGTAGGTGCCTGCAACGTACACTGGGGTGGAGCATGGGAGTGAGAGTTTGATTAGGAGGGAGTCGATGTGGGCTGGAAGTGAGGGAATTTGCACTATTATAAACTGCAGACTAGTGGAGATGTACATGGCAGTTCCCCCTCCTCTCTTATTCACTAGTCTATCATGCCTGGTGATTGTGTAGCCAGGTATGAATACTTCAACATCGGTATGCTGGGGTTTTAGCCAGGTTTCGGAGATGATCAGGATGTTAGGGCAATTGGTTGCAGCACAGAGATTTTATTTATCAAACTGCAGGTGTTGAGGTGCAGGAGCCTGAGACGTTTGGGGAATGAAAATGGGGTGTGGGTGTTTGTGGTGGTGGGTCCTGGGTTTGCCTGTATATCCCCGGCCAGGAGGAGTAGCAGTGTAATAAGCTGTTTGGTTTTATGCCAGAGGTATTTTGGGCAGGTGGTAGGTGTGTGATCTGAGGCTGTATGTGGTGGGCAGTGGAGGGCTGGGGTGTGGAGAACAGAAAGACCAGGGAGAAAGGATGGGGGCAGGATGATGGTGCTAATGGGCCAGTTGTGTATGTATGCCTGGGCATGGGCATACAGGAAGCGAGAGGCAGCATAGTTGGGCTGAGGGGGGGGGCAGGGGGGCATCTGCGCGGGGGTTCTCTGTTTGGGAGGTCTGCTGGGGGCAGGGATGACAGTGGGGCCAGTGAGAGGAGTAGCAGGGGTAGAAAGGGCAGCATCATGGTCAGAAAGGGGGTTGAGAATGCTATGTCCTGGTGGTAGTGGCCACTAGCGGTAGTAGCTGATAAGCTGCAAATGAGATAGTGGGCTGATAGGTTTTTGAAGTCACGTGGGTGGGCACTATTAAGCAAGGAGCTCACCAAGGGTGGTGGTGGGGGTGGCGGGGCCAGAAGCCCAGTTAAGCACAAAAGTTCCTGTGGAAGGCCGAAGCCCTTGCAGTTTCTATTGTTCACTTTCAAACTGCAATGGCGCCAAAACCGCGCTCTGAGTTCTGTGGCGGGTGTTCGTACCTGGGATGAGCTTCGGGGGGGGGGGTCCTCATTGCGGCTGCTGGCTGGGGAGGGCTGAGCTTCTTCAGGGAGCCCTCGCGACCCGAGTCCTGACTGCAGAGAAAGGAGAGGAGAATTTATGTTGAAGCAGAGAGGGAAGGAGGAGCAATCTCGAGCAGCTAGGTAATTTTTAAGCAACACTATTCGTAAGGCAGGGCAACTGGTGACTTGGGGGAAATTACTACAAAATGCAGTTTACAGCACCGGATATTTTAAGGGACCCAGGAGACTAGCAGTGAAACTGCTGGTAATGCTGGTGAAACTGTGGGTAATTCCTAAACAGCGCTTTAAATCTGTGCAGAGCAACTGATGTCTTGGGGGAAATTAATTCTTTAAAATGCAGTTTATAGCACAGAATAACTTAAGCCCTGGGGAATACAGTGAAACTCTATGGCATGTAGGTAATTCAGCAATGTATAACTGGGCAGAGCAAACTGATGTCTTGGGGGGAAAGTAATTAATTACTTTAAAATGCAGTATACAGCTCAGAAACTCTTAAGGTACCTGGAGAAACAGTAAAAACTCTATGGCAAGTACATGATTTAGCTTGTAAAAACTATCAGTAGCCGTATGCCGACATTTAAGGCAGAAGCCCAGTTAAGCACAAAGTCCCTGTGGAAGGCCGAAGCCCTTGCAGTTTCCATTGTTCATTTTCAAACTGTAATGGTGCCAAAAACCACGCTCCGAGTTCTGCGGCAGGTGTTCGTACCTGGGATGAGCTTGGGGTCCTCGTTGCGGCTGCTGGCTGGGGAGGCTGAGCTTCTTCAGGGAGCCCTCGCGCCCGAGTCCCAACTGAGATGAGCTTCGGGGGCCTCATTCGGCTGCTGGCTGGGGAGGGCTGAGCTTCTTCAGGGAGCCCTTGCGACAGTTACACAACAGCAGCAGGTTATAGGCAATGGTAGACAAAACCAACTAGACCTAGGTACATATTTAGCATAAAATAGTAAACCATCATCCAGGTACAGGGGATAAATAAGGGTTCAGCAATAGCAGCTGCATTGTTTATTTGTTTATCAAGTCTAGGATTACAAATACCTTTGAGCCTTGGCTCTTTTACAAAGGTTCCACGTCAGAGAAATACAAATTATGGGGAACATCAAGACAGACATTACAACAATGTGGACATTGCAAACAGAGTACAGATTAATACAATTCAAGGGTAGCATTGTAACAAGGCAGCCAGCAGCATTTGTCAGAGAAAATAGACAACAGATAAGAAGTGCCAAAGTCATAGGGAGAGGGAAGAGGGGAAGGAGGAGAAGGAATGTAGGAAGGGGGGGGAGGGTGAAAAGTGCAGCATTGGGTATACCAAGATGTGAGGGTAGAATCCAGTGAGGAGGGAGGGGGCACAACTAGAGCAGAAAGGAAAGTGGAGAAACAAGGTTAAGTTGGACAGTCACAGGAGCTATTGGTAGTGATATAGTCCCGGAGCCTAGTTTTAAACATACCAATTGTTGGGGCAGAGGAGATGGTTGGGCTGAGGCCATTGAACCAGAGTGGCGCTCGATAAGCAAAAGAGCGTTGTCCCTGTGAAGTGTGACAGTGGGGGACTTTCAGTAGCTGTAGCATGGATCTCCTAAGGCACCATTTGTTAATTTGGTGTTGTAACAGAGTTGAGACCCCAGAAGGTGCAAGGTCAAGGTAGATGTTTTTTCACCATGGAGCAGGTGAGAAACTTTATGTGGTTTGATAGTTGGAGCCAGCCGGTCTGAGTGTACAGGTCACATGTGTGGGTGAGATGGTGAGCACCAGTGATGAGCCGACATGCTTTATTTAAGGCAGTTGAGAGGCATCTAAGGGTTGTGGTTGTGGCCGAGCCATAAATGATGAGACCGTAGTCTATTACAGAGATCACAGAGCTCAGGACTGCAAGCTTCAAAGCTTCTGGTGTGAAGTGTGGTCTGTGTTTGTAGAGGAGACCAAGCCGTGTATTAGCAGCTCTAGCTACATTATCTACTTGAAGTCCATAGGAGAGATTAGGGTCAAGCTGTATCCCTAAGTATTTGAAGGACCCCACCTGATCTAATATTCTCCCCTTGGTGGTGGAGATAGCCAAGTGGTATAGCTTGTATGGGCTATGAGAGCTGCAGAAGAGCATAGATTTGGTTTTCTTGTCATTGAGGACCAGTTTGATTAAGAAACCATGTCTCTACAGAACTGAAACCAAGTTGAAGGTTGTGTTGAAGAGTTGCAGGATCTTTGTGAGTGGAGAATACAACAGCATCATCGGCATATAGTATGATCTGCTCAGAGCAGTGGTAAGGGAGGGAGTTTAAGAAAAGGCTAAAAAGGAGGGGGCCCAGTATGGATCCCTGTGGGACACCCGAGCGAAAGAGCGTCCGCAATTTTTACTTTCTGTGACCGGTTTTCTAAGTACCTTTTAAACCAGAGAGAAAAGTCAGGTGATAGCCCGGCACTCAGTAGTTGGTGTATTAGTAGTCCATGGTGTACTGTATCGAAGGCCTTGGAGAGGTCGACGAAAATGGCCCCTGTGAGAAGGCCGTTGTCAAGGGATTTGTGCAAAGCTCCAGTGAACTCAAGAAGGGCTGTGGTGGTGCTGTGACCTCAGAAGCCATGATGTTGTGGACAAGGTATATTGTATTTATCCAAGTGGTTGGTAAGTTGATCAGCCACGATGTGCTCGAGTGCCTTAGAGAGTGGGGGCAGTATGCAAATAGGGCGATAATTTGAGTGATTCGTCTTGTCTCCACTTTTATGGACAGGTGTCACGGTGGCTGTTTTCCATAGGTCCGGGAATGTTCCACAGCTGAGAGAGAGAGAGAGAGAGAGAGGTGTAGGATTTTTGTTAATGGATGAATTACCTCATCGAGGGTGAGCAACAGAAGCTTAAGGTCCAGGGTGTTGCTACTAGATCTAGATTTAGAGATAGCTGCAGTAATATAGCAGCGAGCTTCATTCAGCCTTACCTCCCTGAAGTAGAAGAGGGGATGGTTAGACTGAGGGGGATCAAGCTGAGGTATTTGGGGAGTAGGCCCTGTTTTCAAAAAAGTCATGGGGTAGAACAGCACTAAGATCTGAAAAAGCCGTGTTAAAGATGTTTGCGATCACCTTGGGGTCGAGGGTTGAGGATCCATCAACCATTAACATGGCCGGAGAGGTTTTTGGCTGCTTCCCTGTGACATCCTTGATATTGTCCCAGAAAGCACGACCATTTCCCCATGTATTGGTGAGAGCATCTTTGTAATAGGTGGATTTCATTAGCCGTATGGCTTTTGTGCAGGCATTTCGTGCTTGTTTGTAATTTTGGATGTCCAGTTGTTTGCCTTGACAGCAGATGTCCAGCATTGTCCAGCATTGACAGCATTCCAAAATATAAACCTTTAACCCTGCCTTAAAACCTTCAATAGATGTGGACTTAGTTAAGTTTTCAGGAAGGGAGTTTCAATGATAGGGGCAGAGTTTGTGAAGGACCTTTTTCCCTGGGTAGTCCATACTCTAGTGGTCTCCAGAAAGCTGGTATCAGATGAGTGGAAGGTGCACCAAATTGGTTTTGGGGCCAGTAAACCCTGCAGGTGAGGGGGGAGTATACCTTGGTAAGCTTGAAAGTGAGGCAGAGGAGGGGTTGAATGAGCCTGTGTTCTAGGGGAGGCCAGTTTAGATTGGACAGTACCTCGCAGTGATACCTCCTTGGTGGCGAACCTGATGCAAATCAACTAAACTTGTTATAAGGGACATTCAGTTTGTGTGCTTCCATTTCCTGGAGAAATTGTAGAAGTAGAGCACCATAGACCAGGGTGGGGAGCAAAGTACTTATGGCGATGGTCCTCTTTGAGTCAGCCATCAGTGATTCTCCTAAGCTGTAGTGGTGCCCCGTTTCCAGTGCAAAGTCTTGGTGACATGGTCAATATGTGGCATGAACATCAAGTCTTGATCAAGTTAGACACCCAGGTACTTACCTTGTTCACTACCTCAATCTGAGTTCCTGCCATTGTGACTAGCGGAAGAAGATTTTGTCTGTCGGCTCCTAAACACCTTGGACCAAATAAGACAGCTTTGGTTTTCTTGTCATTTAGGACAAGCATGTTGGAGGCAAACCACTCTTCAAGTGCATTCAAACTGTTAGGAGGTTTAGCTGTGATTGAGTTGGAGTCATTGTCGCTTCTGTATATCAGTGTCATCTGCATATGATAGCAGTTTACCATCTTCGCAGTGTTTGCCTACATCATTAATTAACAAAGGGAATAGTAGGAGGCCAAAGATGGAGCCTTGGAGGACTCCATCAGTGACCTCAAGGCAGCTGAACTGGTCCCTTTCCATTTAATGTTTTACGACCTTCCAGCCAGGTAGATTGAAAACCAAGACAGAGAGTGTTCATCCAGTCCTAACATTTCAAGCTTTCCAAGGAGTAAGCCATGGTTGACCAAGCCAAATGCCTTGGTTAAGTCTATGAATATGGGTCCCGTCAGCATCTCTTTATCCATCGCACCCATGGCATCACTTGTAAGTTTGACAAGTGCCGTGTCTGTATCATGACCCTTCCAAAATCCATGTTGCTGATCTGCAAGAAGGTGATATTGCTCGAGATACTCCTGCAGTTGGTTAAAGACAAAGCTCTCCTGAATCTTAGCCAAGGGACAGAGAATTGATATGGGTCTGTAATTCTCAACATTGGCCCATACTCCATTAAACCTCACTCAGGCAATTCTCTCAGTATCAGAATCTGCTACAATGGTGGTGACCCCTATCCTCATCCTGGTGGGCTAACCAGTTGCCCAGCCAGAGGGAAGCAGTGTAAAGCATACATAGAATAGAATCAGTTTAACAATTACTGTAGGTCCACCCCATCAGCTAGCTCAGAGTCTCAGACCAAACCATAAGTGGAACATGCACAAACAGCAGGACGTTTACCAGCTCAAGCCCCTGATACTCAGTGAAGACTAACACCCACTTTTCTACCTCACTGATGATGAAGAATACTGTATGTATACACTGTAAATACTGTAAGCAGTTTGCAACCACCAATCATCACAGTCCATATTTTGGGCATTCCCATCCACATCATGGGGGATCCTCCCTCCAGTGCAAACCTGCTTGATGCACAGGCATATCAGGTGCTAAAACCTCATGTCACCTTGCAACATAGAAATGTCAAAGTATCCCCCATATGGATCAATCAAAGGGCTAATGGTTTGGAGCTATTTCCATAGTCTAGTTATTGAAAACTCAAAACACACCTTTGCAAATTTTTATTGTTTCAGAAGGCAACAATGGATCCTTCCTCAGTTACAAGACAGTTTCAGAGCTTGAGCTTCTACACATTATAAGTTCTTTGGCACCACATACTTCAACAACACATCCACTAGTTTTAACATTTACCAGTCTGTTTGAGGGTATATGTTGCTTAATAGACTCAATTCACACTCCATAAAGATACCACAGTAGCACTTGTCATACAACTTCATGAAAAAAGTTGAACAGGAATTGGATTGCCTAGATAAACTAAGCATAATTGAAAGAGTAGTCGGACCTACTCCTTGGGTGTCTCTGATAGTTGCTGCACCCAAGCCTAAGAATCCAAAGGAAGTACACATTTGCATTAACATGCTCCTCCTTCTTAATATGACAATCAAGAGCGTATGCCACATAGCCCCCACAGTGGATGATATTATCCTTGATTTGAATGGAGCCACTGTTTTTTCAAAACTAAACCTAAATGCAGGGCATTACCAGCTGGATTAGGATCCTGCTTCTTGGTATATAACCACATTCTCCACCCACATAGCTGTGGAGGTACAAACTTCTAAACTTCAGAATATCATCTGCTGAGAGATGTTTCAGAATACCATTCAACAGATACTTCAGGGAATATCAGGGGTATGCAATTTCAGTGATGACATCCTTATCTGTGATAAAACCCAGGCGGCACATGATCATACACTCAGAGCAGTGCTTAAATGCCTCCATGAAAATAGTCTTACTGTAAACAGCAAAAAGTGTGAATTCAACAAAACACAGTTAGAATTCTATGCTTACATCTTCTTAAAAAAGGAGGTTATACTGGATTCCCAAGAAAGTAGTGTAACCCCTAGGCAGCACTATTCCAATGGCTACTACCCCTGCCTGTTCTTCTAAAACCAGGTTAAGGGGCCTGGGTTCCAAAGTAACAATAACCAGGGTTCCCCTACCCTTAGTAAACACAATGATTTGGTGCCTCCACCCAGAGTAAGGTATGTGGGAGTGTCTGTCCAACCTGGTATAGCCCTCTGGGAAGCTATAACCACCCACCAGCCCCTCTAGTGACCAAGTACCTTCACAATGGATACAACCCATTTTGGCAGGGAACACACAATTAGCAATGTAAATTAATATGTTCACACCCCTTGCACTTACCACCAGGGTCTGGTCTTCTGGCAAACACCCTGGAGCCCCCTGTAAAGCAATATCACTTGCAAGCATACACTTACAAATGCTTTTATTCAAGTCACAGTGAAGTTTAACCAGATAATAATTTGCTCCTGATCTGCTTAACAGTGAAACAACAAATTTGATTTATTGAGGGGATGTGAACAGGGGAGCGGTGCAAATCTAGATAAATGTTTGCTAAGATGGTATTTGCCAGGATATTTTGCATGCAATTTCTTTAGTCCCTTAAGTTAAGTTTTACAACTGCTGGGTATACAGAGTGTGATGCTGGCTAGCTAGAACCGTTCCCAGGGTTGCAGCTGTTGGGGCATTTGATGGGAAGAAAAGACGATTAAACATGCACAAAGACCTTGACTAACTGTATCCTCTGCTGGTTGGCCTAGTCCACTGAAACCCTGTAAAACACAATGATTGAAATCAGATGGTACCACAGAATAATCCAAGAGCTTGTTGCTGGGAGCTACCCTGAGTTTATTCACAACACTAGTAGTTAGAAGATCTGTTGCAGAGCACTGAATAGCATAGGGAAGCTGGGCAGACATGACTCACCTCCACTTCATGGCCTTTCCCTCCAGCTGGTCGCAACCTACAATACATTGTTGCACAGGGGCTGGATCCCCAAGCTGGTTCCTCACAGAGAAAACAGTAGCTGGTGCAGGAATAGATGGCTTGGGCTGGGTTAGGCATGAGCCAAGGCTGGATTAAACACTTCTGGCAAAGTTCGGTTCTCTTGGCTGGTAAAAGCCTCCAGATAGCTGACAACTTGGTCAAACAAGGCAACTGGCTCCCGGTGGCAAAGAGGCATACCTGGATAGTAGGCCTCGGCCCACCACGAGCATTCAGCACATTAAATGAAACAGCATCCACTCTTCCACTTCTCCATTCGGCTATAGGCTGGCTCACAATTACAGCCACTCTGCTGTGCAAATCTTTTAACCTGCAGACGGCAGTCTCTGGTGACTGATCCTTGAACTCGGGACTGCGGACTCACACCGGAGGAAACTAGGCCTTTCCTTGGCCAGAACCCAGCAAGCTCATCGCTCCACAGAGTCTCAGGATGAACTGCTCACAGTTTGAAATTAGTTCTTGGATTTGTCTGTTTTTCCTGCATTCCAATTGGTCAGGGTGAGCAGTCAATCAGTCTTGTGCTCCCATTTATTCCTTTAGGTGCCACATCTTAAGAATTCACAGTTTCTCCCACAAGGCACCTGAACTAAGGATCCCTCGAGGTCCCCTGTGTTCCCACTGGTCCAATTCCTGGAAGTCCTGGCCCAAACATGGTGGCTCCCATTTGGATACATAAGCTGCAAGAAGACAGGTTAAAATGAGCACTCTAATTTAAATTAAACAATAAATTGGAAGTAAATATATACAATCCATGGTTCACACTCACACAGTGCACCAAAGAATTTAGAGCCAGTCCTTAAGCAAGGTGCAAACACAATGCTATTATTTTATTTCAAGTGCACAAAGCTCCACGAATGCCTGCTGCCCCCTCATACAGCATAGGATAGATCTCCTAATGCATTACACGTCCCCTGGCACTTAACCATAGGATTGCATTCTGATACCATCAATGCCCTTAAATACAAAATGTTTTAAAGTGACGGTGCAAGTGAACACATTTAAAAACAATTAAAAACAATCATTTATCCTCTTGCCAGTAAAGTTCCAGTTATCACAAAACTTCAAAAATTGGCCAATGCTTAATGGCAGGTTACTCATCCATATATTCATAAGAAAATGACTAAAACACATATTATTGTCTAGTAGTTCCTATTATGCTATTATCTTACTTATGTTTTACTTTTACATGTATTTGTTACCACTTCTGTTGTGCGCCAGTGTCGTCCTCTTTTTTTATATGTAAAAAGCATGGTTTCTCACAAGGATTCACTATGGGCAAATATCAGGAGGAATATCTATGAAAAAAATATACAACATTTGATTAGTATACCAATAAACTAAAGAAACCATTTTGGTGCATTCATATTTCCTTGTTCTTGTCTATGCAAACATATAATCTGGATGGGGGATATTCCCCTTTTCCTGTTTTACTCCCTTTCTTGGGCGGGGGGGGGTTACAGCTGTTTCTTTAGGAAAGATTTCAAGTCTATCCTTTCATTTAACCTGGTTTTTCAGATCCTCCTGTTGCAAAAATACAATATTGTTCTCTTTGCAGCAGGACATTGCCTTAATCTCCACCTCTGGGGCTCTTAATGGGTTTCTCTATACCCATAAAAGACCACGTATGTTCTTTCTGATTTGTAACAAGCCCCATATGTACAGCAAAGTGCATTTTTAAACTCTTTACCACTTATGGACCTTAGATGTTCTTCCATTCTTTCTTTCAATTTCCTATTTGTCTTGCCTATGTAGAAACTTCCTCATCAGCACGTGGCCATATATATCACACCTTCAGTCGAACACGTTATGAACCCTCTCACTTTGGTTTCCCTTTTTGTTTTTGGATTCATAAAGCTTTTCGACTGTCTGGATGAACAGAATTCAGTTTCCACATCTGAAACAACCATCTTGCTTTCTGGGTAGCCACATTCCCTCCTGCTCTTTTCTTGGCTGGGCTGAATGTACTAAGCTGTCTTTAAGGCTTCTGCCTTTCCTATGTACCATCCTAGGCACTATCTTGTCTAGGTGCTTTAGACTCGGGTTTAAACTAACCAGATGCCAATGTGTTTTTTTATTTTTGTTTTTTTTTCACCATTTTGCTTATTTCATTTGGTTGAGCATTGTAAGTGCTGACAAAAATTGATTCTGAGGTCTCCCTTTTCTTATCTGTTTTTCCCTATGACCTCTGACTTTTCCATCTTATCTACTTCTCTTTTGGCTTCAGTGATAATTCTTTCTGGGTAATTCATTTCCTGGAATCTGACCTCTAATTCCTTGGTCCTTTTCTCATATACTTCTGTCTCACTACAGTTTCTTTTCAGCCTAATGAATTATCCTTTCGGGATGCCAGCAATGATGTGTAGGGATGACTACTCTTGGCCTGTAACAGTGTGTTTCTATCAGTATTTTTTCTGTATAGATCCGTTTTTATCCCCCCTGTACCATTCTTCCTGATAATTAAACCCAGGAAATTGATCTGTTTGGTGCTAAAGGAAAGTGAAAAGAGCAGATTGGAGTTGCTGTTATCTAAATATTTGACAAAATCAAGAAGGTCACTCTCTGTCCCTTTCCAGATGATAAAAATATCATCAATAAAGCGTCGATAAAGATCTGGCTTGTCTTTCTATGGATTTGTATCTGGTGGTCTGATTACTTCTGCTTCCCATTTACCTAAGTACATATTTGCAAAGTTTTGTGCAAATGTTGCTCCCGTTGCTGTTCCCTTTTTTTGACTGTACGTTTTTTCTGTAAAGAAAAAGGTGTTACACTTCAAAACAAAATTCAATTCAATTTTATTTTTATGGTACCTCACATATATTAAAACAACAGGAGCATAAAATTACATATTTATAAAACAGTATAAAATAGCAGTAGACAGTCAACAATGTTAAGTTAATCACCAAACGCTCGAACCCATAAAACAGTTTTCAGGGCCTGTTTAAATCCCTCCACAATCAGGCACTCACGTAGCTGATGGGGTAGAGAATTCCAAAGGGTTGGGGCCACGTGCATAAATGCCTGGACCCCAGAAGATTTTAGACAGAACCTTGCAATCTCTAGCAGCCCCTCATCAGTTGAGCGGAGCAATCGCCCAGGGCAATAAGGAACCAGAAGTTCTTTCAGGTAATCTGGGCCCTGTCGATGTAGGGCTTTGTAAGTCAAAAGTCCAACTCTGAAAGTGATTCGCCACTGTATCGGCAGCCAGTGCAGTTCGCATAGCACCAGAGATATATGACAGGACCATGATGTTCCCATCAATAACTGGGCTGCAGCATTCTGCACCAGCTGCAAGCAGTGAATATCCACCCCTGGAATCCCTAGGTAGAGGTCATTTCAATAGTCCAGATGAAAGGATACGAAGGCATGGATGAACATAGAAGGTCGCCATACAGAATAAGATGCTTAACCCTGGAGATATTCCTCAGATGGTAGAAAGAGGATTTGATGACAGCCAACACCTGCTAACAAAGTGTCAAACCCTCATCAAAAATTATCCCGAGGTTTTGCACCTGATCGGAGGTTGGGAGAGGGAGGCCCCCAAGGAAAAGTCCCGAGGGTGACACCACCCCCCAACCCCTCTATCCGGTGACCTGGGTCGACCACCAGCATCTCAGTCTTAGCAGAGTTCAACCTCAACCAGCTCAAACTCATCCACTCCTGGATTTCTGCGAGGCAGTTATTAAATACTGAGAGAACTCTATCCTGGTCAGGTGCAAAAGAAAGGTAGAGCTGAGTATAATCAGCATAGCAGTGAAACCTCAGCTCATACCTTCTTACAATGTTTCCGAGGGGTAGCATGTACACTGAGAACAACATGGGGGGGCAGCATTGATCCTTGAGGAACCCCACATGATAACAGAACTGGGTAAGAGTAATAAATCCCTGACACCACCCTCTGAGTTCTTCCAGTGAGGAACATGAAAACCACCTGAGGACTTTACCTGACAGGCCACAGATGAACCTCAAGTGATCAATCAGGACCCCATGGTCCACAGTGTCAAATGCTGAAGAGAGAGATCCAGAAGAACCAAGATGGAGCAGTTCTTCTGATCTCTAGCCTTCAGGAGATCATTGAGCATCTGAACCAGTGCCGTCTCAGTACTATGCCTCTTTTGAAAACTGGACTGGAGAGGCTCGTAGACATCATGGATGGTCAAATGGTTCTCCAGTTGTATGGCAAGTACTTTCTCGATCACCTTCACCATAAAGGGAAGGTTCAAGACTGGTCTGTAGTTTCATGGCAGTCTGAGTCCAAGGAAGCTTTCTTCAGGAGGGGTGTCACCACCACCACCTTCAGGGAGCAAGGAAATTCACCTGTTTCCAGGGCGCACCAGACTATCTGTGCTAGGACCGGGCCAAGAATATCACTACAACCCGAAATCAGGGTTGTTGATCCTGGATCCAAACTACAGCAGGTATGGTGCATATCCTGGACAATCCGCATGATGTCCACAAGCTCCAGCCAGTTGAAGGTACTCCAGAGAGACCAAGGGATGGTGACCAAATGCTGGTCAAGAGCAGCGCCCATGGAGTGTGCTGGTTGGAGTTACACCCTGATGTCAGCCACCTTAGCCACAAAGAATCAAACATGCTTCTCACACTCAACTTGCATAAATGCTCTTTGGACCTATAGACAGGCTGGGTTGCACAGTCTGTCTACAGTTCAGAAAAGCTGAGCTGGTCAATTCTGGGCAGCCACAATCTTCCCCAGACAGGAATTCTGCCTTCTTACGGGTGACTGCAGTTTGATACGCTTGATAATGATCCATATAATCTAAGGTGATCGGCATCAAGGGCGGATCTCTACCAGCAATACTCCAACCTTCATCCTAGTTGCCACATCTCCCTCAAGGACCCATCAAACCAAGGGGACCGAGGGCGAAGGGAGAGAGGATGAACTCGTACAGCAGCAATGACATCCAGGGCCATATATTCATTCAGCTAGATCAACAAGCATCTCAGTGGGTGGGTCATTATTTTTTCTTTTACTTAAGTAATATTCCAATGCTGCCAGTCCCCCTTCATGTGGTATATTAGAATACAGAGATTCCATATGTAGTGTGACAAATAGACTGTTTTCCTCTGCTTCTATGTCTTCTAGTACATAAATAATATCTCCTGTGTCCTTAATATATGAAGGTATCTCCTGGGCTATGGGTTTAATACAGTAATCAATGTACTGGGACAATGGCTCAATCAGGGAGCTGTTACCTGATACAGTTGGGCGACCTGCTGGATTATGAGGCATTTGTGTATTTTTGGGAGGATGTAGAAACAGGATCTCACTGGATTGTTGACTGTCAGAAATGAGAGAGTATCCTCACTGATCCAACCTCTCTATTTGATTTCTGATAGATAATTATCTATTTTTATTTTAAATTTATTTTATTTAGTTTTGTTAACCGGGTAGGTGCACTAGCCATAAAATGACTATTTTCAGGCACGACTCTGGAGAGTACAGCAAAAGGAGAACAGTTGAACAACAGCAACATGGGTACAATAATACAAATAGAGGAACAGCACAGCAGTGCTACAAAAATACAATGGGTAGAAACAACAAAAAATGATGGTAAGCATTATACAGATAATGGCAGTAACATATAAAATAAGTACAGAAACCATGGACCCGACCTGCAGAGTGAAAGTGTTAACAAGATAGTAAGGTTATATAGAGAGAAATGTGAGGAATGTTCAAACATAACAAGAAAGACTGACAGAAGGAAGGTCAGGGGTGGTAATTTGCAAAACAGTGGATGGTCAACAACAAGGTTCGAGAAGGAAGAGAGCTAGTAGTCAAGTAGTTATTTACAAAGAGAAGGAAAAATATGGGGAGGGGAAGGGGAGACAGTCTTGGAGCTGGATTAGAGCAGGGGTGACATTACTTGTGAGTCTCAGGAGCTTCAGGTTGGGTCAAAACATGTACAAGCATCAGCAAAGGATAGATGATGACGATATTCACTTTTAAATCCAAAGTGAGACTGAGACAGCCAGAGGTTGAGTGGAAGAGCATTCCATAGCCTGGAAGCAGAGAATTGGAAGGCCCCTGTGCCTTTAGTTGTCTGACATCTCGGAACATATAGCAAGGATTTGTCAGCTGATCGTAGGCCATGGGAGGATGGTTGAGGGACCAGCAACACCGCCAGCTGGGATGGGTTTTTTCCCATATGATTGAGTCCATTAGTGATCCAAGGTAGTATTTTCTACTGGCAGAGGATGAGAGCCAATTCAGATCCTTATAAAGAAGGCAGTGATGTTTGAGTCGAGGCGAAGAAGAGGCAAATCGGCATATATTGTTATAAGTTACGTCCCATTTTAGTAGGGAGGTTTTATGGGCAGAGGTAAGAATAGAGGCACCATAAGTAAGGGTTAGGAGCAGAATACCTTGGGCAATTGCTGATTTG
Organism: Neoceratodus forsteri; assembly: GCA_016271365.2. NCBI lineage: Eukaryota > Metazoa > Chordata > Ceratodontiformes > Ceratodontidae > Neoceratodus > Neoceratodus forsteri. Next base: position 1,745,337,446 of record CM057449.1, read on the forward strand.
GCCGAGGGTGTAAGCATGTAGCTCATTTTGTAAGCTACTCCTAGTTTCGAGTTTATAGCTTTGCACGAGGACTGAATATGAAGATTAAAATCCAGGGACTGGTCCAGAAGGATCCCAAGGTACTTGAAGGAAGTAACATTTTCAAGTGGAAATCCTCCTGGGTGAAGAACCTCCAGCAAACTAGAACAGGTCTTAATCTTCGGTGCAGAACCTAGGAGCATGGCTTTCATTTTCTTTTCATTTAGTACAAGTTTACGGTCTAGTAGCCAGTCTAAGACCTTATTGAAGTCTGAAGTAAGTGATGTGTTTATGCAGGCAATACTAGAAGAACTAGTGTAGATGATCAGGTCATCAGTGTAGAGAATAGCTGAGCAGGATTCCAGGACCTCAGCTGCACTGTTGATAAAAATTGAGAACAGAAGGGGCCCAAGGATAAAGCCCCATAGAACTCTGTATTTTCTAACTGTCTGTGGACCTCTAGATTGTATTTTTGTGTCCATCACAACAATCGAGCCACCTTTATTGGTTGGTTTGATGGTTAAATCTTTATTACCCCCTAATTCTTCAATAGCTATTTTCTCTGCTTTACTCAAGTTAGAATACATTGCATGATTACCCCGTTGCATAAACTTTTGTCCAGTTCTATTAAGTCTCTCTCACAACTCTTCACAAATATCTGTAATATTAGTGTAAGTGGTGGACAAAAGATTGATGGGGGTTTGAATTTTTTTTGTGACTATTTCATCACTCTTTAACATTTCTGTATTGTCACTTACCCCATCACATTATTTCCCATGTTCTCCTTTTTTCTGGCAAAAAAGGAGTGTAATCCCAAGTTCCTAGTGAGTTTATGGCAGTCCATTATGGTCTCAAACAAACTGAATCTTTGGCTTGGGACAAAAGATAAACCTTTATTTAGTAATTCCCTCTCCATTTCTGATAAAGTTCTAGATGAAATATTGATCACATTATCCATCAATGTCCTGCTCTCATATTTCCCCATGGGTTCCATCCTTTTCTTCCCCTTCTGCAATTTCTGCCACCTCCTCCTCTTCCTGCCCCCCGGTGCATTTTTTGAAGCCTGATTAAAGTTTTGCGCTGGCTTCATTTTGGGCCTTCTGGGGTCCTTCCTAGGACTGTTTCTTCAACAGTGCTCAGTTCCTCCCCATGTGCACAGTCTGCGTTTACTGGAGTATTCTTCTGGATATATCTGGTAGGTGTACTGCCCTGTGTGCTGTAAATAGTGTTAAATTTCACTTTTTTCCCCCCATTTAAAAATGGTCCCTTTAAGATAGCCATCGGCATCGCTTTCAAATTTTGTCTGTTTGAAATCCTGGATTTTCTTGTCATATCTTGTTAAATTCATTTTAAACTTCTGGCATGGTTCCTCATACAGTGGGTGGTCACTATACCTAGTCAGTGCTGTTTCCTTTACATTTATTTCCTCTTCAGTTTCTCTCTGTATTATTTCATTTTCTTTCAATATGAGCTCAACGTGTTGTTTACTGGTGCATGACTTATTTTTTGCCAGTTCCCCAAGAACCCCTCACATTGTAATCCAAACAAGGACTTCTTTAAGATCCTTAGACCTCTCAGTGCTCGCTTCACTTCTAAATAAGTCCTTAATGAAATTCTTTCCCAATGGAATCTTTTCACTCTGAATGCAAAGGGAGCAACATTTGCACCAAACTTTGCAAATATGCACTTAGGTAAATGGGAAGCAGAAGTAATCAGACCACCAGATACAAATCCATATAGGGACAAGATAGATCTTTAACAACGCTTTATTGATGATATTTTTATCATCTGGAAAGGGACAGAGAGTGACCTTCTTGATTTTGTCAAATATTTAGAGAACAGAAACTCCAATCTGCGCTTTTCACTTTCCTTTAGCACCACACAGATCAATTTCCTGGATTTAATTATCAGGAAGAATGGTTCAGAGGGGAAAAAAAGGATCTATACAGAGAAAATACTGATAGAAACACACTGTAAGGCCCTGGACACACTTGGAACTTAAAACAGTTTAAGTGCCTTAAAACATTTTAAATTCCCCTAGCACTGTTTGCAGACAGACTACAAGCCCCTTAAAACATTTTAACAAAAGTGTTTTTAAACCATGCAAGATACCTAGTCTTAAAACCATTTTTAAAAATGTTTTACAGCTAGCATGGTTTTACTCACAGGTCTGTCCAGGAGTAAAAATGTTTTACGCTTTAATGGTTTAACTAAAATAGTTCTAGCTGTGGTGTGTCCAGGCAAGTGCAGTTCTGTGTGTTGGACTTGACACAAAATAGTTACAAGGAGAACAGGTTTAACACTAGTGGTGTGGCCACACTAAACTGTTATCAAAAATGATTACTGAGTAGTGTGAATGCACTGAAATTGTTTGGCTAAACTGGTTTTAAAAATGGTTTTCAAAAACAGTTCCATAGTGTGTCCAGGACCTTAAGGCCGAGAGTTGTCATCCCTACACATCATTGCTGGCATCCTGAAAGGACAATTCATTAGGTTGAAAAGAAACTGTAGTGAGACAGAAATATATGACAAAAGGACCAAGGAATTAGAGGTCAGACTCCAGGAAAGGAATTACCCAGAAAGAATTATCACTGAAGCCAAAAGAAAGGTAGACAAGATGGAAAGGTCAGAGGTCATGGAAAAAAAAAACAGATAAAAAAGAAAAGGCAGACCTCAGAATCAATTTTGTCAGCACTTACAATGTTCAATCAAATGAAATAAACAAAATAGTAAAAAAACATTGGCATCTGGTTAGTTTAGACCCAGGTCTAAAGGACCTAGACAAGATGCTGCCTAGGATGGTACATAGGAAAGGCAGAAGCCTTAAAGACAGTTTAGTACATTCAACCCAGCCAAGAAAAGAGCAGGAGGGAATGTGGCTACCCAGAAAACAAGATGGTTGTTTCAGATGTGGAAACTGTGAATTCTGTACATCCATCAGACAGTAGAAAAGTTTTATGAATCCAAAAACAAAAAGGGAAACCAAAGTGAGAGGGTTCATAACGTGTTCGACTGAAGGTGTGATAAATATGGCCACTTGCTGATGTGGAAGTTTCGACATAGGCAAGACAAAAAGGAAATTGAAAGAAAGAATGGAAGAACATCTAAGGTCCATAAGTGGTAAAGATTTAAAAAATGCACTTGCTGTACATGTGGGGTTGGTTACACATCAGAAAGAACATACTTGGTCTTTTATGGGTATTGAGAAACCCATTAAGAGCCCCAGAGGTGGAGATTAAGGCAATGTCCTGTTGAAAAGAGAACAATATTGGATTTTTGCATCAGGAGGATCTGAAAAAACAGGTTTAAGTGAAAGGATAGACTTGAAACCTTTCCTAAAGAAAAAGCTGTAACCCCTTCAAAGAAAGGGAGTAAAACAGGAAAAGGGGAATATCCCCCCATCCAGATTATATGTTTGAATAGACAAGAACAAGGAAATATGAATGTACCAAAATGGTTTCTTTATAGTTTATTGGTATACTAATCAAATGTTGTATCTTTTTTTCATAGATATTCCTTGTGATATTTGCCCGTAGTGAATCCTCATGGGAAACCATGCTTTTTACATATAAAAAAGAGGATGACACTGGTGCACAACAGAAGTGGTAGTAAATACATGTAAAAGTAAAACATAAGTAAGATAATAGCATAATAGGAACTACTGGACAGTAATACGTGTTTTAGTCATTTTCTTATGAGTACATGGATATGTAACCTGCCATTAAGCATTGGCCAATTTTTGAAGTTTTGTGATAACTGAAACTTATCTGGCAAAAGGTTAAATTATTGTTTTTAATTGTTTTTAAATGTGTTCACTTGCACTGTCACTTTAAAACATTTTGTATTTAAGGGTATTGATGGTATCAGAATGCAATCCTATGATTAAGTGCCAGGAGATGTGCAATGCATTAGGAGATCTATGCTATGCTGTATGAGGGGGCAGCAGGCATTCATGGAGCTTTGTGCACCTGAAATAAAATAATAGCACTGTTTTTGCACCTTATTTAAGGACTGGCTCTGAATTCTTTGGTGCACTGTGTGAGTGTGAACCATGGAGTGTGAGTAGCTTGAGCTGGCATTCATTTCTTTTCCTACTTACTTGCAGTGGGCCTAGCATGGCAAGGCACCCAGGTGCAGGCCTGAATCTTCCTGTATTCCATAAATATATACAATACTAGTTAGGGCACTCTTTGCTCTAACAGCAACACCAGAGTGGAGCAAATCGGGGTGATGCCCCGCCAGTTTCAAGCTCTGAAGCACTATGACCCCCAGCCCAGGACATTCACAACTCACTGGCATTGTCACTTAAAGGGACAGGCGTGGAGGCACATCATGGCTCTCTCATGCAGATCAATAGGGTCACCAAACAACCATGGATTTATTGTTTCCAACAGATGTCTGCCTGGCAGTCAGCATTACTGAAGCCCTGGGAGACACTTAAAGTAAGCCCCAAATTGGGGGCTACATGCTACCCTGCTTAAGAAACTTGGCATCCACATCAAGTCTATACACAAATAGTTTTACTTAGTGTAAAATACTATTTTTCACTATATACAGGTTGCAACCATAAATCACTATATGGATTACTGCGCACTTTCATGATCAATACTTACAATAAAGCATGCTTTTACTTATTAATGGCATTCTTATGAGCAATGGTATTGCCCAAACAGATGCATTTTTCTTTCAACATTTTGTTTTTACATTGCCATACTCTCTTAGTTAGTTATTCATTACATTCTCCCTGGAAATTCTTTCATATTTAGACCCAAGTGGCTGGTAATTTGAACCTGTCAGCCAACTTTGGGAACTCTGTAAAAATTACCCCAGGCATATTGGTTGGAGGGTTTTATCACTAACCTAGAAGCTGCAGTGAATCCTATCTTAGGAAGGGAGTTAGCTGTAATGTACACCCCTTTAGGGATCACATTCATAGGAAGTTTTATAGGGTTTCCTGGGGAATCACACATAAGGTGTATTACAGGTTTAACAACTCTTTCTGATCTTCTAGGCATAGGGAGCACAGGCAGTCTTTTCAACATCGGCATTTGGGTTCATGACTCCTGTCTCATTGTCCACCAGCAAAGCAGCTTCTTCAGGAAAGGGCACCTCTGCACTCTTCGTTTGTTCAGAGTTGGAAGTATTACTTGTATTTGTAGTAGTACTTGCACTTTCTTGTTGAGAGGCATCACCAGTAGAAAACAAGAAGTTGTCACCCCTCTGTACAGACAGTTGGTGAGACCCAATATGGAATACTATGTGCAGTTCTGGAGACCCCATCTCTGCAAGGACATAGACAGGATGGAGGCAGTCCAGAGGAGGGCAACTAAAATGGTGCAGGCTCTGCAGCAGAAACCATATGAAGAGAGATTAAAGAAGCTTAAAATGTATACCCTCAAGGAAAGGAGGGAGAGAGGGGACATGTCTGAAACTTTCAAGTACCTCAAGAGAATCAACAAAGTCCAAGAGGGTAGCATCTTTCAGAAAAAGATGTGCAAAAACAAGGGAGCATAATTTAAAGAGGGAGGAATAACTCAGGGGCAACATGAGGAAGTATTTTTTCACAGAAAGGGTGGTGGATGCATGGAATGGCCTTCCTGAGGAGATTAGGGGGTCAAAAACAGTGGGGGGAATTCAAGAATGCATAGGACAGACATAAGGCAATTATATTGGTGGGTAGGAGGAAGTAGGCAGTTGGTTAACTAGGATCTGCACCTTATCCAGTAGATAGGGGAATGGGCAGACTGGGTGGGCCAAGCTGTCCTTATCTGCCTTCAAAGTCTATGTTTCTGATTGGACACCGCTGGCACTCTCAGGATTAGCAATACTGGTTGACATGAGGTCAGGTTCACTAGGCTCAGATATTTCAGCTTTAAATAAAGATTCAGCAGTGGGGTCCTCACTTCCTTGGTCAGGAATAGCTATTTCAATTTCTGACAGTTCACAAGACGTAAAGAGTCATCTACTTCTGAAGCCAGACTTTATACCTCATTTGCACGTGGCACAGGGATAGTTGAGAGGGCTAGATTGCCAGATAGTTCAGAATCTTCAGCATTATCTCCAACATTACAAGCAGGAATTCCTTGAAATAGCTGAGCCAACTCAAAGGAAGGTCAATACACAGGGGCATAGTCACTCTCACCAGACTCGGAATAAACATCATAATTAATGACAGCATTACTTGTTGAAGGCTTGGGCTGCTGCAAGGCAGGAGGCTGATCTGACAGTTGTTTCTGAGAGGCAGATCGGGTAACAGGCCCAGCTGGTGCATCACTTTGCAGTACTGCATCTAGGATAATGTGCCCAATTGGAAGAAAGTGATGCCAATGGATTGTTATTACAGATCTGGGATCTCCTTCTGACTGTACTTTACAGACTGGAAGATTGTCCAACTTGCTCATGACTATGTAGGGTGTTTGACTCCAATGGTCAGCTATCTTATGTTTTCTGGAGCAAGTTCAAATTTCTCATCAAGACATGATCTCCAGGTTACAGCTCTACCATGCCTTACTTTATTTACTAGGTTTTTCTTGGCAGCCATAGTGTGAGCTAAGTGGTAGGCATGATTGAGTTGTGCTTTTAGTTTGCGAACATATTGCAAATAGTTGTCAGCCTGAATTCCATCTGGGGACACTCCAAAACAGTATCTATGGGTAAGCATGCTTCCCAACCAAACAGTAGTTTATACAGTGAAAAACCTGTTGCATCATTGTGGGTGAAATTATAAGAGTGTACCGAGGTACTTATTTGTTGGATCCACTTTGGCTTGTCCTTTAGGTGAAGGGTACCTACAAAGGAACGAATAATTCCCTGATATTGACAGAGGCATATAACATATGAGCCAGTCCTACATTTCTTGCCAAGCTTAACTGTTCCAATTTAGTGAAACCCTTCTAAATAGGTCTTCACTGCCTCTAGGACCTTGGCTGCATCTATGTGTGGATTTCTGTGCATCTTTTCCCTCTGGAGACTATCTTCTTGTAGTCCTAGATGGGTGCTCACACTGTGCTACTGCTGAGATGGTCAAGTTGACCTCTGCATCAACCACTATTCATCATCTTGCAAGATCTTCTCTACATTAGGGATCCCTCGTTCCTAAAGTCAAACAATAGCCCTCCCTTTAGCAGTGAAGAATTTTGATGGTTTGCTCAATATCTGGAATTTTAACACACACACAAAAAAAAATTGCACTGTACTGGCCTCAAGTCAGTGCTGAGGAAGAATGATTTATAGGCTTGTTCACACTGCCAATTCTGCACCATTGTTGTCAGTGCACATCAGACAGATTGTCGCTGCTGTTGACATCTGAATGCAACCGTATCAGCTGTTTTCTGATATGTTGCATTGCAACTGTGATCTCTCTTACCCTGGGATTGCATTCTGATGCAGTCGTTTTGTACCAGTTTATTTGATTGTGTGAACATGTCCACAGCAGCAATGATTGCTAGCTGTGGTATGTTAACTGACAGACAAATAATATAGTGCACAAGCACAATCCTGAATTGAAACGAAAAATGGTAGTGACCCCACATAACATGCAGTGCACTTACATTACCATGCTGTTCATGCTTAAAAAAGTCTCCTTTTCAAATGACCATTTCCTTTTACGCGGTCTGCAGAGGATGTGAGGTTGGTGCCCCCACCCACCGGAACACTCCTTGAAACACCAACATCAGTGTAAGATGACTGCTGTATGAACGCCGCTCTGCAGCATTTCAGAGGGATGCTGCAGGAATGATACAGGAGGCGCTGTTGTGAGTGGGGGCAGTGTGAACAAGCCTTATGAGAACTTTGCAAAGTGTCACATCTGCTTTTTCTGTTCCTGGTAGGCCCTAGAAGCCAGATCTGTTTCAGTTTCTTCAGAACTACAATGCTACTCCTCATAGCTTCACTAAAAAGGCTCCTACTGATCTCCTTTTTGGCAGACCTCTTTGCACAAAATTGCTAGTAATGACATCAACTTCTGTTGTCCCAAGTGCTCTGTACTACTGACGTTTAGTCCGAAATGCTCAAGCGGACAACTGCTCTCAAGCCAGCCCTTCCCTGTTCCCACTGGATGACTTAGTGCTTGTTTGAAATCACCACACTGGAAGACTCGCTCCTTTTCATCTCACACCTTACAAAGTGATCGCCGTCAAAGGAACAGTGGTCACTGCAGAGTCACTATCAGGCCATCCATTTAAAAGAAATGACTCCTTCTTTAAACTCTTTCCTCAGTCTTCTTCATTGTGGGTTTATTCTAAGAAAAGAGTAGAAGAGGATGGTGATTTTAGTGCCACGACTCCAATAAGGCTGCCTCTTTCAGCATCAAGTGTGCAACCAGCACCAGTGAGATGAGATCCAGAGTGAGGAAACAGATGTATTCAGACTCATGTGATGGAGTGTTATGTATTGTTTCCAGACTAAGAACTTTTTTTAAAACAGATAGTTCTGGCACATGTTGGAGGACGTTGCTATATTTCCTTAATTTTTTTTATAAACTTAAGGAGGGATGTAATGCATGGGATCCGGTCTCATACACTAGTATTCAATTCTAGTTTGTGAGTTCAGGTTAAGACTACTAGGGGGATTATGGTAGTGAGGTGTCAGGCATTTTGTCAGTAGTTCACTAGAGGCAGCACAGAGAGCAATGCATATATCCTCACCTGATAACCAAATGAATAAACAAAGTGTTTGGTAAAACGTAAGCAATGTGTCTCCATCTCAATAACTAGAAGCTTCCAATATTACAAGTGGAAGGTTCAATAACCTGCAGTGCATATTACTTTTTTTTTTTTTTTTTTTATTAAAGTCTGATCTTTTGTTTGTTGGTCCTGCTGTCGTCCTGGTGCTGCATACAGTCACAAAGGACTGTACTTACCACCAGGAGAACAGCAGGAAAGCCAAACATCTGATCTGAGCTTCTAAATGCTCTGACATGCACTGTAGGCTATTCAATCTCCCATTCCTGCAGCCATGTTCTGGTGTCAGCTGCAGGGGATCCTGGAACTTCTGGCTACAGCAAATGTCAGCTTACAATTTAGCAGAAACAGCCTGTTACAATCTACGATACTGCAGTGCAAAATAAATAAAAACAAATGTTCTTCAAACAAAGTGCAAATTGGGAGCAGCCCCACTTTGGTTATGGGGCTTTTAGTGCAGACTGTTCTGCTTTAAGGAAGCTGCTGAGGAGCCTACAGCAGAGGTCTCCCAGGTTAGTTGGTTGTCTGTGTAATCCTGCTTGACAGCTCAATAGGAATAGGCATACAACACTCAAAAGGGTGCGAAGAGAAGTGGGCCACACCTGTTTAACCATCCTGTTTGGTGAATTTTCTTCTGAGGTCCAGCACCTTAGGTCCAGATTCAAAAATTCAGTGCCCAAGGTCTGGAAATGTTATCAAGAGCACCTGAGCTCTGATTCCCTTCCAAGTGATTCATCGCCCAGTAATCCAGTGCCTGACATACTTCCAATGGGGAACCTTTACTCTACAAACAGCGGCTCCCTCTAAAGTAACTGACCACAGTTTCAATTAATAAAAGAGTAAAATGCTCCACTGTTGACAAAGTGCTGATGATTATGCTAATTAGAAAATCAACTTGTTTAAGAAAAAATTAAATACTGAAAAACACAGCACTGTTGTATTTGCTTCTTTACCTTACTTTTTGTAAATTGCTTAGCAATCAACTTAGCTTAGGGTATACTTAAGCTTTATCCTGACTAATTTCATTACACATGAATGCAACTATTATGTATTTTGGCCAAGATATTCAAAGGAGTTGCACCATGCAAAACCACAGAAAAGTGCCCCGGGGTGATATCTTTATTGTGTCCTATCATTCCCCTCTCTTACAAATAGGTGACTCTCCCACAGTGCTAAATTCACCTCCAAGCACTGGTTGGGTGAGCTCCCTTCCTACCTCACTTCCTCCTTTCTAACAACCACCCCATGCTCCCATTCCCTTAGATCAACTGACTTCCACACCCTGGTAGTCCCCCGCAGATCCACCCTGATCAGCCAATCCGCTTACTCCACCGCCTCCCAAACATTTGGAATTCACTCCCCCATCAAATCCTGCACTCATCCTCTGCCTTCTCCATCAGCTCTGCCCTCAATAATTCCCTTGCTCCTAGCTGCTCCTGCCATGTCTCTCCCTAATTCCCTCCTCCAAGTCCTGGATAAACCCTACCCCTCTACTGTCATCTTCATTTTACCCTGTGCACTCCCTCCCCCCAAATTTCTAGCTGTCCTCCCCTTCCCCTCAAATTGCTCCCCCATATTGGCCTCCCTTAATCTCTAACAGGATGTAAGGGACCCCAAGTGCTCTCCATGGGTACCTCTCCCACCCCCCAGAGGCTTGTATCCCCATCTACTCCCTTTCCCCACCATCCCTTCCTCACCTCACCCCTCCTTCTCCTTTCCTTTTCTTTTATGTGTTAATTTGTTTACTTATTAAGCCGCACTTATTATTGTCCACTCTTTTACATATTATGCGAACACTGTTTTATATACTGTTTTTAACAACCTGTCTTACAACTGTATGTTAATGTTGATCTGTAACTTGAATGTAACTTGAACACCACTCTTCCTTCTTCCCCACTTCACCCTTCTCTCTCTTCTCCCTTTTCTTTAACGTAAGCACTTGTTTACTTATTAACCTGGTACTTATTATTATCCACTCTTTCTACCTGTTATGCTCAACACTGTTGTAACACCTGCCTTACAACTGCATGTTAATGTTGATCTTGTAACTTGAATGTTTAATGCTTCATTCCTATTGTACCCCTTCCTCCCAGTTCACACCGGGAGATGAGTGATTTGTTGCTCAGTGTGCCTTCCTGGTGAAACATTTCAATAAATATTGAAAAGGGGGAAATGCACTGTGCAATTCCAGATGCAGCGCAAAGATAATGTATGTGGCGCATCTTCAGGGGGCATGCCTATACACATGCGGCACATCTTGATATTCAGTCGAGATGTGCCGTGCATCTGCCAGCACATCTGAGATGTACCGCATACATAGGCACAAAGTTACATCCGTAAAAAACAGGCCTAAGTGTTAGCCACCCACAGGTGGGCTGCTGTATTGCAAAGCACAACACAGCATCTGCCAGGCTGGGTGGATACCCCCCCAAGCACACGTCCGATCCCCGTACAGTGCATACAGAGCCCTTGCAGTGCAGTGGTTCTCCCCCCCCCTACTCTATACCCCAATTGCTGTAAAATAATTATTAGTGTCCCTGGTAGTGCTGTGGTCTCCCTCACCACCCAGTACCCGATCAGTACAACATAGAAACCCCGACCATGGTAGTCTGGTGGTACCACCACTCCCCCACCACACAGGACCTGCATCCCACCCGCTCCTCACCCAGGTCATCGGCAGGCAGGGGTACTACTTCACTACCGGGGACATCGAACATGCTGTGCAGGGTGCCCAGCACATTCCTCCGGCCAGCCCTGCATGACTCATGCAAATGGGGCCATCATGACATGCGAATGGCCTCATTTGTGCATTGAATGCATAATGACCCCATTTGCATGTTCAGATCTGAAGATCTGGAAATTGCACCTGGCACATCTCCAGATGCACTGGCGCATTTCCATTCCAGGTGTTCAGACCTGTCTAGGGGATGCACCAGTGCATCATATTTATTTTTTGAAATAGAAATTTATTGAAAAATTTTCCATTACACATAATTACAGAAACTTGTATTCAACACATACACAATATAGAGAAAAGAGAACAATCACAAACTGTACATTTAATAAGACAAGACAAGAAAAGAAGGAAAAGAAAAAAAAACAGAAGGGAGAGAGAAAGAGAGAGGCATAATGTCTTCAAGACTTGCAGGATGGGAACATATTCCATAGAAACTCCATAATCTAAGTGAGAATAACACACATTATATAAAAGAAAGAAAATAACACACATTGTTCAGAGGTCCGGCCTGTCTCAATACTCTATAATCTTCTCAAGAATATGTGGCTAATACTTCTAGTACATGTTTATTTTCTTTAGAAGCCATATAATGAAAAAATGGTAGCCATCTCCCTTTAAATCTTTCCACGGACAGCCTAAGCTTGGCCAACAGGTATTCCAGCTCCAGAATCCTGGTACATATTCCATACCAGGACTATATAGAAGGGCTATTGGGGGTAAGCCAGCATTGAGTGATTGCTTTAAGAGCTGCTGCCACAAAGATGTATAAAAAGTATCATTGTGACCTGGACTTCAAAGATGGAGGAGGCAAGCCAAAAAGCCAATATTGTGCAAGTTTTGGGAAAGGAGTATCAAAGATCCCCACCACCACCCCGTGTATGTCCTCCCAAAAGCCCACTACAAATCCACATTGCCAAAAAATGTGAGAGTAAGTACAAGTGGATTGGCAATTTCTCCAGCAGAGAGCTGAGTTATGTCACCCAAAATGTTTAGTGAGTACAGGAGATCTGAAATACCTGACCACCCTCTTCCAACGAAACTCTCTTCATATCAAGAATGCCGTGGACAGGTGGATGCCTTTCCAAATACTGGACCATTCCTCAGAAGATAGTGTGACTCCCAGCTCTGTTTGCCAGGCCTCTTTGATTCTGACCATCTGATCTTTCTCAGCTACGTTCATACATTGTACCAATTTAGAAATTGAATGACAGGATCCTAGGGCAGAGGACAAGGTCAGGATACATTCTCGGAGGGAATTCCCAGGAGCAACCACAGTACGGTTAGCTCTAATTGTGTTAAGATAATGGCTAAATTGAAGAAAATGAAAAAAATCTGTTTGAGGGAGATTAAATTCCATTTGCAACTGATGGAAGGATTTCAAGGAATCGCCAACAAAAAATTGACCCACCTTTTGCAAACCACATCTTGACCAGCGATGAAATGCTAAGTCCCACTTAAGAGGGATAAAATCCCTGCAACTAATAATTGTAGTGGAAGGGCCTATCAGGAGTGGGTGATTTAATTTCGAACATGCCTCTTGCCAGGCTAACTTAATTACCTTGGTTAGGGGGTTGCCAAATTCCAAAAATTTTAATCTGGGGGGGGTCCAAAGACAACAAGTCCAATAAATTAGAGATAAGAGAGAAGGATACTTCTACTTCCACCCATTGTGGAGAGGTATCTTGTGTCCAGGATATCAAGGCTTGCAATTGAGCTGCCCAATAGTATTTTTGGAAATCAGGCATACTCAAACCACCCCCATCTTTATGGGCTGTCAGCACCTTCCATCTGACCCTTGGTTTCTTACCCAGCCAAATATATTTGGAGAGAGTAGATTGTACCTCCCTCCAGAAAGTCCAGGGAGTATTAAATGGAAGGGCAGAGAACACAAATAAGAATCTAGGTAGGATGTTCATCCTTATGCATTCTATTCTGCCTGAAAGAAAGAGCTGTAACTCCTTCCATCTGTTACAATCTGTTCGAACTTCTTGCAGTAACCTTAAGTGGTTTAATTTGTAAATATCTTGAAGATTCTTGGAGATCCAAATCCCCAAGTATTTGAAACCCACCTTACTCCAATTTTAATTGACCTAAGTCAGGAAGGGGTGCCCCCCTCTGATTTCCAATCGGAAGTATTTCCGATTTTCCCAGGTTAATCTTATAACCAGATAATTCCCCAAAAGTAGTCAAAAGCTCAAAAACCCTAGGGACAGAACAGACAGGATTTGAGATGTACAGAAGCATGTCATCCGCATGCATTGAAATTTTAACTTCAGTCCCCTGAAGATGGACTCCCCGGAAAACGTCTGTCTGCCTAATATAGGCTGCCAATGGCTCCAGGCTCAGGGCAAACAGAAGGGAGGAGAGAAGGCAACCCTGTCTAGTCCCCCTCTGTATCTCAAAGGGAGGGGAAAAGAATCCATTCACCTGTACCCTGGTGCAAGGATCACTATATAAATTATGAATCCAGGTCCTGAATTTATCTCCGAAGCCGAAACTCCCCAAAGCAAGGTCTAAGTACTGCCAGTCCAGATGACCAAAAGCCTTTTCGGCATCAAGGGACAACACCGCCTTGAATTGCCCATCTGGCGGAGGATCAGCCAAGGAGAGAACATTCAGCAAAAGGCAAATGTTTTCCTGTATGTGTCAACCAGGGATGAAGCCCGTCTGATCGGGATGTACTAGATCAGAAATGATTGCCTGAAGTCTCAAACCCACAGCTTTAGAGAAGATTTTTGCATCCTGGTTTAGTAGTGATATTGGTCTATAACTTGGGCACTGGGTAGGATTCTTCCCCAGTTTGGGGAGCACTGAAATCAGGGCCTCACTCTATGTATCAGGCAGAGTCCTGGGTTCCTGTGCCATGTTACAAACCCTGGTGAGGAGAGGGGATAGCTCTTTAGCAAAACATTTGTAGAATTCTGGTGTGAAGCCATCTGGGCCTTGGGCCCTGCCTGATTTCAAGGACTTAATCACCTGCAGCACCTCCCCCGAGGAAAAGGGTGCCTCCAGCCCCGCCCTCTGCACAAGAGACAACGTGGGGAGATCAATTTTGCTAAAAAACTCGTTTACCTTTTCAGCATGGTCCGGGCCTCTCTCCTCTAGATAAAGCTGCTGAAAACATTTTTGAAACTCAACTGCTATATCTATGGGTTGGGTCTTATCCGGGGAGTCCGGAGAAATGGGGCAGATAGAAGATGTGTATCTCTCAGCTTCCCATTTCCGGATTTTCAGCACCAGTAGTTTGCCCACCTTCACCCCCCTCTCATAATACCTCTGCCCTGTGTACCTCAACACGTTCTCTACACACCTCTGTAAGAAAGAATCATAATACGATTGAGCTTCTTTTAGTTTTTTAAGGGTACTTTCTGCTCTGGTGCACTTATGCTCCACTTCCAGATCCTGGATTTTATTTAAGGCTTCCTGTGTCTTAACCCTGTGCTGCTTGTTTCTGTGGGAGGCGAAAGCTATGGTGTACCCACGAATAACTGCTTTCAATGCATCCCACAGAAACTTAGGCTGGGAGTCCTGTTCACTATTTTCCCCAAGGTAATGTTGAATAACTTGTTTGGTGGAGGTAATATAGTGTTTATTGTTGACTAACCCCAGGTCAAATCTCCAACGTCCATTTCTCCCAGTGTCCCCTCAGTGTAGTTCAGCCCTAATCATTGCATAGTCAAAAATTATTGTGGGGAGAATGCTGACCCCATGAAAGTGTGGAGCAACCCCCTCTTCATATAAAAATGGTCAAGTCTCGAGCACGACTTCGAGGCCGGGGAGAAAAAAAGTATAATTCCTGACTGTAGGATTGAGGTTCCTCCAAGGGTCTGCCATCCCTGCCTCCAAACAAAGTGACTTTAATAATCGGGAACAAGCTTTAGAACTCGGGTCTCTTCCATGGCTTCTGTCCATGCTCACATCCTCTATGCAGTTCCAATCCCCCATGCATATAATTTGGCCAGGGGGTAATCTGGCCAAATCATTGAGTACATTTCTGAAAAATACCCCCGAGGGGGAGTGGGTGCATAAACTGCCACCAATAGTAAGGGTCTACCCCCATAATTTCCCAACACTACCAAGAGGTGGCCTGTTCCTACCTTGGTCACCTTTTGAATCTGGAATGGCAGACCCCTACGGAACAAAACGGCCACCCCTGCCTTTTTTGACATAGGGTGCTCATCTGAACAAATCATGCCCACCCAGGATCTGCGCAGTTTTTGATGTTCCTGGGCTGACAGTTTGGTTTCTTGCAGGCAAGCAATGTCACATTTTTCCCTCTGTAATTCTGCCAAAATTTTTGAACGCTTCACCACATTATTGATCCCTTTTACATTCAGGGAACACAGTGTTAGAGTGGCCATGATAATTTCAATAATAGGTTAAATCCCATTAGAACATGTACATACATATAAACATACCCATAAAATAAAATTGCAAATATAGCATCTCTCAAAAAGGAAAGAAAAAAAAAGAAAAATAAGACAAGGAAAGCCAGAAGAAAGAATAACCAGAACAATATAACTTCCTAACCAACAAGATAACCTTAAACTTCCCTCTCCAACAGCGGAGGGCATTGGTTGTAAGTAGAAAAAATGCAGGATCAAAAGACCCTACCAGGTCACCCGTTTTATGAGAGAATATCTCCCTCTCGGGGTGATTAGGGAACTGTGTCTCTAAAGGGAACACCCCAGCTAGGAGTGTGAAAAGGTCAGGGGAATCACAAGCGGTATGAAACCCCTGGGCCTGTGTCCGTGCCCTTTGCATTCAAAATGGGAATCTTCTGGGAAAGGGCTGGGATAGCTGCCCCCTGCCTCCAGTGTGCCAGAATCCCCAATTGTGAAATGAACTTCAAGTGTGTTCCCCCCCCCCCCAGGACCAACCCATGGCACAGGAGGGAGAAGGAAGGGACCATAAAAACAATTAAAGAAAGTCCCCTGAGCTGCTGCAGGATTTTAACCAGTCCAGCACTAAATGTCCTGTTTGGAGATCTCTTTCTACCCCTCAGGAACAGCCATAAACTGCCCAGGCTGAAGCTAAGAGAGATATAAATCAGCAGTCCCTTGTTGTTTCTTCACAAGAAAAAAAAATGAAACCACTGTCTGGGAGGGATATTTCCAGAGCCAGTACAAATTAAACTTGCAGCACTTTGGTATCCTACCAGCAGTAAACAGGTCCATTGGGGTCGCCCAGCAAAGGCAGTCCAGGAAGCAATAATGCAGCCAATCCCATGAGGCCCCCGCGTTCCTTATGGCAGTGCTGCGCCATAACTTCACGAATATCGACGTGTGGGGGAGGCCTAAGAGAAAGACACAACCTCAGTCCGACCCAGAAAGAAAGTACGACCCAGGAACAAAGAGATCCAAAACAACAGTCCCTAGGGTCAACCAACAAATATATCCAGGGGTTCGCCGATCCGAATGCATGGGGATCTCCAGTAAGTCCGAGCCCAGACCAAACTGAACTGAACAAGGTAATATGAAGGAAAAGAATAAATAAAAACCTTTGGGTCTTCACCATTAGCCACTTTGTAGACTTGTGTCAGGGCAGGGTAGGTCCGTCTTATCTTGCGGGCTCAGGTCGGGTTAGCCCCAGAGATCCATCTGGACAAATACGCATGCAGGGGAAAAATAGGGTCAGGCCGAAAATCAGGATTTGCCGGTATGGCAGAACCGGGAGCAAGTGACCATAAAAGACGTTCCACCTCATGCTTAGCTGCCTCTTCCTTCAAATCTGGTAGGGTGATTCCTTCTGAGGTCAGGTATTGATTCGCTGCCCAAAGTGAATCATATATCTTAGGGCCCTTTTTGGTTTCCACCCACTGCTTCGCGGGGTACCGCAGCTGAGCCCTGGTGCCATTAATTCTTAATTGTTTGACCACATAAAGGACCTTTTTCCTCTTGGCAACCATAGAAGGGGGGAAATCTTGATCTACAAACACCCGGGTACCATCAAAATTGAGATCTTTTTTAGCCCATGCAAGATGAAGAATTCTTTCTTTAACTGGGTATTTCAAAAATGTTAAGATGCCCTCAGTGGAGCACCCTGTTTGGGCTTTGGAGCTATCGACCTGTGGGCTCTCTCTATGTCCAGAGAGAACCCCTCCTCGAGCTGCAGTTCAATGCAGAGCCAGTTCTCCATGTATCCTGCCATATCCTCTTGCTCGACTCCCTCCGGGATGCCCACTACTCTTATATTGTTTCTCCTCGAGCGGGCTTCAGCGTCTTCCACCTTGAGAGAAAGGGCTTTTTCCCTGCGATAGAGGAAAGCAATTGAACGGCCGAAGGCCATATGTTCATTTTGTAAATTCTCCACATGTTGCTCCACTCCTGTGGTCCTCGTTTCCAGCTTTTTAAAGTCTCGCTGAATGTCAGAGACTTTACCATCAATTCTCTGTAGTAGCTTAAGGATTTTCTTCATTTCCAGCCTTGTGCCAGCCGATCCCGAGTCAGACCCAGAGTCTTCTTCTCACGACCCTGAGACTAGCGAGGACTGCGAGGGCACCGGGCTGAGGCCCGACACAGATTTTGCTTTCCCCGCAGGAGTTGTAGCTCCGAGACCTAGCAGACCTTTTTTCTTAGTACGCCCCATCTCCAGAACCTAATACTAAACTACTGAAGTGTTTTTCTTCTTTAGATGGTTTTTCTCGCACCCGATTTTGAATAGATTCAGCGCTGGGGATACTGAGGAGGGGAGCTAGGCTGCCATTCCCGCAGTTGCATCACCGGAAGTCTACAATGCATCATATTTAATATTTTGATACAGTCAGAAGAGTTGCGCCATTGCACATCTCTTCTGAATATATCCCTTCGTTGCTCCTACCCAACTCAGTTGCATGGAGCAACCACTTGCACCATTGGCAGGTGCAGTTTTCAATATCGGGGCCAATAATTCTAACTGATTATGCACGAGCTAAAGTAGCTCATTGATTGCCTGCTGTGCTGGTCTGAAATACCTCAGAAATGCTAGGCACAGCAGCCACACTGCATGGACAGCAGCGGCAGCAAAACAAGACAAGTGTTTTTGCCGTTGCTGTCACTGTATGTCAACATACAGAAATGGGCTGTAGTGACAGAAAGTTTTCTCAATAAAATAATAAAAAAGAAACAGTTCTGAATTTCTTCAATGAGGATTTCTCTTATCCTCCCCTGTAATCTGCCACCTGACAACATTGGTCCCAGCATTTATGGTGCCAATAGTGTTGCCACTGAAGTTTCATCAATAAAATTAAAAAAAAAAAAGCAACAGTTGTGGATTCAGGGTGCAGAAAATGAAGAGGGACCTGGAGAAGCTTGCAAGATGGTCGGAGATGTGGCAACTGAGGTTTAATGCAAAGCAGTGCAAAATAATACACCTGGGTAGATGGAACCCTGGTGAGAGCTACAGGTTGAGAGAGGGAGCTGACTGTCACCAAAGAGGAAAGGGACCTAGGGGTTATCTCTGATGACCTTAAGATATCAAAGCAGTGCACAAAGGTGGTAGGGAGGGCCAGTGGCATGCTGGAGAGCATAGGCAGGGGTAACACTAGCAGGAGGTGGGAGGTGATGATGCCATTGTATAACACATTGGTAAGGCCTCACCTGGAATACTGCATGCAGTTCTGGAGGCGAGACCTGTGCAAGGACATAGATAAGGTGGAGACTATCCAGAGAAGGGCAACAAAGATGGTGCAGGGCTTGCACCACAAAACATATGAGGAGAGACTACGGGACCTCAATATGTACTCACTGGAGGACAGGAGACAGTGGAGGGACATGATTGAAACTTTCAAGCACCTCAAGGGCATAAATAAGGTGCAATGTAGTAAAAGTACTAGAACAAGGGGGCACAATATGAATTTGGAAGGGGGTAGATCAAGAGGTAATGCGAGGAAGTTTTTCTACACAGAAAGGTTAGTGACACTTGGAATAGTCTGCCAAAGGAGGTAGTAAGGGCACAGTGGAGGGGTTTAAGTATAGCTGGGACAGGCACATGGGAAGCTTGAGAGGAGGGAGTGATGAAAAGCCATTGATCACAGGGTCAGTGGCCACATAAAACATATAGAGCCTACGGGCAGACTATATGGGCCTAGTGGTTCTTATCTGCCGACAGTTTCTATGTTTCTATGTTTCCATGATTCCTTCAGTATTTCTGTCATCCTCCCCAGTAAATGCCCACCCAGCAACATCACTCCCAGCATGAGCGGCACTCAACTGCAGAGTGAGGGCATGTTGCCTCGGGGGAGGGGGGTAGAACTAAATAAAACACCTGGAAAACAAAAGATCATTATTGTGATTAGACTTATAATCGTAATAAAGACCTCAAAGCTGTTCATTTCCTGGGGATTAATGACTGGCCAGGTGGAGCTTGGCCCTCAGCTCCATCTCGTGCCACTATCCCCTGGCCAGTTGTTAATCCCAAGGAAATGACTGGTTGTTCAGTCATTATTGCTTAATTACTATTTGCTGTACTACGCCTCATCTATTGTAAGAACTGAGAAGTTGTACCAGAGGGTTATTTAACCAGTGGTATTGTAGGTCAAATATCAGAGGCTAGATTCACAAACTTTGCCCCAGAACAAACCCGGTTTTGCAAGAGCAAACTGGGTTTGTTCTGAGTTGGTATTCACAAAGCCTGTTTGTGCACTCAAATAGAATTTGTGCAAGGGCAAAGTGAAGAGGGTGGCCACAATGCAAATGAGAGGAGGGACCTGCTTATTGGTGCAGTCCGATACACAAAGCATTTGCTATGTGCAAGAGCCTTTTGAGTGGGGCCTCTATTGTGAAGCAAATACTGCCCACTGAGACCTTGCTTTCATCCTGCACAACACTAGAGGTTAGTGGAGGTACTGCTGCACCCCCCCAAACTGATCATCGGACTGATGGAATACAACTAAGTTTCTTTGGTAGTGGTCCTCTTCCCCACCCCACCGATCACTGATAGCCAGGTCCAAATAAATATGTAAGCAACCCTGGTGCTTGTGCCCCCTCCAGATCGCTGATGGCTGGCCCAATAAGAAAATAAAGATTCCCTGGCTGCTAGCAGTCCCTCCCCCCATCCAATTACCTGCTCAATATAAGAATATGGTTTCTTTGGTGGCTAGTGGTCCCTCCCCCCCAACAGATCACCTACACGATATAAAGTGAAGTCCACCAAAATGAAGCAGTTTACTGCATGACAAAAGGGATTAACTCCCATTGAAATTGCATTGTTTGCTGCAGTAACTCTACTGCAGAATGCTGCAGTGCTGTGCTTCATTCTGGTGGGCTTCACTGTAAGCATATAGTTCCCCTGGTGGCTAGTAGTCCCACCTCCCACCTCCCACCCAATCCCATGCCTGGTAAAAAGATACAGTTTCACTAGTGTATAGTGGTCCCTCCCCCCATCCCGATCTCCTGTATACTACCATGACACACTTTCCTGTTGTTTAGCAGACCCCCTCTCCCTATCCCCAATCCCTGTATCATAATGGTACCCATTCGCTGGTGTCTAGCAGACCCCCCACCACAGCAGGTAGTGCTTTATCACAACCCGCCCCCCCACATCCTGACCCCTCAGCCGACGACCAGCACAGCCATCTGCTTTCCACCACAGCTGGCCACTGACTGAGCTGTCAAAGAGTGAGTACTGTATACAGTACACGCTCATTGATTGACAGTTCAGTTTCTATGTTTCTGTATTTCTGTTATGATACAGGGGATTGGGGATAGGGGAAAGGTGGTCCACTAGACACCATGGAATGGCGTCATGATATTATATAGGGGATCAGGATGTGGGGAGGGATGACTAGACACCAGGGGAACAGTACCTTTAAACTATATTCTTATAACAGGTGGGTAAACAGGTGGGGGGATGGACCACTAGCCACCAGGGAACCTTTCTTTTATTATCAGGCTGATGATTGGGTGGGGGAGGGACCACTAGCCATCAGGGAACCTTTTTTTTTTTAATCAGGCCAGCGATCAGCGCTGGGGGGTGGGGTACCACTAGTCATCAGGGAAAACTATTTCTTCATTCTCAGGCCAGCGATTGGTGGGAGGGTGGACCACTAGACCCCAGAAAAAACTATTTTTTCATTCTCGGGTTGGTGATCAATGTGGGGGGGGGAGTGGGGACACTAGCCACCAGGAATACAAGGCTGCCTATGGGGTCCATAGCTGGGGGTGGGCCACACTAAACTCAGGCCGCAGCCTATGTAAATGAGCCTATAATGGTTATGCACATGACCATATAGTGTCTTGTGTGCCCAATGGGCTCATTTACATGGCAGCATTTGTGAATTCCAAATAGTTCTCCTGTGCTATGTATTGCAGAGCCAGTCTCCTGGCTGCATGTTGGGGCAGTGCTAGTGGGATTAGTGGTAGAGGTACTGGGTTAGCGCTGACTTGTCCTGGCCCTATTCACAGTCAGATAGCACAGTGCGCTGACTGTGAATAGCAAGATTTAGCACCTGTGCAACTGTGAAGCATAGCTCAAACTTTTGTGCTGTGCTTTGCAATTTTTGTGAACCTAGCCCCATGTTCTGCCAATGTTTTAAAATGTTTTATTTTCTTTTGTAATGCCTTAAAATCAATCGAATAAAACTTAAACTTGATACCTGATATTGCTCAGCATGAATGGCACGCCAGCACTTTTCTAGTAATGCATGTAATTAGATCTATAAATGTCGAAACAAAGAATTGGTTGGCAGAAAAGGACTGCTTGGCCCACCCTGTCTGTCCAGACTGTCCCTGCCTTAGTCTGTCTTTACAGACCCTCACTGATCTCCTGCAACCCTCCCTCCTTCCTACCTATATATTAATGTATTCAGTCTATGTCTAGCCAAAGAGTGCTCGAGCCACCTACTGTTTTCGCCTGCACCACTTTGGCTGGCAGTCTGTTCCAGACATCCACCACTCTTTCAGTGATGTAGTATTTCCTCACATCCCTCTTAAATGTCCCCCCTCCAGCTTCATCACATGCCCTCTGGTACTGCTGGTCTGTTTCATTTGAAAGACTCCTCTCCTGCACCCTTTTCACCCCTGTGAGGTACTTGTCGGTGTCTATCATGTCCCCTTTTGCTCTCCTCTCTTCAAGGGTGTACATATTGTGATCCCTCAGTTTTTTTTTTTGTAGGGCTCTTTTTTTTTTATACTTTATTATTTTTTAGATGTATATCATGGATTATGCCTACCATTACATCGTTCATGTCTTACAGTAATTGACAGTTTCTCTTTTTTGTTGGTACAATTATAGCACAATCACACTTGTACATAATATCATATCATCTGATCTTTCAGGTTCAGGTTACATCCATGTAAGTCCTTTAGACAAGCTGTTATTATCTAGGGAACAAACGAAAATAATAAAACAGAAAGAAAAGGATAAAGAAAAAAAAGTTAACTTATTTAACCTAACTCTAAGCCACCAGCACTCTTTTACCTTTTACACTCTATTTATGTTTATATTTACGTTAGTTTATATTGCATTCTTTTTGTTTCAGTTGATATGAGTGATTCATCTCTTATTTACAGTATCTTAAGCTGATTCAATCTTCACTTTACTTCATGCTCATAATCTTTATTTTGTTCTAAGTAGACGTCTCTCTTATGTACCCTTATATTTTTTCCCACTCTATCTTTCAGTTATCTGGGAGGATAAGTAATTCTCACCTGTTCCATATGTTATTAAATTGTTATTTTCTTTGGTTAATTGCCCATGTTATTTTCTCTAGTAATTGTATTTGTTGTACAATCTCTAGCCAATCTGTTCCCTCTGGAGGGGCCTCTTGCAGCCATTTTCTTGTTATGGCTTTCAGTGCCGCTGCTGTCAATACATTCCAGAGGTGTATTTCGTCTCGCCCCTTCATTTCTCTGGGACACAGTCCCATTACCAAGTGTTCAGAACTTAATTCTGTATGAAATATAAATATTATCTTTAATTTGGCTATCACATGATCCCAAAAAGGTCTCAACTTGGGGCAGTGCCAAAAGACATGTGCCAGTGTAGATCTATCTACTCCGCATCTTCTCCAACAGGCTGCACTAGATCGCCTATCCCAGTGGGCCATTTGAATAGGAGCTAAAAAGTACCTAATTCTCACTTTCCAGCAAAATTGTCTGCAAGAGGGTGAGGAGGTGGTAGACCATGTATGTCTCCATAGTCTCTTCCATTCCCTCTCTGTGAGGGTGATGTCTAATTCTTTCTCCCACTTTTTCATAATAGGTTTAGTGGAGACAGAATTTCCTGTATTATATACATTGTATAACAGGGTAATTGCTTTTTTACCATATAGTGAATTCCATATCTCTCTAAATGGTATTTGTATCATTCCCAGTCCCTCTGTGTTAGATCCTTGTTCCTGTAGTTCTCTAACGTAATGTCTAAGTTGGTAGAACCTTAATCTAAGTGTGTCCACCCATACAGACTTTGTACCTGTTCAAAAGATACAATCTGTGTACCCTGTATTAATTGATATGGTGATGTAATTCCCCTGTTAGCTTGTTTAAGGAACCACTTATCCTGTGCTGCAGGCAGAAACCCTGGATCATATATCCACCAACGGAATAGCCACATAGCCTTTTGAATCTTTCCACCTCTAATACCCCTTCCCCATCCCTCCAAAACTGTCCTAATACCTGTGAAATATGTTTGGCAAGTAAATTTAATTCTGGTTGGAAAATTATTACTCTTAGTGGGGGTCAGTTTGATCCATAGTGTCTATTATTTTCCACAGTTATACGTAGTTTTGTTTCCCAAAGCAGAGCTATTCTCATTTGAGATGCTATCCAGTACCCTGCTAAATCTGGAAAAGTTAGTCCTCCTTCCCTTTTTGGTAAATATCATATTTTTCTCTTAATTCTGGGACGTGTTTATCCCCATGCAAAAGAGAGCAATAATTGTTGTCAGTTTGCCAACCTAAGTTGTGAGACCTCACAGGGGACACATTGAAATAAGTATAGGAATCGTGGTAGTACGTTCATTTTCAAGGCTGTACCTTATCTCCAAATGATAAAGGTAAGAGTTTCCAGTGCAGGATATCTGCCTTTGATTGAGTAATCAAGGGTGGATAGTTTAAATTATATAATTCTCCTGAAGTCTTACCTACAACAATTCCCAGATACCTCATGCTTGAAAGTTCCCACTTCATGGGATATTGTTCCCTTATTGTTAAAGTAGGTATATGATGGAGACTCAGTGTCTCCTCTTATCCTTATTTAGAATATAGCCTGAAATTGTTGAGAATCTGTCCAATTGCTTCATCAGCTGAGGCAAAGATTCTTCAGGTTTGGACATATAGACCAGAATATCATCAGCATACAGTGCCACTTTATTCTCCCTATCTTTCATCTGTATCCCATGTATTTGATCATTCTACCTTATACTTTCCACCAAAGGCTCAATGTACAGGGCAAAAAGTAATAGGGAGAGGGGGCACCCTTGTCTTGTTCCTCTCCTAAGAGCAAATCCCATAGAAATATGTCCATTTGCTCTTACATATCCCATGGGACTTTTGTAGAGTTTAAATAAATTTTTAGTGAAGTCTTCCGGGATCCCAAACCCGGAAAAGACCATGAGACTTTATCAAAAGCCTTTTCAGCATCAAGACTCATTAGTAACGATGGAATTTTATAGTGGTTTATATGGTCTACTATATGTACAGTTCTTCTCAGGTTATCCTGGGCCTGTCTGCCTGGGACAAATCCTGTCTGATCCAAGTGGATCAAAGCAGGCAGGACTTCTTGAAATCTACGAACAATCATAGATGTATATAGTTTATAGTCATTGTTCAATAGGGAAATGGGTTGATAAGCAGTGCATTTTGAGGGGTCCTTTCCAGGCTTGGGAATCACTGAGATGACAGCCTGCACCCATGATGGTGGTGGTTCTCCCTTTCCATTAAATACTGCCTGCATAGTCTGGAACAAAAGGGGCTGTATCATTTCTGCAAAAGTTTTGTAAAACTCAGCTGCTAAGCCGTCATGTCCCGGACATTTTCCAGTCTTTAATCTTCTTATCTCCCTTTTAAGCTCTTGGTATGTTAAGGGTTTAGTGAGTTGTAATTTTTATTGTTCCATAATTTTAGGGAGTGTTATTTTCCCCATAAATTATTCAGTAAGATTATCTGGTACAGAGGGCTGGCGCCATACAGCTCTGCATAATATTCTCTAAAGGTTTCTGATATATCCTTTATTTTCATCACCCTCTGTCCCGTACGTGGATGTTCCAATTGACTAATTACTGCCTTCGTTCTTTGCACTCTCAGTCTAGTTGCTAATAATT
Organism: Neoceratodus forsteri; assembly: GCA_016271365.2. Classification (NCBI taxonomy): domain Eukaryota; kingdom Metazoa; phylum Chordata; order Ceratodontiformes; family Ceratodontidae; genus Neoceratodus; species Neoceratodus forsteri. The sequence continues at coordinate 1,745,363,120 of CM057449.1, forward strand.
TTAATGATTGGGGGACCCCCTTCGTAAAATCTCTGCCTTAGAAAGATCAGTTTCTGTTCCACCTGGTAATCCAGAAGATTTCCTAGCTGTTTTTTAAAACCTAGTAATTCTTTGTCCATCTTTTTTATATTGTTGTTTTTTGTTCATCTTCTAGTACTTTTATTTTCTTTTGAAGGTCTACTCTGGTCATTTCCCTCTCTCCTTTCTTTTTTGCTGATATTTCCATAAACTGTCCTCTCAAAATCACCTTCTCCATATCCCATAGTATGTTTGCTGTAATGTCTGGGGTATAATTCTCCTCTAGGTATTTCTCATACACATCTTTTATAGCGCTCTGTACCGTCTCATCTTTGAGTAGTGATACATTACATTAAGCCTCCAGACTGTATTTTTGCTAAAATTGCCTATGTCCATTGAAAGGAACACAGGAGCATGATCTGATAAGACCATGTCTCCAAACCAAGCTGAGTGCACTCTTTGCATCTCTTGTTTATATATATATATATATATATATATATATATATATATATATATATATATATATATATATATATATATATATATATATATATATATATATATATATATAAAAATCTAACCTTGAATATGTCCTATTCGGATTTGAAAAAAAAGTATAGTCCCTCTTAGTTTTGTTAATCTGGTGCCATATGTCTATCATCCCCATTTCCATCAGAAGCTTATTTAGTTGTTTGGCAATTCTGTTTGTTTGTCTCAGCACCTTAGAAGTAGTGTCCAGTACAGGGTTAAGAGTGAGGTTGAAATCGCTCCCACATATCTTTGTCCCCTCTGCCCAGGTCTGTAGCTATTAAAAAAAAAAAAAAAAACTCTTTATAAATGTTATATTCAGAACCTGGGGGGAAGTACACTGAAATCAAGGTAATCCTCTGTCCCCTATATACTGTAGTCCCTTTAGTGCTACAAACTTGCCCTCTTTATCAATCCAAGCGTCTACTTTTTGGAATTGAGCCCCCTTCAAAATCAATATTGCCATTCCTCTCCTCCTTCCCTTCCCATATGTGGAGGCATATACCCCCTAGAATCCCATCTTGGACAACTTCTCATGTTCATTTTTCGAGAGATGTGTCTCCTGCACAAGCGTAAAGTCTGCTTTTGTTTTTTTAATACATATCAAAATTTTGCTTCTCTTAACCGGGTTAGTTAACCTGTGTACATTATAAGAACAGATTAATGTGTTCTTATTATTCATTTTGGTATGTTAAGAGAAGTCGTTATGTTTTCTGAGTGATCCACTTTCCCAAAACTGATCTATTAATTTCTATTAATGGTTGAATAGTTTCATTTTTCTCACATTTGGTGGCTATTAACACATAAACCAACAAAACTTTAACATAACAATCATATATAATTCTAGTAGACAACTGGGCCATTTAGAATTTTAAACTGTTTAGTAACTCCCAAGGTAGGAAACCCTGCTTTCTGGGTTTCTGTGCTTAGTGATAGCCCCTCTCCTCTTTCCCTCCAAAGGGTGTCAAGTAGGGGTATGAGTATTCTTTCCTCTAACTGAGGTTGTCTCCCCCCCCAAGCCACTCGTTCTCACTGTAATCGGCTTGTGTAAATAATATTCTGTCATTGACCTTATATTGCTCTTAAAGCTATCACTCTCTCCTTTTGGGCTCCCCACCCTCCCCAAACCTAATATTTGGTACAATAAATTCCGTGTACAAATTCCCCAACATATATATGTGTATTTCCCACATTTCGTCCCATTGTTCTTTTCCCCATTGTCTCTGACAACGATGAGACCATGCTCTGCATAGATGGAATTAACAGTCCATTGACCGGTACTCTCCCTTATATTTATTATTTGAAAGAGTACTTTATTTCTCCTTGTATTAAAGTGGATACCATCTTTTATTTCCACTTCTGCCATTTCAGGGTCTGAGTCTCTGCATTTCTTTCATTCCCCCACCCGCCGATCAGGGCTTCGTGACAGCAGCTCAAGCATAAGCTCAGCATGAGGCCTATCTCTGGGGAATTTTAGTAAGTACCGAAGACCTGGTACTACAGGCACTCTTCTTCCTCCATGGGAATAGAGGATTCCTCTTTCTTTTCTGCATTCTGAATCAACACCGCTGCACATCTCGCCGCCTCCCTTGCATTCAGTCACGTGTTATTCTTGTTTCTCTGATATGCCACCATCTGCCAGTCCAGATGGAAATGCTGTCCTGTGGATTTTCTTTCCTGTGGTAGGTCTGGGACTCGCGTTCCTCTTTTCATCAAATCTTGTTTTGCCTCCTGAGCAGATCCGTATAAAACAGCTCCAGTGTACCACATAACTCTAAGGCGTGCAGGAAATGGGGTCTGAAATTTGACGTTTTGTTCTCTGAGCACTTTTAAGATAGGTGCATATCTTTGTCTAGCATTCTGTCTCTCCAGTGGATAGTCATGATCAAGTGTAAGTTTAGAATCTAAATACTTCAGGTTTTTTTGAGACCAGGCTTGGTGTAATATATCTTCTTTCACTTTGTAACTAGCACATTTGACCACTATTGATCTGGGTCAAGTCTCTGGATCAGTTGTTTTTTTTTTTTTCACCAAGGATCTGTGAGCCCTCTCAATTCTTAAAGTATATCCGGTGGGAAGATTCAGTACATCAGTGAGTAGATTTTCCATAAATTCTGCCATTGGATATGCTCCTTCTTTCAGCCCATAGACTCTCAAATTATCTCTCCGAGATCTGCTTTCTAAGTCCAATGTTTTGGCATGTAATTCCGCAGTTTGATGGAGAAGCAGGTCAATCACTTTACTTAACTGCTGCGTGTGGTCTTCTGTAGTTGCAACTCATTCCTCTAGTGTATCCATTCGAGCTTCTACTTTAGTGAGTTAATCAGATAAGTTTTTAAATTCTTTACGATTTTCCTTTCTGGATCCCTGTATCTCATTTAGAAGAGTTTCAAATCGGTTACATGATAACTGTTCTAATTCCCCATCTGTCTCCTGTTCTGAGCCTTTGGTGCTGGATGGAGATCTACTTCTATCTCAAGGCCCTTGGGCCCTATTTGCATGGTCTTCATCTCCAAACAATAAGTTTTTTGGGGAAGTTATTTTCAAACCTCTCTTGCCTTTAGGTCCTCCGTTTGACATTTTCTCTGTTTCAGTCTTGGTTTGAGCATTTTACAAAGGGATTTACTGTATGTAGTTTATCGAGTCAGGTGGTGGAGAGCCGTTTTTCTCAAATCTCTACAGGTCCGTGGCAGAACTGGAAGTCTGTAGGGCTCTTGATACAACCCATGCACCATTTAGTTGCCCTTCTCTGGACTGCCTCCATCCTGTCTATTTCCTTTCTGAGGTGTGGCCTCTAGAACAGGCCACAATACTCCATCTGGTGTTTCACAACTAAGTGGTATAATGGCAACACCACCTCCCTCCTCCTGCTGGAGATACCTCTTCCTATGCATTCCAGCACCCCACTAGCCCTAGCCACTGCTTTGCCCTACTGTCCTGCCACTTTGACATCATCAGATATGAGAACCCCAAGGTCCCTTTCTTGCTTAGTGACTCAGTACCTCCCCCATCCCATCCTATACTCAGTTCCTGGGTTCCTATGCCCTAGGTGCATTATTTTGCATGTTTTGACTTTGAACACCAACTGCCATACTCTTGGCCACTCCTTGAGCTTCTTAAGGTCCCTTCGCATTTTCTCCACCCCCCTTCAGTGTCCACCACATAACAAACTTTAGTGTAATTTGCAAAAAGACATACTTTCCCTTCCAGGTCCCAGGATTTGCTTATGCCTATGTTTCTATGCTTCTAATTAGATCTGACCATCCAAACAAAAAAACCCTGAAATTAACTGTCTTGGTGTTGCAATGTTATGCACTTCAATCACTGTGAAGTAGGCTTTTGTTCTTTCATAGCACTGCTGTGTCTTTCCCTTTCTCCTTCAGGGAGTGCACTTCTTTCCACAGTCCTTAGAAATTTTTTGGGGATTTGCCATCCCAGAGTGCTATTGCCCCCTGTTCCACAAGCATGGCTGCTCCAGTGGTTGTCGCTTTTTAGATGCCAACAAGTGTCGGTTGTAGTGTCTCTTGTAGTCATGAATACACTTGTGCATTGTCCATGCAAGATGGTTACCTTTTGTGTATGCACTGCAGGTGTGCATCAGTGCCAACTGACAGGCATCAGGTGAGCAGAAAGATCTGCTGTGCTGTAGTATCAGTCAGGTGGTTGGTAATTAAGGAAGGGTACAGACCATGCCCTTCTTTCTCACAGTCCAAGAGTCATCGCTGCAGGTAGAACAATCCACAGTGAGGAACTGCTACCGCCTGCTACTGTCCCTTTCAGACTGGGAGTTGCCATACCACTACAAGCAGCCAGATGAATGACAAGATTTTCCAGCCCCAGAAGCCAGGATTACAGTTGGCATCATCAGCAAGGACCCTGTTTGAAAGGGTTGCAGTGTTCTGCTCCTACATGTCTCTAGTGAACAACTGCTTCAAGTCTCCTGATGACCATTGACTTCACTGCTGCCTCCTGGGACTTGCTACCCTTTCATGGGGACTAGAACTGTAGGAGAGATGTTGATGAGACCCACTACAACTAGAGGTGAGTATTTCCTTTTACCCAGCTGGCCCACAACGTCTTCTCCTTCTCCTATAAGCTACTTTGTGATTCCTAACAGCTGGAGCTTGAGCTCAGGGCTACCCACTATTCCAACCCCTCGCCCCAAAAGCCTCAGTCCTCGCAAGCCTGTCACAGTTTATTTACTGTTTTTTTTTTTCTGGAACTTTTTTGACAAGGTAGGAAAAATGGCAGGATATAATTACAAAAACAACAAAACAAAAAAAGGAACAAAATATTCTCTTATTATGGACAAAATGCAATTTTCTGATCTCCAAACACATACTTTTCTCTCTACATAAGAACCAAGGGGACACTGATCCATACTGGCCATTGCCCCCTCCTGCTTTGTAACCCAGTCCATGGGTGCTTAATGGAGATGGAGTCTAGCAGTATCATCCTCATTGGCCCATACAAAATTACCCCTGTTATCTAATGGTACTACCTTCCTCTCTCTGACTCCATGGCCTGTCAGCACTGCAGCAGCGGTGCCACCAGCAACTCTGGTTCGGGGATAAGCCTAGGATGTCAGGGATTGACTTGGGATGGAGGATGGGGCATCACAGAGAATGCTGTACTCCTCTGGGTTGAGAGGGCAACATGCTGTACTGCTAAAACTCACAGACTATCATGCTTAGGGGCAAAAAAATCAAACTGTTACAACAAACAACTAAACCATGTAGTAACTGAGACTTAGATGCCAAAAGTGTTTATGACAAGAGTGCTAGGGAAAACCACAGGACTTCAACTCAGATGAGTAGTCATCCAGGGGTGCTCCACTGCTATACTGCCACTTGGATAACAACAAGTGGCAGTGCAGTTCAACAGCTAGGAAGGAAGACACTGGCTGGCACTGTGTGGTCTGTTTGTATTGTACATGTGCATTTGGAACCCTCATGGCTGGTGTCCTTCAACTTTCCAACCAGTTTCACACTAGACAGACTGGAAGGTAGCTGCCCCAACCTCCAATGTTTTTACCACAGAGACCAAGGAGGTAAGAGGGGGGCTACTACACATGAACTGGGAACATAACCACTTTAGTGTACACTTTTGAACTTTCGCCCCTCCTCCATCCACACTTCTTCCAGTGCTCACCCATGTAGCCTTACTTCAGGATAGCTGCACACTGCAGAGTATGCTGTTGCACTTAGTTATTGGGTTACAGTAATTGCAAGAGAAAAACAAACATTTGTCAATGCCAAATTTTATCTTGCTGGCATTGGCACTGGTAGTGCAAGAGTTAGAGAGATGCATAATAGGAATGGAATGAAGTATGGAACTGACGCCAACCCCACACCACCCTGCAGAGATTGACAGGCACTGAGGTGTGCCTTTGGGTTGTCGGCTATAATGCTCATGCCTTTTTACCTCACCCTACCCTGCAGACTCCAATAAGTGTCATGTTGCACCTTGGGGTCATTGGGCCTTACACTCACCCCATTCCATAAGGAAATACATGGAGATAGGTGCAGTAGAGGAGAATGGGGTGAACTTTGGGGCTGAAGAGTCCAAGGCGCACCTTGATGCCTGTCACTGGCTGCAGGGTGGGGGTGAGAGTGGAATGGCATGAGCATAACAGCCAACAATCCAAAGTCACACCCCTGATGCCTGTCACTCTCTACAGGGTGGGACGTTATGGTTAGAAACACTAATGCCCCAGGCATTTGTTGATATTTGCACTCCAAATTTTCAACATGGACTTTTTGTGACCCCCACCTCATGAAAGCATTTGGGACCTCTGCTCATGATCAGTGGCACTTTATTTTGTTAATCTGTCCAGAACATTGATTTCACACAGTGACCACGCCATTCTGTGCCAGATGTGTGAAAACACATTTTGGGCAGGTTGTGAAAATGACAGCTGTATCATTCATAAGGACATGTGAAGAAATGGCAGTGTTGAAAATCTGAGTGAAAATATTAAAAATTCTTGAAATTATGAGGCGTATGTGGAAACTGTGCAATGCACATTTGTAATACATTTGTGGAATTTTTCACCAGATTTTCAACATAGGCATTTGGGACCTCCACTCATGAACAGTGTCACTGTGATTTTGTTTGCTTGCGCATGTGCAAGAAACATAGTGCCATCATCCGAGTTTGGAGGTGTCACCCCTCTTCTAATTCAGTCAGTGTTTGGCAGGCGCGCCTGTAAGCCAGCGCATGCTGGAGCTGTCTATGACAAGCTCAAAATGCAGTGGCATATAGTTGCAGGGGAGCTACATTTCAGTGAGCAGCAATAAGATATTGCCTGCTCATGCGCTCCCCTATACACACACACACACACACACACACACACACACACACACACACACAGAAAATGCCGCATACTGTGCTGCCCTCCCGCACACCACGTATAGCCGGGGTGCCCAATCCCGTCGGTTGTGCTGCGCTCCCCCAAAAGCCTTTCAAATGCCATGCTGGGAGCCCACCCAGCGTGGCAAACGCCCCATGTCATCTTTTTTTTTAACCTGTTAAGCAAAACGGTCCCACGCAGCCTTCCTGCCCCCACAACCTGCACCCACCCTCGCACCCTGCCTCCCCACCCCCCTCACCCCATACTTGCCTCCAGACCTCGTGGCAGCGATCTTGGTGGACCTGTAACTGCGTCTGCACTCTTCAAGCCGACTCGAACTGAGAAATGCGGTAAGCTGTATAATGGGCTAGATGGGTTTTTCAACTTTGTTGCATATCTCAAGCATTTTTGGAATTTTGCCAAATTTTCAACATGGGGTTTTGGGACCCCTTCTCATGAATACTGTGACTGTCGCTAGCGTTATTCGGGCTCGAAGGGTGATTTCGCAGTCACTGTGCAAAATCACCTTCGGGACCCGAGTAACAAAATGACACTGCCAGTGTTCATAAGGTGGGCTCTCAAGAAGCCTATTTTGAAATTTGGTGGAAAATTCCAAAAATTGTTGCTACAGTGGCGTTGCGCAGTTCCTCACGCTCATAAGTTACGATAATTTTCATTATTTTCACTCCAGATTTCAACATTGCCATTTTACCACACCTTCTTATGAGTAGTACAGCTGTCATTTTCACATCTCACCCAAAATATGTTTCCGCCATGGCGCACAATGGCGCGATCGGTGTCTTAAATCAATGTACAGGACAAATTAAGAAAATCACAGTGACACTGTTCATGAGCACAGGTCTTAAAATGGCTATGTTGAAAATTTGGTGAAAAAATTCCAAAAATGACTGTTTTATGAGCGTGCGTTGTACAGTTTCTATGCACGCTCGTAAGTTCGCGAATTTTCAATATTTTCACTCCAGATTTTCAACATTGTCATTTTACCACACCTTCTTATGAGTACTACAGCTGTCATTTTTCACATCTTGCCCAAAATGTGTTTCCGCCCATGTAGCGTGCAATGGCGCAGTCGATGTGAAAAATCAATGTATGGGACACATTAAGAAAATCACAGTGACACTGTTCATGAGCAGAGGTCTCAAAATAGCTATGTTGAAAATTTGGTGAAAAAATTCAAAAAAATGACTGTTTTACTAGCGTGCGTTACGCAGTTCCTATGCATGCTCATAAGTTTGCGAATTTAATATTTTCACTCCAGATTTTCAACATTGCCATTTTATTACACTTCCTTATGAACAGCACAGCTGCCATTTTTCATATGCTGCCCAAAACGTGTTTTTGCACATATAGCGCACAATGGTGCTGTTGGTGTTCGAAAGCAATGTTTGGGACAGATTCAGAAAATCACAGTTACACTGTTCATGAGCAGAGGTCTTAAAATGGCTATGTTGAAAATTTGGTGACAAAAGTCCATAAAATGACTATTCCGAGTGAGCATTGCACAGTTTCCATGCACCCTCGTAAGTTCATGACTTTGTAATATTTTAAGTCCATATTTTCACCAGTGGCATTTTCCACACTTCCTTATTTACAGTACAGCTGTCATTTTTCACAACATGGCAAGTGTGTTTTCACACTTTCAGCGCAGAGATGCGTGGTACTGTGGGAAATCATTGTTCGGGACAAATAAAGGAAACCACAGTGACACTGTTCATGATCGGAGGCACCAAAATGCCTGAGTTGACAATCTGCTGTGTAAAAAAAAAAAAAAAAATCCCAACCTAATTATATTACGGTGTATGTTGCAAGTTTCTATGTCATTTCGTGACTTCACCATTTTTTAAATATTTTTACTGCAGATTTGCAACATTACCATTTTTACACCTCCCATGAACAGTACAACTGTCATTTTTTACATCCTGTTCAGAATGTTTTGCACCTGTGGTGCTAAATACGTGAGTCGCTGTGCATAAGCAGCTTTCGCTAACAAACTGATATCCCCTGTTCGTGAGGTGGGGTCTCAAAACCGTGTTGAACATTTGGAGGAAAATACCAATGAATGCCTGAGGTATTAGGGTTTCCAACCATAACGTAACCCTGTAGAGAATGACAGGCATCAGGGGTGTGACTTGGAATTCTTGCCTGTAATGCTCATACCATTCCACACCCTGCAGCCAGTGAGAGGCATCGAGGTATGCCTTGGACTCTTTGGCCCCAATGTTCACCCCATTCTCCTATATCGCACCCATCTACCATATTTCCTAATAGAATGGGGTCTTAAGGGCCAAAGACCCCTAAGGAACACCGTGACACTTGTCAGTGTCTGCAGGGTGGGTGGTGAAATGGCGTGGCCGATATGCCTGACGACCCAAAGGCACACCCCAATGCCTGTCACTCTCTGCAGGGTGGTGGTGGGGTTGGCTTCAGTTCAATACTTCACTGCCATTCCTATTACGCAGCTCTGTAACTTCTACACTACCACTTCCAATGCCAGCAAGCAAACATTCGGCATTGACAAATGCTTGTCTTAATCTGTCCTGAACATTAATTTCCCATAGCAACTGTGACATTGTGTGCCAGATGTGCGAAAACACATTTTGGGCAGGTTGTGAAAAATGGCAGCTGTACTGTTCATAAAGAGCTGAGAAGAAATGGCAGTGCTGAAAATCTGGAGTGAAAATATTAAAACTTCTCGAAGTCACGAGTGTGTGCGGAAGCTGCGCAACACACGCTCACAACGCATTCATTTTTCTGAAATGTTTCACCAGATTTGCAACATAGGCTTTTTGGGAGCCTACCTCATGAACAGTGACACTGTCATTTCATTAATCAATCCCAAACGGTGACTCCGCACAGTGACCACAAAATCACCTTTCAGGACCGAATACAAAATGGCAGTGACTGAGTTCATGAGGTGGGGTCCCAAGAACCCCATGTTGAAAATTTGGAGCCAAAAGTTGCAAAAAATGCTGGATATCCACCAAGTTCAGCCCCAATTGATGCCATTATATAACTTACTGGCATTTCTTCAGTTTGCAGAGCGGCTTTGAAGAGTGCAGGCGTGTTCTCACTCCACTGAAGATCATTGCACTGGACTCAGGAGGTAAGTATGGGGTGAGGGAGGTGGGGTGCACAGGAGTAGGTGTGAGGTTGGGAGGGACCTGACAACGAGATTGTTTTCTTTGTTTCAGGTAATAAAAAAAAAATGAACACTGTGGACCGCTTTCTTTTTCTACAGGTGTAAGAAAATGTTGGGCACACTGGGGTGGGCTCCCAGTGTGCACCATGACTTTGGAGGGTGATGTTAGCAACCCTGGGGTGGGCTCCCAGTGTGGCACACAATGGGGGTGGGGCGGGCTAGAAAAATGCTGACTGCGATTGGCTTCAGAACACAGGGAGGCACATTGGGGTGGACTCCCAGTGTGCCACACAATCTTGGGGGGGTCTAAACATGCTGACAGGGGGATTGGGCACCCCTGAAGTCTGCTTTCTGGAGACTGCGAGAGGCAGACAAAGGCATCCACCACCATGTTTATTAAAATGCTTCTGCAGGCAAGGCACGGCCTGCAATGCTGGGGTGCTCCATCATTGCAGTGGTGGAATTCTTTTAAGTTGGTGGCACGCTTCTGATTTGCTGTCATAGACAGCGTGCTCATTCATTGATACCACAGAGACCAGCCCAAAAAAGCAGTGGTGCCATTGGCCACAACAGGCCGCACCTCCACAACCTGCTACTCCAGCAAGCTGTCACAAAATGTTGCTTGCTCTGCGCATGCAAGACAACATAAAAAACATGAAAGAAGCAACAAGCTCTGAGCTGCAGAATCAGCAGAACACAAAGCTCTGTAGGCATGCCCCCTACTTGTTTTTCGGTACAGCTTTAGCAATAGTGATCACATATACATTACTTTAATTTTATTATGCTATATGATATTTATTTGTGTAAGTCCATGAATACTGGTCACTGGGACTAAGGTTTTTTTTTGGTGAGGTCCCAGGACACGAGAAGGGCTACTTATAAGCAGATTACTAAATGCATAAAATGAAATACAGTACAATAGAAACATAGAATCTGACTGCAGATAAGGACCGCTTGGCCCACCTAGTCTGCCCATTTTCCTACCTAACAGATAAGCTGCAGATCCTAGTTAACCAACAGCTTTTCCTCCTACCCCACTAGGACTGCCTTATGCCTGTCCCATGCATTCTGAATTCTGCCACTGTTCTTGACTCCACGACCTCCTCAGGAGGCTGTTCCATATCCACAACCCTCTCTGTGAAAAATACTTCTCACATTACCTCTGAGCCGTCCCCTCTATCTTCAAACTGTGCCCACTTGTTCTTGCACATCTCTTTTTCTGAAAGATGCTACCCTCTTGGACTTTGTTGATTCCCTTGAGGTACTTGAAAGTTTCTATCATGTCCCCTCTCTCCCTTCTTTCCTCAAGGGTATACATATTAAGCTCCTTTAGTCTTTCTTCAGTATGTCTTCTGGTGCAGACCCTGCACCATTTTGGTTGCCCTCCTCTGGACAGCCTCCACTCTGTCTATGTCTTTGCGGAGATGGGGTCTCCAGAACTGCACACAGTACTCCAGATGGGGTCTCACCAACTGTCTGTACAGAGGGATAACTTCCTGTTTTCTACTATTGATGCCTCTTCCTATGCATCCCAGTATCCCCAGCCTTCCTTATTGCCTTCTCACATTGCTTGCCCACCTTTGGGTCATCTGATATAATTACCCTCAGGTCCTTTCCATTTTTACTGTTGTCAGTATCTCCCCCATTGTACGCTTCCCTGGGTTTTGTTTCCCATGTGCATTACCTTGCACTTTTTGCATTGAATCTGAGCTGCCATACATTTGACCATTCCTCCAACCTTGCCAAGTCCCTTCTCATCCTTTCCACTCCATCTTGTGTATCAACCCTGTTGCAGATCTTTGAGTCATCTGCAAAGAGACATACTTTTCCTTCCAGTTCCTCTGCAATGTCACTTACAAAGACATTAAAAAGGACCGGTCCCAGTACTGAACCCTGCGGTACCCCTCTAGTAACCCTCCTTTCTTCACTGTGTACTCCATTTACTACTACCCTTTGCGGCCTGTTGTCTAGCCAATTTTTTGACAACTCTGGTTGTCCTACTCAGGACCTCTTTGTAAATGAGCACCACTCAATGGAACTGTTTCCTGGTGAAACAAATAGTCTCTGCAGGGGGCAATCCTGCTTGCAAAGAGACAGATTGTGGAGACTGTATTTAAGTAACTTTGTACTGCATTCTGAACTGATTATCAGATGAATGAGGCAATTTTGTTTCAAACTGGCCGTTTACAAGTGTCCATTTCAAACGTAAAGCCTATGCTAATGCAGTGCTTTTAGTACTCTGTGGGGTCCGAATATTACTTCATGAATAGTAGGGTCCCATCTATGCAGCAATGAATAAAGAGTACTTTTTGCTATTCCTGAACCTGGTGTTTGGGAACTGAAAAAATAAATAAAAGGGACTCTAGCCCTCCCCGGGTGGTCAGAACTAGTCTCTTGACCAAATCCTTCTTGTCCCATTCTTTTCCCACCCCACCTCCCTCCTTCCCTCACCCCAATATTTTTATAGAAAGACAGTGAACATGCAGTCAGGCTTCTGGCACCATGCCAGAGTTCAGAAGTGTCTTAATTCTTTTTTATTCTTTGATAATCTATTAAGGCCCACTGGGCACAGAACCCATTACAGAGGCAACCAGGAGCACTCTTGAGTTATGTGACTCGTTCAGAGTCGCAAAGTTTGTAAGTAGAGGTTGTGGGAATTAAACCCTCATCTACTAGCTTGTTCACAACTTATTACATTAACCTCTAGACTATTGGCCAGTCCATGTCATACCCATTCTAGCCAAGCCCTAGTGATCATAAGCTAGTAGCATACTTAAGGTCTCCTCTTCTGATCCTGATCCAGATCCATGATTTGAGGAAGAGCAGTTGATAGAAAATCCACCTGGTCAGTCGCCTACTCCCCCCCCCCACAGTGCACCTCACACCACTTCAGAGTTCAGTTTGAGAATGAATGGGGTCAGCTGGCTGGGGACGGGTTTGACCACGTAAACTTTTACCTCGAACCAAGTGGGGTTTACCATAGTTCTATTGACAGTAGACTGGTTCACCCACTGAATTACATGAGTTGTTTTGGCAGTGCTGGAATGTGCGTTTGTGTGGATTGCAGGAGCAAGTTCTGTCTGTTTGCATGTGAGTTTGTATTAAGACTCAGATGAGTGGTTGTCTTGTCATCTACCTTCAGTCAGAGAAAGAGGAACTCTGGCCATGCTGCTGCAGCTAGTGGAGGATTATGTGATGCCCTCCTCCCTCCCCCACAGAGGATTTAACTGATCTATTTAAGCCTTCCAGCAGGTGGGGGCAAAAGAAATGCACCTGAGGTTTGAGGTGTATGATTCTTTTGAGAACTAAACTTGCAGCCCTAGGGTAGAGTAGCAACATCATTTGTGATGCTCAGCAGACTAACTAAATCCATCTGCCTTGCATCACTTGTGATTTCATTTCTCTGCCCCTTACTCTAGATCATGCACCAGCTTGTTCCATTCACTCTCATGCTACAGACTCTGAAGTGGGATGGGTGCACTGTGGAAGAGATAGGGGCAGAGGGTCATGTTGTCACATACAAAAACAGCGTGGTACTATGCCACACTGTCAAAACAGTGACTAATCATAAATACAGTACTATGTGAAAACAGCGATCACGGGCGATGATCATTGTGTGGTAAGTGTACATTGCCAAAAATGAAATACAGTGATGTACTCTGCAGTGACTAGAAAACCCAGACACCGTTTTTCTATATTATGCGGGGAGGCAGCGCCCACAGCTCACCACCCACATACCCCTACTTAAGAATTCTCAACTCCAGGGGTGCATGTTGTGAAGGGTGTAAAACTTAAAGAAAAATGTGAAAGCCCAGACCCAATGCAAAAACTATTGTGCCCCAGAACAAACCTGGCACCTCCCAACCCCAACCCACCACTTACCCACCACACCACATGGCCAGCTCGACAGCCGACTGCCACACAACACCCCATATACTCTCCCTCCCTTTCCACCCATCACACAGTGTGGTCCCTCCCGCTGTGCGTGCATTGTGTGTATATATAGCGACATCTCATTGTTGTAGTTGCCTACCCCCGTATCAGGTCGCTACCCTGTCACATAGCCCAGAACACTTGTGCCCATGAGTCACCCTTTTTGTAAGCACTCAGTCACAGTCACTTTGTTCACTGGATACCCATAAATACAGTAAAATATTTGTTTTCTGAAGGGGGGGGGTTCTGCCCCCGCATCCCCCATTATGGGAGACTACACCCCAGACCACCATCTATTAAAATAACCTCCTCGGGGGGACAACTCGGAACAAGAAAAGACAAGAAAAAAAATTAACAAACCTAAGCGGGGACCAGGAATAGAACCCACAGCTGCTCCAATATCCTCCCGCACTGATTGCTCTACTTCCTGAGCCACGGCAGCTGCTTGGCAGACCCCTTTCCAGTAGAGCTCTTACCTTCTGCAACAGAGCTCTCCAGAAAACTGCTACAGGGTCACCGCTACTGCTCTACACTATTTGTGCAATGCAGCATTGTGTATCCTGTAGCTGTTCTTCTATGCACTGTTACTGTTGCACGGTTTTGCTCTGCAGCATTATCTACAACATATTGACCAGGTATGGGGTAGGGGCAACTGGGTTAGTTTTTCTTCTACTACTCCCCCCCCCCCAAGAAAACATGGTTCAAGCTTAGGAGGGTGGGGGCCTTAAGTATGCTACTTACTTTTGATAACAAGAGTGGGGCTTCGGCTAGGGAGGTGGGTATGAATTAAAAAATGCTGTTAGACTCTAGAGCGGGTTGAGAAACAAGTATTCTCTCTATTTTGGACTTTACTTTTAAAAAATATCAAGGGCAAATAAGGAGAGGGAGGTGGTGTCAAAAAGACTGATGGGGTGAGATTGGCCAGGAGACTAGCCTTGGCCATCTGGAAACAGACAAGTTAACATTTTCAATTTATGTTTGTATTTATTTGCTTGTTTGTTTTTTGAAGGGGGGAAGTGAATGAGAAGTGTGGAACTTTACATAAAGAAAGCAAGGGAGGCAAACAAAGTGGTTAGAAAGGCAAAGCAGAAGTCGAGCTGAAAATAGCAGAGGGTATAAAGGGAGGGGAAAGCCTTCTTCCACTGTGTCAAGGAAATAGGCAAGACAAAGGATGGAATCATCAGATTAAATAAAGGAGCAGGAATGAAGAGGATAAGAAAAGGGTGATATTCTAAACCAATACTTCTGCTCAGTCTTCATGATTGAGGAAGCAGGATCACTACCAGAGTGTGGGATTCTAGCCAGGGGGTGAAGGTACACAGATCAAAGTTGGGGGAATAGTAGTGGAGAGGGTACTCAAGGGACTCGGAACCCTAAAGGTGAACAAGTCACAAGGCCCAGACGGACTGCATCCTAACTCTGAACTAAATAAGGAACTGTTTGAAATCTTTTTTTTTTGTTTGTTTTTTTATATAAATATATATATATATATATATATATATATATATATATATATATATATATATATATATATATATATATATATATATATATATATATATATTTGAATTTTTGATTCTGAATGAACATTTTTGTCATGTTAAATGGTTTGGTACTGCATATTTGTATATTATACGTCAGTATTTGAGTATCAGTGATGTGTTTTGTTAAATGTATATTGCTACAGGACAACTTTGTAAATAGAGCTCTCACAGCCCTAACAGTTAAATCCTGTTTAAAAAAATAAAGGCTTTTACTACTATTACTGTGGTACTACTTAGGGAGGTGACCACTTAATAGACCTCTTTAACTGCTCCATTGAAACTGGGGTAGTTCCATTGGACTGGATAGTGGCCAATGTAGTCCCACTCCACAGCAGTGGGGGTAGTGACAACCAAAGTAACTGCAGACCAGTCAGCTGGACCTCAGTCCTAGGAAATCTGCTAGAAAACATTATAAAAGAGCATATTATGGAGTAGATGGAGGCCAACGAGCTCCAGGATAAGAGGTAGCATGGGTTCATCAGGCAAATCATGCCAGACAAACCTGATAGACTTCCTTGATTGGTTCAAAAAGGTAGCCAATAAAAGAATTCACTAGACATACTACTGTATATCTGGACTTCAGTAAGGCCTTGCATTCCATGCCCCATAGGAGACTTGCGAGAAAGTTGAGAAATCTGGGCATGGGATACAAATTAAATACTGTAGGTGGACTGGCAACTGGCAAGTGGGAAGAACTGAGAGGGTGGTTGTCAACAGGTAATACTTTAGGGGTAGAGAAGTTACTAGTGAGGTACACCAGGGTCAGTCCTGTGGCTGGTCTGTTTCAACATATTCACTTGTGATTTAGGGGAAGGAATCCAGAAAAAGATCAGCCTCTTTGTCCAAGATACTAAAAACAATGACAGAGTGGTTACAGTGGAGGGAGTACAATACGGGGAATGAAAAGGGCCTTGGGCAAACTGGAAAAGTTGTCAAAGACTTCAGCTCACATTTAACACCAAAAACTCTAAAGTAATGTACACTAGCAAAAGAAATCCAAACACAGAGTCTATAGGTTGGAAGAAACTTTGGAGGAAATGGAGGGACCTAGGAATCCTAATTAGTGACAGTCTTTGGAACTCGTTGCCGGGTTATCTCTGTTAGGTGCCTTCCTTAGAGGTATTTAAAAACATTTTAAACATTCATCTTCTTACAGGCCTTTGGGGCCTGAGGAATATATTAAACCACTAGACAGCTTAGGAATTAGCTTGCATGGAATTTTAAAGGGTTGTGTTTATTGATTTTATATGCATTGTATTATGAGTTTTATGTTACCAATGCTGTGTTTTATATTCTGTAAGGACACCCATTCTGTAAGAGCTCTCTGTGCCTTCAGGGAAGGGAGCCCAAAATAAAAACTCTACTACTACTACAGTCCCATGCCCATTGCCAGAAGGCGGCTGCAGGAAAACAACTAAGATGTGGGAATGGGTTTGCTTGCAGAAGGAAGGAGGTAATACTGCTTCTTTATAGATACTATTTAGGTGAATCCTTACCTCATGTACAGTCTGCATCTGAAGAAGTATAGGGACCTCTTGGAAGCTGTTCAAGGAGGCCACAAAGGCGTATTCAGGGGCAGCAGGGTGAGATTTATGAGGAGAGGCTGCAGCATGTCAATATGTATATGCTGTTGACCAGGAGGAAAGGGGACATGATTGAGACCTTTACATTTCTAAGGGTAGTAATAATGTGGAAAGCAATGCCTTGGTCACACGGAGCAATGGCAGGATAACAAGAGGCCACAGATGCAAACTGATGCGGTACAATTCAGAAGAGATTTAAGGAAGTTCTTATAGAAAGGGTGAGAGACATGGAATGAATTGCCAGAAGTGGTAGGTGCAGAGTCAGTCACTGGTTTCAAAACACAGTTGGATATGCACAAGGAAAAGTCTGAACCAGAGGAAGGAGTGGGGGTGATAGCTGAGGGAAGGTGGTAAGTGGGCTTGAGTATGTTGAAATATAATCAGAACTATCAGTACACTAGCTCCAACCCTGGGTTAAGTTGGGGGTGTATGTAGGCAAGCAGCGTACAGACTCAATGGGCCACTGGGCCATTTTCTGCAGTCAATATCATTGTAATTACAGACCAATAATTGCATTCCTCAAGTGTTAGGCAAAAAGCACAGCCAAGTGCCTTTAAACACACCTGTGGAATGTAATTATTGACTATACTGTACATATCCCAGAAATGTCTTACTATGCTTATAAAATATTTTATTAGAACAAAAAAAATATATAAAAGTGAAGCCATGTAATTCTAGTGAATAATTACATTCACATGTGATTTGTTTCAACCAACCAGATAGCATCATTAATCCCTTCCATTTTATAACTAGAGATATTGTACATCATGGGTCTATGTTGTCATCTCTGTTATGCAAATTTCAAATAAATTATTTATGCATTTTTCATAATCTTAACATTCACATACTGCACTAATTGTTATATTTAAAATATCTATGTTGCAAAGACCCCCCTTTGCACTTTCTGTCACTTTAAATTGCTTGATGTCTACAGTACAGTTTCCACTATTTCAACACTTGCTGTCCTTGTACCATGAACTTTAAAGGGAGGTACTAAATGTGACGTGCTAAGACAGTTAAGAATTGTTTAACTGTGGTTCACTCAAGTTCAGTCCCTTCCCTTAGTGTAGGTAGACCAGAGTGAGGCTCAGTCTGTCAGTGTGAGCAATGCAGAGAGATACAGTAGCTATGCAGGGGGACAGGACAGGAATAAAAATAGCAAAACGGACAGAAATGGATAATCAACTGAAACCCTTTTTTGAAGACATTGTGCAACAGGCTTGGGATGGGAAGTTTAATAACCCAGAAGATTTAATCATGTATTATAAAGGTTTTCAGTACCCTACTGCACATTGCAAACCTGAGAAATTTCAGGCACTTGTGAACTTTGAAGCCAGAAAAGATGATGTCCTGCTGGTGGCTTATCCTAAATGTTGTAAACTGCTCTAGTACTTTTATTTAGATTAACCTATCCACTCTTAAATAATAAACACCTGCTGATTTGTTTTATGGGTTCAATAAGCCAATACTCTTGAATTTTACATTTACTGGGGTTCCTCCCTATTTCCGGTTTTCAAAGTTTATTATAAACTTGCTATTTAGTCAATTTAATTTGGAGTTCTGTATTTCTTTCACTTGAATAGTCTGCAAATAGAAACATGACCCTGGTTATCATTGTGAAATACTAAGCAGAGGGGCTTTCAAGGCTCCAAGCAAAACCTGCCTCAAAGTCCTTTAACTGTACCCACCCTTGAAGAGGTATTCCACTTCGAGTACCTTGGTTGTGTAGCCAAATAACCTTTGATTTCTCCTCCTCCTTATGAATGTCATGCATAAAAAAACTTTCATTAAGCTTGGTGTTTTGTACCACAACAAACACTGCCACCACTCCTGGTTCACAACAAGCTTATACATAAAAAGGATATTGCTGGAGTTTGAAAACATGGAAGAGTCTTACTGTGCAACATCAAAATCCACCCTTGCCAGGCTGGACCTCCTTTCCATTCCTATTGCCATTTCTCCTAAATGCACCTCCTCTGAACCCCCAGTGTTCTCTCTATTTAAAGTTTGCTCTCACATTCTTTTTATTTGTTTATTATATTTTCTCCTCCAACAATCACTGATGCTGCCTTCTTATCCTGGCTACCTCCCATCTACATCACTTACCTAGTCCAAGGAGTACACTGGGACATCTCCTCCTGAGTTGTTGACCTTCTTGAATACTGTCAGCCAGAATTCCTTTCAGGCCTGTCTTGTATGGAGACTGGTGGGTGGTCGAGATTGGGAGATTCAAGACTGCTGGTGCAATTCTACCACACATTGTTGTTTTCCACTTTTGTGTTTCCCCATCAGGGATACTGCCTGTGAGGGTTTCAATGTTCACATGCACATTTATGTGTGTAATCGCACACTAGGCCAGTCGGCACCCACCTACATTGTTCTCCAGCTGAACTCCCAGCTGTGGTCACCCAGGTGGCCAAGTGGTATTGGAGAGTGTCTTGGAGGCAAGGTCAGGAAGTGTAGGCAGACCTGGAGTAGTTATAAAATTCACAAATAGAACTTTATTATAAAAATAAGATAAAAATATTTGTACAGGATGGCATTTAACACAGGCAGTCAAGCAAAAGTCATCAGCCAGCAAGATGAACAGGAAGCTGTTGCCATCATCTGACTGATGGGTTCCTGGACAAGAGGACCTTGTGCTAGATGCTGCCAGGTGTCTCTGATCACGCCTGTGCTGTGACAGTAGTAAGGGCCGATTGGGCACCCAGCCTCATTGGGATGGCACAGGAGTACCTCCCAACCAGAACTGTCTCGAGGTGTGCTGCACAGGCTGTTAGACCAGCTCTGGCAGGTCTAACCACTGGCAGGACCTGCGCCCAAAGGGGGGGGGGCATAGAATCCCACAATAGGGGATGCTGCTGCTGTGCTGTTTTGGTGCAAGCCCCCTTCTACCATGCCACACCCTGTTTCAGATGCAGGCTGGAGCAGGGCAAGTCTGGTGTAAATGGATCTGGTTTCACAACAGCTGGTGTATGAATTTTGGCACACATTGCTCCTTGCATCACTTTTGTTTGGCACTGGCACCTTGTGTCATTTTTGAGGCTTTGATAATCAAGCTCATGATATTAATGTACATTTTATAAAACACATTTTCTGACTGTTATGTATTTCATCAGACTTTTCCATGCCAACATGCATTCTCCAATATCCCTGCCCTGGCTGGGCAGGATGTACATTTAGAGTGCACCACACAGTTTTTGGTACTTTTTGTACAATAGGAATAATAATAACTGGAAACTTTTGCATAGCACGTTTTCTTACTGTTCTTGGGTAATTCATCTGGGTTTCCTGTCTCATTCACTTTATCAAGTGTCCATGTCCCAGTTAAGTCTAACATAAGAGCGCACATGCAGTTTTTCAATATTTTGTAATACAACAGTGATATTGATATTCTTTTGCAAAAAATCATTAATGCACCAGGTAGAATTCGGACTAAAGAAACAAAGGCAAAGAAATGGGGTGTTAGGGTTCCCAGCCCTAATACCCTACTTCCACCCTGCAGGCAGTGAAAGGAAAAACTATCATGCTTTCACCTCTCCTGAGTCTTTCCAAATCTGGCTTGAGTTGCTCTTTAGGGTTCTCAACCCAAACGCTCACCCCATTCCAACAGTAAAGAAGCTGGGAAATGTGGATTATATGAGAAATGGGAACCCTAACACCACATTTTCCTACTTTTACCACTTTAATCTGAACCCTAAACGGTGCATTTATGAAGCTTTTTGTAAAGAATGTCTTTACTTTTTGAGACAGTATAATCATATCCCTCATTCACACAGGCCCCCAAAACAGTGCAAGCAGCAATACAAGTAATAAAGTACACATTATACTTAAGGAGAATTACACCACACTGCAAGTATTTTCTTCCTGTAGAAAACATTTTCAAACACCATTCCTACTTTCCCACTGTTTCATCTTCGCTGGTCTTCCAACAAGTTTTACTGGGTGCTCCAGCATTACACACAGTTGCAAGCAGAACCTAGAGCTTGATTATATGCAGTTATGTCCCTTTCAACCCAGAACTTAGCAGGGAGATAAACTACATAATATACATGGATACATAGACAGTGTCGGCAGATAAGGGCCTATGGCCCACCCAGTCTGCCCATTTGAGTTTGTAAGTTCAGTTTGTTTTCCAAAAAGTCTGTTACCCCTTACCCCTGACCTCCAGAATTCCTTTATGTCTATCCCATGCATTCTTAAATCCCGATATTGTTTCAGCACCCACCACTTCCTCTGGCAGGGTGTTCCACTTGTCCACCACCCGTTCTGTGAAGAAATTCTTCCTCACGTTTCCTCAGAATCGTCCTCCCTCCAACTTCATCCCATGTCCTCTAGTCCTGGAACATCTTTTTCGCTTAAAAATAGTGTATTCCTGCACCCTGTTCCTCCCTGTAAGATACATGTATGTCTCTATCCCCTCTCTCCCTCCTTTCCTCCAGGGAGTACATGTTCAGTTCCTTCAACCTGTCCTCATAGGACTTGTGATGCAATCCATGCACCATCTTTGTTGCCCTCCTCTGAACCTTCTCTATCCTGTCTATGTCCTTACATAGGTAAGGTCTCCAGAACTGTACAGTGTACTCCAGGTGGGGCCTCACTAGTGTCTTGTATAGTGGAATTATGACCTCCCTTTTCCTGCTGGTGATGCTCCTGCCTATGCATCCTAGCATCCTATTTGCTTTAGCTGCTGCCTTGAGGTCATCAGAGATGATAACCCCAAGATCCCTTTCCTGCTTGGTACATGCTATATCCTCACTCCCAACTGATATATTGTGCCAGGGTTTTGTGCCCCATATGCATTATCTTGCACTTCCTTGCATTGAATTTCAACTGCAAACCCTGACCATTCTTCAAGTTTCTGCAGGTCCCTTCTCATTCTGTCTACACCCTCTGGTGTGTCTACTCTATTACAGAGCTTTGTGTCATCAGTGAACAGTGAAATTCTGCCTTCTAGGTCCTGCGCACAATGTCACTGATGAAGATATTGAATAGGACAGTTGACACTGATCCCTGTGGTGCCCACTGGTCACTCTTCCCTCTGTGGAGTGACAGCCATTTACCACCACCCTCTGTGTCCCCACTCAGCCAGTTACCTACCCACCACACTACTGTCCTGCCCACACCTATATTCCCAGTTTGTGCAATAGTCTTCTATGTGGCACAGTGTCAAAGGCCTTGCTGAAGTCCAGATGGGCCATATCCACTGCCCTCCGATCCACCTCCTAGTCACCCAATCAAAAATTCAATGAGGTTGGTCTGACATGCCTCCCCTGGTAAAACTATGCTGCCTTGGGTCATGTGTCCATTGACAACCAGATGTTCCACTAATCTCTCCTTCAGTAGTGCTTTCATGATCTTCCCCACTACCGAGGTGAGGCTGACTGGTCTGTAGTTCCCAGCTTCCTTTTTGTTCCCACTTTTGTATAAGGGGACTACATCTGCTATCCTCCAGTCTTTGGGTACCTCCCCTGTTTCCAGTGATCGGCTAAACAGGATAGCCAGAGGTTCAGCCACCACCTCTCTTAGTTGTTTAAGGACCCTGGGGTGCACTCCATCTGGCCCCATTGCTTTATCAACTCTTATTACTTCCGGTTCCTTCAGGCCCCTTTCTCGTGTAAAGGGACTTGTGTCCATTTCTGCACCATTCTCACCCCTTGTACTCCGTTCAGACCCATTACCCTCCTCTTCCTCAGTAAAGACTGAGCAGAAATACCTGTTCAATATGTCAGCTTTACTGTTGTCATCCTCCACACAGCCCCATCCTACCCCTTCAGTCTCACTATCCCTCCCTTTGCCTTTCTTTTTCACTTATGTACCTGTAAAAGGTTTTGTCCCCTCTACCCACTGATTTTGCAATGTGTTCTTATGTCTGAGCTTTGGCTTCCCTTACTGACCTCCCTGCCTCCCTTTGCTTCTCCTGGTACTTCTCCCTATCCCCTTCTGCCTGTGTCTTTTGTATTGCTTGAATGCAATCTTTTGGCTTTCACTTTCTTTTGCTACCTCTTTGGAAAACCATAATGGTCTCCACTTCCTTTTCCTCTTGCTAACCTGCTTAATACATAATTCTGTTGCTCTTGTAATCCCCATTTTAAATACTGCCACTGTTTCTCAACCCCTAGTTCCTCCCATTCCCTTAATGCCTCTTTCCAAGTATCTCCCCATTTTCCCAAAGTCTGCCCCCTAAAATCCAGGATCGTGTTTTGTGTGGTTTGGTTCTGCTCTTTCTGTGATTTCAAACCACAGTGACTGGTGGTCACTGTTCCCCAGGTGCTCCCCCACCGTTACCCCCATCACACTGTCCCTGTTTGTGAGCACAAGGTCCAGTATTGCCTTCTGCTGAGTTGGTTCCATGACCAGTTGCTTGAGAGGCACCCTGAAGGGAGTCCAGGATAAATCTGCTCCTAGTTGATGCTACTGCTGGGATGCTCCAGTCCTCGTCTGGAATATTGAAGTCTCCAACCAGTACTACCTCACCTTTGTCTGCCATCCTTTGTATGGCTAGCATCAGCTCCCTATCTGTTTCTTCCTCCTGGGCTGGTGGTCTATAGACCACACCTGTGCAGATGGCTGGCCCCATTTTCCTTTCCAGCTTAACCCACAGTATCTCTCCTCCATTTTGTTCCTCCTGGATCTCTGTGGGCCTTATGTCATTTTTCACATACAGTGCCACTCCTCCTCCATTCATGCCTGCCCTGTCTCTTCTGAATATGTTGTAGCCAGGTATGGCCAACTCCCAGTCGTGGTTATCATTACACCAGGTTTCAGTGATGGCCACAATGTCCAGATCTGACTGCACCATGACAGCCTCCAGATCTTCCATCTTGTTGCTAAGGCTCCTGGCATTTGCACACATGGCTTTCCATGATTTGACCTCCTAGACTGTTTTGCTGTTCTACCCAGCCCCTTCCTTGGTTGTCCTTTATCCCTGGTTCTCCTTGCTGTCTGCCCTTCTGCTGAATTTTGCCCCTTTCTGCCTATCTACCTCTTGGCGCTAATCTCCATCATTTGCACACTGCTTTGTAGAGACAGCAACTCCTCTAGTTCACTGGTTCACTGCTAGCTGTGGGGTGATGCATTCCCTCCTTGCTGACCTGCCACTCCCTTTGCTAGTTTAAATGCTTGTCAATGTGCATTTATTCTTATCATTGGTGCTTGGATTCCCTCAGGATGGATGCAGGCCGTCAGGCTTGAACAAACCTCCATCCTTCCAGGTGGGTCCCCAGTCACCAATGAATCCAAACTCTTCCTCACAGCACCAGTTCTTCAACCATGAGTTAAAGTTCCTGGTGCATGCACCCCCATGCTCTCCCTTGCCTCTCACAGGTTGTACTTCTGAGAAAGTGACAGAAGTAGCTACTTGCTTGAGAACCCTCCCCAATTTCCTAAACTCTTCCTGAACTTCCTTTGGCTCCCCATTTGCCAGGTCATTAGTACCTAGGTGGATAATGACATCCAGCTCACCCTCCTGTCTTGGCTTCCCAGTGATCCCCAGGATCTTCCTTCCATCCCTCCATGCCGTGGCACCTGGAAAGCACCTCACCTCCCTGTCCTCCCCCTCCTGTGTTCCTAGCTGGATCCTTCTTATGATGGAGTCCCCCACCAGGATTCACTTCCTTCTCCTCTGGGGTCCACTGCTTACCCCGCTGAGGTCACCTCCTTGGCTAACCTCCACATCCTTTCCTTCCACTTCTATTTGGTTGTCCCCATTTGCCAGTGTGGCATATGAGTTCTTGAGTGGAATAGGATCTGAGATGTGCCTCTGCCTGACCGCTCTAACCCTCCCTGAGCCCACTCTCATCCAAGTGCTCCTCATTCTCGGCATCCTTTGAGGCAGTTGCATTGGACTGGGTGGTCTCTGGATAGGGGTGATGGTACTCCTGACCCAGTTTGCTTCCGCTCTGAGTCTGGCTACCTCATCCTGCAGTCTAGAGAGATGCATGCAGATGGGGCAGCACCTCAGTGTCCAGAAGGTCTGCCTGAATATGGCTGCCCCACAGCCACTGCATTGCACCACTCCCCACATTATACTGCAATTATACTGCTATTCCACTACTTGTCTGCTACTGAAGCTCTCCTAGTTCCCTTTTTATTAATTTACTGTCCTAAAAATCCTGCCACTGTTTCTCAGATACTTTTCTTTTTAAAAAAAGAAAATAAACCAAGAAATAAATAAATGAATCAAAACACTTGTCGTGCTGATATAGTTCCAATATTGTCTTTAGCACCAGTGTGTAAGTCAGAATTTCACTCTGAATCTAATCAAAGGCTAGTAAAATTGGAACAGTGACAGAATGTGAGCCAGTACCTGAAAAACAGCCTCAACAGAAAACACAGGCATGCAGAGTCAACGCAGTTCTTTAAAAAGCAGCACAGCAACTGTACAAGGCTACAAAAGTATGAGCAGTTACAAACCACACCATACGGATAGGTACAGTTTTAAAAATACCAAGGTGACAGGCAAATACAGTGACCAGGTTAGAGGTACAGACACAGAAGGAGGGACCCCTGTGGGTGATAAACAACAGGAGCAAACATTTGTGTGGTTGTGTAAGGTTAGGAGAAGTCAGGAAATTACAGGAGTGAGCTGAGAAGCAGGAATGTCATACCAAGAGAATTTCTTTGGGGGATACAATTAAAATTGGTCTAGGGAGAGGCAAATTGCATTTTCCAGCCTTGGTCAGGTGTGTATGGATGGCCTGGTGATCTACTGAATAGATGGCTCCCCCATCACCATTGATGATTCCATTAAATACCTTGGCCATACCCTCCATCCTGCTCTGGATTTTATCTTACCTGTATGAAATGCATGTAAATCTGTCGGCAGCAAATTAAGACTTGCTTACAAAGTTTGATACACTATGCCTTGATTCCTGTTACCAGACTTACTGTTGCTCAGGGAGTCCTTTTGCCGAGTTTACTTGTGGAGTTATCCCGTTTCCCCAAGTGAGTAAATATAACCTTACCAAATGGAATACCACATACTGTATACTACTATCTGTTGTTTTGCCATATCCATGTCCCAAATGACTGGCCTAGAATGGCTATGTCCATCCTCTTGAAGATAGTATACTCTAGGCTGTACATTTGATAAGATTCTTAGGTATGCTAAACCTGCTGCACTGGTTGATCTGCTAAAATATCCCAATCTGTCCTACCCCTGACATCCAATGACCTTTCACTCATGGCCATTTCTAAATAATGTTTCATGATGGCAACACAAAAGCACCAATAGCAACACAACTGTGAGCTACAAAATGTGCAGTGGTACTACCAGTGGTACCTCGGTAATACAATGGTAGCTTACATTTTGATTTTTCTTGTTGCAGTGGTAGGACAGTGGTACAACAGTATCACAGGGAACTGGAACAAATCCACGGTGATCCCATAAAACCCTAATGGTAGTACAGTAGTAATGGATGATGATTCTTTTTTTTTATCAATCTAGTTCCCTCTCCAAGTTATCAGCTGCCTTGAATCATGATTTTGAAGGAGTTTATCAATGGTTTTTGGACAATGCTTTAGTCTTAAATTCAAATAAAACCAAATCTATGAATTTTGGTACTCCTCCTATGCTTAGGGATAACCCTACTTTATCTTTACAGAATTTAAATGTTTAGCTATTGAACAAGTGTTCCAATTTAAATATCTAGGGGTCCTTTTGAACCCTAGGTTGACACTCTCATTACAGGTTTATACTGTTGTGTACTATAAACCAAAAGTTAGGCTTGTTGTATAAATTTAAAATTACTTTTCTTTTGACATAAGAAAATCTATTGCAGTAGGGTCACTGTTACCAGATTTTGATTTGTTTCAGTATCTATTTGAATCTTGGGAGTAAGGAGTTGCATACATTGACAGTTGTTTATAATAAAAATGTCTGTTGCTTTGTTCTACAGGTATCATTGCAAACTCATCATTGTGTTCTATATTCTAATTTGGATTGGCTAACTCCTATCCCTAAAATGGAATATTTTTATGGTTGTATTATTTTTAAATGTGTTTTTCTTTAAATGCTTGTTTCCATTGTTTAATCTTGTAAAACCCCAGGCTATTCTTCCAAATCTACATTCCTCTAATGGTATCTTGTTAGAATCAGTGTTATTCAAATTTGGGTCTTGAGCTTTCTCTATAGCTGCCTGTCGATACTGGAATACATTACCTTTAGCTGTACGTCAGGCCACATCTATATTTGACTTTAAAGTGAAACTGAAGCAATATCTATTGATGAAATCTTTATGTAACTGTTCTTTGTAATAATTGTTGTTTATGTATCAGTATTTTTTTATCTGTTTATTGTCTCCGGGTCGGCTGGAAGAAGGGCCTTTGGTCCAATGTTCTTTCCCAGTTAACAAATGAAATAAATAAATAAAAAATAAATAAATAAAGAAAAGTGGTATTGCAATAGCAAACCAATGGTATTACAGTGGTATTCAGAATAAATTACTGCAGGGGCAAACAACAAGCCTTTTCCTGTTTTACACTAAGACTTTGAACTCTTCGGCCTAACCTCAAGCTCTCTCAATCCCATTTGCACTTTGACAGGGAGCTATACAAGTTCTGAAGTTCCATAGACAGGTGTTCATGAAAAAGTGCTGTATTGTACAAATACTGTATTGCCTATCAGCTACTACATCCAATGTATTTATGTATGCTGTACTTCAGCTGTAGTACACTGCATGTCTTCTTCTAACAGCATTATCTGCTATTCTATCATATAAAGTGTTACAGCTGGGCTTATTGTTACCTTTCTGTTATGCAAACTTGTTTTTGTTTTTTTGTGCCTCCCTGAACCCCCTACTGGCTTCTTCTTCAGGCCACCTAGGTGCACCTTGCTGCCTGTCCTCCCCCATCGCCATCTACCACCCCATATTGCAGCCCCCCAGGAAACCCAACATTTCCCTTTGTCAGATGGGTTCCCCCCCTTTCCAGGGAGAATGCACTGGCAGATGCATCTTATTATTGACCCTTGTGCTGCTGGGGTCAGTTCAGACTGTCCAGTGCTTCATGGGGTTGAGGGACCAGTGACCATCATCTGGTCAATCAGGGCAATGTTCTGGTTTTCTTGGGGGAGTGTGGCATGGCCCCATGATGTCAAGATGTAAGCCAACATCCACCACCCTCCCTCCCGCAGTGAGGTCCGACGTGTTGCCATGCCCCCAGCCTCAAACAGGGGCCAGCAAACACGGGGCCATGAACCCTCCTCCCTCCCAGGAGAAGGCAAACAGTCATTGGATGCACAAGCCATCTGCCCCCCAGCAGGTCCTCCAACACCCGAGTCCATTCCAGAACCTGGGTCATCGGCATTGCAGGTGGAAATCCAACTACTGTACCGCCGGGCAGGCAATTGCAAACTTGTTTTGATGTTTGTAATTTCTCCCAGTCATGCCTGAAAATAGGCATTGTATGTCTATTGCACCTCCATGGTAAGCAAACACAAACTAATTAACTAATTGGAAGGCTACAGCCTGTAGTTTGTGGGGGTGGTGCAACTTGCCACACCCCCTCTTGGTCTATTTAAGGGCTGCTCTCCTCACTCCACTCACAAGAATTTTTTCCATGCAGCTGGAGGCCCTGTCGGTGTGTCTTCTCTCCTGAGGCCTACTGGGGCTCCCCCCCCCCATGTCTGTGCTTGGACTTTGCTTGGTTTGTGTTGGACTTCTGTTTTTCTGTTCTCCTGCTTTTGGTTTGTATTGTTAGCCTCTGGCTGCTCAGTGCTTCCATGTGTGCTGGTTTCCTTCCTGCTCCTGTCCTTGTGTTTGCCTTGTTTGTTTCTTTTGGGCTTTCTAATTTTCTAGTGTCCTGTGTATACAATGCTACTTGTGCTTCATGTTACGCACTGTGTTTCCTTGCCTCAAGCTGCCCTGTGCCTGTACCCCCAGGCTCCATTTCTCACCAGTCATTGCAGGACCCTGTTCACTGCATTGTTCATTGTATGCTTTAGCTCAACCTGCTCTTCTGCCTAAAAATCCTCAGTTCCTGTAATTGTTGTTGTATGTTTCAGCTCACACTGCAGTCATCTGCCTTGTTCCACTTAATTGGTTACACTTGGTTCATGGCTCTGCTGCCTAGCTAACAACTATTCCCTGTTTTACTGCCTTACAATAACCTAAGTCTGCCTTAAAAGCATCTACAGTATCATGCCTCTCATTCAATTCACTATTCATACTGGAACTATAGCAGTCCTCTGCTCGTACCATCCAATGCCTTGTGTAAACTACAATTTACTTCCCTTAGCAGCTGTTACTCTGTCTCATTCCCTGGACCCTGCCTGCTCCAGCAGTGTCCTGCCCTTCTGCATTACTCTTCACTTCTGTGTTTGTGTTATTTAGGCTCATTTATCGCTTAGTTATTGCTACTCCCACTTTTTACCAAATCTTACTTTCCCCAAACTCTCAGCAGTCTGTTTCTTATGATAACCTTATCCTGTGTTCATGGCTGGCATGTATTTAACTTATTTTCATTAGCTGCTTGGTGTCGTGGCATCCTGTTTGTGGCTTCTTTATTTTTTTCTACTAGCCAGGGACCGGTGAGTCACAGCAGGCTTCCACCATTACAAACATGGAAGCAGCTTCCCTATTGTTGTCTTTCGTATAGCCCCTGGCTTAACCTGGCCTCCTCCTGCTGCTCTGTATAGCCTTCATGGCACTATGCAATCAGCAGTCCCAGGTAACACTCTACCTAAGGGCTTTTGGCCTCTGCAAGCCTACTACCATCCCTTCCCTAATATTATGCTCCTGGTTTACACAGTCATCCCAGCCTTCCTGTCACTGCACTATTAGCAACACTCATCCCTTCAAGTCTGGCAACATGTCATGTTTATATGCTTTGAATCCACCTCCGACTGTACTGGCTTTGCAGCCACCTCCTACCTAACTGGCTCACAGCCTCCTCCTCTCCATCCGTTGGCCCCAGGCTTCTCCCGGCCTCACCCTTCTCTTGCTCATAACATGCACTTCATTTCATTCCCAATTGGACTTCCTAATGGACTTGGTTAGAATGCATTCCTGTTTGTTGACAAATGCTATTTGCCTTACCTAGACCCATGAGAGGGTCCATATTGCTCAACCTGATCTACGTACAGGTCTCTCCCTGTCAGCTCTCATCCAATCAAGACCCATGAGAGGGTCCACAGGGCACAGTCTGACCTACATACAGGTCTCCCCATGTCTGCTTTCATCCATCATGACCCATGTGCAGGTTCCATGCTCATTACAACTCACCCCTCCACATTTTAGAGACATGCCAACCTTATTCATTACTTCCAGGACTCAGGGGTAGCCCTGTGGCAGACAGTCTCTTCACACCCTGAAGTCTGCATCTTAAGCACGTGAAGCTTAGGATGAGGTCCTTCTCACTGGGCTCATAGTTGGGGATGTCCTCGCTCCAGGTGGACTTTCAGTCATCAATTGTCCTGATGACACCTCTTGATGTAGCATCAAGGCTTCCACAGTGAAGAGCTGGGGCTCTCATGAAGGGCCTCTTTAGCTGCCCAAGTGGGTTTAGAGGCACCCTTCAAAGCTATTCTCCCTATAACTGCCTCTGGTTTACCTGGTTTGTTTTTAGATTGTTAGGCCAGCTAAGCGCAATCATCATTCTCCTCCTCCTCCTGCCTTGGAGAAGCAGTGTTGCAGGGCTAGCCTTACAACCCTTCACGGCATTCCTGTAAGAAGGATAGAGGAGAGCTTTCCTCCAAATTGGAATATTTTCCAATCCCTTTTAATTGCATTTTAAAATTGCAGCAGCAGAGCCGTCACTAATCAGAAACATCCCAAGTCTGGAGGGAAGGTGATCTAGGCCTTGGATCCCCAGAGATTTCCTCCTCAAAGGTTTTTTTTTCTCGCCTCTGTGCCACAGGTCATAATATTTAGTTAGCTTTAGGCAATAATCCCTATGTCACTTAGGTAGGCTTCCGCTGCTGGATGGAGAAGGTGGCCATCCCATAAGTGTCCTGTCTCCCCATTTGGCTGGTCTTTCTCACTCCTTAGGAAGTCAGGCCTCCACGCCTTACAGTTAGATCTCCGAGTGGGTCACTCTTCACCTATTGTTTC
Source organism: Neoceratodus forsteri (assembly GCA_016271365.2). Classification (NCBI taxonomy): domain Eukaryota; kingdom Metazoa; phylum Chordata; order Ceratodontiformes; family Ceratodontidae; genus Neoceratodus; species Neoceratodus forsteri. The sequence continues at coordinate 1,745,394,289 of CM057449.1, forward strand.
CTGCCTACTCTACTCAAACATACTACCAACTGACCCATGCTACCAACTGAACCCAAATTATCAACCAACCTATGTACAGGTCCTCAACCCCGATAAGTGTTCATTATCTTGTATGCCTTGCTTGACACTCTTTTGGGCTTCTTCCTAAGGTACCTTTAGCCAAGGGAATAACTCCTGTGGCACTTCAAAGGGTGGAACCCTCTCCTAGGGTTCAATGCCTTCGTATAGCTACAGAGCAGTACATCCCAAGGACAGAGAGGTGAACAGCCATAGGTGCCAGGTTGTATAGGCCTGTGGGGCATAGGTCCCAGTAATATTTTATGTCAAGTGCTCAGCTCCAGCAATATTTTGTAACCATTTCTTTTTGTTCTGGCTGGGTGGGCACAAGAAGCTGCCCCTCTTCCCCCCTCATCTGACTCACTGTCATTGGTGTGCTTGGGCTATTATATTGCATTTAAAATTGGCACTGTATTCCCCCACCACAATCCCAACCCTTAAATCACTGGTGCGTGGTCCAATGGAAAATCCTTTGTGCATGCACCAAAGAAGACAGCAGGCATCCTGATTGGGCAGCAGGCATAAATTGAGGCAGGCATCAAGGCAATGTGTAGTAGTGATTACTTGCATGATTGTCGGTGAAGAGCGGTCAACGGAGGAGCAAGTAGACAGCACCATAGACAAAGAAGGGATGAACCTAAAACTGAAGATGCCATGGCAAGGCACAGGAAAAGAAGCAGGCAGCTGCAGGACCCTTTCAGAGAGCAGAGACTCATCTGGCCAAGCAGAGTGTGACAGAGAGGGAACCAGTCGATAGGGGTTCCGGCCCACGGAAAAGTTTGTCATTATGCGGGTGCCGGTAGTGGCTCAATTGGGCCAGAGTGGAGTCAGTGGGTCATCTTCAGTCGGGTGATGAGGTTGAGCAGGCCAGTAGCCACTAGCAGCTGCATAAAGAAGAAAACAAGGCCAGAGCCAGAGGGGAGCCAGCCAGGACCCAGTCCCAGCAGCAGTCAGGAGGAGCAGACAGGAATAACCACCATCCTCCCACCCAGAGAGAATAGCAGGTCTGGTACTAGAAAGGAGGAACCCCTGTAAGGACAGGATCATCAGCAGCAGGTCAACCAGCAGTCCACCAGGCAACACTAAGCAGCAGAGAGCAGCACCAGTGGTTGTAATGTTTACCCTCTCCTCTAGCAACTAAGAAATAATTGGTGGTATTAATCTACATTTGTCATATTTTGCCATTATAAATTCTTGCAAGTTGGTAGAAATTGTAACTCAGCTTTGCTTAGTATGGTATTTTTGTTGTTTCTTTGCTGTATTTCTTTCCACCATGTACTCCACCCCGGGTCACATCTAGAATTGAGCCCCAGATTAGTGAACCTCTGCTATCTGATACCATGTTTTATTCAATGAATATACTGGTATATTTAATGGATTCATGATCCACTTACAGGGTAGCTCTGTACAGTAAGTGACTGGCATAGACTCTCCCTTGACCTCTTTATCTGGACAGCATCTGCATAACCAACTACCTATATCACTGTATCTCTCTGTAAAGTGATACAGTACTTGTGGGGAGAAATATTTGAAAAATCTGGTGTTGCTATAAGGAGAGGTATAGTGATACAAAGTCTTCTGCATTACAGAGGCAACTGGCCACAGAGATGAATGGTGGGTTTGTGCCAGTTGCATCACTGGCACTGGGCCTAGGGAGGGAAGAAAACTGTGTGTGTGTGTGTGTGTGTGTGTGGGGGGGGTGGAACCATTTGACTACTAAGGATCTGTGGTACTGTCAAAGATAAAGCTTTGGGATGTGCAACAGGGATCCTGTGAGTGGGTACCACTAGCACCAAGGAGGATGTTGTTCCTTATTTACAGTCTAATGAGGATGAAGGCAGGAGGAGTGCTTTAGCTTTGTGTTATTTTCTGTACACAAACAGCACAGCAGATGGGGGAGTCCTCTACATAGTCCATCATCAAGGATCAAGCTAGGGCTCAAGGGGAGGATGGGGTATGGGAAAGTCAAGGAGAATGCACTGATCATGAACAAATGGAAGGAGAGAGTCAGCCTGGTATCAATAATGCTTAGTTACTGCATCAATGGACATGGGCTATTAAAAACTAAAGCCTCATCCATGGGATGGATTATGAACTATTGCTACTGTCTGTAAGCTTTAGTCACATAACTTACTATTTCTTGTTCAGCAATTAGATTATTTTGAAGTGTGTGCTGTTTATAATTTGTAGAATCATATGTGGAGTGGTGGAGGACTTGCTAAAGTTGCCATTTTCCCCTACATCCAGAAAGTGTTATCAGTTCTGTAAGGATGATTTTGCAATTTATCTTTTACTGTAGGTTGTGTACATGCAGCTGCCATGCCAGAAGGCCCTTTGTTGGCTGTCTGATCTTGCTTGATTTACTATTTAAAGAGGCTCTTCCAGTTCAAAATACAAATTTAAGAAACTAGGAAGAAGTTTTTAAAGAGGTTAGAAAACAATAATTAAAAACCTCGAAATTTATGAAACCTATTCTGGAAATGTATTCTGCACTGGGTGTTCTGTAATGGGCATTGCCGATTGTATTACTGCACTGCTGAAAGAGATCAGTTTCTAAAAGGAGTCAAGCTGTTCTGAAAGTTACGTACAGGTGATACGACTGACACTGTCAGAAAACTAAAGAACAAGTGTAATGGGTTGAGAACATGGACTGTAGAGAGGTGGTGGAACTGAAGGCGATATTGTAGATTATTTGGTATGTGTAGGAAGCTTGCCATGAAAGCTTCCTGAATACAGTGCGGTTTTGGTCATATGCCTTATTTTCATGCTTGTGGTTGGGTTGTCACTTTATTTGAGTGGGGTGTCAGCCCCATCCCCCACACACACACAGACACACTCTCTCTCTCTTTTTTTTTTTTAAACACAGAGCTGTGGGGAGGGTGAACCCTCCCCCCCCCACACACACACACTCAAATCAAGTAATAAAAAGTAATGGAATGGGCGATTTGGCCAAGAGGTTTGTGCCTGCTGATCTTACTTTGAGGAAGACTCTTGTGCAGGCCACACTGATAGGAATATGTTGCGGTGCCAGGATTGCACAGAAAACAATTTTGGTTTTGTTAGTTTGAGTTGTGGGTCTTGGCCTCCTATGCTCTGGTTGTTTTTTTGAAAGTGGGTTGTGGGGGGGGGGGAGCAAAGCCACCCAACTCAAATAAATTAATAAAAAGTAAAGGAACGGGCGATTGGATCAAATGGTGACAAACAAATACATGCTGTATTGGTCCTAGTAACAACAAATCCAGAACAAATGGTGTGATACCTTTTATTGGACCAAAAAGGATGTTACAAAAAGAACAAATAGCTTTAGCTTTCGGACCAAGTCCTTCTTCGAAGCTTAATGACAGTTATTTTGAAAATCCCATATTTTTAACACTTACAACATGCAGAAAACTTGAGATATTCAAGCTCTCTTAAGTCACGTTATTTATGTTCTGAAGGCCTGTTTTAAACCAATGAGAATTATTTCTATTTTATCTGCATGCTCTAAGAGTTAATAATGTGGGATTTTCTAAATAACTGTCATTAAGCTCCTGAAGAAGGACTTGTTGGTCCGAAAGCTAAAGCTATTTGTTCTTTTTGTAACATCCTTGTTGGGCCAATAAAAGGTATCAAACCAGTTGTTCTGGATTGGATCAAATGGTGTAACTTGAGCTCTACCCTCATAGCGTATGTCTTATGCATACCCAATAATCTACACTATTGCCAAACTGAGTCTGTCTTAAAATGTTTTAGAGGTGTGGTGGTGTGAAAGTTGGGAACTGAATTCCAGTGGGCATCTGCCTGCCATCCCAGTTTAACTCCAGGGCCTATGGTGAGCAGTATCAGCCAGACAGAGTTGGACTGGAGGTACCGGGGGGGGGAGTGGGCTGCCTGGAAAGTTGATGAAGGTGCCCACCTACCCTGGATTCCTTGAAAATAAAGAGGGAAGGGTGCAGGGTGACAGACTCATTAGTATTCCATTACACATCATGGAGTATAATGCATAGGCAACTATGCACGACCAGTGTGTTCTGCCACACAGGGGTTCCGAGGTCAGTGGTAATCAGAACCACAAGGTGGCAGAGCACACTGGTTATGCAAAAAGTTGCTCATCCTGTATTTTTTTTTATAATGGATAGCATTATATGAAATGTGTGCATTGTGGCGTGTTTTTCTGTTTCATAGTGAAACTGTCTTGTGCAGTCTCAAGACATTCTAGAATGCTGTTCTACCACAGAAGAGTATAATCACATTCCATGACCTTTGACTGTGCTACAACAGCATTTTAAAAGGATGGATTTCTGTATAGAACACTGCTCTACTACACACTGTAGTATGAATATGATACCCTAGCCCTGTGTTTGCATTTTACATTTAATCACAGGGCACATAATTATTTCCAAAACAGCTCATCAAAACAAAGATGTGTAGAGTTTAGAAGGTTGCCAGGTACCCAATATAGGGGAGTCAATACACTCAACTGCTTGCTATTACCTCTCTCATAAGTCTTCCAAAAATGTGGGTAAAGCTGGTGTTTGTAGCACATTAGGCACACTACTGACCTCCGGCATCCTGCTGAGGCCATGGGTGATTCTCAGCTCTGCTGCCAGGTGGACAGGTACAGGCTGTGAACTTAGTTATGTTCAGATAAGAGGATCATGTGGTAAACCTTAGTTAAGTAAAGTAAGCAGTTATTCTCCTAAAAAAGATATGCAGAGAGGGCAGATGCCCACTGGTACTGGCATCTGGATGAGGCTGTAGTGGACACAGGTGAGGTGTTGGTGTTAGAAAGTGATTTGTGGGCCAGGGAACAGTAAAGCTGTGATGTACTGTCTTGAACTATTTGTTTCATACAACCTATTGCCATTGCCACCTAATGGGCATTTGGGGATTGCTACAAATGTACAAATTGATTGCAAAAAGATGTGTGTGGTATGGTCATGGGTGTGTGTGTATGTGAGGGTTAGCTCGAAGACTGTTTAAGGGTCTGTGGTGTAGCTGTAGCTAGGGAAAAATTGGACAGACTAGAGTGGCCATGAGTTCTTTATCTGCAGACTCTTCTATGTTTGTATGTTAAGTGTTTCTATGATATGTCCTTGTGATATGTAGCCCAGACAAAATTCTGAGGTCCGGTCCAGTGACCATACTTTCAAAGTCTCCTCATTGGGAGTCTCCCTGAATTTTCTTTGTGTGCTGTCATGAACTGTACTTTACTGCTGCCCCTAACCTCACGCAAGCCCCATTACCTCAGTTCTACCATAATTCACGTGCACTCCTGTCAGGATCCAGCAGGGCAGCTGAGACAGATAAAATTACATGGTGAAGGTTATGTTGTGTTTATGAATGTATGTACTGTATGTATGTAAGTGTGTGTGTGTGTGTGTGTGTGTGTGTGTGTATGTATGTATGTATGTATGTATATATGTATGTATGTATATGTGTGTGTGTGTGTGTGTGTGTGTGTGTGTGTATGTGTATGTATATGTATATATATATATATATATATAATAAAACATGTGTGCGCGCGTGCAAGCTTCTTATTTGCCAATAACAGAAACAGCATGCAGGAGGCAGCAGGGGCCAGGGAAGATGGAAGAAATGACTGGGCAGGAGACTAGCATTGCTACACAAGGTTTTACTGACACTGAAAGTTCATGCTGTTAAATTGCAGTTCGGAGATGGCCTTGAGCAGGGAGATGAGATCTGGACCAGGAGTGTGTGGAAAGTGTTGTGGTACCTATGCCAAGTTCATTTTTAAATTTATTTTTAATTATAAGTCTAATTAATTATTCATGACCCTAATGAGGCTTCTGATTGGCTACTGGATCGGTCATTATTGACTTTGAAATTACTGATCCAGCTGCCAACTGACGCTGTGTGACACGCACAGCTCGTGACACTGTTTGAAATGTGGTAAAAATAAATTGGGGAAACAGTTGTTATTGCGATTAGACTTATAATCACAATAACAACCTTGAAACCAATCATTTCCTTAGATTAACAACCGGCTAGGAGGGAAGTGATCCTCGGCTACACCTTGGCCAACCATTCCCCCCCCCCCAACCAGTCATTAATCCTTTGGAAATTACCTGCTTCTCTATTGTTATTGCTTAAATAAAGTTGAGGCTTGCCTTTTTTTTTGCCAAGGGAGAGGGGAAGATCAGCTGCTACTTTACTACTTGTGTGAGTACCACTGTGTTTATGGGATTTCAGTTCAACAATGAGGGTAGAAGAGAACTTAAAGAGCAGATATCCATTCATTACTGAATATTTGCTCTTTGAGTTACAAGTTGCTGCAGCTGAGGTGCATTGTTGGAGTGGTCACTCAGTCACTAAAGTAAAAGTCTGACTGGGTCTTTCCCGTCACTAAGCGATTGGGGAAAAATGGCTGCTCAGTTTGTGGTGCCCAAATGATACCCCAAGTAATGTGGCACCCAGAACTGACACTTGTTTTTAGTCAGGCACTAGTGAAAAATAAATGCATGCCTGACCATGGCTTTCAGTCAAGTAGCATGCTTTATTTTTCAAGCCCATTTTCTAGTAGTGTAACACTGACTGAGCTAGAGAATACCACGTAGTTTTGTCATGGGCTTGCTGTCCTGTACTGTAGCTGTGTTAGGCAACTTTCATTGCATGTTTGCTGTTGTATCTTTGAAATTAAAAATATAATTGCTTTTAAAGAGTGTTTTCAAAACTTCTCACACCTGAGGGCAGGGGCTTAACCCCCAGGCCCCCACATTACAGTACAGGGTGCTATGCTCCCATAAACCCCCAATTGCGAGGTGGAGGGGTGACCCCTGGACCAGGAGGCAGGGTTTGAACACTAACCCCTGGGCCCCATCAAAAATTTAGCAAACCCAGCTCCTATGTGAACAGCCAAAGTTTATCTCTGTTCCACAAGCACAAAACCAGTTGCACAGGCACATTGAATTGGAAGGCTACAGTCTGTTGTTCAAGGGGCAGTGCAACTGGCCACACACCCCTTTTGGCCTATTTAAGGGCTGCTCTTTTCACTCCACATACAAGCAATTTTTCCTTGCCCCTTTATCCACCCCTCCTTCTACAGTGGCATGCCTCTCTCTCCGATGGGCTTCTTCCTAAGGTACCTTTAGCCAAGGAATCACTCCTGTGGCACCTCAAGGGTGGAACCTCCCTAGGGTTCCTTGCCTTTGTACCCCTACAGGATGGTATATCCCATGGATAGAGAGGTGAACAGCCACAGTTTATCTATGTTACACAAGCACGAAACCAGTTGCACAGGCACATCGAACTAAATAAAAGCATCACTTTGTGGGGGATGCACATGCTTCTCATTCCTTTCCAGTGGCCAAGAGACTATGTGAGCAATCATGCTCTGTTTGTAGCTGGACCACATCTGAATCTTTTCTTGCCTGTTGTGATGCATACTGCCTTTTGCCTGAGCACAGCAACAGTTGTGTGACATCCATCACACAAGCATAAATGCAGGTCAGGGTGATGGATATGCATAGTACCATGGAGCACATTTTCATTTTAAGGGTTGTTCTCACAAAGTTTGTTTGGTGGAGCCATGCAGTTCCATGTACTTTTCATCTAATAAGTAGCAGCTGTCTTGTTGGGAGGTTTCTCTTTCATGGCACTTTGCAGGTCAGGGGACTTTTAAACCCAGTTTTATGGTGTTTCCTTCTCCCTTTGAAGTTTGAGGCCAGGGAGAGTTCTCTGCAGCTGGTGCAAGATGCAGCTCCGGTTCCTTCCTCCTGCATTTTTGTGTTGACGTGCTAATAGTGTACCTTGTTTTACCCAGAGATTATTTCAACACCTTAATTATTGTCTGTTTTTTGTTTGCTTGCACACATGTGCAAGAAACATAGTGCCACCATATGAGTTTGCATAGGTGTGCCACCCCCACTCATAGGAGCCGGGTTTGTAAAATTTTTGGTGGAGCCCAGGGGTCAGGGGTCAAAGCCCCACCCCCTAGCCCAGGGGTCAGAGGTCATCCCCCACAGGAGTCTATGGGAGCACAGCCCCCGGTGCCGTAACATGGTCATCTGGGGGTTAAGTCCCTGGCCTCAGGTATGAAAAAAAAATTGAATGAACTTATTAAAAGCCCAATCAACAATGGATGTCATGTTTGTTATTGTCCATTGCACCTATCAGAACAGTTATCGGTACTATAGCAGTCAAATGAAAACACAAAATACAGGGCTAAAACATCCTCTCCCATAAACTGAAAGAGCCAGTGGAGACAAAACAGGCAGACAGGCAAATCCACATTTTTAAGTAGTCAGCAGTAACTTTTTAAAATTCCAGTTTTAAAGGGTCTGGTGGAACTATGCACATCTGCTGTGCTGAGCTGCAAATCAGTGAACTCTACTGCAGTGGGCCCCAACCCCAAATAAATGCTATTGTATTCAAAAACATGTGAGACTACCCGTAACTGGCAAATGTGTGGATTATCAGACCACTCCTGGAACTCTGCTATTAGCATGGTACTGAAGTTATGCTACTTTGGCCATTACAGAACTGCACACTTCACGTCATGTCAGGCTGCCAGTTATTTTTGTACTTTGAGTTGCTGGGGGGCTTCCTCCCCATGTCCCAGAGTGTTGAGGGCAGAGCCTCCAAAGCACAAATAAACTGACAAAACCTCAGTTACGATATGTTGTACACTATGTCAGATCATCAGTTATTTTTTATTCATTTATTTGGTGAGGGCTCTTCCCCAACTCCCATGTTAAAAAAAAAAAAAAAAAGGAGCAGGGGTGGGGGGTGGGAGCAGAGCCCTCAAACTCACATAAACAGATGAAACCTACATCAACAGCCAGCATGCAAAGAAAGTAGCTTAGTGCCGCCGTGATACAGCACAGCAAGCACGCAATGAGAAGTACCCTGTGTTCTCTGTAGCTTTGTGTTACACCAATAGCGGTGGTCTGATAACCTATGCAATCCCCCCCACAACTTGCAATATGCAGAACAGCTTCCTTCATCAGGCCTCTTAACACCTCAGAATTAAAATGTGTAATGGCCTTTAAAATATGGAGCCAATGGCCAGAAATCCAGGCAGTACCACAGAGTAGTTTCATTCATTTGGCAATTCACCAATACAAAGTGAAAACTAGCAAGATTCTTGTGATTGATAGTGACTGACAAAGTCAAATTGCCTAACTTGCTGGTCACTATAGTGATCGGCTACAGGACTGTCCAAGCAGAAATGTAGTTCGCCAAGACCCTTCCAGTGCGTGAAAGCTTGCAAGTCAGCATCCCCAAGTCATACAGTTAATAGCACTGGTTCAGGCTGACATACAAGAGGCGGGCTAGTTGGTACTGAGGCCCACCTGGAAACATACAGCTCAAGCCAGTGCAAGTTACTTTTGTTATAACTTTTGGGGTTTTCAGTACAAATGAACATATGAACTTACAAACATTGAACCTTTACAGGCAGGAAGACTATAGGCCCACTTCTCAAAGCCCTCAGAATGGAGTAAGGTGCCACTTGTGCCAAAAGATGCACCAGGAGCAATTCTCAAATGCAGCCTGCATGCACTAAAAGGGGCTTGTGCCATCCTTGTGGCACAAAATGGGCTGCAGTATGGTGCTAGGGGTCTTGTGGCAGACGAAAGCTGCCATATCCCCTAATTTGGGATTCTCAAAACCCTCCTGGAGCGTCAGATTCTAAGTACCTTTAGACCAGTCCGGGCTGGTCTAAGGGTACTTAGAAGTGTGCCCTCTGGGAGGGTTAGAACACTTGCACCACCCTCGGAACCTTCCCTGGACAGGAGCAAATATGTGCCATGGTCCCCTGTCCCTATCCCCATCCCCTTTTTGTTAAACACATTCACTTCCCTGGTGGTCTAGTGGACCCCATTGCCTGAATCCCCTTTTGTATTAAATTATTCACTTCCCTGGTGGTCTAGCAGACTGCCCAGCCCCGATCCCCTGTTTCTTAAAATTGTTCTCTTCCCTGTTGATCTAGTGAACTCCTCCAACCCCGATCACCTTTTTATTAAAATGATTCACTTCCCTGGTTGTTTAGTGGACCCCCCCAGCCCCGATCCCCTGTTTATTAAAATTTCTCACTTCCTTGGTGGTCTAATTGACCCCTCCCAGCCCCAATCCACTTATTATTAAAATTATTCACATCCCCAGTGGTCTAGCAGACCCCCTTCCCTATCACCGATCTGCCCATATAAAATGACATAGAACTGTCCCTGGTGGTCTAGTGGACCCCATCTACCCCGAGAGGCAGTACCCCACCACCCTGCTCCCCCATCCCATCACCGAGCCAGCAACTGGCAGAGCCCTCTGCTCTCCACAATGGCTGGTCAGACTGAGCTGTCAATGAGCATATACTGTAACAGCTAACTTTACAGTACGCACTCACAGACAGCTTAGTTGGTGACTGGCCATGATAGAGAGCAGAGGGCTGTGCCAGTCACCAGTTCGGGGATGGGACTGGGGGGGTGGGGTGGTGTGGCACTGCCTGCCAGTGTGGGGGGGGTCCACTAGACCACCAGGGACAGTTACATGTCATTTTATATGGGCAGATCGGGATAGGTGGGGGGGTCCTCTAGACCACCAGGGAACTGTTTTATTGTGCTGCCCGACCACCCCAAAGCATGCGGCACACCTCTCAGGTGTGCTGTCTGTTTGGCACACAGCCACAATTGCTGCAAGCTGAGAAACTTTGCTGCTGGGACCCTACCTGATAGAGAATTGCACACAGGGACCCTGGCACACTGGCAATCGATGCAAGCTGTCAATGGCAAAACTTGCACCACCATAACAGTCTACTGAGTCTGCCAAGCCTACCTAAAATCGATCCAGCCCTAACTCTGTGCAACCTTAAACTGAGCCCCCTACTGTGAGCCCAATCTGTTCTACAGTTTTATCCCCTTCCCCTCACCGTGTATCCATAGCTACCAGTCCCTTCTACCTGTCCCAACCCACCTTAAAACTTTGGACTATCTCTGCCTTGACCAATTTTCTTGGCAGGCCATTTGATTTGTTCACCTCTCTGTGAAGAACTATTTCTTGCATCCTTCCTAAATGTACCCTGACTAGTTTGTACTCATAGCCCTTGGTGCATGACCCTTGCTATGTCTGAACGATGAGTGCCAATCACATTGTTAATCCCTTTGAGATATTGAAAATTTCTATCATATACCCTTCTCTTCTGGTCTTAAACATGTACATGTTTAGGCTGCATACCACTCTTCATATGACTTTTCCTTCATATCCTGCACTGTTTTGGTGACCATTTTCTGCACTGTTTCCAAGTAATCATGGCCTTTTCTTGACAGAAGATCAAAACTGTGCAAAATATTCAAAGTGCATCCTCATAAGAAACCTGTGACCATCCACTATCACTCTGCTTCCTTTCTGTCAGCCACTTTTAATCCACCTTCTATACACTTTGTGGACTCCATATTGTGGTTTTCCATGGGTTTTCCATGTGGTTCAATGTCAAAACCTTGCTAAAGTCCGATAGACTATATTCACCAGTTGAGCCCTATCTGCCTCCCTAGTTAGCTCCTCAAATAAGGCAATCAGAGGCTGGTCCAGTGGTGCTGTGGTAGCGCTTACTGCTCACCTTGCTGGTGACCCAGGATCGAAAGTGAGCTCAGGTTTCTGGGGCTGGCCTGGGGAGAGAGGATCGAGTCTCTGGTGGACTGCTCTCCACTCCTGGGGAGTGGCTTGCTGGCTCTGTTGAACCATTGCCACCAAGTAGAGACCTTGTGGTAGTGTGGGACAGGAGTGGCAAAGCAGGGGGAAGCTACAGGACCCCGCAATGTGCACATGCCACCACATGCACATGCATGATGTGAGCATCCCAGTACTGATGGGAAAAAATCCAGAGAAAAATAGTGGTGAGGCAGGCATGTATGAAGCCCTGCATGCCATCTCTCACCCATTCCACCATCAGGACCCAGAAGAAACTCTGGACTGAAAGTAAGTCCCAGCGAGGTGGTAGATGGCGGGCGGTAGTGACAGGGTGGAAGGGAGCAAGCCTGCCTTGGCCAAGAAGGATACAACCTATATGAAGAAAAGAAAGCAATCAGGTTGGTTTGATAGGATTTACCATTTGTGAAACCATGCTGTGTGCCACATAACAACCCAGTTTTATCCATGTGCCCACATGCTTTGAAAAGCACTGTAGTAAGGCTCACAGGTCAATATTTACCTGGGTCTGATCTTGTCCCCTTCTTGAATGGGGGAACATATTAGCTATTTTCTAGTTCTCTGGCAATATCCCTTACTATAAGGAGTCCTGAAAGATATCAGGGATGGGCCCAGCTAAGACCCTTTCTATGTCTGCCATTACCCTTAAATGGATACTATCGGGAATCAGGGATTTTCCCAGATGCTAGATTCAGATCCTCTAAATACTTACTAATTCTTGTGTGATCAGCACTGCCAATAAAAAAGGAGATCTGAGTTGGAAGATTTTACTAAGGGAAATGATGTGGCTTTACAAATTGGCGGACACAAGAGGGAAGGGACTTAATGAAAGGTTTAGCCTATTTCTGTTATAATTTAATATATTATAACAAACTTCAACCCTGCATTGGTCTTTTTAGAGTAGGAGATGATGATACTCACTGGCACTGGAAGACTTGTACCCGTTTAGGTTTTCAGTTTATATATGGGATGTTAATTTATGTGAGGGTAATGTCTCCTTAATTCTGCCTAGTTTTTAGACTCTGTATGTGTTGGTATGATTATGCACTTATGTCTTGCTGTTTGTGATTTTTTCAAATCTATATTCTATCTGGCTTTTTTGTCTGAGGCTGAACATAACCTAGGATTTATACAGGAACATCACAGTTTCGCTGCAAGAAATACAAGGTGACATTGTGCTGCATCAGTCTCAAGAAAGAGGAAAATTAAGATTTCATATGTGCCCTGATCAAACCACAATGATAATATTATTGATATTTTTGCACACGGTGCATTATGTTTGGGATTTTTCTTGTATGCTTTTTTAAAACATGCGGTAATTAATTAGGCAACCTCATGGTGCCTTTCAGATAAAGCAGTTAAACTGTTCAATCAGTCAAGTGATTAATTGTTAATCCTTAGATGCATGATTTACTGTTTTATGTGCGTTCATCCATTAGTGTTTTTTACTAACTAATTTGTATCAGAGGATTAGCCTCCGTGCAGTTATTTGCTCATGGTTGTAAATTGGGGTTGTACTTAAGATGTTCAATTGTGAGCTACTTTCATGCTTGAGGGCTGTGAGCTATTTTCACTCTTGACAAAGTGCTTGAACAGTGCAAAACACTAGGTAATTTTGTAGCTGCTAAACTGTATAAAATTATAGCACTTTAATAAATATTTTCTAATTTGCACAAACGTTATGGTGCGCTTTCTGTGTGGTCAGTGGGGAGCCAGATATTTCTACTTGCAATATTACCATACTATTTTTTTTTTTTCATATGGAGAATGTTTGTGAGGAAGCAGTGCCACCTTGTAAGGTCTTCACCCTTAGACAAAGAAAAAGCCTAACTGAGATGAATAGGGCCCATCACTGACGTCACCTCTAGTCTGCTGCAGCCTACCACTCTCTTCCTGGACCCGGACTCCCCACCATCACAGACACACCATGACCTGACTCCCACTACAAAACTGGCCACTAGAAACCGAAGGGTTGCTGTTGCTTTGCTGACCGACCATCACTCTTCACTTCTCGTCATCCACTTGTCTCTCTCCCTGGCTCCCTTGCTAGATGCTGCCTCACACAACACTAAGACGCATGCATATGGCACCTAATAAACCCTCCCCCTGGCCAGTCACAGTGGCAGTGTGGCAATGCTGGCAACTTGAAAAATGCTACCGCACCTGCCAGCCAACCAGAAGCAGACAGTCACCACAGTGATTGGGGGGGGGGTTGACAAGCAAAACTAAAGGCACGCATTTTAAATAATGCATGCAAGAAGCAGCACCATGTCCACCACCAGCAAATTAAATGGGAGTGGGACACAAATCATGCCGACAGCCAGCGCGGGTCACAGGGCATGTACCGCGTGCACACAAATGCACAATTAAAGGGGAAAAAAGGCAGGCAACAGCATTGAAAGATATTGCTGGGGCTCAACCCAGCTCAATAAATATGCCCCAAGGGTCCATACAACCCGGCACTTATGCCCCCACTTCCAATGCCCTGATCCTTTTTGCAGGCATGGTCGCACCGCACCAATGAATGTCCGAGCTGTCTATGACAGCAATTCAGATGAAGTGGCATACAGTTGAAAGAAGAATACCACTACAATCAGCGGTGGTATCGTGTAGGCAATTTGCATACTGCAGTCAGCAGTATGCAAACTGCCTACACATCACCACTGCTGATTGTAGTGGTCATTTTCTTTCAACTGTACGCCACTGCATCTGAACTGCTGTCATAGACAGCTCGTTTGTTCGTGTTTGTCATTTCTCCTTCCCAACAGGACTTCCTCCATTCCTCTCTCTCTCTCTCTCTCTCCAGAGTCTCCTCCCAGAGTCCTATTACAACTCCTTACATGATCCCAGCCTGTCCGCTCCTCCTATCTGCGTTCATTTCATACCAGTCCTCATTCCTGAAATTCCAGACTTCCTGCTCTCAAACCCTGGGAAAATAAATGCACTTTTCTTTTAAAATCAGTCCGGACCCCATGATCTACATTGGCAGTGGCCTCACTGGTTGGACCTTTTGAGCTGAAGCAGTGCTCTAGAAGCAGGTGAGTGAGTTGAGCTACGGTTAAAAAAAAAAAAAAAAAAAACCTATAACAAAAGAAACGGTCCCTCATTGACTCTCTTGCCCCCCAAACTGCACCCACCCTCTGCATACCCCACCTCCCCCACCCCCTACCGCATACTTACCTCTGGAGGCTGGCGTGACGATCTTAGGTGGACTGGGAAACACATCTGCACTCTTCAAAGATGACTGCAAACAGAAGAAATGTTGGTAAGCTGTATAATGGCATCAATGTTTTTTTTTTTTTTTTAACTTTGGTGCATATCGCAGCCATTTTGGGGAATTTATTCACCAACTTTTCAACATGGGGTTCTTGGGACCCTACCTCACAATCACTGTCATTTTGTTATTCGGTTCCCGAAAGGGTGATTTCGTGGTCACTGCGTGAAACCAGCTTTTGGGACAGATTAACAAAATGACAGTGTCACAGTTCATGAGGTAGGCCCCCAAAAACCCTATGCTGAAAATTTGGTGAAAAAGTTCCCCAAAATGACTGTTTTATGAGCGTGCGTTGTGCAGTTCCTACGCATGCTTGTAACTTCGAGAATTTTTAATATTTTCACTCCAGATTTTCAACATTACCATTTTACCACACTCTTATGAACAGTACAGTTGTCATTTTCAAATCTCACCCAAAATGTGTTTTTCAGCATGTAGCGCATAATGGCGTGATCGGTGTACGAAATCAGTGTATGGATAGATTAAGAAAATCACAGTAACACTGTTTATGAGCAGAGGTCTTAAATGCCTGTGTTGAAAACTTGGTGACAAAAGTCCATAAAATGACTGTGTTATGTGAGTGCATTGCACAAGTTCCACGCACCCTGGTAAGTTCACAAATGTGTAATATTTTCAGTCCAGATTTTCAACATTGCCATTTTTCCACACTTCCTTATGAACAGTACAGCTGTCATTTTTCACATCCTGGCCAAAATGTGTTTTCATATTTCCGGTGCAGCATATCACGGTCGCTGTGGGAAATCAATGTTCGGGACAGATTAAGAAAATCACAGTGACACTGTTCATGAGTGGAGGTCCCAAAATGCCTATGTTGAAAATCTGGTGTAAAAAATCCCCACGCTAATTACATTACAGGTGTGAGCTGCGCAGTTTCTATGCACCCTCATGACTTCACCATTTTTTTTATATTTTTGCTCCAGATTTTCAGCATTACCATTTTTTTACACCTCCTCATGAAGAGTACAGCTGTCATTTTTCACATCCTGTTCAAAATGTGTTTTTGCACCTGTGGCGCCAAATGGTGCAGTCACTGTGCAAAATCACCTTTCGGCTAATGAACTGATAATGTCACTGTTCATGCAGTGGGGTCACAAAAAGCCCATGTTGAAAACTTGGAGTAAAAATACCAAGAAACGCCCAGGGCATTAGGGTTTCTGATCATAACGCACTACCCTGTAGGGACTGACAGGTGTCAGGGGTGTGACTTCTGATTGTCAACAGTAATGCTCATGTCATTCCAACCCCAACCCCACCCTGCAGCCAGTGACAGGAATAGAGGTGCTCCTTGGAGTCTTTGGCCCCAGCGTTCACCCCATTCTCCTCGACTACACCCATTTCAGCATATTTCCTTATGGAATGAGGTGAGTGTAAAGCCTGAACACCCCAAGGCACACCTCAACACTTGTCAGTGTCTACAGGGTAGGGTGAGGTGAAATGTCCTGAGCGTTATGGGCGATGACCCAAAGGCACTCCCCAATGTCTGTCCATCTCTGAAGGGTGGGGTGGAGTTGGAGTCAGTTCAATACTTCACTGCCATTCCTATACTGCATCTGTCTAACTACTGCACTTCCAGTGCTAATGCAAGCAAGAACACATTCGACATTGACAAATGTTTGTTTTGCTTTGTTTTTTGTGTGTTGTTTTTCGCTGAGCCTTAGGCAACAAGGGGCAGGCTAAAGTCGACAGTAAATAAATATTATAAATCAACTAGTTAGCTGTCAGATGTAAGCCCATAATTTGTGAGATCATTACTTTTCCAAAGGATAAAAGCAAATTACCATCAAAATTATTTCCAGACTGAAGAAACTTCTATATTCTCCTTTTTCTATTCCAGAGCTCAGTGGGCTACTACCTCTGATAGGCTATCTGAAAGCTAGAACACTATAGCAGACCATCGGTTACTGAGCAACTGATAGCTGCTGATCAAAAACCATATTCTAAAGTGATTGCTTTATAAAACAACATTAGCAGTCCAGAAGCCCTTCAATAGTTATAGATAAAACCACAGCACTGCATCATAAACAGGCATCCATAGCAATAGAACAGCAAATTCAAGCAATAAGCATGATGTCAAAATGTCCCAGAAGGGTTCAAAGTAATTTAATGTCATCAGATTTAAACAAACATGATCCTGTTATTTGGCATATGTCATCAGATACAATTTGTGCCCAATAAAAACAAAAACATGATAATCAGAAAGTAATGCCACCCAAGGTTTCATCTGCAGACCCTGCAAAAGGTGCACAAACTATGTACAGTACCAGAAGTGATTCATTACAGAATAAACATGGTGACCGTCCTGACACCCAAACAATATTTAGCATACCAGTCTTTCACCTTCCTTAAGGTAATATCATCCTTCTCAATTCTCTGAACTGGTACATAATAATGGCAACATGGGGGAGGCTAGGACACTCTGCATCCAGAAGTTCAACTCATGGTTAATGGAATGGTGTGGAGAGGAGGGCTTTGGCTTCATGGGGGAATGGGGCCCTACTTGGGGTGATGTGGGCCTGTATAGAGGTGACAGCCCACATCCATCTGAGGAGAGGATCATGGCCCTCAGTGAAAAGTTTGTGCTTCATCATCAAGCATTTGAACTAGCCAGTGGGAGGGTGGGGTGGAGGAAGGATGAGAATATGCCCCCCCGAGACAAGATCTACAGGAGAACTTGAGAAGTTAAAAGGCCTAGGGAGGGCTCAGGTCAACACAAGGACAGAGGTCAAATTGCTTTGGATCAGAAAACAGAAGAGCATATGAGAACAGAGCAAGGGAGGGGCATCACATCCTAGAAAGCCATGTATACAAATGCCATAGTCTGAGTAACAAGATAGGTAACCTTGAGGCTACAATGGCAGAATCTGGTTTGGACAAAGTGGCCCTAAAAGAAACCTGGTGTATGTGACGTAGACAGTCGGCTCTGAGTGCTCGAGTGCTGTATTAATTTTTGTTATTACATAAAAAACATGTGAAGGGAAGGGTCAGTTCAAGGAAAAGACTGTCTTACTGGAACTGACACATCAAGACCCCGCAAGGATAAGTTCAAAGGACAGGAGGTATTTTAAACTGCAGAGATCTGGGGTGCAATTACCTTGTCAATTTGCTTTCATCCCAGGAAATAAGATTAGCCATTCATAATGCCCTCAGGGAGATCCTTTGACTTGCATAGTTGCCAAGGAAGGACTTGTGGGGAGGGGTGTCAAACAGAGGCCAGAATGGACATTGAAGAGGTTTGATGTCTGAGCCAGGGAGGACCCAGATGATTCTGGAAGGTCCAATATACATTTTCAGGGAACCCTTGAATTACATGAATACCCTTTGATATGTAGATACCCAGGGCCCAGACGAGGTTTAGGAGTCAAATACACTTCTGATTTGAATACAGTGACTTACATCAAAAGACTGTTTATGTGTGTGTGTGTGTGTGTGTGTGTGTAAGAGCACAAATCAGTTCTGACCAGTTAACCTGTGGAGAGGAAAGTCAGTGAGCTCATCTTATATGTTTTTTTAAATATTTTATTTGGAGACCCTGTATTGTAAAATATAGAGTTTAATTCACCAAGGCGGAGTTAGTGACCTCATGAGAAGGCAGGCTCAGAAGTGTGTTTAAGTGCTGAAAGCACCTGACAGAGACACACAAGAAAATATTTCTGACTGACACAAGAGAATATTATCTGACTGAGGGAGAATCATCACAGCACTGAGAAAGAGTAAGATTAGACCAGTCTAAATGTATGTATTGTAGGAACTGTACTTTTTCCTGTTTGTTTTAAGGCTGTATGTGTTGGGATATATTTAATTTGTTCTGTAATTATTATTGTGTTTTGATATTTTTAAAGTAAAGATATTTTTTTTACAAATGAAACTGCTGGAGTGCCTGGACATTTCTTTTTATTTTAAGTGGAGCTTTTAAAGGTTATAAGTACACTGTATGGGCTTATTGTATACCAAACTGGGAAATGGATAGAGTTCTCTAAAGTCTTGCATTGAGTTCTAAGGGTTCATTTGAAAGACCTGTTTGGGTGCCTGTAGGCAAAGGTATCTGGCCCCCCGAAGACAGAATTATCTGAGCCTGATAATTGGGTACACTAACAAGAGGTTATCAGTTTGACTCCTTCCAGAGCTTGAGACTAAGGTGACTTGAACCCACAAAACAGACAAGAGGGTTACCTTATCTGTTCACTGTACACAAATCGTATGCTCAGAGGTTGGCACTTTGGGAGTAGAGGGTTAAACGACTGAGCGAGTTTGTGACAGATTGGTTGGCAGCAGTGGCATAAAAGTTTCGTGGTATAAACTTCATTGTTCAGTGTGTTAGTTCGAAACCGTTTAGCTCACTTGAAAAAAAAGAAACAGTGTTTTATTTCAAAAGGAAACAGAACTATATCCCTTAACTTACAGTTAAGTTCCCACCCATTTTATTTTTTTTCTGAAGTGCTAGTCAGTATAGTATTAGTAATGAGAGAAGAAGAAAATGTCTTCTGACTACAGCAAGCACACTGTAGATTTCTTAAAGCAGTTGTTTGGGGACAGGGAAGTCCCGTTTGGGGTGAAAGCCAGTAAGCAGAACCTCATAGAGGCCCTGATGGTAGCAGATACCCAGAGCAGTGAGTCACCAACCATAACTGAAAGGGACCAGACCTCGAGTGTGGCAGAACTAGTGGCCAGTGAGGGGTCCCGAGCCAATGAGATGGACAGCAGGGCCACTGTCAGTGAACGGCCACAGCAGCAGGGGAAGGTCACCAGTATCCTGAATCCAGAGGTGCTCAAGTTGCAAATTGAGTTGCAGAGGATAGAACTGGAGGCAGAGCGATGACAGAGGGAGGCGGACCGTGAGGCAGAGTGATAACAGAGGGAGGCAGACCATGAGGAACGTGAGTGCCAGTGAGAGGCAGAGGAGAAGAGAGTGAGAATGTAGAGCTGCAGAGGAGAGAGAAGCGCTAGTGGCAACATGAACTGGAGAAGCTACGACTCCAAGCAGTGGCACTAGGGCAGGTAAGTGGCTTGGGTTTAACTGGGACTGCAGGACTGGGTTACAAATTGAACTCTAAATTAATAGCTCAGTTTAAAGATGGGGAGTACATAGATGCCTTTTTAAATTCTTTTGAAAAAGTTTGCATTCAGTCTAAAATTTCTAGAGAGTCCTGGAGCTTCCAGCTATCCCCACTACTTACTGGAAAAGCTCGGGATGCATTGGGTCACTTGGACAATAAAGACAGTAATGATTACAGCAAGTTAAAAGCAGCACTACTAAAAAGGTTTGAATTAACTGCTGAATCATACAGAGCTAAATTCTGTATGCTCAGGAGAAGCCCTGGTACGAGCTATGAGGAGCTAGCCATGAAACGTCAGTTTTTAAAATGTTGGTGGGAAGGAATTGAGGCAAACACTGTTGATACAATTGAAAATGTGATTTTAGAACAGTTTTATTGGGCATGCCCAACAGAGTTAAAAACCTGGCCAGAGGACCGAGATCCAAAAACAGTGCAAGAGGCTGCTGAACTCTTGGACCGCTATGCCAAGAGCAGACCTGCTCTGAGAGCAAATGGGGCTAGTGTGGCAGCACAGAAAGGGAAAAGGGCACCTTCAGGGCAGCTAAAACCCCCACTGCCTCCACTGAAACCAGTTAGCCCCAGGTTTCAAAGAAAATATTTCTCTGAAGTAAGAACTGTTTGTTAGTTATGTAAAGAAACTGGGCACATTGCCAGACAGTGTCCAAGAAGGGCAGGCAATAATACGCAAAGTAGTACCAGAAAGGAAGTGGGTTGTTTGTGTGTCCCTGGAAGCATGCCAGTGAACATGAGGGAACACATGCACCCAGTCATGGTAAATGGCATACAAACGCAGGGGTTAAGGGAGACAGCGGCATCCCTAACATTGGTAAATGGGGATCTGGTACAGCCTGGTCAGCTTATACCCAATAAATACGTGACTGAACAGGACTTTGCAGGAGTTGAGAAAACATTGCCCCTGGCCAGTGTTCTCCTGGACTGGGGTGAAACAGGGGGAACTGTGCAACAGGTGGCTGTAGGTAACACATTAGCAGTGGATGTGATCCTGGGTAACAATCTCCAGCAGGGGGTGGTATGTGCAGTTACCAGTAGCCAAGCGGCCAGGGAAAATTGTAGTTCCCTTAGCGCCCCAGAAGCCATTGGGAAAGATACTAAGAGGCTGGTTCCCCAGGCTGTGTCTCCAGAGGGGGAGACTGATAAAAAGAGGGTAGAAATTTCCCCAGGAGCAAGTAACCACCCAGTTACAGAGGGTTACTCCAAAGAGGGAGGGGTGACCCCATGTCAGAGGGTAGGGATAGACAGTGATCCTGAGGGACCTGATGCTAGTGCTAGGGACCCTAGTATAGTGACTGAAGGGGACCTGTCCCATGCCTTGGGAAGGTATGAGGGGTTCACAGCTGCTCAGAGAAGTGACCCTAGTTTGGAGAAGCTGAGGGCTTGGGCAGACTCAGACAGTGCACAGGGAAGTGACGGCAGACATAGGGTTTATTGGGAAAATGGACTTATGTATACACAGGCAGTACAGACAAAGAGTGAGATGCTAGGCAGGCAGCTTGTCGTTCTCCAGGGATATCGTGAGCAGTTGCTCAAGGTTGCCCATGATCTTCCCTTATCTGGTCATCTGGGAATCGCACGAACTACACAGCAGTTGGCCCAGAATTTCTACTGGCCTAACTTCACCCAGCAGGTGAAGGAGTATTGCAGGTCTTGTCACCGGTGCCAAGAAATAGGGAAGGCAGGTAAGAAAACCCAAGCCACCCCAATTCCATTGCCCATAGTGGAGGAGCCATTCCAGAGGGTGGGAATGGATATTGTGGGCCTTTAAATACCCCCAGCTCCTCAGGGAAAAGGTTCATCCTGACTGTGATGGATTATGCCATCCGGTACCCAGAGGCAGTGACCTTTTCCTCACTGAGGATGGACAAAGAGGCAGATGCCTTGCTTGGGATTTTCTCCCATGTTGGGTTTCCGCAGGAGGTAATCACTGATCCAGGGGGTTCCTTCATGTTGGACCTAATGACATGTCTATGGAAGAAGTGTGAAGTGGTGCAGAGATGCACAACACGTATCACCCACAAGCCAATGGGTTTGTGGAATGCTTCAGTGGTACCCTAAAGTCAATGCTCCTGGTGTTTGCTGAACAGGATGGGAGGGACTGGGAGAAATACCTTCCCCACCTGTTGTTAGCATACAGTGAGGTGCCCCAAGAGTTGACAGGATTTTCCCCCTTTGAACTCTTGTATGGACGCCGGGTACATGGGCCCTTAGACTTGATCTGGAGGACTGGGAAGGCAAGCACACCACCCAGGGAACTCCCATTGTGGATTACATCCCAAGGTTTAGGGAAAGGCTGAAGAAGCTTATGGAGAGAGCCCAGAGCAACCTGGCAGCTTCCCAACAGAAACAAAAAGTATGGTAGGACCGCAGAGTCAGAGCTCGCTCGTACATGGTGGGTCAGGAAGTCATGGTCCTTATTCCAGTCCAGAAAGACAAGCTGCAAGCTGAGTGGGCAGGACTGTACAAAGTGGTTAGGAAGGCAAATGATGTAAACTACATTGTGGAGTTACCTGACCGTAGACAGACAGAAAGGATGTACCATGTCAACATGATGAAGCCATATGCAAATAGGGCTGACATGGTGTTTGCAGTGTGTAGTCATGGGGAGGGGACGGACGTAGGAGACCCCCTTCTGGACTTGCTGGAAGAGAGTAAGTGGGAGTCCTCTGTGGAGGTAGTAAAATTGTCTCCCCAGCTGACCCCGGGCCAGATCCAGAAAGTGAGGGAGGTTTTAGAAGACTTTTCTCCTTTGTTTAGTGCCAAGCCTGGACTAACTCCCTTAGCAACACATGACATGGAGACAGGGACACAGATGCCCATACGGCAGACCGCATATCGGGTGTCGGAGGCTGTCCAAAAGGACATTAGGAGGGAAGTGGAGGAGATGCTGGATTTAGGGGTAATCCAGAGATCCCACAGTCCCTGGGCCTCACCTGTAGTCATTGTACCCAAGCCAGATGGCTCGACTCATTTCTGTGTAGACTATCATGGACTGAATGCAGTCACAAAGTCAGACGCCCAACTGATGCCCTGGATGGATGAACTCCTGGACAAGTTGGGGGGGTGAACTACCTTACGACCATTGACCTGACAAAGGGGTAGTGGCAGGTAAAGTTGATGGACAGAGCTAGGGAGAGGTCAGCCTTCTTCACTCCGATAGGTTTATTTGAGTTCATAGTAATGCCTTTTGGAATGAAGAATGCCCCGGCCACTTTCCAAAGGTTGGTGAACCAGGTGTTAAATGGTGCTGAGGAGTATGCCGTGCCCTACCTGGATGACACTGCCATCTTCAGGACCAGCTGAGAGGAACACCTGTCACACCTTAGGGAAGTGCTGGGCAGAATACAGAGGGCCAGGCTCACTGTAAAAGCCGAGAAGTGCCAGGTGGCCATTGGAGAAGTGGCATACCTCGGGCATGTGGTAGGCTGGGGACAGCTCCATCCTAACCAGATAAAAATAGAGGTAATACAGGCATGGCCCAGACCAGAAACTCAGAAGCAGATCAGGAGTTTTCTTGGGACAGCAGGGTACTACAGAAAGTGTGTACCTAATTACAGTGCCTTGGCTGCTCCCCTATCTGACCTGACAAAGACAAAAATGCCAAGGAAAATCACTTGAGGTCCAGCCTGTGAGAAAGCCTTTACCAAACTGAAGGAGGCACTGTGCAGCACTCCTGTTTTGACAAGTCCGGACTATAGCAAAACTTTTGTAGTTCAGATGGATGCCTCAGATGTGGGTATTGGGGCAGTACTAAGCCAGACATCCAACAAAGGGAGGGACCACCTGATAGCCTACCTGAGCCGAAAGCTGCTACCCAGGGAACAAGCATACTCCACGGCGGAAAAGGAGCACCTTGCCCTAGTGTGGGCCCTAAAGAAATTGGAGCCATACTTGTATGGGCAGCCTTTTGTGGTGCAGACTGACCTCAACCCCCTAGTTTGGTTGTCACAGATGGGGAAAAACAATGGCAGACTGCTCAGATGGAGTCTTGCTTTACAAGGGTATGATTTGAAAATCGTACATAGGGCCAGAGCCAAAAATAAGAACTCAGATGGACTGTCTAGGGTCTATGAGGAGTGAACTGATTTGGGAAGCTCATCCCATGTAGGGGATGGATCCCCCAAATTTAGTCTAGGTGGAAAGGAGTGTGACGTAGACAACCAGCACTGAGTGCTCGAGTGCTGTATTAATTTTTATTATTACATAGAAAATATGTGAAGGGAAGGGTCAGTTCAAGGAAAAGGTTATCTTACTGGAACTGACACATCAAGACCCCCTAGGGATAAGTTCAAAGTACAGGAGGTATTTTAAACTGCAGAGATCTGGGGTGCAATTACCTTGTCAATTTGCTTTCATCCCAGGAAATAAGATTAGCCATTCATAATGCTCAGGGAGATCCTTTGACTTGCATAATTGCCAGGGAAGGACTTGTGGGGAAGGGTGTCGAAGAGAGGCCAGAATGGACATTGAAGAGGTTTGATGTCTGAGCCAGGGAGGACCCAGATGATTCTGGAAGGTCCAATATACATTTCCAGGGAACCCTTGAATTACATGAATACCCTTTGATATGTAGATACCCAGGGCCCAGACGAGGTTTAGGAGTCAAATACACTTCTGATTTGAATACAGTGACTTACATCAAGACTGTTTATATGTGTGTGTGTGTGTGTAGCAGAGCACAAATCAGTTCTGACCAGTTAACCTGTGGAGAGGAAAGTCAGTGAAGTCATCTTATATGTTTTTTTTAAATATTTTATTTGGAGACCCTGTATTGTAAAATATAGAGTTTAATTCACCAAGGCGGAGTTAGTGACCTCATGAGAAGGCAGGCTCAGAAGTGTGTTTAAGTGCTGAAAGAACCTGACAGAGACACACAAGAAAATATTTCTGACTGACACAAGAGAATATTATCTGACTGAGGAAGAATCATCACAGCACTAAGAAAGATTAAGATTAGACCAGTCTAAATGTATGTATTGTAGGAACTGTACTTTTTCCTGTTTGTTTTAAGGCTGTATGTGTTGGGTTATGTATAATTTGTTCTGTAATTATTGTTCTGTTTTGATATTTTTAAAGTAAAGATATTTTTTTACAAATGAAACTGCTGGAGTTCCTGGACATTTCTTTTTATTTTAAGTGGAGCTTTTAAAAGGTTATAAGTACACTGTGTATGGGCTTATTGTATACCAAACTGGGAAATGGATAGAGTTCTCTAAAAGTCTTGCATTGAGTTCTAAGGGTTCATTTGAAAGACCTGGTTGGGTGCCCATAGGCAAAGGTATCTGGCCCCCCGAAGACAGAATTATCTGAGCCTGATAATTGGGTACGCTAACAAGAGGTTATCAGTTTGAATCCTTCCAGAGCTTGAGAATAAGGTGACCTGAACCCACAAAACAGACAAGAGGGTTACCTTGTCAGTTCACTGTACACAAATCATATGCTCAGAGGTTGGCACTTTGGGAGTAGAGGGTTGACTAGCTGAGCGAGTTTGTGACAGTGTAATGAAAACTGGAGTTGAGAGGTGGTTGTTCTGGGGTACAATCTATTTAGGAGGGACAGAGTAAGCAGGAAAGAGGGAGAAGTGTCTCTTTATGTGAAGAAAAGCATAAAGGCCACTGAAATTCAAGGGGAACAGTGTGGTGGGGAGATGCTGTGGGTTACTCTTGAAAGGAGTAAAGGGACATCCATCCAGATTGGGAAATGCCTAGATGATGCTCTGGTAGGTGTAGAGGAACAGAAGGGGGAAGAGGAGTGGTAGGCAACAATCAAAGCAGGGATTGCAATGGCAACACAACTCTGTCAAGCAGGTTAGCAAGGAGAAAAGAAAGGAGAGACCACTATGGTTCTCAAAGGAGGTAGCGGAAAAGGTTAAAGCAAAAAAAAAGATAGCACTTAGGCAATAAAAGCAGACACAGGAGGAAGGGGATGGGGAGAGGTACCAGGTAAGACAAATGGAGGTGGGGAAGGCAGTTAGGGAAGTCAAGGCACAAATAGAGGAATGCATAACTAACTCAGTGGTAAGGGGGGGGACAACACCTTCTACAGGTATATCAGTGAAAAAAGGAAAATAAGGGGAGGGATCATAAGTCTGAATGGGGAGGATGGTTAGTTAGTTAGTCAGATAGTTAGTTAAAATTTTATTTTTATACAGGATAGAATTGTAGGACCAATAGTCCTATTTACAAAATTGTCCTGTGTACATCAAACATACTAAACACCAACAGACAATAAACTCATGTAAGTACATAGAGTATACATATATTGCACAAATATGAAACAGTTAGTAGTCAGATACAGATAATGAGATCCCCCAAAAAATTTGGCTGCATTAATAATAGCAGTTGCATTCTTGAATTATGCCCATGTTTAACTGAGATTTAAACGTAG
Organism: Neoceratodus forsteri; assembly: GCA_016271365.2. Taxonomy (NCBI): domain Eukaryota; kingdom Metazoa; phylum Chordata; order Ceratodontiformes; family Ceratodontidae; genus Neoceratodus; species Neoceratodus forsteri. The sequence goes on from CM057449.1 coordinate 1,745,420,734, forward strand.
ATACTTTTGCCATATTCCTGATTGTTGGTGATAATTCATTCCAGATTCTAGTCACTTGGTACTGGAAAATCATACTGCCATACTGGGTGTTCATTTAGGAAATTTTGATACCCCTATGGACTACGTCCCTCTTTTCATAATGTTGTGTTCCACAACTTTGCTGTAAGTTGTTTACCTGTTATCAAACCCTTTTGGATTTTAAAAATAAATATTGAATATTGCTTCCTCAGTTGTACATCTATAATGGATGGGGAAGGATAGTGGATGAATACCAGAAAGCAGAAATACTAGACAAAAACTTCTGTTCAGTTTTTACAAAGGAGGGGGCAAGAAATGGGTCAGCATTCAGCAATAAGGGCAGGGAGGTCACAGAAATGGACATGAGTTCCTTTGCAAAAGAATCGGTCCTTGAGAAACTGGCAGCAATAAGAGTTGATAAGGCTATGGGGCCAGAAGGGGTATACCCCAATATACAGAGGGAGCTAAGAAAGGTGTTAGAGGTATCATAAGGCAATTCTAGGAGGTGGGGGCAGGAAGAAGTAGGCTGCTGGTTAACTAGGATCTGCAGCTTATCCATTAGGTAGGGAAATGGGCAGACTGGGTGGGCCAAGCGGTCTTTATCTGCCATCAAATTCTATGTTTCTATGTTTCTATGAGAGGTGTTAGCAGGGCCTCTGACTGCCCTGTTCCACCTGTCATTGGAAACAAGGGATGTGCCCAAGGATTGGAGGACAGCTGATGTAGTCCCTCTTTACAAAAGTGGTAACAGGGAGGAAGCAGGGAACTACAGACTAGTCAGCCTGATCTTGGCAGTGAGAAAAATCATGGAAATACTACTAAGGAAAGAATACTGGAACACCGGGTTATCAATAGTCTACAGGACCCAAGGCAACATGATTTCACGGGAGGGAAGTCGTGTCAGACTAACCTTATTGAGTTCTTCAACTGAGTAACCAGGGAGATGGATTGGGGAGGGAGGCAGTGGATGTGGTCTTTAGCAAGGCTTTTGACACTGTGCCACATAGAAGACTGTTTAATAAGCTGGGGAACAGGGGGGTGGGCAGGAAGGTAGTGAAGTGGGTGGAGACTTGGCTGGATAATAGGTCCCAGAGGGTGGTGGTAAATGGCCACATTCTGTAGAGGGTGAGGTAAAAAGTGGGGTACCACAGGTATCAGTACTGGGTCCAGTCCTCTTCAATGTCTTCATCAGTGACACTACAGAGTCTAGAAGGGAAAATTTGCCTGTTCGCTGATGACACCAAGATGTGCAGCAGGATGGACATGCCAGGGGGAGTCAACAGAATGAGAAGAGATCTAAAGAAGCTGGAGCACTGGTCAAGGGATTGGCAGCTGGGTTTCAATGCCAAAAGTTCAAGATAATGCACAGGGCTCAAAACCCAAGCGCTACATATCATCGGGGAGGAATAACATTCTGTCAGGAAAGAGACCTGGGAGTGATAATCTCTGATGACCTCAAGGTAGGTAGGTAGTATGACAAGGTGGCAAGAAAGGCAAGCAGAATGCTGGAATGCATTGGCAAGGGTATCACCAGCAGAAAAAGGGAGGTGATAATTCCACTTTACAGAACACTAGTGAGGCCGCACCTCTAATACTGTGTTCAGTTCTGGAGGCCTCATCTATGAAGAGACATAGAGTGGAGGCAGTTTAGAGTAGGGTGGCAAAATGATGCAGGGACTGCATCACAAGCTTTATGAGGAGAGGCTGAAAGATTTGAATATGTAATCCCTGGAGGAGAAGGGAGAGGGGGGGTATGATCGAGACTTTTAAGAACCTCACAGGAAAGAACCGGGTGAAGGAGAATACTTTTTAACAGAGAAAGAGATGCTCAAGGATAAGAGGTCACAAGATGAAAGCGGTGGGAGTGAGGTTCAGAAGGAACATGAGGAAGTATTTCTTCAAAGACAGGGTTGTGGACAAGTGGAATGCCCTGCCAGCTGAGGTGGTTGGGGCAGAAGTGATAATGGGTTTCAAAAATGCTTGGGATAGGCATAGAGGTTTACTGGTACTCGGGGAAAGGGTTACAACCTAGTTCCAGCAATGCATAAAGGAAAGGGGTAATGGGCAGAATAGGTGGGCCAAAGGCCCTGATCTTCTGACAATTTCTATTTTTCAATGTAATAAATAATTTAGAAATTAGAAAAACAAGAAATGTACGCTTAGTTATTAGCATGCCATACAAACACAGAAACAGAAACTATTTACAGGCAGAAAAAAAACAGAGGGTCCATCCAGTCTCCTCTGATCCTACCTACTGCTGCTCCAGCCTGTCACAGGACAAGCTCTAGATTGGGACCCTACAGGTACAGCAGCATGGTCCTTTTAGTAGCTGTGTCACCTTCCCCTCCACTGCCACCAGTTACCACAGTTACCAACCCTTTATAACTGTCTTGCACCCCCTTGAAACTGAATCATCTTTGCCCCTACCACTTCTTTTGGCAGGCTATTACATATGTCAACCACACTCTCCACAAAGAAGTGTTCTCTCACACACACCCACCCACAAAATTTGCTTCCCATCCAATTGTATCCATATCCCCTACTGCAGGTCCCCAAGCTGCATTTGAACAGTGATTCAAAGTCCACTGTGGTGCTCCTCTAAAGATTCTTAAACATTTCAATCATATCTCCATTCTGGCCTCAAGACAGTACGTGCTTAGTCTGTTCAACTGTTCCACATGTGGCCTCCCCAACATACCCTACAGCATTTTGGTGTCCTTCCTTTGCACCATTTCTAGACTGTCACAATCCTTGAGATCTGGACTCTAAATCTGCACACAGTGCATAAGGTGTGACCTCACCAGTAATCTGCATAGAGGCAGAATCACCTCCTGCCTCATACTGGTGATGACCCTGCCAATTTAGGTCCGCATCCTGTTGGCCTTCGCATACTCCGTGTTGCAATGAGCTGATGATTTGAGATTATCAATAATGATTACCTGAAGGCCCTTTCTCTTCCACTGTTTGGCATACTCTGACATTTACAATCCAATACTAAGTGTCAGGGTTCTTTATATGTTTGCTTGTATTGATGAGCAAAGCAAAGATGCTGTCTACTCAGAAAGTAGAGACAAAGGAGGTATGGCACAGTAGCATCCATTGCAGCTGAGCTTGCAGGAGGCATGCCAGTGACAAGCCAATGAGGAGCAGGATGCTGATGATGCTGTTTAGAATGGCTAATCAGCGTAAATGTTGTGTACTTGAAAAAATGCAGCTATACCTATTGCAGTGTGGCCTTTTATTTGCAAGATACAACCCAAGAGCAAGCTAAAGTGGTGTCATCAACAGCCTGCTTCTCCAACAACCCACTCACTTAACAAGTGTCCTCCAACACACACAGAAGCCCACCTACAGCTGCCAAACAACCCCTGCTTCCTGAGTGCTCCTCCAGCTCAGGAGTTTGCTCTAGATTCTATATCAACTATCATGGCATCTATGTCATATCCCCAAAATTGATCTTTTTTTTTTTTCCAGGGGGCTGGTAAGGTAAGCTATTAGCATTTTACATCCCCTGCCTAACTCTCTACCCACTTCCTCTCTGTCTTCTAACACAGGGGGGAAGATTCAGGGGAGAAAGGATGAGGTGCTACTTCACTGAGATGGTGGTGGAGCCATGGAATGTGCTGCCCAGGGGGCTGGTGGAGGCAGAGACGGGGGAGTGGGACAGGTACAGGGAAAGGGTTCCAGAAGCAAAATCCAATGCAGCGAGAATATCCGGAACTGGGAAGGGAGAAGCCACAGAAGGCGAGGGGGGCAACAAGGTCAGTTCCCAGGCTGGGGGCTGACCAAACGAGCAGACACGAAAGACCGTTAGGCCTATTCTGCTGGCATTTTAGTATGTTAGTATGTAAAAAGGGAAGATCAAACTGGGGCAGAGTGCTCCGATTGCCACAAAGTAACACCAGAAATAATCAGGCACTCACCACCTCCAAATTCACAAAAGATGCATCTCTGTTACACTGTGCAAAGCTATTACTGTGAGCCAACTGACATAAAAAGTGCCTTGATATGTTTTAGATTTTCTTCATCAAAAGACACCTTTTGACAAAGGAGCAATCTGAAATGCGTCAAGGCTCTTTTTATGTCAGTTGGCACACAATAAAGATTTCACACAGTGTCTTTTGCAAATTTGGAGGTGGTGAGTGCCTGACTTTTTCTGTGCCACTTCCTCTCTGCCACACCATTTCCTTGGGAGACATGCTTTAAGCAGAAGCATGCAGGCACAGCTCAGTTTGCTCACTTCCCCTCCACACACCGTCATCTTTCTCCTACCTTAACATTAAATGTGATTAGGAAGGGGGAAGGGAAGCATCAGATTTTGAACTGAACTGCACATATTACTTCATCATAGTAATAGCATTCAAGTCTGGAGTGGCAGTGGCCAGCACCAGGGCAACTAGGGCCTGAACGTTCCCCAACTCCAAGTTCCTCTTTGAGGAACTGGAAATGTGAGTGAGTATCACACATGCTTTCTCTTTCTGTGCTCCTGGGTTGTGTGGGCTTGTGCTGGTTCTGGTTCTGTGGTTCTTGCTCGGGCTCAGTTAGTCCATTTGTGCCCTCTCCTGTGCCAAGGGTAAGCAGTCGATTTTGTACTGCAGTCAACATGGACAATAATGACATCCAATTCTAGAGCGTCGGTGACATTATCCTGCTGTGCTACTCAGCTGTACTACTCAACTTGTTTTAAATATTCTGGATGTTTTGTGGCCCTGTCTGAGACAAACTCTGATCCAACGTAGGTTCAGAAAACTTGGTTTGGCTTTTCTGTCCCACCTACCTGGGCAAAGGAAGGCTCCCTGACTCTGATTACTGGTGAGATGGGCTGTTTCATGTTGTTTTTCTGCTCTAACTGGTATCTGGTAGGCCACTGCCAACACATCTCAAGGACAAGATTCAAGGAATGTTGTTGCTGTGGGGGGGCATTGAACTGTCTGAAGGGTGGCCATGGCCATCTATGTTTTATTTTATTTATTTTAGTCTTTGGTAACTGGGTAAGGCCCACTAGGCACAAGCGCCTGTTTACAGGGGTGACCTGGGAGCACTGGGAGGTTAAGTGATTTGTTCAGAGTAGCACAGTATTGAAGTGGAGGTTGTGAGAATCAAACCCCGTCTGGTATACTGTATAATTGTTGCATATGCGGCTTCACTGCCTTGTACATACTGTTGTATATATTTACATATGTTTTATCCTGTCTTTTTGTATATACGACATCCTACATGCCCTCTGGACTTATGTGAACATACCTTGTACAAATGTTTGACAACTGCTGCTTGTATCTAATCCATGTATACATCATACTGTAGTCTAGCATTTCTTGGTCCCACATTAGGACTCTGCACCAAAACTGTACATTGTTATTGCTGTTGTTGCGTCGGTATGTCTAATTGTTTTATTATGTATTATTGCTGCTGTATTCACTGCCACCTGAGCCATTGTGTTATGGCCCAGGTCGTGCCTAAAAATGGTCCCTGAGATCAGTGCACTTACTTGGTTATCAAAGTCATAAATAAATAAATAACTGTACCAAGCTTGTTCACAGCTCATTACTCTAACCTCTAGTCTATACTGCCAGCCCATCTAAACCTTTTGCAGAGGAAGGTCTTTAAAATCTTGGACACAGCCCTGAGAGGACCTGTACAATTCATCATGGAGATCTTTGGTGGAGGGTCACATTCTTAGTACTGTATGTAGTCCATGTACTGGTGCTAGTATATTAGCTTACTAGCAATGGATGGTATTTACTTACAGTATATGCTTATTGCATGGGTATTACTAGCAGAAAGATTGAGGTAATGTTGCTCCTGCATACATTCCTGGTTCAACAGCATCCTGTTTAGTGTGTTTTTTTTTTTTTTTTTAAGCCCACACTTGAGGAAGGACAGGAATATGCTACAGGTAGTGCAGAAAATGGCTACCAACATTTTTTTTATTTAATTGTCTGAATTAACACCTTTTAGTCAGAGACTCTTTTACAAAGGTTCCACGTCATGGATATGTAAGAAAAAATTACATGGTATAATAGACTGAATGGTAATACAAGAAATAACAATAAGCAATATGCATAACTGAAAATACAATAAACAATGTACATAACTAACAATAAACACTGTAAAAGTGCCACAGATGATTGCAAAGGTTGCAGGCAATAATATTTATGTTTGCAGTCAGTATGACATTGTCCAAATGGTGTTATGATAGTCCTAACAGGAAAAGTATGATAGCGGTAGGATCCAAAGTTCACCAACACAGCCAACCTCAGGTAAAAAATAGTAAATAAATATAATGAGAGTAGGGAGAGGCCAAAAAATTTAAGGCTTATGCAATACTATTCAGAAACTGGATTAACAGCAGATTCCGTTGTCATTTAGAAGCCCTTTATTTTTTAAATTTTTTCGTTTATTTTCTTTTCTTTGGTACGCCACGCGGAACACATCGGGAGAACTGTGGTATACCAAAGAAAAGAAAAACAAAGGAAAAAAATAAAGAGCTCCAAACTGACACAATGAAATCAGAGCAAGTGAAAAAGTTTAGAGGGAATGAAAGAAATAGCTGAATGAAATTTAAGCTGTCAGCACAAAAATTGGGGAGGTCCCAGACTGTAGTGAAGGTTGTAAACACAATGAGAAAATAAGAAATGAATTCATAATGTATGCTTAGCAAATTATAACCAGATGCCCTGATGAAGAGGCATACCCAAAATGTAGGAAAAAATATATTTCTGGATGTTATAAGTTAAATAAAAAATAATTTAATTGAAAATATTTCATTGGGTGAGTGGGCCAGTATTCCAGGAGCTGTAGGATCCAGTCAGTAGAGGTACATGCACACAGAAGGGAGACGTTGCCATAGGCAGGGTAAGGATAGTACTATGCTCCAATGGTACATGGCCAGCTGAGGAGGGGGGTACTAGGTGTAGGGCTAGATAGGTAAAGGCGGAGGAAGGAAGTAGAAGATTATTAGTTGGGTTGAGCTGACTCAAAATAGAAGTTACAAGGTGTCACTGCACCAGATTATATGGAGCAGTCACAGTTAATAAGCTTGGAAAGGTGTAGCTGAAGTTTGTTTTTGAATGGTCCAATTTTAGATTCAGTCAAGAGACTAGAGAGGAGGCTGTTGAGCCAGCTAGGTGCTCAAAACATAAATGCCCTCTGTGCTTGTGCCGTACGGTAGAAGGGGACATAAAAGGTAAGACTGGTTGTGCTACATGTGCAATGAGGGTTTTTATTTGCCCTAGTGAGGAGCTGCTGTGCAGAGGGAGGATTGCCCGAGGCTGATTTTGTTCTCTAACAGGCAGGTTTGGTAAGTGACCTTACCCTGTAATTTCAACCAGTTTGTTAGGGTATATAGGTTATAGGTGCAAGTGTATTTGTGTGCACCAGTGACCAGGTGGCATGCTTTGTTTAGTGCAATACTAATTCTTTTAAGAGTGGTGCTAGTAGCAGAGCCATAAATAACGAGACCATAGTCTATGATTGAGAGGATAGAACTGGTGACAGCTAGGCGGAGTGCGATTTGGGTCATACTCGGTCTGTGTCTATATAAGATCCTTAGTCGTATGTTAACCTTTTTGGAGATAATATTTACATGCTCATTGCATGACAGGTTGCTATCTAATGTTATGCCTAGGTATCTGAAACTGAGGACTTGTTCAGGAGGCATACAGAGATTATTTGTGACGTTTAGTTGGGCATTCTTAGGCTTGTTGTGGGGGCTAGGAGATCATTTTTTTTTTTTTTTTATCATTTATAATTAATTTTTTTTGGCAAACCAGTCCTCAGCTGCCGTGAAACATTGTTGCAAACTTTTGGCAAGGGGAAGGGTTTGCTACATGAGCAATAACATGGGCAACAAAGAAGATCTTCTGATTAGCTCTTGGGGGATTTCAAACTCTACAGTACATGCTGGAGAACAGCAAGAAAAGGGGAGACATGACTGAGACATTCAGGTGCCACAGCTGGATAAACAAAGGTGGACAGCAGTGAGTTGTTCACAATGGCCCCTAGACATTAAGGGGCAGGTTGCCTATGCGCCATAGAACCATGATGCGTAGGCAACTCAATGTTTGAGTGCTGCAAACCAGGGGCCCTACATGCCCCTGTGGAACCCTGTGTGCATACAAGGAAGGGATGCATATCCCTTCTGCACTGGGTCCTTCAGCTGGTCACACAGCTATGTGCGCAGCCGGTCTGGGCTGCATCAGGGGGTGTGCCCACACTCTGCACCATTCACAAAGGAGGAGTGCTAGGCAAGGGGGTGCAAGAAACAGCAGGGGGACCCTGCCAAATTTTCTGCACCCCCATGACACCCACTGGCTGCAGTGGGATGGTAAATTTCACCACCTTGCTGCCCCAGCCCACTGGGCTGACAGGGAAGGTTGGGGCAGCCATTCATGGCACTCACCCATACTTTAAAAATGTCAGACCTGCACCTCCCTAGAATCCCCTGCTCATGCATACTCTTTGAATAATCTTGGTGCAAACTGTCTGTATTCCACTACTTTTGTTATTCTCTGTACAAGTTGTACCTGTGTCGCACCTGGAAATGAGACTCAGCTCAGTGTGCCTTTCCCGGTCATCAAGTTTTAAATAAAATAAATGCGGAGAAGGGGATCCACTTCAGGACCCAGAATGAGCATCCAACTGGATGCCCATCTGTGTCCCTCAATCTGCCCCCCCCCCACACACAGCAGAACACCGGGGGGCAGGGCCATGGACAGGCACTTAGTTGTGGAACACAATAGTGCATACTGTGCATCATATGCCTGTCCACAGGTGCGTAGCTATGCAGGAAAAGTACACACAAATCATGAGTACCTGGATCCTCAATAGTGCATAGCCCTCAGTAAATGGTAGCACAGGCACCAGGAGAATATCCATAAAACGGGGGGGGGGGGCCAAAAGGATGTCAGGAAGTACTTTTTACAGAAAAAGTGATGGCAGACTGGAACAAACTTCTAGAAAGGGACATCTTCACAGATACAGTAGGGGATTTAAAATAGGGTTGGACAGTCACATGGGAAAAGTGCATATGAGGTAGTTGGGGAGGGTGGAGAAGAAACATAGAAACAGAGAAATTGACAGTAGATTAGGACCACTTGGCCCATCTAGTCTGCTTATATACCCTACTACTTGACCATCGACTTTAGCCTCTCTCTCCTACCTCTAGGGTTCCCTTACTCCTCTCCCATGCATGTTTAAATCCCCCTCCACTGTGTTTGCTCCCACTACCTCTTGGGGCAGGCTATTCCATGAATCCACTACTCTTTCCATGAAAAAAAACTTCCTTACATTTTCCCTTATTCTTCCCTCTTCCAATCTCATGTCATGCCCTCTTGTTCTTGCACTACTCCTATACTGAAAGATGTCACCCACTTGCACCGTATTTATGCCTTTAAGATACTTGAAGGTTTCTATCATGGCTCTCTCTTCCCTCCTCTCTTCTAGTGTATACATACTGAGGTCATGTAATCTGTCCTTATATGTCTTCTGGTGCAAGCCCTGTACCACCTTAGTAGCCCTTCTCTGAACCGCCTCTACCCTTCTGAAGATGTGGCCTCAAGAACTGTACACAGTATTACAGATGAGGCATCACCAGTGTTTTGTATAGTGGTATCACCACTCTCCTTCTGTTAGTGATACCCCTTCCTGTACACCCAAATATACCACAGGCCCTCCCTGCAACCTTTGTTCTCTGCTTGGCCACATTTATCACATCTGAGATGATAACCTCCAGATCCCTTTCTTCCCAGGTGACTGTCAGCAGCTCCCCCTCCTCCATCCTGTAGCTTTCTCCAGGGTATCCAAGTCCCAGGTGTATGATTTTGCACTTCCTCACATTGAACCTCAGTAGCCACACTTCAGACCATTTTTCCAGCTTTTCTAGGTCCCTCTTCACTTTCTCCACCCCATCTGGAGTGTCCACCCTGTTGCAGATCTTTGTGTCATCTGTGAACGTGCAAACCTTACCCTCCAGCCCTTCTGCAAAGTCACTAATGAAGACATTAAAAAGGACTGCTCCCAGGACTGATCCTTGAGGTAACCCACTGATCATCCCCATTTCCTCGGATTGGATCCCATTTACCACCACCCTCTACTTCCTGTTCCCTAACCAGTTTCTAACCCAGTTTACCATGTGGCCCATGCCCATTCTACCCATCTTGTTAACCAGTCTTTTATGTGGGATGGTGTCGAAGGCCTTGCTGAAACTGAGGTAAGAGACATCTACCATTCCACCTGATTCACCTCCTTCATTACCAAGTCAAAAAAAATAATATCAGATTTGTTTGACATGACCGTCCTACTGTGAAGACATGATGCCTTGGATCCTGGGCTCCACCGGATTGCAAGTGTTCCAAAATCCTTTCCTTCAGCAGTGCCTCCATAATTGTACCCACTACTGAGGTGTGGCTGACCAGTCTATAGTTTCCTGCCTCCTCCCTGCTACCATTTTTGTGAAGAGGGACTACATGTGCCCTCTTCCAGTCCTCTGGGACCACTCCTGTGTGCTGAGTGACTCACTGAACATGGCTGCCAGTGACTCAGCTAGATCCCCTGTAGTTCCTTTAAAATTCTGGGATGTATGCCGTCCGGTCCCATTGCTTTGTTGTCCTTCAGGATTTTAAGCTCTCCAGGACACTCTTCTGTAAAGTAAATAGACTGGTATTCCCCCCCCTTTGTATCCGATGCCCAGCTGTGGCCCCTGTCCCTCCTCTTCTTCAGTGATGTGGAGAGGCTTCTGGATGTGGTGTGGCTCCTGACACAGAAGGACACCAGATGTAACTAATCCACATACCTCTGACACTAAATATAATGGAGGGCTAAGTCAGGGCAACATGAGCAGTCCAGGAGAAATTGTTGAAAATTCACCAGTGGTGATTTATTATTCTAAATCACAAGACAAATAAGCATTTGTCAATGCTGAATGTTGGCTTGATGGCATTGGCATTGGTAGTGCAGGAGTTACAGAGATGTATAATAGGAATGGCAGTGAAGTATTGAACTGACACCAGCCCCATCCCAGGTTATTTCCCCGATAGCGACACCAACACAGCGACGTACCTCACTGTCAGCAAAATCTCAGACATTGGTGCACTGTCTCCCATTCCAGCACCCCCTCCACGAATCAACTCTGACTCAGAGTTGAGAATCTGTAGTACAGGGGGCTTCGGGGATCAAAGCCCCGCAGTAAAAAAACAGGACAGGGAGAAATACGCGATTTATGTCTACTGCAACTTGCAATAAACATAAATCCCATTGCTGTGATGCCGGTCGACAAAAGTGTTGTCAAACTGGCATTGTAGATCCCCCCCCACCCTCACCCTGCAGAGACTGACAGGTGTTGGGGGTGTGCCTTTCGGTGGTCGGGCATAACGTTCATGCTATTTCACCTTACCCTACCCTGCAGACTCTGACAGGTGTCATGTGTGCCTTGGGGTCTTCAGGCCTTATACTCATCCCATTCCATAAGGAAATACACTGAGATGGGTGCAGTATAGGAGAATGAAGTGAACCTTGGGGCAAAAGACCCCAAGGCACACCTCAATGCTTTTCATTGGCTGCAGGGTGGGAGTGGAATGGCGTGAGCATTATGGGCAACAATCCCAAGTCACACCCCCAATGTCTGTCAGTCTCTATAGAGTAGGGCGTTATGGCGGGAAACCCTAATGCCCAGCCGTTTGTTGGTATTTTCACTCCGGATTTTCAAAATGGTATTTTTGTGACCGACACCTCATGAACAGTGGCACTATCATTTCATTACTCAATCCCAAAAGGTGATTTTGCACAGTGACTGCGCCATTTGGTGCCACAGGTGTGAAAACACATTTCTGGTGTTCATGAGGTGGTGTGAAAAAATGGCAATGTTGAAAATCTGGAGTGAAAATATGAAAAATAGGCAAAGTTACGAACGTGCGTAGAAACTGCTAAATGTACACCTGTAACGCAATCATTTTTTGGAATTTTTTCACCAGATTTTCAACATGGGCATTTCTGAACCTCTCCTCATGAACAGTGTCACTGTGATTATGTTAATCTGTCCCAAAAGTTGATTTCCTGCAGTGACCGTACCATTCTGAGCCTTAATGTGTGAAAAAACATTTCAGGAAGGATGTGAAAAATGATAGCTATACTGTTCATAAGCAGGAGTGAAAAAATGGCAGTGTTGAAAATCTGGAGAGAAAATATTAAAAATAGGTGAAGTTATGAGCGTGCATAGAAACTGCGCAATGCACGCTTGTAACACATTCATTCTTCGGAATTTTTTCACCAAATTTGCAACATGGACTTTTTGTGACCTCTCCTCATGGACAGTGGTACTGTCATTTCTCTAATCGGTCCTGAAAGGTGATTCCACACAGTGACTGTGAAATCACATTTCAGGACTAAGAAGCTAAATAACAGTGACATGTTCATTATGTGGGGTCCCAAGAACCCCATGTTGAAAATTTGGGACCAAAATTCCAAAAAAATGGCTAAGATATCAACCTAAGTTGAATCCCCCAGTTGCCTCCTATCATAAAGTTTACCATCATTTCTTCAGTTTGCGGTTCGGCTTTGAAGAGTGTAGACGTGTCCTGGTTCAGAGAAGATGGTGGCTCCCAACCTCTGGAGGGTATGTATGGGTTGGGGGGTACGTGGAGGTGGGTGTAAAGAGGGAGGATGGGGATGTGGAGAAGGACAAGGGAGACAATGGTGAACTGTGTTCTTGTTTGCAGGGAAAGAAAAGACTGCAAGGGAAGGTTTTCTTCATTTACAGGTTAAAAAAATAAAATTGGGCACACTGGGGTGGGCTCCCAGTATACCACAATTCTGGGGGGGGGATACCAACACGAGGATTGGGCACCCTGATGTCGGCAAGGCATATAGACGGGGGGCATGCATCCTACACCAGGAGTGGGCATCCCGGTGTTGGAAAAGAAAGGGAAAACTGTTTAACCTGGAAAGAAACATTAAGAGGAAAGACACACTAAGAGGCGGTATGCCGACATGTGGATTGGGCACCCCAATGTCGGCTTTTCGGGAGTGTGTTGCAGACGGCAGGAGCCACCATGTTACAGTGTGTCACATAATGTGGTGGGGGGGGACATGCCGACACAGGGACTGGGCACACCAATGTTGTTTTTCTGGGGATCATGTGGAGGACAGCAGGAGCCACCATATTTATTGAAATGTTTCACCAGGAAAGGCATGTAATGGATGCGTGTTATCTGCTGCTGCAATGACGGTCCTGTCTCTGATTGCAGCAGCAGATTCGTTTCAACTCCATGGCTCTCTCTGAAGCTGCTGTCATCAGCAGCATGCTCACTGGTTGGCTGCTGAGGGACACACCCATTAAAGCATCCCCTGCAATCACCGCAACACTGACTCACCTCTGACATGCTACTAACACAATATTTTGCTTGCACGTGTGCGCAAGCCAACATAAAAATAAACCAGAAAACATTGTAGCATCTCTTCTCCTCCTTCAGCAAATTAGAAGACAGTTCAAGACATTAAATCAGCATGACCTCTCTCTCTCTCTCTCTCTCTCTCTCTCTCTCTTCAATTCAGTCTCACCACCAGGACATGAGGCAGCCTGTCCTGGCCTGGTACAAGTCCCATATCTCCACACATATCCTCATTAAGACAGGCTTTTGTAATTATTGTGTTAGGCATAAGATTGTGACAAAATAGTAGCTGGCCAGAGCACTGTAACAGTTTACATCTGTTTGAGGTCACCCTCGGTCACAGCTGCCTCTGCAATCATTTCAACTATCTCTAGCTTATACATATGCCTTACAATACTAACATAAGCAAAGTAGAAATTAGAAAGTACAGCAGACAGAGGTAAGATTTGACTGCACAGTCTAATAGAAAGTCAGAAAAGATAGATAGTAGTAAAATCCTTGTTTCAGATTCCCTCCTGAATAACACAAATGGGACAGGGCCAGACTTAACCCTGTCACAAGTGAATACTAATCAGAAGTATTTATTTAGTACTTCTGCCTTCTCCAGGTCTCCCTCCACTCCCTTCCCTTCATCCCATCTGAGCATTACAATCCCCCCTCGGACTTTCTTTTTTCACTGATGTACCTATAGAATGTCTTTTCCCCTTTTCTTTACTGTCTGTGCTCATTTTATCTCGGTTTGCACCTTTGCACTCTGCAGCTTTCCCTGCTTCCTTCAGACAATTTAGTTACACCACCCTATCCTCTTCCTTCTGTGTCTCACATGAAATGATACCCAACCTTTTGTTCCTTACTGTCTCTGCTACCTCTTTTGAGAACCATAGTGGTTTTCTCCTCTTGCCTTTGTTTCTCAGTCTAATGCATTGATTTGTCACCTCCACTGTGGCTTTTGAGGTGTGCCTGCTGCTGCTCTACCCCCCCCCCTCCTCTGTCACCAGGACTTCTTTGATACATATCCCATCCTTGTAAACTCCACCTTCCTGAAATCCAAGAACTTTTGCCTTTGTGTGGCTTGACTGTGACCCTGTACCCATTTTAAACCACACTGTTTGGTGGGCACTGGCTACCAGATGACCTTCTACCTGGACTTTTGTGATTCTGTCTCCATTGGTCAGTACCAGGTCCAGAAATGCCCTATCCCTGGTGAGTTCTAGCACTAGCTGCCTGAGGCCTGCTCCCTGCAGGGAGTCCAAGATGTCTTGGCTCCTGGCTGAGATAGCTGTCGGGATGGTCCAATCCACGTCATGCATATTAAAATCACCCAGCAGCAGTACCTCCCCTTTTGCTGCCATCTCATGTATTTCATCCAGCAGCCCCTATCCACCTCCTCCCCTGAGCTGGAGGTCTGTAGATCACCCTGGCATAAACTGCTGTGTCATAGCCTGGCTCAAGACTGACACACACGCATTGGCCTCCCCTGTATTGCAGTTGCTTTATACCTTTTCTGATATACAGGGCCACCCCACCCCAATTTTTACCCTCACTAGCCCTTCTGAATAGAGCATAACCTGGTACATTTACCTCCCAGTTGTAATTTGTGGTGTACCACTTCTCAGTTATTGCCATTATGTCCAGGTCAGCCTCCACCATCAGGGTCACCAGATCTTGGATTTTATTTCCTAGGCTGTGGGCATTTGTACTCATTGTCTTCCATGTTTTGTTGCCTGGCCACCTTCTATTCCCACCTTTGCCCTCTTGTTTCTTCCCTCCAACCCTGGTTTCTTTCTTTTGCTGCCTCCCTTCCTCTGCCATACCCTTTTTGACTAGTTCAGGTGTACATGTCAACAACTTACCCTCCTGATCCTTCTTTCTGGCTGCTCTAACCTGTGATGATGGGCTGCTTGAGTCTCCCTGCTCCCATTGCTCCCCCCACCTTGACTCATTTAAATGCTTGCCCAGGAAGCATTTAAATCATTCATTGAGGACCGCTGTTCCCTTCCTGGATGGATGGAGGCCATCACACTTGTACAGACCCACATCATTCCAGGTGGGTCCCTAGTCCCTAGTGAAGCCATAACCCTTTTCCTTGCACCAGTCCTCCAACCAAGTGTTGAAACTTCTGATGTGTGGATTCCTCGCCTGCCCCTGCTGTGGACCAGCAGAACCTCTAAGAATGTCATAGAGCTTGTTACTTTCCCAAGGTGCCCACCTAACTCCCCGAAGTCCTCCTAACTCCCGAAGTTCTTCTGCACTTGTTCTGTACTTGCCTTATCCCTGGCTAGATCATTAATCCCCAGATGGACAATGACCTCCAGCCCCCCTTTTCTTGCTACTGCTTTAGTGATCCTCTGGCTCTCCTCCCCCTCCCAAGTTATGCCTCCTGGAAGGCACTTAATCTCCCTCTCCACCCTGCTACCTGTGCCGAAATCCATTCCCTGGACAACTGACTACCCCACTAGGAGTAGCTTTCTCTTCCCTTGGGGTACTCTTCCACCCACCCCTGAGTTCCCTTCCTGGAGGACCCACACATTCTTCCTGGTCTCGACCTCAGGTTCCCTTACAGGACTCTCCTGCTCCTCCAGGACAGCATAGGAGTTCCTAAGTTGAACCGGATTGTGGATGTGCCTCTGATCCCCCTCCTTCAACCTCCCTGAACCCACCGTAGTCCATTCAGCCCCCTGCCCAGGCTGTGGACTGGACACCTCTGCCCTTAGCCTAGAGAGGTGCCTGCATGTGGGGCAGCACTGCAATACCCAGAACATCCTCCTGAAGACTGCTGCACCACACACACTGCACTGCATCACTCCCTGCATCTTCCCCTTCTGCTCTATGCCACCTTCTGCTTTGCTACCTAAACCCTCCTTCTGCTATGGTCAGTCTCTGTTTTATTGATTTTATCCCATGTCCTGCTTTTAGCATTTCTCTCTCTCTCTCCTTTCTACTTCACCTCTACCCCTCTCCCTCTTTCTGCTTTATTCATAAGTACTTGACTAATGAAAGGGATTACCCTTATTTTCTCTGCTATATTATCAGTACTAGAGAGGCTTTTCCTGTAGGAAGTTGTAATCTATTCTCTTTACCCTCCTATATGATAATAGGTCCAAGTTGTCCTGTTAGAATGAATAGATCAAAGTGGTAGTGTGTGTTGCCACCTTTTCCTGTCTCCAAACAGGAAGCTGCTTCCTGCCCTCCTGTGGTTTCTCTCTGAAGGTAGATGAGCCCGGGGTTGGTGGACTGGGGGAGGAACAGTGGGTGTAGCCACTGCCTGCTAAATAAAAACAATCAGCCCAAAAAACAAACAGGACACTGAATTGGTCAAAAATGTAATAAAAAAATGAGGATCCAGTTGTTCACATCTCTGTGCAGCAATCAAGCAAGCACTACCACATGCAGCACAGTACAGACATAGATTAACCCTCCCTAGAACCAAACAGAGAAATTATAAAACACTAGTGTTCAGAAAATTACAAAAACTAGTGTCCACAACCTAGAGACCTAAACCTGCTTTCCTGCAATCCTTGCTTCGATCCTCCCCCCTTATACTACCTGTAAAAATGGAAACCCAGACACAGCCTGGAAAAAGACGGAGTTTGACTCAGGGTCACAGTCCTATAACATGTGCTTACATTAAGTGCAGTGTGCTTTTTCAAGGCATAACATCTGCACTAAATGTTGACAGGTTGAGGGGCTGTTTGTACTACCACAGAGTATCTTTCTTAAAATAAACTAACACAACTCCAAGGTGTTGATGAGTCTTATTAATGAGTGCCTTAAACCGAGTGGCCCAGCTTTATTTGAATGAACATTTGTGTGAAAATACCATGGCACAAGTAGCAAGTTTTTTCTGTGAGCTGCCTCCTTGTGTTTGAAAGCTGCATGGCAGCGTAGTGATGTGAGCAGACCTTAAAAAAATAATTCCAAGTGCTACCTTCCTTTCTTTGTCCAAGTTCGCTCACCTGATCCCAAGAAGGTTTGGCACTTGTTCAGTTGTTAAGCAAAACTAGGGGGTGTTGTAGTTTGTACTGAAGCATCACACCACAAACCCATTTATGTGCTGAAATGGGGGGTTTACTTTGCACTGAAACCCTGGACCATCTCTGTGCTGTAGAGAGGGTTACTTTGCACTGAAGAAGGGCACCACAGTCCCATCTCTGTGCTGTACCAGTGGTCTCAGACCACAGGACATAGGGGATAATACTGACATAGGGGATAATACTGGTGGCACTGGCAGGATGTGAATTCCAAACTAAATAAATATACCTTGTTCTATGGTAGTGGTGTGCCTGGTGTATGAAGTCCAAGTGTTTTTGCCCGATATAAACTTGTCCATCCTGCCAAGTAACCAACACTAGCAGATGGAGTCACTAAGTAACAGATAAGAGTATGACTTTTTATTCTGAGTGGGCCCCTCACAGTCAGCAGAGTTGTGGGAGGTGCTCTGGGTTAGCCTGGGTTCATGCATGGAATAAAAAATGATTCAGTGCTAGACGCCTGCTGCCATCATATGGTTCAAACTGTGAAAATAGAAAATAAATGAGGAGGCTCACTCACCCGCTGTTTAAACAATAATCTTACTAAGTTTTATTTTTAAAGTAGATGGCCACTGCATAAGAACCCTAAAGTTCCATGGCATATTACAGTGCTTCATCAAGGAATGCGCTCCTGAAGTGTTAAATTAAAATATAGCTTAATAGGCCAAATGCCTATGATCTATCATTACGCCTGTAAGCAATTCTATGAAGGGTAAAGGCTTTTATTATACCATCATGTATTTCAATTCTGCATCTTTATTTGCATAATGCCTGCACAGCAACTGTGTGGATAACGCTGAGCTTAACATATAGAGTAAACAGGCTTGATGCTTTGCCCCTGCCCGTAGTGGTACTGTATGTTATAGAATTAATGAAACGCAAGTATTTTGCCTTTATTGAATATACTGAAAGCTAGAATTTCCCTTTAAATGTGCTTTCTTATCAGCTGATAAATACTATGCTGGAGGGTATGGTAAAGGAGCACCAATGTGTTATGTTGTGGGTCAGTGCAGGAAGAGACTCGTACATGGTGTGTCAGTTCAGGGGTCATCTTTTATTCTACTCAGAGACAGTGGTCTTACATCACTAAAGAAAAGCTTACTGTGCACGACAGGAACTTACATATATAATGGCTACAATACCCACATGCATAAACTACAACTCTAATCAACTTCCTACCATATATATCCATGTATATACTACACTTCTCCCCCTTAGACAGAAACAATGGTTCAAGCAGCAACATTTCTAACTTCTGGACCAAAGTAGACTGTCTGGTACCCAGTAACAAGTTTAGGGGATTATTCTGCCCCTTGAGTAGAACTTGTCACTAATTAAGTAACAGTATAAGAACTCAGTTACACAGAGGTACAGGTTTAGCATATTACTTTAAAGGTCAAGTCTTTGTGGTGGTGTTTGGTGCCTCAGGGAATATCTGCGGGCTGGAATAACCACTGCTGGTGGAACAGGTGTTTTATTATTATTTGGCACTGGCTCTGGTGGAACTTCACAGGCAGGAGCAAAGTCCTCTGTGTCACTGTCTTCAGCTGGAGTGATGTCTTGTGCTGCATTTGCTGGAACCTTGGAATGCAGCAGGGTGATCCACATGTACGTAAACAAGTCGCTGTCCTCACGCAAACTGCATAAGTCAAAGGTCCACATGTTTCAACCACCACCCCAGGAGTCCAAGAAATCTTGGGGTAGCCAATGTGATATATTGAGTCAGTGCAGGAAGAGACTCATACACGGTGTGTGAGTTCAGTGGCTATCTTTTATTCTTCTCTGAGATAGTGGTCTTACATCACTAGACGTACACAAAGAAAAGTTTACTGTGCATGACAAGAACTTATGTATATAATGGACTACAATACCCATATGTATAAACTACAACTCTAATCCACTTGGTTCTATGCAATAACGGCTAAAAGCCCAAAGGTGATTGCCGTTATCAAGAAACAAGAGCCCAAAATTTTTTCGCACCTGGACACTCTAGCGCACAGCAAAATGGCACCAGTGACTTACTTTTTTAATGTTTTATGAGGGTGGCTGCACCCCCCACACCTCCCTACTAAAGGATTCTCAACTCTAAGGGGGTGCATGTTGGGGGGGTGAAAACATTAAAAAAATAAAAGTCTCGGGCTTGGCGGAACAAAAACACACCAGTGCCCGGACCCAAACCCAGTACCCTGCTGACCAGTGCTGGCAACCCACCCACCATGCCATGCCATGGGATTGACTCAGCAACCCACTGTGGCACAACCCCTCACATCACCTCCCACCCCTCGTTGTGCATGCTCGCTTCCCCTCACCCCTGCAAGCATATGTATAGTGACATCCTGTCACTATATTTGCTGATCCCCCCATCCAGCTGCCATACCCCAGCCCTCAAGGGATGCGCTAGGAGCAGGTCACTATTATTGTTGGCACCCTTTCACCAGCACCCTAATCACGTGATACCATCCACTTCCTACCATATATATGTAATCCATGTATTTACTACAGAATGCGTTCCCTGAAGAAGAGAAAAGTGAATGGCAGAGCAGAAGAATCCACAAAATGGAGTCTGTCAGACAGCCAGACACACTCTTGTTAAAAAAAGATTTTATACAGTATTTCACATGTTTTGCATTATTTTCATAAATTTATAATGGTTCAACTTAAAATCCAAGATCAATCATAACTCAAATATCTGATTCACATTCAGGTCCTGATAGTCCAGACTATTTTAGGGAAGCATCACACCACAAGCCGATCTCTGTGGTGAAAGAAGGGAGGGGTGTTTCTCTTTGTCTGAAGCACTATACCACAAACCCATCTCTGTTCTAAAACTGGAGGGAATCAATATCTGTGTTGTGCTGAAACCAGGAAGGGGGATGGGGGGTCTCTGTGCTGAAAACTGTGAAAGTCTTTTCTTTTCTTTTTCTTTTTTCCATTTCTGTTTATAGCCCCCTCAACTCATGCGCTGTCACCCAACTGACCCACCCGACACTTCAAGCCCCATGAGGACCACCCAGGTGGTGACAATGTGGGGAAGGGGCCACCAGCCCAACCCCCCATAATGTACCTTAAATCCCGTCGGGGTCCTTCCTTCAGGCTGAGGCGCCTGTGGGCGAGGGCTAACATCCCCCTCACATCAGTGTCATGCTGGGGCCAAGCATTTTTCAAGTACATCACTGGGCATGGCGTGCGCTGACGCTAAGGCATAAGCCGCATCGATCACACCCTCTCATCTGACTCGGCAGCTGTTCCTCCCAGGCACTGCCAGTGGCTAGGCTTTACACCAAGTCAATGCATCTCACCCACCCCCCGGAGGAGATGAGCAGTCCCCTGGATGCTCAAGCCTCTTCCCCCTGGCCAGCCCTCCAACAACCCAAGCCCATTCCCAAGCTTGGGTCGCCGGCATCATGAGTGGTAATGCTACCGCTGAGCTAGCAAGCTGGCAAGTCCTTTCTATCACAAAATGTATCTGTTGATAGTGCCTACAAGTACTTGAAGTTGGAGATTAGCATAAAGCAAAGTTAAAAAAAAGGTTGCACTTCATGTAGCGCTATATGCAGTGCACAACTTTGCATAGCACAATCATTTGACACTTCATGGCTGTTACTTGCTAGGTAGTGGTGAAAGACAATGCAAAGTGTGTAGTGGGACACTTTGTGCGAACTTCACCAACAAAGTTAAAACTTTGCACGCACCTGCTTGGGAGAGGGGGTATCTGCGGTTTAACAATCTGTTCTGTTTACTATCACAAAACGTATCAGTGCTAGTACCTACTAGTACCCAAAGCTGGGAAAGGGAAGAAAGCTCTACCAGAAATAATTTGTAAGCACCACACAACTAGATCTCTGTACTTAAATCTCTACCAGTCTGGCAGTACCAGAAACTGATTGTTTGCAAATGCCACAAAGCTCAATATCTGTGCTGTATTAAAGAAAAATCTGACCACCAGAAAGGTAAAACATTGTGATTAGCATCATGCACATTTGAATGCTGAAAGCCTGGCTATAGTACTATTTCTATCTTTTCCTAATTGAAAAAAAGATTTTGCTTGTTTCTGTCTGTCTCTGTCTGTGTGTATACTGCAGCCGAATCACTTTTGTACTTTTTGTTTTCTGTTTAACTTTACAGTAAAATAAGAACAAAGACGTGTGATTGCGCAGTACTGCCTGGACCTACTCAGGCATCCTTGTCCTCCAGCAACTTGTTATTGCAATAGGAACTAGCTGCTATGCAGACCAATCCTAAAAGAGCACTTATTTTACTATGGCTGTAAAGTTTCATCAACACTCTCAGTTGTTTTTAAAGATCCATTATGCACTGGACAGTAAAGATCTGAGAAGCCGATTGGTAGACAACATTCCAGACCCATACTATATTCCCTCATATCAGAACGGCTAATAACAAAACCCCTGACCAGAAAACAATATCCCTGAGCCCTCAAAAAACCCTTATTCTAATCAGTAAAAAGTTAGGGCAGTTACCTGATTAATGACTCCAGCATTGGACTATTTTATGCACTAATGTACTTCAACAGTTTAAAGACAGTAAAAAAATGAATTGTTAGACCTGTTTGGTGCACTTTTTTTTCACTTTACTGTATGGGTCCAGTGCATAATTGCAATAACACACTCCAGAGTGTGCTTTATAATAGGATATCAGTACTTCTCGGGTGCGTAAGGCACTCAGCTTCACCTCGTGCCTCACAACACACCCGAAGTGTGCCGATATCCTATAACGCACACCCTGTCATATGTTATTGCTCAATTATAAAATGGGTAAGAGAAATACTGTACTGAGATTGGTGGAATCCAGTCACATGTTTGTGCTGTTATCCCAGCACATAAGCACAAGTCAGAAATGCTTATCTTTCTGAACCTCATTACTTGGTTCTAAAATAAAAAAAAATCAGGATAGCCATTTTATAATCAAATCAAATAATTCTTTATTTCTAAAAGTGTTTTTCCAAAACCAAAGTACTTGCACATAAAAGCCACATAAATAAACATATTTAAAACAATCAATGTTCAGCCAGCACAAGTATAAATACATAATACCATAAAATCAATCCAGAAACGCCTGGCTAAATAAGTATGTTTTTAAGGCTGTTTTAAAACTCTGTATGGTCAGGCACTCTTGAACCTGATGAGGTAGAGAATTCCACAGGTTAGGGGCTACAAAAGCAAAAGGCTGAGCCCCAAATGTCTTTAAATGCACCCTGGAAATCTCCAGCAGTCCCTCATCAGTGGAGCAAAGTGAGTGGAGGGAGCAGTAAGGGCAAAGGAGATCTTGCAGGTAGAGGGGTACCTGTTCATGTAGGGTTTTATAGGTCAGTAATCTGACCTTAAAGGTGATCCGCCATGGTACTGACAGCCAGTGCAGTCCACGCAGCACAGGAGTAATATGACTGGCCCTAGAAGTACCAGTCAAAAGTCTGGCTGCAGCATTCTGCACCAGCTGCCATCAGCAGATATCAATCTCTGGTAGCCCTAGGTAAAGGGCATTGCAGTAGTCAAGGTGGGAGGTCACGAAAGCATGGACCAACATTGGAAGATCACCAGCAGGAAGCAGATGCTTCACCCTTGTGATATTCCTCAGATGGAAAAATGAGGTCTTAAAAACGGCCAACACCTGAGATCTGAGGGTCGGGCCACTATGAAAAAAATTGCCCAGGTTCCGGACCTGGACTGAGGTAGTCAGCTGAGCCCTCCCCCCAAGACAAAGTCCAGAGGACTGCCCTTCCAACAAACCCACCTCTTGATGACCTGGGTCCACCACCAACACCTCAGTCTTAGCCCGGTTCAACCGCAGCCAGCTGGCACTCATCCAGTCCTGGATCTCGGAGAGACAGTTGTTAAAGACCGAGAGAAAGCCATCTTGCCTGGGTGCAAAGGACATGTACAGCTGAGTATCATCTGCATAGCAGTGGAAATTCAGCCTGTGCTGCCTAATGATATCTCCCAATGGCAGCATGTACACTGCGGACAACATGGGTGACAAAATGGAGCTCTGTAGTATTCCGCAGGATAGAGGGGAGATGGGCTGAGGAATAAATCCCAGACACCACTCTCTGAGACCTACCTTTGAAGAAAGATCGAAACTATCTGAGGACTGTACTAGACAGTCCACAGATGAACCGCAGGCACTCCAGTAGAACACCATGGTCCACACTGTCAAATGCTGCAGAGAGATCAAGGAGGACCAAGATAGAACAAGTCCTCTGATCTCTCGCTATCAGGAGATCATTCAGCACCCAGACAAAGGCTGTCTCGGTACTATGTCTCTTCCTAAAGCCCAACTGGAGAGAATCATAGACATCGTGGATGGATAAATCACCCTGCTGCAGTGCAGCCACCTTCTCAATAATCCTACCTACAAAAGGCAGGTTAGAGACTGGTCTGTAGTTAGCTAGACAGTTCAGGTCAAGGTAGGATTTCTTAAGGAGAAGTCGTACAGCTGCCTCCTTTAGGGGGTCTGGAACCCCCCCCCCCAATAATCTCAATAAGTCACTCCAGGGTGTGCATAATTGAGGGAAAATGGCACTTCTTGGGTGCATAATGCCCTTGGCTTTGCCTCAGGCATCACTTCCCAAGGTGTGTCATTATCCCACAATAATGTACACCCTGTCATGCCTTATTGCTTAATTGTATTGTGCACTAGCAGGAGACAGACACTGCTCCCTGACTTTATGGGGCATTAGGTGTTTAAACCAGCAGAGAAATTCTGATATAGGGTCAAGGAGTACTCCTTTTAATTATTTCAAATCTAAAACAAATTAGATTTAAAAGTTGGAAAAACAGGCATCTTATAGGACAGGAAACTTCAGCTGAAACTTGGGTTGACCTTTTTCTCTTAGACTTAAAAACAAAATTACAAACAAATTCTACAGATCTGGAAAGTGTGATTGTGATAAGACTTTTTAGCTGTCATACTGGGATTTAGAGTTTCTATGTAGTGCTTTGAGTTGCGCAGCCTACTATATTAGGTGGCTGAGGGAGAACAACTCAGTCACAGCCAGCAGGACCCATCTCTTTTCAGTATAGGAGCCAAATGGGGCTCCTAGGGTGTGACTCAGCACTTCAGGTATGGGTAAAAACTCAACCACTGGACTCTGACTGGACCAGATCTGTAAATTCTGGACTGTCCAGTCCAATCAAACTGGGCACAAGTTGCACAAATATTGTTTGTCCACCCCCTATAGTCATATGGCTCAGTTTGGTTTTTATCTCTGGTCCAGTCTGGTTCCAGTGGTCCCATTTTCACTGCTGCTCAGGACTGGGGTGAAAACTAAATGTTGGGACCAGATAATAAAAAAAGCTGGACCAGATGATCCAGCCTGAGTGGCTGGACCAGCAAGATTCATACAAGTTGCACTGGTACCAGCTGCACTGGCCTGTCTGGATTTACTGATATGGTCTGTTCTGGGTCTGGTGGTCCAGTTTTTATTAAGTCCCCAGCACTTCAGCTCAGAGTAACCATGTACAACGATGTCTCTCTCAGTCAGGAGTATACAAACACAGATTCAGCTGTGTAGTATGTGTGCAAACTGGGCTCAAAATACTTCAAGCATGTGCTACACTGACCACTTCCAAAAACTGCCAGTAATAGAAACCTTCATCAGCCCTCGCCAGTGGATACCATTGCATCTTGCCTCCTAATCAGCTCTGTGTGGGTAATCACTGCATTGCATTTATGTCAGGGTGTTCCTAGGAAAGATTCCTCCCTGAGTTAAAATGTCCCAACTTTTAAGCAGTGATCATCTATACAGTGACATTGGGGGAGGGGCTTGATCATCAGTGCCATCACTGCATAGGCATCTGAGAAAGGAAATCAGATAAGATGTATCATAATCCCCCTATTCCCAGTGGATATGAGAGGAAATCAAATATAACAGAATACCACACACACACACACATATACACACACACATAGTTTAATGAAAAAATACTGTACTACAGTGCACAATCTGTACATCTAGGCCATGAAGTAAAATGTATTGAGTTTCATTTGTCTCTGGATGCCAGGTGTTTGTACAGGTGTTGGGTGACAAGTGAGAACAATAATAGAATAATACTGATTATCCACAGTGAACTCCCCTCACTTGCAATATTTGAAAGGCATGAAATGAGCTTCAGCCAAGGAGGAGGAGGAGGAGGAGAAGAGAATGGTGTTTGCTGTGATTTTCATTTGGCTCAGCTGACAGGTTTTTGGGCTGGTGTCAACCCAGCTCCCAGCATAAGCCTCCATGAAAAAAAGGGATTCGTAAAAGAAAAAAAAAATAATGTATCCCCCTGGCAGACTAACTTGCATTCCTGCAACCAAAACTGAAAAGGAGCCATGAAAACAAACTGCCTTCGTCCAAGCAGCTGCTCATTATGATTTCTGGAACCTGGAAGGCCCAGTCAAAACCTTACTGAATTCCTCTCAGCTCTCAGCATTAAAAATCATAGCACTGGCCTTCAAAATTAAGAGCAAATGGCCAGAATGTGTAACACTTACTTATTTTAAAGAATAATATGTCTACAAATAGTGTGCCCCATATACATAGTGTTAAGGAATGTTTCTGTCAAGTTAGTTCAATGCTTTTATAGTGTGCGTGTCCAGAAATAGCTC
Organism: Neoceratodus forsteri; assembly: GCA_016271365.2. Taxonomy (NCBI): domain Eukaryota; kingdom Metazoa; phylum Chordata; order Ceratodontiformes; family Ceratodontidae; genus Neoceratodus; species Neoceratodus forsteri. The sequence continues at coordinate 1,745,446,775 of CM057449.1, forward strand.
TAAGATTATGAGGAAAATCAGTAAACCTTGGCAGGGCAAGGGCAAATTTGAATGTAAAAAGCACAGCACTGTAAGAACATCATAGCAGTTGAGAGGCATGCATGATAGTGTACCAACGGGACTCGCTTCTTTAGTCTGCAATATGCAGCAGCAGCAGCCCTGCACCTTAAGGGTTCATGTGTGTAATGACTAAAGTCATAAAAAAAAAAAGTTGTCTGCAGTATTTTTTTTGTCAGTTTGCTTGTCCTCCCTGCCACGGTGCAGCTTAGCCCTCCACCAATCCCCCAAGCCTCACCATCCGGCACCCCGGGGATGTACATCATCCCAGAATTCACCCATGGCTTACCTCCTGTGGTGGGGTTCTATGGTACGTGCCATTTACCTTCGATGAGATGGATCCATGTAGGAGAGGGCCCTACATCCCAGTGCAGAACCTGAAAGGGGTCAGTGTCACCTGTGCTGTACCCAGCCATTTTCACTCTTCCAGTATGGAGGGACAGGTGTGCAATGCCATCTAGATACACCATGCATGCTACCGTGCATGAGGCATCAACAGCTGCCATCCTTCCACCCCCAAGTTGTACTGACAGCCTGTAGCCCCGAGCCTCTACTAAGGATCAGGCCAGTGCCAAGAATCTGCAATGCTCTCTCTCTGAGGAGGAGACCCATCTTCTGGATGCTCAGTCCTCCTCTCTGTTGCCAGCCCCCGGTGCACCAAGTCAGTCACTGAACCCAGGTCACCAGTGTAGTGGCAGATGTGGCATGGATGCCTCTGCCCTCTGCACCACTGGGCTGGCATAAGTTGTCTGCAGTTTTGAACCATTAAAAAACCCAGCTGCCACAGTCTTTTCAACCCTCATTTGGTTAATATCAGTTGCCCCTTTTCACAATTCGGGGGGGGGGCACTGTCCATTTGTTCAAGCTGTGATAGTCCACATACATCCTTATTGCCCCACTCTTCTTTCTCACCACAGCAATTGGGGATGTATAGGGGCTCCTTAACTCTTGAATAATCCCCTCAGCTACCATTTCCTGAAGATGCCATCGGACATCAGCAATGTCTGCTGGCTCAAAGTGTTGGATCGTCAGGAAGAATTTGGATTGAAACTGTCGATTGATAAGTGTCACTTCTTCCAGGCTTCGATTAAATATGTTGGGTACATAGTTTCCACAAAGGGCATCCAGACTCATACTAGCAAGATCAAAGCACTCACCACTTGGCCTAAGACCCGGACCTTAAGAGCTTCAGCGTCTGCTTAGCTTCTACGGGCATTACCCAAGATTCATAAAGGACTATACCAGGATGGTCCGGCCCCTATTGAACCTGCTGTAGGGGTATCCACCAACCAATAAAAGCAAGAAAGCTGCCTCACCTAGGACTCGCCCTAATCTGACTAGCTATTTTCATTCAGAACCCTTTGGCTTCTGGTGGGATGAAGAGTGTGATTGGGCCTTTGAAGACATCATCTACTGCCTGACACATGCTCCGGTGCTGGCTTATGCAGACCCACAGAAGTCTTATGTATCCACACTGATGCCACCTTCAGTGGTCTGGGTGCAGTCCTCTATCAAGAGTATTCATAGGGCCTGCGCTCTGTGGTCTTCACCAGCAGATGTTTGAACCCCCATTGAAATGCAGGTATCTAGTCCATAAACTATAATTTTGGGCATTGAAGTAGGCTATTGTGGCCCATATCCATGACTACCTGTATGAGGCTAAGATTACAGTAAAAGTGGATAATAACCCATATGTGCAGACCACTGCCAAACTGAATGCCACAGGCGGCAGTCAGCTTTGTCCACTTATAATTGTTGCGTGGAGTACCAGCCCCGCATGAACCACATGGATGTGGATGCCTTATCCAGGTGCCCTCCTGCTTGCTCCACTGAACACTGTGCCTGGGAAAAGATATCAGAACAAGTAGTGAAGACCCTGAGTAAAAAGCACAACACTGAAGAGACTGTTTCTGAAGAGGATGCCCCTCATTTAGTGAGTGATTAGGGGCATCAGGAAGCTGTCTTCCTGTTGCCGACTGCTGGCTTGCTGCCTTAGACGTGAGATCCCTTCCTCAACTAACTAGCCAGGATTTAAGAGAGACCAGTGAGACAGCCCTGTTACTGGGAAAATAATCTGAGTGTAGCAACAAAATGGGGATCAGACTAAAGTAGACGCCATTTATCCCCCTGCCCAACTCTTGTTACAAGAATGGTCCAATCTACGGTTAAGGAAAGGGTTGCTTTACAAAGGGACGCAGGACCAGCAGGGGACACCCCATGAACAACTGGTGTTACCAAAGAACCATATCAAGACTGTGCTAAGGGCTTTGCACAATGATATGGGCCACCGGGGTGTCAAGAGCACCCTGGACCTAGTAAAAAGCAGATTCTACTGACCGACAATGGGAGCCGATATACAGACCTATTGTAAGAGTTGCAAGATATACGTACAATAGAAAGCACTTCCCCAAAAGGCAGCCCCACTGATAACTATCTGGATGAGTGGCCCGATGGAGCTGGTGTGTATCAGCTTCCTTGTGTTAGAACCACTCACATAACATCTCAAACATCCAAGTAGTCACATCACTCTACCAGATATGCCCAAGCTTACCCCACGAAAGATCAAAAGGCTTCCATAGTGGCCAAAATCCTGGTAGAAAAGTTCTTTGTGCATTGTGAGGCCCCTCAAAGAATTCATTCAGACCAGGGTGGTGACTGAGTGTGTCGTCAAGGCACAGGTCAGGAAGCACAGGAAAAACCAGGAGCAGTTGTAAAATTTGCAACAAGAGTTTTATTATAATTATCAATAAAATAAAAACACTTAATTGTTCAGAATAACTATTTACAAAGGCCAAATAAGCAGAGAAGATCCATCTGAGTTTTCCTTCAATCTCTGTGTCCCTTGCAAGCAATTGCAGCTCTGTCTTATAAGTCTTTGCAACCCCCCCCCTTAACAAGCAACCTGTTTTTTTCTAAAAATGTTTTTTTATATATCAGGCAGATGCTGCTAGCACACAATGTCCCAGAACAGAGGCCCCTTCTCCACAGCTTCTGCAAAAGGCTTAAAATTGAATTTCAATTTAACCCCTTGAGTTCCCAATAGCTTTTTGCAAACATCTCAAACTATAATTATATACATCTCAAGAGTAACAATATACAATTTCTAAACAAAGGGATCCCAATATCAGTTACATTTCCAGATAATGATTTGCATATATTTTTATACCGGCAGATATGCAAGGGAGGAAAAGACAGAACAGCAATGGACGACTGAGAGACAGTGAGAGGCAAAGAACTGCAAGACTGTCGGGGTGATCAAATCCTAGGTCTCACAGAAAAATTTGGTTGCACAACCAGACAAGAGACAGAAAAGAACAGATCCCTGCATTCAAACTCTCCATAGCAACTGGGACAGGGTCCTATTCAACCCTGTCACCCCCCCCTTCAGAGGGAACCTGTCTATCAAACAGGTTTCCAAAACTTTCTATTAATTCTGTACTGACACTGGCTTCTAACTTTCAGAAATTAAGCACATGTGCAGTATCCCTTTTTCTATTACAGTACAGCAAACAGCAAAGTTTAAACAGATACATTTGTTTTTCAACCTTCAGAACCCTTGATTCCTGATCCATATCTTGACAGAAAATGAGCATTGCTATTCTCTTTACCAGATTTGTGTATTACCTATAATTTAAATGGCTGTAGTGCCAGGTACCACCTTGTGATTCTGAAATTTTTCTTTCATTTGGTTAAGTCAACAGAGAGGATTGTGATTGGTTACAAGTACAAAGTCAGTTCCTAGCAAATAAAACTTAAGCACTCCATGGCCCACTTTTCTGCTGGACATTCCTTTTCAATTGTGGAGTACCTTTTCTCTCTATCATGCAATTTCCTACTTATGTATAGAATATGATGTTCTTTCTCATCTATATTTTGACTCAGGACTGCACCTAGGCCTACCTCTGATGCATCTGTTTGTAACAAAAATGGTTTCTCAAAGTCTGGGCTTCTTAAAACAGGGGCTGAACATAATGCAGCTTTAATGGCTTGAAAAGCTTCAACACACTCTGGGGTCCATTTCACATTATTTGGGTACTGTTTTTTTGTGAGTTCAGTGAGGGAAGTAGCTAACGCAGCAAAGCTGGGAACAAATCTCCGATAATAACCAGCCAGTCCTAAAAATTACCTGACATGTTTCTTAGTTTTAGGGACAGGGCTGTTAGCTACAGCTTGTATTTTATAAATTTCTGATTTAACTTCTCCATTTCTCAGTACATAGCCCAAGTAACTGGTTTCCTGCATGCCCAATGCACACTTGGTAGGATTAATAGTTAGACCTGCATTTTTGATAGCTTGGACAACTGCTCGTAGGTGTTCCAGGTGGATTTTCCAGCGTGGACTGTACACCATGACATCATCCAGGTATGCAGCACAATAACCAGTGTGAGGGGATAAAATTACATCCATGTACCGCTGGAATGCAGCTGGCACACCATGTAAATCAAATGGCATGGTGGTGAACTGATAGAATCTAACAGGAGTGGCAAATGCAGTTTTGTCTCTGGATTCTTTAGCTAAAGGGATTTGCCAGTAACCCTTGGTGAGATTGAGGGTACTGATATACTTTGCACTATCAGTCTTTCCACCAAATCATCTATTCTGGGCATAGGATAACTGTCAAACTCTGACACTTGATTAAGTTTCCTAAAATCAAGGCAGATTCTAACACCCCCTTCTTTTTGTACTTCCTTAACCACGTCAGCTCTTAACCGCTCTGGTAACCTGTATGTCTTTTGCCTAACAGAGCAAGAATTCCGTGGCACTATTACATGCTCGACCCCTTTTGCTCGGCCTGGTACTGTGGTAAAAGTACTGTTAAATGTCTTTAGCAAGTTTCGAATTTCTGCGGTTTGTTCGGGGGTTAAGAAAACATTCACCTTTACAGCATCAGCATTTATAATTTGTTTCAGTCTATCATAAGTTACATCAATATCTTCATCAGTTTCTGGTAAAACTAGCAAAGCAGCTTTTGGCATTTTTTGAACCCATTTCTTGAGGAGATTAGCATGGTATATCTTTGCAGCATTTTCCTGTCGGGGTCTCAGTCTCATAGTTAACGGTGCCAGTATGTCTAAGCACTCTGAGGCCCTTGCCACTTCATTAACATTTTATTTTCTGTTATGGGTAACAGTAGCAAAACCTTTTCACCTGGCTCAGAACCTTTTTCTTTTACCCCATGGTCATAATATACCTTCTGCTGGTTTTGGGCCTCTTCCTGATTACTACGGGCAATTTCAACATATTTTGACAGCTTCTTTCTTAGGGCTTACATATAAGACGTTATAGATTATTTCTGAGTGGGGTTCTTCCCACGTTTCTTTTATCACATGCAGTGGCACTCTTGGCTGTCTACCATACAGCATTTCAAATGGTGAAAATCCTGTTCATGCCTGTGGCACTTCTCTGTAAGCAAAAAGTAGGTACAGCAAGTATTGGTCCCAATCTTTCCCTTCCCCTTTTACAAACCTTTTTAACTACCATTTTAGGGTTTGGTTAAAATGCTCAATAAGACCATCTGTCTGAGGGTGATAGGGGAAGGTTCTTATTGCAATGATACCTAGTAGTCTGTACAGCTCCTTAAGTAATGCAGCACCAAAATAACTACCCCGATCAATATTAATTTCTTTAGGTATGCCCACTCTGCTGATATGTTTTGCAGGCTCTGCTGCCACTTTTGAAGCTGTGACAGTACACACTGGAACTGCTTCTGGGTATTGAGTAGTGCAGTTGCACACTACCAGGATAAATCTATTGCCCTTTTTACTTTTGTCTAAAGGCCCAACCACATCCATTGCAATTCTCTCAAAAGGAACATCTATCAAGGGTAGGGGCACCAGGGGCACCTTGTCTTCTCTGTTGACTGGGGCTACTTTCTGACACTCAGCACAGGAATTACAATTGGTAGCAACATCTTCATGAATTCCAGGCCAGTAAAATCTATACAGCAATCTGGCAAGGGTGTGATCTCTCCTTGAGTGTCCAGCCATAGAACTATCATGTGCTATCTCTAACAACTCGGTTCTATACTTCTGTGGTATAACCAATTGGTCTCTCTGTTCCTGTGTTTGAGGTTTAGCCCAAGTTCTGTGCAGTGACTCATTAAATTTTTTAAACATTGGTCCACCCTGTTTTGATTTCACCTCTAGCTGCATAAAATAACCCTGGAGAGAAACATGGTTACTGTAGCTTGTTCTGAAAGAAAATCACAATCAGTGACCAGTTTAGTTTCAGCATTTTCATATGTTAACCCCTTATGTTCATCAGTAATTTTTTGCCACAGTTTCTTCAGGTATCATCTTTCTTTCCTGGATTTCTGGATCTTGGAGCTGTGCTCAAACAGGTCCAAATCAAAGTCACTGAAAGGAAAAGTGTTCACACGGTTTGAGATTTTCTTTGCCTGAGCTTTTGTTACCAACTGCTGCTGAAACTGCAGGGTTCAGTTCCTCTGAGATTAACTCAGTATATCCTGGACAGTCATTTCCAATAATCATGGGTACAAGTAACTTAGGTACTACACCCACTTTTATTTGATGTGACACACCCTTAATGACCAGAGTCACTTGGGTTGTGGGATAGTATCAAGTGTCTCCGTGGATGCAGATTGCACAGTGTTTTCCCAGCACTTCAACATGCATTAGGGTCTGTCTGCTTCCCAAATCAGTGAGTCCCTTTACAGTCTTATCCCCCACTTTCATATCTTTAAAGTATTTGCCCCAATATGCCAAGGACAAATCTGCTCCATTCTCACTCTTCTTACAGCAATTTCTTGCAATATGACCTGGCTTATTACAGTTATAACAAATAACATCTTTGGGCACAGATTTGTTACCCCCACCAGAGTTCTTATCAGACTTGGAGTTTAAATGGGAAAAAGAGTGTCTTACCAGTGTTTGGCTGTTACCAAACTGCTGTGGCATCTGTGTGGCATTTGGTAGCCCTCGACCAAAGAAACAGCCTTTTACCCACTTTCTGGTCAGTTCTCCTTTACCCATAGCTGCACATCTGTAGGTAGGATGTTGATGAATTGCTCCATTGTAAATGTGTTTATCTGTGGGACTGTTTTGTCTTCTGGTTATAGCCATTTAATCAGGAGTTCTTTGAGTTGAGTGAAGGCTTCTTGAAGATTGTTGACTGAGTTGTACTTCAGAGATCGAAATCTCTGCCTAGAGGTCTCTCCTGAGATGTCATACCTTTTCAGGATTTTGCTTTTCACCAGGTCATAGTTTTCTGACTGTGCAGTGCCCATATTGCTGTAGACAAGTTGGCTTTCCCTGTCAGGTAGGGTACCAGTGGGATTGTCCGTTGCTGCTTTGGCCATTGTCAGGCTGTGGTAACTCTTTCAAAAGTTGTCAGGTATACCTCAATATTATCAGAGGGACACAACTTAGTAAGTTTAATGGATTTTAAGTTGTTTGTGTTTTGTTGCTCGTCTGGATCTATGCCAGATCCTCTGCCTTTGATAGCTTGCAAGGCAACCAGTCATCGCTGCTCCTGTCACTGCATCTCTTCTCCTATCTGCTGCTTCTATTCTCTTCTGTTTCTCTGTCTCTTTTTGTTGTATAGCATACCATTTGAAAAAGTCCATCAGGCTTTCAGGTTCTGTCACTCTCTGTTCTTTTTCCATAACTTGTGCTGGCTGGACAATCTCAGCTTAGACTTCTGTCTCTACTAGTTTGGCTGGTATTCTCCTAGTAACCACTCCTGGACTTGTTGCTGCAGAATCCATACCTTTCCCAATGCTTCTCTGGTACTAGGTCCAGTACCCATGCACAGAACTCCTATCTTAGAGTAAGCACGGTGTAAATCCCATTTAGGCTGACACCATCTGTCATCGAGGCACAGGTCAGGAAGCATAGGAGAAACCAGGAGCAGTTGTAAAATTCACAGCAAGAGTTTTATTATGAATACCAATAAAATAAAAAAAAATAAATGGTCCAGAATAACCATTTACAAAGGCCATATAAACAGAAAATATCCATCTAAGTTTTCCTTTAATCTCTGTGTCCCTTGCAAGCAATTGCAGCTCTGTCTAATAAGTCTTTGCAACCCTCCTTCTTAAAAAGCATCCTGTTGTTTTCTAAAATGTTCTTGTATAAATCAGGCAGGTGCAGGTAGAATACAATGTCCCAGAACTGAGGCCCCTTCTCCACAGCTTCTGCAAAAGGCTTAAAAATTGCATTTCAGATTAACCCCTTAAGTTCCCAATAGCTTTTTGCAATCATCTCAAACTATAATTATATACATTTCAGCAGTAGCAATATATAATTTCTTAACAAAGTGATCCCAATATCAGTTACATTTCCAAATAATGATTTGCATACATTTTTATACCAGCAGTTATACAAGGGAGGAAAAGACAGAACAGCAAGAGAAGACAAAGACAGTGAGAGGCAAAGAATTGTGAGACTGTCGGGGTGATCAAATCCTAGGTCTCACAGGAAAATTTGATTGCACAAAAAGACAGACAAGAGACAGAAAAGGAAAGAACAGAACAGATCCCTGCATTCAAACTCTCCATAACAACTGGGACAGGGTCCTATTCAACCCCACCACAGACAGCCACCTCATTAAAGAGTTCCTGTCACTGTGGGGCATCAGAAAATCATGGACCACCCCATACCATTCCCACTGTGACCCTCAACCTGAATGATATAACCAGACTTTATTAGATATGTTGAGCACCTTGGACCCCTGAGATAAATGTACCTGGAGCCAGCAGGTAAGCACACTGGTCCATGCTTACAACTTCTCCAGCAATGATGCTATGGGGTTCTTTCCCTACCAGCTTATGTTTTGGGGGGAAGACAGTCTGCCGGTGGATCTGTTTCTGGGTGTCCACCGATGCTTTTGGAACAGGAGACTACTTGCAATACATGAAGAAACTGAAGCAGAAACTTGACGATGCTTATTGTCTTCCTACTGAGATGGCCACCAAGAGAAACCAGGCCAACAAAGAAAGATATGATAAAAAGGTGCGAGTCCAGGATCTTGAGGCAGGGGATTGAGTGCTGCTGTGAAGTCTGGGCATACCAGGGAAGCACAAGATTGCAGACTAGTGGTGAAGCACTCCATATGTTGTATTGGAAAAGTTGGAAGGCCTCCTGGTATACATGATTTGGCCTGAAAGAGAAACTCGAGGCCATAAAGTCATTCACTGAAATCATCTGCTGCCCATCGGCAACATACAAACATAGACTTTGACAGCAGATAAGGACCGCTTGGCCCACCTAGTCTGCCCTTTTCCCTACCTACAGGATAAGCTGCAGATCCTAGTTAACCAACAGCCTATTTCTTCTTAACCCCCACAAGAATTACCTTATGTCTGTCCCATGTATTCTTGAATTCTCCCACAGTTTTAGACCCCACAACCTCCTCAGGAAGGCTGTTCCATGCATCCATCACCCTCTCTGTGAAAAAATACTTCCTCACATTGCCCCTGAACTGCCGCCTATCTATAAATTGTCCCCTTTTTCTTGCACATCTCTTTTTCTGAAAGATGCTACCCTCTTGGACTTTGTTCATTCCACTGAGGTACTTAAAAGTTTCTATCATGTCCCCCCTTCCTCCTTTCCTCAACGGTATACATATTAAGCTTTAGTCTCTCCTCGTATGGCTTCTCTTGCAGACCCTGCATCATTTTAGTTGCCCTCCTCTGGAATGCCTCTATCCTGTCTATGTCCTTGTGGAGATAGGGTCTCCAGACCTGGATGCAGTGCTCCAGATGGGGTCTCACCAACTGTCTGTACAGAGGGATAACAACTTCCTGTTTTCTGCTGGTGTTGCCTCTCCCTAAACATCCCAGTATACCTCCAGCCCTCCATACTGCCCTCTCACATTGCTTGCTAACCTTCAGGTCATCTGATATGATTACCCCCAGGTCCCTTTCCATTTTTATTGTTGTTACTACCTCTCCCCATTATGTAATCTTCCACTGGGTTTTTGTTTCCCAGGTGCATTATTTTGTACTTCTTTACACGGGTGATTGAAAAGGTGGTGTCATAGGGAAGGTTTTGTCTTTATCAAACACTGGGACACATTCAGGGACCTAAGGTTATTTGGGAAAGATGGGTTACATTTAAACAAACATGGGTCTAGAATATTAACTAAGGAAATTCAAAACCAAGTGGTTAGTTTAAAAAGTTAAGTACGAAGGGGGTAGGGGGCTGCCATCAAACATTAAGGACATCTGAGAAAAAATCAATTTCACTTAAGAACACTAAGGGCTCTCAGGACTGGAAATGCCTCTCCCTCAATGCTAGGAGTCTTACAAACAAAGTCGAGGAATTAACTTGTTTATTAAATACTGACAATGTCCAGATATGTGCCATAACAGAGACTTGGTGGACACCCACTGACACCTGGGACCATCATATTCAGGGGTATGATTTATATCTTATGGATAGGGAGAATAAAAAGGGTGGTGGTGTGGCACTGTATGTATCCAACAAAATAAAATCAATGGCAATTGATGTCCAAAAAATACCAGGCATTGAGCATGTGTGGATCAGGATATTGCCAGAAATGGGACCTAATATTAAAATTGGGGTAATCTATCGACCTCCTTCAATTTCCACCCAAGATGATGAGGCAATGCTAAAATTTTTGGACTCCTTAGATAGTACAGAAAACATTATACTTTTGGGAGATTTTAACCTTCCCGGTATTAATTGGACTAGGTATACAGGGGAGACATCTTTCGAGTTAAGGTCCAGTATCTGGATTCCTTCTTATTAGCTGGCCTTGATCAGTATATAAGGAAAAACACTAGCCGGGATAAAATATTAGACCTTGTGCTAAGTAATTTGGGAGACCAAATAAAAAATTGTACTATTTCATCACCATTAGGCTCAAGTGATCACTGTGTGATAATTTTTGATTTAAGCAGGATTTTTTCCAATACGCTTGGCTTAACCATGGTCCGTAATTTTAATAAAGCTAAATTTATCAATATGGGAATGGAACTCTTGGATTGGAAATGGAAAAAGATTTTCAATAATAGATCATTAGTGGAGAACTGGGATAGTTTTGAGAATAAAATTATGGACCTAATTGAGAAGTATGTCCCATTAAGAAGGAAGTACAATACTTTAGGAAAAATTCCTCTGTGGTTATCTCCCAAAATTGGAAAACTGGTCAAAAAGAAAAAAAAGAGCTTATTTAATAGCTAGGAGAATTGAGTGTGAAACAAATTGAGCCTTGTATAAAAAATTATTAAGAGACAAAAAGTGCTATAAAGCAGGCAACTCGAAAGCATGAACTAAACCTGGTTTCAAAAGTGAAAGATAATCACAAATCTTTTTACACATATATCAATAACATAAAGGGAAGTCAAACTTCAGTGGGGCCCATTAAGGATCAGGATGGTATACTAGTTGAGGATTGCCAAACTATGGCAGGGCTTTTCAATACCTTTTTCTCATCAGTATTTAATAAGTCAAATAATAAGAGAGAACATCTGACTATAAATGGTTATAAAATTGTTTTAAATAAAAATGATATTGAGAATAGACTGAAACACCTGGACCGGAACAAGTCTCAAGGACCAGATGGAATTCATCCTAGGGTCCTTAGAGAATTGGCAACATAGTTGGCAGAACCTGTAACAGCACTGTTTCAGAGATCCTTGGATAACGGAGAGGTGATTGAGGTTTGGCGAAAGGCAAATGTAGTTCCTGTTTATAAAAAGGGATCTAGACAAGAGGTGGGCAACTATAGGCCTGTTAGCCTGACTGCTGTACTGGGGAAAGTGTTGGAGTCCATTATAAAGGAACAAATAGAGGAGTTTCGGAATACAGTGGGGGATTGCGATGATGCTCAGCATGGTTTTAAAAAGGGGTTATCATGCCAGACTAATTTATTGGAGTTTTATGAGCATGTGAGCAAAGCATTGGATGAGGGTGTCTCTGTGGATGTGGTGTTCCTGGACTTCTCAAAGGCGTTTGACAAAGTCCCACATGCTTAATTGATTGATGCTCTGATTGAACATAAAATACCGGGGTATATTACAAATTGGGTGAAGGCATGGCTGAGTGAGAGAAAGCAGAGGGTTTGTTTAAAGGGAGTTTACTCAGATTGGTTGGGAGTGGAGAGTGGAGTCCCCCAGGGATCTGTTCTGGGGCCCTGCTTGTTTAATATCTACATACACTCACTATCTGGAGGAAAGGATGTCTGAGAAACCAAATTTGCAGATGATACTAGACTTGGCATTAGTATCAGAAATGATGAATAAGTGGCAAAGTTACAAAATGCCTTGCTCAAAATGGAAAGCTGGGCAAGGGATAAGAAGTTGTCCTTTAACTCAGATAAATGTGTGGTAATGCATTTTGGGAGAAATAACAACCAAGCTGACAACTGGTTAAATGGACATAAATTGTGTAAAGTAGTGGAGGAGAGAGGTCTGGGAGTGAAAGTGACAAGCGACTTTAAATTCCACCAGCACTTCAGTCAGGTTATAAAATCTGCTAATGGAACTCTTATAAACATCAAGAAACATATACAGAGCAGAAGGAGGGAGGTGATTGTGCCTCTCTTTAGTGCACTAGTGAGGCCGCAGCTGGAGTACTGTGCACAGTTCTGGTCGCCCGGTTATAGGTGGGATGTAGGAAGATTGGAGAGGGTTCAGAGGAGAGCTACTAGGTTAGTAGTGGATACAAGAGACCAGGACTATGAGGATGGATTGGAGTACTTGGGGACGTTTACATTGAAGTATAGGCGCATGAGAGAGGACATGTGCATCGTGTATAATGCACTTAAAAATACAAATCTAATGGTTAAATTAGGACTTGCATTGAGGTAACAGCGATATGACACTAGGTCACATTCATGGCAACTCAAGGGGCAAAATTTTAAGACTACGAAAAGGGGGCACTGGTTTAGTGTTAGAGTTATTCCAGTATGGAATAACCTACCTGAGGAGGTAGTCACTAGTAAGACTACAGTGGAGTTTAAGAGGAAACTAGATAAGTATTGTATAACTAATAAAACGGGGGGGTATCAAAATTAAAAGTAACAGCGAGCACAATGGACGAAAGTCTTCTTTGCTCTGTAACTACCTATGATACCTATGAATCCAAGCTGCCATACTTCTGCCATAATTACGGAGGAAGAGGTTCATGGGGAAGACTATCCTTCACCCCACCATCATTCAAGCTGCTTCATGCTGGAGATGGAAGCATGGGGATAATGATGCCATGGGGGCTGGGTCTGCCCACAGTGGGGGAGCCTCAGGTGAAGACAGTACAGATGATGAGGCTGAGGAAGAAGATGATTGAACCCCTCAGAGCTTTTACCCTACTCCAGAGCTAGCCAGATTATTTCAGGGACTACTTCTGAATTCGGTGCATATGATTATACACAGGAAACAGGATGGACATGGGGAGGCTGCTCCTGAAAGGCCTCTTGGAAGGACCACTCCGGGCATGCATACTGGTCCGGCTGAGCCCTGTGAGTGGTAGCAGAGCAGCTCCCCTGCAGATATGCCCTTTGGCAGATCCACAGTGGACATGTATACTAGTCCACCTGGGTCCTCAGAATGGCCTCAGGAGAACCCTGAGGATCAGGAAAGGGAAAGGGAGGAAGGGTCTTTTGGAAGGCCCACATTGAAACTAAACACTGGTCTGACAGTGTTCTCTGAAAGGTCCCAGGTTAGTTCCCCTGGAGAAACAGGTGATGCCGGGGAGATTCTGGAGTCCTTTGCTCCGATAGCTGGGGAAGAGAATAATCAGGGGGAATGTGATGATGATGATGATGATGATGAGGAATCTTCCTCTGATCAAGAGGTGGTTAGTGGTCCCAGAGTTCAAGAGACTCCCAGAAGATCAGGGAGGACAATATGGTCTATCCTTAAACTGACTTATTATGCCCCTGAAGTTCCTACAGATCTACCCCCATTTGTGGTACACAAGGGAGTGTACATCACTCCTAGACTCTACATAAAATGGTTACATGCCCTGCTGATACTAAACCCCCTAGAGCCAAGAGACAGGTGATCAGGGGAAGAAGAGGGAGATGAATAGGGTACCTTGGAGGGCTGAGGAAAAAGTGCACTCAGTGGGATTTCAATATCCTATGGCTAATGGGTTGAACCTATGGGAGCCACTTTTATGTGGTTAGGACCTCATAATGGAAAAGGAAAATGGCTGAAATGTATATAATATTTCATTTGCATGCTTTCTTGTTCTGAAAATCTGGTTATAACATAAGATTTGATTCAGGTGCACAGTTAGTAATGTTTGATATGTGTTACTGTTAAACTTTAGTAATTTTCCCTTAAGCTTGGTGTGGAAGCCAAGCATTCAAGGGGGAGATGAGTGCAACCCCCATCCGGGAGCTTACCTTTGTTGCCTCACATTTTCTCCCATTTGTCTCATTCCCTCCTGCTGCTTCGAGTTCTCCCATACCCTCTAGGGTCTGTTCTGGTGCCCGTAATATCCCCCGAGCTACTCGATACCTGAATTCAGCCACGTTCGGCTCAAAAACTTGATCGTCAGTCACCAGCATAGATTTGGGTCGGCTGACACTTGCACAAAGGAGCACTTAGATGTGCAGACCGCCAGCTTTTTTTGGTCTTTTAGAGGGTGTTTTAGTGGCCCCGGTTCCCTGTTCTACTAAATGGGGACCGATAACCTCGGGGAGGTGGCCACGGGGTACCCTTATGTTAACTCGTGGCTCACTGTCCCAACACGTACCAGCTTGAGCACTGTTACCTGAGAAGTGAAGTGTCCCAATAGCGATCATGTCAACGGACACATGCCCAGTGTTATGGGACGGGGTAAGGTAGCGGATGTGATGGCTTGTTACCTTACATCTAAAAACAGTCAAATCCGGAAGCAGGCTGAGCTGCCCCCATGGTGTGGAGGGCTGGAGCACAGGCAGCTATGCCAGCATGCGCTGTTGGACCTGGGTTCTGGTTAGGCCACATACTTTTGCTCCCCCCAACTGTTTGTTTATTACTCTGGGGTCCACATCCTCTCAGAGTTAGTTATTTTAGTTGAGGAGGTGTGTGGGGTGGGGTGGGGTGTGCAGCTCCCTGCATTGAAAGAAACAGCATTTGTTGCCGTGTTTTCTGACATTTTACGTTGGGCAAGTAGTGCCATCAGGTTTGTCAGTTTCGGTTATCTGACATTTTACGTCGGGCAAGTAGTGCCATCAGGTATGTCAGCTTTGGTTACCTGGACTCTGTATCCTAAGCATCAGGATACTGAGTTTCCAGATGACATAGTATATTCTGCCAAGGAGCCATGGATGCATCCAGATAACAAGTTTAAAAACAGGCACATAGCGAGGGCTCATGAATAATTCATGAGCCCTCATGAATATTAATGAGGGTGTTGCTGCTGCCTGGGGATTGAGTTTTGGCAGCAGCAGCAAGGAAACTGTGAGGAAATAGTACTCCAGAGTGGATTTGTTTAGCCAGGCACAGATGGGGTTATGTACCTCTGGGGCTATTATAAAATTAAAGTTTACATCGTGGCTGCACGAGATAGTTGAAGTTGGGGAACTGTGTTAGACTTAAGGGAACTAAATGGGAGCTGACATTTTGTTGTAGCTTTGACCCCCAACAGCAGACAGTCTTCTAGTTAGGCACCCAAAACTGTGAAAAGGACTCCTGGGAAAAGGAGGGGACTAACAAAATAAGTATTTGTGGTTATACTCCACATTCATCTTGCTTGTAAAATAGCCTTGTCACTTGGCTATTGTATGTTCTTGTCATATGATGTAAATTGTATGGATTTGTCTGTTCTTCTACTGAATTGGAGCCTTTGTAAAAAGAGCCAGTTTGACTCAAAGGTTAAAATTCCGAAACTGAAATAAATAAATAAATATTTCAGCCGCCTTAACCATGCCTCAATAAGCCAATGGGAAATACTGATCTCTGTGGTTATGGTCAATTGATGGGCTCAGTCAGCCAATCACAGAACTTTGGCTTCCAGAATGAAACTCAATGAACTTTCTGGGATTTAGTCAGTCTGTTTCTGGGCTCTGTATGAGTCAGAAGACTCCTGTGAGAGTGGATCTGGATGAGGGAAGTCTTTCCCAGGCCTCTAGAGGAGATCGCTGTGTTTAGAAAAGGATCAGCAGAGGAAAGAGAGCGAGAGACTGAACTGATACCTTAATTTCCTGAGTTACTGTGAGCTGTTTGATTATTTTGGAGGAGATAAGTGCTGCAGAAAGTGCAACAACCCTGCAATGGTGGACTGAATTCAGACGAAAGGTCTGAGCTGTTCTATTTGAGTGCCACAGTTGCTGCTGAGAGTTCATTTTATCTGTGTGGGACTATGATTGTGATTCTGAAGTGGCAAAGCATCTCTGGACATCAGGGTGCTAGCCAGGTGCTCTACATTTCCTGAGTGAATGGGTTGAAGTGACCGAGAGGTGTGTCCCAGCAGCAGCTGAAGAAAAGGTTGGGGACATTTTCTAACTGGAAAGTGCGGACTGATGTGCAGGGGTGTGTTGTGTTTGGATTCCTCTGTTGATTGCACCTGTGCTTCATTGATCTAGGGCTAGCACCCACTGCTAACTGGCACTGGACTTTGCTTAAGCAACTGCCTGTGATGTCTGCTGGTTCTCAAATGCAGTGCAGGAACTGTGGAGGACCCCCACTGTTTGGGAGTTCTCACCCACAGCCAGGGAGGGAATCAGCTTATTCCTTCCAAGTGGGACTCGCTGTCTCAGGAGGTCACCAACACTTGCTGGGGTGCTAGAACACCTGGGATCCATTGTGGAGAGCCAGGCTGTGCAGCCACTCCTGGGTCTGGGCCTTCTGGGGCTGGTGTGGTCCTGCCACAGTGCTCTGCAGTATACCAGAAGCAGCATTCTCCTGCCCTGTGCTGCACTGTGCTGCACTGACCAAGAAGCTCCATACTCCAGGCATCTGAGATCTGTGAATAGTGAGTACCCATGGCCTGGCTCCTGGAAAGGGAAAAGGAAAATTTAATTTTCATCAACAAAGCACTTTTATCAAGTTCCAGGGCCCCAACTGCTGGCTAACCTGCGGCACCCTCCAGGTCTGCACCTGTTGGGTACCCCTAAGGACATTCTGGGAAACACTGGTACCAGTGAGGAAGGGCTTGGCCTACAGGCCCAAATGTTTGTTGTTAATATCTGTTCTTACTAACCATTTTTTTATCCACAGCCATCCTTTGTCCTGGTATCCCCTTCCTAGTCCTTACCCCAAATAAATCTGTGGTTCACCATTTTAAATTGTGTGTGCAGGAATTCTGAGTCTGTCAAAGCATTACTATTCATGGCTTATGGTGTTACTGAACTGTTGGGCATCCAGTGTGTGGGGTGGTTGGTAGGGGAGGTGGGTAGGTGCAGCATCCCAGGGGGCTGTGCCAGCCAGTCATCTGACCCACTTCTAATTCTCTCTGGGTGGAGGCACTGTGCTATTTTTATTATTTTTGGGATATAACCCCTGAACACCACTGTTACAGGATCCATGCTCCTTAACCTGTTAGAAGGCCAACAGGCAGGGTTAATAGCCCACTGGCACATGGCACCTGGACTACATCACAAAAAGAAGAAAGAGCCTAAGCTTCAGGACCAACCAAGTCCTTCCTCAGAAGCTTATAGCAGTTCTTTAGAAAATCACATACTATTAACACCCAGATCACACATAAAAAAAAAAAAACAGAACAAAGTCTCATTAGTTTAACATACTCACATCACTGTAACGTGTTTAATTTACTGTTAGAAACTTGAAGCTGTGACTCTGGGAATGGGCACATGCCCAGAGTCATGACTTCAAATTACAAACAGTAAATTAAACACATGTAGTCCAGGTGCCGTATACCAATGGGCTACCATCACTGCCTGCTGTCCCTGGTACAGGTTAAGGGGCCTGGGTCCTGCTACGGTGGCAGTTGGGGGTTCATTCCCAAAGATATAGAAAATAATGCAGCGTCTTCACCCATTAGTAGTAGTAATAATAATAATAATAACACTTTATTTATATTGTTCCTTTCTCAAACTCAAGGCGCCTTACCATAATTACAGATAAAACATCAATCTGAGCTCATAACATCACATTAATCAATTAGAAATAAGTCTTTAAGGCCTTTTTAAATTCCTCCATGGATGCACATTGATGAAGCAGATGGAGTAGAGAATTCCAGAGGGTAGGGGCAGCATACATAAAAGCACGAGCTCCTGAAGATTTTAAAGAAACCCTCGGAATCTCTAGCAACCTCTCGTCTGCCGAGCAGAGAGATCGCTTAGGGCAGTAGGGGCACAGAAGCTCTTTCAAGTAGTCCAGGCCCAGTCTGTGTAGGTCAAAAGACCAACTTTAAAGGTGATCTGCCACTGTATTGGCAGCCAGTGCAGATCGTGCAGAACCAGAGAAATAGGACAGGCACGAGACGTACATGTCAATAACCGTGCCGCAGTGTTCTGCACCAGCTGCAAGTAGCGGATAGCAACCCCAGGAAGCCCTAGATAAAGGGAGTTGCAGTAATCAAGACATGAGGTCACAAAAGTGTGGATCAGTATAGGCAGATCGCTGGGCAGAACAAGGTGCTTAATCCTGGCGATGTTCCTAAGATGATAAAAGGAAAGTTTGACAACTGCCGACACCTGCAAATGCAGTGTCAGCTCATTGTCAAAAATCACCCCCAAGTTCTACACCTGTTCAGAGGTAAGGAGCTGGACACCACCCAGAAATAAACCTGAAGGTGAACTAGCTCCTGTCTGCTCTACCCTGCGATCCGGGTCCACAACCATTACCTCAATCATCTCTGAATTCAACTGCAGCCAGCTTGAATTCATCCAGCACTGGATTTCAGTAAGGCAGCTATTAAATACCCAGAGAGCTCTATCCTGGTCAGGTGCAAAAGATAGGTAGAGCAGGGTATCATCTGCATAGCAATGAAACCTCAGCCCATACCTTCTTACAATGTCTCCGAGGTGCAGCATATCCACTGCGAACAACAGGGGGGACAACACCGAGCCCTGGGGAACCCCACATGACAGAGAGACTGGGCGAGAAGAATTAATCCCCGAAACCACTCTGAGTTTTGTCTGTGAGGAAAGATCTAAACCAACTGAGGACTGTACCTGACAGGCCACAGATGAACTCTAGACGCTAGAGAAGTACCCCATGGTCCACAGAGTCAAAGGCTGAAGAGAGATCAAGAAGAATCAAGATGAAGTGGCTCTTCTGATCTCTGACCATCAGGAGATCATTGAACACCCGAACCAGCGCTGTCTCGGTACTATGCCTCTTTCGAAAATCAGACTGGAGTGGTTCTTAGATGTCATGGATGGTTAAATGGTTCTCCAATTGTACGGCCACTACTTTCTCAATAATCTTCCCTACAAAGGGAAGGTTAGAGATTGGCCAGTAGTTAGCATGGCAGTCAGGGTCCAAGGAAGCTTTCTTCAGGAGGGGCGTCACCACTGCCTTCTTCAGGGAGTTAGGAAACTCACCCATATGCAAGGAGCACCAGACTATCAGTGCTAGGACTGGGCCTATAATATCATGACAACCCTTTATCAGGGAAGTCGGGCCCGGGTCCAAGCTACAGCATGTAGAGCGCATACTCTGTACAATCCTCATGACATCAGTGAACTCAGTCCAGTCAAAGGAATTCCAGGAGAGACTAGAGGCTGCAGCCAGATGCCGATCTACAGCTTCTCCCATAGAGGGTGCAGGCTGGAGTACTGCCCTGATGTCGGCCACCTTAGCCGCAAAGAAGCTAGCAAGCTCATCACACTCCACTTGTGAAAAAGCTTTCCGAACTTGCAGACAGGCTGGGTTGAGCAGACTGTCGACAGTTCAAAAAAGCTGAGCTGGTCAGTTCTGAGCAGCCACAATCTCCCTGGACAGGAACTCTGCCTTCTTACAGGAGATTGCAGAATGATAGAGTTGATAATGTTCCATCAATCTAAGATGGTCAGCATCAAGGGCAGATCTCTGCCAACAACTCTCTAATCTTTGTCCTTGTTGCCACATCTCCGTCAAAGTTCCATCAAACCGTGGAGACTGAGGGCGAAGGGGGAGAGGATGAACGCAGACAGGAGCAATTAGATCCAGAGTTGAAGAAATGGCCCTGTTATAGGCCAACACCAAGGCATCGGGATCATTGCTCACTCCAGAAAACTCCGATAGGTTAAGCACCGCTGCCAGGCCTGCAGAGCTAACATCTCACAAAAAGCGGTACCTGACCATCTCCACAGGGGTAGGCCTACAAGGGGAGGGGTGCAAAAACTGAACCCCACAGTGTAGTGATTAGACCAACTGACAGGTTCCACCCCCAAGTCGAAGGCCTCAATCCCCAGGAGGAAGACTAAGTCCAAGGAATGACCACCCTTATGAGTGGCAGAAGTAACCACTTGTGTAAGTCCCCAAGATGTCATTAATTGGAGGAAGTGTTGTCCAAACTGCGAGAGTTCGTCATCTGCCCAGTCATTAGTCACCCAGGACCATCAGCATGGGTGACTCAAATGCCATGTCGATGAAAAAGTCTGCTACTTCCTGCAGAAAATGCTTCTTATCACCTGGTGGACGATAGATGAGAGCAATTCCGCAACCCACACATGCCATTACAGTACACTCAAAGGACTCAGCCCCTTCTACTGGTACAGTACTGGGTCAGGTATCCACTTGGTACAGTCCCCTGGGATAATATACCTCCCCACCTCCCCAACCACTCTGCACTCTGAATCCCCAGTAACCTTGATCCACCA
Organism: Neoceratodus forsteri; assembly: GCA_016271365.2. Classification (NCBI taxonomy): domain Eukaryota; kingdom Metazoa; phylum Chordata; order Ceratodontiformes; family Ceratodontidae; genus Neoceratodus; species Neoceratodus forsteri. The sequence goes on from CM057449.1 coordinate 1,745,467,517, forward strand.
CAAACCATAAATCTCTGCAATGGGCAAATGCAATGAACCTCGCTAACACAGCAGTTTCAACAGACAAACTCACAGCTTTATTGGGTGTAAGGGCTAGAGAAGGGATACTGGGACAAGGATAGCTCTAAAAGAAAAGGATGGTTAGTGAAACAGTTACCAGTAACCATTTGGGCCCACAGGCCAAACACACCTCCACTTGTACCAGTGTTTCCAGGTGGTTCTTAGGGGTAACCACTAGGTGCAGGTCCGGTCGGTGCCATGGGTTCACCAGCTGCTGAGGACCTAAAAATATTTGCAAAGCGCTTTGATTAAGAAAACGAATTCCCCTTTTTTCCTCTCCAAGAACCAGGTCCTGGTATTCACTGTTTGATTATCTCAAAACCTGGGGTATGAAGTTCCTTGGTCAGTGCAACGCGGCGCAGAAGGAAGCCAGCCTTGGGTCCCCTTGGCAGGATGGCACTTGCTCGAAGATCTTGCAGCTGGTCACCTTGATTGCAGTTCTGGCCACTTGTCACCTTCAGCCACTTCTGGCCCATTACAGAGCACTGTTGCAGGATCACACCAGCCACAGTAGGCCCAGACCCAGGATTGGCTCCACCGCCAGGCTCCCCACAAAGGATCACAGGTGCCCTAGCACTCCAGCAAGTGCCAGTGTCCTGAGATGGAGCACCCCACTTGGAAGGGGTTAGCTGGTTCCCTCACTGGCTCTGATTGAGAACTCCCCAGCAGTGGAGTCCTCTGCAGTCCCTGCACTGAATTGAGAGTCACCGCAGTGCTAGGCAGTCACTCCAGTGAGATTCAATACCAGTGGTTGTGGGTGCTAGCTGGAAACTCTTGAGATACAGGTGCAGAAACAAGGAAATTCTAGCACATTAGATACCAGCTACTAATTCACTCTCTCTTTTCCAGATAAGCAGATGTCCTTTAACTGCAGCTGTTGCACAGCTCTCTGCCAATCCAAATGGTTTACTCGGGAAAAGTTCAGCACCATGCTAGCACCCAACTCCAGAGACACTTTGCCCCTTCAGTACCTCAGTTTCAATCCCAAACAGTTTAACTGAACTCTCCACAGCACTATAGCACTCAAATATTCCGCACAGTCCTTTCAGCCAATTCAGTCTACTGGTGCAGTGTTTTTGCAGCATTCAGTTTCTTCAGGCAATAATTAAGCAACTCCTCAGTACCTGGGGGATCAGGACCACAGTTCAGTCTCTCTCGCTTTCCCCTTCTCAATCTGGTTCTATAAGCAGTAATCTCCAAAAGGGACCTGAGAGAGGCCCTCACAGTTCAAAGTCCACTCTCACAGGATACCTTTGACTCATACAGAGTCCAAGAACAGACTGACTCAGTCCTAGAGAGTCCACAGAGTTTCAGCCAGAAATCAAGGGTTCTGATTGGCCGATGGAGTCTATCAATAATCCTTAACCATACAGATCAATATTTCCTGCCGTCTTATTGGGGCATGATCTAGGCACCTAAATTAGTCCCCTCCTATCCCCAGGAGTCCCTTCGTCACAGTTTTAGGTGCCTAGTTAGTTGATTGGCTGCTGTTTGGGGTCATAGTGTCAACAATGTCAGCTCCCAGTCTGTTCTATGCAGTTCAATACAGTCCCTCACCTTCCAAGGTCTGGTGCAGCCCAGTAAATTACTTTGTCCATCTAAAGACCCCACAGTACCATAGCACCTCCTTTGCCCTTTCAAAAATGCCCATTATTATATAGTTAGCCCCAGTAGTTTTTGTGTCACTGCCTCCACAACATTATGCCACTAAGTGGCAGGCAGCACCTTGATTAGTATGTATGTCGGTTGTCGGGAGCTCATTAATATTCATGAGCTCCGCACTGACTCACGATCCCCAACTTGCTTTTGACCCCCCCCCCCAAGCAGCCTCTCCACCTCGTCTCTTTGATCACTGGTCTCCAGTCACTCAAGGGGGGTACCAGAACCACAGTAATCCCCCCACATCCAACTGTAAAACCAGCAGTTGATAAGTTCAAGCACTGCACATGCATGCACGGTAGCCATCTCTCAACGGACATGCCAGTAACTTGCGGCCCACATTTGGAGCCAGATGGTCTGGATCAAGGCTTGGGACTGCAAGGGGTACTCAGGGGACACACAATTACATCAAGAACGTGGGGAAAACCCAGAGAACAAAACAGGCAATTCAGGTAAATCCCCAAAGGGGATTACACATGTTAGTGATCTTTTTCAACCAGAATTAACTTTGCAGAGCTCAGTAAAGTTGGTTTTGACTCAAACACTACTTAAACACGAGTGCACAGCGTAGCACCTCAAGGTTCATACAGTGCTGTTTTATATTAATACACAGAGTATCGTTCTGCTGGTATTCAGGTGGAGTACAGTAGCTTAAAAAATAATTTTAAAAACACATCACAAAGGCCACTATTTTACGGTGCGCAGAAACATTGAATTCCATTCTGACCATCCAAGATTCTGAATTTTACCGGTGTTTCAGAATCCAAATTCCAGGATTTTACCAGTAATCCAAAATAGAATATTTTTTACACATTTTTTAATATTAGTCACAATGTGTTTATCATGTTTCAATGCAGCTTTAGCTACCTAAGCAGAAAACAAGATTTAATCAATATTACATTTTATTACAGTTAATCAAGTAGTGCCTCTACCTGAATACTATTAAAAAAAAAAAAAAGTTACCTTCTTAAGACAAGCCAGCAAGTGAAAATAAATGGCCCATGGCAGCAGTACAATTTTTCTAGCTAGCAGGTACTGGGTTCTATTCCTGTTTTATAAACAAATGAACACTAAAGTGTGTCATTTTCATGTTGTGAATTTTTGTAATCCATTTGTGATGTATGCAATAAAAACTTCTCCAAGCTAAATTGACAATTAGTGTGATTTATTTGAATGACATTTACAAAGACAGACATGAAAAAACATTTTAAGTACATATGACTGGCTACATACGCTTCACAAATTAATGACATATATTAAATGTAAATGTGGCTACATATGCTACAAACTAAAGATGTATAATTACAGGTAAATCTATATTGCAAATGGAAGTGGTGTTTTACTGCAGTGGAGCACCATTTTTTTCAAGAACCATCTAATTTATAGTATTGCACAAGAACTGTCTCATTTACGTTGTTGCACAAGAACCATCTGATTTACAGTATTGCACAAAAATCATATCACTAACATGCTTGAGAGCTCAAATTGTGTGTTGATCTACTTATTAAACAGCATCATTGTAAATAGTTTTAAATTGTCCACAGTTAGGCTTCTCCATTGGTCAGTTAAGATCTGTCCATATGCAGAAAATGACTGCTTCACATCTGCACTGGATATTGGGACCAGATGGCCTGAAGGGCTGTCTTAGTTAGAGTTGGTACCAGTGACGACGTTGAAAGCCAGTATTGGTGCAGATCAAAAGATTATATGCCCGGTAGTTCCTGCACATTCTGTCATATGTTAATCTCCCAGTCCTTCAACAGGGCAGTCTTATCATGTACCCTGAAAGTGGGGATACTTTGATAGCACAACTCAAAGTCCTTATTCCATTTGGGGAGGTTCAGTGGATTGAGAATTTGGCACGCTTTCAGAAATGGTACAGAAGGGTTTGAGTCCAAGGTCCAGATATTCCAACTGCACCCAAAAAGTGTGGAATAGCAGGAGCAAGTGCAAGTCCATTGCGCCCATGTGCAAGAGGAACGATATTCAAAAACTGAGCCGGCCAAGATGCGCCTACAACCGACGATTGAATATCGCACCACCTGGGCCATAGCACAACTAGGGAGGGGAAACTGAGTATATCTGATGTGTCATAGCACAACAAGGGATGTTCAGCTGAGCAGTCCAGAGGCACCATAGCGCAACCAGGGACACCCCCCACCAGCAGGGCAGCAATGCAACAGCATAACCAGGTATACAGGGGACCACCACCCATGCCACAGATGGGCAGAGGAACAGAGAGCAGAACAGACGTCATCCCCTCACACCCCATGCACTTCACAAGTGGGGGAGGGCTGGAATAACCACTAGCCCATGGAGACAAGCAACCAACCCACAGCTGGGCCATGGTGCCCCATCACACTCCCTGGCAAGCTGTGACTGGCACACAAGGAGGGCCAACCACCCCATGCCACACCATCCCCCAATGCAGAGCACACCTACTGTGACCCCCAGACACCTGCCCAGGAGCAGCGTCCACCAGTGCAGGATACCCCATGCATGCCACCACCCCACTGTGACAATGCAACCCTGCTACCACAGAACCATGCAAGGCAGCCCCACCACGAGCACCCATCAGTGGGTGGCAGCACACAGCGATGCAATGACGGCATACACAGTGCCACCATGCACAGCCCCCCCGAGGTACAGCTGAGAGACCGACCATGCGTCGGCACACGAGGTGCCCCACATCCCACCACCAGTAGTACAGCATCTTGCACACCCTCCCAAGGACACACCCCAACCCAGCACTGGCCACAACAGCCAGCGCAGACACCCACACTGGTGCGTGGAAGCATGCACCACACCGGATGCAACACAGTGCATGGACAAATACACACCCATACCCAAGGGCACACCAACACAGGGACACAGTAGTGGGGCAACCAAGCCCCCAGCGTGGGCTCATGGAAACCATGTACACATGGCCAGCAGTCCTCCATGGCACAGGAGTGCCAGCCACCCTGCGCAGACACTGTGGACCTGTACGCCACCATAATTTGCCCCAAGCACAAGTCACAGACAGTGGTGTACATCCCCTGCAACACACACACAAGTCACAGCATGAGGTGGGACACAGTGTCACCTGAGGCAGACATGCACCACACCAGTGACAGGAGGCAACCCAGCATTGTGACGGGTACAGTGGCTGCCCTGCATGGACAGCCACCACTGACATGCCAGCAAACCATGCAGGTCACAGACTTGCAAGGGTGTCAGCTGCACAGGCCATGGACGGGCTGACAGGTGCACCATGGACACAGAGCATGCACCATTGACCACAGTCATCCAGTGCACAGGGAACAACACACACAACAGACACTGACTGATAGCTACTCCCACACCATAGTCACTTCCCCACGGACACACACATACCCATGACTGCACCACCCCTGACGCCATGCACACCACTGAAGCTGAGCACCTATAGCCTGCTGCAAATCAGAGACCATCACAGTATTCATATTAAAAGAATTGTAATCAAAAACATCAAACAAAACTATTTACAATTATGTACAAATGTGTGGGCGGAGGGCCACAAACAAGGTAGGGGTGGGTAAGGGGCAGGGTTGAACAAATGGTACAGGAAAGGAGGAGTGCAAGGGTGGGTCCGGGGGGTAGGGGAAATCAGGGGCATATATATGCTTCCCGCTCTGGCTGCTCCGCCTTCCATGTCTCTGCCGGACCCCCAACTGCTCAATCCTCTGCAGGATGTCCAGCGATGTCCTGGCCACGGTGAGTATTACCTGCAGTGCCTCCCTGATTGCCTGCAGCTGGTGGACACCTAGGACAAGGGAGCACAGTCAATAGGTCTGAATGCACAGCCCCATGCAGCCCACCCACTGTGCATGGCATATGGCCGTGGGACATGCCTCTGTGATGGTGTGTGACCACCTACAGTGATCACGTCCACAAGACCTGCCTACCCAAGTGCATACAGCCATGCAGACTGCTGCACACACCCACTGGCCAAGCCCTGCACAGCACCACCATGGCTGTTTAGTGACATGGCTATGTGGTGCAAAGGCAGTGGCACAGCCATGTACCCGGTGCATGGATGGACCACCATTGACGCAGTCCCAGACATGCAGTGCCACTGGACAGTGCTGACTGTAACAAGTTGCGTGCATGGCAATGGTGTCAATGGATGGTGGCCATGCCCCACTGCCCACCCTGTTACACAGCATGCAATAGTAATCATGGAGGTAAGGCACTCACCATCATCAGGCTGGTCCCTCTGGCGCTGTGGACCTTCATCCCTCCTATTGGTTCGGTCCTCCTGCTGGCGCCTCTGCTCCCTCGCCAGCTATCTCCCTTCTGGCCCTAAGGTGCAAACATGGAAAGAGGAACATCAGTACAATCCTGTAGCAAAGTCCCCCTGCCCCCATGTTTGTGCAATCCCACCCAGCCAGACCCACCCACCCCACACCCTGGTAACACCACCACAGCCAATACCGGACGGTCCCCCCCCATGTTCCGGACACATGCAACTGTGATACCCATATGGAAGATAAAAGTGTATGGATGTTACACCTATCTGGCTGTGGCACCGTGCCCCTCCTGGCACGTGCCCGCAGGTGGGCAAGCAGGTCCGGGTCCCTCCGCCTCAGGTCCCCATACCTGTGGTGGCACTGCTCTGCCACCTGTCCCATTCCTGTGGCCTCCTCCAGGGCATCAGCCACCTTCTGCAACACCTAGCTCCTAGACCTGTCAAGGGGTGCCTCCCCAAACAGTGGGCCAAAAAGTGGCTCAACAATGGCAACCAGGTTTGCCATTTCAATCTGGCTCCACTGGCAGCTCTCCTCTGCGCCATCTTTCTTTCTCAGTAGGTTCAAAATGGCGCTCTGCAGTGCAGTTCCACCACATGCAGATGCTGTGCGGTACAGTGCTGCCATTCCCTATTGCGCTGTCATTGAACAGCGTGATAGTGGTGCACCCATGCCTGATGCATGATGCCTAGGGGCAAAGGTTGGGCACAGGATCAAGGGTCTCTGGCACACGGACAGGCACAGCGCCATTGGAACCCAATGCATGTAGCGTGATTGGGTGCCTGTGCGCTACCTCCAGTAGCGGACTACCACACTGTTGCCCCAGTGCACCTATGATGCCCCAGTGCCAAATAGGTGAACATCGCTGTAGCACCACTGGCACAATGGTGGCCATGCCCTGCATTGCCTCCCATGCACAGCATGTCAGCAGCGTGGCAGGTGCCTGTGTCAGCATCCCGGGCATGCGCAGTTAGGTGTGTACTGCACATGTCGCAGAACTGCGCCCTTGGCTCAGCACGTTCAACACAATTGTGCAAAGTGCAGCAGTGTGATATTCAGCCATCATATGCAAATCAGCTAATCAGCCATTCAATGGTGCAGCACTGCAATTTGCATCCACTTAAAGTTGCTCCTCGCCTCATTTGCATGGGTTGCACTATAAAAGTGCACCATTGGGCTGCACTGGCCATAGTTGGTTACTGCAGTCTATTGGTGAGTTGCATGCTGTTTGGGAGTGTGGACTGTGGATTTTGGGACATGCATGGGACTGCACAGTCACAGGTAACAACTTTAATTCTCACAAGCTAAATCATGACCGAGCGAGTTGTGAGACAGGAGGAACAGAGTGGTGGGAGGAGGAGGAGGAGGCCTAATTTCACCAAGGCCAAGACGGATGCCCTGTTTGAGGCCTACCAGGACCAGGAGCCACTTCTCAGTGGATGGCAGGGAACACCACAGGCCCGTGCTGCTGCATGGGAGGAAGTGGCGTGTGCAGTGAACCTGCACGGCAGCCACCAGCGCTCCGTGCATGAGTGCAAGAAGAAGATGGGCACAGACAGGAGGAGGATAAAGGAGAAGGTGGCTGCCATCAGGGCAGCATGAGCTGTGACAGATAGGGGACAGCCAGAGGTGCTACCCCTGACCCCACAGGAGGAGAGGGTTGATGGCAGCATGCAGCGTTGAGCCATTGAGGGTGTTCCGGGTGGTGGCTTCCAGATGGGTGGTAGCCCGTCACTGCATGGTAGGACATGGTCTGTCTATTGGGGGGGCAGGGTAGGTTACATGCAGTAACGCAACTTTGTTTTCCCTTACAGATCCTGAGCGTCTGCATGGGTCAGTGGTGGTGGGACTGTCCACTGAGGCCAGTCAGATATAGATGGAGGAGGGCCCATCCACTTCCACAGGTATACACAGCTCAGTGCAACAGTGGGTCCGCCTGGCTGTCCAGACTGATATTGTTGGAACAGGTGCGGAGGAGGCCCTGCCCGTGTCCCAGCATGCTAGCATCCACGGATGCCAGCATGCTGTGACTCGGGCTAGTGCTGGGTCCATCACCGATGATGATGTTGCTAATGCAATGGGCAGTGACACGTGTGTGCCACAGGATGGCCACACAGCAGGTTTCATCACTGCCATGGCTGTGGGTGGTGCCGCCATGGAGGCCTGCATGTCATCACAGTCTCAGCCTGTGCCTGTCAGCACCAGTGGGGCAGCACTGGTGTGTGTACAGGACAGTGGGACTGTTGCAGCCACTGCAGTGGCACCAGTGAGCCCTGGGGAGTGGCAGCCAGAGGGGCAGCATCAGCAGTCAGCCAATGGGCTTGGGGGTGCAGTGTCGGGGGGCCGCGTCAGTGCACCGCCTGTGGATATGCCCAGAACTGGTCCTGGTGTGCAGCGCCCACCCTCAAGGGGTGCTGAGCATCAGGGCAGTGCACACCCTGAGGGACAGGATGCTGAGGAGGCAGATGACCTCTTGGATGAGCACACCCGCCTACTGCAAGCATCAGTCAACCAGCAGATGCAGCTTGCGACATCGGTGGATGCACTGCGTGTGGCTCTGGAGCAGGCAGAGGAGCGTCGCAGCAGACACACCGGTCTGATCCTGGCAGGGATGGACCAGTTGCGGGATGATGTGACCGCTGCCATTGACAGGTAGACACAGGCATTCACTGCTGTCATGGCCACAATGGGCACACAGTTATTTGCCCATGCTTCGCAGACACCATGAAGTGCACTATCCACCCCCCGTTCCCGGCGTCATTGGACACCATCCTTGTCGACACCGGGTTCAGCTGTGGGCATCCCGAGCACGCCTGGTGCAGGCATGTTTGGTGTACTGCAGACCCCTGTGCGAGAACGGTCGTGTTCACCCAGTGGAAACCCTTGGGGACCATTGGTGCCACCCCAAGAGGCCAGTGGTCAGCCTGTCAGTGCTGGCAGGTCTCGGTGGGGCCACCCATGCATCCGTGGTGGCCGGGGCACTGTGGCACGTGACTGACCTGTCTCCCAACGTGGCTGTCTGGTGCTGCCCTGTATGCATTGTCATTCAGCGGGCAATACACGGATGGGTACCCGGCCCTGCACGCAGACACACAGTCCATCTGCACACCCTCCAGGCTGCTGTCCGCAGTTGCGTGTGCATGATGATGCCTGCATTGCACTGTACACCAATGTGCAATGGTGCTCAGCATCTGACACACGCACAATGACAGGCAGTGGGCGTGGTGGTCTGTGGACATGTGTGTGGCTAGGGGTGGCGTTCTGGGTCGGTGTGCCTCCTACCCTTTGTGCATGTCTGGTGCATTGTGTGTGTGTGTCTGTGTCCTCGTGGCATGTTAGACCTCACCCATCCCTGGTGGTGTGTGGTTCCATGCCCGGCCAGTTCCCTTGACGGCATGCACCCTGGTGTGTGTCCATGCGTATTTGTGGGTTGTGCCTTAGCCACTGGTGGTTGCACATGGCCCCATGACTTACCTGGGTTGGCTGAAGTGCTCCTCCATGATGGTGTCCCTGTGCAGCTGTGCCAGCCAGAGCAGTTGGGGGTCCTGTCGCACAAGTGGGGGCTGCCCATCACCATTGTCACTGGTGTCCTCATCGTCCCTATCGCTGTCCCCCTCTTCGACCTGTACGGCTATCCCACATTCGTTGGCCATGTTGTGCAGGATGCAACAGGCCAGGAATAGCTCACAGACCTTTGAGGGGCTGTACTGTAGGGCACTGCCGGAGGTGTTCAGGCAATGGAAACGTGCCTTCAGCATCCCGAACACCCGCTCGATGACATTACGTGTGGTGGCGTCTGCCTCATTGTAGCATTGCTGCGATGGGATCATGGGCTGCTGGTAGGGTGTGAGCAGCCAGGGATGGAGTGGGTATCCACTGTCACCTGTGTGTAGAGGGTGGAGGTTAGTTGGTGATCAGCATCGCCCTGCCTCCGGCCATGTAGGCCACTACACATGTCACCTCTGACCATGCTCCCCCCAGGCCCTATGATTGTACATGTGGTTTGCATACTCACCCACTAGGTGGACAGTGAGGATATCGCCACTCTCGAATCTGTGGCACAGTGCTGACTGGTGCCAGATGAAGGCATCATGTACTCCCCCAGGGTGTGTGGCACAGACATTGATTATGTGCCCCCTGGCATCGCACACCACCTGGCAGTTGATGCTGGCATAGCCCTTGTGATTTATATATGCAGCCCTCTCAGGGCCAGGTGGTGTGCGGATGGCCACATGGGTGCAGTCTATTGCCCCAAGCATGCCAGGCATACGTGCTACCCTGTGGAACTCCTGTATGTTTGCTGTGTGCTCCACCGGTGTGCTGGGGAAATGGATGTACTCCACAGCATGTGGCAGCAGTGCACTGAGGAATTGGGTGAGGTGGCGTGATGTGGCCGACAGGGTTATGCCTGTGGTGTCCCCAGATGGTCTCTGGAAGGTACCCATGGCGAGGAAGCACATGCAAGCTGTCACTTTCATCTCCACTGACCGAGCATGGCTCCGTCATGTGGGTGCCTGCATCACATCACTGCACAGCTCACAGAGCCTCCTCAGAATTGCCCAATTCAGGCAGTACCGGCCCACAATCTCCATATCACTATACAGCTCGAAGCTGGTGTGGGCTCGGTACTGCCTGTTGGGGGCATACCGCCAATGGGCCTTTCCATGGCCACGATCCCCTGCTGCCCACCTTCTCACCCCCCTCATTACTGCCTCCATCTGGATGGTGGCACTGGCCATGTCCCTGGCTTGTGTTCACCTGCCCCCGGCAGCTGTTTCTGTATTCCCCCCACTGTCCTGGCTGCTATTTCCCCTGCACCAGGAACACCTGACTGTGCTGGCCTCACTGCTGTGTGGCAAGTACTTTCCCCTTCTGCACTGTGGCTCCCCACACCTTCCCATGAGCCTGTGGGTTCCAGGTGCCCTTTCCCTGGCCTGCCATGTGTGTCCCTGCTGCCCAGTTTCTCTTGCTAGAGTTCAGCCTCATGTGCCTTCCCTGTAGCATTCTTGTGCCTCTCCCTTGTTCCTTTTTATTTTGGCTATTTCCGCTATGGTGCAACTTCCGCTGGCTCCCCTATTGTGCATGGCGCATGCTGTTGAATATTGCACTGCGCCATTTATGCATGGTTCCTCCCCCTTCAGTTGTGTATACATTCACTATCATTGAACTGTTGCTCAGCGTGATTTGGGGGTGCAACTGCCTCCCGCTGAATATCGAAGAATGGCGCCTTTTTGTACTTGCGCTGGCACAACCCTATTGTGCATGGTGCAACTCTTATGAATATCTGAGCCCAGGTGTTTTGTCAGCTTTTCCAAACTGGTCTTGAACGCATTTGTAAACAGTTTAATGTGCTCATCCCTTCCTTTACTCCACAGCTGAGACAGTTTCATTTGTGTTTTCTCACCAAACCCTTCATTTTTCATCATCCCAGCCTCGAACCGCTCCTAATTGACATCAGTGTGTTATATACAGACACCACAAGAGGTTTCTCTTTAGACTGCAGATGTTCAATGGCAGCAATAATGTCTGTTGAATTCTCCAAAATGAACACCAGTTGTGCTTGGAGCTCTCCATACCACTCATCCAATAAGATTCTCAGGTTGTTAACTGAAGTGGCATCACTAGCATCCTCCCTGAAAAGGCCCCTCGGGTATTGCAAGTGTGTTGAGTAGTAAGACACAGCTGTGAACCATGTGGTCCATCTTGTGAGAACTGGAGCTGGCAAAACAATCAAGTGCCTTGGAACATCTTGATCCTGCAAAAATATATTGTTCTCCCTCTTTCATTTAGGGGATTACTGAAAGGTGTATTTTACTAAAGAAACAAGTTCATTTACTCTTTTAAAGAGGTGCAGCCATGTATCCCCAACAAGAGACAACACATGTGCCCAGCAACAAACATGCACAACATGATCCCCAATAACCCCATGAAGTGCATCGTTGAAACATTTAATCATGTAATGAGCACTGTCGCTAACAAAGGACTCAAGATTCTTAAACTTGATATTATAACTTTGTAAAGTCTTCAAGACAGCTTGAGCCACTGAGGAATGGTTTACTGCTTCTAGTTCTGTAGTGTTGCCAAGTAATATCTTACCCCCTTCCAACACAAATATAATATTTAGTATGCAGCATTACTGTGCATCAGTACTCTCGTCACATATGACAGAGAGTGAGTTTCCTGTATTAAGGTCCATATCAAGCTGATCTTTTAACTTTGGCATGTAGATCTGCATCAGGGTGTCTGCTTTGGGCATCACTCCAATCCCCTTCACATATTTGTCCATTCATTCCCTTATCTGTGGCTGATCCAGCTTCTCTAACGGGATATTTGCCATACTCCAAGCCTTTAATGTATCTATGATGAGGTAATTTCTTGCAACTGATACCTCAGTGGCAGATCTGAAACTGCTGGTTAGGGTCACCTGCTTTGCTTGCTTTCCTTCCCTGGCAACTCTTTCCTTATTCCTGGTGTGCTTCTGGCTGAGTAAGTGATGCATAAGTGATTGTTTACCTTTGTGCACTCCGGGGAAGTATGCCCTGAGAAGCACATCATATACTTACCTTTATGTTTACAAAGCAGAATCTTGCATTGGCAGAGCAACCATCAGCTTTATGCTCCCTCAACTGTGGAACAAGCTGCAAAAAACTGAAATTAACTCACCCCATCAGCCTAGCAGCTTTTAAATCTCTATATCTACATCATAATAAGGAGTCCTGTGCCTGTCTACCCTAAATAGTGACTCCTATAAGTACAAGTACACTCTAATTACTACTGTTAAAAGACTGATCACATCTATAATCGACTCTTCCCTCTCCCCTTTTTCTACCCCCATATCTGTCCCTTCCATTCCTTTGACCCTGGTTCCAACTCTAAATTCTCCATACCGTATCACTATATATCTTTTTATATTAGGTTTTATTTGTGTTCATTGCACCTGATGTGTATATTTTTACTTTTATGAAAAATTGTGTCCTACACAAAACTAGCTGTATCTTCTGTTCCAAACATATACTACTGTCAATGCTACCTGCTGATACTTTGTATATACTGTATTATTGTATCTCACTTTATTTGTATTATTACTATTTTCTTGTGTGTTGCATCCCATGTATATTGTCCCTTGTTCCTTGTTAACAAACCCAGGTCCACCTCTAAAATTAGCTTGCTCAACGGTGATCACCTGGTTAAATAAAGACTTTGATAGATTGATTGATTGATTGATTGAAGTGATCCTTTACTGTATCCTTCCTTGTATGCTCCAGGACATGGTACCAGCATGGACAGAAAAGTGTTCCTCCATCCTCATAGAGGCTCTCAGACTTGAACTGAAGAGCCTGCTCCTTAGTAGAGGTGTTGCAAATCTTGGCCTTTTTGCTGAGTGGTGCGGCAGACATCATGCAGGCAGTTAGGTCTTTAAAACACTGAAATCACAACCAAAAATACACAAAATTAGTAGGCTGTTCCCATCCTCCTGATGAAATAACATAGAAACATAGAATTTGATGGCAGATAAGGACCGCTTGGCCCACCTAGTCTGCCCATTTCTCTACCTAATGGATAAGCTGCAGATCCTAGTTAACCAACAGCCTACTTCCTCCTACTCCCCACTAGAATTGCTTAATGTCTGTCCCATGCATTCCTGAATTCCCCCACAGTTTTTGACTCCATGACCTCCTCAGGAAGGCTGTTCCATGCATCTACAACCCTGTCTGTGAAAAAATACTTCCTCACATTACCTCTGAGTTGTCCCTCCTCTATCTTCAAATTATGCCTCCTTGTTCTTGCACATCTCTTTTTCTGAAAGATGCTACCCTCTTGGACTTTGTTGATTCCCTTGAGGTATTTCAAAGTTTCTGTCACGTCCCCCCTCTCCCTCCTTTCCTTGAGGGTATACATATTAAGCTCCATTAGTCTCTCTTGGTATGTCTTCTGGTGCAGACCCTGCACCATTTTGGTTGCCCTCTTCTGGACAGCCTCCACCCTGTCTATGTCTTTGTGGAGATGGGGTCTCCAGAACTGCACGCAGTACTCCAGATGGGGTCTCACCAACTGTCTGTACAGAGGAATAACAACTTAAAGTGAAAAATGAAATTGCAGTCCATGCCATTTATCCTCTAAGTACTATGGCAGCAGTCTACAACTTGGTATGACAAAAGTAGTCCATGACCCTCATACAGCCTCCGGGTATGACAGCAGCAGCAACCTAAGACTCTCATCCTTTAAGAATGATTGCAGCAGCATTCTATGACTCCCATTATCCAGGTACGATGATGACAGCAGCAGCCTACAACTTCCATCCTCCAGGTATGACAGCAGCAGCAGTCTGACTCCCATCCTCAAGGTGTTAAGGCAGCAGCAGTCTACGAATTGCATTCTCTGGGTATGACAGCAGCAGCATTCTATGACTCCCATCTTTGAGGTACGACAGCAGCAGCAGCAGCATATGACTCCCATCCTCCAGATATGATGGCAGCAGCAGCCTATGACTTCCATCCTCCTGGAACGGCAGAAGCAGTCAACAACCACCATTCTCTAGGTGAGATGGTAGCAGCCGTCTACAACTCCCATCCTCCAGGTACAATGGCAGCAGCATTCTATGACCCCCATCCTCCAGGTGTGAAGGCAGCAGCAGTTTACGAATTGCACTTTCCGGGTAAGACAGCAGCAGTAGCATTCTATGACTCCCATTGTCCAGGTACTATACGAGCAGAATTCTACAACTCCCATCCTCCAAGTATGAAGGTAGCAGCAATGTACGACTTCCAGATTTTCCCCAAGAGAAACAAAAAACAGTATTTATAGAACTTACTATAACAGCAGATCTTGAGAGAATCTCTTGCAGTAGATCACATCTTAGAAACTACAACCATGAGACTCCAGGATGACACAAAAAGTTTTGCTAGCAGTCTATCTGGAAACATGCACAGCTATATAGGGAAGATCAACGTTGATGACAACATTGCCATGTGTAGCCCCAGATAGACTACTAGCAGAAAGGTTTCCATGTGGTCCTGGTGCCTGATGATTATAGTTCCCAAGGTGTAACCTGCTGCAAGAGATTCCATTGAAGATGTACCATTATGGTAAGTTCTTACACAAGTACTCTTTTTGTTTCGCCTGTGGAAAAGCTCAAAAGCCCCCTTGATCCCCACTATAACCCTGCCCTCCACATCTGCCGCCCACGCTTCTGAGACCATTTTTTCAACAGTTTACAGTATGCAGACTCAGGTTTTTCTGCCGGTGAAAGCAGGGAGTACCCCTTGATCCCCACTGCAACTCTGCCTACTCATACCTACCTGCCATCTAAATATGTAACAGAGGCTGTGTGCAACATTAACACCACTCACCAAACTAGCTCTCGGCATACAGAAACCATCACAGCACCTTCTTTTTTTTTTTTACTTTCTTCTCTTTATTGAAAGCTTATAATAACAATACAGAGAAAAAAAACATCATCAAAACCACAAAAGAATCTAACACCAAATTGTTCCCCATGCCTGATTCAATGGATAAATATCATATAATGTAAACAAATTAGGGATATTGTATATAAAAAATTGAAATATCATATATAGTAAAGTCACTTATTTAGTACATAAATACTATAGGTAATTAGGTATATTATATAAGCCAAGCCTATATAGCCCATGGGTATGCCAGTTCAGATATAAAAATTTCATAAAAGGGAAACTTAATCTAAATACCTTTAAGTAAGCCTCAGAGTCCATTCGATTCTTTTTTTTAAAGAAGTAAGACAGTACAAGATGAAACTTTATATAGTAAACTATAACAACAAATTGTATAATTTCCCCCATTTATGATAAAATGATTTAATATTATTGTTGAATAGAAAAATCAACCTAATAACTTGTAGATAGGGATGTGCGACATTGCAAAATTTCACCCAGCAAACTATTTCATGTAATTAGTGCATTTTGAGAAATATTTTGCTAGGTGAAAAGCAAAATTTTGCCCTCTGTTGTGAGCAAAATTTTGCTCCCAAGCCAGTGGAATTTCGCTTGCAGGTGAAATTTCACCACCTGTGAGCAAAATTTCATCTCCTGCGGTGAAATTTCACCTTCTGTGGGAGTAATTTTACCTCCAACAGTGAAAGTTAGTGGTCACTGGCCACTTCCCAAAGTTCTCCCTGGTGTCTAGTGGTCCCCCCAGTCACTCAATGGTCCAAATTGTTTTTCCCTGGTGTCCAGTGGCCCCCCTGGCCAATCACTGGCTGTAATTTAATTAGATAAGCACCCCCCAGTTGCCTTTTACCCTGGCCATTTGTTATAAAAAACCAAAAAAATTCAACCCCAACTCCCTGGTGTCTAGTGGCCACCCCCCACTGATCACTGGCTGTAATCTAATTAGATAGGCACCCCCCCAAGTTACCTTGGCCCCCGGCCATCTGTTTTATTAAAGAAAAAAAATTCAACCCCAACTCCCTGGTGCCTAGCAGACCCTCCACCCCATCATTACCTAGCAGCTCCCACCCAGCACCCCGATAGGGCCATCAGCACAGCTCTCCACTCACCTCCATGGCCAGCAGCCCAACTGAGCATGACTGAGGACTTGAATGAATGAGCGCATAGTGTAGAGAAGGCAGAAACAGACAAACTGGCTGAGCAAATGGATTCAGGCTTGATGTGCCTCAAATTAGCACAGAGGCAGGAACAACACAAACAGGTTCAATCATAATATAAAACGCATTGGATAGAATGCAAAGAATGTATAGTACCTTGGTAATTTTTTATTGTGAAGAAATAAGTGACAGAGCATGTGACTATGGCACTAACTTGCCCCAACACTTCAAGTCATGACAGCTCTTCATCAGGGAGTGGGGGTTGATTTGTGTGTGTGTGTGGGGGGGTGGGTGCTTATTGCCATTTTCAGTGGTTAGCGGCAACAGGCGAAATTGCAAAATTTCACCACAATTTTGTGAAACATTTTGCACAGCGAAATTGCCGATTTCACTGGTGAAATTTAATTTTGCTGCATCTCTACTTGTAGATTGAAGGGGATGTTTGCTATCCATTCCTTCCAGGTTAATTTACCCTTATCAATCCAGTGTCTTATTAATTCTTTCATTGACTTGTTAGAAAGACCTTGAACCTTATCTAAGTTTCCTAAAATGCGTGTGTCAAAGTTAAAGGCACTATGTAAGGATAATTTCTTACCCAAGTTATGTTTGACTGTATTCCAGATGTTTTGTAAATTGGGACACGACCATAGGATATGGCTTAATGTGACCACTTCCAACTCACATTTAAAACATTTATTGGAATTTGTAAGACCAAATTTGTACATTTTCTGTGGTGACAGGTATGCATTATGAAGAATTTTAAATTGTATCAGTCTTAAATTGTCCATAGGAATGTATTTGTATGAATTTTTCCATAATTTGTCCCATTCTTGTGAATTATCCCTTGTTTCCTCTCTCCAATAGAAAGAAACAACTGCATCCAAAGAATATTTTGTACTTAATATCAAAGAGTATATATGGGATATAGGATGAGGTTTCATTCCATATTCCTTCAATTTACATAAAAATTCCTGGAATTTATGATACCATGGCATAGGTCCAAAATAGGATTTCATAGCAATTTTTATGAAAAGAATTGGCAAAAAATATTTCTTTCTTAGACTCAGGGAGCCCGATTCAAAAATGCATGGTGCAACTCATAGGCATATGTGAGTTGTAACATGCGGCGCTATGCCAGGGATCCTGTGCCATATTCCAAGACAGGTGGGGTCCCCAACACCTACATCTTGTGATGTGTGGCAGCCTCAGTCTAGCACCACAGGAATGGCACAATGGACCTGGGTGCAGCAAGTAGCAGCCCACAGAGAACTGCCCCCCCATAGCCCTCCACCCTGGAACACTGCTGCAAGCACCAGGGGGCATTGGGGAGCTGGCCAGGTGGCACTGGTGTTTGTGTGGCACTTTGTGAAATGGACCCTAGGGGTCCCCGACATTCGGTGGAGTGAGGGGCATGTCTGTGATGGGGGGTACTGGTAGATGGGCTATGGGAATGCTGCTGTGCTGCAGTGTGGGCATCCATCAATTGGCATGGACGGATGCACCTTAGACCATCTCCCTGCTGGTCTAACTCTGCTGTGCCATAGCAGCTCTTGGAATCACGTAGGTGGGTTTCGGCAGCCACCCTTTTGGAATAGGGCACAATTGCTGCCATAACCCACCCTTGCACCATGCAGCTGTGGGTTGTGGGTGTAGTGGATGGCATAGCTCACCTTTGGTGCAACCCACATATGGCATGGTGCAAGCCGCAACTTTGAATCACAACCTGCATAATGCCTGGTGCAAGGTGCAATTTGTGTCATCTGGTTTGGCATAAATTGCCTTGCACTAGGCATAACACTTTTTGGAATTGGGCCCAGTTTATCTAGAATATCATTAATAGATAGTAAAAAACCATCTTTCAAGAATGTATCCACCAATGGGGTATTTCTAACTGGAAACCATGTAGGTAGAATTGGTTTCCCATTAATCTTAAAATTGAAATTCCACACAGTAGGCTGGCTAGTGTCCAAAAGGATAAGTATTTGTAAAGAATCACACATTTGTTGAAAAACTCTCAATGAGGTACCAATCACTGATTTTCCCAGTTCAGGAGGAAGAGATTTAGGTTTGTGATATAATATTGTGTCAGACCAAAGCAAGAATAAGCCCCCTAATGAAGACTGATTAGTTAGTCGAAGTGCAGGGGAGTGTTTTCTTGGACACAGGAGAGTGGTCATTGTTTATGTGATTGAGGAAACACTGTTATAAGTCACCATATTTGTGTTGTAGCGCTGGAAATAAAATAGCTTTTTAATTGCAATTGCAGCAATTTTTCATTATTATTTTGCAGTGGAGTGAAGAGCTTATTCTTGGTTTGGTTTAAGAATTTGGGGCTTACTACCAAGCTCTACACCCTGTTACCTGACAGAGCACACAGTATCTTTTTGTCTTTTCTAATATTGTCAGGATGTATTTTATGCTTCCTCATTAAGTTCTTCTCTAAATCCAACCACATGGAAATGTAGTTTAGTGAGTCTTGTCCTCTATAAAACCAGTTAGTAATCTTGTTAATGTGAGTGGCCATATAATATAAAAAGAAGTTGGGTATTTTAATCCCTTCCTGCTCTTTAGGAAGAAATATCTTTTCCAAAGATATTCTCAAAGTTTTCCCATTCCATAAAAATGTATTCACTTCTGAGTGGAATTCTTTAAACCAACTAATGGGTAGAGAAAAATTGAACATATTAATGCAGTAGAATAGCCTAGGGAAAATATGCATTTTTACTATATTTACTCTACCCCAAAATGAAAGAGGTAAATTCTGCCAATGCCTCATATTCTGCTTTAATCCCACTATTTAGTTATCTAAATGTAATTTAATAAATCGATTCTGATCCTGTGTTAAATAAATGCCTAAATATGTCAGTTTATTTGTGGACTAGGATAAGCCTAAATCTATCATTTATTTTTTTAAAGTAAAGTTGTCTAATGGTAGCACCTCTGTTTTGTCTATATTTAATTTATAATTGGAATAGGTACTGAATTCTTGTATAGTTTCTAGTACTGCTTTTATAGAGCTGATCGGGTTTGATATATGTAGCAAAATATCATCTGCAAAGGCAGACACTTTAATTTGAATATTTCCACAGGTGATCCCTTTGATCAATGGGTCATTATTTAAGAAAAATAGCAAGGGTTCTAAATATAAATTGAAAAGAAGCGATGATAAAGGACAGCCTTGTCTTGTTCCAGAATAAAGCTGAATAGGTTCTGAAAAGATACCATTACAATAAATTTTTGCTGATGGGGTTGAACATAGTATTTTAAGCCATTTAACAAAAGTATCTGGGAAACCAAACTTATGTAGTGTGGCAAAAAGAAAATTCGAGTTGACTCTGTCAAATGCCTTCTCCACATCAAGAGAAACCAACACCATTGGGTTGCCAGCATCTCTCAACACAGAGAGGACATGTGAGAGCTTTCTAAGGAGTTCTGATGCTTGCCTCTGTGAAATAAACCCAATTTGCTCTCTGAATATCAGAGGGTGCCATATTTTTTTAATCCTTCTATCAAGGATAGAAGTGAGAAGTTTCAGATAATAATTTATCAAGGAAACTGGACAATAGCTTCCTATCCTGTTCTGGGGTTTATTGGGTTTGGAGATCAACATTAACGGGGCCTCTGAAAGTGTAGAATCACTAATTCCTTTTGTTACAAAATAATTGAAGAACTCTTGTAAGAAGGGGGACAATGTATTTTCAAAGGTTTTCTAGAAATTGTCTGTAAGACCATCTGGACCCGGGGATTTATTTAAAGCTAAGTTATCTATTGCTTCAAAAATCTCCTGCTGATTAACAGGCATTGTTAACTCTCCAGCCTGCTTATCTCTAATCTTAGGGCAGTTAAATCTAAGTACTTTTGTATTTTGGTAAATGAAGGAGAGTTGGCCATATGACCATATAACTGTGTATAGAATTTGCAATATTCTTTAACAATTTCTTTAGGATCAGCTTTCACTTCTCCAGGGTCTTCTGTAATAAATGATTCTATGTACCTTGATTGTTCCTGGGATTTTAACTTGTTTGCCAAACGTTTGCTAGGCTTTTCGCCTAGCTCGATATGTTTGGCTTTAGTTTTTAAATTTAAAATTTCACCTTTTCTTTAGTTAATAAGAACAACTCATTTTTATATTTATTTAACTCTGCTATTTCTTGGTCTGACCTAAGGTTAGCATCTTTTTTCTCCAATCCCTCTATCTTCTCTGATAAAGCTTGGATTTTGTGTAAAGTTTGTTTTTATGTTTTGAGGCAAATCTAATAAATTTTCCTCTGATTAAACATTTTAAAGCTGCCCATATAATGTCAAATTTTTTGACAGAATTGTTGTTCTCTTCAACAAAGTTTTTAATGGATGTATTAATAAAAGTAACAATATATTCTTGTCTGAGCAAAAAATTGTTCAGTCTCCAAATATTTTGTCTAGAATGGGCTAGCAAGAGTTTAAGTAGAAGGTCTATCAAAGAATGGTCTGAAAAAGTCCTCAAAAGTGTCTTAGAATCATGAACATCCCTTAACCAGGTTTTGGAAATAAAAAAATCTATACGAGAGTATGAATTATGGACCGGGGAGTAGAAAGAGAACTTTTAAATTTCTGGGTAAAGCACTCTCCATGGATCTACTAAATTACATATATTCATGAGATCCTTTATTGCTTTAATATCTATCTGTAAAGTGGTATTAGTGGGATTTGATCTGTCCAAAGCAGAGTTCAAGAGGAGAGTCCAGTCTCCACCAAGTAGAATTCTATAAGACATAAATGGGGTAAGAGCAGTGGCCAACCTCATCAAGAACACCGAGGACTTAATGTTTGGCCCATAACAAGAACCTGAAACATAGAAACATAGACTTTGATGGCAGATAAGGACCGCTAGGCCCATCTAGTCTGCCCATTTCCTTACCTACAGGATAGGCCGCAGATCCTAGTTAACCAACAGCCTATATCTTCCTGCCCCCCACAAGAATTGCCTTATGTCTGTCCCATGCATTCTTGAATTCTCCCACAGTTTTAGACCCCACAACTTCCTCGGGAAGGCTGTTCCATGCATCCACTACCCTCTCTGTGAAATAATACTTCCTCACATTGCCCCTGAACCACCCTCCTATCTTTAAATTGTGTCCCCTTGTTCTTGCAAGTCTCTTTTTCTGAAAGATGCTACCCTCTTGGACTTTGTTGATTCCCTTGAGGTACTTGAAAGTTTCTATCATGTCCCCCCTCTCCCTTCTTTCCTCAAGGGAAACAATGTCAGTCTGATTTAATTTTCCTAATACAATAATATATTTGTCTTCAGTATCTGAAATTATCTTTGTATGTATAAAATTAACAGATCTCTTAAGTAAAATTGATAACCCCCCCCCCCTTAGAGGTGTAGCAGCCAGCCCCAAATATTTGATTATAACCAAACTTCTTTAGAAAATCTGTCTCCAAGGATAGTAAATGTGTCTCCTGTAGGAAAACTATAGTATAATCTAATGAGCGTAAATGGTGTAAAATTTGCATTCTTTTAACTCTGAAGCATGCACCTTTAATGGTCCAAAAAGCTATCTTTAGTGCTTGAGACATTAATTTAGTATGTAAATAACATAATGTTTACCTGCATAAAATATTTGAGAAGAAATTTTCAAAATTTGATCTCTATATACTATACACCTCTTTAAGTTATTCCACTGAATCAGTAACTTATCTCCTCTAAACATTAACTTCCTAACTAAAAAAATAATTTTTGGTAACAAACCCCCAAAAAACCTAGCACTAAATCTCACCCCCAGTCCTAAAGACTGTACCCCAAGAAGCATTAAAATAGTGATAGCTCCCAAAACCTCTTCTCAACAGCCCTAGCTTAGGGTGTTTGGGGCTTTAACCCTTCACATGTGAATGGTCATTCCTAAAGCAGTTAACCTAATTTTAGTTATCATAAACCTAGTTCCTAGAAATTACAAAACTACACAAAAAACTCTAAGACATCATTTAACTTCAATTTGAATTAAAATTTTCTAAAAGGAAATCTAGTAGATGTTGAAATATTGATTTTCAAATAATCAACCTTTGTGCCTTATACAGTATGTAAAGGAGACTTATAAAAAAGGGAGGAAATATAATGTCATAAAGTTGAAACATTACAGACATCAGCAGTGTACCTAGCATGGTATTTCTTGGTGTATAATATAAACTGCTGAGGC
This sequence comes from Neoceratodus forsteri, assembly GCA_016271365.2. Lineage (NCBI taxonomy): Eukaryota > Metazoa > Chordata > Ceratodontiformes > Ceratodontidae > Neoceratodus > Neoceratodus forsteri. The sequence continues at coordinate 1,745,490,262 of CM057449.1, forward strand.
TTTGAATTAATAATAAACCTTGCTGGAAAAGAGTTTCAAAGTTTGCCTGTCTTAAACTTATCATATTTTAGGAGATGCTATCTTCTATAATAACTGAGCCACCTCTAGTTGCCCAGATATATTAAAACATAATTTTAGGTAGATGTGAAAATGAATAATGTCAACACATATAGATCCTTTAACAATTTCTGGGACACTAAAATAGTCATGTAACCTCTTAAAACTATAACTTTGTTTTCCTTAGAAACCAGGATTAATACATATTATACCAAGTATGGGCTCTTCAATATAAAGCATCATCAAAATAATTCTGCTTCAGTCATTCCTTTACCTTTGAAAGAATATAAACTGCCAGTATCAATATGAATGACATCAGTATTTTTAACTAACATAAAAAAGCCACTTAGAAATTACGGCTTGAAATAAGTCTGTTAATTTTCTATGACATTGTATCTATAGACTCTCTCTCTCCTATAACCTGACTCAATATGCAAAAGTAACGCCCAGTTCTTGAATCCTTGAAACTGCATATCCATTTATAGAATATCATGACACTTATCATATTTAACTTCTTCCCAATACAAGGTTATTTAAATCTGAGATTCTGACCTTAGGTTCTCATAATGTTTTAAAAAACACTGCTTGGTCTCAACAGTCCAACTTATAACTACTAGTCTCGCATGAATGGGCAAACAATTCTACATATTTTAATGAAATCTGTTTTGTTTTGAAAGGAATACAAAGTGTAAGTCAAACTTTCTTAAACATTCTGTACTCCACGAATATGCGAGGTGGTTTTTGTTGCACAACTACTAATTTTAAGAAGTAGTGGAGAGTTCGATATTAAAGAGCTTTCAAGAGAGCCTGCAGTTCCCTTCCATGTAGGATCACAAACAACTCCAGTTGTCAAAGCAAGAACAAAAGAAAACTGTCCAACCTCAAATGGAATGTGAAAGATAAAATGACGATTCTTTGCAGCTCCAGACTCTGTAAATGAGTGAGACAGCTTTATTATGTAACCACCAAACTCCAGAGATCAAGAGGCCAATGCCAACAAAAGAATACTTGAACAGCCCACAGTCTCCTCAAACATAAAGCTCCCAGTCCTTTTATTAAATTATAATACTTATTTGACCCAGGTTTCTTTCTAAAAGTCAGGGTCCAACCATCAGCAAAAGTCAGGAAATGGCAGTACCTTATATGATTTTGGTTATAAAGAAAGGGAGATTAATTCTGTTCCTCTGCTCTTATATCTGTGATCTCATCCATGACCTCTCTGCCGAATCCAACAAAACTGTCCGCTGGTTGTAGATCAAATAAATCATACTAAACGTGTTCTGCTCAGTTTTGCATATTGAATCAAACAAGGAAATGCCATAAAACAAATGAATAAAATTAGTGTCCGGGCTCTGAAATTATGCCTCAATTCTTTCAATAAAGGTTATTGCTCCCGACTTTCAAGTAGATTTAAATAATTCTGGAAAAGGTTTACCCAGTTGAGATTTTGCTTGTTCTAGAGAATCAAAAGAATTTGTTTTGCCATCCTTTATTACTGACAACTTAGCTGGGTATTGCATTCTAAACCTTATACCGGCAGCTATCAGTTTGGTGATTACCGGAGAAAACTCCCTGTTACAAACCCACTCAGCAGGTCAGGCCATCTACTCCCAAAGTGCCAACCTCTGAGTGCAGTCTTGTGAACAGTTTAACAAAACAAGGTAACCCTCTTGTCTGTTTTATGAGTTCGGATCAACCTTTGGTCTTAAGTCTTGGAGGGATTCAAACTGTGAACCTCTTACTAGCGTACCCAATGCACAGACTCAGATATTTCTGTCTTCAGAGGGCCAGATATCTTTGCCTATGGGCACCTAACCAGGTATACAGAGATGAACCCTTAAAAAACTTTCATAAAGACCTCAGATTTAAAATGCTTCTCTTTCCAGTTTGCTATCTTCATTCAGCTTATGCCTATTGTCTGCTTTAACCATACATACTTTTCTTCCAAATAAAAAGAAGTCAAAGACAGACCAAATATGCTCTAAAAAGTTTTACTAAAAATAGATAAAAATATGTAAAACACAACAATACAGAACTGTTATATCATAAGACATACACATCTTTTAAAAGAACAAGGTTTAAACAGTGCAAATTTCCTACTTACAGTACTTAGATTTGACTCTTTCTAAATACTTGTTTACAGTGCTCACCCATGTTTTTTGGTCAGAGTCTAGGTAAAAATGTAAGTAAAACAGAATTATTCCTCAAAGTAAACTGTATTTGCTAATCCCTTTTGTGTGAGGTCATCTAGCTCATCCTCTGTCAGATTATATATAAAAATATATCTAATAAAAAAAAAACAAACCAGGATGTCATTTCAAAGTATTACATTTTGCAACCACAGCATAACTCATATGTTTCAAATGCCGTCTCTTTGATCCATGCTGCATCCTCCCTCACACAGGCTTCACAGGAGCATTTACAACCTTGCACCAGTTTGCTAAACCTGGTTTCCCCTTTGGAACATCATAAAAGGGATGCTGAGCTCCCCCTTCAGCAGCCAAATCTATAATTAACTTAGAAAAGTCTGTAATAAGCTTCTGACCTGCCACATAACACCTTGTCTCTAAAAACCTGATGTGTGTGTGATCTCACATGCTGTTTTCAGCAGTTTCACATGGCTTTCATCTTTCAGCTGAAACCTGGGGGGGTTGAGCGAGGTCACTCCTAGAGCATCAGATTTTCAGCAGAGACATTCAGTAATACATTTTATATTAAGAAAAATGATACAGCACTCAGAACTGGCTGTCCACATCACAATTCCTCCCCACCTAGACTGAATTTGGGGGTTCTATCCCCTACATGGAATGAGCTTCCCAAATCAATTCATTCCTCATAGACCCTAGATAGCCCATCTGAGTTCTGATTTTTCATTCCAGCTCTGTGTGTGATTGTCAGATCATACTCTTGTAAAGCATGACTCCATCTTAGCAGTCTCCCATTGTTCTTCCCCATCTGCGTCAGTCAGACTAGGGGGTTGTGGTCAGTCTGCCCCACAAAATGCTGCCCATACAAGTATGGCTCTAATTTCTTTAGGGCCCACACTATGGCAAGACACTCCTTTTCCACTGTGGAGTACGCTTGCTCCTTGGGAAGCAACTTCCTACTCAGGTACACTACTGGGTGATCTGTCCCTTGGCTGGCTGACTGACTCAGTACTGCCCCAATACCCACGTCTGAGGTGTCCATCTGAACTATAAAGGTTTTGCTATAGTCAGGACTTGTCAAAACAGGAGCACTGCACAGTGCCTCCTTTAGTTTGGTAAAGGCTTCCTCACAGGCTGGGCTCCAGGTAGTTTTCTTTGGCATCCTTTTCTTTGTCAGGTCAGATAGGGGAGCAGCCATGGCACTGTAATTGGGTACAAATTTTCTGTAGTACCCTGCTGTCCCTAGAAAGCTCCTGACCTGCTTCTGGGTTTCTGGTCTGGGCCACACCTGGATCACCTCTATCTTTATTTGGTTAGGATGGAGCTGTCCCTGGCCTACCACATGCCTGAGGTATGCCACTTCTCCCATGGCCGCCTGGCACTTCTGGGCTTTGACAGTGAGCCCGGCCCTCTGTATCCTGTCTAGTATTTCCCTAAGGTGGGATAGGTGTTCCTCCCAACTGGTACTAAAGATGCCAATGTCATCAAGGTATGCCATGGCGTACTCCTCAGCACCATGTAACACCTGGTTCACCAACCTTTATAAAGTGGCCAAGGCATTCTTCATTCTGAAAGACATTACTTTAAACTCAAATAAGCCTATTGGAGTGATGAAGGCTGACCTCTCCCTAGCTCTGTCTGTCAACTCTACCTGCCAATACCCCTTTGTCAGTTCAATGGTTGTCAGGTAGGTCACCCCTCCCAACTTGTCCAGGAGTTTGTCCATTCAGGGCATTGGGTGGGTGTCTGACTTCATGACTGCATTCAGTCCATGACAGTCCAGACAGAAATGAGTAGAGTTACCTTACTTGGGCACAAGGACTACGGGTGAGGCGCAGGGGCTGTGGGATCTCTGGATTACCCCTAAATCCAGCGTCTCCTCCACTTCCCTCCTAATGTCCTTTTGGACAGCCTCTGACACCCGATATGCTGTCTGCTGTATTGGCGACTGTGTCCCTGTCTCCACATCATGTGTGGCTAAGGGGGTTAGCCCAGACTTGGCGCTAAATGGGTCAAAGTCTGTTAAAACCTCCCTTACTTTCTGAATCTGGTCCGGGGCCAGCTGGGAAGACAATTTTACTGCCTCGACAGAGGACTCCAGCTTTCTTTCCTCCAGCAAATCCAGAAGGGGGTCTCCTTTATCCGTCCCCTCCCCATGACTACACACTGCAAACACCATGTCAGCCCTATTTGCATATGGCTTCATCATGTTGACAAGGTGTCTCTGAAAAGTTATCTATTTGAATTAGTGTTTGAATAGGTCTACTGCTGCTTTTATTGTTTTTATGCTGTTATTTATTATGTTTGATGTTATTTTGATATGTAATTGCACTTTGATATGTAGAAAAGCGTATTATAAATACATTTTGATTTGATTTGATGGTACATCCTTTCTGTCTGTCTTCTCTCAGGTAACTCCATAATGTAGTTCATGTCATTTACCTTCCTAACCACTTTGTACGGTCCTGCAAACTCAGCCTGCAGCTTGTCTTTCCGGACTGGAATAAGGACCATGACTTCCTGACCCACCATGTATGAGTGAGCTCTGGCTGTGTGGTTGTACCATACTTTTTGTTTCTGTTGGGCAGCTGCCAGGTTGCTCTGGGCTGTCCCCATAAGCTCCTTCAGCCTTTCCCTAAATGTAAGAATGTAATCCACTATGGGAGTTCCCTGGGTGGTGTGCTTGCCCTCCCAGTCCTCCCAGATCAAGTCTAGGGGCCCACATACCCAGCGTCCATATAAGAGTTAGAAGGGGGGAAATCCAGTTGACTCTTGGGGCACCTCCCTGTATGCAAACAATATGTGAGGAAGGTATTTCTCCCAGTCCCTCCCATGCTGTTCAGCAAATGTCCGGACCATTGACTTTAGGGTACCATTGAATCATTCCACAAGTCCATTGGCTTGTGGGTGATACGGTGTCATGCATCTCTGCACCACCCCACACTTCTCCGATAAACATTTCATCAGGTCCGACATGAAGGAACCCACTTGATCAGTGATTACCTCCTGCGGAAACCCAACATGGGAAAAAATCCCAAGTAAGTCATCTGCCACTTTGTCTGTCCTCAGTGAGGATAGAGCAACTGCCTCTGGGTATCAGGTGGCATAATCCACCACAGTCAGGATGAATCTCTTCCCTGAGGAGCTTGGGGTATTCAAAGGCCCCACAATATCCATTCCCACCCTCGGGAATGGCTCCTCCACTATTGGCAATGGAATCAGGGCTGCTTGGATTTTCTTGCCCGCCTTCCCTATTTCTTGGCACCAGTGACAAGATCTGTAATTCTCCTTCACCTGCTGGGTGAAGTTAGGCCAGTAGAAATTCTGGGCCAACTGCTACGTAGTGTTCACGATTCCCAGATGACCAGACAAGGGAATATCATGTGCAATTCTGAGCTTGGGGAGGATGGGGGTGGTGGGCCAGGGGTGCATTCCTCAGCCTGTGCCACTACAGAATTTATTTGCTGTTCTGCTGGGACAGGACTGCCAAGAGGAGGCACCCATAGTGGTGGCAAGGGAGGATGTGGGGGTCCTCCAAAGGGAAGGCCTCAAGATGGGAGGTAGAGGACCTCAACAGAGAAGAAAGAAGCTTCTGGTGGAGGACTCAGCTGTCAGGGGGATAGATATGGGAGCAGGAAGGTGTGGAGAGGGAGGGTAGGTGCCTACCTGGTGCCTCAGAGGGACAGACAGTGGATCCTAATAATGGATAAGGTGGCAGGACAGGGTGGGCTGCTGAATGTCATTGTCCACCTGGAGATGAATGACCTAGCTAGGGATGGGGATAGGGTTGTACAGGAAGAGTTTAGGGAGATGTGGAAAGACATAAGGCAACTAGCATGAACAGTGGCATTTGACTAAATGCCACCTGTCTACAGCCAAGGGGAGGATCGGGTACTCCACACCAGGATCTTCAAGACTTGGTTGAAAGAATATTGCAGGAAAGAGGGGTTTGGCTTCACTGGGGCTGGGGCCTGACCTGTAAGATATGGGTCTATACAGAGGTGATGACCTGAATCTATCTGGGAAGGGGGACACAGTCCTCAGTGGTAGGTTTAGATGTTACTTTGATGAAAATTTTAACTAGCCAAAGAGGAGGTGGCATTACAAAGGGAGGCATAAGCTGTCCCCCACCACCCACAGACTGAATCAATAGGAAGAAATGGCCTGAGGGGAGGAAAGTCCTCCAGAGCACAAGTTAAAGGAAATAGAACCATAGTACCTGACAAGGGAAACAAGAACAAAAGAGGAAAGGGAGGTGTTGAGGAGGTAGGGCATGAAAAAAGTAGTGAGGGGAAGGGAGGCTGGGATGTTTCATGTGGCAACAAAGGCAGGAAGGAGGGAGGGGGATGCAGGCAGAGTGGAAGCAAGTGTGGGCAGCCATGCGTACCAATACAAGGAGTCTTGGAAATGAAATTCTAGACCTGGAGGATAATGTGGTGGAGACTTACCCATCAGCTCACTGACAGAAAAGAGGGAGGTCCTGCTGGTTTGGGGCTTCAGTCTGTCAGATGTAGATTGGAGCCTCCCAGCCATTCCCTCAACTAGAAGTGGGACCATCCTAGACTATCTGCAGGGGCAATTTCTCAGACAACTAGCCAGACAGCACACTCAAGATGGGGCAATACTGGATCTGGTGCTCACAAGCAGGGACAGTATCGCAGACGTCAAGGTGGGATGCCACCTGGGGACCAACGATTACTGTACTTTGTGGTTTAACATAATAATGGCAGCAGAGATAAACCACACAAGGGGGAAGGAACTGGACTTCAGAAGGGTAGATTAAAAAAAAAAATGAATGAATGCCTCAGAGATGACCTAGTTTGGGGGGGGGGAGAGAATGCCTATGTGGGGCAGAAGAATGGTGGGTCATATTTAGGCATGGCATAGTGAATGCAACAGACCACTGTGTGAAAAAAGTGAGAAACAAAAACAGGAGAAAAGAGACCACTATGATTCTTGAGGGAAGTGGCTGCGAAAGGTAAAGGCTAAAAAGGTGGCATTCAGGAGGTACAAGGAGATGCAAAGGAAGGAGGATAGGGAGGTCTAACAGGAAAAGCGGAAGAAAACAGGAAAGGTGATGAGGGATACAAAGGTGCAAACAAAGGAAAGGATAACCAAATGGATAACTAAAGGGGAAAATATATTTTTCAGATACATACGTGAAAAGAGAAAGACAAGAGGAGGGATTGTGAAGTTACGAAGGGCACGTAAATCCTCAGGTCAGGTAGAAAGAGCAAACAGAAGAATCAAACAGATGTTATGCAAATTCATCAATGACAATCCCAAGGATTGGGATTCCCTCTTGACACTACTGTTGATGGCAATCAGGGGCACTGCTGCAACAGCTACCCAGTGCACACCATATGAGATTATGATTGGTAGAGCCATGAGATTACCTGAACACCTGTTGATTGACCTCCACAAAATCTGTTTTGGAAAGCCAGCCCAACATCCTGCCCATTTGTGGATCAGTCTGGTCATTCGCAGCCTCCATGTGCTCTGGTGCTGTGGCAGCAGCGAGTGATGGTTTCCAGGGTCCTTGGTGGTCAGCCACAAGGGACGGAGTGTGAACTGTGGTGTTCTTGTTTGTCCCAGTCTCTGCACTAGTCCTGCTGGGGCCTTGGGTGGCAGCTTCCATCACTGCTCCTTGTTCATCATCCTTTCTCATCATGATGCAGAAATGCTCTCAAACACATATCCAGCGTGCAGGTCTTTTTCAACACCTTCCTATTTATGTATAGGGTGAGCATTCCAGACTCAAGGTCCAATCATGTGACACCATGTGAACTGCATGCAGGAGTCAGCTACTCCTCTCCCAGAGGGTTCAGTATAGCAGTATAGTGTAGTATATAATGCAGTGGTTTAAAGCTCTGAGCCACAAATCTGAAGACCTGGGTTTGAATCCCAAAGCCCCCACTTGCATACTATGTGACCTTGAGCAAGTCACTTGACTTCTCTGTACTCCCAGGTTGCACCTGTAAACAAGCTTTCAGCTTAGTGTGTTACTCCTGGTAAAAACTATTGAAAAGGATGAAAAGGGACTTGGCAAGGTTGGAGGAATTTTCAAATACGTAGCAGCTTGGATTCAATGCAAAGAAGTGCAATGTAATGCATCTGGGAAACAAACCCCCAGGGGAAGAGTACACAATGGGGGGTGAGTTAATAACAACAACAAAAATCTAAACAGACCTGGGAGTAATTATATCAGATGACCTAAAGGTGGGCAAGCAATGTGAGAAGGCAGTAAGGAGGGCTGGGGGTATACTGGGATGCATAGGGAGAGGCATCAACAGTAGAAAACAAGCAGTTATCCCTCTGTACAGACAGTTGGTGAGACCCCATCTGGAGTACTGCATGCAATTCTGGAAACCCCATCTCCGAAAAGACATAGAGTGGAGGCTGTTCAGAGGAGGGCAACCAAAATGGTGCAGGGTCTGCACCAGTAGACATACGAGTAGATACTAAAGCAGCTTAATATGTATACCCTTGAGGAAAGGAAGGGGGGGACATGATAGAAACTTTCAAGTATCTCAAGGGAATTAAACTACAAGAGGGTAGCATCTTTCAGAAGAAGAGATGAGCAAGAACAAGGGGGCATGATTTGAAAATAGAGGGGGGATGGCTCAGAGGTAATGTTAGAAAGTATTTTTTCACAGAAAGGGTTGTGGATGCATGGAACAGCCTTCTTGAGGAGGTTGTGGAATCAGGAACAGTGGGAGAATTCAAGAATGCATGGGACAGGCATAAGGCAATTCTAGTGGGGGTAGGAGGAAGTACTGTAAGCTGTTGATTAACTAGCATCTGCAGCTTATCCATCAGGTAGGGAAATGGGCAGACTAGGTGGGCCAAGTGATCCTTATCTACTGTCAAATTCTATGTTTCTATCTTTCTATGTTAGGGGTTCAAATGCAGTCTGATCGCCTGGGAAGATAAACAGAAAAATTTCACTTTTTTTTGTTCTTAAAGCTCAATACTTTTGGGGCCCAAAACACAGTAGTTTCTGAACTAATCTGCACCAGATAAACTTCAAACAGTGCAAGAGATCTCAGGGTACTTAGTGCATGATGCTCCTATGTCCACCATCCCCAAATCCGAGATAAACCCACATATGTAAGGGTTAGCATCCCCATGGATCTAGAGTATATTAATACCAACCATAGGGGATGCCTGTGCATACATACAAGGTGAATTTGGTTTAGCATGTAACAGACATGTTCTGATAAAAAGAGATTAGGGAAAATAAGTAGTGTACCATGGTACAGTAAAGAGTTATGTACAGCCAGACGTTTAAGAGGTAATTGCTGGAAAAATGCAAAAAAATAAAATTATTTTACTTTCGATTGGCTAAAATATAGACAAGCATGAAATAAGTATACTAAGGAAATTAAAATAGCAAAACAAAAATACTATAAAATAAAGTTTTCTGAATCAATTAATAATAAACCTAAATCCTTTTGGGGACTGACTTTTGTTACCTTCAGTATACTCATCTGATACAACAATGTTACCTCACTCTTTTAAAGTAAATGATCAGGAGGTAGCCCTGGGTCTGGAGGCAGCTAACTATTTCAATAAATTTTTGTGAATATGGGAAAAAAAAAAAGCTTGTAACATGGGGAAGAGAAAGGGTTGCACTGGAATGACTTAACATCAGGTGACCATACATTAATTCTCAAGTACTCCATGTTTGCCTGAGAATTAATGTATGGCTCAGTCCACAGCAATTGTCTTCCCCCGTTCTCTGTAACTATGTACCTATTTCTATATGTGTTCCCCATTTTACAATAGAGTGCCCACCAAATCTATTCCTCCATCATAATCTTTATCTGCAGCAGCTTGAAAATGTCTATATGGCTGTGTAATGTGGGCTCTTTTTTTTTTGTTTACCTGGTCTATGAAAAAGTTTTCAGATTGGCTCAGTTCAGTACATTTTGAAATTGATCTAAAATTGCTGTAAAACAGTGCTTTGCTGCTAGCATTTTTTCACAGCCATCTGTTGGCTGGCCGGAAATTGCAAGAACAACTACCAGACCTCAGCTCTCCTGTGCCCTTAAATATATGCATTTCCCATAATGTACAGCAGCCAAATACCAAACAGCAAACATAGCAGAAAAACAGAGATGATTCCACAGTTCACAAAAGTCAGCAAAAATGAGTACATATTCTGAAATGTTGATCACATCTGCATGTAATCAGTAATTCAGTGACTATTCACCATTGTACTCACAAAAAAAAAAATAATAAGCCTATTCGGCATGTAGTTTCTCCAGTCAGGTACAACCCCCTTTCCCTTCCCCATGGTAGGAACCTTAATATCCTCCCAGAACTTTTGTAATTTTGCACTTTAAAATGGCTTTTATTCAAATGTAACATGGGAAAGAGAAACACACAAAAAGAGAGCCAAACTCTTTCTCTTCCCCATTTTACAAGTGAATTAACCCACTCCAGAGCATGGGTCTACTTGGGAATTAATCCACGGCTGTTTGGTTGGAACCATTCCAAGTAGACCCATGGTCTGTCATGGGTTAATCCTAACTAGGAATTTGGTGATTAAACCTCTGATTAATACACAGCCAATAATTGATAATGACATAAAAGGTAAAGGGTTTCATTTTCAGGTAATTGAAGAAGCATCAGTTTGTAATGCTTTATTTAAGTTGAACATACATAAAGCAATGGGATTAGATGAAATACCAACAGCCTTATTAAAATTTGCAGCCCCTGTTTTGGCAAAACCATCAGCATATGTCTTTTAACTTGTTCCTAAAAACAAGTATGTTTCCATCAGAATGGAAAAAGACAAAGGTCATACCTGTTTACAAATCTGGTGAAAAATCTATAATTAATAATTACAGACCAACATCTTTATTACCTATAATTTCCAAAGTTTTTGAGAAACTGGTGGGTAAGCAATTAGCCTCGTACCTGGAGAATAATAACTTGATGTGCCCTCAGCAATCAGGATTTAGAAGAGGACACAGCACAACTGCATTGTTAAAAGTGATGGGTAATATTGAAGAATCCTTAAATAAAAAAATTGTTGGTAGGGACAGTTTTATTGATTTAACAAAAGAGTTTGATACAAGTGATCATAATATACTATTGGATGAATTCACATCCCTGAGGTTCTCACAGTCAGTGGTGGAGTGGCTTGGAAGCTACTTGCAAAACAGATTCCCTTTGGTTTCATTAAGCAGGTACGTGTCCGACTGCCTACTAATGGACATTGGAGTTCCTCAGGGATCAATACTAGTTCTGTTATTGTTTAATGTCTACATGAACTCACTGAAAATCCTCTGTCAACTTGCTAGTCACCATCTTTATGCAGACAATACAATTCTTATAGCGCAGGGTGTTCTGTGACCCAGATACAGGAGGCCCTGCAGACATCTTTTAATGTTCAGCAGGACTTCCTGTACAATCACAAGTTAGTTTTAAATGCAAAGAAGTCTAAACTGGTGCTATGTGGAGGGCATGACAAGCAGTTGATGCCTGGGAACATGGATATTGTTACCTATATGGGAGATAAACTTGAACAAGTTTCGGTATATAAATATTTGCGACTTTGGATAAATGAAGGTTTAAAGTGGAATGAACACATAAATCAAGTTTTGGGTAATCTGCATAAAAAAAATCTCAGTGCTTTACACTGTGTAAAAAGGGATTTACCCATAGAAGTAAGACGTAGGATTATTGAGTCTGCTATTCTGCCCCTTTTTTCCATTATGGAGACATTGTTTATGTGTAGCCCAGGTGCCTTATGCCAGTGGGCTACACCCCCTTGCCAGCTGTCCCTTATACCGGGCAAGGGACCTGGGTCCTGCTACGGTGACAGTTAGGGTTTTTTTCCCAGAAATATTGATAATAGTGTAGTGCCTCCACTCAGAGTAAAGTATTAGTGGACCAGGTATCTGCTTGGTACAGCCGCCTGGGATACTGTACCTACCCACCTCCCCAAACAACCACGCTGCACACTGTGTCCTTAAATACATTGTTCCACCATAAACCATATATCTCAGCAGTAAGCACATGCAATGAATTTCATTAACACAGCAATTTCAACAAACAAATTCAGCTTTATTTCGGGGTTAAGGACTAGGGAAAGGGATATAAGGACATAAGGTAGCTGTGAAGAGAGGAAAAAGGTTAGTGGAATAGACAACAATACAAAACATGTGGGCCTAAAGGCCAAGCCCTCCCCCACTGGTACCAGTATTCACAAACTGTCTCTTGGGGCACCCACTAGGTGCAGGCTAGAGGCTAGATCGGTGCAGCTGGTTGACTGGCTATTGGGGCCCTGAAATGTTTTAGAAAACTTGAGAATGAGAAAACAGATTAATTCTACTTTCCCTCCCAGGAGTCAGGTCCTGGGTACTCGTGGTTTGCCAATCTCAGCACCAGGGGAATGGAGCTCCTTGATTCAGTGCAGCAAAGCAGAAACAGGTCAGCCAGGATCCCTCTGACAGGATGGAACTTGCTCGGGGATCTTGCAGCTGGTCACCTTGATTGTAGTTCTCACTGCTTGTCACCTTCAACCACTTCTGGCAGAACACCAGCAGCCCCAGAAGGCCCAGACCAGGGAGTGGCTCCACATCCCAGCTCCCTCTGTGGGTTGCAGGTGCCCGAGCACCCCAGTAAGTGCTGATGACCTCCTGAGACAGTGAGTCCCACTTGGGAGGGGTTAGCATGTTCCCTCCCTGGCTCTAGATGAGGACTCCCATATGGGGGGGCCTCCTGCTGTCCCTGCACTGAGTTCTAAGAAAAACGGATGGTTTGCAGGCAGAGGCTCCAATAAGACCAGTGCCAATTTGAGTGGGTGCTAGCCTCTATTCCAATAAGCACAAGTGCAATTTGACAGGGGGGAACTAAGGAACAACAGCCCCCTCCACACCATGCCACAATTTCCAGTTAAACAGTGTCCACAACCTTTTCTTCAGCTGCAGCTGGGCCTCAGCTCTTAGCCACTTTCACCAGTTCACTCAGAACACACACACAGCACCCAACTAGCACTCCGATGACCAGAGATGCTCTGCCTCTTCAGGATTTCAATTACCGTCTATAACAGGGAGCTCCTGTTTTTACCAGTAAAACAATGTACAGAAAGTCAGATGTGCACCCCCGCCCCATTATCCCTTTCCCTCTTTCTTATCTCCTTTTTTTTCTGTCTTTCCCTTTTTTTTTCATGCCAGGGTGGCCAACCTGACATTCTCTTTGCTTTTCTATCCCCTGTTTTCTTGAACTGGCCCCCCCCCACTTGCACATTAAGTGCTGAAAAGCACTTCTCCTTTATCTCCCGATTTGGAGATAATGAATAGCGCACATTACACTTTAGGTTTAAAAGCAGCTGGTGCCCCCAATAAATAAATATTAGCTGTGCACCTGATTTAGAGGTGCTGAGCACCAAAGCCATGACTGCATGTTGCAGCTTTATGTGGAAAAAATTACTCCAGTGCTCGACAGTGCTCCCGGTCGCAAAGTGCGACACAAGAGCATTATTTGTTTCAGGGCAGGATGCTCCGGAGTGAGTTACGTTGCACCAAGTGGCTAAAGATAAGCTCCTTGTTCAGAGAAGGAAATAGGAGAGTTGCTTCGGAGCAAAAGTATGCTCCAAAGCATCAGGAGAAATTGCATGTGCGGTTAAAGAAATACTACTTGCCATTTAGCGAGACACTACAGGCAGATGTATAAAAAGCCCCGTAGTGTCCCATAATTAAATGAAAATGAGTTTCTGCAGCCCCAGAGATGTTGTAACTGGGGCTGCCTGTAGAAATAAAGCATATTTGGGCAAAAAGGGCCAAATAAAAAGCCCCTGCAAGTTAAAGCATGGGATAATATGGAAACTCCCCATTATGTAATGTCACAGCGTATGGAAACTCCACATTATGTAATGTCATGGCCAATGGGAACTCCCCCACAAAGTGTGATGTAATCTGCAGGGTATAAATAGGGCTCACCACTAGGGGACCATAGATAGTCGAGTCAGTCTGGTGCTGACAGTGAGAGGAGAATGATCTTCTTTGAAGTGTGCTGATTTTCACACAGACGATTGAAATGTCAGAGGTATTACACTGGGCTATCTAGGCTGAAACAAAGCCACGGCCTCTACTGGGAAAAGCAGAGTCCTGAAGTTATTTTGTTACACAGGACTAACATTTTTTTGCTTCTTCTATGATTTCTGTATATATTTATTGATTTTTCTACAAAATAAATTGACAAACGCATATGTGCATTTTTTATACACTTGATCCCTGCTTGGTCATGTCAGTTATTTATCCCACACGTTCACACAGTCCCACACAAGCAAATTACTTCTCAGCAATGACTGTAATACTCCGTTCATCTGCACAGCCTTCTCAGCTAGTCCAGCTTCTCAGTGCAGGACTTCTGTAGCATTTCATTTCTTCCATCAATACTAAGCAATGTCTCCATACTTGGGGAATCACTTTCAGTCTCTTTCCCCTTCTCAATCCAATTCTGCTAACAGCAAATTCTCCAAATAGGGCCTGGGAAGCCCCTGAAGCTCAAAGTCCACTCTCATAGAATAGTCCTGACTCATACAGAGCCTGGGGAAAGACTGAAGAAATCTCAGAAAGTCCACACAGTATCAGCCGAAAATCCAGAGTTCTTATTGACTGATGGAGCCCATCGATATTCATAGAGATCAATATTTTCTGCTCGTTTATTGGGGCATGATCTAGGTGCCAGATTTCACAGAGATTAATATTTCCTGCTCATTTATTGGGGCATGATCTAGGTGCCAGAATTAGTCCCCCTCCTTTTCCTGCTTGTTTATTGGGGCATGATCTAGGCACTAGAATTGGTGCCCTTCTTTTTCCCAGGAGTACATCAGTCCAGGTTTTGGGCACCTAGAACACTGAATAGCTGCATACTACGGGTCAAATGTCACAAACATGTCAGCTCCCATTTGTTTACATGGAGTCCCATACAGTTCAATGCAGTTTCTCCCCTTTACCAGTCTGGTGCAGCCTGACACATTACTTTATTCAGACCAGCACATCACTGGAATGTAGCACCATATGTCCCTTATCAAACACGCCCACTCTCACTCCAGGGATCCCAACAGCTTAGCTTTTGCTGCCACTGAAACTTTGTGCTCCTAGGCGGCAGGCAGAAACCTAATCAATATTTATGAGAGCTCATGAATAATTAATAAGCACTCACAAAGTACCCACATTCAAACTTTAATTCTAGCCCCCATGGTGGCTTCTCAGCCACACTCTCCAGGTCACCAGCCCTCAATTAGCAGGGAAGAGGTGCCTGGACCACTGGGTTACTTTCCGTTTGCCTACAAGATTGTGGGTCGGGACAGCAAAGGTGCCTATGTGAGTGCTGTCCCAAACAGGCATGCAGGCAGCTTGCAGCCAAAAATCCATGCCCGAACTGGGCAACAAGAGGAATCAGGGGCACCAGAATGGGACAAATGGGGAAATTACAGGGCAAGTTCAGGTAAGCCCCAAAGTGGGGTTACATATGGCAGTGCTACAGAATCTATATTACATAAGCTGGATGTGGCATACAACACATATACTCAATTTACACAAAATGCTCAGTTGAAAACACATCACTGCCTGTTATATAGGGAACTAAACTGGCCTGCATTAGGGGTTGATCGGAAAATGCATACTATAGAAATGATGCATAAAGTACCTAAGAAAAATTATATATTAGAGACAATGCAAGTTAAAAAAGGTAGATCAAACTTAAGGTCATCTGAGGGGGTTGAATTCTAGAGTAAATTGAAAAAGACTAGTGTAGGAAGGGCATCTTTTAGCTATAGAGGTCCAAATAGCTGGTTGCTAAAAGAAAGTCATGAACCCCTTAGATGTTGTCCTGATTCTAAACTTGGATAATCTTACATAACCATACACTTATACACACCAGTATCATACTGTATTTGTTATTTTGTTGTGCAATGTAAGTTATGTATAGTTAGTGTGTTTAATATTTATATGCATTTTTTAATTTTGTATGGTAAATATTGTCTGGGTTGTAACTTACGAGATTGTACTATATATGGTACCCATTATAAATGAGCCTTGTTGCTCAATAGGGATTTTATATAGGATAGTGTATGGGTAACCATACACTACAAGGCTATTCTTCTACCGAATGGATACAATGCAGACTGGTGACCTTGAGAGCAAAGCTCAAGAGGTCTGCAAGTCAGCATTGTATCTATGAGGTGAAAGAATAGCCGAGTAGTGTATAGGTAACCATACACTGTTCTATATAGTGTGTAAAAAGAAAAAAAACACTCACTTTTCCATATTTTTAATCAGTTCTGACGACACCCTTGATTCACAACTGCCACTGCCCAGCACACTCACACGCCACTCTCATACAGTAGGGGACAAATCACAACCCCTGCTGTAGTCCCTTGTATTATGACATCTTCACTAACACAGAACGAAAAGTCATTCTGCGTTAGTGAGGACATCACTACTGCAACAGAACAACTTTTTGCAGTGTATGGATTTCCATACAGAAATGCATTCCACCATACACTATAATCATGTTCATACTTTTTCATATTGATTAACATGAATCAAATTTTTACTCTCTACTCTACTCGTCTCTTGTCCAGGGGAGCACTTGCTTTACACTTTGAAATACTAGTACCTCTATCTTTGCCTTGTCACTATGGGTCAGGGTGAATGGGGACCAAGAGCAACCAATGCAAAAATTTTGGGGGCACCAAAAACAGGAGACTATTCACAAACTAATGTCTATAAATGCTAGGAATTTGGAGGACAAAATGGACACTCTCCAGGCCATGATGGGAGAGGTCTGAAATGATCTGGTGGTGATCACCGAAACCTGGGTAACCCTGAACCATAGAAACACAGAAACATAGAATTTGATGGCAGATAAGGACCGCTTGACCCACCTAGTCTACCCATTTTCCTACCTAACAGACAAGCTGCAGATCCTAGTTAACCAACAGCTTACTTCCTCCTAGCCCCCACTAGGACTGCCTTATGTCTGTCCCATGCATTCTTGAATTCCCCCACTGTTCTTGACTCCACGACCACCTCAGGGAGGCTGTTCCATGCATCCACAACCCTCTCCATGAAAAAATACTTCCTCACATTACCTCTGAGCCATCCCCTCTATCTTCAAATTGTGCCCCCTTGTTCTTGCACATCTCTTTTTCTGAAAGATGCTACCCTCTTGGACTTTGTTGATTCCCTTGAGGTACTTGAAAGTTTCTATCATGTCCCCTCTCTCCCTTCTTTCCTCAAGGGTATACATATTAAGCTCCTTTAGTCTTTCTTCGTATGTCTTCTGGTGCAGACCCTGTACCATTTTTGTTGCCCTCCTCTGGACTGTCTCCATCCTGTCTATGTCTTTGCGGAGATGGGGTCTCCAGAACTGCACACAGTACTGCAGATGAAGTCTCACCAACTGACTGTACAGAGGGATAACAACTTCCTGTTTTCTACTATTGATGCCTCTCCCTATGCATCCCAGTATCCCTCCAGCCTTCCTTACTGCCTTCTCACATTGCTTGCCCACCTTTAGGTCATCTGATATAATTTCCCCCAGGTCCCTTTCCATTTTTACTGTTATCAGTATCTCACCCCCCATTGTGTACTCTTCCCCTGGGTTTTTGATTCCCAGGTGCATTACCTTGCACTTCGAATCAGATTTTATTTTTATAGCGCCTTTCAAAGCCAAGGCGCCCAACATAACAACAGATATATCAAATATAAATAAAGTTAAATAAGCATTTAAAACAGATCATCATATCATCCATAGCTAGAGAAGGCTAAGTCAAATAAATATGTCTTTAATTCAATTTTAAATCTACCGACGGTTGAACATTCTCTCAACCGATGAAGTAGAGAGTTCCACAGGGTTGAAGCTGGAAGAGAGAAGGCATGACAACCAGATGTCTTTAAACGTACCCTGGGGAATCTCCAGCAATCCCTCATCGGTGGATCAGAGAGGATGGAGGGGGCGGTAAGGTACCAGGAGATCTTCCAGGTAACCAGGTCCCTGATCATATAGGGCTTTAAAGGTTAGCAAGCCAACCTTAAAGGTGATCTGCCACTGGTCCGGCAGCCAGTGCAGTTCACGGAGCACAGGCATAATATGACTGGTTCTAGAAGTCCCAGTCAGTAGCCTGGCTACCACTTTCTGCACCAGCTGCAAGCAGCGCATATCAATCCCTGGTAGCCCTAGGTAGAGGGAATTGCAGTAATCAAGACGTGCAGTGACAAAGGCATGGACCAATGTTGAAAGATCATCCGGAGGGACCAGGTGTTTCACCCAGGTGATATTCCTAAGATGATAAAAAGAGTATTTGATGACAGCTGACACCTGAGATTTTAAAGTCACACCATCATCAAATATAACGCCCAGGTTACGCACTCGATCTGAGGTAGTGAGTGACATGCCACCAAGTAATAAACCTGATGGTTGTCCAACCCTCACACCCACCCCCGGACGACCTGGGTCCACTACCAACACTTCGGTTATATCTGGATTCAGTCTCAGCCAGCTAGAACTCATCCAAGAACTGATCGCAGCAAGGCAGTTATTTAGCACGGAAAGTGCATCATTTTGTCTGGGCAGAAAGGACATATACAGCTGAGTATCATCTGCATAGCAGTGAAAACTCACACTGTATCACCTGATGATATCTCCCAATGGGAGCATGTCCACCATAAACAACATGGGGGCCAAAATGGAGCCCTGCGGCACTTCACAAGGCAGGGATTGAGCACCAGAGGAATAAATTCCAGTGGCAACTCTCTGAAACCTGCCCGTGAGGTATGAATGAAACCATTTAAGGACTGTACCAGACAGCCCACAAAAAATCTGCAGGCGCTCCAATAGCACACCATGGTCCACAGTGTCAAATGCAGCAGAGAGATCAAGAAGGACCAGAATGGTACATGCCTTTCGATCTCTAGCCATTAGGAGGTCATTCAATACCCGAACAAGAGCAGTCTCCATGCTATGCTTCTTCCTGAAACCAGACTGGAGAGTATCATAGACATTGTGAGTTGCAAGATGATCGTCCAACTGCAGAGCAACCACATTTTCAATAATCTTACCAACAAATGACAGGTTAGAGATAGGCCGGTAGTTAGCTAGACAGTCTGTATCCAAAGAGGGTTTTTTAAGGAGTGGTCGAATGACCGCCTCCTTGAGGGTGTCAGGGAAGACACCCCTCTCCAAGAATTTCCAGACAATGTCAGCAAGGATCAGACAGATAACATCTACACATCCGACTAGGAGAGGTGTAGGGCCCAGATCCAAACTACAACTGGTTGTACACAATGTCTGGACAATCTTCACAATGTCAGTGAACTCCAGCCGGCGGAAATCTGACTAGACGGACTGAATGCATGCCGCTTCCTGTCGACCACTGCAATCCCTCATAGGAGAGGTCAGACCGATGCCAGACCTGATGCTAGCAACCTTATCTGCAAAGAACTGAGTGAACTCCTTGCATCTAAGCTGAGAAAAAACTCCTCTGGGCTGGAGACAGATTGGATTGCTCAATCTGTCAACAGTCCGGACGAGCTGAGACGGTCGATTCTGTGTAGCAGAAAATCTCCCTGGACAGGAATTCTGCCCTTATGGGTGATTTCTGATTGCTAACCATCATACTGTGCCATCAACCTAAGACTCTCAGCATCAAGGCCGGACTTCCGCTAGGCTGTCCCCATCCTTCAGCCAACTCGCCTCAACTCCTTCAAGGAGCCATCAAACCAAGGACTCCTTGGGCGAAGGGTGGGAGGCTGAACACAAACAGGGGCAATCTTGTCCAGAGCATTTCCCACAGCCTTATTATAGGCTATTACAAGATCATCTAGACTCATGCATTCATCTGACAAGCCCAATAGGTCACTGGGACTAACATTCCTTAAAGGGCGGTATTGAACCATCTCTGTAGGGGCAGACCTATTGGGGGGACCCTGAGGCTGAACCTTATGGTGTAATGGTCAGACCAGCTGACTGGTTCCACCCCCAAAAAAGCAGTCTCCATACCCATTAGAAATATCAGATCCAATGAATGACCCCCTATATGGGTTGAGGAGGTAACTACCTGTGTAAGACCCAGCATCGTCATCAACTAGAAGAGATTTTGACCAAAATGCAAGAGTTCATCATCGACCCAGGCATTGAAGTCCCCCAGAACTATCCATCTGGGGGACCTCAACACCATGTCAACGATGACGTCTGCTATCTCCAGCAGGAATTCTCCACTGTCTCCCAATGGACGGTAGAAGAGGAGAATCCCACAGCCTACACCCTCTCCCAGGATATATTCGAAGGATCTGGTATCTCCCAATGGTACATCCACAAGACCAAGCTCAGTGTTAAACATAATGGCCACACCCCCGCTCTTACGATCCAACCTTGGACAGTGTATCACCGAGAACCCGGCTGGAGTTGCTGAGGCCAGTACATGGCCTGCATTTTCATCCAGCCATGTCTGGGTGATGCAAGCCAGATCAGTTGTTTCAGCAAGATCAGCTATAATAGCTGTCTTGTTTTAGATAGATCTGGCATTGCATAACACTGCCAAGGTGTGATGAGTTGTCAAAGAAGACCTCGGCACCTGCCCGCTCACATCAGAGCCCTTGGGTACGGGGACAAGACAGTGATAACCTCTGTCTTGACTCCATTTTGTCCCAGGGCATCTCCTGGACCTCACAACTCCAATCTGCCCTCCCCTTTCCTGTCCCCAACCAGGCCCAGCTCCCCTACTTTTTTTTTTTTTTTTACACTTTCTAAGAATGCCCAGAGCATGGCATCTAAAATAAGTGTCAGATGACAATGGGGGACATATAAAAGGATGTAATTCCCTGAGCCTGGTGGGAGAATAATGCCCAACCGTCGCTAAACCTCCCCAACACATTATAATAAAACCAATTAAACCACAATCAAACCTGCCCCAAGTAAAATAACAGATCTAATCTTAATAACAATACTAAATTAAACACTTTCCACTCTCTCTGTCTCACAGAGTGTGGAAAGAAAAATAATAAAAATAAAATAATAACCAGAATAAATAAACAAAAAAGAACAGAGACCTACCCACCCTCAAACAGCTTGAAAATTCACTCCTCCACACTCTCTCTCAGAATGGGGGACAAATAAATCCCACACAATGTCTCTCACACAATGGGGGAAACAAATAAACAAACAAATCTAAATCCAAATAACAAAATAAAATACTAAAACCTCATAAGTCATTTGGTTTCTTAATTGTTTATAAGTCCAGATTAGTCCAGCACTTCTCGGTTATAGGCAGATGAATATGCCCTGGAGCTCACTCCCTTGAGGGAACCATAAAGTACTGTTTAGTTACTTTCGTGGGCTCTCACCTCCACTCAAGAAACAGAGCCACAACATATTACCAATGAACAAAATCCCAGGAAGCAATCCAAAAGTCGATACTATAGTTAAGAACCAGAGTGACTCGCTGGGAAAACCAGGACCATTCCATGATCTGTATGTCTCACCTCATGCACTCCTCACCCTGACCAAGGCTCACACAGGCTGAAGGGAGTGAAAACCAGGTGACAATAGGGCCACAATCCCACTTCACTGTACCATCAAATCTTCACCCCGACAATTATCGGGGCAGAGCTGCAATCAAGGAACTCCAAACACCGAATCCACGGTCACTAGGTCACAGCCACTAGGACAGTCCTTCTCAGCCCCTACACCTCTTCCTAGACCCGCTTAATGACGCAACTGCCACTGGCTACTGCACAGCTGAACAGAAGTGCTATAGAGATAGCCAAAGCAGTTCTACAGCACACCACTAGATTGAGGCCAGAACCGAAAAGGAACTCCTCCAAACCAGTTCACCAGTATCTGCTGCAAGACCAGGTCACTACTAGCTCTACTCCTTCTTCCTCATTAGCACAGTTTTTCCACCAGCATAGCCCAACTACCGTGAGCAGGACAATCTTCACTCTACCCTCCACCACCGGGACTCCATGCCCTGCGTACAGCTCTCTCCACTGCGATCGAACTACCAGACACTCCAGGTAATAATTATCAATTTCAGCTTTGCAGAATCGCAAGTTCGGGGAATAAAAGTATTTATTTTGTGTGAATGCAAATATCAATAGAAGAGTCCACAGCTTGATTTTTTTCACGATGGTTTATCCACACTGGACCATCCGGAATAAACAAAAACCGAAACCAAAAAAAAATACAATTTAAAACGGGCAGTTTAAAACAAAACAAAGAGCAATAACTAATTTAAAAAAATCCTGCTCCCCACTCCTGCTTATAGCCTGTCCAGCACGGTGGCCATCTTGCATTAAACCAAGGATTCTTTACATTGAATCTGAGCTGCCATACATTTGACCATTCCTCCAACCTTGCCAAGTCCCTTCTCATCCATTCCACTCCATCTTGTGTATCAACCCTGTTGCAGATCTTTGTGTCGTCTGCAAAGAGACATACTTTTCCTTCCAGTTCCTCTGCAATGTCACTTATAAAGACATTAAAAAGGACAGGTCCCAGTACTGAACCCTACGATACCCCACTAGTAACCCTCCTATCTTAACTGTGGACTCCATTTACTACTACCCTTTGCATCCTGTTGTCTAGCCAATTTTGTATCCAGGCTACCACCTTGAGACCCACTCCAAGGCTGGCTAACTTGTGTATTAATCTTTTGTGTTGGACTGTATCAAATGTCTTGCTAAAATCTAGGTAGGCCATGTCCACAGCCCCTCCCTGGTCTACTACTTTGGTCACCCAGTCAAAGAAATCTATTAGATTCATCTGACATGACCTTCCCATCATGAATCCATGCTGCCTTGGGTCCTGTACCCCACTGGCCTCTAGGTACTCAACAATTCTTTCCTTCAGAAGTGATTCCATCATTTTCCCTACCACTGAGGTCAAACTAACTGGTCCGTAGTTTCCTGCCTCTGTCCTGCTTCCACTTTTGTGAATTGGAATCACTTCTGCCCTCCTCCAGTCCTCAGGTACCATCCCATCCTACCATGATTTGTTAAAGAGAGTAGTCAATGGTGTTACTAGTTCTACCCTTAGTTCTTTTAGAATTCTTGGGTGAATCCCATCTGGCCCCATTGCTTTGTCCACCTTCAATTTTATTAATTCTACCAGAACCCTTTCTTTTGTAAATGGACTAGTATCGACCCCCGTCTTAAGAGTGTTTCTCTTATTTGGTTTAGGTACCTCCCCCTCCTTTTCCTTTGTGAATACTGAGCAGAAATATTCATTCAGTATCCCTGCTTTTTCACTGTCACCCTCTGCCCACATTTCATCCCCTTTATTAAGCCTCAGAATCCCTCCTTTGGTTTTCTTCACTCCCTAATGTACTTATAAAAGGTCTTGTCCCCTTCTTAACAGAGTTGGCTATCCTTTCCTCGGTTTGGGTCTTTGCTATTCTGACTGCCTTCCCTGCCTCTTTCTGCTTTAACTGATAAAGCTCTCTGTCCTGCTCCTTCTGTGTTTCCTTATTTCCTGAATGCTATCCTTTTCTTCTTAACCTTCCCTGCCATCTCTTTTGAGAATGATAACGTTTTTTTCCTTCGTTGTGTTTGTTGATTTGATTTACACAAAGGCTTGTTGCCTCTGATGGCTGTTTTGATTACTCCCCATTGTTCCTCCACCCCTCCTTCTTGCCTGTTTGCTAGTGCTTTTCTGAGGCACACTCTCATTTTCCCAAAGTCAGCCCTCCCAAAGTCCAATACTCTTGCTTTTGTATGGCTTGACTGTATGGCTGTGTTTGTCGCGAACCACACTGTTTGGTGGTCGCTTGTTCCCAGATGGCTACCCACTTCTAAATCTGAGATTCTTTCTCTGTCCCCATTTGAGAGTACCAGGTCTAAGATTGCTCCCTCCCGAGTGGGTTCCAATACTAGCTGTCTAAGGCTTGCCCCTTGTAGGGCATCAAGAATGACCCTGCTCTTGGATGTACCTGCAGTAAAGGTGCTCCAGTTAACATCTGGCATATTCAGGTCCCCCATCAACAATATCTCCCCTTTTTCTGCCATTCTAAGGCTGCCTTCCATCATTTTCTTGTCCATTCCCTCCCCCTTAGATGGGGGTCTGTATACAACCCCCATGAGGATTGTGGTGCCATTTCCTGTCTCCAGGGTGACCCAGAGTGCCTCATGTGCTCCCTGTTTACTCTTTAGTGCTGTTGCTTTGATCTCTTCCTTTACATAGAGAGCTACTCCTTCCCCTCTTTTACCCTCCCTGTCCCTCCTGTAGATTCCATGGCTGGGATTTGTATGTTCCTGGATATACCTTCTATAGGAAGGACAAGATGAAAGGCAGGGGAGAAGAGTAACAATCTGTTATGGAGGGGATAAAAGTTACAAGGGAAGACATGGGGGAGAGAGAGTGCAGAGATTCTTTAGGGATACAGCTGCAGACAGGGATAGCAAAGAAAATAAGAGTGGGGTAGTATACTGGTCACCAAGTCAGGATAAAATCACAGATGTGGGGCTAGTGGATGAGATAAAGAAGGCTTTAACATACCCAATGTGGATTGGAGCATCCTGTAGGCCAGCAACAGTAAGAGCCAAGTTATTCTAGATGCAATAAAGGATGAATTTTTGATGCAGGGTTTGATGGCGCCGATATGGGGTTGGGCCATCCTGGACCAAGTGTTGACAAGTAGTGATCACTTTAAAATCATGAGAGTTGCTGAGCTCCTGGTAGGGAACTATCAGCAGTCTGTGTGATTTTAGGTAGATTTGGGATGTGAAGTGCTGAACATGAAAACACATATTCTTGACTTGAAGAATGCAGACTTTGCACACATGAGGCAATATTAGGGGTATAACAGAGAACTCAAGAGTGGATGTGGGAGCAGAAGAAAGGTGGTCCTTGATAAGGGTGGGGGTTCAGGCAGTCACTGCAATCTACCTTAAAACAGAAGAGAAAAAAGAAAAAGAAGATGGCCGGCCCAACAGCTTGGAGGGTTGAAGCACTAGTGCCCTAGCTCCAGTGATGCTGGTGACCTGGGTTCAAGAATGGACACAGATCACTCGGGAGCCAGACTGGGGAGGGAGGATTGAGCATTTCAAGGACTGCTCTCCTCCCTTGAGAAGTGCATTGAGTGTGACTTGCTGCTTATGGGCCACCTGGAGGTGTCCAGGAGGTAGCGCAGTCTGAGCACACAAATACTAGGAAAGAAGGATGATGCACAGGATGCTGGGGCTGTCTCTGCCAAGGTGAAGCTCGCACATTGCACCCATTGAATGTGCATGGATCCAGGGCAAAACTAGGTGGAAGAACACCTCTGGCTGCAGGTTGAAGTCCAATTCCTTGCAAGCTCTGCACCAGTGGCTGCCCCCCATCTTTTAAGAAGAGGATGTTGGAGGCAAGGTAAATCCATGAGAAGTCGAGTGATGGGACTGGGGGTACTGGATAGAGGGGGGGAAGAGATGTGATGGTAAAATGTATATTGGGGAAAAAAAAGGAGTACGAAAAGAGAGCTGCTGTGGTTTACAGAGGATGTGGGCACAACAGTGAGAGAGAAAAAGGCTCCATACAGAAACTACAAAAAAGACCCAGAGGGAAGAAGACAGGGCTGAATATGTTTCTAGACTCACAGAACGCAATCTTTCATATAATAGTAGGCTGTCACATGTCACTCCTTGAAATGAACTTTGGCTCAGTAAGCAAGCCTTCTTGTCCAAAACTAGTAAATACATAAATAAAATCAGTAACTTCTTGAATAATGAGTCTCAAGGAATAAATGAACATTAGGCAAAAATAAGTTTCTACCATAAGAGAACCACAATAAATACAGTAGATGGTAACATCACAAAATTCTAGTTTTGTAATAAAAGTTTAATGTGATACTTCAGAACATACATACATATCTCTTGACAAAGTTGTTATGCAGCCGTAAGTATCCATATATGCAAGACACGCTGGTATTCACCCACTAGGTAATAACTAATGTGATACAGTCATAGACAACACTCCAGACAGGCTAAATCCTGCATTAATAAAACACATGCAATGGAAGAAAATAGATGTTCTAGAGACAATATTATACTTGAACTCCTGCATTTTTATATTAGGGTGAGGGTATTCAGAGTTTGTTTTGTATCAGTTAGTTAGCTATTATAGTGCAATGACGTCCTTTTTACTAGCATCAAGCACAGGTTACCAGGTTTCCAAGAAAACATGCTGTCTCCCATTAGCATTCAGTTGGATTCATTACAATTTCATGCACATTTCCAAATCATTCAGCCAGTGGGCAATGTTGGGAAGTAAGGCACACATTCAGTGTTGTGCAGGAGTTTTCCTGGCATTCATAAGGGTGAAATCTTATAATCTCAGCCTTCTTGCCCCGATTACAGCTCACGTCAGCACACAACATAAATTCAATGGGGATGCATTGCGACCAGGAACAGTGCAATCCTGTTACAGAATAGTGACATAAACATGAATTCACCCTCTTCAATTAGACATTTGGGGCAAACTGGGTCATTGGATGATTTCTATCTGTGCAGCTTTACTGGAGTGAGATAAGTTTTGTACAGTAAACTGAACTGCATTCTGTGCAGTTTATTCAAACATGAGCAGCTATGCACATGTTGTATAGTTGCTTGCCATGTGGATTCCTCCATCCCTATACCAAGCTCCTCCCTCCATTCAGCTTGTGCTTTAACCTGGGGAGGAGGGCCTGCTCATATAAATAACTTGTAGAAGGCTGTTAAAGGGCTAGTAACTGGGTGTCCTAATGGGGATCTCCTCTATGGGTGTGTGTGTGTGTGTGTGTGTGTGTGTGTGTGTGTGTGTGTCATGTGTACCTTAAGAAGATACTGCCTAATTCTGTGGTATGCAAAAAAAATCACCTGAATGTATTCTGTGTTCTTGACTGAGATCAATAAAAAGATTTAAGTGTACCCCCACAGAACAAATCTGATACCCTCAGCAACCCACAGTTAGACCATCTCAGAACTGCTTGGTGTAGGAAAACATTATACCCCTGTGACCCCTTGAATGCAGCTGTCAAGACTACATTGTATGACAATCCCTTCCCCTGGCCAATACATTTATGATTCCCAATCCACAGTCTGGGCATTTGTTTTGTAAATGGGTATTTGCTGGTTGGGGCCTTGCAGTGTTCTTACAGGTGATAGGAAATAGTTTTACAGTCCTAGATGCCCTCCTATTGTCCTTTTAGTGTCCATCCAATATTCTGTTATGTTTTTGACATTTTTTGTTAATTTAATAATCTATTTGTTTTGCCTTTGAAACAGCCTTGAATTCCTTTTTTCTCAGCAGTTGCTGCTGACTCTTTTCAAACTGCCTGAACATTCTATGACATTTACACCATTCCAGGCTCTTCAGATGAGTAACATGGAATGGTGTCATTGATGTGGCAAAATGTTTTAGAATACGAACAGAAAGAGCAGTAGCTGGTGAGGAAAGTGGATCTATATGCAGATCTGAGGGCACCCCAAAGCTAAATCCATTATTTATCAAAAAATGGTCAAAGCATATCAAAATATATAACTGTCATGAAAAGGAAGACAGAAAGTCAGTTTACTATGTAAAAATAATTTCCTTTCTCCTTTAATGCTGGTGTCAAAAAGTCTGAGATCAACCCACATTTGCACCATTCCCCTTTCATCTCCATCCAGCTCCAGGTTGTGCCTGGGTTCTGATTGCCGGCAAGGTCAACTGGGCAGCCCAGTAGAAATGATTCATATTTGGAAAGGCTGTCTCCCTGTTTGATGGGGAGATGCAGGATGCTATTCTTAATAGGAGCCATTTTCCCTGCCCAGAGAAATTCATGTAAAATACTATCCAGCTGCTTAAAGATATTTTCTGGCACTCTAAAATAAGTATAGACACTTAGGAACAACACACAGCTTGTCCTTCTTTATCCAGCCTATTAGGCTGATGGGGAGTGCCTTCCACCTTTCACAGTCTTTTTTAATAAATGGCCAATAAACTGAAATAGTTTTCCTTGTACAGTAGGGAAGGGTTGCCTGGAATGTTAACTCCCATTTACTTTAAGGACATAACCACCTGCATGTTGCGTGAACTCTTGATGAGTTGTTCATTTTCTACCTTTACCCAGAGGCAATATCTCACTCTTGGCCCAGTTTATTTTATAACTAAACACACTGCCATACTCCATTGAAAGATTAGGCAGCCTAGGAATTTCTTCCTTGCATTTTTGCATGCAACGGATGATCAGCAAAAAGGGAACCTTTAAAGGTTTCTTTGCTCACTCATACCCCTGCCAATTTCTGATCATGCCTTATTGCTGCAGCCAAAGGTTCTAAAGTAATGACATACTATAAAGAAGAAAGGGGGCACCCCTGCCTTATTCTTCTATGAAGGGTGAAGGGTTGTAACAGCTAACCATTAACCAGAATTTGTACTGATGGCTTGTTGTAAAGTGTTTGTAACAGCTGGCCATTAACCAGAATTCATGCTGATGGCTTGCTGTAAAGTATTTGTAACAGTGGACCATTGACTGGAATTTGTGCTGTTGGCTTGTTGTAAAGTATTTGTAACAGTGAACCATTAACCAGAATTTGTGCTGATGGCTTGTTGTAAAGTGCTGGAATCTATCTTACCATGTTCTCTCCCAAGCCATAGATCCTGAGCGTGACAAACATATACCCCCACTCCATGTAGTCAGATGTCTTTTTGGCATTGAGGGCCAGAATTGCTTCTCCTTCCCCTTCTTGTTTCTTAGCCCATTGCCATATCACATTTAGTGACTTACAGACATTAAGCTTCCTGTACCTCCCTTGCACAAAGTCAGCTTGGTCCTTATGGTTAATTTGGGTAGTGCTGTTTCTAGTCTGCTGGCTTTTACAGAAAGGAAAGGGGGAAGGGGAAATTGTTTAGCCAGAAAAGGTACACTAAGTCAAAGCCAGAACTTCTTTCCAGGTGTGACCTAGGAGTACAAGGAAGTTAAGTGACTTTCTCAGGGCCACACAGTGTGCAAGTGGGGGCTGATGGGATTCAAACCCAGGTTTCCAGGTTTGGAGCTCAGTGCCCTTAACCACTATGCTATGCCTCCTAACAGAGGCAATAATTACATCAAATTACACTAAATTATTAAAAATGACAATTACTAAATTAAAGGAGCAATAATTTTATAGTCAGCAGAGATATTGGCCTATATGATCCACAGTGTTGGGGATCTTTGCCTGGTTTGGGGAGTACAATGATAGTGGTACACTGCATAGAGGAAGGTACTGCACCCAGAGCCAGGATCTGCAACACTATTTCATATAATGGTTCCAGAAATCTGAATTGAAATGTTTTGAAAAAATCTATAGGGAGCCCATCCAGTCCTGGTGCTTTCCCTGCTTCAAGATGCATTATTGCCCACTTGACTTCTTCCCAAGTTATAGCACCCTCCAGGCTATTTTTAGTATCTTCATCAATCCCGGTTGTGGGAGCTTTGGCTAAAAAGTTTTATATGTCTTCTTCCATGGGTTGGACCTCAGACAAATGCAATTACTGATAAACAATCAAAAGCATTCCCCATCTGAGCATCTGTGTGTTTAACCCCAGCATTTCTGACCTGGGATACATTCTTGGCACTTTTCTTGTTATGCACCAAGGTAGCCATTTACCCTCTGTATCTCCCTCAAATTAATTGGTCCCAGAAAATATGAATGATGTGGCTGGGGGTACCGGATGGAAGGGGGTGGTCAGGAGAGACATGGTGGAAGAATGTATATAGCAAAAGAAAGGGGCATGAAGAGAACACTGCTGTGGTGTACATAGGATGTGGTCAGAGCAGTGAGAGTGAAGAAAGCTCCATATGGAAACTACAAGAAGACCCATGGGGAAGAAGACAGGGTTGAATATGTTTCTAGACTCGGAGAACACAATATTTCATGTAATAATAGGCACATGCCGCTCCTTGAAATGAACTTTGGTTCAACAAGCATAGGCTGTCACATGCCACTCCTTGAAATGAACTTTGGCTCAGCAAGCAAAGGCTGTCACATGCCACTCCTTGAAATTAACTTTGGCTCAGCAAGCAAAGGCTGTCACATGCCGCTCCTTGAAATTAACTTTGGCTCAGCAAGCAAGCCTTTCTGTTCAAAACTTGTAAATAAATACATAAAATCAGTGACTTCATAAATATTGTGTTTCAAGGAGTAAATGAACAGTAGGAAAAAAGAAAAACTTACTCACCATAGTAATGTTGTTTCTTCTAATGGAGTCTTGCTGTATTCTGACTTTATGCAGTTAGCCCCAGCACTTGTACTGCTCTGGAGAGGAAAGGGTTAACTTTATGCCAAGGCATAGAACGTCGAGCTCTGTTTTCAAACCTCTGTCCAAGGTACTCCTCAGTGTAACCATCAGATTCTTACGAGCACTATACTAACTAACTAACAACCCAGAAATTGTTTTTAGAAATTTCCTGCCAAAAGGCAATAACCATAAATTTAGGGCCCAAAGACTCAAGTCAGGACCCCCAAAAAGAATCCAAGTAGGTAATAAAGTATATAACAATAAAATGTAAGAACAAAAAAACTCATTTAAAGAAGAGGCAACCAGGTACACCCCTGAGGTGCAACACTGAGCCTGCCCAACCACATCCCAAAACAACTAGGTTCCAGGAGGGGAGGCAGGGAAGGAGGTCAGAATACAGCAAGACTCCATTAGAAGAAACATTACTATGGTGAGTAATTTTTTCTTCAAACAACATGCAGTCTTGCTGTATTCTGACTATATACAGACTACCAAGCAGTACCCCCAAGGAGGAGGGCTCTACAGAACCTATTTTGGGAACAGACTCT
Source organism: Neoceratodus forsteri (assembly GCA_016271365.2). Lineage (NCBI taxonomy): Eukaryota > Metazoa > Chordata > Ceratodontiformes > Ceratodontidae > Neoceratodus > Neoceratodus forsteri. The sequence goes on from CM057449.1 coordinate 1,745,521,253, forward strand.
GCAGTACTGCTGTGCCAAACCTTGCATCACTTCTAGACTGAATGTCGAGGGAGTAATGCTTGGTAAATGTGTGAACAGTCTTCCAGGTGGTTGCTTTACAGATTTCCACTAAGGGTATATCCCTGGCAGCTGCAACCAAAGCAGCTGTACATCTGGTGGAGTGAGCCCTGAGGTCTGATGGAGACTCTTTCCCCAATTTTGAATAGCAGAACTGTATGCAAGAGACAATCCATCTAGCAATAGTTCTCTTAGTGGCAGGTTTACCTTTACCCACCTCCCCATAAGTAATAAACAGCTGCGAGCAGTCATTTCTATGTGTTTTAGTGGATTCTATGTAGTAACTCAGAACCCTCTTTTCATCAAGACTGTGTAATCTCCTCTCTCTCCAGAGGAGGTGTCATCAGTGAAAAATGCAGGCAGTGTCATAGATTGGTTCAGATGAAGGTCTGATACCACTTTGGAAAGGAATTTTCTATTTGTATGAAGGACCACCTTGTCTCTGTGGAATGAAATGAAATCAGGTTCCACTGATAAAGCCTGTAACTCACTGATTCTCCTGGCAGAGGTGATAGCAACCAGGAACACAGTTTTCCAAGTCAGGTATTTGAGCTCAGCTGAGCAAAGTGGTTCGAAGGGAAGCTGCATCAACTGTGCAATACAGATATTCAGGTCCCATAAAGGAGTAGGATCCCTGAAGGGAGGATTGATATGGACCAAACCCTTGAAAAAATTCTTGAAAACTGGATGGGAGACTAGAGAGGAAGCCTTCCCAGCTGAAATAAAAGCAGAAATAGCTGCCAAATCCACCTTGAGAGTGGTAGGCCATAGGCCTTAATTGTCAAGGTACACCAAATAATCCAAAGCAGTGGCAATGTCAGCTGAGTCCGGCTGAGTGTGCCTCTGGAAGCACCAGAACCAAAACCTCTTCCATTTAGAACTATAGGTTTTTCTAGTGGAAGGCATTCTACTAGTCTTAAGGATATCCAGAGCTGATTGTGAGAGATGCAGGCCTGCATATTCTAGCTCTTCAAGAGCCAGACCTTGAGCCTGAGTGTGTGAAGATTGGGGTACAATATCCTCCCCTAAGATGAGGTGAGGAGGTTGAACTGTCTGGGAAGGCGCAGAGGAAATGTCACTGATAGTGACAATAGTAGAGGATACTAAGGCTGTCTGGCCCAGTCCGGGGCTACCAGAATCACAGAGCAAGGTTGGGATCTGATCTTGACCAGAACTCTGAATATCAGAGGAAAAGGAGGAAAAGCATAGAGAAACCTGTTGGTCCAATCCATCAGGAGGGCATCTAGAGGAACAGACCCCAGGAGGTGGGGTCTACAGCAGAATAGAGGGAGCTGATGATTGTCCCGTGCTGCAATAAGATCTATCTCTGGAGTGCCCCATCTCTTTAAAATGATCTGAAGAATGAGAGGATTCAGGGCCCATTCGCGGTAACCTTGGGAAATCCTGCTGAGAGCATCTGCAAGTACATTGTCCTTTGCTGGGAGATGCACAGCAATCAGAGAAACCTTCAGGGAATAAGCTAGTGACCATATTTTCATGGCCTCGGTGCACAAGACTGAGGGCTGAGTGCCCCCCTGCTTGTTGATGTACCACATGGTTGTGATGTTGTCTGTCCTGATCTGCACCACTTTCCCCTGAATTATGTTCGAGAATGTCTGGAGTGCAAGAAGGACAGCCCTGAGTTCAAGAAGGTTTATGTGTAGAAGAGACTCCTGAGGAGACCAAGTTCCCTGAGCAGTAAGCTGATCCAGATGAGCTTTCCATCCCAGCAGGGAAGCGTCTGTGGTGAGAATCACTGTGGGAACCTGACTGAGGAAAGGAACCCTGTACCTCAGATTGTCCTCTTCCAGCCACCACTGGAGAGCCTGAACCAGAGTTAGAGAAACTTGAACCAACTTGGAGAGGGGATCTTTTTTCTGAGACCAAAGGACTCTTAGATGAAATTGAATATCTCTCATCTGGAACCTTGCCCCTTGCAACACTGCAGTGCAGGCTGCCATATGGCCTAGCAACTGCAAGAAGTGTCTGGCTGGCCAAGACACAGGTGGATGAAAAGAGGAAGCCAGAGTGATGAGGGATTGCACTTTTGAGAGAGGAAGAAAGGCCTTGGCCTGAACAGTGTCCAGCTCCACTCCTATAAATATGAGAAGCTGGGCTGGTTCCAAACAGAGTTTTCCAGATTTAGAATGAATCCTAGGGAGTCTAGAAGGTTTTCAGTGACCCCTACAGCTGACCTGACTTGGTCTTGGGACTGGCCTACTATGAGCCAGTCATCCAGATAAGGAAACAGTAAGATTCCTGTCTCCTGAGGAAGGCCACCACTACTGCCAGACACTTGGTGAATACCCTTGGAGCAGATGTTAGGCCGGAAGGCATTGCTCTGAACTGGTAATGGCCTGAGGGTAGTTTGAACCTGAGGTACTTTCTGTGGGACTGCTTGATAGGTATGTGGAAATAGGCATCCTTGAGGTCCAGGGAGGCTAGCCAGTCTCCTGGTCTTAGAGAGGGAAGAATTATTCCCAGAGTCACCATCTTAAACTTTGATTTTAATATATGTTTGTTTAGGTATCATAGATCTAGGTTGGGTCACCACTCCCCTGTCTTTTTTAGGGTAAGGAAGTACCCGGAGTACAATCTCTTTCCCCTGTGAATGAGAGGTACCTTCTCCATTGCTTGCAGAAGCAGTAGAGAGGAGACCTCTGCTTCTAAAGCCTGTGTTTCCTCTGGAGAAGGAGGACAGAAAGCCTTTGCTCTATACGTTGGGAACCTGCTGTAGCTGAGAGCAAGTCCCTGGCTCACTACTTCCAGGACCCACTTGTCTGAAGTGATAGACTTCCAGGCCTGAAAAAAGTGAGCCAGTTCACCCCCTACAGGGACTGGTGAGGCAACCCTGACTGACACATTAAGGTGTCTGTTTGGCAGGGGGCTTAGACTGAGAGGAGGAGGAGGATGCAGCCCTTGTCATCCCCCTTCTGCCTCTTTCCCTAAAGAACCCCCTCTGCTGAAAAGAAGAGGAGGCCTGGGCCTGGTAAAGAGGCCTTTGAAAAGGCCTGCCCCTGCCAGCCCTAGATTGCTGCCTTTGAGGAGTGGTCTGCTTTTCTTTTGGCTGCAGCACTCCTATAAGTGGTCCTGTATTCGTCCATCTTTTTCATGTAAGTCTCTGTTTGCTCCCCAAACAGAGAGTTACTGGTGACAGGAAAATCCATGGCCTTGGTCTGGATATCCTGAGATAAGTTGGTACACCTGAGCCAGGCAAATCTCCTCATGGAAACAGATGTAGTCATAACCCTAGAATGAACGTCATTCGAGTCCACAGCAGCATGAAACAGACCTTTGAAGCTTAGATGCTATCCACAGCCACCTGCTCCAGCTCCTTGGCCAGCTGGGAAGGGACATTTTTAGCCAGCTCCAGAACCATATCCCACCTAGACTTCTGGTATCTGGCTGTAATATGCCATTGTAGTTGGATTGCCTGAGTCCCAAAGAGGATGCCAAATACTGTTTTTTTTGCCACGGCATCCACTTTCCTGGAATCCTTATCTGTGGGGTGAGATGTCAGGGGAATATTAGCTTTGTCAAAGGCTGCAGCTTGCACTACCCCAACATGGCTGCAATAACTGGTAAGGAATTCCATTCCAGGACCTGACAGGGCATACCTCCTGTCCATCTTCTTATCCACAGGAGGTATGGATGTTGGAAACTGTAATATTTTTTGGGTCTGTTTCCCCAGGGTCTTGTGCAGAGAGATAGACACCCTTTTGGACTCTAGGACATCCATCATCTCAACATAGTCAGGCTCCTCCTGATCCTGTTCAGCTTCTTCCACTGGAAGCTGAAGAGTCTTAGCCACCTTCCTGTAAAACAAGAAGTGGGAGGGGGACTCATAAAGCCTGGGAGGAGACATGTTAGAAGGCCTGTCTGGGGAGATGTCGGGCTCAATAGACTCATGTAGGTCTTCATAATCTTCAACTTCATCATCTTCGTCTCCTTCCCAATCACCCTCATAAAATGCTTCAGGGTCATAGTCCCTACTAATACACTTACTGTACCAGGACAGAGATGTAAACACCGAAAAATAAAGAAATGGTTTAAACAAACCGACCAATTTTACTATGACCGAACCGAAGTGAAGGAGAGGATCTCCGGAGCAACTTCTCAGTTAGGCAGAGTAAGAATCTGATGGTTACACTGAGGAGTACCTGGGACAGAGGTTTAAAACTCGAGCTCGACATTCAGTGCCTTGGCATAGAGTTAACCCTTTCCTCTCTGGAGCAGTTCAAGTGCTGGAGCTAACTGCATATAGTCAGAATACAGCAATACTTCATGTTGTTTGAATAAAAGCTTCTACCATAAGTAAACTGCCATAAATGAGAGTAGCTGGTGACATCACAAAATTCTCACTCAACAAGCCCCTAAGAAGACCCATAGAAGGCACAGATGGGGCCAAATTATACCTTGACTGCCTCCAAGGCAATTTTCAAAGGGGCTGCTATGGCCACTTGTCCCTGGAGACAGGAAGGTGCAGGGAGCCAATAGTAAATTGTTCCATGTCTGACACTGGACATGAACAGCTGGGGACTCAGCATAGATAATTTTTTGTCTAAGTGGACTTAGTCACAAAAACAGTTGGATGTATGCTGTGAGAAACCACATCCGATTGCCACAGACTAGATGCACTTTTCAAAAAACACCCCCTGTGTTCAAGAGCATAATGAACAATGCAAGGACTGCTGGAACTGGCATATAGCCTAAAGCTGTCTTTTTGAAAATCATACCAAGTAAAGCCACTTCTAAGTGTACATTATATAAAGGATAATGCCTGATGTACAGGTGATAACCATAGTATAATCACCTCGAATGGTTGCTAGAGCATCAGTAAACCTCGAGAGCGCAGCTTGAGAGGTTTACAATTGCCCTAGCAACCATGAGAGATGATTACACCGTGGTTATCACCTGTATATCAGGCATTGTCATTTATAGTGTATGGGACTCGACATGAGAAGTTACCCCCCCCCCCCGGAACAAAAGTAATTTAGCCTTACCTTATTAAAGAATCTGCACTACAGTCACATGATTGTGTAGGAAGACAATTTATTAGGGTACATGGACTGAATGACAGCAGGCCAAAATAGCACCAGAGTTAAAATCTGTATCTGACATAGAGATGGCTAGACTCAGTTACAGTAAACTGAGACAACTGGAATGTTATTTGAATACTGTACTGAGGCTAACAATCACAATCTTGGTGTGTAGAATACTGAATAACACTGGTATTCCGTTTTGTAAACCCACTGCTATGACATAGATGAGATAGGTTTATAATTACTGGTCTTCAGTTTTTAACATTGGAATAAGTAGTTGATATTTCCCGTAACAACCAGCTGGTTGTTACGAGATTCATGTGCTGCGATTGTCCTAGTGATGCCATGAGCATTCTTTGAGTGTACACATAAGCCCAGTGACAGCAAGTAAAAAAAATGGCATCAGAATTTGAAATAAAATCTGCTCTTACTTGCTGAGCGCTGCATGTCTGTTCCGGGTCTCCTTGGTTCACAGGTTAGTTAAATAAAGTGTTCTTCCCCTCGGTTCGCCAGTAAAATATGTAAAAGTAATGAAAAATCAAATAACAAAGCATAAAAAAGTGTTTGCCATGATTGTTTACTGAAAGGCAAATCAGTAATTTGGACACGGTCCCTTTCTTTCCACAGGAACCCCCTGAACTTGTGGGCACGTTACCTAGACGACCAACCGACAAAGAGCCAAGAAGACCATGCAATGTTTTTAACATTTCAATGGCTATAAAATCTATTTTTTAGCAGACAGTTGTAACCGTTTTAACTGTTTTTTTTCCTCTATACTCATAATTTTCTATTACCATAAATGTGTTCTCCGACCACGCCGAATCCCTGTTCTTTACATGCTGTTGTGGACTCGTAGAGAAGGTCAGAAATGTTCTGTTACCAATTGTTTGGGGTTTATTTCATGTTTTTCTACTAATTAAAAACCCTGCTGTTCAAAAAATCCCTTATCTGTCCCTTTGCAGTTTAGTAATGCCCTTTGAGTTTGTTTTAAGGTTTCCTGGTATAATTTGTCTTGTCTTTTACAGTGGAGCTTTGTATTTGCATTGTACGTGATCTCCACTGCATAAAAAATTGATGCCAAGCAATTTATAAAAAATAAATCATGAGGAGGTGGTTTTAACTCGAATTTAATGCAAACCCTTGTCGAGTGATGCTTGCATAAACCCCTCGAGCTCGCTCTTGGGGTTTATGTAGCATCACTGTTACTCAATGCATTAAATTCTTGTATCAACCACCTCATACATATTCTCTATATAAGGTTCGGACATCACAACAGTGGGATTACAAGGTTGTAATGTGTTTGATTTCAGTGGATAATTAGGGCTACCCATACATTATAGAATATTTAAATTATAATTGTACGTTTTAATAAGAGTCCAATTCCTCAAACCAAAGAAAATACAGGAACTAGTTGAACAATACTTAAGAATTTTGGTCACCAGTAAAAAGGTGGAAGGCCATTTTAAATTGGAAAATAATTACATCAGCAGCGCATTACAGTTACCTCTGCTTGATACCTGTAGCAAATTAGAAAATATATATTTATTTTACAAAATAAAATTATTTTCTGACAAAATGCATTAGAGAAGCACATCCTGATAATCAGGTTAACATGTCCTATAGAGTAGGACAATCTGACAGGGCAGCACCAGTGGGTAGGATTAGCGTTACTTAGTAGGCAGTAGTTAAATTGGAATTTCAGAGGTGGTGGAGCTCTGATGTCATAATTGAGGCCAGTAATATAGTGTGTTATTAACTAGTAAGCGATACCGCATGCATGCACAAGAAGGAGACAATCACAATTTTATTTTGCCATTTAGTTTAACTTTTATTAACTTTCTAAACCAGTACACATGCATTAAACCATAATAATCAAATATGCGGCACAGTGGCATGAAAGGCTGAGGCATCCATGCATTACCCTGCCACACGGTGACCCGTGTTCACAGTGCGAGGCGGACACATGGGGTTGGCGAGAGGTAGAGGACTGGTGTCTATAGGACAGCTCTCCTCTCCTGGGGATGGGGGAAGAACAGGGTCGGCATTTCCCTGACACCTAGCGGAGTCTGGGTGCCAGTGCAACATGGAGCCTGTACACAAACAAGGGGGGGTTGAGCCACCAGCCGGCATGCTGTGGGCAGAAGCGCGCACAGCTCAGCCATTGCTGACATTGCATGCTCCACCTGGGGGACCAATTGAAACACCAGGAAAAGAGGTCCCAGGTTGAGCCACATGAACAGCCACCCTCTGCAGGCCCTGACTCCGAATGGTGCTTCCCCCAGAATCTGTGTCCTATTCGAGGTGAGTTGAGTTGGGACTCTCACCACCCTGCCACGGTGGAAACCATGCGGGAAGAAGAGGAAGCTTGCCTGATGTTGGGGTATGGGGCTTGGTGGGTGGCTGAGATGGATTGTCAACTGGTGGAGACCTAAGGAGAAACAGATTGACCAAAAAAAAAGAAAAGTACAACATCAAACAATAAGGAAAGACAGTGATACAATAGTATCACATAGTCCTCTCCCAACTCTCCTCCTATCGCTCCGAAACTTCCTTCTTCACTCCCTTCCAATCTGGGTTTCAGAAGAACGACTTGACCACAACTTCCCTACTCAGACTCACTGACTGTATCTGAACAGGGATGGACAGTGGGTAAATCACCTCTGCCATATTTATCAACCTCACTAAGGCTTTCAACATGGTTTCCCACCCCCCTCCTAATCGGAAACCTTACTGCAGCTGGCCTATCTGACTCTGCCACAAACTGGTTCATAGCCTACCTCACAGGTAGGACACAATCTGTTAGAATAGCTGATTCACTATCCTCCCCACTCCAAATTACCACCAATGTGATACAGGGATCTGTACTTGGCCCACCATTGTTCTCCATCTTTCTCAATGACCTCCCGACAGTTTGTGCATCATCCTCCATACACATATATGCTGACAACACTGTCCTGTGCCCTCCGGTCACTCCTCTGATGAAGTAGCAGCCAGACTCCAACTTGAGTTCAGTAATGTTCAAAGTTGGCTTAGCTCTCATCAAGTTATCCTTAATGCAAAGAAGACAGTCGCAATGACCTTTGAAACTAGGCAGAGACTCTCTAGGCTAACCCCCTCTATCTTCCTTCCATACCCTTGATGGAACTATCCTCGAGGACACATCCTCATTTAGGTACCTTGGGGTTTGGCTCGATCAACACCTCAACTTTGCTGAACATGTGGATGCCATCCTGGAAAAACTGTACCCCAAGCTCGGTGCACTATACAGGAACTGTAGTTGTCTACCTCTAATGGCCAGGCATGAACTAGTCCAGAAAATGATTCTACCTATTTTTGACTACTGTGATATAGTCTACAGTGCCACTCCCATGTTTTCCTTAACCAAACTGGATACCCTCTTCAACGCTCTCTGTCATTTGGCATTTGCTGCTCTTCCCCCCCATAACTGCAACCTCTATCACTCTTGCCTTCCCTTCTCTTGACAACAGGCGACTCTCCCACTTTACCAAATTCAGCTCTAAATTCTGGTTTGGCCTCTCCCCTCTACCTCTCTTCCTCCCTCCCCCCTCACACACTCTCTCAGATCAAATGACTCCCACACTTTGATTGTCCCTCAATGCAAGACCACTATAGGACAATCAGCATTTTCACACTGCTTCCCCAAACTCGGGAACTCCTTTCCACTACAAATCCATCACTCCTCGTCCACCACATCCATCTCATCTGCACTGCTAAACTTCTCTTCAAACTGCAGCTGCTCCCAACTCACATTTCCAATTATCCCTAATCTATGCTGCTCTCCTCCCGCCAAACTTCTTCTTTCTACCTCATCTCAGTAGCTGTTAGTCTTATGCTTCAAGGTGAGCCCATCCACGTGACTCAACTGCATAACTAGCTGCCCACCCCTACCCTACTTACCCACATCACACTCCCAACTCCAACACTACTGATTTCTTACTGTCACTTGCCTACTGCCTCCTGGCTCTTTCCCCCACCCCTAATTTTCTTATTTAATTAGCACTTACTAGCACTTATGTCTCATGCTCTGGACTTGCAATTATGTCTCATAATCCGTACTGTACAATGTTATGTCTATTCGTCTATTTACGTTCTTTGCTGTGGAATACTATTTTATACACTGTACAACTGAATTTTACTATGCCTCATTATGAATATAACCCTTTATTTTGCACACCTCAGAATGTTAAAGACCATACAATACACTGCCCCAGACTGAAATGCTCACCTCAGCCTCCAAGACTGGAGCTTTCTTGACACCAGCACTGACATCAACACTGCCATTGAAAGCTTCATAAACAAGTTTAATTCAGTATGTAATATCTATGCCACCTACACTAAACAAAAGATCCGTGATTACAACAGCCCCTGGATCACCCCCCAGCTACTAGCCCTCATGAAATATAGAGATGCCCTGTGGTGCAAAGCTAGAAACTTTGGTACCCTGGCAGACTACCAGAATTATAGACCCACCCATAATAAGTGCACTTGGGCTATGCATAAGACCAAAAGCAATCACTTTAAGAGTAAGCTGACAAATTCCTGGGGCGACAGCCATTGATTCCGGGAGAACATCAAGTCTATCTGGCAAACCCAATAAAACTTCTCCCACCTTTTTGAACATTGAGAGTCATTCCACACAGGATCACTACCACATAGCTAATGTTTTCAACAAGGCATTTACCGACCTCAGTGGCATGCTGTTTCCTAGCTTCCTCCAGCCCTCAACTGATATATATCCCACACAAAATCCAGTGACCCAATCAAACTCTCCCCTGCCTTTCTACCTCAGAGTTATCACCCCTCACGAGGCTAAAAGATACCTCATAAAGGCTCTCAGAAATTCCACAACTAGTAGTGATCAGCTTGACCTCAAACTTGTTAGACTCACCCTGGACATAATTCTCACTCCCCTCACCAAAATCTTTCCCTGATATCTGGTGAATTCCCACAGATCTGGAAGGTGGCAGTGGTCACCTCTGTCTTCAAAAGTGGAGAGAAAGAGTCAACTTTGCAAACTACCTCCCAATATCAATCTTATCCCCCTCTCTCAAAGGCATTAGAGCACATCGTTTCTGACTAACTGACAGAATATCTAGAGAAATACAAACTGCAATGCCTGCAACAACACGGCTTTCGCAAACAGTACTACAACCGCTCTAGTCGAGTATACCAGCTTTATTCACAATGCCCTGGACAGAGGGCTCTTGGTGGGGGCTACGTACATTGACCTCTCCAAGGCCTTCGACACTGTAAACCATAATCTGCTCCTGAGTCAACTCTCCCTTACCGGCCTCTCCTCTTAATCTATAGACTGGTTTAGGAGCTACCTCACTGGGAGGGTCCAAAAATGAAAATACAAGACATCTTCTCCAAAAACCATAGTGTCACCACAGGGGTTCCCCAAGGCTCTGTCCTTGGCCCTCTACTGTTCAGCTTATTTCTAAACAACCTCCCACAATCTGTAAATGACCACGTTCTGCTTTATACAGATGAGACAGTCCTATATTCATGCAGTGCTAACCCCACTATGTGTGAAAAGCAAATACAGGCTAATTTCTCATCTGTAGAACATTGGTTCCTTCAATCCAAATTACTCCTTAATTGCAAAAAAAAAGACCATGTTATTCACATTGTCATGTAACAAACACCTTACCCACCAACTTCACATTCTTAACAGTCAGAACTCTCCCTTTGAAATGGTCCAAACTTTTAAATACCGAAGATTGACACTAGACAGCACCCTATCATTAAGTCAACAGACTGACTCCAATGCAAAACTGGAACTACTGGACAGACATAGTCAATGACTTACTGCTGAAGCAATAAAAACTGCAGTTAACAGTTCAGTGCTCTCAGTGATCAACTGTGGGCTAGCAGCCTATGGGGTTGCCTCCCAATCCTCACTAAAACATATCAGAACAGTGCTTAATCATGTTGTCTAGTCCTAGGTGTACCCCGCCTCACCCACAGCTGTGAGCTATACTCTCAGATGGGGTGGCTCAACCTCGATTGCCACATTCAGTATCAAGTTTGCCTTCTCTTGTCAAGAAATCTACTCTTGAACTTATCGCTCCAGGACTACAAAACCTCCTTAACCAGCCTAACACCACCAGATACATCGGGGGTTGTTAAACAATTTGACCCTAAGCATCCCGTTCCACTGAACCATGCAAGGCCAACGGTCCTATGAGTATCGGGCACTGATATGGCTCAATGCGCTTGACATAGGCATTGCAAAAGAAGTAAAGCTAGGACCTTTTAAATCTAAAAACCATGTGGCTGCAGCAAGCTAATAGGGTGGCTATAGTCCCTGTAGTTTTTAAGGTCTGCTTCCGTACAAAGCGCCCATTCCAATGGACCACAGCCACAGAGCAGGCAGGCAGGATGCCAGATAAGTGAAATCCTTTTTTTTCTTGTTACAGAGGTAGACTGTGGAATGATTTACCATAAATTTATATGCTGCAGTGATTTGTTCTTGGGAAATTCAGAGTCTGAGAGGAGGGAGGTAGTGTGCAGAGCGTGGGAGAGAAAGGGTTCAAGCTGGAGCATTTGGTGAGGGAAGAGGACCATGTGGCTGCAGCACGCCACTAGGGCAGCTGTAGTCTCTGTAGTTTTTAAGGTTCATTTCTATACAAAGTGCCCGATTCCAGAGAAGTGTAGCCAAGGAGCAGGCAGGCAGGACACTGGATAAGTGAAAGCCCTTTTTTCTTGTTACAGGGGCAGACTGTGGAGTGATTTACTATAAGTTTTCATGCTGCTGTGATTTATTGGTAGGGGACTGAATGTCCAGTAGGAAGAAATAGTGTGCAGAGGGAGAGAGAGGGTTCAAGCAGGAGGAACCAGAGTCATTGGTGGGGGAAGCTGATCATGTGGCTGCCAAACATCAATAGGGTGGCTGTAGTCATTTTAAATTACCCACAAACCCTAGTGACCCCAAAGCATGAGTGCCACGAAGCAGGAGTGTGGCATCTGTGACTAAGTGGCATCTGGGGGTGCCAGCAAGATGTCAGCAGGGACAACTACAAGTCACAGGGCATGCTAGTCAGAGCACAGTAGGTAAGTACATAACAAGGGAAGGGAAGTTGAGTCTGTTAAGACATAAAGGGGACTACCTATGTCTATCTAGCACAGAGCTAAGAGCCAGGAGGAAAAGAAGATTGCAGCAAAACCCTATCTAGAGTCAGCCTATTTGTGAAATAAGAATAGAGAACACAGTGTGAGCTACATCAGTTAATATATATAGCAAGGGAAGGCAGTCGGTAGGAAAAGAGGATTGCAGGAAAAACCCTATTTAGGGTCAGTCTATTAGTGAAATAAGAAAAGGGAATGGCACAGTAACATAGTCAGGTGGATATAGACTAACCAGGGAAGATGTGGGAACCTAGGAGCTGGTGCAAACAGTAGGACAGCTTGGAGGCAGAGGGGGAAGGAAGATACAAGACACAGGGTGGGGAAGGGAGGATGGTCAGCTGCAGTGGATGTGAGGCGGCAGACATTCTGTGAAAAATGTGGAGAGCAGAGTAATGTCCAGTGTGTAGAAACCTTGGACAACTTAGGGAAGAGATAAGGTGGCTATGATGGGAGTTGGAAAGTGGTGGAGTAGAAGCTGAAGGGGCAAGTTAGGGCTGCTCTGTGCCAAATGGATGGTAGGCACAGGATTGAAACAGGGAGGCTGCCAAAGTGTCCAGAGAAATCTCTTCCTCAAGGATCCTGTGGAACCAGAGCAGGGGTTTAGCAGGAGGTAAGGAGAAAAGGTAGGTGGGTAAAAGAATCAACACAAGGAGGAAGGGTAGAAGAAAGAGGTGCGGGAACAGAGGTATGCCGTGATACCGGGGGCCTATCGAACAGGTATTCCAAACTGGCTGGTTTGGAGGAAAGTGGGGCAGGTGGGGAGGTAGAGGATCAAGAAAACATATAAGTCCAAAGACAGTGACAAGGGGTGAGAGAGGTAAGTAGCTTTGGGGGTTTGGGGAAGTAGGGTAGAGCACAGGATGGGGAAGGTAGAATCAGGAAGGTAATTGAGAGGGTAGTGTGGTGGCAAGCAAATGTAGCCAGGAGAGATGGGAACTGGGGGGGGTAGCTGGGGGGGCAAGAAAGGAATAGTAGTCAGGGTGGAGCAATGGATGAGGGGAAGTTGGAGTTAGGGGAGGAAATAGGGAGGGCAGTACGGTGGCAGGCAAAGGTAGCCAGGGAGAGATGGGAACAGGGGAGATTGGCAAGACAGTGGGAGGGAGTGGAGATGGTATAGATGGAAATACAGCCAAGACAGGCAGTGAGCAGACAAAAGGGGAAGAGGCTGGTTCACCAGGAGTACACAGGAGGCTGAATAACAGGCTTACAGTGAATGCAAAGGTAATTGTCATTAGGGATTCCATAATTAAGGATATCCATTGGGGATGGAACGGGGACCCAAGAAAGAGAAGTGTGGTTGTCTGTTTAACAGGAATGGAGGCAGGGAGGGCAGAACCTAGGATCATGGGGTGGGTGGTAAGCATCACTCGATCATCCACCTGGGAACCAATGTTTTGGTAGGGGAAGAGGTGGGGGTGATGCAGAAAAGGTTCATAGAGGTAACAAGGAATTGTAGGTATTCAGTGAGCGTGTTGGTCTTTTCAGAGGTAATTGCTGTCCCAACAGCTAGCACCATCAGAAAAAGGAGGATTGAGGAGTTTATCATCCCATTCCAAGGCAAAAATATGGGACTTCAGAGGAGCTGACTTTGATAAGATGGCCAACAGAGTTAAGCTAGCCCTGGCAAAAAGAAACACAGGTGAGGAGGTACAGGCAAAGTGGGCAAGCATTAAGGATACAATACTTGAAGCAACATCCCATTGTGTTAGACAGAAAAGGAAGTGCAAAGAAGAAGGAAACCACTTTGGTTCTCAAATACAGTAGCAGAAAGGTCAGAGCCAAAGGCTGGCCTTCAGAAAATATAAGGGAACACAGCGGGATGAAGATAGGAGGCATACCAAACTGCCCTAAGGGAAGCAGGTAAGGCAGTAAGGCAGGCAAAGTCCCAAACTGAGGAAACACTAGCACGAACAGTAAAGAAGGTGACAAGACTTTCTATAGATACATTAGTGAAAGGAGAAAGTCCAGAGGGGTATGCTAAGCTTAATGGAGAAAAGGGAGCATGTGAGGAGGAGGACCCCTAAAGGCATCTATCCTAAATAGATACTTTTGCTCAGTATTTACTGAAGAGAAGGTAGGCAGGGCCACAGCTCAGCATCATGGACACAGGAGGGAGGGAGGTGAGCACTACTCCCTTCACAAAGAAAGGGTCCTACAAGAGCTTGCTAAGCTCAGGATGGATAAGGCAATGGGACCTGATGGCATACATCCCAGGTACTTAAGGAGCTAAAGGAGGAACTAGCAGAGCCATTAGCAGAATTGTTTAGTGAGTCTCTGAGCACAGGAGAGGTCCCAGAAGACTGGAGAAGGGCTCATGTGATCCCACTCCACAAGAGTGGTAGCAGGAGGAGGCGGGAACTACAGACGGTCAGTCTTACCTCAGTAGTGGGCAAGATTATGGAGGCACTCCTTAAGGAAAGGATAGTGCAACACCTGGAATCCATAGGGGCACAGGATCCAAGACAGCATGGGTTTACAAAGGAAGGTCCTGTCAAACTAATCTCATAGATTTCTTTGACTGGGTAACCAGAGTGGTGGACAAGGGGAGCAGTTGATGTCGCCTACCTTGACTTCAGCAAAGCTTTGACACTGTTCACATAGAAGATTGATAAATAAGCTAGGTAGGCTCGGGGTGGGTCAGAAGTTGGTCAACTGGGTGGCAAACTGGTTGACTGGCAGAAAACAGAGAGTGGTGATAAATGGTATACAGTCAGAAGAGATGCAAGTCACAAGTGGGGTACCTCAGGGATCAGTCCTGGGGCCAGTCCTATTCAACATCTTCATTAGTGACCTCGCAGATGGACTAGAGGGTAAGGCTTGTCTGTTTGCAGATGACACCAAGATCTGCAACAGAGTAGATGATCCAGATGGGGTGGGCAGAATGAGAAGAGATCTGGATAAACTAGCAGAATGGTCAGAAGAGTGGCAACTGGGATTTAATGCAAAGTGCAAAATCATGCACATAGGGAGAGAGAAACCCTGAAGCCACTTATAGGCTGGGAGGTTGCTAGCAGTCACAAAGGAAGAAAGAGACTTGGGCATCATCATCACTGATGACCTAAAATCATCAAACAGACCTCTAAAGCAGTAGGTAAGGCTGGGGGTGTTAGGGTGTGATAGTAGGGATATCACAAGTCGTAAGGGAGGTAATAATCCCTCTGTACAAGACATTGGTTAGGCCCCATCTGAGTACTGCGTGCAGTATTGGAGCCACACCTTCACAAGGACATTAACCAAATTGAGGCAGTCCAGAGAAGGGCAACCAAATGGTGCAGGGACTGCATCAGAAGACATATGAGGACAGATTAACGGAGCTCAATATGTATACCCTTGAGAAAAGGAGGAGAGAGGTGATATGATAGAGACATTTAAACACCTTAAGGGCATAAACAAGGTGAAAGAGTCTAACATGTTTAAATATAAGAAAAATAGCAGGACAAGAGGACACAGCATGAGATTAGAGGAGGCCGATTAAGGGGAATGTGAGAATTCTTTTTCTCAGAAAGGGTGGTAGATGCATGGAATGGCTTACCACAAGAAGTGGTGGCTATGAATACAGTGCAGGGCTTCAAACAGGCATGGGATAGGCATAAAGGGAGCAATACAAATGACTATGAATAGATAGGTCACTGACAGAGCAAAGGCCGATGGCACATTTATAAGGTAGAAAAAGAAATGGGCAGACTGGATGGGCCTTGAGGTCCTTATCTGCCGTCAACTTCTATGTTTCTATGTTTCTATGTAATGATTGGCTGAGGAGCTGATATAAGGGGAAAGGGTTTGATTGTATTGGAGGCCAGGGAGACAGGTGGTCAGACAAGGGGGCTATATTCAAATGATAGGCTACACCAAAACTATGAGGGTTCAGATGTACTCAGGAACAAGTTGAGAGAATACTGTACAAGCAAAAAGACCAGGGTTTACACTGCTGAGTGCTGGAGAGGTGGGAATAAGGGCACAGAAACTTCAGGACAGGGAGGTTTCTGGACCTCCCCCCTCTGTACAGGAAATAGCAATCAGGTGGGAGGATGTAAGGTCAAGGGAGGGCATCCAGGGACAAAGGGGTTACGGTGGAGTACAGGGATGGGCAGATCAGGAAGGATACAGGAAATAAGCAGTGAGGCATGGGGTCAAGATGGATGGTGGTATCACTCAATGCTCGCAGTCTTAGTAACAAGATGGCAGACATGCAGGCCCTCTTAGCTGAGGGGAAGGTAGACATAAAAGCAGTTACTGAGACATGGACTTCAGTACAGCAGGATTGGGACCTCTTGATCCTGAGGTACAAGCTGTACAAAAGGGACAGAGAGGAACGCAAAGGAGAGTGTGGCGGCATACATCAGGGAGGGGATAATATGCAATAGGGAGTAGAATGAATAAAGGAAAGTAGAATTCCTATGGATCCAGCTCCAGACCCACAAGGGGAGGAAGATCAGATTGGGGGTGGTCTACAGACTATCCAGCCAAGAGGAGGAAAGGGACAGAGAACCATGTAAGGAATTTCTGGAAGTGGCAGGAAGGGGGGGAGGTGGTGGTGATGGGGGACTTTAAACTGCCTAAGGCGGACAGGGATACACCAGCCACATGCTGTGCTAGGAGTCAAAGGATCCTGGAAGTGATTCAAGAAGGATTCATAACCCCGGAAGTTAAAAAGCCCACCAGAGCTGGGGCAATGTTTGGTCTGGTGCTCACAAATGGAGAGCACATATGTGAGATACTGGTCAATAAACCCCTGAGAGGTAGCTACCACAGCACAGTGTGGTTTAGTTTGGACATGGGAAGGGAAAGCTTCCACACCAGGACCCTGGACTTCAGGACAGTAGATTCCCAGAAAATGGGAGAGGTGCTGAGGAAGCAACTAGAGATCATCAGACCACAGATGTGACTGGATAGATAATATGCCATCATCAGGGATGCAATTCTAGCAGCCACAATGGATTGAGTTAGGCTTAGGAGGAAAAACTGTGCCAAATCACCCATCTGGTTCAACTTTGAGGTTGCAAGGGTTGTGGGCAAAAAGTGAGTGGCCTACAAAACATATAAGAGGACTGCGAGCAAAGCAGATAAGGAGTGTAACCCCTAGGTGGCGCTATCCTATGAACTACTACCCCAGTCTTTGTGCCTAGATACAGGTTGAGGGGCCAGGCCTTTTTGAATGGGTGCCTCCACCCAGAGGGTTGGTTTGAGGGTAGCATAGCTGTTATGGGTATAGCCCTCTGGGACACTATAACACCCCTGTAACCCATCTAGTGGCTTGACTAATTCAGTAAGTAAACGATCACATTTAGCATAGAAACACAGTATGGAACCTACGCTGGTCACACTTACCAGCAGGGCCAGATCAACTGCATTGGCCATGAGGACCCCCTGTAAAATAAGGTCAGTGATAAAGCAACCAAACAGCAATGCAATACCACCTCCACAAATGCACACCTTAGCCAGATTAAACACTGAAAGAACAGAATCTGATTTATTCGGGGGAATTTCACAGGGGTGGGGCAGTAATTCTAGTAGATGATTCATTAGTTCTGATCTAGTCAGGTTTAAACAACTCATGAACTAAGAGGCCCTCTAGCACAGTCACACACACACACACACACACACACACACACACACACACACACACACACACACACACTCTGGGTACCCAGTGGTTAAGCAGGCTAGGCTGGAGTGTTGCTCAGGGTAGGCTGGTGCTGTATCTGTTGTTGGCGCCTAGGAAAGAAATACACACAACATGCACTTTAACCCAAATTTGTAATCCGGAGCCGGATGGCTCACTCCCTTGCAATAACCCAACAATTAATCAGATGGTACACAGCGACTGAGCTTTGTTGCAGGGAGCTACCCTGTTTGTACTTACTCTACCCAGACCAAATGATGATCCGATGAAATAAGACCTGTGGAACAAGCTGGATGACACTGGAAGTAGATTCCCTTGTGGTCCTTGTCAAAGATGCTGGTCTTCAGGCTGTAGGAGCAACTTTACACTGGTTGAGAAACATGCAACCCGAACAGTTTGAATTACTTGGCCGTGTGAACACTTTATGAACTTAAACACATTTATATGCAAACTCTGTCCTTTTCTGGTCCTTCCAGGCAGGATGCAGGCTGATCTTCTTTTCCCAGATTTATGAAACAGATGACCTGCAGCTGCAGGAGCAGCAGCTACTCAGTCTGGACCAATTTGGACCTGCTGACTGATGGCTGAAAAAGTCTAGGCCCAGCAGGCCTAACCCCGGAGAGCTGGCAATCTCCCCAGAGGTACACACACTAGCTCTTGGGCTGTCTCTTCAAATCTGACCTTTTTCAGCAATTGCCTCCCTTTTATATGGGGCTCAGTTCCTAAGTTCCCATTGGCTGCCAAAGCTGTCTTAAACAGTTCCCAGATGCTGATTGGCTTGTATTTTGGCACCTAGAAATTTCCCCAGCTAATCCCCCATAAGTTTCTGGCATTTCCCCACAAGCTCTTTTGTTAAATCCTGGCTTCCGATTGGTCATTAGCTGTTAAAATGGTGGCTGCAAGCAATCTCTGAAGTAGTCTGTTTTAGTATCCTCACCCATAAAGCTCTGTTACTGACAGGAACAATATTATTTTAATTTAAGTTCCCCAAAAGCACATAGCCCCAACAATTTTCTCCCCAACAAGTCCACTTTTAAGTAAATAGAAAGTTCCCTTAGGGAGTCACTGCTCCTGTAACACACTGCCCCTAGAAACACTAGCAAAGCTCATAAATATTAATGAGGGCATCCCTTGTCCTAACCTCTGCCCTTAGCCTTGGGGGCCCTGAATGCAGTGCTCATGGCGGCTGCCGTTTAATTTAATTAAAAAACATCTCCCATGCTTGGCCTGTGTCCCCAGTGCCTTCCTTAAACTTAGACACAGCACCGGGAACTGGAGAAGACACACATTCAGCTTTCTGACCGCAACGGCAGTCTGATGCACAAGGCAGCCTCCTTGAACGTGCGAGCAGCAGCTTAACAGTTGTGCTGGTCTCTCGCCATTAGACCTACAAGCCCTGAAGGGCTCATTTAACAGGGGAACACCTGGGGACCAAGAAAATGACAAGTAGAGCAGCAGAGGTTTGGGCAGACACAGGGAGACAGTGGGAGACACCCGGAGGCATGACAGGTAAGTCCTCAAATGGGGGCATTACAGGAGGAATACCTGAGTACAGCTAAAGTGGCAGGCAAGGTGGTGCAGCAAAGGCACAGAGAGAACTACAAATAGCAGAAGGATGAAGACTGGGAAGAAGGCCTTCTTTCGCTACATAAGCGAGAGGAGGGACAGGAAGGATGGGATAGTTAAGCTGAGGAAGGGGGACAGATGGATGGAGGAAGAAGTGAGCAAGGCAGAGGTACTGAATGAGTACTTCTGCTCTGTCTCCACTAGAGAAAAAGATGGGCCGGTTCCACTGAGGGGGAAGGTGTAGGAGCCACAGACAGGGTTATAGAGCTAGATATAGTAAAAGAAGAACTGCTGGCACTGCAGGAGGACAAGTCTCCAGGACTAGACAGCATACATCCGAAGGTACTGAAGGAGCTAGCAGAAGAGCTCAGAGGGCTGTTGGCAGACCTCCTTAATGCATCCCTGGAGACAGGAGTGGTGCCACAAAACTGGAGAATGGCACATGTAATGCCATTCCACAAGAGCAGGCCCTGGGATGATCTGCGGAGTATAGGCCTGTAAGTCTTACATTGATCATGTGCAAACTCATGGAGACCATTCTCAAGGAGATGTTGGTAAGATACATAGAGGAAAATGGTCAAATTAACCAGCTTGGGAGTGGGTCCCAGGGTGGTAACCTGGGTGGTAGCCTGGGTAAAACATTGGCTGAACAACAAGACACAAAAGGTAATTGTAAAAGGAGTCCACTCTGAAGAAAGAGAGGTTACTAGTGAGGTACCACAGGATTCAGTACTGGGTCCAGTCCTTTTTAATGTCTTTATAAGTTACATTGCAGAGGGACTGGAAGGAAAAGTATGCCTCTTTGCAGATTACACAAAGATCTGCAACAGGGTTGATACACAAGGAGGCGTGGAAAGGATGAGAAGAGACTTGGCAAGGTTGGAGGAATGGTCAGAAGTATGGCAGCTTGGATTCAATGCAAGAAGTGCAAAATAATGCACCTGGAAACAAAATCCAGGGATGATTACGCAATGGGGGAGGTAGTAACAACAACAAAATGGAAAGGGACCTGGAGGTAATCATATCAGATGACCTTAAGGTTAGCAAGCAATGTGAAAAGGCAGTAGGGAGGGCTGGGGGGATACTAGGATGTATAGGGAGAGGCATCACCAGCAGAAAACAGGAAGTTGTTATCCCTCTGTACAGACAGTTGGTGAGACCCCATCTGGAGTACTGCGTCCAGTTCTGGAGACCCCATCTCTGCAAGGACGTAGGATAGAAGCAGTTCGGAGGAGAGCAACAAAAATGGTGCAGGGTCTGCAAGAGAAGTCATACAAGGAGAGACTAAAGGAGTTTAATATGTATACCCTTGAGGAAAGGAGGGAGATGGGGCATTATAGAAACTTTTAAGTACCTCTGTGCCAATAAAGTCCTAGAGGGTAGCATCTTTCAGAAAAAGAGAAGTGCAAGAACAAGGGGACACAATTTGAAGATAGAGGGGGATGACTCAGGGGCAATGTGAGGAAGTATTTTTTCACTGAGAGGGTGGTGGACACATGGAACAGCCTTCCTGAGGAGGTTGTGGGTCCTAAAACTGTGGGAGAATTCAAGAATGCATGGGACAGACATAAAGCAATTCTTGTGGGGGGTAGGAAGAATTGGTTAACTAGGATCTGCAGCTTATCTTGTAGGTAGGGAAATGGGCAGATGAGGTGGGCCAAGCGGTCCTTATCTGCCATCAAAGTCTATGTTTCTATGTCTCCTGGACAAGAGGCAGCATGGGTTTGTGGAGGGAGATCCTGTCAGACTAACCTGATTGACTTTTTCGACTGGATCACAAGGGAGTTGGATGAGGGAAAAGTGGTAGATGTCATTTACCTGGACTTTAGCAAAGCCTTCAATTTGATTCTGCATAAGAGGATAATAAGCAAACTGAAGGATCTGGTGGTCGGGGAGAAATTGACAAGGTGGGTAGCCTGCTGGCTAAGTGAGAGATTGCAGAGCCTGGTGGAGGGGGGTGAGTTATACAGTACCAAGTAAGTAACCAGTGGGGTCCCACAGGAATTGGGGCTGGTGGTGTTCTTTTTATTTATAATGTACATCTTTATTGTGATATAATTAATTTTATTTTCAGAGGAATATATTATAATGAAGACAATGCTATGAATATGTAAAATCAGGCAAACCAAATAATGAAATGAGACATTAGCCATATCATCTAATTAATGCAGCCTCACAACTATTTACAACAAGATCTGGCAGAGCCACTACGGCTATAAATGCATTAACTAGATAAGGGTGTTTCATGGGCTTAAACATAAACATGAATTGCCATTGCATACACTAACTGAATCAAAGTACAGTACATTGAGATAGGGTAGATATGCTGGCCCAGTGGCACTGAGGACTGAGGCGTTGGATGCCACACCTCACGCTATGCTGGTGACCCTGAGGTTCGGGAATGGACTCAGGCTGCCGGGGGGAGGAGGATTGAGCATCTCCATGGATGCTCTCTTCCTTCTGGGGTGCATTACTGGGTGGCACAAAGCACCCATAGCTTCTCTGTACATGGAAGCATGGGCAATAGGGGCACACTGCTCTCTGGAGACAGGGAGGGGAGGACGCTGTTGGGCGCTTGACGATGGAGGGCATCAGCACATCATTTGTCTGGACAAACGTCCTCTGTGCCAGCATCCTTAGGGAAGCGGGAGAAAATGGGGGAAAATATACACCCCTCCGGCCTAACGAGCAATATGAAACCAGGGGTATCCTGGTGGCAGGACCTGGCAGATGGAGTAGGAGGGTGTACGAGGCCCCCCTCTGAAGCCAAGGAGCTGGGAAATTAACAAAAAAAAAAGAAAGGGCACATAAAAATACTGCCACTGTCTGCATTACAGTTATTTATATGTTTCACATTTTATTTTATGCACTGTTATAACAATCAGCTCAACAGAACTGGGCCATCATATACATGAAGGTACTGCACCTTAATTGCAAACACTGCTGAGACAACTACTGTATATGTTGTGAAAAGGTGGAAGATAAACACAATGTTGAGACATGTTTTTAATTGACTTTTTTAGAGATTGCTATACAGTACACACTCACATAACTAGGGTAATATAAAAATGCATATACCCAAATGTCAACGTAAATCTTACACATTTCATTGCATGTTGTTCTCTTGACGGAAGAGCTTACTGTACAAGGCCTAAAAATGGGTGTTAGGTAAAAGTAAACTGGGGCAGGTGTGTTATTGTAGGTATTGCATGGTTTATCTTTTATTGCTGCTCCACCCCAGGCACACACAATATGAAGTCAACAACCCCTTGATATGAAGCAACAGGAATTAGTTAGTACAAGGACAGAAACAAGTAGGAGACTGAGTAAGTGGGTAGACAAGTCAAATAACATTTCAAAAAATCTCACTATTATAATTCATTTTTATGTTGCTTACACGCATGTGCAAGAAACATAGTGCCATCATCGGAGATTTCGGAGGTGTGTCACCTCCTCCTCCGATTCAGTCAGTGAGCTGGCAGGCGCTGCCTGTAGCCAATGCATTTTGGAGCTGTCTATGACACGCCCAAAATGCAGTGGCATAGTTGAGTGGGGAGCCACGCTCAGTGAGCACTGATAAGCTGTAGCTCCCCTCACATGCAGGCGCACGCCTCAAGACGTCCTGTGTAGCCGACGGGTGCCCAATCCCCGCCCGGGTTGAGCTGCTGTCGCCCCCTCAGAAGTTGGTGCCACGCTGGGAGCTCACCCCAGCATGGCAATCACTTCTTTGCGACCGGGTGCCCAATCCTCCGTCAGCTGAATGGCCCCATCTTGTGCCACGCTGGGAGACCACCCCAGCGTGGCAAACGCCCTCGTAGTCTTTTTTGTTTTAAACCTGTAAAGCAAAATCTGTCCCAAGCGCATCTCGACCCCCCCTCCCACAACCCGCACCCACCCCTGCACCCGCCTCCCCACCCCCCCCCTCACCCCATACCTCTGGACTCGCACGACGATCTTCGTGGACTGGGAACACGTCTGCACTCTTCAAAGCCGACGCGAACTGAGGAAATGCGGTAAGCTGTATAATGGGCTAGATAGGAGGGTTCAACTTTTATGCATATTTGCAGGCATTTTGGGAATTTTGCACCAAATTTTCAACATGGGGTTTTAGGACCCCTTCTTATGAATGATGTCCTTGTCATGGAGTTAGTTCGGGCCCGAAGGGTGATTTCACAGTGACTGTGCAGTGACTGCGAAATCACCCTTCGGGCCTGAATACCACCATAACAGTGACATTATTCATGAGAAGGGGTCCCAAAAACCCCATGTTGAAAATTTGGTACAAAAATTCAAAAAAATGACTGTTTTACGAGCATGCATTGCGCAGTTCCTACGCAGGCTCGTAAGTTCGCGAAATTTTAATATTTTCACTCCAGATTTTCAACATTACCATTTTACCACACCTTCTTATGAGTAGTACAGCTGTCATTTTTCACATCTCACCCAAAATGTGTTTCCGCCCTTGTAGCGCAGAATGGCGCAGTCGATGTGCGAAATCAATATACAGGACAAATTAAGAAGAGCACAGTGACACTGTTCATGAGCAGAGGTCTTAAAATGGCTATGTTGAAAATTTGGTGAAAAAATTCCTAAAAATGACTGTTTTACGAGCGTGCGTTGTGCCGTTCATACGCAGGCTCGCAAGTTCACAAATTTTCAATATTTTCACCCAGATTTTAAACTTTGCCATTTTACCACACCTCCTCATGAGCACTACAGCTGTCATTTTCATCCTGCTCAAAACATGTTTCTGCCATGTAGCACAATGGCGCAGTCGGTGTCGCGAACTCAGTGTATGGGACACATTAAGAAAATCACAGTGTCACTGTTCATGAGCAGAGATCTTAAAATGACAATGTTGAAAATTTGGTGAAAGAATTCTAAAAATGATTGTTTCTGAGTGTCGTTGCACAGTTCCCACGCTATCGTGGTTTGCGAATTTTCAATATTTCCACTCCAGATTTTCAACATTGCCATTTTACCACACATCCTTATGAGCAGTACAGCTGTCATTTTTCACATCCTGCCCAAAACGTGTTTCCGCCCATGTAGCGCACAATGGAGCAGTCAGTGTGCAAACTCAATGTATGGGACACATTAACAAAATCACACTGACACTGTTCATGACCAGAGGTCTTAAAATGGCCATGATGAACATTTCATGAAAAATTTCCTAACAATGACTGTTTTACGAGCGTGCATTGCGCAGTTCCTACGCACGCTCGTAAGTTCGCAAATTTTCAATATTTGCCATCCAATGCACTTCCAAATACCTAAACAGCACATAGAAGCAAGCAACATTTGGCATTGACAAATGCTTGTTATGTTTGCTTGCAACATTACGTGGTTGCTTAGGAGAGAAGCAGATTGTGGAGGTGCAATACTGGGGCAGCCAACGCCGGCACTGCATTTGTGGGCTTGGCACTGTTCACCCAATACAGGCCCAGTGTCCTGATGACACTGGTTCTGCAGAAGTGCCACCAACTTGAAACAATTTGGCTGCTGCAATGAGGGGCCGCCTCATCATTGCAGCATCAGTCCTTCCTCTGCAATGAGGGAGCGACCTGTCATTGCAAGGTGGTACTTTGCCTGGTGTAACATTTCCCTAAACATGGCAGAAAGCTGACAGGGGTGCCCAGTCCCCCTGTCAGCATGCCCCATCCCAGTTCTTTTGCTGATGGGGGAGCCCACTCCCCGTCGGCATACTGCCCTTCCCATTTGTGGTGTTCCGAAGGAGTGCCCAGTCCCCCTTGGCATCATGTGCCCCCCCACACACACATGTTTTTCTTTCCCGAGGGGGGGTCCAATCCCCATCAGCTTCAGCCCCCACTCCCAAAATGCAGGAGTTACACTGGGAGCCCGCCCAGTGTGTACATAGCAAGCCTGCAAAAAAAAAAACTTCCAGCGACATCTTCTCATTGATGTTGTGTCCTTGAAAAGAAATGGTCCCTTGCAGTCTCTCCTGCCCCCTTCCCCAACCCATGCCTGCCCTCTGCGCACCCAACTCCCCACACCCTAGTCACCCCATACTTACCGGAGCCCAGTGCGATGATCTTTGGTTGACCGGTAACATGTCTGCACTCTTCAAAGCCGACCGCAAACTGAAGAAATGCCGGTATGCTGCATAATAGCATAACTAGGGTTTTTTCAACTTATGTGGATATCTCAGCCATGTTTAAACTTTTGGCACCAAATTTTTAACACGGGGTTCTTGGGACCCCTCCTCATGAATTCAGTCACTGTCATGGCATTATTCGGTCCCGGAAGGAGATTTTGCAGTCACTGCGAAGAATCACCTTTTAGGACTGATTAATGAAACAACAGTGCCACTGTTCATGAGGTGGGCTCTGAAAAAGACTATGTTGCAAATTTGATGAAAAAAATTAAAAAAGACTGTTTTACGTGCGCACGTTGCACAGTTTCCATGCATCCTCATAACTTTGCAAATTTGTAATATTTTCACTCCAGATTTTCAACATTGGCATTTTTCAACACCTCCTTATGAACAGTACAGTTGTCATTTTTCACATCCTGGACGGAATGTGTTTTCGCACTTCTGGCACACAATAGCGCAGTCACTGTGGGAAGTCAGTGTTTGGGACAGATTAAGAAAATCACAGTGACACTGTTCATGAGCAGAGGTGCTAAAATGCCTATGTTGAAAATTTAGTAACAAAAGTCCATAAAATGACTGTGTTATGAGCGTACATTGCGCAGTTTCCACGCACCCTCATAATTTTGCACATTTGTACTGTAATATTTTCACTCCAGATTTTTAACATTGGCATTTTTTCATACCTCCTTATGAACAGTACAGCTGTCATTTTTCATATTCTGCCCGAAATATGCATTTACACATCCGGTGCAGAATGGCGCAGTCACTGTGGGAAATCAATGTTCAGGACAGATTAAGAAAATCATAGTGACAGTGTTCACGAGCAGAGGTCACAAAATGCCTATGCTGAAAATTTAGTGAAATAATTCCACTAAATGACTGTGTTACACGCATGCATTGTGCAGTTTCCACATACGCTTGGAAGTTCGAGCATTTTTAATAGTTTCACTACAGATTTTCGACATTGCCATCTCTTCACATCTTCCTATGAATGGTACATCTGTCATTCTTCACATCCTGCCCGATCTGTGTTCTCGTACATCTGGTGCAGAATGGCACGGTCGCTGTGGGAACTCAAAGTTCGGGACACATTAACAAAATCACACTGCCACTGTTCATGAGAAGAGGTCCCAAATGCTTTCATGAGGTGGGGGTCACAAAATGTTGAAAATTGGTAGTGAAAATACCAACAAATGCCCGGGGCATTAGGGTTTCTAACCATAACGTCCCACCCTGTACAGACTGACAGGCATCAGG
This sequence comes from Neoceratodus forsteri, assembly GCA_016271365.2. NCBI lineage: Eukaryota > Metazoa > Chordata > Ceratodontiformes > Ceratodontidae > Neoceratodus > Neoceratodus forsteri. The sequence goes on from CM057449.1 coordinate 1,745,548,065, forward strand.
GGTGTGCCTCTGGACCGCTGACTGTAATGCACATGCCATCCCACCCCCACCACCCTGCAGCCAGTGACAGGCATCGAGGTGTGCCTTGGACTCTTCAGCCACAGAGTTCACCCCATTCTCCTATACTGCACCCATTTCAGTGTATGCCCTTATGGAATGGGGTTACTGTAAAGCCAAACACCCCAAGGCACACCTCAACACTTGTCGGTGTCTGCAGGATAGGGTGAGGTGAAATGGCATGAATGTTATGGGTGATGACCTAAACGCATACCCAATGCCTGTCCATCTCTGCAGTTTGGAAGTGGAGTTGGTGTAAAGTTCAGTACTTCACTACCATTCCTATTCTGCATCTGTCTAACTCCTGCATTTCCAATGCTAATACCAGCAAGCAAACATTTGGCATTGACAAATGCTTGCATTTCTAATACTGTGCCTCCCAAGGCAGAAAAGGCTGGTCCCTCATGCTGTGTTCCCTTACAGCATGAGGTGACATGGATTTTGTGCAGTTATTGGTCATGACTCCCATTGTATATTTCTTTCTGAGACATGCCTTTATCCCACAATAATGCACACCTTGCCATGCTGTATTGCTTAAGGAACAGCTGTAGGGGTGTGCAAATACCTGTTTTGCAATACTCAGCCATCTCAGATGCTCAGTATCTGGTAGTCTGCATTAGTATTTAGGAAAATAAAAAAAAAGTCTTTAAAATGGTCTACACTCCCAGGTGGCTAATGCTGATCCCTTGACCACCCTCCCTCATCCTCACTCACTCCAGTGCCTGTCACATACTACCCTGGAGTTGGCAACTGAGCTGACTGAAGATTTGATCTATCAACTGGCTCCATCATGCTAAATCATGGATTGGTGGCTAGGATATTTTGTGGACTGGGTGAGTCAGCTAGAAGGAGGGTTTGACTAAATGGTATTGTTGGCTCTGGGCATAGTGCCAGAAGTTGAATACTACATTTTTAATCATGTGCAGAACAGTAAGGAGGTGAGCACAAAAGATTGCGGTTGTGATGGGAGAGGGTGGTGTGGGACAGTAAGGAGCGGTACATGGGCAGGAAATGATTGTCATGGGGAGGGGTGGTTTGGGACAGTGGAGGGAGTGCGTGAGTGGGAAATGATTGTGATGGGGAGTGGGTGGTGTGGGACAGTAAGGGAGGGTGGTGTGGGCAGGAAATGATTGTGGTGGGGAAGGGGTGGTGGGGACAATAAGAAGGGTGTGTGTGGCTGGGAAATGATTGTGATGGGGAGGGAGTGGTGTAAAACAGTGAGGAGGGTGTGTGCAGATGGGAAATGATTGTGATGGGGAGGGAGTGGTGCAGGACACTGAGAGGATGTGTGTGAGTGCAAAATGATTGTGATGGGGAGGGGTTGTGTGGGAGAGTGAGGAGGGTATGTGTGAGCAGGAAATGATTGTAATGGGGACTAATGGAGTGGGAGAGTGAGCAGTGGGTGTGTGGGTGGGAAATTACTGTAATGGGGAAGGGTGGTGTGGGACAATGAAAAGGGGGTGTGGCTGGGAAATAATTGTGATGGGGAGGGGGTGGTGTCGACAGTGAGGAGGGGTGTGTGCCTAGGGAAATGATTGTGATGGGAAGAGGTGATCTGGGAAAGTGATGGGCGTGTATGCGGAAATGATTGTGAGGAAAGGGTGGTGTGGGACAGTGAGGAAGGATGTGAGCAGGAAATGATTGTGATTGGGAGGAGGTGTGGGACAATGAAGAGGAGGAGGAGATGTGTGGGCATGAATTTATTGTGATGGGGAGGGGATTAGTGGGGCAGTGAAGAGGGTGTGTGGGTGGGAAATGATTGTGGTGGGGAGTAGCTGGTGTGGGACAGTGAGGAGGGGTGTGTTGGCAGGATATTATTATGATGAGGAGGGGTGGTGGTGAGACAGTGAGGAGGGGTAGACAGGATGTGATTGTGATGGGGAAATGTGGTGTGGGACAGTGAGGAGGGTGTGTTGTTGGCAGGATATTATTATGATGGGGAGGAGCTGGTGTTGAGACAGTGAGGAGGGGATGGACAGGATATGATTGTGATGGGGACATGTGATGTGGGACAGTGAGGAGGGTGTGTGGGCAAGAAATGGCTGTGATGGGGAGAGTGGTGTGGGACAGTGAGGAGGGTGTGGGCAGGAAATTACTGTGATGGGAGGAGTGGAGTGAGACAGTGTGAGGCTGTGGGTGGTTGAAATGATTGTGATGGAGAGGAGTGGTGTGGGACAGTGAAGAGGGGTGTATGTGGGAAATGATTGTGATGGGGAGGATGTGTGGGACAATAAGAGGATGGTTGTTGGGAAATTATTGTGATGGTTAGGAGGTGGTGTGAGACAGTGAGGAGGAGGTGTGTGGGCAGGAAATAATTGTGATGGGGAAGGGGTGGTGTGGGGACAATGAGAGATGATGTGGTTGAGAAATGATTGTGATAGGGAAGCAGTGAGTGTGAGAGAGTGAGGGGGTGTGTGTGAGTACAAAATGACTGATGGAGAGGAGTCTGTATGGAGAGAGAGAGGGAGGGAGAAGTGACGAGGGAGGGGTGGTGTAGAGGGAAAATGACTGTAATGGGGAAGGGGTGGTGGGACGAGGAGGGGTGTCTGAGAGGAAATGACTGTGATGGGTGGTGGGTGGTATGGGACAGTAAGAAGGGAGGTGTGGGCAGGAAATGATTATGATACAGGGGAGGGGGATGTGGTGAAAGGAATTAGCAGCCAAAGCCAGGAGCTTGGGAAATAAGATGGTCAACTTTGAGGTCATTATGGGGGATGAAGGACTGGACATAGTCACGATAAATGAGACTTGGTGGACAGAACATCACACCTGGGAGACGGCCATCCCAGGCTACAGGCTGTTTAAAAGAGACAGGGCAGGTAGGAAGGGGGATTGCTCTATTCGTCAACGATGACATAAGGGTAACAGAGGGGCAGGAGGAAGACGGGGAGACATTGCTCCTGTGGGTAACACTGGACATAAGGACAGGAGAGTCCTTGTGACTGGGGGTGGTATATAGACCACCTATGCAGGGGGAGGAAGAGGATAGACAGGTGGTACAGGCAGTCAAGTGGATGGCCCTCAAAGGGGAATTACTCCTGGTGAGGAACCTAAACCTCCCAGATGTTGACTGGACCATCCCGGATGCAGTATCGGCTAAAAGCAAGGAAATACTACGGGTGCTGCATGGAGCTGTCTTACAGCAGCTGGTCAGGGAGACAACAAGTGGCAACAACCTGCTGAATGTGGTCCTGTTGAATGGGGAGAGTATGGAGGAGGTGGAGGTGGAGGTGGGAGACGTACTGGGCACCAGCAACCACAGGACGGTAAGGTTAAAGGTAAGGACAGAGAGGGTGGCAAACCGAACCAGCACAGCAGTTATGGACTTCAGAAGCATAGACTACCACAGGATGAAAAGGATAGTGAGGGAAGAGATGGCGGAAACAGAGAATATAAGGGACATGGAGGAGTTATGGGAAAATATTAAAGATGGGTTGCTGAAAGCAATGCAAATGTGCACAAAGAAGGTAAGGAGGAGCAGGAAGGGGAGAAGACGGCTTTGGTTTACAAAGGAGATAGCGAGAGCAGTCAGGGACAGCAGGAAGGCTTTCAGAAAATATAAGAGGACACAAAGAAAGGAAGACAGGGACTCTGATATGGAGAAGGGGAGGCTAGCAGGGCAGAAGATAAGGCAAGCAAAGGCAAACACTGAGGAGAGAATAGCTAAGCAGAACAAAAAATGGGGCAAAACATTTTTTAGATATGTAGGGGAAAGGAGGAAGGTAGGCAGGGGATTGCAAGGCTGAGGGGGAAGGGAGGGATAAAACTGGAAGGGGACTGTGAAAAAGCAGAAGAGCTGAACAGGTATTTTTACTCGTTACTAGACGGAGGAGGAGGAGGAGGCAGGGGGCCGAGCATTAGGGGAAGGGGAGGGAGGACAAAAGGGTGGATGTGAGCCCATTCAGTGTAGAAAGAGTAAGGAGGAACTAGGAGGTTGAAGGTGGATAAGACAATGGGCTGAGCGGGCTGCACCTGAGGGTGATCCGGAGCTGGGGAGGAGTTGATTGCCCTACTGACGAGGCTTTTCAACTTGTCTCTGGATTCCGGTAGAGTGCCAGAGGAATCAAAGTGGGTGCACATGGTGCCACTGCACAAAGGAGGTTGTAGGGAGGTGATGGAGAACTATCACCTGGTCAGTCTCACCTCAGTGGTGGGGAAGTTCATAGAAGTACTCATAAAGGAGAGGGTGGTGGACTACCTGAAGGATAGTGGCTTGCAGGATGAGAGGCAGCATGGCTTCTCAAAAGGGAAGTAATGCCAGACAAATTTGATCGAGATTTTTTGATTGGGCGATGAGGTGATCAACTGGAAGGGGGGCAGTGGATGTAGCCTATCTGGACATCAGTAAGGCCTTTGACACCATCCCCCACAGAAGACCGGTGAGAAAACTGGAAAGGGTAGGGGTAGGTGGGAAAATAACCAAGTGGGAGGAGAAATGGTCAGTGGGCAGAAGCCAGAAAGTGGTGGTAAATGGGGTGTACTCTGGGATGGGGATAATGAGCAGGGTGCCCGAGGGGTAAGTGCTGGGACCCCTCCATTTTGCGTTAGCTTGCACTCATGCGCAAGGAACGTTTTGGGACAGCACACCTTTTTGGAGGTGTGTGACCATCCTGTTCAGTGCAGTGCTTGGTGTAGCGAGCACGACCGTACCTCACCAATGGATGCACAAGCTGTCTATGACAGCAGTTTGGCTGCAGTGGTCTTCAGTTCAAAGAAAACCACCACTGCAATCAGCGGTGGTAACGTGTGTGTATTTAGCATATTGACATCACCCTTGTCCCTCCGCGGCTAACAAAATCCTTCCGCTCTCCTCCCTCTGCTACTCTCTCCCATCCCAAGGTTATTGCCCTCCCAAACAAATTGTACAGGCCGACGGGTGACAATCCCTTGGCTCCAGGCCCCAAACAAACACCAAGGTGGCATGCTGGGATCCCACCCCAGCATGCCCATTGTTCCTGTGAGTGGGAAACTGTCCCTGGATGTGTTTTGTTTCTTTTTACCTCTGAAAACAGAAAACGGCCCCTCTTTGTCTCTGATGCCCCCTCCCCCAACTCGCACCCACCATCTACACATCCCACATCCCCGAACACCCCCCCTCACCCAATACTTACCTCCGGAGCCCAGCGCAACAATCTTTGGTGAAGTGGGAACACGTATGCAGTCTTCAAAGCTGACCGCGAACTGAAGAAATGCCGGTAAGCTGTATAATGGCTTTGAGTTTTTTCAACTTAATTGGATATCTCAGCCATTTTTGTGAATTTTGGTACCAAATTTTCAACATGGGGTTCTTGACCCCACCTCATGAATTCAGTCACTGTCATGTAGTTATTCAGTCCTGAAAAGTGATTTTGCGGTCATTGCGTGGAATCAACTTTTGGGGCTGAGTAATGAAATGACAGTGCCACTGTTCATGAGGTGGGCCCCCAAAAAAGCCTATGTTGCAAATTTGGTGAAAAAATTCCCAAAAATGACTGTTTTATGAGTGTGCTTTGTGCAGTTTCCATGCACACTCATAGCTTCGAGAATCTGTACTATTTTCACTCCAGATTTTCAACATTAGCATTTTTCCACCTCATAATGAACAGTACAGCTATCATTTTTTTCACAACCTGGCCAAAATCGTTTTAGACATCCCAGGCGACAATGGCGTGGTCTCTGTGGAAATCAATGTTCGGACAGTTTAAGAAAATCACAGTGACACTGTTCATGAGCGGAGGTCCCAAAATACCTATGTTGGAAATCTGGTGACAAAACTCCTACAAATGACTATGTTGCGAAGCTTATGCTGTTCAGTTTCCACGCACACGTAACTTCGAGAATTTGTAATATTTTCTACCTCAGATTTTCAACATTGTCATTTTTGCATACCTCCTTATGAACAGTACAGTTGTAATTTTTGACATACTGCCCAAAATGTGTTTTCGCACATCTGGCACACAATCAATGTTTGGGACAGATTAAGAAAATCATAGTGAAACTGTACATGAGCAGAGGTCACAAAATGCCATGAAATGACTGTGTTACGAGCTGCATTGCACAGTTTCCACGTATGCTCAGAAGTTAGAGAATTTTAATATTTTCACTACAGATTTTCAACATTGTCATCTCTTCACACCTCCCTGTGAATGGTACAGCTGTCATTTTCCACATCCTGCCTGAACTGTGTTTTCGCACATGTGGTGCAGAATGCCATGGTCACTGTGGAAAATCAATGTTCAGGACAGATTAACAGAATCACAGTGCCACTGTTCATGAGCAGAGGTCCCAAATACTTTTCTGAGGTGGGGGTCACAAAAAGGCCATGTTGAAAATCTGTAGTGCAAATACCACCAAACGCCTGGAGTGTTAGGGTTTCTAACCATAACATCCCACCCTGTACAGACTGACAGGCATCATGGGCGTGCCTTTGGATTGCTGGCTGTAATAATCATATCATTCCACCCCCACCCCCACCGTGCAGCCAGTGACATGCATAAAGGTGTGTCTTGGACTCTTTGGTCCCAGAGTCCACCCCATTCTCCTAACTGCACCCATTTCATTGTATTTCCTTATGGAATGGGGTGACTGTAAATCCGAACACGCCAAGGCACACCTCAGCACTTGTTGGTGTCTGCAGAATATGGTGAGGTGAAATGGCGTGAGCATTATGGGCAATGACCCAAAGGCACACCCCAATGCCTGTCCATCTCTACAGGGTGGGGGTGGGGTTGGTGTCACTTCAGTACTTCACTGCCATTCCTGTTCTGCATCTGTCTAACTCATGTACTTCCAATGCTAGTACCAGCAAGCACACATTCAGCATTGAGAAACGTTTGTTTACAAATGCATCTGCATAGTTGACAATTTTGTAAACAAATAAATAATAACATTGGGAGGTATTCCACATATGTCCACAGGTGCCACGCATGTGGGTTTAGGGATTTGAGGCATGGATGCACCAGTCTGCCCTGCTCCTGAGTCAGAAGATCATGGCGGAGAGGTAGAGGTACAGGGGTTCTATCGATAGCTGTTGAAGTAGAGGAACCAAATCTGATGAGGCCAAAGAGGGTTATAAAATTATGTGAGCCCTTCAGCCTGTAGCTTCAGGAGAACCCTCTGAAGCACTGGGGAGGAAAGGCGTACAAGAACCTCCTTGTCCAGCAAAGAGACAGCATGTGTGAGCAGAAAACACCACACCTGGAACAGCGAGCAAAATATGGTAGTTTTGCATTGGCTGGGGAGAGGCAGAGAAGTCTATTCCAGCCGACCCCACAAGCCAGAATAAGCTTTACACCACCTCTTGATTTAGCTCCCACTCATGAGCCCCTGACAGTGGTGTGGCTGAGACTGTCTGTCAGACATTCCTGATGCCCCACATGGACAGCAGTCAGACAAAGGTCATGCTGGACTGCAGCACCACACCTGCATTGCCACCTGAAATAGAGGGTACAAGCGAGTGCCTCCTGTTTGTTCAAGTACCTGACCACAGACATATTGTCGGTCTGAATTAGGACTGTCTCTGAACATTGAAGAGGCTGAAGGGCCAGGAGGGCATACAGCACTGCTCTCATTTCTAACACATTGATGTGTAGAGACGCTTCCAGCTGAGACCATGTTCTCTGGATCTGTTGGTCTGTTAGCTGGGTTTCCAGCCTTGACACGAAGCATCCATTGTAAGGGTCATAGTAGGAGCAGGGGTTGAAAGAAAACCCCCATGGAGAGACTGGAAAATTCCTGCCACCAAAGAAGATCCTTCTTCATGTACCCAGACGCTAGGACCCTGTGGTCCAGATTGTCCAGCCACTGATTCCACTGGACATGATGAGTCCATTGGGTCACCCTTATATGCAGTCTGGCTGGAGAAATTGTAGGGATCACAGATGCCATCAGCTCAAGAAGATTGAAGATCAACCGGGCTGTGGTCCAGCGTGAGTTGGTCACTAATCTGGCCTGTTCCTACAGGGTCTCCGCTCTGTTCATTGGGAGGATAGCCCTGCCCTGGAATGTATCCAGCACTGCCCAAATGAATTGTAGGCATTGGGAGGGAGAGATGGGACTTGTGATAGTTGACTGTTGTCAATGTCTGGAAAAGAGATCCAGGGTGAAGGAGAGGGACTCCTCACACTGCTCTGTGATGGGGCTGACAGAAACCAGACATCCAGATACAGGCACAATTATATCCCTGTGTGGCATAGGCTACAGCCACCAATGCTAGGCACTTGGTAAAACCTGAGGTGCGAGGATAGGCCAAAGGGAGAGCCTAAGGAGAGCCTTGAACTGGTAATGTTACATAGAAACATAGATGTTGATGGCAGAAGGAGACTGCTAAGTACATCTAGTTTACCCATTTGTTTTAGACCTAGTTTGACACTCTAGTTGCCTTTTGTATTCAGGGCTTCCTTGTGTCTATCCCATGCATTCTTGAATCCCTCCACAGTGTTGACCCCCACAACCTCTTGGAACAGGCTGTTCCAGGCATCCACCACTCTTTCTGTGATGAAAACTTACTGGTGTTGGCAGAGAACCTCCCTCCTTGCAGTCTGAGGTCATGTCCCCTGGTTCTGGAGCCCTTCTTGAAGTGAAAATGTTCCTGTGCCTGTACCTTGTTAATGCCTTTTATGTACTTGAATGTTTCAATCATGTCCCCTCTCTCTCTTCTCTGCTCCAGGAAGTACATATTCATTTCCCTAAGTCTTTCCTCGTAGGACATCTACTACAGACCTTGAATAATTTTTGTCACCTTTTTCTGTACTGTTTTCCACCTGATCAATGTCCTTCCTGAGGTGAGGCCTCCAGACTTGGACTCCATATCTCAGGTGAGTCCTCACCAGTGACCTATACAGTGGTAGTACCATCTGTCTCCTCCTGCTGGGGATTCCCTTCCCAGTGCAGCCCAGCATTCAATGTTGCCTTCTCACATTGCTTACTAACCTTCAAGTCATCTGAGATTATGATTCCCAGATCTCATTCCTGTTTTAAGGCAGCCAGTCATTCGCCTCTTAAGTAATACTTTCTTGGATTTTTCTTTCTTATGTGCATGACCTTGCACTTTTTGGCATTAAGTCTCAGCTGCCACACTCAGATCATTCTTCTAGTTTCTTGAGGTAAGTTCCCATCTTGCTCACTCCTTCTGAGGTGTCCACCCTGTTACATATGTTGGTGTCGTCTGTGAACAGACAACACCTTCCTTTCAGTCTGTCAGCGATGTGTGCTATAAAAACACTTAAGAGCAGAGTCCCCAGCACTGAGTCCTGGGGCACCCCGCTGGTCACCCTGCCTTCTGTTGATTGTGTTCCATTAACATGTACCCTCTGGGTTCTGCTTGTAACCAGTTTTGTACACATCTACTTCTGAACCAACCCGAGTGGTCAAGCTTCTTTACCAGCCTTCTGTGTGGAACCAAGTTGAAGGCCTTACTAAAGTCTAGGTGGACCACATCTACTGCCCCACCATAGTCCACCATTTTTGTAGTGTGGTCAAAACACTTGAGCAGATTTGTCTGGCATGACCTAACTGCTGTAAAACTGTGCTGTTTAGGGTCTTTTTGGATGCTAGTTTTGAGGAATGCTATGATCCTCTGTTTGAATAGAGTCTCCATTAGTTTCCCTACTATAGATGTGAGGCTTACCGTCTGTAATTACTAGCCTCCTCACAACTGTCTGATTTGTGAAGTGGAACCACTATTGATTTTTCCAGTCTTTGGATACCACATTGCTCTTCAAGGATTTCATGAATAGAAGTGCCCAGAGGAGCTACTAATTCTGACCCCAGTTCCTTAAGAATTCTGGGGTGCATCTTGACTGGTCCCATGGCTTTGTCTGCTTTTAGTTTATTTAGCACATCCTGTACTCCACCTGGAAAGCAAATTGAAGAAAGCAGTGGTGGGCCTGGAAGACAGTGCAGGTAAGCACTCAGCATGACTAGCGCAAAAAGTCAATGGCCTTTGTGGAGCAGGGGTACAAGTCCCTGGATGGTGAGCATGCAGAACCTCTTGTACTCGATGTACAGGTTGAGCATGTTGAGGTTCAAAGATGGGTCTTAGGTCACCCATCTTTTTGGGCACTAGGAAGAAATGGAAGTAGTACCCTCTTCTATCTGTGCCAGAGCCACAGGCTGTATAGCTTACTTTTGCAGAAGAGCCTGGATCTTGTCCTCTATCAGAGACAGGTGCCTTGGAGGATAATGGGAGAGCCAGGGAGTTGTTTGGAGACCTGTCTAGGAACTCTATGGTGTGACCTCTTGTTATTAACTGAAGGACCCAAGAGTCCGTGGTTGTGTCTCACGACCCTGGAAGGTGGAGGACAAATCTTCTGCCCCAACTGGTTCCCCTAGGGGATCTGGAGGAGGTGGGGGTCCCCCACAGAGTCAGGAGGCTGAGGGAGGGGCAGGCAGCTCCTTCAGGGGCTTCTTGGACTTGGCAGGGGAAGTAGGGGGTTCGATGCTGAATACCAGTATTTGGCCTGGCGTTGGTAAGGGCCTCTTTGGTCTAGCATCTCTGTTGCCATTGAAAAGGCTGTTTGCCTTGTAACCCCTTGGTACATGAAGCGAAGGCCATGGATGGATTTACCGTGGTCCTGCAATTTTCATTTTTATTTTTATACTTGTTAGCAACAGGAGCTAAAAGCCCATTTTCACAAGCAACAAGTTACAATTAACAATCAATAAACAGGGACATACATCATTAATTAATACATTAAATAACAACAATTACTTACCTATTCACAATATCAAAAATACAAAGACAGACAATTTGACAAAATACAAATATCCAAGTATCCATTTACATTTTTAAAACACAAACACTCACTAGTCAAGTTAACCCACTTTAAGATTTTCACCTTAAATGAATTACTGTTCCACAATTTACAATCTTTCTTGGTATCTTATTAAAATGGTTGAAGCCCTGTTAGATACACATCTCTGGCCTATTTTTTTTTTTTTTTTATAAAAGAGACCTTTAAGAGACCGAGGCTAAGGACAGTACAGTTACATAAGAACTTGCCATAACACTAGATCTTCTAGAGAGGCTCTGCAGTAGGTACTACAAGTAGGACTAAGCTGCCAGGCGTTAGGACCACATGGAAAAATTGTAGCTAGCAGTGTCCAGCGGGGGACTGCACCCTGATGCCACATGATGGATGTCAGCATGACACTATATAAGGAGTGGTCCCCACTCCCGCCTTCCAGTTCTCCCTCCTGAGACCTGTAGAGGTTTGACAGGAGAAAAGGAGAGGGCTCCTGGAGCCTAAAATGCACAATATGAAAAACTATGGAAGGAAACGTGGGGGGAGGTTGGGTTAGGGTAAAGCAGCACCTACTGCAAGAGCCTCTCTCGAAGATTTACTGTTACAGTAAGTTTTTTCGTAACTATACTATCTTATTTTGAGAGGGCTCTTGCAGTAGGTACTCACAAGTATGACTGAGTCCCAAGCAGTGACCTGAGACAGGTCTGAGACATAGGGAGGCAGGAGAGAGTTTCCTAGCTACTCTAAGGGACTCATGAAAAGAGCCCCTGTAGAACAGCAAGGCCAAAGCCCGCTCTTTGCCTCAATGCAATGTCTAGGCTAAAATGCTTGTTAAAAGTATGGACAGAACTCCAAGCTGCAGCTGTGCAAATGTCTGCAGCTGAAACATTCCTGAAACAATCAGTAGAAACAGCCATGCCTCTGGCTGAATGTCCTTTAACTTGACCTAGAAGGGTTTTGTGGCACTTCTGGTAACAGAAGGTAATGCAGTTTGCCAACCATTTGGACAAACACTGTTTAGAAACAGCTGCACCCTCTCTTTTGGATGCAAAGGAAACAATTGGTCAGACTTATGGAGAGACTTAGTCCTGTCCATATAGTACCTGAGAATCCTGTGCACATCCAGAGTATGCAGAAGAGCTTCCCCCCATTGGAGTATTCCAGATAGGACACCAGCAGGTTCAGGGATTGATTCAAGGTGGACTCAGATACCACCTTGGGTAGGAACTTGGGATTAGTCCAAAGAGCCACCTGGTCTCTGTAAAATGTCAGATAAGTTATCTTACACATGAGAGCCTGAAATTTGGAAATTATTTGAGCTGAAGTGATAACCACTAGGAAAAGTTCTTTCCAAGAGAGGTAGCACATGTCCACACTCACTGACAGCTCAAAGGGTGGCATGGTGAGCTTTTTGAGAATGAAGTTTAGGTCCCAAGGAGGAGAAAGGCTCCTGATTGGGAGCTTCAGATGAAGAATCCCTTTCAGAAAGGTTTTGAATACCTCCAACTGTGCCAAAGTCTTTTGTCCTTTTGGGATATGATAGGCAGAAATGGCGAAAGTGGACCTTTAGGATCAAATAACTAAGACACAAGTCATAAAGGTGCAGCATGTAGTCTAAGACCTTTGTGACTGAACAGGAAAAGGTTCAATCCCTTTTGAATCTGCCCAGATGGAAAACCTTTTCCATTTCATGGCATATGTAGCTCTGGTGGAAGGCTTCCTGGCCTCTATCAAGATCTGTGCTACCCTCAGAGAAACCCGAAGGAGCCGTGCGTGCAGATGAAGGGACCTGAGACCTGGATGAACCAGGGTCCCCTGTTCCTGAGTCAAGAGATCTTAGGAAACTGGCAGTGGAAGGGAGGTTCCACTGACAGTTGTTGCAATAGAAGAACCAAATTTGTCTCAGCCAGAAGAGAGCAATGAGGATCATTCGAGCTCCTTCTGCCTGCAGTTTCATTAGACTTTCTGGATCAATGGAAGTAGAGGAAGGCATACACGAACCTCCCTTCCATCAAAGAGACAACATGTCTTGCCAGAAAATACCACACCCTGGAGCGAGTGAGCAGAAGGTTAGTAGTTTTGCATTGAATGGGGAGGTGAACAGATCTATTTGAGGCCTTCCCCACTTTGCAAAGACTTCATTTACCACCAACTGTCTGAGCTCCCACTCATGTGCTCTGGCTTGTGTGTGGCTGAATGCATCTGCCAGGATGTTCTGGACACCTAGCACATGTGCTGCTGTCAGATGAATGCTGTGGTCGACCGCCCAGTAACACACTCTTATTGCTTCCCTGTAAAGGGGGGGTAAGGGCGGGTTCTGCCTTGTTTGTTTATGTAACAAAGACTACACACATGTTTGTCTGAATCATAAGATGACCCGGATAAATGAGATGGTGAAAGGCCTCGGTGCATTCAACACTGCTCTCATCTCAAGTATGTTGATATGAAGAAAAGTTCTATGTGGGCCAAAGACCTTGTGTCTTGTGAGGACCCAGATGTACTCCCAACCCAGACCTGAATCATTTGTTGTCAGGGTTTATGAGGGATTGTCTGATCAAATGGAACCCCTTTGGAGAGATTGTCTTTTTGAGCCACCAAAGAGATTGTTTGCCATTGGATCCAAGATCATAATCTGTGGTCCAGTTCATCTGCCCTCTGGTCCCATTGGACTCTAAGGATCCATTGTGAGACTCATGTGGAGTCTGGCCAGGGAACCAAAGAGATTGCCCCACCATGAGCCCCAGTAGTTGCAGAATTGATCTGGCTGGTACCCTCTTCTGTGAGGCCACCATTTATGCCTGGTGCTGCAAGGTAGATATCCTGTCTTGCGGTAGGAAAGCCTTGCCCTGTACTGTGTCCAAAACTGCCCCAATAAATTGGAGCTGCTGGGAAGTGACTAGGTGGGATTTGGTATAATTGACCGTAATTCCCACCTGATGGAAAGTGTCCAGGGTAAGGTGCAGATCCTTGACTAAGGCTTCCCTGGAGGAGGCTGATATCAGCCTGTCATCCAGGTAGGGAAAAATGTGGACCCCCAGCCTGCACAAAAAGGCTGCCACCACTGCTAGGCATTTTGTGAATACCCTGGGAGCTGAGGAAAGGCTAAAGGATAGTGCTTTGAACTGGAAATGCTCCCCCTGAAAACAGAATCAGAGGAATTTGCAGTGTGGTGGACAAATCGGGATGTGTAGGTAAGCATCCTGCATGTCCATAGCACAAGAGCCACTGACCCTTCTGTAACAGAGGAAGTAGGCTGGGAAGAGACAGCATTCTGAACCTCTTGTATTGAATAAAGAGATTCAGAGAGCTTAGATCTAGAATTGGTCTGAGGTCACCTGTCTTCTTGGGAACCAGGAAGAAATGCAAGTAGTACCCTTTTCCCTGATGCTGTATAAGAACTGGTTCTATTGCTGCCTTTGCCAGCAAGGATGTGATTTCCTCTCTCACCAAAGGTAAGTGGTTGGGCAGGTAGGATGAATGACCTGGAGGTCTTATTGGAGGTCTTTCTATGAATTCTACTGAGTGACCTTTTGCCACCAGTTGAAGAACCCACAAGTCTGTTTTTATTCTCTCCCACTCTGGTAGATGATAGGAGAACCTGCCCCCTACCGGCTCCTCTGGAAGGCATACCAGTGGAGTTGGGAGGTTTAAGGAGTCAGGAGGTGGAGGGCAAGGCCAAGGCCATGTCTCCGAGGCTTTATGGGACTTGCGGGGAGGCTCTAGCAGTCGAGGTTGCTAGCGTTTCTTCGTCAATTCTGATTTGGTCTTTGTTGACAGCGTGGCTGCCTCCGAAAAAGGCTGTTTCTGCTTCTGTGGAGTCTTGTACATAAATTGTATGGAATGTAGGGCCTTGCCCTTATCTTGGAGGTCAGTGATTATGCCCTTTATATCCCTGCCAAAAGGCCCGACCCTCTAAAGGAGCATCCTGTATGGCTGACTGGACTTATGGTGTCAGGCCTGAGATCCACAGCCAGGTGTGATGTCATAGACTAACCGCAGTAGCTGAGCCCCTACCTGCAGCATCCATTGCATCGTAGGTGGCACCCAACATGTGATGACAAGTGGGTCTAGCCGACTGTAGTAGATCTGTCATTTTGTCCTTTAGGGTAGAGTCTTGAAAAGAGTTTATCTTGGACTTCAACTGACCTAGGGCCGATTTTTGGAAGTCTCCCATATGGGCAACATAGTTTAGTGCTCTGATTCCTATGGTGGAGGAAGAGTAAATCTTTCTCCCATACCAATTCAGAATTTTAAATTCTTTATCAGGGTGGGAAGCACTAAGGTGTTTGGGTTTAGCAGACCTATCATGGGCAACACTAATGACCACTGAATCAGCCTTAGGATGAAGACTGAGGAAGTCTTTATCAACTGGAGATTGATAAAGTCCCTCAGCCTTTCTGGCTACTGGGGCCAAAGAAGAAGGTTGCTTCCATATAGTGGTGACCAAATCCTCATGTGGTTCAATCCAGGGCAGAATGAGGTATAGGGAGGAATCAGCCAAATCTAAATGAGCTGCCAACCTCTGCCTCTGCTGGTCCTGGGCAACTGTGCACCAATTGTAGGCTGCATGGATCTTTCTTAGGAGCTCCAAGAAGGAAGGATCCTCTAGAGGGGATTTCAGAGACTCCTTCTGTTTCTGATCATCCAGTGTGGGTGTTTCCACGTCGGAGTCGGAATGGGCCATGTCGCTATCCAAGTCCGAGGACTCCAGGTCACCAGGAGAGCTGATGGCTGGAAGCAGCAGTCCCACTGGCCTGGAAAATTCTGTAGGCCTGGAAAACTCCCTGGGCCTAAGGTGAGAATCTGGACAATTGGCCTGCGTTGGGCTGGACGATGGAGAAGGATCCAATGCAGGCCTTGGAGCTGGCGTAAGCACCATCGGTGGCTGGCGCTTCTTCAGCTCTGATGTGAGCTGTGACTTTGCTTCTGCCCCCCAGTTCATAAGGACTGCTTGAAGGTCCACTTGAGGGTGGGTTGGAGGGTTATTAAACCCATAGCTAGGGTACCCATAGTAGGGGTTGTTAAAGCCTGACAGAGGGTAGCCTGGCACATGGAATCCTGATGCCGGATACTGTGGCATTGGATATCCTGGCATTGGGTACTAAAGGGGATAGCCCTGTGGATGTCCATAAGGATTTCCAGGTGGTCCTGATAGAGGGCCTGGCAGAGAGGCTGAAGGCCCTGCTGGAGGAATCGCCAGGTCTGTACCGCATCCAACAGGGTGCTCAGAAGGCCCTGGTGGAAGAGGTGGATGAGAGGGTCCCGAAGGTCATGATGTTTGGCCCAATGGAGGGCCTTGCAGGACTGAATTGCCTGAGGGGGTCAGAGGGACTATTGTCTGACCCAATGCTGGCTTTGGCATCTGAGGTACTGGCGGAGGGGTGAAGAGACCCCTGTCGGCAGGTAATCTCCTGCCTCCACATCCTCCAAAGGGGAAGCTGAAGATATCATTTGCCAGCGGTAAGGGAGAGGAAGAAGTAGTGTCCTTTGTCAGCTGCATGTCTAACATCAGCTGTGCCATCACCTCTTTGTCAGGCCTGTTATCGGGGCCTGACGTAGGATCCGGGGCAGGGCATCTGTCAGAGGAGCCGATGAATATCTTAGCAGCCACAGCTGTACGTGAAATGGCTGAGCCGGAACTCGACATACTGGTCCCACTAGGCCTTGAAATCTTAGAGGCTGTAGAGGAGGTGGGTGCCTCCTGATCTTGTGAGGCTTCCGTTGGGCCCAAGCCACACGGGTGGATTGACAGCCATTTGGTAGCCACCAAAGCGATCGTAGAAGGCAAATCTCCCGGAGGGGATGTTACCTGAAAGGCTGCAACTCCAGTGGGAAGCAGTGGAATGGCTGGGGATCCTTCCCAGACCCAGTGCCTCTCCTTGTCCTTCTTCTTCTTCTTATGATGGCCCTTCGGAGACGATGATGATTGCCTGAGTTTTCTCAGCTCCTTCTCCATGTTGGCCATTTTTTCTTTTAAAAGATGGGCTTCCAGAGACTGATGTCTATGTTTACCTGTGGCTGCGTTAAACTTCTGGCAATGCTCACACCCTTCCACCTTAGAGCCTGGTCCCAGGCAAAATGGCAAAGGGAATGGCTGTCCTTGTGAGGGAGCTGAGTTCCACAGGAGTCACACTTGTTCTTATGTGATTCTGAAGGCCAGAGACTACATATAAAAATTTTGTTAAACAAAAATGAGAAATATACAAATTAATAGTAGAACTATTTAAATAATACTCATCCAAGATGGTGTTGAAAGTATCAGCATTCTTCTGTGAGGTCCAAGATACACAGGTTGATTGTAGGAAAGAACTGGAAGGCGGGTGTCGGGAACGCTCCTTACATAGCGTCACCCTGATGTCCGTCACATGACGTCAGGGGGCAGTCTCCCGCCAGACATTGTTAGCTAGAATTTTTATGTGTGGTCCTAAAGCCTGGCAGCTTAGTCCTACTTGTGAGTACCTACTGCAAGAGCCCTCTTGAAGTAAGATCTTGTGATTTTTTCGCCACTTAACCTAGCAAATAAAGATTGAATAGAAAAGGAAGTAAATCTTTCAAGCTTTTGAAAACAAAGGTAGATAATTTAATGTTAATTTTGTCCTGAAATGAGGGACATTTTGCTTTTATTAACAATCCACAATGGTGTGTTCTTTGAGTGAGGCCAGTCATAAATCTCAATACTGAATGATATGTTGATTGGAATTTTTTTTTTTTTTTTTTACTTTTTTCTTTTTATCCCACCTGTCTGCCCTCTCCATCCACTCCTTCAGACCAGTCAACCCTCAGACCACCATCACGGAGTCTGCCCCTAGAGTGCCAAGCTTCTCCATTTTCCCCTTCCTCAACCCTCATAGGAACACCAGCACAGCGGGGTGTGCCCATGGGTAGGTGACTGGGAGGCATGAATCGGTCATCATCTAGGACCATTTTTCTCCCTTTTCTCTCTCTCCGATCCCCCCTGAGGACATAAGCACGCAGGATGAATGTCCAGACAGATGGTGTGCTGATGCACGTTGCTGTCAAGTGCCCATGATGTCCTCCCCACCCCAACTCCAGAGAGCCGCCTGTGCCCCAATGCCAGTGCTTCCACAGGCATAGGTGCATCTGGTGCTTGTAAGCACCCCAGAAATCCTCCCAAGAGGAGGAGAGCATCTGTTGGGATGCTCGATCTTCCCTTCCTTCCAACCCCGATGACCCAAGTCCATTCCTGAACCCGGGTCACCAGCATGGCGCAAGGTGGCGCCCAGTGCCTCAACCCTAAGCGCCACTGGGCCAGCCGATTGTAATTTTTAACACCCTATCATTTGTTCCTCAATAAACTACCAATCTGTAATCTAACATGCTCATTAAGAAACTATCGCCAATAATCTACGCGATTCTTGAATTAAATATGATTTTATTCTAAATAGCATTCCCAGCCTTTGCTGTATCCTCTTGATCAATTTCTTTACTTGAAATTCAAAGGTGAGATTAGAGTCCAGTGTAATCCCTAAATAACAAAAGCTGTCAACAAGCTCAATTTTATTTCCCCCAAAATCAACAATTGACATATTTATGTCTCTGGTTACTCTTGGGCCAGTAACAACCATAGCCTTTGTCTTGGTGGTATTCAGCACAAACTTGTGCTCCAACAGCCACCTCTGAAAATTGTCAAAATCTCTTTGAACCTTCAATAATGCCTGATCTGAATTTGGACCCATTGCAACAATTCAGTGGTATCCTTCATGCTACCCCGGATAACACAGATCCCTAAAAGGGCATCCAGGATGGAGATCTGGATGTCTTGTGACAGGCCAGCAATCCTGAGCCATGAATATCATCTACTGCAGATAGCAATGGTGCAAGCAATTGAGTCTACTGTATCATAAGTTGCCCGGAAGGCATGACGACAAGAGATTTTAGCCATTCTCACTGTCTTGCCAATCTCAGCCTTAAGCTCCTGGTCCTGGCTAGCTTCCAGCTTGGACTCAAGTGAGGCCAGGAAGATTTCTGGTAGGAAACCATATGAGCCACAGAATTAAGGGACCTGAGGGTGCAAGTGGAGGAGAAGTGTCCGCTGCTTAGATTCCTTATCAGGAGGAGACATGCTCAAATGTTTGTGTTTAGAGGACTGGTTGTGGGCAGCCATGAAACAACCAGTCTGCATTAGGATGTCCAGTAAGGTGTGTGACCCTGTCTGGGGTGGTACATCCTGTCTGCCTCTTTGAAACACTTGGAATGGAAGAAAGTTGTTGCCAGATAGTGGACATCAGGTCTTGATGGGGCCCAGTCCAAGGCAGTATGGGTATAGGAGCTGTGACAGTCATGTCTAGATGCTCTGCAAGCCTTTTCCACTTTGGATCCTGTTCCTGGATAGCTCAGCAACAGACATTTTGTATAGTTATTAGGAGTTCTGCAAGGAAGGTCCTCGGAGGGAACCTTGGGGACTCCTTAGGCTGAGGCTCTATAGGTGTATGCATACCAGAACTGGAGGATGAGTCAGAGTCCAAGACTGCCTGCTGGGGTCTGTACCCTTTTAGAAGAGTGTCCTGGATTTTATCCCTGACCTGGTGTCTAGAGGAGCCTTCTCCAGAAGGTGGGAATCCACAGGAGAGGCTGATCTAGGGCTGGAAAGGAAGCAGAAGAGAAGCTGCCACTGGTTTCCATGGTCAAGCTCCAGACTAGTTGAGTCCTGGCCTCCTGAATCAGGGTCTGAAACACTGTCTGGATATCAGCCTGAGGCTGCTGTGGAGGCAGAGGCTGAGGAGGAGGAGATAGTGTAGGAGGAGGCTGGTATAATGGATAGCCCGACATCTGATACTGAGGGTATCCATGAGCCTGATAGGAGTAGAGAAAGTCAGAAGGAGCATACTCTTGATTAGGCATAGCCTGACATCTGGTACCCTGGTACATAATGGGGTTGACGACCAGGTGTTGGATACCCTGGTGAAGGGTACTGTACATTGGGTATTGTGGGAGAGGATAGCCTGGAACATTACTCATAGGTCCAACCGGAGGTGGAGCTGAATGCCTGACAGGAGGTGGTGCCGAAGGCCCAGCAGGAGGTCCAGAAGGACCAGGCGTTGGCCCTGTAGGGACATTTGAAGGAGCTGGCACTGGATCAGGCACAGGAATGTCTGGCACCAGAAGATTCAGTGCCTCGGAGCCTGACAGAAGGCCATCTAGTGTTTGAGGAATGGCTGAGTGCCAGACATACCTTGACCTGGTTAAGGGTCACCTGGCAAAGGGTCACTTAGTGTTAGGGTGTGAGTAGAACCCAATGGAAGATCCGCCGACATCTGGGGAGCCAGAGTCCAAGATGGCAGAACCTGGTTGTCCAAGGGGGTTTGGGTTGAGGAGGTCCAGACGGAAAGGTCCCTGGAGAGATTAACAATAGGCCCAGTGGGTGAACCAGGAAGAGACTGACCCGGCAAAGGAGGACAAACTTCCAGATTAGTGCCCACTTCGATTTTGATCTTCAGACAAGCCTGGAGAATCTGATTGGGTCAGTGGGAGCGAGGAACCCTCTAAAGACTGTTGCATGTCTGGCAGCTGTCTCAACTCAACTTCAGGGGTATCCTGCAACCCTGACAGGAGAACCTCAGCTGCGGTTCTCAGAGGAACCAGGGATAGACTTGTCAGCTGCGGCCGTGCAGATGTCAGAAGAGCTAATGTCTGACTTATCAGCCAGGGCCATGCAGACAACAGTGGCTGTGACCATGTGCTCCTCGGTGGGGCCAGGGAGTGACTTATCCTGATGATGTCTGATGGTTACCACCATATCAATGGAGACCTATCCTGGTCTAGGTGCCTGTCCTTGTCCTTTTTCTTCTTTTTGGGTTCTGGCATTGGAGAAGAAGATTTTTCCTACAGGTTCTGCAGTTCCTTTCCAGCAAGTAGGTTTCAAGCTTTTTCTGGTACCTAATCCATGTGGCCTGGTTGAAGGATTGGCAGGGTGCACTGTCCTTCATCCAGTGTTTGGGGCCTAGGCAAATCATGCAGAGGGAATGCTCATCTGCATGCAGGATCTGGGTGCCACAGGACTTACACATCTTCTCTTTGACGCATCACCTAACTGTTCATGTTCCTGAATTGTACCTCCATCTATATCCCATGCTGTAAATTTGTCACTGCTATTTATTTGCGTCCCCTTTCTTCTGTATATCCCTCAAGATCTCTGTATTAGACCTGTTTATGTTAGACCTGTTTATACTGTATTTTACTATGTAATTGTTTGACCTGGTGTTCTGTTCTCTTTTTATGCTTAACTAGATGTTTGTGTAAATGGGCATTTTTGCTCACATACCTTTCAGTATAAAATAAAGATTGACTGATTGATTAAAAACTGGACTGACAGACCTAAACCACAGCAGTTCTGTAAAATCCAAACTGACCATATTGGAGGAACCTTGCACAAATACTGCTGGTCTGGTCACTCTGGCTGCACTGTTCGGTCTGACTTTTACATATCTGGTCCACTCCTGGAAGTCTGTTTTCAACCCCTCTTTGGCATGATTGAAAACAGAACCATCAGGACCAGACCAGATACGTAAAAGCCAGACCATATCATCTGGAGTGAGTGGATCAGCAATATTTGCACAAGCTGTGCTCAGTCCAGATTTTACAGCTCTGGTCCAAGTCTGGTGATTTAGTTTTTACCACACCCCACTGCATGTGGCTTAGTGACATGCTGTACAGATGGATGCAGAGTCTAACCCATTGAAGGTTGAAGTTTCAGAAAACCATTATGCTAAAAATACCAAGACTCACTCAATTCCTGATGATCCCCCAACCCC
Source organism: Neoceratodus forsteri (assembly GCA_016271365.2). Lineage (NCBI taxonomy): Eukaryota > Metazoa > Chordata > Ceratodontiformes > Ceratodontidae > Neoceratodus > Neoceratodus forsteri. The sequence goes on from CM057449.1 coordinate 1,745,569,618, forward strand.
AAGTCACAATTAGTCCTCTACCAAAGTCATGCTCAAATATTGGTGCCTCTACGTCCACACCATTAAGCTTTTGATGGAATCATGCCTCTTCTGCTGCCATGAGCTCCCCCATCCATGAAGTCCCATTCTGCCTTTGGCAGGCCCCCCAGAAACCAGGTAATTTTCCAGGGAGCAGCTCTTTACACCACATCAACTAAATTACTGCTAAACTCCTTATGTTTAAACATTTTGTTGAGAATTTTTTGTTTTAGTATATCCATGGTCAGGAAAAATGAATTTGTAAAAGAAACCAAAACTCCCATTTATCAGTTCATTTAATTACAATACAGCATGTTATGAACTGATCAGATTCCATGCATAACCTAAGTCAAACAAATTAGACACACATGCCTACCTATTTGCAAGTGAAGCAAATGTGGTTACTATCATTCAGTTGTAAACACATATAGTGACAAATTACAGGTTAAGAACATTCAGTACAATATGAACAGTAACGCATAACTGCCTGCCTGAGAAAATGAAGTTGGTGTATTATTTGGAAACAGGTGTCACTGGGACTCTTTGCTATGGAATGTCCTGCAAAGTAGCAGAATGACTGCTTTTAGGATGGTGGTGTCAAATGATTTAATGAGGGCACAGTAGAGCTGATTTGTTATGCAGAAATCTCCAGGAAGTGTTTAACCCATTCTACTCCCAGTAGTTTTCTATGGTGTCTGTGCTATCCATTGGTAATCTGACAGAGAATGACTGCCAGAAGATAATGAGTTAACAGTCTGTGGGCTTAATTAACTCCTCAAGCCAGAGGATAACTAGTGCTCTACAGCTTCCTATACACACACAGGCAGCATAACAATGAGGCTTCAGTGGAGGAATCTATTTTTAACACCCTGTTATATTATTTGGTAGCAAAAATGACATCAGCCCTTTTCTGAATGCAAGACATCTGCTGGGCTATGCCCACAGCTGTAAAAAGGGCTTATATTATTTAAATAGGTTACATTAAACAGATAAGGTCCTATTCATTTTGTGTGCACCCAGAGTGGTTTAGTCCTCTTAGATTTTTATCCAAGAAGGTCGTCTTCTCCTCTTCTGTTGTGTAGAATTAATGTAGATGTTTTATGAGGGACTGGAGTATGAATACTCAGCCTTCCCAGTTAAGTCCAATGCACCAGTATTATTTCAATATTGGTACTGACCACTTTAACATCATAAACAACTGAAATTAAAATAAAGTAACTAAATATATTATTGAAAAAAATCAAAATAATTACGAATATCTCAGTACAGAAAAGCCATGGAAAGAAGTGGGGTTGGTGTTGTTCAATGTCTTCATAAGGGACATTGGGGAAGGCATAAAGGGCAAGATGTGCCAGTTTGGCGATGACACCAAATTATGTGGGAGGGTGGATACAGATGAAGGGATACAGGACCTATCGGAGAACCTCAGGAAACTTGCGAGATGGTTGGGGATTTGGCAACTTGACTTCAATGCTAAGAACTGCAAAGTGATGCATATTGGAGCCAGGAATCCTAGGATGAGTATTACTGGGGGAGGGAGGGAGGGAGGTCCAGGTAGCTGCATCGGAGGAAGAAAAATCTCTGGTGGTTGTGATCACTAGTGACCTAAAACACTCCATACAATGTAAGAAGGCAGCAGTGAAGACGATTAGGATGTTGGGGTGTATAGCCAGGGATTCAACAGTAGGTGGAGTGAGGTCATAATGCCCCTAAATGGGTCACTGGTGAAACCGCATATGAATATGTGGTAAGGTATTGGAATCCATATCATAAGAGGGACATCAGTTTGTTGAAGAAGGTCCAAGGAGGGCAACCAAGATGATAAGGGGACAGCAGGAGAAGTCTTGTGAGGAGATGCAGGGTGACCTGAGAATGTACCTCCTGGACAAGAGGAGACAGAGAGACAGGGAGATATGACAGAGACCTTTAAGTACCTGAAGGGAGTAAATAGTGGTAGGGACCATGGGAGGGATTTGGTTAAGGTGTACATTTTGTGAGTCTTTGGGACCATTTTGACCTTCTGCTGGCTATTTCATATCTTCATATTTTTTGGGAAGGGTTGGATACTACTCGTGGGTCCAGGAGTCCTTAGGTGAGATTACTGCTGCATCACTCCTGTTATGGTATGCACAGGTGCAAATGCAGCAGTAGAAGCTTCCTCAGACTAGGTCAGAAGACATCTTCCAGTTAGGGGCCACTGTTCTAAATCGGGCTAAGGAAATGGCTACACAGAGTAAGGAGCAGTGTAACATTGGTGAGGCAAGTTTCTTATGTTGTCCCATCATCACCCTCATACCAAAAGCAAGACTTCCAAGCACCTATCAAGGGGGTTTTGAAGCCAGCAGAGCGAGGGGGGGTTTGGTTAAGGTGTATATTTTGTGAATATTTGGGACTGTGATAGCTTGAGTTGTAAAGAGCACTGTAAGAAGGTAAAAGTGAAACTGGGATGCAGTACGAGGTTGAGTAGCCCATATTTAATTCCAGTCATTTCTCAAAACCTCTGTCCACCAATAGCAGTAAGGGGAGACATAAAGCAGGTGATAGAGTTAGGCTGCAAGTGGGATATTTTGTAAATGCCACTGGTGTGGTTTAACAATATGTAATTGGGATGTAGTTCAAGTGAAGTGTAGCCCTGGAGATGGAATATTAATGCAAAGGGAAGGCAAGTAACCAAGTCAAAGACCGTGGTAGTTACCTCAGTCCTCTCTGATTGTCTCCAGGATGCACATGCGTAGCAGCTACTAAATGAGGGATGAAGTCACACAGCTGAAAAGGGTTGCTCCTCAAACTGGCAAACAGCAGCAGTCTGACCATTACATGGGGAGCATGTGCTGGTAATTGTCTCTTGCCAGCCTCACCATATTATGGCTATACTAGAGTTGATCACAGAGAACAGGTGATAGCATTAAACAAGCAGAGTGTTTTTCTTAATGTTTTCTTTTGAGAAAAGGAACTGCACGTGCTAATCTGAGAGTCTGATAACATTGCTTCACGCCCTCCCACTTCCCCTCTGAGTACTTCAGAGAAATAGCAATCTTAGAGCCCAAACAATGTAACATAAATTAATAACATTTCAGTAGCTAGAAAAGAAATTGGAAACGAAATCAGTAGAAGTACAAATGAGTAAAATGTAATTTGGAATAAGATTTACTCATGGCTTCACTTAGACATTGTACAGTCCAGATGAGGAAGAGAGATGAATTAAAAGAATCTCTCACAAAACCTCAACCAGTCTTGGAGTGACTATGCTCAAAGTCCACCTGGGATACGGGGAAAAACAGTCAGTGCTGGTGGCAGGAATCTCAGTTGGTGGAGCCCATAGCAGCACTTTGGATCTGACCTATAAGGAGGTTGATTTGGTTCCTCTGTTTCTGAGGAATTATTCACAGGGAGAGAAATGGATGCAGCGATCTTTGGCCAGGAGACTGTTGGCAGGTCCAGTGTTGGCAGGAATACACTGACTGGCTATGTGTATTCAGAGGGTTTATTAAAACTGCTGAATTCCAACCCTGAAACACAGCATTACAACTTTATTGGCAAACAATTATTTGTTAAAGCTGTGGCTATAATTAGGATAGAGAAGTAAGTAGCTGGGCATTATATGTGCTACTATTTTATTTCAAGTATTTGAGTTTGATGTTAGGTCATTTTATGTTTCTCGCTCAAATGCGAAGAAACATGTTGTGACATCTTGCTGGAGTAGCAGGTTGTGGAGATCGGCCGTGTTGTGGCCAATACCGCCACTGCTTTTGGAGCTTGTCTCAGTGGCACCAATGAATAAGCATGCTGTCTACTGCAGCAGCTCAGGCGATGCCACCAACTTGAAAGAAATTTGCTGCTGCAATAAGTGAGCATCCCCTCATTGCAGGGCATGCCTTGCCTGGTGTAACATTTCAATAAACATGGCGGAGTGGCTGTCACTGTCTGCCTGTCACAGTCCCATGAAAGCTGACAATGGCTGTGCCCAATCCCCCTGTCAGCATGCCGCCTCTTCAGTTTATTTGCCGATGTGGAGCCCAATCCCCGTCAGCATGATATCCCTCTAAGTTTAATTTGTCTACCAAAGAGAATTTTAATCCCCTCAGCATCATGATTCCCCAAACACAGACCTGTTTTCTTTGCTGAAGGGTGCCCAATCCCTGTCAGCTCCAGTTCCCCAAAACACCCAGGTGACACACTGGGAGCCCATCCCAGCATGCCAAATGTGCTTGTAAAAAAGAAAACCTTCCCACAAAGTTTTTTGTTTTAACTTGTTATCAAAAATGGTCCCTCGTTGTCTGCGGTGCCCTCTTCCCCAACCTGCACCCACCCTCTGTGCACCTGAGCTACCACATCCCTCTCACTCATATTTGCCTTCGGAGTCCGGCATCATGATCTTCGGTGGAGCGGGAACACGCCTGCACTCTTCAAAGCCGACCACGAACTGAAGAAATGCTGGAAGCTGTATAATGGATTAAATGGGGGTTCAACTTAGGTGGATATCTCAGTCATTTTGTGACTTTTGGCACCAAATTTTCAACATGAGGTTCTTGGGACCCCACCTCATGAACTCAGCCACAGTCATGTCGTTATTTGGTCCCAAAAGGTGATTTTAGGTCATTGACGAATTCAACTTCCAGAAATAATTAATGAAATGACAGTGTCATTGTTCATGAGGTGGGCTCCCAAAAGCATATGTTGCAAATTTGGTGAAAAATTCCAAAATGATCGTGGTTATTAGCGCAGCATTGTGCAGTTCCATGCACGCCGTAATTTTAAAATGTTTAATATTTTCACTCCAGATTTTCAACATTGCCACTTTTCCACAGCTCCTTATGAACAGTACAGCTGTCATTTTTCACATCCTACCTGAAATGTGTTTTCTCACATCTGCCACACAGTGGCGTGGTCACTGTGCAAAATCATGGTTTGGGACAGATTAAGAAAATTACAGTGACAGTGTTCATAAGAACAGGTCCCAAAAAGCCCATGTTGCAAATTTGGTGAACAAATTCCAAAAAATAACTGCATTACAGGCGTACGTTGTGCAGTTTCTATGCATGCTCATAACTTTGGCAATTTTTTATATTTTTACTCCACATTTTCAGCATTGTCATTTTTGCACACTGCTTTATGAACAGTAGAGCTGTCATTTTCACATCCTGCCCAAAACATGTTTTCACAACTGTGGCTACACAATGAGAGTGGTCACTATGTAAGCAGTAATCAATGCCACTGTTTTTCGGTGCTTGGAAAAAGCAAATTCCGTTTTGACATCTTGGATTCCGTGATTTTGCCTGTGTTTGGGAATCCAATTTCTGGGATTTTTCCGGTAATACAAAACTTTATATTATTCACTCATTTTAAGAAATAAATTTGTCTGTCAGTGTTTTATCATGTTTTTATGCAGTTTTAAGTCACATCAGCAAAAAATAAGAACATTTAATCTCATATTGCATGTCATATTAGCTATCCAAGTTGTGCATCTACCAGCTATCAAGGCTAATGACTGTGGAACTCCACTGGCCAAACTGGCATAATTATTAAACTATTCCCTTCTCAGATCAATGCAACTTGGAAAATAAATGGTCTCATGTAACAGTAACATTTTTCTCACAGGATTAACCAATTGTGAAGTCTGCTCGATACTAAATAGACACCAAAATCTTGTCTTTGTTTTAATGTTGACAATGTGTTCTGTGACATATATAGTAAAACTTTCAAAGCTAAAATGCAATAAATATGTTTTATTTTAAAAGATTTACAAAGATAAATATGTGCAAAAACACAATTCAAGTATTGACTACTGAACATGGGTCGACAAACGCTCACCAGACAAGTGCGCCACCCAGACAAATACACTACCCAGACAAATACGCTACACAGACTACATGAACTAAAGCATACTATGTGAAGGACAATAGAATTTAACCCATAGCTACATATGATGCAGAGATACTACATATATATATTGCATGTCTACACTTTATTGCACAATGGAGCACCATTTTTCCTCAATACTGCAGAACTGCACATCTTCATCATTGCACAGTGGAGCACCACTTTGTTTTCTACTAATATTGCACTAGAACTGCATGTCTACAACTTTATTGCACAGGAAGTACCATTTTTCTGCAATAGTACATCATAACTGCAATTACACAAGAGGGTGGGAGAGTCTACTTACTGAATAGTAGCATTGAAAATAATTTTAAATTGTCCACAGTCAGGCTTCTCCGTTGCTCGGTCAGGATTTGTCCATGTGCAGAAAATGACTGCTCCACATCTGCACTAGAAACAGTGACCCATATGGCCTGAAGGGCTGCCTTTGCCAGAGTTGGTACCTGTGAGGACATAGAGATCCAGTACTGGTGAAGATCAAATGATTGATCTCTGGTAGTTCCGCACATCCTGCCGTATGTAGATCTTCCAGTCCCTTAACAGTGCATTCTTTTCTTATTATGTAATGTGAACATTGGGATATAGGGCAATACAGTTGGAAGTCCTTATTGAGTTTGGGTAGGTTGAGTGGGTTTAGAATTGACAGGCCATGAGAAACTGTACAGATGGATTTGACTTCAGGTGTTTTGTCAGTTTCTCCAAACTGACCTTGAAAACATTTTTGAACAGTTTGATGTTCTCATCCCTTACTTTATTCCTCAGTTTAGAGAGGTACAGCTCTGCCTTCTCACCAAAACCATCATTTTTAGTTGTGCCAGCCTCAAAGCGGCTCTTAATTGACATTAGCATGTCATACGTGGATGTCACAAGAGGTTTCTCCTTTGACTGCAAAAGTTCTATCGCAGCAATAATGTCACCTGAATTATCTGTAATAAATGCCAGTTGTGTTTGTAGATCATCATACCATTCATCAAGTAATGCCCGAGATTGTTTATTGAGGTGGCATCACTTGAATCAGCCCTTTGAAAAGTCCTCAGGTATTGTAGGTGTGTTGAGTGGTATGCTACAGCTGCAAACCATGTGTTCCATCTAGTTAAAACAGGAACCGGTGGCAAAGCAATAATTTCTCCTGGAGCTTCCAGATCCTGCAAAAATGTGATGAATTCTCGTTTGTGTTTTGGTAATTGCTGAAAAGCATATTCTACCAACAAAACCAGTTCATTAACTTTTTTGAAATGGTGCAGCCATGTATCCCCAACAAGGGAAAAGACGTGCTCAGCAACACATGTGCACAACATGGTCCCCAAGAACCCCGTGAAGTGAGTCATTAAAACATTTAATCATATAATGAGCACTGTCACTGACAAATGAAATTACATTCATAAAGTCAATGTGACAACTCTGGAGAGTCTTCAAGACAGCTTGAGCCACTGTGGAATGGTTGACAGAGTCTAGTTCTGTGCTGTTTCCAAGATAATAATAATAATAATAATAATAATACAACTTTATTTATTAAGCGCCTTTCAGGCACCAAGGTGCTGTACAAAATTAACAATAAAATCCCAAGAAATAAATTAAAAAATAAAGATTAAGATCATAATAATACGCAACATCAATTCATAAATGCTTGTCTCCACAAGTGAGTCTTAAGTTCCCACTTGAGGCTCCCCACAGCCGTGAATTCCCGAAGCTGACGAAGATATGTCTTGCCCCCTTCCAACACAAATACAACATTAAGAATGTACCGTGACTGTGTATCCGTGGTCTCATCACATATCACAGACAAGGATTTCCTAGTCACAGCTACTTTAAGGTCTTCGTCAATTTGCTTTCTTACCTTGGGTGGATAGAGTTGCCTCAGGGTCTCTGCTTTTGGCACCACTCCACTCCCCTTCACATATTTGCACATTCATTACCTCAGCTGTGGATGATCCAACTTCTCCAAGGGGATAGTTGCAGCCCCCCATGCCTTAACTGTGTCCATGACCATCTCATTTCTTACTTGGATGATTCTGTTGCAGTTCTGAAACTGCTGGTTAGGGTCACCTTCCTTGCTGGTCTTCCTTCACTAGCAGCTCATTCCTTATTCCTAGCATGTTTTGCTGAGCAGATGATCTTTGACTGTATCTTTTCTTGTATGGTCCAGGACATGGTTGCAGTAAGGACTGAAAAGTTTTCCTCCATCCTCATAAAGGCCTTCAGATTTAAACTGCAGGGCTCGCTCCTTAGCAGACGTGCAGCAAAGCTTGCATCTCTTATTCAGTGGTGCAGCAAACATCATGCAGGCAGAAAGTATGAATGCTGAAATAACAACCCAAAAAAAAATTATTACTAGTGTGTCCCACTAATCTGCTTGATAAGAATTCAACAAAATGGGAGTCTCTGATCCCATGGATAGGGCAATCCATGACTTTTATCCTCTGGCTATGATGGCAGTAGCCACTGCATAAAGCCCCCATCTTCCAGGTAGCGATGGCAGCAGCAGCATTGTATGACTCCCATCCTCCAGGTGCGAAGGCAGCAGCAATCTCAAGACTCCATCCTCGGGCACGATGGCAGCAGCATTGCACGACTACCATCCTCCAGGTACGATGGCAGCAGCAGCTCACACTCCCATTCTCCTGGGATGACAGTAGCATCCAGTGACCACCATTCACTCAGGTGAGATGGCAGAAACTGTCTACAACTCCCATCCTCCAGGTACAACGGCAGGAGCAATCTATAACTCCCATCCTCCAGGTGTGAAGGCAGCAGCAGTCTACGACTCCCCATCCTCCAGGTGTGAAGGCAGCAGCAATCTACGAATCGCATTCTCCGGGCACGAAGCAGCAGCATTGTTGGACTCCCATCCTCCAGGTATGATGGCAGCAGCAGCCTATGACTCCCATTTTCCTGGGATGGCAGTAGCATCCAGCGACCACCATTCAATAGGTGAGATGGCAGCAACAGTCTACAACTCCCATCCTCCAGGTGTGAAGTCAGCAGCAATCTATGAACCGCATTCTCCGGGAACGACAGCAACAGCATTCTACAACTCCCATCCTCCAGATGGGAAAATAGCAGCAATGTACAACTTCCAGATTTTCCCCAGGAGAAACAAAAACAGTTATTTATAGAACTCAATGTAACAGCAGGTCTTGAGAGAATCTCTTGCAGTAGGTCACATCTTAGAAACTGCAGTGCAACCACAAGACACCAGGACTGCACAAACATTTTTGCTAGCAGTCCATCTGGAGCGATGCACAGCTATATAGGTAAGATCAACATGATGACAACATCGCCATGTGTGGCCCTAAATAGACTGCTAGCAAAAAAGTTTCCATGTGGCCCTGACACCTGATGGTTGCAGTTCCTAAGGTATAACCTGCTACAAGAGATTCCCTTGAAGATGTACAATTACGATAAGTTCTTACACAAGTAGTGTTTGTTTCTTTTGAGGGGAAAACTCAAAAGCTCCCTGGATCCCTACTGTAACTCTCTCCCCTCCACATCTACCTATCTACCTACTACTCTTCTGAGACCAACCTAGGTGGTGTTTTTTCCACAGTTTACTGTATGCTGAGGCATGTTTTTCTGCTGGTGAAAGCAGGAAGAACCCCCCCATCCACACTGCAACTGTGCCTAGTCATACCTGCTACCATCTAAATATGTAACAGATTATGTGTGCAACATAAACACCCTCACCAAACTAGCTCTTGGCACATACAAACCAACATAGCACCTTTGGATATTCTCAGAGATGCAGCAATGCCAACTCTCACTCCCAACTTTTCCCCAGATGCAGTGAACTAACATGCAGAAAATCTTAGAAGTTTTGAACTTTCACCAAACTGCCCTTTTACATGATTATCTGAAATTACAGTGGTTTTGTTGCTGTACAAGATTGGTAGGCAGATTGGGCACAAGTCACATTTTCTGCACTTTAAAACAGTTCATAGACAGGATATACCTGCACCTCTCTGTGGCACCTCGGGCCCCCTCATACACACATTCTCTGGGACAAATAAAAGGCAACAGAATACCCAGATCCCTTACCTGCTCATTCTTCCCCCCACCACACACATATTCTGTGGGGTCAAGGCTGAAGGCCAGTGTACCACTGAGAAACCAGGGATGCTGGAGCTCAGGACTGCGAGACCATGGTGGAGGCAGTAGCTTGGGAGGGTACACCCACCACACACACACACTCTGATTCACACACTCTGGGGCACAAAATACTCAGCCCCCAACCCTACTCAGGCCTCCCCCCAAAGGGTTCCCTGTTATACACACACACACACACACACACACACACTCTCTCCAACTACTCTGGAAACACAGAAGGTAAAGTTACTGGGTGACCACAGGTGGTGACAGTGCAGTAGGGGAATCCAACAAGAAGGGAGTGGCTGGCAACCCCATCTCATTGGTTCTCCTGGGCTGCCATTAACAGAGAGGAGAGGGCAGAACTGAACAAGTAAACACCCACAGGTTGCACCTATAGACAGGCCTCAGCATCGGGAAAGCTAGGAAGGAGCTGGGGAAGTAGGAACAAGTGCACGCTCTCTCCTGAAGGTAGGAGGGTAAGGGAGACTCCTCCACCCAAGCTAGGGGGTAATCCAGAGGGCTAAATAATTGAGAAGACCAGGGCACTCATCTCTGTATGCAACCCTGACCCTTCTATTGCCAGGGCACAATTGAGGTCCCCAAAGAAAGGGGGCAGTTAAAGAGTAAAGTAAAAAAAAAAAAGGGAAAGTTACTCTGCCCCTGGCTCCCTGCCACACATGCACACACACTGCCCTGTTTGCTTTTTAACCCTTTACCTTTTAACCGTGCTGCACATCCCTTTTTGTCAACTCCCATTTCTCCTCATCACTGCCTATCATTCAGACCATCTATGGTCTCTCCCTACCGCTTCTTTGTGTCCCACCCTCTGCCACTGTCCACCACCCCAGATGTCAGATACCCTCTGGGTAATCCAGTGTAACCCTTCACCAGATGGGTTCACCACCAAGGAGAAAGGTGCCAGTGGGGGGCCATCCAGTGCAACGTCTTGGCCCCTCGGTTGCTGCTGAGGTGGTCTCCGGGGCCAGACCAGAGGCATCGCAGTGGCAGAGGGATCAGATGGCTGTCATCCTCAAGCAGAGAAGAGATTTTTCCTCTCTTGTCCCTGGGGTGTGCGCCATGACACCAAATGCCAACATCCACCACACCCTCCAGTCAGTCAGATGGCACACTGCTACACCCCAGGAGTCAGCAGGCACTAGCCTGCATCCCCACCATTCTCCTGGGAAAGCAAGCAGTCAGACACCTTCTCCCTCAGCTGGCTTTCCTGTGACCCAGGTACATTTCTGCACCTGGGTTGCCAGTGTTGCAAGTGGAACCAACTGCTGGCATTGATGGTTAGTTTACACATCCTTTTCTGTACAGAAAATGCATAGCATGGGCATATTCTGTAAAGAAAACGTGTGTAGCTCTGGTAAAGTGCAGTATATCAGTAAAAGTACAGCAGGGTTAAAAAGCAATGGGGTCAGTGTGTGGCAGGGTGCTTTATTTTCCTGTCAGCTAAATGAGGAAACAAAAAGCTGGATCTCATTAAAAACATCATAGCGGCACCCACAGTCACAAACTTTTCACATCACGCAAAGTCCCCACCATACAGGTATTAGTGTGTGATTCCCCCCTTTGCCCCTTCATGGCCCACAGCAACCTCAGGGATTTCTGCCCCCCCTCCAAAGTGCTGGGCCACACAGAAGACTAAAGTGTCCCTCCAAGTTTGATTTCAGCTTTATTGGCTTGTTGCAAATGCACCCCCACACACACACACCTTTGTTTTTTAACTCTCTCCAAGGTAGTGCACTTTGCCAGAGCTACACATACCTTTCTATGCACAGGGAGACGTAGAATAACTGGGAAGGAGAAAGAATATTAAGGGTAGATATTGGGGGGCAGGCAACATATGGGGTTAGCCATAAACGCAGCATTAATTTAACTCACCAACACTTTTAATTTGCAAGAACCCCTCTGCAAAATACTGCACACACAAGGGCATGTGGGGAAATGGCAGCAACCCATTCTAATGTTAGTCCAAAAAGGCAGCTTTACAGCAACCACATGAAGGTCCATGTACAGAGTAGAGGTACACACAGAACACAGACTGTGGCTTCACACAAAGCACACCCTTCACTGAATTTGAATCAAATAAAAACCAGCAGTGAGATGCAGCACAGGGTTGGGTCTGTGTTCTGTGAGTACCTCTCATTTTGGACCTTGCCACCAACCTCCTTTAAACGCAGCATCTACTGTAGATATTCAATCCCCTCATCACATCAGCAAAATAGTGCAGTATTTTACCTGCAGTAACTCCAGCATCTACTGTACACAGGGCTATGCCTAGGACTTTAAGGGCTCCCCTGCAAAGCACTTTGTGGGGCCCTACATCACGACCAAAACATCAGTATAAAAAAATACTATTTAATATTACCTTACACTATCTACAGTAAAAAGCAAAGCAAGCAATATACAATAAAAGCAAAGTAAACAATAAATAGTTGCATTCGCCGGCCCATCGGTGCAGTGGTTGGATTTCTGCTTGTGACGCCAGCGACCCAGGTTCGGGAGGGCCAGCTGGGGGAGAATGGCTTGAGCATCCCACGACAGCTCGCCTTCTCTGTGGGGAAGGGGGGCCAATGCCTGCAACTTGCCTGACCCCGAGTGGAGGCTCTGGGTACAGCAAGCCCTGTTCATGGTGGGGGGCTGGCCGTGATGCATGGTGGATGTTGGCGCACAGCGCCCTGACGTTAGGGCACACACCACGTGAGGGAAGGAAACCAGAGGAAAAAACAGCCTTCCAACGCCGGGAAGATGGGGCACCAGGAGCGTGCCCTCGATGTGCCACCACTGGCTCAGACCACCTTAACAGATGAAACAAGAAGTGTATGGGGTGTACGGGCCCCACCTCGTTCCCCACCTGGGGGGTATAACCGCAGCTACATGAGGCGCAAGGTCGGTCTTGGGCCGGGTGGTTGGCAGAGGGATGACTCCCAGGTGCTCCCGAAGGGTAGGAGATGGAGGGCACATAGGAGGGAAAAAATAGAAAGTTAAAAAAATAGTTGCAATCCTACTCTCCACCCACCCTCCCTAACAGACACAAATCTGTTCACACAAGCCTCCAAATTAGCTCAGACCTTCTTACACCCGGCATGGATCTTGCCATCCAGTGGTGTACCTACTGCAGGTAGATTTTTGTTGTCAGTACATGTAATCCTATTATACTGTTGCAATTAATCCATAGAAAACTCTATTGGCTAGTCTTCGGTTCAAAAGCTGCTTTCCTGGGTCAGTCCAGTGATGTGGTACCAGCCTGTCACACTGCCAACTGGGAGACTGAGTTGGTGTGCAAACCTTGGATTCTTGCACTGAAACCAGCTGGGAGATGAGGCCATTGTGGATTAGATGCATTCTGTTGTTGGGGGAAAAGGGTGTGGTCACCTGGCAATTGCACACCACCTACCAGTTAATCAAGCAGTGGCAAGGGTCTTAGCTGTGAAGACCGACACTTACCTACTGCCCTGGGTGGAGAAAGGTTGCTGTCGTGTTGACAATAGACAACAGGTGAAGGGCCCTCCTCCCTTGATGCCTGTGAGGATTTGTCTGAGAACTCTTCCCTGGTGCCAGTGAGGTGAAGACAGGGAATAGGGGGATAAGGGGAGGAGCAGAGAGATGGAGCAGTGGCAGGGGGAGGAGCTAGAAAAGTACGTAAGGGCCATTGCACATGAGCCCAGACTCTTAATTCCTTCTACCAACCTTGATGCTAGCTTGGATGCAACTTTCACTGCCAACATTGACTCACAAATTAGACAGCACCAGGGTATGGTAGTGAATACTATTGCATTGCAAGCCACAACAAAATAAATAAAAATCACAGCATGCTGTCTGCTGTGGACAGGGAGTATGTATGACTGAGGTATTGCTACAGTAGTGAGAATCACAGGGAAATGTTCAAGTAGGTGCCGTGCTCAGGGCTGGTTGCCTGCCTCTTCAGAAAGAGCAGGAAAGGCATCAGAATGAATCTTCAGGATACAATGCATAGTTTTGAAAACATCAGCTGGTAGTAGGGATTACCAGGGATGTATCAAGATCAAGGTCCCTGGCTGCCATGATGTCATCTCAGCCAGGCATGCAGGATCGCTGAGTGGCAAGGTGCAGATGTAGATGCAAGCACTTGCAGTGGTTTGATCAGCACACAAATCAGGAAACAGAAACAGCCACAGCTACCCTTTAGTCTGACTCCTCTCACTGCCCACCAAACCACGGGCACACAGCTACCCTTTAGTGTACTACTAACTTAATTTGAGGAGTCAAGACCGAGTCTGAAATGCTGCATGGGGGTCACACAGAAGATGGCAGGCAGCAGTGTGAGACTCAGCATACAGAAAAAGTACAGTACCTGAAACACAGTTTGTGATGCATTTCTTCATTGCTGCGATTACAGCAGTGGGTCTCCCGACTCTGGCAGCAGCATCTGGGCAGCTCGTGTGCTTCTTCCATGCAGATTACAATGGCAGGAATAAATATTAAATAAATCAATGGGTCTCCCGACTCTGGCAGCGGCATCTAGGCAGCATGTTCTTGGAGTTTCTCCTAGCTTGGTGTCCTCTCAGCAGCATGGTTCTTCTTATGGGTTCCTAGTGAATAGGGGCACATCTGAGGCAAGTTGCTGTTCTTATACAGCTGAATTCCCAAACACTCACACTAGCAGCATGAATTCCTTGTTTTCCATGGAAATTTAAAATGCCTCGAGAGGAGGCTGATTCGATTCCGGCTGTGATCATGGAATCCTACAGAGAAACAGTAGCCTTGGTAATAATACCCGACAGGTGGGCAATATTGTGCTATGCGGACCGCCCAGGGGTGTGAGGCCAACGCCTGAGCCCCCCATTGTATACTCTTCCCTGGGTTTTTATTTCCCAGATGCATTACTTGCACTTCTTTGCATTGAATCTAAGCTGCCATACATTTGACCATTCCTCCAACCTTGCCAAGTTCTTTCTCATCCTTTCCATCCCACCTTGTGTATCAACTCTGTTGCAGATCTTTGTGTCATCTGCAAAGAGACATATTTTCCTTCCACTCCTCTGCAATGTCACTTATAAAGACATTAAAAAGGACCAGACCCAGTACTGAACCCTGTGGTACCCACTAGTAACCCCTTTCTTCACTGTGGACTCCATTTATTATTACCCTTGTGTCCTGTTGTCCAGCCAATGTTTTGACTCAAGCTACCACCCTAGGACCCTATCCCAGTCTGGCTAATTTGTTTATTAATCTTTGTGTGGGACTGTGTCAAATGCCTTGATAAAGTCTAGTTAGGCCATGTCACAGCCCTCCCTGGTCTACTACTTTGGTTACCCAGTCAAAGAAACCAATTAGATTCATCTGACATGACCTTTCAGCTGTAAATCCATGCTTCATTGTGTTCTGTGCCCACTGGCCTCTAGATAGTCAACAACTTTCCTTCAGAAGTGATTCCATCATTTTCCCTACCACTGAGGTCAAACTGAGGGGTCTGTAGTTTCCTGTTTCTGTCTTGCTCCCACTTTCTGTGAAGGAGAATCACATCCACCTCCTCCAGTCCTCAGGTACCACACCATCCTCTCGTGATTTGTTAAAAAGGGTAGTCAATGGTGTTACTAGTTCTCCCTTAGTTTTTTAGAATTCTGGGATGAATCCATCAGGCCCCATTGCTTTGTCCACCTTCAGTTTTAGGAGTGTAACGGCCCTGCAAATAAGGGGTTCCAAAAAGCCTTCCAGGAGCTTGCTTGAATGCTCCAAGCCTGAATGGTGTTTGCGTTGCTAAACCGCTTATCTGTGAGTGCTTTTAGAGCCTCTGGTACTGGCTCTTTAAGAGCTGTCTGCTTGCAGACATAATTAGTTTCTATGGGGGGACTGTGTGTTTCCCTGCTTGAGTCCCACTCAAGCTGCTGCCAAATCACTCTGTTTCTGCCGTCACTAAGTGGGCAGAGTGAGCACTTTTCAAAGATGTAACTGTTTGCCAGAAATCTTTTAGAGTAATAACGAAAATGCAGTTTGTCTAACCTACTTTTCTTTGCAGTCAGAACTGTGTTTGCCTAGCCCTCCATTCTGGTTGAACTGCTGAACTGGACCAATCAGTGTGGGGGGACCTTTGAAATGGAGCCTGCTGCTGGCAAATCAGAACTTGGACTCTCATTGTGGAGCCAGCCACCTATGTATTGTATGGCCAGTGCTTCTGAAATTGTAGTTGGACTTCGCCGCCTTTTTGCACCAACAGGGGAGTCTGATTGTGAGTGACAGCCAAGCCAGCCAACTGAACTGGGAGGAACTCAAAGGAAATGCCCTGCTCTGTCTACTGGAAAGATCAGATCAGTTTGGGCAGTGAAGAGACAAGGAGCTGTGTGCTTCTACGTGCGTAGTTTTAGTGTGGGAAATATGTGTAAGGCCCTAAGTTTCGGTCTGCAGCTTGTGCAAATGCCCATTGGACTGAATCCGACCTGTGAGGAGAATCAAGGAGATCTGAAGAGTAGAAACCAGGCTCACCCTGTAGAAGACTGGAGAAATTGCTGAATCGTGCTCGGTCTGTCAGGAACTGAATCTGCTGTGTGTTCTCCGGGTATCGTGCAATAATTGCGATTGGGATAGAGAAGCAGCCTGCCTGGTATAGTACTTTCCTTTACATATAAATGTGTAGTGCTTGTGGGAATTGCATTTCAAACCCCGTACAGTGAATTGAGTGCATGAGGCTGGAAGTAAACCCCAGCTTAATCCAGACTACATCCATTTGCTCTAAACTGCAGTGGGGTCCAGTCACAAGGACCTTGTCAACATGGTCTGCTCCTCCTGGCAATCCAGGACACTCTGCCTTCCATCCAATTCCCAGCATTGAGTTTGTGAGTACAAAGCAGGGTAGCCCCCTGCCATCTGTTTATCGAATTGCAAGTGTATCATCTAATTGTTTTGTTTTTTATTTCTTCTCAAACTGAGCCAACTGGCTCCGTATTACAATTTGAGTATTGTGCCAGTGTTTTTCCATCACAGGGCCCCAACCAGCTGCACCGATCCTGGCTAGCCCCCACCTCATCCTGGGTACCCAGTGAAAGTGACAATTTGGGACTCTGAATATGCGCACAGTACTGTGATTATTAATGTGTTTAACCTAATTAACCTGATTTCCCCCTTCCTTGTTACAGCTCTTAAATAAATCAGATCTGTTTGTTTCAGCAAAGTTACACTGTCTGAGGTATTCATTTATGTTAAAGTATTGTACTGTGGCTTTTGCATTGTATCATCTTGTTTTACAGGGGGTCCCCAGCGTCCAGTCAACAGAGCCAGTCCTGGGGGTAAGTGTACATTGTGAAGATATTCCTGATGCATTGTGTGGGCCTCTACTGGGAAGAAAGGGGGGGTTACAGTGTCCCAGAGGGCTGTGACCAAGTTAGTTTAACTACTGCAAACCCTGACCTCTGGGTGGAGGCACTCACCATTGGACCTAGGCCCCTCAACCTGTCAGTAGTCAGTCAGGCAGGGGTAGTAGCCCTTGGGATAATTCCACCAGGGGGTTACAGGAGTTCTTTCAGAAACCTTTCTTCTGTGAAAGGAATAATATCAACCCCCCTATCCAGAGTGCTTCTATTGACTGGATTAGGTACCTCCCCCTCCTCTTCCTTTGTGAATACTGAGCAGAAGTATTTGTTCAGTATCCCTGCTTTTTCACTGTCCCTCTCTGCCCACCCACCTTCTTCTTATTTTTTCAGCCTCAGTATCCCTGCCTTAGTCTTTCTTCGCTCCTTAATGTACCTATAAAAGGTTTTATCCCCCTTCTTAACCGAGTTGGCTAACTTTTCCTCGGTTTTGGCATTTGCTATTCTGACTGTCTTCTCCACTTCCTTCTGCTTTAACTGTACAGTTCTCTGTCCTGCTCCTTCTGTGTTTCCTTATACTTCCTGAATGCTATCTTTTTCTTCCTAACCTTCTCTGCCACCTCTTTTGAGAACCATAGTGTTTTTTTTCTTTCATTTTGATTTGTTTATTTGCTTCACACAAAGGCTTGTTGCCTCTGTGATGGCAATTTTGATGTTTCCCCATTGTTGCTGCACCCCTCCTTATTGCTGTTTGCTAGTGCTTTTCTGAGGCACTCTCCCATTTTGACAAAATCAGCTCTCCTGAAGTCCAGTACTTTCACCTTTGTATGGCTTGACTCTACAGTTGAGTTTATCGTGAACCACACTGTTTTGTGGTCACTTGTTCCCAGATGGTTACCCACTTCTAGATCTGAGATCCTCTCTCTGTCTCCATTTGAGAGTACCAGGTCTAAGATTGTTCCCTCCCAAGTGGGTTCCAACACTAGCTGTCTGAGGCATGCCCCCTGTAAGGCATCGAGAATGGCCCTGCTCTGGGATGTGGCTGCAGCAAAGGTGCTCCAGTTAACATCTGGCATATTCAGGTCCCCCATCAGCAATATCTCCCCTTTCTCTACCATCCTAAGGATGCCTTCTATCATTTCCTTGTCCATTTCCTCCCCCTGAGGTGGGGGTCTGTATACAACCCCTGTGCGGATTGTGGTGCCATTTCCAGTCTCCAGGGTGACCCACAGTGCCTCCTCTCCTCCCTGTTTACTCTTTAGTTCCATTGCTTTGATCCCTTCCCTTACATAGAGAGCTACTCCACCGCCTCTTCTACCCTCCCTGTCCCTCCTGTAGATTGTGTACCCTGGTATGTTGACATCCCAGTCATAGTTCTCTATGCATCATTTTTCAGTGACTGCCACGATGTTCAGGCATCCCTCTTCCATCAAGTCCACCAGTTCAGGGAGCTTGTTACCTAGACTATGGGCATTGGTACTCATTACCCTCCATTTTTTGATGGCCTTACCCCTTTTTCCCCATCCCTGTCCTTACTGCCTTTGTCTTTTTTCTCCATTTACCCCTGCCATTCTTCCTATCAACTTCTCTATCTTGGTGTTTACCTCACTAACTACCCTGATTTTTTTGGGGGGGGGCAAGGATTTCCCTTCTCCTTTTCAGTGCCTCCCTCCTTGGCAAGTTTAAATATTTGCCAATGAAGCATTTAAACCTATCACTTAGGATCCTGGTTCCCATCCTGGACAGATACAGACCATCATGCCAGTATAGGCCTGCATCCCTGCAGGTGAACCTCCAGTCCCAGTGAAGCCAAAACCCTTAGCGCTGCATCAGTTTTCAACCACTGATTGAATCTCATGTTGCAGAGCACCCTAGCCTCACTCATACCATACATAGGCAGCACCTCCGAGAAGGTTACCGTCGCGTGCTACTTGTCTGAGCCCTCCCCAACTCCACAAACTCCTCCTGCACTACTCTGATCCCTTTCACAGCCAGGTCATTTGTCCTTGGTGGACAATGACATCCAGCTCCCTCCCTGTGCAGCTGCTCATGCAATTCTGAGGATTCACTCCCTGTCACTCCAAGCCATGGTGCTGGGCAGGCACCTATCTCCCTCTCCCTCCCTCCCCAGTTCTACCCTGCTAACAATGAAGCCCCACAGGAGTTATTTCTTCCCTGTGGTCCCAGCCACCCTCCTGTAGGTCTCCTTTGTGGAGGTTCCCAGCATCCTCCTTGGTCTCCACTGCAGGTGCCTCCATAGAGGACCCACATTCTGCCAGAACAGCATATGAATTGTGGAGAGGTACAACTGGAGGGATGAACTTCTGTTCCACCACCCTCACCCTCCCTGAGCCCACTTTGGTCCAACTGCTCCTTCTTGGCAACCTCTGAGGCAGCAGCGGTGGACCTGGTCATCCCTAGGGCGGGAAAGGAGGTACCCCAAATCTGGCCAACTCAACCTGGAGATGAGCAACCTCCTCCCTCATCCCAGAGAGGTGCCTGCAGATGGGACAACACCACATCCTCCAGAATGTCTCCCGGAAGACTGCTGCTCCACAGCCACTGCACTGCCACCACTCTCATCATGTCTTATCTGTAGCCCCTTAACTGTTGTTTTGTATACTTACTCTTTCCTCTCTCTCTTTATTTCACTTTTTATATATATATATATTTTCTCCCTACTTTCCTACTGCCTCCATGCCCTTAAAGCTCCTGATCTTCCTGTCTGAGACAGTAAGTTCCTATATTCCCCAGTAGTCTCTCCTTCTTACTTGCTCAGAGTCAGACTCCAGCAGCAAGGGGATGGAGGCTACTCTTTCCTTCTAGGATGGTGAATCTTTTGTGCCTCTGTGATCACTCTCTTCCTGCTCACAAAGCAGGAAGTTCCTGTTGTCAGTCAAATCCTGTGCCTATAAAAGTAGAACCGGCTACCCGTGTGGGGCTGGATGGAGGGGATGGAGGGCAATAGAGTCCCAGTAAAGTACTAACAGAAGCTCCTTCCTCTTGCTGTTCTCTGCCACAAGCTATTTAGGTCAGTTTTTAAATGCAAACACCTGGCTTCCTACTCTCTAAGCCACTCCCCAATTCAGTTTCTTTTTCACATAGCTAACTGCACAGATAACAGTTCCTTCACCTAACTCAGATAAACACATTCTTTTTTGTTTTTGGTTTTCGTTTGTCTTCACCTTAAATGGAAATCCCCAGTAGTAGAGTTCTAGTTCTTTAGTCCAGTAGAGTAGTAAAGTTCTAACAGCAACTCCTTCCTCTTGCTGTTCTCTGCCAGGTGCCAGGATCCTCTCTGATCACTCTTTTAGTTTGGGTCAGGCTTCTCCTGAACCCTAATCTAGAGAAGGACATAATCTGGAAATTTAATAATCAGCTTTTCAGTGACAGTTTTGTTGCTGAGCGGATTAAGGACCAGATTACTTTATATGCCCAGCAAAACTCAGGCTCCACTGGTCAACCTGATTTGGAGTGGGCGGCATGCAAGTGTTTTACTGGGGGGGAGCTATTAGACTTGCTTCTCGGTGTAAACATACCCATATGCAAGTTTCCGCTGACCTTCTTAGGCAGATTACCGATATTGATCAAGCTCTCTCCTGACATACTCAGAAGGTACCCTATGGTAATTTACAATTTTAAGGGATAAGTATGCTTGACCTCCTAAGGGAAAGGCTGAATATACCATCCTGAAAACTAAGGCTAAATATGTTGACCAAGGAGACAAAGCGAGTCAGTTGCTGGTTCTCTGTCTTCAACAGTTAGAGTCTTCCAGGTTGATAGCTGCCATTAAAGCAAGTGATGGGTCTCTTCGGACCCAACCTAGGTATATAACTGCTGAATTTGCCTCTTTCTATCTGGAGTTATATGATCCCAGAGTGTTCTCCTCATCCCTTGCCAAAAGTACAACTTATCTTAAAAATAGTTTCCTACCACAATTGACACCAGCCCAACAGACCATTTTATTCCAGCATATCTCCGAATCTGAATTTCGGCAAGTGATTTTGAGCTTGGCACCTGATAAGGCACCGGGGACTGATGAATTTACTCCCAAATGTTTATAAGCTTTTTGCTGAGCAATTGCTCCCCCTCTTGCATCACTTTTATCTCTATATACATGAATCGGTTATTTCGGACTCCACATTGCTGGAGGCACTAATTGTTCTACTACTCAAACCTGGTAAGTCCACAGAATTTGTCACTAACTACAGGCCTATTTCACTGATTAATTGTGATATTAAGATGCTTTCTAAAATTCTTGTCAACAGAGTAAACCAAGTCTGGGAAGGTTTTCTTAGCCAAGAGCAAGTGGGCTTAGTCCCTAACCACTTGTCCATGGACCATTTCATGAAATTGGCCTATATCTTCTCCACGTCCAGAGGATCAGTTACCCCAATGGCCCTGATTTCTCTGGACACAGAGAAGGCATTTACAGAGTGGATTGGGGTTTCTTGCTTCTGACGTTGGAAGCCTTTGGTTTTCTACAAACCTTCTTATGTTGGATTCAGGTTCCTGTACTATTCCCCCACTACAAGAATTTATTGTAATGGAGTGCTCTCTGCTTCATTTCCTCTGGCCTCTGATACCAGACAGGGGTATCTCCTTTCCTCCCTTTTCAATTTATATTTGGAACCTCTGCTTCATAGATTGCAGGTGCCCAGATATGACTGGTATTCCTGTGGGTTCAGAAACATTTTTGTTGTCTGTCTATGCAGATGATGATATGCTCCATATGACCGATCCTGAGACTTCTCTCCTAGCAGCTCTTCATGTCATTGAGGAATTTGGACTTTCTCCAATTATAAACTTAATCTCAACAAAAATGAGGGTGCTATCTTTTACCCTGACTGTTAAAAAAACAGGAGATGGCGTCCCTAGGTGTGACCTGGTCCCCCCGTTTTATTAAATATTTAGGTTTGTATCTGGCTAAAGACATTTCCCTTATGCGTAGGCTCAATTTAGATGACCTAGTACACTGTGTACATTAGGATTTGCAATGATGGTAGGATCTCCCTCTGACTCTCTGGGGTAAAATCTCTATTATTATTACATTTTGCCCCATTTATTTTACCCCCTTCACATGCTGAATTGCTGGCTTCCACTTATGTGGTCCAGACATATTCACAGGATGATTGCCAACTTTATTTGGATGAAAAAAAGCCCCCAGGCATGCTTACAAGAAGTTGGCAGCCCCGAAAACTGTAAGGGGTCTCAAGCTTCTGCACTTCCTTATTTATTATTTTGCTAGCCACTTCAGTAAGTTATTCCAGTGGTTTCTCCCTCCCCCTTCGGACCCTTCTCCAGGACATAGGCCCCTTTGGCTTGATTTGGAATTACATATGTTGCAAAAGGCAGGACTGTCTTTAGCTTCCTTACCGTATACTCCCTGGAGAACATTACCCCAGAATTTTAAAGATTCAGTTATGGGCACTTCTCTTCGAGTATACTCCCAATTCTGGTCTCTGATCAAATCCCCTACGAGTCATAACCTTAATTTCAAAATTGGAGGTCAGATTATTAAGTTAGACTGACTTCCTCAGCTGGATGAGATCAGAGTGGGTGATCTGCTGGAGGAAGGGGTACTATGGTCATCTGTAGATATCTTCACATGACTTCAACGGGAACACAGGTATATCTTTAAGATTTATCAGCTGAGACATGTTTTGATTCAATGGTTTGGCTTGGGCCCTTAGACCACTGATTTTTCAGGGTTCTTTTTCTCTATTGCAGCTCTGGTATCTCAAAACCATGCAGTGCCTACTCTTTACTCCTTATTACTCTTCACTTTTTCTCCCAAAATAGACGTCTTTTCCCCTTATTGGGATCAGTTGTTTCATAATTCTCCTCTGCAATGGCAGTCTATTTGGAATGATTTATATCAGTATATCACTCAAGATAGGCTGAGACTTACTCAGTTTAATATCTTAAATCATCTTTATTATACTCCACAATAATTGGCACGTATGGGGCAGCTGCCATCATCAATTGCACCAGGTGTGGCCAGAAGGAGAGTTCCCTGTTTCATATTTTATGGAGTTGCCTCAAATAACCCTCTTTGGAATTTAATTGAAGCCAGGGCAGACCCCTGTTAGGTCTGCAGGGGTTATTTAAGCCTGAAATATGTATCCTAGGGATTCTAACACTATTTAAGTCAAAGAACGCAGATATTTCATGTCTTTAATCTCCTCTCCTGAAGAAGGTGGTCCCACGGCACTGGCTAGATCAGAGTTCTATCTCATACCAGGAATGGTTAAGGGAATTATTGTACAATCTTTTGGTGGAACGCATTGTTGAGAACCATCACCATAAGCCTCATAGTTTTGATAAGAAATAGGGGAAACTATATACATTATACACTACATAATCTCTTGTTGGGTAGTTTAAATTTCGGAGGGTTTTATGGCTGGTCATTCAGAATACTTGTGGCCTAGAGTGGATAATAAGGTTCTTAAGTTCTGTTTAACAATTTCAAGGTCTTTTGTTTGTTAGTAGCTCCACCAAGGGAAGGGGTATATGGGGGGAAGGTGGGGGAGGGGTTTTGACAATGTACATGTCACATATGTATGTTTAAGCCTGTTGGATTTCTTATATTCAATAAAGTTTATTACATTTAAAAAATACAAAAGGCATTTACTCAGCCTCTATGTGAAATATTTATGTATGTGTGTATATATATATATACATATACAGTGACTTGCAAAAGTATTCAACCCCTTGAAAGTTGTCCGATTTGTCTGGATTACAAATGATACATTGAGATTTTGTTCTGTGTAATATTTATTTAAAAGACTGACCCTCAAAATAATTATTTAAAAGTGACATTGGTTTTATGTTAGAAAATATGTTTAAGAAAAATAAATAACTGAAATATGCTGTTTGCATAAGTATTCAACCCCTGTGCTCTGGAAGCTCCAAGTTTACACAGATGAAAAATATTGCCCTAACGAGGACACAATTGGCCTCACCTCTGAAACATTAAAGTAGCTCACATTTTCTGGATAAAACCCCCCCTCCTCAGTTTAATGACCATTGGTCAGACTGTGAATCTGAAGGAAGGGTGTGAAAATGAAGACTAAAGAGCATTCTAAGGAAGATAGAGATAAAGTAATAGACATGCGTAAATTAGGAAAAGGGTACAAAATAATATCCAAGTGTTTGGATATCCCTGCACTGTTGGATCAATAGTGAGGAAGTGGAAGCTGCGTCCCACCACCCAGGCACTACCTAGACAAGGCCGTCCCTCAAAACTCAGCATCCGAACAAGAAGGAGACTAGTGAGGGAAGCCACAGAGAGGCCAACAATCACTTTGAAGGAGCTACAGAGTTCAGTGGCTGAGAGGAGGAAGGTGCACCAGTCAACCACATCAAGAGCTCTGCATAATACTGGCCTGTATGGGAGGGTGGCTAGAAAGAAGACATTACTCAAAAGAACCATATCAAAGCACATCTGAGTTTGCCAGAAAGCATGAGAGTGACCCAGCTAAGATGTGGCATAAGGTTTTGTGGTCTGATGAGACCAAGATAGAGATTTTTGGCCAAAATTCAAAGCACTATGTGTGGCGAACCTAACACTGCCCATGCTCGAGAAACACCATCCCTACAGTGAAGTATGGTGGTGGCAGCATCATGCTGTGGGGATGCTTTTCATCAGCAGGGACTGGGCATCATGTTAAATTGAAGGAAGAATGGATGGAGCAAAATACAGGAGATACTGCAAGAGAACCTGCTTCAGTCTGCTAAAAAACTGAAGCTTGGGAGAAACTTCACCTTTCAGCAGGACAATGATCCCAAGCACAAGGCCAAAGCAACACAGGAGTGGTTAAACAA
This sequence comes from Neoceratodus forsteri, assembly GCA_016271365.2. Lineage (NCBI taxonomy): Eukaryota > Metazoa > Chordata > Ceratodontiformes > Ceratodontidae > Neoceratodus > Neoceratodus forsteri. The sequence continues at coordinate 1,745,594,721 of CM057449.1, forward strand.
CAAAAAGGTGAATGTTCTACAGTGGCCAAGTCAAAGTCCAGATCTCAATCCCATCGAGAATCTGTGGCACTGTTTGAAAATTGCTGTCCACAAGCGTCACCCAACCAGCCTGAACAACCTGGAACAAATCTGCCAAGAAGAATGGGCAAGAATCACTCCCAAACAGTGTGCAAGGCTGGTAGATACTTACCCCAAAAGACTTAGAGCTGTTATTGCAGCAAAAGGTGGCTCTATCAAATACTAATGTGTAGGGGTTGAATACTTCTGCAAGCAGCATTTTCCAGTTTTTAATTTACTTTAAAAGATGTGCTGACGGATAATTAATTTTGGCTTTGAGGATATACTGTTAGAGCATATGAGTTTGCAATAAAAATACTGACTGGAATAATATATGTAAGTCTCTCATTTGTAATCCAGACAAATCTGACAACTTTCAAGGGGGTTGAATACTTTTGCAAGTCACTATATATATACTGTGTGTGTGTGTATATGTATGTGTATATATATATATATATATATATATATAAATTGCAAAAAAGTCCTTTAATGCATCAGTTAGGGTTTCTGTCACACCAACAAAGTCTGGAAATTCGGTGTTAGGGATATCAATCCTACCACCCACCCTCCACACACCAACAGGCATTGGGGTGTGCCTTGGGGCCATCGTCCCTAACTCTCACCCCATTCTCCTATACTGTACCATCTAAGCTTGTTTTCATGTGGACGATTGTACAGTATAGGAGAAAGGGGTGAGAGTTAGGCCCAACAACCCTGAGGCACACCCCAATGCATGTTGCTGTGTGGAGAGTGGTGGTGGGGTGGTGGGTTGATAACCCTAACATCAAATTTCCAGACTTTTGTCACTGTAATAGAAACCCTAACTAATGCATTAATGGATTTTGTTTTCAATGGCTTTCCCTTCTTTCTGAGAAAGTGTAATCTTACCTGTTTGTGGTTGTGGGAGTGCAGGTCCCATCAGTCTGTAGTCTGTTGTGGGAGCACAAGTGCCTCCAGGCTCTGTGCTGCCATGCATGGATATTGTAATTGTCTCTGATTGTCATGTGGAAGCACATGCTTCTATATAAACATAACTGTAGATACATTGTAATTAACCCTCATCTCCCTGTGTGCCCTGTGCTCCAATCATGCACATACAGTATGGATATGAGTAACATTACACTTTCTCAAAAAGAAGGGAAATTCATTGCAAAAAACTCTGCTAATGCATCAGTTAGGGTTGTCATTACAGCAACAAAAGTTTGGAAATTCACTCCATAATGGTATCCATTTGTGGAAGTGCAGGGCACTATGGGCCCTGTGCTCCCATCTATCCATAAGTGTACAGACATTGTAATAAACCCTCATCTTCCTGTGGGAGTGCAGGGCCCACTGCCAGTACTGCATAATGGAGGGGACCTGTGCTGCCATTTTGCATAATGATATCCATATGTGGGAGTGCAGTACCCTCTAGGCCCTGCACTCTCATCTACCCATAAGTATAGGGACACAACACAGGCCTAGAGACATTCCAAGTAACCTTTGTGCTGCAAATGGTGCAATATCTCAGTAACCATAGGAACAGTGGGAAAAATCCACCGCAGTTATAATCATGGCCTGGTGACCTGCACACGTGTTTGCATTTAGCAAAAAATCCATATCTCTAACCCTTTTTGAGATATAGGCAACCGAAAGGTACCACCACCACCACAATGTTATCATATGGGAAATTTTAAAACTTCAAAATGTTGTAACTGTGGAACCAATGTAACTTTTTTCACCAAACCGGCAAAAGGCACATTTGTGGTATTAGCCCTTTCTACCCTGCAAATTTCAGCCCAAAAGTTCTAACCATTTATTTGCAGTGAAGAGGCAAAGAAACTACAATTTTTGTGTGGATAGTGTTTCAAATTTGTGACAGTTTCTCACATTTTGTGAAAGCATCTGTGAAAACTGTCGCAAATTTGGGATATCACGCTTGCAAAAGTGTCACAAATTGTGACTCTTTCTCAAAGTCAGTGTCACAAACTGCAACACTACAAATGGACGAATTCTGAAAAACACATTTCCAAGCATAATTTTAAAAATCTAATGTCAGGATTGTGTTCCTTGGGCCCCGATTAGATAAACACAACTATTGGTGTTTACCAAGGGGCGGTATTTTTAGAATTACAACATTTTTGGACCTGTCGATAACTGAAAACAAGATGGTGGCAGCACAACAATATTAGACCCATTTGTGACAGTAAAACATGCTTTTTGGATGCATAGATGTACTGTCAAGCTGCACATATATGTTTTTGCCATAGGCTATAATTGGAAACTTAAATCTTTAATAACTTTTGAACAGATTAATATTTTTTTCAAATCTTTAAAAGGCTCATCAGTGACCCAGTCCCCATTTGCCCTAAAAAATTCAGACTAGAACTACAAACTATTTGGGCTGTAGCCTGGAGCAAAATTGACAAAAAGTGGTATTTTTCACATTTTTGGCAATTTGCTCTCTACAATGGCACATCAGACTGGAACAAAACTTGCCAGATCCAGAGATCTCTGGTACCAAATGGCGCATGCAAAATTCCAGCCAAACTGGCCAAATGGTTGCAAAGTTATTAAAGTGCAAAATATTGGGTTTAACATAGAAGTGGCCATGCAACCCTAACTATAGTGGCAGTATAGTTAGGGTTGAGTAGGCACTTTAATGTTAAATTCAAACTTTTGCACTTTAATAACTTTGCAACTATTCTTACGATTTGCCTGAAATTTTCCATGTGTGGTCTGGTACCATAGATCTCTGGCTCTGGACAGTTTTGTTCTGGTTGGATTTGTGGTTGCAGAGTTGCAGAGTGTGAAAATGTGAAAAATCCTAAATTCTTAGGAATTCTTTGCTCGTCTCCACAGCCTGAACAGTTTGTCTGTCAGGTCCAAAATTTTCAGGGTATATGAGGACCAGGTATGGTAAGTTTCATTTGAAGGTTTGGTGAAAAATATTAATTTGTTCAAAAGTTATTAAAGTTTAAAGTTTCCATTAAAGCTTATGGGTAAAAAATATATGTCTGTCTCAAAAGCTTTGATGAAAGTATAGGGACTTTCGCAAAATACCATTGGTTTACATGTGGGACTTTTGCAAAATTTCATGGAACTTTCATGAAAGTCCTGCATGTAAAACAGTGGTACTTTTGCAAAAGTCCACGGTTCTTTCATGAAGGTCCGTGGAACCTTTGCAAAAGTACTGCAGGTAAGCAGCCCCAAAAAGCAGTTTCTTTGCCACTTCATAGCAAACAAACTGTTAGGACTTTTGGGCTGCAATTTGAAGGGTGGCAAGCCCTTAACCCACAGATGTGCCTTTTGCTGGTTTGGTGAAGAAATTGACACTGGTTCCATAGTTGCAGCACTCCAAAGTTGTGAGTTTTCCCATAGGATAACATTGCAGTGGTTGCTGTGCCTTTTGGTGGCTATGTCTCGAAAACAGTTTGAGATATGGATTTTTTGCTAAGCATGCATGGAGGTGGCCTGGTCATGAATACAACTGCAAAGGAATTTTTTCAAAAGTTGCTAGGGTTACTGAGATATTGCCACATTTGCAGTACAAGGGTTAGTTGGAATGTCTCTAAGCCTGTGCTATGTGTCTGTACTTATGGGTAGGTGGGAGCACAGGGCCCATAGGGCCCATACTCCCACCTATGCATGCCACTTATGCTGAACTGAGAGCACAGAGCTATCCTGAGCTATGCCTCTACACTTACGGGTGGGTGGGAGCACAGGGTCCAGAGGGCCCGCATTACCACCTGTGGATCTGAATATACAAAACTGGGAGTACAGGGCCCTGCTGCACTATGTCTCTATACTAATAGGTGGGTAGAAGCATGGGCCTGGGACCTGCACTCCCACCTATGGATACCATCTTGGAATACTGGGCTCACAGGGCCCTCCTGTGCTATGTGTCTACACTTATGGATGGGAGAGCAGGGCCCTGAGGTCCTGTGCTTCCAGTTATGGATCCCATAATGCAAAACTTGGAGCACAGGGCACTCCTGTGCTATGCCTCTACACTTATGGGTGGGTGGGAGCACAGGGCCCAGAGGGACCACACTCCCACATATGGATACCATTTTGCAACACTGGGAGCACAGAGCCCTCCTGTGATATGTACAGTAAGTATGCTTATAGGTCGGTGGGAGCGCAGGGCCCAGAGGACCCATGCTCCTACATACAGTATGGATATGAGTAGCATTACACTTTCTCAAAAAGAAGGGAAATTCATTGCAAAAAACTCCATTAATGCATCAGTTAGGGTTGTCATTACAGTGACAAAAGCTTGAAGTTCGATGTTAGGGTTACCAACCCTACTCCCCCCACACACAGCAGGTGATCATGGTGTGCCTTGAGTCATCAGGCCTAACTCTTACCCCATTCTCCTATACTGTAACATCTCAGCTTATTTACAAATGGAATGGAGTTAGAGTTAGGGCCGAGGACCCCCAAGGCACACCCTGATGCCTGTTGGTGTGTGGAGTGTGGGGGTGGGGGGTAGGATTGGTAACCCTAGCATTGAATTTCCAAACATTTGCTTCTGTAATGACAACCCTAACTGATGCATTAATGGAGTTTTTTTGCAATGAATATATCTGTATCTATATCTATATCTATATCTATATCTATATCTATATCTATATCTATATCTATATCTATACCTACAGTATACCTATATCTATATTTATTCAATAGGGGTGAAGGATAAATGAGTGTGATAAAAACATGTATCTTCACCGTGCTGACATAACCACAAGAGATATTTCATGTTGTGACATCACGGCTAGAGATAAATCATGTTGTGACATCACCACTGTGAGTGATACTTCACTGCTGCCTGCAGCCAACTCAGTTACCATGGCAAAACTTTTTCAGGCATTTCCTATACTCTGTCTCACTCCCAACCCATTGCTGTGATACTCTCAGCTTGACTGCAGACAAAATTCTAAACAACACAGCTTCACAAAACAGTCTCTTTCTCACTGCTGCCTGCAGCTAACTCAATTACCATGGGAAAATGTCATCACCTGTTCAACATCATTCGGTCTCACTCCCAACCCATTGCTGTGATGCTCTCAGCTTGACTGCAGCCAGAATTCTAAAGCACACAGCTTCATACAACAGTCTTTCTCACTGCTGCCTGCAGCTAACTTACTTAGTATTAAAAAACACACTCAGCTTTCCTCACAGAGTTTGTAACACTGCCTGCCCATTCAGAAAATCTCACACACAGAAACAGCAACAGAACACAAAAAATCATAACAATACTTCTGAAACTCATACCCCTATTGTATAACTTGAGCACATGATGTGCAGATCATGTGATATGGAAAATATCTTCACTCCTGCATCATGAGCTCTGGATACTCTCACTCATGCCTTTGACACTCGTGAGTATCCAGAGCTCACTCTGCAGGAGTAAACATATTTTCCATATCACACTCCTTCCCATCATGTATCCCCTATATCTATATCTATATCTATATCTATATCTACATCTACATCTACATCTATATCTACATCTACAGATATATATATATCAGAAAGGGTAACAATAAGGTAGGGAGGTATAGACGACATTCATGGTATCAATGGAGGTACAGACAACATTCATGGTATCATCAGAGCACAGCAAATCAATTGGTAAATAAATGGAAACAGTGCTGCACACTCAAGATTACAAGCAAGCATAGAAAACCATAAGGTACATTTGAAGCAACATTGTTAATCAGAGGTGAGGTGGAAGGGGAAGCCTAAGGAAGGGGTAGGGGAGATGAGAGGGCATAGTCCAAATAGAGAAGGAAAAGAAAATATGTCAGCCAGAGGTCTTGTTGTAGGGTGAGAGAGATGGGAGGATAAGGTGGGAGAAGGGGTTAAAGAGGGGGAAAAGAGGGCAGATGAAGGGAAAGAAGAAAAGGGAGAGTGGGGACCAGAGGGTCTGGACAGGTCCAGGAAGGGGGGGGTCAGTGGGATAAGAGCAAGGAGGGGTGAGGTAAAGGAGGAGGTGACAGGGGGAAAGGGGAAATTGTTTTGTCAGGAGAGGTGAAACAAAATGAGAAGCCAAGTAAGAGCCTCAGAGAGTGAAAAAAGTGGTATAAGGGTGTCTGCAGAAGTGGGAAACTAGGTGTAACAATCACAAGTGCTTTCGGTTAGGAGATGCTGATGAAGCATAAGTTTAAATTGGGACAGACTAGAAAGACTGCTTAGTTGGTTGCTTAAATTATTAAACCACAGGGGGGCTTTGTGTTGAAAGGATCACTGGTATTGTGCAGTTTGACAGTGGGGTACTAGAAGGAGGTCAGAAACTGAGGTACGTGTGTGTTGGGTCTTAGGGGATTTGTTTCACAGGCAACCAATGCTCAGGGGTAGTAATCCAAGTAGAGCTTTTTTGGACAGGAGGCAGGTTTGATATTTGATCCTGTTACTTAGTTGGAGCCAGCCAGATTGAACATATAACTCACAGGTATGAGTGAGGCACGCAACACCTGTAACTAACATACAGACTTTGTTCAGGGCCACCGTGAGTCATTTAAGAGATGTGGAGGTTGCAGCACAGTATATGATTAGATCATAATTGATGATTGAGAGGACCGAGCTGTGAACTGCAACCTTCAGGGCTTCTTGAGTTAGACTTTGTCTGTGTCTGAAGAGGAGCCCAATTCTGGTATTAACATCTCTAGCAACATTTTCAATGTGAGGAACAAAGGTAAGGTGACTATCCAGGCTAAGACCTAGGTATATGAAAAGCTGAGTTTGTTCAAGAGCGTCTCCGTCGTTGTTGGTGATAGTGACTTGATGGCTTTAAACTTATTCTGAGAGGATGAAAACAGCTGGACTTTAGTTTTTTGTAGTTTAGCACTAGTTTGTGATTATTAAACCATCTCTCTGCTTTTGTGAAGCCTTGTTGAAGACTGTTTTCAAGAGCATTGGGATCCGGATGGCTAGTAAAGATGACCACGTCATCTGCATAGAGGAGAGTATGCTGGTTGCAGACAGCTGGAAGGTCATTCAGAAAAATACTGAACAATAAGGGACCCAGGATTGAGCCTTAAGGTACCCCTGATCGGACAGCCCTCTGCTCCGAAACTACATTTGATATCATCACCCTCTGCAGTCTATCACAGAGGTAGCTTCTGAACCATTTCTGGGTGTTTGGGGCAACACCAGTTTTTTAGAGAGTTTGCCAAGCAACAGTGTGATTCACTGTGTCAAAGGCTTTTCTTAGGTCAACAAAGGCTGCACCTACAATCTTGTCTTGATCGATTGCCTGTTGTATGAAGCTTGTGAATTCTAATAATGCTGTGGTAGTACTGTGCCCCTTTCTAAAGCCATGTTGTTGTGGGCACTGGATGGCGAATGTGTCCAGATAAGCACCAAGCTGGGTGATGAGAGTTCATTCGAGCAACTTGGAGAGTGGAGGGAGAATGGATATAGGCCTATAGTTACCCTGTAAGGAACGATCACCAATTTTATGCACCAGAGTTACGATGGCCATTTTCCGGGCACCAGGAAATTGTCCCAGTGTAAGAGAAAGATTTAGAATCTTAGTTATAGGTAGGAGAACTTCATCTAGGGCTAGGGTTATAAGCTTAAGGTGTAGTCCATCACTACTGTGTCTTGCATTTCTTAGGACCTTAGCTAGTAGTTTTCTAACCAGGTTGCATGATACCCTTTTAAAATAAAAAGGGGAGTGCTCAGGTCTATTTTCATCACCATGGCTTGTGGAGTGGGCATCATCATCATCAAAAAAGTCAGGTTGGAGAACACAGCTCAAATTGCTAAAAGCATTGTTAAAGGCACTAGTAATTTCCAGAGGGTCAGTGGTAGGGGTTCCATTTATGTTTAGCATTGTAGGAGATACTTTAGGTTTTTGCCAGTGACATCATTTATATTAGACCAGAACCTTCTGCTATCACCCTAGAATTTGTTAAGCATCTTCCTATGGTACTTGTCTTTTGCCTGGTGAGTCTCCCTCGTGCAGTTGTTTCTAGCAGCTTTATAGGCTTGTAGGTCTTGCTGCTTACCAGTGGCTTTTGCACAGTGCCAGAGATGCTCCTGAAACTTCATGTGGGAAAGTAGCTCAGGAGTGATCCAGAGGGTTAACCATGCCAGAGACTTTAATCTTTTTGAGAGGAGCATGCATATCACAAGCAGTGTTGAAAACCCTTATAAAGTGACAGAGGGCTACATTAACATAATTGCTTGAGTCCAGGATGTTCCAATTTTGGGCACAAAGCTGTTGTTTTAGGAGGTCCAGGTGCCCCTTCTGAGAAACCTGCTGTAGATAGTTTGGGGAGGGGGGATAAGGAATTTATTAGTCCAACTGCATGTGATTGGGGAATGGTCACTGATGGAGTCAGGGTGCACAGTTACATTGGAAAGGTGGTTAGGTTGTTTAGAAATTATCCAGTTGAGGGTGGTGCTAGTCCCTGTTTTATAGTTTATCCTAGTGGGTGTATTAACAAGTTGAGTTAGGTGAAGGGCTGTTATTGCATCCTTTAGTGAGTTGGTCCCAGGTGACAGTCAGTTTATATTAAAATCTCCCATGATAATTGTCTCTGTGAGGTGATTTTGTGAGCGGAGATGGTCAAACAGACTGAGGAGACCAGTGGCCAGGTCTTTGGGAAGTATGTAGACTGCGAGTACTGATATTGTTTTATTGTGAGCCCCCATCAGCACTTTTATCGCCAGTACCTGGATATTGCCACTGAAATCAGTTGGTGGCATAGCATACCCCTTTAGAGAATTTTTTAGAAATATAACACATCCACCCCCATGTTTGGTCAGCCTGTCCAGCCTGAATATAGTGTATCCAGGTATCGCTACTGCAGAATCTGGTATTTTGGGGCTCATCCATGTCTCAACGACAGATAGTATGTCAGGGTTGTGCTGAGTTACCCAGACTTTCAGGACATCAGTTTTGCTTAAAAGGCTACAGATATTAATTGTGGTCAGTTTAATGGTACCTTGCTTAGGGCACGCATTGTAGGTGGGAGGTGCTTCAGGACCTGGATTAGGATGAATGTTTCCAGATAGCTGAAGTAGCATAAGGGTTATCCTGAGTAGAAGTTCTCTTCAAGCCTTGGAGAAACATTTAACCTTCATGCGAACACAGTGAGGTTTTGTCTTTTCCCTGTATAAAATAGGGATGGTGTGGTCATTAAGGACACGTTGATGGAGATGTGATCCACTTGGGGGCCAAATATTTATAGCGGGCAGGATCATTGAGGTAGACCAAGGTCCATTATTAATAGTGAAAAAGTTCCCAGATGAGCAACCTATGTTGACGTGAAGGTTTTTCAAGATTTCAATATTGGGTGAGTAAACCAAACTAAGGCTTATCTTGCTTGTGGGAGTGGGCAAAGACAGAAATATGAGAATGGGAAAGGCGCTCAGTAAGAGTTTAAAATTTAGGGCCATGGTTACTTAGAGAGTGAACCGGAAGCAGTAGCTGTGTACATTTAAGATGAGACAGGCCAGGGTACAGAAAAAAAAAAAATAGTCTGTGTTGATCAATATGCAGCAGATGGTAGAGGAGGACTTGAGAAATGGGCAGAACTATACATATTTAATAGCAGCCAGGGTTGGTGAGGTGGTCTTTATGGCACAGCAGTAGGGTGACAGACTATGGTTTGTTAGGGCATAATAATCTGCTTTAAGGAATATTTATACATATTTATATATGTATAAAATATATATATATATATATATATATGTATTCACTGCAAAAACTCTATTTATGCATCAGTTAGGTTGACAGAACAGTGACAAAATTTAGGAAATTCAATGTTAGGGTTTAAAAATCCTGAAATTTACCAGGTTTTTTCCAATTTTTTGTCACGTGTATCTCACAAATGAGTGTAGATATTGGTGTGATTGTTATTTGTTTGAAAGCATTGGACCCACAGAAGTGCCTTTTGAATGTTTGGTGCACAAATAGGAATCCTTTCAGAGTTTTTTAATTTTGTTTTTTTCCCATTTTTTCCTGTGGGAAAAAGTTAGATGTCCCGTGTAACACTTTTTGTGTGATAGTAAAAGCTATAAATTTCTGAATGTTTTCAAAATTTTTGCAAATTTTTTGAAAACACTCAGAAGCTGCCCAGTTGTGCAAAAGGTGGACTAAGCTGTGGGTAGCGAAAAATCTGTATCTCGCATAATTTCTGAGATACGGGCACTGAAAGTCGCTGTGGGCACTGCAATGTTATCCTATGAGAAAAAGTTCAAATTTGTGATGGCATATCTGTGGAACTGATTAACTTTTTTACACCTAAACAGGATAATTCACAACTCTGGGACACCGCCTTTTTACCCTGCAAATTTCAAGCCAAAAGACCAAACCATTTATTTACAGTGCAGTTGCAAAGCTTTTAAATTCCTAGTTTGTGAGGTAGCCAAATCACCATTCGAGAAGTCAATCCCCGTTCGCAAGCTGTCAAAATCTCCATTTGAGAGAAATCCTTGATCGTCAGATTTTTGCCATCTGGTCTGAAAGTTGTGATCAAGGATTTTGTCAGGTCACAAAAGGGAATTGGCTCACGAAAGGGGATTTTGACAGCTCATGAATGGTGATTCTGTCAGCTCACAAACTAGGAATTGAAAAACCAATCCCCTTTTGCGAGTTGTCAAAATCCCCTTTTGCGAGTCGATCCCCTTTCACAAGGTGTCAAAATTCCATTTCGAGAGCCAATGCTTGTCCTCGAGAAGGGCCATCTGGTTGAGAAATGACGGTCTAGGATTCTGTTAGCTCACAAAAGGGAATTTTGTCAGCTCACGAAATGGGATTAAAAAAGCATCCCTTTTTGCAAGTTGACAAAATCCCTTTTGCAGCTGATCCCTTTGCAGCCAATCCTTGTTCGCATGATAGACATCTGGTCCCTGAATCACGAACAAGGATTTTGTTAGCTTGCCAAAGAGGATTGGCCTGTGAAAGGCGATTTTGTCAGTTCGTGAAAGAGGATTGGAAGTGAGTCATGAACAAAGAATTTCAAAGTTTAAAACGGCCATTTTTTGGCCACAACAATGGAAACCAAAGGCATGGGTTTGTAGAGAGTGTCACCCTGAACAAAACCCATGCTGCATTTGCAAAAGAAGTCAGCCATGGGGCAAGCTACAACATTTTGCTTGGGGGAAAAGATTAAAATAAGATGGCGACTCGCGAAAGGGGAATTTTTTCTCACAAACGGGGGATTTTATAAATCCCCTCGCGAGGTGACAAAATCCTTGATCATGAGCCCAGTTCTCTTTGCAAAACGTGCATATAAATCTTAGACTGAACTGAGCATGGTCAGAACCTGAAATTCAAAATGAAATACTTTTTTGGGGCAGTTGCAGTTCCACTGTCTTGTATTTCTTATGCTCTACAACTGTATGCTAGTATCTTCAACCCATTGCCATCATGTTTTTTTGCAGTCTTAATATGCACTATTGAACTGATTGTATAGATTGACTTGTACTACTGTTCTCGTTACCTTTTGTTACCTTATTACCTAACTGACTTTGTTGTGAACTGGCCCCCTTCCCCTCAGGACACATCTGGAAATAAGCTGTTCCCAGCTCAGTGTGCTTTACCTGGTAAAATGTATAAACTCTCTAACTGACTAATTAATTAACTAAGTAACTAACTAAATATACAGTGCTGTCAGAGATGAAATGCCCTGAGCCTGGTTGGGAGGTCAGGATAATAAAATCCTTTATTTTTTCACCTTTGTAAAGAGAGTCCTTCACGTTTCAGTTCAGGTCATTTCTGTTTGTTTCCAGATTGTCATCTCTAGTACAGCAGGAGGAACCTTTGATGCAGAAATCAAAAACTGAGCATAGGCCAATATTTCTGAATCCCAGAAGACTATACAATTGTACTGTTGCTCTGTTATCATGCTGTGTTGCTAAGAAATGGGTGGCTTTCCCAGAAATCCAGAACTGGGTAGTTTCACTATATATCATCTAAGCATGTTTAGTATTGTCCAGCAATCACAGGATATGTCCGCCCTTCCTGTTTGCGTCAATTTTTTTTTAATTTCCTTTTCTTGTTTTAACAGGAAAAGCAGTACAAAGATATACAGAGGTACAGTACCGCATAAATACACAGTTCATTCAAACTGCTAAGACAGTATAATTCCATGATCTATCTTCTGTTACAAGATTGGAGGGAATAACTTATTAACTCTGAAAAACACATTTCCTTGTAGCCATGCTACTATCAATTATTCTAATATAAAGTCCAGAAAAGGTGTCCTGGCCCTCTGGCCAGTATCAAGATGTTCCATATGATTTAACATTCAGCAGAGCACTCCTGCTACATGTGGCAGCAACTCAGTGGTTTCCCAACAATGGGGAAAACAAATGATGAAATTCAGCCAATCAGTCTTACATCACTGGAGAATCAGGTTCCCTGTATAATATGCTGCTTAAACATTGCAAGGAAACTGTCCAGTTGAACATACTGTATAAAAACAGTGTAACTCTGTTCTCAGTAACTAAATAATTAATGGTTGGCTTGACGCCCAGGGCACTGAACATGTTCTCCCTGAAGGACAGGATAGAGAACAAGAGAGAGAGAAAGAACGAGAGAGAGAGAGAGAGAGAGAGAGAGGTGTGACATGATTGAGACCTTCAAGTACTTGAAAGGGATAAATAAGGTGGATAGGGAGAGTCTCATTAAGCTAAGTGACAACCATAACACGAGGGCACACAGTCTTTAGCTGGGGGGGTTTAGGAGGGAAGTCAGTGAGCACTTCCTCATGGAGAGGGTGGTGGACACTTTCAATGCTCTGTCAGAAGAGGTGGTCTTGTTGAAAATGGTGAGCAGCTTCAAGAGAGGCTGGGGTAGGCATGAGGGAAGGTAAGGATCATGGATAGGAGGATGGAAAGGTGGGAGGAGTGTGGGGGGGGCAAGGTCAGTAGTTCAAACTCTGAATCCTACAATACGAGCAGACTAGATAGACCAAATGGACTTCTTTTGCTGGCTTCTTTGATTGGTCATATGTTTGTATGGAAAATGCAATCCCCTAACACCTCCTTACTATATCATTAGCTTACATTAACATGTCATTATTAAGGCACATTACTGCCATGCACTATGGAGTTTAACAAAGTTTTACAGTTTTCCAGGAAACACTTTAAGTTTGCTTAACTACACTGTAGTAACAGTGTAACTGCACTGCAACTGCACTGTAATTACATGCAACAAACATGCATCTACAGTGTAATTACCACTGCTGCATTAACTTACCCTGTAGTTATGTTGAAACTGACACTCTAAATTGTGACTGTTTTCCACATGTGGAAGAGGTGAAGCTTGAGTATACAGCACCATTTTTGACACACTATAAACAATGTAGTTCTGTGTTTAAGGAAGTCAGCATGTATGGTGTAAGTACCTGCTCAAGGTTTGATACATGACTACGGTATGCCATCTTGCAGTCCCCATGTTTTGTTTTTCATATAGGTTTTTTTTATCCACCAAATTGCACACATGTGGGGGATCACCCATAAAAGAGTGAACATACCAAGGAGTGTATGTAAATTCAATGAGCACATGTTCCAGTGCAACTGGAGGAGGTCAGCACATGTGCAAATGGTCAAGGGACCTTATCCATGTGCATACTTTCAGAAACATATTTGTTTATATGGCAGTAGCCTTGAGACAACCTTTTTAGGAAGGTCAGCACACCTACTGTAGAAAGGTCAAAAACACCAGTATTTACCAAAAAGTTTGCTATTTATTTTATCATAGCTGGTAAATGAAATAACCGCAATGTCTAAAGTATATATATATATATATATATATATATATATATATATATATATATATATATGGTACCAGTCACTTGCAATGATTGTTAATGTATAAATGCCACAAGATATCAATTTGCTCTGTTGTAGCAATTCAAAATGGTACCTCTATCATGCTATTCCAAATAAAATAAAATAGACAGCTAGACTATAACAGTAAATAAACTAAAGTTCCAAGCACACACAAAGCCTATAAGAAGGACACCACAGCGGAAATTAAGTGCAACTTACATTTTATTGCATTAAAAGCACCACACCTGACATGTTTCAGAGCAAAAAAAATCGTTTTTCAAGGACTTACAGATTTAGCAAAATAAATGCCAAGAATTATGCATTGTGGAGGCAAGAATTTAAGAGACTTACTAGTTCATCCAATAGTTGAACCATTGCCATACCCGAGGAACTGGCTACCCAAACCATCAGCTGGCAACTTTAGATGTGGACATTGCACACACTGCTCTAACACTTCTAATACCCACAACTTTACCCACCCATGTTTAGGGAAAAGATTTGGTATCAATCAATTCATCAACTGTAACTCATGCACGGTATATTACCTACTCACATGTCCATGTGATTTAGGATATGTGGGACAGACAAAACATGCGTTAAAGTAAAGGATTGGTGAACATAAAGCAGCCATTCACAATGACAATGTGGAACATGCATGTGGAGAAACTGTGGGCTAACAGATGGACCAGACACTGAACTTCAGGTTCAACATACAATCTCTGTGTAATGTTTATTTAAAATACAGGAAATAAGCTTATGCAATGTCATATTCCTTTTTCAGTACATCAGTTTGCAGTAACAAATAATGTATGTCCTTTCTCTGCACTTAGCTAGCACCTACTGACACTGATCTCGGATCTAACTTACTAGTTCAGATGCAACCTCCACCCCTATGTGGGCCCCATTTACTTGGGTAGTGGGGGCCCAAAAAGAGAAAAAAAAACAAGCTATAGACAGAGAACGTCAGAGCAGAAACACTAAAAAAAGGGTTACCCCAAAGGGCATTGGCAACAAGCCAAGTTTCAAAGAAATACAACATCATACATACTTCATTAATGCAAAGCATCCTGGGATATATGCAGATCACCATGACATTTCAGACGGGTTCAGCTTACAGCAATTTACATGCATTTTAAATAGCACAACTAACTTAATTTCTGTAATAGTCACCTAGTACTTTTTACCATTATCAAAAACACCTAGTGCCAACATTTACAAGTTTCATAAACATAAGGTATATTATGACATAGTGCTATTACATATTAAATCCAAAAATTATAAACACAACCTGTTTTACATACGTTTGGAGGTCACAACAATAACCTGCCTGTACAAGGACCTGAGAGGGACAAAGAAAATTAAAGAGGATACTATAGCATAGTCAAGAAAGAGGAGGGGGTGCCCATAGGTGGCCAACCTTATGGACTAGAAATTGTAAAGGATAGATTAGGCTAAGAAATAGAAGAACTGTTGCAACAGATTTAAGAAAAGGTTGGTCCTCAAGAGTGGCAGGAGCTTCCTGTCACAATGCAATAGCCAGACATTACCCTTTTGGATGAGACGTTAAACCAAGGTCCCATCTGCCTGGATTGGTGGTAGTTCAGGAGGATGTTAAAGATCCCATGGCACTTATCAAAAAGAGTGAGGGAATTTCCCCGGTGTCCAGGCCAAATTTCCCTCATTCACTAAAAATACCACTAACAGCTTAATCTGGTTCAAGGTCAGTTAGCATTCATCTGTATCCCCCTTCCTCGGGTCGTGCCTGAAAATAGGCAGGATTTGTCTAGTGCACTTACCCGGTCAACAAAAACTAAATAAATAAATGAAGAGGCTGGGCATAGATCTGCAGCATCTCTTAAATTTGTGGGACTGGAAAAAGTAGAACTGAATGCAAGGGGTTGGGGGCAACCTGAAAGACAGATTGCTGCAAAGAGAGGCATTTTGGATATACAGTGGTTGTTACAGAAAAGTTGACGGTGCCACAGTAATTCCCACTGTACCGCGGTAAACATTACTGTGATTTACAACGGTACTGTGGTAAAATTCCGTCGAATAACATTGGGCTTTTTACCGCATTCCCGCGGTAGTGGGAATTACCATGGTACCATCAACTTTTCTGTAACATCCACTGTACACGTTAGACACATTGTCACCACATGGTCTAAATGATGACATCCCCATGCACGGCTACCTTTAAAATGTGAACTGAAGCATATCTCCACTTCCACCCCCCCGCTATATTAGTTTCTGAGATGCCTATCAGTACAAAGCAGCTTCCCCACAGTAAAACTGTCTCTACAAATGGAACAAAGCAGGACTAGGCATGACAACAAGACTTGCCGGCTCTATTGTCTGCCTCTTCTTCTGAGACATTTTATAATCAATAGGGAGTGTAAGGTATATTCAGGCTGCTTTGAAATACCTTTGGATACCTAAATTACTTTTGGCACCACATGACTTGCCAACTCTGTGGATGCTGTTTTTTCTGGACCCTCGATTGATGAAAAGTGTGAGCAAACAGTATGAGCTTTCCAAAATCTGCCCTTATTACATCCCTAACACAACATGACTTGATGGTTCTGTTGTTTGCCTGTATCACAACGAAGTGATATGTGAGCATGACTTGCCGGCTCTGCTCCTTCTCCTACCCCTAGTGTGACAGTTCCTGGTACTGTATTGTATGTATTTTAATCCTTAGCTTGTAATATGTATGCGGTATAAACACTTCGCACGTGATGCACACTTAAGTCTGTGTGTAATTGTCTAGTTTATTATTTCTAAGCACTTGCGCTTTGGCATTATATTATGCACTTTGTACTTTTAACTGTGTTGTTTTCTTAGGCCATTCTGCCCCTTTAATTTCTTTGTCTGTCTCATGGTTTCCATTGTCAGTTGTGTGTACACCTTCAATTTATTTTGTGCTTAAGACACACCAAGCAGCCTGCGCACCACACTGTGATGATGATCCATTTGATCACCAGGTAAGCATGCTGCTGCTTGACCCAGATGTTGATTTGACTGAGAGCATAGAAATAGAACGACTAGAATGGAAATCGACCTATGCAACATAATCACTAGTACGAGTCGGGTCTGCATAGGCACGCTGACTTCCAATTTGCAGGATGCCTGTATAATTTCCCATCAACTAGCTCCTTTACTTGAGTGACTTGGTTCTGCTCTGACACTGAAATAGAGAGGGCTAGAGGGTGGACTCGCACTGCTGGCTAAGCCGATGTCCGCCACATTTGAGGAGAGTATGCTGCAGGCAAGGAATGTGCTGTGAAATGGAAAAGCACAATAAATACATTTAAAGGCTATTGTGAGTCTTGTCTCTTGTTCCCGTGCAGAAGGTTTAAATAAATGTGCATTTGCTTGATCCAACAGAGGAAAAAAAAAACAAATACATGTCTCGCCCCTCTCAGACATTATGTCAGTCTGTCAAAGTGATGCTGCCAATGCACATCTATGTGCCATTACATTTGCAATCAGGAGTTTCATGAGCTTAATTGTTTGTGATAGGGATATAAATAATAGAGGAGTAGCTGAGTTGGCAGGAGGTCAGCAA
Organism: Neoceratodus forsteri; assembly: GCA_016271365.2. Lineage (NCBI taxonomy): Eukaryota > Metazoa > Chordata > Ceratodontiformes > Ceratodontidae > Neoceratodus > Neoceratodus forsteri. Next base: position 1,745,612,119 of record CM057449.1, read on the forward strand.
CACTAAAGAAAAAGCATCAGAATATTGTATGAAGTGACATTATTATAGCACTGTTTTATTATTATCTCTGCAAATATCATTTGTGAGAGCTGAGGAGTCTGTGAGGGTGAACATCTAGCAGGGGTGAAGTAGCTGTCGGGTATGGCTCTATTAAAAAACTAATTATAAAAGCAAATCATAATGTAGAAAATACCTTTAATGTTAAATGGTGTGTTGTGAAGAAATGAGTAAGCCTTGCTGCTGAGAGATTTGAGATTTGGAGCGGTTGAGGGCACTGAACATGTACTCCCTGGAAGACAGGAGAGAGAGGGGACATGACAGGGGCTGTCAAGTACTTGATAGGGATAAATAAGGTTGATAAGGAGAGACTCTTTAAGTTGAGTAGGAACCATAGCATGAGGGGAGACAGTCTTAAGCTGGAGGGTGGTAGGTTTAAGAGGGAGGTCAGGAAGCACCTCTTCACAGAGAGGGTGGCGGACACTTGAAATGCGCTACCGGAAGAGGTAATCTTATTGAAGGCAGTGGGCAGCTTTAAGAGAGACTGGGATAGGCATAGGGGGAAGGTAAGGATCATGGGCACGGAGGATGGGAGGAGTGGGGAGAAGGGGCAGGGACAGTAGCTCAAGCTGTGGACCCTACAACATGAGCAGACTTGATAGATCAAATGGCTTTCTTCTGCTGGCTTCTTCATGTGTATGTAACTGTTACAATCAATCCCTTCTCTTTGCTTAGTAGTAGCTATACCAGTTGTAATGATGGTTGATCAGGGACTGTGACGGAGAACGGGAAGTCAGTGACTAGTCGGGTTGGGCAGACCATTCTGCCCGAAGTCCAGACCACCAGATCAAACCTAAAATCCACAGACTTGAATAAATACAGACTTTGCTGCAGAAGTCTGGCTCCAGGTCTGTGGAAAGCTGTACAGTGTCACAGAGTGTGTTACTGATGACTGTTACCGTGGGGATGCTGTTGGCATGCTCACAGCACATATAGCTGGCCAATGGCAACCAATCAAGCATCAGTCACGTGATGCTGGCAGGGGAGAATCACGTGACACACATGGTATGTAACTGTGGTGAGTGTGCAATGCAACCCGCTGAGCAGCAGCAGACACAGTACGGTACAGAGCAGGCTAGGTCAGAGAGGGGAGACTGGAGCGGAGAACCTGTGGGCTGCAGTGTGATTTGTGAGGATGGAAGCTGGAGGGGAGGAGAAAGGGTTGGGAGTCAGGAGCAGAGGAGAGGAACTGGAGGCGGGAGAGGAGATTTTAGTTGCACTTTGTAGGGCAAAGGCAGGCTGGCAATTGGTAAAATAAATCTTTGACTTGTGCAATCCAGAGGAGAAAGAGTGAGAGACTTCTGTGTGCAAAAGAGAATGTTTAGTCACGGAAATCTCAAATAAAGGTAATCTTGGCCTCAGTGTTGCTGTGTATGTACACAGGGCAGGCTGGCAAAATAAATCCTTGATCTGTGCCATGGGAGGGGGAGACTACTGGGGGCTACAGAGAAATGTTACAGTCACAGAAATCACAAAGAAAGTTCATCTTGCCCTCAGTGTAACTGTGTGTGTACACAGGGCAGGCAGGAAAAAGAAATCCTTCATTTTTGCCATTGTGAGGAGAGACTACTGAGGACCAAAGAAACATTGTACAGTCACAGAAATCACAAATAAAGTTTAGTACTGGCCTCAGTGTGGCTGTGTGTGTACAGGCAGGGCAGGCTGGCAAAATAAATCTTTGACTTGTGCCATCCAGAGTTGAGAGAGACTACTGGGGGCCACAGAGAAATTTTACAGTCACAGAAATCACAAAGAAAGTTAATCTTGACCTCGGTGTGGATGTGGATGTGTGTGTGTGTGTGTGTGTGTGTGTGGCTTCCCAGTCTTATGGTGAGCAGCATATCCTTGGGGGTGTTTATTTTTGACTGACCCTCATTGTTGGCATTTTGGCCCACAATGTGAGCTTTTAGGCATGGAGGGTTCCTATGCAACCCCCATGGTGGGCTTGGAAATCTAGAGGTATGACATTAAAACAACTGGGGGGGGGCATGCTGCAAATACTGTAGGCGTTAGGACAGAATTTAGTCAGTCTTGCCACTACTGTGGGAACCAAATCACAGAAAGTGGGAACTCTAGCCAAGCAGTGAGCACTGTGGCACTTATATAGTTGATAGTCTGGCACTTTGAAAGGGCATTCAGACTCTAGGGTGGTCACTGATTCACGCAAGGTGGTCACTCCATCCGTGTTGCTGGGTACTTATACACAGAGGGTAGGAACTTCAGCACTGCATTAAGCCCTGAGGCATAGATGGTGGGCATTCTGGCCTCTGTGTGGATATTGGAAACTTAAGGTGGGCACCCTGGACATGTGAGTTGGTGTTATTGTACTTGGATGGGTCAGCTGAGGCACTGTGTGTGGTCATTTCATCCCTAGGGTATGCATTGATGCACATAGGTCGGGTACTCTGTCCCTAGGTTGCACATTCATGCCCCAGGATGAGAATTACAGCAATTAGGGTGGGTACCATAGAGCTAACGGTGGTCATGCCATCCACTATAGCGGGCTTTCTCCATGGGGCTCAAGTATGCCCAGAGGGTGGTTATTCTGGCCCTAGGGTGGTCATTCAGGCTCAAAGGCTGTGCACTGTGTTCCTGAAGTGGGTGGCAAGTGGGTGGGTGTTTCTGATCCAGGTGAAACATTACATACCTAGATTAGGCATTATAGCCCCAAAATAAGTACAGAGAGACAGAGGGTGGTCATTCCAGTCTTAGGATGGTAAAGCTTGGAGGGTGGGCATGCAAAAACTAGGTGTAGCATGTCAGACATAGGATGGGCCTTCAAGAGCTATGGTGGGTGAGCTGGCCCAGTGGTGCTGAGGGTTGAGGCACTGGACGCCACACCTTGCACTGCAGCGGTGACCCAGGTTCAAGAATGAGCCAGGGTAACTGGGGATTTTTTTGGGGGGGAGGGAGGAGCTGGATTGAGCTGCCATGAGGCAGTATCCTCTCTGGGGAGGAGTTGGGCACTGATTTGATCAGTGGATGGTGTCAGGAGGGGAGGGTTATATTAGGTGCTTCACAGAAGCCATGTCTCCACACAGCTTCCCGCGTGAACCTTGGTCCATCACATCGGTGCCCTTGAGGGAGGGGTTAGGCTTTCTGTAGCTGCCTCTGTAGCCATGGAAACAACCCACACCCTGTGCTGTGCTCTGTGATTCCCGTACAGGGAGACAGAGTGGATGGTCGATGCACAGAGCCTTGCCAGCAGTAAGGGAAATATGTCCTCATATAAAAACCAAAAAAATAATTAGGGTGGGTATTCTGGTAGCAGAGGTGGGTGGGCACAGTGGGAAGTGGGTGTCCGTTACTTAGATATGGTGGGCACTGAGAACCTAGGGTGACAGCTGTGGCCCACAGGGTTGATATTCCAGTACCAGCATGGGCTATGAGGAACAGAGCATGGTAATTCTAGCAACCAGTGTGGGCTGTGAGCCAGAGAGGGTGGCCATTCAACCACAGAGGGTGGCCATTCCACATACCAGTAAGTACGATCTCCATTGTAGGGGAGCTGATGGAATCATTAATCAAAGAAGACCTAGAGGGCAGTGGGCCCCAGGACGGTAAACAATACGGTGTCATGGCAGGAAGGTATTGTCAGTGTAACCTGTTTTCTTTTTCGTTTGACTGGGTGCTATGGCAGTACAAAAGGGCCACGCTGTAGATCTGCTGTACTGTGACTTCAGCAAAGCTTTGGATTTGGTAACGCACAAAAGTTTGCTGAAAGAAAAAGACCTGGCCATGGCTAGAACTGTAATGAACTGGGTGGGTACTTGGTCAGGAGGCAGGCAGCAGAGGGTGATGGAGAATGGGATTAAATCACAGGAAAGGGAGGTTACAAGTGAGGTTCCACAGGGATTTGTTCAGAGACTATTCCTCGTCAAGTTGTCCATTAGTGACATTAGTGAGGGAATCCACTGCAACTGTCTCTCTTCACCGATGACACAAAATTGTGGGACAGTGGATAGTGATGGGGAATAAGGGATATCAGAGGGAACTACAAAAAAAAGGAGGGGTGGTCAAAGGCTTGGCATTGAAAATCCAATGGTAAAAAGTGCAAGGTAATGCGCTTATAGAAAAGGAACCCCAGGAAGGAGTATTGCATGGGTGGGACAAGATATAGCACTACAGAAGAGGAATGGTATCTAATAGTTATCAGTAACTCCCATAAACAAAGGAGGCAGTGCAACAAGGTCCATAGCAAGGCTAACAGGACGCTAGGATGTACATACTAACATACTATTTGCCAGCAGATTAGGCCTTATGGTCTATCGAGTCTGCTCGAACTTTAGATCCTTAGTTGGGTGCCGAGACCCTCCCATCCCTTGTGCTCCAGAAACCCGTATCATCCATCCCCACCCCTCTGAGACAGGACATCATCTGATACATCCACTTTCTGTGTCTGTCCCATCCTCTCTTGAAGCCCTCCACTGTGGATCTCTGAACTAGCTCACCAGGCAGTGCATTCCAAGGGTCCACCACCCTCTCAGTGAAAAACCTCCTCCTCTTTCCCCCCTTACCCTTCCACCTTCCAACTTCAAACCATGCCTCTGGTGATACCTCCTGCTTTTAGTCTAAAGATCCCTCCATGTTTACCCTATTTATTCCTTGAGGCCTTGAAGACCCCTCAATCCATGTCCCCTGTCTCTCCTCTCCTCCAGTGAAAACAGGCAGAGCTCCTTAAGTCTGTCCTCATACATCAAATCCCCTAGCCCTCATATCATCTTTGTTGCCCTCCTCTGTACCCTCTCTAGGGAGCTGTATGTCCCTCTTTAAGTGTGGTCTCCAGTACTGTACACAGTACTCAAGGTGTGGTCTAACCAGTCCATTGTACAGCGGCAGAATCACTTCCTTGCTCCTAGAGGTGATCCCCCTTACGATACATCCCAACATCCTGTTTGCCTTACTAGCCGCTCTCCTGCACTGCTCAGAGTTATTCATACATGCATCCACCATGACCCCCAGGTCTTTTTCCCCTATTGAGGCCTCCAGCGCCTCCCCTCCCAGGGTGTACCTGTGTTTAGGGTTTCCCCGACCAAGATGCAATACCGGGAGGGGTACTGATTGTAGTGAACAAGAGGTAATACCACCCCATACACATCCCTGGTGAGGCCTTGCATGGAGTACTGCATCCAGTCCTGGTGTCCTCACCTCAGAAAGGACAGTGATAGTTTGGAAACAGTGCAATGCAGACTAACAAAAATTATTCAGGGTCAGCATGGCACATCGTATGAGGAGCACCTAAGGCACAAAATATGAAATCTCTAGAAACCAGAAAGTAGAGAGGAGATATGATTGAAGCCTTCAAGTTCCATAAAGGAATTAACAAAGTAAACAGTGGTGGGCTACTGCTCTGAATACCAACCTTGGGTCATGTGGTCACGAGTGGATATTAACAGAAGGAAGGTTCAAGAGGGACTTAAGAAAGTACTTCTGTATGGAAAGGGTAGTGGAACCTTGGAACAGTGTCGGCTGAGGTGGTGGGAGCACATACTGACAAGGGAGTGAAGCAGGCATGACAAAGAGTGAAGGGAATAGAGGTCCCCTGGGTGACAAGAGCAGTACGGAAAATGGGGATGGGATGGGGAGTGTTACTACGCTGGAGGTACCGTAGTTTCCAGGGAAGGTCCCAGGGATTACAGGGAACATGGGTACCACTAAATGGACCTGTGGTCTTTTTCTGCCATTATGGTCTGCTTCTATGTGTCATTTTAGCCTTATGGTGGACATTTCTGCTTTTATGGTGGGCATTAAGCCTTTTTGGTGGGTATCCTTGGCCTTTCGGTTGGCACTTGTACTGTCATGGGCTCATTACAGCAGGTGGATGAAACTGTGGCTGGGGTGGGTAGCTGCTCCAGCAGGAGAAGGGTGTCATCTGTGAAGTAGTATGACTGTTTCAAATTACTGACAGATGTTGCTCCAACCTTAACAATTGGTAAAATACATAACTGTTGCAAGTACCAGAATGTGAAAATATGCATATTCTGGTTGTAATGGCAGTTCTGGATTATTACAGCTCGATCTGTTTTGGGGTACTGGATGTGACCCTTACCTATAGTACAGGGGCAATAACTGAATGTAAAGCAACACATTTTGTAACAGTTGAAGGCCAAAACAATGTAGGAAAAATTACATAACCATGTGTGTGTATTGATTGGGATATTATTTTCTGGGATGTGTTGTTTCTCCCTGACTAGCAATCAGAATTTAAGACTTGGATTTCAATAGGGAAGTGAGGGAATCAAAGAATCAGATCAGGAAATGGATCTTGGGATCATAGTGTCCTCAAACCTTAAGGTAGGTTTTCAATGTAGTAGGGCAGCAGGAAGGGCCAATGGAATGTTGGCATGCATAGGCTGGGGCAGTACTAGCAGAAGGATGGAGATTATAATGGCCCTCTACAAAGCCATGGTGAGATCTCAGTTAGAGTACAGGGTTCAGTTCTGGAGACCACACCTCTGCAAGGATATAGGTGCATTGGAGAGGATTCAGAGAAGGGCAACAAAGATGGTGCAGGGTATGCAGGGGAAGACATACGAGCAGAGGTGTAAGGAGCTGAATCTGTACATGCTGGAAACAAGGAGGGGGAAGGGGGGCATACAATCTTTAAATATATAAAGGGGCTCAATAAAGTAGGTGAAGGGCTCTGCTGAAGAGGAAGGAGGGAACCAGAACTAGAGGGCACAGCCTCATATTGCAAGGCAATGGGTTCAGGGGTGACAATGTGAGGGGGCGCTTCTTCACAGAGAGGGTGGTGGAGCCCTGGAGCAGACTGCAGGATGGAGTGATGGGGGCTAAGATGGTAGAGGAATTTAAGTGGCATGGGACAGGATATGAGACTGAGTATTGGGGGAGAGTGGGGGCAGGTGGGGAGGGAAGTATGTCAAGGGGGAGGGCTGTGCAGACCAGATGGGCCAGAAGGGTCCTTTTCTGCCATTAAATTTCTATGATTCTATATGTTAACGTGACAGCCCCTCATGTTGATGATTGTTGTTGTGGCAAGTGTTGCACAACAACGGGTCTTCCTGTAGTTTTCTCTGTTTAATAAAAGGAGCTACATAACTCCTAGGAGTGTAGCAAGGTATGAGGTAATGCTTACTGTTGTGAGACCCCGGGCTGGCAGTATAGCCTAGAGGTTAGAAGAATGAGGTGTGAATGAGCTTGATACATCCAGCAGACCAAACCTGAGTTTGATTCTCACAACCTCCACTTGCATACTATGTGACTCTGAGCAAGTCACTTAACTGCCCAGTGCTCCCAGGTCGCCCCAAAAAACAGGCACTTGTGCCTATAGGGCCTTACCCAGTTACCAAAGACTAAAAAAAAAATAAAAGTGACAGAATATGAGGCAAGGGAGCAGGACCTAATTGGTGATAGTAGCTGTCTCCAGCCACCCTAATGAAGTCATATGTGTCTCAGTTGCTGCACACCCCCCTTCCCATGAGTGAGCCTGCATACAACACCTTCTGGATGGAGGTGAGGTGTCTGCATCAGGGACCACATCTGTATTCCTCCTTATTGTGTGTACCATCATCTGTGGTCATCCAGGTGGCAGAATAGCAACATGAAGTGCAACTCGGTTTCACAATTGAAATTCATGTTTGCCGCTCCATCTTCCTCCCTACAGATGACCCCTGTCGCGCGTCATCACCATCAGCAGATTTGGTACAGTACAGCCTATCAGACCTGACATGTTCATTCACTCATTCACCTGGAGGATGCCTTTGGCTGAGACATTGACATACTGTTGGACCCACGGGGCATCTTTTGTGCTGACAAGCCATTTGAACAGTCAGACTTATGATACTCTTGCCAGCACAGTTCATGTGTTGTGGGGGGTAGGGGAATGATAACTAGACCCATTGAGCAAACTGCGGCCCCATGCCCACCTGGAAGGCTATGGACCTGTACAGGGGGATATAGCCTGCATCTGTCAGAGAGGGAGACCTAGGTCCTCAAAGAATGAGTTGAAAACACAAGTAGCGAATGTGTAAACTACTTGAGCAGGTTGGAAGACAACAGCAAAGGAAATAACCCCTCCCCCGTGGAAGTGGTATATAGACAGAACCCAATGCAGGGGGCAAACCACAGAGATGGCTGAAAATTGTACAAAAACATACAGAAGTAAAAAAGTGGGTTAGGAGGGAAGGAAACTAGGTGACGGAGAAAACAGTGGGGCTAACAGGAGGGGGTTGTAGTAGAATATGAAAGGCCATGTGCGGAAGTGCACCCAGTCTGGAAAGTAAGATCTCAGACTTAATGGCAGAGGCTGATGTGGATATGGTCACTATTATTGAGACGTGGTGCAATGATAACCATGACTATGATATAACCACACCAAGCAACACATTTTCCAGTAAGGACAGTGTGTGTAAGTAGGAGTAGGTGTGGCTTTTTACATGAGGGATGGCATAAAAGCATCTGAAATGGGGGGGAGGGGGCACAGAGGCAACGCGGGTCACTACAGAATGGAGAAATGGAACTGATATTTGAACTGGGGTGATCTACAGATCTGCAGCACTAGGTGAGGAGTTTGGAGGGGAAGAAATGCAAGCCATCTATAAGGTAGAAACTAAGGGGTAGATGCTGCTGGTGGGAGACTCCAATGTGTCACATGCAGACTGGAATATCCCACCTGCAGTTTCAGCTAGGAACAGAGATTTTCTGAACTCCCTGCAGGGGGTGTTCTTCAGGCAATTGGTAACAGTACCCACATGTGAGTGAGCAGTATTGCACCTAGTACTCACCAATGGGGCAGTATTGCAGATGTCACAGTGGGTGACCACATGGGGACCAGGGATTACTGAATCATGTGGTTCAGTAGAACAACAGTAGCCGAGTGAAACCACACAAAGACAGTTCTTTATTTCAGAAGGGTAGAGTTCACAAAGATGGGGAAGTGTCTCAGGGATGCCCTGATAGGAGCGGGGTACTTGTGTGGAGTCAAGAGAAAGTTGGGTACACTAAAAAAGAGCTATACTGAAGGCAATAACCCTCTGCGTTAGTCAAATTAGCAAAAGCAAGAGGGAAAAAAAAGATCATTATGCTGCTCAAAGGAGGTGTTGGGGAGGGTAAGGGCAAATATGTTAGCATTTAGGAGGTATAAAGAGACGCAGATGGAGGAGGACAAGGAAGTGCATCAGGCTAAGGAGAGAGGCAGGTAAAGTAGTCAGGTGTGCAAAGGCCCAAATGGAGGAGACAGTACCCTAGGTAGTTAAGAAAGTGGGTAAGCCATTCCACAGGGATGTGAGTGACAGGAAAAAAAACACAATGGAGGGCTTGTAAGATTAAGGAGGAGAATGTATGGAAGGAGACCAGGAGAAAGCAGAGTTCCTAAACCAATATTTGTGCATGATATGTATAGTAGTAGGGAAAGGAGAGGGACCACAGAAAAGCAACAGGAGCATCAATGGCAGGGAAGTTAACAATAGTCCATTTACAGAGGACAGAGTCCTGACAGAACTTGCATAACTGAAAGTGGACAATGCAGGACAGTGGAAAAGGGAGGAGGAAGTAAGATGAAGGTAAAAAAAAATATACAAGCAGACAGGATGGGAGTGGTGCCGAGCAGTGGCTGTGGGGCAGCAGTCTTCAGGGAGACTTTCTGGAGGCTGTGATGCCGTCACATCTGCAGGTACCTCTCTGGGCTGAGGGCAGAGGTGGTTCATCTCCAGACTGTGTTGGCTAGGTTTCAGGAAACCACTTCCCCCACCTTTGGATCACAAAGTTTGCCCTCACTGTCTCATCTGTTGCTAAGGAGTGGCTGGACTATGGTGGGCTTGGGAATGGTGAGGGAGGTGGGGATGAGGCACATCCCTCATACAGTTCCACACCATAATGTCTTTGCTGCTCTAGCAGGGCAGGACTGCCCCAATGAGGCACCCACAGCAGTGGCCGAGGAGGGTGTGGAGGTCCTCTATAGTGGAGACCCTGGGGAGGCATAGGATCCTAGAGGAGGAGAAGGAGACCCTGGGGTGGGGCATAGGATCCCAGAGGCAGAGGAGGAAGCAACTGCAGGTGGTAGACTCGGCCAGTTGGGGGGAAGAGGTGAAGTGCCTACCCAGTGCTGCGGCTTGGAGGGATGGAAAGCACATTCTCAGGATCGCTGGAGAAGCAGGAAGGGAGGGGAAGCCAGATTTCAGTATCCATCTGGGGACAAATGACCTGGCTAGTGATGAGGTGAGGGTAGTGCAGGAGAGGTTCTGGGAGTTGGGGAGTGGTGTTAGACAGGTAGCAAGCATTGTAACCCAATAGGAAGTGTTGCCTATCAATGGCAAGGGAGAGGACAGGCCACTCCACACCAAGAGATTCATTGCATGGCTAAAGGGCTGGTGTGCAGTGGAGTTATTTGGCTTCATTAGGGACTGGGGCTCCACCTGGAGGGATGCAGGCCTATACAGGGTTGATGACCTGCGTCTATCCAGAGGGAGAACTAAGACCCTCAGGGAGAGGTTTAAATGTTTCATCGGCAAGCATTTAAACCAGCCAAGGGGGTGGAAGCAGCAAGCAGAATGAAGCAAACAGCCGTCCCCCCAAAATACTATTGTCAGCAGATGGGAACCTAAGGTTTAGAAATCAACCAGAGATGCCCAAGACCAAAACTGTCAACAAGACAGGAAAAAGGGAAAGTGAATGTAAGGACAGGAGGGATACGAAGGAAAGACATTGGGAGGGGAACCATTATGAGAGAAAGCAGCAGAAATCGGAAGGCCATGTGAGTAAATGCCTGCAGCTTGGGACATAACATCCCAGACCTAGTGGCCTTGATGGCTGAGGGACACCTAAACAATACCTCTCTCACTGAAACATGGTTCATGTGAAACCATGACTGGGATGTAGCCGTAACAGGTTACACTCTATTCAGGGGGGGCAAGGTTGGGGAAAAGGGAGGAGGAGGAGGGGCTATCTACATCATGAAGGAAATTAAAGCAAACAAAATACGGGGAATGCAGGAAGAGGTGGAGGCACTGTGCATCACCCTGGGGATGGGGAAATGGCATTGCCATTTGCACTGGAGTGATCTACAGACCTCCTGCACAAGAGGAAGAACTGGACAGGGTACTTAGAGAAGACATCCATAGAATGACTGCTAAAGGGGAAGTGCTGCTGGTGGGAGACTTCAATCTGCTGGATGTCAACTAGAGCAACTGTGCTGCTGCCACAGCCAGGAGCAGAGACATCAAGGACACCATGCAGGGAGCCATTCCCCAAAGGGCGATATTCAGCCAGCTATGCTAATGAGCTCATTGGGCATGCATGGCACACATGGGCCCATGCATGTCCATTATGGGCTCATTAGCATAGCTGCACCCAGCTGGATGCGCCGGGCCAGCCCCCACGCATGTCACAGAAGCACAATGAAGCACCCACCCTGTCCTGACCCTAGTGCAGCGCCCACCCCAACATTGCTCACTCAGTGCAACAGAACACAACCCGTGCCATTTTCATAGTGTAGAGACCCCCCCAACCCTGTCCTGACATCTGCTCACCAATGCAGCTATGGACACACCAGTCCCTGACTGGTGTATGACAACACCCTGAGCCAGTATCCATAAGGTTGCGGTACCCCCTCCCAGCCCTGATCATGATATGAATGAATGGAAGTACCCATGCCAGCCCTGGTTGTCAAGTGGTACCTGCTCTCCCTGCCCCGATCCCCGAGAAACATGTACACGAGCCACATTCCAGTTTTCCATACTCTAGTGGTACCCCCTTCCATCTCCGATTCCCAAATGCAAACACAATGAACCCAATCCCTTTCCATTGTGTAGTGGCCCCCACCCAGTCAGGACAGAAACCCCCCACACTGCTCCCCTCCCCCCAGTCAGGATCAAAACCCCCGACACTGCTCTCCCAGCCCACCCAGAGTCAGCGATTGGTTCAGTCCTCCACCATCAGGGCCAGCCGCCGATTAATTGTCACAGCAGTGTACTGTATGAAACTTGCACTCTTTGGAAGAATGCATTCTAAGTACAGTGCACTGCTGGACTATTCCGTTGGCGGCTGGTCATGATGGTGTGTATAGGGCTGAGCCAGTCACTGGCCGGGGGTCGGAAGGGGAGCGGGTCGGGAGTTCGAACCTGATGGGGGTGGGGCCACTTCACTGATAATAATGGTCGGGGATGCATTGGCACAAGTAACGCCGGGGATAGGGGCCAGTGTGGTTCCAGTGTAAGTGCCATAAGGGACCAGGGATATGTTGGTGCAGGGAGGATGCATTGGACCGGGAGTGGTGCTGTGTGTGGGGTGGTGGTTTTGCTTCACACCAGGAATGGTGCTGGGGGGGATGATGTGCCATCGATTGGGGAAGGGGCCCTACACTATGGCATACGCAGGGATCGAGTATGGGATGGTTCAGCGGGGGAATTATGTTTGCACTGAGGTAGTGGCTGGGAGGGGGTTTCTACTGGACTGCTGGGGCAAGCAGGCTGCTGTGTGGCTGTCTGCTGTTCCACGGCCTGCCTGTGGGTGGCCAGCAGGGTTAGGCTTGCTTTTTTGTTTTTATGCTTTATTTGTTTATTCCTCAAGATAAAAATAAAAACAACAACATATATTTCCATCGATTAGAAAACATTAAGAAAAAATTAATACATAAAGAGCATAAACTTAATAAAGCACAAAAAGATTGTTTTGTTTTTAGGGGGTTTAAAAAGACAAAAGAAAAGTTCTTGGAGAAAAATCATCAATTCCAAATCATAATCTTTAACTTTGAATGTGCTCCAAGCTTTTACATCGCAGCCTTAAATCAATACCTATCATACATTAGCCTTTAAATCCAATTACCCATCCCTCCTCCACCGAGTCCCAAACATAGTCAGTAAAGAGAAACATCCAATCATAATTTCATCCTAAAGAGAGAATAGCTCAACATCAGTATTTTATGTATTCACTGGATGATATTCTATACGATCTATCTAATCCTCTTCAAGGTCAGAACCTACATCGTCTAGTATCTTAACATTGTTTTCGTAAAATGCTCTAACAGACTCAGTACCCTAACAGAAATACATCTTGCCCTGAAAATGGATCCTCAAGCGAGCTGGCGCTAGCAAATTAGCCACTAACCCAGCTTCTCTAAACTCTGACATCATTAGCAAAAAGCACTTATGACTGCACTGAGTTTGTAAACAACAGCTTTTCACGGACGATCTTTGCACGGCACAGTCCTTGTCCTTGCGGGGAGCTTTTCCAATGAATAAGCTCATGCACTCCATGCTCATGGGAATGCCCCCACTTCCTGCGCTGCATATATCATTGTCTGCCCTGGCCCATTCCCTTGCGGCCGGCGCATCCTGCCCATCTGAATATTGCATTGCAATGCATTGTTGGGGATGTGTGGCACATCTCCCTGTTCCGCCATGATGCGCAGCGCATATCCTTTGAATATGGGGGCCATGATATATTGTACTCTGATAGTAGTTAGAGACAGTTTTCTGTGGATTAGGTGTTTACTTGTCTTGAAATGTTTGTCAGATTGTAAATGAAAATATTCTAATTGAACTATCTGTCATCTACAATTACCACGCATTCTGCAACAGCAGTTCTCCCAATGCAAGTGTAACCTTGCAGATAGTTGTGACTTCAAGCCCTCTCCACAACCAACCACTCTTAACCTGTCAACCACAGTTCCTGTCACTAGCTGAAGTTTCCACTCCCATGTCCAGGGCCACTGGCAAATTGTGGACAAGGTTATCCAAAATTGCAGAGCTTTTTGCAAAAATTATGGGAAATCGCGGGGGTTCTACTATGGACCAGGGCTGGGAAATTCAGACTGTGCCAAGCAGTGGTGCAAGCCTGGGCACAACGCAACTGTGATGTGCCGGGGCCGAGACCAGGTGATATTGAATGGTGCTGTGCCATGGCGCGGCATCATTGAATATGGCACAGGCAGCGCAAACACTGCACATGGCACAGTGGCACTGCACCAGTGTAAGCCACTGATAAGGAGCACAGGGATGCGTAAGTGCAGTTGCGCTAGGTGCATCGCCCATGATATTCAGCAGGGGGCATGCAAATGAGGCCATAATATATGCAAGGTGCAAATGGAGCCATCTGCATGTCATTATGGCCCTATTTGCATGCTTTGCACAGGGCAGGCCAGCGACTTGCACCTGACGCCCTGCACAGCATGACGTGTGCTGTGGGGATACCAGGGCATTCCCCACCCCCTAGCCATGATCACGTGGTAAATGTATTTAAAGATAGCCCTGGTAGTCTAGTGGCCCCCCTGTCTCTGATCGCCCAATGATTTTGCAACATGTCGATCCTTGGTGGTCTAGTGGTCTCCCCTCCCACCCAAGTCCCCGATGCCCCGATGTATGCCAATATGACTACCCTGGTGGTCTAGAGGAACCACCCCACCCATTGCCGTGATTGTGGAACCATCCCATATCACAACACCCTGGTGGTCAGTGGCACCCCACCCCATCCACCCACACAGAACCCCTTGTCCCCCACTCCCCATCATCAGCAGGCGGCTGCATCCCATCCGCACACTGCCCGGCCGCCTGCCGAATGACAGGTACAGTATGGTCTGTAAGCTCATTGGTCTCCAGTGTGGACCAATGGGATTGCAGGGCATACTGCACTAGGTGTTCCCAGATCTGTGAATGACTCCATTCACATATTTTGGACCGTCTAGTACAGTATGCCAGGCAAGCCCATTGGTCCACACTGGGGACCAATGGGCTTACACCCATACTGTACCTGACATTTGGCGGGTGGCTGGGTGGTGTGCGGTGGGATGCAGCCCTTGCCGATGATGGGGGAGAAGCAGGGTGGGCAAGGTGTTCTGTGTAGGTGGGTGGGTGGGGTGCCACTGGATCATCAGGGCATTGTGATACCGGGATGATTCTGGATCACGGCAACGGGCTAGGGTTCCACTAGACCACCCGGTGGTTACATTGGCATACATCGGGGCACGGGGACTAGGGGTGGGGGGACCATTAGACCAGTAGGGATCGACATATTGCAGAAGTCATCGGGGATCGGGATGGAGGGGCACTAGACCACCAGGGCTATCTTGGAGAAACATTTACGGCACTGTCATTCTACAGGTGGTGGTCCACTAGACCACCAGGGATGTGTGTGCTTGCGGATAGTGTACTGGGCCGGCGGTTGGCCACCCATGGCTGGGCTTCTGTGTTGTGCCCTGCAATACAGCAGCCCACCTGTGGGTGGCCAGGAGTTGCTCTGACTCTGCAGGGGTTCAACTTTGAGCTCCCCCATGCGGCACAGTGCAGGGGTGCACCGGCATATGTGCCGAACATCCCAGGCTGAATATTGGGATGTGCCGCATGTGCATGGGCACACCCCCCTGTATCTGCACCGCTTACATTATCATTGCGCCCCGGCGCATCGGGATTTGCACTGCAGCAGCAGCCTTCTCAATATCCCACTGAGGCACAATGCGGGGTTCACCGGCGCAACTCTGTTGCACCAGGCGCAACCCCTTTGAATATCTGGGCCCCTGAATGCTTCACAATAAATCTTTTAATGTTTTCTGCAGGATATATTAGTATAGCGCAGTGGTCTAAGGCTCTGAGCTGCAAATCTGGTGATATCCAGCAGACCAGACCTGGGTTTGAATCCCACAGCTTTCACTTGCATACTGTGTGACCCTGAGCAAGTCACTTAACCTCCTTGTGCTCCCAGGTCGCTCCTGTAAAAAAGCTTTCAGCTTAGTGTGCTATACCTGGTTAAACAACTAAATAAATAAATTGCTAAATGAATACACTGATACCTGAATATGTTTAAAACATAAAGAAAAGTTTATGTTCCTAAAAAGAATACTAAACTGATAAGCATTGCCTATTTTCCAAAATGTAAAAGCATCTGCCTCGTACAGTGCTAAACAGATTCTATAAAGAGAGCCACAGCAAATCAATATTAAATAAAACCAGAATAAACACAGTTTTCTGTTTGTGGATGTAGAATAATGAAGCACAATCAAGAGCTGTTTACAGTGCTCTGCCAGCTGTTCAACCACTTTGGTACAAGAGAAAAATAAGCAGATAGAGTGGTGGAAAACTGAGTTTTAGTAAAATGCTGCTAAAGTGTTTAATGGTCATAATTTGTACTGTTGGTACTGTACACTATTTTTGAAATCACATATGTAAACATTAAATCTGGGGGTTATTGGGGCTGGCAGTATAATCTAGAGGTTAGAGTAACAAACTGTGAATGAGCTGACGACGTCTAGCAGACCTGGGTTTGATTCCTAAAAACCTCCACTTGCATACTATGTGATTCTGAGCAAGTCACTTAACCTCCTCAGTGCTCCTGGGTTGTACCTAAAAACAGGCACTTGTGCCTAGTGGGCCTTACGTGGGTACCAAAAAATGTGAACAAAATACCAATATATTTTTTCTGCATCATACAGTAGTCAGGGCACCCTGTAATTTACCTTTGTTTTACTCTGGCTGCAATGATTTTGTTTAGTTAAATGTTCAGATACATTTTGTGTTTTATAAGCTTGTTTTTAGACTTTAGTCAAGTTTTTATTGTAGTATTTGCATGTGAGCATCTAGGGAGTTATTCAAAGTATCATAGTAAAAGCCAGTAGAATAGGCCCCATGGTCTATCATGTCTGCTCGGAAGCTGGCCCCCTACTGGGAGTGCGCTCCTCCACCCCCCCAGCCCCAGAGATGACCCTCCCTGGCCTCAGCTTCCCCCTGTACCTGTCCCAACCCTTCTTGAATCCTTCCACTGTGCTTACACCAGACTCCTGGGCAGTGCATTCCATGGTTTCACCACCCTCTCTGTGAAGAGTGTCTCCTGCACTCCCCAGTACTTCCCCCCTTCCAGCTTCCACTCGTGCTCCCTGGTAGTTCCCCCTTCTTAAGCCTGAACACTTCCCTGGCTCCACCCTTATTCATCCCCTTTACATACTTGAAAGTCTCTATCATGTCCCCTCTGTCCCTCATCTCCTCCAATATGTACAGATTGAGTTCATCCACTCTCTCCTCATAGGTCCTACCCTCCATGCCCTGAATCATCCTGGTCCCCCTCCTCTGAACCCTCTCCAGCAGCGCTATGTTCCTCTTAAGATGGGGTCTCGAGAACTGCACACAGTACTCAAGATGCGGCCTAAGCAGGGCATTATACAGAGGGAGGATCACCTCACCCCTCCTGGAGGTAATCCCCCTGGTTATGCAGCCCAGTATCCTGTTTGCTTTTGCTGCAGCTCTTCAACAATTCTCTGTGTTATTCATTTTACTGTCCACCACTATCCCTCAGTCCCTCTCGCCCGATGTGACTTGCAATGTGGTCCCCCCCCAAGGGTGTATGCATGTCCCAGGTTTCTGACCCCCAGATGCAGCACCCTACATTTCCCTGCATTGAACTTTAAACCCCACTTCCTTGCCCACCCTCCCAGGGTATCCAGATCCCCCTCTCTCCTCCTGCCCATCTGACAGTGCTCCCAGTTTTGAGTCATCCGCAAAGAGACTCAACCTACTCCTAACACCTCACCCTATGTCCGAGACATAAGAATTAAACAGGAGTGGCCACAGGACCGAACCATGGGGGACCCCACTGATGACACTCCTGGGGTAGGAGGCTATCCCTCCAACCACCACTTGCTGTATTCACTCTGTAAGCTTATTTTCCACCCACCTGAGCAACTGTCCCCCCATCCCCATCCCCCAGCTTTGTTAGTAGGCCGTTGTGGGGTACCGAATCGAACGCCTTACTGAAATCCAGATAGAGGATGTCCACCGGTCTATACCGGTCCAGGGCACCCGTTACCCAGTCACAAAACTTCACCAGGTTAGTCTGGCATGACCTCCCTGGATCAAAACCATACTGCCTGTCATCCAGGTGTCCCAACCTTTCCAGCTGCCCCTCCCAGGCTCTCCTTGATAATGCCCTCCATAACCTTGGCTACCACAGACGTTAGGCTAATGGGCTGATAATTCCCCATCTCCCCTCTGGACACCCCTTGTGGATAGGCACACTTGAGCCACCTTCCAATCTTGAGGCACCCCACCTGTCATCAGGGAGATGTTGAAGAGTGAGGCCAGTGGAGCTGCCAGCACATCAGCCAGTTCCTTCAGCACCCTTGGATGCAGCCCATCTGGCCCCGGCGCCTTCTCAGTCTTTAGTGACCAGAGGGCCTTTCTCACCCTATCCGCTGTGATTTCACCCTCCCATCCCCCCCATGCATCCTCTCCTCCCCTTCTAGATATGACCCATCCCCTGCCCTAGTCTTATCCAGTCCTTCAGTCTCCAACTGACCTCCTGGTTCAGTGGGCTCCTCTACCCTCCCATCGAGTTGGAAAGATCCCCCACCTCCCCAAGTAAAGACAGAGGCAAAGTACTCATTTAGCACCTCTGCTTGTTCCCCAGCTTCCTGCACCCATCCCCCTCAGTTCTAATCCTGCTGATCTGTGCCCTCACTTTTCTTTTCTCCTCTATGTATCTATAGAACCCCTTCCCTCCCTGTGGATATCCCTGGCCAGGTTAAGCTCCTTCTTCGCCTTGGCCTCCTTACCACCCTGGTGATCCTCTTAGCCAGGAAATCATAGTCTCCCCTCTCCCTAGCCCTCATTGAGTGCTTTAAGTATGCATAGGCAGCCTTTTTCTCCCTCACCACCTCCTGCACCTCCCGGGTCCACCAACGTGGCTTACTGGCCCTACATTGCTTGCACCTTACCTTTGCACAGGTCCTCGAAGCCTCCTGCACCCCCTTCTTAATAGTCTCCCACAACCTACCAGTATCCATGTCTGGCCTTATCTCATCCAAGCACCCTTTAAGAATCCTTCCCATGCCCTCAAGGTCCGACCCCCTGAAATCTATTACTTCTGTGTTAGTGCAAATTTTCTCTCCCCCTAGAAACATAAGAAACCAGACCGTGGCATGGTCACTGCACTGCCAACGGGCTGCTCACCCGCAGGCCCCTTATCTCGGTCACTATCTGTTAGGACAATGTCCAGGATCTGATCCTGCCTAGTAGGCTTCCCCACATGCTGGACTAGGAAGGTATCCTGGAAGAAATCCATCAACCTCTGCTCCCTGGCCACCGAGGATGTCATAGTGCCCCAGTCTGCCCCCGGCATGTTCAGGTCGCCCATGATCACCACCCTGCCCTTTCCGAGGCCACAGTGACCCCTGATGTTCTCAGCCAGATCATCCTCCAGTTCCACTTCCATTGCGATGGGTCTGTACACCACCCCTATTTTTAATCTTTTACCCCACCCCATTTGTAGGGTTACCCAAATTGCCTCCACATCTCCTTCTGCCTCCTCGATTCCACCAACTACTATGTCATTTTTGACTATCAATGCCACCCCCCTCTTCCCACCCCCCCATCCTTCCTAAACATTGTGTATCCCTCTAAATGTAGGTCCCAATCATGCCTCTGGGTGGCCCATGTCTCAGTAATTGCCACCAAGTCTACTGCACCCTCAACTAGCATTGCCTGGAGCTCTGGTATTTTATTGCCCATGCTCCTGGCATTGATCAGGACCATTCTCCACCCAACCCTCTCCCCTCTCTCCAGTCTTCTCAGCCCAGCGCAATCCCCCATCTCTCTTCCTCCCCTCAGTTCCCCCTGGTCTTTTAATGCTACCCGCAGCCTGCTTTGCATGATCTAGTCCTGAAACCTTAAGCTTCCTCGCTGGGGCTTTCAGTCTTTCTATCCCCCCCCTTTACAAGTTTAAACCCCACCTATCACCAATGAATCCAAAAAGTTCTAGTTTAAGGATCTCCCACCCCTTCAGGTTGAGATGCAGCCTATCCCTGGCAAATAGCCCCTTGTCTTCCCATGTATCACCCCAGTCCCCCATCAATCCATACTCTTCTGACTTGCACCACTCTCCGAGCCACTGGTTCACCCCCCTATGTTTTTGCTTATTTTCCCCACTTGCCCTTGGTAATGGCAGTATCTCAGAAAAGGAGATTGAGCATCCTATAGAGTGGCAAACCCTGGCCAATTCCCTGAATCTTGCCTGTATCTCCAGTTCACTGTTCCCTTCTAAATCATTTGTTCCCAGGTGAACTAGAAAATCTGGGGATCCTCCAAATTCCCTTGACATTGAGTATAGCTTGAATTTGGCCTTATGTACTGATAGGCCTGGGATACATTTTTTTTTTATTTTAAAGTTTATTGATACATTTTCCACCATAAAAGGCAGCATTCAGTGAAAATGACAGAGACTTATTGATACATTCTAAATAGGAAACTGCCCACCCCCCCAACCTCCCCTTACTGCAGTAACCCAGCCCTATACCCATGGATGCCGAGCACCTAGCCAAAAGCCATGCAGGAACATTAAACCTAGAACAGGTTTAGCTTGGAACCAGAGAGACTAGTGAGTGGAGGGGATCCCAAATTCTAGTATAAGCTGCCAGTCTATTATGAAGGCTGGCAATCACTTTTTCTGTACGCAGGTTGGATAGTACTTCTCTTACCCATTCCTGGAGAGAAGGGGAGGACCTGTCTTTCCAGTGATGAAGAATTATTTTCTTAGCTGATAGGGCAACCATGGAAATGTGAAACTTACGTACCCTAACTCTGATAGAGGACAGGTCCCCTAGCAAGCAGATCTCAGGAGTAAAATATTCATGGAGGCTCAACAGGGGGTCTAAGGAAGTTTGGATTGAAACCCAAAAGGGGGAAATTTTTGGACAGGACCAAAATATGTGAAAAAGTGTGCCCTCTTCCTGTAAACATTTATTGCACATGTTCGAGTTTAAGTAGCCCCACCTGTGCAGTTTGGCCAGGTATATATAGTTGTGCAATAGTAGCTGCATGAGGCGCAGTCTATCTTGAGAAATAAATTTATGACATGACTTCCAGAGAGAGTGCCAATCCAACTGAAGATGAGGGAGAAAATTACTCCAAAATCTTGAGGGCCCGAATGGACCCCCAAACTTTTTGTGAAACAAAACCTGGTATAATTTAGAGATTGCACCAGAAAAGCCAGAAAGTGGGGATACTTTGGATATCAGAGAAGAGATGTTCTGGGAAGGGGGAGTACTGCCCAGGGTAATTACGAGTAAGTGTTTGAGTTGCAGGACTTTAAAGCAGGAAGAAGCCGGGATGAAAAATTTCCTAACCATCTCTTCCACTGATAACCAATGCCCCTCACCATCAGTAAAGGTCAGGAGCTTCCCCTCTCCCACTTGAGGCAACCAATGGCGGGAAATCTGAATCTTGTTAATAGTAAATGATGGAGAGTTCATGATAGACTGGGCCAGGTCCAGATGGGGGAGTACTGCAAAGGAACACATTTGAGTAGACCTTAGAGAGGTCCTTATCATGGGACACTTTCAGTCACTTACTTGGGTTAACCTGAGAAAAATAATGCTAGAGGTCCAAGTTTTGTCCTTAATTGCATCCAATTCTATTTTGAGCCAAATCGTTGCACTTCTTCTGGGCCGGAGATACCCATCTCAAGCATTTCAAGTAGTGACTAGCCCAATATATAGCCAGATGGGGAATTTGCAAACCCCCCTCCAATTTTGGGGCTGCCAACTTATGATAAGCCAAACAGGGATATCTATCAGAACAGATAAATCTAGTGAAGACACCATGTGTCTTTTTAAACCAGAGTAAAGGAATAAAGGTGTTGAGGAGGGACAATGGGTAGAAGATTCTAGGAAATATGTTCATCTTAATTATGTTGATCTGGCCCCATAGAGAAATAGGAAGTTTAGACCACATCTCAAGGTCGTGAGTAATCACCTGCAATAGGGACTCCAGATTCTCCTTAAACCATACTAGAGGGTTACGGGAAAGTTTAATACCCAGATATTTAAATGACCTAGAGGTCCAGCATAAACCAAAAGGACTGATATCGCTTTTGAAAACTTTGTGGTTTAATGGAAAAAATAGAGACTTACTGGCATTCAATTTGTAATTGGACACACCACTAAACCTTGCTATTTCCCTTAGCAAGGCCGGTACGGAGGATACCGGGTGAGACAGATGTATTAACAAGTCGTCTGCATATGCAGTGACTTTAATTTCGTGCCGACCAATTCTCACACCTTGTATAGAAACATTATTGAGAATATTTTGAATAAGAGGTTCCAGATATAAGTTAAATAATAAAGGAGAAAGGGGGCACCCCTGCCTCGTACCTGAGTGGAGCAAAAAAGGATGGGAGAAGGCCCCATTCACGGAGATTCTTGCCGTGGGATTTTTATAAAGGGTGGCGATCCAGGAGATAAACAGAGAGGGAAAGTGGAAGGCCTCCAGAGTGCGGAACAAGAAATTCCAGTTCACAAGGTTGAATGCCTTCTCGGCATCCAGGGAAACCAAACCTGTGGGAAACTCTGCATCCCTGGTAGCCGAGAAGACGTGCGACAAGGTGTATAAGTGATCAGAGGATGAGCGCCCTTTCATAAATCCTACCTGATTTGTACCTATTAACCCAGGAAGAACTACTGCCAGCCTATTAGCCAGAATTTTAGAGAGGATTTTAATATCCTGATTTAAAAGTGAGATAGACCTGTAACTTTGAACCATTTTGAGATCTTTGTCAGGTTTAGGGAGCAGGACGATCAGGGCCTCGTAGAGGTGCGGATCCGTCTCCACCCCAGATAAGATTTGCTGAAATAAACGATCAAGTATTGGTAAGAGAAGGTCTCGAAAGACCTTATAAAATAAAGAGGAAAATCCATCCGGACCTGGGACTTTGTCAGCAGGTAATTCACTAATAACCTTAGCAATTTCTTCCTGGGAAATAGGGACAACCAGAGCATCTCTGCACCGATCAGAGAGAGGGCAAATGGGAATCTTTAAAGTAACGCTCAATGTCTTCAGGGCAAGGGGGGTGCTCCATGTCACTATACAAATTATTGTAATAAGTAGCAAATTCTTGAGCTATTTCAGTGGAAGACACCTTAAGAGATCCATCTGCCATTGACCTGATAGGAGGGATAAATCTCATTGATTCCTGTTGTTTAATACGCAATGCCAGTAAACGTCCCGCCTTTTCCCCCTGATTGGTATAGCTAGCCCTGGTACGAATAATAGCTAGTTCTGCTTTGTCTCGAAGTAGCTCCAAGTATTTATCCTTTAGCTCCAGGAGTTTTCGTGTATCCTCATCTAAAGGATTAGCTGGAAGGGTAACTTCCAGGGATCTAATCTGGGTTAATAAGGATTTTAGTTCTTTCTCCCGCGCTTTTTTCCTACCAACCGCCATACTAATTAGTATCCCTCTCATGAAGGCTTTAAAGGCCTCCCACAAGATATCAGGCTTTGCACTATCTAATGGATTTAATGAAATTAAATGAATTCCCTTATGAGTTTGCAATATTTAACATCCTTGAGGAGTTAGTCATCGAGTTTCCATCTGGTTTCCCTATTAGGTAAATTAAGCAGCACCAAATTGCATACTACTAATGAATGATCAGAAATTAGACCAGGTTGAATCGAGGAGGTCTTAACCCCGGGCAACAGGCACTGAGAGATGAATAAGTAGTCAATGTGGGACTGCGAGCCATGTGCCATAGACCTAAAAGTAAACTCCCTAGAGTCCGGGTGTAAAACATGCCAGACGTCGCAGAGCCCACATTGGTCTACTAAATCCTTGAATGCCTTCTGCCCGGGGGTGGCCCCTCCCGGACTACTACCCAATCTATCTGAATTAGGGTCAAGAACTTGATTGAAATCTCCCCCTAAAATAATCTTAATGGGAAGCATTGGGAGAATGATGGATATAAGCCTCATAAAGAATCCTAGATCGTCCAGATTGGGGCCGTAGATACTGTCCAATAATACTGGAACAGACCAGAGGGTACCTTTAACAAGGATAAACCTTCCCTCGGTATCTTTAATAACCTGTGTGGAAACAAACGGAATACCCCTGTTAATCATGAGCATGACCCCGCAACTATTTGTGGTGCCATGGGCATTGTAAATTGATCCCACCTGCTGCCTCCTTAACTGCAAAGCTTCCACTTCTAGTAAATGGGTTTCTTGTAAAAAGGTTATCTGCGAGCTGAATAAATTTAAATGTTTGAGAACCTGATATTGCTTATGTTTCTTTCTGATCCCCTTAACATTCCAAGTTGCAAATGTTATCTCATTAGTCATCCAGAAAAAGTGGTTGGATTAGAACAATTACACTCAGCACGCGGGATGTATATCCCCTGTAACCATGCCCCCAGGGTTACCACAGTAAAACTCACCCTCCTCCCTAGCCACCCCAAGGATAGAACCCACCCATCCCCTCTATTCCCCACCACCCTCCAACCATACCCCAAAACCCGCCCACACTCCCCCCTCCAAACTGTCACAAGCAACGCTCAACACAGTACTGGTGCTAGTCCCTCTACTCCCACCCCCGAGAATGGCCCCGCTATTTAACACTATTACACTCAGATATCAATATATAGAAACCAAGCAATGCTAATTATACCCCAACAAGAGAGAATGGTCCTGGGCCTTTACCTCAATCCCACCAGAATGTAAGCTTAAGGGAATTTGTTTCAAAGGGACCACAGAGAGACCCATGTTCCACCCAAGTGTTTGTGGTAACCAGAACAAAATCGAGAGGGAAACAGAAACCCTGCTTGCCACACAAGGTGACCCACGTAAAACCCAAGCCAGACCAGAAACCCCTGGAGGGGGAGATAGCTACAGCACATATTGAGAGTGGGAATAGAGAAAAGAGAAAATGTGATCACTCCACCGGAGGGGAAGGCATAACAAATGCCTCTACCCACAGCCACCCGCCACCCAATACTCTGGCCCTCCCTGCAAAATTGAGGGTACTGAGCACAAACTGAGCAGTGAGGCACTGTTAAATCCTCCTTGAGTTGTGCTTCCTCACGACTCCCCTATGATTGGAACGCCCTCTAGTGCCCGGTTTCCTGTCCTAGCTAAATGAGAGTCAGGAATGGAGAAAGCCCAGGACCATCCTAGTACCAATCCAGGCCAGCAAAATGAAAAACTGATTCACAATCAATCTACTGATTCACAATCAATCTAACTTCGCTCTTTCTGCCCTCAACAAATGAAACTGCCAAGACTTGGCATGTAATTCCCCCCTTAAGAAGGCCCCAAACCCCGAGTGTCCACTGCTTCAGATCAACATGGGCCCCTTGTGAATGTGAAAAAAGAGAAAAATTGGGACGGCCCGCGATGATCCACCCAATCCAAATCAGCAGATGCAATTTCCCCAGGTCTTCACGCTTAATAGATTTCCCCAAGAGGAAAAACGAAAGTTCAAGCTCTAGACTCCGTGTATCACTCCATACTGCAACACATCCACTCAAGAGTCCTTGAAAAGATCTGGCAACGTGGACTTAAGACTCATCAGAGCCACTTCAGGGTCATCGTAGCTTTTCCAGGATCCGTTGATTGAGATCTGTAGCCTAGCTGGGTAGCCCATCCTGAACTTCAAACCTGCTGCGATTATCTTAGAAACAATAGGGTGGAACGCTTTGCATTTTAAGTGAACCGAGGCAGGCAAATCTTGTGAAATTCTCAGCTTTGTGTTTTCCCAGCGAACCTCTTGCAAAGCTCGTACTTTCTGTAGAAAGTGTTGTCTCTCCAAATAGTTCAAAAACCGGCAAACAATGGGGTGGGTGGATCCCCCGGGGTAGGTCTAGGCCGTAAAGCCCTGTGAGCTTGCTCTATAATATAGCCGGGGCCAAATGGAGATGGGCCAGCCACTTGCTCAACCAGCTTCTGAACAAATGCCACAGCATATTGGCCTTCCTCTCCCTCTGGTAACCCGAGGATCACAATGTTATTTCTATGGCTCTGACCCTCTAGATCCTCAAGCTTAGATTCAAAACGAGATAATTTCTGGCGTATCGAGACCAGGTCAGGGTCAAGAGTTCAGAACTTTTTCTCTATGTAAACAATTCGAGCTGTATTATCAGACACAGATAGCGAGAGTTCGTCCAACTTTCTGGAAAGAGATTTCAAATCAGTTGCCATATCCTTCATTTCCTCTCGAAAGGGTTTAAATTTCTCAAAGGAACCTAGAAAGCATTAAAGGCTCCTGTTCACCAATTTGGCTCAGAGGATCAGGCCCAGGCCCACCCGAGGCCCTGGATTTCTTAGAGGCCTTCTCAGGAGTTGGGGGGGGTATGCTTCTGTGGGGCTTTCCTCATGTAAGCCTCCATCCGCCCAAAATATACCCAGTCCAGAGTGCCACAGCTATTAAACAGCATTAAATCTCAAAAACAAGAGAAAATAGTAGGTTAGGACACCAGAATGAGATGAATTAATAATCGGGAGGCAGGAGCTTCTTGAGGGAGCTTCTACTCAGCACTCTGCATCACGTGATCTCCTAGGATACATTTAACCTTGACTGGGCTGCCTTTTCCCTCCCCAAACCCCCTCCCACTGGATACTTCTAATCATGGAGTCACCCAGCAGGAGCATCTTCACCTCTCCCCCCAAGTTAATAGCCCATTTGTGCCCTTTCATACTCCTTCATCTGTCTTCATCCCCCAGTTTGCACCTTGCGCCCCCACAGCCTGGGTGTCTATTTTGTGTGTGCCCCTCCAGGCTCCCTCTTCTGCCTCTGTCCCCCAGTTTTCACCTCTCACCCCCTGCAACTTGGGGGTCACAGGTCTGTATGTGCCCTTCCAGACTCTTTCTCCTGACTATGGCCCACTGCTTGCTTCTCACCCCTCCCACAGCCTGGGCATCACTAGTTTGACTGTGCCCTTCCAGGCTCCCTCTTCTGTCTCCCTCTCCCAGCATGCTCCACGCACCCCTCACAGCCTGAATATCACTAGTTGCCCCCTTAACTCTTCCTTGGTTGGTCTTTTGCCATTGACTTCTCCACCCAGGCCCCCTATTCCTGCTTTCCTTCTCCCCTCCCCCCCCAGGTTCTGCAGCAACAGACCCTTGTGTCCTAGTGCTCTCTACACCTCCCTCTACTGGAAATTCCAGTCTCAGAGCTAGTCTACCCAGAATGCTCCCCTCCGCACCCCCCTCCTTGTCCGCTTTTCTCTTTCTCAACTCTGCCCTGTCCTGGGTCCTGGCCTCGTCCACCCTGACTCTGTTCTGTGCATCCCCCTCTGCCTTACCTCCCTCAGACCCAGGCTCCTGCCCCCCTCCCCGCCTGTCTGGTGCCCTGGTCTCACATTCCCCATGCCCTCCCCTCCTTTGGATCAGGCCCCCCCCATCCCCTGCTCCTCTCTGACACCTGACCAATCCCTTCCCGTCATCCTGCACCCCCTGCCAGCCAGCCTCATCCACCTCATCATCTGGGTACAACAGGGTGAAGCGATTTGTAAGTGTGATGCCTGCCCCAAGCTCACCCACTCCTGTCCCCTTTTCCTCCCCCTTCCTTGGTTCTCTCTCTCTGGGCCTCCTCCTCCTTTCAAAGTGAAGACCGTACACTGGTATTTTCATGTCTCTGCCCCCCGGAGTGACCATGTGATCCTAGTCCTCTCACTCCTGCCCCTATACCCTGTGGTATGCCAGTTTGTCCTCGCCTATCATCATATGGTTCCTGACCCCCTTTCCTCTCCAACCCACCCCCCCAACTGCTTCCTGATCCCCTCGACCACCCACCTGAGGCCTGCCAACTGGTAACACACTGGGCATCCCCCAAACCGTCATGCCCAATTCAATATTATGGCCGCTCTGCACCCCATACACCCAGTCACCCTCCCGAAGATACCGACTCTTGCACCATTCAATCCCATCCTCACTGTTAGGTGTGGGCAATATGGGTACAAAAGTACCCTCCAATCCGTATACACTCAATCAATCTACCCTTTTCCCAGCAGTGGCCAACATATGCCCGAGCAATCGATACAAACAGTACCCAAGAGGCAGTAGCCAGCACTACTCAAGCATCACCCTAATAGGATTAGGATGTTACAAGGCCTTATGGGACTCACCCAATAAATGTAGGGTGAGCCTTGGGGCAGGTGGGTTGCGGGGTAGCTGGGTGGGACTACACCACAGGCTGTGTCAAAAC
Source organism: Neoceratodus forsteri (assembly GCA_016271365.2). NCBI lineage: Eukaryota > Metazoa > Chordata > Ceratodontiformes > Ceratodontidae > Neoceratodus > Neoceratodus forsteri. Next base: position 1,745,640,079 of record CM057449.1, read on the forward strand.
ACAATCAGCCAAGGAGTCCTCTGGCAGTGACACATCACACAATCACCAACTTGTCTGCTAGAATTCCTTACTCCTGCCCAAACTAAATGTTAAAGCACAATAAATGGCAGTTAAGACCAGCCCTCAAATACAATTACAAACACCCCAAAATACCAGCAAAGAAAATCTTTCATGCCTACTTACACTCACAACCACCAGTTAAAGGCTCCCCCCCCACTAACTGAAGACTAACTGAGATGGCAGTTACACCTCACATTCAGATAGCACTAATCTCTTTTAATATGATGCCTGAACTTACAGGCCAGGCAGCAACTTTTAAACACACAAACACCAATTTGTCTGCTAGAATCCCTTACTCCAGCCCAAACTAAATGTAAGAGCACAATAAATGGCAGTTAAGACCAGCCCTCAAATACAATTACAAACACCCAAAAATACCAGCAAAGAAAATCTTTCAGATCTACTTACACTCACAGCCACTAACTAAAGGCTCCTTCCCCCCTCTCCACTAACGGAAGTTATTGCTAAGAGTGAGATCACTGTTAGCAATTAGCTTATTCAAGTTTAAAATCGGTAGGTCCATCCAAAAATCTTCAGCTATTTGAATCAAAACTAGTCTGAATGAAAGTATGCTCACAAGGAAAAACTTGCCCTGCCACTTACAAAAAGGCTTCATAGTTAGTACCCCATTTAAGTGAATGGGATAATTTGCACCTTTTCTCCCATCTTTTGTTTCAGTCTGTGTGCCAACAAAAAGTTTTCTGATAGACTTCTTCAACACATAACAAATGCTAAGTGTTTAAATGTACTATGCCAGTGGATTTTGAACCCAAACAAGACAAGGATTCAAAAAAAAATCAGTATCACATAAAACCCTTGCCCTACCTTGCACTGCATTATTTCGGCCAAACCCAAGTCTGCGTGAAAAATTGTCAATATATTTGAGAGTATTTTATTAAAAATGTTAATACTTTTTACACAGTTCAATATAAAAACTCAAAAATTGCAAGAAATTGTGGAACATGTCAGTTTTTGTGGAGAATGGTGAAAGTTGCGGATTCCACAAAAAAATTTCGGGTGCAACTTTCCAGTGGCCCTGCCTATGCCCCAACCTATATTTAGGTTTACTAGCCATGAAGGGAGCACACAGGAGCAGGGGGACTCTAACAGCCCACTCCCATAAGATTGAGAAGCTAGAAATGAGGAGAAGAAAGGCAAGATGCTGAAAAGTATCACCTAGACCAGACATAAAAGGAAAGGCAGGAGTAGGAAGGCAACATAAAAAGGAAATGTGGGGGGCGGGAAAGAAGAAGTGGAGCAAAGGCATGAGTAGTGTGCAGATTGGCAGCAGAACATAGAAGACCATGGTTACAAATGCTCGCAACCAGGGGAATAAAATCCCAGACCTGGAGGCATTGTTAGTAGAGGCAGACCTGGACATAGCAGCAATAAAACAGACTAGGTACACTTCAAATCATGGCTGGGATGTTAATGTACTGGTGTATGCTCTTTTCAAGAGAATAAGGAGAGTAACGGTGGTGAAGGTGGCCAGGTATGTCAGGGAGGGTATAAAGGCTATGGAGGTACTGGGTAGACAGGGGTAGGTCAAGGCACTGTGGGTCACCCATGAGACAGGCAGTGACACAGCAATCTGCGCAGGGGTGTTCTACAGGCCTTCAGGATGGGGGGGAAGGAGGAGGTGGATGGGGATCTAGGGCATCAAATTCATGAGATGGCAACACAAGGTGAGGTATTGCAGCTTGGTGATTTCAATATCTCAGACGTGGATTGGACCATCCCGGCAGCTGCTTCAACCAGGAACCAAGACATCCTGGATTCCCTGCAGGGGAAGGCCTCAGACAGCTAGTGATTGATCCCACCAGGGCAATTCTAGATGTAGTACTGTCCAAGGGGGATGGAATCACAGACATCCAAGTGGACATTCGACTGGGATCCAGTGAAAAAACATGTAGGGACAGAGTCAGTCTTGTCATACAAAGGCAAAGGTCTGGGATTTTAGGAGGGTATATTCTGTTAAAATGGAGAGTTGTATCACACAGGCCCTGGCGAGGAGGCAGATAGGAGAGGGAGTTGGGGAGCACTAGGAACACCTGAAGGGAGTCATAGAAGAGGTGACAAACCAAGGCAAGAGAAGGAGGACACCAGTATAGTTCTCGAGAGACGTGGCAGACAAAGTAAGGGCCAAAGGGCAGGTTTCAGGAAATATGAGGAGACTTAAAGGGAGGAAGAAATGGAGGTGTACCTAAGGAATCTAAGAGAAGTGGGGAAGGCTGTAAGGAATGCAAGGTGCAGAATGAGGGAAGAGTAGCGCGGAAAGTGAAGATAGGGGGCACGACTTTCTATAGGCATATCAGCAAAAGAAGGAAAGCTATGGGGGATTGTAAGGCTCAGAGAGGATACAGTGGAGAGTAAGGAGGGAGACCTGGAAAAGGTGGAAATAGTGAACAAATACTTATGCTCAGAAGTCACTGAAGAAGGGTAGGGTCATAGACCTGACCAGGCTACAGGAATGGAAGGAGGCATGGCAATTGGGGTTTAATGCCAATAAGTGAATGGTTTTCCACTTCACAGTGAAGAACCAGGGGAAGAGCTATCAGCTTGAGGAGGTACAGCTGGAATGCACCAGGGTGAAGAAGGATCTAGGGGTGCTCTTAACGGGGAGTATGAATAATCCGGGTCAGTGCAGAAAGGCGGCAGTGAAAGCCAATGGACTACTGGGGTGCATACCGATGGGAATCTCCTCTAGAAATAGGGAGGTGATCCGACCCCCTACAGGTCACTGGTCAGGCCACACGTGGAATACTGCATGCAGTTCTGGTGCCCATTCCTGGAGAAGGACTTCAGATTGCTGGAGGGTGTACAGCATAGGGTGACAAAGATGATCCAAGAATTAGAGGGATACTCCTATGAGGAGAGGCTGGGTGAGCTGAACATGTATAGCCTGGTGGAGAGGGATAGCGGGGACATGACTGAAACCTTTAAATGCAAAAAGGGGATAAACAAGACTAGTACAGAAGGTATTTTCCAGATCAGAAGGGGGAAGGTCACAAGGGGGCACCAGCTTAGATTGGAGTGGGGGGGAGACTCAGGATGGAAGTCAGGAGACAATATTTCACAGAGAGGGTGGTGGAAAGGTGGAATGCTTTGCCTGAGGAGGTAGTAGCCTGTAGCACGGTGGATGGCTTTAAGAGGGGATGGGACAGAGTATGGGGGGGTAATTATGAAGAGGGGAAGGGTGGGGCAGCTGCAAGGTGAGGGGCTAGCTGTACAATCGAGCAGACTAGATAGACTGTAAAGCCTGTATCTACTGGTGTTTTCATATGTTCATAAATATATATGTACTCACACAAATAAATAACATCACAGTTAGACAAAGGACTAAAAATGGAAGGAATAAGAGCAGGGATGTGGGAGCTGTATGAAAAGGTCAACATTAGTACAATGTCTCAGTTTGATATATCATGTCTCTAGTAAGGATTCATAGTTAAAGACAAAGTTTAAAAGCAGTAATCTATGAGCCATAAATGCAAATCTGTAAATAAAGAGACAACTGGAAGTGGGTATCCAGTGAACACAGTGACCGTGACTTGAGAGACTGCAAAAAGGGTGACTCAGTCACAACACCTGTGTTCTGGGCCACCTGGCAGGGTAACGATGGGATACAGGAGTTGGTGACTACAGCAAGAGGAAGTGTGTGTATATACAAGTGTGTGGGGGGGGTGGAGGGACCACGCTGTGCAACTGGCGGAAGGGGAGAGAGGGTATGTGGGGTGTAGTATGGCAGTCAGCTGCCAAGCTGGCCGTGTGGCATGGTGGGTAAGGCGGCAGGCTGGGGTTGTGAGGGTGCCAGGTTCAGTTCCGGGATGGGCTTCCTTTTGCATCAGGCGGTTTTATTATTTTATTAAGTTTTACACACCCCACATGCACCTCTCCTGGAGCTGAGCATCCTTACGAGCAGGAGGATGCGGGGCAAAGCCCCTACATATTATAGAATCTCTATTGTTGGTTTTAGGACACACGAGTGTACATTGCTATTGTTTATTTTGGTAATGTACACTCTTCAAATGGCGATCACCATTTGACGATCACTTTTCTGACGTAGAACCCTGGAAGTGGCATTCATTTAACATGAATATTACTGGGTAGAAAATAACACATACAGTTATACATGCAATATGGCTGCTCCAGAACATGCTAAAGCACTTTTATTTGACTGAGCAGTGCCAGATATTTCCAGGGATATTACCAGGACATGCAACTGTCGCAAATTCTGATGATGCTACTAGGAATTTTGTGTAGGCATTTTTCTGCTGCAGTGTTGGAAATAGAGACAAATCACTAGGATAACTACCCACCTCTGCTGTAGGCACAAACCTATCAGATTGGTGTCTAGGGTAACTTTCCCTCATCATTCATTGCATGTGTACACTTTCTTTTCTCAGTTTAGTGCCTTTGGAGAGGTATATTTTACAGAGGAGCAGCCCATTCACATTTTGCTCCTGTTACTGAAGCAGACTAGTAACTTCACTCCACGAACTATGTGCCTCAATCTCCCCCCTCAACACTTCCACCACTGAGGAAAGATCACTAAAGTGCACGTGCACATATGTAGACTATCTTTGTACTGGTTTTTATTTTTTAAATTGTGTTTTGTAATAGGGATGATAAATTGTCTGATGATGTAAATGCAGCACAACTGTACAAATTCCACACTGTCTCTCAGAATCCTTTACCCAGTTCAGAGTATACTACATAAAATATACTCTGACCTGGAGTGGGGGTAGACCATTGGACCCAAGGATGACCCAGAAAAGGATTCCGAATCTTGGATTAGATGTGACTTCTTTTAGTGTTTATACTGCTGGATGAGCCTTTATTGTGTGTTACCTGTTGTAGCTGACAAACATTTACATAGTAGATGTTATGTTTAACAACACGTTTGGTTTCTGACAATCATATACAGTGTCTGGTAAGGATGAGCCACTTCTGAATTTGTATTTGGTGAATGTGCCAAAGTACGGCACTGTTACTTTTCATGTGGCCCAACTAAACCGTTGTTCCACGTTTGACTCTTCTGCCAAATGATTTAGTAAAATTACATTACAGCCCTTCCCAGGTGAGTAGAGCTAGTTGTATGGCCACCCTTTCTCATCAGTACCTCAGTCACTTTCTACCCTCCTCCTGCTCCCCTGATATTTTTCTTTTTAAATCAGAGTCCTGGCTCTGCACCAGGTGCTGACTGAGTTTTTGGAAACATCACAAGATGAATAGGGGAGGGTGGAACAGGCTGAGGTTGACTGGATTGAGTAAGTGGTGATTGTCAGAGGCCACTTACCCCAATTTCTACCCTGCTTGACACCATACCAAGGACTAGATGTGTCTGGCCTAAGTGTCAAACCATAATGGATGATGGGATTATAATCAAAGACGTATTGAATGAAATTGCCAGCATCCACATTTGCTCATCTCAGTTTCTGGCAACGTGTCCAGCTATGGCTGCATCTGCCATTAAGATCGGAGTCATTAAAACAGAGTTTTATATAGTGCTTTTCATACAACAGTATCTCAACAGCATCAGTGTGACCTGAAACATCAACAACAGATGGGATGTTACTCCATTCTTGTGTTCGTAGGCAATAAAGATGTTTATCCTTTCCAAGATTTGAATCCTTTGTTCTGGTGGGAGATATTATAACTAAGCTGATGTGACTTGCTTCTTGTGGACTTTTTACTGGGCTCCATCCAGCAGAGCTTTGAGCTGCCTTTTGTATTTTGAAGTGACTCAAAACACTTTACACTATGCAATGTACAATGCTGTGTGCCTCTTTGTCATGTCAAGTCCATGGCACACGTCAATGTACATTGTTTACTTAGATTAGTTGGTCATCTTTTTTTATACTTCCTTATTGAGAAAATTGACATGACAGTCAGAAAACACATACATTATATAGTAACACAAAATTTATACTATACAAAAGTATATATTATACACATTATATTATATAATATATATATATATATATATATATATATATAATGTTAATATCACAGTACATCCCACCTAACAAATCATGCTCCAAATGTCCAATAACACAGGTTGGCCATATTTTCAACAAAGTTGTCTGTACTTATGTTCATGAGTGGTCAGTGACCTCTTGACCTTAATGATTGGTGATGGCAGGAGTGAGGTCAAAAGAGGTCACTGACCACGAGTGAAGATAAGTGTAATATTTCATAAGCACCCATCGCATATCCAGTGTATGCAATATACATTAGCATTTCTAATCTGGTTTTGTTATCTTTATTAAAAAGTGAAAGTTTCCCCTTGAAGATCAATGGTAATGCTTTGTTTTTTAAAATCATAGTTCTGATCATTTGTATGATCTCTTAATAAAAGAAATGTGTTAAAACATTGTGTCTTGTCACATTTTTATCATCAAATGTCATATTTACAGATTTAAAACCTTGTGCTGAACGCTGGAGCCGACTGTTTTTTTTCCCTTATAGAAGGTCCTGGTACTGACAGCCATGACGTCATTCAAGGACTGACAGCAATTGTGCTTGGAGGAAGAGCAGCTGTCAGAAAAGACTGTCAAGACAGAAGCACCCTAATTTTCCTGGGAAGGAGAGCATGTCTTGTGGTTTTTTTTTTTGTAATGTGGGCACTATATAGGAGTGTGTGTGTGGGAGACAGATTCAGATCATGTTGAATTGCACAGAAACGCATAAGGACATAGCTTCTGTTCAGTTTTTCCAGTTGTATGGCTCATGCAAACTCTATTTGAATGGGCAACCTGCAAAATTTAACCCCCCATTAACATTTTTAAACACGTCCAAGTAGGACACGGTGCTATTTGAATTTCCTACTTTCCAGGCGAGTGAAAGAGAGGTGAGAAGGGAGGTGGGAGAAAGAGAGAAAGAAGACTCGTCTAGCCACGTGCTGGTGCTCATTGTACAAGTTATGGTACACTCACCAGTCCCCACTGATATCACAGTGCCCTCACTCTCAGTAGATCATGTAAACTAAGAACAATGAAGATGCTATTTAGTCTGAACTCTGAACAGCTTTCAGCAGTTTCTCAGGAGAGTGAGATTCTGGGAAGTGCGAGAGAAACTGCTGCAAGCTGTTACGTGTTCAGACTAAATGGCATCTTATTTTTTCTTTGTTTACACAATCTGCTGTGGCTTCTTTCCCTCTCTGTTCTCTTATCCCAGTTGTTTGGCACTGAAGGGAGAGGGGGCTAGAAGATATCGCAAGCTGCGAGGAGAATGAAAAAGAAGCTACTGCAAGCTCTGCTCTCTCTCTTTACTCCTCGTCTTTACCCCTCTGCTCTCTTTCACTGGCAAATATTAGCTACATGAGTGAGGGCACTGTAATGTCAATGGGGACTTGTGAGTGTACCGTACTTTGTGCAATCGGCACCAGTGGGTGGGTAAATGAGTCTTCTCTTTCACTTGCCCGGGCAGTGGGAAATGCAAACAGCACCAGGTCATACTAGGTCAGAGATCAGGCAGTATTTAGGGGAACTCAGCGTGGGTAACTTACAATAAATTGTAGACTACAAAATAGAAGTTACCCCTTAGCCTTAGACTCACTAAGAGATGGCTTTTTTCCTTACAGCAGTACTAAGACAGGGATCATGAACTAGGGTTAGAAATATAGAAACATAGAAGTGTGATGGCAGAAAAAGACTGACAGGCCCACCTAGTCTGCCCATTTGTCTAGCTATCTGCTAGGACATGCCCCCCCCAGCAATCCCCTGTGTCTGTCCTATGCCCTTTTGAAGCCTTCCGCTGTTGCTTCTCCAACCAACTCCTCCGAGAGCCTATTCCACTCATCCACCACCCTCTCTGTGAAATAGTACTTCCTAATGTTATCCTTGAACTGTCCCCCTCAATCTGTAACCCATGCCCCCCGTCCTCTGATTTCCTTTTAGTTGGAAGATGCTTCTCACTGGCACCTGGTTTATACCCTTAAGGTACTTGAAGGTCTCAATCATGTCCCCCCTCTCCTTCCTCTGTTCCAGGGAGTACATGTTCAAGTCTCCTAACCTTTCTGCATAGGACAGGTAGCTAAGCCCCTTAACCATCTTCGTTGCCCTCCTCTTGAACTTGCATCAGTCTCTCACGTCCTTTTTGAGGTATGGCCTGCAGAACTGTACCCCATACTCCAAATGCAGTCTGACTAGATGGGTGTACAAGGGTATTATGATCTTCCTTCTTCTACCGGTATTCCCCTTCTGATGTAGCCCAGCATTCTGCTACCCCTAGCCACTGCTCCCTCGCAGTGCCTTTCCACCTTCAGGTCCCTTGATATAGTGATGCCTAGGTCCCTTTCCTGTTCTGTTACTTTCAGGTCTCGGCCCCCCAAACAGTATCCTGCCCTCTGGTTCCTGTATCCAAGATGCATGATCTTACACTTGTCTGTGTTGAATGAAAGCTGCCCCCTCCTTAACCATGCCTTGAGCCTCCCCAGATCTCTCTGCATTCTTTCTACCCCTTCTGGAGTGTCCACCTTATTGCAAACTTTAATATTGTCTGCAAACAGACTCACACCCCACCTCAAGGTCCTCCACGATGCTCCCTATGGATAGATTAATAGTAGGGGCCCTAACACTGACCCCTGAGGGACCCCATTTGTGACCATGCCCTCTCCAGATGCCACCCCATTTATAATGACCCTCTGTCTCCTGTCCCCCAGCCAGTTTCCCATCCATTTAAACACCTTCTGCCCCGGCCCCAGTCATGACAGCTTATACAGCAGTCTCCTGTGTGACATGGAGTTAAATACCTTCTTAAAATCCAGATAAGCGACATCTACTGCCCTCCCCTGGTCCTGTTCCTTGGTGACCGCGTCAAAAAACTCTATCAAGTTTGTTTAACAGGATCTACCCCTGGTAAAGCCATATTGCCTTGGATTCATCAGGCCGCTTATCTTTAGGTAATTGGTGATCCTGGCTTTCATTAGTTTCTCCATAAGCTTGCTGACCACCGATGTCAAGCTCACGGGTCTGTAATTTCCCACCTTCCCTCCTCCCCCATGCAGAGAGACCACATTTGCCTGCCTCCAGTCCTCTGGTACCACTCCAGACTCCAGGGACCTGCTGAAGAGTGCTATCAAGGGTGCTGCCAGAATATCTTTAAGTTCCTTCAACATCCTTGGGTGCACCCCATCTGGCTCCATCGCCTTGTCCACCCTCCTGCAGTCTAGTTCTCCCAGAGTCTCCTCCACCCTAATTGGACTCGTATCCACTCCCCCCTCCCCTACCCTACCCTGGCTTCTCCTGCTCTGCTGCCTACCCCTTCTGCCTCTCTAGTGAACACTGAGCAAACATAGTTGTTTAGTCGTTTTTCATTTTCTCTGTCCCATTGTATCAGCTCACCAGCATTTGTTTTTAGCTGGAGTTTTCCCTGCCTAGTCTTTCTCCTTTCACTGACATACCTACAACAAGTTGTATCCCCTTTTTTGACCTCGCTAGCTATGCTGTCCTCTGTCCGTGCCTTTGCCCGCCCCTTACTTCTACCCTTGCTTCTCTTTGGCTCACCTGGTACCAGATTTATGTGATAAGGGCGAAAGCCTAAAGGCGATCAGTGTTATCGCGAAGCCAGAGTGCCGAAAATCAATTTCGGCACTCTGACTCCCATGCACACAGCAAAATGGCACTGGGGACTTGTATTTAAACATTTTATGCAGGGGGCTACACCCTCCGCAACCCCCGCTTAAGGATTCTCAACTCCAGGGGGGTTCATGTCAGGGGGGGTGCAAAAACATTTAAAAAAATAATTCAGGCCGGGCACAACAGAACCACACCAGCACCTGGACCTGAACCCAGCACTCTGCCCTCCGAAGCTGTCAACCCACCCACCATACCACGAGGCCAGCTCGGCAACCCACTGCGGCACCATCCCTCACAATCCCTTCCACGCCTCACTGTGCATGCTCGCTCTCCCCCCCCGCACCTGTATGTAAAGTGACATCCCATCGCTATATTCGCCGACCCCCCCATCTGGTCACTGTACCCTGTCAGTAGCCCTGATAACATGCTTCAGGATTGAGTCACCGTTACTGCAGGCTCTCAATTGTGGACGCCCATTTCACGGGCTACCCTTGGTACCTGTCCCAGTCCTCTTCAGCCTGTGTTACCTTGAACTTCTTAAAGGCCTTAATCTTTGCCCTGACCTTTTGTGCTACAACCCTATTAAACCACAGGGGTTTCCTCCTTCCCTTATTGTTGCTTGGTCTCTTGGCGCATAGGACCGTGGCCCCCACAATAGCTTCTTTTACCCTCTCCCACATGTCTTCCACATCTGTTAACTCCTCCACCCCCTCCAGAGCCCTCTCCACTACTTCCCCTATTCTTCTGAAATCTGCTCTCTTAAAATCAAACACCCTCAACTTAGACTGGTGAACCTCCAGAGTGTTCCTTATTTTGAACCAAACTGTGTTGTGGTCACTCGTACCAAGGTGTTCACTCACCAATACCTCTCCTACCTTATCCCCATTTGTCAGGACCAGATCAAGAATAGCTCCTACACTGGTTGGCTCCCTGACCAGTTGCCTCGGGAAGGCCATTTGCAGGGAGTCCAATATTTCCCTGCTGCTGGCTAATGATGCCGTTAGGGCGTCCCAGTTCACATCTGGTAGGTTCAGGTCTCCTATCAGCACCACCTCCCCTTTAGCCACCATTCTCATGAAATCATCAGCCATGCATCTATCCATGGCTTCCTGCTGTGCTGGGGGCCTGTAAACCACCCCAGTATGCACCTCCTCCCCCTTCCCCACCGCCAAGGAGACCCATAGTCCTTCGGCCTCCCACCACTTGCCCTGCAATTCTGATGCCCTGATACCCTCCTTTACGTAGAGTGCAACCCCCCCTCTTTTTCCCTCCCTGTCCCTCCTGAATGGCATATACCCCAGTATCTCCATGTCCCATCCTTGCTCTCAGTGGCACCATGGTTCTGTTACCCCCACAATGTTGAGGCTCTCCTCCACCAATGTCTCTGCTAGATCTGGGATCTTCCTACCCAGACTTCTGGCGTTTGCACACATGACCCTCCAATCCCCTCCTCCCTGTTCCCTGCTTGCTACACACCCTATATTTCCTACCCTCGTGCCTCTTGTCGGTTGAGGTAGGGCTCGCTGCCCCACCACCATGTGTCCTACAGGTAGAATTCCCCCTTGCCCCCCTCCCCAAGTTTAGTTTAAATGATAGTACTTTTCAACATAATCTTCCAGTTTGCATTTGAGCACTGCTTTCCCCTTCCCATTTACATGCAGCCTATTTGGGGCATAGAGGCTATTGTCGCCCCACTTTGTTCCCCAGTCTCCTACCACTCCATATCCCCTCTGAGCACACCATCCTGCTAGCCAACTGTTGAATTCCTCTATTTTTTTGTTTCACCTCTATGCTGGCCCTTGCTTCTGGCAGCACCTCGGACAATCTCAACAATTTAAAATCCAAGCTGTTCCAGAAGCTAGCCAGTCCCATAAACCTTGCCTGCACCTCCATCACACTACTCCTTGCAAGGTCATTTGTCCCTAAGTGGAACATCAGATGTGTTCTCTCATCCAGTGCCCTTGAGGGGATCCAGTGTATGACTTTGGCCACTGTCATTCCTGGCAGGCATTCCAGCCATATGTTTCCCCCTCTGCCTCCCCTTCTCCCGTATGTAACACCTTTTACAATACAGTTCCCGACTATTAAGACCCTGTCCCCTTCCTCCTCCTGGGCACCTCTCACTACTGCATTTCTCCCACCCTTTTCTAAGTTATCCCTAGCCTTATGCTTGCTATTTCCCTTCCTGGACTTTCTTGAGACCTCCTGTCCCATCCTCCTCCTCCTCCTCCTGTTCATCTCCCTGAGCCAGTGTCTGGTTCCTTGGCTCCTCTGTGCTGCTACCTGTCCCTGTGCCCTGCTCCATTTGGACACCCCCAGGGATTTCCTCTCTGTCCCCTTTACCTCCGGCTTCTTTTCAGGTCCATGCCCCCAGTCCCCAGCCCTGCCTGGGTTGTACCTGCCCAGTTTATGCTGTTCCTTGCCTGGGTTGTTCCTGCACAGTTCCCACTGGTCCCACCCTTGTTGCACCTATCTGTGCATTTTTATGGAGTCCTGATCTGGGGCCTCCACTCCCCCCTTCACTTCCTGCCACAATTGCACACATTCTACTACTATGAGGGCCCCTTGCTCCCACTGTGTCTCTCTGCACATTTACACCCCCACGCTTCCCAACAGCCAAACTGTCAGCTCCTCCTAATCCATGCATATTCTTATGCAAGAAATCCTCCCTGCTTCCCCTGTTTACCAGGCCATTTACTGTGCCCACCCCCCCTCTCCCCTTTCTGGCTCTCTAGGCTGACCACAAGTCCAGCCCCTGAGCAGGCTTATACAACGTCCCACCCTGATTCTCCTATTGTTCTGGTGGTCCCCATGCCCAGCCCACCTTGACCCCTTATCCACCACTGCTCCATTTACAACATCCTCCCCATCCTTCATCAGAAGTAGAGGCTCAAATCTGTTATTAAGGTCCAAGCCAACTAACTTTTCCCCCTGTTGTTGCCCCCCAGCTTGCTTCTGTCTGGGCCACCCCGACCCTCTGCACCCTACGTACCGCCAGCCTTTGTGGCCCTTGTCGAATTTGGCCACCCTACCTGTGCCTCCTGGAGCCCCCCATGCTCCATCTCCAACACTGCCTATTTGACTTGTATCTTTGAACCCAGGTGCAGCAGCTGTGCCCATAAAGCCCGCCTCATATTCCCCCAGCCCCGCCCCACTCCTCCTATCAGGACAGTCTCCTCTCTCCTTCCCACCTAGGTTCCACTTTATCCACCTTACCTTCTCCTTAATTGTGCCAACTGGCGACATACCAAACAGCCCCCATCCTCCAAGCCAATGCCAGAACCATGGCTGAGCTGCACCCTGTACACCCCACCACCCTACCAAAGATACTGGTCCTAGTGATTTGTGGCCCCTGTTTAACCCCCATCCCCATCCTATTAAAAGTCAAGCAGGGATTTTAGTTGCTACTGTAGGCCCCCTCACACCTTCCCTGCCAAAATGCCCCACAGATACAAGTATGTAGAGCCTAAAAGTATACACAATAGAGACCTTAATCTGGAGCCCTTAAACTTTTACCCCTACAATGGGATTGGGAACTACAGTACTTGCAACTTGCAGCATCATGGCTCTGTTATAGATTGTCACTGCCTAACTAACAGAAGCAGTGTCACTGCACAATGTGCTGTTTTTTCCATGTTTTTCTGATCAGCTGAATAGATCTTTTGTTTAAAAACTGTTAATGGTGATTTTGAACTTTGCAGCTTGTCCATTCAACATAGAGTTTCACGAACCATATCACTGGCAAAATTGACTAGAAGCTTTGGCCCTGTGCATTTCTGCATCATTAAACATGATTTGAATCTTTCTAGGGGTACCAGATTTTGGGATGCCAAAAAGAGGACACTTAGTCCCTTCCCCGATGAGCCCTTGTGCCAGACCCTGAGTAAATAGGTTTAAAGTCTCCACCACCTTCACAGCTCATTTACAAGGAGGTCCTGGGTAGGAGAGAGTAACAAAATTATAAAAAAAATAATAATACAACAGGATAAAGAAGGTACATGAAGAATATTTGGCAACTGGAAAAGAAGACATCTGGCAACCCTAAATCTTCCACACACTTGTATTCAGCACCCACATAAAAACAAGACACAAGACATGCTCTTCTTCCCAGGAAACAGGGTGCTTCTGTCTTGCCCATAGAAATATAAATACAAATTCTCTGTACCTTCACCTCACCCTCAAACTGCAGTACAGTGACCTACCTACGGCACGGCCCCACTGCCGTATGTACCGGCCAACAAACTCATAGCAGTATTATAAGTTATAATATTGGATTTTGAGGCAAAAGATTCTCTCCCTGCAATATGGAAAACAGTATAAGTAATCCCACTCTTTAAGTCTGGTGATACCAGTGACCTAAACAATTATCGCCCAATTTCCTTACTCCCTATCTTGTCCAAACTATTGGAAAAAGTAGTGAATTCATAGCTCAGGCAACATCTTTGGAATCAAAATCTTCTTAACATGGTACATTCTGGGTTTGGACCTCACCACAGTTTAATCTCTGCACTTGTTAAGGTCTCCAATGACTGGCAGATGGCATTAGATGGCAAAATGAACGCATGCTCTCTATTCCTTGATCTTAGCAAAGCCTTCGATACATGGACCATGACCTGCTCCTGACCACCCTACATATCATTGTAGTATAGACTCTCTGGCTTCTGAATGGTTTTCTAACTACCTTACCGATCGTTGTCAACAAGTCAAAGAGGAGGGCAATCTCTCCATGCTGAAAACTGTGCAAAGAGGAGTGCCTCAAGGGTCCATTTTAGGACCACTGCTGTTTGCCGTCTATATTAACAACTTAAATGATGGAATCAAGGATGCTAGGATTCATCTATTTGCTGATGATACTGTGCTGTACTTAGACAGGCGTACGCCGGAACTGGTTTACTAAGACCTCCAGCTTGAATTTAACCATTTGCAGGAAAACCTACTGCATTTGAAGCTGTTATTAAACGCTGAAAAAGCTAAGGCTATGCTCTTTGCTCCCCCTACAAGCACTATCAAAAGCAAGGGCACACCTACAATCCCTCTTATTTGGACACTTTTAGGTGAGCCTTTAGAATTTGTATCAAACTTTAAATACTTGGGGGTATGGGTTGACGATAGGCTATCATTTTCAGAACATATTGAGAACTTAACTATAAAATTAAGACAGACGCTAGGCATCTTCTTCCAGATAAAGCATCTACTTACACAGGAGGCCAAAATCCGACTAGTGAAGGCTACCTTCTTACCACTCTTGGATTATGTTGATATCCTATATGGACATGGACCAAGTACATCCTCAGGGAAACTTGACACCCTTTACCATCAGGCTATCAGATTCATTACTGATGTTCCATACTTCACTCATCATTGCTCCTTTTATTCTATGGTAGGTTGGAGCTCTCTTAGTTATAGACGCCAAAAAAATGCAATCCTCTGGACACTTAGAGCCATCTCCAATAAGCTTCCTAAATACATCTCCAACTGTCTACCTCTCTGCCGGGCAGGGACCTATCCACTGAGAAGCCTTTCTTATACCTCCCTCATTATTCCTAAAGTTAAAAAGACTTTTGGCAAAGCAGCCATAAGTCACACTCTCCCTGTCCTCTGGAATAACTTGCAAAAAACTACCAGTGAAAATATCCCTCTTTAAAAATCTCTTTGTAAGTGCCTTTAAGGAATTTCACTAATTAATCACTTATTGTACTCCTTCAGTCAATTAACTACCGTTTCATTATGACCTTATCCACGGTAGAAATTGTATATTTTTATTGTGTATTATTTGCATATAGTACATATGTATTCTCTTGTGTTCTAATGTATAGCATGTGTATTCTGTAACCTAATTGCAGCTCTGTAACTCTTGCCTTGTGTGCCTTGTATCATATTTCCTATTCTTGCTTTGTATTTGTACCAGTACCTGAACCAGGTCTACCTTGTAAATGAGTTGTCTCAACGGTGTTTCGCCTGAATAAATAAAGATTGATTGATTGATTGACTGAAGAGTGAATCTAGGTATAAAATGTATAGCACTGTGTTTGATGCATATTACTGGGGGGATGAATGATGATAGTATGGGGGGCTGTGTCAGGTGGGATGTCAGTCTTGGCAGGGTGGGGAGTATTTTAGACCACAGAAAACTGTCAGCATTATCAGACTGGATGAGTTGCAGCCCTGTTGCTCTCTACAGTTTCTGTAGTGTGTGCAAAGTAAACTTCCCAGACTCTCAGATGGTAACTCACAGACCCTTGGAATAAATATTGAACATGGACTGTTGCAATAAATGTGGGGCATGGCCCCTCAAAATACTTGAACATTGACTGTCTGAATAGATATAGGGCACAGACCCTCGGAATAAATATGGGGGCACAGATCCTCAGAATAAATGTGGGGCATGGGCCCTCAAAATAGATGTGGGGCACAGACCCTCAGAATAAATTGTGTGGCATGGACCCTCAGAATAAATTGAGGGCATGGACAATCAGAATAAATGAGTGGCACGGACCCTGAAAATAAATGTGGGGGCATGGACCCTTGCAATAGTTGTGGGACAGGGACCTTCAAAATAGATGTGGGGCACTGACCCTTGGAATAAATATTTGGCACTGGTGGGGAGAAACACAAAGTGATTGGGAGCATAGCAGTGTGCGTGTCATATGTTGTAATTATAACTAATAACAACATATGACACGCACACTGCTATGCTCCTGATCACTCTGTGTTTCTCCCCATCAGTCTGGTTACATTTTTGTGAGTACAAATGTGCTCCAAAACACCCAGCGTGGGAGGAAATGGAAGTTCGTCCGCCCACATACTTTACACTCAGCATGACGCTAATGTGAGGAGTCCACTAGAAGGCGGGCTTCTATTCTAGTCCTTATACTTCTATGACTGAGAGTGCTGAGTTCTTACTGTGCCAGATGCCAGATGCCTTTCCGTGAATTTTTTTTCTATCATGTAGCTTGAAATGATGTGCCCAGTGTAAGCTCTTGAGTGGATGCAATCTGATTTTGGACCTCTGCAGTTCTGATATGAACACTGTAAGGTAAACATTTTCTGAAGCTTCTCAGCGTTATTAGTATGAATACTACAAGCCCTCCAGTCATTTGATGTATGTTGGACTTCCATTACAAATACTTTTATAGCCTATGTGTCTATTTTCTTTTCTTTTGAATAGCATGATAGAGGTACCATTCTGAATTGTTGCAATAGAGAAGATTGATATCTAATGGCGTTCATACATTAAAAATCATTGCAAGCGACTGGTACCTTATGTATGCACTTTAGACACTGCTGAGTTATTTCATGTACCAGCATGACAAAATAAATAACAAAAACTATAAAAAAAAAAGGTTTTGGTAGATACTGGTGTTTTTGACCATCCTAGGTGTGCTGACCTTCCAAAAAAGCTTGTCTCAAGGCTACTACTATATAAACAAATATGTTTCTGAAAACCTATACATGGATAAGGCCCCTTGACCTTTTGCAGGTGTGCTGACCTCGTCCAGTTGCACTGGAACTTGTGCTCATTAGGTTTTTATCCTCCTATGTCTGGGGTGTGGTTACATCCGCCCACTCCCCAGCCTCCCCAGGCCGGTTCTCCACATCTCTTGGTAACTGCCTGGCCAGAAGTCTCCATACGAGTTCCCCTCTTGTGGCAAGGCCAAGTAGGGAGGGCTGTCCTCCCCCCAAAACACAATGTCTGAGGCAGATCAGGTTGCTCAAAGAGCGATGGCATGGGTGCAGTGATGGCTGTGTTGGGTTTCATGAAGCCCCCCGATGTACATTTTCCACGTTTTGTGTCCCACCCCTCCTGTGGACTATAGGACTCACATTTGGAAGTGCGACCATCCTATGTTCCTGGCAGTTCCCTCCCATACTTTGCTTCCCTGACCTGCTGTAAGTGCAGGCCTCCACCTGGGTACAGCTGAGGCTAGGACAACAAGCCACCCCTCCCCAGGAGGAGAGGGCAGTCCCTTGGATCCTCAGCCCTCTCTCTCCCCAGCCAACCTCTGATGACACAAGTCTGTTCCTGAACCAGGGCTGCCAGCATGGCAGGAGGTAAGGCACTTTGCAGCACCTTTTTATTTATTTATTTATTGAAATGTTTCACCAGGAAGGCACACTGAACAACAAGTTGCTCGTCTCCCGATGTGACCTGGGGGGGTACTATAGGATGTGGCAATTAGGCAGGGAGTGCAGTTGTTCAGTTATGAGTGAACTAATACCTATTTGAGTGCTGAGAAGTAAGGAGTCAGGGGAGAAGGGGGGAATGGGGGGAGTGGACATGGAGGTGGGGAACAGCCTAGAGCTAGCCCCTCCAGGATGCAGAGAACCCTTCCAGAGACTGAAATGCATGGAGGCCAGGAGGTGGGGGGTGGGGAAGGAGGAAGGGAGAAAGAGAGGGAGAATGACAGGGGTAATAAATGAGAAATAGTTTTGATGGGGGGTGTAGAATAGGAGGAATGGGTGGTAGTGCTAGAGGGGGTAAGGAAAGAAACTTGCCTTAATACTGGCCTCTCCAGGATGCTGAGAACCCTGCCAGAGGGCAGATTAAGGGAGGGCAAGAATTGGATGAGGAGCAGAGTGGGGATGGAGGAGGGGGGAAGAGGCAATAGCCCAGTACTGGACCCCTCCAGGATGCTGAGAACCCTGCCAGGGGGCAGGACAAGTACGGGGGAGATTGGGATGGGAGTGGAAGGGCAGAGGTAGAAAAAGGGGAGGAGAAAGTAGAAAGTGGGAGTGCCTGGTAGAAGGTTCTAGGGAGGGTGGGAGGATTTGCAGGTGAATGATTGAGTGAGTAGCAGAGAAGGCATGAAGTGGAACTTAGTTAGGGAGGGTTAAAGCAGGAGCAGTTAACATAGAGAAAGTTATGTAAGGCAGAGGCTAGTGAGTGAGGGGAGGAGAAATGACATATTTGGAGGGGAGAGTGTTCCAGATTTTGAGGAAACGATGGGTAAAGTCTGATTGACCCATAAGGGTAGTATGGTGGGGTACCAGCAGATTACAAGTGTCAGTGGATCTGAGGGAGTGGGAGGGAGGCAAGGGAGAAGAGAGGGAGCATGAAAGGTAGGGAGGAAGTTCTCCTAGCCAGAATTTGGAAGTTAGTTTGGCACAATGAGTTAGGCATCTGTTAGCAAGTGGTGCAAAGCACAAGGCATGGTACAGGTCACAATGATGAGTGCGGGGTGGAGCATCAAGGGCAAAGTGACAGAAGGAGTTAAAGAGAGAGTCCAATCTGGTTAAGGAGGATTTGGGAGCGGCACCATATACTACATCACAGTAGTCAAAAATAGGGAAGATCATCTTCTGGACAAGTTCATGCCATGTCATAAGAGGGATGCAACTACGGTTTCTAAATAAGGCGCAAGTTTGGGGTGCAGTTTTTTCAGAATGGCGTCAATGTGGCCAGAGAAGATGAGGTGTTGGTCTAGCCAGACCCAAAGGTATCTGAAAGAGGAGGTGTCCTCAAGGATTGCCCCATCAAAGGTATGGAAAGAGGGTAAGGGGTGGAGCCTAGAGAGTCTCTTCCTAGTGCCAAAGGTCATGGAGACAGTCTTTTTGGCATTTAGGAATAGCTGATGTGAGGCAAACCAGAGCTTAGTGAACAGGACAGTGTCATTGGCATACATATGGATAAAAGAGGAGGGGGAACGGACTGTAGGGAGGTCATTGAGGAAGATGGAGAAGAGAGTGGGACTGAGCACAGAGCCCTGAGGGACTCTTGTTGAGATTGGGAAGGGGCAGAGATTACATCCTGAATCTTGACTGATTGTGTTCTGCCTGTGAGGTAAGCTCTAAATCAAGTTATGAGCAGGAGAAGACAGACCAGCATTCGTAAGGGAGTCGAGAAGCAGGGCATGGGAGACTGTGTCAAAACCCTTGGCGAGGCTGACAAAAATTGCAGAGGTGATGAGGCCATTGTCTATCCTGGTAAGTATGGAGTCAGTGAGCCTAAGGAGGGAGGTGGTAGTGGAGTGGTTCTTCTGAAAACCAGATTGGAACAGAGTGAAGAAGGAAGAGTCAGCAAGAAAGGAGGTTAGTTGAGAGAGGACTAGGTGTTCTTGGAGCTTGGCAAGGGCAGGGAGGAGGGAGATTGGATGGTAGTTGATAGGAACAGAGGGGCCACCACTCTTTGGGAGAGGGAAGACCAACGCATGTTTCCAGGGTGAAGGGACGGAGGAGGACTTAAAGGAGAGATTTAGAATTAGGGAGAGAGGGTAGGCTATAGCAGAGGTTAAAAGGTATAGGAGTTTAGGGTCAAGGTCATCCGGTGAGGAGGCTTTGGAAGGGTTGAGAGAGAGAGGAGGGCTGTTAGTGTCTCCTCAGGAGCTACAGGAGTGAAGAAGAAGGAAGGGTGGGGTTGGGAGGGTTGAGTGATAGAAGAGGGAGGGTGAGGGGAAGAGAGAATTGAGGGGAGTAACTTTAGAAGGGTTGAGGCATAGGAGGTATAGTAGGAGTTAAACTCCTATGCCACTAAGTGTGGTTCAGGCACTAATATGTTGTCTATATTAAGCACAGGGGGTTGGGTGTGTGAAGGGGTGAAGAATAGAGAATGGACCACTTTCCAGAATTTAGAGGGGTAATTAATGTTATTTAGGAAAGAATATTTAAAATATTCAGACTTGGCTAGCCTGGTAGCTTTTGTGCAGGCTTTTCTTGCCTGCTATATTTAGTATAGTCTGTTGGGAGCTGGGAGATCTTGTGTTTCCTCCAAGCTTTAACACGCTCCCTGAGGCAGATCATTAACTCTGGTGTGATCCAAGGATGATGGTTACCATGAATTCTAGTGCATTTGAAAGGGGCATGGGAGTTCCAGGTATCTAGAAATTTAACCTTGAAGCAATCAAGGGCTTGGTTGACGGATGGGGCAGAGGCAATTTGGGACCAGTCAGAGTTGGTTAATTCATTAATGAGGGGGTTAAGGTTTCAGGAGTGAAAGGACCAGAGCAGCAGGATTCTGTGTGGCAGTTTTGGTCTATTGACCTTCCTGACATCGAATATTGGATGATGATCGCTGAGGGCATCCGGGAGGATGCCTGACTTTTATGACACGGTGTGGATAGGAGGTGAGAGCCCAGTCTAACAGTGACTGCTTACGGGTTTTATGATGTAGTCGGGTGGGTTCCTGGATGAGTTGGGAGAAAGTGAGGGCAGAGATGTCATTTCGTGTTTTGGAGGTAGTTGGTGATAACCAGTTTAGGTTTACATCACCCAATAGGTATAGCTCACCATTGTGAGAGAAGGATGTTATAGAGGTAATGAAGTCCATTGTGTCAGAGGACTTGATGCCAGGGCAACAATAGATACCAACAATGAAGACAGGGGAGGAGAAAGGCAAGGTAATATCTACAACTGGGGCTTCATAGGTGGAGGATGAGGAGAAAGAGAGGATGATAGTATACTGGAGTGAGGATAGGATATAGAAAGCTACACCACCTCCCCTACCATCCTTGTCCTGCCTGATTATGAAGTAGACTGGGACATCAATGGATGAATCTGGAATTTTGGTGCTTAACCATGTTTTGGTTAAAATTAGGATATTAGGTAGGAGGGAGATTACCATCAGTTGCAAAAGGTAAATTTTTGAGACGAGGTTGCAGATATTTAAATGAAGGATCTTTAGTCCTTTTGGGAGGGCAGAGGTGGTGTTGGAAGAATGTGTTAGTAGTAGGATAACTACCTGGGGGAGGGAGGTGGGAGGAGGTTGGGATGAACATTGCCTAAGGCAAGTAAAGGAGTCAGTATGAGGAAGTGAAGTTTGGGACATTTGTAGTGGGCCGGGTATTTGGGAAGAGTTTGGGGGAGTGGTGGCTAGGAGTGTGGATAATCAGGAGGTGAAGAAAAGCAAGGTGACTAGCTTCTGTGATTAAGGTGGTGAGGGGTTGGTATGGGGGGAGAGAGTGAGACCAGAGTATTGGGGTAGGAGTAACTTCAAGAATGAAGGTAGGGGATAGGGGAGCAGGGGGAAGGGTGACCAGATTATTAGATTGAGGAGCTGGGGTTAAGATGATGGAAAGGAGAATTAATAGGAGGGGAACTGAGGAAAGAGAAGGCATGGTGCATGTAAGCGGGGGTGCTTACGGACTGGGTAGACAAGATAGCAGGGAGGGAACAGAATCAGTGAAGCCGGTAGGAGAAGTGGCAGTAAAAGTGGCAGCTGGTCGTGGGAGCCGCCAGTAGCAGCAATCTTCGCAAGCCTGAGAATAACTTATCAATGGTCCACTTAACAGCAGAAGGGGAAGGGATCATATGAAGCAAGAGGAGGTTTGTTTGAGTACTCCTTTAAGCTAGACCAGTATGTAGCTGAACCAATTAGCTGCAGGGGAAGGCAAAGGCGAGTGGCCTAGGCACATTTAATAGAGGCCGGGGTCAGGGAGGGTGGGAGGAGCAAAAAATAGATTTTTAAATTACAAAATAAATTACTTAAAGGCTCGCCGAGAAGCATAGCTCAGGGCAAGCTGAGAATCAGCAGCGCTCAGAGCAAGCCGACTGTATCCAAGGATAGTCCAATTGGAAGCAAAGCCATAAAGTGTGGCAGCCAATAGTCGACCCAAGCTGGGAGACAGAGCCATCTGCATCCAGCTCAGGAGTCCCAGTACACTGGAAAAATATACCTGATGCTTGGAGAGGGATCTGTGGGCACTGAAGATGGCATGGCTGGACTAGCTTTCATGCTGCCACCGCCGCCTCAGAGAACTTGGTGGCACATCCGGACCAGGGCAGACCTGGAGGGGGATAAGAAAGGCAAGGTTAGTGTCAGGAACTTAAAATGAGGATAGAATGGTAGCTAAATCGGGGGAGGTGGGTCCAGAACATAAAAGACAGAGCAGTTAACTCAGGGGGAGGGAATAGACTGGCGCCAGTGGAAATTTAGTTGAGTTGTGGATTGTTAAAGAAGAAGAATAGGGGGTTGGGGGTAGTAATGAGAAGGTAGCAGGAAGGATAGGCAATTTGTATGTAAAGAAAGCAGTAGCTTGAGGAGAAGAAGACGGGGTTGAGATTTGTAGACAGACAGGCAGGCCAAGCAGAGAGCTCAGTTAAGTTATTTTTAGAGTAAAGGGCATAGAAAGCAAATTAGGTCAGTGAGACAGAGTACAGCAGAATCTCCAGCAAATTTCCCCTTAACCCCACTAACTAGATTTGGTGAGGATTCACTTCAATTGCTCCAGCTACTTAAGCAACAAACAGTAGTTTTTATGTTTGCTTTCACGCATGTGCAAGAAACACAGTACCAGCGTCCGAGTTTTCGTAGGTGTGGCACCCTGTCTTCCAATGCAGTCAGTGTGTTTGTAGGCGTGGCCACAGTTCTCCAATGAATGCTGCAGCTGTCTATGACAGCAGTTGAAAATGCAGTGCCGTACAGTTGAAAGGGAGAGCTATGCTTCAGTGAGCAGCGAGAAGATACTGCGTGTGCATGCGCCCCCCCACACCCACACCCACACATATTGCATGCTAATGCGCCCCTCCATGCACACACTGTATGGCTGACAGGGGTGCCCAATCCCCCGTCAGTTCTGGTGCACTCTCCCCCCAACAGAGTTCCAGGTTCCATGCTGGGAGCCCAACCCAGCGTGGCAACAGTCCATATGGCCGACGGGGGTGCCCAATCCCCTGTCTGCTCCAATGCCCCCCCCAACAGACAACCGGGTGCCACGCTGGGAGCCCAACCCAGTGTGGCAACAGTCCGTATGGCCGACGGGGGTGCCCAATCCCCTGTCTGCTCCACTGCCCCCCAAACAGCCTTCCAGCTACCACGCTGGGAGCCCGCCCCAGCGTGGCACAAGTCCCGCGTCATCCAAGAAAAAAAAGAAACCTGCAAGAAAAACCTTCCCTCGCTGACTATCTTGACACCCCTCCCCCACCCGTGCTCACCCTCTGCATACCCTTTCTAGGGACATGGATATGTTGTTCATCCACACTCATTGGCAGTATCCTTGCCGCTTTAAATCTTGCCGAAGGTCTTCAAGCTTGCTCCTCCCACCCACCCGGGTGGTATAACTCTCGGCTCCGCCCCATGACGCCAGATCTTCCTTACCGCTTGGAAGCTCAGGTTCCCTCCTTAACGCTCTGCGTTTGTGACTGGTTCCTATTTCTCCGTTTGCGGATTTAAAAATAATATTTTGCAAAAAAGACTTCAGTCTTCGATCCCTCGCGGCTGCGATGGACAAATCGACTCCCGGATTTCGGAGATGCCCATGCGGGCAGAAGATGTCTCGGACGGATCCACACTCCACGTGTGTCTACTGCTTAGGCCTTGAGCACGACCCGCAGGCTTGCGACCTGTGCTCATCTTTCTCGGCCTACGTCCTCGAAGACCGTGCTGCCCGATTGCAACTGGGCCGTCCCGAGAAGCGTTTCCCTCCGGTGAAGTCCAAGGAGGCCCGGTTGGCGGTGCCCGCGGCGCGGCTCGGGCGGATCAGCTCAGAGCGGATGGTCGCCTCGAAGAGGAGGCGGCGCTGGCCAGATCTTCTCCTCGGCCGCGCATTTATCCCGCTCTCTGGGTTCTTCCTACACGGCTTCCTTTAATGAGCTTTGTCTGTCCTCTCCACTAAAGGAGAAGGGCTCGCGCCTGCTGGACCTTATTCTCGGTCCAAAAGAGGGACAAGGTAAGTCCCTCCGTCGGACGCTCTTGGAGCGGAAAGGTCCCTCTCCCGGCCGCCGACCGTCGGCTTCGGTCGACTCGGCTTGCCGCCACTGGCCTCACGGTGTCCCCGTCCAGGTCAGTTGACCGAGACTCCCACTGATGAAGTCGAGATTTTCTCGACCCATTGGACGGGCTGTCGCCTTTAGCAGCCGAGATTCCTCTCCCGGTTCCCCGGAGGAGTTGAGATCCCTGTGGCTCGCCTGTGCCTCGGTTCCGGAGCCCTCGGATGGACCTTCCGAGCGAAGGAGTGCCGGTTCCGGCCGACACCTCCCGCACCGACCCGGAAATTCCGGGACTCTCGGTCCGTCTCGGACCTCTTCAGCGTCCAGCCGCTCCCACCGTCATAGGCGGTCTCGGTCTCGGCATGCGGTGTAAGCGGGCGCCGGGCTGTCTGCCCTCCTCCTCGGATGAGGGAGGCTTCGCGTGAAATTACGCCGACGGGCACGAGGACCTTATGTTGCAACAGCCTCCTGGCCGGAATAAGCCGACCCGCGCCTTCCCGCCATTAAGTGGCTGTCACCGAACGCCGACACAACCCCTCGACTTGTCCGAGGAGGATACCCAGGCCGGTTGTTCGCCAAAACCAGCTGCTCCACCGATCCGTGGAACCTCCCTCCACAGCCACCACTGGGGCTCCGACCAAGGATTCTCGGTCGGCTAAGGGTTTTACCCCATCGGCTGTCAGTTACCCTCACTCCCGACCGACCTCGGCAGGTGAAGGGTGGCTCAGGCCAGAGGCAGCTTCGAGGACTCTTCCGAGTCCGAAGATGATTCCTCCTTCTTCCAGCGACTGGACTTGGAGTCTTCAGGAGGTCAGTCAATGGACGATAGCCCGTCGTCTCCTTCCTAGGACTGCTTCGCTCATCTCGAGTCTACCGGGATGGAGCTCGAACCCGCTTCCAAGCGGGCCAGGTATCCCTCACGGAGATTCTGGACCGAGGGATTCTCCGACGGAGGCCTTCTGGTGGCCGAGGCCATAGTGGGTCCGCACTGGAACTTTGGCAGCGCCTGCTTCCTGCCCTGCGCCTTGCCAGGATGGCCAGGAAGTATCGGTCCCACCGGTTCCTTGTCCGGTTTGAACACCCTCTGCTGAGGGTTGGTTACCGACAGCGTTGCGTTTTCGGCCAGCGCGCCCGTAGCAGGGATGTGGACAAACCTCCTGACAAGGAGTCCAAGAAATTGGACTATGTCGGGCGAAAGTCTACGCTCGTCCTCTCTCGGCCTTCGTCAGGCCAGTTGGCGCCCTCATGGCACATTTTCTCATGCCCTGTTGGGCTCCTGGATGAGGTCATCCTCATCTTCCCGCCGATCTGCAGACTACGGTTAAGCAGGTGCGGGACCAGGGCAGGGCAGTGGCCAAACAGCAGCTCCAGACTGCTTTGGATGTAGGGGACTCATGTGCCAGATCGGGTAGGCCGCAGTGGCTATGCGGTCAAGGGTTTGGCTGAGGATATCCACCTTACTCGGATACCCAGCACAAGTTGGCGGATGTTCCCTTTTGGGACTGACCTCTTCGGCCCTGGGGTGGAAGGTCACCTGCAGAGGATCGAAGTCCAATGCCACCTTGGCTTCGGTCTCTTCCGCTCAGAAGGACAAAGGCCATAAACCACAGCCTAAGCCCTTTAGTCCTTCTGTGCCCCGGTGCGCCCGCCCAACAGCGTCCAGGGCCAGCAGGCTCGGCTCTGGCATCCCAAACCCAAGCCGGCTTCCTCTAACAGGAGGCAGGGGAGAGAGGGCCCAGGAGGTCCCTCGGCCGGTCCCTCCTCCAAGCCTGCCCAGTGACGGGCTGAGGGGTGTCGCCCCATCCCCGTCACCTCACCCTGGGTCCCCGTGGGGACGGCCCGCACTTCCGTCCGCCTGGTCCGCTGTTACCACGGACAGGTGGGTCTTGGAGGTGGTGGGAAGAGGCCTGCCTCTGGAATTCGAGCAGGCACCACCCTTCAGAGCCGCCGCCTCGGGGCTCTGGGATCCCAGCTCACTGGCGGCTCGTCGAGCCGACATTGCTCTCCTCCTCCAGAAGGAGGTGGTAAGAGAGGTGGTGGACCCTCCTTCAGACCCAGGGTTTGTGTCCAGGTACTTCCTGGTTCCGAAACGGACGGGGGGCTGGCGCCCCATTCTCGACCTACACGACCTAAACAAGTTCCTAAGGTCTCGAACCTTCAGGATGGTCACTCTGGCTCAGATAATACCATCCTTGGAACGCGGCGTGTGGTTCTGCTCTCTGGACTTGCAGGACGCGTTTTTTCACGTCCCTATCCGTCTGCCCCACCAGAGATTCCTTCGCCTGCGAGGAAGGATCTCTTCGAAGTTCCAGCCATGCCCTTCGGCTTGTCTCCAGCTCCCAGGGTCTTCACCAAATGCATGGCAGTGGTGACAGCATTCCTGCGGCGCCGAGGGGTCCGGGTGTACCCTTACCTGGACGACTGGCTGATAGCAGCTCCCTCCAGGAAGGAGGCGGAGTGGTCCAGAGATCTGGCCCTCCAGGTCTGCTCTCAACTGGGCCTCCTTATCAACGAGGCCAAGTCGGAACTCGAGCCGAAGCAGGTGATTTTATTCATCGGGGCGCAGCTCGACTCTCTTCGAGCCAGAGCGCGGCTCCCGGCGGACAGGGCCGAGGTTCTTTCCTCCTTTGCCCGATCATTTCTGGTTGGGCAATTGCGCCCTGCCCGGGACTTCCTGCGCCTCCTGGGTCTCATGGCGGCCTGTACCAGCGTGGTCCTGGGCCCGCTGGAACATGCGCCCCTTCAGTGGGACTGGCCAGCCAGTGGTCACAACGCTGCGATCCCTTGGACCAGCTTGTGCCGGTGACACAGGGATGTGGGAACGCTCCAGTGGTGGACCGTTCAGATCATTTGCAGGAGGGCATCCTGTCGTCCGCCCCGAGCCGACGTCTCTCTGTCGACCGATGCCTCTCTGATGGGTTGGGGTGCCCATCTGGGGAACACGGGCTCATGGCCTCTGGTCCCCGCTGAGTCCCGATGCCACATCAACCTGCTGGAGCTCCGAGCGGTCCGCCAGCTCTCACCGCCTTTGCTCCGTTCCTCCGGGTCAAGTGGTCCGAGTCCAGGCGGACAATACCACGACCATGTACTATCTAAACCGCCAGGGCGGGCGGCTCCATGCTTCTATGCAAGGAAGCTCTCCGCATTTGGTCACTGTCTGCGCAGCCTGGAGGCGGATCTCCTAGCCATTCACGTGGCAGGAGCCTCCAACACCCTGGCCGATGCCCTGAGCCGGATAGGGGCTGCATCCCACGAGTGGTCTCCTGCCGGAGGTAGTACAGCATCTGTTCTCCTTTGGGGCACACCTCAGGTGGACCTGTTTGCCTCCATGGAGAACGCGGGTTGAGTCTGTTCCATGCCCGCCTCTCAGCAGGGCTCGCTGCAGGGGATGCCTTCGAGGCAATGGACCCGCGGCCTCTTTTACGCCTTTCCCCCATTTCCCTTGATCCACAAGGTGCTTCTCAAGGCGAGGAGGGACAAGGCGCAGGTGATTCTGATAGCCCCAGACTGGCCTCGCCAGTTCTGGTACCCAGATCTCCTCAGTCTCAGCTCCAGGACTCCGCGGCAGCTTCCAGCTCGCCCGGACCTGCTCTCAGTCAATCAGGGGAAGGTGTTCCATCCGGACCTTCAATCCCTGCACCTGACGGCCTGGTTCCTGAGCGGCTAGAGTTCCAGGCCTTGGGTCTTTCCGACGAGGTCCTCAATGTAGTTGAGGCGTCCCGTAAGGAGTCGACCAGAAAATGCTATGCCTTCAAATGGAAAAGGTTTTCCATTTGGTGTCAGGAGCAAGGGCTTGACCCTTCCTCCTGTTCCTTGGCAAGCATCTTGACTATTTATGGTCCCTTTCTAGTCAAGGGCTTAGGTCGTCGACCCTAAGGGTGCACCTGGCAGCCATCTCTGCTTACAGGCGCGGGCCGGGAAGCAGTCGGTGGCGCAGGAGAAGGTGGTCTGGCGCTTTTTCAAAGGCCTTGATCACATTTCCCCTCTAGTGCGGGAACCTCCACCTCCGTGGGATCTACTGCTGGTACTGGCAAAGCTCATGGGCAAGCCATTCGAACCTATGCACAGGTGTGCTCTCTCACCTGTCGTGGAAGACCGCCTTCTTGGTGGCTATCACGTCAGCCAGAAGGATGGGAGAGCTCCAGGCGCTTTCCATCGAGTCTCCTTACCTGGTCTTCCACAGGGACAGGTTGTCCTGCCCCACCGAAATTCCTTCGAGGTGGTGTCGAGTTTCACCTTAACCAGGTGTTGACTCTGCGGTGTTCTACCCCAATCACACCGGAGGTCGAATATAGGCTCCATACTCTGGATCCTAGAAGGGCTCGCTTATTATAAGGAGCGCACGGCTGAAATTCGGGAGAGGTTCGCCAGCTGTTTGTCACCTCACGCTGAAGCCGCATCTGGCAGACCTGCAGCCAAGCGGACGATAAGCAGGTGGGTAACCTCCTGCATAGATCTCTATAAGTTAGCGGGCATGGAGCCTCCCAGAGGATAAGAGCTCATTCTACCCGCTATACTGCTGTGAACGGTGGCTGCTTCCAGGGACGCCCCTATCCAGGAAATCTGCAGGGCTGCTACCTGGAAGTCAGCAAACACCTTCATTACCCACTACCACATCGACCTTGAGTCACGGGATGCTGGTTTTGGGGCCTCGGTTCTCAGTCTCTCTTTCCCAAGTAAGTATATGGGGTGTGCCTTGCCTCCCTCCTCCCGGAGAACTGCTAGGAGTCTGCCAATGAGTGTGGATGAACAACATATCCATGTCCCTAGAAATACAGGTTACTCACCTGTAACAGGAGTTCTAGGAATGGTATATGTTGTTCATCCACACGACCCACCCGACCTCCCGGCTCGGACGCACAACCTGAGCTTCCAGCGGCCAGATCTGGCGCCATGGGGCGGAGCCGAGTTATACCACCCGGGTGGGTGGAGGAGCAAGCTTGAAGACCTTCCGCAAGATTTAAAGCGGCAAGGATACTGCCAATGAGTGTGGATGAACAACATATACCATTCCTAGAACTCCTGTTACAGGTGAGTAACCTGTATTTCCCACACCCACCTCACCCCATATTTACCTCTGGAGTCCGGAAGCGATATATTCAGTGGACTGGAACACGCCTGCACTCTTAAAGCCGACCATGAACTGAGGAAATGCCGGTAAGCTGTATAATGTAATAAATAGGGCTTTTTCAACTTTGATGCATATCTCAAGCATTTGTGGGGATTTTTTCACCAGATTTTCAACATGGGGTTTTTGGGACCCCACCTCATGAATTCTGTTACTGTAATTTTGTTAATTGGCCCCAAAAGATGATTTCGCGGTCACTGCACGGAACCACCTTCCGGGATTGATTTACAAAATGACAGTATCACAGTTCATGAAGTAGGCCCAAAACCCTATGTTGAAAATTTGGTGAAAAATTCTCAAAATGACTGTTTTAATGAAAGCATGCGCTTGCGCCGTTCCTAAGGCACGCCGTAGTTCGTGAATTTTCAATATTTTTCACTCCAGAGTTTTTCAACATTGCCATTTTATCACACCTCTGTGAACAGTACAGCTGTCATTTTCACATCTTGCCCAAATGTGTTTCTACACATGTAGCGCACAATGGCACAGTCGGTGTGCGAAATCAATGTTCGGGACAGAGTAAGAAAATCACAGTGACACTGTTCATGAGCAGAGGTGATAAAATGGCTATGTTAAAAATTTGGTGAAAAAATTCCCAAAAATGACTGTTTTACGAGCATGTGTTGCGCTGTTCCTACGCACGCTTGTAAGTTCGCGAATTTTCACTATTTTCATTCCAGATTTTCAACATTGCCATTTTACCACACCTACTTATGAGCAGTACAGCTGTAATTTTTCACATCTCGCCCAAAATGTGTTTCTGTGCATGTAGCGTACAATGGTGCAGTCGGTGTGCGAAATCAATGTTTGGGACAGATTAAGAAAATCACAGTGACACTGCTCATGAGCAGAGGTCTTAAAATGGCTGTGTTGAAAATTTGGTGAAAAAAGTCTATAAAATGACTGTGTTAAGAGCGAACATTGCGCAGTTTCCACGCACTCTCGTAAGTTCATGGATTTCTAATATTTTCAGTCCAGATTTTCACCACTGGCATTTTTCCACACTACCTTATGAACAGTACAGCTGTCATTTTTCACACCATGGCTGAAATGTGTTTTCGCACTTCCAGCGCAGAAATGCGTGGTCGCTGTGGGAAATCACTGTTCGGGACAGATTAAGAAAATCACAGTGACACTGTTCATAAGCTGAGGTTCCAAAATGCCTGTGTTGACAATCTACTGTAAAAAAATCCCCAAACTAATTACATTATGGGTGTGCGGCGCAGTTTCTACGCACGCTCATGACTTAACCATTTTTTTTTTATGTTTTCACTGCAGATTTTCAACATTGCCATTTTTTGCACCTCCCCATGAACAATACAGCTGTCATTTTTCACATTCTGTTCGAAATGTGTTTTCGCACCTGTGGTGCCAAATGGCATAGTCGCTGTACAAAATCAGCTTTCAGCTAACAAACTGATATTGCCACTGTTCATAAAGTGGGGGTCACAAAAAACCCATGTTGAAAATTTGGAGTGAAAATGCCAATGGATGCCTGAGGTGTTAGGGTTTCCGACCATAACACCCCACCCTGTAGAGATTGACAGGCATCAGGGGTGTGACTTGGGATTCTTGCCTGTAATGCTCATACCATTCCACACCCAGCAGCCAGTGAGAGGCATCGAGGTGTGCCTTGGACTCTTTGGCCCCAGAGTTCACCCCATTCTCCTATACAGCACCCATCTCACCATATTTCCTGATGGAATGGGGTGAGCATAAGGGCCAAAGACCCCAAGGAACACCATGACACTTGTCGCTGTCTGCAGGGTAGGGTGTGGTGAAATGGCATGGCCATTATGCCTGATGACCCAAAGGCACACCCCAATGCCTGTCAGTCTCTGCAGTGTGGTGACGGGGTTGGCTTCCGTTCAATACTTCACTGCCATTCTTATTATGCAGCTCTCTAACTCCTACATTACCAATGCCAAAGCCAGTAAGCAAACATTCGGCATTGACAAATGCTTGTTTTAAATTAATGTGCAAAGAGCACAGGAGCTGCAGATTATACAGTAGCAGCAGATGTCTCCAGTAAATTGCCCCCTGACTCAGCTATCTAGATACAGTGAAGGATGCACTACTTACTCCAGCTTCTAATATAAAACAGACTTTTAAGTAGTTTGTCGTCACACTTTGCTAAATAAGACTTAAAATTAATTTGCAGTGCGTTTACGAAGTCTTAACATGATAATTAACCATATTACTGGAATTCCACGGACCTAGCTATGGCAGAGTTACAGTACAACATTCACTGCAGTATGCAGGCTAGAAAAAATCAATTCATTCATTGCATTTAAGTTAAGGCAAGGTCCTAGGCAGAAAAAATAGATTTTTACATTGGCCTTCCATGCCACAGGGCCAGCTTCATCCCTATGTTTAATGTCCTAACTAGTGTTCAGTGGCATCGCTAACCCTGTCCCCATCCCAATGTAAAATGTCCCTTTTCTCCAGTGGCATCCCATTCCTAGTGCACCTCAACCCCGACTCTGGTCCAGCAATAATGGCTGGCGTAAACCCTTTGCTCTGAGCTTCAGTAATTTTGCAGAGATGTTTCACAGCTACTATATCAATATAGTGTATGAGTAAGACAGATGGTGGCTGGCCAGGGAGATGAGTGGGGCAGGCTTTGTGCTGGCCAGTGTAGTATGACTGGGGTGTGGTGTTGGGGTGCACTGGTGGGGTGGAGATGTCACTGGACACCAGGGACGTTATTTATGGGGATGGAGAGAGTGTGGGGATGACAATGGACAACAGGAACATTATGTATGAGGATAGGGAGAGGGGGAGGGTGTCACCAGAAACAAGCACTTTAAACAGGGGGACAGGAGAGGGTGGGGTACCACTAGACAGCAGAGATATTTTACATGGGAATGGGGAGAGAGTTGGGGGGGTCACCAGAAACCAATACATAGTACTGTATATAGCGACAGAGAGAGGGTTGGGGTGCAACTGGGCAACAGAGGCAGCATTTTTCATAGGGATGGGAAGAAAGCGGGAAGTGCCAATGGACACCAGGGACAATATACATGTGGATGGGGAGGAGGATGTGGTCTGTGCTATTTGTGGGTTGTTAAAACATGCATTTTGAAAATGTTACCAAGTGCTGTGCTGACAGCCTATTGCTTCCAGAAAGCTTCCAGTATGCCAGTGCACCTTGGATACAGGACTCTGCCACTCATTAGCATGAGCTCAGACAGTCCATTAGCCCTTATACACAACAACCTTGTTTGAGCTAACTGTGTTTTTTAATAGAAACATAGAAATATAGAAGTTGTCGGCAGATAAGGCAAGGCAAGGCAATTTTATTTGTAGGACGCTCATTCCCAGGGGCTCTGAGTGCCTTAACAGTATTCAATACAAAGAAAACACATTAAAATAGAATATAAATCCACATAAATAAGCAATTAATAATAAATTCAGCAACTTTAAAAACTTCAGTTTTCCAATAAATAGACTGGACAAAGCTGATAGAATTCAGCAGTCTACAAAAGCCAGACTGAAAAGGTAGGCCTTCAGCACATGCTTGAACACCCCGATCGAGGGGACCTCCTGAACAATAGGTGGAAGTGAGTTCCACAGGGTCTTCCCAGAGACACTAAAAGCACAATCTCCTGAGGTGCTGAGCCGAACCCTGGGAACGTCCAGGAGGCCCCTTGAAGAGGAGCGGAGGGAGCAAGTTGAGATCACCAGTGATAGGAGCTCTAACAGGTAACCAGGACCCAGCCCATATATGGCCTCAAAGGTGCGAAGACCCACCTTGAAAAGGACCCTCCACCTGACTGGCAGCCAGTGCAGGGCACGCAGGACCGGGGTTGCATGACAGGACCTCTTGAAAGGCTCATCAGCAACCTGGCCGCTGCATTCTGCACCAGCTGCAGTCTGCAAAAGGTCCCTCCCATGATCCTGAAGTACAGAGAGTTGCAGTAGTTGAGCCTAGGGGTAACAAAGGCATGCACTAGGGTTGCACTAGTGTTGGTAGATCCTCAGGCGGAATGAGGGGCTTAATCCTAGTAATGTTCTGTAAGTGGTAAAAAACACTTTTGACCACAGATGACACTTGATCTTCAAAGGCCAATCTGCAATCCAGGATCATGCCTAGATTTCGCACCCTCGAGGATGCCACCAATGGAGCAGCCCCTGGACAAGGCCTGTGTCTGCTCCTGGCA
This sequence comes from Neoceratodus forsteri, assembly GCA_016271365.2. Taxonomy (NCBI): domain Eukaryota; kingdom Metazoa; phylum Chordata; order Ceratodontiformes; family Ceratodontidae; genus Neoceratodus; species Neoceratodus forsteri. The sequence goes on from CM057449.1 coordinate 1,745,673,648, forward strand.
GAAATCCATCATGTCCGCAACCAGTCTCGTTCACCAGTACCTCCGTCTTGGCTGGGTTTAGTCTCAGCCAGCTGGAAGCCATCCAATCAGTGATTTTACCCAAACATTGACAGCTCTGGATGTTCCAGGGGCAATTAAGACAAATATAGCAGGATATCATCTGCATAGCAGTGAAACTCCACATATTATTGTCTAATGAGCTCACCCAGGGGCAGCATATACACTGCAAACAGCATTGGCAACAAGATCGAGCCCTGGGATACTGCATAGGACAGTGGCATCGAGGAGGAGGAGAAATTCCCCATCACCACCCGCTGCACCTTGTCTGAGAGATAGGACTTAAACCACTTGATGACAGTACCGGCAAGCCACAAAGCTCACAGAGCCAATCAAGAAGCACAGTGTGGTTCTCAGTGTCAAAAACTGAGGAGCACAAGAACTGTCCTGTCTCCTCTATCTCTAGCCTTGAGCAGATCATTATGCACCCTCACTAGAGCTGTTTCCGTGCTGTGTCTGGTCGAAAAACCTGACTGAAATGGCTTATAGATGTCAGAAGACACCAGGCAATCCTCGAGCTGCTGTGTTACTAATTTCTTTACAACCGTGCTCAAAAAAGGCAGATTGGAGATTGGACAGTAATTCGCCAGGTCGAGGGAAGAGTTTTTAAGGAGGGGCCTTACCAGCACTTCTTTTAGAGCCACTGGGAAAACACCCTCCGCCATTGAGCACCTGGCAATCCCAGTGAACACTGGGCCTACAGCCTCGACACATCTCATTAAGAAACGCGTCAGGGCCAGGTCCAGTTCACAGGATGTATGCTTAAGCTCTAATATCACCTTAGACACTTCTGCCACCCCCACTGGCCTAAACTCCTCCCAGACAGATGGAGTGCCTCTGAACCTCTCAATCTGGCCACTGTGAGGTAGTTGCCTCACTGGCAGAATCCCTGACCGGATAGCTGACACACTGTAGGAGAAAAACAGAGTAAACCCTTCACATAAAGTGGATGATAAAGCTTTCTTCGGCTGTAGACAGACAGGATGAAGAAGTCTGTCCACAGTCCGAAAAAGCTGAGAAGGTCTGTTTTTCCCTGCAGCAATTTCCCTGGACAGGAATTCTGCCTTCTTAGGGGAAATTGCCCCCTGGTACTCAACATAGTGAGCACGCAGGGCCAGCTTGTCAGCCTCCAGACCCAGCTGGGTCTTCCACCAGCAATGCTCCAACCTCTGACCCCTGATCTTCATTGCCTTGAGATCCTCATCAAACCAGAGGGAACTCAAGTGAAAGGATCTGGGTCATATACGAACTGGTGCGAAGGCATCCAGAGCTTCAGAGAGCACCCTGTTATAGGTGGCCACTGCCTCTCCAGCACTGATCGCACATGCCACATCAACCCTATATAGGTCAGCCAACACCAACAGTCCCTCTGTGTACAAGTCCCTTAAGGAGTGGTAGCTGACCATCTCCACAGGTGAGGAACTTTCAGGGAGCCCAAATGTGAACTCCACAGTACAATGATCAGACCAAAAGACCCGATCAATCTTGAGGTTGTCAATCTCAAGACCCAGGTAGAAGACAAGATCTAGTGTTTGGCCATGCTGGTGGGTAACAGAGGCAACAGCCTATGACAGGCCCAGTGATGACATCAACTGGAGGAGGGCATAACCAAAACGTGAGGATTTGTTATTGATCCAGGAATTGAAATTCTCCAAGATTAAACACCTGGGGGACTTCAATACCTGGTCAATGATAATGTCTGCTACCTCCTGCAGAAATTCACCCCCACCCCAGGAGGGCACTAAATGAGGAGAATCCTGCAACCTGCACCTGCACCCCCATGCACAGCTACACACCTAAAAAATCGGTATTATTACCTGGGTGCACTGTGAATCCCAGGCTGGATAAAAATACAATGGCCACTCCCCCACCTCTGCGATCCTTCCTCAGGTAGTGCACAATGGTATACCCAATGGGGATGGCAGCCTCTAAAACTGGGCCCTCATCATCATCCAGCCAGGTCTCCGTAATGCAAGCCAGGTTGACAGAGGAAATCAAGTCTGCAAAAACAGCGGTCTTGTTCCTAATTGATCTGGCATTGCACAGTACTGCCCGAAGAGGACTAGAGGATGCGGCTGGTCCTCTCGCTACCTGCCCACTCGGTCTGGTGGGAACCTTGGGTACTTAGACCAAACATGTCTGGCATCTTCCTAGGCTCTGTTTAAACCCAGGGCATCTCCTGCTTTGGACAACCTCAGTGCTGCCCACCACCCCTCTTCAGCTGCCCTTGGCCATCGACAAGCCACTTGCCTCCTTGTAATCCTGATCTCCTTGCAGTGCCTAGCTGCAGTGGCAGAAATAGGGAGATCAGTGAAGGGGCTTAGGACATGAAGCTGAGCAGCAGCATAGGTAATCCGAGCTGTGCTGTGACTCCAACACATCTCAGCCTGGAGTTCAGATAACAGGGAAAACCTGTTTAGCATAAGATTTTAAGTGCAAAACAACCAAACACACAATTCTAACTTAAATATCTAAAGTTAAAATAAAATCCTGAATAACAAAACCAACTAATGACAATTTAACAAAGCAAAATAAAATTATAACAAATAACAATCCTAACTACTCACTCACATACCATTCAATAAATACAATAACTTCCCAACACAAACACTCATCAGTCACACACTATCTAACTCAACATTATCCCCCACAAACCCCCCCCTCCTAAAAGATACCAGCAATATTTGCAGTTCAGGAGAGGAAATCAGTGCTAACTAAAAATAAAATACCTTTTCCAAGGGGAAAGTCCAAAAAATTTCACCAGCACAAAAAAGATGGAAGTTCAGTGGAAGTAAAGGCTTCCAAGGAAACCAGGTCTTTTTCAATTTCCAAAGACAGCTTGTTCTCACCAAGATGTTTGATAGTCCCAGAAATGTTAGGGAATATCTATTAAAGCTAAATTCTGAAGGAGAAAACTCTCTCCTGGGAGGGACAGTCTTAAAATGATATAGGCCAGCCCCAACAAAACTCACTGGCTTCTTTGTCTGACTTCACCCATCTGCATTACTCTCACCAGCACAGAGGGCAGTCTGGACAGATCTTCTTTGGACTTCAAACTTCACCCACCGATAAAAGTCCACAGAGATTTGATCCACCACAAAACCGGAGTCTGGGTTTAATAAGACAGGGCCCACGTTGCCGCACCATGGGCTCCGTCTATACAGTAATCCCCGAAAAAAGTTCTAGGAAAGCATGTAGATCAGAAGCTGAAGACCCTCCAGCACCCCAGACAAAACTGACCTCAGAAAATCTTCACCGCTATAGCAACGGAAGATAAAGTTCAACTGGCAAGTTCAAATCAGTTCCACGGTCCTACGGCACACATGTCCCTGCAAAAACCATCATCCGCACACTGGTGGTTCCCTTCACGCTTTTCCAAATTTCTTTCCCTCCCAACCACTAGGCCCATCCAGTTTGCCCATAGGCCCTATACATGTATGTGCCCATTGACCCTAAGTGATCAATGGCTTTTCATCACTCCCTTCCCACTTAAGGTTCCCTTGTGCCTGTCCCAGGTATGTTTAAACCCCCACCACTGTGATTGCCCCCATCACCTCTTGTGGCAGACTATTTTAAGCGTACACAACTCTCTGTGTGTATATTAAACTTCCTCACATTGCCTCTTAATCTACCCTCCCAACGTCATATCGTGCCCCCTCAATCTGGTATCCTTTTTGCATTGGAAAAGGTCCCCCACCTGCACCTTGTTTATGCCCCTGAGGTACTTGAAAGTTTCAATCATATCCCCCCTTTCTCTCCTCTCCTCCAGTGTGTACTTATTGAGGTCTCTCAGTCTCTCCTCATATGTTTTGTGCTGCATGCCATGCACCATTTTACTTGCCTTTCTCTGGACAGCCTCCACCTTGTTTATGTCCTTACACAAGTGTGGTCTCCAGTACTGCATGCAATACTTCAGGTGAGGCCTTACCAGTGTTTTGTATAATGGCATCACCACCTCCTGCCTTCTGCTAGTAATACCTCTGCCTATGCACCCCAGCGTGCCACTGGACCTCGCTGCATCCTTTGCACACTGCTTTGATACCTTAAGGTCATCAGATATGATAACCTCTAGGTCCCTTTCCTTTTTGGTGACAGTCAGCAACAGTCCCCCCATTCTGTAGCTCTCCCCAGGGTTCCCTCCACCCAGGTGCATTATCTTGCACTTTTTTGCATTGAACCTCAGTTGCCACACCTCTGACCATCTTTCAAGCTTCTCCAGGTCCCATTTCATTTTCTGCACCCTTTCTGGAATATCCACTCTTGGTGTCATCTTCAAATAGACAGACCTTTCCTTCCAGCCTCTCTACAATGTCACTAATGAAGACATTGAACAGGACTGGTCCCAGTACTGATCCCTGTGGTACTCCGCTGGTCACCCCTCTCTCACTGGATTGGATCCCATTTACCACCACCCTCTGCCTTCTGTCCGTCAGCTAGTTTCTAACCCAATTTATCACCTTATGTTCCATACCCAGACTACTCAACTTGTTAACCAGCCTTCTGTGTGGGACAGTGTTGAAGGCTTTGCTGAAGTCTAGGCAGGTGATGTCTACTGCCCCTTCTTGATTCACTTCCCTAGTTACCTAATCAAAAAAATCTATCAGATTCATTTGGCAAGATCTTCCTGGTTTGAATCCATGTTGCCTCAGATCCTATGCACCATTGGATTCCAAGTGTGCCACTATCCTTTCTTTCAGCAGTGTCTCCATGATCAGGGCCGGCGTTAGGCACCCGCCAACCCCGCGGCCGCGGGAGGCCCCCAAATGTAGTGGGCATTGTAGCAGGTCTGGCAATGGGCCCCAGCACAATCAGCATCAAACTAAACCAAGCAGCATACCTTTAATTAAATTCTTTCTTGTCCTTCCCCGCCCAATTTTCTGTCACTGATGCGATGCTGGCCCGGATGATTTAGTCTCTTCTTGACTTGCCATTTTATTGCAGTTTGCAGCGCCTCGTGCTGGTTTGCCGATTTCCTGATCTCCAAACCACGCTGTCCACCACGCCATTTTGAAAGTCTTTGTTTGCTGTTTCACACGGTTCCACTATTGCACTGCACAGTAAATACGTGCTGACGCCGGAGGTGCAGTGTGAACCAATCACAGGACTCCACTCGTCCGTTGCTGATATCGCACCTCCCCACTCAGCCATGAAAAGTTCTGCCCCCACTCAGGTCCGTAGTTGCAACATAGAAACTGCCCCTCCGGCGCTCTTGGAACATACAGCCTCGGACCAGTTCCAGAGCGCCGGAGAGAAATCTGACATTGCAGCCACTAGCTTCCTGACTTGAGACAGCCAGCCAGTGGAAGAGAGAGTACCACTGCTGGCCAAAACCAGAAGCGAGCCAGACCCGCCAATAAAGACCTGCTGCCTGCCCTGCCAGAACTGTGTAATTCATTTTTATTTAAAAAAAAAAAAAAAAAAGCTAAGCGGCTAGCAGCAATTCACTGAAGTCCAGTGCAGATCCTGAGACTGCTGGTGTGCCCGCCCAGCCATCACTTCTTTTAGGTAGGTAACTAGATGGGAGGGGAAATTATAATATGGTCAGTCTGGGCCATGATTTCTTGATTTGGACTATCACTAAAACAAATATTTGTTTTGTTTAGTCTCTGACAACCGATGCAGAAAGTTACATATAGTAGTAGGAGACAGGAGACAGCAGCCATAGGTAGAGAGCAGCAGAGCAGAGCTAGAACAATTAGTAGCTAGCAGCTAGACCTGGAGGTCCAGCATTTTTTTACAATTATAGTACAGATTCATTTTATTATGAATGTAGTGTACTTCTTGCTTTTTTCTTGTAATTGTGTCTGTGTTGTGATGAGACATTGTGCTGGAGGAACAGTTATTGTGTTGTAAATGCAGCATTTGGTGTTGCTCTTCAGGTCGCTGTGTGTCAGACTGAGAAATTGTGCAGTAGCTGGAACAGCTGGAGAAACAGTTAAATAAAGGATTTTGCAATTTATTATATTCTAAATTATTTAAATATAAATGCAACATTTATAGTGTTGCTCTGTAGGTCACTGTCTCCTGTGACACATTGTACAGTAGCAGTAGCCAGAGCAGCTGGACTCGGAGTAGCAGTTTTTATATGTCAACAGTTGTTTATGCCCTTAAGGTAAAATATGTGCTATGTAAAAAGATCACCGGGGAGGGGGGCAGTCTGTGGGGCCCCAGTCATTGAGTTTGCTGGAGGCCCCCCAAATCCTAAAACCGGCCCTGTCCATGATCTTCCCCACCACTGAGGTGAGGCTGACTGACCTATAGTTCCCAGCTTCCTCTCTACTGCCACTTTTGTGCAGTGGGACTACATGCGCCCTTCTCCAGTCCTCTGGAATCAAGCCCATGTTGAGTAACTCTGTGAACAGGGCTGCCAGACGCGCTGCTAGTTCCCTTCGCAGTTTCCTTAACATTCTTTGGTGTATGTTGTCTGGCCCCATGGCTTTATCCACCTTCAGTTCCTCTCTAGAACTCTTTCCACTGTAAATGAACCAGTGTCCACTTCTCCCCCCCCTTTGCCTCTGCTCCCCAACTGTGGCCTTTGACCCTCTCCCTCCTTAGTGAATACTGAGCAGAATTATTTGTTTAGTATTTCTGCTTTGACAAGATCCCCCTCCTTAGACTCTTCCTCCTCCCCTTTGAGCCTCACAACCCTACCCCCCTCCCCGGGTTTTCTTCTATTGCTGATGTACCTGTAGAATGTCTTATCCCCTTTGTTCACAGTCTGTGCTAAACCCTCCTCTGTCTAGGCACTGGGTCAAAACAGTGCTGACAACAATAGCATCAGCATGGTGCATGCAGGAGAAAGGGTGCTGATTCTTTTTTTGCAGGGGGCTCTACCCCCGTAACCCCCATCATTAGGATTCTCACTCTGAGGGGGAGCAGATCCCAGGGAAAGTTACAAATTTTGGGGCCATTACGGCCCCATGTAGCAGAAAATATCAAAGTCCCATGGTGTGTTAAAATGGTCAGAGACCAGGATTAGAACCCTGGTCTCTACTGTTGCTGGCTGAGCTGCTAGATGCCCCAGCTCTCCTTACCATGGGGGCATCTCAGCCAGACTTCTGGTGCTTTTATCCTTTCTACAGGACCATGGACAGTGACCAGGGGAGTGCTTACAGTATGCCCTGTAAATCTCTAGTTGCTGTTCGTGTGAGTGCTTACCAGACTAGCGCTGTTTATTGCGGCGCTATTCTGGTAGAGCTCATATTATGGGGTACCCTCTGTCTGCACTTTAGCTCTCCTAACGGCTTTCTCTGCTTCCCTTAGACATTCAAGATACACCTCCCTGTCCTCCCTTTGTGTCCCCTTATATTTCCTGAAGCTTGCTCTTTTAGCCCTAACTTTGTCTGCCACCTCTTTAAAGAACCTTGGTGGTTTCCTTCTTCTTTTTCCTTTGGTCACTGTCCTGACACATTGGTTGGTTACCTCCATTATGGCTCCTTTTAGTTTACCCTATTGTTCTTCCACTCCCTTCATTACCTCTCCCTTCTCCAGGGCTAGTTTTAAACATCTACCCATTTCATTGAAATCTGCCCTTCTGAAATCCAATACTTTAGCCCTTGCGTGGCTTGACTGAGTCCCTGTCTCCATGCCAAACCACACCATGTGGTGATCACTGGAACCCAGCTGCCCTTCCACCTGGACTCCTTCGACTCTGTTTCCATTGGTCCATACCAAGTGCAAAATCAATTTGTCCCTGGTTGGCTCATACACTAGCTGTCTGAGTCCAGCCCCCTGCAGGGATTCTAGGATGGCCATGCTTCTGGATGAAGCTGCTGCCTGGGTGGTCCAATCCACATGTGGCATATTGACAGATGTGGACTGGACCACGTATTTATGTTCTAAAGTATACTAAAGTGTATTATGGCACTTGTTGTGTTATCTACATCTTCAATATGCAAAGCCCAGTTTGTGTGCCAGAGACTCTGTTAGTGCGGCACTAACTGATCAAATATGCTGCCCACTGTTCTGTATGTACTAAAGTGTAATATGGCTACTGTGCCAGCACCATAAATCTGTAAGACAGGATAAATGAGAAACATACTCCAATAGAAAAAAATAAAAGTGACTGATGTGTTAAGTAAGTACAAATTCAATGGCCTACACAGCCAGTATTGTGTTATGCTTGTGCAACTTTGTTACTTAGGTTTTGGCCATTTGCAATGTCTATTCCAGAGGAATTACCACCCTGTATGGGTACTAAAGGCAAGGAGCCCTCTAGAGGGTTCCATCCCTAGAGATGCTGTGGGAACGATTCCCTTGGCTAAAAGTACCTTGGGAAGGATCCCCTGGAAAGAGGCACTGCCACTGGAGGAAGAAGGGAGGATGATGGGTCAAAGAAAAAGTGCTTCAGAAGGAGGTTGAGGGGGACTGCTTATATAGTTCAGGAAGTGGGAGTGGCTGGCTGCTTGTCCATCAAACCATAGGTAGGGCCTTCCAATTCAATGGCCTATGCAGCCAGTATTGTGATATGTTTGTGCAACTCTGTTACTTAGGTTTTGCCAGTTTCTCTATTCCAGAGGAATTACCAGCCTTTAGGGGTACCAAAGACAAGGAACCCTCTAGAGGGTTCCACCCCTAGAGGTGCTGCAGGATGATTCCCGTGGCAAAAGGTACTTTAGGAAGGATCCCCAAAAAGAAAGTAGTAGCATGAAGCACATAAGCAATCAGTAGATATGACAACAGATTTCACACATGTTCACTCTATGAACAAACCAACTGGCTGAACCTCAATAGCAGGATAAAGTACCAGCCGTGCCTTCTGGGCAAGAAAATCCTGGTAGAGAAAACTCCCCCCTTTCTCAAATCCATGTTGCAGACTATCCGAACCTCTTACCACACGGGGTGTGACCAGAAACTCTCTATCTCTCCCTTTCAGGAGAACCTCTCTGGGATAAAGGTCCTTTGCCTACAGAGCACCCCTGTGGCTAAATGAGATTCTCACCCTCATCACTAGCAACACCAGCATCTCAGCATTTAAACTATTGCTGAAGCAGCACATCTTCGATACCTCCACCTGCACCTGTAGGTAATCCTGGTAGATGATGCCTAATCCCCTCAGGGGTACCTCCTGGCCACTCTTGCCACGCCTTTAAATGACATTCAACTCCTACAACTTCCCCTCCATCCCCCCCTCTCTCCCTCTGTTTTCTGTGACAATGCCTGACTTCAGTAGCCCTACCCCTTGGATTATTAACATGATTAAATGCCTCCTGGGCCCCGAGGAATTACCTGACTACCAAGTCTCTCAACCATACCTCTCCCTTCTACCACTTCTCCAATCTCTCCCTCCTGCCAATTGTCCAATCTCCTAAGAACATGTTCTTCCTGCTTTGCACTTTATAACCACATGTATAGTATTGTAATATGTGGATTTTAAAAATAATACCCCCCAAAAGCATATAAAAAAAACCCTGTAATACCTTAGTCACTGCCATAATACTATGCTTCCGGTCCTCGTAATACTATACTTCCGGTCCAATAATACTATACTTCTGGTCCTCGTAATACTATCGTTGGGATCACCAACTTGCCTAGTGTCCAAAGCATAGTTTTTTTTCTTTCTTTTCCTTTTATTCCTGAGAGAGAGAAGCAGGACTGCACGCGGGAAAGGGGGATGTGAGTGAGGAGCGAGAACAAGCAGCATGGAACCGTCCCACAAGGAATCCAGAGGTAAGACCTCGTCAGTGTCTCGCATCCATATATTATAAAAATAACAGCTAGGTTCCAGTGAATCACTCAGCTGTAATTCCATCTCGAGTTTTGGGACATAGGAACCTCTCGAAGCTTCGCCTGGTTACCTATGTCCCCAGAACCTCTCGATGGAATTACAGCCTTGTAATTCACTGGAACCTATCTATTATTCTATTTATTATACTATCCTTATTGTTCCTTCATCCCATGTTTAACCTGAACAGGTCATATCTGTTGTGTTATGTTGTATCATAAATGTACCAGTTCTGACGTGGAACCTTTGGAAAAGAGCATTTTGCTCAAGGGTCTTTTCCGAAGAATTAAATAAATAAATACAATAAAGACATAGTACTAGATAAAGCATCAGGGGGCTTGATAACGTAATGGGTTGCGCAGGTTAGAAATAGCATGGGTTTGATGGGTTGCAAGAGAGAATGAAGGGACCTCTTAAGGAGAGAGGGAAAGGCAATAGGGACACCATCCCCCTCCATCCAACAGCGGATCCTGCCTATGGAACTAGGGAACACTACGCTAACTAACATTTATGACCTGAGACATGGAGTAGAGAGAGAAAAAAAAACTTTGAGGAAAAAATCTCTAGGGACCCAAGGCCTTGATCTCCTTCCCTCCAGGCTTGGGAAATTTTATTTTGTGATGGCTCTGCTACTGCGATTTAGAAATCCAATTAAAGGGAGGTGGAAAATATTCCAATTTGGAGGGAAACTCTCACTCTATCCTTCTAACAGGGATGCTGTGGAGGGTTGTGAGACAGTAGCTCTGCAACCGCCACTCCAAGGCAGAGGAGGAGAATAACAACCACTGAGGCACTCACCCAGCCTACTGATCTAAGAAAAACAAACTAAGTGAACCAGAGGTGGTCGTAGGGAGAATGCAGTGAAGATGCCTTGTTAGGGAACCACTAAAGCCAATGGACAACCGTTATAGTGGAACCCACTAGAGCTAAAGGAAATCACTGTAGCCTCCCTTCACGGCTTAGTCAAAAATTCTACAACTTGAGGTGTCGTCAGTATGGTTGATGACTGAAGGTCCACCCAGAGCAAGGTCACTCCCAGCTATGGGCCAGGTGAGAAGAACCCTGCCCCAAGCTTCGTATGCTCAAGCTGCAGACTCTGGTGCTGAGCGAGACCTACAGTTTAAGGTTGGCACCTGCACCAGAATGGTATGGCTGGCATGCCCCAGGGACTGATGAGGAGCTGAATGAGCACTGAGTGCTGAGAACTTGCAGGGCAGATGGCAGGGAGCATTGAGCAATAATGACATGAGCAGAGAAGATCTGGACATAGGTCAGTAAGGCAGGGAAGTTCAGTGGGGCAGGGTAACAATAGTTGGACCTACACATAGGTCAATAAGCAGTAGGAATAGTTGGACCAGCACGTAGGACTGCAAAACATAGCAGCAATTATGGGACATGAACATAAGTGGGGGCATCAGTATAATAGTGGGGCAAGCCAGCCATGCATTCAAAAAGCCGAATGAAGGTGACAAATACTCTGAGGATTTTTGCCGGTGGAGGCAGGATTTAGAACAGAAGTAATTAGCCACATGGGGCCAAGACTCCCCAAACACTTCCCAGTCCCCGCTGTAGGAAAAACAAGAAAGTGATGGAAGGGTCAAAAACCACATGCAGATATTAAAACAAGTTTACAGCATCAACAGTAGCTTAACTGACCTCAGAGTAGAACAGCAGTGTACAACAGGGAATAGCACCAGCTATGAGTGGTAGTTTTCTATAAGCATGGAAGGAGGGAAGCACAATGCTGTGAACACAGCTATGGCCACAGGGGAGGTAGCTTTAGCAGGGAAAACATGATTAAGCTGCATTGCAAGTGTTCAGAGGGAGCCTGGGTTCAGAGGGAGCTTGAATCAGGTGAAAACAATTAGACTTGATAGCATGGGGAGCAATTAGGCCTCTAGCATGGAAAACAGCTTTGGTTTGTGTAAAAACACAGGTAATGATGACAATAGCAATGGGAGCAAATAAATGCAAGTAGCTGGAGCTGCTAAAGAGCCAATGGTAGGAGCTAGCAAATGGTAAGAGCTGAGAAACCAAAATTGCCCCAAAAAGAAAACAAAGCTAAGACATAAGCATAGAAGAAACATGGAAGAAATAAAAGGAAGTACTCAGCCTGAGGCAAAATACAAACCAGAAGCAGAAGAACAAAATGCAGAGTCCAGCAGAAAGAAGCAGCAAAGTGGGGGGGGGGGGTTTGGGGCAGGCCCCAGCCTGCCACAGAGCATACGAACAGAGCCTCTGGCCAGCAAAGAAAAAGTGCTTCACAAGGAGGCTGAGGGGGACTGCTTATATAGTTCAGGAAGTGGGAGTGGCTGGCTGCTTGGCCATCGAACGCCAGGCAAAACCTTTCCAATTCTGCAACCTTGACCTGGGCCCAACGCGTGTAATAGTTGGCTGCGACAAGGTCCTGGGTCAGTTTTTTGCTGAGATTGTCGGGAGTTCCTTATCGGCAGGTGTTTTCCTGGAGTTCATTAAACAGGATCTGGTTAAGCCCATACTGAAAAAAAATATTTAGACCCCGACGTCTTGGCAAATTACCAACTGATCTTGGACCTCCCCTTTCTGGGAAGGTGCTTGAGAAGGTGGTTGTGGAACAGCTTGAGGGTCACCTCATGGACTTCCAAATTTACAAACCATTCCATCCTGGATTTAGGGTCTTGCATAGCACAGAGACCATGCTAATTAGGGTGTTGAATGACCTGCTCCGGGCGAGGGATAGAGAAGAGTGAACTATTCTCATTCTCCTTGATCTATCCTCAGTGTTGGACACTGTGGACCATGGGGTGTTATTGGACAGGTTAAAGGAGTATAAAGGACTCACTGGCAAGGTCATCAGCTGGTTTGAGTCCTTTCTCCAGGGCAGGTCTCAGAGGGTGACACTGGGGAATTTTTCCTCGCACCCAATGGACCCGCCCTGTGGAGTTCCCCAAGGCTCTGTCCTCTCTCCCATGTTGTTTGCAGTGTACATACTGCCCCTGGGTGAGGTTATAAGGCAGTATGAGCTGAGTTTTCATTGCTATGCCAATGTTACTCAGCTCTACCTGTCCTTTGCACCTGGAAGATCTGATGCAGTCGACATGCTGAATGAGTGCTTGGCCGAGATCTGTGCTTGGACACTGTCAGTCTGGCTGGGACTAAATCCAGGGAAGATGGAAGTGCTGGTGGTTGAGCTGGGTTGAAGGGGTGGAGTGGGGACCTCTGGGAATAGGTTGGAGCTTTTTATTGGCCCAACCAAGCTGGAGGCCTCCCTGAAGGTGAAGAATTTGGGTGTTGTTCTGGATAGTGAGCTGACACTTGATGCTCAGGCATCAGCCATTGTCCAGACTGGGTTTTTTCATCTCCGGAATAGCACCTGAGTTAAATCCCTTATCCCCCTCCCCCGACAACCCAGCCACACTAGTACATGCTTTCATCACCTCGAGGCTTGACTACTGTAATAGACTTTACCTTGGGGTCAGAAGAGGTACAATGCATTGCCTGCAGCTTTTGCAGAATGCAGTGGCCTGGTTGTTGACGGGACACTCGAGGTTTAGTCACATCACACTGGTGGTGCAAGAACTGCATTGGCTACCAGTGCACTGGTGCATCACCTTTAAAGTAGGTGTTTTGATCTACAGGGCCCTACATGGGTTGGGTACAGGTTACCTGAAGGAGCTTCTGTATTCCTACAGCCCGTCTCGCGGGTGAGGCCCTCCTGGAGGTGCCCCGGGCTACGTTAAAATCTTCCAGGGACTGGGCATTTGAAGTGGTGGCCCTGGTCCTCTGGAATTCATTGCCAGGGTACCTTTGGGAGGTGCCATCTGTAGATATGTACTCAAGCAGAGTGGCATTTAGTCATGAAATGCACAAAGCCTAGCTATCATCCAGTGCTGGTCTTCTCGGACACTCCCTTATCCAGGCCAACATTTGCTTATTGGAGCACTTCAGCCCTTGCACAACCTGTATCATTTATTTAACCCAGACATCCAAGTCCTCCATTAGGGGTAGGCTTAATCCCAGAAGAATATGGAGCCTTTTATTATATTTGTACTCTGAGTGGCATGGGACTCTTTTCCATAAGTCAGCCCACAGCATCCAAAACTTCTGTGGCTGCATCCAGCCCTGCAAGGCCCAGCAGATCTTTGAGATCTTGAGTGATCTGGTCATCCTTAGGAAGCCAGGACATCATTCAGGATTTCCAGCCACCATCAGCCTTAGCTGAGGAACAACTATCAGGACCACTGCCTTGGCTGAATAGTGTGTATACTCCCTTAGCGCCCTCAAAAGTGAGGATGGGGTGAGTTTGCTGTGTTTACCTCATACTCACCTCCCATGACTACATCCACAGTTCGAGTGCTCATCTCCCATTTCAGGTACATCTTTTATCTTGCTATATGTGATTCAGAGCTTAGTGCTTGTGTTACATACTGCATCTACACAATGTAGGTTTGAGTTTGGATACAGAGGCCAGACCAGGAAGTAGAATGATGTTTCCAAGGTATAGTTGTATGGATGAATAGTGCTTAGGTACTTAGGCATGGACATGAGTAAGTTAGTGATTATAGTACATGATGAACTGACAGTAAGATAGTGCTAGATACTGGAACAAATGAGTTATTCATTATGAGTTGATGGTTTGGCTTTACTCTGTATCCCACCATAGGAAGTATGGTTAGTTGATTAGGATGTGACACCCCCCAAAAAATACGATATCCCACAATTATCTCCTCCAACTCTGGAGAGTATGGCCGGCAGCACGTAAGAGAGGAAAACCCCCTTCGTGGGAAACCTCTGAGGACCCTTGGCTACCAACCTGCCTGACTTTCTGGGCATACTAAAGAGCATAATCCTAAATTAATTAAATGATTGTCTAGTCTAAATTGCAGATTACAGATGATCCAGCAGAACAGTTCGTAGTAAGAGATGAAAGGTCAGGAACAGGCTTCCAATTCTTGCTGAGTGCTGCAGGTAGCTGTATGAACACGTGAAGCATCCAGGTAGGTTTGCACTGAGGTGAGTATTGTTGGAACACATCTACCAGGTTCGGGATAGGGCTAAAAAGTGAGGAGCTTCAAAGGCTGGCAAATGATAGATGGGAATATAGAGTAAATATATATCCAGGCTCTGACGCTGGCAGGCAGGATGAAATAGAAGCCGTCCAACCTCCAGGCTTCTGCTGATAGAAAGCTTATAAATTTCATGGAATGGTAGAAGACCTGCGATGAAGCTGATGACTGATGAACCCAGTTAAGTTGATATCATGAAGAGAGTAGAACTTTATGCATAAATCATGATATAGAAGGCATATGGCAGTAGAGCTGAGCTGAAATCCTGGCAGGATTTGAGGATAGTAAATTCAAAGCAATACAGTGTGAGGTTAGGAAGGTTCTATGTGATAATGGCGAGCGACGAACGGCGACCCACATTATCACGAAGTCAGGGCGGCAAAAACAATTTTGCCACCCTGAAAACCTCGGCACATGGAGGAATAGCGCAAGAGACTAAATACATTTGCTTTCTGTGGGTGGGCTGTGCCCCCACACATGGAGCTTCGCCACCTGCACCCCCTACTTAAGGATTCTCAACTCCAGGGGGTGCATGTCGGGGAGGGGGGTGAAAGCAAAAAAAACACATAAAGTTTTGGGCCGGGTGCAACAAATACACAGTAGTGCCCGAACCCAGACCCCCACGCATCGCAAGCAGAGGCCAACCACCAATGCCATGGTGCAGCACAGCAGCTGACCGCAGCTTCACCCCCTACATCCTCTCTGTCCCCTCCCAGGCCACGCTTGCCATGCTCGCTCCCCCCCTCGCACGCGTGTACATGCGGTGACATCTGTTGCTAGGGTCGCCCATCACACCACACCTGGTCGCCCTCCCTGCCCCCTTGCCTTTCGGGCTTTTGCCCATATCGCGTCGCAATTTTGGACGTTGCCCAGAATCAGGTGCCCACGTCAGAGGCTACCGTTAGGAAGCATCCAAGGGAGTATAACGGGGTGAGCCCAAATAGGTAAGAATGTGTGGCTGGACCACATAGGTTAGAAGATGAGGTAGTAAGTAGCAAGTAATATGGACCAGGTTGGTCAGTTGATAAGTAGTAGAATGTGGCACCTAGTCCCATGGCTAAGATGTGTAGCTGGACCCTTGTAGGTCAGCTGGTAAGGTAAGTAGAGTGGTGACTAGCTCCTGATAAGCTTGTATGCGCAGCCAGATCCTCGTAGGTCTGCTGGTAAGTGAGTAGAGTGGCGGCTAGCCCTCGTAGACTAGTATGGCGCAGTTGGTCCCCACATAGGTCAGCTGATGAGCAAATAATAGGTAGTTGGTAAAACAAGGAAACTAGATGCAGGCTATGAGGCTGGTGCAGCGCAGAAGGAACCTCCAGTCCTGATTGGAGCAAGCAGATAGAAGTAGATTGCAATGGAGCTGGATATACAAGTAGAAGGAGAGCTTGAAAGACCTCTAGGCCCAGACAGATGAAGCAGGTCTTGTAAGCAGGCGACACTCTCGATGAACCTACAGGCCCTGAGGGTGAAGCAAGTACGAGGTAGAAGTATACGAACCTCTGGGGCCAGACTGAGCGTGGCAGGCTGACAGAAATTATGAACCTCCAGGCCCGATGCTGGGCAAGGCAGGCATAGTGTACGAATAGTCGAGTAGATGGAGAGCTCGAAAGACCTCTAGGCCCAGACGGGCGAAGTAGGTCTTGTAAGCATCCAATGCTCTCAATAAACTTCCACACCCTGAGGGGGAAGCAGGTATGAGGTAGAAGTATACAAACCTCCAGGCCCAGACTGGGTGTGGAAGGCTGATGGAATTTATGAACCTCCAGGCCTAATGCTGGGCGAAGCAGGCATAGTGTACAAATAGTCGAACCTCCAATCCGCGATGCGACGAGGCAGGTGGAGTAAGAGAGCAACCTTGAAAGCAGCTGAATGAGCACTGATGAGCTGATCTGAAAGAGCGCTTGAGTATGAGGATCATGCAGTTCGAATATATATAGTTGGCAGAATTCCAGGCAGCTAGGGGAGGAGCCGGAGGCAGGAATACGATGAATAGTGCGAGCAATGGTAAAGAGTTGTAATGCAGATGAAGTAGCAAGGAGTAATACTGAATAAATGCATAATGTACATAGTGGAGACCGATGAGGAATGTAAATAGCAGGAGAGTAGCCTGACCCTCCTAAAATTTGTTTGTTTGGTGACCAAACAGTGGAAGTATGTAAGCATAAATATTGACCAACATTAAGTGCAGACTTGTTCCTCTTTAGATGCAGTGTAGAAATATAGTCTAAGGCTTACTTAGATGTATGCAGAAGTAGCCGAGGCAAGGAAGATTCCAAAGGCAGCAGTGGCACTGGTTCCAGGCAGACACAGCTGTAGCAATAGCTAAAGGGTGAAAATGAGGGCAGCAACCAGGAAATGCAGCCTGACTGAATAGTACTGAGTACTAGTGAGCAGCACGGAATTGAAAAGTTAGTAATTTGGAATTCAAGGCATGGAAGAAATGCAATGACACTGTCCATTTTATTTCTTGGAGCTACAGAGTTCTTGAAACAGTGAACTGGCTCTGTGTTTCCTTTGTCCAGCCTGCCCACCAGCTCCCCAATGCGGAGCAAGATACTTTAGAAACTGTTGCATGTAGTAATGTCCATAAATAAGTTTTGAGGCTGTGGCCACTGAAGAGATAGCCCTGTAGTAGCGGTGCAGCAGTGGGAAAGGGAAAGCCCAACAGGCGGTGGCAGCAGAGAGATGCAAAAAAGATCCTAGTGGAGGCACAGTGGAATTTGGGCTGGAGTGCTAGGATCCTGGTAGGTGCCTGCATTAATAACGGCGTAAAAAAAATTAATAAATAAATTGCAAGCACAAGCGATGCAGTAAAGTGGCAGGCAGATTAGCTCTCCATGAGGGTATTAAACTCCAGCCACATGTGAAGTAGACAGGTAATGAAGCATAGCAGGTGTGTGCTGTAAATATATTTATTATAAACTAGAAAGACATGTAGAACAAGGAGGTGAATCCTGAAGCGTACAGACTATGGAGAGCTTGTAGTTCAACGTTTGTATGCTGTCCTTGTAGTTTCCCAATGATATGTGGAGATTCTGGTCCTGACGGCCACAGAGTGCAGACTGACAGCAGATATAATAAGTACATAGGAGTGGAAGAATCCAGGGACAGCAAATGGCAGCGAGGTACGAGCGGCCGCTCCTTGGCCATGCTCCGGTTCAATAACGGAGTCCGGAAGAGCTTGCTGGAGTAGGTGGACCACCTGAAGAAACAGAGGACGCCGGCTACAGAGGAAACAAACAGCCAGTAAGGTGTGTGAGCATTGGCGGACGAACTAAGTCGTGGCCAGCAGAGAGAGAGAGAGAGAGAGAGAGCCCCAAAAGAAAAGAAACAAGTGCAGAACAGCACAGAGAGGGATGGGGGGGAGAAACATGAAAGGAGGGCAAGCAAAGCAGGTAGAGAAAGGGGGAAGTGGAGGGCAGAAAAGAACAAAACAAAGCAGGGGAGGGAGGCGGCCAGCCGCTGCCAGAAAGCGGAAAGGCCCTCGCCTGAGCAGAGCAGCATGGCTTTGTTGCTTAAATAGGATATGGGGAGGAGCTCTCCCATATAACTCAGGCAGAGCCTTCATTAATTATTTGGAGGACTTCATTCAGATGTCCCATAATTGCCTCTTTGTTCATGTCACCTGGGACATTTTTCACCAGAAACCCTGTCTTGGGGACTCAGCTGTACAATTCACATCAGTTTTCCACTCCCTGGAATAATATCCTGTTTACAGTCAATTTTTAAACTGTTAAAATTTTCAGTGGGGGGGCCATATTCTGCAGAACCACACCGGGGGTCTCCAGGGTAAGTAGTTGGTAACAAACATGGATTTGAGTGGAGACTCCAAGTTGTAAGGCCACTGTAGGGCTGGAATCCCTCCCAACTGGCTCAGGAGGCAAGGCTTAACTACTTTACACCACAAATAGGCTGCTGTAGTTGTGGCCCCTTAGTTATTTTCTCACTTACCAGTGTGTGTGTGTGGTCATATCTAGATAGAAAGAAATGCACTTCCTCCACAAAGAGAGAGATAGATTTAAGTTGGCTTGATGTTTGTTCAGTACAGCCCTCTGGGATGCTGTACCTGCTCACCTCCCACTATGGTCACTCCTTCCACAGACCTCAAGCAAGACAGCAGTTCCTTAAATTTGTCATGCACAGTATTATCATGGAGGGTTCCACCAAGCCGCAGTGACAACACAGTTGTCGACATTCAGTACAGCGACAGGCACAGTGCTGACAGTTGGCATTGTGCCATCACAAAATCAGTGGTTTTTTTGCGGGGAGTTATGCCCCCCATGCCACCCACACCACTGATCTTAAAATAATCAACTCTGAGTCAGAGTTGTTTCACAAAGGAGGCAAAACACCAGCAGGAGCCCCGCTGGTGTACAGCAGGACCATTACAGTGACCTGACAATTTCTGTCACTGTAATGGCCTTCACTGTATGTGTTTCCCATTCTGATAGTGTATACCGTTGTGGAGACAGTAATGAGATTTGGCTTAACAACAAACCTCAGCTTTATCTCAGGATAAGCCCTGGAATGGGAAACAGGATTAATGGCAGCAACTCCTCCCAAATGTGGTTTGAGGATGTTACTTCACAGACATTTTGGTGAGCTGCTAGGCTTTGCCTACACTGTGACCCCCTTAATTGTCCTCCTAGGCAGGATTGGCTTTACGATTCCAGGGTGGCCAGTAACTAGACCCAACTAGGTGCAGCAAACCTCAGCCCACCCCAACACCACAACATGACAGAGGTCTGCATGGGACCTCCTGTACTGGAGGCCACTACCCTCTTCCACTTGATACCAGGAGTATTTCTTTAAGTATCAGTAACTTTTTCTGAGGTACTTCTGGTGCCAAAGACAAGCACAACAAGAAAGCTGAGAATAGAGGAATTTAACGGATGGCTAAAACCTGGTGTTGTGCTAAAGGGTATGGGCTGTTGGGGGTGGGGAGGGACTCATGGACAGTAGTCTCTATGCCAAGGACAGACTACACTTGAGTGAGGAGGGAAAGAAAGTGTTGAAACAGAGGATGGAAGAGTATATAGAGGAAGTTGGGAATTTAAACTAGGAGTGGGGGGTGGCAGTTGGTGAAGAGATATGCAGAGACCACAGGTTGGGAAATCATATGAGCTTACCCACCATAACAGTGACAAAGGGCAAATGGCAAGTACTATTGGTGATGCTAGGAAAGGAGGGCAGGATGGGGGGGGTGGAAGGTGGTTACCCTTAATGCTAGGAGCCTTGGGAGGAAAACTGCTGAGTTACAGGTTCTCATGGCAGAGGAAGAGGTGGACATTGCAGCCATCATGGAAACATGGGCCACCCAATATAATGACTGGGACCTGTCTGTACCAGGGTACAGGTTATTTTGTAGGGACAGGGTGATTGGGAAAGGAGGGGGAGTGGCACTATATGTGAAGGAAGGACTGAAGTGTGTAAGAGAGGAAGGGGAGGAGGGTAGTACAGAGTTACTTTGGGTGCAAATCCAGGATTCCAAGAATAGGATTCTTAGAATGGGAGTGGTGTACAGGCCATCATCTCAGATGGAGAAGTTAGACAGGGAACTAGTGGGACAGAGCAGGAGGACCTGCGAGAAGGGTAATATGGTGATTGTGGGGGACTTCAACATGCCAGGAGTGGACTGGAGCACCCCAACAACCAGGAACAGAAGGGAGCAGCTACTGCTGGATGCCTTCCAGGACAGCTTCCTGCTGCAAATGGTCAGTGAACCAACCAGGTTGGAGAATACCCTTGACCTTGTGCTGGCAAATGGGGACTTTGTGAGAGAACTTACAGTGGAGGAACCGCTGTCAGGGAGTGACCACCACTCAGTATGGCTCACATTGGATATGGGCAAGGAAGGAGTGGAATCTGGCACAAGAGTGCTGGACTTCAGGAGGGCCGACTTTGGGAGAATGGGGGAAGTGGTAAAATGGTACCTGGCCAGAATTCAATCTAGTATGGATACTAACCAGAGGTGGGAGCTCATAAAGCTGGGGATAGTGGAGGCAACCAAAACCTGCTGCAAAGCCCAGAGCAAGAAGGCTAGGGCTAAGAAACTGAGCTGGTTGAGCAAGGAGGTCATGGAAAGGTAAGGAGGAAAAGAGCTGCCTTTAGGAAGTACAAGAAAAAGGGAGGGGTGGACAGAGAGTACTTGACAGAATCGAAGGAGGTGACAAGGGCAGTAAGGGAGCCAAAGCATCTACGGAACTCAGGCTGGCACAAGGCATTAAGAAGGGGAGAAGGACTTTTAAGCACATCAGGGAGAAGAGGAGCTGCAAGGACCACATAGTAAGGATTAGGAAGGGGTTGGGTGGAAGCAGGGTACGATAAGGCGGAAGCACTAAATGACTACTTCTGCTCAGTATTTACTAAAGAGAAGAGGGGGGTGACACCCAAGGTGGGAGAAATGGCAGAAGCAGGGGGGAAGTGGTGACAGATGGGGAAATCATGGAGGGCAGAGTTCGGGAGGGTTTGAAGGCACTGAGGGTGGACAAGGCGCCAGGCCCAGATGGCATCCACCCCAGGGTACTGAACGAGCTGGGCAGAGGTCCTGCAGGACCTTTGGCAGACCTATTTAATGCCTCACTACATTCGATGTGTGTACCTCAGGACTGGAGGATGGCTCATGTGGTGCCCCTCCACAAGAGTGGCCCCAAGGATGAACTGGGAAACTACAGACCAGTGAACCTCACATCCATCATGGGTAAGCTGATGGAGACTATCCTGAAGGAGAGGCTGGTGGCCCTCCTAGAGGACAAAGGACTACAGGACAGCAGACAGCATGGCTTCATACATGGCAGATCCTGCCAAACCAACCTGGTCGAGTTCTATGACTGGGTAACTAGGCAACTGGACAGGGGCCATGCAGTGGATATCCTGTATCTGGACTTTAGTAAGGCATTCGACTCGGTGCCACATGGAAGGCTGGGAAGGAAGTTAGTAGGCACAGGGGCGGGTGGAAAGCTGGTGAGATGGGTAGGAAACTGGCTGCAGGGAGGCAACAGAGGGTGGTGGTGGGTGGGAGTTCTCACACCCAAGGGCAGTGACGAGCGGTGTCCCACAGGGTCGGTGTTGGGACCATTGTTGTTTGGGGAGATTCATTGCAGACATATCATGGGACATTAAGAGCAAGATCAGTCTGTTTGCTGATGATACCTAGGTTGACTGATGGTGGATGACCTAGGGGATGGCAGGGTTGCAGGATGATCTGACAAAGCTTAAACCTGGTCAGACACCTGGCAACTGGGCTTTAATGCCAAAAAGTGCAAGGTTGCATTTTGGGATGAAGAACCCAAGGAGGAGTTACCAGCTAGGGGGAGTGCAACTAGCCCAGACAGAGGAGGAGAAGGATCTGGGTGTGCTTACAGGGTCAATGAACAACTCAGCACATTGTAGGAAGGCAGCTGCAAAGGCCAACAAAATGTTGGGTTGTATTGCAAGGGGTATATCCTCGAGGAGGGAGGAGGTGATTCTGCCACTGCATAGGTCATTAGTTAGACCACACCTGGAGTACTGCATGCAGTACTGGCGCCCATATCGAAGAGGGACATTAAGTTACTGGAGGTGCAGTGCAGGGCACAAAGATGATCAAGGGGCTGGGGACTTATCACACGAGAGGAGTTTGAAGGAGTTGAACATGTACTCACTGGAGGAGAGAGAGAGACAGGGTGACATGATTGAAACCTTTAAATACATGAAAGGAATAAACAAGATGGGTACAGAGGGGCTGTTCAAATTAAGGGAGGGGAAGGCCACCAGGGGCCATGATATGAGACTGGAGCGAGGAAGGTTCAGGAGGCAGATGAGGAGACACTTTTTTACAGAGAGGGTGGTGGCTGGGTGGAATGCGTTACCTGCAGAAGTGGTATGCAGTAGAATAGTGGACTGCTTCAAATGAAGATGGGACAGGACAAGGGGGAGGGTTAATGAAGGGGAAGGGTGGAAGGGAGGGGCAGCTGCAGAATAAGGGGTGCTAGCTGCACATTCGAGCAGACTTGATAGACCTCTAGGCCTTTATCTGCTGGTAAATTTTGTATGTTCGTATCACTATGAGAGCTCCCTAAACACAGTTCCTGTGTACCCCAGATCACAATGCTGCTGACCTGTTGATGCTGATCTGTTCTGGGTCCAGTCCTCTTCAGTATATTCATCAGCAACATTGGAGATGGCACCCAGGGCAAGTTGTGTCTCTTCGCAGATGACACAAAATTCCTTGATAAGGTAGATAACAGTGAATGGATTGGGGAGATACAGAGTGATAGACAGAGGCTAGAGAGGTGGTCCAAGGTTTGGCAGTTGAAATTCAATACCACAAAATGGAAGGTTATGATGTCTGGGGAAAAAAAATAGGACAGAATAGTGGATGGAAGGAGTCAAATTGAGCACTACAGCAGAGGAAAGGGACCTGGAAGTCATCATTAGTGACTGCCTCAAACAATCAAGCAGTGTAACAAGGTCTGTAGTAAGGCTAATGGGATGCTGGGGTGTAGCAGGAAAAAGGAGTTACTACTATCTCTATATAGGATATATCTCTGTTCTGGAGTCTGGGGACAATGCAGAGCATGGTGACCAAGATGATTCGGGGCAGACAGGGTAGATCTTACAAAGATCATCTCAGGCACTGAACATGTACTCACTGGAGGTCAGCCAATGGGGAGGGGTATGATAGAGACCATCAAGTTCCTAAAAAGAATAAACAATGTGAACTGTGGGGAACTATTTAACATGAGTATAGAGTCAGGAACCCAAGGTCAGGAGTGGAATATGGCAGGGGAAGGTTTAAGAAGGATGTGAGAAAGTTCTATTTTATGGAAGGGATGGTGGAGCTGTGGAACAGTCTGCCAGAAGAGTTGGTGGGCACCAAGACTATAAATGGTTTCAAACATGGCAGAGACAGAATGAAGGGTTTGGGGGTTGCTCAGGTCAGTAGCAGCAGGGAGGGTAGCAGGAGGGTGGAAGTGGAGGGACAAAACCCTGTATGGACAGTAGGTCCTGGGGCAGATAGGGAACTCTGGGCAGACTAGATAGACTTGAGGTCTTTTTCTACCATCTTGATCTATGTTTCTATATCACTGCAGAATGACCAGTGCTGGTTCAGTTTAATAGTGAAGCAAGCAAGGCAACATGATCAAAGATAACCCCTCTCCCGAAGGCCATGCAATTGCTTAAATGGCACTGAACCTCAACCTTAACCATGAGGTATTTTTTTTATCCTCCTTGCCAAATGGTCAAATGCAGAGAACAAAATCCCAAATGACAAGGAAATTTACTCTGGAGCAGGGCAAGCCCTCAGATTCCTTAGTCATCTGACTCCTTCCATATCATGCAGGCCTCTGGACCTCTGACCTCTTGCAGTGCCTCTTGAGCAGCCGGTTCCATCTCTCGTCTAGCTTGACACATTCTTAAGGGAAGCCATCTCTGTTTGCTCCTGGAGGTTGAGCTGGTTCTCTCATATCTATGCAACTACTGTTCTGTGACATCCTACACATTCCGGCTTTTGAGACCGCTAGGTAGTCTCAGCCTGACACTTGACTACAGTACCTGCTGTGGATCTCCACTCTCTTCTCTCTGCAAAATACTGGTTCTCTCAGCATTATCTTTCCAGCTGGCTAGCACGTGAATGCCACTCATTCCTCACCAGGCATTAGCAGTCTGACCTCAGGGGTCGGCACAGTAGTGGTGGGCATGGAGGTCAGGGGTACTGGCTCCAATTCTCTTTTTTCCTAGGGCTCCTGCCCATATTTACACCTCATGACCCCCCTGGTTCAGGTGGCAGGAGTTGGTAGAGTGTTTTGGTGGTGCTGAGCTGGTGGTCTGAGCTTTATCTCACTGCAGTGGTTGCCCACCTTTGATGTGTCTGGAGCTGCATTACTACATGGTGCAGTAGATGCCAGTACAGCAAGTCCCTGCCATTCCCCCTTTTGTTCAGGTCACATCCTGGGGGCTGATGGTGACATCTGCCAGTGGCAGCATTCTAGATTTGGGGTTGCTGGGCCCCTAAGGTAAGCTCCACAAATTTGGGAGGCGGAAGTTCCATTTACATGAGCTATTTAAATCATTCCCACAAACCATATTTTTCAATTTATGCATGAGTAAAAAAAAATGATATGCACAGAGAGATATTCTTTTTCAAGACATAACAGAAACTAGTGTTTAATTCTGTGTTGTATATTTATAGAAAGCCCGAAAATGTGGTTTCATAAACAAGAACTTCCTTTCCATAGGTTCAAGTAAGTTATGTAGATAAATGCATCTTAAGCCATTGTTCAGTTTTCTACTGCAGCACTGCCACTGTGGTATTCTAAGTAAGTGGCGCAAAAGTAAAGGAAAAAAGGGTGGCATTCAGGAGGTACAAAGAAACACAGTGGGAGGAGGGTAGGGAGCTGTGCCAGGTTAAATGGGGAAGCAGGGATGGCAGTGAGGCATGCAAAGGCACAAACAGCAGAAAGGATAACCAAATGGGTGGCAAAAGGATATAAGACTTTCTTCAGGTACATAAGTAAGAAGAGGAAGGCAAGGGAAGGGATGGTGAGGATAAGGTGACTGCAGAGGAGGATCAGGTAAAGGCTGATATCATGAACAGGTACTTCTGTTCAGCCTTCACAATGGAGGGAGAGTGGGACGGACCACCGAGGAGCAGCAGGAACACGGGTGGTGGTGGGGAGAACACAAGTCCAGGTACAGAAGAATGAGTCCTGAAGAGACTTGTAAACCTGAAAGTGGACAAGGCCATAGTGCCTGATGGGATACACCCAAGGGTACTAACAGAACTCAGGAAGGAGCTTGCTACACCACTGATGGCTTTATCTAACAATCCACTGGAAACAGGAGTGGTTCCAGAGGACTGAAGGAGAGCTGATATAGTCCATCTCCAAAAGAGTGGCAGCAGGGTGGAGGCTGGCAACAAAAGACTGGTCAGTTTCACATCAGTGGTGAGGACATATTTTTTGTCACAAAGGTTTTTTATCCTCTTGGGCAGGTCTTGGGTGGCTTATCAGTAGGGATGTAAGTTTGTCATGGCAGTCATACACGTCATTGATTCCATGACATTTGATCTTTATTCAGGACTTCCATGACTTTCACTAGTGTCATCAGAATGTAGCAATGATGACAGTGCCACAACATTTACTACTGTTTACTAATGATTTCATGAACAAACAATGAGTCATTAAAACCTCATCCATGACAAACTTACATCCCTACTTATCAGCTCTGTTCCCATTCCTGACAGTCATCCCTTGCCTCTCTCCAGTCACAGGGAAGTACCCTTGAGGATTTCCCTCTGCAGCGGAACAGGAGGACCATCCTCTCCAACATACATTTCCAATGAAGCCTCAGGCAGGAGCACCAGGGCAGACCACCGGAATATGAGCAGGACTTCACAAATCCCAAGCCTCTCTTTTCCTGTTTTCCTTGTCCCTGCTTCTTGCCGTAAGAGCATCAAGTGTGTACATGGAGGTGCGCATGCCTGACTTTGCACTCCAGCACCCTCCTGTACTTGCTGCTTGACCTGCACTGCTGTCAGGCCTCCACCTAGTGACAGTTGTATGCTGGCTGACATGCCTCCCCACACTGGAAGAGGAAGAGGAGAACTGTTCCCTGAGATGCTCAATCCTCTTCTGCCCTGGGTGACCCCTGGTGACCTGAGGGCATTCCTGAATCTGGGGCACCAGCATGGGAAAAGGTAAGGCATGCATGGTGCCTCAGCTCTCTTCACCATCAGGCTGCCTCCAGTGGTGAGGAAGTTAATGGAAACCCTGTTAAAAGAAAGACTAGTGCAATATCTTGAACCCCTTGGGTTGCAAGGCCAAAGGCAGCATAGATTCATAAGGGGAAGGTCATGCCAGACACATCTGATCAATTTCTTTGACTGTGAGACCAGTGAAACAGATCAAGGAAGGATAGTGGACATGGCTTACTTGAACTTCAGGAAAGCCTTTGACATTGTGCCACATAGGAGACTGATAAAGAAATTGGACAGTCTGGGGGTGGGATCCAAAGTGATAAACTGGGTAAAAAAATGGTTACTGGATAGGTGGTAGAGAGTGGTGGTAAATGACACACACTGTAATGAGTGAAGTCGGACCAGCGGGGTGCCACATGGCTCAGTACTGGGACCAGTCCTGCTCACTGTCTTCCTAAGTGACATTGCAGAAGAGCTGGAAGGAAAGGTATGCCTTTTTGCAGATTATACCAAAATCTGTAATAGGGTGGATATTCAGGAGGAGGTGGAGAGAATAAGCAGGGACCTTAGAAAACTTGAGGAGTGGTCAAGGGTATGGCAATTGAGGTTCAGTGCCAAAAAGTACAAAGTCATGATCCTAGGGCATGGAAACCCAGGCACTGATGATATAAAAATGGGGGTCGGGGGGACGGGTACTGATGGACACTAAGCAGGAAAGAGATCTTGGGGTTATAATGTCTGTTCAATGTCCTCCGCAGCCAGTATAGTGTTATGCTTATGCAACTGTGTTAGTTTGGTTTTGGCCATTCACAATCTCTATTCCAGAGGAATTACCACCCTGTAGGGGTACAAAAGGCAAGGAACCCTCGCAGTGGGTTCCACCCCTAGAGGTGCCATGGGATGACTCCCGTGCCTAAAGGTACCTTAGGAATCCCCCTAAGGAGAGAGTGCTGCCATTGGACGAGGAGGGGAGGATGGTGGGGCAAAGAAAAAGTGATTCATAATGAGGCTGAGAGGAACTGCTTATATAACTCAGGAAGTGGGAATGTCTGGCTACTTGGCCATCGAACTCCAGGCATAGCCTTTCCAATTCAGTGTCCTACACAGCCAGTATAGTGTTATGCTTGTGCAACTGTGTTAGTTTGGTTTTGGCCATTCACACTCTCTGTTCCAGAGGAAATACCCTGTAGGGGTATGAAAGGCCAGGAACCCTCGGAGAGGGTTCCACCCCTAGAGGTGCCATGGGACGATTCCCGTGGCTAAAGGTACCTTAGGAATCCCCAAAAGAAATGTAGTACAATCATATCCCAAAGAATGAGGTGACACAAAGCTTATGAGCAAGCAATAACTGTGACGTAGGAGCAATAACTGCAACGTAGTAGTAGAGAAACACAGACAGTTTGATAACGTATTGAGATGCCCCGTTTGATAATGTAATGAAATGCCCAGGTTGTGTAGCATGATACTAATGGTTTACATTGAGAATGAGGGGATCCTCTAAGGAGAGAGGGAATGGCAGGACATCCTCCACCTCCATCCAACAGCAGAACCTACTTAAAGAAACTAGGGGACAATACTATGCTAACTAACAGTTATGACCTGAGGCAATGGAGGAGAGAAAAAAAACCCATGAGGAGGAAATCTCTGGGGATCCAAGGCCTAGGTCACCTTCCCTCCAGGCTTGGGATAGTTTATTTAGTGACAGCTCTGCAGCTGCAATTTGGAAAACCCAATTAAAGGGAGGTGGAAAATATTCCAATTTGGAGGAAGGTTCTCACTCAAACCCTCTAACGGGAATGCCTTGGAAAGTTGTGAGAAAACTCTGCAACAATACATGCAACCAAGGCGGAGGAGGAGAGCAACGACTGCTGAGGCACTCACCTGGTATACCATCCCTAAACTCAAACCAGGTGAACCAGAGACAGTCATAGGGAGAATGCGGTGATGGTGCCTTGCTAGGGAAACCACTAAATTCAATGGCTAACCGTTACAGTGGAACACTAGAGCCAAAGGAGATCATCATAACCACCCTTCACTGCTAGTCTTAAATTCTACACCAGGAGCTGCTGTCACATAGCAGGCAGCTAAAGCCAAGCCCGGGGTGAGGACATTCCCAGCTATGGGCCAGATGAGAAGGATCCCACTCCAAGTTGGACATGCTCAAGATGCAGACAAAATGCAGAGCGAGACCGTCGGCTGCAGGGACCCTGCACCAGAATAGAATGGCTGGCATGCCCTAGAATTAGACTGAGAGCTGAGAAACTGGTGAGTTGATTAAGCATGGTGTGCTGATCGTAATGAGCAGTGAGTGCTGAGACCTTGCAAGGTCGAAAGCAGATTGAGTGCAGCAGACACCCCAGAGGCTGAAGTCAAGAGGATGCATTAGGCATGAGTAATCAATTGCGTAAGCAAACGTGGACCTGTACATAGGTCAGTAAACAGAGTAATAAGTGGACCTGCACATAGGTCTGCATAACGTAGTAGCAATGAAACAGCACTGAATAGTGGGGCAAGCCAGCCAGACATTTAAAAGCCAAAGCAAGGTGACAAATACTCTGAGGATTTTCGACAGCTAAGGCAGGATTTAGAATAGAAACAATGAGCCACATGGGGCCATGACTCCCCAAACACTTCCCAGAGTCCCCACTGTATGACAAACAAGAAAGTGATGGAAGGCTGAGCACCACATGCAGATATAAAGCTAATTTAACAGCCTCAGCAGGAGCTTTTTTTTAGCTGACCTCTGAGTATAACAGAGTAAATAAATATAAAAGCAACATCTGTATGGAGTACATTGAGTTGTAGCTGCAATAAACATAAATAAGGAGACACACTACTCTGAAAGCAGGTGTAGCCAGGCAGTGCAATGAATGTGTTATAACGAGGTAAGCAGAATGAGACAGCATGATTGAGCTGCATAGCTAGGCTCAGTGTAAACCTTAGTCAGGTGAAATCAATCGAGTATGCAACATGGAGCAGCTATGGTTGAGCTGAAACACACAAATAATGACTGCAGATGCATTGTAGTCGTTTGAGAGTTGAGTGACTAAAAGCAAGTAGTAGGAGCTCTGGAATAATATGCTGGTGTAACCCCCCTGCAAATGGGGGTTCCCAAAAGACTTCCAGGAGCTTGCTTGAATGCTCCAAGCCTGAATGGTGTTTGGCGTTTTAGCCATTTATCAGTGAGTGTTTTTAGAACCTCTGGTACTGTCTCTTTAAGAGCTGTCTGCTTGCAGACATAATTAGTTTGTATGGGGGACTGTGTGTTTCTTTGATTGAGTACCACTCAAGCTGCTGCCAATTCACTCCATTTTTGCAGTCACTAGGAGTGCAAAGGGAACCTATCTGAAAGATGTAACTGTTTGCCAGAAATAATTTAGAGTAATAATGAAAATACAGTTTGTCTAACCTGCTTTCTTTGCAGTCAGAACTGTGTTTGCCTAGTTCCCCATTCTAGTTTTGAACTGCTGAACTGGACCAATCAGTGTGGGGTAAGCTAGCTCTAAAATGGTGCCTTGGACGAATCAGAACTTGGACTCATAATCTGAGCCAGCCACAAGAGGATTGTATGGGCAGTGACTCTGGGAGATGTAGTTTAGACTTCGGCGCCTTTTTGGACCAACAGCAGCAGTCTATTGTGAGTGACAGCCAATCCAGTCAAGAACTGGGAGGAACTCAAAGGAAGTGCCCGGTTTTGTCTGTTGGAGTTTCAGTTTAGATCTGGCAGTGAAGGGAAAAGAAACCCTGTGCTCCTTCAGTGCACAGTTTCAGTCAAAAAACGTGTGTAAGGCCCAGAGTTCCGGTCTGCAGCTTGTGTAACTGCTTGTTAGGACTGAATCCGTCCTGTGAAAAGAATCAAAGGATCTCTGAAGAGTAGAAACCAGGCTCACCCTGTAGAAGACTGGAGAAATTGTTGAATTGCACTCGGTCTGTCAGGAACTGAATCTGCTGTGTGTTCTCCCCGGTATTGTGCAGTAATTGCATCGACAGAGAAGCAGCCTGCCTGGTATAGTACTTTCTTTTTACCATATAAATGTGTGAAGAGTCTCGTGGAGCTCAAGAGTAGCCCTGCTGACGTTGAAGGACCCTATCTTGTTTGGAGGTCGTGAGTACTAATTCAGGGTCGCCCTGTTGAATTCCACATTAAATCCAAATGGAATCACTGTACTGCTGACTGTTTAAACTAATTTTCTTTTCACTGTGTGAAAGGGCCCCTACCAGCTGCCACGGTTTGGACTAGCCACTAGGGCTTGGGTACCAGGGACAGTAACTGGTAGGGATAGGCTCAGCACAGAGCCATAGGTAGATAGTAAAGTGATAAGCCAATTAACCTGATTTCCCTGTCCTGTTATATCCCCTAAATAAATCAGAGCTGCTTGTTTCAGCAAAGTTATACTGCCTGAGGTATTTGTCTATGTTAAAGTACTGTACTGTGATTGTTGCACTGTATCTTATTTCTACAGGAGGTCCCAGTGCGGAACTAGTCCTGGGGGTAAGTGTATATCGAAGGTAATTCTGATATATTGTGTGGGCCACTAGTGGGAAGAAAGGGGGGTTGCAGTGTCCCAGAGGGCTGTGACCAAGTAAGTTTAACTATTGCAAACCCTGACCTCTGGGTGGAGGCACCCGCCATTGGATCCAGGCCCCTCAACCTGTTAGTGGCAAATCAGGCAGGGGTAGTAGCCCCTGGGATAGCGCCATCTGGGGGTTACACTAGGAGTTTAGAAACAAAGCCTCAAAAACTAAACAAAACCAAAGACACACAAACACAGAACAGGAAACAAAGAAAGAAGAAGCACACATGCAGCTGAAGGCAAAATATAAACCAGAAGCAAGAAAATAAACACAGAAATCCAGCAAAGACAAGCAGGAGCAGCAAAGGGGGCTCAGCCAGCACTGCAGGCCCCAACCAGCTCAGAGGACAGACGGACAGAGCCTTCGGCTGCAAAGAAAAAGTGTTTCACATTGAGGCCTAGAGGAACTGGGTATATAGCTCAGGAAGTGGGAGTAGCTGGCTGCTTGGCCATCAAACTCCAGGCATAGCCTTTCCAAATGACCTCAAAGTGTCAGGTCAGTGTGACAAGGCAGTAGGCAGGGCCAGTGGGATGCTGAGGTGCATAGGGAGAGTTATCACCAGCAGGAAGAGGGAGGTAGTGTTACCACTGTACAGGTTGATAGTGAAACACCATCTGGAGTACTGTGCCCAGTTCTGGAGGCTACATCTCCGAAAGGAAATAGTCAGGGTGGAAGCAGTTTAGAGGGCAACTAAAATGATGTAGGAGCTGCACAAAGAAACCATATGAGGAAAGACTGAGGGATCTCAACATGTACACCCTGGGGAGGGGCATGACAGAAACCTATACGTACCTCATGGAGGTGAACAGGGTATAGGATGGGAGTCTATTTCAAGTGAGGCAGTGCACCAGGACAAGATGGCATGCAATGAAGCAGGAAACGGGGAAGTTTAGGATGGATGTCAGGTAATACTACTTCACTGAAAGAGTGGTGGACACCTGGAACAGTCTGACAGCTAAGGTAGTGGGGGTGATAACAGTGGTGAGGCTTCAGTCATTCATAGAGTAGGCCTAGGGGAATACTGGTAAATTTACAGGGAGGGTCACCAGGGACCAGCATGGGTCTGTGGATATAATAGGCAAGGAACATGTGGGTAGGCTGGGTGAGCCAAGTGGTCCATTTTCTGCTGACAAAGTCCATGTTTCTAGGTTTCTACTGCTTCTGACTGAGCTCAAAATGTGCAGCTCTGGGAAACTGAAACTTATCATGCTGTAGAACAAAGGTAACTAGCAAAACTTCCTGCAGATTTGCTGCTTCTGTAAACAGCTGGCACATGAGTGCTGCTGAAATCTCCACTATATTCTTGTAAATGTATTTACTTATTACATTTTCTTGATTGGGCAGGCCCACTGAGACTGTCAATTTCTCAGGGGTGATCTGGATTTAATTACATTGAGAGATAAGGAAACAGACTTTTTGCAATCATACAATAAAAAAACAGAATTTTTGAAATCATACATAAAAAAACATTGAGTTCTTACTTTCAGTAACACTTGTTACATATGTTTGGTACACTATACTTGAATAAAATGTTCAAATTCCAGTGACCAACTCTGAGCTAAATGCTGTCTTGCAAAAAAGTACACTGTTTTAATGCTGAATGTAAGGAGTGCAACAAACCAGAGGGATGATCTTACATACTCTTGTAAAATAGTTTTATTGTATTGTGAAGACAGAAGGGATGTAGGGTCCATCTTGTCCAACCCTCCTGCCGCACAGCAGTGACCACATCCAGTTAGAGTATAGACACACGTTCAAGCTAGACAGATGTGGACTATTGGGAACGGTCCTCAGATGGTTTTGATCTTTCCTCAAGGGTAGGATTCAGAGAGTGGAGTTTGGAATTCATTCTTCAGCCCCTCTCCGCCTACCCTGTGGCATACTGCAGGGCTTCATCTTGTCACCCATGTTGTTTGCAGTATATATGCTGCTGTTGGGAGAGATGATTAGGCAGTACAGTCTGAGTTTTCACTGCTATGCAAATGATACTCAGCTGTACATGTCCTTTGTGTCTGGACAAGATGTGATCCTCTCGGGTATTTAACAACTGTCTGTCCAAGATCCAGGACTGGATGAGTGCCAGCTGGCTGCGGTTGAACCCAGCTAAAACTGAGGTGTTGGTGGTGGACCCAGATCATCGGGAGGTGGGTTTGTCGGCAGGACATCCTTCTCGGCTTTAGCTCGGGGGTTTCAGCTGACTACCGCAGATTGGGTGTGGAATCTGGGCATTATTTTGGATGACGGACTAACCCTTAAATCTCAGGTGTTGGCCCTCGTCAAATCCTCTTTTTACCATCTGAGGAATATCACCCAGGTGAAGCATCTGGTTCCACCTGATGATCTTCCAGCGTTGGTCCATGCCTTCGGTAACCTCCTACCTTGACTATGCAATGCCCTTTACCTAGGGCTACCAGGGGTTGATATCTGCCACCTGTACCTAGTGTAGAATGTGGCAGCCAGTTTATTGAATGCTACTTCTAGGACCAGTCATATAATACCTGTGCTCCGTGGACTGCGCTGGCTGCCAGTACAGTGGCGGATCACCTTTAAGGTCAGGCTACTGACCTATAAAGCCTTACATGATCAAGGACCCCATTACCTGCAAGATCTCCTTTGCCCTTACCGCCCCCTCCATCCTCTCTGATCCGCCACTGAGGGATTGCTAGAAATTCCCAGGATTCGTTTAAAGACACCGGGAGCCAGATCCTTTGCTTCTGCATCTCGACCCTGTGGAATTCTCTACCTCTTTGGGTAAGAGAATGCCTGACTGTCCAGAGTTTTGAGACAGCACTAAAACCGTATTTATTTAACCTAGCATTTCCAGACTAGTTTTTAACTGAAGTTAGCCTGGCGTATTTAGATTTTATGGAAGCTGATATCTATGATATTGTAATTTTATGGATTGTAAATATTTTGATTGTTATATGTATTTTAAATTGTTATTTTCTTTTGTTTGGCATATGTACAGTACCTTGGTTTTAGAAAAACACTCCATAAATAAAGATTTCATTCATTCATTCATTCTGGAGACTGTGCTGCCCCATATGTACCCACCTCTCTGAATAGAAGGAGGAGGTCACTAGGCCCTGGGCTGAGCTGATCAGGTTCCAGGTGGCCTTGTCTCTTACTCAGGGGTCACCAAGTCCAGTGCTGCTGCCCTAGAGGATGCCTGAGGGGATGGCCAGCTGGGCAGTGGTGGGCTCTGGGAGGCTGGGGGTGGCAGGCCAGGGGCATATTCCTCCACCAGTGTCACCATTCAACTCCTTCACCATTCTAGCAGAATGGACTGCTGGGAGGTGACACCTACAGTACTGGCAAGGGAGGTGTTGGGGTCTCCCAAAGGGGGGAACCCAAGGTCTGTGGCAGAGGATCTCTGCAGAAGAAGCAGCTTCTGGTGGAGGACTTGATCGTTAAGGGGATAGATATGGGAACATGGAAGGGGATGGAGAGGGAGGTAAGGTGCCTATCTGGCACTTCCACTTGAAGGGATAGTAAGTGGATCCTAAGGTTTGCTAGGATGGCAGGGCCGAGGGGGAACTAGATGTTATTGTCCATTTGGGGACCAATGACCTAGCTAGAGATACAGCTGGGATTGTTGAGTGTGAGTTCAGGGATCTGTGGATCTGAGAATCTGGACCTGTACAAAGTTGCTGGCCTACATCTATGTGGTAGAGGAGCTGTAGCCCTCAGTGAATAGTTTAAATTTTACTTTGGTGAACATTTAAACTAGCTGAGGGTGGTGGTGGAAGGACAGACGGAGGCAAGTAGAGACCCCCACCCACACACACACACACTCATGCACACAAAATGAAGCAGGAGGGAATGGGAACCTAAGGGAGTGAAAATTCCCTTAGGGAGCAGGTGCAAGGCAAAAGAACGGGTACTGGAGACAAAGGGGAAAGGAACAAATGTGGTAGTATGAAAGTGGAAATGAGGCAGAGCCAAAGGAAGGAATGCAGGGTTGCACACAGGCTGGGAGAAAGATGTACAAAGTCAAGTGTGCAAATGCAAGAAGTCTTGAAAATAAAATTCCAGTAGCTGGCCTGGTGGCACTGGGGGTTGAGGCGTTGGTCACTACACCTCACGCCATGCCGGTGACCCAGGTTGGGGAATGAGCCTGGACCGCCGGGGGTTGGCAGGGGTGAAGGAGGCTCGAGCATCTGGAGGACTGCTGTCCTCTCTTGGGGCGGGGGAGTTTGTTGTCCTGCTCATTGAGTGCCATCTGGCACCAACTGGAGGGCAGTACAAGTCCGGCGGCACGTACAGACATCGTCACTTTGGTGGGGCGGGGGGACAGGAGTAAAGGTGGAAAAAGGGAGCTGGTGAGCTCCATGATGGCCCCGCATCCCTGAGTTGCCCCCAGATTTTGGATAGTGCTCTTGAGGGGGCGAGATGGCTGGTGCTGTCCTCCCTGGCCCCACCATGGGGTCAAGCCTCGGGGGGGAACTACCGGGTGTTGGTATGAGCGGGGATGCATGGGTTCGGAGGGCAGGCCATAGCCACTTGCCAGACTCCAGGGCAGAAAAATAGAACAATTAAAAAAATAAAATACATAAAATTCCACATCTTGAGGCCATCACGGCAAAGGCAGACCTGGACATAGTGGTCATCGCTGAGTCATGATGCACAGACACCACAACTGGGACATGGCTATACCAGGATGCACACAGTTCAGTAAGGATAGGGAAGGAAGGCAAGGGGAAAGGTTGTGTTATATGTCAGTGAAGATATCAAGACAACAGAAATGCAGTGGAGTAAGGAAGGACTGGAGGTATTGTGGGTCACCCTGGAGGCAGCAGCTGAAGTCTTTATTCAGACTGGGGTGATTTACAGATCTCCAGCAAAGATGGAGAATCTATGCAAGGAAAAGGGAGAAACCATAACATGATGTCAGATAAGGGGGAGGTACTGTTAATGGGAGACTTCAGTCTCCCAGACATTGATTGGAGCCTCCTGACCGTAGCTTCATCTAGAAGCAGGGTCATCCTACACGCTAAGTAGGGGTCGTTTGTGAGTTGACTAGTCACAGAACCTACTGTACTGGTGATGGGGTAATACTGTACCTGGTAGTTACAAACAGGTACAGTGTTGTGGATGCCAGGGTGACATGCCACCTGGGGACCAGTGATAACCGGACAGAGTGGTTTAACATTAGGATGACAATGGAGGTAAACTGTGCAAGGGCAAGGGTCCTGGATTTCAGGAGAACAGATTAAACTTAAAAAGAGGTGAATGCCTCAGAAATGCTCTGGCAGGGGGATATTACCCTGATGGGGTAAAGGGACGGTGGGCCAGATTAAGGGATGTAATTGTGAAGGCAACAAACCTCTATGTAAAAGAGGTGCATGAAAGCAGGAGAAAAAAGAGACCAATGTGATTCTCAAGGGAAGTGGCGGCAAGGGTAAGGGCAAAAAGGGTAGCATACTGGCAAAAACAGAGGGAAGCAGGGAAGGTGGTGAGGGGCTGTAAGGCACAAACTTAGGAAAAGAATAGCCGGGGGGGAGTAACAAAGGGGGACAAGACCTTTTTTAGGTATGTATGTGAAAAAAGAAATACAATGGAAGGAACTCTGAGACTGTGAAGTGCCAGGGAAATTGTGCAGAAGACGATCAGGAAAAAGCAGATATCCTGAACAAATAACTCTGTTCTACCTTCACAGTGTAAGGGGAAGGAGATGGGCCACATATAGATTACAGAACCACTTAAAGGGAGAGACTCTAACCTCCAACTGGAACCCAGCTCCACTCTGACCTCCAGCTGGAACCCAAACTGGGCCCTTTCAAAACTAAACTCCACTCTTATCGTTCTACTTCTGGCTCCTGAGACTGTGATCACTATCAGCACTTAATTACTCTCCTTCTACCATTTATCCTCCTGGCATTAGTCATCTCTTTCCATCTACCCCCTTCCCTTACCTGACTCTTTCTTGCCTTAGAGCATGTGACCCTTTCATTTACCTTTGTGCTTTTACCTCTGGGCCACCCCACCCCACCCCTGTGCACCAGTCATGCACCAACAAGGCCCCCTGAGCTGCTCCAGTCTCTTGACTCCCTTTCCTCTGATCACCAGCTGTTCTCAATTGCCCCTATTTCTTCTCTGACCCACTCTTACTCCTGTCTTCCTATCCCCATCTATCCCTCCTACCAGTGCCCATAGGGCCCGGGAGAAGTGCTCCCAATATTTTAGAGACCAATATTTAAAAAATTGTGTATTTTTATTTTATTTTCAGTAATTAGAAGGCAAAAACAATCAATACTTTTTTACAGTCTTTGGTGGTGGGGGGGGATTGGGGTCATGCCGATCTACTCATGATTCGACCCGATGTCTGATTGTTAAATAAAAATGTACCTTTGCTTCTGGCTGTTTTTGTGATTAGTAGTCCATGCTGACAATCAGCATTCATTGACTCCACCAATCACTTATTTCGTTTTTGTTGTCAGTTCAGCAAGAACTCTCATTGGCGCCGTTACTCAATCATTGTCCAACCCATCGGATCAGTAGGCTTAGCCAATCATAAATTGACACAGGGTAGACAACATGCTGGGTGGCAAACTGCACTTCTTCTGGTGCCATCTCCTTTGCAAGTGTGAGGAGGAAAGAGTGAGGAAAAAATGAGGAACAACTCATCTCATTGGACGGAGACTATCTGTATTGTAGGCGGCTGCTGAGAGAGGCTGAGGGATAGCACCCTGAGATAGAGCAACCTTGATTTAAACCTGGGATGCACTGCAATCTTTTTTTTTTTTTTCCCACAAT
This sequence comes from Neoceratodus forsteri, assembly GCA_016271365.2. Classification (NCBI taxonomy): domain Eukaryota; kingdom Metazoa; phylum Chordata; order Ceratodontiformes; family Ceratodontidae; genus Neoceratodus; species Neoceratodus forsteri. The sequence continues at coordinate 1,745,711,482 of CM057449.1, forward strand.
TAATCCGTCTGTATCTGACAGAAGTAAAAACAAGCTACAGCATGTAGAAAAAAATCGAGGATGGTGGAAGTTGAAAGTTTTTAACGGTATGCTTCCTGCTTGCCTGTTGAGGGAGGTTGGGGACTTCATCTTTTTCATTGCCAAAATAAAATCTGAAAAGCGGACTTATATGATGTTTTTCTCAATATGTGCAATAGAGTTCACTGATAAAATAGGCAGCATCATTCAATCGACATTCCATAACTATGCATGTTTCAAGTCTTGTAACACATTTGGTGAATTCTCTTTCTATGTCGGCTCACGCTTGCGTGCCAGCTAACATATTGCAGCAGTAGCAGATTTGAACCTGCGGTCACTGTGGGCAAATCCAGGGCATGCATCAGTAGGTGTGTCCCTCATTCCTCAATAAGACAGCATGAAAGCGCCACACCAGCAACACATAATGTGGCGAGCACATCTAAGAAAAGGTCCGCTGCAATGAGAGCCAAGCTCGTCCTGCAGCGGTACCTCCCGACGAGCCTTTCCTGGTGAAGCATTCTAGTAAACATGGCGGCAGTGACTGCCACCACCGCCTGCCACAATGCTGACTTCGGGGGTGCCCAATTCCCCTGTTGGCATGCCTTGACCCCAGTTCATGTGCCTACAGGAGCCCACTCGGATCGGGAATAATGCCCCCATTTGTTGTGTGTGCCAAGGGGTGCCATCCCTCGGCTCTAGCCCCGGTATGTGTAGCAGGGTGCCCAATCCCCATCTGCTAGCCTCCCAAACACTCAGGTGGCACACTGTGAGCCCATCCCAGTGTGCCAAATGCCTCTGTAAAAAGAAAAGTCCCACAATGGTTTTTTTTTTTAACCTGTAAAAAAGTTCTATTGTGCTTACGCAACTGGATGAGATGTTGCTTGTGTGACTTGACTTACATTGTTGATTTTATTGATGTTGTGGCTTTCTGCCTCTCTAGCCATGGGATAGACCACCCTATTAGGGTATGATGCAAGGAACCCTAAAGGAGGGTTCCCCTCATAGGCGCTGCGGGAATGTTTCCATCGGTTAAAGGTAGCTTAGGAAGAAGTCCACGGGTAAGAGAGATGTGCCGCTGGAGAAGGAGGGGTGGTGTGGGCAAAAAGAAGTGAATCCTGGGAAGGCCCAGGGTGAGCTACTCATTTAAAGCCTGATGGGGGAGTAACGTAGTTGCTCCAGCCAATCGAACCTTTGGCTTATAGCCTTCCCATTTGATTGTGCTTACACAACTGGATGAGATGATGCTTGTGTGACTTGACTTACATTGTAGATTTGATTGATGTTGTGGCTTTCTGCCTCTCTATCTGTGGGTTAGACCACCCAATTAGGGTATGATGCAAGGAACCCTAGATGAGGGTTCCCCACCCATAGGTGCCGCAGGAATGATTCCGTTGGCTAAAGGTAGCTTAGGAAGAAGCCTAAAAAGAATACCCAATTGGGTGTCGAGCATCTAAGATGCAAGGATGATGAATTAATGAAATCTGAGAAGATGATTAAGACAGACTTCCTAAGGAGAGAGGGGAAAGCCAGAGCCATCATCCGCCTCCATCCAACAGCGGAACCTAACTAATTAACCTAAGACAGATATTAACCTAAGTAAACACTAACTCTGACTAATATTATGACCATTGGCATGGAGGAGAGGAAAAAAGGACTTTAAGGAGGAAACCTCTGGGGATCCAAGGCCTTGGTTGTCTTCCCTTCAGGCCGACCACATTTTATTTAAGGATGTATGTCATTAAAGAGAAGGATTCATTAAGAGAAGCATATGAGTAGAAAAGATGATGACGGGATAGGGGAAAATCCCTATACAAGAAAACTGAGGAAGAGGAGACAGGAAGGAACTCGAATTGAGCTTGGAATGAAAGAAATGAACTTGAAATTGAACTTGGACAATGGCAGTAGGCTCGGCACAGCAATGTGACTAAGGAGAATCCTTGAAAGGAGGTAAATTCAGAATTGAATAGAGTAATGTGATTAAGCAGGATCCTTGAAAGGAGGTAGATTCAGAAATGAAATTGAAAAGGAACTTGAACGATAGTGGAGAGCCTCCAGCCATCCCTTAGTGAAGGGCAACGGATGGGAAGGCATGGCGCTTGAGTGGAGATAGAGTCAAATTGAGGTAGCAGGGATAGAGCCATGATTGGAGTAAATCCTTGCTGGCTGGGATAGAGCCATGATTGGAGTAAATCCTTGATGACTGGTACGAGATAATAAGTGGTGAGTGATGACCAGAGTCATGAACCTGATACACGCAGCAGGAGGGCTGCAGGTCGATGAGGTGGCATATGATTAATGATAGGTAGCCAGATACAGGATAGGGGAAACCCCAAAAGAAGGTACTGGACAAGGAAGGTGGGAGAGCACCCACTAGAGGGAGGAACGAAGGAAGGGACTCAGAGTAGCAGATTGAACAAGCTAGCACAGGAATCATGATAGGTATGGTACGTGAAGGATAGGTATGCCCAAAAGAAATGGCAATCAAAGGCCGAGAGTAGAGCGAAGTCAGGATGGATGGCACTGGATGAGAACAGCAGGAGAGCAGCAGTGAGGGCAAGGGGGAAGCGATGGAGAAAGATGATTCCAAGGCTGAAATAGGCTAGATACTGAAGGTGGTAGCCCAGGATGAGGGAAAGCAATGGGGTGAAGCCAGGACTGTAATTTAGCCCCGATGGCAGGAGCGAGCAAGGTAAAATAGGAACGGATGAGGTACAATGAGGGAGGGAAGCCCAGAAGGTCAGAATGGGTAAGGGTAAGATACCAACTTGAAGATGAATTGAATAATGGTGGACAGCAGCCAACCAGCCCTTAGCAAAGACGACGAACAGGAAAGCATGGCCTTGAGTGGAGGTAGAAACCAGTTGAGCAATGTAATGAAGGAAGCTCCTCAAAATGAGGTAGATTCAGAAATGAACTGGAGAGGAACTTGGAGGGAAGCAATGGACCATGGATGAAGAGGAGTGACGCCATCAGTGGATTGAATCCCGATGGCCAGTATGAGAAAAGGCAGCTGGTATGAGATAAGGAGTCTGGAACCTGAGACATGCGGCAGGAGGGCCATGAGTCACTGAACAAAATGGATGATGGATGATGAGGCGTGATACCTTGAGTGGATTGAATCCAGATGGCTGAGCAGGGACAGCATGGATGAGGGAATATGGAATGAAGTCATGAACCTGAATACATGCAGCAGGAGGGCTTCAGTTAGATAAGGTGTTACAGGAACCATGATAGGCAAACTCAAAAGAAATGTCGAATGCAGGCCGAGCATGGAATGAATCCTAGATGGCCATTAGGGAATTAGAATGACAGGAGGGTGAATCAGATGAATGCCAAAAATGAAAAATAAAAAGAATGAAAGCAGGCCAGGAGTGGATCGAATCCAAGATGTCCAGCACAGGTAAGACCTGCAGGATGTCAAAGTGGAGGAGGAGGCCAAACCAAGGTGACAAATACTCTGAGGATATTCGGCGGCGCGGCCGGATTTAATAATGAAGCTATATTAACATCCTCAGCAGGAGGTCAGGCGGCTGACCTCAGAGTTGTAACTGCAATAAAACATGGAGACAATGCTCTGAAAACAGGTGTAGCAAGGCAGTGCAATGAAGCTGCAAGTAGAACGAGAGCATGAATGAGCAGCACAGCAAGGGTCAGAGTAAACCTATGTCAGGAGAAAAGAATTAAATATGCAACATGAAGCAGCTATGTGTAAGCTGAAACACACAGATAGTGATTGCAGGTGCATTACAGCAGTTTGAGTGAGGTGATAAACAGTGGAAAAACACTAGCACTGGGTACAATAGTAATTGGAGTAAACAGTAGCAGAGGTTGCAGTTGTAGGTAACCGAAAGCAGTAGTATGAGCTCTGAGTAGCAGTATGCTAGAAGCTTAGAAATAAAGCCCCAAAAGACAAAACCAAAATACAGCAAAACAGGGAACAAGGCCCCAAAACAAGAGACACAAAACACAGGGAAGCACACAGCTGGAGGAAAGATACAAACCGGAAGCAGGAAAAACAAGCACCGAAGTCCAGCAGAGACACACAGAAACAGCAGGTGGGGAGGGTGGGGGGCCCCCGCCAGCTCAGAGGACAGATCAACAGAGCCTCCGGCTGCAAAAAGAAATGAATCCTGGGAAGGCCCAGGGTGAGCTTCCCATTTAAAGCCTGATGGGAGAGTGACGTAGTTGCTCCAGCCACTCGAACCACAGGCTTATAGCCTTCCCAAAAATGGTCCCTCGCGGTCTGTCCTGCTCCTTCCCCCAACCTGCACCCACCCTCTGCACACCCTGCCTCCCCACACCTCCCTGACCCCATACTTACCTCTGGAGTCTGGCAAGATGACCTTTGGTGGACTGGGAACACGTCTGCACTCTTCAAAGTCGACCACAAACTGAAGAAATGCCGGTAAGCTGTAAAATGGCATAAATAGGGTTTTTTCAACTTTGGTGCATATTGCAGGCATTTTTTTGAATTCTTGCACCAAATGTTCAACATGGGGTTATCGGAGCCCCTCCTCATGAATTCAGTCACTGTCATGGTGTTATTTGGTCCCGAAAGGTGATTTCGTTGTCACTGTGCAGAATCACCTTTTGGGACCGATTAATGAAATGACAGTGCCATTGTTCATGAGGTGGGCTCTCAAAAGCCTATGTTGCAAATTTGGTGAAACAAACCCTAAAAAAATGACAGTTTTATGAGCGTGTGCTGCGCAGTTTCCACGCATACTCGTAACTTCCTGAATTTGTAATATCTTCACTCTAGATTTTCAACATTGGCATTTTTCCACACCTCCTTATGAACAGAACAGCTGTCATTTTACATATCCTTGCCAAAATGCATTTTCACACTACTGGCACAGAATAGCATGGTCGCTGTGCAAAATCAGTTTTCGGGACAGTTTGAGAAAATGACAGTGACACTGTTCATGAGTAGAGGTCCTAGAATGCGTGTGTTGAAAATTTGGTGATGAAAGTCCATAAAAGGACTGTGACAAGCATGCGTTGCACAGTTTCCATGCACCCTTGTAACTTCGCAAATTTGCAATATTTTCATGCCAGATTTTCAACACTGGTGTTTTTTCACACCTCCTTAATAGTACAGCTGTCATTTTTCACATCCTGCCCAAAATGTGTTTTCGCACCTGTGGTGCAAAATGGCGTGGTCGCTGTGGGAAATCAACTTTCGCGACAGATTAACAAAATCACAGTGCCACTGTTCATGAGGGGAGGTCCCAAAATGCCTATGTTGAAAGTGTGTCTCTTCAGGGTGGGGGTGAGTTGGCATCAGTTCCATACTTCACTGCCGTTCCTATTATGCGTCTCTAACTCTGGCACTACCAATGCCAATGCCAGCGAGACAACATTTTGCATTGACAGATGCTTGTTGTATTTGGTGCCTTTTTGTTGTTGGCATTTGTTTCAGGGTTACCAGATGCTGAGTCATATCCCATTGTTGTAAGGTTTGCAGACTGGTTAATGTTAGGTGGTGAAAGTCTATGATAATTAATGTCATTCAGCTGAGATAATTTCTCAGTATGGCACTTTAAAATATATATATATATATATATATATATATATATGTGTGTGTGTGTATATATATATATATATATATATATATATTTTTTTATCTCCATATAAACAGGGGTGGGAGATGAAATACACTTTTGAATCATTACTACAAGTTTCAATGCAGTGGCCAGCTCAGTCTATCCTACAAGGATGGCTGTTTCTGGATCCATATTCGGGCTCATGTATGTTGCACACCTCATTAAAATGATAATTTCACAAGGGCTATGTATTTGACAACTTTGCTACAAAAACATGGAAAACACAGTTTTATGGCATCATTTTTGGAATGGTGCTGCCTGTTTTACTTATGAAAAAATTATGCACATAGGGCTGGATATTCAAACTGCACCCAAAATGTGCGCAATAGCAGGAGCAAGCACAAGTCCATTGCACCCATGCGCAACAGACGCGATATTCAAAACAGGAGCAAGCCAAATTGCGTCCACAGCCAACGTCTGAATATCATACAACCTGCGCCATAGCGCAACAAGGGAGGGGAAGCTGAGCAGATATGATGCGCTATGGTGCAACAAGGGATGCCCAGCTGAGCAGTCAGAGCGCCATAAGCGCCGGCAGGACCCCAGCTGCAGAGCAATGTAACTGTACAACCAGGAGGTAGGGGCCCACCACCCATGCCACAGATGGGCACAGGAACACACAGCAGAACTGACATCGTGACCCCACACCCCAAGCACAGCACAACTGGGGGAGGGCTGGAATAATCACCGGCCCATGGAGACAAGCAAACAATCCACAGCCGGGCCAAGTTGCCCCATCACTCCCACCAGCAAGCTGAGACTGCCACACAAGGAGGGCGGACCACCCCGTGCCACACCATCCCCCCCAGTGCACAGCACACTCTACATCGTGATCCCCAGACACCGCCCCATGAGCAGTGACCACCACAGCAGGAAACCCCATGCCTATCACCATCCCCACTATGACACTGCAACCTCGTGCACCACGGAACCATACAAGACAGCCCCACCATGAGCACTCAGCAGTGGGTGGCATCACACGGCAATGCAACAATGGCAGACACAATGCCACCATGCACAATCCCCCCTGAGACATAGCTGAGAGACCGACCATGCGTCGGCACATGAGGTACCCCACACGGGACAGGGCGTGCCCCTGACTCCACCACCAGTGATACAGCACCCTGCACAGTAGTCCAGTGACACACCCCAACCTACCACTGGCCACAACAGCCAGCACAGACACCCACAGTGGTGCATGGAAGCATGCACTACACCGGATGCAACACAGTGCAGGGACAAACACCCAACCATACACAAGGGGACAATAACACAGGGACGCAGTAGTGTGGCAACCAAGACCCCAGTGTGGGCCCATGGAAACTGTGTACACACAGCCTGTAGTCCTCCCTGGCACAGGAGTGCCAGCCACCCTGCACAGGCACTGTGGACCCGTACACCACCAGCATATGCCTGGAGCACAAGTCACAGACAGTGGTGCACATCCCCTGCAACACACACAAGGCACAGCATGGAGGTGGGACAACTACCGCAGAGGCCACAGTGTCACCTGAGGCAAACATGCACCACACCAGTGACAGGAGGCAACTCAGCAGTGTGACGGGTACAGTGACTGCCCTGCATGGACAACCACCACTGACATGGTGGCAGACCTTGCAGGTCACAGACATGCAAGGGTGTCAGCTGCATAGTCCATGGACGGGTTGACAGGGGCACCATGGACACAGAGCATGCACCATGGACCACTGCAAACAGTCATGCATTGCACAGGGAATAACACACATACCACAGACATCGACTGACAGCTACACCCACACCATAGTCACTGCCCCACGGACATACACACAAACCCATGACTACACCACCGCAGATGCCATGCACACCACTGCAGCAGAGCACCTATAGCCCGCTGCAAATCAGAGACCACCACGTATTCATAGAAAAGTTAAATGTATTATAAAAATAAATAAATAAACTATTTACAATAGGAACAACTATATACATGGGTTGGGACACAAAAAAAGGTGGGGGTGGTCAGGGGGAGAGGTTGGACAAATGGGATGGGATAGGAGGGGTGGGATGTGGGTCCAGGGGGATGGGAGGTCAGGGACAAGGGACTAATGTTGGCCACGCTGGTCCAGACTCTGGCTCCCCCTCGCTCGGTGCCTCCTCAGGACTCCCGCCTCATCAATCCACCGCAGGATGGTCACCGTTTCCTAGGCCAGAGTGAGTAGCTCCCTCACAGTGTCTCTAATCTCCCTCAGATGTCTCGCACCTAGGACAAGGGAGCACAGTCAATAGGTGTGAATGCACAGCCCCATACAGCCTGCCCACTGTACATGGCATACAGCCATGGGACTTACCAGTGTGATGGTGTGTGACCAGCCGCAGTGATCACGTCCACAGGACATGCCCACCCAGGCACATACGACCATGCGGAACGCTGCACACACCCACCAGCTAAGTCATGCACAGCACCACCGTGGCCATCCAGTGACATGGCTATGTGGTGCAAAGGCAGTGGCACAGCCATGCACCTGGTGCATGCATACACCACCAGTGATGCACACCCAGGCATGCATTACCACTGGACAGTGTTGACCGTAACCAGTGGCATGCATGGCAGTGATGTCAATGAATGGTGGCCATGCCCCGCTGCCCACCTTGTCACACAGCATGCAATATTAATCATGGATGTCTGTCACTCACCCTCATTGGGATGGTCGGGTGGCCGTTGTGGACCCTTGGTCTGCCTGGCTGTGGCTTCCATCGCCCTGCGCTCTGCCCTCAAGCGGCGTACCTCTTCTGGGCCTGGGGGACAAAAAGGAGAGAAAACATCAGTGCAGTCCCAAAGCAAAGTCCCCTGCCCCAAGGAGTGTGCCCCTCACCCAGCCAGACCCACCCACCCCACACCCTGTGAAGACCGCCACGGCCAACCCCATACAGTCCCTCCCCATGTGCTGGACACAAACAACAATGTGACTCATATGGACTATAACAGTGTGTTGATGGAACCCCTACCTGGTTGTGGTACCATGCCCCTCCTGGCACATGACCTTAGTCTGGCCAATAACTCCGGCTCCCTCCTCAGAAGGTCACCATATCAGTGCCTGCACTGCTCCACCATCCTGCCCCTGCCAGTCACTGCCTCTAGGGCTGTGGCCACCTCTCGCCACACCTGGGACCTAGGCCTATCCAGCAGGGCATCCCCAAAAAGATGCCCATGGTGTGGCTCCACTGTGGCCACCAGGTTGGCCAATTCTATTGCAGACCAGGGAGCAGCCCTTCTCCGCGCCATTGTGAATGCTATAGTAGGCAATATGGCACTATGCAGTGTGGTACCCCACGTGCAGATGCTGTGCGGTACAGCGCTGCCATTCCCTATCGCGCTGTTACCGAACAACGCGATAGAGGTGCACCCATGCCTGACACATGGCGCCAAGGGGGCAAAGGTCGGACACAGGGTCAAGGGTCTCTGGCGCAAGGCCACACACAGTGCCATTGGATGACTATGCGTATAGCACGATTGGTTGCCTGTTTGCCATCGCCACAGAGGACTATCAGGCAGTTGTGCCATTGTGCCTCTAGAAGCCCATTGTCACAGCACTGTGTAGTGACCTTCGCTATAGTGCCACTGGCACAATGGTGGCTGTGCCCTGCATTGACTATTGCGCACAGCGCATCATCAGCGCAGCAGACACCAGAGTCAGTAGCCTGGACATGCGCAGTGAGGTGTACTATGCATGCCACAGAACTGCTCCATTGGCTCAGCACTTTCAACACAATTGCGCAAAGTGCAAAAGCGCGATATTCAGCCGTCATATGCTAATCATCCGATCAGCCATGCAATGGCGCAGCACCGCGATTTGCATCTAATTAAAGTTGCTCCTCACTTAATTTGCATGCATTGCGCTATAAAACTGCGACAATGTTCTTCAGTGGCCATATTTGGTTACTGCAGTCTATTGGTGAGTTGCATGCTGTGTAGGGGTATGGACTGTGGAATCAGGGACATGCTTTGTACTGCACCGTCACAGGTAACCACTGTCATTCTTACAGGCTGAATAGTGACCGAGCAAGGTCTGGGTGAGGAGGACAACGATGGTGGGCAGAAGAGGAGGCCCAATTTCACAAAGGCCGAGACCGAGGCACTCTTCGAGGCCTACCTGGATCAGGAGCCACTGCTCAGTGGACGGCAGGGCACACCTCCTGCCAGTGCTGCTGCATGGGAGGAGGTGGCATGTGCCATCAACCTGCATGGCAGCCACCAGCGCTCCGTGCAGGAGTGTAAGAAGAGGATGGGTACTGACAGGAGGAGGGTGAAGGAGAATGTGGCTGCCATCAGGGCGGCACATGCTGCAACAGGCGGGGGCCAGCCGGAGGTGGTGCAGCTCACACCAGCAGAGGACAGGCTTGCTGCAAGCATGCACCGCAGTGCCATAGAGGGAGTTCCGGGAGGTGGCTTCCAGATGGGTGGCGGCCCATCACTGCATGGTAAGTCATGGTCTGTCTATGGGGGGGAGCAGTGTAGTAATGCAACTTTGCTTTCCCTTACAGATCCTGTGCATCTGCATAGGTCAGCGGTGGTGGGCCTGTCCACTGTGGACAGTCAGCTTGAGTTGGAGGAGGAACCATCCATCTCCACAGGTATACGTGGAGCATTGCAACAGTGGGGCCACCTGGCTGTCTACACTGATGTCATTGAGACAGGTGTGGGGGAAGCCCTTCCTGTGTCTCAGCATTCTGGCATCCAAGGATGCCAGCATGCTGTGGCTGTGGCTGAGGCAGAGACCTGCACCACTGATGAAGGCACGACTGTCATGGGCCGTGACATGTGTGTGCCACGGAATGCACACACAGCAGGTCAGCTCGCACCCATGGCTCTGGCTGGTGCCACTGTGTGGGCCAGCATGTCAGCACAGTCCCAGACTGTGCCTGTCAGCACCAGTGGGGCAGCACCTGTGGCTGGTCAGGACAGTGGGACTGTTGTGGCCACAGCGGGCGGCACAACTGATCCCTTGGGCACAGTGGGAGGAGGGGCGGCAGCAGCAGTTGCCCACCGGGACTTGGGGTTCAGGGTTCAGCGGTGGCATCTGTGCACCGCCTGTGGACTTGCCCATACCTGGTCCTGGTGTGCAGCACCCACCTCACCGGGTGCTGAACATCAGGCCCTTGCACACCCTGATGGACAGGATGCCGAGGAAGCAGACGACCTCTTTGATGAGCACACCCGCCTACTGCAGGCATCGGTCCAACAGCAGATGTGGCTAGCAACATCCGTGGAGACACTGTGTGTGGCTCTGGAGCAGGCCGAGGAGCATCGCAGCAGGGACACTGATAGGATCGTGTCATGGATTGACCATTTGCAGGAGGATGTGACCGCTGCCATTGACAGGCTTGCACAGCCGTTAACTGCTGTCATGGCCACAATGGGCACACAGTCAGGTGCCCATGCGTCACTCACACCACGCAGTGCGCTATCCACTCCCCATTCCTGGCATCGTGCGACACCCACCCTGTCGATGCCGGGTTCATCTGTGGGAATCCCAAGCACTCCTGGTGCAGGAATGTTCGGTGTGCTGCAGACCCCTGTGCGGGCATGGTCACGTTCGCGCAGTGGAACCCCTGGAGGACCATCGGTGCCACCCCATGAGGCCCGTGGTCAGCCTTCCAGTGCTGGTGGGTCTCAGTGGGGCCGCCCATGCATCCAAGGTGGACGTGGCACTGTGCCGCAAGACTGACCTGTCTCCCAGCTCGGGCACTGTCTGTTGCTGCCCTGGGTGCAGTGTGTGTTTTGGTGGGCAGTGCACGGGTGGGTGCCCGGCTCTGCACACGGACACACGCTCCACCTGCACACCCTCCCGGCTGCTGTCCACAGGCACGCAGCATGATGATGCCTGCATTGCGCCTGTACACCAAAGTGCGATGGTGCTCAGCATCTGACACACGCATACGGACAGTCAGTGGATGTGGTGGCCTGTGGATAATGTGTGTTGCTAGTGTTGGCGCCCAGCCTCGGTTTGCACCTGACCCCTGTGCACGTTTTGTGCCTATTGTGTGTGTGTATGTGTGTGTCCGTCCATGTGGTGTGTTACTGTTCACCCCTCCCTGGTTGCATGTGTGTGCTTTTGTGCCCTGCCACATCCCTTGCCAACACGCACCCCTGGTGTGTTTCCATGCGTGTCTGTGGGTTGTGCCCTAGCCACTGGTGGTTGCGCATGGCACCATGACTTACCTGGGTTGGCTGAAGTGCTCCTCTGTGATGGTGTCCCGGTGCAGCTGTGCCAGCCGGATCAGTCGGGGATCCCGTTGGCCAAGGGGGGCTGCCCATCCCCATCATCACCGGCATCACCATCATCCCCATTGCGGTCCCCCTCTTCGACCTGTACGGCTATCCCACAGTCTTTGGCCATATTGTGCAGGATGCAACAGGCCAGGAATATCCCACAGGCCTTTGAGGGGCTATACTGTAGGGTACTGCCAGAGGTGTCCAGGCAATGGAAACGTGTCTTCAGCATCCTGAACACCCGCTCAATGACATTGCGCGTGGTGGCATGTGTCTCATTGTGGCGATGCTGCGATGGGGTCATGGGCCACCGGTAGGGTGTGAGCAACCAGGAACGGAGTGGGTATCCACTGTCACCTGTGTGCAGAGAGTGGAGGTTAGTGTCGTGTTCAGCTTCAGACTGCCCCAAGCCCTGTGGGCCACACCCATGGCACCTCTGGCCATATCCCCCCATGCCCACAATATGTCAATTCTATTTGCATACTCACCCACTAGATGACCTGTGGGGATGTTCCCACTCTCGAATCGGTGGCACAGTGCTGACTGGTGCCAGATGTATGAATCATGTGCTCCCCCAAGGTGCGTGGCACAGACATTGATGATGCACCCACTGGCATCGCACACCACCTGGCAGTTGACACCGGAATATCCCTTGTGGTTCATGTAGGCCACACCGTCGGGGCCAGGTGGTGTGTGTATGGCCACATGGGTGCAGTCTATTGCCCCTAGCATGCCAGGCATATGTGCTACCCTGTGGAACTCCTGTATGTTTGCTGTACACTCCGCTGCAGTGCTGGGGAAATGGATGTACTCCACAGCATGTGGCAGCAGTGCGCTGAGGAATTGGGTGAGGATGTGTGACGTGGCTGACTGTGTTATGCCTGTGGTGTCCCCTGTTGGTCTCTGGAAGGTACCCATGGCAAGCAAGCACATGCAGGATGTTACCTTTGTCTCCACTGACAGAGCATGACTCCGTCATGTGGGTACCTGCATCACATCACTGCACAGCTCACAGAGCTGCCTCAGTATTGCCCTGTTCAGGCAGTACCATCCCACAATCTCGGTATCTGTATATAGCTTAAAGCTGGTGCGGGCTTGGTACTGCCTGTTGGGGGCATACTGCTGACGGGCCCTTCCACGGCCACGTCCCTCTGCCGCATGCCTTCTCACCCCCCTCATTATGGCATCCATGTTGAATGTGGCACTGGCCATGTCCCTGGCTTGCGATTCCCCCCCCCCAGCAGCTGTTGCTTTGTTACCCCCGCTGTCCTGACTGCTACCTCCTGCACCGGTCACACCTATCTGTGTTGGCCTCTCTTTGTGTGTCACCACACACCTTCCCTGTGCCCCTCTTGTGTGGTGTGGTTTCCCTGGCCTGCCCTCTTTCCTGCTGCTTTGCTGTGCCTGTCTCTCCCCCTGCCTCATGTGGCTTCCCTGTAGTGTTCTTGCGCCTCTTCCTTGCTCCTTTTTATATTGGCTTATTTCCGCTATGGCACAACTTCCGCTTGCTCCACGGTTGCACATTGCGCAAGTCTTTGAACATCACACTGCGCCATTTATGCATGGTTCCTCCCCCTTCGGTTGTGCATGGCTTCATTAGCATTGCGCCTGTTGCTCAGCCGCAGTTTTCGTATGAACTGCCCCATGCTGAATATCAGAATAGCGCATTTTTCGGATTTGCCCTGGCGCAACCCTATTGCGCATGGCACAACCCTTTTGAATATCCAGCCCACGATCTTTGAAGTTTGTAAAAACAGAAGCCTATGTACTTAACTCACACAGTAGGAACTCCACCATCGGTGAATGGGAATCCACATGGAAGATTTTCAGGATTACAACTGTGGCCACCTATGCCATCGATGTCAGTTGTCACGAGCTCTATAAAGGTGTGAGCAACCCCCACTCCCTCCTCATTTATTTCCTTTGTTTCCATCACCCTGGGTATAGAGGGGGTTTCAATTTGTAAACACTGTTTATCTAGATGGTTGGCAAATCGCATTGTGTACTGCTACAGAAAGTACAACAAAGAATTGACTGGTCCTGTCAAAACTCACCTCACTACGGTTAAGGACACCTCTATGTCATATTTTAGAGGGATCTCAGCTGCTGACAAGTGTGTGACTGCCACATGGAGTTTTGGAATTTGCAGGGATGCACCGCAGGGCAACTTGTCTTAAAGGATGCCTAAACGAGCAGTTTTTTAAAACTGCAAGCTCCAAAATCTGGCTTTATTGTGAGGTAAAGTAAAGGCTACTGTTTATTTACATTTATGCAAAAACTGCATTTATGTAAATAACATAAATGCAGTTTCATAGCTTTTGAAAACTGTAAACATCAGCCTTTCACTTACAAAAAACAGCTTTGCCTTCTCTCTAAGATGTCTGCCAGCTGTGTTAAGTGATGAGTCATGGTGACATCATCGGAGCCAGAGTCAGAGACCAATATAGATTCCTATAGGCTAACTAGTTCTTCTTTCCCTCTTTGTTTTGAATTGTTTTACCAGCATGATCAACACCATTTGTTAACATGTGGATTCTTTTGATCAGTACACATGTTAAGCTATGATTTTATTCATTTTATTTACTTTAACTTGCTGAAAATGTTTTGCAATCTAGCTGATTTTCTCTTTGGCAAACTGCAGAACAGTACAACACTTCAAATACCCAATGATCTAGTGGTTATGTGATGCCCTGAATTTTTCTTTTGTTAACCAGGAGAGAGACACACTATGCTGCAACCTTGTTTACAGATGTGGCCTGGAAGCACAAGGAAGTTAAATAACTTGTTCAGGTTCACACAGCAAGTACCAGTCTGGTCCAGTTCCAAAGCTCATGCATTCTTGTTAATCCACAAAAAAACATCTCTTGTATTCTTTTTGTAAATGAAGCCCCTGCATCTAGCCTGGCTTCTGTTGAATACCCCACCATCCATACCATGTCCTTAGTTCTCCCTGGGGCTGCATATTAGCTTGCGGTCTCATGAAGAGAATGATCACACCTCAGACTGTAATTGTATACCTCAGAGAGTTGTGCATACCTACACCAATAGAGATCATCAGCTGGCACTGTTAAAAAATACCTCTCAAATCACACTTAAGTCCACTTTTTCAATGTTTGACTTCTGCTCCCACAGTAAACATTGAGTGGATCACCACCCTTCTGCACAGTGAAGGCAGTATGTACAGTTCCCCTGTTGTGTTTTTGTCCTGCCTCATTAACCAACAATTGGGTCTTCGTGGAGGGCCAAGCAATAAGCCTCAGGACTCAGCAGAAAAACTGCTGTCCATGCCCTCAGAAGGGCTATACTTACTATGGATAACAATATTATTTGCAAGAGATGCATACTAATGCCTTGAATGAATCCACCAGACTTCCAGTGTCAGTCTACTCCTTTACCAGTAATCTGCAGAACCCCGCAGGACAGTTTCCTGCAAATCTTCTCCAGTACTTTTTAGTGCCCTACTCCACAATGTGAGCTGGTTGTCTACCACCCTTCTAAAACTTGAATGATCTATACACAGCTCCCTCCATACTGTCTTAACAAACATCAACACCCCCCCCCCCACCTGAGGGTAATCTCCCTATATTGAATTCAAGTAACACTTTAAATGCAGCCCTGCCACTGAGTATTTGTCAACGCCGGCTGCTCTCATTCACAGTCAGGTAGTGATCATGGTGCTGGCAGCCCCACATTTCAGATCTCACAATGATCTGCTAAATATCTCTTTCTGTCTTCCCCACCTGAATATAGTTGCACCTTGCTGAATGGCTCTTCAGTCCCTCTCGGCATTCATTTCTTTCTTTTCTGTTTCTCATTACAAAACTGGTGACTCACTAGTCTCTGCACCATGAATGCAGTTAGTACAGTTGCCTATGTCATTTTACATATTAATAATAAACATGATCTTTCAGGTTAGATTGATAGCAGCAGGGCACACAGGGAAACATAGGCATTCCTACCCATAAAAGATCTAATCCACCTATGATTAGGCACTATTAAATGACATGCATGATGTGCACACCCATCATTTAATAGTGCCTCATCAAAGGTAGCCTAGATATTTTAAGGATAGAAAAGCTTATATTCCCTCTTGTTCCCTGCTGCTATCAGCCTGACTTACTGGAAATATTTGTTTATTTTTGATATGTCAAAAAACCTGGGGACTGTACTACCCTCATTCATGACGCACAAAGGTGATGAGCTCACCAGTTTTTGGTGTGGGGAGAAGTAGTGAGAAATGAATACCAGAGGTGGACTGAGAAGGCCACTCCTGCAAGGTACTGCTATACTCATGGAAGGGAAAGACAGAAGGGGAGAAATATGAGCAGATCACTCTGAAAAAATAAGATGTGGGGCTGCCAGCACCATGATCACTACCTGACCCTATTGTCCTGGCCAACATTCTCCTTCCCATAAAAACAGTTCATGCAATTGTCCAAGGCTGTGTGTGGGTATTAATGTAACAATTGGCTGCCACTACACATTCAGTCACTTCACTACCAGTCTAGCGTTGCTTGTAATGCACTTTGGGATACAATGTGTATGAAATCACTATATAAAAACTGAGTCTTCTTATTTCCCATGGATAAAGAAGCGAAGATAAGACAAGCATATTTTTGATTTCCAAGAAAGTATGAACTCTGGCATTGGACTACAGAAGAACTTTGCTACAAACAAGTGGTGGATCTATGGGGTGGTGAAGGATGTGGCTGTAAACCCCCCCCCCCATTCTAAAGTACTCGCTTGCTGCTGCTGCATTTCACTTTGTTGAAGAAGTCTGATTTATTGATTGTACAAATGTTCACATTCAAACATATGGATTACATTTGTAGTCTCAATCAAAAGATTTCATAAAAATGCTGAAAAGTGCATATCAAGTAGGCACACACTGCCAGCACCCCTTCCCCCCGTGGTAGCATCCTGGATCTGCCATAACCACTAGACCACCAGGTTATTCAAGATGCGTACTGCACTGTGGTTTGCCAAAGAGAAAGTCGGTTGGATTAAAACACAATTTCAGCATGTTAAAGAAAACAAAATGAACAGAACCACAGCCTAATATGCATATTGATCTAAATAATGCACATTGTTTTGACAATTTTGGTGAAACAATTCTATACAATGGGAAAAAAGAACTAGTTAGCACTATAGAGAGCCATATAGCTCTCTGACTGGCTCTGATGATGTCATCACTTAACACATCTGGCTGCCATTTTAAGAAGCAAGTAAGGTATTTTTTTTTAAAATTGGAAGGCTGATTTTGCATTTTTCAAATGCTTTGGAACTACATTTAGGTAACTTATATAAATGTAGTTTTAGCATTAACGAATTCAGCAGCCTTTCCTTAAGTGTCAGTGTCAGTACAATAGTCAGTACAGAAGTGTCAGTGGCTCAGTACGTAGCACACTTCCCTCTGAGGCCAGGAGATCAGAGGGCTGTGGGTTCAGTTCCTACATCTGGCACTTGGGTTAATATCCCAGTACTGACACTGTAGTGCAGCATGAGAGGGGTGCTGCACTTCTGAGGTGCTGTCTTTCGGATGAGATGTTAAACCGAGGTCCCATCTGCCTGGATTGGTGAACGTTAAAGATCCCATGGCACTTATCGAAAAGAGTAGGGGAATGTTCTATTTTAAGAAAACTTAGTGCAGTGCATTCAATAAACAAAATACAATGTCAGCTTTACAGAAATTGTAAATAAGGTTTGCAAGAAGGACAAAAGGAAATCAACCCACCAATAAACAAGGGCGAGTGGGAAAAAAAAGGAAAAAGAAGTCAAAAGAAACATTTCGGTTTAAATGGAGCAAAATAAATGCTTACTAATACAGAGAGGGGGGAGAAAAGATAAACATCTTCAGGGTACTGCAGTTTCAATCCATGCACAATTGTTCCAATATGAACTGTATGCAGCAGAAGTCAACAACTTTTTTTCTGCATTTTGGATTAACACAAGGCTAGAAACAATCTGTGCAACTATTTGTGTTGCAGAAAACACTTTCTGTTGCAGGAGAAAGGTGCACCTGGCTGCCATAAATAATAGTGGCAGGATGCAAAGATGAGATGTAAGGTCCCTGTGTGATATTTCTTTAATCCAGGGGGGTATATCCCGTACACCAGGATATCATAGTTTACATTCTGAAGTGCCTTTTCTTTCCATTTATGTAAAAGGAGGGTCCAAACAACTTGACTATATGGGCAATCAATAAAAAAATGATGCATGGTTTCCAGTACCACTGTGCAAGAGTCTCGGGGGCATATTCGCTCCTCTACTGATTTATGTTTTAGGTTGTTCTTGACACCCAGTCTTTCATGACAAGCTAGCCAGGAGATATCCCAAAATTGTGAGGGGATCCTGGGGTCAGTTAACTGAGAGAAGGGCGTTTCTAATTCCAGAAGGGAACCTTGTGTTGATACTTTCTGTGGTAAGTCAGAAAAATGGGTATCTAAAATAAAGTTATAAAGCTGTCTTCTGGTTTTAGTCAATATACGTGCAGGGGAGGGTTTCCATTGCTGGATCTTCAGAAAAGAGGGGAAGAGGAAGCTGGAGATACCTAGTTTTCTGAAGTTCCTAGGGATGTCATGTGGGAGTTGTTGCCATATTTGGCATACCTTAATGGTAAAAGAATATATAATTAAATGCCAAAATAGGGGTGGCTCATGGAGTAAGTGGGGTATCGTGATTTTCAGGAATAGGCTATGGAAAAATACTATCGGTTTCATCATCCTTACCCCACCATGACAATAATCCATGGATGTGTATGATCTTTTTATGGGATTTAAACGGCTGCCCCAGAAGCCTTGGAAAAAAAATGTTGTAAACTCTTGCCTCCAGAGAAAAAGGGACCAGAAACACTGATGCCACGTGTAAGAAGAGGGGAAGTATTAAGGTTTTCAATAAAAACACTCTTTTCTGTTTTGCAATGCTATGTCCTTTCCAAAAGGAAAGGGAGTGTGCTGCTCTATTTAATATTATATCCCAGTTATAACTGGCATCATCTGAGGTGCCATGATGTAATCCCAGGATTTTTATTGGAGCGATTGCCAGAGGGATATCTACAACATGCGTTGGTAAGTCCATGCTGACTGAAGCTGGCACCACTAGTGCTGTGCTTTTTGCTATATTTATTTGGGAGCCCGAAGCTGTCTCAAATGCTTTGAAAATAGGGGGAAGTACTATCTCCTAAAGATAGTAGTACAAATGCACAAATCATCAGTATATGCACATACTGGAGGTAGAGGTCTTCCAGTGGGGTAATAGATTCTAGGTAAAGATGGGTGCAGCAGTAGGGTTCGTAATAAAGGGTCCAGTTGGAAAATATATAGAAGAGGACTTAAGGGGCAGCCCTGTCGCACTCCTCTAAGGCCTAAAAAAGGGGGGTATGGAGAACCATTTATATGGGGTTGTATCCAAGCAGTACTATATAAGAGTTTAAGCCAAGAGATGAATTTCTGGGGAACATGGTAGTGTGCAAGAACCTGGAACAAATAAACATGGCTGACCCGGTCAAAAGCCTCTTCTTGGTCCAATGAGAGTAACAGGGCAGGTGAAGAGGGGGTACTGTTTGAAATAATGTCTCGAATGAGGGATAGGTTGGAAAGGATAGATCTGCCGGGAAGGGCACATGTCTGCACCTCAGAAATAATCTGAGCAGCAACAGGGAGCATCCTATTGAGCAAGATGGAAGTGAATATTTCATAGTCTACGTTTAGCAGACTTAGTGGTCTCCAGTTCCGTATATCGTCTCTGTTCCCTTTCTTGAATAATAAAATCATAATAGCATCAGAAAATCCTTTTAGAGTAGAATTAGTGCTTATGATGGTATATATATTAACGTCAGAAAGGGGCAAAAAAACATAAACTGTATATATAATTCGCAAGGCCATCGGATCCAGGGAAGTGCGCTTTCTTTTGCTTTATAGCCTGCTGGTTTTCTGGTGTTATAGGTTTAAGGAGATGTTTCAATGTATCTTGGGATGGAGGAGGAATAGAAATACTTGAAAGGAAAGGTATGATACTATCCACAGGAGTCGTGGCGCCAAACATCGTAGCTAGATAACAGCTGGCGATATACTTTACGTCCAGCAAGGAATTGTGGATGGGTATTGGAAGCAGGATCAAAAAGTTCCTCTATGTGGGTTGCATTTACTCTGTCAGTGCAACTTTTATAGATATCTAAGGAGGGACCGGAGCCTTGTGTCCCATATTGAGCTTCCATCCGTAAAGAATGTGCTCGGTGATACTGGAACTGTTCCATTTTTTCCTTAATGGACTTTATTGTCTGAGAGTAGTCCATGTGGGATGTGAAAGAAAGAGATATGGCCTGTTGTAGTTTTTGTCTGAGAGTGAGGTATCAAAGATATGAACTCAGTGTTCTCTTCCTTCCTGTATGTAGGAAGAAAATCTTGATATCACTCTTAGTGTCTTCCCACTATTGTAGAGGGGAATGATATGCTTCCAATACAGACAATCGGGCCCTTAGAAGGTCTGTGCAATGCATTGAAATGGCCGGGTCTGTCAACAATGAACTATTCAATTTCCACCTAGAGTGGGGTTGACCAGGAAAGGAGTTCCCTGAGGGGGAGCAAACCAGAGAGATCCCCAGATGGTCTGAAGTCTCACAGGGTATGATTCTTGCCTGTGTGATTGAAATATTCCATGAGACAAAAAGAAAATCTATCCTGGTAGAGTATGGGCCTCTATGATAGGTTTTGGCACCTGGACTATGTAAAGCGTTATGTCCATCTATGAGAGCCGCAGCCTGAGTAAGTTTGTTCTGGGCAATTGAATCTGTGAAAAGTTTTTAGGTGGAGCCGCCCCAATCTGAAAGAGTAAGACCACAGTTGAAATCGCCTCCCATATAGATTTGTCGGTTAGAATACCGGTATGGGTGTATTTTGTTAAATAAGTCTGTTCTGGAGGCAATGCTCTGGGGGGCACATACATTAATGAGCCTGAGTTTGTGTTGTTGGTATGTATAGTCTACAAGCATGGCTCACCCTGGTATTATGTCTACTAACCGGGAAATTTGGAAATTAAAATTTGCAAACAAAATACCTAGGCCATCACACCTATCCTCTCCATATGACCAGAAGGAGGAGCTCTGATGCCAACGAGTTTTAATTTGAGAAAGCTCATGAGGAGATTTCAAACGGGTGTCCTGGAGAAAATAGATGTCATGGTGTAAGTCAGAAAGGTACTGCATTGTAGACAGTTGTTTTCTGTAGGATTTAATGCTGCATGCATTTAGGGTGAAGCAGCGGAGTCCTTGGTGGTGGTTCATCCCAGAAAGTACAGTGCCATTCTGGAGGAGCTAGTGTCAGGTAATGTTAGCATGGGTCCTACCTCCATCTGCTGAAGGGGGGGGATCAAGCTGGGAGTCAGAGAAGAAGTCCTTACGGGAGGAAGAGGCTAGAGAAGAATCTGAGTCTCCATCTTCCCCTTCTGTGTCTCCCCATTGTCGTCTCTTGGCTAAGGCCTGAAATTTATGCCTCGTGATAATTATTCTCTTGTGGGTTGAAGCTTCTGCTTTTCATTTGCCTTTACCCCATTTAGAAGGGAGGATTACCACAAAGTGGTCTGAGTCCTTTGGGGGGGAGAGGAGGCATGGTAGCCTAGGTACTAGCAGGGACTGATTCAGAGGGGGTACTGCTGGCTATAGGGGTGCCAGGAGACTTTGGAATGGCCCCTTGTCCGGCCGTAGGTTCAGGCTCTTGCAGGAGAGGAGGTTCTTGTGCCAGGGTAGAAGTGGCAGGGGCTGGGGCCTCCCTGCAGCATAAGGCCTGAGTCTGGGAATCTCTTATAAGCGCTGTCTGGTCCTGGGGAGGGCGGTCGAGTCTATTATGATCCGCCCAAGGGCACTGGTGATAGGAGTGCCCCGGCTCGTCACACAGATTGTGGTATAGAGGGTTTGGACAACTTAAACTCACATGTCCATAGGATAAGCACAAAGTACATCTGGGCTTGTCGCAAGTGCTGCTCAGGTGGGGTTGGGTGCGAGAACTGCACTTATGACAGGTCCGTGGTTGTCCAGGGTAAAAACATAAGCCATGGTGGTTCCTGCCTTTGTGAAATCTGCCTGGTAAATGAGAGATACCTTTATCCGTGTTTTTAAGTTGTACCTTTACTTTCCATCCCCCAGTCCATACTAAGTCCTCATCCAAAATAGGTTGAGGGACCTCTAGTATATCGCAGTGCTGCCTGAGCCAGTACTGGACGTCCGCTATGCTCACGCCCTCACTACGAAACAGTAAGGTAACAATTTTCACTGTTGGTTTCATGAGGGGGAATGACCATAATGGGAGCCCAGAGTGGCAGATGATTTACATGCTCATATTTCTCCCAGAATTTCTCCAAAGTGTACACATTTTTAAAACCTAAGTCATACACAGATTCCCCATGCACATGAATGAAGGCAAATAATTCTGTTGCCCCTACCCCTAAAGAGTCCCGCAACATACTATACAATACAGTTCTTCTGTCAGGGCTTGTAGCAATGTCCCCCATGAACTTCATACTACAGCATTCCTTCGCTGTGCTGACTCACCTAAGTTTGTGAACAGATCACTGAGTTTAAATGGGGTCGAGTTAGTGCCCTCACCTGCAGGCTGTGGACCGAATGGCTCAGATGTACCAACTAAATTATGTTCTGAAGTCGAGGAGGATGAAGTAGATTCACGTCTGGCTAAGCTGGGGCCCATGACAGTATCTGTGACATCAGGTGTTGTTCGGGAGATAGCAGGTGTGCTTGAAGATTTACTAGGGAAAGATCCTGGTTCCTGAGCTGTTTTCATCGGTAATGGTGTGTCTTCTGAAGATTGGAGTTTGTTGTGTGCCTCAGAGATGATTTCCAGGGCTGAAACAGCCCTAGGGGAAGTCCAGGGTGCACCTTCTGAATGTTGCTGCCAGCCAGCAGCACGGAGCGCTGCCGTGGGTGACCAAATGCTTTCAATGTCCTCTGCGGTGCGATGACTGTCCCTCAGATGCAAAGAGAGAGGAGCTCCCGATGCAGAGTTTGTGGAATTTCTGGTGCTAGGAGCCATATCAGAAGTGGCTGCTGCAGGGTAAGTTGACAAAAAAGGCTGTGAGGAAAACTGTGAATCAGAGGCATTAGACCAATGAGAAAGTCCTTGAGTGCAAAATACATGCTTCGCAGATAATTTTCTGTGTCATTAGAAGTGCTCTGAGTTCCTGAAACTGGATAAAGTGGTGTCTGAGGCAAGTCCTCTTGATGATTGTCTGGCAATTCATATAAAGTGGTACCTTCAGTATTTCTTTCTGCAGATTGCAGCCTTGTAGGTTCTTCAGAGGTAATGTTAGGTATTCTTGACTCCATGGGTGAAGCTTTAGTCAGGTCAGAATCCAAAATATCCCCAGCAATTCCACCAGCAACCACACTGTCATCCGCCATCTTGGTACCGCAGGAAAAAAGGTTCCCCTCTGCTCACAGGAAGCAAGGCCCCCTGCAGGCAGAGTAGGGGAAGTTTCCCTGGTGCCCTGGCCAAATTTCCCTCATTCACTAAAAATATCATCAACAGTTTAATCTGGTTCAAGATCAGTTGGCATTCATCTGTATCTCCCTCCCCTGGGTTGTATATGAACATAGGCAGGATTTGTCTAGTGCACTGACCTGGTCAACAAAAAATAAATAAATAAGTCCTGCCTGAGGTCAGATTTCTGAATAGTTTGTTGTCAAAATGTTGTTTAGGTACCCTTTAAGTTTATGGTAAGTCCTCCTCCCCTACTGTCTATTGGCATATGTAACTGCTTTAGACTTTGTCCTGTGGTATGATCTCATACTGAGATAATCCTGATGAAGACAGAACAGTTACGTACACTCATCAGGTATATGTTTCATTGCATCATTCACCTGTTTGAGACTCCTGTTTATTAACTGTCTTGCTGGTGCATCCAGCCTTTCATACGGGCCTGGGCACCTCTGTCTTTCTTCTCTGTACCACCTGGTATGGCCCCACTTGTATTTCAGAAATTCTTTCCTGGGGAATCCCATTCACCAGCTTAAAGGTTATGCAGTGTGACCAGATGCTTGTGACCACCTCGAAAGGTCTACTGCTAGGGTAAGTTCTTACATAACTGCTCTGTCCTATAGACTTGCTGACAGGAAGGACTATTCTGTGGGTTCAGTAGATGACATCATAAGCAACTCTTCCCAGATACTTGCCTTATTGAACAGGTAGAGAAAGAATGGTTACAAAATAGATAACAGCTTTAAAATGAAGTAACGTATAAACACAATTTTTGGATTGAAAATTACCAAGGGTCAAATTATTGTAAATCTGCAATGTAATACTTTTTGCCAGAGTCTCTTTCAAACTTTTCGGTTCATATATGTAGGTTTATATTACAATCTCTATAGTGTATAGTGGAGCGTTGTTTTGTACAGAATTCCATCCCTTTCTAAATGCTGTTGTACCACAGTTCAAAGGTCATGGACTGTGATTCTACCCTACTGTGGTATATAACAGCATTCTACAATCTCTAGAGACTGTAAGAGTCCGTTTCATTTTGAAAGTAAAAGAACTCACAAACACATATTTCACACAGTATTACACACTATAAAAAATACAGGATGAGCAACTCTGTGCACAACCAGTGTGTTTTGTCACCTCGGTGTTCTGATTCCCATGGACATCTCTAGCTTCGCTCTCGAGGTCAGAGGGAATCAGAACCCCTCTGTGGAAGAACACACTGGTTGTATATAGTTGCCCATCCAGTATTCTCTATTTACTTGTTTCCCTTCCTCATGATGGGTATGGGTGTACTGAAGAGTTGAAGAAGTGGTACAGAGCAAATGATGTGTTACTGCTTGCTGCTCATATCTTGGTTCACAGTCACTACCAATCTTTCATGTCAGTCAGCATACACGTGCCTCTATCAGATACTTGCATAATCCATTATGTGTCTTTGTAGTGACGAACCACTGACACAGCAGTCCTCGGTCATCTCATCTGTCCTGTCATGCTAGTGCCACCATGTTTTTTTTTTTTGCAGTTACAGTGATACTGTGAAAATAACCATTTTTTTGAGAAATATTTTTGAGACATAAAGAAATAATTTCCTGTACAGCAACAAACCGCCTGCACATGTATGAACAGAATAACTGCATTACTTCATAAAGTATTCTATCTAAGCAACGGTGAAAGTTGCAGTGATCATCTGTAGTGCTTATTAAGAATACTATGATATTACTTTGAGAGGGTTCCTGCAGTAGATCATTACTTATAGGACTGTGCCCTCTGGCATCAGGACCGCACGGCAAGCTTTTCCAGTTACCGTGTAATACTAGCACTGGTCGATGGTGGGAGAACTGGAAGGCGGGTGTGGGAACCACCCACTATATAGGGCCACGCTGACATCCGACACATGATATCTGGTAGGTGTTTCCCCACCAGACACTGCTGGAAAAACTTGCCATGTGGTCCTGATGCCAGAAAGTGCAGTCCTATAAGTAATGACCTGCTGCAGGAACATCTTTCAAAGACCTATTGTTACAGTAAGTTCTTACATAACTGTACTTTGTCCAAACAGCCATTATCAAGCACATGTGGCCTGACTGGACTCCATAAATGCAGCAGGCAACAGTGGAATTTTCATTGAGGGAAGCTCTTGCAACATGCAATACCAGTAGGAGTGAAGTCAGCAGGTGCCAGTACTACTTGGGAAAGCTCTAGCAAGCAGTCTATAGGTGGATACTGACACCTGACGTTTCCCCTTCATCCATGTTTCAGGTGTCCTATACACAATGGGCGACAACCTAAGCTGGTATTGATCATGGGCTAATGGGTAGGAACTTTCTCTCTCACTTGAAGGCCTCATCGAATGGTGGACTCTTCAGGAACTGGACCTCTTTGCATCCCTACTCAGCATAGACTGCCAAATTTCGCCTCACTCAATCCATGGCCTAGTGTTTTCAGACAAAACACATTGTCCCTCTCCTGGTCAGGGGAATTTCAGTATAACGTCCCTCCCTTTCCATGGCTGCAGAGAGTTCTTCTCAAATTACTGTCAGTGGGCACAGAAATGATTTTGATAGCCCTCTCCTGAAAATGTCAGATTTTGTTTCCACTCGTCCAGCAACTAGCAGTGGAACCACAGATTCACCTGCTCCTGTGCTCTGACTTGCTTTCCCAGAAACCAGGTATTCTGGTCCACTTAGACTTCAAGTCAATACACCTTCATGCATGGCTACTGCAGACTTACCAATTGCCCACTTTGGGGTTTCTCTCCAGGTTACAGATATCATAGTGGCTGTCAGAAAGCCTTCAACAAGAGACGTTTATGTCATGTAGTGAAAGTGGTATTGTGTTTAGGCCACCACTCAACTTTTGGATCCCTTCACCTGTCCACTGAATCTCATTCTGGATTACCTCCAGTCCCATTCCTCACTTAACTCATTGCCTCCACAGGAGCTCTCTGAAGTTGTACCACTTGTCACCTGTATACTGTTAACAGTGAATCCTGGGCCTTTCTAAGCAAAATCAAGTCACAGTCAGCATGGCACAAACAAATTCTAATAGCTCAAGAAACATAAGAGCTAGACACAAATTATGAGTGGCAAAGTTGTTCAGCACAACATTACCTTTCCAAATGTGGTATGCACATAATAATAAGTAATATTGTTTTTTTTTCCATGGTGCTTGAAACAGAAAACAAAATAATTTTTTTCACTAAAAAAGGCAACATAAGCCATACACCCCATACCATAAACAAATGTGAATAACTCCTAAAGTATACCTGATATACACAAAATATCAGTGGCAAAGTTGTTCAGCACAAAATTACCTTTCCAATGGTGGTATGCAATCAGACATATATTCTATTGTGTTATATATTAAAATATATAAGTGACTTCTCTAGATGTTGCAAGGACACACTGGAACTCAGTAGCTGACTTTTGTAGTCATCCTCAGGACACACCAGTGTATTTTATCACCAACTACAGGCGTTTGCTAGGAGACAATGAGTTAAGGTGCAACTTTCTGCCATCTCTGCATACCATGCACCTGTAGAGGGCAAGACTCTTGCACAACTGAATTTCTCACACACCTTCTTGCGGGATATTCTGCATCTGAAATTTCCCATTAAGGACAATGTCACCCCCGTGGGATATTTTGTTTATTTTGGAAAAGCTTACTGTCCCTCCCTCCACAAGGACAGGGTAACATTACAGAGTAAGCATAAGTTCCTGCATAAGGGGTTGTCTAAGTTTACAAACTGAATCAAACTATCCACCTTTCTATTTACCAGAGTACTGTTACTCAGGGGCAGCCTTACTTCATACTCTAGATGTTCACATGTTGCTGTATTATTACTTAAGTTTTCCATGGTATCCTGGTGCCTGCTGGCTTTAGTTCTACTGGTGTTACCTGCTGCAAGATTTCCTTTCAAATATCTGCTGTCAAGGTAAGTTCTTTCATAACTATATTTTTAGTCTTTATTTCAAATATTTCTGCATCAACATGCATTTCTGGGACTTGCTCATGCAACGTAGGTATTATGTTTCAAAAGTATTTTATTTGCATGACCCACGGCCCTCATATCCTTGCCACTAACCTGTCAATGAATCAAATTTTAGACATGGGGCAGCATGTAAGTAAGCTGTGTGGGCATGTATTTTAACTTCTAACATGCCCAAGTGAGCAGGATCTTTTTTTAAATGTTCATCCCATTCTTGTCACTCTGTATATTCTATACTCACTGTAACTCCAGTCCTCTTTCAGCCGGCATAGCAGTACTATTGATATTGTCATTTTCTTATGTTTATCTGTGAGCAGTGTCATGGACACCATCCTATTTTCTTAAAGGAGACCAGCAAACATAACGGAGCCACTGCAGCTTACATTATGAATAGATTCCCACCGATCCTCACCAGTAGTCATGATATACATTATGTATTATATGGGTGTAGGTATTCCTGTATTCACATTGGTTGCCAGCATTTCAACAGCCTTATGTTAACCTCCTTATTAATATACCTCTGCAGCCGAATTATCCAAACATTTATTTAATAATGGTACTAAGTACTCTGTCAGCATTTTATATGTAGAATTTGTGTCTGCCTTGATTTCAATGCTGGCAGTGCTCATCATGTGAACTGCACTACCAGAACATCTACTGGACGCTTCTCCACCTGCTTTGAAAGAAAGTAGGGGCAGATACAGAGCTGCACTAGACCCATCAGGTGCTATGTGACAACTACAAGCATCCTAGTTAAGCGGTTATGGCACGAAGAACACACAAAAATGCTGTCCACAGTTCAGTTCAAGTGAAATAAATAGGTTTTTCTTTTCTCACCATGTGGAGCATACAATATTGCCTCATAAGACCACAGTAACAAAATGTCTAATGTTTCACCAAATCATTGGCTTTTACAAAGTCAATGATTTGGTGAAATGTTAGACTTTTTTTATTGTGGGCTTCTGAGACAATACTGTGTTCTCCAAGTGATGAGAAAATAAAATCCTATGTATTTCACTAGAATTGAACTGTGTGTAGCATTTTTGCGTGTTCAGTGAAAGAAAGTACTTGACTGAAAATAATATCGGGCAAATGTATACAACTGTTCTAGTCACTCACCACTCCCTGACTCTGTCTCCGTAAATTCCTCCTTGTATACAGTTTCTGCAGGCCACTTCCTCACTCGCTATAAAATACTAGCATTGTAACTGACACTGTTGCTGCTGTCTGCCACTTTGACTATTAACTGCAGCAACTTTAACTCTCCAACAATTGTTTGAGAAAAAAATGTGATTTTGATTAAAAAAATGGGCTACTAACATACTAAAACACCAGCAGAGGAGGCCAAATGGTCTTTTGAGTCTGCTCAATAGTCAGCATCCATACTGGGGGCCAATTTTGCTGTCCTCTCCTCCTCCTTGGGTTTCACTGTACCCAGTTCAAGATGTTCCCCTTGTATTAGACTTCGTTAGCTTTATCCTCCCCATATATCTTTCCCATCCCCACTTAAACCCGTTGAGTCTCTGCCTCCACCAGTCCCCTGGGCAGCGCATTCCAAGGTTCTACCACCCTCTCAGTGAAGTAACACCTCCTCCTCTCCACCTGAGTCTTCCCCCCTCTAGCTTCCACCGGTGTCCTCTAGTTTCCCCCCTCTTTCCTTTGAAGCACTCCGACTGGGCCCCCCTTATTAATGCCCCTTATGTTCTTAGCCACTCTCACCACCCTGGTGACCCTCCTGGCCATCAGTTCATACTCCCCCATATCCCTTTTGCTCCTTGAGTGTTTGAAGCGCCTATAAGCTGCCTTCTTATTTCTCACCAGTTCTATGTGATAACGGCAATCGCTGAACGGCAACCCGCGTTATCATGACGTCAGGGCAGTGGAAACAATTTTGCCACCCTGACATCCTCGGCACATGGAAGAATGGCTCCGGGGACTTGGTTGTTTTGCTTTCTGTGGTGGAGCTGTGCCCCCAACCCCCCCACATGGGGGGCTTCACCCCCCTACACCCCCTACTAAAAGATTCTCAACTTCAGGGGGTGCATGTTGGGGAGGCAAAGCAAAAAAAACACAAGTTTCGGGCCAGGCGCAACAAAAATGCAGTAGCACCCAGACCCAGACTTGAACCTGGTACCCACATACCACAAGCGGAGGCCAACCCCCGACGTCATGGCACAGCTCAGCAGCTGACCACAGCACCACCTCTACATTCCTCCACCCTCCCAGCCCACGCTTGCTGTGCTCGCTCCCCCCCGCATGCACATGTGCATAAAGCAACATCCTGATGCTGCAGTCACCCAATCCACCACATCCGGTCGCCCTACCCCCCCCACCATCGCCATTCGGGCTTTCACCCACATCATGTCACCATTTCAGACAATGCCTTAATTCAGGCACTCACCTCACGTGCTACCTCCCTCACCACCTCCCTCACCTCCTGGGTCCAACAACAGGGTTTTCTGGCCTTACTGAATTTGCTCCTCTTTCTTGCACAGGACCTGGCAGCCTCCTATACTCCCCTCCTAATGATCTCCCATCTACTGTCAGCATCCATGTCTGGCCTTATCCTGTCCAAATGACCCTTAAAAATCCTTCCCATCGCCCTGAAATCCCCACCCCTGAAATCAGTTACCACCATGTTTGTGCTGCTGTCCTCCCCCCCCAAAGGTCCAGAAAAAAAAGAGACTGTAGCATGATCACTCCCCACCAATGGGTCTCTCACCTCCAGGCCCATAATCTGGTCACTGTCTGCAAGGACTACGTATAGTGTCCTGGCCTCCCTAGTCGGCTCCCCCACCTGCTGGGTCAGGAACATGCCCTGGAAGACATTCAGCAACCTCTGCTCCTTGGCCACTGGGGAATTCATAGTCCCCCCAGTCTATTCCTGCATGTTTAGGTACCCCATCAAGACTATCCTTCCCCAATCTACAGTGACCCACAATATTTGCCACCAAACTCTCTTCCAGAGCCTCCACCAGCACGGTGGGTCTGTATATCATTCCCATCTTTACTCTCTTACACCCCTACATCAGCAGGGTGACCCAAATCACCTCTATGCTCCCCCCACCTCCTCCATGCCTCCAATACCTGTTCCATTTTTGACTAACAGTGCTACATCCCTTCCCTCCCCCCTGTCCTTTCTGAACATAGTGTAGCCCTCCAGAGTTAGGTCCCATTCATGTCCTTGGGTGGCCCAGGTCTCAGTGATTGCTGCCACATTTACTGCACCCCAAATAGCATTGCCTGGAGCTTAGGCATCTTATTTCCTAAGATCCTGGCATTTATCAAGACCACCCTCCACCCCATTCCCCTTCTCACATTTAGCCCCCTTGTGCTCCCATTTGACATGCCCCTCTCATCTGCACCCTACCTGTTGGCCTTTTTCTATATCCCTCCAGCCCGTTAGGGGAATGTAGACCACATCCCTTTTTTATCGTACCACCTGGAACAGCCCCTTCCTTGATCCCTCCCCCCTTCACAAGTTTAAACCCCACCTTTTACTGATGAACCAAGCTAGTTTCAGCTTAAAGATTTCCCTCTTCTCCATATTTAGGTGGAGCGTGTCCCTAGCATCCAGCCCGTTATCTTTCCAGGTTGCCCCCCAGCCCCCCACAAGGCCATTCCCACTTGCCTCACACCACTCCCCGAGCCACTGATTTATCTCCCTAATTGTCTGATCTCACCACTAACCCTAGGCACTGGAAGGATTTCCGAGAAGGAGATCAAACATTCTATGGAATGGCATACCCTGACCAGCTCCAGAAACCTTGCCTTTATCTTTAATTCACTATCCCCATTTATATCATTTGTGTCCAGGTACACTAGTATGTCCAGGGACCCCCCACATTCCCTTGACAGTGAATGTACCTTGTACTTGGCCTTGTGCACCACCAGGCCAGGGTGACATTTGTTTTTTATAGAACAAGTGTTACCCTCCTTCTGCCCCTCCTACTGGATACCTCTGATCATTGAGTCCCCTAACAGTAGCACTCTATCCTCCCCCTTGCCTCCATGCTCTCCCTGCAGGCTTCCCCTCCTTTCATGCCCATCCTTGTCCCCTCTTCCGGTCTCTCCCCCAATTGGCTCCTTGCACCTCCCACAGTCTGGGTGTCAAAGGTAGCCCCCTCCCTATTGTCACTGGCAACCCTGTCCACTCCAGTCCTGGGCATCATCCCCCACCTGAGTATCCTTTTTTGTATCTCTATCTCCCCTATTCCTGCCCTTGACTAAGCCATCCACCCTATCTGTTGGCCTACCTTGGTTTTTACTCGCTTCTATCCTGTCCACTTCACAAGCCACTGGGAAAGCGTTTTGCCCTGGTGCCCTTCTTGTGCTGCTGATACAGCTAGCTCCTCCTGCCACCAATGCAGCCTCCAGTGCACTCCCCTCTCCACCTCCCCAATACTGCCCAACCTGCTGGGTATTACTGCTTACAAACACTTCATTTTGAGAGTGGTTGAGCAGGCAAGAAGGTAGCCATAGCTTAATGTACACTGAGCCTCCATTGCACTGTGGCTCAGTCTACTGTTCGGTGCTGAGAAATGTTGGCAGTGTGATATCCGGGGGCTGTGTATTCATTATACAAAGTAATAATTTTATGCTTAATCAACAGTCACACACACAAAATCATTAGCGAAATAACTGATTTTATTTCTTTACAAGGAAGAAGGAAGACAGTTTATGACACATTAAACAACACAGCAAAGTAAAATATTTACATTTTTCAAAACTACTTCCACCATTCCAAAAATACAAGGGAAAGATGATAACATTATTACCCAACATTGCATCAGTCAAGATAGTAGCAATGCAGCTGTTAGGCATGTTGAAGATAATACAGAACCACAAGGTATGTCAATGTCAATAGCAAATCAGTACTACAATGAAGATATTGCCACTACCATTGTTAGATGGTGTGGTTCAAGTAGAAAAAAAATATGTATATATATATATATATATATATGTAGTTAAGATTATGTTTACCTTCCTTAACCGACCCAGCTACTGACGTGCAGATGGAGACAGAGTTTACGGTGACTAAGGATTGCCTAGCTAGGGAGGAGTACATAAAGAAAGGGCCTATTCAGAAATGTTTAGAAAAGTACCCACAAACAACTTTGGAAACAGGAAGAGATCTTTTAACAAAGGATGGTTTTCAAAATATCACTGGTTAGAATACAATAGTGGATCAGATGCAGCTTTCTGCTTCCCATGTCAAGTTTTTGGCATTGATACAGCAATATATGACACAACATTCTCTGTTGAAGGGTTTAAAACTGGAAAATAGCATTGGAGTCAAGCAGTAATAGCAAATGACATCTTGAAAATGCTGAAAAATGGAAACTCCATCTTGTTACTAAACCTCTAGATAAGCAGTTATCTGAAGAGAAGGCAAAACAAATACTTCTAAAATCCAAACAGAGACAGAATAAGTACAATGCTGTCACTCGACTTGCTGATGTTACTGCTACGTTGGCTCACTTAAGACTGCCGTTTAGAGGACATGATGAGTCTAAGGAATCAAAGAGCAGGGGTGTATTCAGAGAAATTGCATCTTTACTTGCAAGACATGACCCAGTGCTTAAAGAACACTTAGAATTGGCTTCTAAAAACTCAAAGGGCTACCCAAGTTACCCGTCAGCTCAAAGTCAGAATGACTTTATCATGTGCATTGCAAGACATGTAAGGAATACAATAACTGAGGAAGACAAGCAGTTTGTCTTGATACAACTCCAGATGCTTCAAAACAAGATCAGTTATCTGTAGTTTTACGTTATGTTTGCAGAGATGCCACAATTCATGAATCATTAATTCATGTAGTTCATGCAGAAACGGGAACAGATGCCAGCTTAGCAGACTATCTATGTCAAACATTGAGGCAATGTGACCTTAGTGTTTCAAATTTGAGGGGGCAAGGATATGATGGATGTGCATCAATGTCTGGGGCCTACAGAGGAGTTCAGGCTATAATTAAAGAATCTTGCAACAAGGCATATTACGTTCATTGCTATGCATAGCGTTTAAGTTTGGTAGTTGTTGACACATGCAGCAAGATTACCCAGAATCATAATTTTTTTGGTGTTCTTGAGCAGTTGTACACATTTATTGAAAATTCAACTGAAAGACACAATCTGTTTCTTACTGTACAAGAACAATTCTTAAATGACAGTGCTTTACAAAGTTCTCACAGAACTCATGCTCTCAAGCCTCTTTCTTGGACTTGCTGGTCTAGTAGAATTGACAACTGTAGAGTACTGCTTGCAACCATTGATTCTGTAATGCAAACACTTGCAAAAACTCAAGAAGATGGCTCTTTTGATAGAGAGACTGCTAACACAGCCATGGCCCTGAGCAGAGCAATAGACTTTAATTTCTGTTTCTATTCGATATAATTTGACAATATTTTGTTACAAATGTAGCCTCAAAATATCTTCAGTTCATTGAGTTAGACCTATCTGTAGCAGCTGAGATGATTGAGGACTGTAAAGCTGAGCTACTGGCATTGAGGTTGAATGACAACTTTGAGGAAATATGGCTTGAAACTGAGATGCTAGATTTCAAAATAGATGTAGAGTATGTTGAATCATGTATTAGAAAAGTATTCAGATGACTTGATCAAATGTGGCAAAATGAATCCAATTCATCTAGAAAAGATAAAGTCTGCAGTGAGTTCTACTTTACAACTCTTGATGTTTGTCTACGGGGAATAACTGACGGATTCAGCTCGGAAACACTTCCATTGCTAAAACATGTTAGTTGCCTAACAAATCCTTCTCTTGAAAAATTGACAACCTGAAACAGCTAATAACATATTACACAGGAGACAAAGATGCACATTTGCAAGAACAAGAGTATAAACTACTGATCTATAGACTATCCAGAGAAACACCACCAGTTACAGTTGTTGACATATATCACTTTATATGTAATTGTAACCTGCAAGATGTATGCCGTCAAATAGAAACATTCTACGGACTGGTTCTCACTCTTCCTGTAACATTATGCAGTAATGAAAGAAGCTTCTCGGCATTGAAATTTGTTAAAAATCACCTAAGAACAACAATGGGCCAAGAACATCTTGATGACCTTATGGTTATTGCTGTGGAGGCTGAGAGAACTCAGTCTATAGAACTGGACAAAATCAGAGATTATTTTTGGAAGTTAACTGACAGACAGTAGGTAACACAGTAGAGCACAACTTAAGAGGAAGATGTAAGAACAAGACTAGTTATTTAACATGGAATTGAGGGACTGACAGTGGGCGGACGGCAGAGCAGTGTGACATGACAGGTCAACCAGCAGTAACAGCAGCATTTAAAAAAAAAACAGTACACCAAAATTTGAAATAATAATTTGCGATCCATGAGAAAATAGATAGAAACATTAGCAGAACAAATACATTTCTGTTACTGTTTTCAGCCTATAACACGGGTAAACTAAAATGCTGTTGCTTACATCATTTATGTCTATGCATAAACAATCTAATTGTGGACTTGTGTTTCGTGTGGACTTGTGTTGCTTGAGGAGGCAATCAACCCTCCAGATTGTGGAGATAGGAGCCCCTCCACAAGCAACAAACATATTTTTTAGAGTAAGACTTTACTCGCATCCTAATATACTGTATATGCTAGCAGTTGAGTCCACTAACATTGGTAGGTGGAGCCAACATAATTCCACAATTCTGATTCAAATCATCCCAATGATTTCTTAAAGAGCTAGTGTGCTGCCTGGAAACAACTAAAACTTTGAGATGTAGTCCAATATTAATTCTTATATTAGAAGTATTTTTTGCTTTTCAGATAGGTAATGAGATCTTCTATGGGAGTATCGCAGTCATCAGGTAACAATGTAGGAATCCATACTGTTGGTCACGGGTTACCCACAAGGAATATTTTCAGCATTACAACTGTGGTGGCCCACAGCTTCAATGTCAGCTGATGTCACCTACCCTAACTAGACATTTGCAGCACAGCTCCATCTTCAGTTCTTTACTTCGGTGGACTGTCTTGCGTATAGCTCCACTGAAGCTCCTCCGCAGTATTCACACAATTTTTCACCCAGGGGTTTTTCTACACTTGACTTTGAAAATCTTGTTCTAAGAGATTTTCATACTTTTTATTTATGTCATGAGTTGATCCTCCTACATCGCTGTATGGTCACTGTTCCATTAGCCAGACTACACATGCATACCCTACAGTAGATTCGCCAGATGCAGTGGGACCAGTGCACTAACAGATTGGATCAAATTGTCTCATTCTCCTTCTCATTCTGCACAGTTCTGCAGTAATGGATGGACCCCATTTTCCTCTAATACAAAGGGTGCTAATCAAGCAACAGATGGAAGAGGCCATCATGATATTCTTGACTCCATTCCAACATCGGCAGAATGATTTCATTCTACTTCAGCAGATAGCAGAGTACCCTCTTGTCCCTCTCCCACTGTGCAGGTATCTGCTGACCCATGACCAGGGAACCCTGGCCCATCATAACCTCTGCTCCCTCTATCTGCATGATTGGCTCCTGAGAACACATCCATCTACAGATTGGGTGTATCTGACAGGGTGGTGACTCCTGAGAATGTATGTCTTCAGGTCTGGCGTGTCTGACAGGGTAGCAAACATCTGAATAGATACCCCAAAAGCCATACACTTGTGCCATGCATGCCATGCAATGGAAGTTGTTTGCCTTCTGGGCTGCCAAACACAGTCTAGACCCCTTCACCTGCTCAGTGATCCATATTCTAGACAACATGATTTTACTTTCCAGTTCTGGTCTCCAGGACTTGAATTTAGTTTTGAAGAAGCTAACCATGTCTCCCTTTGAACCAATTGCAGCCTAAGATTTACATTTTACTTCATGGAAAATGTTTTTAGGTAACATTATTTCTGCACGATGAATTTCAGAACTCCAGGCACTCTGTTGCGAGGAGCCTTATTTGATTTTGCCGAAGACATCTATATACTTACGTTCATACTAAGGTGCTGGAGGAGCTAGGAGGCATAAGAGGCCATAGATGCTCCTAATAAAGTTAATAGTAACTAATTCTGTTACCTGAGATAATATTTTTATCCATTCAGTACTTAAATATTGATTTAGAACTGCTAGTGATTATTTCAATCGGGAGCGAATTCCAAGGGTTCACTGTTCTCAGAGTAAAGAAGTATTTGGATGCCATTCGGTTGAAGGTTTTATCATATAATTGTAGGGGGTGGCCTATGGTGTTATATGTATTATTTTTAAATTCTAGTCCTAGTGTAGTTATTAGATAAGGGTCCTGAATGATGTCGTACATAAAAATGAGGTCCCCTCGTAAACGCCTAGTGGCAAGTGTCACAAGATTTTAAGTATTGATTCTAATTTCATAGGACTCCTTATATAACCCATTCATATGATTAGTATATTTTCTTTGCACCCTTTCTAATAAGTTTATATCTGATTTTTTAAAAGGACCCTATAATTGTGAAGCATATTCCTAGTGAGGCTGGACATATGCTCTATACAAAGGCATCAACACTTTCCTATCCCTGGATTTTATATTTCTTTTAATAGACCAAATTACATTATTTGACTTAAGTATAGCCTCATTTATCTGGGTAGTGGGGAGAAAATCCTCAGAAATATTGGTGCCAAGGTCTTTTTCATTAGTTGTAATTCATAGTGTTTACCTGCCAGTTTATATTTAACTAATGGGTAATTT
This sequence comes from Neoceratodus forsteri, assembly GCA_016271365.2. Lineage (NCBI taxonomy): Eukaryota > Metazoa > Chordata > Ceratodontiformes > Ceratodontidae > Neoceratodus > Neoceratodus forsteri. The sequence goes on from CM057449.1 coordinate 1,745,748,524, forward strand.
GAACCCAAGTGCATGATCTTACATTTGTCTGAATTCAGTTTCATCTGCCATTTAGTAACCGATTGAGTAATCATATCAAGACCTCTCTCTGAATAGTTTCTATTTGTTCCTGATTTTGGCAGGGTCCCCCAATGTTGATATTATCAGCATATTTTACAGCAAAGGATAAGCGATCTTAAGTTAGGTCTCCTATGAATGTCTGGAATAAGCATGGGCCGAGTCCTGAGCCCTACGGGACACCACTGGTAACCCTGCCGGTGTCTGAAAGATGACCAGTAATCGGAACACGTTGAGTCCTTTGTGACAACCAGTTAGAGATCCAATTAACTATATTTTTATTGATTTCTAATGTGTTAAGTTTATGGAGTAAGGCCCAGTGTGGCATTGCATTAAATGCCTTACTAAAGTCAATAAAAATCATGTGGTATGGCATTTTTGGTCGAGTTGGTGACTCTCTTCCTCACAGAAACACACTAGGTTGGTTAAACAGCTTCAGCCCGTTTTGAACCCGTGTTGATCTGCATCATTGTTATCCAAGATGGCGGAGATCAGGTCCTTAATAATACTTTCTAATATCTTACACAGTAAGATTTATTGGCCTATAATTTCCCCAGTTATTCTTGTGGTCCTTTTTGGGTATAGGGATAACCAAAGCTGTCTTCCACACTTCAGGGACAAAATTCTTGGGCAAGCATTTTTCAAAGAATAGCTATGAAGGATGTGCTATGGAATATAGGGTAGGTGACATCACTTGACGTCGCTGGCGTGGGTGACCACAGTTATAGTGCTGAACATACCTGTCAACCTCCCTTATCACAAATCAGGGACAAGGCTTAAAGTAATCAGGGAAAAATGACCAAAATCAGGGACACATCTGGAAAAATAGTAATATTAGTTCCAGAAACTGTGTACAACATGCTTCTTAGTGTGAATAGCATTTTTTTTAATGAGAACGAGACTGTAACACCAATGGTTGGCATTATTTTGTGTTTCAAATCCCTACTCTTCAGTGACAGAAATGCCAAATTTAGGAGGGACAGAGGAAATTTCTGAGGCAAAATCAGGGACACCCCTAAAAATCAGGGACAGTTGAAAGGTATGGTGCTGAAAATCTTCTGAGTGGGCTCCCTCTCACGGACTGTGAAAGTTCCTACTGTGTTACATGTTTGCAGATATCCCATCGAAGATGTACTGTAAGTGCAACTTCTCATTTGTACCTGACAGCACTGTGGTGATTGTGTGGAGCAGCAGTCCATCTGGAGGCTAAAAAAAATCTGTTCTGTTACTCTCACTACATCACTGCTTAGACCACAATGACAGTGACATTACTAGTAAACAGGGAGAACCGATACTTACGGCCAGATAATAGCAAACAAAAGAAAAAAAATAATTCAGATATATGAAGTGACAGCTGACTGCATCTGAAAATTACTATTAATTCCAGGCAGTACTCAAGGGGCAGGATTCACAAAGAAGTTGTGCTGGGCACATCACAAATGCGTCAGTGCAAATCAGATGCACCAAGCACAGACATAGCAATTCACAGAGGCATGTGCAATGGGATGCGCCGAGTGCAGCCCCTCTGTGAATTGCCCTGAAACAGTGCAGTGCAACTGGAGATGCGCCAGTGCAACTTAAGATGTGCCAGGGCACGCCGGATGCCCTGAGTCACACGGGGAGCTATTCAGAGCAAGTGGAGCAAGCCAGCAGGGCATGAGGGAGCAACCACATAGCTGGAACAATGAAACCCATGGACACAAGTGCTGAGAGTAACATGTTTATAAAAGTGTAACATCAGATAAAAAACTGCACAACAGAAAAGTAGAACAACAAACAACTAGAACAACACCAAACAGAGAAAGGGAATGGCAGGGATGGGAAGGAGGGCAGGAAGGGGACAGTAACAGTGGGCTATGTACAACAACTATATACACGGGATGGCCCCAGTAAGAGGCAGGGGGCCACTAGTGGCGCTGTGCCCTGCCACGAAACACCCTAGCACATCCACAGAATGGGAGCTGCAGTATGATGCCCTGCAGTGCAGCCGACAGGAACTAAACAGTTCTGGACAGTGGACGCAGTGCTGCCTGAATGCCCACACAGATCCGTTGGTCCATGTCCATAGGGGCATCGCCCCCAGCCAATGCATGGTGATCCTGGAGACCTACAGCAACGACAGAGAGAACACACGCTGAGGGCCTGAATGTGGACAATACACTCTCCCAGCTGTAACCCACAGCAACTGAAATGCAGCAATAGCAGAATGCAGTGCTCACTTACCCCTGGAAGGGCACCAGACCTGGCACCCATGATCCTCCTCCTCCTCACCTCAATGGTGTCTGTGGCCCTCTGCCTGGCATCTGGTCCTGCAAAACACTACAGACAGCACCATTAGCCACCAAAGCAGTGCCAGACACACACGACAACACCCACATGCTGAGGCAATATATGGACAGCCAGACACTGCCACTGTTCAGGATGCGCTGCCACAGTGCCCCCTCACCAATCTGTGTCCATGCAGCTGACAATGGTAACCATCTGCGAAGCCCCTGGTGGCCTGCATGCAGACACCGCACCGCTCAGTGCCCCCCCATGGTAAACATGATATGGCAGCACTGGACAGGTGCAGCCACTGCCGTGTGTGCAGGATGCCACTGACCCATGTGGGTTCTTCATGAGGGTCTTGACACACACACACCCAGCATGAACCACAAAAGGAGCCAGATGATCAACACCTACCTGGCCTTGGCAGTGCACCCTTGTGTGCATGGCGACACAGCTGTGCCAGTCTCTCCTGGTCCCGCCTCTGGAAGTCAGCAAAATGATGTCTGCACTGCTTACCAGTGCTTGGCATCCCTGTGCATCTCACAAGCCTATGAGCAATGGAGGCCCACACTTGGGCCCTGGGCTCATGTAGGTCATCCTGCCCAAACAGCTGCTCCTCCACAGACACGACAAGAGCCACCAGATGTAGCAGCTCCATCTGGGACTAGTTCATGGCCCTTAGTGTCAATCTTCCTGCCCTAGGCATACTGCAATACCATGACACACTGTCAAGGTGCAACACAGCAATGCGCAGTCGAGCGGTCAATATGCACCATGTGAAACACAGAGGCACATGCAGCACAGCGCACACTGTGAATGAAGCACGATTGGTCAAATGCAACACCCCCCCCTCGCATGTTCAATGGAGTCCGCAATGGTGTGGCAAGGCCATGACTTGGTCACACATGCATGATGCGCCTGCAGATGCCATGTTGTGTACGGCACACCCTATGGACTCCTACCACACACCGCGCATGATCCATGGGCACTACGAATACAGTGCAGCATGGACCACGCATATAGGATCACACTGCATGATAGAGTACATAGCATCATGGACAGTAGGCCTGCAACAGCACATTGGGTAAGCAGCGTAATAGTGACCGCGCATACGTGACAGAAGCTCTGTGTAGACTACCCCAGATACAGGAACATGTGCCCAATGATGAGCACATGCGCAGAAGATGCACTGTTCTGCCACTGGCACAACCCTGAGGTACTCCTTGTAAAGTGAGATAAGCTGGGGGCAATTGTGCAATTCACAGATAATGCACCCAAAACGGCCTCATCCCACATGCATGGGCATCTCAGCTGATTAGCATCTCATTACCAGGGGCTCAGGCCTCATTTGCAATCCCTGAGCCATAAATGCTCCCAATTCAGCAGACCAGGTGACTGAGAGGAGTCAGTGCCTTGAAGGTGAGTACACAGCTATATTGACAGGGTCTACAGAACATACTGGGGGACTGAATATGAGCATACATACCTCCCAATGCTTATGACCCCCAGATGTGGAACAATGCCTCCCAATATGTGGAACAAATGGCCATAATGTGGAATACTCCAGCAGGGCAGAACAGAAGGTGCACAGATCACTGATAGACTGTTCTCTGTCATGTCCAGAACAGTTGTTTGTGAACCAGGGCGTACACATCTCAGCATGTACGATACAGTCCTGCTGAACGATGATACGGTCATCAGTGTGCCTAGGCCTTGCAAAGTGGAACAGGGAGGTCATGCAACATAAGAAAAAATTACTCACCTTAGTAATGTTGTTTCTTCTAATGGAGTCTTGCTATTTTATGACAGGTGCAGTTTGTCCCACCATTAGAACTGCTCCGGAGGTGAAAGAGTTAACTTCCATGCAGAGCATGGAGGTTAGAGCGCGAGCTCGGTTAAAGAAGCTCTGTTAGGGTGGTTTCAAACCGAAACCGTCAGATCTTTAGCTACAAAACTCACTAAGGCTCTTGTGGAAGCTGCAACCTACACTCAGCCAACTAGCTACTAACATATTCACACATTTTCCTGGTCCCAACACCAAGACTCAAGTCAGTGGACCAGAAAATAAGATAAAATAACTAAATAAAACACAACACCCAAACATGAAAAGAGGCATCAATAAATGCCAACAGTGGACTGCCCACCCCATACCCAAAGTAGAAGTTCTGAGAGGGCAGGCTGGGAGGAGGTAATAATATAGCAAGACTCATTAGAAGAAACAACATTACTAAGGTGAGTAATTTTTCTTCAAACAACATGAAGTCTTGCTATATTATGACAGGTGCAGACTACACAGCAGTACCTCCATGGAGGAGGACAGAACCTACTTAGGCAATAGGCTCTGGAAGCACGGCCAGCAAACCGAGCATCCTCCTGGCCTGGATATCCAGGGAGTAATGCTTGGTGAAAGTGTGTACTGTTTTCCAAGTAGCTGCTTGACATATCTCAAGATAGGAATGTCTCTAGCAGCAGCTAGAGATGCAGCTGTACCTCTGGTAGAGTGAGCCTCAGGCCTGAGGGGAACCTTACCCAGCTTTTGATAGCAAAATTGATACAAGAGACGATCCACCTGGCAATGGATCTCTTAGTGGCAGGCCTCCTTTCCCAACCTCACCATAAGTGAGAAATAGTTGAGGGAGTCAAACCTGTGACCCTTGGTACGCCTATGTAGTAGCTTAGGGCCCTCTTAACATCTAAGCTGTGCAGCCCTCTCACCAGAGGAAGAATGGTCAGAAGAACACTGAAGTGAATACATTGGTTAAGGTGGAACCAAACCACCTTAGGCAAAAACTTCCTGTTAGTCCTGGAGGACTACTTTATCCTGTGAAAGGAAATAAAGTCAGTCTCCACTGATAAGGCCTGTAACTCACTTATGCACCTGGCAGAAGTGATGGCTACTAGAAATACAGTTTTCCAAGTCAAATACTTAAGCTCTGGGCAAGACAGAGGCTCAAAGTGGGGTTGCATCAGCTGAGCAATGCAAACATTAAGATCCCAAGCAGGGGCAGGGTCCCTGAATGGAGGATTGGTATGAAGCAATCCCTTAAAAAACTTGGAAAATACAGGGTGAGCAGAAAGAGAAGAGGGCTTCCCTGCTGAAACAAAGGCAGAAACAGCTGCCAAGTGCACTTTCAGGGTAGCTGGTCTCAGTCCCAAAGAATTAAGATGGACCATATAGTCCAATACAGTGGGTAGATCAGCAGATTCCAGGGAAATATGCTTCCCAGAACTCCATATGGAAAACCTTTTCCACTTGGAGTTATAGGTAGCCCTGGTGGAAGGCTTCCTAGCAGCCTTCAGGATTTTGAGAACACTTTGAGAAAGTTGTAGATCAGCAAACTCTAACTGCTCAAGAGCCAAGCCTTGAGGTTGAGGGATTTGAGATCCGGATACCAAACTCTCCCCTGAGCACAGGTTAACAGATTGTGGTTCCTGGGGAGACACAGGGGAAGATGGACTGCTAAGGACAGAAGGATTGGGTACCAGGGCTGCCTGGCCCAGTCTGGAGCAATCAGGCTGAGACCTGATTTTGACTAGTACTTTGAACAGGAGAGGGAAGGGGGGAAAGGCATAAAGGAACTTCCCTTCCCAATCGAGGAGAAAGGCATCCAGGGGGACTGAGCCCAACACTGGGGGTCTGCAACAAAAAAGTGGAAGTTGATGATTGTCTGGGGCTGCAAAAAGATCTATCTGAGGAGTGCCCCATCTGGCAAACACTATCCCCAGTACTAGGGGATCCAGTGACCATTGGGATGGCCCTGGGAAATCCTGCTGAGAGCATCTGCCAGGACATTGTCCTTGCCTGGGAGGTGAACTGCTATGAGGGAAGTGTTCAGGGAATAAGCCAGAGACCACAACTTCATCGCCTCGGTGCACAAGGCCGAAGACCGAGTGCCCACTTGTTTGTTGATGTACCACATTGTAGTGGTGTTGTCTGTTCTGACCTGTACCACCTTGTTCTGAACAGATGCAGGAAAAAACCTGAAGTGCTAGAAAAACAGCTCTGAGTTCCAACAGACTGATGTGGAGCAGAGATTCCTGAGGGAACCATAACCCCTGGGTGGAGAGGTCGCCCATGTGAGCTCCCCATCCCAAGAGGGATGCATCTGTAGTAAGGGTCAAGGAGTGGGACAGAAGGATGAAAGGCACCCCTTGTCTCAGATTGCTCTGATCCTGCCACCACCGAAGGGCCTGTATCAGGGTTGAGTCACTGGGATTAACTTGGATGGGGATCTCTTCTTTGAGACCAAAAGCTCTCAAATGGAACTGAATGTCCCTCATCTGAAATCTTGCTCCTTGCACTACAGCTGTGGAAGCAGCCATGTGTCCTAGGAGCTGCAGGAAATGCCTTGCTGGTCGAGAGACCAGCAGAGTGAGACGAGGCCAGGGCCACTAAGGTCCTTACCTTTCCGGGGAAGGAAGGCTCTGGCCTGCTTGTATCCAGTTCTGCGCCTATAAAGGTGAGTACCTGTACAGGTTCCAAAACTGACTTTGGAAGATTGAGAAGAAAGCCCAGAGAGGTAAGCAGCTGCTGGGTAACTAGCAGGTGTGATTTGACCTGGTCTGGAGACTGATCCACAATAAGCCAGTCGTCCAGGTAGGGAAAAATGGCAATCTTTTGCCTTCTTAGATGAGCAACTGCTACTGCCAGACATTTTGTGAACACCCTTGGGGCAGAAGTGAGGCCAAAGGGCATTGCTCTGAACTGATAATGGCCTGAGGGCAGTTCGAATCTGAGGTACTTCGATGGGAGCTTCTGATAAGAACATGGAAGTAGGCATCCTTGAGGTCCAGGGAAGCTAGCCAGTCCCCTGGCCTTAGGAGGGTAAATGATTCCCAGAGTCACCATTTTGAACTTTGGTTTTAAAAGGTGCTTGTTTAGATATCTTAGATCCAGGATAGCCGCCACTCTCCTGTCTTTTTGGGGTAAGGAAGTACCTGGAGTACAGACCCTTGCCCTGGTGTGGGGAGAAACCCTTTCTACAGCTCTGAGAGTCAGAAGGGTTGAGACTCTATTCCAAAGCAAGAGTCTCTAAAGGGTTTGCAGGTGGAAAAGATCTGGCTCTCATCTTTGGAAATTTTTTGAAGCTGAGAACCAGACCCTGGCTCACTACTTCCAGGACCCACCTGTCTGATGTTAAAGACTCCCAGTCCTGGACGAAGTAAGCCAGCCTGCCCCCTACAGGTAATGGAGAGCCGACCCTGGGCATCCCATCAGGGTGCCTGTTTGGCAGGGGCTTTAGGCTGGGGGTGGGAGCAGGCCTGCTTGTACCCCGTCTGCCTCTCCCTCTGAAGAACCCCCTCTGAGCATAGGCTGAAGAGGAGGAGGCCTGGGTCTGGTAAAAAGGCCTGTGAAAAGGCCTGCCCCTACCCCTGGGGGTCTGCCTCTGAGGAGTGGCTTGCCGTTCCTTGGCTTGTGCACTCCTATAAGTGGTTCTATATTCATCCATTTTCTTCATATAATTCTCTGTCTGCTCCCCAGAGAATTCTAGGGACATGGATATGTTGTTCATCCACACTCATTGGCAGTATCCTTGCCGCTTTAAATCTTGCCGGAAGGTCTTCAAGCTTGCTCCTCCCACCCACCCGGGTGGTATAACTCTCGGCTCCGCCCCATGACGCCAGATCTTCCTTACCGCTTGGAAGCTCAGGTTCCCTCCTTAACGCTCTGCGTTTGCGACTGGTTCCTATTTCTCCGTTTGCGGATTTAAAAATAATATTTTGCAAAAAGACTTCAGTCTTGATCCCTCGTGACTGCGATGGACCAATCGACTCGGTTGGAGATGCCCATGCGGGCAGAAGATGTCTCGGACGGATCCACACTCCCGTGTGTCTACTGTAGGCCTTGAGCCGACCCGCGAGCTTGCGACCTGTGCTCATCTTTCGCTCGTCCTCGAAGACCGTGCTGCCCGATTGCAACTGGGCCGTCGAAGCGTTCCCTCGGTGAAGTCCAAGGAGGCCGGTTGGCGGTGTCCATGGCCCGGCGGGCTTCAGCCGGATCAGCTCGAGCGGATGGTCGCCCTCGAAGAGGAGGCGGCGCGGGCCGTATCTTCCTCGGCCGCGGCATTTATCCCGCTCTCTCTGGGTTCTTCCTACACGGCTTCCTTTAAGGAGCTTTGTCTGTCCCTCTCCACTAAAGGAGAAGGGCCTGCGTCTGCTGGACCTTATTCTCGGTCCAAAAAGAGGGACAAGGGTAAGTCCCTCCGTCGACGCTCTTGGGAGCGGGAAAGGTCCCTCTCCCCGGGCCGTCGACCGTCGGCTTCGGTCGACCGCTCGGCTTCGGCCACTGGCCTCCGCGGTGTCCCGTCAGGTCAGTTGACCGAGACTCCACTGATGAATGTAGATTTTTCTCGACCCATTAGACAGGCTGTCGCCTTTAGCAGCCGAGATTCCCCTCTCCCGGTTCCCGGGAGAGTTGAGATCCATGGGCTCGCCTGTGCCTCCGGTTCCGAGCCCTCGGATGGACCTTCGAGGCGAAGGGAGTGCAGTTCCGGCCGACACCTCCCGCACCGACCCGGAAATTCCGGGACTCTCGGTCTCGGTCTCGGACCTCTTCGCGGTCCAGCCGTTCCACCGTCATAAGCGGTCTCTGTCTCGGCACCTGCGATAAGCGGCGTCGCGCGTCGTCGTCCTCCTCCTCGGATGAGGAAGCTTGGCGTAAGTCGTCGGCGGTGCGAGACCTTATGTTAACAACTCCTCCTGGCCGGGAATAAGCCGACTCCGGCGCCTTCCCGACCATTAATCGGCTGTCACGGGCAGCCGACACAACCCCTCGACTTGTCGAGCCTATACCAGGCGGTTGTTGGTAAAACCAGCTGCTCCACCGATTCCGGTGGAACCTCCGCCTCCACAGCCACCAATTGGGGCTCCGACCAATTCTCGGTCGCTAAGTTTACCCATCGGCTGTCAGTTACCCTCACTCCCGACCGACCTCGGCAGGTGAAGGTGGCTCAGGCCAGAGGCAGCTCTTCGAGGACTCTTCCGAGTCCGAAGGCGATTCCTCCTTCTTCTCCAAGCGACTGGACTTGGAGTCTTCAGGAGGTCAGTCAATGGACGATAGCCCGTCGTCCTTCCTAGGACTACTTGACTCATCTCGAGTCTACGGGATGGAGCTCGAACCCGTTCCAAGCGGGCCAGGTATCCCTCACGGAGATTCTGGACCGAGTTCTCGCGGAGGCCTTTCCGGTGGCGAGGCCATAGTGGGTCGGCACTGGAACTTTGGCGCCCTGCTTCCTGCCCTCTGCCTTGGCCAGGATGGCCAGGAGTATGCGGTCACGGTTCCTTGTCCGGTTTTGAACACCCTCTGCTGAGGGGTTGGTTACCGACAGCGTTTTCGGTAGCGCCCGACAACGCCAGGGATGTGGACAAACCTCCTGACAAGGGTCAAGAGTGGACTATGTCGGGCGAAAAGTCTCGCTCGTCCTCTCTCGAGCCTTCGTCAGGCCAGTTCGGCCGTCCTCATGGCACATTTTTCTCATGCCCTGTTGGGCTCCCTGGATGAGGTCATCCCTCATCTTCCCGCCCGATCTGCAGACTACGGTTAAGCAGGTGCGGGACCAGGCAGGGCAGTGGCCAAACAGCAGCTCCAGACTGCTTTGGATGTAGGGACTCATGTGCTAGATCGGGTGGCGGCCGCAGTGGCTATCGTCGGCTGGCTTGGCTGAGGATATCCACCTTCCGGATACCCAGCACAAGTTGGCGGATGTTCCTTTGAGGACTGACCTCTTGACCCTGGGGTGGAAGGTCACCTGCAGAGGATCGAGAAGTCCAATGCTACCTTGGACTCGGTCTCTTCCGCTCAGAAGGACAAGGCCGCAAACCACAGCCTAAGCCCTTTCGTCCTTCTGTGCCCCGGCCTTCGGCCCAGCACGTCAGGGCCAGCAGGCTCGGCCTTGGCATCCCAAACCCAAGCACCGGCTTCCTCTAACAGGAGGCAGGAGGAAAGGGCCCAGGAGGTCCCTCGGCGGTCCCTCCTCCAAGCCTGCCCAGTGACGGGCTGAGGGGTCGCCCCCATCCCGTCACCTTACCCCTGGGTCCCCATTAGAGGGCGGCTCCAGCACTTCCGTTCCGCCTGGTCCGCTGTTACCACGGACAGGTGGGTCTTGGAGGTGGTGGAAGAGGCCTGCCTCTGGAATTCGAGCAGGCACCACCCTTCAGAGCCGTCGCCCCTCGAGAACCCGGGATCCCAGCCTCACTGGCGGCTCGTCGAGCCGACATCACTCCCTCCTCCAGAAGGAGGTGGTAAAGAGGTGGTGGACCCTCTTTCAGACCCAGGGTTTGTGTCCAGGTACTTCCTGGTTCAAGCAGACGGGGGCTGGCGCCCCATTCTCGACTCCCACGACCTAAACAAGTTCCTAAGGTCTCGAACCTTCAGGATGGTCACTCTGGCTCAGATAATACCATCCTTGGAGCAGGCGTGTGGTTCTGCTCTCTGGACTTGCAGGACGCGTTTTTCACGTCCCTATCCAGTCCGTCTCACCAGAGATTCCTTCGCTTCGAGCAGAAGGATCTCTCTGATTCAAGCCATGCCCTTCGGCTTGTCTCCAGCTCCCAGGGTCTTCACCAAATGCATGGCAGTGGTGACAGCATTTCTCGGCGCCAAGGGGTCCGGGTGTACACCTGGACGACTGGCTGATAGCAGCTCCTCCAGGAAGGAGGCGGAGTGGTCCAGAGATCTGGCCCTCAGGTCTGCTCTCAACTGGGCCTCCTTATCAACGAGGCCAAGTGAGACTCGAGCAAGCAGGTGATTTTATTCATCGGGCGCAGCTCGACTCTCTTGAGCCAGGCGCGCCTTCAGCCCAGCGACAGGGCGAGGTTCTTTCCTCCTTTGCCCGATCATTTCTGGTTGGGCAAGTGCGCCCTGCCGGGACTTCCTCGCCTCCCCTGGGTCTCATGGCGGCCTGTACCAGCGTGGTCCGTTGGGCCGCTGGAACATCGTCCCCTTCAGTGGGGACTGGCCAGCCAGTGGTCTGGCAGCTGCGATCCTTGGACCAGCGTAGCCGGTGACACAGGGATGTGGAATGCTCTCAGTGATGGACCGTTCCAGATCATTGCAGGAGGGCATCCCGTTATTCTTCGACCGGCGGTCTCTCTGTATCGACGATGCCTCTCTGATGGGTTGGGGTGCCCATCTGGGGAACACCGGGCTCATGGCCTCTGGTCCCCGGAGTCGATGCCACATCAACCTGCTGGAGCTCGAGCGGTCCGCCTAGCTCTCACCGCCTTTGCTCCGTTCCTCGGGGTCAAGTGGTCGAGTCAGGCGGACAATACCCGACCATCATACTATCTAAACCGCCAGGCGGGGCCGCTCCATGCTTCTATGCAGAAGCTCTCCGCATTTGGTCACTCGTGCGCAGCCTGGAGGCGGATCTCTAGCCATTCACGTGGCAGGGCCTCCAACACCTGGCCGATGCCCTGGGCGGATGGGGCTGCATCCCCGTGGTCTCTCCTGCCGGGTAGTACAGCATCTGTTCTCCCTTTGGGGCACACCTCAGGTGGACCTGTTTGCCTCCATGGAGACAGAAGCTGAGTCTGTTCCATCCCGCCCCCTCAGCAGGGCTCGCTGCAGGGGATGCCTTCTCGAGGCAATGGACCCCGGGCCTCTTTCGCCTTTCCCATTTCCTTGATCCACAAGGTGCTTCTCAAGGCGAGGAGGGACAAGGCGCAGGTGATTCTGATAGCCCCAGACTGGCCTCGCCAGTTCTGGTACCAGATCTCCTCAGTCTCAGCTCCAGGACTCGCGGCAGCTTCCAGCTCGCCGGACCTGCTCTCAGTCAATCAGGAAGGTGTTCCATCCGGACCTTCAATCCCCGCACCTGGCGGCCTGGTTCCTGGCTGATGGAGTTCCAGGCTTTGGGTCTTTCCGACGGGTCCTCAGATGTAGTTGGGCGTCCCGTAGGTCGACCAGAAAATGCTATGCCTTCAAATGGAAAAGGTTTTCCATTTGGTGTCAGAAACAAGGGCTTGGACCCTTCCTCCTGTTCCTTAGCAAGCATCTTGGACTATTTATGGTCCCTTTCTAGTCAAGGGCTTAGGTCGGCGACCCTAAGAGGGTGCACTAGCAGCCATCTCTCTGCTTACCGAGCGGGCGGGAAGCAGTCGATGGCGCAGGAGAAGGTGGTCTGGCGCTTTTCAAAGGCCTTGATCACATTCCCTCCAGTCGGAACCCCCACCTCCGTGGGATCTACTGCTGGTACTGGCAAAGCTCATGGGCAAGCCATTCGAACCTATGCACAGGTGTGCTCTCTCTCACCTGATCGTGGAGACCGCCTTCTTGGTGGCTATCACGTCAGCCAGAAGGATGGGAGAGCTCCAGGCGCTTCCATGAATCTCCTTACCTGGTCTTCCACAGGGACAAGGTTGTCCTCTTCACCCAAATTCCTTCCGAAGGTGGTGTGGGAGTTTCACCTTAACCAGGTGTTGACTCTGCAGGTGTTCTACCCCAATCACACCTCGGAGGCGAATATAGGCTCCATACTCTGGATCCTAGAAGAGCTCGCTTATTATAAGGCGCCGCGGCTGAAATCGGGAAGGTTCGCCAGCTGTTTGTCACCTACGCTGAAGCCGCATCTGGCAGACCTGCAGCCAAGCGGACGATAAGCAGGTGGGTAACCTCCTGCATAGATCTCTGCTATAAGTTAGCGGGCATGGAGCCTCCCAGAGGGATAAGAGCTCATTCTACCCGCCATACTGCCTGTGAGTGGCTGCTTCAGGGCGTCCCTATCCAGGAAATCTGCAGGGCTGCTACCTGGAAGTCAGCAAACACCTTCATTACCCACTACCACATCGACCTTGAGTCACGCCGGGATGCTGGTTTTGGGGCCTCGGTTCTCCATCTCTCTTTCCCAAAGTAAGTATATGGGATTGTCGTCTTGCCTCCTCCTCCCGGAGAACTGCTAGGAGTCTGCCAATGAGTGTGGATGAACAACATATCCATGTCCTAGAATACAGGTTACTCACCTGTAACAGGAGTTCTAGGAATGGTATATGTTGTTCATCCTCAGCTCGACCTCCGGCTGACGCACAACCTGAGCTTCCAGCGGGCCAGATCTGGCGTCATGGGGCGAGCCGAGGTTATACCACCCGGGTGGTGGGAGGAGCAAGTGAAGACCTTCCGGCAAGATTTAAAGCGGCAGGATACTGCCAATGAGTGTGGATGAACAACATATACCATTCCTAGAACTCCTGTTACAGGTGAGTAACCTGTATTTTCCCACCACAGGAAAATCCATAGCCTTAGACTGGGTATCCTGTGACAAAGTAGTACACCTGAGCCAGGCCAATCTACGAAAAGCCACAGATGTAGCCATGACTCTAGAGGATACATCATTAGAATCCACTGCAGCATGGAATTGCACCTTAGATGCTTCAATACCATCAAGAGCCACCTGCTCCAGCTCCTTTGCAAGCTGGCCAGGGACCTGTTTGGCTAAGGCCATGACAGTATCCATCTAGATTTCTGGTATCTCGCAACATAAGCCATATAGTTTGCTTGTCTGAGTCCCAAAGATGCTGCCATGTATTGTTTTTTGGCCATGGCATCAATCTTCAGGAGTCCTTGTCAGGAGGATGTGAAGCCAGGGATATTAGCTTTATCACAGGCTGCAGCCTGAACTACTAACATGACTGCATTGCTGTGAAAGAAAATCTGTATCAGGACCTGACAAAGTGTACCTCCTGTCCATCTTTTTATCTACAGGAGGCACAGAATTAGAGCTTTTAAATTTTTATTGTTTGTTTCCTAAAGATTTATGCAAAGGGATGGACAATCTCCTGGACTCTGGGATATCCATCATCTCTACATAGTCAGGCTCCTCTTGCTCATCCAAAGCCTCCTCTAAGGGAAGCTGGAGGGTCTCAGCAACTTTTTTATAAAACAAAAAATGAGAAGGGGACTCAGAAAGCCTAGGGGGAGATTCACCTAAAGGTCTGTCTGGGGAGATGTCCGGTTCAATGGGCACATCCAGACTTTCAAAGTCACATTCACACTGATCATAATCATCCTCCCCCTCCTCTGGTTCATAAAACTCTTCTATATCATATTCTTGAACCGGTGGAACCGACCGAACCGACCTTTTGCCAGATAGTGGCGGTTCGGAGGGAACCGGGGACAGTGACTGGACAATCTGTATTGCCCTGGCTATCTCTGCAGCAGTTGGAGAAGGAATTTTGGACTCCAAACCTGCTGATTTTTAGTTTCTTTGCTGGAACTGGCTCCTCAGAGCCAACTGCTTGCCGAGGAAGTCTCGCCCTGGTCAGAGGCACTCCTCGGTTCGGTTGGCACCGAACCGGGCTGTCCTCTGGGTCAGCGGACTTTTTGGCCTCTCGTTCCCTGAGCCTGCCCACTCTCTTGTCCAGGGTGGCTGCATGGAAATTTTTACAAATCTGGCAGTCTGAATTGAGGTGGTCAAACCCCAGACAATAGACACATGTAGTGTGTGGGTCAGCCTTGGCAAAGGCTTCCCCACAGACACTACAGTGTTGAAACCCAGTGGGCCCGGTTTTTCTTGTGGGTTTCTCAGACATGATGCCAGCTTAACCAACAAACTTGCCCTTTAAACAGAAAAGCTAGGCAAGAACACCCTTATTGGTTCCAACCGTCACGGGTCGTGGAAAAAAACGTAATGAAATCCGGTTTTTTAGAACCAATAAGAACTGAACTGCACTCTAACAAGCCTTAAAAGGCTTTAAACCAAGTTTAAATACAATTCGATCGGTTCAAACCGAACCGATAAAAATTTACAAGTTCCACACAGAAAACCTATCTATTACTTACAATACCATAAACAGAGCTTGAACCGATCGGTTTGCGGTTAAAATAAATAATATCGCGGTTAAATTCAACCGAGAAAAGATGTTTTAAACCAAGGAAATGAACCCAGCAGCAGGAGGAATCTCCGGAGCGACTGTTCAGTGAGGCGGAGTAAAGAATCTGACGGTTTCAGTTTGAAACCACCCTAACAGAGCTTCTTTAACCGAGCTCGCGCCCTAAGCTCCATGCTCTGCATGGAAGTTAACTCTTTCACCTCCGGAGCAGTTCTAATGGTGAGACAAACTGCACTTGTCATAATATAGCAAGACTTCATGTTGTTTGAAACAGAGGACCTGTTCTCTGTATAGTGGGACACATGAGAGGTACATGTGACTGGATGGCACTGGCAATGTGTGGTGGACGCAGCAAAGTGTCACAGGTCAGTCTGAGGCACACAGCAGCACCTGTGCAGGCACAATGGCAGTGTCGCCATGCCGCACACTGCAGCCAGCTGCACCATGGCAGTAGCCACATGTCCTGTGCCCCCACCCGCAGGCGTAGCAAGGGTGTCACCTGGGATGGACAGGATCCCATGGCGGCAGCACACACACTGCAGAGGTACCAGGACACGACCATGGCAGACTGTAGTGTACCCCCCTGGGGCGGCTGCACTGTTATCCCAGCCATGGACCGGTGGCCATACATGGCATGTGCAGCATTCCCAGTGCACCATGTACCATGAGGCATGGCCACCTGTGCCAGGACGACCACCTACAGACCACCGCCCAGAACACCGGCGGCACAGAACATGGGGGGGCAACAGACAGAGGCAGATGGGTGCGGGAACATATGTACCCACAAGCATGACTAACACCTGGATGCCCCCCCACAGTAGCCAATATGTCAGAGGATGCAGGTGCCGCCACCAGGTGATGACCAAACTTTAGCAAGGATGAGGACAGGGCACTCATTGAGGCATGCCACCTACACCTGGACACCCTCACCAGCAGGAAGAGGCAGCTGGACGGTGTGGACAGCAGGCTGGAAGGAGGTGGCCTGGCAGATGAATGCCATGGCACCATACAATCGCATGTTTCAAGAGTGCCATAAGCTCTGGAATGATCGGCGCAGGAGGGCCAAGGAGAAGGTGGCCAACATCCAGGCATCCCTGCAGCAAACAGGGGGTGGACCAAGCATGGCAGTACAGCTCAGCCTGAACGAGGTCCTCTTGGCTGCCAGTGTGTCCAGGACAGCCATGCATGGTGTCCCAGGTGGTGAATTCCAGACTGGTGGCAGCTCGTCACAGCTTGGTGAGTAGCTGTATGTCCTAAATGGGCTCGCCCACCCATGTGCCAAGATTGCCACGCTGGTCCCCGTATGGTGTGCACTGTCACTGTACACCCAGGCACAGCATCCCAGGGATGGTCGTCCCTGGTCTGACATGACATGCCCCGTGGTGCTGCAGGTGCATGCCACACCACCAGAGTGAACATGTCTACTGTGCATCCATGTGGCATATAAGACCACTGCCATGCAGTATGCACAATGGGACAGTGACAGGCTTGACTATTCCATGGCCTGCATAGTACTGTCATGCCCTGCTCCTGGGGTGGCCAGGCCTGTGGACCTGGCACCATGTGGATGGTCGTGTTCTGTTGTGCATTACCAATGTGACATGTGTGTACTGTGCATTAGCCATAGTCTCCCTTCCTCTCTCCACAGCAGCATCACATCTCCAGGGTGCAGCCATGGCCATGGCTGAACATGATACCCTAGTGGGCGATGATGTGGACTCGTCACACAGGGTCGATGACACCACTGTGGATGACTCTGCACCTGCACCATCCACATCCCGAGAAACATCAGTCACGGCCCTGGTGCACTCGTGCCCTGTGGGCCCCTTGGCCAGCACTGGTGGGACAGCCACTGGGTACATCACTTGGTTGGGGAGCACTGTCCTGGTTGTCTGATGCTGACTCAGATGATGTGGTCCACATTGCTGATGCCCTCCTTGTGCTCATGCGTGGCCTGCATGGGGAGGGCCTTGGCACCACTGCATGAATCACCGACACCACCAATGCAGACATGGCTGACAGTGGTGCACACATCATGGGGTTGCCTGTGCACGTGGCCCTGGGTGCCACTGATATTCCCACTATGCTGGGTTCAGGTGCAGATACAGTACAGCTGTCCACAGCTGTGGGTACTGTGCTCCCTGCACCACTGCTCAGTACAGTGCTGGCAACGTCGGTGTCATCCGGGCAGGGTGCCTCTGTGCACGCATCCACTCCATTGGTCCTGGAGGACACCACCCATGGGCAGTCAGTGGTGGTGCCCAGCCAAGCCCCCACCCATGTCGCAGCCTGCCAGGGTGCATCCACTGCCCATGGATGCACCGGGACAGGCTGATACATCCCCTGCTTGTCAGCAATGCCTCCATGACGCATCACCCGCTGACGACATGGGGGCTTACCTTAACCTCCTGTGGGTGACTTTGGAGGGGCAGGAGGCCCTCCATGTGGAGTTTCAGAGCCACAGGGCTGTGATGGTCCAGGAGCATGAGTCTGCAGCTGGCGTGACATGTACTGATGCTAGCAGAAACATGCATCATGTGGGTGGGCATGACCACAGGTCCAGAGTGGTTGCAGTGGCTGCGGAGGCAGTAGCTGCATCCACAACATGCTGTGAACATCATACATCCAGTCAGATGCCCAGGAGCATATCACATATGCCCCAGTAATGGTGCCAGGTGAACACCCTGCTGCTGACTCCATCGCTACTGGCCTCCATGTGCACCATCCATGGCTCAGCCGGTGGGCATGGGATGGCCACTCCACTGGGCACCCATTCATGGTCTTGGTGCAACACACCTGCAGGTCACAGAGAATGCCCCCTTTGGCAAGTGGTGGCATCCCTGCCTCCACCACCCATGACAAAGGCTGCCCCATGTCCATGGCAGCTGTGGGGCTGCCCTGGGATGCCCACTTCCCCAGGCCTGTGGTGGCAGGATGGCACACCCATGTGTACTGGATGACCTGCAGGTGGTGCCAGTGGTGGTGTGTGTGGTGGTCACCTGCCCCACAGCCACCCTGGCACCACTCTCTGCAACCTGTGCAGGATGTCCTGTGTGTCTGTGTGCACCGCTGTTGTGCCATGTGTCATGGGAATGATGAATGTGTTCCAGTGCCTGCAGTGCCCATGTGCAGGCTGCAGTACACACTGACCCATGACGTCTGTGACATGGCCTGGGTGGTGCTAGGTTGATGCATGCCTGGTGTGTGTGTGTGTGTGTCTCCCACCATGTGTGTGCATCACTGTGCGGTGTCCGGTGTCCACTGCACCCATGACATGCAGTCCCTATACCATGGTGCACACACCTGCATGCATACATACCTGCATACTCATCTGCTTGGCCCAAAGTGTTCCTCCACCACACGCATGTGGTATTCCCACGCTCTCTCTGCCAGCCTTGGATCTCTGTGGCCCTGCCCCGCTTCACCTCCCTGGCCCTCAGGGATGCCCTTTCCACCCCCTTCCTCTCCTTTTCCCTGGAACTGTCACCCTCACCGGCCTTGTCAGGTATGCCATGGTCTAGACCCATGTTGTGTAGCATACAGCAGGCCAGGAATATGCCATAGGCCTTCTCAAGGTTATACTGTAGGGCACCACCTGACTGACACAGGCACCAGAATCGGATCTTCAACATGCCAAAGACACGGTCTATGATGGCGCTTGTTGCGATGTGTGCCTCATTGTAGCATTCCTCTACCACTGTTCAAGTTCATCGGAAGGGGATGAGGAGCCAGGGCCTCCATGGATATGCAGCGTCTCTTGTGGGGGTAGACTTGTGTCCATTAGTACATTGGGTTACACTGTGGCATGTGCTCTGTCCTCATCCCTGCCCTCAGTGGTGTGTGCACCTGTCCTGCACTACCGCCCATTCATTGCCATACCTGGCAGTCCTGCATCCCTACCACAGCTGCACCTGCATGCTTCCATCTGTCATGTGGTGCATGGTGCTTGTGTGCCACCCTGTGTCCACCTTTGTACCCTTGCACACCCCTGCTGTCCCAGGGCCCATGTGCCTGCTTCACATTGCCTACAGCCCTCCCCATGTGTCCCAGCCTTGGTGCCCTCCTGTGATATTGGTGCCCTGTCACATGTACCTATCAGAAAGCCTCTTGGTATGTCCCCATCCTCGAACCTCATGCAGAGTGCTGACTAGTGCCATATGTAGGCATCATCTGTGCTCCCAGGGTGTGTGGCACAGACAGTGGTGATGCACCCTATGACATAGCACACCACCTGGCCAATTCACAGAATGGTACTCCTTCCGGTTGATGTATGTGATGGCATCATCACCATGTGGTGCATGGATCGCCACATGGGTGCAGTCAATGGCGCCTATTACACCTGGCATGCATGCCACCCTGTAGAACCCCTGTATGGCTTCTGTCTGCTCTGCCTGCGTGCTGGGGAAATGGATGTATTCTGAAGCATGCAGTAGCAGTGCGGTGAGGAACTGTGTGAGGAGGCAGGACATAGAGACCTGTGATATGCCAATGGTGTCCCCAGTAGGCCTCTGGAAGGTTCCTATGGTGAGCAAGCACATGACCGTTTTCACCTTGGTCTCCACCGAGATGGCATGACCTCGTGCAGTGGGTGCCTGCATCTCATCATGGCACAGCTCACAGAGCTGCCGCAGCATGGCCCTGTTGAGGTGGTATCACCCTACTGTCTCCACCTCTGTGAGCTGCTCAAAGGACGGCCAGGCACGATACTGCCATGGGGCTGACCGCCTACAGTGCCTTCCAGCACCCTGCCTCCTCCTCCTCATTTGTGCATCTGCTACAGCGACTGCTGCTGGGTTCATTTGTGTTGTCTGTGTGGCCCTTTGTCTTGGTGTGCTGCCTGGCTTGCTTGCTGGCTGTCTGTGTCTCTCTTTCTCTCTGTCTTCCTCTCTCCCTCTGGCTCAAGCTGTGTGCTGCTGTGGCTGTTCCATTCATGACCTGCAGGTGGGCTAGACAGAAGTCTCCTTCTTTTGTACTTATCTTTCTATGGCACATCTTGGCTTTACGCTGGAGTTGCCCCATAGATGTGCCATGGATATGCACTGTGAATCGGGTTGTGCTGTGTATGCATGGGTACACCCCCAGTATATGTGCTGCATGTCATTACATTGTGCTTTTGGCGCATGTTGTTTAGGGCAGGGCATCTCGCTTGGGCTGGTGCATTCACCCTGTTTCTGAATCGGCTTATGGTGCATTTCTGGCTTGCGCCGGCTCCTCTGAGTTGCGCTGGGTACATCTCTTTTGTGAATCCTGCCCAAAGTGTTTAACTAGATGAAGTGGAACAAATTCATCTTCAGTAGTCCATAAGGACTACTAAATGTAGACCTGGTACCTCATGTTAAGACATGCAGAAAGTAATTTTTTTAATGTTCAGTAACATAGCATGTTTAGCTTGTCTAATAAGCATAAAGGAAACTGGTTACTACCGCATTTATCTTGCATTATATTATCTAAGTTAGATAAATAGTATAGAAATTACAAGCAGGGGGAAGGGACATGCTGTATCCGATGACAGGATAATTCCAATGTTCAAATTTAATATTTTTCTGTTCTGCAACAGCATAGTGTTTTTAGCTTGTCAAATAGACAATGAAAACTGGTTACTACAGCAATCACCTTACATGATATTATCTGTTATATAAATAGTAAAGAAATTTTCAAGTAGGGGCAGTTCAGATATGACATCCAGTTAGTAATGGTCATCGGACAACTTGTTTTGCAGCCTATCTTTCATAAACTGTACATTAAATTAGTAACATATTGTTTTTAAGGGGAAATGGGATGGTTCAACTTAAACAATATGATAGATGATTTACTATAAGCGGACTAATAAAGCTGCCACTGTATCAGGTCGCAGTGCTACTCAGCTAAGTAATTGATGTGCTGTTTACGAAGCACCATGCTTTAGTACTGCTAGTAAATATTTGTTCAATTAATGTTGAGAACACCTAAGTAAAAGTGTATAGCACACCCAAATTTCTATGTACTTTCCTTAAATAGAAATTAGATGAACAAGATGTGCTTCAACACAGTATTTCTCAACATTAATCAATCATGTGCTTCACACATCAAAGTATTCAGCTGAGTTGCACTGCAGCATGATACCTTGCCTGGAGTGTTGCAATACAGAAATATACTGTTTGACTAGGAGATATGATTTTGTGGAACAATGGCCCCTGTCATGCTATGGTGAAACTAGCCTCATCGGTTTGTCTTCCTTGCATTTTGTGCAATTGTAAGAATCACTGGTCAACGGACTTCACCCATCCTTCACACATCTACTGTAACCTTATGCATGTTCCAGGCATGTTTAAAATCCTATGCTGACTCCTACCTCCTCCTGTGGCACAGTAATCCATGTGTCTCCTACCCTCTCCATGAAGAAAAACTTCCTCACATTTCTGCTTTACCTGCCCCTTTTAATTTCATATAATGCCCACTCATTCTTGTATTCCACACATATCTCCCCCTGCATTTTGTTTATACCTTTAAGGTTCTTGATTGTTTCTGTTATGTTCTCCTGATCCCTCCTCTCCTCTCCTCTCCTCTCCTCCAGCAAGTACATATTGAGGTACTTTAATCTCTCCTCATATGTTTTCAGGTGCAAGACCTGTACCATCTTAATCTCCCATCCATGGACTGCCTCCTCCCTATCAACATCCTTATGAAGATGCAGCCCTCCAGAATTATACACAGTACTCTAGGTTAGGGTTCACTGTAGTTTATAGAATAACATCACTGCCTCCTGCCATCTGCTGGTGATACTTCTGTCTTGCACCCCAGTATGGCACTGACCTTCTCTGCAGCCTTAGCTCTCTGCATAGACACCTTGCAGGTCCCTGTCTTCCTTGGTGATTGCCAGCAACTCCCTCCATCCAGTAATTATCCACAAGGTTCCCCCATGCTAGGTGCATTGTTTAGCACTTCATTGAACTGAATGCAAGTTGTCACTCTCCTCAGACCATTTTTCAAGCTTCCCCAGTGCCATCCTCATGCTCCACTTCATCTGGAATATCCACACTGTTGCAGATCCTGGTGTCATTTGCAAACAGGCATACATTACCCTCCAGCCCTTCAACAATGTCACTAATGAAGACATTAAACAGAACTGGACCAAGGACTGATCCCTGAGGTATCCCACTTACAATCACCCTCTGCTTCCAGTCCGTTGGCCAGTTCCTAACCCAGTTTACAAACTTGTGCCACATGCCCAGAATACTCATCTTGTTAAGTAACCTTTTATGTGGGATTGCGTCAAAGGTCTTGCTGGAATTGAGGTAGACAATGCCCAGGCCACCTCTCCCCACCTGGTTACACCATTTGTAACTAAGTCAAAAATATATATCAGCTTCATCTGTCATGACCTTCCCTCTGTGAATCCATATTGCCTCCATTCCTGGGCACCATTGGGTTACAAGTGTGCCACTGTTCTTTCTTTAAGCAGTGCCTACATTTTCTTACCCGCTACTGAGGAGAGACTGACCGGCCCATAGTTCTCAGCTTCTACTCTATTACCACCTTTTTTGTATTGTGATTGCATGTGCCTCTTCCATTCCTCTGGAACCACTACTGTGCTGAGTAACTCTGTAAACATAGCGGCCAGAGGTGCTGCTAGTTCTTAATTAATCTATTAATGGTATTGCACTCTAACGTGCATCTGTGGCTCAAAAAAACAGCCAGCATATACTGTTTTACCATGTTTATACTGTTTACCATACTTGCCTCACCTGCTAATCTATTATAAACTGATGACTAATTGTTTTAACTGATGTAAGTAACAAAATGAAAATATCACACAGTAAACGGTTTCTTTCAACTCTGTTTGTTGCCTGTCTGTCCCACTCCTGAATTTTTTTTCAATCCATATCTGTATTGTGATTATTTATCCTGTATTATGACTAAATTGACTGTAACTGCACTTGTATACTGTGAAGCTTTTGTTATTTTGAATTACTGTATATCCATATGTTACCCTTCCCTGGGTCTAACCTAGGAACAGGTTACTGCTCATTTTACCTTTCACCATTTATCAAATTTTAAACAAATAAATCATCCTCAAGAACAGATAATGTGTCATTATTTTTCATATATAGCATTTAAAGTAGATGACTGTAACTATATGAAAATTCAAATGGTGCATTTCTGACATTTAACAGTTAGTGAAGGAACTAGGAATGGATTAAGTAGTTATTTGATTCTATATATGATAAGACCCACAAAATGCAAAAGTTAAGATCTTTAAGAATTTCTTTGAAATGCAAAAGGTCACTGTACACAGCCTTAACAAAGAACAAGAACAATTTATCATTGCTCTATCATTATTACTGCATTTAGCTTGTTGAGTAACAGATTTCTGGCCTGTTAAAAGTCACCAAAAAGCACCATTTGACTTCAATTTTTCAAAATCTTTCCCAGGGGGACATGCCCCTGGACCCCTCTAGAGAGGTTATGATTTTGTGCCCCTTCAAAATTTCTGGATGCATGACGCCCTTGCCTCCTGCACCCCTTTACTTCTTGCTAGATGTTCTTTTAATAACATAGACTGTAAGTTACATTTAATAATGTTTACTTATTAACTAACTTTATAGCCTTCTTATAGTTTGTTGTATCAAACTCGATGGATGCTGTGGTTAAACATTGACAGTATTCTATGTTTTACTGCTAGTAGCTTTACTAAACTTCTGTCCTGTACCTTATTATCTGTTTCACTGTATCCTGTTGCTCAATGTGGAAGCTTTGTAAATGAGCTTAAAGCTCAAAGGTCTTAATCTGAGATATCAATAAATAAATAAATAAATAATAAAGTAGATGCAAGTCCATTAGAAGGTGAAAGAGTCCTGAAGGGACTTGCAAATCTGAGAGTGGAAAAGGCTATGGGGCCAGACGAAGTACATCCATGTGTATTGAAGGAGCCCAGGGAGGTGCTGGTTGCACCTCTGGCTGCCCTATTTAATAACTCATTAAATATGGGGGGCCAGAAGACTGTAGAAAGGCAAATGTAGTCCCTCTCCATAAGAGCGGCAGCAGGAAAGAAACTGGTAACTACAGGCTGGTCAGCCTGACATCAGTAGTGTGGAAACTAAAGGCATCACCTCTAGAGAAAAGACTGGTAGATTACCTTGCATCTGGCAGGTTACAGGACCCAAGTCAGTGCGGATTCACAGGAGCGGGATCATGTCAGACAAACCTGATAGATTACTTTGACTGAGTGACCAGAGAATTAGATAGGGGAGTGGTGGATGTAGCCTACTTAGACTTCAGCAAGGCCTTTGACACTGTGCCACACAAGAGGCTTATAAAAAACTAGGAAGGTTGGGGGTGGGAACCAACGTGGTACACTGGGTATGTAATTGGCTGATGGACAAGCAACAGAGAGTGGTGGTTAATGGCACTCACTTTGGGTAAGGGAGAGTAACAAGTGGGGTTCTCTCAGAACTGGGTCCAGTCCTCTTTAATCTCTTTAATGTTTTTATAAGTGACACTGCAGAAGAAGAACTGCAAGGGAAAATTTGCCTATTTGCAGATGACACCAAGATATGCAACAGGGTGGACGCTCTGGAGGGGGAGAGAATGAATAGGTCAAGGAATGGTCAAGGGTATGGCAGCTTGTTTTCATGCAAAAAGTGCAAAATCATGCCAGTAGGATGCTGCAGCACATATGGAGGGGTGTCACCAGCAGGAAGAGGGAGGTGGTGTTGCCACTGTGTAGGCCATTGGTGAGACCACAGCTGGAACACTGTTTCCAGTTCTGGTGACCACACCTCATAAAGGATATAGACAGGGAAGAGGTCATCCCAACAATGTCAACAGAAATGGTGCAGGGGCTGCACCAAATGTCCTATGAGGAGAGACTGTGGGATCTAGACATGCACACCCTGAAATGGGGGGCATGATAGAAGCTTCAAATACCTCACTGGGTGTATAAGATACTAGTGGTGGTTTCCTCTAGGGGACATCATAGACGGACTTGTCCTATTAGAAACGTTAGTCCTCATTCTTTTGACAATTTCCTTAAGTCAGGCTTTACAGAGGGGGAACAGCCTCCCTTTTTGCTTCCTTCTCCTCCAAATCTGACTGGTCAGCTAGAAAAGGGGAGGGTTTTCAGTGCAGAGGACATACCAAGCCTTATTCAACATATGTTACTGGCCATCAGTCTAAAATCCCCTGGTCCAGCAATGGATTCCAAGGTATGCCAATTGTCATTGGGGAACCTCAGGCTGCAGCCATTCATGTTCACCCTAACATATCCCAGAGATCTAAGTGGGAATAGAATGATTGCTCTCAAGCCACATTGTTTCCCTAGGAACACCTCAGGATGTACGTATTTCATAAAGCTGATGTGGATGCCTACTTCCAGGTCTCTGTGGTACAGTAGATCTGGTGGTAGGCTCTCTTATGTAGAAGTTGTCCCTTCCTTTGTTAGGAAGGCTGATCCTCAATGATCCCTTTGACAAAAGAATGGTCAGGAGGAGCCATTAGCTAGCACATATGTCACTCTGGGTGGCAGGTTTTGTAACTAGAGCCATTGGGAAATGGTTGTATCCTTTTACCCAAGTTTAGATCACCACAGCCCAAAAGAGAAACCAATTAACTGGCTGCAGCAAAATCTAGACAGGTGCAGCTGCCTTTGTCAAGGTTTCTGTCCCTGAAGCAGGTGAGTGTAGCCATGGAAGGGGTTACTGAAGTGTGGCACGAGGGTTAATTATTTTCAAAATCCACAGAAGATCAGTTTTGAAAAGCTTGTCAACACACTGTGACACAAAGGTAAAAAGAAGGCCATATTATGAAATAACTTCCTTACACAGACCTGAAAAAAAAATCATCTTAAGTATTTTTCATGTGTCAGTTGACCCAACAGTGTTTCACATGTAATGATGGACACCACACAGTTGTTTCTGTAAAAAAAAAAAAAAAAAAAAAAACTTTATTGTACTAAGCAATTCAATACACTGTGCCCCAAGAGTGAAAAAGGTACCATGATATGGGATAACTCCTTATCGGAAACTTGAGAAAAAAAAAAACACTGTCAACGTTGCATGTGTAACAGTGGACACCAAACAATATCGCGCATGTAACAGTGGACACTGCCATGCTGCACATGTAGCATTGGACACCACACAACTGTTTAGGTTAAAGAAAAACATTGCCTGTACCCCTCCCTCACCAAAGTTACACCGCAACTTTTTAAGACGCCATCCTAAAAGTAACCCCCATACTAAAAAAAATCTGGATGCTGACATTTTGAAGAATATACAAAATATGTGACTTGCTGGGACACCACAGTTGCATGCACCACATAAAGCTTTGAGTGAATCAGACATTTTCTAGATGACAGAACAAAAGAAAACTTTAACCCACAACATCTGGGCGTAAGAGTGAAACCTGCTAGCTCCTGTCCTTCACATTTGTAAATTTACAATGACTGAACAACATTATCTGATTACTGTACCTTATTAAATGTAATGATTTTAAAGAACACAGCCTTCATATAAATGGGATACACTGAATCATTTTGTATCAACTTTCCTGCCAGTTCTGTTTGTATAGCAAGGAGCACATTAAATGGAATAAAGCCTGAATGACCTGCTCCTCAGTGTCCTTTGATTTATTAGTCAGCCAACAGCGAGTGTTTGCCTGTCTTTCAGTCTCCAAGGACAAGTTTTTTGGATGGAGCACCCTGATTCAGATGGTTCGGCCAACCCCCCCCCCAACCATCCTTTATCCAATTTTGAGGAATAACATATCACTTTCCAGTAAACATTCCGGCATTAGTACTACAGAAGAAAAAAAGAACATTGTTCATAACTTGACTGAAGCCACAGATAATATTTCATCAGTAATGTTAAAGTCCATCATTATTCTGGGGCTGGCCTCACTCGAGAAGATAAGAGGGAGAGAAGAGAGGCCACTGGTTCTCACAAGACAGTAGCCATCTTAAGTGTCCCGCTACTAACATGTTGTATGGTAACAGTGATATTTAACAACATCGTTATTAGTGGTAGATATAAATGTAACCCCCAACCCTGCCTTTTTGCTAAAATGACAGGTGGCATGCTGTTGGCACTGGCAGCAATACCTGGTGGAGACCTGGGTTCGGGGAGGATGAGGTTACCTGGCTCAAGGGGACCTAGGTTTGGCTACTCTGCACAGGGGCACCCAAGTAAATCTGAACACGGTAAGCAATAACTGTAATGTCCAGAACCAGGAATGGGATTTTTCAGTGTGGCTTTTATTCACAACAAGCTGAACACAACAAAGCATAGATGGACCCCCGTGGGGCTACATTTACTGATAATGCAGTTTAGAGACTACAACTGGGTCCACTGGAAGAATAAACCATTTCTACTGTTTTCAGGCTCTAGACCCACCAGGCACACAGCCCGGACTTGCACACGCTTTGGGTACACAGCCCGACTGGTCCGGCTCCCCTGCCGGCCACTTGACTGACGGTACATTGGAAGAATGAACCCATTTTACTTGTTGTGGCTCCCCACACCACTTAGAGTCAGCGACTCCTAGAGAGATTTCCCATTTGCTTCTTCTGACTCCCATCTCAAAAAGAGAATTTTCTTCACACTTGTTGTGGCTCCCCACACCACTTAGAGTCTGCAACTGCTAGAGAGATTTTCCCATTTGCGACCCACGTCTGGGTACTTCCCACATCACTGGCCAAGCGCATAAGGCAAGTAGCAATCACAGCAGAAATCCGTAGAGGTGGATCTGGTTACTGAAGATGGGGGGTGTTCCCACCTCCAGCTCCCACAGCCCATACCCGGCCATTTCTCTGGACAAACTGAAACTTCGAAATGTAGATCAAACGGTGGATGAACTGTTGCACCCCCTCTACAATATTACTTGAATTCACACAGCACTTTAGCTTTTGACACTACTCCATTTGTTTGTCCTAGTGTTATAGGCCTCCCAAATAGTAGTTCAAATCCCAGATTTCTTCACATTTCCCAGGCTGAAGAAACACATTTTTTGCCCTCTCATATTAGAGCAAACACTCACCCTTTTGTAGCAGGTGCCCCACAGGCGAAGTACAAGTCTTTCCACTTCTCAAGCACAAACTGAGATTGTAATAGGCAGCTTTCTCTCTTTTGCAGAAATTTAGGGGATTGCCCCTGGAATCTACATGGGGATACTTTACTCTCTCCCCCCTCCCAGAGGGAGGGGGCACTGAGACCTGGACAGCGGTCTCCACCACTTGAACACTGGACACTCACTCCTTCTCCTCAGAAGGTAAACAAATGACTCCCTTCCTGCTTGAGGGCAAGCAGGAGACTGGCTTTGAAAACTCCCAACGTTCTATCTCACTCTTTCATCTGCAAATTCCAATGTGTCTTATGCAGCTGCGACAGTACTATTGGTGATGTCATCTCTCAGTCTCAGCTGAGACTGAGAACAGAGTGAGACAGTGTGAAACCCATTTAACTGGAGTTTCACAAGCTGCCTTCCCTGCCTACCACTAGGTCTTACTGGGATTCTAGTAACCCCAGGTAACAAAAGGTTACACTCGCCCTTGATCAGGAAAATGACTGTCCCCAGTCATTATGCATCTGGCCTTAGGCCATCCCACCCTATGTGCTACCTGCGGGGGGGGGTGATCTGGCCCCCTCCTACCATGTACAAGCACAGGCAGGCAACACTAAGGGCCTAGAGGCCTGTAGCTGACATGTCAGCCTCTACACTATCCACTTACTATGGACATCTTGTGGCTCTGGTAGAACCGTCCAGAGCATAGCCCTGATAGATCAGCACTGCAGTCCCTACGGCCGTTCAGGACCACAGCCTGTCTATCCCCCCTAACCCTCTAGGGAAAACCTATCTGCCTCTAACATAATATTCCCAAACAAAAACAAAACCCAGGGACCTCCCCTACCTTGGGCAACCTGCAACCACACCATTAAAATACCACATTACTGCCTCCTCCCTACCCTCACAACCACACCTGTGGAAGGAAAGGGTTAATACAGTAACCACCATAACAATAACACCACAGTGCATATCAGGTGATTGGAAGGACTTAACTGCTGTGAGGTTTAAATTACTGGTAGAAAGATCTAGTGAGTAGGGGGAGTGACTTAGCTAGAAGGAAGCTACATTTAAAGACTGCCTTAGAAAGATTCTGCTAATATATTGGCAAAAGACACCAGGAGAAAGGACTGTTGTGTGACTGGACTTCTCTGCTGGGACTTTATTGCCCTCCTTCCCTTCCCCCACCCAAAGCTAGTTTTATTTTTATAGGCACAGGATTTGACTGACAACAGGAACTTCCTGTTTGGAAGCAGGAAGCGAGTGATCACAGAACCACCAAAGACCCACCATCCTAGAAGGGCAAGAGTAGCTCTCCGGCCCCCTCTAGCTGCTGGAGGTCTGCCTCTGAGCAAGTAAGTGGTCTACTGAGAAATATAGGATATTCTTGTCTCAGAACAGGACAATCAGGAGCTTAAAGGGCACACAGGCAGAAAGTAAGGGAGAGAGAAAAAAACAGAGGAAAGAGTAAGGATTGAAAACAGTTAAGGGGCCAGAAATAAGACATGATTGGAGTGGTGCAGTGCAGTGGCTGTGGAGCAGCAGTCTTCCGGGAGACGTTCTGGAGGATGCGGTGTTGTCCCATCTGCAGGCACCTCTCTGGGCTGAGGGAGGAGGTTGCTCATCTCCAGGCTGAGTTGACCAGGATTTGTGGGACCTCCTCTTCCATCCAGGGACCACCAGTGCCACTGCCGTTGCCTCAGAGGTTGCCAAGAAAGAGGAGCAGTTGGACCACAGTGGGCTCAGGGAGCGCGAGGGTGGTGGAACAGAGGTGCATCCCTCCAGTTGTACCTCTGCACAATTCCTATGCCATTCAGGCAAAGTGTGGTTCCTCTATGGAGGCACCCGCAGTGGAGACCAAGGAAGATGCTGGGAACCTCCACAAAGGAGACCCACAGGAGGGTGGCAGGGGACCCTGCAGGGGAAGGAAACAACTCCTGGTGGGGGACTCCATTGTTAGGAAGGTAGAACTGGGAGAGGAAGGGGAGAGGGAGGTAAGGTGCCTGCCTGGTGCCATGGCTTGGAGGGACAGGGAGCGAATCCTCAGGATTGCCAGAGCAGCTGCACAGGGGAGGGAGCTGGATGTCATTGTCCACCTAGGGACAAATGACCTGGCTAAGAAAGGGATTAGAGAAGTGCAGGAAGAGTTTGTGGAATTGGGGAAGGGCCTTAGTCAAGTAGCATGCACAGCAACCTTCTCGGAGGTGCTGCCCATCTATGGCATAGGAGAGGCTAGGGTGTTTTGCACCATGGGATTCAATCAGTGGCTGAAAAACTGGTGTGGAGCTCATGGATTTGGCTTCATTGGGGACTGGGGGTCCACCTGGAGTGATGCAAGCCTATACTGGCATGATGGGCTGCATCTGTCCGGGAGGGGAACCAGGATCCTAGGTGATAGGTTTAAATGCTTCATTGGCAAGCTTTTAAACTAGCCAAGGGGGGAGGCACTGGAAAGGAGCATGGAAATCCTAGCCCCCAAATAATCATGTAGTAAGTGCGGCAAACACCAACATAGAGGTGTCGATAGGGAGAAGGGCAGGGGTAAATGGAGAAAGTGACAAAGGCAAGAAGGACAGGGATGGGGCAAAAGGGAGTAAGGCCATTAGGAAATGGAGGGTAATGAGTACCAATGCCCGTAGTCTGGGCAACAAGCTCCCTGAGCTGGTGGCCTTGATGGAAGAGGGATGCCTGGATATCGTAGCAGTCACAGAAACATGGTACACAGAGAACCATGACTGGGATGTTAACATACCAGGGTACATAACCTACAGGAGAGACAGGCAGGGAAGAAGAGGGGGAGGAGTAGCTCTCTATGTAAAGGAAGGGATAAAAGCAACTGAACAAAAGAGTAAACAGGGAGGAGAGGAGGCACTGTGGGTCACTTTGGAGACTGGAAAGGGCAACACAATCCACAGGGGTTGTGTACAGACTCCCATGTCAGGGGGAGGGAATGGACAAGGATATGATAGAAGGCATTCTTAGAATGGCAGAGAAAGGGGAGATACTATTGATGGGAGACCTGAATATGCCAGATGTTAACTGGAGCACATTTGCTGCAGCCACATCCAAAGCACGGCCATTCTTGATGCCCTACAGGTGGCAGGCATTAGACAGCTAGTTTCAGAACCCACTCATGAGGGAGCAATCTTAGACCTCGCATCTCAAACGGGGCAGTGAGAGGATCTCAGATCTAGAAGTGGGTTGCCATCTGGGGACAAGTGACCATCAAACAGTGTTTAAACTCAGCTACAGAGTCAAGCCATACAAAAGTGAGGGTACTGGACTTTAGGAGAGCTGACTTTGGCAAGATGGGAGAGTGCCTCAGAAAAGCACTAGCAAACAGGCTAGAAGGAGGTGTGGAGCAACAATGGGGAATCATCAAAACTGCCATGACAGAGGCAACAAGCCTTTGTGTGAAGCAAATAAACAAATCAAAATGAAAGAAAAAGCCACTATGGTTCTCAAAAGAGGTGGCTGTGAAAGTCAGGAAGAAAAAGATATTCCGGAAGTATAAGGAAACACAGAAGAAGCAGGAGAGAGAGCTGTACCAGTTAAGGCAGAAGGAAGCAGGGAGGGAAGTCAGAATACCAAAGACCCAAACTGAGGAAAAGATAGCCAACTTAGTTAAGAAGGGGGATAAAACCTTTTTATAGGTACATCAGCGAGCGTAGAAAGACAAAGGGAGGGATAGTGAGGCTGAATAGAATGAACGGTGGGTGGGCAGAGGGGACAATGAAAAGCAGGGATACTGAACGAATATTTCTGCTCAGTATTCACAAAAGAGGAGGAAGTGCCTATTCCAATTAACAGAAGCACTTTGATAGGGGGTCGATCCCAGTCCTTTCACAGAAGAAAGGGTTCTGCAAGAACTCCTAAAACTGAAGGTGGACAAAGCAATGGGTCCTGATGGAATTCACCCCGGAATTCTAAAAGAATTAAGGGAGGAACTAGTGAAACCACTGGCAACTCTTTTTAATAAATCATGGGAGGATGGTGTGGTACCCGAGGACTGGAGGAAGGCGGATGTGATTCCCCTTCACAAAAGTGGGACGAAGACAGAGGCAGGAAACTACAGACACTACAGAAACAACTGTCAGTCTGACCTCTGTGGTAGGGGAAAGTGATGGAGTCACTTCTGAAGGAAAGAATAGTTGAATACCTAGAGGCCAGTGGAGCACAGGACCCAAGGCAGCATGGATTCACAGCGGGAAGGTCATGTCAGACGAATCTAATAGATTTCTTTGACTGGGTGACCAAAGTAGTAGACCAGGGAGGGGCTGTGGACATGGCCTACCTAGACTTTAGTGAGCATTTGACACAGTCCCACACAAAAGATTAATAGTCAAATTAACCAGCCTGGGAGTGGGTCCCAGGGTGGTAGCCTGGGTAAAACATTGGCTGCACAACAGGACACAGAAGGTAATTGTAAATGGAGTCCACTCTGAAGAAAGAGAGGTTACTAGTGGGGTACTCGAGGGTTCAGTATTGGGTCCAGTCCTTTTAATGTCTTCATCAGTGACATTGCAGAGGGACTGGAAGGAAAGTATGCCTTTTGCAGATGACACAAAGATCTGCAACAGGGTTGATACACAAGGAGGCATGGAAAGGATGAAAAGGGACTTGGCAAGGTTGGAGGAATGGTCAGAAGTATGGCAGCTAGGATTCAATGCAAAGAAGTGCAAAATAATGCACCTGGGAAACAAGAACCCAGGGAAGAATACACAATGGGTGGGGAGGTAGTAACAACAAAAAAGGAAAGGGACCTGGGGTAATCATATCAGATGACCTTAAGGTTAGTGCAAATGTGAGAAGGCAGTAGGGAGGGCTGGGGTATACTGGGATGTATAGGGAGAGGCACCAGCAGCAGAAAACAGGAAGTTGTTATCCTTCTGTACAGACAGTTGGTGAGACCCCATCTGGAGTACTGTGTCCAGTTCTGGAGACTCCATCTCTGCAAGGACATAGACAGGATAGAGGTAGTCCAGAGGAGAGCAACTAAAATGGTGCAGGGTCTGCAAGAGAAGCCGTATGAGGAGAGACTAAAGGAGCTTAATATGTATACCCTTGAGGAAAGAAGGGAGAGGGAGGACATGATAGAAACTTTTAAGTACCTCAGTGGAATCAACAAAGTCCAAGAGGGTAGCATCTTTCAGAAAAAGAGACGTGCAAGAACAAGGGGACACAATTTAAAGATAGAGGGAGGGCGGTTCAGGGGCAATGTGAGGAAGTATTATTTCACAGAGAGGGTAGTGGATGCATGGAACAGCCTTCCTGAGGAGGTTGTGGGGTCTTAAACTGTGGGAGAATTCAAGAATGCATGGGACAGACATAAGGCAATTCTTGTGGGAGGTAGGAAGAAATAGGCTGTTGGTTAACTAGGATCTACGGCCTATCCTGTAGGTAGGGAAATGGGCAGACTAGATGGGCCAAGCAGTCCTTATCTGCCGTCAAAGTCTATGTTTCTATGTTTCAAAGTCTATGTACTTTAAATTTCTACACAATAAAGCACTGACGAGGAACTCCGATGAGCCCCATCTCCTCTTCTTGTCTTCTCTTCTGTCTTCCCAGGAACACCTGTAAGAAAAAGAAAAACCAAACACACTCCTAATCTGCATACACAGTCTACCTAAAACCCTACCATACAAAACACTGAAAAATCCCAAAAATATTTTTTAGAAAAAAGGTAGAAAAACAGTATTTACATTAGAGTACAATAATGACATTATTTACAATACACATTTGGGGGGATGGAGTGCCCTAAAAGTCCCAACTAGTAACCACAAGGCCCGAAGGCTAGTCCAATAAAGAGTCTCTCCTGGGCCGGAGCCAGGTGAAGCACAGTTCTAACAGGCCAAAGTCCCGAAGGGGAGAGTCTTTGCGGGCAGTTCACACATTTTTGAAGTCTGTAATCTAGGGTGTGTACTGCAATGTCATAAAGATAGGAAAGTTTCAGACTTACCAGCCATTTGTAGTACAAGACTCTGCACGAACCTGCCCTGCAGCCGAAGACTCTCCCTGGCAGCATCTCTTCTGATACAGCTGGGCGGACATCTTCCGGGAACCACAGGAGGGCACATCTGGAAACAGCTGGGCTGATGTCATCACTGGAGATGGAACCTCAGAACAGGAACAAAAAGAAAAACAGCTGGTACGACGTCATCCGATTACCAGGCGATGAACAGGAAACAGCTGGGCTGGTGTCCTCTCTGGATCTGAAGTCATCTGGTGGGCCAGTGGATGGTTGCTGGACAGGACAGTACACTGTAGACTGATGAATGTGGAGCACCTGAGTCCCAGTTATTCATATTGGCGGATCAATAAGGGCACTTCACAGTCTGGTGTGGCAGTATTGACTACCACTGCTCGGCTCTCCATTTTGTAGGCACGGGCACATTTGCTGGGAGGTCCTTGCACTGAGGCCAATAGTACCGGGGGTCAAAGGCTTGAATTATTACCCCGTCTGGGCACACATAATTCACACAGTGGGAGATTTCACGTCCCTCTCCATTCACCACTCTCACTCTGTCCATAAATAGTGTCCTGCCTCTCTTCCACTGGGTATACTTTTCGTGGAACAGTCTATTCTTTACATGCTTGTTGGCCCCAGGATGCACACTTTTCATTGCTTCATCCCAGATACAGGATTTCCTGCAGTCCTCAATCTCCTCCCAGACTCTCCGAGGAAAGGTAGGAAAGGTCATATCATATATCTCATTTGCCTTTCTATGAACCAGTCTCTCCTCTCCTCTTTACTTGCTTTGGTCAATCTGAGACCGCTGGCCTGGCTTGAGGGTGGCCAGTCCTGGTTCCGCCAGCTTCACATTCTCAAGGAAATTAAAAACGGATCCCTGACTTCTTCCTTCTGTAAAGCCAGGGCAGTGGCATCACCACCTTCTTCAATACATTCCTCTGAGGCAAGATCTTGAGGCTGTGTACCTGTTCCTTTCTCACCAGGCCACATTGGTTCCCCCTCATCTTTCTCTTCACTGAGGATCTGAGCCCAGGACTGAGCAGTCGTTCTCACCCCTGAGACTATCCATTCATCACTAGGCATGGAGGTCGACACCTCCCATTCAAAGGCCTCCCGCATCTCATCTTCATCTAAGAGACTCGGGCTAGGCACCCCCAACCTGATGCTTTATCCGAACTTTCTTTCTGAGATCCAGCATCCAAAACTTCAACTTCTGGTTCAGTCTCTAATTCTGCACCCTCTAGCTTTGTGCCACATTCCCCCGAGGACCTTTCTCCACAGGCTCCACCTGGTGCTGTGTGCTGCCAACTGCAGATTCATGAATTTTTGTCCATGTGGGGACCAAACGAATTGGAGATGCTTTATACAAGCCATATTTTTGTAGGCATCCAGCACAGTGAGGAATCATGAAGATGTCCCTTCCAGCACTCAAGCATATTTGGCATACACGCACTGGATAATTAGGAACTGCCACATCAGGAGGCAGTTGCCCTCCATAGCACCACTTTTCAATATCTCTCAGTCTATTTACTGCTGCTGTTACTGCAACCTGGGCATGATCCGGTTAACTAGCTGGTCCTGAGGCCATAACTGCAGAAAAATAAACAAAAGTTCACTGTAACTGCAAGTCCCACTTTAATGAACACACTCTGTAGTTTTAAAATGGCTCCTCTGCTGCTGTGTTTACTTTACTACCCCACCCTGTAATGGCGGCGGCAGCACTCCTGTGCATCAACATTTAGAATCTGGGTCAAGCCACTGCGCACCCGATTTACACCAGCTACTTTTACTCAAACTGCACAACTTGCTCTGATCTGGCTTCACACACATTTACAAGATTTTCCTTGGACTTTTTACAAGCTGGTAACATTTATTTAATTTAATTACAGTCCCTTAAAAGCTTCAGGTTTCAGCACAGGATTACCTGCTTCTACTAGTGTTGCATTTTGCTACTACCCACAGTCTCTCTCTGGCTGCAGACTTTAAACTGAGGCAATTTTACTTCCATGCACACATTCAATGGCTTTACAGACTTGCACTTGCTGGCAGGACTTCACACAGTCATTACTTGCAACGCGACTACACTGCTGCACACACATTTTATATGGCATAACTGAAAATCACTGTTTGAGCAGTTTTTGGGTTATTTACTTATTGTGATCAGTAGCAACTTGCTGCGATGGGGAAAAACAGCCTGCAGCCAGTTCCTGAAGGCTTTGGAACAGAAATGGGCGGGCAGTCTTAACGATCGTCGTTTTAACCACCACATTCACTATTTCCACGATTGATTTGCGGGTTGAGCCTGATTTTAAACTCAAAAGTCAATTTTTTGAATGTTTACAGCGCTTTTAATACTCCGTGATGCTCCTCCACTGCCAGTACATGCACTACACTCTGTCTCCCTCTCGAATGCTGAGGCAGTCTCAGAAGAGCTGGCTGAGGGGCGGGACTAATGGCAATCTGACCAACCAACCACACAACGCCATGCAAATGAGCCTCTTCTTCCTCGCGAGGGCTCCTCTCCTCATGGCGATCATCGAGCAGGCAAATTTAAACTGTAAAATGCACTTTTTTTTTTCCAACTGACTCCATAGCAGGAGCCCATTTCAACCATATAACATTGCCATTAACTCTGCAGTCTCTCCATTTACACAGAAAGCATTTCCAACATCCAGGGCATAATTTCTCTGTTGCTACCCCTAGTCTTCCACACTTTCCTTCACAGAATTCATTTTAAAAGCATTTCAAATGTCCAGGGCATAATTTCTCTGTTGCTACCCCTAGTTTTCCACACTTTTCTTCACAGAATTCATTTTAAAAGCATTTCAAATGTCCAGGGCATAATTTCTCTGTTGCTACCCCTAGTCTTCCACACTTTTATTTACCACAGTTCATTTTTAAAGCTGACATAAATGCTGTAAAAAATTTTGATGCAGGACAAGGGCACACTCTTTGGCTTATATGCTCCTTGGTAAACAGTTGGCATTTTTTAAGCAGCAGCACAAGATTCACAGCACACAGCAACATAGTAGGGGAAATTGCTTCAGCTTTTTGGGCTACCCACTGCCACATAGCCAAAATGCTAGCCCCCTTGCCCAAGCACCTTCCTTCCCGACCAAATCCAAAGTGGTGCCTCCATTTTTGTAACCCCCACCCCTGCCTTTTTGCTAAAATGACAGGTGGCATGCTGTTGGCACTGGCAGCAATACCTGGTGGGGACCTGTGTTTGGGGAGGATGAGGTTACCTGGCACAAAGGGACCTAGGTTTGGCTACTCTGCACAGGGGCACCCAAGTAAATCCGAACACAGGAAGCAATAACTGTAATGTCTAGAACCAGAAATAGGATTTTTCAGTGTGGCTTTTATTCACAACTAGCTGAACACAACAGAGCATAGATGGACCCCCATGGGGCTATATTTACTGATAATGCAGATTAGAGACTACAACTGGGTCCACTGGAAGAATGAACCATTTCTACTGTTTTCAGGTTCTGGACCCACCAGGCACACAGCCCGGACTTGCACGCGCTTTGAGTACACAGCCCAACTGGCCCGGCTCCCCTGCTGGCCACTTAACTGATGGTCGATTGGAAGAATGAACCCATTTTACTTGTTGTGGCTCCCCACACCACTTAGAGTCAGCGACTCCTAGAGAGATTTCCCATTTGCTTCTTCTGACTCCCATCTCAAAAAGAGAATTTTCTTCACACTTGTTGTGACTCCCCACACCACTTAGAGTCTGCAACTCCTAGAGAGATTTTTCCATTTGTGACCCATGTCTGGGTACTTCCCTCATCACTGGCCAAGCGCATGAGGCAAGTAGCAATCACAGCAGAAATCCATAGAGGTGGACCTGGTTACTAAAGATGGGGGGTGTTCCCACCTCCAGCTCCCACAGCCCATACCTGGCCATTTCTCTGGACAAACTGAAACTTCGAAATGTAGATTAAACGGTGGATGAACCGTCACACCCTCTCTACAATATTACTTGAATTCACACAGCACTTTAGCTTTTGACACTACTCCATTTGTTTGTCCTAGTACTATAGGCCTCCCAAATAGTAGTTCAAATCTCAGATTTCTTCACATTTCCAAGGCTGAAGAAGCACATTTTTTGCCCTCTCATATTAGAGCAAACACTCACCCTTTTGTTGCAGGTGCCCCACAGGAGAAGTACAAGTCTTTCCACTTCTCAAGTACAAACTGAGACTGTAATAGGCAGCTTTCTCTCTTCTGCAGAAATTTAGGGGATTGCCCCTGGAATCTACATGGTCTTTACAATGGGAGACAGCAGGAATAAAAAGGGAGTGGCAATCCTGTTTACCAGAAATTATCCATTTATCTGTGATCACTGTATACAAGATAATCAAGGCAGATACGTTTTTGTGAAAGGTAGAATTTATTCATTTGAAATAATTTTTGGATCCATTTACGGTCCTAATCTCGACTCCTCAGCCTTTTTCATGGAACTTCTTTCCATGCTGACACCCTTCCTTAACATACCGCTTTTTCTCAGGGGAGATTGGAATTTGCCCTTTGACCCACTAATGGATAAATCTGGTGGACCATGACCTATGGGCCTTACTCCGGCTCAAAGAGCCATCAGGGATTTGGCAGATCAGCTGGGACTATGTGATCCCTGGAAAATCCTCCACCCTAATGAGAAAGATTTGACCTTTCATTCAGCTGTCCATGGATCAGCTTCCAGAATAGATTATTTTTGGATCAGTAAATCACTATTGAATGCACTGTTAGACAGTATAATTAAGATGGGGTGGGGTTGGACCATTCCATTATATCTTGCCGACTCTCATTGTCCATTATAGAGATACTGATACATTGTGGAGATTAAATAATCAACTATTAAAAGACACAAAGATCACAGAAAATATTTCCTCTTCTTTAGACCATTTCAAGAGAGATAACGGGGATCCATGCAGTCTCCACCCAGCGAATGGGGTGCTCTTAAATGTTTTATAAGGGGGGGGAATTTATTAAGCTGGCTTCAAGTAAAAAACAGAGAGAGGAACAGGAACTGTTCAATCAAATTAGGGGAAAAGAAAAATCTCTCTCTAACCAAACTACTGAAGAGGACAAGATAGTTCTGATTAAATTAAAGGATAAGTACTCTGAACTATTAAGGGAGAAAGCAGAATGGGTTATACTGAAGACTAAGGCCAAATATATAGAACAGTGTGAAAAGGCTGGGCGCCTCTTGGCTCTTAGACTTAAAAAGGAGGAGGCTGCAAGATGTATTGCAGCTTCACAAATGGATCCCCAGAGACCCCTTATAACTCATTCTAAGGACATTACGGCAGAATTTGAGTATTGTTACAGAAACTCATATGTTCCAATGCCAAACAGACCTTCCGTAACTGTGGTAGATACGTTTTCAGAGCATCTCCCTCTTCCCACATTAATGGTAATGCAGGCAGAACAACTTCTGCTCCCTGTTACAGAGGAAGAGATCCTGTGAGTTATTAGGGAACGTCCTCTTGACAGGGCTCCTGGAGTAGATGGCTACTCGCCAATTTTTAGAAAAAGTTTGCCAAACGATTAACTCCATGGTTAAAGGCAGTTTATTCTTCTATGTTAAGTGGTTAAGTACGAGTAGTATGTCAAACATTGGCATGTAGTACACAGACGTCATGTCATGTCCATACTGATAGAGGACAAGAAACACATTGGACAAATGTGGGTTGGACATGGAGGCTTGAATGCCATGACTGTGCACACACTGTCACCTACATGAAATTGTGCTTGTGTATTACATCAACAACCGTCGGTTACTGATGTGGTTATCTCCACAGTGAGAAAAGTGTGCGCTACCACAGTGTGAGTGCTCCGTCAGTGGGTGCAAGGGGTACAGAGGACGTGGGATAGTGAAATGAAAACCAAGAGACAGGTAGTAGAACTATATTAAATCAAAAAGAAATACAACAACAATCTGCACCATTGTCACTGGTTAAAATAATACTTTGATCAGCTTCGTCTGACAGCAACGTCCGCCATGAAAGTCATGCTGCCTAATGTGTTTCAGCCAACCATGTTCTGTGTATCTTGCCTTCCTTTTGTTTACTGTTATCTCCATTGCTGTAGACACCAGCAATGTGACACTGAAGATGCACTAATGGAACGCACACTACATAATTGAAATTGTATTGTAAACACATGTGCCATATTGCAATCATCCGGCAAACGCCATGTGTCAGTTACTTAAGCAATAAGGCATGACAGGGTGTGTGTTACTGTGTAATAATGTCACTCCTGGGGTGGGTTGAAGCACGAGGCAAAGCCGAGTGCTTCCACCACTGGGTGACATTATTAATAACCCACACCCTGGAGTGCCTTATTGCTATTATACAATGGTTCATTGTTATACAAAATAAAAAAAACATTTAAATAGTAGATTTTTAGTAAGTTTCTTAAGAGAAGAGGAAAAAAAGGTACAGCTGCTCTATGATGTCAGCAAGCAATGCTAATGTTAATCAGTGATGTTATACTGCAATATCATCACTGTCTCAGGCACACACTGACTAATCAGAATCCAGGATTCTTTCTTGCCATTGTATAATTAAGCAATAAGGCATGACAGGGTGTGGTATATCATGGGATATCGTCACGCCTCGGGTGGTTGGGGGCCGAGTGCTTCCAAACATCTGAGAAGTGATGATATCCCATGATATATCACACCCTGGAGTGCCTTATTGCTATTACGAATTGGCCAAAAAGTGTTATTGGTAATAATTAAAAAAAAATCTTTTAAAACCTTTGAAAGTGAATTTTTGGGGGTGTTGGAGGTGTATGTTTTAAGAAAATAGTTCCTGAGGGCTCTGGACAGCAGGTGGCACTGTTGTAATGAGGTGCAGCTGTTAACTGTGTGTCATTCTGCTAGGAGTACTCCCGAATATATTGTGTTTGAATTCGGTTCTGCTGGTCTGGGACTTGACTCGGTTGTGCTGCCTGGTCTGGGACCCGGTGAAGCATGTGTAGAATTATTATTTTTTTTTTTTCATCTAATCTTTTGAAATGCAATCGGAATGGGAAAAATGCAGGCTGCTACTTCCGGTTTGCCGGTGGCAATCGGTCCGGAGAAACAGTAAGTCACCAGCAGTTGTTTTTTGCAAGGGGACAGTAAGTTAACAGGTGAAAGGGTAAAGTGCTAAAATGCTTCCAGTAGTCCTGAGAAAAAAACATTGCGTGGCAGTTTTGGGGTTGTGTGCTCATTGACAGTCGTTAACAGATTTCGATCATTGTGGTAGTGCTGTGCCACTTGTGTGGACAGTGCGGGTAGTTTTCTGTGTGCTGTTATCAGTGGTGGGGTTTTTTTTATACTTATTCAGGCAATTTTCTGTGAGGATTTGATGTGGCTTTGTTTCTTTTTTGGTTAAGGTGACTGTCTTGAGATCTGACTTGCTGAAGACCACAGCAGGTGTTGTCTTTGGGTTTTGTGTAGTGGAGTGAGAGTGATGGGGAGCATTGCAGTCGGAGGAGTTCCTTGGCAGTGCGGAGGCTGGTGGCAGGAGGTTTTCTGAAGCCGTGATGATGTAGCTCGATATCATCACGGCTTCAAAAACCTCTCAGCCAATCAGCTTGCTGTGTTTATGATCCCCAGTTCATAATAATAATTATATAACCCTGGCACTGTGCACTGTTTGTACGTAAGTATTATGCATGTCAATTCAGGCAATGTACAACGTCACTGTGTAGATAACTTGCTCTGAATAGCCCTTTAATGTGCTACCTGACTGTATTTCACCATTGACGCAGTGACTATATGTCACTCACAGTGACACTGACAATGTCATACATCAACTGTTGCATCCACCCATGAGGAGTGTACATTCTGACAGCCACGTGCACATGTTGGGTCATGGAAGATACACAGACATGTCAGGAACAGTCACTGTTAATGCAATACTGCTACCTTTGCAGAAAGAGGAAAATAAGCACACATTACCTATGGACCGATGATGTGGTTTTCTGTCAGTACACTGTGTGGACTTGTTAGCATGTCTCTTAGCTTCCATCTCCAAAGACACAGGCATGTTATCTGAAGGGCCAGGCATGAAGTCATCTGAGAAGTTGGCATACACCTCAGGAGACAGTTCTTGTGCTTGTGAGGTGACATCTGGTGATGTTGTCACCTCAACTACAATGGTCACGGAGCACTGCTGCATAACCTGTCAAAGTTATTTTTCACATGAGTCAGA
Organism: Neoceratodus forsteri; assembly: GCA_016271365.2. Taxonomy (NCBI): domain Eukaryota; kingdom Metazoa; phylum Chordata; order Ceratodontiformes; family Ceratodontidae; genus Neoceratodus; species Neoceratodus forsteri. The sequence continues at coordinate 1,745,790,890 of CM057449.1, forward strand.
TGTGTAATATAACACGCACAATAATGACTGCGTTGACATCAATGTTAATGGCAATATGTCTTACTGATACTACATGCGACATGCACCTCAGTGTGGTAACAGTGCAACATTGCATGAAACCACAGTATCTATGGTCATGCAACATGGGTGTCTCACATGCATGTCATTATTCACCCTGTGGAGAACCAATGTACAGTACAAAAGTAAAGAATGGCTACATGTTTCCTAGTATTATTGGTGAAAATTCTAGTGACTTTATCACTGTTGCAAGTTATGTTTCTCAGCAAAAAGCTAAACATTCATCAATACATTTGGAAATATGTCACCTTGTGTATGGCTGTTACACAGTGTATACAATGAGTGAGATGTACTTAGGATCAAGAACATGCAACGTCTGATAATTACCTTACTGAAAACTCCTACTATGAACTCACACTCATGAACAGAGACGTGTTTCGCCCTTATTTGGGGCTCACCAGCATGTGCGTTGCTGAATGACATCATATTCATAGATAAAATTCAACGCCAACCACGGACACGACTACAACGGCAAAAGTCAATCATTTATGGAAAACGCTACATAAAACAAAACATCCTGACATGCAATCATCAGCAATACTTCGAGAGATATGCATATTTAATGTTTAGTACAAGGAATACACAAATCAGTTGTTTTCATTTGTACAATAATGAGTAATGTCAAAGTAGTGACACACTGCAGGTGCATAGCAAACTGAAAATGTGGACATCAGTCATGCAACATGAACCATAATGCACCCAATGCCTGACAAGGACAAACTACATAAATGCTCAAACTTTAAAAGCCATGCATTCGTATACCATACATAACAATATGAACCTATCAGGAGACTAAAGGCACACTAATAAGTGGCATAACTTGGGAGATGTAGCTACTGTGTAAGCAAAATCTAGACAGTATTACAACCATAAAGAAGTACTGTGACAGTGAACCACAACACAACCCATTTTCACACAGGTGAGAGTAAACTGGTGGCAAAGGTGACACACAGTGAACATAGGCTGAGATCAGCAACAGGTTCAGTCACGACACTGAGATCCAAGCACACTGAATGAGGCACAGTTAATGGTATGTGCAAACAAAAACAGATCACTGTTCTGTATTGCAGTATGGCAAGTGATACAACAAAAACCCATTTACCAGAACACCTTTTGTACGGCTGTATGAACATAAACCATCAAACCATTGGGAGGCAGTATAGTGCAGTGATTTAAGGCTCTGAGCTGTAAATCTGGTGATATCCAGCAGACCGGACCTGGGTTTGAATCCCACAGCTTCCACTTGCATACTGTGTGACCCTAAACAAGTCACTTAACCTCCCTGTGTTCCCAGGTCACACCTGTAACAAAGTTTTCAGCTTACTGTACTACTCCTGGTTAAACAACTAAAAAAAAAAAAAACTACATGATCCACCACATCTGTGTGCCAGGAAAAAAGTTTGTGTGGAACAACACAGCCAACAGACACGCAACTGCATGATACTATGATCGTCCACAAATACTGAAATTACACTGATTAACAGTTCACTGTACAATGCCTTCACACCCTCCCTCTGTGTGCTGCTCATGCATTACTTTCACACTTTTATTCCATCATACATCCTAACCATAGCCCCCTTCACTGTTGACTGTGGCATGCAGATACGCAACACAAAACTGGACATTCAACCATTATTCCATTCTGTTGGCATGCATGGGTTTATGCTTTGTGTTTCTGTGGTTTGTGGTGGTGTGTCGTGAACACAGAGCACCAAAGTGCATGTCAAAACAGCTGTTAAATGGACAGAATGTGACAGTGACAGAAGGTACAAGGTCACATGGTTACATTATACAAGAGTACTGTCACTGAGCGCTAAAGTGATACATTGGGGAACAGAATTTCAGCATTGCATCCAAACAGCACTGTATGTACATACCACTACTGTGTTTCAATCCAGTTTTGTATAACAAAATGAAATGATTTCATGCGCATGCAAAAAATGAAGTCATGACACCATGGCACACAAGAGAATTTGTACATCACACAATATAATACTTTGAAATGGGTTACCTCTTCCAACTGTCTTTTCTTGAAAGCACCTCCAGACTTTCGCTTCTTCACTGGAACATCAAAAACAAAATTACCTTCCACTGTTGGAACACTTGTCTCTGTTGACTTCGGAATGGTGGCCTGAATGGTTGGTACTGCATCTGGGACCAGACGCAGACCACGAACAAGATTCATTTGATACCTGAGCACAACAAACTCTGAGCAGTGGCACCATACCAGTCAGCCCATCTAGTCTTTGCAAACTGGTTCCACAATGTTCGGAGGTGTTAGTTTTGGGGGAATTTGAAAAGTGAAAATCCCATTTTGGTTGTATTACCACAGCTTGCAGCAACACACCAGGCAGGCATGATGATTTATTTGTGTAACAGGCGCTAACAATTTACTAAGAAAAATTGTCACATTATACATGACGACCCCCAAAATATCTGGGTACTATCAGTAACACATACGGTTGGTAACAATAGGCAAAGTTGACAGACAGTGTCACAGTGGGTCACACATAATAAGATATTTACTGAGCTTGTCTAAAACATTACTGTATGTGTGTTCTACATGCAGCAGACTATGCAATGCGTGACAGCCATACAGTGACTAGCTGTGGCATTGACACAGGTGAGACACAATCACAGCAAGGTCTGGGGCCAGTACAACAAACTCTGAAAGTATTGCACAGTAATAACACCAACTCTACAAATGACCAGTCTTTCTGCATTGACGCACACAGGACAGAAGAATGATAACAGGCTGTCTTCAAAAGCGGAAAATAAGTACAGCACTGAGTCACTTTATATGTCACTATACATTTACAGTATCACCAGTATTATGCCCCCTTGCATACTACAGCAATGACAGTATGCAAATATGAAAACAACTCCACAACAGCGATTGCAGCACACCTTCAAGTTGAACTTCTGAACAACAGAGTGAAAGAACTGCTGCACACATGAATAAAAATGAACAAAAACGCTGAATAACACTCAATCCGAGCAGTAGCATCAGGGGACACTGAGAAGTAAAACCATGACCTAGCGTCCGTCACAAGACAGAAATAAGCACTTCGAGAGAGCAGTAAAAGCACAGCACATCACGATGCACATGCAGGGAAGGAAACAATTCAGACTGAACACATTTCTGTGAGGTGGACTCAGACTTAGCTGCTCATGATCACCGATAGCCGCATGAATTACAGGGTCACAGATCAGAGGCACAGCAGAGAGACTACAGAGTTGGGGAACGTAACACAGATGAGCAGTAGGACAGCAGAAGAAGGAACATTTGACAGGGCAGGCTGAATGGGACATTTGACAGCTTCAGCTGCATTGACATTCCGCGCATTGAACAGCACACTACAATAGGTGGTCTGCAAGTGACGTCACTTCCAGTGCGGCAAACCGGCAGGCTGAGAAAAAGCAGGAAGTTACACCGCGGGGGTTAAAAGTTTATTTTAGCATCACACAAATACATAACATTGGATTTTGAAGGATGAATCAACACAGATCCACACACAGGAACTGACAGTAAGTGAAATTTACTTTTAAATGATGACCAGAATCCCCCTTTAACATATGTGGCTTAACTTGTACAGTCTGACTCTCTGAGTATATATGCTTGTACTGCATTATTTTATAATAATAAAATATAAGTACAGAATAAGAATCCCAGCCTTATGATTTATTGCTTTATAGTTCTTACCTGGAGGGGCTAGGTAGTCAGTGTAAGCCTCTGTAGGTACTGAAGAGGACTTAACCAGATGCCACTATACTGCTGAGGCCACCTTGAGAGCAGACTGGACTAGAGGGACAACAGCTGTTGAACATGTCATACTCCAAAACTCTGAGTTCTCTGCTTGCCACTTCAGTGTTGAGTTGAAGGAGATGTAAGGTCTTCTGCACATGTGTTACAAAGGCCATATACAGTAAGTAGGGTCCATGAGTGCAAGGAGGACTTGCCAGGAAGAAGATGATAAGGCCAAGAAAGAGGCTTAAAATATACCCTCCTAAGCCATTGACTGGTCCTGACCTTCCCCACAGAAGGGTTCACATCCATAGATTATAGGAGCTCTGCTGCAGAAAACAGCTGACCCTGCCCTAACTCCACTGGGACCCTGTAATTCCTTCTAAAGGGCAGCAGGAACTTTTAGAGGTAGGACAAGGTGCACTTGTCCCTGGAGGAAAGTCCATCAAATACTATTTTCCTCAGCTGTGTCACTGTCAGTTTTTTTTCAAGCTTTTTGTTCTCCATCACCTTCTGCCGAATCCTCAGGCCTGGGGGCATACTCCTATGGCAGCAATCCAAGCATCTAGCAGCTGCTTGCCCTGCCCCACATCCTTGACCTGTGGGGGGGTGCATAGCATGGGGCACAATGTACAATACCTGCTAGCAGTAATCATGACAGCAGCATGGTTTTTATCCATTTCTCCCCCATCTCCCTTGCAATCAGGCTATTTCTGCATTGGACTCAGATGTTGCAGAGCAGTGTATGCAAGCATCATCCCTTGAAAGAGCGCAGTAATGTACCACAAGGGGTTGCTGTGATGCTGTAACTTGAACATCTCCCTCTATTGGTGATTTTAACCTTGACTGGTCCGAGAAAAACTCGGCTAACCTATCCTCCTTAGCTAGCAAGGCAAATCTATCCCAGCTCATTCATGAACCCACAAGGGTCTCACGTGGGGGCAACTGTGCCACCCTCCTTGACTGGATACTTACTAACAGGACGGAATATGTTGCCTCAGCCGGTGTGCTACCTGACACAATTAGTGACCACTATCCCATCTACTGTGTCTGGAACACTGTCATTCCTCCCTCCTGCTAAAACTGTAACCTTTCCTAATCTCTCCCCTAAGTCATGGAGGACTTCTTAACTGACCTAACCAGGTTGACTGGTCCCTCTCTACCAAACAGAGGACATTAACATAGCCACAGAATATTTCAACTCCGTCCTCTCTCTCTTCAAAACCTTCACATCCGGTCACCACACATAGGATGGCAGGAAAGTAACCAAGTGCTAACCACGCCCCTGCTTCAACTTCTCAAATCTAGGACAAATTTGGTCCAGGTGGAAGATCTCCACCTCCGTGCAGACTTTGAAGATTATCATGCATTATGTAACAACTGCAAAGACAAATTCATATTGCCAAAGCACCTACTATAGGAACCTACTAATAACATCCTCTACAAATCCAGCGGGTACTGGTCCAAAATTAAGGACTTTCAGCAGCGACAAGCCACAGAATCCAGCTGACATGAACATTCAAGGTGTTCACTGCACCAACCATGACACCATTGCCAACGCCTTCAATGCCTTTTTTCTTCTCCACCAGTCGCTACTCTAACTAGCCTCAACCTGACGGTCCCTCTTCTCCTCCCTCGCCCCTCCCACCCCTCCCTTTCGTTTCTGGCTCCAACCATATACCTTGAGAGTTCGCAGTTACTACTCCCTTCCGCGCACGCTGGGTCAAGGGCCTGAGGGCATCCATCCTGCATACTTAGCAGTATGCACCTTGGCTGACCAGACCTATCACCTGGCTTTTTAACCTCTCGATTTGTAATGCCTACTGGCCCATCCACCTGGAAAACTGCCAGAACCATCCCTATACACAAAAAGGGCGATGTCAAACTCATGTCCAGCTACCACCCTATATCTCTTCTGCCCACTCTCAGTAAGCTGCTTGAAAAAATAGTCCACCGCCAGCTTGCTGCTCACCTTGACATGTTTAATCTTCAAACCCCGTGCCAACATGGTTTCCAGCCCGGTCACAGTACCACCTCTGCACTTACACAACTTACAAATGACATCAGAAATAATATGGACCGTGGCCTACTCACTGGGGCCGTCTTTATCGACTTGTCTAAAGCCTTCGACATGGTACACCATACTCTCATGCTAAAGAAGCTCCAATCCATTGGAGCATCTGACCAAGCCCTCTCCTGGTTCCATAGCTATCTTGACAATCAGACTCAGGCGGTAGCATTTCACAAGGCCCTTTCCTCCCCCCTAAACATCTCCCGTGGAGTTCCCCAGGGATCCACTCTTGGACCTCTACTCTTCTCCCTCTTCCTAAATGATATTCCCACCATGTCCCGGCATAGCTGCACTCTTATGTACGCAGATGACCTTGTTCTCTACTCTGGGTCAAAATCGGTTGCTGCCATCAACTCCACTCTCACTAATGACTTCCAATTCCTGCAGACCTGGCTCTCTAGCAACCACCAAGTCCTGAACCTAGAAAAAACCTGTGCTATGCTATTCGGATCCTCTAAGAAACTGTCTGCCCCTGAACAGGCTCTGGGTTCAATGCCTTGATGGCTCCCTCATCTCAAACACTGAGTCCTTCAAGTACCTTGGGTCACTTTGGATCCCACACTTGACCTGTCTCAACATGTCAATATGGTGTGCCATGCCGTCAGTGCTAAAATTGGCAGAGCTTATGGCATCGCCACTCCCTCACTCCTTCTGCTAGACTTTCTGTTGCAGAGGTATTCTCTTACCCCAGCTCCAATATGCTCTGCCCTCCTCTTTGCTGCAAACTCTGCTATACTCCACAAATGGGACACTGTCTACAACAACATCTGTAGATTCGCCTTAACTGCCCCACGTCTTACCATCATTGTCTCACTTCGCTGGCTTAAATTAGCTGTCACTAAGGATATTCAAGCCTGCTCCTGGGCTGTATCGACTCCCTGTCTAGACCTCCCTGCCCTGTCTATCTTGCCAACCTCCTGACTCCTGCCTCACACACCCGTACCCTCAGGTCTTCTTCTGTCCCCATGCTCTCCACTAGACCTTGCATGACCAAAATGGGTGAACAGGCATTTGCCCATTTTGCTCCCAAATTCTGGAACTCACTCCCCCTTATGGTGAAAATGTCATCCTCCCATCAAGAATTCAAAAACTCGCTGTTCACCCACTCCTAGCCTCTGGCCAATGCAAATGCTCTTAATTTGCTTTGTCCCACTGCAGGCTGTCGGGTCTGACCCTGAGTACTACACTAATGTTCTCCCATGCAATACGTTTGTCTAGGTGGCTATGAACCTTGATGTCTTTACTGTCCTCAGCTGTCTTATGGTTACCCTAATTGCTTTATTTTACATCCTTATTATGACCTATGCCTAAAATGTACCCTTATGTAACTATTACTGTGCTACCAATGTATATCTTGTTTTGCTCCTGTATACCTATATTATGTCTGCATTTCCATATTGTAACCAATGTCCTGTGCTCTCCCGGGTCGTGCCTGAAAATAGGCAGGTCTGTTGCCTAGAGCACTTACCCGGTTACCAAAAGCTAATAAATAAATAAATAAATAAATAAATATGGGCTGGCTCACACAGCACTTGGCAGCACTTCCCAGGCCTGGTCGCAGTTTGTCCCAACTTCTGGAGTCCACTGTCACATGTAGGTTGTTAGTATGGAAGCACAATGCACTTGTGCTTGGCCATCAGTGACTCTGCCATCATCAGCTCTAATGATACTGATGGATTTCATCTTGGTATTTGAATCAAACACCTTGAGGAATCTATTGGCAGAGACTGAGGCTCTGACTTAACTTGCCAAAGATTGGAGGTACGGATGGCAAGAAGTCTGAAATTGATATGAAAGATAAAGTACAGCTGGGAAAAGTCAAGCTCAAAGCCAAGGTCCCCGATGACGTCCTGGTTCAGGAAAAGGACTGGCGCTACTATAATGTTTGTATCTGGTGACAAAATAAATTAAAGTATTTTATATCTTTTCACAATTTGCCTTGGGTACAGTCCCACTTTTTTGTTTTTGGGTTAGGGCAAGGTGCTGAACATGTTATCACTGGGAATTATGTAGGCAGTGCAAGCCAATGTCCCGGCACCACAAATTGTCCTAGCTGTGAGCTGGCACTGTGCTGTGGTGTGATGAAAGCAAGAAATGCCGCACTGAGCATGGCGCTGAACACAGCTCCAAGACTAGTACCGTTGCACTGACAGAACATCCTCAGCAGATTTGCTGATCTGAAAAAGCACATGAATCACACTGCAGGGAGGCATGGAGAGGTTCCTTGGAGTTGATGGTGATAATGTTCAGGCACTGCAGCTGCCTTAATAGTGCCATGAGATCAGAGCACTGGGGGAGGTAAGAGTGCCTAAATTGAACTTATTTTTGCAACCCGCCTCAACCTCAGGATGCTCTCCACCTGCACTCCCCTTCCGATGCACTAACTCTTTTTTAGTCACCTTTTCTTTCAGACATCACACATTTAATCATCTTTATTTTTTGTATCTTTTATGGACTTTTGAGATTCTTCTGAATGCTAAAAAACCTTTTTCCATAATTTTGTAATGTCAAGTATTTTTCTTTTTTAGTTCATATTTCACAGCATAAACTCCGTTTTACTTTACCATCCTTCTCATCCACTCAGTCCATACTCATGGCGTTTCGTGTTTTTCTTGGCTCACTCGCCTATTACGCATGTTTTTCTCAGAAGTTATTACTTTCTCCTTTCTTTGTGTGCATCCACCTTTTCTGTTTCCTTGCCCAATATTCAGAGTTCTGTCTGCTTTCTTTTTACTCTGGAGGCCCGCTAAAGAAACGCTGATTCTACGTTTCTACATTCGTTTGGCGCTCTGAAGCACTCACCCACGTCATTCCATCTTCTTCCAGCCTCCTCAGTGCTATCAAAGTCAGGTGGTGCTATCATGCAAGTATGTGCTGACATTTTGGAGACCAAGTCTCCATCATCAGATTGTTTTTTTATTGTCTGTGCCTTACTTTTGTGAATGCACAACTTGAGCCATAGAGCAGGAGCCATCTTGGGCAGGCAGCGGTAGCAACACATGGCAGGAGGAGCATGATGTTGGGACCAATAGACAATGATCAGAAAGTAGACCCTGTATAAGAGTACTATTACCCAAGCATCCCACTGCATGAGTGACCCACTGCGTGAGTGCCACAGAGCAGGAGTGTGATGTCTGAAGAGGGACATCTGCAGGGCTTCTGCAGGAAGACTACAGGTCTATGAGGGGGAGGGACTCTTTTCATCTGAGGCGAAACAGCAGGAGGAAACAGCCGGTACAGGAGGAGGCAGAGTCTAGCAGTAATGTAGGATACATTTTTTTCATTTTGGGCTATATTTTATATCTTGGACCCTGTAATATATGTGCTTGCCATTGTCTTTTGCTGTACTGTACTGTTCTCCTCTGTTCTACGCTCCCAGTTTTTGCCTAAAAATACACAAATTACTGTCTAGTGCATTGCCTGTTAAATAAAACAAATTACATAAATAAAGAGAACATGGCTTGGCTATGAAGAAATGGCAGCTGTGTATCTGTGTTTACATTTGCTGCTAGGAGAGGGTGTGGCTTAGAATCCAACAAGCGCAGATGCTTCTCACTGCACATCCTTAGAGAGACTTCCTTTAAGCTAACAAAACTACCTTTTTTGGATGAATTTGTATACATAGTATTCTAGTATCATAGTGGTATACAGATCATTAGCCATCTTCTTCCCCTTCCCCACCTAACCCCCTCCGTCCCTCCCCTTCCCCTTTTCTTTCATTTAAGCATTTGTTTACTTATTAACCCAGCACTTATTATTGTCCACTCTTTCTACATGTTATGTGCAACACTGTTTTAACGCTGTTTGTAACACCTGCCTTACAACTGTATGTTAATGTTGCTCTTGTAACTTGAATATATTATGTTTCATTCCAGTTGTACCCCTTCCCCCTAGGTCACACCAGGAGACGAGCTACTTGTTGCTCAGTGTGCCTTCCTGGTGGAACATTTCAATAAATAAATTAGCCATTGGCCATGTGACCCGCTGTAGTCTGTCATAGTAGAAAAACTTTCTGTCCCCCATAAATCTATAAGGAGTTCCTAAAGGCCTCCATTGTGCCACTTATTATTACGTTCCTTGGTAGGCTGTTCCATGTCTTCACCACCCTCTGACTGAATCAGTTCTCTTGCTTTTCTGTTTTATACAGTGCTCCTTTAAGCTGTAAACAGTGGATTCTAGTTTCCTTTTCTGATGTCCTCAGTTCGAATTCAATACATTCCAGTATATCATCATTTGTTATAGTCCTATAGGCCATACACAGGTCCCCTCTGATTCTCCTGTACTCTAGTGAGTACAGGTTCATTCCATCATCCTTTCCCTGTAGGGTCTAGTTGATCATTTCCTTATTTTTTTTTTTTTGTGGCTTTTCTTTGTACACTTTCTTGACATTTAATATTTTTCCTTGTCCTAGGTGCCCAGTATTGCACACAGTATTCCAGGTGAGGGCATACCAATAAACTTTACAGGGGGACCAGTACCTCTTTATCGTGGCTTGCTATGTTTCCAAGAATGCAGCCCATCACCCTGTTGCTCTTTCTAACTGCCTCCCTACACTTTTCATCCTATGACATCTTATTTGTTGTAATGACTCCCAGATCTCTTTCTTTCTCAGTTTCCTTAATCTCCTTCCTATACATATATTATGTTGCCCTTTTATCCCTGTTCCCCATGTGCATAATCTTACATTCCCAATATTAAATGTGAGTTTGTGTGACCTACCCCATTCTTCTATTCCGTCTGTCTCTTGCTGGAACATTTGAATTACCTCCTCATTCTCTACTACTGCTCCAACTTTAACATCATCGGCAAATTTGGAATTCCAGAAGATACTGGATGTTTGTAAGGAAGAAATTAATACTTCAAACAGCATTGGTCCCAGGACTGAGCCCTGGGGTACACAGCTTGTGACACCAACTCATGAGGACAAATGTCCTGCTACGCAGATCCGCTGCTTTCTGCCCTCCAGCCATGAGTGTATCCAGCTAATTAATTTGGCACTTTCATGTCTTGTAGCTCATGAATTAGGATTGCATGGGGAACGCTGTCAAAGACCTGAGAGAGATACAAAAATAAAACATCCACAGGGAGTCCCATGTCCGAAGCACTGCTAACAAGCTCAAAGAAATGTAAAAGGTTCATCAGGCAGGACCTTCCTGCCCTGAAACCATACTAATTGGTGTGTTCCAACCCTTCCTCCATAATATGTTAAAGGATTGCCTCTTTAATAAACTCCTCCATTAACTTGCCCACGATGGAAAAAAGACAGATTGGTCCATAATCTTTACTTCAGCCTTGGAGCCCTTCTTGTGTATAGGGATAACTGTTGCTTCCCTCCACTCTTTAAGTACCTCCCCCCATACTATAAATAAACTAGCAGCATACCTTTTGAACTCTTTGCTGAATAAAATAGGGAAACCACAGTATGCAGTGGCAGCTCCAGAGGACTTTTTCATGCAGAAACAGACCTCATCTAAAGAAGCCAGGCTGCAATGCCTAGAGGCCTTGAGCTTGGCTGATACAACCACAGGGGAAGTCACGCTTCATACCATGAGCTCAGCTGTCAACCAGCTCAACTGTATGGTTCAGGATATGGAATGAAATCCTCAGACCCTCATCACTGTGTGTGTCCACACTAGAGACTAGAGTAGATGCTGTGGAAAAAACAGTTCACAGATCAGAGAGCTCCTACCTGAAGCCATAGGATGTGACTACCAACCAAGTGAAAGAATACCCCGTCATGTCAGTGACTTGAAACTATAGAAAATCAAGCAACAGAATGGAACCCAAGGCTGGTGGGTTACCAGAGACTGTGGGGGGTGAGGATGTTCTTGAGTGCTTGCCAAAAAGATGCTCTCAGTGATGCTGCTGGGACTGATTGAGGTTGAACACCCCTTCCAATTAAGGAGACCTATAGACAAACACCCCACAGTGACCCAGTGAACCCCACAATTCCTTTCTCTTTTATGCTGGTGTATAAGGGGGTTGGTGATAAGGACAGGGTGCTTGCACTCTCACAAAGACAGTGACTGCTGAGATATGGAGAGGCAGTAGTCTTGATCTCCCATCAATCTTCCATGATTTCTCATACCAGACTATGCAGAAAAGCATTTGACCATGTCAGTGGTATCTTGAGAACTCTTAAAATTCAAAACCAGCTTTTGATACCTGTTATGCTCTAGGTTGAATGACCCCAAGGAAGCCTCCAAGCTGGCCCAAAGGACTGACATGATCTAGCACTTCAAAATGAGGATATTGGGGAAGACTCCTGAAAATTCTGGACAATGCTATAGTAAACTTTGCAACAGACTTATTCTGGATCATATGGTGTGGGTGGGGTGAGGTAGATTTTTGCCACCCCTTCATATGTATAATATGGCAAATTTTCTGTACTTCTCTAGAATGGGTTTGAGGTACTTTAATGTTGGGGACTGCTTATGTTAACAATACTATTTTACAGTGAGTGATAATTGTCATGCCATTTTTTTGGGGGGAGGGACTCTTCTTTCAATGGTAAGTGCTTAAGATGTCAGCTTTCCTGACACAGCATTCTTATCTCCTTTGAGATAGTTTGCGACTGTGTCATTTGTTGAAAGGCAGGACTCACTCACCAGAGTCTACTGCGTGGACTGCTAGTCTGTTACGAACTTTAATGTTATGCATAGTTGGAACACGTTTAATCAGTTTTAAAGTTGCATCTACTTAGTTTGCAAATGCTGTTTAAAAGTTATATTTGGAGGGAAGCACATTGGTTGTTTGTCTGAAACTAGTTGATACTATACTGCATATTCATTAACGGATTGAATCTCTCTTGGGGAAGTATCTTGTGTTCAAATAGAGGATCTAAATTAAAATGAGAGGATAATGAGGTGGCTAGGACCCAAATGCTTATATGGTAAGCGACTTGATTATTGGGCTAAATATCCCTGCAGAGGTCTCAATATGTATGCTTTTCTTTTAATATCTGCAGTTTAGCAGTGGTTCAGTTTTTCTATGTGTAACATTATGGAAGGTGTCAGTTATTGCCTTACTAAGAAATGTTTGCCGTTCTAAGATGCAGTGCTATCCTTCTGGATGTAATCAGTTGTAAATTTACTTGTAAAATGATAAATAAAATTAAAAAACAAAATTTGCTGCTGGTAAGAAACATAGCCTGCATAGTTAGTGGATAACAAAAATTAACAGGTCCAAGCAAAACCCTATCTAGGGTACCTCCACTCAAACAGCTAATGGCTTTTAAGTGTCTTGTTTAGTTTTTCTTTCAACACTGGTTTCTTGGATTTTAAAGCAGGTGATCATGGTGTCCATCCTTAAATGTGGTGCCAGAACGTCAGTCAAAAATTATAGACCCATTTCATTCCTTTCTGCACTGTCCAAGGTCTAGGAGAGAGTGGTCTTCGAAGCAAGCAAAAGTCAATTTAGAGAAAAAAAAACACTTTTACCCCATATCAGCAGGATTTTAGAGGGGAGCACAGTACCCTAACTGATTTGGTCAAAATGACTACCTCCATGAGGCTTTGGACAGTGGGGATATTGAATCTACAATATTTTTGGTCTTGTGAAAAAATTTCGATTTTGTTAAATGCAGTCCCCTGCTTGCAAAGCTCAGGGACATAAGGTTTTTGGATACTTTTGCTTTGTGGTCTAATAATCATCAAACTGACAGGGTAAAGGTTTCTCTTAATAATGTTTCTTCTTCACTGGCCAAGATTAATATTGTTGTATCTCAGAGCTAAATATTGTGTCCTGTTTTGTTTATTATATTTTTTTAAATCACCTTCATGTCTTACTTTATCACAAACATTATATATGCTGAAAGCATTGTTTTATATTCTAATGGGAACTGCGCTAAATCATTGCGATTGGATCCTCAGTAAGATTTGTACGCAGCACAGAGGTGGTTGCTATGAATGGATTATTGCTTAATGTGCCAAAGACTAAATCATTGTTCTTTGGTAGTAGTCTCAGCTATCTCCCACTCCCTCCTCTTTATTGATTTGGAATGACTGTAATAACATAAATTAAATGGTTGACCATTTTAAGTACAGTATTTGGGAATTTATTCAGATAAGTTTTTATTGTTTGATACTAATATTAGTTATTTGGATAAATCAGCTAACATTCATCTTGGTTTACTTTATAGGCTAAAAGATTGTCTTTCTTTAGTTTTGAGAACATTGTAGTTCAATCCCTCATATTGGGGCATATGCACAAAGGAAATGTAGCAACTGTGTGGTGCACAACATGCACATGTAAGGTTTTATGTCAGTAAACTGTGCACACCACGGTCATGTAGCATGCACTTAGGGAGTGCAGTGGTATGCAAATGGGTCCCTGTGTACTTATGTGATGGCAACACTACGCATGTGTGCGTGGCTACATAACCACATGTGCGCATCATACATATGTGCATGTAGTATGTTGCCCCAGTGTGTGGAACAGCACATGTAGCAGTACGCCCTGTGGAGGGCTGTCACAGAACTGCATGGATATAGGGCAGGCATACAAGGGGCTGTACCACAGGTACATGACTGGATGGACCTTTGGTACCAATGGTCTGCAGCATCAAAGAGGCCCAGAACAGGCAGGGTACAACAGTGCAATGTACCTTAGCAGCATGCAACACAGACATACTGGTGGACACCAAGGCCTAATCTGATGGGCAGCAAGGGACAATGGTGCACCATCCTGGGCCTGCTGACCCAGATGGCAGCAATACCTCATCCCCAGTATAATGATGACACAGGTTACAATGGCCAAATACCGTAGTAGTACAGTAACCAGAGTGGATCCACTTCATCTATCATTGAGTCCTGTTACACATAAAAATATGCACAACCCCAGACCCATCAACAGATGGGCATGCTACCTGGGGACACCAACAACAGGCCTGCACCAGCCTGTGGGACCATCATTCCCAGTGCTCATTCCTCCTCCTCATCCTCAGAGTCACTGCTTAATCCTCTCAGTGCGGTGTCAGAACATTCCCCCTGGATGAGTACCATCCAATGTAGAGGGCCATGATACCCCTGTAAAACAGAAGACAGTCATGGGTGGTCTGTACAAGCAGGGCCACAACTGTGCACAGCTGGCACAAACATCCCCCTGGCGCACAACCAGTATATACCTTGGATGGCTCCTCTATGGTCCAGAGTTTCCCTAGGTCATTTCTAGGATAAATATTTGCTGACCCCACCATCCAGGAGAGGAAATAGGGCAGGTACAGGGGCCACATCCTTCACCATACCACTACCACAGATGCTGCTCTGTCTGGCTGCTGCACATTGATCGTCAAGATCCAGTGTGGATGTCCACAGCAGTCCTGGGAAGATGTAAGGGGAGACACCACTGCCATAGCACCTTACACACAAGGCATGCATGTATGTGGATTTGTAATTTTTTAGTTATTTACTGTACCAGGCAAAATACTCC
Source organism: Neoceratodus forsteri (assembly GCA_016271365.2). Lineage (NCBI taxonomy): Eukaryota > Metazoa > Chordata > Ceratodontiformes > Ceratodontidae > Neoceratodus > Neoceratodus forsteri. The sequence continues at coordinate 1,745,806,213 of CM057449.1, forward strand.
ATTGAGTATTGTTCATTTACAAGGAGGTCATAGGTAGGACAGGTAACATAACAGAAATAATAAGACAGGTAATATAATACAGGGAATAATGAGCACCAGTACTGCAACTGTGCATATAAGAAATAAAACGAGGAATATAAAACAACAGGAAACTACAATAACTTTGCATACAGTTAAATGTGATGGGTGAACACCAACCTTTTCTGGCTCTGTGACCTGCCACAACCTTCCCCTCATCTGGGGACACCTGGTAGGCTGTGGATGACACCTTCCACAGCTTTGAGACATGTGCCCCAATGTGGCCAACCAAAGGCACTGATGTACTCCTGCTTTGTGATCTTGCTGCCTCCACTATACTGTCACTCAGTCTGGGCCGCAGTAACCCTGTGATATCTGTTTAAGCCACATCACTCCACTGGCATGCAGGGTATCTGCCCATTTAAAGGGGGTTCTGTCAGTAATGAATGCCTGTGCTGGGGAATGGACAGGGCCTCTGTCCAGTGATATACAGAGGTGGGACCACCACAGACCTCAGTGTGGCCACAAAGGGGTCCACAGAATGTGCACAGGGCTACTACTAAATGTCATCCTGATGGACGGTGAGGGGGCATCAGTGGGCAATGAGGGCCCGCTTGAGGCCACATGTATTTTGGCCATGGCTGGAGGCTGGACACTTGCAGGATACACTGCATGGAAAGATTCCGCCTGGACCTCACCATGATTGCAGGGCTGTGAGACATGGTCTGTGCACATGTGGCATCACATATACAGTGGTCATGGGCTACATGATCCTTCTAGAGGGTTGGCGGGGATGTCATAGGTGTCAGCCACTCTTTCGTGTCCAGGGCACTGCACCAGGTTCTGAACATTCTGTTACTGCATGTGCACGTATCATTCCAAACTGCAGAGGCTGACATACTGTCCATAAAGGAGTCATTCCATACCATGCATGGCATGCCCAATGTACAGGGGGCAATTGACTGTACGCTTGAGGCAATACTGTCATTGATGGGGATGAAGAGTCATACAGGAATCACAAGGGGTATCATAGCATAAATGACCAGCTAGTATGTGATGCAATGGGTATCATCACCAACGTGTGTGCCAAGTACCCTGGGTCATGTCATGACTTGTACATCTTCAATGGGTCCAGGCTGTGTGCCCTCCTTGCTGCATGTGGGGATGGGGATGGAATTCTGAGAGGTGAGTATACATATGCTGCACAGGTGCAACACAGGTGGATGCATCGCTGCAGGATGTTACAATGGCTGTTGTTTACCCACTGCATAGGTGAGAGAGGGTACATAATGCAGCCATAGTTGATAACCCTGTATCTGGCGGTAAACAGGGCAGAGGAGGAAGCATACAATGAGGCCCACAAGAAGACACATTCCATGGTCAAGAGGACAATTGGGCTACTAAAGATGAGTTTCCGGAGCATGGATCACACAAGTGGCATGATGACGCGTGCTCAGGGAGGGCATGAAGAGGTTTCACAGCATGTGCCATGTTACACAACATGGCTGTGTGCTGACAGCTAACCTTGCTTCCTGCCTCTAGTGGACCAATCCTGGGCTCTGCCCTTTGTGCAGCCCAGGAATTTAAACTTCCTACTGGAGCACTGCTTCTCCCAAAGTCACCAAGAAATGCCGCAGCTACAGGGTCAGAGGGTTCGATAACAGAGCCGGGAACCCCTTCCCTGCAGTGCTTTCTCAGGGAGCAATGGAGCTTGAATTTAGTGAAGGCTTCTACTGGGATCCAATCAGAACTGAGATGGCACCTCCCAACCACCAGAGGACTAGTCACAGTCTGTGCCCTTTGTGCAGCCTGCTTCCTGCTGATTCTTAAGAAACAGGCTACCAAATTACCCCTGCAGTATGTCTCCCCCATGTGAAGGACAAACATGAAAAGGACAGCATAGTGGTGGCTGCCCACTGGAATTAGCCCATTAAGGCAGCCTGCAGTCAGCCACTCTGCTCCACAGCTAACTCAGGTAGAGTGCTGTAAGTAAAATCCATCAGGATAGGTAAGGTACCACACTTATTACATGTAAGTACTGTAGGTTTATGTGTATGGTTCATATGCTTTAGGGGAACCTGGCTGAACTCCCTATATAGGGTAGACCAATACACAAGTCACCTGACTGCTTGTTTTCCATACTACCCACCTACTGGTGAGGTGCCCAGTTAAATCTCTATATTGAGTAGGACTGGCTAGGGAAGGTATAAATTGCTGTGTCTGTGGAATTCTCTGATAGTGCTGGAATCGGAATTAAGTAGATATTATCAGCTGTAATGGAAGCAGGGCACTCATCTCCAGAAGGGTGCTCTGGAGGAGAGGGTACTGCCCCATTTGCAGGTCAGTGTCAGAGCTCGGGGAATAGCTGGAGGCAGCAAGGGTAAAGACATCCAAGTTGTGTTGTTATCTCAGCTGGAGCTCACCACCCACTCCCATTTCCAGAGAGGCTACTGGCACAGGGGGGTGGAGAGTGGTGGAGGGGCACTCTGGGGAACAGGACTAGCCAGTTAGGGGCTGCCCTTGCCACACCCATCCTGATTACAAACTGCTTTGAGCCACTGGAGAGGGACCAGGAACCTGACTCCACTGGGTATGACTCAAAGTTTTTTTTTGCTCTCCATCCCAGTCAGTGCTCCTTCCCATCCATCCTCTCAGCCTTGTCACCCTGGCTTCCCCAAGGACTCACCTCTCCTGTAGTTCCCCAAGACCTGCCCTCTGTGGCAGGGTGTCATGGAGTCCCTTGATTCACCCGGACTGGATCCAGATTCTGGGAGGTGCCTGAGCTTCCAGGTAGAGGGCTTGCAGAGGCCAGCAGCCATCTTATGTGACCAGATGTTTTCCGTTTTCTCCACTGTGAGATGTGACATGTGCTAACATCAAGGCTCACACACCAACATCTGCCATGTCTCCCCTACCTCTCTTTGCTTGGGCTTCCTCCCCTCTGGCTTCCACCAGGGACCAGTCACGTTTTGAGCTCTTTCCCACCATCTCCCCTGGAGGAGGAGAGCAATCCTTCAGATGCTCAGTCTTCCTTCCCCTGGCCGACCCTCTCACACCTTGGGCTCACTTCCAAACCCAGGTTATTGGCAACACAAGTGGCAGCACTACTGCTGCACTGGTAGGCCGTCCCCGATCCAAAGTTGATTGGTGGGGTAGGGCAGGACAACATAGTTGGTCCCAGGTGTAAAAAAGTTAAGAAATATCTGGTTATTGGGGGAGGGGCTGTGATCAGAGGAGAGGAAAAAATGGTGGGGGACAGATCACCTAGAAAGGGCATGGTTAAGTGCCTCCCAGGTGCCTCGACCAGCAGGGATCTAAGCTGTATAGAGAGGGTGGTGGAGAGGGAGTCAGAAGGGGTTGGTGTGCTGGTGTACTTTGTCACCAACAATCTGGTCAACCAGTCAGCAGAGGCTGTGAAACTGAGTTTCCAGGGATTGGGGGACAGACTGGCAGCTTACTTGGCCTCTGTGGCCTTCTCTGGAGTCCTCCTTTTATGGGGAGAAGAGGGGAAGGAGGATAGAATAAGAAGACAGGAGATTGAGGAGTTTAATATGTGGCTCAAGGAATGGTGTCAGGGGATGGGGTATCAGTTCATAAGGAACTGGGGGAGCTTTTGTGATAGGAGGCTTTTTAAGTGGGATGGACTCCACTTGACTAGGATGGGGACCAGTGCAGTGGAGCAAAAGTTCAATGTATTTCTCAGATGTTTAAACTAACTATGGGGGAGACTGGAAATAGTGGATCCATACTAACAGACATAGAGTTGGAGATCCTAGCTAGTCCTTCCCCTCACCTGGGAACTGACAGCATCAGGCTCAGACTGATAGATGCATGCAAAGGATGCTGCTAATAAGATACATCAAGGAAAGAAAATGAGAGACGTTAAGATGAGGAACAAGAAATGTTCACTGAATAGTTGAAAGGGGAGCTGTTTTAACGCCAAGAGTCTGGGCAATAAAACTGCACTGCACCTTTTGATGGCAGAAACCAAACTAGAAATTGTAGCCATCACAGAAGCTTGGGCTACAGATAAAAATGACTGGGGTGTGCCTGGATACTCACTGCTAAGAAGGAACAGAAGAGTGGAGTGGGGGGCATGTGGCCTCTATGTTGGAGAAGGCATCAAGGCATTGGAGGATGAGAATATTAGGTGTAGCTTAGAGGAGACTGAATCTGGGAAAAAACAACACCTGGGGGTATGCTATGGACCACCAGGGCAGGGGAAAGCAGAGGGCAGGGAGCTCAATGAAGAAATTAGAAGTGAAATGGCGAAGGGGGATGTTGTGTAGGGGTCCTTTTTTTTTGTATATGCTCCCACCCCGCACACTGGCCAATCACTCATTCGGGCCTCTCAAGGATCGATTCTTGTCCCAGCTACTCTCGACCCTACCGCCCCACATCACAGCCACCCAGGGTATCCAATGTATCCCTTCATTGGGTGTGTCCCCTTCCTATGTAAGGAATGAGCCTTACTGGCATTTTCCAATGGTCCTGGATGCTGCTGAGGCAGCAAATCATGGTCCAGGAGCTCCGGTGGTGAAGATCCAGGAGGCTATGACCCGATTGACCAGTACACCATTTTCCAATTTTTTCCCACAGGAGTGTGATGTGCAGGACGCAAGGCAGATGCCAGTGTCTGTCACGCTCCTATATAGAGATGCAGTGAAATGTTATTTTGCTGGTGAAGTCACCAGTTTTGCCCAGCAAAACATTTCACATAATTCTGGCCTTTCAGCAAACTTTTGCCATGAATTTCACCTGCGCTTCGGAGGTAAAATTAGGCAAAATTGGTCTTTTCACTGTGCTGGTGCTCACGTGGTTGAGTCTAAACAGGCAGGAAGTGAGTAGTTCATTTCCTGTGCTCTATATCTCAAGGAAACAGGCAGCGTCTATACTTCCTGTGACTGCAGAGTGTACGTTTACAGACCAATTGCTCAACTTGTACTGTTTTTTTTCTAACTTTTTCTTGTTTGTCTTTGTTCTAGTTCATATTTCAGTACCTGGTGATTGTGTTTGTGTGTATGTGTGTTTGTGATTGTGTGTGTGACCCCCCCCCAGCTCTCTCACAGTCTCTATTTCTGTTTCTTTATTTTTGTTTGTTTTGTTTGAATTGGTGGTGTTTGTGGATTGTAATTTGTGGACATCAGGGAGAAGGGTGAAGACAGTGGAGCACCTGTACGTGTGGTTCAGGTAACCACTACAAGTGAAAAGCAACAGCAGGAGGGTTTTGGATCCAGCACCAGCACCCAGCAGCCAATTGTGCCCCCTCCCCAGAAGCAGGAGGTAACCGTGGCCCCTCCACCACAGCAGCAGCAGCAGCAGTTGGAGACAGCGCCCCCTTCCCAGCACCAGGAGGATACTGTTCCTCCACCCAGGCAGCAGGAGACCGTGCCCTCTCCAAAGCAGTCAGAAGAGTTAGTGCCTGGGGCATTATCTCTGGTCCCCCCAACCACTGCCCCATCAAGCACGAAGTTCTCCTGTCTGGAATTTTTTCTATACAATATTGGTAGATGACCCAGTGGTCACCTATAATCTATGCAGGCAGGATGTGGGTCGTGGAAAGTGTGGATCCCACTTCGGGACAACCAGCCAGCGTAGCCACATGGAACACCACCACCTGCTCCAATGGGACCTCAAATTGTGGGAAGTGGCAGCATCAAGTGCAGCTGTGGGGAGCAGTGCAGGTGTAAGCACTGAAGTGGGTGAACTGGATGGAAGTGTGGCTGGACATAGAGAAGGGAAAGGCGGCCAGGAGGAGCAAGGTGGTCATTCTTTGTCTGTGGTGAGTCGGTGTCCAAGCAGGGGGCGTAGTAGTCAGACACAGCAGCAGCAGCAGGAGGCAGCAGCACCAGTAGCACAATTACCCTGCAGTCACTGGTGCTGCAAGCATCAGGATGCCGAGCCCACACTGGCTGCAGCTGGTGGTCAGGTGGTCACCAGTGAAGACCTGGTGGCTGTGTGGGCTGAAGTGCAAGCACTACGGCATGAGTTTCAAAAGTTCCACCAGGAGTTCAGCAAGGCCAGGGGGGATATCCATAAAACAATGGAGGACCAGCAACAAGTTCTCAACCTCTTGGCGGACTTGCGTGGTGGTGGTGGCACTTCTGGGCAGGTTTAAATTATGTATTGGAAGTCAGCAGCAAGTTAATTATTTTTTCTTATTTCTGAATCCTGTCCTCCTGTGTCCTGTCACTGTGTTTTGATATTATTCTCTTCTCTCCATTCTCCATCTTAAAAAAATAAGAAAAAAATTAAAAAAGATAAGAAAACAGCAAAATAAATATTTTCTGTCCTCTAATCTTCCTCTATATATCCTCTTCCTTCTTTGTTACCATAAATATATGTCTTTGTCCAGTGGTTTTGTGTTGTGTGTTAATTATGTGTAATGTTATGCTCCCCATAGTATTCAGTCATTTTCCTTGTTCCCTGATTTCTTATCCCCCTCTTCTTTTACACTACCCCTGACCCGGCCTGTCCCCCTTCCCCTATCGTACTCATGTGTCATAGTCAGTAGGGTTATACCCATAAACTCCTTACCTTTGTTTTTCTTTTGTGTTACTTATTCACATATTTTCTCCTCCTATCCACAAATGTCAAGTATTGGTCCTATGAACAAAAATGTTTTTCCAAACCTACAGTATGCGATGTTGCAGCAGTCGTGGTTGTGTGCAGCAACAGTCCAAAGACGTACACAACAATCAGAGAAGCATAAGCAATTTTATTGCAAAGTTAAACATAAATATGGTTTCAGTGCTTAACACATGTGTCCTGCACTCGCCACAAATGTTAAGTTGGGTCCCTCCCCTCCATTCCTCACTATGCTGTGCAGAGCAGGATTTATATTAGTACAGAATGGGCACATTAAATTCAGACTGAAATCAGGTGTCAGTCATGCTGTTAAATGTTGCACGCCTTCCGCCCAGACCAAAATAAGGTGGTTGGTCCACTGTTTACCAATGGTTTCATGCCTGATCTTGGTGTTGCCGCTGACTAACATGGCCCAGAAGTCCAGAAATGTTTCCCAAAAAAATGTTACAGTACATTCAGACAGAAATCTGGTCTCAGTCATGATGTTTTATGGCACCCAAACCCCCACCCGGACTAAACAATGGTCTTTGGTCCACTGTTTACAATCGATGTGCTATGTCGATGCATCATCCTTATTTCGAGGTCCTGGCCTCACATGGCAGGATCATGGCAAACCCTGCGTAGAGTGAAATGGAAATGCGTAAGATAACTTATACATTAAGATGTGTTGCGTCACATGCATACTTGACATTCTATCGCAAGAAAGGCATGCATAACAGCACAATGGAGGTATAAGTAATAACATGACAACAAATGAATCCAATTACCATGAAACAGTTGACCAGAAGACAGGCCATGGAGGAAGAACATATGTATTTCTTGCCTGATGATGATATGTGTTGCTTTCTGAGTGGCTGTTTCTTTGGCTGGAGGGAAAATGACACCAAGTGTGCTTGTTGGGATAAAAGTGCTGCATCGTGCTGGTTGACGTACTGGCCCAAATGCGCTGGCAATGCTGTCATCATGGGAGGTCAGCAGGAGGGAAAACAACACCAGGTGTGCTTGCTGGGATGAAAGCGTTGCATTGTGTGGGTTGATGTACTGGCCCCAAATGTGCTGGCAATGCTGCGGTTTTTCTTGGTGAAAACAGAGAATCATAGACTTTGATGGCAGATAAGAAATGCTTGGCCCACCTAGTCTGCCCATTTCCCTACCTACAGGATAAGCTGCAGATCCTAGTTAACCAACAGCCTATTTCTTCCTACCCCCCTACTATAATTGCCTTATGTCTGTCCCATGCATTCTTGAATTCTTCCACAGTTTTAGACCCCACAACCTCCTCAGAAAGGCTGTTCCATGCATCCGCCACCCCCTCTGTGAAAAAATACTTCCTCACATTGCCCCGGAGCCGTCCCTCTTCTGTCTTCAAATTGTGTCCCCTTGTTCTTGCACATCCCTTTTTCAGAAAGATGCTACCCTCTTGGACTTTGTTGATTCCACTGAGGTGCTTAAAAGTTTCTATCATATCTCCCCTCTCCCTTCTTTCCTCAAGGGTATACATATTAAGCAGTCAAATCTCAAAATAGACCAGCACTACCCACCACTATAAAAAGGAAATGACCCAAGATAAATGTCTAAATATTTGCAGTTTAATCATACAGCTCTAAACACAAAAGGTGCAAAATTCACAAACCTCATACATGCTGTTAGCACAGGCTAGGAGAGCAGGGCAGGGCCCAACTGGCTTCTAACTTTTTTTCAGTAGCCTCTTCAGGAAGTGTCCCAAGGTGCTTAGTAATGATTAGTTTACATCAGTGTCTTAAAGGGGCCTCACTCATTTTCCTTAATACAATGTGGCTTTAATACTCCACCACATTATACTCACTCAAATAAACAATAATATAAAGAATACATAATAATTAACATAAATAACTAACATGTTACAAAATCTTGTTATAGTGAAAACCACCCCAAAAGACAAAAAACAAAAGAAGTGTTTTTACTTTTATAGATATATCATTTTATATCAGACTTGAATCACCCCAGCACCCAATAATCAAAAACATTATAAAAATATATATATATAAAAAAAAAGAAATAATTTGGTATCAGAGAAAAGTCTCTGACACCTTATCAGACATTACCCTGAGGTCTGATTCTGTCTGAATTTGTGGATCAGCACCATAACGGGACATGAAGTCAGCATTTTTATTGGCTGGGTCAGACCTGTGTTTAATGGTTAATGTATACGGTTGCAAGGCAAGATACCACCACATAATGTGGGGATTCTTGTCTTTCATGGCTTGCAACCAGCATAGGGGATTGTGGTCTGTCCATACTTCAAAAGTGACATCCCAAAGGTAGAACTTTAAGGACTCCACTTCCCACTTTAGGGCCAAACATTCTTTTTCAATGCTAGAATATCTGGTTTCCCTTTCATGGAGCCTGCGGCTAATGTATATTATGGGGTGTTTTTTCCCCTTTAATCATTTGGGACAGTACCACCCTTATTCCTGTGTTAGAGGCATCCATTTGTACAATAAATGGGAGGTCAAAATTTGGACCTCTCAGTATAGGGGAGGCACAAAGGTGGGCTTTAATAGTACAAAATGCCTCCTCCCATGCTGAGGTCCAAGTCACATTAGTAGGCTGTCTTTTCATTAGGCACAAAGTGCCTGGAGTATCCGGCTAGTCCCAGGAAGGATAGTACATGGCGTTTTCTGGTAGGACGGGGAGAATTAGCTACAGCGTCCACCTTGCCTATATCTGGTTTTACCTGTCTGTATCCAATTCTAAAGCCCAGATATTTAGTTTCCCTCATAGCTAGGGAACATTTTGATGGGTTAATGGTTAGCCCAGCCTGGTAAATAGCAGTTAGAACCTGGAACAGATGTTGTAGGTGTTCCTTCCAACTGGGGCTGAACACCACAAAATCATCTAAATAGACAATGCTGTAACCCATATGCTGTCTAAGGATTTTGTCCATAAATCATTGAAAGGTTGCAGGCACCCCGTGCAACCCAAAAGATATTGCGGTGAATTGAAAAAGTCCCAAGGGGTACTAAAGGCGGTCTTCTCCCGTGCTTGGTGATGTAATGGGATTTGCCAATATCCTTTTGTCATGTCGAATGTGCTAATATATTTAGCATTCCCCAGCTGGTCAATAATATCGTCAATCAGTGGCATGGGGTAAGCATCAAACTTGGATGTGGCATTAAGGCAGCGGAAATCAAGGCACACGCTCACACCACCTTCCTTCTTTCCCACAACCATCATGGGGAAGCACCAATCACTGATAGATGGTTATATCACACCCATGACTTGCATTTTCCTTATTTCCTTTATCACCTCACCCCTGACCTTTTCAGACACTGTATAAGACTTTTTTCGGATGGGTGCATACTGATTGACCTGAATACAATGTTCCACCCCTCTTGCTGTCCCTGGTACATAGGTAAACATTTCATGAAACGGTTCCAGAGCCTTATCCAATGCTTCCCTATGATTGGTCTCTAACCTGGGGTTAATAAACAGGTGTTGGTATCCTCCTGCGCCCTCCAGCCGTTGATATGCCTGCTCCATTTCACAGGCAGGTTGCTCCGGATGTATAAAAAGAGAAGGAGAAGGGGTGAGGTTAGATCGATCAGACCACCTTTTTAAAAGATTGGCATCATAGACCCGGTGTTTTCATCGTCTTTCTGGGAGGTCAATTTCGTAGTTAACAGGGCCTACCTGCCTATTAACAACAAAAGGACCCTGCCACTTCATGGTTAATTTACTCTCAGAGGACGGTAATGGTTACGATACCTTGTCCCCTGGAGAAAACATCTTCTGGCCAACCCCCTGATCATAATACCTTTTTTGTTCCCATTGATTCCCTTGGTTGAGCTGATGGGCCCACCTACTGGATATACTGTGTCAACCTTTGTCTCAACAGGTTTATATAATCTACAGTCGAGGTACACTCAGTGCCTTTGTGGCCTTCCCAGTGCTCTTTGATTATATCTAGGGGGCCTCTTGAATTTTTCCCATAAAGTAACTTGAATGGGGGAACCCTGCTGATACTTGCGGTACCTCCCTATGCAAAGACATCAGCATGGGTAGCTACACATCCCAAGTCTTTCCCTCCTCCTGCACATATTTCTATAACATCGTTTTTAATGACTTGTTGAATCGCTCTACCAACCCATCAGTTTGGGGATGGTAAGGAGAGATGTGCAGTGCCCCGATCCCTAATGATTGGTATAGCTGAGTCAACAAGGCATATCTAAAATTACTACCCCTGTCAGTAAGTATTTCTCGGGAAATACCCACTCTACTAAATATTTTGAGCAATTCCTCCACAATCTTGGGAGCAGTGACCGTTTGTAGCAGGATTGCTTCTGGATATTTAATTGCTTAATCACACAACACTAGGATGAATCGGTTCCCCTTACTGCTCTTAGGTAGGGGCCCCACAATATCCATATCAACCCACTCAAAAGGGGTGGTTACCAGGGGAAGAGGTTGCAGTGGTACTTTCTCTTTTTTTGTGACAGCAGCTACCTTCTGGCACTCATGACAACTTCTGCAATTCCTGACTACCTTGTCATGGATGCCTGGCCAATAGTACCTATACAGTAGGCGACTCAAGGTTTTATCGCTCCCTAGATGACCTGCCATAGGGACGTCATGGGCCAATGTAATCAACTGCTGTCGGTATTGGGTTGGTACTAACAACTGTTCCACTATACCCTCTGTTACAGGATTTCTTAACTCCCTGTACAATAATTTGTTATTCATAACAAATCTAGGGTAGCTAGCCTCAGTATCTGCTGCCACCACCTGTGAAAAAAAGGGGTTAGGGTTAAATCAGTTGCCTGTTCAGTACCAAAGTCCACATTGTCCACTTTATCTTGTAAACATTAGGCAAGTCAATCTGTTTTTCAGTCCACTGTTTCTTCTCTTTCCTTTGCTTTAATTTAGATTTTCTATCTTTCCCTGGTATTCCATATAGTTCATCGTCAAAGGGGTACACCTGGGGCAAAGTGGCCTCTTGCTTAGGTTGGGCCCTGATGGTTATAGTACAGAGTTTAGGAGCTGAGGTCATTAGTGTCTCGAAGTTTGGGTAATCGTACCCAATCACTACAGGTACCGGCAGATTCAGTACCAGTCCCACTTTGATGGCTTGAGTTTGCCTTTGGACATGTAAGGCGGTTTCTGTTAAGGGATAATAGTGCACATCCTCATGAATGCAAGCTACCCCAGTTCTACCATGAGTGTCTTTGCGGGGGAGTGATGCTGACTGAACCAGAGTCTGTCTGTTTCCTGAATCCAGAAGAGCAGGAACCTCCTTTCCTCCCAGCTGTACCATGGTCAAGTACTGACCCCAATTGGCTAAGGCTAACTGAGTTGGTTCTTTTTTTCATTTTGGGCAATACCTGGCTATGTGCCCTTTTCCTTGGCACTCATGACACACGACGTCTGGAGTAAATGTCCTCCCTGTTTTAACACCCCCTGCAGACGTAAGGCCCCCAGTACCAGTATTTGGAGAACCCCAGTATTAGAAGATATATGAGGTCTTACTGGGGGTGAGGGTCTGTGAGCCCCAGAGTGTCCTTTTGTCCATGATGTTCTGGCAGTAAGGAAGTGCTCTGCTAGTTGAATAGCCTTCTGGGCTGTCTCAGGGCGGTGTTCCCTCACCCACATCTGTACATCCTGGGGGAGAATCTTAACGAACTGCTCAAGGATGACAGATTCCATCACCTGGTCAATAGTTCTGGTGGCGGGCTGTAACCATTTATAAAATAGGTCTTGTACCTGGGTGTAAGCCTCTTGGGGAGTATCAACAGTGTGGAAATTGAATGTCCGAAAGTGTTGGCGATATGTTGCTACACTAATATCATATCTTTTCAATATGGCCTGATGAACATGGTCATAGTTATTAGCATGCCTACTTTCTACATGGCAGTAGGCCAATTGTGCCTTTCCGGATAGGTAGGGAGCCAGATGTACCACCCACTGGTCTTTTGGCCATCGACAAGCATCATCCACTCTTTCAAAGGTGGTAATATGCATCTTTATGTCATCTGAGTCATGGAGTTTAGACAGTTTTATGTCCTTTGGCCCCACAGTATCTCTGGCAAGGGATGGTCGAGAAGAGCCCATGGCTTGTATGGCTTGGAGGGTGTCATTCTTGCGGGCCTCACTCTGTATCCGGTCCACCCCTCTCTTCCTTTCCAAGTCCATCTGACATACACACAACCATCTTAACAGATCATGTATGTCTTCAGGTGGTTGTTCTTCAGGGATCTTTTCCTCTGTAGCAGTGACACCCTCCGCAGTCTCTTTACCTTCTCTCTTCGTTTCTCTTCAATGCACATCAGGAAGCCCAGTCAAAAGGGGTGCTTGTGTAAGTTCCACTATCTGCCGAGTCTGAACCCCACTGTAGCATGGTTGGCTGGTCACTGGCAACTCCTTCTTGGCCTCCATCTGGATATTTGGCTCGGTACCCTACGATACAACACCAACAGTGCAGGTGTCTCAACGAATCCCTCTTCTCACACTGGTGTGGAAGGAAGTGTGGGAATTGTAAGATGAAGACACTAAGAAGTCCAAAATAAATCAGCTTTTATTCAGAAAAAATAAAAGTACTATAGCGGACTGGGAACGACAAAAAGAAATAAAGAGGGTATGGCAGATAAATATTCCAACACAAAAATCCAAAATTAAATCAAGACATCAACCTCTAGAAGTGGCTAGAGTTCCAGGTGGGTCAGCTCCTAGCTGAGCCTGAAAGCAGACTGACTAGCATAGCTACTGCCACTTCTGTTATAGTGAGATACATCAGATGATAGAGCTAAGCTTTTCTTCTCTTCTTTTGGTACATAATTCTGCAATAACTAATATTTATTGTATCTAAACCCATGCTCCCAAGTCATTTTTCAAGTAAAGTACCATAATAGACAAGAAAAGGCAAACTAGGCAAGGAATAAGAAAATAAAACTCAATTGGGCGTTTCCTTGTCTCCCAGGCCCCTCCTACCAGTCTTCTACACTATAACTTAAGCAATGAATGGGCTGGCCGGCACTATAGAGGATAGTGTAAAGACCTGAAGAGGACCTGGAGGGGAGGAAACAAATGCCAGACTTTGGTAAGCACACAAGAAATTGCCTTATTGCAGTAAATGCTTCTAAAGAAACACAACATGTATTTAACCTTTTTGTTTTGTATAATATTGCATTGTGCACAAAATGCGAAATCTGGAGCAGGGAGCGGTAGAGGGTTGCAGTACTGAACAACTCTGTTGAAAAATACTGCACACTGCTCCAATACAGCTTCCGCTAGTATCGAGTGACAAACTCCCATTATTTACTTAAGGTTTCCCAGTAAATAGATGAACATTACAGTAACTTTTCAGCAAACAGCCTACATTGTTTTCACAGAAAAGGTCTCTTATCCTAATTAGTAATTAATATGTATCAGAAATGGCAGTGCGAGGTGGTGCAGTTTCCACCAGCAGATCGAAAGTGCACATTAAGCTGCTGCTCCATCCCTGTCCTGAGTCCCCTTCCGTTAGCTTTTCTGCTAGCCGTACTAATTCACACATCTTTTCCTACAGGACCAGGAATTAAATGAAGGTGCCTGCAGATGGTAAACCCCCGGGAAAGGACTGCCTAAATGAATATAGCAAAACTTTTCTTTGTTTACCTTGTCTCTTAGGCAGAACGTTCCTATCCCAAACAGCGGTCTGGATTCCAATAGCAATATTCTTGCAGTACCATACCACTTTCAGCAGTATGCTTTACTCAAATAGAGATATCTTTCTTATTCATGACACCCACTAGCGCACAATCGCACTGTCGTGCAGGCAGGTGTGCGCACGTTTGTGCAGGCGCATGTGCACACATTCGTGAAGATACATCGAGTATTCCGGGAGAAGAGTGTCAGGACTGGAAACTTTAGGAGACCAGAAGGTAATATAGGGATGGGATAGGAAGAACATCTACCAGGTGGCCTGCCTGAAGATGGGGGAAACAGAGAGAAAATACAGAGAGAATAGAAAAGAAATAGTTTTGTGTGTTGTTGCAACTGACTTGTTTCAAAGAAAATGTCTCTAAAGTCCACAGACCCTTTCACATACTGTCACAATGTAAATGCTATGCCTGATGTTGTATTTTTATTGTTTCTTAGGTAATCATGTTTTGTATGATGTTACTGCTGTACATTACAGGTCCTTCTTAAAAATAGCTATTTAATGCTCTTAGGGCTAACCTCATTAACAAATTGTGAATAAAAGTAAAAAAATGAAATAGTAACTGTCTATAGTGCAATCATCAGAAGGTAAGTCACCTAATCGAGGCTTGCATAACCAGTTTAAAAGTAACTTATAGACATTTCATCACACAAAACATGAAGGGGTGACATGGTGGTGGGATATGGGAGGAGTGCAGGGGTATGGACAGTGGTGACCTAGAGGGTACTGTGGAAAGTTGGCCACAGCCTCAAATGCTAAAGGTTTCAGGCTATGAGGGTGGAACTGGAAATCACAAGGGCTGAAATATGTCTCCTGAGAGCTTCAGCCACTGGCCGTCCTAGGATGCCACTACTACAGGCATCACCAAGGCCAACAAAGACCAGAGTTAGTGACTGGATAGTGGTGGGGGGAGTAAGTAAAATGTGGTGGTGGTGGGGGGAGTGAGGTATATGCAACATTGGCTGTGCACCCGCAACAGGTTTGTACCATTGCAGACAGAGAAGACCCATGTGACCCTTTCAATGGAGGATAGGTCCAGCATGCCCAGTAGGCAGAACTGTCCACCGAAGACAAGCAAAGGAGGAAGGACTACCCCAAAGGAGAAGGAAAAATGCACTTGTAGTGTGAGTCTCAATAGTGAGGGGGGCACTGGGTGGGAGGTGGTCTAACACCTGATGGACAGGAGGTGGTGCACTGCTTCCTAGTGGAGACAATGGACAGATTCATGGCCAGAGTGAGGAACTTACAAGGGAGGGGAGGGGAAGCCTGATCTGATAATGCATGCAGGCACAAACAGTCTGAGCTGGAGGAGCATGGAAGAAGTGAAGGCAGGCTTCTGAGTGCTATGTTTGGTAGTAAAGGAGAGAGCAGGGGTGGTAACCTTCTCTGATGGACTACTGCTGACACATCTGAAGGTAAGAGAATAATTTCATTCATTCCAGTTCAATGCATGGCTAAGGGGGTGGTGCAAGGAAGAGGGATACCATTTCTTTGGGGACTAGATCTTGACTTGGATGGGAAGGTGGCTATTCAAAAAGAATGGTGAGCATGTCAGAAGGGTTGTGGGAGCCAGAGTCACACAGTCCATCAGAGAATGTTTAAACTTGGTGGGAGAGGGCGGCAGCTCAATCAGGTGTACATCAGGTGTACATTCAGTGACGGACATTGAGATACATGAGTAATGGGGCTTAAGACTGCAAAATACCCAACTCAATAGGTGAGGGCCACCATTAAAACTTCTGATTTTACAGGTTCTGAAATGCAGCCTGAGCATTTATCTAGTAAAAAATCATGATGGGTAGCAAGTTGCTACCCATCATAATTTTTGGCAAACTCACTGCCCAAGTCAGTGCATGACAAGGGTGAATCAACTCAAATTTTCTCATGCCCTTGAAGCTGTCCAACTAAAAATACAAATTTTTCACTTCCCTGGGCTGCAGTCTTGGTACTCTTTCCAGCTTAAAATCATGATAGGTGGCAAGTTACCACCCATCATAAGTTTGGCATGCTCAATGCCAAAGTCAATATGTGGCCACCCATCCTAATTTTGGCATGCTGTATGCCAAAGTCAGTATGTGACCAAAGTGTATGAAGGCAAAATTCTGTCCTGTAGAATGCGGATCAGGTTGCACTGCAGGGTGTAAAGGTGTAAAGGCAAGAAAGATAGCTATATTTTAACTTGCAATGCAGCATGTTTGGAAAAGGCCAGAGTTTGTTCAATTCTTGTAAAATCTACAGCAGCATTCTTCTTTGTTTCATTCCCTTTTACTTGTCAGTGACAGCATCCACAGGTATGCTTTTCAGATGGCTTCTTTCAGTGTTTATGATTGAAAGGTGCCTGAGTCTTTCATCAGGCATCGTGTTTCTCAGCTGTGTTTCAGTGATTTTTATTTTAGAGAATGAATGCTCACAATGTGTCACTGTAACAAGGAGGATATTTAATTACATACTGTCCTTCATAAAATTTGAATAAGTTTGTGTTACGCCACTTTTGTGAATGAAATTGCAGGTCTGATGTAATATAAGATTTTGAATCTTCCGTACTTGGCATACCAGCTGTGATTCTGAAATGAGATCTGGATTATTGTCAGGGTATGTACTTGAAATGTCAGCAGGAACAGCTTTTATATCCTCAGTTGTTAAACTAGTAAATCATTTTGGAGTTAAATGTGAAAGAGCTTTAATAATGGGGTATGATAGAAAATCTAGCATAAAGGGCACTGACAATGGTGTCAATTGTGTTGTACTAAAAATCTGTTTTCAATTGTTCCTTTATTGCTTTGACTGCCTCATACACTCCTGTGTTGGTGACAATAAGCTTCACTGGGGTTAATGACTATTTAGGAAAATGTGAAAATACTAAATGACTACTTCTGCTCAGTCATCATGGTGGTGCTGGGGGGGTGAAGGGGGAACGACAGACCAGCATGCTGCAGTAAGCAATGGGGGAAGGGAGTGGACACAAGTCCATTTTCTGTTGAGAGCATCTGGAAGGGATAAGAAGTCTCAAAGGAGAATAAGGCAATGGGACTGGATGAGATTCATCCAAAGGTCCTAAAGGAACTGAACACGGTGCTGGTCACCCCTCTGGTAGTGTTTTTTAGCACCTCAGTGGAGATGGTGGAATTTCCAGAGGACTGGAGGAGGGTCGATGTAGTCTTTCTGCACAAAAGCAGCAGTAGGGAGGATGCTAGCAACTATAGACCAGTAAGTCTCACATCAGTGGTGGGGAAGTTAGTGGAGATACTACTGAAAATGAGGTTCATAGAACACCTGGAGGCAAAAGGGCTGCAGGACCACTGGTAGCATGATTTTACTGGGGGAGGTCATGTCAAACTAATCTCATAGGTTTCTTTGACTGGGTTACCAAGAGATGGATCAAGGTAGAGCAGTGGATGTGGCCTATTGGAACTTCAATAAGGCTTTCAACACTGTGCCACACAGGAGCCTAATTAAAAAACTCTCAGGCTGTTGGTTAACTAGGATCTGCAGCTTATCCTCTAGGTAGGGAAGTGGGCAGACTAGGTGGGCCAAGCGGTCCTTATCTGCCATCAAAGTCTATGTTTCTATTCATTTAGTTTTTGTTTACCGGGTAGGTGCACTTGCCATAACAATGACTATTTTCAGGAATGACCCGGGATAGTACAAAACAAACTTCTGGAACTAACAGTAACAGTACATTTTTAGAAATAGTCAAAGTAATGGGTACATACAAGCAGGTAGCAACATAGGTAATACAGTACCACAGGTAAGTGTAAACAACACAGACAATTGCAAGAAAAATTAGGGCTTATACTAACATGAGGAGGAAATAAATTTATGTTAGCCTGGGAGTGGGAGAGAAAGTGACAAGCAGGGTATCAAAGTAGTTAAAGGAGAGGAGGCAAGGGTGGTGGTAAATGGTAACCACTCAGGTGATTGGAGAGTGACTAGTGGGGTGCTATCAGGTTTGGTGCTGGGACCAGTCCTCTTCAATCTCTTCATAAGCGACATTGTAGAGGAGCTTGAAGGTAAGGTGTGTCTCTTTGTGAATACTACAAAATCTTCAACAGGAATGACACTCTGGAAGTGGTGGAGAGAATGCTAAGGGATCTGAGGAAACTAGAGGAATGGTCTAGGGAGTGGCAGTTGAGTTTTAATCCCAAAAAGTGCAAATTTATGTACTTAGGACTGTGGAATCCAGGGACTCTATATAAGATGGGAGAGTGGAGATTTCAATAAGCAAGCAAGAAAAAGACTTAGGGGTCATTATATCTGATGATCTCAAGGTTGCTGGGCAGTGTGTCAAAGCAGTGAGAAAGGCTAGTAGGGTGGTGGTGTACATTGGGAGAGGGAGTTCTAGCAGGAGGAAGGAGGTAGTGCTGCCATTGTATCACTCACTGGTGAGGCCCCACATGGAGCACTATGCCCAATTCTGGAGGCTGCACCTCTTCAAGGATGTTGAAAGGGTAGAGGTGGCACAGAAGAGGGCAAGCAAAATGGTGAGGGGGTTGCACAACAAGCCATTCAAAGAAGAGGTGCAGGTACTCAGCATGTACTCCCTGGAAGAGAGGAGACATAACTGAAACCTACAAGTACCTCACAGGAGTGAACAAGGTGCAAATGGATGATCTATTTCAGAGAACGGAAGGCACTAGAACAAGGGGGCATGCAATGAAGCTAAGAGGGGGAAGTTTAGGAGAGATGTGTGAAAATACTTCTTCATGGAAAAGGTGGAGGATTACTGGAACAGCCCGTCAAAGGCAGTAGTGGGGCAAAGACTGTGGGGTGCTTCGAGCATGCATGGGATAGGTAGAGTAACTGAGGGAGGAAGTGACATCTGTGACCAAATACGGTTAGCAAGGTCCCTGGTTTTCCATTTTCACTGGTAACACCAGTAAAAATCATGGAATCCTGTTTGGTATGTGGATTCTGAATTCTTGCACCCATGCCTCATGGGAATTGCATGTCAGTGCACAGAATCCCTAAGATTTCAGCATCTTTTTTTTATTTTCTCTTTCTGTGCCCCCTTCTCTCAGCATAAGTCTTCACTTTTCAGAGGTCCCTAGGCTGTGTATCCCCTAGCTTCACCCCAGGTGATTCTTGGCAGCTCCTGTGGGCCTGCCCCATCCTGCTTGGGTTGTACGCCCCAAGTGGGATGGGAGGGGACACCAGGTCATCCCCTCAAATGTCCCTTAGTGTGTGTCAGGTAGCTCAGTCAGTCCCTCATGGAGCCTGATTATGAAGTCTGGGGCAGCTGGGTCCCTTCTACCAGTGACCAATATGGGGTGATTATTTTTGGTTTTCTGATCTCTGCCCCTGAGGGCACCGTTACTCAAGGAGATCCAAGGAGGTAGAGCACCTACAGACATGCCACTTCTCCAGATTCTGGCCAGTATCCTCCCCTTTGCACCACCACTTGTGGTCACCCAAGTGGTGGTAAAGCAGCAGGACCTGCAGCCCACCCTCTCCAGAGAAGGAGACCGCCCCCTAGGGGGTTCTCAATCCTACTTCCCTGGCCAGACCTTCAGCCACACGAGTGTGCTTCTGACCCTGGGTCATTGGCATTGCAAGCAGTAGAGCTACTGCATTCCCGGCAGGCCAGCCCAGATTTCAGCATCTTAAAATGAATGCTGATCTGCTTTGCATTCTTTCTGCTTTGCTTCGTATAGAATCAGTAAGGAACAAACCAGGACTGCTTTGTAGTAACCAGCCATGCTTCAGTTTAGCCACCCCTGCTTCCCACCAACCTCTCCATCAGATGAGGATTTCTTTATTTCCTGAAACCACAGTTTACATTTAGTATGTGCCTAACATCTTTTATTATTTATATTACACTAGATGATACAAAAAAAAAATAGAAGTATCAACACACATGGTCAGGACCACTGGAAAATTGCGGGAAAAGTAACCTGAAATTGCAGAGGTTTTTTGCAAAACTTGCTAGGAAATTGCAGGAGTTCTACTATTTATTTATTTATTTATGAGTTTTACCAGGAAGGCGTACTGAGCAACATATACTCGATTCCAGATGCGTCCTGGATTGTGTACTATAGACCATAAGTGCTTCACAATAAATCCTTTGTGGTTTTCTGCAGCATATAATAGTCAGCATAAACTATTAAATGAATACGCTGAAACTTGAATATATTTTAAACATGAAGAAAAAATGATGTTCCTAAAATCAATCCTAAACGAATAAGATGTGCTGCCTCTGTTCCAAAACTTAAAAGCATCTGCCTCATATAGCGCTAAATAGATTCTATTTAGTATGCTACAGAAAAGCAATACTAAATAAATCCAGAATAAACATATTGTATCTGTTTCTGGATGTAGAATAATGAAGCCTGATCAAAAGTTATTTAAAGTGCTCTGTCAACTAGTCACCCACTTTGGTGTAAGAAAAAATAAACAGATGGAGTGGTGAATAATTCAGTTTTAGTAAAATGTTGTAAACTGTTTAATGTTCATAATTTACACTGTAGGTACTGTGCACTATTATTGAAATAAAATATTAAAATATTAAATGTGGATGTTATTATGGCTGGCAGTATAGCCTAGTGGTTAGAATAACAAACAGTGATTGAACTGGGTACATCCAGCAGACTTGGGTTTGATTCCCACAGTCTCCACTTGCATACTGTGCAGCTCTGGGAAAGTCACTAAACTTCCCCAGTGCTCCTAGGTCACCCATGAAAACAGGTAATTCTTGTTAGTGGACCTGAACCGGCTTACAAAGAATATTGAAAAAAAAAGCCAATGTAGGTTTACTACATCATACAGTAGTCAAGGTACCTTGTAATTTACCTGAGTTTTACTCAGGCTGCAGTGAATTATAGGTAAATATAAATGTCCAGATGCATTTTATGTGTTTTATAAGCTTGTTTTTAGACTTTGGTCAGATTTTTATTGTAGTCTTTGCACGTGAGCATCTAGGTTGTAGATTGCTAAGTGCAGGATCACTGTTACTAACTAGAGTATTCAAGTTTATGATCAGCAGGGCCATCCAAAATCCTCAGTTGTTTGAATGAAAACTAATCTGAATGAAAATATGTTCACAAGGAAGAAATTGCTTTACCACCACTTACAGAAAGACTTCACAGTTAGCACCATATTTAGGTGAATGGTATCATTTGCACCTTTTCTCCCACCTGCTGTTTCAGTCTCTGTGGCAACAACAAGTTTTCTGATAGACTGCTTCAACAAATATCAAATGTTAAGTGGTGTTTAAGTATACTTGTGCTTGGCCAGTGGATCTGCTATATGGTCCAATTGCTGTTGACACTCTACCTGCTGCTGTATCAATCAATCAAACTTTATTTAACCAGGCAAAATCATCCTTGAGCAAGCTCATTTGCAAGATGGTCCTGGACAAGTAGGACATACTGTATACAACTACAGCAAAATGACCAGATAAGCAGTGTACACAAAATGAGCAAATAAAAGACAGTTACAGAGAAACAAATAAGATCATGGCTGGGGAGTACATATGGTGAACACTATCTGGGTGGATAATTGACTGTATATATAAAGGATTCTCTCAAAATGTGGGATTATTCAGACAAAGGTCACAACGTTATAATAAGACGAGGGATACCAGGTAGGGTAAGTGAGGGAACAACAACCGAAGGTTTATGTGTGGGGGAAAAACAAAGGAAAGGGTCAAAGAGGGGTGTAATTAGATGTAGCTAAACAAACAGGTGGGAGGTAGCAGAATAATCCCAAGGTGGAATGAAGAAGAGAAGTGCTAGGGGAATACATATAAGTGGCAAGAGCTTGGGGAACCACAGGAGATGGAGGAGGTGGTTATTTGCAGCATATGCACAGGGCTCTCAGTCTGAGAGCGAGCAGCCTCCTGAAAGAGTGAGGCCCCAGGAGGGAGGACAGCCTGAGAGTTTTTTGCATGACATTCCAAAGGGTGGACAGAGAAAAGATGATAGCCACTGAGCCATGTCATGTCCTTATTTTGGGTACTTTAAGAGAGACAAGAGACAAACTCTTTAGACCATACATTCCCTCAGTGCGCTGAAACAGCGTAGAACTATAGGTCGGTAGTTTATCGGTTAGGGCCCAGTATGTCCACATGAGGGTATTTTTTTGCCTCCTCAGAGTGAGGGAGGGCCAGTCTAGTGCCTGATAGAGCAGGCAGTGGTGGGTGCATAATGGCATGTTTAGGATAAATCTCAGCGCGCAATGGTAGAGGATGTCAAGTTTACAAAGCACCTGAATAGGACAGTGACTATAGAGAAAGTCAGCATAATCAAGCAGCGGTAGAAAAGTTGTTTGGACAAGTCATTGCCTTGCTTCAAGAGTAAGAAGGTGTCTTATCCAATAAAATATGCCTAGATGTTGTCTTTGCTTTTTAGATAGTTCATTAAGGTGAGCCATAAAGTTGAGCCTGTTATCCAGCCAAACACCCAGGTACTTGAATTTTTCTACTAGTTCCAAGGCTTTGCCAAGCAAGGTATAAATCTGGAGGCTCAAAGATGGTCCTGTGTAGTGGGCAGCACAAGGCAAGATAATCATAGCTTTGGTCTTTCTGGCATTAAGCAGAAGCTTTAGCCTTATTAAGTCGCATTGAAGGATGTCTAAGTCTAACTGAAGCTCCTTGTGGGCTACGTCTAGGGAGATGTTAATAGTATAGAGCACTGTATCATCAGTGAATAGATTAACATTACTTGTGTATATACAGGAGTCTATATGGTTTATATAAATAGCAAAGAGAATAGGGCCCAAGATGGAGCCCTGTGGCACATCATGCGGCAGAGTCTTTAACTGAGACAGTTCCCCTTGATCTTTGATTTGTTGCATTCAGTTGGTGAGGTAACAACCAAACCACTTTAAGGCAGTGTTGTTTACCCCGAAGCGGCTCAAGATGTTAAGTAGAATATGCTGATCCACTGTATCGAAGACCTTGCTAAGATCTAGAAAGAGGGCATA
The DNA here is from genome assembly GCA_016271365.2 of Neoceratodus forsteri. Classification (NCBI taxonomy): domain Eukaryota; kingdom Metazoa; phylum Chordata; order Ceratodontiformes; family Ceratodontidae; genus Neoceratodus; species Neoceratodus forsteri. The sequence continues at coordinate 1,745,829,413 of CM057449.1, forward strand.
GATGTATTGCTTAGTATCCAGGGCAGTTTGCCATTCATTGGTCACTTTGGCAAGGGCTCATACAGTACTGTGCTTGGGCCTAAATCCCAATTGGGTGGGGTTTAGGATGTTTTTGGTGTCAAGGAACTCTCTGAGTTGAGAGTTAACAATTTTTTCCAGGGTCTTTGATAGGATTGGGAGAAGGGAAATCGGGCGGTAGTTGTTCAGGTCAGTTGGGTCACCAGATTTAAAAAGAGGAATAATGTGCGCTATTTTCCAAAGTGGTGGCAACTCACCATGAGCCAAGGAACTATTGAAAAGGTGAATGATTGGAGCTGTCAGGTGATAGCAGCCAAGTTGCAAGAAGAACGGTTCTAAGAGGTCAGCACCGGCACAGTTTTTAGTGTCCAAGGCTAGCAGGAGGTCCTCCACCTGTTTACAGGTTACTGGATGAAAGCTAAAGGAGGAGCGCCCCGGGATAGCTTTGGTGACAGGGCTAGGGCTATCATTGTCATCACTGCAGACACTCACTTTACTGGTGGGTGGGGCATCAAACATAAGTCCATTAGTGGTGAGTGTGTTGCTACAAACACACCCAAGCCAGAAACCACACTCAGTGACACACAGACGTTAGCCCCTGGGGTTTTGTATGATGTTGGTGGGTAGAGTGGTGCTCAATTCACATCTGATCTTAGACATGAAAACTGAGAGACACCCTTTTCATAGAGATCAAGGGAAAAAAGCATCCACATGTTTGGGAGAAGGGAGATGTATGATTTTCTATTTGAATGTCCTCCACAAATCACTTGTGGATTTTTTAGGTGAAGACACTTTATTTCAAAGAAGCAAATTCAGCAGATTTTTTTATTTGCTTCTCCTGCTCGCTGGCCATCCACTCCTTCAGGCCTGCCAAGGCCCCCTACCACCGCTGCTGAGTCCCGACGTCCACTGCCCCTTATTGCTGTGCTACTAGGTAACCCAAAGTAACCCTTCATGGGGGGGGGGGGTCCCTATCTCTGTGAGAGGCTACATGGGGAGGAAAATCACCCCAAAGGGTTTTTGTTTGTCCAGGGCATGGCAGGGGTAGGAACGTGTGTCTGGGACTTCAGGCATAAGGGATCAGTAGTCATCCTCCAGCTGGCCAGCAGGTGTTTTCCCATTTTCTTGGGAGCGTTATGGGCCACATGATGTCTAAGCACAAGCTGATCTCTGTCACACTCCCTCCTGCAGTGAGGGCTGACATGTTGCCGTGCCTCTGGCCCCCACCAGGGGCCAGCAAATTCTGAGCCATGAACCCAACTTTCCTCCTAGGAGATGGTGAGTGGTCACTGGGCACTCGAGCCTTCACCCCCCCCCCGGCTGGTCCTCTAACACCCAAGTCTGTTCGTGAACCCGGCTCAGCAGTGTTGCAGGCAGAAATACAATTCCAGCAGTTAAATGATATGTAGGAAAAAATAAAGGTGGTCCACCTTAGTGGTGGTGGTTCTGATTAATTCACACCTGAGTTCTAACTAGCAAAGTGACCAGGTAATTTGTAACTTGTGTACATGCGGTGTGGGTGTTGAAGGAAGGGGATCATAGTGCTGTCGCTACTGCCATCAGCCCTGAGGTATGGCAACTGCATTGTTGCTACTGCCATCACACCTGAGGGAGTGGGGGGGCGTAGTGCTTCTGCCATCACCACTGGTGGATGGGGAATGTAATACCGCTGCTGTCCCACCTGAGGGATGAGGCCCATAGTGCTGATACTACCGTCACACCTGAGGGATAGGGAATGTAGTACTGCTGCCATCACACCTGAGGGATGAGGCCCATAGTGCTGATACTGCCATCATACCTGAGGGATAGGGAATGTAGTACTACTGACATCACACCTGAGGGATGAGGCCCATAGTGCTGATACTGCCATCACACCTGAGAGACGGGGAACATAGTACTGATGCCATCACACCTGAGAGATGGGGGCCATAGTACTGATACTGCCATCACACCTGAGGAATGGGGAACATAGTACTGATGCCATCACACCTGAGGGATGGGGGCCATAGTGCTGATACTGCCATCACACCTGAGGAATGGGGAACATAGTATTGATGCCATCACACCTGAGGGATGGGGCCCATAGTGCTGATACTGCCATCACACTTGAGGAATGGGGAACATAGTACTGATGCCATCACACCTAAGGGATGGAGGTCACAGTGCTGCTGCTTCTGTCACACCTGAGGGAGGAGGCAGTAGTGCTGTTGCTGTGGCCATCACACCAGAGGGATGGGGGTAGTAGTGCTGTTGGTGCTGCCATCACACATGAGGGACAGGGTCTATAGTGCTGCCTTGTATCACACTTTAAGGATGGGGGCTGTAGTCCTGCTGCTGCCATCACATCTTGTACCTAAATGAACTTTAAATTTGCACAAGGATGGATGAATGTACAACAGTGAAAATCAAAATTGCTAAAATGCATGGTAGCAGAGTTAAAAATTGTTAAAGTACACAAAACCAAACACTGGTAAAACCGGATTTTGGCCTGGCAGACACCGGTGACACTACCGTTTTTTACAATGTGCAAAATGGAATTTGCCCTTTCTCAATCCCGGTAAACCAGTGTCCCTGATCCATGTATTTTTCAGTGATTTATATTGAAGAAAGAGGTCTCTGTGGTTGTCCAATGAGTGAGCACTATTTACTGTATGTGCTCCTGTACAGATCAGTCAGTGGTTGACCAACGATGGGCGAGGAGGGCTGTGCCAGTCGCCGACTGGGGTCAGGCTGAGACAAGTTGGGGGTGCAGGGTTGTTGTGCTCAGCCTACTGGGGTGGGGGGCACTGAACCACCCGGGCTGCAGAATACGGTGATACATTACAGTGCACGGTGATTGGGGGTGGGTGTTGGCTTGCATTACTGGAGGGAAGGGAGTTGTCATTCATTATTACTATGCAATTGGAGATAGAAGATGGGGTGGGGGCCTTGGCACCTCTACCTGGGGGATGACCATGGTCAGATGTTTCTACCAATTGGACCTTGGGGATGGGTGCAGGGTGTGTGCCTGCATTACTGGTTGGGTAAGGGGTTTACAGTTTTTATTTCGGTGTAATCAGGGATGGGACGGAGGTTTGTCACCAATAACTAGTGGATGCGCTCTGTCTGATGGTGGAACAAGTTAATCAGAGCTCCTTGATGGGTGCGTGGTGGGGTGCCTCCAGTACCAGGTTCAGGTGACAATATGACTGGTATGGGGCAATCTGGATTAGGTGAATCGTGGGGCATGTGTTTTACACAGACTACCTTTGGGATATAGGAGTTTTTGCATTGACATTACGTGGTAGGGTTTAGCAGTATGCTTCTTCCTTCTTGTATGGTTATTGGGAGCCAGGAGCACCAGGGGGCCAGGGTTTGACCATTGTACTTATGGGGCACTCCAGCATCAGGGCAGGAGGGGGGATTGTTGAGTGGGGCTGGGGTGGGAGAGGACCTGTGAGTCCTGCTCATGACTATGCGTGGGGCACCTGCCAGCCCCGTGCATAGTAAAAGCAGGGTTTGGGGATTCTATCTTTGTGATAGCACAACCAGCCATGCTTTCAGCAGGGCTACTTTCAGTATTGTGATGCGCAGCCTATGCATGAGGGACACCTCATTTGCATAGGTCCATCGCAATATTGTGTGATGCCGCACAGTCGGAGTTGCATGGTGCATTGAGGGGCTTTGAATAACGTCACACCCCCAATGGCCCATGCAAGTCTGTAGATGCGGGGCACATCTAGGGATGTGCCGCACATTCCCTTTGAAAATGTGCACTTAACACTAAGGTTTATAAACCAGCCCAGTGGCACTGAGGGTTGAGGTGCTGGATTCCACAGCTCATGTCATGTCGGTGACCAGGGTTCAGGAACTAGCTTGGGTCATTGGGGGTCAGTGGGGGCAGGAAGAGGACCGCGAGTTGTTGCCGGCTGGTAAGCACTCCAATTTGGGAGGGAAAAATGGGTCTCTCAGTGCTTGGCCACCCCCCAGTGGAGGCTGGGTGGCAGTGCTGCATTCAAGAGCTCGGGCGCAAGGACAGAGGAGGGAGGAAGGAGCTGTGACTAGAGCTGTGGTGCTCGTGTGGGCCTCCTCCTGCACACAGACACCACTTCTGAGTCTCCAGGATTAGGAGGGGAGATAGGAGGAGGAAATCATGGGAGTCTCAGGATGACACCTCCAGGCTGGCTCCAGGGGTTCTGTCAGGGCATGCATAGTGTTCGGAAGTTCCTGATAGACCCCGCAGTCCTGTAGGGTTGGCCAATGAGAGGGAGATCCACGGGGGTAAAAAAACACTAAGGTTTATAATATTTTTAAGAAAGCATGTTAAGGTATTCCACTGATTTTTTTAAGAAGAAACATTTCTTTTTACAACCCATGCTCATTTAACATTATTAATTGGATTTTTTGGTTTGAATTAATATTCTGTAGAAAATCAAGCACTAAGTCCCCTTGAAAAAGTCTGCTGAAAGGTGAACTGTCTGGGCAAGATTATTAAAAGAATTGAATCCTCACATGAAGTGGTTTCATTGTGTGGGTAGAAGACAGATTTGAATCCCACGCTTTCTGAATAAGAAGAATTTGACCTCCATTTGGATTCACCATAAGATATTTCAGTTAGCCATTTGCTGCAGTCCCAGGCTTGTCTGAAAGGCTAGCTACTACCTGCTGCATCGAGGGACCAGCTTGCCAGTGGCATTTTTCAGGAAGAAGATCAGCAACCAGTTTAAGAAGTTCCAATCCAGTGATGCCAACACAACTTGTCTCCAGGATCATCACCACCGTATGGTCCACTGCTCATCTCCAGCGTCATCACCATCAGCATCAGATCAGAACTATGATTGCGTCATATTTAAGAAGGGACATTTGCTTTTGAAACATTTGCTTTAAGAGATATTATTTAAAGAGCCTGCTGCTAAAAGGGATTCAAGTTCAACAGACTTGGGGGACGTGGCTGAGGTACTAGAAATATTTTCATACAGAAGGGGTAGTGTTTGCATATATGCAGGGTTCAACCTTAACATACATTTACTAGCCCGGGGCATAGTGCAAAGTGCCTCGGGCTAGTGCAGTTACCTCCTTACATGTCCGTGTGGGCTAGTGCATTCAGCAGAGTCGGCTTTACTTCTGGTCGTCGTAGCAGTCCTAGGAGCAAAATCCTTCTGAGCCCATGGAACTTCGGAGTGGCAGAAAATGAGAAACATAGCCGGTGGGTACTCTTGGAGACCCAAACAAGCGCGTCCAGGTTCCTCGTTGTTTGCGTAGTCAAGGAATTCCTCCTAGAGGGTGGGCATGCAGGCTGTCACTCACTGCTTTCCTTTGCACCTATTGGCCAGCCCAGGTTGCAAGTCAGCAGAGAGGGGGGAACAGCAGGAGGTGAGAACAGCACTGACATCATCAGGAGCATTGATTGGTTAAAGCCTGTAGCCTGGGCATGTAAGGTTGCAAACTGGCAGCAGCCATTGGAAGCAAATCCTTTGGAGGTGTGGCTTTGAGGTGCCTTACTGGATTTTAGGAGCTGTTTTTGTTTCCCAAAAGTGCGGAGGATTCAAATTTTGGATAAAACTGCATGTTGCTGCAAAGTTGAAGGACTGGCTGTTTGGCAAGTGAAGACCAAGTGTTTGCCGGTTTTGGCGGTTTTGACAGTCCCAAAGGTTCAGCGGCACCGCAGTTGCGGTCTTAGATCCCAGAATTGGATATCTAACTGTGTATGCACTGCTGGCTAGAACAAGGCAATCTTACTGGGAGCTAGTCACCTGAAAGTAAAGAAAAACACCAGCTCAGGTAAGGCAGTGCCACATGGCATTAAAACGCGATTGGTGCCTTAACTCAGCCATGGACTGGTTTTCTGTGTAATGTTTTGCTAACTAATTTACTGTGACATCCTGTGATTAATTTGATTTTTGAAAGCACAGTTTTTTGGGGCTTGTTTTTTGTGTGTGTGTGCTTTCCAATTCCCTTGCTCAGCTTTGCCTACGGGGGGGGGGTCCCTGTGGCTTGTTGTGGGGCTGGGCATGTCTGTCTTTTATTGCTGAGCAGGCAAGGTAAGCATACTGGGAGCTGGATCACCTAAAGTGTAAAATGCCAAGCTCAGGTAAGGCAATGGAATAAATTTTAAATACAGACAGTACGTATCTTGTCTATGATTGAGGTTTTGAGTTTTGACTGAGGTTATGTGGGGATTGGGAAGCAGTGTGAACATGTTTGGCTGTCTAGGTTGTTCTGCTCATACTGTGTTCTGTTGCCTTGGGGGTGGGGGTGATGTATGGGGCTTGTTGTGTGGCTGAGCATCACATGTTTCTTTTTGGATTGCTGCTTGAACACACTGAGGTACTCAGGTATTGTAAGTCAAGTGCCAGTTGTTACTGTTCTTCTGAGGTTGTGTGGGGGCATGTGGGGGTTTTGAAAGTGTCATTGTGATGTGCCCTGTTGTTTAATCTAGTTTGCTGCAGTACATTCTGGCTTATTCTGTGCTTTCCCTCATTTTGTATTGTTGTGTTGCCTACAAGGTGGGTACAGGGGTTTCGATCGAAGTCTGCAGCTTGTTGTGGGGCTCGGCAAATCACTGTGGGCTAGTGCAGTTTTCACTGACTTGTCATTATTCATTGTCTGTTAAAAGCATATGGTGAAATGAGTGCGGGCTAGTGCAAACCACTGCGGACTAGTGCAATTTTAGACTGATTTGTCCTGCTGGCTAGTGCAAAAAAAAGTTAAGGTCAACCCCTGCATATATGGAACCCAAACAAGGAGAAGAGAGAAAGAAATAAGTGTCTCAGCTGGGATTTGAATCAAGGCTGTCCAGAATACCATTCCAGTTTTGCTACCAGCTGAGCCAACAAAACAATTGGAAACCTGGGACTCCTAGAAGTACACTACTCTTTACCTAATGCACAACTTGCTGCTGCACAGATAATTACATTTCATACAAAAGGGGGTGGTGTGCACATATATAGAACCCAAACAGAATAGCGAAAGACATAAGTGCTTTACCTGGGATTTGAATCCAGGCCACCCAGAACACCATTCTTGTTGTGCAACCAGCTACACCACCAAGGCAACTGGACACGTGGGACTCAGAAGCACCTTACTCTTTCTCTAATATGAAATCTTGTGCTGCACAGATTACTATATTTTCATACACAAGGGTGTAGAGTACAAATACTCTGCATGGAACCCACACAAACAGAGGAGAGAAAGAAATACAAGCTTTAGCTGAGATTTGAATCCAGACCACCTGAAATACTGTTCTGGTTGTGCTACCACCTGCACCACTAAGGCAACTGGACACCTGGGACTAGAAATATTGTTGTCCTGTAACAGTTAAATATGAATTTAATGAATGCTTAGATTTAAATGTGATTGCATATGTATACAGTAATATGACAATGTTTTACATACAGCGTTAAGTAATGCAACATAGATAGCAGTTGCTATCTGGGGAGTATCTGGTAGAGGCCAGTGAGCTGACTTAGGTGGATTATTGCCTGGTAGTCACGGTAATCCATTAGGCTTGTGAACAGACTGTGGTCGGGGGATTCGGCCGAATAGTTACAAAAAAGGACTGGGAGGTTTAAGCTTACAGTCACTCAATTACATTCACAGTACAAGTGTGTTGCCTTTAGTACTGCAATACAGTTACAAAGCGGCACTTGGGAGGTTTTGGCCTACAGTTGCACCATTACATTTACAAGTGAGGTGGCCTGGGGGAGAAACAGAAGTTATTAGTAAATAACAAGTATAGAGTTTAAGTATGAGCACGACAGGGAACTGTATTAATTAAAGCAGAAAGAAGTGGGGAAGGCAGTCAGAAAAGCAAAGGCCGAAACCGAGGAAAAAATAGCCAGCTCAGTTAAGAAGGGGGATAAAACCTTTTATAGGTACATTAGGGAGCATAGAAAGGTTAAGGGAGGGATAGTGAAGATTAATAAAGGAGAGGGGAGGTGGGCAGAGGGAGGCAGTGAAAAGGCAGAGATACTGAATGAATACTTTTGCTCAGTATTCACAAAAGAAGAAGAGGAGGAGTTACTTAACTAAAACAATAGAAGCACTCTGAGTAGTGGGGTTGACGCCAGTCCATTTACAGAAGAAAGAGTCCTAAAAGAACTCCTAAAACTCAAGGTGGACAAAGCAATTGGGCCTGATGGGATTCACCCTAGAATCCTAAAAGAGCTAAGGGAGGACCTAGTGACACCACTGATCACACTTTTTAACAAATCATGTGAAGATGGGGTGGTACCTGAGGACTGGAGGAGGGCAGATGTGATTCCCCTTCACAAAAGTGGGAGCAAGGCAGAAGCAGGAAACTACAGACCTGTTAGTTTGACCTCAGTGGTGGGGAAAATGATGGAATCACTTCTGAAAGAAAGAATTGTTCAGTACCTAGAGGCCAGCGGGGCACAGGACCCAAAGCAGCATGGATTCACAGCAGGAAGGTCATGTCAGACAAATCTAATTGATTTCTTTTGACTGGGTGACCAAGTAATAGACCAGGGAGGGTATGGATGGCCTACCTAGACTTTAGCAAGGTATTTGACACAGTCCCGCTCAAAGATTAATAATCCAGTTAGCCAGCCTGGAGTGGGTCCCAGGGTGGTAGCCTGGTAGCAAACTGGCTGCACAACAGGACACAGAAGGTAATAGTGAATGGAACACATTCTGAAGAAAGGGGGGTTCCTAGTGGAGTACCTCAGGGTTCAATACTGGGTCCAGTCCTCTTTAAGGTCTTTATAGGTGACATTGCAGAGGGTCTGGAAGGAAAGGTATGCCTTTTTGCAGATGACACAAAGATCTGTAACAGAGTTGATACACAAGGTGGGGTAGAAAGGATGAGAAGAAACTTGGCAAGGTTGGAGGAATGGTCCGACATATGGCAGCATAGATTCAATGCAAAGAAGTGCAAAGTAATGCACCTGGGACATAAAAATCCAGGAGAAGAGTACACAATAGCAGGGAGGTACTAACAACAACAATAATGGAAAGGGATCTGGGTGTAGTCATATCAGATGACCTAAAGGTGGGTAAGCAACGTGAGAAGTTGGTAAGGAGAGCCAGGGGGATACTGGGATGCATAGGGAGGGGCATCACAAGTAGAAAAAGGGAAGTGGTTATCCCTCTGTACAGACAGTTGGTGAGACCCCATCTGGAGTACTGCATGCAGTTTTGGAGACCTCATCTATGCAAGGACATAGTCAGGATGGAAACAGTTCAGAGGAGGGCAACTAAAATGGTGCAGGGTCTACATCAACAAACCATATGAAGAGAGACTGAGAGAGCTTAATATGTAGAGTATACTCTTGATGAAAGGAGGGACAAGGGGGACATGATAGAAACTTTTAAGTACCTCAAGGGAATCAACAAAGACCAGAAGGGTAGCATCTTTCAGAAAAAGAGATGTGTAAGAACAAGGGGGCACAATTTAAAGTTAGAGGGGGGACGGCTCAGGGGTAATGTGAGGAAATTCTTTTTCACGGCGAGAGTGGTGGATGCATGGAACTGCCTTCCTGGAGAGGTTGTGGGGTCTAAAACAGTGGGGGAATTCAAACATGCTTGGGACAGACATAAGGCAGTTATAGTGGGGGGTTGCAGGAAGTAGGCTGTTGGTTAACTAGAATCTGCAGCTTATCCAATAGGTAGGGAAATGGTCAGACTGGGTGGGCCAAGTGGTCTTTATCTGCCGTCAAAGTCTATGTTTCTGTGTTTAAAGGTTGTATTGCAACGGTTTGTGCATTGAACCTACTATGTCTGGCATTATCAGAATAGCCAGTGATCAGTCTCCAGGACGCTCAATACCATCAGATCCATTCATATGCAATGCAGGTCTTCTTGCTTGAGTCCTCCGTGGTTTGATAGGACTCTCAAGGCGATGAAGACCAGGGGTTAGAAATTGGAGCACAGGCCGGCCCAGTGGCGCTGAGGGTTGAGGCGCTGGTCGCTACACCTCGCGCCACACTGGCGTCCGTGGTTCGGAATGAGCACGGGTTGTTGGGGGTCGGCGGGAGGAGATGGATTGGCGCCTGAGGACGCCCATCTCCTCCGGTGGGGATTCAGGACGGCCGGTGCTTGCCTGATCACGCAGCGGAGGCTGGGATCAACAGCACGAAAGCCGCAGAGACAGGGGAGGCGGATGTGCAGATGCTTGACCAGTGCGACACGGGAGCGTGCGCGCACTCAGTCGCTGGCGTCATTGCACGCCATGCCCGCCGGAGAAAAATTCAGAAAAAATGGAGCCTGGCAGCACGACGTCATTCCCCGTCGCTATTCCCGGAGGACGCCTCCCTGGCATGGACCCGTTTGGGTGGGTTGAGTCGCTCCCCACCTCCCTGCCGCGAAGGGTAAGTCACGGGGTGCTGAAGGGAGGGGGTCTCATGTCCGGGGATGGCGCCGGAGGAACGGCGGAGTGCGGGGGGTGTAGCTGGAGCTCCTGTAGAAATAACATCTAAAAAAAAAAGAAATTGGAGCACTGCTGGAGAACTTGGTCCAAGGGGGACAAGCTGGCTTTCAGAATTCACTATGGTAAATATCAAAGGCAATCAACTGTAAGAGGAGGAGGAGGAGGAGGAGGGGAAGGTGTCCTTGCAGGAGGACCTGGAGGCTCTGGAAAGGTGGTCAGGAAAATGGAAACTAAAATTATATGCGGGGAAGTGCAAGGTTCTGCACCTGGGAGTCAGAAATTCAGGCCAGAGGTATACCCTGGGAGGAGAGATGATTCAAGTCATGGAGGGTGAGGTAGTGGTAGATGTCAAAATGAACAACTCGGAGGCCTGTAGGAGGGTAGCGGCAAGGGCAGATAGGATGCTGGGATGCATCGCCAGGGGGATTACATCCAGAAAGGCGGAAGTGATCCTTCCACTCTACAACTGCTTGGTTAGGTCACACCTTGAGTATTGTGTACAATTTTGGAGACCACATTTAAAGAGGGACATTACACTCCTAGAGAGGGCCCAAGGGAGGGCAGCCAAAATGATCTGGGGCCTATGGGAGAGGACCTATGAGGAGAGGCTCAAGGAGCTCGACATGTACACCTTGGAGGAGAGACGGAACGGGGGGGGGACATGATAAAGGTCTTTAAGTACATGAAAGGGATCAATAAAGGAGGCCCAGTCAGGGTGCTCCAAAGGAAGGAGGGTGGGGCAACAAGAGGTCACAGGTGTAAGCTGGAAGGGGGCAGGCTCAGAGGGGAGAGGAGGAGATGTTATTTCACTGAAAGGGTGGTAGAGCCATGGAATGCACTGCCCAGGGAGCTGGTAGAGATGGAGACTGTGGACGGGTTTAAGATGGGATGGGACAGGTACAAGGGGAGGGTAAAACTGACCAGGCCCAATACAGGTGGAACATCTGGGACTGGGGACAGTATAACCCAAGGGGGAGGGGGGACACCAAAATTGGCCCTCAGTGTGGGTGCTGAAAGTCGAGCAGACTCGAGAGATTGTTAGGCCTAATCTGCTGGCACTTCAGTATGTCAGTATGTTAGTATGACTTAGGTAGATTATTGCCTGGTAGTCACGTTCATCCATTAGGCTTGTGAACAGACTGTGGTCAGGGGATTTGGCCCAATAGTTACAAAAAGGGCTGGGAGGTTTAAGCTTACAGTCACTCAGTTACATTCACAGTACAAGTGTGTTGCCTTTAGTACTGCAATACAGTTACAAGGCAGCGCTAGGGATGTTTTGGCCTACAGTTGCACCATTACATTACAAGTGAGGTGGCCTGGGGGAGAAACAGATGTTATTAGTAAATAACAAGTATAGAGTTTGAGTATGAGATATTTAAAGGTTGTTTTGCAGCAGTTTATGCATTGAACCTACTATGTCTGGCATTATCAGACTGGTCAGTGATCAGTCTCTAGGACGCTCAATACCATCAGATCCATTCATATGCAATGCAGGTCTTCTTGCTTGAGTCCCCCGTGGTTTGATAGGACTCTCAAGGTGATGAAGACCAGGGGTTAGAAATTGGAGCACTGCTGGAGAACTCAGTCCAAGGAGGACAAGCTGGCTTTGAGAATTCACCATAACAAATATCAAAGGCAGTGTAAGAAGGCAGAGTCCTTGTCCAGACAGATTGTGTCTGGGAAGAACAGACTGGCTCTGCTCTTTCGGACTGTAGATATACCACTTTATCCTGCCTGCCTGTAACCCAAAAGAGCAGTTTCAGTCACCCAGTGCAAGGTGTTCTCTCAATTCTTCTCTGACAGAGTGTTCTCTGTTAGGACCTGTATCTCCCCAGTGGGACTTAACCAGCCCCATAGTAGTGAGTCTTGTGCAGTCAGAGGTACTCCTATTGTCTAGAATGAGTTTAGGATGGTGGTGGTGGCTGAGGTTGTTGAGGTAATCTCGAAGCTGCAGCCCACCTTTTGTGAACTGAACCTCGGCCTGACTCATCTCTTAATGGGATATGTTGAGTCTGTTGGCCCAGTGTTCACTGAGACAGTCCAGTGCTTGATCTCGGAGGGGTGTTTTCCCAGCACCTTGATACAGGCATTGGTGAAGCTCCTCCTGAAGAAACCATCACTCAACCCTGATGTCTTGGCAAATTATTGACCAGTCTTCAACCTCCCATTCCTGGGGAAGGTTATCGAGAAAGTGGTGGCTCTGCAGCTCGAGGCATATGTTGTGGCCTATGACATCTATGAGCCATTCGAGTCTGGATTTTGGACAAGGCATAGCACCAAAATTGCATAAGTCAGGATGTAAAATGATCTCATCAGGGCTAGAAATAAAGGAGACTAGTCAAGTCTTGTTCTCCTTGATCTCTTTTCAGCATTTGACACTGTGGACCATATTGTGCTACTGGGTTGCCTTAAGGAACTCTGTGGACTCACTGGTACTGTCATCAGCTAGTTTGAGTCCTTTGTCATGGGTAGCATGCAACATGTAATTGTGTGGAATTTCTCCTCCTGCCCAAAGCCCCTGCCTTGTGGAGTTCCCCAGTGTTTGATCCTGTCACCTATGTTGTTTGCAGTGTACATGCTTCCCTGGGTAAGATTATTTATTGTTACAGCTTGAGTTTTCACTGCTACGCAGGTGATTCCCAGCTGTATATGTCTTTTGCACCCGGGATGAGTGGTGCAGTGGAGGTGCTAAACAAATGTCTGGCCGAGATCCAGAACTGGATGTCCTCTAACTGGCTGAGACTTAACCCTGACAAGACGAAGGTACTAGTGACTGAATCTGGTTGCCGGCATAATGTGGTTGCTGCTGGATTGAGAACAGGGTTATTTTTGGGCCCAACTCAGTTGGTGGCTTCAACCAAGGTAAAAAATGTGGGCATCACCCTTGACAATGGATTGACATTTGAGGCTCAGGTGTCATCCATCATCTGGAGTGGTTTCTACCACTTAAGGAATGACACCTGGATTAAAGCCTTGATTACACCTGGTGACCTACCCTCACTGGTGCATGTCTTTGCTACGGCAAAGCTGGACTAATGTAACACTCTGTACTTTGGGGTCAGTGGTGGGATTCTCCGTTGACTATAGCTGGTGCAGAATGAAACAGTGAGGTTGCTGACAGGCCTTCCTAGGACTTGTCATGTGACCCCAGTCCTTCGTGACCTACACTGGCTGCCAGTGAGGAGGAGGATTGCCTTCAAGCTGAGCTTGTTCATCTATAAGGCCCTATATGGTTCGGGCTCTGATTACCTGAGTGACCTCCTAACATCTTTCTGTCCTGTGTGCTCCCTTTGCACCTCCATGAAGGGCCTCCTAGTTGTTCCCAGGGCCAGGTTGAAAACCTTGGGAGACCAAGCATTTGAGGTAGCTGGCCCAGCCCTGTGGAACTCGTTACCAAGATCTTTGAAGGAGGCTCCATTGATGGAGGCTTTTAAGCAAGGTCTGAAGGCACATCTATTTAGGGAAGCGTTTGGAAACCAGCTGTAGTTTATTTTATTGATAACTTGTTATTTTATTAATATTTATTTGTTGTATCTCCTGACCTGATCATAACCTGTTAACTGCTTTGTTGATGTTGTGTATGCCTTTGTTATTTTTTGCAAAGCAGCCAGAGCCATGGGGATTGGTTGCTTAATAAATAAACAATTACATACTTACTAAAATTCCAGTTTCCTCAGCCCCATCTCAGTCATTCTTTCTCTGTGGCTCTCCTCCCACATGGGTCCTCAAGTTAAGACAGCCTTTCCAAGCATACCATCACAAGTCCTCGGCACAGGAGATGTGAAATGGAGAGGAAAGAAAAACCCCTCGTGTAAGCCTTAACACACTAGTGTTCCTTCATGTCACAAAGTGCCCAGGGCTAGTCCCATGGCCCTCCCAGCACAGCCATTTTTTCTTCTCTCTACCCCTTCCTGTCCTCTAAGATTGGTTGCTCATTTTAAAAATAAAAATAGCTGGTTCCTGTTACCAAAAGCCAGGAAACCACATTTGAAAACCATGAAGTAGCTCACAGCATACATTCATGCAAAAGGAACAAGCAGCTTTATTATGTAAAAAAATCAGTCACGTGCAGTAACTGGATTTACCAGTCAGTACAAATGGTGCCTTTTAACTAAGCCTACAGTAAATGAGAGAACAAGAGGACAGTAACTGCACTGTAGGCAGGGGTGACAGGGACAACTTCTTCAATAAATATAGAATATACAGTGGTGAGCTGTCAGATAAATGCTTTATCTACACAAGTGCTCTGTGACCTTGGATAACCTCATGAGTGGCGTAAGCCATGAGTGAGGTGTCGAGGCTAAACAGCACAAGTGTAGATAATATGGCTATATTGCACTTCACTGATTTTTTTTATACAATAAAGCAGTTGTTGCTTTTGCATAAACTTATAGACTACTCTGGGATTTTCCATATCAGTGCACTCACTCTGTGCTGTTGTCCTTGAAACAGCAGGACAGGCCACCTTTCTGAGTGCACCGGATCCCTGCAGTGATATGTATCATATCTTCCTTTAGTGTGGTTTATACAGCATTTTCCAGGCAGATTTGTCTTAAGCCTGGAAAAGTAAAGAGAGATTTTCACAAGCACATGCTTTCTGTGTTGTTCTTGACATGGTAGTAGTCTAGTCAAGGGTTACATTGGTACCAGCGTAAAGATACAACCCTATTTATTCATTTATTTATTTATTTACGAGTTTAACCAGGAAGGCATACTGAGCAGTGATTGCTCGATTCCAGATGCGACCTGGGGGACAAGTCCCAATGCAATAGTTCAAATACAGGTACATGTAGATTAACAGCACAGTGAGTTTCAGTCCAGAGCAGCAGTATAGCTGTGTGAGAAAATTATTTTAAGTTCTAGAATTTAAACTGAAATGAAAGCTGACAGCTAGGAAGTGCTAGTCACCCAAAGTTATTTATTTATTTTTTTATTTATTACAATCTCGGATAACACCACTTGAGCACAGAGCTCTTTGCATAGGTTCCTCGTCAAGTTCACAATACAAAACAGAGTAGTACAACATTTCAGAGGACTGGAAGAGGGAAATTATCAAGTGGAGCAACAAACAGTCAGGATGAGGAGAGTGGCGGCTAGGAATGAACTTACAGGTATTGTATGCCTGAATGGAAAGTACCCATCAGTTGTATAGAGTTTGTTTGTGCACAGGTGGGGGGGGGTGGAGGACCCCCTAGTGCAAAGACAGCAAGTGATACTGAGGAATTAGACTGTGAGAAAGGGGGTGGGATTTAGGGGCAGCTGGTGAGGGGAGGAGGAGAGGAGGCAAGGAGGGAGGAGCAGACTCAAGGAAGGAGTAGAGGGCAGGGGCAAGAGGTAAGAGGGTAGGAGGGAGGGTAACGCTCAAGCAAGAGTAGGGGTAAGAGTGAGAGGGGAGTGGATGGGAAGTGGTGACAAGGCTCAAGGAGAGGGGGGAAGGAAGGGGGAGAATCAGTGTCAGAGGTGGGGAGGCGAAGCTATGGGTGACAGTCACAGCGGGTTATGTTCATCAAATGGCGCTTAAGGTGGACTTTAAAAACGCCCAACGTAGGCTGCCACACAAGATCTTCCTGAAGAGAGTTGAACCAGAGTGGGTCGTGGTGAGCAAAAAACCTTTGACCTTCAGAAGTACGGCATTTCGGCATAATGAAGGACTGGTGCTCAGAGTTTCGTGTGTGCCACGGATTAGTATAAGGCACCAGGAGTTCACTAACCCAGGGCGGGAGAGTACCAAGGCTGATCTTTTTTGCCAAAAGGTAGGTTTGGAATTTTAGTCGGGCATTCAGAGGGAGCCAATGTGCACTGGTACATAGATCGCAAGTATGAATCAGCATGGGTTCCCCTAAGGTTAGCCGGCAAGCTTTGTTTAACGCAGGTTTTAGGTGCTGCAGGGCTATATCAGTGGCAGAGCCATATATGGGCAAGCCGTAGTCAATGAGGGAACCCACAGAGCTGTGAACAGTTATTTTAAGGGCTTAGGGGGTCA
The DNA here is from genome assembly GCA_016271365.2 of Neoceratodus forsteri. Taxonomy (NCBI): domain Eukaryota; kingdom Metazoa; phylum Chordata; order Ceratodontiformes; family Ceratodontidae; genus Neoceratodus; species Neoceratodus forsteri. The sequence goes on from CM057449.1 coordinate 1,745,845,780, forward strand.
GGCAGTGCCTGTGATGATAAAGCAGCCCAAGATGTTTGTTGATTGCTTTGGCCGTATTGTCAATGTGGAGAGTATAGGACAATAATTTGTCAGAAGTGATCCCAAGGTATTTAAAAATGTTGGACCAACTCCAGGGAGATCCCAGCAACATTGCATATTGATAAAGGGAAGTTATGATACTTATTTTGGGGGCTGGAGAACAGCATGTTTTTTTTTTTTTTATAGTTCAGAATTAGCTTATGATCTATGAACCACTTTTCAAGACAGGTGATATCACTTTGAAGTTGGTGCTCAAGTTCAACAGGATTTGAGCCATGTGTGAAGACGATTGCATCATCAGCATATAGTAAAATGTGGCACTGGCTGGCTTGAGGGAGTTTATTCAGGAATAAGCTGAATAGGAGGAGACCCAGAATACACCCCTGTGGGACACCGGAGCAGACAGGTTTGCTATCCGGAGAGGGTTGTACCGATTCTAACTTGCACCGATTCTAACTTGCTGGGATCTATGGTCCATGTAGCTGCAGAATGACAAAACTGAATCAGAATCCAGGCCCGTTAAGGCAAGTTGTTCAGTCAGGAGGGCATGGTTAACAGTATTGAATGCCTTAGTCAGGTTGATAAAGATAGCTCTGGTAAGTTGTCCATGATCAAGTGATTTGTGAATGTATCCCATGAATTCTAGAAGAGCTGTGGTGGTGCTGTGCCCAGCTCTAAAGCCATGCTGCTCGGGGCAGATGAGTTATAGAAACCTAGAGCACACTGTGCAAGTTAAGGGGTGTTTACAGTTTAGTACCAACTAGAGAGTTGTGGGACAACTGGAGAAAAGTGTTAACGAGTTCCATCACCCTCTGAAAGTCTCTGTTTGAGAATATGATGTAAGATAATTGAGTTATTGCTGTGTGTTAAGCAGGCCTGTGTTGTAGGTTCATGTAGCACCATGTGCTAAAACACAGTTCAGTTCTGCTTTCCAGCAACTGCATTAAATGTGTATTTAAAATAAACATGATGGTAATTCTCCATCACCGGCGACCCCCTCCCCCATCACCGCTTCATGAAACTGGCCTTCTCAATATAATAATTTGTTGCAGTGGCATAATGGGGTGCACATTTCCACCATGAACAACTGTGACTTACAACTGGGACCTCGGTATTTTTTGTGTACCCCCCATGTATTGGTATGATAGTGGAAGTCCAAGGGAGGGGGCACTATACAGTAAAAGAGTCACATATGTGGATAGCCTGTTTATCAGACCTTGGTGGAACTGGGGTGCCCTCAGACATCTGGGTGCTGAACTGGTTGACAGGAGAAGTGAAGACCCTGTTCTTCACCTGCCTGGCCTTTCCAGTCTTCACCTTTGTAAACAGTCTTCACCAGGCAGGCCATTCATCATCTTCTTTGCTGGTTTTCCAGTTCTTTGGTCTAGTGACTGCGCAGAACTGATACTCTAGACACCTTTGTTGCACACCTTGGACACACAGTAGGGGCTGGGTTCAGTTGTGAAGGCAAAACTCTTATTAGTTGCAAACCATTCATCCAAATGAATGAGGCAAAACACCAGAACTGCAGGAACAAGAGGATCCCATTTAATGAACAGTTAATTAGAACAGGGAACTGTCGGTCCATGGAGCAACAAAACACACACAAATCAGCTCTGGAGTGAGAAATCACATCAGCAGCTAGTTGGGTGCTCTGGACCGTGCAGGTCACATCTGAGCAGTTAATCCAGACAGTTAATTAAGTTGCTAGGCAGCCAAAGTTCCAACGCAGGCAGTTTAGCATAAGGCCAAATCAAGCTATCCTATAGGCAGCAACAAGTCTCACTTTCTCCTCTCACTCGCTATCCAACTTTGAGGTCGAGAGTACGAACGACTAAAGGGGTGGCTAACCCAGCCAATGGCCACCCTCCATCATTAGGCTCCTCTCAAGACTAGGCCTAGGCAGGCAACTTCACCCAGGACTGCTAATGTGAACATCCGCTCCTGGCCTAGCACACAGAAACTGTGCAGTTTCGAACTTGGGGTGCCTGGGCCCAAGGGCCCCACCCTAACCCTTGGATCCCATGGCACCCATCACTTCATTCTCTTCCTTCTCTTCCACGATTCTCTCTCAACTTCTCAGGAACTGGTCCTGATCCTCTGGTCTCTTGCAATGTCTCTGACAGGCACTCATCCATCTTAGGGGGTCCTGCTCAACAGTGGTCCTCAGGGCTAACAACAAATCCACCCACCCCCATGCTGCAGGTCCCAGCTGAAGTCTCTCCTTTTCCCTCCTGGAAGGCAGCTATCATTTTCCATCCTGGGTGAATGATCCCCTGTCTGGCCCCAGAAATGAGGTTCTCACAGACGGATGCAGCCACATCACTGATTTACCTCTGACTAAGGACTGACCACAAAAAACAAACCAGAGACTTAATGGCAGAGCAGGAAATCACCCCCACTTGAACCTCTCTGTACCTCTCTCTCTCTCTCTCTCTCTCGACAGTTCTCTCCGTTTTATTCTCTCCCCATAGGCGCCAAGAACCACCTGCAAAAAAACAAAGATTCAGTCTGAACAGGTTCCGTTGACATCAAAACCAACCATGCCCCAAATGTCTATGGGACTTGTAGTCCTGATAAATAATATTTACAATGCGCCTCCCCATTGCTACCAGATGCCAAAACTACCCCCTCCCCATAAACAGAGGGTTCTACCATGCCAGTTTGACATCTCTGATGTCAACTGGCATTACAGCAACATGAAGCACGTCTGCCTGATTACTTGACAGACTCCTGGTCCAATTTTCATTGGGGGGCTTCGCCCCCGACCCCCACATATGGGAGGCTGTGCCCCTCGCATCCTCCCTACTAAAGGATTCTTAACTCCAGTCAGAATTAAGTCAGGGTGGGGGTGCAGGACTGGGAGACAGCATGCCCGTGTCTTGGGCACACCAACACAGCGACCTGTCGGCAAAGTGTCGATTTTGTCGAAAGGAGCATAGTTTGCTGTGTTGGTTTCACTGTAAGGGGGCATACGTGAACATGGCAGCCGCACATACGCTGTACCACAGGCCACCAAAACTGTGTGTGCATATGTGTGTGTGTGTGTGTGTGTGTGTGTGTGTGTATATATATATATACTGTGTGTGTGTATATATACAGTATATACATATTTATATTTTTTTCCCCCGCTAGACTGATGGCACCCACCCCTCCAAAATAAAATGCACCCAGAGGCACAGACACTTCATGATACTCGGCCCACCTGCCAAAGGCCAAACTGGGATAACGAATGCGACCAGAGACACAGAGAATTAAAGGGGTTGCAAGGTGCGGAGGACAAGGAGATGAAACTTCATACAGGTAAGCCCATTTCGGTGGGGCTTACATGTGCAAATAAAAAATACCAGTAGTACTGAAACACATAGCCATAAGAGAGTGTGCTATTATAAAGGCTGTCCTGCTGTAAACCTTCAGAAGTCAAGACAATTTCACAAGTTCCTGCTCTGTGTGTTCTTTTTGCGTCTATCAGCAGTACTCATATCTTGTTACAGGCCTATTACAGGGAAGAGAAATGTTCCTTATAAGGCAGTCCACCTGTAACACTGCCTGCTTCTGTCAGTCACATGACTGATAGATCACAAGATGCACACGACTGTGAGGGAGGAGGCAGTGGGCTTGTGTCATTGATAATTCAATGCAGACTGGTTCAATCTGACTATCATCATCAGTGACATGCACTGCTCGGCTTCCTTGTTTTTGATTATGCTCATCTTTTGCTCTGTCAGTCACTGATAGACCTCCCTCATGTAGCTTTGGCTTAACAGAGGGTGTAACTGGGATATTCTAAATTTCTACAATTGTCCCCACCTAAATGATGGCTCAGGGGGTCAGAAGGGAGGCAGTATAGCGCAGTGGTTTAAGGCTCTGAGCCGCAAATCTGGTGACATCCAGCAGACCAGACCTGGGTTTGAATTCCACAGCTTTCACTTGCATACTGTGTGACCTTCAGCAAGTCACTTAAGTTCCCTGTGCTCCCAGGTTGCACCTGTAAAAAAGCTTTCAGCTTAGTGTGTTTCACCTGGTTAAATAACTAAACAAAACAAAAGGGGGGGGGGGCCAAACATTAAATGAAGATCCATTTTGGAATTGTGGGTCAGGCTAGTGTGAAGAGAGCCTTTCAAATGTGGTGTCAGCTGCTGGAACAATGCCAATATGGCAGAAGGAGGAGGGAGTAGAGGGTAAGATATGGCTAGGGTGGGGAAGGGTTATCCAGGGGAATAGCCTAGGCCACATGGGGACCTATACAATTATTTTGAGTGTTTTATCATTTTGTTTTTAGCACCAAGTATTTTTCCCCAGATACCATGGATGGTCCATGGTATTAAAGAATTACTACCTGGGCCATGCACTTCCCAACTACCATCCAGAGAAAATGAAGTCTGTAGACAGTGGTCCTGTGTTTTTTTGTCAATGTGCATGCATAGTCATAACTGAAAAAAAGACATATACAGAAAACATATGACATATAAGCAGAAATTAGTCAAACAGTGATGTTTTTGCAAAGTTTCTCTTGAACCACTGAGGGCAGTTTAAATGTTATACCGCTCTAATAGAGCAGCCTGACTCTAACCAGTACAATGTGGTGTTAGGATACAACATCTGTGTATGTCCACTATCATTCAAAAAGGAAAGCGGGGGGGGAGGAGCCAGCAGCCACTGAGGCCAGACATGAATTCTTGGAGCTCCTCACAGATGAATTTACAATCTACATTTTTATGAAGCTTAAGTTTGAGTTTTTATTACGAAGTACAGTAGGTGTAAACTGTTGCTGTTGGCATCTGGAGTCTGAATATTGAGTGAAAGGAACTGTATAACAATCTTAGGTCACAGTTCTGCTGAAGGTCTCTCAGACAGGGGATCCAGGGAAAAAGAAGGGGTCAGGAGACTTGGTTGCAAATGAGGGTGCCAAACAGCAGGCTCTAATAGGTATATCTGGATCTGGGTAACCAAAACTATAAACTACGCCATTGCCCTTTGGCTTCCTTAGCCAAGCTACATACCCTATACCACAGGGCTATCCAATTCATTACCAATGCCCCTTACAATACTCATCACTGTGATCTCTATGCTCTGACTGGGTGGCAGTCACTGAAAGCTTGAGACTAAAAAATGTTGCCCTCTGGACCTTTAGAGCCCTTATCAACAAGCTTCCCAAATACATCTCCAATCTCTTTACTTTGTCTGCAGGGACTTACTCGCTCAGAAGATATTCATACCTCCTGTTCGACATTCCCAGAGTCAGAACCTATTATGGTACATCCTCCATAAGCCATGCCCTTCCTACCCTCTGGAATACTATACAAGGTACCTTAAAACTCTCAAACCTAGTAGGGCTATTTGCCTTCAAATCACTGCTGAATTACTCCTTCAAGGAATGCTGCTGTTGTTTCTCCTAACAATGCCTCCCTACTGTACCCGCTCTGCATCTCCAATTACAGCTCCTCCTCCACTCACTGACAATCCTTGGACCCAAACCCCTTTATAGCCAACTCTTCACTCTGCCCTCGTATTCCTCTGTGCTTCCCCCTCTCCTCCTCCTCCCCCTCTTTTTTTATCCTCTTCCCCCAGCTCCTCCTATATCCCCCCCTTTTTATCTGCCTCACGGTGCACTTAGATTGACCTATTAGCCTATTCCTGATGTGTCATATTGCCCCATTGCACCTAACTCACCTGATGTTTGTATGGTCTATTGCCTATGCAGTCCTTGATGATTCATACTGTTGTCAAGATTTATCCAGCCCTTATCTTTGTACAGTTATCATTATTGTGGCAGCTGTTCTTTTAATCTGTTATCACTGAATCTTAAGTTATCTCTTTTGCGATTCCTGATGATTCAGAATATTATCAAGAATTGTATTGCTATGTAACGTCCTAGTAATTGTGTAATGTTACAATGTCTTTTGGTCCTATGTTCCCAGGATCGACTTGTAAATGAGTGCTCTCAATGGTGTTTTTCTCCTGGTAAAATAAAGATTGATTGATTGATTGAAACTGTTTTCAAATTATAGACTGCTGGCTTAGCAAGAGTCACGTGTAAAGTAATAGAATCTTTACTGTGAGGAAAAAATGGGATGAAATAAAGGAAATATGGTTTATGGACAAAAAAACACATGGCTTCACAAGGCGTAGATCATTTCTTTATCTGTTATCCTTTTATGAGCCAGTCATTATTTGCAGTGTCAGTGGCTCAGTAGGTAGCACACGCACCTCTGAGGCCGCGAGATCAGAAGGCTGTGGGTTCAGTTTCCACATCTGGCACTTGGGTTCATATCCCAGTACTGACACTGTAGTGCAGCATGAGAGAGGTGCTGCACTTCTGAGGTGCTGTCTTTTGGATGAGACATTAAACCGAGGTCCCATCTGCCTGGATTGGTGGTAGTTCAGGTGGATGTTAAAGATCCAATGGCACTTATAGAAAAGAGTAGGGGAATTTTTTATTTTAAACTCAAAAGGACAATCAAATAAAATTGTATTATATCATACAAAATCATAATAAATGGAAAGAAAAAAACATACATGATCAGTACAACATACCAAAACTCCCCAACTGAAAACAAACCCCCTTCCCTCCCTACCAAAAGAGTAGGGGAATTTGTAATTAAAACATGAAAGCAAAACATATATGCAATAGTGTTACTACACACAAAATCATAATGCAGAAACAAATAATAGACATAAATAAGTATATCAAAAGTCTCAGTCAATAGAGACCTCACACTGAGTATTAAATGCTAAGCACCCCCCTACTAAAAAAGTAGGGGAATTTCCCCAGTGTCCTGGACAAATTTCCCTCATTCACTAAAAATACTACCAACAGCTTAATCTGGTTCAAGGTCAGTTGGCATTCATCTGTATCCCCCTCCCCCGGGTCGTGCCTGAAAATAGGCAGGATTTGTCTAGTGCACTTACCCGGTCAACAAAAACTAAATAAATAAATAAAAAATGATACATATCAACAGCGACATACCTGTTGAAGTTAAATTCCTTGACTTCTGCAAAGCTTTTGATATGGTATCTCATTTAAAATTGATAAACTGGATGCTATCGGGATCAGCTGTGAAACAGAAAGTTATATAATAGATTGGCTTAGAAATTAGAAACAAGTTGTGCGAACTAATGACTCTGTATCAAAGGAAGGGGATGTGACCTCAGGATGCTCTAGGTGCTCTGGAGGAGTGAAGCACTGGGGTTAGCATACCAGTGGCACTGACCATAGAGAGCTTTGGGACATTGCCCTGCTAAGCTTTATTGAATGTTACTGAGCCTGAATGATGCATTCTTAAAGCTGCTACTACAGTGAATGTACACACTGAAATCCTGCATCATGGATGTTTGCACTTTGCCTCCTGATTTATCTTGTTTAAATACATTGCACCAGGCATTGCAGTGGCATTAAAGTTTCTTTTGCAATTAGTCACAGCAGACTCTCATGTAATAGTATCAGCCCACTGAATAACACACACACACACCTTTCTTGCACAGTGTGTCTGGTTTTGTTTTGTGAACATCAGTAGCCCCCAGTTTCATCTCCTAGCTTTTGCCCTCTATACTCCTTATCATTTTAGTGACCCTACATTGCACCCTCTCTAATGCATCATGTCTTGTTTCTATTGTGAGACCCGGAACTGGATTCAGTACTCCAGAGAAGGCCTCACTAGGGCCTTGTAAAGTGATAGGATAATTTCTCCGGCTCTTCTGCTCAACCCCTTTTGATACACATTCTTTCAACCTTCTTGAAAGCTGCCACACACTTCTTGTCATGCTTTAACTCTTTGTCTATTATGAAATAAAGTACCTAAGAAACAGGTGCTCAGACAACTCACGGACTATTTCCTGGAGCACAGCCTCCTAGCAGGAATATGGTAGAGGTTTCATTCTAACCACTTAACCATTACTGCCCCACTGATGGTAACCACTGAGATGGTAGCTGCACTGGACAAGGGATATCATGCTGGGGCTATCATCATAGACCTCACAAAGGCCATTGATACAGTTGACATGACTTTCTTCTCTACAAACATCAAATGATAAGGCTCTCAGTCTTCCCTTGCATTGGATCAAGAACTAACTAGACAATAGTTCACAGGTTGTTAAAGTAAGTGGAGAGATTCATCATCTAATCCACAGAACATTGGCATTCCTCAAGTTTCCATTCTGGAATCAGTCCTCATTAGTCTCTTTATACGACTATGAGGAACATATAAAGTATATAAATTATGGCAGGCAAAAATGCTAAATTTGTGGAGTCCTGGTAAAATTCTATCTACAGAATCACCACAGAGGTATCAGAGCTGGTGGCTGTTTCTGCATGAGGAGTGAAACAGTATGATCTGTACTGAGTCAGTAGTATCCACATAACTACACAATAGTTCAGGGGGGAACACTTTGAAAGGATGTCAGAAGAGGACAGAGAGTGTGGAACAGTGGTGCTCCAGAGAGTACTCTTTGAGTATGGCCACTGTCTGAACTGCAGGATGTTCCAGACATGAGGGTGGAGGTGGAGGCAGCAAAGGCAACCTTTGGCCACATAGGATGGTGCTGCTGTATGCATCACAAAAGCCCACTCAGGCCATAGCTGTTGGCTAGACAGAGGTTGGGGGAGGAAGGAGAAAGTGAGGGAAGGTAGTGCAAAGCCTACAGAACCATTGGTGTGTTTTAACAACAGTTATGCACCACTGTGGACCGAAGAGACCGAGGTAACCCTCTCATGCAAGATAGCTACATTAGATGTCACTAAAAATACCACTAACAGCTTAATCTGGTTCAAAGTCAGTTGGCATCCATTTGTATCCCTTTCCCCAGGATGTCTCTAAAAATAGGCAGAATTGTCTATCCTCCCTTCCCGGTCAACAAAAACTAAATAAAATGAAGAAGAAGATCCCTATACTATAGGGCATACCTCTCAACTGTCCCTGATTTTCAAGGACGTCCATAATTTTGCCTTAAAATTTTACTCTGCCCCTTCTAAAAATTGTGCTTCTATAACCAAATAGTGGGGGTTGTAAGCACAAAATAATGTCACACATTAAGGTTACAGATTTGTTCTTCCTAGGAAAATTAATTTTAAACTAAGTCCCTTATTCTTCCAGCTTCCTGAGTGGATATCACCAATTTTAAAGATGTGTCCCTGATTTTGGTCCTTTGTCCATGATTTTTTTAAGCCATGTCCCTGATTTATGAAGCAGGAGGTTGAGAGATATGCTGTAGGGCTAGTGACATAAGGAAAACTGGGCTTAATGGCCATCACAGAAACATGAGTGACACAAAACCATAACTGAGACATGGCTATTCCAGGATTCCCACTATTCAATAACGATAGGGTGAAAGGCCTGGGTGGAGGAGTGGCACTCTTCATAAAGGAAGGTATTGAACTAATAGAGGTACATCGCCAGTGGAAATCTGAGGTGTTAGAAACAGTATGGGTACATGTAATCTTGGGCAGAGAAAAAGCAAATAAAATTGTGGGTAGTGTACTTACCAATATCCCAGCCCTGGAAGCAGACAGAAAACTAAGGGAAGTTATAAGGAGGACAGCAGGGTCCAGGGGAGTACTGGTGGTAAAGAACTCTAATATGCCAAATGTGGACTGGAAGGTCCCGGTTATGGCAAGTGCAAGAAATCAGCTCCAGTAGAAATTTACAAGGAGACTTTTCTTAAACAATTGTTATAGGTCCTGACAACAGAGGAAGTCTTGCTCGACCTGGTACTCACAAACAGTGAGTGGGTGCACACTGTAGCAGTACAGAAGCCACTTACTGTAGATCATTTGACCACACAATGGTGTGGATGGAGGTCCAATTGGAAGCCTACAAGGGAAGGAGCCAAGCTATGCTGTGGAGCTTTAGGAAGGCAGATTTTAACAGGATGTGGGAATTGCTTGGCGATAGTACAAGTGGAACAGTAGGGATTCAGGGAATGAAGGGGAACAGAAAGGCATTCAAGACAGGTGTCACAGAAGTTGCAGTATGTTGCATTGGGAGGGGAAGCAAGGAGAAGAGAGGGAGTGGCCCCAGTGGTTCATGTCAGAGATGAAGGGAGCATTGAGAGAGAAAAGAATGGGATTTAGGAAATACAACAGATGTCAGAGAGAAGATGACCGAGGCCATTCCTAATGGCAATCAGGGAGACCAGCAGGAAAGTGAAAAATGTGAAAGCAGTGCCAAGCTGAGAACACTGGAGGGGGTGAAGCTGTGGGACAAGGCATTCTTCCTGTACATTCAGGAGAAATGTAAAGTGAAGAAGGGTATAATAAGGCTGAAGAAGGGAGAGTAATGGGAGGATGGGGATAGAAGAAAGCATGATAAACTGAATGATTATTTGTGTTCAGTATTCCTCCAAAGAGGAGGAAGGGCCACTAGACTATAGAATGCAGATAAAAAGGGTAGATTGGGGGGACACTAACGGTGACCCCCATATTACAGAACAAAGGGTAGAGGAGGAGCTGAGGGCACTGAGAACCGATAAATTAATGAGGTCAGATGTAATGCATCCAAGGCTGCTTAATGAAACAGTGGAGGTGATAATGGAACCCTTGGCTGAAATTTCCAATGGTTCACTAAACAAAGGGGTGGTCCTCAGGGACTGGAGAACTGCCAATGTGATTTCCCTGTGCAAAATTGGCAAGATGAACAAGCCAGCCAACTATAGACCAGTCAGCCTGTCTATAGTAGGGAAGGTGTTAGAGGCCATACTGAGAGAAAGACTGGTAGACTTTCTTAAAAGTGAAAGCTTTGCAGGATGACTAGCAGCATGGGTTCACTTGGGGAAGGTCATGCCAGATGACCTGAATGAGATCTTTAATTGGGTAACTAGGGCAGCTGACAAAGAACAGGAAGTAGATATACTGTACCTGGACTTCAATAAGGCCTTTGTTTCAGTCCTGCACTGAAGACTGGTCAAGAAACTTAGGGACCAATGGGTGGAGGAAAGAATAATAACATGGGTAGAAAGCTGACTGAAGTGGATGACACAGAGAGTGGTAGTGAATAATAATAGTAATAACTTTTATTTAATATAGCACCTTTCAAGTTTCAAGGCACTGAACAAGTACGTAAAAATCAAAAGCAATTACAATAAATGCCAATTAAAATCACAAAAATTCTGGGTATGCTTTGCCCCATGAATAGGTCTTAAGTGCCTGCATAAAGCACCCCACAGTTCTGCACTCCAGAAGCTGACAGGGCAGAGAATTCCAGAGGGTAGGGGCCACGAACCTAAAGGCACAGGACCCCGAAGATTTTAAACTAACCCTAGGAATCTTCAGCAACCCCTCGTCAGCTGAGCGGAGCTGTCACAGAGGGGTGTAAGGAACGAGGAGCTATTTCAGATAGTGGGGGCCCTGACTGTGTAGGGCTTTGTAGGTTAATAAACCTACCTTAAAGGTGATTCACCACTGAATAGGCAGCCAGTGCAGACCGCGCAGCACAGGGGTAATATGAGATCTTCTGGAAGCCCCAGTTAACAAACGTGCCACAGCATTCTGCACTAGCTGCAAGCAGCAGATATCAACCCCAGGAAGCCCTAAGTAAAGGGAGTTGTAATAGTCAAGGCACATGGTCACAAAGGCATGGACCAAAACAGGCAGATCGCTGGGCAAAACAAGGTGCCTGACCCTGGCAATGTGCTTAAGATAATAAAAGGCCAGCTTGACTACGGCCGACACCTGATGGCGAAGGGTCAGCCCATCATCAAGCACCACTCCCAGGTCATGCACTCATTCAGAGGTAAGGATCTGTGCCCCCCCCAGAATTAAACTGGAGGGGAGATCAGTCCTCAACCCCTCAGTCCTGTGACCCGGGTCCACCACCAAAACCTCAGTCTTTCCTGCGTTCAACTTTAAGCCACTAGAACTCATCCAATCTTGGATTTTTGTGAGGCAACCATTTAGCACCGAGATAGCACTAACCTGATCAGGGGCAAAAGACAGGTAGAGCTGGGTATCATCAGCATAACAGTGAAACCTCAGCCCATACTGTCTTACAGTGTCTCCAAGGGGCAGCATATACACTGCAAATAACATGGGGGACAGCACCAAGCCCTGAGGGACCCCGCAAGGCAGAGAGAAAGACTCAGAAGAAAAAATTCCCGAGACAACTCACTGAGTTCTACCAGTGAGGAAAGATGAAAACCACCTAAGAACTGTCCCCGACAGCCCACAGATGTACCTCAAGCACTCGAGGAGAACCCCATGATCCACAGTGTCAAAAGCTGATGACAGATCAAGGAGAACCAAGATGGAGTGGTTCCTCCGATCTCTCGCCATCAGGAGATCATTGAGCACCAGAACCAGAGCAGTCTCGGTACTGTGTCTCTTACGAAAACCCAATTGGAGAGGTTTGTATAAATTATGGATGGTTAAATGTTTCTCCAGTTGAGCTGCCACAACTTTCTCAGTAACCTTTCCCACAAAAGGAAGGTTAGAGATAGGTCTGTAGTTCATTAGATTTTCCGGGTTTAAAGAAGATTTCTTCAGGAAGGGTGTAACCACCGCTGCCTTCAGGGAGCTAGGGAACTCACCCGAATCCAAAGAGCACCAGATAATCTGAGCCAAGACCGGGCCGATAATATCACTACAACCCAAAATCAGGGAAGTAGGGCCTGGATTTAAACTACAGCATGTGGGATGCATCCCCTGGACAATCCTCAAAATATCAACGAACTCCGGCAGATCAAAGGAACTCCAGGAAACCCCAGGTTCTGCGACTGAGCACCGACAAAGAGCAACCTCGTAGAAATAGACTGATGGATCTCTTGTCTGATGTTGGTCAACTTATTCACAAAGAAATGAGCAACCTCATCACATTCTTTTTGTGAAAAAACTCGGTGGAGCTGCAGACAGGCTGGGTTGCACAACTTTTCCACAGTTTGGAAGAGTTGAGCCGGTCGGTTCCATGCGACATCAATTTCCCTGGACAGGAATTCTGCTTTCTTACAGGAAATTTCTGATTAATAGAGTTTATAATGCTATAACAAAATAAGATGGTCGGCATCCAAGGCAGAGCTCCGCCAATGACGTTCTAACCTACACCCCAACCTCCACAATTCCCTAAGGGACCCATCAAACTATGGGGCCCGAGGGCGAAGCGGAAGGGGGCAAACATGGGCAGGAGCAATCAGGTAGAGAACTGAGGAGATGGCCATATTATAGGCCATGACCAAAAACACAGGATCTGTGCTGGTCTCGTCAACCACCGAGAGGTCAATCACTGCCACCAGATCTTCAGGGACCACATCCCGCAAAGGGTGGTAACTGGCCATCTCCACAGGGGCCGACCTACCCAGGGGGGCAGAAAAATTATACCTAACGGTACAGTGATCAGACCAACTGACAGGTTCCACCACCAAGTCGGGGGCCTCAATCCCCAGGAGGAAGACAAGATCAATGGAGTGACAACCATTATGGGTAACTGTGGAAACAACCTGTGTGAAGCCCAGAGATGTCATCATCTGGAGGAAGTGTTGTCCAAAAAGCGAAGAGTCATCATTGACCCAGGCATTGAAGTTGCCCAGAACCATCAGTCTGGGTTACTCCAATGCAATGTCGATGATGAAATCTGCTACTTCCTGCAGAAACAGCTTCACATCACCTGGTGGATGATAAATGAGAGTTATCCTACACCCCACACCAGTTACCACGGTACACTCAAAGGATGTGACATCCTCAACTGGAACACCAGTTAGGCTCAATTTGGTCTTAAAACAGACTGCAAACCCCCCCCCCCGCGATCCAATCTCGTGCGATGAATAACCGAGTACCCAGAGGGAACCGCTGCCTCTAAAATCGGGGCGGCATTTCCATCCAACCAGGTCTCGGTAATGCAAGCCAGATCCACAGTTTCCACAAGATCTGCCATAAGAGCGGTCTTGTTCCTAATGGATCTGGCATTGCATAACAGCGCCCGATTTGGACGATGTTGGTGAGCCGACCACACTACTTGCCCTTCCAATGCGGAGGTGCCCTTGGATATGGGGACTAGACAAGATTCACCATGTTCTAGGCACCATTTCACCCCAGGGAGTCTTCTCATCCTAACCACCCTGATGGGAGAGCGCCGCTCATTCGTACTCCACTGTCCATGCCCCTCCCCCCTCTCTCAGGAGAGTTCTCTGATGTTAAATGTAAAAAATGGAGTACTACAGGGCTCTGTCCTGGGGCCCATCCTCTTTAGCATATTCATCTGCGACATAAGGTGGGTGTTCAGGGCAAGCCCAGCCTTTCTGCAGATTATACTAAAATCTGCAAAAGGGTGGATAGTGAGGATGGGATCAGGGCACTAAAGGAGAACATGGAAAGGCTATAAAAATGGTCCAAGGTTTGTCAGCAGAATTTTAATGCAAACAAATGCAAGGTAATGCACATCAAAAACAAAAACACCATAATGTAATAACTGAAGGGGTAGTGGTGTTAGAAAGCACAACAGAAGGAAAGGATCTTGAACTGAGCACATCAAACAGTCTTAAATCTACAGTAAATGTTACTGCTGATGCTGCATGTTCTGTAAATAATTCCTATATATATGCTCTTGTACATTCAATGTATACTACTCAATGTTTAATTTATGGTATATTATATAAAAGTGTGCCCTAAATTGAGAGTACATACTGTGCAAACTATTTTTATGCTGTATGGATATCTATTTCTTCCTCTTCCCCATCCCACCCCCAGATGCTTCTGGAAACAAGTCTTTTATGACTCAGTATGTCTCCCCTGGTGAAACTTTTTAAATAAATAAATAAATAACACGGCAGTGGGGAAACCAAACAGAAATCTGGGCTTTTATAGGAAGGGGAATCAACTGTTGAAATGGGAAGATTATCCTTCCACTATACAGATCCCTCTGTACCCACATCTGGAATACTGTACAAGGACAGGAACCCCATACCTGTGGAACAACTGTGGGAGGGTGGAGTCTGTAGAGAGAAGAGTGACCAAAATGATCCAGGGGATAGGAAAGAAGACATATGAGAAGAGACCTGAAGACCTCAAAATGTACACTCTGGAGACTAGAAGAGAGATTGGGGACATAATAAAGACATAAAATTACCTGCATGTGATAAACAAGGTGTCATGCAAGAAAATGTGCATCTTAAACACAAACACAAGAATGTGGGAATGTTCACTTAAACTGGTTGGGTGGAAATGGAAGAAGGATATTTGCAAACACTCTTCTACAGAAAGGGTGGTACACAAGTAGAACAGACTGCCAGAAGAAGTGGTAGTGGTCAAAACAGTGGGGAGATTTACACAAGGGTGGGATAGGCACAAGGTTGTAATAAGTGGGTTAGGGGGCAAAGGGTATAGGAGTGGAAAAGTTCACTAGGGCCAACTTAGGAGAAGCTAGCAGGGTAAGCAGACAGGATGGGGTGCAGGACCTTTTTCTGACTTCAAGTTCTCTGTTTCTGTGTTATCCATGACATACGCTCTTCTTGTCAGTATGGGGACACTAGTATACATCTATACAATGATAACTAGAGAGACACAAAATCCAAATTTATTAGCAAGTTCAGTACTGCGTTACAGTCTTCAACACTGTGCAATGCTGAATGAGTCATTCTATTGAACAGTTGTAAAACACAACTTATGGTCTCTAGTGGGAACTTGACCCTCTCCAACTAATTCTAAATTGAACCACTGGATGGTTCCCCACAAGAACCTGTGCAACGTGTGAAATATCTTGGTCTATGGCTGGTCTCCAAACTAAGCTACTGCAGTCACATCTTTTGGTTTTTCAGGGGCACCCACCAGAAATGTTATTTATTTAATTAGTTTTTGTTGACCAGGAAAGGAGGACAAGACAATTTAGCCAGTTTTCGGCCTCATCCAGGGAAAAGTGATACAGCTGAATGCCAACTGACATTGAACCAAAATAAGCTGTTTGTGGGTTTTTTTTTTTTTTTTTTAGTGAATGAGGAAAATTTGTCCAGGACAACGGGGAAATTCCCCTGCTCTTTTCAAGAAGTGCCATGGGATCTTTATCATCCACCTGAACTACCACCAGAACAGGGAGATGGGACCTCAGTTTAACTACTGTCAGCATTAATGCAAAAAAGTCATCTGAATTCAAACATCAAGAACTCTGCTACATAAATGTTTACTTTCATCCCTAAAGATTGGGAGTAAAATTTACCAAACAGCATATTCCATCGCATTTGCAAAATTAACTGTTCTATTCAATAGCATGTGCTGGTTTGCACTTGGTTGCCCAGAGAAACACATCTCTGCTCCCTCAAGAGCAACCTTGGACTGCTTCACGGGACACGAAAAAGGGAACCTAAATGGGCCTCACTCACCTTTAAATGTAGGCACGAATTACATACTGAATATCTATACAGCCTCTCATCAAACCCTCATAGAATTATCCCTTATGGTTTCAGTCCAGGAATCTTTTCTGGTACCAACCCTAGGAATGTAAATCATATTGTGAAAAAAGCCTTCATTATAGCTCCTCCGGCTGCACCATACGTGAGAATGTAAAGAGTATTAGTAACCTGTGCTCCTTCAAGAGAACTGTACTAGTATGCAAAGCTACTACACACTGCATTATACTGTGCTTTGCAGTCCTCACCCCTTCTCTACCTACATACCTACCTACCTTTTCCATTCTTATTACATCACTAAATATGTACAATTCTTCCACTCTTAATTGTATTAATTGTACTGGTGATATTATTATAACTGTATACATGTAACTGTGAAACAACTTACAACTGAATTCAATACTTAGTTATAACTACCTTCAAGTGTAACATTTATAGTTTCATAGTTTCATAGTAGGATACAAATTCAGTAGGCAATTAAGCCTTTTAATGAATTCGCCACCCAGGAATGTTATGGGTGGAAGTCAAATTTTTATTTCCCATAAAATGATCTAATCTTTGTTTAAAAGTAAAGTTCTCACTTTCAACTATTGCTTGTTTGTTTATTTTTAACCAGGAGGTGGACTGGGAACAGCCCTTTTTAAGCCATGCCAGACACATAACATTACAGTACAAAAATACATTTACACAACATACAAAATAATTAATCACAATTAGAAACAGTATTACAATATATAACGTCTTTAACAATAAATGTTTAAAATGAGATTCTGAATGTACTTTTGTGGTAAGGTGTTCCAAACTGTTACTATTCTCTGACTAAAAAACTGACTTCTCTTTTTTGTTATATTTATTTATTTCACCTATTAATTTGTGCTTATGTGTTCTAGTAGTTTTATTGGTGTAGTATGGCGTGAGCTCTAATGCTGGGATATTAAGGTCATCCTGTATTGCCTTATAGGTCAGACAAAGGTCTCCTCTCATCTGTATGTATTTAGTTGAATATAGACCCAGAGGGTGGGATATTCAGAAGGGTTGCGCATAGTGCAAAACAGTTGTGCCATGTGCAACCCACTGATGTGTCCCGGCATGATATTCAAAAGGGGAATGTGCCTGGCACAAATCCCGATGCGCCGGAGTGCATCAGTAATGTATGCGGTGCAAGTAGGGGAGGGGCGTGCCCATGCATGCTCCGCACAACCCGATATTCAGCCCGGGATGCGCTGAGCCCATACAGGTGCAACTCCTACTTGCACTGCACACAGCTGAGCAAAAAAAAAGGGGCAACAGCTGGCCACCCACAGTGGACCGCGTCCAGCCCAATCGTGGGTGTACGTTTTACAATAGCACACACCATCCATCCCTAGTGGTCCAGTGGTACCCCCTCCCACCGCCCACTGAGCCCCAGCACCCGCTCCCCGGTCAGTGGCGGGTGGCAGCGCTCCATCCGCCAGCTTCCCACCACCTACTGACTGACTGCATACGGTAGGGCTGGCTCATTGGCCCACGCCAGGACCAATGCGGCTACAGCCCTACAATACACAGTCAGTCAGCAGGCAGCAGTGCAACTGGCAGGTCGAGCTGCCGCTGACCGGGGATAGCGGGGTGCTGGGGCTCAGTGGGTGGGTGCCACCAGGATGGATTAGTGTGTTGTATTGTAAAGCGTTACACTCTGGTAAATGACACGTCAGTCCACCTGAACCCTCAAGGTTGGTTCTCATTTGCAATTCCCTATGCCCACGATTGGGCAGTGGGACACTTGCCGCTCGTGCAGGGGTGTCGGTCCTCGATGGCCGCAGCCTGGCAGGGCGAAGTGGTGGGGATTGCTGCATCTGCATGCAATGAAGAGAATGATACGCAAATGGCCCCATTTGCACCTTGCATGCATTATGGCCCCATTTGCATGTGCACTTTTGAATATCGCGGTTGTTGCACCTAGCACAACGACACTTGCAATAGCGCATCCCCCTGCTCCTCTCTGGCCACTTGCGCTGGTGCAGTGCCACTGCGCCATGCACAATGCGGGTGGGCATGGAGCAATATTCAATGGTGCTGAGCCATGGTGCAGCACTGTTGAATATCATTCTGTCAGCACCCTGGCACATTCCAGTTGTACTGTGCCCAAACTTGCACCACAGCCTGGCGCAGTCTGAATATCCCACCCAGAGTATATAATCTCTCTGTATTGGTATGTTCTCCCATGTTGCTTATTTGTTTGGCTACTTTCCTCTGTATTCCTTCAATTCATTTTGAACTTCGCATAGTGTGAGGTTACCAAAACTGAGAGCAATATTCATGATGGGGGCACACCAAACCCGTATATAAGGGGATAATTACTTCTTTCTTCCTACTTTTAATGTTATGTAAACAGGTCATCTGTTATACAAATTCCAAGGTCTTTTTCTTCAGTTGTACTTTCTAGTATACTGTTATTCAGGTTATATTGCATTTGTGGAGGCTGTCCAGAGGAGGGCAACTAAAATGATGCAGGGTCTGCACCAAAAGATATACGAAGAGATTAAAGAAGCTTAATATGTATACACTCGAAGAGAAGAGGGAGAGGTTGGCCATGATGGAAACTTTCAAGTACCTCAAGGGAATCAAGATAGTCCAAAACGGTAGCATCTTTCAGAAAAAGAGATGTGCAAGAACCAGGGGGCACAATTTGAAGACGGGGGGGGGGATGGCTCAGAGGTAATGTGAGGAATTATTTTTTCATGGAGAGGGCTGTGGATGCATGGAACAGCCTTCCTGAGGAGGTAGTGGACTCAAAAACAGTGGAGGAATTCATGAATGCATGGGACAGACATAAGGCAGTTCTAATGGGGGTAGGAGGAAGTAGGCTGTTGGTTAACTAGGATCTGCAGCCTATGCATTAGGTAGGGAAATGGGCAGACTAGATGGGCCAAGCGGTCCTTATCTGCCTTCAAATTCTGTGTTTCTGTGCTGTTGATTCTTTGGCCCTAAGTGCATTACCTTGCTTTTCTTTTCATTAAATTTCACTTTGTTTTTTATTGCCCGCACCAATATTTGATCTTGGTTGTTCTGAAGCTGTTTACTATTAGTTATATTTTGTACAACTCCTCCTAATTTGTAGTCGTCTGTGTATTTGCAGAGCCATGCATTATTAGGAGTTTGGAGTGTCAACACCATTATGTTAAAAAAGATGGGACCCAGAACTGATTCCTGGGGTACTCCACTTGTAACTGTTGATCAGTCTGAAAGATGTCCTTTAATGGCCACTCTTTGCAGATGGGATTCTAACCAGGAATTTATCCAGTTGATTATGTTTATGTACTAATCTCTGCTGCTGTAACTGTCCCCCAAGATCCTCTTGAAAAGTAGGTATCCAACCTAAATGAGACTATCTTCATGTGTGAACTCTAAGTAATAAAGTAATAAAATGATGACCTTCCTACCCGTCCAACGATTTGCCCACTATGAAATCCTCATCTTGTACCAGTGCCATCACTTCCCACTCTGCGCTGGCTGCTCATTGCCCGTCGTATCCCATGAGTGAAAAGAGAACTACTCTTGTGCAATCTGCTCCAATGCTTATGGAAGGTCCAGACTACTCTTCCTCTGTTTCCACAATAACAGCTTTGGGCCAGTGGCACTGTGGGGGAGAGGAGGGAGTGGCACTTGATGAGGGATTCATTGCTGAATCGATTGTTGGATGGGAAAGGAGCACATTTCTCATATTCCCTTAGATAAACACCTGGGCTGAGAAGAGGGGTGGGAGGTGTGCTAAAAAAAACCAGTGTGAACGCACAAAGGTCTTTCTTATTTAAAAAAAATCAATTTCTCATCTCAATACACACAGGGGTGTCGATGTTAAGCACATACCATAAATGCAGCTGAACTCCAGTACTGAACAGACATAATGGGAAGTACATGGTAATCACCGTAAATGAATTTAGGTGCATACCTCTTAACTTCTTGCCTCAGGAATCAGGGACAAGGCTTAAAAGAAATCGGGGACAAAGACCCCAAATCAGGGACACATCTTAAAAACTGGTACTATTCACTCAGAAAGCTGATAGAATAAAGGGATTTGTGTTAAGATACATTTTTTGAAGAAGAACAAGTCTGTAACTTTAATGTTTGACAGTAATTTATGCTTTTAATCCCTACTGTTCTGTCACAAAAACTCAAATTTTACGAGGGACAGAGGAAAATTTTGAGGCAAAATCAGGGACATCCCTGAAAATCAGGGACAGTTGAGAGGTATGTTTAGGTGGGTTCTGATTTGAATAGGAGTGTAGTGTGCCAAAAGGCCTCTCACACAGTCTGTAAAGCTGAGAGCAGCAGACACAGACACCTGTTCCATCCTTGTTAGAAGTCATCACTGTGCTGCTAATGGGAGTTACCACACTGCGGGCCAGTCAACAGGCTGTGAAGACTGGTGACAATGGCTGGGACAGTCTCTTTGAGATTACAGGCCTTTGAGTCTCTTTTGGCATGTCTGCTGCAACTTGAAAGCTCATCTGTAGGGTGGCTTACCCTGACAGAATCTTGCTCTTCAGTCTCTAGCAGTAGTGACAATAATGTCTTGCATGTAGCAGTCTTCTCCTTCTTTGCAGGGAAAGCACGAGTCTGCTTTCAAATGTTGTGTGCAGTTGTACTCCTCTTTAATAAATGAGAAGTCTGCTCACTCACTCAGTCTCCTGCAGACTGCCTGTGTTGCTAGAAGAGTCTTTCTGGTCGCCAGAGAATCCAGCCTTCATCTTAACAAATGCCAGTTCTCACAAATGGAAAGGTTGGATGTCTTTCCTAACGCAAATGGTTGTCTGCCAATCTTGAGGGTGAATTATTGAGTTCTCCTGCTGTCCATAAGATTTGTCTGGTTCACCACAGGCTTCTGCTCCCTGATTGGTTCATATAATGTCCTTTGACACTGTCTCACTGGTTCAAAGGGTCAGAGGTAGCTAATGTGGTGTTGACCTGTAGTCCACAAGGGCAGCATTATAAAGTATCTAACTACTATATACACCTTTCCATCCTAACTGTTCATGATCTCACTCTTCAGCATGTCCAGGGTCACACACAATGCTTTCTGATTCAGTCACTGTGGATTTCAGGAAACAGCCCCATGTTTATTTAAAACACCACTCTCACTAGCAGTAGTGATTAATTCCATTCAACAGCACATCCGACACTCATTGAAGGGTGTAGCTTCCCAAGTATAACAGTTCTCCTCTTCAGCATCCACACCTGACTCAAAATGACAGTCCAAGTCCTCGGGTCAGATGGGGGTATCCATAAGCATGTGCAGTTTGTCAAAGAGGACATTATCTGAGGTCTCTGAATACATAGTTACAATATGTTTTATTAACTGCACTATCCTTTCAATGTGCAAAAACTGCTTGAGGCAGTAAATAGAAAACATCCCCCAACAACCACCACATAGCACATGATCTAATACACTATACTATCAACACAGTATTGGTACTATGATCACAGCAGTTCATAGAATTATTAAACAAACTGCAAGTCATAATCAAACTTTCTGATTTTTAATATATATTCCCTTTAATGTGGGGTATTTTTATGGACCCCAGACAGGTCCCAAATCTGGATAGTAAATATGTTTACACTGCTTATTAATCCCCTTCATTACTTTTACTTCCTCTTTATTTCTTTATCCTTCTCTGTCTGATATGATAACAGATGTGGCACTCACACCTAGTGTAATGCAGCCACAGTCATAAGCGTTTAGCCATTCTATTGCAGTTCAATAAACTCCTATGTAAATTGTTTTATTATGTACAGTTCTACATGTGATGTACGTGTTCTAAATACCTTACTTATCACTATTTATTTTTACTTTATTGCAATCAGTTTCTTTTTGACATGAAGCATTCTGCATTTCTTCTTCTATGTTAAAGTACCTTATTTGTGTAAGGCTGTAAGATCACTTGTTGTTGGCTCTATTTTGAGGCACATCTGTCATTATTGCAGTTGTTATTCTATGAGAGACATTCTTTTGTTACTACATGGGCCTGATTCCAAAACACTTTATGCATGGCACAAAGTGATTTACGCCAGACCTTATGGCATAAATAGCACCTTGTGCCATGCGTTCTGCAAGTTGTGATTCCATGAGGAGGCCTGTGCCATGCTGGATGCCAGTTGTGCCAAAGGTGGGCTCTACCACCCACTATGCCTACAACACACTGTGGCATGGAACAAGGGTGGGTTACAGCAGCACCTGCACCCTATTCCAGAAGGGCGGCTGCCGTAACCCACCTAAGCCATTCCAGGACCCAGTATGGTGCAACAGGGTTAGACCAGCATGGAGGTGGTCTAAGGGGCATCTGTCCTGGTGAAATGACAGATGCCCCACCTGCAGCACCGTGGAAGACAGATTGCTGTGCCAACGCAACCCCGCACACAGTGCTGCCCCCCCCCGAGTTCTGGGGAACCCCGGATCCATTGTCTGCCATGCCCCCAATCACCTGTGCCAATTGGCCAGCCCCCTCCAAGGTCCCCAGGGGATTGCAATAGCGTTATGGGGTGGGGGGACTCCGGGGGGGCAGTTGCATGTGGGCTGTGACTTCCGTCACCCAGGTACATTGCACCTTTCCTGTGGTGCAAGCCTGCTGTAAGTCATGGGTCATAGGTGCCGAGGACCCTGCCTGTCTTGCAATAGGGTACAGGGCCCCCAGTGTAGCACCACATGGTGCAACTCACATATGCCCACGAGTTGCGCCATGCAACTTGGAATCGGGACCCATGTGTCATTTGCTAAGCACAATATATTTGTATGAAGAGTGAACCTGATCTTCACATACTGTGCTTGATCTTGTGCTTCCTCATCCTGTCTGACACACCACTTTTGCTGATTCTGTATACATTTTCTAACAAACATTTGGGACTGCAACACCATTGCTCCTTAGAGTTAAGTGTGTCTTTCTTGTTCTCTTTTTCATGTGAATTTATGTTGGGAGACGGTTACCCATTTTAAACCTAACACAACCACCTCTTTCATATGTGGAATTTATAAACACAGGTATTTCTTTGACTGTAGTGTTTTTAAACAGAAAATACAAAAAAAGGCTGGCCCAGTGGTGCTGAGGGCTGAGGCACTGGATGCCTTACCTCGCAGCATGCCAGGGACCCTGGTTCGGGAACAAGCTCGAGTTGTTGGAGGTTGGCAGCAGGGGGGAGGGTGAAGCTGGATTGAGCTGTTGACAGGTAGGCTATCCTCTCCGGGGAAGGGATGTGGCACCCCTCAGCCAGTGGTGACCCCTAGTGGAAGCTGGGAGTGGCATGGGCTTAGAGGGGGCTGGGCATTAGGCCATGGGGGAAAGGAGCCATCACCAGGGCCATAGGGTGCATGTGCACCTCCACGCGCATGTACTCCTACTCCTGGGTCTCCTGGGAGATAACCGGCAGGCAGAAAACACCGGCAGCAGCAGGATGATGACCGAATCCCTGCAGGCTCTGCTCCCAGGCTGGGTACAAGGTAAGCGCCAGCTATTCTGGGGGACAGGGCTGGAGGGTTGGTCGGTATGAGGCGGCCCACTGGAAGAGGAAAAAATAGAGTCACGATAAAAAAAAATACAAAAAAAGAAGCCTTTAGTGATCTTTTAATATTAAAAACAGTGCATTTGGTCATCTTTCACGTATGAATATGTTTGAGGGCCTACAGTTATTTGCCATCAGAATAAGAGGTTTTTGAATGAAAAGTTACAGCTTTGTAAATATGACACATAGCAAAATAAAAATATGGTCCCTGAGGAAGTAACTAAAGTAAGTGATGAAACATTATGAAATGAATATTGATCTTGTGCATCTCTTTTCAAGCTTACAGTATAAATATATTTTTTGAGAAAACACTATGTCTGATGAGTAGGTCTAATCTTCAGTTTATGCAGAGATATCAGTGTCCGCTGCTTTTAGCTTTTGCAGATTGTGTGAGGTGCTTTTTGTTACCATGCACCATGCACAGACTACATAACTGTTGTCATGGTGATTTGTGTATACATCCCATAATACTTGCATTATTGTTGTACATGTAATTTTATATTTCTTTGAGTCCTGTTTTATTGGGGCATTATACTTTTGTACTGCCTTTCCAAGGTAGCTCTTGCTTCAGTGTTTTTTGTACTGAGGTTCCTTATCTTTCAGGTTGCATTCCTATTGTGAGCTTATCATGTCCTAAACCAGTAAGATTATCATATGGCTAGTTTCATTTTCCCATGAGCTAAAGTACAGGTATGGTACACTGATGAGTCCTAAGAAGAATAGACTAGTTTATTCTTATTGTTCGACAAAACCAATTGTCGTTATAACCATTACAAAAAGAAAACATATTCACATACAATAAATACAATAAATATCAACATAGACATCTCAAATCTTAAAGGACCACATACATTCATTTTACCATTATACATAATACAACAAGCACCCCAATTAAACATCCTTATAGACACTTTAAAAATTATAATACCATAAAAAATACTCAATTTCATACTTCCATATTAGCAAATAATCCACATAATAGAGCCGAAGTGTTTTCACATCACACATCTTACATCTATCCAAAAGTGACTCAGATTCTACCCAGACTAACTTATTTAGAGGAAAGGAAATTCATATCCCAGTAGCCCAATATTTTCTCTATTATCGAAATTTTATTCTAGTGGAATATATTGTTGGATACATTTCTTTCTAATACTGGTGATTTTTGTCAGGAATATTGCTAGATTAGATAGCATGTCAATATTTTCTGAGTTAAAGATCAAATCCAATATATACCTATCTGGGAAATTCATCTTTTTCAGGTATTGTCCAAGGTATTTATCCCTAAGATCCTTATACCATGGACATCTGAAAGTCACATGTCTCAGATCCTCTTCCTCTCTCAGATAACAATAACACTCTGAACCTATTACACTTTCTTTATTATATCTTATCTCAAGTACATTACTCGGAAACACCTCAAATCTATATTTCATCAAAATTGTTCTTTACTCTGGCTGATGAATAGCATTAAGATAAAATGTTTGCCTATGCTCCCTTGTGTTCTTAACTGACCAACTTGTAACCCTCAGGTCTTTAATCTGATCCAAATCTTTCTGTTGTGAACATTTATATATTTGTTTTTTTTATTTCATTACAATAACTTAGATTTAATTGTATATCCTGACATATATTTCCTAAGATAGTTTAACCCATATATCTCTAACAGATTGTACAGAAAAAATAACCATCTTTTATTGTATATAGCTAACTGCTTTTCCTTTCCTCTCATAATCTTACCAATTATTATATTATCTTTTTCCCTTGTTAATTTAACCCAAAAATGTATAATTCTCACATGTATTAGATGTTCCAATTTAATCTGCCCAATCTCAGCTCTTACTAATGCATTTGGAGCCTCAACAGGGAGTCTCAGTATTTGTTTATAAGTTTTATCTACTTTTGCTTCTAATTTAATAAAACTTTCCAAAACCTATATCTCAGCCAAATAAATGGCCTGACCTATTACTTTACCATTGATGGCCTTCACTATTGGTGCTACTGTCAGGCCACCATAGACATTATTAAATCTCTTAAGGGCTTTTATTGCTTATTGTACTTTTTTCCCAGTCCATCCCACATGTTTACCCTATCTACAATTACTAGATATCAATACTCCTAGATATGGCTATTCTAATACAAAATCTAGTTTATGTTGTGCTAAAGTTAATTTCCTATAACCTTTATTAGAACCCTGCACCATCACTTTTGTTTTATTAGTATTAGGTTTTAGATTATGTTTTTTTGATAGAATATCCAGTCTATCTAATGCTCTTTGTAATCCCAATCTAGATGTTGACAAAATTACCAAGTCATCAGCATATGCTAGAACAGATATCCTTTTTTGGGCCACATGTGGACAATGCTATATTGGGTTATCTAAGTCTTGCAAAATTTCATTGATATATATGTTAAAAAGAGTTGGTGCCAGGACAAATCCTTGTTTTACCCTTATCTTAGTTGCAATTTTTTGGGTCAAAGCACACAATTGTGAATATTTAACTTTGGTCCATGTCTTTGTAAACAATCTTCTAATAAGAGTTATCAGATTTTTATCTATTCCCATTCATCCCAACTTTATCCATAGCAATGTTCTATCTATAGTATTGAATGCCGATGAATAATCAACAAAAGCAATAAATAGCCCTTGTTTTTAATTTTACAATATTTTTCAATTATATGCGAAAGGATGAGGACCTGATAATATTTTTCAATTATATGCGAAAGGATGAGGACCTGATTCATTGTTCCCACTCCTTTTTTAAAACCTGCCTGAAATTCAGAGATTTTGTGAGATTGATCTAATATTTTCATTAGTCTATTCAACAATATTTTTGCATAAATTTTCGCCATAACATCTAAAAGGCTAATTGGCCTGTAATTTACTGGGTCTAACCTCGAACCCTCTTTAAAAATGGGTACTATAAAACTTCCTGACCATGAATCAGAGACAAATCCATGCATTGCTGCTTTATTATAGAAGTCAGCAAGTAGACTTGACCACCATTCAATATTAAATTTATAAAAATCTATAGAAATCCTATCTGGGGCTGGTGCCTTATTACTTTTAAAGGATTCTATACTTTATTTAACCTCTACTGTTGTAAACCATCTAAAACCCTCATCTAATTCCCTAACATCTTCTTGATCCCAACTAGAACCACTAAAGATATCCAAAAAATATTTCTCCCACATAGCAGGCTCAATATGGACATCAATCTGGGATTCATAATTGCAAGTTCCTTTTGCTACCAATGACCAACATTTAATATAATCTCTATCCTCTATAACCTTGATCATGATATCCCAAAGTTCACTCTGATGTTCTGTTCTACATAAATTAACAAACTTATTATAACTTTTTTCTTGCTATATTTAAATCTATTATATTTTTCTTATTAGGGTAATTTCTTGTTTTCCTTACCAACCTTGCTAATTTCTTTTTTTCAGCTCTACAATTCTGATAGAACCATCCCTGATATTGTATCGGGTCTCCCTTTTTTCTTCTCTACCTCATTAACCAATTGTTGAAATGTTCTAATAATTTCTTTATATATTTCATCCATCTCCCAAAAATCTTGAATATTGTTAGCTATTGTTCTCACAATTTGACCACTCAATTTCTTGCCCTGATTATTTTTATTTGGAGCCCATATAAATCTTCTATTCACTGTCTCTATATGATCTTGATTTGGTAAAATTTGAATCTGACTTTCCTCTTTTCTATACAATACTAGTAGACAGTGATCACTTTCTGTTCTGTTAACCATCTTTAAATTCTCTTAATTGCAGTAATCATATATTGAAACCAATGCATAGTCAATTATAGTTGCCCCTTTTGCATTTATACATGTCCAGTTTCCCAAACTATCAGATGCTAGTCTTCTATTTAGAATAACTAATTGTAGTGCCTCAATTTTATATTCCAACTGTTTGCATTTATTCGTATTTTTATTATCCCTCGAGCTCCTACTTGGGATATCAAGTGCTGTACGTATTTGATCCTTGTGCTCTAAACACATTTTATTCCCATATCTAATACTTAAATCTCCCATTATATGTATCTCAACAGGTTCTTTCCCCAGGCCTTTTTTAACCTCTTGCACAATACTGTTGAACAATGCACTATCATACAGGGGTGATTTTATTGGTGGATTATAAACATTTACTATGATTAACAACCTACCCTCTATACAAACTTTAACCAAAATGTAATTTTGTTCCACTACTTGTTTTGGAATTCTTATATTTATTTCATCTAAGCTAATATACACAATTAAACCCCCATATTCCTTCCCATTTTCTTTTGTTTTTTGGCCGGGGATTGAATCATACTATAACCATTAATTATTATTCTATCTGTTCCTTATCATACCAGGATTTCTGAACCAATGTTATATCCATCCCTGCTAAGAATCCCCTAAGTTCTGGATCAGCTAATTTATTTTGTAACCCAACAATATTCAATGACGGTATTTCCCAATTGTGGTCCTTATTTCTCTAATAAATTGTACAGTACTTAAATTCTTCTTATGGTACTTTGAGAATCCCTCATCTTCTTCTGGGTTATTCGCTGGTCACAGCTGTTCTTTCTCAAGCATTTGAAATCTGTTGTATGTGTCAATTTTATACTCCATCCCTTTTCCTTCTTGATTTAGGTCCACATACTGTTAGACCTCCTCTATTTCATTTATCACTTTGTCAACATTCAGAAATTAAAAATCCACTATTAAAATCCCTAAATTATCCAGCTTAGAGCTCACTTCTAAGATGTTTTTAGCTAGATTCCCATCTTCCAATGTCAAGTCAATCTGATCTCCCTCATTCCAGTACCTATGTGCTCTTTGGACATGTATAATATCATCCTCATAAAATTCTACCCCTTAAATATTACATATAAAATGTGTGATCATTGTTCTTAATTTTGCTTTGTTATTCATACCCACGTATGAAATACCAAAAATTGAAAGTGTTACGAATGGAGAAACGTCCCTCTCACAATCTTTCTCTCTGAACCATGAGAATTTCCTATTTATCATAATACAATTCCAGTTCTTCCTTTGTTTGTATCCCCCAAGTAATCAGATCATTAGTTAATATAGGTGGTTCCACACTCAGGCTAAGTTCCTGTAGTAAGATTGAGTTTCTCCATACATACTGAGCCTCTCTTGGTTGTTTAAAGAATAATTGCAGTTCAGAGTTGTGTTCATCATACAAAAACCCTCTAGCATCAAATATATCCTCCAACTGCACATCCAAATTTAGAATATCATTACAAATTAGGTACCCCAATATTCTCAATACTACACTACTTTCATTTTTATCCAGTTGTATACCTCCAAACAAGGATTGGTCCTTCTCAATTAAATCCAAATCAACTACCTCAATCATCTGCTCTCCCTGAGAACCATCTTGTTCTTCTAGGCTTATTTCATCAATCCCCCTCTTATTTTTTTCCTTCTTATCATCTTCCAGTATCCCTTGCTCTATTATTTCCTCCTGCCTCACTGTTTTACCCCTACTTTTCTTTCAATTTTCCATTTCTCCTTACATTCTATTCTCAATATTTTTTCCTCCTCATCCTGTATACCTATCTTACTTTCCTCTTTTTCACTATTCAATCCACTTCTTCTTACTCTATTCTTCATCCTTTTAGGGAATTTAGGGATGTTCCAAACACTCTCATGGACTTGTTTTATTTGATCTACTCAGTTTTCATCCTCCCAATCCTCTTGAATATTTATTCTCTTCTCTAGACCATCCTGATCTATAGACTTATTTTCCATATCAGAGTTTGATATTTTCACCTCACCCAGCTCCACTTCTGATTTCTGAATTATCTGTGCCTCATCCACCCCTCTATCAAGTAGTAATTGTTTCAATCCTGTCATAATTACCATCACTTCCCCTTTAAGTTCATTAACTTCACTTCTCAAAATGATTAATTGCTTCATTATTGCCACACTAGCTACATGTGGATCGTGCATTGCCTCAATTAAATTATTATCCATAAATGGTGTATATGTTGTATGTTAAATGTTTTCTGTCAATTACTCCCTTTCTGCTAACTCTTCCATGCCATGAAGGGTTTCCTGCAATCCAGATATTATTTGTGATAGATCAAATTATTTACTCTCACTTCTAGTCTTATTCTCAACTCTCAGCTTCTTCAGACCTTCTAGTTGACTCTTTTTATTTGTACATACAGAGTTTTTCAATATGTCAGCCTTTCTTTCTTCCAACACCAGATCATCTTCATCTACCCATTCTTCACCACCCATGTCCTTCAAATTAGATTTTGTGAGAATTCCAGGGATTGCTGTGTTACAAGATCTACCAATGCCTCAGTTGTTATGGCAATACTATGCCTCCAGGTTTTATATCTTTTTTAAGGTGTTCTGTAATCAAAGTTTGCCCCTTCTTCTTTTTTTTTTGTTTCAGCACTGCTTATTTCAACAAGATGTTCTCTTTTCTTTCCCTTTCCCTTATTTTTACCCCTCTTTTCTGCTCCCTTAGGCCATACCAAATCCTCATCAAAATTAGAAGAAGTCCATAAAGTTCACAATGTCCATAAAATGTCCAAATTATTCAGTGCTTCCTGTAGACTAATAACACTTAAATATTGATGTATAACATATGTAGACTTTTAATCCCCATTATTTTTATAGATCGATTAACTACATATTTAATCTAGAACAATTTCATTTAAAAAACAAAAATGAATATCCTCTAAGCCACTAGTAACAACAATGAACACTCAGCATCCGTCAAAAGGGCCATCAATTTGGCAAATAGTGGGGTCTCAGAATTATATCAAAGACTTATGGCAATAAATTTAAAACCACCAATTGAATTTACCTATTACTTACAGTTTACTATAAACTTCCTACTAAAGTAATACTTATTTCAAAACCCCCATTCAGTTTACCAGTCGAACAGTTCCTGAATTCAGGTTCTGATTTCTCTGCTGAGTGGTGCTCGCTCCACTCACGGTCGGGCCACAGCACTCACACTGTAGCAGCGCAGAGCTTTTTATACTGGCTGGCTCCTCCTTTGGTGTGATGCACCCCTCCATTCTCCGCCCTCTTCAGCAGTTTGTTTCTCTGGTATACCGGGAGTTTGGGATTTACAACAAAAGTCACTGGTAGGGCAATAAATGCTATCACAGTTCTAACCAGCAGGCAGATAAAATAACAGTTATTTGACAACAATAAAGAACAAATGCCAGTCTGTAAGTTTCAGAGTAGCGTACCTCGAGTCCTAATAAGGGCAAAACATGTTTCGGCATCTACTGTTTTTCATTTCTTCAGATTGTGTAAGAGGCCGTTTGTCACCATACACTACTTCTTTAAGCAGAATCATCCTATGCATCCAACCATCATCAGCAAAGGTGTACCCCCAAATTCCTCCCTGTGGTGTCAGTTCAGTACTGGAGTTCACCTGGATTTATAATATGTGCGTAACTCTGACATCCCTCTGTTTATTGTGCTATTGAGATGGGAAACTCATTTTTGAAATAAGAAAGACCTTTCTGGGTCCACACTCTCTACGTCTGACTTGCCTCCCAACCCTCCTCTTTGCCGAAGTAGTCATAAGCATTTAGCCATTCTATTACAAGTCAACGAACTCCTATGTAATCAGTTTTATTATGTAATATTCCGTGTGTGATATAAGTGAACTAAATACTGTACTTACCACTATTTGCCTTTACCTTATTGCTATCAGTTTCTTTTTGAATGTAAAACATTTTGCACGTCTGCTTCCGTATTAAAGTACCTTATTTGTATAAGGCTGTAAGGGCACCTGTTGTTGGCTCTATTTTGAGGGACATCTGTCATTTTTATGTTTGATGCACAAGCAATAAAATGTTTTGGGAAGAGTACAAGGGGATTTGGGAGCTGTGTCACTGCCGAGCCTATTGGAGTTCACATTACCAAGGGCTCAGCAGTCTACACCAATGCCCCTCCCACTGTGGTCTGTTACCCAGAAACAAGCTCTGGGGTAAATAGATCAGATTCTTGTACGTCTACAGTGTCAGCCAAAGAAACAATCTCACAAGTGGAAGTAATAATGATAATTTATTACAATACTTAGGCCAAGCATGTGACAGAGAAAATCACAAGGGAGATTGGTTCTCACCAGTCTCCTGAAGAATGTACAAAATCTCCAGAATTTCCAGAATCTACGTGAGGAGCTGGCTTACACAAAGTTGTATACCATAGATAACAACATAACAACAGAGACTACATCATAGTTACGGATATGAGAAACAAAATGTGTTGGCTCTAGATAATAAACATGGTGGTCTTCCTTGGAGAATTATTTAGGAGGCAGAATTACTAATGAGTATAATATGAAACAAAGAATATGTCTCTCAGCATGATGCTTAGACAAAGAGAAGTGCTGACTGGCCACTACTACAGTGGCATATTAGCCCAAATGCAAGACATGCACTACATATGTTTATATGAGAATATAAGTGTGCACAATAATCACTGACAATCCATAAGAGTTATCTTATCAGTGATTAAGTAGAGTATATATAAAAGACAAACATAAGCATTATAGTACATGATATAATCCTATAAAAGATGAAAACCTTAGCATATATTAGCAGCAAAGCACATTCCTGCACTCATTCTTATATAATGGGTGCCTAAATCTACATGTTAGTGCAAAATAGCAGGATCTCAGTATAATAGACCAGGGCCAAAATATTCAAAGCACTTGTGCATGGCACAACTGAGTCTGAACAAGTCTGAAAATTTGCCACCGAGCAATATTCAAATGGAGCCATGGTTCAGTGCAAATGTCATTGTGCCAATGCACAATCTAATAAGTGCAGGGGGCATTCCCATGAATAAGTGGCGCAATGGCATATTGAACTGTAGAGTAAGGCGCAAGTCTGGAGCAAACACCAAGTTACACCAGGAAGACTTGAGCCAATAAGTATAGGCTCAAACACACAGACAGCAGATGCGCAATGGTTTGCATAGAGAGAGAGGGAGTAAGAGAGTGTGAAAGAGAGAGAGAGAAGGAGAGAGAGAGACAGACAGACAGAGAGAGAGAGAGAGAGACACACACACACATACCAATGGACAGACTGGCAGAGTGTGAGAGGCACCCAGAAAGACACCCAGTGACTGAGTGATGGACAGTGGCCCATTCTTAATGGACACAGTAATGAGGGGTGTGAGGAGGCAGAAAGAGGAACAGCAGCATGGTGGTGGTATGCCCAACACAGGTGGTACCATGCCAGGATCACATATGAGAACTTCAGTGACACAGAGATAATGGGCCAGTGCCACCTGAACAGAGCAGTTCTGTATCAGCTCTGTAAGCTGTGCAGTGATGAGATGCAGGCACCCACTAGTCATAGTCATGCCATGTCAGTGGAGACTAAGGTGACCGCAGTGATGTACTTGCTTGCCAAAGGCACCTTCCAGAGACCAACGGGTGTTAGCATGGGCATCTCCCAGTCAGTCACATTCTGCCTCCTCTCCCAAGTTCTCAACACTCTGCTGCCACATGCTTCAGAGTACATACTTTTCCCCAGCACACAGTCAGAGAGTACAGCAAACATGCTAGAGGTCCACCTGGTGGCACACATGTCAGTCATGATTGGGGTGATAGAATGCATCCACATTGGCATACTCACACCATCCAGTTCAGAGAGCCTAGCGTACATAAATTGAAAGGGATACCCATCCATCAACTGCCAGGTAGTGTGCGATGCCATGGTGTGCATCATTAATATCTCTAACACACACCCTGGGAGTGCACATGATGCCTTAATATGGCACATTTCTGAACTGTGCCATAGGTTTGAGTGGGGAGACATCCCCATGGGCCACCTTGTCAGTGAGTAGGACATGCGCCAGGGTGGAAGAGAGCTGCAGCCCTAGGGATGGGGAAGGGAGTTTGGGGTGGGTGCTGAGGTGTGTGTGGTGACTGAGAAGGAGCTGATGGCAGCACAGCATAGCACAGGGATAACCATGTCTCCTTCCACACAGGTGACAGTGCATATCCCCTAAGGCCATGGCTGCTCATCCTCTACCAGTGACCATCATTCCCCGTCGAGGAAAGATACAACAAGGCACATGCCAGCATGCGCAATATCATCAAGCTTGTCTTTGGCATGCTAAAGATGCAATTCTGCTGCCTAGACAGGTCAGGCGGTGCCTTACAATACAGCCCATCAAAATCCTGTGGCATATTCCTGGCCTGCTGCATCCTGCACAACATGGCCATTGACCGTGAAATAGTAGTTGAGGCTGATGAGGGCGACAGTAGTGGAGATGAAGTTGGTGACGGGTCAGAGGGTGGTGGGCAGGTGCCCCTTGGCAGGAGGGCCCTCAAATGGTACAGGAAGCACGGTGGCACCATGACACCATCACAAGGGAGCATTATGGACAACACAAGTGAGTGCACTAACACACAGGCAAGGCCCACACAGCCCAGCACACAACACAGTGGAAGGTATGTACATAGCGGTATGCATGCAGGGAAGGGGGAGTACAACACACATGACAGATCCACTGGCACACAGGCTGGCACACACAGACACACGCAGCTATGACATGTGCACATGCACACCACACACATACACACACACACACACACACACACGCACACGCAGCCACCTACACACATGGTGAGGGACATGGCATGGATCAGAGGCATGACACAGGTGCACAGGCATGTCCGGTGCTGAGCTGCTCTCATCACATCCATGCCACATATCCCAGCAGCATGGTCCACACACAAAGGAGGAATGCAGCACAACACACATGTGCATCACCACATGCATGCCACACTACCACCACCCATGTCTGTGTGCTGCAACAGCAGCGGATGGCAGGTCTGGGCAGCAGAGACATCATTCCAACCGTGCAGTCCCATGAGTACCACGGCCATGTGGGCGGCCACGCCAGGGCCAACCAGCAGATGCCTGCTGTGCATTGGCCATGGGGGAGTGTCAGATGACTCCCCAGGGGTTGATGTGTGGGACTGTGACCGAGTCCATGCAGCGGTGTAGAGGGGGCCAAAAAGGTCTGTCCTGGGGGTGTCTGAGATGCTGACATCTGATCCCGGCATCCACCATGCTGGTGTCATCAGATACCAGGACTGTGGGGCAGACAGTGCACTGCAGGGGGTCCTCTGCACATGGCTGAGCCCAGTGGCTGCCACTGTCGCAAACCCAACTGCAATGGTACCAGCGATGCAGTCCATTGATGCCACAGTGGCACCTGTCATGCAGTCCAATGCTGCAGTCATAGCCTCCTGCATCTGGTTGAGACTGTTCAGAAGCCTCACTTCTCCCCTGTCCTGATGCTTGGCCATCAGGAGCACTTTTGCCCACAGTGAGCGCACCTCAGCAGCAAGCAATGCCTGGTTTTCCATGGATGCCCACAGTAACCGGGTGTGCGCCGTCAGTCTCTCGGCATCCTGGGCCTTCTGGCTGCCCGTTGAGCTGGGGGGTGTCACAGCACACCGCTGTACAGCCTCCTGCTCTAGTGACCACTGCACAGTGGGCCATACAGGGGCATAGTGCTGTCTGGCACACTGGCGGTGGGCACTGTGGCATGCTGCCCAGTGTCACCTTCATTCTGCTGCTGCTGCCCAACTGTCTGCTGGGCAGTGCCCTGTGATTTCACCACAACCACAGCACCACCACCACCCCCACTGGACACAGCTGTGGCACCACACACAGCTGCACTGGTGGGAATGGGGGCAGTTGTGGAGCTGTGGGCACAGCGATGGGGCCTGCCAGTTCCTGTGTAGCGGAATGAGGTGTGTTGGGCACCAACACCCCTATGCTGTCCAGTACCAGAGTAAGGTTATCATTGGTATCAGACAACGCCCCAAGCTGGGTCTCTGCAGACAGCACCTCCAGGCTGTCATCATGCAGGAACCCAGCCGGGGGGTCATCTGACCCCATGTCAAGCATGGCTGCATGTCCACCAATACTGAGACATGGCCTGTCCTGGCTGTGGATGCCCGTTGAGGTTGAGGGTCGGGTATCCATGTCTATGGCTGCCTCCACCTGGTCCTCTGCATGGAGGAGTGCTGGTACTGCACAACAAGAATAGAGGATTAGTGGAGCAGCATACCCCATGGCCCCACCCCATGCCACTGTTGCCACATGCCACCTTGCAGCAATGTGTGTCAGCATCCACACACACTTGTGGCAGTGGGTATGACCTCAGACACACCTGCACATCATGCCCACATGAGGCATGCCTGGCGGCTGGTCATACTCACCATGCAGTGAGGGGCTGCCACCCATCTGGAACCCACTACCAGGCACACCCTCCACCACTGTGTGGCTGATCATGGATGCTACAAGCTACTCTGTGTCTGTCAGCAGTGGCACGTTTGCCGGACCACCACCGGTCACCCTGAAGGATGCACTTATGGCTGCAACCTTATCCTTGATCCACTTTCTGTCCATGCCAACCTACTTCTTACACTCCTGCAGGCTGCGATGTTGGAGTCCATGGGTGTTGATGTATTGGGCCACCTCCTCCCAGCCCACCACCCACTCCTGCATTTTGTTCGTGGCACCACTGAGAAGGCCCTCCCAGTCCAAAGAGGCCTCAAAGAGGCCATTGTTCTCAGCGGCTGTAAAGTTGGGCCTGCGCTTGTGTGCAGGCCCTTGACTCTCCTCTCCTTCATTTCCCGACATTCTGCCACCTGTGGACATGAACAGTGGAGTGGATCAGTGACAGCACATTCCAATGCAGCACTCTGTTTGAATAGGCCACAGTTCAGCCATGTTGCTGGTCACTTACCTGAATGGTTGCAATACCGGTCTGTAGCCTGTGTTGTTCCGTGGCACTTCTCAGGTGCAAGGCAAGTAAGTTAGCCTGTGTGCAATTGTAATGATATGCTAATGCTCCCAACTGCACTATGCATTGGCTCATGACATGATTTGCATGCAGCATCTCAATATTGCATAATTGTACCGTGCTCAATGGGGTTGAGCATGAGCATATCCATGGCAAAATACCTGCCCATGCATGGTGCTCATGCCCACAGTGCGCATGTGTGCAGCAATGACCACATTGCTATTGTGCGTCATGCACACCATGGAGGATGCCATGGCATAGAACATGTGGTGCTGGTGTGCCATCATGCAGGTGATCATTGCCTTTATCGCGCAGCTGCACATTGTGCATGGGGTGATGACCCATGACCCATGGGTCATGTAGTGACCCCATGCCCCCGCTAGACCCCTGCATGGTGCACATGCCCATGACTGTGCTATGTCCCTGCACTCCACAGTGTCCGCGCAGCCATGTGCTGTGCAATTGCAGCGTTATGTATCCTATTGCTCATTCTGCACATGTGGCAGACACGTGCACTGTTCCATGGCCATTTGCCTGCTGCACTCAGCTGCTGATCATGGTGCAGGGACAGTGCAGGAGGACAGTCTACTGGACTGAGATTGAGCTAATCAATCTGGTGGCTGTGGTGCAGCCCTTTGAGGGGCAGCTGTATGGCCAGGTGTCACTCCACCAGGCCAGAGGGGAGGTGTGGCACCATGTCGCTTAGGTCCTGGAGTGGAGGATTGGTGTCGGGCACATGGCAGAGCAGTGCAGGCACATGCGGTATGGGGACCTGGGGACCTGTGGCAGAGGGCACCAGACTGCCTGCGGTGTATGCAGGCCTGCATCCTGTGAGGTTCTATGCCACAGCCTGGTAGGTGTGCTCATGTTGTTATTATGCGCAGGCACAGTACTGTGGTGTTCACATGACTGTGTGGTATGGCCCACAGTGGGGTACATTGTTGGCCTGGTAGACTGTGCATCGGACTTGGCTGCTGCACAGGTAGCCACTGTGCTGGTGTGTGGGCCTTAGGACTGACAGGACACACCCAATGCACAGTGGGCTGTGTGGTGGTGGGGGTTCCACATGCGTGACTGTGTACTGATGTTCACCTCTCTCCATTCCCCCCACAGGGACGGAGGACTATAGATGGGTCAGGGCAGTGGTG
Organism: Neoceratodus forsteri; assembly: GCA_016271365.2. NCBI lineage: Eukaryota > Metazoa > Chordata > Ceratodontiformes > Ceratodontidae > Neoceratodus > Neoceratodus forsteri. The sequence goes on from CM057449.1 coordinate 1,745,883,668, forward strand.
GTGGTGGAAAGGGCAGCAGGCAGCACCAGCTGTACAGCTTGGGGCAGGTAAGCATTGTCACATTCCTTTTCAGTGTCACAGTGGGATAGTGGTGGGGATAGGGCATGGACATGGCCACCTCTGCCATACACCTAGACAGCTATATGTGTCACACAGTCCATTGTGTGTACAACTGCATGCCATCCCTTGGCCACCGTGCACCGGCTGTTGGCAGAGTTGGCATGTGCACAACTTCCACTGTTTGTGCAGCAGTGCTACAGACAGTTGCTCTATTCCATGTGACTTGCACATTGCAGTCCTGTGGCCGCTGTACTACATCATCTGCCTCTGTGCAACACTGTGGTGTGTTGTGTGGATGGCTGGCATTGCCCTATATGCGAGGGTCCTTTCCAGTCTCTCCAGGGGTATGTTCCCCCACTGTCCATTTCATACTATGGGTGGGCAGGGGTCTTTGGGGCCTTGCACTGATTGCCTATCTTGTCTCATCCCCTAGGTGTGAGGTCTGTGGCAGTGAGGAGGGGCCCAAGAGCATGGGTGAGGACCCAAAGACAGATCCTGGCAATGCTCTTGAGAATTCTCTGTATGGTGCAGTCCACACAGCATGTCACCACAGCCATAATGAGGGAGCAGTGGCACCGAGGCCTGGACAGGTGTGGACACCATTATCTTGTCCCTGTATATAGCCCCATTTCTCTTGCTATCCCAGTTCCCCTGCAGGCCCCCAGAATCCTGTATAGCCCCTATTTCCTGACCCATCCTACTTTTTCCCTCCCCTGTCCCTGCCCCTGTTACTGTGTTATTCTGCTATTTTTCAAATTATAAAGTATTTATTTCCTTACATGCCTGTGTCCATTTCTGCTTTGTAGGTGGCATATGGAGCCATGCTGCAGTGGTCGGGTGTTGGTCCATGGTGCTGGTGTGAGGGGAGAGTGTGGCTTCACTGTGACTCCCTGCTGTGTCCAGTGGTGTTTCACATTGTGGTGGGGGCTGTTTCCCAGGTGTGATAGGTGTGTTGTGTGTTTTCAGAGTCACTGTGGGGCAGTGGTCAGGGCTGGGTGGGCGGTTGGGGGTATGAGGGTAGTGCATGGCCTAGTTCTCCTGCTGGACTTATTCATCCCACTGGGGTGTGGCCATCTGCATCTACTGTTGTGCCTCCAGTCCTGTGTTCTGGCCACCTGCCTGGGTCCTGGTTCATTCACTGCCTGGTGTTGGTGCTGCCTGTGGGGGCATGTGACATGGGTGTGTTTGGGTCCAGGGCCATTGGGAGGGGTCACCCACTACAGTGTGGCATTGGCCATGGCCAGCTGTCTGGTGGCCTGAGGGGGCACCATTGGCAGCCTCACATTGGCCATTGTCCCCTGCTTGCTGGCCCACCATTGTGTTCTGGGGTGCTCTTCTGGTGCATGCCCCTGTTGCACACCCATGGACTGGCTCTGGTTGATGCAGTCCACAGTGCCTCTTTTGGTGGCTGTGCTCCATCCCGTGATGCCCATTGTTCCCTCCTGCACTATGCCGGTGTGTGCACTGGTGTGCCCTGCTGATGGGCTCCTGTGACCATTGACACTGTGCTTCCTGTGCTGTGTCCCTGGGCCTCTTGCATTTGCACTGCCCCTTGTGTTTGTGCACAGGTTTGCTCCATGCTTCCAAGGTTGCACCGGCACATCCCTGATTGTGCCATGATGCATCTTTGCCATTTTCAACCAGCTTACATTTCTGCATTTGCGGTGACACAACTTCTGAATATGGCACCCGATTAACCATGGCGCATCTGACTTGCACTGTGCTGGACATGCACTGGTCTTTGGCACATTTCTGAATATCTGGGCCCTGGGATATAGTGTAAGGTGTATGTTGGATGACAGGGGGCATAACCCAGGTGCAACAGTCCTCCTTTGTTGCCTTAATTGCAAAAGTGGCAGCACAACAAAAAGACAATGGTTAGGCACCATTTGTCTAGAGGCCCAAGGCACAAGCCTGATAGAAGAATTTTAACTGGTCACGATGGTGTTTTAGGGTTTTCCTAAAACAACAAAATGTAATTATATGGAAAAATGTTAGCAGACCTTGTATTACTATAAACATTGGAATGAAACTTTACAATGGGGTTTTCCAATATCAAAACAATGCCATTACTGATATGTATCAGGTGTGTATCTGTTCTATTGGGAAGAGATCATAGAAACAAACTTAAGTTGCCTGTATGGATATTAATAATAAGTAAAAACTGAGATAGAGCATCGTGATAGTTAAGACTAGACTTAATGGTATCTGGTTTCAGGATGAAACAGGTGTAATTACAGTGTAACCTATAACCTGTTTAGGGAGTAAAAGTTCACTTTGCATAACTTTAGTCCATATCAGAAGGCTGTATAGTTAGTCACCACACAATGTTCCACATCAGCATAATATATCACCTTGAGGATGGCATTTTTCAGCTGGTAAGTTGAACAGGACATGGAATGTCATTGTCCACAAGCCATAAACTTTGAACAATTCCAGGTTTAAATCCAGGATTTCTTCTAGTGTTAGGTGAAGATTCATAGCTCAAATTAGATGCATTTTGATTTTCCAAAGGCAGATCAAAATGTTCAGGAGATTGCAATATTTGCAGAGGCCTTAGTGGGGGGAGCACTAGACTGTGCACTGAGTTTTACAATGAAATAGCAACAGTGTTGTGGAAGATGATCACATGGCTGCACAAAGTTTAAAAGTTTATGACAGCACTCAGTTTTTATGAGGTGTCAGCCATGCTTGGAAACCTAGCAGTGAAGAAAATAGATTTCTTGATTGTAGAGCAACTGAAGAAGCTTCTTCTTGCTGAAGTTAGGGGATTGCCCCCACCCCAGGCTTGGCTTCATTGTATACATAACAATGCGCTTGATTGTAGAATCTGAATTGGCTGGACTGAATAGTTTATTTGAGGGTTCACAAGAGGAAGCCTAATTTCAATTATTAGGCCAGTGTTCACAAGTTAGTAAGACATGTTGGAAGATGTCACATCTGCATAAATGGTGACGATCATTTTAGGTACAACAGTCAAAATCCAGAGGTAATCATGATTTTAAGACCTCATGGTAAACAAACAAAAGGGGTTAGTTTCAAACTTTCATGATAAAAGTTCCCATCAAGACGATCAATGGAATGGACAGTTGCCAGACAATCAGAGATGGATGTTGCCGGATGAAAATATGGAAATGACACTGCGAGAGTCACAAACATGGCTTCCGAGATTGTGCAGGAATAAGTTTCAAAACATGGAGCAGTACTGGAGTGCGTGGTGACATACCCAAGGTTCCTTGCCAAGGGAACAGTGCTAGATTCAAATAAACATTTGTTAAAACATGCAATAGAAGTGCATTTGGGCAATACCACTGACCCATATGTCTGTCACATATGAGATCAGGGATAAGTATTAATTCAAGTTTCCAGAAGAGATAACCAAAGGGTTATAAGAACATAATAGCTGTAGGCAGTACAAAGGACTTCCCTAGTAATGTGATTCTCATCTGCTTCCTTAATGTAAACAGAAATTAATTCATTAATATTAACCTTTGTCAGGTCAAACCCCCTAATATTGTAAATGTAAACTGCTCTTCATGAGCAAGACCATTTATACCATGCAATAGAGGAGGTATGATATTATATTTCATACTATCATGAACCTTTAACATATGTGTTTGAATAATGGTTATATCAGCCCTATTTCAAATAGACATGTCTGAGCCAAATAGGCCTGAGGCTAAACCTGTTTTTAAAAAAAAAAAAAACAAACAAAGAAAAATACCTAGTGTGTTTGGGTAGGTTACGGTTATAGGATGTACCATTAGTAGTCAGGATTGAAAATCCTGTGTGTGTGTGGTGCTATCAGTCCCTGTATAGGGCCATTATTGAGTACCTGATATGCTGTAAGGGTATCCAATAATATCATTACTTAAAGAAAATGTGGGAAATGTTTGTTGTGAAACATATAACAAATCATTGCAAGTTCTAGTAAGATTTAAAATCCCAGGGATGTGAATGAACTACACATTATTAACTAGGGTACCTGGCTGGGAAGTGGATATTAGACCACTGGGTGGGACAGGGTTCTGTTTTGAGCACTCAGTATTAGGTGTCACAAATTATGGGGCATCATAGGGTAAAAGCTTAAGGTCTAATGACTTTTATTGCCATACAAATTATGGATGCAAGATTCCTGATTATCAATAAAATGTAAACAGGGGTCCAGATTAAGTCTAGCTGCTAGGATTGATCCGAAGCAATGATCATAACAGTCATTAGGGCCTCACTACCCTCCTGGATGATGAACATGTCTTTTAGGACTTTAATGTGAACTCCACAGGATGCAGTTAGGTCACATGGGCCTGTGAGGTACTCTGCCTCAACAAGCTGTTTAGGTTTAGGCTTGTAAGAAGACCCATACTTCTAAACAGAAAAATAAGTATAAAGCAAGCATCTCTCTCTCTGGAACCTAAAAGGAAAGAGAAAAGAAAAACATAGTTAGTTTAGTACTATTCTGCCCATTGGGGTATGGAAAAGAAATTTAATCTCCTTTAAACAGTTTCATTTGATTAGTATGCCACCATCTATCAATGACTCTCTTATTGTGAGGCAGTCTAACTTTGTAGACTGCTGGCCTGAATTTGTTTACAGTGGGATAGGGCTTGTTGTTGAGCCTTGCCTATACATTGTGCAGCAAAGAAGTGTACCTTTTGGATGTCTTGTTTTAGTAGTTTAACATATTTCTCTACTGATGCTCCATGAGCAGTGGCAGTACACAGGTCTATAATTAAATGTTCTGGGAGTCTATTGGACCATCCGGTCATGATTTGAAATGGGATACACTGTGTACCTGCAGAAGGTGTCCCTCTTATGGCCATAAGGAGCAATGGCAATAATGAATCCCATTCTTTGGGAGTTTCCTGAACAAATTTGGATAACACAACTTTGATCTGCCTGTTAGCCTGTTCCACCTGTCCTGATGACTATGGGTGGAAAGGGATCTGAAACTTTTGATTTACCCCTAACAAATCCAGGATTTTCTGCATTACTTCAGCTATAAAGCCGACTCCCTGTAATCAGAATCTAGCTTTAGGGGCAAACCCCACCTGGTAAATGACTGGTTTACCAAGACATTCGCAGTCACTGGCTGTGTTGCTCTTTGTTGGGATAGCCTCGACCCATTTGGAAAATAGGTCAGTGATCATTAATGCAAACTTACTGTTGTTCTCAGTGGTTGGCATAGGGCCAATGTAGTCAATCTGGGTTGTTCCAGGGATCTGAGTGCCTCTGGGGTAACAATTTAGCATTTTTTCCTAGCTGTTATAGGCTTGTTCTGTGCACAGATCAAACAGTTGTGTTTGAAGTATTCTACATCATTTCTCATGTGAGGCCACCAGAGGATTTCAGTCTGTCTAGATTTTTATTGACTCCCTGCTGTCCACCAGTTGAAGCATCGTGTACTTGGTGGATAAAATCTACACTCAGGTGTTCAGAAAATACCCATAATTTCTCAGAAGTGTTACGGCAGTGATACCATATAAGTAGTTCATCACTGGATAGGTTAAGGTAATTTTTCACTTTCTTACAAGGGCTTATTTCTGGAAGTTATTCCTCAGATCCTTTATTAATGAACCTGTACACTGCCATCAAATGAGGATTTGTCTTTTGTGTGGACAGTAGATCCATGGGCTCCAAAGGAGTAGTGTATTAATGGCAGCAACCCAGTGTAGCTGGAACAAAGGGAGTTTTCATTTCTCATGTGTCCTCTCCTCGGGAACCATCTTTTGCCAGTGAATCAGCATGGTTGTTGTAGGGAGTATAAGGTTCATGTTTACAATATGCTCAAACCTTATGAATATACAGTTTGTATTTAAACTGTGTTGTGTCTGGGTTATGCCCCCTATCATCCCACATACACCTCACATATACCTCACACTGTATTCCTGGTCTATTATACTGTGATATTGCTATTTTGCACTAACATGTAGATTGTAGGCAGCCATCATATAAGCATGAGTGCCAGGAATGTGCTTTGCTGCTAATATTTTCTAATGTTTACATCCTTCATAGGATTAGATCATGCATGGCTATTATACCTCACAATAATGCATTATGTTTGTCTTTTACATATATTCCATATGTAATCTACCTAATTACTGATATGATGACTCTGAGGGATCATCAGTGATTATTGTATACCTATATTATATGCAGTTGTGGCTAGTCAGTACTTCTCTTTGTCTAAGCAAGCTGACACAAACAGAAAACCTTTGTTATGTCTTATACACAGGCAAGAAATGCCACGTGTAGTTGGAACCCATCAGCATTTCCTTTGTCCAAGCTATAATGCTAACTGAAGCATATTCTATGTCTCATATGATACTCATTAGTAATGCTCTCTCCTAAGTCATTATCCAATACATAATGTTTCTCATATCTGTAACTATGATGTAACCTCTGTTGCTATGCTATTATCTGCAGTATATGACCTTCTGTAACCTAATTCCATGGAGGGAGAGAAAACAAGATCTTGGAGAACCTGAGATCCTACAATTCTGGAGATTATGTACATTCTTCAGAAGAGTGGTGAGAAACCCATCTCCCTTGTGATTTTCTCTGTCACAAGCTTGGCGTAAGTAGTATAATAAACCTTTATTATTACTCCTGCTTGTTTACTAATGTTTCTTGGCAGACTCCGAAGGCATACGGATTTGTATTATTAATATTATTATTATTTACTCTACACACTAAGAGTGTTTAGGCAACATAAAATGGTGACCGCGAATGGAATCTGGGTGTTTGCCAACGTTACATTTTAATTTTCTCTGTAAATTAAAACACTGGGTGAAAAATCCCAGTAACAAGCAGCTGAGAGGAGTGTCCTCTGTTTAAATTTTTGGTCAGCTGTGTACCACAGTGCAGACTAACAATCTCTTGGCAGATATTCAATCTCTGTGTAATAAGTTGTTTTATTTTTGTTTTTTCCCCCCTTTTTTCTCTGTGGGAACACACTGCTATAAAGGGATCTGAACAGACAGACTGCTTTCATTTGTGGTTTCAAATCCTAATGGATCTATACTCATCTAGGAGTCCACATACGCCAAAGGCTGTTTGTGTCCTGTCATGAACTTTGGTTGCAAACAAAGTTTTTGATCCACAGACAGCTAAGGGTTTCTTATCTTAAAAGACAAAATGTCAGTACTGAGTTAATGCTGGATGCCTTAACATACCAAACTGCCTATGGTGGTTGGTCTGATTTTGCTGAGGTAGCAGAATTCAGTGGTAGCTCTTTCAGGGAAATCATTGGCCATTATAGGGAATTGAAAATGGTTTTAAAAGAGTTGATCCTGAAGGATTATGAATTACAATGTTGTTTAAATGCTTTGATGCTGTTCTAAATAAACCATCTGTTTTGGAATCTGAGTATGTTGCTTGAAAACTGGAGAATGCTGCTTGCAAGTAGGAAATTGGTCTGAAACAAGCTTCTCATGAAGGAAGGATAGATGTACTGCAGTCTCAGCTGTAGTGTCCTTCCATCAAAAAAGTGAGTTTCTCTTTAATGAGAGGGGCAGCCAAGACCTGCATGCCTTAAGAGATAATGCTGAAAAGGCAGAACTTATTAGGAAAAAAATTTTCCAAATGAATGGTGTTCTGGCTAATAAAACTGATTCCATACATTTTGGAAGCAAGGAACTTAAGGATAAAAAGTCTGAAGTAATTACTGAAAGAGTTAACGTGCTGGTATTTCAACACCAGACCTTGACTGAGCATTGTGATTCATTATGTTTTGGTTACTGCAGACTTGAAATTAATGTTTTGAATCTAAACTGTGACACAGCTTCTGTTAATAACAGGCACATTTTACAAGATGAGAATGTCTTGAGATCTGAAAACAAGGCACTTTACAGTGTGCTAACTCCTGTGTCTGAGCAGTGAGAATATAGGAGTAAAAACTCAGATATGGTGAACTTCTGCCATTAGCCAGGGGTATTGTCATGGCATATCACCTTAATGCCCATAGACCTTGTCTCTTCTGATGTTGAAGAGTTTGATTTTAAACACTCACAGTATATTGTGGGGTGGACTAGAACAAAGGCTAGCCAATTGTTTTTCTGTGATTCACAAAATGGAGACTTGTTATAGTCATGTGATGATGGTCATAGCACAGTAACCCATGATGCCCATGAGGTAATCCAAAATGGCCAACCACCACATCGTGGAGATTGGATCAAGCAGTCACAAGGAACTGTGATTGCTGCCATAACCAAACTAAACATACCAGAGGTTTTTGGCATTATTAATAATGTTATCTGTAAGACTAGTGTTTCTGATGGATAGAAGATTCTCATTAAAAATTATGTTGATGTACTTTTAAATGAGGCTGATATGCAGCCAGTCATGGAGTCAGTGTCAGACACTGCAGCAGCTGTTGCTGTTAACAATGTTTACTATACTAGAACATCCTTGGCTAAAGAGCACATTGCTGTTATTTATGTGAAATGTGAAGATGTGAAATGTAATTTAACATCATCTTTCCCTGAGAAGACTGAATGTGCTGCTTTTCTTATGCAGTGCATTAATACCTTAAGGCGTAACATTAAAAACAATGTTGCTACCATCCAGCAACCTTCCTGTGGGGAAACCCACTTTACATTTGATGGGGGATGGGACAGCCCTGATTCTGAAAGCCCTGTGGCTGTGATATGTTCAGCATCATGGGCCACTTTGGGTGGAGTGTTACAGGTTTGATTTCTGAACCTGGGCTGACAGATGTTTCAGTACTACTTTCTCCACCCCTGAGGGCTACTGAACCACAGTCCATAGCTGGAGAACTATGTGCATCTTGCACACCACTTTTCTCCACTGTGCAGGCACCCCTGACAGCGCCAGCACTGCCAGCACATGATGCAGAACCCCCTCCAGCAGTGACACCTGAATCATCCCATATGTGACTGCAATAGGAGACACAAGTCAGGAACAGTCTGGGTTATTTCCAGCACAAACAACAGCAGGCACTTCTCGCAAGAAGGTGCAGGTATCCTAATACTGATATCATTGTCTTTTCTTTTGGGATCACTGACCATGGTCCCAGCATTGGTTTATAGTAACTCAGCTTTCGGGTATACTGAAACTGCTACATCAGTGATAGCAATCTCAGCAGTTATAGCCCCCACCAAATGCAATGGGCACATCAGACCCATTGCTTATGTATCCCAGATGCTTGCCCCAGTGGAGCTGAAATACAACCTTTGTGAAAGGAATATTTTGGCTACATACTGAGCAATCAGGTAATTCTATGAACATCATTGAATATGCACCCATTGTGCTGCATTCCAATCATTTGCCAACTAACTTTCTGTTGTCAGACAGAGTAAAACATGACTCTGTGTCCAATGCCAGACTTACACACTGGTCTCTCATTTTACAGGATCATGACATCACTGTGTCCCTCCTATCAAAACTTCATCCTTGTTGGCCCATGGCCTACAATTTGCAGGAGAGACCCATGATTGTTCACTACAATCCCCTAACCTAGCTGTCCCAGGGCCCTTTCTCACAGAACCTCAGAAAGTGTTAAAAGACACCACTGTATGTTATGTTTTGACTGATGACTCAGCCACACATACCAGCGAGGGTCAGATAACAGGCTTTGGAATTATTTTACATTCTAATAATGACAGAATGTGCATTATCATATATATACAATTCACAGGCATTGTTAAAACACACCTGGCAAATAAAATGAAAAGCAGGGAGGCGAGGAGTCTCCTCATTACCACAAATGTTTGTGAATGGTTTAGAGAGTTGGAAAGTCCTTGAGAAAAACACAGCTTGTGTTAAGAGAGGAATTCAGAGATTTTTCCTTTTGAAAACTGATACAAGGGGGTTAAGTTCTGCACGCTTTAAGAAATGGCCTTCATCTATTTACGGAAAGCACTGCTGAAGCTGTTTTTTTTTTATTATTACAGATTCTAATTGGATCTGTTTCTCTCTAAACTGAATTTCTTTGGAAGAAAACAAACTTCCATATCTATTGAGTACCCCTGTGAAATACAGAGAGTTGTTTGTGTACATCACAACCCTAACCTAACCAGTTTAAATGCAAACTGTACATTCATTAGGTTCAAGCATATTGTAAAATGTGAACCTTATGCTTCAAAAGAAAGACCCTCATTTGAGGGCAGTGTATAGTTTCTTTAATAAAGGAACTGAGGAATAACTTCCAGAAATAAGCTCTTATAAAAAAGTGAAAATGACATTCCCCTATCCAGTGATGGCCTACTCATTTGGCATCAGTTCTGTAAAACCCATGAAATGTTACAGGAAATTCCTGAAAACCTGAGGGTAGATTTTATCTACTGTACCAAGTGCATGATACTCCAACTGGTGGATACCAGGAAGTCAGTAAAACACTAGACAGACTGACAACCTCTGTCTGGTGACCACACATGAGAAATTATGTGGAACACTACATTATTAACTGTTTGATCTGTGAACAGAACAAACCTATACCAGCTAGGAAAAATACATTGTTACCCCAGAGGCAATCAGGCCCCTGGAACAACATACAGACTGACTGCAAAAGTCTTGGTAAACCAGCTATTTATCAGGTGGGGTTTACCCCTAAAGGTAAAATTCTGATTGCAAGGTTCTGGCCTTATAGCCTAGGTAATGCAGGAAATTCTGGGTAAAACAAAAGTTTCATATCCCATACCACCCACAGCCATCAGGACAGGTGGAATGGGCTAACAGGCAGGCAGATTAAAGTTATATTATCCAAACTTGTTCAGAAAAACCCAAAGGGGCTTAGATTCATTATTGCCTTTACTCCTTATGGCAATAAGATGAACACCCCTGTGCAGGTACACAGTGTACCCCAATTTTGAAATCATGACTGAATGGCCAATGAGACTCCCAGAACATTTACTTCTGGACCTATGTACTGCCACTGCAGATAGAGCATCAGTGGACATATGCAAGCAATAATACCCGACAGGGTGGGTGGTATTGGGCAATACCGGACCGCCCAGGGGCATAATGAGGCCCAATGCAACAGGTTTTTCTGAACAAGGTATTAATGCGCTTAGAAAATGGGCTTACATTATGTTTTTTTACTAATAATTTAATAAAAAAAGAGTGTGAAATATTAGTAAAAAAATGCACTGAAACATCAGGTTACGTAAAATAGTCCCTTTTACTGGCTTACTGGTTTAGTGCCACTAGAGGGTGCTGATGTTTGTGAGATTGTTTTTATTTGGTGCACTGTCAGTTTAATGCCCCCTGTCCCATTCATGAGTTTTTCCTTCTACTTGTAAATTAATTTTCTTGGGTGGTAGATTGTGAGCAGGGAGTGAGCAGCTGAGCTGTAGAACTGGACTGCTGCAGTGTTGTTTTGTAGGCGATCGGGGGACACAGAAGTCGAGAGGCAAACTGGAGTAAAAAAGGATGTACTTTGTATTTTTTAAAATACTTAAAGAGTCCAATTGTGGGTTGTTTGCTACAGGAAGAGACAGTGTCGGGGTCAGTGTGAGGGAGGCAGGTAAGCAGGATGAGAGTTTTGTTTCTGTACGGAGGCATGCACTGTCATTTTGAAAGCTGCGCTGCTGGCAACGTGAAGCCGGTAAGGTTGTCAGCTTCCTTTTGCTTCTTGTTTTATATTTTGGAGTGGTATTAAAATTGAAAGATGATGGTATGGGAGGGGGCAGGCAGAGGAGAGTAGCTTTGCTCTGAGGGGATTTTCGTGCCATGAGCTCACTGCCCCACTCTCTCGCTAACGCTAAGTGAGAGGTAAAACATGGCGGCTGATGGCACTGAAAATTTGGGGTACCCATAAATATTCTCAGTAATGCGGCACTCTGAATTGGCGCTTGTTTTAAGTGGGCATTTATCAAAAGTTAATGTACCCCCCTGTAGTGCCCTTCAGCCAATCTGAGAGCACGAACAATCTTGCCCAATTTCTAAATAACAATAACTCAAACAAGACATACAAAAGGTACACTTGTTTGCTTCACAATGTATGAACAAGACCCAACAACAGGCTGTATCCCATTGTAAACAAACTCAGTCCAGCAATCTACCAAGTTATTGTGTCTCACAATAACAGTCATTGATAAATGGATACGTGCTGATCAAATGAACCTGTTTAAAGGAGCTTAAATTACTTTTCCATACCCTAATGGGTGGAATAGTACTAAACTAACTATATTTTTTCTTTGTCTCTTTCCTTTTAGGTTCCAGAGAGACAGAGATGCTTGCTTTTATGCTTATTATTCTTTTTAAAAGTATGGGTCTTCTTACAAGCCCAAAATGCACATCTTATTGCAGAAAAGAACCAGTGACCTAAACCTAAACAGCTTGTTGAGGCAGAATACCTCACATCCCACATGATTCAATTGCATCCTGTGGAATTCACACTAAAGTCCTATAAGACATGTTCTTCATCCAGAAGGGTAGTGAGGCCCTACTGAATGTTATGATCATTGCTTTGGAGCAATCCTAGAAGCCAGACTTGATCTGGGACCCCGCTTACATTTTGTTGGTGATCAGGAATTTTGCATCCAAATTTATATGGCAATAAAAGTGATTGGACCTTAAAGGTTTTATCCTATGATGCCCCATAATTTGTGACACCTAATACTGAGTGCCCAAAATAGAACCCTGTCCCACCCAGTGGTCTAATAGTCACTTCCAAACCCAGTACCCTAGTTAATAATGTGCAGCTAATGCACATTCCAGTGATTTTTAAATCTCACCCTTTAGAACTTGGAATGATTTGTTATATGTTTCACAACAAACATTTCCCACATTTTGTTTTTAAATAATGATGTGATTGGATACCCAGGCAGCATATCAGGTACTTTTTTAATGACCTCCTATACAGGGACTGATAGCACCACACACACACACACACACACACACAGGATTTTCACATCCTGGCCACTAGTTGTACATCTTATGACTGTAAAACTACCCAAACGCACTAGGCATTTTGTTTTTGATTTTTTTTATTTAAAAAAAACAAGAAAAAAAAACAGGTTTAGACTCACGCCTATCTGGCTCTGACATATCTATCCGAAATAAGGCTGATACAGCCATTATTTAAGCACATATGTTAAAGGTTCATGATAGTATGAAATATAATATCATAACCCCCCACTGCATGGTATACATGATCTTGCTCATTAAAAGCAATTTACATGTACAATATTAAGGATATTGAGAAGAGGTTTGACCTGACAAATGTTCATATTAATGATTTATTTTCTGCTCACATTAAGTAAACAGATGAGCATCACATAGCTAGGAAGTTCCTTTGCACTGTCTACAGCTATTATGTTCTTAGAACCCTTTGGTTATCTCTTCTGGGATCTGGAATTAGGACATATTCTTGATCTCTTACATGACAGATGTATGGGTCAGTGGTATTGCCACATTTTGCATTTCTATTGCATATGTTAATAAATGTTTATTTGAATCTAGCACTATTCTCTTGTCAATGGAAGGAACCTTGCGTATGTCATCACACACACCAGTATTGTTCCATGTTTCAAAACTTATTTCAGCACAATCCAGGAAGCCATGTTTGTGACTCTCACAGTGTCATTGCCGCATTTTCATCTGGCAACATCCATCTCTGATCGTCTGGCAACCGTCTAGTCTATTGATCATCTTGATGGGAACTTTTATCATGAAAGGTTGAAACCACCTCCTTTCCTTGCTTACCATGAGGTCTTGGAATCGTGACTGACTCTGAACATTGAATGTCGTACCTGAAAGGAACACCACCTTTTATGCAGATGTGACATCTTCCAGCTTGTGAATACTGGCCTAATAACTGAAATTAGGCTTCCACTTGTGAACTCTCAGATAAACTCTGTTCGGTCCAGCCAATTCAGATTCTACAATCAAGCTCATTGTTATGCATACTATGAAGCAAGTTTGGGGTTGGGGCAATCCCCTAACTTCAGCAAGTAGACTCTTCTTCATTTGATCTACAATCAAGAAATCCATTTTCTTCACTGCTTGTTTTTCCAAGCCTGGCTGGCACCTCATACAAACTGAGTACTGTTATAAACATTTACACTTTATGCAGCCGTGTGATCATCTTCCACTGAACACTGTTGCTATTCTATTGTAAAACTCAATGTGCAATCTAATGCACCCCCTGCTGAGGTCTCTGAAAATACTGTAGCCTCCTGAACATTTGGATCTACCTTTGGAAACTCTAAATTCATCGAATCTGAACTATGAATCTTCATCTGACACTCAAAGAAGCCCTGAATTTATCCCTGGAACTGTTTGTAGTTGATGGCTTGAGGACATTGACATTTCGTGTCCTGTCTGACTTACCAACTTAAAAATGCCATCCTCCAAGGTGGTATATTCTGCTGATGTGGAACATTGTGTGGTGACTAACTATACATTCTTCTGATATGGACTAAAGTTATGCAAAGTGAACTTTTCTAACTTCTGTTTTTACTCCCTAAACAGCTTATAGGTTTTATGGTAATCATACTTGTTCCCATCCCGGAACCAGATACCGTTAAGTCTAGTCCTAATTATCTTGATAATCTATCTCAATTTGTACTTACTTTTAATATCAATACAGGCAACTTAAGTTTGTCTCTTCAATTTCTTCCCAACAGGACAGATACACACCTGATACATATATCAGCATTTACTGATTGTTTTGATATTGGAAAACCCCACTGTGTAGTTTCATTTCAAATGTTTATAGTAATACAAGGTTTACTAACATTTTCCCTTATAATTACGTTTTGTTGTTCAAGGAAAACTCTGAAACACCACTGTGACCAGTTAAACTTCCTCTATCAGGCTCGTGCCTTGGGCCTGTAGATGAATGGTGCCTAACCATCATCTATTTGTTGTGTTGCCACTTCTACAATTAGGGCAATAAAGAGGGGACTGCTGCACCTGGGTTATGCCCCCTATCATCCCACATACACCTCACATATACCTCACACTGTATTCCTGGTCTATTATACTGTGATACTGCTATTTTGTACTGACATGTAGATTTTAGGCACCCATCATATACATATGAGAGCCAGGAATGTGCTTTGCTGCTAATATTTGCTAATGTTTACATCCTTCATAGGATTACAAGTTTGTGTTTTACATATGTTCCATACATAATCTACCTAATTACTGACATGATGACTCTGAGGGATCATTAGTGATTATTGTATACATATACTCTCATATAATTATATGTAGTTGTGGCCAGTCAGCACTACTCTTTGTCTAAGTAAGCTGATGAAATGCCACGTGTAGTTGGAACCCATCAGCATTTCTTTTGTCCAAGCTATAATGCTAACTGAAGCATATTCTATGTCTCATATGATACTCATTAGTAATTCAGTCTCCTAAGTCATTATCCAATACATAATGTTTTTCATATCCATAACTATGATGTAATCTCTGTTGCTATGCTGTTATCTGTAGTATATAGCCTTCTGTAACCTAGTTCCATTGAGGAAGAGAGAATGAGATCTTGGAGAACCTGAGATCCTATAATTCTGGAAATTATGTACATTCTTCAGGAGAGTGGTGAGAAACCCATCTCACTTGAGATTTTCTCTGTCACATGTTTGGTGTAAGTAGTATAATAAACCTCTATTATTACTCCTGCTTGCTTACGAATCTTTCTTGGCAGACTCCAAAGACACAAGAATCTGTATTATTATTATTATTATTATTATTTACTCTACACACTAAGTGTGTTTAGGCAACAACTGTTTGGTTGGTGTTGTGATGTACACAAGCAAGTCTCTGTATTTCACAGGAATACCATAAGAGTATTGGAAATTTGTTTTCTCCCAAAAGGGTAGACATTCAGTCAGAGAGGAACAGACCCAATTAGAATCTGTAATAAAAACAGTATATGCAGTTCTTTTCTGCAATTTACAGAGTACAAGGTAATTTGTTAAATTGTGCAGCACTTAACCCTTTCATGGAGAGCTGGTGTCATGTTATGTAAGGAAAAATCTTTGTATTCCTCTCATAACACAAGCTGTTTCTTTCTCAAGGATGTAAGCCATCCACAAACATTTCTGGTAATTATAAGGAGACTCTTCTCCTCCCTGCTTTATACTGGTTGCCAGGCATGTTTTTACAATGTCTGGATACTGTACAGAAATAATGGTGCACCTACTAGCAATGCACATTCATGTCACCACCAGGATATAAAATAAGAATTCTAAATCTTGTTATCTGATCCTCATTGGTATGTGTGGCTGAGTCGTCAGTCAAAACACAACACACAGTGGTGTTGTTTAACACTTTCTGAGGTTCTGTCAGAAAGGGCCTTGGGACAGGTAGGTCGGGAGTTGGAGTGAACAATCATGGGTCTCTCCTGTAAATTGTAGGCCATGGGCCAACAGCGATGGAGTTTTGATAGAAAGGACAGTGATGTCATGATCCTCAAAAATGAGAGACAAGTGTGTAAGTCTGGCATTGGAGATAGAGTCATCTTTTTCTCTGTCTGACAACAGAAAGTTTGTGTGCAAATTATTGAAATGCAGCACAACTGGAGCATATCCAATGATGTACATAAAGTATCTCACTGCCCAGTATGTAGCCAAAAGATTCCTTTCACAAACGTTGTATTTCAGCGCCACTCGGGAGAGCATCTGGGATGCAGAAGCAATGGGTCTGATGTATCCATTGTATTTTTGGACTAAAACTGCTAAGATTGCTATATCAGATGTAGCAGTTTCCAAATGATACCCTAAAACTGGGTTAGGATTAACCAATGCTGGGGCTATGGCCAGTGATCTTAAAAGAAAAGACAACTGTATAAACTTCATAATATCTTGCACCTTCATGCCAGAAGTAACTGCCATTGTCTGTTCTGGGAATAACCCAGATTGTTCATGGCTTGTGCCTGCTACTGTCTGTACTGGGAATAATCCAAACTGTTCCTGGCTTGTGCCTGCTATTGCATCCACAGTATGGGATGATCCAGGTGCCCTGGTGGAGGGGGTTCTGCATCATGTGCAGGCAGTGGTGGCACTGTCGAGGGTGCCTGCACAATAGAGAAAAGTGGTGTGCAAGCTACACATAGTTGTCCAGCTATGGATTGTGGTTTGGTAGACCTCAGGGGTGGAGAAAGTAGTACTGGAAAAGCTGACAGTACAGGTTCAGAAATCAAACCTGTATACCTCCCCCCCATGTGGCCTATGATGCTGAAAATATCACAGCCATGGGGCTTTCATAATCCGGGTTGTCCCTTCCCCCTTTAAATGCATAGTGGGTTCCCCCACCAGAAGGTTGCTGGATGATAGCAACATTGTTTTTAAGGTGACAGCTTAAGTTATTAGCGGGCTGCATGTGCCCAATACTGTTAGTGTTAGAAAAACAGCACATTTAGTCCTCTCAGGGAGGGCTGTTGTTAGATTACATAGGGAAGAATCACATTCCACACTATTAACAGCAATGTGTTCCTTAACCAAGGACTTTCTAGCAGTGTAAACATTGTTAACTACAGCTGCTGCTGCAGCATCAGCCACTGACTTCATAACATTAGGCTGTGTACCAGCCTCATTCAAAAGTACATCAACATAATTCCCACATCTGGCACTTGGGTTAATATCCCAGTACTGACACTGTAGTGCAGCATGAGAGGGGTGCTGCACTTCTGAGGTGCCGTCTTTCGGATGAGATGTTAAACCGAGGTCCCATCTGCCTGGATTGGTGGTAGTTCAGGTGGATGTTAAAGATCCCATGGCACTTCTCGAAAAGAGTAGGGGAACTTCCCCGGTGTCCTGGCCAAATTTCCCTCATTCACTAAAAATACCACCAACAGCTTAATCTGGTTCAAGGTCAGTTGGCATTCATCTGTATCCCCCCTCTCCCGGGTCGTGCCTGAAAATAGGCAGGATTTGTCTAGTGAACTTACCCGGTCAACAAAAGCTAAAAATAAAATAAATAAAAAAAAAAAATAATAATTTTCAGTGAGAGTCTTCTGTCCCTCAGAAACACTAGTTTTACTGATAACACTATGAATCATGCCAAAAACTTCAAGTATGTTTTGTATGGTTAAGGCAGCACTCACAGGTACCTGTGATTGAATGATCCGACCTCTGTGATGTGGAAGTTGGCCATTTTGGCTTACCTCATGGGTGCTGCCATTCTGGGTTATTGTATTATGACCATCATGACATGACCATGAGCAGCCATCTTGGGGGTGGCATGGGGATGAAACGTGATGACATGTATTTCCTCCATTTTGAGACTCTAACACTTCTCCATTTTGTGAATCACAGAATAACAAGTGGCTAGTCTTTGTTCTAGTCCATCCCACAGCATTCCGTGAGTGTTTAAATCAAACACATCAACATCAGAAGAGGCAAGGTCTATGGGCATTAAGGTGGTATTCATTGCCAGTACCTCAGACTGATGGCGCAAGTTCACCATTTCTGACTTTTTACTCCTATATTCTAGCTCCTCAGATACATGAGTGAGCATGCTGTGAAGTACCTTGATTTCAGATTGCAAGACTTTCTCATTGTGTAAAATGTGACTGTTATCAAGAGAAGCTCTATCACATTTTATATTCAAAGCATTCACTTCTCATCTGACATTGTCACATAATGACTTGCACTGCTTAGTCAAGGTCTAGTATTGAAATACCAGCTCATTAACTCTCTCAGCATTCACTACAGACATCTCATCCCTAAATTCCTCATTTTAAACACTTAAAGTGTCATTGGTGTTAGCCAGAACACCATTCATTTGAAAAATGTTTTTTCTAATAAGTTCTGCCTTTTCACAGTTATCTCTTAAGGCATGCAGCTCCTGGCTGCTTAAGTTATTTAACAAAGACTTATTTTGCTAATAGAGGGACTGGATCTGACACTCTAGTCCTTCTGTCCTACTTTTATGGTCACCTACTTTCAGACTCATTTCTTGCCTGTAGGCAGTGTTCTCCTGCTTGCAAGTAGCATTCTCAGGTTTCAAAGCAGCAACTTCAAAACCTGTAAACGATGTTGCAAAGAGTAATCCTTCAGGATTAACTTTTTTGGTACCACATTTCAATTTACTATAGTATTCAATGATAGCCCTGAAAAGATCATCGTTGGTTTTTGCTACGTTAGCAATATCCTCCAAACCACCATAGGCAGCTTGATATTGTGAGGCACCCAGCATCAACTCAGTACTGATTTTTTCAGACATGTCAATATGAAATGAGAAACCCTTAGCTGTCTGTAGATCAAGAACTTCATTTGCAGCCAAAATTCCAGACAGGACACAAACAACATTTGGCGTATGTGGACTCCTAGATGAGTATAGACCCACTTGGATTTGAAACCCCAAATGAAAGCAGTCTATCTGTTTGGATCTCTTTGTGTGTTCCCACAGAGAAAGAAGAGGAAAAAAGGCAAAAAAAAAAAAAAAAAAAAGACAAGCTCACTGTGCAGAGTTGAATATCTGGTAGAAGATCTGTTTTGTCTGCAATGAGGAACACACAGCATACCGAAGAGTTTTACACAGAAAATGCAATCAGCTGCTTGTCACTGGAGATTTCTCACCCACTGTTTTACTTTGCAGAGGAAATTAAAATGTAACCTTGACTAACACCCAGACATTTACCACCGTTGCCATAAATGTTACCCAGAAACCAGCCCTGGGGTAAATAGACCAGGTTCTTGTATGTCTACAGTGTCAGCCAAAGAAACAACCTTACTAGCAGAAGTAATAATGATAATTTATTACAATACTTAGGCCAAGCATGTGACAGAGAAAATCACAAGGGAGATTGGTTCTCACCAGTCTCCTGAAGAATATACAACATTTCCAGAATTTCCAGAATCTCTGTGAGGAGCTGGCTTACACAAAGTTATATACCATAGATAACTACATAGCAACAGAGAATGCATCATAGTTATGGATATGAGAAACAAAATGTGTTGGTTCTAGATTATAAACAAGGTGGTCTTCCTTGAATAACTACTTTGAAGACAGAATTATTAATGAGTATAATATGAGACAAAGAATATGTCTCTCTCTCTCTCAGCATGAAGCTTAGACAAAGAGAAGTGCTGACAGGCTACTACAGTGGCATATTAGCCTAAATAGAAGACACACACTACATATGTTTATATGAGAATATAAGTGTGTATAATAATCACTGACAATCCATAAGAGTCATCTTATCAGTGATTAGGTAGATTATATATAGGATAAAGTATGGGGAGAAGGGTGTTACCAGAATTTAACACACACCCGAGTTGTTGGATGGCACATAAACCCCGAGGGCGAAGCCCGAGGGGTTTATGAATGCCATCCAACAACGAGGGTGTGTGTTAAATTCGAGTTTTACACACTTCTCCCCATACTTTATTTTATATAATTGAAGGGATCCGTTTTCTCCGAAAAAAAGTCGTTGTGCTTACGGTTTTCTTGCTCTTCAACGAACTGTTTCGTCCGCTGTTTGGAATCGGCTTAAGATTTTTTTTTTTTAAAACTTATAGCTGATGTGAGGCTGCTGGAGGCTATCTGGGATGGAGGTAAGTGTTGTTTTTTTCAGTGGCAGTTGAAGTGAGAGGGATAGTTCGAACGTGATATCTTTAGTTTCCTCGAGCGCTTTGTTGTGGAACGGAGCGCGTGAATGCCGTAACACCTACTCAGGTGTTATGGCATTTAACACACGGTTTTCACAATACAAGAAAACGGAGACCATTAATTATATATAGATTATATATAAAATACAAACGTACTGCATTATAGTGAGGTATAATGAATCATGCATGATATAATCATATAAAAGAAGTAAACCTTAGCATATATTAGCAGCAAAGCACATTCCTGCACTCATGCTTATACAATGGGTGCCTAAATCTACATGTTAGTGCAAAATAGCAGTATGACAGTATAATAGACCAGAGATACAGTGTAAGGTGTATGTTGGATGACAGGTGGCATAATCAAGGCTTAACAGGTCCTGATGCAACTCTCTACTTGGTGGATATAAACTTCATATACTTCAAAAGACCAAAGCTGCTACAATCAGAAAGGGCTTCAGTCCTTTGATTTGCATTAAGCAGCAACAGCAAACAGCTGAGCTGCTTTCAATCTCAGGAGCCTGACATACAAGTACTCCCTGACTGCTGGTCAGAAACTTCTCCATAAAGTGACTAAGCCACTCCTATTAAACAGCAGGTGGCTGCTTTCATTTGAAAGAGACAGCCCAGTAATCAGCTGAGTGTGCTGTATGTCTAAACAAAACCCTCCTGCTTCCACCCTCCTGTTCCCTGTCCCTATTTAAACAAGAACAAAAATAATCCACTCCCTCCCTCTGTGTGTCCTATCCCACCCCCACCCACCCACCATTCTGTGTCGGGAAAAAATCCCACATCCCTCTCTGTGTACTACCCAAACCCCACCCTTCATTCCCTGTCCCTGCATAAACAAACAAAAGAAACAACCTCTCACTCCCTCCCTCCCTCTGTGTGTAGTCCCACTCCCTCCATTCCCTGTCCCAGCATAAACCAACAAAAATTTCCCTTCATGCTCCTTCCCTCTGTGTTCAGTCCCACCCCCACCCTCCATTCCATGTCTCCACACAAAAACAAACAAACAAAAAAACAAATTCCCACTATCTCCTTTTGTGTCTGATCCCACTCCCACACTCCACTTCATGTCCATGTATAAAGTACAGAAACTAGAGGAACTGTTTGGAGAGGTGACAATTTAAAAACATTTACAGTAGAGTCCCAATTATCCTAACCCCCATTAGCCAGAACTTTCTATTCAATGGACTCCTGGTATGTCTCCCAACTGTTTTAGACAACTACTAATAGGTGTCAATTCCAGTATTGTATTACAAATATCAGATGTCAAGAAGCCATCTGATGGAGTGGATAGATTTGGCCATAGATTTCAGAGTTCTTGATGTCAGCCACATCTGTGGTCTGCAATGTCTCCAGTGTGGCAGGTCATGCTTTCCTGTACCAGTTACAGTCTGCTTTCATTTAAAGTACTCCATTATGGATGACAGGTGTGAGTGAGGCTTTCCCGTTCCACTCAATGCAATTAATGCTTTCACCCCATCATGACAACCATTCACAATAGAAACTCCTGATCATCAAATAATATAAAACAAAAAGTATGGCTATTTTCACCACCAACACATTTTGTTGGAACTTTGTTGACTAGTAGCAGATAAACATCTTTTATATATGTAAGTGTATATTTTCACATTAGTTTTTGGTCAATAGTAATTAAACTTTATTGTCACCTTTGAGTTTCTCAACTTTTTTTTTCTGGAACTACTTAAATGGGCAGATTAAAATAAGACCTGAGTATGTCCAAGCAAACGGCTTCCATATCTGGTGTCAATGACTGGAGTGGGCAGAAAGAGACACCCAGCAGGAAGCTGATGAATGGTACTCCATGCTGTGAAGGATTTAGATGGAAAAGTGGTGGAATTTAATACATGTATCACTACTTTAAAGGCTAAAATAGATGTGATTTCCAGGGTACCTAAAGAGGGCTTGGAGCAGAAAATAAGCTGGTGGTTGTGCCCTCTGAAGTGGTGAAAGAGAACACGTTATTGTGGGCTAGACTTGAACAACTTGAAAATAAAGGCTAGCCCCTAATGGCTGGACCACTGGATGGTGATGAAATCCAAGACTGGTATAAATCTTTATTGGACCTTATTTATAGAGACTGTTGCAATTGAATACATCACTCTTGATTAGTGCTGCCTGAACATTAACATCATGCAATGCACCTGATTTTTGATGACTGAGGAGGTACATGATTAGGTCCAGCAGGCTGCAAAGGAGTTTGGCAAGCTTTCCACAACTTCAGACACACAACTGTACTTCATTCTGAACTTAACTTCACAATTTAGCAGAGCCAGCAGAGCTTCTATATGCTGAGACTGGCACTCAGAGAACTGGGAATAGTGCATGTCTTGTAGATTCTGGATCATTAGTGACTATATAGAAAGAACAAGGCCACCCCACTGCTTGGCATACACTGAGCATCAAGGCAGCGACCAGGAGAAGTAAATTCATCATAATACCAACAGGACAATATAAATGCAAAGTGAATATTTAACGCATAATGAAAAAGTCAGGTACCTGTAGTGTCAACTCCTCATAGAGATGCAGGCATGAACACAGCAACAATGACACCCAACTGGTGTCACTTCACAGCACTATCAAGGAGTACTCCTTTGGTCTCCCTGGTAACACCTTGAAGCGAAACTGGTCAGACGTCTTCGTTGCTGTGACACTGTAGGTACCTGGCTTTTCTATTGTGCACTCAATATTCATTTTACATTTATTCTGACCAATTGGTATCATAATAACAAAGGTACCATCAAACTAATAAAGAAAAAAACAAAGCTTATGGACAATACAAAAAATATAGTTCAGATTCCAACTGGAATCAATTCAAACTTTTAGAAAGAAAGATGTAAAAACAAAATAAATAAGGCCAAGAAGAACTTTGAAATCAGATTACTAAAGTGGCCCAAAAAAAAACAAACAAATAGTACACAGTTCTATAGTTACATAAACTCATTAAAAATTGTACAGAGTATTAACTTCCACATTACAGATAATGGCAAAATAGCTAACGTCCTGAATACATACTTTTCTTCACTTAATAATGGACAAACTGATTCTAATCCAAACACAGAGGAGGATATTGGGGAAGGATATAATATATAAAAAAGAAATTCTGGAACAAATTCATAATTTAAAGTATCATAACTCACCAGGATTAGATAACATTACCTCACCGATGTTAAAAATAATAAAAAACATTATCTGGATACCACTTAAGATACTACAGTATACGAAAAATCATTACATTATAGTTTAATACTGACAGACTGGAAAAGATCTAAGATTATTCCAGTTTTCAAAAAAGGAAATAAGAAATGCATAGCTAATTACAGAACCATCAGTTTGATATGTATATCATGTAAAATCTTAGAGTCACTGATTTAAATTTAAATATCGGAGCATCTAAACACCATCTCCACGTTTGATTTGAATCAACATGGATTTAGAAAAGGCAGATCATGTTCAACAAACCATAGTGGTTTTTAGGATAACGTCAGCAAACAATTAGATAAAGATACCCCAATGAATACAGTTCTGTTTGATTTCAGCAAAGCCTTTGATTTTGTTCCACACTGGGCAGCAACTGAAAAATAATATGGAATTAATGTATATATCATAAGATGAATCAATAACTGGTTGAGGAACACAACACATAGAGTGATCATAAGAGAACACCTCTCATCAGAAGGAAATGTGACCAGTGGGGTCCCACAGGGATGATTCATAAAGTAAATTATACCTCTTGAGAGTAAAGTCCTTAGTATTAGGCTGTCATTTGCATCTACTAGATCAATTAACCTGTTTGACCTGGAGGTAGCTCTACAAAGATTCTTTAGAAATGTGCAACTTATAAACCTGTTTGGACAAGATAAAACTGACACTGAAAATCAGTACCAGAAAGGAATAGAACAGAAACTACAAGTGAAATCTAAATACACCCCACCTAGTAGACATAATCACAGCATTGAGATAGTAAGTAAGAGAGTGGAAAAATAAGTTTTGGCTTTATTCACACAAAAGTAAGACAGAATACCTAAACAAGAAAACCTGACTAGAGCAGAAAAAAATAGCACTAGAAAATATGGAGAGACACCACCATAGTAATTAATGGGGCAGGCAAGGGAGGTGGTATAGTAATAATGGGTAGATTGAAATACAAAGAAATGTGCTTAAAATTAGTAAATGACAGGCAGAATTATGAACTCCTCCCACAGGACCCCACTGACAATCTAAAAACTGAACTAAAAATCATGCTGGCGGAGTAGTCAGTTATGGGGTGGATTGAACCATGGGAAGAAGAAATACTATTTTGTGAAAATCCTCAGATGCCAACATTTTATTCTATTTCCAAAAGTCATAAAAATGTAAATGACCCACCAGGGAGACTGATCATTTCTGGAATTGGCACAATCTTTGAACCCATGTCACGTTATATTGATTATCATTTACAAACCCTAGTGGAGAAAACTAAAGTGCATGTTAAAGATACAACAGATATGATCTTAAAACTAAAAGATGTCTTACAACAGGGAATGTATATTTAAACACACTAAATGTATCAGATCTATACACGTCAATACCCCATAACGAAAGAGTGGAATGCATAGGAGAAATGTTAAACCAAAGAGGCAGTAATGCTAAACCAAAAACTAGAATTTTACAGGAGATGGCAGAATTCATTTTACAGAACTATTTTGACTTTGCTAATAAGTTTTGTCAGCAAAATAGAGGTACTGCCATGGGCTCAACCATGGTGCTGGCTTATGCCAATATTTGACATGAATACATTTGAGGAGAAACTCCTCTATGATACGCAGGCAAACAGCATTCATAGTCATATACTAACATGGCTACAATACATAGATTATATTTTCATGATATGGCTAGGAGCAGAGGCAGAGCTGAGTATCTTCTTCCAAGAATTGAACCAAAAAAATTCAAATCTAAAATTTGTTATGAATTTTGACCAAACAATGGTGCCGTATTTAGATCTAAATGTAATAATGGAGGGAGGAAAAATTGAAAACAAGTCTATTTAGAAAAGCAACTGACAGAAACACGCTGCTACATCACAAAAGTTTTCATGAACCAGAACTGAAAAGAAGCATTACATATGCACAAGTTACTAGAGAAAAAAAGGAACTGCAGCAGAGAAGTTGATGTAGCAGCTGAGATGGATAAGATGATGTGAAGGTTTGAAGCAAAGGGTTATCAGCAAAGGACATTGAAAGAAGCAGATGAAAGACTGAAAGCAAAATCAGGGGTTACAGGGCACAGAGAAACCACAAGTGGTATTTTCAACAAAATATAACCATAAAATTATGGACATATGTAAAATCATAAATAAACATTGGCACTTAGTGCAGACTGATAATGAGAATATACGAGCTGTACAGGAAAATCCAGTAATTGGTGCAAAAAAGTACAGAATATTGAAGATAAAGTGGCTCACTCTCAGTTTAAACTATGCACACAGGAAAGGGAGATTTTGCTTCAAGGACCATTGAATCCTGACATGAAGCCATGTGGAAAATGTGCAGTATGTAATAACACTTCAAAAAAAAAAAATTGTACATACCCATACAGGGGAACCCTTTAGGATTAAGCAACATATAATGTATGGTAGAACGCTGTTAACCTTAGGAAATCATCATTTCCTAAGGTTGTTAACCTGTCGATGTGATGTAGAAATGTTGTTAACCTATCGATTCTGTCAAAGGCATGGGGGAGGCGAGGGTAATTGGCACCATGCAGTTTAATGAATGGTTGAAAAAATGGTGCGGAGCACAGGGGTTTGGCTTCATTGGGGACTGGGGTTCCACCTGAGGACACCAACCCATATACTGGGCAGGATGGTCTGCATCTGTCCAGGAAGGAACAAGTCTTTTTGAGCAATCGGTTTAAATGCTTCATTTGCAAGCTTTTAAACTAGTCAAAGGGGAGGCACTGACAAGCAGCAGGAAAATCCCAGCCTCTCCCTACAAAACAGGGTACTAAATGAGAAAAAGACCAAGGTAGAACGGTCAGTGGGGGATGCTGCAACAGAAGGTAAAGCCATCAAAAAATGGAGAGCAATGAGTACCAATGCCTATAGTCTGGGTAACAAGCTTCCTGAATTAGTGGCCTTGATGGAGGAGGAACACCTGGATATCGTGGCAGTCACAGAAACATGGTACACACAAAACCATGACTGGGACATAAACATACCAGGATACACTGTCTACAGGAGGGACAGGGAGGGTAAAAGAGGAGGAGAGAGTTCTTTACATAAGGGAAGGGATAAAAGCAACAGAACAAAAGGGTAAACAGGAGGAGAAGAAGCACTGGGTAAATTTGAGACAGGCAATAGCACACAACACGCACAGGGTTGTATACAGACCCTCTCAGGGGAGGAAAATGGACAGGGAAATGATAGAAAGTATACTTAGAATGGCAGAAAAAGGGCGATATTGCTGATGGGTGATCTGAATATGCCAGATGTTAACTGGAGTGCAGTTGCAGCTGCCACTTGCAAGAGTGCAGTTATTCTAGATGCCCTACAGGGGCATGCCTTAGACAACTAGTACTGGAGCCCACTCGAGGGGAGCAATATTAGACTTGATTCTCTCAAATGGAGATGGAGAGAGGATCACAGATGTAGAAGTGGGTAGCCATCTGGGAACTAGCGACCATCGAACAGTATGGTTCACAATAAACACAGCAATAGAGTCAAGCTTACAAAGACAAAAGTACTGGACTTTAGGAGGGCTGACTTTGCCAAAATGGGTGAGTGCCTAAGGAATGCACTAGCAAATGGGCAGGAAGGAGGGTGGAAGAACAATGGGATAATAAAACTGCCATTACAGAGGTAACGAGCCTTTTGCGAAGCAAATAAACAAAACAAGACGATGTAAGAAACCACTATGGTTCTCACAGGAAGTGGCAGTGAAGGTTCAAGAGAAAAGAAAGCATTCAGGAAGTACAAGGAATCGCAGAAGGAGCAGGACAGAGAACTGTATCAGTTAAAGCAAAGGAGGTTGGAAGGCAGTCAGAACAGCAAAGGCCCAAACCGAGGAAAAGGATAGCCAACTCAGTTAAGAAGGGGGATAAAACCTTTTATAGGTACATCAGGGAGCAAAGGAAGACCAAGGGAGGGATAGTGAGGCTTAATAAAGGGGAAGGAGGGTGGTCAGAGGGAGACTGTGAAAAGGCAGAGATACTAAACAAATATTTTTGCTCAGTATTTACAAATGAAGAGGGCGAGGTACATAAAACAAACAGTAGTAACACTTTGGATACAGAAGTTGATACCAGCCCATTTACAGAAGAAAGGGTTCTGAAAGAACTCTTAAAACTGAAGATGGACAAAGCAATGGGGCCTGATGGGATTCATCCCAGAATTCTAAGAGAGCTAAGGGTAGAACTAGTGACACCACTGACTACCCTTTTTAACAGATCATGGGAGAATGGGGTGGTACCCGAGGACTGGAGGAGGGCATATGTGATTCCCCTTCACAAAAGTGGGAGCAAGGCAGAAGTAGGGAAACCACAGACCTGTTAGTTTAACCTTAGTGATAGGGAAAATGATAGAATCACTTCTGAAGGAAAGAATTGTCGAGTATCTAGAGGCCAGAGGGGCACAGGACCCCAGGCAGCATGGATTCACAGTGGAAGGTCATGCCAGACAAATCTGATAGATTTCTTTGACTGGGTGACCAAAAGTAGTAGATCAGGGAGGGGCTGTGGACTTGGCCTACCTAGACTTTAGCAAGGCATTTGACACAGTCCCACACAAAGATTAATACAAGTTAGCCAGCCGGAGTGGGTCCCAAAATGACAGCCTGGGTAAAGAATTGGCTGGAGAATAGGACACAGAGAGTAATAGTAATGGAGTCCACTCAGAAGAAAGGAGAGTTACTAGTAGTCAGAGGTTCAGTATTAGGACCGGTCCTCTTTCAATGTCTTTATAAGCTTATCATGGAAGGACTGGAAGGAAAGTATGTCTCTTTGCAGATGACACTAAGATCTGCAACAGGGTTGATGCACAGGGTGGGGTGAAAGGATGAGAAGGACTTGCAAGGTTAGAGGAATGGTCAAATGTATGGCAGCTTAGATTCAATGTAGAAGTGCAAGGTAATGCACCTGGGAAACAAAACCCAGGGAAGAGTACACAATGAGGGGTGAGATACTAACAACAACAAAATGGAAAGGGACCTGGGGGTAGTCATATCAGATGACCTAAAGGTGGGCAAGCAATGTGAGAGGGCAGCAAGGAGGGTTGGGGGATACTGGGATGCATAGGAGGCATCACCAGTAGAAAACAGGAAGTTATTATTCCTCTGTACAGACAGCTGGTGAGACCCCATCTGGAGTACTGTGTGCAGTTCTGGAGACCCAATCTCCAAAGACATAGACAGGATGGAAGCTGTCCAGAGGAGGGCAACTAAAATGGTGCAGGGTCTGCACCAGAAGACATATGAAGAGAGACTTAAGGAGCTTAATATGTATAGCCTCGAGGAAAGGAGGGAGAGGGGGGACATGATAGAAACTTTCAAGTACCTCAAGGGAATCAACAAAGTCCAAGAGGGTAGCATCTTTCAAAAAAAGAGGTGTGCAAGAACAAGAGGGCACAATTTGAAGATGGGGGGAGCAGCTCAGAGGTAATTTAAGGAAGTATTTTTTCACAGAGAGGGTTGTGGATGCATGGAACGGCCTTCCGGAGGAGGTTGTGGAGTCAAAA
This sequence comes from Neoceratodus forsteri, assembly GCA_016271365.2. NCBI lineage: Eukaryota > Metazoa > Chordata > Ceratodontiformes > Ceratodontidae > Neoceratodus > Neoceratodus forsteri. Next base: position 1,745,912,993 of record CM057449.1, read on the forward strand.
TCAGTGGTGGAATTCAAGCATGCATGGGACAGTCATAAGGCAATTCTGGGGGGGGGGGGTAAGAAGAAGTAGGCTGCTGGTTAACTAGGATCTGCAGCTTATCCAGTAGGTAGGGAAATGGGCAGACTGGGTGGGCCAAGCGGTCCTTATCTGCCATCAAATTCTATGTTTCTATGTTTCTATGATGCTACGTCACATCGATAGGTTAACAACAACGATCGGTCTGCGCATGTGCGCGCCTTTTTTAGACGGGAACCGACGGATGAAAGCGGCGGTTAGGGAAGGACTGAAGGGCCGCAGTGGTGACTTTTTAAAAAACGTAAGCTGTTTTACTTTTTAAGTGGGACCATACACTATAAAAAATAATGTGTGGTCCCTCTATTGGCAACTGGTCACTGTTAACTGTTTCGAGGTTGCCATGGCGATGTAAACCTCTCGAGCTTCGCTCTCAAGGTTTACATGGTCGCCCTGGCAACTTCTCAAAAGTTAACAGACCGGTTGCCGATAAAGGACCATACATTATCCTCTATATAACATGCACTACAGAGGGGGTCATATATTTGATCCAATGTCCCTGTAATCTACTATATGTAGGACAAACCAGTAGGATGTTAAAAACAAGAATTTTGGAACACAAGGGGGACATAAGAAATAGAAATATGGACTCCCCTGTGGCAGTTCATTTTAATGAAAGTGGACATAATGGAGCCTCATTAAGATTCTGGGGACGGGTGATACTTTTAGGGATCAACTATTAAATGCTGAAATTAAATGGATTTTTTATATGCATACACTAGATCATAGAATTGGAATTGACATAGTTAACATAACAAGTGTTGAGCAGCTGCAGTGCTTTGTACAATATCTGGAACAGTCCAACCCAAATTTAAGGTTTGTAGTGAATCAATCAGTAGATAAGACACACTTTTTGGATCTGGATATTTGCAAGGGCCCAGATGGTGGGCTTATGATAGACCTCTACCGTAAGGAGACAGATCACAATAATCTTCTATTATCTAGCAGCTGCCATCCCTGTCACACCATCAACAACATCCCAAAGTCGCAATTTTATAGGGTGAAGCGGAATTGTTCTAATGTTAAAATCTGTGAAGAAAGGTGTAGGGAATTGTACCAGAGATTTGTCGCTAGAGGATATAGTTTAGAGCATTTGAAGAAGGTCAAGCAACAGACAGAAATATTTCTAGATTGGAATTACTGCAATATAAACAAAAGCAAGATACCATTCAGGATAAAGTTCTGTTTATTACCAAGTTTGGTGTGGATAATGAAGATGTTAAGAAGATCCTGCTGAAATACTGGCACATCTTGGCCACGGAACCAGCATTAAAAGAGGTGGTAGATGGGAAACTACAGATGGTCTATAAAAAAGGTAAAAACTTAAGGGACACGTTAGTCCATAGTTTCCTGCCCTATAGCAAGAATTCCTCGATGGGCTGGATTCCTTCAGCACCAAAGGGATGTTATAATTCTCTACCTCCTCGGATCAGAGAGTGCCTGTCCACTGAGTCTTTTAAGGCCTCATTAAAAAGTTATTTATTTGAATTAGCTTCTTGCTGATAACATTTGTTTATTCTGCTGCCTTTTAATTGTTTATATATGTATTTGTTCTTGTTGTGTGTTTGTCATATTTGTTATGTATTTCCGCTTTGACATTTTGAAGAGCGCCTTTATAAATAAATATTGATTTGATTTTGATTTAAATGTGGCAGGTGTGTACAATGCAGGGTTGTGACTAAAACAAAGGTTTTCCTTACAAAAACCAATCCTAAGACCTATGAGATACGACATTTTATTAATTGCAGCATCAATCATGTCATCTATCTCGCTACCTGTTGTTGTGGGGCCTTCTATGTGGGCATGACCACTCGTCTACTTAAAACTAGAATAAGTGAACATTTGAGTTCAGTTAGACAAAACACTTGTAAGAGTGCTTTAAGTTTTCACCTACAAGAAGTGGAGGACAAATGTGGTCATGATTATTTTTTTATTGGAATTGACCATGCATTTGTGGGACCATGAGCTGGCAATGTGGAAATGATTTTAACTGAAAAGGAATCATTCTGGATTTACACACTGGGTGCACTTAAACTACCAGGTTTAAATAATGATATTGATTTAACAGTGCATCTTCTGAAGTAGTAATCTATGTGTGAACCAGTTTAATTCATGAATTCTAGGATCTGTTGGTAAATGAGACATGTCTGTACATGATTATCCTGTACTTTTGATACACTTCATGTTATACCACAGAACAGTTCCAGTTAGCATAACAGGGGCAAATACATTTTTCAAAAATGAAATGAAGTAAACATAGTTACTAAGCTGGGTAATCAAATTAAATGGTTTAACAGGATGTGTAACACAGAACAACCAGCAAAATAAAATTTAAAATGTATAACAATAACATAAAAGAGCATATTCAGTGGAAATGGATGGGGGATGTGGGTGGTGGCTGGGGGGGGGGCATAACACCTTTAGCCTTCTTCTAGTGACACATCATCCATGAAGCAGCCCTCACAGTCTTCAAGACTGGAGTTATCACCAGGTGGAAATTCGGTCATCATTGCTGTTCATCTACCTCCCTGCTAGTAGAGGCCTTACCAGTGTGGACGTCTTCATTGTCATCATTGTCTCAGAGACACAGTTCTTGGGGAAACACCACTGAAATAACTGTTATGTGGCATGTAAGCCCCATTCATTTTTATAAATGTTAGGATGGAAACATTCTTTGGTGACAGATTTGTCCTACGATCATGCAAAATGGCCCCAGCAGAACTGATCACTCGTTCCACACTGACAGTGGATGGTGGGCAGCTGAGGTATTTAAAAACAACAGATGCCAGTGCAGGCCAATCACTCACTTTGCTGCTCCAGTGATGCCAATAGCTCATCAGTGATGCCAAGATGCTTGGTGTCTCCCATGTAGACATCCACAATACATTGTGCTGCCCTGAGTCCTGCTGCCTCGTCATGCTCCTCCTCCTTGTCTTCAATTTCTTCCATGCCCACCTGGTACAGTGCACCCAAATGGGGTTACCTGCTGTGGTGTGCTGTGACTTTGACATTTTCTCAGATCTGGTGGCCTGTGATGAGCTGCAGGTGGTGGTGGTAGCCACACCTGGTATATGTGCCCTTTGTGTCTCTCTGCATTTTTTATCTGTGTGCCACGTATCCATCTGACAAGGTAATTGGTCAATTTGTCCACTTGCACACAACCCCCTTCAATCATGGCAGGCAAGCCACGCTTGTACTGTGGATCCAGCAATAGCAAACTCATCAGGCTGCATAATGCCAGAGATATGTGATTTGCTGTCCAGTATACAGAGCATGTGACCCATTACATGAACAGAACTGTGATCATCACTTGCCTCCATCTGGTGATGGACATTCACCAGTGTCTGCCTCAGCACGCATATAAGGGGTATTGACTGACTTACACAAGCAGTGTCCCCACTCACAGCCTGTGTTGCATGCTCAAATTGACACAGAATGCATATTACGCCATCCATTTTTCGCTTCTGCTCTGTTGTTAGGACGATGGACACTACAGCTCTGTCCCAGGTGGTGTGCAGCAGTAGGTAATCTGAAACCGCCTTGTACTGCTCATAAAGCTGATCCAGCATGAACAGCATGGAGTTCCACCTGGTAACAACACAAGCTTCATACAGAGCTGAGGCAGATGGTTAGTGCGCTGCCGCTCACGCAGATGGTCATGGGCCTTTGCAGAATGGGCAAAGTGCACACAGATGCATCTGGTGACAGATACAGTTTCCTTTATTTCATCATGGTTCAGAAATTGCTGCACAACTACATTAAGGCAGTGTGCCAGGCAGGGAACTCTGAAAAACCATCATCAGTAATGCACTTAACCACATTAGAGCCATTGTCACTGGCAATAAACCCCGCTGGGAGTGAGTGTGCATTTAGCCACTCATCAATCTGATTTAGCAGCATATTCAACATTTTCTCACCAGTGTGAGACCCCATAACACTCTGCATAGTTATGGTGGCATTCTGATGAATACCAGGTGTGTTGCTACCACCACAATTTTACTTTACACAGCTTTTGCCAGGCCCCAAATCAACAACCAGCCCAGGTACCTATGCCCAGTGTGTTGTTATGCACAGATATGAGCTGCCCACTGTTTGCCCACTTGTCCACATATCTATGCTAAGGTGGATATATTTGGAGGCAGAATGCTTCATGGCATATAGGAAGGACTGTGAAATCTCTGCTGTAGAGTTCAGGCATGGCACATTTTGAGAAATGCACTCGCTATGGCACCTGCCATTTGGGACAGGCACGGGCCATCAAACTTCAGAATCCTGGATTCTCCACAAAGGAGAAGGGCAATGGGTTGATGGCAAGCATTTCAGCAGTGGCTGCATTCAGCTCATGGGCAGCAGCATGATTCGGGGGTACTTTGAGTGCCGCTCAAACACACTCTTCAATGTGGGCTGCATCTTGGGAGCGGGTCGACAAAAATGCTTTACTTGTGCCATCAATGTTGTTCTTGCTGGGGTACCAGGTGACTCTTGGTGCCTGGGATGTGCAGTATGTATGAAACTGATTATTTTGGAGGATTTGGTGCCTGGTGGTGTACTTTTATAACTTGAAGGAGTGGCAGCTCCATTGCTACTATGCCCACTGCTCGAGAGAGAAAATTATTCCTCACACTCCTCCTCCTCCTCCTCCTCCACCGACCCACTCAGCACCTCCTTCCTCCTGCTCTATTGCACTGCTGTCACTAACATTAAGCTTGACAAGGGAAGTCCCATCAACAGCTCTGGTATCTTTCTGGTGTTGGTACCAGTGCAATGGGTGCTTGTTTTTCAAGTGGGCGTGTTGGCCACCGGTGCCTAAGTGGCTTCCCTTTTTTCCATGACTTACATGTGCTTGACACAGCTGATATATTGCCACTGTGTCATCAGCTGCATCAAGCATGAAAAAATCCCAAACTAGGGACTTTGCACCTCTAGATTTGACATGGGACTGAGACTTGGAGAGCAGAGCCAAAGGTGTGGAGGTTTTTGCTTTTTGGGCCACTTGCATGATTTCCACCATGCTACATTTGGGAGGTGGGGTGACTGGACAGCTTGTTGTAGGCTTGCTGATATCCTCACCCTCAATCTTGTCATCTAAATAGGCTATATCATCACCCTTCATCTTTTTCACTTCTGGCTCTCACAATGGATTCAACACCTCATCATCATCAGTACCAAAACATATTATATCCTCCTCCTCATCCCTATCACTGTCTACTGTCCAACAAACTTTTCCCTTCTCTGGCATCTCCTCACTGTGGGGGGGGGGGCTGACTTTCCTTATCTCCTTCTCCAGGAGAAACAGACTGAAGCTGGACACTATCACCCTCACCACCATCAGCTCCTCCTTGAGCAGGAACAACAGTCACACTGACAACTTTTTCAACCTCCTACTGCATCTCTGTGCCTCCACTGGTGTAAGTGTCTCCCTTATTCCCAGTAACATCCCCAACAAGCATACTAGCTAAAGATTGGGTGGTAAAAAATGAGTCACAGACTTCAAGCCACTTCTAACTTCAATTTTGCTGCTTCTGGCTGCCGCAGCAGCAGTGGAGCCCAGAGAGGGCACTGATTCAGAAATAGGTTTGCTTATTCCAACAGACTTCTTTGAGCCACCTTCCTCCCTGGCACCTTTACCTGAAGTTGAACATCTCTTAGCAGGCATATTTATATGCTTGTTTCATTTGGTTTCCTCCGTAAGTATATTATTATGTATTTCAAAATTGAAAAACATTGGTGAAATTCAGGATAATGGTGAAATTTCATCTTACGCGACAGTGAAATTGGTGAAATTTTGTATTACACGAGTGAAATCAGAGGCAAAATTACTTTTCACCTAAGAGAAAAATTTTGCATAATGTAGGAATTATGCGAAATATTTTGCTAGGTGAAATTTTCCAATTTCACACATCTCTACTCCTAGATAGTGGGACCAGGCGCACTGCTCTACCCCTGGCATCCGCCAAGGGTCAGTAGGCACCGGTCCTCTACTCCACCCTCCCTCCCAAGAAAAGGTGAGCAGCCAGCAGATGCTCAAGCCTTCTTTGCCCGGCCAGACCTCCGATGCCCGAGTCCATTCCCGAACCAGGGTCACCAGCATTGCAGTGGTGAATCTTTTGACTGTGTTAGTGAGCCAGCATGTGGGGGACTTTAATTTACCTGACATAGACAGGGCCATTCCTGTGCCAGGAGTAAGAGAAGTCAGGCTATGCTTGATACTTTTCAAGACTGCCTACTAAGACAACTTGAAAGGGATCCCAACAAGACAGGATATGGTGCTCACTAACACCGATGTAATTAAAGCAGTGAGAGTTAGGGAGCCACTCACAAATGATGACCACACCTTGATTTGGTTTGAAGTAGCCCTGATGACCGAGAAAACACACTCTGTAATGGAGGTCTTGGATTTTAGAGGAGCAGACCTTAATAAGCTCAGAGAGGTGGCTCAAAATAAATTAAAGAGTGTGGACTATGGGGCAGGGACAGAAGAGAGATGAGAGGTAATCAAAGGGGCCATTCTTGAAGCTTCACAGCTTTGCTTAAAGAGAGTAACTAAAATAAATAAATTCAAGAAACCACTTTTGTTTTCTGTGAGGGCCAGGGAAGCAGTAAGGGCCAAAGGGATGACCTTCCACAAATTCAGAGAGAAGTAGGGAGAGGCAGAAAGGGAAGAATACCTTCAGAGGATGAGGGAGGGTTAAAAAGTAATGAAGGAGGCAAAGACAGACACAGAGCTATGCTTTGCCAAAATGGTCAAGCATGGAGAAAATTTTTTTTTTGCTGTATAAGTGAAAAAAGAAGGAGGGGTGGGGTAGTTAGGTTGTTAACTTGGGGGGCATAATTGCGGAGGATGAGCAAAAGGCTGCAGTCCCAAATTACTGCTTTTGCTCAGTCTTCACGAGGGAAGATAGCAGTCCTCTGCCTGAGCGTGCCATTAAAGTGCATGTGAAATGGATTCTGGAGATGGTGAAGCCATCATTTACTGGGGATAGGGTGTGAAAGGGTCTAGCAGCCCTCAAGTCAGACAAGGTCCTGGGTCCGGATGGAGTACATTCAAAGGTGCTCGGAGAATTGCCAGATGAACTGTCTGAACCTCAGGCAGGCCTTTTCAATACCTCTTTTTGAATGGGGGTTGTCCTGAGAAACTGGAGAGTGGTTGATGTTCTTCCGCTACATAAGGGAGGGAGGGAGGAGGGAGGAGACAAAGAACAGCTAGGCCACTACAGACCCATCAGTCTGACCTCTATTGTTGGGAAGCTGATGGAGTCCCTTATCAAAGCAGACCTTGTGGACTAGAAACATAGAAACATAGAATTTGACGGCAGATAAGGACCGCTTGGCCCACCCAGTCTGCCCATTTCCCTACCTACTGGATAAGCTGCAGATCCTAGTTAATCAGCAGCCTACTTCTTCCTACCCCCAACCCCTAGAATGGACTTATGACTGTCCCATGCATGCTTGAATTCCACCACTGTTTTTGACTCCACAAAATCCTCCGGAAGGCCGTTCCATGCATCCACAACCCTCTCTGTAAAAAAATACTTCCTTAAATTACCTCTGAGCTGCCCCCCCCATCTTCAAATTGTGCCCCCTTGTTCTTGCACACCTCTTTTTTTGAAAGATGCTACCCTCTTGGACTTTGTTGATTCCCTTGAGGTACTTGAAAGTTTCTATCATGTCCCTCTCCTCCTTTCCTCGAGGCTATACATATTAAGCTCCTTTAGTCTCTCTTCATATGTCTTCCGCAGACCCTGCACCATTTTAGTCCCTCCTCTGGACAGCTTCCATCCTGTCTATGTCTTTGCGGAGATTGGGTCTCCAAAACTGCACGCAGTACTCAGATGGGGTCTCACCAGCTGTCTGTACAGAGGATAATAACTTCCTGTTTTCTACTGGTGATGCCTCTCCCTATGCATCCCAGTATCCCCCCAGCCCTCCTTGCTGCCCTCTCACATTGCTTGCCCACCTTTAGGTCATCTGATATGACTACCCCAGGTCCCTTTCCATTTTTGTTGTTGTTAGTATCTCACCCTCATTGTGTACTCTTCCCTGGGTTTTGTTCCCCAGGTGCATTACTCTGCACTCTTAGCATTGAATCTAAGCTGCCATACATTTGACCATTCCTCTAACCTTGCCAAGTCCCTTCTCATCCTTTCCACCCTACCCTGTGCATCAACTCTGTTGCAGATCTTTGTGTCATCTGCAAAGAGACATACTTTTCCTTCAGTCCCTCTGCAATGTAAACATAAAGACATTGAAGAGGACCGGTCCTAATACTGAACCCTGCGGTACCCCACTAGTAACCCCCCTTTCTTCTGAGTGGACTCCATTTACTATTACTCTCTGTGTCCTATTCTCCAGCCAATTCTTTACCCAGGCTGTCATCTTTGGACCCACTCCCAGACTGGCTAACTTGTATATTAATCTTTTGTTTGGGACTATGTCAAATGCCTTGCTAAAGTCTAGGTAGGCCAAGTCCACAGCCCCTCCCTGATCTACTACTTTGGTCACCTAGTCAAAGAAATCTATCAGATTCATCTGGCATGACCTTCCCGCTGTGAATCCGTGCTGCCTAGGGTCCTGTGCCCCTCTGGCCTCTAGATACTCGACAATTCTTTCCTTCAGAAGTGATTCCATCATTTTCCTATCACTAAGGTTAAACTAACAGGTCTGTAGTTTCCTGCTTCTGCCTTGCTCCCACTTTTGTGAAGGGGAATCACATCTGCCCTCCTCCAGTCCTCAGGTACCACCCCATCCTCCCATGATTTGTTAAAGAGGGTAGTCAGTGGTGTCACTAGTTCTACCCTTAGTTCTTTTAGAATTCTGGGATGAATTCCATCAGGCCCCATTGCTTTGTCCTGTCTGGAGGACTATCTGGAGGGTTATGGTTGTCACAAACACACTCTGGAAGTCAGGCCCTCTGCTCCCACAGTGCCAAACCTCATAGTGCAATATGTGAACAAGAGACAAACAGGGCAACCCTCCTGTCTGTTTTGGGTCTGAACAACTACTGTACCAGTCTCAAGTCCTGGGATCAACTATGAACCCTTTTTCACTAGCACGCCCAGTTAACAGGATCAAACATTACAACCTCTTCGGGGAAATGCAGAGCAATACTTAACCCAGCGGGCACCCAACCTAGTTCACAATCCCCCCTTTTTGACTCAGTTGAGACCTAGGTACTTTTCTTACCTTGGTGCATTTGGTAACACACTATAAGCACTTAACAGTTCTGTCAGGATTATCAGCACTTTGTCCCAGCATTCACATTCAAAATGAAGAAAAGGCTCTGGCAGGATTTCAAGAAAAACAAAATTTACTAACATTAAAATAGTAGATGAAATACAAAACACAGAACATATACCATTAAGTGCACAGTCAAAAGAAATTAAATGGACAATTTAAACAAAACCGCCTTATTACTGAATATTTAATCCTACCCTAGTTTCAACTGGCAAGTAGTGGAGGTTGATTTACCAACTGTAGTAGAAGTGCTCTTCCAGAGAGTGTGTACTGTCAGGAGTTCAGAGATAAAAAGCACAATCTTCTCTGAGCTTTGCCAATATCAATTAGGAGGAGAAAAAAGGTCCCACTCCGCTTGTGAGGTCACAGCTCAGTAGTGATGCTGGCTGTGAGGTCATTCAGACCTGGATACTGAATTGTAGTCACAGGCATCTGCATGTTGCTAAATATCCCATATGTATATATATATTTTTTTTCATTAGTGAGCCTGCATTATGGCAGGTCAGAATTACCCCTTCGTTTTTTTTTTGGTTTACACTTTTTGCCATTTACTGTGTAGCAGGGGGGTGCTACCTATAGTTCCCCCCAGTCCGGTTGGTCTCTCAGTTCCCTTGCCTGCTCCATGTCTCGGTGCTCTACCCTTTCCTCTGGTCCATGCTACGGCTGTATCACAGTGGGTATGTACCCCACCTCCATGGAAGCTGGGGGTCAGGATCCAGGGGGAGCAACCCAGAGTCAGAGCAGCAAGGTGCTGTCGGACCTCCATCATACAGCGTGCCAAGGAATTATTTTATTGGTATGTTCCCTTATTCTCCTTGGCTCAGGCGTGCAATGGTGCCAATGCCACCGCCGTGCATGCTGCCATGCACCATGTGTCAGACGCCACCTGTGCTGACCCTTCATTTGAGCCACCGCATGCCACGAACCCCAGCTGCCAGGAGTTGACACAGCTGTGGCTTCTCCATCCCTCCCTCCCCAGAGAAGGAAAGCAGTCACTAGGACACTCAATTCTTCTCCTTCCTGGCTGACCTCCGATGACCCAGGCTCGTTCCTAAACCCGGGTTGCCACTGTGGTGTGAGGTGTGGTGTCCAGCGCCTCAATCCTCAGCTCCACCGGGCTGGCCCCAGAATTACCCCTTTGATCCTCAGGGAAGCTTCCTGACAGCTATTTCTCCTAGCGGTGAGAAACGTAACAGACATCTGTCAGAAGTTTCTTCCCTCCTAATAGGTCATAAGATGCAATACTTTATACAAGTGGCTTGTTTTACAACCTGTTACAACCTGGTGTAAAGGAAACTCTTCATTAGATTTTCCACTGGGTCATGGACAGTGAAATCTCTCCTTACCACACTTTTTAAATCCCAGCTCCCATGGTGCTCTTTTGCTGGTTACCATATTTTCAAGCAGACATTCAAAGAAACATGTTTTTATATCACAAATATAATACAATATAATAAGCAGATGCTATCATAGTGACAATGGTCTCCAGCATAATAAGCAGCATGGCTTTGTGGCAGGGAGGTTGTGTCAGACAAACTCAGTAATCTTTTTTGACTGGCTAGAAAGGAATTGGAAAAAGGCCATATCCTGGATCTGCTGTATTTTGACTTCAGGAATTCTTTCGACTCTGTGCCTCACAGACACCTGCTGAAGATGTTGGGGGACCTCGTGGTGGCTAGGGATGTAGTTAGATGGGTAAGGAACTGGCTAAGAGGGAGACAGTAGCAGGTATTGGTAAATGGAGTAAAATGAGAGGAGAGAGAAGTCAGAAGTTGGGTACTGCAGTTAGGTAGTGCTAAATGGAGTAAAATGAGAGGAGAGGGAAGTCACAAGTGGGGTACTGCTGTTCGGTAGTGCTAAATGGAGTAAAATGATAGGAGAGGGAAGTCACAAGTGGGGTACTGCTGTTAGGTAGTGCTAAATGGAGTAAAATGAGAGGAGATGGAAGTCACAAGTGGGCTACCCCAGGGATCTGTCCTGCGGCTGGTCCTTTTTAACATGTTCATCAGTGACATTGGAGAAGGAATCCAGGGTAGGTCTCTTCACAGATGACACCAAGCTCTGCATAAGAGTGGATAGTGCAGAGGAAATCAGAGAAGCACAAGAGGACCTACAGATGCTAGGGAGATGGTAAAAGGTCTGGCATTTGAATGTTAACACCAAAAAGTTTAAGGTAATGCACCTAGGGAAAAAGAACCCCAGGAAAGTATAATGGATGAGTGGAGTAGAACTCAGTACTACAACTGAGAAGTGTGACCTCAGAGTCATTATCAGTGACATCCTAAAGCAGGCTAGCCAATGTGACAAGGCTTACAGAAAGGCAAGCAGGATGCTGGGTTGTATAGGGAGAGATATTCACAGTAGGAGGAAGGAGGTGATACTCCCCCTCTAGAGATACTAGATGAGGCCGCATCTGGAGTACTGTGTCCAGGTTTGGGACCCTCACCTTGGAAAAGACAAAGATAGGTTAGAACCATTACAGCATGGGGTAATGAAGATGATTCAGGACCAACAAGGAAAATCCTACAAGGAACGACTTAGGGCACTGAATATGTATTTGTTGGAGACCAGAAGAGAGAGGGGGTGATAGAATAGAGACATCAGATTCCTGAAGGAAATAAACAAAGTGAACTCCGAGGAACTGTTAACCAAAAACACCAGTTCAACAACGCATGGGCACAACTGGAAGCTGAAAGGAAAAGGCTCAAGAGGGGTGTAAGGAAGTATTACTTCATTAAAATAGTGGTGGAACCATGGAACCGATTGCCAGCTGAAGTGGTGGTGGCCAAAACTGTGGGTGGATTCATGTGTGCTTGGGATAGAATGAAAAGTATAGACGTCACTGCAAGTGACAAGGGAAGGGAATGAAATAGAAAAACTTCTACAGGCCTATGGCACATTCATAAGGTAGAAAAAATGGGCAGACTGGATGGGCCTTGCGGTCCTTATCTGCCGTCAACTTCTATGTTTCTATGTTTCTGTGTTGGACATGGGTTAAACCCTGATCGACACCAGGTGGCGAGGCTCTATAGAGACATATCATCAGACTGGATGGACCGTTGTTTTCACAGCTGCAGTGGGAGGAGCCCTGCAGCCATTTTGGAATCATTAAGAAAAAGGAGCAGACCGGATACGGTCTGCTCCTTTGTCTTTGGAGTCCTGGTAATGGAGGCAGGCATGCATCCACTGTGCTCTTTGTTTGGTTGCTGGAACACGGCACTGTCTGCCATGTCCAATATAGCCACTGGTGCTTGCTGCACATGTACAAGTTCCCACACATGCTCAGATAATTCCAGCAGCCATCCTGGGCTTGGCGGATTCTGACACCGGCTGCCTGCCATGTTCAATATGTCCACTGTAGTTATCTGAGCATGCAGAGGTACTCATACATGTGCAGTAAGCACCAGTGGCCACATTGGACACAGCAAACTGCCAGTGGCACTCCAGAGTTGCCAATCCCCATCAACTACAGCCGTGCTGGCTCTGGACAGAGTTGATTTTTTCTGCCATGATTTTCTAAGTGTCTATCCTACAGGATGGACAGGCAGATGATGTTACCCCAAGTGATGAAGGGGTGGGTCACCAGAGCTGTGCTGCTGAGACAGTGTCCAGACAGACAGCACATAAAGCTCTCATACAGGAGCATTTCACTAATAGGGGTGGGGGGGCCTAGCCAGCCAGCTTGTCACTGTGATAATATCTCACCTTGAGTGTTTTTCTGCCCATGGGGGGGCATATGTGAACATGCCCATGGATGTATGGGGTGGTCATATGTGGCTGTTTACAGGGTGATGAAATGTGGCAGTGTACAGGGGGGGTCATGAGGCAGTGTAGTGTTCCAGGTATGTGTACGGTATGTGATTTCGTGTCACCCTGTGTTAATGGAAAAGTGTTGCTGGCAGGACTCACTGCTTCTGAGCCAGTTGTCTTTCTAGCCATGTGGATGACCATTTGCCCAGATGCTGGGTCTTTACCATTGCCTTGCCTCCTCCTTGTGGCTGTCTCTCCGGCTGCGTGCATGACACCTGTTGTAGTTGACTGTCCCTCTGGACATCTGGAAAACTGGGACTGGCAGGTATGAGGTGCATTAGGATGTCTAGGTGTGCCATGGGTGTGTCTTGGGGCCACTGGGGTTAGCATGTGTTGGCTGGATGGAGACCTCTGGGTGTGGAATGGGACAGATGGGGTGACCATGACATGCCCAAATTGCAGGTGGTCTGTCAGCCTCTCAAGGAGGTCACAGATTAGTTCTATGCCTCTGCATATCCCCCTCACCTCAATAGTCAGGTCCTTCAGGGCCTTTGTGTTCTGGTGCTGTGCCTGGAGGCGGTCTTGTTCCAGCTAGTGCACTTCTGGGTAGTAGGTGTGGAGTACACAACATGTGAGTGGCCTCCATGTCTGGCTGGACTAGTAGCTTGAGGGACCCTCTTCCCCACTGTGAAAGGGCTGTTATGTGGTACCCCTCATCACTTCTGTGTTCTGCTGTCTGCTATCAATGGGAAGACAGCCTGTGACATGTGGCTGTGCACATGTGCTGGCAGGCCGTGCATGTGGGTCAGCCACATGTGGCAGTCGTGTGATGTACTCTACGCCTGGTTCTCTGCCATGGGGCACCTGTCCATGGTGTAATGGTGGTGAGGGTTCCAAACTGGAGGTGGATGTAGGTTGGCTGTCTGTGGGGGTGATATCTAACTCATTCACATCCATATGTGTCTCCTCCATTGTCACCATGACTGTGTCCTTTGGTATAGTCTACTCATCCATTATTCCCACTGACTGCTGTGTCATACCTGGGGGTGAGAGGAAGGACCAGTGTTACATGCTGCACCACTGCTGGGGAAGTATCTACTATGGGCCACTTTAGGTAACACCTATCTGTACCATCTTCCTGTCCCTGGCTGCCTGTGTGGGATTTAGAATGCTTGGCATGCTCCACAGAGGGTTCTGTATCCACATCTGGGGTGTATTCCATCTCAGGGTCTGTAGGGTGCAACACAGGGTGGTTAGCATTCCCACAGTGCAAGGAATGGAGGCAGAGGTAAACTGCACACATACTGCAGGGGTTGGGATTGATTTAGTGCATTCTAGTTGATACTTGGGGGTTTGTGTGCACTGCACTTAAATTGATTTTTTGCATTTCTGCATATATCTTGATTTTCTGTTAACAGGGCTAACAGAGGGGCTCTATAGTATTTCTTTTTATTTTAGATATTGTAAGAGTAATTATTTATTTTATTTTATTTACTTAATTTTTGTTGACCGGGTAAGTGCACTAGACAAATTCTGCCTATTTTCAGGCACGACCCAGGGGAAGGGGATGCAGATGAATGCCAATTGACTTTGAACTAGATTAAGCTGTTGGTGGTATTTTAGTGAATGGGGGAAAATTTGGCCGGGGCACTGGGGAAATTCCCCTATTCACAGGTAGGGGAACCTAACATCCTGGTTCTTGGACCTAAGATGGCGGCCGCTATGCAGGAGCAGAGTATGGAGCTGAGTATGGACCACGGAATGGTATAGACTTCAGTGACGATGAATACTCGTGCTGTGGTTACTTCTTTGGATTTATCTGATATGGAACCCACAAATGCTCCTAGTGGTTTACTTCTGGCTGTGTCGATGACAGATGTTTCTCTGGCAGGTCGTGATGCTGTTTCTATTGGCCCGAATGCTTCAATTCCTTTATATGATGGAGGTGTTTTAGATGTGACTACGCTGAGCCCCGTGATGCTGGCTTTACTACGCCAGGAGGAGGAGCGGCACCAGGTGGCTTGTCGATCACTTTTGGCCCGCATGATTCCTTTGCCTGCTTCTCCACAGTCTGAGTCTTTACCCTTGGAGGCCAATTCCATGGAAGTGTCTCCCCCACCCCAGGACTTGAGTGTTATGGCTCCTCAGCTGTTGGTAGTGGAGCAACAGTTTAGTGATACTGGGGCTTTACCTGCTGTCGATACAGTTTGTACAGGGTCTCAGTCTGGACTGACTTCTGCATGTGCTCCACCCAGCAGCGGTCTTCCCGATGCTCCCCTACCTATTGTTGATTCCTCTACTGTTTTGCTGGACCACTCAGTTGAGTTGTTGGCAGCACCCCTTGAGACTCCTGGATTGGTTCTACCGTGGGATGATGCAGTGACTCTTGAACATGTCACTGCTTCTGCCTGGTCTGTTGAGCAAGCTTTGTTGGCTGCTGGGTGGGAGCGTGGTTCCTCGACCGGTCAGTGGGTTTCGGGAGCTTCCCCTATTCGGATCCTTCAGACTGTATCGCTTGTACAGACTCAGCAGTCACTCAGCTGGGGGGTTGCTTCTTCACCTTTACAACTACTGGATGATTTACTCCTGATTCAGAATCATGTACTGGCTTTTCCTGGAACTTTGGTGGGCCCGATGAGGGCTTCTTTGGAGACAGTCCCCCCCCCTTCTGCTTCTGAGTGTCTAACCCCAGGCTCTAAAGTATCTAACTCAGCAGTGGCCTCTCGGTCTCTCACTTCATCTAAGAGACTTCCTCCTCGTGGCCCGATGCTGCCTGCCAAATGACATAATGCAGTTCGGCTACGTTATCTTGGGGGTATGACTGAAGCCCCTGACAGAGTTTTTGTTGCTCAGACTTTGCTTAAGGAATCTTTAACGTTTTTTGCTAATGAGATTCATGCTTTGTTGCATGTCTCTGGGGAATCGACATTCGATGTCAGTTTTAAGACGCAACTGAACTTAGAACGTTTTTGGTTGAAATATCACAGAGTCCAGAAATCCCCATTGTAAACTCCTTTCTCTGTATTACCCCTGTCTCGACCCACTCAGAAAACAGTCACCGTTCTGTTCCATAGTGATGGGGTTAACTCACTGGCTTAAGGCTAGATGCACTGTTCTCTCGGAACCTGAGGCTATTTTTGACTCTGAGCAACTGTGGACTGGGGGTTGGAGGGTAAGTGTCATGCTCAAAATGACGGACTCTGTTCTGGTCCATCTCCCCAACAATTTCTTTTTAGGAAGGGATAGAGGGGCCCTTTTTAATTCAGGACAGCCCAAAGCATGTTATCGCTGTGGGTCTGTCGCTCATTTGAGTAGTGCCTGTGACCAGATTAAGTGCATGGTTTGTGGGGTCTCGGGCCGTTCTGGTTTCTCTTGTGTTGAACAGGAACATTGTAACTTATGTGATGTGCTGGGCCATAACTTCCAATCGTGCAAGTGGGCGGCACATGATATTCCTGATCTTGCTGATGGTGCTGATCAGCGTCTTTACATTACATTGACACAGAAAAAAAGGATCCTTGCCCAAAAGGAACATGGATGTGGACGGAGATGGTGGCCTGGTTGTTCCGGGAGAGGACGACGCTGTTGCCCCTGCTGTCCCTGTGCACAAACCTCGGGAGTTGTGCCTCTAATCCCCCGTTCTACTGCTTCTGGTGCCACCCTGCCTCTTTCTCCTGTTGAGCCTACTATTCCATCGATGGCTGCTGGTGAGGTTTCTGAGGCTGACCTTCCTATGGAACGGACCCCTGGTGACCAGTTGGTCTCGGATGCTGTTATTTCCTCACCCCAAAACCCCTTGCCTATAGTTTAGCTGGACTCGAGGACAATTGGACCATCCCCTCCTCCTCGCCAACCAGGCTCAGTCCCTGCTGTTGCCCGGGTGACTTGTAGCAAAAAATTGTTGGACTCTCGGCCTACCCCTGGAGCTCTTCTCCTTTCAAATAAATTTGATCTCTTACAGTCTACAGGGGATTCTTAGGCAGATTCTGATCCTTCCTCCCTGCCATCTTCCATGCCAGATCATTCTACTGATACAGAAGCTCTGATTGAGCACACTGGGTCCCCAAAGCGGAAGGCTAAAACTAAACATGACAGGTCTGCCTCCAGCAAGGGGAGACTGAAATGATGGAGACTATATACTGTATATACAGTATATATATATATTTTTTTCTTTATTTTTTCTGATGTTGTCTGCTGGGCATGTTTTTCATTCTCTTAATGTTAATAGTATCAATAATTCTGCAAAATGTGATTTAGTTTTCTTCTATTTCATGTTTTCTGTTTCAGGTATTTTTTTTTGCAGGATGTTCGTTTTCATACCTTGCATGAAATTATGCGAGCCACTAGGGCTTGGTACCTGGGCCCCTCGTTTTGGTCCATTGGTCAGGAGACTGCTTCTGGGGTGGGTAATTTATTTTGTTCATCTGAGATGAAGTTGCTTAAATTGTATGACTTGGTTCCTGGCCGTGTTCTTATTTTAGATGTCCGGTTTCACTATATTTATTACAGTCTTATTAACTGTTATGCCTCACAAATGAAGGCTCTTCGGGTTGAGATGTTTAAGACTATTTAGCCCTTTTACATACCTCGCAGTTTGTTATTTTTGGTGGTGACTTTAATTGTGGTTTATCCATGTCAACTAAACTTTATTCGGATTCTCTTTTTTTAGCCTCCCTGATTAAAACGACTAACCTTCTCGGCTCTTTTGCATTTCATACTAACCTGCATACGCCAACATTTTTTAAGGGTAATTTGGCTATGAGAATTTTTTTTTTTTTTATTTCCTCTTCCTTATCCATTCAGACTGTGGTTGTTCAACTGGCTGAGTTTTCTGATCATGGGATGGTATCTCTTACTCTTGGTGATGTTAGTGCTATACAGAGGGGCCCTGGTACATGGAAAATGAATACTTCAGTTTTATATTTTCTTCTTTATCCTGGCTGGTCCGCTGTCACCGTCAGCCCTGGTCATGGCCCCTGGGACTCCCACTGCCATCTACTGTTGCCATCCCTAGTTATCCCCAGCTTGCCCCCCCGGAGAGTGGGGCTGCGGCATCGGTCCCCATTATCCATGCTGTGGAACTGGTATCTGGTCGGGAATGCGGCGATGGCAGCTAATTGAAGCCTCAGGGAGGGCTTCACATAGACAGTGGACCCACCCGCCATCTTTTTCCTGGTTTTTCTCAGAGGCGGGGACGTGCAATGATGCCAGCATCTGCCCTGACTCCCTGATGCCGAGTGCCGATAGCGTGAGTGACTCCCAGCTTCCACCAGGGGTCCTCATTGCACCAGACACTGCCCCACCCTCCCCCTCCGGAGAAGGAGAGCTGCCCATGGGGTGCTGTATCCTTCTCCCCCCGGCCAGCCCTTCGATGACGCAGGTCAATTCCCGAACCTGAGTTGCTGGCGCTGCAAGCAGAATCCCAACCACTGCACTGGCGGGCCGGCTGAATACTTCAGTTTTACTGGATGCTGATTTTACTTTGTTTTTGAAGGATTTTGTGGTGGCCAGAAAATCTGTCTTTCTCTTGTATGATAATGCTGTACAGTGGTGGTTGGACACTAAGCGTGATTTGGTTTATTTCTTGAAACATTACCGAAGGACTGTCTGCATGTCCTGATAATAAGAATTACCTCACCTCTCAGACCCATTTGCAGAGACTATTTACCCTGTCCCTTATGAGTAAATTTGACTATACCGCAGATTCAATATTTTAAGTCCCATATGCAACAATTTCATTCAGAAAAAGCTAAAACTATTCATCATCAACAGCAATTTGGTACACAGGGTTCTTTGGCTTCAGTCTGCCCCTTTGAGACTTGTAATTCCCGTATGGGCCATAAGGATATGTCCTCTCTGTATAACGCTTTGGGTCAGACAGTCCGGACTCAGTCTGCACTCATGTCGTTAGTTGCTGAATACACTGAAAAAAAATTTGCTCCATTGGCCTTTGACCTTGCACAGGCTGACATGTTGCTCTCTCAGATTGATTTTCCTGTGCTTTCCTTACAGGATGGTTCCCGTCTTGTTTCTGACTTTCTTCCATCAGAGGTCATGGACGCTATTCGGTCTTTGAAGATGACTACTGCCCCTGGCCCTGATGGTTTGCCATCGGAACTTTATACATTTTTGGCCCAAGATTGAGGGGATGGATTAACCTTAGTATACAACTGTCTTTTACACTGTACTTCTCTGCTCTTATCTTTTAACATGGATTCTTTGATTTATTTGTTTAAATCGGGGGATCAGAAGGCAATGGCTAATTGGCAGCTGATCTGTTTATTAAACACTGATTTTAAGTTACTTTCTAAGGTTTTGGCTAAACGCTTGATGTCTGTGGCTGCTGCATTGATTTCAGTCTGTCAAACATCCTCTGTCCCTGGACGTTCTATCCACTATAATTTGTTGGTGCTCTGGGAAACTTTTGAGAAGGGTCTTTTGAATTTGGTGAATGGTTATGTTTTGTCTCTGGACCAGAAACAAGCTTTTGATGTGGTACAGCATGAATTTTTGTGGTTGGTTCTGGCTAAGTTTCGGATACCCCATGAGTTTATCCGCTGCCTTCAGTTACTTTACCATACTGCCACAGTTTCTCCTGTAGTTAATGGTTGGCGTAGCCCTTTGATTGGAATTCAGCGTGGAGTCTGACAGGGTTGCCCCCTGAGTCCTATCTTATATATGTTTTTTAGACCCTTTACTGCAACTCTTACAGTCCTCCCCTGCCCTTTTACTGATTGTTCTGTCCCCTACAGTGTGTGTCTGTTCCGTTCTGTCCTATGCAGATGACATATGTTTATTGCTGCAGACTCCTGATTCTGTACTAGCTACCTTACACCTGTGCTCCACCTTTGGGGCAATGGCAGGCACTAGTCTTAACCTCCAGAAGTGTATGGGTCTTAGGGTGGGGCTGGATAGCCCGCCTTGGTGACTGTAGGGGGTATTCAGTTTGGTGTTGGTCCAATCCGGATTTTGGGTACTTTTTTTGGTGTGCTTCATCCGGATGTCTATAACTGGACGGCAAAACTTGACCTGGCACAGCGTAAGGTGAGTGGTTGGAATAAATGGAAGATGGGGAAAAAAAGAGGGTTTATCTGATTAAAACCTATTTGGTGCCGATCTTCTTGTTTCTTAGTTACATTTTTCTGCCCCTGAGGGTTTTGGAGACAAGATTGTTGAGTGTTTTTTTTTTCAGGCTGTGTGAGGTAGTCGGCTTAACCCTATACAATGTAATAAATTGTATCTTCCTATTGCTAAGGGAGGTTTGAACATGATTCACCCTTTATTTTTCTTTAATAGTATCTTTTTTATGGCTAATCTTTGCCCACTTTTCATTCATTCTGACTGGGGCTGGGAGCCCTGGGTTTTTGATACAATTCAGATTTGGTTTTGATTGTGGGAAGGAGGTACTTCGTGAGTGGTTAAGCAATTACCTACTGCCCCTCTCTATTGGAGGGATACTTTTGTCAGATTGTAGCAATGGAAGGTGCTTCCTTCTGGGATTATTTCTGGTAAAAGGAAACGTTTGTAATTTATGTTATTGGATACTGTTTGTCATGTCCCTGTTATGTTTGATCATTGTCAAGTTGATAAACGGACGTGTTTTACAGTTTTTGCGGAATTCTTGGATCCCCCCCCCCCCGGATGTGGGATATGCACTGGCTTAGTTGCCATGTTAAACTAAATGTGAAGAGTAACCATAAGCATAAACAGCTGAGTGATAGGTATTGCAGTAGATTGCGCTGTTTTTCACTGATTGAAACAGTGGACCATCTTTTTTTTCACTGTTCTTTTATAACTGGATTTTGGGATTTTCTGGCCACCACATGGCAAGTTCCAGTTTTTGCTTCTATTTCTCTCGATAATTTGTTGTATGGGGAGACATCTGGTTCATGGAATGCATGGGATGGGGAGACTTTGGAAGTTATATTTACTGTGTGTAAATGGCATATTTGGTCTGTTCGGTGTTTATTCACCTTGCAACAAAAGCAGACTTCACATCTGGAACTTGTAGGACATATTACCAAAGACCTAAGGCTGATTTGTGCTTCTGAGCGTCGATCCTTGCAGGATGCTCTTTGGTTGGCTAAATGGAGGGGTTTGTCTTGGATTACTGACTCTGATGTTCTTATTACTTGAAGGCTGCCCTTCCTTGGTGTACTCCAGATGCTGTACTTTTTGTTCCATTTGTGATTTTTATTACTGGAACTAACTTCTCTTTTTCTTTATTTTTTATGCAAGAGTTCAATGCTGTATTTCTTTTGTATGATTTTCTTTTATGGGTTGATATGTCTGTTGTATTTCTGTTTTATTTCTGTTATTTTGTCTTTAGTTTTTGTTTCTAATAAAAATTTCTCCAACACTTTTTGAGAAGTGCCATGGGATCTTTAACATCCACTTGAACTACCTCCAGAACAGGCAGAAGGGACCTCGGTTTAACATCTCATCTGAAAGATGGCACCTCATGACCCCCCTCATGCTGCACTACCGTGTCAGTATTGGGATATTAACCCAAGTGCCTGGTGTGGGGATAGAACCCACAGCCTTCTGATCTCCCGACCTCAGAGGTGAGTGTGCTACCTGCTGAGCCATTGACACTGCAATCAGAGGGGGGATTTGAAATTAGTTGGTTTTAATTTCCTCCATGGGCTTTACCGAGATGGAGATTGTGCTGCAACTACAGAAACTACAGGGCAGATGCGGTCTGGCTGAAGTGGAGCTCCATGACCAGGACGCCACACAGGGAAGTATATTTCATTCTTTACTGGGCTTGCCTGCTTGATTTTGATGCTGGGGTAAGGGAGTTCAGTGTATTTTATTCTTTACTGGGCTGACTGTTTGTTATTAGCTCTGGATAAGGGAATTCAGGCTGGTGTAGGTGACTCCATGAGTGCCTGCTCCTGATTGTTTTTTGGTTACTTCAGGAGGCACCCTCCCTCCCTCCCTATACCACCCATTCTGGGCTCATCCAAATTAATAGAAAGGGAGTAGATTCTTGTTCCGTGACAGAATTAGAGTGGAAAGTCCATTGCAGTGTCAATACTCACAGCAGACCAACTTGAACCCATGTTATAAGTAGCATAGTGTATGACAGATACATGGATATAAAATAATACTTTAAGGGGAAAAAAGGGTAACAATAAATTCTTTGAAGGTTAGCATAGGGGGGTGGTAGGAGCAGACAAGACATACCTACATAGTCAGAAAGAATGGTAGGCACCACGGGCTGGGGCAGGCAGAATGCAAGGGGAAGGGCTTGGGAGGGGAGGTTACATGGCAGCACTGCAAGAAGAGAGGTGGGAAGGGTAGTAGGTTGCAATAATTGTGGTACAGCAATCTTCCTAGGGATTGCTTGGAGGGTGGGAGGGGGGTAGTTGGTGTGTAGACAGCTTGAGCAGCTCAGGGAGGGGATTGGATGGCTGCGAAGGGAACTGAATGGAGATTGAGGGAGAGGATGGTGGGACCATATGGGCCAGGGGTGCAAGAGGAGTACCCCAGAACAGCATAGAGGACAGACTCAATGGAGAGCAGATACGGGGATGCATAGACCAAAGTCATCATCATCTCAAGGACAATCGGGAGCAGAGTCAGGTGAGTGGATAGTAGTCAGAAATGGGAAGAGGACAAGACCTAAGAAAGAGCATGTATGGATGCACGACACAGGGAACCAGGAGTAATTCAGGGAGGGGGAAAGGAACCAGCCAATAGGTTTTCAGTGCTGGTTAGTCTGGAGGATCAGGAGGGGAGGTAACTAGGAGAGGAGGAAAAACAATCGGGTAGCAAAGGCAGCATGGGGGTTAACAGTCAGATATCAAGTGGGATCAGGACATTGGAAACTGACTGTAGAAAAGGAGAATTTAAAGAGGTTGGAGGGGTGGAGATACATATGAAGATGGGAGAGGGGGAACAGGGAAGTGCTGATATGGGGAGTAAAGTTGTTGGTCCAAGGAGTGGAAGTAGGGAGTCAGGTGCAGGGAAGGGGAAAAGCAGGGAGCTGGTGAGAGTAGTAAGGAGGCGGGAATCAGGTGCAGGGAAAGGGCCGAGCAGGGAGGTGATGAGGGGCGAGAAATCAGGGATGTGGGCATTGTAGTGAGGGAGCAGGACTCTGACAAGAAATATGAGGATGATCTGGGAGAGGTGCGTGATATAGGAGGCCGAGTCCTCATTCTGGGTGATTCGATACTGAAAGGAATAAGATGGGGTGGCAAGGGCACCAGGAAAAGCAGCATATGGGTGGAAAGAATGCCAGGCATGACAGCAGAAAGGGTGGGTCAGTTTCTTCCTAAGTGTGTAGGGAGGAGAAGGGAAAAACCTCACATTGTGGTGCACATGGGCACAAATGACCTAGGGAAAGCAGGGTCGAGGAGGTGCAGGAGAGGTTCAGGGTAATGGAGAAGCTATGCGAGGAAGCAGGGCACTCAGTCACATTTTCAGAGGTGCTCCCAGTACCTAGGGCAAGTGCAGCAAGGAAACAACGAATAGTGGAGTTTAACACACGGCTGTGGCTTGGGTCCAGTCCATGGGGTACGGCTGGTAGAGCACCAGGGTGAAACGTGGGAAAATAAGATCCTGTATGCCCTAAAACGGTTACATTTGAGTAGGAAAGGCTCAGAGGTCCTAAAGAAGAGGCTGGAGGAGTACATAGGGTCCACAATTCATTTAATCTAAGGATGGGGGCGGTGAAAGGTTGGGTGACAAAACTGGTCTTCAAGCCAGGGAGCCCAATGGATCTTGCCCCCAGCTAGTATTATGAGGAATGTGTGTGTGGGGGGGTTCAACTAAGGGAGGCAATAAAGGAGTAAGGACTGGCCTGTTAAGGTGGGGGTCACACTGGAGAGTGCTCTCCTTAAATGCAAGGAGCCTAGGTAATAAGCAGACTTGTAGCCACTGATCACAGAAGGAGAGGTGGACACAGCTGCCATCACTGAAACATGGGCTATCCATTATCAGGACTGGGACCTAGTGGTCCCAGGGTTCAAGCTGTACCATAAGGACAGGGAAAGAGGGAAGGAGTGGCTATTTATGTAAGGGAAGGGATAATAAAATATATGTAGCAGGGAGGACGGCAGAGCTGAGATCTTATGGGTACAGCTTCAGGATTTAAAAGGTAAGAGGGTTAGGTTGGGGGTGGTATATAGGCCATCAGCCCAAAATGAAGATATTGATAGGGAATTGGCAGTGCAAATGAGGGTAAGAGCAAAGGGTAACATTGACTTTAATATGCCTGGGGAAGACTGGAACACCCCAGCTACCTCAATTGTCAGGGAACAGGTCCTCCTGGATGCTATCCAGGACAGCTTCCTGGTGCAGATGGTGAGGGAACCATTCAGAGAGGGAAATATACTGGACCTTGTGCTGACAAGTGGGGAGCATATGCTAGATACTGGAGTGGAGGATACCCTACCACCACACAGTGTGGTTCTCTCTTAATAAGGGTAGAAAGGCAACCAGGACCAGGAAAAGGTGGTAGACTTTAGATAAGCAGAATTTTCCAGGATGAAGGACATACTATGGGGGCACCTAAACAGCATTGGCCTGCACATGAATGCTAACCAACAGTGGGAAGTTATCAAGCTGGGACTGGCAGAAGCCACTAGATCCTGTACTAAGATACAACATAAAAAGAACAGATGCAAAAAAGCCAAGCTGGTTGAGTAAAGAAATGGCAGTAAGGGTGAAGAAAAAAGAGCTGCCTTCAGAAGATACATGAAATCCAGATGGGAAGGGGAAAGAGAGGAGTACAGGAAGATGTCAAGAGAGGTGAGCAATGCAGTTAGGGCAGCTAAGGCATCAAGGGAGCTTAGGCTAGCACAGGGGATCAAGAAAGGGGAGAAAGACTTCTTCAAGTACAAATGGGAAAGGAGTTGTAAGAACCAAATTGCTAAAATCAAAAAGGAGGATGGGTGGGTGGAATAGTGCACTCACCCGGTTACCAAAAGCAAATAAAAGGGGGTGGAGTAGGTAAAAGCGCTCAATAACTACTCCTGCTCTGTGTTTGTAGCTCCTCCTTTAACCCTCCATTTTGGGGGAGGGGGTACAAACCAAAAACCTTCCAGGGAAAAGTAAGGCCAGCAGATCACAAGAAAAACAAGGCCTTACCTTGACTGCAGTTCTTGCAGTGTAGTGCAGGTTGGAAACACTCACACAGACTTCAGTTTACCCCTGCTGCAACGTCAGGCTTGTCCAGGGAGGACGAGGCTGAAAAAGGCTTCTTTGGAGGATGTGATCAGTTAGTTCATTCAATAATCCTAGCACACATGGAGTGAAAACACAAAGAGAAATTTAATCTGTTTCTCATTTAAAAAAATTAATAAATAATTAAATTGGGTGTGCAGGGTATTCAGTGAACAAGGCAACTGCAATTGAGTGCTTACAAAAATGGTGACTCAGTTACGGGGCTTGTGTTCAGGGCTATCTGGCATGGTAGTGATCGGATACCTGAGTGGATGAGGTAGGGTGATGTGTGGAGGGAGAGGAAGGGGAAGGGAGGTATGTGGGAGGAAATGTGGCGGGAAGCTGCTGAGCCGGTCAGCTGGCGTGGTGGGGAGGGTGGTCGGTTGGGGTGTGCAGGATTTGGGTTCAGAGCAGCGTGTTTTTTCCCCCCATCAGGCGGCTTGTAATTTTTTTAAGATTTTCACCCCCCGACATGCACCCCCCAGAGTTGAGAATCCTTTAGTAGGGGGGCGCAGGAGGCACAGCCACCCGCTTACATTTAAAATTGGTCGCCGCCTTACAGTTCGCCATGAGTGTTCATTGCCATAATTAATTTTTGGCGATGTACACATGCCCAAATGGCGATTGCTATTCCGCGATCACCATTATGACATAGAACTGGCGTGCAGCTCCATGGAGCTGGGAGACAGAATAGGCGTAGACCATGAAATGCAGTGCTAAACAGTACCAGGCTGATGCAAGTGCTTAAATACAGGCCTAAAAAATTAGACCAGATGCAGACTCCATGTAGTTACCCAGAGCAGAAACAAAGCTCAGGACCTTAGAGGGTACAAAAGCATGTCCACAATCCATATCTGGGGAGTGCCTTACTCCCCACCCTGAAATAACTGATACTGGGGATGTGGTCTTAAACCCATACCATGGCTGCCTTGAAAACCTTGCCTGAAAACCCAACCAGTTTGTGACCTTCTTCCCCATGAGTCCAGATGCTAGACTTGTATCACAGCATGAGCGACATGGCTCCCTCCTTTTTGTTACTCTTGCATGCATTCCTTTAATGGGCCTAACACGGGACCTGCCCCAGATATGGGCACGGCAGGTCCGATAAAATGAGATCTCAGAATGTGAACCACCCAGCTTATCTTGACAGTGTGGCACACCGGGTTAATGACCTCTGCAGAGCTGCCACCTCCAAAGGGCCCTGCTGTGGCCCTGCCATCACCATGACAGCCCCATTGCCATACCTTTCTGTTTTTGAACACCAGGCCTCCTGAACCCAGCCTTGATGGTCTTTCCTCCAGCTGCTGTCCTTCCAGTTGCTGAGCCCCCAGGACCCCAGTCCCCAATGGTCGCCACTCTCCTGACATCCTCCCCATCTGTAAATAAAAGTAAAACCCCGCGTAGCCATCGATGCTAGCACAGCCAGTACCTCCTGGAATGGGGGTTTGAGACCACAGTCCGATTCGCCCTACATACAGCCTGCTGGCTCTCCTCTTGCAGGGAACCCTCCCCCTTTTAAACTCAGGCCCAGAGTAATGCGCCCCTACGGATGAACATAGGAGGCCCAAAGCAGGAACCTAGCCAAACAGGGGAGAATACGGCATAGCAAGCCATCCCCAAGAGAGGTGGCTTACACTCTCCCCCCCTTAAAATACATTTCCTCCTGGAAATGAGGAAACTAGCCATCCAGTGATGGTGCCCAGTGAAATGGGTATGCGCACTCCCAGCTTGGATGCCCCTCCCCAGAACATGATACCCAATACAACCACCCCCCCAGTCCTACTTCTCCATGACCACTTCTTGGAACTGCTCCTGCCCAGAACGATTATAACTAAGACTAAAATTATAAAAACAATAATGCCAGGCTGCCCTTAACAAAGCTATCTAAACATGATTTGTGACTGAATGAAAACAGTTCAAACAAGTTGTACCTTTCTGGGAAAGAAAACCCACTTTCTCCACACAGATTCATCACAATCACTCAGGCTCCATACTCACTCTCACCCAGCCTTTTTTTAACCACAAGAACAAACAGTCACAGTGGGGGAGGTAAGTCAGACAGTCCCATCCTTTAATTTTCTGAGGAACAGTCCTGCAACACCAGCCAGTGGGCACAGTCTCTTTCTAGAGACAATTAAATAGGAAAACTCTCTGCATGGAGCATCCAAAAATAAAGGAAAACCCTGTGTAGCCATCAACACTAGCACAGGTAGTATGTCCCAGACCGGGGGTTTGGGACCCCAGCGTGACTTGCCCTACATACAGCCTGCTGGCTCCCCCCTTGCAGGGAACCCTCTCCCTTTTAAACTTAGGCCTGGAGCAATGCTCCCCTGGTGTGGAACATAGAAGGCCCAAAGCAGGAACCTAGCCAAACAGGGGAAAATACGACATAGCAAGCCAGCCCCGAGAGAGGTGGCTTATACTCTCCCCATCCTTAAAATCCATTTCCTTCTGGAAATGGGTCAGCTAGCCATCCAGTGAGGGTGCCCAGCGAAATGCCTTTCTGGGAAAGAAAACCCACTTTCTCCACACACATTCACCACAATCACTCAGGCTCCATACTCACTCTCTAGGAGGCCCAAAACAGGAACCTAGCCAAACAGGGGAGAATATGGCATAGTAAGGCAGCCCTGAGAGGGTGGCTTACATGTTTACCAGAGAGAATCAGAGGCCAATGCCACAGGGAAAGAGAGAGAGAGAGTGTTGGGCATGGGGAGGTCAGATTTCACGGATGTGGAAATTCCAATGAGCAGGGTGCTGGAAGGCCCCAGGGCTCTGCAGGTAGATAAAGCACCAGGCACAGACAGAATACATCCAAGAGTTGTAAACGAGCTGGCAGAGGTCCTGGTGGAACCACTGTCAGACTTATTTAACACTTCCCTGAGGACAGGTTGCATGCCCCATGACTGGAGGATGGTGCATGTGGTGCCCCTCCATAAAAGTGGACTCAAGGATGAACCTGGTAACTGTAGACCAGTTAGCCTCACCTCCATAGTTGGGAAGTTGATGGAGATCATCCTTAAGGAGAGACTAGTAGCTTTTCTGGTGGAAAATGGTCTCCAGGATGAAAGACAACCTGCCAGACCAAGCTGGTTGACTTTTACGACTGGGTAACTAGGGCACTGGATCGAGGCCAAACGGTGGATTCCAGTAAGACCTTCAGTTCATTGCCACATGGAAGGCTAAGTAGCAAATTGGGTTGTCTGGAAGTAGGGGTGAAGCTGGTGGCATGGGTCAAGAGCTGGCTGCTAGACAGACAGCAGAAGGTAGTGGTAGAGGGAGATCTTTCGACGACCAGAGCTGTAACTATTGGAGTACCACAAGGCTTGGTATTAGGTCCCGTGTTGTTTAACGTCTTTATTGCTGACATCTTGGACATGATTAAGAATAAGATCAGCCTATTTGCTGATGACACTAAGATTGGTGCGGTGGTGAATGACAAACAGGGTTAACTGGGGTTACAGGAGGATCTGGCTGAACTTGAGCACTGGTTAGACTCTTGGTAGCTGGGGTTTAATGCAAAGAATTGCAAAGTCATGCACTTGGTAGACAAGAACCCAAGATGCTGTTCTCAGCTGGGGGGGGTACACTTATCCACTACTGAGGAAGAGAAGGACCTTAGGGTGCTAATCACAGGTCAATTGAACCATACAACACAGTGCAGGAAGGCAGCAGCTAAAGTGAACAAGATGCTGGTGTGTATTGCTAGAGGTGTCACCTCCAGAAGGAAAGAGGTCATCCTGCCACTGTACAGAATACTGGTGAGGCCGCACTTGGAGTACTGCATGCAGTTCTGGCGCCCCTATCTAAAGAAGGATATCAAACTTTTGGAGGGGGTCCAGCACAGAACAACCAGGATGATCCTTGGAATGGAGGACAAACCATAAGAGGAGAGACTTAATGAACTCAACATTTACTCACTGGGGGACAGGAAGAAAGAGAGGTGATATGATCAGAATGTTCAAATATGTAAAGGGATTAAATAAGGTTGGTACAGAGGGAATATTTAGATTGAAAGGAGGGAGGGAAACTAGAGGGCACAGTCTTAAATTGGAGGGTGGAAGATTCAAGAGGGAGATGAGAAGGCACTACTTCATGGAGAGGGTGGTGACAAAGTGGAATACACTGCCGGAGGAGGTGGTGGCTTTGAATATGATGAGTAGCTTTAAGGGGGCATGGGACAAAGTCAGGGGAAAGGTCACAACGGTGAGGATACTGGACAGGGGGTGTCAGCAAATGGAAGAGGAACCAGTTATACTGGTGGAAGGTGTGGAGGCAGCTGCTATATAATATACTGATAGCTGCACACTCAAGCAGACTTGATAAACCACTAGGCCTGTATCTGCTGGCATTTTTGTATGTTTGTATAGCATCAAGGACATCCCAGCCCTTGTCCCTGCATTGTACTACATACGTGGCACTGTGTATATGCCCTCCTCTTCCTTGTGCAGAGCCACCTCAGTGAGAGTACATGCCACTATCTTGTCTATGACAGTTAGGCTGTGCCCCTGTGTGGGTGGGCCTCTGCTTATATCTAGCTGTGGCCATTTGATGGCTGCCTGCTTATTCTTGACAGCCAACCGGTGGTCATGCAACTTACATTTAATGGCTGAGAGTGTCCATGCCTCGGGATTGACTGGGTTGACAGTAGCCTGTCTATTGAGCCACATGCAGGATTTTGTCTCAGCCAACATGCTGAGGGACTTTGCTCCACAGAGGATGGCATAGTGATCGTGGAGATCCATGACCGTGGCTGTCACCTGCCCACTTGCGAAGTTTGTAGACCATGACCAGCAGACACCGCTTGAGTGGCCATGTCCCCAGTGCTCTGTGCAGCCCATCTGGTGCCATCAGTCCCTGGTGGTGGGCTGAATACCAAGGATGCAGTAGATTCCAAGAAATGTTGGCAGCACTGTAGTGGGTAAAATGGGGTGCATAGTAGTCGGGGAAGGGGGCTAACCCCTCCTATACTACCAAAAGATCCCAAATCCCCATGCTACTCACAGGTCACCACCTGATGAAGTCTTATGTGGCGAAGCACTGGGGTTTAATCTCACAGGCTGACTGGGTCCTTCTCTGTCCATTTTTTTGTTTATTTATTAGCTTACTACATTACAACCATTTTGCAGAGTTGTTGGCCCCGAGTTTGTTTTTTAGTGAATGAGTAGCATGGTGAGTTTGGACTTTACCTAGTGTGCAGCCCTGACTTCCTCTGTCATAGCTTGCTCTCCCTCATCCATCATGGTATTCACTTCTGCGTTTCCATACGGGCCAGTGCCAATGCCCATATATACTGAGGTCAAGGGGCAGTACCGTGTAATTTGGGCCCACTTGAGGAGTGCTCCATGCAGCACTGCAGATGTCCGTAGGTCACGCCCATGCCTCAGAAGACACTGTGTGTGTTTGTGCATAGTGCATAATTGGGATGGTATGCAGGGTTGGTAGCCGAGCGCTGCCAGTACGATGCTTATGGGCGCAATTCATGTATATTAATGCATAGGCCTCACTGTCTCTAATTTATTATGGATATCCGGTGTACTCTTCTGCCAGTGAGACTTTTAGAATAAGAATTTTATATTAAAATGTTTGTTTCCTAATTTATTCTCCAAGATGGTCTCATGATTTTAGTGTGGGTAGCTTCTAGAGATTTTTGAAGGGTCCTGTTAGGTTCTGGTTGAAGAATACTTTGGGTACACATTATCAGAATTCCTGCACATGGTTTTCATCAATGCAACACTTTAGACTAGCCTTTTACAAAAACAAATTGGCACACTGTTCCTTTTTATACAAAGCAGTGAAACAATGAAATTCATTAACAACTTTGTTTCAGCTAATTAAATCTTACTTCTCCTTTAAAATAAGTTTGAAACAACACTGTATTGGTAAGTGTGGAAGGAAGTGTGGGAATTGTAAGATGAAGACACTAAGAAGTCCAAAATAAATCAGCTTTTATTCAGAAAAAATAAAAGTACTATAGCGGACTGGGTACGATAAAAAGAAACGAAGAGGGTAAAACACATAAATATTCCAACACAAAAATCCAAAATTAGATGAAGACATCAACCTCTAGAAGTGGCTAGAGTTCCAGGCGGGTCAGCTCCTTTCTGAGCCTGAAAGCAGAATGACTACCATAGCTACTGCCACTTCTTTTATAGTGAGATACATCAGATGATAGAGCTAAGCTCCTCCCCTTTTCTTCTTTTGGTACATAATTCCGGAATAGCTAATATTTATTGCGCCTAAACCCATGCGCCCAAGTCATTTCTTCAAGTAAAGCACCATAATAGACAAGAAAAGACAAAATAGGTAAGGAATAAGAAAATAAAACTCAATTAGGCATTTCCTTGTCTCCCAGACCCCTCCTACCAGTCTTCTACACTATAACTTAAGCAATAACAGGGCCGGCCGGCACTATAGAAAATAGTGTAAAGACCTGAAGAGGACCCGGAGGGGAGGAAACAAATGCCAGACTTTGGTAAGCATACAAGAAATTGCCCTTACTGTAGTAAATGCTTCTAAAGAAACACAACATATATTTAACCTTTTTGTTTTTATAGCATTGCATTGTGCACAAAATGCAATGTCCGGAACAGGGAGCGGTACAGGGATGCAGCACTGAACAACTCTGTTGAAAAGCACTGCACACTGCTCCAATACAGCTTCCGCTAGTACAGAGTGACAAACTCCCATTATTAACTTAAGGTTTCCAAGTAAATAGACAAACATTACAGCACCTTTCCAGCAAACAGCCAACACTGTTTTCACAGAAAAGGTCTCTTATCCTAATTAGTAATTAGTATACATCAGAAATGGCAGTGCAAGGCGGTGCAGCTTCCACCAGAGGGTC
Organism: Neoceratodus forsteri; assembly: GCA_016271365.2. Classification (NCBI taxonomy): domain Eukaryota; kingdom Metazoa; phylum Chordata; order Ceratodontiformes; family Ceratodontidae; genus Neoceratodus; species Neoceratodus forsteri. The sequence goes on from CM057449.1 coordinate 1,745,945,070, forward strand.
AAAAGTGCACATTAAGCTGCTGTTCCATCCCTGTCCTGAGTCCCCTTCTGTTAGCTTTTCTGCTAGCTGTACTAACTCACACATCTTTTCCCAAAGCCACAGGACCGGGAATTAAATGAAGGTGCCTGCAGACAGTAACCCACCTTGGGAAAGGACTGCCTAAATGAATATAGCAAAACTTTTCTTTGTTTACCTTGTCACTTAGGCAGAACGTTCCTATCCCAAACAGCGGTCTGGATTCCAATAGCAATATTCTTGCGGTACCGTACCGCTTTCAACAGTATGCTTTACTCAAATAGAGATATCTTTCTTATTCATGACACCCATTAGCACACGATCGCACTGTTGTGCAGGCGGGTGTGTGCACGTTCATGCAGGCATGTGAGCGCACATTCGTGAAGACACATCGGGTATTCCGGGAGAAGAGTGTCAGGACTGGAAACTTTAGGAGACCAGAAAGTAATACAGGGATGGAATAGGAGGAACATCTACGAGATGGCCTGCCTGAAGATGGGGGAAACAGAGAGAAAATACAGAGAGAATAGAAAAGAAATAGTTTTGTGTGCTGTTGCAACAGACTTGTTTCAAAAAGAAGGTCTCCAAAGTCCACAGACCCTTTCACATACTCCTCCCCACTCAGGAGAAAACCAAATGGTTTTCAAACAAAAACACATAATAGCAGCATATCCATAATTCAAATGGTCTTAATCAGAACTCTCATAAGGAGAGATGGTGTTTCGGCCCGCCACTCTCCGAAACTGCACCTCGGGGTCCCTAAAAAAACAAAACAAAAGAAATAATTCGGTATCAGAGAAAAGTCTCTGACACCTCATCAGACATTACCCTGAGATCTGATTCTGTCTGAATTCGTGGATCAGCACCATAACGGGACATGAAGTCAGCATTTTTATTGACTGGGCCAGACCTGTGTTTAATGGTAAATGTATACGGTTGCAAGGCAAAATACCACCACATAATGCAGGGTTTCTTGTCTTTCATAGCTTGCAACCAGCATAGGGGATTGAGGTCTGTCCCTACTTCAAAAGTGATACCCCAAAGGTATAACTTTAAGGACTCCACCTCCCACTTTAGGGCCAGACATTCTTTTTCCAAAAGCAGAATATCTGGTTTTCTTTCCATGGAGCCTGTGGCTAATGTATATTATGGGGTGTTCTTCCCCTTTAATCATTTGGGACAGTGCAACCCTTATTCCTGTGTCAGAGGCATCCGTTTGAACAATAAATGGGAGGTCAAAATTGGGACAGCTCAGTAAAGGGGAGGCACACAGATGGGCCTTAATAGTACAAAGCACCTCCTCCCATGCTGAGGTCCAAGTCACATTATTAGGCTGCCTTTTCATTATGCACAAAGAGCCTGGAGTATCTGGCTAGTCCCAGGAAGGATCGTACATGGCATTTTGTGGCAGGATGGGGACAATTTACTATGGCGTCCACCTTACCTATATCTGATTTTACCTGTCTGTGTCAAATTCTAAAGCCCAGATATTAAGTTTTCCTCATAGATAGGGAACATTTTGATGGGTTAATGGTTAGCCCAGCCTGGTAAATAGCAGTTAGAACCTGGAACAGGTGTTGTAGGTGTACCCCCCAACTGGGGATGAACACTACAACATCATCTAAATACACCATGCTGTAACCCGTATGCTCTCTAAGGACTTTGTCCATAAATCGTTGAAAGGTTGCAGGCGCCCTGTGCAACCCAAAGAGCATTCTGGTGAATTGAAAAAGCCCCAAGGGGTGCTAAAGGCGGTCTTCTCCTGTGCTTGGTGATGTAATGGGATTTGCCAATATCCTTTTGTCATGTTGAATGTGCTAATATATTTAGCATTCCCCAGCCAGTCAATAATATCGTCAATTCGTGGCATGGGGTATGCGTTAAACTTAGATGTGGCATTAAGGCAGTGGAAATCGAGGCACACTCTCTCACCACCTTCCTTCTTTCCCACAACCACCATGGGGAAGCCCCAATCACTGGTAGATGGTTCTATCACACCCATGTCTTGCATTTTCCTTATTTCCTTTATCACCTCACCCCTGACCTTTTTCAGGCAACTTATAAGACTTTTGTCGGATGGGTGCATCCTGACTGACCTGAATACAATGTTCCACCTCTCTTGCTGTCCCTGGTACACAGGTAAACATTTCATGAAATGGTTCCAGAGCCTTATCCAATGCTTTCCTCTGACTGGCCTCTAACCCAGGTTAATAAACAGGTATTGGTATCCTCCTGTGCCCTCCAGCTGTTAATATGCCTGCTCCATTTCACAGGTAGGTTGCTCTGGATGTATAAAAAGAGAAGGAGCAGGGGTGGGGTTAAGTCAATCAAACCACCTTTTTAAAAGATTGGCATGGTAGACCTGGTGTTTTCATCATCTTTCTGGGAGGTCAGTATCATAGTTAACAGGGCCTACCTGCCTATTAACAACATAAGGACCCTGCCACTTCATGGTTAATTTACTCTCAGAGGACGGTGATAGTAAAAATACCTTGTCCCCTGAAGAAAACACCTTCTGGCCAACCCCCGATCATAATACCTTTTTTGTTCCCATTGTTTTCCTTGGTTGTGCTGACGGGCCCACTGAATATATTGTGCCAACTTTTGTCTCAACAGGTTGATATAATCTACAGTTACGGTACCTTCAGCGCCTTTGTGGCCTTCCCAATGCTCTTTGGTTATATCTAGGGGGCCTCTTGGATTTTTCCCATAAAGTAACTCGAATGGGGAGAACCCTGTTGAGGCTTGTGGTACCTCCCTATGTGCAGACATGAACATGGGTAGATACACATCCCAAGTCTTTCCCTCCTCCTGCACATATTTCTGTAACATCCATTTGTAACCCCCTTGCAATGGGGGTTCCTGGAAGCCCCCCAGAGCTTGGGTAAATGCTCCGTGCCTGATTGGAGTTCAGCGCTAAAGCCGTTTAATTGGGAAGCCAGTGAATGCTTTAAAAAGCCTCCGTGAGCTGTCTCTTTAAGGGCTGCTTGTTGCAGCTGTAGGTAATTAAATTGGAAGAGGGCTGTGGGGTTTTATGCCCGAGTCCCGCCCGGGACGCTGAAATAATAACTCCCTTCTGTCATCGCTAGTGGTGCAGAGGGAGTTCTGCTGAAAAGCTGTACTGGTTTGCTGAATATAACATAAAACAATAATAATAATGCAGTTGTTTAACCTGCCTTCCTTTGCAGCAAGGGACTGTGTCGACTTCCTCCTCCATGATGGACTAGAACTGCTAAATGGGCCAATCAGTACCTTGGGACCTTACAAGGCTGACTGACCAATGGAGGGACTGCTTGTAATTTGGGAAAGGCATTATGGGCTGTGGCGCTTTTTCGCACCACTGAAGGCTAGAGGAAATGACTGGCATGTTCAGCCAGCCAATGGCAACGGGTAGCGCCCAATCTGGAAGGAGTGCTTGGTGCTGCCAGCTTCAGATGCGTTGTGACTGGTGAGGAGTGAGGAGCTTCTGTGCTTCTGCACTGGGAAGTGTTCGCGCTGGAAGCACGTGAAGGGCCTAGCGACCGTTTGCCTGAGGAAAGGAGTCGGAAAACCTACCGGCTGGCAGTCAGAGGAGGCTGTGCTCTGTACGGCTACCCACCAGGCTCGACCTGTTTGGAGGACTGGAGAAGATTGCTGAATTGCACTCAGTCCGCGGAAAGAGTGAAGAGAAAGCTGCCGTTGCAGTATTTTGATGACAGAGAAGCCTGGAGAGCCCAGCTGTTGCTGCCTGGTGTGGTACCCCTCTGCTGTTGCTTGTTACCATATGAATGTGAAAGAAGACGGGTGAAAGTCAGGTTCCATCCTGGTAGTGTGCAGGAATCGTCATTTGCTGGGGTTGTGAGTACTAATTCAGGGTCGCTCCCTGTAGTGTGTTTACTTAACTGAACAGTCCTCTTACTGTGACCTGCTCAGGGCTGTTACGATTGTGTGTGCTAAGGGCCCCAACCAGCTGCCACGTGTGGACTAGCCACTAGACCCGGGACTATAAGCTGTAGGATTAAGCCTGTGCACAGAGCCCTAGGTAGATAAATATAGTGATAAGCTAATCAACTTGATTCCCCCTGTCCTTGTTGTTTTTCCCCAAATAAATCAGGATTGTTTTGTACAGCTATATCCTGGTTATTGTGTACAAATGGTGAACTGCTGTTTGGTGATTGCAACATAACTGTGCCTTACTTTACAGGGGTCCCTCAAGGAGCTGGATTATATTTTCCGTGGGGTAAGTGTACTGGTGAACAGAATTGCTGCTACCCAGTGTGAGTCACTAGTGGGACGAAGGGGAGTTGCAGTAGCTCAGAGGGCTGTAACTGGTAGTCGGAATTGTGCTAACTCCTAACCTCTGGGTGGAGGCACCCGTCAATGGATCTGGGCCCCCACCTGCCTCTGGGGGCAGACAGGGTGTAGCCCAAGGGTAGCGCCCCTGGTGTTATAAATTGAGGCACCGCTGGGATCAGCGTCCCTTAGTGGCTCAGTGAGGAGATACCCCAAAGATGGAAAAAATGGAAGGGGATATGTTGGAAAAAATTAAGCTGGGACCCATCAAAACCATGGTACACAAACTAATGGGTTGAGGTGAAGCAGAAGAGCTAGATTCCCAGAAGATTGAATTATTGTTAGATGTGCCCTTGGGTACCTCAGCTGCTGATATTGTCTCTGTTGCAGAATGAGTAAAGTGTTTGGGTAAGGTTGAAGTGAAAGGGCGTATGGCTGATTTGCTTGACCAGACATTACAGGTGCTACTCCTATGCAGTGTGGCCATCGACCCTGAGAAGGTACCTCCTGTACTTTACCCGGAGGGTGCGTCCCAGGGGTGGAGGCTTATTCATATCCGAAGTGGATCAGTCACTCCTGGGGGGTCTCCTCAAATGAACAGTTTTAAAGATAAACTGCTTAAATTGTTAGCTGTGGAGGGGAGGACTACCCAGGAGTTGCCACAAGCCTTGGATCTGTCCAGTGATACTACCCCTCAGGGTTCCCCGGGCACCTCCCCTTGCCCACCCAAGAGTTCAGTGTTGGCTTCTCTGCCCTTGGAAGTCCCCTCCATACAGCTAGATTCCTACCGTAAATTAAAACTTTTCTCTGGCATGGTACCAGTGCCTTCTGGGGAAGATGACCTGGAGGTCTGGATGGACTATGCCACCCCTTTGGTCCAGGAGTGGCAATGCTCCGAGGGGGAGAAACAGAAGAGGCTGATGGAGAGTCTGCGGGGTCCTGCCTTAGAAGCCATTAGATTTTTCCGGGCCACTCGTCCAGAAGCCTCCGCTGCAGAGTATCTCTCTGCTTTGGAAGGGGTTTTTGGGAGTACAGAGATTGGTGAAGATTTATTATGGAAATTCAGGTCTGCTAAGCAGTGGAGAAATGAAAAACTGTCCACTTTTGTTACTAGAGTGGAGGGGGCCTTGCAGAAAGCCTATAGAAAAGGGGGAATTACTGCTACAGCCCTAAATCAGGTTCGGTTAGAACATGTTTTAAAGTCTGCCAGATTCTCTAGTATAACACTGTTGAAACTCAAGTTGCATGATCGGCGGGCCACCCCGCCTGAATATTGTCAATTGATGAGGGAAATTCGAGAAGTGGAGACTGATGAAGAGGGGTGGGAACCCTGTGTGGGGGCAGTGAACCCTAGTGGGACCCCTGAGTCTAATACCCCTGAGGAGACTGGCTCGCCTGGAGGGTCCGAGGGGTCCCCAGATTTCCCAGGTACTGTGGGATGCGGTTGTTTCCTCTGACCCCTACTTGGAGGGTGAGTTAAGGGCTGAGATCAGGAATTTACGGGAATTGGTGAGGGACTTAAAGCAGTCTACTGTGTACCCTACTCGGCCCGGGGCCCCTGAGTTATGTAGAGCCCCGAACCCTAGCCCTAGAGAGTTTTCTCCCTCCTCTCGGGGTCCCCCTCAGAATAGTGATCCCCGGGACCCTAAGTTTTGTTATCACTGTGGGGAAGATGGGCATTTCCAGCCTGACTGCCAGAGGCCGGAGAATTTAAGGAAAGTTAACAGCAGACTGATCGCTCGATACCGCCAGACCCAGTTTCGGGCCCCCAAGAAAAGTTGTGTGACTCAGGCCCATGCCCGCCGAGCTAACAATGTTGCTACCCCCAACTAGTCTGATGTGGTCGGGCCGTCTATGGAGACCCAGGTGCAGGTGAACGGAATTCCCACTAGAGCTGTATTGGACAGTGGCTCCCAGGTGACCATCATGTTTCAGGACTGGTACCAAGCACACTTATCTGAAGTGCCCCTGCAGCCTCTAACTGGCCTACATGTATGGGGGTTGAGCGACAAGACTTATCCGTATTTGGGGTACATCCGTGTCTGGTTATCGTTCCCTGCAACTGTAAATGGCATAGATGAGCAAGTGGAAACCTTAGTGTTAGTTTGCCTGCCCACTGGACTTTACGATGGGGTGCCCTTGTTGATTGGAACAAATGCCCACATGTTTGGATGATTGGCCCAGTTGTGCTCAGAAAAGCGAGCATTTCAAACTGGGTGAGCTTTGAGCATACCAGCTGTGATTCAAAAGGTCAGGGCTGCCCAGGAGAAGGGTAGTTTGGAGGAACCTGAAGGCCCTGTGGGAGTGGTATGGAAAAAGGATCCAGCCCCCGTGGTACTTGCCCCAAATGAGCAATGTGTTCTGCATGGAGAGATACGACTGAAAATAGATGTCAAGAATAAGTTGTTGATGTTGGATGCACCTGCGGAAGGAGGATTGCCTGAGGGGTTGTTGCTCAGACCCAGCATTCTGCCGGCTAGAGCCCATGCTTACGTTAAGAGGGTGATGGTTCAAGTGCACAATGTGTCAGATAAAGAGATTCGGATAAGAAGAGGGTGCACCCTGGCTAGTGTTCATTGTGCGGATACTGCTGTACTACCAAATAGAAAGAGTTCTCGGATGGGTGATAGAGTTGCCCCTGATCTGTTTGACTTTGGTGACTCTCCGCTGCCGGCTGAGTGGAAGCGCAGGGTCAGTGAGAGGCTTGCCAAGAGGAACCAGGTTTTTTCTCTGAAGGAGTGGGATGTAGGATGTGTACAAGGGGCTGAGCATCACATTAGATTGCACGACGAAAGACCTTTCCGAGAGAGATCCCGACATCTGGCTTCCGCTGACATAGATGATGTACGGCCGCATCTGCAAGAAATGTTGGCTGCTGGTGTAATTCAAAAGTCTAGGAGCCACTATGCATCCCCCATTGTAGTAGTAAGGAAAAAGAATGGGGCAGTTCGGATGTGTGTGAACTATCGTACTTTGAATAGGCGGACCATTCCGGATCAATATACCATGCCACGCATACAAGACGCCTTGGATTGTCTGAATGGTAGTAAGTGGTTCTCTGTATTGGATCTTCGGAGCAGATACTACCAGATCCCGATAGCACCAGCCGACCGGGAGAAGACTGCTTTCAATTGCCCCGTAGGCTTCTATGAGTTTATTCGGATGCCTCAAGGAATTTTGGGTGCCCCAGCCACTTTTCAGCGCTTGATGGAACGAGCTGGGGGGGACATGAACCTACTCGAGTGTTTGGTCTATTTAGATGATGTTATAGTGTTTGGCCGATTGTTGGAAGAACATGAGCAATGATTATTTAAAGTTCTGGATTGGTTGGAGGATTTTGGCCTTAAGTTGTCTATCGACAAGTGTCAATTCTTCCAGACTTCCGTGAAATATGTGGGCCACATAGTGTCCACTGAAGGCATAGAGACTGACCCTAGCAAGGTGGAGGCGTTGACCACTTGGTCTCAACCTAGAAATTTGAAAGAGCTGCAACGATTCCTGGGGTTTTGTGGCTACTATAGGTGGTTTGTCAGAGACTATTCACGAGTGATTCACCCCCTCCTTAATCTCACCCAGGAGTATCTGCCTACTCACAAAAAGTATAAGAAGTGTGTGCACACTGACATAGAAAAGAAGTATTTTCGGCTAAACGATATGTTTGGGGATCGATGGACTGCTGAGTGTGAGGAAGCTTTCTATGACATCATATATCAACTCACCCACGCACCCGTGTTGGCCTATGCTGACCCCGCCAAGCCTTACACTCTTCATACTGATGCCAGTCTGCAAGGACTGGGGCTGTATTGTACCAGGAGCACTTGAATGGACTGAGACCTGTAGCGCTTGCTAGTAGAAGTCTGTCCGAGAAGAAGAATTACCCCTCGCAAAATTAGAGTTTTTGGCTTTGAAGTGGGCCATTGTTGATCAGTTCCATGACTATTTGTATGGTGCCAAGATATTAGTAAAGACTGATAACAATCCTCTGACCTATGTACAAACCTCAGCCAAATTGGATGCCGCTGGACATAGGTGGCTCTCTGCCTTGGCCACCTACGACTACGCTATAGAATACAGGGCGGGCTTAAACCATATAGATGCAGATGCTCTCTCTCGGAGGCCTGTGTCCCAAACTGAATGGGTCCGGTTGTCTGAGCCTGACATAAGAGCCCTGTGCCAGAAATTTGATAAGGAAGAACAGGTGTCTCCTGACACGGTGGACTGCGTGGTAGATTGTTTGGGGCTGCCGGAGAACTGCATACCTGCTGCCTACTGTCATTTCTCTGCCTTGGACACCAGTTCTCTGCCGCAACTCAACAATGATGATCTCCAACAGGCTCACTTCTGTGACCCTATGATAAGAACGGCTGTAGAGGTTTTGCTGGCTGGAAGGGATGTATCCAAACTGCGTTCCACTGACTTGCGGACTTCCTTGTTGTACAAAGAAGGGCCCAAATTAAAGCTGATCAATCAACTACTATATAGAGAGACTGTGAGCAAGGAGGGCTGGGTGCAATGACAACAACTGGTGCTGCCCTCAGCTTTCAGAGAACTAGTCCTAAGGTCATTGCATAATCAGATGGGGCACCTGGGCATAGATCAAACACTCGATTTGGTACGGACTCGATTCTATTGGCCAAAGATGAGTGCGGATGTGGAACAGTATGTCAAGACCTGTGGTCGTTGTTTGCAAAGGAAAGCGTTACCTCAGAGAGCTGCTCCCTTGGTCAACATTACTACTAGTGCTCCTATGGAACTGGTCTGTATTGATTTCCTGAGTTTAGAGCCTGATCTGAAAAGTGTTAGCAACATATTGGTGGTCACTGATCATTTTACCCGGTATGCACAGGCTTTCCTGACTAAGAATCAGAAAGCAACTACAGTGGCTAAGATACTTTGTCCACTATGGGGCTCCGCAGCAGATTCATTCCGATTAGGGAAGGGACTTTGAAAGTCGCTTGATTAAAGAGATGCTATCTTTGTGGGGGGTACGCAAATCACGAACCACCCCCTACCATCCGCAGGGAGACCCCTCAGCCTGAAAGGTTCAATCGTACATTGCTCGACATGCTGGGCACCTTACAATCCAAAGATAAATCGAGATGGAGCCAACAGATTAGCACTCTAGTTCACGCCTACAATTGTACGAAAAGTGATGCCACAGGGTTCTCCCCTATCGTCTAATGTTTGGAAGAGAGGCTAGATTGCCAGTAGATGTGTGTTTTGGGGTTTCCCCCAATGGGGTGTGAGCAGAAAATCACTTACAGTACGTGGAAAATTAAAGGCTCAACTAAACCATGCTTGTCAACTGGCCCAGACTATGGCTGCAAAACGGAATTTGGCCAACAAGGAGAGATATGATAAAAAAGTAAAGACAGTAGAATTGAAACCTGGAGATAGAGTGTTGTTGCGTAATTTCGGACTGCATGACAGACATAAGATTGCTGACAGGTGGCATCATCTCCCTCATATTGTGGTGGGACAGTTGGCGGACCTCCCGGTATATAAAGTGCGGCCTGAAAACAACTCAAAAGATGTAAAAACTATGCACAGAAATCATCTGCTGCCAATTGGGCAGATCTTAATTGAAGCTGAGCCTTCTACTGCTGCTCCTTCACGTCCTGTGACTAGATCTGTTGCTAAGAAAAGAACCAAGCCCGTGGAGCCTTCGACAAGTCCACCGAGGGAGCCTTGTCCAAACCCCTTCAGAAGGAGATGGTCAACACTCAGTGTCGGAAGACAGCGAAGATGATGTTTAATACTATCCCTCTTATGAACTAAGCCAATTGTTTCAGGGCAATCCCCTCATTAACTCAGGAACTGAAGCTAGCCCATCTGTGTTGATTGAGCCCTCTACTTTGTCCCCGGAGGAAATGTCTCCAGAAGACGAATGGGGTAGCAGGCAAGCTCAAGGGGCTGAGTCCTCAGGCCTGGCTGAACTGTCTGGCCTGGCTGAATTATCTGACTTTTCAGAAGAAGAGAGTGAGATGGGGGAACAAGCCAGTGATATGCCCGAATCGGAAGACTATTTTGAATGCCCTGATGGTTCCCCTCTAGTACCTATACCGCCCCCAGATGGGCCCAGTGGGGTGGGTTCAGGGATAGAAGGTCAAGCCCCTGATAGTATTATGAGTATCGAGCCTGATCCCCTTGAAGAGTTCCCTGTTGCTAATGTCCCTGACATGGGAGTGGAGTCAGGGCCAGGATCAGCATCCCCTGAGACCCCTAGACAATCTGGCCGACAAATTCGGCCAGTAATAAAGTTAAGCTATGAATCTCTGGGTCAGCCAGTGGACCTTCCCTTAAATGTGGTCCTCAAGGGGGTGTATGTGTCCCCAAGTTCTTTGCCTAAGTTAGCCTTGGGGGATAACTCCAGACTATTAGTAAAGCCTTATGAGTGTGGCGCCCCTGCCCCGGGGGGACCAGTTAGTAGCTCACAGAAGAGGGAGTCCCTCAGTCTCGGGGTCACGAGTAGGGCCCTATGACCTGAGTTAAAAAAGTGTAAGATTTTATATGTATGATGTGTATACACTCTAGTGCACTGTGAATCTAATATTCATGTATGTAAGGTGAAATGGGATATAGTGTTACTTGGGTATTCACCTATTTTGCTTTAAGGGTAATTACTTGACGCAGATGCCAAGCTTTTCCAGGCTAGGGAGGGTGTAACCCCCTTGCAAATGGGGGTTCCTGGAAGCCCCCTTGAGCTTGGGTAAATGCTCCGTGCCTGATTGGAGTTCAGTGCTAAAGCCGTTTAATTGGGAAGCCAGTGAGCGCTTTAAAAAGCCTCCATGAGGGGGCCCCAACCAGCTGCCACGTGTGGACTAGCCGCTAGGGCTTGGGTACCCTGGGACTATAAGCTGTAGGATTAGGCCTGTGCACAGAGCCCTAGGTAGATAAATATAGTGATAAGCTAATCAACTTGTTTCCCCCTGTCCTTGTTGTTTTCCCCCTGAATAAATCAGATTGTTTTGTACAGCTATATCCTGGTTATTGTGTACATTAATGGTGAACTGCTGTTTGGTGATTGCAACATAACTGTGTCTTACTTTACAGGGGGTCCCCGAAGGGAGCTGGATTATATTTTCCGTGGGGTAAGTGTACTGGTGAACAGAATCGCTGCTACCCAGTGTGAGTCACTAGTGGGATGAAGGGGGGGTTGCAGTAGCTCAGAGGGCTGTAACCCTGGTAGCCATAACTGTGCTAACCCCGACCTCTGGGTGGAGGCACCCGTCAACGGATCTGGGCCCCTCAACCTGCCTCTGGGGGCAGACAGGGGTAGTAGCCCTGAGGGTAGCGCCCCCTGGGGATTACACATTTTAATGTTTTGTTGAATCACTCCACCAATCCATCAGTTTGGGGATGGTAGGGAGAGGTGTACAGTTCCCCAATCCCTAATGATTGGTACAGCCGAGTCAACAAAGCTGATCTAAAATTGCTACCCCTGTCAGTAAGTATTTCTCAGGAAACACCTACTCTACTAAATATTTGAAGCAATTCCTCTGCAATCTTGGGAGCAGTGACCATTCATTGCATGATTGCTTCTGGATATTTAGTTGCGTAATCACACAACATTAGGATGAATCGGTTCCCCTTACTGCTCTCAGGTAGGGGCCCCACAATATCCATAGCAACCCGCTCAAAAGGAGTGGTTACGGGGAAGAGGTTGCAGTGGTACTTTCTCTTTTCTTTGACAGCAGCTACCTTCTGGCACTCATAACAGCTTCTGCAATAGCTGGCTACCTTGTCATGGATGCCTGGCCAATAGTACCTATACAGTAGGCGACTCAAGGTTTTATCCCGCCCTAGATGACCTGCCATAGGGACATCTTGAGCCAATGTAATCGACTGCTGTCGATATTGGGTTGGTACTAACAACTGTTCCATTATACCTTCTGTTGCAGGATTTCTTAACTCCCTGTACAATAATTTGTTATTCATAACAAATCTAGGGTAGCTAATCGCAATATCTGCTGCCACCACATGTGAAAAAAAGGGTTAGGGTTAAATCAGTTGCCTGTTCAGTACCAACGTCCACATTGCCCACATAATCTTGTAAACATTAGGTAAGTCCATCTGTTTTTCAGTCCACTGTTTCTTCTTTTTCCTTCGCTTTAATTTAGATTTTTCTCTCTTCCCCCGGTATTCCGTATAGCTGATCGTTAAAGGGGTACACCAGGGGCAAAGAGGCCTTTTGCTTAGCTTGGGCCCTGGTGGTTATGGTGCAGAGTTTAGAAGCTGAGGTCATTAGTGTCTTAAAGTTTGGGTAATCATGCCCAATCACTACAGGTACCGGCAGATTCAGTACCAGTCCCACTTTGATGGCTTAAGTTTGCCCTTGAACATGTAAGGTGGTCACTGTTAAGGGATAATAATGCACATCCTCATGAATACAAGCTACCCCAGTTCTACCATAAGTGTCTTTGCTGGAGAGTAATGCTGACTGAACCATAGTCTGTCTGCTTCCTGAATCCAGAAGAGCAGGGACCTCCTTTCTTCCCAGCTGTACCATGGTCAAGTATTACCCCCAATTGGCTAAGGCTAACTGAGTTGATTCTTTTTTTCATTTTGGGCAATACCTGGCTATGTGCCCTTTCCCTTGACACTCGTGACACACAAAGTCTGGATTAAATGTCCTCCCTGTTTTAACACCCCCTGCAGATGTAAGGCCCCCAGTACCAGTATTAGGAGCACCCCCAGTATTAGATGATACATGAGGTCTTAACGGGTTGAGGGTCTGTGAGCCCCAGAGTGTCATTTTGTTTGTGACGGTCTGGCAGTCTGCTAGTTGAATAGCCTTTTGGGCTGTCTCAGGGTGGTGTTCCCTCACCCACATCTGTACATCCTGGGGGAGAATCTTAATGAATTGCTCAAGGTTGACAGATTCCATCACCTGGTCAATAGTTCTGGTTGTGGGCTGTAATCATTTATAACATAGGTCTTATAGCTGGGTGTAAGCCTCTTGGGGAGTATCAACAGTGTGGAAACGGAATGTCTGGAAGCACTGGTGATACATTTCTACGCTAATATCATATCTTTCCAATATGGCCTGATGAACATGGTCATAGTTATTAGCATGCCTACTTTCGACATGGCTGTAGGCCAATTGTGCCTTTCCGGATAGGTAGGGAGCAAGACATACCACCCACTGGTCTTTTGACCATTGACAGGTTTTGGCCACTCTTTCAATGGTGGTAATATACACCTCTATGTCATCTGAGTCATGGAGTGTAGACAGTTTTATGTCCTTTGCCCCCTCAGTATCTCTGGCAAGGGATGGTCGAGAAGTGCCCATGGCTTGTATGGCCTGGAGTGTGTCATTCCAGAGGGCCTCACTTTGTATCCGGTCCACCTTTCTCTTCCTTTCCAAGTCTATCTGATGTACACACAACCATCTTAACTGGTCATGTATGTCTTCAGGTGGTTGTTCTTCAGGGATCTTTTCCTCTGTATCAGTGGTGCCCTCTGCAGTTTCTTTACCCTCTCTCTTCGTCTCTCTTCTATGCACATCAGGAAGCCCTGTCAAAAGGGGTTCTTGTGTAAGTTCCTCCATCTGCAGAGTCTGAACCCCACTGTAGCCTGGTTGGCTGGGCACTGGAAACTCCTTCTTGGCCTCCATCTGGATACCTGGCTAAGTACCCTATGATGCAACACCAACAGAGCAGGTGTCTCAATGGATCCCACTTCTCACACCAGTGTGGAAGGAAGTGTGGGAATTGTAAGATGAAGACACTAAGAAGCAAAAAAAAAATCAGCTTTTATTCAGAAAAAATAAAAGTACTATAGCGGACTGGGTATGACAAAAAGGAAAAAGGGGGTATGGCAGATAAATTTTCCAACACAAAAATCCAAAATTAAATCAAGACATCAATCTCTAGAAGTGGCTAGAGTTCCAGGTGGGTCAGTTCCTTGCTGAGCCTCAGAGCAGACTGACTATCATAGCTACTGCCACTTCTTTTATAGTGAGATACATCAGGTGATAGAGCTAAGTTCCACCCTTTTCTTCTTTTGGTACATAATTCCGGAATAACTAATATTTATTGTACCTAAACCCATGCTCCCAAGTCATTTTTTCAAGTAAAGTACCATAATAGACAAGAAAAGGCAAAAATAGGCAAGGAATAAGAAAATAAAACTCAAATGGGCGTTTCCTTATCTCTCTGGCCCCTCCTAAGTCTTCTACACTATAACCTAAGCAATGAATGGGCCAGCCAGCACTGCAGAGAATAGTGTAGAGACCTGAAGAGGACTTGGAGTGGAGGAAAGAAATGCCAGACCTTGGTAAGCATACAAGAAATTGCCCTTATTGCAGTAAATGCATCTAAAGAAACAACATATCTTTAATATTTTTGGTTTTATAGCATTGCATTGTGCACAAAATGCAATGTCTGGAGCAGGGAGCAGTACAGGGTTGCAGTGCTGAACAACTCTGTTGAAAAATACTGCACACTGCTCCAATACAGCTTCCGTTATTATCGAGTGACAAACTCCCATTGTAACATGGCTCTAAAGATAGGAGGCTAATGGAGAGTGGAGACTGGTGCAAACGCATCATGTGACGAAAAACGAGTGGTGATTAACCCACCAGTAGAGCCCACTTGTATAGTACCTAAAGTGTCCAGAGTCCTACTAGACCATCAGAGCCTGCTTGTGTAGTACCTGCAGTGTCCAGAATCTGCAGCGCTAAAAGAGAGAGAGAGAGAGAGAGCCACTGGCACCCTTCCACAAGCAGCCACATGGTGCAGCACTGGTACGACAATCAACAGGTCACACATGCTTGGTCCGTTAGAGCCTGCTCAGCGTCGGGATCGAGCAAAAACAGAAGTGGAACAGAAACAAGTCGTGGGTGATCTCATGTCTGTTAGTATATCAGAGTGTGTGTGCCTTGGGGGGGGGCATAAACCAATGCAATAGCCCGAACAGAACGAGAACCTCAGGTCGCAAAACACCGAATGACTACAGACATAGAAACACCACATCAAGCACTGCACAAGAACCACAATAACTGAAAACATGCCTTTTGTCCCCACGCCCATTTCTGCATCTGACTTACAAGTGTAGAGAAATCAGGAGAGATAGCCGTGCCACACATTCACATGTCAGTACATCATTATTTCCAACTGTGACTGTATTCATGCAGACAAATGACCCACAATGCACTGCTCATTTACACCATTGGGATGGGACGCCGAAGCAGCACGCAGTGAAAGTCTCTAGGAATTGCTGGTTTGTAGCGTACTTTTTGTCTCACACATACCAGTAGTGTCCTGCTCCAAACTCTAAAATACCGGCCCCTATGTAAATAAATGTATCTCGGGAGGCGTGAATGCGCACGTTCTTACACGATGTCACTGTGCCATACGGAAACAAGTGGTGGATACTGTACCGTGCCGCAATAGTACTTTCACATAACGTTTGTGTACTGTCATCTCAGATAGCGACCACACAATATTCCTGTCGCACTTGCCATGTTATAAGTGCATTAATCACCTACAGCGTCAGGCTCTACCGGGTGATTAATGCCCGCTGGGTGGTTGGAAGCATGCACCAACCCCCCCCCAGCCAGGCATTAATCCACTGGTAGAGCCCTCCTCTGTCAGTGATTAATGCTTTCTTATTGACATAAGGTTTCTGAGTAAATAGATAAACATTACAGTACCTTTCCAGCAAACAGACGACATTGTTTTCGCAGAAAAGGTTTCTAATCCTCATAAGTATGTATCAGAAATAGCAGTGTGAGGCGGTGCAGTTTCCACCAGCAGATCGAAAGTGCACATTAAGCTGCTGCTTCAGCCCTGTCCTGACTCCCCTTCTGTTAGCTTTTCTGCTAGCCGTAATAACTCACACATCTTTTCCCACAGGACCAGGAATTAAATGAAGTTGCCTGGAGATGGTAAACCCCCAAGGAAAGGACTGCCTAAATGAATATAGCAAAACTTTTCTTTGTTTACCTTGTTGCTTAGGCAGAACATTTCTATCCCAAACAGCGGTCTGGATTCCAATAGCAATATTCTTGTGGTACCATATTACTTTCAGCAGTATGCTTTACTCAGATAAAGATATCTTTCTTATTCATGATACCCGCTAGTGCACGATCGCTCTGTCGTGCAGGCAGGTGTGCGTACGTTCGTGCAGGCGCCGCAGCACATTGATTTGTGAAGATACACATCTGGTATTCCGGGGAAGAGTGTCAGGACTGAAACTTTAGGAGACCAGAAGGTAATACAGGGATGGACTAGGAAGAACATCTACCAGGTGGCCTGCCTGAAGATGGGGGAAACAGAGAGAAAATACAGAGAGAATAGAAAATAAATAGTTTTGTGTGATGTTGCAACAGACTTGTTTCTAAAAGAATGTTTCCAAAGTCTACAGACCCTTTCACATACTGTCACAATGTAAATGCTCTGCCTGATGTTGTATTTTTATTGTTTCTTATGTAATCATATTTTGTATGTTGTTACTGCTGTACATTACAGGTCCTTCTTAAAAATAGCTATTTAATGCTCTTAGGGCTAACCTCATTAACAAATTGTGAATAAAAGTAAAAAAATGAAGAAATAGTAACTGTCTATAGCGCAATCTTCAGAAGGTAAGTCACCTAATCGAGGCTTGCATAACCAGTTTTAAAGTAACTTACAGACATTTCATCACACAAAACATGAAGGGGTGACATGGTGGTGGGGTATGGGAGGACTGCAGGAGTACAGGACAGTGGTGACTTAGAGGGTACTATGGAAAGTTGGCCACAGCCTCAAATGTAGAAGTTTCTAGGCCATGAGGGTGGAACTGGAAGCCACAACAGCTGAAATATGTCTCCTGAGAGCTTCAGCCACTGGTCCTCCCAGGATGCCACTACTACAGGCACCACCAAGGCCAACGAAGACCAGAGTTAGTGACTGGATAGTGGTGGGGGGAGTAAGCAAAATGTGGTGGTGGTTGGGGGAGTGAGGTATATGCAACATTGGCTGTGTACCCACAACAGGTTTGTACCATTGCAGACAGAGAAGACCCAGGTGACCCTTTCAATGGAGGATAGGTCCAGCATGCCCAGTAGGCAGAACTGTCCACCGAAGACAAGCAAAGGAGGAAGGACTGCCCCAAAGGAGAAGGAAAAATGCACTTGTGTGAGTCTCAATAGTGAGGGGGGCACTGGATGGGAGGTGGCCTAACACCTGATGGACAGGAGGTGGTGCACTGCTTCCTAGTGGAGACAATGGACAGATTCATGGCCAGAGTGAGGAACTTACAAGGGAGGGGAGGGGAAGCCTGATCTGATAGTGCATGCAGGCACAAACAGTCTGTGCTGGAGGAGCATGGAAGAAGTGAAGGCAGGCTTCTGAGTGCTATGTTTGGTAGTAAAGGAGAAAGCAGGGGAGGTAACCTTCTCTGATGGACTACTGCTGACACATCTGAAGGTAAAAGAACAATTTCATTCATTCCAGTTGAATGCATGGCTAAGGGGGTGGTGCAAGGAGGAGAGACACCATTTCTTTGGGGACTAGATTGCAACTTGGAGGGGATGGTGGCTATTCAAAAAGAATGGTGAGTACATCAGAAGGGTGCTGGGAGCCAGAGTCACACAGTCCATCAGAGAATGTTTAAACTTGGTGGGAGAGGGTGGGAGAGGGAGGCAGCTCAATCAGGTGTACATCAGGTGTACATTCAGTGACAGACATTGAGGTACATAAGTAATAGGGCTTGAGACTGCAAAATACCCAACTCAATAGGTGAGGGCCACCATTAAAACTTCTGATTTTACATGCTCTGAAATGCAGTCTGAGCATTTATCTAGTAAAAAATCATGATGGGTAGGAAGTTGCTACCCATCCTAATTTTTGGCAAACTCACGGCCCAAGTCAGTGCATGACAAGGTGAATCAACTGAAATTTTCTCATGCCCTTGAAGTTATCCAAATAAAAATACAAATTTTTCACTGCCCTGGGCTGCAGCCTTGGTAGTCTTTCCAGCTTAAAATCATGATAGGTGGCAAGTTACCACCCATCTTAATTTTGGCATGCTCAATGCCAAAGTCAATATGTGGCCAGCTGTCCTAATTTTGGCATTCTCTATGCCAAAGTCAGTATGTGACCAAAGAGTATCAAGGCAAAATTTTGTCCTGTAGAATGCGGATCAGGTTGCACTGCAGGGTGTAAAGGCAAGAAAGATAGCTATATTTTAACTTGCAATGCAGCATGTTTGGAAAAGGCCAGAGTTTGTTCAATTGCTGTCAAATCTACAGCAGCATTCTTCTTTGTTTCATTCCCTTTTACTTGTCAGTGACAGCATCCACATCCACAGGTTTGCTTTTCAGATGGCTTCTTTCAGTGTTTATGACTGAGAGGTGCCTGAGTCTTTCATCAGACATCGTGTTTCTCAGCTGTGTTTCAGTGATTTTTATTTTAGAGAATGAATGCTCACAATGTGTCAATGTAACAGGGAGGATATTTAATTACATACTGTACTTCGTAAAATTTGAATACGTTTGTGTTAAGCCACTTTTGTGAATGAAATTGCAGGTCTGATGTGATATAAGATTTTGAATCTTTTGTACTTGGCATACCAGCTGTGATTCTGAAATGAGATCTGGATTATTGTCAGGGTATGTACTTGAAATGTCATCAGCAATAGCTTTTATATCCTCGGTTGTTAAACTAGTAAATCATTTTAGTGTTAAATGTGATAGAGCTTTAATAATGGGGTATGATAGAAAACCTATCGTAAAGGGCACTGACAATGGTGTCAATTGTGTTGTACTAAAAATCTGTTCTCAATTGTTCTTTATTGCTTTGACTGTCTAATACACTCCTGTGTTGGTGACAATAAGCTTCACTGGGGTTAATGTCTAGTTAGGAGAAAGTGAAAATACTAAATGACTACTTTTGCTCAGTCATCATGGTGGTGGGGGTGAAGGGGGGGGACAGACCAGCATGCTGCAGTAAGCAATGGGGGGAGGGAGTGGACACAAGTCTATTCTCTGTGGAGAGCAACTGGAAAGGATAAGAAGTCTCAAAGGAGAATGAGGTGATGGGACTGGATGAGACTCATCCAAACGTCCTAAAGGAACTGAGCACATTTTCTCTCTATGATGTTCTCCAATCTGGGTTTAGGAAAAGACATAGGTCTGAGACTGTCCTGGTCCGGGTTTTATATGATCTCCTAATTGCAAGAGATCGAAAGGCTCATACTATTCTAGTCCTTCTTGATCTCTCTGCAGCATTCGATACTGTGGACCATGGTGTGCTTTTGGAGTGCCTGCGGCTTTTCTGTGGACTGTCTGGAACAGTTCTACATTGGTTTCGGTCTTTTCTTACAGGCAGGACACAAAGGGTTGTCACTGGAATTTATTCCTTTGACACCTTCTCCCTGTCCTGTGGGGTGCCGCAGGGCTCCATTTTGGTGCCCATGTTGTTCGCAGTTTATATACTGCCATTAGGAGAGATCATCAGGCAATACAGTTTGGGTTTTCACTGCTATGCAGATGATACCCAACTGTATCTGTCCTTTATTCCCAGACAGGATGATGCAATCTCCGTGCTTAACAGCTGTCTAGCCGAGATCAGAGATTGGATGAGCACTAGCTGGATGAGGTTAAATCCAGATAAGACCGAGGTGTTGGTTGTGGACACTGGTCGCCTTGAGGCAGGTCCTAGGGCTGGGCTCCCATCAGGCTTATGGCTTGATGGTATCCAGCTCTTGACCTCAGACCAGGAGCGCAATCTGGGTGCTATTTTTGATAACAGTTTGACCCCGAAATCACAGGTGACTGCCATTGTCAAATCTTCCTTTTATCATCTTAGGAATATCACCTGGGTGAAACACCTGGTTCCTCCGGCTGACCTTCCCACATTGGTCCATGCCTTCGTGACCTCCCGCCTTAATTACTGCCAATGCCCTTTACCTAGGGCTGCCGGGGGTTGATATCTGCTGCTTGCAGTTAGTGCAGAATGTGGCAGCCAGACTCTTGACTGGTACATCTAGGACTAGTCATATTATGCCTGTGCTGCGCAGAATGCAATAGCTGCCAGTTCAGTGGCGGATCACCTTTACGGTCGGGTTGCTGACCTATAAAGCCCTACATGAACAGGGGCCCCAGTACTTGCAAGATCTTCTTACTCCCTACTGCCCCTTCCGCTCACTCCAATCCACCAACAAGGGATTGCTAGAGATTCCCATGGTTCGGTTAAAGACATCTGGGGCACATGCGTCTTCTTATGCTGCCCCTTCCCTGTGGAATTCTCTACCTCATCAGATAAGATAATTCCTGACTATCCCAAGTTTTAAATCTGAGCTCAAAACTTATTTCTTTAAAGCTTGCTCTTAAGGATTTCAAAATGTTTTGATTATTCTATTCAATTGTATGGTTTTAATGTGATTGTACAGCACTTTGGTTTTGAAAAGCACTTAGAAAATAGAGTTTTACTTACTTACTTACTTACATGGTGCTGGTCACCCCTCTGGTAGTGTTTTTTTAGCTCCTCAGTGGAGATGGAGGAATTTCCAGAGGAGGAGGAGGAGGAGGAGGGTCGATGTGGTCCCTCTGCACAAAAGCAGCAGTAGGGAGGATGCTAGCAACTATAAACCAGTAAGTCTCACATCAGTGGTGGGGAAGTTAGTGGAGACACTTCTGAAGGTGAGGCTCATAGAACACCTGGAGGCAAAAGGGCTGCAGGACCACTGGTAGCATGATTTCACCGGGGGAGGTCATGTCAAACTAATCTCATAGGTTTCTTTGACTGGGTTACCGAGAGGTGGATCAATGTAGAGCAGTGGATGTGGCCTATTGGAACTTCAGTAAGGCTTTCAACACTGTGCCACACAGGAGCTTAGTTAAAAAAAATTCTCAGGCTGTTGGTTAACTAGGATCTGCAGTTTATCCACTAGGTGGGGAAATGGGCAGACTAGGTGGGCCAAGCGGTCCTTATCTGCCGTCAAAGTCTATACTTCTATATTTCTGTGTTAGCCTGGGGGTGGACGGGAAAGTGACAAGCAGGGTATCAAAGTAGTTAAAGGAGAGGAGGTAAGGGGTGGTGGTAAATGGTAACCACTTAGGTGATTGGAGAGTAACTAGTGGGGTGCCACAGGGTTTGGTGCTGGGACCAGTCCTCTTCAATCTCTTCATAAGTGAAATTGCAGATGATCTTGATGGTAAGGTGTGTCTCTTTGCGAATACTACAAAATCTTCAACAGGACTGACACTCTGGAAGGGGTGGAGAGAATGCTAAAGGATCTAAGGAAACTAGAGGAATGGTCTAGGGAGTAGCCATTGAGTTTTAATGCCAAAAAGTGCAAGGTTATGCACTTAGGACTGTGGAACCCAGGAACTGTATATAAGATGGGAGAGTGGAGCTTTCCACAACCAAGCAAGAAAGAGACTTGGGGTCATCATATCTGATAACCTCAAGGTTGCTGGGCAGTGTGTCAAAGCAGTGAGAAAGGCTAGCAGGGTGGTGGTACATTGGGAGAGAGAGTTCTAGCAGGAGGAGGGAGGTAGTGCTGCCATTGTATCACTCACTGGTGAGGCCCCACCTGGAGTACTATGTCCAGTTCTGGAGGCTGCACCTCTTTGAGCACATTGAAAGGATAGAGGTGGCACAGAAGAGGGCAACCAAAATGGTGAGGGGGTTGCATAACAAGCCATACAAAGAAGAGGTGCACGTACTCAGCATGTACTCCCTGGAAGAGAGGAGAGTGAGAAGGGACATGACTGAAACCTGCAAGTACCTCACAGGAGCGAACAAGGTGCAAATTGATGATCTATTTCAGAGAACGGAAGGCGCTAGAACAAGGGGGCATGCAATGAAGCTAAGAGGGGGAAGATAGGAGAGATGTGTGAAAATACTTCTTCATGGAAAAGGTGGAGGATTACTGAAACAGCCCCTCAAAGGCAGTAGTGCGGCAAAGACTGTGTGGTGCTTCAAGCATGCATGGGATAGGTAGAGTAACTGAGGGAGGAAGTGACATCTATGACCAAATATGGTCAGTAGTAACAGAAGAGGCAGGTACAAGGGACAGATTGGATGGGCCTAAAGGTCCTTTTCCACTGACAAAATCTGTTTCTATGTTAGTTTAGTACCACTGTTAAGTTTTTCTGCAAACGTCACTGAAGCAGTATGGATGTTTTCAAAATGTTCACCTGACCTCATTTCTTTGAGACTATTTTTCAGTATTTCTACCTAGGAGCATTAGCAACAGAGAAATGGAGACTGCAGGCACATAGAGACTATTTTAGAAACTGTTTTTAAGAGCAAAAAGACAAATTATGAAGTCAATCATTTTCATCTTTAGAATCACAGCTTTTACCTGAAGTTTCAAGGCAGCTGCTGAAACAGCAGGGCATTGTCTCATTTTTTTCCAGGGTTTGCAAAAGGGGGGCATATGAATTTTTCAGTTTCCAGGCTATTTGCAAGTGCGTAGCCATGCACTGTGCAGAGAGACTAGCTGCAGATGACTGATATCAGCCTCCAAGTTCATCACTCGGCTCACTTCTTTTATATGTTGTTCTCTTTGAACTATTATCAACAGTTGCATACAAAATTTGAGGTTGTGCGAACATGCCTCCAGTCATTCTGCAGTTTATTGCTGTGTCAGTTAAAGTGAGACAGTTCGTGGGCCAGGCAGTGAATATGTAAAGCTGTTGATAAAATCTCTTTAAAGTGAGTCTGCATTCCTGTGAATTGTCCTGACATGTTTGTGCCCCATCGTACCCCTGCCATACAATTTTTACAACTCAAGATGACAGAAGTCTTAAAGTATAGCTTTTAATTTTTCAAAGATTCCCTCACCAGAAGAGATGCAGCTAAATTTTATTTCACCTGTGAATGTTCCACAAAGTCGCCAAATTCAACTCCACAGATCAATTTGTGAAGTTGTCCCATTAAAGGACAATTTGGCAATTTTAACTTTGCCTTGCTTTGTTTTTTTTAAGTGCAAATTACACTTAAGAAACCCTAAAGCAAGAAGTTACAAATTGCAAATCCCTGGTGTCTAATGGTCCCCCCGCCAATTGCCAGCTGACCCAAGTGTAAAAAAAAAAAAATGAAATCCCTGGTGTCTAGTGATCCCCCCTTGTTGATCACCAGCCCCAATGTAAAAAAAATAAAATAAACGAAATCCCTGGTGTCTAGTGGAGCCCCCCCCCCAAGATCGCCAGCCCCAGTGTAAATAAATATATATAAACCCTGGTGTCTATTGGTCACCCCCCCATGCTGATTGATGCCCCCTCTGAATCTGTACAGTCTGTCAGATCTCAGTGAGAATCAGAAAGATTAGTGTAAATGGCAAACAGCTGCTCACCAGTCAGCACACAGCAGAGATTTGTCCCACACCAGACTGGAGTTGTGATGCTGTATTGGCAATCTCACACTGAACTGGGAAATATCCTGATACTGTAAAGTCATCAGACTTCTCTACTAAACAGAAAGATTAGTGTAAATGACAAACAGCCTCTCACTAGTCAGCCTCAGCACACAGCTGAGATTTGTTCCATACCAGACTAGGCTATAGATGCTGTGCTGACAGTCTCGCACTGAGCTGAGAAATATCCTGGTACTGTGTGGTCATCAGACCACACTGAGAACCAGAAATATTAGTGTAAATGACAAACAGCTGCTCACTGCTCAATACACAGCTGAGATTAATTTGTCCCTCACCCCACTGGCATTGCGATACTGTGTTGGCAGACTCAGGGTCTCACAGCGAACCGGGAAATGCACTGCATGGACCATCAGATTTCACTCGGAAACAGAAATACATATTCAATCACTGCGGCTGGAAAGAGACACTCAATCCAGTGCACTAAGGCTTTGTCATCATGCAGAAATTAAATATTTTTTTTTACTGTATAGCAAGTACAGGCTGACCACTGATAAAACTCCCTACCTCCACCACTTACTAAGCCCACAAAACCCGTGGCAGAAATCAATTTGAATACTGCATATTGCAGGCTGAAGCAATCAGTCAGACTCCCTCCTTTCCTCATTATTTCTCTCTCTCTCTCTCACAGTCCTCGTGAGCAAGACCATGGATTTACAGTGATTAAAATAATGGAATTCCATTTTCAAGACTCAAAATTCCGGGAATTGCACTGGTGATTGTTAATCTATTTTCTGGATTTCACCAGGATTCTACTGTCATTCTTTTAATATGTGGATAAATAATCAGAATAAAAGAAAGCTTAATTTGCAGAAGCAAACTGAAAATAGCACTGGAAGCAATTATAAGAAAAACACACGTTCTGCAGATTTACTGATCTGGTGCAAAATGCCGAATTTCGTGAAACTCTTCGTTTTTACCGGTGTAAAGGCAGTCAAAATTCTGGAATGTTACCCTTTTTTTCCAGTAAAAAATGAAAAACAATGGCCTTGCTCATGAGTCCTGCCAAAACTGGCAGCAGCAATCAAGTATTCTCTTCTGTGAGAATTCTTTTTGTGATCTTAGTCACAGGCTGGGTTGAGGAAGGCTCCCTCCCTCCCTCTGCCTCAGCCAGTGTCTAACAGACTAGTCCAGCAAGCCCTGTGTCCAGCAGCTATCACACTTTAATTTGACTCTGTGATATCAGGCACAGTAGTAGTCACTACAGCCTACTAGTTAACTTAATCTCGAAGTAGTCTAATAATAAGAATATAGTTTTTTTTAAGCTTTTTTGAGTCAAAGCTTTTGTCTCACTCCTATTCACATCCCTCACTAACACTGTTGGGCCCCCCCCATCCATCACTAGAACAGAGTTTCACACAGCTGCAGGCCTGCAGCAGTCAAATTGAAAAATTCAGCACAAATTTAGTTTCTTCTATTTGTTTGTGTTTTGGATGCTGAGGTTCTAATAGGCTATTAGGCAGTACTGGAACTAGTATTGAATTGGGTCTATCTCGAGTGACTGATGGCAGCAGCTCTGCTCCTTACACTTCCATGATGAGTCTGACAATCATCACACCAACAGTGTGAGCAGCCTGCTTATATATCAGCACCACACAGGTGCTGGACAGCACATCGTGAGGTACAGTGCCACACACGCAGTAATGCCCATTGCCTGAGATCCAATTGCTGTCATCACCACTTACCCAGTTATCGGAACCAGCCCGTCCTGCCCACCCAGTCTCAGATGCACATAGCCAGCCACATGCCGATAACAAAGGTTCTGAGGGTAAGCACAGAGGGACTTGGGCACACACATGCAGTCTTAGTGGCTTATCATATGAAAGAAGTTTGCATTATTATGTTTTTCTTAAAGTCAAGTGGACTCCAGTCCTCCAGGCTGCACTACAGCTCAAAATCTGTGAGTGGGGAAAGTCTCTGAGCTGCGAGTGGTTGGTAAAAGTGCTGCATTGGCAACAATTACAGGGGAACAGTCAACACAAAGCACCCCACACTCAAGTGTGGGGCTGGTCCAAATGTGCACTTTGTGTGCAAAAACATTTTGGTTTACTTACTCTTTACTGTAGTACAGTAGATTACATCAGACTAATTTTGCTTAGCTGTAGGCTAATATCTTTTACTACAAATCCCGGCATCCCTTGTAGCTGACATCAGAGCAGTAGGCAGCAGTGGGAGAGTAAATAGCCTGCAGTGCATGTTAGAACTTTTGTGATCTCTGATCAGATGTTTTCCAGCCTGCTTTTCACTAAGGGCTAAGTACAGTCCTGAGAGACTGCATAAAACCCATAGAGGACAGCTGGATCTGCAAACAAAAGATCAGAGCTTAAATAAATTCTAACATGCACTGCTGGCCATTGAATCTTCTTACTACTGCCTACTGCTATGATGCCATCTGCAGGCAGAGATGGGTGAAGCTGAATTGCTCCACAAATATAGCGTAATTTGCTGAGTGATCAATCCACGAAGTGCAAATTACTGCTCACGAAGTGCCTGCCAAGAGTGGAATTTCACTTGTGAACTGTGGAATTTAATCTGTGAATGGTGGAATTTCACCATTCAAGGGTGGAATTCCACTATTTGCTGGCAAAATTCTGCCCATTTGCAGGTGAAATTCTTTCACAGTGTAATTTGTGGCAAAGTCGCATAGATGAATTTTCACCCTAGTAGTAAAAATTCACAAACTGCTCTATGGCGGTGAAGTGGGAGACTTCACCAGAACTTCACCAGTGAATTTACACTTTGCAACAGCTCTATCTGCAGGGGATTCTCGGTTTTGTAGTAACAGAAGATGTCAGCCTACAACAAAGTAAAATTAGTCAGATACAATCTGCTGTACAGTCTATAGAAAAACCAAACTGTTTTTGCACACAAAGTGCACATTGGGACCAGGCTCACACTTGAGTGTGGGGGCCGTTGATGATGACTGTTCCCTTTTTGAAAGTAAAACACAAACAGGGCTGGCCAGCAACAGATTAGGCAGAGAGGAAGAGGACAGGAATAATGCTTAGTTTTCCCTTACTAAGAGTCAACATGAAATAAGGTGTACCAAATAATAAAGCCAAGACGGGCACTGAAATCTCCCTTTATTATTTTTGTACACTGTATTTTATTTGATGGTATTTTATGTTGACTCTCAGTAATTTAAGTATTTCAGACGGGATACAAACCATGGTACCACCTCCCTGAGTCAGGGTGTGCCACAGTTTGCATCCCACAAAAGACACTTATTAAAGAAGGTTAACTCAAGTCATTGGCTTATCAACTGTACTAAATTTCAGAGGCACCCAGTAAAACAGTGCTAATTATGTTATGTTTGATACTTGTTTCTAACCCTACTCTACTTGTGTGGATGCTGGTTACAAGCAATGAAGAATAAGTTTTATGCTAAGGAGTCAGGATTGTTGAGCATTGATTTCACAAATGCAGCTGACTAAGCTAAACAAAACTTCACTGTGGCAGTCTCACTAAGCTGTAGCAGCTGGTTGGTAAGTAAGGGAAAACTCAAGCCCAAGGTGAGGTGTAAAAATGAAATATTCCAATTTCTTTGTCTGGTAGTGGGCTGGTCGGGTGACCATCATAGCAGCTGACAGTGAACAGGCAAGAAGAAGTTTTGTTTCTAAAAGAAATTTGGGGGCCTAGGGGCACATAGCAATTTTAACCTGAACAGAAAGGGAAGCAAAGAAGGACATAATCTTGGGTGCAACTGATCCCCCCATCCCTTACCTGTTGGCATTCATGCCAGGCAATTTGATTGCCCATATATGCACTGTAAAAGATAAGGGACGGGGGGGGGGGTCAGCACTTGAAGAGTAATTAATTTCCAATTCCTTCTGTC
Source organism: Neoceratodus forsteri (assembly GCA_016271365.2). Lineage (NCBI taxonomy): Eukaryota > Metazoa > Chordata > Ceratodontiformes > Ceratodontidae > Neoceratodus > Neoceratodus forsteri. The sequence continues at coordinate 1,745,972,560 of CM057449.1, forward strand.
TAGAAGTTCTAACAAAGGGCTGTCTTGTCTTGTCTCTCGTCTCTTTTTTTCCTTTTATCACTTCTTAAGCGGTTAAAGCCTATGTCTCTTCATTACCCTGATAGCCCTGCCCGGCACATGCACTGCAACAGGTAAGGGAAGGGGGGCGATCTCATTGTGCAGTGTAAGGAAAAGTGGGGAAGAGGCCTATGGCACATTCATAAGGTAGAAAAATAGGCAGACTGGATGGGCCTTGCGGTCCTTATTTGCCGTCAACTTCTATGTAACTGAGCTACCTAGTTGCGCCAAGTCAGAAAAGAAGCAACAGCAGCTGGTGCACATACACAAAGGTGAAATTTAAGAAACTGGTACTGCTGCTATAAAAAGTCGTCTGAAATACTGCAACATCAGATTAATTTTCAAATAGGGGGCTTCAGCCCGCTAGCCCCCCCCCCCAAGCCCACCTCTAACAATTAATATTGAAACCAAGAGTGGCCCTGTCAGCATCCCCTACTGAATGGAAGACTAAACATGATAAACACTAAGGAAGAGGGAATGGAGGGACCAGATGCTGGAAGATGATATGCATGAATGAAATAAGTCTGGGAAGCAATGCCAGAACTGAATGCATTGATTACAGAAGCAAATCTGGACCTGTTGGCTGTCACAGAGGGGGTAGGCAACTCAGAGCCACGACTGGGACATGCCATGGGTTTATGTAATTTAGTAAGGCTATGGAGAGTGGCAATGGTGGTGGGAGGTAGCACTCTGTATGAAAAAGGGCATGAAGGAATGGTTTAGTTTAGATGCTCTGTATGTACAGGTAGCAATAGGGAGAGGGAAACAAATCAGAGTTGAGCTGGTTTGCTGACCACCAGTCCAGGTCCAGAAAGCAGAGAAGGAAATAACAGAGGTTCTCTGGAGAGCAACCTGGTCATGGGAAGTATAGTGGAACCCACTTATAACAAACTAGTCCATGTATACCCCTTTTGTCTGTGGGTGTCTCAAATAGCCAAAAAGTATTTTTACAATCTCTCTCAGGCCTGCTGCACACACTCCTATCCAAAACAATCACAGCCAAATGATTCTTATACACAGTATTGCAGATTTTGTTATAAAACACTAACAGAACTAGCAGGAATGACTTTACCCTTAAAGGAGAACTGCACTGAACCTGTAAGTAATATTTCACTGTAGGACTTGTTTTTAAATACTGGGTTCCAGTTCTGTTACAGGCTGTTTTTGTTATCCTATTGGGTGTTTCTGATTTAGTTGACCAGATAAGCCCACTGAGCCCATGCGGTCCCTTTTCAAGGGGTGACCTGGAATTAGTTACATATAAACCTGTGTGGAGAGGGCACAGCAATGATACACATAAATAGAACACGTGCAATAAGTACTATTTTTCCAGACATTGGCGATAGGTAAACAAGCAATGAGCACTATATTTACCAGGCAGTCACAGCAGTGCCATTAGACTTGCACAATGAAATGATATGCAAAGGCTAAGTACATGTTATAGGAGGCAGAAGTAGCCTGCTAGCAATGGCAATGAGTTTGTTACAAATCGAAGATGATAAAGATTAAGACAACCAGCCAAGTTGGTCAGTGTTGGCAATTTAGTTTGGCTCTTGTTGAATGCCTTTTGTGCTGAGGTACTGCTCCCACAGGCAGAGGAAACATCCAGGGTTTGGGCTAGGGCACCTTGAAAATTCCCTGGCACATACATGGGTTTTTTGACAGCAAGTACGCTTTGAGCCCTTTCCTGAAGGATACCAGTGTGCCTGCATCATGTAGGTGGTCAGGGAGGGTGTTCCAAAGGATAGGGGAATCATGGAAGAAGGACTTATCTACTGCTGATGTTCTCACCCTAGGAACCTCTGTGAGCTTCCATGCGGAGGCCCAGAGCACCCTGCATGTGCACTTGGGGACCAACACACCGGAAAGCCTGGTAGAGGAGGATTATTTACTAGCTTATAGATGGTGCACATGATGGTGTATTGGAGCCGGTGGGGAAAGGAGGGCCAATTTAAGATATCAAATACTTTGCAGTGGTGGCACCTCGGGTGTGATTTGGATGCGAATCTAGCGATCTTATTGTATAGTGTTTGCATCCTGCCAAGCTCTTTCCCTGTTAGTGCATGAAGGACAGGGGCTGTATAGAAGAGCTTGGATAGGAGGAGGATGGTATTAGCAATTGCCACCTTGGTTTCTGGGATGATTTGTGAGTTCAGCCTGTAGAGTAGCCCGAGCTTTTGATGCAATGCCCTAGTAGTGTGATCCACATGGCTTTTGTAGATGATGTCCTGGTCAAGGACGAGGCCCAGATACCTGAAGGAGTTAAGAACCTCTATGGGTGTGCCTGATGAGGATTGTATAGGGAGCAGCAGGATTCTGTTGGAGCCCAAGATTCTAGGCCCGAACACAATGGCTTTCATTTTTTGTCATTTACCAGCAGCCTATTGTCTAGCAGCTATTGTTCGAGGATCAAGACATCCTCCTGCAGCTGTGTTCCTAGGGCCTGTAGACCACTTGTGGATTTATACAACACAGTGTTGTCCACGTATTGTATTACTGAGCTGCCACCGCAATCATTGATCAGGTCATTTATGAATATGGAAAATAAGAGGGGCAAAGGATAGACCCTTGGGGTACACCCTCCTTGATATGTACTCTCTCAGACATGGAGCCCTTCCAGATGACCTGCTTGTTGCGTTGAGTGAGATAGCTATCAAACCAGTTCAGGGAGTGGTGAGCGAGGCCAATGAGTTGTAGCTTGCCTAGCAGAAGTTTGTGATCTGCAAGATCGAAGGCCTTTGTGAGACTGACGAACATGGCGCTAGTGAAGGTGCCATTATCGAGGGCCTTAAGGGTATCAGTGGTGTATTTGATTAGAGCTGTATCAGTACCGTGGTTACGTCTGAATCCATGCAGGTTAGGAGCCAGCAAGTGGTGCATTTCCAGGTAATCTTGTAGTTGGTTATATAAGAGCCTTTCCAGGATCTCGGACAATGTGCAGAGTAGCGAGATTAGTCTATAGTTACCAATGGATTCCTTAGGACCACCTTTGTAGAGTGGGACTATGTGGGCTTCTTTCCATATGACCAGAATGATGCCCTCTAGCAAGGACTGGTTGATAGATGATGTGACAGGGGGTAGTGATAGCAGGGGCAGTGTCTTTTAGTAATCTAAGGATCAGACCATTGGGGCAGACAGAGCCTTTGGCCTTGATCCTCTTTAGGAGGGAGAGCACGTCAGAACATTTCACCATTTTTAGGTGGAATTCCAGACATTGTGTGTCATGGGCCTATGGACGAGAGTGGGCAGAGGCTGAGTGAGGGAAGTTAGCTGTGTACTTGTTAAGGTCAGAGTAATAGCTGCTGAAGGTGTTTGCAGCCTCTTGGTCATCACCAATGGGTTAACCTTTAAAGATGATTGATACTTGTGGGGGTTTGCTTCTCCCTATAGTCAGGCCATTGATCTGCTGCAAGAAGCATTTAGGGTTGGACATGTTTGCTTGTTGAAGATATTAGCATATGCGTCTTTAGCCTTGCTAGCGCATGTCTTGCTTTAGTTTCATAACACCCTACAGGAACCTCAGTCTGAGGAGGAGCCAGACTTTTTTTAGGTCTCTCAGACCTTATCCCTTTTTTCATAAGAGCCTTAAAGAGGAACTTCTCCAGTCCTTTTGACTTTCATGCATAAATTACCCCTTCTTGCATTGATTCTGGAATTGTATTTCATTACTGTCCACTGGAGTTAGTTTTTACATTCTGAGCTGCTAAAAACTGCAAGGTGTACCAGAGCTTCTATAGCAATCCTAGTGTTACTGTGGGCCCTGGGCTGAACTACTGACATCACAGTAGGGCAGAGTCAATTTCACCAAAATAAAAAGCATACTGACAAGGCATTTGGATTTTGGCATAATGCATTGCTAACAGGGTGTCTTGGGGAAGAGGAAACACAGTACGTACACTAAGTACTGGTACTTTTCCCTTGCAATATTGTTGCAACTGCATGGTACTACACAGTGTGAGTCACTCCTCTACCCTATAGTGATGTCATCAGGAGCTAGCAACCCAGCAGCTGAACAGCAAAGACAAGTGCAGCAGGGCTCAAAAACAAATCCAAATTATGGAAGGCAGAGTAAACCTTGGCCAAGAATAACAAATGCACACATCTTTTCAGGTCTAGTATTGCATATAATGACTACAAGCTGTAACTTTTTAGACCATCATTAAAGTTCCTCTTTAAGCTCCAGTGTAATCCATTTGCAACATTGTCTCTTGACCCTGAGCTTTCTGAGCGGTGCATGTTTGTTGGCCGCTGACATGAAGCAGTTCTGAAAGTGTTCCAGTGCTTCATCTAAGGTTGGAAGGTGCAGGATGGGGGTCAAGTCCAGATTGTTTAGATCGATCTGGAAGGCGGGAGCTGAGAAAGAAGAAAAGTCCTGTGCTGCAAAGAATCTGGGGGGTATCTTGGGAGGGTGATTCTTCCATATCTCATTGGCTCCTAAGCAGCTCTCCGAGTGTTCTGCCCCTTGTGTCATACGTAGTCTTAACAGTGCATCCTGGACATTATAAGCAAAATTCTCACCATATGCACCATCCAATGAACAAACGCTAATATCTCCTTAACTGTAGGGGCTACACACATAATGCGATCTGCAAAGTTGTTCAGAACAACATTATTTTTCTAATGGTGCTATTCAATTGATTACAAGTGCTTAAGTTATTTTTTTATAATAGGTGAAATATCCAAAAATCTTTTTTTCATAAAAAAATTCAATGTAACCTATATTTTTATTATAAATGTTTATCATATCAATGCCAACTTCAGTACCCATACATACCATGATTGTGGTTAAGTATGCATGCCGAAAAACACAACTTTTTCAATAAAAAAATATAGTTTAAAGTGTTTTTGTTCAACTTGCTTTCGCAAGGCTAGATGAAGAAAGGATACAATACACACCACACCACAAACAAATGTGAATATCTCCTGAACTGTAAGTGTTACACATATAGTACGAGTTGCAAAATTGTTCTGCATGAAATTATCTTTCTAAGCAATTGATGACAAGTGTTTTATTTTTTTTATGCTGAAATACTACAAAATCTGAATTTTTTTTTATTTTTAAAAATTCAATTTAAACCTTAATTTAGTGGTAAATTTGTATCATATCAATGCTAGCTTTACTACAAATACATACCAGCTTGTGGTAAAGTATTTATGCACAAAAAGAACAACTTTTTAAGTAAAAAAATATATTTTTTATTGCTTTTATTCAACTTGCTGCAGCGAGGGTAGATGTGGAAAAGTATAAAATACACACCATACTGTAAACATATGTGAATATCTCCTGAATCGTAAATGTTACACACACAGTACAAGTATCAAAGTTGTTCAGCATAAAAGTATCTTTCTAATGGTGCTAAGCAATCGATGACAAGTGCTTTTTATTATTGCCGAAATACCACAAAATTAGATTTTTTAATTTTAAAACTTTTATGTAAACCTTACTTTTGAGATAAATTTGTATCATATCAATGCCAGATTTAGCACAAATACATACCAGGATTGAGGTAAAGTGCTTGCGCTAAAAAAGAACAACTTTTTAAATTCAAAAATACATTTTTTATAATTTATATTCAACTTGTTGCCATGAAGCTAAATGGAAAAAGTGTAAAAAACACACCACACCATAAACAAATGCGAATATCTCCTGAACTGTAAATGTTACATTCATAATAAGAGTGGCAAAGTTGTTCAGCACGAAATTATCTTTCTAACGGTGCTATACTTTGTTTTTATTGCCAAAATACCATAAAATTAGATTTTTTGCGTGTGCAAAAAATTCAATGTAAACTTTATTTTTGTAATACATTTGTATCATATCAATGCCAGATTTAGCACAAATACATACCCGAGTTGGGTAAAGTACTCGTGCCAAAAAAGAACTTCTTTTTAAATCCAAAAACATATCTTTTATTGTTTTTATTTAACTTGCTGCCATGAGACTAGACAGGAAAAAATGTTAAAAACACACTCCACACCATAAACAAATGCGAATAGTTCCTGAACTGTGTACGTTACACACATAGTATGAGCTGCAGAGTTATCTAGCATGGAATTATCTTTCTAACGGTGCTAAGCAATCAACGATAAGTGCTTTTCTTTTTGCGTTATTGCCGAAGTACCCCAACGTTTGATTTTTTTGGGGGTATACAAGCAATTCAATGTAAACCTTTTTGTGATAAGTTTATAACCTATCAATGCCAGCTTTAGTACACATACATAGTAGGCTTGTGGAGACGACAACAGGTAACAGTTTCTCTTAACATTTCAGGTGCAGGAACTGTGATCATGCAGCAACAGTGATGGAAGTAACCTATGTGGAGAGATGAAGAACCAGCAACATTCGACTACCCACTCACATATGCAAATGAGTGAATAAAAACAGTAAAATAATAAAGAAAAAAAACACACAACCTGTGGTGTCTTTGTCATGCATTTTACTGTATAGAAAATAAAGTAATCACAGCTGTAGAAAAGACAATGGGCCCAATTTTTAAAGTCCATGTAAGGGTTGCAGCAAAGACCAATTGTGCCAAGTATTTTTGTTCTGATTTTACTATGTGTACTGTCCTTACGTCGGACACCTGGGTATGCCGCTGACCACAAGATGCGCCAAAGTCTTGATCACGAATATGGGATTCAGTGCAGGCATGTGCCCCTTCCCCATTCAACAAAACACTAGATGGTAGGGAAGGACTGGGGAGAAACTGGATGCCAGGAGGGTGTAGCAGGGGTTGAACATGTGGCACTGTGGATGTCTGGGAGATATTGAATAATGAATGGTATGTAAGCACCTGTATGGGTGTTTGTGTGGTACAGGATGGAGCATTGTAAAAGGGGTTAGTGTCAATATTGCCCAACAATATTAGTGCTACTCATTTAAGTGCATACATTAGCGCTTACAGAAAAAAGCGTGCTATCATTATAGCATCAGGCAATACCGCAATTAAATAGATTAAACAGATGGCATAGATCCTGGCTGTGTCTAAAAAAAAAATAAAGATTTTTACTACTAAATTTAATATTGATAAAATTGCTAATACTGGACTCATGACTGCTCCTTTAAAAGTCTTGGGAGTTTGGTTTGAAAGTGAAGACTTATCTTAAACCAGTCTTGTAGATTACATCTGTGTATGAAGAAAGTAAACTGCACCACGGGATGGGCCTGCATACCTGATGCAGTGGGCAAGGAATCAGCAGCTCAAGTTCGGGGGAGGGCAGGATACCCAGGGGAGCCCTCATCACCAACGGCAGCGGCAGCTGTTGCGGCGTGCAAAAAATCAGCTGCTCGAGCTCGGAGGAGGACATATTTTGACCGTATACCATATCCCAACTATCAGATCCCTTCAGACATCTATATCCCCCCTGTACCAGAAAGGAAAAGAAATGTTGCAGCATTGTCAAAACAATTTGTTAGGGACTTGCAACTACCAGATCCCTTCAGACATCTATACCCTAACCAAAAGAAATACTACCATTTCGCATCGCAGCACTATTTCTACATCTCGCTTATATGTAACGTGCTATAATTACAATGCGCTGTAATGTACACGCTATTTTGCTAAGGCTATTAGGGTCACGCTATTTTGACCATATACCTTGTAAAAGCACTGTACAATGCCCCCTTCCTTGATGTCACCCAATATAAAAATACTACCCAATCCTCAAAGGTGTTCATATCCCTGGTCCCACAAATGCAGGTACCAAAACCCTCCCTTGCTTTGCTGCCAACAGTCCTCCTTCCCTACAATCATCCCTGTATAACATGTACACTAATTATTTGTTTAACAGAAGAAAAATGTATTGACATGTATCCCTGGTATTTCAGTGCACCTCCACTCCCATTGTGTACCGTCCCACCAGCGCCCCCTCAAATACAAACTGGCAGTCAGCACTGCCCTCCTCTCACCAAGGTTGCTGCCGACTTGGCTTGGGAATGAATGCATACTGCATACAATATGCACACAGTAGTGGTGAGAGAAGTGCTGTGCTGGCTGATGACATATGTTTGGGATTGGGGTAGTTTGGCTGAAGTGGTGTGATGATACCTGCTGTTGTTGTGGGGGGGGTGTAGGGGCCCACCAGTGATACGTAGCCATACATTTTTCTTCTGCTATAGAAATAATTAGGGTACACATTGTATACAGAGGTGATTGAGGGTGAAGGATGGCTGTCAGCTGCAATGCAGAAGGAAGGCTGTCAGCATCAACCCAGGTGAGGGCTGTTGTACCTACATGTGTGTAACTGAGTATCCGTAGAACTTCAGGGATGGTGGGTGTGTTTTATTCTGGGTGACATCAGTGAATGTGTGTTGGGCATTGTTCAGAACTTTTACAATGGTGTAGCCTACATGGCACAGGCACCCTGTCAGGTGCTTATATCAAGTACAGTATTCAATATTTTCCTGACATCCACACTGCCACTATTGACTGGTCTAAGTGGTCACATTTATTACATATGTTGCTGTGCTTTGCAATTCACTCCAAAAAAAGTTATGTTGCGGCCCCTTAACAGTGTAAGTCCCTTTGCGTCATGTGGGCATCGGGTCATTTGTAGCAGTCCACGAGCAAGGGGTATTTGGCGCTACAGTTTCTGGTGCTTATGCCTGTTGCTTTGAAAGACTACATTTGACACAAGTAGTGATACTAGTCACAACTTGCATCAAACGCTTGTGATGCAAGTGCCTTACATCATTCCAAAACATTTGAAAATCATGCCCAAAGTTTCAGCCGAATGAAAAGACAAAAATGAGCTAAAACCTCCTATCCCATACAAAGTGAAAGAGCTAGTCGAAACACGACTAGTACGCTGACTGTAAAACACTAATTTTTATTTCTGAAGTATACTTCTTATTCGTTTTATCTTATTATTCTGCTATTGCGATATTAATGTGATGCAACACTGATCTGCATGTCAGTTAACATATAAGGGATAGTTTATGAGCAATCATACACAGCAACACAATATTGCTATGTGGATGTTCAGTATTTAGTAGTGCAATGAAAAAATTCAAACGTTGTCTGTTTATGATGCTCATAAATAAATTTACGTTTAGAGTATGGAAATCCATACATAATCAATATCTGACACTACCACCCAAAATAAAAAAGTTCCAATGTAAAGAGGCAGACTTACTTTACTACAAAGAGATGCAGTTGTTCTGCTCACTGGCCAAGTCATGGCCAAGATATCCCTGCTCTCCCCCAAGTGCATCAATAGTGCAGCACAAGATCATTGAACGTTGCCATGCATGCATGATGATGGTTCTGCTGTGGTGAGAGCATGTCCAGGAAATAGTGCGTCTACAGTGAACCACAAAAGACTGCTGTAAAAGTATGTCAGCTTTACTACAACAGGAATTTATTTTTGGTAATCAGGAGGTGACTGATGTTTAGTGCACTATAAAAGATTGTGTACGTGCAATCTTACAGAAACCACACTATTTTCTCAGTCTTGACATTTCCATGCTCACCAGTCCTCTTGAACTGTTTTCTCGAGTTCTCAAGGTCTCCTGTTTTGCCTGGTCATGTCTCACTGGAATAATAGCAATTTTGTGTAGGATTGCTCATACACAGTCATCTATGGATCTGTATTGGTGAAAATTAGATTTATATGTCAGATGCCAGGCTGAGATATGTTCTGCATATCGCACGTAATGTCAAGTACCAGTAAACTGTCAAATTGACGAAAACCGTCATGAAACTACCTCAGATATAACATGTGCTGGCTGTCAGCAAAATGTACTGACATGCTTCCACTAACTATTTCCTTTTGACCCACTTGGTGTGTTGAATGAAATAAGACTAACACTAACGATCCTTCCTACTCCTCACGTGTTGCCAAAATTTGTGTCCTGTGTGTGTGTGTGTGCTACCAACGAAATATACCCTGCTTGTCATTTCTACCCATTTTAACCACTATCACTTGTCTCTCATCAAGTGTCTCCCCTTACTTTTACTTGTCCATCAGTCATTATATTTATTGCACTCACCACACATTTTTTAGCTCAGTGTTTTGTGTTTTCATTTGGCAAAGATGCCAAAAAAGTCATAACATCTATTTGTGGTTGAATTTTTTACATTCACTTTGACTTAGATGACTGCAACTGACATAAACAATCTGCACTAACCTTATTCCTTTTGCTGTACTTGGCTCCTCATCCAGTAGGTCTTCCTGCCAGATGGAGGAAAATCTAGATCTTCCTCCCCCCAAGCTGGCGGCGTAATTTCACGATTATCAATCACTGCTAATAACCGTGTTTAGGACGAAAAATCGAACGCCATCCTACACACACACACACACAAGGCCCGGACTAATTCACGACATGAATCGAAATCCTTGACAAAATTGTTTATCCTCCTGATGTTCATCCTGCCAGATGGAAGAAAATCTTGATTGACCTCCACCCAAAGCCAGTGGTGTAAAATCACGATTATCGATCACCGCTAATAACGGTGTGTAGGACGAAGGATCGGAAGCCATCCTACACGCACATCAGGTCCTGACTAATTCATGACATGAATCAAAATCCTTGACAAAATTGTTTATCCTCCTGAGGCTCATCCTGTCAGATGGAAGAAAATCTCGATCAATCTCCACCCAAAGCCGGCGGTGGAATTTCATGATTATCAATCACTGCTAATAACTGTGTGTAGGACGAAAGATCAGACACCCTGACTAATTCATGACATGAATCGAAATCCTTGGCAAATGTGTTGAATCTTGGTACTCCAGATGTCCTTACTGCCAGATGGAAGAAAACCTAGATCTTGCCATAAATTGCAATAGGGCATATCTTAGTGTTATGTTACTTATCAGTTAACCACACCATGGGGGGGAAGGGTATCACATCTTCCACAGTGTAATTAACAGGCAGTTAACATACCAATCTGGTATACCTTATAGCTTAACAATAGTATTTAAAAACACTTACAATGCATTATTTTATTATATTACACATAAAAAATGTATTACTCACCATATCTGATCCATTTTCCTTCGCTCCCTCACTTGAAGCACTCGCACTGCACGATGATCATCTATACTTACCAATCATGCCATGCATACTATACCATGCTCTGTGCTGCTCTCCTCATCCACCTCTGTTTGATCCTACTTTGATCCTGTAGATTTACAAAGTCAGATGTGGTTTTAAACTATATTCCTGGAATATTAATCTTAGACCTGACAGTAAACAGCTAATAGTCCCTAAAGTAAATTCAGTTAAAAGACTCAACTTCTATACGGTAAGATCCTCCAGATCTTGGAATTCACTCCCAGGTTATCTAGTACATTTACCTACTTTTGACTCTTTTAAAAAACAACTAGATAAGTATTTACTACAGACTTATGTCAGATAATAACCCCACTATGAGTGGGAGAAAATTTAATAGGCATTTTCCCTACTTTGTCTATTCAAACCAAATAATACCAAGATTTAAAATAAATGACTATCAAGGAGGGCACATAAAGTATTTGTATTGATATACTTGGCATACCTCTATAGGAATGGAACTATAGCCATCTTCATGTCATTGGTGAATATGTCACATCGCCGATCTGTCAGGTGGACTCCATCACACTGATACAGTTCCAGGAAGCAAGTCATGATGTCATTGTGCTTGACCATGCCGCCGGGCAATCTTCCCATAAATGTCGCCATCTTCGTGTTGATCTTCCTCCTTGTCTTGTCCGTCACCTTCAAATTCTCGACACTCCACCACTGCCTTTGCTGAATGATGTGTGACCAGATGATAGTCGTCCTCGGCATACGGTACTTGATCTCGATGATTTCTACCTTCATCTTGAGCATAAACAGCACTAAAGTGTTCACTCCCAAGTCATTTCCTCCAAAGTGGATCACGATGATGTTCGGGTCAGACTCCTTCCGGCACTCCTCATGCAACACTGCTACCAGCTGACCCCAACGCATGCCCCTGTGTCCTATCCAGCACAAATGTGCAGGAGCATTGTCGAAGGTCAGGACTGGTCCACTGGATTGAGACCACTCCCGATGCTCTGCCCAATGTACAAAGGAATGCCCACAGAACCAAATGTTCTTCATAGTAGACTGCATATCTAAGTAAGAAAAATAAACGTATTATAGCAATCAGTAGACAGCTGCTCGTGGGTATTGTGGGAAGCAGAACACAGCTAGCAGCTATTACAGGCAATATAACTGCAGGGATGTGGTGCTACTACAGGGGTATGCCAGGCCATATACCTATTAACAATAGCTCAATGTACAGCAGGGCCATGGTCCTGCTACTGGGGCATGCCAGGCCACTTCCTGCATTGGCAAGAGCTGATGTAGCTGCATGAATAGGGTGCTGGTACTTCGGCATGACAGGTCACAAACCACACAGACCGAAGCCTAATGTAGCTGCCGTGCTAGGGTGCTGCTGCTGTGGCATAAAAGGCCCCATACCAGGTAGCCCAGACCCAAATGTCGCTGTAGGGCTCGGGTTCTGCTACTGATGAATGCCAAAATCAATACACAAATTAACATAGCAGAATGTAGCTGCAGGGGCACAATATAACCTAGCCGAATTTATGCAACAGGTGTCAGGATAAAAACCTTCACATTACTGTTTATCCGAGTGACTGTGTAGCTAAATGAGTATGATGTAATCACTATGGGGAATAACTTAGAGTTATTATCATAGTGATTACATCATACTCCATTTATCCACACAATGACTAGTTCATTCGCCACCCCTCACTCGACCATCGTCTCTACCTTCTCAGCCTTCAACAACTTTCACTTCAGATTTCAAGTTGATGAATTTCAGTGGTCAGAAGTTGGAGCATTTCTGGCTGAAGACCTGCGCGGATGAGGACAAACTGGCCCTGCATCTCCAACAGACATTCCATGTCATCTCATACTGGGAAACAGACACAGAAAAGCATACCATGGTGTCCAATGGACAAACTATATCATCCCATACCGGGAGACAGCAGCAAAGAAGGATTCCATAGTGTCCAACAGACACCCCATGTCATCTCATATGGGGAAACAGTAACAAAAAAGCGTACCATTATGTCCAACAGACAAACCATGTCATCCCATCCAATCATCGGTCTTTTTCCTCCACTGAGAACTCTGGAACGCAACTCCATGACCCGCTACGTGCTCTTTCTCCCACCATAGATGGCTGCAGTGTGCGTTCCATTCTGGGATGTGGCGCTTAACATTTGACATCCATCTTTCATCTTGACCCCTCTGCGATCTCTGTAAAAACTCCTCCGTAACTCTCCAGACTGCACCCACACCTCATCTCTCGCTCATTCTCCACCTCTCTCTCTCTGTCTCTCTGTTACATTCCCAGACTGTCTCAACTGCACTACTGCTCTCTATCCGCTCCATTCTCTCTGTATCTCTTATGTACAGTCCCACTACATGCTCTTTCTCCCACCATAGATGGCTGTAGTGCGCATTCCGTTCTGGGATGCGGCACTCAGCATTTGACATCCATCTTTCTTCTCAATTCCTCGGTGATCTCTGTAAAACTCCCCCGTAACTCTCCATACTGCACCCACACCTCATCTCTCACTCATTCTCCACTGCTCTTTCTCCATTACATTCCTGGTCTGTCTCAACTGTACCACCGCACTCTCACTGCTCCATTCTAGCCATATCTTAGACATACAGTCCCGCTATCGCTCTGTCTCCCACCACTTGCAGCAAAGAAAAAACACAAATTAGAAAGCCAAGCAAAAAAGTTACAGTTTACTACTATTACTCTGTCCTAAGCATTAGCCTCAACCTGGAAGTTCATGCTGTCCAAGGGCACAGCTCACATTTCTACATTTGAAATCAAATAAATAACTGCTGCACTAATGTTACAGGTATGTCTTCAAAAAAAGCTCACGACTGCACACATTCTTACAACACTTTGTATTTGCAGGTCCATTATAATACATATGAAACAATACCACACCCATAGCAACAGCACTAGCAACAAAGGACTATTTCTTTGAGCTGACTAGCAAAGGCACTGCTCTCTCTCTCTCTCCACTCCCCCTGTATTGACTGCACCCCCGCTCTCTCTTTCTGCACCATTCTCTCTGTATCTCTTACGTACAGTCCTGCTATCGCTCTTTCTCCCACTGTAGATGGCTACAGTGCACATTCCATTCTGGGATGCAGCACTAAGTATTTGACATGCACCTCACATCTCTGGCTTCAGGGTACCTCTTCCATGTTGGTTGTTGCTGTTCACATAGTAGTTCACTTGAATTGATGATACTCGGTGAAGCAGTCACAACATAGGCTGACATTGCATGTACTACATGCATATGATGGCTCAGCTAGCTTCTTTTTCAGAGTACAATTATGGCATCTCGCCTTCCTTGCTTTGACTGGATAATGAAGACCGGTACAACTAGGGTCCGATTGAAGTCCAGCGGCCACAGCACTTCATTTTCTATCATTGTATCCAGTTATTAGTTGCTCTGATAATGCCATCTCGATGCTCAGTTGATTGTGTTTTTTCGTCCTTCCGGTCTTCAATAACTGCACATGGTTTACGCTCTCTTGAAACAGAGTATATGCATTGCCAACCAACATGTCCCACAAAATCAAAACAGGTAGATCCACCACCTCTTTGATCTTCTTGTGGAAGGGTATAGAATACGAATCTGATCTGAGATGTCCACACCATTCATATGCTGGTTATGCTGCTGTAGAACTGCTAGACAAGGAACATTTGCAAGAGTTCTGTCTTTCTGTCTTCTAGACACTGACATTGCAGATGATGTCGGGTCATGGTTTGTTGATAGAAGAAAGACGGGTTTAATGTCCTTCCAGGTAATGGCGACTAGTGAACTGTTCTGCATTTGTTCGTAGTACCCTCTGTTCTTCTTCTTCATCGTCAACTTGTTTCATATTGCCAGCCATCCCAACCGGTTTGTACGCATCATGCCACATGAGTAAATTCCACATTGTAGAAGGTCTTCCGCCAGACGTACCGAAGTGAAGTAGTTGTAATAAACGTGGTGCATTTTTCCATGTAGATCCTTCATAAGGACCTTGATGACTCTTTCTCCTAATCCCATTTTCGTGGTGCCAGCAACTTTTCCAGTATATACCTGGAAATCTGCAACAGAGCCATTGTTTGCATCTGCCAGAACCCACACTTTAATCTCATACCGCTGTGGCTTGTTTGGCATGTATTACCCAAATCCAAGTTGTCCTCTGTATCCTACCATTGCCTCGTTGACCTACACTTCTTGGTGGAGATTGTGCTCTAGCTTGCATGCCTTCAAAACATTGTCCATTATCAGGCCTACATGGTGGAGCTTATCATGGTTTGGTGCTCCCTTGGGTGGATTTTGTGTGGTATGGTTGGCATGCAGACACTGCATAATCTTCTTGTAATGCTCTTGGGTCATTACTTGCGCAATTGGGAATTGTCCGTAGAGGAAGTTCTTGCTCCAGTACATGCGGTAGTGTGGCACCTTTACAACAGACATGTAGATCCTGATTCCAAAAATGCCTTTATGTCATCTGCTGTCACTTGAGTCCATCGATTGTACACTTTTTGTGATTCGGTCTGCTACTGTGCACTATACCAGTTGGTCTTCTCTGTCAGCAGTTCGTACAGGGTTAGAGGAAACATTAGGTCCATAAAATCCATGGCTTTCTTGTCTGTGCTTGGAATTGTAGCAGCACCCACGGGCTCCATGAAATCCGAAATATGTAGTCTTTAAGTCAACTTTCCAGGTTTCTGTGGGAACCGCATCCAGATGTGAAGCCATTTGTTGTGTGATGTTTGTCCACTACATCTATTAGGCTACTTCCAAGCTGTGTTCCAATCAATGCCTGCTCTTTTTCAGTGCTCCTAGAGGACTGCATCTGATGACGTAGTGTTGCAAGTGGCAGATTATCCTCTTCGCTGAAGTCGCCATCACGATCCATTGGAATCAAGTCAACTCCATGTCAGAATCATCAAATCCAAGGAACTCTTCACCGCTGTCACTGCTGCTATCAAACAATGCTCGGTTAATGGTCTCCATTTCTGCTGCAAACACGATCGCTGGTCTCTCTACTGTATCTTGCTCACATGGTACTTATTCTCTCAGCGACCTCTCTCACTCGGAACCAAGTCTCTCAACTACCTCTCTCACTCGGTAGTAAGTCTCTCAGAGACCTCTACTCCAGCTCTCACTCACTGTATGTCGTCTGTCAGTAAGTCTTTCTCTCCCTCCCTCTCTCTCAGGGCCCTTCTTTCTCTATGCACTCTCTTGATGAATCAGCTATCTGTTCTGATCCCCGACTCTCCATACTGTATTCTGGTGCTATGTTCTGCAATCTGACTCTTGTGGATTGTTTCTAGCTGGTCCCTGACTGTGGGATCTGAACTGTTGCTTGTATGTGGCTCTCGGAGCTGGACATTTTCTCTCTGTGCTGGTTTCTAATTGGTTCCTTTCACTACTGACTGGTCTCTGGCTGGTCTGGTGATCTTGTATATGTCATCTTGCCTTTCCTTGTCTACAAGTTCTCTGGCTGATCCATGAATTATCTTGCCTCTTCCTCACTGGGTTATCTCTGGTTTTCACAGGATATCTGATCTGACTCGGTCTCTAGCTTTCTGATGCTGTCTCTCTGTCACGTCTATGTCTTTGTCTGGTTCTTCTAGTGGTCACTGGCTCTCTTATTCAATGTTGTTCTTCTGTAATAAAAAAAAATTCAACCATTGTTTTGGACCACAGATTATACTTATCTACAGCCGGCACTAGTCAAACACATCACTCCCTGTCATCCTGTTGTTCCCCCATTCCATCTCATTTGTCCGGTAGTCCCCCCATGTTGTCACATAACGGGAAATAGTGCAAATAAAGCATTCCATAGTGTCTGTCAGCTACCCCCATTCCATTCAGTAATGGTAAACTGCACCAATAAAGCACTCCATGGTGTCCTGTGATATCTCAATGTCATTCCATACTGGTAGACATTGCCAATAAAGCATTCCATGGTGTCTGTCAGCCACCCCCTGCCATCCAAGATCCTGCAACAGCACCAGTAAAGCATGCCATGGTGTCCAGCACCCCCCTAAATGCCATCCCATAACAGGAAACTGCAGTAATAGAGCATTCCATGGTGTCCTGTGGTGCCCAAATCTCGGTCCATACCAGGAGACAGCACCAATAAAGCATTCCATGGTGTCCAGCACACCCCTATTCCATACCATAATGGGAAACTGTAGCAATAAAGCATTCTATGGTATCCTGCGGTTCCCAAATCTCAATCCATACCGAGAAATAGCGCCAATAAAGCATTCCATGGTGTCTGGCATCCCTTCATGCCATCCCATAATGGGAAACTGCAGCAATTAAAACATTCCATGGTGTCCTATGGTGCCCAAATCTCGATCCATACCAGGAGACAGCACCAATAAAGCATTCCATGGTGTCCAGCACACCCCATGCCATCCCATAATGGGAAACTGCATCAATAAAGCATTCCATGGTATCCTGTGGTGCCCAAATGTCAATCCATACCAAGAAATAGCACCAATAAAGCATTCCATAGTGTCCATAATAGGAAACTACATCAATAAAGCATTCTGTGGTGTCCTGCAGTGCTCAAATCTCAATCCATACTGGGAGACAGCACCAATAAAACATTCTATTGTGTCTGGCACCCCCCATGCCATCCCATATTGGAAATCTGCATCAATAAAGCATTCCATGGTGTCCTACAGTGCCCAAATCTCAATCCATACCACTAGACAGCACCAATAAAGCATTCCATGGTGTCTGGCAGCCACCCCCTGCCATCCCATAACAGGAAACTGCAGCAATAAGCATTCCATGGTGTCCTGTGGTGCCCATATCTTTATCCATACCGGGAGACTTTGACTTTTCTATCGGATCTCCAGCAGGTTGACTGGTCTCCCCTTTTCACCACAGACAACACTGACCTGGCAGTGGAGTATTTCTCCAACACATTGCGCTCACTGCAGTCCAAGCACATTCCTTACATTAGACACAGGGTTAGGGACCTTCCCACCAAATGGTTGACCAACCCCCTTCTCCACTTGCTTAAATCTTGTGACAAGCTCCGGGCCAGGAGGAAAGTCTCCTCCCTTCTTTCCGACTTTGTTGCCTATCGCTCCCTTAGGAACTCATGCAAGAAAGCAATCCATGCTGCCAAAAGCAATTACTATAGAGGTCTTCTCCATGCCTCTGCCCGTTACTCGAAAAGGTACTGGGCACATATCAACCACATTTTGGGTCACAATGCTTCTCAAGCCCCTCATGACATGTTAATTGACAATGTCTCTTGTAACAACCCCAACACCATAGACAACACTTTTAACTCACTCTTCACCTCCCCTCCTTCCTCGACCTCCAACGCAGCCATTCTTTCCATCACTCCCTCTCCTCCCTTCCCAGGCCTCCCCAGGCCTCCCTCTGCCCCATCCCCCTCCTTATTCTCAGCCCTGTCTCTAGAACTGATGTCCTATGGATCCTCAACACTATGTCTCCTCATGGCAGCGCTCTCCCTGATGATCTGGAATCTAGAATTCTCAAACTCGGTGCCTCTATTCTTGCCACCCCTATCTTGCACCTCTTCAATCTCTCCATTTGCTCTGGTACCGTGCCCTACTACTGGAAACAAGCCAGGATTATACCTGTCTTTAAAAATGTTGACCCTAAAAGCCCAATGAACTACCACCCTATAGCACTCCTGTCTACCCTTAATAAACTTCTGGAGAAACTTATCCATTGTCAGGTGTCAGACTTTGTAGCCAGCTATGACCTGCTATTTCCTGCTCAGCTTGGCTTCACACCAGGCCATAGCACCTCAACTGCCCTATCACAATTCACTAATGACACCTTAACCACCATAGATAGAGGCCAACTTATGGGGGCTGTTTTTATTGACTTACAGAAGGCTTTTGACTAGGTCAACCATTCACTGCTCTTGTGTCAGTTAGATTCACTGGGTACCTCCCAGTCCACTATTGCCTGGTTCTCCAGTTACCTTCACAATCGCACCCAGTCTGTCTCCTACCATAGTGTCCTCTCCTCCCCACCCCTCTATCCACTGGTGTTCCACAAGGTTCTATCCTTGGGCCCTTGCTCTTTTCTATATTTATAAGCAATCTACCTACCATTCCCTCTGACTGTCACACCTTACTCTACGCTGATGACTTGTTCCTTTATATCTCTTCTAGCTTCAACTCTGACATTAATTCCCAACTCTCTTCCAACCTGCAACGAATCCAAATATGACTCACATCTCACCAACTCATATTAAATGTTGTCAAGACCCAGGCCATGCTCTTCGGGTCCTGCAGGAAGCTCAGTGCCCTAAACCCATCATTTCTGGTCTCTTGTTTCAATGGCTCCCTGGTACAAGTTATTGACTCCTTCAGTTACTTAGGGGTCACTCTGGATCCGTGTCTCAGTCTCACTCTCCATGTCAATGTGGTATGCAAGTCTGTCAGTGCCAAAATTGGGTTGGCTTATCGTGTCCACCATGCCCTGACCCCTGCTGCCAGGATTTCAGTCACCCAAGGACTTCTGCTCCCTGGTCTTTGCTATGTACTGCTGGTCTTTGCTCAAGTGCAGGCAAATGTCCTTCAAGTGTGGGATGTTGCCTATAACGATGTTTGCAGATTTGCTTTGTCTTCACATCAGCTTAAACACTGCAGCACAGTTTACTCTGACCTCTGCTAGTTATCCCCCTCCTGCTGGCGTTTATATTTCATAGGCTGCCTGACCGACACTATCATTCGTTCTTCTCTCCTCTCCTCCCATGCAGGCATGTTCACCCCAGTTGACTGCTCTCGACTCCTCCGGTCCCCGACTTCAGCTCTGGTCACTGTCCCTAACTGCTCCACCAAGATGGGTGAACTTGCCTTCTCTGTCTATGCTCTCAAATTCTGGAACTCCATTACATTTTCCCTTAGAAGCTCCAGTTCTCACCCTGCCTTCAAGCATGCACTCTTTAATTATCTCACCTCCCTACATGCATGTAAATATCTTTAGTTCATGTATTACGCCTCTTTACTTGCTCTAGTTCATGGAACATGCCTCTTTACTTGCCATTGCACTACTATCCCCTTCTTTGTCCCATACCCTCATCCTATGCCACCAGAGCTGCTGTTATGCACTATGTTACTGATCTCTGCAAGCTGTTTTTATCTCTTTTGTACCGTAATGCTTATGCTATGTATGCATCAGTTTTGTTCTAAGTTATTCTACTGTCATGTAAGGTTGTTGATCTCTTCATGTACTACATTGTATCAGCTCCTCCCTGCACTAGTGTTTGTAACTTGTTTGAACTGTAATCTCCAGGGTTGTGCCTGAAAATGGGCAATCCTGTCTAGTGCACTTACCTGGTTATCAAAAGCAAATAAATAAAATGAATAAATAAAGTATTCCATGGTGTCCTGTGGTGACCAAATCTCAACCCATTTATTTATTTATTTAAATTTTGGTAACCGGGTAGGCCCGCTGAGACCTTGACGGTCTCTTTTTCAGGAGTGACCTGGGGTTAGTTACATGTACCTAGGAAAAAAACAAAACATATCAGCAGTATAGAGTATATTACAACATTTATAACATAGCGTACACATTTTTGTTAGGAATGGACATTCACATTAATCAAACTACATAGATAGGTGCAAGAACCAGCACTTAATTTTCAATCTTGTTGTCCCTACATCTCTCCTGACTGTGTTCCCTAAATCTCAACACCATTATCCGAATCCCTTTGGTAGGCCTTAGTTAGGGCAGCACACTGAGACCCGGGGCTTAGGTGTAACTTAAGCCTTTTCTTGAAGCCCGCAAGACAGGTGCTATCCTGTAACTCTCTTGGGAGGTCATTCCAGAGTTTGGGTAGGGCTACTCTGGCTGACCGGTGACCTACGGATGATTTGGCGCTTGGAATTTCGAGTAGTATCTGAGCAGTAGACCTGAGCTCTCTTCTATTAGTTTTGGAGGCAAGCAGGTCTCGCAGGCCTGGGGGAGCATCAGGTTGTTGTAGCTTATATGCCAGGCATGCTGGGAGACAGCACCAAGAAAGCACTTCATGGTATCCGGCACCCTCCCATGCCATCCCATAATGGAAAACTGTATCAATAAAGCATTCCATGGTGTCCTGCAGTGCTTAAATCTTGAACCATACCAGGAGACAGCACCAATAAAGCTTTCCATGGTGTCCAGCAGCCACCCTCCTGCCGTCTGAGACCCTGCAAGAGCACCAATAAAGCATCCTGTGGTGTCCTGCGGTGCAAAAATCTCAATCCATAATGAATGACAGTGCCAATAAAGCATTTCATGGTGTCCGGCAGCCGCCCTCCTGCTGCCCCATATTGGGAAACTGCATCAATAAAGCATTCCATGGTGTTCTGCGGTGCTCAAATCTCGATCCATACCAGGAGACTGCACCAATAAAGCATTCCGTGGTGTCCAGCACCCCTCCCCATGCAGTCTCATAAAAGGAAACTGCAGCAATAAAGCATTCCATGGTGTCTTGCAGGGCCCAGATCTTGATACATACTGGGAGACAGCACCAATAAAGCATTCCATGATGTCTGGTAGCCACCCCCCTGCCATCCCATAATCAGAAACTGCAGCAATAAAGCATTCAATGGTGTCCTGTGGTGCCAAATCTCAATCCGTAGTGGGAGACAGTGCCAATAAAACATTCCATGGTGTCCAGCTCCCCCATACCGTCCCATAATGGGAAACTGCATCAATAAAGCATTCCATGGTGTCCTAGGGGCCCAAATCTTGATCCATACTGGGAGACAGCACCAATAAAGCATTCCATGATGTCTGGCAGCCAGACCCCTGCCATCCCACAATAGGAAACTGCAGCAATAAACCATTTCATGGTGTTCTGCGGTGCCCAAAATCTCAATCCATACTGGAAGACAGTGCCAATAAAGCATTCTATGGTGCCCGGCACCCCCCCATGCTGTACTATAACAGAAAACTGCATCAATAAAGCATCCCTTGGTGTCCTGTGATGCACAAATCTCAATCCATACCAGCAGACAGTGCCAATAAAGCATTCCATGGTGTATGGCACCCCTCCATGCCATCCTATAATCAGAAACTGCAGCAATAAAGCATTCCAAGGTGTCCTGCAGTGCCCAAATCTCGAGCCATACCAGGAGACAGTGCCAATAAAGCATTACATGGTGTCCAGCACCCTCCTATGCTGTCCTGTAATGGGAAACTGCATCAATAAAGCATTCCATGGTGTCCTGCAGTGCCTAAATCTCAATCCATACTGGGCGACAGTGCCAATAAAGCATTCCATGGTGTCCGGCACCCCCCATGCCATCCCATAATAGTAAACTGCAGCAAAAAAGCATTCCATGGTGTCCTGCGGTGCCCAATTCTCAATTCATACTGTGAGACAGTGCCAATAATATATGCCAGGGATCACCTAATTGATCTTCCTTGTACTCACCCTTGGCAAAGTAAAAAAAACTCCTAATTGTGTGTGTGTAAATGCCCCCAAAGGTGGCTGCTTTTGGCCTCCCTTCTTTCATATCCTCCCTTGCTAATCTTCCACAGCACAACCTCATTCTCAGGGGCGATTTTTAAGTTGATTGGCTGCATACTAGCTCTTTCAAACTATCCACTGTCCTGGCAGAGTCAAATCTGGTTCAACTGATTGGTGATCCTACTCGATCTAACACAAAGATGGGCAACCACACTCCATTAGACTGGGTGGTTACAAACATTGGCAAGAAGATAAAATCAGTGAGGGTACTCTCTGACAGCATAAGTGACCACTCGCCAACTCTCTGTGCGTGGCGTATTAACTGCCCCAACCCCCCTCCTAAAATCATCACTGAATGGGATATGACCAGATTTGACATCAACAACTTTGTGGATACAATCCGGGAAATGGACTGGGATTCAACAAACACCCTGCCAGACGTAAACTCAGCACTGGACTATTTTGTGGTGAAATTCACCAATATCATTGATCAGCACGCTGAACTAAAGAGGCGTCAGGCAAAAGGTGTAAAAGCTCCGTGGAGTACACTATCCCAACCATTCAAACTAGCCAGAGGCACTAGGCAAGGATGCCCATTATCCCCTTCTCTTTTTATCTTAGCCCTTGAACCGTTAGCCACTGCTTTACGTCAAACTAGTGAAATTAAAGGCATCTCTATAGGTAATACACAATATACCTCACTTTCTTATGCAGACGATTTACTCATTTTACTAGAAGATTTAGAGTCAGCTGCTCAGTCAGTTAATCATATATTTAATACATTTACTAAGCTTTCTGGATTGGCAGTTAATTACCAAAAAACTGAGGTACTACCATTAAATGTACATTGCAAACCTACTATGAACAACCTTCTTGGCTACCACTGGGCCCCTCAAGGTGTTACTTACTTAGGAATAAAAATATCGCCTAATTTAGATATAATCTGGGACATAAACCTCTCCCCTCTACTATTGGATATCAAAACAATCTTAGACAGATGGAGAACCTTAAACCTATCTCTATCAGGTAAAATTGCAGCTGTTAAAATGAACATTACTCCGAAGATACTGTATTTATTTGCAAATATCCCAGTAAAGATTCCTTCTCCTCTTCTTTCCAAAATTGACAAGATTATAGGAGATTTTCTCTGGGAAGGTCTCATCTCAAGATTTAATTGTATTAAATTACGCTTACATTGGTCCCATGGTGGCTTTGGCCTATTTTGGTTTTTAGCCTACCTTTGGGCGTTTAGAGCTTCACAAACTATCAAATGGTTTTCCAAACCTAACCATAATTCTCCATTATGGCTCGACATGGAAACCTCTTTGACTCCAGGACAGATTGCCACCAGCTTTATATTTTTAAACCCCACCTCAAACTTAAGGAAGCACCCACTATCTCTACATCAATATACTATTGGTTCAAAATGCACAAGTGGCTCAAAACCAATCCCACCGCTATGTATTATACCCCTCTCTGGGGAAACCCCAAAATTTCCTGTGAAGGTAAACCTATATTTGGCACATCATGGAAACACAGAAAAATATTATTTCTTGGAGATATCTTATCTGAAGGCAGTAACACAATAGGCTCCTTTAGTAATCTACAAGCTAAATGGGATATACCCAGACAAGACTTCTGGAAATACTTACAAATCTGCTTTGCTACTCTTCCCATTTTACAACAAATTAATAGAATCCCATCTACCTCCTCACACATTAAGATATGGACTAGCAGGTCATCTGGCCTAGTTAGCAGAATTTACAAACAAATTACAGACTCCTTGCCAAATCAGTCCCTCTCTGCCAAAAACAAATGGAACACAATGTTAAATGATAACATAACAGATTCTCAATGGGATGGATGTTGGAGACTCTGCCATAATACTTTCAAGGATGCACATAGCATGCTTATACAGTATAAAATTCTTCATTTGTGGTGTAGAACTCCATCACTTCTTCATAAAATGGGTTTAACCCCTGATAACCACTGCTGGTGCTGTAACTCACCAGATGGAGATCTACTACATATACTCTGGCTTTGTAAGCCAATTTTTAAACTATGGCAGTCTATCCACCAAGTAGCTTCCAATATCATTGAACGCTCCATTCCATTTGAACCTAGATACTTTTTGTTAGGTGTTATAGATAAGGACATAAAATTATCTAAACATTAACATAAATGGTTACATATCTTATTCATGCAAGCTAAGAGACTAATTCAAATGCACTGGAAATCACAGATAACACCTACCTTGACTGATATTCTCAATAATTTAACTCATACTGTTGCATTGGAACGCCTCTCATACCTGGCACATGATCGACTGAATGAATTTAGGCTCTGTTGGCAGGACTTTTTAAATTACATACATAACTCCATATAACAGGCAATCTCAGACTTCCTGTGCAGCTCTCACTATGTTTATAGAGTTTAATAGTTATTACTAAGTTTCCTTTTCTTTTTTTTGTTTCTTGATATATAATACAGTACACTTAAATATTTTATGTTCAGACTGACTAAGCTATTAAGTAATACAAAAGACCAATACATTGTAATCTCATTTTATATTGTTATGAGTATTATCTTCTATATTTTACCTGCATATCATTTAGTGTATTACTTCATCTAATTACTGTTATCTGTATTGTCTATATATATTAATTTGCAAAAAATAAAACAAATTAACTATAAAAAAAAAAAAAGCTCCGTGGATTACAAAGGAACTGAGGCAGCTCATGTCCTCTCGGGATAGGTCTTGGAAGACCTATAACGATAACAGGTCTCATACTGACTGGCAGGCTTACAGGCTGTTTA
Source organism: Neoceratodus forsteri (assembly GCA_016271365.2). NCBI lineage: Eukaryota > Metazoa > Chordata > Ceratodontiformes > Ceratodontidae > Neoceratodus > Neoceratodus forsteri. Next base: position 1,745,997,908 of record CM057449.1, read on the forward strand.
GGAACAACTGCAAGAACTCTATCCAAAAGACAAAGTGACACCACTTCAAGAGACTCCAGACTGAGCATCTCAGTAACCCAAATGAATTCTGGAGGCTGATGAACTCCCTCTTAAAGGGTAATACATCTCAGACTCCCAGTTCCCTAAATGCCCAGGGGGGTCACTCTTACTGACCCCCCCTCCATCGCCTCTGGCTTTAATGAGTTTTTCACCAGTCTGGACAGGTACACATTGCTATTCTCTTGTTCAGCCTTCACCCCCCAACCTTACCCTTGGCTGTCTAATGACACCATGGACCACCCTGCCTTCCACCTAAAGTTTGCTACCATGAAGCAGATCCACTGTCTTCTCAAGAACCTGAACGCTGACAGCTTACCCAGCCATGATACTCTTGAACCTAAATTCTTAAAGATGGGGGCTGATGCTCTCGCCTGCCTGGTTCATGATTTATTTAATTGGTCATTCCTCACTGGCACTGTCCCTGAATTATGGAACGTTGTGATAGTGGTACCTATCCACAAGGGAGGTCCCTACTCAGCAGTGGAAAACTTCTGTCCAATCTCTTTGCTTTGCCCCCAAGCTAAAATACAAGAGAGGATAATCTATGACCACTTGCAGGACTATATTGACCTTCACCATCTGCTCTCTGCATCTCAGCATGGGTTTAGGAAAAACCATAGTATACAAACAGCTCTGATTAAAGTCACCACTGACATTTTCTGTGAAATGGACCATGGCAAAGCCACTGGAGCAATTTTTGTAGACCTGACCAAGGCTTTTGACTTGGTCAGCCATGGCCTTCTGTTGCAACAGCTGCCAGCCTTTGACCTTGATGCCAGTGCCCTGGCCTGGACCAAAAGTTACCTTCACAACTGCACCCAAAAAGTTAAATGGTCTGGCTCCCTATCCACCCTAAGGACCATTACTTGTGGTGTCCCCCAGGGCTCCATACTTGGCCTTCTACTTTTCTCTTTATTTATTAACGACCTCCCCAATAATTGTGGGGGGCCTCAGTTCATCTGTATGCAGATGATGCCATCATCTACCATTCTTCTACTGATGTAGGGTGGCTTAATTCCATGCTATCCTCTGTCTTCCACACCCTTGAAGACTGGTTCACTCAGAGTCAGCTTGTTCTCAATACTAAAAAAACAAAATGCATGTTGTTCTCCCATTCGTCCACACAAACTCTCCCCCCTCTGGCAGTACTCTCATGCATTGGGGAAGCTCTAGGCATTGTCAGGTCATTCAAATACCTAGTTGTTACCCTATATACCTCACCTACCCTGGATGAGCATGCTACTGCCCTCACCAAAACAATAAACCAAAAAATAGGTGTCCTGTACCATTTCTGTCTTTTCCTTACTATGACCTCCTGTCGCAAGATTGCTGATGCCATGCTTCTGCCCCTCCTGATGTATGGGGCTCCACTACTCCACTCTACTACCACATCCATACTCTCTTGCCTATGTCAGGCTTGCAACAGAATTGGTAGGTTCGCTGTCAGGACAAATGCTCGGCATCATCACTGTGATGTCCTATCTGCCTTGGGTTGGCTACCTTATGAATCAAAGTTACGCTATGTCACGCTAAGCTTCATGCACAAGCTTGTCCGCCACTTTACTCCTCCATGCCTTGCTGACATTGTTCAACGTTGTCTCCCTCAATGTGCCTCAGATATGCCTCCATTCCCATCCTATCAGTACCGAACCTATAGTTCTCTGTGCTGCGGTGATCCTTTGCTTTCTCGGCTCTCTCCTGCTGGAATTCCTTACCTCCTCCTATACTGTCCTGCACCTCCTTCTCCCAATTTCAAAGATCACTGTCTTCACACCTAACTGCCCCACCTTGCTCCTGCTTCCGCTGACTCCTGACCTGGTCTTACTGACCACTCCTACCATGTCTCTACATATCCGCTGACAACCACTGTCTTTTGTCTACTATTACCTTACCTCTACTATCCTAAACTTTCTACTCTCTCTTTTTTTATCTCTTCCTTCCAATCTCAAAAAAAAAAAAAAAGCTAACAATGTCTGTATGCTAAGGTTTGGAAAATGTTATTTTTATTGCTTGATGTATCACAGAATGAAAATATTGTACTCTTCTGTCTGTTCAATCCCAGTATGTCTATTCTCATTGAACTACTGTATGATTTTTTGTACTACTGACTGCACTATCAATGTAATGCACTTACCGGGTCGCCCCTGAAAAAGGGACTGTCTTGTCTCAGTGGGCCTACCCGGTTACCAAAATTCAATAAATAAATAAATAAAGCATTCCATGGTGCGCACCCCTCCCCTCATAATGGGCAACATCACCAATAAAGCATTCCATGGTGGCCAGTTGTTTCACCTATGCACTCTTATAGCACGCACACACCACCACATATGGCGAATTTCCTATTGTCAAGTTGTAACACCATAGTAAGACACTAACATTCTACTTATTTATTTTATTACACATCAATAGTCTTAGATAGCACACATCATCCCAGAGCTGTATGATATCAGGAACAACATGTAGTATTCCATACTGACAAGACATCCCATGCCCTCTGATACTATGAACCACATCATAGAAAGTGGCATTGAAATTCATTATATGGCACTTATCTTGAGTCATCAGTTTGTGGTTCAGGTTTATCGAGTGCAGGGGCTTCCAGCTCCATAGAAGATGACAGCAGATGAACTCCTGAGGTACATATACAGTAAGGGGTGGGAGTTGCTCACTGGGATTATTGGGATAGGATAGCTGAATGACCATTTTCTTTTCTTTTTTTAGTGGGGTGTGCATAATTCCCCAATCTCCACTGGTCATCCACATTTCATACAATACCAGGCAAAACACAACTAGATAGAATATGGGTACCAGAAGATGCCAGTGAATGCCTTGTGTGTTGTGTGTCTCAGTATCGGAGGGTGTGGGTAGACAACTGGACACCAGGGTTAAGTTTTATGCATTGTGCTACCTGGAATCAGATAGCATGTGTGTACCACTTGACACCAGGGAATGATTTGTATTTGGTAGCACTTGGTATCAGAGGTTGTGGGGGGGACACCAGGGATCGCTTCTTATATGATGGTATCTGGTATACCACCACACAAGAAACATTCCCAGGTGTCTCTCCCCTCCCACCCGCTGATACCAAGCACACCCAAATACAAAGCAGTCACTGGCATCCAGTTGTACACCTATGCTATCCGATTCTAGGCAGCACAATGCATAAAACCTTCCCTGGTGTCCAGCTGTCTACCAATAACATCCGATACTTAGGACATCAACGCGTAACACATACTCTGGCATCGAGTGGCACCCATATCTTATCTGGTACTGTGGTACCTGGTATTGGGCAAAATGTGGTTGACCGATGGAAACTGTGGAATGCTGTATTTCTCTTTGTGTTTGGCTTAGAATGGCATGGTGGGGGTACAACAAGACACCGGGGCATGCCTTATGTGTTGTGTTGCTCAGTATCGGTGGGTGTGGTTGGACAACTGAACACTAGGGAAGGTTTTATGCACTATGTTGCCTAGAATTGGATAGCATGTGTGTACCACTTGATGCCAGGGAAGATTTGTATTTGGTAGTGCTTGGTATCAAAGGGTGGGGTGGGGGAGCAGGACACCAGGGATGGATTCTTGTATAGCGGTATATGGTATACCACCACACAAGAAGCATTCCGCCGACTCCTGTTGCCCCACCCCCCCATACCATCTGATACAAAGCCCTACAACTTACACAACATTTCCTGGCAACAAGTAGTAAACCCATGCTATCTGAGTCCAGGCAACACAATGCATAAAACCTTCCCTAAAGTCCAGCTGTACCACCATACACTCTGATGCTGAGCAACACAACACATAATGCATTCCCTGCCATCTTGTGCTACCCCCCTCCCAAAGCCCTCACATACCCAACACAAACAGGAATACAGTATTCCACAGTTTCCATCGTCAACCCCATTTCACCCAATACCAGGCACCACAGCATCAGATAGATATGGACACTACTCGATGCCAGGGTGTGCGGTATGTGCTGAGGTGTTAAGTATTGGAGGATGTGGGTAGACAACTGGAGACCAGAGGAGGTTTTATGCATTGTGCTACCTAGAAGTGGATAGCATGTGTGTACAACTGGACAACAGGGAATGTTTTGTATTTGGCAGTATTTGGTATCAGAGGGTGGGGGGAGAGACACCAGGGATTGCTTCTTCTATGGTGGTTTCTGGTACACCATCACACAAGAAGCATTCTCCGGTGTCCCCCACCCTCTGATACCATGCAATTCCAAATACAAATCATTCCTTGGTGTCAAGCAGTATACCCATGCTATCTGATTGCAGGCAACAATGCATAAAACCTTCCCTGGTGTCCAGTTGTCTACCAATAACATCCCAAACTTAGCACCTCAGCATATAACATACACTCTGGCATCGAGTGGTACCCATATCCTATCCGATACTATGATGCCTGGTATTGGGTGGAATGGGGTTGCCCAATAGAAACTGTGGAATGCTGTATTTCTGCTTGTGTTGGGTATGGGATGGCATGGGGGCATACAACAAGACACTAGGGAATGCCTTATGTGTTGTGTTGCTCAGTATCGAAGGGTGTGGTTGGACCACTGAACACCAGGGAAGGTTTTTGTTCATTATGCTGCCTAGAATCGGATAGCATGTGTGTACCACTTGATTCCAGGGAAGGATTTGTATTTGGTAGTGCTTGGTATCAGAGGGTGAGGGGGTATGGGACATCAGGGATTGCTTCTTGTGTGGTTGTGTACCAGATACCACCACACAAGAAGCAATCCCTTGTGTCTCCCCCCCCCACCCTCTGATAACAAACACTACCAAATACAATTTCTTCCCTGGCATCAAGTGGAACACACGTGCTATCTGATTCTAGGCAACACAATGCATAAAACCTTCCCTGGTGTTCAGTTATCCAACCACACCCTCTGATACTGAGCAACACAACACATAAGGCAATCTCTGGTGTCTTGCGGTAACCCCCAAATGCAATCCCCTTTCCCAGCACAAACAGAAATACAGCATTCTACATTTTGCATCAGTAATCCCCATTTCATCCAATACCAGTAACCACTGCATCACATAGGATATGGGTAACACTCGATGCCCAAGTATGTGTTATGTGTTGTGAAGCTCAATATCAGATGGTATGAGTGAACAACTGGACACCAGGGGAAGTATTTATGCATTGTGCCACCTGGAATTGGATGGAATGTGTGTATCGCTGGACACCAGGTTATGTTTTGTAGCTGGTGTGCTTGGCATCAGAGGGTGGGGGGAGTAGATGGTACACCAGGGATTGTTCTTGTATGGTGGTATCTGGTATGCCACCACACAAGAAGCAATCCCAGGTGTACCGTATCCTCCCCACACCCTCTGACACCAAGCACAACCAAATACAAATCATACCCTGGTGTCCAGTGGCACATGCATGCCATCTGATTCTGAGCAGCACAATGCATAAAACCTTCCCTGGCACCCAGTTGACCACCCATAGCCTCCAATACTGAGCCACAGAACACAGAAGTCATTCCCTGGCATGTTGTGGTACCCACCCAAAAGCCCTCCTATGCCCTGCACAAACAGAAATACATCATTCCCTGGTTTCCATTGGTCACCACCATTTCATCTAATACCAGGCACCACTTCATCAGGTAGCACATGGATACCACTCGATGCCATGGACTATATTAGGTATTGTGTTGCTCAGTATTGGAGGGTGTGAGTGGATAACTGGACACCAGGGAAGATTTTTTTGCATTTTGCTGCCTGGAATAGGATATCATGGGTTTACCATTGGATGCCAGGGAATGATTTGTATTTGGTAGTACTTGGTATCTGGGGGGGGGTATGGGACACAAGGGATTGCTTTTTTTATGGTTGTATCTGGTACAACATCTCACAAGAAGCACTCCCCATCCTCTGACACCAAGCACTACCAAATACAAATCATACCCTGGCATCCAGTGGCACATGCATGCCATCCGATTCTGGGCAGCACAATGCATAAAACCTTCCCTGTCACCCAGTTGACTGCCCATAGCTTCTGATACTGAGCCACAGAACACAGAAGTCATTCCCTGGCATGTTGTGGTACCCACCCAAAAGCCCTCCCTTGCCCAGCACAAACAGAAATACATCATTCCCTGGTTTCCATTGGTCACCACCATTTCTGTTGGGGGGTTGGAGGGTACGGGACACAAGGGATTGCTTTTTGTATGGTGGTATCTGGTACACCAGTGCACAAGAAGCAATCCCTGGTGTCCAATACACCCCTTCCCCCACTCTCTGACACCAAGCACTACCAAATACAAATCATTCCCTGGCGTCCAATGGCACATGCATGCTATCCGATTCTGGGCAGCACAATGCATAAAAACCTTCCCTGGCATCCAGTTGACCGCACCATAGCCTCCAATACTGAGACACACAACACATAATGCATTCCCTGGCTTCTTGTGGTGCCCACCCAAAGCCCTCCTATGCCCGGCACAAACAGAAATACAGCATTCCCCTGTTTCTATTGGTCAACCCCACTTCATTCAATACCAGGCACCACAAAATCAAATACAGTATGGATATCAGAAGATGCCAGGGAATGCTCTATGTGTTTTTCAGTATCTGAGGGTGTGGTTGGACAACTAGACACCAGGAAGGTTTTATGCATTGTGTTGCCTGGAATCGGATAGCAAGGTATGCAGCGTAACACCATAGAATGATTTGTATTTGGTGGTGTAGCTATCTGATATTGGGGGGTCGGACACAGGACTGCTTCTTGTAGTGTTATTTGGTATGCCACCAGATATCACCATACAAGAAACAATCCCTTGTGTCCCGTCCCCCCCCAATACCAAGTTCAACCAAATACAAATCATTCCCTGGCATCACATGGTACACCCTTGATATCCGATTCCAGGAAGCACAATACATAAAACCTAACCCTGGTGTCCAGTTGACCACCCATACCCACTGATACTGAGCCACAGAACACACACTTAATTCTCTGGTGTCTTGCGGTACCCCCCAAATGCCATCCCCTTTCTCAACAGAAACAGAAATACAGCAATCATCAGTTACCATTTGTCACCCTAATTACATCCATTACCAGGCACCACAGCATCAGAAAGGATATGGGTTCTACTTGACACCATGGTGTGTGTTATGTGTTCTGTGGCTCAGTATCGGATGATATGGGTAGACTACTGGACACCAGGGAAGGTCTTATGCAGTGTACTGCCTGGAATCGGATACCATGGGTGTACCACTTGATTCCAGGATATAATTTCTATTTGGTAGCATTTTTATCAGGGTGTGTGTGTGGGGGGGGAACACCTTGGATTGCTTCTTGTATGGTGATATCTGGTACACTGTCACACAAGAAACATTCCACGGTGTCCCATTACCCTCTGCCCCATACCCTGTGATACAAAGCCATACCAAATACAAAACATTCCCTGGTGTCATGTGGTACACCCTTGATATCCAATTCCAGGAAGCACAATACATAAAACCTTCCTTGGTGTACAGTTGACCACCCATATCCACTGATACTGAGCCACACACATCTCACAGTACCCCCCAAATGCCATCCCCTTTCCCGTCAAACAAAATACAGCATTCCCCAGTTACCATCGGTCACCCTCATTTCATCCAATGCCAGGCACCACAATATCAGAAAGGAAATGGGTATTGGAGGGAATGGGAGGCAACCGGACACAAGAGAAGGTTTCATGTTTCATAAGTCAGTTCAAGCTGTGGGACTTTCGTCCATGGTGCTCGCCATTATTTATTGTTAAAATGTAGTAATCTTATCATACAGATAGTTATCTAATCTAGATTTAAATGTGTCCATATTAGAACTCCCCACCACATTTGCTGGCAAGCCGTTCCATGCTGACACCACCCTTACAGTAAACCAGTGTTTCCTTAGGTTTGTATTCCATTTAGGCAAATTGAGTTGCATACTATGCTTTCTAGCGCTAGACCAACCTGTTTTATAGGAAAGTTTACGATCTTTCCTTATTGTAATATCCTGAAATATTCTAAACATCATACAAAGGTCTCCCCTTAATCTTCTATAATGTAATGAGTATAATTTGAGTTTAGTTAGTCTCTCCTTATAGGACAGGTTTTTCAGTCCAGACACTGATCTTATTGCTCTGCACTGTACACTCTCCATTCTTACAATATCTTCCCTATTCTGGGGGGACCACAGCTGGACGCAATACTCCAGGTGTGGTCTCACCAGGGCTCCATACAATGGCATGATAACATTCTCATGTCTGCTAGAAATGTGCCTCAAGATGCAATTTAAATTCTGATTTGCTCTTTTAACCTGTTGTTTACAGTGTGAACTAAACTTTAAGTCTGAGTTGACTTTGATACCCAAGTCTCTCTCTTCAGATGTTGATATCAAACTGTTGTCCCCAATGCAATACGTATGTTTACTATTATTCTGACCCAGATGCATAATTTTGCATTTAGAGATGTTGAGTTCCAATTTACTGACTTTGGTCCACTCATAAATTTTGTTTATGGCCTGTCGTAAAGAAAGTGCCTCGGTTATAGAAGTCACAGTTGTACCCAGTCTACAATCATCAGCAAACTTAGAAATCCATATATAAGGATTACTGAGTTGTAGAGATGAAATATAGACATTAAAAAGACAAGGACCCAATACTGAACCCTGAGGTACCCCACTGGTAACTGCAGACCAATCTGACATCATGCCCCTGACCACCACTCTCTGCCTCCTTCCAGTCAGCCATTTAGCTATCCATTTTACGATGTTACTGTAAATTCCCACTCTAATTAAAATTTATATTAATTCCTTATGGGGTAGCTTGTCAAAAGCCTTGGCAAAGTCCATAAAAACTACATCCACCAGTTTGCCATTATCCAGTTCTGTACTGACATTTTTGTTAAAGGATAATAAGTTAGTCTGACATGATCTAGACTTAATAAAACCATGTTGAGCAGGGTCAGATAAATTATTTGCTGTTATATAATCAACTATGATATCCTTTAAAATCCCCTCCATAACTTTACCCATTAGTGATGTCAAACTAATGGGCCTAAAGTTGGCTGGCTCAGATCTAGATACTTTTTTGTGGAGAAGGACCACCAAAGCATTCCTCCAAGCTTGAGGAACCTCACCACTATCCAGGGATGTTTGATATAAAAAGCTAAGTGGATCCGCCAAGTGGTCAGCAAGTTCTTGAAGGATACTAGGGTGAATGTTATCTGGGCCTGGAGATTTGTTGATGTCTAATTTTCTCAGCCTGCTCATTATCTCCACAGGTGTTATTTTAATATTTCCAGCTAGAGATGCCAAGTTATCAGAAATATAGGGTGTATTTCCAGGATTAAAAACTGAACAAAAGTAATTATTTTTTATATTTACTGTCTTCTGCTCATTAACCATTTCACCATTAATATCTTTGAAGGGTCCTATTATTAAGTAATGGTTCTTCTTGCTGTTAATATAAGAGAAAAAAGATTTTCTATTGTCTTTAATCTTATCGGCCAAAGTAATCTCCTGCTGAGCCTTCACTGTTTTTATAGTTAACTTAACCAATTTAGCGTGTTCATTATATGCTGAGTAGTTCTTCTGGGTTTTTTCCCTCAGGTATTTCTTGAATAGTCTATCTTTGCTATTGATTAAGTGTTTAATTTGTTTGTTTAACCAGCTTGGATTGGATTTTTTGCCTCTCATATGTTTAGTCTTATTAGTTGGACTATACAAAGTAATTAATTTATTAAGCTTGTTAAGAAGTACAATCCACATATCCTTAATGTTCTTCCCTTCAAAAGCCTTAGACCAATCCCACAATACCAGATCTTGCCTAATACGGGAGAAATTTGCTTTTGCCAAATTTAATTTAGTTGCTCCTTCAGATTTAGAACATAAATTTAAATTATGAGTTAACTCCATCCCCCCATTATACATTGAACTTTAAAGTGATCGCTATTGCCCAATGGGGGTAGAATCTGTACCTTGTTTATTAAGTCACTCATATTTGTTAATATGAGGTCCAAAATTTTGCTTCCTCTAGTATTTTCATGTACTAGTTGTACTAAACCCAGCTGATCGAATACATCTAAATATAGTTGTTCAGTTTTATTACCCGCCTTTGCTAACTTCCAGTCTATATTAGGGAGATTGAAGTCACCCAACACTATTAAATTGTCCTCTGGATTTAAATTATTGAGTAAATCTAAAAAAATAGCATCTTTGTCTTGTGTATTAGATGGTGGCCTATAAAAAAGCCCAATTATGATTTTAGGGCCACTAGATGGTATTAACTTAAACCAAACAGTTTCAGCTTCAAGGTTGTCATAAGGCAACTGTATACTATTGATGGAATTATGTACATATATTGCAATGCCCCCACCTTTCCTATATGATCTAGATTTGTGATATAAGTTATAACCTGGTATTGATTTCTCCCAAGAATCATTAATATCCCACCAGGTTTCTGTAATGCAGGCTATTTGTATGTCATGTGTTACCAAGAAGTATTTAAATTCATCATATTTATTTGTAAGGCTTCCGGAATTTATAAGTATTGTTCTCCAGCCCTTAACAATATTATAATCTATTACTGTATTTGAGTTTGAATGCCTTACTGACATGGGCTGCCCCCCTTGCACCAGTTTAAATGGAAATCAATCACTTTATTCAATTTCCTACCTAGAATCCTGGATCCTGCTAAGATGAGGTGCAGACCATCAGATTTAAATAGGGATTTGTTGCTGAATGTAATGGAATTATCCATAAAGCCCAAATAATTGTTTATGCAAAAGGTTCTTAGCCAGTCATTTATTGATTTAATTGCTTTATTTTTATAGTTGAGATACCCATGTGTTGGTAATATGCCTGAGAATATTAAGTCTCCTCCTTTTTGTTTGATTCTTGTTGTTATGTCAGTTATTTTAGACTAAAATGCATTCTGGCTGGTTTTGTATACATCGTTAGTACCAATGTGTACTAAAACTAACCGGTTCTCTGTATTCTCCATGAGTCCTTCCAATAAGTCTGACACATCACCTGCTTTAGCTCCTGGAAGGGTGCTGACAGTAGTGCTGCTCTTCCTACCTTCACATACCACAGTATCCACTCCCCTGATTATTGAATCACCTATGATTAATATGTCCTTGGTCAGGACTTTTTCAGTTGGCAATGTGTATTGATTATTTGCAGGAACAGACTCTTGTTGAATACTCTGGGAATTTTGTTTAGAATTATCCCCAAAATCTATAAAATCTATATTGTCTTGCAAACAATCAAACATATTTTGAACTGTCAAGGTATTCTCGTTGTAACTAGTACAACACTTCTTTGATGGGTTTTTGGGTTTTGACCATGGAGTGCTAATCACAGTCCTTGCAGGCACTTCCTTCCCCCCCCCACATGAGTTAAGTTAACCTCTTCCAACACACTTTTAGCTTTAATAGTAGAAATTTAGAATTCAGGTACTGTAATATCATGAACAGCTTGATCTATAAATCTCTCAAGGTAGGTAATTTCTTTTTGAGTCGCTAGCCATTGTGATAAGCTATCAATTTCTTTTCTTAAATTTGCAATTAAAATGCAATTTTTGCACACAAAATCCTTGTAGGCTGGTGCCTCAGTAAACATTTGGCAGTTAATGCAAATTCTTTTAGGTTTGCTACCATGCTTACCCTTATTTTATGACATAGTGCAGGCCTTAACGTTACTTTCTAGCAGACTGTTTTTATTCACACAAGCATTTGGGTCCCTGTACTCTGTGGACTCAGTGGACACAGCTGACGAACAGGCAGCGCTGCGTCTCTGTCGCGGCACGATCTCAGCGTGCGCCCTGCACACGCTCGCCCTGCTCGCTGCAGGGCTGATTATATAGTGAGTGTTCACCAGGAAGTGAAATTAACTAATCACTCAGCTCCTCGCAACAAAGTTGCACAACTACAGGCTATACTGTGTTTAATTTACACCGTGCATTATCCACTCATTCATGGAAGAGGCATGAAATGACAGTTGGTTTGCACAAAACAGTGATATCATACAGCACTGTATGGCCGGTGCTCTCTGCCTGTAAGCGTTAACAGGGCTCCTCAGTACACACAGACACTCAATAAAAGAGTTTAAAATGAGCTCTTCTAAGTGTTTCCCTCAGTCGTTTGCCCCAGTGTGCAGTTTCCCTTTTCAGGAGCACAGCATATGTGTTGTGGTGCCATCAAATACCCAACCACGACAACACATAATGCATTACTGGACATGCAGTGGTACTCACTGTGACATCATATATCCAACTCATACATAAATACAGCATCCCCCAATAACCAGTGTTACCCTCCCCCAATGCCAACCATTGCTGGTCAGTGCACTCTCCTCATTGTCAAGACACTATTAGCCACACTACAGACAATCATCTGCCCTCTCCTCATAGGCAAGCCCCTAGCATCCATGATGCTGACCATCCTTTGTCCTCTTCAATCCATTACTGGCACAACCTCACATAAAACATTCCCAGGTGTCCAGTTGTCCCCCAATACCTGCCGATACCTATCTCCACATCACACACACCCCGAATAAGATTCCCTGTCTGTTTATAAGCACAAACATGCATCAATCATTTTCCAGAAGGCCATAGAACAACTGCCAGAATTGCACACACCGACCAGACACCAGTCCAACCCCCCCCAAACCTGTCAATGACAACCCCACTGTCAAACATGTGAAGGACAACCAGCAACTCATACGTGGACTCTCCATTCTGTAAAAGCTAGGTGTCTCTCACACTCTCTAAATCATTTCAGTCACAATGAAGGGGGGACTCAAGTAACACATACCTGCAGAAGTTGTCCTGGACTACTGGTGATGGTGGTGGTGGGTAATTTTATATATCCACTAAAATGGAAACTCAAGCTAGCATATCCGTCATTCCTTCACTCAGTCTCATGATTGCAGAGGCACAGCAGCGTGATGGTGGGCAGGCAGGTGAGTTGATAATGACAGCGGCAGCTGAGAGTGAGGTGACCGACGGATGTAGTGCGCTCTCTCACTCTCTCTCTCACCAACATTGCATTTAGCATTGCTGAACAGGGATCAGGAAGGGATTGCATCGGTGACAAAGTGATGAAAGGTGATGGTGGAAATGAAGCAGTCGCAACTTGCACGTTACTACTGCGGTTCCATGTACTGCATTTGACATGGGGTTAGGAATGGTGGCAGTACCAAGAACAGTGTCATTCACAAAAACACAAGACCACCATCCCTTATCGAAGAAAACAAATGCAACTAACATAGGGGGAAGAGATCAGGAAAAAGGAGATACGCCGGAAGCTCCACAGGTACCTGGCTTGACCTAATACTACACAGGATGAGGAGCAGGGCAACAAAAAGAATCATAAAATAAATTAGAATCAAAACAAATACCATCGTCAGCTGACAGGGTAAAAACAAGATTTTTCACCACTGAAACTCGGGCTACTTGGGGGCTGGGGTAGGGGTGCTCACTGACAAAACATGTCACAGGCAATAAATGCTGCCCAAAAGCACTAGCACATCAGGTTAGTGCTAACATTAATCTAATGCTTGATCGAGCAGAAAAACACAGTAAGAAATGCAATACTGAGGTAAAACTAGTCCCACAAAGGTGTAAATTGAAAGATAAAGTGGGGATTCATTCATTAAAATTTATTAAAACAAAATAGATAAGAGTTTGAGGGCAAAGAAAAAAGCATATCATGCTCAGACTAACCACATGGCAGGGAGGAGTGGGACTGCCATCTTACACTTTACTAAACGAACACATTTCTACAAATACCTACAGATAACAAAGGAAATAGCACAGTACAGTATTTAAAAAACAACATCCCCTACACACTGTGCAGTATTAGTTCAAAATGTACCTCGCTGACAATGATAGATGAGCACTTTTGAAGGGTTTGTTTGCTTGAAATAACAAGGCTGCAGCTCCAAGTGTAGTCGTAAGAAAATGATGGCAAAACTGCATTTTTCACAGGATTTTAAAATGGAAGCCCATACCTTGTCAACCAATTAGCGATGGGTTAAGATGTATTCTACAACATGAAATACTTTCATGAGCCCACAGTCGATTGGCTGACAAGTTATTAGGCTAAAAAGAAAAGACGCCCACAGATGTCCATAGAAGCTAGTGAAACTGTAATACAGATGCCTCCAGGCACTATGGGAGTGAAGGAGATAGCTCTTTGCTGCCGCCTATACGTGCTATAGGAGCATAAGGGACAGTTGTCACTCAGAGCATCCAAGAGAGTTCCTGCTGCCTGTATATTGTTGGGGGCGGGGAGAAGAGCCCAGTCTATTGTCGAGTGGTTGCCTGTTTTTAGATTGAGTCTAGTGGGTTCAGTGATGATCTGGGTTAGTTGCAAGTCAAATAGCAGTGAGCTGAACCCTTGAATTGAGTTGGATCCCCAGTGAAGGTTAAAGTCTCTCAAGAGGAGAAGCTCAGAGGGGGCTTGATCTGCCAGCATTTTAGTTATGGTTTCTAGAGACATAGAAGTTGTTTTAGGAGAGTTGTATAGGCCTCTTAACAACAGGGACTTGGCATTGCTGAGTTTTATTTTAACAAATATTGTTTCGCTGCCATTGCAGTCAACAGGGGGTAGAGAGGCAGGGGAGGCACAAAGGGTGTCCCTGGTATAGATGAGTACCCCTTCCTCTTTCTTGCCTACTTTGTCATTCCTGAATATGGAGTAACCCAGGTCAACTGCGTGCATTAGGATACTTGGTTTGAGCCACATTTCAGATACCATAAGTATGTCTGGGTTGTACAGAGTCACCCAGCTCTGTACCTCAGGCATCTTAAACCACAGCCTGCATACTTTCATATGGATTATGTGTAGCCCCCTAGGTGAAACCTAGTTTGGATCGTGTGGGGAACCAATTATAGAATTTACTATAGGGGGGGCCCAGGTTGGTATGTACATCTCACGACAGGAGGAGTAGTAGGAGGAGGCTCAGTCATAGCGTGCTTTGCAGCATAGGTGTAGGGATCCTGTAATTGCTAGCATTAGAGCAATGAAACATTAGGTAGCAAGACACCCTTTTTCTGGTTAGGCCGTGCAATATAATTTGCGAGTCATTGATCATCATTTCGTTGGGGTAGTGCAGGTCTAGGTGCAGGTGCTCAAGGGGCTCCCTGTAGGGATTGAAACCTTTGTCTTTGCTCAGGCAGAAGTTCATCCCCTGGATGGCAAGTGCATACATAAGCACTATAAATGTGCTTTTGTTTGCCATTGTATTGCATTGATTGGGTTGGGGGAATTGTTAGTCTAGGTTGCTTGACTAGTTGTGGCCCAGAAGCTATATGAGGAGCTAGATTTTCTATGACAGAAACTAAAAAGGGGCGAGGGGAGCTAGGTAGACAGGATTTAAACAATAAGCCTTAGGGGAGCTAGGTAGACAGGAGTTAAGCAGTAAGCCTTAGGGGAGTTAGGTAGACAGGAGTTAAGCAGTAAGCCTTAGGGGAGCTAGGTAGACAGGAGTTAAGCAGTAAGCCTTAGGGGAGTTAGGTAGACAGGAGTTAAGCAGTAAGCCTTAGGGGAGCTAGGTAGACAGGAGTTAAGCAGTAAGCCTTAGGGGAGCTAGGTAGACAGGAGTTAAGCAATAAGCCTTAGGGATAAACTGATGTCCCTTGTAGTCCCTAATCTGGCAGTAAAAGCTGTGCTAATAGTTTACTCTTGTTTTACCCAGGTAGGAAATGAAACAAAATACTAGACATACTGGGGATCAACCAATGTCCCTTGTGGTCCCTAATCTAGCAGTAAGAAGGCTGTGCTAATAGTGAACTCCTGTTTTACCCAGGTTGCAAAAAAGTCAGTTCTAGGCAGTTGTATAAACAAACACTTAAGCAATTAACTTTTCTTTGTATAGACAGTTACTTAGACAGTTGAATTTCTCTTTCTCAGCGGCCCTAGCATTCTGGATATGGCCGAAACCCAGAGAGAGGTTTTTGTCTGGCTGAGCTTCACTTCACGCATCAAACTTCTCTAGGCAGCACTTCAGGAGGAGTATTTAAGAAGTAGCAGAGGCGGGGAGGGTGAGCAGGAGAAAAACAGATTGTGGAACGAGACCTGGTTTGAAGGGTCTCCTGGCTCCCAGTGCAGCATCAGCCAAAAAGTCCCTTGAGTTTCTCTGGTGGCTGTGGGGGGAGGGCAGTGGTGTGGCAGCAGTCCTGCCTGTGGACCCCCCGGTGTCCTCTCCTTGGCAGTGCAACAGGTAGTTGTGAGCAGATGAGGTGTCCGCTTTTAAAGGCAGCAGCAGGAGAAAGTTTTTGAAAAAAGGCGCCTTCCTACTACAATAGACATTGCTGAGGCAGGTACAAGAGGTGCAGGTGCACTGAGTGAGCCTGCTGCTCTTTCCAAAAAGTTATATCCACGGTAGGCATTGCTGAAACAGGTACGAGAGGTGCAGCTGCCCTTAGCAAGCCTGCTGCTCTTTTCAAAAATTATACCCATGGCAGGGATTGCTAAGGCAAGTACGAGAGGCACAGGTGGTGTGAGTGAGCCTGCTGCTGTTTTGAAAAATTATACCCATGGCAGGCATTGGTGAGGTAGATATGAGATGTGCAGCTGCTCTGAGTGAGGCTGCTGCTGTTTCCAACATTTATACCCATGGCGGATATCAAACATAATAAACTTATGATTGACAAAACTAAGAGTAGTGGGACACATGTAGCTGGCATGGTGGCAGTGGTGATGTCATATTTTGTCAGTAGTACATGTCTAAGGAGAATGACAGCAAAACTGAAGGAAAGTGATGTCAATGGAAGAAACTGGGGTAACAGCTATGATATAGGCCAGTAAGTTATTAGCAACATCATCATCATCATCAAATCTTTATTTATTCAGGCTAACATCATTGAGCAAGGCTCATTTACAAGATGGACCTGATAAGGTCAAGGTTCAACAGTTGATACATAACAGATGCATCATACACTTATATAACACAGTTATACACACAGGGGAAAAAATGTTTATAAACATAGTGATGTACAATAAAATTCACATGATACAAATGGGTTATAGGAGAGTTAAGCTAATATTTACAGTATATACAGTATATACATATCCCAGTGGAGGGGCCATGGCAAACACACAGTATAATGTAATACTATGATGGTGAAGGTATTACTGGGTGCCATAAGATGGGGTGTCTGCCTGGGAGGGAGAACTGAAGAACAAAGATTATGCCATATATGGTTAATTTTTGGGATGGAGATTGTGAGATGACAAGGCTAGCTCTAGCGGTAGCAACTGCATTTCTCTGTGAAGAAAACTGTACAATGCTGTTTAAAGGATGCAATTGGAATAATATTGGACAGTTTTAGGGATTTTTGTAGGGTGTTCCATGCTATAGCTAGAGAATAGCTGATTGCTGCCTTCCCTATCAGGGTGTTGAATTTGGGCAATTTGAGCAGGATGATGTTGTTGCTTCTTAGGGCATAGGAGCTAGGAATGGTCTGGGTGAAGCAGTCCAGAATATAGTTTGGAAGTTTTTTTGATATGCTTTGTAGATCCATAAGGCTGCATTTCTGTTCCTTCTGAGGTGAAGGGAAACCCATCCAACTGCAGCATAAAGAGAGCAGTGATGGGTATTAGATGGCAGATCTGTAATGAATCTTATTGCTCTATGGTATAAGGTATCCAACTTGTGTAGATAGGAGATGGGGCAGTGACTATAAAGGAAGTCTGCATAGTCAACGACTGAGAGAGAAAAATGGCCTGGACTAACCTCATCTTTGAATCTCTGTTTAGGAAGGGTTTTAATCTATAGAGAAGGCCAAGCCTTTGGCGAAGCTTTTTTAGCAGTTCTTCTAAATGGTGAGTGAAGTCGAGTCTGTTGTCAATCCACACACCTAGGTATTTGACATTTTCTACATACTCCAGGTTTTCTCCAAGTATAGTGCATAGCTGGGGAAGAATGATTGAAGAGGAGGTGCTGGTGGAGCTTTGATTTGTGAACATCATTGCTTTCGTTTTCTTTGCATTCAACAGAAGCTTTTTCTCAAGTAGCTGATATTGTAACAAGGAGAATTCTGTTTGTAGGATTTCATGAGCAGCTGCAGATGAAGGGCTGCTAACATACAAAACAGTGCCATCAGCAAAGAGGTGTACAGAGGAATTGGTGAAGGTTGAATCAATGTTATTTATATAAATAGCAAAAAGGATAGGACCCAGGATAGAACCTTGGGGGACTCCTCTTAACAGTGGTTTTAATGGGGATAGGTCACCTTCAGCTTTTACCTGCTGTGACCTACCGGTGAGATAACACCTGAACCACTTAAGGGAGGGTGGATCAAGGCCAAGGGAGTGCAAGGATGATAGTAGAAGCTCGTGGTCCACAGTATTGAATGCTTTGCTCAGGTTCAGAAATACTGCACAGACATTATTCTTTTTATCTAATTCGGTTTGCCAGTCATTTGTGACCTTGGCTAGTGCAGTGATAGTGCTATGCTTGGCCCTGAATCCAGATTGAGCTGGATTCAAGAGGTTAGCATTGTCAAGATACTCCCTTAACTGGTTACTCATTAATTTCTCCAGCATCTTGGAAAGCACTGGTAGAATGGAAATGGGCCTGTAATTATTAAGTTCCATAGGGTCCCCTGATTTTAGAAGGGGAACCACTTGGGCTGTCTTCCACAGTGTGGGAATAGAACCAGAGTTTAGAGATAGGTTAAAGAGATGAGTTAGGGGGACTGCAAGTACATGGGATGAATCTTTAGAAAGTAGGGGTCCAGAGAGTCTGCTCCTGCACTTTTTTTGGTATCCAGCTGCCATAGTAGGTCCTCTACTTGCTTCAACAGTACAGATTTGAAGCTGAAGGAAGAGTCAGCTCTCTGAGCACCAGTGTACTGGGAGCTTAATTGTTCCCTCAGCAGGTTAGCTGGAGAGGAGTCAAAGGCAAGGCCAGCTGTTGTGAAGTGGTTATTGAAGGCATCCAGAATTTCCATTTTGCCAGTGATAGGGCCTTCACTGTGGTGTAATTGAGTTGGAAGGGAGGTACTAGCATCCTACCCCACCATACCCTTGATGGTACCCCAAAACCTAGCAGGATTATGATAGGAGGAGTCGAGCTCAGCCAAGTAGAAGGCAGCCTTTGCATCACTAACTTTCTCAGTGCATCTATTCCTTGCTTTCCTAAAGATCATCCAGTCATTTGCATCCTTGGTTTTTCTTGCCATTTTCCAGAGTTTGTCTCTCTCCAGCAGTGCAGCTTTGAGGTCAGCTGAAAACCAACGACAGGATTTGTTTTTTATTTGGATACTAGATATTGGGGCATGGGTGTTAAGGGCATTTATTATAATGCTATTTAGCAACTGCTGTGCTTTTTCCACAGAAAGGGCAAGGTAAAACTCTTGCCAGTTTGGAGAGTGAGCTAGATCATGCAAATATCCTTCAATATTGATGCTTTTCTTGGATCTCCTCATGAGGAATTTTGCAGGGGGTTGTTGTTTTGCTGGTGGATCTTACCCCTGCGATGGGGCAGTGATCACTTATGTTGCAGAGAAGCACTCCAGCATGTGTGAATAGATGTGGTTTATTCACTAGCATGATATCGAGTAGTGTGCTGTTATTACTATTCCTTGCATTAATTCTTGTTGGCTCTTTAATTAGCTGTGTGAACCCATATGTATCACAGAATGATCCCAGAGGTGCAGCTGCCTGGGTAAGCCAGTTGAAATTCAGGTCACCTAGAATAATGACTTCTTCAGTGCTGGGCTTGAGCAGATTCCCCAGGTGGGATAAGAGCTTGAGGTCAGCAGAGGGGGATCTGTAGCATCCAACTAGCTGAAAAGCTGCTGTATTGGGGAGAGAGACTTTTAGGGATAGGCACTCAAATTCCTTGGGCATAGAGGTTGCAGCAATACAGGATACAGGTATACCGGATTTTTGCATATATAGCTACTCCACCTCCCCTTGTTTGGTGATCTGCTCTGAATAGCTGATAGTTGGGTAGGTTAACATCCCTGTATGCTGTGGTGGGTTTGAGCCATGTCTCAGATACCACGAGAAAGTCTGGCAAGGTATGGGCAACCCAAGCTTGTATCAGTGTTTTTTCAACAGACTGCATACATTAATATGCAGAAAACTGAGGCCTTTAATTGAGGTTAGGTCTGATGGAGAGGTAATACATTCAGGGGGCCCAGGGTTGATTTCCACGTTACCAACACAGAGCAATAGAAAGAGCAGGAGTTTCATGAGGGCTGCCAGTGATAGGGAGAGGGGGCTGTCTTTGGTCCTCCTTCTCTTACAACAACAGTGCCTGCTTCTGTGGGAGCAACAGTCCTTCCAGAATTTGTGTAGTGCTCATATAGAGCCGGAATGGAGGTATGGTCCTTCCAGAATTTGTGTAGTGCTCATATAGAGCCGGAATGGAACTGTATGTGACATGTGGAACAGGTTTGACGAAGATATGTAAAAAATGAAAAAAGTAAGTAAATTCTAATTTAAAAAATTGTGCTAACATGACAAACATGCCTGTTTGTCTGTGAACTGATTTATGTCTGAGGGACAGTTGCAACTGCTGAGAGAGAAATGTGTTTGCAATGTTAATTTACAAATGTGGCAGTACACCACTCCACAAGTCCACAGCTTCGTACACAACATAGTTAAGATATTCCATATCACTATTTGCAGGCTGTGGCTCATGTTCAGGGTCAGAATCACATAATTCAATGTTTTGGACAACTGGAAAATTGTCAGCATTTATTTTTAGAAATGTAAGCCAATCCACATTTACATGACTTAGCAGTGTTCTTTGGTCAGTGATTATTCCTCCAGCTGAACTAAGTATGCATTCTGAATATATGCTTGAAATTGGACAACTGAGGTACATTATTGCAAGATTTGCAGGATCTGGTCATATTGTTCTCTTTCATTTCCAGTAGAGTAATGGATCTTCTTGGAGACCAGTCACAGTTTGGTCTACAATATACTCCTGGATCATTGTGCTGTGTGAGACAGTTACTAGACTGGCAGATGAACCAGCTGTACCTCCTTTACAGGATGTCAGTCCATGTTGCTGCAGGCAACACAGAATTGATAAGCCTTTTTGACTAGAGGCAGGCGAAGTGCTCCCGCTTCGCTACACAGAGCACTCTGCGTATTGTCCCTCAATCCACTTAGTGCTTCACAACACAAAGTGAATTACTCCACCTGGTAATGAGGAATGCGAAGTCTATTGTTTCAATGGACTTCGTGCTACTTTACCTCGTTTTACTGTCTCACCTTAATTTTAATGTAAAGTGCCATTGATTTGAATGGACTTCACTTTGTTTCACCTGTTTATTGCTATGTGAGCGAATTTTGCATTGATTCATGGGATGGCAGATCACATGGGCTCTATATGGTCTTGCACAGACTCAGTTCTGTGTAGTGTGTCTAGTGGAAAGCTGGAGACAGTTTGCTCTCAGAGCTCTGAGAATCAAATAATCGAAAAAGCTTTCAAAATCACTTTTGATAAATTATTTTGGTCCAAATTCAGCACATCGACTGTAGGAAACCCTCCTGTGCTTAGATCATTGAGTGTTCATTATTTTTCTGTTCATTTTACATGTTAATTTAGAACATTCAGCCTGTGTGCTGACAAACACGGTTGAAGCGTGCTTCGGGGGAGGGGCGTATTTGTGGTGGAGTGAGATTCACAAATGAAGAGGGGGAGGTACCTAAACCAAACAATAGAAACACTCTGGATACAGGGGTTGATACCAGCCCATTCACATAAGAAAGGGTTCTGAAGGAACTATTAAAACTGAAGGTGGACAAAACAATGGCGCCTGATGGGATTCATCCCAGAATTCTAAAAGAACTAAGGGTAGAACTAGTGACACCACTGACTACCTACTTTAACAAATCGTGGGAGGATGGGGTGGCACCTGAGGACTGGAGGAGGGAAGATGTTATTCCACTTCACAAAAGTGGGAGCAGGGCAGAAGCAGGAAACTACAGACCTACTAGTTTAACCTCAGTGACTGGGAAAATGATAGAATCACTTCTGAAGGAAAGAACTGTTGAGTACATAGAGGCCACAGGGGCACAGGACCCAAGGCAGCATGGATTCACAGTGGGAAGGTCACGTCAGACAAATCTAAAAGATTTATTTGACTGGGTTACCAAAGTAGTAGATCAGAGAGGGGCTGTGGACATGGCCTACCTAGACTTTAGCAAGGCATTTGACACAGTCCCACACAAAAGATTAATATACAAGTTGGCCAGCCAGGATGTGGATCCCAAGATGGTAGCCTGGGAAAATAATTGGCTGGAGAACAGGACACAGAGGGTAATAGTGAACGGAGTCCACTCTGAAGAAAGGGGGGTTACTAGTGGGGTATGGCAGGGTTCAGTACTAGGACTGGTCCTTTTTAATGTCTTTATAAGCAACATTGCAGAGGGACTGGAAGTAAAAGTATGTCTCTTTGCAGATGGCACAAAGATCTGCAACAGAGTCAATACACAAGGTGGAGTGGAAAGGATGAGAAGGGATTTGGCAAGGTTGGAGGAATTGTCAAATATAAAGCAGCTTAGATTCAATGCTAAGAAATGCAAAGTAATGCACCTGGGAAAAAAAAACCCAGGGGAAGAATACACAATCGGGAGTGAGATACTAAGAACAACAAAAATGGAAAGTGACCTGGGGGTAGTCATATCAGATGACCTAAAGGTGGGCAAGCAATGTCAGGGGGCAGTAAAGAGGGCTGGGGGGATACTGGGATGCATAGGGAGAGGCATCACCAGTAGAAAACAAGAAGTTGTTATCCCCCAGTAAAGACAGCTGGTGAGACCCCATCTGGAGTACTGTGTGCAGTTCTGGAGACCCAATCTCTGCAAAGACATAGGCAGGATGGAGGCAGTCAAGAGGAGGGCAACTAAAATGGTGCAGGGTCTGCACCAGAAGACATATGAAGAGAGACTTAAGAAGCTTAACATGTATAGCCTCAAGGAAAGGAGGGAGTGGGGGACATGATAGACACTTTCAAGTACCTCAAGGGAATCAACAAAGTCCAAGAGGGTAGCATGTTTCAGAAAAAGAGGTGTGCAAGAACAAGGGGGCACAATTTGAAGATAGAGGGAGATGGCTCAGAGATAATGTAAAGAAGTATTTTTTCATGGAGAGGGTTGTGGATGCATGGAACAGCCTTCCTGAGGAGGTTGTGGAGTCAAAAACTGGTGGAATTCAAGAATGCATGGGACAGTCTTAAGGCAATTCTAGGGGGTGGGAGTAGGAAGAAGTAGGCTGTTGGTTAACTAGGATCTGTAGCTTATCCATTATGTAGGGAAATGGACAGACTGGGTGGGCCAAGTGGTCCTTATCTGCCTTCAAATTCTATGTTTCCATGTTTAAAGGCAGTCTTTCTGTTTTCAACTAGTGTGTGTCAGTATTTGTGTGTTTATGTACACACAGTAATACCTGAAGTAATTTTTGATAATTATTTTCTGTTTGTTGTGGTGCAGTGCATATTTTCATTCTGTTTAAAAGGTTGGGTTATATAGTGTACTGGACTGTTAAATTTTCTGTGCATTACCTGTAGTGTGTGACTGTGTATGCGTGCCCCCAAGTCAGACACATTTTGTTGTGCCACACAGTAATCGCCGCACTCTTAATCGGTTATCCGTCTGCAGTATTTTTACTGCTTCCTTCTATCTAGATAGTGAACTGCTACTGCAGCAGCCCTCCCCCCAACCGGCAAACGGTATAATTTATTTTTCCAGTTTTGATTTGTGTGACCACTGGTTAAGGTGTTTTTGTGCCTGTGCGGCTACCTCTCTTTATAGTGTGCAATCTGCGTCTGTGCGTTTGCATCTGTTTAGTGCCCAATCAGTATCTGTAAGCCACAGTTGTTGTTTTTTGGCTTCCCATCCACCTCAAATTTCAGAAATCTCAGTTTGTTGTGAATTTTCTGTGTAATCCCCCAAAATGCCTGCAAAGAGACATGCATGCAAACATGCTTCTGGCCATGGCACTGCTGCCAGTGGCAAGAATGGCTGTGATGCCCATGGGCGTGGCAGTAGTATGTAACAGAAGTGCCTAGCTGTTGCAAATAAAGGGATTTCTCTTTGGTTTTCACAGTGCAATCAGTAGCTTCAGTCATGGTTGGAGATGCTGTTGTCCCCGCAGGTGGTAGTGAAATTGCTTATGGCATGAGTATTGCCCCAAGTTCAACCCGTGACAACAAGTTAACCTGTTTCTAAAATATTGTGGAGTCTAAAGCCATGACCATGAGTCAGAGTGTAGTAGATGTCACATTCCCCGACATCCCCATCCTCACATTAGTTGAACATGATGGTAGCACATCAAATGAGCACTGTAATATGAGCGATGGAATATGAGTGACTCTAAATGAGTGCAACACATTTGGGCGACTGTACCACAATAGCAACCACATGGAATGAGTGATTAGTCATTTGGGCGAACAAGGATTTAATCTACGCCCTGTGTCCATGTGCACCGTGGTGTTAGAATCCTAGAGATGGGGGGGTGCAGGGGGTGGAGCCCCCCTGCATGAAAACGGTGCACCTGTTGCTAACAGGGGATAAAGGGGAGCATAACAGGGATGAGATTCAGTAACCATAATTTGCATGTATCCTCTAGTAAGTAAATGGTTACCTTCAACCATATTTTAAAAGAAAGTGGAACAGGATAAAAAGATGTACTAAACAAAACTTTCCAAACCTTAGGGTGCACCATCTATTATGTTAATAAAATACAGTACATTATGATTCTGTCTGCAAGAGGAGGTTCCTTATGGCATGCAGCTAATCCTGGTCTGAGGCATAAAGCAAACCACCTATCACATTTTGCACATATGGCACTTCGTCGCTATTATTGCAGTTGCGCTTCTGTAAAGTCGCCGTTATGACGTTTGCTTATTAAAATTAACTTATTTTGTAATCACCCATTAAACTTCGCTTATATGACATGGAACCGACCATGATTCTGATGCTAATGAAGAGTCATTGCAATCTTATGTTTCCAGTGCTGTTGATGAGGTCATGCCTGTGCCATCCAACCCTTCAAATGCTGGAGAAAAAATATTGTATGATCATAATGGTGCTGTGGTTGGTACTTGTTCTCCACAGGACAACATCCAAGCTGACATTGTGGATGTGGATGAGGAATATGATGATGATTTTAGTGACTCCAGTTGGGAACCAGAGAAAAAGAAATTGAAGGTGGCTGTGTATAAACAGTCTCAGTCTGTTGGTGTTTAATCACCCCCTCTTCAAATTTATGATGTGGCGATTTCTGTTGATGATGATGACCCAGTAGTAGTCACCATAGATAATGATAAGCCAGTAGTGCCCAAGTGTGGCCAGGAACAGAAATCATGTAGTAGTACACCCCCCTCATGTAATTGTCTAAAAATCTGGTGTTCAACCTGCAGCATCAGGGACTTGTGAAAACTAAAAGTAGGGGATCTAAATCCCTTATTTGGGATTTTTTTGTACAAGATCCAAGTGATGAAGCAGTGGCAATCTGCCAGCTTTGCCAATCGCGTGTCAGACGTGGTAAAAAGGGTAGTCATCTGGGCACCGGGGGCCAGCATACACATTTGAAGAACAGACACATGGCACTGTGGACTTGGCACCAGAAGGGAGATAATGTTGCCATAGTGGGACATTTGCCCACATCCATCTTATTAAGCATGTTATCCCCTTCCATGACTGTAAGTAGCCCAAGTAGCCATGTCTGTAGTAGTGGCAAAATAACAACTGAGGATTACTACACTCATGAGGAGGATGATTTTTGAATTATTGTCAAGTAGTGGTCAGAGTAGCAGCATTGGTGGTGGTCTATGCAGTATGTCTAGTGCAAGTGCAACATCAACCCCTGCGCTTAAAACAGGGAAAATAACTTCATTTGTGGACTTGTCACCTGTTCATTCCTCTTCATCACAAAATCGAAAGCACCACACCCACGGCCATTTGCAGAGCAGAGCCACTTGGCACACCCTGTGCAAAACGGGTAACAACTCAGCCCACGTTGCAAAGTTTTTTTTCCCGGAACATGAAATACCCACCCAATCATGTAGTGTTGAGTGAACTGAATGCTGCTGTGGTGGAAATGCTGGCAGTTGACCTGTTGCCCTTTTCCTTTGTGGAGAATTCTGGCTTCCGGTGTTTTGTGGCACATGCCTGTCCCAAATGGAAAGCCCCATCCAGGACATACTTTTCCACCCGTGCTGTCCAAGAGTTATACTGGACTGTGACAGAGTCTGTAAGACATGTCCTTCAATATTCCTCCTCACCATTTATCCACTTGAGTATGGATATGTGGACAAGTGGCAAAATGGTAGGCAGTTCATATTTGTGTATCACTGCACATTGGGTGCAGGTACTGGGGGTTGTCTGTGCCGACGGTATTGGAAATCAGTGTAGTAAGGTAGACTGTCATGGTAGCAACCTTCCTGGAATTCGACAGCATGCAACGTTTGCAATGAGCAGTTTGGCTGGTTCCAACACTGGTGAACACATGCTTGACTTGCTACTGACTGAAATTGATGAGTGGCTGCACCCCCTGTCCCTCCAAGCTGGCTTTATAACCAGTGACAATGGCTCAAATGTGGTGAAATGTATCATCGATGCTGGCTTTGTTCGGGTTCCATGCATGACCCACTGTTTAAATCTCATGGTCCCCAGATGGGGTGGGCAGAATGAGAAGAGATCTGGATAAACTAGCAAATGGTCAGAAGAGTGGCAACTGGGATTTAATGCAAAGAAGTGCAAGATCATGTACATAGGGAAGAGAAACCATGAAGCCACCTATAGGCTGGGAGGGGAGTTGCTGGCAGTCACAAAGGAAGAAAGAGACTTGGGCATCATCATCATCACCGATGACCTGAAATTATCCAAGCAGACCTCTAAAGCAGTAGGTAAGGCTAGGGGGATGTTAGGGTGTATTAGAAGGGGTATCACAAGTCATAAGAGGGAGGTAATAATCCCTCTTTACAAGACACTGGTTAGGCCCCATCTGGAGTTCTGCATGCAGTACTGGAGGACACACCTCCACAAGGAAGTTCACAAGGACATTAACCAAATTGAGGCATTCCAAAGAAGGGTAACCAAAATGGTGCAGGGACTGCATCAGAAGACATACGAGGACAGATTAATGGAGCTCAATATGTATACCCTTGAGCAAAGGAGGGAGAGAGGCGATATGATTGAAACATTCAAACACCTTAAGAGCATTAACAAGGTGAAAGAGTCTAACATGTTTAAATATAAGAAAAATAGCAGGACAAGAGGACACAGCATGAGACTAGAAGGAGGCCAATTAAGGGGGAATGTGAGGAAATTCTTTTTCACAGAAAGGGTGGTGGATGCATGGAACGGCCTATCTCAGGAAGTGTTGGCTATGAATACAGTGCAGGGCTTCAGACAGGCATGGGATAGGCATAAGGGAGCAAAACATATAAGTATGAATAGATAGGCCACTGACAGAGCAAGGGCCGATGGCACATTTATAAGGTAGAAAAAGAAATCGGCAGACTGGATGGGCCTTGCAGTCCTTATCTGCCATCACCTTCTATGTTTCTATGGTCCAGGAGTTTCTGCAGTACCCCGACATCAAGGAAATGCTGATAGTTGTATGCCATATCTGTGCACACTTTCACACTCTGGAAAGGCCCATGACCAACTTCCGCAGCTGCAGATTCAAAACAGCCTCCCTCAGCACTGCCTCAAGCTGGAAGTTGTCACGCACTGGAACTTGACTCTTTACATGGCAGAGAGGTTGAATGAACAGTACAAAGCCATCCTGGAATACCTAGCCATGCACACTAGCCATGATACTTCGGGGGCCTCGATGTCTATGACAACAGAACAGTGGTGCCTAATGGACTCAGTGATATCAATTTTGAGGCCCTTTGAACATGCCACACAGGCAGTGAGTGGTGACACTTCCTCCATAAGCCAAGCCATTTTACTGCTGTGGGTACTAAGGCAGACATTGTTGAATCTGCAGCGTAGCCTTGATGTGTCCAGAGATTGTTCAAGCAGTGCGTTACTTAAACACATGCTAACAGTATTGGACTGCAATCGCCACATCGCAAGTATTCTGCAAAGTGCCGAATTTGGAATAGCAACAATGCTAGACCCATGACACAAATGTGGAATTGATCCTTACTGAAAGGGAGTACCTGAACAGGTTAAAAATCTCAGTGGAGATGCCAAGGTGAGTTCTTTTGGGGCCACGGCACACCACCACACCACACAGATTACATTTCACTACACTGCTGTCCGCAGGCAGTGTAGTGAAGAACTCCCACACTAATGAGGTGTGGGGAGGACTGGGCACAGGTGGGGGGGGCCCAGGTGTTGTTGGAGCTGGTGGCTGCTGCTGCATAATTGGGGCTGAGGGTGTGGAAACCTGCTGCTGTGACTGCTGCAGCTCCTCTTCCCTGACTTCCTGCTGCTGAGCCGCTGGCTCAGGGGCCATAACAGGTGGTGGCACGGGGGGGCACTTGTAGGTGCCACCGAAGGTGGTGCTTCTATGGCACCAAGTCCACTACCTCCTGCTTTGGGGGGGAAACTAGTCAAGATGGTGCTCTGGTTCAAACGCAGCCTGCCACCACGTGTACATACACCTACGTGATCTCCTCTGCTATGTCGTTGAAAACCACCTCTCTCCCCCTCCATTCTGGTCTCTCTCTCTCATACACACACACACACACACACACACACACACACAAATTAACAATTAACAAATACTACACTGAATTACTGCACAAACACAAATCCAGACAACAAATAGGCTTTTAAAATACAAACAAACCCACAGCTAATTAGCACAAAAATTAAAAGGTTTATAGTAGTTTTTGAATTTAGTCTCCTTTTAGTCTCCTTTCTCTCTCTCTCTCTCTCTCTCTCTCTATCTATCTATCTATTCAACCAGCTCTTTCTCCTACAAGGCAAAAGTGAAACTCACTTTCTTGTGTGATTCACTTCCTGCCTGAAGCATGTGACCTGCAGACTCTGAGACTGTGTGAGCCATATGATCTGTGGGCTATTCTCACTCCACCTTTAAAGCGAAGTCTTAAATACAAAAATGTCTTAAAAGTTTCTGCTGGTAGTTGAATAAGAGCCAGAGTTTAACCACATGCCATACCCTGGTAGCACAAAGACCATAGCATAGCATTCTAGTTTCTGCAAAGCCCATTACAAGCAGCAGAACATGCTAAAGTAAAATTAAATGTTTTTTATATGCTCCAAATTAGATAAATTGCCTTTTAAAATTGATAGATTATATGCTTTTAAAATAAGTATGGAGGTAGTTACTTTCATTCCAACTTTTTAAGTTGCTTACAGTCTCAGATTAAATATTTTGAATATAAAAATATTAAGATTTTGTTTTATTATAATAGTTAAAGCAAAAATTGGGACATGACCACAAACCACAAGCCAAGGTTTTCAAGCGAATAAGTTTAAAATAGTATTGTGCATTTTTCTGCATAAAAACCACCATACTTGTTATATTCTCCATGACGTCAATTTTTACCATTGAAACTCCTGCAAGTTTAGCAGTCACCTTGTCAGACATAAAAGTCAGTTCACAACATAGACAAGGTAAGGAGAGCAAACGCAAGACTGCCAGAGCAGTGCACTCTCTTAGGAACTCAGCTTGAACATCTGGGTACTGGTTGGTGGGTAAGGTTGCCTTTATCCCTGACACAACGGAGCAGGGACAAAGTTAATGCTTGGCTTTATTTATTTTACTATTGCGTCTAAAGTGAGAGGGCCTGCCCCTCCGTCGCGATTGTTTAAACTGTTTTTATTTGCACTGTTGTTATGTAATGTCATAGTATTACTTAAGAAATAGTAAAGTCATATAATTACAAAATGGCATTCTCTGGTATTTCTTCTCAACCAAATAGAAAAGAGAAACAAGATGAAACTGTATATTTAAGGGATGTAATTACTCATCAGGCAAAAGAATTGCAACAAAGGTTTAGGGTAAGGTACATTTAATCAAATTATACCATAATTCATATTGGGTTGTTATAAGGTAAACCTAATTGGACACTCAGCCACGTGCACTGTTAAGCACACCCGGTTAGACCACACCCTAGGCAAACTAAGTTTCTAAATAAGGTGGTTGTTTCCGCCGATTCCGAGAAATTATTCCCGGGACATGGAACAATCCTTGGAGGTCGGGTCAGGGAACAGGACCTAAGCAATTTTCCTGATACTTCAGTTGACAAGATTTTTCTAATTTTGGGGGGAATGTATTTTTCACACCTTTTTCATGTGGAGTGCTACTTGGGATTTTCCAGAACTTGATGGTGTCAGAAAACAATCTTGTATGGGAAGACTGCAAGGAAGATCAAGTGATTAAGTGTCAGTCACTGCTTCTAATTCTTTGTCAGGATGGTCACTGCCACCACTTCCTTCACTACCACCCATACCAACCACACTGCCCCTTGCCCTGTCCCACTCAATTGGGTGTTTTGCCTTTGCATGTCGTATCATTACTGATGTTCCAAAATTTTCCGGTTTGCCACCATGACTCATGCTCTTTTTGCAGACTGCATACAGCTCGAGAGTGGTCTGCAGGGTCAATATAAAATAAGTTCCACACTGAAGAGTTACCTTTTTTACTTTGTGCCACGGTGTCTGGTAGTATTCCTTGTACAGTCAGGGGACCTGGAGGAAACACTACACTGCCATTTTCTGGTTGAGATGAATTGTTCTAATTCATACTCATCTTATTCTTACGTTTAGCACATGATTTATTTCTGCATGTGCCTCTCACGCCTTATAGTGGCATTCTCTCCTACCCCATCATTGAAACTACTGACCTTATCGCCATAAGATTCAGAAGAACTGGAAGTGCCATCATCGTTATGTGGGACATAGCCTGGGCTATCCCATTCCCAGTCCCACTATCACCATCATCTCTATCAGCATTCACTGCCTCAGCATCTGAGCTTATATTTGAGGAGGATGCCTCCTTGCATGCTGCTTTAGCAGATGGAAGTATCCTGGCACATGTAGCAAAATGTTCAGTACCTTAACGAGAAACTCCAGTCAGTTCTTTCCAAAACTCTACTATCATTTCTGTACCAACATGCATTTTTGGTGAAGGACATTTAGTGCCAGTCCTGGTCATGTTATTATTATTGTTGCTTTGTTCTTTATTAATGCTATGATTCATATTGTCCATATCAATAACAGTTGCATGTGCAGCAGCACTTTGCTTCCTTTTAGTAGACTTAGACTGGGAAGTATGAGACATAGTAGACACAGCCATGAAAGGAATCAAGGATATTGTTTCACTAACTGCTGGACAGACAGTATAGCTGACTATGTCACAGTACTAAATGACAGGACTCGGGCCTCAGAGGCACCTCACAAACAGTGTAATACAGTCATAAAAGGATTTCACTATGCTGCAGAGACAGACAGTGTAGTTATGTCACAGTAATAAATAACAGGGCCCGTGGCACCTCACAAACAGTGTGATACAGTCGTAAAAGGCTTTCACAATCCTGCAGAGACAGACAGTGTGGCTATGTCATGGTAATAAATGACAGGGCTTGAGTGACCTCACACACAACTTAATACAGCCATAAAAGGCTTTCACTGTGCTGCACAGAGTGACAGTGTAGCTGTGTCACAGTAATAAATGACAAGGCTTGGGGCACCTCACAAAGAGTGTGTAATACAGCCGTAAAAGGCTTTCACTATGCTGCACAGACAGACAGTGTACTGTAGCTGTATATGTCACAGTAATAAATGACAGGGCTCAGGCCTCAGGCCTCAGGGCATCTAACTCAAACAGTGGGTGTTTACTCACCTGGTAAAGGTGATTGTGTTAGTTGTCTCCATGACACTCCAGACATTACCTAATGGTTTCCCAACCCACCTGATAGGCTAGTAATGCACATGTGACCCATATCAAATTTTCCCAGCATTCCTAAGTCCCAAGGGTCCCTGCTGTCTAGTTCAAGTCTTCCATAGCTGAAATACAAAGGTTTTTTAGGACAAAAATCCCACCCTTCTTTTACCTACCCTCTTTTTCCTATAGTTTTGTAGAGGTATATCCATATATATATATATATATATATATATATATATATACACACACACCGTATAACCACACAAACACGAAACAATATTTTTAAAATGACCAATACTTGTGTTTCTATTCCCTATAGATACAATTCTAACTCGGCAACTTAATGATATTGACTGTAACCAACTGCGTGTTCAAACAACAGCTTATAGTAAACTTTAATTGACATATGCAGAAGATGTCCGCCACGATAGGGTTTTAAAACTGTGGGCTCCAGAGAGCTTTTTAGCTCATCTCCTAGTCTCTCTGCATTGCTAACAGGTACTGCCTACTGTTTAAATTCAAGGACTGTTTTGACAGGGAAATCAGTGCAGAGGCATTTTTTAAACCCCCTTTTAGAGGGCTTGGAAAACTGGGCAGGCATTGCTCCTCAGTGCTCAAAAGGCAGCCCTTTGCAGCTGCTTTGGTGGTGGCTAACTCGCCTTTATAAAGGCGAGCTATATACATTGCCCGGCCCCACTGTTTTGCTTTGTTTTCTCCTTTGATCACCATAGCAACTGGTGACGTCAGCGCGATAGCGCTACATAACTGTCAGCGCCAGCAAGCGGAGTAGAGTGCGGAGCAGAGGCGACGCAGGCAGAGGCCAGCGGCATCTGTCGGTGTCCGTAGGCGGAAGAAGGTGGAAGGTGACTTTGTGTTTTCCAGACAATCAATACTATTCCTATACTCTATTGTAGCTTGTTTTAAGCTTTACTGTATTTTGTTCAACTGACAGCTTGAGAAGTCAAATACCTTTATAAACTGTAATATACCATCTTGGAGTTAAACTTACTACGTAAAAATATGGAAGATATTATCCAAATAAACAAAGAGTGCTTTGGTTGCAGATGTCAATCCTGTAATATGTACTTAATATCTGAGATAAACAACGTCCACCTTGCCCTTTACCTGTGTTAAATGTAAAGTTAACCATGATTTAACTGCGAATTGGAATTGTTTAACAATAGGTTAGCTTTTTAGAGACCAGCCAACAGGAAATGTCTAGTAGATTTAAAAATCAAATTAGTGATATTTCCCAACCCACCAAAGTACATGTGGTAGGCAAAAGCCCAAACGCTCAGGAAAAAACTTAGACCATTATCAAAATGCCAGAAGGCAAACGAAATTATCACCACTTGTCAAGAACCTATTGAAATACCCCTGCACAAAAGAAAAGAAAAAGTTAGTGTTAAGAGAACAAGGAAGAAGATACATCAGATAATGCAGATGAAGATTGGTACACTTTACAAATTCAAAAAATCCAAAAAGGGCAGAAGAGCAGACCAATTTACGGTTTCTACTTTCAATTCCTTTGATCCCTTAACATATATCTCTGATACAGGCCATGATCCAGAAAAATAAGTGTCCCCATTTCTGAAAATTTTGAAAATATAGAAAACCCAATATTTACTATAACAAATATGAATCTTTCAAATGCAGAGTTTAATTTTTCACTTTTTCCCAGCAATCTACAAAATGTTACTGACACCAGAGGCCAAAAACATGACCAAGTTGATGTAAATCCTTGATTTCACTAGAAAATTGTGACAACTTGGACCTAAATCAAGATGATGTTTGCAAAAAAGACAGGTTATAGTGCTAGGAGACTCTATCATCAAACATATTGATAGAATCATTTGCAACCCTGACAACACAAATAGAACTCTTTCAAGCTTCAGGGTGCTGGCATTACTGACATCACAGAGATGTCCAGCAACATCTTACAAAACTCAGGTTTTAAACCTTTAGTAATAGTTCACATAGGAGCCAACAATGTTCTAAAGGATTCTTCAAAACTAAAAGAAGATTATGTTGCATTAACAAACAAATTATTGGATTTAGGATGTGAGGTAGTCCTATCTGAAATCTTGCCTATTCCAAGAGCAAATCTTTCCCAACAATGTAAATGAGAGAAATAAATAATTGGTTGAGATGTTGGTGTCTTAAACAAGATATACAATGTATAACTCACTGGGAGGACTTTCATGGTAAATCAAACCTCTATTGTTGGGACGGACTCCATCTCAGCAGGAGGGGTAGTAGGCTGTTGGGCAAAAGCATAGTGCATTCTATCAATAGTTGTTTAAACTTCCAGCAAGGGGGAGTTGTATGTTCTAGATACAACTCTCGAACCTCAATTTTTCAACTATTCTTCAAACCCTGCATCCATAATCAACCGTAAATTCCCCCAAATGAACACTACTGGTGTAATTTCTAAACCAAATATAAATATTATATTAACTAATGCCAGAAGTCTACGAACAAAAAGAAGAACTTACTTACATCCTTCAAGCACAAAAATATCAATTTGTGGAGTTACTGAAACTTGGTATAAGGATGAAGACTGGAACACTGACATAAGGGATATAATAAGTTTTACAAAAACCGAAATGAAAATAAAAAGGAGGGGTGTTGTATTATACATTGATGAACACTTGAAAGCAAACACAATTAAAACTAAAACAAGTAATAATGAGAGCTTATGGGTCAAAAATTTTCTCCCCATAGTCCACTAGTAATTGGGCTAATATATAGATCTCCTAGTTTAACTAATGATGAAAATCAAAGTTTAATAGAAGAAATATCTGAGGTACATTGATACTCCTATATACTGATGGGTGATTTCAATCTTCCAACTGTCAACTGGGACAATTATACATCAGCTTCAAATACTGAAAAGATGTTTATGGATACTTTTCTTGAATCTAACCTAGAACAAATAGTTAATAAACCTACCCGTAGTAACAATATCCTTGACATTGTACTCACCAATGTTAATGAGAAAATTGGTAACATCAAAATACTTCCTCCTCTGGGTGATAGTGATCATTGCATGGTCAATTATGAATACATAGCAGACTTTCCAAGCACAAATGGCATTACTAAAATCAAAAACTTTAATAAAGCAAACTATAAAAAAATAAATGATTTTTTATTTAAATGGAATTGGGAGACAGAACTAAATAACCTAAATTTATTACAAATTTGGGATTTAAATAATAACAAAATCAATATTTGTCTCTCAAATGAGGTTCCTTATAGAATGAAGTACTGCAACACTAAACGTGTCCCTCTTTGGTGGTCCTCAAAAATTAAGAAACAATTACAAAAAAAAAGAAAACTATATAGA
The DNA here is from genome assembly GCA_016271365.2 of Neoceratodus forsteri. Lineage (NCBI taxonomy): Eukaryota > Metazoa > Chordata > Ceratodontiformes > Ceratodontidae > Neoceratodus > Neoceratodus forsteri. Next base: position 1,746,033,146 of record CM057449.1, read on the forward strand.
AAATATAAAAAAGTTAATTCCAATAGTCTCCTGGAAAAATACAAAATTACAGCCAAAAAATTAAAACACATGATTAAATCATCTAAATCTAAAATTGAATTCAACTTAGTTACTAAAGTTAAAGACAACAAAAACAATTTTATAATTATATTGGTTCCATGAAAGAAAGAAATCATACAATTGGACCCTTTAACATCAATGATATACCTATTTTAGATGAAACAACTACTGCTACAATTCTAAATGAGACATGTCTAAAAGTTTTCTAAACTAAGGAGCTGCAAATATGCCTCTTCTAGTAACTAATTCTAGTTTTCCTGTTTTTACAAAATGGAGGTTGCAAAACAAATTAAATCTTTAAAATCAAACAGCTCTCCTGGTCCTGATGGTATTCCACCCAGATTTTACAAAAATTAGTCATTCAATTTCTGGTCCTCTAGCCGTATTATTTAATTCATCAGTCAGAGAAGGTAAAGTTGTTCAGGCTTGGAGGAGGCTATAGTTACACCCATATATAAGGGTGGATCCAGACATGACCCTAGCAATTATCTGCCCATAAGCCTGACTTCCATCATAGGCAAAATTATGGAAAGATTGCTTAAAGCCCATATTATAGATCATTTAGAAAGAAATAAAATAGTAGATATCTTTCAACACGGTTTTGTGACTGAAAGATCAGTTTTGACCAACCTACTACATTTTTTTGAACCAGTAAGCGCTGCCTTGGACTTGGGTATTCCGGTAGATGTAATATTTTTGGATTTTTCCAAAGCTTTTGATAAAGTATCACATAAAGTCTTACTACAAGAATTGGTCAAAATTAAGTTGCAACCTAATATTATAAACTGGATACAGTCATGGTTGGAAAACAGAACTCAACAGGTATCAGTCAAGGGTCACCTGTCTGCAACGGGTGTGGTAACTAGAGGTGTTCCCCAGGGCTCCGTCCTGGGTCCAATACTGTTTAATATTATGGTCTCTACTGCCTACTACTGATAAGATATATGGGCCTAAAATATGCTGATGACTGTAAAAGGGTAGTTTAGTAAGCACCTTTCATGATAAATGCTCCATACAAAATCATTTAAACAACCTATCAAACTGGGCAAAGGCTTATGGTATGTTTTTAATGTTGACAAATGTAAAGTCGTACATTTGGGCAAAATAACATCCCTTCAATTATTCCTTAAACAATGTTTATCTAAAAGTATTTTGGAAGAAAAGGATTTGGGTGTCATAATCTCAGATAATTTAACTTTGAAAAAATAATATAATTAAAGTTAAAAATGTAATAAAATAATTGGCTCTATTTTAAGAAATATCAAAAGTAGAGACTCCAGGTTATTATGCCACTTACACTAGTCTGGTACGTCCCCACTTGGAATACTGCTCTCAATTTTGTGCACTAACTTCTATAAGGGTTTAAAACTCACTGAGGGTGTTCAGCGAAATTCACTAAAAAGTATCATCTTTACATAGTAATAGTTATGAAGATAGATTAAAAAACTTAACCTATTTTCTGTAAATACAGACAAATAAGGGTGACTTAATATTGGTATATCAAACCTTAAAAATGATTATTTAAGAACCACAATTAGACTCACTACTGCCTCCAACGTCAAATCAACTAGGAGTCATGGTTATAAACTCATTGGAGAAAATGTATATCCACTAGAAGGAGTCTATTTTTCACACAGAGAGTTGTGGGTTTGTGGAATAACTTACCTGTAAGTGTCATTAATAGTGATAATTTAAATACCGTTAAGCAAAGATTGGATAAACATATGGGAAACAAAAAATTTGATTTCCACCCATAGGACATATGGGTGGCGAACATACAATGGGCATCCTTACATATGCCTTCATTGCTCGTACACTTCTATGAACCTATGAACCTATGAGTTTGCCATGACAGGTGGGTCATGGAGTGTCATGGAGACAGCTAACACAATCACCTTTACCAGGTGAGTAAACACCCATCGTGTTATGTTGTCTCCATGACACTCCAGACATTACCTCATGGGATACTATAATAAGCAGTTCAAAGGAAATTCATCAGGGCGGGACAGGATGATCTGGCGGACAGATTTTGTGACACGCTGAGGATAGAATCTTTCTGGCAAAATTAGTCCTTTGTCTATATAAAGTCTCAAGTCTATAATATCTTGCAAATGTGTGGACAGAAGTCCATGTCGCTGCTCTACATATGTCCTCCATGGACACATTGGCTCTTTCAGCCCAGGAGGCAGCCACTGCCCTTGTTGAATGGGCTTTAATTCCCTCTGGAGGTGGAATGCCATTGGCTTTGCATGCCTCTTGTATCATCCTCTTTAACCAGGTAGTAATGGTGGTCTTTGAAGTAGCCATTCTTTGTTTGCTGCCCTGAGATATGATAAAGAGTCTTTCAGACCTGCAGATTGTCTGAGTCCGTGAAATATACAGTGAAACAGTACTCCCTACGTCCAGCGGATGGGGGGTTTCAGTGTTACCCTGTTGTAGTTGTGTGTGGAATGTAGGTAACTCCAGGGTTTGTTCCACATGAAAAGTGGATGAAACTTTGGGGTGAAAAGCCGGCACAGTTTTCTTAAAAACCCCTTGTGTTGCGAAAATGGTATAAGGTTCTTTGCAGGACAAGGTGCCTAGTTCGCCAGTTCTGTGGGCAGAGCAGATTGCTACTAGAAAACATGTCTTTAAGCCCAACCAGTAACGTGGGGCCTAATGGGCTGGCTCGAATGGGCCCTTACCTAAGTAGTCGAGCACCATGGTCAAATCCCATGGTGCCAGTGGAGTTCGAATATGAGGACGAATGTTTTGTGCTGCTCTGAGGAACCTGACAGCGTCCGGGTGGGCACCGGGCAGTGGGAGCCCACCCCTTCCCATGGCAGCTCCTATGGCTGGTAACTGTACCCGTAGGGAAGAAGTGGACAGCCCCTTTTCTAGGCCCTACTGCAGGTACAGTAGGATCACCGATATGCCCACTTGCATTGGGTCAAGGTGTGCAGACTTGCACCAATTTGTGAAGATTTTCCACTGTCTGCTATAGGTAGCTGTGGTGGGTGGTTTTCTGGATTGTAAAATGGTTGAAATGATGGATTCATGGTACCCAGCAGTTAACAGTCTTTGCCTTTCAGGAGCCAGGCCAACAGCTTTATGGTATGGAGTGCTGGATGAAGCATTGGTCCCTGGAACAGCATGTCCTTTCAGTAAGGAAGGTGGCATCTGTCCAATGTCAGACACTGTGGTTGCAAACCACGCCCTTCATGGCCGGTAAAGAGCGATCAGGATAATCTGTAGTTGGAATACTCTGACCTTCACCAGTACCTGAGGAATTAGTGGGATTGGGGGGGAGATATATGACCACTCCTGACTCCATGTCTGGGATAGGGCATCTATCCCCAGGACCTGTTTCTCCCTGTACCGAGAGAAATAAGCCTTGACCTGTGCATTCCCTTTGGATGCCATCAGATCCATGAGAAATCAACCCCACCTCCTTTGTATCATGGCAAACAGGTCCGGGTGAAGCTGCCACTCCCTCGGAGACCTGCTGTCTGCTCAGCCAATCTGCCCTGACATTCAGTTTTCCCACCAGGTGCATGGCGTGGAGGTGAGTGAGGTTGGACTGGGCCCAGTTTATTACTTTGGCCACCTCTCTGATCATGGCCTTGCTGCGTGTGCCACCTTGTTTGGCTATGTATACGACCATGACCTGGTTGTCTGATTTTATCAGAACCGCGCGGCCGGTGATGTTGTCCCTGAATGCTCTCAGAGCGTGGAACACCGGTCTCATCTCCAGGACATTGATGGGCAATCCTGTTTCTGCAGTTGTCCATTTTCCCTGCACTGTGGAGTCACCCATGCATGCTCCCCAACCGAGTAAGCTGGCATCAGTCTCCACTGTTGCTTGGCATGCCAACTCCAGAGGGTAGCCCCTCTCAAGATTCTGGTGGTGTGTCCACCACCCCAGGGAGTTCCTGACTTCCCTTGGTATGTAAAAGACTTTGTTGAGGTTGTCCTCTGATGGGGAGCCTTTCTGGAGTATGCAATTCTGCAGGGAACACATGTTCCACCTCACCCAGGGGACCAGGTCTAGACAAGATGCCATGCAGCCGAGTACCTGTGCTGCTTGGCCCATGGTTGGTTTGGCTGAGGACCACGGAGTCTGGACTATCAAAATCACTGTGTCGATCCATTTGCTTGAGGGTTTTTCCACCCCTTCAGCTGTGTTTATTTGTGCCCCTAGGTGCTCTAAGTTTTGCGATGGTCGCAATGAGCTCTTCTCCAGTTTGACACCCAACCGTGTTGTGACAGGGCTGACAGAACCGTGTCTGTGTCCCTCTGTGCTTTGATGCTGCTGCATGCCCATATCAGCCAGTCATCCAGATAGGGGATGATATCTACTCCCTGTTCCTGCAGTTGGGCTGCTAGAACAATGGACACTTTTGTAAACACCCTGGGTGCCGAAGTAAGTCCGAAGGGCAGGGTCTGATACTGGTAATGTTGGCCCAGTATGTGGAACCGGAGGAAACATTGGTGACTGGGTCTGATTGGGATGTGTGTGTATGCATCCTTCAGGTCCACTGACATCAGGTAGTCCCCCACCCGTATGTTCTTCAGGGTTGACCGCAGGGTCTCCATTTTGAACCGTGGGGTGGATATAAATCTGTTTATGAATTTTAGATCCAAAATTGGTCTGAGATTTCCATTCTTCTTCGGAACCAGGAAAAAGATGGAATAGATCTCGGTGCCAATCTCGGAGTGTGGAACCGGTTGAATTGTATTGTTCTGCAACAGGTCTCTGATGATCTTCTGAACCTGGTGGGCAGTGTCTCTCCTTCTTGAATGGGGACAGTGCCATTCTGTCCCTGCAAGGTTTGCTTAAAAACTCGATAGAGTAACCTTGGGAGATAATCTCCAGAACCCATCTGTCCGATGTTGTCTGCTGCCATTGCTGATGGAATAACATCAGTCTCTGGCCTACAGGGGAAGAATGTGAATGGTGGTTTGGTGCCGGAGATGTCGGGGTGGAATAGTCAGTAGTGTCTTGTCTTTCCATCTCTGCCTCTGCCTCCGAATTGCTGGTTCCTACCTCTGGGTGCTGAGTAGCCTCCCTGTGAGGCACCTCTGAAGGCATTGTTGTTGGTGTGGCTTCTACCCCAAAAGGAATTTTTCGAATAACTTTGTCTTCTATTCTGTTGAAACCTGTTATTCCCATGAAATCTGCATTGGGCAGATGGCAAGTAGGTCGTTCTCTGCTTGTCTTTAGTGAGATCCTGGCCTTCCTCCTTTCGCTTCAAGAACTCATTGAGGCCTTCGACGAACAGTTTGTCCTCTTTCAGGGATAGGTTCTATAGTAGGTTTTTTGATTCATTGTCCACTTCTCAAAGTTTTAGCCAAAGTGCTCGTCTGGTTCTGTTTGTTAGGGCAGCAGATCTTGCTTCCAACTTCAGAGTATCTACTGCCATGTCCCCTAGGTATTTTGCTGTGTTGAGGATACTCTCCAGTAGTTCTGCTTCCGTAGACTTGGGATCAGCTTTTTCCAACAGTTCCTCTAGCCAGCGGATTTGAGCTCTGGCCGAGTACACTGCTGTGACTGTGGCTCTGGCTGTCATGCCTGCAAACTCAGAGTTTCTTTAACATTTTTTCAACTCTTTTGTCGATGGGATCCTTAAGGGAAATGGTGCTGCAAGGAAGCACAGTCTTTTTACTCAGCGCTGCAATCTGCGGGTATATAGTCGGGGCTGTGCACCACAGCTTGGCCCTGTCTTCCTGCACTGTTTACATTCTATCCAAGTTCCTTTTCTCGGACATGTGACCTGGCTCCGCTGCTTCCCACTCTTTTGAGATAATGTCATTAATAGCGGGACAGCTAGGGAAAGTGTCCCTGGTCTTTTGGTTCTGTTGTATCATCGGGTCGAGCTTGGACTCCGGTTTTGGGGCTGCCAAGTCAAACCCCATTGTGGATTTTATTGCCCGCATGAGGCCCAGAATTAAATCAAAAGAGTAGAGCTTTGAGGTTAGTAAAGAATTCTCAGGTACGATGTCCATGTCTTCATCACACGACCCGACATCCTCACCGTTGTCTGGTGCTCCACCGTTATCCTCCTCCCCAGGAGAAGGAGCAGTAGGCTCCTCAGTGTTATCAGGCTGGGGAGAGGAGCTTGGTCCTGGAGTTGGGAGTGGCACGGGAGCTGAGGTTGGCCTAGTCTTGGTCAGTGACTCAAGTCTTTCCATACCCTTGAGCATAAAGTTTTGTTGGCTCTTCATCATAGCCACTGTTGCTTACTGGGTTTGAATAAGCAGTGCTCCTGGATTCATCCAGCTGGAAACTCCAAGTGTCTGATCATCCAACCCCGGATTAGGTAGTTGGCGCCCCGCCGACTGTTCATCTTCTAGTTGGCACACTGGACATCGCGGGCCTGGGGTATGGGGCACCGGGGTGGTACTGCATGACACGGATTTCTTGGCCTTTACCATCTAATTATGAAAGAAGGACAAGGTTAGATATATATTACCCAATGGGGTAAATTACCTGTAAGCCAGGTAAATTAATCTAAGCATAGTGATTATACAAGTATCACGATTATCTTACATATATATATATATATATATATATATATATATACATTTGTTTATTTTAATGGAGAATATATATCTTCATAGTATGTCCTGAAAACACATCATGCACCCCTGATGTAATAACTCCCCAGTCTAAGAAGCAGAACCTCTTGAATAAATAGCCTCAATGCACATCGTGCGATGGGTATTGTTAATTCCATCAAGAATTGGCCGTGGGGGGGTCGCAGGCCCAACGATAGTGATGGCTACTCCAAAATGGTGGGCACTCTCAATGTTGTCCCAAAATGGTGGCCGATGGCTTTGGGAGTTGCCCCAACAAAATGGCTACCAAGCCATGTGTAAGGCCTTGCCTAAAATGGCAGCCGAATGCTCCTTTAGCTTGCCCTGAAATAATCTCATGACCAAGTCTAGCCCAAAATGGCAGCCGTTGTTTCAGAGCCCACTTTCAGAAATAGCGAGCTGGGCCATGCGCTGAGAGTCTGAGTGCTTGGAATGAGCCCCCCCCCAGCTGTAGCGACCAGTGTTTTAAACATTAATGCGCTACTCACAGTGATCACTGTAATCTGGATCGCATGCTCACGTGAGGTGATTCCCGAATGTACCCAGGATAAGAAATAGTAGAGCGATTTGAAGTTTTGCTTGATTTCTTTTTCCCTGTGCCGCAATCGCTAACCTAGGGACTATAGGCCGGGCACAGATCAGGTACTGTGCTACCCGCAGGCTCGAGGGTAGCATGGTGGCTTTAGAAGAGTGTGTGTGCTCTGCTTGGGAGAGAAGATGATGGACAACTGTGGCAAAGATGCTGAGCGACTGTTTGCTGTGGTTATGCAAGCGGGCCTCGCTTGTAAGGGAGGACCACCAGCTACGGGGCGGGCGCTAGAGCGCAATCTTTAAAATAGCTGCCCAGGCATGCACAGAATTTGCTCGCTAAACATAGGTCCCACAATTAGGCACTTTCTTGAAACTGAACAACATTCAATTCGTGTAAGCAAACTGCAAAATTCGTTCTTAAACTACACACTGACACGAAATAACACACAAGTCTTTCTTTTAAAGCTTTTTCAGCACCATTAGTCACTTTCTTGATATCAAAAAACAGTCAATTCATTTAAACAAACTGCAAAATTTGTTTTTAAATTACACAGTGAAGCAAAATAAAACACTATTCTTTCTTTTAAAGCTTTTCCAGTACCAAATCGAGTAATACAAAAAAGACCAGTCAATTCGTTTGAGCAACTCAATAATTCATTGCTAAACTACAGACAGAAACTAATTAAATCACAAGTTTTGTGCTTAACAACTTTTCCAGCATGCTAAACAATTCTGCTTTCTCTCTCTTGCCAAATAAGGCAAACCAATAGCAACAGCTGATGCACATAAATTATTGCTGACAAGTAATCACTTAATTAACACAATGCTGCTTCAGTTGTAATCCCAAATAAATGTAACCAGTCTTTGGCCTACCTTCAGATAATTGATCACACAGGGACTCCTGGAGTGCTTGTAGCCTCTTCAGATGCAAAGGTTGAACTGGAGAGCAGGGACTCCTGGGATCTAGGAATGCTGGGAAAATTTGATATGGGTCACATGTGCATCACTAGCCTATCAGGTGGGTTGGGAACCCATGAGGTAATGTCTGGAGTGTCATGGAGACAACATAACACAATGTGTAATACAGCTGTTAAAGGCTTTGACTATGCTGCACAGACAGACAGTGTAGCTCTATGTCACAGTAATAAATAACAAGACTCAGGGGCACCAGTTGTAATACTTTAACTTTATACCTGCTGCCCAGTTCCTTCTGTTTTTGTCTTTTTTCCCACACCTTTCTTCTCTGTTTTCTCCCCAGCCCCCAGCACCACCTCCATGACTGAGGCTGGCCTGATCTCCCCTTCCCCTGGCTGAGATGATTTCTCAGTCCCTCACTATTTCTACCTGTCCCATAGCTCCTTTTGTAGTGTAGGTTCACTTACAAAATTTTATTTCTATCTTTTTTGATCAACAATTCTTCGACTCTACACCACAGCCGTGATTTGTCAGGTCCATCTTGTAAATGAGCCTTGCTCAATGATGTTCGCCTGAATAAATAAAGATTTGATGATGATGATGATGATGATTTGTGCTGCAGTCAGAGTGACCACCAGCAGAGCTGCTTCCACACACCAAAGCACACACACACACACACTCACACAACAGACTGCTGCCAGCTGGATTCCATGAAGCAGATGGAGTACACACACTACTGACCAATCAGGTGTCAGCATGGTGTCATGTGCTCCTATTCTGCTGCAAGCACCATGAAGGACCCCACAGGCTGCCTTTTAAAAATGCCTGTTTCGAGGCTGCAAGTCCATTACCTGTTACCCAATACCCATCCCAAACTGCCCAATCCGAGAAGTACACTGTTATGTTGGGCAAGGTAGTACATTACCCAAACTACCTTGCCCAGCCAAAAATAGGTGATACCCAGACTGCCTGTCCCAACTACCTGTCGGGTAGCCCATGCCTATTTATTATCTCTGTATTGCTTGTTACTGTGTTGTTCGGTGTGTTTTAAAAACTAAACAAACTACTGTTAAAAAAAAAAATAAATTCTAGCCCTAACAGTTCCAAAGTGAGCCTTTCTTTTTTTCTTTTTTCACTTCATTTTATCCCCCGTGCTATCCTGCTGACTCCCATGTAGATGGCCTGGTCCGGCCCAGTCATTCACCATCGTTGGGACTTACCTAAACTCCCACAACTTGCCTCTCACAGCAGGTTGGAGGAGACTTGCCCTTGCTTCCCTGAGGTAGAATCCAGCGGTGCCCAGATGGTGTTGCCAGACCTGCGGAGGGATGTCCTTCATCCTGCTCTGGCAGCATGTCTTTCCTCCATGTTTGTGCCTCAGCGGTGTTGAAGTGCCATGATGTGAAGCAGCCATTGATGTCTCCCACACTTCTGGGCCTTCCATCAGTCATGACCCCTAGCCTTCGCTATGTGCCAGGTGCGCTGCGGAGCGTGCAATCCACCCACCCCAGAAGAGGAGAGCAATCCTCCGAACAGTCACTCCTTCCTCCCCCAGCTGACCCCTGGTGACTCTAGTTTGCTTTCAGACTAATGCCGTTGCAGGCTGTAGTGCTACCACCATGCTGCTGGGATGGCACAAGTTAGCCCTTTCTAAAGATAATTTTTTGGAAGGGGCTAACCTGTAAACCACAAGAGCTAGAAATGTAATATTTTTAAGTGCAGGCTTGGAATCATGTCAACATGGTAGCACTCTGTTGATTCAGTTTCATACTGTTGCTTGATGGTTCTTTTGTAGCATAAATAAAATGAAAAATGCTGGTCTCAGTCCAGCCCAAATGGCACGAAATGGTACCCTTGTCAACAGTCTGACATGAGTGACCAAGGACAGAATGGCTATGACATGTGAACCTATCAAGGGTACTGCTTGTAAGACAAGGGTGAGATAAATATCACAGCAGTATCGCGAAGCTAGCACAGTTACTGCCCTGCTCTGTTTGTCACATAGATGATTATTAATCTCCAGTTCTGCCAATCTGGCATGTTTCGTGAAGTCAACATGTTCTCTACAAAAATTTAAAGAGTTGAAAAACACCCTCCTATTACTAAAGAAGTGGTAGAGGTCGGTAGTGATTAGGGCACAAACTTGGGAACCAGAGAAGAAGACTTAAGTTCAAATCCCACCAGAGTCACTTACTCATTACGTGATCCTGAGCAACTCCCTTAACCTCCAACTGCTTCAGTCCACCCAGATGTAAAATGAATTGAATAAGACCACAACTGATAACAAGATACTACAAATCTCAGATGGGCTGTCCTGGTTACTCCATATAAATTCCTTGTTAAGTTCCATCCCATACTAACTTCTCTACTGTACCTCCAGCTATGGGAGGTTTGCAGCATTAGTAGTGCCCTCCCCCCATCATGACCATATCCAAGCCCCTGCATCTCGCAATCAGCAAATGGACTGCACAAGGTGCAAGGCCTCAGGCAGTCCAAAGTAGTTTTGTCTCCCTTTGTGGAGCAATTTTCATAATTATCCTCGAGGCTTGTAACCTCCTTTCCAGGACTAACAAAAAATCCACAAGCCTGGGGTAGCCAATTTAGTCCATATTGGTTGCCATGCAGAGGACTGACATTCTATCACCAACACTGCCATGCTGAGCTAGCATAGTAATGTAACCCCTGACCCCTGCCTTTTTGCAAAACGACAGGTGGCATGCTGTTGAAGCTGACAGCAGTACCTGGGGGGACTGGGTTCGGGGAGGATGAGGTTACTCAGCACAGGGGGCCTAGGTTTGGCTACTCTGCACAGGGGCACCCAAGTAAATCCGAACACAGGAAGCAATAACTGTAATGTCCAGAACCAGGAATGGGATTCTACAGTGTGGCTTTTATTCACATCCAAACTGAATAAACAAAGCATAGACGGACCCCGGGCTACATTCCTGATAATGCAGATTAGAGACAACCGAACACTTCTTCACATTTCCAGCCCTCAGGCTCTGAACCCACCAGGCACACAGCCCGGACTTGCACGCAGTTTTGGGTACACAGCCCGACTTGTACACTACTTGGGATTTCCCCACGGGCCCGGCTTCCCCGCTGGCCACTTGATCCGCGGTCCATTTTGGGAAATGAACTAATTATCCTGTTGTGGCTCCCCAAACCACCTTAGAGCCTTCAACTCCTAGAGGAAATTTTCCTTCCAATCCCACGTCTGGGTACTTCCCTCATCACTGGCCAAGTGCATGAGGCAAAGTAGAAATCCACAGAGCAAATCCGTAGAGGTGGACCTAGTCACTAAAGATGGGAGGGGGGTCTCCCACCTCCAGCTCCCACAATCCATACCCGGCCATTTCTCTGGAAACTAAACAACTCTTTTACTGAAAGCTTGGCAATGTAGATTACTGGGTAGACATATGTCACATCTCCTCTACATGTCTTGACTTCCCATAAGTGCTGAACTTGAACATACTTTTACTTTTTGGCTTAGCCTATTACTCTAGGCCTCCCACTATTTCAGTAGTCCAATCCCCACTATCACACAAGTCCCAGGGTGAAAAACGTAGGCCCTTTAGGAAGGGCAGAAATTCACCCTCTGGTTGCAGGTGCCCCACAGGCGATTCACAAATCTTCTTGTTTCACAAAAGCTCTGGAACAAATAGGCAGCTTCTCCACTAGTAGCAGAACCAGGGGGGGTTGCCCCTGGAATATGCAGGAAACCCTTTCCTGCCCCCATCCCCAGAGGGAAGGGGCACTGAGACCCAAAACAGTGGTCTCCACCACTTTACAATTATCTTCTGTGTCTCTCTTTTGGTGGAAACACACACCTTTTTTCTAGAATGTAGCCCTATATCAGGGCTGAGGCTCCAAGAGCCTACACAGAGCTGCTGTGATGCTCCCTCAGCAAGCTCCAAACACCAACTGACCTACAGACTACTGTTCAAACCTCCCAACATTCTATTCCAACTCCCTGCTGCAGATTCCATTGTGGCTCATGCAGCTGTGATAGTTCTATGGTAATGTCATCCCTCAGTCTCAGCTGAGACTGAGAACAGAGTGAGACAGTGTGAAATCCATTTAACTGGAGTTTCACAAGCTGCCTTCCCTGCCTACCACTAGGTCTTACTGGGATTCTAGTTACCCCGGGTAACAAGGGGGTTACACTTGCCCTTGAACAATAAAATGACTGTCCGCAGTCATTGTTTACCCGGCTTTAGGCCATCCCACCCTATGTGCTACTTGCAGAGGGGGGGTGATCAGGCTCCCTCCTGCCATGTGCAAGCACAGGCAGGCAACACTAAGGGCCTAGAGGCCTTTAGCTGACATATCAGCCTCTACTCTATCCACTTACTATGGCCGCCTAGTGGCTCTGGTAGAACTGTCCAGAGCATAGCCCTAATAGATCAGCACTGCAGTCCCTATGGCCATTCAGGACCACAGCTTGTCTATCCCCCCCCAACCCTCTAGGGAAAATCTGTCTGCCTTTGTCTTAACACCCAGAAACAAAAACAACCTGGGGACCTCTCCGACCTTGGGCAACCTGCAACCACACACCAAGAATAATACCACTTTATTACATCACTTTACTGCCTCCTCCTTACCCCCACAACCACACCTGTGGAAGGAAAGGGTTAATACAGTAACAACAACAATAATACACCACAGTACTTTAAATCCTACACACTAAAGTACTAGTGAGGAACTCCGATGAGCCCCTCCTCCTCTTCTTGTCTTCTCTTCTATCTTCTCCAGGAACAAGAATGCAAGAAAAAGAAAGACAACACATACTCCTAATCTGCTTACACAGTCTACCTAAAACCCCTACCATCAAAACACTGAAGAATCCCAAAAAGATTTTTTTAGAAAAGGTAGAAAAACAGTATTTACATTAGAAAACAATGACATTATTTACAATACACATTTGGGGGGATGGAGTGCCCTAAAAGTCCCAACTAGTGACCACAGTGCCCGAAGGCTAGTCCAATAAAGAGTCTCTCCTGGGCCGGAGCCTGGTGAAGCACAGTTCTAACAGGCCAAAGTCCCGAAGGGGAGAGTCTTTGAGGACAGTTCACACATTTTGGAGTCTGCTAGTGTAGGGTGTGTACTGCAATGTCATAAAGATAGAAAAGTTTGGACTTACCAGCCCCTTGTAGAATGGAAAATTCTGATCCGACCTCCACCTTTGACAAAGACTCTCCCTGGCAGCATTTCTTCTGATACAGCTGGGCGGACATCTTCCGGGAACCACAGGAGGGCACATCTGGGAACTGCTGGGTTGATTTCATCTCTGGAGATGGAACCGTAGAACAGGAACAAAAAAGAAAATAGCTGGTCTGACGTCATCCGATTACCAGGCGATGAATCAGGATACAGCTGGGATGGTGTCCTCTCTGGATCTGAAGTCATCTGGTGGGCCAGTCAATGGATTCTGGAAAGGCCAGTACACTGTAGAACTGATGAATGTGGGGCACCTGAGTCCTGGATGTCCATACTGGCGGATCAATAAAGGCACTTCACAGGCTGGTGTGGCAGTATTGACTACCACTGCTCGGCTTTCCATTTAGTAGGCATGGGCACATTTTCTGGGAGGTCCTTGCACTGAGGCCAATAGTACCGGGGATCAAGAGCTTGAATTATTACCCCGGCTGGGAGCACATAATTCACACAGTGGGAGATTTCATGTCCCTCTCCGTCCACTATTCGCACTCTGTCCATAAACAGTGTCCTGCCTCTCTTCCACTGGGTATATTTCTCACGAAACAGTCTGTCCTTTACATGCTTGTTTGCCCCAGGATGCACACCTTTCATTGCTTTGGCCCAGATCCAGGATTTCCTGCTGTTCTCAAACTCCTCCCAGACTTTCCGAGGAAAGGTAGGAAAGGTCATACCGTAGATCTCATTCGCCTTCCTACGAACCAGTCTCTCCTCTTTACTAGCTTTGGTCAACCTGAGACCACTGGCCTGGCTTGGAGGCGGCCAGTCCTGGTTCTACCAACCCATCATAATGAGATTAGAAACGGATCCTGACTTCTTCTTCTTGCATAGCCAGGGCAGTGGCATCACCACTCTCTCCTGCCATTCCTCCAAGGCAAGATCTTGAGGCTGTGTACCCGTTCCTTTTTCACAAGGCCACATAGGTTCCCCTCATCTTCCTCTTCACTGAGGATCTGAGCCCAGGAGTGAGCAGTCGTCCTCACTCCTGAGACTATCCACTCATCACTAGGTGCGGAGGTTGACACCTCCCACTCAAAGGCCTCCCGCATCTCATCTTCTCCTATGAGACTTGGGCCAGCCCCCCCCCCGGGGTCTACTGATGCTTTATCCGAACTTTCCTTCTGAGATCCAGCATCCGAAACTTCAACTTCTGGTTCCATCTCTAACTCTGCACTCTCTAGCTTTGTGCCACACTCCCCTGAGGGGCTTTCCTCCACAGGCTCCGCCTGGTTCTGTGTGCTGCCAACTGCAGATTCCTGAAGCTTTGTCCATATGGGAGCCAAACGAATTTGAGGCGCTTTATACAAGCCATATTTTTCTAGGCATCCAGCACAGTGAGAAATCATGAAGATGTCCCTTCCAGCTCTCAAGCATATTTGACACACATGCACTGGAAAACCAGGAATTGCCACATGAGGAGGCAGTTGTCCTCCATAGCACCACTTTTCAATATCCCTCAGTCTATTTACTGCTGCTGTTACTGTAACCTGGGCATGATCCAGATAGCGAGCTGGTCCTAAGGCCATAACTGCAGAAAAACAAACAAAAGCTCACTGTAACTGAAAGTCCCACTTTACTGAACACCTTCTTTACTTTTAAAATGGCTCCTCCACTGCTGTGTTTACTTTACTACCCCACCCTGTAATGGCGGCGGCAGCACTCCTGTGCATCAACATTCAGAAACTGGGTCAAGCCGCTCTGCTTGATTTACACACTACTGATAACTTTTGCTCAAACTGCACAAACTTGCACTGTTCTTGTTTTAAACACATTTACTTGATTTCCACGAGCTTTTTACATGCTGGAAACATTTCTTTGACTCACAGTCCCTTAAAGCTTCAGGTTTTTAAGCACAGGATTGCCTGTAAAACTAGTGCTGCACATTTGGCTACAGCTCACAGTCTCTCTCTGGCTTTAAACTTTAAACTGATGCTGAACTCATTATTATGCACACAGTCAATGGCTTAGAAGACTTGCACTTGCTGGCAGGACTTGACACAGTCGTTACTTGCAAAGCGACTATGCTGCTGCACACACATTTATATGGCATAGGGCAGAAAATCACTGTTTGAGCAGTTTCCATGTTAGTACTTACTGTTATCAGTAGCAGTTTGCTGCGATGGGGAAAAACAGCTTATAGCCAGTTCTTGGAGGCCTCAGAACAGAAACGGACAGGCAGTCCTTCTGATCGTCTTCTCGACCACCACACTTGCAATTCAGACGATCGATTAGCGGGTTGAGCCTGATTTTAAGCAAAACAAGTCTATTTTTAGAAGGTTTACAGCGATTTTAACACTCCACAATGCTCCTCCACAAGCCAGTACACGCACTCCACTCACACTTCCTCTCGAATTCTGGGGCAGTCACTGTAGAGCTGGCTAAGGGGTGGGACTGATTGCAGCCTCACCAATCACACGACGCCATGCAAATGAGCCTCTTCTTCCTCGCGAGTGCTCTTCTCCTCATGGTGATCATTGAGCAGGCAAATTTAAACTGCAGAATGCAACCTTTTTTTTTTTTCAACTGACTCCATGGCGGGAGCCCATTTCAGTCATTTAACATAGCCATTACACCTGCAAGTCTCTCAGTTCATTCAGAAAGCATTTCCAACGTCCAGGGCACAATTTTCCTGTTGCTACCCCTAGTCTTCCACACTTTTCTTTACCACAGTTCATTTTAAAAGCATTACCAACGTCCAGGGCACAATTTTCCTGTTGCTACCCCTAGTCTTCCACACTTTTCTTTACTACAGTTCATTTAAAAGCATTTCCAATGTCCAGGGCACAATTTTCCTGTTGCTACCCCTAGTCTTCCACACTTTTCTTTACCACAGTTCATTTTACAAGCTGGCAAAAATGCTGTAAACAATTGATGCAGGACAAGGGCACACTCTTTGGCTTTACTGCTCCTTGGTAAATAGTTGGCATTTTAAACAGCAGCATAAGATCCACAGCACACAGCGACGCACTTAGTAAATTGCTTCAGCTTTTTGGGCTACCCACTGCCAGATAGCCAAAACGCTAGCCCCTTGCCCAAGCACCTTCCTCCCAGAATTAAATCCAAAGCGGTGCCTCCATTTTTGTAACCCCCAACCCCTGCCTTTTTGCAAAATGACAGGTGGCATGCTGTTGAAACTGACAGCAGTACCTGGTGGGGACTGGGTTTGGGGAGGATGAGGTTACTTGGCACAGGGGCCTAGGTTTGGCTACTCTGCACAGGGGCACCCAAGTAAATCCAAACACAGGAAGCAATAACTGTAATGTCCAGAACCAGGAATGGGATTCTACAGTGTGGCTTTTATTCACATCCAAACTGAACAAACAAAGCATAGACAGACCCTTCCCCGGGGCTACTTCCTGGTAATGCAGATTAGAGACAACCGAACACTTCTTCACATTTCCAGCCCTCAGGCTCTGAACCCACCAGGCACACAGCCCGGACTCGCACGCAGCTTTGGGTACACAGCCCGACTTGTACACTACTTGGGTTTTCCCCACGGGCCCAGCTCTCACGCCGGCCACTTGATCCGCGGTCCATTTTGGGAAATGAACCAATTATCCTGTTGTGGCTCCCCAAACCACCTTAGAGCCTTCAACTCCTAGAGGGAATTTTCCTTCCAATCCCACATCTGGGTACTTCCCTCATCATTGGCCAAGTGCATGAGGCAAAGTAGAAATCCACAGAGCAAATCCGTAGAGGTGGACCTAGTCACTAAAGATGGGGGGTCTTCCACCTCCAGCTCCCACAATCCATACCCGGCCATTTCTCTGGAAACTAAACAACTCTTTTACTGAAAGCTTAGCAATGTAGATTACTGGGTAGACGTATGTCACATCTCCTCTACCTGTCTTGACTTCCCATAAGTGCTGAACTTGAACATACTTTTACTTTTTGGCTAAGCCTATCACTCTAGGCCTCCCACTTTTTCAGTAGTCCAATCCCCACTATCACACAAGTCCCAGGGTGAAAAACATAGGCCCTTTAGGAAGGGCAGAAACTCACCCTCCGGTTGCAGGTGCCCCACAGGCGATTCACAAATCTTCTTGTTTCACAAAAACTCTGGAACAAATAGGCAGCTTCTCCACTAGTAGCAGAACCAGGGGGGTTGCCCCAGGAATATGCAGGAAACCCTTTCCTGCCCCCATCCCCAGAGGGAGGGGGCACTGAGACCCGAAACAGCAGTCTCCACTACTTTACAATTATCTTCTGTGTCTCTCTTTGGTGGAAACACACACCTTTTTCCTAGAATGTAGCCCTATATCAGGGCTGAGGCTCCAAGAGCCTACACAGAGCTGCTGTGATGCTCCCTCAGCAAGCTCCAAACACCAACTGACCTACAGACTACTGTTCAAACCTCCCAACATTCTATTCCAACTCCCTGCTGCAGATTCCATTGTGGCTCATGCAGCTGCGATAGTTCTATGGTGATGTCATCCCTCAGTCTCAGCTGAGACTGAGAACAGAGTGAGACAGTGTGAAACCCATTTAACTGGAGTTTCACAAGCTGCCTTTCCTGCCTACCACTAGGTCTTACTGGGATTCTAGTAACCCTGGGTACAAGGGGGTTATAGTAACATTACTTTCTCTCTAGGTTGTGGCTTCCTATTTGTCTTTCCTCTTGATGTGCTGGCCTCTTCTTCAGCCCATCCACAAGCCCAGTTTGTAACACCTACTGGTGCAGTCACCACTCATCCACAGATACTTTTTATATCTCCTCCTATCTGTTCTGGAAAAAGTCTCCCCCAGTGGCACTTGCTATACTGAAGCAGAGCCAGACAGGTATTTCACAATCATGGGGGGGGGGTGGGATCTTGAGGTCCAGGCCTCAGACTGGCTACAGAGAGCATTAACAACATCGTCTGGCATTGTTTTTCATCCCCCTAAGCCTGAAATCCTCTCTATTGGGGCACGGCTTTAGAGACAGGACCTTTCTGGTCAATCAGAAGCAGGCTGGGGGCATGCCAACCTCACAAACTCTGATAGAAACTCACGGGCACAGATCTGACCATTGAAGATCACTCTACATTATGCCAGCTACCTGAATTGTGGAAGCAGCAGGACTTCACCACCCTGTCTCAAGCCATCGGCTACTGGGGGAAGGGAGCAGCAGTGAACAGTTCAAGCTGCACAGCCCAGGGTATTCAAGATGGACACTTGGCACTGCCTTTGCCACCTTATGGAAGATACTATAGCCTCATGAGGCATGTTCGTTTGTAAAAGTAATCCCACTCCCACTCATAGACTACAGCTGTCTTTCCTTTCTTTTACTTTCTTTCCTTCTGCTATCCCTTTGGTACTTGTCCAGTTCCTACAGTCCACTGTGTCATCAGTAGCTCTTATGACCAAAGACATGGGCATGTGATATGCCAAACAAACTCTTGGCCTGGCTGCAGGCATGGAATGGTATGCTCAATTTCCCCGGAATGCGGACAACTGAGTTGGGCAATACTTACATCTCAGGCCACTACTGTACAATGGTGGCATTACAGCAAGTCTGCTTGGTGGGCAACTGAAGAGCTGCCAACAGGCATCATTACACCAAGCCTGTTTGGCAGGCAATCAAGGAGCCACCAACTAGAACTTATCCAGGAATTCTGCTTGCTGGGCAATTGAGGAATCACCAACCAGTACCATTATAGCAAGCCTACTTGGCAGGTAATTAACAAGCTGCTGGCCAGTGACATTATAGCAAGCATGCTAAGTGGTCAGTTGATGAGCTGCCAAATGGCACCAATGCCACTGCAGGAAAACTGCTCTGTAGGTATTTGAGAAGCTGTCTCTGGTATTGGAGGAAGGAGGAGCTGGACACGGAGCTGTATGACTCTCCATATCAGCCACATAGCTGCCATATACCTGCCTCACAAGCAGACTGACACCTGAACTAACAAATTACAGCCTTTCAAACAGACTGACACCTCAGATGAGAAATCAAATCCAACTAATATATAACTTTCAATAGGAAAATATTGGCAGGCAGCAACATGGATGATTCTGCCATGCTAGATGCTCTAGCTCCCAGCAGAAATGGCCCCATGTGTGCATCCAAATAAACCCAGAGTCCCACAGCACCAGTGGCTGGACAGTGGGAGTGGCTGCTTTCTCCATTGCTGATTGGTCTAACAGCTTGAGACACCTACAGGCCCCAAACACTGTAACATGGTTTTGCAATTTGCAAGCAAACACAGAAAGGCACTGCAATATGTTTCATATCAGAGAATCATATAAAAGATTGCAGACAGCACTACATTTTTGAATAATGCACACATTTTGAAAGGCCTTCACCTGTACACTTAGTTGTTGATTTAGAATTGTGAAAGGTTAGTGGTACGGCAAATAACCAATACACATTTCTTCCACAACACATTTTACAAAACGTATTTATTTGTTTTGTACAGAGTCAAAGACCTCATGGTTGATGATTAGCTGTCCTTGTGATTCAGGAAAAAGACTGACTGTGAAAACAGAAGGTTTTGTGTTTACCTATGCAATCTTTCTTTATAAATTAAAAAAAAAAAAAATTCTGCATTATTAAAAAAATTCTGAGGTTTAGAATAGCAATAGGGACCTGTGTAGCAGTCCTTTATCTGTAACTTAAAATCGTTGTAAAAGTTTGTTATAAAGAAAAATATTACCTAAAATACTGTACTTTTTTCCTATATAAGATTTTTGGTTACCTTCATATAACTCCCCCTTTCATTGTTCCTCTCAGACTTTTATGGAATCAGATGCCCTCAGGCACCGGAGTTGCAGTGTGGGAATTAGCCCCCAAACCTTTTGAGAATCTGGCCCAGTATCTTTAGATGTAGGTTACAAACTTTCTAATCATTGTGCTTATAAATACCACAGCTTGAAGAGGCAAACATTACATGCGCAAGTGGGCAGACTAGTTGGGCCTAAGGCCCTTATCTGCCATGAGTATCTACGTACAGTAGCTATGTATCGTATACTTTTAAAAATAAAAATGCACCTGTTATACAGGTTCAGGAATTTGTCCACTGGCTTAATGTGGAATGATATGCCTCAGGCCATCAAAACGGAAATGGTATATACTTTTTAGCCTCGTTTTATCCTTTGTCAGTATTGATTTTAATCAAAACTGCAACAGTAATATCCAGTACTCTCTTTAAAAGTATGATCTAAAATCATATTTATCTTACCAGCCAACTTGTGTTTTATTTCAGTAGTTCTCAGTTTTAAATCCTGGCTCCAGACCCTGTACAGCATTGCTTAGATTGTTTGTAGGAACAAGCGACCCCCCTCCCTGAGTCGCAGCACTGGAGTATTGGAATGATGATATGGATATGGTAATGGGGCAACCAAGTGGCAAGCTGCAATTAAACATGTGCACACATATTTCTAGTTCCAATAAACTGGGAAGACTCTTATGATCCTGGTCATCCTAAATGTTGTGCAGTGGATGGGAATTTCATACACATGGCACTGACAAGTGGCAAGATAGCACTGTTTTGGGTTGAGATGCACAGCATAAAACTATGGAATTGATATTGGAGTGCTCACTTCCTAGTTGCCCCTCTTGAGTTTATGCTGGGTATAGGAGATTCTCAGACACTCAGCTGTGGAAGTAAAGCTTGACATAGATTGAGGGGAATTACATTGATTATTGCTAGAAAAACTGTAGCACAGCATTGGCTGAGTTCCTCCCCACCTATAATTGCCCACTGGCTGAATAATCTATTATTACGTATGAGGTTGGAGAGTGATCATTTTAATGCCATAGTTCAGGAGCACAGGTTTCATTACGCATGGGGGCCAATGTTGCTTGCTATCCAATAAATCTAATGTGCTCTCCTTTTAGGTGCAGAGCTTCATTGGTCCAAATTGTTTGTTGGGTCACTTGTCTGCTACTGCTTTTGAATCATGATGCTATAATATTGTCTCATTGGTCTCCCAATGCTTGACACCGTCTACTTTACTGTATTTACTGTATGTGCTTGTACCCAGAACCGACAGGTTTTATATTTGTTGTTTCTCATCAGACCTGACTGTCTCTTCTGGAGATGCCTTTAGACAAAGCTTCTTATTTAATATTGCATTTTACAGCCAGCCAAGTGGTGTGGAGGGCTGAGGCATCACTGCATTACCTCCTGCCATGCCGGTGACCTGTGCTCGTGGTGCGAGTGGGTCACCGGGGTTGGCCGGGGAGGGAGAGGATTGAGCATCTGGAGGACAGCTCTCCTCTCCCAGGGAGGGGTGGGACAGAGTCCGCTGCTTGCCTGGCCCCTAGCAGCAGCTGGGGGCTGGCACAGTGGACCCACAGACAGGGGGTGGACACAGAGCAGACACCCGGCGTGCAGCATGTGGATGTGTGTGCGGCTCGGCCATTGGTGTCATTGCACGCTCTTGCACTGCACTTGGGGGAGGGAGGGGAGAAAATTAGCGAAAAAGGCAGATGGCCAGCAGGACACTGGTCCCCTGCAGGCTTCACACCTGGCTAGTTGAGCACCTTGAAGGAGGGAGGAAGCATGAGAGGTGATTCCCAATGGATGTCGGGGTGATGGGGCTGGAGGGACCGGTGGATGGGGGCTGGCGGACGGGGATAAATAGAATAAAAAAAAATACATATATTGTATTTTGCCATCTTAGTTCAGCATGGAGCTCTGTATATAAATTGTAATTCTGTAGTACTTGAATAAAATATCTTTAAAAAAAAAAAGAAATGATGGTGGTGCAGGTTCTGTGGCCAAAGTGAAACCAAGTACCCTTCGTGTAGGAGGTTGAGCTCAGGGGAGCACTAACCTGCCCCTCCCCCAACTCCACTGTGTTACACTATTGACTCTAGCATTGCTAAAAAGAACAAGCATTTGTCAATGCTAAATGTTGTCACGCTGGCATTGGCAGTGCCGGAGCTAGAGATGCATAATAGGAATGACAGTGAAGTATTGAAGTGACGCCTACCCCACCCTGTAGAGAGCAACAGGTATTGGGGTGTGCCTTTGGGTCATCAGCTAAAACGCTCACGCCATTGTACCTCACCCTACCCTGTAGACACTGACAAGTGTTGGGGTGTGGTTTGGGGTCTTTTGGCATTATACTTACCCTATTCCATAAGGAAATATGCTGATGTGGGTGCAGTATAGGAGCATGGGGTGAACTTTGTGGCCGAACAGTGCAAGGCACACCACGATGCCTGTCAGTGGCTGCAGGGTGGGGGTGGGGGGTGGAATGGCGTGAACATTACATCCGATGATCCCAAGTTACACCCCTGACGCCTGTCAGTCTGTACTGGGTGGGGTGCTGCAGTTGGAAACCCTAACAACGTAGGCGTGTGGTGGTAGTTTCACTCCACATTTTCAACATGAGCTGCTTGGCAGGCCACCTCATGAAAAGCGGCACAATCACTTTGTTAGCTGAAAGGTGGTTTTACACAGCGGCTGTGCCATTTGGCGGCAGAGGGATGAAAACAGATTTTTGGGCAGGATGTGGAGAATGACAACTGTATTGTTCATGAGGAGGAGTAAAAAAAATGGCAACGTTGAAAATCTGGAGTGACAATATGAAATATTGGTGAAGCAATGAGCATGCACACAAACTGCACAACACACGTCCATAACCCAATTATTTTTGGGAGTTTGTTAGCCACATTTGTAACATAGGCATTTTGGGACCTCCCCTTATGAACAGTGGCTCTGTGATTTTGTTAATCTGTCCCAAAAGTTGATTTTCCACAGTGACCACGACATTGTGCGCCACAGGTGCGGAAACACATTTTGTATGTGAAAAATGACAGCTGTACTCTTCATAAGGAGGTGTGAATAAACGCCAGTGTTGAAAATCTGGCATGGAAACATTGCAGATTTGCAAAGTTACAGGGTTGCATGGAAACTGCGCAACGCACGCCTGCAGCACAGTCATTTTATGGACTTTCAGCACCAACTTTTCAACATAGGCATTTTAGGACCTCTGCTCATGAACAGTGTCACCGTCATTTCCTCAAACTGTCCCTAACAGTGATTTCGCACAGCGACCGAGCTATTCTGCACCGGATGTGCAAATACACATTTTGGCCAGGATACGTAAAAAGACAGCTGTACTGTTCATTAGGAGGTGTGAAAATGCCAATTTTGATAATCTGGAGTGAAAATATTACAGATTCATGAAGTTATGAGCGATGCGATGGAAACAACAAAAACTGCGTTATTAAAAAGCAATACATTTTTGGATTTTTCCACCAACATATAGGCCTTTTGAGAGCCCCTCATGAACAGCGGCACTGCCATTTCATCAATCGGTCCCAAAAGATGATTCCAGCGCAGTGACTGTGAAATCACCTTTCAGGGCTGATTAACGCCATGACAGTGCCAGAATTCACGAGGAGGGGTCCCAAAAACCCTATGTTGAAAATTTGGTGCCAGAATTCCAAAACATGCCTGAGATAGGCATCAAAGTTGAAAAAACCTATTTATTCCATTATACAGTTTACTGGCATTTCCTCAGTTTCGGTCGTCTTTGAAGAGTGCAAGCGTGTTCGATCCACCAAAAGATCGTTGCGCGGACTCCAGAGTAAGTATGGGGTGAGGGGTGGTGTGGGAGGCAGGGTGCAGTGGGTAGGCGAGGTTGTGGGAGGCAGGAAGGGAGACCGCGAGGGACCATTTTCTTTTTTACAGGTTAAAAAAAAATAAAAAAAATTTGGGGGACTGTTTTTTTTTTTGCAGGGGCTTTGGCATGCTGGGGTGGGTTCCCAACATGCCACCTAAGTGTTTTCTGGGGGAAGGATGCTATAGTCGACGGGAGATTGGGCACCCCTGTCAGCACACAATGAAAGTGGGAGTGGCAAGAGCCGAGGGGGATTGGTCACCCCCCTTGGCACATAACAAATGGGGGCAGGGATGCATTATGCTGGTGGTGAGTGGGCTCCCCCGTCGGCACATACATTGGGCCAGGGCATGCTGACAGGGAGATTGGGCACCCCCAAAGTTGGCTGTATGGCAGGCAATGTGCCGCCATGTTCATTTTCTTTTTCACCACCAGGGAAAGCACGTCGGGAGGTCTGCTGTGTATGATGAGCTTAGCTCGCATTGCAGCGGACCTTTCGTTTGATCTCATGACCACATTAAGTATACACGGGTGTGGCACCGGCACACAGGCTGATTGGGAAATGAGGGACGCACCTACTGATGCATGCCCTGCATTCGCCCAACAGTGACCGCGCCTCCAAGTCTGCACTACCGCAAGATGTTGACTGCACAAGCGCGCCAACATAAGAAGCACTCCTTTTTAGAGGGAGGAGCAGACATGCTAGTTCTAGAGAACTAGGGAAAGTTTACTTAAAGCATTACCAGGATTAAATAAGGTTTGGTTTTGTACATTTACATACCCAAATATAATATGGGACAGTGAACACTGAACAGAAGGGTTCAGTTTAGAAAAGATTATTACTACTGAAATACTGCCATAATATTGTTAAAAAGGCAGATAAGTTGGGGGGGGGGGTGGACACACATCCATATTGGGAATTTTATCTGTTATGATTTTGGATAAATATAAATTCAAATATCCCTACAGGGATGTTTGCACTAGGTTGTTTCAATAAGGAGGGAGGTTTGAACAGCTTAATCTCCTTTTAACATACTCCTGTCTGTGGAAAAAAACAGACACATTTTTCCTATTCTCAGCATTAGTCCTATGTACCATAGTTTTTATGATGTTACATAATGGATCTGGCAAAGTATTTTATACAGTAGATCCCCATTCTTACTTCACCCTATTCTTTTCTGTTTTAGATTTTTACATAAATTCACCCCATTCATTTAACTTTCACTTCAGTCTAGTTCAGCTGTACAGCAAAAGTGCATTAGTTAGACAGTCTTTTCTCTAGGAGGAGGAGGAGGAGGAGGGCAATCTGGACTGTGGTGGGCTCCAGGAGGGTGGGGCTGGCTAGACTGTGGTGGGCTCTAGGAGGGTGGGGTTTGCTGGCTGAACTGTAGTGGGCTCCAGGAGGGTGGAGGTGGTAGGTCAGGGGCACATTCCTCAGCCTGTGCCACAGCAAAACTCATTCACTATTTTGACAGGATAGGACTGCAGAGAGGAGGCAACTGAGTAGTGGCCAGTGAGGATGTAGGGGTACTCTGTAGGGAAGGCTTCAAGGTGGGATGTAGAGAACCCCAGCAGAGAAGGAAGTAACTTCTGGTAGTAGACGCGATTGTTAAGGGGTAGATTTGGGAACAGGAAAGGAGGGAAAGAGGGGTGAGACATCTACCTGGTGCCTTGGCTTGGAAAGATGAAACGTGGAATCTAAGGATCACTAGAGCAGTGGGGCAGGAGGGTGAGCTGGATGCCATTTTTCACCTGGGGACTAATGACCTGGCTATGGATAGTGCTTGGTGAATGCAGATTTATTTTAGGGAGCTGAAGAGGGGTCTTAGGGAGGTAGCACTCTGTGGCCTTCACTGAGTTGCTGCTTGTCTACGACTGGGTGAGGACAGAATTCTCTGCACCTGGAACTTCAACTAATAGTTGAAAGCATGGTGTAGAGAATAGGCGTTTGGCTATATTAAGTATTGGAGATCTACTTAGAGAGATAAAGGCCTATACAGGGGTAATGGCCTGCCTCCATCTGGGAGGGAATCGCAATCCTTACTGGGTGGATTAAATGTTAATTTGGTGAACACGAGGGCGGTGGTGGAAAGAATCAAGAAAGCATAAACAGCCCCCACCAGACTAAAACAAGGAGAAGGGGAGAAAGGAGAACTTGCAGGGGTGAAAATCATCTAGGGTGTAAAATAAAGTAAAAAGTAGTGTTATAGAACAACGGGGATGGGAGCATGAGTTGTAAAAAGAGGGGGGAAAAGAAGCAGAGTAAAAGAGGGGATAGCAGGCAGAGTGAAAAGTCATGTGTGTAATCATAAGAAGTCTAGGAAATAAACTTACGGGCCTAGAGGCCATCATGGCAGAGGCAGACCTGCATATCATGGCCATTACAAGTCGTGTTGCACAGGAAACCACAACTGGGACATGGCCATACCAGGCTGTACTCAGTTCAGGAAAGAGATGGTAGGAAGAAAGGGAGGACAGTTAGTATTGCATGTAAGGGAGGGTGTCAAAGCAATGAAAACACATGGAATCCAGGTGAAATCATAGAGAAACACAGAATTTGGCGGCAGATAAGAACCTCTTGGCCCACCCAGTCTGCCTATTTTTCCCTACCTACAGTATCACCGCAGACCATTATCGGTCTCTGGCCCTTTCTCTTGCCCCCTCTTCCTTTCCACTAAGATACCCTTATGCATATACCATGTATTCTTGAACCCCATCCACTGTCTTCTCCTCCATCACTTCTGGTGGAAGCTTTTCCAGGAATCCACCAATCTTTCTGTGAAGTGGTACTTCCTCACATCTCTCCAGAATTTACTCCCTCCAGCTTCAGAGCATGTACCCTTGTTCTTGAGCTCCCCCCCCCAAAAAAAAAATGCATCTTACTTCAAGGAAGGCTCTTGCAACAGGCCACACCAGTAGGACTATGCCATCAGGCACTAGGATCCCACAGAAAACTTCTAGCTAGCAGTCTCCTATGGGGGACTGCCTCCCCCAACGTCAGTATAGGCTACATAAGGGGGTGGTCCCTCACACCTACCTCAGTTATTTTCCTGCCATCGACCCATGCATGTCGGACCTCAGTGAATGTCGCAGCTACAGTCGACCACCATTTTTCTCATTTACTGCACTTTATTTAAATTTTTTCTCTGCCTAAATACCAATTTGTTCAGTGTTTATCAGCGAGTTTTATGTCTTCTACTCCAGCCTCATCATCTGACTGCTCCACTAAGTGTGTATGCAGCAAACAGATTCCAGAAAAGGATAACCACTCCTTGTGCCTGATCTGCCTAGGCCCCAGCCATGATACAGAAGCCTGCCAGTTCTGCCAGAAGTTCAACCAGGCCACCCAGAGATGCCATCTGAGGACACTTGAAGGCCACCCTCTTTGCCAGAAGCTGCTTGCCATGAAAAAGGAGTTGCAGGCTAGGAGCTCCTTGGCCTTGCTGGTACAGTCCTCCAGGGCCTCTTCTTTCTCCCATTGGGAGAAGTTGGGAAAGCACAAACACTGGAACCAACATTGTGAAAGGGCCTGGTCTGCTTCCTGGTCATGGTCTCTTTACAAGTTTTCGACCATGATGGTGTTGATCTTTTGTGGGGGTCGGTGTCCCTGGCCACACCAGCCCTTTCTTCCTCCTGGCTCCTGGTGGCACCTCCACCTGCCCTAATTTCTGTTTTGGACGATGGTTCTTTGGGGAAGGGGACTTCTGTTCCTGCCTCTCAGCCCCTGACCCTTCGGTCCCTCTCTTCCTTGGGTCCTAAGCCAGGTGGCTCAGCTGGTTCTGGGTATTCAGGTGGTGTTCCTGTGCCTGTTGCCCCACTCCTGGCTACTTCTCTGCCTCTGTTGTTCCCCACCTCAGGGAGCGACTCCAATTGGACAGGCAGCACCCGCAGCAGTCCAACTCTGTCTCCTCCTTCACAGCATCACCCCTGTTGCTGGCCAGGGGATCCCCCTCAGCTCGAGTGCTGGTTTCCCTGGTGAAACCATTGAAGTTGGCCCCTTCACCTGGGCACTCTAATCCATCCCCCACAAGGCAGTTGCCTGTGGGG
The DNA here is from genome assembly GCA_016271365.2 of Neoceratodus forsteri. NCBI lineage: Eukaryota > Metazoa > Chordata > Ceratodontiformes > Ceratodontidae > Neoceratodus > Neoceratodus forsteri. The sequence goes on from CM057449.1 coordinate 1,746,061,046, forward strand.
TTATCGTCAGCTTTGCCGACGCCACTGGTGGACCAGGCTCCGATGTCACCTTTATCACAGCCTTCACCCCAGCTGATGCCAGCAGGACTGTCACCAGATTGTGTTCCAGAGCCCCTAATACCTATGCCAAGGTATCCATCAGCAGGCCCCCAGATGTCATTCCCAAGCCTGACACCAGGGTTACCTTTTCTCCCCATGTACAATATTGCTCCACAGGTGGACTACAATGCCCTTTTTTCTGCCTTGTGGGCGTTTATACAGAAACAAACCCAGGCCCCACAGAGGCCACCGCAGCTCCTACCAACCTTTCCCCCAGAGACTCCCAGCCTCAGGATACAGGGAGAACTGCTCCACCTAACTCTCATGCGTTGGGGTCATCTGGAGCTAGACCAGACGTCGGTCCCATTTCTAGGAGGGAAGAACATTGGCTGCTGATGCCAGTCCCAGACAGTGAATCCTGCAAGGAGGATTCTGCCTCCACAGGGTCTTATTCTCCTTTGGGAGAGTCTTCAGGTGCTGAGGACTTGCCCAAGTCACCACCTGATGATTCCACCTTCATAGATGTAATGCATCACATCCAGTCGATCTTGGGGTGGGAGTCGGAGGAACAGGATCTGAAGAGGCAACACCTGGCTACTTTCCTCTGCCAGAAGAATGTCTTGTCAGTGGTGGTACCCCCCTGGATAGAGCCATATGAAGATGTCAACAGGGTGGCTTGAACACACCCCTCCTCCATTCCTCCTCTCCATAAGAAGGCAGACCAGCTGCATCATGCACCAGCAGGTAAGCCCTTCCTGGGGCTCAACCTAAAGCAGACTCCGTGGTCATCAATGCTGCCCATGACCACTCAAAGAAGTCAAATCACCTTAGCTCTTCCCCCAGACCATGAATATCATCAGCTGGAGCAGATTGGCAAGAGGTTATTTGCTTCCTCTACCTTGGCCATCAAGGCCATTAATTATTCTACCCATATGGTACATTACCAGAACGTCATCTGGGACCAGGCTAGAGACTTAGTCCAGTCCCTGCCTGAGGACTTTGTTAAAACTCAGCTTTCCCAGCTTCTAAAGTCTGGCTCAGATGTGGGCAACCACATACTCTGGGCTTCTTATGATGCTGTTGACATCTCCGGGCATGCAGCAGCAGCTGGCGTCTGCCTCCAGCGCCACTCTTAGCTCGGGGTTTCAGGGTTTGCCCCGGATGTTCAGGCTAGTATCCTGGATGCCCACTTTCAGAGGCTTGGTCCTTTTCAGGGGTGACATCAAGGATCTTATTTCAAATCTCCAGGAGTCAGGCAAGGCAATCCGATCCATTCATTTGCTTTACCATACTCAGCCTGAGCGAACTAGAGTCAGCTCTTTCGCTGGTCCTTGCGCAAACAGATCCAGGGCCAAATGTCCAAGGGACAGTTTCACAAAAAGCGCTCCTCCAGCCCGGCAGGGGTCGCAGCTCATTCCCCTTGATGACCTGTGCCCCTCTACCCACACCCTCCCCCAATTTCTGACTCTCGAGCCTACCCCCGATGGAGGGTTCAGGGAAGGCAGTCGGGGGTCGGTTCTCTCTCCATCTAATGGGGTGGCAAGCAGTGACCACAGACAACTGGGTTCTCCAGCTGGTGGTCCTTGGCCACACTTTGGAATTTCTGGAGCGGCCAGCAGAGACTCCTCTTGTCCATTCTTTTTACCCTCCCATGCACCTGTCTCTCATGTTGGAAGAGATCCAGGTGCTTCTGTGCAAGAGAGCCATAGACCCCATCCCTCCAGCTCAGTGGGGAAAGGGATTTTATTCCCACTTCTTCCTCATTCTCAAGGAGACCAGGGACCTTCAGCCAATCCTGGACCTAAGCAATCTGAACCTCTAAATAGAGTACAAATGCTTCCGGATGGTGATCCTCCAGTGATTCCTACCTGAGCTGCACCAGGGGGACTGTCTCTGCTCTCTGGACATGCAGGATGCCTATCTGCACATCCAGGTGTCCCCAACCCACCACCACATCCTCTGATTTCATTCCAGGGTGCCCATTTTCAATTCAGAGCCCTCCCATTTGGCCTTTCTTCAGTCCCTTGGGTGTTTACAAATGCCTGGCTGTGGTGGCAGCAGCTTTGCGGAGATATGATTTTTATATCTCTCTCTCTACCTGGATGATTGGCTTCTCACAGCCCCCTTCAAGGAATGTCTGATTCAGACCTGGAATGCACGTCTCACCTTTTCCAGGAGCTGGGGATCACTGCCAATCTACCAAAGTCCTGTCTCACGCCTTGCCAGTGCCTACAGTACATGGGGTGATCCTGGACACTTGCCAAGGAAAAGCCTTTCTACCGGAGGACAGGGCGGTCTGTCTGACAGAGCAGGCCCACTCACTTTCTGTAAGCCGTCAGGTTCCTGCCATGGTCTACCTTCTGCTCTTGGGCCATATAGCGGCCTTGATTGCCATGGTCCCATTGGCCCAGCTTCATATGAGCGTTATACAGTGGACTCTGTGGGACCAGTTAGATCAGTGCTCAGATGACCTTATCAAGCTGCTCATGGTCCCCAAGCCAGTCCGGAGAGTTCTGGCCTGGTGGATGAACCTGGCCAGTTTGTTACGGGGAATCCCTTTTCAAGTTCCAACCCCCCAGCAGATTCTCATCACAGACACTTTGTGCCTGGGCTGGGGTGCCCATCTGGCTGGCCATCAGACCCAGGGTGCTTGGTCGGACATAGAGCAAGAGCTCCACATCACTGTCCTCAAAATGAGGGCAGTCTTATATGCCCTGCAGGCATTTCAGACCTGTTTCCTCCTGGGCCCCTTACTGGTGCAGATGACCAACATGCGTGTTATTTATTATATCAACAAGTAGGGCGGGACTCATTCCTACCCCCCCGTGTCAGGAGGCGATGAGGGTTTGGTACTGGGTGGTCGAGCATAGTCTGGTGCTCTCAGCTGTTCATGTTCCAGGTTTCCAAAATGTCTTGGTCGACAGTCTCAGTCACTCCAGGTCAAAGGCTCATGAGTGGGAGTTGCTCACCGCAATGGTCAAAGACCTCTTTGACAGGTGGAGTCACCCTGAGCTGGACTTCTTTGCATCCCCACTCAACATAAAGCTGCCGCTTTTCTGCTTGCATGATCTCGGGCTGGTATTTGCTGGCGAGATGCATTGTCCCTCTCCTGGAAGGGGAGGTTTCTGTATGCCTTTTCTCCCTTCCCACTTCTCTATAGAGTTCTCCTCAAGCTTCAGGCAAAGGGAGCAGAGATGAGCTTCATAGTTCCCTTCTGGCCATGCCAGATTTGGTTCCCTCTGCTACAACAGCTGGCAGTGGAACCTCCAGTGCCTCTCCCACTGTGCACAGGGTTGCTCTCCCAGGATTGGGGCACCCTGGTCCATCTAGACCTCAAGTCCCTGCATCTACATCCATGGCTTCTGTGGACATAGATATTTCCCGCTTCAGGGTTTCTTCTAGGGTCAATGATGTCCTGGTGGCAGCCAGGAAACCTTTTACCAGAGCCACTTATGCTATGAAATGGAAGCATTTTTCCATTTGGGCCGCTGCTCACCATCTGAATCCCTTTTCCTGCCCAGTTCCTCAGGTGTTGGAGTACCTCCTTCCCTTTCAGATTTAGGCCTGGGGTATTCCTCCCTAAAGGCACACCTTTCTGCTATCTCTGCATACTGTGCACCAGTTGAGACCAAAGCTGCTGCTCAGCTTGAAGTGTCCCACACCTTCTTGCAGGGCATTTTGCATCTGAAACCTCCCATTTGGAACCTAGTCCCTCCATGGGACCTTAACTTTATTTTAGAGAAACTCGCTCTACCTCCATTTGAACTGGCCGGGAGTTGCGAGATGCAATTTTTGTCGTGGATAAAGCTCTTTTTAGTTGCCGTTACTTCTGCCAGAAGGATTTCTGAACTGCAGGCTCTGATGTGTAAAGAGCCTTATTTCCTTTTTTACAAAGACAGGGGGCCCGAGTCTCAAACGTTGCACCAAGACACAAGGTGCGTGCACCAATCAGCAGGATGCAAGCAGCAAGCTGCGCCAAGACGCAAGCAAGACGGGATTCAAAAATGCACCATGTGTGAAGGCAAAGATCCACTACGTCAAGTATCCCATGCTCCAGCACAGTGCCAGAAGGCAGCTAGCACTGTGACACGTGGTGCATTGTGACAGGTAGGACATGTAGGACGCAGGAGTGAAATTCACAAAGGAGCCCCTAACAGCAGATATCAAACACCTGCTACACCACACGGAGCTGATCCAAGGGGACTTAAAAAAGGAATGGAAGAGACAAGGCAGTGATACAGGACTGAGACACAGGACTGCAGCAGGACAGAGACAGATGACTGCCAGGAGGATGTTAGCACCACAGGCCCTACTGGGCATACAGCTGGCCAGGCAATGCCATAGGCGACGTGCCTGTCAGGCTGAAAAACAGGGTGGTGCTGCACAGCAGGTGCACAGACAGCAGCAACCTAGACACCAGAGACGTGTCAAGCGTGTGTACCGGCCATGCACTGCCCACATGGACCTGAATGAGAAGCAGTGCATCGCACAATATCGACTTGGCAAGGCAGCCATAGCAGAGCTATGCCAGAAACTTGACACTGACCTCAGAAGCAGGACCCGGAGAGGCCATGCCATACCAATAGAGGTGAAAGTATCTGCAGCCCTATGAGTACTGGCCACTGGTGGATTCCAGGCACCGAGTGGTGACACCGTGGGCATCTCACAGCCCTCCATATCATGGTGCCTGAGGGCAGTCATGGATGCCCTCCTACACAGGTCACACCAATACATCCACCTACCCACAGATGCCCAGGAGCAATTGGCAATCAAGCAGGGATTCTACAGTATGGCAGGATTCCCACGTGTGCTTGGTGCAGTAGACTGCACACACATTGCCATAAGGGCACCAGTGGATGAACCAGAGACCTTTGTCAACCGAAAGGGCTACCATTCCATGAATGTACAGGTCATCTGTGACAGCAGGTGCAGGATCCTCGACGTTGTGGCACAGTATCTAGGGTCCACACATGATGCGCACATCTACAGGAACTGTAGTGTGTGAGGCCTTCCAGAGCGGGACACTCACAGATGGCTGGCTGATTGGTAAGGCACACATGGACACATGCAGAATGGGTGGGCATGGGACAAATGTGGGCACAACACTAACCAACACGTCCCTCCCCACAGGTGACAGTGGATACCCATAACAGCCCTGGCTGATGACACCGGTGAGGCATCCACAGAGTGCAGCAGAGCAATGGTACAACGATGCCCACGCAACAACATGCAGTGTAATAGAATGCACATTTGGCATCCTCAAGATGAGGTTCCAGTGCCTTGACAGATCAGGGGGTGCACTGCAGTATACACCAGCCATGTCATGCAAACTGTTCATAGCATGCTGTGTGCTGAACAACATAGCACTGGAACATGGCACACCACTGGCAGAGGATCAGGATGCACCCAGCGAGGATGGTGACACTGCAGGGGAGGTGGAGGAGGAGGCTGCGGGGCCAGCCCATGACTGGTGACAGCAAGGCCAGGCACAACACACAATAGCAGGACAATGGATGCAAGTGCAGCTAATTGTGGCACACTTTGGATGAGCACACAATAGTATGCACAGTGTGCATGGCCACAGGTACAACAACACCATTATGCAACACCACAACACACTTGGCAGCAGTGCCATGCCAATGCAGGGAACAACAATGCAGTGCCAGGAACCCAGGGTCCACCGTGGAGAGCACACACAACAGGTGGACCAGAACAGCTGTGGCAAGATGGAGGTGTCGCTGCCTGGGCCACCACACAGGCAGTGGCAGCACAGGTGACACAGATGTGTCCATTGACTATGTGCCATCCCAGACGGTGCAGCACACAGTGATGCGGACAGCGGCAAGGGCGTCTGGGTGTCCAGTGCTAGCAGGGATGACATGTGCATGAGCAGCGTGATGTTGGGAAGGAGGACTGTGTGGAGGAGTCACACAGCGGCCATGGCACTAGGCAGCAGGACTGCACATGCTGGGGCTGCAGCCACATACAAGTGGCACGCAGCACACCATTGCCGGTGCCAACATATAATGGCAGTGCACAGTGAGCACCAGAGGTAGGCGGAATGGGGACATGGGTGACTGTGTGGGTGGGAGGCCACATACACCATGAAGCAGTGCCAAAGGAGCTGCACAAGGGTGGGTGCAGTGCACCACAGGCAGCCAAACATGGGTGTGTCATGGTACACCCATAGGACATGTCATGTGGACTGGCACAGTGCCACCGGAGGCATGCCCCCCATCACAGCCGAGGTACCCTGCAGAAGCACAGTGTGCAGTGACAGGGGGAATGGCAGGCACAGCTCCACATGGTGTACTGTGCAGCGGCAGCAGGTAGCTGTAAGTCACACTGTGCATCAGCCACAACTACACTACCTGCGTGCCGAGTTATCCTGTACGCAATGCACAGTGCGTTGCGTGCTGCATGCCGATGCAAGCTGCGTCGCATGTGCGATGCAGCGTGTGACTTGCGGGGGAAAGCATGGAACACATGGAACTGAGCCATCAGCACGTGTAGGGCCTTGGTTACACATGCTAGGCTACACAGGATGGTGTAGCACAGGCACAGTCCCAGCCACACTGCAGAGGGAGGCAAGGGGGAAATCAGTCACAAGGGCAAGCTGCAGGTGGCAGTCCCAGTTGCCATGGCATGCTGGAGCAGGGCACCGAACTTCACAGACGATGAGACAGTGCTTCTCATCAGCCTGGCTGAGCAGTGGAGCAGGGTGCTGTTCCCACAGGGGGTACAGCAGTCCAGCCCAGCAGACAGGTAGAGGGTGTGGTCCACCATAGGCAGCAGACTACAGGCGGTGTCTGGAATAAGGAGGGCCATGCGGCAGGTCAGACACCGATGGAATGACCTGGCCTGGAGGGAAGGGTGGCTCCTTGGACACCTGAGGAGGATGGCATGAGAGGCTGATGTCCAGATGCATGGTGGACACCCACGCCAGTCAGGTATGTGGTGCCAGTAACATGTCCAACACACAGCACACGACAGGGACCTCAACTGCACAGAGGGGTACTGATGTTGTCACACACCATTGTGTCCCCACAGATGAGGGCAGTGATGCTGAAGGCCAGTGCAGGCCCATGGATGATGGACTGGATGGACATGGTGGAGGACCCCACAGATAGCAGCATCGGCAAGGTAGACGTGCAGCGGTTATGTTATGTATGCAGCTGTGCAGGCGACTGTGTGGGGACCTGCAGACAGGGTGTGTATAAACACAAACACACACACCAGCGGGCCAATGCAGGTTGCCATGGCTGGCGATTGCTGGTGGGGCACAGGCACCATGGACACATGTGTAGGTGTGTGCCACACACATGTTCGGTGCATGGCACAGCCCATGCAACACACGCCAAGGCTTGGTGGTGGCATGCTGGGCCTGCATCAGTGGTGTGGGCAACATGCATGGAGGTAGCGCATGGGCCTATGGCATACTCACTGGCTGTCACTTTGTGTTCCAGGTGCCCATGGAGGTTTGAGGAGTGAGCAGCGGGGCCAGGACACAGTGTGGCATTCCCTGGAGTGGGTGATGCAATGCCTGAAGCAGAGCGATGCACGGGCATACACAGCCAGGACCTAGATGATGGCCCAGGGCAGGCAACAGGTGGCACCGTAGCAGGGTGCGGAGGAGGCAACAGTGGAGGAAGATGTGGAGGAGGTGGAGGAGGGTATCCTGGATGCCCAACAGGGGCATCGTTGGAGTGCAGGGCCATGTGACAGTGCTGTGGGACAGCGTGTGGCAGTGGACATGGCCGTCACGGTGACAGGTGTGGATGCCCATTTCACAGCTGGCTGGGAGGCCACCGAACTGACTGGGGATGAGGCCACCCCCATGCATGGTGGTGGTGGTGATGCTACCCCCGACCAAGGTCCAGGGCAGCCTGGGAGTGACAGTGACATGTTGCCAGACAGAGAAGTGAGGGGTGCAGGTGACATGCAGCCCCAGCAGCACAACCTCCATGACTTTGCCCAGGGACTCGGTATGCACATCAGGCCCATGGCGAGGCTGCTGAACGACCTACAGGTTGCGGTGCAGGACCTGCTGGACTACCTGGACCGTATTGGTGGACAATGAGTGGCGGACATGTGCATGCATCAAGGTCCTGGTCCTACCCATGCTATAGCAGACACGCTCAGGACGGGGCACACTGGGTAGTATAGACAGTGCACTGGGACATCGGGGATAATGGAGCTGTGCATGCACTGCAGTTAAGTGTAGCACTGTTGTATGCCTATTGCTGATTGTGGGACAGTGCCCATTGCACTGTGTACCTCTTGGTTCATCTTGACTGTTGCTTTTTTGTGATGTTTATGTGTCCCCAGTACAATGTTGTTCAATGTGCAAGCTGTGTCTGTGTGTGTCTCTCTGTACTGTGCATGCTATATACCTGTCTTTGTTGTACACCAGTTGGGGACAGCCATTGTGTGGGTAGCAGCCCACAGGGCCTCTGCAATGCACCTAGTGGTGACAGGGACTGCCATCCAGCAACATGTGGACAGCACTGCAGTGTGCCACGGTGTGTTGCTGCTACATGCTGGGCATGTTGTTGGGACATTGTACCCTTGTGGTCCTCTGCCACCCAGTGTAGGGGTCCTCTTAGTTCCACAGTGGCATGCCATGGTGGGTAAGCCAAACCACCAGTCGACAAAGTGGGACCCCGCGGTTTTCTGCATGTGTCGTGTATGTGATGGCACCAGCCATGTGGAGCCAGGTGGTGTGGCATGATCTGTGGCATACCACAGGGCCCACCCAGTGGACTGCTGTGCACAGCGCTTTATGGCTGCCACGGTAGAATGCCCCATGGTGGCTACTGTGTGTGCGGGTTGGTGATGCATGGATTGTGGTGCCCCTGTGTGGTGGGGAGGAGACCGTCCTGCAGCGGTCATGCACCTAGGTGCGGAGGCACGCATGGCAACATGAACAGGTATGGCACTGTGTGTGCCAGGGGCCACTCCTGTGCTGGTGCTCCATGCCATGGTGTGTGCACCCACTGCTCACACCAGCCACATGGGGGGAGGATGACTGATTGGCAGTGGCAGAGGGTGCACGGGTGTGTGAGTACTGTGTGAGAGGGCTGTGGCATGCCACGGTGTATGCACCCGGGTGCATGCAACAGGTCCCAGGGCCGGCATTGGGGGCCATGCAGGTGTCCGGTATGTGCCTGCAGGAGTGGCGGTGTGCTGCACGCTAGTGTGTGGGGGGGTGTGCCACTGTCAGAGGATGAGGGCTTGTATGTGGGTCCCATGCTGCAGTGCCATGCGGGGAGTGCCAAGGCCGTGGGCACTGTACAGGGGACATGGGCTACAGGTGCATGCAGCACAGGTATGCGTGGCCCAGATTACTGCACATCCGTGTGTGGTGTGTGTTGTGCTGTGGTCCCTGGCCATGGTGGGGTGGGCACACTGGAACTTTGCAGTTTGGTGGGCAGCACCATGGGGCGACCCCCCCTCTGATGTGCATGTCTGGCACGCTGCTTGTACCCTACCAGTGGGTGTGTGCTGGCCTCCCCCTCTGGCCTACAGTGTTCGGTGGCTCATTCTGTGCAGTGCATGTTGGCTGTACCATCATGTTGCTGCTCTGTGTAGCTTCAAGCTGTGGGGCACACCCTGGCTGCACTCCTACCACTGGTGGCACTGTGTTCACCCTGTGCCTCTGTGACTGGCACCATGTCACCAGGGGTCTCTGCTGCATTGCAGCTGTCTCTGGCAGCCTGCTGCTGTCATCCCCCCTACCTCTGATCCTGCTGCCAGCAGCTGCCATCTGTGCTATGGGTGTCGCTGCTGATGCGCCTTGCCTGGCCACCCGCCCTTCACAGACCATACCACCTGCCTCGGGATGGGCCCTCTTGTGGCCTCAGGAATAGGCTGGAATGTGTTGTCCCAGCCTCCTTGCTGCACTGGGTGGCAGCAGGGCCATGCTGTTGGTATTCACTGTACCATCCTGTGTCTGTCCAGGCTGCTCCACATCACTTGACACGTGGGTGGGTGTCCATCCCCGTGTCTATCATGGTCCAGTACCCCTGTGTGCGCGCGCACACCCTCTGCCATGTTACTGGGTGTTTCACCACGGTTGACATCTGTGTCCTGTGTGGATGTGTCCCCCTGCTGTGTGTGTCCCACTGTGCCATGGCCTTCCTCCATACCAGCATCACTTTGTGGTTCCAGTCCAACCCTGCTGTCTGTTTGGCCCGTGTGTCTGTCATCAGGGGCATCTGCTTCTGGTTGCTGTTCTCCTGTGGCTGTGTCGCCCACAGCCCTGTCCTCGGGCACACCAGCGCTTGACACGTGCTGTGTTGGCACTGTGTCTGACTGTTGTCCCATGGGCATCCCCGGCTTCTGTATGCCCTGTGTGCCCTCCATGGCCCTGTCCCACATCCTATCTGCTGGCTGTGTTCCCCATGCCGTGGTGATCGTTTACTGCCCCTCTGTTGTGCCGCCACACATTGCAGTCCGGGAATACCCGTGGGACCGGTGCCACACCAGCTGCCTGCTGTTGCATGCATCTTGCAGTCTCCCGCAGTGCAGTTGCCATTGCTGTTGTTGCCTCTTTCTGGGCAATATGCTGCCCCATGCTGTGTTCCATGAGCATGGTCTGCCGTTCTATGGTGTCCATTTGCGTGTGATGCACAACCATATGTCCTGGAGTAGCCATGTTGTCTGTGTTGTTTGGCATGCCCCTTCCTGGATCCCATGTATGATGGTTGCGTGGATATCCGCCACTGTCAGCTGCAGCTGTCCCATGTGTGCGCCCGTGGCAGTGGCATGTTCCTGGATGCTGTCTTGTATCCCTGCCAGCTCCCACTGTGCTGCCTCCTGGGTGAGCAGGATGTCCTGGCAGTAACGTGACAGGTCATTCCCAAGGTCATCCTCCAGTGGCAGTGGTGTTGCACCATGTTCACCTGTCCCACCTGTACCTCCATGGTCCAGTGTGGCACTGCGGTGTGCCTGGCTGCTGCGGCCTACAGTGGTGGGTGCGTTGGCCGCCTGTCCCACCACAGGGCCATCCCCTCTGTCCCCCTGCTGCTGTATGTCCACTGTGGTCTGGTGCTGGTCAGATGTACTGGATGTGGGCGTGCTCCTCCCAGCGATGCTGCTGCTGCTGGATGGTGTGGCATTGCTGTTGGTGTCACTTCCCTGTTGAGCCTCTGACTCACTATCTGTCACCCTCCTGTGGGCCTGGCTCACTGTGCTGTCACTGGTGGTTGTCTGCTGCTGTTCCTCCTCACTGCTGCTGTGCCTGCTGTGCTCTGATGCCTCACTGTCACTGTGGGTCATGGCATGGCATTGTGGTGGTGTTGACTGGTTGGCTGTGGACTGTTGTCTGGTCATTGTGGTCCTGGCACCTGATGGGTATACAGACAGATCTGCACAGTGCATTACCTCGGTTGCCCATGTACTGGTATGTGTCCAGTGCCATGGTGCATGTCCAGCCTGTGGCAACCAGTGGAGGGGTCACCCCCTGCATCTTCTGCATCTGCATGGGGGCCCAGGCTGCTCTGTGTCCCTCTTCACCTTCCCCCAGATCCCTGTCCAATGTGGGTCCCTGGTGCCGCTGTGGTGCATCAGCCTCCACTGGTGGTGCCACATTGGCTGTCTGCACAATGGTGCCACCCACCCCATTCATGCCCAGTGCTTACCTTGTGCATGTTGTTGCCGATACAGGTCTAGCTCTGTGTCACCCTGTATACTGCATGCACTGATGTGTGCCAGTACACGTCCCTTGTGTCTACTGAGGGGCCGTGGTTGTGTGGGTCCTCCTTCCATTGCCATTGTGCGGCACCTGTTGTGGGCTGCCTTCTCCTTGGCATGGTGCCTGATGTCACAGTGCATCTTCTGTAGCTCCCTCACACTGCACTTGCTAGGTGCCACTGCATTCACTAGTTGGCTACCTCAACCCATGCCTCCTGCCACTTTGCCCGTAGCTTCTGATCCCCTTCCTGGGATAGTAGCAAGTCCACCTGTTAGGTGTCACACACTGGTCAGGGCCTTGCACCATTGCCCCACATGCTCATGTCCTCCTGCCACACATCACACCTACCTGGGCCTCTATTGCATCCAGGAGGATGTCTGTCTCCTGGTGTGCGAAATTCTTTTTCCTGGAGTGCCCTGCCTTCTTCCTCCATGTTCCTGAGGTTGGCTGCCCCCTCTCTCCTTGCTGCATCCTCTGTGGTTTGGCCATTCCTCTGCCCCTTGTGTTTAGGTGCTGCCTGCACCTTGCGTGTTGCCTACACTATTTATCTGATGCACCATGCGTTCATATGCCATGTCCGCTGCATCTGGTGCACGGTGTGTTCCTTACAGAATAGGGTTCATTGCTGATGGTGCAGGGGGCTTTGGCGCATGCTGCATCTGACACACCTTGCACCGCTCTAAGGGCATTTTTGAGAATCGGGCCCAGGGTGTCTTCGCATACGAATCATATGTTTTTGCCTAAGGTGGTGTCTGAGTTCACCTTGCCTTTAGGAGGTAGTATAGCGTAGTGGTTAAGGGCACCGAGCTACAAACCTAGAGACCTGGGTTTGAATACCATCATCCCCCACTTGCATACTGTGTGACCCTGAGCAAGTCACTTAACTTTCTTGTGCTTCCAGGTCACACCTGGAAACAAGCTCTGGCTTAGTGTGCCTCTCCTAGTTAAACAATTTTCCCTTTCCCTTTAAATCAGTCCATCTACTTTCCTGTTTATTTTCCTGAGTTTTCAAATCGGGGGAGGCTTTGCTTCATACTTTAGATGTTCATAGAATGCTGTGGTATTACATGAACCACACCAAAGAGTTTAGAAAGTCTGACCAGTTGTTCGTTTCCTTCACTCCCAAGACAGAGGGTGCTCCAGTTTCTAAACAACGTTTGTCTAAGTGGGTAGCAAATTGCATTGTTTTTTGCCACCGCCGGGCGAACAAGCCCCTTTCAGGGACAGTCAAGGGCCAGTCCAACAGGGGAATGGCTGTCTCCACAGCTTGTTTCAGAAATGTCCTCTGTGGACATTTGTAAAGCAGCCACTTGGAGTTCTGTTTACACTTTCACCAAGCATTACAGTCTGGACATCGCCTCTTGGTGCAGGGCCAAATTCAGTCTGGCAGTTCTCCAGGGCCTTCTTTCCTGAATGGTTATGTGCTGTCTGGCCCTCCTTCCGGTGTTCCTGTTTTGGTGTTTACAGGCACTGCTTGGGACTCAGTCCTACTGGTGTGGCTTGCTGCAAGAGCCTTCTTCGAAGTAAGATAGTACAGTTACGTAAGAAATTACCATAACAGTAGATCTTTGAGAGAAGCTTTTGCAGCAGGACCTGCTTTCTCTCTCTCCTTCCCCCTGCTCTTCTTTTCCATCTGCTAATGTCTGTTTCTTGGCTTTCAGAATAATATCCTTGGTTCTCTTTCAGCTGGCTGTGTAGAGTCTCCGGTGGAAGAACTGAGGTCGGTGTGGGGGCCTCCCCCTTGTATAGCCTATACTGATGTCGGATGAATGATGTCAGAGGGGGAAGTCCTCCACAGGAGACTGCTAGCTAGAAGTTTTTTGTGGGATCCTAGTGCCTGATGGCATAGTCCTACCGGTGTGGCCTACTGCAAGAGCTTCTCCTGAAGATCTACTGTTGCGGTACGTTCTTACATGACTGTACTTTCCCTCCTGTACTTTATTTACACCTGTGAGATATTTAAAGATAGCTATCCCTCCTCTCTTCCAGGTGTACATATTCAGGTCCTTTAGGGTCTTGTCATAGGGGGCTGAAGGGGTCATCCTAGACACAGGAATCAGAGCCTGTATGTAGCGCTCCCTCCAAATTAGGGGGCTTACCTTGAGTGTCTCTCTGGGCTCCTTTCATGCCCACTGTCTGGCAGGTGTCCAGTAAGGAATGATAAATCCATGGTTAATGGTGTGCTGCTGTTACCCTGTGCAAGTGTGCCATGCCATGCCGCCATGCAGTCCTTTAAGAGCGTCAGCCAGTGTGCAGTGTAAATAGCCTAGGCTGGGTCCAAGTACAATGAAGCTTGCGACTAGCTAGGCATCACCCTAATCAGCTCTGCTCTGCAATCGCTTAGCGGAGCAGAGGGAGCACTTCAACAATCCATAAATGTTTACTTCTAAATCCTTTGTTGTTGCTGAATAAATAAGTTGTTTGTACTGCTATCATTCCTCTTCAATGGGAGCCATCATGTTTGGTCTGGGACTTTGCTATATGGACCAGTCTGAACCAAGGGGTCGTTAAGGGATCCTTATTACAGTGCCTTGTAGGTGAAACTGTGAACTTTCCTTGTTGGTGCCTAAATTAACCAATGAGAGCTCTCAAACTGTGATTGACAAGTCAGGTGGCCAACCAGAATACAGAGATCCCGGTCCTTCAGTTGGAACTGTGTTCACAGCAGTCAGTTCAGCTCGACCCACTGAGAAGGAAACAGCCTGCATATGGGCTGAAAGAAGTTCCACAGAGAGAGAGGCCTGTCTTGCCTCCTATGGACCTGCTTGGTTCCAAAAAGGGATCCACTGAATTCAGGACTGCCTGAAACAGAAAAGGAAGCAGACTGTGTGGTTTCTGTAGCCCAGAGCTAGAACTGGGCAACCAGCCTACACCATGAGAGGAAAAGTGCTTCTGTTCCTCACGCCACTCACAGTGTGGCATGAACTGCTGAGAAGAACTGCTTTTTTCGGACTTCTGCTTTACCTTGGGAGCCAGCATTCTGTGGAGAAAAGTCTCCAGCCAAACTACAAATGCAAGGTTCACTGTTGTTTTTTCTGTTTTCCTGTAACTCCAATAGGGGAGATCCCCAGCAAGATAACCAAATTGCTAAAGAGACAATTTCCAGCCTGGGCCTTTGCCATCAATGGCCGAGCCAGACTGTTCCTGCACCGTCACCAGCATCATCCTGGTGAGAGACCAGGCATTGGGGAATCAACCCCTGCGCAGCAACTGAACGCAGGTTGTGGTTACCTACAGGGAAAGGCCGTGAAGAGGAGGTGAGTTGTGTCGGACCCAGTCCCCACCAGCATCTGCCGGTCTTAGATGTAAATTTTATAAGGTTTTCTGCACACACTAATCCAAAAAGGGACAACCACAGCAAAACTGTGAATACAACAACTACATTTATTATCAAAAAGCAAGTACAGACAGACAAACACCTGACATGCTTTAGATTTTACATCCTTTTTCAAAGGCTAAAAAACATCACATCAAACAACACTTACATAGATCAATCATAAACATGTGATCTTAATGACACCCTGTGACATTACAGAATGCGATTGGTTAAGAAGTCGCTTAAAAAATGTCATATGACTTCAACAGGTCTAAACGGTCTCTTGCTAGTGGCATATTGTAATTTTGCAGCCCTAGATCTAGGTGTCTTACCCCAGCTAACTCCAGTTGACCTTCAGAGAGAGCAATACTATGATCCAATGATCAGACCAGTGGTAAATGCCCTCAAAAAGGGAGAAGATGTCTCAAAATAGCAGTCAAGTGATCCCAAAACTGCTTTACTGTTTTGAGAAGGGCCTAAACTCAAGTTAAGAGAACATTTGCTGTACAGAGACTTAACTGACAGTCAAAGGGAAGTTGTAAAGAAACAGTTGGTATTGCCCACGTTGTGCTGGAAGCGCTACATGACCACATGGGGTACTTAGGTAATGAAAGGACTTTGGACCTAGCCCGTGCATGTTTCTACTGGTCCAAAATGGGTGTGGATGTTGACTGGCATGCTGCATCCCAAAGACAAACTAAGGCTGAGTCAACAGATAAGCTCCCTAGTGCATGCCTATAATTGCACTAAGAATGATGCAACTGTTTTTTCCCCCTTATCATCTTATGTTTGGTAGAGAGGAATGTCTCCCTGTTGATGTTTGCTTTAGATTTTCACCTGATGGGATTCAGTCAGATAATTATCTGCAGTATGTCTATAAATTAAAAGCACAACTCAGTCACGCCTACCAATTCACCATACCCTGGCTCCAAAGAAAAATCTGGCTAACAAAGTTGGACATAAGAGAGAGTTAAAGCCCAAGAGTTAAAGGCTGGAGATCATGTGTAATAGAGAGATCTTGGTTTTCAAGGAAAACATAAAATAGCTGACTGCTGGAGTCACACACCATACATAGTAATCAGCAAGCTGAACAACCTACCAGTGTACAAGGTGCACCCCGAAGGAGACCCTCGAGCTGTAAAGACAATACACAGAAATTACCTTCTGCCAATCGGGCAGATCGTCATAGATACCGCACCTCAAGATGCTGCTCCTACTGGGCCTGCTACCAGATCTGCTGCTCATAAGAAACAATCAAGCCAGCCTCCTGCTGCCCAACAGCCCAATCCTTCAGTTCAAAGTGGTACCGCTCACAGTGACTCTAACTCTAAAGACAGTGAAAGTAAGGGTGGTGCTGCTTGCTATCCTTCTATTAAATTAGCCCAGCTGTTCCAAGGTGCCTATACTTCTGCTTTCAGTAACATCTTTAACAACCCAGTAGCATATGACAAGTCTGCTCTTTCAGCTGCTCCGGTACTGTCTGAGAGTGATGCTCAAAGTATAACCTCTGAAATAGCAGACTCCCTTTGTTTAGTGGAAGTATCTTATGTTACAGTGGTTGACTCAGATCAAGGAAATGGTAATCATGTCAGTGAATTCAAAATGATATTGATACCAGTGGGCCAAGTGAACTAGCTCTTGTACAAGAAAGTATTGTCATTCCTGAAAATGTTGCGGCAGCTTTCTCCATAAGCAGGTTGTGGAGGCTGGCAGTGTTGTGGCCAATGTCCCCACAGCCTGGAAAGGCTTGTCCCACTTCCCCCAATGCCATGGCATGCTGCTGCTGACACTAGTTCAGCCAGTGTGCCACAACCTTCTAAAAAAGTAGCCACTGCAATCAGGGGCCACCTCGTCATTGCAGCATCAGCCATCCGTTGCAATGAGGGAGTGACATGTCATTGCAGGGTGGGATGTAAAAACCCTGAAATTGTTTGTGAACATGGCGGCAGCTTGAGCCGTGTTCACAAACAATATAACCCCCCTGCACCATGTTTAGTTGCTGACGGGGGCCCCAATCCCCATCGGCTCAGTGGCCCAATGTTGATTGTGCGACGGGGAGCCCACCCCTTCAGCATTATGTCAAACCCCCCGCTGTTATTGTCGCCGACAGGGTGCCCAATCCACGCGGCATAATGTCAAACCCCCTTAGTTGTGTGCCAATGGGGTGCCCAATCCCCGTCTATTACCGCTGTCCCCCACAATGAAAGAGTCCGGTGGCATGCTGGAGCCCACCCCAGCATGCCACATGCACCTGTAAAATGCAAAATGGTCCCACAATGTTTTTTTTTTCTTACCCTGTAAAAAAGGAAACTATCCCTCGGCGGTCTCCGTGGCCCCCGCCCACAACCTGCACCCACCCACTAAGCACCCTGCCTCCCAACACCCCCCTTACCCCATACTTACCTCCGGAGTCTGGTGCAACGATCTTCGGTGGACCGGGAACACGTCTGCGCTCTTCAAAGCTGACCAAGAACTGAGGAAATGCTGGTAAGCTGTATAATGGAATGAATGTTTTTTTTCAACTTTAATGCATATCTCGGGCATTGTTTGGAATTTTGGTATCAAATTTTCAACGTGGGGTTTTTGGGAACCCTCCTCATGAATTCTTGAACTGTCATGGCGTTAATCGGCCCCGGAAGGTGATTTCGTGGTCACTGCACAGAATCCCCTTTCGGGGCTGATTAACACAACGACAGTGCTAGTGTTCATGAGGTGGGCTCTCAAAAAGCCTATGTTGCAAATTTGGTGGAAAAAATCCACAAAATAACTGTTTTACGAGCGTGCGTTGTGCAGTTGCTACACACGCTTGTAAGTTCATGAATGTGCAATATTTTCATGCCAGATTTTCAACATTGGCATTTTTCCATACCTCCTTGTGAACTGTATAGCTGTCATTGTTCATATCCTGGCGGAAATGTGTTTTCGCACTTCCGCCGCAGAATAGCATGGTCGCTGCGGGAAGTCAGTGTTTGGGACAGATTAAGAAAATGACAGTGATACTGTTCATGAGTAGAGGTCCTAAAATGCCTATGTTGAACATTTGGTAATGATACTCCATAAAATGACTGTGTTACGAGCGTGTGTTGCGCTGTTTGCACGCACGCTCATAACTTCGTGAATTTATAATATTTTCACTCCAGATTTTCAACATTGCCATTTTCCCACACCTCCTCATGAATAGTGCAGCAGTCATTTTTCCCATCCTGGCTGAAATGTGTTTTTGCACTTCCAGCGCAGAATAGAGCGGTCACTGTGGGAAATCACTGTCTGGGACAGATTAAGAAAATGACAGTGATATTGTTTATGAGCAGAGGTCCTAAAATGCCTGTGTTGAAAATTTGGTGATGATAGCCCACCAAATGACTGTGTTACAAGTGTGCATTGCGCACTTTCCATGCATCCTTGTAACTTCGCAGATTTGTAATATTGTCACGCCAGATTTTCAACAGTGGCATTTTTTCACACCTCCTTATGATCAGTACAGTTATCATTTTTCACATCCTGACCGAAATAAGTTTTTGCACTCCTGCCAGAGAATAGCACGGTTGCTGTGGGAAATCAGTGTTTGGGACAGATTAAGATCGAACGAGTGAGAGGTGGGCGTGACTGAGCTCAACCGAGCTGTGTTGGGACTGCTGCAGATTTGTTTGTGGGCAGGAAAAGGCCCCAACGTAAGTACTCAGTTTAAAAGGGCAGCCTGCAGCAGTGGGAGAAACAGAGCGAGAGAGCACGTGAGGGAGGGGGAGTGAACGAACTCACCAGAGCGCTATCAGGACTGCTGCAGATTTCTTTGTGGGCAGAAAAAGGCATCAATGCAGGCAGGGACCCAGTACAAAAGGTCAGCTTGCAGCGGTGGGAGAAACAGTATGAGTGAGTGAGACAGGGAGATTGAGTGAGCTCAACGGAGCTCTATCAGGACTGCTGTGGATTTGTTTGTGGGCAGAAAAAGGTGCCAATGCAGGCAGGAGCCCCGTACAAAATGGCAGCTTGCAGCGCCAGGACAACCAGAATGAGCACATGAGAGAGGGAGACTGAGCGACCTCAACGGAGCTCTGTCAGGACAGCTGCGGATTTCTTTGTGGACAGACAAAGGTGCCAATGCAGCCAGGAGCCCCGTATAAAAGCGCAGCCTGCAGCACCAAGAAAAACAGAACGCGCGAGTGACAGAGTGGTAGTGAGCAAGATCAACGGAGCTCTATTGTGACTGCTGCAAATTTCTTTGTGGGCAGAAAATGCAGCAACGCAAACAGGAGTCCAGTACAAAAGGCCAGCTTGCAACGCTGGCAGAGACAGTATGAGTGAATGAGAGAGGGGGAGTGAGTGAGCTCAATGGAGCTGTGTCGGGACTGCTTCAGATTTCTTTCTTGGGCCAAGAAGCCACCAATGCAGGTAGGAGCCCAGTACAAAAGGGCAGCCTGCAGCGGCGGGAGACACAGAAAGAGTGAAAGAGTGAATGAGGGAGAGGGAGTGAGTGAGCTCAGTGGAGCTCTGTTGGAACTGCTGTAGATTTGTTTGTGGGAAGAAAAAGGCAGCAATGGATGCAGGGGCCCAGTACAAAAAGGCAGCCTGCAGTGGCAGGAGACCCACAAGAAGTGAATCAGAGAGGGGGAGTGAGCAAGCTCAACAGAGCTGTATTGTAACTGCTGCACATTTCTTTCTGGGCAGAAGAAGACGGCAATGCAGGCAGGTGCCCAGTAGAAAAGGGCAGCCTGCAGTACTGGTAGAAACGGAATGAACAAGTGAGAGAAGGGGAGTGAGTGAGCTCAACAAAGCTTTGTCAGGACTGCTGCAGAGTTCATTGTGGGCAGAAAAAAATGCCAACAGAGGCAGGAGCCCAGTACAAAAGGGTAGTCTGCAGCACCAGGAGAAACAGAATGAGTGAGTGACACGGGGGAGTGAGCGACCTCAGTGGAGCTCTGTCGGGACAGCTGTGAATTTCTTTGTGGGCAGAAAAGGTGCCAGCAGAGCAGGAGCCCAGTACAAAGGGGCAGCCTGCAGGCGCCCATGAGAAACACTATGAGCGAGGAGAGGGAGTGAGTGAGCTCACTGGAGCCCTATCATGACTGCTGGGGATTTCTTTGTTGGCAGGAAAAGGTGGCAACACAGGCAGGAGCCCAATACAAAAGGCCAGCCTGCAGCGCGGGCAGAAACGGAATGAATGAGTGAGAGAGGGGGAATCAGCAGGCTCAACAGTCCTGTGTCGGGACTGCTGCAGATTTTGTTGAGGGCAGAAAAAGCCACCAACAGAGGCAGGAGCCCAGTACGAAAGGGCAGTCTGCATCGCCAGGAGACATAGAATGAGCGAGTGAGAGAGGGGGAGTGAGCCACCTCAACGGAGCTCTGTCGGGACAGCTGCAGATTTCTTAGCGGGCAGAACAAGGTGCCAATGCAGGCAGGAGCCCAGTACAAAACAGCAGCCTGCAGCACTGGGAGAAACAGACTACGTGAGTGACAGAGGGCCAGTGAACGTGCTCAACAGACCAACGCAATCAACATTCGGCATTGACAAATGCTTGTTTCATATTAGCTCTGTATTTGGAGTCTACTCAAAGTAGAAATCAGTTCATTAGTAGTTCACTAAAGGCATACTATAGACATATATGTAGTGTGCTTAAAATGTATTATTCATGTACTGCATCAGTGCTGGAAGTACATATCATACTAGCCCTGTATGTGGAGTATATACAAATATAGAGATCAGTTCATTAACAGTATACTAAATGTATAATATTAAAAATATATGTAGTTTTCATCAAATATATTAATCATACACTTCATCAGTGCTGCAGGTATCCCTAGCAGTATTATGTTATTATACTATCCCTCTATGTGCAGCATGCTACAAATATAGAAAGCAGTTCATCACTAGCACACTAAAGACATACTACTGATATGTATTTAGTATGCTTAAAATGTATTAACCATGCTTTTAATCAATCCTGCAAGTTTACATTGTAGTATATTATTATCATACAACAAGTATGTTAAGGCATGTATTCTTAATATATTGCTTTCATAATATACTGTGTGATGTATACTATCGCTTTACTGCAATGCTAGTATTACATGTGCTATAAGCATGATATTATACAAGTAATATTCTTAAAATATACTATGTGGTATAAGACTTCCATTGTTGAAGTATATTATCCTGATACCATGTTATTGTCAATATTTGTCTGTAAAAATAATGTAGATTTTGCAAATTAAAATATACACACATTATCATTATTTGTAAACTTCCGAAAAATCTTAGTATCAATTGTTTCCAATCAATCTATTTTGATATTGCATTTATAAATATAGCATGCATTCCTTCCTGCTCTGTGTGGTCTTATTTGAATCTAGTAGGATGTCTGTGTCAAAGAAACACAGCAATTGCTACTTTCAGTATAAATCTCTTTATTTCTTGGTAAATCAAAGCACAATTGTCAACAATAAGCAGCAGTCTTATTTTGATTACGTACTAGAAACCATTTTTCAACCATCATATTTATGTTGTACAACATATTGTACACAAGTATGTTTTATTAGTACGAAGTGGAAAAATTGGTGTTTTACTGAAACATTTTTCAATCATCATACATTGTAGGAATTAACATACTGTAAATACAAACCATTGTCTCTTTTGCAAGTCCACATTCTAAATGCATGAAATTTCATATCTGTACATTTATAGTTACACATAAAGAAATCTGAAACAGATTTTTGGTCTGACATGGAAGCTGCAACCAGGTGTTCAGTTGTATGTTTTTAGTACATCTGATGAAATAAAATATTAATAAATGAAGAAAGACAGTAGGGGAAATTCAGCTTCTTTAGAAATATTTCTTTCATTAAAATGTATTGCACTTTGAAATGTCCAATTTGCTATTCGTTACTCTTTAAATTTAAAACTGCCATATAATAAAATATTAAAACAGTTGTTTAAATGTCTTGCCATGTGTAGAAAAATGGAGGCCAAGATGTCTGAGGAGCATGTTCCATGTATGACTCTTTGGAGTAGATGTAATTAAAAAAAAAGCGCTCACTTTAGTTTTTATGTCATCACAGCAGTGTTGGCTTAAAAGGAAATGTCCATCTAAGAATGAGCCACACTGTAGTGTTGGTCTGTCCCCGATTAGGTTTTTCACCTAAGAAACAGAATTTTACATCCTCTGGTAATTGGAAAATGTTATTTTATCTGGTTGCTCCTGTCATCTCTCCTGCCAGCATTATGTATAGTGCATCTTGCGTCACACCCCAGAATCTCCCATAGCTGACATTAGAGACAGGGAACAGCCACTGGAGACTGTACTATCTAGAATGTTACAAGGAGCTATTTATTGCTCTGGTTTGTTCACTGCTGGTCCTGCTGTCATAAGGAGAGCATGTATGGAATGCACAGCCAGATGCAGAGTATACTTGGTCTGGTTATGGCACTGGGACTGGCAGTGAAGAAACCTGAGCTATAACTAGCTCTGTGTATCATTTTAGACAGTACACCCTCAAGCGGCAGATCCCCATGTCTGACATCAGTCATGGGTAGTTCTGTGTTGTAATGCAAGATGTACAGTTTACAAACTGCTGCCGGGAGGGACAACAGGATCAACCAGATAAAATAAAAATCTCCTAACGCCAAAGGAGTTAAAATTTTATTTCAATGTGCTTATGCAGCTGAATGAGATGATATGAGATGATCCTTATGTAACTTGATTTGCTTTGTGGCTTTCCGTCTCTCTATCCATGGGATATACCACCTTGTAGGGGTATGAGTCAAGGAACCCTAGAGGAGGCTCCCCCCCTACAGGTGCCACGGGAATGATTGCATTGGCTAAAGGTAACTTAGAAAGAAGCCCACAGATAAGAGAGATGAGCAGCTGGAGGAGATGGGGTGGATGGTGGGCAACAAAAAATGAATCCTGGAGGGGTCCAGGATGGATGACCTTTTAAGCACGATGGGGGAGTGATGTTGTTTCTCTGCCCATCGAACCTCGAGCTTAAAGCCTTCCCATTCAATGTGCTTACACAAACCAAATGAGATGATATGAGATGATGCTTGTGTAACTTGATTTGCTTTGTGGCTTTCCGCCTCTCTATCCATGGGATATACCACCCTGTAAGGGTATGATGCAAGGAACATCGGCTAAAGGTAGGTTAGGAAGAAGCCCAAAAAGAATACACAAAGTTGTCAAGCATCGAAGAGGTGAGGATGAGGAATGAACAAATTCTGAGAATATGATATGGGCTGACTTCCTAAGGAGAGAGAGGAAAGCCAAGGGCCACCATCTGCCTCCATCCAACAGTGGAACCTAACTAATTAACCGAAGAAAGCACTAACTCTAACTAATATTATGACCATTGGCACGGAGGAGAGGAAAACCCCCCTTTGAGGAGGAAACCTCTGGGGATCCAAGGCCAAGGTCGCCTTCCCTACAGGCTGACAATGTTTGATTTGAGGATGTATGTCTTTAAAGAGAAGGATTCATTAATGAGAGGGAGACGAGTAGGGAAGATGATGATGGAATATGGGAAAAAACAAACAAAAAGGAAGCATAGATCGAAGCGGGAACATGAGGCAGCAGGGACCCGAGAGGGACATACTCGAGTCGGCGATGGGAAGAAGCCGAGCCATGTCGAAGTCAAATGAGCAAGGGGCATCTGGTCATGCTCACGAGGAGATTGAGGATAATGCAGACTGGCTTGATTGAGTGATGTAAGTGAGTGGACACAGAGGTCGATAAGGCATGCAGGAATATGTGATAGGAATGAGTAGACCCTGATGGTGCAGTTGAAGAGGCAGCATAGGATTCAATGATAGGAATGCTTGAGAAAGTAATAAATAGATAAACCTAGAGGTAAGGAAGCAAGGCACAGGACAAGCCATGGGAATTAGCCAAAACTGGGGTAATTTGATGAGGTGGCATATGATGCAGGATAGGTATGCCCAAATGATGACCAAAGTTGGAATGCTGTCTGACGAAGTAGACTCCTCGAAAGGAGGTAGATTCGGAAGTCAATAGAGTGATGAGATTAAGTAGGCTCCACAAAAGGATGAAGACTTGAAAATGAACATGAAAAAGGAACTCAAACGATGGAATGATGAAGCGAAGCCAGAACTGGAGTGAATCCTTGATGGCTGATATGATAGAGATGCTGTAATAAGTGAGAGACTATCAGTGGTAGGCGAGGATGATGTAAGGCAACGGAGTGAAGCCATGCTGAATGCAGAAGGCACCCTGGAGCATAGGCAGAGGCCCAAAGAGCAACTGAAGCATTGTACCTGATACCATGGCAGCACAGAAAGCAGGAGGAGGGGAGACACCACCAGAGTTGCATGGAATGATGACAGCATGTTAAGATGGACAGGATCATCCATGGGAGATAGTGAGCCTAGGAATGGGAACCAACAAGGGCAAATCTCACCCAGGTAAACAGAGAAGGAGAGTCAGAGCTGGTAGGAAGCTTGAGAGGTGAGGAGAGGTGCCCCCACCCTCAAAACTTGGAATTGAGCAGATGGAAAGGAAAGCATGCCAGCAGTCAACAAACCCACACTTCAACGCTGAGAAAAATGAGGCAGGCAGTGGAGGAGGGTGATGAGTTGAGCAGAAGGACACCGAGGAAGGGCATGCAACCAAAACACCTGCAACAGATGGAAGGGGCCCAAGACAGAGCAGATGTGGCAGAGAAAATGATGAGGCAGGGACAAGCTGGGAATAAGCAAGGTACAGGGAGAAGGGGGGTTAGAGTGAACAGAGGGAAAGGAGTGCTTGAAAATGGTGAAAGAGAAGGCGCTCATGCAGAATGTAGGAAAGATGCATAAACAGTGGCATTGCAGGAGCATGGAGCCATCAGGAGGGGGAACAGAGTGATGGGCTAAGTGAGACACCAGAGGAGATGTGCAATAGAAGAGCCAGAGAAGCAACAATGCTCAGAGGTGGTAGTGAGGAGGAGGACGGAGGGAAAAAGCAGCACGGAGGGCAAAGATGCACTGGCACACAGCGATAGGGAAAGCACTGCAGGAGATCCGGAATGTGGACGGGAGGGGGAGAAGAGAGCTGAAGAGTGAGCTGCCGAGGAACGAGAGAAGAGAGTGAGCTAGTGGTTGGAGGTGCTGCAAAAGTGGGGACATAGAGAGGCGAAATACCCCAGGCAGAGGGATGAAGAGCAGCGCGTTCGGCTGCAAAGAAAAATGAATCCTGGAGGGGCCCAGGATGGGCAACCTTTTAAGCCCGATGGTGGAGAGAGACGTTGTTGCTCTGCCCATCAAACCTCGGGCTTAAAGCCCTGCCATTTTTAGGTAAAAAGCCTAATCAGGGACTGCCCCATACTATGATGTCGGACATTTTTAGATGGATGTTTCCCTTTAAAGAGCAGCTTTAACAAACATAAACTGGAGGCTCTTTTAATGTGAGTGCTTTTTAAATGTTTTATTTATGCCCTCCAAAGAAGGGAAAGAATCATAATTTGTTCACAGTGGTCTGTTGGTTCATTTCCATTTCCTTAACTGCTCTGCCTCCATATGAATAAGTTATGTAGAACATGGAGTCATGCTCCATGTAAGTCTATGGATTGCTCTTTTTTTTAAATGCTGCTTTTCCTATATTAAACTAATTTTAAGTACAGAAACCATAAACTAACAATGCTTGTTAGTCAGCCTGTCTTCAGTTTGTACCAACAGTTGATTTTAAGTTCTAAAATAAGCAATACAAATATTCTCCATAGTCTAGCATGGAACTCTGCTTTCCATATGCCGACATCGCAATAATGTTGGAGTGCGGTGGTGGATCGACAATCAGTGAAATGGGAAGGAATCAAACATCCAGCTTCTTGTGTGTAAATTATGATCCCTTCTCTTCAAAACAGTCATGAAAGGTACAGGTGATATAGCTTCCTGTTTTTGACTAGTTTTCTTGAAAGGGTCAGGTGCTCTTTAAACATTTGACCACTTGTACTTGCTGGTAATGTTTGTGCTTCATTTTTTATGTTAAAACATTTTTCTCTGTACCAATTGTGTTGTGCATTTCTGTATGCTACTGTTAAATTACTCTGTGACTTTAAGTGCATAGTTTGAAACATGTCACTTGATACACATATACTATTTTTAATACTTTCTTTTTCCTGATCTTGCCCAATGGTTGTGTCTTGTGGCTAAAACATGCATTTTGTTCCCTTTATCTGTATTACTCAAAATATGTAGTGTTTTGTAATTGTTTTCTGATGTGAAAAATATCTCAAAAATGAATATCAAATGCAAAAGCATAAACGAGGTATCAATGCAGATGCTTTAATAATTTTAAATTGTCACCTTACAGTGTGGTGGATGCTTTTGTGGGGCCATGGTAGTGCTGATCTAGATGTTAAAGCTGATGCCAGTTTATAATCATGGCAGGCAACCCATACAGTGGAGTGGCCTGCCCTGGGAGCTATCCCAGCTCAGATTTTCCTTTTTTCTGTGCAGTGTTTCAAAAGTTAGTACCTCTGTAACACCCTGATCATCCATGCATGAGTCAAGCATCCTCTGATCGCTACAGCCCTGACCCTATCAACAGCATAATTATGACATGAAGTAAGGAGCAGGGCTGCATGGGCAATATAATGGAATCTAGCGGAGGGGTGGCTGCCTAAATGTACCTAGCTTATCTTTGTTGGAAGGTATACACATTTGGGGCTAATATACAGTAATTACATAATAGGGGTGAACTGATATGGTATCAGATAAAATACCATATTGCCAACTATAGGTGAGAAAATGCACTGTTACAGTCAACCTGAGCTACGATGTGACAAATGTAGCTTTGGAGGAATAAACAGCAACCTGAGCTACTATGTGATAAAATAACTACAGTGGAATAAACAGCATTTATCTTCACTGTAGTCAAATTTATCTATATGGTAGCTATGTCATACAAGGCAACAAATCACAGCACTAGAGCGCTAAGAATAAGTAGACACCCCAGGAAAAATCAAAATAGGAAACACTTGTACCCCAGAGCAACCTAAAAAGGACATTTAGGTATACTTAAAAAAACAAACACATTTCAAATCAGCCCTGGACAATGCTGTAAAAATGAAATGGAATGTACAGTTACATAAGAACCTATCATAACAGTAGATCTTCGACAGACTGAGCCCTCTCGAAGTAAGATCAACAAAATGAAGTACTGGAAAAATGGCATTTATAAAGCAACCCAAAAGAAAAACCTTTCAAGTGCACAGAAACACCCCCCCTTCACACACATGTCCCTCAGCAAATATTGCAGCCAAAAGATCCATCACAGCCAATACTAAAATAACAAACCCTCCCAATCCCACATACCCAAACACCCCAAAAACATACCATAAAATCCATGAATAAAGAAATATCCACATCATATGGAACGCTATCACAGCAAAAAGTAAAACTGAAAGCAACAGTGACACGCTGAAAGTCCCACACACTAACATAGAACAAACAATAAAAACATCATCACCAACAACCATCACAATACTGCAGTAATACACTACACCAACAATTAGTCAATCAAAGCACTGCAATAAGAACACTACACACCCAACAAAACACCATCAGAAAGCCCACAGAAAGCAATAAAAAGGCAAATAAAAATCCTCATATAAGAAGAAAAACACCTTATTAGAATAGTGAATATAGGATTTTAATCAGACTTCATACACTGACCTCGAAACATTACTCATGGCTTCACTATGCTCCACCACTCATGAAGTTAACCGAGGTCAGTGTGTACTCATGCAGATAAACCCCATATTCCAGCACATATCCCCTATATATTATAGCCTCATACATGATACCTGCCAGCAAAGATAATCTAGGTATACTTAGGTAGCCCCCCTTTCCACTAATTCTCCATTACAATTTCCATACAGTGCCTGCAGCCTCATTCCCTTACTTCATGTCATAATTATACTGTTTTTAGAAGCAGGGCTGCAGCGCTTGGCAGCTGTCTGGCACATACACCGAAGTTACGAGCTTGGTGTTATCTCTACGGAGGTAATAACTTTCTAAATACTGCACCAAAAAAGTAAACATGCACTGTGTAACATTTTAAATTCATGTCCATTATATTTAGTGCTCTGAGGACACTGGACATGTTCCTGTCATCCTATTTTCACTGTAGGAGTAGTAGTGCTGCTATATTATACTGATTCACGCAATAGTCAATGTCTTTTTATCTATGCGCTAATATAAAAGCAGTGAAATTATCAAAAATTAATATTTCCTGTTATACTAGAGCAAGCAACTCCATTGTGTGGTTTGCCTGCCATGATCTTGTCAGCGTCTCTAATTTTTGTAAGTAATGCCCGTGTTAAAAGAGTACCTTGTAGAAGGCCTACAAAACAACAACGTTGTACTATCCTTATCTTTATACAAGTCTTTAATTCTTTGAAAAAACAAATATGTCCTACAGAATTTTATGGTGTCCTCCCTCCCATACTCTACATATCTATCACAAAGTATCTCAGTGTGAGGACGTGGCTTGCAATGTCTGAATTGTAAGAGATCATTCTGCTGTTCCCTCCAGGCAAATAAAATTAAGGAGCTATGGTAGCAGAGCTCCCAGGCAGGTAAGAGAGGCTGTTTGTTTTGTAGGCTTGAAAATCTTGTTTTGGTTACTCCTAGTGCATGTGGATTAACAATGAATAGGTAACAAACAAATTGAGCCTTACTCCCTCATATGTAGAAATTGTATTCATTATATCTTCCTAATTTGCCGAGTCGTCAAGCTAGTCCATTCCCCTTCACTGAATGAATGCCCCCCACCCCCCATCAGTGATTTAGGTATCCTGGCTTTTGTTATCTAATACTTTACAGCGTAATCGGTTATAAATGAAAGCCTCAGTCAGGTACGGCAGTGTCAGCACAGTAAAGAACAGTTACGTAACAGCTACTGTTATGGTAAGTTCTTACGTAACTGTTCCATCTTCTTCTGGGAAATCTCAGGCATCAGGTACCACTGTAGGAATGAGTCCCAAGCAGTGACAAGTAGGAACAGGTAGCTGGGAGGCTGGATCTCCATAAACTTAAGACAGGAGATGGACACCAACTGACCCAGTCAGGAACTTCTTAAACTTAAGACGGATGAACCTGAGACTGAATCAGCAAGGGACACCATAAACGTAAGACAGGAGTCCTTGCAGAAGAGCCCTGCCAAAACCTGCACGGGGATATCTCAGCCATCAGGTGCCACCATAGGAACATGTCCCAAGCAATGACAAGTAGGAACAGGCAGCTTGGAAGCCGGATCTCCATCAACTTAAAGGGACATTTTCATGTACAGTGGCAGACATAGTTTGAAGGGCCATGAAAAGTTCTTTTAATTGAGGTATTGGGCATACCTGTAGCTGGAAGCAGTCCAGAGATACAGATGATTGAGTCTGTGCAATATAAATACTACATTAGAGCTATTCTTAGAACCTTGTGATGTCACTGACAATCAAGCAGAGCTTAACTCAGTGTAGTTAGGCACTGCTTGATTATCACTGATGTCACAATCGTTCTAAGAATGGCTCTAATGTAGTATTTATATTGCACTGACTCGGTCATCTATATCTCTGGACTGCTTCCAGCTACAGGTATGCCCAATATCTCAATTAAAAGAATATTTCATGGGCTTTCAAACTAGGTCTGCCACTGTACATAAATGTGTCCCCTTAAGACAGGAGGTGGACACCAACTGACCCAGTCAGGAACTTCTTAAACCTTAAGACAGAAGCACCTCAGACTGAAGCAGCAAGGGACTGTAGTGCTAGTCTACTCATTCAATGGAGTTGAAGGTGCTGTGCTTCAGACTGCTTTAAACCCAAACACAATCCCTTTCCCCCTTTTTCTGCTTCACAAAAAAATCACGGTATCCTTGGGTGGTGGGTGGGACATAAGGCATTTATCTTTGATTTATAACTCTGACATACATAACAATCGCCATTAAAGAGTTCAGAAACCAACATCTTAACATTTGACATCTATTATTCCAGTGATATCTCACATAACAGTTTCTTTGTATTTCTTTGCCCGTTTGTTGCTTGCTGAGCTTTTATTACTGCATTTCTTTTTGATAATATTCTTCACATCTTGTGCAGTCATATGTGGGAACACATTTAGAGCATGACCTAAAAACAAATAAATTATTACTTCTATATTTTTTTTAAATACATCTGAAACTGCAGTTGTAAAACCGTTTTTTATGTTGGCTCATGCTTGCGCACCAGCCAACATATTGCATTAGTGGCAGTTTTGGAGGCGTGGTCACTGTTGGACGAATGCGGGGCACGCCTCAGTAGGTGTGTCCCTCATTTCCCAATAAGCTAGCATGCAGGCAGCACACCAGGAATACAAAATGTGGTGAGCATATCAAACAAAATGTCCGCTGCAATGACAGCCAAGCTCGTTATGCAGCGGCACCAAAACACGCCCTCTCTACGTGCCTTTCTTGGTGAAACCCTTCTAGAAACATGGCGACGCTGACTGACGCCATGCAGAGAGCCAACTTCAGGGGTGCCCAATCCCCCTGTCAGCATGCCATCACTCAGTTCATGTGCCAACGGGGAAGCCCACTTCCCATCGGCATAATGACCCCCCCATTTGTTCTGTGCCAAGGGGGGTGCCCAATCCCCCTCGGCTCTTGCCCCACCCTTGGCTATGTGCCAATGGGGGTGCCCAATCCCCTGTTAGCAAGCCCCCCCAACACTCAGGTAGCATGCTGGGAGCCCACCCCAGAGTGCCAAATGCCCCTGTAAAAAAAAAGTCCCACAATGTTTTTGTTTTTTTTTGTTTCCGTGTAAAAGAATAAAACGGTCCCTCGTGGTCTGTCCTGCTCCCTCCCCAACCTGTACCCACCCTCTGAACACCCCACCTCCCACATACCCCCTTTACCCCATACTTACCTCCGGAGCCTGGCGTGACGATCTTAGGTGGACCAGGAACATGTCTGCACTCTTCAAAGCCGACCACGAACTGAAAAAATGCCAGTAAACTGTATAATGGCATTAATAGGGTTTTTTCAACTTTGGTGCATATTTCGGCCATTTTGGGGAATTTGGCACCAAATTTTTAACATGGAATTATTGGGAACCCTCCTCATGAATTCAGTCGCTGTCATGGTGTTTTTCAGTCCTGAAAGGTGATTTCGTGGTCACTGCGCAGAATCACCTTTTGGGGCCAATTAACAAAATGACAGTGCCACTGTTCATGAGGTGGGCTCTCAAAAAGCCTATGTTGCAAATTTGGTGGAGAAAAAATCCAAAAAAATAACTGTTTTATGCATGTGCATTGTGCAGCTTCCACACACGCTCGTAACTTCATGAATTTGTAATATTTTCACTCCAGATTTTCAAAATTGGCATTTTTCCACACCTCCTTATGAACAGTACAGCTATCATTTTACATATCCTTGCCGAAATGTGTTTTCACATGACCGGCGCAGAGTAGCACAGTCGCTGTGCGAAATCAGTTTATGGGACAGTTTAAGAAAATGACAGTGACACTGTTCATGAGCAGAGGTCCTAAAATGCCTATGTTGAAAATTTGGTGATAAAAGTCCATAAATTACTGTGTTACAAGCATGCGTTGCACAGTTTCCATGCACCCTTGTAACTTCATGCTAGATTTTCAACAATGGCATTTTTTCACACCTCCTTATGAACAGCACAGCTGTCATTTTTCACAGCCTGCCCAAAATGTGTTTCTGCACTTGTACCACACAATAGCGTGGTCACTGTGGGAAATCAACTTTGGGGCAGATTAACAAAATCACAGCACCACTGTTCATGAAGGGAGGTCCCAAAATGCTTATGCTGAAAATGTGGCTACAAAAATCCCCAAAATAATTGGGTTATGGATATGTATTGCACAGTTCCTATGCATGCTCATGACTTCACCAATGTTTCATATTTTTACTCCAGATTTTCAATGTTGCCATTTTTTTATACCTCCTCATGAACAACACAGTTGTCATTTTTCACATCCTGCCCAAAATGTGTTTTCGTCCCTGTGTCGCCAAATGACATAGCCCCTGTGCAAAACCACCTTTCAGCTAACAAACTGATTGTGCCGATCTTCATGAGGTGGGGTCACAAAAAGCCTATGTTGACAATTTGGAGTGAAAATACCAACAAACGCCTACGATGTTAGGGTTTACAACTGTAACACCCCACCCTGTAGAGACTGACAGGCGTCAGGGGTGTGACTTGGGATCATTGGCTGTAATGCTCATGCCATTTCACCCCTGTAGCCTGTGACAGGCATCGAGGTGTGCCTTGGAGTGTTCGGCCCCAATGTTCACCCCATTCTCCTATGCTAAACCTGTCTCAGTGTATTTTCTTATGGAATGGGGTAAGTATAAGGCCCAAAGATCCCAAAACACACCATGACACTTGTCAGTGTCTACAGGGTAGGGTGAGGTAAAATGGCATGAGCATTATAGCTGATGACCCAAAGGCACACCGCAACACCTGTCAGTCTCTGCAGGGTGGGGGTGGGGTTGGCGTCAGTTCAATACTTCATTGCCATTCTTATTGTGCATCTCTAACTCCTGTACTACCAATGCCAATGCCAGTGAGACAACATTCGGCATTGACAAATGCTTGTTTTATTTTTGTCTTTGTACTGTAAAGGCATCATGATGTCAGAGACAGGCTATCACACTGTACAGAAGATGTTGTAGGGGATACTGTCCTTCTCAGAAAGGTCACTGATTTGTACCCATGCTACAGGTGGCACCAGGGCTTGAAATAATGGGCTGTCCGCCGATCTCAGATAGACATTTTTCAAATAGGGCAAGTGTTTGTGTCCCCTTGCCTGTCCCTGGGACAAGCTGATGGCAGTTGCATGAATAATGCACACTAAGACCCTGGAGCAGAGCTCATCAGTAGAGTCAACCTGCCACGTACTGTAAGGCTGTGGAATGAAGGGAGCACATGTCATGATGTCACTCTGTGCAAGTTATCACCGTCCAGCCCAATCTCAGGTGATCCATGTCTGGCTGTGCACGCACTGCATTTTGGTAGGCATGAAGCCAAGATCAAGTAACAGATTCTGGAGGACTACAAATCTTGTCATCCCACATTCACAACTGCCATTCCTCATTTCTAGCCCATGATGGGATGATAATTAACAGCACAAGGTGAGTTTTGGGAAGCAAATTTTTTTTGAAATGCAGGACTTTGTGGACAGTTAATAAAAGACATTTCAGTATAGCAGGGAGAAAAGAAAAATCAAAGATTCCCTTGTAAAGGCCAAGGAGGAGCCTGACAGCAAGTAGGCTGCTGCTACTTACGGTACTGTGTGTATGTGGGAGGTTGCACAAAATGATAATTACAGCTTTCTATTGGCTGCCTAAATACCAGCTGGCAGCATACCATGTTCAGTGTTGATTGAGCTGAATGTGTGTTGGGGTGGGGGGTGGAGGGGGGCTGAGCAGACCTGATTGAGGGGTCATCCTTAGGAAAAAAAACCTCTTAGGGCACACATTCCTCCAGTCAGAAGTCAGAAGCTACAGCCGGTTGACTTATGACTATACCCTAATTCTGGGCGCAAGTCATCCAGGTCAGGGGTACAACTTTTTAAGTCCTATTTATGTCAAGTTCATCCAGTCCTTAAGCCCTATCCAGGGCACAAGCCTGTCCATTCTGAGTCACATCTGGGGGAAGGGGCACCAGTTACTAAGCTCTATTCATGGAACAAGTACATCCTGTCTATGTGGCACCAGTTTCAAAGCTGTATTCATCTTGTAAATACATTTTCCCAATTATTAAAAAATAGACTGCAGAGGTATTTCTTTTCTTTGGGACTGTCACAATTTGCACTGCACCTGTCTCTTGGTTGGCCATTCTGAAAAAAATATGTCTACTCTTGGGTTACATGACCTCCATCAACAGAGCACACCTTCAAAGACTTAATGCAGGCAATGTGTTTTCTCATGAGAAACTGTATAGATTTTGAACTATAGGATCAACATACATTTTCTTAAGTGGTGCTATGAAACATCGGAACATAGAAATTGTCAGCAGATAAGGTCTACTAGGCCCATCCAGTCTGCCTGTAAGTCTTACACAAGATGTTTGCAACATCTTACTCTATCTGTTCAACTGCTTAATGCCACTCCTTCTCACCTCTAAGGTTCCCTTATGCCTGTCCCAGGCATGTTTAAATCCCTCCAGTGTGCTTGCTCCCACCACCTCCTGTTGCAGGCTAGTCATATGTCTACCACCCTCTCCATGAAGAAAAACTTCCTCACATTTCACTTTAACCTGCCACCTTCCAATGTCATATCATGTCCTCCTTGTTCTTGTACTCCTCTAATGGAAGTTGTCTCCCCCTGCACCTTGTTTATGCCCCTAAGGTACTTAACTGTTTCTATCATGTTTCCCCACTCCTTCCTGTCTGCCAGTGAGTACATATTGAGGTCCTTTAATCTCTCCTCATATGTTTTCTGTTGCAAGCCCTGTACTATCTTATTTGCCATTCTCTGGATTGCCTCCACCCTGTCAATATCCTTGCAAAGGTGCAGTCTCCAGAACTGCACACAGTACTCCATGTGAGGCCACACTAGTGTTTTATACAATGGCATCACCACACCCAGCCTTCTATTAGTGATATCGCTGCCAATGCACACCAACATGCCACTGGCCCTCCCTACAGCCTTGGTACTCTGCTCGTGCACCTTTAGGTCATCTGAAATAACCACCAGGTCCCTTTCCTCCCTAGTGATTGTCAGAATCCCCTCCTCCCATCCTGTAGCTCTTACCAGGGTTCCCTCATCCCAGGTACATTATTTTGCACTTCTTTGAATTGAACCTCAGTTGCCACAGCTCAGACCATTCTTCAAGCTTCCCCAGGTCCTGCCTTATTCTCTCCACCCCTTCTAGAGTATCCACCCTGTTGCAGATCTTGGTGTCATCTGCAGACAGGCAGACCTTCCCTCCAGTCCTTCCACAGTGTCACTAATGAAGACACTGAACAGGACTGACCCTTGAGGTACCCTGCTGGTCACCCGATCCCCACACTGGATCCCATTTTTCACCACTCTCTGCCTCCTATCCGTTAGCCAGTTCCTAACTCAGTTTACCACTTTTTGTCCCATGCCCAGGCTACCCATGTTGTTAACCAGCCTTTTATACAGGATAGTGTCGAAGGCCTTAATGAAGTCAAGGTAGGTGATGTTTACCGCACCCCCAATTCACTTCCTTCATCACCCTGTCAACAAATCTATCAGTTTTGTATTACATGACCTCCCTGCTGTGAATCCATGTTGCCTCGGTTCCAGGGCACTGATTCCAAGTTTGTCACTATTCCTTCTTTAAGCAGTGCTTCTATGATTTTACCTAGTACTAAGGTGAGGCAGACTAGTCTATAGTTCCCCACCTCTTCCCTACTACCACTTTTGTGTAGATGGACTACATGTGCCCTATTCCAATCCTCTGGAACCACTCCTATGTTGAGTGACTCGGTGAACAAAGCTGACTGAGGCACTGCTAAGTCTCATCACAGCTCCCTTAACATCCTCCAGTGTAGGTCATCTGACCCCATTGCTCTGTCCACCTTCAGCTTTGTGAGCTACTCCATGAATCTCTGCCTGGAATGCATCATGTCCCCTCCCTTTGTACCTGCTACCCATCTGTGGTCCCTGACCTTCCCCCTCTCTTCTGGGTCACCCCTGAAAAAGGGACCTTCGGGGCTCAGTGGGCCTACCCGGTCACCAAAATTTAATAAAAAAATAAATAGTGAATACTGAACAGAAGTATTTATTCAGTATTTCCGCTTTCCCCAGGTCCCCCTCCTTACATTGCCCTGTATCCCCTCTGAGCCTTACAATGCCTCCCCTGGTCTTCCTCCTTTCACTTGTGTACCTATAGAATGTCTTGTCCCCTTTTTTAAATGTCTGTGCTAATCTTTCTTTTGTCTGTGCCTTTGCACTCCTTACAGCCTTCCCAATTCTTTCAGATTCTTTAAATACACCTCCCTGTCTCTCTCCCCTTGAGTCTCCTTATGCTGCCTGAAACCCGCCCTTTTGGCCTTTACCTTGTCTGCTACCTCCCTTGAGAACCATACTGGTTTCCTCCTCATCTTGCCTTTGTTTACCATCCTTATGCATTGGCTCGTCGCCTCCTCCATGGCTCTCTTCAGGTGTTCCCACTGCTCCATTCCACCCCCTACATCCCTCCTCACCAGGGCCTCCTTTATACACTTCTCCATTGTTGCAAAATCCACCCTCTGAAAATGTAAGACCTTTGTCTTTGTGTGGCTACCTTGCGTATGTGTCCCCACGCTAAACCACACTATGTGGTGGTCGCTGGATCCCAGCCGACCATCTAAAGTGTGTAATGGGCTAAGGGGTACCAATTTCTTTTGTTAGTCACATTTATTTTGTACTATGCATCATGCCCATGAAAATCTGCAACAGAAGTTGTTTAACAATTAAAAATAGTGTTGCACATTGCTACTGCTTATATTAAAGAAAACTCTTGTGATAAAAATGTAATTGCAGACATACCAATGACATCTTCTAATTTTATTGGATTCAGGGCCATTTTAGCTGGTAGATCTTGGTGTGCTCCTGAAAAACATCCTGTCATGCTTGATTCAGCTAATGTTTCTTTACCAAATATGATTACAAGCAAATCCTATACATAAATTGATGGACCGCATCCCTTTAATCGATCCAATTTGTATTTCAAAATGTACACAGTTGACCCTGGTATCAAAGGTACCTGTGAATGTAAAAATTATATAATGAATGTTTTTGTCCTACTATCCTATCTTACACCACCTGATACCTTTTTTTGGAATGCGTACTCCTGTACTCCCCTGTCTGCATGTCTGTATTCATCCTGACCTAACCAGGCCCATCACTTCTTCTGGATCTCACATTCCTGTTTTATCCACCATGACTTATACCTCATGATGGAACTGTGTGTAGCTAGCTTGACCTGCACTCACATGATGCAGATAGCATGCTTGGGTTGCAGCTTCATGGCCTGCGAGAGGTACAGTCTCATCTGGTAAGCTTGTGTTCCTTTCATTTCATGAGTGTTGTTCCTTTTAGGACCAGACGTGCAGCACTGAGAATAACGTCGTTCTGCATGTTTCCCCACTGGATATCAATATCTGCTGTTCCCCCACCTCTGAATCAGTAGTTTTAAGTTTCCTGCCCCACAGCCAGTGTCAAGGGCCAGGATGGTACCAGGTCCTTTATCCCTCCCTCCCCACAGGATGCCACCAGTGTAACGGACAGTTTAACCTCTGATTCCCTCGTCCAGCTTATGATGCTCTGATCTTGCTGTCAAAGTGTGGTTATCAGCATCATAAGTGGTACTACTACCACTATGCAGCAGGTAGGATGGTGTAGTACATATAATAAGTAGTTTACTCACATTAATTTCTCCATGACCAGTGGTGTCATGCCCATAGGGCCCAAGGGGGCATGTGCCCCCACAATATAATTGCTCAAACTAGCAAAAAATACATATAATTTTATTTCATTTTCCAGAAAATCCCAACATCCAAAACAATAAAGGCTTTTTACTTTTTTATGAAGTTATTGGTGGTCGTACAGGTGGAGATCTGCTTACCGCTAGCTTGCTGGGCAGTGAGGAGTGATTGGTGGTCCGTGATGGCATTTGGCATAGTTCCACCAATCACTTCTCCTGTTTGTGCTGTTTTTCTGTCTCCAAGGAGCTCTCCAATCCCACAGTGAAGCTGATGTGTGGCAAAGTGTGCATTTCCAGGCAACATCTTCACTGTGCGCGCGAGGAGAACTGACTGAGGAGACAACCTATGTGAGAGAAAGCAAAGCTGCAACTAAGGGGAGTAAACTATAACATTCACCGGTGGCGAGTCATGGTATGAAGAAGTGAGATAGTCAGTGGCTGTGGTTGTGTATGTGCCGCCGCACCACTGTTCTTTTCTGGGAGAAGAGTAGCAGCAGATCCAGCAGCAAGAGGAGGAGGTGAGTCTCAGCATCTTCACTGACAGGACTGGATTGGTTTGTAAAATACTCTGTTGTCAAAGGTCATTGTGTGAGAGTAGGGGAGTGGGTGAGTCAGATAAGCATCATTCTTCAGTGCTGTGCAGTGTCCAGCAACTTGACTAGCCAGATTCAGCCTACGGCTGAGGAATTCTGTGGTTGGTGGGCTCAGGTGTGAGGAGAGGCAGTGGCTCAGCTCCTGTGTGCGGTTGCACTGGGGAAAGTAGCAGTTGCTGCAGTGCTGGGACTCAGGGCAGTGGAGTAACTGATTCCCACAATGAGAGGTGAGAACAAAGTAGCAAACTTGTAAAGCAGGTGAGTAGCCAGAATGGAGCTCAGCCATGGGGGGCCGGGGGAGAAGCAGCCCACTCCCCGTACTTCTGTCTGTGAAGCAGTGCCCCTTTTGAATGGGTGGGCTTGCGAAAAACAGGAGAACTGGTGAGAAAACTTCAGGGTGCGGTCCTATCAAAGTTCCGATTAAGTTACTGCAGTAATAAGGTACCTCTCACTTCTCTTGTCAGTCTCTATTACCTGTGAAACTGTGAAAGGCAGCTACAATTGGAAAGCAATACAGCTCACTGACACACACAGAGAAGTGTAAAGGGCTTCAGATTAACAGCTCAGGCAGTAGCGACTCATTAACCTGTTTATGTGTGGGGACTAGATTGATTGATTAATGTCAGGACAGCAGCAACGGCTCCTCTGAGAATAGCACCTACTCTGCTACAAACAAGAAAAGTCAGGATAGTCATAATGTAGTTAAATGGACACTCAGCTCCATGGTAATTGTAACCTGACCTGACTTTTAGAGAGTTCCTCCTTGCTGTGTGAACCTAGCCCGTCTCAGACCGTGACCCCAGGATGAGACTGCTTTTGTTAATTTTATTCCGAGGCTGCATCACCCACAACCACTTTGTTATTTTTATGAGCAAGATTCTTTACTTTTCCTGTTTACTTTTGTAGTTACTAATGACTCTGCTGATAAGTAATGGCCCAGCTTTTTAGGATTACTTTTTTTGTCATTCTTCTTGTGGTTCAGCCTGGTATTGGGGTTCAGGCTGCAGCAAGTGCTTTTTGTTTGTTTGTGGGTTTTGGCAATAGGCAGCCTTTTTATAACACAGCATTCAGGACTGCATGTATGTGTTGCCTTTTCTTTGCACATGCCTGCCAGGGTACATGGCAGGCCACACAACAGGTTTAATGTGTGAAATCCTAACTGCACCTGCAGCAGTGAATGCCTGAAGTGCCATGATGCTAGCTGAGGCAAAGGGTGATCTGACCCCTTCATTCCAAGGCCAGTGCCAATACTCTCTAGCTGTGCTAGTCAGGTTGCAGTCTCAGTAAGGTTATAAGCTGATATGGAGATTGTGGTGGGGGCATGCATGGTGGGTACTTGTAGCTGTCCTATCCCCTACCATCAAGAGAGAGAGAGAGAGAGAGAGGGAGAAAACGTTTTATTTTAAGCAGAATTATTAGTCGGATCTGAGCCTGTAGCAAGCCAAAACTATCAGCTTATTTATTTTTTATTTAATTCACAGTGAGTTAGATTTCTAAAAGGTATTGACTGAACTTGTAATATCTGAATAAAATTCAGTACAAAAATGTCAGGAGCTGTTTCTGAAAGCAGGAGGAGGAGGAGGAGGAGGGTAGTGTAATTCCTGTCTCCCCCCACATGCTAGCATGTTTTAGTGAAATAATCCAATATCAGTTACAGATAAAATCATGTCATTTCAAGTAATTTTCCCACTTGTGCTTTTTATCCATTGCAGTGTCTACACACCCCATGCTTAAGGGCATTTTGAAATTGGTTCAGCTATGTCCCTTCACTACAGAAGCCATTTATTCAATTACTTTGTTAGTGGTGCTGCAGAATGAATCATTGAGAAAGTGTGCCCTGGAACATTTAAAAGTAATTTGCTGTGTATTTTTCCCTTGCCATCATCACCAAGTTAATAAGTTATAGCTTCTCTTTACCTTGTATCTTGTTATAACTTGTGTTGTAAATCACACTGTGAGAAGGTAAAAGTGAAACTGGGAGGTAGTACCATCGAGCGGGCAGCACATGTGGTGGTGGTTGTGGTGAGTGATATAGACACTGTGTGGATAAATGGGAGATGACGTAATCACTATGGGAATAACAAAGTTATTCCCATAGTGATTATGTCATCACTCATTTATCCACACAGTGACTCAGATAACTAGAGTTATCTGCTACTTTTTATCCTGACACCTGTTGCTTAAATCTTGATAGCATTAGGGATTTCTGTAATACTGAACAGGGATGAGTGCCTGCAGTTGTATTGAGTGTATATGGGGAGTCTACAATAGACATAATCATTCCCAGTTTTTATGGAGAGGGGAGTTGTGGCTTGTACATTAAAGGGGATCAGTCAGAACAAAGAACCCCACATTCAAGTGTGGGGTCGGTCCCATTGTGCACTTTTTTTATGTGCAAAACTATTTTGGTTTACTTACTGTTTACTGTAGCATAGTAGACTGTATCAAACTACTGTACTTTTGTTTAGTTCTAGGTTGGCATCTTCTGTTTCTACAAATTCCAGAATCTCTTTCAGCTGGCATCAGAACAGTAGGCAGCAGTGGGAGATTCAAAAGCAGGGCTGGCCTTAATAATTCTGGGCCCCTGTTCAGCTCCCTGCCGAGCCACCAGTCCACTTCCTGTGGGCTCCCCCATACATCATTTACAGCTAACTAACCCTCCTGTCCTGTATTAATAAAGCAGTACCAGGTCTACTAGTTTAACCAGCATCTTTTAATTAGTGTCATTGACTGCATTGAATTATTTGACTTCACCCACTGGAAATAAATCTGACTGAGCCTGGAGCAAGAACCTAAGTAAGTACAGTACTACTACCATATTCATTTCTGTAAGGACAGGGACATCATCACTGGACACTCACTCCTCCAATAATCCGATTTGCAAACAAGTTAAACAACTTAACTTTCCTGGAGGTATGAGTGAGAGAGAATAGAAAGGATTATCATGGGACACCATAAGGTTGCCACCTGTCAGTTTTTTTATCTGGTGATCAGGTTTTCAAGGTCCCTGTCAGGAAATCCCATTTTGCTCTGTGCTGGTCAGGTTTTTTGAGCCATTTTGAGTGCTCACATACTTTTGGAAGAGATTTTGTCATATCATTCATTGTTTCAGCTACATGT
This sequence comes from Neoceratodus forsteri, assembly GCA_016271365.2. NCBI lineage: Eukaryota > Metazoa > Chordata > Ceratodontiformes > Ceratodontidae > Neoceratodus > Neoceratodus forsteri. The sequence goes on from CM057449.1 coordinate 1,746,102,231, forward strand.
CCAGGTTACATACAAGTTCTCTTGTCAGTATAGCCCTTTGTTTGTGAAAGCACTCAACCTGGGAGGTGTAAAGTATGGCCATTAACACCATTAGCACTTACTTAACCTAATCTTTTCCACTGCATCTTAAAGTGGCATGGCAGCAAAGCTGCCCCCACCTTTTGTAACAGTAACAGAGCCAGTTGTCTCCCACTTTCATTTGCTGTTAAACATTTTCACCTCTAACAAAATGTAAGCATTTTTAAATGTTTTAAATTATTTTTTTTCCTCAAGAAAAAAGTATGGGCCCCCAAGGTGCAGGGGCATAGCTTGCACCCAGCTAAGGCCGTCCCTGTTCAAGAGTGTGTAGTGCATGTTAGCCCTTTTGTTTAATCTCCACTTAGATCATTTCTAGTTCTGTTTTTCTCCAGTTACTAATTACAGCCCTCTGTGGTTGTACATGGCTCAGGGAGGAGAGCAGGACCAGCAAACAAAATATCAAAAGGAAACTTATGTAAACTATAACATGCAATGCAGGCTAATGACTCTCCCCCACTGCATACTGTTCTGAGGCCAGCTGCAGGGGATTCTGGGATTTGTACAGTAGTAAGAGAAGACATCAGCCTAGAAGTAAACAATTAGTCTGATACAATCTACTGTGCTGCAATAAACAGCAAGTGGCAAACTAAAATGTTTTTGCACACAGACTACACATTGTGGCCAGCTACCACAAATCTTACAATGTGGTCCTTGTCCCCCACCTGCTGGAATCTACTCCGGGCCTCTCTGAATTGCAATTACAAATTGCCGATCTTCTCTAACCCACAGAATCAGTTCCACTCCACGTGGCAACTGGCACAGTTCACGTCTCACACTTCCTTGGTTGGCCACCATCTGAACTGATTTACACAGATCTCATTGTTCGTGTGCTCAAACTGTGTGAATTTTTTTCAGCTGTTGTCTTGACCAAGAGAGAAGAGGACTGTATCAGTTGCTGTGGGTGGGGTTCTGAGTGGCTATTTGCCACTGGACATCACAATTTTGCCACATGCAGCTGAATAGGTTGACCTTGGTTCTTACTTAGCATAACCTGCTTTTCACCTTACCACCATTTCAGTTCAATTATTACAAATGTCTTTGAAAATACAAAAGTTCACTGTCCCCCGGCTAAACTGTATGAATAGTCTATCATTATGATGGCATTTAGCATGTTGGGGAACAGCTTCTTGGGCTGCTAAAAGTCACCAAAATGCACCATTTGACCTCCATTTCTCAAAATTTTCCCAGGGGGGCATGTCCCCGGACCGCCCTAGAGTGGTTTGTATTTTGTGCCCCCCCCCACATTTTGTGGTTGCATGACGCCCCTGTGTGTTACTATTGGTTGCTACTACGTAATGTGTGTTCTGATTGGTTGTGATGCGTGCATGGCGGTACTATGTTGGCACATCAGTTAGCAAGTTCGTATGTTCGTACAAGTTTGGTGGATGTGGGTTCGTTCTGGAAACTTTGTTCGTTTTTTTGGAGTGTTGGAGAAATATTTTGAAAACTTTTTGGGTGCAACACGTTTTATTTAGTGATATAACATGGTATGTGGTGCTTTTGTGTACTTTCATCTGGTTTCCTTCACTGGATCTTGTTAGCGTGTAACGATGCATCTGTTATACGTTCTTGCACTTCTCGGAGATTTCGGAAGGTGCTTCTTTTTAGGTGACTGAAGAAAAATATTTCACTTCGGTGGCTGCAATTGCTGAGCAGGTATTTCAATCGGAATCTGTGTCAGACTCGATCACTCTGACTCTTTTTCTGCACTGGCTTTCGTATTTGTGACCTGTGGGAAGAAAGCACAAGTGTAAATAATGGGTCATGCTGTGTTTTATATGTTTATTGATACTGTACAAAAATTGCACTTAATGGTACCTTGCACAATATTAAAGGTGATATTTGTTGCATGTATGGTAGGGTTGTTAAAGCACGCAGACATTATGTCTGGCTAGGTTGCATTGCATTCTTTTCCTGTTTCTGCAGGAGTACTACTTTTGGAGGTTCCAGGATCACTATCTGATGTGCTAAGTATGTGGGAAATCTGTTGATGTTTCTCCTCATTCAATTTCGAATAATCATTGAGAGACTGTAATTTCTTGTGGCCAGAAACTTGAATGATATCATTGGAGGACACATTGGAATCGATCAGTTTTTGCACTAAATGCTTATGGATAGAATGATTAGTGAGCCGTTTGTCAGTGGAGATTCTAGCTTTGTCAACCTTATTTTTTACTATTTTGCTGAGCGAATTTATACCAAGTGGTTGATTTTTGTACCAACCAGTAAGATATTGTGCTGTCGGTGTGTAATTGATAACTAAAAAAAAGGGTGCATCTGGGTGGTTTGCTTTGTCTGGACGTTTGTGACAGTACAGTTTGTAGTTTAATACAGGGCATTTGTTACTGTCTTTTGTTTCATACACTCTAGGTTTTACTGCTCTAGTATCTTTTGGATTAATACCACTTCTTGTTTTGGCTTGTCTCTTCTTTGTATACTCCAAATACTGATTGTTTTGTTCATCTTTTTTGAGTTGTATATCTCCCCATTTTAGGTTTCGTATTTCTGTATTTCCTCTAATGCCAAAACACAGTTTTACATTTAGCCACATAGTATTCATCAGGGCTTGAGGGCCATCATGTCCAAGTTGTTTCTCTGCATAAAGCTGGTCAATGATGTTATCTGTTAACTCATCTGCAGCTTGAGGTCGATTGCCTTTTCCTATCTCATTCAGTAGCTTTTGTTTCGATAGTAATACTTCTCTGGTTTTTAAAAATGTTTGAGAAGTGCTGATAGATTCTGGGTAATTGTAATCCTTAAGATATCTCTCCATGCTTTGGAATCTGGATCTTAGTGTTAGAGGTTCGTAATCAGTACCGTCTTGCCGTTTAGAAGTTATGAAATAATAGCACAGTATTTTGTCTAGCTGTTCAGGAGGTACATGCTGAATTGCTGTGTGAATGTGCAGCATGTCCTTCATAAATTTCTGTAAGGCATTTACATCAGCACTTGTTTTTTGGGTGGTATTTTCATTTCTGGTACTTTTTATGGAAAGGTCTATTTCTTCCGTGCCCACACCTATTGTATTACCAGTGCCTTCACCTTAATGTTTGCTGTCAATAATGTTGTACATCTGCTCGTTTGGATCTAGTAGCGACTCTTCATCTTTCTCAAATTGACTGCAACTAAGGATAACCTCTTCAGGAATATTTATAACCTTTTTTTTCTGTTTCAGACTTAATTTATTCTCCGTGTGCTGTTCAGCGTTTTCGGTAACAACACATTGTTTTTTGCCATACACATTTTTGACAACATTGTAATATCGGTTTCTGTTTTGCAGGGTGCGACTTGGATGTGATGCAGCTGCTCAGATGTGTGAAATGCTGCACTGAAAATGAAACTACTAATGCAGGTTAGTAGCTCGTGCCGGTACTGAGGTGCATCTAATTACTGATTAAACTAATTGCTCACACATTTCTCTATTGTAGAAGGCAGCTGTAGTGATTGCTGATGTATGCAAGCACTTGATATTAGTTGTCTGACGTATGCAGTGTCTGAATATTTCTACGGGAATGCCACTGTGCATATGTCAGCACTTGTTTATTCAATGGGGTGAAAATACAGTTTTATTCCACTGTGTATCACCTCACCCCATTGTATAAATATATATACCGTATATATATATATATATATATATATACATATATATATATGTGTGTGTGTGTATCTAGCTATCTATATATATATTCCGAGACTGCATAATAAACAGCTTAAAGTAAAAACTTATAAAACCAGCAAAAGGGGAAACTTTTTTCCAATAAGAACATCCATTGTATGGAGCACCCTGCCACAAGAATTGGTAGAGGCAACTAGTGCCACTGTCTTTAAAAACAAATTAGATGTTTGGTTGAGGGATAATAGATAAATAATGTCCCACATATATATAATATAACAAAGGTACAGTATCAAACACAAAACTTTAATGTACTGTATACTGCCATCAAAACCACTTACTAGTGGCCACATTCAAATACTGCTTCATTTGTGTATATATTTCCATAGTAGGTAGTACAGCCTATTGGTTATGGGCACTGAGCTGCAAACCTTGAGACCTGGGTTTGAATCCCATCAGCCCACACTTGCATACTGTGTGACCCTGAGCAAGTCACTTAACTTGCTTGTGCTCCCAGGTTGCACCTGGAAACAAGTTCAGGCTTAGTGCACCTTTCCTGGTTAAACAATTTCCCCTTTCTTTTCCGTTTTAGAATGATCAAGGTTAGGAAATGGCATGGGCCTTGATCATGCACTAAAATACAATTAATAATGCCTCACTGCACCCTTGCTGCAGAATAATCTGAGAAGTGTATTGTTAATAAAATGTGATGCCGTTTTGTGTGATGAAACATGATTATAAATACACTTCCCATTTATTCTCAACCAGGCCAACTGGTGACAGCTTGACAAGTTGCTATCAAATAGAAGACAAATGACCAAAATCTAAAATCACCCACCTAATATTTACAATTCTGCATATTGCAAATATATAAGGGAGGCAGTATAGTTCAGAGGTTTAAGACTCTGCACTGCAAATCTGGAGACCTGCTTTTGAATCCCGCAGCCCCCGCTTGCATACTGTGTGACCCTGAGCAAGTCTCTTAACTTCCCTGAGCTCCCAGGTTGCACCTGTCACAAGTTTTCAGCGTAGTGTGCCACTCCTGGTTAAACAATTGGGAAAAAACATATATATGTTTCATGTCTTTTATGTATGACCTAGTAGTAATGATAGTGTGGGTATCTAAGCAAGTATACGGGGACAGTAAGATGTTTATTTTTATGAAAGTGACTAGTGTTTTTCAATCAGACTTGAAAAATAGAGACACCTGTATATTTATTTATTTATTTATTTGTTTGTTTATTCATTCTTGGATTACAATACCTTTGAGCACATAACAACTCCTTTACAAAGGTTCCATATCAGTGGAAAGGGTGACAGATATACAATGGATGGTACTACATAAACTTTTCCACAAGAAAATATTTAAAATGAAATATGACATTAACAGTGCAACTGAAATTAAAACTAAGAATCGGTAGGAAATCAAAAATAACCTAATTAAAGGAGGCAGCCCAAGGTGCTTTGTCAAACAGGTATAGGTAGATTTGGGTGAACAAAAGTTGAGGTAAGTGAAAATAAAGAGTGGAAAGAAGGTGGATGGTGAGAGGGGGGAGGTGAAAGAAGGATCGGGGAAGGAAGCAGGAAATAGGGCAGAGTGGTTAGGTAGAAGATGGTCATTCGCAGAGAAAGGGGAAGAAGTAGGTACACAAGGATATGTCAATACTGCTGAGGTAGTGCCATGTCATTTGAAACAGTCACAGGAAGTGTTAACTGTAAGATGCTGATGAAGAGTGCCCTTAGTTGGTCCCCATTTTGGTAAAGAAGAAATATCACTGGGCAGTGCATTAAACCATAGTGGAGCTCTATATGGAAATGATTGGGAAATATCACCAGAATAAACTGACACATGGCAGCAGGGGTGGATTCAGACTATGACGTTAATAGTATTCCTAAAAAGCACCAAGAAGGGGGTTTGAGGGAATGTTCCCCCCTTCCCCAAGATAGGGGTCCCTGGCTGGAATTTTTTTTCCCCTGGGTATAGTCAGAGTGCCTGAGATCATCTTTCTGAGAACCAGAAAGCACACTTATTCCAATGTGCTCAGCTAAGAAAATAGTCCTGTTTAAAATAAAAAATATGGGATTCAATTGATGTCTCCTGTGGCTCAAATGGCTGCCCCCTGAGTGGATGACTTTGCCATCACAAAACAGAGATGTTGCTTTATCTTTCCCTTCATCAGAAGAACAAGAGCTGCAGCGGGGTGTACAAGCTGGTTGTGTGACCATGGCCTTCACTCAGATGCAGACCATTCAGTCTGATTTTGCTGGCCCTGATTAATGAATCAAGCTCGCAGGGTATGCAAACTTCTCCCCACTGTTTATACATGTCAATACTAGGTATTTACACTCATGACAAAATGACATGTTTCTGATTTACTGACTTTGTGATCGATATCATTATTGACTCCTAGCCACATTGTTAACTTGTAATTTACATTGTTGCTAAACTTGCCAATGTTAGTTTTCTGTTAACTTGGAGCAATTCTTTCCCATTTGGTTTGCTATTTCTTTGGGATGGTTCTTGAAAACAATGTGCTGCATCAACAAAGGTATCCGAGTTGCCCAAAATCATACTATAACATCTTTGTACAGTATAAAAAAGCATGTTGGTAGAATCCAACAAAAAGTATCAAAGTATCCAGCAACTCCGTATAAATACATCAAATCTGGCCTGAAACTTGTTTTATTTGTAATAAGTGGACACCAGTCCATTCACAGTGGAGAGTTCTGGAGAAGTCACAAAGCTGAAATTGGATAAAGTCTTGGGGCCAGACCACATACATTCAGGTATAGCAATGGAGCTAAGAAGAGAACTAGTGGTGCCTCTGGCCACCCTGTTCACAGAGTCACTCAACACAGAGGACTGGAGGAGGGTGCATGTAGTTGCACTGCACAAAAGTGGCAGTAGGGAGGAAGTGGGGAACTACAGGCCAGTCAGCCTCACCTCAGTGGTGGGGAAGATCATGGAGGGACACTGCTGAAAGAAAGGATAGTGGCATACCTGGAATCCAATAGCGCACAGGATTTGAGGCAGCATGGATTCACAGCAGGAAGGTTTTGTCAAACAGTTCTGATTGATTTTTTTCATTGGGTGACGAGGGAATTGAATCAGAGAGGGGCACTAGACATAGCCAACCTAGATTTCAACAAAGTCTTCGATACCATCCCACACAGAAGGCTCGTTAGCAAGATGAGTAGTCTGGGCATGGGGCATAAGATGATACATTGGGTTAGAAACTGGCTGATGGACAGAAGACAGAGGGTGGTGGTAAATGTGATCCAATCTGGGGGGAGAGAGAAAGAGAGGTGACCAGTGGAGTACCACAGTAATCAATACTGGGACCAGTCCTGTTCAATGTCTTCATTAGTCACATTGCAGAGGGGCTGGAAGAAAAGGTCTGCCTATTTGCAGATGACACCAAGATCTGTAACGGAGTGAATACTCCAGAAGGGGTGCAGAAAATGAAGAGAGACCTGGAGAAGCATAAAAGCTGGTCAAAGGTGTGGCAACTGAGGTCCAATGCCTAAAAAGTTCAAGATAATGCACCTGGGTAGGGGGAAAACTGGGGAGAGCTACAGATTGGAGGGGAGGTGCTGACTGTCATCAAAGAGGAAAGGGACCTAAGGGTCATCATACCTGATGACCTTAAGGTATCAAAGCAGTGAGCAAAGGCAGCAGGGAGGGACAGTGGCATACTGGGGTGCATAGGCAGAGGCATTACTAGCAGGAGAAGGGAGGTGGTGATGCTATTGCATAAAACACTCGTAAGGCCTCACCTGGAGTACTACATGCAATACTGGAGACCACACATGTGTAAGAACATAGACAAGGTGGAGGCTATCCAGAGGAGGGTGACAAAGATGGTGCATGGCTTGCATCCCAAAACATATGAGGAGAGTCTAAGAGACCTCAATATGTATTTATTTACTGGAGGAGAGGAGAGAAAGGGGGGACATGATAGAAACTTTAAGCACCACAGGGCATAACAAGGTGCAGGTGGGGGATCTTTTCCAATGTAGAAAAGATATGGGAACAAGGGGACATGAGACACGATATGACATTGAAGGGGGTAGATTAAGAGATAACATGAGGAACTTTATTTACACAGATGGGTGGTAGACATTAGGAACAGTCTGCCACAAGAGGTGGTGGGAGCAAGACAGTAGAGGGATTCAAGCATGCCTTAGATAGGCACAAGGGAACATTGAGTGGAGAGGGAGTGAAGAAAAGCTATTGATCACTTGTGATTAGTGACTGCATGCAAGTATAGGGCCTATGGGCAGACTAAATGGGCCAAGCAGTCCATATCTGCCGACAAGTTCTATGTATCTATGTATCTATGTAATGCCAAAAAAGTAGGGAAACGTGGTATAAAATTGCCTTACAGTATTGATTGTTCTCTTTGGAGAGGCATGTGTAATTTTGCAGGCTGAATTATTTACATTTGCTGGGTAAATCAGGGTTGTGAGTTTTTCAATTATTTAACCAGCAATGTTTAATGGTATAACAGCCAATCCAGCAGAAGGAGTTTTCAGCACAGAATCCATAGTGAAATGTATCCTTAGAAAATCACCTGGGAAATACTATCAGTTACACCCAAAATATGTACTAAGATGGATGCTGAATAGGTTACATAAAACCTGCACTGTACTAAAAACTTCTAAAAGGTAAAATGACTGGGAACGAGGTGGGTTTTACCTGGAAAATTTGACTCCTGCTTTGTAAATATCTATAATTTAAAGGGGCAATTTACTGTAATCATGCCATTTAGTTACAAGTTTTGAAGTAATAGTCTTGCCTAACATGAAAAAAATGTGCCAGATTTTACAGTATTCAAATAAAATACCTAACAGAACATTTTGCAAAAAACAAACCCCAGCAACTGGGACTGGTCTGGAATCGAGTCTTGTTTTATCTAGGGAAATGAATGTGATTTATTGTTTTTGGGGTCTCTTGACAAATCTCCCCATGGAGTGCAAGGTTGGGGTTTAGCATGACAGTGTGTCTTTTCACCAAAGTTCTGTATTCTTCCACACTTCATAAAACACTTTGCAAGCTGCCATTCTTCACAATCCTATGTGGTAAGTGCTAGTTTTTTTTGTTTGTTTTGTTTTTAGTGTGCAAAGTTATCTTGTTTGCACCCTGTACCTGGAAACCACTTCTTTTGTATTTCCTGAGTTTGTCTGATGGCTTATTTGATTATTTTCATTGCTTAAACTGTACTGAAAACAATCACTAGCAAATCACCAGAAATATGAAATAAGCTGGATATGGAATAGGTCACATAGAATCCGTTCTGTTCACCAAGCATCAAACGTTTGACATTGGCAAATGCCTGTAGCTAAAACTGTGTTGGTGAAAGACAAAAAATGGGCATCCCCTGCAGTGCCTGACTTTTGAAGGCTCCAGCATAGCATATTGTAAGTCAGGTTGAAGGAATCCATTTAGTAGTGAGGGAAAAACAATCTGTGCAAGGATGGGTGAAAATGAATGTGTGTTTTTGAAGAGAGTTATTTATTTGTATTAATGCCATGCAATATCTGAGATTTTGTTATCTAACAAAAACTGCCCAGTCTACCCTATTGTTAATTGCCCCCCCAACACACACAAGCATAGATGCAAAAGCATCTGTGTGACTCAAAGTCTTGCTTCTCTTATAGAAGCAAGTTCAGTTGGGAGGCAAAATTAGATTGGGAATGCAACCTATAAGAAATGTGCTGCTGGTTGATGCAGTATTTATCAATCAATCAATCAATCAATCAATCACTTTATTTAACCAGGCATAAACACCATTGAGCAAGCTAATTTTCAAGGTGGTCCTGGGCATAAATACAATACAGTACACTTCATAAGATTACAATTGAGGTGGACAACGGTACAAAAAAAAAAACATTGTGAAGGTGCCGGTCAATATGGGCCTATACATACTGGTCAACATAATTAACATGCAAAGGTACATAATGATAAGCTTTACTGAAATGAGAAGAGACAACAATCCCATATACACCTCCCAGCTCACTCATGTCTCACAGCCCGCCCTTTCCCAGTCTCATTCCCTCTGGCACCGGGCCTTCCTTGTGACTCCTTTCCTGCTTCGCATCTCCACTGCTACAAGACATTTTCCACCACCATCGGACAGTGGCCCATTAGCCTGCCAACTTCCTCTCCCGGTCGCATGCCTGCAATACTAACTGCCTATGGTGCCCTCTATCTCTTATTGTTACCGCAGCCAGCTGCCTACTCAAGCTGCTCGTAATATGAATGTTATCTCAAAGTATGTTATAACTGAGTATCTTTATTTTTTCTTTTAGTTGTTTTGGTTGTTTATTGTGCATTCTTTTACTACCTCTGTATGTATGTTGACCCTCATCCTTTGACGTGGAACCTTTGTAAACGAGCAATTTCTGCTCAAAGGTATTTGTAATCCGAGAATTTAATAAATAAATAAAAAAAAAATATAGTCTACACTGAGTAAGAGCTCATACCTAAATGATAAAAAAATAAGGAGGTATTAAGGAATAGGGTAGAAATTGAGGTGAAAGAGTAGGCAGCCAGAAGGGAGGCCAGAATAAGTAAAAGGTAGGGAATAGGCAGGGTCATCTTGGATTAAGGGAACTAGGCTTGTAGATCCTAGGTTTCTGTTGTTAGGAATGAGAGGTGGATGAGATACTTAGGTGTAGGATTTGAGAGTGGCACCTGAGGCTTAGGGGTCATCGGCATCTGAAACAGTTGCATGATTCCTTCAGATAATCCATTAATAGAGCTTTGAATGTGAAAATGCTAGGAAGTGAGGATCATTTTAATGAATCTTGCATAGTGTTCCAAAGTGATGGAAGTGAGAAGTTGATTGCTGCTGAGCCAAGTGTAGTTTTCACCCTAGGAATCTGGAAGCAGATTAAGGAGAAGCGTCTCAGGCCATAGGAACCTTTAGCCCATTTGAAGATGTTCAAAATGTATGCAGGAGGTTATCAGATAATGCTCTAAGAAAACAGAGGAGAGCATTCCTTTTTCTTCTAGTTGAGAGTGAGGTCCATCCTGAAACCTGGTATAGACGACAGTGATGTGTACTACGGGGTAGATTTAAGATAAATCTTAAAGCCCGGTGGTAAAGGGTGTCCAGTTTGTTTAGCATTGTTGATGGGCAATGACTATAAAGGAAGTCAGCGTAGTCCAGTATAGGTAGGAATGTAGTTTGTACTAGTCTCATTCTGGCTTCTAAGTGAGTAGGTGTTTAACGCGATAGAATAAACCTAATCGCTGTCTTAGTTTCTTCAAGGTTTCATTTAAGTGGCACAGAAAGTTGAGCTTGTTATCCAGCCAGAACCCTAGGTATTTAAAGGTATCAACTACTTCAAGGTGTTCATCTAAGAGTGTTCGGGTCTGTGTGATATGTCGACATCCAGAAGTAGACTTTGGTGAGAGAATCATTGCTTTAGTCTTTTTGGCGTTGAGGAGGAGCTTATGAGTGAGAAGGTTGTATTGGAGGGTGATGAAGTCTTTCTGTAGGTACTCATGGTCCAGATCCAAGGATGAATTTGTGGTATAGAGTACAGTATCATCTGCGAATAAGTGCACATTTGCTGTGCCCAGCTGCGAGTCCAGATTATTGATGTATATTGCAAAGAAGATAGGGCCCAGGATGGAGCCTTGTGGGACTCCTCGTAACAAGGATTTTTGTGGGGACAGACTTCCTATGGCTTTGACTTGTTGTAACCTATTGGTTAGGTAGCTGGTGAACCATTTAATGGCAGAACTATCAAGTCCGATGTTACTCAGTGCAGTAAGCATTTATCAGGCTTCTCTTCCTTGCTTACTTGCCTGTTTAGGGGTTGGGGGGGGTCACTCCATTACTTGTTCAGGCTTTCATTCTGGATCCCATTGCCTTACCTGCGAAATATTAAAATGAAGGTTGAAATAAACATGGAAGCCTGGGTATGGTGATGGGTTTATCTTTCTCAAGCTGTATGCCGTTATTTTTGCTTTTAACTAATTAGCTTTCCCCACAAAAAAGGGTCAGGTGCTCTGTCTCAGCAAATTGTACTGATCACCTAGGCATAAAAAATAACCAGAGAATATCTGAGTATAGTCTGCACCCATCAGTGCCCAAGGTGACTGCATCTGATTCTCCCCCAAAGACAATTTCTTGACTATGCATTTTTTGTTTATTTATCAGCTTGTGCCTCAGAGTTCACATTAAAGGTTCACTGTTAGATATCTATTTGAGTATTGAATTCTGACTCCTATATCAGATCTGGTTCTGTAGCCCCCATAAGGTTGCTGTATCATAATATGTTGTGGAGGCATGGAAACTGCAATTGCTGTTGCCTCTTTGTCCCTTGTGCTATTATGTGTGGTTCATAGTTCAGTGCTTATGTAACGTATATAGCTGAATGATGAAGATGGTTGTTGGATACAGAGGCCAGCATAAAGAAGACAGTGTTTACTAGGTAGTAGTATAGAATGTTTGTGCTTAGGTACTTGGATGCTTGAATTGAGTTGTTTGATGATATTGGATGGTTTTGGCCTTTCTCTGTATCCCACCTGTAGGAAGGAAGCTTGGTTTAGAATTATGAAAGCCCCCCAGAGGGATAAGAGTACTGCAGAAGGAGGAGGTGTCGGGGAAGATGGTGGGTGACTGTGACTCACTCTAAGCAAAGCAGGAGTCAGCTGCTTTGATTAAATAGGCTGTGGGGGAGGAGCTCTTCCCCCACATAATCATGGGCTGATCCCTTTAATTATGTGTGATTCATAGCTCAGTGCTTATGTAACGTATATAGTTGAATGATGAAGATGGTTGTTGGATACTGAGGCCAGCATAAAGAGGACAATGTTTACTAGGTAGTAGTATAGAATGTTTGCGCTTAGGTACTTGGATGCTTGAATTGAGTTGTTTGATAATATTTGATGGTTTGGGCCTTTCTCTGTATCCCACCTGTAGGAAGGAAGCTTGGTTTAGAATTATGAAAGCCCCAAAAAGAATATAATATCAATGATTGTTCTTTAACTGAATACTGAAGAAGTCATGCATGACAACACCTAATGAAAGGAATAGACGATCACCTCCTCCAACTCTGGAGAGTGTGACCAGTAACACTCAGGAGAGGAAAACCCCCCTTGGGGGGAAACCTCTGAGGACCCATGGCTACTGACCTGCCCGTCCTTCTGGGCATACTAAAGGAGAGAGATCCTAATTAAACTAAATTAATCAGCTAAATCTGAATTCTAATTTGTAGAATTTAATCCAGATAAATGGAGCTTAAGAAGAACTGAATTATAAATGTTCAGTGAAGTAATTTCCTCCTAATAAAGTCCGAGTCCGAGAAGCCACGTACAATTCGGAATGATGGAGAATAGATATATGAAGAACCTTCTTCCAGACTTCGGTTGATAGAGGGCATAATCCAGGAAATGTATGATAGTGGAGATGAAGTTGATGACTGACGAATTCAATACAGGAGACCAGACGCAGATAATTGCATCCAAACTTGACATCAACGAGGCAGGATGAATAGAAGTAGTACGACTTTCTGATTTCTAATAGAAGGCTTGTGTAGTACGTGTAATGAAAGAAGGCTTGTAGCCAGGCTACTGATTCATGAATCCAGTTCTGATAAGTGAAGTATAGTCTTAGGAATTGATATGAAGGCAATGGCTGTAGAGCTGAGCTGGAATAATGGCAAGCTGTAGAGGATAATCGGAGACACTGATGCGAGGTATGAAGCATCCAAGTAGTAGAATATGGTGAGCCCAAAAAGTAAGCAAGTCAGGTGGACTGCTAATCCAAAGTGAGAGGTAGAGGGAGCAGGGATTGCACCCATGAAGGCAGATGAGAAGGAACAGGACGTGGCAATCAACCCCTGAAGAAAGCGTAGCTTAACCGACAGCTGGTGAGGTAGGAGAAAGAGGCGGCTGATTCCAGGTATGGGAAGCGCAGTCAGACCCATGGAAGTCTGCTGGTAGACTAGAGTGTGGCAGTTAGTCCTCCAGTGAGAAGTGCAGTTTTTCCATCAGCTGGAGAGGTAAGTAGAGAGGTGACTAGCTCCAGGTAACAGGAAAATGCAGCCAGACCTACGGAGGTCAGCCAGTAGGAATAGTGCATGGTATACCGCCTCTAGGAGACGTATTTTGTGTCAGGTTAGAGCAGAGTAGTGCTGCATTTGTAAGGCAGATGTAGAGAATGGAAGGGTGCTGAGGACAGACGTAGCCATTAGAGCAAGGATGGCAGGGATCGCATTGACGAGACCGTGGCATAGAGATGGCAACTTGACGAGGAATAGCATTCGAAAATGTAGGTATGCAATGTTTGAAGCAGCAATAATGGGACGAGACACGAATAGTTGAGTATAAGAGTCCTGGATGGAGATAACTGAAGAAGCTGAGTCAAATGGAGTAGCGTTGTCACAGGGACCAAAAAGCGGTAGAGCACAGTCAGGATAAGGTCTGCATGAGAGGTGCAACTGAGTGACCTGGAAAGGGTGAAGCAGCAGCAATTCCACATAGCTGAAGCAGCAGGACAAAGCGTCTAAGAATAGAGGAGGAATGAAGAAACGGCCAGATGTGGATCCATAATAAAGGAGCTTCTGGCTGGCTGACGGCATCAGGTAGGCGTATAGTATAGTAGAATGTGGGAATCTCCAGGCCCTGAGCTGGGCGAGGCAGAAGTATAGCAGAAGCAGGTAAACTTCCCAGCCCAAAGGGTGAAGGCAAGTTGGAGCAGCAGGCGATTGGCAGGTAAACCTCCCAGCCCGATGGGCGAAGGCAGGTCGTAGAGTCAGGCACGTAGCAGGTAAAGCTCTCAGCACGATGGGCGAAAGCAGGTCTTACAAGCAGGCAATTAAGATGTAGTAGAATATAGGAACAAAGGACCTCCAGGCCTGTAGGGGCACATGTCTGACGAAAACGATGGCTAACCTCCGGCCTCGGGGGGCGAGGCAGGTTGCAGAGCAGTCGCACATAATGTAATGGAAACATTGAACTGCAAGCAATGGAGAAGGTCATGTCCTGGCATGTAGAGGTCGCAGTAAATATGTAAACAGAGGTAGATGGATGCCAGCTCAGGAGGAGCACAGTAGAATGTAATGGCAGGTTAGTCATGATGACACCAAGTCCTGGGAGGGCGAAGCAGGTAATATGTGCAAGGAAGGTAAGAAAGAGAACCTGCACAAAGTTGTAATAGCAAGCGTGCTGCATGATGTAGACATAGGAGCAGGGAAGCGGGGCAAAGTGTCCAAAGAAATAGATGATGAATGTTGAAATATCAAAATGTGAATCCATAGTGAGGAGCTCCTTGGCTGGCAGCCACAGCAACAGGTAGGCGTATAGGAGGATAAGTGAATCTGTAGGCCCCGAGCTGATGAGGCGGGAGTAGAAATAGCGTACCCTTGGCCCGAAGGGCAAAGCAGATCAGTAAAGCAGGTAAAGGTGGCACTGGTGGACCCCACGAAGTCAGTTGGTAATGTGCGCAAGATGGCAGCTAGACTCTCAGAAGCTAGCATGCACAGTTGTACCCCTCGATATCAGTTGATAAGGTAAGTAGTGCATATGAAAGTGCAGCCAGACCTACGGACGTCTGCTGGTAGTAATAGAATGTGGCAGCTAGTCCTGTGATGAGATGCGCAGCTCAACTATCAGCTGGTGAGGTAAGTAGGGTGGTAGTAGTAGTAGTAGTCATTAAACTGGAAATGTGAGCAGCAAGATGATGAATGAAAATTAGGGATCCGGGTAGTACAACTTAAAGGTGAGAAAGAACTGGCAGTGAAGTTAATCCCGGGTCAGAGTGGCAGGTAAGCCCCATGGAGGCTAGGAGTACTGAAGTCAGAGCAGAGAAGAGTAGGCCTGTGCAGAGGATGCATAACGTAGGCAGTAGGAGAACAATAATGTCTAGCAATCTGCAGGAAGGGGAGAGGGAGCTAGGGCAGACCAAGTGCTCGGGACTTATAGGAAGCTGCAGCGAACAGCCACTTAAGGAGGCGTACATGGTGCAGCTCCATGTTGTGAATTACCACCAGAAACTCATGAGCACTGCAGATGCAATGTAAATGATGCATTGAGGAAAGACGTAGCAGGGATTTACTACCGCCATGGAACGGGAGCAGCAGTGGCAAACAGAATGGTGCATAGTAAAGTTGTAGCAGTTATAGAAGGACTGTAACTAGCTAGTGTATTGTTCAGCAGTGTACTGGGAATGGCAATGAGTAGCAATACACAAGTCATTTAGATGACAGCTCAATACCGCATAACGTACCACCGGTTGATAAGAAACGAACATGCCCTGCAATAACTGGATAATATAATAAGGAATGCAAAGCATCAGTGATATGTCCAGTATGTGCTTAGCAATGCATAGAGAGGTGGTATGCCAGGTCATTGATGAGGCCCAGTGGAGCATAGGAATAATCTTCCGCCGAGTGCTCAGTGTGACTAAAGTCAGTCCAGAACCAGGAAATATAGTAAAAATGAAGAATACAGACTAGGTAGGAGCCAATACCAGAGGGCAGAAGGCAGGACCCACTGGCTGTAGTTATAGGCGGCAGAACCCACTGGCTGTAGTTAGAGGAGAACCAGGGTAGTGTTCGGTGGAGAGAGGCAGCATCAGTTGGCAGCAGCGGGAGTGCACCATGAAGAATCCAGGCTGAGGATCCAAATGAAGTGTGTGAGCGGCTCGGGAGAATGAAACCTTTGCTGCCGCCAGCAGTGGCACTTGGACAGGGAAGGCAGTGGTAGAATAAGTAGCATGTGAGAGCAGGAAGCAAGAAAGAGAGGAGCAAGGGCAGCAGCATGTCAATGAGCCCCCGCAGTACAGCTTAGGCAGCACGGAGCAAGCAGGAGGACTCCCCCCCCCTCAGAGAGAGAGAGAAAACACAACATTAAGTTACGGCAGAAATGGAAGGCAGCCAAGCCACAGACAGGAGGAGAATGAGCAGGAGACAGGTGGGGGGAGGGGAAAACAAGATGAAGAACAGAAGAGCAGCTACCATGAGCAGCAGCATACCAGTGAGTGCGACTCGCTTTAAGCAGAGCGGGAGTCAGCTGCTTTGATTAAATAGGCTGTGGGGGAGGAGCTCTTCCCCCACATAATCATAGGCTGATCCCTTTATTTGAAAGGTATTGTGGACAGAGCTGAGTCTGACAAGCAGGCTGGAGTTGTTAGGCCACTTAGGGGGCCTGAAGACAGCTGCAGATGGTTGGACCACATCTCTTGGCATGGTCACTAACTCAATGATTTGCCCAGTGGTCATTCCCCAGTCAGCTATTCCTCACCCACAGAAGAAAGACAGTCGCCAGACTGTCACACTTGAAGACCGACAAAAGCAGCATGAATCTAAAATAACTGTTTTACCTCATTTGCGGCACTAGTAACCTTACCTATTGGAGACAGTGTTGTCAAGGTACCCTAACAACCCAGGTTAAAGGGGCATCAAGCAGGTTCAATTAATAATTCTTAAATTCCAGTACATAGCTCAGTGTTAATCTACAGTAGGAAGGCTGAAAATGAAAAATCCCTGTTCGGTGGTTTCTGGCTGCAGACAATTCCAGCAGATGCACTTCAGAAATGTTCAGTTGTACCTCCTGTAAAACCCTGAGATGTGTGTGGCATAGTAATAACTATGAAATACTGTATGTTGATTGTCCTTTGAATTAAGATGCCTCTCTGATGTAGCTGTACAGTACCTCTGTGTGTTGTAGGGCAGATGAACATTTTGCACCACCCTGCAGTGTGACAATCGAATGCCTCTGGAATTGACAGTTAACATACTGTAGTAGCCGCCACTGAATAATCCACATTGGTAACAGTTGATCTTTCATATACTCGATTTTCTTCCACGGGGAGCTTTTTAAAGATTACTGTAACCCCCAGGGGGCGCTATCCTAAGGGCTACCACCCCTGCCTGTCTCAGCTGTGAGAGGGTAAGGGGCCCAGATCCGTTGACGGGTGCCTCCACCCAGAGGTCGGGGTTAGGACAGTCAAGGTTGACTCGGTCACAGCCCTCTGGGTTGCTGCAACCCCCCCTTCTTCTCACTAGTGGCTCACATGGAGTAATTACAATGCTCTCCCCCTGAACACTTACCCCCGGCTCGAACCGCTCAGCTCACTCTGGGGACCCCCTGGAAAGTAAGGTACAATTATCAAATATTCACTATGCAGTATATCACCAGTAAGACACAAACCAGCCAGGGTACGGCTGCAAAACAAACAATCGGATTTATTTAAGGGGGGAATAACAAGGACAGGGGAAATCGGGGCGATTGGCTTACCACTAATATACATATGTATATATTTGCCTACCTAGGGCTCTGTGCACAGGCCTAAACCTATCAGTTACTGTCTATGGGTACCCAAGCCCTAATGGATAGTTTCTTGATGCAGCTGGTTGGGGCCCTGCCACGAAAGAGCATTCAATTCCTATGAAGATTTGATGGAGCCAGGAAGCTCAATTAGTACAGTCTGCAATACAACAAAACGACTTTGTCTTTGTTGGTAACCTTAGCAGGGAGCTACCCTGATTTAGTACTCACAACTCCAACAGAGAACCACTCTTTCACCGCTTACAGGGCTGAGCCTGAGCTTCAATGGCATCCTCACACATTTATATGGAAAACAACAGAGGGGTACCATACCAGGCAGCTGCTTCCAGGACCCGACCGAACTCACACCTATGCGGGCATCTCATTGCAGCCTCACTGTCCTGACAGACCGAGAGTGATTCAACAGATTCTCCAGTCCTCTACAGGGTGAGCCTGGTAAGTAGCTGTGCAACTCACAACCTCCTCTGACCGCTTCCCCCGCGGATTTAGTTCAAAGCTGTCCGCTATGCAAACGGCCACCTAAGGCCTTTTACACGCTTCCCGTGTGGATACTTATCACCACTGGAGCAAGAGGCTCCTTCTCTACTCTCAGCCACTGCATCTCTGCCCTTCTGGCAGTTGGGGCCAACCTTCTCATTGGGTGCCACCCACTCCCATAGGTGGGCTGCAGACACCAGGCTATGAGACCTGTCTCGATTGGTGCAAAAAGGTGCCTTGAGTCATACTTCTCTTCCCAGGATTACTAGCTAAGTCATCATTGGTCAGCTGGCTCTATCTAGAGTCCCAATGTACTGATTGGTCCAATTTGGCAGTTCAGGACCAAAATGGAGGAGATAATCAGAACAGTCTTTTCTGCAAAGAAGGCAGGTTAGAACAACTACATTATCATTATTACTCTAAGTTATTTCCAGCAAATAGTTACATCCCTCAGCAGAGCTCTCTCTGCATACTTAGTGATGGCAGAATGGAGCTATTTCCAGCACCCTGGGCATGACTCGAGCATAGAAACACTCAAACCCTCCTCCGGAGTAATCATGACTGCAATTAGGCAGCTCTTAAAGAGACAATACTGGAGGCTTCAAAAGCACTCACCACGCCCGCATTTAGCGGCCTTACGCCGAACACCAACCAGGCATGGAGCATCTAGGCAAGCTCTGGGAAAGCTTCTGGGAACCCCCAATTGTAGGAGGATTACATTATGTTTTTCAATTTCAGGTGATCCTCTTAAAATATTAACGCTTTAAAAGCAAGCAGCCCCAACAATCACCTATCCTTATTTTTAAATAATTACAGTATTTGTTTCTGTGCTTGTAACTCCAGATAAACTTAGAATGAAAGCGAGTTGTGTTTTCTTATCCACGGTATTTATGGGCCATAAAACCTGACTGCATACTATGGATGCATGCATGTATGTATCTATGTATGTGTATAACAGACAGACAGCCCAACAGATAGATACTGTAAATAGAGTGCTGTTGTGTAGGAAGTTAGTGGAAGGGAACCCCGGGAAACTGTTTCTTTTTTCCACAGTACTTTAAAACTGTTAGAGAAGTTGGAGACGCAGAGTGATGGGCTGTTCTTCTATTTACTACAGAGAATTCAGGAATGGATAGAGACTGATTGA
Organism: Neoceratodus forsteri; assembly: GCA_016271365.2. Classification (NCBI taxonomy): domain Eukaryota; kingdom Metazoa; phylum Chordata; order Ceratodontiformes; family Ceratodontidae; genus Neoceratodus; species Neoceratodus forsteri. Next base: position 1,746,121,854 of record CM057449.1, read on the forward strand.
GGACAGAATGATGCAAAAAGATAGGTTGTATTTTTTTACCAATCACTACACAGATTACTTATCATAAATGTAAATGCTTCTTGCAGAATTCAAACAAAGGCATGAGTCCACAAGGGTTGTAATTATTTAAGAGGTGTACCACAAGGTTCCATCTTGGGCCCCATCCTCTTTGCCATTTACATCAACAATATTGACTCTACTCTCTCACAATCTAATATTCACCTCTTTGCAGATGATACTGTCCTATATGTCAGTAATCCTTTACCATCAAAGGCCTGTGATCTTTTACAGTCTGAGTTCTCCCTCCTACAGCACAAATTACTAGAAAAGAAACTACTATTAAATGCCAAGAAAACGAAAGCTATGTTCTTTGCCACCAGGAACCTCTCTTCCACTATCCCATCATTCACCCCCAATTATCTACCATCCTTGGTGAAAATCTGGAATATGTGGACAAATTCAAATATCTTGGAGTCTGGATTGACAATAAAATTGACTATACTAGCCACATTGAAGAGCTCCTGAAAAGCTCAGACAGAGACTTGGCCTATTTTATAGGATCAAACACTACCTGACCAGAGACTCCAAACAAAGTTTAATCCTGGCATCATTCCTATCCCTTATTGATTACGCTGACTTCCTATATGGTCACTGTTCCTCTCCATTTAAATAAATTGGACACCTTATATCATAGAGCTCTCAGATTCATTACAGATCTTCCCTTCAGCACCCACCATTGCTCTCTCTATAATGCAGTCGGTTGGACATCCCTACACCATAGAAGAAACAAAAATGCTGCTGTATGGATCTACAAAGCTCTGACAAAAAAACTCCCATCCTACATTTCAGATTGTTTCACCCAGATCATATCCAGGCCTTATGCCCTAAGGAACAACAATCTCATCATACTGAAGATTCCTACTACCTGCACCCGGTATGGAAGGGCTGCAATCAGCTATTCCTAGCACTTATCTGGAATTCTCTTCAAAGACCTTGAAATTGGACTCCCTCATTCCATTAACATCCTTCAAAAAGCTGTACACTAGTCTCTTCCCAGAATCATGCAATTGCTTCAATAAGGCCTAGTCCTCTCACACCCCCTTTTTCTCCCCTACCCCTTTTTGCACTGCCCCCTTATTTTTGCTTTCTACCCTTCTCCCACCTACTTCATACATAAATGATCCCCCAATGTCCCATCAGCCTAGCTTTATTCCTCCAGTACTGTTTGTTTCTTTCGTTCTTAGTATAACCAAGATCCAATGTCAAATTGCCATGTACATATGTAAATATTTGTATATCTGTTTTCATTTACAAAATCTTTGTATTTGTATTTTATCTGTACCTTGTTTTTTCTGTAAAACTTTAACTTTATATTGTTAAGACCAATCAGGTCCATCTTGTAAATGAGCTATGCTCAATGATGCTCGCCTGAATAAATAAAGATTTTGATTGATTGATTGATTTAATGGTAAAATTTGGCCAATGTCATGGCACTACACAGGGTAAAAAACATTAATTTCACAGCACTTCACGGACTGCTCCTGAAACTGAAAGCGCTAGTGTAAAGTACTATTTTTTACATTTTTAGTAGTGGAGTAGTTTGATATTTAATTTGATGGTGTCTTTATTGGTAACTGATAAGGGATACTCTTACATTTTCTAACATGAATGACCTGGCCTGTTATTATTCCCCCCCCAAGAAAGGACTGGAGGTCACGCAGTGGTGGCAGATGAATGGTTTAGAATACCATACCTGTTGGCACAAACTGTGTTTGGGATACAGCATATATTTTTTTTTCATTCTGATTCTGAATCAGTTGCTACTCTTCTTTTTTCCATCCCCCAACCCCAACCCCATCCAGCAAGCCTTCACAGAGAAATTACTGTTCTTTTATGACAAAATGAGTGGAGCTGGCATTGACTGCACATATCAGCACCTCTCTATTGTGACGGTAGCATTTCAAGAAAACATTTGCATTTTTTATCCAAAGAGGGAGGTGGACTCTAGAAAGCATCTGTCATTTTTGAAATGGTGAATCAGAGTGTGCATTGCTAGTGTGGAGCATGTTTTTAAAAATGAAGACAGAAGTGCAAATCTTTCTCCTCCTATATCACCTACAGTACAGTAGCGATGTTGTAGTCAAACAGTGTAGTTTGACTTTTGCAGCACTTGGCCCTGCCATCTTCATGCTACTGTCTAAATGTTATTTTGCATGCTTTTCATAATTTGGGTTGGCAGGGGTGGTGAGAAGGTAGGCTTCTGACTGAACAGAAGACTAATTAAAATTTGAGTCGTGGTGCTATGCCTGGTCCTGTAACTATGTGCAGCACAGGCAGTTCTGTTGAGGCACACTTCTGGCGACAGAACTTCATGTATGTGGAATCCAAACTGACAAATAAATGAAGTGCCCAGTATCTTGGGTTCATCTTCATGCAGGGTTCTCAGAAGTTTATGTACATTGTCATGCTCAAGACAGAGGGACACGCACGGTAGCAGGACTAACATGTTTTGTGTGTGAAGGGAGTGGCTTTATTGATTCTAAGGGGTGCAGTGTTACTTCTGACACCCCACATCCATTCCACCTCTTCATTAGCAGATGTATCAGACAGGTGGCTCCTCACATAATTTTGCAGCCATCTACTCTGGTGAAGGTTGTAACTGTGCTCACCTTTGTGGGAGCTGAGGGTAGGCTCATCTCTCGTTATGGATGAAGTGAGCATTCGTCATATCTCTTCCTTGCATCCTGTTGTTGGTGAAGGGGAGCACTTGTGGAAAGTTTTTTTCTTTTTTTTTGGGGGGGGGGACACCATCCTGTATCAAATGTTGGTGCAGGGGTCACAGGTACACTTACTTTCCTGGTGTAGCACTGGTCACAGTGGATGTACGAGCTATGAAATCAGGTCCCTCTAGTGTAAATGTTTCCTTGTATGTGAGCAGGTCTTATTTAGAAATTATGATTTCTAGTGCTGGGGATGTTTTATAGACTACTGGCTGTAAATTACTAATTGAAATAAATACTGGCATGCGGTCCCCACGCAGTGTCAATGAATGAACACAGATCTATCACTTAGTGGTGTGTGTCATGCAGCTGGCACATTCAAAAATGATTGACATGGTACCTCGCACCATGACACTAATGCAGTCAGGCCCTGTAAATGGTGGAGATGATTTTTAATAAGCCCCCGTTTCAAAAGTGACACAAAAACCAACTATACCAGCATCACAGCTTGTGATGGGACAAAGCAACACAGATATTCAGGGCACCTCCATGTATAGGATAACAATGAAACATGTCCCGGCACCACTGCATACTACCTCTTTAATTTGTCTTTGTTCCCTTTGTTAGATCCCTTCAGAGTTGGGTGCTAGGGGTACAGTCCGAGAAGGCAGTGCAGTAATATCATAGGTTTAGTTAATGAATTCTTACTTGACTGCTGTATTTGTTTAATATATGTCCTTCTTTGGGGTTTACTGATTGAATTTTCAGATACAAGGGCAGGGAAACTGGAGATCGGATTGAAGGTGGTTTGGAGACAGTAATTTTTATTTTCAGCAAATCTTTTTTTTTTTACAAGTGTGTGTGCATGATTTGGGGACTGGGAGTGAGCAGCGGGAGGACAGAGGGAGGGTTCAGTTCTGTGCAAGGGCAGGGAAGCTGGAGATCAGACTGAAGGTGGTCTGGAGAGTGATTTTTTTTACTGGTGGGTAACAGCCAATCAGAAGGGAGGATTATGGTGCAAAGTTCAAGACTGCCCTGAAGTCTGAGAATCCAGGGAGTCGAGCAGTGAGGAGACGCAAGGAAGCTGAATGTATTTAAATGTAATTGTCACAAATTCACTCAGCAGGTCAGGCCCTCTACTCCCAAAGTGCCAACCTCTGAGCGCATCTTGTGAACAGTGTAATAGACAAGGTAACCCTCTTGTCTGTTTTTGTGAGTTCGGATCAACCTTTGGTCTCAGTTCTGGAGGGATTCAAACTGTTAACCTCTTGCTAGCATACCTAATGCACAGGCTCAGATATGTCTGTCTTCAGGGGGGCCAGATATCTTTGCCTATGGGCACCTAACCAGGTATTCAGAGATGAACCCTTAAAACTTAATAAAGACCTCTGATTTAAAATGCTTCTGTTTTCGGTTTGGTAGCACCATACAAGCTATATGTCGGTTGAACCATAACTATTTCTTAGCAAAAGAAAGCAATTCAAAGACAGACCAGGTTTGCTCTAAAATTAGAGTTTTTACTAAAATATATACTAATATGTCAAACATACAATACAGAACTCTTGTAACACAAGACATACATTTCTTTAAACAAAACATGGTTTAAAACAGTGCAATTCCTACAAGTATATTTATATTTTGTCTAGCTTTCTAAATACCTGTTTTCAGTGCTCAGATGTTTCCTTAGTCAGTGTCAGATACAAATGCATCTATACAGTGAAAGAGAATAATCTTTTCAAGCAATATTGGCCAACCCCTTTTTGATGAAGTCATCCAGCCCCTACTCTGGTCAAATATCTAACAAAAATATATTTTTATACAACCACAGGTTGCAATTTTATTAATCTATATTATACAGCTATACAGGATGTATTAATTCTGCAACCTTAGCATAACTCAAGTTTCATTGACACCTCTTTTGATCTCATGCTGTACCCTCTTCACACAGGCTTCATAGGGTAATTTACAACTTTACACCTCTATGTAATATCCTAGCTTCCCTTATTTTAACGTCATAAACCTAGTTTATGATTTCTCTCTTAACAAAATTAACTTAACAACTCTGTAATTAGCTCAGAGAAACAGGATCCTTAATTAAAGTCTTACAGTAACACATTGTCTCTAAAAAGACTGAGTGTGTGATACAATGCTGTCAGCAGTTCTCTTGGCCTACATTTGTCAGCTAAAATCTGGGTGGGGGAATGAGAGAGGTCATTCCTAGACCATTTGAATTTTCAGCAGAGACATTAATATATTTTATATTAAAAAAATATAATATAGCACTCAGAACTGGCTGTCTACGTCACACTAATACATCTTCTTTTTTTTTACCGGCATGTGTGTGCACAATTTAGGGATTGGGAGTACAGGGGGAGTGAGCAGGGGACAGACAGAGGGGGGGTCCAGTCCCATGCCTGGGAGTCCGAGCGAATTCAGAGTGTGGGGCAGTGACAGACACAAGGAAGCTGTGTAATGAGCTGATTTTGATGAAGGGCTCCTGATTTAATGGCACTGACTGAGCAAATTTGCAAATTTCACGGTAATCATGAAATCCATGCCCCCTCCATGAAATAATTACAGGAGTCTGCGCTTTGCTCCTGCATGCCCTGCATTACAGATCAAGCCCTATTTTGAAATTTACTGGTTCTTGGGGGGAGGTGGGGTGGCTAGGATGGCTAGAAAGACATGGAAGAGAAACATACTGCCTCAAAAGGTACACTTTGCCACAGCAACCAGGGGCTGCCCCATATTGTAGCATCAGCTTCTCTCAGTAAACTGCATATGCAAACATGCAGAACTGTTCAGGACAGAACCAGAACCTGATGCTGCAATGAAGGGCTGATCCCTGATTGCTGCGGCCAAATCCTTTCAAGTTGGTTGCAGGCTTGCAAACTAGTGTCACCACCAGCCTGTGCTTGTATTGGTGATAGGCAGCCAAGCCCACAAAAGCAGTGTTGGCATTGGCTGCAACAGTGCTGCACCTCCACAACCCACTTCTCCTAAGCTGCCACAACATGTTTCTTGTGCATGCGTAAGCAAACATAAAAAGGACCTTACATGTTTTTTTGTCATAGGATGGGGACTATTGGCCATGGCATCCACTTTGCCTTCATTAGGATTAATGTGCCTATTGCCAATGAGAAACCCTAAGTATTTAGTTTCATTCTTGCCTATGGAGCATTTGGTTGGGTTTATGGTTATCTTAGCCCGGGAAATGGCCTATAGTACCACTTCAAGATGGTGCAAGTGCTCCTCCCAAGTAGAGCTAAAAAACACAACAACATCGAGGTATGCAGTGCAGTAGGCTGTATGTTGTTGTAGAGTACGGTCCATAAACCACTGAAACATGGCAGAAGCACCATGCAGCCCAAAGGGGGTAATAATGGGTATATCCATGTATACAAGTTACACCAGTTTTAGGGCCACTAGTAGTTAGCCTGTCTTCCAAATCTGCTCTGACCAGGGTCTGTCTGTTACCTGAGTCAACCAGACTGTTTACCACCACTTGACCAATGGTAACAGGGAGAATGAACTGTCCCCAGTTGGCTAATACTAATTGAGTTGGTGTGGACTTTTTCTTGGTGCAAAATCTGGCAATGTAGCCCTTCCCTTGGCATTCTCTACAAATTATGTCTGAATTAAAAGGTTGACTTGGTTTAAATGGCTGATTACTCCCTGCAGTCTTAGAAGTAACAGGAGAAACAGTGGTGGGCCTTATTGTAGCATTTGTTGTTCCTGGACAACTTCGTTGTCTGTTTGGATGGGCAGCAAGGTAGTCCTCAACAAGGAAAATAGCCTTCTCTGCTGTTTCTGGTGCACCACGTCATAATGTCGTATGCTTAATAGCGTAAAGCATTATGGCGAAACATGGACCTGTGCGGTCTCCGAGTTGGACCCCCCCGGAGTTGGAATCTTTAGTGGGGAGGGTCCAGTGGGTGCAGCCCCCTGTAACATGGGTATGTCAAGAAATCGTGCAATATGATTGTGCTGCATGGCATTCTGCCATGCAACATAATGACCCCGTGCCTGTTTCTGGGTGGTGCTACCTCACCCATGTCTGCACGTCAGATGGCAATACCTTTACAGACTGCTCCAAAATAATCAGTTCTAGGATCTGTTCTGGTCTTTTAAGTCTGGGTTGCAACCATTTCTGGCATAACTCTTTTAGTCTCATAAAAAAAGGATGCAGTGGGAGTTTATGAAGTGAATACCTTTACTGTGTTTTTTAAGGTGCTCAAAAAGAAATTAAACTGGGGTCTCCCTTATCTGAATAGAACCTGCTCCATCAAGGGGCTGGCTGATTGATCCCTTCCACTTCCTTATATACAGCTCTAATTGTGCTCAATTGAATTGTGAATCTCATAAGTTGAAACCTGGCTTTGATTTGCACAAAAACCTGATTTAAAGAAGAGAAACAAGTACTGAAAAAAAAAACAATCCATAGAACGAATTGGTGTGTGCCCCCATGTTCTCTCTATAGAGTCTTCACAAAACATCTTAGAGTGGGTGCACAGTAGGTAATAAAGGAATGAAAGAGATCGAGCAGCCAGCCCCTTGGGGGAAAATTACAATCCACTTTCCATCTCTTTCATAAAAAAAAAAATTACAGCCATGAGTTCCATTCAGGTAAATGAGTTTCCTGTTTTATTGGTTCTGAGTACTGAGAAAGGTACTCTTTAAAGTAAGGGTTCCAATTTAAAACCAGGACCTGATTTTTCCAAGCACGGTCCTCAAAATGCCAAGTCACTCAGATAAGTGATTAGGATAGTTTCCCACCTTTTATTAACTGATCCCCAAACCAGACTCCATGTGCCCAATATTCAAAAGTTTGTGTGGGCACTAATAGGTCTTTGCCCGTGCAAGACAGGGTTTGCGACGGATCCCCATATTCAAAAGAGGCCGTTGAGTGAACAAAGAGGGTTAGTGCCTGCCCAAAACATAATGTGGGTGGGCAAAAGGGCCATGCACAAAAGGGTTTAGCATGGTCCTTTTGCACAGTGCAAATACCGCCTAACAAAACCTTGACTTAATCCAGGCTAGGAGAGCATAACCACCCTAGTGGTCCATGGCATCCCTTCTTTGCCAGTCCCTAAGGGAAAAAAAAATCTCTGATGTTAGTGGTCCCCCTCTAATCACCAGCTGTGATGTAAAAATAATATTCCCTAGTGCTGCACCAACTTAAAAAAATAATCCATAATGGTAGTGGTCTCCTCTCCCTCTGATTGCAAGCCCTGAAGAACAAGTAATATTCCCTGGTGGCAGTGGTCACCCCTCCCTCTGATTGCCAGCCCCGAAGAAAAAATTATATTCCCTGGTGGTTGTGCCCCCCCCTTCTAACCATCAGCCCCGAAGAACAAATAACATTCCATGGTGGTAGTGGTACCCCCATATAGATCACCAGCCTTGAAGAACAAATAATACTACCTGGTGGTAGTGCCTCCCCAGCCACCAGCCCTGAACAACAAATAATGTTCCCTAGTGCTAGTCGGACACCCTCCCTCCGATTACCAGCCCCGAAGAATAAATAATATTCCCTGGTGCTAGTGGTTCATGGGTGCTAGGGATGTTTTCTTAGTACAGTAGAGTCCAGCAATCGGGTGGGGGGACCACTAGCACCAGTATACCTATACATCTGAGACCAGGCAATTCGGGAGGGAGGCTGGCATTGCACTAAGCTGCCTTACTACCCATGCAAATGAACCCATAATGGCCATGCAAAGTGCTCCTTAGTGCCTTGCATGCCCAATGGGCTCATTTGAGGTCATCCTGTATGCTAACTTTGTGACACATTTTTTTCGTTTTATAATAAATGTAAAGGTTTAAAAAGTTAACTTTATTGGTATGTTATTTCTGAGGTGAGAGTGCTGGAATTCACAGTGTTCAAAGTAAATATGAGCTCAAGAAAAGGTATTTTCTTTATAAACAGAAAAAAAAAAAAGTATTACATTAAGTAACATAGAAATTTAAAATCTAACAGAAAAAGGACTCTAAGTCCATCAGGTCTGACCCCCCCATAAGCAGGGAACCCACTTATGTTATTTTGGTAACAATGCTATGCTCTTATGCTCCCTCCATGCATTCAACCCCACTCTGCATACTCCACTGATTTCAGCATGAGATCTACTGACCCATTTAAGCTAACTGTGCTACCAGTAGTAAGGGTTGGTTGGTATGGCCATGCAGGTTTTTCTGTCAATTTGAGTGGGGGGGGGGGCTTTGCCACCCCCCACATGTTAAACTGAAAAAAAACATGGCGAGTTGTGGAGGCAGATCCTCCCAACTCAAACAGATTAAAAAAAAAACATGCAGCCGAACCAACAAATCCCAGGTAGTATAAACTTGTCCGTATATAGTGTAAGCGGGTCCATAGATCACTGATGCTGAAATCAGCATAGCGGCAAGTAGTGCGGTGGTAGTAAAGTGTAATGCACATTAACTCCGTTACATACCGCTGCACTACTTGCATGGTTCCAGAATCCTCCACCATTGCCCACATCAGTATGTCTAAGCTGCTACTGAAATAAAGGTTTGTACAATTACTCTGCAAACAAACTTGAATAACTAAAATTTATTTTGGTTCAAAAAGCAAATAAATAAATAAAAGACTACAAATTCAGAATAAAAACTATGAATGTTGATCCCCTTCCCCATGCACTTTATGCAAGGCAAACTCTTAATTGAATAAATGATAGTGTTTTTAGTGATTTGCTAAATTTATTTATAGCTATAGAAGTTCACACGGAATTACTATTAATAGCTGATTTTAATGTCAATTGGTTTAAGACAGGGTCTACTCATAGCCTGTTGGAAGCACAGTTAAGCTTGGGACTGACTCAATTGATAAAAGAACCCACCAGATTAAACCACGAGGACCAAGTCAACTGTCTTAGATCTCATTTTTACAAATTGTCCAAATTCATATCTTGTTAATGGAACTTTGCCTGATACATTCTCAGATCACCAAATTACTTTTGTTTTATGAAATAAGATTAAACAAATACTATAGGGCCATCTACTATACATTACAGACATTTAAAAAAAATTATTACATAGCATTTATGATAGATGTTGAAAGAATTGAGTGGGAGAGACTAGTACTGATCCTCTCTGTTTCTGGTACATGGAGTTATTTTTACCAGGAATTTTCTAAAGTATGTGCTCGTCATGCTCCCTTAAGTAAAAAAAGGATAAAAAACACAGGGCTAGGCTGGTACAATCTAGATTACAGAGACTGAAAAAACAACGGGATGGGTATTGGCATAAGGCTAAGGGTTCTGCATCTGATGAAGACTGGCTAAACTATAGACAGGCCCGAAACAGGTACACACAGGCTGTTAGAAACACAAAACATGAATATTTTAAAACTAAATTAGCTGATGAGAGTAAGAATAATCCTAAATCTTTTTGCACACCATGGCAGGACTCATGGGTAGCAATAAATCAGTGCAGACTAGTAAATTTAAGATCAAGGAGCAAATGGTTTCACTGAGTGATGAGGTAGTCAGGGCATTTAATGAATACTTTATTGATTCAGGTTCCCCTGAGGAAGGCCCCAACAGTCCATTTATCCTGCACAATGATAAAATAGAATGAGGACAAGGCTCAAAAAATATGTATTATGGATTAACTGAAGATTTTAAGTTTCAGGATATCCCAGTAACAGATGTTTTATCTGAATTATCGAAACTCAACATCACTAAGGCAGAAGGTCTTGGCAAAATCTCAACTAAATTGTTAAAATATGCAGTTCTGTGTATTGCCTATCCCCTAGCTTATATTTTTAATCTTTCCTTCAAATTTGGAGAAAATCCTGAGCAATGGACAATTGCTAAAATAATTCCCATATTTAAGACAGGGTCAAAAGAGGATTTAGGAAATTATCGCCCGATCGCACTGTTACCACAGGTTTCAAAGATTTTCGAAAGCCTGATATCAAATCGACTTAAAGTGTATTTGGAAACCAATAATAAACTAAATGCTTTTCAGTCAGGCTTTCAAGCTCAACATAGCATGCAGGCAGCTTTGGTGAGGATGGTTAGTGACCTACAACCGAGCATGGACAGGAGGAAAATGATTGGAGCTGTTTTTATAGATCTGTCAAAAGCATTTGACCTGCTCAGTCATGATAGTCTTCTGGACAGGTTTAGAGGACTTGGAATCACTGGCACGGTGCTGAGATGGTTTACATCATACTTGCAGGGCAGAAAACAGTCAGTGGAATTGAAATCCTTTAAGTCTGCCCCTTTGGCTATAAAATCAGGTGTCTCTCTCAGGGCTCCATTTTGGGGCCATTATTGTTTAATGTCTACACCAACAGGCTCTGGTTTGATGATGGGGCATTAAATATCATCTTTATGCCGACGATACTGTGATCTATGTAGAGGGGTATTCAATTATGGATATTCAATATAGGTTGTAGGCCACTTTCACTAAGACTGAATATTACTGTAAGAAGCACTTATTAAAATTAAATGCAAAAAAAAAAAAAAAAAAACACAATCTGTTCCAATCCACAGAACCCCTGACCAGGAAGATCGAGACACCTCGATCATCCAGGCTTTGGATGGGACAAATATCCAACAGGTAGCAGGGTATAAGTATCTTGGTATGTGGCTGGATAGTTCTTTAAAATGGGGAGATCGTATTGACATGATTATTAAAAATATCAACAAAAAACTAGGGATTTTGTATTGCTTAATGCCCTTTATGAATATTGAAACTAGATTAAAAATTCTTACTACCACGATCATTCCTACCATTGATTATGGAGATGTTTTATATGCTGGAGCACCAAAAACCTACTTAGATAGACTTACGAACATACGAACATACGAAATTTGCCAGCAGATAAAGGCCTTGAGGTCTATCAAGTCTGCTCGAATGTGCAGCTAGCACCCCTTATTCTGCAGCTGCCCCTCCCTTCCACCCTTCCCCTTCATTAACCCTCCCCCTTGTCCTGTCCCATCCTCGTTTGAAGCAGTCCACTGTTCTACTGCATACCACTTCAGCAGGTAACGCATTCCACCCAGCCACCACCCTCTCTGTAAAAAAGTGTCTCCCTCATCTCCCTCCTGAACCTTCCTCGCTCCAGTCTCATATCATGGCCCCTGGTGGCCCTCCCCTCCCTTACTTTGAACAGCCCCTCTGTACCCATCTTGTTTATTCCTTTCATGTATTTAAAGGTTTCAGTCATGTCACCCTGTCTCTCCTCTCCTCCAGTGAGTACATGTTCAACTCCTTCAACCTCCTCTCGTATGATAAGTCCCCCAGCCCCTTGATCATCTTTGTCGCTCTGCACTGCACCCCCTCCAGTAACTTAATGTCCCTCTTCAGATATGGACGTCAGTACTGCACTAGTACTCAGGTGTGGTCAAACTAATGACCTATACAGTGGCAGAATCACCTCCTCCTCCTCCCGAGGATATACCTTGCAATACAACCCAGCATTTTGTTGGCCTTTAGCTGCCTTCCTACATTGTGCCGAGTTGTTCATTGACCCTGTAATGAGCACACCCAGATCCTTCTCCTCTTCTGTCTGGGCTAGCTGCACTCCCCTAGCTGGTAACTCCTCCTTGGGTTCTTCATCCCAAAATGCAGCACCTTGCACTTTTTGGCATTAAAGCCCAGTTGCCAGGTGTCTGACCAGGTTTCAAGCTTTGCCAGATCATCCTGCAACCCTGCCATCCCCTAGGTCATCCATCACTGCCTACCTTGGTATCATCAGCAAACAGACTGATCTTGCTCTTGATGCCCCTTGATATGTCTGCAATGAATATCCCAAACAACACTGGTCCCAACACCAGGCCTGTGGAACACCACTGTCACTGCCCTTGGGTGTGAGGCTCCCCACCCACCACCACCCTCTGTTGCCTTCCCTGCAGCCAGTTTCCTACCCATCTCACCAGCTTTGCACCCGTCCCTGTGCCTACTAACTTCCTTCCCAGCCTTCCATGTAGCACTGAGTTGAATGCCTTACTGAAGTCCAGATACAGGACATCCACTGCATGGCCCCTGTCCAGTTGCCTAGTTACCCAGTCATAGAACTCGACCAGATTGGTTTGGCAGGATCTGCCACGTATGAAGTCATGCTGTCTGCTGTCCTGTAGTCCTTTGGCCTCTAGAGGGCCACCAGCCTCTCCTTCAGGATAGTCTCCATTAGCTTACCCATGATGGATGTGAGGCTCACTGGTCTGTAGTTTCCGGTTCATCCTTGGGTCACTCTTGTAGAGGGGCACCACATAAGCCATCTCAGTCCTGGGGTGCACACCCGATGTAGTGAGGCATTAAAATGGTCTGCCAAAGGTCCTGCAAGGACCTCTGCCAGCTCTTCAGTAGCCCTGGGTGGATGCCATCTGGGCCTGGCGCCTTGTCCACCCTCAGTGCCTTCAAACCCTCTCGAACTCTGCTCTCCATGATTTCCCCATCTGTCACCACTTCCCCACCGCTTCTGTCATTTCTCCCACCTTGGGTGTCACCCCTCTTCTCTTTAGTAAATTACAGGCAAGTACTCATTTCGTGCTTCGCCTTATCGCACCCTGCTTCCCACCCACCCTCCTTCCTAATCCTTACTATGTGGTCCTTACAGCTCCTTTTCTCCCTGATGTACTTAAAGAAGTCCTTCTCCCCTTCTTAATGCCTTGTGCCAGCCTGAGTTCTGTAGATGCTTTGGCTCCCTCTGCCCTTGTCAGCCTCCTTCGATTCTGTCAAGTACTCCTCCCTGTCCACCCCTCCTGTTTTCTTGTACTTCTAAAGGCAGCTCTTTTCTCCTTACCTTTCCATGACCTCCTTGCTCAACCAGACGGTTTCTTAGCCCTAGCCTTCTTGCTCTTGGCTTTGCAGCAGGTTTTGGTTGCCTCCACTATCCCCAGCTTTATGAGCTCCCACCTCTGGTTAGTGTCCATACTAGATTGAATTCTGGCCAGGCACCCTTTTACCACTTCCCCCATCCTCCCAAAGTTGGCCCTCCTGAAGTCCAGCACTATTGTGCCAGATTCCACTCCTTCCTTGCCCATATCCAATGTGAGCCATACTGAGTGGTGGTCACTCCCTGACAGTGGTTCCTCCACTGTAAGTTCTCTCACAAAGTCCCCATTTGCCAGCACAAGGTCAAGGGTATTCCCTAATCTGACCATTTGCAGCAGGAAGCTGTCCTGGAAGGCATCCAGCAGTACCTGCTCCCTTCTGTTCCTGGTTGTTGGGGTGCTCCAATCCACTCCTGGCATGTTGAAGTCCCCCACAGTCACCACACTACCCTTCTCGCAGGTCCTCCTGATCTGTCCTGCTAGTTCCCTGTCTAACTCCTCCGTCTGAGATGGTGGCCTGTACACCACTCCCATTCTAAGAATCCTTGAAGACTTGATGTATTGTTAAATAGGCTAGCTAGATTTGCATTGGATGTACCCTTCAGAATGCATCAAATGCATCACATGCTGAATTAAATCAGATTGCAAACTAGAAGAAATCTTCATACTCGGCTTATGTTCAAAGTCTACAGGGAATCATTTCCTAGGTATGTTATGGATATATTCAGAATTAGGTCAACCAAACCATGTTTGCGATCTGCGCAAGGTATTGAATTTGTTGTACCCAATTGTAATCTTGGAGTAAGGAGGTCTTCCTTCCCATTTAGGGGGCAACAACTTGGAACTTAATCCCAATTGAACTACAGAGCGCATTAAGTGAGATCAGAAAATGTCTTATAAATAAATGGAATTTGGAACAGGGACTGAGTTCTCTGCCATGCTGCTCAATAGGCATAACATAAAAAAAAATATTTACTCACCTACATATTTTGTATACCACAATTGTTAAAATATTTATGAATATATAACTGCATACTGTATACATATATATATATATATATGTGTGTGTGTGTTAAGAGAAGTTTCATCTTCGATTTTATGTAATGGAGATTGACTGGTAACTTGTATGGATGTACCCTAGGATCTCATTGTAATGAGCATTGCTCAATTGAATTGATTCACTTTCATGGTCTATGAATAAATACTACTACTACTACTAATTGCTTTTCTGTCTTATGAGGCAAAACCATAAAAACTGAACGAATTGTGAATTTCAAAACACATCAAACAGTATTTTTCTAAACAGCCACAGAAACATTTCTCAATTGCTATGCTAACAAAGTTGAATAAATCCATTTGGTTTGAAAAGCAAACACCACATTCTAATCAAATTGTTGCTGTGACTATGATGATAAAAAACAAAGTTTAACTGCTACAGTACAGCACGGAAGTTAAATAGGCTACTGAATGGCTATACACACAGAACATGCATTCTCAATTTGCTCATTCATACAGTCTTCATGCTGCTCTGCTCCCCTGTTTCCCCTCCCAAAGAAACTGCAACTTTTAAGTAACTTATTCAGTAAAAAATACCACAAATAATAGGTAATCTAGAAGTACCATCATCTACTGGTTTGAGTCCTTTCTGACAGGCAGGATGCAGGAGGTAGTGATTTGGAGTTTCTCCTCCTGCCTAAAGCCCCTGCCTTGTGGAGTTCCCCAGGCCTTGATCCTGTTGCCTATGTTGTTTGCAGTGTATATGCTTCTCCTGTGTGAGATCATTAGACAGTACAGTCTGGGTTTTCACTGTTATACAGATGAAACCCAGCTGTATATGTCATTTATACCTTGGATGAACAATGCTATGGAGGTGATTGATATGTGTCTGGCCGAGATCCAGCGCTGGACATTCTCCAGCTGTCTGAGACCCAGTCCTGACAAAACCGAGGTTTTAGTGACTGAGCCTGGTCACCGGTGGTATATGGGTATGGCTGGCATAGGAACAGGGCTATTTTTTGGCCCCATTCCCTTGGTTGCATCCAGTAAGATGAAAAATCTGGGTGTTGTCCTTGACAATGGATTGACACTTGAGGTGTCATCCGTCATCCAGAATGTTTTTTACCACTTTAGGAATATCACCCAGATTAAGGACTTTATTCTGCCTGATGAACTGCCCTCACTGGTATATGCATTTGTAACGACTAGACTCGACTTCTGCAATGCTCTTTACCTTGGTGTCAGTGCTGGGGTTCTCCGTCACTTGCATCTGGTGCAGACTGAAGCAGCCAGGTTGCTGATGGGCCTTCTGAGGTCTCATCATGTGACCCCAGTTCTGCATGACTTGCACTGATTGCTGGTGAGGTGGACAATCAACTTCAAGGTCAGCTTGCTTACCTATAAGGCCCTATATGGACTGGGCCCTGGCTACCTGTGTAACATTCTGACTCCTGTCTGCCCTGTGCGCTCACTTTGCTCCTCCACCGGAGGCCTCCTAGCAGTTCCCAGAACATAACTGAAGACCTCGGGAGATCAGTCATTGGAGATGGTGGGCCTGGCCCTATTGAACTTGCTTCCAAGACCTTTGAGGGAGGCCCATTGGTGGAGGTGTTAGAGCGGGGTCTGAAGGCCCATCTTTTTAGAGAGCCATTTTTCTTTTGTGCCTCCCACACACCCCTGACCGGCCACTCGTTCAGAGTGCCAAGGCCGACCCACCACCCTCCGACCTCCTGCCACCTTCTACCAGCTCCCCCTTTTTGGTCTACCTGAGTAGCCTGGCATATTACTGGGTCGGGAGGGTCCCTCTCCTCCAGGAGAAATTAGCCTTTATGGCCCGACTGTGCATATCAGGCACCATGGAGCTAGATTCGGGCTGGCTCCAGTGGCAGGGGCCGGGGCGCTTGTCATCTGGTCAGTCGGGGGGCATTTTTCCATATTCTGTGCCCTGCCCACTGCAGTTCTCGGCCTTGCGTGAGCACGGGGTGTACTGGGGTGGGGGCATATGGGGGGGTGTCGAGGTAGCACATCCCCGAGCACCCTGCCAATCCGCCGCCGAGGTCCTCAGACTGACCCAACCCCCATGAGGGAAGCGTCCAATGGATGCTTATGGAACTCCTCCCAGCTGGCTCTGCTCCTGGCATCCAGGCTCAGGGTGCAAACCTGGGTCACCAGCGTGCCGAGCACACCCCTTCGCTCAGCACCATGGAGCAGGCCAAGAGTAATTTTTTAACTGCTGCTATAGTCCTGAAAGAGCATACTGCTGAATGGTTGATTGGAACAGATGATTGTATTTATCTGTCACTCATCGTCTGTTGTTATTATTGACATGTGTTTTGTATTCATGTATTTTATGTAAATTGTACTACTGCTTGCCTGTACAGTGTCCACAGCCTCCAGGATGAGGCGCTAGAGAAATAAAGTTTATTATTACTCATAGGTCTGAGTCATGTCCCAACTGGCTGTCCTCTCCTCCAGGGAGTACAAGTTGAATTCTTGCAGCCACTTCTCATAAGGTTTCTTGTACAACCCCCACACTATTTTGGTAGCCCCTCTCTGGATGGCTTCCACCCTGTCAATGTCCCTGCAGAGGTATGGCCTCAACAACTGGACATGGTACTCCAGGTGGGGTCTCACTAGTAAGACATACAGTGGAAACACTACCTTCCTTCTGCTAGAAATCCCTCTCCCTATGCATCCCAGCATCCGGCTAGCCTTGCATACTGCTCCGCCACCTTAAGTTCATCAGATATGATTACCCCATGGTCCCTCTCTTGCTTGGAGACTGTATGTACCTCCCCCTCCCATCTCATACATAACCCATGGGTTTCCTCACACCAGGTGCATGACTTTGCACTTTTTGGCATTAAAACACAGCTGCCACACCCTTGACCACTCTTTTAGTTTCCCCAGATCCCTTTGCATTCTCTCCAACCCCTCCTGGGTGTCTACCTTGTTGCAGATCTTTGTGTCATTCAGAAAGAGACACAGTCTCCCCTCCAGTTCCTCCCTAATATCACCTAGGAAGACACTGAAGTAGACAAGGCCCAGTATGAATCTCAGTGGTACTCCAAAGATCATTCTCCCACCCCTTTAGTAACTGCCATGTACAACCACCCTCTATCTCCTTTCATTCAATCAGCTGGCTATCCAGCTTACCATCTTTTCCCCAACCTCCAGGTTGTTAAGTTTCTTAATCAGCCTCCTGTGTGGTACATTGTCAAAGGCCTTACTGAAGTCCAGATAGGCTACATCCACTGCCCCCTGATCCACCTCCCTGGTAACACATGAGATTTGTTGGACATGACCTTCCCCCTGTGAAGCTGTGCTACCAGTGGTCCTGCAGCCCACTTGCCTCAAGATGCTCTATCAGTCTGTCCTTCAGCAGGGTCTCCGTTAATTTCTCCACCACTGATGTGAGACTGACTAGTCTGCAACTGAACAGTTCCAAAAAGGTGCCACGACTACAGGAGGGTGCAATGCTCATCAGAAGGGCAGCGAGCCCTACTAATACAAAGCTCCTAAAGACGAGAGCACTCAATGAGATGTGAGCACACAAACAACAGTAAAGTATTAAATCATTTATTGTGCGCTCAAACAATGGGCAAGCTTGGTGGGAGCCAAGAAACTGCCCGGTGCTTTGGCTGTCCCAGCCTTCCTCAGGGGTGTGTGTTTATGGAGGGTGAAGGTATCCCTAAGGAAGGCTGGGATAGTCGAAGCACCAGGGCCTGTTGTGACACTGTTCTAGTGAAAGAAGAGTGGGAGCATCGCTGTGATTTCCGTGACTGCTGAGCTGACCGAGCCTATTGAGACTCCAGAGACTTTATTTCACTGCTTGTGTTTATTTGTTATTTTTGTCTCAGCTCTATAGACATTTTCTTGGCTCCCACCAAGCTTGTCCATTGTTTGAGCGCACAATAAATGATTTAATACTTTATGGTTGTTTGTGTGCTCAATCTCATTGAGTGCTCTCATCTTTAGGAGCTTAGCTTGTAATTGCTAGCCTCCTCCATGTTGCCGCTGTTGTGCAGAGGAACCACATTCGCCCTCCTTTAGTCTTTTGGAACTCTCCCCCCGCCTCCAATGAGGTGCTGAATAGTGTTGCCAGAGAGGTGGCTAGTACTATACTCAGTTTATTTAGTACCCTTGGGTGGACCCCATCAGACCCACTCACCTTGTTTTCCTTTCAGGCTTCCAATCCCAATCCCC
This sequence comes from Neoceratodus forsteri, assembly GCA_016271365.2. NCBI lineage: Eukaryota > Metazoa > Chordata > Ceratodontiformes > Ceratodontidae > Neoceratodus > Neoceratodus forsteri. Next base: position 1,746,140,578 of record CM057449.1, read on the forward strand.
CTGGACCCTCTCTTCTGAAAATGGGCTTGTGACTGCTTCTTCCTCCTCCCCTAGTATCTGCTGATGCATGACAGTCCATCCCATCTCTCCTCCACTGTGAAGACCAAGCAGATGTACTCACCAAACATTTTTGGTTTATCTTGACCATTGTCTGCACACTCCCCTCCCAAGATTCTCACCATACCACCCCACGCCTTCCTCTTTTCCCTCACAAACCTGAAGAAGGTCTTATCCTCTTTTCTTTCCTCCTGGGTGATCCTCTGCTCCATTTGATCCTTCGCTGCCCACATCCTCCTTCCTGCTTCCCTTTGTTTATCTGGATACACCTCCCTGCCCCCCCCCCTTTTGTGTCTCCTTGTACTTTTGTACTTTCTGAAAGCTGTTTTTTTCCTCCCTTACTGCCCTAGCCACCTCCTTTGAGAACCATTGTGATCTCTTTCTTCTGTTACCCTTTCTTATTTCCTTCAGTTTGCTATTGCCTTAGATATTTCCTCCTTTATCCTTTTCCATTGCGTCTCCACTCCCCCGGGGTCATTCCTCCCTTTCAAGAGATTTACTAAGGCAGTCTCCCATTTCTTTACATTCTGCTCTTCTGAAATTCAGGACCCTCATCCTAGTGTGGTTTTTCTCCTGTTCAATCCGTAAGTCAAACCACACTGTACGACGATCACTTGTACCCAGGGGGCTACCCACTGTGACATCAGCAGCGCTATCCCTATCATGTACCAGATCCAGCACTGCCCAGTCTCTAGTGGGTTCTCTGACCAGCCACCTAAGATATGCCCCTTGCAGGGAGTCTAGGAAGTCCAGGATGGTCCTGCTTCTAGTTGTAGCTGCAGCCAGAATGCTCTAGTCTACATCTGGCAGATTAGAGTCCTCTATAATCAATACCTTCCCTTTGCTTGTCATTCTGCCCATGGCCTACCCAAAAACCCTGTCTAACTCTTTCCCCTGTGTTAGTGGTGTGTACACAACACTTGTACAGATAAAGGCCTGAGACCCTGTCTTTAAACCAACTCAAGGTACCTCCAACCCTTCCTTAGCTCCACTGTGTTATTGTAATTCCATGGCCTTTATACCTTCCTTCGCATATAAAACAACTCCCCTTTCTTCCATGTCCTATTCTTCTGAAACATGGTGTAACCAGGTATTGCCACCTCCCAGCTGTGGTTGTCTATGCACTATGATTCCGTTATGGCCACCAGATCCAGGTCCATCTCCCCAATGTTAGCCTCAAGGTCAGGAATTTTGTTTCCTAGTCTCCTTGCATTGGCACACATGACTCTCCACTCCTTTTTTCCCTCTCTGTCCCTACTTTGCTCTCGCTTCCCAAGTCCATCCTTCACCCTTCCCTTGTCACTAGTACTGTCCTCCCCTTTTTTATTCTCCCTCTGTCTACCCTCCTTAATACTTCTCTCAGCCTTAGAATCACATCCCACCACTCCATTCCCTTCCCCTCTACCACTAGGAAATGTATTTCCCCAGGGCTTCTCTTCCCTTCTTCTCTATTTTTTGTGTGTGTGTGTTGGGGGGTCACTGCCTCCCTCATTGTTTTCTGCCTTCCCCCTTGACTAGTTTTAATGACCCTCATAGTAGCATTTAAACCTTGTACCCAGAAATGCTGTTCCTCTCTTGGATGAACGGAGGCCATCTCCATCGTACAGGCCTTCGTCCCGCCAGGTAGGACCCCAGTTCTTGATGTTGCAAACCCCTCCTCCCTGCACCATGACTTCAACCAGTCACTGAAGATCCTGATTCAGTGTTCCCTAGCCTCCCACTGGCTGTACACAGGTAGCACCTCAATGAAGACCACTGAAAAAGGAGATTAAAAAAGACCTGCTGAAATAAAACACCATCTATCTGGTAAGATAAATATGATTTTAGACCATACTTTTAAAGAGAGTACTGGATATTAGTGTTGCAATTTTGATTAAAATCAATACTGATAAAGGATAAAACGAGGCTAAAAAGTATATACTACTTCCGTTTGGACAACTTGAGGCATGGCATGTCAGTCCAGATTAAGCCAGTGGACAAATTCTTGAACCTATATAACAGGTCCATTTTTATTTTAAAAAAGATCTGATGCAATTTATAAGCACAATATTAGAAAGGCTGTAACCTATAACGATATTATCGTTTATTTTTTGTTTACATCTTACAGAGTAATAAAGCCAGATTTCTTGCATTCCAAGCCCAAAACCACGATAGGACTAACAACAGGTTGGTTCCCCCTGTGAACATATACAAATCAACAAACCAAAAAAGCAATGTTTCGTATAAATATAAAATTAAATGCTAGCACCTAAACATTTTTATAACAGCCCTACTAATTCTGAAGATAGGAACCAAGTCCTGAAACATCAACCAATTTACCCCTTTGATATATACCTGTAAGCCGCCCTTCCCCCTTGTCTAGGGGTACCTGTTGGAAAAAATGTGGAAGGAGGCCACAGACCAAAGTGCCATCCTGAACATCTCCATGATGAAAACTGCAGACATGCATGATAGAAACATAATGAATGCAGGCGCCCTCCCTTTCAGTCTTCAACTTGCAGAGTGCCTCCGACCTCCCCTGATGCTGACTCCCCAGGTCTCAGCAGGGATACCAGAACACAGAGTGTCCGATCTCACCTCCTCACCACTCCAGGACCCAGGAACTGAGATGGAAACTAATATAGAGACCCTTCAAATGGCTATGAAGAAATTGATTAGTCTTGGAATAAATATACAGAGTAAAACAGTTAATTCATTCAAAGTATTCATGGCAATCACTGAGCGGACGCCAGATTTACTCAAACAAGAACATTTATTTCCTGGAGCACCATAATGATTTGGGCCCCAGGAGCTACACTTCTCAAACTTCCAAACAGCTCCATGGGGCTAACAAACTTGTGTAACAGTGAGAGGACATTAGCAGTACTGAGGCATGGGATGTTTTTAATCAGCGAACAGCAAATTTCAAAGAAATTTAGGATCTAGCTGATAGAGCCTGCACATTACATGAATACTCAGCTTCTTCCACAGAAACCCTTTGAGTTTGCATTACATATTCCCAAAATTCCTTTCCACTTCTTGTTTCTTCTGCAGGGAAGTGATGTACTCCTCTAGTGCCACCAGGGAGAAATGGCCCCTAGAAGGATGAGCGGCCTAGCCTCCATGGCTGCTCCCAAAATAATTAATTCTCTGCTTCCTTCTTTCTGTAGCTATAGGGGCCCCAGACCTAGCCAATACTTCCACATTCAATGTTCCCCACTTGAGCTGAGTGGCTTAACAAGCAGTGCAGTGGCTCCCATATCTTTTATCCACCTCAGACACGGGCATGGCGAATTCTAGGACCTGCCCCACACACGGGCATGGCAGACCCCATCGAATCCCAGGCCATGCTACTCTCTTCAGCCTCTATCCCTGGACCAGCATGACACATCAGTACAGAGCCCCCCATTGCTGCCACCAACTGACGGCCCCTGTTGTGGCCCTTCCACCACCATAACAGCCCCACTGGCCCAGAGCTTCATTCCTTACAGAATTTCAGGTCCCTAAGCTCCTACCTCCTTCCAGTGTCCCGACGTCTCCAACACAGGTCTCTTGCTCATCAACCTCCTAACCAAAGTGGGGCTGGAACAACCCCTGAAACCACAAATGACTGCTACTGCCTGCCTCGCTCCTTCCCTCAGAGCTCAATCATGAACCAGAGCACTGCCACCATAGGCCGACCTGCCTAACAACTGGGGGGGAGCTCTACCAGTGGCTGCTCTACTGTATCAGTAGGCTTTCTCCAGTCCTGGCACAGTTCACAGCTCTGTTCAGTTGGCTCTAGAGGATGGGTCCTCCACCCGGAGGGAAATAGTAATCTGGATCAGGTTTTGTGGTTAAATCCCCAAAAGAGTCCTTGGCAATGACATAGATCTTTGCTTGACAGCCAGCCACATCTTGGACCAGGGCAAAAGGTTTGAAAATCGTAAGGCCCTCCCAAGGCCCAGTGTGACACATAGCCCACGCCCTCTGGATGAGTTGCTGGAAGGCATGGCCAGAGCCTCTAGGTTGGGACCGCAGCTTATTTAGAGTCTCCTTAAATACCCAGTCACCTAGCATAAAAACATAGAAACATAGAAGTTGATGGCAGATAAGGACGGCAAGGCCCATCCAGTCTGCCCATTTATTTTCCTACCTTATGAATACGCCATCGGCCTTTGCTCTGTCAATGGCCTATCTATTCATACTCATCTGTAGTGCTCCCTTATGCCTATCCCATGCCTGTTTGAAGCCCTGCACTGTATTCATATCCACCACTTCCCTGAGGCAGGCCGTTCCATGCATCCACCACCCTTTCTGTGAAAAAGAACTTCCTCACATTACCCCTTAATTGGCCTCCCTCTAATCTCATGCTGTGTCCTCTTGTCCTGCTATTTTTCTTATATTGAAACATGTTAGACTCTTTCACCTTGTTAAAGCCCTTACGTTGTTTGAATACCTCGATCATATCACCTGTCTCCCTCCTTTGCTCTAGGGTATACATACTGAGCTCTGTTAATCTGTCCTCATATGTTTTCTGATGCAGTCCCTGCACCATTTTGGTTGCCCTTCTCTGGACTGCCTCAGTTTGGTTAATGTCCTTGTGGAGGTGTGGCCTCCAGTACTGTACGCAGTACTCCAGATGGGGCCTAACCAGTGTCTTGTAAAGAGGGATTGTTACCTCCCTCTTCTGACTTGTGATACCCCTACTAATACACACCAACATCCCCCTAGCCTTAACTACTGCTTTAGTGGTCTGCTTGGATGACTTCAGGTCATCGGTGATGATGATGCCAAGTCTCTTTCTTCCTTTGTGACTGCCAGCAACTCCCCTCCCTGTCTATAGGTGGCTTCAGGGTTTCTCTTCCCTATGTGCATGATCTTGCACTTCTTTGCATTAAACCCCTGTTGCTACTTTTTTGACCATTTTGCCAGTTTATCCAGATCTCTTCTCATTCTGCCCACTCCATCTGGATCATCTACTCTGTTGCAGATCTTGGTGTCATCTGCAAAGAGACAGATCTTACCCTCCAGTCCATCTGCAATGTCACTGATGAAGATATTGAAGAGGACTGGCCCCAGGACTGATCCCTGAGGTACCCTACTTGTGACTTGCATCTCTTCTGACTGTATGTCATTTACTACCACTCTCTGTTTTCTGCCCGTCAACCAGTTTGCCACCCAGTTGACCAACATCTGACCCAACCCGAGCCTACCCAACTTACTAATCAGTCTTCTATGTGGAACAGTATTGAAAGCATTGCTGAACTCAAGGTAGGCGACATTAACTGCTCCCCCTTGGTCCACCACTCTGGTTATCCAGTCAAAGAAATCTATGAGATTAGTTTGACAAGGCCTTCCTTTTGTAAACCCATGCTGTCTTGGATCCTGTACTCTTATGGATTCCAGGTGTCAAACTATCCTTTCCTTGAGAAGTGCCTCCATAATCTTGCCCACTACTGAGGTAAGACTGACTGGTCTGTAGTTCCCTGCCTCCTCCCTGCTACCACTTTTGTGGAGTGGGATCACATGAGCCATTCTCCAGTCTTCTGGGATCTCTCCTGTGCTCAGAGACTCACTAAACAGTTCTGATAATGGCTCTGCTAGTTCCACCCTTAGCTCCTTTAGTACCCTGGGATGTATGCCATCAGGTCCCATTGCCTTGTCCACCCTTGTCCTTGTAGGACCCTTTCTTTTGTGAAGGGACTAGTGCACACCTTCCTCCCCCCTGTGTCCATGGTGCTGAGCTGCAGGCCCTGCCCTACCTTCTCTTCAGTAAATACTGAGCAGAAGTATTTTTTAGGATAGATGCTTTTACATGGTCCTCTCCTCACATGCCCCCCCATCCCCTTTGATCTTAGCAATACCCCCTCTGGACTTTCTCCTTTCACTAATGTATCAATAGAAAGTGTTGTCACCTTCTTTTACTATTTGTGCTAATGTTTCCTCGGTTTGGGCCTTTGCCTGCCTTACTGCCTTCCCTGCTTCCCTTAGGGAAGTTTGGTATGCCTCCCTATCTTCATCCTGCTGTGTTGCCTTCTATTTCCTGAAGGCCAGCCTTTTGGCTCTGACCTTTTCTGCTACTGTTTTTGAGAACCAAAGTGGTTTTCTTCTTCTTTTGCACTTCGTTTTCTCTCTAGCATAATGGGATGTAGCTTCAAGTATTGAAACCTTAATGTTTGCCCACTTAGCCTGTACCCCCTTACCTGTATTTCTTTTTGCCAGGGCTAGCTTAACTCTGTTAGTCATCTTATCAAAGTCAGCTCCTCTGAAGTCCCATATTTTTGCCTTGGATTGGTATGATTTAGTTCTAGTGGCCAAATTGAACCATACCATGTGATGATCACTGGCCCCTAGGTGACCTTCTACCTGAAGATCTGTGATCCTTTCCCCATTAGTCAGTACTAGATCTAGGATAGCCCAGTCTCTTGTGGGTTGTTGTACCAGTTGTTTGAGGCCCTCTACCTGCAGGGAATCCACCATGTGTCTAGTTCTGGCAGATGTTCCTACTGGTATTGACCAATCTGTATCTGGCATGTTGAAGTCTCCCAATATCAGAACCTCCCCTTTAGCTGTCATGTTTTATACATCTTCTAGCAGTAATGTGTCTATGTCCTTCCCCTGGTCTGGAGGCCTGTAGACAACCCCAGTTAGTATGGCTGTCCCATTTCCTGTTTCCAGGGTGACCCACAGTTCTGGCTCCTTGTGTGTATTCGGAATTTCTGTAGTTCTGATATTTTCATTGACATACAGGGCCACTCCACCCCCCCTTTTTGCACCTTGGTCTCTTCTGAACAGTACATAGCCAGGTACTGAAGTCTCACAAGTGTGGTTACTGGTAAATCATGTCTCGCTAATTGCTACTATGTCCAGTTTAGCCTCTGTCATTATTGCCTGCACTTCTGGGATCTTGTTTCCCAGACTGCGAGTGTTTGTGGACAAGGTTTTCCATTGGCCAGAGTTCGGTGTATTAGTTGTTGGACAAAGTCTAGCATTTTCCCTATGTTTCATATGGGGAGCTGGACTTTTTCCTTACCTGGTGATGCAAATGAACTACAAACATTCTGAACTCCTGTCTGACCACTAGCTGAGGGGGGAAGGGTGTTCTTCCCATTCAACGTATGGGGTGCTGCACCCCTCTCCCCATTTGCTAGTTTAAATATTCTGCAAAGATGTCAAACTTCTGCCCCAATGCGCTGACTCCATCTTTAGTCAGATGCAGTCCATCAAATTTAAAGAACTTTCGCTCCCAAAACTGTTGCCAGTTCCCTACAGATTTGTGTCCTTTTTCCTGGCAGCAGCCCCTGAGCCTCATGTTTAGCTCCCCTATCTCCCCTTCTCTGACCTTCCATCCATTTTCCTCCTCTCCCAGACTGGAAGAATCTCAGAGAAGGAGATGCCGGACGAAATGGATGATAGTTTGTCACCCAGCCTGGTCAGGTGTTCCTTGGTCTCCACAACTGACCGGCTGGTGAGATCATTAGTCCCTCTGTGTACCAGGACGTCAATGTTTTCTCCTGCTTCCTGAACAATTTTAGTAATGCAGTCAGTGTCTCTCCACACTGATATACCTGAGAGACATCTGACCATTACCCCTGGCTGGAGATATGTATCAACTCCCCGATCAGAAGTTTTTTGGATTTCTTTTTTGCTTTTTTTGTTTTGGTTCCTGGTTTGGGTGAGTTTTGTTGTGCTGCCTCCTGTGCTGCAGTGTCCTGCTCTGCAGTGTCCTCTGCCCCTTTGTTTTATTTAGCAGATAGAGTCAGATACCTGTTTGTAGTTTTTATATATTTTGTGGGGGTAATATTTTGGAGAGCACCGAGTGATGGGGCACCTGATTTGCCCCTCCTAACCTCCTGCCATCCTCCCAGACCCAGACCAACTACCCTCTGCAGTTGTGGTGCTTCTGTTGGATGTTGGGGAAATGGTAGGTGGCTCTTATAATATAGTTTCTCTTGAATATGCAATTTGAGGCTTGCAATTTCTGCCTATGCTGCCTGGAGCTGAGCCCTTAGATCTCCAATGGCCCCGCATGTAGGACAGTGTCCTAAATCCTGTAAAACTGCCCTTCTGAAAAGTGTTCCACAGTACCTGCAGTTAGTGATAACCATTCCAGATAAGTTGCTGGGTTTATAACCTGGTCAGAGTAATTAGAAGGAAGAAAGCGAAAGCAAATGTTTGATTTTGTGTTTTGTTTTATTTTTGTATATCTTGTTATAACAAGTTAAATTATTAGTGCCCCTGTAAATGAGTTCACTGTGTGGATACCGCTCTGATCCAACCCTTCCTGCTTTGCCACAGGAAGTGTCATGACTATGCTACCCTATAAAAGGAGTGTAGTGTGTGGTGGTTGGGGATGGGTGTTGGTGGCTGGGCCCCTCCCCTGCCAAAAAAGAACAACCAAGGACAAAAGAAACAAGGAGGTAAGAGCAGAAACAATCAGCCAGCAACAGTAGCTCTGAAATCTTATCTTAATGACAGATAAAACTGTGAAACTGTGAAACCTGTAAAGCACCACCTGTAATAATTTCACAGAAGATATACCCTGTAAGAAACACTTTGCTACAGAGAAAAGTAAAGCAGTAACAGAAGATATCTGTTATCACACACCTGTAGGCACACCTTGTAATAATGCAGCAGAAGGTATACCCAGCAACAACAATTTGAATCAGAAAAATAAAGCAATAAAATATTAGCAACAAACAGTAACAATCCCTGTGAGCACAAAATAAAAACAACAACACACAGTAAATCTGCCTAGCTAAAAGAAACCTTAATCCTTTCCCTTGCCCTGTCCTTTCAAGCAACATAGAAGAAAAGAGCTCAGGTGAAGCTAGATGCCTTGGCCAGCAAACGTAGTCACCTCTCATTTCCTGTGTAATACCCCACATCCTTTCTGACACATAGGGATATTCCAGCTGGGGATACTCTGCTTGCAATCTTCGCCTCACCCAGCGTTCTGCCTGTGACCATTCAGGCAAGTCCCTGACACTGGTGTGCCTTGCACTGCTTGGATCCAACCACACCCCAGTTCTGTAAATGACATTCACAGGATAATTGATTAACAACCCATCCATCCTCAACGTTAAAGCTTTTGACTGTACCACCAGTCATGGAGTCTTGTCTGGCAACATGATAGCAGGGCAGTGATAAGGCTTAGGTATGGTCTGCTGGATCTCATGATCCAATGATTGATACTGTTTTGGGGGTTCCCTCAGTTACTTTTGGTTTGGGATTGTCTTAGATTTCCTCATGCTCTATAGTCACTCCAGTGGCACCCACCTGAATCACAGAGTGGGTGTGCACAGGTGGTGGGGCATCTGCTACAGCTGGGGTAGTGGGTGCACTGTCACCAAGCAGGGACCCTGTCTGAGAACCACTGGGCATTAGGGGATCCCTGTATGGCTTTTGCAGGCCCCTGCCCCTCCCTCTGCCAGGGGGATAGTGAACAGTCAGGGAGCAGGAGCTGGGCAGTTGGCTGTGCTCCCCCTCTCCACCCTCGATCACTTCTTCCACTGCCTCCACCTTAACATCTGGGGACCCCTCTCTCACCTCCTTTCCAGCCTTCACTCTCTCCTGAAGTTGTAGCCTGGCACCAACATCAATCTCTGTACTGCTTTGCGATAAAAATTATGTAGTGGCAGCGAACATACAGACAAAACACTCCAAAGACAAAGTGAATGATGGGTCCTCATAAACACCTCCAGCAACTGTACTGGAGCAAATTGTACATACTGGCAGTCTCACAGCTCCTCCTCCATAATATCCGCATCTCACACAGTGTTCATTCCCCTGCCCTCTCCCTGCTGAATTCCATAACCGTGAGAGTAAAGAGACTGAAACCATTGCCTGAGGTTCCTCCTTTGGTGTAGATCCCTCTGCCATGCTCTGTTTCTGCACAACAGCCCCACCTTTACTTTGAGTTTTCTTTCAAAATTTCTGACCTCCCAGTACCACTGCTCAGTTGTTGAAGTCTCTACCTGTTGCTTTTGCTACTCTCTCTGTCTTCACCCATGACTCCTCACAAAATGGTGACCCCACTCCAATCCTCCAACAGCACAGCCAGTGTCCAACCAGTTGGAATTGTTTAAGGCAACACATGATCATTCTTCCACCACAGAGGTGCCAGAGAGAGAGAGAGAGAGGAATAAACAGGCCTAAACACCAACAACAGGCCTCATGTCTAAACAAACTACACCACAACTTTTTAGGTCTGGGCCAGCTGATCCCACCAACTCTACTGGGTCCCAAATTTGGGGGGGAGCACCACTTCTGGGGCACAAAAAGAACCCAGATGAGCCCCCACAAATGTGAGCCCCCTTTCCCCCTGTCTAGGGGTACCTGTTGGAAGAATGGAGAAGGGGGCCACAGACCAAAGTGCCATTCTGAACATCTCCATAATGAAAACTTCAGACATGCATGATAGAAACATAATGAATACAGGTGCCCTTCCTTTCAAAGTCTTCAACTTGCAGAGCACCTCTGAGCCCCGAGGATGCCAACTCCCCAGGCCTCAGCAGGGTTACCAGAACGCAGAGTGTCTGCTCACACCTCCTCACCACTCCAGAACCCAGGAACTGATATGGAAACTAAATAGAGACCCTTCAAATGGCTATGAGGAAATTGATTAGTCTTGGAATAAATATACAGAGTAAAACAGTTAATTCGGACTTCCGGTGATGTCACCCAGATGGCAGCAGCCTAGAGAAACAAGCTCCAGTCTCCCCAGCGGTTTAAAACTCTTTTTCTACCTCTTTTGGATGAAGAAAGTGCTGAAGTTATCAATTGGAAGCTGTGTTAATGTCAGCTAAACAAAGCAAGTCGAAAAGGTCGAGGCAAGACAAGAAAAATAGCAAATTAAAACAACCTACTCTCCACAAGGGCACAGAAGGCCTAGCAACCATGTCGACCATGTCGAGAGAATGGTCCCCCTCGGTGTCATTGATCGATTTTGAGGAGGAGGAATCTCAACCTGAAGTACCAATGGAAATAGCAGTAGCCAAAATTCTTAAATCGGTGCAAAAAATTGAGACATCGATAGCAGATTTGAAGATGGAAGTTAAAAATATAAATAAAAAGGTTGAAGGAGTAGAATGACGAGTAACCCAGACCACAGAGAGACAAGACACAACGGACAGGCTGATTATACATCTCCTGCACAGGGAAAGACAAATGCATGCTAGGCTGGAAGATTCGGAAAACAGAGCAAGACAAAATAATTTCAGAATATATGGGATCAGAGAGGGGGAAGAAGAGGGCTAACCCACGGCTGTAGACTTTATTCAACATGTACTGAGATCACTAATAACTATACCCTCGGACTTCTCCCTCACAATTGAAAGGGCCCATAGAGCTCTGGGGCCCAAGTCGACAGATGAAAAAGCCAGACCTCAGTCTTGGGTGGTGAGAATGCTGAACTTTCAAGAAAAGGATTACATAATAAAAGAAGCATGGAGACTTAAAAATCTTACATTTGCAGGGGGGCAAGTGTTTCTGGACCAAGATTTCTTGACAGAACTTCAATATCGCCGAAACCAAATTCGAGCAGTTATTAAGGAACTAAAGGAAAAACACCAAATCAGAGCCCAGATTAACTACCCAGCAAAACTGAAAGTGTTTACGGGCCCTCGTTCAAAATATACCCGACCTTGGTAGATGCGGTCCCATTTCTGAAGGAGAAAGAAATAGTAATTCCAAATTTAGACGGTGACCTGTTGGAGCAGAAACTAATCGAAGGAGCATGGAGTCTGGTCAATCGAGGACAGAAGAGGAGCCTAGCTGGGTCGTGGCCTAAATATTTAATGCCGGATCTCACGAGGATGCTTAATGCAATGGACAGTCTAGAATCGGAGAAACGAAAGGAAGGGTGAGAGGGACATTGGTGAAGGAGAGGAGAGTTAAAAAGATTCGGAGTGAGAATCAGAAGAGACAGTCTGAAAAGTGGGGAAGGAGAAACCGGACTGGAGAGCTATTTTTGGGGGGTTTAAACGAACATTGGTCATTCATATAAGAGACTTCAGGTTGCTTTCTTATCTTTTTTCCTTAGCAAAAGACTGCAGAATGGTATGAGGTAAAGGATGATCAGAAGACTGGTGTGCTGGGGGGGGCCGGACCTGGGCTGCTGCTAACCCATTCCTGGCTGGTAAATAATATTAGCTGGGAGTGGTTACACTGGGTGACTGCTGCTGTTTCTCTAAACAACTAAAGCGAGTCCCTGGGAAGGGATAAGCAGGGCAGTGGCCAGTGAGCCCACCCATACAAGCTACTGGGAATTTGCTAACAGTAGTTGGGATATGCAGTCACACCTAGGAAGCATAAGAAGGGGGATTGACTTAAGAAGAGAGGCAAGCTCTGAGAAGCAGCTGCCATGATGTTGAAAAGTTTGGAAAAGCTGAGATATGTTAATCATTGGTTACTTAATGGTTCAATAAGTTTTATTGTAAATGCAGTATGTGGTTCCACGAGGGATTTACAATGGAGGTTGAAGAGATGGAAAGGGATACCTCACAATAATGGTTAATCTTAAGATAATAACATATAATGTGAAAGGAATATATGCCCCTGTTAAGCAAATGAAAATTTTAGCTGAATTGAAGCGATTGGGATGTGATGTGGCTCTTATTCAAGAAACATACCTAAGGGAAGCAGAGGGTTTGAAACTGAGACGGACATGGGTTGGAGAAGTTTATGCATCGACGAGTGGTGATGGGAGGAAAGTGGGAGTGGCAATCCTAGTGAAAAAGGGGTGCCCCCCATGGTTAACCAGATAGATACAGATAATGAGGGGAGATATATCAGAATATCTGGCACTGTACTGGATGTACCTTTCCATGTCGACAACCTCTATGCTCCAAATATCAAAGGAGGCAGTTTTTTTAAAAGAATTATTGACAAATTGGTAAGATTACCTCAAGGACAAATGTTGATGGGGGGGACTTTAACAGGTGTGTTATGCCCATTTATAGATAGATCTTCAGGCTGTCCCCAGACAAGTAGGGAAGCAACTAAATGGCTTAAGTGGATGATAAAAAGTCTAAGTTTGGTGGATGTGTGGCGAGCCCGCTTCCCCAGGACAAGAGATTACACATATTATTCATCAGTTCAGAGATCATATTCCAGGGTTGATTTATTTCTCCTCCAAAAGACATGTATGTATATGGTAGCTGGAGCCCGAATTCATTCGACCACCAACTCGGACCATGCGCCGGTTGAGATGCTCCTTATAATAGAGAAGGAGAAGAGACACCCGATTTGGAGACTGAACATCTCCCTGTTGGCTGATAAATCCACAGTTAAGAGGATAGAAGATAGACTTAGCGAAATCTTTTACGCAAAAGGAAATGAAAGCTGTCAACCTACAATTAGATGGGACACAGCGAAAGTTGTAGTTAGGGGAGAACTGATAAGTATTCTGTCCAGAAACAAAAAACTGGCCAGTCTCACTCAGAAAAGACTTCTGAAGGAGGTTCATCAGAGGCAAAGGGAACATAAACAGGATCCAAAAGATGGGGAGAGATCAAAACAATTGGAGTTAGCCAAAAAGGAATTAAGTGAATATGAAGAAAAACAAGCAGAGAGATGGATAAGATGGCTGGGATACAAATATTCAGAGGTGGGGCGCAGGGCAGCTCATGTCCTGGCGGTAAGGCTAAAACAACAGGAGGCGAACCGAATGATTAAAAGTATTATAAAAGATGAGAAAACAGGAGAGAGAAGGAGTAAACCAGTGGATATAGTGCAGGCCTTTAGGAACTATTACCAGACATTATATACAGAGTCAATAATCTCAGAACAGATGGAGGAAGAGGTGGATCATTTTCTTAAGGATCTTGAGCTGCAAAAACTAAGCAGAGAAGATAGGATGGAGTTAGGAGCTAAAATTACTCAGACAGAAGTAATTCAGGTAATTAAGGGATTGAAACAAGGTAAAGCACCTGGGCCAGATGGGTTTAGCAGTGAATTTTACATAAAATGCTGTGGGACTATTGCCCCTATCCTGACAGAGGTCTTTAATAACTGTTTGGAAGAGCAGGCCCTCCCCCAACATGGTACTCGGCAATCATTGTGGTCATTCCAAAAGAAGGGAAGCCAAGGGATAGGTGTGCCTCCTACAGACCCATCTCCCTTCTCAATCAGGATTGCAAAATTCTGACCAAAGTTTTGGCTAATAGGCTACAGAAGGTAATTTCTAAATTAATCCATATGGATCAAACAGGTTTTATTCCAGGGAGACATCTAGCAGATAATATCCGGAGATTGTTGAATGTCATCACAGGGGCATGAGAATTTAAAGACCGGGGATTGGCCATTTTTCTGGATGCGGAAAAGGCGTTTGACCGCCTGAATTGGCAGTTCCTGGTTGCGATCTTGAGGGAGATGGGTCTGGAGGATGAATTCTTGAAATGGATAAAGTTATTGTATAGTAGACCCACGACAAGGGTGAAGGTAAATGAGGTAGTTTCCACGCAGATCCAGATACAAAGAGGGACTAGACAAGGGTGCCCCTTGTCTCTGTTATTGTTCGCAATCAGTATTGAACCTTTGGCTCAAGCTATAAGGAGACATCCTAGAATAACGGGTATTACGATAGAAGGGGTAGTAAATAAAATATCACTTTACGCGGACGCCGCACTAGTTTATGTGTCAAACCCAAAACAGGCCATACCTCATCTTTTAACCCTGATACAGAAATTTGGTGAGATGTCAGGATATAAAATAAACCAAGAGAAAACAGAAATTAGAATAATCTCAGGAGAATGGGATCAAGATGTAAAAAAAAGTATACCATTTAAATGCACTAAAAAGCCAATAAGATATTTGGGGATTAAAATCCCATATGATATGAAGGATTTGTATAAAATAAATCATGGGAAATTAAAAGCACAGATCCAGAAGGACTTTGGGAGGTGGAAATTATTACCGTTGGGCTTACTCAAAAAATAGACACGGTCAGGATGAACATCTTACCTCGCTGGTTGTTTCTGTTCAGTACCCTTCTGATAGACATACCCAGTAAAGACTGGAAGGACTTAGAGAAAGAATTAGCCAAGTTTATCTGGGCAGGGAAAAAGCCTCGAATTAGGCAACAATTGTTGTCAATACCCAGAAAAGGAGGGGGAGGGGGGATGCCACATTTACGGACTTACTTCTGTGCAGCCCAAATGATGCCGCTCCTGAAACTCTTGATACAGGACGAACCCCAGACTGGGTGGAAATGGAAAAGAGGGCCCATATAAGCCTGCTGGTGCAAGTTCTCCCATGGACTATAAGGGACACAAACCTGACCGAGGTCAGGAATTGTTGGACGAGACAAACTCTTACAGTCTGGCTCCAGATCAGACAGAGGTGGGGGGGGGGGCAGCGCCGGTATGGCAGAAAATCCCGTTGGAATATATACCAGCTATAGTGGGCATGAAGGGTTTTATTTCTCTGGAGAGCTGGGTCAGGAAAGGTATACTAATGCTGCTCCAGATAGTGGAGAGGACAGGGGTGAAGTCTTTCCTGAGTTTACAGCAAGAAATTCAGTTGTCTCAGAAGGAATTATTCAAATATTTCCAATGTAGAAATATAATAATGGAGGAGATAGGAGTAGCTGAGGTGACCCGCCCCCTAATGGAGGAGATAACTCTGATACAAAACAAAATGTTGTCGAAGGATACAAAAAGGATAGTAGCTCAAATGTATGCTTTGTTATATCAAGGGGAGAGCAGGGAGTACAAAATAAACATATAAGCAAAATGGGAAAAGGAGATAGGTTACGGGATTCAACCAGAAAGATGGGAAAGGATCTGGGAGGGCATACAGAGAACAACCAGTCTACAAAACTGGAGAGAATTTAGATGGAAAGTAAATGTTAGACTTTTCAGAGTTCCAACATTAACTAAACATTACGGGAGACAGAATTCAGATAAATGCTGGAGAGGTTGTGGGGGAATAGGCTCACACTTTCATATATTCTGGGGGTGTCCAGTATTAATAAAATACTGGGCAGACATAAAGGAAATTCTAATGAGAATGTTTGATTTGCACCTTCTTCTTCGGTTTGAAAATCTGGTCTTGGGCCTTCCCCAAGTAGATCTGTCAAGGAAAGACTACAAATATTTGTTCTACATCTGTGTGGCGGCAGCAACAAAGGCAATTACACAGAGATGGCTTACGTGGTCCTCTCCATCAGTGGAGATTTGGAAACATAACATGGAAAGGATTAAGCAATTAGAAAGTATAGGAGCAAAAGTGCAATTAAGAACGGAAAGGTTTAATGCCAGATGGTTACCCTATTATAAATACATCCAAGAAACCACACAAAGGATGATATTAGAGCAATACTTAACATAGAAAGGGAAGTTAGGTGAAGAGAAATGGGGACAGGAAGATGTAGGATATCAAAATAGGAGGAAGACGAGTAAGAGGTGAACTGGAGGGGTGGAAGAAATGAGGGGGGTATTCCGAAAGGGGTTGGAGAAATATGAATCGTCCGGGGACACATCCTGCATAATGTTATGAAAATGGAAGGTAAAGATTAGTATTTAGATAAAAGGGTATCTTTAAGATATATAAGATGGAATATGAGAAGTACAGACATGATATAAAAAAGGGTAATTTTAAAGGATATAGAGTTGAAATAGAGTGAGAGAAAGAGGAAAGCAACAAAGAAAGAACACGAAGGAAGAGGATAGACTAAAGGAAGGGGAATAAAATCTTGGAACCTAGGGATAGTATAGAATGGATCAAGGAAGGAAACAGATAGGAAGACATTAGATACAGTATTAGGGTTCGGAGAAGATATAAAAATTGTTATGATGATAAAGAGGCTTGCTATACTTTGTTTCCTTACTGTCTTCAGAACAAGGAATGTACCTATCTGTATCTGAAAAAATATATACCATGTTTATGATACCTAAAAATAAAAAGATAAGTTAAAAAAAAAAAACAGTTAATTCATTCAAAGTATTCACGGCAATCACTGAGCAGTCACGAGAGTTACTCAAACTAGAAAATGTATTTCTTGGAGCCCCATAATGATTTAGGGCCCAGGAGCTGCACTTCTGGAATGTCCAAAGAGCTCCATGGGACTAATAAATGTGTTTAACAACAAGAGGACATTAACAGTACTGAGGTATGAGATGTTTTTAATCAGCGGTCAACAGATTTCAAAGAAATTTAGGATCTAGCTGATAGAGCCTGCACATTACGTGAGTTCCCAGCTTCTTCCACGAAACTGTTTGAATTACCATTACACATTCCTGAAATTCCATTCCACTTCCTGTTTTCTCTGTAGGGGAATGATTTACTCCTCTAATGTCACCAGAGAGAACTGTACTTTAAGGATGAGTGGCCTAGCATCAGTGGCTGCTTCCAAAAGAATTAATTTTCTGCCTCCTTCCCTTCTTTAGCTGCTATAGGTGCCCCAGACCTAGCCAATACTTCCACCTTGAATGTTCCCCACCTGAGCTGAGTGGTTTAACAAGCAGTGCAGTGGCTCCCATACCTTTTATTCCAGTTCCCAAAGAACCGCTGCCCTTAGTGGCCTAAAGATCCACCCCAGACACAGGCATGGTGGATCCTAGGACCTGACCCAGACATGGGCATGGCAGGCCCCATCGAGTCCCAGGCCATGCTCCTCCCTTCAACCTCTAACCCTGGACCAGCATGCCTCATGGACACAGAGCCCCCCCATTGCTGCCACCAACTGACGGCCCCTGTTGCAGCCCTGCTACCACTGCAACAGACCCACTTTCCCAGAGCTACATTCCTTACAGAATTTCAGGGTCTGTAAGCTCCTACCTCCTTCCAGTGTCCCGATGTCTCCAACACAGGTCTCTAGCTCATCAGCCTCCTAACCAAGGGGGGGGGTGGAACAACCCCTGAAACCTCAAATGACTGCTACTGTCTGCCTTGCTCCTTCTTTCAGAGCCCAATCATGAACCAGCGCACTGCCAACATAGGCCGACCTGCCTAACAACTTGGGGGGAGCTCCACCAGTGACTGCCCTACTTAAACGGCCAAGATACCTCTCTTCTCACTTCTGATTGCCTAACCTTCTGTATCCCTAGATGGTACTGCCCCCTATAGGCAAGCGCCAAACAATTTCCAAAGATGCCAAAAGCTCCCTACCAGTGTCAAGGAGGGGATGGGCTTTTTCGGGGCTTATATACCCGTAAGATGCTTTTTAGGGGATTGGAGAGAGAGGGTGATGGTAAATGGAGTTCTCTCCAAGGAACAGAGGGTGACCAGCAGCGTGCCTCCAAGGATCAGTGCTGGCACTGGCCTTCTATAATATCTTTATACTGTAAGTGACATTGCAGAAGAGCTGTAAGGGAAGGTCTGCCTCTTTGCAGATTACGCCAAAATCTGCAAGTGAGTGGACACTCCAGTAGGGGTAGAAAGGATGGGCAATGACCTGAGGAATCTAGAGGAGCAGTCAATAGTATGGCAGCTGTGTTTCAATGTGAAGATTTGCAAAATAGTGCACTTAGTGAACAGACACCCAGGGGTGGAGTACAAAATTAGTGGAGTGGTACTGATGACTACCAAACAAGAAAGACGACCTGGGCGTAATCATATCGGATGGCCTAAAGGTGGCCAGGCAGTGTGACAAGGCAGTCAGGAGGGCTAGTGGGATGCCGGGGTGCACAGGGAGAGACATCACCAACAGAAAGAGGAAGGTGGTGTTGCTTCTGTATAGATCACTGGTAAGACCCCACCTAGAGTACGGTGTCCAGTTCCGGAGACCAAATCTCTGGAAAGACATAGCAGCTAGGAGGTGGTCCAGAGTAGTGCAACTAAAATGGTGCAGGGTCTGCATCAAAAGCTCTATGAGGAGAGACAAAAGACCTCAATATTGTATGTACATGCTGGAACAGATGAGGGAGAGAGGGGATATGATATAGAGACCTTTAAATACCTCATGGGAGTAGACAAGCTACAGGAGGGAAGTATATTTCAGAAGAAAAGGTGCTGAAGAACAAAAAGACAGACTGTGAAGTTGGAGGGGAGAGCTGTAAGAAAGTTGTTCTTCACAAAAAGAGTGGTTGATTCATATAATAGCCTTCCAGTGAAGGTGGTGGGGTTCAAGAATGCATGGGATAAGCACAAGGGAATCATACTGGAAAGGAAGGAGGAGGGTGAAAGAGCTGTAGGTCAGGCACAGTCTGTGGTAATAGTGTAGGCAAGGAGAAGTGGGCCAACTGGATGGACCAAGCGGTCCTTATCTGCCATCAAATTCTATGATTTGATGCTTATCAAAAACTAATTCTCAAGAAGGGTGCTTTAAAATTAAACAAAATATATATGAGAAAGCAGAACCAAACCTTTTGAAAGCAATAAGAGTGATGATACAAAGACTGCATGAAAATGTGAAAACGCTTATGTACTGAACTCTAATAATATAACATTTGTCAATATATTTAAGAGCCTTACCACCCTGAAACAACCACCTCCCCATACAGTAAGAAGGAAACTGATATAACTGAGTGTACAGCTGAGAGTTGCTGACACTGACTGGGAACCTGGGCATGAGGGGAAACTCCATGAAGTTGATGGGGTGGGGGCAGAGAGGACAACAGGAATAAATTTTTTTATGAAAAGGGTGGTGGAAAAATGGACATCCAACAGTTTGTAGCATGCACTTCAAAGAAAAGTTTCCACCAGCTTTCTTGATAATCCCCCGATGAAGGGTTGTTTGAACCCAAAGCACCGGGGCTTAGGGTGAGACCAGTGATTAGGTCCTTTGTCACTGGCTTGGTATTGTACTGTTTTCTAAAAGAATAAAGTGACTGGGATTATCTAGAATGCTGGTGTGAATCGTTTCTTTGGTGTGCATGCTACAAACTGCTGGATTTACGTTTTGAAGCTAGCTACCATTAGCATGCCCCCACCCCCCAGCTCTCAGCATACCTTTGGATCCTGGTGGAAAAATGCAACAAGCGTCCTGAGTAGGCTGCATGTGCTGAAATAGTTGGGGGAGGTTAAAAAGGGAATGGGTCAGACGCATGATAAGAGTGCAAGTAGGACATCAGGACAATGACTGCTAGGGTCAGTTCCCAGTACTAGGCCAGTTTTTGGGCACAAGGGATGAACTGAAAGGCCTTTATCTGCCTGCAGTGTGTATGCTCCCATGCCTTCTTCTTTGTGTATATTAATACAGGTTGGGATGATTGCCTGTGTACTACAAAATGGATAGCCATCTTCATGGCACTTGATTCAGAGGGTTGCTGGTCAGCTAGTTAGGCTTGGAAGCCTGTAGAGGGAGCAACAATGGGCCCATGGACATAATAGACCACGTTAAGTCAGGCACCTAGGAATCGACCAATTACCTGAAGAGTGCACTGATGTAAAATCAGACCTGTTAGTTCTGACAGCCAAACAAGAGCTGCAATTTTCCATTAACAGGAAGTGCAGTCCAGAACTCAGGCTATCTCCTGCTGTCTGCTGTTGTCTGACTGTGGCTTGAGTATGTCTGTTGATGTGGTGTGATAAAGACAGCTTCATAATGCTGAAGCATCATAGGAGACAGACCTCATGTCTGCAAGAGAGAGAGAGAGGGAAGGAGGAAGGGAGGGAGAGAGAGAGAGGCAGAGAGAGAGAGAAAGAGATAGGTAAGGAAAGAGAGACAGAGAGAGACAGACAGACAGACCAAGCAGATTTCCTGAAACAGAAAAGCTTGTACAGCACGCATCTGAGAATGAAGCTTCACAACTGAATTGACTTGAATGCAAAAGTAGTTTAATGTCTGAGATGCTACCCAATGATTATGGCTACTTGGTACTGGTCTTCACAGCATGCTACGGACTGAATGCCAGGAAATGGTGTGCTGATCTGACATGGTTCAGGCTTCAGATGCTGAGACTGTTCCTGGTCTGAAGAACAGGATTTTCTGCTATGTTTTGAGGTCATAAGAGGCGTTAATGCACCTAGGAGTACATACTTTTTATCCAGTTGACACTAGAGGCCTTCACTGAAAGGGAAAGTAAAACCAGCATGGGACAGACTCACTTTAATTTTGTCCATGCCCTGCACACAAACGGAAATCCCACTAGATTGGGTAATTGACATGATCACTACACAGTAGTTAATTCAGACATCAAGTAATGGACTAGGCTGTCTGTCCATCTGGGTAGGAGTTAAAAATACTCACTTGGGGTTTTAAGTTTGTAACCAAGTAAAGTTCTTAATTCTTTACACAATTACAAGATCCTGGAGAATGACAGACTACAGGCCTGCACTGATTCTATAGCTGTTGGGTACCCAGTAATGGTAATACCAATGGAACTCCCTAGAAATTAGGGGTTACATTTAACTGTTACCAGTGTGAGTAGTGAGGTCTGCACAGTACAGTGAGGCATGTGGAATTGAAATGTGTGGTGTGGTGGGCAAGTATATATATATATATATATATATATATATATATATATATATATATAGAGAGAGAGAGAGAGAGAGAAAGGGGGGATAATGGATGGGCCATTATCCAAAGCAAGCATGTGTAGCCATTGAGTGGTTGTCTATGGTGACCGTTTAAACCTCGAGAGCGCAGTTCGAGAGGTTTTGGTCGCCATGACAACCGTGAGATGGTTACTAACGCTTGTTGTGGATAGTGGCCCATACATTGTCCTTTATAGTGTGTGAGCCACTATCACTATGAAGAAAAAGTTAGTTTTCTTTGCTGATCCCTTACCCATTGTTGATTTCATCAGTGCTGCTGTCCTGCAGTACCGTTCTCACTGCCACGGCCACAGCCACTTCCTATCTGGTGACTCTTATCCAAATGCGCATGCACGTGTGTGTTCTATGTTGTTATGCTGCAGTAGCTATATACTGTAGCTAGTGCAACATAACAGCTGTGATGACATAGCTACTGCAGCATAACAATTCCATTATAGTTATGGATTTCTATCCATAACAACATTCTACCATACACTATATATAGTTTTGACTACATCTAAGATGATGATGGAAGAACAGCCACAGTATTTATTTTAGGCCTGGCCAAGGCAGGCACTAGAAAAAAACAGCCAGAAATGTTTTATTGTTACTTCATTGAATAACCCTGTTTACCCCCCTAGGGTCTTACCCAGAACCCTAAGAAAACCCTTGTTATTTTTGTTGCAATTAGTGCCTGAGCATACATAACATTTGAATGTTAAGTTGCGTGCTGTGTGAGAACTGCTATAGAACTGTGTTGGTTCATGGATGGGTTGATTCTATGGGGAAGTGGGTAGGAGCTGCATTCCAGGGGTGGAACTATGCTAACACCAGGTCCACTTAAACTTTTTTCTGGGAGGAGTCACTATACTAGGAGGGGGAAAGTAACCGATCATCGGAGGTGGGTGGAGGTGGGTCAGAGAATCGTAACTCAGGAATGAGGAGATAGTGGTGGCCTGGGTGGCTGCTGGGGGGGGAGATGCAAATTGTAAACTAAGGCAGTGTGGCAGTACTGTATGACTGTATGTATGAGCAAAGGCAGGCTGGCAAAATCTTTGACTTGTGCCATTCTAGATCCAGAGGAGAGAGGGAGAGACTATTGGGGGCCCAAGAGAGATTTTACAGTTACAGAAAATCCCAAATAAAATATTTTTTTTTTCTTGGCCTCAGACAGTGTTGCTGACTGTGTATATGAGAAAGGGCAGGCTGGGAAAATCTTTGACTTGTGCCATTGCTGATTCAGAGGAGAGAGGGAGAGACTACTGGGGGTCCAAGAGAAATTTTACAGTTACCTAAAATTCCAGTTTTTTCCTGGCCTAGTGTGGCTGTGTGTACAGGGCAAGGACAGCAGGGTGGCAAAATAAAGTAAATCTTTGACTTGTGCCATCCAATCATGAATCACAATCACTTGTTAACATTCATTCACAATCTCGTCCAGAAAGGAGAGACTGCAGGGGGACTGATGATAAATGTAACAGCCCCAGAAATCCCAAATAAAATGTATTTTCCTGACTTCAGTGTGGCTGTGTGTACAGGGCAAAGGCAGCAGGGTATCAAAATAAATCATTGACTTGTGATGTCCAGAGGGGAGAGAGAGAGACTACAGGGTGGCCCACAATAAATGTAACAGTCCCAGAAATCCCAAATAACATTTTTTTCCTGGCTTCAGTGTGGCTGCATGTACAAGGCAAGGGCAGTAGGGTGACAAAAGAAATATTTGACTTGTGACTTCCAGACAGGAGAGAGGGAGACTGCGAGGGGGGGCATGATAAATATTACAGTCCCAGAAATCCCAAATAAAATGTTTTGTCCTGGTTTCAGTGTGGCTGTGTGTACAGGCAGCAGGGTGGCAAAATATAATCTTTGTGCCATCCAATCACGAATCACGATCACTTGTTAACGTTCATTCATGATCTCATGTATTTAAAAATACACTGTTCAGACAAACAACATACAGGTTGAATGCCTGTGCTGCTGGCTGTGGGTGGCCCAGGGGATAATCTGACGTTGTGACTTGTAGCAGGCTGTTTACAGTACAACACAAGTAAAGTACAAGTACTGTAAACACAAGTGTCATCAACATCATCACTCATTCCCCATTAGTCCTCTTTATCATCATTAGTTTTATAGTATATTGTGTTACATTACGTATAAGTATTAACCAACCCCCAATGTGGGACTGTGCTCGTGTAGCTATGCACCAGATGTGACTGCATCTCCAGTTCAAATTGTGAGGCACACTTAACAGTTGCTGAATTTGATCACTTAACAGTAGCTAACTGTATTGTAGAAGTCAATCCGGTAATCTTGGAAGGAAGTGGTGGTGGACTGCTGTGTTGTACAGTCATCAGTCATGACAGTAAATTTGTCCCTACCCTGTGGGTGGGAGTCATCAGAAGGACATCACATTAGTCAGAGGGATCTTTTGTTACAGATTAGAATACTAAGAAAAAATGGATCAAAGTGTTGATGAGGCACATTCTACAGTATTTCACATGTGGGCAGTAGCACTGCAAAAGACAGCAATCAACCTGAAAAGGGAAAACAAAATCAAACCCCAAAGAGTGATTTTTTTCATGTCTAAGGTTTCATCTTCCAAGTGAATGCCTGAATCCAAAAAAGGAGAATGTCTTGGATCATCATCTGTCCCAAGTAAAAAAAAAAAAAAAAAAAAAGTAAAGGCGTGATTGGTACCACCCACAGAGGCACTCAATGGTATGGGACAATTGCATACTATGTCACTGTCAGTACCTCACCCAATTTTTCTAAGGTTGAACCTGATGAGGTAGTAATAAAGATGAAAAAAATGATCAGGCAGCACAAGGTTTACTGGAGGGGATGGAAATTGCAGATGAGAAACAAACAGGCAGAAATGTTTTGGTTGTGGAGGGGGCAGTGGGAATAAACCACAAGAGGAACAGACCCAAGACCAATCCGGAGGGGTGGATCCCGAAAAGGTGGCTGAGGTGCTGTGCCTTCCTGGGAAAAAACTAAAATAATACCATCTTTTGTTTGATCATACTTCTCCATTAGTGCTTCCAAATAGTTGATAGCAGCATGTGCTATTTGTAAACGGACAATCAGTGGGACTGGGAACAGTGAAGCATCGCAGTTTGCTGTTCTAAATTTTATTTTCCATCTGAACATACCTCATAAACATCAGTGAAGAGCTCCAAAAACCAATACAGCAATGGCTCACTTCACAGGGACTGTCAGTTGGCTTTATAGTTGCAGATAATGGTCCAACATAAGGAAGGCCTTGGAGGAGGGGGG
This sequence comes from Neoceratodus forsteri, assembly GCA_016271365.2. NCBI lineage: Eukaryota > Metazoa > Chordata > Ceratodontiformes > Ceratodontidae > Neoceratodus > Neoceratodus forsteri. Next base: position 1,746,165,289 of record CM057449.1, read on the forward strand.
GCTTTGTTCACATCCACTGCTTTGCGCATTGCTTAAATTTAATAGTTCATGGTTTTCTTGATGATGACATGGAGATTAAGGCTCTCGTTATCACTGATAACGGAATATGTACTCATTTCAGTCACTCAAGGAAAGCCTGTAACTTGTTTGAAAAAATACAGCAGTGTCACAATTTACCTTTGCAGAGACTGAACCAAGACATTTCTACTCTATGGAATTCGACCTTCTATATATTCCAAAGGCTGCTTGAACAAATGAAAGCTATCAGGCAGTACACTTTAGAAAATAAAATTGGTGATGCAGATGTCTATATTACTCTACCACAATGGGCCATGCTGAAGTTTCTAATTTTCCTGTTCCAGCCATTTGAGGAAATCACCAGTGAGGTTAATGCAAACACAGCACCTCTCAGTCAGGTGATACCACCAATAATTTTAAAATTCAGATTGAATCTGATTAGGGAAAAGTTAGAGAAGCAAGACAGTTCCATAATCACACTGGCTGCCAGTGGTGTTGCTGACACATGCAGGTCCCCCCAGAATACAACAAGTTCTAACGAGACATAAGATCAAAAAAGTTGAGGAAGACAAACTGTGTAAAATGCTTCATTCTTAGTACTACATTAAAGCAACAATCTTGAACCCATGATACAAATCGAAGCAACTATTGAGTGATGATGATGACACTTGTTTCAAAATAAACAAACAAGAAATAGTTGATGAGGTGTGTGCTGTCATGGAACAGAGTACAACAGAAGCAGCACATTCAGAATCTTCTTCACGACTCAACACAGCATCAGGTTGCCCATCTGCTGTTGCGGCATTTTCTCCCTCTTCCTCCTAAGCCACTGCAGCCAAATCTTCTTCTGCACCACCAGCCAAGCATAGCACTGTCCCACAGTCACTTGGTTCAGTTTCGTGTCTCTGGAGTCACTTAGAAAATGTAATTGTAACGTCTTCTTTATCTGCCTCTTGTAACACAGCTTCAGCACAGACCATTGTTGAAATGTACCTGGCAGAGCCCAATATCAGCTGGAATGCTGATCCTTTGCAATACTGGAATTCCAAACAAAATATGTGGCCTGCTTTAGTAAACATTGCAATAAAGTACATGAATTGTCCTCCGACTAGCGTCTACTCAGAAAAATTATTTAATTCAGCTGGTGATGTCATTATGGACACACAATCCTGTTTGACTCCAGAAAATGCTAAGCACCTCACATTTCCCAAAGTCAACATTCTTCACTTTAATTTCAAATATGATACCTGAATAACACATACACTAACTGCTCTGAGCAGGCCCTATCCACAAAACACTTTCAAGAATTTGTGCCTGTGATGGAAATCTTTTGTGAATAGGGTCTACTACATGAGGTAGCAATTAACTGCAACAAGTCAGGTCAGGACAGACTAAGCCTGGCCACTATTACTTGAATAATCACATGAGCAGCACAAAATAAAAAACAAATAAAAACATCAGTGGGTTCAGAGTCCAAATACAGCAAGCAACTGCATTTCACGTCACAAACTTACTTGGTGGTACCTGGTACCACAATCTGATCTGGAAGGTAGGGTACTGCTGTCTGCTACTACTGCTGCTACTATCACTTTTTGTCCTCACGAGTCACGGCTACTACTTTTCACTTTTTGTCCTTAATCCAGTCCTTACTACTGCTACTTGTCACTTTTGTTGCCCTCAGCAACTGATCCTGACTGTACTGTTTTACTGTAATTTTCATACAGTGCAAGGCTTAGCAGATGCCTGAAACAGAAAATGAATACTCTTTGTATATTTCTCATGTCCCCTATCTTTGGCTGCAAATACTTCACAGAAAAAAATGCTACTAAATTGAAAATTCATATAATTTCTTTATTGTTTGTGTGTGCGTGGTATGCTAGCCTGGTTATACTCACTTACAGTAACTGGGCTGAGATTATTATATTACCATATTTTATTTTTGATACTTAAATTACTTGGCAGTAGCAAGCAGCAACTGTGGAACTAGAAAGGATGTAACTGTGTTGTGTGTCTGTCGTCAGGTCCTCAGGTGGCAGTGGCAAACTTTTTTATGACTGCACTGCACTTGACCGATGTTATGTGTGACTAGCTGCCTGCCTAGGAGATGGCGATCACTATGTCTTTCATTTTTCTTCTTTAAGGATTCAGTGTGTTGATCAGATTTTGTAGAAGTAGTTAGAAACATAGAAGTTGACGGCAGACAAGGACCGCAAGGCCCATCCAGTCTGCCCATTTCTTTTTCTACCTTTTAAATGTGCCATCGACCTTTGCTCTGTCAGTGGCCTATCTATTCATACTCATTTGTATTGCTCCCTTATGCCTATCCCATGCCTGTTTGAAGCCCTGCACTGTATTCATAGCCACCACTTCTTGAGGTAAGCCATTCCATGCATCCACCACCCTTTCTGTGAAAAGAATTTCCTCACATTCCCCTTAATCGGCACCCTCTAATCTCATGCTGTGTCCTCTTGTCCTGCTATTTTCTTGTATTTAAACATGTTGAACTCTTTCACCTTGTTAATGCCCTTAAGGTGTTTGAATGCCTCGATCATATCACCTCTCTCCCTCCTTTGCTCAAGGGTATACATATTGAGCTCCGTTAATCTGTTCTCATATGTCTTCTGATGCAGTCCCTGCACCATTTTGGTTGCCCTTCTCTGGACTGCCTCAATTTGGTTAATGTCCTTGTGAAGGTGTGGCCTCCAATACTGCATGCAGTACTCCAGATGGGGCCTAACCAGTGTCTTGTAAAGAGGGATTATTACCTCCCTCTTACGGCTTGTGATACCACTACTAATACACCCTAACACCCGCTAGCCTTATCTACTGCTTTAGAGGTTTGCTTGGATGATTTCAGGTCATCAGTGATGATGATGCCCAAGTCTCTTTCTTCCTTTGTGACTGCTAGCAACTCCCCTCCCAGCCTATAGGTGGCTTTCGGGTTTCTCTTCCCTATGTGCATGATCTTGCACTTCTTTACATTAAATCCCAGTTGCCACTCTTCTGACCATTTTGCTAGTTTATCCAGATCTCTTCTCATTCTGCCCACCCCATCTGGATCATCTACTCTGTTGCAGATCTTGGTGTCATCTGCAAACAGACAAGCCTTACCCTCTAGTCCATCTGCAAGGTCACTAATGAAGATGTTGAAGAGGACTGACCTCAGGACTGATCCCTTAGGTACCCCACTTGTGACTTGCATCTCTTTTGATTGTATACCATTTACCACCACTCTGTTTTCTCTGTAACTTGTTTGAAAAAATACAGCAGTGTCACAGTTTACCTTTGCAGAGACTGAACCAAGACATTTCTACTCTATGGAATTCGACCTTTTATATATTCCAAAGGCTGCTGGAACAGAAGTTGCACTAGAAAACATTACCACCTACTGGACCAGGTAGTGTACCATATACTACAGTACACTGGGGCATGTGAAGCAGTTGCATCATTCACATGAATAGGGTGGGTGGGTGGGCTCTCTTAGTGCTGCTCATTTGATCTTTCATATCCATGTCTTTGTCCTGTTCAGCTCTGATTGGAACACCCATCAAAATAATACCCACATAGCACCATTAATAAAAAAAAAAAAATACCCACACAGCACCATTAATAAAAACAAGCATTTGTCAAATTCCGAATGTTGATTGCGTTGGTCTGTTGAGCTCGCTCAGTGGCCCTCTGTCACTGGCTCAGTCTGTTTGTCCCAGTGCTGCAGGCTGCTCTTTTGTACTGGTCTGCTGCCTGCATTGGCACCTTGTTCTGCTGAGGAAGAAATCCCCAGCTGTCTCGACAGAGCTCCATTGAGGTTGCTCACTCCCCTGTCTCACTCACTCATTCTGGTTCTCCTGGCGATGCAGGCTGCCCTTATGTACTGGGCTCCTGCCTCTGTTGGCACCTTTTTCTGCCCACAAAGAAATCTGCAGCAGGCCCGACAAAGCTCAGTGGAGCTCGCTCACTCCTCTTCTCTCACTCGCTCATTCTGTTCTGCCGGCGCTTCAGGCTGCCCTTTTCTACTGGGCATCTGCCTGCGTTGCTGCCTTCTTATGCCCACAAAGAAATTTGCAGCAGTTACAATACAGCTCTGCTGAGCTCACTCACTCATTCTGGTTTTCCTGCCACTGCAGGCTGCCCTTTTGTACTGGACTCCTGCATACACTGCTGCCTTTTTCTTCCCACAAACAAATCTACAGCAGTCCCAACAGAGCCCCGTTGAGCTCACTGACTCCCCCTCCCTCACTCGCTCATTCTATGTCTCCTGGTGCTGCAGGCTGCCCTTTTGTACTGGGCTCCTTCCTGCATTGGCGGCTTTTTCTGGCTAGAAAGAAATCTTAAACAGTCCCGACACTGCTCCATTGAGCTCGCTCACTCCCCCTCTGTCACTCTCACATTCAATTTGTGCCGACGCTGCAAGATGGCCTTTTGTACTGGGCTCCTACCTGTGTTGCCACATTTTCTGCCCGCAAAGAAATCTGCAGCCATCACACTAGAGCTCCGTTGAGCTCACTCACTACCACTCTGTCACTCGCTCATTCTGTTTTCTTGGCGCCACAGACTGCGCTTTTGTATGGGGCTCCTGACTGCATTGGCACCTTTGACTGTCCACAAAGAAATCCACAGCTGTCCCGACAGAGCTCCATTGAGGTCACTCAGTCTCCCTGTCTCATAGCTCATTCTGTTTGTCCTGGCGCTGCAAGCTGCCCTTTTGTATGGGGCTCCTGTCTGCACTGGCGCCTTTTTCTGACCACAAAGAAATCCCAGCAGTCCTGATAGAGCTCCGTTGAGCTCACTAAGTCCCCTTGTCTCACTCGCTTATACTGTTTCTCCCACTGCTGCAGGCTAGCCTTTTGTACTGGGCCCCTGCCTGTATTGACACCTTTTACTGGCCACAAATAAAAATCTGCAGCAGTCCTGAGAGCGCTTCAGTGAGTTCGCTCACTCTCCCTCCCTCACTCGCTCTCTCGTTCTGTTTCTCCCAGTGCTGCAGGCTGGCCTTTTGTATGGGACTCTTGTGTTAGGGCCTTTGTCTGAACACAAAGAAATCCGCACCAGTCCCGACAGAGCTCAGTTGAGCTCGGCCACTCCCCCCCAACTTGATTGATCTTAATCTGTCCCAAACACTGATTTCCTAGAGTGACCATGCTACTGTCCAGCAACAGTGCAAACGTGTAGTTTAGCCAGGATGTGAAAAATGACAGCTGTAGTGTTCATAAGGAGTTATGGAAAAATACCACAGTTGAAAATGTGGCTTGACAGTATTACAAATTTGTGAAGTTACAAGGGTGCGTGGAAACAATTCAACACACGCTTGTAACACAGTCATGTTATGCAGTTTCGTCACCAAATTTTCAACATAGGGTTTTTAGGACCTCTGTTCATGAACAGTGCCACTGTCATTTTCTTAGTCTGTCCCGAACATTGATTTCCCACAATGACCATGTTATTCTGCACTGGAACTGTGAAAACACATTTCGGTCAGGATGTGAAAAATGACAGCTGTACTGCTTATAAGGAGGTGCGAAAATAATGGCACTGTTGAAAATCTGGTGTGACAATATTACAAATCTGCGAAGTTACAAGGGTGTGTGGAAAGTGCACAACGCACACTTGTAACACAGTCAATTGATGGGCTATCATCACCAAATTTTCAAAATAGGCATTTTAGGACCTCTGCTCATGAACAGTATCATTGTCATTTTCTTAATCTGTCCCGAACAGTGATTCCCCACAGCGACCGCTCTATTCTGCGCCGGAAGTGCGAAAACACATTTTGGCCAGGATGGGAAAAATGACAGATGTACTGTTCATAAGTAGGCCTGGGAAAATGGCAATGTTGAAAATCTGGAGTGAAAATATTATAAATTCATAGCCTTACGAGCGTGTGTGCCAACTGCGCAACACATGCTCGTAACACAGTCATTTTATGGAGTATTGTTACCAAATTTTCAACATAGGCATTTTAGGACCTCTACTCATGAACAGTGTCACTGTCATTTTCTTAATCTGTCCTGAACACTGATTTCCCACAGCAACCGCGCTATTCTGCACCGGAAGTGCAAAAACACACAGTTTTACATTAATTTTTATACAAACAATCCATTAAATTATTTCCTTTGGGCCTCTGTGTCAAATGTAGAGATGCAGCAAAATAAAATTTTGCTGGTGAAAATGCCGCGAAATTGGCAATTTCACCAGAGAAATGTTTCATGAAAATTGCAGCAAAACTTCACGATTTCACCCCCCAATTTTGCCTGTCACCGCTGGTCACCACAAGTCTGTAAATTAACCCCCCCTCCACACACACACAAGTTACCCTGCACCTCCCATTTGTTTTATTAAAAAAAAAAATCACCCTCCACTCCCTGGTGTCTAGTGCCCCCCCCATCACTGGCCATAATAACATTACATAAGCACTCCCCTCCAAAGTTACCCTGCCTCCTCCATTTGTTTTATTAAAAAAAACAAAATTCACCCTCCACTCCCTGGTATCTAGTGGACCGCCCCCACCCCATAGCAGCACCCACCCAGCTCTCCCCAGTAACTCAATTGGGCCACCAGACCAGCCCTCCACTCACCTCCACGTCTGGCAGCCTGACTGAGCACCACTGAATGCTTGAATGAATGAATGAATGAGCATGTCAAGTCCTCAGTGGCACTCAGTCAGGCTGCCAACTGTGCCACAGTTTAGCAATTTCACCGGCTTGGAGGCAAAATTTCGCACCCAACCGTGGGCAAAATTTCACATTTCGCCCAGCGAAATATTTTGTGAAATGCGCTAATGACACAAAATATTTTGCTGGGCGAAATTTTCTAGTTTCACACATCCCTAGTTAAATGTGACTATGACCACTTTTATGCATTTTTTTCACATTTTTTCAAATGTTTGTCAATAAATCAGAAGTAATCAGAACTAATCAGAACAAATAAGAACTTCACAGTGTTCCGGTTCTTATTTAATAAGGGTCAGAACTTCATCAAGTTCTCCGAGTCCTAAACTGAAGGTGAATAAAGCAATGGGGCCAAATGGCATACACCTGAGAATATTAAGGGAGCTGCGCAGAAAGCTGGCAGTGCCTCTGGCAGCCATGTTCTCTGAATCGCTCAACACTGGAGTTGTTCTAGAGGACTGGAGGAGGGCACATGTAGTCCCTCTACACAAATCTGGTAGCAGGGAGTTGTCAGGGAACTATAGGCTGGTCAGCCTCACCTCACTAGTGGGTAAGATCATGGAGGCACTGGTCAAAGAATGAATAGTGGAACAGTTGGAATCCAACATTGTCCAGGATCCAAGGCAACATGGTTTCACAGCAGGAAGGTCGTGTCGGACAAATCTGATAGATTTTTTTTTTTAACCGGGTGATGAAGAAGATAAATTGGGGGGGGGGGAGGACAGTGCTGAACATTGCCTACCTTGATTTCAGTAAGTCCTTTTACACTGTCCCACATGAAAGACTGGTAAACAAGGTGGGTAGCCTGGGCATGGGACACAAGGTGGAAAACTTGGTTAGGAATTGGTTAAGAGACAGTAGACAGAGGGCGGTGGTGGTAAATGGGATCCAATCTGGGGAAAGGGGGGTGACTGGTGGGGTGTCTCTGGGACCGGTCCTTGGGTCAATCCTGTTTAATGTCTTCATGAATGACATTGCAGAAATACTGTAGGAAAAGGTGTGCCTGTTTGCAGATAACTCCAAGATCAGCAATAGGGTGGATACTCCAGATGTAGTGGAGAGAATGAGGAGGGATCTGGGGAACCTTGAAATATGGTCTGAGGTGTGGCAAGTGAGGTTCACTTCAAAGAAGTACAAAATAATGCACCTGGGATGAGGGAACCCTGGGGAGAGATACAGAGTGGGGGGAGGTTGTTGACAATCACAAGGAAAAAAGAGATCTGGGGGTTATCATTTCGGATGACCTCAAGCTGTCAAAGCAGAGTATAAAGGCTGCAGGGAGGGCCAGTGGCGTGCTGTGGTGCATAGGCAGAGGTGTCACTAGCAGGAGGCAGGAGGTGATGATGCCTTTCTATAAAACACTAGTGAGGCCTCACCTACAGTACTGTGTGTAATTCTGGAGGTCGCACCTTCATATGGACATTGACAGGGTGGAGGTGGTCCAGAGAAGAGCGACAAAGATGGCACAGGGCTTGCATCAGAAAACCTATCAGGAGAGATTGAAGGATCTCAATATCTACTCACCAGAGGAGAGGAGAGATTGGGGTGACATGATAGAAACATTCAAGTACCTTAAGGGCATAAATAAGATGTGGGGGGGGGTGACATCTTCCAATATAGGAGGAGCACAAGAACAAGTGGGTATGATATAAAATTGGAAGGTAGCAGATTAAGGGGAAATGTGAGGAAGTTTTTCTTCATGGAAAGGGGGCGAACAAATGGAATAGTCTGCTACAGGAGGTGGTGGGAGCAAGCACAGTGTAAGGATTTAAACATGCCTGGGACAGGCACAAGGGAACCTTAGAGGTGGGAAAGAGTCATGAAAAGTCATTGACCAGGTAGGGTCAGAGGCAACAAACAGGTAGGGCTTATGAGCAGACTGGATGGGCCTAGTGGTTCTCATATAACAACAATTTCTATGTTTCTATGTTAACTCACCTCTGATCCCCCATGGCTTACCCATCGTGGTGGGGCCACAAGGATCTGACAATTTCTTGAGCAACCCGAATTTGGTGTCGAGGTCATTTTCATAGCCCTTACCTTACCCTGTAACCCCTTACTTCCCTTAAAGCTTCTCATGATGTTCCCCTCTAAGCCTGGATGCTGTGTCATGGCTTGTGCTAGGCATTGCTGACAGCGAGAATATTTAATTTTCTCTTGTCACCACCAGTTACCTTTGTCATTTCCACCGAATATTGTGATGTACATGTCGTTTATATCTTGTGAACTCCTTAACCGGACCTTATGCTATCGTCCTGAGTACATTATTTATTGTATACAAATGTCTATATTAATATCTGTATAAATGTATTGTGCTTTGACCTTGTGTGACACAGGTCCACCTTGTAAATGAGCTTGCTTAATGATGTTCACCTGGATAAATAAAGATAAAGATTTGAAATGCCATGGCCAGCAGTTTAGAGTCTGGAGAGTGGGTCTCACTTCATCCTATAATGGTCAGAGGGGTTTTCCTTTTTATACATGTCCCATAGATGCTGACATCATGGTGCACGCATGCTGTGAGAGTTTGCATTGATATCAGGCAGCGTCCTTCCTCCTTGAGCAACTGTTGCTTGAACCACCACTTGCAGTAATCCAGGTGGTGGTAATGCCCTGGGCTTCACGCTCCACCTGCCTGGTGGAAATCATCTGCTGGGATGCTCAATTAACCTCCACTTAGCTCACTGTCAATAAGCCAGGCTCATTGCTGAACACAGTTCACCGATGTTGTGAATAATAGTGCTACCATGGCACTGATGGGCCAGCAGGGGAATAGTGGGAATATAGCTTGACGGCAATAAGGGGATTGGAAAATGAATGGCAAAATGACTGGTGTGCAATAAAACAATGTCACAGCAGAAGGTGACACAGCGCTGGAAATAGTCACCCCAGAGGAAGCAAAGGACAAGTGGTAAATTTGTGTCGGGGAGTGTACACCTGTCAACGACCTCAGTCTGACTCTGGCTAAGGGCTGGAAGAAGCAAGTGAGGAACTGGCTCAAGTAAGAAGGCAGAATTTGATGGAACTGTTGTTGTCGTCAAGGCAAGAAATAGCACCCAAAGAGGTCCTTCTGGACACATATGCCAAAGTATTCTGGAGGCTCCAAAACTTTTTCTGGACTGAAATCTTCCCCTTTTCAGCTGGAAGACTTTGACACATGGCTCAAACAGGCTACCTTGATTTTGCAGCATTTGAAGTGCTTAGAATGAAAAGAAAGCTTGTATGGGAAGATGCCTAAGAAAACAGTCATTGGATGCTATACAAGTGTAACTGGGTCACTATGCAGATGTTGCAGTTGTCACTTTCCCAGTTACTACCTCTGTTTTGCACCTGTGGGGGCCAAGCAAGGTTGAAGGGCCTGTGCTTGTTGAACTCCTCACATGGGGAGGGGGCTGGTTCAAAAGGGGAATAAGGGGAATAGCGCAATACCTCCACCCAAAGAAGGAAATAGCAGGCCTGATCCCAGGTAGAATACTAGCCCCTGGGATGTAGTACCAACCCACCTCCCATAAGCTGCCAGACATGTTGCGAAACTGATTGAAGCGCAGTGACAAGGCTGCTCGATAATAGTGTCTGCAAAGTTGCAGTCCTTCCTGGGGCTGCATTGAAGTAAAACCACTTATTCTGCTACTTTATTGTCTTATTCTATTTATTTCACCTCTGGAGTGCATGGCCACACTTGTTTGCTTTGAACTGTCCTTTTGGTGTGCCACACCATTCCTTTGCACCCTCCAAACTTGTGATGCACTAAGTATTTCGACTGTTCGATGTTGCAAAAACCAATCTGTACCACTATCTACACTTTAATTGCAATTTCAAACACTTTGCTCCCAATAAGGGTAAATAATATGCTCACTTGCCAAATTTTAGAAACTAATAGTACTTTTTTAATCAGCAATGCAGGTTATGTGAAGTGAAAAGGGTATCTTCTAGAAAGGGCGAATGAATTTTAACACATGAAAAACAGCAAATGCTTTATTAGCGACATGGTTTTTATAGTGCATTTTTTTCAGCAGTGGAGACAGTGATGCAGTTTAGCAATGTAAGCTATCTGGTGTGTGTTGACAACTAAAGCCAACTGGTGTGTGCTAGCAGCTTGTGCTGGCAGCATGGCTTAGAGGTTAGAGTCACTGCCTGTATGTGCCCTTCCTACATCCAGAAAACATGGGTTCAATGCTCCCAGTTTCCCAGTTTTTTTTAACATGTTGCACTTGCCTTCATGCCTCCCCCCACTTCTGCCCCACAGAAGTTGTAATATGAAATCTCCCCCTCCTGAGTTCTGCTCCCCCCCGGAGTGAGAATATTTAATCTGCTTCCCTTAAGACTGCCTCCAGCTCCCCAAGTTGAGTCCCTCCCCCAAGTCACTTTAATAAATCTACATCCCTCCTGATTACCCCCCAAGTGCCGTTGACTTCTTTGCACTGATTGTGTTTTCTGGCAAGGTTTTTTTTTGGCTGTTATTTTCGCAGTTGTCACTACTCACTGTTATTCTTGCTCGCTCTTTTAGTTTGGAACTGACTTTTGTCCACTGTAACTGTGTTCACCATTTCCCTTTCTTTGTTTTGACATAGTAACAGAAGAAAGGGTTGTGCAAAACAAAGTTTAGCAATGATTTAGGCAATAGCAACATGATTACTCCCTCAAATATTTTCGAAGTGCATCACCCCAAGCTATGCAATCTCAGATATCCGGACCTCTCCACTGAGATGGTGTAGTAGGCCTCCCAACTCCCATACACACAAGGGGCCAGATTCACAAAGCTCATGAAATTCCTGCAACTGCAGGAAAAACTTGGTGCAAGTTGGTTGCCACTTGTGGATCTGCATGTACAAAAAGAGTGATGTCATGTTTTCTGTCTGTGGAACTGACTGAAGGTGTAAATAGTCTCATCTGCCTTACCCTCCTCCAAGAAATGTTTTCTGCCCTCAAATAAATGCTCTTTCATGTTAGCCAATGGCTGCAGGGTACTATTTTCTTTCTTAAATGGATGGTACAAGAACTGGAACCTGAGTAAGTGGGAGGCAACATTGTTTTTTTGAGGGAAGTAAGATCCACCCCACCTCCACCTAAGAAGCTCCAAAAGATCCATTCCACCTGTTTTTTTAATTCATGAGAGAGGGACATGAGGTGCATCTATCATGTTGAAAGAAGATTCACTAGTTTGGGATCTGGACCAAGGAACAATTAGTCTGTGGAGTCCCTGCATTTCATTAGGGACTAGAACAGAAGATACTTTATGCCTTCAAACTGACTTAAAAACCCTTGGTACAAATGATTATCAGAGTCACCTGGTGTCTCAAAAGGAAAGACTAAGACATGTCTGAAACTACAGCTTCCAAGGAAAATAGACAGCTTTCAGGTATTTCTTAAACATTTATATACTAAAAACAAAGTTCAGTTTTGGGATTAATAATATTTGTTTACCATATTCTGTCTGTCTGTCTGTCTATCTAGTCTGTCTTTTTAGTAGTTTCAAAACCTTGAAAGCATTGGTGTTAGTAATGCATTTAGAAATACAGTTTTTAATTGTCATTACAGATAAATCATGCAGGTTCATGTGAGGGCACATTTTTGGGGGGAAGGGGTTCAAATTATTTTAATCATGGCACAGTACTTGGTAAACACAGTCTGTGATGAAGTGTATTTCTCTTTTTAAGTCTGAGAAGTGGAGTTGACTTGCACATGTTAAAAATTCCAGCTGCAATTTACAACCACTTGTAGAAACAAAATGTTTTTTTTGGTTTTCTACTTACTTTTTTCCTGGCTCAGTTTATATCAGTGAAAAGAAAGAATGGAACAACTATCGGAGCTGCCACCCCCCCTGGACAAGCTATTTATCACTCATTTAAAATAACATAAATGTAGTTTCACATTTTTACCATGAGGGAAGCAAGAAGATGAACCAGCATGGTTAACAAATACATTCATTGACACCTGTGAATGAATGAGGAGGAGGATATTTTTCAACATTCCTGGTGAGTTTATACTCATTAGAACCTGCTATTCCCATTTTTATGACTGCCTGTGTGTGTATAGGAAGCTTTAGAGCACTATTTTTCCTCTAGCTTGAGCCCACATAAAGTTAATTCATTATCTTCTGGGAGTAATTCTGTGTCAGATTACCAATGGATAGTACAGACATCATAGAAAGCTATTAGAAGTAGAATGGGTTAAACACTTCCTGGTAATTTCTGCATAACAAGTTCCCCTAGGCACCTCACAACACCTTATTAAGCCATTTGACACCACCATCTTAAGAGCAGTCAGTGTGCTACTTTGCAGGACATTGCATAACAGGAGACCCAGCCTTACCTTTTTCCAAATAATATACCAACTTCATTCTCAGGCAGGCAGTTCTGGGCTACTGTTTATATTCTACTGAATCTTCTTAACTTGCAGTTTGTAACTATAGGTGTTTACAACTGAACGATAATAACCACATTTGCTTCACTAGCAATATGTAGGAATTTGTGTGTCTAATTGCATCAGACCACGATCAGTGCTGTAAAATCTGCACTGGGCACAGCTTGTGCAAATATTGCTGATCCAGTGGAGCAGCAATAAAGTATTGCATTCAGAAAAGGGCAGATTTCATCTCTGCTACTAAACAACATAATAGTGTGTTAAAAAATAGATTCCTCCGCTGAAGCCTCATTACTACACTGCCTGTGTGTGTATAGGAAGTTTTAGAGCACTATTTTTCCTCTGGCTTGTGGAATTGATGGAGCCCACAGAAAGTTAATTCATTGTCTTCTAGTAGTCAGAATTTTCTGCATAAAAAGTTCGCCTAGGCCCCTCACAACACCTCATTAAGCCATTTGACATCACCATCCTAAGAGCAGTCAGTGTGCTTCTTTGCAGGATATTGCATAGCAAGAGTCCCAGCCTTGCCTTTTTCCAAATAATACAGCAACTTCATTCTCAATCAGGCTGTTCTGGGCTGGGCTACTGTTTATATTCTACTGAATCTTCTTAACTTGCAATTTGTAACTATAGGTGTTTACAACTGAATGGAGAGTAACCACATTTGCTTCACTTGCAAATATGTAGGCATTTGTGTGTCTAATTTCTGTTTGACTTACTGTAGGTTACACATACAATCTGATTAGTTCATAACATGCTTTATTTTGATTCAATGAACTGATAAATTGGGGTTTTGGTTTATTTTGCAAGTTCATTTCTACTGATCATGGATATATTACAATTTAAAATTTCTCAACAAAATGTTTACAAATGAGGAGTTTAGCAGCAATGTAGTTGATATGGTGTAAAGAGCTGCTCCCTTGGAAATTACCTGGTTTTGGGGGGGGGGTTGCCACAAGTAGAATGGGACTTCACAGATGGCAGAGCTCATAACAGCAGAAGTGGCATGTTGGCATTAAAAGCTGAATGGTATGGATGTAGAAGCACCAGTAATTAAGCATGACTTTGGTAAAGGATTAATTGTGATGGGGGGGGGGAGACTGACTCTTGATATTTTAAACATAATGATTTTCTAAAACTTCAGCCTTCAATGGGTTAGACTTTGTAGCCATCTGTGCAGTATATCACTAAGCCACATGCAGTGGGGTATAGGTAAAACCCAGATCACCAGACCCAGGCCAGAGCTGTAAAATCTGGACTGGGCACAGCTTGTGCAAATATTGCTGATCTGGTGGAGCAACAATAAAAGATAAATTATGCAATACCCTCAGTAACACACCTACCCCAGTTTACATTTACCTGATGCCCATTTTTAGACCTTATATAGTAATATCTTCCTTCAAGAGAACAGCTTGTAATGAAATATGTCGAATTTACATTGGCATTTGGGCATATGCACTTTTATATTGTATGAATTTTGTGTGTGAACTGTATATTAGTCTCTAAAAAAACAATTGAACACATCAAATGTCTTTAAAACTTTCTCAACATTGTGCTTATCTTACAATTTGTCACAACATACAGTTGTCTCAGCAGTGTTTTCAGTTAGGGTACAGTACCTTCATGTATATGATGGCCTGGTTCTGTTGAGCTGATTGCTATAACAGTGCATAGAATAAAATTCAAAACATATAGGTAACTGTAATAGAGATGGTGGCATTATTTTTAATTATACAATGGCAAGGAAAAATGTAAGAAGCTGATTGGCTGCTGACCCATTGAAACAGTGATGTTATTACACAATAACATCACTGTAGCTTTGGACTTGGATAATTCCTTACATTTTCTCTTGAGAAATATTTTTCCACACTAATAAAAACATCCTTTAAAATGTATTTTTTATTCTGTATATAACAACAAGCTATTGTATAATTGCAATAAGGCACTCCAGAGTGTGTGTTATCATGTAATAACGTCACTTCTGGGGTGGTGGAAGCACTCGACTTCATCTCGTGCTTCAACCCACCCCCAGGAGTATGTTATTATGACAACACACACCCTGTCATGCCTTATTGCTTAAATATGCCCTTTCTCAATGTACTGTACTTTGATTCAGTTAGTGTATGCAACAGCCTTCATGTGAACACTCTGGGCTTCTCTTTGACTCCTGATGTCTATTTGCTTTAGCTGTTGTATATTGTTTGAACTGCTTTGGTCTTCTTGATGTGGTGCCTGTGTGCCTAAATTATGTAATCTGTTAAGCTACTGCTACCCATGTATCTCCAGTGAATGATTGTTATAACTGTCTGCTCTCCGAGCCATTGTTTTTTTTGACTTGTTAACAGTGCTGTCTTTGTATTAGTTTCAATGAGGTGCCTTTGTAAATCTGATATTTTTTAAATAAATAAATAAATGTTTATGTTTAAGCCCATGAAACACTCTTATCTAGTTAATGCATTCACAGTCGAAGTGGCTTTGCCAGAGTTTGTTCTCTCAGCTACAGTGTTCAGAAAGGTGGAGCCAGTTTACAACCAGCTCCACAATTTATGGCAGCTTGTGGGTGGTGTTGCAACTGAAGTCTCCACAGCTGTTGAAAAAATCCAGTGGGACCCGGTGTAACATCTCCACTGCTGTGGGCACTGTGAATACTGATCTCTGCAGATGCAGAGATTTCGGTCCACAGCTGGAGTTGTGGAGTGAGACTTAATCCCAAATTGCTTTGTAAATCTGGCCAAAGATTTCCAGCAAGGCCTACTGTACTGCATGACCTCCCACTACCCTCAATAGCGGATCCACACAGTTTCAAAGAACTTTCAAAAATTACACTTTTCAAACTGCAGCTTAATCTCAGCTACTGGGTAACCAGGTAAATTATATACTGTTACAGACCTGGCATTGTATGTCCAGGATCTTGCATGGGTGCACTTACAGCAAGCTTGCTTTACCCCACCTGACTGACTTTTTGTTAGCACTTTTTTCAACAGAACAATTTTAATTCAACAGGGAAAATTCCACACAAAACTGTAATCCAAACAAAAGAAAATTCAGCTGCAGCAGTTTCTGACGGATGAGTCAGTATTCATGTGTCCTGTACCAAGTTACAAAGCAGTTCCAGATGCTTCTAGATGAACGATATCACAGCAGCAGGTAGATAATGGGTGTAGGCCCAGACTAGGCTCAGCCACTATGTTGCAGCTCTCTTTCCTCTCAGTCAACATGTGTAGGGTGGCAAGTTCGAAAAGGCTGAGACTGATGAGCTATCATGCCTACCCCAGTGGGTCCTCACTCAATCAAGGGTACAGGTACCTTGGAGACAAGCTCCTGACCACCCTCTCCCTTTCCATTCATCAATCTGATTACAGCACTCTGCAGGTGGCTTTACCATGTTCGGTCTTTCACAACTTTGTGGAACTCACAGCACTTCCTCTCAGCTTGGATGGAACTTCCAGCAACCAGATTCACCTCACACCAGGGTCTCTGACTCGGGATAGTCATCTCCTTTGGGTATTTCCTGATATTATCGATCTGTTCAAGCAAAGGGATGATGCTTGGTCTGCTCAGAAGGCATCTGGTGTGTCTGCTGACAGGCTACATTATAACAGGCCTAGAAACATCTGTATAAAGGCACTTAGGAATGTTAAGGCTGCTTACTTCTATACCAAATTCTTCAATGACTCCCTGTCACTTTCCACATTTTGGGACACCATAAAAAATCTACTTCAACCTGCTTGCTCTGCCTCATTTATCTCAAACCTCAAGTATGCCTCTGGCATAGTCTCTGACCCATGTGCCATTGCAAATGCCTTAATTGATCACTTAGTTTATTGATGGCCCCTGGTTGGTGGTACCTTCACCTATTACTAGTGCTAGCTCTTCTACTCCACCTAAGTACCTCCATTTTGATGCACTTAGGTTTTCATTCTCTCAGGTCTGCCCCCCCCCCCACTTGTGTAAGTTCTTCATAAGCTTATGCATTTAAAACAAGCACTTACCCTGGGTATAATGGTCTCCCCACAGATTGCTAAAGTTGGCTGCTCAAGCTATCACAGCACCAGTGCTTATATCTTCAATTACTTACTGGCCACTGGGGTATTTCTGACATAGTGGAAAAGTGCTGTAGTTATTCCTCTACACAATAGTGGTCCCTCAAACTTCCTTGTGAACTACTGGCCAATTTTGCTTCTCCCTTGCCTCTCCAAAGCTTTAGAGAGATTATCTGCAAAGCAACTTATAAATGACTACTCTTCACAATTTCTTTTCTGACTGCCAATTGGGTTTTCAGGCTTCCCACTCTACATCCTCCTCTCTCCTCAGGTTTATTGACTATATCCTTTTCCAAAATGGACAATAATCTGCTTACTGGTGTTATATTTGTAACCCTGTCGCTAGGTAACTATGGGCTACACTACCCCTGCCTTGCAGGACTGACCAAGGTTGAGGTGCCTTGGTTTCTATTTCTGATTTAAAACTGGTTCTTTCCCAAAGATCACATTATTGTGCAGTGCCTCCACCCAACATTATTGTGAAGTGCCTCCACCCAAAGTATACTTTTACATGGGCTAGAACAAAACCAGATACAGCACCCTGGGATCCTATACCCACCCACATTACCATAATGTCACCCCACACATGGCCCAGTAACTAAAACCCCATCATTTTAAGAATTAAAGGCTCATTCTAATAATGTGCTCATGGCAGAAAATTTATCAGAACAAGTAAACAACAATTTATTTACAAGAAGGTAAAGGTTAGGATACGGTGAATGGAAATAGAGGTTAGATATTTACATTGATTGACATTTAGATTGGCATCAGGGACATCAGAGTAATCAGCATGCATTTTAAATTCAAACATTTCTCCCAGTGGCCCACCACCAACCTTCTGATAGGTTTAGAACTATCTTGCTATTTAAGCTAGCTGTACTAGAATGGTGACACACATATTACATGCCCACACAGGTACCAGTCCCAGACTGTTATAGAACCCTACAATTCTATACCATAACCGTGAGTATCTAGCACTAAAGTTTTAAGGTTGCAGGCCTGATGCAGTTGTAGCTGAGCTGGCCAATGTTGTAGCTAGTAGGGGCCCTTAGAAGAAAATCAGGTTAGCTTTCTTTATTCCTCAAACACTTCCTGAATATAAACTTTTCAGACCATTATAACATCCTTTACTTGGTTAGCTTATGACTTTAGATACTAAGCTTGGCAAACACAACTTTAACTATTTACAGTTTCCTTTTTTTGGGTGGCAGAGGTGGCTTGCCACACACCTTAAACAGCTGAGGATTATAACCAATGACCATGATGTTTAACAAATATGGGTTAAAATTACAACCCAAGATATTAAGCTGGGGGTGTGTTATAGAGCACCAGGCCTAAATGACCAAGAGAAGGACACATTTATGGATGTACTGGAACAGATTAGTCTAACCAGTAATTCTATCCTACTAGGCGATTTTAATTTTCCCAAACTAGATTGGAATCATTTGCTGGGTTCTAGTGGCTTAGATAACAGGTTTATAGATTTCTGCATTAGTAACAACTTGGAGAAAATGTTTAAGGAGAAGACCAGAGATAATATACTTAATTTGATACTAAGTAATATGGAAGGTTGTATAGGGAATATAGTTACTCTCCCACCTCTTGGAGGTAGTAATCATAGTATGGTCCTGTGTACACTGAAGGAAGTATTAAACAAAGTATCAGGTATAACAAAAATTAGGAATTATAGAAACATGGATTCTGTTAGTATGAAACAGTACCTTGAAGGCTGGGAAATGGAAATTGATTTAATGGATAGAGACCTAGAGGACTCCTGGAAAATTTTTAAGGAAAATATATATTATTGTATGGAAAAGTTTGTCCCCACAGTAAACAAATATGATAAGTGAGGAAGAATACCAAAATGGTTTTCAGCGAAAATAAAGATTATCAATAAAAGAAAAAAGGCCTACAAAGAGCTCAAAGGATGCCCCTAAGATGACCTAAGAGCTGAGAAATATAAAAACTTAGTAAAGAAATGTAGAAAAGCTATTTCAACTGATAAGGCCAAGGCCGAGCATGAAATGACATGTTCTAAAGATAATGGTAAACAGTTTTATAACTATATCGGAAGCTTAAGGTCTGGGTACAAATATCTTTCTGATATAACTCATGATAATACAGTCATTGATATTGAGACAGACATGGCTAATATGTTTATTTCTTACTTCTTGTCTGTATATCAAAAGTCAAAGAGTCAGATTAAGGTAGATGGATACAAGGACAGGATAGGCAAAAAATATATTGTAGAAGTAGCAGATGTTTGTGAGAAGTTAACAAAACTAGATATCAACATATCTTGGGGACCAGATGATATTCACCCTATGTTATTGAGTACGTTAGCAGCAGAATTAGCTGACCCACTTGCCCTGCTGTTCAATAAATCTCTGGCTTCTGGTATGGTGGTTTAAGATTGGAAAATAGCACACAATCACCCCAACACACAAAAAGGGGAATAACGTATTGGTGGAAAACTATTGTCCTATTAGTATAACATCCTTGGTTGGTAAACTACAGTACTTGAGGGATTTGTTAAACATTTCCTCATAGACGATCTTAATAGTTTAGATGTAACAGGCATAATACAACATGGATTTTCACAGGGTAGGTGTTGTGTTGCCAACCTTATGGACTTTTTTGAGCCTGTAAATCATGTCCTAGATCAAGGACTACTGGTGGATGTTGTGTACCTAGATTATAGTAGGGCATTTGACTCTGTGTCACATCAGAAATTGCTTGAAGTGCTAGTGGAAATGGGGGTAAATACTAGTATTCTCAAATGGATTCATTCTTGGTTTTATAACAGGCTACAAAGAGTGCAGATTAGGGGATTTTGTTCTGACTGGGGCACGGTGACAAGTGGGGTGTCATAGGGCTCAATTCTGGGCCCTACTCTATTATCTGCCTTTGTATTCAGTATGCAAGGTTTGGATGGCATATGGATATGAAAGTACGCTGATGATACGAAGGTGGAGGCTATTGTTACTAATGAGGACTCAATTCTGAAATTACAAAACTATCTAGAGTCACTGGAACTGTGGACCTAGCAAAGTAAATTAAATTTCAATGAGAGCAAATGTTGAGTTATGCATTTTGGATACAATAATGAAATAGCAGTGTATATGATAAACAACAATGTTATATGTGCCACATTCTGTGAAAAAGATTTGGGAGTGTATATTTCTGATAATTTAAGTTTTGAATCCCATAATAGAGAGCCAGTAAAAAAAAAAAGCAAACAGAGTAATGGGTAACATACTTACAAATATACAAAGTAGAAAAGAGGAGGTCTTGATACCCTTTTATAAGACATTAATAAGGACAGTTTTAAAATGTGGTGAACCATTTTCAATGCCACAGAGTATTAGCAGCATCAAATCACTTGGATGGGTTCAGGGGAGATTCACTAAGAAGGTTTATAGGGTAGAAAATTGCATATACCCAGAAAGGATGCACAACCTGTCTTTATACTCTCTTTCATATAGGAGAGTGAGAGGTTATATGATGTTTGTTTATAGGGCAATTAAAGGTGATGCCCTGCTGGACTCTGCTGGTTTACGTAAAAAAAACAGAAATGATAAGGGTTAACAGAGGGCATAGTAAGCAGTTGCTAGGGGAGAAGTTTAGAACTACTAGAAGAGGGCTTTGGGTCAGCCAGAGAGTGGTGAACATGTGGAATGCATTACCGAGGGAAGTAGTAGACACACCAACATTCCATACATTTAAGATAAGGTTGGACAAGTATATGAGTGACAAGGTTAGGGATTTCTACCAGCAGTGTGGTGGCGAGTCTATTATGGCACTAGTAGCTGTTTAACTTGTATTCACTCCTATGAACGTACAAATCTACTCTTGGTTTTGAAGTCATCACTGGCAAAGTCAGGATCAGGCTGTAAAAGGTAGATTCAAGTAATCACAGCATGTAGGCTTGGCTCTCATTGCTGAGATTCTTGGCAAAGGCTTACAGCCAGGAACCCCTTTACTGGCTGTAGGATCTTGCTGATTTTGCAGGCTTTAAAACGTCTCTCAGCTTCTTTTTGAAGTGGCCCATCTTTTTCTGGGCTTGAAGTCACATTCTGGTACAGACCAGGCCGGGACTGGGATGGGCACGCTTCAGGCCCCCATGTCTAGGCTATGCTCCTCAAGGGGACGCACATGTGGCAGTGCATAGCTGGCAGACTACCAGGCTGACTCCCAGGCTGATCAGGAAACATAGTCTCTTTCTTGCCTTAAGCACATCTTTACATTCAACACATTCTGGATACTTTAAGTGGTCTCTGTCACAAACGTGCTCCGGAGGTCAGGCCCTCTGCTCCCACAGTGCCAACCTCAAACAGCAATAGTGTCAACAGGAGATAAACAGGGTATACCTACAGTCTGTTTTGGGTCCAATCCCCTACCAGGCTCGGGTCCTGGGGGTCAAATGTGAACCTTATGCTAATGCACCCAGTTAACAGGCTCAGATATATATATTCTCTTTGGGGGAATGCAATACAATCCTTCGCGCAGTGGCACCCAGCCAGGTTCCCTAAATGTACCCTTATGACTCAATATGAGACAAAGGTATTTCTTACCTTTAGCAAAACAGTAATGCACCCTTTTCTTAAGCACTTAACAGTTGTCAGACTTATTAATACTTTTCCAGCATTCACATGCAAGAGACACTGAGAAGGCATAGGCAGAATTTCAAGGAAAATATTGTTTACTAAAAAATTGAAAATAGATAAAATACCAACCACAGAATATATACATCAATACTTACAGTCAACAAAAAAACTGGGAAATTACAGAACAAACAAAATGCCTGCAAAATGCTTAAAAGTTGCAGCTGAATTATATCTTTCTAAAGTGCCTAGTTATCAGTCCAGAGACTAAGTGTGTCTTTGATCTTTAGAGAGGACTTCTGCACTAACTTCTCAGATGCAGGCAATATTCAAAAGTCAGTTTTCTCCACCTCCTGGGGATGTCACAGCACCCATGTCACTCTTAGATCCTGCAACAAGCCCAAATTCCCAGCACAAACATCCACAAGAATGTGAAAATCTGCAGTTAGCAATTCTGAGAATATGACAGTCTTTCATCAAAAGCATTTCCTTTGATGTCTCTCTGCTGGTTTCCTGTTTTGCAAGAATGATTTCAGTTTTATGACTTTTAACAAGATTCTGTTAAAAAGTTGTCTCTTCCTTCAGGATCATAAAATTCTTATTTTAGTTTTAGCTTCAAAAGGGATATTTTATGATGTCTTATCACATGGTATTTGGCAGGAAGCCCTATGTTAAGACAGAACAGTAAACCTTTAATTAGCGTTTCCCACTGGCCAGTTTTTATAACAGCCTGCTGCTTCAGTCATACTGACACCTTTGAGGTCAAAGATCACTTGTTACACTGATATTTTCCAGGCAGACAATCTCATACATGTTTATCTCTAATACAAATATTATACACATAATAATAAGAAGGAGGCAGAGTGTCACAGTCTTCCCCACCTAGACTGAATTTGGGATCTCTATCCCCTGTAATGGGATGTGTCCCCCAAAGTCAGTTCATAGTTCAAACTGATGCGAAAGTCCATCTGTGTTTTCATTGGCTGCCCCTGCCCTGTGGGAGACAGTCATGTCATACCCTTGTAAGGCAAGACTCCATCTTAACAGCTTACCATTTGTTATACCCATTTGTGCCAGCCAAATCGAGGGGGTTGTGGTCAGTTTGTACCTCAAAATACTGCCCGTATGGGTATGGCTCAAACTTCTTTAGTGCCCACGCCATGGCAAGACACTCTTTTGCCACTGTAGAGTAAGCCTGCTCCCTGGGAAAGAACTTTTTACTGAGGTACACTATGGCGTGATCTTTCTCTTGGTTGGATGTCTGACTCAGCACTTTCCCAATACCCACATCTGAGGCATCAGTCTGGACTACAAAGGGTCTACTATAGTCTGGACTGGTCAATACAGGAGCACTGCACAATGCCTCTTTCGGTCTTGTAAAGGCTTGTTCACAGGCTGGTTCCCAGGTAACTTTCTTAGGCATTCGTTTCTTTAACAGGCCAGATAAGGGAGCAGCCAGGGCATTGTAATTTGGTACAAATTTTCTATAGTACCTTACTGTCCCTAGAAAATTCCAGACCTGCTTCTGTGTTTCTGGTCTGGGCTATACCTTGATTGCCTCTTTTTTCTCTTGGTTAGGATGGAGCTGTCCCCGGCCTTCAATGTGTCCGAGGTATGCCACCTAAGCCATGGCCACCTGGCACTGCTCAGCTTTTACAGTGAGTCCGGCCCTCTGTATCTGTTTTTTTTTTATTTTATTTAATTTACTATGCTTTTTTCTTGGATAGGGTCCATCAATTCTCCACCCTAGTTATGGCCCCCCTGTGCCTCCACCTCCAATCATTGTCAGCACTCTCTGGTCACCCCTGGCTTACCCCTCAGAGGGCAGGGATGAGGCGACTTCCCCAAGGTCGCTGCAAGACTAATATCTAGTTGGGGAGTTGGCATCAGAGGCTAATGGAGGCCCCAGGGGAAGGCATCATGGAGATGGACCGAGCCGAGATATTTTTCTTCCCTTGTGAACAGGGGGCAGGGATGTGCAGTGACGTCCACATCTACCCCACCCCAGAAGATCCAGGTGTCGGTTTTACTGGTGGCTTCCCAGCCTCCGTTGGGTGTCACTAGACACCAAACACTTGCACCCTCTCCTCCCAGAGAAGGAGAGCAGTCTAGAGATGCTCTATCCTTCTCCCCTTGGCCAGCCCTCTGGTGACCCAAGTCCATTCCTGAAACCAGTCACCGGCATTGCAAGCGGAAAATCCAACTGCTGCGCTGGAGGGCTGATCAGCCCTCTGTATCTTTCCCAGCACTTCCCCAAGGTGGCACAGGTGTTTCTTCCAGCTGGCACTAAAGGTGGCAATGTCATCCAGGTATGCCACGGTGTACTCCTCAGCACCATTTAACACCTGGTTCACCAACCTTTGGAAAGTGGCAGGGGCATTGTTCATTCTGAAAGGCATTACTTTAAATTCAAATAACCCTATTGGAGTGATGAAGGCCAACCTCTCTCTAGCTCTGGTGTTAACTCTACCTGCCAATACCCCTTTGTCAGGTCAATAATTGTAAGATATGGCGCCTCTCCTAACTTGTCCAGGAATTCATCTGTCCATGGCATTGGGTGGCGTCTGACTTTGTGACTGCATTAAGTCCATGATAGTCCACACAAAAATGGGTAGAGCCATCTGGCTTGGGAACAAGGACCATGGGTAAGACTCCGGGGCTGTGGGATTTCTGGATTACCCCTAAATCCAGCATTTTCCTCCACCTCCCTCCTAATGTCCTTTTGGACAGCCTCTGACACCCAATATGCTGTCTGCCATATGGGCGCCTGCGTCTCTGTCTCCACATTGTGCGTTGTAAGGGTGTTAGTCCAGACTTGGTGCTAAACAGTGGGGCAACATCTGCTAAAACCTCCCTTACATCCTGGATCTGGTCCAGGGTCAACTGGGGTGACATTTTAATTGCCTCCATAGAGGATTGCTGCTTGCTTTCTTCCTGCAAGTCTAGGAGGGGTCTCCTTTATCCGTCCCCTCCCCAGGACTACACACTGCAAGCACCAAGTCAGCCCTATTAGCATATGGCTTCATCATGTTGACATGGTATATTCTTTGTGTATGTCTTCTGTCAGCTAGTTGTATAATGTAGTTTATGTAATTTACCTGTCTAACTACTTTGTACAGTCCTGCCCACTCGGCCTGCAGCTTGTCTTTCCGGACCGGGATTAGGACCATGACTTCCTGACCCACAGTGTATGAGTGAGTTCTGGCTCTGTGGTTGTACCACACCTTTTGTTTTTGCTGGGCAACTGCCAGGTTGCTCTACGCTGTCCCCATAAGCTCCTTCAGCCTTTCCCTAAACCTGAGGACATAATTCACTATGGGAGTTCCCTGGGTGGAGTGCTTGCCTTCCCAGTCCTCCCGGATCAAGTCTAGGGGCCCGTGTACCCTGCGTCCAAATAAGAGCTCGAAGGGGGAAAACCCTGTTGACTCTTGGGATACCTCCCTGTATGCAAACAACAGGTGGGGAAGGTATTTCTCCCAGTCCCTCCCATGCTGTTCTGCAAATGCTTGGAGCATTGATTAAGGGTACCATTAAATCTTTCCTCAAGCCCATTGGTTCGTGGATGATAAGGTGTTGTGTGCCTCTGCACCACTCCACATGTCTCCCACAAACATTTCATCAGATCCAACATGAAGGAGCCCCTTCGACCTGTGATAACCTCCAGTGGAAACCCAACATGGAAGAAAATCCCTAGCAAGGCATATGCCACTTTGTCTGTCCTCAGTGAGGATAGGGTGACTGCCTCAGGGTACCAGGTGGCATAATCCACCACAGTTAAGATAAACCTCTTCCTGGAGGAGCTGGGGGTATTTAAAGGCCCCACAATATCCATTCCCACCCTCTGGGATGGCTCCTCCACTATGGGCAAGGGAATTAGGATGACTTGGATTTTCTTACCTGCCTTCCCTATTTCTTGGCACCAGTGACAAGACCTGCAGTATTCCTTCACCTGCAAGGAAAAGTTGGGCCAATAGAAATTCTGGGTCAACCACTGCGTAGTGCGCGATTCCCAGATGACCAGACATGGAAATATAATGTGCAAACTTGAGCAACTGCTCACTGTAACTCTGGGGAACAACAAGCTGCCTGCCCATCACCCCTCCCTCCATCTTTGCAGCCTGTGTATACAGCAATTCATTGTCCCAATAAACTTCGTGTTTCCCATCACCTCCCTGTGCTCCATCAGAGTCTGCCCAAGCCCTCTGCTTCTCTAAACTAGAGTCACTTTTCTGAGCAGCTGCAAGTTCCTTACACATTCCCAAGACATGGGACAGGTCCCCTTCAGTTTCTAAACTATGGTCCCTAACTCTAGCATCAGGGCATTCAGGATCACTGCCATCCCTGTCCCTTTGACTATGGGTCACACCTCCCTCCTCGGACTAACCCTCCCTAGCTGTTCTGTTAACTGCTATCTCGGGAATTTATACCCCCTTTTTATTATCCTCCAAATCAGGAGACACAGGCTGGGGGTGTGTGGCTAGGACCCAATGAAGATGGCAGCTTAGATCTCTCACTCTGCCCCAGCCTGGCAATTAGCTACCTATTGGCAGACAAGATGCTGGATTGAAGTGCATACTTTACTCTCAAAACACCTCTCCCACCTCTGTCACCACTCTGCAAATGCTAATTGGGGTTAGCCACACTCCTTTATACTTTACTTTTGCCGCTCTATATCATTGCCGATGGATTTAACTAGGCCGCAAAGGCACGAGCGCGGGCTGTGCAAATACTCATACACCTTTCAGCCAGTCTCACTGCGCCAACCTACCTTGCTATCGGGCCACGATTGGTGGATGCCACAGTTGCAGAGGGGAACCAACTATATTAATTGCCTGCTTTCCCTGCAGCACGTATAATCAAGACTTCGTATCAAACCAGGGGATGGAGGAAGCTGCAACCAGAACCTCGGACCCCCCCATGCAGGTCTCCATGCTGCCTTCTGACCAGGCCCAAGTAGGAGAGGCCTTGGCCAATATCATTAAGATGCTTGAAGCCCTACTGCTTAGAGTCAACACCATTGGTGCCTCCCTTGTGGGCAATGTCGCCGATGTTCGGCGCCTAGAAGATCAACATAATGTCCTGGAGCAATGAACAAAAGAACTGGAGTGGCAGCACATAAATGTTTTGCAAAAGCTTAGAGATCATGAGGACAAGCTGACACGATTATGGCACAGGGCAGAAGACCAAGAAAATTGGGGCAGGAGGAACAATGTGCGGATTTTGGGGGTGCCGGAAGGAGCCGAAGGCTCAAATATGGAGGGGTTTCTGAATGAGTGGCTTCCAGTACTCCTGGGGTAATGATGGAAGGAGCCTATGGGAGTGGAGTGAGCATACCGGGTATTTGGCAACCCAGACAATACCAGGGCCCTAGGTCCATCATTGCCTATTTTCTTTGCTACTCAGTTAAAGAGCGACTGTTGCGTGCTGCAAGAGACCTCAGAGAGATCACCTGGAGAGGCAGCACTATCTCGTTTCATCATGACTTTACCCAGAAGGTGGCAGTAAAATGAAAGGCATATGGGCCCCTTAAAAATATTTTACTAGCCAACTCATTTCAATTTCGATTTAGGGGTCTTACCATGTTGCATCTGTCCAAGAATGGCCAATCCTTCCTCGTGGAGTCACCTAGAGATGCGGAGGCCTGGATCCAAACTCATTGGCCAAACATGCTTCAGTAAACTTCATCTCCCAGACGCCTCTGGGAACCGAGGGGCGGCAGAGAACAGGGAACAAATTGTAAGGGCAGCTCTGTTCCTGGGATGATAAATCCAACTGGACTGGTCCAGCTACTAGGCGATCCCCCACTCATAGGCAGCTTTGGGCCCCGACATCTGCAGGAGATTGCCAGCCTCCAAGAACTTCTTTGCTGACCGCACCTCCTGAGCTTCTTAATGCTGCCTCGCTAAATAAGCACCGGGTCTCCACTGTTAACTCCTTGCCAGCAAGACAGAGGCAGTGTTCGAGAAGCCCCCGACCCATTCTACCAGGTAACACCGCAACCTCTACTCCTGCTAAGCTCCAGGGAGATGACCCATCCATGATGATCCATTCCAAGGATGACTCTACAGCACTTATGGACGATTCTGCTTCTCTGGACTAGACAACCTCAGTGGAAGAAAATGAAAAGAGCGAGGAGGCAACGGTGGCCGCATCTGGATTGTTAAAACCGGGGCTCAAGTCCTTTGCAGAAGCACTTGCCTCCTCCACTAAGCCTGCTTGAGTTGACTCTCTAAGCAAATTTGGGGATGCCTTAACTGAATGTGTCTTTCTAATGCACAGTATTTGGGCCACCCCTTATATCTGCGGGGCTATAATAGCCAGGGGAGGAAGACAAAGACTGATCTTTACTATGATCAGATCCTCACCCTGTCAAGCTATGTTTAAACCCGAGGGCCCCCCTTTTTTTCTGCCCATATATACCCCCCTTTTTCTCAGTGCATACACTCCGCTTCTTTTTTCGGGCATATACACCCTGGTCCATGACGCTGTGCCCCTATCCCGTAGCTCCTCTTTCTCCACTCTTTGTATAGTGTGTAGAGGGTATTAGCTCCTGACCCTTATGACCTGATAAGGATTGCTGCTCTCTGGTAGGGTGCAGCACCCCACCAGAGTCTTTCCCGCAGTGAACCCCTTAATATCTCTCAGGTTCTGATCAAGGTGTTCCCGTAAAGCATACTTTGCATTTTCTACGCATGGCATGACACACAGAATTTGGTCACTAGGTCAAATAGTCCACAACAAGCAAGCTGCTTTCCCCCGGACTGGACACTCAGCATAGTATGAGAAGTTGACAGAGGCCCCCTCCCCCCCTCGTGGGTGGTTTTCACTTACCGGGTTGGGGCCATCTCCATCACCCCCTCCTTAGTGTGGTCGGGTGTTTGACAGCCCTAGGCCTTGCCTGGCTTCTCCAGATGTGCCTGCATGTCTGGTTTTCTCTGAAGGCGGGCTGGGACAGTTCACTAACGTGAGGTGTGAGCTCTCCCCCTACTTTTTTTTTTTGGTGTCTGAAGCAGTGTGGCTCAAGGATGTTTTTGCCTCTTCTCACACGCATATCTCAGCACCAATAACTGTTTAGTTGTTTATTGCTCTGTAGATACTATATCTAGAATATAAGTCTGTTGCTATACAAATAGATTTTGTTCAGACATATTAATACCATATATATATATATATCTATTCTTTTTGTCCTGATTCTGACCAAGTTTTCATCAGTAGAGGCAAGATTATCTAATACCCTCAACTTCCTCTCAGTGCTTTCTTTCTGTGGGCCACCAGGTACCTACATCCTAGAACAGTCACTAATAGGTCACTCTTCTTTTTCTCTGCTGTTTTTCCTGCTGACTACCAACAGGGGTAAAAGGGCATAATAATGTGCAGGAGGAAGAAGAGGAGCTGGAAATGAGGGAAGGAGATGAAAGGAAGCAAGCAGGGAGTAAGAGGGGTGGAATCTTAGTGCTGGGGGACTCAATACTAAGAGGAGTTAGGTGGGGTAGCAAGGCGGAGAGGCATAGTCGCATTTGGGTGGAGGCCTTGCCAGGAATGACAGCGGAAAGGGTGGGACAGTCTGTTCTGAAATATGCTAGAAGGGGTAGGGACAAGCCTCATTTAATTATACATCTTGGGACAAACGACCTGGCTGACAAGACAGTGGATATAGTCAGAGGAGGTTTGAGGAACTAGCACAATTATGTGAGGGGCAGGAAGATCAGTAACTTTTTCCGAGAATACTTCCGGTGCAAAGGCAAGCACAACAAAAGCTGAGAATAGAGGAATTTAACAGATGGCTAAGAACCTGGTGTTGTCTGCAAAGGGTATGGGCTGTTGGGGGGTGGGGAGGGACCTGGGAGGACAGTAGTCTCTATGCCAAGGACAGACTACACTTGAGTGAGGAAGGAAAGAAAGTGTTGAAGCAGAGGATGGAAGAATATATAGAGGAAGTTTGGAGTTTAAACTAGGAGTGGGGGGTGGCAGTTGGGGAAGAGATATGCAGGGACCACAGGTTGGGAAATCATATGAGCTTACCCCCCATAACAGTGACAAAGGACAAATGGCAAGTACTATTGGTGATGCTAGGAAAGGAGGGCAGGATGGGAGGAGGAAAAGGGTGGAAGGTGGTTACCCTTAATGCTAGGAGCCTTGGGAGGAAAACTGCAGAGTTGCAGGTTCTCATGGCAGAGGGGAAGTGGACATTGCAGCCATCAAACATGGGCCACCCAATATAATGACAGGGACCTGTCTGTACCAGGGTACAGGTTATTCGTAGGGACAGGGTGACTGGGAAAGGAGGGGGTGGCACTATATGTGAAGGAAGGACTGAAGTGTGTAAGGAGGAAGGGAGGAGGGCAGTACAGAGTCACTTTGGGTGCAAATCAGGATTCCAGAATAGGAGTCTTAGAATGGGAGTGGTGCAGGCCACCATCTCAGATGGAGGAGTTAGACAGGAACTAGCGGGACAGATCAGGAGGACCTCGAGAAGGTAGTGTGGTGATTGTGGGGACTCAACATGCCAGAAGTGGACTGGAGCACCCCAACAACCAGGAACAGAAGGGAGCAGGTACTGCTGGATGCCTTCCAGGACAGCTTCCTGCTGCAAATGGTCAGTGAACCAACCAGGTTAGGGAATACCCTTGACCTTGTGCTGGCAAATGGGGACTTTGTGAGAGAACTTACAGTGGAGGAACCGCTGTCGGGAGTGACCACCACTCAGTATGGCTCACATTGGATATGGGCAAGGAAGGTGGAATCTGGCACAAGGTGCTGGACTTCAGGAGGGATGACTTTGGGAGGATGGGAAGTGGTAAAGGGTACCTGGCCAGAATTCAATCTAGTATGGATACTAACCAGAGATGGGAGCTCATAAAGTTGGGGATAGTGGAGGCAACCAAAACCTGCTGCAAAGCCCAGAGCAAGAAGGCTAGAGCTAAGAAACCGAGCTGGTTGAGCAAGGAGGTCATGGAAAAGGTAAGGAAGAAAAGAGCTGCCTTTAGGAAATACAAGAAAACAGGGAGGGGAGGACAGGAGGAGTACTTGACAGAATCGAAGGAGGTGACAAGGGCAGTAGGGGCCAAGCATCTCACGGAACTCAGGCTGGCACAAGGCATTAGAAGGGGAGAGGACTTCTTTAAGTACATCAGGAGAAAAGGGCTGTAAGGACCACATAGTAAGGATTAGGAAGGAGGGGTTGGGTGGAAGCAGGGTATGATAAGGCGGAAGCACTAAATGAGTACTTCTGCTCAGTATTTACTAAAGAGAAGGGGTGATACCCAAGGTGGGTGAAATGGCAGGCCTTGGGGAAGTGGTGACAGATGGGAAATCATGGAGGACAGAGTTCGAGAGGTTTGAAGGCACTGAGGGTGGACAGGCACCAGGCCCAGATGGCATCCACCCCAGGGTACTGAAGGAGCTGGCAGAGGTCCTTGCAGGACCTTTGGCAGACCTATTTAATGCCTCACTACATTGGGTGTGTACCTCAGGACTGGAGGATGGCTCATGTGGTGCCCTCCACAAGAGTGGCCCCAAGGATGAACCGGGAAACTACAGACCAGTGAGCCTCACATCCATCGTGGGTAAGCTAATGGAGACTATCCTGAAGGAGGGCTGGTGGCCCTCTTAGAGGCCAAAGGACCACAGGACAGCAGACAGCATGGCTTCATACGTGGCGATCCTGCCAAACCAACCTGGTCGGGTTCTATGACTGGGTAACTAGGCAACTGGACGGGACATGCAGTGGATGTCCTGTATCTGGACTTCAGTAAGGCATTCGACTCAGTGCCACATGGAAGGCTGGGAAGGAAGTTAGTAGGCACAGGGGCAGGTGCAATGCTGGTGAGATGGGTAGGAAACTGGCTGCAGGAAGGCAACAGAGGGTGGTGGTGGGTGGGGAGCTCTCACACCCAAGGGCAGTGACAGTGGTGTCCCACAGGGCTCGTGTTGGGACCAGTGTTGTTTGGGATATTCATTGCAGACATATCATGGGACATCAAGAGCAAGATCAGTCTGTTTGCTGATGATACCAAGGTTGGCGCGGTGGTGGATGACCTAGGGGGATGGCAGGGGTTGCAGGATGATCTGGCAAAGCTTGAAACCTGGTCAGACACCTGGCAACTAGGCTTTAATGCCAAAAAGTGCAAGGTGATGCATTTTGGGATGAAGAACCCAAGGAGGACTTACCAGCTAGGGGGAGTGCAGCTAGCCCAGACAGAGGAGGAGAAGGATCTGGGTGTGCTCATCACAGGGTCAATGAACAACTCGGCACAGTGTAGGAAGGCAGCTGCAAGGCCAACAAAATGCTGGGTTGTATTGCAAGGGGTATATCCCTCAAGGAGGAGGAGGTGATTCTGCCACTGTATAGGTCATTAGTTAGACCACACCTGGAGTACACGTGCAGTTCTGACGTCGTATCTGAAAAAGGGACATTAAGTTACTGGAGGAGTGCAGCGCAGGGCGACAAAGATGATCAAGGGTCTGGGGACTTATCATATGAGAGGAGGTTGAAGGAGTTGAACATGTACTCACTGGAGGAGAGGAGAGACAGGGGACATGATTGAAACCTTTAAATACATGAAAGGAATAAACAAGACAGGTACAGAGGGCTGTTCAAAGTAAGGGAGGGAGGCCACCAGGGGCCATGATATGAGACTGGGCGAGGAAGGTTCAGGAGGAGATGAGGAGACACTTTTTACAGAGAGGGTGGTGGCTGGGTGGAATCGTTACCTGCAGAAGTGGTATGCAGTAGAACAGTGGACTGCTTCAAGCGAGGATGGGACAGGACAAGGGGGAGGGTTAATGAAGGGGAAGGGTGGAAGGGAGGGGCAGCTGCAGAATAAGGGGTGCTAGCTGCACATTCGAGCAGACTTGATAGACCTCTAGGCCTTTATCTGCTGGCAAATTTCGTATGTTCGTATGTTCGTACCAGGTGAGTACCCACCCCATCTTTCTTTCTTTGGTATTGGGCGGAACCCGTCAATGGCTGCTGCCCGGGGGGGGGCTGGAAGTGCATCTCCTGGAATGTTAGGGGTCTGAATCACCCAGCAAAACATACCAAAGTTCTTCAATTCCTGAATTCTATGGGTAATGACATAGCCTTGCTCCAGGAGACGCACCTTACCAGTTGTACCGTGCAGTGGTTATGGAAACTTTGGGTGGGCTCGGTGGTGGCTAGCTGTGTGCCCACAATGTCCAGAAGTGTAGCCATTCTCCTCCGGAAGACCGGCCCCTGGGTAGTGGAAACTCAATGCATGGACTCCCAAGGGAGATGGATTGTAATCAGGCTGTCCTACCCGGGCAGTAAACTCATTGTGGCCAATGTATATGGCCACAACACAGACTCAGGAGAAGTCTATTCTGATCTGAATCAATCCCTTGCTGAACTTACGGAAGGTGAGACTGATATACAGATACTCCTAGGGGGCAACCATAACTTAGTCCTAGATGTGTTTCTGGATAAATCCTTCCCCACGCCACAATCTCACTTTAAAGTGCTGGCATCCTTAAAAACCCTAATGTCAGAATGGTCACTAGGTGATCCCTGGAGAAATAGTCATCCGCAGGGGAGGGATTATACCTTTTATTCTAATGTCCATGGTACCCATAGTAGGCTGGACTTCTGGCTCGCTAATCATGCAGTAATGCCAGGAGTGGGAGACATGGCCATTGGTAACATAATTATATCCAACCATGCCCCAGTCACCATTTTTTTTCTCCACTGGGTCAGAGCCCCCCTCCACAAGATGGCGGTGTAACTTTCTCTTGTTATAAGAGGCTGCTTTCTGAGATTTCTTAAAGCCGGAGACTCACGCCTACTTTTCTGTCAACACCTCCGGAGAAACTCAGGCGACCATGGTATGGGAAGCCTCCAAGGCTGTCATGAGAGGGTGCATTATCTCCTTCCTGGCAGCCAAAAATAAGGAGCAAGCAAAGCAACTCTGGATACTCCAGGAGGAGCTGGCCAAATGGAAAAGAAGTTCAAAATCTCTCCCATGAATCCACTGAATTCCCCTCTTCTAGCCGATATTACTGGTTTAAAATACAAGATTAATGTATTGCTAAATAAGAAAGCAGAGTGGCAACTGATTCAGGCTAAACATATATCCTGGGAGGGAGAAGATAAGGGAAGGAAGCTACTTGCTTACTATCTCCGGAAACAACAGGCCTCATCCGGGGTCCTTGCGCGTAAGAATAGACAGGGAAAACTACTGATATCTCCAAAGACTATTATTGAGGAGATGCAGAGTTTCTATCAATTGCCCTATAGATCCCAGAATACACTTTTGGATACAGAGCTTTCCCAGTGGCTCAATACTCTTTGCCAGAGAATCCTTCTTAGTTCCCTCTCTGAGGAGCAACGCTGCACTTTGGATGCTGCAATCACCCCTGAAGAATTACATAGTGCCCTGTCTCAGATAGCGAAAGGGAAAGCTCCAGGGCCAGATGGCATATCGGTAGAGCTTTATCAATTGCTACAGGCAGAAATCACCACCCTCTTACTGCACGCCTTACAAGAAGCCCAAAGAGATCTCACGCTCCCTCCAACTATGTGCATAGCCCTTATAACCCTAATCCCAAAAAAGGCTTTGGATGTTCTTCTTTGTGCCAATTTCCACCCCATCTCACTACACCCCATAGATACTAAATTACTGGCTAAACTTTTGGCAAATAGACTGTCTCTTGTCCTACCTACCCTGATTCACCCATCACAGACTGTTTTTTCCAAGGGGAAATCAAGTGCAGACAATTTGCGTCTGGTTGTAAACCTTAAATGGGCTGCGCTGCTATCTAAAATTCCAGTGGCAGCCTTGGTGATTGATTTCACCAAGGCATTTGATTTGCTGGAGTGGGTATATCGTCATAAAATCTCTTAACCTTTATGGGTTTGGGCCTTATTTCTCTTCCTGAGTTTCCACTCTGTACCATCTTCCTGCAGCTAGAATTATCACTAACAGAGACACTTCTTCTTCTTTCCCCCTGCAAAGAGGTACCAGACAAGGTTGCCCCCTTTCCCCTCTCTTATTCCTTATAGCACTAGACCCCTTGATTAGAAAATTCATACATACTTCTAGTATTAGTGGTATCGCCGTGAAAGACTCTGCGTATCTCGTCAATGCTTATGCGGATGATATGGTGCTCACGATCTCCAATCCGTAGTCATCTATTCCCCTGATTCTGGCAATTCTACAGGAATTTGCTTTTCTCTCAGGGCTAACACTGAATCAAAAAAAATATTCATTCCCCTTTGAATATGACTTGTGGTAGGCACTGTCGTACAGGTACGGATATTGCCTGGGCCCCACAAGGATTCCCTTATTTGGGAGTAAATGTCACCTCAGCCTGGAAGGATTTGGAATCCGCTAATTTCTCTCCTCTTTTGACCTCCCTGACAGCTGAAGTACAGCGATGGAGGAAACTCTGTTTGTCCTTGAAGGGTAAGAGAGAAACTATTAGAGTGTTCCTTTTCTCTGGAGTTTCATTATTATTGAACAATCTCCCTATCCCGCTTACTCAAAAACCCTTCAAGGACTTAGATAGACTAATTTCCCTATTTCTGTAGGAAAGCAAGGCTCCGAGATGGGGGTGGTCAAAACTAAGGGCCCATTGGACCAGAGGTGGTCTGGAGCTCCCCTGGTTCCTGGGCTACCACCTGGCTTACAAAATGGCCCAGGCTATGGCCTGCTTTACCCCCTGTACTGCCCCCCTCACAATGGGTGCTGCTAGAAGAGGTACTGTCACTGGGTACCCCCCTTTTTTTCCTTGCTGACTAGTAAAAAACCCACTGGTAGACACCTCATGCCCATTATGATAGAAACATGTCAGGCATGGGGTAGGGCGATGATAATCACCAGGGTCCCGAGAGTGGAATACATTCCTCCCCTCTGCTATGTACCATTATGGGATAATCATCTGTTAATGGTAGACCATAAACCGCTTAAGTGGATCCGGCGGGCTTCTCACAGCATTCGGACTGTGGGGGATCTTCTCCTCCCAAATACCCTGACCTTAATGTCATTTGCCCAAATTCAGGATAAATATGGTCTACAGTCAACAGACTTTTGGAAATTCCTTCAGCTACGCAGCACTTTAACCCCCCCTCCTTAAAGCCCTCCCGACCCAGTCTACATGAAGCTGCCTGGATGGCTTCCAACAACCCAGAGGAGGCCATGGTCTCATTGGTACCATATACAAAGTTCTTTGTGATTCGCAGTCGGATGCCACGGTAACTAGTAAAGCTGCTTGGGAACGGGATCTTCAGCATCCCTTATCCCAACAGCAATGGGCTGAGTGCCTAAAGTCCACTCACATGGCTTACGAAGATGCCAAGAGCCAGCTAATACAGCTAAAAATCCTTCTTAGGTGGTATAAGACCCCTGCAGTCCTACATAGCCTTAAGATCTTACCACAGGACCAATACTGGCGGTGCTGTTCTTCTTCTGCCCACTTACTTCACATCCAGTGGACCTGTCTGACTCTATAGAATTTTTGGACACAGGTCCTAGATGACTGCTCCAAGATAGTAGGCAAGTCACTTTCAATCTGTCACTACCATTTTCTTTTGGGACACTCTACAGTATTAAACCCACTTACCTCTCTCATTAAGGAATGGGTCCTAGGGGCAATCATGGAAGCAAAGAGAGCTATTTTTGATAAAGTGGAGGCAACCTGAACACCCTGCTCTCTCACAATGGCAAGCTGCGATGGCCCAGTTGGCCATCTTTGAGAGGCTCATGGTGGTAGCTAAGGGTAGACTCAGCAGATATCATAAGAAATGGGGGGCCTATCTACACTCTCACATCTGCTCGGTAGCACCTCTACCACTGCGGAACCCCTCTCTACTCTCCTGATTCACCCTGAGACCTCCCCAAGACAGGTTCACTCTATGGTCACTGACTGGTTCCACTGCTTGATAATATATACTCTACTTTCCCTTCCTCTTCCTATTATGTCTTGCTGACACTTTGAAATCCATTCAGTAGAATATTTTGATATCTGAACCTGGATCATTTGGACTGCAGCTTTGATCTGTAAAGTACAGTTACGTAAGAACTTACTGTAACAGTAGATCTTCGAGAACAGCTCTTGCAGCAGGTAACACCATTAGGACTGAAGCCGGCAGGCGGCAGGACCCCACGGAATTCTTCTAGCTAGCTAACTTCAGCGGGGACCGCCCCCGACGTCGGTCCCACCTCCGACGTCAGGCGTAGTACATAAGGGGGCAGTCCCGCCAGATTCCCCAGTTCTCCCGCCGGAGACTTCCGGCCACAGGACGACATCAGAATGGGAGACCGAGGATCCACCATCAGAAGACAAAAGGGCGTAAGCCCCTGCCAAAGGTTCGGTAAGCCATGCCTCCTCCAAGGGGGAAGGTGGGCGGGAAAGTACCTGCTGCAAGAGCTGTTCTCAAAGACCTACTGTTACGGTAAGTTCTTATGTAACTGTACTATCTTACTTCGAGATACAGCTCTTGCAGCAGGTAACACCATTAGGACTGATTTCCAAGCAATAATGCTTGTAAGCAATCTGGGAGGAGGAAACAAAGAAAATCCATACCAAGTCCTGACTCTAGGACAGGAGACCCTGTAGCACAGCCAGGCCGAAATCGGCTCTTCGCCGTGAAGCAATGTCCAGGCTGTAATGCCGGATAAAAGTATGCACAGAGCTCCAAGTGGCTGCAGCACAAATGGCAGAAGAGGAGACGTTGCGAAGTGCTGCAAAGGAGGTAGCCACGCCCCTAGTGGAATGGCCCCGGACTGTACCCGGGAAGGGCTTCTGCTTAGTATCATAGCAGTATGATATACACTAGACAAGCCAGCGAGAAAGGGACTGCTTCGAAACTGGTTGGCCCATCATCCTCTCAGCAAAGGAAATGAAGAGTTGCTCTGACTTGCTAAGCTGTTTAGTCCTGTTCAGGTAATACCTTAGACAGCGGTGAACATCCAGGGTGTGGAGCAGCGCTTCTCCTCTATTAGAATATTTAGGGAAATATACAGGCAGGTCAATGTCCTGATTGAGAGTGAGTGCAGAGGCCACCTTAGGCAAGAACTTAGGATTCGTCCTCAGGGACACTCTGTCTTGGTGGAATATCAAATAAGGTTCCTTACACGTGAGAGCGTGAAGCTTGGAAATTCTCCTTGCTGACGTAACAGCAACTAAAAATAACGTCTTCCATGACAGGAAACGCAGCTCACAATCCGCGGCAGGTTCAAAAGGGGGAAGCGTGAGTTGTCCCAGGACAAAGAGTAAATCCCATGGAGGAACAGGGTCCTTAATGGGT
Organism: Neoceratodus forsteri; assembly: GCA_016271365.2. NCBI lineage: Eukaryota > Metazoa > Chordata > Ceratodontiformes > Ceratodontidae > Neoceratodus > Neoceratodus forsteri. The sequence goes on from CM057449.1 coordinate 1,746,203,246, forward strand.
GGCCTAAGGTGTAACACCCCTCTCAGAAAGTCTCGAGAGGTGTCAAGTTGCGCCACTGTGCGCTGTGACACCAGGAAGTGGTAAGCAGAAATAGAGCAGAGGTACACCTTAATAGAGGTGTAGGCGAGACCCGAATGGAAAAGGGAGAGCAGGTATTCTAGCACCGCTTTCACCGGGCAACCTAGAGGGGAAAGGCTGCATGCTTGCGACCACAGGCAAAAACGGCGCCATTTCATGGCATACATCACATGCGTTGCCAGCTTTCTGGCTGCAGAAAGAACTTCCGCCACCTCTTGCGAGACCCCGTGTCGCAAAATGGCTATGTCTCTAGGAGCCATGCATGCAGGTTCAGTGAGCGTAAGTCCGGGTGGACTAGAGAACCTTCCTCCTGAGACAAGAGGTGGGAGCCGAAAGGCAATGGAACCGGAGGTTCCCGGGACAGCTGCGTGAGCAAGGGGAACCAGATCTGTCTGGGCCAAAAAGGCGCTATCAGGATCATTGTTGCATGCTCCCTGCGCAGTTTGAGAAGAACTCTCTGGATCAACGGGAAGGGAGGGAAGGCGTAGAGGAATCTGTTTGCCCAGGAGAGGGACAACGCGTCTCGCCAGAAAACACCAGGCCCTGGATCTAGCAAGCAGAAATTGGGCAGTTTTGCGTTGGATGGGGAAGCGATTAAGTCCAGTTCTGGAGTGCCCCATCGAAGGAATAGATCCTCTGCGACCCCTTGAAGAAGTTCCCACTCATGGACTCTGGCCTGGGAATGACTCAGGCCATCTGCGATTGTGTTGTCCACTCTGGGAACGTGAACTGCAATCAGGTTCACGCCATGTCGAATGACCCAATCCCACACTCTCATAGCTTCCCTGCAAAGGGGGTAAGAGTGTGCGCCTCCTTGTTTGTTGAGGTAATACATCACCGCTTTGTTGTCTGTCTGAAGCAGAAGAGTGCTCAACAGGATTTCTGACTGAAAGGCCTGCAGGGCGCAGAGGACCACCCTCATCTCCAGCACGTTGATGTGGAGGTGGGCTTCCTGAGGGGTCCATGTTCCCTGGGACCTCACCCCGTTCAAGTGTGCTCCCCACCCTAGCCCTGAGGCATCTGTGGAGAGGATTATCTCCAGGGACGGTGCTGTAAACGGGACACCCGCAGAAAGTGTCCCTGGGTCTAGCCACCATTGCCAGTCTTGAATCACGACATTTGTGATTCTGACCGGATGCTGCATGTGGTCTTGCCTTTGGTCCCACTGCACCTTGAGCATCCACTGAGTTACCCGCATGTGGAGCCTTGCCAAAGGGACTGTCGGAATGGCCGCAGCCATGTGTCTGAGCAGACGAAGGACCAGCCTGGCAGGGACAGTCTTCTTCGCCGAGAGATCCCTGATGAGGGATCTGATGCATTCCGCTCTGTCATCTGGGAGAAATGCTTTCCCCTGAACGGTATCCAGAACTGCGCCTATGAACTGCAGCTTCTGTGACGGTACGAGGAGAGACTTCTCGTAGTTGATTAGAATGCCAAGAGACTGAACAGGCCCTGGGTGCTCTGAATAGCTAGCAACAACGCCTCTCTGGAGGCGGCCATGAGAAGCCAATCGTCCAAGTACGGGAACACATAGTGGTCCAGTCTCTTAGGATGCTGCCATGACTGCCATGCACTTGGTAAAGACCCTGGGGGCCGATGACAGTCCGAACGGAAGAGCCCGGAACTGAAAATGGTAGCCGAGGAACTCGAAGTGCAGGAACCTCCTGTGCGCTTGAGCCACAGGGATGTGCAGGTAGGTGTCCTGCATGTCTAGGGACGCTAAGAAGGCATCCTGCTTTAGCATGGGAATGAGGCCCGGAAGGGTCACCATGCGAAATAGTTTGTAGGCGACTGACGTATTTAGGTCACTGAGGTCCAAGATTGGACAGAGGTCCCCTGTTTTCTTGGGAACCAGAAAGAAGTGGGACTAGTATTCGGAATCTATCTGGTTCTCTGGAACATACTCCACTGCTCCCTTCTGCAGGAGCGTGAGTATTTCTTGCCTGATAAGCAATTTGTGCTGACCCGAGTAACGGGAGAGCAGAGGAGGCCTCGAGGGTGGCTTGTCTGCGAATTCTATAAAGTGCCCTTTTTCGACCAACTGAACAACCCACCTGTCGGTAGTTATGGACTGCCATCCTGGCAGGTAATTCGCAATACGACCCCCGACCTTGATGTCCCGTTGATCCTGAGGGGCGGGGGCCAGGAAGGAGTCAGGCTGTGGCGGCGGAGGGAGCCATGGGCTGAGCCAGCTTAGCTGGATGCTGACTTCTGCCCGCAGGCTGTCTCCCCTGGGCTCTGCGGGAACCGGAGCCCCTCTGTTATGGACCAGTGTGGGACTGTTGTCTCTGTGTCCATCCATGAAAACGGCTTTGGTTCCTACGAAAGGAACTAAGCTTTGGTCGGTACATTGCCTGGACCGACCTCACCGCCTTCCCGGCCTCTTGGAGCTTGGTGAGAACCTTCTTAGAGGGTGCACCAAAGAGAACTTCTCCTTCGAAAGAGGCATCCATGATGTTCTTCTGGACGTCCGGGGTAAATCCGGAGACACGAGGCCATGAGCATCTCTGGAGGCATACGCCTGAAGCTGCCGCTCTGGCCAAGGAGTCCGCGGAATCATACGCGGCTCGCAGCACCTGGGTTCCCACGTCCGAACCCATACAGAGGAGCTGCAACATCTCCTCCTTCTGCTCACCTTTTGGCAATTTCTCCGCCAGATCCAGTCCCTGATCCCACAAAGCATTTTGGAACTGCACCATGTGGGTCAAGAAGTTCAGGGATCTGATGGCGCAGGTAGCGGAAGCATACGTGCGCCTGCCCATAGCGCCCAGCTGTTTGGACTCCGGTCCGTGGCAGGGGTGCTCAAATGTTTAGTCTCTGGGACTGGTCATGAGAGGCTGTTATGACCAGAGAGTCGGCCAGAGGATGTTGAGCCAAGTACTGGTCCTCCTTAGGAGCCTTGTACAGGCGGTCAGCTTTCTTTGGCATCGATGGGAGTGAGTGTGGATGCTTCCACGCTGCCTTGGTGATGTCCACAAAAGTGTCCACCAAGGGTGGTACCACCACAGGCTTGGGATCCTTCTTCCGAAGATATCTAGCAAGGCGTAGTCTCTCGGGGTCTAACTCTTCTGCATCCCAGCCCATGTTCTCTTGGATATGTCTCATGATTTCCGCGAACGATGGGTCATCCGGAGGAGATCTAGGAAGCTCACGTGGGTCCGGAGAGGGGATCGGAAGGGAGAGAGGGATCTGGATCTTACCGAGGACTCCGATCCTGTATCCTCCGTCAAAGGCGAACGGCGGCGTCTTCTGGGTCTCTTAGGACTGGGTGACCCTGGAGAGGATCTAGACGGAAGTCTCCTTCTATCTGGTCTTCCCCTTGGAGGGTCCGTAGGCTCCTGGGGAGAGGTACTCGGCCTGCTGCCCCAGATGGAGAAGGGGGCACAGGGGCCGGAGAGGCCGGTGGCCAGTCGTCGGGTTCCGGCGTCGGCTCCTCAGGGGCCTCAGGTTGCGGGGAAGGTTCCCTGGGAGGCTCGACAGGACCGGGTTCGCCTGTCTGGTCCTCGGACTGCATCAATTCCTCCTCCGTGATAGTCTCCTGACCGATGGTAGGAGGTGTCGGGGTCCTCTTCTCGACTCGTGCAGACGTTGGCCCTCCTGCCGATGACCGAGAAGGCGAAGGTCTGACCGGCGACGGGCGTCTGGCGGTCGACAGCTCCTGGGACCTGTGATGAGTGGCCGACATCGGACGGGCCGATGTCGAGTCCGACGGATTCTTAAGCGAGGTAAGCTCCTTGGTCTTCCACTGGGGAGGAGGAGGAGGAGGAGGCAAGGAGGCAGACCTGATGTTGGGTTCGGAATGGCGGGAACCTGACTTGTGGTGATGATGATGGTCTCCAGACCTAACCAGGGCTTTGGAAGAAAAGGACGAAGAGGGCCTGGAGGTCTTGGCCTGTGAGGAGGAAGAGGAGCCCGAAGATTTCTTCACCGCAGTGGAGGGAGGCTAAGAACAGGCCTGGGATGGCGAACGGTCAGACCGGGAGCCGGAACTACGGGAGTCAGAGGCCCTAGACGGGGACTTGGATGGAGCCTTCTCCCTGTGCTTCTCAGAATGTTTCTGGGCTTTCTCAGCAGAACTCCCTTGAGGTGTCCATGGCCTTAACTTTCTCCTCGAGCAGGAAACTGCTGAGCCTTCTGGTGGCTGGATCCGGGTCCGGCTGTTGAACCCTTGGCAGAAAATACAGGACCGGGTGTAGTGGTCTGGGCCTAGGCACCGGACGCAGGCCGAATGCGGATCCTTGAACGGGATTTGCTTCCCACAGGCGCACTTCGAGGGATGGCCTTCAACGGAGGTTGGAGAGGACTTCAGACAGCAACTGAGCCGAAAAAAAGAACTTTTTTCCTGAAGGAAGAACTTAACCATGCGTCGCGCACTAGAAATGATCCGAAGGGTTGAGACATGCAAGCTGATGGTGGGAAAAGAACTGTGGAATCTGGCGGGACCACCCCTTTATGTACTATGCCTGACATCAGAGGCGGGACCAACGTCAGGGGCGGTTCTCGCTGAAGTTAGCTAGCTAGAAGAATTCCGTGGGGTCCTGCCACCTGCCGGCTTCAGTCCTAATGGTGTTCCCTGCTGCAAGAGCTGTATCTCGAAGTAAGATCTGCTCAGTATAGGGCATGGTGAGCTTAAATTTAAGTTTGCTTCAATATGCTACATGTCGTAAATTCTTAACTGATTCATGATGGATGTACATGCTAGTTTGTAGTATGTTTGAACTTCTTTTGCTAGATGATATGACATTATTATTGGTTTTAAGATATATTTGCCTCTCTAGTGAATGTCCACTTTGTGCACCCTGAAGAGGTTATGAGATGACTTGTCTCTGTATGTCTTTGCATTGACTTCTGGCTCTTTGCCTGGATTTAAGTGCCATGTCTATGGCCTTGTGCAATTTGAAAACTCAATAAAATGTTACATGATAAAAAAAAAGGAGACACAGGCTGGGGAACCAGCATCCCAGTGGTTTCCACAGGGGCTTCTATGGGGTCCAAGGAACTACAATTTACTGTTGCTGCTTGGCTGCGAGTAACTGCACACACCATCTCCCACTTGAGATTGTTGCCAAAAATTACATTGACAGCCACATTTTTGGCTATGGCAACCTTTTGCACAGTCCCCCCTGACTCACCCCAGTCTAGGAGAACATTAGCAAGTGGCAGCATTTTCTCCTCCCGAGTGAATCCCCGCACAGACATAAATTGATTGGATATAAGCCGATAAGATTCTACCAGATCCCCTTCTACCAAAGGCAGGGATGCCCCCGTGTCTCTCAACCCATGTGCCTGTACACCATTCACAGTGACTGGGTGTATGTTTTCCCTCATGTTTACTGGCATGCTTTCAGGGACACACAAACAACCCACTTCTTTCCTAGCACCACTTTGTACACTGCTTGCCCATTTTGAACAACTGCCTTGCAATATGTCCAGTTTCTTTGCAAACCCAACATTCATTTCTTCTTTCAGGTAAATATTTTCTTTGTAACCTGGGGCTACCTGGTTTTGGTGGAGGCAGGGAGGGTTTTAGCTGCCCTGAAGGTGCACTTTTCTCTTTCTGTGCTGCCACGCCCGCCCCATTCCCTCTCAGAGCAGGTCTGGTCCTGGCATAGTGGTCCAAGAGTTCAGTAGCCTCTTGCATGGTTTTTGGATCTCGGTCCTCTAGCCAGGTTTTCAGCTCTGCTGGGCATGCCCAAAAAACTGCTCTTCCAGTAAAACATTTTCAGTTTTCTCTACAGAGTTTGCTTCAATATCTTCCAACCAACGTTTTAAAAACTGACATTGTTTCATGACTAGCTCCTTATAGCTCATGTCAGGACTTCTCCTGAGCTTACGGAATGAAACTTTGTATTCTTCTGATGTTATATCATATTTCTTTAAAAGTACAGCTTTCAGTTTACTATAATCATTACTGTCCTCACTGTTCATTTGACCCACTGCATCCTGCGCTTTTCTGGTAAGTAGCGGGGATAGCTGGAAGCTCCAGAACTCTCTAGGAATATTTGCCTGAATACATACTTTTTCAAAGGAATTTAAAAATACATTCATATCTTCCCCCTCTTTAAAGTCAGCTTTCAATTTAGAATTTAATTTGTAACCCAGTCCGGTAGTTCCAGTTAAACTCAGGCCACTTACTTGCTTTGGTGCTGGTCTTGGGAGTTGCAGCTTCTCCAGTTCAAATTTCCTCTGGGGCTCACGCTTTTCTCACTCAGCCTCTTGCTGAAGTTGTCGCTCTTCTCGCTTGGCCTCTCGCTGCTGTCGCTCTGCCTCTCACTGTTTTCACTCAGTATCTCACCGCTCTCACGCAGCCTCTCGCTGAAGCTGTCACTCTCCTTTTCTGCGGCTTGCTGCTCTTGCCTGTCTTCTCTCTTGAATTCCCACTTCCTCTGTTCGAATTCCAACTCCATTCTCTGCAACTCCATCTGCAGCATGATCCCTTCTGGCTCCAGAATGTTGGTGACCTTCCCTTGTTGCTGTGGCCTTTGGCTTGCATTGGTCCTGCTGTCCTTCTCAACAGATCTGGACACTGCACTGGACCCTGTACCTTCCACGCCCAAGGTTTGGTCCTTTAGGTCTTGTGCATCAGCTGCCACAAGTGCCTGCACGAGATGCTGCTGATTGACTCAGCCCTCGTGCTGGACTCCTCTGTCTTGGCACAACTGCCTCAGGTACTCTGCAGTGTGCTTGCTGCAGTTGGAAGCCATCTTCTTCCCTAACTATGGCTACACTAACTTGCACTTGAAGAAAAAATAAAACAGGTAGGGAACTTAGACTATAAGCACAATGATATAGTTTTGTTTACTTTTTAAAAAGCACTGCCTTATTTTGCATGTGAGCTGTATAGTATCAATTTGACACACTAAACTGTTAATGTTCGTGTTACCAAATATTTTTAAATTGCACCGCTGCCAACCAAATCTGTCACAAATGTGCTCCACAGGTTAGGCCCTCTGCTCCCACAGTGCCAACCTCAAAGCGCAATAGTGTGAACAGGAGATAAACAGGGCAACCCTCCTGCCTGTTTTGGGTCCTAATCACCTACCAGCCTCAAGTCCTGATGGCCAAATGTGAACCTTATGCTAGTGCACCCACTTAACAGGCTCAGATATATATATTCTCTTTGGGGAAATGCAATACAATTCTTCACCCGGTGGCTCCCAGCCAGGTTCCCTAAATGTACCCTTACAACTCAATATGAGATCTAGGTATTTCTTACCTTTAGCAAAATAGTAACACATCCTTTTCTTGAGCACTTAACAGTTGTCAGACTTATTAATAATTTTCCAGCATTCACATGCAAAAGACACTGAGAAGGCACAGGCAGATTTTCAAGGAAAATATTGTTTACTAAAAAATTTAAAGTAGCTAAAATACCAACCACAGAATATGTACATCAGTACTTACAGTCAACAAAAAAACTGGGAAATTACAGAACAAACAAAATGCCTGCAAAATGCTTAAAAGTTGCAGCTGAATTATATCTTTCTAAAGTGCCTAGTTATCAGTCCAGAGACTAAGTGTGTCTTTGATCTTTAGAGAGGACTTCTGCACTAACTTCTCAGAAGCAGGCAATATTCAAAAGTCAGTTTTCTCCACCTCCTGGCGATGTCACAGCACCCATGTCACTCTTAGATCCTGCCATAAACCCAGTACAAACATCCAAAAGAATGTGGAAATCTGCAATTAGCAATTTTAAAACTATGACAGTCTTTCATCAAAAACATTTCCTTTGATGTCTCTCTGCTGGTTTCCTGTTTTGCAAGAATGATTTCAGTTTTATGACTTTTAACAAGATTCTGTTAAAAAGTTGTCTCTTCCTTCAGGATCATAACATTCTTATTTTAGTTTTAGCTTCAAAGGGGATATTTTGTGATGCCTTATCACCGGGCATGTGGCAGGAAGCCCTATGCTAAGACAGAACAGGAAACCTTTAATTGGTGTTTCCCACTGGCCAGTTTTTATGATTGCCTGCTCCTTCAGTCATACTGACACCATTGAGGTCAAAGGTCACTTGTTACACTGGTATTTTCTAGGCAGACAATCACATACACATTTATCTATAATACAAATATTATACCTATAATAATAAGCAGGTGGCACAGCATCACAGTCTCAATCCCTTCAACCATGCACCAGACTGCAGGCATGGTCTTTTCAGCTTTCAAGACACAGTCTCTTATATATGGGTAATTTCTTCCAAGGCTAGGGTGGATCCAAAAGTTGCACAGTCCATGTATAGGCAAATTCTCTTTTGTCTTAAATGCAGACAGAGCTTGAGGCATGGCTCCCCACCATTTTAACCTTTACTTGATAGCAAATTCACTTTCTTAGATGCTTCTCAAAGCACAGATCACAAGAGCAGAGTCCCTCTTGGCTATGCTGTCAGTTGCAGCTCCAACTGGACATGCGGGCACAATAACAAAGTCCCTCTTAGTTATGCTGGCATTTGCAACTCCAAATGGACGCTTCACTGTCCTCACAGGCAATGTCAGGAAATGTTCCATGGTCAGGGTACTCCCCTTCCAGTCGTATAGGCACTTTCAAACAGCCACATTAAAGATTTTAAGACACTGGACCCTTCTTCAGTCACTAGCAACAGATGTCTACCTATCCAGGTGCTGAGCAAATGCAGGGTGCCAACAGAACTTGAGCACCTCTTGGCATTCTGGGCTTCTCGGCCCCAAGCAGGTTTCCAAATAACTTAAATGCGTACCATGGTACACTCCAAAATGTCACGACAATGCAAGCAGAAGTTGACTCACTCAGAATGATTCAGAAAGCTTTTTATTTCCTGAAGTACAGCTTCATCAGTACTCTCACTGCTGAGGCAGAATGTTTATGCAGCTCTCTCACAGCTGAAGATAGTTTAGGTTTCTCCCACATTTTCCCCAAAATGTGCAAAAGCAAAGGCTAGCCCTGGGGGACAATGACTGGCTACCCCCAGGTCAGCCACTCCACTTTCTGGCAGCCACTTTCTCTCAGGAGACAGAGTCCGTCCTCCCCTGTGAAAGAATTCCTGATGAGCTGACTAGGCCCAATTTCTTTAACAAAGGGCCAGAGCCCTCCTCGATTTGGAGGGGCTTGCACCAAACTGAATTCAGCTTGCAAAGTCCTTGGGTTTTGGGAACTCTCTGAGGCTCCTGATTGGCTGAAATCCAATATGCTCCCCATTTAGGCATCTAAATTAAATCATTACTTTTTCCCCAAAAGCCTTTGGCATAGCCCCATAAGTCTCTGGAAGAAGTTCCAAAAGGCTCCACAGTAAATTCTGGCTCCAGAATGGCTGGTGTGCTGCAAATATGTCTGCTCTTAATACAGTCCCTCTGCAGTCCACACATTGTCCCAACGTTACAGTTCTAGTGCAGCCAGAACATTTATTTTATTTAATTCTTAGTCCCACAGTTCAATAGCCCCTTTAGTTCCCTGTTGAATGCTGTCAATGTTTCACATTTATTTACAGTCCCAAGCCTGTTGCTGCTGCCAAAATTTACAGTCCCTAGGCAGCAGACAGGCATCTCATTAATACTCAAGGGCTCTGTTTTAATATTCATGAGCCCCATTTCTAGCGCTCTTTATTTTGCAATAGGCCAAGGGCTCTCTTGACCCTTACTTAGGTCACCAGTCCCAACCACTGTACAGTCATTTGTTTGACCACAATGAGTAAGCTGCCGGCCTGCCATGAACTGTATGTGGGAAATGCAGGCAGCTCTGCAGTGCCCTCCAAGCCCATAAAGAGCAAAGATCATATGCAGGGGCTGTTCAGGGGCCCTGGGGAACAATGGGACTCAGGCCAATGGCGGCATCACTTGGTGGAAGATCGAGGGACACCAGGAGGTGACAGAAGGCAATGGGAGATATGGGGCAATTAAGGTAAGTCCCCCCAGGGTGACAGACATGCCCAGTGCCTTGCCTTGCATGGTTTAAGTTTTTGCTAAATAAGCTCCCAAGCTATCTTGGTTCCATGCTTACCCCATCTACCCACTACTGCCACAACGTTTGATCTAGAGCAGGTAACAGATTCATTTTTCCTAGGTGTAAACTAAACTTGGGGCAATCAGCTTTCAGTTACACGCTCCCCCAATCTGGAACAATCTGGCCTTGAGTGAGAGCCTTCACTCCCGCATTGCCTTAGCTAAACTATACCTCAGGAATTTTATTGCCTCATTCAGTGACTGTGCCTGACTATGACCTGTGTTGGTTCTCTTGCTCCTCTATTGATTTGTTTGGCAAAATGTCTATTGTTGTATGCACCTTGTTAGATTTAATGTAAATTGTAATACATTATCTGTTTACATCATGTCTAGGCCTTGTATATTGTTTCTATGTATATAGTGTACTATACATTGCTGATTATCATCTCTCCTTCATTTTTCCCCATTTCCCCCAGGTCATATCTGTAAACAAGATTATTCTTATGTCTCTGTTTGTTTACCTGGTGAAATCATTTCGAATAAATGAATGAATTAATACATACAAAAATACCTTTATGGAACACATGCATGTGCAAATCAGTGGAGGCACCAGGAACATTTATTTATTGGTGTATTTTATTGAAAATTTTGGAGAATACCTTTGAGCACAAGTATCTCTTTTACAAGGGTTCCATGTCAATAATAGAAATTACAAGGCAACATAATACATACAAAAAGCGAGTTCCTGTGTAATGAAGTTAAACAAATACAAATATAGTCTGACAAGTACAAGTAAATAGGTTAAATCAGTTGTATACAATTTTACAGCAAAGCAGGGAGACAGAATCAGTGTAAAGCAAGCATACAGTTCATGTGTGACACAGTTCAAAGTGAATACCAAGAGGGACTTTAATTTGGATGATTAGCAGTTACAGTTGCATTGAACTGTTAGGGCTGCTTGTAGTACTCTCTTAAGCTGGTGAAACTGAGGTAGACTGAGCAAGCTATCAGGCAGCTCACTTAAGCAACCAGCAGCCCTAACTGCAAATGAATGCTTGCCTAGTTGAATATGCCAGAAAGGCAGTCCAGCAGCATTCTGAGCCATACTCCAGGTGTAGAAATAGGCAGCAGGGCAGAAACACTGAGGTAGGGCTGGGGGGTGGGGTTTACACCCAGTAGCACCTTCTTGGATAGCAGACATGTCTGGGCCTTAATTTTGCTAGGTAGGGGTAATCAATTTGTTTAAGTGTAGATGGTGCAGCTATGGGTGTGCTTGTCAGCCCTAAGCACAAAGCGAACAAGCTTTATTACAGATCAGATTTATTCTGCTGAGATTTGAGTCACAGGCAGTTGTGTAGAGAGGAAGGCCATAGTCAACTAGTGGCAGTACTGAGCTTGCCACTATGAGGTGACTAGCATCAGCAGTGAGGTTGATCCAGATGTGGTACAAGGCTCCCAATCTTCTGTTTACTGTGGACACAAGGTGGTCAACATGGGGACCAAATGATAAGGTATTGTCCAGTGTCTGCCTGAGGTATTTAAAAGTTCCCTCATGTGAGAATGTCTTGCATCTAGGGATTCAGTGTACTCCCTTACCAGGTCCTGTTGGAGTTTCCCTGCTCCTATCATCTTTTTATTAGCAGCTCGTTCACCCTTCTTAGATCTTCAGGGCTGTGACACTCTCCACAAATGTCTTTTCTCACCACATCTGTAACAGAATTCCTCTCGCCATCTTGGTGTTCATGGCTAATCTCTGGGCTGCAACTCTCTCCAATGACTTGTGTTAGCTGTCAGCATGGCTCCTGAGGAATGGGCTAATCCAGTGTCAGCAGTTACTCCATCACTGGTTGTGTTAGCTTGTCAGTACATCCTAAAAGTTCTTTTGTTACCTGGCCTTGTAGGTATGGTCAATGGACAGTCCCAGTTGCACATTTGAGGGTCATGGCTCCTGTCACTGGCAACAACCTCTTTTCTTGCTCTTGCACCTCAGTGACAAGCTTATCATTGGGGATGACTTTTACATGTGATCTCTCAAGCAGATATTTAACAAGATTTGATCAGAATACACTGCTCCATCTAATACTTGAGTAGCACAAGCATGATTCATGGTGTTGGGCATCAAGCATCCTTTCTTATAAACTATCTGCATGACTTTCTACAGTCTCACCAAAAAGTCAGACAGCTATTCTCATTCTTGCTGCTTGTCCAAAGATAACATCGTAAGTAGTGGCCAAGCTTTTTCTTCATGGCCAAATATCCATTCAAGAGTGGCTAAATAATTATCAAATGTCAGTTGATAGCTTTGAGGGCAACAATTGCACCTACAGCAGGAATACAAAGACAATCTCCCATGTGCACTCATTTCTCAGTATCAGAACATTGCAGGTTGTGCACCACCTGGGTGGTTGCCCAATTCACAGATCAAAGCTATTCTCACTGGTGGGAGTTGGTTTTGCACCACAAAATGGGTGAAGCCTCCTGTACTCTTTCTCCTCTCATGCCAGCTTTTGTACCTATTCCATCAATCTTCCCATGTCATCCAACAAATCAGTTGCTTGTGAATTTTCCTACTCAGCCACATTTAACAAACATTTCAAATCCTGCTCTGCTTGACCTTCTTGAACTTAGACATTTCCTGCGGAAGGTGATTGAGGCAAACTGGAAACATAAAAGTTGTCGGCAGATAAGGACTACTTGGACCACCTAGTCTGCCCAGTTTTCCCTGCCTACAGTGCTACCGCAGACCCTATGCGATTTCTGATGGTCTCCTCCTCTTGCTGTACTACCAAGGTAGCCTTGTATCTGTTTGATGCATGCTTGAATCCTGTCACAGTTTTGGCACCCTCTGCTGAAAGGCTGTTTCAGGTGTCCACCATCCTCTCCATGAAAAAGTATTTCCTCATAATTCTTCCGAGCCACCCTCCAACTTCATAGCATGACCCCTTATCCTTGAGCTTCTCTTTCTATGGAAAATGCTACCTTCCTGTACCTTATTAATACCTGTTAGGTATTTGAATGTTTCTATTGTATCCCAATTTTCCCTCCTCTCCTCCAGAAGCTACATATTCAGTTCCTTGAGTCTTCCTCACAGGACTTTTGATGCGACCCTGCACCATTTTGGTAGCCGTATTTTGTACTGCATCCACCTTATCAATGTCCTTCCAGAGGAGGGGCATCCAGAATTGGACACAGTACTTGAAGTGGGGTTTTACCAGTGATCTATACAGGGGTAATATTACCTCCTTCTTCCTACTGGTGATACCCCTCCCTATTCTCCTGAGCATCCTGCTAGCCTTTCCTACTGCCTCATCACACTGCTTGGTTATCTTCACATCATCAGAAATTATTATCTCAAGGTCCCTTCCCTATTTGGTGGTTGCCAGTACTTCCCCTCCCAACTGATATGTAGCCTCTGGGTTTCTGTGCCCCAAGTGCATGATTTTTGCACTTTTTGCATTGAAATCCAGCTGCCAACCCTTGACCATTTTTCCAACTTTTTCAGATTGTCCCACACCCAGTGTGTCTACTCTGTTGAGGATTTGTGTGTTATCTGCAAAGAGGCATACTTTCCTTCTAGCCCTTCCACAATGATGCTAATAAAGACATTGAAGAGGACTGTGCCTAGTACCTAGTACTGAGACACCCTGCTGGTCACCTTGCCTTCTTCAGAGTGGACATCATTTACCACCACTCTCTGACTCCAGTTGCTTAACCAACTTCTTACCCTGTTTATAATGTAACCCCCCTGCGGAGACTTACCTCATTTGCCCCAGTGTTCCATTTTCCCCCAAGTATCCTCTCCACCTGGCACAGGTTCCATTGTGCCCCCAGGTCCTCTGTCCATCCCTGGCATTTTTGTTTACTCAGAATGGGGCTGGAGGAGCTGAATCACAGAGCCATCACTCTGTACTGCACTTCAGTGTGTGCATGTGGCTCATGTATGCACCATAGCACATGTTGATTTTCTTACCATGCTTGCAGTAATACAGAAGTCACTTGGGAGGTCCTGGTCCCCCTGTTAAGCTAACTGGGGACTGTAGACCTGAAGGAGGCACAGGAGAATCCTCTTGATGCTTTAATTAAGGAGCGCCAATAGCACATTGGTTTAGCCTCATGAATATTAATGAGGCTTCATACATAGTAAGCGACAAGCCTGCCTGCTGCCTGGGGACTGTATTTTTGTAGCAGCGACTGGCATGGAGCTATATGAAAATGCTAATTTGGGCAGTTGTTCTACAGAATGAAGGGACTGCTTCTGAATGTCAGGGCAATTGTTGAATACAAAGGTTTATCCTGGCTAAAGGAAGACTGTAAATGTTGGGACCCTATATGGACTGCATGGACTCTGTGTTGTTGGCAGCCATGATTGCAGCCTCGTGACCTCAAATCAGCAAACCGGAGAGCCAGAATTGCTGCCAAGGACTGTGGGACAGTAAAAAGAGTTATGGGGGGAAAAGATGGGGAAATACTTGGTGCCCTTTTACTGGACCAATCAGGTGTCAAGGGAGCCTATTGCATATTAGTTTTGAGAAGGGAAAGTTGTTTCAGCCAGTTAGGAGCTGCAGAGAGCTCCAAAAACACAAGGGACTTTGGTGCTAAGCTCTGTTTGTTAGGATCCCCTCCAGAGGGAGGGGGACCCCAGCCCCTTTGCAGAAGGATGGGGCTACAAGGCTGGGGAAGAATTTGCCTGGGGGTTGCCAGCTACCTGTTCCCCAGGGCCTGCAGACTTACCTTTCCCTATTTAGGAGGAACTTTGGTCAAGGAATCCTGTTGTGCAACTTTCAGCTGGAAGAGAGCTACAAGGCCCAGCAACATCCAGCAGGCAGAGAGCTGCAAGTATGTGAGAAGGCAGTGAGAATCTACACTTGAACAGTCAGAAGTTCTGCTCAAAGATTCAAGGCGGTACTAAGGTCTGTTTCCCTGTTTGACTCCATGTCATAAAAAAGGGGATGGACATTGGTTTAAAGGTTAAAGGAACAACTCGAGATGATTTCGGCTAAAGGAATGGCCATGGATGATTCTGATTTTCGGAAAGATTTATGGAAAATAATATGGTACTCTCCCTGACATGTGGGAGCTTGTCAATAAAGCCACATTTATCTTCAAAAGGAGAAGAGAGAGCCTCTTCTGTTTGTGAGCATGTGCATGGCAAGGAAAAGTGATGTCTGGTAGCATGGGACTGCTCAAATAAAGGTATGCGTCTAAGTGCCAGGTTCAGGGTCCTCAGAGGAACCCATTGTGTGTACCCAAGTCTCACTGCAACTGTGTCTCCAGTGAGCATATAAAGACTGCCCTGCATGCAAAGGACCACAGCTGCTGTGCTGGCAGTGTGGCTAAAATGTCTTTGGTATCTGGATATGACTAAAGTTCAAGAGTAAAGCCGGCAAACTTGTCAGAAGTTAAAGGAGACTGGGAAAAGGGCTGCAGATGTTTAGTTTTCATAAATCTGCTGGCATTGATAAAATCGGGCTGTGTAAAGGTGTAACTGCCACTCAAGGGACTGTGTGTTTCTAGCAATAACCACTTGCAAGGCGGAATCCAAAGGAAACATTGCTGCATCAAGGTGCTATTAATTCCAGCTCAGGTGGAAGACCGTAACTGCAAGCTGCACAGCTGCAACTTGAAACCAGGTAGGGGAACTGCTAATCCCTATTGAGTGGGGTACACTGGGACACAGAGAGCCATGGGCATGTGCCAAGGTGCTAGGGCACTCTGGACTCATTTGGGAAGCAGGACCATGGGGTTACTCCTGGGTCTGGGCTCACTTGTGTACTAGCAAGCCTCATGTTGTGCTCCTTTCTCCAGTCTGCAAGCAGGTCAAAAGAGACAAGCAGCTAGATCTGCAAGCAAGTTGGAAGATCTAAGCTTCCAGGTGCCCACTACACTTCTCAAGTTTGCTCAAGATCCCGAGTTCTGCTGTTCCAGCTACCCCAGAGCCACAGTCCCAATGCCAGCCAAGATTATTTGCAGAACCATGAGTACAAGCAGGGATTGTCCTGCACCTGGGGAACTGTAAATATGGTAGTTGCTTTCAAGTTATGCCAAGTAGCTAATAACTTTACAGAAAAGTTAATCTCTGATACATAGATACATAGATACTGTCAGCAGAGAAGTGCCTATGACCCACCCAGTCTGCCCATTTGAACTTGTAAGTTCCCTTTATAGTTTTCTAGAAATCTGTTGCCATGTATCCCTGACTTTCAGGATTCCCTTATGTCTATCCCATTCATTCTTTTTTTGGGGGGTCTGGAACCCCCTCTTATTCTCGGACCCATTCCCCCCCATCGCCCCCATGCCCAGGCTTTCTCCCCTGGGCAGGGCCACTGGGGAGATCTCCCTCCCAAATGACACTATTGGAAAGCCCCAGCTTACCCCAACCGGGTCAGGGCCACAGGAGCGGGACCCCTCCCAGTGGACGTCGGAGGCAGTAGGTGGCGTGGCAGAGCAGGTCATCATGCTGGAGGGCTGGCTTTTTTGAGGATGTTTGTTTCCCTGGGGGTGGGGATGTGCAATGATTTCCAGCATCCACCCTGCCCTGCTAAAATTATGGCGCTGGTTGTGGTGGTACCCCCAGCCTCTGCCTGAGGTCAGTAAAGCACCAGACACTCTTCTCCACCCTCTTTCCAGGGAAGCACAGCAGTCTCTAGGACACTCAAGCCATTCTGCCCCTGGCTGGCCCTCTGACTCCCAGGTCCATTCCCAAACCTGGGACATCGGCGTTGCAAATGGAAATCCAACTGCTGCACGGGTGGGCTGGCTATCCCATGCATTCTTTTTTTTATATAGCCTGTTTCTCCTCCTCTACGGACCTGACAGGGGCTATGACCTCTCCCTTGGAGAGGTACATCTTCTGGTCCCACTGACTGCTCCTGCAGTCTCCCCCAAAAATTCCCCCACGGACCCCCCTCCCATGGTGGGGCCAGGACAAGGAGTGCCAGTGAGGTTCCCCCTCAGAACACAGTAATCTAGAATCAGGGGCAGCCACACAGGAACGATTGGGGCCATCATGGGTCTGCCAGATCCTGTTTTTTCCTCCGTTTTTTTGCCAGCACCCAACACCAGTGCAATGGGCATGGTGGCTGCCTTCACCACGGCAGAGGTAGCCAGTTGCCCTGGGCGTGAGTCAACTTTTATTGCATGTGCATCTGGACTCAACAGTGTACTGCGTGACCCCCCTCCCCAAGGAAGGAGAGCAGTCTTCTGGACTCCGCTCAGTCCTATCCTTATTGACCTCCAAATGATCCGAGTCTGTTCCCAAACCTGGGCTGCTGGTGTGGCGTAAGGTGTGGCATTTAGCACCTCAACCCTCAGTACCACTGGGCAGGCAATCCCATGCATTGTCAAAATCCATGATTGTTTCAGCCCCCACCACTTCCTCTGGCAGGGTGTTCCACTTGTCCACCACCCTTTCCTTTGATAAAGGACGGGGGAGCAGTCCGAAACATGTCAGGAGTTTTGTAAAATAAAGCCTTTTACTTTACGTGTTTCTCCAAAGAGTTGTATGTGCTCGAAGCCTTTTCTACAAAAAAAAAAAATGATATTTGCCAATTGCCAAATGCAAGTGCAAAAATGTAACTGTTGCTAAACCTCTGTTTCAATCACCCTTCCTTAACCCTCTCCTTAACCCTCTCCCTGTAAATAAATGGTGCTTTATCTATTTTGAAAAATTTTGACTCATGAGCATATTATTAGCCTAAGCTAAAAATTAAAGGTGTTGAAATTGGGGGTTTTGGATTAAGGTAATTCCATGTGTTCAATGGGCCTACGCAACTTTTTATTTTTTTGTAATTGTTTAACCAGGAGTAGCACACTAAGCTGAAAGCTTGTTTACAGGTGCAACCTGGGAGCACAGGGAATTTAAGTGACTTGCTCAGGGTCACACAGTATGCAAGTGGGGGCTGTGCGATTCAAACCCAGGTCTCCAGATTTCCAGCTCAGAGCCCTAAACCACTGCACTATACTGACTTCCAAGGCATAGTGGTATAGTGTATAGTGTTATGCTTGTGCAACTTAGATAATCTTCGGGCTCTTCAGCTGTCTATCTATGGGATATACTACTCTGTAGGAGTATAAATGCAAGGAACCCTAGATGAGGGATCCACTCCTAGAGGTGCCGTGGGAATGATTCCCTTGGCTAAAGGTACCTTAGAAAGGAGCCCATGGAAGAGAGACAAGCTGCTGGAGGAGAAGGGGAGGATGGTGGGGCAATGGGGAAACAGTTATGGGGCAGTAAGGAGGAGTGGCCTTTTATGGCCCAAGCAGGGGCGTGGTAGTTGCTTCGCCCCATTGAACCCGCAAGCATAGCCTTCCAATTCAATGGGCCTACACAACTTGGTATAATGTTATGCTTGTGCAACTTAGATAATCTTTGGCTGTTTGCCTCTTTATCTGAGGGATATACCACCCTGTAGGGGTACAAAGGTAAGGAACCCTAAAGGAGGGTTCCACCCCTACAGGTACCACGGGAATGATTCCCTTGGCTAAATGTACCTTAGGAAACATCCCAAAAAGAGTGTCAAGCAGTGCAGGTAAGGTGATGAATGCTTATCTGAATCAAAGACCTGCACATAGGTCGGTAGGTGTAGTATAGTCAGCAGCTTGAGTAGAGTAGCAGGAGACAACCGATGAATAGTGACCCATTCATAGGTCTGAATGTAAGGCACGGAGGCATGATTTCCTAAGGAGAGAAGGAACAGCTACAATGCCACCATCCATCTCCATCCAACAGCGGAAACCTGACTATATAACCTAGGGAATATCACTACACCTATCTAGGTATTATGACCATTGACATGGAGGAGAGGAAAAAAACCCTTTCTGGAGGAAACCTCTGGGGATCCAAGGCCTAGGTCACCTTCCCTCCAGGCTTCAGGACGTTTAGTTTAGTGATGGCTCTGCTACTGTGGTTTAGTAGGCCAATCCAGGGGTGGAATTTTCAATTTAGGGGAACACTCACACTCTATCCCTCTAACAGGAATGCCATGAAGGGTTGCGAATGATCTCAGAAACACAAGATACACTGTGCATTGTACCACCTCCAAGGTGGTAGGAGGAAAGTAACGACTGCTGAAGCACTCAGCCTCCCTACCGATCTAAGAACAAACTGGTTGTACCTGAGGCAGTTGTAGAATAGCTTAAAGGGTACCTCTGAACCCGCTTGGGCAGCTAAAGGGGCCCTGCTGATGAGCCCCACCCCTCACTGCTGAAGTCTTAATTTCTACATCTAGAGGTGCCGCTGGTACGGTTGACAACTGAAGGTCCACCTGGAGTGAGGACATTCTCACTATGGGCCAGATGAGGACCCTTCTCTGAATTTTACATGCTCAAGATGCAGACTTCATGGGTGCAGA
Organism: Neoceratodus forsteri; assembly: GCA_016271365.2. Taxonomy (NCBI): domain Eukaryota; kingdom Metazoa; phylum Chordata; order Ceratodontiformes; family Ceratodontidae; genus Neoceratodus; species Neoceratodus forsteri. The sequence goes on from CM057449.1 coordinate 1,746,222,585, forward strand.
GCGAGAACATCAGTTACAGGGCTAGTTCTTAGTCATGGAAGCAGTGGATATGGTTGGCATGTCTCCAACTCATGGAGAGAATATAAGGTCGAGAATTAGGCATGGTGACATGCACATGGATCAAGCTCGGATGACTGAACACGATGACGAAACCTTCACATAGGTCAGACTGAGCAATGGGGACCCTCCTGTGGGTTTGAGTAAGGCAAATAGCAGTTCATAACCACAGGAGTGCATGTGAGCCAGCTCCATTAGGAAGCCAAATTAGGAGTGACATCGAGATTTTGTTGCTTGTGTACATAGATGGTAGAGGGCTGGGCGGAGTGAGCTGATGTCGGTTGGGTAGGAGGAGACTATGAATGCTAGCACTTGAGTAGGTGAGGTTTGAGAATGGATTGATTTGTTATGGTGATTGCGTTGATGCCATAAAGGCTGATATGACTGACAGAATAAGTTGACTGCAGCAATGCCATGAAGGCTAGTACTTGCATGAGTACTTGTAGCACCAAGTAGGCCACACAGAGCATAGTAGGAAGCTGGGTTAGCCAGCGAATGACAAAGACAGGTAATATAGGAGGAATGCTCCAACCACTTGGAGATACAGTGCCCGTCATGACAACACAGTTCCCCACCATGGAAAAAACTGAGAAGCCACGACTATGCACTGTGTCACCAAACAGTTAATTAAAAGTTTAAGATAAATAAATTGAGTTAATGCCAGTACTGTAGCTGGCTGACATTATGTGGACTAAAATGGATGCTGAGGGATCCTGAACGTATGACTAATATAACAAACATATGCTAAAGTAAATGTGATTGGCAGGGTAGGAAACCCTACCAAAATACGCATATACAGTAAGCTGGCCAGAGACCCGAGCCGAAGAGCAGGAATGATATGTAGAAAGCACACTGCCAGATAGGCACAAGCAGACCAAACCAGCAGGAAGAAGCATGAATGGGAAGACAGCATGAAAAGCAGGCAGGGGCGGAGTACAAGAAGAACCACTAGAGTACCGGGGCATTCGAGGATGAAGGCAGCAACAGAGCCCCCAAAAGATATGGAGACAGGATGGGGGGGTGGGGGAGATAGCACAACAGAAGTGGGAGACAGGACGGAGTGGCATGGGTGAGCGGCAGGTGAGCCCAAACCATAACAAACAGAAGGGAACAGAGAAAGCAGCAGAAGTTGGATGGGGGGGGGGCAGAAGACAAATGGGACACAAGAGACAGCCGCAGTGGGAGCAGCAGAAGGAAGGAACAGAATGGAGTGGGGGGAACAGATGGCCCTGGGGAGGAGAAAGGGAAATGGGAAGGAGTTGGCAAGGAAAAGAGACAACAGAGGTGACAGCTGCAAAGCAGCAGGCATGACAAATCCAGGGAGAAATAAAGAGAAAGGGAACAGGGGAAACAGAAGGAAGTGCTGCGGGCAGTTGGAGGCAGGACAAAATAAACAGCAGACAGCAGACAGCAGACAGCAATGGAGGATGAACAATGAAGGGGGACAGGGAAGAGGAGCGGCTGGCAGAACCTACAACCACAACAGGAAAACTATAATTTAGTCTTTGGTAACTGGGTAAGGCCCACTAGGCACAAGTGCCTGTTTTCAGGGGCGACCTAGGAGCACTGGGCGGTTAAGTGACTTGCTCAGAGACACACAGTATGCAAGTGGAGATTGTGAGAATCAAACTCAGGTCTAGTCTGCTGGATGTGCCAAGCTCATTCACACCTCGTTCCTCTAGCCTCTAGGCTATGCTGCCAGCCCAAGCATCATGGGAGCAGATAGGAGGAGCGGCTGTTTATGGCCCGAGCGGGGGTGTGGTTAGTTGCTCTGCCCCATCAAATCACAGGCATAGCCTTCCAATTGTCATGACTGTATGGGTAAGTGGGTTAGTACAGCATCCTGGGGGGGTTGTACTGCTAAATAGCAGACCCACTTAAAATGTATATAGTTAAACTACCAGGTCACCCCATTTTGCTGCATTAAAGCCTGCAATTTGTTTTAGAATAACTCTAGTGTTCTTACTTTTCATACATTTCGGAGGGGCTCTTGGTTCTCATTATCCTGCTGAACCATAATTAAGCCTGACCACTTCAGCAAAGTGACCACCTCCATTGGTCAGGTAAAAAGCTTCATATTTTAACTTGCCATATCAGAGCTGACATGTTTAATGGGGAGCTTAGCAATTAGAAGAAGGTAGCCTTCTAACTGCTAAGCTGTCTATTAAACACCTGTGAGCCTTTCATTGGCCAGAGCGCACTATAAGTAATGAAGCCAGGAGAGGGGTCTCTTCATTAAAAATAGAGGCAGCAAGGAGACCTCAGCTCTGAAATGGCAAGTTAGAATGTGATGCTTTTTACCTGACCAGTGGAGGTGATGACTTTGCCGAAGTGGTCAGGCTTAATCATGGTTCTGCTGGATAATGAGAACTAAGAACCCCTCCGAATGTATGAAAAGTAAGAACACTGTACTGATTTGACTATAGGAGAATTGTGGCCTTCTAATTGCTAAGCTCCCCATTAAACTCATGTGAGCCTTTCATTGGCCAGAGCGCACTGTAAGTAACGAAGCCAGGAGAGCGGTCTCTTCATTAAAAAGAGAGGAAGCAAGGAGACCTCAGCTCTGATATGGCAAGTTAAAATGTGATGCTTTTTACCTGACCGATGGAGGTGGTCACTTTGCCAAAGTGGTCAGGCTTAATCATGGTTCAGCTGGATTATGAGAAACAAGAACCCCTCCGAAATATATGAAAAGTAAGAACACTGGTGTTATTCTAAAAAATTGCAGGCTTTAATGTAACAAAATGGCGGGGAAGGGGGAGTGACCTGGTACTTTAATTATATGCTTTTGCTTGGTCACACAGCAGGAGCCACCCCACTAATTTCGCTAAGTTGTATTCTAAATAAAGGGGTTGAGCTTATAAACCTTTTGTACCCACTTAAAATGTACTCTGGGTGGAGGCACCACGCTGGTTTATTTCTATCTTGGGAAAGAACCCCTGTAACATCAAAATAGAGACCCATGCCCCTCTACCTGGTTAGTGGCCACCCAGGCAGGAGTAGTAGCTCGTGGTGGACAGTGCTCCTGAGTTATAATAACTTTCTGACCCACTCCCAAATAGTCCAGCTTGTTCACTAGTATTCCATGTGGACTGGTGTTGAAAGCCATACTGAAATCCTGGTAGGCCACATCTACTGCCCCTCCCTAATCCACTACCCTGGTCACCCAGTCGAAGAACTCGATCAGGTCTGTCTGGCAAGACCTCTCTCCTCTGAGTGACATTGCCATGCTGATCCCTCAGGGCTATAAAGCAGAAAGTTGTAACCAGTTCTCTGGAAGAACTCTCCAACTAACTTTAAAGGCATTAAATCTTTGAAATAAAGAGATAACATTGCAGAATAAAGAAATAAAAGGGAACCCTAGGAGACGGCAAACTTAAAATTGAAAAGTCCCCGTGGGAACCATGTTGCTTTGGATCCTGTAATCCACTGATTACAAGGTATTACACTATCCTTTCCATCAGTAGGGTTTCCATTACTTTGCCTACTACTGAAGTCAGGCTGACAGTTCTGCAATTTCCTGCCTCCTCCCTGTTCCCACTTTTGTGAAGTGGGACCACATCTGCCCTCCTCCCGTCCCTTGGAACCTTTCCTTTTTCTAATGATAAGTTGAACAGAGTTGTCAAAGGTGCAGCCATCACTCTTTGAGCTCCCTGAGTATCCTGGAGTGTATCCCATCAGAATAGGTGTCGGGATTGTAACATTTTCGGTGGGGCCCAGCGGTCAGGGAGCAAAGTCCCCAGTGGAGGCCCATGGGAGCACAGCCCCTATACTTGGGGGTCTGGGGGTTAAGCCCTTCATGTATGAAAATATTCTCTTTAAAAGCCTTGTTTTTAAAGTCCAAAATGTAACATTTTCAGATAACCCAATATCAATTGTGAGAAATGCCTGCTGTGTGTCAAATAATTATTGTGTACTTTACCATTTTTGTATCTACAGTATATATTGTTTGTCATTGACACACTGAGTTTGATTACATTGTACAATAACAAAGGGCTTAAAATTCAGTTTTGACTCCCAGGAGGGATTCCCTGTGAAAAGCAAAATGGCAATGTGCAGAATAGCACCCAACAGAAACAACTACACTTCCCTGAAGTCGCCGAAAACTACAATGCATCACTGCGATTTATGCGGGGGAAGGGCTTAGCCCCCCACAGCCCCCAAACTTTAATTAATAAGCTCTGGAGGGGGGACTTGATGATTGGAGAGCAGCAAACTAGGGAGGGGACCTCTTCGGGGGGCAGACAGTAGAAGGAGTTGAATGTTGGGGGTAACCTACAGGAGGGGGGGTGACAAAGTCAGGATGGTGGGGGTACAGCAATGAAAAAGAAATTACAAAAAAACAACAACAACAAAAAAAAAACATTAGTACAAATAAAGAAAACCAAAATACCTTGTCCACTGCCAGTCCCGAACCTGGGTTGCCCAACTGGAAGGCAATGTTTTACCCAGCACACCAGACAGCCAGCTCAAATTCAACCTGACCACCAAACCTACAAATACTCTTCCACATAACGAAACAACGAACGTGCTTAAATTACAATGTGCTCTTAATGGCTATTGCTATTAAAAGAACATCACCCCAGTTCTCTTTCACTATTTTGACTTCACCCATACTGACTTGCTTAAAACGAGTCACTCTAACCATGGGATACCTTTAGTCTGGGTTTCGCCTCCTAGTCAGGGAGAGATTCCTTTTTTCTAAATTGCATTAGAAAATGGGCATGAAAAATGAAATATCTCAACTGGCTGAAAGCCAATGCCAGGGCATCCATTTATTTTTCAATAGTGCCCTGTGAAAAACAAGTGCCAGTCCAGGGTGTCCCATTTCTGCAAGTATCATTGGGCACCCAAAATTTTCAAATTTAGTCGCTAATTTGTTTTTCCTCTCTAAGTGAGCCCTACAGTAGGGCTGTTCATAGTGGCACCCAAGTTAAAATTCAGCATCCTTGTTGGGAAATATGATGCTCACCCGCAGCATCATACGCTAAGCTGAATGAGACAGAGAGCGCAGTGTATAAGAGCAGTGGTATTTTCTTCATTTTCAGGACTGCAAATCTAGCACTTTCTGACCCCCATCTCTCTCTCTCTGTCACTCCTGGTGTTTCGCTTGCTCAGCATGTTATTTTAAAGCGAAGATATTTTGTTAACCAAATGAGTGCCTCTTTATAAGTTCCTCAAGTAAAAGAAAAAACAGAAAAACACAGTGGCCCAGATATTCAAAAGGGTTGCGCATGGCGCAACAGTGTTGCACCATGCACAACCCACTGATGTGCCCCGGTGGGATATTCAAAAGGGAAAAGTGCACTGCACAAATCCAGATGCACCGGAGCACATCAGTAATGTATGCAGGCACAGGTGGGGGGGGGGTGCCCATGCATAACCTGCACAGCCCGATATTCAGCCCGGGATGTGCAGAGTTATGCATGTGCAACCCCTACCTGCACCTGCACAAAGTTAAGCCCCCATAAAAGGAACAAGTGATGGCCACCCACAGGTGAGCTGCAGCATTGCAGGGTGCAACACAGCAGCTGCTACCTCTGGGTGGCCACCTGAGTTCCTGCCGCACCTGGCGGCGCCTCCCATGCCCCATTGTGGGCATCCATGTAGTAAAATCCCCCATCCTATATCCCTGGTGGTCCAGTGGATCACTATGTGCCTGATCGTGGGCATTTGTCTAGAAGAATAAGCCCCTGTCCTATATCCCTGGTGGTCCAGTGGACTGCACTCTGCCCGATCGCGGGCATCGGTGTTATAGCCCCCCCCAAGTCCAATATCCCTGGTGGTCCAGTGGACCAATCGCTGCCTGATCGTGGGCATCTATAAATCATAAAATACTCCTATTACCCTGGTGGTCTAGGGTAGCCCCCTCCCCACCCTCCCACTGAGCCTCACCGTCCCTCCCCCAGTCAGCTGGCAGGCGGCACCCACCCACCCTTCTACCCCACCGCCTGCCCGACTGACAGCTTGGTAGAGGCAGCACTCCCATTGGTTGACAGCATGAGCCAATGGGCGTGCAGCCCATACCGTCTAACACAGTCCAGATATGTGAATTAATTAATTCCATATCTGAACTGAAAGTAATGCAGTATGGGCTGCATGTTCATTGGCTCACACTGTGAACCAATGGGCATCGCCCTACCGAGCTGTCATTTAGCGGAGTGCCTGGGCGGCAGGCAGGTGGGTTGCTGCCACCACTGGCTGGCGAGAGGGAGGCGGGGTGGTGGGGCTCAGTGGGCGGGTGGGGAGGGGGTACACTAGAACACCAGGGTAATGGGGTATTCTCGTTCTAATGCCAGCAATTGGGCAGGTGGGTCACTGGACCAGCAGGGATATAGAAGAGCTTTTTCTTCTAGACAAATGCCCACGATCAGGCACTTAGCGGTCTACTGGACCACCAGGATGTTGGATGGGGGTTCGCTAGATGAATGCCTGGGATTGGGCTGCAGGGGCGTCGGTCTCCGGCGTCTGCTGCCTGGCAGGGTGCCAGGTGCAAGTCATCGGGGATCGGCACACCTGCATGCTAATGACATGCAAATGGGTCCATAATGACATGCAAATGGCCCCATGTGTGCCTTGCATAAATTATGGCCCCATTTGCATGTCCCCTTTTGAATATCGCAGGTGCTGTGCATGGCGCAATGGCACTTGAGCTAGCGCATCTCCATGCTCCACTCAGGCCACTTGTGCTGGTGCAGTGCCACTGCGCCATGCACAGTGGGGGTGGCCAGGGAGTGATATTCAAAGCTGCTGCGACATAGTGCAGCTCCTTTGAATATTGCCCAGGTCACACCCCTGCGTAACAAAGTGGAGCTGCACCCAGACTTGTGCCACAGCCTGGCGCAGTTTGAATATCCGGGCCAGTACCTTAATCCCACTGCTCTGTAAAGTGCTTAGCCCTAAACAGTGCATGCCACTTTCCCGAGCCTGCCATTGAGCTCACGCTCAGAGGAAAGAAACAGCAGCTGAAAGAAGTGTTGAATTAATTAATGAATAAATAAATAAATACAGAAAAAGTAGTTAAACCAAACTGTTTGAGCCTATTTTCTATTTCATGTGTGTGTGTGTGTGTGACAACCATGGCAACCACCTTCATATTCAAACCTATGGGGGCTCTAGTGGGACAGAAGTCCCTACCTCAACAAAATAACAAAAAACACAAGTCTAATGCAGGTGGAGGAACTATTTTATTACAAAATAATTGAAAGACATAGGAGTTTATCATGTAAACATAAACATTTTGTGTTTTTTTTTTGTTTTTCAAATATATATAATACAATGCCAGTTTTCTAATTGCAGTAATACCCTCCAGGGTGGACGGTACTGTGCTATACTGTACCTTTTAGGAGATATAAGGCCCTCTGCCTGCAGTGTTGGGCCTCATCATGCCCCTGGGAGGTCTGGTATAGCCCAATACCACCCGCCCTGTCATGTATTATTGCTTACTGTACCCCAGGTCCCAAAATACTTGTTACCTTTATTAACTGCTTATATAGTTGCTATTAAGATTTTGCCAGCCATTAAATCCCTCAGGAATGACTCTGCCCTGTGGAAGGATGGGCTCATGAGTGCATTGTATAAACTAGTTGCCCCAGTATTACTTGGTGAAATTGCTGAGGTATTTAATTTTTTGCCCCACCATCCTCTCTCGATCCACAGTATGAAAGAGTTCCTACTGATCTTCCTGCATAAGAACGTGGAGAGAGTTGATTTAAATAATTGGAGACCTATCAGTTTCCTAAGTACAGATCTTAACATAATATAATGCATTTTGTCATCTAGACTGTTACAGCAGATAAGGAGTCTCGTATCCCAATCACAGGCCTGCTGTGCTCCCAGGAGGGCTATCCAACACCATATTCATCTTCTGTGGGAAGTCATTGAAAGAGGAAATTCAGACAGGTTGCATGGTTTGCTGATATCTTTAGACCAATGCAAAGATTAGATTTGATTTTACATGAATATATTTGTGGTCTGTACTTAGGAACTTTGGATTCCTCGTTCAGTTTACAGCAAACATTCAATGTATCTACTGGACCATCCATATGCAATTGTGTCAATGATGGCCCTCCTCCTCGGCAGCTCCTCATCTGTCACACATGCCAGGACATGCCGACGCACACATCCTGCTGGCCGCTCACGGCCTATCGACCATGTTACACACTTAGTGGCTTGTATGTGGTGGGGTAGGAGGGTGGAATGTCTTGCCCTGCCACCCAAGTGCCTCTGTTTGTAGGAGGGAAGGTGTAATGAAATGGACTGCTACCAAGCTGCTCATTTGTAGGGGCATGGGTGAAGGAAAGTTCTGACACTGCTGCCACATGGCTCTGTTTGTGGGGGAGAGAAACAGAATGGGATGCCACTGAGCAGCTAGTTTGTGGAGGCAAAGGTGGGTGGAATGGTGTACCACTGCCACCAAGTGGCTCTGTTTCTGGTGGGTGGGGGGGAACTTACTTGCAGCATATTTGCAACATATTTGTAGGCTGTGTCAAGACTGCATCACTTTAGTATCACTAATCTGGATGCAAGACCAGTACAGCAGATTTCTGATGGTAGAAGAACTTTCTGACACAGACACAGCTACAACCTGTGATGTAAAAGTGACGTAACTTGCTCTTGCGTTCATCACAACTCTTGGGAAATGCAGGCCTACATTCCTATCCCTATTGGTTACAACATCAACTATTTTCAAGGACTTACTTCAGTTCTTAGGGATGGTAACTTTATTTTTTTAATTATATTGATTTTGTATCAAAAGACAAAAGTATATCACATCTCTAGTGATAGGCAGCAGGCAAACATTGAACTCTTAACAGAATACATCATCCTATATCCCAAGCTACATTAGTGAAGTACAATCCAAATAGTGCATATACTGTAAGACATTTTTAGGAAACTGGAAACCTCTTTGTGGTTAGACAATGGACTGTGTCACAAACACAGTATTATCACAGCGCTGTTAAAACAGCAATGTTATCAGTGATTAAGGTGTACATTTGGTATAAATGTACATAGTGTGACTCATCACAAATACAGCTCACTGACTCAAACAACAAAGAAATCTGCAATCAACCCAATCAATTGCTCAGGTAAACTACAGTAGAACAGCCTCATAAACATCAACGCAGAGAGCAGTACAGATAAAAATCAAGCAACAGCTGCACAACACATCTACATCAATATGCATATTCTATATTCGTTTGTCGGTGGGGGGAGCTCACATAGTCATATCTTGAACAGACTGCACCACAGTAGTCATCATATCCTCCCCAGCCCAGGTTGAGAAAGATATTTCAGAACTTACAACATATGTGGTCTTATACCACATTTAGAGCTAGTACATTATAAATGCTCAATCAGGTCTCAAAACAAAAAACTTGCCACACATCCCAACACAGCAATAAATCTGCATGGTGGAGACCACACCACAATCTACAGACCAGTACCTTACAAACTCCACAAATGTTTTTACAGATACAACACAGCTGCTTCTTCAGGGGTAGCCCGATCGGCTTCCTCGCTCTGGCTCCCTTCCTTGACCTCGACTCATGTTGATTTGCTCTCTTGCCGACTGTCATTCTTTGGGTCACCTACTACAGTGCCACCTGTCCTCTTCTTTAATCTTGTCCACAATGCTTGATGCCTGTAGCTGATCCGTGCTCATTTGTCCTTTCCAACCAACGACAACTCTCCCTGCTGCACCATCACCTTGTTGTCCTCTTGATTCCCCGCAGTTTTGCATGCATGTGCATTAAGGGATCTCCAAAAATGCCACCAATGAGCACATGGGGAGGCTCGCTCCCTTTACAGTGAGTGGAGGGCTTGCCACAACAGATCACAGAGGGCGTGTTTGTGCTGATACAGGTCAGGGGGGAAAAAAGCCAACATGTCATGGTAAAATTATTGTTGGGGCTGGGCCTGCTGTATAGAATCTTGCTGGAGTCCATGCCCCACAGGCCTATATGATCTGGTGCTTATGCTCATTAGGTCCCAGTGCCTTGTCTACTCTTAATTGTGCTAGTACCTTGAGGGATTCCACCACTGGAACAGGTCCATCGGGACGTCCCGGTCATCAGGGCACCAAGTCCTGATTTCATTGTCCCATCTTTTTGAAGGGGCTATGCTCCCATTCCCTTTCTAATTATTCTAACTTGGGGGGGGCTGATCTTGGGGAGGGAATGGCGAATTTCCCCTTGTGGCGCCCTAATGATGGTCACATTCCAATGGACACCATGATGGCCAGAAAGGACCTTGAGGACTTTCTCTTCTGTAAAAGGACTGGTGTCCATCTCCCTACCATTTATGCCCTTGTACCTTATTTTTGGCCCATCACCTACCCCTTTTTCTGTAAATGCTGAACGTATTTGTTCAATATGTCTGCCTTCTTTTGGTCCTTCTCTTTGCAAACTCTTTCTTCCCCTTTTATCCTTACTATTCCCCCTTAGGTCTTCCTATTCTCTCTTATATAGCTAAAGAAAGTTTTTTCCCTTTCTTTTACTGATTGGGCAATATTCTCCTTTGTTTGTACCTTTGTACATCTAATGCCTGCCCTGCCTCCCTTTGTCTCCCCTGGTAGTTTTTCCTATATCCTTCTTCTTCTGTGTCTTTTTGTACTTTTTAAATGCTACTTTTTTTGCATTTACTTTTTCCTCAGAGAACCATAGTAGTCTCTTTTTCAAACCACGTGAAGTCTTGCTGTATTCTGACTATTGCAGTTAGCCCCAGCACTCGAACTGCCCCAGAGAGAAGAGGGTTAATTTTCTATGCAGAGCATAGAACTTTGAGCTCAAGCTTGGTTCAGACCTCTGTCTGCTGCACTTAGAAGCACAACCTCCAGATTCTTTACTCTGCCTAACAGAACGGTCACTCCGGAGATTTCTCCTTTGCTCGCAGTTCGAAAGTCGGTTAAAGTCTTCAGTTTTACCAATTATTTTTTTGCAAGTTTTGATTCAGATCTCTCTCTGTGGTACAATAAGTACTAGGTAGTAAACTTGACATAGTAAACTTGTGGAAATTGTTAAAAATGATTTTCAACCGGTTCGACTGAACCGGCCATTTAGTGAATTACATATTCTGTCTTTGTTTCTGAACTTAGAATGTGGTTACCGGTCCTTATCGGTTAAAAAAAAAAAACGCATTTTCTTGTGCTTTTTTCCAATATCCGTGACACGGTTAGAAACTGATAAGGGTGCCTTGCCTGGTTGTTTGGCATAAAAAGAGTACATTTGTGGTTAGAATAGCTATGTTTGAGAAACCCAAAAGAAAAACCAGGCCCACTGGGTTTTAACACTGCAGTGTGTGTGGGGAGGTCTTTGCTAAGGCTGATCCTCACACTACCTGTGTTTATTGTCTGGGGTTTGACCACCTCGATTCAGACTGCCAAATCTGTAAACATTTCCCTAAGTCTACCCTGGAAAAAAGATTAGGTAGGCTTAGGGATAAGGAGGCCGTGAAGTCCATTGACCCGGATGGTCAGCCCGGTTCGGTTCTCCCCGAACCTGAGGGACTGCCCTCTGACCAGGGTGATGCTTCTTCGGGCAAGAGGAGAGCCTATCCTGAGGGATCGGTTCCCTACAAAAAGACAAAGAAAAGAAAAATCGGCTGGTTCGGATCCAGAGACCCATATTCCGACTGCCGAAGAGATTCTAAGCGATAGGATTATAAATTGCTTCACCCGGTTCCGTCTGATCCGGCGTCTTTTGGCAGGCGCTCGGTTCGGTCGGTTCCTCTGGTTCAAGGTTATGCCTCTGAAGATTTTTATGAAACAGATTTGGAGGGGGAAGAAGATTATGATGATGATGATGACGATGATGATGACGATGACAATGGTGGGGAAGGTTTGGATGAGCACATTGAACCGGACATCTCCCCTGACAGGCCTTCTGGTGTTTCCCCTCCTAGGCTTTCTGAGTCCCCTTCCCACTACATGTTTTACAGGAAAGTGGCAGAAACCCTCCAGCTCCCTGTGGAGGAAGCCATGGAGGAACAAGAGGAACCTGATTATGTGGAGATGATGGACATCCCAAAGTCCAAGAGACTGTCTATTCCCGTTCATAGTCTCTTGGGAAACAGACACAAAAGATTTTAAAAACTCCAAATTCTGTACCTTCTGTCATCAGAAGGATGGACAAAAAGTAGACCTTATCAGGTTCAGGTACAGAATACTTGTATCAACAATGCAGCCATGTTGGGGTTGTGCAGGCTGCAGCCTGTGATAAGGCTAATATTCCCTTGGCTTCACACCACCCAGATAAAGACTCTAGGAAGCTGGATGTCATGGCAAAGAAACAGTACATGGCATCTGCCTAGGGACCCAGGCAGGCTAATTATATGGCTATGCAGCCAGGTACCAGAAGTCCAGGTGGGACACTGTACTGGCACTGGCTAAGCAGGCCTCCCCCCAGCTAGCCTCAGAGTTGGAGGGGATGGCTGCTGATGGGATTGAGGCATCTAAGGTACAGTTCCATGCTGCTGTGCACTTCAGTGATGTGTTATCTAGAGTCATGGCTACATCTGTGGCTCTTCGGAGAGTGGCTTGGCTCAGATATACTAGCCTCTCACAGGACACCCAGGCTAAGGCCATGGATTTCCCTGTGGTGGGTAATTCTCTGTTTGGGGAGCAGATAGAGAATTACATGAAAAAGATGGATGAGTATAGGACCACCTATAGGAGTGCACAGGCAAGGAAAGGCAGGCAACTCCTCAAAGACAGCAAGCTAGGGGCAGGGGCAGGCCATTTCATAGGCCTTTCTACCAAGCACAGGCCTCTTCTCCTTTTCCTCGGTGGGGGTTCTATAGAGGGAGAGGCAGAAGGAGGATGAGCGGTGCTGCATCCACCCCTCAACCTAGGGATCCTGCCAAGCAGACACCCTGATGTGTCAGCCCGGGTCGACTCCCCCATTCTTGTAGGAGGCAGGCTGGCTTACTTCGTCCAGGACTGGATGTCTGTTACCTCAGACAAGTGGGTCCTGGAGGTGGTAAGCCAGGGACTGGTTCTCAGCTTCAAGAAATTTCCAAAGCTGAGGGCCAGACCTTTTCCACCTGCAAGCATCTCCAAAACCATTGCCTTAGTGGCAGAGGTTTCATCTATACTGGCTCTAAAGGCTGTAGAGAGAGTTCCTACGTTGCACAGGGGCAAAGGTCTCTACTCCAAGTACTTCCTTACCCCTAAAAAGACGGGAGTGGTGACCCATCCTAGACTTAAGATACCTGAACAAACATCTTTTAAAACCAAAATTCAAAATGGTGACTCTGGGAATGATCCTTCCCTCTCTAAGGCCAGGGGAGTGGCTAGCCTCCCTGGACTTAAAAGATGCCTACTTTCACATTCCCATCAGGTGCTTCCACAGAAAGTACCTCATGTTCGAATTGCCTTCAGGCCATTATCAGTTCAGAGCTATGCCCTTCGGCCTGACATCGGCTCCAAGGGAATTCACAAAATGCCTAGCAGTAGTAGTAGTGGCCTTTTTAAGAAGGAAGAACATTTCCATATTTCCATACCTGGACGACTGGCTCACTGTGGGTCAGTCCCCAGACCAAGTCAAGTCAGACCTGCTAGTGACTCAGCAAGTGCTCGCTTCCCTAGGATTCCTTCTAAATCTTCCCAGGTCAGTTCTCGAGCCTCTACAGCTCCTCACCTTCATAGGTGCAGAGTTGGATACAGTCAAAGCAAGAGCTTTTCTTCCCCTGGAAAGGGCAAGGGCTATTGTAGAGCTGGCTTCTTCATTCCACCTTCTGGTCTCTCAGCCAGCAAGGCACTTTCTTCAGCTTCTGGGCCACATGGCAGCTTCTTCAGCAGTGGTTCAAGGGGCCAGATTTCAGATGAGGAACATTCAGTTTCACCTGAGGGCCTTTTGGTCTCAGAAGAAAGATTCTCTAACCAAACTAGTTCCAGTGACTCAGACTCTGATCCAGGCTCTCCAATGGTGGCAGGATCAGGGCAGCTTCAGACAAGGAGTCCCATTCATCACTCAGTCTTACTCTGTGGTCTTAACCATGGATGCTTCTCTATTGGGGGTTGGGAGCCCATCTGGGGGCTCTCACAGCCCAGGGACTGTGGTACCCTCAGGAATCCCTTCTTCATATCAATCTCTTGGAACTCAGGGTGGTCTTACTGCCCTTGCAAGCTTTCTCTCAGTCAGTACAGAACAGGGTGATTCAGGTCAGGACATACAACACCACCACCATGTGGTACATCAACAAGCAGGGAGGCACATAGTCCAAGGGCTTGTTCACAGAAGCCATGAAATTGTGGTTCCTACCTTATTCTCGGCAGACATCCATCTTCCAGGGAAGGACAATGTGCTGCAGATGGATTGAGCAGGATCTCCCAGGGCCATCACGAATGGTCCCTGGACCCTCTGGTGTTGAAAGTGATTTTTTCAAGGTGGGGCACTCCAGAGATAGATCTCTTTGCAGCCCCTGACAATCACCAACTTCCTCTGTTTTTTTTTTGCAGACCCCCAGTCTTGGGCTCAGTCCCTCTGGATGCTCTGATCTTGAACTGGGAGGGGAAATTTCTATATGCCTTCCCTCCTTTTCCTCTACTGTTCAAGGTTCTGGTCAAGATAAGGTCACAACCCTGCAATGTGATTCTGATTGCTCCAGACTGGGCTAGGCAGACTTGGTACCCCCTGCTGCTGTCCCTAGCAGTCCATTTCCCCTGTCTCTTCCCAGGAATTACAACCTGTTAACCTCCTCTCAGGGGAGGATTTGGTACCCCAATCTTCGGTCTCTCAATCTCAAGGCATGGCTCTTGAAGAGTTAGAGTATGCAGATTTGCATCTGTCCCAAGGGGTTCTGGATATTCTCAAAGCCTCTCAAAAGCCTGCCACCAGAAAAACTTATAACTCCAAATAGAAAAGATTCAGCATTTGGTGTTCCAAGAAGCATATATCCCCAGACACTGCTGAATTGTCTACAGTTCTGGATTATATGGTTCATCTTAATAGCCTAGGCCTCAGACCAGCTACTCTCAAAGTACATTTGTCAGCTGTTTCTGCTTTTCTGTCAGTGGGAAAGCCTTCCTCACTGTCATCTCACCCTGTATTCTGTAATTTTTTCAAGGGATTGCTTCATACCAATCTCCCCTTTAGGGATCCTACCCCTGCTTGGGATCTTAATGTTTGTATTGCTCAGCTTATGCAACCCCCTTTTGAGCTTTTGTCTTCAGCAGAGCTTAAGTACTTGACTTAGGAAACTGTGTTACTGGTAGCTATTACCTCTGCTAGGTGTATCAGTGAATTGCAAGCTCTGTCAGTGGAGCCTGATTTTATCTCATTCCATAGAGATAAGGTGGTTCTTAGAACTATTTTTTTTATTTTATTTTAGTCTTTGGTAACCAGGTAAGGCCCACTAGGCACAGGTGCCTGTTTTCAGAGGCAACCTGGGAGCACTGGGCAGTTAAATGACTTGTTCAGAGTCACACAGTATGCAAGTGGAGGTTGTGAGAATCAAACTCAGGTCTGGTCTGCTGGATGTACCAAGCTCATTCACACCTCGTTACTTTAACTTCTGGGCTATACTGCCAGCCCAAACTAACATGAGGTTTTTACCTAAAGTGGTTTCAGATTTTCATCTGAACTAATCTATGCTTCTTACTGTGTTCTTCACTGATCATTCTTCTTCAGGAGAAAGAAGTTTACACAGTTTGGATGTTAAAAGAGCTCATAGTTACTACATTGAGCATACTAAGGCTCACAGGTTTGACTCCCTCCAGTTGTTTCTCACTTATGGGGAAATGGGGAAGGGCAAACCTGCCAATAAGAGAACTAGTGTCATGTGGATTGTCTCTTGTATTCAATTCTGCTATGAGAAGCTAGGCAAAATACCTCACTCAGGTCTGAGGGTTCATTCGACTAGGGGATGTTGGGATGCATCATAAGGGGGATCACCTCTAGGAGCAGGGAAGTGATTCTTCCACTGTACAATGGACTGGTTAGACTACACCTTGAGTACTGTGTACAGCACTGGAGACCACACTTGAAGAGGGACATACAGCTCCTGGAGAGGGTACAGAGGAGGGCAACTAAGATGATACAAGGACGAGGGAATTTGACGTATGAGGATAGACTTGAGGAGCTCTGCCTGTTTTCATTGGAGGAGAGGAGAGACGGGGGACATGATTGAGGTCTTCAAGTACCTCATGGGAATAAATAGGGTAAACATGGAGGAGATCTTTAGACTAAAGCAGGGAGGTATCACCAGAGGGCATGGTTTGAAGTTGGAAGGTAAAAGGGTGAGGGGGGAAAGAGGAGGAGGTTTTTCACTGAGAGGATGGTGGACCCTTGGAATGCACTGACTGGCAAGCTGGTTCAGAGATCCACAGTGGAGGGCTTCAAGAGAAGGTGGGAAAGACACAGAAAGCGGAAGTATCAGATGATGGCCTGGCCCAAGGGGGTGGGGATGGATGATAGAGGTTTCTGGAACACGAGGGGGGGGCCCTCAGCACCCAACTAGGGATCTGAGGTTCAAGCAGACTTGATAGACTGTAAGGCCTAATCTGCTGGCAATTAGTACGTTAGTATGTTAGGTACAGCTGCTTCCCTGGCTGTGGCCAGGGATATTCCTTTGCTAGAGATATGTAAAGCAGCCACCTGGAAAACAGTCCATACATTTACCAAACATTACTCCCTGGACATCCAGGCTAGGAGTGATGCTCGGTTTGGTACAGCGGTACTGCAGAGCCTATTCCCAAGGTAAGTTTGATTCCCTCCTCCATGGAGGTACTGCTTGGTAGTCTGCAATAGTCAGAATACAGCAAGACTTCATGTGGTTTGAAGAAAAAATTACTCGCCTTAGTAATTATGATTCTTCTAATGGAGTCTTGCTGTATTGTGACCTCCTCCCTGTCTCCTCTCTCAGAACCTGTTTTTGGGAAGGGGGCTGGCAGGTGCAGTGTTGCACTCCAGGGGTGCATTTGGGCACTCCCTCCTTTTAGAGAGGGGGAGTGGGTTATTTTATTCATTTAACGGTCTTAAGTTGTTCACTACCTGGTTTTTAATTTTGGATTTCTTGACTTGAGTCTTTTGGGGATCCAAAATATTTGGTTGCCATTTGGCTAGTAAAAATGTTACAGTTTCCACATAGTAGTTAGTTAGTATTAGCTTGTAAGAATCTGACAGTTGTGCTTCTAAGTGCAGCAGACAAAGGTCTGAACTGAGCTCGAGCTCAACGTTCTATGCTTTGCATAGAAAATTAACCCTCTTCTCTCTGGGGCAGATCGAGTGCTGGAGCTAACTGCAATAGTCAGAATACAGCAAGATTCCATTAAAAGAAACATAATTACTAAGGTGAGCAATTTTTTCTTTCTCTTGTCCTTGTTAACCTGCCTGACAGAGATTTTGTTGCTTTTTCAATGCTCCACCTTTTTTAGCCCGTAGTGCCTCGGTTCCTCCCAGATCCTCTATCTCTGCCAGAGGATCCCCGAAGCATTCTCCCATTTTCCTGAAATCGGCCCTCCTGAAGTCCAGCACCCTTGTCTTAGTGTGACTCAGTTCTGGCCCATTACTTATATTGAACCACACTGTCCAGTGATCATTGGACCCCAGGTTATCACCCCCCCATGATGTCAGCAACACTGCCCTTCATTTGTCAGTACCAGGTCCAGTATTGCCCCCCCCCCATGAGTGGACTTATTAACTAGCTACAGTGCTCCTCTTACTATATAGGTTTCAAAGCTCATCTTCTCTGGGTGACAAGGATGCAGGTAATTCCATAACAGTAAGATCTTTTTTGTTTCCAGAAATAAACTTAGGACCTTTTTTGCAGGCACACGCACCACATGCTGTATTTTCATCCTACCAAGATCAGTCAATTCATGTTCCGACACAGACACCAGTTTAGAGGTATACCCACCCTTGGGGATTTTACTGACCAATGGCAAGTTATCTGGGTACAAACCTTGTTGCAAACACCATTTCTCGACTTCCTTAAATGCCATTTTGAATTTCTGAATTTTCAAAATTTTCTGCGTTTTCACTCAGATGGTGGTCTTAGTTGTCCTAGATGTATTCAGCTGGTGAACAGGAGATGCAAGTGGTGCCTCCAAAGGTGTAACTGGATCACCATGCAGATGTTACGGGTGTTACTTTCTTGGTTATTACAACTGTCTTGCACCCATGGAGACCAAGCAAAGCTGAGGGGCCTGGACTTGTCAAACTCCTCATGTGTGGGGTTTGATTTGAAAGGGAATAGCACAGTGCTGCCACCCAGAGAAGTAAATAGTGGGCCTGGTCACAAGTAGAGTGCTGCCCCTGGAATGCAGTACCAATCCACCTCCCCAATGGCTGTCGGACCCCCCCAAAATAATGGACCAGTACTCACACTTAATTGCAATTTAAAACACTTTTGTACCAGTTATGATAGATTGCTAATAACATGTTCATGCATCAAATGTTATAAGCTAACATAACTTTATTAGTCAGCAACACAGGTCAAGTAGTGTGAAGAGTAAAGGGTTATACAAAATGGGTTTATGTGATTACTACGAAAGTGCAGTCTTGATCGGTGGCAGGGTGAGCATACATCACCAAAAATCAATTTCGGCGATGTACACCCCCGGTGCACAAGAAAATGGCACCAAGGACTTTGAATGTACATGTGACGGGCTGTGTTCCCTGCACCATACCACGGGGGGGGGGGGCTTTCCCCCATACTCCCTACTATAGGATTCTTAACTCCAGGGGGGTGCATGTCGGAGGTGTGTGCAAAATCTTGAGAAATAAAAATTTGGGGCTGGGTGCACAAAAATGTAGGCGTGCCCGGACCTGAACCTGGAATCCTCACAACATTAGGCTGCCACTCACCCATAATGCTACGGGGCCAGTTTGGCGCCCCACGCCAGCCATGCCAGGCCAACCCTCCCTTCCTTCTGTCACGCTCACTCCCCCCATGGGCATATACATATAGCGACGTCCTGTCACTAAATGTGCCCACCTCCCCATCCGGTTGCCCTTCCTCAGTGGTAGCCCCATCAATATGAACCAGGATTAAGTCGCCGTTATTGCAAGCACTCAATCGCCAATGCCCATGTCATGGGCTACCATGCAAGACTGGGGTTAGCAATGTTTAAGGCAATAGGAACACAATTACTCCTTTCCATATTTTTGCAATGTGTCACCCCTAGCTACGTGATCTCAGCTGTCCGGGCCGCTCTGCAGAGATGGTGTAGTAGGTCTCCCAACTCCCATACACACAAGATTTTCAGCAGCAGTTACTGTACTGCAGGACATCCCACTACCGTCAGTAGAAGATCCCCACAGTTTGAAATGTTCAACAATTACATATTTAAAATTGCAGTGTAGTCCAAGCTGCTTCACCAGTGACAAAACTGATTTGTGACACTGTCGTACTTTTTGTTAACTTTTCCCATTGACTATAATGGGAAATTTGTTTTTTGAGTAACTTTTGAACAGTTCAATACTTCTTCACAAAATCTTTGAAAGGCATATCAGCGACCCCAGCTGCATGTTTCCTGAAGGTTTTGGATCGGTCACGAAGACCGTGTGACTTGTAGGCGTGAGCAAAGAATGCACAAAAAAGCATAATTACCACATTCTATGGCACTATGTAGCTTCACAACCTTGTATCTGACCATAACAAAACTTGCCAGATCCAGAGATCCGTGGTACTGCTCCAAGCCTGCCAGATTTCAGGCAAATCCGTGACATGGTGGCAAAATTATTAACCTGCAAAATTTCAGACTTTAACCTTAAATGGGGTACTCAACCCTAACTATAGCGGCACTACTGTGCCACTATAATATATATATATATATATATATATATATAAAGCAAGCCTGCATACCTATAAGTGCACCAATGCAAGATCCCAGGCACCAGGATGTCAGTCCTGCAACAGTGTATAACTTTCCTGGGTACCCAGCAGCTTGGACTTTACCCCACACTACTGAGGTTTAGGCTAGCAGTATTTTTTTTCAACAAAACAATAGAAATACAACAGGAAAATTCAGCACAAAATTGTAATTCAAACAAGGGAATATTCAGGAGCAGCGGTTTCTGGCTAGTGAAGCAGTATTCACATGTCCTGTACCAATGGCGGCAGGAGAGTTGACTGGCTTGGAGCTAGGTTCCTCTCAGCTTGCAGCCTCTGCTAAGATGAAAAATCTGGGGGTCTTTCTGGATGATAGACTGTTGCATGAGACTCTGGTGTCATCTGTAGTCTGGAGTGTCTTTTACCTATCTCAGGAATATTGCCTGGATTAAAGCCTTGATCCCACCGGGTGACTTGTCCTCACTATTACCTGTACATGCTTTTATGACTTCTAGACTCAATTACTGTAATGCTCTGTATCTCAGGGTTAGTGGAGGGGTCTTACGTTACCTGCAGCTGGTGCAGAATGCAGTGGCCAGATTGCTGACAGGCCTTTTGAGGTCCTGTTATGTGACCTTGGTCCTGCGGGACATGCACTGGCTGCTGGCAAAGTGGAGAATCTCCTTCAAGGTCAGTTTACTAACCTATAAAGCCAAATAACATTTTACTTACTTACATACTCACCAAGTAAAAAAGCAGTCTCAGATGCTTACATAGAAATGTAGAGACATAGATAATGATGGTGGAAAAAAGACCAATCATCCATCCAGTTTTCTGAGTTCCCTATTTAACCCTGGGACCTACTGTCCCTCCAGGGTGCTTCTGGCTGGATAATGTCACAGCAGCAGGCAGATGTTCAATGTGGGCTCAGGCGAGGCCTAACCAATGCATCACAACTCTCTTTCCTCTCCATCAGCAAGTGTCAGAGTGGCAAGTTCTGAAGTTCAGAGAACAATGAACTTAACTATACCATGCTTCATCCCAGTGGGTGCTCACTTGATAAAGGGAACATGTACCCTGGAGACAAGCTCCTTACCACTTCCTTTCTTAGCACATCAGATAGAAACATAGAAACATAGAATTTGAGATAGGGTAGACTGGCTTGTTCTCACCTCTGATTATAGCTGTTTGTAGACGGCTTCAGCAGATTTGGTATTTAACAGCTTTTCAGAATTTCGGGCAACCAGATTCAGCTCACATCAGGATCTCTGGCTCTGAGGCCTGGTTAGACATTATCTCTTCTCAACACCTATCTACGCTACAATTGTTTGGGAAAGACTGCCCTGAACTCCTCCTAGACTGGAGTAGGGTTATCTTTAGCTCACTCTCATCTCAGTCTCTCATTGGCTATCCAGCTTATCACTTGCACTCTGGCTTTCTCAGTGGCTGTAAAAGGGTGCCAAGCAATCTTCTGGAGTTTCTTTCAAGTGTCTGTGTCTTTACTAGGACTTCTTGCATTCTGGTTGATCAATTGTGGGTAGTCAGTGGTCAAAAAGATGGTGTTGTCAATCTGTTTACATTCTGTTCTGTGTGTAGCTGTTTCACAAATTTTATTTCAACTGGCTGCTTACTTCAATTTGCTTAAAACACTTAATCTGACTTCTGGTGACATCACCACCCCATGTAAAAGCATGAGATTGCAGCTGTGCAGCTCTGCCCCACCCCAAAATGCACTTCTATTTGACAAAACATCAGTGTATGATTAATTAGTGCAGTGCATTCAGGAGAATGAAGGGCACAAAGAAGCATAAAGCAGCAGCAGCTGCTTCACTCGGACTCTCTGGCAGACAGTGAATAATCTTCCTCAGTTCCAGACAGGAAGTCTCCTTGCTGCATGGTCCCACACAGCCACCAACCTCTGCAGACTCCAACAACTGCATTGTGCAACATCTATTGGCTTTTCTCACTGAGGTGTGAGATTCCCTAACATCAATACATACCCACATTGATGTGGTAAAGAGAGAAAACAAAGATCAACAGGCTCCAACCATGGACTTGGCAGACTGCTCTGAGCTTATGACTGACTTGTTGCTTCACCTGCACCACTACCAGGTGCAGCTGGAGAAGAAGCAATAAGATCTTGAAGGCCGCCTGTGGAGAAAAATTTGAGAGTGTACGGGGTCCTGGAGAGAGAAGAGGATCAGCACATCACTCAGTTTGTGGAAAACCACCTCCAGGACTCCCCTTCATCTTCCAGAAGACTTTTACATTAAGTTGGAAAGAGTCTGTAGGACACTGGGCCTTACACCAAGAATGAATGAGCATCACCATTTCTAATAATGAAGTTTTGGGATTTTCAAACAGAGACTGTTGCTGACAGCCTGTGCAAGAAAATAGGATTTTATAAAGACAGTCAGATTTCTCTAGACCACAGCTACAGTATGGTCCCTTGATACAGCAAAAAAAGCATAGGTACCCCACCTCCAGGCTTTATGGCAGGCAGCTCCAAACACCCTGATCAGCACAACTTCTGGCCCAGTATACAGGAGGAGAAGTACTCTACTCCTGAAGAAGCAAAAGCCGATCTCACCCATCATGGTCTTGCCATTCCATAACCTGCACGAGCACAACTGAGCTCCGTTCTAACCACAGATTCCGGAATCAGTCTCCTCACTCTGCTGAAGCTCACTCCCCTCCTCAAGCATCACAGGGTAGGACACTCAACAGCAGCATTCTCAGGAAGCACTTACCCATATTAAGGAATTGCTGGAACATTTCCAATGTCAATCCAGAACTTAGGGCCTGGAGACTTGTTTGACTGTTCCTGCACGCCACTGTGGTGATGCACTTTTTTGAACTTTTTTCCCTTTGGCAGTCTTTATGGTACCCTTCTGATTACTATATGCTTCTTATTACTCTGTTATGCATTATGCACAGCAGCTTATACTTTATGGAATTGTGGCCACCTAGCATGTGGGGATCCACTGGGGGAAGGGGTTACCTGTGGGGTTTCAGGGAAGGGAGTGAGACCTCTTCTAATCTGGTTCCCCTATTAGCGATCCTTAGTAAGCCCCATTGCAACAGCTACTCCCTGCCATGGAGGTGCAACTCTGAATCACTAATACTTATCTTGGGGCACTTCTAATTAACTCTTATTTACCATCTCACTGCTCATGTTTGGTGCAGGTTCCTACGTTCCTGTTTCAGGTAAGGTCCTAAGAGAAGGCGGGGAGGCGCTTTCGGGGAAGGTTTCGGCTACGGTAGAGGCGTACTTCTTGCATTTTGTGAAAGCCTCATTTAAGGGAAAAAGCTCAGCCAAGCACAACAATGGTACATAAATACAGGCGTCCAGCTGTGCAGCGAGCATGGTGCAAGGGAGACTGGGACAGCTTTGTGTATCTGCTTTTACTGGCTATCTGAAATCCCGTAAAATACTTTTCTTTACCGAACACCACTACTGACGGTAGGAAAATGCATCAGATATCTTTTAATGCAGGAATAATGGGAAATTTATTCGTTTATTACATTGCGGTAGATGCTCTTCTGTCTTGCAAATGCATCCATGTCTTAAAAGGGGTTCATCAGTGTTACATGTGCATTCTTGCATCCCACTTACATGTATCGCTAATTACAATTTGATTATTTTTGCGGTAAAAAAAACAGTGCTGTTACAGTTATACAGTAAGCCAGTCTTATAATTTTGCAGAGTTTCTGAGGTTTCGTTCAGTTACTTAAAAGCATGAAACCTATGCAACCAAAGCAACTTAGTAATAGATATCTTTTTTAAAGCCCATGAATCTAGTCTAAACTGGCCTTGAGTGATAACTGGGAAATATATAAACTGAAAAACAAGGGAATCATTTTCAAGTTTGCTTGAAATTCATGGCAAGATAAAATCCAGCTTCAGTCCACCCTGTCCAAGGGACTTTAGTTGATTTGATGTGGATTAGAAATCTAGTCTCTGGTATGTTCACCTTGTAAAAAGCAAAGGCAAACGACCCCCTAATCTATCTAGTCAATGAACCTGACTAGCATATTTTGGCTGGAGAACAGGACACAGAGGGAAATAGTAAATGGAGTCCACTCTGAAGAAAGGGGGGTTACTAGTGGGGTACTGCAGGGTTCAATATTAGGATCGGTCCTCTTCAATGTCTTTATAAGCGACACTGCAGAGGGACTGGAAGGAAAAGTATGTCTCCTTGCAGACGACACAAAGATCTGCAACAGAGTTGATGCACAAGGTGGGGTGGAAAGGATGAGAAGGGACTTGGCAAGGTTAGAGGAATGGTCAAATGTATGGCAGCTTAGATTCAATGCTAAGAAGTGCAAGGTAATGCACCTGGGAAACAAAAACCCAGGGGAAGAGTACACAGTGGGGGGTGAGATACCAACAACAACAAAAATGGAAAGGGACCTGGGGTAGTCATATCAGATGACCTAAAGTGGGCAAGCAATGTGAGAGGGCAGTAAGGAGGGCTGGGGGGATACCGGGATGCATAGGGAGAGGCATCACCAGTAGAAAACAGGAAGTTGTTATCCCTCTGTACAGACAGCTGGAGAGACCCCATCTGGAGTACTATGTGCAGTTCTGGAGACCCAATCTCCACAAAGGCATAGACTGGATGGAAGCTGTCCAGAGAAGGGCAACTAAAATGGTGCAGGGTCTGCACCGGAAGACATATGAAGAGAGACTTAAGCAGCTTAATATGTATAGCCTCGAGGAAAGGGGGCAGGGCATGATAGAAACTTTCAAGTAGCTCAAGGGAATCAACAAAGTCCAAGAGGGTAGCATCTTTCAGAAAAAGAGGTGTGCAAGAACAAGGGGGCACAATTTGAAGATAGAGGGGGGCAGCTCAGAGGTAATGTAAGGAAGTATTTTTTCACAGAGAGGGTTGTGGATGCATGGATCAGCTTTCCAGAGGAGGTTGTTGAGTCAAAAACAGTGGTGGAATTCAAGCATGCATGGGACAGTCATAAGGCAATTCTATAGGGTGGGGGTAGGAAAAAGTAGGCTGCTGGTTAACTAGTATCTGCAGCTTATCCATTAGGTAGGGAAATGGGCAGACTGGGTTGGCCAAGTGGTCCTTATCTGTCATCAAATTCTATGTTTCTATGTTTCTATTATAACACCAGCCTCTCTCAATGCTCCCTTATGGCACCTTTCCACAATGTCCCCCTGTTGAGCAATACTCAGAGCCAGGGCCAATCTTATTTTTTCTTTTTCTCCTATCATAGGCTAACACTGCAATATTGCAGGTGGTAAAGGTCCCAGGTCGTAGGTCTATCACTGGGCCGGCTCACCATGGCACTGCCACTTTGTACGATTTGCATGACATACCAGTGGGCCCAAATCTCACAGCTCTAGCTTTTCAATGCTTTTTCCTACTCAAAGTGCCTTGCCAAGATTTCACACAATCAGGGAGTGGTCCCGAGGTAATCTGCTGCAATATTTGTCAGGGGACCAGTCAGGTAGAGGTAGTGCCTCTATATTTTTCATCCTTCCCCTGTCAGCAGAATGGCCTGCTTTCTTGTTCCCCCCTACCCCAGAACAGATCTGCAGTTTTCTGTGACCATATTCCTAACCTACAATGAGCTCTGAACAGACTTCTCTCTTGATAAATATCATACTTCTGCTGCTCTTAATGCACTGTACAAATTTATTTTGGTTATGACAGAAACCGTTTGGTAACTAAAACCTAATTAACTTTCTTGCAGCTATCTTTTGCTTTTCAGCCACACTGGTTATGGGGTATATGACCACTTCCTTTCTGGGGTCTTAAGACTTGATTTACTCTATAGTTTTTCCTCCCCATTGGACAATATATGCTGCCATTGACAGATGGGTTGGCTCTGTTGACCCCACTGTATTACTGGTAAATAGACTGTGCTGAAACTTCCGGCTCTTTAGTCTACAGGTTAACCCTGTAGCATGAACACAGTGAATCCTGTGTCTATCCCACATGAGGGACCCTCCATCCTTCCCTACTAAGAGTGCCATATGTGGTGCCCCCTGCTTTGGAAGTTTATGCCACCATTTACTGTTTCTAATTGGTTCTGGACTGTTGGTCAATTTTGTATTTTTTCATGTGGTCCCATTTCACTTTAACCCTTTTCTTGCTCTTATATACCCCCCCCCCCCCCACTTTACTTCAAAAAATGCAGGAATGGCTATATGGGTTACAACATCAGTTTGTTGCTTGTTTGCAGAAGGGGGTTTTCTTGGATATGTCCTGTGCTGGACCCCTCGGGTGGGGGTAGGCCCTCCCCATGCCCTGCTGTTTTAGGTCCCATGGGACTGGTGTGTGGCTTGGCGAGTAACCCTTGGGAGTATCCAGTGGGGGCTGGTTCTTCCTCACTACAAGACAGCAGACAGTTGGTGGGGTCCATCTATATAGAGCTCACCAAAGTGTTTGCCATGGTCAGTCATGCTCTTCTGCTTTGTTTTCTCTGATCTGTAGGCCTTAACCCTGAGGTAATATCCTGGTTAGCCAGCTATCTCTCCCACCAAACCCAACAGGTCAGGATCAGCTCCACCCTCACCTCCCACTGTCCCATTCTCTCCGGTCTCCCCCAAGGTTCTATACTTGGTCCCATCCTCTTTAGCCTTTTCCTAAACCCCCTCCCCTTGTCCTGCCCCGGTAAAATGCTCATGTATGCGGATGACGCCGTTATCTTCAAATATCATCCCAACCCCAATACTCTGCAAAACATGCTCCAAGAGCTCTTCTGTACCCTTGAATCCTGGTTCTCTGTCCACAAACTAATTTTCAATTGTAGCAAAACCAAATCCATGATCTTTACCCACCACCAAAACCAACATCGCAATGTATCCTTATCCATCTGTAACTCCACGAATGTCCCTATTGATCAAGTCCACTCTTTCAGGTACTTGGGGCTAACCCTTGACACCGATCTTTCCTTTCATGACCATATCCAAGCCTCCTAACTGCACTGAACAGTAGGATTGATCTGCTTTATCAGCACAAACTCTTCCTGTCCCCTGAAGCTCTACGCATAGATGTTTCATCGTATGTCCTCTCCCTGGTTGACTGTGGCATGGTAATATATGGATCAGCTGATCCAATCTACCTCTCTTGGGTTAAAACTACCCTTAATAAGGCCTGCAGGTTGGTCATGGTCCGTGACAGATTGACCCACACTTGTAGCTTGTACAAGTCTGCAGACTGGTTAGACCTGGATGCCAGACTCAAATATTATACCTGCATCCTTGGAAAGAAAATCTTACTCAAATCCACCCCTCCTGGCTTTGACTCCCTGATCTCCATATTGCCCACGGCCTAAGTCTCCAGATGTACCACTAGGTTATCCTACTCTGTTCCATGGTGCAGGACATCACTGTGTCAAACGGTCTTCTTACACTGGGCGCCCTTGTGGCTCAACAAACTCCCTACATCCATTACCCACCTGCCCACTCTTGGCCTCTTCAAAACGTCCCTCAAGTGCTACCTTCTCAAGCGTTCCAAATGCGAATGCCTCTGACCGATACCCTTGGCCCTGTGGTCCAAATTGTTCACTTGACCTTGTCTGTACTGATTGCTCTGACCTAGATCACCTTAGCCCTGTATTTGTATATTCAATTGTCTTGCTTATATTGAACTGTATGTATACATTGCTTGTATGGCTAGGGCCCACTCGCCTGCTGTACTAGTTTTATTGACCTGTTCCCTTGTACAACTTTCATTTGCTGTATAACAAATGGCCTCATTGGCCTGCACTATCATATTGTTTAACCCTTTTGTGCCTTTCTGTCTAACCTGCTATTCCACCATGTAATCTCTCCAAACATGTTTTACTGTGTAACTGCTGTCCTCATTCTGTGTATGACGTGGAACCTTTGCAAAAGCGTACTTGAATCAAAGGTTGTACTTTGAAGCATCAAATAAATAAATAAGTAGCAGGCCTCTTACACACTATGCATATTCTCCTCTGTTGGTGGAGATCACAGTTACCCAGCTGTAATCTTTTCCCAAAATATAAAAGGTCTGAATAACGTGGTAAAGTGAACAAAGTTTTTCTAATACTTGTTGTTGGGGACTGCATGATTAAAGCTATCAATTGGAGGAGGAAGGGAGACCCAAAGACTAGAAATATGGTGGTTTGTATGCCAGGGATGGTAGCAGGGAGGGCAGAACCAAGAATCAGAGAAGTTTTAAGGGACATTGGTGGAAAAACTAACTTAGTCATCCACCTGGTAGCCAGTGACTTAACAACAGAAGAGGTGGAAGTGGTGCAGGCAGGTTCAAAGAGTTGGAAAGGGCCTGCAGGAAAAGAGTGAGCTATTTGGCCTTTTCAGAAGTAATTCCAGTCCCCAGAGCCAGCACAGTCATGAAAAAGGGGATAGATGAGTTCAGTGATTGGTTGAGGAACTGGTGCAGAGATGAAGGGTTCAAATGTATCAGGGGCTGGGGTGGTTTCATGGTCAGACAAGAGGCTGTCTTCGGCAGATAGACTGCACCTTAGCAGGGAGGGATCAAATATACCCAGAGACAAACTGGGTAAATACTTAGACAATGATCTGATTTTAACCTGCTGAGGAGGGAGGGATGAGCAAGCAGGCCCAGAAACTTTGGGACAAGGAGGTCTGTGGATCCCTCTCAACACTGGCAGTAATAATTAGGAGGGTGGGAGCAGAGGCAAAGGGGGACAACCATGTACAGGGGGTAAAGGGGAGAGTGCAGTGGAAGGTCAGGTCAGGAGAAGTACAAAAAGTAGGCAGGGAGGCATGCAGTCCCAATGGAGGATGGTGTCACTCAGTGCTCGCAGTCTCAGTAACAAGATGGCAGACATGCAGTCCCTCTTAATGGAGGGGAAGGTAGACATGGCAGCAATTACCAAGACCTGAGCTACACCACACCATGGTTTCTGACTCAGGGCATTAATGAGCCCACTATGGAGGGGGCAATCCTTTTTTTCATTGTTATTTAGTATGCTTTTTTGTTATTTACTATGCTTTCCCCTTCGCCCAGCCTGCCCCATTCTTCCTCTCCTCCAGCCCTATCGCCCCACCATCTCTGGGACATACCCGTCCATCCACAGTGCCCCACGGTTTAACCCCCATAGTGGAGCCTCCCAGGGGAACCCCACTTAACCTGGAAGGAGTTTCATTTGGATGCTACTGGACAGTTCAGTAAGTGGGTGTGGGGTCTGCAAGGATGGAAGGCATCATCCTACAGGCTGTGAATTTTCTTGTTTTTTGCCTGGGGAAGTGCGGTGTGCAAAGACATAAGCAGCCTGCACTCCTGATATCTGGCACCCCTCCCAGCCAGATACAGTCCCGGCAGTCAGACCCCTGGCCTCCACAAAGGGTCAGTACCATGCTAGTGATATCCCCATCCTCCCCCGGGAGGAGGAGAGCAGTCCATGGGATGCTCAATTCTCCTCCCCTGGCTGTTCCTCTGACTTATGAGATCACTTCCAATCCCAGGTCATCAGCGTTGCAAGTGGTAATGCTACTGCTGCATCCTCATGCCAGCTGGGAGGGGGAAATCCCTGATCTGGTGCTCGCAAGTGGGGAACACGTACAGAACATAATGGTCAAGTAACCCCTGAGGGGTAGTGGCCACAGCACAGTGTGGTTCAGGTTGGACATGGGCAGGAAACCATCTCCACCAAGACCAAAATCCTGGATTTCCAGAGGGCTGATTTTAAGATGATGAGTGAAGTGCTAAGGTTGCACCTAGAAGGTGTCAGAGTGGACATGGGTGTGGACCAAAAATGAACTACCATCAAGAGTGTAATACTAGCTATGACAGTGGAGTGTGTTAGGCTTAGGGAGAAGAAATTAGGGGCCAAATCATCCATCTGGTTCTACTCTGAGGTTGCCAAGGCAGTGAGGGACTAGAAGGTGGCCTACAAGAAATACAGGAGGATTATGAGTGAGGTGGATGAGGAGTACTACCTGAAGCTGGCTAAAATAGCAGGCAAGGTGGTACAGCAAGCTAAGGAACAGAAGGAACTATAAATAGCTAACTAGATTAAGAGGGGGGAAGAAGGCCTTCTTTCACCACATAAGCAATAAGCGGGACACGAAGGACCAGATAGTTAGGCTTAAGAAGGGGGATGTATGGGTGAAGGAAAGCAAGACAGAGATATTGAACAATTACTTCTACTCTGTCTCTAGTAGAACAAAAGAAGGGCTTGTGCAACCTAGGGGAGAAGGTGGGGGTGGGGTGGTGCACAGACATAGTGATAGACATGGATAGAGTGAAGCAGGGGCTGCTGGCACTGATGGTAGCAAGTTCCCAGGACTGGACAGCATACACCCTAAGGTGCTAAAGAAGCTAGTGGAAGAGCTTGAGGGGCTGCTAGTGGGCCTCTTCAATAGCTCCTTGGAGTTGGGCATGGTGCTGTAGGACTGGAGAATGACATATGTTGTACCTCTCCACAAGTGTGGACCCAGGGATGACCCGGTGAACTATAGGCTGGTCAGTGTAACCGCAATTGTGTGCAAACTCATGGAGACTATACTTAAGGAGAGCCTGGTAAGGTACATTGCAGAGAATGGTCTCCAGTATGAGAGGCA
The DNA here is from genome assembly GCA_016271365.2 of Neoceratodus forsteri. NCBI lineage: Eukaryota > Metazoa > Chordata > Ceratodontiformes > Ceratodontidae > Neoceratodus > Neoceratodus forsteri. The sequence goes on from CM057449.1 coordinate 1,746,252,958, forward strand.
GCATGGATTTGTGTGAAAAAGATCATGTCCAAAAGAAACCTGATTGACTTCTTTGACTGGATCAGCAGGGTAATGGACACAGGCCAAGTGGTGGACATTGTTTAGCTGGACTTCAGCAAGGCCTTTAATTCAGTTCCCCCATAAGAGGCTGATCAGGAAACGGATAGATCTAGGGGTTGGGGAGAAAATGAACAGGTGAATGGAAATCTAGCTAAGAGACAGAACCCAGGGAGTGGTGGTGGACAGAGAGTTATTCCGTATCAGGGAGGCTACCAGCGGATCCTGCAAGGATCGGTGCTGGGACCAGTGTTGTTCAATGTCTTCATAAACAACATTGGGGAGGACATTAAAGGCAAGATGTGCCTGTTTGAGGACAACACTAAACTGTGTGGGAGGGTGGACACAGTGGCAGGAATACTGGACCTGCAGGAACACCTCAGAAAACTTGAGAGATGGTCATGGATCTGGCAACTTGGCTATAATGTCAAGAAATTCAAAGTGATGCACATTGGAGCTCAGAATCCTAGGACTGAGTACTGCAGGGGGAGGTAGCAGCAATGGAGGAAGAAAAGGATCTGGGGGTGGTGATTACTAGCAACACGAAGCTCTCCTTGCAGTGCAAAAAGGCAGCAGCAAATGCAAACAGGATGCTGGGGTGTATAGCCACAGGAATCAGCAGTAGGCAGAGCAAGGTCATACTGCCCTTGTACAGGTCACTGGTGAGACAGCATCTAAAACATGGGGTAAGATACTGGTGTCCATACCTCAAGAATAGATCAAATTTTTTCAAGGAGCCTGAACATGGTGTGCTGGGCTATTGTTTTGTGATAGGCCCTCAGTGGAGTGGAAGGGGTGCCTCGTAGCATAAGAGGCAAGCACCAACCATGACCTTTGACCCTGAGAGTGAGGAACAAAGGAATCAGCTGCTACAGACTATCTGTGGTTGAAGAAGCCCTTAGTGCACTCCAGTGGTCTTACTTTGTTGTTTTAATGGCAGAGTACTGCCATAGTTGTTTTAAAAATAAACTTTTACCTGCTGAGTTGACTCCAGAAGCTGAGTGACGTCACTTCCCTTCCCAAAGGGTAAATAGCAAGCTTCTGCGAGTGGAGGTGAGCGCTTGGCAGAGGCGATGCTGCAGAAGCAAGCAGCATGGGCTGGCATCAACTAGGGAAGTCGGGGAGGAGGCCACAACTTTTTAAGTCACACAAGCATATCCAAATCAGCTAAATCCAGGAATATATCTAATTATACAATGGCAAGAAAGAATCTTGGACCATGATTGGTCAGTCTGGGGCTGGACCCATGGCGTTATCCCAGTAAAACATCATGGGTCTAGTCTCAGCCTCACTGTGAACCTACAGATGAGCATTTTATGGAGCTTTTGATTGATTGTTTTATGGAGCCTTTGATTGAGCATTTTATGGAGCCTTTAATTGAGCATTTTATGGAGCTTTTGATTGATTGTTTTATGGAGCTTTTAATTGATTGTTTTATGGAGCCTTTGATTGATTGTTTTATGGAGCTTTTGACTGAGTATTTTATGGAGCTTTTGATTAATTGTTTTATGGAGCCTTTGACTGAGCATTTTATGGAGCTTTTGATTGATTGTTTTATGGAGCTTTTGATTGATTGTTTCATCTTCTCTTAAAAACAAAAAATATTTTTCGACACAAAGACATCTTTAAAATTTTTTTTTATCCTGTATAACAACGAGCCATTGTATAATAGGAATAATGCACTCCAGGGTGTGTGTCGTTTGGGATAATGCCACGGGGCATTGGACGCACTCGGCCAGCCCCACCAGGCGTAGCATTATCCCAGCATGACACACACCCTGTTGTGCATTATTCCCTTAAAAACTGATAAAAAATGGAGCCTATTGGTGAACTTCTAAAAATATTATGTAAGGAAGGGTCGCTAGTACAATGCATTAAATGTACAGTAATATGTTTGCAGATAGGTCCAACCTTGTTAACCCTCAAAAAGTCCATTGCATTAAATATTAAGTTTATGAAACTCTACATTTTAAGTTGAATAGCATGCAACTTGAGTTAAGTAATTTGTATGAAATGAAGAATTAGAAAGGTATGCGGAAGCACTGGAAGCTGAGTCGGGGATTATTAGGGGCATACAACCTGAAACCAGTAAAAAAAGAACAAGAAAATAAGAGTACAACAATAGTGCCACAAGCATAGCAGAGAAGAGACTCAAAAAAGGGAAGGGACAGTAAAGATGAGCATGTAGATAATGAATGGTGTACAGGTATATCATGTAAAGGAAATAAACAGGTAGAAGGGCAGAAATAGCAACCCAGATAACATTATCAAATAGATATAAAAATCTACCAATTGAAGACAAAGGCAGTACAAACAGCCACAGTGAACACAACAATACAACTACACATGAGCCAAAATAAATGGTGGTTATGGGAGATTTAATCATAAGACACCGTGACTCAATTATTTGTGGGTCTGACAAAGAAAACTGAACGATGTCATGCTTCCTGGAGCAAAAATAAATGATATAAGAACTATGGCTTTAGATATTCTGAGAAACTGTAACAAGCTGGTAGAGTGCCCTTTGGACACAGACTGCCAAGAGAGTCCAGTAGAAATAATACAATTACCCTTTGAAATAAACAGGCAGTCATTAATTCTATCAAAAATAGGTTCTTTACTAGAAGAGCTATGAGTATTTACAAACAGGATGTATTTACAGAAAGATACAAGGTTTACAAGTTTACTCAGAATGGAAAATAAAGGATGTTAAACAGACAGCTGATGTACAGACTAATCTGAGCTTTCACCTAGACCTCTTTACCTGCCACTAACTGCAAAAGACACTTTCCATAACTGTGCTGTCTCACCCTTCAGTTAGTGCATGGTAGGGCCCTCTTGCCTTCAAATGAATGCTCCAGACAGAGAAAGCTGGCCCATCAGCTGCCTAACTTATTCCCTTTGACTGTGGAGAGTGGGTCTCACGCCATTAAGTGGCAGTTCCCCACTGTTCTCCCACCCCAAATGTGTGTGTGCGTGTGTGTCATCATTCAGGCCAACAGGCCTCCTCCACACCTAGACATCCTCTGTCCAGTTTTACAATCTTGTTTTGCAGGATGTCTAAGGTGTTTGAAATTGCACCCTCACATCTGTCAGGATGTGCAGCTTTGATGAGCTCATGGGAAAGTTACACTGAGCACTTAATCAGTATTTCCTTCAAGACCTGCCTGGACATGTGACTTAGAAGCCTTGTTTTCATCCACTTTCAGATAACAGAACTTATAAAAGGAAATATTTACAGTAACAAAAGAAATCAATGGATCAATCTGGTCGTATGCCCGTCACAAGGAGGAAGAGGAGGCAGCACTATCTGTCAAGTGATGGTCATGCCCTGAAGAAAGCATGACTTTGCCCAGTGGGAGGAGTAACCAATGCTGTAGTATGATTGCTAAGTCACAAGGCTGAGAACTCAGTCTGTTTTGTCCCAATCCATCAAGTCTAGTGGACTGAAATTACCTGTAAAAAAGGAAAATGGAATTAAAACATAATACTGTCATTTTAGTGATGATAATGCACTACAAAAGGCACAACAAAGAATTGGAGGAGTAGTAACCAACATGACATCATGATGGCACACAGGAGAGAAGTCTGTCTGTTGATGGAGCCACATACACACACATGGTTTGGAACAATATTCTTTATTTCTAGATGAACTGCAAAAGACAGATGACAGCCTGGCACTGTGCTTCTCCTGTCATGCCATTATATTATGAATCCAAGAGTCCCTGAATGATGATGCCAACTATGGCTATTTCATCAGTGACATTCTTGTGAGTGAGTTTCTGTATTGTTCTGCTATGATGAAGGGTCTGGACCATGAGTAGTCTGGAGGTGTTGGAGATGATTCATGAAGCAGCACTGAATTGTATCCAGCTCAACAACACAACCAACAAACGTTCTTACAGTAGATCCAACCAGGATGTAATACTGTACCTTGAACTACACAACATTTTACAAAATAAAGCATGACAAAAGGGCTTATTCACCATTGAATTATGTTTGTTCCCTCGAAGAAGACTGCAGCATTTTGCAGAAATACTGCAAGGTATTGTTTTGCATCATGACTGGTAGGGGTGTGCACTCAACAAATATTATTTCCCAAATGCTATGAATAATGCACTATTTGTTATTCAGATCCCGAATAATGATCTGTAGCACTGTTCGTTCCTGTTTGGGAAATGCTGTCTAAAAATGAAAGGCAAGAAACAGCACCTCACCCTCCTCCTTAGCTGAGATCATTTCAGTATAGAAGCCCCCATCCTCCCACACTCAGGTGGCACCCAAATCCCTCCCCCTCCCCCAGCAGCACCCATGTTCTGATAAAATGTAGTTTAGTTTACACCAATGATGGGCGGTCGGCACTACCTGCCAGCCCCCACGGCCGTCCACCAACTTTCAGAGAAGTGCTTAAGTTGTGAATGATTGTCACCCCTCCCTCCAACCTGGTAGCACCACTGTTCTAAAAAAAGCAAGACTCTTGTAATACCCCCCCCCCGCTGCACTTGCAGTCGTATGCAAGAATGGAAGAAAGTCACTGACACAGCCCACCCTCAGTCAATGGCTGGCCGTCTTTTTTTTTCTATGGAGATTTTTATCCTCCAGGTGCATCACAGTGGCTGCATTCATACCTATCCCTACCTCTCTCATCTGTCTGCTGCCTCTTCAGTCTCACTGAGCCCCATTCCCACATGGATTGCCCCCCTGTGGTGGGGCTGGGAAGAGGCCATCCTCCCCCACCCAATGATCTTGTGTCCAGATTGGGAGTCCAGTGGACCAGGGGCAGAGTGGGACAACAGCAGGCAGAATGAAACCCACCACCACCATTTTACTCCAGAGTTGTTGGTTCCGCTGCCACAGTGGTCATAAGTGCAAGTATGTTAAGGCACTCATGCATCATGTAACCGTGGCCCATCGTGTGCTGCTCATCAGTGGCACTGCTACTCAGTCTCCTCTAGATGGCAGTCATGGAGTGAGACAATGGATGCCCCCACCCTGGGAGAGGACAGCAGTCATCAGAAGCTCAATCCTCTCCCTCCCTCTTCAGCAATTCATGCTCATTTCCGAATACAGGTTGCTGGCATGGTAAGAGGTAAGTTGCAAGGTGCCTCAGCCATCTACACCACTGGGCTGGTGGATCACCTTCTTCTGAATGAAGATACTGTACTTCTTGGGGGGAGATGTCGCATCATGAGGCCTGCTGCTTAGATGCACTTCTCAGCAGCTCCAGCCGAACCCTAATTAAATATACAAAAAACATTTTCACTAGAATATTTGCAGACCCTATGATGACAGGAATGCAGTTACTTCTTACCGGGCCATTTTCTACCAAAATCAATGATTATGGAAGCCGTAATGAGGGCTGCTTCATCAAAGCACACACCTCCATTCACACTAGAGAAGACCAACGAGCGCACCAAGGCCCAGATGTCTTCCACCGGATGAGTCAGTACTGTTACCCCGGACAACTCTCCTCAATCAATAGATCACTTCTTATTGGAGATTCAACCCTTCAGGGAAGAATTAAGATCTCTGACCACTGAATTAAAGGCTATGACAGTAGCTCTGGAGGACATGTTGAGAAGAACCGGGGATAACGAGGCCAGAATCATCTCAGTCAAGAGGAAAGTAGAGAAACTAGATCCGAGGTTACAGCAACAAGGCAAAAACGAACCCATCTGGAGGCCAAGATAGAGGACCTCGAAGGCAGGAGCTGAAGAAACAATGTGGTGATTATTGGATTGCCTGAGAAAGAGGAGGGTCATGATCTGATACTATTTACCCAGAAGCCGGTACTGAAATTGCCTGGCCCTTCTCCCTATGGCTCTAGTTATTCAATTGAAAGGGTGCACAGAGCTCTGCTTTCCATGCCCACTGGAGGAACTGTGCCATGTCCCTTCATTTTTAGATTTTTAAACTACCTTGAGAGGCAGCACTTCCTTGTGAAAACTAGGGAGCTAGAAGAAATTAAATGGGAAGAGTACAAGATTTGGGTAGCCCATGACTTACCACTCATAGTGCAACAGTGGAGAGCCTCCTTTCACTCTCTAGTGACCAGCTTAATAGTGGCTAGGGTTAAATTCAGGATGGACTACCCAGCTCATTTCCAAGTGTTGCTGTCGGGATCCTGACATACTATGAAGACGCAGGGAAAGCTACAGAGGAGCTCCAAAAGGTTTTGCCCGAACTATTCAAAAATAGGTGAAATAATGAACAAAGCTTTGCATTCTGTAATGGAACTAGTACCTGTGAGTTAGGATGTCTCATTTTGTGCTTCAGACACCAATAGTTGAATCTTATGGTTGGTGACCCATGCAGAAGGACTGCAACGAGACAGATAGGGAGTCGGATTTTTGATTCATCTGACCTTTGCCATGACTTGTAGGTTGATTTCACTTCCCTGTTACTTTTGGCCTGCACATTTTCTTCATTATTTAAAGCTTAGACTTGTGTGACTTGCTCCCGCTCTTGTGGCTGATTCTGGTATAGACGGGAGATTATGATTCACCGCGAAGGGATGCACAAAATTTATTTTTCAGAAGAGGTGCAAAAAGGAGCCCCAAGGAAGCCTATAACTGATCCGGCACAAACCTCCAAGATGGATCTTGGGACATAATACATTAATGGTTACATTTTAAGTTCAAATGGCCCTAACTCTGTGGGCTGTTTAATGGCACCCTGTTAGTTTTCTTTTGTGGAGGGGGAAGCAGGCGTACTGTTTTCAAATTGGGCTATCACTTATTAAAGCCTGGATCTTGTTGTTTGGGCCCCATCCTATAATGGTTTTGCCAGTTATGTGCTGCTAACTTAATTTTTACCCAAAGGATATAAAAGGGTAACTTACTTGTCACCAGAAAATATGGTGAAAATAAAGTTTAATGTTTCTTTTTTTCATGATATATGTTATGTCATAAGGATGAGGTGCCTCACGAGTGGGTGTCATTATTTTAAGGGATATAATGCAATTAGGGATGGCTCTCCTGGTCTCACTTATTTTTTCAGAGTTCGGCTGGGAGGGAAGGGGTTCTTGGTGTCAAAGCATGTTATAATGGACCAATTGATGTTTAAGTTGGAGGGAGGTGGGGAACATGTGGGGATACAAATGATCCCAGCGGGGGTTGGAAACACATTTTTTCTAGTTTTTTTTTATTCGTACTTGTGGGGGGGGAGCTTGGGCAGGGGAGAAAGGGAGTTTATTTGGATTACAATGGTTTGTTGGTATGGAAGTAGTGGTGGGAGGGAACGTCAGAGTGGTTGGTGTGCACTTCGATAGAAATAGCTGTATTTACAGTAGATAGGCTTCAATCCTTCAACATGTCTGAATCACAGGCTGGCTAATCACATAAAGATAGTCACATGGAATGTGAGAGGGGCACAAAATAAAACCAAACGCTACCAGATCCTTAAACATTTACAATATCTCGAAGCAGACATTTCTTTTCTCCAAGAGACGCATCTGCTGGAGAAAGAAGTCACCTTATTTAGAAGACAATTTGTGGGGTCAAGTCTACAGTACTAGAAAGAGTACCCAGAGTAGAGGGGTAGCCTTATTAATATCAAGAAGGGTTCCCTTTGTTTGCCAACAATGTATAAGAGCTACAAAAGGTAGATTCATATTTATAAGAGGGTCTCTAGGTCAGGTTGAAGTACTTCTGGGATGCTTGTACTGGCCTAATACGGACTCACCATCCTTTTTCATGGAGCTCCTTGCTACATTGTCCCCCTTCCTATTCCTTCCAAACTTTTTGGAGGGAATTGGAACCGCCCATTTTCTCCAGACCTAGACAAGTCTGTTAGACATCAGGCAGGGTTATCACCAGCTCAAAGAACCTTATGGGACTTAACCGACAATTTAGGTCTCTGCGACCCCTGGAGAACATTAAACTCAGGCTGCAGAGAGTATATGTTTAGGTCTCCTGTACATGGTACCTCCTCCTGAATTAATTACTTCTTTATTAGTCAAGCCCTATTACCGGACCTTCTTGACTGTAAAATAGGTCCTGGAGTACTGTCTGATCACTCATCAGTAGGTTGCACAATTTCCTTCTCCCCAAGCACTCAGATCAAAACAACATGGAAACTTAAAGTAGCAGTACTACGAAATCAGGAAGTGAGCTATCAGAATTCTGTTTTTTGGCTGTAAGCATGCAGTCAAAGTTCCAGTTTCCATACCTGTAAAAATATTTTTCCAGTAATCTTTAGTTTTTTAGATATTTGCAATTTATTTGAATTGTTGTAGTGCTACAACAAATATGGCGGCTGCCTAATTTTCAGTTGCTCTTTTTCTACCGGTCACATCATGTCATTTGACAACAGCAGAGGGAGCTTCTGCTGACCATTCCCGATGTTCCTGCAAGTCATTCAGATGTGCAGTTGACAGCAGAGGAGGTTCCAGTGCAACATGCTTAGTGGAAGAAATGTAAAAAAAGTAGAGTATAATTGAATAAATTACTCGGCGATAGTACAATGCCGGTGAGAAAGAGTACCAGGTATATGATTAGCAGGGCACAGGAAATAAACTGCCAAAAAAGCGCAATTTTTTTTTTCGTAGTGCTGCTGCTTTAACAACCAATTGTTAAAAGATGAGTGACTGGCAAATCATATATTGGTTTGTATTGAACACTTTACAAAGGTTAACTTAGAATCCACAGGAAAAACGGATATAGAATGGGGTGCCTTAAAATGTCATCTTAGGGGGGAGTACATTAGATTGGCAGCTGCTAGGAAGCAAAAAAGGAATCAACTTGCCTTAGACCTGCTTTCCCAAATAAGATATATAGAAATTAATTTAACCCCACAGACTCCAGAAGCTATCAGAAATTAGCTCATCAGGCTTAGGAATAAATACAGCAAACTTCTTCGGGAAACGTCAGAGTTCAGTATTTTGAAATCCTGTGCATGGTTTATTGACCAGGGAGAGGAAACTGGGAGGCTATTGGCTATGCAGGCCAAAAAACAGGAAGCCTCCAGGACCATCAATGTTATCAGATCAACTTCAGATGACTCACTAAAAACTGCCTCAAAAGACATAGTGAGAGAGTTTGAACAGTACTACCATTCCCTCAACAGTCCAATGCCAGATCTTCCACCTCAGGTTATGGTAGACAATTATCTCCAGCTTATCCCTCTTCCTACATTGAACCAAACTCAACAAGAGCTCCCGGTCACCCCAATCACAGAAGCTGAGATTTTTGTGGGCTATCCAAACCCTGCAACTAGATAAATCACCAGGAACTGACGGGTTCTCCCCTAAGTTTTATAAAGTATTTGCTGATCAATTAGCAGGATGGTGACAAATACTGTTTTATCACATTCTAACTACTCAATCCCTGGACACTCAGCTGTTTGAAGCCTTCATAGAGGTACTCCACAAACCTGGAAAAGAAGCAGAAAAAGTAACAAGCTACCGTCCAATCTCATTATTAAATTATGACATTAAAATTCTTGCAAAAATCCTAGCAGATAGAATTGGGAGGGTGATATCAATTTTACTAGGCCCCAAACAAGTGAGCTTTATGGTTTGGTGCTCTTCATCAGATAATTTTCACAAGTTGTTTCATGTCTTCTCTGTGTCTGGGGACTCAGACATTCCCAGAGTGCTGGTGTCTCTGAATGTGAAGAAGACATTTGACCGGGTGGACTGGCAATTCCTGTTCAGGGTTTTACATCACTTTGCATTCCCTGAGCAATTTATAAAATGGGTCAGGGTCCTATACTCACATCCCAGCACCCGAATGTATTGCAACAGGGCTTTTCCCTTAAGTTTTCCCTTGCAGTTGGGTACTAGGCAAGGGTGCCCTTTGTCACCTCTGCTATTTAACCTTTATTTAGAAGCACTGCTTGTTAAACTTAAGGAAAATCCCATCGTACAAGGAATAAGGGTAGGAGCCAGGGAGCTCAAACGGTCAGCCTATGCTGATGATATCCTTCTACAACTTTCCAACACTGCAACTTCCATTCCAACCACTCTGGAGACAATTCAAGAGTTTAACTCCCTGTCAAACTATAAATTCAATCTGGATAAGACAATGGTCTTCCCCTTGAACTCCAGTACCTTGAAGAGTGAGATGGCTTGACTAGGACTATCTTGGTCTCCAAAAACACTTAAGTAGGTGGACCTTAACTTGGCCAGGAGTGCTACTAAGCTCAGACATCTTAAATTGGACCCTTTAATGCAGGTCATTCAGCAGGATTTGTCCAGATGGAAGTCCTTACCTTTATCTTGGTGGGGTACAGTAAGTCTTGTGAAAATAAACATCCATTCTCACCTATTCTATCCACTAAATATGTTGAATTTATGCCTACCTCTCTCCTGGTATCGTAAAATACATAGAATAATTTCTGATTTTATATGGCTGGGGAAACCCCCAAGGAGGGCATACCACAAGTTGACCAACCCCAGATCAAAGGGAGGAATTTGAATCCCACATTTTGGGATATATTACTGGGTGAACCAAATGAGCAAATACTTGGGGTGGGTTTCACTGACAGAGGAACATGAGACATTCCAGTACGTACCCACTTGGCTTCTAATCAAGCAGTAAATGATTTCTGCAACTGGTCTATCTCCGCTCGCAGTTATGCTTATCAATATTAAATATTTACCCCCAACTTTGAAGAACACTGTAATTGGGACCATAGTGAGGGTTCATGCACAGCTTTGTTCCTTCATGAAATAGAAAAACTGCCATGATACTTTTCATCCCCTTTTTGGTAACCCAAACCTCCAGACTGAGGGTAAGCCAGTCTCCTCTTCTTGGCTACTCACCGGCTTCAGCCAAGGTGGAGGATTTAATCAAGGATGGGGTGTTACTGTCATCAGGGAATATAATACAAAAATATCTTCTTGACAGATCCCTCATATTGAAGGTCTACCAACTCTGTCATATGCTTTGTCAATGACTGAGGAAGGGCTTGATAGGAGGAGATGGGGATAGGACTCTGCATCCACTCTCACAGCTAGCTATTCTCCCACATGTACTATCTAAATTATATATAGGTATTTACAGGATGACCTTTCCTATGGGGGGTCCAGATACTGGGCTTCTCAATTTGCACACCATGAGTTTAACTGGGCGAAGATTTGGAAGGCTTGCTACACATATTAAACAGGATAGGCTACGTGTAATGCAATTCCAGCTGTTAAATAATATGAATCTTACACTGGTTAAACTCTTCAAAATGGGTAAATCTCAGTCCTCACAGTGTGTAAGGTGTCAGCTAGCTGATGACTCCCCTCTTCATATTTTCTGGGAATGCAATAAGGTGACCCCATTGTGGAACCTCATTAGGCAGAGGGTAGGTCCATTACTGGGGACTGAACAGCATTTTCTGCCTGAAATCTGCCTGGTGGGAGACTACACCAGGGTCTTATCATGAGAGTGCAGCTATCACCTTGCTATTAAAGCAATGTCAGTTAAGAAGTTGACGCTGAGGCACTGTCTTGATTCAGACCTCATCACCTATAATGAGTGAATGCAGGAGTTCCTCCTCAATCTACGTACAGAGTGGATGATAGCCAGTCTGCACAATGGACTAGACAAGTTTGACAAAATAAAGGGTAAATTGCATGCAATTTATATGTTGCTTGTCACCTCTAATGACAATGTAGTTAACTAAGGTATGGAATATGGTTCTCCACGCTGATGTTAGGTGGGGGGGGGTAGAGCTTCATGAGATTATTGGGTGTGGTTTTGTTTGATTGTATGTAACTTGTTCAATTTAATAAAGTGGACTTAATTAAAAAAAAAGATACTGTACTCCTGTACTTGGTTGCATAGTAAAGCTAGCTGATTGTGTGATCAGGTGGTTTTACTATGCAGCCAAGAAACTGAATATCTTCATTCAGAAGAAGGCGGCCAGTCATGGACTGAGGAGGGTGGGCTTTGTTGGTTGCCTTCTTCCACTCCTGCATGTAGCTGCTGGTGTGGTGAGGGGGTAGTATGAGAGCCCTGCTAATTTTAGAATGGTGGTACTACCAGGGTGGAGGGAAGGGGGATTATCATTCATAACTGAAGCACTCATTTGAAAGTCGGCAGCTGACCATGGTGGCAGGTGGGTTGTGCCTGCTGCCCATCATTTGAGTAAACTTAAATTTTATTAGAATGTGGGTGCTGCTAAGGGGGATGAGGGGGGATCTGGCTGAAAACTGGGGTGGGGATGGAAGGCTTCCATATTGAAATGATCTAAGCTAGTGAGGAGTGTGGGGGGGGCTGTTTCTTGCCTCTTTTGAAGTGAAATATAGAATATTCTGCTCAATAACGAATATTCAGCTGAATATGTGGAAAAAGGTATTCGCACAGCCCTAATGGCTGGTACCACTGTACTTTTTTGGTGTTTTTAAAGGTCCAGGCCATGAGTTGTCAATAGGACAAGGTCCATGGAGTTGTAGTGAACAGTATCCACGTCACAAAAACAACCAACAACCTGCACACAGTTTTGGTCCTGTTAATGATCTGGCCATGAAAAGAGGAGTCAGAAGAAGTAGGACAGAATCCATGGAGCAGTATTGACATAGGTGCCAGAACCTGAGGATGAGGGGGGTTGGTGCCCTCCCCCACATTTGCCTATAAGCATTCAAAGTGCCCCATGCAAGCTCAGAAGGGAAGCAATCAGGGTCTCCTTTGTAATTTTTTTGTGTGCAGCCCAGTTTGCAATTGAAATGAAAGTTCATGGAAGGGCGGCACTTAAAAGTATGTAATATGACTCCCAATTAAACAATTAACACCTTCCCTAACAACCACTCATCCATCTTCCATGAAAAGAATTTTCAGAATGAGGCATGTGGTCTGCCCTCAGACCTGCTCTGTCTGTACTCTGCAAGACTGCATAACTGACAATGACTATGTCTGCTCATCTACTGAGTTGTTTTTGTGGCTGCATGGGTGGAGCCATGCTGATGTATTGCTATCACATAGAAGAGAGAGGGGATGGTGGAACCACATGACTGGATTCCTTCCCTCTTCTTCTGCAGTGCTTGCTAGAATCAGTGCTTTTGTGTTATTTCTCCACTGTCCCTCCTCTCCGCAGCTTGAAGTAGCTGCCTTCCATGGGCGCACTATTTGATTGCTACCCATCACTTCCATTTAGCAAAAAAACAAAGAGCCCGCCATGCCCAAGATGGCCATGGTAAGCTCAGTGCACATGCGCAACTTCACTTCCGCAGTTATGCATGCATGACTTCTCTTTCGCTGCTGTGGTGAAGTTGTGCATGTGCACGGAGCTCATGGTGGCCATCTTGGGCACAGCAGGCTCTTTTTTTCAGTTAATGCTTTTTATTGATTTATCAATTTTACCACAACATGATAAAGCACAATTGTAACTCATAAATGCAACTTGCAGTTACAAGGTAAGAGAAAAACAATAAGATACCATTAGACATGCATACCAGTTTGTACTGATGGATAAACACAGAGCATACAGGATGAACCTACCAAGGATAGGAACTAATGTTAGTTTCACTGAGCAAAGGAAGAGTCTAAGTTCTGTTTCCCATGGCAGACTCTACCCACCTGTAACAGAATCAAACTCTAACTTATTTACAACAGTTGAACCAGGTTAGTCATTATTCTGTCTCAGACTGTTGGCTATTATAACCCTAACAGACACCATCCAGTGATGTATCAAAATCTCATAGCTTAAGTTTAGATTGACAGAACTAAGAGCCAGCATGACTGAGGGAGGTATTCAGCCTGTGCCAGTACGAGGTTTCAGGTATGATAGGAAGAGGGCCCAGCAGGCGTAAAATTTAGGAAGTGTGGTAGTGATGACATGAGACATCTGGTCCAGAGATGGGAGGTAATAAGTTCGGCCATAGAGGGGACTTCAGTAGTTCTCCATTGACTTAGGAGTAACCTTTTTATTTGTATGCTAAAAATAGCTAGCCAGCGCTGTTGTGCCAGAGTTAGCGTAGGTTGGTCAGGTGGTATTCTCAGGATCCAGCAAATAGGGTCTCGTCCTAGTTTGAGACCAGTGACCCAGGAAGCCAGTTCTAATGCTGCATTCCAAAAGGGGAGGATCAGCTGACATGACCAGATGATATGTAACAGAGCACCAGTTTGGGCCTGACACCTCCAGCAAAGGTTGTTGTCTAAAAGCTTGATTCTGCAAAGCCCTACTGGTGTCCTGAAGCAATGGTGAAATATCTTATTTTGTATGAGCTTGCTCCTCAAATCTGGGTATGCAGCATTGGGCCTGTTGCCAGAAAAGTGCCCATTGTCTGTCTGTTATAGAGGTTTGCAGAACTATTTCCCATTTATGTTTTGCAGCCTGTGATTGGGATGGAAGTAGATCTCTTGAGTTCTGCATACATTCTTCTAGTGTGCGCTTTAGCAAAGGAAAGACAGCTTGCCAGTCTAGCTACTGGAGGACATGTCTGGGAAGAGGTTCTCAAGTAAGCATTGACTGCACTGTGGAGTTATACAGTAAGTATCTCCAAAAGTCAGCTCTGCCTAGTCCCTTTTCTAAGGACAACTCCTGGAAGGATTTCATTATTTGTCTGTCTCCCTGCAGCACATCCCCCAGGGGTTCAATGGTGCATTTTTGCCAGTGTCCCCAGTGGAGGGAGTTTTGCTCCACTTATATCAGGGCATTGTCCCAGATGGGGGTCCAGTTAAGGGGGAAGGGGTCCACCTGCAATTTTTTATGCACCTTTCTCCAGATTCTGACAGCTGGAGCTATGGTTGGGTGGTCTTTTAGTTTCTTGGGGAAAGGGTTACATATCGGCGCAGATAGATTGGAGATTTGGGTGGATGCCAATTCCATGGGAACCCATTGTGAGAGAGATATATCTCTAGGTCTGAACCAGTTCAGTGTCTGTGCAGTGGAATAGGCCCACTTATATCCTTCTATCCATGGCAAACCTTAGCTACCCACCCTCCAGTGTGACCTTAACTTATTCCTACTGTAGCACAGCTTCTTATTGTTCCAGATAAACTTGCTCCAGAGGGCATCAATGGTACTAGTCCATTATGATGGGAGTTTTAAAGGTATATGCGAGATAATATACAGCAGCTTGAGTGCAGAGATAATTTTGATTGCTGCTATTTTCCCTGCTAACGTAACATGTAAGGACTGCCATCTGTCCAGATCTGTTCCAAGTTCAGCCAGCAGTGGCCACAAGTTAATGTCCCACAGTTTAGAGAGGTATAGGGTAATATGAATGCCCAAGTAGACCAGCTCTTCTGAGGACCAGTGCTGTCCAAAGGGGGCTATTAAAGTGAGAGTGCACAAGGTATTTAGGAGAAGAACTGTAGTCTTTGACTGTCATTTTTAGTCCAGAATGTGCTGTGAACTCTGTCAGGAGGGTGATTAAGGTGGGGGAGGGATGCTAGGGCATTTCCCAAGGGGACCAGCAAGTCATCAGCGTACATGAGTGTGCTGTACGATATGCCTCTAGTTGTGATGCTGTGTATAGCGGGGTGTTGCAGGATGGCTGCTGCAAAGGGCTCTACAGAAAGAACAAAAAGCACAGGGGAGAGGAGGCATCCCTGTCTGGTACCTCTACCCAGAAGGAAGGGGTCTGACAGGGTGGAGTTAGTAAGGACCCTGGCTGAGGGTCCATGATAGAGTGCTGAAACCCATCCCGTGAACCATTCAGGTTCCAACCAACAGGAGAGGTCCCAGAAGACTGGAAAAGGGCACATGTGATCCCGCTCCACAAGAGTGGTAGCAGGGAGGAGGCAGGGAACTACAGACCAGTCAGTCTTACCTCAGTAGTGGGCAAGATGATGAAGACACTCCTTAAGAAAAGCATAGTGCAACACCTGGAATCCATAAGAGCACAGGATCCAAGACAGCATGGGCTTACAAAAGGAAGGTCCTGTCAAACTAATCTCATAGATTTCTTTGACTGGGTAACCAGAGTGGTGACCAAGGGGGAACAGTTGATGTTGCCTACTTGACTTCAGCAAAGCTTTCAATACTGTTCCACATAGAAGATTGATTAATAAGCTGGGTAGGCTCGGGGTTGGTCAAACGTTGGTCAACTGGGTGGCAAACTGGTTGACGGGCAGAAAACAGAGAGTGGTGGTATACAGTCAGAAGAGATGCAAGTCACAAGTGGGGTACCTCAGGGATCAGTCCTGGGGTCAGTCCTCTTCAATATCTTCATCAGTGACATTGCAGATGGACTGGAGGGTAAGGTTTGTCTGTTTGCAGATGACACCAAGATCTGCAACAGAGCAGATGATCCACATGGTGTGGGCAGAATGAGAAAAGATCTGGATAAACTAGCAAAATGGTCGGAAGAGTGGCAACTGGGGTTTAATGCAAAGAAGTGCAAGATCATGCATATAGGGAAGAGAAACCCTGAAGCCACATACAGACTGGGAGGGGAGTTGCTGACAGTCACAAGGGAAGAAAGAGACTTGGGCGTCATCATCACCGATGACCTGAAATCATCCAAGCAGACCTTTAAAGCAGTAGGTAAGGCTAGAGGGATGTTGGGGTGTATTAGTAGGGTATCACAAGTCGGAAGAGGGAGGTAATCCTCTTTATAAGGCAATGGTTAGGCCCCATCTGGAGTACTGCGTGCAGTATTGGAGGCCACAGCTTCACAAGGACATTAACCAAATTGAGGCAGTCCAGAGAAGGGCAACCAAAATGGTGCAGGGACTGCATGAGAAAACATATGAGGACAGATTAGCTGAACTCAGTATGTATACCCTAGAGCAAAGGTGGGAGAGAGGTGTTATAATTGAAACATTCAAACACCTTAAGGGCATTAACAAGGTGAAAGAGTCTAACATGTTTCAATATAAGAAAAATAGCAGGACAAGAGGACACATCATGAGATTAGAGGGAGGACAATTAAGGGGTAATGTGAGGAAGTTCTTTTTCACAGAAAGGGTGGTGGATGCATGGAACGGCCTACCTCAGGAAGTGGTGGATATGAATACAGTGCAGGGCTTCAAACAGACATGGGGTTGGCATAAGGGAGCAATACAGATGAGTATGAATAGATAGGCCATTGACAGAACAAATGCCTATGGCACATTCATAAGGTAGACAAAGAAATGGGCAGACTGGATGGGCCTTGCGATCCTTATCTGCCGTCAGCTTCTATGTTTCTACGTTTCTATGATTCACCAAGGCCCAGATGTTGCAAGACCAATGCCAGATAGTGGCACTCCAATGAATCAAAGGCTTTTTCAAAGTCTATAGCCACAGCGGCCACTGGAGTGGGAACAATGGAACAGTCTTAGCATGGTGAAGGAGGTTCAGAAAAGAGCAAATACGATACCCACTATAACGGCCAGGCACAAAGCTCACTTGGGACAGGTGTATAAGGGTCGGGAGAAGGGGTCCTAAGCAGGTTGCAAGTATTTTAGTGCAAATGCTACTGTCTGTGTTTATTTTATTTGTTTATTTTATTTATTTATGTTTTTGGTAACCAGGTAAGTGCACTGATCCAGTGGACCATTTTCAGTCATGACCTGGGCCACAAGGTGGCAATACAGGGAAATCAGCAGTGGACACAATTTACATTATTGTAGACAGTTAAACAACATTTTGGGACAGTGATACCAGTCATTTTACATAGGGGAGGCTAGGGTCCTTCTATTTTTTGGGAACACAGTTATAATTGCCACCCAAAGGGTGGCAGGGAGGCATCTGGTATCCAGCGCCTCATTAAATGTCTGACTTAGGAGGGGAACAATTTGTGAGTGCACAAGTTGCCAGGCCTCAAATGGTAATCCATCCCCCTTCAGGAGCCTTCCCAGTGTTCATAGCCTTAATAGTCTGTTCTACTTCCTTAGGAGAAATAGGAGCATGTAGACTATCTCTGAGTTGGGGTGAAAGCTTAGGGAGAGTTAGAGAGGTTAGGAATTGTTGCACCGAGTCTTGATCCATTGTTCTAGATGACTTTTACAAAGTTGCATAGCATTGCTGCATGATGGTATTGTTTTGTTCTACAGCTGTTCTAGTGGCTCCTGATGCATCTCTTAATCCTGGTATGTACTGAACCTTTCCACCTGCTGCTTCCGTAATCTGTATACAAGCAGCTTACCTCCCTTCTCTCCACCCTCCCAGAATTTATGTTTTAGTCAGAGTAGTGTTATCTTGGCCTTATGGGCCAACAGCTCATTTATTTCTAATTTAAGATTTATCATTTCTCAGCCGAGGGGAGGAGTGATGGTCGAAGCAGGGGTTTGCTTTGCTACCATTTCCTTTGCTCCCAGTTGTTCCTCAAGTGATTTCAGGAGTTGCTCTCGTTGCCTACATCTAAAGGCCGCATATCCTATAATAGCCCCACTGAGGGTGACTTTCAGGGCATCCCAAGTGTTAGCTGGGAATGTGCCACTGGTTGGATTTTCAGCTAAATAGTGAGAGACCTGTTGAGCAAACCACTGTTTAAATGCTGGATCTCAAAGGAGGAGGGGGTCTAGTTTCCAGGAGGTGCTATATGTAGTCTGGGGTCCCCATAAGATGTGTAAGTGGACCGGTGAATGGTCCAAAATAACCATTTGTGCCATTTCCATCCTAATGGTCATGTGGGCAACAGTGGGGGAGACTAACCAATAGTCTGCCCTACTATAGATATTATGTACCAAAAGGTAAAGAAAAAGGTGAAGTCCCTGTCTCAAGGATAAAACATCCTCCATATGTCTTGGAGACCTAGATCTAGCATAGTTTAACTGCCAACCGTGCTTAAGAATGATAGTCAGGGGCAGCTGAGCTGCAATCTGTCAGGGGGCCTATAGGTAAATTAAAGTCTCCCCCTACAATTATTAGAGTGGAGGACTGAGCCAGAGCATTAGTTCCTTGTGCCACATCGTGAAAAACCCCCAAGGTGTCCTCATTTGGAATATATACATTAACCAGAATGAGTGGACCATCCAGGGTATCTAAGGAGACCATGACCCACCTCCCCTGTGTGTCCCATTTAGTGTGGACTTGGGTCCATTTCAGATTTTTGTGTAGCAGAATAGCCACCCCTCTTTTCTTAGATGGGGTAGAGGAGGAGAATACTTGCCCCACTGAGTCCCTAACTAGTTTATCATGATCCAAATTAGTAAGCTTCTTTCTTGAAGGAAGGCCATGGTGGCACGCAGTCATTTTAGATGAGCTAGCACCCTATTTATGTTTTAACCGGGTGTTAAGACCCCGAACATTCCAGGTGTGCGCATAAACATCACCTATTATCCCGATGGGGCTGTTTACTGTACTGAAGGATGAAATGATGAAGTACCTCAATGACTGCGGACAACCATGACTTCCCCCTCATGATGACCCTACTAAGCATTTCTAGTTGGTGCCATAGACACCCTCTTGTCTCTAGTAGATAGATATATCAGACAGATACCTGGTTCATTTCTTTACAATTTAAACAAACTGGGCAAACGGCCCCAACAATAACATAATAGTAAACCATAATGCCAAAACCCAACCCAAATGGGAAATCCTTCTTTTTTTTTTTTTTAATTTTCATATTTATTCCTCCTCGCCTCTCCTCCCCTCAGCTCTGGTCTCCTCAGGAGCACCAAGGAGTCATCCTTCTGCAGTCTGCCCTACCTGGACAGTCCTCTGTCATCCATGTAGCCTCGGATTACCCCCGGGTGGGGACAAGGTGGGCCCCTAACACCCCGAGCAGTCAATAGCGTCGGTCGGGAGGCTGCCAGGCAGGCGGCCGCAGATCGAGGGCAAGCTCCGGTGCTCCGTCTCCACTGGAGCTGAAGGGTATTTTCCCCTGTTTTTTGGGGAGTGGCTGGCGCCCTCACATCAAGGCATGGAGTAGACGTCTGCCACTCCCCTGCCCCTTTCTCTATGTCGTCAGTGCTTGCTGCATCTCCGGCCTCCGCCAGAGGGCAGCCGAGCACCGACTTGGGACCTCTGTCCCTCCCGGGAGAGGAGAGCAGTCCTCTGGATGCTCATTCCTCTCCCTCCCCTGCCGACCCCCAGCAACCCGGGCTTATTCCCAAACCTGGGTCGCTGGTGTGGCATGAGGTGTGGCGTCCAGCACCTCAACCCTCCGTGCCACTGGGCCAGCCTGGGGGGAAATCCTTCTTGATGAGCTGAGAAATAAAGGACCAGTGTTGCTCCGACAAGGCCACATCCCTTCCTTGTAGGGGGAAGGGTGTCATCCTCTGCTACAAGGATGGCAACTGCTCATGGGGTAAACAACTGAGGAAGGTCCTCAACACTGAGACATCGTGGAGAGGCATTAACGTAGGGAATGTCTATACCAGAGAGGAGGCATTAGACTGCTTCTCTAACCAAGCATTTTTTTTCCTTGTTTGCTTAAAGAGCTCTATAGAATGAGAAGCTCCACCTAAAGTCGTATCACCTCCCATTGTCAATGACCTCCCTACCACAGAGCTGTGCCAGCCACTCATTGCCTAACGCCTCTGGGTTGGGGAGTAGAGCTGCAATGCTGTTTTAAGTAGTATTGTGCCAGCATACCCCACATCCCACCCCTGCATTGTACATAGTAATTTTCTACATCCATCATGCTGTGACCGCTGCAAATGTCAAGAGTACATACATGCGCTTATGAGCACTAGGGGCTGCTGTGTGAGGAAGTGTGATCGGGGAGGATGTACCCAGACCATAATTATAATTAATGCAACCCCATCCATCTTATTCAGGCCACATTTATATCAGTCAGAGGCAAACAAGTCAAAATAGCCTATGTACGTTAGCAGTTCACTGTACACCCTACCATCAAGGCTGCAGCTGGTCGGAAGAGGAGATCCATAAAAGTTTAAGTCCATCTAGGCTGTAATGCAGTTAGAGACAGAGGGAAGGATACGGGGGGGGGGGCACTGGAAGAGGGACAAGTAACCTGATCAGTGACCTCCACCCCTCATTAGCCTTCACCCCCTCTATAGTTACATCCTGCCTCTATTGTGATTGGAGACCATGAGGAGTATATGGGGGTGGGGGGCCCACAATGGAATTAGGGCTGGGTTACTTTACAGTTCCCTCCACCCCTTCCTACTCTCTAACCTCTCTATATTAATTACAGTACTTACCTTGGCCAGCTCAAGGAGAATTCATCTCCATTGTAGCTTCAGTGTCTGGTGTGGCTCGCCTCCCTCCATTCATTTCCGAATGAGCCACCAATTGGAGAGATCAGTCTTTTGGTTCCTCCTGCTGATAATAGGGGTGAACTGCTGCTATTTTGGCCCACGATTTGGACTGGTGAGAAGTGGGTTGAAGTTCAGATGGTTGCAAAATGATGTCTACATTGATGGGCTCGCAATCCATTGCCAGGTCATCCTGGAGTGGTGCAAATAAGTTTGGAGTAAAAAAGGCCTGCAGCACTGGGGCCTTATCTTTGTCTAAAGGTGATTCACTCCTTGGGCTTTCTGTAAGGGTTCTCTCTGTCAGATAGGTTCTCTGTTCATGCCTGTGGGAGGTATGCCTCTTCCCACTCCTAGGCAGACAGGCTTCCTCGAATGCCTTCACTGGTGCAATCTCCATTCTCTGCAGTATACACATAGGCTCCATGGGCTGCACTGACTGCAGTGGGCTGCTCCTCTGCCTTCCTGAGCCTTCTATTGCACTGGACTCCAATGGGTAGGTTCTTCGAAGATACTCTAGCAGATTGTCTAGATGGGCAAAGAGCAGCTGGAACCCATTAACAATGATTCTCTTGGTGGCGGGATATCTTAAGGAGAATGGTATGCCCAGCTTATGTAGCAATTTATGCCCCTCTATGTATTCTCTCCAGCACTCAGACAGTTCTCTCAAGAAGTCTTGATATATTTGTATCTTATGACCTTGCCAAGGGAGTTGGCCTTTATTCTGTGCCACACTGGAGAATTCTTCCTTCTGTCTGTAATCGAGGAAGAGATCCAGTAGTGGCCTGGGCCTATCCCCTGGTTTAGGAGGGGTGCTAGGGATTGATGTGCCCATTCAATATGCAGTACAGTACCGATGGGTAGGCCCAGTAGCTGTGGAAGAGTGGACTGAAGAAATTAAGTGCAGTCTTTCTGTTCTGCACCCCCAGCCGATGAACATAAGATTATTTCACCAGGTCTGGTTTTCAAGGTTATCAGATGTCTCTTGCAGACATGTGATGCTTCTGACTTGCTCTCACATAGTGACTGGCATTTGCTGCAGGGCAGCCTCTTGTGAGCTGATTCTCCATTTCGCATGAAGAATTCTGCCTTCTATTGTTTGCAGTGTTTGGATATTGTTGTTAACCGCACACGTTAGTTGAGACATTTGTTGCAGAAGCTGGGCAAACATCTGTTCAGTTTTGGATGTTTCAGGTGCTGCAATTGTAGAGGAGGTCATGTTGCAGGCCCGTTGAACACTCAGCAATGCAGCCACATAGACCAGCTCCAGGTAGGAAGTTTAGACACCAAAACCACACATTTTTTTAAGTTTGTATAGTGTTCTATCAAGATGCATCCTTTTCAGTCCAGATCAAGGCCTCTAGTCTGTAGGATTTCAATTGATTATTCAGTGTCTGAGGAGCAAACAGATTAAGCAGCCATTCTGGTTCAGAAATAAACCACTCCCCCCCCAGTGGGCATTTTTTCTGCAAGGAAACGGAATAGCATTTTGTTCTTAGAGCCCTGTGAGTGCTTTTATAATGGCACAGCAGTCATGCTGGCTCTGACCAGAGTTTGTTTCAATAGTATACAATTTGGCTGGGCCACTAACTTCAAAAGTACAGTAAGTCAGCTAATTCAGAACAATTGTGTCTAACTATTTTTGGAGGTAAGGGGAGAAGAGGGAAGTGGGAAGTACATGTCTCTTGACCTGGGTGCCATGTATACTAAGCAGATTTTTCTAAGTAAACTGCATCATTTTCTTAAATTATGATTCAGCGTTAAAGGCTGATGTCTTAAAAGAATACTCAGTCAATTACAGTGTCATAATCTTTATACATTTTTAAAGCTGCCTTTTCAGCTTTAAAACAGTATAAAGATTACATTCTTATGATAACATTGCCTCAGATGTTGCTCCTCAATTACACCGGGGGTTGAGAAACAGATGCAATTCATTCAGAATATGCTTGCAGTAGTATTAGGAGTCGCTGAAGTGACACTGGGGCCTCAGTCAGTCCCGTGGTTACACTGGAAATGTTTAGATGAGGGAACTCTTCTTTTTT
The DNA here is from genome assembly GCA_016271365.2 of Neoceratodus forsteri. Lineage (NCBI taxonomy): Eukaryota > Metazoa > Chordata > Ceratodontiformes > Ceratodontidae > Neoceratodus > Neoceratodus forsteri. The sequence goes on from CM057449.1 coordinate 1,746,276,080, forward strand.
AGATTTCTAGGTGCTGTAACTATCATTTCTTGGTGGTGTGCTGTCATTTTTACTCTACTATACAGTAGTAGTCAGTGGGGCAATATAAGAAAGGTGGAGGAACTGTCATACAGCTTTATAAGAGGTGATGATACTGAATTCTTGTGGGCTCCTGCCTAATTTAACTCCCAAGTCAGGCCAGCAAGGGACAAACTTCCAAAAACATTTTATATGATGGACTTGTGTACTATTCTTTCATTTAAAGAAAGGGCCCAAACTGGAAGGTGTTTTTTCTTTAATTTAATATTTTATTTTAGCCACCTATGCAGGCAGGAATAAACACAGGAATTAGGAGTCTCTGCCTCAGCAATCTACAAGAAAATCCCAAACGTCTGCAGATAGCTAAAACAATTCCATAATGTTACTCTAAGGGCCTAATCCATGAAGCCCTATATGTACCCTAATACAGGTATGTAGGGCTTACACATACAACGGAGGCCCCTATGCTCATAAGGGGGCCTCTGAAGCTGTAATAAATTAGTGTTCTGCTCCCTCTGCACCTAATCAACTAAAGGAACGTATGACTACTCTTTGGCCTGACCTTGAGGGGCAGGAAGTCAGACCAGTTAACAGTACAAAGAATCCTGAAGATGTCAACGTATCCATTCTGCAATTCCAGGAGAGTGTAGCCTCTGTAGCCCAGAAGGCTGTCATAATGGCTATGTACCCACCCGTCTGGCAATCAGTGGAAGATTGGCTGATCTGGCCAGCAATCAGCTCTGCCTTGCCCTATGACTCCATACTGGGTTTAGTGGGCATTATGTAACAATGAGGGACATGGCAGCACAGTGCCAATTCTTGGGATGATAAATACAATAAAGAGTACCCATTTGTTGTCACTAACTTCCTTTTTCAGTCTCACAAATCATGGCAGCTTCTATGTGTGATCAATTGTATTCAACATGCTTCATCATTCCTTCTATTTAAAATAACTTTTTGACCACCTACTAGTGGAACTTAAGATTGCTGTTTCTTTGTATTTTCATGAGCTAATCTTCCTGAAAGGAACCAGGCAAATAAGTATCTGGCAAATTGTTTGTTTAATTTCTTTTTCAAATTAAGAAACTTTGTTAGAAATATTTGGTGGTACAAAAATTAAATGCTTATTTCTATTCCTAGAAACTCCCTCATGCCTTTCTCTTATCCAGCACTCCCAATATTGTCTCCCTTCCTACTGCATATCCAAACTTGAGTGTAGGATCAATTTTCTGCACACTAGAATCTCTTGAGCATTTTCCAGAATATTTTTTATCATACTCGTTTACTATATCAAAAATTTAAAAATAAAAAACAGCAACTTTCCAAGCAACCGCTCCCAGACTCCTCAGATTGTGGGATGAACATTAGCTCAAATCTGTTTCCAGTGTTAATCAAGAGACAATTTATTACTTTTTTCCTTTTGCTTCATTTGTTGGATACCTATCCCTTTTAATTTCAATAACTGTGACCATCTGGCAGAGTCTGGATATTTGATTCCTTGTTTGTAGATTTCCTTGCATTATTTCTACAATTAAGTTTACAAAATGATTTACATGGTTGCTTTTCTGTCCATTGTTGATGTACTAATAAATAGCTCCTATCTGGAAATAGAAATGTAGTGTATAATTGAAAAGCAGCTTGTATGTATCTTTTATTAAAAACATGCAAAACTGCGGGTCATTTCTGGACTCTTTGATAATGTGGGTTCAATATAAATATATAGTCAAGCTCACCACAATTTCAGTGCAACTGCTGGAGCTGCCTTGTAGAAACATATCCAATGATGCCAGAAAAAGAACAAAGGTCCATCTAGTCTGCCTGCGTTCCCTATTTTGCCCCCGGGATGTACCATCCCTCCAGGGTCCTAGTTCTCCACATCCTCCCTCATCCACCTCACTGTTTTTGCCACCTGTAGCTACCACTATACCCTTCATTCCATCCCAGCCATGCTTGAAACCACCAGTGGTTTAGCATCTACCACTTTGGCTGGCAGACTGTTCCATAACTTCACCACCTTTTCTGTAAAATAATATTTCCCCAAGTACTTCCTGAACCTCCTTCTGTCAGTTTCACCTCATGTCCACATGGTTGAAAGCTAATATTCAGGAAGTGTCCAGTTTTAATTCCATGGGAGTAATCTTAGACAAAACGTTGTTTTTTCATGAGCATATAACAAAAGTAACTAAAAAGGTAAACAAGATCCGTGTACCAGAATCTCCATGCAAGCAAATGGTCTACATAGACGTGTTAGGCATACTTATATGTCTAGAACAAAACAATGTTTGATATCATTATATACATCCTATATAAGGCCCTATCTAGATTATGGATCCCCTTTCTGGAATCCTTGTTTAAAAGGAGATGTTGATCTACTGGAAAGGGTGCAGAAACGGGTAACAAAAATGTTCCCATATTAGCAAACAAAGAATATCATGTAAGGCTAAGGGAAACCGGTCTGTACTTCATACAAACCAGAAGGAAGAGGAGAGATTAAGTGTTCTTATACAAACTACATCAAACTCCTTAGCTAATGACTTAGTGTGGACTGAAATATTCAAATAGACGTAATGGATAAAGAACCCATAACAAACAAATCGTAGTACCATGGGCTAACACCTCAAAAAGGGATAACTTCTTCACGGTTAGACCAGTAAGAGAATGGAACCAATTACCGCAAGAAGTGGTTAATAGAAACAGTTTTAATGCTTTTAAGCATGAACTAGACAAATTATTTAGGTATGAACCAATCTCAGGGTAAATCACCCACCTAGTGTGAAGGACAATCATGATGGGTTACAAGCCTTCTTTTGTCCACTTCAACTAAGTAAACTAAATAAACTAAGTAAACTAAGTTGGGATACTTCTTTTTTTTTATTTAAAGCAGCAGTGCAATGAAAATGGGTTAAAATTTGACTCCACCTTTTTTTCTTTCTAATTGATACCAGATGTCTTCCAGTTTATTTTGGTGGTGAAATTTTCTGTTTTCATTATCGTTTAAGAATTTGATGAATGTTTTAAAGTAATTATTTCTCAAGAGATAAAGATGGCCATCTCATTTTGCATAGAAATAATACCAAGGACCTGGGGAGTATTAGAGTCCAGACAAAAATGCAAATGTGCAGTACACAGGGTAGGAAGCATCCAGAAAACCCAAATCAACAGTTCTGTCAATATTTTTTACAACCATAGCAGAAAATTAGCTTTTTGGAATAACTTTTTTCATTGCACTGCTGCTTTAAGATCTTTCTTAGTTTACACAAATATGGACCTGTAACAGCAAATCCAGGCAAGACAATATTGCATATAACACACACAAGCTGTCACATCCACTCCTCCCCTCCTGCCCCATGTCACCCACCCAACCCTCCTTCCTCCCTCATTCCCTCCCCCACCATGGCTATGGCAGGTTTCCTAACGGGGAGATAATTGGAAAGCAAGTCTAAAGGATGGTTGGTTGGTGCTAGGATGGTAAATGTCTCTGGGCAGAAAGTTGGGATACTTCATCAGAAACAAAACTAGTTTAACACTGCAAGTCAAAAGAACTATAGAAAATCAAGTACTTCTCTGAGCTTTGGAATATAATTTTACTTTGCTTACTAATTTACCAAATACTACACTACAAAAATATGTAGTTCCATTTAATACCATTAGATGTACTACTAATTAAAGCAAACAAGTAATCTGTAAACCCCCTACAATTGGGGGTTCCCAAAAAGTCTTCCATGAGCTTGCCTAAATGCTCACTGCCAGGTTGGTTTCGGCAGTATAACCGTTTAAATGTTATTGCCACAGAGTGCCTGTGTAGCCTCTATGTACTGTCACTTTAAGAGCTGCTTAGTTTGCAGTAATAATTAATCTGGTGGGGGGGGGGGGGCGAGTGTTCTCAGGCTCAAGTCCTACCCGGACTCCTAGGAAATTGCTCCGTTTCTGCCATTGCTAATTGTGCAGAGGGAGCTTAGTCGAAAGATGTAACTATTTGTTGGGAATCATTAACAGTGATAAAAGATATTGTGGTTTGTTCTAACCTGCTTTCTTTGCAGCGAGGGGTTTCTGCCTATCTCACCCATTTTGGTCCCGAACTGCCGAATTGGACCAATCAGTACTTGGGGACTCTAAAAGGGAGCCCGTTTATAGGAGCTGTGTGGAGTAAAAGATTAGAAATTGTAGTTTTGGACTGTTGGCGCCTTCTTGCAAATGAAGGGGGAACTTTTGCTTGACTGATAGTCGAATCAACCAACTGAACCTTTTGGATCTGAAGGAAATCCTCGAGCTGCCACCTGTGTAGGGAAGATCTGAGTTGGAAGCTGAGAGAGGAGCAGCTAGTGATAGTCGAGCAAGCGTCTGTGTAGTTTCGAGCAGGAGAACTGTGGGAAAGCCTGAGTTGAGGCATGCAAGTCGGCCCGTTGCTCTGAGAGGAGAGAGAGAGAATTACAGTCGGACTAAATCCAACGTGGTGAGACAGAATTAAGCCACTGAAGTGTACCAGGCTAAACCTGCAAAAGACTGAAGATTTTGCTGCATGCGATCGACCTGATGGGAACTCCCAACTACTTCTGAGTTCCCGGTTTAAGCAGAGACTGTGCGATCGTGACCGGGGAGCATTTGACTTGGTATAGTAAGATTTTTGTGCATATAAATGTGCTGTGTATTGAGTGGGGATCGCAATCTAGTCTCCCCTTGTGTGAACTGTGAGCTGAGTGCTGGAAGATGTATCCAGCTCAAATGGACTGAATCCGCAATTATCTCCATGCAGCTGGGCCTTGCCACGAGGGCCCTGCCAGTCTACCCTACGGCACAGAGAAGAGCCATTGATGAGAGATCTGCCTGGAATCAGCCCCCTACTCCACGCCTGAACAGGAACGATGCCTCGGTGAATTGTGTGGGCCCTGCTTCTCCTGGCACTCTAGAGAATTCACTTGCTGTCTCGATTTTCATCCATCCTGTGTCCAGACTTGGGTATCATGAGTAACCTTCAGGATAGCTCCCTGCAACTGCCATTTAATCTAAGTGTGTCATCTGATTGCTTTGTTGTTTCTTTTCTTCATGAACTGAGCCACCTGGCTCCGGATTACAAAATAATGTGTTGTGCAAGTTGTTTTTCCATCACAGGGATCCAACTAGCTGCAACGCCAGCCTACCCCGGGCAACAGTCCTGGCTAGTCCACCTTTCCTTCACCTGGGTACCCAGAGAGCTGACTGTGTTAGGGACTCTGACTGCATGCACAGCTGTGTGATTGATAGAGCAATTAAGCTAATTAACCTGATTGACCCTTTTTCCTGTTCAAACCCCCTGAATAAATCAGATCTACTTTTTTTCTGCATTTCAACCAGTCTGTGGATCCTCTTTATGCTCAAAGTATTGTACTATTGCCATTTGCTCTGTCTAACCTTGTTTTACAGAGGGTCCCCAGGGTCAAACTGGAGAAACCAGCCCTGGGGGTAAGTGCAAACCATTTGGGTACTGGCAAAGCATATCAGGGGTATTGTGTAAGTAATTATTGTGTATTGTGTTGGCCACTAGCAGGGAAAGAGGGGGGTTACAGTGTCCTGGAGGGCTGTGCCAAAGCTAATTTGACTACTACCATCCCTGACCTCTGGGTGGAGGCACCCATTTCAGAACTCAGGCCCCTTAACCTGCTACTAGCCAAGTAGGCAGGAGTAGTAGCCCTTGGGATAGCGCCACCTAGGGGTTACACATCACTGTGACTTATATCAAGAGTCTGGAGCTATGTCTTCTGAGCAAAGAATTCAATGTGCAGTATTAACTTTTCTTCATAAGATTTGAGCACAGAACACCAAAATCCTAAGCAACAGGTTCATAAGAACAGATATCAGTGAATCACTGCATACATCTTCATTAAAATATTTTCATGGAAATCAAACCAAACCTAAGGTGGCTGAATGTTCAATAACTTCTTATGGTCCTAAACAATTAACTATTAAATGAGCTATTTAGTTTGGGGTTTGATGTTCAATCAAAAACACGTGTTTAAAAGAAATGTGAAGAATCACTTAAAGATGCTATCAACATGTGGTTGTTTTGATTATACCTGAAGGGCTTTAAATTATGCTTAGTTGCTCATCTACCAACAAATGTACTTATGTATATACAGTGGCGTGAAAAAGTATTTGCCCCCTTCCTGATTTTCTCTATTATTGCATATTTGTCACACTGGATGTTTTCAGGTCTTTAGACAAAATATAATATTAGATAAAGGGAACCTGAGTGAACAAATAACACTTTTTTTTTTTTTACTTATTTCATTTATTTAATGAAAAAAGTTAACCAACACCAACTGGCACTGTGTGAAAAAGTAATTGCCCCCTAGTTAAATCAACCCAATTAAAAGGATAATTAGAGTCAGCTGATTGAACACAGCCAGGCTTGATTACAGCCAGCCCTGCTCAATATAAACCTCACTTATTTTGACCCTTACCATCAGAGTCACGTTGCCAGCACAAAGATTCAACCAGCACATATGCCATGATCAAAGGAAGTTCCTGAAAGATCAGAAAAATTTGTTGCCCTCTTTCAGTCTGGAAAGGGTTACAAAGCTATTTCTGGCTCTGGGACTCCATTGAACCACAGTGAGAGCCATAATCTCCAAATGGAGAACACTTGGAACAGTAGTGAATCTTCCCAGGAGGGCGGCCTGCCAAAATTACTCCAAGGGCACAGTGTAAAATCATCCAGGAAGTCTCAAAGGATCCTAAAACAACATCCAAAGAACTGCAGGCTTCTCTTTGCCTCAGCTAAGGTCAGTGTTCATGACTCCACAATCAGAAAGAGACTGGGCAAAATGGGCTTCATGTGAGAGTAGCAAGGTGGAAACCACTGCTAACTAAGAAGAACATAAATGCTCGCTCTCATTTGCCAAGAAGCACCTGGATGATCCACAAGCCTTTTGGGAAAATGTTCTATGGACAGATGAGTCCAAAGTGGAACTTTTTGGACGACATGGATCCCATAATGTCTCGCATGAAACAAACACAGCATTCCACAGTAAGAACACCATACCAACAGTCAAACATGGTGGTGGTAGTGTGATGGTGTGGGGATGCTTTGCTGCCTAAGGACCTGGATGACTTGCCAAAATTAAAGGAACCATGAATTCTGCTCTGTACCAGAAAATTCTGAAGGAGAATGTCCGGTCATCCTTCCGTCAGCTGAAGCTGAAGTGTAGTTGGGTCATGCAGCAAGACAATGATCCAAAACACAAAAGCAAGTCCACATCAGAATGGCTGAAAAGAAGTAAAATTAAAGTTTTGGAGTGGCCTAGTCAAAGTCCAGACTTAAACCCAATAGAGATGCTGTGGCAGGACCTGAAACAAGCAGTTCATGCTCGGAAACCTACCAAATGTTACTGAATTAAAGCAGTTCTGCAAGGAAGAGTGAGTTAAAATTCCTCCACAGTGATGTGAATGACTGATATTGAATTATAGGAAGTGTTTGGTTGCAGTCATTGCAGCTAAATGTGGTGTAACCAGTTATTAAGTGTAAGGGGGCAATTACTTTTTCACACAGTGCCAGTTGGTGTTGGTTAGCTTTTTTCATTAAATTGGTGAAATAAAAAAATAAAAAACAAGTGTTATTTGTTCACTCAGGTTCCCTTTATCTAATATTACATTTTCTCTAAAGACCTGAAAACATCCAGTGTGACAAATATGCAATAATAGAGAAAATCAGGAAGGGGGCAAATACTTTTTCACACCACTGTATGTAGTATATTTATTTTGTTTCTATTGCATGGTTTAAAATGTATGCCTTGTTAAGTTGTAGCTTTGCATTGTATACTGTGTCTACTATGTCCATTTTATTGCCAAGGCGTGGCTGAAATAGGTCTTTGATGCAAACCACTTTCCTGGTAAATCAAACAAACAGACAGACACAAACAGTCAAGCTGAAAATGTCCCTGCAGTTCACCTTGTTAATTCCTGTTAGGAAATGTAAGGACTCTATCATAATCTGCCCTCTCCTTTCTAGTCTCTAGCGAGTACATGCTCAGTGCTCCGAATCTTTTTTTTGTCACAGTGTACTGCACTGTCTCCAGTCTGTCCCTATTTTCCTGAGATGAGGACTCCAGAACAGAGTGCAGTACTCCAGGTGCGGCCTCGGCAATGATCTATACAGAGGAAGTATTACCTCTTTGACTAGTGGCTCCATTAACTTGCCTTGAATAGTAGTACATCTAATGATATTATTAAATGGAACTACATATTTTTGTAGTGTAGTATCTGGTAAATTAGTCAAAAAAGTAAAATTATATTAACTGGGCAATTGCTCCGCTCTGCCAACGAGTGTTGCTAGTCATTCTGAGGGTTTGCTTAAAATCTTCTGGGGCCTGGGCATTCATGCATGTGGCCCCTACCCTCTGAAATTCTCTACCCCATTGGCTACGGGAATGTGCGACCATGGAGGGATTTAAACAGGCTCTTAAAACCTATTTGTGGACGAAGGCATTCCGTGACTGATTTATATTCTGGTTTTAACTGTAATATTTGTTTTTAAGTATTTATAATGACTGATTTTGATTATTTGTTAGAACTGTTTGTTAGGCGCCTTGATTATAGAACGGTGCCATATAAAGACATCATTATTATGTAACTTCTCCACAGTAGGGGTAAGATTGACAGATCTGTGATTCCCTGCTTGTTCCTTGCCCCCCATGGAGCAGAAGTATGTCCGCCACCCTCCAACCCTTTGAAACAAACCCTGTCCTTATAGTGCTGTTGAATAGATGTACCAGACATTCATAGAATTTGACAGCAGATAAGGACCACTTGGCCCATCCAGTCTGCACATTTCTCCCTATCTACACCTTACCACAGACTGTACCTGATCTATATCTCTTTCTCCCTCCCACCTTCCATTCCACAGTAGTTTCCTTGTGCTTATCCTATACAATCTTGAACCTCACCACTGTTGTATACTCCCACCACCTCCACTGGAATCTACCATTCTTTCTGCGAAGAAGAACTTTGTCAAATCTCTCTCTTGAATCTACCACCCTCTAGCTTCATAGCATGTCCCCTTGTTCTTGAGCACCTTTTCTTCTGAAAAATACTTCCCTGCTGTACCATATGTAGCCTTGTGAGGTATTTAAAAGTCTCTGTCATATCTCCCTCTCCCCCCTCTATTCCAGGGTGTACATAATAAGGTCTTTTAGTTTCTCCTCGTATGGGCTTTTAATGCAGACCCTGCACCATTTTAGTTGCACTCTTCTAGACTTTTCTCACTCTATGCCCTTCCAAAGATGTGGGGCTTGGTTTTCAAAGAGCCCTTAGAGCAACGCATGTTGCATCACTCCAGGGCTGCAGCAAACACCGGGTGTGCCAGGGACCTTGCACCCAATTCTCCATCACTTACAGTCCCAGTGGCAAAGTCCCATGGCCGTGCACCAAACAGACAGTGCATCTACGACATTTGCTGCAAGCTGCAGAATGATCAGGCAGCAGCTGCACCCATGGACAGCAACTGGTGGTCTAGTGGCCTTCCAAATCCATGATGTCCCCATATATATTTTCCTGGTGGTCAGATGGACCCTAGCAATCCCCAATATCCCTCATACATACATATATCTTCCCTGGTGGTCTAGCAGCGCCCCGATCCAGGGTATGTTAAGGGGAGAAACGAGATTCTGCCAGACAACCAGGGAAGATATATAATTATATAATATGGGTATGGTAGCACCCCTATAGTTAGGGTCAAGTAGCATGTTTAAACCTCAAACTGTGCACTTTAATAACTTTGCAACCAATTAATGGATTTGCTCAAAATTTGGTATGTGCTATCCCGTGGGGCAGAACACTTGATATAGCAAGTTTTGTTCAGGTTGGATGTGTGGATTCTGAGATCTGGACAGTGCAAAAAAGTCATAAAGTCATGACTTTTCGCAGTTTTGTCCTTATCGCCCTATATCCAGATGGTGTGGAATTTAATGTGATTTTTTTATAGGTAGAAACAGCTTGTGAAACAGCACAGGCATGCTTAGTTGTGTGAAAAATGTTAATCTGTTGCAAAATTATTAACATTTTCATTTCCCATTGTTTTGAATAAGAAGATCACTTTTCAGGATAGAGGGAGAAAGTCTGTCAAAGAATTTGCTCTAATGAAAATGGGATTAATTTTCGCAAGATCTGTTCCTTTTTCGTGAGGAAAATATCCTTTTTTTTGCAAACTGCCATCTTATTTCTTTCCACCAACTAAAAGGCATGGAAAATACATACAAAGGTTATCATTTCACAAAACAAACTCCAGAACCTAGCTAAATGGTCCCCGTTTAACTAGATTATGATGATTATTTTTCACAATTAGCCCCAGAAATACTTTTTCTGGGCACCCAAAATCTCGGGTGCCCAGCTTAACAAGAGGAGACTTCCACCACATTCTCTGTGCGGGAGCAGTAGGATTTTCTTCACTTCTGCAGCCACAACTGGAACTTGTGCTACCGGCTGCAGTTGTAGATGTGAGCCACCTTTTCCCTGGTGTCTAGTAGCACCCCCAACCTCCGATCACCATTCCCCTTCTTTATCTTATTTGTAATAATAATCTGACACCAGGATGCCCACCCTGGTGTTGGATGCCCCTCCTGTCCCCCACCCATTGTTGTAATAATAATTGCCCACATCAGGGGGCCCAATCCCTGTGTTGGCATTCACAAATCCCTCCCAGCAGTGTGGGGCACTGGGGAGTCCACTCCCAGTGTCCCCAAATACTTTTCATTTGTTATTTCCCCAACAGTGTGGGAAACTGGGGAGCCCATTCTCAGTGTCCCCAAATACTTTTAATTTGTTACCCCCCAGCACAGTGGGACACTGGGGAGCCCACTCCCAATGTCCCCAAAATACTTTTCATATTTTATTAGTTTTCTGAAATAAAGACAACTGTCCCACAATGTATTTTAGGCTTTTTGAAACCTGAAACAAAGGGAACAGTCTCTCGTCGTCGCTGCTGACCCCCTCTCTCCCATCCTGACCCTTCCACTGAGTACCCACCATCCCACCCTCCCTTACCCTGTACTTACCTCCAGAGGTCATAGGCTGTCATCTTCTGTGGTCTGGGACATGTCTGCACTCTTCAAAGCCGAACCACAAACTGAGGAGTAAAGGTAAGTGCTGTATAATGTATTTCAATGGCATTTGAACTTATATTTATAATTTTGCCATTTTTTGGAATTTTGTCACCAAATTTTTAACATGGCCATTTTGGGACCTCACCTCATGAATACTGCAAGTGCCATTTTGTTACTCTGGCCCAGAATGTGATTTCGTAGTCACTCACAAAATCACCTTTCAGGTCTGAATAATGAAATTTCACCACCAGGAGAGGTCCCAAAAAGGCCATGTTGAAAATGTGGTGAACAAATTCCTAGAAATGGCCAAGTTATGTGCATTCATTGAAATCTTTCTATGCACGGGCAGAACTTTGGTAATTTTCAACATTTTGTCTCCAAATTTTCAACATAGACATTTTTTTCACACCACCTCATGAACAGTATAGCTGTCATTCTTCACATCCTGTCTGAAATATGTTTTCGAAAGGTGTTTTGGCATGGATTTGAGCATTTTCACCTATGGCGTTTATGAGGTGGGGTCATAAGAAGACTATGTTGAAAATTTGGGGTCAAAATATGGAAAAAATATCAAAGTTATGATCATTTGATGCAATTTTGCTACGCCCACTCATAACTTCAGAAATGTTAAATATTTTAACCCCAGATTTTCAACATAGCCTTCTTATTACCCCACCTCATGTATGTCACAGCTGTCATTTTTCAAATCCTGGCCGAAAATGTGTTTTCGCACCTGTGGTGTGGAATGGCATTGCAGTTGTGCAGAATTATACTTTAATAATAATAATATAATAATTAACTTTATTTTTACCACATCTTTCTAAAATCAATTTGCCTTGACAATAAAATACACAAGAAATAAAATAGGATGCAATAAAACATAAATACAGGAATTTCATAAAATACAGCAAAATACAATCAAGTAGGGCAAGCCTGATGCCACAAGTATGTCTTTAGGGCATGCTTAAACTCCTCCACGGTCATGCACTCCCAAAGCTGATGGGGTAGAGAATTTGGAGGGGATTCAAACATTTTCTGTACCAGGTACATGAGGTGGGGTAAATAGATGGCTATGCTAATAGTTTGGTCACTCTTGTCCTACAAATGGAAGTGCAGGACCCGGAGGGCCCTGTGCTTCCACAGCTACATACATATATGCATCTATGGCTCCCACTGTAAAATAGGGATACTATTATACTATCTTAAAAAGTAAGGAAATAAGTTGCAAAAAATTTCATTAATGCTCCAGTTAAGGTCAAAGCAACAAAAGTTGGGAAATGAGGCGTTAGGGTTTCCCTAAGACCCCATCCTCCCAAACCAGGCAGGAGAGCAGGTGTGGAGTATGCCTTGGACTTCTCAAGCCCAACACTCACCCCATACTCATAAAATCTTCGAATATGACCTTATTTACAGATGGAATGGGGTGAGCGTTAGGCTTGAGAAACCCGAGGCACACACTACACCTGCTCTCCTGGCTGGTTTGGGAGGGTAGGGTGTTAGATGTTGCAAAATTATGTTTCACTGGTGAAATTCCCATAAAATTGGCAATTTCACTGTGCAAAATATTTAGTGAAATTCGTGTGTTACATAAAATATGTTGCGGGGTGCAAAATGCAAAATTTCATCAGTGAAATGTGAAATTTCACTGGAAAAGAGGCCTAATTTCACCAGCAAAAGGTGAATTTAATGTTTTGTTGGTGAAATTTTGCCATCTGCTGGCAAAATGTCACATTCTGTGTGCGAAATTCAGACTTTTGCTTCTGTGAAAAAGTTCGCGAAATGAGCGAATTTCACAAAATATTTCACGTAACACAATTTGCCAACTTTGCACATCTCTAGAATGGTGCATTAACAAAGTTTCTTGCAGTAGATATGTATATATAGATATATATAGATATATATATATCTATATATATGGGATATGATGGCCTGACTGAAGATATCATATTTATCTTCATGAGAGGTCAATGATATCATATCTCACAAGTGGCGAAGGCACAAGTGAGATATCTTGATTCCATTGGCCTCTCATAAAGATAAATATGATATCTTCAGCCGGGCCATGTCATGTTCTGTTTATATAACATGGCCCAGATATTCAGAAATGTGCCAAAGGCTGGCACAAGTCCGGTGCAGCACAAATCCAATGCGCCATGGCGCAACAGGAGCCATATTCAGAGGTTGTGCCGGCTGAACTGCACCAGCGCAACCCAGCTGAATATGGCACTGTTACGCCATGGCGCAACCAGAGTTGCACCATGGCACACCCAGACTTGTGTCAAGGTGCAAACAGAGTTGCGCCATGGTGCAGAAAGAGATGCTCCAGCACAACTGTGGGAGTAGAGCAGCAGAGCAACGGGGGGAGGGGGATGGCACAGACAAGAGACCCAGGGACAGAGCCAGGGAAGCACACTGACAGGCCACAGGAGGCCTCCACCAGCAGGGTACAGCAGGGTGCACACAGGCACCCAGACATCCCACCCCAGAACACAACAGTGGCATAGATAGCAGGCAACAGGAGGTGCCAACGCCAATGGAGGGCCACCAAGGAAGCCCCACTGCAGGCTGCAGGGCTTGCCCCCCCCCACCCAGACCAGAGCAGGCCACACCCAGGACCACACAGCCAAAGCACACACACACACACACACACACATGCCACACAGGCACTCAGGTGGCCCACACAACAGGCACTGAACATGCCAGGAGGCACATAGCACGACAGACCACAGAAACATAGAAGTTGACGGCAGATAAGGACCGCAAGGCCCATCCAGTCTGCCCATTTCTTTTTCTACCTTATAAATGTGCCATTGGCCTTTGCTCTGTCAATGGCCTATCTATTCATACTCATTTGTATTGCTCCCTTATGTCTATCCCATGCCTGTTTGAAACCTTGTACGGTATTCATAGCCACCACTTCCTGAGGTAGGCCAGGCCACACAATGCCAAGCAGGGGCCCCAACACAGTGTGCGGCCAGTACCTGACCAAAGACCATGACCACATGCCGCCACCAATCACACACCTCCCACACAACCCTGACAGCCACCCCATGGCACCCCGAGGCTCAGCAACTGACTGAGGTGAGGGACACCACCACTGTGGGACACACCACAGCCAGGGCCCTGTGTTTACTGCAGCAAAGTGGGCCTACATTCTGCAGCAGGATCTCATACTTTCTGCAGCAGAACAACTGCTGATTCTGCAGCCAATCTGCGGCAGATAAAATGTGGCTAAACAGCATACCTTCCAAGGGATTAAGTCTTAGTTAACCCTTTGACTGCCTTCGTGCAACCACTCTGCTACACTGAAAGTGGAACAGCAGTCCATTTCACAGTATGTAGTTTTCTTATCACAAATATTAAACTGCAGTAACCCAAACCTGGCACAACCTTGGGCATCAGTGTTCTCTTTTAATGAATTTTCCCTCCCACCCCGAATCTGAAGGATCATCTGTTCTTCTTCTTCTTCTTCTTTTGGAAAGTGGTGGCCTTTGTTGTTCTCCTAGGTCATAATCAGAGGAGGACATACACACTTGGCTAAAACTACACAAAAGGCAAAATCTGCTTGGATTTCTTCTGGTTTATATTTACAGTTAGCAGACATAAAGAGAGATACCAACTCGAAAGACATTTTTTTTCTGATTTTGATCATTGCCCTTTTCGATTATTATTTTTTTAAACTAGGAATACCCCAACTGCCATGCAGCAAATATGTTGAGTGCAGTGTGCAAATCTGTGTGTTGGGGGTGGGAGGTGTTGTCTTCCTATAGCAGTGAAGGAGGGTATAATGTGCCGTGTCTGTAGGATTTGTTGACTCCTGATATTTCTTTTGGGGACACACTAAAAAATGCAAGCAAGTCATTCTTATTAGGCTGGAGTAACCTTGGTTTGCATGTTCTCGTCCCGCCACTTAGGGGGTTATTGTGTTCTTCAGGCAGTGACCCTCATTTTACTTATGTATAGCAGCAATCAAACTCTCTATTCAGATTTTTTTCCACACCTCTTGCTCCAGTTCTAGTATACCCTGGTCCCCAACTCTGCTGCAGCTGGGCAACATGACCCTCCTTAAGAATTGAGCTTGATGCCACCACTTAGGCTGCAGGTTCAAATCTGCCAAGAAATTACTCTCACACTTGCAGGTACAGAACTGCAGCCCACAACTCAAAACTGTGCTCGATGTCCACCAGTGTGGACCAAGTCCTCAGTCTGGTGCCAGCCCTGTGTTTCTGCAATCAGCTTCTCCTCCGATACCTGTCACCACACTGAGATAGACTGCACCTCCATGGCCCCAACTGAATCTTCTCACTTCTTGACTACAGCTAACCTTCCAGTTCTTCTTTCCAAATTCATCTTCCAAGGATTCAGCATGCATCATGAGCAGCTTCACAATCAAACATTAACAAGGCTGAACTACCCACATCTACACAGCAGCAAATCATAACTGCCATGGACCTGATCAAGCTTTGACACTCTTGCATCAGTCCCACCACCACCCTCCCACCCCCACAATACTGGCTAGATGGAGTTATGTAACAAGAGCCAGCATGAGTCAAGATGCCATGCAGCCACTAGCTTTTTCAGCTTTGTAGCAGACGGCATCAGTTTGCTGCCCCTTCCAGTGAGCATGTATGCCATGGCATATTTAACATATCAATAGCTATGTCCTTGCCTTGTGTGAACGCATAGCATAGCTAGCATTTCTGCAGCTGTGTGACTGGCTTTCATGATTTCTGTGGCGAGCACTGATTTCTGCAGTCAGACCCAATTCCTGCAGCCACTGCTGCAACCACAGAATCGCAGGAAAACACGGGGGCCCTGACCACAGCACACAGCAGTGAACCACAGAAGCACGGCACATGCCCTGACACATGCACACCACATGGACAGACACTGGGACACTGCAGCATGGCTCCTCATGCCACCTGCAAAGCAGACACTGACACAGGCAGGTAAGTCAAAATATATTTCCAAACCGAACTATGTACAACAACAAGGGGTTGGGAAAGGGTAGGAAAGTGAGGGAAGGGGACAGGGAACAGGGACTGTACAGTGGGATGGGGGACTGTGGGGGGGGGTACAGCAGGGGAAACAGTAGAATGTTGGGGCCAAACTACCGGCAGCCATGACCTGCCACCCCTTGGTGTCCACGCTGCCTCCGATCCTCCAGCAGCAGGCAGTGAACCTGCAGGACAGCCTCCATGGTGGTGGACGTTATAAGAATGAGCTGCCGCAGCAGCCTGCAGTTGATGGGCCTCCAATGCCTCCACTGGAACCTATAACTACAGACAGGGCAGGTGATCATTTCAATGTCCCAAGGAACCATGCCCACCCACAGCGTGCAATGGGCAGTGCAGTGGGAACACACACCCCCGGAGGGCCCGTACTGAACACCCGCGGGGAGTGGGCCAATGCCTGCCAGCAACTCAGCACACCACAACAGTGCACAGAGTTGGTCCCTGCCACACAATGACCACCCGACTGCACAGTGACAGTCACATGGCACTGTGCACCAGCAGCACCACAGCAATGTCAGTGACAGCCAGGTGCACACCTACCCCACCAACAGCTGGCACACATGTCCAATGGATGCGCCACAGTGGCATGCACCATGCACAGTGCGACACACACAGGTGCCATGGAAAATGGCCACGGCACATGGCACAGGTGGCCATGCCCACTCCCACACCCCCACCACCCCCAAGTAAAGTGCAAAGGATTATGACAGTGCCTACCTGCCCTCTGCAGCCCTGCTGGTGCTGGTCCCACTTCTGTGCCTCCTCCGTGGCCCACTGCAGCCTGCTGTCCTGCTGCTGTCTGTGCCTGCCAGTGATTTCCAGGCCCTGGGAATGGAACAAAGACAGGTACATATCAGAAAACATCCACAGCAGTTGCCCACCACCCCCACCCCTGTGCACAGAGTGAGTCCCTGCCAGACACATCCCGCACGGCAGCATCACAACGCTAGCAGCCACTGACAATGCCACCCCACGATGCACACAATGAAGGTGCACCACTTTGCAGGGCATGCCAGGCAGCCTAGCCAACACCACAGTACAGCACCAGGGCACACATGCAATATGGGACTACTCAGCTGCCTGTGGCACAGCCCCATGTCTGACACATGCCTCAAGCCTCCTCAGGTGCTCTGGGTCCTGCCTTATAAGGCCACTGTACCGGTGATGGCATTGCTCCCCTGTTCTGGCCACCCCAGTCCTTTGTTGCAGTGTGGCAGCAACCCCCTGTCACACCGCCACCCTTGGCTGCTGCAGGGAGACCTGCCCAAATAGTTGGGGGGCATGGGGCTGGACACAGGTCACCAGGTTGATGAGTTCAACCTGTGTCCAGTTCTGGGCTCTTGGGACTCATCACTGTGCCATGCTGTACAGCAAAGTCAGTGACCAAAATGAAGGCAGTAAGCGCACATGGCCACAACAGGCACCAAATGTGTGATGTGAGGGAACATGCGCTGTGTCTACCCATCACACAGTCCCAGAGATGCGCAGCATGGGCGTGGCTATGCATGGTCACCGGCTGAGGGGAGTGACCTAGGGGTCAGGGGCCACAGCAGGGGTCGGGGACACCCACCTCTGCGCAGTGCGCACATGCGTGATAGCAGGCCTGGTGCATCATGCGTTATGCATGCCATCACGCTGTCGGTTCACTGTGCGTGATTGACACCATGATACTGTTTGGCACATGTGCACTGCGGGTCTGCGCACTGCACATGTGTGCGCATTGCACCGTGACTTGCTCTGGAGCAATCTCATTGCGCATGGAGCAAAATCTCAATATTCAGACACCACATACAAATGAGCTCATCAGCCAATGCATGGTGCACTGGGCACATTAGCATGTCATAACCGTTGCGCAAAACCTTATTTGCATGCGTTGCCCCATATAAGTGATTCAGAACAGCACAGGCCATGGACCAGTACTGCATCCTTTAGAGGTAAGTTGCGCATGCCACTGCAGCTCACTGGGAGCAGACAGAACAGCAGGATGGGATGGAACAGGGCAATGCTGCTACTGACACACTGTGCTGTCCATGTCCACAGGAAGCGAAATGTCAGAACGTGAGGAGGGTGAGGAGCATGGGCCTGCTTGCAAGCGCAGGCTCAATTTCATGAAAGTGGAGACAGAGGCCCTGTTTGATGCATACCTCAAAAGGGAGCCCCTGTTGAGTGGTGCCACAGACACACCACAGGCCAGGGCTGGGGCCTGGGAGGAGGTGGTGGCATACGTCAACCAGCATGGCAGTGACCAGCGGTCAGCACAGGAGTGCTGGAAGAAGGTGGGCATGGACAAGAGGCGCATCAAGGAGAAGGTGACACCCATCTGTGCCTCCCAGAATGCCACTGGAGGGGGGGCCTGTGGATGCGCCACCACTCACAGTGCAGGAGGAGTTGGTGGCAGCCACCATGGGCTGCAGCATGGTGGAGGGTGTGCCTGGCAGCAGTTTTCAGACAGGTGGCAGCCCATCACTGCATAGTAAGTATGTCAGCCATGCACAGCTGGTGGCATGGAGGGTGCATACATGGGCAAGCTGGCATGCATGCAGCCGGCATGCATGTCATGTGCATGTGTACACACCCATGCACATGCCATACTGCAGGACACATGCAGTGGTAGTGGGGGGGGCACATATGGGCATTGCAACACTGACATGCTTCTCTTTCTCTTGCAGCACCAGCGCGCCTCCATACAGATGATGGGGTGCCGGCGATGGCAGCAGCCGTGGACGCTGGAATGGCCCCGAAGGACCAGCCATCCACCTCCACTATCATCCGGGGGCTCAACAGGCTGCAACTTACCACCACTGTGCAGGCGGATGTCCTTGACCTGGGGTCGGATGAGGCCCTGGATGTGTTCCTGCAGGATGCCAGCTTTGGTGTCCTCTACGCAGAGACACAGATCGGGGCAGAGTCCGACACCAAGGATGATGTCCCAATTCTCCTTGACAGCATGTTCTATGTTGTGGGGGGAGACGTCCCTGCTGGCCACCAACACAGGCAGCATGACCAGTGCTCTGCCAGCGGTGCAGCAGTGTGTGCTGTCCTCACTGTGCCCTGTGGTGGTGTTGCAGTGCAGGTGCTGGGTGACGTGCAGCAGCCAAATGGGTGACAGCAGGAGGCTGCGGGTGCCCCGGGGCAACCAGACACAGGGTCCACTGCTGGGGCACCTGCTGTGCCCATTCCCCCTGCAGACCCCACTGTGCAGCATCCACCAGAGAGGGGGGCTGTGCAGTGTAGCTGGTCACCACATGGGGATCAGCGTCTGGCCTGGGAGCCCCAGGATGCCAACCCACTGGCTGAGCACACCCGTTTACTACAGGCATCCTTTTAGCAAGCAGTGCTGCTTGCCACTGGGGTGTGTGCACTGCGTGTGGAGGTGCGCCAGTTAGTTGAGCAGCAGGAGAGGGGCACTGTGCAGATCCTGGTAGGGATGCAGCGCATGCAGGAGGACATGACTGCATCCCTGGATCGCATTGCCACTACAATCTCAGATGGCTTTGTGCTGCTGGCTGCCACAGGGCATGTCCAGGCATGGATGACCCCCCCCACAGTGCTGTCCACCCTATGAACCCAGCATTGGGCAACCCCAGTACAGTCAACGCTGGGCTCTGATGTCAGCAGCCCAGGCATGCCTGGGGCTGGCCTGTTTGGGCATCTTTACACCCCCAAGCGGACACGCTCATGGTCCCACGGTTCAATCCCTGAGGGGCTGTTGCACACCTTCCATGGCTGATGTGCAGCCTGTGGCTGCTGATCGGCCCAGCCGTGGCTGCCCCATGGCCATGGTTGCCATGGTTCTGTGCAGCAGACCTGATGTGTGTGCCACCCCACCTGCAGTCTGCAGCTGCTGCCCAGTGCACACATGGTTGGTGTGTGTGTGTGCCTACCCACTGGTGTAGTGCCTGTGCGTCGTGCTACATGCTGCCTGTGTGCGTGCTTGTCCAGCTGCTGGGCTGTGTGACATGGACGTGATGACAGCAGTCTTGCACCAGTTGCACCTGTGCACCGGTGCAATGCATCTGATCCACGCCACATACCAACGCCTGTGTGTGTAGGTGTGTGTGTGTGTGTGTGTGTGTGTGTGTGTGTGTGTGTGTGGTGTATGGTGCTGTGTGTGGTTGTGTGCCCCTGTCTCCCCTACCCCTGCTTCACGCCTCTGTTTGTGCATGCCCATTGCCATGCACATCCCTGCATGTGTACTGTACCTGTCTGTGTGGTCCATGCATGTGTATCGCACCACCTACCTGTTTGCAGCTAGTGCTCCCATGTGATGGTGTCCCGGTGCTGTCGCACCTGCTGTTGCAGCCGGGGATCCCTCTACCCACGGGGTGGCTGTCCACCTCCCTCCAGCCCATTGCTTCCATCATCCCCACTACTGTCACCCTCATCAGCCTTGACAGCTATCCCATGGTCAATGGCCATGTTGTGCAGTATGCAGCAGGCCAGGAATAGGCCACAGGCTTTCAACGGGCTGTACTGTAGGGCACTGCCTGACCTGTCTAGGCAATGGAAACATGTTTTCAGCATGCCAAAGACACGCTCGATGATGTTGTGCATGCTGGCATGCATTGCACCTCATTGTAGCGTTCTTCTGCTCGGGATGACGGGCGCCGGTAGGGGGTGAGCAGCCAGGGCTGCAGTGGATAAGCACTGTCCCCTTTTTGGATAATGACATGGTTAGCCCTCTGCTGTGCTATGCTGTGCCCCTTGCCTGTCCCTGGCACCCACGCCAGCATGCACACCCTGCCCTCCCCCATCTCATGGTTTGCTCTGCCCATCGCCCCTTGCCCATGCCATACTCACCCACTAGGTGGCCCGTAGGGATGTCCCCATGTTAAAAACTGTGGCACAGCGCAGAGCTGTGACAGATGAACGCATCATGTGCACTCCCAGAGTGTGTGGTGCACACACTGGTAATGCACCCCGTGGCATTGCATCCCACCTGGCAGTTGACACTCTGGCTCCCCTTCCTGTTTATGTACACCACACTCCCAAGGCCAGGTGGCATGGGGATGCCCACGTAGGTGCAGTCAATGGCCCCAATCATGCCAGGCATATGTGCTACCCTGTGGAAGTCCTGCATGGTTGCTGTACGCTCCACCTGTGTGCTGAGGAAACAGATGTATTTCAACTCATGTGGCAGCAGAGCATTGAGGAACTGTGTAAGTATGCGGGACGTAGCCAACTGGGTTATGCCTGTGGTGTCTCCCGTTGGTCTCTGGAAGGTGCCCGTGGCAAGCAGACACATGACGGCTGTCACCTTCATCTCCATGGACATGACGTGGCTCCGTCTGGTGGGTGCCTGCATCTCCTCACTGCACAGCTCACAGAGCTGCCTCAGAATTGGCCCTGTTAAAGTGGTACCAGCCCACAATCTCCTTGTCACTGTACTGCTCGAAGGTGATGCGGATGCAGTACCACCTGTGTTGGGCATACTGCTGATGGGCCCTTCCTCGGCCATGTCACTGTTCCACCTGCCTCCTCACACCCCTCATTATGGCCTCCATCATGAAGGGTGCACTATCCATGCCCTTGCTGTCCAATATCCCCCATGGCGGTTGGCTGCTGCTGGCTGTGTGCCACCCTGGTTCACTGCTTGGCAATGTGTCTGTCTGTCTCTCTCACTCTGTCTGCCCCTCTCTCCCTTTTCCATGCCACCTCTGCCCCCTCCCTCTGTGTCTCTTTCTTTCTTTCTTTCTTTCTTTCTTTCTTTCTTTCTTTCTTTCTTTCTTTCTTTCTTCCTCTCTCTCTCTCTCTCTCTCTCTCTCTCTCTCTCTCTCTCACTCTTCCTCTCGCTTGGCTGGCACAAGTGCTGTCTGTGTGCTTGCGCCCTGCATTTATAGGAACAAGTGTGCTCGGTGCATCTTCGATTTGCTCTGTACTTTCGCCATAGTTTCACGGTTGAATGTACCACTGCGCTGGATATCCATGGGAATGCCTCCTGCACTTTCGCCTGCATTCATTATAGTTCTGCATTGGCGCAATGAGATTTGCACTGTGCAGTGGCCCCCGCTGAATATGGCTTCTTGGCACAAGTCCGCACTTGCGCCGATGCAACTCAGTTGCACATGCTGCTTTGAATATCTGGGTCCGTGTTGTGAGATAAATCCAACAGTGCCCCTCAAAGAAGAAACACTATGTCCAGCACAAACATAACAGATGCCATATGTTATTAAAAAATATCTGGTTGATCCTGCCAATTTAAAGGAATTTAAATAAAGTTATCTGTTTGAACCTGCCTCTATTTTTAAATAAATCATTTAAAGTTGTATCTAGTTGATTCTACCACTTTGACATTGCGTTAATGCAGCCGTAGTTTCAGTCCCCCTTCCACATGTAGTATGACCGAGCGGTACCAAAAGTGAGACATGATATGCTGCCAGACATTTACAATCAGTCATTCTGTGGCAGAAAAGAAAGAAAAGTGTATTTCTTAAGCTCACTGCAACTGTACCTGCTTCAAAAAAATTGCTGACTCTACCAAGAGAACAGCGAGCGAGTCAGTGGCTTCATTTGTTCATTTCATCTGTTCATTTGTTCCACTCCCCTTGGAGTGTCCACCCTATTACAGATCTTTGTGTCATCTGCAGAAAGGCATACTTTCCCTTTTAGCCCTTCTGCAATGTCACCTATAAAGATATCAAACAGGACTGGACCCAGTACCGATCCTTGAGGCACTCTACTAGCAACTTTCCCTTCCTCGGAATGAATTCCACCCTTTGATTCCTGTTTCCCAACCTATTTCTTACTCATTCACCACCTTCAGACCTACTCCCAGGCTGCCCAGTTTGTTAATGAGTCTCTTATGTGGAACAGTGCCAAAGACCTTACTGAAATACAGGTAGGCCTCATCCACTGCTCCACCCTGCTCTACTACCCTGGTTACCCAGTCACAGAAATCTATCAGATTTGTTAGACAGAACCTGCCTGTTGTGAAGCTATGTTGTCTCTGATCCTGAAAGCCCCTGGTTTCAAGACAATCCACAACAATTTCTTTAAGCAATGATTCCATTAGTTGCCCCACTGTTGATGTCAGGCTGACTGGTCTGTAATTTCCAGCCACCTCCCTGCTACCACATTTGTGTAGCGGAACCGCGTCTGCCCTCCTCCAGTCCTCCAGAATGACTCCTGTCTCCAGCAACCGGTTAAACAGACCTGTCAGTGGTTCAGCCAGCACCCCCTGAGCCTCTTCAGTATCTGGTGATGTATTCTGTCAGGTCCCATTGCTTTGTCCACTTTCAGATTAGCTAATTCCTTCATGAACCTCTCCACCCTAAATGGGGTTGTGCCACTTGACTTCTCGCAATGCCCCCTCCCTTGATCTGTGGCACCTCACCTTCTCCCTCCACTGAGAACACTGTGCAGAAGTATTTATTCAGAATGTCAGCTTTTTATTTGTCACCTCACACACGCTCTCCCCCCACTTCTCTAATTCTTACTATCTGTCCCCTGGTCTTCCTCTTTTCACTCATACTGTACCTAAAACATGTATTGTCTCCTTTCTTCACTGTATTGTCTCCTTTCTTCACTGCCCGGGCTATTCTGTCCTCTGTTTGCACCTATGCATACCTAATTGTTTTACCAGCCTCCCACTGCTTCTGTCTGTACACCTCCCTGTCCTCTTCCTCCCTCTGTGACTCTTTATATCTCCTGAATGCAAATTGTTTTGCCTTAACCTTTCCAGTCACCTCCCTAGAGAACCATAATGGTCTTTTTTATGTTTGCTTGTGCACAAAGTGCACAAGAAATATACTGAGGTTAGCAGAGTATTGCAGAGGTGTGGCAGTGTTTGGCCAACCCCCCCCCCCACTATTGTGGCACAATGGTAGCCCACCCCAGTGTGCCAAAGTAATTCTTATATTTTTCTGACACCAGGATGCCCACTCCCAGTGTTGGATGTACCCCTAAGCCCTGTTTTTTCAGCTGACCTCAGGGTGCCCAACTCGGTCAGCATTGATCTCCCCCAATAGTCTGAACATTGGGAGCCCACCCCAGTGTGCCAAAAGCCATTTTGTAATATTTCACCTGTAAAAAAGAAAATAATCCTATGGTGTTTTTTTTAAACAAAAAAAATGAAACAGTCTCGTTGTTCCGCTAGCCCCTCCCCAACCTGCACCCTCCCTCTGCGCACCCCACCTCCCACACCTCCCTCATCCATACTTGCCTCCAGAGGTTGGGAGCAATAATCATCTATGAACTGGGAACATGTCTGCACTCTTCAAAGACCAACAGGAACTGAAGAAATGATGGTAAGGGTTCCATGTCATAATAGCAATTGGAAAACAGGGATCGCTATTATGGCAAGTGTATATCGCCAAAAAGCAAATCGGCGATATATACTTTAAGGTGACCCGACTTCCGGATATAAAAAAAATTGTTTTTGAGGGGGAACTCTGCCCCACCCTCATGGGGGGCTTTGCCCCCCACACACCCCTGGATTAGGATTCTCAACTCCAGGGGGGTGCATGTCAGGGAGTGGGCCAAATCAAGATCTCAGAAAAAATTAAGTGCTGCAGCTTGCAGCTGCAGAAAAATGTAACCCACTCCTGGTCCCGAACCCAGGACCTGCTCTGCCAGAACTAGCCTCCCACACCACCATGCCACATGGCTAGCTCAGCAGCAGCAGGTACTTCAGAACCTGACAACCCCTTCCCAGTCTCTTCCCTTCCCCTCGCTACTCCCCCCTACTGTTCACCCTTCCCCATAGTCTCTGTCCCATACCCTCACTATTCTGCAGGGTAGCCCAGAATGTACATGATATAGATGGTAAGCCCTATAATAGCAATGAATAGGGGGTTCAATTTAGGTTGATATCTCAGCCAATATTTGGAGTTTTGGCCCCAAATTTTCAACATGGGTTTTTTGGGACCCCACCTCGTGAACACTGGCACTGTCAATTTGTTTCTCAGTCCAGAAAGGGGATTTCACGGCTGCTCTGTGGAATCACCTTTTGGGACCAATTAATGAAATGATAGTGCCACTAGTCATGAGCTGGGGTCCCAAAAAGTTCATGTTGCAAGTTTGGTAAACAAATTTCAAAAAATGACTGCATTATGAGTGTGCATTGTGAAGTTTGTACTCACACTTGTAACTTTACCAATTGTTAATATTTTCACTCCAGATTTTCAAAATTGCTATTTTTTCACACCTCCTCATGAACAATACAGATGTCATTTTTCACATCCTGCCCAAAATGTTTTTTCGCAACTGTTGTTCCACATTGTGCATTCACTGTGCAAAATCACCTTTTGGGATTGAGTAACAAAATGATGGTGCTACTGTTCATGAGGTAGGGTCCAAAAAGCCTGTGTTGAAAATCTGGAGCAAAAATACCAAGAAATGCCCAGGATATTAGGGTTTCCAACCACAACACCCCACCCTTTACAGATTGACAGGTGTCGGGGTGTGGCTTGGGGTCATCAGCCGTAATGCTCACGCCATTATACCCCCACCCCCTCCCTGCAGCCACTGACAGGCATTGAGGTGTACCTTGGGGTCATTGGCCCTAATATTCACCCCATTCTCCTATACTGCACCCATCTCAGCTAATTTCATTATGGAATGGGGTGAGTGTATGGGCCAAAGACCCCTAGACACACCATGACACCTGTCAGTGTCTGCAGGGTAGGGTGAGGTGTAATGGCGTGAGCGTTATAGCTGATGACTCAAAGGCACACCCCAACGCCTGTCAGTCTCTGCAGGGTGGGGTGGGGGTTGGTGTTAGTTCAATACTTCACTGACATTCCTATTATGCATCTCTCTAGCTCAAGCAGTAACAATGCCAATACCAGCAAGCAAACATTCGACACTGACAAATACTTGTTTTCTTTTACATTTTCTAACTCATCTGATGCAGAGGTTTGTACCTCTAAATATGGCTCCTTTCATTGTTGTTCATTGTTCCTCCTCTTTACCCTAAACTTCTCCTTCTCCTAGTGTATGTCTGAGACATTTCCCCCATCAAAGAAAAGTCAGCATTCCAAAAGTCAAGGACATTTGCCTTTGTGAGACTCCACTCTGCCACAGTTCTCATACTGAACCACACTGTGTGGTAATCACTGTTCCCGAGGTGATCACTGACCATGATGTCTATAATACTATCCTCATTAGTAAACAATAGATCTAATATTGCTCCCTCATGAGTGGCTTCAGTTATTAGTTGTTTGAAGAAAGGCCCCTTGCAGGGATTCCAGGGAAACTCTGCTATGACCTACGAGTCGAAGGTGTAGCTGGGATGCTTCAATCAATACAGTATTTGGCAGGTTAAAGTCCCCTACTAGTAACAACTTTTCTCTAGTTGCCATCTTTTGTATTTCTTCCAACAAAGCTTCATCTATCTCCCTTCTCCATACTGGAGGTATGTATACCACCCCAATACAAATATCTGACCCCTTTTCTGGTTCCAGTGTAACCCATAATACCTCCACCCCTTCCTGCATACCTTGTATCACAGTTGCTTTTAATGGCATCCCACACATAGAGAGCCACTCCCCTCCTTTCCTACCCACTCTATCCCTCTTGAACAGAGTATATCCTGGTATGACTTTATCCTAGTCACTGTTTTCATAGCACCACAACACGATAATGATCACAATGTCTAGGTTAGCCTCTGTCATCAAGGCTACCACATCAGGAATTTTATTACCTAGACTACTAGCATTTACTAGCATATACTAGCATGCACATACTGTATAGCTTTGCACATATAGCATACAATATGCATGGGGGACGTTGTGGATAGCGAGTGTCCACTTGACCACCAAGGAAAATATCTGTGTATTGAAGGTGGAGATTGGGGATGGGGGGACTGCAGCATGAAATTCATATTACTACCTATTAGAGTACCAAAACTACTGTACCTATGAATTATACTGTACAGGGGGTTCCAGGGACATAACATGCCATGGCACCAGGTGGGAACAGCCCTGGCAGCTATACTGTCTGACCCTGGACCCCCCCCCACACACACACAGTATAATACATAGGTACAGTAGTTGTGGTATTCTAATTGGTATTAATACACAACATGTGCAACCACCCCTTCCCTTCTACCTGCACACCCACCCACAGGGGGTGCTGCCTCATGGAATATAGGCTGGCACCTGCATTTGTGGTTAAAATTAGTTGAGTGATTTGCGCGGCCCTTCCACCTATGGGGATCCTTCCAACAGCATACTGCCAGGGTGCTTCCTCATTGGAAATGATATTCAGCTCCCTCCCTTGGAAACAGGAAAGACAATATACAGTCCCCTCACCCCTATATAACTCTAAGCATGAAATATCACACTACACAATAATGCAATGGCTGTAACGGTTTTCAGAAAATAAACAACAGGGGTGACAAGGTGACAAGGTACCTTTGTAAATGAGCCTATGGCTCAAAGGTTTTCCAAACTGCTGTCTAAATAAATAAATAAATTTTGGGGTGGATAAAAAGAGAGGGAGCAGTGGAAGCAAACGGAAATAAAAGCATTCAATAATCAGGTTCTAAACTCTATGCAAATCAGCAAAAGGGCAACACATTCCCCCAACTGGTGCACCAATTAACCCCACAGTCCCTGTGCGAGCTCACAGTTTTGATGTGCACACACTGAGCAGTTGCAGGCCTGTGATGTGGAAAAGCTTAGTGCAGCACATTTCAAGATGGTGGCCACGCTGGGCTAGCCGTCGGACTGCTGCATAGTGTGCTTGCGTTTTATGTTTTACTTTAAAGTTTTTAATGTCCTTTAATGTTTTCTAAGTCTTTTTTGCAGTGTATTTTTTTTTATTTCAAACCTGGGCTGTGGAGAAGCTGCTTCGGCGTCTATCTGTTTTCAGCTTCTCGTGTCGATGATTTTGGTGCTCGTGGTTGACTTTCTGGATGGTCCGGATTTCAGGATCCGCGGTCGTTGTGTGGGGTCCTAGTGTGTTCTCGGCACTGGATTGTCTTCTGGGATTTTGGCGGCTTGGTGGCCGCATCCCAGCCTGTGTTTCTAACTTTGGCGTGGTGCCTGCTTGTCTAACGACTCTCTTGATCATTCCTCGAGGAGGAGTTTATCTTTGCGGGACCTGGAGAAAACCAGGAGAAGACGGGATCCACTGTGATTGAGTTCATTAAGGATTACTGGGCACTTTCTGGTATCTTCAAGGCTGTGGCGACTAATTGGGATTTGCAATTGGTCCGTTTGGAGTGGTATTGTCAAGTCAGCAGAGACTACTATGGACTTAGTGTCCTGTTTTCTTGGAGTTTGGGACCTGTTTTTATTTTTGGCTCTAGCTCTGGTGACCTGCACAGGGGTTGGGATCGGGGCCTGTTGGAGGGCTGGCCTTTGTCCCTATTCCCCTAGACTCCCGGCGGAGTCGGTTGGAGGGCTGATCCGGGCTGGAGTCGTGGTGTTGGGTCACCATTGTAGCCTGGTAGCTGCTGCTGAATTGATTTAGTGGAACCTGCGGCTTGATGTGTGGCTTCCTTTGGACATTTGGAGTTCTTGTTTCCTGAATCCAATTTGGAATTTCTGGCTCTTTGGATATATCAAGGATCTGGGGCCAGTATCATCGATTTCTTCAGTGTGCCAATTAAGTGATTTGGAGAGTGCCTACAAGATAAGTGACTGTGGAAACATTAACTGTTTATATTATATTACTATTTTTAAGAAATTTTTTTTTTTTTTTTATCAGCCCAGGTGGTTGACGTATATGGTTTATTGTATTTGAACTCTATTTGTTTTGAGGGATAATTTAGCAGTGAGAGTGCTTGTTTCCAGCTTATAGTCCACCCTCCTTGGTTCAGTGAGAGTGTCCTGGAGGGTGGTCTTTAAATTATTCCCTCTTTGTATTTTTATTTATTTTTACTGTTATTAGTGTTAGTTTGGTGTTTTTATTTTATTATCCCCTGGCCGTGAAATAGTTTAATTTAGTTTATTATTTGTTGTACTAGATTATTGGTTTATTTTACTTCTTTTTAGTGGTGGGTGGTGGTGTTGTCTATTTATTTCATTTGTGGTTTTATTTTGTTGAGCAGCCTGATGTGCTGGCCAGCTCCACCTGCTGTTCGTTACTCAGCCTCCGCTCTCCATGCCCATCGCCCCTTTTTCTTGTCCCCCTTGCCAGCCCATGTTTACCATCGGTGTCGGGCATTAGGGATTGCGCGTAGGGGATGGAGGAATTGGGGGGGGTGCGGAGGGTTGTGGACAGCGGAGGGAGCGGTGCTCTCCCATAGGGGTGGTTAGGCCTCGAAGACGCCCTGGGGCGAAATGGTTTCTGGAGCGTGGTAGTCCCGTTCTGGTTCCCATACCCAAGGGCACCTCCAGTATTGGAGGGCAAGTGGTTGGGACAACTCGTCAACCTCGTCTAACCCGGGCGTTGTAGTGCAATGCCAGATCTGTCTGTAATAAGATGGGTCTTATTGTGGACTTTGTTGCAGGGGCAGATCTGACTTGCATTACCGAGACCTGGTTGGATGGGAATGCGGCCCCGTTTTTAGAGGCTGCTGTTCCTACCGGGTTCTCGGTTATACACCGCCCGATATTGGATCGCGGGGCTGGGGTGGGGGTGGCGATCTGTTTCAAGACCGGATTGGGCCTAACTGGTATTCCAGTTGAGGAGGCAAGATCATTTGAGTGTACTGTGGTAGCTGGTGTGGGGTGCAGGATTACTTTCATTTACTGTCCACCAGGGGATGAGAAGCTTTTCCTGCAGGAAATAGCAGATTTTGCCGCCGACATGGCCTTGGAATCGCCCAGATTGATGGTGCTGGGCAATTTCAATGCGTGGGTCTACGACGAATCTTCACTGTTTGGTCAACATTTCCTCCAGGTGATGACATTGCTGGGCTTCACACAGGTTGTTTCCACAGCTACCCATAAAGGTGGTCACTCTCTTGATCTTGTTTTTCTCCTGGGGATTGAGGCGTCCGATTTGGTGGTGGAACCAGTCAGTTGGTCTGATCATTACTCAGTTGGGTTCAATTTTGAGGCCCCCCTGGGTAAGTCGGCCCCTGTGGAGTTGGTCAAGTACTGCCCATTGCGGGATGTTGTCCCTGAAGACCTGATGGCGGTTCTTGACTTCTCGTTGTTTGACGATTTGTGCTCTGATCCTGAGCGGCTAGTGGTGGCCTATAATGAGACCATCTTGGCTGCTCTCGATCAGATTGCACCTACCCGTTTTTGCCCCCTTCCACGCTGTCCCGTCGCTCCTTGGTTTGTCGAGGCGTTGAGAGGGCTGCGGAGGTTGGGGCGTAGGTTGGATCGTCGTTGGAGGAAGACTGCCTCAGATGCCGACCATCTTATTTTGCTAGAGCATTATAAGCTCTATCAAACAGAAATTTCCCGTAAGAAGGCAGAATTCCTGTCCAGGGAAATTTCCGTTGCACGGAATCGACCGGCTCAGCTCTTCAGAACTGTCGACAGACTGTGCAACCCAGTCTGTCGGCAGATCCGTCGAGTTTTTACACAGAATGACTGTGAGGAGATCGCTCAGTTCTTTGTAAATAAGGTGGAAGACATCCAGAGGTAGTGTCCCCAACCCCACTCTAAGGTTGTTGCAGTTGATCAGTGTCTTGTCATGGAGCCTGGAATTTCCTGGTGTACCTTTGATCTGCCGGATTTCGTAGACACTACGAGGATTGTCCGCGAGATGCGCCCAACGTGCTGTTGTTTGGATCTGGGTCCTACTTCCCTGATTTTGGGATGTAGCGAGTTTATCGGCCCGGTCCTCGCTCAGATTATCCGGTGCTCCTTGGAGACAGGAGTTTTCCTAGCTCTCTGTAGGAAGGGGTGGTGACTCTTCTGAAAAAACTTCCTTGGACCCGGATGACCTAGCTAATCATCACTCGATTCTAACCTCCCTTTGTAGGAAGGTTATTGAAAAGTTGTGATGGCTCAATTGACAACCATTTGACCATCCATAGTCTATACGAAACTCTCCAGTCTGGTTTCGTAAAAGGCACAGCACTGAGACTGCTCTGGTTCGGTGCTCAATGATCTCCTGATGGCGAGAGATCGGAGACACCTGCTCTATTCTGGTTCTTGATCTGTCATCAGCCTCGATACTGTGGATCATGGGGTTTTGCTCGAACGTCTGAGGTCCATCTGTGGACTTTCAGGTATGGTCCTCAGATGGTTTTCATCTTACCTCGAGGGGAACTGAGAGTGGTCTCGGGATTACATTCTTCCGGGGCCTTCTCTCTGCCCTGCGGGGTACCACAGGGTTTGGTGCTTTCCCCCATGTCATTCGCAGTATATATGCTACCCCTCGGAGACATTGTAAGATGGCATGAGCTGAGGTTTCACTGCTATACTGATGATACCCAGCTCTACCTGTCTTTTGCACCTGACCAGGTTAGTGCTGTCTCCGTGCTGAATAGATGCCTTGCAGATATCCAAGACTGGATGAATATCAGCAGTTTAAAGTTGAATCCGGGAAAGACTGAGGTTATGGTTGTGGACCCCGGCCGCAGGGTTGGGGGTTTGGGGGTGGGGTCCCCCTCCGGAATAATTCTGGGAGGACCAGATCCCCATTTCTGAATGGGTGCGTAACCTGGGTGTAGAGCTTGACACAGATTTGACCCTTCGTTATCAGGTGTCTGTTGTTGTCAGGACTGCATTTTTCCATCTTAGAAACATCTCCAGGATTAGGCACCTGGTTCCTCCTGGTGATTTGCCGGTTTGGTCCAGCTTTGTGACATCTCGCTTGGACTACTGTAACTCCCTGTACCTAGGGCTTGCTGGGTTAATATCCCGCTTGCAGCTAGTGCAGAATGCAGCAGCACGCTTGCTGACGGGGTTTCAAGAAGATCTCATATTACCCCAGTGTTGCGCTTTCTGCACTGGCTGCCATACAAGTGGCGGATCACCTTAAAGTAGGTCTTTGACCTACAAAGTCCTACACGGCATGGTCCTGACTACTTGAAAGAGCTTCTGCTGCCTTACACCCTCTGAGACAGCTTCGGGCTGACGAGGGGCTGGAGACTCTGAGGGTTAATTTGAAGTTTTCTGGAGCCTGCTGCTCGCGTGAAGGGCTCCACCCTCTGGAATTCTCTACCCCGTCCGCTCCGAGAGAGTACAACGGTGGACATTTCTAAAAGGGCTCTAAAGTTCTTTTTATGGGATAAGGCTTTTCCATCTATATTGTAATTGGTTTTATTTGTTGTAATTGTTGTTCTGCACTAGTTGCTAAGAGCATTGCTAAAGTCATGCAGGAAGCCCAGATATAAAGTTAACAAGCTAGCTAGCTGAACAATTGGGAAAGTGTTTCGGTAAAAACCCAGTACTCACAACCTTTGATGAACTGGTGCAGGTTGTTGGGGGACATCTCCTCTTTTCAGACAACTTGAAAGAACAGACAGGAAAGGCTTGGAATGCAGGTGATGCTCCTCTTCACCCCACAAAGGGACTTGTCTTCACCCACCTTGACTGTAGGTAGGCAATCTTCACCCCACAAAGGGACTTGTCTTCACTCACCTTGACTGTAGGTAGGCAGAAGCAGCTCAAGCAAGCAGGCAGGACCTCAAAGCATAGGTCCTGACAGGAAGGTCGGTCTCTGAACTGGTAGGAAAATGAGGCAGTAGCTTTGGTTACCTCACTCTCCACAGCAGACAACAAATTCTTCAGCTGGCTTTGGATATTTGTGACACCAAATATCACAATTCATTAGGCTGAGGTAAATCCCAATTCTGGGGGATCCACCAACATATTCAGTCACCAGTTCTAGACCGGTACAGAAGGCACCAGCTTCAGGATCTTCTATGTGGCAGAAACAGGAGCAGATAAAAACGACACCGTCCCGTTTACTGTCACTGGAAAGTCTCACTCTGACTCCTAGCTTGCGCAGAAGGCACAAAATGCAGGCTTTTCAGTCTGTCAGTAGCAAAAGATGACCAGAAACATTCATTCTCATTTCAAAGTCTCATTCAAAGGCACACAGACAAACTGCCAACTTCAGAATCCTCAGGTTTAAAACTCAGTTTCTGATTGGTCCACACAACTAACGAGCTCTTTATCCTGATTGGATGTACTGCAGCTACCAATCAGATCCTATGCTGTTATCCAGCAACCTCTGCAAAGATGGCCACCATCAAACAGTTCTTTCAGCTCAGTCACTTTCCATAAACTATAAAAATATTATTGTTCACTGTTGGCAGCATTTGGCTGGATGGCTGGCACCCTCCTGGTCCCTGCTGAGGGTCACTAGGGCCAGGGGTTACATTTCTGGGACAGAAGCCAAGTCTCTGGCCCCATTTTAAAAGCTCCCCTAGTGGAGCTGAGTCTCTAAACAGCCATCCTCCGCCACTAAGCAGTACGGGACTTGTAGTGCCTGGTGGTTGCCATTTTCCTCATTACTCCACTACCCACTAGAGACATTGGCAGGGTTAAGGAGTGCTTTAAAAAGTTATTTTTTCTTCTTTTCTGTTCCCCTCAGCCCCATTGGCAGTCCAGTGGGGCTGGGGAGAACTGTCTTTCCTTGTGGTGCTTCTGCCACTTCTTGCGAGCACCTAGGAGGTGCTAGTCCATCAATGCAGCCTTTTTCTGGTGCTCCCCAACCCACTGTGCTGCAGTTTGGGGAGTGGGAGAGCAAATGAGCTGTGCAGCACTCTGGCTGCTTGTAGATAGGCACAAGAGGTGCCATATTTAACTTTTAACTGCTCTCCAGCCCCAATTGCAGCTCAGGGGAGCTGGGGGAGTTAGGAGGACCAGGCGGCATCACTGGCCATGAATTTGCAGGTGCAGAAGGAGCCAAAGCAAATTACAGCACTCCCTGGCCCAAACTGCAGTAAAGTATCGGGCTGGGGGATCAAAGAAATGGATAGCTGCAGGTGCTGTAGAAAGCATGCGGGAGCCAGGTAAGCTCCCAACCTTGGGAGGGAGGGTTACATATGGAAATACATACAACAGCAAATGCACACTGCTTGGTGCCACAGCACCAGTTGTTCCCCCCAACTCCCCAATGACACCTCCCATGCTTCTTTTGCACCCAGTAGCCCAGTTTCAGACCCTGTCCCACTGGTGTACACCACTTGAACCACCTCCTGGCTGGTCTAAGTGGTTTCCCTTACTGCGTCTATGTTAAGGTTTACAAAATACTAAAAAAGATGTTGCAGTTCCACTGTGGCATGCACCCCCTTGCAACCCGGCTCACTGGATTGTTTGCCACACCCTTGGTGTAAAGGGGTTTGGTGCAGCTGCTTTAGGATTTGACACAGGACACATTAGAAAATCATGAATAATGTAAGTTGTGATGCAAGGCTCCCATTGTGCCTTTCTAGCCCTTTTGAAAATCTGACCTGTGGTCTACAGAACTGGACACAGTATTCTAGGTGGGGTCTTACCAGTGATTTATACAGAGGCAACACCACCTCCCTCTTCCTGCTGGTGATACCCCCTCCCTATGCACCCCTGCACTCTCCCTACCTACTGCCTTGTCACATTGCCTGGCCACCATTAGGTCCTCCAATATGATTAGTCCCAGGTCTCTCTCTCCTGTTTAGCAGTAGGCAATACCTCTCCAACCATTTTGTATGCTGTCCCTGGGTGTCTGTTCTCTAAGTGCATTCTTTTGCATTTTTTCACATTGAAACCCAGCTGCCATACCCATGACCACTCCTCTAGCTTTCTCAGCAAGTTCTGCTGCCGGTTTCCTGAGTGATGTTGGCTGCAACCCATCTGGTCCTTGGTTTTATCTATCTTTAGGGCTGCCAGCCCTTTCTGGACACTTTCACTTGTAAATATTGGCTGCCGCTTTTCCAGGACCCCTTAGTGGTCGCTTTGATGCCACTGTCTGGCAGGGTCCAATTGTCCTCCCTAGTGAAACTTGAGCAACCTTAATCATTATGGATGGTGGCCTTTTGCCTGTACTCCTCTATCATCTTATTTGACCTTCTTTTAACTTTATAATTTTCTCTCCTTTCTTCTTTTCCTCCATATATCAGAAGAACTGTTTTTCACTGCTCTTGACCCCTTCCACAATATGCAGCTGTGTCTGCTTTAGCCTCCCTAACTGCCCTATTTGCCCCCTATTGTTAGAAAATATTCTCCCCATTCTTTCTTTCTCCTCTCTTCTTTATATTTGTAAAAGGCCTTTTTCTTGGCCCTCACTGCTTCCCTGACTCTTGCTGAGAAGTATAACACTCTCTTGAACCTGTTCTTTTTGGTTACTGTTCTCATGCATAACTTAAATGCTTTGAGAGTGGCACCCTTGATTGCTACCCATCTCTCTTCTACCCCACCTATTTTGTCCACCAGATTAACTTTTCCATGACCAGCTTCCTTAGGCTGTTGAAGTCCACCCTTCCAAAATCAAGAACCTCAGCTCTTGAATGGGATTTTCCTTACCCAAGGGCCAGTTTGAACTGAATGGAGTTATTCTCACTGTTCCTCAGTGGTAGAGATGCAGCAAATTTAAATTCCACCGGCGAAGTGCCCGCAAAGTGGGCACTTCATGTTGTCACTTCGCTACACAGAGTGAACCGTATAAAAGGCTCACTTTGCCTTGTAATTATTACTTTGAGTTGTCATTCCACTTTAACATGAAGTAAGGTGAAGTGACAACAATATTGGCAGCCCCCCACACACACACAGTCACCAGAATTAATGTGCATCCCCAAAGTGCTACTTTCTTGTGTCCAGAAAACTCCCCAGTGCTGACGAAGTGAAATGAGAGCACATCAAGAATGCAAAGTCTCTCAGAATTAATGGCGCACCCAGTCATGCATGCAGTGGTCACACACAGTCACCAGAATTAATGTGCATCCCCAAAATGCTACTGTCTAGTGCCCAGAAAATTCCCCAGTGCTGACAAAGTGAAATGAGAGCATAACAAGAAATGCAGTCTCCCAGAATTAATGGCACACTCAGTCATGCATGCAGTGGTCACACACAGTCTCCAGAATTAATGTGCATCCCCAAAATGTGACTGTCTTGTGTCTAGAAAATTCCACAGTGCGATGAAATGCTACTGTCTTGTGTCCAGAAAATTTTCCAGTGCTGATGAATTGAAATGGGAGTGTAACAAGATATGCAAAGTCCCCAGAATTAATGGCACACTCAGTCGTGCGTGCAGTGGTCACACAGTCACCAGAATTAATGTGTATCCCCAAAATGCTACTGTCTTGTGTCCATAAAATTTCCTGGTGCTGATGAAGTGAAATGAGAGCATATAAAGAAATGCAGTCTCCCCAGAATTAATGGTGCACTGCAAACGCACAGACAGATTAAGATTGCGCTGCGTGCTTAAGAGATGCATACGAAAAGGCACAACAAAACCTAACCAGTGCTCACAACAAGTCACAAATCCAAATCTGGAAAGGAATACCTTTTGCTGGCTGGGGGATTAGTATATGGCAGTAACAATCCACTACCAGTAAAGATACCACAAAGCAGTACAAACAATTCATGCAGGTGCAGTGGATAGCAGGTTCACACTGCTGCAATTACTCTGTGGCACAATAAATGGTGTCTGATTTAATGGCATGAATCACACACACACACTCACACACACTACAAGTATTGCATAGCAAATTGAAAACCTTTAGTAATATAACCAAATGTTTTAAACAAACAAATTATACAGTGCTGCACCACAACAATTGTCACAAAAAATGCCAAGAATTACTGAAAATATTACTGTGCGTACATTAACACAGTTATACCAGAAAAATATAACCAAAGCAGAAAGACTGCCTTTTTCTCCCAGTTAATCTACCTACACCACAAATATGCTCCTCCCCCAAAGTACACTTCACAGTACACAGACTGACTGTTCTAAATTAACATTAAAAATCCACACACAAACACTAAACACTCAATGATATGAGCACAGGACGGTTTCCTACAATCAATATACTAAATTTTGAGCAAAAAAAAAGACTCAAAACGGCATTTTTTAACAGCTTTCAGAGGTTTTGAATCGCAGAGCTCTGAGAGCAAACTGTCTCTAGCTACCACTACACATACACTGCCCAGGCCAGAACTGAGGCTGTGCAGAACAGTCTAGAGCCTATGTGACCTGCAATCCCATGAATCACTGCAGAATTTCATTTGCAGCTCAAATACAAGGGGAAGTGAGGTGAAGTACATCGATTTCAATGTACTTCACCTTAAAATTGGTGAAGAAGTGGTTTGGGGAAGATGGAATAATGCAAAGTCACTGGATTCAATGGATGTCGTTGCATTCATCATTATGATGTGAAGTACTCCGCTTCACATTGTGGAGTACTGCACAGATTCCGTGATTCATGGAGTAACTAGGTTACACTTCGCCCACCTCTACTTACAGTACTGTAACTCACATGCTGTACAGGAAGGAACACGACTACTTATGGCTGTACTTCCTAGATGAGCTGAGCCTGTATCTTAAAACTCCCCAATTTAAAAACTCTTATTAATGAGTACAGTGGTGGTGATTAGGTGAAGTCTGGAGAGGTACTACAAAACAGGCTTACAATACATGCACGTAACTAGTAAAAAATTAATTTTGTGATTTGTGACGTGATTGTAAATCGTGATTTGTGACTGCGTTTGTGACCATGATGATAAAGACCATGATTCGTGTGAGATAACCAATATGAAACTGTATGGGAATGTGACTGCCTACATCTGTACTTCCTTGAGTTGTAGCACAAAACTCCCCAACTTAAAAACCTCTTATTAACGAGTACTGTGGTGGGGTGGTGAAGCCTGGAAAGACACTACAAAACAGAATCACAATACATCCAAGACTCGTGATGATGGCCCTGACTTAAAAACGCATATTAATGAGTACAGTGGTCATGCAGAGATATGTACCACACCAGTCCTGTACTCTGAAGGGCAGCCAAAGAAACAACTGTGACTTAAGTTAGAGATGGAGATTGGGCCATAAAGAATTGCAAATGCACAACATAGACAGATTAAGATTGCGTTGCATACTGAAGGGATGCAGATGCAAAGGCACAACACCTAGCCAGTGCTCACCATCAGAAATTCAAATCTGGAAAAGAATACCTTTGCCGGTTGGGGTGGGCCGGGGGGTGGGGGCAGTGTACTGCAGTAACAGTCACTAGTACTAGTACCGGTAAAGATACCACAAAGAAGTACCAAAATCACATAGCTAGCAGGTTTGCATTGCTGCATTTACTATGTGGCACAATAAAAGGTGTTTGATCTGAGGACATGCGTCTCACACACACACTATGTAATAATAATAATTTTTATTTATATGGCACCTTTCTGATTTCAAGGCGCCAAACAATTTAAGACAAATAAAACCACATTATAAAATTCCATAATACTTAATACAATTAAAATCAGATCAAATAAACAAATCAACTCTCCAAGAAAGCTTTTTGCCAAGGAAACATTTTCAATCCATTCTTAAATTCCACCACAGAAGTGCACTCCTGTAACCGATGGGGTAGAGAATTCCAAAGGGTGGGAGCAGCATAGGAAAAAGCTCTAGCACCAGAAGATTTCAAATTCACCCTTGGAATCTCTAGCAACCCCTCGTCGACTGAGCGGAGTGATCGCTCTGGGCAGAATGGAACCAGAAGTTCTTTCAGATAGGCCGGACCCTGACTGTGTAGGGCTTTGAAAGTCAGTAAACCGACTTTAAAGGTGATCCACCACCTTACTGGCAGCCAGTGCAGTTCAAGCAGCACCGGAGTAATATAGCAGGATCTTCTTGAGCCCACCAAAAGCTGGGCTGCAGCGTTCTGCACTAGCTGCATGCGACGGATTTCAGCCCCTGAAAGGCCTAGATCCAGGCGCAAGGACACAAAATGTGTAGCAAATTGAAAACTTCAGGAATATAACCACGTATTTTAAACAAACTAAAATTATGCACTGCTGCACCACAACAATCAGCAAAAAAGTCAAGAATTATTGAAAATATTACTGTTTACATTAACACAGTTATACAAGAAAAATATCACCAAAACAGAAAGAACTGTCTTTTTCTCCAAGTTAATCTACCTACACCACAGATACGCCCCTCGCCAAAAGCACACTTCCACTTTTTTTTTTTTCAAACAAAGACCGACTGTGCCTTTTGATTTTGTGTCAGTGGAGCAGTGCAGATAGTTTTTTTTTCATAGCACTCTGCCTCCAAAACCGACATTGAAATTGCACCAGGGGAACAGTACTTTAAGGGGAATAGAGCTGTACTGCTTTTACTTTGATAGGGAACTAAACACTGCAAGGGGAATAGAGTTGTACTGCATTTTACTTTAGTAGGGAACTGGACACTGCTTGAATAGATCTTTTACCCAGCTAAGCTACTCTGCTCACCAGACTGCTTTAAACCGAGCCTGAACCCATTGCTTTTTTTTCTGTAACCTCACAGCCTGTAACACTGCTATATCAATTTAAACTGCATAATTACAACTTTGTTGCATGTTAAACTACGTAGATGTACTAGTTCCTCCTCCCTACCTACCTCTACTTATAGCTGCCTTTTTGGGTCCCTTCCTGCAGTGCGATGGCGAGGGCAAGCTGTTCACCCCACCCCACAGCCACCGAATTTCCCCTTGCGGACAACGGAGCAGCACCAGAGAACCCAGGTAGCGATCCCAGCTTGCAGCTGCTTCAGGGAGCTCTAGCCCTGCCTGCGCTATGTGCAGGCTCCCCACCGCCCCCACCACCACCCTTGGTGAGCTCCTCCTTGTATAGTGTTGACCTCGTGAGCGTGTAAACCAATCAGCCCACTTTCTCATTAGCTCCTTATATTATTTAGCCACTAGTGGCCACTGCAGAGCAGCTTTCAAATCTACTTCTGAAAAAAAAAAAAAGCAGTATCTCACATTAGCAATTATTATGCTATGCCTAACCTTATCTTCCCTTCCACGCTCATCCCACCCTATTCTACCTGGCTCACTGCCACTTCTCTCTTCGGTTGCAAAGCTACCCCTCCACTCCTCTTCTGCACTAGTGGACCACAACCGGTACCACTGGCATAATTGGTCCCTTGGGGCCTCTAGCCTCCCTCCCTCCCTCTTTCCATGCTGAGCTACCAGCCCCATATATCCCCTTCTACTCAGACCCTAATCCTAACTCGCTAACTCCCAACCATCTCCCTCGACGCTGGTCATCACTAAAGACCATGTACTTAGTAAGGCACACCCTGGCTCTCCTTCTCCTTATAGCTGGGGACGTAGAATGTAACCCAGGTCCACCAGCAACCATAGCTGTCCAACCCTCCGCACCAACTACGCACCTCCCTAGAGGTTTTAAAATTGTCCACCTAAACATATGCAGCATCCTAAACAAAAAAGCAGCCCTACAAACCACTGTCCTAGCCCTTCACCCTGATATTGTTCAGCACCTAATGTTATTGAAATGTTAATGAAAATGTACCTTCAATATTGTATTATGACTGTCTCATCCATTGTTTTGTACCAAACATATTTATGTATGTTTTTTTCTTCTGTATTACTGTACCATTGTAAACCCCCCAACCCCAGGGCGCATATGGAATCGAGCGGTACTCTGCTCAGTATGCCTTCCTGGTAAATCTCTTAAATAAATAAATAAATAGTGTCTGTCAGTACACAGACTGAATGTTGTACATTAACATTCAAAATCCACACACAAGCAATGAATGCTTGATGATATAAGCACAGGAGGGTTTCCTACAATTGATGAACTAAAGTTTGAGCAAAAAAAAATTACTCCAAAAGGCTTTTCTAACAGCTTTTTGAAGGTTTGAATTGCAGAGAGCTGGCACAGCAGACTGTCTCCAACATCTTCTGACACACACTACCCAGAACTGTGGCTGTGCAGAACAATCTAGAGCCCATGTGACCTGAAATCCCATGAGTCACTGCAAAATTCACCTTTAGAGCTTAAAACAAGGCGATGTGAGGCAAAGTACCTTGTTTTCAATGTACTTTGCCTTAAGATTTGTGGAATAGTGGCTTGGGGAAGGCAGAGTAACACAAAGTCATTGCTGTCAGTGGACTTCACGTTGCCCATCACGACACAAAGTACTCTGCTTCGCGTTGTATAGCACTTTGAGAATTTGCCTTGACCCCGTGAATCACTTCACGGAGTGAACTGAGGCCACTTCGACCACCACTACTCAATGGCTCTCCTATTCTCACAGCTCTTACCACTTGCAAGCAGGTGAGCACTACATCGATGACTGCAGTCTGCCCAGTGGGTCTCTTAACTAGTGGTACCAGTAACATAGAAACATAGAATTTGATGGCAGATAAGGACCACTTGGCCCACCCAGTCTGCCCATTTCCCTACCTAATGGATAAGTTGCAGATCCTAGTTAACCAGCAGCCTACTTCTTCCTACCCCCACCCCCTAGAATTGCCTTATGACTGTCCCATGCATGCTTGATTTCCACCACTGTTTTTGACTCCACAACCTCCTCCAGAAGGCCATTCCATGCATCCACAACCCTCTCTGTGAAAAAATACTTCCTTAAATTACCTCTGAGCCACCCCCCCCATCTTCAAATTGTGCCCCATTGTTCTTGCACACCTCTTTTTTTGAAAGATGCTACCCTCTTGGACTTTGTTGATTCCCTTGAGGTACTTGAAAGTTTCTATCATTGGCAAGGTTAGAGGATTGGTCAAATGTATGGCAGCTTAGATTCAATGCTAAAGAAGTGCAAGGTAATGCACCTGGGAAACAAAAACGCAGTCCTGGAAGCAAAACTTGACTATTTGCTTATATTTGAATTCTGAGACCAAAGACTTCCAAAGTGACTTAACATGTGCTTTTGTTGGTAAGTGTGATACAGTATTTATCTTTCATTTTGTATTAAAAGTGTGCTAATACAGTATTTCTGTGTATAAAAAACAGTGGTGTGCAAAAGTTGCCACTTTTTACTCTCTGCCTTTTTCAAACACAGCCCTTCCCACACTTTTGCTCACATTCCAGAACCCTCGAGTACTAAACAGTATCTAGTTTGCTAAGACAGCCAGCAAACTGCACATATTTGTGAACAGTCATCAATGGATCATGTAGTCATGACAAACACAGAGAGGGAAGTACTGTATCTCACTGTCTTGTACACACCAGATGAAAGACTCTGGGTAGCAGATTCAGCAATGATGTAGCACTCCGCACCCACTCATGCTATATTTTTATTTACTGTAAAAGATACAGTATGTTGACGTGAACATCTGTGCTGTGACGTTACTTGACATTGATACTCTTACACATCCTGTGCTCATGCTCCTAACCCGCTTCCGCTATGACCACTTTGCTACCAGCTACTGCCATGACTGCTTCCCTGTTCCTAAACTAACATAAATTACCACTCTGAATTTCAGTTCATTTCTGTTATGTCTTACTAAATCACTGGACTTTGAAATCCATTCGATATTTGATAGCAGTCACCTTCATAAGATTACATTTAGATTAAATTTAGAGTTTGCCAGAACAGGATATCTGTCATAATCCATTTCTGAAACTTGTGTGGGGGGGGGGGTGAGAAAGCATCCTGGGAGACCTCCACACCTGGTTTCAGCTTTCATAAATTAAATGGTGGGAGGCAGTATAGCACAGTGGTTTAAGGTTCTGAGCTGCAAATCTGGAGACCTGGGTTTGAATCCCACAGCCCCCACTTGCATACTGTGTGACCCTGAGCAAGTCATTTAACTTCCTTGTGCTCCCAGGTCACACCTGTAAACAAGCGTTCAGCTTAATGTGCTACTCCTGGTTAAACAATTGGAAAAAAAAAAAAACAGGCAAGTTAAAAAAGGGGAGGTGTCGCTCTTACTGTAAACAGTGATATCAAAACAATTAACATCGCTGAAAAAATCAAAACACATGGTACCAGCACTGAATCCCTTTGGATTAAACTTCTTTTTGATGACTCTGAGCCAGTAATTGTAAGTACTTGTTATAGGCCATCAAATTCATCTATTGATACCTTTGAAGCATTACTTCAGGAAATTGAACAAGCTTGTAAACTCAGCGACATGATTGTTATGGGCAATTTTCCCTGAATGAAAATAATTTGTCAGATCATACAGCTACTACTAGCAAAGGTAAACAGCTTTTAGCAGCTTGTGAGCAATTACTTTTAAAACAATGTATTCACTCTCCCACCGGGGAGACAATATTTTAGATATTGTTTTCTGTAGCGGACACTTAAAGGGGAACTGTCATCTATAGGATTTCTTAATGTCTGAAAGCCCATAGAAAGCTAATTTAAATGAGCCATTGTGTTTATCTGTGAGTATTTGCAGTCCAGAATTATTCATATGTAACCCCTGGGCGGCAACCCCCCCAGTGTTACACTCCTGCCTACTACCCTGGACATAGGCTAAGGGGGTAGGGTTTGCTAACTTATAACATTTTTTAAAACCTTTGCGCAGTGCCTCCACTCAGGGTGCTTTACGTGGGTGAGACGGTACTGGGTGTAGCCCTCTGAGCTGCTACACCACCCATGGTGACCAGTTACCTTCCCCAGACATGCCCCAATACACAGTTCCCCACAGTTCCACATTTTGCATTAAGGGCTCTCTCTAATAATATGCTCACATGGGATTTCAAACAACAACAACAACAAGATATTTATTTTTGGGGGGATAAAGGAGCTAGAAAGGGGAAACAGGAGGAGTAGAGGTTATCTTACCATATTTACACATGTACAGAGATCATTTTGGATTTTGTTGGTGAACCCTCCAGCTGGATGGCTACATATTAACAGGCAGACATAAATCACATTTTACCATTCGACTTAAAGACATCCAGCTCCTTGACTATCTAGCTGCTGATAAAACAGATGTTAAACATAATTATAAATAATACCCACACTGGTACCAGTCCCAGATACCACAGAAACTCCGCAATCTCATACCATATTGGTTAAACAGATACCACAGTCCAAGATGTTGCAGGCCTGATGGAGTTGCAGCTGGTCGAGATGGCCGGCTATTAATTTGAGGGTGGGGGCAACTTGGAAACAGATTTTTGTAAAGCAGCAAATTACTATTTACAACTACAGCAGGGATTGCCCTGCACTTGCAGACAAATCAGGGATTGCCCTGCACTTACAGACTTCTGAACATTCCAGAATAAACTATGTCGATCCTACATCCAGAACATTCAGCACAATACTTGAAAGTCCCATTCCAAGCAATAAGGATGATACTTTTGTTAAGCATCCGATATGCAATTCAAATATGGTCACATCCAGTACTTTATACACCAAAAGGCATCCATCCAGAGTAAGTTGGCAACGACTCTTTAATCAAGCATCCCATACTTTAGTCACAGGCAGTCACATCCAGTACATTCTATATACCAACAACATTATCCACAAGCGGAGTCCTATCCAGCACGTCTAGCCATTTAACACTTATACCAAGTGCTCTTAGACGAAATTCTGTGCAGACACGGGTACATTCTCTTTAAGGTATCTTTGACATTAACATGCTCTGGGGCCTCCTATCTCATGAAGTGGCAAGTGCGTCTTGGCAGACAGCTCCACGATGG
This sequence comes from Neoceratodus forsteri, assembly GCA_016271365.2. Lineage (NCBI taxonomy): Eukaryota > Metazoa > Chordata > Ceratodontiformes > Ceratodontidae > Neoceratodus > Neoceratodus forsteri. The sequence continues at coordinate 1,746,320,591 of CM057449.1, forward strand.
CAGGACTCTAACCCATAGCTACACATTTATATGATTCACTAAGCCCAGCATCTTACTGCACCTGCAACTTAGCCATTTGGGCCACAGACAAGATGCATCCATTACTTGAACTAGGCAGTCTCTTATGGGGTTAGTAGCCCAGACTGATGATTTCAATACTTCACACTTAACAGCACACATTTCTTAATGGGGCATGGAGCCCCCAACATTACTTGCTTAGCTTCGCCCTCGCACCTGGGGTACGAGGGTACTCACTCAGATCCTCCACGGGTCACATCCTCAATCGAAGGCATCCTGAAGACTTGTTCAGCTCTCTCACTGCTGAGGTACTTGGTCAGTGCTCTCACCACTGCATGATGTCATCTGGTCTGGTCAGCGCTCTCACCGCTGCTGGACATCTGATTCTTCGGTCCACATCTTTCCCCGACATGGGAGGGAAGGCTAGCCTCTGGAGGACAGTACTGGCAACCTCCAGACTAGCTGTTGCAGAAAGCACAATTACTGTAGCTAGTTAACTGTTAACTGAAGAAAATAACAAACGCCCTCTGAAGACTGAAAGGGATTGAATTAAGTGGCCCAGGCCTGATGGCATGGCTGGAGCCTGAGCCCCTTCCCCATGGGGGGCTCCCAGCAGGCTGGAGCCTGCTCTGCTGCTCTTTCTCTCAGCTCTGCATCTCTGAATCTCCTTCTGAATCTCCAGACTAACTGGCAACATTGTCTCTTTATAGAGCTCCTAGCTCGACTCCTGATTGGTAGCAGGGATGGGGTGACATGTCTCCAAGTTGCTGAAGGACCTGTCAATCAGAACACTTGAGGCACAATTGGGTTGTGGAATTTGCACCTAAAATAATGTCCCTGTAAGCCCCCATAAGCACTTGGGTGCTTACCCATAGGATGCAGTGAATGTTCTGCACAAGTCCTGGCTTTCTATTGCTGCAATTCCAATTGGCTGTACTGCTGGCAATGGCTGCTTAACTCACTGTCCCTTACAGCAGATTAGATACAGTCCTGAATAATGTCCTGGTGTAGCCAGAAAGAAGTAATTATTTGCCCCACAGTTCTATAGCTTAAAGGCTATACTTGCAGTCCCTGCACAGATGAAAAACATGGCTCTTTTACTTTTCCTGTCGCTACTGCACTTATGCAAGCTCCCCTTGCAGCAGCTGACAGGCTGACACACAGAGTCCCAGATACTGGAATTGCCAGGGAAACAGTACTCATTTTAACTTTAAACACTTTTCCCCACATGCACAGTACATTCCCAACAAGCAGCAACAGTTCTATTATGTAAAACATTTTAATTCTTTACTTTTCATCTGAAGCTGAACACAGCTACCCTGGAGGCAGTCAGACACACTGTTATGCATTATTCAGATGACTGGGGCCCTGCACAGGCATGCTCAAATGAGCCCCGATCAGAACTCCTTTAATTCCCATCTGAGCAGTCCCCCAGCAGGCTGTCCATGATCACCGGGTCCCAAATAGGTGGAAGGGATCCCGGGACCCACAGTACAGTCCCTGAGGTGACCGCAAAACAAGCGGCTCCACATCAAAGGCGCTTTGAGTGCCAACGCGACTCCCGCTGTCCTGGAGGCAGCACTTTTGCAGTGGGAGCTTGCAGTCAGCAGTTTAAGCCCCGAGGGGCTATATTTTCATTCGGGCTTTAGGCTGGGGCACTCATGAGGGCAAAGCAGCACCTGGGAAGCCAGAAACATTAGAAGCCAAGTCAGAAGAAGCCCAAGAGACAGCGGGAGAAAGACAGAACAAAACAGGCTAAGGTAAACCCAGACTGGCATTTCTAGGAACCCACATTTGCAAGGGGGTTACACATATGTAAATGAGTCTGCAATTAAGGGCAGGGAGCAGCCATCTGTTTTAGGCTTCTGACAGGAAATTATGTCACCGAGGGTCCTGACTCTGTTTTGACTGTAGGTTAAATAGGAAATTGCCAGTTTTATTAAGTGTGTATTAAGTGTGTTTTAAGGTGTTGTTACAGCACTTTCTATATTTATAATTGCTTTGTATGTGCATTGGAACTAGTGAGTTAATCACTTTTACATTTCAAACTGTTAGCAAAAAATAATCCATCTTCAGGATTGCTTTAACCTCTAGGCTATACTGCCAGCTGATCATCAAAAACTACACATCTCAAGGCTGGCTCTGTGTTGACAACAGGTATTGGGGGCCCCATAGCAGGATATCCAACCCTGTTTCTGTTCATGTCAGTACAGATTTCTGGGGCTGCCACAACACCAACTTCTGTCTTTTTCCCTTCCCTCTCTAACAGCCTCTTCTCTTACAATTTTGAGTGTGAACTAAGGTCTTCAGGATGCAAATGTGGCTCCTTACCTACTGGCCTGGCATCGTGGGGCCAGCCTTGGAATGTGTAGTTTAAGCAAAAAAACTAGTTGGGAATATTGTTTGGCGAATTCTACCAACAAATTAAATGGCAAATACTTTTACTCTTATATTAACTCCTTAAAAAATAGTATGTCAGATAGACCCTTTAGTATCTATCAGGGAAATAATGCTAGACCCCAAAAGCATAGCCAACATATTTAATTATAAATATTATGAGAGTTTTGGTCACGCACAAGTACCGCTCACCACCCCAATCTAAGTGACACTCTGCAGATAACATTATCAGAAGATCTTATTACCTCAAACCTACTCTCACAGTAGATGGAACAAAACTGTCCAGGACCAGAAAATATAGCCAGGAACTGTCTGTACCTGTTAACGGTGTCCCTTGTCCATCCTTTAAAGTTACTGTTTGAAGGTTGCCTTCCATCAGATTTTGTCCCTGAACAATGGAAAAGGGCATATGTTACTCCATTTATAAAAAAGATCCCAAATCAAACTGGGACAACTATAAACCCATCAGCCTGACTGTCCACATTGGCAAAATCTTAGAGAGTCTAATTAAAGATATAATTACACATATTTTAGATGCTCAGGATCCTGAACAGCATGATTTCCAAAAGGGATGGGGCTGTTTTGCAAATCTCATACGTTTTTACAAAACAATCAGCTATCATCTGGATAAGAAAACACCTTGTGATGTCATCTTTCGCAACTTCAGTAAAGTTTTTGATGTCTCACCTCATGGGGGACTAATAGCTAAGCTCACTAGTTTGAACATCAAAACAGATGTAAACTGGATAGGTAATTGGCTATGTGACAGATCTCAGAGTTCTGATAAATGGCCATTGATCAGATCCGAGATGGGTCACTAGTGGGCCCCCCAAGGGTCTGTCTTGGGTCCCTGCTTATTTCAGGTTTTCGTTTCTGATATGATCCATAAATGCCTCTCTACTACAATAAAGTATGCAGGCGATGTTAAAATCGGTGGCTCTTGTGAAAACATTAAACAGGCTGCCACTATACAAGATGACTTAGATAAAATTGTTGCCTGGGTGAACACATGGAGCATGAAACTAAACACCACTAAATGTAAATTAATGCACCTGGGCCCCACTACACTGATTACTCACTACACATTAGGAGATTCTACACTTAAATCTACTACTGATGAAAAAGATTTAGGGATAATCATTTCAAACGACTTGGGTAACTCAAAGCAAATACAGGAATCTGTTAAAAAGCAAATACAGAAATTTGGTCAATCAAGTGTAATATTAAATATAAAGATAGTAAGGTACTAATTCTCCTATTTAGAGCATATGTTAGGCCACACCTCAAGCATGCCTCACAGCTGTGTTGTCCTTTCATAAAAACAGAATGCACTGTTTTAGAAAAGGTCCAATGGAAATACACAAAACATATTGCTGGCCTAGAAAATGAACCGTATGAAAATAGACTTAATATCCTGAATACTATGACACTAGAAACTAGAATGGTAAGGGAGGGATCTGCTTTTTATGTTTGCTTGCACGCATGTGCAAGAAACGTAGTGCCATCATCTGAGATTTCGGAGGTGTGTCACCCCCTCTTCCAGTTCAGTCAGTGTGTTGGCAGGCGCGGCCCCTGTAAGCCAATGCATGCTGGAGCTGTCTATGACAAGCTCCAAAATGCAGTGGCATACAGTTGAAAGGGGGAGCTACGCTTCAGTGAGCAGCGATAAGATATCGCCTGCTCATGCGCGCACTCCCCTACACACACACCACAGCAGCACGATACTGCGTGGCTGCCCCTTTCCCTCGCACACACACGCATAAACCGACACGGGGTGCCTAATCCCCATCGGGCTTGTGCTGCGCTTCCCTCCAGTTTTTCACATGCCACGCTGGGTCCACCCCAGCGTGTACCCATAGAATAGCCGACGGGTGCCCAATCCTCGTCGGCTCCACAGTCCTCACCCCTGAGTACTGGGTGCCACACTGGGAGCCCACCCCAGCATGGCAACTGATCATATGGCCGACGGGCTGCCCAATCCCCGCCAGCTCCACAGCCCCCAAGCCGTCCTTGTGCCACCCCAGCATGGCAAGCGTCCAATGTCATCTTTTTTTTTTTACCTGCAAAATAAAACAGTCCCACGGCGCTTCTCCCAGCCCCCACAACCCGCACCCACCCACTGCGCACCTGCCTCCCCACCCCCCTCACCCCATACTTACCTCTGGAGCTCGGCGTGACGATCTTCGGTGGACCGGGAACACATCTGCACTCTTCAAAGCCGACCGCGAACTGAGGAAATGCCAGTAAGCTGTATAATGGGCTAGATAGGGGGTTTTCAACTTTATTGGATATCTCAGGCATTTTATTTAATTTTTGCACCAATTTTTCAACATGGGGTTTTGGGACCCCTTCTCATAAATGATGTCACTGTCATGGCGTTATTCAGGCCCGAAGGGTGATTTTGCAGTCACTGCGCAAAATCACCCTTTGGGCCTGAATAACGCCATGACAGTGACATCATTCATGAGAAGGGGTCCCAAAAACCCCATGTTGAAAATTTGGTGCAAAAATTCCCAAAATGACTGTTTTACGAGCATGCGCTATGCAGTTCCTACGCACGCTCATAAGTTCCCGAATTTTCAATATTTTCACTCCAGATTTTCAACTTTGCCATTTTACCACACCTTCTTATGAGTAGTACAGCTGTCATTTTTCACATCTCATCCAAAATGTGTTTCCGACCATGTAGCGCACAATGGCGCAGTCGATGTGCAAAATCAATGTATGGGACACATTAAGAAAATCACAGTGACACTGTTCATGAGCAGAGGTCTTAAAATGGCTATATTGAAAATTTGGTGAAAAAATTCCTAAAAATGACTGTTTTACAAGCGTGCATTGCGCAGTTCCTATGCATGCTCGTAAGTTTATGAATTTAATATTTTCACTCCAGATTTTCAACATTGCCATTTTATTACACTTCCTTATGAACAGTACAGCTGCCATTTTCATATGTCACCCAAAATATGTTTTCGCACATGTAGCGCACAATGGTGCTGTTGGTGTGCGAAAGCAATGTTTAGGACAGATTAAGAAAATCACAGTTACACTGTTCATGAGCAGAGGTCTTAAAATGGCTATGTTGAAAATTTGGTGACAAAAGTCCATAAAATGACTGTGTTACAAGTGAGCATTGAGCAGTTTCCACGCACCCTCGTAAGTTCATGACTTTGTAATATTTTCAGTCCAGATTTTCACCAGTGGCATTTTCCACACTTTCTTATGAACAGTACAGTTGTCATTTTCCACAACATGGCTGAAGTGTGTTTTCACACTTTCAGCGCGAGAGATCGTGGTCGCTGTGGAAATCATTGTTCGGCACAGATAAAGAAAATCACAGTGACACTGTTCATGATCGGAGGCACCAAAATGCCTGAGTTGCCAATCTGCTGTAAAAATCCCCAACCTAATTATATTACGGGTGTGCACAGTTTCTATGTACGTCATGACTTCACCATTTTTTAAATATTTTACTGCAGATTTGCAACATTGCCATTTTACACCTCCCGTGAACAGTACAGCTGTCATTTTTACATCCTGTTCGAATGTTTTGCACCTGTGGTGCTAAATGCCGCAGTCGCTGTGCACAAGCAGCTGCTAACAAACTGATATTCCCCCTGTTCATGAGGTGGGGTCACAAAAAACATGTTGAAAATTTGGAGTGAAAATACCAACGAATGCCTGAGGTATTAGGGTTTCCAACCATAACGCCCAACTCTGTAGAGAATGACAGGCATCAGGGGTGTGACTTGGGATTCTTGCCTGTAATGCTCATACCATTCCACACCCTGCAGTCAGTGAGAGGCATCGAGGTATGCCTTGGACTCTTCAGCCCCAAAGTTCACCCCATTCTCCTATATTGCACCCATCTCACCGTATTTCCTAATGAAATGGGGTGCGCATAAGGGCCAAAGACCCCAAGGAACACCGTGCCGTGACACTTGTCAGTGTCTACAGGGTGGGGTGTTGTGAAATGGCGTGGCCGTTATGCCTGATGACCCAAATGCACACCCCAATGCCTGTCACTCTCTGCAGGGTGGTGGTGGGGTTGGCTTCAGTTCAGTACTTCACTGCCATTCCTATTACGCCGCTCTGTAACTTCTACACTACCACTGCCAATGCCAGCAAGCAAACATTCGGCATTGACAAATGCTTGTTCTCTTTGATATCATTCTGGATCAATATTTGATGGTGGAACATGACCTGGAATTCAAAAATACTACACATAACATTAGAGGCCATCCATTCCAGCTGTATGGGAAAAAGTTTAACAATCTTAAATTAAAGTAGAGGGTCTGAATGGAAAGGCGTGTTTATTCGCAGATGACACAAAGTTATATAACTGGGTAGATGCTCCGGGGGATGGGGGTGGGGAGAGTGAAGCAGGATCTAGCCAGGATGGACAAGTGGGCAGAAAAGTGGCAGCTGTAGTGTAATGCAGATGAGTGCAAAATAATGCATATAGGTCAAAATAACCCAAAAGCCACTTATTACCTGGGGGCGGTATCACTGCAGGCCATACACCATACAGCAGGAAAAGGACCTAGGGATATGGATAACAGACACATTAAGGACTAGGGAAACAGTGTGAACAGGCAGCTGGGAAAGCAGTGGGGTTGTTGGCATGCATCGGGAGGGGCTTCACAAGTAGGAGGAGGGAGGTGATCATGCCATTATATAAAACACTGGTCCAGCCACAGCTGGAGTATGAAGTTCAGTTCTGGAGACCCCACCTGCAAGAGGACAAGGATAGGCTGGAGAGATTACAGAGAAGGGTGACCAAGATGATTCAGGGGCTGGAGGGAAGAACATATGGGGAGAGGTTGGAAGAACTTGGTCTTTATACACTGGAAATGAGATGGGGGGACATGGTGGAAACCTTCAAGTATATAAAGGGAATAAACAAGGTTAAGAGGGGATAGCATCTTTATGCTGAGTGAAAACAAAATTAAATTATGACAGGGTAGAATAAGGACCCTGTCCCATTTGTTAGAGAGAAAGTATTAAAATGCAAGGACCTGTATTCTTTCCTTTTCTCTTTCTTTTGTCTGGTTGCACAACCAAATTTTCCTGTGAGACCTTCGGACTTGATCAACCCAACCAGTCTCACAATCCTTTGCCTTTTGCTGTCTCTCTCTTTTCTCTTGCTGTCTTTCCTCCCTTGCATATCTAGTACTGGTAAAATAAAAATAAATGTGAATCAATGTATGGAAATGTAGCTGATAATGAGATCATTTTTATTCAGAGAATTGTGTTATTGATGAAATGTATATATTATAATTTAAGATAACTGTAAAAAGCCAGAGGTTATTTGAGTTCAAATGCCTGAGCCTTTTGCAAATGCTGGAGGTACCTCAGGAAGTTCACAGTGTTCTAGCAGCTCCAGAAACTGACAAACAACAGGATGTTTGCAGAGGATGGGGGATGGAAAAGATATAAAAACACCTAAGCTGAGCTGCAAGGTAGATTTTTGTTTTACAAGCAATTTTATTTTGCTACTGTAAATAGTTATTCTGAGCAGGTTTATTTTATTTTATATTACTACAACTACAAATAAATAATTTTGTTGAATTTTACAGCTGCTTCTGGGTTTTCTCTATGCTTCCTGACCTGTACCTCAACGACAGATGATTTTAGAAGTGGGATTTAAGCCATGCATAGCCTAGCACAGGAGATTTGTGTGGATTTAAGCCACGCATAGCCTAACACAGGAGATTTATGTGTGGGTACTGGACCTAGTACCAGGGAAACACAGAGGAAAGTATGGATTCTGCAGCTGAATTCCAGTATGAGATTGTACAGCCAGCCACAAGTCAACAGGTAGTGACAGAACCCAAAAGCCTGATGGATTTTTTGAAATGGTCTGCTATATTACACATAGAGACTAAGATGCAGAAACAAAAAGAAATTCAATGGTTAGAAGCGTTGAGAAGAGAAGAGATGCAGCGACAGAAGCAACAGATGAGAGATGAGATGCAGAGATGGCTGGATGCCTTACAAGCTATTGAAGGCAGAGGATCCGGCACAAACCCAGATGAGCAACAAAATGCAACCAACTTAAAGGCCATTAAACTTACTAAGTTGGCTCGTCAGCACAGCGGTTGGATTTCCGCTTGCGACACCGGCGACCCGGGTTCGCGAACGGACTCAGGTCACTGGAGAGCGGCTGGGGAGGAACAGGCTCGAGCATCCCGACTGCTTGCCTACTCAGGGAGGGAGGGAATGACTCGCTGTCTGGTACCCTGGCGGAGGCCGGGGAGACCAGCAGCAGAGCCTCAACATACATAGGGGCGTGGTTAACGTCGGCTATGCCTAAATGTTTGTGGCACACCACGCCCTGGGGAGAAAAGTGGAAAATCCAGCCCTCTGGTCTGCTGGATGATGGCTGCCGCTCCTGTTGGCCCGAGATGCCCTGTCGCCTCCAAACCCACCTCAGCAGCACTCAGGGACTGATGCCTATTGCGCTGGTTGCCCCCCTCCCGGCGCCTTCCCCCTCGGAGGAGGGGGACCCACCCAGCGAAGGGATATGCCGGGCCACCCTTAGGTCGGATGCGATCTGAGGTGTGGGGAGGAGGGACAGGGCAAGGGGGTCACAGGTAGCATGAGCAGCCGGAAGGAGTGGCGGACTAGAAGGCGAGAAGGAGGGATAAATATATAATGCAAAAAAACCCCCAAAATCTTACTAAGTTGTGTCCCTCAGATGATATTGAGGCATACTGGACAACCTTTGAAAGAGTCGCTGCAGCCTGCCAGTGGCCAAAGCAGCAATGGATGATCAGACTGGTACCCTATCTGACAGGGAAAGCTCAGCTTGCCTACAGCAGTATGGACATTGCACAGTCAGAAAACTATGACCTGGTGAAAAGTGAAATCCTGAAAAGGTACGACATCTCCAGAGAGACCTACAGGCTGAGATTTCGATCTCTGAGATACAACTCTGTTGAGAATCCTAGAGAAGCCTTCACCCAACTTCGAGAACTCCTGATGAAGTGGATCCAACCACAGGGCAAAACAGTCCCACAGAGCATTGACACATTTGCCATGGAACAATTCATCAACATCCTGGATGCAGATGTGCAGCTGTGGGTAAAGGAACACCGACCAGAGAATGTGGAAAAAGCTGTTTCTTTGACTGAGAACTACAAATTGGCCAGGCAAACACCACAGCAGAGAGGTAACAGCCAAGCACCGGTAAGAAACTCTTTTTCCCATTTGAATTCCAAGCCTGCTAAGAACTCTAGTGGGGGTAGCAAATCTGTACCCAAAGACGTTATCTTCTATAATGGTAATAAGCCAGGCCATTTTGCAAGAAATTGCTGTAATAAAGAGAGCGGCACTGGAGCAGATTTGTTCTTGGCAAATTGGGGCAAGTACCTAACAGATGTGAAGGTGGGGCATAAGACTGTAAAGGGACTAATTGATTCGGGAAGCAGACAGACCCTAGCGCACGTTAAACTGCGGGGAAAACACTGTGCGAAGGGGCCAGGTACTGGTGTCATCTGCATCCATGGGGACACTCGATACTATTTCACCACTCAAGTGACTCTGACTGTTAAGAGTGTGTCGCACCAAATGAACGTGGGGGTAGTACCAAAGTTACCTGTACCTGTGATTATTGGAAATTGCTTTCCAAGATTTACTGGGTTGATCAAGGAGGGAGTACGTCCTGATGTTTCAGCAGCTGTGGTGACAAGAGCTCAGGCAAAGAAAATTTCAGACAGTGGGGACACTTTTCCTTTCAATGATTTTGATTCAGACTTGTTTGAGCACAGCTCCAAGATCCGGAAATCCAGGAAAGAAAGACGAAGCCTGAAAAAAATGTGGCAACAAATGACTGATGGACATGAAGGGTTAAAATACGAAAATGCTGAAACTAAACTGATAACTGATTGTGATTTTTTTTCAGAGCAAGCTGGCGATGTTTCTCTCCAGGGTTATTTCAAGCAGATAGGGGTAAAACCAAAACAGGGTGACCGAATGTTTAAACAAGCATTTGTTAATGCCGAATGTTGATTGCTTTGCTCCATTGAGCTCACTCACTCACCCTCTCTCACTCACTCGTTCTGGGCGCCTGCCTGCTTTGGCACCTTTTTCTGCCCACAAACAAATCCGCAGCTGTCCCAACAGAGCTCAGTTGAGATCGCTCACTCCCCCTCTCTCTCACACGCTCATTTTGTTTCTCCTGGCACTGCAGGCTGCCGTTTTGTACTGGGCTCCTACCTCTGTTGGCACCTTTTTCTGCCCAGAACAAAATCTGCAGCAGTCCCGACAGAGCTCCGTTTAGCTCGCTCACTGCCCCTCTCTTACTCGCTCATTCCATTTCTGCTGGCACTGCAGGCTGCTCTTTTGTCTTTGGCTCCTGCCTGCATTGCTGCCTTTTTCTGCCCACAAAGAAATCCATAGCAGTCATGATGGAGCTCCGCTGAGCTCGCCCTGTCCTCCTCTCTCACTCGCTTGTTCTGTTTCTCCTGCCGCTGCAAGCTGCCCTTTTGTACTGGGACTCTGCCTGCATTGCTGCCTTTTTTTGCCTGCAAAGAAATCTGCAGCGGACCCAACAGACCTCTGTTGAGCTCACTCACTCCCCCTCCCTCACCCACTCATTCTGTTTCTCCTGGAGCTGCAGGCTGCCCTTTTGTACTGGGCTCCTGCCTGCATTGATGCCTTTTTCTGCCCACAAAGAAATCTGCAGCAGTCCCGACAGAGCTTAGTTGAGGTCGGTCACTCCCCCTCTCTCACTCGCTCAATCCTAATCTGTCCCAAACACTGATTTCCGAAAGAGACTGCAGTATTCTGCACCGGAAATGCGTAAACACATTTTGGCCCAGATGTGAAAAATGGTAGCTGTACTGTTGATAAGGAGGTGTGAAAAAATGCCAGTGCTGAAAATCTGGCATGAAAATATTACTAATTTGCGAAGTTACAAGGGTGCGTGGAAACTGCACAATGCATGCTCATAACACAGTCATTTTATGGAGTTTCGTCACAAAGTTTTCAACATAGGCATTTTAGGACCTCTGCTCCTGAATAGTGTCACTGACATTTTCGTAATGCATCCCAAACAATGATTTCCCACAGCGCCCACGTTATTCTGTGCCAGAAGTGCAAAAACACATTTCTGCTAGGATGTGAAAAATGACAGCTGCACTGTTCATAAGGAGGTGTGAAAAAATGGCAATGTTGAAAATCTGGAAAGAATATATTGCAAAGTTGCGAAGTTACGAGCATGCATAGAACCTGCGCAATGCATGCTCATAACACACTCATTTTATGGACTTTCATCACAAAATGTTCAACATAGGCATTTTAGTACCTCTGCTCATGAACAATGTCATTCTGATTTTCTTAATGTGTCCCGAACACTGATTTTCCACAGTGACCACGCTATTCTGCGCTGGAACTGCGAAAACACATTTTGGCCAGGATGTGAAAAATGACAGCTATACTGTTCATAAGGAGGTGCATAAAAATAGCAATATTGAAAATCATTTTTTTTAATTTTTCCCACCAAATTTGCATGATTGACTTTTTGAGAGCCCACCTCTTGAACACTGGCACTGTCGTTTTGTTAATCAGTCCCGAAAGGTGATTCCGGGCAGTGACCTTAAAATCACCTTTCGGGACCGATTAATGCCATGGCAGTGGCTGAATTCAAGGGGGGGGGGGGCAATAACCCCATGCTGAAAATTTGGTGCCAAAATTCCAAAAAATGCCTGAGATATGCAAAAAAAGTTGAAAAAGCCCTTTTTATGCCATTATACAGCTTACCGGCATTTCCTCAGTTCACGGTCAGCTTTGAAGAGCACAGACATGTTCCCGGTCCACCGAAGATCATCGTGCCAGAATCCGTAGGCAAGTATGGGGTGAGGGCGGTGTGGGGAGGCAGGGTGTGCAGTGGGTGGCGTGAGTTGTGGGAGGGCAGGGAAGCGGTGAGGACTATTTTCTTTTCAGGTTTAAAAAAATAAATTGTGGGACTTTTTTACAGGTCCATTTGGACGCTGGGGTGAGCTCCCAGTGTGCCAGCAAATATTTTGGGGGCAGCTATAGCCTATGGGGGATTGGGCACCTCCGCTGGCACACAAAAGGGGAGCGCAAGAGCTGAGGGGGATTGGGCACCCCTTTACAACTGTACGCGTGGTTTTGGGGGAATTATTTATTTATTTATTTATTTATTTGCTTTTGTTAACCGGTGGGCACACTAGACAGCCATGTGCCTATTTTCAGGTGCGACCGGAGAGTTACAGGTAAAACTTCATACAGCAACAATTGAGAAAGCATTAGAAATACATAGGAAGGTAGTTACAAGTAATTACTTGTACATAAACAACAGAGGGAGCATAAGAATACAGAGAAAGATAACAGGCAATTCAGTGCTGGCTCTAAAGCAAGGTAGGGATACATTGAGCAGTTGGGAACAGAAGAGTGTATAAGAAATACACAGGCAGTTACAGGCTAGCTCCAGGCAAGATTGGCACGGAATTCATACATATCCGACTGAGGAGACAAGAAACATGACTAAATTTACAGGCAGTTCAAGGCTGACTCAAGGACAAGGTTGGCATAGTGCATTTAGAGTAGGATGAGACAGGCAAGATAAATTTCGGTGGTGCATGGGGAGGATGCCCTGGGCAAGTGGTAAGTCCAGGAATCATGGCCAGATTCAGAAGGAGTAGTGCAAATCACGCTGAGGCCCCCACCATCCAGTCAGGTTGGTGAGGGGAAGGGAGAAGGTCTCGTTGAGCAGGAGCAGGGGAGGGAGGTTTCAGGAAGTTCCAGAGGGAGGCTTAAAAAGCTTGGGTGGGAGGAGGAGGAGGACCGAGTGAGCTCAGTGTAGAAGTTCCAGAATTTGGGGCATAGGTGTGGAAGCTCGGTCTCCTGCAGGTGCGTGTTCTAGGAACCAGGCATTCTTGAGTTGATGTAGATCGCAGGAGGTAGGATGTGACACCAGGTTTGAGGGGAAGGGTCAGAGCTGGGGGGGGTGCTAGAACGGATGATGTTGTCAATGAAATTACCTAGAACGAAGGAGCGATGCTTCTCAGGGGGAAGCCACTCCAGGCGACTGTATAGGTCACAACGATGAGTGAGGCTCCCCCATTGGCAAATGAAACTGGGAGGTGGGACGTAATGCCGATGGGGAGTGGGCTTCCCCATTGGCAACATGAATGTCATGAGCACTGAAGCCGACAGGGATTGGTGCCCCCGTTGGCAAACAAACACTATGGTGGGGGGGGCACATGCTGCTGAGGAAGATTGGGAACCCCCTTGGCAGTTGGGGTGCTTAATATTGTTTGTGAACACGGCGGCAAGCCATCGCCATGTTCACTAACATTATCACAGTAGCAAGGTTCCGCCCACCAATGACGCGTCGCTCCCTCATTGCAGCAGAATAGCTTATGCTGGAATGATCGCGCCCCTGATTCAGCGGCTGAAACCTTTCAAGGTTGTGCGCTGGCTGAACTAGTGTCAGTAGCAGCATGTCACCCATTGGGTGCCGGCCAAGCCTCCAAAGGCTGTTGGAGCATTGGCCACAATAGTATGCGCCTCCACAATATGTTTTTTGCGCTCGCACGCAATCAACATAAAAATGTAATGGATTACTGTACAGAGTCTGGGTTAAACCTCAGGCACAGGAACAGACAGAACAAATGGTTATACCACAGAAGTATAGAACATAATTGTTACAGATAGCACATGATAATCTTATGGCTGGTCACTCAGGGAGAGATTGCAACCTTGCCAGACTGCTGTATAGATTTTACTGGCCAGGAATTCATGAAGATGTTGTTACCTATCATAATTCCTGTGCTGTGTGTCAGACATTAGCCCCAGTCACTAGAAAAGACAAGGTGCCGCTGGTTCCCCTACCCTTTAGATGTGCCTTTCAAGAGAATTCCAATGGATGTGATTGGTTCTTTAGACAAAAGTAAAAAGGGTAATAGATTTATCCTGGAAGTATGCAACTGTGATACTCGATACCCAAAAGCAGTTCCAATGCGTACTGTTACAGCTCCAAAAGTTGCAGTAGAGCTAACCAACATTTTTTACAGAGTGGGTATACCTATAGAAATAATTACTGATCAGGGTAGTAATTTTGGTGCAGCACTGCTTAAAGAGCTGTACAGATTGCTAGGAATCACTGCCATAAGAACCTCCCCATCACCCTCAGACAGATGGTCTTGTTGAGCGTTTTAACCAAACCTTAAAACACATGTTAAAAAGGTTTGTAAAAGGGGAAGGGAAAGATTGGGATCAATACTTGCCTTACCTGCTTTTTGCTTTTTGCTTACAGAGAAGTGCCTCAGGCATTAACAGGGTTTTCACCATTTGAAATGTTGTATGGTAGGCAGCCAAGAGGGCCACTGGATATTATAAAAAAGAAACATGGGAAGATAGCCCCACTCAGAAATAGTCTATATCTTCTTATAGGTGTGCCCTAAGAAAGAAACTGGAAAAATATGTTGAAATTGCCCGTAGTAATCTGGAAGAGGCTCAAAACCAGTAGAAGGTATATTATGACCATGGGGTGAAGAAAAGGTTTTCGAGCCAGCTGAAAAGATTTTGCTACTGTTACCCACAACAGAAAACAAGTTGTTAATGAAGTGGCAGGGACCATATAAGATTCTTAGACGTACTGGCACTGTTAACAATGAAATCGAGACCCCTGACAAGAAAAATCTTACTAAGATATACCATGCTAACCTCATCAAGAAATGGGGTTGAAAAAATGCCAAAAGCTGCCTTGCTAATTTTACCAGAAATGGATAAGGAAGATATTGATGCAGCTTATGATAGGCTGGAACAAACTGTAAATGTTGATGCTGTAAAAGTGAATGTTTCCTTAACCTCAGAACAAACTGCAGACATTCGTAAAGTGCTAAAGATCATTAACTGTACTTTTACTATGGTACCAGACTGAGCAGAAGGGGTTGTACACATAACAGTGACAAAGAATGCTCATCCTACTAGGCAAAAGTCATACAGGTTGCCAGAGAGGTTAAAATCTGATGTGGTTAAAGAAATACAAAAAATGAAAGAATTGGGTATCATTAAGGAGTCAAGGATTGCTTGATCATCTCCCATGGCAATTGTAAACAAAAAAGAAGCAGGTGTTAGAATCTGTCTTGCTTTCAGGAAACTTAATCAAGTGTCAGAATGTGATAGTTATCCTATGCCCAGAATAGATGATTTGGTGACCAGACTGGGGGAGTGCGAAGTATATCAGTACCATTGATCTCACCAAGGGTTACTGTCAAATACCTTTAGCTAAAGAAGCCAGAGATAACTGTGTTTATAAACGTTATTTTCCCCTGTATGTATAACTGTCTTATATAAGTGTATGATGTATCTGTTGTGTATCAACTATTGAACCTTGACCTTATCAGGTCCATCTTGTAAATGAGCCTTGCTCAATGATGTTCGCCTGAATAAATAAAGATTTTATGATGATGATGATGATGATGATAAAACTGCATTTGCCACCCCTCTAGGATTCTATCAGTTCACCACCATGCCCTTTGGTTTACAAGGTGTGCCAGCTACATTCCCAGTGGTACATGGATGTAATTTTATCACCTCATACTGGTTATTGTGCTGCATACCTGGATGATGTCGTGGTGTACACTCCAGACTAGAAAAGTCACGTGGAACACCTCCGAGCAGTAATCCAATCTATCAGAAATGCATGTCTGACAATTAATCCTACTAAATGTTCACTGGGCGTGCAGGAAACCAGATATTTGGACTATGTGTTGGGAAATGGAGAAGTCAAACCACAGATTTCTAAAACAGAAGCTGTAGCTAACAGCTCTGTACCTAAAACAAAGAAACAGGTCATTTTTAGGGCTGGCTGGTTATTATCGAAGATTTGTTCCTAACGTTGCTGAGTTAGCTACTCCCCTCACTGAACTCACAAAGAAAAAGTACCCAAATAATGTGAAACTGACTCCAGAGTGTGATGAAGCTTTTCAAGCTGTGGGGCTCTGGACATGGCCTTCCTAGACTTTAGCAAGGCATTTGACTTAGTCCCACACAAAAGATTAATATACAAGTTAGCCAGCCTGGGAGTGGGTCCCAAGATGATAGTCTGGGTAAAGAATTGGCTGGAGAATAGGACACAGAGGGTAATAGTAAATGAAGTCCACTCTGAAGAAAGGGGGGTTACTAGTGGGGTGCCGCAGGGTTCAGTATTAGGACGGTCCTCTTCAATGTCTTTATGGCGACATTGCAGAGGGACTGGAAGAAAAAGTATGTCTCTTTGCAGATGACACAAAGATCTGCAACAGAGTTGATGTACAAGGTAGGGGTGGAAAGGATGAGAAGGGACTTGGCAAGGTTAGAGAAATGGTCAAATGTATGGCAGCTTTGATTCAATGCTAAAAGTGCAAGGTAATGCACCTGGAAACAAAACCCGAGGGAAGAGTACACAATGGGGTGAGATACTAACAACAACAAAATGGAAAGGGACCTGGGGTAGTCATATCAGATGACTTAAAGGTGGGCAAGCAATGTGAGAAGGCAGTAAGGAGGGCTGGGGGATACTGGGATGCATAGGGAGTGGCATCACCAGTAGAAAACATGATGTTGTTATCCCTCTGTACAGACAGCTGGTGAGACCCCATCTGGAGTACTGTGTGCAGTTCTGGAGACCCAATCTCCGCAAAGACATAGACAAGATGGAAGCTGCCCAGAGGAGGGCAACTAAAATGGTGCAGGGTCTGCACCAGAAGACATATGGAGAGAGACTAAAGGAGCTTAATATGTATAGCCTCGAGGAAAGGGGGGGGGCATGATAGAAACTTTCAAGTACCTCGAGGGAATCAACAAAGTCCAAGAGGGCAGCATCTTTCAAAAAAGAGGTGTGTAAGAACAAGGGGCACAATTTGAAGATGGAGGGCGGCTCAGAGGTAATGTAAGAGTATTTTTTCATATAGAGGTTGTGGATGCATGGAGCAGCCTTCTGGAGGAGGTTGTGGAGTCAAAAACAGTGGTTGAATTCAAGCATGCATGGGACAGTCATAAGGCAATTCTAGGGGGTGGGGGTAGGAAGAAGTAGGCTGCTGGTTAACTAGGATCTGCAGCTTATCCATTAGGTAGGGAAATGGGCAGACTGGGTGGGCCAAGCGGTCCTTATCTGCCGTCAAATTCTATGTTTATGTTTCTATTAAGGCTGCATTACGTTCAGCACCTGTTTTAAGAAGCCCAGACTTTGAGAAACCATTTCTGTTACAAACAGACGCATCTGAGGTAGGCCTAGGCACTGTCCTAAGCCAAAATGTAGATGGGAAAGAGCATCCTATTCTGTATATAAGTAGGAAATTGCATGACAGAGAAACAAGGTATTCCACTATCGAAAAGGAGTGTTTAACAGCAAAGTGGTCCATGGAGTTTCTCTTGCTGTCTTTCCTCCCTTGCATATCTAGTTCTGGTAATATAAAAATAAATAGGAATCAATGTATGGAAATGTAGCCGATAATGAAATCACTTTTATTTTGAAAGTTGTTACTGTTGAAATGTATATATTATAATTTAAGATGCCTGTAAAAAGCCAGAGGTTATTTGAGTTCAAATGCCTGAGCCTTTTGCAAAGGCTGGAGGTACCTCAGGAAGTTCACAGTGTTTTAGCAGCTCCAGAAACTGACAAAGAACAGGATGTGTGCAGAGGATGGAGGATGGAAAAGGTATAAAAACAGCTAAGCTGAGCTGCAAGGTAGATTTTTGTATTACAAGAGATTTTATTTTGTTATTGTACATAGTTATTCTGATCAGGTTTATTTTATATTGCTACAACTACAAATAAATAATTTTGTGGAATTTTACAACTGCTCCTGGGTTTTCTCTATGCTTCCTGTTCTGTGCCTTGACCACAAAAATCACCAGAGGGCATGCTTATAAGCTGGAGGGGGGCAGATTTAAGGGAAATGTAAGAGGGAGTTATTTCTCAGAGAGGGTTGTACAACCATGGAACAGGTTGCTGGAGTGGGCGTTGGAGGTTGACAGTAGAAAAATTCAAAAGGGCGTGGGACAACTATATGGGACTAATGAGAGGAGGGGAGAGAGGGCAGAAAGATGAGAAGTAAAAGGGAGGTGGGGGTGCTATCTAGGGAAGACTAGAAGGGTCAAATTGTCTTTTTCTGCCTGTACAATTCTATGATGCTATGATTCTATCTCACCATAAAGTTCTTTTTTACATCAAGAATCATAAATACATGGAATGGTCTAGCGTGCTTACTTGGTTAACAAAAGCAAAATACATAAATAAAACTACCCCTTCACTTTGTTATCAGTAAAACAAAAAAAGAATTTAAACACCAAATTGATACATTTCTGTTAAGTAAGCAATAAGACACAACGGGTGTGCATGGAACAGATTTTACCGCATGGCCAGGGTCGTAATAAAGCATGAGGCCTTGGCCGAGTGCCTTTAGCCCCTGGCATATGGTAAAATCTGTTCCATGCACACACCTGGAGTGTCTTATTGTGCTTATAAAATAGGATCCTAGTTTTATTTTACTTTTTGCAGTTAGAAGAAGCATACTTGTATGTAGAAAAAATATTTTATGTTCCTAATCCGTAATAAAATAGTTCTTCCGCGGACATTGTTTAAATATTCATGAGTTTATTTGCACATTATTTGCAAATTTGCAGCTGTTGCTTTCTCTCTCTCTCTCTCACTCTCTGTCCACATTGTCATGGAGCTCTGAAGGTATGTCAGTTGTCTCTCGCTCTTGCTGACATCACGCCATGGCAAAATCAGAAACTGAGACGAGAGACTGAGGAGACTGTGTGTTGCTGCCACTGTGTCTTCATTTCTCTCCTGGTCACAAACTGCTGGGGATGACAGACAGAGCACACTGACTGTTGCTGCCACTCTGTCACTCTTTTTTGTGGTCGCAAACTACTGGGCCAAAATGAAACCAAAAGAAAATTCCCTTAAACAGTTTTTTTTTACTAGTGTGGAGAGGTGTGAGCGCAGTTGCTATCCGAGGCAGCATTTCTATTTATCTACTGCAGCAAGGTGTGAGTGCTGTTGGGGAAAGACTAAGCAGCGTTAGCGAGAGAAAAAAATGGCGGCATTCAATAAACCAACGTTCTAATGGCACACTGATTATGTGATGCGGTCCTGCTTTTCAGTACTAGTTATTACCCATTCATGAAACAGATTTCATGCATGGGTGGCTGGTGTAACCCCCCTGCAAATGGGGGTTCCCAAAAGACTTCCAGGAGCTTGCTTGAATGCTCCAAGCCTGAATGGTGTTTGGTGTTTAAGCCATTTATCAGTGAGTGTTTTTAGAGCCTCTGGTACTGTCTCTTTAAGAGCTGTCTGCTTGCAGACATAATTAGTTTGTATGGGGGACTGTGTGTTTCTTTGATTGAGTACCACTCAAGCTGCTGCCAATTCACTCCATTTGTGCAGTCACTAGGAGTGCAAAGGAACCTATCTGAAAGATGTAACTGTTTGCCAAAACCATTTAGAGTGATAATGAAATTACAGTTTGTCTAACCTGCTTTCTTTTGCAGTCAGAACAGTGTCTGCCTAGTTCCCCATTCTGGTTTTGAACTGCTGAACTGGACCAATCAGTGTGGGGTAAGCTAGCTCTAAAATGGTGCCTTGGACGAATCAGAACTTGGACTCATAATCTGAGCCAGCCACAAGAGGATTGTATGGGCAGTGACTCTGGGAGATGTAGTTTAGACTTCAGTGCCTTTTGGACCAACAGCAGCAGTCTATTGTGAGTGACAGCCAATCCAGTCAAGAACTGGGAGGAACTCAAAGGAAGTGCCAGTTTTGTCGGTTGGAGTTTCAGTTGAGCTTTGGCAGTGAAAAGAAGGAAGGAGCCCTGTGCTTTTTCAGTGTGCAGTTTTAGTCAAAAGCGTGTGTAAGGCCCAGAGTTCGGTCTGCAGCTTGTGTAACTTCTTGTTAGGACTGAATCCGTCCTGTGAAAAGAATCAGAGGATCTCTGAAGAGTAGAACCAGGCTCACCCTGTAGAAGACTGGAGAAATTATTGAATTGCACTGGTCTGTCAGGAACTGAATCTGCTGTGTGTTCTCCGGTATTGTGCAGTAACTGCGATCGGGATAGAGAAGCAGCCTGCCTGGTATAGTACTCTTTTTTTTACATATAAATGTGTGAAGAGTCTCTTTGAGCTCAAGAGTAGCCCTGCTGATATTGAAGGACCCTATCTTATTTGGAGGTCGGAGTACTAATTCAGGGTCGCTCCCTGTTGAATTGCCACATTAAATCCAAATGGAATTACTGTACTGCTGACTGTTTAATTTTCCTTTCTCTGTGTGAAAGGGCCCCTACCAGCTGCCACGGTTTGGACTAGCCACTAGGGCTTGGGTACCCAGGGACAGTAACTGATAAGGGATAGGCCTGTGCACAAGCCATAAGTAGATTATTAGAGTGATAAGCTAATTAACCTGATTTCCCCTGTCCTTGTTATATCCCCTAAATAAATCAGAGCTGCTTGTTTCAGCAAAGTTATACTGCCTGAGGTATTTGTCTATGTTTAAGTACTGTACTGTGATTGTTGCACTGTATCTCATTTCTGAGGAGGTCCCAGTGCGGAACCAATCCTGGGGGTAAGTGTATACTGTGAAGGTAATTCTGATATATTATGTGGGCCACTAGTGGGAAGAAAGGGGTTGCAGTGTCCCAGAGGCTGTGACCAAGTTAGTTTAACTATTGCAAACCCTGACCTCTGGGTGGAGGCACCGCCATTGGATCCAGGCCCCTCAACCTGTTGGTAGCAAATCAGGCAGGGTAGTAGCCCCTGGGATAGCGCCATCTAGGGTTACATCTTGGAGGCTCACCGCTGGGATTGTGTGTCCTCAGTGGCCATATTTACGAACCACTGTTAAGAAAAAATGGGTACCCGACAGAAGTGGCTGTGCACCAGCTGGTGGAGTGGTGTACTGGGAGAGATCGACCCCAAAATGCTATGCTTATCCTGGACATCCCCTGGGTATCAATACGGACACTGTGCAGGAGTACTTTCCAAGGTGGAAGGTTTACAAAACCCTGTGGTGGTGGAGTCGGCATGCTAATCTGCTCACCCACACTTCCTGGCCCTAGTAGAGTTTAAGGATCCCATAGATAGCTCCAAAGTGCCACAGACCATTACCCCAGAGGGAGCCTCACTGCTTGGAGAGTGATAACTAAGGACAGTAAAGACCCGGTGGGGAATCAGCCCCCACCACTATCTGAAACTTTTGAGGAGAAATTTGCTAAATGGTTGCTGGGAGAAGGGAAAACTGTGGAGGACTTGAAGAAACTATTCTTGCCACCTGGGGGTGTTCCTCCCCCAACACCCTCTCCTGCTCCAGTGCCCGTAATGGTGGCTGAACCAATGCAGACTCCTATTTCTGCACCTGCCATTAGTCACGACTCTTACCGAAGGTTGAGGATCTTCTCTGGCACCCTCCCCACCCCCCAAGGGGAGGATGACTGGAAGATCTGGATAGACTATGTTGCCCCCCAAGTGCTAGAATGGCAATGCTCAGAAGGCGAAAAGCGAAAGAGGGTTAGTGAGAGCCTCCAAGGTCCTGGCCCTGGCTACCATCCATGCTAAACGGGCCAGTAACCTGAGCGACTGCACAGGCCTATCTTGAGGCCTTGGAGAATGTGTATGGGAGCCCAGATTCTGATGAGGACCCATGGTGGAGAGTAAGAAATGCACAACAGTACCAAGGGAGTTGTTGTCTGTGTATGTCTCGGCTGGAAAAATTGTTGCAAGAATGCCTCAGAAAGGTAGTTTGCCAGCGATTGAACTGGACCGAACCAGACTGGACAGAATCTTAAGTCTGCCCCTTCTCAGAACTGCTGTTGCGCTTCCAGTTACGCCTGGCAAATCGACTGAATCCCACCCTCCTATGATGAGTTAATGAGAGAAATTCGAGGAGTTGAGAAAAAGCGACCTCGGAGGGACCTGCACCAACAGCTGTGGCTCGACCAGTGACTGAGGTGACCCATCAAGTGAAGTTCAGGGCAGAGGTTGACAGTCAATGAGTGCTCTGACAAGGAAAAGATATGCCACAATGGGGCGAACTGTTGAGAGAGATCCGGAATTCAAAAACAGTCCCTTTATGAAGGCCACGCCTGCAAATGCAGGCCCTGACCTATATCCGACTGCATCTGCTATGGGGTGGGGTACCCACCCATGTATCTCCTACTGATAACAGCTCCAAACTCAATTCCTTGACCATGGAAGTGGAGAAACTGACGAGATGTCTCCAAATGCTTATCACGCCGCAGACAGAGATGGCACCAGGTTTCCAGTTAGTAATACCCCCCTGGCTCCCAGTGTGGCGTCTCGGCCAGCTCAAACTCCAGAAAGTATGTTTTGCTATAATTGTGGGAAGATGGGCACATGAAAGGAATGCCAGTCCCAAAGACACTGACAAAGTTGCATATAGGCTACAAGGAGAGCTTGGAGAACAAATCAGTGGTTAAGAGGTGCCACGACAATGATCCCAGTGAGGGCACCAAAATGCTAATTCACGTCCTTTTGTGGCAAGGTCAGTTGCCCAGGCCCCCACTACCGCCTCTCCAGACTGGTCCAGAATAGTGGGTCCCTCCATGGAGACCACTGTAAAGGTGAATGGAGTGTCTACAAGAGCTGTATTAGACAGTGGCTCCCAAGTGACAATTATGTTCCAGGATTGGTATCAGAAGCATTTGTCAGACATACCCTTACAACCATTAGAAGGACTGCATGTATGGGGTTAAGTGAGAAGGCCTACCCTATTCCGGTGATATCCGAATTTGGCTGTCTTTCCCCACCTCCGTGGCTGGGTGGCCGAACAAGTAGAGACCCTAGCCTTAGTGTGTCCCCACTGGACTGTAATGGTGTCCCTTTGTTGATTGGAACAAATGCTCATATGTTCGGAAGGCTGGCACAGTTGTGTTATGAAAACAGGGTCAAAGACTAGTAGAGCTTTAAGAGTTCCGGCTTTAATTAAGAAGGCCTATGAGGCACAGAGAGATGCTGAAAAACAGAACCAGAGGAACCGGTCAGATTGTATGGAAGAAGGATCCTGAGTCTCTGATCCTGGTGCCAAATGCCCAGTGTACCTTACAGGGAGAGGTCCGTATCAGAAAGGATGTTAAGAATAAAATATTAATGTTGGATGCACCAGGCGATGGAAAATTGCCAGAGGGACTGCTGGTCAAGCCTAGTATTTTGCCCGCTAGAGCCCATGCTTATGCCAGAAGGGTAATGGTCCAAGTTCATAATGTGTCTGAAAGAGACATTCGAGTAAACAGAGGTTGCATCCTGGCTAATGTGCATTGTGCAGACACTGCAGTGCTACCAGCAGCAAGAGTTCAAGGAAGAATGACAGAGTAACGCCTGACTTGTTTGATTTCGCGACTCCCGCTGCCAGCTGAATGGAAAGTGAGGATCAGTGAGAAGCTTGCCCAGAGAGACCAGGTGTTTTCTTTAAAGGAATGGGATGTAGGATGCGTGCAAGGAGCTGAGCACAATATCCGGCTGCATGACGAAAGACCATTTCGTGAGAGGTCTCGACGCCTGGCACCTGCTGACATAGATGATGTGAGACGGCATCTGCAAGAGATGTTAGCTGCTGGTGTAATACAAGAATCCAGAAGCCCTTTATGCGTGCTTCCCATTGTGGTAGTGGGAGGAAAAAGAATGGAACAGTAAGGATGTGTGGATTATGCACCTTAAACGGTGGATATCCTGATCGATACACAATGCCCGCGTTGGATACTTTTGGACTGCCTAACCGAGAACAAGTGGTTCTCTGTGTGCTGGATCTCCGCAGTGGGTACTACCAGATCCCGATGGCCCCAGAGGACCGTGAGAAGACGGCCTTTATCTGTCCGCTTGGCTTCTATGAATTCATAAGGATGCCTCAAGGGATTTCAGGTGCCCCAGCCACTTTTCAACGATTGATGGAGCGTGCAGTGGGGACATGAACTTACTAGAGTGCCTGGTATACCTAGATGATGTTATTGTGTTTGGCAGCTCACTGGAGGAACATGAGAGCAGATTATTTAAGGTATTGGACCGACTGGAGGATTTTGGCCTTAAACTGTCCATTGATAAGTGTCAATTTTCAAACATCAGTAAGTATGTGGACACATAGTATCCACCGAGGAATAGAGACGACCCAAGTAAAGTTGAGGCCTTGACCACCTGGCCACAGCCCAAAAATCTAAAAGAACTGCAAAGATTCCTGGGATTCTGTGGTTATTATCGGCGCTCATCAAGGACTATTCAAGAGTGATCCGCCCTTTACTTAACCTTACTCAAGGTATCCCCAACCCACAAAAATACCAAAAGTCAGCGTCCTCAAGACTGAAAGAGTGTATTTTCATCCGAGTGAAAGTATTTGAGGCCGCTGGACTCTAATTAATGAGACTGCTTTCATGAGATCATATATCAACTTACCCATGCTCCAGTGCTGGCCTATGCCGATCAAAAAACCTACGTCCTGCACACTGATGCTAGCTTGCAAGGGTTGGGGGCTGTGTTGTACCAAGAGCACGAGAATGGCCTGAGACCAGTGGCCTTTGCCAGTAGAAGCCTGACCCCATCCAAAAGAACTATCCTGTACATAAGTTAGAGTTCCTAGCTTTGAAGTGGCTATTGTTGACCAATTCCATGAGTACTTGTATGGGGCTAAAATACTAGTAAAACTGACAATAATCCTTTGACCTATGTGCAGACCTCAGCTAAGTTGGATGCCACTGGCCATAGGTGGCTTTCTGCATTATCTACATATGACTATATCTCGAATACCGAGCAGGTCTGAACCACATAGATGCTGATGCTCTCGCATGGCCTGTTCCCCAGAATGATTGGGTCCGATTGGCAGAACCTGACATTCGGGCACTTCGCCGGAAGTTTGACAGGGAGGAAAAATGTCCACGACGCAGTGGACTGCATGGTGGATTGCCTGGGACCCTCTGAGGTGCATACCTGCTGCTTGCTGCTACTTTCTGCAATAGACATTGGTGCACTGCCTCAGCTGGACAATGACAGTATTGGCAGGGCTCAATCCCACGATCCCATGATCAAAGCAGCTTTAGAAGCCCTCTATGCAGGAAAAGATGTGTCCAAGTCGCCCACTGATTTGAGAACTGCACTGTTATACAAAGAAGGTCCTAAGTTGAAACTGATCAATAAACTGTTATACGAGAGAAACAGTAGACAGAGGGGACAAGTAGACAACAACAACTAGTGCTGCCCACTGCCTTTCGAGACTCAGTACTGATGTCCTTGCACAACCACATGGGGCACCTTGGTATGGACAGAACACTTGACTTGGTGAGATCCAGATTCTATTGGCCTAAGATGGGGGCTGATGTGGAGCACCACATTGAACTTGCAGTCGCTGCTTACAGAGGAAAGCTTTGCCTCGAGGGCTGCCCCTTGTTAACATCACCACCAGTGCACCCATGGAGCTGGTCTGTATTGATTTTCTGAGTTTGGAGTCAGATCAAAGAAATATCAGTAATGTGCTGGTGGTCACTGACCATTTCACGAGATATGCCCAAGCTTTCCCACCAAAGACCAGAAAGCATCCACTGTGGCCAAAGTACTTGTAGAAAACTTTTTGTTCACTATGGGCTCCACAAAGAATCCATTCTGATCAAGGGAGACTTTGAGAGTCGTCTGATCAAAGAGATGCTTTCTCTGTGGGGAGTCTGAAAGTCCAGAACCACTCCTTACCACCCCAGGGGACCCACAGCCTGAACGTTTCAACCGCACTTTGCTAGATATGCTAGGCACCCTGCACCCAAAGGACAAGCCTAGATGGAGCCAACAAATTAGCACCCTGGTACATGCTTATAACTGCACAAAAGTGATGCCACTGGATTCTCCCCTACCGCCTGATGTTTGGAAGAGAAGCTCGACTACCAGTAGATGTGTTTTGGGGTCTCTCTGATGGGGTTCAAGCTGACAACTATTTACAGTATGTGCAAAGTTAAAGGCCCAGCTAACTCATGCGTACCAACTGGCTCAAACCATGGCTGCCAAAAGAAATCTGGCCAACAAAGAAAGGTATGATAAAAGGTGAAAGCACAGGAACTCCAGGAGGGAGATCGGGTATTGCTAAGAAATCTGGGACTGCATGGCAAGCACAAGATTGCTGACAGATGGCACCATCTCCCTCATTGTAGTGGGCAAACTAGATGATCTGCCAGTGTGCAAAGTAAGGCCTGAGAATAATTCAAAGATGTAAAACAATGCATAGAAGTCATTTACTGCCCATGGACAAATCTTAATTGAGTCTGAGCCCCTAGAAGATGCCCCTCTGGACCAGTGACTAGAGCTGCTGCTAAGAAAAGATCAAGAAAGTCTGCACCTACAGAAGCAAAGTTAAAGTGTTCCCTCCACAAGTCCCAGTTGAGCATGACTGTCAGTCCATATCGGAAGAAAGTGAGAGTGACTTTGAATACTATCCTTCTTACGAACTGAGTCAATTGTTTGAGGGCAATCCCTAGTTAATACTGGAGATGAAGCTGGGCCTTCTGGACTGTCCAAGCCCCAGCTTCGTCCCTGGAGCCAATGCTCCCAGAAAGTGAAGTGCAAAGCATCAGATCAGATGAAATGGAATCATTGTGCATGGTTGAACTGTTTGAGCTTTCAGGGGAGAAAATGATGGATTAGGTCAGACTGGTGATACACCAGAACAAGAAGAGTATTTTGAGTGCCCTGACAGTCCACTGCCAGTGTCAAAGCTCTCCTGTGAGCCAAATGTTGTGGACTCAGAAACTGTAACTCCTGGAGCTGAAAGTGCCCCAAGTTCTAGCCTCTCTACCCCATGGAGACTCCCCTGACAAGTGAGGACAATGCTGAAAATGAGGCTCAGAGTGCAGAGACTATAACAGTTCCCCCTAGAAAGACTGGTCGAGCTGTAAAGCCTGTGGTGCACCTCAGTTATGATTCCTTTGGGAGGCCTGTGGATTTGCCTCTCAATGTTGTCCATAAAGGAGTGTATGTGTCCCCGAGCTCATTGCCCAAACTGAGCGTCAGTGCTAACTCCAAGTTACTTGTGTTGCCCTCTAAGTATGGTGCCCTTGCCCCGTCCAGCCCCAAGGTAACTGATAGGGAAGGGCCCCCTCTCTTCAGGTTTCATGTACAAGAGGTAATAACTTGAGTTATGGTACAATGTGTGTGTAATACTATGTAAAGAGTGACGTACTGCAATGTTTCAGAAATGCATTCTTGGTAAAATGATATTGACTGATGATTACATGTGTGAGCCTAATGCAAATGTATATGGTTGCAGTTAAAACTTATAGAGTACTTGTGTGGACGTCAAGCTTTCCCAAACCAGGAAGGGTGTAACCCCCTGCAAATGGGGGTTCCCAAAAGACTTCCAGGAGCTTGCTTGAATGCTCCAAGCCTGAATGGTGTTTGGTGTTTAAGCCATTTATCAGTGAGTGTTTTTAGAGCCTCTGGTACTGTCTCTTTAAGAGCTGTCTGCTTGCAGACATAATTAGTTTGTATGGGGACTGTGTGTTTCTTTGATTGAGTACCACTCAAGCTGCTGCCAATTCCTCCATTTGTGCAGTCACTAGGAGTGCAAAGGAACCTATCTGAAAGATGTAACTGTTTGCCAGAAACCATTTAGAGTGATAATGAAATTACAGTTTGTCTAACCTGCTTTCTTTTGCAGTCAGAACAGTGTCTGCCTAGTTCCCCATTCTGGTTTTGAACTGCTGAACTGGACCAATCAGTGTGGGGTAAGCTAGCTCTAAAATGGTGCCTTGGACGAATCAGAACTTGGACTCATAATCTGAGCCAACCACAAGAGGATTGTATGGGCAGTGACTCTGGGAGATGAAGTTTAGACTTCAGTGCCTTTTGGACCAACAGCAGCAGTCTATTGTGAGTGACAGCCAATCCAGTCAAGAACTGGGAGGAACTCAAAGGAAGTGCCCGTTTTGTCGGTTGGAGTTTCAGTTGAGCTTTGGCAGTGAAGAAGGAAGGAGCCTGTGCTTTTCAGTGTGCAGTTTTAGTCAAAAACGTGTGTAAGGCCCAGAGTTCCGGTCTGCAGCTTGTGTAACTGCTTGTTAGGACTGAATCCGTCCTGTGAAAAGAATCAGAGGATCTCTGAAGAGTAGAAACCAGGCTCACCCTGTAGAAGACTGGAGAAATTATTGAATTGCACTCGGTCTGTCAGGAACTGAATCTGCTGTGTGTTCTCCTGGGTATTGTGCAGTAATTGCGATCGGGATAGAGAAGCAGCCTGCCTGGTATAGTACTCTCTTTTTTTTACCATATAAATGTGTGAAGAGTCTTTGAGCTCAAGAGTAGCCCTGCTTGATATTGAAGGACCCTATCTTATTTGGAGGTCGTGAGTACTAATTCAGGGTCGCTTCCTGTTGAATTGCCACATTAAATCCAAATGGAATTACTGTACTGCTGACTGTTTAATTTTCCTTTTCTCTGTGTGAAAGGCCCTACCAGCTGCCACGGTTTGGACTAGCCACTAGGGCTTGGGTACCCAGGGACAGTAACTGATAGGGATAGGCCTGTGCACAGAGCCATAGATAGATTATTAGAGTGATAAGCTAATTAACCTGATTTCCCCTGTCCTTGTTATATCCCCTAAATAAATCAGAGCTGCTTGTTTCAGCAAAGTTATACTGCCTGAGGTATTTGTCATGTTAAAGTACTGTACTTGATTGTTGCACTGTATCTCATTTCACAGGAGATTCAAGTGCGGACCCAATCCTGGGGGTAAGTGTATACTGTGAAGGTAATTCTGATATATTGTGTGGGCCACTAGTGGGAAGAAAGGGGGGTTGCAGTGTCCCAGAGGGCTGTGACCAAGTTAGTTTAACTATTGCAAACCCTGACCTCTGGGTGGAGGCACCCGCCATTGGATCCAGGCCCCTCAACCTGTTAGTGGCAAATCAGGCAGGGGTAGTAGCCCCTGGGATAGCGCCATCTAGGGGTTACACTAGCATTCTGATTGGTTGATATAGCCCATCTATTTTATAACAGGTCATAATCTGATGTATTATTCTTCCTGAGATTTATAAGAGCACCCATGGGCTTCATCTGCCTTCTTGCTCTTTCTCATCCTTAGTATTACAATGTTAGATGTATATCAGAGAAAGGAAGTTGATTTGTGTGTATATATGGGAATAAGAGGTGGTATGGGGGTGGAGCACGGCCATTAAAAAAGCATTATAGTTATATGTTTCAGTGAAATACCCACCATAACACATCCCAAAATAAGAATTAAAAACACACTAAAATCTAGCCATGGAAATGGAAGATTTTCAAGGAAACGCATAACTAGCTATGTTGCATTTATAGTGGGGGGCTCTGCCCCCACCCCCTTATTTTTTCTTTGCTAATTTTTTTTTATTTTATTTTTTTAAGCAAATACTACTATATCTCAACTGTTTTTGTTATACTTAAACAATAAGATATGCCTGAGGGTTATGTTAATGGCCTGTTAATCACACCCTGGGGGTGTAATATGGCATAAGCCGAAGCTGCACATTTGAGCAGATTTGATAGACCTCTAGGCCTTTATCTGCTGGCAAATTTCGTATGTTCATATAACCCTCACACATACCTTATTGCTATTATAGTAATAGTAATAACATTATTTTAGCACATTTTGTTTAGTTTTACTTTGATTATGGTCATAGAACTGGTAAAATAGTTGCTCCGAGTTTTCTTTCAGCCAGTTGGCACATGTGGTTGATGGTCTCCTAGGAGACAGTGAAGTTTTTATGATGCTTAAATAAGCAGTGTTTGGGTGCCTCAAGATTGAATTTCCAAAATTATTGTAAACAAAAATTGCACATTAAAAATAAAGCAGACACACAAAATCTGCCTTGGATTAAATTGCACCTGCTCCGATTTTGTTAGCGCAGCGGGAAACAGTTTTACACTTGCTTTAGTTTTTTTCTGAGCAGGCAGGTGCTGTTGCTTAACAACAGCGAGTGTGAACACTGTAGCACTTCTGAGTTTTACAGTGGATATCTTCAGTAAAATACAGGAGTTCTTTCTTAAAACTGCTCCGATTTTGTTACTGTTGAGAGAAGGTTTTACACTCGCTTTGCTTTTGTTTTTTAGGTCTGAGCAGGCAGCTGCTGTTGTTTAGCAACAGCTAGTGTGAACATCTGTAGTACTTCTGAGTTGTGCCCTGGACATGTACGTTAGACAATTGACAATGGTGAGTGTATCAGACTGTCTTTAAGAGTATACTGGATGTATGGCAGCATTGTAAACAGACAGCACTATTTTGGTTAAAGCTAAAGTTAAACATACATAGTTTTTGCCGTTTGGACTACTGCTGTGTTGACCTTGTTTGTGTGAGAAGGTAATTGGGTCTTAAACAAAAGCAGTGAGATCATGATCGCGGTGTTTTGATGGCTGACAATTATTCTGTTTTGCAATTCATTTTCATAATTTGGTTCTTTTTTTGTATTCATCATCAGGTGACAGGGCTGAGAAAGTATGTTAATTAAACAATATACCCTGACAGGATGTGGCTATACTAGAAGATTTACCACAGCTGGTGTGATTTGGTCCCGAGGCGCAGCCAAGGGACTTAACCACGCCTGTAGTGGTAAATCCTCCAGTATACCCACTCCCTGGAGGGGTATATTGCGATTATACAAAGGCCCTGTTTGTTTTTGTACAAAAAAAAATATTTAAAACGTCTGTTTGTTTTCAAAGTTGCTGCTCATTTGTTTTTTACTGCGGACGGACTGCTTGGATTTTTTTGGGAGGTCTGCGCAAGTGTCGGAAGATCGCTGATTGCCATCGCAACTGTTATGAATATTTTCAGCTTATTTGCTGTCGAGAGAATGAACTGCATTTTCTTTTCTTTTTGCTTTTGGGTGCGTCGCTTTTCTGGAATGGTGCAGTACTTTTTTTGACATTTTGAGGCTAGCGACGGAGTATCGGATGTCAGGTTAGCGACTATGTAATCTCGGCCTCTGTCCATGTGCTTGGCAGTGATGTGTTTGCAAGGAACAGAGGTATTTGCCAGGGAGTTCCTGATGTGGCTAAGTGGTGGCTGGCACCTTTTCCAGTGGGTACACAGGAGGATTTACAACGCTGAAAAGGTGCCAGCCAGCCAATCAAAATGCAGGATTCTGTCCATTTTTTTGTGCCCGTTGTATAATTAAAGATTAACATAGGGATACTGCAGCTTCAGTAGCCAAACAAAATAGAGGACTTAAAGTCTCCTTACTATAATGAAATATAATGATGTTTTATTTTATTTAACTGCCCTTTTCATGACAGTTGGTCATCAAGCTCGCACAAACATGTCAGGATAATGTTTAGTCAAGTAACACAAATTAAACAGTTACACAAGTAGCATAGAGGTAATATAGCGTAA
Source organism: Neoceratodus forsteri (assembly GCA_016271365.2). Taxonomy (NCBI): domain Eukaryota; kingdom Metazoa; phylum Chordata; order Ceratodontiformes; family Ceratodontidae; genus Neoceratodus; species Neoceratodus forsteri. The sequence continues at coordinate 1,746,352,356 of CM057449.1, forward strand.
TGTACGCTATTTTTGTGACATACCACTGTGCTACCTGCATGGGTCTGGAGTGTTACACTATTGCCACAGATTCATCTTTTTTTTTTTTTTATTAAACCAGTTTTATTAAATTTTCACAGATCAAAACCATACCCAGTGGTAATCACAGAACAATGTACTATAACAGTGAGCAACAAAACCAAACAGCCCGACCCTCCCTTCCCCTCCCCCCCCGACCACACACACAAAAAAAACTTAGTTTACAACCAAATAAGAAGTATAGATTTTCATGGCTTCCAGGTTATCAAGAGGCCTCCAAGGAGCCCCAAAGTAATGTATAAGCTTGGCCTACCCTGCATGCAGGCAAAATGTGTCTCTAACTGCAAGGCCAACATGTTTCCTTTATACCACCTATCAGAGTGGGGGCTTATCGTCGACTCAATGTCTCAGAATTACTAATTTAGCTGTAGCTGAGACAAAGCATATGGCTTTCATAATTTTGGTGACACCCAAAGGAAAAGATTGACTAAACAAATTTCAGATGTAAACAAAGCTCCTAATCCAAGGACAGGGTCAAGAACATTAGCGATAGAAAGCCAGAAAACCTGCACACAGGGGCATAGCCAAAGCATGTGATATAGGGTACCGGAACCCCCCTTACACTTTGAACAGAGTGACATTGTCAATACCCCATATTTGCATAGCTGAACAGGAGTGAAGTAGATATTGTGCATGATGTTGAAGTGCATTAGTCTCAGTCTGTCTTGCTTTATATACCTGTACATGGATATCCAGAGTTCTGCCACAAAGTGGGATCCTCCGAATACCCAATCTTTGACCAATAGTAACAGATACCTGATGGTAATCTAAAATCCCATTCCTGAAGAGTTTTATATAAGTTTTGAAACTGAGCGTGGTTGGGAGGCTTTATAAATAAGCGAGATAGGTCCCTGTCACTGGACCTATCGGTGAGAACCCAGAGAAGAAGGAGGATAGGCATTGTTAACTTGTAAATATTTAAACATCTCCTTACCGAGGCCCCAAAAGACTTCTGGAAATATTCGAAGGAAGTAGTTTCCATTTGACCAACAATTTGAAAGCCTAGAGTCATTTAACTTAGGCCAAAATGTAAAGACAACAGTGCTCCTCCAACTTTAAAGTGTGGATTACCAATAATGGGCTGGTCAGCCGGAAGGTACCACTTTACAGTCAGATAGTTCTGTATCTGATGAAGAGCTTTTAACGACCAACCTATCGGGTTCCCTCGAAGGACCTTAGGAATGGCCGATGGAGAGGCAAATAGGAGGGCCCTCAGGGAGCAATTAACCTGTGTAGCCAAGTGCTGCTCTATGTCCACCCACAGGGGTCTATATTCCTGATGTCCAATCTCTCCACTCCAGTGAGCTATTTTACTTATGTGCTGTGCAGCATAATAAAGGAAGAAAGAAGGGGCGGCCAAACCTCCTCTTAACTTTGGAGCCGTCAGTTTTATGTAAGATCTACGTAATCTTTTTTTGTTCCACAAAAAGGTACTGACGGCGCTTTGTAGTTTGGAAAACCATTTTTTCGGCAAATAGAAGCCAAGCATACCCAGTGGATACATTATCCTCGGTAGGACATTCATTTTAACTATACTGAGCCTCCCCCAAAGGGAGAAAGGGAGCAGCCGCCACCTCTCCAAGTCCTCCTTTACTATATTAACTAAACTGCCAACGTTAGCCCTGGTAATAGAGTTCAAAACATTATAAATCTTAATACCCAAGTATGTAACTGATTTTGCTTCCCAGGAGAGGCCGAAAGTAGAAAGTTCGGCCTTAATGACTCTACTATTTAACGGAAGTATCTTTGTTTTAGCCCGGTTTAGTTTATAGTAGGAGACTTTAGAGAAACTCTCAATCTCAGTTAGAGCAGCTGAAATTGAGATGTCTGGTTCCTCAACATGGAGCAGTATGTCATCTGCATATACTGACAGGGCGTACCTGGCATTCCCCACTCGGATTCCTTTTATGGCTGCATTCATTGCCAACCTGTGCAATAACGGTTCTAAGTATAAGTTAAAGAGCAAGGGGGACAATGGACAATCTTGCCTTGTGCCCCGGGCTAAATTAAATGAAGGGGACAGTACTCCGTTGCATTTGACCCTGGGTGAGGGGAACTGGTATAAGAGATGGACCCATCTTTGAAATTCTGTAGGCAGCCCAAATGATGTTAGGGTGGCGAATAGGAAATCCCAGGAGACCCTGTCGAATGCCTTTTCGGCATCGAGTGACACCAATACCGCTGGTATCTCGGAATCCCTGGCCAATACCAGAAGGTGTAGTAACTTTCTCAGTGATCTTGAGAGGACTTCCAGCCATAATCCTACTTGTTCTCGACTCACCAGTCTACCCATGACTTTAGAGAGTCTATTTGCCAGGATTTTGGCCAGAATTTTAACATCCGTGTTTAGTAAGGAGATGGGCTATAACTGTCAATGTTAACGGGTCTTTCCTTGTTTTAAAATTAAAGAGACCGTGGCTTCTTGGAAGCTAGGGTCTGAAACCCCATTATTGAACCAATACCCCAAAACTTCCTTCAGGACAGGGGCAATTACCAGGAGACAGGCTTTATAAAAATTACTAGGTAGGCCGTCTGGCCCCAGGGACTTATCTAGGGGCATCTGCTGTACAGCTTGCTGTATTTCAACGAGAGAAATTGGAGCACTTAAACAAGCTGCCTCTGCATCAGTAATTTTAGGAAAGTTGACCGAGCTAAGGTATAAATCAATGTCCAAATCAGAGGCGTTGAGCTGGGTCAACATCGTATAAGCCCTGGAAATAAGTGCCAAAGGCTTTCGCCATTTCCAAGGGGTCGGTACAAACCCGATTGTCTCCCCCTACATAGATTCCTGCGAAGAATCCAACTGACGGATGCGCATGGCGAGCAACTTACTAGCTCTTTCCCCTGCGTCTAGGTATCTAAGTTTAGTCCTTAGGAGGGCTAGCTCCGCTCTTTGGGAAACACGATTAACATATTTGGTTTGTAATAGGTAAAGTCTGGTCCAACTTTCGGTCGTAGAGGCCCGGGATAAACTGCACTCTAAATCCTTGATTGAGACCAGAAGGGAGTCCAATTGAGCTCTTTGGGACCGTACCCTCAAGGAGGCCATTTTTATCAGCTCTCCCCTTAGGGAACATTTTAAGGCGGCCCAAATTAAGTCATACTTAGCCACTGAACCCTGATTACTGCTAAGGAAGGTAGTAATGAAATCTACTATATGCCTCAGAGAGTTCTCATCTCTCAGTATCTGGCTGTTTAACCTCCATTGGGGTGATTGTTTACTCCCTGCTCCCAACCAGAATTCCAGGCTCACTGGGGCATGGTCAGACAATACTCTGGCTGATATCTCTGCTCAACACACCAGGTATGGTGAAAGAACTGATGAGAAAGTAGTCTATTTGGGAATATGTCCTGTGTGCAGCAGAGAAAAAGGTATACTACCGGAGTGTCTGATTTAAGACTCTCCATATATCAACCAAAGCAGCATCTCTAATGAGATCATTCAGTGCTCTTTGTGCTGGGGATAACCCACGCCTCTCACCACCGGATCTATCTAGTTCCGATTGGAGCACTAGGTTCCAATCCCCACCCAGAATAGTAAGTTTAGGTGGGTCAGACACCACGATACTAAGTAAGCGCACACAAAAAGATGGGGAATCACAGTTTGGGCCGTATATTGAGCCAAGAAGGACTGAATGGGATTCTAAAAGACCATGCACAACCACATAACGACCCTCCGGATCCCAAATTTCTTGGACCAATCTAAAGGGAAGATTTTTGGCTATGAGAATAACTACTCCCCCTTTATTCGGGCACGCACCGGCCCCAAAAACTTGCCCAACCCATATTCTTTTGAAGAGGACAATATCCTCTCTCCTTAGGTGTGTTTCTTGCAGGAAAACAATTTGTGCCCTCAACTGTCGTAAGTGTCTTAAAATGATTTGCCTCTTGACCCTGTCCTTGGCTCCCTTAACATTCCAACTAATAAAAGTGTAATGACTAACCATAGCCTATAATAATACGAAGTAAGTGAAAAGGACCCAAAATACATAATCCGTGCCCCAGCAAAAGAGGCCAGGGTTCTACTAATAAAGTAAAAGCCAGTCCAACTTCAGCTATAATCGATGATCCCCCGTAGTGTGTAGTCGAAGCCCCCACCCACTGCACTAATATACAAAATACTTCCCCAAAACCAAGAAACCAATAAGCCCCCAATCTTAATAAAGCTAACAAACCCCAGTTCAGCTCAACTGTACTCCCAAACCATCTACGCCACATGATTAATATCATAACAGTTCAAACTCTACAGTTATACTCCCCGGAGCCCCCCCCCACCCACTCTGTCAGATCCTAAACAACTACACCCTTAGAGAAAAAGAAAACACCCCACAACCCCCTAGGATAATTAACAGTCCTCGGTTAACTTGGATCCTGTAGAAATAAAGATATCAAAATAATGGAAAGTAGTCAGAGACCGGTCCATCAAATCCAGCTTCATATTATATAGTCCCTGACAAATGTCCTACTTTGTGCAAGGATTGCTTGACATCCAAGCCCATCACCGGAAAAGGAGCGATTGGATGAGCAGAGAGGAAAAAAAAAAAAAAAAAACATTTTTATACGTTTTTATATCTTTAACTTAATTGAGACTTTAATCAAATCTCATGTTCAGAGGCAAATAAAAGAGAACAACAGTGGAAAAACAGCAAGCACCACAGAGAAACTGTTCGGTTGCTGAGACATTCTCTTGCAGGTCCATTCCAATAGGAGAATTCCTCCTCACACGAGGAGCGAGGCGAAAAGCTCTATGCCCTAGGGATCAATAAAAGCTGATACCCAGACTTCAACTTTGCCAAGGAGTGGTTAAGTATCCAGCACGCTCCACTAGAGCAAACCCAGAGTTCAGGAGGCTTAAATCAAAATAAAGCACACAACATCAACATGTCATCTGGGCCACAGTGCAAACTCCTGTCTTTACTTGAAGAGGTCAGGAAAGATGTTTTTGAGCTCGGAAGGGCTTGAGCAGGCGACTCGAATGAAAGCCACTTATCTTCTGTCTTGACCATCAGAATGGCAGGGTATTTTACCCTGAATGGCTTAGAGGCGGCAACCAGCTTGGAGACTAAAGGATGAAACTCCTGCCGCCTTATCCACACTGAATGCGGAAGGTCCTGGGTAATACGGATTTTCTTCCCTTGCCAAGTAACTTCCCCAATGCTTTTGGATTTATCAAGGATATGCTGTCTATCCAAGTAATTCAGGAGCTTGAAAATAATTGGCCTAGGCGGCTGACCTTGAGAAGGAGGGGGGGGCGAAGGGCTCTGTGGGCTCGGTCTATGACATATTCACCTCCACCTGGCGATGGACCGGCTATTTTACTGCAAAGTCTCTGCAGAAACTTAATTATCCCACTCCCTTCCTCCTTTTCCGGAATGCCTAATATAACCAAGTTATTCCGTCGGCTGCGCCTCTCCAGGTCCTCTAATTTATTTTCCAGATTTTTTATCCTGCGCCTCATATTGATCACCTCCAGATCAGCTTTGTCTTGTTTCTTCTCCAGGGAAACAATTCTGGCTTCCGAATCAGTAACCCTTCTTGTTAAAACTTCCACCTAGTTTTTAATATCTTGCAAGTCTTCAGTGATAGCAGCAATCGTGGATTGAAGCGGCTGCATGACTTCCAGAAATCTGCCCACGGTGAGAGCCGCCTGCCTCCCCTGCAGGCATCTTAATTAAACTAGCAGGCTGTTGCTTAGGCCGCTTGGCGGCCTTCTCCTTCTCCTTCTCTGGCGTTCGCGGTGGAGAATGCCGAGGGGGAGCCTTTTTCATGTAAGCCTCCATATAATCGATCGCCAAGCGCACCGGGGCTGAGGTAACGTCTTTAAACAAGATTAACGGGTGAAAGCCGAGACGTGGAGCGATTATTAAATAAAAACAAACTGGATGAGGAATGGAGCTCCGAGGAAACGCTGCTAGAGCCTAAGCTGCCATCACGTGACCCCGCCCACAGATTCATCTTAACTAAATTTATTTTGCCCTATAATGCAAGGGGGCGGTGAGCCCACCTTTCTAAGTCAAGTTTGAATTTGTGAAGTACTGGAACCAGGTTCTGTTTGATCACCACCTTTGGCTTTTTAGTACCTTCTTTTAGTTTATTCATTGTTTGTGAGGATATTTTGTGGCAAATGTTAGTCACATTTTTGTGACCTCTACACCCTACAGTAGGAATATTGAAATATTCTCACTGTAGGTCAACATGGGCAAAAACAACCTCACTGTAGATCCTTATTAGTGGAAGCCAGCAGCACAAGAAGCACAGTTCTAATTTTAGAACTGAAACGGTCACTCGCATTCTCACTCCCAAAAACTTTTCTCATTTCTGTTCTCACGTACTCTGCCTGCTTTTGTTTTCTCCCCTTTGAGCTCCTTTGATCAAAGTTTTAAAACAAAGTCATAATCAACACTTTTTTTACACGCTTCATCAAAAGAAAGTGTGCTTTTCATTTTGTGAACAAACTTCACCCTCCCATTACTGCTGTACTACTCTGCAGCTTCTCATATCTCCCGCAGCCACCCCGATAGTCTCTTCGAGCAGGTCTCTTTGCCAGTTGCAGCTGTGACTGAAGTTTCACTGCACGGCTTCCCCTCACTGCCGCATCTGCTCACACAAACCCCCAGCTTACTTCAGGCCCGGTGCACTCTTCAAATAAATGCTGATGTATCGCACATGAAGAAGCATCCTGCACGGCATGCGGTGCACACCTCCTTGGCCATCCGAAAATAAAACCACAGTAAAGAAAATCGCAGAACAAAATTGACAGAATTTAAAGAAAAAAACAAACAAGCATTAGATAAATGCAATATGCCATGACCCCACCAGAAATATCTGTGATATTTCTCCCTCGTGTTGTTTGACCTTTGACATCACTTGAGTCTCCTCCACTCATTATGCATAAGGTGAAATTACACTCAGGAGAAATATCACAGATATTTCTGATTGGGGCATGGCATGACATACCCCCTATTTATCTGCCTGCCATTTAAGCCACAGTGCAGTAATTTCATTTTTATGTACGCCCTGATTTAGGGACATTTCCTGTTTATTTACATTTAACTTTGTCCTTAGAAATTTCCCAAAACTCAGAGATCACCTGAAGAGCATGATGCAAGGATGTTAGTAAGTGCATGGTGTGTAATAAGATATCATCCGCATACACTCAAACCTTATATTCTGTACTCTAACAATACCCATAATGCCTGGCATTTGTTTTATCTTGAGAGGCAGGGGGTTCAAGAAAGGGTTAATCTTGTTTTTCTTCTGCACAGTCCCCCCCCCCCTCGCTCTCCTGGTCCTCACTGTCCTTCCTTTGCATTCCACTTTTCACTCACGTACCTGAAGGAAATCTTATCCCCTTTTTTTGCCTCCTTGGTGATTCTCTGCTCTGTTTGTGCCTTAGCTACTGTCACACTCCTTCCTGCCTCCCCTTGTTTATCTAGATATACCTCCCTGTCCCCCTCCTTCCAGGTCTTCTTGTACTTCCTAAAAGCTGCTTTTTTCCCTTACCACCTTAGCCGTCTCCTTTGAGAACAATAGTGGCCTTTCCCTCCTCCTACTCTTGCTTACTTCCTTCAGATAGCTTGCCATTGCCTTAGTTATTCCCTCCTTGATCCCTTTCCATTGTTGAACCTCCACCCTCCCCCATCCTCCCCCTCCAAGAGATTTACTGAGGTAGTCTCCCATTTCTTTAAAATCTGCGCTCCTCAAGTCCAGGACCCTTGTTCTAGTGCATTTTTCTCCTGCCCAATCTGTATGCCGAACCACACCATATGGCGCTTGCTTGTACCCAGGGGGCTACATACTGTGACATCTGCATTGCTCTTCTTGTTCATAAGTACCAAGTTCAACACTGCCCCATCTCTAGTGGGTTCTGTAACCAGCTGCCTGAGGCATACCCTATCTGGGCTTATCTGTTACTTTCATTATCAAACTGTTCTTGACATATGCTGAGCTGTATCAGCTTTTCGAGTCTGGTTCTGGTAGAGATAGCCTTATTGTTTGTTTAATTCAGTCACATTTATTTCGTCCTAAGGCTTCCTCTGCTTAGCCATCCCTACCTCACTATACTGCCCAATCCCTTAGTTAACCATGTAGGCCTGTTACTGTGTTTTACAACCTTAATTAACCTTAATTAGTTTATACTGTAGTTAATCATCTAGGCCTATTACTTTGTTTGTGAAACCATAGCTAGCCACTGCTCAGCCTCTTACTGTTTTACTGCTTTGCTGTTCCATTCCTTTTCCCATCTCCTTACTGCCATGTTCTTGCACACCTTTGCCTTCTCCATTTCCTCCTCCTGCTCATTTCTCCTTCAGCTGTCTCTCTCATCCCATTCACTTACCCTCCTATTCCCCTCCTCTAGCCATCTTACCCCACTCTACATCCCTTCCCGTCTCCCTTCCTATCCACCTGGGTCTCCTCCACTCTCCCTCCCTTAACTTGAAGTTTTTCCACTATACCCTCCTCACCATTCAGCACCCCTCCACCTTGATCTCCTCACCATTCCAAGGGTAGGAAGTCTCACTCCATCCTCATCTTCATTCTTCTGCTCCTCCCCTTCTGGTGATGTGGAGATCAACCCTAATCCCTCCCCTCCCTACCTCTCCTCCTCCATTACTGCCAAGGGTTTTAGCATCTTTCATCTTAATGCTAGGAGTCTTCTCCTTAAGCTCAACTGCCTTTCAGTCTGGGTTAAACAACACTCTCTTGATGTCCTCTGTTTTTCTGAATCCTGGCTTTCCTCCAGAACTCCAGAATCTATAGTAGCCTGACCCTTCCTGACTTCCAGCTCAAAAGGTAGGACAGGGGAAAACATGGCAGAGGCATTGCCATCTATGTACACCAGAGCCTCTCCTGTACTACAGCTATTAGGGAGACTGTACCCTCCTCCCACAATGTTTTTCCATGTCAGGCTCTCATTCCCCTCCTCTATTCCCATATTCATTGGTGTTTTCTATGCCTCACCCAGAATATCACACTCCTTTTCATCATCATCACTAATTCCTCCGGAGGTGAACTCATTCTCCTTGTGGATTTCAACATAAATTGTCTCTTCCCGATCTCCAAATTGACAATTCACAGGACTGAGTCCCGAAACCATTCCCAGATTATCTTTGAACCCACCCAACTTGACCCCACTTCAGTAACCATACCCTGTTGAACTAGGTTCTCTCCTTCCACCCCCACCACACTGCTGCAGCAGAATAGCTTGGCAGAAGACACCAGGAGAAAGGACTGCTGTGTGACTGAACTTCTCTGCTAGGACTAAAGTAGAAGAACTTTTGTACTTGGACCTTTAATTTAGGGTAAAAAAACTAACATACCAAAAAAAAAAAGTGTGTGTTTGGGTTAACTGAACTGAATGGGTATCTGAAGAGTTATCTAGGTGTAAATCTCAGGTGACTGAAAAGTCTTAACTGCTGTGAGGTTTAAATTACTTGTAGAAAGATCTGGTAAGTAGGGGGAGTGGCTTAGCTAGAAGGAAGCTACATTTAAAGACTGCCTTAGAAAATTTCTGCTAATAGCTTGGCAGAAGACATCAGGAGAAAGGACTGCTGTGTGACTGAACTTCTATATTGCCCTCCTCCCCCCAAAGCTAGTTCTATTTTTAGAGGCACAGGATTTGACTGACAACAGGAACTTCCTGTTTAGGGGCAGGAAGTGAGTGATCACAGAACCACCAAGGACCCACCATCCTAGAAGGGCAAGAGTAGCTCCGCCCCTCTAGTTGCTGGAGGTCTGCCTCTGAGCAAGTAAGTGTTCTACTGAGAAATATAGGATATTCTTGTCTCAGAACAGGACAATCAGGAGCTTAAAGGGCACACAGGCAGAAAGTAAAGAGAGAGAGAAAAAAAAACAGAGGAAAGAGTAAGGATTGCAAACAGTTAAGGGGCCAGAAATAAGACTTGATTGGAGTGGTGCAGTGCAGTGGCTGTGGAGCAGCAGTCTTCCGGGAGATGTTCTGGAGGATGTGGTGTTGTCCCATCTGCAGACACCTATCTGGGCTGAGGGAGGAGGTTGCTCATCTCCAGGCTGAGTTGGCCAGGATTTGTGGGACCTCCTCTTCCATCCAGGGACCACCAGTGCCACTGCCGTTGCCTCAGAGGTTGCCAAGAAAGAGGAGTGGTTGGACCACAGTGGGCTCAGGGAGGGTGAGGGTGGTGGAACAGAGGCACATCCCTCCAGTTGTACCTCTCCACAATCCCTATGCCATTCTGGCAAAGTGTGGTTCCTCTATGGAGGCACCCACAGTGGAGACCAAGGAAGATGTTGGGAACCTCCACAAAAGAGACCCACAGGAGGGTGGCAGGGGACCCTGCAGGGAAGGAAACAACTCCTGGTGGGGGACTCCATTGTTAGGAAGGTAGAACTGGGGAGGAAGGGAGAGGGAGGTAAGGTGCCTGCCTGGCGCCATGGCTTGAGGACAGGGAGCTAATCCTCAGGATTGCCAGAGCAGCTGCACAGGGAGGAGCTGGACGCCATTGTCCACCTAGGGACAAATGACCTGGCTAAGAAAGGGATTAGAGAAGTGCAGGAAGAGTTTGTGGAATTGGGAGGGTTTTAGTCAAGTAGCACGTGACGGTAACCTTCGGAGGTGCTACCCATCTATGGCATAGGAGAGTTAGGGGTGTTCCGCACTATGGGATTCAATCAGTGGTTGAAAACTGGTGTGGAGCTCAGGATTTGGCTTCATTGGGGACTGGGGTCCACCTGGAGTGATGCAAGCCTATACTGGCATGATGGGATGCATCTGTCTGGGAGGGGAACCAGGATCCTAGGTGATAGGTTTAAATGCTTCATTGGCAAGCTTTTAAACTAGCCAAGGGGGGAGGCACTGGAAAGGAGCAGGAAAATCCTAGCCCCCCCAAATAATCACGGTAGTAAGTGTGGCAAACACCAACATAAAGGTGTCGATAGGGAGAAGGGCAGGGGTAAATGGAGAAAGTGACAAAGGCAAGAAGGACAGGGATGGGGCAAAAGGGAGTAAGGCCATCAGGAAATGGAGGGTAATGAGTACCAATGCCCATAGTCTGGGCAACAAGCTCCCTGAGCTGATGGCCTTAATGGAAGAGGGATGCCTGGATATCGTAGAGAGTCACAGAAACATGGCACACAGAGAACCATGACTGGGATGTTAACATACCAGGGTACATAACCTACAGGAGAGACAGGCAGGGAGAAGAGGGGAGGAGTAGCTCCCTATGTAAAGGAAGGATAAAAGCAACTGAACAAAAGAGCAAACAGGGAGGAGAGGAGGCACTGTGGGTCACCTTGGAGACTGGAAAGGGCACCACAATCCGCACAGGGGTTGTGTACAGACCCCCATGTCAGGGGGAAGGAATGGACAAGGATATGATAGAAGGCATTCTTAGAATGGCAGAGAAAGGGGAGATACTGTTGGTGGGAGACCTGAATATGCCAGATGTTAACTGGAGCACCTTTGCTGCAGCCACATCCAAGAGCAGGGCCATTCTTGATGCCCTACAGGTGGCAGGCATTAGACAGCTAGTTTCGGAACCCACTCGTGAGGGAGCAGTATTAGACCTCGACTCTCAAACGGGGCAGGAGAGGATCTCAGATCTAGAAGTGGGTTGCTATCTGGGGACAAGTGACCATCAAACAGTGTGGTTCACGTTAATTCAGCTACAGAGTCAAGCCACACAAAAGTGAGGGTACTGGACTTTAGGAGGGCTGACTTTGGAAAGATGGGAGAGTGCCTCAGAAAAGCACCAGCAAACAGGCTAGAAGGAGGTGTGGAGCAACAATGGGAATTATCAAACTGCCATCACAGAGGCAGCAAGCCTTGTGTGAAGCAAATAAACAATCAAATGAAAGAAAAGCCACTATGGTTCTCAAAAGAGGTGGCTGTGAAAGTCAGGAAGAAAAGATAGCATTCGAAGTATAAGGAAACACAGAAGGAGCAGGACAGAGAGCTGTATCAGTTAAGGCAGAAGGAAGCAGGGAGGGAAGTCAGAATAGCAAAGGCCCAAACTGAGGAAAAGATAGCCAACTCAGTTAAGAAGGGGGATAAAACCTTTTATAGGTACATCAGCGAGCGTAGAAAGACAAAGGGAGGGATAGTGAGGCTGAATAGAATGAACGGTGGGTGGGCAGAGGGGGACAGTGAAAAAGCAGGAATACTGAACGAATATTTCTGCTCAGTATTCACAAAAGAGGAGGGGGAAGTGCCTAATCCAATTAACAGAAGCACTCTTGATAGGGAGGTCGATCCCAGTCCTTTCACAGAAGAAAGGGTTCTTCAAGAACTCCTAAAACTGAAGGTGGACAAAGCAATGGGTCCTGATGGAATTCACCCCAGAATTCTAAAAGAATTAAGGAGGAACTAGTGAAACCACTGGCTACTCTTTTTAATAAATCATGGGAGGATGGTGTGGTACCCGAGGACTGGAGGAAGGCGGATGTGATTCCCTCGCAAAAGTGGGACCAAGACAGAGGCAGGAAACTACAGACCTGTCAGTCTGACCTCTGTGGTAGGGAAACTGATGGAGTCACTCTGAGGAAAGAATAGTTGAGTACCTAGAGGCCAGTGGAGCACAGGACCCAAGGCAGCATGGGTTCACAGCGGAAGGTCATGTCAGATGAATCTAATAGATTTCTTTGACTGGGTGACCAAAGTAGTAGACCAGGGAGGGGCTGTGGACATGGCCTACCTAGACTTTAGCAAGGCATTTGACACAATCCCACACAAAAGATTAATAGTCAAATTAACCAGCCTGGGAGTGGGACCCAGGGTGGTAGCCTGGGTAAAACATTGGCTGGACAACAGGACACAGAAGGTAATTGTAAATGGAGCCCACTCTGAAGAAAGGGGGGTTACTAGTATCTGTTCTCCATCACTTTGTGCTGAGGTGCCAGGTAGGCACTTCATCTCCCTCTTCCACTCCCATCCTCTTCCAAATCTACCCCATAATGACTGAGTCCCCCACCAATATTTGCTTCCTCTTTTGGTTTTGGTCTTCTGCCTCCCACCTTAGGTCCTCCCTTATGGAGGACTATCATCATCCTCCTTGGCCACTATCACAGGCACCTCCTCTTGGCAGTCCTTTTCCACCAGAGCAGTGAAAGAGTTGTGTAATGGCACCTGCTGAGGAACCTGCTTCCAAACCACCAGCCTCACCCTCACCCTTCCAGAGCCCACGACAATCCAGCCAGCCTGCCTCCTAGGCACCTTCTGAGGCAATGTTGGTGGACTCAGTGGACCCTTGGTGGAGGAAAGGTCCCCTGAATTCTATCTAACTTGGCCCAGAGTCTAATGACCTCTTCCCTCAAAGCACATTTTCTGGAGCTGGAAGGACACTACTGCTTTATTCAACTGCGAGCTGTGTGAGAAATTCTATATTGCACTTGATATCTGCAACAAACGTGCACTTTTGCTTAATTCTGTGGGAGGTGAAACTAACTACCCTTGGTAATTGCTTTTTATTCACATATTTATTTAGTGTTTAACCAAGAAGGGGCTTGCAAACTCTGTTTATCTTGTTAGTAACTTCAAAAGGATTTAAATACTGTATTTGGTAGGTCCTTGGAGGTAGCTAGATTGTCTACTAGGATTTTCTGACAGTTAAACTATTTTTAAATGAATTACAGGTGGCTGAGGAGTTGAAAAAGAAACTTGCAAACTCTGCTTATCTTGGAATTAACTTCATAAGTGTTTGAATACTGCATTTGGTTGTCCCTTGGGGGTAGCTGGATTGACTACTAGGATTTGGGGACAGAAACTATTTTTAAATAATTTACTGGTGCATAGGAGTTTGTGATAAACTATTTTTAACAAAGTTACTGGGTTTAAGGAGTGGTCATAGCAAAACCTGCAGTGTAAAACAGGAAAAGACAGTCTTTCAAGCAACAGAGGGAGGTGGATCTAGGTTTACGTTTGTTTGTTACAATTCTTAACATTTTCAGTGCAGGAAGAGTTTACAGCACAGCTGACTTATTTTGGGGCTGACAGCTTTCAGAGCACAAACCACCAGGCCTGTTTTGGGGCTGGGGAGGATTACCTGTGTCTGACTTGGATGTGTGGATTTTTCTCTGTTTGATTAGCAGGGTATTTTCTCTGTCAAATTGTTGTGTAGGGCATCTTGCTGACTGGAAGGCACTCATTGCAGCAGTGGGTCAGAGCTTTTAGCTGATTGTTTTGTGAGGGGCACAGTTTAGGCCCAACCCTTCCCACCCTCACCCCACCCACCCCTGGAAATAGTTTCTTTATACCTGGGGTTCTGACATCATTTCTCAAGAGTGCAAGGTGCATATCACTGTCATATCCTCTCTAGCACACTGCACTGACAATATAAGCATACACATTGTATAATATAAATATATATATATTTCATATTACAAACCAATCTCACACACACACACACACACACACACAAAAATATGAGGGAGTAGTGCAATGTAATGGCTGTGGGGCAGCAGTGTTCTGGGAGTCTTTCTGAGGCTGAGATGCTGCCCTATTTGCAGACAACTCTCTGCCCTGAGGGAGGAAGTTGCCCTCTCCAGGCCACACTGGACAGTGTGTAAGGGGGACCTTCCCCAGGCCACACTGGATGGTAGGAAGGGAACCTCCCCATCCAGGAGCACCAGATCCACCACCACTACCTCAGAGGTTGTGAAGAAAGCACAGCAGTTGGACCACAGTGGGCTCAGGGAGGGTGAGAATGGTGGAACAGAGGCACCACCCAGTCCCCACACCACAATCTATACACCATTCTGGGGAGCATAGCTCCTATGGATGCACCTGCAGAGGAGATTATGGAGGCTGAGGACAACTGTCACAAGGGAGGCCCACAGGAAGGAGGCAGAGGACACCACAAGGAAAGGAAGCAGCTCCTGGTGGGGGACTCAATTATTAGGGGGATAGAACTGGGGGGAGCAGGGAAAACTGAAGTAAGGTGCCTGCCTGGTGTCATGGCTTGGAGAGACAGGACGCGCATCCTCAGGATCACGAGAACAGCTGCATGGGAATCTGAGCTGGACATCATTGTCCACCTAGGGACAAATGACTTGGCTAATCATGAGATTAGAGCAGTGCAGAAGGACTTTGTAGAATTGGGAAGGGGTCTAAGACAAGTAGCACACACAATATCCTTCTCTGAGGTGCTGCCTGTCAATGGCATGAGTGAAGCGAGGGTACTTTGCACCATGCAATTTAATGAAAGGTTGAAAAAATAGTGTGGGGCACAGGGGTTTGGCTTCATTGGGGACTGGGGTTCCACCTGGAGGGACACCAGCCTATACTGGCAGGATGGGCTGCATCTGTCCAGGAAGGGAACGAGTCTTTTGAGCAATAGGTTTAAAGGCTTCATTGGCAAGCTTTAAACTAGTCAAGGGAGGCACTGATAAACAGCAGGAAAATCCCAGCCTCCCTACAAAACAGAGGTACTAAATGAGAAAAGACTGAAGTACACAGGTCAGTGGGGGATGCTGCAAAAGAAGGTAAAGCCATCAAAAAATGGAGAGCAATGAGTACCAATGCCCATAGTCTGAGTAACAAGCTTCCTGAATTAGTGGCCTTGATGGAGGAGGAACATCTGGATATCGTGGCAGTCACAGAAACATGGTACACACAAAACCATGACTGGGACATAAACATACCAGGATACAATATCTACAGGAGGGACAGGGAGGGTAAAAGAGAGGAGGAGTAGCCTTTACATAAGGAAGGAATCAAGGCAACAGAACAAAGGGGAAAACAGGAGGAGAAGAAGCACTGTGGGTAAATTTGGAGACTGCAATGGCACCACAATCCGCACAGGGTTGGATACAGACCCCCTTCTCAGGGGGAGGAAATGGACGAGGAAATTATAGAAAGAATACTTAGAATGGCAGAAAAAGGGGAGATATTGCTGATGGGTGATCTGAATATGCCAGATGTTAACTGGAATGCAGTTGCAGCAGCCACTTCAATGAGTGGGGTTATTCTAGATGCCCTACAAGGGGCATGCCTTAGACAACTAGTATTGGAGCCCACTCGAGAGGGAGCAATCTTAGACCTGGTTCTCTGAAATGGAGATGAAGAGAGGATCACAGATGTAGAAGTGGGTAGCCATCTGGGAACTAGCGACCATCAAACAGTATGGTTCACAATAAACACAGCAATAGAGTCAAGCCATACAAAGGCAAAAGTACTGGGCTTTAGGAGGGCCGACTTTGCCAAAATGGGTGATTGCCTAAGGAATGCACTAGCAAATGGGCGGGAAGGAGGGGTGGAAGAACAATGGGGAATAATAAAAACTGCCATCACAGAGGTAACAAGTCTTTGTGTGAAGCAAATTAACAAAACGAAATGATGTAAGAAACCACTATGGTTCTCAAAGGAAGTGGCAGCGAAGGTTCAAAAAGAAAAGAAAGCATTCAGGAAGTACAAGGAATCACAGAAGGAGCAGGACAGGGAACTGTATCAGGTAAAGCAAAAGGAAGCTGGGAAGGCAGTCAGAACAGCAAAGGCCCAAACCGAGGAAAAGATAGCCAACTCTGTTAAGAAGGGGGATAAAACCTTTTATAGGTACATCAGGGAGCGAAGGAAGACCAAGGGAGGGCTAGTGAGGCTTATTAAAGAGGAGGGAGGGTGGGCAGAGGGTGACTGTGAAAAGGCAGAGATACTAAACAAATATTTTTGCTCAGTATTTACAAAGGAAGTGGAGGAGGTACCTAAAACAAACAGTAGAAACACTCTGGATACAGGAGTTGATACCAGCCCATTTACAGAAGAAAGGGTTCTGAAAGAACTCTTAAAACTGAAGGTGGACAAAGCAATGGGGTCTGATGGGATTCATCCCAGAATTCTAAAAGAACTAAGGGTAGAACTAGTGACACCACTGACTACCCTCTTTAACAAATCATGGGAGGATGGGGTGGTACCCGAGGACTGGAGAAGGGCAGATGTGATTCCCTTCAAAAGTGGGAGCAAGACAGAAGCAGAAAACTACAGACCTGTTAGTTTAACCTCAGTGGTAGGAAAATGATGGAATCACTTCTGAAGGAAAGAATTGTTGAATATCTAGAGGCCAGAGGGGCTCAGGACCCAAGGCAGCATGGATTCACAGCGGGAAGGTCATGCCAGACAAATCTGATAGATTTCTTTGACTGGGTGACCAAAGTAGTAGATCAGGGAGGGGCTGTGGACATGGCCTCACCTAGACTTCAGCAAGGCATTTGACACAGTCCCACACAAAAATTAATATACAAGCACAGCCTGGGAGTGGGCCCCAAGATGACAGCCTGGGTAAAGAATTGGCTGAGAATAGGACACAGAGAGTAATAGTAAATGGAGTCCACTCTGAAGAAAGGGGGTTACTAGTGGGGTACCACAGGGTTCAGTATTAGGACCGTCCTCTTCAATGTCTTTATGTTTATATTGCAGAGGGACTGGAAGAAAAGTATGTCTCTTTGCAGATGACACAAAGATCTGCAACAGAGTTGATGCACAAGGTGGGTGGAAAGGATGAGAAGGGACTTGGCAAGGTTAGAGGAATGGTCAAATGTATGGCAGCTTTGATTCAATGCTAAGAAGTGTAAGGTAATGCACCTGGGAAACAAAACCCAGGGAAGAGTACACAATGAGGGTGAGATACTAACAACAACAAAAATGGAAAGGGACCTGGGGTAGTCATATCAGATGACCTAAAGGTGGGCAAGCAATGTGAGAGGGCAGCAAGGAGGGCTGGGGGATACTGGGATGCAGGGAGAGGCATCACCAGCAAAAACAGGAAGTTTTATCCCTCTGTACAGACAGTTGGTGAGACCCCATCTGAGTACTGTGCAGTCTCTGGAGACCCAATCCTCTGCAAGGATATAGACAGGATGGAGGCTGTCCAGAGGAGGGCACTAAAATGGTGCAGGCCTGCACCGGAAGACATATGAAGAGAGACTTAAGGAGCTGAATATGTATAGCCTTGAGGAAAGGAGAGAGAGGGGGACATGATAGAAACTTTCAAGTATCTCAAGGGAATCAACAAAGTCCAGGAGGGTAGCATCTTTCAAAAAAAGAGGTACGCAAGAACGAGGGGGCACAATGTGAAGATAGAAGGAGGGCAGCTCAGAGGTAATTTAAGGAAGTATTTTTTCACAGAGAGGGTTGTGGATGCATGGAATGGCCTTCCGGAGGAGGTTGTGGAGTCAAAAACAGTGGTGGAATTCAAGCATGCATAGGACAGTCATAAGGCAATTCTAGGGGGTGGCAGTAGGAAGCAGTAGGCTGCTGGTTAACTAGGATCTGCAGCTTATCCAATAGGTAAGGAAATGGGCAGACTGGGTGGGCTAAGCGGTCCTTATCTGCCGTCAAAATCTATGTTTCTATGTTTCCCTCAGCCCATAGAGGTGCACACAGGTGGAGTAGCACCTCAGTCTCCAAAAGGTGTCTTCAAAAACTGCCACTCTACAGCCATTGCACTGCACTGCACCACACCACTTCCAACATTCCCAATACTACAGTCCCTATGATGTGAAAAAGAAGTTGTGCCCTTACCCCAGATAGGTTTTTCTTAGATTCCCCTTTTTTGATTTACCCCTTGTTGCTGTACTCTAGACAGGATTCTATTTAGGTTTTCCCTTTTTGCATTTGTGACTTTTCCAAATTCCCCTTTTTGTTTAGCGTATCTCTTTTTTGTCACCTGACCCTAGATATGTTTTTTTTTTTATTTCCCATTTGTCTCCCACATTGACTCTTACCCTCAGGTTCAGCATGGCTGTGATGCCAAAGAGGAAAGATGATCTATGCTTTGCAAGGGATTATTGTTGTCAAGCACCTGCCAAATATATACATCAAAGTTAAGCTTACTGTATCTCCAGCTGCACCAGCTGTTGCTGGACACTGCAAAGAGCCTGCCTCAGCTCATGCGGCAGTGTGATGGCTTGGCTCATTGAAGCAGTGACCCCACTTACTGGAGCATGGCAGCAGGTTAATTGCAACAATTTTGGGGAATGCAGCATTCATTTCCTGAGCAACACAGTGTTTATTTGGGTATTTGGTGCTATGAGACAGAATACTTAAGATAGTGGACTGTAACTGGGATTGCTGGACATTTGGAAATAGGATGCATGTACTGTATTGCTTATGAGTGGGAGAAACATAAGGAGGAAGGAAGTCAGTGATTTTATGAGGGCAATAGTCTGTTTTAAGGAGTCTTTGTCAAGGTGTTATGCTCGCTGTCTGCCAAATGTTAGCATGGGAGGGTAGAACCTTGACTTCACTCTACCTCCTCAAGTTCAGCTTCCTCCTGGATACCCCCCTCTTCCTTGTCCCCTTCCAGTGACAGATCCTCCAGTTTCTGACAGCTACTTTTTGTGAAGCACCACCAACACTCACATTAATTACATTCCTCTGATGGTCCTCTTACCGTTCCCTTTGTTTACTCTTCAGGTGAGTGCACTGTCCACTTGTACAGATATGATATCCTTTTTGCTCACTCTGGACTGGCAGATTGCCACACTGTCATCCTGGGGGTCAACAATGAAACTCTGAGGTCCTTGCCTTTGCAAAGGAGAAGTTGACCTCACAACTGCAGGTGGCTGAGGGGCAAGAGAAGCACATGGAGGTATGAATGTGATGGTGGTACTGCAGTAACAGATGAACCTTGGAGTTTATCAAAATTTACAGGAATAGTGGCCTTCTGTCTGCCAAGTGTAGACATCCCACCTTATTGCTGTGACTCCAGAGAACTCCCCTTTCCCTTAACAATTAGCCCTTTACCAGATGGCCCCCCCCTAAGTTTTTTTTCCTCTTGTACTCTCAGCGAGGATCAATGACAATATCATTATTATCAACATTACCTATATCAAGCTGGCCCACCGACGCAGAGGTAGGGTTACCGCTCGAAGCGCCAGTGACCCAGGTTCAGGAACGGACTTGGGTAGCTGGAGGACTGTCCAGGGGGAGAAAGATTGAGCACCCAGAGGCTGCTCTCCTCTTCTGGGGAGGGTGGGTTGCCTGTCCCACTGCTATACCACCACCCACGTGACCACGGTTGGAGGTGCGGTGGGGAAAAACAGGCCTTACAAAGGGAGGGGGACATCGGCCAAGAGCTGGAGCATCAGCACATTGTGGCATGCCCTGTCCCCATGCTCTCCTAGCGTGTCGACATCCTGATGGGGCGGGTCAGAAACACAAGGAAAAGTCCACCGAGGAGGACGTAGACAGGACCTGGCTGCCCCAAATAACCCATAACTGGGCTCTCGGTGGATGCCACACGTGGACCTCCTGATGCACACTAATGGAACTGGAGGGGGGAATTGGGGAGCTCCCCTCCTCCCCGCCCGTGGGGGTAGGCCAAGGCACGATGGCGGCGGGTCTGCGTGGCACCACGAGAGGTACCTGGGGAGGGATTAGGAGAACTTCAGCCTAGGGGTCCCCGAAGAAGTTCCTCCGAAGTGGTGAGAAGGGGAAAAAAAATAGAAAGTATATATAAAAAAAAAATTACCTCCACTTTCTCTTCCTCTAGTTCTTTAACAACTTCATCCTTCCTGCATCTGGTTCTGCATTACCTATTGTTCAGTCTCAATAGGCTCTGTCTCCCTCCTTTTCTATCAGCATTGACCCTGAGTTCTCCCCCTGCTCCTTTCCTGTCCAGCTACAACATACTCTTCAGGTGTTGTGCTCCATGTAGCACTTTCAAAAGGTCCAGAACTGATAGATTGTTTTTAAACAGGGTTGGTTGCGTACTGATAATTTTAAACTGGGTTGGTTGGGTACTGATAATTTTAAACTGGGTTGGCTGGGTGCTTGATAATAGTAACCCATCTTGTGCAATCTTGTTGCCCGTGCCTTCCTCCAACAGCATAGCAGCCACATCTATGACTGTAATAGGTTTGTACTACTGCTTTCAATACTTGCTGCTCTGTATTTTCCCCTCAGTGGGGATCCACTTTAACCTCCTCTTGTTCATGTGGAGTACTTCCAGTGCCATGTGCCACAGAACCCCTTGCTTTGCTGCACCACAATTTGCTACAGTTCCTTACCTTTCCCAACATCATCATCACCAAAAACAAGAAATAAATCAGTCACAAAAAACAAAGGGTTAACAAAAGGTTACGTGACACAGCAAGCAGCAGCACAGTAAAACAGATGCAAGTCCAGTGCTACTATAGCTAGCACACAAATGTTATACAGCCAAGCAAGGAAGTGCTGCTGCAGAGGGAAGTGGTCCCCTTCCACACACAATCACTGAGTGAGATGGTCAGTCAAAGCCATACCTCTCAACTGTACCACATTACGAGGAACGTTCCTCATTTTACTTCACAAAAGCTCCCTGTTCCACATTGTGAGGACTTCTTCCACATTCAGTATTAACATTTTAAAGCAAAAATCTTTAGTAAATGATGCAAAAAATATATTATTCAATTAATAACAAACTTTCTGAACATAAATGCAAACATTTTAACAGTGTTCTGAGCCTCCTAGGTAACGATTTGATTAAGCGTTCCACATTTTGCTCATTTGTTACACAATTTGAGAGGCAATGTTCCACAATTGGGGGACAAAAGGTTGAGAGGAATGGTCAAAGCAAGACAAAAAACCTACATAAAATTCAAAACATAAACAGTTCAACTCAGGAAATGAGTAAGCTCAAGCACTAAAGGCCTGTGAAAAAACATGATTTATTTCAATACGAAAATATACCTCCAAAAAACAAGACCCTTTAGAGTACCACAGTGGATAGATCATAACTCTACACTTTTTGAAAAGGTCTGCACAGAGCTAAGGAGGACATGGTATAAAGAGTTGTGATGTGAAATCAAGTGACCTGCTGTTCTCTGCAATTTGAAGGTCACATGGCACAAGCCTCATTTTGCCAAACTTCATAGCGAAGCTTCACTTTGCAAATTGGTGTAGTGAGCACTTTCATGGTGAAGTTCTTATGTTGCTGATCTACGCATTTTGCAGTTTACAAAACTTAATGAAGTAACTGCACTTTGCAAAGAACTGTTTAAGTCAAAGTTGTTCACTTTGCTCACATCTAATTAGATCTGTATGCCACTGTTGGATTTACAGATTTCTTGAGTGTACAGCATTCTGGGTTCTTTTGTTTAGCCCCACAACATACTTTCAAGCTATGACGAGCAATCACCCATCTGCATCTATCCACAACTCAAGCTGCCTCTGTCACCCATGGCTTGCTTTCAGACTGTCACCAGCTACCCCAATTCCCATTCACTACTAACCTATGCTGCCCTTGCCCTGCGTGGCATGCCTTCAGGCTGTCACCAGCTACCCCATTCCCATTTACCATTAACCCATGCTGAAACTGTCCCCTGTTACTTATCTTCAGACTGTCACTAGCTACCCCATTCCCATTTACAGCTAACCCATGCTACCACTGTCTCGTTACTTATCTTCAGACTGTCACCAGCTACCCCTGTTCCCATTTACAGCTAACCCATGCTGCCACTGTCCCCTGTTACTTATCTTCAGCCTGTCACCAGCTACCCCTGTTCCCATTTACAGCTAACCCATGCTGCCACTGTCCCGTTACTTATCTTCAGCCTGTCACCAGCTACCCCATTCCCATTTACAGCTAACCCATGCTGAAACTGTCCCCTGTTACTTATCTTTAGCCTGTCACTAGCTACCCAGTTCCCATTTACAGCCAACCCATGCTGCCATTGTCCCCTGTTACTTATCTTCAGGCTGTCACAGCTATCCCCCATCACCATTTATTTATTTATTTAGCTTTTGTTAACTAGGTAAGTACACTAGACAAGCCAATTTGCCTATTTTCAGGTACGACCCGGGAGAGTACAGGAAATTACATACTTACACACGTGGGACAACATGGTACATAAATTAGGAACAGGTTACACATCATGAGACTACAAGGTAAGATTTCACATCACATAAATTAGGAACAGGTTACACATCATGAGACTACAAGGTAAGATTACAGATCACAATGATTAGGAACAGGTTACACGTCATGAGACTACAGGTAAGATTACACATCTTGAGATAAGCATTGCATCAGTTTTGGACCAGTACAGAAATACTACATCTTAAGGGATGGCAGTTTTGTATAGGTGCAAGTGCTGACATACATCACGGGGTTTTTTTGACACCTGCAGGCCGATGTAACTTTAAGATATGTCACGGGGGTTTTTGACACCTGCAGGCCAATGCAACTTTAAGATGACTCCATAGGGAAGAGCACAGGCTGCCCTGCCAAGGGGCAGCACAGACCTGGGTTGGGAAAGTGTTCCAAAGTTTAGGGGCACATACTGCAAAGTCCCTTTCACCCATTTTCGTCCTAGTCACAGGTACCTTGAGTGTGGCAGACCCCTGAGACCTAAGGTGATATGACAAGGGGGCAGCCTGGGCCAGCAAGCTTGCCACCCCTGGAGGGGTACCCGTGTTGAGAACCTTACCAGTGAAGCAGCATAGGTAGTTGTCAAACCAGCAAAGAGCCATAGGGGAAAGACCAATTGCTCTAAGCTGAGTCGACAGCATGGCATGGTCGATCAGGTCAAACGCCTTTGAGAGGTCAATGAAGAGTTCCCCCGAGAGTTTACCCTGATCCATGGCCTCCCTAATCCATGATGTAACTGTAACTAGGGCTGA
The DNA here is from genome assembly GCA_016271365.2 of Neoceratodus forsteri. Taxonomy (NCBI): domain Eukaryota; kingdom Metazoa; phylum Chordata; order Ceratodontiformes; family Ceratodontidae; genus Neoceratodus; species Neoceratodus forsteri. The sequence goes on from CM057449.1 coordinate 1,746,376,000, forward strand.
TGAGGTACCATGTCCCTTCCTGAATCCATGCTGTACAGGAGTCATTATGTCATGCACCTGTAAGTACTCTGAGAGTTGCCCTGCCACAACATTCTCCAGAAGTTTGCTAGCCGCCGACAGGATGGATATAGGGCAATAGTTCTCTATCAGCTTAGGGTTCCCCTGTTTATGATTTGGGACTACCCTGGCAACCTTCCATATGTCTGGGATAACTCCAGTTGCCAGGGACAGATTGAAAATGTGCGCCACCAGAGGTGCCAGCTGGGGAGCACCAAGACTGAGGAGCTTAGGTTCTAAGCCATCTTGTCCAGCACTTGAGTAGGGGGAGAGTCCCACTAGCAGTTTCTGCACCTCTTGAACCATCACAGCCCTGAACAGAAAGGGTGGGCGGAGTGAAGATGGTGGTATGGGCTGATTGCCACTGACACCATCACCATTTGGGAACGACGAGGTGTGCTCCGACAGATCCGCAAAATAATGGTTGAAGGAGCTGGCGATGGTTTCCGAGTTGTTACAGCTGGAACCATCAATTTACATATCAGTGGACTCAGTGCTCTGTGTACCACTCACAACTTGTTTAATGTTCCTCCAGAACCTTCTAGGATCCCTAGCCAAGTTCAATAAAGCAGATTTGCAAAATTCACTCTTGGCAATCCTAATGTTCTTTTTGCATTCATTTCTGAGTTGCCTATATCTCAGAAAGATGGCTTGGTCAGCTGTGGCCTTTAACTTGGCCCAGCACTTATCTCTAGTGTTGAGGAGTGCCAGGAGGCTACCATTAAGACAATTAGTAGCCATTCCCCTCACCCTCCATCTGATGAGGGGGGCATGTTTCTCCTGCAAGGTCCTTAGTGAGCTAAGAAAGTGACTGACAGTGGATGCGGGGTCTTTAGCATTCCAAACTTGGAGAAGTCTCTGATCTGGATAATTTTACGGGGAATTTTTTGATGTGGTACCCTCCAGACACAATACACCAGGGAGTACCCGATGCGCTGATCCTATCAGGTCTGTTTGTCAGGATCCAGTCCAGGAGTTAGCCCTTACCACCACTAGTAGGGCATCTGGTAGGATCCTTGACAAGTTGAGTAAGAGAGAGACTGGCAATTGACGGTTCAAAGGCCTTAGTGATGACACCAGCCAGTTTAGGTTGAGGTCACCCAGAATGATTAGCTCATTCTGCCGTGTTACTGCACCAGCTGCGCCAAGGAGGCCAGTCAGTCCCTCTGTGCCTCCTTTTGGAGGACTGTATGCAAATACAATGTGAATCTTTTTTGTCAACCCTAGTAACAGTACCATATGCAGAGCCTCACAGGGGGACTGCATGGTCTGTTGATCAGGGAGAGCGGACAAGTTTAGATGGTTCCTGTAGTAGACCAGGATACCACCACCTCTCTTACTTCCCGGACGATCACAGCGGATAAGGTCGTAACCAGGCTAGGCACATGCTGAGCTGGGGGTGGAAGGCTTCATCCAGGTTTCTGTAATTCCAAGAATATCAGGACTGTGACGAGTTACCCAGACACGAAGTTCCATTAGGTTTGGGAGCAGGCTTCTGATATTTAGATGGGCCACCTTCAGCCCTTTTACCACTGACCAGCCCGCCCGTGTAGGTATGACTGGGGTGATGGTCCTGGGTTTAGTTCAATGTCCCCTGCTAGCACAAGAGTCACCAGCAGGAGCCAGAGTAAATGCCTTAAAGGGGGAGGTCTCTCCTTGTTCCGTGACCGCCTGTCATAACGCCTGACCTTTTGAGAGGGTCTCAGAAGGTACCCTAGTTTAAGACCACTGAGGACCACGGTCAGGGGAGAGTCCTCTGCTAGAATGTTAGAGAAGGTAAAGTCCAACTCCACAAGTTGGACATATGTACACCATGGAGCTATTTTTAGGGGCTCATCCACCCCATAGATCCAGGGGATCCAGGAGACAGTAAGGCTCACAGTGGCTAAAGTGTCTAGTGCACCCAGGAGTAGCTGGCACAGGACTAGCTTTGATGGAAGCTCTATGAGTCCCATTGCTTGCTCCAGTACAGTTGTCCCACTGGGATGGTACCACCTTGCGTCGCCCGCCAGTGGACACCGGGCAGTGCACTGGTGCTAGTTGCCTGACAAGTGACACCGGACAGTGTCACGGGTGTTAGTCAGCAAAAAGTAAAATAAAGCATGTTTCTGTGATGGACCAGTGCACAGCATAGGACAAAAACATACGAGCCCTCTGGTGGTGAGCCAGTATAGCCTGCAGATGGAAAAATGGGCTGATAGGCTAAAACAGCCCATGTGATCAGAGCTATAAAACACAACGACGACAACGGGTGGTGGGGCAGCCAGCAAAGCTGGTGGGGCCAGTCCTCTGCAGAGCAAGCGTGGCTCGGGAGCAGTAAAGCACTACCGTGAGGCAGTGAGTGCGCTCCGGTCAGCGGCAGATTAGTCAGTTTCAGTTTTAAACAGAGCGCTGCTGGCGGCAGGTTAGTCAGTATCAATTTCAAACAAAGCACTGCTTTGAGGTAATTCAGGCTGGTGGTTCTTTACCTGAGATGTGTCCCGGGTGACCGTGTGGTCCTGGGGGGGTTGGGGAGGGCAGTACGGCCGCACTTGCAATTGGTCCCAGTAGCAGTAGCATTCCTGCCTGAGGAGAGAAGAAAATGCAATGATAAGCAACCTATTTAAGAAGGTATTGGGGGGGCCATGTAAGCTGCGTGAGGCAAAAAAGAACGAATGCGGGGGGGGGGCAGGATAGTGGGGACACTCAGGTAAAACAGCTGCGACACAGGCACAGGTTAAAGCAAATGAAAGTCCCAGATTAGAGTACCAGATTCATCAGAATCCCCACAGTGCAACCAAAAATACAGAGAGAACCTACACCAGTTAAAGCAAATAAGGTACCACATTCATCGGTAGGAAAAGACATTGAATGCAGCGAGCTGGTGGGGCAATCAGAATAATACTGCTGCGACATTGGCTTGCTATATACAGATGCGACACAGGCTAACACAGGCACAGATTAAAGCAAATTAAAGTATCAGATTAAAGTACTAGATTTATCAGAAAAACATTGAATGCAGCGGGCTGCTTTTAAAGCAAATAAGAGTACCAGATTGAAGTACCCGGCTTACTATAAACAGGCTATGGAATCCCAACAGCAAGTTAAAATACAAAGCCCATCAGTGGGGAAAACGTAGGTGCAGCGGGCTGGAAGGCTCCTTTAAAAAATCTATTTGCACTTCTACGCCGAACCAGTCCAGTACCTTTAATCAGCCAGTCCTCTGCAGAGCAAGCGTGGCTCGGGAGCAGTAGAGCACTACCGCGAGGCAGTGACTGCGCTCCGGTCGGCAGCAGATTAGTCAGTTTCAATTTTAAACAGAGCGCTGCTGGCAGCAGGCTAGTCAGTATCAATTTCAAACAAAGCGCTGCTTTGAGGTAATTCAGGCTGGTGGTTCTTTACCTGAGACGTGTCCCGGGTGACTGCATGGTCCTGGGGGGGTGGGGGAGGGCAGTACGGCCACCCTCGCGATCGGACCCAGTAGGAGTAGCGTCCCTGCCTGAGACGTGTCCTGGGTGACCGCGTGGTCCGGGGGGGTGGGGTAGGGCAGTACGGCCGCCCTCGCAGTCGGTCCCAGTAGGAGTAGCGTCCCCGCCTGAGGGACTAGAGTCCTGCATAGCTTATCTCCTGGCTGTCACCAGCTATTGCCCATCCCTATTTACCACTAACCTGTGCTGCTGCTGTCACCCATGGCTTACTATCAGTTTGTCACCAGCTATCACCCAGTACCTTCTGTGGCTAGTCTGCACTGCCGCAGTCCCCCACTGCTTTCCTTCAGACTGTTGCCAGCTGTTACCCATCTTGATTTACCACTAAACCATGCTGCTACTGTCCCCCATGGCTTACCTTCAGGCTGTCACCAGCTGTCACCCATCCCCATTTACCACTAAACTATGCTGTCACTGCCCCTTATGGCTTACCTTCAGGTTTTCAACAGCTGTTTTCTGTCTCTCTCTACTATTAGCCTATGCTGCCACTGTCTCCTATGGCTTACTTTCAGACTGCCAGCAGCTATCGCCCATCCTCATCTACCCCTAACCCATGTTGTCTCTGCCCCCTGACTTAGTTTCAGTCAGAAAGTCACAAAACATGAAAGAAAAGGTTAACAAACAGTTAACTAACACAGTGAACAGTAGCACATTAAAACAGATGCAAATCAGAGTCTGGCTAGCATTTCAGTCTCACACATTTTATATAGCTCAGACATGAGGTGCTGCTCAGAGTGGCATGAACCCCCCCCCCCACATACAATCACTTGCTTACACAGTCACTCAAAAAACACATCAAGTTCAAAGGAAAAATGGGTCAGTTCATACCTGGGCACAGCCCTTGTCGGACTTGCACATGCACAGTGACTCCTGTGGAAGGAGCAAGATTCTTGACCTAGCCACAGGGATCACTGGTGTGTCGAAGCACCAGCACCTTCCTTCCCCAACTGAGATGTGCCATACAGCAACTTCCACAGCCCAATTTTCTTTCTGATGCTGCTTCCAGAGTTCAGTCCTGAACCCAGTTCATTGGCACGGTAGCCCAGTATGCTGCTGCTGGACAATCTGGGCAGACTTGCACTATGGGTTCTTAGAAGGGCACACAATAAAATTCATTTCTTCTCCTCTCTTCTCCTCTCCTCTCATCTCCTCTCTCCTCCCTTCTCCTCCCTTCCCCTCTCCTCTCATATCACTAACATATGACACAGAACAATTTGCATTATAATACATACATTCAATATTGCACATTATGCACTGGACAGGAAAAATCTGAGAAGTTGATTGGTCGGCAGCATTCCAGACCCATACTTATATTCCCTCATAAACGGGCAGTGTAGGTGGGCCAAGCGGTCCTTATCTGCCATCAGATTCTATGTTTCTATAATGGAAAGGCTAAAAGACCCCTAACCAGAAAACAATAACACATAGCCCTCTCAAAATCCTTATTCTAAGCAGTTAAAATTTAGGGCAGTTACCTGATTAATGACTCCAGCATTGGACTGTTTTCTGCACTTATGTACTTCCACAGTTTAGAAACAGTAAACAAATTAATTGTTAGACCTATTTTGTGCATTTTTTTTTACTTTAGTATATGGGTCCAGTGCATAATCACAATAACACACTCCAGGGTGTGCTTTATAATAGGATATCGGCACTTCTTGGGTGCGTAAGGCACTCGGCTTCACCTCAAGCTTCACAATGCATCTGAGATGTGCCGATATGCTATGAGAACCCCCCCAGATCATGTGTTACTGCTTAATTATACAATGGCAAAAAAGAATGCTGGGCTCTGATTGGTCAGTCTGGGGACAGTCCGGTGATGTTATTCCAGCACAACATCACAGATCTTGTCCCAGCAGTACACACATGGCCACATCAAATGTATAGCAAATCACTCAACTGGCCATGCAAAAGTTGCCCACACTTGACATGTCTCCCAGGGATTTTGCCAGTACTTTATTCGTTTTTACTTTTTTTAATAAATCTCACCCTGCCAATGTGTTAACTTAAAACATGTATGACACATAATCTTAGTATCCAGGCTAATTAAAATTTTTCTTGCCAATAAAAGTGAAAGTCACACCTAACTGTCACTGCGATCAGCTTCAGTAACTCCCCACTCCTCCACCATAACAGTGACTGTATGTGCTTTGCAGAAGCACACTGTGCCTCATTGACTTACCTGATGGCCATTTTCTTTCCATTTGTTCTCTCGTTAAAACCTGTACCTGCAGAAGAATGCACACAGGTGCAAAGATGAGAGTGGGTGGGGAGAACAGAGATCTCTGACTCCCAGTTGAGAGAAGTCATAGAGCAGAGAAAGGAAAAGATGTGATCCATTCAAGCTGTCCCTGCCCAGAGATTAGACTGAGTGTGGTCCCCCCTTTTACCCCTTTTGCGAGTTCTTTAGGTGGTTTCAGTTAAGATAAAAGAAAATCTGCTGTAAAGCTGTCACTCTGATCGACTTCCTACTCTGAATGTATTCTTGCATGTGCATTGTTTCGTTGCACTCTCATATTTTGTGAGTGGCTTCAGTTGCTTCTCCGGTAGAAACACTTAACACTTCTGGGCACCAGCTGTATGCTGGGTGTAGGAAGGGGGCAGGACAGAGATCAAGATGCATGACATGCGGAGAAAGAGAGTGGGTTGGGGACTTTAGGGACTGAGAGAAAAGAAAGACAAAATAAAGAAACACAATCAAATGCTGTGTAGAGAGGGGATATAAGAGAGACACAAGTTCTGGCAACTTCAATTCATCGAGAGAGCACAGAGGAGGGGAATGGGACAGAAACAGAAAGGGGGTGAGACTGCCACAAACAGCATTGGAAAGAGGGCAATGGAGGAGGTGGAAGGGGCAGAGATGCAGTTACACCATAACAGCTGTAGCTCTACAACACCGGCTGTAACGCCACCTACTGGCCAAAATAAATCAGCACTTCTTTTTATATAAGTATACCTACTAATTGAAAATATTAATAAAATGTAGTTTTAAATTACATTTTTAATCTTTTTTATTTTATGTTTTACAAATGAGCCATTGTATAATAGGAATAACGCACTCCAGGGTGTGTGTCGTGCTGGGATAACTTCACTTCTCGGGTTTTGGACACATTCGGCCCATAGGAGTCGGGTTTGTAAAATTTTTTGTGGGGCTCAGGGGTTAGGGGTCAAGGCCCCACCCCTGGTCCAGGGGTCAGAGGTGAACTATTGGGTCCTAGGGGTCTAAGGTCAACCCACCACCAGGGCTCTTGACAGAAGATGTGCCACTGATGATGCTAGGCAAACTGACACAACAGCTATGTCATTCACCATCCAGTTGTGCTCACACTTACTCCAATATCTGTCCCATGGTGCAACAGAGCAGGCATGCTGAGGGAGGGGGAAATGAACAAGCAGATATGAGCTACTACTGCCACCCCCCCATGCAAAATTCATGGATCGGAGGTCAGGAAGTTTTGGGGGGCCACTACATGCACAATGATATTGGGAGTACTAGGGAAGGCAATCTAGGGAGGAGGGTACAAGTAAAAAGACTTTAGCCAGTGCTGGCATATAGAGTTTTTGGAAATTGTGTAGAATATTGGACGTCCATTATTAGAGTAGCACTCAAGTTATGCTACTTGCCCACATGGGACCGTTGGTTATTTTTTATTAGTTTATTTGAGCTGGGAATTTTTGCCCCCACACCCCCATGTTAAAAAAACAAACAATGGGGTGTGGGGGCAGAGCCCCAGAACTCAAATAAACTGAAAACCTCACTAATGGCACACTCTATGCCAGGTTGGACTGTGTTATTTTTTATTAGTTTGAGTTGGAAGGGTGGCTTTGCACCCACTGTCCCCATGTTAAAAAAAACAACTAGGGTCTGTGGGGGGGCACAGCCCCCCAAACAAATACCTGTTTAATTTAAGTAATTAGTAAGTATTTTATTCTGTTTGACTGAAAAGCTTTTACAATAGAAAAATAAAGAAACATACAGAAGTTAAGAAATTCAACATGGAATACATAGTCTTACAGTTACACATTAAAAATACATTATAATTCACATAGTTTGACATAACTAGCTCCAGACCAGTATATATGCTCAGAAGATTCTAAAATATATAATTAATAATTCAGAATAAGTGTGCAAAAGTCTGTTTATTGACAGAAATCCTTCTTACTTTTGATTTTGGATATGTCCAAGAAATAATTTGCCAGTCTTCTAATTGTATCCTCGTCCTCAGCTGAAAATAAAATATTAGTCAAGGAAAGTCTATCTAAGTTCTAACAATCCTGTTCAAAAAGGGGCAGGCCAGCAGGTCTGGATTTTCTAATAACCAAGAGCAGTACCATTACCCCATAAAACATGCAACAGATCTTCTGTGCCTCTCTGTTAACACCAAAGGAGTCCCAGACGATTCTGTGCTGAGACCAGTGGTGTGCGGTGACTTTTTATGTTTGCTTGCACGCATGTGCAAAAAACATAGTGCCATCATCCGAGTTTTTGTAGGTGTGGCACCCTGTCTTCCAGTTCAGTCAGTGTGTTTGCAGGTGCGGCCACAGTTTACCAATGAATGCTGCAGCTCTGTATGACAGCAGTTGAAAATGCAGTGCTGTACAGTTGAAAGGGAGAGCTCCGCTTCAATGAGCAGCGATAAGATAGTGTTGATTAGCTTATTGCCAGCAATCCTGCTTGTATACGTCTCTGCTTTCTCTTCCTGGAACATAATTTCAGTTTGAAGTGAACTACGGCTGACGAGGGTGCCGAATCCACCGTCGGCTCAGCACCCCCCCAACACACTTCCAGGTGCCACGCTGGGAGCCCACCCCAGTGTGGCAAATGTCCATCTGTTGCCCCCCCAAACACACTTCCAGGTGCCACGCTGAGAGCCCACCCCACTGTGGCAAACGTCCGTCTGCTGCCCCCCACACACACATTTCCAGGTGCCACACTGGGAGCCCACCCCAGCATGGCAAACCTCTGTATGGCTGACGGGGGTGCCCAATCCCCCATTGGCTCCACTGCCTCCCCAAAAAACAAAAGTTCCAGCTGCCATGCTGGGAGCCCACCCCAGCTTGGCAAAAGTCCTGCGTCGTCTTCCTAAAAGAAAAAAAGATCTAAAACAAAAAGCGGTCCCTCGTTGCTTGTCTTGCCCCAGCGCCCACCTCTCCACACCCTGCCTCCTCAAACTCCCACCTCACCCCATACTTACCTCTGGAGTCTGGCGCGACAATCTTCGGTGGACCGGGAACACATCTGCACTCTTCAAAGCCCACCACGAACTGAGGAGAAGCTGGTAAGCTGTATAATGGAATAAACAGGGTTTTCTCAACTTTGATACATATCTCAGGCATTTTTTGAATTTTGGCACCAAATTTTCAACATGGGGTTTTTGAGACCCTTCCTCATGAATTCTGCCACTGTCATGGCATTAATTGGCCTCGAAAGGTGATTTTCGTGGTCACTGCGTGGAACACCTTTTGGGACTGATTTATTAAATGACAGTGCCACAGTTCATGAAGGTATGCCCCAAAACCATATGTTGAAAATTTGGTGAAAAAATTCTCAAAATGACTTCATTACGAGCGTGCGTTGCGCAGTTCCTACGTGCGCACGTAAGTTAGCGAATTTTTTATATTTTCACTCCAGATTCTCAACATTGCCATTTCACCACACCTCCTTATGAATAGTACAGCTGTCATTTTTTACATCTCATCCAAAATGTGTTTCCATGCATGTAATGCACAATGGTGCAGTCGGTGTGCAAAATCAATGTTTGGGACAGATTAAGAAAATCACAGTGATGTTGTTCATGAGCAGAGGTCTTAAAATGGCTATGTTAAAAATTTGGTGACAAAAGTCCATAAAATGACTGTTACGAGCGAGCATTGCACAGTTTCCATGCACCCTCGTAAGTTCATGAATTTGTAATATTTTCAGTCCAGATTTTCACCACTGGCATTTTTACACACCTCCTTATGAACAGTACAGCTGTCATTTTTCACACCATGGCCGAAATGTGTTTTCGCACTTCCAGTGCAGAAATGTACGGTCGCTGTGGGAAATCACTGTTCAGGACAGATTCAGAAAATCTCAGTGACTCTATTCATGAGCGGAGGTCCCAAAATGCCTGTGTTGACAATCTGCTGTAAAAAATCTACAAACTAATCACATTACTGGTGTGCGTTGCACAGTTTCTATGCACACTTGTGACTTCACCAGTTTTTTTAATATTTTCACTGCAGATTTTCAACATTGCCACTTTTTACACTTCCCCGTGAACAATACAGCTGTCATTTTTCACATCCTGTTCGAAATGTGTTTTCGCACCTGTGGTGTCAAATGGCATAGTCACTGTACAAAATCAGCTCTTGGCTAACGAACTGATATTGCCACTGTTCCTGAGGTGGGGGTCACAAAAAAACATATTGAAAATTTGGAGTGAAATTACGAATGAACGCCTGAGGCGTTAGGGTTTCCAACCATAATGCCCCACCCTGTAGAGACTGACAGGCATCAAGGTGGTGGTGGGGTTGGCTTCAGTTCAATACTTCACTGCCATTCCTATTATGCAGCTCTGTAACTCCTACACTACCAATGCCAATGCCAGCAAGCAAACATTCGGTATTGACAAATGCTTGTTTTAGTAAGGCATGCAACCAATTATATTAGGCCCCCAAAAGCTACATGATTTTTCATGCTTTGTGCTGCATTTTGCGGGTATTTTGACATATTTTAGAATGTATACCACAGCCATCACTATTCCATTGCAGAGGATGCAAGGGTACACTTGGGGGCTCTTTGATGCCTGGCCAAAAGCACCTGTGCATCTTCTGCACTGGAGTAGTGGTGGTGGTGGTGGTTGTGGTGGCGGCATACCCCTTCTAAAATGTATCATGGCCAGTTGCTAAGACCCACATGAGAGTGCTCTGGAAGGAACTGTGATGCCCCCAGGTGTTGCAGGCATGCCCTGAGTATGAATTTCAGGTGTGGCTGAAATGGTGACAAAGTACCCTTAGTCTCCATCAATCAACAAACGGACAGTGAAAATGTGAACATTGTCCAATGACTTAAGAATATGCAGTATACTGTTGTCCTCATCAGCATGTAAACATTTTTAAAATGTAGGCCATGGATACATTTACTAGTTTCTCAGGGTAGCTAAACAAATACACAATGCTCCAGGGTACATACTTAATAAAAAGCTGTGATGGGGCTTCCTTAAACCCATGATCTCCTGGTTCACAGTTCCATTTTAACCACTAAAAACATTGTCTTCCCCACTGAGAGCATCCAACTCTGAATTGTTTCATTTTTCTGTAGAATATAAAAAATTACTTCCAACAGTGAATGCCTTAAATTGAATTATTTGTCTAAACTGACAGATAAAATAAAACTCTTCCTTGATTGCAATACGTGTGTGTGTGTGTGTGTGTGGAGGGAGGGCTTGTATTTGCAATCTGATAGAAAGTTATGACCTGTTGCCAAAGAACTGTTGGTAACAGCTAAGCTCTCCACAGTCTAGTGATGAGTGCATTCCATTCCAGTCCTGTTTCAGTCCCATCACTGTCTGGTATGTCTACAAAGAAAAGGGCGCTCATGAATTAGCACGAATTACTGTTTCAGGATGTTTATGCTGCCATAATGGGAAAAGGAATGGGACTCTGATTTTAAAAGCGCTTGCAAGGATGCCTATCCAGAAAACTCTTTGTAACCAATATTGTTCTGTGGTATTACGAACTCAAATGGGTTTTAAATCATGATAATTTCAAAGCATTTGTCAGGAGACCACATACAGCAGGCTAGTCATGAAAAGTGAGCAGTCGGAAAGCTGCTTTGGGGTATAATAATATTAAGATAAAAGGAAAGGTTCTACTGAAGCCTTATCATTATGCTTTTTTTATTTTTTTTATTTGTCCTGGCGTGGAGCCCTTAGTCAATAGCAGAATGAATTCAACAGAGTGAAGGATGTATCAGGTGTGGCACCTGCCCAAAACATTTTATATAAAATCACGGCAATGAAGCCTGACAAAACAGGAAGGAACTTTAAAACCTCAATGCATTCAAAACATGGATGAGAGGAGATGACAAAAAAAGGCCATAGCTACTCTAGGGATGTGGCAGCAGCAATCCTATAGAGCTGGTTCTTTTAAACTCAGCCCCACTCACGGTTTCAGTAAAGCATGGATATTGTGCAGCATACCTGCTGCTTTTACTGCCTATGGGTAGGTTTCAGAAGATCGTTCTCTTAAATGGCATGCATTTTTCCCAAAAAGGCTGCAATGGAAAACATGTTACACAATCAAAGGAAGCTGGAATGCAAGTGAACTATTAGTAAATAAACTCAAAGATAAACAGTTTGGAAATCAACAAAGTCAGGTTGTCATACTGATGCTTTTTAGTCAAAAATGGAATAAAGTAGATGCTTTGAACTGTTTAAACACAGCAGATTTGGCATGTCCTACATTTCTGAGTAAAACGTTCGAGTAAACTAACCTAAACACACCCAGTACTGCTGTTTGCTCCTGCCTTCAGGTTAAGTGACGGTGTGAGTGTGAAAGGTTTTAAATATATGAAGCTCAAAATGTCTTGCACACATGTACAGAAAATGTGTGAAATGTGTGGAATTGCCAGCATAGTTTACCATTGACTGTTATTACAGGGGTCTAAATTCATCTATAGAACACTGGGGAAGAAGGGTAGCAGCAGCAGTGTGAGTGTGAAGGATTTTTTTGCCACACCCAATTTTTGTGCATTGTCATTGACTGGCTGTGGGTAGGGGGACTGTGACCACAAGATAACAAGGGGGAGGCTCACCCTCTCAATCCGAAAGTGGAAAGAGCACCGCACAAATCTATTACGCCGCTGAGCTAAGCACAGTGATTCAATGTATAACTATAGAAGACTTAAGTACACTGTAACAGCTTTGCAGGGTGCTCTTTCAACTTCCAGAGCAAGAGGGTGAGCCACTGCCCCAGTTACATGCAGTCACTGCCCCCTTTCCATAGTCAATCAATTATAATGCAGAAAAATGAGCATGGCAAAAAAACCAAATCCTTCACATTCACATTGTCTGTCACTAAACCTGAAAGCAGCAGCAGACATCAGCACAGGATTTTTTGCCTCTGTCTCCCATTCCCACTGTCTGCCTGCCCCTCTCACTTTGGCTTGTAGACATTTTCTGAGCACACTGGATTTCCCTGGTCTCCAGACTGACTCTTCTCCACCAGGATCAGCAGCTGCCCGCCACCGCAGGACTGAAACTAAAACTAGCATGCACACTATCAGTTAGCCCACAGCACTCCACAGCTCAAAGGATCCAGTTTTACTGCCTCTGCCTTTCAGCTCCAGCTGCTCAACTCCATAGAAAGGTAGCCATTTCAAACCCTCGAGCTTCCGGTGCTGTACCGGAGGTGGCGTGGATGACTAAGGGTCTGAATTGGGGCATCTGACATCTCCACTCTCACTTTGTTCTGCTCTGATTCAGTCCCGCAGTTGAATGCCTTGGGTACATTTTCAAAGTGATTCCAGTTGGACGGTAGCTGCACAATGCACAACTGGATGCAACATGGAGTGTGTCATGACATTGCCGGCATAACAGTCAACAAAGCACCAAGCCTGGCATTCCCAGTCCCCCTTTGACATATATGTAACTGTAATAACACACTACTTAAATAACAATTGTCATTTTTTCCTAGGGTATTTCTGGGGCATGCAATGTATGTCTTGCATAGAGTGAATGCACGCTTATGGCTGAGACCAACATTGTTAAATATTTTATAAGGGATCTAAAAGTAGGAACCAGTAGCAGGGCTCCTATGTTTGCTGATTACAGCAAAAAAAGGAATGTTACATCTCAACAGGAGGTTAATTAAATGGAGAGGGACTAAGTTGGACACACTGAGGAAGTGGGCAGCAAAATGGTGGAGACTAGAGTAACTTCAGAATTGATAAATGCAACAATAGATAAGACTCAAACAAACACAATATCTAAACACAGAGGTTGCTGAAACTCAGCAGGGAAAGGAATTAAGGGTAATCATCACCCTCAGTGTGATGCAGCAGCTAGTATAGCAAATATAATCGGGTGTTCACTCCCATCAAAACAGAATCTCAGGGCCACTTGATATTTTCCCTCCATTTTCAACAGAAAACACCACCAGTAGAAAGGGAATTTGCCAACTGCCATTTTAAATCAGCATCTTGTGAGTCAATTTTTAATGACAAAAAAATCCTATTGCATGACTTTTGAATGCATGCACTGCACTTGTATGCCCCACCACACTGCCCAGAACATTTCGTTAGCAGTTCTGCTGCTGCTGCTGGCAGCTTCCTGCCTTTGCTGGGGATGTTGCTGGCTGGCTGTGCTGATGCTGTCCTCCTCTACTGCTCACCTCGCCTCTCCAGTTGACCTACTGCTCTGTGCTGGCGCAGCCGGCCTCCCAGACCAAAGGACCCTCACCCCCCGGCCACTTGTAGGCCTACCACATGCATAACCCAAACCTCCCTAACCCCACCCAGCATGCTCGAGTTGCCCAACTCACCCACTCGCTCTACTCCACCTCTGTTGCAGCTCCGATAGTCTGCTGCTGAGCCTGGCCCTGCTCACAACTAGCTGCTGTCTTGCCCCTGCCATTGACTTCACTGTCCATGTCCGGACCAGCTGGCCTGGTTCTTCTCCCCAGCTGCCCAACCCCGGGCCCTCCCCCTCCCTCTCCTTCCTCTCCGGCCTGACTCCTTGGACTATGACTGCTTGCCTCAGGCGGGCCTGCTGCACTGCCTCACTGCTGCCTGGTGGCATGGTGTCCCGGACTCCAGTCCTGACTGACCGACTCCCAGACTCCATCCCGGCTGACACTGCCAACTCCTGCCACACCGCCAGTCTTTGGCTGTTGTTCTCTCCCTCTCCAGTTCAGCTCCTCTCTCTTCTGGACTGACTGGATGCCTGAACCACCACCTCCAGCTCTTCTTCTAGGCTGGCTCACCGCTCAGTCTCTCCCACCGGCGCCGCACGATGAAAACTGCCACCTCAGCACTTCCTCATTCATACAATTTCCCCAAACACATGCACGTGCATTGCGTCAAATATGAGCCCTCATACCAGCCAACCACAGTGCAGAAACATGAAAAACACCAAGTTACTCAACCAGTCACAAAGATTTTCGGCAGGGGGGCAAACCAAGGCAAAGGCGGCGGTGCCAATTTTAAATAATGTCAGCGGTGCATTCACAGTCAGCAGGGGGAGTGAGCACAGAGAAACCAACCAGGGACACAAAATTAAAAAACAAGCAGCATGTGGCATAATATTGCTGGGGCTCAGCCCAGGTCAAAACATATTGCTGGGGCCAATGTCCCATGGGCCCATACAACCCAGTGCTTATGACTCGTCCTGCAACCTCATGCTCAACCACCCAAACTGTGAAGTTATCCCAGCATGACACACACTCTTCCATGCATTATTCCTTTATTATAAAATAGGTAGGGAAGATATTGGTCCTTATTGGCTATGAGGTACCATCGCCCCTCTGCTTATCAGACCATATTGTACAACCAGTAGAAACCAGTACTTCAGTCAACCAGGATACAGTGCACCTAGCTATTGATGTCCTGGCAGCAATGTTTGTACAGTAACCACCTTTGCCTTAACTTATTAACTAATAATTAGACCCACTTTAATAAATGCACATCCCCACATCACACCAAGAAAAACACATAACATTTATATTTATTTTATTTATGTATTTAAGACTTTGATTACCAGGTAGGTGCACTGATCTGAAGCACCATTTTCAGGCATGCCCCGGGCCACCAACTGTGACACGACCCAGTTACATACAGATGCAAATGACATACAACTATACAGTTAATTGAGTACAACTTAACAATGTGTTGGAGGAAATCATAAAAACTCATTCACTACAGTTCATAAAGAGTTGGGGGGGGGGGGCAAACACACAGGGGAAATAACAGTACATGCTAAGCAAAATACCAGGAACATGCCACAATGAATCACAGTCAAGAGGTAACAGTCAAAAAACAACCTGAAATAATAGTCACAGGGCAAAGGTATGGAGAGTGGTATGGGACCACAAGTACTGTCCCCCTCCAGGCTGGATTTCCACCACCAATGTTCCAACCTTTGCCCCGCTCTCCTCAACTCCCTCAAAGTCCCATCAAACCAAGGGGACTGAGGACAAAGGGGAAGGGGGCGAACTTGGACAGGCACTATGGAATCCTGGGCCACCAGTATCGCCCTATTATAGCGCGTCACTAGATCTCATGGATCCAAGCATTCCAATGGCCAACTCGATAGGTCCAGCACTGCCAACAGACCCTCTGGGGTTACACCCCTCAAAGGGCGATACTGGACCATTTCCAAAGGGGCTGGTCTCACAGGGGGAGCCGCGAAACTGAACCTGATAGAATGATGGTCAGACCAACCGACTGGTTCCACCACCAAGTCATCGGTCTCCATCCCCAGGAGGAACACCAAGTCCAAGGAGTGACCCTGACAATGGGTTGCAGCGGTAATTACCTGTGTAAAGCCCAATGAAATCATCAGTTGGAGGAAGTTTTGACCAAAAGATGAGAGTTCATCGTTGACCCAGGCATTGAAATCCCCCAGGACAACCACCTGGGGCCTCCAATACCATGTCGACCATAAAGTCTGCAACTTCCTTCAGTAAAACTTTCTCATCTCCAGGTGGACAGTAGACAAGAAGGATATAAGTGATAACATTGTACAACTAGTTGTTGATTCTTTTTAGTGCTTATTCTTGACAAAATTAAATATATTAAATGCTTTTATTCTTACTTTTTGATGCCATTTAAGGACAAACTCATGACGTTATGGCATCTCCCTACTAGTAGGGCAATCTCCCAAATAATTTGACCCAAATCTTCCTCTTAAGCAAGTTGGACATATCACATGTATACCTATAGCGCCACAGTAGCGCCGGGGGTCCCTAAGGCTGTCCCACTGCTGGTTGTAGAGGAAGTTGCACTTCAGTACCTGGGCAGTTTGCTTTCACCAGTTTCATAGAAACATAGAATTTGACAGCAGATAAGGACCGCTTGGCCCACCTAGTTTGCCCATTTTCCTACTTGATGGATAAGCTGCAGATCCTAGTTAACCAACAGCCTACTTCCTCCTACCCCCACTAGAGCTGCCTTATGTCTTTCCCATGCATTCTTGAATTCCCCCACTGTTCTTGACTCCATGACCTCCTCGGGAAGGCTGTTTCATGCATCCACAACCGTCTCTGTAAAAAAATACTTTCTCACATTACCTCTGAGCCATCCTCCCTCTATCTTCAAATTGTGGTCCCTTGTTCTTGCTCATCTCTTTTTCTGAGTTGATTCTACCCTCTTGGACTTTGTTGATTCCCTTGAGGTACTTGAAAGTTTCTATCATGTCCTCTCCCCTTCTTTCCTTGAGGGTATACATATTAAGCTCCTTTAGTCCCTCTTTGTATGTCTTCAGGTGCAGACTCTGCACCATTTTGGTTGCCCTCCTCTGGACATTCTCCACTCTGTCTATTTCTTTGTGGAGATGGGGGTCTCCAAAATGACACACAGTACTCCAGATGGGGTCTTCAACTGTCTGTAAAGCAGGGATAACAGCGTCCTGTTTTCTACTGTTGATGCCTCTCCCTGTGCCTCCAGTATCCCCCCAGCCCTCCTTACTGCCTTCTCATGGCTTGCCCATCTTTAAGTCATCCGATATAATTACCCCCAAGTTCCTCTTCATTTTTGTTGTTGTCAGTATCTCACCCCCCCATTGTGTACTCTTCCCCTAGATTTTTGTTTCCCAGTGCATTACCTTGCACTTCTTTGCGTTGAATCTAAGCTACCATACATTTGACCATTCCTCCAACCTTGCCAAGTACTCTGTCATCCTTTTCACTCCATCTTTAGTATCAATCCTGTTGCAGATCTTTGTGTCGTCTGCAAAGAGACATACATTCCCTTCCAGTTCCTCTGCAAAGTCACTTATAAAGACAATAAAAAGGACCGGTCCCAGTACTGAACCCTGTGGTACCCCGCTAGTAACCCTCCTTTCTTTACTGTGGACTCTGTTTACTATTACCCTTTGTGTTCTGTTGTCCAGCCAATTTTTTATCCAGGCTACCACCTTGGGACCCACTCCAAGGCTGGCTAACTTATATATTAATCTTTTGTGTGGGACTGTATCAAATGCCTAGCTAAAATCTAGGTAGGCCATGTCCACAGCCCCTCCCTGGTCTACTACTTTGGTCACTCAGTCAAAGAAATATATTAGAGTCATCTGACATGATCATCCTGCAGTGAATCCATGCTGCCTTGGGACCTGTGCCCCACTGGCCTCTAGGTACTCAACAGTTCTTCCCTTCAGAAGTGATTCCATCATTTTCCTTACCACTGAGGTCAAACTAACTGGTCTGTAGTTTCCTGCCTCTGCCCTGCTCCCACCTTTGTGAATAGGAATCACATCTGCCCTTCTCCAGCCCTCAGGTACCACCCCATCCTCCCATGATTTGTTAAAGAGAGAAGTCAGTGGGTCACTAGTTCTACCCTGAGTTCTCTTAAAATTCTTGGGTGAATCCCATCAGGCCCCATTGCTTTGTCCATCTTCAGTTTTACTAGTTCTTTCAGAATCCTTTCTTCTGTGAATGGACTGGTATCAACCCCCCTATCCAGAGTGTTTCTCTTATTTGGTTTAGGTACTTCCCCCTCCTCTTCCTTTGTGAATACTGAGCAGAAATATTTGTTCAGTATCCCTGCTTTTTCACTCCCCTTTATTAAGCCTCAGAATCTATCCCTTGGTCTTTCTTCACTCCCTAATGTACCTATAAAATGTCTTATCCCCCCCCCAGTAGAATTGGCTATCCTTTCTTCAGTTTGGGCCTTTGCTATTCTGACTACCTTCCCTGCCTCTTTCTGCTTTGTCTGATAAAGTTCTCTGTCCTGCTCCTTCTATACTTCCTTATTTCCTGAATGCTATCCTTTTCTCCTTAATCTTCCCTGCCACCTCTTTTGAGAACCATAGTGTTTTTTTTCCTTTGTTGTGTTTTGTTGATTTGCTTCACACAAAGGTTACTCCCCATTGTTCCTCCACCCTTCCTTCTTGCCTGTTTGCTAGTGCTTTTCTAAGGCACTCTCTCATTTTCCCAAAGTCAGTACTCTTGCTTTTGAATGGCTTGACTCTATGGCTGTGTTTATCGTGAACAACCCTGTTTGGTGGTCGCTTGTTCCCAGATGGCTACCCACTTCTAAATCTGAGATTCTTTCTCTGTCACTATTTGAGAGTACCAGGTCTGAGATTGCTCCCTCCTGAGTTGGTTGCAATACTAGCTGTCTGAGGCATGCCCCTTTTAGGGCATCAAGAATGATCCTGATCTTGGATGTGCCTGCAGCAAAGATGCTCCAGTTAACATCTGGCATATTCAGGTCCCCCATTCACAATATTGCCCCCTTTTCTGCCATTCTAAGGATGCCTTCTATAATTTTCTCATCCATTCACTCCCCCTGAGATGGTGGTCTGTATACAACCCCCATGCGGTTTGTGGTGCCATTTCCTGTCTCCAGGGTGACCCAGAGTGCCTCATCTGCCTCCTGTTTACTCTTTAGTTCTGTTGCTTTGATCCTTAGAGAGCTACTCCTCCTCCTCTTTTACCCTCTCTGTCCCTCTTATAGATTGTGTATCCTGGTATGTTGACATCCCAGTCATGGTTCTCTGTGTACAATGTTTCTTGATTGTCTCTACCTATACCCCTCTTTTTTTCTGCTAATCCACTACCTTTCTTACCTTCAGACTCCTAACATATATGTCCCCAGCCCCTCTACCATAGCACCCCTCCTAGAACAACTGCAGTCTTGTACCCCTCCCCTCCATATCTGCCCCTTAAGTTTGTATATGTCCTGACCAATGATATGCCGTGCTGTTTGAAAATGTTTTAATATGCTGGCTGTTTCAGACTGTTTTAATTCTCCTTCTCATACCATTCTCCCTAACCTTGTTAACCCTGTACCGGAAATACTTGTTATTGCTCTGCGTATTTTTTTCTATTTCTATATAATTATGTCTATTTATTATCTGTACTTATAAGTGTTATTCTTGACCTTATGTAACACTGGTCCACCTTGTAAATGAGCCTGCTCAATGGTGTTCACCTGGATAAATAAAGACTTGATTGGTTCTGTGACTGCCACAATATCCAGGCATCCCTCTTCCATAAAGGCCACTAGTTCAGGGAGCTTGTCACACAGACTATGGGCATTGGTACTCATCACCCTCCATTTTCTGATGGCCTTACCCTTTTTAGCCTCATCTCTGTTCTTACCGGCTTTGCCTTTCTTTTGCATTTACCTCTATCCTGTTCCCTAATGACTGCTCTACCTTGGTGTTTACCTTGCTAATCATCGTGTTTTGTGGGTGGAGGCTGAGATTTCCCTGCTCCTTTTCAGAGCCTCCCCCTTGGCTAGTTTAAGTGCTTGCCAATGAAGCATTTAAACTTATCACCTAGGATCCTGGTCTCCCCCCCGGACAGGTGCAGACCATCGCACGAGTATAGGCCTGCATCCCTCTAGGTGGTTCCGGAGTCCCCAGTGAAACCAAAACCCTGAGCTCCACACCAGGTTTTTCAACCATTCATTGAATTCCATGGTGTGGAGCACCCTAGCATCACCCTTGCCATAGACAGGCAGCACCTCTGAGAAGGTTACTGTATGTGCTACTTGTCTAAAGCCCCTTCCCAAATCTACAAACTCCTCTTACACTGCTCTGATCCCATTCACAGCTAGGTCATTTGTCCCAAGGTGGACAATGACATCTAGCTCTCTCCCTTGTGTAGTTGCTTCCACAATCCTGAGGATTCACTTCCTGTCCCTCCAAGCAGTGGCACAAGGCAGGCACCTTACCTCCCTCTCCTCTTCCTCTCCCATGTCTACCATCCCTAATGATTGAGTCCCCCACCAGGAGTTGTTTCCTTCCCCCGTGGGGTCCCATGCCATCCTCCTCTGGGTCTCCTTTGTAGAGGTTCCCAGCATCCTCATTGGTCTCCACTGCAGGTGCCTCCATAGAGGAACCACTATCCACCAGAACAGTGTATGAACTGTAGAGAAGTACAGCTGGAGGGATGCACCTCTGTTCCACCACCCTCTCCCTCCCTAAGCCCACCTTGGTCCAGCCGCTCCTTTTCCATGGCAACCTCCAAGGTAGTGGTGTTGGCCCTGGTGGTCCCTGGGTGGGGGAGGAGGTTTCATGAATACTAGCCAGGTCAGCCTGGAGACAGACAACCTCCTCCCTCACACCAAAGAGGTGCCTGCAAATAGGGCAGCATTGCAGCTTCCAGAATGTCTCCCGGAACACTGCCACCCCACAGCCATTGCACTGCACCACTGCCATCATATCTTATTTTGTGTCCCCTCTCCTGTTACTCTGTATGCTTACTCTCTCCTCTCCTTACAACTCTCACCCTTCCTGTTCTGGGACAGCAACTTCTTGTATTCTTCAGTAGTCTCCTTCTTCCTTGCTCAGAGTCAGATCTCCAGCAGCTGGGGAGAAACAGCTACTTTTTTTCCTTCAGGGTTGACAAAGCTAATGCTTCTCTATGATCCTTCCCTTCCTATTGCCAAACAGGAAGTTCCTGTTGTCAGTCAAATCCAGTGACTATAAAAGTAGAACTGGCGTAGGGTGGGAGGGTGGAGCGGTGGGATGGAGGCCAATTAGTAATAAAAACTGTAGCTTTTTTAGTCAACTGCTTTCTGCTCCATAAGCAAGATTTCTGTCTTCCAAAAGCTAGCAGCAGGAAGTTGTAAGTGGAGTCATCTGCTTTTCTACTGCCTATGCCACACCCCCAATTAACTTCTCTCCCCTCCTACTGATTTAGAAAACTAGGTTGATACAGTATACTTCCCTAATATAGAAACACACACTGACTTTCTTTTTCTTAACCCTAAATGAGACCCCCTCTGCTTCTAATGAAATAACTGTTTGCTTAATTCCAACAGGCACTGACTCCTGCTGAGACAGAAGTGTTAAATTAGTAAGAAAAACTGTAGCTTTTTCAGTCAGCTGCTTTCTGCTCTAAAAGCAAGATTTCTGTCTTCCAAAAGGCACCTGTTTTCATTCCAGAGGGCAGCGGGGGAGTACTTTTTGTAGTCAGCCCATTTTCTGTCCCTGTCCTTCATCATGGCTAGGAGTTGTTTCAAGACCCAGTGCATAGAACCACCCCTCACTCCCAAGAAGTGAGTGTGAAGTGTTCCTCTTGGATTCAAAAGAGGGCATTCATGAGGAAGCCCACTACTACATTCACTTCCAAAAGGGAATAAAGGGCCAACCAGTTTATGGTACTCACATTCTCAAGGGGGTGGAGGTGTCGGGGCAGTTAAAATTTCAGAAAGATGCATACTTGAAGGGGGGGCATTTGGTCTTGGTGGACAAGACTATGTACTTGGGGGAGTGATCACTGATGGAGTCGGACAGAGTCCCTGCCTGGAGTACCTCGTCCTGTCTGTTAGTGATCACCCAGTCTAGAAGAGACTGGTTTTGTGTGCAAGAGTTGTGCCTAGTATTGAGAGAGATGACTTGGACCAAATTGTGTTGTTTTAGCAGGTTTGAGTAGTCACTGTCTTGGGCACTTAACCAATTAAGGTTAAAATCTCCAAGAAGAATAGTGTCACTGGGAGGGGAGAGGCTATCCAGGCCTGCCAGATGGTTACTAAGTCTTGGAATGCTCTCTGCTGGGCGGTTGTGGCAGCATAGAAACGTAGACTTTGACGGCAGATAAGGACCGCTTGGCCCAACTAGTCTGCCCATTTTCCTACCTATTAGATAAGCTGCAGATCCTAGTTAACCAACAGCCTACTTCTTCCTACACCCCACCAGAATTGCCTTGTCTGTCCCATGCATTCTTGAATTCCCCCGCTGTTTTTGACCCCATGATCTCCTCAAGAAGGCTATTTCATGTGTCCACCACCCTCTCTGTGAAAAAATACTTCCTCACATTGCTCTTGAGCTGCCCCCCTCTATCTTCAAATTGTACCCCCTTGTTCTTGCACATCTCTTTTTCTGAAAGATGCTACCCTCTTGGACTTTGCTGACTCCCTTGAGGTACTTGAAAGTTTCTATCATGTCCCCCCTCTCCCTCCTTTCTTCAGTTCCATGACAAATCAGCACAAAACATTACCATGTGGTAATTTCAAGCATGATCATTTCAACACATGGCATCTGAGTGCTGAGTATTTACATCGCAATTTGGCTCAGTGCAAACTCCAGCTGATGCAGATGAGGTGGCAGCTGTCATTCAAGCCAGTCAGTGGCTATTCATTTACTTTGTACCTGTATGTATGGGTCACAGGTTAAGTATCACTAATTGGCACCAGATGCAATATATGCTTGGCTTCTTAGACTGTTTTCTGTTTGCTTTTCCACAAATCACTATGCACTTGAACTTGTCAGTAGCCAGTGGGGCCAGCAGCTGCTATTGCATGGAGGCTACTTGTACTGAAAGGAATGAGTGTAGAGAAATAAGATGTACTGGAAGAGCAGCCTGTACGATAGTGCTCATTGTTCTGCATGAGTGCATACAGAAAATGAAGACATTTGTAAATTTCTGTGTGAGTACACGCATGTTCTAGATGCTTGTGCAATAACATGTGCAAGGTAGTGCAAGAAATGAAAGCCAAGGCACAGTGCTCACAAGAGGCAACGCATCAGCTTGTGGCTGGAGCAACTAGTCAAGCAGACCCAGGAACAGCTGGAAAACTACCTCTTTTCACTTACCTAAAAAGAACAACACAACATGCTAAAAAGACAGCTTCGTTGGCATCAGTACTGCTAAGTTGTGTTGCCAAGCTACATATTCCCAGGGAGTACTCCAGCACTGGCCGTGGTGAGGAGTTTCTTTTGTTTGATAGTGGTGCAGCTGACCCAGACAGATTCCTAATATTTGCCACCCAAGAAACCCTTCAGTATACGAAGGAAAGTCAGCACTGATTCACTGATGGAACTTCTAAATCAACTCCACCACTGTTTTCCCAATTCTGCACCATCCACAGTGTCCAGTAAACTACAGTGTTACCTACTGTTTTCATTCTGATGTGTAGTCATATCAATGCATCTTATGTAAGTGTTCTATCTGCCCTCAAATAATTGTGCAATAACATGTGTCCAAAGTCCACCATGACAGACTTTGAAATGGCATCAATTAAAGCATTCAGTACCGAATTCCCTAGTGCAGAAACTAGAGGATGCTTTTTCCACTTATGTCAGGCCATAATGCTCAAAATTCAAGATCTGCCAGACATATAGCTCCTCTGCCTGCTCCCAAGTGCTTGTGTGGCTGGAAGGTGCTGCTCCATGGCCCTTGGAGCTGGTGGAAGGAGCTGAAGAGGGAAGAGAAGAAGAAGAAACAGGCTGATTGTGGGGAGGAGGACAGTTTCTGGGCTTGTGGCTTTCCCCCAAACACCTACGTGGCTGGACAATGCTGCTCCATGGTCCCTGGAGCTGGTGGATGGAGCTGAAGAGGAAACTGAAGAAGCAGGACGGTTGTGGGGAGGGGGAAGATCTCAAGGGTTTGTGGCTGCCCCAAACACCTGTGTGGCTGGATGGCACTGCTCTGCAGTCCCTGGAGCTAGTGGAAGGGGCTGAAGAGGCAGAAGAAGAAGAAGCAAGCTGGCTTTGGGGAAGGGGGAGAGCTCCTGGGCTTGCAACTGCCTTCAAATGCCTGTGTGGCTGGATGGTACTGCTCCGCAGTTCTTGGAGCTGGTGGTGGTAGAAGGAACTGAAGAGGGAGGAGAAGAAGATGCTGGCTGATTGTGGGGAAAGGGGAGAGCTCCTGGGATTGCAGCTCCCTACAAGTGCCTGTGTGGCTGGATGGTGCTGTTGCACAGTACCTGGAGCTGGTAGAAGGAACTGAAGAGGGGGGAGAAGAAGAAGCAGGCTGGTTGTGGGGGTAGAGCTCCTGGCCTTGCAGCTGCCTTCAAACACCTGTGTGGTTGGACGGTGCTGCTCTGTGATCCCTGAAACTGGTGGAAGGAGCTGAAGAGGGAAAAAAAGAAACAGGTTGGTTGTGGGGAGGGGGAGACTACCTGGGCTTGTGGCTGCCCCCAAACACATGTGTGGCTGGACAGCATTGCTCTGCAGTCCCTGGAACTAGTGGAAGGGGCTGAAGAGGCAGAGGAAGAAGAAGCAAGCTGGTTTTGGGGAAGGGGGCATGCTCCTGGGCTTGCAGCTGCTTTCAAATGCCTGTGTGGCTGGACGGCACTGCTCCACAGTCCCTGGAGCTGGTGGTGGTGGAAGGAGCTGAAGAGGGAGGAGAAGAAGATGCTGGCTGGTTGTGGGGAAAGAGGAGAGCTCCTGGGCTTGCGGCTGCCCCTAAATGCCTGTGTGGCTGGCAGCACTACTCCCCAATCCCTGAAGCTAGTGGAAGGAGTCCAAGAGGGAGAATAAAAAGTAGGATGATTGTGGGGGGGGGGAGAGGCCCTGGTCTTGCAGCTGCCCCCAAATGCCAGTGTGGCTGGATGGCACTGCTCCACAGTCCCAGGAGCTGTTGGAAGGAGCTCAACAGGGAGAAGAAGAAGAAGCAGGTTGGTTGTGGTGGGAGGGGTGTTTCTGGCCTTGCAGCTGCCCCCAAACACCTGTGTGGCTGGATGGTGCTGTTCCACAGTCCCAGGAGCTGGTGGAAGGAGCTGAAGAGTGAGAAGAAGAAGCAGGGTGGTTGTGGGGAGGGGGGAGAGGTCCTGGGCTTGCAGCTGTCCCCAAACACCTGTGTGGCTGGACGGTACTTCTTCATGGTCCCTTTAGCTGGTGGAAGGAGCTAGCATTTGTCAGTGCTGCATGTTTTCTTGCATGTTATGTCAGGTAGGTTTTGGTTGTGTTGTAGATAATAATAAAGGTAGAGTAGTACTGTAGTAAGAGAGAGTTTGCAGTGAAATCTGTGAGTAAGTGAATACTAGCCAGTATTTAATAAATAGCTACTAACATGATAAATGACCTGCATGCTCAGTGCAGTTCCTGTTTTCATTACAATTTCTGTCTTATTTTTTTATTAAACGTTTTATTACTTTATCTTTCTTTCTTTTTTTATTAAAAGTGTTATTACTTTTTCAGTTTATAGCTCCATACGTTATCACATTCCTAGCCAGAGTTGGAGTCCACTGCTAGGAGTTACATATTTACATCCTTTATTCAAATCCATAGAGTTTCTTGTTTAAGTAATTGTATTCCCATCCATTTATAACTCTAGGTCCGGATTCTCCAAATCATCCAAGAAAAAATATCTTCTATACAGTACTTCTGACTGAATGATATAATGTCTGTTGTCTATAACTGTCTTTATTTACTATACCAAACAAATCTAAAGGGTAATTGGGCAGGGGTGAGAAACTTGAAATAAAATACAGTAGTAGGAAAATCTACGGGGGAGGGTGGTCATTATACGAGGTAGCCACAGCTACAAAACCTTAATGGAGAAATGAACTCTTCACACACTGGAGTATAGTGAATTTTGGCATTGATCAACTACTGCAGTTTCTTGAAGTTCCTTGTTGCCTTTAATACTAAATCCAGCAGATTCTATCATGTGATACTCACATGTTCTTATTTCTATGTGGTGTATAACAGTGTGTTATAAAATGGCAAGAAAAAATCTAGAAATCTCATTGGCCAAGAGACATCAGCTGACTGTATGTTAAATCTCTATATACGCACAGTCATTCTGGTCCTAAACCACATCACACAATCAGCAAATCAGTCCTCATACAACCAGAACTATCTTTTATCAGTCCCCCTTCAACCAGAACTGATCTTCCATTATAAACATGGCTGCTGCCTTTACACTGTAAGAAAACCTTCAACTGGGCCCTAAAAATAAAACTACCTTAAATTAAAAATAAAATAAATTAATTAAATGTTGTTTCCCTGATCATCACACTCTCCTTACACACATAAACAAATCAGAAATATTAAGTATTGTTTATAGTTTTCATTACAACTGTTTGTTTACTAACAGTGAAAAATCCCCCTTCTGTCTTTATCTGCTCATCAGGGAAATCTCTTATGCTTGCCTTGACAGTGATATAATTGAGCCTCTGGCTCTAAAACAGGCCTTTGTTGTCTGTGTGTACAGAATGTCAGGAGAGTAACATTCTACATGTGGAATTGAGCAGAATTTTGAATCCCTGTATTCCATGGTAAACATTCCATGATAAACATTCAGGCCTGAATATTCAAACTGCGCTGAAAACTGGCGCAACAGTAGGAGCAAGCGCAAACCAGTTGCGCAAATGCGCAACAGGTGCGATATTCAAACATGGAGCAGAGCAAATTCATGAAGCAACCAACGTCTCAATATCGCATATAATGGCTATCACAGAATCGGAAGGAGAAGCTGAGCCAAATGTTGCGCCATGGCGAGAACCATGGAAGCTCAGCTGAGCATTGCAGAGCTGCCATAGCGCAAGCACAGCCCCCCCAGAGCAATGGAACTGCACATCCAGGGAGAGCAGGCTGGGGCCCACCGCCAACCATGCCACACATGGGCACAGAGAACACACTGCAAACCCACACCACCGTACACCCCACAGCATCACTGGGGTGGGACGGATGATCACGTGCCCAGGGGGACAAGCCAACTAAAGCATAGCAGAGCCATGACACCCCAGCACAATCACTGGCAGGCAGAGGTGCCACACACAGGGGTTGACAACCACAGTGCACATCAGTCCCCCGTGCGCACACACAACGTGCACCGTGCCCCAAGACACCGCTCATGTGCAGTGACAGGCACTGCAGGAAACACCATGCACCCCGTGCCACCACGTCAACCCCATGTTGCAGAGAAGCATACCAGCCAGACCCACCCTGTGCACCCAGCAGTGGGTGGCAGCAGATAGGCAAGACCAACAGAAGAGCAATGCCATGCTGGTGATACCTCCCCATGGACACACACACACACACACACACACACACATATATACCCAGGACCATAGCAGCCCAGATGGCATGTACACCCTGCAATGGAGCACCCATAGCCAGTTGCAAAGCAGACACCAACACAGCAGTTGTATCAAAATAGAAATGTATATTTCAAAAACAACATATAAACAATAACAGGGAAACTATGCTTACAAGTTGGGGGACGGGTAAAGGCAGGGGTGTTCAAGGGGAGGAATAAAACTTGGAGAGGGAAGGCAGGGTGAAAGGGATGGGAGAAGTGGGAACGGAATGTGGGCTACGGCCCAGCTGGCTCCTGGTCCTCCCCCTGCTGGCGTCCCCTCCTGTGCCACCGCCGCCATTCACCCTGGTGCTGTATGGCCTGCAGGAGCTCCCGGTTTTGTAGTCCGACCTGGGTCAGGCGCCGCAGATCTTGTGACATGCGTCTCAGCACCCCGAGGCCTAGGAAAATGGGAACACAGTCAATGGCTGAGACTGACCACAACCCTGAACACCACCCAACCTGCAACCCATTAACCCAATGTCCTGCACCTGTGATGGCATGCACCCACCCACAGTGAACATGCATAGCCATCACAAACAGGCGGCACCAGCTATCGCACCACCGCCCACACACACCTGCCCACATCAATCACAGTACAAACTAGGCTGTCAAGTGATGTGGCAACGTGGTGCGATGCCAGTTACACAGCTATGTGCCCAGTGCATGCCTGGACCACCTGTGATGCATACACAGACGTGTCATGATGCTGCACTGTGATGCAGGTCACCTGTGTCATGCCTACATCCATGGATACATAGACAGTGTCGGCAGATAAGGGCCTATGGGACACCCAGTCTGGCCATTTGGCCTTGTCGTTCACTCTGTTGTCCTATAAGTCCGTTCCCCTCACCCTGACCTCCAGAATTCCTTCATGGCTAACCCACGCATACATAAATCCCGTAACCAAGTCAGCCCCCACCACATCCTCTGGCAGGGTGTTCCACTTGTCCACCACCCATTCTGTGAAGAAATACTTTCTCATGTTTCCTCTTAAACGAGCCCCCTCCAACTGCATCCCATGCCCTCTAGTCCTGGAACATCCTTTACGCTTACAAATATTGTTTTCCTGCACTCTGTTCCCCCCTGTAAAATACTTGTATGTCCCCATCATATCCCCACACCCTCCTCCCCTCCGGGAGTACATGTTCAGTTCCGTCAACCTGTCTGCATAGGACTTGTGATGCAATCCATGCACCATCCATGTCGCCCTCCTGTGAACCCTCCACCCAGTCCATGTCCATACGCAGGTATGGTCTCCGGAACTATACACTGTACTCCAGTGGGGGACTCACTAGTGTTTCGTATAGTGAAACATGACCTCCCCTTTGGTTGTGTCCAGCATGGTTGGTGGTCTTGCCCCCCCAGCATGCAATAGCATCCATGACGTAATGATACTCACACTCCTCCAGCAGCTCGGTCTGACGCTGCTGATGCTGCTGCTGCTGCTGCTGCTGCTGTGGCACAACATCCCGTGGCACCGGGGCCCTGGCATGGCCCACATCACCGTGGTCCGGTGTCCTCACAATCCGGCCTGTGGGAGACATATGGTGAGACAAACATCAGTGTGACTCAAAAGCAGAGTGCCCCCTGCCCCAGTGAGAGTGCCTGCCCACACAGCCATAACCATCCATCGCACAGCTGCACACACTGACACACCTATGCACAGCCACCAACAGCACACACCTACAGAGAATATGGGTGCATAGATGGTACACTCACGTGGCCTAGGCACCAAGCCCCGCCCCATGGCACGTGAACGCAGCCATCCAACAGGTCCGACTCTCTCCGTGGAGGTCACTGTACGGTGCCGCACTGCTCAGCAGACCGGCCCCTGGCCAGTGACCCCACCAGGTCAGTGGCCACTTGCTGCCACACATTGGGTCCTAGGCATGGTGAGGGGGCCTCACCATACAGTGCCTCACAGTGGGGCTCCACTAGGGCCAGCAGGTTGGCCACTCAAGCGGGCTCCAGGACCCCGCCTCCCTCCCAGCCATGGCACCAACTTTACAGCAGGCAATATGGTGCCCCTGCGCTACGCAACCCCGCGTGAGTTGTTGCGCAATAGACCAGCATGGCTCCAATCGGTGCTGTTCGAACAGCGCCATCACTTTACATGGCGCTGTCACCAGACAGCTAATAAGGATGTACACATGGCATGCCAACAGCGCCAGGGGTTGAGGGCATACACAAGGTCCGGCAATGACGCAAGGCTACGCACAGCGCCATAGGATGTATAGGCATCCTGCGCGACTGCTAAGCAGAGCACCAGTGCCACAGTGGACTATCGCGCAGAAGTGCCACAGCGCCATATAGTGCCCAGTGCTGTGGCGCCACTGGCACAATGGTGGCCATGGCCTGAAGTAGCCCTATCGCTCAACAGGTCTGCAACTGTCGGCGCATGCGTAACCTGTCTGGGCATGCGCAATGCAGTGTAGCACACAGCCACAAACATGCGCCATCGGCTCGGCGGACCTTCCGATGGCGCTAAGCTTAAATACGTGATATTTCCGCCGATATATGCAAATCAGTCGATCAGCTATTCAAAGGCGCAGTGGCGCGATTAGCATGTCAATAAGCGCGCCACACCTCATTTGCATGTGGTGCACTATAAAATGCGACACTGGGTTGTGGCTGCCAGATTTGGTTGTTGCAGGTGAGAGGTGAGTTACATGCTGTGTGATGCTCAGGATAATGCTCATGGGCAGGGGTGCTGGAGGATGATATAGGTTGAGGGGCTGAGCATGATGAGGGCATAGAAAGGGACAGAGGGCACCCTTTCCATCAGTATCTGCCATGCGGAGAGGAAGGGGGGGCTGCCCCCGCCGGCAGCTATGCTCATGGGGAAATGCTGTGGACTGCACAGTGACAGGTGTCCACTTCCACCCATAGAGATCACCATGACTGGCGAGAACCAGGCTGAGGCTGTGCGGCGGGTGGGAGGAGACCGAACTTCACCACGGCAGAGACTGAGGCCCTCTTCCAGGCCTACCTGGAGGATGAGCCACTTTGAGTGGACGGAGGGCACCCCTCAGGAGCGTGTAGCTGCATGGGAGGGGGTAGCTCGGGCGTCAGCCTACTGCAGAATCCACCAGCCCGTGCAGGAATGCCGGAAGAAGATGGGGACTGACCGCAGGAGGCTGAAGGAAGGTGGCAGCCTTCAGGGTGGCACGATGCTGCCACTGGTGGGGAGACCACCAGTGGTGTTGCAACGACCCGACTGAGGAGACACTGGTCACGCCATGCAGCCCGAGTGCCATTGCGGGTGTTCAGGCGGAGGATTCCAGACAGGTGGAAGCCCATCACTGCCGCGGTATGACATGGTGATGTTGTGGGGGGCTGTTGTTCATGCACTCACATGTACTCTCTTTCTGTTACAGATCCTGTTCGTCTGCAGGAGGCGGTGGTGGTGGTGGGTACTGACAGTGAGGCAGACCTGCTGGACCTGGAGGAGGGACCATCCACCTCCGCCACCAGCCTGCAGGCACTGCAGCAGCATGCAGGCTGGCCCAACAACTCGGCGGCAGTGATACGGGTGCAGGGGTGCACAGCCTGTGTCACAGCAGTCTGGCATGCAGGTATGCCAGCATGCTGTGCCTATGGCAGTGTACGCACGGCATTGATAACAGGCCTGCAATGGCCAGTGATAGGTGTGTGTCCCACGACGGACACATGGCAGGCAAGCACGTGCCCCAGGGCCATCCTGCTCCACACCTGTGTACCAGCATGCTGGCACAGTCACAGGCTGTGCCTGTCAGCACCGGTGGGGCAGCATCGGTGGCTGAGCAGGTGTCTGGCACGGTTGACAGCACAGGGTAGAACGGATGGACCTGGGGGCTCCAGCAGTTGGGGCGGCAGCAACAGTTGCACACCAGGCCTGGGGACAGCGTCAAAAGCAGTGGCACTTGTCCGCCCTTAGATCGCCCTTTGGTCTGGCAAACAGCGGCCCACCTCAAGGGGTGCTGTGCACCAGGACCATCCACACCCTGGGGTCCACGATGCCATTGGGGCACAGTACCCATTGACGCGCACCCGCCTGCTGCAGGAGTCGGTACAGCTGCAGGGGCGGGTTGCAAGTCCGTGGAGCACTGTCTGTGTCCGTGGAGCGGCATAGCAGGGAGTGTGCTCGGGACCGAGCCGAGATGGTCCTTATGCGGACGGATGTGACCGCTGCCATTCACAGGCTGACCCAGGCAGTGGTCTCTGTGGTGACCGCATTGACCACACTGTCTGGTGCCCCTGTACCACGCACCCCACACAGTGCGCACTCCACTCCCCGTTCCCGGCGTCGTGCGACACCAGGCCTGTCGACGCTGAGTTCTGCTGTGGGCATCCCGAGCACCCCTGGTGCAAGTTTGTTTGGCGGGATGCAGACCCCTGTGGGCAAGGTTGCGGTCGCGCACTGGGACCCCTGGTGGTGCACTAGCGCCACCCGATGTGGCCCCTGCTCAGCCTGCCAGTGCTGCTAGGCCACGGCGGGGCCGCCCACGCATCCGTGGTGGCCGTGGGACAGTGCTCCCTGACTGAGCTGTCTCCCAATGCAGGCCCTGTCTGGTGCTGCCCTGTGTGCAATGTGTGTCATGGTGGGCAGTGCACTGCTGGGTGCTCTGCTCACCAAGCTGACACACGGACCACCTGCACACTCTCCCAACTGCTGTCCACAGGTGCGTGTGGATGATGATGCCTGCATTGCACTGTACACCAAGGTGCAAGGTTGCCCAGGTCCTGACACACGTACGTGGACAGTCCAGGTGGTGGGGGTGGTTGGTGGTGCTGTGTGTTGGCGATGTCATTTCTGCAGTGCTGTGCTGCTGCCCCTGTATGCTGCCTGGTGTGTGTGTGTGTCCATATGGTGCTCACCCTCTGATGGTGTGTTGGTATGCCTGGACCCTTCAACTCCCCTGACCTTCATGCACGGTGTGTTCCCCTGTGTGCCTGTGGTTTGCGCATGGACAGTGTTGCCTGCACATGTCCCCTTGACTTACCTGTGTTGTACGTAGTGCTCTTCTGCAATGGTGTCCCGGTGCAGCTGGGCCTGCCGTGTCAGTCGGGGGTCCCTCCGTCCTAGGGGGGGCTGCTCATCACCCACATCACCGGCGCCACTGGCGTCCCCATCGCTGTCCCCCTCTTGGACCTGTACGGCTATCCCATGGTCTTTGGCCATGTTGTGCAGGATGCAACAGGCCAGGAATATCCCACAGGCCTTTTGGGGTCTGTACTGTAGGGCTCCGCCGGAGGTGTCCAGGCATCGGAAGCGTGCCTTGAGTATCCCAAACACCCGCTCTATGATGTTCCGTGTTGCGGCATGTGTCTCATTGAAACCGTGCTGCGCTGGGGTCGTGGGGCGCTGGTATGGGTGAGCAGCCAGGACGGAGGGGTATCCACGAGTCACCTGTGTGAAGATAGTGAGATCAGTGTCATGTCAGGTCCATATTGCCCATATCCTTTGTGCCACTACCATGGCACCTGTGTCATTCCCACCCTTGCACAGAGTTTGCATTCCATACATGTGTACTACCCACTAGATGACCCGGGGATGTTCCCACTCTCAAATCCGATGGCACAGTGCAGATTGGTGCCATGAAGGCATCATGTGCTCCACCAGGGTGTGTGGCACAGACATTGATGATGCGCCCAGTGGCATCACACACCACCTGGCAGTTGACACTGAAAAGCCTTTGCGGTTCTGATAAGCATGGCCGTCGGGGCCAGGTGAGCGTCGAATGGCCACATGGGTGCGATCTATGTAACCCCTAGCACGCCCAGGCATATGTGCTACCCTGTGGAACTCCTGCACATGTTTGCTGTACGCTCTGTCGCGTGCTGGGGAAATGGATGTACTCCACAGCATGAGGCAGCAGCGCTAGAGGAATGGTGAGGATGCGTGATGTGGCCGACTGTGTAATGCCTGTGGTGTCCCCTGTCGGCATCTGGAAGGTGCCCATGGCGAGCAGGCACATGCAGGCTGTCACCTTGAGTCTCCATCGGACAGAGCATGACTCGTCGTGAGGTGCCTGCATCACATCACTGCACAGCTCGCTGAGCCATCTCAGTATTGCCCCTGTTCAGCCGTGCCGGGCCACAATCTCGACATCTGTGGTACAGCTCGTAGCTGATGCGGGCACGACACGCCTGTCGGGGCATGTACTTCGAGGGCCCTCCGCTGCCACGTCCCCTGCACTGCTGTCTCACCCTCATTACAGCTTCCATGTGGAAGCTGACACTATCCATCTCCTGGTTTCTGCCCCCCAGCTGCTGTTTCTGTTACCCCACTGCCCCCACTGCTGCTTCCACTGCACCGGGCACCCCACTGGCCTCTCTGTCCTCCAGGACCCACTGTCCCTCTCCCTTCCTGCTCCTGTCTCTCTCTCTCTCTCTCTGTCTCTGTCTCTATCCCCAGTTTGCGGCCTGCTAGGGTTCTTGCGCGCTCCCTTGAACCTTTTATTTTGGCTCACATCCGGTACTCGCATCCTCCGGCTGAGCCACTCTTGCGCGCGTGCGCGAAATGTTCAGATATCGCATTGCGCACTTTATGCATGGACCCGCCCCCTTGATTCGCATCCCTTCATTTCCATTGCACTGTTGCTCAGCATGTTTTTCGGTGGCCAACTGCCCCTTCTGAATATCGCAGAATGGCGATTTTTGAGCTGCGCGCAGAACCCTGTTGGGCGCATGGCGCAACCCTTTTGAATATCCAGGCCCCTATGTCTTGAGTGTGGGGAAAAACAGAAAACAAAAAACAGGATGAAGAAAGTAGGCAATACAGTAATACTTTATAAACAAAAATAAAAGGTGGGAAAACACAGTTAAATAGGCAGAGTCAGACCCAAAGTGCCCAAACACATTGCTAATGTTAATAAAAGCATGTACATTTGAATCTTATATAGCGGAGTTTTCAGGTGAAATCTACCCTCCTTGCCCACCAAAAAAAGACAACCTGGCAGGTTTAAAGTTTTTTTTCCTTACTAACCTTTCACCTCAATCCTATAGCAGTTTTCCTTTTATGTACTAGACCACAGCACATAAGTAAAAAACAAAAATAAAGAGAAGGTTGCCTTCCATGAGACTATGTAACTACAGTACAGTGTAATGAAAATTAAGTTTTAAACACAGCTTATGTCTTACAAATTTACAAATGTTACAGTGTATTTATATGATAAAATTTGCATGCGACAGAGAAATTATTTATTTTCAACCAACTCTACTAATAAATACTTTTACTGCAAAGTACTGTACTAGTTAACCTATTCCTGACATATCCTATTTTATGCATTAATAGGTACTCCTTTTGTCAGGTTTTAGATGTTTTAGAGGTGTAATGTATTATAAAATGGTCAAGAAAAATCATGTCTCCTGATTGGTTGACAGGGCTTGGAATCCAGTGGTATAAGGAATAACAACCACCGGGTTGGGAACATTTTCCAGCCAGCTGTGCAAAGGCCACCCCAAAATAAATGCTTTCCCCACATTCTGTAATGGAATGCCCGACCTCCATGTTAGTAAAGAATCTGACTGGCAAGTGAAATCATCAAAATTTAAAAAATACCATGATCCCATAACACAAACGAGAACAAAATCTCACACAATAAATCAAATAAACCTTAGTGGGCATTGCTAGCTGCATCACCATCCCTCTCCTAAACTGAACTGCAGCATTTTTCTGAGTAGGCCACACATCCCGCTGTTTGCAGTAAATGAACAACCTGCACATCGAATCTCAGCTTCGGTAAACTGTCATAACAGCTGATTGCATGCTCGTTCACCCTTCTCCCCCAAAGCACTGACAAATAATTGAAACCGCTTCTCTCCCACATTCACTGAGTACTTTTCCCCTCAGCATACACATGATAAAATGTAGGAATCGTAGTGCAATCCAGCCCTAGCTCCATCCCTGTCTTACCACACGCCAGTCCCCACTGCGACACACAGCTCACATTCGTAGTCTGGGTGTATAGGTGAATCACCGCAGCAGCAGTAAAAAAAAGAAACTGATACTTATCATGGCACTGATGTAACTCACAATGCATAGAGGTAATCGCGGTGACATGGACTATCAGTTAACTCAACACGATACAACGCGAGTGCAGAGAGGCATTGAAAAAAAAAGCTGATCATTTCCCGAGATGGAAGTGTGCGGTGCATGATGGTAGGCACCAAAAAGTTAAAGAAGTCCACCCCAGCATGGCAAAAACTTCCTTAGCCGACGGGGGTGCCCAATCCCCTGTCGGCTTCACTCTCCCCCAAGTTGCCTGGTGCCATGCTGGGAGCCCACCCCAGCATGGCAAAGCTTCATTGCTGACATGGGTTGCCTAATCCCCTGTCGGACTTCCTGCCCCCAAAAATGTTCGGGATGTCATGCTGGGAGCCCACCCAGCATGGCAAAACTTCCTTAGCTGACAGGGGTGCCTAACCCCGCAGCTTCACTATCCCCAAGCCATGCTGGGAGACCACCCCAGCGTGACAAAAGTCCTTGTGTGCAAATAAATAAAAAAAAACCTGAAAAAAAAAAAACCTTCCCTCGTTGATTCTTTTCCCCTCCCCAACCGCACCCACCATCTCGTACCCACCTCCCACCCCCACCTCACCCCCCACCTCAACCCATACTCTACCTCTGGAGCCGGTCGATGATCTTCGGTGGACTGGGAACACGTCTGCACTCTTCAAAGCCGACCGCGAACTGAAGAAATGCCGGTAAGCTGTATAATGACATAAATGGATTTTTTTCAACTTTAGTGCACATCTCAGCCATTTCTGGGAATATTTTCACCAAAGTTTTAACATGGGGTTTTTGGGGCCCCACCTCATGAACTGTGACACTGTTATTTCGTTAGTCAGTCCTGAAAGGTGGTTCCGCCAGTCACTGCGCAGAACCACCTTTCAGAAATGATTAATGAGTAACGAGTGTCACGGTCATGAGTGAACTCCCAAACCAATAGTTGAAAATATTCCCAAAATGACTGTTTTACGAAATGCTAAGCAGTAGTTCCTATGCACGCCGAATTCTCGAGCATTTTAATATTTTCACTCCAGATTTTCAGTATTGCCATTTTACCACACCTCCTTATGAACAGTACAACTGTCATTTTTCACATCTCACCCAAAATATGTTTTTGCCCATGTAGCACACAATGGCACGGTATATGTGCAAAATCAATGTTCCACACAGATAAATAAAATCACAGTGACACTGTTCATGAGCAGTGGTCTTAAACTGGCTATGTTGAAAATTTTGGGAAAATATTCCCCAAAACGACTGTTTTACAAGTGTGTTGCGCAGTTCCAACGCACGCTCGTAACTTTGAGCATTTTTAATATTTTCACTCCAGATTTTCAGTATTGCCATTTTACCACACCTCCTTATGAACAGTACAACTGTCATTTTTCACATCTCACCCGAAATATGTTTTCACACATGTAGCGCACAATGACACGGTCGATGTGCGAAATCAATGTTTTGGACAGTTTAAGAAAATCACAGTGAAATAAAGTGCAATTCATAAACTACAACAAGTAGACTGTTGTTTGCTAATGATGTTGGTAATTGCTATTTTTTACCATTCAAAAAAGTTTACCAAGAGACTATTTTATCTCAATGTTTCAATTAATTCTCTATTCTGTATTTAAATAAATGTTACGTTTTCAAAATATAAACACCTTGTCAGTGTCCTTTTTTCCATAGTTATTTCCCATTTTATAAGCGCAATAAGACACTCCAGGGTGGTGGTTGTTATGTGATAACCACACACCTAGGTGCGGAAGGACACTCGGCCTTCGGCCTCGTGCCTCACCACGCACCTAGGTGTGCGGTTATCACATAACAACCACCACCCTGTCGTGTCTTATTGCTTATGTATCAAACATGTCCACTGCCAACTTTTCAAGCAGTCTGGGATGACTATTTCTTCTATTAACTATTCTATTTAAAAACGGTGCCTGAAATTTAAACTATTTTGTTATGGAAACATAAAATATGACAGCAGATAAGTACCTCTTGGCCCATCCAGTCTGCCCATTTTTCCCTACCTACACTATTGCATCAGACCATGCCTGTTCTACGACTCTTTCCCCCTCCCTCCTTCTTTTCCACTATTATTCCTTTGTGCTTATCCCATGCATTCTTGAACCCCACCACTGTTTTTGCTCCCACTACCTCCTCTGGAAGGCTGCTCCAGGAATCCACTGCTCTTTCTGTGAAAAAGTACTTCCTCACATCTTTCCTAAATCTACCTCTCTCCAGCATCATATAGCATGTCCCCTTGTTCTTGAGCACCTTTTCTTCTGGAAAATACTCCCCTCCTGTACCTTATTTACCCCTATGAAGTATTTAAGGTCTCTATCATATTTCTCCTCCCCCTTCTCTATTTAGTGTGTACATATTGTGGTCCTTCAGTCTCTTCTTGTAGGGTTTTTAATGCAGACCCTGTACCATTTTAGTTGCCCTCCTCTGGAGTGCCTTCACTTTGTCTATGTCCTTCTGGAAATGTGGTCTCTGGACTGGACACAATACTCTAGCTGCAGTAGTTGGGGTCTTACCAGCGATCTATATAGAGGAAACACCACCTCCCTTTTTCTGTTGGTGATATTCCTCCCTATGCACTGCCTGGCCACTTTCAGGTCATCCAGTATGATTACCTCCAGCCCTCTTTCCTGCTTGGTAGTCATCTATACCACTCCACCCATTTTGCACTCCGCCCCTGAGTTTCTGTGGCCTAAATGTATTATTCTGCACTTTATCGCTTTGAAACTCAGTTGCCATACCCTTGACCACTCACCCAGTTTTCTCAGATCTCTGCTTATCCTTTCCACCCCCCTGGAGTGTTCACCATATTGCAGATTTTGGTGTTATTCATGAAGAGTCAGACCTTCACGGCTGGCTTCTTTGCAATGTCACTTATAAGGACATTAAAGAAGACTGGTCCCAGCACTGATCCTTGAGGCACCCCACTGGTCATCCTTCTTTCCTTGGAGTAAGCGCCATTTACCACCATCCTCTATAGCCTATCCCTTTACCAGTTTCTTATCCTGTTTATCACCTTTTGACCCCCTCCTAAGCTGTCCGGCTTGCTTACTAGTCTCCTATGTGGAATGGTGTAGAATGCCTTACTGAAGTCTTGGTAGGTCATGTCCACTGCACCACCCTGATCTAGTCCCTTAGTCACTTAGTCAAATAAATCTATCAGATTCATTTTGGCATAACCTCCCCCTTGTGAAACCATGCTGCCTTGGGTCTTGTAACCCACTGGATTCAAGATATTCCACAATCCTTTCCTTCAGCAGTGATTCCATTACCTTTTTCACCACCAATGTCAGGCTGACCGGTCTGTTTTTGCTGGCCTCCTCTCTGCTACTAATTTTCTGTAGTGGGGCTGCATCTGCCCTCCTCCAGCCCTCCGGAACCACTCCTGTTTCCAGTGAGCTTTTAAATAGAACTGTCAGAGGTGCAGTCAGTATTTCCCTGAGCTCCCTCAATACCCTTGGATGCATCCCATCTGGCCCCTTTGCTTTGTCTGCCTTCAGATTAGCAATCCCCTTCAGGACTCTCTCCTCCAAAAAAAGACTAATGTCCACCTCCCCCTCCAAAACTTTTGTTACTTTTTTGTGGCCCTTCCCCTTCTCCTTCCTCTGTGAACACTGAACAACAGTATTTGTTCAAGATGTCTACCTTTTCCTGGTCCTCCTCTGCACAGTCCCCACTTCACTTTTTGCTCGATGCTAATTTGGGCCTTTGGCTCCACCCTGGAGGCAGTACTACCCCACAGGCAGCATAGGTAGCTGCACCTCTGCTTGCCACCTATTGGCCATGCATTACTGCAGTCCTATTAATCCACTACTGTATGCACCCTGGAGGAAACGCTGTTCCACAGGTAGCATGGCGCTGCTACTATACTATGAAATACAAAATCCTGGGCAGAACTATTTCTGAATAAAATAACGACTTACAAAAAAAAAAAAACTTTTAATCCTGTCTTTTCAGTTAGCTATGTTGTGTGAGTACTGTTTTCTCCTGGTAGAGATCACAGTAACTATGTGAGTGATTTTTTATAGAACTAAATAATAATATCCCCTGTTCTAACAGAATCACATCAGATTACAGCAAAGGCTCAAAGTTGGTGTGTTTGTGTTTTCTATAATCAGCTTGTTGCCTGCCAACTCTCCCCCCAGCCACACACACACAGACACACACTTGGGTTGTCTCAGAGCCTCTCAGAAATAGAATAAACTTCCTGCAAAGGTATTCCTAAAATAAAAAAAATATCAGCTAAAATCCCAAATGTTCTGCCGTGGCAGTAGCACCTACAAAAATGTGCAGCCCTGGTGGTAGCACCCACCCAAATGTGTTGCCCTGGAGGTAGCACCCACCCAAATGTGCTTCCCTGGAGGTAGCACCTACCCAAATGTGCTGCCCTGGAGGTAGCACCCACCCAAATGTGCTGCTCTGGAGGTAGCACCCACCCAAATGTGCTGCCCTGGAGGTAGCACCCACCCAAATGTGCTGCCCTGGAGGTAGCACCTACCCAAATGTGCTGTCCTGGAGGTAGCACCCATCCTAATGTGCTGTTCTGGAGGTAGCACCTACCCAAATGTGCTGCCCTGGAGGTAGCACCCATCCTAATGTGCTGTCCTGGAGGTAGCACCTACCCAAATGTGCTGCCCTGGAGGTAGCACCTACCCAAATGTGCTGTCCTGGAGGTAGCACCCATCCTAATGTGCTGTCCTGGAGGTAGCACCTACCCAAATGTGCTGCCCTGGAGGTAGCACCTACCCAAATGTGCTGTCCTGGAGGTAGCACCCATCCTAATGTGCTGTCCTGGAGGTAGCACCTACCCAAATGTGCTGCCCTGGAGGTAGCACCTACCCAAATGTGCTGTCCTGGAGGTAGCACCCATCCTAATGTGCTGTCCTGGAGGTAGCACCTACCCAAATGTGCTGCCCTGGCAGTAGCACCTACCCAAATGTGCTGCCCTGGAGGTAGCACCCACCCAAATGTGCTGCCCTGGAGGTAGCACCTACCCAAATGTGCTGCCCTGGAGGTAGCACCTACCCAAATGTGCTGCCCTGGAGGTGGCACCTGCACCAAATGTGCTGCCCTGGAGGTGGCACCTGCCCCAAATGTGCTGCCTGGAGGTGGCACCTGCCCCAAATGTGCTGCCCTGGGGTGGCACCTACCCAAATGTGCTGCCCTGGCGGTAGCACCTACCCAAATGTGCTGCCCTGGAGGTAGCACCTACCCAAGTGTGCTGCCCTGGAGGTAGCACCTACTCATCTGGAACACTGAGGGAGTTTAGCATGAGGATTAGAGCATGCTGATGTAGGGATTTTTTTAACTTCATTGACTGCCATGGAGGACCTGTCCTAGTCAAGATGGACAAGAGTTAGCTGCACTAAACCCTGGTCAACTTGCACTATGCCTGTAAAAGTAAAATGGATCTATGACAGCTGGTCAACCATTTTGTTGTTGACTGTCATTACAGTGACTCCTTTATGTCTACTGCGTTTGTGGTTAGCATAAAGGGAGACACTTCAGACTGTATTTTCTTCGGTAGTTTGGCCCCTGAAGACCCTATGCTGGGGGATCTGCCTCTCGCATCTCTTGTTACTAAATTAAGCAACACTGAGTTGGAGCTGCTTCGGGGAAGTGTTACAGTACCCCCAGAAAGCAGTGCTGGGGTCCTTTGCCAACACTACAGCAACATCAAAGTATCATAGTAGTTTTACAAGCTCAGGATGCAGTGCCTTTATATGAGCTCGCCACCCGAAGGTGGAATTATTTCTAAAGTATTCATATTGCCCATATGCTGGTCCAACCTATGTTTAAATGTTTCCATGTTATTACTGTCAATAATTTCACCTGGAAGGATATTCCATTTGTTAATTGCACACTGGGTGTACCAGTAGCTTCTCTTTTTTGTTTTACAATGAGCATCTCTCAATCTAAGATTATGTGACCTAGTCTGTGTTATAGTAAAATTTATCTCTTAGACCTAAGGCTTCAGTAAGAAGAGTATCTTTAATTGCTTTGTATGTTAAGCAATGGTCTCCACGTGTATGGCGGTAGTTCATAGAGTATAGGTTTAATTCTTGTAACCTTTCTCCATAAGTCTTATTTGTCATGCCAGTGATTTTTATTGTCATTTTCCTTTGTACTCCCTCTGTTAATTTTTTTTCCTCTATTTGTATTTGGGGCACAAAAAGGTGCACAGTAATCCAAGTGTGTTCTGACCAGAGTCTTATGCAATGGTAAAATAACTCCAGGTTGTTTGCTGTTTATGTGTTTGAGTATGCATGCCATTATTTGTTGAGATTTCTTGACCTTAGTGATTGTATTATTTTCAAAGTTGAATTCATTATCTATAATTACTCCCAGATCAGTTTCATAATCTGTTTCTTTCAAAAAGTCTTGATTTAGAAAATAGTTATTTCTTTTGTTACTATATCCTAAATGCATTACTTTGCATTTTTGAACATTAAATTTCATTCTGTTCTTATCTGTCCATTGCTCAAGTGCAGTTAGCTCCTTCTGTAGATTTGCAGCAACCTCTGGAGAGTTTACAATGCAGCTTATTTTGCAGTCATCTGCGTACTTTGACAACCAGGTATTATTGGATGGCTGCATTGATGATATTAGGATGTGAAATAAAACAGGGCCCAAAACCGAGCCCTGAGGCACTCCACTAGTAACCTCTGCTCAAGCAGATGTGTATCCCTTCATTGAAGTACATTGTCTACGGTTTAGTAACCATGATTCAATCCAGTATATTAAGTGTAGGGAAAATTCCATCTTGTTCAGGTGTTGTATTAACATGTCATGTGAGACTCTATCAAAAGCCTTCGAAAAGTCTTGAGAAAACAAATCCATGGGGAGACCAGCATCGAGTGTCAAGCTAACATGTTCAAAAAACTGCAATTGGTTAGTTAGGCAAGAGCTGCCTCTAGTAAAACCGTGCTGTGTAATATCATGAAGGTTTTTAATTTTTATATGGTCTTTTAATTTTTGCAGAATTAGCCTTTCTAAAGTTTTCCCTATTACCGATGTTAGACGTACAGGTCTGTAATTTGAGACTTCTGTTTTATTTCCAGACTTATATATAGGGATAACTATTGCATCTTTCCATGATAGAATACACTCTCCTTCTGCCAGGGATAGGTTGAATAATATACTCAGAGGACCAGAGATTTGTTTAGCTGTTTCCTTAAGGAACCTAGGATGTATTCCATCAGGCCCTGCTGAGGAATTGTATTCCGCTGTTGCTGCTGTAGTGTTGGTTACAGTAAAGTTGTCACCATAGTGACGGCATATCCAGGTAAAACAATGTTAAAACTGATCCCTGCATTTTGGCTAGGATTTGAAAAAGGGCACCTATCATATTCACAAGGTGGTGTATAAAAATGACTATG
Source organism: Neoceratodus forsteri (assembly GCA_016271365.2). Taxonomy (NCBI): domain Eukaryota; kingdom Metazoa; phylum Chordata; order Ceratodontiformes; family Ceratodontidae; genus Neoceratodus; species Neoceratodus forsteri. The sequence goes on from CM057449.1 coordinate 1,746,418,881, forward strand.
TTGAAAATTTAGGGTCACAATACAGAAAATTGCTAACGTTATCAGTGCTGAAAAATGTCAATGTACCTTCATAACTGTTTATTTTTTTTTATACTTTTGACACCAAGTGTGATGGGGTGTTGGGAAGGACAAAAGACATTGAGGGATGTTTTTCTACTTTTCAGTCTTAATTGGCAAAAATGAAAGATGAGGAACCAAGGGTGACACAGGGGATTAGCACCCAGTCTTACAATGGGGGACATAGGGCCTGGCTGGAGGAAGTCTTGGTGGAAGACATCAATAGATGGTCTTCTGCTTTTCAGTTTTAATTTGCAAAAAAAAAGAGGGACCAAGGGTAACACTGGGGACAGTGCACCAAAGTGTCACATAGGGGATGAGTATCGGGATGGGGAGTCTTCTGGACATTATACATACAAGCTTTTTAAATTGCCACTATACTCCTGATGCTAAGAAGAACATGGAAATGAAACTAAACTAAAAGCTGAGAAATTATAATAAATGGTTGGCATTACAACTTCTCCCCACATCCTACAATTACACAGTGATAGCAAGGAGGATGCTACATGGGAGTAACATCTCCTCTCACTCATAGACAATTCTGTGGATGGAACAGTGGATCTGGGCAGCTAAGACAGATGTGCTGAAGGGCTGCTCCTCGATCTGTGCCAAGCACGCCACTCTTTTATCTGTCTGTCTGCCACAAAGATCTGATTGAAAGACAGGGCCAGGCGGAAGATAGTGCCAGTCAGCTGGTTGCTGCTGGCTTCTTGATGATGAAAGGATCCAGCCCCTTTCTGACAGGTGTGGCTACCTCATTTCAACACAAATGTTTCACTCATCCACCTGCAGAGCAGTGTTATGATCAGCCTCACTGATCACTGGCCTGTCACTGTTAAGCCTCCTGCAGCCTGAGTTAAACTGGATATGACAGTGACAAACCTCTGAAACCTGCTGTTCTCATAACTTGCTTGCCTTTGCATGTGCCTGCAAGCACACAATCACATAATCAAAGTACCAGGGTTACTGAGAGGCACCAGGGTATGGAGCCATCATTTTTGTATAGTAAAAGGCACACATACTGTACATGTTACACAATGTACATCCAGATGCTGCACAATACCCATACATGTGTGCAAGTACACACATACCACTCAAACAATAAACACAACCCACACAATATACAGCCTAAGAATTTGTAACCTCATCAATTCCAGCACTAGGGCCTCTGGAATTGGCACAATCTGTTGTCAGTCTGAAGTAATGTTTCCAAGTTGCATTTAAACCTCAAAGTCTCAGCTAGAAGTAGTCAAGTGATCAACAATATTGAACTTCAAAACTTGCTGAAACTTTATTACTTACATCAGCAATGACATCAAACAATTTATGTCATACTACAGAACTATAGTGAGAATGGAAAAAAAAGTCCCACACTGGGGATCAAACCCAGGCCCACTACCCACTACTGCTTGTAGCCCATAGCTCTACTATTGTGCAAAGGCTGTGTGACTGAAAAGGCATGCTGTGGCAAAGGATATTTAGCACTGAATGCAGTCCCCCCCCACACACACAGCTACAGTGGACTTAATAATGAACCAGTCAGTCAATTTGAAGTAATGTTCCCAAGTTGCATTCAAACTTCAAAGTCTCAGCAGAAAATGTTCACGTTATTAGCAATATAGAATTTCATATTTTGCTAAAATCCTATCACTAACTTCATCAGTTACATCAATCAATTTCCTTGACACTACAGAAACTAAGAAAGAAACAAGCATTTGTCAATGCCAAATGTTGATTGCGCTGGCGTGTTGACATCGCTCACTGCCCCTCTGTCACTTGCTCAGTCTGTTTCTCCTGGTGCTGCAGGCTGCTGTTTTGTACTGGGCTCCTGACTGCATTGGCACCTTGTTCTGCCCACTAAGAAATCTGCAGCTGTCCCGACACAGCTGCGTTGAGGTGGCTCACTCCCCCTCTCTCACTCACTCATTCTGTTTCTCCTGGCACTGCAGGCTACCCTTTTGTACTGGCCTCCTGCTTCTGTTGGTGGCTTTTTCTGCCCACAAAGAAATCTGCAGCAGTCCCAACACATGTCTGTTGAGCCTGCTGAGTCTCCCTCTCTCAATCAATCATTCAGTTTCTGCGGCATGCAGGCCTTCCCCTTTTGTACTGGGCTCCTGCCTGTGTTGGCACCTTTTTCTGCCTACAAAGAAATCCACAGCTGTCCCAACAGAGGTCCGTTGAGGGCATTCACTCCCCCTGTGTCACTCACTCATTCTGTTTCTCCTGGTGCTGCAGCCTGCCCTCTTGTACTGGGCTCTTGGCTCTGTTGGCGTCTTTTTCTGCCCACAAAGAAATCTGCAGCAGTCCTGACAATGCTCTGTTGAGCTCTCTCAGTCCCCTTCTCTCACTCGCTCATTCCATTTCTGGTGGTGTTGCAGGCTGCCCTTTTCTATTGGGCTCCTACCTGTGTTGTCGCCATTTGCAGCAGTTACAATACAGCTCCGTTGAGCTCGCTCACTCCCCCCTCTTACTCGCACATCCGTGTTTTCCTGCCACTGCAGACTGCCATTTTGTACTGGGCCCCTGCATGCATTGCTGCCTTTTTCTGCCCATAAACAAACCTGCAGCAGTCCCAGGAGAGCTCCGTTGAGCTCACTCACTCCCCCTCCCTCACTCACTCATTCTGTGTCTCCTGCTGCTGCAGGCTGCCCTTTTGTACTGAGCTCCTGCCTGCATTGGTGACTTGTTCTGGCCAGAAACAATTCTGAAGCAGTCCTGACACAGCTCCATTGAGCTCGCTTACTCTTCCTCTCTCACTCACTCATTCCATTTCTGCCCTCGCTGCAAGCTGGTCTTTTGTACTGGGCTTCTGCTTGCATTGCTGCATTTTCTGTCCACAAAGAAATCCACAGCAATCACAATAGAGCTCCGTTGAGCTTGCTCACTGCCACTCTGTCACTCACTCATTCTGTTTCTCTTGGCGCTGCAGGCTGCACTTGTGTATGGGGCTGCTGGCTGCATTGGCCCCTTTGTCTATCCACAAATAAATCCACAGCTGTACCTACAAAGCTCCATTGAGGTTGCTCAGTCTCCCTCTGTCACGCGCTCATTCTGTTTGTCCTGGCGCTGCAAGCGGCCCTCTTGTATGGGGCTCCTGCCTGCACTGGTGCCTTTTTCTGCCAACAAAGAAATCCACAGCAGTCCTGTTAGAGCTCCATTGAGCTCACTCAGTCCCCCTGTCTCACTCACTCATACTGTTTCTCCCACCGCTGTAGGCTGGCCTTTTCTACTGGGCCCCTGCCTGCATTAATGCCTTTTTCTGACCACAAAGAAATCCGCAGCAGTCCTAACAGTGCTCTGGTGAGTTCGCTCACTCCCTGTCCCTCACTCTGTTGTTCTGTTTCTCCCAGTGCTGCAGGCTGCCCTTTTGTACTGGCCTCTTGCATTGGGGCCTTTTTCTGTCCACAAACAAATCTGGAGCAGTCCCGACAGAGCTCAGTTGAGCTCGGTCACTCCCTTCTCTCACTCGTTCCATCTTGATCTATCCTAAACACTGATGTCCCACAGTGACCGTGCTATTCTCCGTCAGGAGTGCAAAAACATATTTTAGCCAGGATGTGAAAAATGACAGCTGTACTGTTCATAAGGAGGTGTGAAAGAATGCCACTGTTGAAAATGTGGCGTGAAAATATTACAGATTTGCGAAGTTATAAGGGTGCATGGAAACAGTTGAATGCACGCTTGTAACACAGTCATGTTATGGAGTTTTGACACCAAATATCCAACATGGGGATTTTAGGACCTCTGCTCATGAACACTGCCACTGTCATTTTCTTAATCTGTCCCAAACACTGATTTCCCTCAGCGACCATGCTATTCTGCACCGGAAGTGCGAAAACACATTTCCGCCAGGATGTGAACAATGACAGCTGTACTGTTCACAAGGAGGTGTGACAAAATGCCAATGTTGAAAATCTGGCATCAAAATATTGCAAATTCACGAAGATACAGCGTGCGTAGCAACTGTGCAGCGCTTGCCTAGAAACAGATCATTTAGGGATTTTTTCCACCAAATTTGCAATGTAAGCTTTTGGAGAGCCCACCTCATGAACACTGGCACTGTTGTTTCATTAATCAGCCCCCAAAGGTGATTCCGCACAGTGACCGCAAAATCACCTTTCCGGGCCGATTAATACCATGACAGTTGAAGCATTCAAGAGGAGGGGTCCCAAAAACCCCATGTTGAAAATGTTGTGAAAAAATTCCAAATAATGCCTGAGATATGCAGCAAAGTTGAACCCCCCCCCCATTTACTCCATTATACAGCTTACTGGCATTTCCTCAGTTCGCGGCCGCCTTTAAGAGTGCAGACGTGTTCCCGGTCCACCAAAGATCATCCCGCTGGACTCCGGAGGAGGTAAGTATGAGGTGGGGGGTAGGAAGTGCGAGTGGGCGGGTGCAGGTTGCAGGAGGGGGTCTGGGAGACCGCGAGGTCCGCTTTTTTCTTCCGGGTTAAAAAAAAAAAGACAATGTGGGACAGTTTTTCATTTCACAGGGGCATTTGGCATGCTGGGGTGAGCTCCCAGTGTGTCACCAGAGTCTCGCTTTTGGGGTGGCTCTGTAGCCGACGGGGGATTGGGCACCCCCGTCGGCAAACAACAAAAGGGGGGATTCCTTTCTGCCGATGGGGATTGGGCACCCCCATCGGCAAACAAAATAGGGAATTCCTTTCTGCTGATGGGGATTGGGAACCCCACCAGCAAACAACAAAGGGGAGGATTCCTTTTGCTGAGAGGGATTGCGCACCCCGTCGGCAGACAATGAAATGGGGGGGCACATTATGCCGATGGAAAGTGGGCTCCCCCGTCGGCAGATAAACATTGGGGGGGGGGGTTATATTGTTTGTGAACAGGGCGGCAACCCACTGCCATGTTCACAAACAATATCAGGCTTTCTAGATCCGCCCTGCAATGACAGGTCACTCCCTCATTGCAGTGGATGGCTTATGCTGCAATGATGAGGTGGCTCCTGATTGCAGCGGCTGATTTGTCACAAGCTGGTATGAACATTCCAAACTTGTGTCACCAGCAGCCTGCAATGGCATTGGGGGAAGCAGGACAAGCTTTTGCAGGCTGTGGGGGCATTGGCCACAACAGTGCCGTGCCTCCACAGCCTGCTTCTCAGCAAGCTGTGCCAATATGTTTCTTGCGCTGCGTGCAATCAAAATAAAAATGTGCCACACTGTGGGGTTGAACAGTAGCCTGTGAAGATGGTGAATTAAGAATGGTGAACCATCACAACTGTGACAGAACCACAGTGCTGAACCTTTGCATGTTCATGGTCCCCTTATCTGCAAGTTGTGCCTCCTGGATTTGGAATCTACATTAATCAATCAATCAATCAATCAATCTTTATTTATCCAGGCAAACACCATTGAGCAAGCTCATTTACAAGGTGGACCTGCGTCACACAAGGTCAAAGAACAATACAATACATTTATGTACAGGCAATAAATAGGCGTGGTTATACATAACACTGAGAAGAGAGGGTGCATACAGTGCCAAGGTAAGTATGGCAGGTAATGGCTTAACAATATTTTGAGAGAAAAAGAAGCAAGTAATGGGAGCAATGTAAAACAAGCCTGTCACATTTTCAGAATATTTTAGCCAGCGTAAGACAGAGTAGATGGGCTTGGACGATGTGGGAGTAGAAAGCTGACAAAGGTGGGTGAGGTACGAGGTGCTGATGCTCTAAGAGGAGTGCTAGGATAACAGGCTGGGGACACATCTGGAGGAGGTTGGGGGTAGGAAGGGTGAGAAAAGCAGTGCGAAAGAATTTTAGCAAAACAGAGGGAGGGCAGGGTTAAATGGTGATGGAGTGGGCAGGTAAACAATAGGCAACAGAGCATCTAGGCATGAGGGAAGCAGTTGCATAGCTCCTTAGCAGTTTTGGTGTACAAGGTCTTGAAGATGGCAAGACTAAGGGGGTGTTCAGTTTCACTGATTTCTGTAATTTGTTCCAGAGTGAAGGCAGCACAAAGCCTATGGCCACTCTCCCGAACTGTGTGTTGCCCCTGGGCACTTTCGATGAAATCAGAGAGGAACTTCTCAAAGCATAGCTGCCTATCAAGCTTAGAGGCAGACAGTCAGTGATGTATTGGGGAGGTTTGTTGGTAATAGCTCTGAACGTCCAGAGAGCCGCATTTCTGTTCCATCTATGCTGAAGAGATGTTCATCCCACAGCTGCATATAAATAGCAGTGGTGAGTGGAAAGGGGAAGGCCAGTTATGAATCTCGGAGCTCTGTGATACAGCGTGTCCAGTTTACCTAGACAGGAGGCAGTACACTGACTATAAATGAAGTCAGCTTTGTCGATTAGGGAGAGGAACGTGGATTGAATTAGCTGCATCTTAGCATCTTTGGTCAGGAGGCGGTTTATCCTAAAAAACAGACCAAGCCTCTGCCTCAATATTTTCAGTAGATCCTCAACATGATCCACAAAGGAGAGTCTGTGGTCCAGCCAGACCCCCAAATACTTGAATTTTGTCACAAATTCCAGTCTTTCTCCTAATAAAATGATGATGGGGTACAGAACTGACAATAGTTGGGTGTACCGTATGATTAGCAGGTGAGAACAGCATTGCTTTTGTTTTCTTGGCATTGAGAAATAGTATTTTGCTTAGGAGCTGACTCTGCAGCAGATTGAAGTCTGCTTGCAAGTCTCCACAGGCAGCTTCAGGTGATGGACGGCTTAGGTAAAGCACCGTATCATCTGCAAACAGTGAATATTGGCCTCCTTAATGCTGACATCTATATTGTTTATATAGATAGCAAACAGTAAGGACCCCAGGATGGATCCCTGTGGTATGCCTCTTTTTAGCAGTTTGAGTGGGGAAAGCGCCCTTCAGCCTTGACCTGCTGTTGCCTATCTGTGAGGTAATCATTAAACCAGCACAAGGGGAACGAGTCCATGTGTATCATTTTTAGTGTAAGAAGCAGGCAGTGATCAATGGTGTCGAAGGCCTTGCTAAGGTCCAGGAACACGGCACGGATGAAATTTCTGTTCTCCAGATCTCTTTGCTAATCATTAGTTACTTTTGCCAGAGCTGTAATAGTACTGTGTTTAGCTCTGAAACCAGACTGCATAGGATTTAGCAGGTTCTTGTTATCTAAGAAGGTTCTCAACTGAGCGTTCACAATTTTTTCTAAGAGTTTTGACAGTATGGGGAGGAGTGATATCAGCCCATAATTATTTAGATCACAAAGGTCCCTGTTGTAAACAAAGGGATGACATGGGCAGTTTTCCACAGGTGCAGGAGAGGCCCCTGTGATAAGGACAGGTTAAATAGGTGTGTGATTGGTACAGTTAGGACATGGTATGCAATCTTTAGGAAGTATGGGTCGAGGGAATCAGCACCAGCACTTTTCTTAGTGTCCATTTGTATAAGAAGCTTTTCAACATCTTTCAGCGAGGCAGGTATGAAAGAAAAGACTGCGTTAGTGGTACTAGGTTCAGGAAGCTGTGCACTAATCTGGGAGCGCAGCATGCATGAAGGCAAGTTATCGAAAGCTAGACCTGCAGTGGCAAAGTGGTTGTTGAAGGCCTGTAGGATTTCCATTCTATTATCAATAGTAACTTTGTCAGAGGTAATGTTTGATGGAAGCACATTCCCCAGACAAATGGCCGGACAGTTATTTTATTGTGGACCAATATTTGGTAGGGCATTTTGAGACAGAATCTAGCTCCGAGTGGTAAAAGTTGGCCTTAGCCTCTCTGACCAACTTGGTGCTAGAATTCCTAACTGTTCTGAAGTGACACCAGTCTTTAGCTGTTTTTGATTTGCGAGCTTTTTTCTATAGTTTGTCTCTCTCTCTAATAATGCAGCCTTAAGGTCAGCTGAAAATCAGCCTTGATGCGGACTTTTACCAAGGGAGTGTTGTTGTTTAGGGCACTTGACATAATTTCATGGAAAATGTTGTATGCTATATGTACCGATTTAGCTATGAAAAAACTCTGCCAGTGCAGGGAGGCTTTTTTTTTCCAAATTGTTTAACCAGGTGAGACACACTAAGCTGAAAGCTTGTTTACAGGTGCAACCTGGGAGCACAGATAAGTTAAGTGACTTGCTCAGGGTCACACAGTATGCAAGCGGGGGCTGTGGGATTCAAACCCAGGTCTCTAAATATGCAGCTCAGAGCCTTAAACCACTGCGCTATGCTGCCTCCCCTTTTAGTTCGTTGATATATGCAAATGGATCAAAGTTGCGTCTGGACCCTTTAGTGGAGAACTTGGAAGTGGATGGAGGTTTGGAGTCTGCTCTTACACCAGCAATGAAGCAATGATCACTAATATCTGAGGAAAATATTCCAGCCTGGGAAAAGGAATGTGGTTTACTTATGAAAAGGACATCCAGCAGGGTGCTATTCATGGGGTTTTTCTTGTTTGGGCGAGTTGGTTCATCAATGAGTTGTGAGAGCCCATGGGAGTCACAGAAGGATTTAAGAGGTAATGAGGCCTTAGACAGCCAGTCACAGTTAAGATCCCCTAATATAATTGTTTCGAGGTTCCCAAGGCCCACGATGGTCGACAGGTGGGACAAGAGCTGAAACCCTGCGGAAGGAGGTCTGTAGCACCCTATGACACAAATAGCCATCAAAGAGGATATTTTAACTTTAAGGGACAGGCATTCAAATCCATTTGCAGCAGAGGAAGAGTCGAGGGTAGTGACTGAGAATTTGTCCTTTACAAAAATGGCTACTCCAACGCCCCTAGCTTGTCTATCGGCTCTAAGCAGCATGTAGTTAGGGATGTTAACCTCCCTATCAGGGTAGATGGCCTAAGCCATGATTCTGAGACCACGAGTACATCTGGCTCGATGTGGATGACCCAGGCCTGAATTGAAGTGAACTTTTTTAAAAGACTGCATGCATTAACTTGCATAAAACTCATTCCTTTAAGCCTTATAAGGTCGGACAGAGATGAAAGGGCTTCTCTGGGACCAGGATTAAGTTCAACATTGCCTGAGCACAATAAGAAGAGGAGCACAATTTTTCTTAAGGCAGTAAGAGATAATTTGAAGGCTCTAGCCCTTCCACGACTACTTGGGATTTCAGTGCATGAGTGCAGGGTCCTGCTTTTTATGCTGTGCTGCCCTAGGGATGCATAGACTAAAACCCTGGCTGTGTGACGCCAACAGGTATTATTACTAGGAGGATAGGTGGAGTACCCTGTATGGGTAATGAGGTGCAGGTCCCACTCCTAGATGGTAGCTCAGACTGATCCAAGTGCGGAAGCATAGGGGCACAGCAAGAACTGTGTGATAATTCGTTATGTAGGTAACATTGGGACAGGGGTCATGACTCCCCCTTGAAGTAATTTTGGCCCAGAGGATACGCTACATAAGGTGCCATACATAGGATGGTAAGGAGAAACAGCCAGGTAACAGCCCTCATGATTGCAATTTATGGCGTTGGAGGAAGGATTATATGTAGCTAGGCTGGCCAGGCTATGAACTCCAGTGTTCACTGTTTACAGGAGAGAAGCTATATTTAGGGAGGTGTGGGGGCAAATTGCCTCCCACAAGAAAATATTTTTTAAAAAGTGTTTGCGCTGTGAGTTCAGGGCCATTGTGACAGTTTGCCATTCATCGTTCACCGTTCTGACATGGAACTGATTGAATGCATGTCCCCTATTCACTACTGATAGGAGGTCTGTAGCTTTATTACTGTCTCAAATTTCACTGACAGAAAATGTGTGCCATGAAACCTCTCCCCCCTTCCCCCACATCAGCTGCAGTGGATTTAGTAATGCAGCATTCTGCCAATCTGAAATAATGTTTCCCAAGCTGCATTCAAACATGGAAATGTCCGCTGGAACTTTTCAAGTAATTAGCAATATACAACTTCCAACTTTGTTGAACCTTTATCACTAGCATCAGCAAGGATATCTAACAATTTCTCTTATACTGCAAAAATTGAAGTGAGAATTAAAAATGTCCCATGCTGTGGATCAAACCCAGGGCTCCTACCAACTACTTCTTGGTAACCTGTAGCTCTATCATTGTATAGAGGCTGTGTGACTAGAAATGCATGCTGTTGCAAAGGACATTTAGCACTGAGTGCAGCCCCCACTCACACACATACATAGCTGAGTTGTTTTTAGTAATGAACCAGTCAGTAAATTTGAAGAAATATTACCAGTTTGCATTCAAGCCTCAAAGTATCAGATGGAGATGTTCAAGTTATCAGCAATACAGAACTTCACATCTTGCAGAAACTCTGTCACTAATCTAAGGGGCAGTTACATGACAATGCTAAAACTATACTGATAACAGACTGTGATTTTGTTTCTGAGAAAACTAACACTGCTTCTCTCCAAGGTTATTTTAAGCAGCTGGTGTTGAAATAAAAACATGGTGTACCAATGTTTAAACAAACATTTGTCAATGCCGAATGTTTGCTTGCTGGTATTAGTATTGGAAATGCAGGAGTTAGACAGATGCAGAGTAGGAATGGCAGTGAAGTATTGAACTTCACGCCAACCCCACCTCCACCCTGCAGAGACAGACAGGCATTGGGGTATGCGTTTGGGTTGTCGCCCATAACGTTCATGCCATTTCATCTCACCCTATCCTGCAGACACTGACAAGTGTTGAGGTGTGCCTTGGGGTGTTTGGCTTTTACAGTGACCCCACTCCATAAGGACATATGCTGAAATGGGTGCAATATAGAATGGGGTGAACTCTGGCGCCTAAGAGTCCAAGACACAGCTCAATGCTTGTCAGTGGCTGCAGGGTGGAAGGTGGGGTTGGAATAGCATGAGCATTACAGTCGCCAATCCAAAGGCACACCCCGATGCCTGTCAGTCTGCACAAGGTGGGACGTTATGGTTAGAAACCGTAATGCCCCGGGCATTTGTTGGTATCTGCAGTACAAATTTTCAACATGCCCATTTTGTGGCCCCCACCTCATGAAAGCATTTGAGACCTCTTCTTATGAACAGTGGCACTGTGATTTTGTCAATGTGTTCTGAAATTTGAGTTTCCACAGTGACCATGCCATTGTGCGCCAAATGTACACGAAAACACAGATCGGACAGGATGTGAAGAATGACAGCTGTAACATTCAAAGGGAGGTGTAAAGAGATGGCAATGTTGAAAATCTGTAGCGAAAATATTAAAAATGCTCAAACTTCCGAGTATACATGGAAACTGCACAACACATGCGCGTAACAGTCATTTAGTGGAATTATTTCACCAAATTTTCAACGTAGTGCATTTTGTGACCTCTGCTCATGAACACTGTCACTATGGTGTTCTTAAAGTGTCCCGGACATTGATTTCCCACAGCAACCACGGTATTCTGCGCCAGATGTGTAAATGCATATTTCAGGCAGGATGCGACAAATGACAGCTGTACTGTTCATAAGGAGGTCTGAAAAAATGGCAATGTTGAAAATCTGGAGTGAAAATACTACACATTTGCGAAGTTATGAGGGTGCATGGAAACTGCACAATGCACGTTTGTAATACAGTCATTTTATGGTCTTTTGTCACCAACTTTTCAACATAGGCACTTTCAGACCTCTGCTCATGAACAGAGTCACTGTGATTTTACATACGAACATACATATGAACATACGAATCTGCCAGCAGAACACACCAATCAGTCTATGTATGTCTGCTCGAGTGTGCAGCTAGCACTCTAGATTGCAGCTGCCCCCCAGTCTCCTCCCCTTACTTCCTCCCCCACTTGTCCCAGCCCCTGCCCCTGACTCTTCCTCTTGCTTTACCCCACTCCTCCTTAAAGCTATTGACTGTCCTACATGTTACCACCCCCTCTGGCAGTGCATTCCAACTAGACACTACCCTCTCAGAGAAGTTGTGCCTCCTCATTTCCCTCTTGAAAAGTCCCCTTGCAATCTTAGTCCATACACCCCCTCATCTCTCTTCCAATCCTCAGTTTAAACACCCCTCAGTGCTAGGTTTATTTACCCCTCAGGTATTTACAGTAAATGCTTCAATCATATCCTCCCTATCCCTCCTGTCCTTCAGTGTGCACATGTTCAGCTCCTTCAGCCTAACTTCATATTCATTTCCTTCCATCTCCTTTAACATTTTTGTTGCCCTCCTTTGCACCGCCTCCAGTAATTTTATACCTCTCCTCAGGTATGGCCTCCAGTATTGCACACATTACTGTAGGTGCAGTCTGACAAATGATCTGTAGAGAGGTAGGATCACATCCCTGTGTGTGGATGAGAACCCCCTTGCGATGCACCCCAGCATCCGGTTTGCCTTCGCTGCTGCTTTCATGCAGTGGGCCGAGTTAGTCATGCTCTCAGTTACCAACACCCCCAGGTCCTTCTCCTCATCTGTGATCCCAACCAACAGTCCCTCTTCTGGTTCTTAGCCCTGAAGTGCATCACCTTACACTTCTTTGCATTGAATCTTTGCTGCTGCTCCACCGACCATTGTCTCTAATTTGGTTAGGTCCTCCTGCAGTTTTTCCCATCTGTCCTCTTCATCCACCACTGCCCCCAATTTGGTATAATGTACGAACAGACTAACCCTGCTCCCCACTCCATGTGCTATATCAGAGTAAAAGAGCCCAAATAGCACCGGGCCCAGCACTGATCCCTGCGACACCCCGCTTGTCATTGCTCTGGGTGCGAGAGCTACCCCCCACCACCACCCTCTGCACCCTCCCGTTACCAGTTCTCTATCCATTTTGTCAGATTTTTTCCCACCCCCACTGCTGTCGGCTTCCCCCCCAGTCTCTCATGAGGCACTGAATCAAAGACCTTACTGAAGTCCAAGTACAGGACATGTACCACATGGCCTCTGTCCAACTTCCTTGTCACCCAGGCACAATACTTTATTAGGTTGGTTTGAGAAGACCTCCCTGAGATGAGCCCATATTGCTGCCCATCTTGGAGGCCATTACTCTCTAGGAATGCCACCAGCCTCTCCTTCAGTATTGCCTTCATAAGCTTACCCACTATGGATGTGAGACTTACCAGCCAATAATTTCCTAGCTTCTCCCTAGGCTCACTCTTGTGTATGGGCACCACATAGGCCACCCTCCAGTCCTGGGGCACACACCCCATTTCCAGGGAGGTGTTGAACAGATCTGCCAGCAGCTTAGCCAACAGCTCCACCATCTCCCTCAGCACCCTGGGGTGGATGCCATTGGGACTTGGTGCCTTGTTCACCCTTACTGCCCTCAGCCCTCTAGCACGCTACTTCCTGCGATCACTTTGTTCATCACCTCCTCCCCCCAGCCCATTCTGGTAGTGGGCCATCCCTCTCCTTAGTGAAAATGAAGCAGAAGTACTCACTTAGAATTTCCACTTGCTCCTCCCCCTTTTCCACTCAATCCCCTCCCTGCTTTATCCTCACAATATGTTCCTTGCACTTCCTCTTTTCCATGACATACCTAAAAAAAGGTCCCTTCCCCTCCCTTTATGCCCTGTGTGGAACTTAAGTGCCTGGAATCCTTAGCTTTTTTCACCCTCCTGGCAACCTCCCTTGACCAACTCCCAAAAGCCTCATTATCCTCTCCCTTCCCTGTTCTCCTGTACTTCTGGTATGCTGCCATCTTTCCCCTCACCCCTTGCACCACTTCCTTGTTCAGCCAGCATAGTTTCTTGCCTCGGTTCATCTTACTCCTGGCCCTGGTGCAGGCTGTGATGTGGACAGCCAGTTCTGAGTGCTGTATCTTTTTTTATTAAATATAAAATATGTAGGGAAGTGTCTGTCAGGAAGAACTTACTGTCTGGCTGAAATGACACATCAACCCCCCCTCCCCAGGCACAAGTTCAAAGGACAGGATGTAGGTCAAAATACAGAGATCTGAGGTGCAATTAGCTTGTTAAATTTGCTTTGAAGCACCAGAAATAAAATATCCATTCATGACGTCCTCGGGAAATCCTTTGATTTGCACTAGGTGTTATGAAAGAAGGAGAATATGCATGTTTGGGGTGTCTCCCAAGATAGCCAGCGAATTACGTCAAAGATGCTTTGATGTCTGGGTAAAGCAGGTCCCAGACTAAATTAGGAAAGTCCAATATGCATTTGCTTAGGGTATTCAGTGGGTTACATCCAAGAGACTTTTGATGTCTGGTTAAAGCAGATAACAGCCCGGTTTGGACCAGTCACCTAAAGAGAGGAAATTCATTATGTCACCTATTATTTTTTTAAATATCTTAGTAGGACATCCTGTGTTATAAAATATAAATTTTAATACACCAAGGCGGAGTTAGGTGACCTCAGAGAGAAGACTGGCTCAAGACTGCTTGTAAATATACTGAGCAGACCTTACAGAGATGACATTCCTTTTTCTGACTCAGAGAAAAGAGAAACAACAAAGCACTGAAAGATTAAGAAGTAAGGAGACCTTAGATAAAACCAATCTGAGTGTATGGATTGTAGGAATTTGCACTTTTAAACCTGTTTTGTTTTTAAGGCTGTATGTGTTGGGATATTTTGTTCTGTATTTTACTGTTTTCCTATTTTATCTATTTTAAAGTAAAGATATATATTTTAAAAACAGAAACTGCCTGGTGTGCCTTGTAACTTGTTTTTATATAAATGAAGCTTAGATGGTTATAGTTGACACTGTGCATGTGCTTATTGTGATACCAAACTGCGAAACAGATAGCAATTCTGTAAGTCTTGCATACAGTTCTAAGGGTTCACTTTGAAATACCTGGTTAGATGCCCATAGGCAAAGATATCTGGACCCCGAAGACAGAATTATCTGAGCCTGATAATTGGGTACGCTAACAAGAGGTTATCAGTTTGAATCCCTCCAGAACTTGGGACTAAGATGACTCGAACCCACAGAACAGACAAGAGGGTTACCTTATTCTGTTCACTGTTCACAATTCTATGCTTAGAGGTTGGCACTTTGGGAGTAGAGGGCTGACCTGCTGAGTGGGTTTGTGACACAGGCTACTGTGGCCTCTGTTTGCCCAGTCTTTATGACTCCCCAGTTTTGTTCTGTATCCATCCCTGGCCTTAAATCCTGAAGTCTCCCTTGCAGTAATTGCTCCCAGCCCCCAAAAGTTCACCCTAATAAAGTCCACCACCTTCGTGTCCGTGCCTCCTGTCTCCCTGCCCAGCGGGACAACAAGCCACACTGTTTGGCGGTCCCTACCTGCTAGTGGGTCCTCCACCCTCACCGCCTCCCCATTTGCCAGTACTAGGTCCAGAGTGCTACCAAGTCTTGTAGGCCCACTTACCAATTGTGCCAGAAGGCCATCCTGGAATGCATCAAGGAGCACCTGCTCCCTGGTAATGCTAGTGGCTGGGGTGCTCCAGTCAACAAGTGGTAGGTTAAAATCCCCCACTATCACCACACTCCCCCTTCTACACACCCTCCTTATCTGCTGTGCCAACTCCCCATCCAGTTCCCCGGATTGGGCTGGTGGTGTGTACACCACTCCTAGCCACAGCTTTCTACACTTGGAGTTGAGGAACTGCACCCAAAGCACCTCTGTCCTCTCCTCTTTTCCCTCGTCCCTCAACCCCCTTCGTCTATATCCTGTATTCCAGGATTGCCAAGCCCCAATCATGGTACTCTGTGGCCCAAGTCTCTGTCACTGCAGCAATGTCCACCTTCCCCTCTGAAAGGAATGCCCGAAGCTCTGCAATTTTGTTCCACAGGCTTATTGCATTGAGAGAGACCACCTTCCACCCGTACCCCTCCTTCTCGTCACACTTCTCCTCCTTGGCCTGTGTCCCTCCTCCCAGTAGTCCACACCCTTTCTCCTCCTTATTCTTACTGGGTGGTGGTGCCTTCTGTATTACACTCAGATCACTCTGCCTGCCCCCTCCCAGGGTTACTAAGCTTCCACCTTTAGAGCTCATTAGGCTCCCTTGTCCAAACCTTTCTACCAACCTCAGTCTTTTGGCCACCCTGCACTAGTTTAAATCCGCCTTAGTGGAGATATACCCCTCTAATCCTGCCTTTGATACTCCCCTCCCCTTCCTTCTCAAGTGTACCCTGCCCCCCATGTGCAAGTCACTATTCCCCTAGACCCTATCCCAGTTAGTCACTAACCCATAATTGTTGGTGTGGCACCAATCCCTCAGCCACTCGTTGAACTCCTCAATCCTAACCTTCCTCCCCATGCTTGCACATGATATCAGCAGTATCTCCGAGAATGCCACTGACTCCCCCAACCCCTCACACTTCCTGCCTGCCCAAGTACTCAAACCCCCTCTCACTACTTCCACAGTCTCCCCCACCAAGTCATTTGTACCCACATGCAACACTAAATGAGGTTTCTTCCTCCTCCTCGCTGCACACTTGAGCAGTGCCTGCCCTGCCCCTCCTGCAGTCAAGCTGGGGATAGCTTCAACCCAAATACCGCTGTGCCTTTCCCACCTTCCTTCCCATCTCACCCCCATTTTAGTGCCCCTTCCACCACCCCAGTATTCATTCCTCCCTGCTCCTTACCCCTGCCAGCTTCACCCTCTGTGACTTCTGTATCTGCACCCCCTACTTCTGCCTAACCCCTTTTCCCTGCCTTATTCCTCCCATCCCCCTTGAACCTCTTCCCAGCCTGACTACTTCATACTGGGCTTCCCATGTCGACCTCCCTCCTCCTGCTGATTTCCAGCCCTCTCCTATCCCTGCTGTTGTCGATTTGGAGCCCCATTCCCTTCTACCCGATAGTGATGCCCCTCCCATCCTTCCCTCTTCCTGTAGCCTTCTCTCTTCCAGTCACCACCCCCTCCTTCCTTACTAGCCCCTTCTACCCTTTTGTCCTCACTATCTCTTCCCCTACCTGTTGTCATCCCTCTCATGCCCTGCTTGTCCTTCCTCCTTCAGTATGTTCCCTCTCCCCCTCTTTCTCTCCCATAGCAGAGGCTCAAATCTGTTCCTAGTTAATACCCTCTACATCTCTTCCCCCTATTGGTTTGCCCCATCTACTTGTTCCCCTCCGTTCCACCCCTGGTTCCACCCCTGGTCCCTCCCTACTCGCAGCCATCTGCTCTCTGCCCTGGTACTCTATGTGGTCTTTTCCTCCCCCATCAGGAGACCCACTTGCCTCGGGCACCCGCTCCCTTCTCCTCTCTTGTCTGCCAGTGCCTCTGATACTGGTATCAATTTCAGTCCCTAGTTGTTCTTCCTGCATCCCCCCTTGCCATCCCCTATCCCCCCCAGCCTAGCCAGGATGCCTACCAAACTCATCTGTCCCACCACTTAGACTCCTCTCTAACCTCCACAGTTCCTCCCTCAAACTAGCCAGTTGTCTACAGACCATACACCCCCATCCTCCAAGCCTAGTCCAGGATCATGGTGGACCCACACCTTGTACACCCCACCACCCTTCCAGAGATGTCCACCCTATTGATATGTTGCATCTGCCCCAATTTGGCCCCCATCTTATGTTATGGGCTCTTACTCCCAGGTTCTGTACCCTACTACAACTGTCAGGCCCCTATTTACTCAAATTCCTGTTCCCCCCACCACACTAGTACCCCTACTGGCCCCTTCCCGACCCTGTTAATTCAGTTTCAAATGTCATCCATTAGATACTGTATTACTGTAGCAATCCTAAAGCCTCCTTGTCCATTTTTCACCCCTCAGCTACCACACTTTTTGTTCTCAGCTCTCATATAGTTTCACTTAGCCCAGTTAGAAATCCTATTACACTCCAAATATTACTCAGTTCAGTTAGAGAAATATACAGAACAAATAAATATGTATTATTACAGCAATCATAACACTATAGCTCACTATTTATTTATCTTTGATTACCGGGTAAGTGCACTGATCTAGAGGACTGTTTTCAGTCATGACCCGGGCCATGGTGTGGCAGTCAATGCAGAGATCACAGCAGCACATACAGGTAGATACAATCCATGCAGTAAATATATACCTTGGGCACGAGGTGCTGTTAAAAAAAAACAGTACAAAGGACATAGGGTAGGCAAAGGCCAGACACACGCAGTGTGAGGTAGGGCCATAAGCAGCAATAGGAGACATGAGATACAAGAAGAATACAAGGTGTAGAAGAACATAAGTGGCGATAGGAGTAAGAAATGAGATCAGTTAGCAGGGCCAACAGTAGAGCTGTGAGGGTTTATCTAGTCAGAAACTAACAGGTTTAGGTGTGTTTAGAGAGATACAGAGATGAGAGGGGAGATAGATGGAGGGCTGGAGACAATGGGATGGAGACATAGGCATCGGAGTGTCAAAGTATTGATTACCGGACACAATGGCAGTCTGCACCATCCAGGAGTCAGTGTTTCATTGCCTGTTTGAAGGCCAGGTGTGAAGTGGATGATCGGACGGACTGTAGGAGCTTGTTCCATAGGGAAGGTGTGGAGACAGAGAAAGCTCTGCATCCCATTGCTATGGAGATGCTGGGAGCCTCCGGGAGGGGGGGGAGTTGAGGATGCCCTGAGCATTCTAGGAGCTACTCTGTTGGTCAGAAGGAGAGAGTAGGGGGATAAGTATCAGTACCATAGTGCATTATCCACTAGGCAGCCCATGGCATAGTCAAAGCGATCTTGTATAGGGAGCCAGCCCAGGGAATGGTAAAGAGTGCAGTGGTGGGTCCGGTGGGGAGCTTGAAGGACAAAACGACAGATAGAGTTGTAGGTAGTGTTTAGTTTTGACTTCAAGGTGGGGGATACGAGGGAGTAGATGGGGGAGCAGTAGTCCAGTACAGGCAGAAGGTTGCCCTTGGCGATGGCAAGGTGTGCTTCAGTCGATAGGAAGTATTTAAGTCTGTAGGCAGTACCAAGTTTCTGGTGAATTCTCAGCACTGTGTTGTTGACATGCTCATTGAACGAGAGGGAGTGATCAAGAGTGACACCTAAGTATTTAAAAAATGGGACATTTTCAAGAGGGGTCTTGCTGGGGTGCTTATTAGGAAGGAGGAGTTGGATTTGGCAGGTTTGGTGAGGAAAGATTTTTGAACCAAAAAGCATGGACTTAGCCTTCTTTTTATTGACTAGAAGTCTGTTGGCTAGGAACCATTTATGAGCAGAACCATAGTTGTGTGTAAGGATGGAGGAGATGAGCTCCACGGATTTGTCGCTATGGTAGTGAACCAGATCATCAGTATAGAGGAGCGCTTGGCACCTGAGGCTTTCCCTTGGGAGTGCATTAATGAATATGGAAAAGAGTAGGGGCCCAAGTATAGAACCTTGGGTACTCCAGTGTGAATGGGAAGGGCAGCTGAGGAGGCTTTGTTGATGATGACGGACTGAGACTGATAGGATAGATAGCTGCGGAACCAGGCTACTGTTTCTCTGGAACAGCCAAAGAGAGGCAGGGTAGAGTGGAAGAGGTGGTGGTCAACAAGGTCAAAAGCCTTTGATAGGTCTATGAAGACAGGTCCTGTGGCTTTGCCTTGGTCCATATTTCACAGCACGTGATCAAAGAAAAGGGCCAAAGCAGAGGAGGTTCTGTGGTGCTTGTGGAAACCATGCTGGAGAGGTCAAAAGACGTTATACTTTTCAAGATGCTCTGAGAACTGGAGGTGTACAACTTTTTCAAGCAGTTTGCTCAGATGAGGAAGTAGGGAGATGGGCCTGCAGTTATGAGGGGTTAGAGGGTCACCGCTTTTGAAGACAGGAACTACATTTGCATGTTTCCAAGATTTGGGAACCATAGAGGATGTAAGGGCGAAGTTGAATAGGAAGGTGAGTGGTTTAATCAGTGCATGTCCAATGAGTTTAAGGAAAGCAGGGTATAGCCCATCACTGCCAGGACTGCCTTTGGCAGGGAGAGACTTTAGGAGCCTAATAGTGTCTCTATGCCCGATGACTTTGAAGTGGAATGGAAGGGGAGGGGGAAAGGTAGTGGCAGAGGAGGGTGGGGAGGGAGGTGAGTTGTTTAGGGCAGGGGACACCTACAGTGGGAGCTTGCCTAGGTAGGGGGGATAAGTCTGAGAACATTATGTTAAAGATGTTTGCAGTGTCTGTGGGGTCTGAGATAGGACCAGAGGGGGATGGCAACTGTGTTTGTTGACTCCTGGACTTCAGATTAAGGATAGACCCAATGGAGGCCCAGAAATTGCGTGGTTTGCCAAAGTTTTCTTTCTATTGATTAATGTAGAATTTACACTTGAGTGATATAGCAGTCTGCTTGCAGGTATTGCATAGCTGTCTGTAGGCATTCCAGAGGAGGGTAGAGGGCGCAGCTTTGTAGGCTTTCCATTTGTTGTCCCAGGCTTTTATAAGTGTCAGCAATTCCTTGGACAGCCAGTGTGTACAGCCCCCTCTTACCCTTCTGATGGTGACTGGGAAATGGACGTCCTGCAGGTGTGAGAGTTTGGATGTAAGGTAAGTGACTGCATCAGATATGCTGTTGAGGATGTAGAAGGTCGACCGGTCAATTTCCCTAACGTCACTGAGGACATGGCCAGGGTCCGGGCAGCTAAAGGTTCTGAAGGACAGGAGTCTGTGAGGCAGGCGGACAGATTTGGTGGACAGAATGGAATAGGTAGGGGTATGGTCACTTATGGAGTCAGACATAGTACCTGCCTGGAGGACTGAGTCGACCCCACTAGTGATGATCCAGTCGATCAGAGAGTGATTTTGTGTGCGAGAGTTATGTCTGGTGGGGTAGGAGATAATTTGCTCTAGGTTGTGTTCCTTCAGTGCACTGTAGTAGCCCAGCGATATGTCAACCAGCCAGTTTAGATTGAAATCCCCAAATGCTATAGTGTCTCTTTTGGGGGTCACACTCTTCATACCATCTAGGAAATTAGAGAGGCCTGGGATACCTCCTGGGGGGGAGTTGTAGCAGCAACCCAGGTAAAGTTTCTTGGAAGCACCTAGAATTACCTCTGTGAGAATCCACTCACTCTGAGAGGTGAGAGAGGAGCAACTGATGATATTGGCAGGAAGGTGGTCCTGCACATACAATGCCACGCCCCCTCCCTTCTTTCATCCTGGTCTGTCCAGTCGTAGGAGTGAATAGCCATCCAAGTTGAACAAGGAGTTAGTGTGGTGAGGTTTCAGTCAGGTCTCTGTGAGACCCAATGCCTGTGGCTTGTAAAGAGATATCCACGCCTCAAGCTCGTGGAACTTTGATGGGAGGCTACAGATATTCATGTGGGCAACTTTTAGTCCATGATGTCCTGACCAGGCAGTGTCTGTGTGGTCAATGTGGGTGTTTGTGGGGCTAGGGTTACTCTCAACATCACCAGAGAGGAGAATCAGTGTAAGTAGAGGGCAGATAGGAGGGAGCCAATAGGGGGATTGAAGGGTGAGGGAGTGCACAAACAGGCCGAGCTGCCGGCCTTCGTAGTTAGATAGTGGTGCCAGGAAGGTTGTGCTTGTGAGGGTGCTTTCATGACCGTTCACAAAGAGCAAAGTGTGTGAAAAAATGGGGAGGGGCTTAGTTTGAGCAACTCCAAGGCTAATATAGATGCGCAGGCATCAGTCACCAGTAGCAGTGTGGGCATGGAAACTAGAATAAGGAGTAGCCTGCAGGTGTTCATTTCTAGGAGGTATCTAGAAGTCTATAGTAGGAGATGAGAAGTGTGCAGGAGATGAGAGCGGTGCGAGAGAAGTCCCAGTTTGAGTAGCGCAAGAGTGAGAGGGGGGCCAGAGGTGCTGAAATTGGCAAATGGGATGTAGGATCGCTGAGAGAGGTGGAGCAATAGAGTACTTAAAGGAGGCCTGGGTGGGGGAAGGGGTGGGAGAAAAACCCTGAGTAGATTTAGTGGCAGACCGAAGCCAAAAGTCCCATGATAAACAGCGTTCAAATTGGCTTCTGCCTTCACTGCAATCTGTCCAATCATATTCAGCTACCAGAAACCTGCACCAATTAGAGGCTCCCAGCACAAGTCGGCTCAGGAAAATGCTTGGCGGTAGTACCTGGGTATGGGATCCGCAAGGGAGGATGAGGAGGGTGGCCAAGAAATCTGCTTCTGCCTTCACTGCAATCTGTCCAATCAGATTCAGCTACCAGAAAGCCACACCAATCAGAGGCTCCCAGCACAAGAAGGCTCAAGAAAATGCTTGGCAGTAGTACCTGGGTATGGGATCCGCAAGGGAGGATGAGGAGAGTGTCTATGAGGCATGCTCAGGGTCGGTCAGCAGCGGCAGCAGTGTCTGTGGTTAGGAAAGATCCAGAAAGGTGCCGCTTGGTGCAGGTCCGTCGGTATGAGATCCGCAAAGGGAGGATGAGGAGGGCGGTCAAGAGGTGTGCTCAGGGTCAATTGGTGGTAGCAGCAGTGGCCATGGTTAGGACGGTCCAGAAAAGAGCCACTTGGCGCAGGTCCCTGGGTTTGGAATCTCAGTGAGAGAAATACTTATTCAGTTAGAGAAGTAAACAGAACAACTAAATTTGTATTATTACAGCAATCCAAAAGTATCCAATCATTGCTTTGTTTCCACTCCAGAGACACTGCTGTAATATAGGACCACAGTGGACATTGTGTGGGAGGATGGACAACTCTAAAGTCCCGGCAGAGCTCCATTGAGCTCGCTCACTCCCCCTTTCTCAACCGCTCATTCTTTTTCTTCCAGTGCTGCAGGCTGCCCTTTTGTACTGGGCTCCTGCCTGCGTTAGTGCCTTTTTCTGCCCACAAAGAAGTCCACAGCAGTCCTGACAGAGCTCCATCGAGCTTGGTCACTCCCCCTCTCTCACTCCCTCATTCTGTTTCTCCTGGCGCTGCAAGCTGACCATTTGCACTGTGCTCCTGCCTGCATTGGCACCTTTTTCTGCCCACAAAGAAATCCGTAGCAGTCCCGACCTAGATCCTTTGAGCTCGCTCACTCCCTCTCCCTCACTTGCTCATTCTGTTTCTCCCTACACTGCAGGCTGCCCTTTTGTACTGGACTCCTGCCTGTATTGGTGCCTTTTTCAGCTCACAAAGAAATCTGCAGCAGTCCCGACAAAGCTCTGTTGAGCTCGCTCACTCCCCCTCTCTCACTCGCTCGATCTTAATCTGTCCCAAACACTGATTTCCCGCAGTGACCATGCTATTCTACACTGGAAGTGCAAAAACACATTTTGGCCAGGATGTGAAAAAAATGCCAGCGTTGAAAATCTGGCGTGAAAATATTACAAATTTGTAAAGTTACATGGGTGCATGGAAACTACTCAGTGCACACTAGTAACACAGTAATTTTATGGACTTTCATCACCAAATTTTCAACATAGGCATTTTAGGACCTCTGCTGATGAACAGTGTCACTGTCATTTTCTCAATCTATCCCAAAAACTGATTACCTTTAGCGACCGCGCAATTCTGCGCCGGAAGTGAGAAAACACATTTTGGCCAGGATGTGTAAAATGAGAGCTGTACTGTTCATAAGGAGCTGTGTAAAAATGCCAATGTTGAAAATCTGGAGTGAAAATATCACAGATTCGCGAAGTTACGAGTGTGCATGGAAACTGTGCAGCGCACATTCATAAAACAGTCAGTTTTGGGAATTTTTCATCAAATTTGCAACATAGGCTTTTTGAGAGCCCTCCTCATGAACAGTGGCACTATCATTCCGTTAATCAGTCTGGCAAAGGTGATTCAGTGCAGTGACCGCAAAATCACCTTTAGGTACCGAATAACACCATGACAGTGACTTAATTCATCAGGAGGGGTTCCCAATAACCCCATGTTGAAAATGTTGTGTTAAAATTCCCAAAAATGCCCAAGATATGCACCAAAGTTGAAAAAACCCTATTTATGCCATTATACAGCTTACCAGCATTTCTTCAGTTCACGGTCGGCTTTGAAGAGTGCAGATTTTTTCCTGGTCCACTGAAGGTCGTCACGCTGGGCTCTGGAGGTAAGTATGGGGTGGGGGGGGGTATATGGGGAGGCAGAGTGCACAGAGGGTGGGCGTGGGTTGAGGGAGGGGTTACCGGACTCAACGAAGTACCATTTTCTGTTTTACAGGTTTAAAAAAGGGGAAACAGAAACCCAAAAAACATCGCGGGAAGTTTTTTTTTTTTTTACAGGGCCATTTAGCATGCTGGAGTGGGCTCCCAGCATGCCACCTGAGTGTTTTCTTGGGGGAATGTAGCTGATGGGGGATTGAGCAACTCCGTTAGCACATACAGAGCTGGGGGCCAGAGCCGAAGGGGGTTGGGCACCCCCCTTGGCACCCAACAAACTGAGGGGGAAATTATGCTGATGGGGAGTGGGCTCCCCCATCAGCAAATTGAATTTGGAAAGGGGGGACTAAAGCCGATGGGGATTGAGCCACCATCAGCAAAGAAAGACTGTTGGGAGGGCGCATGATGCTGAGGGGGATTGGGCACCTCCTCGGCACACAACAAATGGGGGGGATTATGCCGATGGGGAGTGGGCTTCCCCGTCTATTGAACTGGGCATAAAAGCATACTGCCAGAACAGCAACAGTGTGCTGCATCATTTTAAGCCACTCTGCCATCGCAGCCTCAGCTTCTGTTGGCAAACTGCATATGGCAAGATGTCCACTTCTATCTTCATGCACACTGTTCAGGCCAAAATGATAGGCTGCTACTGCTACGACGAGGTGCTCCTGGACTGGTGCAGCTATTTTCTTTCAAGGTTGTGGCACACTTTAAAACTATTGTCACAAGCAGTGTCCTCCTTTATTGGTGCGCAACACATAAGCCCCAAAATGCAGTGGTGGCATTGGCCATAACAGTGGCACCTCCACAACCTGCTTCTGCAGCAAGCTGCCGCAACATGTTTCTTACGCATGCGTGCAAGCAAACATAAAAATGTAATAGTCTACTCCACAGAATTTGGGTTAATCCTTAAATGCAGGAACAGATATAACAATTGGTCATACCAAATAAGTATAGAACTAAGCTGTTAGAGACAGCACATGATACTCCTATGCCTGGTCACTTGGGGAGGGGCCTCACATTTGCCAGACTGTTGTACAGATTTTACTGGCCTGGGATTCATGAACATGTTACTTCCTATTGCAGGTCTTGTGCTGAATGCCAGAAAGTATCCCCAGTATCTAAACACATTCTGGCCAGAGCCGATATGGTTGCAGCTGAGGAATTTGAGGTAAAATATTAACAATAACCAAAGTTATGAGCCTGTGTTCGTACAATGTGATGTAGGCTCATACATTTTTTTTTTTTAATATTTGTACACCAAATTTTCAACATAACCTTGCTATGACCTTGCCTCATAAAGAAGTGCAGAGAAAACTTTCATCTCCTGGCTTAAAGGTCATTTCATGCAGGTACTGTGAAATTACTTTTCCGGACGCAAGAACACATTTTGAGCAGGAGTTGAAAAATGACAGCTGTCACATTTATGAAGTGCTGTAAAGATATGGTTATGTTGAAAATCTGGCATATTACAGCAATTCAAAGGAGATTTAAAATCAGCTGTATTATCAAGTAACCATCTAAAGGATTATAATACAGTGTCCCTAAAATGAAATGAAATGTAAATTTAAATAAAATAAGGTCTCAGATCCCATCTGCCATTATGTCCATCCTGGCATAAGGTACTCATAGTATAAATTAAATGGCTTTCTCTTTAGAATAGTTTTCTTAAATGATAACTACATCTAATATGTAAAGTGATATGGTCAATACCCATGACTTTGCAGATGACATACATTGCCGAGGGAGGTTTAGATTCAATGGTACATCCTCATTGTTCTCTGGTGTTACTTGAAAAAAAAGGCATAGCTGCTGATGCAGATAGTTCAAAATCAGAACTGATTCTGTGTTTTCTTTAGCATATCCCATTTTTTGGGGGACTCATTGAACTATTTTAAATGTAGTTTTTGATAAGTTGTTTCCCTCCGAAGTCTTCTTTGATTTGAAATTTATTGAATTTCATGTGGGGTACAAATGAAAGATCCTTTAAAAGCAAACTTTATTGGTCAATTGATAATGAGACCTTCGATATGTTCAAGAATGTGGTTTGTGATGTGGATTGTCCTTGACATGTCTTGCTGGCTGTTCTCTTGCATTTTTTGCCCCTCTGCATTCTCTTTTTGTTTTCCTTTCTCCGGCTCTTTTATTATTGGTCCCTGCTGTCCATCTGAATCAATTTCCCTAAAAATGACACTTTGATCAGACGGAGTAGCAATGATATTGCCTGCGGGTTTGCCTCGTGACTGAGCTGCTCTGTTTTTTAATTGTGTTTGGAATCTGTGACGTCTCTGGTGATTCCTATTACATGATTTGGATTGACCTCCAAGTTGAACTTTGGTATGTTCATCCCAGTTATACACAAATAGAATAATAGATAGGTTCTGGTGTATTACAAGGTAATAATTCCATCGAGAGGTTCTGGGGACACAGAAAACCTTGAGAGCAAAGCTCAAGAAGTTTCTTGTATCCCCAGAACCTCGAGATGGAATTACAACCTTGTTATGCCATAACCTATTTGTTATTTTTTTTAATATATGGATACAAGGTGAATTGACTCACCTTCATTTGAACAGTGGAGTCAGCCGGTTCATGTTCATGCTGGCAGGGTTCCCTAGTGCTGTGTGGATGAACGGGTGCTGTGGGATTCATTTAGCCTTGCTGTTTTTTAAGCTGTTTGTCAGCGGCAGTATCGGGTGAGCAGAGGAGCCGTGGACAGAGTCGAATTGTTCATAATGACAAAATTGTTTTTTGAAAAGTAAATAAAAACAGTTGCTGCTTCAGACCATTCACTCGCTAAGTGAGCGAGCCTACCTCCATGTTTTCAGACTCGTTGTGCCCGCCCACAGAGCAACAGTGGCCAATCACAAGACACGCATTCTAAGACATCAAGGATAGACTTGCACATGAGCTCCTCAGCTTTCTTGATAATACTATCGTTCGGGTACCAAACGATACTATTATGGCACCCGAATGATAGTATTATCACTTAGGAACAGTAGTATTATCGCTCCAGGAGCGATGGTATTACAATAATTTTTTTGTATGCTTTTCAACCCTATTATTTCAACAATCCATATATTAATAAATTAGTTGTGTAGTCTTCTGAGTCCCTGTTAAACTTATGTTGCTTACAGTTAATAGTCTCCCTTTCATGAGCTGCATTTTTTTATTGAAATAACTGTTCAAGTCATCAAATTCATTATCTGGATCACCCCTCAAAAGCTGATTATGTTTGCTTGCATGCATGTACAAGAAACATAGTGCCATCATCCAAGTTTTCGGAGGTGTGTCACCCCCTCTTCCAATTCAGTCAGTGTGTTGGCAGGCCGGGCCCAGTCTGCCAATGCATGCTGGAGCTGTCTATGACAGCTCCAAAATGCAGTGGCATACAATTGAAAGGGGGAGCTACGCTTCAGTGAGCAGTGATAAGATATTGCCTGCTCATCCGCGGCTCCTCTACACACACACACACAAACACATGCTGCGCATGCCTGCGTGCTGCCCCCTTTTACGTATAGCCGGCAGGTGTGCCCAATCCCCATCGGCTGTGCTGCGCGCCCCCAAAGCTTTCCACATGCCATGCTGGGTGCCCACCCAGCATGGCAACTTCATAGTATAGCCGATGGGGGGTGCCCAATCCCATCAGCTCCACTGTCCCTACCCCGAGTAGTGGGTGCCACGCTGGGAGCCCACCCAGTGTGGCAATAGATGCTATGGCCGACGGGGTGCTCAAACCCCCGTTGGCTCCATGGCCTCCCCAACCAGCCATCTTTGTGCCATGCTGAGAGCCCACCCCAGTGTGCCAAACGTCCCGCGTCATCAATTTAAAAAAAACAACAACCTGTAAATTAAAAATGGTCCCACGCAGTCTCGGCCCCCCACAACCGCATCCACCCACTCGCGCCCCCTGCCTCCCACACCCCTCACCCCATATTTACCTCCAGAGTCCCGCACGGCGATCTTCGGTGGATGGAGACTCGTCTGCACTCTTCAAAGCCGACATGCGAACTGAGGAAATGCCGTAAGCTGTATAATGGGATAGATAGGGTTTTTCAACTTTGTTGCATATCTCAGGCATTTTTGATTTTGCACCAAATTTTCAACATGGGGTTTTGGGACCCCTCTCATGAATGCTGTCACTGTCATGGTGTTATTCGGGCCTGAAGGGTGATTTCATGAGTCACTGTGCAAAATCACCTTTTGGACTGATTAACAAACGACACTGCCAGTGTTCATAAGGTGGGCTCTCAAGCTCGTTTTGAAAATTTGGTGGAAAATCCAAATAATACTGTTTCTACGAGCGTCGCGTTGTGCAGTTCCTATGCATCGTAAGTTCATGAATTTTCAATATTTTCACTCAGATTTTCAACATTGCCATTTTACCACACCTTCTTATGAGTAGTACAGCTGTCATTTTTCACATCTCACCCAAAACGTGTTTCCGCCTCCATGGTATGCAAATGGCGAGTCGGTAAAAGTAAATCAATGTACGGGACAAATTAAGAAAATCATAGTGACACTGTTAATGAGCAGAGGTCTTAAAATGGCTAGCTGAAAATTTGGTGAAAAAATTCCTAAAACTGACTGTTTCTGACGCGCGTTATGCAGTTCCACGCGCGTCAGAAGTTCACGAATTTTCAATATTTTCACTCCAGATTTTCAACATTGCCATTTTACCACACCTTCTTATGAGTAGTACAGCTGTCATTTTCACATTTCACCCAAAATGTTTCCCCATGTAGGCGCACAATGGCACAGTTGGTGTCTTGAAATCAATGTCTGGGACAAATTAAGAAAATCACGGTGACACTGTTCATGAGCAGAGGTCTTAAAATGGCTATGTTGAAAATTTTGGTGAAAAATTCCAAAAATTACTGTTTTATGGCGTGCGTTGTACGGATTTCCTTGCGTTCGTGCAGAGTTCAGAATTTTCAGTATTTTCACTCCTGATTTTCAACATTGCCATTTTACCACACCTCCTTATGAGTAGTACAGCTTCATTTTCACATCTTGCCCAAAATGTGTTTCCGCCCATGTAGCGCACAATGGCGCAGTCGATGTGCGAAATCAATGTATGGGACACATTAAGAAAATCACAGTGACACTGTTCATGAGCAGAGGTCTTAAAATGGCTATGTTGAAAATCTGATGAAAAATTCCTAAAATGACTGTTTTATGAGGCTGCGTTCTGCGCAGTTCCTCGCATGCTGGTAAGTTTGGAATTTAATATTTTCACCCTAGATTTTCAACATTGCCATTTTATTACACTTCCTTAGAACAGTACTGCTGCCATTTTTATATGTCAGCCTAAAATGTAAGTTTCACACATGTAGCACACAAGGTGCTGTTGATGTGCGAAAGCAATGTTTGGGACAGATTAAGAAAATCACAGTTACACTGTTCATGAGCAGAGGTCTTAAATGGCTATGTTGAAAATTTGGTGACAAAAGTCCATAAAATGACTGTGTTATGAGTGAGCATTGCGCGGTTTCCACAGCACCCTCGTAAGTTCATGACTTTGTAATATTTTAAGTCCAGATTTTCACCAGTGGCATTTTTCCACACTTCCTTATTTAAAGTACAGCTGTCATTTTTCACAACATGGTCAAGTGTGTTTTCACACTTTCAGCGCAGAGATGCATGGTCGCTGTGGGAAATCATTGTTCGGGACAGATAAAGAAAATCACAGTGACACTGTTCATGATCGGAGGCACCAAAATGCCTGCTTTGACAATCTGCTGTAAAAAAATCCTCAACCTAATTATATTACGGGTGTGCATTGCACAGTTTCTATGTACGCTCGTGACTTCACCATTTTTTTAAATATTTTTACTGCAGATTTGCAACATTGCCATTTTTTACACCTCCGCATGAACAGTGCAGCTGTCATTTTTTACATCCTGTTCGGAATGTTTTTGCACCTGTGGTGCTAAATGCCGTAGTCGCTGTGCATAAGCAGCTTTCGGTTGGCAAACTGATATTCCCCCTGTTCATGAGGTGGGGTCACAAAAAAACCATGTTGAAAATTTGAGTGAAAATACCAGCGAATGCCTGAGGTATTAGGGTTTCCAACCATAACGCCCAACCCTGTAGAGAATGACAGGCATCAGGGTGTGACTTGGGATTCTTGCCTGTAATGCTCATACCATTCCACACCCTGCAGCCAGTGAGAGCATCGAGGTATGCCTTGGACTCTTCTCAGCCCAAAGTTCACCCCATTCTCCTATATCGCACCCATCTCACCGTATTTTCTAATGGAATGGGTGTGCATAACGCCAAAGACCCTAAGGAACACCGTGACACTTGTCAGTGTCTGCAGGGTGGGGTGGTGAAATGGCATGGCCGTTATGCCTGATGACCCAAAGGCACACCCCAATGCCTATCACTCTCTGAAGGGTGGTGGTGGGGTTGGCTTCAGTTTAATACTTCACTGCCATTCCTATTACGCAGCTCTGTAACTTCTACACTACCACTGCCAATGCCAGCAAGCAAACATTCGGCATTGACAAATGCTTGTTTTTAATTTCTTCTGTGTCTGCTAGTATATCTGAATGTCTCTCTGTGTCCTGGTCAATTAAGATCTGTATTAAAGTTGTTAAGCATGTGTTAAGTGAGGCCTCTCATGTCTGTGTGTGTGTTTCTTTATACAAACTCCAAAAAGTTGTAGTGGCACAAGAGTCCCAAAGAAAAAATCCAACATGCTGTACTTGTAGGTTTGTCAAATGATTTATTGCACTGTGCAAGCATTTGAAATGGGCTCTGCAGCATCTAGTGCTCCTTCCTAAACACCCAGTGCTTTGACTCCACATGAGACTTCCTCAGGGATGTGGTTCAGAGTGGGAGTGCACGACTTATAATCACACACATACACACACACGCGCACGCAAACACACGCATAATTCATGAGCTACATCAACTCAATTTAGGCAAAAACAAAACACATTTTATTATTTTTTCATTTCTGTATAAGTTCTAAAACAAAAAGTAAACTATTATGAATTAAATAAATTAAGAAGCTCATGTTTGATATGACACTGAAAAACATAAGAAACTATAGACTACAAATATGAGGCTACACATAACTTGTTTTGATATAAGTCTTCCAATTAACCAGTGTCATCCCTCTTTCTTTGCTTTGTTCCAGATCTTTCTGCAACACATAGTGAGTTGATTAAGTCTCTGGACTAATGGCTGCCTTAACATGAAGACCCCATTTACTGTATTGCACCAGGATGTTTTTGGGGTAACTTACTTTGCTGTGTTGCCATGGTCATAAGTAATCATCCAGAGACAATGTTTCATCACCTGTTGTGTGCTCAGTTTTCACTGTCGTATCATTTAATAAAAAGCAGCACTTTAAAAAGCAGATGCTTCACATGTATTGAAACACAAATAATGATATGATATTTTGAGAATGAAATGTATAGTTTAAAACATGAGCTTCTTAATTTATTATGTTGGCATGCTTGCGCAGCCAACATCTTGTGGCAGTGCAGATTTGGAGGTGCGGTCGCTATTGGGCGAATGCAGGGCATGCATCACTAGGTGCGTCCTTCATCCCTCAATCAGCCTGCATGCCGGCGCCACACCACCTGGGTGAGCACATCTAAGAAAAGGTCCTCTGCAATGCAATCAAAGCTCGTCACATGCAGCGGACCTCCCAACGTGCTTACCCGACACAAACATGGCGGCACACTACCCGCAAAACTGCCGACTTCAGAGGTGCCCAAATCCCCTATCTGCTTACCCTGCCCCCAATGTAGTAAGCAATGGGGAGCCACTCCTGTCAGCATAAATAATCCCCATTTGTTAAATGCCAAGGGGTGCCCAATCCCCTTGGCTCTTTCCCCTCCCTGGTTTCCTTGTGTGCCAATGGGGTGCCCAATCCCTGTCGGCATAAACTAACCCCCCCTTTTGTTGTGTGCCAATGGGGGTGCCCAATCCTCTGTCGGCTACAGATGCCCCCCCATAAAAACACAAGGCTCTGTTGGTACACTGGGAGCCCACCCCAGTGTGCCACATGCCCCTGTAAACATAAAAATGGTCCCGCAATGTCATTTTATTTTTTTTACCTGTAAAGAAGGAAATGGTCCCTCGGTGGTCTCCCTGCCTCCCCCTTCCACAGCCCGCACCCACCCACTGTGCATCCTACCTCCCCAAATCCCCCTCACCCCATACTTACCTCTGGAGTCTGGAGCGACGATCTTTGGTGGACCGGGAACACATCTGCACTCTTCAAAGCCAACTGCAAGCTGAGGAAATGCTGGTAAGCTGTATAATGGTATAAATAGGGTTTTTGCAACTTTGATGCATATCTCAGGCATTTTTTGGAATTTTGACACCACATTTTCAACATGAGGGTTTTTGGGACCCCTCCTCATGAATTATTGCACTGTCATGGTGTTATTCAGTCCCAAAAGGTGATTTCGCAGTCACTGCACGGAATCACCTTTTGGGACCGAGTAATGAAACAACAGTGCCATTGTTCATGAGGGGAGCTCTCAAAAAGCCTATGTTGCAAATTGGTGACAAAATTCCACAAAAATGGCTGTTTTACGAGCCTGCATTACACTGTTTCTACGCATGCTCGTAGCATCATTAATTTGTAATATTTTCACTCCAGATTTTTAAACTTGGCATTTTTCCACATCTATGTTACATATCCTGCCCGAAATGTGATTTCGCATGTCCAGCGCAGAATAGCATGGTCGCTGTACAAAATCACTTTTCGGGACAGTTTGAGGAAATGACAGTAACACTGTTCATGAGCAGAGGTCCTATAATGCCTATGTTGAAAATTTGGTGCTGAAAGTCCATAAAATGACTGTGTTGCAAGCGTGCATTGCGCAGTTTCCACGCACCCTTGTAACTTTGTAAATTTGCAATATTTCCATGCCAGATTTTCAACACTGGCATTTTTTCACACCACCTTATGAAAAGTACAGCTGTCATTTTTCACATCCTGCCCAAAATGTGTTTCCGCCCCTGTGGCGCACAATGGCGTAGTCACTGTAGGAAATCAACTTTTGGGACAGATTAACAAAATCACAGCACCACTGTTCATAAGGGGAGGTCCCAAAATGCCTATGTTACAAATGTGGCTAACAAACTCCCAAAAATAATTGGGTTACGGACGTGTGTTGCACAGTTTGAATGCATGCTCATTGCTTCACCAATATTTCATATTGTCACTCCAGATTTTCAGCGTTGCCATTTTTTTATGCCTCCTCATGCACAATACAGTTGTCATTCTCCACATCCTGCCCAAACATGTGTTTTCGTCCCTCTGTTGCCAAATGGCAAAGCTGCTGTGCAAAACCACCTTTCAGCTAACAAAGTGATTGTACTGCTTTTCATGAGGTGGCCTGACAAGCAGCCCATGTTGAAAATGTGGAGCAAAACTACCAACACATGCCTACAGTGTTAGGGTTTCCAACTGTAGCACCCCACCCGGTACAGACTGACAGTGACAAGTGTGACTTGGGATCATTGGATGTAATGCTCATGCCATTCCACCTCCACCCCCACTCTGCAGCCAATGACAGGCATCATGGTGTGTCTTGTACTGTTTGGCCACAAAGTTCACCCCACGCTCCAACACTGCACCCACGTCAGCATATTTCCTTATGGAATGCGGTAAGTATAATGCCCAAAGACCCAAAGCACACTCCAACACTTGTCAGTGTCTACAGGGTAGGGTGAGGTACAATGGCATGAGCGTTATAGCTGACAACCCAAAGGCACACCCCAATGCCTGTCACTCTCTACAGGGTGGGGGTGGGGTTGGTGTCACTTCAATACTTCACTGCCATTCCTATTATGCATCTCTAGCTCTGGTGCCGCCAATGCCAATGCCAGTGCGACAACATTCGGCATTGACAAATGCTTGTTTTACTCATGACAGTTCACCTTTCATATTAGAATTTATAGAGAAAATGAAAAAATGAAAAAAAAAATGTTAATTTGTTTTTGCTTAAGTTGAGTTGACATTGCTTATGAATATTTGTAGTTATGTGTTTATAAGTCATGCACTCCCACCCTAAATCACACCCCTGAGGAAGACTCACAGGAGTTGAATAGCTGAGTGTTTTGGAAGGAGCACTAGATGCTGCAGATACCATTTTGAATGCTTGCACAGTGCAATAAATCATTTGACAAATCTATAAGTACAGTATGGTGGATTTTTTTCCTTGGGACTCATGTGCCACTACAGCTTTTGGGAGTTTATATCTTTACTTTAGGGCTGGCTGCCCTGCAGTAGTGAGCAGCACTCTATTGCAGATCACGGCTAACATTTGGATTTTGTATGTTTCTTTACAGAATCCACTTGTGGGTGCTTTGTCAATAAGTAATTCCCTAGGCACCCAGTTCTCACTATATTTAATACAATTGTAATCTAAATTAATCTCAAATGTTTTTAATTTTTCTAATCATTGGAATTGGTCCTTTAGGGATTCAGGGAAATCTGTACCCAATTTGATAATCCTCAGCAAAATTATCCTCTGCTCCCTGTCTGCATCTTAAAGAGCAGCTGATGCCATCAGCATAACTAAAACAAAACATAATATTTAGACACATCTCAGTTTATATTTCATATTTATTCTGCATTTTCCTCCCTATTATTTATTACTGAGTCGATTACATGAAAACAGGATGTCTGCTCCTGAAGAGTTCACCTATTCCAGTTACTTTCTCCGTACTTAAGATCATAATGTACTGCTTGTGACATTACAGTTACTCTCATGGCAACAAATTGTCATGTTACAACAGAGGATTATGACATAAAGTAGGGAGTAAGCTGTAGAGGCAGATGGACTCAAATAAAAATCATGTACTCATGCAAATTTGCTCTGTAATAAAAGACAGGGAGGAGAAATGTATAGGATAGGTTTAGAATACAAGCTGAATTGTACCTAATTATTATGTTTGTTAAAGTTTTCTTTGAGGCATCAGCAGCTGTTTAATAGACAGTGCCATTTTTTCCAGGTCCCTTTTCTGAGCTCATTGTCCTTGTACAGTATGAGTTCATTGAGTGTTTCTGACACTAAGTCTGCCTGACTCATACCCAAACAGGGATTCAAAAAGTTCAGTACTCTGAAGTAAGATCCTTAGGAAGGTAGAAAAGTGTATTTGCAAGTGAACCTCAATATTTTGTATTAGAACAGCTCAAACTGTTGTCCAGTAATTTGTGTGAAAAAGCCAAAATGTATTAACGCCAAAGCAGCTCACACAATGCTTTACAGTCTCTACAAATTAGTCACAACATGTCAGTGGAATGAGTGGAGATGGCTCATACAAATATTCAGTGATAACAAGGGGACAGAACAAAACTACACAGCTGCCCGCTGAAAAATCTGTATTGAAAAGCTGTATATTAATCATCATGAAAGGGTAAATAGCAATTTACTGAATTAGAATAACTCAAACAAGTGCTCAGTAATCTGTGTGGGAAAGCCAAAATGTATTAATTCAAAAAGTGTCCCATACAATGCTCAATAATTTTTACAAATTAATCACAGTGTGTCAGTATGACAAGATGGAATGGCTCATATTAATGCTAAGTGGTAATAAAAAAAGCACAATGGAACAGAACCATACAGCTGCCCACTGGAAAATATGTATGAAAAAAGTCATAATGTTTAAATATCACAATGAGAGCAAGAACTGAATTCACTATATGTAAAGTTCAGGAACTGATGGTAATTTACAGCTCCAAATGCTGAGAACAGACAGAACACCAGGAAGCAGGAGCTCCTGGTATAACTAAAACTTCTCTACTGAAACTGAGAACTAGAACTCTTGTACTGGGACCTTCAATTCAGGGTAAAAAAAAACAGAGTTAGTGTGTTTGTCAGAGGTAGTTGAAGTAAATTGTTATCTGTTATCTGTGTACTTATCTACGTGCTTGTCACAGGTGTCATAAGGGGATTGTTATCTGTAAAATTAACTAAGTGTAGAAAGATTTGCAAAGTAGGGTGAGTGGCTTAGCTAGAAGGAGCCAGGTTAAAACCAGATTTAAGCACTGCCCTAGATAGCTTCTGCCAGAGAACAGACAGAACACCAGGAGGAAGGAGCTACTGGTATAACTAAAACTTCTCTACTGGGACTAAGAACTAGAAATATTGTACTGGGACATTCAATTTAGGTTAAAAAAAAGAGTTAGTGTGTTTGTCAGAGAAAGTTGAAGTACATTGTTATCTGTTATCTGTGTGCTTATCTAGGTGCTTGTCACAGGTGTCAGAAGGGAATTGTTATCTGTGAAATTAACTAAGTGTAGAAAGATTTGCAAAGTAGGGAGGGGAGTGGCTTAGCTAGAAGGAGCCAGGTTAAAACCAGATTTAAGCACTGCCCTAGATAGCTTCTGCCAGAGAACAGACAGAACACCAGGAGGAAGGAGCTACTGGTATAACTAAAACTTCTCTACTGGGACTATATTGCCCTCCTTCCTACCCCTCCACCCCCACCCTAAACCAGTTCTACTTTTATAGGCACAGGATTTAACTGACAACAGGAACTTCCTGTTTGGGAGCAGGAAGTAAGTGATCACAGAGCCACCAAAGACTCTCCATCCTAGAAGGGCAAGAGTAGCTCTCCGTCTCCCCCAGCTGCTGGAGGTCTGACTCTGAGCAAGTAAGGAGACTACTGAGAAATATAGGAACTTCTTGTCTCAGAACAGGAAGATCAGGAGCTAAAAGGGCACAGAGACAGTAAGTGAGTAGGGGAAGAAAAAAAAGAAAATAAACAAACAGAGGAAAGAGTAAGTATTCCAAACAACAGTTAGGGGGCCAGTAAAAAGACATGATGGGAGTGGTGCAGTGCAGTGGCTGTAGAGCAGCAGTCTTCTGGGAGACGTTCTGGAGGATACAGTATTTTCCCATCTGCAGGCACTTCTCTGGGCTGAGGGAGGAGGTTATTCATCTTCAGGCTGAGATGGCCAGGATTTGTGGGACCTCCTCTCCCACCCAGGGACCACCAGGGTCACTGCCGTTGCCTCAAAGGTTGCCAAGAAAGAGGAGTGGTTGGGCCACAGTGGGCTCAGGGAAGGTGAGGGTGGTGGAACAGAGGCACATCCCTCCAGTTGTACCTCTCCACAATTTCTATGCCATTTTGGAAAAATGTGGTTCTTCTATGGAGGCACCCACAGTGGAGACCAAGGAGGATGCTGGGAACCTCCACAAAGGAGAACCACAGGAGGGTGGCATGGGACCCCACAGGGGAAGGAAACAACTCCTGGTGGGGACTCCATTGTTAGGAAGGTAGAACTGGGGAAGGAAGGAAGAGGAAGGTAAGGTGCCTGCCTGGTGCCATGGCTTGGAAGGACAGGGAGCGAATCCTCAGGATCACAGGAGCAGCTGCACAGGGAGGAGCTGGATGTCATTGTCCACCTATGTACAAATGACCTGGCTAAGAAAGGGATCAGAGCAGTGCAAGAACCCTTTGTGGAGATGGGGAAGGGCCTTAGAAAAATAGCACAGACGGTAACCTTCTCAGAGGTGCTGCCTGTCTATGGCACGGATGAGGCTAGGGTGCTCCACACCATGGGATTCAATCAGTGGTTGAAAAACTGGTGCAGAGCTCAGGGATTTGGCTTCATTGGGGACTGGGGGTTCACCTGGACAGATGCAGGCCTATACTGGGGTGATGGTCTGCATCTGTTCAGGAGGGGAACCAGGATCCTAGGTGATAGGTTTAAATACTTCATTGGCAAGCATGTAAACTAGCCAAGGGGGAGGCACTGGAAAGGAGCAGGGAAATCCTAGCCCCTTCCAAAAAATCAGGGTACTAAGTGAGGTAGACACCAACATACAGTAGAGATGTCAATAGGGAGATGCGCTGGGGTAAATGGAAAAAGTGACAAACACAATAAGGACAGAGATGGGGCAAAAAGGGGTAAGGCCATCAAGAAATGGAGGGTAATGAGTACCAACACCCGTAGTCTGGGCAACAAGCTCCTTGAACTGGTGGCCTTGATAGAAGAGGGATGCCTGGATATTGTAGCAGTCACAGAAACATGGTACACAGAGAACCATGACTGGGATGTTAATATACCAGGGTACACAACCTACAGGAGAAACAGGGAGGGCAAAAGAGGGGGGAGTAGCTCACTATGTAAGGGAAGGGATAAAAGCAACTGAACAAAAGAGTAACCAGGGAGGAGAGGAGGCACTGTGGGTCACCTTAGAGACTGGAAATGGCACCACAATCCACATAGTGGTTGTATACAGACCCTCATTTCAGGGGGAGGGAGTGGACAAGAATATGATAGAAGGCATGCTTAAGATGGCAGAGAAAGGGGAGATGCTGTTGATGGGGGAACTTAATATGGCAGATGTTAACTGGAGCACCTTTGCTGCAGCCACATCCAAAAGCAGGGTCATTCTTGATGCCCTTCGGGGGCATGCCTCAGACAGCTAGTTTTGGAACCTACTCGTGAGGGAGCAATCTTAGACCTCGTACTCTCAAATGGGGACAGTGAGAGGATCTCAGATCTAGAAGTGGGTAGCCATTTGGGAACAAGTGACCACCAAACAGTGTGGTTCAGGATAAACTCAGTTACAGAGTCAAGCCATGCAAAAGTGAGGGTTCTGGACTTCAGTAGGGCTGACTTTGGCAAGATGGGAGAGTGCCTTAGAAAAGCACTAGCAAACAGGCTAGAAGGAGGGGTGGAGCAACAATGGGGAAATATCAAAACTGCCATCACAGAGGCAACAAGCCTTTGTGTGAAGCAAATAAACAAATCAAAATGAAAGAAAAAGCCACTATGGTTCTCAAAAGAAGTGACAGTGAAGGTTAGGGAGAAAAAGATAGCATTTAGGAAGTATAAGGAAACCAAGAAGGAGCAGGACAGAAAACTGTACCAGTTAAGGCAGAAGAAAGCAGGGAGGGTAGTCAGAATATCAAAGGCACAAACTGAGGAAAAGATAGCCAACTCGGTTAAGAAGGGGGATAAAACCTTTTATAGGTATATCAGGGAGCGTAGAAAGACAAAGGGAAGGATAGTGAGGCTGAATAGAATGGATGGTGGGTGGGCAGAGAGTGGCAGTGAAAAAGCAGGGATACTGAATTAATACTTCTGTTCAGTATTCACAAAAGAGGAAGTGGGGAGGTGCCTAATCCAATTAAAAGAAGCACTCTGGAGAGGGGGTCGATCCCAGTCCTTTCACTGAAGAAAGGGTTCTGAAATAACTCCTAAAACTGAAGGTGGACAAAAGCAATGGGGCCAGATGGAATTCACCCTAGAGTTCTAAAAGAATTAAACAGAGGACTAGTGACACCTTTGACTACCCTCTATAACAAATCATGGGAGGACTTGAAGAAGGCTGATGTGATTCCCCTTCACAAAAGTGGGAACAAGACAGAGGCAGGAAACTACAGACCTGTCAGTTTGACCTCTGTGGTAAGGAAAGTGATGGAATCACTTCTGAAGGAAAGAATTGTTGAGTACCTAGAGGCCAGTGGGGCACAGGACCCAAGGCAGCATGGGTTCACAGCAGGAAGGTCATGTCAGATGAATCTAATTGACTTCTTTGACTGGGTGACCAAAGTAGTAGACCAGGGAGGGGCTGTGGACATGGCCTACCTAGACTTTAGCAAGGCATTTGACACAGTCCCACACAAAAGATTAGCAGTCAAATTAGCCAGTCTTGGAGTGGGTCCCAGGGTGGTAGCCTGAGTAAAACATTGGCTGAACAGCAGGACAAAGAAGGTAATTGTAAATGGAGTCAACTCTGAAGAAAGAGGGGTTACTAGTGGGGTACCGCAGGGTTCAGTACTGGGTCCAGTCCTTTTTAATGTCTTTATAATAGACATTGCAGAGGCACTGGAAGGAAAAGTATGCCTTTTTGCAGATGACACAAAGATCTGCAACAGGGTTGATACACAAGGAGGTGTGGAAAGGATGAGAAGAGACTTGGCAAGGTTGGAGGAATGGTCAGAAGTATGGCAGCTTGGATTCAATGCAAAGAAGTACAAAGTGATGCACCTGGGAAACAAAAACCCAGGGAAGATTACACAATGGGGTAGTAACAACAACAAAATGGAATGGGACCTGGGGTAATCATATCAGATGACCTTAAGGTTGGCAAGCAATGTGAGAAGGAGGTAGGGAGGGCTGGGGATACTGGGATGTATAGGGAGAGGCATCACCAGCAGAAAACAGGAAGTTGTTATCCCCCTGTACAGACAGTTGGTGAGATCCCATCTGGAGTACTGCATCCAGTTCTGGAAACCCCATCTCCGCAAGGACATAGACAGGATGGAGGCAGTTCAGAGGAGGGCAACTAAAATGGTGCAGGGTCTGCAAGAGCAGCCATACGAGGAGAGGCTAAAGGAGCTTAATATGTATACCCTTGAGGAAAGGAGGGAGAGGGAGGACATGATAGAAACGTTTAAGTACCTCAGTGGAATCAACAAAGTCCAAGAGGGTAGCATCTTTCAGAAAAAGAGATGTGCAAGAACAAGGGCAATGTGAGGAAGTATTTTTTCACAGAGAGGGTGGTGGACACATGGAACAGCCTTCCTGAGGCGGTTGTGGGGTCTAAAACTGTGGGAGAATTCAAGAATGCATGGGACAGACATAAGGCAATTTTTGTGGGGGATAGGAAGTAATATGCTGTTGGTTAAATAGGATCTGCAGCTGATCTTCTAGGTAGGGAAATGGGCAGACTAGGTGGGCCAAGTGGTCCTTATCTGCCGTCAAAGTCTATGTTTCTATGTTTCTATGATCCTGTACTGCTGAAATGAATTCTGTGCAGCCAGGATGACAGTTTCCATGTAGGATCCAATAGACTGACCAAAACTCCAGTACACACCTTATGAATGAAAACCCTCTAAAGGATTTTTTTATAACAACTGGTACAAGAAATGTAAAGAACCTGTGAAAGTGAGAAGTACACAAATGTCGTTACTAAATAAATACACCTCTTTGCTTAAAACTGATTAATTTGAAGCATTTCAAGTAAAGCTGATTCTCTGAAACATTTTTAATCCAGCATTTCTTGCTAATCACAAAACTCAAACTCAAAGCAACAAAGACCTTCCATCCTACAAGGAACCAGGGATCCGCTCTTCATGAGCGTGGGCAGTGGTCATACAGATGAGAGAGAGAGAGAGAGAGAGAGAGAGAGAGACTCTTTCAATTGAATTGGCTTCTCTTCTGTTCTTCATCTTGCTATTAGGGAAGGTCATGTTGAGTCACTGGTGATGGGACTTGGGCAGCAAGGTTGGTAGGACTGTATTATATCTCATCACAGCTCTTTTGTTTTAATTTATAGCAAAAGAGAAGTGAATGAGATATGTTAACAAATACATAGGGTGGCAAGATTGGCACAGAAACATAGAAACATAGACTTTGACAGCAGATAAAGACCGCTTGGCCCACATAGTCTATTTCCCTACCTATTGGATAAGTTGTAGATCCTAGTTAACCATCAGCCTACTTTCTCCTACACCCCACTATAATTGCCTTATGTCTGACCCATGCTTTCTTGGCAGAGTTCAAAGTGGTGTTGAACAACTAGTCTGGGAAAGTATGAAGTGCCTTAAGATGGACTGAAGGGGGGAAATTGTTTTTTGGTGACAAGGAAGTACACTGAAGTATGTAATTATCCACAAGACAGTCTGCTCACTGGTAGTGTCTATTGTGCACTGATGATCAGACTGTCTGCAGCATAATTACTTAATTCAAAGTGTGAATGTGTCAGCAACTCACTCACAGCTTCAAAGGACTCTCCCCATCCCCTCCAGCCTGTGGATGTGGTTTTCAAGGTTTTTTAGTTATTACCTGTAGCCTCTGCAGCCTGTGCTTTAGTCAATATCCCAGTAATGACACCCGTGCTATTTTTTAACTTGAACTGCCACATTCTCCAGTTTGTTTCTATATCCTTTTGCATCATTTTGTAAGAAATCCACCTTCGCATTCAGGGAATCAAAGTGTCTGTCACATCTTTTAATCCAGCCCAATATTGTATAAATTGATTCCCTTAGTGGCACTATTGTGTATTTTGGGCTGCTTCTTGGGTTTAAAGCAGTCCTCTGTAATGTTTTTTGTGGAGCCATGGGTCAGTCCCAAATCCCGCTCTCAAAGGGAATCCTGATTGCAATAAAACAGAACGTGTGGAAGTATTGTCCAGTCAACTCGAAATCACTGGCATTCTGAAGATTACCTGTTGACTAATGAAAAGGTAAAATAGTGCTGTTTCAGAGTCAGTGGAGTTAGTGGGGTGCTTCACAGACTGTAGACATGACTGCAATGGGATGGCAACATGTTGTTTGGTCAGAAGGAAAGCGCTGAGTCCTTTTCTGATAGCAAGAGATCTATAGAGCTATGTCCACTGTGGCCTAAAAAGACAAGGTGCCCCTGGTGCTCCTACCCTTGATAGATGTGCTTTTTGAGAGAATTGCAATAGATGTGGCGGTCCCTTAGACAAAAGTAAAAAGGCTAATCACTTCATTTTGGTAGAATGTGGCTATTCTACTCAATACCCAGAGGCAATTCCAATGAATCTGTCACAGCTCCAAACATTGCAGCAGAGTTTGCCAACATTTTTGGCAAGGTAGGCATACCGAAAGAGATTCTTACTGATCAGAGTAGTAATTTTGGTGCTGTATTACTGAAGGAGCTGTACTGACTACTAGATATAACTGCCACGAGAACTTCCTTTAAACACCCTCAGACAGACAGTTTTGTTGAGTGTTTTATTGAAACCCT
Organism: Neoceratodus forsteri; assembly: GCA_016271365.2. Classification (NCBI taxonomy): domain Eukaryota; kingdom Metazoa; phylum Chordata; order Ceratodontiformes; family Ceratodontidae; genus Neoceratodus; species Neoceratodus forsteri. The sequence continues at coordinate 1,746,461,400 of CM057449.1, forward strand.
AAAATGCATGTTAAAAAGGTTTGTGAAAGGGGAAGGGTGAGATTGGGACCAATACTTACCTTACCTGCTTTTTGTTTACAGAGAAGTGCCACAGGCATCAACAGATTTTTCACCCTTCGAAATGTTGCATGGTAGACAACCTAGAGGAGGACTACTTTTGGTTATACATTACAAATGATTTAGCAGTCAAGACTTGTTAAAATACTTGAAGACACTGTGAACAGTAAAGAGACACACAGTCATATTGCAGACAAAAACTTTATTCTCAGATCACCAGAAAGCAAAATACAGATACACAGCACATCACTTTATGCATATATAGATACACAGCTTTGTGATAATAACAAGTGCCATTAATTTATTTAAACTAACTTACTGGGATTGTATGTGAGTAGTCAACATTTGATCTGCGTATTGCCCCCTCAGAGTCACCAACAAAATGATCCATGATAATTACAGTGCTAATTATATAGAACACATTGAACCATAGCACACTCATGCCCAGTAATACTAGCTATTTAGTAACTTATAGGGTCTACACGTTTAAATAAAATCAACAAAATGATCCATGATAATTACAGTGCCAATTATATAGAACACACTGAACCACAGCAAGCTCACTCCCAGCAATAGTAGCTATTTAGTAACTTACAGGGTCTACACGTTTAAATTAAATCAACAAAATGATCCATGATAATTACAGTGCTAATTATATAGAACACACTGAACCACAGCACACTCACTCCCAGCAATAGTAGCTATTTAGTAACTTATAGGGTCTACATGTTTGAATTAAATCAACAAAACTGATTACCAGCAAACTACAGTATTATAAATTTGACATTTATAAATCTTTGCCTGGGAACAAAGTATTAAAATTTAAAATTATTGTTTTAATTCCTGTTTATCACTATGCAGACTGCACCACAGGAAAAAAAGCACAACTCACTCCTGTTTGCTTATGTGTGTTACTCAGTTTACATCATGATGCATGGCAAGTGGGAGCATGTGCAAAGCAGCTGTAGAGTGCGAGTGGAACTGCATGAGCACCGTTGAGACAACAACCTACACAAAATAAAGAAAAACAACATGTAAGTAAGTAAAACCTTTACTGACATTGTTAAGAATGCTGCAGTATACACTGAACACTACAGATTATCACTCCACATGTCAGCAACTCTTTAAAGATGGGGGTATGTGACAGGATTGAGTAAGACCCTGTCCCACTTGTTATGCAGAGAGAGTTAAAAGGAAGAATCTATTTTTCTGTCCTCTCCATTTCTGCCACTTGTCTTTTGCCTGTGTGATACATTTTACTGTGGCACCTAAGGAATTGGCCACCCCCCGCCCCCTCCCTTCATTTGCTGTTTCTATCTTTTATTTCCTCCTTACTTCTCTGTGGTTAAAACATGTATGTGAATCTTTGTGTAAAACTGTTTGTGTGAAACTGCTATTCTTTGATTTGTAAATATATATAGTTGTATTGTTGGAAAGATTGTAAACAGCTATTTGGAACACAGGGTTAACCTTGAGATGCAGTTTAACATAGAAACATAGACTTTGATGGCAGATAAGGACCACTTGGCCCACCCAGTCTGCCCATTTCCCTACCTATTGGATAAGCTGCAGGTTTTATTAACCAACAGCCTACTTCCTGCAACCCCCCACTATAATTGCCTTATGTCTGTCCCATGCATGTTTGAATTTCCCCACTGTTTTAGACCCCACAACCTCCCCAGGAAGGCGGTTCCATGCGTCCACCATTCTCTCCGTGAAAAAGAATTTCCTCATATTATCCCTGAGTCATCCCCCCTCTATCTTTAAATTGTGCCCTCTTGTTGTTACACATCTCTTTTTCTGAAAGATGCTACCCTCCTGGACTTTTTTGATTCCCTTGAGGTACTTTAAAATTTCTATCAAGTTCCCCTGTCCCTCCTTTCATCAAGGGTATACATATTAAGCTCTCTCAGTCTCTCTTCATATGGTTTCTGATGCAGACCCTGCACCATTTTAGTTGCCTACCTCTGGACTGCTTCCATCCTGTCTATGTCCTTGCGTAGATGGGGTCTCCAAAACTGTACACAGTACTCCAGATGGGGTCTCACCAACTGTCTGTACAGAGGGATAACCACTTCCCTTTTTCTACTTGTGATGCCCCTCCCTATGCATCCCAGTATCCCCCAGCTCTCCTTACTGACTTTTCACATTGCTTACCCACCTTCAGTTCATCTGATATGATTACCACCAGGTCCCTTTCCATTATTGTTGTTGTTAGTACCTCCCCTGCCACTGTGTACTCTTCTCCTGGGTTTTTGTTTCCCAGGTGCATTACTTTGCACTTCTTTGCATTGAATCTAAGTTGCCATACATCTGACCATTCCTCCAACTTTGCCAAGTCCCTTCTCATCCTTTCTACCCCACCTTGTGTATCAACGCTGTTACAGATCTTTGTGTCATCTGCAAAGAGGCATACCTTTCCTTCCAGACCCTCTGCAAAGTCACCTATAAAGACGTTAAAGAGAACTGGACCCAGTACTGAGCCCTGAGGTACTCCACTAGTAACTTCCCTTTCTTCAGAATGAGTTCCATTCACTATTACCTTCAGTGTCCTGTTGTGCAGCCAGTTTACTACCCACGCTACCACCCTGGGACCCACTCCCAGGCTGGCTAACTTGATTATTAATCTTTTGTGTGGGACTGTGTCAAATGCCTTGCTAAAGTCTAGGTAGGCCATAGCCACAGCTCCTCCCATGTCTATTACTTTGGTCACCCAGTCAAAGAAATCAATTAGATTTGTCTGACATGACCTTCCCCCTGTGAATCCATGCTGCTTTGGGTCCTGTGCCCTGCTGACCTCTAGGTACTCAACAATTCTTTCTTTCAGAAGTGATTCCATCATTTTCCCTACCACTGAGGTCAAACTAACAGGTCTGTAGTTTCCTGCTTCTGCCTTGCTCCCACTTTTGTGAAGGGGAATCGCATCTGCCCTCCTCCAGTCATCAGGTACCACCCCATCCTCCCATGATTTGTTAAAAAGTGTGGTCAGTGGTGTCACTAGGTCCCCCCTTAGTTCTTTTAGGATTCTGGGATGAATCCCGTCAGGCCCCATTGTTTTGTCCACCTTGAGTTTTAGGAGTTCTTTCAGGACTCTTTCTTCTGTAAATGGACTGCCTTCATAAGCTCATTTGCAGAGTTGTTTTCATAATATAAGCCCTAAAACACAATGTTCTGTTTTGTTGCACCTGTAGGAAAAAACTGACAACATTCTGGTACATTTTGTGAGAAATGGGAGATATATCTTAAGCACAAGATGCCGAAGTTAATTGCCAGTAAAAGATATGTGATATATAAGTAGAGCACTATTTTGTTAGAGAGAGGGAGATTGAGATTTAGATTTAAAGATACCCTCAGATAAAGGACTTTGTGTTATTTGAACTGCTTGTATAAGAGCTATCCTGCATAATTTTAATTTTGTATTTTATTGTTATTGATAATAAATAATACTTGCAAATTGTATGGCTTCTCCTGGTTTGCCACTGCTTTCTGACCTATGCCCAACTACAGTGACCTCTAGCTACAGAAAAGCAAACATAGGGGAGTAGCAGTCTTGTTACCTGAAACTACCCCATTTAAGCAACCAAATTCTTATTCTAGTTCCCAGAGCAGATAAGCCATAGCACTGGGACAATATATAGGTGATGAGATCACCTTAGCAAGCCTGTACTATGCCCCAGAAATAGATACACCTATAGTGACTATCCTACTGGAACAGTGTTAGAACACCAGAAGTGGCTATTAATTTTGTTGGGGATTACAGCATGATTTATGACCCCACAGACACCATTAACCCACACTCACCACATGAACTAAGGGACACAAAGTGCAGTAAATTCCTATTAAACAATTCTGCGTGTCAGGCATAAACTACACCCTCAAGGCCAAACTTACACATATTATTGAGCTCTGTACCAAATCCATACAAGAATAGACTATGTGAATATCTCCAGCAAACTACTGCATGTGCTGACAAAGTGTGACATACTCCCCGTCTGTATTTCAGATCACACACCCATTTTACTGACTCAACAGTAGGGGATGACAAGATATAGTACTGTCTGGTGTCTCAACATATTTTTTTTTAATTACTACTTTGTTTCTCCTTGCTCCATGCAGCCCCCCTCTGACTGACTCCTCCAGCTCCGTCCCCCAGAATTACCGGGGCTTACCTTACACCCCATCTGGGAGCAGTGCCTGCAGAGAGTTGGTCACCATCCTTCCGCCGGTTGCCTTTTTCCATTTTCTCCCCTTATTTCCCGAGGACCCAAGGAGAAGGATGCATGCATGTGGAGGCAGGCATGCATCTTACAGCTCCGGTAACTGCCCTCCTCCACCTGCCCCATTGGCTCCTTGGCCTCCACCAGGGGGTAGCCGTGAGTGAGGGATGCCACCCCACCTCCCTGGAGAGGAGAGATGCCTCATGGCCACTCCATCCTGCTCCACCCACCCCCCTGTGTTGACCTCTGATGACCCAGGCTCACTCCTGAACCTGGGTTGTCGGTGTGCCGCTGGGCGAGACGTCCAGCACCTCAGCCCTCTGTGCCACCAGGCCGGCGTGTCTCAACAGTTTATTATTAAACTCAGGGGCATTCCAGAATTTGGTTAGAGATAAAATAAAGCAGATCATATTGGATAACTCCCAACCAGGGGTATCTCCCAGTACCTGGGACACTTTGAAGGTTATATTGAGAGGGGAATTAAGTTATACCTCGCAAGTAAAGAGACAGTAAGATTAAAAATTGTCACATCTCCAGCAGAACCTGGTAGACATCCAGCATCAGCACATGCAGGGAGACTCTTCAGTGATACTTAAATGATGAAGATCAGATGAGAGACCAGAAATCCTGAACACTAAAACTAAACTTACACTCTACTACCTGAGGCTGAAATATCTGAAGGAAGGTGCAAGAGCCTCAAAGATTTTACCATCCAGGCTCAGGCACAGAATAACTGACAACTCCATAACACACATCCAGGATCTATAAATAGTGTTATTACATGCTAAAATACTGGCAGCCTTCTGAACATATTGGGGTCTATTCACTAATGGGCAGGAAGTACGTGAGAATCACATGTATCCTGCCAATGCTGCTGCACACCTGTCACCAGGTGGGCACATACTGGCATGCACAATCGCTGACCATTGGAATATGCCCCAACACCTGGTGCCAGCCACATGGCAGAGGAATGTGGCAGTGCAAGGGTGGAGTGTGGGCCATGGGTGGGCATTCAATAGGATACCCATCCCGGGACCCAAAGTGGATCACCTGTGCGAATAGGTAGGGGAGTCTGGGACGGTCGGCAGCCTGCTAAGGATAAACGATGGGTGTTTGACTGAATGACCACTTTCTGCCTTACCAGGTAGCCCAGAGGGCTGTGGCAGCCATTGTGTGGGGGATCACACTCCCACCTTGTCTCATGGGTGACCTTTGGGGAAGCATGTACTGTAAATAGTTGCAACAGGGTACCCTCTCATACAGCTTTTACCCCACCAGTGCAGTGTGCGAGTGTGGTAGTGAATGTGTGCAGCACTTGCATGCCCCCAGACCACCCCTGGAACAGTGCCACATGGCTGGCTAGGGGATCCATTGTGTATGGCACTAGCATGCCAGTTGTGAATGTTGCCATTGGTCAGCTGTACAGAATTCAGACATAGGATTGTCTATGTGCACCAGATGTGTAGTGCATAGGCAATCCACACCATTGTGAATAGACTCCACTGTGAATAATTATACACACCTGAAACCCCCATAGATCCTCAGGCCATAACAACATTTCTAGCTTCAATTTACCTCACTACTTTAACCTAGGACATGCTTGATAAACTGGAATTTCCTGTACCAGGAGAGGAGACAGTTGGAATTTTAAAACAACTCATAAATGCTCAACTAGATATACAAGTGAATTTTATCAAATGTTTCAAGACGTACTCTTGTCCTTCCTGCAAAACACCTGTAGCTGGGTGGCAGAGGGCAACCTAGCCTCCCTCACCTTGAGCTTGGCTACGACATCAGTGATACTAAAACCTGAGTTCATCTTATTGATCAATATTGGTCCTAAACATTGACTACAAAATGTTTACTTCCTTACTAGCATAATGTCTCAATGCCATAGTACCACTGGTAATAAAACAGGCCCGCATGGTGTTTGCTAGGGCCAGCAAATGCAGGATAACATAAAACATGCCATATGTACGCTATACCATGCCACGTAGTCCAGTACAACTTTCCTGCTGCTAAGTTTAAATTCTGAGAAGGCATTTGACTGGGTGGCATGGAAATCCTTGTGTGCCACTCACAAGAAAATGGCCTTCCCTCAATCTTATGTTAATATAATGAGTCATATTTACAGTTGCTCTCCATATGCCTATGTAAAAGTTAATAGTCAAAGCTTTAAACTAAGTCCCCTAGTCTAAGGAACTAGGCAAGGATGCCCTATGTCTCCATTACTTGTCTTTATATATCTGGAGCCTTTAGCTCAAGCATTAAGGGAAGAGTGTGCACCTGATCTTTTAGAGGACAACTCTGTGTGCTTGCCTTAAATTCTACAACATTGCTTATTTGATAGCAATAAACTAAACTTTTTTGAATTGAACTTTTGTGTTGGTGATCTTCACTGGAATGCCTGAGCTCCTGGCTCTGGAGTGCAAGTACCATTTGGTTGTTGTTAGGTTACTAGGGCTGCTGCCCTGCCCCTCACTCTCACCCAATCCTGGTTTCTGAGTGCAGCACACCTTGTATTCTAAAGACACCATTTATACAGTGGGACAGACTCATCTCACAATCTTTTTTTTTTGGGGGGGGGAGTAGACCTCAGCCAAAATACACCATCCTACATCTTCTGAAGACAAGGGGAGGACTGCCCCAGCCACATTGAGAACATTGTGATAAGGCAGCCTACAGTTCTATGGCATTGTGCTGGTTGTCTCTAAGGTACTCAGCTTTTTTGAAATCACTAGAAATAGTAGAAGAAGACTAAATAATTTTCCTGATCAACAAAAAACAAACAAACAAGAAAAAACTACTCTCCATCACTAAAAATATTTTACAACTTCTGACTAATTTGCAGCTGCCATATGAAGATAATTGGAGGCTCTGCCTAGGGTTATATGGGGGAAGAGCTCCTCCCACATAACCTATTTAAGCAGCAGAATCTTGCTGCTCTGCTTAGAGCGAGACGCACTCGCTGCTGTGTCATCGCTGGTCTGTGGCTGCTCTTTCCTGGTGTCCCCCCTACTGGCCTGCTTTGTGCCCGTGCTTGTGTTTCTTTCCGCTGTTGCTCATCTCGCTCCCCCGCTTCATTTTGTGTCTGGGTCCTATGACTTCCTTCCCATTTGCTGTTTTCTTCATCTTGTACCTTTTTTGGGGGTTGTTGCTCATTTTCTGGATGCTGCCTTCTCCTGCTTGCCATTCCTTAGGCCCATGCTCTACTCGTGCACTAAGCACTGCCTCCCTCCTTGCTTACCGACAGCCATCCATGCTCATTCGTCACCGCTCTGTTTCTCCTGCTTGTGACTTGGGGCCTTTTCCGCTTCCCCCCTCCACCTACTGGGTTCCTGACTTCACGCTGCTGCCACGACTACCGGCATTGCCTTGCCTACACCATCTGTTACTCGCCTGTTATTACAGTTGCTTATTCATCTGAAGGCTTGGGGTTTTACATCCCTAAGGCCCCGCAATGCATTTATTCTACTTTCACCTTGCCAGGGGTGAACCTGATTCTTGTTCCACTTACTGTTTACTCGACCTTGTTCGGTCATGGACCTTGCTCTGCAGCATTTGTATTCCTTCTGGGCAGTGCATCTGTGGAACTGTATGTGACTTGTACTCTGGTTTCCCCTCTCAGAGAACTGGTTGCCCACTATTTATTTAATTCACTCAATTGTACCCCTAAGCAGCTGTGCCTGACCTGGATTCCTCCACGTTCTGTTACTCCAGCTGCACCATAATGGACTGTTACGCTTCTGTGTTATTCCATACTGCCTATCCTCACTCAGCACCCTGCCTTCTTATTTCAGCACGTAGAACGTATACAGCAGACCCTTGCAGTACACTTGAGGAATACAAGACAAAAACTGACAGCTTGCAAAGTTTGCTCTACAACAATTGCTGCAGATATCACTCCTGTCTGGCTAAACCTACTTGACTGCAAACGTCTTGACTACCTTAATTCTTTGCACAGTAGAAACCAGCGATAAGACCATAAGATGCATAGGTTCTATAATGGACTAACCAAGATCATGCAACCTGAGCTCCACAATTGTAGCCTCTTTGAACGTGACAAAAGACAACCGGGTAGAGACATCTAAGCACAATGCTGGTTCTGATGTCATCTTCTTTAGCTACTGTGCTGCTGTCACTAGTCAGGTCCAGAAAGACCCGCATATGACTAATCCCTCCGATCTCCGGGGTGGTCCATATTCATTTCACAATTTCTGCTGACAAGACTTCTGGAATGTGGCCTCAGCACTACTCTACTACCTTCCCTGGCCCTCTGAGTCTTGGATTCCATTTACTTACTGCCTTCCTTCTGTACATGCTACACTGTTACCTCTTTGCTAGGCTGCCCCATGTCTTGGTGGCTTTGTCTGCTTCTCTCACCACAGACCGAACTTAAGGTACAGACCTATGCAGTGCTCTACGAGCCTACGTAACCTGGTTGTCCACTGGTGCTGGGTCGTCCTGCTGCCTCTGCAGGCTCTCTTCTGGCTGACCTTAGTTGTCCCTGTCTAGTCAGCATTGCAGGCTGATGGCCGATGACTCCCTGGTTCTGTGCTGCACTGGCCATGCACAGGGTTCCCTAGCAAGCTGCCTTGTTTCTTATCTGCTACGTCACTCACTCATCATCTCTTATTAGGTTTAGCTATGGTGTCACTGATCCTCGTCTTCAGGCATACTACTAGAGTTTGGATTCAGCAGCCTCCTTACCTGCTCATCGACTTTCCTCACTGAGGATACCTTCTTATTTATGTGGACTCCATCTGGATTACAAGTCTTCGAGGTACTATGTACAATCTACTCAATTTACTCCTTGCTACTACTCTGCACTCCATGCAGCTCGTCTTACTACTACTACGACTACTACTACCGACCTACCTCTAGGTCCCCTTGCTTATCACTTGTTACATGTTGCACGCACTAACCATCCCATTATTGCCTCCTGCTCATCCCTGTCAGCCTGAATTCAGCTAACTATATATATATTTGACCTTGCATGGTCTTAACTCAAACACTCCCTCAGATCAGCTCCTCAGTGCTCAATTAGCCACTCTCCAGTTCACTTCTTATTCTACCTGCCTCACCATATTGTGGCTGGAGGTTTGACTTTTCATACACTAAGCCTGCCTTGCCCAGCATTGGGCCAGAGGTTCATAATTCTGTTAGCATGCCACACCCAATCTGAGCCTGGAGGTTCATATACTTCTATACCATATCTGCTTCATACACTATGCCTGCTTCGCCCAGCATTGGGCCTGGAGGTTCCTAATTTCTGTCAGCGTGCCGCGCCCAGTCTGGGCCTGGAGATTTGTATACTTCTATACTGAACTGCTTCACATAATATGCCTGCCTCACCCAGAATCGGGCCTAGAGGTTCATCGAGAGCATTGCCAATTTATAAGACCTGCTTCATCCGTCCGGGCCTTGAGATCTTTTGAGCTCTGCATCTACTCATACATACAATCTCATTGCAATCTACTCACATACCAGCAGACCTATGAGGGTCTGGCTACATTTACATGCTTATGTGGAGCTAGCCACCACTCTATTTACCTTACCAGCTGACCTACGAAGGCCTAGCTGCACATCCTAATCATGGGACTAGCTGCCACTTCCACTACACATCAACTGACCAACCTGGTCTGCATTACCTACTTACTACCTCATATCCTAACCTATGCAGTCCATCCACACATTCTTACCCATTTGGGCTCACCAATTTACTCCCTTGGATGCTTCCTACCCTCACACCGTATTGCTTTGGATTTGTACCTTCAAATCCTGCCAGGATCCAACTCAGCTCTACTGCAATATGCCTTCTATATCATGACTTAAGCTTAAATTCTACTCTCTTCGTCCTATTGCCTGAACTAGGTTCATCAGTCCTCAGCTTCATCTCAAGCCATTCTACCATTCCATGACATTCATAAGCCTTCTATCAGCAGAAGCCTGGAGGTTGGACTATGTCTAATTCATCCCTGTCACCAGCGTCAGTGCCTGGATATATATATACTGTATATATATATATATATATATATATATATATCTATATGTACTCTGTATTTGTCTATTTATCATGTGCTAGCCTTAGGAGCTCCTCATTTTAGCCCTATTTTGAATCTGTTGGATGTGTTCCAACAATGCTCATCTCAGTGCAATCTACCTGGATGCTTCACAGGTTCATACAGCTACCTGCAGCGCTCACGCAAGACTTGGAAGCCTGTTCTTGACCTTCATTTCTTACTACGAACTGTTCCGCTGGATCATCTGTAATATGCAACTTGGACTAGCCAATCATTTAATTAATTTAGGATTATGTTCCTTTAGTATGCACAGAAGGATGGGCAGATCGGTAGCCAAGGGTCCTCAGAGGTTTCCCCCAAAGGGGGGGGGTTCCTCTCCTGTGTGCTGCCGGCCATACTCTCTAGAGTTGGGGGAGATAATCGTGGATATCGTAATTTCTTTGGGGGTGTTGCATCCTACTCAACTAACCATCCTTCCTATGGTGGGATACAGAGTAAAGCCAAACCATCAACTCATAACGAATAACTCATCTGTTCCAGTATCAGCACTATCTTACTGTCAGCTCATCATGTACTATAATCACTGACTTACTCATGTCCACCCCTAAGTACCTAAGCACTATTCATCCATACAGCTATACCTTGGAAGCATCATTCTACTTACTGATCTGGCCTCTGTATCCAAACACAAACCTACAATTACATAGATGCAGTATGTAACACTAGCACTGAACTCTGAACCACATATAAGTGGAGGCTCTACCTAAGGTTATATTGGGAAGAGCTCCTCCCCCATAACCTATTTAAGCAGCAGAATCCTGCTGCTTTGCTTAGAGTGAGACGCACTCGCCCTCCATCCTCCCCTTACTCCTCCTCCTTCTCTGGCACTCTTATCCCACCAGGGGGGTGTTACATCCTACTCAATTAACCATCCTTCCTGTGGTGGGATACAGCACAAAGCCAAACCATCAACTCATAATGAATAACTCATCTGTTCCAGTATCAGCACTATCTTACTGTTAGCTCATCCTGTACTATAATCATTGACTTACTCATGTCCATGCCTAAGTACCTAAGCACTATTCATTCATACAACTATACCTTGGAAACATCATTCTACTTAGTGGACTGGCCTCTGTATCCAAACACAACCTACAATTACATAGATGCAATATGTAACACGAGTGCTGAGCTCTGAACCACATATAATAAATTTACAGATACAACACATATGCAGTGGCAAAGGGCATTAAATTAACCCCTTTACAGCATTACAAATACCTTCTCACTCCATCTGCATATAGCCAACAGTTTCTTAATGCAAGGATTTATTTAGTTAGTTAGTTTTTGATTGCTGGGTAAGTACACTTGACAATAATTTGCTTATTTGCAATCACGACCTGGGAGAGTACAGTTACAAGAACAATGGAGTACAGCAACAGTGAAGAAATAATGCTGTTAGAAATAGTATAATTTCACAATACAACACATGAGCAGAAGCTTTACATAGAGAATAATGCCTGTACAGGTGTGTGTTATGAGGATCTTTCACACACCCGAGGTGTGTGATAATCCATAACCCAAGAGTGAAACTCAAGAGGTTTATGAGATTATCACACACCAAAAGTACAGTATGTGAAAAATCCTCATAAAACGGACTTCACCCAAGCAGTTTTTTACTGGTGCAGAAGTTCAACAATCCAGTCATTATAGGGGGTTGGGGTGTGCGCACGTGCGCCCGCACAGCAGTCAGAAATGACCCGCACACGGCTTCAGTAGTAGGGCACAAAGCAGCTGACAGGGATCCTCATGTTCATGAAGTAGTGACTACAGTCATCCCTCAGATTTAAGACTCAGACAGCAGGACATGAAAGTGAATGGGAAAGAAACATTGTATGCCCACCCCTGAGGCCACAACCCATTAACTTTAACAAGCCACCAGTCTTGCTCTTGGTCCACTTATTGAACAATGGAACCAATTGTCAAAATTCCAACCAATCGGCTTTGCAGTTACAACAGTGTTTTCAGCTTGACACCTTTTTTCAGTAAGACAGTACTTGATAATGAACAGTATTACCCTGCTGGTCACAGAAATGGCATGTTTTATTTGTTTGGCAGATTCCCCCAAACAAAGCAATGCGAGAGATTCTCTGACAGAGGGTATATATTATATTATATTATTTCAGTTTTAAAGTTGCACAACTTCAGTGTAATCTGCCTCCTCCCCAAGCAGTGTCTCACATACAAAATGTGTTTATAATGGATTTAAAGCCTCACCATTGAAAGCGTGCTCATTTTTTTTTCAGTAGAAGAAAATGGGAAAACTATAGTTTTTGTTTACAATAAAAACATCAAAGCAACCTACTGTCTGTTTGTATCATTTTTTTTTTATGTATTTGTTGGGGGCCGGGATGGGTATAACCTTCTCAATTAGCAGGCTGAGACACTGACTGTACATATGTCTAGAGAGGTGAGATTGAGCTTCTCTTTAAAACAGGGTCTCACATTATACACACATTTGAGATTCAATTAATTAGTGCTTGTAAAAGGTTGCCCATATTGGCTACATGGGGATAGTAATTCTAAAATGGACAACACGAAATAGCAGTGCAGAAAATTTCCTTTTCATTTAATTTCATAAATTCAGACTGTGCTTAGTATGGATCTGGAATGGAAAAGAAATACAGTCTCCTAAATGCATCTCCTCTCTCATATCACACTGACTCACTCACTACATTGCAAAAATACATTTTAAAACCCCCACTGAGCTTAACAATACCCAGCATAGTCATTGTAAACCATACCTAGGGTAAATGACACCACATACAATTATGCATGCATCCATCAAAGATCCCATTGCTAAGTACTGCTTTAAGAAGCAGTCCAACCCTGAATACCACATTGCCATAACAGTATTAAATGATGTACTTTTGGAGTTGGCAGAGTTGTCTAAGATGTTTCAGAAAGTGGTCTAACAACAGTTGAAGCTGTACAGATTGCTAGGGCAAAAATAAAAAATGATCAGAAGCCAGTACCTGGGTGAAACTGTCTACTGGAGCCAACCAGTAAAACTGCTTTTGGCTAATTGCACAGTTGGAGTAAGCACAGCAGCAATTTTGCAATTCATTGGCCTGTTATGTGACCATCTGGACAGCTGATTTCCTGCAGGTGAACTTTCTGACTGATCTGCCTTTGATTTTGCAGCAATGCCACATTGCAGCTTTGAGTTTGGCTTATCAAACATTGGGAGACTGTATAGCAAATATAATGACTATTTATTTTCATCAGTGGACCAGGCAGAAATTGTTAGCCAGTACAATGACTTCAGATTTATAGTTGCTGAAAAAAATAAAGGGAGGATCATTAAAATCCTTTACTGATATGATCCACTTTGCTTTGACTAATGTGAAGTACAGTATGGTGGCTAAACTTATTGATGTATGTGCTACATTCCAAGCTAAACATGAAGCTATCATGCATAGAGGTTCCTACACAGTCTTATCCTTCCCCAGAAGAGATTCTCCACAGGGAGGTGCAGAGTGAGAAGGATATGATAGCACAGAGAAAAATCTTGGGAGTGATAGAGGATCATGTACTGAAGCAAAGAGAAGTACGGCTAAGTAGGACTATAACTATCTTTGGGTAGAAGATTTCACTCAAGGATTCTCATAGGAAAGTTAGGGAAGATTTGTTGCTGCTCTTGGAAAGAGCATTAGAATTTTATATCTCCAGAAACATGGTGGAGTCCATAAAGTTATGTGGAGATCCTGAGTCCACAACACAAATTGATATTACATTTAAACATCCTTATAAAGCTAGCAGAAAGCTGAATTGTTTGGGAATACATTTAGTTAACACGTTAGACTTGGGTGAAGTCTTTTCATGGTTTAAACAGACTAAGGATAGTCCAAAATCAATCTTAGAGGCAGATAACCCCCTGATTGATTTTGGAAACCTAATTGACCCTAATACCTACTCACCGCTGACAGTTATTGATTAAGCCTGACAAATGCTGCCTGTAGATAATATCAAACAAATGAACTCGAATGCCAACTGCATTTGGATAAGAGAGCTGGGAATCAAAATGTGGATGCCTTTTCTATACTTTCATGGAATACTGAAGGCATCAATCTTAAAATAATTGACCATGAAGTAGTGAGATTTCTGGATAATTTTGATATTATTGGACTGCAAGAAACATGGCGTACAGAAAATGTAACTCCCAAATTGGCTGGATATTCTGTCTTTACTCTGCCAACAACTAAAGATAAAAAGTTTGGAAGGTTTAAAGGGGGTATTTCCTTTTTTATCAAAACTTTGCTAAATGTTCAGGCTCTAATGATTAGCAAGGGACAAGAGAAGATCATTCTCTGCAATATACTGTATATGTTCCCCCTTGCAATAAAGCTACTGATCCCGCTGACCTTTTCATACAGGATCTGAAAATGGCACTTGACGAATTGTCAGATAAGAGTATACCTTGTCTTATAATTATTTTGGGAGACTTTAATACCAGAATTCCTTCTCATTTTTTGGAAGATGTATATTGAGATATGAGCCATACAATATCTATAATTAATCCAAATATCTCATATACTAGGACTGTTCACAATCTAAAATCTAACCTCAGAGGTATGGAATTGTGAATGGGCTTGACCAGTAGAAATTTCTGTATTTTAAATGGGAGAACTCAGGGAGATCTAGTTGGATCCTTAACGTATAGAGGACCAACTGTCTTTTCAACCCCTGATCAGGTTTGGACCAATTTGGAAGCAGTCAAGCTCATCAAAAAGCTAGAGGTCATGGATAGATTGGAATCAGCACACTGTGCTATTGTAATTAACATCAAATGCCCTTTTGGAACTTTAAGGAGTGAGGCACAACAGGAAGAGAGTCTGGAAGTCATAAACAAGAGAAGGATTGGATGGGAGCAGATTCATCAAGCTAGTTTCAAAGAAATTCTTAGCACAGGAGTCTTAGGTGATATTCACGAGTTGGTCCTGGACAAAAGTAAGGCCTTTAATATTTTGGAGAATTGGGACACTATTTATTCTTTACTTGGACCTAGGTGTAAAACAACGTATCATACTAGGTCCCTTTTATAAAAAGTCTTAGTTTGATTCGGTATGCCCACAGGCAAAGAAAGAGTTTGGAGGAAAACTAAGACAGCATAAGAAGAAAATAAATAAGTCTGTAGCAGATTTTAAATTGCTAACGAGTGAAAGAGAAAAATATAGGAAAATTCTCGAACGTGAGAGACATAAACATACTCAGGGACTCTGGGAAAAACTGAGGCAGGCTGTTTTGGATAGGGGTGGGAGGCGATTTTGGAATATTGTTGCCCAGGGATATAATAGATATGCCAATAGGATTGAAACCTATATTACACCTGAAGTTTGGGCATCTCATTTCTCCAAGCTCTATTATTCTCATGAAGAGCAGGAGACACCTGATGCTTTCAAAATACAAGATGATGAAATTCTTCCAAGACCTATCTTGATCACAGAGGATGAAATCCAGATGGCACTGATTGGCCTTAAGGCAAATAAAGCACCAGGTATCCTAGGTGATCTCTATAAGGTTTTTACCAACTGATGGATTCCTTTTCTTCTTTTGCTGTTTAATGGCCTGGTTCAGGGTACTCTTACCCTGCCAGTTGGGCAGGTAGTGTTATCTTCCCAATTTTTAAAAAAGAGGATCCAAATGACCCAAGGATGTATATGCCATTAGTTTGATAGATGTTTCACAGAAGATTTTCTCTAGGATAAATTTGGGCAGATTGCTGTCATGGGTCAAGGACAACTCAGTATTGAATGAGGCACAGAACGGTTTCTGGAAGGACTGTTCTACAGTACAACATTATTATGTGCTTCGGCATCTGATCTGGAAGTATACTAAAGTGAGGAAAAAACAGATTATATTGCTGTTTTGTGGACTTCTCCTTGGCCTTCGACAGGACTAGTAGAAAATCCTTTGGGCTACATTAAGGGATCTGAAATTGGAGGCCTCACTTCTTGATATTATTAATAGACTCTATGAAAATATGTGGGCAAGAGTCCAGTATAATCAATATGATCATCTAACTGATAGATTTGAGACAAATGTTGGGGCAGACAGGTGTACTGTATTTTGTCCCCCACTCCATTCAACATCTACATTAATACAGTCTTGGATCAGCTAGGTAACCCAGATTTTCATACTCCAAAAATTAATGATCAAAGGATTGAATGTTTAGCATATGCAAACAATTTAGTCTTGCTCTCTACTTCAGTCCTAGGTCTTAAAAGAAAATTGGCTCACTTTGAATCTCTCTGTTCTCAAAGGAAACTAAAAATTAATCTCGACAAGACCAGCATTGTAGTTTTTGGCTCTCAGACAATGAATACGGTAGGCTTTAGGCTAAACGGGAACCATATAGACACTGTTAAGTGCTATGACTATTTAGGTGCCCATTTTGCCTATAGCCTATCTTGGACCAAACATTTGGAGGCTATTCAATTTAAAATGGGATCTTCTGTAAATGCCCTAAAAATATTTAATGGCAAGATGGGGAAGTCATCGGTGAGTGGGGTATTAAGAGTTGTTAATGCCAAAATTAGAATGAACATGTTATATGCCTCTGAAATCTGGGATCATACTAAGATTAGAGAATTAGAAATAATTCTGAATAAACTCTGTAGAGACATCTTAATATTTTTAAGTGGAACTCCAAGCTGTATTCTTGCCTTGGAGGTAGGACAACATTCCTTGACTTCTCTTATCTGTGAACAACAGATTCTCTTTCTGTTGAAACTTTTTCTTTTGCCCCAACAAAGATGTCCCAGAATGTGTGTAGTGGAAGCCATCACATTGGCCAGCATGGGATATGTACATCTCTTTATTCAACTTATTAAGGAAACAATAATGCTGGCCAGATTGGGCCACCTCTTATATAAAATTTACATGACACCATTTGAGGAGATTATGCAGGATGTCAAATTGAGGATTATTGACTTAAGACATCAGTTATTTCTATGTTCAACTCTCCAAGCTTAAGCTATATGGATGTTATAAAAAAGTAAAGATTTCATGGGGATATGAGCCATATCTCTTTTTTTAACCTGCCTAAACAAAGAAGAATCTATACAAGATTCAGAACTGAAAACTATTATGCTCAATGCATTCATTTCAGACAAAAGAGAGGGGTCACTTCCTCCATATTGTAAATGTGGAGTGGGGACTATAGATGATCTCAAACACGTGGTAATCTTGTGTCCTAGGTATGAATCAACTAGGAAAAAACTGCTGGGTGGATTGTTAGGGTGATCTCAGCCTCCACCTGGAGGATTATTTGGAATAATTGTTTACTATGAAAGAGAAGAACATGGTAGAGATCTTTGTAAGATTTTTAATCTCAACTCATTTGTAAAGTTTCTTAGGGGGACTTGAAGTCCTGTGGAGGTTTTTTATGTGAAAAGGTACTCTGTTAAATTGAATTGCACTGTAAAGATATTTAAGTTCCTTGTTGATTTATTGTCTATTTATGTTTACTGTGTATTTTGTCCTGATTTTAGTATATTGTAACTGCTTTATGCTGAACAATAAAATTGTACTACTACTACTACTACATTCCAAGCTTCTATTGCTGACTGTGAAAGAGGCTTCAGCCTCATGAACTGCATTAAGAGCAAACAAAAAAACTGCTTGGAAGAAAGCCATTTAGATATGCTGATGCGAATACAATTGTTTTTAACTTCTGGTGGAAAAATGGATCTTAATAAAATATAAGTCCACTGGATGAATGGGAAAGACAGGAGAGAAAAACAGTAAATGTTGATTTCTTAGCAATGCAACATCATCATCAGTGCCCCTTTTAGATGCATGCAATACTCTTTAAAATGTACATAGTTTACACATGTTTCCAGTTCATACTGTTATGGCACACAATACACATCCAATCTTCAGACTGTGTCAGAATGTATATTTATACTTTGCATTGAGTATGTGAGTGTTTGGTTATGTTTTCTACTGTTTACTGACAATAAAATATATCACTTGTTTGGGCCACCCAATTTGTGCACATTAATCATTTTTTTTGCACAAAGTGCCGCACACACATATCAGTCGCCCACCCACAGAGACTAAAAATTAGAGGGAACGTTGCCAGATATTATTATAAAATACATGACCAAAGTAGCAAGAAGACAGTATACTGCAAAAAAAGAAAGGGAAAAAAAAACAAACAACAGGCACACAAGTTGCATTAGTAATAAGGTGCAGCAAGATAATTAAATTTGTCAAACACGTTCATAGCAAGAATAATGTAAATGGCACATTATTTATTTATTTACTAGGTTTGGTAACTAGGTAAGAATCCAGAACATCAAATTCCCATTTCCAAGGGGGACCCAAGTACAAAAGTACAATTAAAATTGAATATATAAAGATAGTAAGAAAATCACACTAGAAATGCACAATATATATACAATCACATAGAACATGTGTATTTAGACATATTCATAAAATATTCTTTAAGTGCAAACTTAAACATGAAATAGAATACAGTGTGATATACCTCTGCAGGTAAAGAATTCCAATCAACACTTTACTCATATAGAAAACATTGTTGGTCAGCAACAGTGTGATAACAAGAAAGTCTGAATTTACCACTTTCAGACAACCTCATGACAAACCCTGAGGAATATGGAGTTAAAATACTCTTAAAACAGAACATAACCAGACCTATGTGAAGTCTCCAAAAAGTAGACAGTGTAAAATAGGAACATCAGGCATCAATGGTAACATATTCTATTTTAAATACAGATCATAATGATGGGTATGTTGCGGGTTTAAAGTAATCAATTGGCAAACCTGATTATAAAGCACTTCAACCCTTCTAAGTGTAGTCTTATAAGCCACAGAATAAACTGGAAGACCAAAATCTATAAGAGATAGTAACATAGATTGAGCTAAAACTTTCCGACAAATGGAAGGCTAAACTATTTCTGATTTTGTACAGTAAACCCATTCTCATATGAACATTCTTAATCAACAAGTCACTATGAAGGTTAAATGATAAGGAACTGTCTAGCATAAATTCCAAATATTTGAAATTATTAACCCTTTCAATTGCCTTGTTGTAAATATATTTTATTGTCAAGGCTGATGAACATGAATATTGTTTATGAACAGGCCTAAAACATATACTTGGTCTTATCCACATTTAAAACAAATTTATCCACATTTAAAGCCAATTTATTTTTAATCATATATCATGGTACCAATGAGAAATCATTCTCAACCTGAGCCATTGGAGAGGAGAAACAAGAATTATTAGCAAACAAAAATCATCAGCATATAAGAGAATACAAGTCCTAGTAACAACCTGAGACAAGTCATTTACAAACCAATTAAATAAAACAGGGTTGAATATTGATTACTGGGGTACACCAATCCTTATACCTACAAGTGAAGATTTTATAGAACCCAAGAAAACCCTTTGTTTTTGATTGATTAAATAATTTGAAAACCAAGAAACCACACTTTCAGACAGACCAATCAACCTAAGTTTAGAAAACAGCAAACTGTGATTGACTAGGTCAAATACCTTGGATAGATCTAAGAAAATTGCTACCGCCATATCACCATTATCCCTGGACCTATGCAGGAAGTCCACCAGCTCAGTAAAGCTGACACAGTACAGTGATTTGAACAAAGCCCATGTTCATAAAGTGTTAAAATAACTGCTGGCATAGGGAATTCTTAGAACAAAGGCTTATAATATCACTTTTTACAAAATTGCACTTGAATATACCTCAGGCCTTACCCAAAAAATATTTCAATAATTACCAAAAATAATAAAAATTCACACATGTTATTATCCTATGCTCTTCAGATTCAGCTATAACTGCAAATAAAACTAATAAAACAAATTTTAGCAAATAAGCATTACAAATGAGTAAGCAATATTCATTATGATCAATGGTAATAGTTAAACTAAACTTTTGTCATATTTAGTATTTAACATAACCTTGCATAAGAACATATACTTATAAGATCAATCTCTCAGATTACTTCTGTATAACACTTGTTTGAAAACTTCATAGCATGCAAAATGTATTTTCTATGAGAACTGGAAACAACTCATTTCATTACTGTTTTGTACTATACTTTCATAAAACTCAGTTTTAATGTCTCAGATTATGCAAAATATTTTTAGTTTAAAGCTTAAACTAGATACCCAGATTCTATAGTTAACAGTGATTTTTCTTGCTACTTTCACAGATAAGCCAATTTAAATTACTCAAATATTAATTGAAATTAATTAGTAAAAGTAATACGATTATACTTATATTTCTTGTTGTAGAAGTGGTTCTTCTCTCAGCTTAGAACTATTGTTTGAGTCTGGCTCTTGATGAGAAGTTTCTTTGTCAACTAACCTTCTTGACCCTGGAACTTATTTTGGCATGGATAGACATTGGTAAATTTCCCTTGCTGAAAGTTACTTTACCAAAAGTCAGTTATTGGATTTGTAGAACACAGCTTCAATTTGCACAGTCCATAGCAATATTAGATTCAAAGAAATTTCTTGTGGATAGCAAAGTTGTTTCTGTAACTGGGACTTAATGACTTTTTATGTTTCATCTGCTTTTAAAACCTTAGGACACTAGACTTTCTTCTGCTCAGCATGCTGTGTAGCTTGTGTGAGTTTTAAAGTTAAGTCTGTGTCTAGGCATCAGCAGGCAACATTACTTCTGTCAAAATGCTCAGCAAATAAAATACATCCATTGCTTCATACACAATGAGAATGTCCTTGCATCTGTTTTTTTTTTTTTTTTGCACCTGGATCTTCTGGCAGCACTGCATAAGATTTTGGCTATCCTTAGCCTAGATCCTGTGTTCCAAACAGGTGTGGCCCAAAGCTCTTTGGCCTAACTACAGTATAAAACCATTAGAATTCTTAGCTAAACTAACATAGGTCCTTCTGCATCAATAGTTTGGTCCAGATTGAGGTGTGGCCAGACAAATTCACTAATATAAAACTGCCCTGGTGATGACATCACCAGATTTTGATTGGCCTGAGTCACTAAAAAGGTAGGACTTCTTAGATGATAAATGATGAAATTCAGACATGTCTCTTAAGACATCCTCTTTTTCCTCAGACTAGTTTAATACTCAAAATTGTTTTCCTTAAACAACATTTTTATTTAACCTATTTTCAACATGACACTTACATAGTTAGGCATTTCTTGTTAAGCAGAGCATATTGGTATAAATCCCATATATGTAGCATGGATTATTTTTAAGTTACACTATTAAGGGTTATAACTTCATAATTTCAATGAAACTTCTTAAAATAAAGTGATAGTCTTGCTCTAAATATTCTAAGCCACAGAATGATATATGATTTGTAAGAAAAATCTATTGCTAAAGTCTTTAAAACATTATGTTTTTGTAGAAACACATAAAGTTCTTTGTTCTCGTGAAATACATAAATCTTAATCTATCACAAAGGTTCTTTTAGATGGTTTTCTCTATATAGCAACACAATACAGACATTTCCTTAGACTTTTGAATACTTGAGCTATCACGGGATACTAGATTTGTCTAGTTTCCTAATAAGAAAATTATATTAAAATACATTTTAATTATAACTCCTGAATCCTTGGTCCTGCAATCATGAAACTTGGTAAGCTTTTTTGTCATACTAGTGTCCAATAACTATCCAGTTTTCATGGCAGCACTGTATTGAGTTTTTTAATTTATAAGCAAAATACGTTTCTTAATGTTCAAAGTTTAAACAGAGGAACTGTTTTTGTTTTACATACATCTGTACTAGTCATTGGTTTCTTATCTGATTGTAGTCATGGATACCTAGCTCTGGCCAGGACATCCTTGTACAAAACAACCCATAAAATTGCCATGCAAGTCTTGGAAATCACAGAGATGCTTCTTTGGTACCAGCTAACTTTGGCTGAAGTATTTCTGGAATGTAGCTAGGCCCTAAGGAAACATCATACAACAGACTCAGCTTACAAAGTGTCCTCTTATATCATGGCTTAAAACTAAAGTGTAGTTTCATCTTCATTTTTACGGACCTCATCTGCCTGTATAGGCAAAGAGATGCTTAGGAAACAGAGCTTCTTTCGTTTTAAGCATTAAAGCCAGATACCTTGTCTTAAGGTTTAATTAACTAACACTTATTGTTTTTTTTTCTTAGGAACTTATGCAAACAATAATTTTAACCAGAAATTAATCCCATATAAAAATCACACAAAATAATAATTCAAGATCATTTATTGATAATAAAAATAAAATAATTTTTCCATCAAGGGTTTTGTCCCTACAGAATCCTTTGAAAGATTCAACACTATCAAGGACCTTGGACAAGGGGGACAGTAAAGAGATTGGCCTGAATTTGTTGACCATTGTTCTTGCATCTGATTTAAATACAGTACTACAGTTGCCTGTTTCCATAAACTAGAAACAGTTCCAGTGATTAGAGAAAAATTAAATAAAAAATGTAAAGGAAAAATCATAAAGTCGTTTACAAGTGGCAATACGTTTATATCAAATAAGTCATCCTCATTACAGGCCTCTGCATTCCTCTGATAAAAATAAAGAGCCTATCATCTAAGGCGACAGCATGAAAATGAAACCCATAGTGCAATTACAGCATGTGTCAAGAAAGTCATCAGAAAAAACATCCTCAGAATCTAGTCCCGATGTTAGCCTAGCCACATTGCTAAAATTACAATTCAGCTCATCAGTCCTCTCTTTTGCATCAACCAATGCACCAGTAAAAGTGGTTAAAGACGTTATTGATGTTGTCTTTGATCTACCTAATAGCTATTGTAAAATGTTCCAATTTTCTGTGGGTTTATTTGTACTAGAGAACTGTTGATTCAAAAAGTAATCTGCTTTGCAGTTCCTGACAGCTCTCTTACAGCAGTTTCTCAAACACTTATAGTCATTAAGTGATTGAATTGTTTTCTCCTTTCTATGAACCTTCCAAGCCCTGTCATGCTCACTCATCAGCATTAATAAGTTAGGTGTAATCCAAGCAAAATTGTTTTTCTCACATGTAATTTGTGTACAGGAGCAAAATGATCATAAATATGATTACATTTCAGAAGCAATAAAGTCTAACATTATATCTGTGTCAGGAATACTACACGGGTAAGACCAATCCAATTATGTAATTTGGGATCTAAAGCCATGTATATCTAGGTGCAAATACAAATGTGAATATATAACTTTTGGTGGTAGACAATGCTTCTTAGTCCTCTGAAAACAATGAACTTGGCTGTGATCACTCAATGAATCAGAAAGGGGTAAAGCTGAAAAAATTCAACCAGGCCTATTTGTTAAAATCCAGTCTATAATTGATCCAGTATTGAATTTATAGTTGATATGAGTGGGACTATCTATCAGTTGTGTTAGGTTCAGTCTGGCTAACCTATCTTTATTTTAAAGTTAATTGTATCAGCCTACTCTATATTAGAATCACCTAATAAGATATGTTCTTTATTGTACCAATGAGATGCAATATATTTAGACAACAAACTGAGTCCATCTTCAGTTAAATCTGGGGAAAAAATAAAAAGTACTTACATATAGATATTTAACACTTCCTAAAATAAGCTTAGCAGAAAAAAATCACAGCCATTATAAAAATACAAAAAAATCTTCCTGTACGGTCACTCAATTAGTCTTAATAAACATTAACCAATCCTCCCCCACTTACCTATCCTGTCCTTACTGAATAACATATAGAGGGCAGCTCTACAGAAGAACCACTAACCTTACGGCACAGCCATTTTTCTGAGAGGGAGAAAATATCAAAATCAATAGCAGTAACACATGCCCTAAATCATCCAATTTGGAAGGTAGACTGTGAATGTTAAGATGTATAGGAGACAAATGCCCCTTTCAGTTTACTACCACCCGAGGTATTAGGTACATTATCATAACTAGGCCCAGGTTTAACCTTAACATTCCCCAAACCAACAACATCAGGAGTATCTGTAATCAGTTAAAGTTTGCAGAATCTAAACATTTGACTTCACTCTTGCTAAGTCATGTTTTTGTTTCAGATAACAATGGTTAAACACAAAGTCGAAAAAGGCTCTCTGAAAACCCCATCTGATGAAACAAAAGCCACCCCAATGTCCCAGAAAGGGAACACACAATTCTGAAGACAAAAATTATCAGGCATTAAAACATCTATGCCAGTTATAACATTGCCTATAGGTATGAACACATAGCAACATATAACAAAGTTCACAAGAAGAAACATTTTCAACATGCACAGTTCTTTAGCCCATTTTTTTCCTGTCTGACTCTGGTTGCACTCCAGTTGCCACACTTTTCTTCTGCACATAACTGCTGTTGTATCAGCTGGAGCTGGACTTTTAAGCTGTCTGGACCTTCCAATTCACAGCAATGCCACCACCATGATTAGACTGAGCCGGACAGCAAGCAGGGTAATATAGGTGTGCAGAATGATACAGTCACTCACAGCAGGCAAAACCAGTCCCAGAGGAAATCACAATCACTGAGCAGCAAACACTGACAGTACATAGTTTTATTACTCAGGGAAACAAGGGGCAGATACAAGAGTCAGAGACCATTAGATGATGGTAGAGCTCTCTTTTGAAATAGGCATGGCTGGAGGCATGCCAAAGGGCAACTGGGAGGGAGTTGCAGTAATTGGGTGCAAAGTGGGAGAAGACCTAAACCCTCATGTTGGTAGTGTGCCTAGGAACAGTTAGTAGGGACAGATAACCTGATTGAAGGGTGTAAGGCAAGTTAGGGGGTTTCAGCAGAGCAGCTAGAAAGGAAGGTACCTCAGTCCAATTAATTTTGTCCATGAGTGCACCCAGAGCAAGAGAACAACATGCCTCAGGAGATAACTAATTAAATCTGGAGTGTAGTTGGCAGTGGCCGGTAAGTCAGTTTGAAGCCAGAGTAAAGCAACATTTGCAATTGTAGATAACGTCCCATGTGCTGAGATTAACTTTGGAGGTGTCTGAGTAGATATCAGAGCTATAGGTCAGCCGAGGGGGAGAAGAATGCCATGAGCAATGAGAATCTGGGCAGAGAGTGTGAAGGCATATTTAGTTCTACAGGTCAAACCAAGCTTGATATTCATGGATTTACAGGTATTAGGTATGTGCAGTGCAAAATCTAGAGGAGGATAAAGGGTTATACCAAGGTGCTTGAAAGAATTAACATTCTCAAGTAGGGTACTATCTATGCTGGATATTAGAATCAAAATTCTTTGGGCACTACCAGGAGATTCAGATAAAATGCTTCACTTAAATTAAAGATTCCCAACATCCACTGGACTTGCCAGTAATATATTTTCTTCTTGTTTTTGTTCTATTTTCTTTTTTAGGTCTACAATGCAAGAGAGAAAAATGGTTGGTTGCTGAAAATCCTCTTCATCTTGTTTGTGGGCTACATTTATTTTAAGGACTTTTGTCTTTGTAATATTTATATATTAGAAATATGAATTTAAAAAATTATAAAAATTATGAAATTGAAAGAATAAGGAATACTGAATTGATCACATTGATGATTCATTTATGATACCCCTGCATATAGCAAGCTGTACTTTGTTTTTGTTTTTAATCATCACTTTTACACAAAATTCACACTAGGGGTTACTTGTACATTGTTACAGTTTTGTACAGGACAGTGTATTTGGTTTGATTAAAGATGTTTACATTTTGGTCTGATGGAAGTCAATTGAGGCCTAGAGGTCAGCTGCACAATACATTTATTTGACACACCTGCCACCATGCTATTTAAAGCAGATTGATCCACCACTGCCCCCAAGGAAAAATTGGTTAGATTTTAAGTGCCAGGAAATTTGGATGTTCTGTTAACTTGCCTTTGGCTCTCACAAAATAAATGGCACTTGCATTTGCACTTTAAAATCAAGTTTTGGAATTTTTTTCAGGAACTTGTGCACTGTCCCCCTGTGTTTTTCATATTGGAGATTACCAAACAGCCTGGGCAGTTTTTCATCCTAGGGCACAGCCAGATAGCATGGAATGAGATTTACTGGCATTGAGATGCAATTTGTTTTGGGAGAGCCAGGAATAAATCTTATGGAAATCTGAGTTAAGCTTAGAGTTAATGTCAGCCAGAGTTTTTGAACTTGAACATAGCACCAGATCATCCACATAAAACAGAAAGGAGCAGGATACAGGATTAAGGGAGAGGTCATTTGTAAAGATAATGAAGAGATGGGAACCCAAGCTAGACCCTTGAGGAACACTAAGGTTTACTGAAGTGAGGTCAGAAACAGTGGTATTAAATTTGACAAACTGTTTTCTGTTCTTGACATAGCTATTAAGCCAGGAATCCCCTCTGGTGAGATGCCCAGGGATTGCAGTTTTGTCTTTCTTGTGTGATGATGCACTAAATTAAAGGCCTTATAATGGTCAATAAACACTTCCCCAGTAAATATGCCTTTATCCGTGGCTATCTTGGTACTATTTGTGAATTGAAGCAGAGCCATGGTGATGCTGCGGCTTTTTAAAGCTGTGCTGGGCATGAGAGAATGGGTTACGAGCACAGAGATAACTGATTTCCCAGTTCTCTAAACTGTTGCTCAAAATAGAAGATGACAATTGGATGATAGCTTGAAATATATTTGGGGTCATTTTTCTTGAAAACTGGGGCACTTTTGGCAAGTTTCCAGATCTCTGGTCCAATCCCAGAGTGCAAGGCTAGACTCTAGGTTCTGGCCAATTAATTCATTTATTTAGTTTTGTTTAACTGGGAAGGAGGACTAGTCAATTTTTTGCCTGCTTTCAGCCTCATCCCAGGTGAGAGGAATACAGATGGATGCCAACTGAAACCAAACCAGATTTTAAGCTGTTGGTGTTATATTTTTTAGTGAATGGGGAAATTTGGGGATTTATGTCATTAGGGCAAAAGCGCAATCATGATCAGTGGCAGGGTGAGTATATATCGCTGAAAATTAATTTTGGTGATGTGCACCCCCAGCATATAAGAAAACGGCACAGGGGACTTAGAGTTGTAATGTTATTTGCACCCCACACCCTCCTATTAAATGATTCTTTACTCTGGGGGGTGCAAAATCTGGACAAAAAAAATTTTGGTACCCGCAGCTCTAGGCTGACATCCATCCACCATGCTATGGGGCCAGCTTGGCAGCCCCATGCCAACCACACAGGGTGAACCCTCCCTCCCTTTCATCATGCTTGCTCCTCCCCCATGTGCATATACATATAGCAACATCCTGTCACTATATGCGCCAACCTTCCCCATCTGGTCACCCTTCCTCAGCAGTAGCCCCATCAACATGCTCTGAGACTGAGTCACTGTTATTGCAAGTGCTCAGTCACCGATACCCATGTCACGGGCTACCAAATCTGACCAGGACACCGGGGCAATTCCCCTACTCTTCCAGTAGGGGGAACTTTTGTCTGTGAGAATGGAGGAACCAGAGGAGGGTCAGACACTGACAGGGATGGCTAGGAGGCACCCAAATCTGGGTAGCCAGCAATATGTCCCCACTGCAGATTCTCCTTTGGAAATGGAGAATACTACCACAAATGTAGCAGCAGATTCAGTCCCTATGGGGATTTCCAATGAGTCAAAACCCGAGGATATAGACGAATTGCAAGCAGCTGAACACAATAAATGGCACTTGCATTTGCATTTTAAAATCAAGTTTTGGAATTTTTTCAGGAACTTGTGCACTGTCCTCATATGTTTTTTATATTGAAGGTCACCAGGCAGCCTGGGCAGTTTTTCATCCTAGGGCACAGCCAGATAGCATGGAATGAGATTTACTGGCATTAAGATATAATTTGTTTTGGGAGAGCCAGGAGTAAATCTTATGGAAATCTGAGTTAAGCTTAGAGTTAATGCCAGCCAGATTTTTTGAGCTTGAACATAGCACCGGATCATCCACATAAAACAGAAAGGAGCAGGATACAGGGTTAAGGGAGAGGTCATTTGCAAAGATAATGAAGAGATGGGGACCCAAGCTAGATCCTTGAGGAACACTAAGGTTTACTGAAGTGAGGTCAGAAACAGTGGTATTAAATTTGACAAACTGTTTTCTGTTCTTGACATAGCTATTAAACTAGGAAACCACCTCTGGCGAGATGCCCAGGAATTGCAGTTTTGTCTTTCTTGTGAGATGAAGCACGAAATTAAAGGCCTTATTATGGTCAATAAACACTGCCCCAGTAATTGTGCCTTTATCCATTGCTATCTTGGTACTATTTGTGAACTGAAGCAGAGTTATGGTGATGTTGTGTCTTTTTAAAGCTGTGCTGGGCATTAGAGAATGGGTTATGAGAACAGAGATAACTGATTTCCCAGTTCTCTAAAATGTTGCTCAAAATAGAGGATGACAATTGGATGATAGCTTGAAATATATTTTGAACTAATTTTTCTTGAAAACTGGGCACTTTTGGCAAATTTCCAGATCTCTGGTCCAATCCCACAGTGCAAGGCTAGATTGTAGATTCTGGCCAATTAATTTATTTATTTAGTTTTGCTTGACTGGGCGTTAGGACTAGTCAAAGTTTTGCCTGTTTTCAGCCTCGTCCTTGGGGGAGAGGGATATAGATGGAGGCCAACTGAAACTGAACCAGATTGTAAGCTGTTGGTGTTATATTTTTTAGTGAATGGGGAAATTTGGGGATACATGTCATTAGGGCGAAAGCGCAATCGTGATCAGTGGCAGAGTAGGTATACATTGCTGAAAATTAATTTTGGTGATGTACACCCCCGGCATACAAGAAAACGGCTCTGGGGACTTAGATTTTAAATGTTCTTTGCACCCCACACCCTCCTATTAAAGGATTCTTAACTCCAGGGGGGTCCATGTTGGGGGGTGCAAAATATGGACAAAAAAAACTCAGTTTTGGTACCCACAGCTTTAGGCTGACACCCATCCACCATGCTATGGGGTCAGCTTGGCAGCCCCATGCCAACCACACCAGGTCAACCCTCCCTCCCTTTCATCATGCTTGCTTCCCCCCCATGCATGTATACATATAGCAACATCCTGTCGCTAGATGCGCTAACCTCCCCCATCTAGTCGCCCTTCCTCAGCAGTAGCCCTATCGACATGTTCTGAGACTGAGTCACTGTTATTGCAAGTGCTCAGTCACCGATACCCATGTCACAACCTATCAAATCTGACCAGGACACTGGGGTAATTCCCCTACTCTTTCAGTAGGGGGAACCTTTGTCTGTGAGAATGGAGGAACCAGAGGAGGGTCAGACACTGACAGGGATGGCTGGGAGGCACCCAAGTCCAGGTGGCCAGAAAAACATCCCCACTGCAGATTCTCCCTTGGAAATGGAGAATACTACCACACATGTTGCAGCAGATTCAGTCCCTATGGGGATTTTCAGTGAATCAAGACCCGAGGATATAGACGAATTGCAAGCAGCTGAACAACAGTTAGAGGAAATGACTAGTCAGCAAAAAGATGAGCTTTTAGCTCAAATTGTTAACATTGAAGCCACCTATCTAAAGGAGAAACAAAGAACTGAGGACTAGAAAAAGTGTTAGAGACTCATGCAGAACTCACTGCATGCACAGAACTCTGCCAAGATTTTAATTTTTGGATCCAGTGAGAGCACTCCAGAAGCACCTACACATCTACAACATCCTGACACCTCCAGTAACTCTGAAACCTCTGTGTGGACACTGACTGTGGCACTGTTGGATGCCAGCTGGATGCAAGAGCCGACTGGGACTTGGGTTCCTGACCCAGCAATAACGATCCCAGGAGTAATGGATTTTGCAAACAAGGATTCACAAATTCATCAGCAGCCAGAGGGAGAATTAGTGATCCCAACTGACGCAGAGCCAGGGTCCCCAGAGCAACCTCTGAGTGCAACAGGTAATTCTTCTTTACTCCTGAGTGATCTGGGGCCTGAGATTTTTTTGAAGCTTTAACAGAGGTGTCATCACTTTCCTTAGCTTCAGCAAGTGACATTTCTGCTGCGACATGTAATGTATCAGTTAATCCCACAGATAATGCTGAGGTACCAGTTACTTAAGCTAGTCTATTAAAAAAACACTCAGACAAGCTAAGAGAAGGCATGCAGTTCAACTGAGTTATGTAGGAGGATTAGAATTCCCTCCTGATAGATTTTATGTAGGGAAACAACTGTTGAAACAGGATATGGGTTTTACCCTCACTGAGGTGCATGCCTTAATCCATGCCCATGGCAAAACCACCTTTGATGTTAGTTTTAGAAATGCAACATTATTAGATAGATTTTGGATGCTCTACACTGCTCATAAGAATATTCCCTTATGGTCTCCTTTACAGGCAATCCCACTCACAAAGTGAACTTTTAAAATGGTCACTATTTTGTTTAGAAATAAGTGAGTTAACATCACCAACATAGTGTTCTGGTTAGAGAAGAAATGTGTGCTCCAAGGCACTCCAGACCCTGTTGTAGATGGTGAGGGTTTTTGGACAGGAGGATGGAAAGTAAAAGTTAAGACAAGATGACTCAGGGATTAATCACCTCCCCAACTGTTTTTATTTAGAAAAGGATATGGGGATTTTGTTTTACCAAGGCTAGCCCTGATCCTGCTACAAATGTGGGTCATATAGACATATCAGCAATACATGTGAAATTGTAAAATGTTTACAATGTAGTGTGATGGGACATTCCAGCTCCCATTGTACCTCTACCCCTCTATGCCACCTTTGCGATGAGACTGGTCACTCTTTCCTAACCTGACCTTGGGTCTCCCACAGCACAGATAATGCAAATTATACGGAACAGGATTTATACATAAATCGATCCATAAGGCAAAGCACAGGGCAGAGATCTAACACTAGGGTCCCGGAACAGGGAGATTAAGGGGGAACTGCCATGGTTGTGGTAGAGGGCCCAACATACACTCCTACAGAACCCTCCCACTATCCCCCTTTAGACAAAAGGCCCACTCCAGAGGTTGAGATGCCTCCCCCCCAATTCCATCAGAGGAACCAGGCTTTCAGGTGGTTCGGTACAAGGGATGTAGTGATTCAGGTGCCTCCTCAAAACAAGTAGAGAATATACCTTCACAAAATAAATTTTCAGCCTTAGCATGGGGGGACATGGAAATGGAGGAGGATTCAGATGCCCAGTCGGAGCAATTCTCCCACAAATAAGGGGTATCAGATTTAGATGACAATGCTCCTGACCCAGAAGAAACAGCCAAAAAGAAAAAGAGGCTCATGGGCACAAGACATAGTTTGTGGAAAAAGAAAACCCCAGACTAAAATGAATGAAGTCTAACATTCGTTAAGCCTCTCTGAGTACCAATAGTTTAAAATCAGAGAAATAAAGAAAATCAACCTTTCTTATTTTTTGCATAATACATATGACATTGTTTCTTTCAAGACACACGTTTAGTCACCACTCTTGAAATCCAAAATGCAAGTGTAAATTGGATATGGGGAACCACACATTGGTCAGTAGGGGAAGATACCTGCAGTGGAGTAGGTATTTGTATAAATAATTCTTCCCTGAAAGTAGTGTGAGTTTTAAATATATTCCCAGGAAGAGCAATGCTTCTGGATATGACAATAGAGAACAGGATTTCTACCTCATAAATGTATATGCACCTCAGGAGAAAGTGGGGAGAGTACATTTATTTAACCTGATACAACCTTATTTGTTTACAGCAAAGGCTGTCATTATTGGAGGTGATTTTAATTGTAGCAGACATGGGAGAGACAGAGGTTTGAAAACAGACAAAACTTATTGTGATGCTGGGTTTCTGAATAAAATGCTTAATATAACACAGTTAAAGGATGTGTTTTTAGAATGCCACTCTGAACCCCAGCTTACATACTTTAGAGGAACCCTGAGAACTAGAATTGATTATTGGTTCATATCCCTATATCTCCCAGTAACTAGGTCTGTGGTCCTACCAGTTGCCACCTCTGACCATCTATTGTTAGAAATACACATTTCATACTCAACAGAGGTGACCATAGGAAAGGGATATTGGAGGTTAAATACCATCCTTCTAGATAAAAAAGACATTTGGCAAGGGGTACTAGATATTGCTAGAGCCCAACAATCAGTTCTGTTTCTTTACAACTCACCAATAGAGTGGTGGGAGCATAGTAAAGAAGATTTTATTAGCTTTCTGAAAACAGCAGGGAGTCTCTCAGGCAGTTGTAGGAACTCAAAATATGAAGAACTTCGGACACAATTATACAAACTGCTTTCCCTTCAGGTCAACTCAAATCAGGATTATTCTTCTCAAATCAAAATAATTAAAACAGAAATGGCCTCTTATCAGTACGACAGGTGGAGTTCCCTATAATTTGAGCAGAGGTTTAATACTAAAGGGAATCAGTTTCAGGCCAACCCATATGAAAATTGCACTAAACACACACACACACACAAAAAAAATCATCTCTTCTTTTAAAAAAGGAAATCAGACCATTCAAGGGAACTCTAAGATCATCATGACTGAGGTTGAGAACTATATCAACTCATTATATGGCACAGCCCATAAGGAGTCACAAAAAAAATGTCATGGCTTCATTGGTGCCTCTTACCAAAACTCTCCCTAAGTGATAGCACACAGCTTACTGAGCCCATTACAGAGAAAGAATTAACTACTGTTATAGCACAGCTTCACATGGGAACTGCACCTGGGCCAGATGGATTACTCCATGCCTTTTACAAAAAAAGTATTCCCCTATTACCACCTGAACTTATTATTCTCTATAACTTTATGCTAAAACATGATACACTATCAAAAAACATGTGTTCTGGGCTGTTGATTCTTATATATAAAACCGGAGATAAAGAATCTCTTACTAACTAGAGACTGAGTTCTCTGCTTAACTCTGACTTTAAAATTTTGACAAAATTATTAAGTACCAGGATAATGGAAGTTATTGGCCCCATAATACATCATACCCAAGCATGTTATATTTCAGGAAGGAAAATATCAGTTGTATTAATTACAATCAGAGACATTTTAGAATCAAAAGCTTTTGACAGAGTTCCACATATGTATTTATGGACCTGCTTAATGGAATATGGATTCCCTAGTCAATTTATCCAGTGGATCCAGTTATGTTACAAACAAGCCATCTTATCCCCCTATGTTAATGGCAGAATAGGAAACCCATGCAATATAAATATAAGAGTACAACAAGGCTGTCCTCTCAGCTCTATCCTTTACTTATTGTTCCTTGACCCTCTGATTTGGTGTATTAACCTACATCCAAATATACAAGGCCTTCATTTTCCAGCCAAGACTTATAAATAAAAACATTGGCGTATGCTGATGATCTATGTGTCATAATAGCAGATCAGAAGTCCGCAGCACCTGTAAAAAAATTTTTTATTGAGTTTTCATTAATATCAGGATCTCAGATTAACTTACAAAAAAGTAAATGTATCCCGATAGGACAGGCTCCCACAAACAACATCAAAATAATAAATATCTCATAGATCACTACAGGAACAAACATTCTGGGAATTCATTCTGGTTATTCAGATTCAGCATGTTTTAATTGGGATTATGCCATTAATATAGCCCATGACAGAATAGCCAGATGGAATCAATGGAGAATGAGTATAAAAAAAAAAGATTTTTACGATTCATACTTTTTTATTACCTATGTTTTGTATCTCAGTTATGTTTTCCCCCACCTAAAAATCTAGAAACTGGACTCCTCAGTTGCTTCTTTCAAAGCATGTGGGGTGTAGCTATTTAAACCTTATTAAAAGAAGTATTCTGTACCTGGAGATAAAACTAGGAGGCTTACACATGACCAACCCCATCTCCTTTTACTACAGTGTTTTTATATGCAAATATTAAACCTATACTCTTGGGGAACTTAGTGTTATGGTGCCCCTGGGTGGCAGACCATTGTCTTCCTTTGATACAAGCATGGAAGCAAGCAAATATTCTATCTAAACATATTAAATTAACATCATTTCCAAACTATATCTGAGACTGTTTTAGTAAAATTAAAATCTGGAAAGTCTCTATATCGTTGGTCACAATGAAGGAAAGAAAACAGTTTTGCTTAGATATACAACAAAACCATTACAAAACGTTCCCACCATATATAACTAGACCTCAGAAGGACATTAAGGAAATATCAGATCAATTTCTGGATAAAAGAATACCACCCCAGATGTGGGATACCATGTGGCTTTGTGCCCATGGTAAGTTACCTGTTAAGGATAATAGGAAACATAAAAGGAAATCAGAAAGATTATGTCCCAAACTATTTTGCATAGATCAACCTGAATCTATGGATTACCTATTTTTTAAGTGCCCCTTTATTATTGATTTTTGGACCCTTTTGTATGACAGATATGACAGATGGCCACATTTACCACAGTGCGTAGGGATCTTTCCAGGGATAGCTATCCCCTATAATAAGAGCCACCCTTAGAATCATAAGTGCAAGCTTAAAATTTTGGATATGGCAAGCAAGGCGTAAATTTACCCAACAAACAATTTGGTCACCTGAACAACTTTTCAAGCCTGCCAAGAAATATAGCCTCTATTAAGCAGCAAGAACAAAGGACAAATCTACGGTCATTTCAGGAATACTGTGTAGGCATAGACTGGCTGTGAGGGTATAACTCTAGCCAATAGTTAATATCTAAAAGGCAATATATATCTAACCCAGTAGGAGATTCACTTCAATACAGTTCTTTTGTTTGAAGTTGTCATGGAAGGCATAAAGCATTTTCTCAGTCTTACATTTATTTTCTCCATAGCTTTATAACAGACTATGTAATTTGGCATCTTAGGTCAGGAGAGGACTCATGAGAGTTCTTTTATTAGTAAGGTATCTATATATGTCTTTCTAGACTGTTTTGAAAATAACATACTCTTATTAAGTGTTTTGTAGTATTACTTCACTGAATGTGTATGAGAAATAGTTCTTTGAATCTCTGCATTAACTTTTTCTTTAATATTTAGATTATCTGCAGTGATGTTATTTGTATTTCAAGGTGGACAAAAAACTTTTTAAGTAATTATTTAACCTTCAGTTTTTTGTTTTGATATGCACTTCGTAAATTTTGAATGCATGGATGAAATATTTTTCTGCTTTATTCTCTGATTCATGTCTCATTTGAAGTGATGGAACACTGATTATTAAATTTATGTTTGATGTTGTAAATATAACCCCCCTACTCTTCTAGAGAGTGTGTGTGTGTGTGGGGGGGCGCTCTAGTATTATGATTTAGTTTTGGCAGTGTACTAGAACAATGTATGAGAGTAAAACCTTCTGAGTTTCCTTTATTATGATTGATATAATTGTTGTGTGCACATTTACTGTTTTATATCTATTGGCTGTTGAAGTTATATACAGATTCCCCTATTTTTTAGTGTGTGTGTGTGTGTATGTATGTGTGTGTGTGTGTGTTATATTATTATGAGCTGTTCAGGTTAGCTATTAAAGTATGATGTAATATTTATTTATGCTTTGGATTTTCTTTTCTTATGATTTTGTATGATGTGATACATTTTTGTATAATTTGTTTTGAGTTTTTGAATACTAATTCCCCTGCACTTTTAGTGGGGAGGGGGAGGGGGCCTGGTTACCATATTTTTTACTTAAGTTTGGAGTAAATGTATGATGACATACTTACTTATGTTTTCAATGTTCTTTCCTTACAATTCTGTATGAAAACCTACTATTTTTGTATGTATTTTGCTTTTAAGTTATCAATAAAAATTCCCCTGCTTTGTGGTAGGGGAAGCTGCTGTCCTGATGGCTGATGACTCTGTGAGCAGTTATTCTGCTGGTGAACCTGCAGGAGAACAGATCTCCACTCCCGCAGGTCCAGCCTTGGAGATACAGAAAGAGTTACAGGAAGATTCAGAAGCTATGGTAATAGACCTTGAATCCGAATGGGAGGAGGTGTTCATAGAGGCAACTCTGGTACAAAAATTATCCCCTGAGCAAAGAAAATGTTTATTGCTGCTCCTACAAGCTTTGGAGAAAGGCATTGAATCAAAAATACAGCAACAATCTGACCTGGACATGAGCGAAAGCAATGGGAAAGCAGTAGCAAATTGACAGCCCTGTCAGACAAGGCCCTGGAAGTGACGACACAGCATTATCAGGTGAGCCGACAGAACAGCTGGTGCCACCTGCAACAGAACTCTGCATGAGCGATCCTGAAGCTGCAGAGCAAGAAGATGACATGAATAGAGAGAAAACACTAGAAGACCTTGAAGTAAATTACATTTATGGTGTACATTTAAGCAAGAAGCAAGAGGAAAGTTTAGAAAAGCAGCCTAATGTAAGCCAGGAAAAAAACTCAGATAAAACCCCTTTTTGTGCAAGCCAGGCTACAGATGATACTAGAGAAGGCAGAAAAGAAAAAAAAAGGTTTCTAATAAAAGGTTGAAGAGACAGTATAAATGGCAATGTGCTATGGTCTGTAGATAATGCCTTAAAAGGGGCTGGCTGGATAATAGATGGTAATGGGACCTGGCAGGTGGATCCTGCATATAACACATGACAACCAGGCAGTCATGGTAATTTGCAAGTACCTGGTACAGCTTAACAATTTTGCACAGACTTAGATCTTGATTTGCAAGTAGAAGATATGAAGCCTACCACCCCGACCCCCCCCCATGGAAGATTCAAGTTCAGAGAATGATACAGCAGGCCTTACAAACCAAACTCTAACCTGGGCAGAGAGAGTAGAAAATAATAACCCCAATCAGAAGGAGAAACAAAATATCTGAGCACCACATCTATGGACACAGTTTCAGTGCAGGGAACACATTTTTCATAATACTGTTCCAGCTCAATGGAAAAACACAGTCCGCTTACAGTACTTGGGTGACCTTGAAGAATCCCTAGAAAGACAGTATGCGGGGAGAAAGCTAATAAAAGAATGAAATATATGCATTGATTCATGCTCCTGGGGACACAATTTTCGATGTCAGCTTCAAAACGCCAGTAGGGCCGGATAAATTTTGGGCTAACTATGAGAAACTAAAATATTCTGCCTTGTAGATACCATTTAGGGCAATCCCCCTTACAAAGCCAGCAATTAAGCAAGTTACAATCTTGTTTAGAAATGAAGGCATTAATGTTAATGATATTAAGCACTGGCTACAACAAAGCAGAGACCTGATGGGAGAACCTACACACATTTTTGATGACGAACATATATGGACTAGAGGATGGAAATTCAGAGTAAAACCCAGAATGGGGCCTCATGTAGTAAAACATTTGCCTAGTTAATTTTTTTGGAGGGGCAGACAGAGGGCATTGCTTTTATCCTGGACAGCCAAAAACTTGTTTTAAATGTGGCTCCTTGACTCACCTCAGCAATGCATGTGACAAGGTAAAATGCGATTTGTGCATAGACTTTGGGCATACAAGTGTACAATGTACAAATACATTGAGATGTAATCTCTGTGATGAAATTGGACATGGCTGCAATAATTGTGAGTGGGCCATGCACACTAGAACAGACCAGCCAGACCAAGATTCTATAATTAATAAGGTGCAAAAAACAAGTATTGATAAACAGTGAAAACTTAATGAAGAAAATGTAAATCAAGCCCAAAGAAGTGACCCACTAATTCGGGGTATTAAATGCAGAACAACAACCAAATAAGACAAGAGATGCTTCAGAAGAGAGAATGGAAATAGGAGACAAAAGGGAAGACTCTTTATGCACAGGAAAAACAGGCCCTGATATAAATAATAAAGAAACACAAGAAACCAGGACTGCAACTGAGAGGGACATGATGCCCTCCCCTAAAATACAAGAAGTAAGGGGTAAAAAGAGGGATAAGGAAAAACAACCAAAAACTACAGAGTTTCCATCATACAAGAGGAAACTGATGGAGCAATAAGCTATTTGAATAGTAATACTTCTCCAGGTGTAGATGGTCTAACTACAGAATTTTTCAAAACATTTAAAAAAGAGTTAGTTGAAATATTAGAAGTAGTATTCAATACTATGCTAGATACTGGACAAATTCCCCTACAATTAGGAATAGCAACACAGATTTTTATTTATCAAAAAAAGATTGTGAACTCCTAAAAAACTGGAGACCTCTTGCAATTATGAATACAGACATTAAAATTTTAATGAAGATTTTAAATACCCAACTTAGTGAAATAGGACCATACGTTATAGAACACTGTCAAACATGTTCTATCAAAGGTAAAGGTATAAAGATAATGTTTTTCAGTGCTTGTGCCCATGTTTTTAACAAGGGTTGTAACCATAGTGCTGCAATTTTTTCCCATTCTGCTTTTATTGGAGACTGGAAATCCACAATATTTGCCTGAATAAACACACTGTAAAAAAATCTAATTTGATTAATGAGATTTATTCCTCCTTATTTATATTCTTTATATAATCTTTCTCTTTTAATTGGATTTAACCTGGAGCCTCAAATCGGAATAAAAACGAAAGTTAACAATTTTAAATCTAATTTACTAGGGGTGGGTATATTGTGCATAGATAAGTAAAAATTGGCAGCAAGAAACTTTTGACAATTATTACTTTTTTATTTTTAGTTTGCTGCCATATTTTCCATTTTATAACTTTCTCCATACTGAAAAACATTAAGAAAAAAGATGTCTCTACTGTACAGTTTATGTGGCCGGTAGTAGAGAAAATAAAACAAAATTAATCTAACACTAACCCAGGCATCATACCCGGATAGGAAAAAATATATATGGCCATACAAGAAGCAGGGTATGCAACAGACATAGGATACAAAGGAGTATATCATAGCTTAAATCTTAAAATGGGAG
Organism: Neoceratodus forsteri; assembly: GCA_016271365.2. Taxonomy (NCBI): domain Eukaryota; kingdom Metazoa; phylum Chordata; order Ceratodontiformes; family Ceratodontidae; genus Neoceratodus; species Neoceratodus forsteri. The sequence goes on from CM057449.1 coordinate 1,746,500,481, forward strand.
AGTATTTGGTTGACAAAAGAATTCCTCCTAAAATGTGGGACACAGTGTGGTTATGTGGGCATGGGGAATGAGGGGTTAAAGGGAATGCAACATGTAAGAGAATGTAGGAAAGGTGGTGCCCTAGATGGACATGCAATCGAATAGAGGAAACCCTAGAGCATTTGTTACTACAGTGCCCAAGTTCGAGAGATAATATGGGACACAGTGTGGTTGTGTGGACATGGGGAATGAGGGGTTAAAGGGAATGCAACATGTAAGAGAATGGAGGAAAGGTGGTGCCCTAGATGGACATGGGGAATGAGGGGTTAAAGGGAATGCAACATGTAAGAGAATGGAGGAAAGGTGGTGCCCTAGATGGACATGGGGAATGAGGGGTTAAAGGGAATGCAACATGTAAGAGAATGGAGGAAAGGTGGTGCCCTAGATGGACATGGGGAATGAGGGGTTAAAGGGAATGCAACATGTAAGAGAATGGAGGAAAGGTGGTGCCCTAGATGGACATGGGGAATAAGGGGTTAAAGGGAATGCAACATGTAAGAGAATGGAGGAAAGGTGGTGCCCTAGATGGACATGCAATCAAATAGAGGAAACTCTAGAGCATTTGTTACTACTTTGCCCAAGTTCGAGAGATGTTTGGACCACTTTGAGTATAAAATGGAATAATAATGCTTGGAATAAATTGTCTTATGAAGAAGTTATAACAGGATACGCTAGACAATTTCAAGAAATAGAAGAAGGGACTTTAAGAGTGGTCCTAACTTGTATTAAGTTTGTATTATGGCAGGTGCGGTGTAAGTATGTGATTCAGCAACTTCAGTTTGATCCTATTACAGTCGTACAAAAAATGGTAAGAGAGATCAGATTAGCATGGTCATATGAGGCTAAGATTGTAACAAGTGATACACACTGGAAACATTGGAAAGGTATACCCCAGAATATTTTCACAGATAGGTGAAGAAAATCAGAATGTAGTATAAAGAAAATGTTAAAGGCATTATAATAAATAAACAATAGGAGAGGCTGTTACAGGATTGACAACTCTAATGATGGAATCAGTATAGTCTATGGACTGATTGCCTAATGGTTTTCTGCTGAATATATTTGTACTATAGGATTTGTATTACTTCTGTATAAGATACCGCTGTATAAAGTTTTGGTTTTATTTTTTTTTTGTTAATAAAGAATTCCCCTACTCGAACAGCAGGGAGTGCTGTGGCTTTGCCTCAGAATGGAGGATTCTGGTTTTGTTCAGGATGGTGAAGGAGTAGGACATCTGCCTACTCGATCAGGGGCTGTTGACACTGAAAATATTTCTGCTGGCATTATGGATAGCTCCTCCTCAAAAGTCTCGGCATTCGAGAACACCAAAGGGAACCAGGACATAGTAAGTGATATTGTTACATATCTTTCTTTAGTGGAAAAGAAAGTCATACTGGAAGTTGAGTTGGAGAAAATAAATAAACAGCAGTTAGAAGAAAAGAAGACAACATACCAGAGTGCTTCTGGAGGCTTGGCGCTACTTCTCCAGCAAGTCTTTGTTTTTTGATACCCAGTCGGCGAGTATCTCTGGCGCACAGGCTCCAGAAGGGAAGCTGCACTCATCAACAAAGGAAAGGATGGAGCAGGGGCTGCCCAAGGTGGTGTTACAGAATGCAGGCTGGAAGCAGCTTGTATCAGGGCAGTAGGTCATGGACCCTGAATTTGCAGAAGCTGCAACACCAGGACAACACCCTAAGGAATGAAGTAATACAACTGCACAGGACCAGAGGCCTACAAAGGAAGCTGCAGCACAGCAAGGATCAGGTAATATCTCCTTTTCACCATTAGGATCCTAGCAATAATTTTTTTTTTGATGAGACCCCAGGGAAAAATATATAACTGATCAAACTAACCCAGAACAACCTTAGCAAGCTACTATGGTACCTGATAATAGCAACAATCCCAATCATAGTGAGGGTGAGGAACAACCACACCCCAGATCACAGAACTCTGCTTGGTTTGCTAAATCAATTGAGCTTGCTAAACACAGGAATGCTATCAGAATAAGATATCTAAGTGGGTTGGAGGATCCCCCAGACAGGCAATATATGGGGCAAATATTGATCAAACAATTTTTAGGTTTCACACCTGGGGATGTGTATGCTTTGATTTACATCACAGGGGAGCATTCCTTCAATGTTAGTTTCTGAACCCCTGACTTGTTGGAAAGATTCTGGGTCAAATATTCTCTGTTAAAAACAAACCCCTTATGGACACTTTTTCAGGTGATCCCTCTCACCAAGCAGGCGGCTCGCTTCATTACAGTTCTCTTTAGAAGTGAAGGGGTGAATATAGTAGATATTCTCTTTTGGTTAGAAATACACTGTGAAGTAGAAGGTGTACCTGCACCTATCTTTGATTGTGAAGGCTCTTGGAATGGGGGCTGGTGCACAAAAGTGAAACTGTTTCAACGACAAGCTGACTTTCAACACCTGCCTAATCGTTTTTTTCTTGGGAGAGATAAAGGCTTTATGTTCTATACAGGTCAGCCTATAACATGTTATAAATGTGGATCTAGCAGACATATGAGTAATTCCTGTGATGCTATTCAGTGTGAAAATTGTGGGAAATTGGGACACTAAAGCTATTATTGCGAAAAAGTCCCTACATGCAACTTGTGTGGAGATGCTGGGCACAATTTCACAGACTGTCCAAAAGCAGCACGTAACTCAGATGATGCAGATTATGGCATACATGATTTTTCTCTTCAGAACATCCAGAGAAGCTGCATGCAGTTTTCAACAGCAAACCACTCCTGGGCCCCCCTACATTTAACCCCCAACAGCCTCCAGTCGTGCCTATGCAGAGGCTACACAGCAGAAAAGACTACCTCCCTTTCCTAGCATAACAATACTAGTACAGGGGAAAGATAAATCTCTCCCATCCATATCAGATGATCCCACTCAGGCTTCCTTAACTCAGCAGAATGGTAATGCCTCCACTGCCAACACATTCCAGCAAAAGGGAGAGTACGACCTATTGCCACGGAGCAAAACTCCATTGTCAAAGATATCCTGTTACTAACAAACATGGGATACTGCAGCAAGAACACATGGAAGAAAGGAGGGATTCAGATAAAGTTTCCTGTACATCTTCACAGATGGATTGAACCTCAGAACAGGACAACACATCTGAAGAGGCAAAAGCACCTAAAAAGAAAAAAAAGGATGGGGTTACGGTTAGGGATAAGTAAGAGTGCCAGGAAGAAGGCTCTACTAACTTAACACTTGGCTTCAAAATCTTTCTAAATATGATTTACCCATACCTATTTTAAATGTCAATAGCATTACAGTAGGTCAGAAAAAAAATGATTAGCTGCATATGCTTTATTCTCTGACTACAAACATGATATTTTTTTACAGAATACTCCTTTATCTGACGTGGATAATTTTAATACTGCCTCAGGCTTGTGGATTTGGGGACCTAGTTGTAGGTCCAAAGGAATAGATCTATGTTGTGGATTTGATTTTTGTTTTACTCTTATAGATCAAGGGAGCACTCCTGACCAATCGGAGTGCTCCTTTTCTCCGCGCGTGAGATGCTCTTATTCTGTGAAGAGTGTCTCACGCACAGATGCCCTGGATACCGGCAGGTTTGGGGGAGTTTTTTTTTAAATATATATATTATTGATTGCTCTCAATCAATAATATATTAATACATCCCACGTCACCATTCATTGCTGAAAATGAATGGCTTTGTTTGCCTTCTGCTTGAACCAGAACAGCTCAGCTTCACTTCACTGTTCCCACTCCAGCTGAAGGTGTGTAAAACCACTCATTTTCAGCAACAAGTGGCTCCGGGGATGTAGTAACACGTACTCTGGATTTCAAAGTGGTTCATTTGGTTGATTCTGGACCAGGCAGAGCTTTGTTGTTAGATATTCAGGTGCAAGAGACTGATTTTAGGTTAATTCATATTTATGCATCACAAGGCTAGGTTTTAAAGCTAGAGCTCCTTAAATTGATCCAGCCCTGTTTGTATACCAGCAAAAACATAATTCTTGGGGTGGACTTTAATATCAGCAGATTGCTTACTGCTATGAATAAAACTTACTGTGATGCTAAATATTTAAATGATTTGATACATAATGCAGGACTTGGAGATTCTTTCTTGTATCAAAATCAAAAATCAAAAAGCTCTCCCTACTTTCTTGCAAGGAAAAAAAAACAAATACAAATAGATTATATTTTTTAACCCCCACATTAGCTTTCAGAGACACACAGGTACACCCAGTGGTCACTTCAGACCATGGAATTTTAATACTACGTATTTCAAGCTTTCGTGATACATCCAGATGGTTAGGTTTTTTATAAATTAAACTTGTCTCTATTAGAGATTCTAGAGGTACTTGAAGGTTTTCAATAAGTTCTGGAGGAAAGAAAATCAGTTTATTTTCTGTATGACTCCAAACAGACATGGCAGGTGGACACTGAACAAGATATTAGGGAATATTTTTAAAAAATAGGAAGAATTAGGGTAAATACCATAAAGACATTTATTGGTCTCTCCGGCAAGAACTCACTTCTTTATATACACAATGAAATAGAGGTGGTAATATCCCACAGGAAATGATCACACAACTGAAACAAGATATGAAAGACATACAATGTAATAGGATGAAATCCTTAGAAACAGAACAAAGATTCTGATCCCTTGGGAAATGGTTCTATGTGATAACAGCAACCACCAAAGGGGGATCGCCATTACGGTGAAGTCAGAATGCTGAAAATCAGTTTCTGCACTCTGACTCCCCAGCGCATAACAAAACAGCACCAGGAACTTGTATTTTTTACATTTATGCACACTTCACACACACACTCCCTACAGGAGGCTTCACCCCCCTACTAAAGGATTCTCAACTCCATGGGGGTGCATGTCAGAGGGTGGCAAAATGTAAAAAAAAAACAAAATTCAGGCCAAGCAAAGCAAAAAAAAACCAACCTGCGCTTGGACCTGAACCAGTACCCTAGCTGCCAGGACCACAAGCCGACCCGCTACACCATGGGGCTGTCTCAGCAGCATACCACAGCACCACCCCTCAAATCCCATTCCACCCCTGCCATGTGTGCTCACTTCCACCCCCCTGCACATGTACCCCTGCCATGCATCCATGCTCCCACCCCCCTGTGCGAGCATACCTGTAGTGACTTCCTGTCACTATAGTCACCCATCCAGTCACTGTCCCTTACTAGTAGCCTCAGACGGGCACCACAATTGAGTCACCCTTTCGTGGGTTGCTCATTTGCGGTTGCCCATATCACGGGCTACCTGGGAAACAAGCTGTTAGTAGTCCTTTTGATTATTGTCAGCATCGTAGAAAAAGAAAGGAGATTAACCATATCAGAACTTCAGAGGGGCATATTCTTACTAACAGTACAGATATACAGTAATACAGGAGATTAAGACATATATTTCAAACACATTTTCAGCAGGTACACAATTAAATAACAACCAAATTGAGGAGTGGTTGCAAAACTATACCCATCCTACAGTACCGGACCATTTCCTCATTTGTTTAGTGGCACCACTTACAACTTTAGAAGTACAAACTGTCATATCTAATTTACATACTGGGAAATCCCTAGGACCTGTAGTGGCAGAGCTGGGGGCTGGGGGGCAGTTGCCTCTCCTGGCTTCCCCAGTGTGAGTAGTGGTGCCCCACCACCATCTTTATTCAATGTTTAGTGCCAATTGTGGAGCTCATGATTGACTGAATGGCTCCCCGGCTCCTAAATGCTTCCAAACCTGGCTCCGCCACTGAGTACCTGATGAGATCCTGAATTAAATATATTTAAGAACTGGCCAAATTCTATTACCTGAATTAATACAAATGTTTACAGATTGTCTTACACAACACAACATACCAGAATCTCTAAATAGTGGTTTAGTAATCTCATTGTGATTGGTTGACATCCATGGCACTCCAGACATTACCTCATAGGTTTTAACCCACCTGATAGGCTAGTGATGCACATGACTCTAGGATCAGATTTCTACCATATCCAGGTCCCAGAAGCCCCTGCTCTCCAGTTCAAACTTTGCATCTGATCAGGCTAGCACACCAGGGTCCCTGCTGTCCTAATTACCAAGGTAAGCCTCTTAAATTGCCTTATATCACAGTATCTAAACAACTCCCTTAGGTCAGTAGCTATATCTATGAGCTTGTGAAGCAAGTCTATGTGTAAATATAAAAAGTATATTTGAGTTAAAGTTGCATTGGGGTTCCAGGCAACCCTGAAGGGAATTACTTGCTGTTGTTGCTGATCTGTAAGGGTTTTTAGTATTTGGCCCTGCTGTTTTCAGTTAGGGAGCAAACCTTGTCGAGCACCCTTTCTGTGCCTTCTCATTTGTTCTAACAAGCTGCAGTTAATAGTTTTTTACCTGAGAGGAGAAGACTAAGGTCTGTTTGTGTGTGTGTTTTTTCTACTGCCGTTGATATTCATTGTTAAAGTAAGAGGTCTCTTCGTGTCGCCGATGGTGCTCACAAGGTGTTTCAATCGTTAGCGTTCCCCTAGCTGCAGGTACAGCTATTGTTGCTAACTCCCTCAGGACTCGACGGTGCAAGCTCCCGGCTCGCTACCGCATTGCTCCGCTCCCCCCCCACAAGGCATCCTCCGGGAGGCCTCACGCTCCCAGCCGCGCCCGACTACCTGGCTGTAAAGACCCCCCCCCAGGCAGTCCAACTCGGGGCCTAGGTCCAACGGGCGGCGGTGCCTGCTTCTCCCACTGCTCGCCTTGTGGCTCCACCTTCCTCCGCATTGCCTCTGGGGAGGACGTCCTTCGGTGTGGCCTACTCGGCTGGGTCCAACGCCACCTCTTGGCCCCCCCCAAAAAAACAGGAGGCCTACATGGGGACCATTCCAGGGGAGGACTGAGTGCATCTAGTGCCCCTGCCAATGGCAGACTCAGGCACAGGAATGCTTAGTGTCCCCCCGCCTCCTCCAGCTGGTCCTCGGTAGTGGCGCAGTGGCTCAGGCCTCCCACTTAGTTCTCCGCGACCACGTGGCCATGGCGCCACGTTATTGCACCTCCCCCTCACTCTTAGGCCTTGGCTGCTGGCCCATCTCTGCAGACAGGGGAATCTTGTTGGTCCTCCTTCCCCTGTAAGCGGGAGCCTTTAAGTCACAGGGGGTCTGCCTTCGCTCTCTATGGGCCGAACTGCTGTGGCATGATGCAGCCTAGGAGCGCCCCCTCCCCCCCCTCGAGGCTGATACGAGTGCCTCTGTTCCAATTCCGGGGGCCAGCAGATCAGTATCCACAGTGTGGTCTCTGCGGCACATCCAGGTAGTGCACTGGATAACAAGCAAGGTTGGTGGTCCTTACCAGAGGAATAAAAGGACCACCTGGGATCTCTAGCCTTATCTGGTCCATCCCTCCAGTGTAGTCAACTAGGGGCCTATGCACGTGGTGCTGCCCCCTCCTCCACATTCTTGGGTACTCTCTAGAGAGAGAGAGAGAGAGAGAGAGAGAAAAAAAAGGGTTGGCAGAAAAGCTAGTCATTCTTGTCTGTCCATATGGGCTCCTCCCTCAGCAGCCCATATGAGTCTCCAGCAACATTTTCCACTGGGGTCCCTCTCTATAGCGATCCCCAGAATCACAGCCTCCATGTGAGTCCCTCACTACAGTGACCCCCATTTGAGGCCAGCATGCATCTTTATTACATTCTCGCTGTCTCACTTGTGTGCAGCCTAAGCCGCGTCATTAACGCGGCCTATCAGGGCCCACCACCTGGTGCAGGCCCAGTTGGCACCCATGGTAATGCTTACATCTTTTGTTTTCCTCAGATGGTCAAAGCCAAGAATGCACGGTGCAGCTCAACCTCCTGCCCCATGCCCTGGCCCCGTCTACGCCGCTTGTCTCCACCACGACGACGACCTATCCATGGGGCAGTCCGCCGGCATGGGCCCAAGCAACCCTGGCCTTAGCGGCTCATCTTGGCTGGATCCAGGTGCCTTTCTTCTACAGAACCAACAGGCTACCGTAGCCATGATGGAGAGTCAGCAGAATTTTATGCTGAAGGTGATGGAGAAATTGGTGTCCCTCACCCAACAGAGATTGCCTGTGAACCCACCTCTGGAACAAGATGTCGGGGGAGGGGCCAATGAGGATCACAAGGATTTGATGGAGCCTAACCTGGATAACCACAAACCCGACACCGGGGAGGACGTTGACCTACCGGAGGAGGAAGATGGTGCAATCTCCGACGAAGAAGATGTGGAGCAACAGACCATTCCTTCGCTCACCTCCAAACTATGCTCCTTTGACATGGTCCCAGGCCTCATTAAGATCGTCAAAACCATCATGGGGTTCAAAATGGAGGAAGACAAACCTCAATCCAAATTGGACCCCCGATCCAGCAGAGGTCCACCGTTAGAGAGAGTTTTCCCGTCTGTCCGGCCATCGAAGACATTGTCAATAAGGAGTGGCAATCCACCGACCCAGGCCGGATGCCAAACAGGAGAAACCTGGACCTGATGTATCCTGTTCAGGAAGACAAAGCCAACACCTGGTGCTCCGCCCCAGTGGTCAATCCTCAGGTGGCTGCACTTAGCAGACAGACTATCCTACCCTGCAGAACAATCTCCCTAAAGGACCCTGCAGACAAAGGGTCGAGGACATGCTGAAGAAGGCCTTTGAAACAGAAGGCATGGCGGCAAGAGCGTCCACAGCAGCCATCTATACAGCACGGGCACAGATACATTGGCTGGAGGAACTCCTGGAACAGGCCAACCCCAAGTCTAGAGAGACAGAGTTATTAGAGTGCACCATCGATGTGGCAAGATACCTAGCCGATATGGCGGTTGACACCCTTAGATTTAACGCAAGGGCCACAGCCATCACAAACAGGGCTAGACAGGCTTTGTGGCTTAAGTTATGGGAGGCCAACAATGAGTCCAAAACCTTACTGCAAAATCTCCCTTTGAAGGGCAAACATGTTTTTGGGGAGGGTCTCTTAGAGTTCCTGAAGCAGAAAGACGAGGGCAAGGAACTCCTTAGAAACAAGAGTAGGCACTCCTATCTACCCTCCGCTAGACGGAGATTTTGGGGGGGCCAGAGGTTGTATCAAAATCGCAGAGACACACACCAGACCACTTCCTTTTGAGGTAGAGGCTCTTACACTTCACTACGCACCCCCACCACCCAATCCTACTACCCTTCATCCTTCAAAGCCCATGGCTCTAGGTTCAGAGGAAGAGGCAGGGGTCAGCGAGGCAAGCCACAATGACTGCTCGCACCGGACCCCTTGGAACAGGGGTGCTGCCCCCCCATGGGCCAAAGATTAGCACTCTTCGGCCACCAATGGTTACACACCACCTCCGACAGATGGGTTCATGAAGTCGTGTCACAAGGATACTCGATAGAGTTATCGGAGACCCCTCTGACACACAGGTTTATCACCTCACCATTCACGAAAAAGAGGGCCATGGCTCATCAGGTACAACAGATCCTGTGGGACCTGATCAACAACAGGGCGATTTAGTCCATATCACCACATGAGCAGGGGTTAGGAGTCTACTCCATCTTCTTCCTTGTGCCAAAGAAGAACGGCAACCTCCACCCCATCCTGGACCTCAAACACCTAAATCAACACGTTGTGCCCCAGAGGTTCAAGATGGACACTCTGAGGTCAACACTATGCAGTATTCGTGTGGGCGACTTCCTGATGTCCATAGACCTCAAGGATGCATTCCTTCACATACCCATCAGGCCGGCTCACAGGCAGTACCTCCAGTTCCATATCCTCGGCCAACACTTTCAATACCAGGCTCTACCATTCAGGCTCTCATCGGCTCCAAGAGTCTTTACCAAAGTATCAGTGGTACTGGTGGCCAGACTCTGAGAACAGGGTCTCGACATCATCCCCTACCTCAACGACTGGCTGATCCGGGCACGATCCAAGGAAAGCTCTCGCCTACACACCACCCTTGCTCTAAGGGTCCCAGAGCAGCACGGATGGGTAGTGAACCGGGACAAGAGCCACCTAATGCCCACGCAACAGATAGAGCATCTAGGCACAAGCCTAGACACAGCACAGGGGTGGGCAAGACCATCCAAGGCAAGGGTCCTCAACCTGATCAATCTGGTGTGCAGAATACGCACCAGCCATCGGGCATCCATGGCAAACCTAGCCCAACTGCTAGGTTGCATGGCTTCAAGTATCGATCTGGTCCCATGGGCCAGATGGCACATGCGGCCACTACAGACTCACGTCCTCAGATGAGGATCCCTGAATGAACACAATCTAAAGACCTTCCTCCTGTTACCTCCTTCGATAAGAAAGTCTCTAACCTGGTGTACAGTCCGCTCAAACCTAACCAGAGGTGTCCCACAGGAGGCTCCCTCCCAGGTCTCCATCGAGACGGACGTGAGTCTTCAGGGATGGGGTGCTTGCCTGGCCAACAGGACAGCACAGGGCCAATGGACCCGCACAGAATCCAGGCTATCTATCGACGTCCTGGAAATGCGGGCAGTCTACCATGCACTAACAGCTTTCAAATCCACTATCTTGGGGCAATCAGTGCTGATCCGACCTGACAACCGGGTGATGGTGGCATATATCGCCAAACAAGGAGGCACCCAAAGCAGAGCGATGCTGAAGGAGGCGGCAAGGGTCCTCAACTGGGCCCAGTCCCACCTTGCCCACCTCAGCACAGTCCACCTCACCAGAAAGCTCAACATTTGAGCAGACTGGCTGAGCTGGCAACAAGTCCACCCAGGAGAGTGGCATCTCCACATCAGCCTCTTTCAAATGATACAGGACACCTGGGGACCCATCTCCATGGACCTCATGGCCACGGCTCAAAACATGCAGGTCATGGACTACTTCTTGAGGTACAGGGACAGTCAGTCATGGGGAACCGACGCCCTGTCACAACCTTGGCTCTGGGACCACTCCTACATCTTCCCTCCCATTCCCCTACTACCTCAGGTGCTCACCAAGATCTGCTCCTCAAGACGGACCATCATACTGGTGGCTCCCTACTGGCCATGGAGGACGTGGTTTGCCACAATCCTCTCGATAACAATGGCTTCCCTCAGACTGCCCTACCATCCCGACATGTTGAACCAGGACTCAGTACTACACCCGACCCCCAGGACCCTGAAGCTCATAGCCTGGCTCCTGAGAGAAGAAGACTAAGGAACGCGAGCTACCACAACTCAGTTATAGCAATGATGCTGCAGTCCAGACACTCATCAACCACTTCCACCTATAGCAGGCAATGGGCGGTGTTCACCAAATGGTGCCGTGATCGGGCGACGGACCCGGAGCTCGCTGACATGCCCACATTCCATTTTTTCTCCAGCAAGGCCTGGATAGGGGCCTGGCTCACTGGTCCCTCAGGGTACAGCTGTTGGCCATCGGAGCAGCTGTGGGGTCCATAGAGAGCCACAGCCCCGGTGTTCACCTGAGTGCCCTGCGCTTCCTAAGGGCGGCTGAGATGCTACGGCCTCAAGTGAGCCCAACCGTTGCTCCTTGGGACCTTCCTCTGGAACTGGACTCCCTCAACTCGGCCCCATTCGAACCCCTCCAAAACGTAGACTTGTTCTGGGTTGGTTTAAAGACCTGCTTCCTCATGGCGATATGCTCAGCCCACAGAATCGGGGAGTTAGGTGCATTGTCCTGCGGGGAACCCTACACAGTGTTCACACCACACGGAGTACACCTACGCACTGTTCCAACCTTTCAACCTAAGGTCTCCTCCCCCTTCCACAGGGAACAGAGTATCGAGTTACCCACTTTCCGGGGAGACTCCCAGTCGGGAAGCACTACCATCCCACAAGGCCTGGACGTAGGCACCACCCTATCCACGTACATAACCAAGACACAACCTCTTCGAAAGACAGAGAGACTGTTCATAGTTACGAGGGGCCAGAGACAGGGGAAAGCAGCCTCCAAGACCACCATTGCTGGTTGGTTGCGGAGAACTATCCAGGAGGCCTACATGGCAAAACAAAGGACACCCCCTCAGGGAATCAAGGCACACTCCACTCGTGCGGTAGCCACCTCCTGGGCAGAGAGGGCCACCGTGTCAGCGGAAGACATCTGCAAGGCAGCTACGTGGACCTCAATCCACACCTTTGCCAGACACTATCGTTTAGATCACCTGTACCAGTTGCAACCTACCTTCGCAACACAGGTCCTCTCTGCGGCCGCCTCCACCACCGCTTCCTTCCGCCCCTAGACCACTCTGTCTCCCTCCCACTGATACAGTACTGCTTCTTATCTATCCATGAGGTAATGTCTGGAGTGCCATGGATGTCAACCAATCACAATGGGTGTTTACTCACCTGGTAAAGGTGATTGTGTTGGTTGACATCCATGGCACTCCACGACCCACCCGACATAGTAGTCATGAGGCGTACAGGGTATAAGCAGACAACCTTACATTGAGCTGACTGTTTTATTGCCATACATTTTGACATCCAGGATGTCCACCGTCGGCCCATTAGGGGTCGAGTCTAGATTGTATCGTCAGGGGAATAAATTAAGGGCCCTGGCCCGGTTTCACAGTCACCTCGCTATACTCGTTTTATTTCTATTAGCATCGCATCTGGTATTGGTTGTCATTATCTTCTATTTGTATTGCCTTTCACTAACCTTACTTTCAGCTTTGGAAGATTTGAACTGGAGAGCAGGGGCTTCTGGGACCTGGATATGGTAGAAATCTGATCCTAGAGTCATGTGCATCATTAGCCTATCAGGTGGGTTAAAACCCATGAGGTAATGTCTGGAGTGCCATGGATGTCAACCAACACAATCACCTTTACCAGGTGAGTAAACACCTATTATATAAATCAGCAGTACCGTAGGAAGGGTGGGGTGGGTGGTGCGCCTGCCCCGGGCGCATACATCCGAGGGGCGCAACCTCAGTACTAAAAAAAAAAATTTCTAACTTCTGCCAGCAGGGGCGCATCCCCGCAGGGGGGGTCACATGGTCCGTTCTCTCTGTCTGGAGAAAAGTCACATGGTACTAAAACAGAGACAGTATTTAAAGGAAGGGGCGCGGGTGGGAGTCTCAGAGTTTGTGAGATAGGAGAGCGAGCGAGTTAGGAGAAGACGAGACAGCGTAGAGACAGAGAGTACAGTTAGTTTTATTATTAGAGAGCAAGACACAAGCGAGACAGACAGTGACTCCAGTGAGTGGCAATGGCAATTAATTAATTACATTTAATTTAGTGGAGCCTGAGGACTCGGAGAGACAGAACTAGCATGCTGTGTGCTGCTGTTGATTAGAGCCGACTAGCCGAGTGGGCTGGGCCTGGGGCGCTGCTGGGAGGAGTGGAACAGGGGGGGGCCTGCAGCATGAAAATGAAATCAGACAAAGAAGGAATCAAAAAATTGTAAAAATAATTTTAAATTTTAATGTAAATTGTATGTGGTAGGCAAGTAAGTACGGCCGTATGATGGCTAATGGCATGCCCTATGTTGATGGCGCAGTCCTGGCTTCCTGCGGCTTTCGTTCTGACTGACTTAAGTTCTCTGAGTGAGGATTTTTACCACATTTTTTTTGTTTTTGCTTGCTTGTGCCCCTCTGACTGCCTGGCTTTACTCTAGTCGAGCCCTCCTCCTCCTCCTCCCGTTCCCGCCGCGATCATGTTGAGGCTGCCATGCCCGCACATGCCGACTCTCTCTCATTGCTTGTAAAGTGTTTTGGGATACAGTGGGGTGTAAACAGCAGTATAATAAACCCATATTCTTCTGCTAGTCATAACATGATGGAAACAAGGTCATCGTATGCAGTTTCTTTTGTTGATGCACCCCCTTTTTTTTTTTACAAACTGTTAGTCTTCAGCACCGCCACCTGCACTGACTTTCTCCGGCTCCACTTAGTTTGCACACCTCTTCGGTTAAACGCTCGTGATTCATTCATCCGTGGATAGGCATCCCTTGGTCCCTTTAGCTGCCCCCCCCTCCATTCTGTCACAAAGCTCTCAAAGTCTCAATTATTAATATTGCTATAATATAGGGACCCTTTTTCACCCGAGGTGCATACTGCCCCCAAATACCATTCACATTCATCTCTGTCTCGGGTCCCGGGTTCTTTAGTCAAAATTGTACAAGTCAGAAGAACTGTCTTCTTTGTTTAAAATGTTAGTTTATTCTTGTATGGTGTGTCAGCTCCGCACTTCGGAACACAAGTCCCCCCCCCCCCCGTCTCGCTTCTCTTGTTCCCAGACTTGCATTTTTGGCTCCGAGCATTTAAACGGAATAATAAATGACCATTTCATTCCAGAATTTGTTTTTTTTCATTTCTCTTCAGAAATACGCTGTACCCTCCTGCAATCCGCCCCCAGCAGTCTGCCACTGGCTCACTCAGACTCAGGCAGGGGCGGCTGGCGACGGTCCTGGATAGGCGGCGACAGTCTGAAGAACAGCGGGAAAACACTGCTTTGAGGCGGGAGCATGAAGTCGCAAAGAAGTAGGCAAATGTAAATCAGCCTTCTCACCTTTCAGCTGGACTGTTTTGGCGACTTCTAGTTCAACTTGTCTTACGGGCGTTGAAATGAAAACTACACAGGCAGCCTGCCTTGTATTTTTTTTTTCAACGCCCGTAAACAAACAAGACAAGTTGAAAAGTTGGCAAAACAGTCCGGCTGAAAGGGGAGAAGGCTGGCTGATTTACATTTTGTCTCCTTTTAGCGTTCTATGCTTTAAACATGACATTTGGAGTCTAGAGTTGTGATATATGCTTTACTAAGATGGTTCTGTTGTTTAAGGCAATTGAGAATTGGCCATTACAATTAAAGTATACAAATGCTGAAATTGGGAACATTCCTCACTCTCTGTGGGAGTTACCCGATTCCTTCTGCCATGGGAATGAAGAGGAAATTTGATTTTTAGATTGAGAATAACACACACACACACACACACACACACACACCCACCCAGGCCATTCAAAGCAAATCAGCATTTCATGCCCACAGAAAATGACAGTGATCCACTGGAAAATGTTTTATGTATTCAAAAACTGTTGTTTTGGATCAGTAATCATACCTCAAGTGTCTTTTTAAGTGTGAGGTGCTTATACCAGGTATCTTTAAACACACAAGAAGAAAACAGTTTTATGATTTATTTAGAAAATGTTGCTTCCTGTATGAAATATTTGCAGAAGGCAAAAACATAGTTGCATTTTTCTTTTTTTAACCAGGAGACACAGTAAGCTGAAAGGTTGTTTACAGGTGCGATCTGGGACCACAAGAAAGTGAAGTGACTTGCTCAGGGTCATGCAGTATGCAGTGGGGGCTGTGGGATTCAAACACGGGTCTGCAGCTCACATTCTTAAACCACTTTGCTATACTGTCTTAGTTTATTGATAAAGCCAAACCTAGAATATAGGCTATCCAAGTATAGGACTGTAATTTTGGTCAACTTATTTCAGTCTTGTGTCAAATATGGTGGCTAGAATGCTTTCATTGTGGACAGAACAGCAGGGATGCTACTGCATGGTAATTAAATTACTCAGTTTTACACATTTGGTAAATTACCATGCTGTACTAAGAACAGAATGGGGTTGGCAGTATAGCCTACTGGTTAGAGTAACAACCTGTGAATGAGCTTGATACCACTCACCACATTTAGGGTTGATTCCCACAAACTCCATTTGCAGACTTCGCAGCTGTGAACTGCAGTCACTTAACTACCCCAGTGCTCCCGGGTCACCACTGAAAACACACACTTGTGCCTAGTGGCTGTTACTCAAAAGGAATAAAATAAATACAATTAAAGTAATGTTACTGTTTAAAAGTAGTACACTATTTAAGCAATAAGGCATGATCAAGGGTTATGTTAATGGTCTATTAATCACCTTCTGAGGTGTACTGTGGCACGAGGTGTAGCCGAGTGCCACATGCCCCCAGAAGGTGATTAACTGACCATTAACATAATCCCTGGGAGTGCCTTATTGCTATTATAATACAAAATGTTTTTAAACAGTGTTAAACCTTGTTCAGCATATGGTTAAGCTCTGCATGTATGTTAATAAAAGATTAACATAAGGCTATTAGAATGTTTGCAGCCAATCAGAAAGCTCCATTTCTCAGACCCTTTTTATAATACATTTTATATCTCAGATACTTTTTATTTTCCTGTTGGTTAACTGGAAGTTTTTTTTTTAATCTTATATTAGTAGCTGTGATGTGGTTTAGCACTCGGTCTGGCAGCTGGCATATCTAGCTGTGTTCCTCCCATTGCACCAGCAGTAGTTTTATTTTACTGACTGACATAGCAACTGCTCAGGAAGAGCCACTCAGTAGCTGCCAAGACAGTCACCTGTGATGTCACTGAGGTCTCATTGGTGATGCATAGTGCTATCACAAAGAAAACTCTCTACTCAGCAAAACACAGAAAGGAAAACACTTCTGAAATATAAGATTGTGACCACTGTTTTACATTTTAAACATTTTCCTGTCTGCCATTTCTGCTTCTCTTGGCTGTTTAACATATTAGTATAATATATAAAATGGCAACATCTGTATCAGTGTGTGATAAGGTATCCTCACCCCTGTCACGTGACTATCTATGAACTGAGAAGGGTTTCGGAGCCCAGTATGGCATGTCACTTTACAGAGATGCTAGCAGGGCGGGCCACTGTTTTGTTTCACTGCTGCATACTGGCTGACGCACCAATGCCTCACAGATCTACAGGGATTCCTGTATTTTACAGAGATTTACAGACATCTACAGGGACAGTCTTCCCATATACTTGTATTTATTATTGAGGACAACAAAGCAATTTGGCTTCCAAAGGAATTCATGTAATCTACAGGAAAATACTTGGAGTTAATGGAAATATGCCAAATCTAGGAGCACTAGACATGCCCCATTGTTAAAGGACAGTATGCAAGACAACATGGGGGTGGGTGCTTGGATCATTATTAAAAAGTCAAACATTTACTGTACTAAAATTAATTGTACAGGAGATGTTTTTTACAGGCCAGAGGGACCACTCTCCCAATAGGCAGCTGGCTAATAGTACTGGTGTCTACTACACTGTTTTCTTGATTACCCAGCAGTTGTAGCTATGCCTTCCGCATCACATCACCTCTGTAGATACTGGATAATGTATCTTGCCTATGTACTGCATTGTATATGACTGTTGTAATTATTCCTGTACCACATCTGCATGTTGTATTATACTCTGTATCAATCAGTTGTAAGGTGTGATATTTTCCACACCGCTGTTTGTACTGTAATGTCTGACGCTGTACGCCATATAGGCATTAATTCTGATTGTTTTCAATAAATAAATGAATAAATAAATAAATAAATCTTGCACAACCTCTGATATGTTCCGATTATGCCCAGCTATGTGAGTATTCTTTAACGTGGTAATATTCCTGGATGTGCCTTCTGCACACCCATGTTATACATGGTGCTCTTCAATTTCTGGTCTTTATTTATAGAGTTGTATATTTAATTAACATTTAAAGGACAAGTACCTACTGTCAAACACCCAGCTCCCCTCAAATATATATAATAGTAGATCTGCTCTACTGTTGTGGGGCATAGAAAATTCTATGATCTTCCCTCTGGTTCAAAAGTTATAGCACCCATATTTGCACCACATAAACAAAGCCTTATCTGACACGCCTTTTGTGATGTCAGAAAATGAATACTGAGGGTGCATGTCATTAACCTGTATGCATGTGATATGTTTATGATGTAGTACTATTTAGAGGTGCCATGTAGAAATATCAAAGCAGCAACTGGAGTAAATGTCCCTGTTTACTGGAATGGTCACTTTCATTGTTCCAAGTGGCAACTCTAAATAATACTAAATGTCATTGACAAATGGCACCAATATAGAGCTATGGAGCACACACAAGCAGCCTTCATATTCTGATGTCACACAAGGCTTTGTTTTAATGGGGGTGCAAATTTCGGATGTTATAACTTTTTAACCAGAGGGAAGCGCATAGAATTTTTAATGCCCCACAACAGTAGAGCAGATCTACTATTGTATATGTTTGAGGAGAGCAGGGTGTCTGACAGTAGGTACCTGCTCTTTAACCAGAGGGACCTGCATAGTAATTAATGCCCCACAACAGTAGAGCAGATCTACTATTGTATATGTTTGAGGAGAGCAGGGTATCTGACAGTAGGTACCTGCTCTTTAACCAGAGGGACCCGCATAGTAATTAATGCCCCACAACAGTAGAGCAGATCTACTATTATATGTGTTTGAGGGGAGCTAGGTGTCTGACAGTAGGTACCTGCTCTTTAATTTTGCTTTTACATGTATTACGTCAGGACTGGCCTTAGGCTCCATCTTGTATTGATTACAGTTTGCCTCTTTATTGAATGCTTTGATGGGTGCCTTTTCCCTATGCCTGTAATAACATACATTTTAAGGTCTTTTGTGTTACTTGGGACAGACATAGGGCAATTCTGGTGGGGGTGGGAAGAAATAGACTGTTGGTTAACTAGAATCTGTAGCTTACACAACTGGTAGGGAAATTGGCAGACTGGGTGACCCAGCTGGTCCTTCTCTTCCATCAAAGTCTATGCTTCTACACTTTTACTCTCCAATGATGTGACCTTTTCCTGTACTGTGGTTGTGTTTCTTATGCTACTTGTATCTCTTAACCTTCCCACCCTTTCCCTCCCTTTTTGCATTCACTTGCATGCATGCGCAAGGAACATTTTGTCACAGTACAACTTTTTGGAGGTGTGTGACCCTCCTATTGAATGCAGTGCTCAGTGCAGCAGACATGACCCTACCCCATCAATACATACTGAGCTGTTTATGACAGCAGTTCATTAGCAGTGGTCTTCACTTGAAAGAAAACCACCGCTGCAATCAGTGGTGGTAACATGTGTGTAATTAGCATACTGACGTCACCCTTTCCCCTTGGCTGCTTGAAATCCCTCTCACTTCCTCCCTCTGCTAATGTCCTCCCCGCTCCCTCACTATTGCCCTCCCCCCACGTTGTGACCAATGGGGGTGCCCAATCTCTGCTAGCTCCAGCCCCCCACCAACAAACACCCATGTGGCACGCTGGGAGCCCACCCCAGCATGCTCATGTGCTCTCCCCAGCACACTGTATGACCAATGGGGGTGCCCAATCCCTGCTAGCTCCAGCCCCCCCCACCAACAAATACCCATGTGGCACACTGGGAGCCCACCCCAGCATGCTCATGTGCTCCCCCAGCACACTGTATGACCGATGGGGGTGTCCAATCCCTGCTAGCTCCAGCTCCCCCACCAACAAATACCCATGTGGCACACTGGGAGCCCACCCCAGCATGCTCATGTGCTCCCCCCAGCACACTGTATGACCGATGGGGGTGCCCAATCTCTGCTAGCTCCAGCCCTCCCCCACCAACAAACACCCATGTGGCACACTGGGAGCCCACCCCAGCATGCCAAAAGCCTCCCACATTCTTTTTTTTTTACCTGTGAAAAAACAGAAAATGGTCCCTCGCTGTCTCTGGTGCCCCTTCCCCAACCCACAACCACCATCTGTGCATCCCATCTCCCCACACCTCCCCCTCACCCCATACGTACCCCAGAGCCCTGTATGATGATATTTGGTGGAGCGGGAATATGTCTGCACTCATCTCACTTCTTTCTCGTTCTTGAAGACGGTTTTCCCACTGCCGTGGCGCTGCCTTCTCTGTCGCCGACCCGATGGGTCGCCCCTGCATGCCGATTGCCGTGTCCCACCAATAAAATTTTGTTTTGTGCCACCAGTGCTGACACACTCCCTTTTCCCCACATCACACATGTATGTGTGTAACCCTGAAGTTTGCACAGGGCAGGGGGACTGACTTCCTCCACTCCATCCCCAGGAGCTAGAAAGAAAGGAGAGTCTGTCTCTCATACACACACAAAATCCCAACTCCAGAGTAACAATAGCCAAGCACATTTGTCTACCCCCAACCCCAACTTAGCAAGAATGGAATGGGCCACTTCTTACAGACATTAACATATGTTTGGTTTACAAGTAATGAAATTGCAAACCACAGTTTTAAAAAACAAATTGAAACATCATCATGTTAGACTCTTGCACCATTTAGCAGTACTCCAGATGGGGTCTTACACAAATTGTCTGTACAGAGGCCGGGATGACAACCCCCTGTTTTATACTAGTGATGCCTTTCCCTATGCATGAGAGAATCCACAAGCCCTGGCTCATAACTGCCTTCTCAAATTGCTTGCCTACATTTAGGTCATCTTTTGTTTGTGTTGTCTGCAAAGAGGCATACGTTTCCTCCCAGTCCCTCTGCAATGCACTGCCACTTATAAAGACAGTAAAGAGGACCAATTCCAACCCTATGGTACATGACTAGTAACCCCCCACTTTCTTCTGCATGGACTCCATTCGTTGATTACTATTACCCGTTCCTATGTCCTGTTGCTCATTCCCTGGCAATTGTTTACCCAGGTTACCATCCTGGGATGCACTCCCAGGCTGGCTTTCTTGTTTATTAATCATTTGTGACAGTGTGGGACTGCTAGTCTAGGTAGGCCATATCCACAGCCCCTCTTTGTTCTACTGACTGGCACCCATATTCCAGCATCCCTCCTCCACTCACCCTCCCTATTTCCAAATTACTTGTAACATGCATGCCCACCTTTAGGCTTTAGGTAATCTGAAATGTACTCTGTAATGTGTCTAAGGAGGGGCTATCCTTTTCAGTGAAAAAATAATAAATATGTATAACTGTAGCTGATTATCTACTGTACTACACTACTACTTAATGTAATGTGTGGACTTTCATTTTATAGCCAGTGTCGAAATTGAGTAGTCTGCAGACGACTCTTGGACTGGACAAGAAGGACTCGACTCAGCCGAGTCTTGTAAGGAAATGGGTTTTTACATTTGGAATCTGATGTTTTTGTGTTATCTTTTTATGCTCCTATTGTCATGGCATCAATGTGACATACTCAAGAGGGGGTGAACAACCTCTTGACATCACATCGATACCATAGCAACATAAACTTGCAGAAATTGGGACAATAAGGGCTCGCCATTCAAATAACATAATTCCAATTGTCACACGTTGCTGTTGCTGAGTCTATCAATCACCATGTCTGATAGAGATCTTAACTCTGGTGCTATTTTGTCCTGCTGTAGTTCAATCTTGTATCATAATAAATAGTTTTCGTACACATTTATGTGGCCATAGTGCAGATTCATTAATAAGGTAAGGCTACATTAATTGTGTTAGGTGGGAGTAACTTCTCATATTGAGTCCTATACTTAAAAAATCAATGCCTGATGTAAGGTGATAACCACAGTATAATCACCTTTCTGTGCTTGCTAGGGCAATAGCAAACCTCTTGAGCTGTGCTCTCAAGCCAGTTTTACTGATGCCCTAGCAGCCACTTGAGGTAATTACACCGTGGTTATCACCTGTACATCAGGCATTAACCTCTATTTAATAACTCAGTTTAAATTTGCAGTTTAAGATAAGGTGCCCTTTGAAATATACATTTTTGATCAATTCTGGCAGAACCCACTGTCAGATCAGCTTCACCATTGAAAGCTGGTAAAGTAAGTAATATGGAGCCAGGGTTATTTTTCATGGTTACCAAAGAAACACCAGTGATGGAAACCATGACTAGTACTTCCTTTCTCTATGTGTGTAAGGAGGTGCTTTGCTCTTGAGTGAAAATAGCAATAAATTATGTACTTAATTTAAATGTGAACTTTCATTTGTAGGCTCAAACTTGAGTGTGGACTCCAGACCATCACCATCAGATCAGAGAGTTCCTGTCCTACATAAGTAGCAGCAGTCACCAGAGGCCGTGCAAGGAGTCACCTTCAACGGTCAGTCTTATTAAAGGTAAGTCAGTGTGTTTTTAAATTGGGTGACGGGTGTATCATGATCACATTTATGTAGCATTGACTGGTAGTTTGTCTGACTGTCCAGGTTGGGGTAGGGGCGGGAGTAGGGGAGGTAGGGGCAGTACCATAGCAGTGGTGGTTGGAGAGCATGGCAATAAGTTACTAAGCAATAAGGCACTCACAGAGATTAGATTAATAGTCAGTAACCACTATCTAGGGTCTGGGATGTCGATGTAATATGTGGCACAAAAAGACGGGTGGCCCAGGGACATTTTGCCCCAGGTTGTAATTAATTGGATGTTAGTCTAACTCCAGTGACAGCCTTATTGCTGTTATAGAAATGTTTTCAAAAAGAAAAGTGTAACAAGTATGGTTTATGGTTATGAATGTTCTCTGTAGCCTAGAGTTAGAAAGTGACTGGTAATGCTGCATTGTGATTTTAAGCCAGCATTCAAAAACTGTTCATAGAAGAACTTTTTTCCTAAAACTTGATCTTACAATAATATCAAATGTTTAATTTAAACAGAGAGATATTTGAGAAAAAAGTTCTTCCACCAACAGTTTAGGAATGTTGGCTCAAAGTCAGAGTGCAGCATTCCAATCAGTCAGCAGTGACAGGATGGAATGCAAAAACTCAGGAAGAATCAAAATGCCATGGTAATCAGGCTGTAGGGGGCTGGATGTATAGCGTAGAGTTTAGAGTAATGAGCTGTGAATTTTGACCTTGTTGTCATCCAGCAGCCTTGGTTTGATTACCACAACCTCCACTTGCATACTGTGTGACTCTTATTCTCTGCAGCAACTCATTTAACTGCCCAGTGTTCCCAGGTCACCCCAAAATGAGGCACTTGTGCCGAGTAGGCCTAACCTGGTTAGCAAACTCTAACAATTAAAATATGTATATATATATATATATATATATATATCTTGCACAATGAAACTGCCTTCTAAAGATCTTCAGCATTCTCTCACATGACCGGGTAAATAGATGTACTTAACTTCAGAGCATCCCAGTCAATAACCTGTCCCACTTCTTGTGTGGTTATGGTTAAGTCACTCGGCTGCGCCTCATGACACACCACACAAGGCATGGTAAACTCCTAGTAACCCACACCCTGTTGTGCCTATTGATTACACAAACAGGAAGTTGGATAGGACATTGACTGGGATGCTTTGAAGTTAAGTACAAGTACACATATTATACTGTACACTTCTCTCTTCAGTATTTTGTAAAGGAAGGCCTGATTCTTGAAGATGCCACTGAAGAAACCATTAGGGGCAGAGTTTAGAAAACTGAGGAAAGCAAGAGAAGAAGAAAATCGAAAACTCTCCCAGCAGTGGCAACACTGGCTTACTAAGTCTAAGGAGCAGGAGGGAAGTTCTGCGACTCCGTCAGTAGCAACACCAATTGACATTGATGAGCCTACTCCTACTAAGACAGATGTTGAGGGCAATATTACAGAAGAAGAAGAAGAAGTTGAAGAAAAAGAAGAAGATGATGATTGCCAGCCGACACTCTCTGCGTGCAGCTTTGAAAATTCTACAGAGGATCCTGCATTAGGAAGTAATGTAGATGCTGTAGCCAGTTCGGTACTCCAACTTAATTTTAATGACCCAACATCATGGCCTGACATGACTGACAAAGTTAGATGTTGCTTGGTGGAACATGGCCCTGAACAAAAGAAAAATGCTGATTTTAATTTGTCAGTGTCTGATGATGGCAGGCGCTTTTATCTGGATTGGTTCACAAAAATTCTTCCCAATAGAGAAACTGTGGAACGCACATGGCTAATGTATGGTGAGACCAAGAAAGCTATCTATTGCTTCCCGTGCATGCTGTTTGCAAAAAAATCATCCACTACATCGAGTCTAGCAAATCCAAAAAAAGGATTTTGTGACTGGAGACATTTAAATCCCAGAATTCCAGATCATGAAAACTCCCCTGAACACCGCGACAGTTATTTACGTTGGAAGAATTTTGAAATGTGCTTGAAGACAGGGGCCACAATAGATGATCAGCTGCAAAGGTCAATTGCCTCAGAAAAAGAAAAGTGGCGTACCATTCTGAAAATTATTCTTGATGCTATTCTTTTCTGTGCAAAGAACAACTTGGCTCTCAGGGGGTCCACAGAGATAATTGGACACTCACATTCTGGAATTTTTCTTAATTTGCTAGAACTGATAAATCACTATAATCTGGAGCTTGCAGGGCACATTGCCAACCATAAGAAGGGGTCTGCCACTTATTTTTCTCCTACAATTCAGAACGAGTTTATTAACTTGCGGGGTTCCACTGTGAGACGTGAAATAATCACAAAGATTAAGGAGGCAAAATATTTCTCTATTATGTTTGATTGTACGCTAGATGTGGCTCACAAGGAGCAGCTGTCTCAAATCATTCGGTATGTGAGGATACAGGATAATGATTGTAGTGCTGAGGAAAGTTTCATTGATTTCATCATCTCACATGAAAAGACAGGAAGTGGGTTAGCTGCAGAAATTGAAAAGAAATTAAGTGATGATGGCTTAGATATAGCTAACTGTTGTGGCCAAGGGTATGACAACGGCGCTAATATGGCAGGAAAGTATCGTGGTGTGCAAGCCCGTATAGCACAAGTGAATGAACATGCAAGATTTGTCCCATGTGCAGCTCATTCTCTTAATTTAGTTGGGGTCCATGCTGCGAGTGTATCAGTGGACATGGTATCATTTTTGGCACAGTGCAGAGATTGTTTACATTCTTTGTAGCTTCAACAAGCGCTGGAGGTGCTGTCCCAAGCAGTAAAGGTCACTCTGAAGGGTCACACTGAAACAAGATGGTCTTCAAAGTTTCGTGCAGTTCACTCCCTTCATCTTCAAATACCTGATGTCTTAAAGGCATTGTACCAAATAAGTGAAGATGCAACCAATGCCGTATCAACAGCCCAGAGCCTAGTCAAGCAGATAGATTTCAAATTTCTTTGTACCCTAGCAATGTGGGACAAAATACTGAACCTGATTGAACTAGTAAACCAACTGTTGCAATGTAAGGGATTGCCTGTCGATAGTGCCTCAAAAACATATCAATGGATTAAGGGATGCACTGCTGTCACACGGATGATGAGAAATACATGATGTTGTACAACATGCAGCAGAACTTGCTGAACAGATGTCACTGAATGCAGAATTCACAGAAAAAGAAAAAGAAAGGTGAAAAGGATGGCCGAAGAGCGTTGAAGATGAAGGGCACTTGATTTCTGCTGAGCAGGATTTCAAAATGCAGTTCAACAATGTTCTAGACACCTCACTTCCCAGATTCAGTGGCGGTATGAGGCATTGTCTGAAGTGGCTGCTGACTTTAACTTCCTTACAGGGTTATCTTTCTTAACAATGGAAGTTAGTGAGTTAAAGAAATGTGCAGCAGATCTAGCAATGAAATATTCTAAGGACCTAGATGCTTGTGAAATAGTATATGAGGTAGAGAGCTTCAAATTTCAGGCAGCTTCAGTACTGCCCAATTTTCTAATGCACCCCTCAGCTTGTTGAAGCTCATTCACAAATGGTCTTTGAGTACTTCCTATCCAAACATTGAAATTGCTCTCCGACTCTTCTTGACGCTTCCTGTAACTGTTGCTTCTTGTGAACATAGTTTCAGCAAACTGAAGCTGATCAAGACCTATTTAAGATCATCTATGGGACAAGAAAGGCTGTCAAATTTCGCTATACTATCTATTGAAAATGATGTAGCCAGTGCCATTAACTTTGACAAAGTCATTGATAAATTTGCCTCTTTGAAGGCAAGAAAGGTTCATACATAGACCAGACAGACAACTGTGAAATGTGTAAGCTGTATCTGACTACTATGGATATGCGATTCCGATTCAAATAACATATTTGCATGAAAATATATAGCATCCTTCAGCTCTCGTCAGTTACCGGGTTTCCTGTCCTGATTGCCTTCAGGTTTTTGGTTTAGCACTCAGTGGACTGTGCTGTTGTGTGTGGGGCTTTGGTTCATTCAGCCCCAGCTCCAGCTCCATATCTTGTATTGCTGTGTAACTGTTCCTGTGTGTTGTATAGATTGTTCAATTCTCACATTTCATATATTTATCAATTAAGTTGGAGTACTGAACTGGCATCGACATCTGCATTACTTTCTAATGCAGAATCCTCTGTTAGCAGACTGTGATTTTCATTTAAATACCACTGGTTCTCCTTTGGCCACTTTACAACACAGTTTGTTCTAATTCCATGATGAAAAAAAAATCTGAAATCAGGGGTTGCTACGGATACTCAATTCGGAAGAACATGTAACACAAGTATGTTTTGGTTCAGTAGGGGAGTGATTCAGTAGTAGATGACCCACAACTACCAAATCAGGCTACAGCATGTAACTGTCTCCCTCCAAGAGCTTCAGTGGGCCTAGAGGACCCCTAGCCCCATGCTTTGTGTAGCAATCTTTCACAGTACATTTCAGAAATGCATATAGGGTGGGTGGGTGGTTGATGGCATTGTTGGTCACACAAATGTCCACAACAATTGCGGCGGCACCTTCTGTATACCACCCAGTCAGAGTCTTTCATGTCTCATTTTCCATGGGGGCAAAATATTCCCTGAAATCAGGGGTAGGGAACTGTAACAAAAGTATGTTTTTTCTTCAAGAAAAGCCCCAAAAATCACCACAGAGTATGTTAACCCCTCAGAGCTTCTGGGGGCCTTGCAACCCCCAGACCCCCATGCTTTATGTAGCAATCTCTCAAAATATATTTCAGAATACATACAGGGTGGGTGGTTGATGGCATTCTTGGTCAGCCACTCATCCACAACAATTGAGGCGGCACACTCTATACCACCCACTCAGAGTCTCCCATGACTCATATTCCATGGGAGCAAAATATTCCCTCCCTGAAATCAGGGATAGGGAACTGTAACAAAAGTATGTTTTTTCTTTGAAAAAGGCTCCAAAACTCACCACAGAGCATGCAAACCCCTCAGAGCTTCTGGGGGCCTTGCCCCCCAGACCCCCGGCTCTTTTCTTGGGGGCACAAACTTAGACTCTCGCCCAGGGCACCAAAATGCCTTCCTACGGCACTGTAAATCAGGTGACAGGTCTCTTCTATCTAACTGGAGACCAATTACATTAATAAATACAGACATCAAACATTCTTATGAAATTACTTGCAAATAGGATATCAGCAGTCCTTCCAAACATCATTTCACCCACACAATTCTGTTCAGTACAGGGTAGACATATCACAGATGACCTAATATTATTACAAGAAATAATGGAAAAAGGAAACAATAATGAGGAATTGATGGTTTTTTTTTTCACTCAGTTTGGACCAGACTAAAGCTTTTTGACAGGGTTGCCCATTCCTATATGTGGAAATGTTTACAGAAGTTTAATTTCTTCAACCCTTTATACAATAGTTACAAGCTTGTTATACTACAGCGCATGCAGCTCCTTTAGCAAATGGTTGGGTGGGTAAATCTTGTCACATTACAAGAGGAGTTTGGCAGGATTGTCCCCTAAGCCCCCTTCTTTATATTTTGTCATTAGAACCATTTTTACAGAAGGTATCATCCCATTTGAATATTACAAGTTTATCTATTTCTAGTGATGATGATAATGAGATCAAATATATTGCTTATGCTGATGATTTATGTTTTATTCTAGCAGATCTGCCCTCTGGGGGAGTACTAGAAGTGATGTTGGGTGACTTCACTTGAGGAATTGGATCACGGATAAATCTGTAAAAAAGTAAGTGACTCCCTATAGTGAATTGGTATATGAATTGTCAGGATCTAGTAGGGGTGCTCATTTCCAGAACACCATATAAAAACACAAAATATACTTTGGACTGGAGATCAGAGCGTGTTAAACTGGGATGTTATTATAACAGAAACTCAACAGAAAGTCAATAGATGGAACAGATGGTTCCTATCTAAAAAAAGAGCATGTATATGCTGAAAACCTTTTTATTAACCATGTTTCTGTATCATAGCATGGTCTATATGCTTCCTAAGCATCTAGAAACTCGGGTTTATAGTGTTTTTTTTTTCCAAGGGATTTGGGGCAACCGTCTCAATTCAATTAAAAGGGTTATACCATATTTACCACCTAAAACAGGAGGAATTAGGATGGCAAATCCAGTATTATTTTTCTCTTGTATATTCTGCTATAAAAATATTCAACTTATGCTAAGACATATTGATGGTATTTGGAGTGTATGGGTATGGGACCAAACTGGCCCATGGATACAGTCATTGGACTTGAACCAGGCTGTTCCTAAGCAAAAATCTTTACTAGGTCTCCCATCCTATATGCAGCATTGTTTTGGTAAAATAAAACTCCGGGGTCTAGAGAAATCTATAGGTACTTTATTATCCCGAAAAAATATATATGTATCAACATATTCTTTTGGATTTTGTTTTGGCACAACCTCTTTCTTATTACAAACCCCAGACAAACATTTCTCATATAGAAAAGATGTTGCTACAACATAGAATGCCTGTATGTACAGTATGTGGGATGTTCTATGGTTATGTGTACATAAAGAATTAATTATAAAAGTAAATCTAAAACACAAGGAACAGTGTGAAAGGGTCTGTCATAGATCACATTTTTGTAACTCTCAGACCAAAATAATGGAACGTTTTTTTTTTTGAATGTCCCTAAATTTTACAACCTGGGCAGTGTTATGTAATGCTAGCTCGATTAGGAACAAGATGGCTATTATAGTTGATCTTGCTGGAACATTGGATCTGACATGCATCACCAAGACCTGGCTGGATGAGAATGCAGGCCATATTTTGGCATCTGCTGTTCCAGCTGGGTTCTCGGTGATACACTGCCTGAGATCATACCATGGGGCAGAGATGTAGACATT
This sequence comes from Neoceratodus forsteri, assembly GCA_016271365.2. Lineage (NCBI taxonomy): Eukaryota > Metazoa > Chordata > Ceratodontiformes > Ceratodontidae > Neoceratodus > Neoceratodus forsteri. The sequence continues at coordinate 1,746,529,187 of CM057449.1, forward strand.
ATGTTTAAAATGAACTGGGCCTTGTGGATGTGCCAGTGGAGTGCACGCGATCCTTTTAGTGTATCCTGGGAGCAGGTGTAGAGTTCAGGATACTCCTCATCTACCGTCCACCGAGTGATGGTGGAGAATTCCTGAAGGAGTTTGTGGACTTCATTGTTGATGTGACTTTGGAGTCACCCAGATGGTAAATTCTGGGTGACTTCAATGCCTAAATTGACAATGAACTCTCCCAGTTTGGAAAGCTTACGACTATGCTGGGACTTACACAGGTGGTTACCTCTGCTACCCATATAAGGGGTCACTCCTTGGATCTTGTGTTCCTCCTGGGGATGGAAATCACGGAATTGGGGGTGGAACCAGTCAGTTGGTCAGATCATCACACCATGAGATTCAGTTTTGGGGCACCCCTAAATAGGTCTACTGCTATGGAGATGGTCCAGTACCACCCCTTGAGGGGAATTACCCCAGAGGGCCTATTGGTGGTGCTGGACCTATCGCATTTATCGAGTCAATGCATGAGTCCATGGGGTCTTGTACTGGCCTATAATAAGGCAGTGGGTGATGCCTTAGACTCAATTTCTCCTGTTCATGTTTGCCCACTCACTCTGTGCCCAAGGACCCCCTGGTTTGATGGGTCCTTGAGGGAGCCAAGAAGAGTAGGGTGAAGGCTAGAGAGTTCTTGGTGGAAATCTGGCCTGGATGCTGACAGGCTTAGATTGATGGATCATTACAAAGGCTCTCAATCAGCAATCACCCATAAGAAGGCAGAATTCCTGTCCAGGGAGATTGCTGCTGCATGGAATCAACTAGCTCAGCTCTTCTGGACTGTGGACAGACTGTGCAATCCAGTATGCCTTCAATCTGGAAGAGATTTTTCACAAATGAAGTGTGATGTGCTTGATTGATCCTTCGCAGATAAGGTTGCCAGCATCAAGTCGGGTATCGGCCCAACTCTTTCTATGAGGGATTGCAGAGATCAGTGAGATGTGGCGAGTGCCTGTTCTACCTGGTCTGACTTTAGCTGGCTGGAATTCATGGACATTGTAAGGATTGTCCAGACTTTGTGACCAACCAGCTGTAGTCTGGATCCGTGCCCCACACCACCATTGGTATGTTGTGTAGATGTTATCTGCCTGATCCTTTTGCTGAAATTGTCTGGAGTTCCCTGGGGCAGGGGGTCTTTCCTGATCCCCTCAAGGAGGCAATCATTCAACCACTCCTTAAAAAGCTCTCCTTGGATCCAGACTGTCTAGCTAACTACAGACCTGTCTCTAATCTACCCTTTGTGGGTAAGTTATTGAGAAGGTGGTTGTGTTGCAGTTGGATGACCATCTTACAACCCACAGTGTCTATGATGCTTTCAAATCTGGGTTTAGGAAAATACACAGCACTGAGACTGCCCCTGTCCAGGTTTTAAATGATCTCCTAATTGTGAGAGATTGAAAGGCTCATACTGTCTTAATCCTTCTTGATCTCTCAGCGGCATTTGACACTGTGGACCATGGCATGCTATTGGAGTGTCTGCGGCTACTTTTTGGACTGTCTGTGACAGTCTTAAGCTGGTTTCAATCTCTCCTTATGGGCAGGTTGCAGAGGGTTGTCACTGGAATTTATTCCTCTGATGCTCTCCCCCTGTCCTGTGGGGTGCTGCAGGGCTCCATACTGGTACCCATGATGTTCACGGTGTATATGCTGCCATTAGAAGATATCATTAGGTGATACAGTTTGGGTTCTCACTGCTATGCAGATGATACCCAACTGTATATGTCCTTTATTTCCGGAGAGGATGATGCACTGTCTGTGCATAACAACTGTCTAGCCGAGATCAGAAATTGGATGAGCACTAGCTGGCTGAGGTTAAATCCAGATAAGACTGAGGTGTTGGTTGTGAACCTGAGTTACCCACAGGTAGGTCTTAGGGCTGGGCTTCCTTCAGGCTTATGGGTTGATGGTGTCCAGCGTATGACCTCAGACCTGGTGTGTAACCTGGGCATTATATTTGACAGTGGCTTGACCCTGAAATCACAGGTGTCTGCTGTTGTCAAATCTTCCTTTTTACCATCTTAGGAATATCGCCCAGGTGAAACACCTAGTTGCTCTGGCTGACCTTTCTACATTGGTCTACACCTTCGTAACCACCTACCTTGATTACTGCAATGCCCTCTACCTAGGGCTCTGGGAGTTAATATCCATCGCTTGCAGCTAGTGCAGAATGCTGTAGCCAGACTTTTGACTGGCACATCTAGGACTAGTCATATTACACCTGTGCTGTGCGAACTGCACTGGCAGCCAGTACAGTGGCAGATCACCTTTAAGGTCGGATTACTGACCTATAAAGCCCTACATGAACAGGGAGTATCTGCAAGATCTCCTTATTCCCTATTGCCCCTCCCACTCACTCCGACCTGCTGATGAGGGATTGCTAGAGATTCCCAGGGTTCGGTTAAAAACATCTTGGGCACATGCTTTTTCTTATGCTGCCCCTACCTTGTGGAATTTTTTACCTCGTTGGCTAAGGGAATGCCTGACCATTTTTAAGTTTTAAATCTGAGCTCAAAAATTATTTGATTTATCAGGCTTTTTCAGAAAGCTTTTAAAATTTTAAGTATGTTTATTATTTGATTATATTGTTTGATCATTTTATTGAAGAGCGCCTTGGTATTTGAAAGGCACTTAAGAAATAAAGTTTTACTTACAGTTTTTGACATGTGTATATAAAAATTGGAAACATTCTCCTCTTACACTTTTGAACCCAGCTATTATTTTTTAGAGATTATACCCCAGATATGGAAAGATTATGATTTGAGTACATTACATTTAATATTATTTGCATCAAATATCATATTTGCAAGAGTAGATGTAAGTGTTCTCTACATAAAATGTGTATTTCACCTGAACAACTTTTTTGGTCGACACAAGGTAATATTATTTCATTAAGAAACATTGAAAAACAAAAGGTTCCAGCAGAAATATATAGAAGCTGGAGGGATAATATTCTGTGGTTGGATACTGGGTAGTGGAGGGGGACATGTTTAACATAAGTATTGTTTTTAGTATGAAGGGAATTGTGTGATCTATATTTCTTATTCCTCTTACTAAAGATGTTTTGACATAGCTAACTTTTTATGGTTATGTATGTCTACGTTTCAGTTTTCATGTGACTTGCAACACGTTCTGTTATTTAATATGGCTAGGTTTGGTTTTGTTTTTCAGGTTTTAATAAATAATTCCCCTACTCTTAAGGGTGGAGGAGGGGTATTCTTATGAATAGTATGTAGTAGTAGGTAATTTGTTTTAGTATAAGGGTTTTCTGATTTATATTATGATTTAGAATATGTTTTATTAGGGCCAGAAGGGGTTGTATGACTGAATACTTATTTTGATTTAATGGTTTGCGTTCTGTTATTTTTATTTTTTTTTTTTAGAAAATTTTCTTAGTTTCTAAAGCATGAAGGACACCGTATATAAGTTTGTAAAAACTATACGGTCCAAAAAGACCTTGCTATACAGTCACATTTTGCATCAGCATATAAAAAAGGGAAAGGAAAACATGAAAAAGAAAACAACAAAAAAAGAAAATTCAAGTTATCACATCGCTCTGGATACAGTATTAAGAAATGTGCTATTTTGTGAAACCATGCTCTTCTATCAAGTTATACATCTATTGTAAAGCAGACATGTCAGACTATCATTGTTTCCAAGAATAACAGATTACACTGTCCTTAATAAACTAACCACTCACATATCTACTCTTGAAAAACAGAGACTGATCATCAAAGTATAGTGTAAAAGAGAGGAGATGGACGTAGGGGAATAGAGGAAAAGAGAAGAGAAAAAGGAAGATATTAGACTTCAGCATGATGGGATCCATATGGTCTCAGTTATAAGGGTGTGGGGCTAGATCCTAAGTTGATCATTCACTGCGGCCATGAGAAGAGTACCTTTGATGTTGCAGTTCAGATAGGGGGGTTCCTAGGTCGGGGAGATACAGCCTTACATAGAGCCGAGTTAAAATAAGCTTCCCATCTGCTAAAATATGAAGGAAGACTGCCAGAATTTGCATAAGATAATTTCTCAAAAATAGTCAGCCTGACTATGGCTGAAGGCCACAGAGAGATAGAGGGCAGCAGGGGCTGACTCCAATACACCAAGAGGAGTCATTTGGCCTCTAGCAAAACATGCAATATCCAGTTTTGGAGCTGTATTTTAAGGTATGCCAGAGGGATCCGGTTCCCCAAAAGCAACATAGGATTGGTCAGATCAATGGGCTGCCCCAGTACACCAGAGCAATCCATTGCTATGGCAGACCAGAGGGAAACAAAAGTTGTGTAATGCCACAATAAATGTGCACACTAATGCCAACCTAAATGTGCACACTAATACCACTTGTTAGTTGATGTCTTTCTGTTCTGCAATGTTTCATCACCTGTAAATGCCTTGTATTCCTTGTTGACTTGGAGCCTTTGTAAACGAGCCCCCGGCTCAAAGGTATTAATCCGAATTTGAAGTAAATAAATAACTAAAAAAATGTAGAGTGGTAGCCGGACTATGCAAGCATCTCCAGCATTGTGCACGAGAAAGTATCCCCCACTTGTGGAGAACAGCCGGTGTGCAGCACCAACAGAGAAGGATTTTTAATTGAATCAATTGGCTCTTAGTATCCCTGTATGTGGAATGTGCTAAGTGCAAACAGCGGGACCAAGTGTCCAGTGTAAGTGCAAGCCCCAGGTCTTTGCTTCATGTTTCCCTGCAGGTGGTCGTACAATCGGGTTGGGTGTTACGCTTAATAGTATAAAATCTGCCAGCCAGACCCCTTGAGGTGGATTTAAGGTGTAGGGAGGACATCCAGCCCCATCTGGTCTCCGTCATGCTGGTCCAGTCTAAAGACTGCACTGCACTACGAAGCTGTAGGAATTTCAAGAAATCTTGGGATTGCAGTGTGTAGTGGGCTTTGAGTTGCTTGAAGGACATAAGCATGGTAGTGTTAGGTATATATGAATCTTGGACATAGTTTATCCCTTTCTTCTCCCACGAGGACCAGTGGAGAGGTTTGTTGTCCACCTTTAAAAGTGGATTGTTCCATAGTCTCAGATACCTGAAAGGGGGAGAAGCACCCTGGTTCCTAGTCCTGGTCACTTTCGTAATGCGGAACCATGTTTTCCTGGTCTCAGCCATGACCAGTGAAAGCTGGCACCACGGGATGGTAGCATTAGTTAGCAGGAGGCAAAGAGGTGTATCTCACAGGATTTGCCCCTCTAACTGTACCCATGGCACCGAAGGAGAGACCAAGGGTATGAACCATTTGACAGCTTGAGCTGCAACAAAAGACCAGTGATAACCCTAGCCCCCACGAGACCAATGGGCTTGTAGTTTAAGAGTGCCCCATCTTGTTTTTTTCCCTTCCCACAGAAAGGATGCAACTAACCTATCTAGAGGACAATAGACGTTGTCTGATAGGGCTATTGGCAGATTATTCAGCAAATATGACGCCCAAGGTAATAGTAACATTCTTATGGCAGCAACTTTTCCTAGAAGGTAGAGGTTGAGACGTTTCCATCGGGCAACTTCAATCGACAACTGGTTTAGCAGGGGTGTGAAGTTCTTGGATTCAATCTGCCCCAGTGGAACAGTATATGAATATCCAGATAAGATAGATTGCTTGGCTCCCAAGAAAGCCCCAATCCCTGTATGCAATCTTTGGTACAAGCAGCATTTAATGGCATAATACAGGTTTTCTTCTGGTTAACTTGCAGGCCTGAGATGTGGGCAAAGGTCTGTAGAGTATCAAGAACTGGGCAGAGGGATTCAAGTAGGTGGGTGAGCATAAGAAGAAAGTCGTCTGCATACGAACATGTGAGGTAGGAGTGATCCCCTACCTGGATACCTTCAATAGCCTGATTGGCCTGAAGAACCCTAGTAAGAGGGTCCAATGCCACCAGAAATAAAAGTGGGGACAGAGGACACCCCTGTCTCGTGCCATGTTGTAGAAAAAATGGATCAGAGATATCTTTATTTGTAAGAATTCTAGCCGTGGGCTTATTATACAGGCCTTGGATCCACTGTCGAACATATGGGCCAAAACCACAAAGCTTAAGGACCTCATGTGAATAAGGCCATTCCACTGAGTCGAATGCTTTTGTAAAGTCGACTGCAATAGCTGCCATGGGTTTGGGGGAGTGAATGGCTTACCACTTTAGGTTCAGTACAAGACGAATATTGTCCACCGCAGCTCTGCCCTTGGTAAACGCAGCCTGAGAGGCATGGACTAGAGAGGGTATGACATCCAGCATTCAATTGGCAAGTATTTTGGGTACAATCTTGGTATCCACAGGGATTAATGATATGGGATGATAGTTTGCACAATTTAATGAATCATCAGATTTCTTAGGAATGAGGGTAAATAGCGCCTCTCGCATCATTGGTGGAAGGGTGCCATTGCTATGGGCCTCCTGCAAGGCTGCAAGCAGTGAGGCAGAACCTCTGGCTATCCTGTTTAGCCGATCACTGGAAACAGGGGAGGTACCCAAAGACTGGAGGACAGCAGATGTAGTCCCCTTATACAAAAGTGGGAACAAAGAGGAAGCAGGGAACTACAGACCAGTCAGCCTCACCTCGGTAGTGGGGAAGATCATGGAAGCACTACTGAAGGAGAGATTAGTGGAACATCTGGTTGCCAATGGACTACAGGACCCAAGGCAGCATGGTTTCACCAGGGGGAGGTCATGTCAGACCAACCTCATTGAATTTTTGACTGGGTGACTAGGGAGGTGGATCAGGGGAGGGCAGTGGACATGGCCTATCTGGACTTCAGCAAGGCCTTTGACACTGTGCCACATAGAAGACTATTACACAAACTGGGGAATATGGGTGTGGGCAGGACAGTAGTGTGGTGGGTAGGTAACTGGCTGGGTGGCAGGACACAGAGGGTGGTGGTAAATGGCTGTCACCCCACAGAGGGAAGAGTGACCTGTGGGGTACCACAGGGATCAGTGCTGGGACCGGTCCTATTCAACATCTTCATCAGTGACATTGCACAGGACCTAGAAGGCAGAATTTCACTGTTCGCTGATGACACAAAGCTCTGTAACAGAGTAGACACACCAGAGGGTGTAGACAGAATGAGAAGGGACCTGCAGAAACCTGAAGAATGGTCAGGGGTTTGGCAGTTGAAATTCAATGCAAAGAAGTGCAAGATAATGCATATGGGGCACAAAAACCCTGGCACAATATATCAGTTGGGGGGTGAGGATATAGCATGCACCAAGCAGGAAAGGGATCTTGGGGTTATCATCTCCGATGACCTCAAATTAGGGAAACAGTGTGACAAGGCAGCAGGTAAAGCAAATAGGATGCTGGGATGTATAGGCAGGGGCATCACCAGCAGGAAAAGGGAGGTCATAATTCCACTATACAAGACACTAGTGAGGCCCCACCTGGAGTACAGTGTACAGTTCTGGAGACATTACCTACGTAAGGACATAGACAGGGTAGAGAAGGTTCAAAGGAGGGCAACAAAGATGGTGCATGGGTTGCATCACAAGTCCTATGAAGACAGGTTGAAGGAACTGAACATGTACTCCCTGGAGGAGAGGAGGGAGAGGGATATGATAGAGACATACAAGTATCTCACAGGGAGGAACAGGGTGCAGGAATACACTATTTTTAAGTGAAAAGATGTTCCAGGACTAGAGGGCATGGGATGAAGTTGGAGGAGGACGATTCAGAGGAAACATGAGGAAGAATTTCTTCACAGAACGGGTGGTGGACAAGTGGAACACCCTGCCAGAGGAAGTGGTGGGGGCTGAAACAATCATGGGATTTAAGAATGCATGGGATAGACATAAAGGAATTCTGGAGGTCAGGGGTAAGGGGCAACAGACTTCTAGGAAAACATAAACTGAACTTACAAGCTCAAATGGGCAGACTGGGTAGGCCATAGGCCCTTATCTGCCGACACTGTCTATGTATCTATGGCACTGACCTCCGAACTGATCAATTGATAAAGCTCGGTGTTCATGCCATCAAGCCCCAGGGATCTACCCTTGGCCAGTTGAGAGAGCACCAGGCTCAACTCTGCTTCCATAAAGGGCTTATCCAGTGTGTCCCGCATTACTTCTGAAAGTTGAGGGATGCATGCTGCAGAGCAGAAATCCTTTAGGAGGCCACCTCTCTGATTCTGTGTCAGGGACGTATATGACTGGTACAACTTCTGATAGAATTTCCTCATTCAGGAGTTGATTTTTTTAGGGTCTGACACCACCTGCCCTTTAGCATTTTGGAGGGCATGGATACGTGAGATGGCTTGCTGCTTTTTCAACTGGTAGGCCAGCAGCTTCCCACCTTTTTCCCCACTCTCCCAGTGTATATGCTTGGCCCTGGCCATAAGCCACTCAGCCTGTTGGTGCAGTATTGAGTTTATATGATGCTTTAAACGGACTATCTCTTTAAGTTGTGCCCCATCTGGCCTGTTAGATGTGGATGCCTTGAATCTGGCCTCCTTGGTTGCCAATTCAGCTTGCAGCCCAGCAAGCTCCACCCTCCTCTCCCTGTTTTTGTGGGCCACATATGAAATAATCCGCCCCCTGAGGACTGCTTTAAAAGCATCCCAAACCATGGCTGCAGAGGTATCATCCAGCTTATTGGTGACAAAATAGTCCCGAGATACCTCCTTGACCATACTTTGAAATGCGGGGTCTTTAATCAATAAGGGATTACATCGCCATCTGGTGCCCATAGTTTCATGTCCTGCGGGTGTACATATGCAAGATACTGGGGCATGGTCCGAGATCAGAATATTGTGCAGTTTGGGGGGCACAATTCCCTGGGCCGCAGCTGCATTAACAAACCAAAAGTCTATGTGGCTATAAGTTGTGTGAGCAGCCAAGAAGAAAGAGTAATCTCTCCCTGTGGGGTGGTCCCTCCACCAGATGTCAACTATACCCCATTCCCTTATCATTTCTTGCAGAATGCCCATTGCCTTGGGGTCAGTTTGCAGGGTGGGTGTGGACTTGTCCAAGAATATGTCAGGGGTGATGTTAAAGTCTCCCCCTATCATAATAGGGATGTCCTGATGGCCAGTCACAAGAGATTCAATAGCCTGATTCAAATCCAGGAATAGTGCAGGCGAATCTGTGTTGGGGCCACATATATTGACCAGAACTACATTACCCCCCAGATGTGAGACTCTAACTACCAACCAACGACCTTGTGTATTGGTGACAGCTTTATCTATCGTTCAAGAGCAAGTTTTCTTCATTAGGATGGCGACCCCTTTCGCTTTATTTGGTGCAGAGCTGGCAGTTACTGTCCCTACCCATAATTTTTTAAGCCATGTTACAGTCCTTGCAGTAAGATGCATCTCTTGAAGAAGCGCTATGTCCGCCTGTAAACAGTGTAAGCATTTAAGTACCACTGCCCTTTTAGTGGGGTGATTCCACCCCTTCATATTCCAAGATATAAGTGTTATCCCCATGCTAGAACACAGCTCCACTATACCGGAGATTTTAAAAGGATAGGTACTCACCCACAGGCAGCAGGAAGGATAGGACAGGAATAGTAAGCAGTATAGCTGACGTGGATTAGATCAGCGAGAGCAGACAAAATGAGTAGACTAGGGAACAACCAAGTGAGTCTGACCTATTATTAAGAAGAAAGAACACAAACACAGTTTACAGCTAGAAAAGTAAAACAGACAGATCTGAAACCAATAACAATTATACCCACTTATTTGTAGGTGGAACAAGATAATTATCAACTTGTTAAACAGTAACTGTTGACAGGAACTCTATAGAGAGAAGTATACAAGCAGTATGCTATCGATATTTGGTGTATACACATTGTTGCAAGTCCTACTCTGCAAGCGAGGAAAGGCACCCTGCCGTGCTAGCCAACTATCAAATCAGGGGAGGAGGAGGAGGAGGAGTTAAGCCAAATAACATTATATGGCCCATTCCCCAGCCTCGCCAGTCATATATCTGTTGGACCACCTCAAATTACCTATGAGGTGGAACATCCAGTTTCGGCGTCAACAGCACCAAAGAAAGGAGGGGTGGGTACATACTCACAAAACTGGAGCTCTGGTTTAAACCTCGGGAGTTAACAACAAATGCTATAGGTGGCAGAAACGCCCTCTCTAAAATTCCAAGGTGAAGGGAGGGAGGTTATTTTTCATTAGATATCAGACTGTCATCAGTAAACGCATATCTAAAATGAGAGCAACACCTGTGTGGTTGCTTAATATCAGAGCGTAAACTGGGGAACCCCAACCACCCCATACCCCTATCCAAGCCCCATTAGGCACCACTAGTACATCCAAGGGGAATAATGGGGAGGGGGTGAAATAAAAAGAAGGGCAAATGAAGAGAACACATATTGTGCTCAGTCTAGTAGATTAGCCATTTCAATCAAATCTGGCGCCAGGGCATTAGCAAGAGGTAGTGGTTCCGGTTTCACTGGGGGTGCAGTAAAAGCAAGGTACTCATCCAGTTCCAGAGAGGAATCTGCCCAGGAGTCCAGAGCTACTTCCATTAGTGCCTCATCTGATACTTCAGTATAGTCCAGCTGAGCCCTAGGAGTCTCGTCTTTGGTTTGTTTAGCCGGTGGTGCTGCATCTGGACCATTAGCCGCTGTGTCCACATCACTATAGGAACACTGCCTTATCCTGGGTGAGTGAGTTCCCCGCTGCGAACTAAAAGGGGAGGCAGTGTGAAAACCCCAACGGTTTGCCTCAAAGTCTTCATGATTCTGTGACAGAGCTCTTGAAGGGCCAGATTGCCTGGGGGATCTATTTGGTAGAGGGACAGACCGACTAAGATGTGGGACCCTCCATGAGCTGTCCCCGTGCATTTGGTTCCCCCTGTTCTTATCTTTTTGTCCTGGATGCCAAAGCTTTCTGGGAGATGAAGTCTTCAGGGTCAAACTGGGCCAGTGCTTAGACGCCTTTCTCTCCACCTCATTAGGGGTCTTCGCTACTGTCTCTTTCCCATCCTTGGACACATACAGGTAGGCTAGCTGGTGAAAGCCTTATTTAAAATTGCGTTGAGCCAAAATCTTTTTGATTGAATTGAAGGCCTTCCGACGAGCAGCCACCTCAGCTGAAAAATCTCTGAAGAATGAGATCGTGACACCTCGCCAAACTATTTCTCCCAAATCCATGGCTGCTCTTAACACCTTTTCCTTGGTGGAGTATCTGAGGAGATAGGCAATTATCGGTCATGGAGCAGAGTTCACTGGCCAAGGGCATCCAGGGATCTGGTGAGCCCTTTCGACATCAATCGGGCCATGCCATTTTTTCCCCAGCATTTTGGGGATTTCTTCATTCAGAAAACACTTGGTGTTAGTGCCCTCTGACTCTTCCAGAATCCTTATAATTCTAATATTATTCCTTCTTCCACGATTTTCTTGACCTTCGGCCCTATGCCATAGAGTAGCCAGCCTGTTCTAGTGCTCCTGCAGCTTTTGTAGGATTTTGGCTTGATTCACTTCCAGCTCCTCAGCTTTCTGTTCCACAACATTCATTTTATCGTTAAGGACACATACCTTGGTGACCGTGCCTGTCAAAGGGGATGATATGGAGTCGACCCTGGACAGCAGAGTTTCAAGCAGGGTTGCTATGTGTAGGAGCGAGCTGCTTACTTCAGATGTCTGAACAGGGGGCTCTGAGGTCTGAGTCATCGGGACTCCAGCCTGCGGCGTGGAGGAGGCCATGTGTGGGTGGGATCCAGTTGGAGCTAATGCCCTTGTAGCCAAAAGAAAATGTCCTGGAGTGGACCGAGTTGCATACCAGTCTTAGAGGATGCCCAACCCCAGGATCTCTGATGAGCTCCCACTCTAGTCCAGGAGGTTGAAGGCCCAATTTGATCTTGGGCGAGTCGCGTAGGGGACCGATGCTGTCGAGCAATGAACCGCGTCCTGATCGCAAAATTTATCTCGCCGATTAGATTGGGGGGGAGCTACGGGGGCACTCTAGGGAAAATTAAGGAAAGACTGACCCTGGATGCACTCGTTGTTGCCCGGATTCACTTGGCTGGGGAACGAGCTGTGGGTTCAGACGACCATCTTCTTTGGCGTTCAATCCACACCCCTTCTGTTATTTTTTAAATGTATTATGATTTCTTGATATCTGGAGAGAGAGAAAGAAATTCCCATACTTTTTTAGTGAGGGAAGGGGGCCTGTTTTCAATGTTTACTACTTAGTTTGGGATCATAAACATGCAGATTTATTTTGATGTATGATGCAATACGTATTTATGCTTTACTGTCCTTTTATTATGATTTTGAATGAAGAAACACTATTGTATATGTATTTCTCTGTATTTCTCTCTTAAGCTATAATAAAAAATTCCCCTACTCTTTTTGAGAAGTGCCACGCGATCTTTAACATCCACCTGAACTACCACAAAAACAGGCAGATGGGACCTCAGTTTAACACCTTGTCTGAAAGATGGCACCTCAGAGTGCAGCACCCCTTCATGCTGCACTACAGTGTCAGTATTGGGATTTAACCCAAGTGCCTGGAGTAGGGCTAGAACCCACAGCCTTCTGATCTTCCAACCTCAGAGGCAAGTATGAAGCCTGTTGAGCTACTGACACTAATTGTCGGAGCCACATAGGAGGAGGCAATTCTGAGCAATCTAGGCTAACATTACTAGAGACAGAGATAGAGTCCAGTGCTCAATGCACCTCCATGTTTGTGACTGCATGTAGGTAGAAATGGGTAAGGATGGTAAGGGGAATGGATGAGGACAAGGGGCATCCATAGGGGTGAATGTGGAGTGAGACAGGGGTCCTGTGATAGGGCATTTGTAGACACCTGAGAAATTATGGTTGAAGACACTGACAATAGTAACAGGTCTAGAACAACTAATACCATCAAGCACAATATCATTCATGAAATTGGTGTGCTCACTATCCACAAAGCTCTTAATGTGGTTCTAGAATTTTTGAACATCCTCAGCAGCATCCAGCAACAAGCCCTTACAACAGGCACTCTTGGCGAGATGTATGGCCTTTTTTGCAAGCATTTCTTTTAGCCCAGTAAGCAACCAAGTCAGATGGGAGGCTAGAAGATTTAAACTAGACCCTGTTCTTATCCTTAACCTTATCATTATCCCTCAGTAAGGCATGAAGGCCCTTGTGAAGCTATATGGTGGGTGATCCTCTGAGCCTATGCCTCAACAAATGGGCATATCAGTCATGGAGAGCACTAATGCAGGAGATAAAATAATTTAGGGCCTCAGTAACCTTATTGGTATGGTAAAGTGGTGATTGGCCATGACTGACAAGTCAGTGGAGAAGGCAGTTGAGTCAAGCATTGAGAAATCCTGCAGGGAGACTTCTTTAGGAGGGCAGGAGGGTGCTCAAGCCCTCCAGATGCAATAAATAGAGGACTGGTTACTAATAGCATCTGAGAGGATGTCCGCCCTGTGATCCTATCCTTTCTGCTAGTCAGGATCCAATCAATTAATGTATGGATACTTGTAGCAAGAGAAAGCCTGTTCAGATCTGAGATGAACTAGGTTATTTTTGCACTAGTGACTAAAGAGATTTAGTAGATTTATCACATCAGTCAAGATTAAAGTCACCTAGTAAGATGATTTCATTATTACCAGCTGAGGAGGCAATACATTTAAGGAGTTTTGTTAGGCCATCCAGCCCACTTCTGGGAATTTTATAGGCATATATAATGTGAAGCTTCTTTGTACCCCCCAGCAGAAGAACAGAGCACAATGCCTCACATGGGAACAATTCAGGGAAAGGTAATTCTGAAAGATTCAGGTGTTCCTTATAATAGATTACTACACCACTTCCCCTTTTAGAGGAAGGAGGATCACACTTTAATAAGCTGTAATTTGTCAAGTAGCAAGTGGAGCCTAGTGTACAAGGCCTGAGCCAGGATTCTGAAGTACCTAGTATATCAGGTTTTTAGTGGGACACCCAAGCCTCAAATTCAGGACAGTTACCTAGTAGACTTCGTATATTAAGGTGGACCTCTAAGATATAGCCAGTGAGGGCCAGAGCTACTAAGAGGGGCTGACTGACCAGAATTGAACTCAACATCGCCTGACAAATTCATAATAATAAAGATATGACACAATATGCCCCAAATGTCAGTGGTAATTGGGCAGCCATACTGTTATAGAAGTGGTACTTTTTCACAAAAATCAGTAATAACTATAAATATATTGATTTCAGGAAATGTGTCAGGTTAGGATGAGATACCCAGACTACTGTGGCATTAGAATATGTCAAATCATATTATTCAGATGAGGCACCAACCTTAGGCAGTGGGGGGTGGGTACCATCTGTCAAGTCAAGTAGGGATAGCAGAACACAGGACTACAAATGAAAGGGATGCCATTTGGGACATATAATAAATTAATTGCTTGAAAGACATCACTGGGGGGCAGCTAAAGCATCCAACCAATAACAGTGGGCAGAGACTATAGTCACAAAACTGATTCACGTTAAAAAAAGGTAACCTTGGTGTGACCCAACAGTGGAAAGCACTGAAAGCATACCTAAAGTATGAATGTAGGTATGTTATGAACAATACCCACAACACTAGCTAACTATGATGGTATAGCTTAGCTATAACTTACTTTTCAGAATTTAGTAGCAGTGTAGGCAATAAAGAAATAGGCTAGCTGACAAACAATGGTAGCAGACCCCTGTGACAGTTAACAAGGCGAGTACAGCTGTTGTTTTTTCCTTACAGCAGTACAGTAGGACTAGCTACAGGCACAGTAAGTACAGACCACTTCTTAAGAGCACAGACTTTGGGCAGACTCTCCAGGCATCTTGGAATCTCCCCTCTGATGACTCCCCTCTATGACTCCCACTTCTGCTGTCCCACTTACCATGGGACCACTCATGTGGGAATGGTGGGGACCTGGGAGTTATAAGGGTGGTAGTCCCCCCTCATTACGAATGCTAATGGTGCAGATAGGCATTAGGTGCTTAAAATCCTAAAGCAGCCCCTGCTGCTTGCTGGTAAAATAGGTGCTTGTAAGGTGAAAAGCAAGCTTGATCAAAAGCTGGCTCACAGCTCCTGGCAGGGAGGGATAACATCCTCTCACGGCTGTTGACTGGAATGGCAACAGTGTAGGGGTCCCCAGGTAAGCCACGGTAGTACCGCCTCACAACTAGTGCTAATGACATTGACTGGCAGTAGATGTTCAAAGTCGTAAAGCAGCAACTGTTACTTGCTGGTGAAATGGGTGGTTGTAAGGTTAAAGGGAAGCCTGATCGAAAGCTGGCTTGTGGCTCCTGGCTGGGTGGGATGGTGTGTTCATTATGGCTGGTGACTGTGGACCACACTTATACGTAAGCAGTGGGAGAGAGAATTTTTTTTCTATCAATCCACTGCCAGCAGGGGTCAGCTTTAACAGATTTTAACACATTGACAGAAAAATATAACTGGAGACCCACAGATTCCTTTGGATATATGCAAAGCAGAGGCTATACACAATGTCATAGGAACACATGTCCTAATATACATCCCATCCCCAATCTTATATCAAGAATACAAATACTAACAGGGGGATCTGCTGGACTCTCTTATCTGCCATACAGATGTTGCCATCCCAGAGCGGGGAAAACAGTCAGCTGAGTACTTAAGAATGTGATGGCAGCAAGACCAAGGAATAGAAATACTCCCCCAGTAGCAGGAGAAATACATGATGTATGTTAATAAGCTAGCCTCTTCCCATCTATGGAAGAAATGTTCATGGAAATGTTTCTCACAACATTTTTGTACCTTATTGCAGCAGGTAAAATATGCTTCATGGTTTGCAATGGCCTGCTGGAGGGGACGTGGGGAAGGAAAAAGCCAACACACAAATCTTCAGTTGTTCTTGGCTCACCTACAGACAGAGCTACGAAAACTATTTGAGCCAACTTTCACCTTATCTACACAGTCCTTGTTATTTTTGAATATGCCCAAGGAGTTTAGACACACCAGTGCTACAAAAAGCCTTCTGGTCCAATTTTAGAAAGTGTTGCATTCACCGCAAGAGACTTGCAGCAGAGCATTTGATGCAAGTGGCGACTTATATTCATGTTCATGCTGTGTCCCCTAGTTACCGCCTCCCTTTAGCCTGAACACGTGGTTTGTATCTCCTCTATTTATGCCTTTTAAATATTTAAATATTTCTATCATGCCTTCCCTTTCCCTTCTGTCCTTCAGGGAGTACATGTTGAGCTCTTCTAACCTGTTCTCATAGGATCTCCCACCCATCCCATTTATCATTTTGATCACTCTTCTCTGAATCCTTTCCAGGAGCTTGATGTTTTTATTTAAGTAGGGGCACCAGAACTGAACCCAGTACTCCAGGTGCGGCCTTACCAGTGATCTATACAATGGCATGATAACTTCTGTACTTCTGGAGGTGATCTTTCTGGCTATACAACCCAACATCTGGTTGACCTTGGTTGCTGCCCTTCTGTACTGCTCTGAGTGATTTAATCTCCTTGTTACTATCACTCCGAGATACTTTTCTTTTTCTGAGACCTTTAGCCTCCCCATATAGTAGCCTGGACTTGTGCATAATCTTGCATTTCTTCGCATTAAATCCCAATTGCCAAGTCTTTGACCATTCCCCTAGTGCATCCAAATCCCTTTTGCAGAACCCTCCCCTCCTGCCCTTTGCCCACTATTGCACCAGTTTCAGTGTTATCAGCGATTAAGCTCATTTTACTCTCAACTCCCTTTATGTCAGCAAAGAAGATGTTAAAGAGCACAGGCCCCAAACTAGACCCCTGTGGAACCCAAATGAAGACAGCTCTGGGCTTTGAAAGCTGTCTCCCTACCAGCACCCTCTGCTGTGTATTGCTCAGTCAGTTTTCTATCCATGTAGCCAATTCTTCCCCTATACCCAGGGTCCTCAGTTTGCCCCCTTGCTTACCATATGACACCAAATCAAAAGCTTTGCTGAAGTCCAAGTGTAGAATATCAACTGCCTTCCCCCATCCAATGCCCTAGTGACCCAATTAAAGAAGTCCAGCAGATGTATCTTGCATGACCCCCCCTGGACGAACCCATGCTAGTGTTCATCTTGCAGACCATTCTCCTGCATGAATCCCACCAGCCTCTCCTTCACAAAGATTTCCATTAGTTTAGACAATACTGATGTGAGGCCGACTGACCTGTAGTTCCCTGGGTCATCCCTTGGGCCACTTTTATGGATGGGCACCACATGTGCTGTCCTCCAGTCCAATGGTATGCAACCAGTGTGCAGGGAGGTATTAAACACATCTGCCAAGGGTGCCGCCAGCACCTCTGCCAACTCTTTTAGCACTCACAGATGTGTCCCATACAGCCAGGGTGCCTTATCTGTCTGTAAGGAATTATGGTTAGACTGTACCTTCCTAGGTTCATAGGTTTTCAGAGCTAGACAGACTTTCATCCATAATGCTTGCTTATTGCCTAGGAATTAAAATATAGCTGTTTATGTAGTTTATTCAATTTTAATTTAAAGCTTTCTGTGGATGTACTCCCTACTGTCTCAAGTAGTGGACCATTCCAGATGATATAACTTTTTGGGTAAACCAGTTCATTCTCCTACTGGTTCTGCACTGTTCTCCTTCTAGTTGTAATGGATGAGCTCTAGTGTTGTACATCTGCTCTCTTACACTTAAACCTAATCTATCCCATAGGTCATCATCAGTAAATGCCTTAAAAGCATCCACATGTCTCCTCTGGGCCTTCTGTACTCCAGTGAAGAAGGTCCAAGTCTAGTAACTTAGCTTGGTAGTCCTTCCCCCTTTGCCCCTCTATGGCACGTGTAACTTTCTTCTGAACTCTCTCCAATATATCCTTCTCTGTCACTTTATATGGTGACTAAATCTGTGCTCTATACTCCAGCAATGGTGGAACCAAAGACTTGTACAAAGGCACAATTACCTCATGTTTCCCACTAGAAATATGCTCCAATATACAATTTAATACCCTGATGGCCTTTTGGCTAACATTTCTGCAGGGTACCCTAAGCTGCAAATCGTCAGTTATCACAATTCCCAAATCTTTTTCCTTAGTCACTTTTTTAAGAATATTCTTACCCAGGTAGTATTTGTGCTTTAAATTCTTCTTTCCTAAATGCATTATTGCACATTTATCAGTGTTTAGATGTAATTTATATTTATTACACCACCCATAAATGTAGTTTAGGGCGTCTTGAAATATTTTTGCATCTGCAGCATTTTGAATGGTTGCACCAACTCTACAATCATATGAACATACGAACATATGAATGTGCCAGCAGAAACAGACCACCCAGTCTATCTAAGTCTGCTCGAGTGTGCAGCCAACACCCCTAGTTTGCAGCTGGCCCGTTCCCCCTTTGTAATCCTACTGCCACCCCCACCTCTCCCACCTTCACTCTTCCCTGTTCCCTGTCACATGCCCTTTTGAAGCTGTTCACATATTTACATGATACCACCTATTCTGGTAGGGCATTTCATTTTGCTACCACCCTCTCTGCAAAATAGTGTCTCCTCATTTCCTTCCTAAATCTTCCCCCTTCTATTCTTAGCCCGTGCCCCCTGGTGACCCTCCCCCTCCTTAACTTAAAGATCCCATCTGCCCCATCCTTATTGATTCCCCTCAGATACTTGAATGTCTCTATCATGCCCCCCCGTCCCTTCTATCCTCCAGGGTGTACATATTCAGGTCTCCCAGCCTGCTGTCATAGTCTCTCCCCTCCATTCCACATATCATCTTTGTTGCCCTCCTCTGCACCCCCTCCGGTAGCCTGATATCATGCTTTAGATATGACCTCCAAAACTGCACACAATACTCTAAGGGCAGCCTTACCAGTGACCTGTAGAGGGGCAAGATCACCTCTCTTCGCCTGGATGAAAACCCCTTTGCTATGCACCCCAGCATTTTGTTCGCTTTTGCAGCTGCTCTCCTGCACTGGGCAGTGTTGTACATGGTCCCTGTTATCATTACCCGTAGGTCATTCTCCTCCTCAGTGATCCCCAGCTTAACCCCCCCCCAGCCAGTATTCTCTCCTTGGTTTCTTCACCCCAAAGTGCATAACCTTACACTTCTTTGCATTGAACCCCAGTTGCCACCTCTCTGACCACTCCTCTAGCTTGGGTAGGTCCCCCTACAGCTGCTTCCATCCCTCCTCTCCATCCACCACTGCTCTGATTTTGGTGTTGTCAGCAAACTGACTTACCTTGCTCGCCAAGCCCATTGGCACCCCACTCGTCACTGGCCTTGGAGTTGAGAGCTCCCCTCTCACCACCATCCATTGCAGCCTGCCACTCAGCCAGCATGTTCATCATTTTTGCCCCTACCCCTACACCAGTTAGCTTCCCCCCAAAGCTGAGCAAAAGGCACCAAATTGAAGGCCTTGCTGAAGTCCAGGTAAAGAACATCCACCGCATGACCCTTATCCAGCTCATCTGTCACCCAGTCATAATATTGTATGAGGTTGGTTTGACAAGACTTCCCTGAAACAAACCCATGCTGCCTCACATCCTGGAGGCCATTGTCCTCCATGTATGACACCAGTCTTTCCTTTAGTATCGTTTCCATGAGTTTGCACACTATGGAGGTGAGACTTACTGGACAATAATTACCCAGTTCATCCCTTGGCCCGCTCTTGTGTAATGGTACTACATGTGCCATCCTCCAGTCCAGTGGCACACATCCCGACTCCAGTGAGGTGCTGTACAGATCCACCAGTGGCTCCACCAACACATTCGCCATCTCCCTCAGCACCCTCGGGTGGATACCATCTGGCCCTGGTGCCTTGTCTACCTTCCGTGCCCTCAGTCCCTCTAGGACTCTACTTGCCTCATTTCTTCCATCTGTCGCCTCCTCTCCCCCTGTCCCCACCCTCCCAGCTCATGCTGGTAGCGGTCCTCCCTTTTCTTCCATGGGCACAAAGCAAAAGTATTCATTCAGTGCTTCTACCTGCTCCTCCTCCTTTTCTGTCCACTCCCCACTCCTTTTTATCCTCACTATTGTCTCCTTGCACTTTCTGTTCTCCCTGTTATATCTAAAAAAGTCTTTCTCACCCCCATTAATTCCCTGTGCTAATCTCAGCTCCCTCTGGGCCTTGGCTTCTTTTACTTCTCTGGTCACCTCCCTGGACCATCATGCATATTCCTCCCTACCCACTGTCCTCCCCGTCCTCCTAAATCTCTGGTGCACCACTCTTGTTGCCCTCACCACCTCCACAACCTCGCTGTTCAACCAGCATGGTTTTGTTGCTCTCCTCCCCTTATTCTGTGCCTTGGTGCAGGCTTCTGTTGCCTCTATAACCCCCCATTTAATAATATCCCATTTCTGCTCCACATTCATCTCCTGCCTTATGTACTCCAGTTTCCCTTTCAGTACTTCCTGCATCCTCCCAAAATCCACCCCCTGAAGTTTACCACCCGCGTAACTGATTTCTCTGGCTTCCCGCACATCGTGATATTAAACCACAGCATTTGGTGATCACTGTTGGCTAGTGGGTCCTCTACCTTTATTTCCCTCACTGCCTCCCCATTCGACAATCATCAGCAGACTTGTCAACCATACACTCTGGTGTTCACATTGAAGGGATGATAAATATTAAAAAGGCATAAGTCCAGCACAAATCCCGCATGAGTCCAGCACAAATCCCTGGGGCACCCCGCTCATAACCTCTGTCCAATCCGATAGAACCCTCTCTAACACTGACCCTCTGCCTCCTTTCTGTCACCCATAAGTCAATCCATGTTATAATACCTTTTGTGGATACCCATTTGACATAGAACCATTATCAGTTCCGGATAAGGTAGCTTATTAAAAGCTTTGGTAAAGTCCAAAAAGATAACATCCACTGCCTTTCCTCTCCAGTATCTTACTAGCATTGTTATAAAACTCTAATAGATTTGTTTGGCATGATCGGCCCTTAGTAGAGCCATGTTGGGTGTAGCCGTTCAAATTGTTCTCCTGTAAGAATTCCTTAATGTCTTTGTGCATTCCTCCCTGTCCTTTTCCTTGCCTGTTCTCTTAAATTTCCTGACTGTCGCCCTTTTCTGCTTTACAGTTTCCCTGAACCTCCCATGTTCACTAAGTTTGCTGGATCTCTTATTCTTCATGTTACACTTTATGCACAGGTTTCTGGCCTCAGTCAGTCTCTTCTTTATAAAGTCCCACTTCCAATTTGTATCCATCTCCTGCCTGAATATTGTTACTTCTGCACAGAGCCCAGAGTCTCTGGAATTGGCACCTAACAAATAAAAATTGCCTTGCCAAATTTAGGATTCCAAAATATACAGTACATCTAGCACTTTCTGCTGCAGTTCTTGATAGCTGAGTCATCTGAACTTTGCTACTTACATCTGTTGTGGTCTCCCGTTTGGTACTTGTTCAGCGTGCCAGCATCCAACATCAGCTGTGCTCCAGTGAAAAATGGACTGCACCGGCCTGCTTGAGCCCTAACCCACCATTCCGGTAAGGGGGGGGATGCTACCGGGGGTGGAGGCTGGTCAGGTAATGATGGGGTGGAGACTCTCCACTACAAAAGCACAGCTATGCTCAAAGTATTACACTCTTTACTTTACAGCTAACACTTTCTGCTGCAGTTCCTGATAGCAAAGTCATCTGAACTTTGCTACTTACATCTGTTGTGGTCTCCCATTTGGTACTTGTTCAGTATGTCGACAACCAGTATCAGCTCTTCCCCAGTGAAAAACGGACTATAGCTGCCTGCTTGAGCTCCAACACCAGGCCAATGGGGGGGTGGGAGGCATCGGGAGGTAGAAGCAGGTCAGGTGGTGAGGGGATGGAGACTCTCCACTACAAAAGTGCAGCTGCTCGCAGAGTGGCTGCATGTGTGAGTGTCTCATGCAGGAGTGGTGTGTCTCACTGGCAGGAGGCTGCGGGAGGCTGCTTTAAAAAACTGTTTCCTCATTGAAAGAAATGGACAATATTCATATCACTGAAATGGGTAATAAAGGTTTATTACTGCTGGGTCTTGTGATAGTGTGTGTGTGTGTATGTGTGGGGCTGCAGTTTTTTAGGGCATAATAATGAAAAAGTTGCTAGATCAATGGTGCCCAAGGAAAGACACAGAAGCAATTAACATGCTGCTCAAAGTACTGTTAGTTAATTTCAATGATGTAAACCCGGGAGTTGTTTTAAGGCTGTTAACTTTATTGTCATTTACGCTTTTATCTTTGGTGTCCTTAGGAGTGATCAGCAGTAAAACTGGAGTAGGAAGATGAAGACTATTAGTGACTTTGTCTTACCACATTATCAAGCCATATCTGTGCCTTTTGCTGGTTTTGGATAGGGGTATAGAACTTAATCCAGGTCCCCAGTCTCCTTCAGTGAGGGATTCTCCTGGCTGAGGAGGAAGAATTCAGGATTACAAGGGACAGAAAATAGCCACTTTGAACAAACAAAGTGTACAAGCACAGCTTACTGAGTAAGAAGCCTGGATATCAATTGGAGGGCTAGGCCTGTAGTTCAATGAACAAGCAGCCAGCCTCTCCCACTTCCTGAGCTATATAAGTAGTTCCTCTCAGCCTCATTGTGAAGCACTTTTTCTTTGCAGCCAGAGGCTCTGTTGGTTTGTCCTCTGAGCTGGCTGGTGCCTACTCCTCATCCTTGCTGTTTCTGCGTGTCTTTGCTGGACTCCGGTGTTTATTTTCCTGCTTCTGGTTTGTACCTTTCCTCCGGCTGTGTGCTTCCCTCTGTTTTGTGTCTCTTATTTTTGGGCCTTGTTCCCTGTTTTGCTGTGTTTTGGTTTTGTCTTTTTGGGGGGCTTTGTTTCTAAGCTCCTAGCATACTGCTACTCAGAGCTCATGCTACTGCTTTCAGTAACCTACAACTGCAACCACTGCTACTGTTTACTCCAATTACTATTATACCCAGTGCTTGTGTTTTTACACTGTTGCTCACCACGCTCAAACTACTGCAATGCAACTGCAATCAATATCTGTGTGTTTCAGCTCAACCATAGCTGCTCCATTGTGCATACTCAATTCTTTTCACCTGACACAGTCTACTTTAACCCTAGCTGTGCTGCTTATTCCTGCTCTCATTCTACTTGCAGCTTCATTGCACTACCTGGCTGTGCCTGCTTTCAGAGTATTGTCTCCATGTTTTTATTGCAGTTGCAACTCTGAGGTCAGCCAACTAAGCTCCTGCTGAGGCTGTTGATATAGTTTTATTATTAAATCTTGCCTCACCACTGAAAAATCCTAAGAGTATTTGTCACCTTGATTTGGCTATTCATGCCTGGCCGGCTTGCCCGCAGTTCAGTGCTGTTTCATTGCTATACAGTATGTTATGCAGAGCTCCGTGCAGGTCCATATATCACTACTACTGCTTATTGACCTACGTACAGGTCCACCCTTGCTTACGCTATCATTGCTCATTGCTTATGCAGATCATTGCTTCCTGCCTACTGCCATCCCCTCGGCTTCAGCCTCTGGGATTCTGCTGCACTCAGTTCTGCATTCAATTTTGCAGGGTCTCAGCACTTGATGCTCATTTTGATCTCAGCACGCTGTGCTCATTCAGCTCACCAGTTTTTCACCTCTTGAACAATTTTGGAGCATGCCAGTCATTCTATTCTGGCACAGAGTTCCTGCAGCTGGTGGTCTTGCTCTGCATGTAGTCCACATCTTGAGCATGTCCAACTTGGGGTGGGATCCTTCTCACCTGGCCCATAGCTGGGAATGTCCTCACCCCGGGCTTGGCTTTAGCTGCCTGCTACACGATAGCAGCTCCTGGTGTAGAATTTAAGACTAGTGGTGAAGACTGGAAAAAGTTACCTCCTTTGGCTCTAGTGTTCCACTATAACGGTTAGCCATTGACTTTAGTGGTTTCCCTGGCAAGGCACCTTCACCGCATTCTCACTATGACTGTCGCTGGTTCACCTGATTTGAGTTTAGGGCAGGTGGGACAGGTGAGTGCCTCAGCAATTGTTACTCTCCTCCTGTGCCTTGGATGCACGTATTGTTGCAGAGTTTTCTCGTACCTTTCCACGGCGTTTCCGCTACAGGGTTTGAGTGAGAACCTTTCTCCAAATTGGAATATTTTCCACCTTCCTTTAACTGGGTTTTCCAAACTGCAGCTGCAGAGCAGTAACCAAATAAACTATAGCAAGCCTGGAGGAAAGGTGACCTAGGCCTTGGATCCCCAGAGATTTCCTCCTCATAGGGTTTTTTTTCTCTCCTCTGTTGCCTCAGGTCATAACTGTTAGTTAGCATAGTAGTGTCCCCTAGTTCTTTAGGTAGGTTCCGCTGTTGGATGGAGGTGGAGGTAGAGGTGGAGGATGTCCTGCCATTCCCTCTCTCTCCTTAGGGAATCCCCTAATCTCAATGTTAACCATTAGTATCATGCTACTCAAACCTGGGCATTTCATTACATTATCAAACTGAGCATCTCGTTACATTATCAAGCTGCCTATGCTTTTCTACTACTACATCACAGTTACTGCTACTGCATCACAGTTACTGTTTGCTCATATGCTTCGTGTTGCCCCATTCTTTTGGGGTACGTTTGCTCTACATTTCTTTTGGGGATTCCTAAGGTACCTTTAGCCATGGGAATTGTCCCTTGGCACCTCTATGGGTGGAACCCTCTCTGAGGGTTCCATGCCTTTTGTACCCCTATAGAATGGTAATTCCTCTGGAATAGAGAGTGTGAACAGCCAAAACCAAACTAACACAGTTGCACAAGCATAACACTATACTGGCTGCGCAGGACATTGAACTGGAAGGCTAAGCCTGTAGTTCAGTGAACAAGCAGCCAGCCACTCCCACTTCCTGAGCTATATAAGCAGTTCCTCTCAGTCTCATTGTGAAGCACTTTTTCTTTGCCCCACCATCCTCCTCCTCCTCCTCCTCCTCCAGTGGTAGCACTTCTCTCCTTAGGGGGATTCCTAAGATACCTTTAGCCATGGGAATTGTCCCATGGCACCTCTAGGGGTGAAACCCTCTCTGAGGGTTACTTGCCTTTTGTACCCCTACAGGGTGGTAATTCCTCTGGAATAGAGAGTGCGAATGGCCAAAACCAAACTAACACAGTTGCACAAGCATAACACTATACTGGCTGCACAGGGTATTAAACTGGAAGGCTAGGCCCGTAGTTCAATGAACAAGTAGACAGCCACTCCCACTTCCTGAGCTATAAAAGCAGTTCCTCTCAGCCTCATTGTGAAGCACTTTTTCTTTGCCCAACCATCCTCCCCTCCTCCTACAGCAGTAGCGCTTCTCTCCTTAGGGAAATTCCTAAGGTACCTTTAGCCACAGTAATCGTCCCGTGGCACCTCTAGGGGTGGAACCCTCTCCGAGGGTTCCTTGCCTTTCGTACCCCTACAGGGTGGTAATTCCTCTGGAATAGAGAGTGTGAATGGCCAAAACCAAACTAACGCAGTTGCACAAGCATAACACTATACTGGCTATGCAGGACATTGAACAGAGGGTTTGGATGTGATCTGCTTAAATGAAACATGGTTAAAACCTCAGGTATTAGATGAGCAACTATTAATAAAAGGATATAGATTGTTTAGGTGAGACAGGCAAGGAAAGAAGAAAGGAGGACGAGTTTTACTTTATGTCAAAGATAAGTTTCTGGTGCAGAAAATAGAAAAGGGATCTTTTATTGATCAATTGATTATTTGACAATAAAAATGATGTTCAGAGGGCTAAAGGAAAACATATTTTTTAAGCCATTTTTATCGGTCACCAAAATCCACGGGTAATGATGTACAATTTTTCCAGCATCCAGTCTCCCACCACGATAACAGGAGGGAACATATGATGTGGAGGACTAAAACCTGGACTAGGAAATTTGTGGGAAAACAGGATATAAGAATAGACTAGCTTCTTATGGACTTTATTAGCTAGTGACTAGCCCCACACATTTTAATTATAACACAGAAACATAGACTTTGACGGCAGATAAGGACCACCTGGCCCACCTAATCTGCCGATTTCCCTACCTATTGGATAAGCTGCAGATCCTAGTTAACCAACAGCCTACTTCTTCCTATTCCCCACAAGAATTGCCTTATGTCTGTCCCATGCATTCTTAAATTCCCCCACTGTTTTGGACTCACGACCTGCTCAGAGAGCCTGTTCCATGTGTCCACCATCCTCTCCATGAAAAAATACTTCCTCAAATTGCCCCTGAGCCACCCCCCATTTTCAAATTGTGTCCCCTTGTTCTTGTGCATCTCTTTTTTTGAAAGATGCTACTCTCTTTGACTTTGTTGATTCCCTTGGGGTACTTAAAGTTTCTATCATGTCCCTGCTCTCCCTGCTTTCCTCAAGAGTATACATATTAAGCTCTTTTAGTCTCCCTCTCTCTCTCTTTGTATGGCTTCTGTTGTAGACCTTGTACCATTTTAGTTGCCCTTCTTTGAACTGGCTCCATCCTGTCTATATCATTGTGGAGATGGGGTCTCCAGAACTGCACGCAGTACTCCAGATGGGGTCTCACCAACTGTCTGTACAGAGGGATAACTACTTTCTCTTTTCCACTGGTGATACATCTCCCTATACATCCCTGTACCCCCCAGTCATCCCTACTGCCTTCTCACATTGCTTGCTTACCTTTAGGTCATCTGATATAACTACCCAAGGTCCCTTTCCATTTTTGTTGTTGTTACTACCTCCCCCC
Organism: Neoceratodus forsteri; assembly: GCA_016271365.2. Lineage (NCBI taxonomy): Eukaryota > Metazoa > Chordata > Ceratodontiformes > Ceratodontidae > Neoceratodus > Neoceratodus forsteri. The sequence goes on from CM057449.1 coordinate 1,746,555,807, forward strand.
ACCCATTGTGTACTCTTCCCCTTGGATTTTGTTTTCCAGGTGCATTACTTTGCACTTTTTTTGCATTGACTCTAAGCTGCCATACTTTTGACCATTCCTCCAACCTTGCTAAGTCCCTTCTTATCCTTTCCACCCTCCCCCTTGTGTATCAACCATGTTGCACATCTTTGTGTCATCTGCAAAGAGGCATGCTTTTCCTTCCAGTCCCTCTGCAATGTCACTTATAAAGACATTAAAAAGGACTGGACCTAATAATGAACCCTGTGATGCCCCACTAGTAACCAGCCTTTCTTGGACTCCATTTACTACTACCCTCTGTGTCCTGCTGTCCAGCCAATGTTTTATCCAGGCTACCTCTCTGAGACTGTGGGACTGTGTTAAATGCCTTGCTAAAGTCTAGGTGAACCATGCCCACAGCCCACAGCCCCTCATTGGTCTACTACTTTGATCACCCAATCAAAGAAATCTATTAGATTAATCTGACATGACCTTCCTGCTGTAAATCCATGCTGCCTTGGGTCCTGTGCCCCGCTGGCCTCTAGGTACTCAAGAATTCTTTCATTCAGAAATGATTCCATCATTTTCCCTACCACTGAGGTCACGCTAACAGGTCTATAGTTTCCTGCCTCTGCTTCACTCCCACTTTTGTAAAGGGGAATCACATCTGCCCTCCTCCAGTTCTTAGGTACCACACCATCCTCCAATGATTTGTTAAAAAGGGTAGTCAGTGGTGTCACTAGTTCTCCCCTTAGTTCTTTTAGAATTCTGGAGTGAATCCCATCAGGTCCCATTGCTTTGTCCACCTTCAGTTTTAGGAGTTCTTTCAGAATTCTTTCTTCTGTGAAAGGACTGGTATCAATCTCCCTATTTAGAGTGCTTTTATTGATTGGATTATGTACCTCCCCCCCTCCTCTTCTTTTGTGAATACTGAGCAGAAGTATTAATTCAGTATCTCTGCTTTTTCACTATCCATCTCTGCCCACCTACCCTCCCCTTTATTAAGCCTCGCTATCCTTCCCTTGATATTTCTTTGCTCCCTAATGTACCTATAGAAGGTTTTATCCCCCTTCTTAACCAAGTTGGCTATATTTTCTTTGGTTTGGGCCTTTGCTATTCTGATTGCCTTCCCCATTTCCTTCTGCTTTAACTGGTACAGCTCTCTGTTCTGATCCTTTTGTGTTTCCTTATACTTACTGAATGCTTTTTCTTCCTAACCTTCCACGTCATGTCATTTGAGAACCATAGTGTTTTTTTCTTTCATTTTAATTTGTTTATTTGCTTCATATAAAGACATTTTCCCTCTGTGATGGCAGTTTTGTGGTTTCCCAATTGTTCCTCCACACCTCCTTCTTGCTTGTTTGCTAGTGCTTTTCTGAGGCACTCTCCCATTTTTACAAAGTCAGCCCTCTGAAAGTCCAGTATACTTACTTTAGTATGGCTTGGCTCTGAGGCTGTATTTATTGTGAACCACACTGTTTGGGGGTCACTTGTTCCCAGATGGCTACCCACTTCTAGATCTGAGATCCTCTCTCCATCAACATTTGAGAGTACCAGGTCTAAAATTGCTCCCTCCCGAGTTGGATTCAACACTAGCTGACTGAGGCATGCCCCATGAAGGGCATCGATAATGACTCTGCTCTTGGATGTGGCTGCAGCTAAGGTGCTCCAGTTAACATCTGGCATATTCAGGTCCCCATCAATAATATCTCCCCTTTCTCTGCCATCCTGAGGAGGCCTTCTATCATTTCTTTGTCCATTTCTTCCCCCGAGGCAGAGATCTGTATACAACCCCTGTGTGGATTGTGGTGCCATTTACGGTCTCCAGGGTGACCCACAGTGCCTCCTCTTCTCCCTGTTTATCCTTGAGTTCTGTTGCTTTGATCCCTTCCCTTATGTAGAGAGCTACTCCTCCTCCCCTTCTACCCTCCCTGTCCCTCCTGTAGATTGTGTACCCTGGTATGTTGCAATCCTAGGCACGGTTCTCTGTGTACCATGTTTCTGTGACTGCCACGATATCCTCTTTCATAAAGGCCACCAGTTCAGGGAGCTTGTTACCTAGACTATGGGCGCTGGTACTAATTACCTTCAATTTTTTTATGGCCTTACCCCTTTTTGCCACATCCCTGTCCTTACTGGCCTTTGCCTTTTTCTTCATTTACCCCTGCTCTTCTCCTCATCTACTTCTCTATCCTATTGTTTACCTCACTAATTACCTGATTTTTTTTAGTGGGGGCTAGGATTGCCCTGCTCCTTTTCAGTGCCTCCCCCATAGCTAGTTTAAATGCCTGCCAATAAAGCATTTAAACCTATTAACTAGGATCCTGGTTCCCTTCCTGGACAGATGCAGACCATTGCTCCAGTATAAGCCTGCATCCTTACAGGTGGACCCCTGTCCCAAATGAAGCCAAACTCCAGAACTCTGCAGCAGTTTTTCAACCATTGATTGAATCCCATGATGCAGAGTACCCTAGCATCAGCCATGCCATAGACAGGCACCACCTCCAAGAAGGTTACCATGCATGCTACTTTTCTAAGGCCCCTCCCCAACCCCACAAACTCTTCCTGCACTGCTCTGATCCTTTTCTGAGCCAGATCATTTGTACTTAGGTGGACAACATCTAGTTCCATCCCCCATGCAGCTGCTCCTGTGATTCTGAGGCCTTGCTCCCTGTTCTTTCATGCCATGACACCAGCTAGGCACCTTACCTCCCTCTCCCCCTTCCCCAGTTCTACCCTCCTAACAATAGACTCCCCCTACAGGAGTTGTTTCCTTCCCCTGTGGGGTCCCATGCCACCCTCCTGTGAGTCTCCTTTGTGGAGGTTCCAAGCATCCTCCTTGGTCTCCACTGTGGGTGCCTCCATAGAGGAACCACACTCTGCTAGAATGATGTACAAACTGTGGAGAGCTACACCTGGAGGGATGCGACTCTGTTCCACCACCTTAACCTTCCCTGAACCCACTGTGGTCCAACCGCTCCTCTTTCTTGGCAACCTCTGAGGCAGTGGCAGCAGCCCAGGTGCTCCCTGGGTGGGAGAGGAGGTCCCCTGAATCCTAACCAATTCAGCCTGGAGATAAGCAACCTCATCCTTCAGCCCAGAGAGGTGGCTGCAGATGGGACAGCACTGCATCCTCCAGAATGTCTCCCGGAAGACTGCTGCTCCACAGCCACTGTGCTGCACCACTCACAGCATGTCTTATTTGTGACCCCCAACTACTGTTTTGCATGCTTACTCTTTCCTCTGTCTGTTTATGTATTTACTTTTTATGTTTGATATATATATATATATATATATATATATATTATATATATGTATATACAGTATATATATATATATATATATATATATATATATATATATATATATTCCTCCTACTTTCTTACTGCCTCTGTGCCCTTAAACCTCTGCTGTTTCTCTTCTGAGACAGGAAGTTCCTATATTCCTCAGTAGACTCCTCCTTACTTGCTCAGAGTCAGACCTCCAGCAGCTGTGGGGGGGGGGTGGAGAGCTACTCTTTTCCTTCTAGGATGGTGAGTCTTTTGTGCCTCTGTTATCACTCCCTTCCTGCTCCCAAATAGGAAGTTCCTGTCATCAGTCAAATCCTGTGCCTATAAAAGTAGAACTGGCTAAGGGTGGGGGGGTGATGGAGGGGAGGGAGGGAGGGCAGTATAGTCCCAGTAGAGTAGTAACGTTCTAACAACACCTCCTTCCTCTTGTTGTTCACTGCCAAAACTATCTAGGGTAGATTTAAATGCAAACACTTAGCTTCCTGTTGCTTAAGCCACTCCCCCAATTTACAGTTTCCTTCTTCACCTACTGTAGCTAACTGCACCGATAGTATTCACGTCACCCAACTCAGACAAACACACTAACTCTTATATTTTGTTATTTTTACCCTAAATTAAAGGTCCCAGTAGTAGAGTTATAGTTCTTTAGTCCTAGTAGAGTAATAAAGTTCTAAGAGCACCTTCTTCCTCTTGTTGTTCTCTGCAAAAAGCTAGCTAGGGAAGATTTAAATGCAAACATCTGGCTTCCTGTTGCCTAAGCCACTCCCCAGATTCACAGTTTCCTTCTTCACCTAGTTAATTGCACAGATAACAATTCACTTCACCCAACTCAAACACACTAACTCTTCTATTTTGTTTTTACCCAAAATTGAAGGTCCCAGTAGTAGAGTTATACAGTAGTTCTTTAGTCTCAGTAGTGTAGTAAAGTTGTAACAGCCCCTCCTTCCTCTTGCTGTTCTCTGCTAAAAGACAGGAAATCATACAATATTAGATTGGTTGGTTACAAATTGACTGGATAATATATTGCAATGGGAGATTTTACCCAGTTCCATTTCAGACCACTGCCCCTTGCTTTACTTAAGGAAACATAAAAAAGATACATTTCTCTTAAACTAAGTGAGAGGAAATGTGTTGGAAAGTTGGCAGAAAGTAAATTTTTACAAGATTTAGCTCATGTTGATTTGAAATTAATAGAACTATGTGATCACCGTGAGATGCTAGCAGCCTGGTTAATAGGAGTATTACTTATACTTACAGAAGCAAATATCCCAATGGCAAAACAAAGAGTCAAGGGAAATTATTCACCCTGGCTCAGAAAAAATGTACAGCAATTAATGAAATTGAGAGATGAGGCAAAGAAATTATATGTGAATACAAGCGATCGTAAATACTTAATTGCATATAAACAAAAATTAAATTTAGTAAAGAAAGAATTGAAACAGGTTAACTCAAAGTACTTTCAGCTGCAAGAGTTAAAAAATGCATAGTTAGTCTGGTCTTTTTTCGTAATGTCAGTAGGCCTGTTACACTTGGGTTATGCCCCCTATCGTCCCACATACACCTCACATACACCTCACACTGTATTCCTGGTCTATTGTACTGTAATACTGCTATTTTGCACTATGCTAATACTGATCATGCATGATTCATTATACCTCACTATAATACATTTATCTAGATTATGCTTGTCTTTTATAGATATTCCATATATTATCTACCTAATTACTGATAAGATGACTCAGAGGGATCATTAGTGATTATTGTATACTTATATTCACATATAATTATATGTAGTGTATTTTACACTCAGATATGCCATATAATAGGCCTGTCAGCAGTTCTCTTTGTCTCTAAGCAAGCTGACAGAAAAAGAAGGCCTTTGTTATGTCTAATATTTTATATTGTATGTAAGTAAGAAATGTTCATGTAGTTTTAAACTGTCAGCATTTCTTTTGTCTAAGCTATAATGCTAATGGAAGCATATTCTGTCTCATATGATAATCATTAGTAATTCTGTCTCCTAAGTCATTCTCCAATGGAGAATGACTTAGGACCAATACATATTGTTTCTCATATCTGTAACTATGTTGTAATCTCTGTTGCTATGCTGTTATCTGTAGTATATAGTTGTTCACAACCCATTGTAGCACGCTCGAGACACTACTGTAGCTTCTCTAGAAGGGCAGAGAGCTGGAGCGTGGGGGGAGATAGAACAAGATCTTAGAGAACCTAAGATCTACAATTCTGGAGATCATGTACATTCTTCAGGAGTGGGGAGAAACTCATCTCCCTTGTGATTTTCTTTGTCACATGCTTGGCGTAAGTAGCATAATAAACTTTATTAGTACTCCTTGTTTGTTTATGAATGTTTCTTGGCAGACTCTGAGACACAAGAATCTGTATTATTATGATTATTTTTACTGTTTACCCTACACACCAAGAGTGTTTAGACAATAGGCCAAGGGTGAGATCAGAGATACATTTTCTGGTCAATGGGGACTTAGTAAATACAGGAGAGAAGGAAATAGCAGACCACGTTAATGCATTTGTAATAAATACAACAGGAGAAGATGTATTTATTTCCATCTAGGATTATAATCCCTTTGAGTGCAAGGTGCTTTTTTACAAAGGTTCCACATCAGTAATAATAATGTAATGTAATGTCAGTAATGTAAAGAAACAATATTCAAAATAGACCATATGTCCAGGAACTTCAAGATGCTGGGAATTGGGATGACGGGTTTACATTTATCCCTATTCTCCAAGAAGACATGTTGAGTCATTTACAAACACTCAATGAAAGGAAGAGTTGTGGGCCAAATTTTCTTTTTCCAAAAATATTGAAATTGGTGGCAGTCGAAATATCTGTCTCATTAACAAATTTGTTTAATCTGATTATTTCTAAGGGTACCATGCCCTCAGTTTGGAAGGAATCTATTGCTGTTCGTATTTTTAAATTGGGGATAGGTCAAACAAAATAAATAATAGACCCATCTCTCTTTTGCCAATACAAGAAAAGTTATTGGAAAAATGTGTTTTCTAGGCAATTGGTGTCTTATTTTGATTCGAAGGGTTTATTGTATGAGTAGCAGCATGGTTTCAGATGGGGTTATGGAATAGAAACTGCTCTGTTTGGGTTGTCAAGCACTGTACTTGATGCCTGTGATAGGGGACTGATGATGGGTGTGGTGTTCATTGACCTGACCAGGTGTACAAAGCAATGGGGCCTGATGGGATTCATCTCAGAATTCTAAAAGAACTAAGGGTAGAACTAGTGACACCACTGACTACCCTCTTTAACAAATCGTGGGAGGATGGGGTGGTACCCGAGGACTGGAGGAGGGCAGATGTGATTCCCCTTCACAAAAGTGGGAGCAAGGCAGAAGCAGGAAACTACAGACCTGTTAGTTTAACCTCAGTGGTAGGGAGAATGATAGAATCACTTCTGAAGGAAAGAATTGTCGAGTATCTAGAGGCTGGAGGGGCACAGGACTCAAGGCAGCATGGATTCACAGTGGGAAGGTCATGCCAGACAAATCTGATAGATTTCTTTGACTGGGTGACCAAAGTAGTAGATCAGGGAGGGGCTGTGGACATGGCCTACCTAGACTTTAGCAAGGCATTTGACATAGTCCCACACAAAAGATTAATATACAAGTTAGCCAGCCTGGGAATGGGTCCCAAGATGACAGCCTGGGTAAAGAATTGGCTGGAGAATAGGACACAGAGGTAATAGTAAATGGAGTCCATTCTGAAGAAAGAGGGTTACTAGTGGGTACCGCGAGGGTTCAGTATTAGGACAGGTCCTCTTCAATGTCTTTATAAGCGACATTGCAGAGGACTGGAAGGAAAAATATGTCTCTTTGCAGATGACACAAAGATCTGCAACAGAGTTGATGCACAAGGTGGGGTGGAAAGGATGAGAAGGGACTTGGCAGGTTAGAGGAATGGTCAAATGTATGGCAGCTTAGATTCAATGCTAAGAAGTGCAAAGGTAATGTACCTGGAAACAAAAACCCTGGGAAGAGTACACAATGGGGGGTGAGATACTAACAACAACAAAAATGGAAAGGGACCTGGGGGTAGTCATATCAGATGACCTAAAGGTGGGCAAGCAATGTGAGAGGGCAGCAAGGAGGGCTGGGGGGATACTGGGATGTATAGGGAGAGGCATCACCAGTAGAAAACAGGAAGTTATTATCCCTCTGTACAGACAGCTGGTCAGACCCCATCTGGAGTACTGCGTGCAGTTCTGGAGACCCAATCTCCACAAAGATATAGACAGGATGGAAGCTGTCCAGAGGAGGGCAACTAAAATGGTGCAGGGTCTGCACTGGAAGACATATGAAGAGAGACTTAAGGAGCTTAATATGTATAGCCTCGAGGAAAGGAGGGAGAGGGGGGACATGATAGATACTTTCAAGTACCTCAAGGGAATCAACTAAGTCCAAGAGGGTAACATCTTTCAAAAAAAGAGGTGTGCAAGAACAAGGGGGCACAATTTGAAGATAGAGGGGTGGCTCAGAGGTAATTTAAGCAAGTATTTTTTCACAGAAAGGGTTGCGGATGCATGGAACGGCCTTCCGGAGGAGGTTGTGGAGTCAAAAACAGTGGTGGAATTCAAGCTTGCATGGGACAGTCATAAAGCAATTCTAGGGGGTGGGAGTAGGAAGAAGTAGGCTGCTGGTTAACTAGGATCTGTAGCTTATCCATTAGGTAGGGAATTGGGCAGACTGGGTGGGCCAAGCAGTCCTTATCAGCCATCAGATTCTATGTTTAGGGCCTTCAGCATAGTGAACAATGTGTTACTGTTGCAGAAACTATACTCCTCTGGAATTACTGAGACCAGTCTGGAGTGATTTAGGAGTTATCTAACTGCTATGGTGCAGAAGCTGAGGATAAGCCATTCCCTATGTGAACTACTGCAAATGAGGTCAGGTGTCCCCAGGGATCAGTACTGTGACCCTTATTGTTTTCCGTCTTTGTGAATTACTTGCTAGATGTACTCACAGAGACAGAATGTATACCATATGCTGATGATACAGTCTTTTTCAGCTCAGGCCAATCTACTGAAGAAATTAAAAGGGCACTGCATAAAAAAACTGATAAAGTGGCTGATGCAGAACAACCTGAAATTGAATGAGAAGAAAACTAATGTGATGTTTGGGACATTGCAGAGGGTGGCCTGGGCTAGAGAAAGCTTGTCTATCAAAGGTAGTAATAGGGTTGAAATCTCAAGAGTGCAGTCATTCAAATATTTAGGTTTTCACTTGGACCCTACATTCAGCCTAATGAGCCATCTGGAGAAAATAAGGAAAACAAAACATCAGAAGTTGGGCTTCCTTTATAGGAAAATCAATTCTTTAACTGGCGAGGCATGTACTGTATGGCTATAGCTAAACAAATACTGTTGCCAATTCTGGATTATGTAACAGTTTTGTATATGAACCAAGGTATCTCATTTATTATTAAGTACCCACTTATCTTGAATAGTATTTGTTGATTTGGCTTGAGGGTTCCGACAAGGGCCCGTCATTCTTTCTTGTATGAGAAGATGAATATTCTGCCACCAGTACAATGAACTGCATGTATTGCAGCAGTTTTTGCATTTACAATTTACCACAGCTCCTTACCTCTATGTCTTTCTAAGAAATTTATTCAGCATAATGGTTTATATTCAACCAGATAAAAAATGTATTCTCTCTTTTATCCAGTTTTACCAAAAGTAGCCACAAGCCAACGTTCTTTTACCTGGTTTGCTCCTACACTCTTAAACAATCTGTTATCCTTAATTAAAACTACATAGAGAATAGTGGATGGGCATCCATGCACAACCAGCCTGTTGTGCCACAGAGGGGCTCTGATAACATCAGACCTCGAGAGCGAAGCTTGAGAGGTCCGGTGGTATCAGAACCCCGAGGTGGCGCAAAAGGCTAGTTGTGCATAAGGATGCTCATCCATTATTTTATATAGTGTATAGCACCCAGAAAATCACCTACAGTTCTTTTTTAAATCAGCCTTTTACTTTTTGTATGCGATGCACTGTTCAGTGGTAACGGGTGGTTTCCAGGGTTGCCGAGTGGTTGCTAAGGAGGAGGCGTGGCTATGTGTCTGGCATGACTTTCTATTGGCTGGCAGAAATATTGGGAGGGTTAAAAAAAAAACATGGCAACCATAACGCTCGCTAAGCAAGAGGGCTGTGGAGAGGGGGGGGCATTTTTTTTTAAATTTGTTTCCGAGTCTATATATCTGGTTGATGCTGCATGTCCTCATATCTTTTTGATCCGGCATCATGTAAGGTCCGATGTGACTATCGCCGCAGGAGCGTGGATCCATCCATTTATTATTATTTTTTTTTTATTCAGAAAGTTTTACAAAATTTTCACAACAACACTTGTTACAGTGTGACCAGAACATTGACACATATCTAATCACCCAACTCCCCCCCCCATCCCAAACCCTACACCCACTGTTGGAGCGATCCCTTAATCTCCAAAAACAAAACTCACTGTTCTAAATATATCCCATTAAAGACATAACCAGTAGATTAAACTGGAGAGCACGAGCCTTGGATGCCAACTAATACAAATAGAGCGCATATAATTTGCCCCACTTTTTGTCAACCCACCCCTGGATTATTGCGCAACCTGCAGACATCTTCTCTATCCTGAGACAGAAGGACATCTCTTGTAACCACTCTGCGCATGAAATAGTGGTTTGATCCAACCAGTGCTTGAGAACTAATTTTTTGACCGTCATTGATATAAGGGAAATAAGAAACTTCCTTTCCATGACCATAATTGAGGATAGATCCCCCAATATACATATCTTCGGGGTAAAACATTTTCCTAATCCTAATAAGGGATCCATTTGGGATTGGATTTTTGTCCATAATGGTGCAACTTTCTCACAGGTCCAGAAAATGTGCAACATTGTCCCTTCGCTTTGGCCACATCTAACACATGTCGAGGATTGTCCTCATCCCATTTTAGCTAATTTGCATGGAGTAAAGCATGTATTATTTAACACTTGAAACTGAGTAACCTTAAGCCTGTCTTGTGTAATATACTTATGCAAATCCTTCCAAATCTCCGACCAGATAACTCCATGATTAGGGATAAGCAAATCCCAGACTGCAGAGGCTGATAACACATCCGAATGGAGCCTATCCAGGAGGCAACTATATATCAATGAGATGCCATGCAGCCGGCTAGCCAGCACAACAATCTGCTCCGTTAAGTCATTTAGTCTAGAGGGGACATACACCTCCCCAAATCTCTGTTGGAGTAAATGGCGCAGTTGGAAAACTTTGAAACTACACTTGGCCTGAGCATGAAGCTTATCTAAAATCGCAGTATGGGACAGTAGGCCACTAACTTGATAAAAATCAGCTACTTGCAGGCCCTGCAGCTGGGGCATCCAGTTCTTTGTGATCATAGAGTCCCCCACCCTGAGATTGGGGTTATCTACAATTTCCTGTACTACATCTTTATTCAGGGAGCTATTTAAGCAGGCACAAACCTGGGCAAAGATTTTAATAGATGCACCAATTGCTGACTGTTTAATCACATCTGGAAGTGCCCTTGGGGGTACAAACAATGAAGCTAGCGGGGATATCCGGACACCAGCAAATATTTCCCTCTCAATTTGTATCCAGATGGGGTTGTACATGTTTCCTATATTATTAGAAGTTGAGGACATCCACCTTCCTATTTTATATAAGTGACTGGCCCAGTGATAGTATAGCAAATTAGGCAACTTAAGTCACCCCCCCTTAGGTAAAGTAAGCTTATTATATGGCCTTCTAGGACTCTTATTTAACCATAAAAACTCCGATATAATAGCGTGCACCTTTTGGAAGAAGGAGACAGGCAACCAGATGTTACTCATGTTTAACGGAAAAAATAACCTGGGAAGCACATTTATTTTAATAATATTAATCCTCCCCCATAGTGAAATAGGTAAGGATTTCCACCTGAGAAGGTCATGTTGAAGGTTCTGAATCAGATCCTCCATGTTCAACTTATGGTAACACATCGGATCTGGTGTCAAATGAATCCCCAGATATTTCAACGATATTGGGGACCATTTCATACCAAATTTATGAAACTCTTGCCGAAATGTATGAGGATTAAGGGGAAGAATTTCAGTTTTACTACAATTCAAACTATAATTAGAAAACTTACTAAACTCCTTTACAATTTCTAACACCGCCTCCAAGGAGGCTACCGGGTTGGCCAGATGCAGGAGGATATCATCAGCATATACCAAAACTTTGAGATTATTTGTGCCCACATATACCCCTTGTACCTTGCTTGAGGCTTTAATTCTCCTTATCAAAGGCTCTAAATACAAATTGAAAAGTAATGGGGAAAGAGGACAACCCTGCCTAGTGCCCGAGTGCAGGGAGAAACCAGAAGAGAATACTTTATTGCAAAAAACTTTGGCTGTGGGATTTGAATAAATCTTCTGAACCCAAGTAATAAATTCTGTGGAAATATTCATATATTTCAGTGTTGACCACAGAAGGCACCAATCCACCCTATCAAAAGCTTTTTCAGCATCTAAGGATATTAATGCTATGGGATTTAGGGTAGATTGAGCCACCTGAAATATATTATTTAATTTACGAAAGTGGTCAGACACCGACCTTCCCGGAACAAACCCCACCTGTTCAGGACTAAGTAGAGGATACCACACTTTCTGTACCCGATTAGCCAGAATTTTAGTAAGAATTTTTAAGTCGTAATTCAACAAAGAGATCGGCTGATAGCTAGAGGGACATTCTGGTGGTTTACCAGGTTTCAAAAGGAAAACAATCATCGCCTCTAGAATAGATGGGTCCAAAACCTCATTAGAGAGGATGTATTGATAAAACTCGACTAATAAAGGGGCTAACTCTTTCTCAAAAACTTTGAAAAAATTAGAAGGAAAGCCATCCGGACCAGGGGATTTGTCTGGAGTTAAAGCTCTGATGGCCTGCGTTATCTCTGCCAAGGTTATAGGGGTTGTTAACACTTCCTGATCCACCTCCTGCAACAGGGGAAGCCAGGACCCTGCCAGATATGCCTCAGTATCCTCTCTTGTTGGAGGATCAGACCGGCGGCCGTATAAGTTTGCATAAAAGCTTCCAAACACTGAAACTATTTCCTTTGGAAGAGTTTTCAAAGTACCATCTGCACCCTGAACTGCTTGAATAGTTCTTAAATTATCTAATTGCTTCTGGTGCAATGCTAGGAGCTTTCTGGCCTTTTCTCCCTGATCAATATATGTCACTTTTGTTCTAAGAATAGCAAACTCAGCCTTCTCCCTGAGAAGATCTGAATATGCATTCCTCAAGGCCAGAAGGTCCGCCATTACCCCATGTGGAGATGTAGACTCTGAATTCTGTTCCAGTGCTCTAATCTGCTCTAACAACTTCCTTGCTTGCTCCTCCCTGATCTTCTCCTCTTTGTTGCCAACCGAATGAATTCGCCTCCTATGTAGCACTTCAGAGCACACCAGACCTGGTCCATCCTTGGGATGGACTCCACATTGATTTCCCTGAATTGCTCAATCAGAGTGCGAATTTTATCAACAATAAACTTATCCTTCAGCAATTGTGTGTTTAATTTCCATCGAGAGTCTTTCTGCTGTTCTGTTCTAAAAGAGATGTGCAACCACACCACCGCATGGTCAGATATTACTATCGGCTCTATCCCCGCCCCAGTAACTCCTGCCAACAAAACAGAGCTTATCAAAGAAAAAAAATCAAGTCTGGAAGCTGTTTGATGCACCTGTGAATGAAATGAGAAGGCCTTAATTGATGGGTTCAGGATCCTCCAAGGATCACACAATCCCAGGAGATCCGTCAGCTCGTTTAAAGCTTTCTGGGCTGGAGTCGCAGCTCTAAGGGGCGAACCAGATTTATCGAGCAGATGGGATTGGACCAAATTCCAGTCCCCTCCCAAAATAATGGGGTTTGGGAGGAAGGAAGCAAGCTTACCTGCCAGACCAATAAGGAAATCTGGGTCACCCCCCACCGGTCCGTAAATACTGCCCAGAACTAGTGGTTTCCTTGCAAGTAAACCACTGACAAAAATAAATTTACCATTTGGATCCTGTATAATATTCTCTGGTTGAAATGGAATAGATTTCATAATCAGTATCATTACCCCTCCTCGGGAGCAGGAATCTCCAGCAGCAAAGACCTGCTGTACACCCAGCCCTTTAAACTTGTTTTCTTCTGAAGCCAGAAGATGTGTCTCCTGCAAAAAAATGATATTAGCCCACAACAGAGCTGTGTGTTTAAGTATAGCAACCCTCTTAGCATGCTCTCGTGCTCCCCTCACATTCCACGACACTATCTTATATATGGAATCCGCCATGTAACTCAATTGGATGTTCAATCCAGCAATAATTATTCCCTTCTGTCATGATCGCTCCAACCCCACCCCCAACCCCCTCTTCACCCAATATCTCCTACCACCCCTATCCCTCCCCAGATTAAGCCTACCCCTCTGACCCTGCTCAACAAACTATATACAAAAGCTCTCCTCCCAAGCTGGAGAGTTACCACCCTCCAACCCTCTTTGGAAACCAAAATTATATCTGACATCCAAGTCATTAGCCACCCTTTTACTAGTAGCCCCATTAACTAGTCCTTTCTTACTTGGCCCCAATAAACCCAAGAGGTAGCCCTTCCCTATTTCTGGGTTGTGATCCAATGCACTCCACAGCACTATGGTGCCATCCCCCTGCCCATTCTGAAATCAGTCAATGAGCCCAGAATATCAGAGTCACTTATAGATTCCGATTATGTTAACCCTGAGACCGCCCATCTCACTCGCTTATAAACGAAACTGTGTTGAATCAATCACCCGAGTTCCTCCCATAATTTATTTTCAAGCATGGTCCTTGAACTTTCTTATTATTTTGAAAGAAAGCCCATAAGGTTTAAACCCATGCGAGATGTATGCTGCCATGCGCTGGAGAACTTGTTTCCCATTGGAAACTTTAGCCGTGCACTGTGCATCTCCCATATGTTCCCCGGGAACTTTTCCCTCCTGGTTTGTTCCTGGTCCAGACATGCGGTCCCCCGCACAGACACGCAGTGGCCTACAGACCAAAGACATGCAGGCAACATGAATTCCCTCCTCCTCGACAGCCCGGAACAGATCCCCATCCAACCTCGTCCTCCCCCCCAGAATAAACAGCCACTGCGGAGATACAAAACTCCAGGTCAATACAGTCTCACGTCTTAATTTCGAAAATCTCCATGGATCTAATGATTAACAGAATAATGTTCAACAGAATTCCCCTCCATAAGTCTACTGAAATTCCAGCTGCCTTAACTCTTTTTAAATAGTTCAGGAAGCTTGTTGACCAAATCATCCAGCGCTCTCTCCAGAGTCTCATGAGCAGCCCAATTGTCCTTTATCTTAATTAACAAGCGTGAAGGATACTGCATTTTAAATGTATATCAGCAGCAATTAGCTTTTTTACAATAGGGTGATATGCAGCACGCTTTTGCCTTATCTCATAAGGCAGATCCTGTGAGATTCGTATCTTCACTCCCTCCCATAAGATCTCTTGAGCTTCTCTTGCTTTGCTTAAGACATGTTGCTTCTCCACAAAGCTAAGAAATCTTAGAATCAGAGGCCTGGGGGGGACTCCCTGTGGAGGTCGGGGCCACAAGGCTCGATGTACTCTCTCTATTTGGTAGGAAGCTCCCATTGGAGAGGCGTCTGCAATTTTATATAGAAACTTCTGCATGAAGGCCTGAATATTTTGCCCTTCCTCTGCTTCTGGCAAGCCGATTATCAGGATGTTATTCCTGCGGCTCCTTCCCTCTAAATCCTCTGTTTTGAACTGCAACTTCTGTATCTGTTGTTTCAAAGCCACCACTTCTGAGTCTAATTTCTCTCTCCACCTCTCTGTGGAAACAATCCAGGCCTCAGAATCAGCGACCCTCCGAGACAAATTCGTCATATCCCCCCTCAAGGATTTTAATTCAGTTGCAATCTCGCCCAGCATCTCTTTGAAGGGCTGTAGTTCTTGAAGGAATCGACCTTCTGTCAGAGGAACTGGTGGAGTAGAATGAGTCGCCTTTTTATCCGCAGTGCCACCAAGGGCCTTAGCCTTCTTAGGGTTCTTTTCTGGCGATATAGGAGGAGTATGGCGAATCGCTGCAGATCTCTTTTCTGATTCCATCCTGCCGTAACGATAGCAATCACCACTTAAATATCGCACACAGACATAACTTTTGTGATCTGCTATAAGTATAAAAAACTATGCGTTCAAAAACAGCTGAAAATGGGCTTAAACTGTAAAGTAAAAGCAGGAGCTCAGCACCACCACCGCCACTCAGAGCACTTGCATCATGTGACCCCAGTCCCTTCGGATCCATCCATTTCTGCCATTAAGGTAAGTGATGTGTGGTCTGTGTAGGGAGCGCGTGGAACCTCTAGAGGTTTTCAAAATGTTGTTCTGCTGCAGTAGGGTATTATCACATTCCATGACCTTTTAAACTGCAGCAGAACAACATTTTAAGAACCTCCGGTTTCCATGCACAACAATGGTCCACTATACACTATATATAAAATAGTATGTGGGTGACCATACACAACAAGGCTATGTTTCCATCGAGGGTATGTGGTGATGTCATACAGACCTCTCCCTCTATGCA
The DNA here is from genome assembly GCA_016271365.2 of Neoceratodus forsteri. Taxonomy (NCBI): domain Eukaryota; kingdom Metazoa; phylum Chordata; order Ceratodontiformes; family Ceratodontidae; genus Neoceratodus; species Neoceratodus forsteri. The sequence goes on from CM057449.1 coordinate 1,746,571,761, forward strand.
TCCTGCTGCTCCATTCATACAATTCCCATGTGCCTGTCCTACCACCTTTTGAACTCTCCCACACACTGTTTCAGCACATACAACCTCCTCAGGGAGCTCATTCCATAGAAACATAGAATTTGACAGCAGATAAGGTCCGCTTGGCCAACCTAGTCTGCCCATTTCCCTACCTAATGGATAAGTTGCAGATCGAAGTTAAGCAACAGCCTACTTCTTCTTATGCCCACCCCCTAGAATTGCCTTATGCCTGTCCCATGCATTCTTGAAATCCATCAGTTTTTGACTCCACAACCTCCTCAGGAAGGCTGTTCCATGCATCCACAACCCTATCCATGAAAAAATACTTCCTCACATTGCCTCTGAGCCGTCCCCCCTCAATCTTCAAATCATGCCCCCGTGTTCTTGCACACCTCTTTTTGTGAAAGATGATACCCTCTTGAACTTTGTCGATTCCCTTGAGGTACTTGAAAGTTTCTATCATATCTGCCCTCTCCCTCCTTTCCTTGAGGCTATACATATTAAGCTCCTTAAGTCTCTCGTCATATGTCTTCCGGTGCAGACCCTGCACCATTTTAGTTGCTCTCCTCTGGACTGCCTTCATCCTGTCTATGTCTTTGCGGAGATTGGGTCTCCAGAACTGCACGCAGTACTCCAGATGGGGTTTCACCAGCTGTCTGTACAGAAGGATAACAACTTCCTGTTTTCTATTGGTGATGCCTCTCCGTATGCATCCCAGTATCCCCCCAGCCCTCCTTACTGCCATCTCACATTGCTTGCCCACCTTTAGGTCATCTGATATAACCACCCCCAGGTCCCTTTCCATTTTTGTTGTTGTCAGTATCTCACCCCCCCATGTGTACTCTTCCCCTGGGTTTTTGTTTTCCAGGTGCATTACTTTGCACTTCTTAACATTAAATCTAAGCTGCCATACATTTGACCATTCCTCCAGCCTTGCCAAGTCCCTTCTCATCCTTTCCACCCCACCTTGTGTATCAACTCTGCTGCAGATCTTTGTGTCATCTACAAAGAGACATACTTTTCCTTCCAGTCCCTCTGCAATGTCACTTATAGAGACATTAAAGAGGACCGGTCCTAGTACTGAACCCTGCGGTACCCCACTAGTAACCCCCCCTTTCTTCAGAGTGTACTTTATTGACTATTACCCTCTGTGTCCTATTCTCCAGCCAATTCTTTACCCAGGCTACCATTTTGGTACCCACTCCCAGGATGACCAGCTTGTATATTAATCTTTTCTGTGGGACTGTGTCAAAATGCCTAGCTAAAGTCTAGGTAGGCCATGTCCATAGCCCCTCCTTGATCTATTACTTTGGTCACCCAGTCAAAGAAATCTATTAGATTCATCTGACATGGCCTTCCTGCTGTGAATCCATGCTGCCTTGGGTCCTGTGCCCCTCTGGCTTCTAGGTACTCAACAACTCTTTCCTTCAGAAGTGATTCCATCATCTTCCCAATCACCAAGGTTAAACTAACAGGTCTGTAGTTTCCTGCTTCTGTCCTGCTCCCACTTTTGTGAAGTGGAATAACATCTGCCCTCCTCTAGTCCTCAGGCACCACACCATCCTCCCATGATTTGTTAAAGAGGGTAGTCAGTGGTGTTACTAGTTCTACCGTTAATTCTTTTAGAATTCTGAGATGAATCTCATCAGACCCCATTGCTTTGTCCACCTTCAGTTTTAAGAGTTCTTTCAGAACCCTTTCTTCTGTGAATGGGCTGGTATCAACCCCCATATCGACCACCCTTTCCATATTTCTACCACCTTTCCATAAAGACAAACTTCCTGGCATTCATTTCTGAACCTACCCCAGCTCTTCCGCCAGCTTCATGGAGTTTCCTCTGATGCATGTGTTCCCTTCCTGTAAGGAAAAAAGCAAAAAACAACAGAAAACAAATCTGCATTCCATTCTGTTTATCTCACAGAGGTGTTTGAACATTTCTGTTGTGCCCCCTCTCCCTCCTATCTTCCAGTGTGTACAAACTGAGGTTCCAAACCACTTACAACAGTTTGTGTCTATAGTTCACGTGTAAAATTCAAGAGGGGGGTGTACTTTTGATTGGTTTGGTTTGGTTTCCATTTATAACCCATAGGCTATAATTAGCACACCCATAATTAGGGCACAATTTGATTACCTTCCAATTTGTTTTATTGTTATTTTTATGTCCTTCTTGAATGTGTTGTTGTTGTAAATCGAGGTACTTTTATTTGTGTTTTTTTTTGCTTTATGATGTTGTAGAGCCAATAATTTTCTGCTTTCGAAAATAGAGTTTAAATTCTGAAATATTGACTGAAAAATGCTTGTATAAAATGACAATTTGCTTTGGTGTTTTCCTTGGAAAATTGGAAATCATTGGCCCCTGCACAGTACTGCATGGGCCGCATGGAATATTGGGGCTTTTCTTTTTTGGGATCCTCTATACAACGATCTTTGACTGACACTGCATTATGGAACTGTTTTTAAAAGATCACACAAAGAAACCTAACTGCACATCAGAATTGGCAGTTTTTGAGGTAAAGTGTGTTGGGTTTGACTTTGTTGATTTTTTACATATTTGTCCATTGAAAGTTAAAAAAACTTTAGCCATTTGATCTCACCTCCCCACTCCTAATAGGTTGTAAAATGAAGGTAGTTTTGCTGGAAACAAAGGAAAGTGATTTTTATATAGCACATTTGATACTGTGCACACTGTATCCCACAATGTTTTAGTTGGAGCAATGTGCAGTTATAGAAACAATAAAAATACACAGATGTAATGTGGGACTGAGGTCGGTTATGAAAAGTACAAGGAGAGGGACAGTGGCTTGTCCAGGTTCACATACAAAGTACCTGACAGCAGTGGAACTGAAACCAGAGTCTCCGCATTCACAGTTCTGCATTGTAAGCAATATGCAACACTGCCTCAGAAAACAAGACATAAAGGCAGCCTCAAATGGGTTCACTGCTTTTATGATCTTTTTTTCATATAGTTTACTAATTGCATGCATAATTATGTTTTTAAAAAAATTTATTTCCAGCAAACTTGCATTGAAAAAGTACACACAAGGAGGAATTCAGCTGAGACACATCATCTTATTTACATTGGAGTATTGCTCCTAACCAGTGTTATGGCCCCAGTGACTGAACCAGATGAAAGTTAAATGATTGGCTTTGGGTTGTACAGTGGTTGGGGTGTGATCTGAGGGTGGGATTTCCCAGTGTAGTTCTGAGCTATAGCCAGAGGAACACCCACAATGAAAACTGGTTATCAGTCATCTGAATTTTAAACCAGCCCTTTCCTTTACTGGTATGTCCTACTGGTTATGTAAGCTATACTACAGGACACGGTGTGCATTTGTTGAGGGATGCAACCACTTCTGTGGTGTGTGCTCAGACCTTCCAATGAACAAAAAAAAAAAAATTGAGAAACTAAAATGAAATTTATGCATGCAAACATTTGGATTCAGAACTAAATAATTTGAATTCTGAATCAGAGGTTGGTTATATCCCTCCATGTGTTTGATGGGCCATTACAATCACTTCTATGACATCCCTAATAACAGGGGAGATAAAATGAATACATTTGGTTTTATTAAAAGACTTTTTATAGACTATGCAGTCCAAATAGACCATAATAAATAACTCACTATTATTTATTAACTCTGTAACAGATTCCACCATAGAAGGATAAGATGCTGCATGAATAATAAATCCTATTGATCAGACATGCCAGAATGGGAGCAAGTGATTGTAAACTGCACCATTCACAGTAGTTTTTATTCCATAATATGAGGTACTGGCATTTGTTTTCAATAATGGTTTATCTGTGGCAGCAGCACATAGGCTTGTTTACTGCTGTACTTGTTTTATCTAGAAGGCCATGCCCCTTTGAAACTAGAGCTATTGGAGAGTGGTAACACATGATAATGTTGTGTGACATATGACATTCACTGAAACTGATAAGACATTTTCTGTAACCACATCCACAACAAGCATGCAAAGAATCAATGCAATTACTGTAAGCAGGAAAGTTTCATTCATTGCCAACCAGTCCTCTACTTGAATAGTTGCAGAGTACAATATGAGGAGCCTGAAAATGGCCACAGCACCCATAGGCTACAAGCCAGCAACATAATTGCATGCAGCACAACTGTTTAGTTCATCTGGGAGGCTGAGTTTAATGACAGACAAAACTGGCTCAGCAGTTTATTCAAAATTTTTAAGACATTTGATATCTTTGAGAGAAACTCCTTTTGTTTTCATATTTTCCTTTTTTCTGCTCATAGAAGATTCCTTTCCTTTTGAGAAGTGGGTACAGAAGAGCTTCTAAGTTTACTGCTGCTGCAATGACAGTGATAAGATTTAGCTTAGAAATATGCAGCAGCTAGATACTGGGCAACTCCATCCCCACTGCAATGAACCTACCCAAGTGTCACTTTTAACCAGATTGTGACAACTCTGAAGGTGCCTGGTTGTCCTATAAAAACTTTAAGCCAGTAAATATCCCCTTCCCACGCTCCCCAAATAAATATCACCTGTCTCTCATTTTCCAGTATTTACAAGTTTTAAGCCCCTCAGTGTGTGCCTCGGCAATATGCAGAAGTGTCGTTGTTTAAATACCCCCCCCAGCAAACATCCAGTAGGTGTATCGATTGTGCATAAGTATCCCAACGAGATGCCCCCTTGTCTCCTTACATGCTCTGTGCCCCACATTCACCTTACAAGAGTATGGTGTAGTGCAGCATGACCACTGAGGAATCCCCTTCTTGAGCCAGTACTGGGCACGTGCAGGTTCTTCCTTATCCCCTCATGGAAGTGAGATGCATTCCCATCCCCTCCCTCTCAGCCATATGAGATGGAGGGACATTGGCCAGTGTAGGCATTTTCTCTTGTAAATCTAATACCCTTAATACTTTTTTTTTATACTAAGGATCATACTAAGAACATAAGGACAGTTATAGGCACACACACCCATCCTGACTGTGTACCACTTCTCAGTGGTATAAACAAACAATACTACACCCCCATACAGTGTAAATATCTAGTGATTTTTAAGAGGCCAGTGCTGTATCTGTTACAGCAATAGCTCTTGAGTATTCCACGCTCCCAATGTTCTTTGTGTGTATGTGGTAGTGCAGTATTTCCCTCTGCTCATCTAAAATTTCTAACCCCTTACATATAAAGTGTGTCCTCTCACTCTTTGATGCTCTTCCTTAAATTCTAATTGCAGATGCTTCATCAATGGATCGTTGCTTGTTTTAATTGTTCACTGGGTGAATAAATTTGTAGGTAGGATGCTTATACAACTCGGTACTGTATAGTGCTTGTATTACTGGATAACATTTTATTTTATTTTTGATAACTGGGTGAGCTCACTGGGACACAATTCCTTTTAAAGGAGTGAAGCAGACATAGAGGAAACAGTCATCAAAGAAGGCATAAACAACACTACAACAATACAGAGGCATTATACATTATAGAAATCAGAACACAATACAGTGGCATTATACATTATAGAAATCAGAACACAATACTGAGGCATCATACATTGCAGAAATCATTAGAACTGAATACAACAATATGGGGCATCACACATTATATATATTAGAACTGAATGCAACAGTACAGAGGCATCATACATTATAGATATTAAAACTGAATACAACAATACAGAGGCATCGTACATTATAGAAATCATTAGAACTGAATGCAACAGTACAGAGGCATCATACATTATAGAAATCATTAGAACTGAATGCAATACAGAGGCATCAAACATAATGGAACTCATTAGAACTGATACCACAGTAAGGAGGCAATATATATTATGGAACTCATTAGAACTGGTGCAACAAAACAAAGACAACATACATTATGGAACTCATTAGAACTGGTGCAACAACACAGAGGGAACAGACATTATGGAACTGATTAGAATTGAAACAACAACACAGAGATAACATACATTATTATTTATTTATTTATTTATTTCTTTATTGAAATGTTTCACCAGGAAGGCACACTGTGCAACAAGTCATTCATTTCCTGGTGCAACCTGGGGGGGGGAAGTACAACTGGAATGAAACATTCAACATCCAAGTTACAAGATCAACATTAACATTAAGACAAATGCTACAAACAGTGTTAATACAGTGTTGAGCATAACATGTAAGCAACTCTTTAGAACTGATACCATATTAAGGAGGCAACATATATTATGGAACTCATTAGAACTGGTACAATAATGTAGAGACAACATACATTATGGAACTCATTAGAACTAATACAACAACACAGAGACAACATGCATTATGGAACTCATTAGAACTGGTACAACAACACAGAAGCAACATTCATTATGGAACTCATTTCAAACTGATACAACAATAACATAGAGAATAAAGTATGGGTCTGGCTGTGTAACAAGAATTTACACACACCTGAGGGGTTTGATGCTACATAAACCCGAGAGCGAAGCTTGAGGGGTTTATGCATGGCATCTAACCCCAGGGCGTGTGTAAGAAACCAATACACACCCAGAACCATACTTTATTTTATATAATTGCCGGGATGTCCTTTTCCCCACAGCAACTATATAAAATAAAAAAGACATTGTTGTGCATCATGCCAGTCTGCTTAGCTGTGAGCGCGTGTTCTACGTTTGTCGGTCGCTCGCTTTTTATTTATTTTTATTTCATTTTGAGGGTATTTCCCTCATTTTGAGTCATTTCTGCCTGCCAGCACTTACCGTAGTTAAGAGTTGCAGTCCAGAGTGGGAAAGATGAGACAAACAGTGGCTGGGAGGAAGAGTGTCAGAGATGAGGGTGCCTGCGCAGTGCGAGGGAAACTGGGCACATGTTCACCATTATAAATGCTCCTTTATGACAGTGAATTACGCCATGGTTTCCCAATGGGAAAAAGGACATGCCGGTTATTATACAGAGGTAACACACATTATGGAACTCATTAGAACTGATGAGACAACATACTTTATGGAAGTCATTATAACTGATACAACAACACAGAGGCAACATAAAATGGTAGTAATATAAAAGCTGATTGATATGGCAGTATTTGCCATAACTTCAGAAAAAACACTGTGGTTTGCTGCTACTGTGTTAAAAAAACATACTGAAAACATGCAGTTTTTTTCGTTGTATTTTTTCCACAGTTGCAGCAGTGCCTTGGTACTACAGTCAACTTTTGTATAACTACATTTATAAAATGCATTATGACTGATACATTAGTAAATGAGTTTATTGTTCTACCATAAAAGATAAAATCATTACATTCATAACATGTTGAGCATTATTACAAAAACGCATAAAACCTCAACCCCCCACAGTATACTTTCATATTTAATTTAACATCAACTCAAGTTTTTCTCACTTAAGTACAGATATAAATTATCTACTAATGATGTGAATGATGAAGTTTGATGCAGAACATTAGCTAATGACTCCAGTGTTCAGGCATTTAAACATACAGTGAACAAACAGTTGTCAATGCTGAATGTTTTCTTGCAGTGTGACAGGTCTTTAAAGAACCTGGATGTTGGAGTGACAACTCTGAAGAACATGTCCAGATACAATTTAGCTGCGATTTTATATTTTGTGCCTACTCATTTTTGTACCAATATAATTACCAAATGTTACTCTGTTAACCTGCTTCATGTATTGTACTGTGCTTCTTTTTTTCCCCTCTCCTGGGTTACTCCTGGAAACAAGCCCCAGCTCAGTGTGCCTCTCCCAGTTTTCAAATAAATTAATTAATTTTGTAATTATCACACTCACTTATCACTAAGGATATCTGCATGGAAACAGGATCTCTGGCCTTTTTCTGCTGCTTGTCTACTTCTGCTGTCACAATTCTGTTGATAACATTCCAGTCAGTTGCTGTGGAGACAAACATGGTGTCATAAACAGCACATTATGCTGTCATGTATAGACCAGTAGCCAAAGCAAATGAAGTCCAAGTGACAGTAATCTTGTTTTTCTTATGTCACTTCCCTCAGTAATAAAGAAAAAAAGTGGAGAGAAATGCACAAAATATAGTTCGGACTGAATGGTACAGTGGGTAAAAGCACAGAACTGTAAAACAGTGGGAAGCAGGTTCAGCTCCCCCTCATGGCCACAAACAATATTGTCTAACAAAATCTGTGCAACAGTAAATTTGTGGCTTGGCCAGTAATGTGGAGGGCTGAGGTGCTGGATACCGCATCTGCTGCCACACCAGTGACCTGGGTTAGGGAATGGACCAAGGTTTCTCAGGTGCTGGCAGGGGCAGGGGAGTGGAGAGTTTAACATCCACCAGAGGCAACATAACATTATAGAAAGCATTACAACTGACATAACAGTACAGTGCCCAAGATACATTATAGAAAACCTTAGAACTGGTATAACAATACCGAGGCACATTACAGAAAACAATAGCACTGATATAACAATACCGAGGCACATTACAGAAAACAGTAGAACTGCTATAACAATACCGAAGCACATTGCAGAAAACAGTAGCACTGATATAACAATACCGAGGCACATTTACAGAAAACAGTAGCACTGATATAACAATACAGAGGCACATTACAGAAAACAGTAGCACTGATATAACAATACCGAAGCACATTATATTCTTAGCCCATGCCCCCGGTGTTCCTCCCCCTCCTTAACTTAAAGATCCCATCTGCCTCATCCTTATTGATTCCCTTCAGATACTTGAATGTCTCTATTGTGTCCCCCCTGTCCTTTCTATCCTGCAGGGTGTACATATTGACGTCTCCCAGCCTGCTGTTACAGTCTCTCCTCTCCATTCCACATATCTTCTTTGTTGCCATCCTCTGCACCCCCTCCAGCAGCCTGATATCATGCTTTAGGTATGGCCTCCAAAACTGCACACAATACTCTAAGTGCGGCCTTACCAGCGACCTGTAGAGGGGCAAGATCACCCCACTTTGCCATGACGAAAACCCCCTCGCTATGCACTCCAACAATTTTCTCCCTTTTGCAGCCACTCTTCTGCACTGGGCAGTGTTGTTCTTGGTCCCTGTTATCATTACCTCAAGGTCTTTCTCCTCCCCCGCAGTGATCCCCAGCTTAACCACCCCAGCCAGTATTCTATCCTTGGATTCCTCACCCCAAAGTGCATAACCTTACACTTCTTTGCATTGAACCCCAGCTGCCACCTCTCTGACTAATCCTCTAGCTTGCTTAGGTACCCCTGCAGCTGCTTCCATCCCTCCTCTCCATCCACCCCTGCTCCGATTTTGGTGTCATCAGCAAACAGACTTACCTTGCTCACCACCCCATGTCCAATGTCTGATGTGAAGAGCCCAAACAATACTGGCCCCAACACAGAGCCTTGTGGCACCCCACTCATCACTGGCCTTGGAGTTGAGAGCTCCCCTCTCACCACCACTCGTTGCAGCCTCCCACTCAGCCAGCTTGTAATCCAGTTCATCATTTTTGCCCCTACTCCTACACCAGTTAGCTTGCCCCCAAGCTTCCCAAGAGGCACCAAATCAAAGGCCTTGCTGAAGTCCAAGTAAAGAACATCCACCGCATGACCCTTATCCTGTTCACCTGTCACCCAGTCATAATATTATATCAGGTTGCTTTGACAAGATTTCCCTGAAACAAACCCATGCTGCCTCACATCCTGGAGGCCATTGTCCTCCAGGTACAACACCAGTCTTTCCTTCAGTATGGTTTCCATGAGTTTGCACACTGTGGATGTGAGACTTATCGGACGATAATTACCAGGTTCATTCCTTGGCCTGCTCTTGTGTAATGGCACTGCATGTGCCATCCTCCAGTCCAGTGGCACACATCCCAACTCCAGTGAGGTGCTGTACAGATCCACCAGTGGCTCCGCTAACACCTCCACCATCTCCCTCAGCATCCTGGGGTGGATACCATCTGGCCCTGGTGCCTTGTCTACCTTCAGTGCCCTCAATCCCTCTAGGACTCTACTTGCCTCAATTCTTCCATCTCTCACCTCTTCTCCTCCTGTCCCCACTCGAATACACAGCAACAAGCATCCATGCACAGGAACAGGTCAAGGGTGCAGGTAGATGGAACAGGGCAGGGTGCAACCACCACTGGAGGGAAGCAGGCCACTGGACACCTACCATGGTAATCTAATAGCAAAGGCACCTGCATAGTGGGGTATCCCCATCCAGAATGCTGAGTGATGGAGAAAGTACACCGGGGTAACCACTGGAGGACAGGTGGACCATGGCCACCATGTGGATGGCCATGTATAATGCAAGGGGTCTGGAAGCACAAGCCAGCATGTCCCCAGCAACACACACAGGACAGGGGAGATAGTATGCTGGCTTGTGCTCCCAGTCCCTTGCATTATGAGTGGCCATCCACATGGTGACCATGGTCCACCTGTCCTCCAGTGGTTACACCAGTTCCTGTCTCCATCACTCAACATTCTGGGTGGGTGTACCCCACCATGTGGGTGCCTGTGCCATTAGATTACCATGGTAGGTGTTCAGTGGCCTGCTTTCCTCCAGTGGTGGTTGCATCCTGCCCTGTTCCATCTCCCTGCACCCCGGTGCTGTTCCTGTGCACAGGTGCCTGCTACTGTGTGTTACAGTGCAGTGTCTCCATGCAATGGATGTTGTTTGCTACCTGCATGTCATGTGGCCTGCATTGTTCTCACATGCTACATTTTGCGCTGCCAATATTGATGGAGACACTATTTTTGCCACTTTATTTTTGTCCACTTCATTTTGTTCCACGATGTTACTGACCGGATCCTCAAATAAGTTAAGCAACAACCAAAAAACGGAATGCAAAAAAAAAATGTAACCCAACAAAACCAAATATAAAGTGTGATGCCCCAAAAATAAAGTAACGAAACAAAAAAAAAATGTAAAGAGCAACCATAAGAAAGGGACAAATAAACACACTCAGTGCAAGTCAAAACAGTAAAGTACATCTAATAATGATAAATTTAACAAAATATATTGGCATGGAATAACTAAAAAGTTAACGTCAACAAAAAAGCACAGCACGACTAAAAAGTGAATGCTGACAAAAAAGTAAATGCAATCAAAAAAGTGAATGTAAACAAAAAAAACAACACAACAAAAAAGTGACTGCAAACAAAAATGTGAATGCAAACACAAAAACACAACACAACAAAAAAGTGAATGCACTTAAAAAAGGGATTGCAAATAAAAAACACAACACAACAAAAAAGTGAATGTAAGCAAAAGAGTGAATGCAAACAAAAAATACAACAAAAAAGTGAAAGCAAACAGAAAGTGAATGCAAACAAAAGAGAAAAAAGTGAATGCAAACAAAAAAGCACAACACAACAAAAAAGTGAATGCAAATTAAACAAAAACACACAATACAATAAAAAAGTGAATGGCAACAAAAAAGCTCAACAAAAAAGTGAATGCCAACAAAAAAGCACAACACAGCAAAAAGGTGAATGCCAACAAAAAAGCACAACACATCAAAAATGTGAACGCAAATAAAAAAGTAAAGAACTTAAAATTCAAGAGTTGGTTGGTGCCATAAATAGCTGGCCTGAAAGCATCCAGCACCAAGCATTCTCTGGTGTTCATTATCATCATCCTCCCTTACCCGATCCCTTACCAAAAAAGTCCCTAATACCAAGAACTCTGTAGTATGCAAAGATGATCATTTCCTGCCTTTCATTCCCTGGTGTCCAGTGGCATCCGTCTTTCACTACCATAACTCCATGGCTAGCAATTTCAGATGCCCAGTGGCATACTCCCACCACATCTCAATCATGTATTAATCAGTTTCTAATGTTCAGTAGTACAACTGCCCTCTTCCTATTCTCTGCCAAGCATGCCCTTGGGTCATAGGCCTCCTCCCTCAGCCTGTTCCATGCAAAGCACACCTTGGGGTCTGTTGGCAGCCCCCCTCTCATCCCACCCTGTGCCAAATGACCCGTGGTGTCCAGAGACACTGCCTTTGCTCACTTTATACCGTGCTAAGCATTCCAAAGTTTCCAGTGCCACCTCCTTCCTCATCCCACCCTGAGCCAAGCAGTCTGTGGTGTCTAGTATGCACCCAATCCAGGACGTCAGAAGCAGATGCCAGCACGGAGGGTGACAGAGCATCTATGCAGACATTCTCCTTCCGGGGAGGGTCAAAGTACTGTCCACTCAGGAATGACTCCTGGTGGTTGCATGAAGTAGTGTGCGTGATGTGAGTCACCACATATTGAGCCCACTCCTGCCTCAGGATACCATGGTAGACTTGTCTTGGGAAGGAAGGCAGTGTCACAATAATGTCGGAAAATGGCTGGTACAGCTTTTCGGGATGACTGTCTCCACACACCCAAGCCACCAGATCCCATACCAGGTTGTGTCACATTTTAAAAGTGGGCTGCTGCTGACAGACCAATGTATTTTGCACACATTTCCTTGTAAGGAGGAGTGGATTATACACTACTCTGGTATATGGGTTCCATTCATCTCATATATTGACTACAGCACAATACCCCCCCCCCAATAAAAAGAACCGGCTATCAAATGATTGGATATCAAAGTGATAAAACATTGCCACCCATATACACACATTCACACACCGTAAAGTTTTGTAGTACATGCACTAGTCTCCACCGCCCAACCCTCACAATCAAGCCACAAACTCATGGTTATCAACAAAATGCTAAGGACACATACCTGAAGAAAAACAGCTATTGCCCATAGCATTATCCTAGACTACCAACACACACAGCCTTCCATGTCAGGTACTGACAACAGAACCCCCTCTCCCCATCACAGTTAGAAATGTACTGGCTATTAACAAATCTTTGCAGACTATGCATCCTACAAACACACACACACACACACACACACACACACACACACACAACCAACCAACTGTGGCAACTGCTGAGCACAGCATAAATCCTACCTAACAGCTAGCAAACTACATTTTTGCTGTGATATAAGGCTGGTCTAGTGGCATGGAGGGTGGAAGTGCTACATGCTGACTCGGCCCTAGGCTTTCCCAGGTGGAGGCCTGGGGGGGGGGGTTAGCACAGGAAGTCTGAGTAACATCGAAGGTAGTGGCCACAGTTCTGTGGTATGTGGCACCACCATACATGCACAGTTACATGCCACCATGGCCATGGATCCAAGTGGAGAAAATGAAAGCATGGCTGACAGAGGCTTCGTGAAGCCCTGCTCACCTACATCTGTTCCCCACCACCACTTGAACCACCAGACCAATTCTGGCTGTGAGTCACTGGGAGTTGGGAAGCACTGAGGTTATAAACAAAATTAAATTACAGTATAGTAACTCAAGAAAAAACCTGCGCTCTCATAGTAAAAAAATTGAAATACAACATACTGAGATAGTTAAGAGGGATCACTTTTTTACGATCACAGCTCCAATGATCTGGAACAGACTACCACAGTCTGTGGTGGACTGTACCAGTCTATTAACTTTCAAAACTATTCTTGATGAAATCTATTACAATAATCAGAGTTTGGTATGATTTACCCACATATGTGGTAGACATATTATGGGCCACTAGGCTGTCTTGTGTCTTGAACATTCTTAGTAATCCTAGTAATCCCTTCCCTTCCCAGCTCTGCCATGGGTGGGGCAATCTGAGGGGGACTTTGGGTAAAGTGGTTCTGAGTGCGGTGGGAAGAAGGCTGACAGCCCACCTGCATCAACCCTCCAAGATAAGCAGCTTTATTAAATAAAAACATGCTGCAGTATGTCATCTTAATACACACACACACACACACACACACACACACACACAGGCACACACACACAGTGACAGTAAATCGTACAAGTGCTGGAAACATGTACATGGTCTCTTACCTGGGTTCTAGGGATCCTGATATGTAAATGGTCTCCTGTCTAGGTACCAGGGATCCTGATGTAGGCATCTTGAAGAGAAGACATCCATCAGACCTGTAAAATAAAATATAGGAATGGGATCACAAAGGATCTGTAGTTCTTAGGGAATAAATAGGAAGGATAAGACAGGTTAGATGTAGAGTAATACTTATCTGATGGGGAAGAAGTCAGCATCCTGTCTGACCTACAAAGAGAATAAAAGGTCAATATGGAGAAAATATAGACATGATAGCAGAGACAGAGAGTGGAAAAGGGGTAAAGGACAGCATAAGAGTTAAAAATAAAAGGGAGCTTTAGACAAAAGGCTACAGTTAGGGCAAAAGAAGAAGATGCAGATATAGAAAAGGAGATAGAGATATAGGGAAAGAAATATAATTAATAGGAAAAAAAGAGAAAGTGTTGTGGGGGGAGGGCAGCAAAACCACTACCACTCCTCCCAAATGGCCTAGTGGCTAGAAAAGTAGTAGCTCAGCTGCCATGCTGATGACATGGATTCAGATGCAAGCCCAGGAAGATGTGTCAGAAAGCCATAACTGAGATAGCTGCCACTCTGCAGCACATCTCAGTTGAGGAGGGTTGGCATCTCACTCCCACACCGCAGAGACACCTGTGACTGGGCCAGGGAGCATCGGGGACACTGCGGCTGTGCACAGCCATAACAGCCACTCATTCCCAAAAGGGGTGGAAGGGGGAAGTTAAAACAGAAAAAATTTGGGAGTCACCTGAATGACGATCAAGTTTGACTTCACCAGGGTATATCCCTGCACTGATGAGCTACCAGCCAGAAATAAATATTTCTTAGGAAAAAAAACAACAAAACTGTAGCCCAGCTGGGTTACTGGGAACTCTTTTGGGATAGTGGGCAGGCGTTATTAAAATAATTTAGCATTAGTGGTGGTGGGAGGGGCAGAGATGTCCCATAGAAGTCAAGGATTTCTATAATACTCCTGGTGGGCTAATTTCCCTGGTGACCATGACCAATTTGTTTAAACAAGTTAAGAATCTATTCCCTGGGATCTGGTGGTGATGGGGGGGGGAGGGTTGTCACTGGACCCCAGTATTGTTTTGGCAGGCAGCTATTAGGTGGAATGTTAGCTAGGAGTGTAAGAGGGCGAGCTGGGACTGCTGCTTCAGGTAGCACAAGCAATCACGCTAATAGCAAAAGTACCATGGGGCACTTTCTACTCCCAGCCCAAATATAGTTTAGCAGGCAACTAGGAGGTGGAGTGTTAGCCAGGAGTGTAAGAGAATGAGCTGGGGCTGCTGCTGCAGGTAGCATAAGTAACCATTCTAAAAAGTAAAAGTGCCATGAGGCACTTTCTACTCCCAGTCACTATGGAACTCTAGCTGTGGCCTGCTCTGAGCAAACAGGGAATGGTAAGACAGGAGTTTGTTGGGAGGTGAAGAAGGTCAGTGCAAGAGCACCTCCCTCTATGTACGCAAGCTGTCATTCCAGCTACAACCGTAATTTCCCTAAGGGGCTTGGGAGCTGGACAGACGTTGGAAGGCTGCCAGACAGTAAGCTGCACTCGTGGTTATTAAAAGCTCCCATTTGTGAACATCAGGTGCACTAGGCAGCAGAGCTGCACCATGGCTTCTAGCTAAATAGCCCTGTGGGCTTTACATGTAGGTTTGGGGAAGGGGGTTGACAGCAACCATAAATGTTTTTGAAGCAGGTACAGGCGTTGGTGGCAGGGGTGTAGCCAGCAAATTCAGTTTCATATGCAGTACTCCAAAATGTTACCCCCCACACTACTTTTCTTATTTGCATCCTCTCCTGCCCATGAAGCCATACACAGTGAGGTTGCTTGGACTCAACAACCAGTATTGGTTCCAAGCCTTTTTGTTTTCAGAATTTGGAATTTCAGTACTGAAAGCCAAAACTGCAAATTCCAAAAATCCTTTTCAGATGTAAAATTCAAATCAGATTCTGGTTCAGAATCAGCATCAGACTGCAGCAAGAACCTTCCCTCTCTTATTGCTGCTGCTGCTGGGGTCCTTCCTGACTCCTGTCTGGCATGGAGGAGGCTCATGTGGCTATAAAGAGGTGGCAGTCTGGGTTGGATCAGCTGGCAAGTACCTTGCAGCTTAATTATCATTAGTTCTTTTCTTGACAGAGATAAATCCATTCAGAACATTGGACAAATGACCCCCTCCCTGAGTCACGTATCAAGTCTCCATAAGTACAAGAGCTTAGAACTCTCCCAACCAAGGTCCACCAGCCCCTTACCCTGACTCCCCAGTCACCCCATGTCCAATTCCACCTGGACCCTTAGAGTCTCCCTCAGTTCCAAAGTCTTGTACAAGCTGTTCTAAATTTACTAACAAGTGCTTTAGCACATTAGTCTTACTATGTCCTAGGGCTCCACACACACTCTCCCTGCTCCATGACCTGCCATTATTTGATACAGAATCTCTCAATTCTCCCAGAGTTACTCAGCAGGTGGCTGGCCTAAACAAGGCCTCGTGGTCAGGCTCTGACAGACATTTTTGCTATATGTGTCTGGCAGAACCTGTTCCCAGGGCATTGGCTAGGTTGGCCACCTCCTATAGCTATTACTGACTACCCACTGTCTCCATCCTCTATGGAATTTGTAATTCTACATGACCCCCCCACCACTACCTTTTTTAAGGAGAGTTGATAAATAACAAACCTGTAGACATACACATGTTTTCTGAGGTAATGCTTCGTACCTTTCTTTTTTCCTTTTCCTTTTTTCTATTTGCTGAATTGGCCTTGGTGTTAATGTATGATGCAGTTTGTCATCATATCCCCACTGAGACTCCTGATTTCATTATATCGTTATGAATAGCTGAGTCAAGCTATCTTAGAAGGGGGATCTCTCCTTCACCACCGGTATTTTAGGGAGAGGTTTCTTTAATTGACCAGGCTGCCCTGGGTGACGTCACTTTGTGATGTAACCAGGCTTCGGCGTGTTCACCCTGTGGCTCATCCCCTTCCTTTACCTTTGTAACAAAGATGTACCTTGCACCAGAATACTGGCATTTTGTGTAATGGCAGTGTGTGGATTAAGCGGGCGTGCTGCTCGAATCATTTAGCTCGTCTACTCGCATTCTGAAGCAGGCCACATTTTGAAGTGTTTACATAAGGTAAACAGACCATTGTAAAGAAGTGGTATTTAGTTGTAGACATGGAGATTTTTGAAATGTATTTTAAATACTTGAAATGAATCTCCTGCCTTTTTATTTTTGAAATAAAGCTAATATGAAAAATGAAGTAATGGCTTATTTTTGCCTACTAAAGGACAGCTTTAAGAAATCAAGTACACAGGTATGATGAAATAATACCAGCACTATAAGTAAAAGCCACTACTGAATGGCAGTTTGTTTATTGTAATTTTTCCTTATTAATATTAAGAAATATACTTTGTGTTTCATAGATTACAATTAAGTTGAATAGCAGCATGCCCCTACCCCCACCCTCATTTTTCTGGATAACAGAGGATAAGGCAAGTTTGATGTAAAACAACTGAGGAAAGAATATTACATGCTAAAAAAACAGGTAAGTTTCCCCTATATAATTTAATGCTTATTTAGAGATTAAAGGAGCTAGCTGCTATGACATACATAACAGCACATATTTAACTGTTGAATTAACATTTATTTCTTATTATGTTTTCATTATAGAAATGTGAAAGTCAAGTTTCTACTTTAAAGCATCAACTAATAATGTAAAGTTCATGGTCTTAGGAAGGAACATTATAGTTCTGAAATGTCACAAAAAAGAAATAATGTTGAGCTTAAGAAAATAAATTGCAATATTTGGACGTTGATTCGCAGTATAATTTTTGTCCGGGTTGAGTGAGAAGTTCTGTTTGACTGTGGTAACTCTGGGAGAACCAAGGGATTCTGTATCAAATAATGGTAGGTCAAGGAGTGGGGAGAGAGTGCAGAGCCTGAGAGACATAACTTTACAACTGATTAGTGTACATAAAGTGCTTTTTAGAGAATGGGAGACACCAGTCCTTACCAAGAAAATCTATTTGTTCTCAAGCTACTACAAAACTGCCCAACTTGGTCCCTTCAAAACCGCTCTCCGGAACCATCTCTTTAAGGTCCGCTGCTGTAGGTGCAGCTAACCCTGCCCCCCTAATCCTACTGCAGGACCTTTCCCTGCCCGGCCCTCCTAATCTCGACAAGGTCCGCTGGACTGCCGATCCATCTTTCCCCCTACCCCTTTTTACCTACCCCTTTAGGTTTATACAAGGTTGTATTCCACTGCAACTCCAGAGAAATTGTACATCTTTAATTGTAAATCTGCATTTTATACCATCATGTAACTAACTGTATTCTGTGTTCAATGTCTGCACCTGTAATGTTGTCCAATGTCGTGTCTGCACAATGTTCTATTGTCTTGCCCTCCCTGCAATGAGGTGCCTTTGTAAATGAGTCCCTGACTGAAAGGTTGTAAATCCGACTTGTTCAAATAAGCAAATAAAATAAACAAAACATATACAGAAACCAACTGTAAACCAGATTACCTGCAATTTGCATTTCCCCACCATACACCACACCAGTGATGAAATATTTGCAGACTAACAATGCCAAAATACTCAGGGCCCAGTTCCAAGTTGCAGTACACCTGGTGCAAGGCGATTTACACCAAACCTTATGGCACAAATCGCACCTTGCACCATGTCAGTCAATCAGTCAATCAATCAATATCTTTATTTATCCAGGCGGGCACCATTGAGCAAGCTCATTTACGTGGTGGACCTGCGGTCCTACAGTAGTAATACAGAAAGACAAGTTACAATAGTACAAACAGTAAAAATAGCTGCTATTTTAGTAAAAATGCACATTTACAGGTAATATACATTGAACATAGATCTACAAGGAATCATGGATAATGAACTTGTGCTGGATCCAAGCCCCAAAACTGTGCATTTTGTAGTGGGAAATGTTCGGGAGAGGGTAGGCATACCAAATAGAAGGTATCAAGCGCATAATGTAGGGTGAGGTGGGGAATAGGGGCACAAGTGAAGAGGACCCAATTGTTAGAGCAGAGTGAGGGACTGGGAGGGTGAAGGACCGTATGAAAGGCGACGAAGTGATCTTTGCCCCAAAACGCGGTGACATATGGAGGAGAAAAGCTGCCATTGTACTAAGTGCAAGAGGAGGAATATAGCAGCAGGGGCATAACTGGGAGGGTCCTGGAGGTTGGAGAAGAGGGAGCTGTTGGATGGACAAGAGACTGAATATTTTTTGGGGTAAAAGATGATAATTATCCCCAAGTGCAGTAGCATGTGCTAGAATCAGGCTGCAGCTGTTCAGAGCGTCAAAGAATAAGATATGGGAGTTCGGCAGTAAATCCTGTGGATCTGTTGGTGGGCATGCTAGAGGCAGAGGCACACATTTCAGCTGGGGGGGCTGCCATTTGAGGGATGGAGGTTAGTTAGTGTCTAGTAAAGCAGTTGCAAATTTCTGTAATGCCATCACGGTAAAGTCTTTTGAACAAAAGGGTACTTACTGGTGTTTTCAGCTTAAGTATTTTTTGGATTTTATTCGATTGTGATGGGAGTGCGAATCCAAAGGCGGCTCTCCCAACTCGTGTGAGTGCCCTGGGTATATTTAGCAGGAGTTGTGAGCAGCTTTTAAGGGAATAATTCCTGGGCACAATCGGAGACAGATAGTCGACGATGTATTGAGGGAGTTTGCCACTGAAGGCTCTAAGTGTCCAGAGTGCTGCATTAAAGTTGAGCCTATAGAGAAGTGAAGTCCAGCCCATGGTGGCATATAGTGCACAATGATGGGTAGAGAAGGGGAGGTCAGTGGTGAAGCGTATAGCTCTGTGGTAGAGCGTATCATGAGATGCACAAGTTGGAATTCCACGTTGCGGCTTGCACCATGCCACATGCGGGATGCACCAAAGATGGGCTATGCCACTCACTATGCCTGCAACCCGCTGCGGCATAGCGCAAGGGTGGGTTACAGCAGCACCTGCCCTATTCCAAAAGGGCAGCTGCTGTAACTCACTTATGTGATTCTAAGTCTGGACATGGTGCTACGGGGTTAGACCAGCATGCAGGTGGCCTAAGGGGCTTCCATCCTGGCAAAATGATGGATGCCCCCCCACAGTGCCATGGATGACACATTGCCATGCCCCACTCACCCCCCAACACAGTGCTGCCCCAACCCCTTTTTTTGGGGGAGCCCCTGGGTCTGTTTTTTGCAGTGCACCCCCATGAACCTGTGCCACCCAGCCAGCCTCCCCAAGGCCCCTAAGGGACTGCAACTGTGATATAGGGCTGGGGGCTTTGGGGGAGCAGTTACATGTGGACTGTGACTTGAGGCACCCAGATCTGTTGCACCATTACCATGGTGAAAGCCTGCAGCTGCTGCAAGTCATGGGTCATAGGTGTTGGGGACCCTGCCTGTCTTGGAACAGGGCGTAAGGTCCCCTCCATAGCTTTGCATGGCGCAACTCACATATGCCCATGAGTTGCGCCATGCAACTTGGAATTGGGCCCTCAGAGTCCCCCCACTGTGGCACTAGATGATGACTTGCTGAAGGTCAACAGCCTTACATCTACAGCACCTCCCCAGCACCAGACACAGTTCTAGGGTCATCATGCAGCCTACCTCTATACTGAACACATTTAGAGACTCAGCATGGCCCCACCACCATACAGGCTAACTTTGTCCTTCTAAACACATTCCAGATTACCAGCAGTTTACATTCTTCACCAGATACTGTAATGGGAACTGATGATAGTTTGGCATGTGTAATGTGGAAAGAACATAAGGAATTATACAAGACAGCAAATATGTACATTACATTAGTGAAGGCACATAAGATGTATAAACACAGCATGTATCTGTAGCTAATCAACTTCCTGGGCATTTCTTTTGGTCACCCACCGCTTGAGATTCTTGAAGTTACTATTAGTGTTGTTATCAAAGATGTGGTTAAAAGCCGTATGAGCAGAGGCTGGGCTGAAGGAACTCAGTATGTATTCCCTGTAGGAGGGGCATGATAGAAACTTTCAAGTCAGGGGTATTAACAAGGTTCAAGAGGGTAGCATCTTTCAGAAAAGAAGATGTGCAAGAACAAGGTGGCATGATATGAAGTTAGGGGGAGAGGCTCAATGGTAACATGAGGAAGTACTTTTTCACTGAAAGAGTGGTGGATGCTTGGAACAGCCTCCCAGAGAAGGTTGTGGGGGCTAAAACAGTTAGGGAATTCAAGAAAGTATGGGACAGACATAAGGGTACCCTAGAGAGAGAAAAGAAAGGGTGAGTTGCACATCAACTAGGATCTGTGGTTTGAAATGCTGTAGGTAGGTGAAATAGGCAGACTGGGTCAGCCACATGATCCTTATCTGCTGACAACTTATATATATCTATATTTCTATGATTTGGAAAAGTTGGCCTTTTGAAAAGGATAGCAAATGTGCTTGAAAATTCTGTGTTTCACAAAAAAACTTCGATAAGTTTGGCAAGTGACATTGCTGGAAAAGTTTCACCTAATTTGCCTTCAAGGTACATTGCCAAACTCAATGTACTCTACAGGCAAATCACTGAAAAGAAAAAAAGACTTTCCCCAGCTCTCCTTGCATCCATCCCACCTTCCTCCTTCCTTTTGGTGCACCCACAGACCCCATCCAAAAAGGAAATACTAGTAGTGAGGCTCAGATGTGATGACAACACATCAAATAATGAAAGGAAGAGAGATGCCAACCAGGGCTCACACAATTGTAGTTTATCATATAACTTGTGGAAGAGAGATGCCAACCAGGGCTCACACAATTGTAGTTTATCACATAACTTGTGGAAGAGAGATGCCAACTAGAGCACACACAATTGTAGTCTACCACATAACCTGCGGAAGAGGGATGCCAACTAGGACTCACACCATCTCAGCCATCTAACCTATAATATGAAAATACTATATCAATACATAACAGGCTATACTGGTATTGTAGTTGCAAACTTGGGAGACAATTCACAGATATCACACAAACAGCTCTACTGATATACCTGCAGGTGTAAATGTACAGGTTCATGCAAAGGGATGGACCAGCCGCCAGATGGTAGCACATGGGCCTAAAACCAAGAACAATGACATGCCAAAAAAGCCTCATGCACGCCCTTCCCAAATAATACTTACAGACTCAGATGAATAGTGCTTTAAAACTTTAATTCTCCCACAGCTGTACCATGGGTGATATCTCCAGAACTTAGCCTTTTTGCACTGTGAGTAAATAAATTCTTTGCTGCAATATTTATCTAAGTCTCTATGTGTTTTTTTGAGTGGTGCATGTGCAAGGCTTTTCTGGTATCTCGCAATTGTACAAGACTGTTGGTATGACTGGACAGGAGGGAGGTGGTTGGATGGGTGCCACGAGGCATGGGGAGAGGGTTTACTTTTAACTAGTGTCAGTGGCTCAGTAGGTAGCACACTCACCTCTGAGGCTGGGAGATCAGAGGGCTGTGGGTTCAGTTCCCATATCTGGCACTTGGGTTAATATCCCAGTACTGACACTGTGGTGCAGCATGAGAGGGGTGATGCACTTCTGAGGTGCCGTCTTTCAGATGAGATGTTAAACCAAGGTCCCATCTGCCTGGATTGGTGGTAGTTCAGGTGGATGTTAAAGTTCCCATGGCACTTATTGAAAAGAGTAGGGGAAGTTTATTGAGCAAAATAAACATAACATCACATAAAATCTGAAATTTCCATCAAAACAATTACTCATATAAGGTATGATAACATCAAAGATTTAGAAAAAAGAAAAGTGTGTAACAAAGTAAATTATATACATAATTAAAAATCAAAAGGGAAAATATTTCCAAAATTGAACAACTTTATCCTGAGAAAACTTATGAGTATCTTTTTCTTTAACCTGTAGCATCCCTGTCTCAATTTGTGAAATAATCATAGAGTATACAACTTCTTGTTGTTGTAATACATATTGACACCTAGCTTGCCACAACAAAATATTGAATATATGCAAAAAAAAAACATTCAAAGTGCTTTTATGATATGTTTTCCAAATCCCTGTATAATCCCCCCAAATTAAGGTATTATATGTAAGCAAAGTCAGGAAAGGCATATTCCATTTAGTAGCTGCCTCACTCCAAAATAACGTACTGTCAGCACATTCAAGATAAAAGTGTGACTGACTTTCCTCTATATTAATACATGAGGGCCTAAGGCAATACCGATCGGACTGTGGTTTATACTTAAGATTCCCCCGAACTCCTATTCTCCCTTGGGCAGAAATCCATACAATATCCCAAATCTGTACTGGTAATCTAAAATCTGTCATTTTATGTAAAGCAAAAGTCATTCTAGTAGGAAGACACTCAGGAAAAATAAGCGATACTTGTTGTACTTCATAAACTATATGGGAATAAAAGGCTTTCCTATCTAATGAAAGTAATTTTGAAACAGCACTTTTCATTGTTG
Source organism: Neoceratodus forsteri (assembly GCA_016271365.2). Taxonomy (NCBI): domain Eukaryota; kingdom Metazoa; phylum Chordata; order Ceratodontiformes; family Ceratodontidae; genus Neoceratodus; species Neoceratodus forsteri. The sequence continues at coordinate 1,746,595,062 of CM057449.1, forward strand.
CAATTTCTTTAGAGAGGAAATCCCATAACTTGGAAGGGCATCTGAAGCCAAAATCTTAGGGGGCAATAGAATCCATTTCTGGAAATATTGTTTCCATAGAAACTGTGTCCAGATTTGCCATGTCATAGTGGCGTATCTCCATAAAAAACTAAAAGAAGTAAATACAAATATTGAGTGGTAGAATACCAAAGGATTCACCATGTGTAACTCCTCTCCTTTTTAAAAAAGGAAGGTATGTAATATCCCTCTTGACCGGGTTCAGTCTATTTCCCCACACCATTTGAAAAAATAAACTGTATAATCTCGTTTCTAAATTGACTGGAGGTGGATAAAGGTAACTTAAATACAGAAAAACTGGTAATAACATTTTTTTAATTATCATAATATGTTTCTTTTTCCCAAATTTTCACTGTTTCCATACATTAATTTTACTTTCACCCAGTACCAACTGCGGTTCCCAATTATAAGCAGCCATATCTCCATGCCTAAACCAAATACTTAAAATTTTTCTGGGGGAGACAGTTAGTGGAATTCCCATACAATCCATAATGCTAGTCTGCGTAGGATCTAAAGAAAAAATAAAACTCTTCTCTATATTGATCTGTGCACCAAAAAATTGCCCATAATAATTAAAAACCTCTAGTGCCTTTGTAAGAGGAGTGACATCCTTCATCAATAAAGTAACATCATCAGCATAGGCCGTAATTTTTACTGTTTCTAACATAGGTACAGGAGAAAGACCAGTTATATGCTGATCCCATTGAATTTGTCGAATAACTGGATCTAAGGCAAAGGTATAAAGCAAAGGGCTTAAAGTACATCCTTGTCTAACCCCTCTACAAAGCTTAACTTCTTTTCCAAAAAGGCCATTAACTATCAGAATTATTGCAGCCTTAGTGTAAAGAAGAGCAACCCACTGCACAAACTGTTTAGGTATACTATATTTTAACAGTACATGAAAAAGATACTGATGCCTAACCTTATCGAAGGCTTTAGTCTGATCTAAAGCTACCACTAAACCTGAGCAATGCCCCATTTTACTAGCCTCAAAAAGTTCCCTTAAGAGGTATAAATTATGTTGAATTTTCCTATGGGGAATAGCACAGGTCTGAGCTGGGTGAATTAACGAATCAGCTACCTGCACTAGGTGATTATTCAAAATTTTAGCCAGAATTTTATAATCACTGTTGAGTAGACTAATAGGTCTCCAATTAGATAGTAACTTCTTATTCCCTTTTTTTATGTATATAACTCAGAAGAGAAACTTTGAAGGCTTCAAAATGCAAAGTGGAAGTCAACATGTAATTAAATACCAAGGGTAAGAAACAGCTCATATGTGACACACATTTTTTATAAAAATCGTTGGGAATACCATCTAAACCTGGAGACGTACCCATATTTAATTTTTTAATTACATCCTCAACGTCTTGTGAAGAAACAGGTTTCATCAAAAGGTGTTTCATGGACTCTTCCACTTGAGGTAGTGGTGCAGTAAAATTATCTGGTAAAGTATCTGCATTCCTAACTATATCATTAAACATATCTGCGACATATTGTTGCACTATCAGCAACATTTCTGGATCTGTAGCTACTATTACTCCATTAGGTTTACATGAACTAGTCATTAGAGTTTTATCTAATCGTGCTTTACAGGCTTTATAGGGATAAGAAGCAGGTTGTTTTTGAGTTCCAAATCTAAATTCCATTTCTAAAAATGTAGCCCTGTCATATTGGTAAATTTTCATCTGTCGTTTTATTTCAGAAATTTGCAATTTAAATTTTGCATGATCGTGTGGGGGAAAGGACATAAGTTTATATAACTGGTTCATATAAGTTAAATATTTTAAATAATGAGAATTATCCATTTGCTTTCCCCAACTAACAAATCATGCCCTCAACTTCGTTTTAGTATCTAACCACCAATCATAGATATTATCATACATACTGTACATATGGTGGAGTATCTGGCTGCAAAAAACACCTCTAAACCATGAAAATAGTCTGGCAAATCTAGAAAAGATGTATTTAATCTCCACCTCTGCATAGTGGAGAAAATTCTAGTAGGGATATCAGATAGACTAAAATCACACAATAGAATCTGATGATCTGAAAATTCTGTAGGTTTAACACTACTAGATATTGTCTTAATATATTTTGAGACAAAAAACATATCTATACATGTAGCGTATACATACCTATGATAAGTAGCCCCATAATGAGAGTGTAAACATCTATATGCATCTGATAAGCCGGCATCGACAATAATCTGTTTTAAAGCATGCGAATCATAATACATTTTTTGTGTTGAAATCACAGAATATTTAGTGTTGATATCGCAATTAAAATCTCCACCCCATACGATATGTCGTCTAGTATATAAAAAAGGTTTTAATTCTTCAAATAAGTCAATTCTAGCTCATTTTTTGGGGGGGGCATATAAATTAATAAAGCGAAAATAAAAATCTCCCAAAGAACAAACTAGGACTAAAGCTCGCTCAGGCCTCACATCCACTAGTTTGGAAATCTGAAATTTAGTATTTTTAAATAAAATACCTATCCCATCAGTGGAATCCGATCCAAACGTCCAATAAGAAGGACCCCAAATCCATCTCATTTTGAGCTGATCTATCTCAAAAAGAGATGACAATCTTGTTTCTTGTAAAAAGATAACATCTACTTTAAGTAGATTCAAATATGCCAACATTGAAATTTGTTTTTTGTAGGCTTTAAGACTACATACATTATAGGAAGCTAGTTGTAAAGTAGCCATGAATACTTAGTAAAGTTAAGACCCTCCTTTACGACTGAGACTAACTTTCCTTTTTTTTCCTTTTTTCCCTTTTTTTTCTTTTGCCAGCTTGGTAGTCTTACTGTCCTCATCCTCAGTAACCATTTTCGGCCTATAGGAAGTGTCAGATTCTAAATCAGAGTCCCCTAAATTATCTTGCAAAGGTGCAAAAATATTCTCAGTGGGGATTGGGCCTACAACAGTCTGTCGAAGAGAGGCCCTAATGAACCTTCTACCTTTCACAGTTTCAAAGGGAGGCGGCATGGATTTAGTTGTGGAGTGTTTAAGTAACAGAAGTCAGTTTATTTTTAGAAAAAATGTCAGTAGAATTCTCGTCATTGCGCTGTAAACTAGATGTAGGTTTATCAACCAAAGGTAATTCCCCATCTTCCGGAAGCCCAGTTGCAACTAAGGGATCTCTTTGCTCTGTGTCCTCCCCATGCATGTTAGTAGGAGAATGAAAAGTAGAATCCTTCCTTTTATTTTGAGCCCTGTCTAACAAATCATCCTGATCCCACCCTTCAGAACGATTCCATTTTGCCCAGGGGCATTGATGAAAGGAGTGACCTTTTTCATCACAAACATTACATTGAAAAATTTTATCACATAAGTCCACCGAGTGCCCATGTCCCCCACATAATGAACATTTCAGCATGTCACAAGCACTACTAATATGGGTTTTTGCCCCACATTTGTAACAGGGTCTAGGCTGTCCCCCATAGAAGCAAACCCCGCTATATTTCCCTAAAAAAAACTATTTTTTATAACTATAGATGAATGATATGAGAATTAACTTGAAAGAGTTTCACCTTAAACTTCCATCCTCCAGTCCACATCCCTTCCAGATCAAAAATAGCCTCGGGGGACCCAAAATATCACACCGGTTCTGAAGCCAGTGATAAATGTCACTGACATTAACTCCCTCATTCCTGAACATAATAGTGAGATATCTAATCTGAGGACGTGTAAGGGGAATTGCATAAAAGGGGGTCCATAAAGGAGTAGATTTTAAGGTGGAATATTTTTCCCAAAACTTCTGTAAATTAACATTACTCTTAAAGCTGATATCAAAAGAGTCCTCACCAGAAACATGAAGTAAGGCATAAATATCAGAAGGAAAAAATCACATTGAACCCCTTAGAAGCTGTTTTGCAACATAGTGCCTATTAGGATGTTCTATCTGTCCCCATTTATACCGCAGTCTGACTGCATTCTGTCTTGGGGCCTGTTCTAATTTATTTTTAAACAATTCCGACATAGGTACACATTTGGAATGCTGCGTGTTATCGTTTCCAAAACTTGTCTGATTAAAACCTGCCTGACCCCGGCTAAAGTCCTACTCTCCCTTCCTGGATGTGCTCGGCCAAGACAAGGCCACAGCCCGATCCCCTACAAATTGTGCAGTATTATCAGATAGGGCCCTTTTGGAGGTCAAAGGATCATTACCTGAGCTCAGGATTTCACCCTTGGTGGCATGCTTTGTTGTGGCCGTGTTGCCGGATGAATCTTTCCCCCAATCCAAGTCAGGAGTCCATCGTCCTGAATCCATGCATTTCCACCCGGAATCACTGAGCGCTTTATCAGCAGACCAGTCACTACCCAAATCACCCTTGTCGGCAGGAGATAGTCCAAATTGCTGTCGCACTGCTTGTAGAATAAGCCAGTTATGGTAAAGGAGCCACTTCCTCACTACGCCGTTTACCCGTTGCAGCCTCTGAATCACTTGTTGTCACATTATGGTTGGCCCCAGCCAACTTCGAGCTTTCGTTCACATACTCAGAAGAACGCATCCCTGCACGAACAGTACTTGGCACATAAGCAGTAATAGAGCAAGTAGTTTCCGATGGAATCTCCGATACTGGATCAAAGCCAGTGGTCTCCTGCAAATCTCTCACAATTTCAGGCAAAACATTTGTAGTCACAGTTTCGTACACTGCTAAAGGCAAAGAACACTCGGTCAAAACGACAATATCCATGCTGGTTCCTTCAGAACTCAACAGAACATCCTTCTCTGTGAGAGGTTGTGCACAGTGTGCCATCCTGCAGACCAGCGCCAGCAGTTCCCCCTACTGACGGCAATGCAGTAGGGGAATTTCCCCAGTGTCCTGGCCAAATTTCCCTCATTCACTAAAACAAAATACCACCAACAGCTTAATCTGGTTCAAGGTCAGTTGGCATTCATATGTATCCCCCTTCCCGGGTCGTGCATGAAAATAGGCAGGACTTGCCTAGTGCACTTACCTGGTCAACAAAAACTAAATAAATAAATAAACTTCTTTTCTTGCAGTACTTTGCACGTTCACCGACAATGTTTTGACTCTTTCCTAAGGGCATAATCTGTTTAGTTTTAAGAGCAAGGCTCGGCAGCCCCCCCTGCCACCACCAAAGCAGGAACAGATACACTGCAGACTTTTTATACTTGTTGTATGCAGAATTCTTTGTGACAGTACATTTTAATAAAGAATTTGGCATGCACCATGCATGGAAAGCCTACAGTGTATTTGTTCCTGCTTTGGTAAGTGACTGAAGCCTTGATCTTAAAACCAGACTATAGTTTGATACATAATGGTTCTCAGTGTGGGGGGAGATAGTTAGGGTGCTTAGTGGGTAGGTGGAAGGGTGTGTCATTGTTTCTTTAGCTGAGGCTGTGGGAAAATGAGCGTGGGATTGGGTACTGCTAAATGAAGGTGGAGAGAGGAGTATTATCAATTATTACTTGCCAGAAATTGGGGAAAGGGAGACAGGGTACTACAAGAGTACAGAGTTTACAGCACCATAGTATGACCTCAAGATCTAGCAAATTTGGTTTTGAATCTAACAGCCACCACTTGCATACCATGTGACTCTGAACAAGTCACTTAACTGCTTTGTGCTTTCAGTATACATGGAGAAATGAGCTTCAGCTCATTAAAAAAAGTATTTGTCATGTTAATGCAATAGCATCCCTTTCAGGTCTGAACACAGCTTGTTTGTTTGAGAAGCTACTGCCAGCACTGTCTCAGCCCTCCCCATTATTTACAAACAAAACCTGAAAGCTGAAAACCTGCTAATTCCTTGCTATCTAGCCTCCGACGAGGTTTCTTACCTCAGAATTAATTTAAACCACTTGGCAGGATACCAGTAGAAAGGAGATGGTTCTCACCTCTACTCAAGCAGAGACATACAAAAGATTAGATTTCAACCAGAACTCCAAAACTCAATGTTTCTACTATCCCTGCCATTTTCCACAAACAGAAAGAGAATCTCTAATAGCCGATTCTAAATTCTTCACTTACAACTTAACTAGGCTGCTGTTCCCTCCATGCAGCCAAGTAGAAGTGTATCGTCTGGACATAACAGCTAATCCTCTCCCCGCTCCCACGAACAGGAGCTTACCTAATGTAACAGCCCAGCACTAACTCTACCAGACAGAATCACTAAGGCACAGAGATGAGAATAAATTCAATGCAGGCTGGTGATTACGCTGCTGGCCACTTGAGTTAACTACTGTAGGAGCAGGACAATGAGCAAAACAATTTGCTCCAACTCCTTTACAAGCTTTTTCACTTCATGATCCCATGACCCCTCTCCCACCACCACCACCATGCTGCAGGGTCAACTCTGCTGCTCCGCTCTTTTAGAACACTGTAATTGTAACCTTTCAGAAGATCTATACTCTATCACAGTTACAAGAAAGTCTCTTTACATATCCCAAAGGCTGATTTGATATACTCCTTCCTCCCCCCATGCCTCCCCCCTGAAATAGCACATTAAGGCTGGGACAGTGTGCTGTGCATGGTACCTGTAACAAAGTCAGGATGTGACTTAAAAGGTAGCAGCAAATGCTACATGAAAATTAAATGTAGGCAAGCCAGTGCAGTGGCACTGAGGGCTGAGGCACTGGATGCCTTACCTCATGCTACACTGGTGACCAGTGTTCAGGAATGAGCATGAGCTGCTGGGGGTCTGCAGGGGAGGAGAAGGACTGAGCATCCATTGGACTGCTCTCCTTCTTTGGGGAAGGGGTCCACAACAGTCGCCACCTGCTCACCTCCTGGAGGAGGCTGGGGGACAAGATGCTGTGCTGTACCTTGGGGAGCAGTTTGGGGCAGATACCTGGAGGGAGCACATGCAGACGCATGTGCACTCCCCTCCACTGGCATCACTGCACACCCCCCAGTTCTGGGAAGAAAACTAGAAAAAGAGGAGTGTGCATCCTGTGTGAGCGGCTTGATGGCTGTCTACCAACACCGGCTCTGGGGGGTGCCTGATCTGGATCTGTTAGGGAGGGTGAGTTGGGGTCTCCCTGGCACCCCACTGCAGGGGGTAAGTGTCATCGAGGCACAGCTCAGGAAGCATAGGAAAACCAGGAGCAGTTGTAGAAGTACCCAAAAATCATTTATTTACACTAGCAGTATCATAAAATAAACTTGTTCAGTATAATTATTTACAAAGGCAAAATAAAATAAAGTTTTCTTTCAGTCTCTGTGCCCCTTGTTCTCCTAATAATATCTCTTGCAGTTGCAGCTTAGCTCTTTCATAAGTCTTTTAAACCCCCATTCTTAGCAAACATTCTGTCCTTGTACATATCCTGTTCTTGTAAGTTTCAGAAGCTGCTAGAACACAGTGTGCTTTCTGAGGTCCCTTCTGCAGCTTTTGCAAATGGCTGGAAGGTTTTCACACAAGTGACCTCTAGAATTTACAATAGCTTTCTGCAATCATCTCAAAATATAATTATATATATTTCAACAGTAAAGCTATACATTTTCTAAACAAAAGAGATCCCAACATCAGTTTCTCTTCCATACAATGATTTGCATATATTTTTATGTCAACAGATATGCAAGGGAGGAAAAACAGACAGCAAGGAAAAATCGAGAGACAATGAGAGCCAAATAAGTACGAGATCATTGGAGTGATCAAATCTGAAGTCTCACAGGAAAATTGGGTTGCTCAAACAGACAGAGAAGAGACTGAAAAGGAAAGAATAGATCCTTGCATTTAAACACTTTCTCTAACAACTAGGACAGGGTCCTAGTCCACCCTGTCACAATAAGCCGCGGGGGACTAAGGCATGACCCCGATGGAATGCGGATGCTCGGATGGTGACTGGAATCCTGAGGAGGTTGCCAGAATACAAGAGCAGACCAGGTATGCCGGGAGGCAAAAAGTATAAAAAAAAAAAATTGAATGTAGGCAGTAGCAGAGGTCAAAACTGTAAAACATGTATAAGCTTGCTGTGTTTATCTCCAAAACATGGCCATTCTCATAAATATCTAGTGTAATTCACCTGGAGATTGCAAAGATTGAGGCAGCTCCTTCCCCACTGTCTGACTGGTGTTCCAGAGGTCATTTCCGTTTGCAATATTTTTGCATGCTTTTTGGGGGGAGTTTGCCTACTTATTTATTTGTGTGTTATGTTTTTGTTTTTACCTTACTATTTTTGGTTTGTTGTTTACATTTTCAGGTTGCAGTTTTGCTGTTTTTCTTGTCCCATGCTATATTGTCTGAGTTCCTTCTTTGTTGTTTTACTTTAATAGATTTAGTTTGGCTTTATTTCAGGTTATTGTTTTATTTTTTAGTTTGTGTGTAATCATTTATCTGATTGCTGTGCATTTTTTCCTTACTTGTTGCTTTACTTTAGTATATTCAGTTTGGTTTGATATTTGGTTGTTGCTTTATCTTTCAGTTTGTTTGCGCTGCAATTTACGTATTTGACTGGTGTGAATTTTTTTTGTTTTTGTTTTTGCACTTCTTATCTTTTTATTGGCCTCTCACATTTTTACTTGTGTTGGGTATCTTTGTTTGCATTCACTTTGTAATTGTGATCTGCTTTTTGCATTAACTCTTTAGTTGTGTTGTGGGTTTTTGTTTGCATTCACTTTTTTGTGATTTTTTTTAGTTTGCATTTACTTTTTCATTGTGTTGTATTTTCATGTGTTGTATTTTTTGTTTGCCTTCGCCTTTTTTGTTGTGTTGTGTTTTTTGTGTGTCTTCACCTTTTTTGTTTGCATTCAGATTTTAGTTGTGTTGTGCTTTTTTGTTGTGTTGCATTTTTATGTTGTCTTTTGCACATGTAAGCAGCATATTGTGGTAGCTTGGAATAGCAGATTTTGGAAGTGCAGTTGTGTTGTGTCCAATGACGCCACTGCCTTTTCGGGTTGGGCTGTATGGCACAAATGAAATAGCATGCTGTCTATGACAGCAGGGCAAAAGCCTGCCACCAACTTGAAACAATTTCACCACTGCAATGAGGGAGCAACTCAGCATTGCAGGGTGTGCCTTGCCTGGTGTAACATTTCAATAAACATGGTGGGTGGCGGCTGTTGTTGTCCACCTGTCATAGTCCCCAGGAAGCCGACGTCTGGGGTACCCAATCCCCCTGTCAGCATATGTGCCCCCTTTACTGTTTTTGTCTGCTGAGGGTGCCCAATCACCCTGGGCATCATCCCACTGAACACAGACACACTTCCAATGGGGGGCCCCAATGCCCCGTCAGCATGTTTAACCCCCCCAACGCATCAGCATTTTCCTGTCTCTGCCCCAATTGTGTGCCATACTGGGATCCCATCCCCAGTGTAGTTAACATGGCTCCCTAAGCAAATGGGACACACTGGAAGCCCACACCAGTGTGCCCAACAGCTGTTAAAAAAGAAAACAGTCCGCAGTGCTCATTTTTTTTTTTAGTAACCCGAAACAAGGAAAATGGTCCCTCACCATGGGGTGCCCTCCCCCAATTTGCACCCACCCTCTGTGTACCCCACCTCTCCATGCACCTCACCCTGTACATACCTCAGGAGCCTGGTGAAACAATCTTTGGTGGAGCAGGAACATGTATGCACTCTTCAAAGTCGACCATGGACTGAAGAAGTGCAAGTAAGCTGTATAAAGGCATAAATGGGGGGGGGGGTCAACTTAGGTGGATATTGTTGCCATTTTTGTGACTTTTGGCTCCAAATTCTCAACATGGGGTTCTTGGGACCCCACCTCATGCACTCAGTCACTGTTATTTCATTATTTGGTCACTAAAGGTGATTTCACGGTTTCTGTGTGGAATCACCTTTTGGGACTGATTAACAAAACAACAGTGTCTGTGTTCATAAGGTGGGCTCCCAAAAAGTCTATGCTGTAAATTTAGTGAAAAAAAAATAAAAAAAATGACTGTGTTATGAGCGTGCATTGCACGGTTTCTATGCACACTCGTAACTTCGAGAATTTTTTATATTTTCACTCCAGATTTTCAGCATTGACATTTTTTCACACCTCCTCATGAACAGTGCAGCTGTCATTTTTCACATCAATGTTCGGGACAGATTAGGAAAATCACAGGGTCTCTGTTCATGAGTGGAGGTCCCAAAATGCCTATGTTGAAAATTTGGTGAGAAGATTCCACAAAATGACTGTTACGAGCATACGCAAAAACTAAATAAATAAAAAAAAAATTAAATATAGAGGCAACATACATCATAGAAAGTATTAGAACTGATACAACAATACAGAGGCAATATACATTATAGAAAGCATTAGACCTGCTATAACAATACAGAGGTAACAGACATTATAGAAAGCATTAGAACTGATACAACATTACAGAGGCAACATACATCATAGACAGTATTAGAACTGATACAGTAATACAGAGGCAATATACATTACAGAAGCATTAGACCTGCTGTAACAATACAGAGGTAACATACATCATAGAAAGCATTAGAACCGATACAAGAATACAGAGGCAATATACATTATAGAAAGCATTAGACCTGCTATAACAATACAGAGGTAACATACTTCATAGAAAGCATTAGAACTAACATAACAATACACAATCAAGACACATTATAGAACGCATTAGAACTGATATAACAATACAGAGGCAACTTACAGTATCGAAAGTATTAGCACTGTTATAATACAGAGGCAACACATGTTAAGGAAGTAATTAGAACAGACACTGGTTCTCTGACAACCTCCTTCTGGCTAATGCCAAAAAACAAAAACATTGTTGTTCAGATCTAAGCCCTTCCTAACTAACCAAACCCTAATCATCACATCCCCTCATGACCATGCCCTTGAGGATGTCAAACTCTTCAAATATCTTGGAGTTGTGCTTGACTCCCTCCCTTTCCTTTACAGAGCACATAAACTCCCTGGTTCTAAGATTTCAACAAAAACTAGGGGCTGCCTACAGATACAGGCAATACCTCACCCCTGAGGCTTGCCATGCCATCATCCAGGGAAACCTGCTACCTGTTCTGGACTACTGCTCTCCCATCTACTCCAGGACCTCTGCATCCACCATGGCAGAACTATCAGTAGCATACAACAGTGCCTGCCACTTTTCCCTCCTGGTTCCTTTCTCCATGTACCACTGTATACTCTTCACAACACTGGGGTGGCTCTCACTACAAGCCCGCTTTGACCTTGCACAGTACGGTTTTATTGATTCTGCCATCTGTATTGGCCAGAAATCCCCTCTTACTCCACTTCTCACTGCCCAAACCTCACACCACTGCCTACGCTCCTCCAGTATCCCCTTTCTGAAAATTCCCAGGGTAGACACAAATAAGGGTGCTAGAGCCCTGTCTGTAGCAGCCCCCACCTTATGGAACAAGCTGCTGCACCATAAACACTCACCACTAGCTTAAGACTCACTTCAAAGAATGGCTCCTGTCGGCATCCATCTGCCACTGCTTTAAGGACTAGGCCCCCCATAGCTTCCAGGGGTAGGGCCAAACAGGTTATCTTGCTTACTGAAACTGTGCCACCATGAGCCTTACTTTGCTTTGTTATTTGTTGTCTCTCAACTACTGCCACCATGTATTGCTAAATGTAACAACTGTAACCTTTCACTATGTATTACCTGCTCTTGTTATGTTCTAGTTATTTTGATGTTTCTTCTCTGTGCCACCTTATGTGGCCCGGATAATGCCTGAAAAAGGTCCCTGGGATCAGTGCACCTACCTGGTTACCAAAGTTATAAACAAATAAATAAAAATAAATAGATACCAACAAAACTTAGGCAACCTACAGTATATAATAGAATGCATTGGAACTGATACAATAAAGAGGCAACATGCATTGCAGAATACTTTAGAACTGATACAGCACAGAGGCAGCACACAATATAAACAATTTCAGAACACAGGCCCGGTAGCTCTGAGGGTTGAGGTGCTGAACGCCACACCACATACCACGCCGGTGACCCAGGTTTGGGAGCAGACTCAGGTCATCGGTGGGTTGGCCAGGGGGAGATAGGCTGGAGTGTCCAATGACAGCTCGCCTTCTTCGGGGAGGGATCCGGCTGATGCCCGCCACTTGCATGACCCCGAGCGGAGGCTCGGAGAACTGCAAGCTCCATTAGAGAGATTGGGATGTGTCCACTGTGCAGCGTGGACATCGGCACTTGCGTCATGATGTTGGGGGAGTCACTCGCTGTACGGGGAAGGGAGAAAATGTGAAAAAAGCCTGCCACTGCTGGGAAGATGGGGAGACCTGGCCATGCCCATGACTTGCCTGTGCCCACCCGATGGACCTCAGACCAATGAAAATGTAAGTTACAGTATGTCTGTGCCCCCTCCTCGTCCCCGCCCAGAGGTAATCTGCAGCTCCATGGGGCTTGGGGGTCCATTCGGGTAGGGTTCCAGGCAGTGGGATGGCTAATTGTCTCTCCTGAAGGGTCGGGGGTTGCAGGCTGGGAAGGGGATAAAATATTGAAAAAAAAAAAAAACACTTTAGAACTGATACAATACAGAGGCAACATGCATCATTGAAAGCATTAGAACAGATACAGCAACATAGAGGCAACAACATATTTTATAGAAAGCGGAACTGATACCGCAACACGGAGGCAACATACATTGTAGAAAGCATTAGCACTGATACAACAATAAAGAGGCAACATATATTACAGAACACATTAAGGCTGATACAACAGTACAGAGGCATCATACATTAAGGAAGACAAACAACAATACAGAGGCAGCAAACATGAAAAAAGCATTATCACCTTTACAACAGTACAGAAGCAGCATAAAGTATACAAAATAAAGCATGAACAACAATACAGCAATTCAGAGGCAACATACATTAAAGAAGGCATAAAAAACTATACATCAATACAAAGGCTAGAAGGGGTGAAACACAGCATCAGTGACAATTGCAGATGGTGTTCACCTATAGACATTCCTCAAGGTTAGCCTTTAAAGTCATAAGGTACTTGACAGTAGTAAATTCCAGATTTATACAGCCCAGATACCCAGAACAATTCAGTCCATTCTATTCTTCACAAAAAGAGTTTTTGGCAATCTGAACAACCTCAAACCTGATCAGGATTAATTTTGCCTTCTGTCCAGCAGTTGGTGCTGGGTGACACATTTTTATCTTTTTGCTCTTTTCATTTTCAGCAACAGCATCAGGTCCCTGACGGGACTTGCTTTGAGTTTATGCAAACACAACATTGCATTTTAATATTCATGGGACCCTCACCATGGTCCAAGGAAGGTGGCACAGCGTTAGCTAAATTAGTTCTATTGGTGCAGTTACCCTACTTGATTTCTCACCTACATTTGGCCTATCAAGGGTTAGATGCTAAAACATTAGAAGGTGAATGCAACTACTGGGTAGATGCATAGAATTTAGAGCTGAACAGTGAAGGCCAGAAAAAGAATTTGATGTGACATGTATAAATATCTGAAACAAGATATGCTATGGTTTCAGTAATTTAAGATACTGTAAAATACTTATTTTATGCCCAGCAAGTTGTATAAAATGCACAAACATGACTCTGGTATTTGTGCCAGAAGTGGTATGACAGAAGGAACTCTAATACATATTCTCTGGCAGTGTGATAAGGTTCAGCCCTTTTGGCAAGTTATACAGGAGCATCCTGATCCTCTCCTGGGCCTGCAGGAGGCATTCATGCCTGAGAATTTAATCCTGGGTTTGGGTCAAGATCAGGCTTTTGGGCCTAGGAAAGGACATATAGCTCTAATCAATGCAGTTTCCAAGTTAGTCATTTTATGCCGTTGGTTAGATGATGAAGTGCCCACCATGGCAGAATGGCACAGAAAAATTATTTTTGCTTGGAACGTAGAGAAAACAATTGCAAGCAAGCCATCAAGTTCTCTCAAAGGAAGTGGAAATCCTTGCATGCCCCTTTGCTTAAAATGTAATATGGCGAGGTTGCATGAGTTACGAAGTCTTGTATCATCAGCGACAATGCATTTTGTGTGGTTCAAGGGGCTCTGTAAAGCAACGATTTTATACACACCATTGGACATTGGATAATCTAAGTGGGTATACAGGTATCTGTGTGATAATAATGTTCCACTGCTGGTATGTAATCCCATGACTTGCACTTCACTGGGGAGGGGAGGCGTGTGTGTGGAGTGTTGATGTGTGTTGTGTGGGTCTTGCTACTATCTTGTATTGTGCTGTCTTTAATCTGAAAATCAAACAAAGTATACACAGTTAAGAAAAAGTCATATTGTATGCTCATCTGCTATTGTTTGCTAGTCAGTGTTGGTGTTAGGCACAAGCAAATGAACAACCGTTTGGAGTGCCAGCACAAAAGGGGCACATTAAATTAAAAGGTACAAGCAGAAATCAACTTGAAATGCAAAACGGGTAATATAAAAATAAAATTGTTGTTGCTACATTTTTGTATTCATAGTTTATTTACCTCTTTGTGGATGTGGCAAGAGAGTAGGGGGTGGTGAGAGCAGTAATAGGGGTACCACACATATTTCTGCTTGGGGCACCATTTGGTCACAATCCTCTGCTAGGTGGGCTGAATAGTCATGCACTTCAAACAACTGAAGCTGCTCCAATCAGAGAGGGCTTTGGTCGTTTGATCTACAAGAAGCCCACATCAGCAGAAAGCAGTGCATGCATGGCAGTTGAGGGTGAACCAGAGGTGGTGGTGCCAATAAGAGTGTGCCCCTATATTGACGTTCTTGCTCCTCTGCCTCCCAAACAGTGCGACTTTCTCTCCCGGTCCACGTTCCTCTGCCCCCCACCCCAAAGGCTTCAACATTAGCCGCAGTGTGGCTTTCTTTTAAAGCCAACATCAGGGTGCTCAATCCCCATGTCAACAATACAACCCCCCACATACACACCCGCCACCACTGAGGGATACTGTTGAACCCACTACCTGTGTCATAGTTATTTCCTCCAACCCCTTTGCCATCTGGGACACAAAGATGCCCACTCTCAGTGTTCCCATAGCTTTACCCCCCCAATAGTTTAGGACCCTGGGGAGCCAACTCCCAGTGTCCCATATCTGTACCACTCACCAATAGTCCGGGACATTGGAATGACCACTACCAGTGTCCCTATATCTTTATTCCCCTCTAGTAGTCTAAGAAACTGAGGTGCCCACTCCCAGTGTCCCCAAAAGTCATTTACAAATGTACCTGTAGTAAAAAAGAAAATGGTTCCCTGACGTTTTTTTTTTTACTTAAAAAAACAAAATGGTCCCTTGCTGCCTTCCCCCATCCTGAACCTCCCTCTACACACCCACCTTTCCACACCATCCATACCCCATACTTACGTTCAGAGGCCATCAGGTGTCATCTTCTGTAGAGCAATACATGTCTGGATTCTACAAAACTGAACTACGACTGAAGAATCCAGGTAAGTGCCATATAATGGCTGTCGATGGTGTTTTGAACTTATGTCGATATCTCTACCTTTTATTTGAATTTTTACACCAAATTTTCAACATAGCCTTTTTGGGACCCCACTTTATGACCATTGTCACTGTCATCCTGTTAATGGGCCCTGAAAGGTGATTTTGCGGTCACTGCGCAGAATCACCTTTCAGGACTGATTAATGAAACAACAGTGCCAGTGTTCATGGCATGGGGGTCCTAAAAAGCCCATGTTGAAAATCTTTTTTTTCCCAGTTCTTTTTCTGGCTCAGCTTTGGTCCTGGGAACTCTCTTGGGCATCCACTTACCCTCAGCTCTACCTCCGGGCCTGAAACTCCTCTTCTCCTGGCACCTGCCCGGCTATCCCCTTGGCTCTGAGCCCCCAGAGTTGGGGGTACCCAGGGTGCTTTATCTAGAATTTGGGCCAGGCTGGGCTCGGCCCAGGAGTTGAGTGAGTCCAGCCTGTGGAGTGTGGCTGAGAGGGTGGTGCTGTCACCTATCCCAGGGAGTGTGGATTTTCTTAGCTTTGTCCCCTTCCTCCTACCCCCTGGCAGAGCACAGATGTGCAATGATGCCAGGCACATCTGCTATGGCTCTGCATCCCTCGTAGCAGTGCCCCGAGTGTTGCAGTGCCTCCCATTGCCACTGGGGGCTGCTGCAGTGCTGGACAGATGCCTGGATCCCCCCCATGAGACAAGAGAGCAGTCCTCTGGATGCTCGATCCTCTCTCTCTCTCTCCCCTGCTGACCCCCAGTGGGTCAGGCTCATTCCCAAACCTGGGTTACTGGCATGGTGCAAGGAGAGGCGTCCAGCACCTCAATCCTCAGCGCCACCGGGCTGGCTCCATGTTGAAAATTTGGTGCACAAATACTAAACAAACACCTGAGTTTTGCGTGGTCAGTGAAATTGTTCAATGCACACATGTAACTTAGCAGCAATTGTTAATATTTTCACACCAAAATTTCAATATAGCAGTTTTTTCATATCACCTCATAAACAGTACAACAGTTATTTCTCACATCCTGCCCAATATGTGTTTACCCAGCAGGGAGGCAGAATGGTGTGATTACAAACATATAAACATATGAAATTTGCCAGCAGATAAAGGCCAAGTGGACTATCAAGTCTGCTCGAATGTGCAACTCGCACCCCTTATTCTGTAGCTGCCCTTCCCTCCTATGATTCCCCTCCCTTCACCCTTCCCCTTGCCCTGTCTCAGCCCCTTTTGAAGCAGTCCACAGCTCAGCTGGATACCACTTCTGTCAGTAATGCATTCCACCCAGTTACCAACCTCTCTGTAATAAAGTGTCTCTTCATCCCCCCCCGAACCTTCCTCCCACCAGTCTCATATCATGGCCCCTGGTGTCCCTCCCCTCCCTTACGTTAAACAGCCCCTCCATACCTGTCTTGTCTATTCCTTTCATGTACTTGAAGGTCTCAGTCATATTCCCCCAACCTTCCTCTCCTCCAGCAAGTACATGCTCGACTTCCTCAGCCTCCTTTCGTATGGTAAGTCCCCCAACCCTCTGATCATCTTTATCACCCTGCACTACACCCTCTCCAGTAACTTAAAGTCTCTCTCTTCAGAAATGGGCACCAGGACTACATGCAGTACTCCAGGTGGTGTCTAACTAATGACCCATACAGTGGCAGAATAATCTTCCTCCTCCTCGAGGATATATCCCTGGCAATACAACCCAGCATTTTGTTGGCCTTTGCAGTTGCCTTCCTGCATTGTGCTGAGTTATTCATTGGCCTCACTGATGTATTAAATCACCTTTCAGGACCAAGTAATGAAATTACAGTGATGATATTCATGAGGTGGGGTCCCAAAAAGGCCATGTTGAAAATCTGGTTTAAAAATACCTAAAAATGGCCATGGTATGAGTGTGCATTGCACAGTTTCTATGCAGGTGCATAACTTTTCCAATTTTTTATATTTTCACTCAGAATTTTCAACATACATTGTTATTGCACCACCTCATAAACAGTACAGCTGTCATTATTCACATCCTGCCCAAAATGTGTTTTCGTACCTGTGGTGCAGAATTGCGTAGTAACTGTGCAAAATCACCTTTCAGGACTGATTAAGGAAACAACACTGCCAGCGTTCATGAGGTGGGGTAAAAAAAAGTCCATGTTGAAACTTTGGAGAACAAATTCCTAAAAATGGTCATGTTATGCAGGTTTGTTAACATTTTCATACACACATGCATAATTTTGTACTATCCTTACCCCCACCCTCTGTTTCCCCATCCCTGCATCCAATTAAATCCTCCTGCTCCCTCCCACTACATGCTGGCTGCCCTGCACCCTCCATCCCCCATCTTGACATCCAATTACACTCTCCTGCTCCCTCCCTCTGCATGCAGTCCACCCTGCACCGTCCATTGCCCGTCCCCCTGTAACACAATACACCCTGCTAAATATACCATGCAAGGCAACATTTGGCATTGACAAATGGTCATTTGATGAAGTGAGTTGGAAAGTCTCAAGAGTTTCGATCTAGCCAAAAGTGAGGAACTGCTTTCAGTTTTCAAATGTTTTGAATATGTAGCATTTGCTTGCAAGGTGGTAAAAATAACATTGGTGTGGGCCAGTGTTTTTAGAATTGCTCATAACATTTAAATGCTGACTTCAAAATATGGCTGGTTTCCAGGAGTTGTCCTGCTTTTTCAGTTGTGCAAGAAAAAGGGTGTATTATCTAAATTTGCCTTAGGCAGAACCTCACTATTTGTATATGGAAATGCTTGTTAAAGCAAACTTCTTGAGTTCATCTTTTGAAATAGTCACAGTAACCCAGCAGTGCAGAGCTGAGCTCCATGAAATGCTTATTAATCGGCAGGTTGAAGGAGTGAGAAGGCAGTAAAAGGTGTGTGATGATATTTATGTACAGTGCATGTACACTTAGTTACAATCTATTCTCAGTGACTTTCTGAAAAAAAAGTCTGCTGGTTTTTAACTAGCAACCAATGTTTGGCATTGACAAATGCTTGTTATACTTTCTTATTGCTTCCACTTTTCCTCTTCAGCAAAAAGTAAAGTAAACTGCACGCTAAAAATTTGGCTAATTCTCAATCTTTCACTTTGAGTATACATTTATTCTGTTCCCCCGTCTTTTTTCCTTTCTTTTTCTTCCCCCTTTCTAGTGCTTTCCTTCATATATTTTACATGTCATCAAAGGGCAAATACTACCAATTAGCTTCCACACCAAGGAAGCACAGGTTCTAACACTAAAACTTAATATTGGCCAACAAAACAAAGTGCTACTATTAACCACCATATACCTGCCTCCTGGGACACTACTCACTGGCTTCCCACAGCTCATAAGCCAGCTTGAACAGAATAAACTAAACTGGGAACATATAATCCTAGGGGACTTCAACATTAATTGGCAAGCACAGGATGCAGCGACAGCTAGAGACCAAATAGCCGGACTATACCTGACCCAACTGGTCACACAACCCACCAGACAAAAATACCGTACAGGAACCAGCACCCTCATTGACTGGCTACTCTCCTCCTGTCCTGAACATATCGCAGAGGTAACAGTCCTACCTGACACCATCAGTGACCACTTCCCTGTACTACTTACCTGGACAAACAAGTTCACCAAGAGTAAGCCTAAGACAACCAGGAACAGATCACTAAGGTCTGGTCAACTAGACTCCTTCAGGCACTACCTAAAAGGGATTGACTGGTCCCCACTAGATAGAGTCAAGGACAGAAACCAAGCACTGGATTACTTCTGCAGTATTTTTACTAAAGCCTGTGACATCTTTGCTCCTTATAAAACAAAGAAAGCCAGAGGAATCCCCAACCCCTGGCTGTCCAGCCCTCTAATTGAACGCATGCGACTCAGAGATCACCGGTGGCATAGGGCCAAAGCCACCGGGAATCTAGCTGACTCCCAAGCTGTATAAGGCAGCTAGAAATACCTGCACAAAACTCATACATCTGGTGAAAGCAGCTACTACAATGACCTCCTAGGAAAGACCTGGGGTACAGGGAGGAGTTCTGGGACTCTGTAAAATCTCATGGGTTACAGCCTCAAAGGGCCCCACTGGACCTTATAATTTACCACCTCTGGTACATTGCAAGACCCAAAGGAAATCGCTGATGCTTTTAATGTTGCATTCACGGACCTCAGCAATGTGTTACCCCTGAATACCTGAATCACACCCTTGCAGGCCAGCAGCACAACCTCAACACTCCATCACCACAGGATAATGTTACCCCACCATTCTACTTCAGGCAAATCTCCACAGGTGAGACCGTCAAATATATCAAACGGGTCCTTGGTAAGACCAGGATGGGAAGTGACATGATCGATATGAAGATGGTAGCACTCATATTAAATGAACTTGTGACACCACTCACCAATGTATTCAATGCATCTCTAAGATCTGGCATCTTCCCTGACAGGTGGAAAGAGGCTCTAGTCACACCTGTTTTTAAATCAGGAGACAGAGCTAATTTAGCAAACTTCTGACCCATCTCAATTTTACCCCCCCCTCCAAAGCACTTGAAAGGGTGGTCTCAGAACAACTAACTGAGTACCTAGAAAAGCATAGCCTTCTCTGCTTGCAACAACATGGATTCCGACAAAACCACTCCACTGTCACCGTGCTATTAAAGTACACCATTCAGCTTTATGGGGCCCTGGATAAAGGGATGGCAGTGGGGTCTATCTTCATAGACCTCACCAAGGCCTTTGACACAGTCAATCACCAACTGCTACTGAAATGTCTCCTCTCTACAGGATTGTCAATGGAATCTGTGGCCTTGTTCCATAGCTACCTAACCCACAGATCTCAACGGGTCAGGATTGGCAATATAATCTCTGAGCCCAGGGAAGTAAACCTAGGGGTCCTGCAAGGTTCTATCCTTGGTCCTCTCTTATTCAGCCTCTTCATAAATGACATGTCTTCTACCTGTCCTGCACACTCCATACTCTATGCAGATGATGCCGGTATCTCCATCCCAGGGAAAGACCTGGGATCAATTAGCTCTGAACTTCAGCATAATTTTCGTGCATTGGAATCCTGGTTTACCCAAAATAAACTGCTACTCAACTACAAAAAGACAAAGAGCATGCTCTTCAGCACCCCACAGAGCAAGATTCGAGGGTCCTCACTGCATATACTTAGTAGCGAAGGAGAAGTAGTAGACCAAGTCAATACATTCAAGTACTTAGGGATTAACCTTGATGACACCCTCACCTTCACTGCCCATGCTGAGCAACTGGTAAAGTCCACCAACATGAAGCTTGGCATCCTGTACAGACATTGCACCTCAATGACATCTGCTGCCCTGAAACTTGTTACATGCAGTTCAGTTCTCTCATCTGTGGATTATGGTCTTGTCATATATGGGGCAGGCACAGACACAGCGCTTAAAAGGGTCAAAACCATCTTCAACAAGGCCTGTTGCCTGGTCCTGGGAGTACACAGAATGACTCACTCTTGTGACCTATACAAGGAAACTGGCTGGCTCCCACTCCACCACAGACTCCAATACCAGGCCTGCCTCCTTGCGAAAAAGTCCCTGATGGGGTCCATGCCTACAGCTACTTCAGCCCTCTTTGGGCCTGCACAACCATCTAAATGCACAAGGAGTGCCTCCAGGACTGTTCTAACTGTTCCCTTCAAATGAACCACCCTTGGCCAAAGATCCCTCTCCTACTGTGGGCCTAAATGGTTCAATGATCTGCCTGCAGACCTTGCCAACTCCCCCAGACTTGGCTACTTTAAAAATGGGCTTCGATCTCTTCTTGCCAGCAAATGTGACTGCCAGTGTTTCTGTTAACCCATGGGTGGCCTCTGAAGGCGGTTCTCATACACATCAAACGCTATCCTCTCTCACTCCCACCCTCCTGTTCCACAACTGCCCACTTCCCCCTTCCACCTCCCACCACCTATTACCTCCCCTTGACAAAGCCTCACCTTGGCTGCTAAAACATGCATTTCTGCAGACTGGGGGCACCCCGTCTGAACTGTAACATGATTGTTAAACACTGTACTGTACTTAATTATTGCTGCATTAATATGTTTCTCTGGAAGTGTGGTCCTGTTTCTCCTTACTTCTTGTACCCTGCTTAATGTTGTAACCGCACACTAATACCACTTGTTAGTCGATGTCTTTCTGTTCTGCAATGTTTCATCATCTGTAAATGTCTTGTATTCCTTGTTGACTTGGAGCCTTTGTAAACGAGCCCCTGGCTCAAAGGTATTAATCTGAATTTGAAATAAATAAATAAATAAATAAATAAATGTATTCATGTTTATTTGGGAGCTTGCACTTTAAATAAGGTTAAGCAGGACCTGTTTCAGTTCCTGATCTGATGTACAAATTGGGTAACCAATCAATGTTTTTAATAGGGTTTGACATCATGGGTGATGCAGTTTGAGTTCTTTATTATTTAACTACTAGGTCTTCACCTTGTGTTTTAGCCTTTGATAAAGGCTGTGAGCTATCTGAAACGCATCAGGCTACTGGCATTCTTATTTTGTGTAATAAATATTTTTAACACCGAGACCTGTGCCCTTGCTTTTATTAAGGTTGCTGTGTGCTCTGTCTTTAGTTTGTTTTGGATTTTTGTTTTTAGCCAACATGATAATGCACTTGTTTACACAAGTAGCATTGCATAATTGTGACTAGAGGATCTGGCTGTAATTCAAACTTGTTGCCACAGTGCATAAACACATTATTAATGCACTATGTTGGCAGGCTTTGGGTCCATTCAGCCTTGCCACAAAACCTGCCTAGTATTGGAAATTCTCCCTAGTGGACATTCCTCTTCCTCCATGCATCCTGCTACTCCATTCGTACACTTCCCACGTGCCTGTCCCACCGCCTTTTGAACTTTTTCCCCACACTGTTTTGGCACATACAGCCTCCTCAGGGAGCTCGTTCCATTTTTCTACCACCCTTTCCATGAAGAAGTACTTTCTGATATTCCTGTCTGAATCTACCCCCACTCTTCTGACAGCTTCATAAAGCTTCCTCCAATGCCTGTGCTCCCTTCCCATAAGGAAAACCCAAACAAAAAAAAAAATCTGTTTATCCCACAGAGGTGTTTGAACATTTCTGTTGTGCCCCCTCTCCCTCCTATCTTCCGGTGTGTACAAACTGAGGTTCCAAACCACTTGCAACAGTTTGCGTCTGTAGGTCACGTATACAATTCAAGAGGGGAGTGTACTTTTGATTGGTTTGGTTTGGTTTCCATTTCTAACCCATAGGATATAATTAGCACACCCATAATTAGGGCACAATTTGATTACCTTCCAATTTGTTTTATTGTTATTTTTATGTTTTTCTTTAACATGTTGTTGTTGTAAATCGAGGTACTTTTATTTGAGTTTTTTTTTTTTTTTGCTTTATGATATTGTAGAGCCAATAATTTTCTGCTTTCAAAAATAGAGTTTAAATTCTGAAATATTAACTGCAAAGTGTTGGTATAAAATGACAATATGTTTTGGTGTTTTCCATGGAAAATGGAAAATCATTGGCCCCTGCACAGTACTGCATGGGCCGCATGGAATATTGGGGCTTTTCTTTTTTGGGATCCTCTATACAACGATCTTTGACTGACACTGCATTATGGAACTGTTTTTAAAAGATCACACAAAGAAACCTAACTGCACATCAGAATTGGCAGTTTTTGAGGTAACGTGTGTTGGGGTTGACCTTGTTGGTTTTCTTCATATTTGTCAGTTAAAAATTAAAAAACTTTAGCCATTTGATCTCACCTCCCCACTCCTAATAGGTTGTAAAATGGAGGTAGTTTTGCTGGAAATAAAGGGAAGTGATTTTTATATAGCACATTTGATACTGTGCACACTGTATTCCACAATGTTTTAGTTGGAGCAATGTGCAGTTATAGAAACAATAAAAATACACAGATGTAATGTGGGACTGAGGTGGGTTATGAAAAGTACAGGGAGAGGGAGAATGGCTTGTCAAGGTTCACATACAAAGTACCTGACAGCAGTGGAACTGAAACCAAAGTCTCCACATTCACAGCTCTGCGTTATAAGCAATATGCAGCACTGTCTCAGAAAACAAGACATATAGGCAGCCTCAAATCGGTTCACTGCTTTTATGATCTTTTTTCATACAGTTTACTAATTGCATGCATAATTATGTTTTAAAAAACTTTAATTTCCAGCAAACTTGCATTGAAAAAGTACACACAAGGAGGAATTCAGTTGAGACACATCATCTTGTTTACATTGGAGTATTGCTCCTAACCAGCGTTATGGCCCCAGTGACTGAACCAGATGAAAGTTAGATGACTGGCTTTGGGTTGTACAGTGGTTGGGGTGTGATCTGAGGGTGGGATTTCCCAGTGTAGTTCTGAGCTATAGCCAGAGGAACACCCACAATGAAAACTGGTTGTCAGTCATCTGAATTTTAAACCAGCCCTTTCCTTTCCTGGTATGTGCTACTGATATGTGAGCTGAGATGTCAGTGTGGCTCAGTTGGTAGCATATCCGCCTCTGGACCAGAAGGTTGTGGGTTCTCATCCCACACAGGGATTGGACTTGCACCTAAAAATCACTGGCATCTGAGTGCAGTATTGGGGGGTGCTGTACTGCTGATGAGATGTTAAACCGGGGTCCCTTCTGCCCATCCTGGAGTTGTCCTGGTGGGTGTCCAGGTGGAAGTAAAAGAACCCAGGGCACTCTTCACAAAGAGTAGGGAACATTCCCGGTGTCCTGGCCAACATTCCCCTTCCCATAAACCGGTTCATGCAATTATCCAGGCTGTGTGGGGGTGATGATGTGCGATATGGCTGCCACCACACATTCAGTAACTTCACTACCAGTCTAGCATTGCTTATAAAGTGCTTTGGATGTATGAAAAAGCGCTATATAAATGCTGATTCTTCTTCTTCTTCTTCTTCTATACTACAGGACAATGTGTGCATTTGTTGGGGGATGCAACCACTTCTCTGGTGTGTGCTGAGACCTTCCAATGAACAAAAAAAAACATTGGGAAACTAAAATGGAATTTATGCATGCAAACATTTGGATTCAGAGCTGAATAATCTGAATTCTGAATCAGAGGTTGGTTATATCCCTCCATGTGTCTGATGGGCCATTACAATCACTTCTATGATGTCCCTAATAAAAGGGGAGATACAATTAATACATTTGGTTTTATTAAAATACTTTTTATCGACTATGCAGTCCAAATAGCCCATAATAAATAACTCACTATTATTTATTAACCCTGTAACAGATTCCACCATAGAAGGATAAGATGCTGCATGAATAATAAATCCTATTGATCAGACATGCCAGAATGGGAGCAAATGATTGTAAACTGCACAACTCACAGTAGTTTTTATTCCATAATATGAGGTACTGGCATTTGTTTTCAATAATGGTCTATCTGTGGCAGCAGCACATAGGCTTGTTTACTGCTGTACTTGTTTCATCTAGAAGGCCATGCCCCTTTGAAACTAGAACACTGTCTCAGAAAACAAGATCTGGCAGAGCCACTACGACTGTGAATGCATTAACTAGATAAGCGTGTTTCATGGGCTTAAACATAAACATGAATTGCTGTTGCATACACTAACTGAATCGAAGTATGGTATATTAAGAAAGGATAGATTTAAAAATAATGCCACCATCTGTATTACAGCTACCTGTATGTTTCATATTTTATTCTATGCACTTTTGTAGCAATCAACTCAACAGAACTGGGCCATCATATACATGACGGTACTATACCTTAACTGCAAACACTGCTGATAAAACTATGTTGTGACAAGGTGGAAGATAAGCACAATGTTGAGACATGTTTTTGAAGACATTTGATGTGCTGAATTGATTTTTTTAGAGATTGCTATACAGTTCACACACATAATTCATGTTTATAGAATAGTGGATGGGCGACCATTCACAACAAGGCTATGTTTCCATCGAGGGAGTTGATGACATCAGAGAGACCTCGAGAGCGAAGCTTGAGAGGTCTCCATGATGTCATCAGCTCCCAAGATGGGAAACATCGCCGAAGGTGTGGATGGGAGACCATCTACTATTTTATATAGTATATGGTTTCCCGAAATGTGTTTGTACCTTGTTAATTCTTGCAGACCGGTCCTGCTAGATTCACGTTCTCTTCACTTCAGTCCCCAATAATTCTGGTACGTGTCACCACAGTCCTGTCCCGAGTTCTGTCCCTGAAGATATAGGTCCTTCGCACAACAGTCATGCTCTGCTCCAGTCCCACAACTGTGCCAGTAATTTAAAAAAAAATCTGCAAAGTAACAGTTTGGATACATGGAACTGACTTTCGTAGTCTGTGTTCAAACTGTGTCTATGAACTACTAGCCCTACCGCACCGCTCACTAAGTACAGGTGCCATTTTAGAGAGTATTTTTTTAAAAGAGCACTGTTGCAGCCAAGCAGAT
This sequence comes from Neoceratodus forsteri, assembly GCA_016271365.2. Lineage (NCBI taxonomy): Eukaryota > Metazoa > Chordata > Ceratodontiformes > Ceratodontidae > Neoceratodus > Neoceratodus forsteri. The sequence continues at coordinate 1,746,620,908 of CM057449.1, forward strand.
GGCAGGTTAAGGTTAAAAAGTTGTTGTACTATAAATGTGATGTCAGAACAATAGTACAACAACTTTATTTCATCTTTGAACTGCCCTACAACAAGATTTGGAAAACCTTTGTTTTCCATGCACAATAAGCCCTTACCATACTCAATAATATAAAAATGCATATACCCAAATGTCAATGTAAATCTTATCCATTTCATTACAAGCTGTTCTATTAAAAGAATATATTATTGTACAAGGCCTAAAGTCAGGCATCAGGTAAAAGTAAACTGGGGTAGGTGTGTTATTAAGGGTATTGCATAGCTTATCTTTTATTGCTGCCCCACCCCAGGCACACACAATATGAAAATCAATAACTCCTTGATATGAAACAACAGGAATTAGTTAGTGCAAGGACAGAAACAAGCAGGAGGTTGAGTAAGTGGGTAGACAAGCATGAGTATGGTAAGTCAAATAACATTTCAAAACTATTATAATTAATTTTTTACAAATGCATCTGCACAGTTGACAATTTTTGTAAAACAATAATAACAATGGGAGTTATTCCACATTTGTTCAAAGGTGCCACGTGTACAGGTGGAGGGATTTGAAGCCTGTATGCACCAGTCTGCCCTGCTCCTGAGTCTGAAGATTATGGTGGAGAGGCAGAGGTACTGGGGGTTCCATCAATAGCTGTTGAAGCAGAGAAAACCAAATCTGGAGAGGCCAAAGAGGGGATATTAGAATCACGTGAGCCTCTTCTGCCTGTAGCTTCAGGAGAACCCTCTGAAGCACTAGAAAGGGAGGAAAGGTGTACAAGAACCTCCTTGTCCAGCACAGACACAGTGCATTTCACCAGAAAACACCATGTTCTGGAACTAGCCGGCAATAATTAAGTAGTTTTGCATTGGATGGTGAGATAAAGAGGTATATCTCTGGCCAACCCCACAGGTTGATTAAGGTTTTAACCACCTCTTGATTTAACTCCCACCCATGAGCCCTGACAGTGGTGTGGCTCAGACTGTCTGCAAGGATGTTGCTGATGCTCGGCACATGGACAGCAGTCAGGCAGAGGTCATGCTGGACTGCCCAGTACCACACTCTCATTGCCTTCAAGCATAGAGGGTACCAGTGAGTGTCTCCCTGTTTTTTTAGGTACCAGACCACAGACATATTGTCGGTCTGAATCAGGAGTGTCCCTGGACATAGAAGAGGGTGGAAGGCCTGGAGGGCATACAGTACTATCCTTATTTCTTTTTTTTTTTGCGCACCCTCCTCCCTTCCTGGTCGGCCACTACTTTGGGTTTCCCAATGTCTTCCCCATCTGCTCACTTTCCCTCTCACTGGCCACTTACCTCACATTGTGGCCCCCCGAGTAACCCAGCATATCCCTTCATCAGATGGGTCCCCCTCCTCTGAGAGGGAAGGCACCAGTGAGACAGCCAGCACACTTCCTATTTGGCCTGGGGGCCACTGAGATAGGGCCGGCTATCGAGGCATGGTGGCAGCAGGGGACTGGAGGACCATCATCCAGTCAACCAGGGCAGTTTCCTGGTTTTCTCCCCGGGGAGTGATATGCCACTGATGTCATGGCATATGCCAACATCCACCATTCCCCCAGAAATTCGAGCTCAGACATCAGTACTGCATTCCTGGCCTCTGCCAGGGACCAACAGAGCACCAAGATGCAGCCCCACCCTCCCCGGAGAGGTTGAGCCATCCTGGGATGCTCCTTTCCTTCTCCCCCAGCCAGCCCTCCAGTAACCTGAGTCCATTCCCAAACCCGGGTTGCCAGCGACGCAGGTGGAAATCCAACTGCTGCACTGATGGGCTGGCCCTACTGTCCTCATTTCTAACACATTGTTGTGTAGAGATGTTTCCAGCTGAGACCATGTTCCCTGAGTCTGATTGTCTCCTAGATGGGCTCCCCAGCCTTGACATGAAGCATCCATTGTAAGGGTCATGGTAGGAGCAGAGCTTAGAAATATGAACCCCTGTGGAGAGATTGGATGACTTCTGCCACCAAAGAAGATCCTTCTTCATGTACACAGACACTAGAACTCTGTGGTCCAGGTTGTCCAGCTGCTGATCCCATTGGACATGAAAAGTCTATTGGGTCACCCTCATATGCAGTCTGGCTAGAGGAACTGTGGGAATTACAGCTGCCATCATCATGAGAAGATGAAGGATTGACCAGGCTGTGGTCTAACTTGAGTTGGCCACTAATCTGGCCTGCTCCTGCAGGGTCTCCACTCTGTCCAGTGGGAGGAAGGCCCTACCCTGGACCATATCTAGCACCACCCCAAATGAATTGTAGGCACTGGGAGGGGAGAGGTGGGACCTGGGATAATTTACTGTTATTCCAAGTCTGGAAAAGAGGTCCAGAGTGAAGGAGAGTGATTCCCTCAGATTGCTCTGTGATGAGATTGATAGAAGCCAATCATCCAGATACAGGCACAACTGGATCCCTTTGAGGCATAGGGCTGCAGCCACCACTGCTAGACACTTGGTAAAAACCTGAGGTGCTGAGGATAGGCCAAAAAGGAGAGCCTTGAACTGGTATTGTTGCACCTGGAAGGCAAACTGCAGAAAGTGGTGGTGGGCCTGGAAGTCAAGGATGCGCAGGTAAGCATCCTGCACATCCAGCATACAAAGCCAATTGCTCTTCTGGAGCAGGGGTATAAGTCCCAGCATGGTGAGCATGCAGAACCTCATGTACTAAACACACAGGCTGAGCATGCTGAGGTCCAAGATGGGTCTTGGGTCATTTTGGGCAATAGGCACTAGGAAGAAATGGAAGCATTACCCTTCCTATCTGTAACTGAACCATGGGCTCTATGGATGACTTTTGCAGAACAGCCTAGATTTCATCCTCTATCAGAGACAGGTGCCTTGAAGAATAATGGGAGAGGCCTGGGGTGTTGTCCAGAGACCTGTCTAGAAATGTTATGGTGTAATCTCTTGCTTTTAACTGAAGAACTCAAGAGTCTGTGGTTATGTCTTGGGACCCCAGAAGGAGGAGGGCAAATCTTCTGCCCTCACTGGTTCCCTAGAGGATCTGTAGAAGGCAGGGTGGTTCTCCACAAGTCAGGAGGCTGAGGTGAGGGAGGCAACAGCTCCTCTAGGGGCTTGCATGACTTGGCAGGGGGAGTAGGGGTTCCTGATGCTGAATACCAGCATTTGGCCTGGTCTTTGGCAGGGGCCTCTTTGGTCTGGCATCCCTGCTGCTACAGAAAAGACTGTCTGCCTTTGTGACCCTCTCAGTACAATGAAGGGGACATCATGGATTGATTTGCATCGGTCCTATATTTCAGTGATAATATCCTTCCTTAGCGTCACCTTGAAGTAACTCAGATCCCCTGAAATGGACATCCAGTATGGAGTTCTGGATGTCTTGTGCCAGCTAGCAATCCTGAGCCACGTAAGTCCCCTAATGCAGATGGCAGGGGCTGTGGTGTGAGCAACTGAGTCTACTGTGTCATAAGTGGCCTGGAGGGCATGATGACAGAAGATTTTAGCCATTCTCATGGTCTTGGCAATCTCAGCCTTAAGTTCCTGGTCCTGGATAGCTTCCATCTTTGACTTAAGTGAGGCCAGGGAAGATTTCTGATAGGAAGCTATATAATCCATATAATTAAGGGACCTGAGGGTACAAGTAGAGGAGGAATGGATCTTGTGACTGAAATTGTGCAGCTTCTTACACTCTTTATCAGGAGGAGACATGCTCAAATGTTAGGCTTAGAGGACCAGTCATGAGCAGGTGCAATAACAACTGAATCTGCATTAGGATGGCCAGTAATATGTGTGTGACCCTGTCTGGGGGGTGGTATATCCTGTCTGCACTTTCTGAGAAGGCCGGAATGGAGGAAAGCTGTTGCCAGATAGTGGACATCAGGTCTTCATGGGGCCCAGTCCAAGGCAGTATGGGCATAGGAGCTGTGTCAGTCATGTCTTGATGCTCTGCAAACCTTTTCCATTTTGGATCCTGTTCCTGGATAGCCCAGACACAGGCATTTTGTATTATTAGGAGGAATTATGCAAAAAAGGGTCCTCTGGAGGGGACTTTGGGGAATCCTTAGGATGAGGCTCTATATGTGTATGCATACCAGTGCTGGAGGACAAGTCAGAATCCAAAGAGTGACTACTGGGTGTTTGAACCCTTTTTGGAATCTATATTATATTAATTTTATGTACCATTTTATTAACCCTCACTGTTAGTTAAATGTTCTAGCCTATGTCATGTCTCATGATTGTTGTATGTAACCGAATGCTTGTTTAAATGGACAGCAATGCTACATGCCTTTCCAGTATAACCAATAAAAATGAAATGAAAATGAAAAAGAAGAGTGTCCTGGATCTTATCCCTGACCTGATGTCTAGAGAATCCTTCCTTAGAAAGGTGGGAATCCACAGGAGAGGCTTATCTTGGGGGTTGGGAAGGAGGCAGAAGAAGAGGCCGCCACTGGTTTCCAATGGTCAATCTCCAAGGCTCATTTAGTCCTCTCCTCCTAAATCATGGTCTGAAACACTGCCTTGATATCAGCCTGAGGCTGCTGTGGAGGCAGAGCCTGAGGCTGAGGAGGAGGAGGTGGTGGAGGAGGAGACTGGCATAAAAGATAGCCCTGTGTCTAATATTGAGGGTATCCTTGAGCCTGATAGGAGTAGGGAAAGTCAGAAGGAGCATACCCTTGATTAGACATAGCCTGGCATCTTGTGACCCGTTACATAATGCGGTTGATGACCAGGTGTTGGATACCCCGGTGAAGGGTACATTTGGTATTGTGAGGGTGGATAGCCTGAAACATTGCCCATAGATCCAGCTGGAAGTGGAGCTGAAGGCTCGGCAGGAGGTGGGGCCAAAGGCCCGGCAAGAGGTCCAGAAGGACCAGGCATCAGCCCAGTCAGGACATTCAAAGGGGCTGGCACTGGATAAGGCACAGGAATGTTCAGTGCTGGAAGATTCTGTGCCTGGGGGACTGATGGAAGGCTGTTCAGCATTTGAGGAATGGCCAGAGTGCTAGATACACACTGACTCAGCTAAGGGTCACTTGGTGTCGGGGTGTGAGCAGAACCTGGCAGAAGACCTGCCGAAGTCTGGGAAGAAAGAATCCAAGATGGTGGAACCTGGTTACCCAAGGGGGTTTGTGCTGAGGAGGTCTCGATGGAAGGTCCCAGGAGGAATTAATAACAGGCCCAGTGGGTGAATCAGGCAGGCATGTCCAGAAGGTATGGTTGTGTCAGTGGGAGCGAGAAACCCTCAAAAGACTGTTGTATGACCAGCAATTGGTTCAACCTGACATCGGGGGTATACTGTGACCCCGATGGGAAAGACCCAGTTGTGCAGTCCTCAGAGCAACCAGGGAATGACTTAATCAGCTGAGGCAGTGAAGAAATCAGAAGAGCTAATGTCTGATGTATCGGCTTGGGCCATGCAGACAACAGCATAGTTGGAGTCCAGTTTACCAGTTGTGACCATGCATGCCTTGGTGGGGCTGGGGAGTGACTTATTAATTTGGCTGCTGGTGATAGACCCTGAAGAAGATATGGGCCTAAGGAGCACAATGGGGTTCCATCGTCCAAGAAGAGGCCCAACTGCACCATGAGTAAAGCAGGCAGGGAGGCCCTGGTCTGATCCACTGGAGCGGAAGGAGACTGGCAATAGTGGTACTTACTAAAATGGAGGCCCCCCTGGTGTCAGTGGTGCCTGATAGTCACACAAAGTGGATGGAGACCTGTTCTGGTGTCAATGCCCCTTCTTGTCCTTTTTTTTTCTTTTTGGGTTCTGGTGTTGGAGAAGATTTTTCCAGCAGATTCTGCAGCTCATTTTCTATCAAAGGTAGGCACTTCTCCAGCAAATGGGCATCACACTTGTTGTGGTGATTAATCTGTGTTTCCTGATTGAAGGATTGGCAAGTTGCACAATCCTTGGTCCAGTGTTTGCAGCTGTGGCAGATCACACAGTGGAAATGCCAGTCAACATGCAGGATCTGCGTGCTGCAGGACTTGCACATCTTCTTTTCAACACATCACCTAACTGTTTATGTTCCTGAACTGAACCTCCAGCTATATCCCATGCTGTAAATATGTCGCTGTTATTTATTTGTTTCCCCTTTCTTCTGTATATCCTTCAAGATCTCTGTACAAGACCTGTTTATGTTAGATCTGTTTATACTGCATTTTACTATGTAATTGTTTGACCTGGTGTTCTGTTCTCTCTTTATGCTTAACTGGACATTTGTGTAAATGGCCATGTTTGCTTGCATGCCTTTTAGTATAAAATAAAGAATGATTGATTAAAAACTGGACTGACAGACCTGAACCACAGCAGTTCTGTAAAAATCCAAACTGGCCATACTGGGTGTAACTATCACAAATACTGCTGGTCCGGTCACTCTGGCTGCACTGTTCAGTCTGACTTTTACTTATCTGATCCACTCCTGGAAGTCTATTTTTCAACGCTTCTTTGGCATGATTAAAAACAAACCGGTCAGGACCGGACCAGATAGGTAAAAGCCAGACCAGATCATCTGGAGTGAGTGGATCAGCAATATTTGCACAAGCTGTTCCCAGTCCAGATTTTACCACTCTGGTCTGAGTCTGGTGATCTGGGTTTTACTCATACCCCACTGCATGTGGTTTGGTGATATACTGTACAGATGGATGCAGAGGCTAACCCATTGAAGATTGAAGTTTCAGAAAACCATTATGCTAAAAATAACAAGACTCACTCCCTCACCCCCTCAGTCACAATTAATCTTCTATCAATGTCATGCTTAAATACTGGCGCCTCTACATCCACACCACTAAGCTTTTAATAAAAACATGCCTCTTCTGCTGCTCTGAGTGCCCCCAACCATGAAGTCCCATTCTGCTTGTGGCAGCTCCACCAACCAGGTAATTTTCCAGTGAGCAGCTCTTTACACCATATCAACTAAATTATTGCTAAACTCCTTATTTAAAAAAAAAATTGTTGAGAAGCTGAGACACAGCCAGAGGGAAGGAGAAAAGCTCCAGTAATCCGCTCTGATGATGGAAATGATATTTGAAAGACAACCCCAGGGTCTACATTCCTTTCAAGTCAGAATTATGGAAACACTAATCGGAAAAACTCATTTTGGAAACTGAGAGGGTACATACCACTGGAAAATAATCAACTCCAGAATCACAGATCCTGGTCTCTGAGGAAGCCCGATGTGAGTGAAATGTTGGGCAAGCACAGGGGATTGTTGATTCCAAGAAATACTTGGAAAAAGAAAAAAAATATCAGCTTTTAAGAAAATATTAAGTGGCTGGCTTTCTTCACTTCCTGAACATTGGATTATCCATACTCCAGCCCAGTCAGGCATAATAGACTGTATAGTCTATTAACTGGAAGGGGACCCACCAACTCTGTTTTGTTCTCACTAAATGCACTGTCCATTGGTAATCTGACACAGAATGACCTATGTAATTGTTTGACAAGGTGTTCTCTTCTCTTTTTATGCTAAACTGGATGTTTGCATAAATGGCCATGTTTGCTCACATGCTTTTTGGTATAAAATAAAGACTGATTGATTAAAAACTAGACTGACAGACCTGAACCACAGCAGTTCTGTAAAAATCCAAACTGCCCGTACTAGGTGCAACTTGTACAAATACTGCTGATCAGTCACTCTGGCTGCACTGTTCAGTCTGACTTTTACGTATCTGGTCCACTCCTATATTTCAACCCTTCCTTGGCATGGTTAAAATCAGAATGGTCAGGACCAGATCAGATAGGTAAAAGCCAGACCAGACCAGACCATCTGGTGTGAGTAGATCAGCAATATTTGCACAAGCTGTGCCCAGTCCAGATTTTACAGCTCTGGTCCAGGTCTGATGATCTGGGTTTTAACCACACCCCACTGCATGTGACTTAGTGATATACCGTACAGATGGATGTAAAGACTAACATATTGAAGGCTGAAGTTTCAGAAAACCATTATGCTAAAAAGACCAAGACTCACTAACTCACCCCCCAGTCACAATTAATCCTCTATCAAAGTCATGCTTAAATACAGGTGCCTCTACATCCACACCACTAAGCTTTAAATGCCAACATGCCTATTCTGCTGCTATGAGCTCCCCCAACCATAAAGTACCATTCTGCTTGTGGCAGCCTCCTCCCTCAAACCATGTAATTTTCCAGGGAGCAGCTCTTTACACCATATCAGCTAAATTACTTCTAAACTCCTTATTTATAAATTTTTTAGAGAAATTTCTTGTTGTAGTATATCCATGGTAAAAAAAAAAATGAATTTGCAAAAGAAACCAAAACCCCCATTTGTCAGTTCATTCAATTACAATACAGCATGTTATGAACTTATCAAATTCTGTGTGTAACCTACAGTAAGTCAATCAAAAATTAAACACACAAATGCTTACCTACAGTATTTGCAAGTGAAGCAAATGTGGTTACTATCGTTCAGTTGTAAACACCTATAGTTACAAATTACAGGTTAAGAACATTCAGCAGAATATAAACAGTAGCCCAGAACTGCCTGCCAGAGAATAAAATTGGTGTATTGTTTGGAAAAAGGCAATGCTGGGACTCTAGCTATGCAATGTCCTGCAATTTAGGACACTGACTGCTCTTAGGATGGTAATGTCAAATGGCTTAATGAGGGGTTGTGCTCATAGGGCCCTAGGGGAACTTGTTAAGCAAAATGTTCCAGGAAGTGTTTAACCCATTCTACTTCCAATGGCTTTTTATGTCTGTACTATCCATTGATAATCTGACACAGAATGACTGCCAGAAGATAACGAGTTAACTTTTTATGGGCTCAATTAACTCCACAAGCCAGAGGAAAAATAGTTCTGTAAAGCTTCCTGTACACACACAGGCAGTGTAGTAATAAGGCTTCAGTGGAGGAATCTATTTTGTCATGTTGTTTGGTAGCAAGGATGACATCAGCCCTTTTCTGAACGGAATACTCCTGTTTGGCTATGCCCACAGTTGCAAAAAGACATACAGGTGGCCTCAGATGGGTTCACTGCTTTTATGACCTTTTTTCATATAGTTTACTAATTACATGCATAATTATGTTTTAAAAAAAAATTAATTTCCAGCAGACTTGCATTGAAAAAGTACACAAAAGAAGGAGCTCGGATGAGACACAGCATCTTGTTTACATTGGAATATTGCTCCTAACCAGTGTTATGGCCCCAGTGACTGAACCAGATGAAAGTTAGATGACTGGCTTTGGGTTGTACAGTGGTTGGGGTGTGATCTGAAGGTGGGATTTCCCAGTGTAGTTCTGAGCTATAGCCAGAGGAACACCCAAAATGAAAACTGGTTGTCAGTCATCTGAATTTTAAACCAGCCCTTTCCTTTACTGGTATGTGCTACTGATATGTAGGCTATAACACAGGACAAGGGGTGCATTTGTTGGGGATGTAGCCACTTCACTGGTGTGTACTGAGACCCTCCATTGAACAAAAAAAAAGCATTGGAAAACTAAAATGGAATTTATGCATGCAAACATTTGGATTCAGAACTGAATAATCTGAATTCTGAATCAAAGGTTGGTTATATCCCTCCATGTGTTTGATGGGCCATTAAAATCACTTCTATGGAGCCCCTAATAAAAGGGGAGATAACATTAATACCGTTGGTTTTATTAAAAGACTTTTTATAGATTATGCAGTCCAAATAGCCCATAATAAATAACTCACCATTATTTATTAACTCCGTAACAGATTCCACCATAGAAGGATAAGATGCTGCATGAATAATTGAACTTGCAGAGGTACGGCAACTGGAGCGCGGGCACAGCAAGCCACAGAACTGTGGCGCATTAGATACTGGTGTAGGCCCTGCTGCCCCCACCACCACCCTTGGTCGACATGCCCTTATATAGGGTTAGAAAACATACGAAGAGCCAATAGGGATGAGAGTGATCCAGGACCAATCAGCCCACTTTACCATTAGCAGCCTATAACAACTCACCACCAGGGGCAGCATTGCAGTAATACACCTAACGCTGATTCCCTCTTAACTTACATTTAAATACTAAGCCCTTTGGTCTCTGCTCCTTCTCTCTCCCTCTTAAGCTCTCATAATAGCCTCTCCCCTCTACCACATCGTCTCACCCTTAATAACAGAGCAACAGCATTTAAATGCTTGTCTTACTCCTCATCTCTGTTATCCTCCTCCAGGGATTCCCCAGTCCCACACCAGTCACCTACCCTTATGGCACCTCTGCGATGCAACACCGACTTCCACCCGCCCTCTCTGTCACTGTTACTCCCCTTAATCCCCCTCCCTCACCCATGACCTACCTCTATGGCACCGCTGTGATGCAACACCGGCTTCCACCCACCCTACCTGTCATAGTAACTCCACCTCACCCCCCTCCCTCTCACCACCCACCTTTCTCCTCACAACACCTCCACCCGTGTCCCATTGCATTCCTCTCCTACCCCACCCTCAGCTCCCTGGCCATCCCATGCACAGGCGGTACCACAGCTAAAAAACAACATGCCAACCTCAGCAAACAGAGATTGCTAGCCATCCTCAGAATCCTCGCAATCCTCCTCCTTATGTCAGACAATATTCACCTTAACCCAAGCCCCATTACAGTCAGTCCTGATGCCCCATGCAATGAGCTAAGTACAGCTGCAATGAATATGTGCAGCTTACCCAAAAAACTAGCACAGTTACAATGCTGGGCCCAGCAACATCAACCAAATGTGCTAGCCCTCACTGAGACCTGGCTGTCAAAGAAGGTCCCAGACTCCTTCATCGCACTCCCAGGCCTTACTATGTATAAAGCTGATGGATCTGGCAAACGGGGAGGGGGGGTGTGCCTTTTACATCCAAGACTCTCTGCTATGCCAAAGCCTTCCAACCCCCTCACTGACCCATGGTGCACAGGCTCTGATACTAAAGCTTACTCCAGACCCTCCCAGAGCCCCAATAACCATTACAGTGGTGTACATCCCTCCACAAAACCAAGCCTTAGCTTATCAATCCTTAGCCAACTATATCTCCAGCTTCTCACCCAAAACTGAGCACATTATCGTCAAGAACTTTAATGTGAATCGGTTATCTAGCTCAACCGCTGATATAAGACACCCTCTCAGCACTAGACCTAACCCAATTAGTTAACCAACCAACCAGGGTTAATCCCAAAAATGATTCCTGCACCCTTCCTGAATAACCTGCCTGAATTCTGTCCATGTAACCTTCTGCTCTATGCAGATGATGCAGTAATGTATGCCTCCCACTCAAATCCCACTATCCTTCAGTCTTCCCTTAAACTTGCCTTCAATCAAGTTGAAAACTGGTTCACTGACCACAGACTTGTGGTCAATGTAAAAAAGACTAAAACTATGCTCTTCTCACACCGGCAGAACAAGGACCACAAGGCCCAGCTAACAATCCTTTCCAAAGCCCTCCTCCCACTGGAACAGGTCTACACATATAAATACCTGGGCATTACCTTCGATCCTAACCTTTCATTCCACCCGCATATTAGTAATCTTTCCTCTGCCATAAATATACTCACAGGACTACTATTTCGACACAAAGTCTGCCTACCCCCAGAGGCCCTAAATATTGCAATTATCTCCTCTGTTCTCTCCCTCATAGACTATGGGCTAACCTTCTACTTGGCCATGGACCGTACGGCTCTAGATAAAACATCTATCCATTAATAAAGCCTGTAGGCTCCTCGCTGGGGTGGACAGGCATACCCACAGCTACACCTTATATGACCTAACCAAAATCCTCAGCCTGGATGAAAGCGTACATTACCAAACATGTCTCCTTGCTAAGAAAATCCAGCTAGGCCTCACTCCCACGGGAGTCTCAGCCTCCCTCCACATGGCACATACCTCTACAAACACCCGTGCAGCAGATACATTATTGTGGGCTGTTCTTAGGGTCTCTACCACCCTAGCACAATGGTCCTTTTCCTATAGAGTGCCATCCTGGTACAATGCCCTTCCCCAGGCCATCACCTCTATCCCCAGGCTAGGCCCCTTTAAGACAACCCTCAAAAAACACATAATCTCTGCTCACCACTGCCATTGCTCACACTAGAACCAGCCTACGGGCAGAGTGATACTGGGTTAAATATACACTTATCCCATTGCTATTACTAAGTACTGATGACAATATTGGTAACCCAACTGCTCACTCCTCCTGCCAGCACATATGCTATACCATTTTCTGACTAGACGGATCACAGAAGTTCACAAGCTCCCCACAGGACTTGTCTAACTAACCAACTGTATAGGACTAGCAACTTTATGCACCTTGCTGTGTGCCCTGTACCTTGTCTCTCACTTTTGCTGTATTATTGTATACTGCCTACTACTTGAAACTCACTGTTAACCCTGTTGTGATCTCTTTCCCTACTCCACTATAATTTTTTGTATAACTGTCTACCGCCTGTTATGTTGTGTACCCTGACGTGGAGCCTTTGTAAATGAGTCCATGATTCAAAGGCTGTATCCAATTCTCTCAATAAATAAATAAAATAAAATAATACATCCTATTCATCAGATATGACAGAATGGGAGCACATGATTGTAAACTGCACCACTCACAGTAGTTTTTATTCCATAATATGAGGTACTGGCATTTTATTTTTCAAGACTGGTCTATCTGTGGCAGCAGCACATATGCTTGTTTACTGCTGTATTTGTGATGTAAAATCTTGTTTTATCTAAAAAGCCATGCCCCTTTGAAACTAGAACCATTTGGAGAGTGGTAACACATGATAATGTTGTGCAACATATGACATTTACTGAAACTGAAAAGACATTTTCTGTAACCACATTCATTACAAGCATGAAAAGAATCAATGCAATTACAGTAAGCAGGAAAATTTCACCCACTGTGAACCAGTGCTGCACCTGAGTAGCTGTACAGACTGCTGGAGCAATATGATGAGGCTGCAGGGGCTCACAGCACCCATAGGCTTCAAGAAAGCAACAGAACTGCATGCAACACTACTGTTTAGTTCATCTGGGAGGCTGAGTTTAATGACAGCCAAAAACTGTCTCAGCAGTTTATCTAAAATGTTTAAGACATTTGATATCTTTGAGAGAAACTCCTTTTGTTTTCATATTTTGCTTTTTTTTTTTTTTTGCTCACAGAAGATTTCTGTCCTTTTTATTTAGAATTGGGTACAAACAAGCTCCTAAATTTACAGCTGCTGCAATGGCAGTGATAAGATTTAGCTTAGAAATGTGCAGCAGACAGATACTGGCCAACTCTGTCCCCCACCGCAACAAACCTCCCCAAGTGTCACTTCAAACTAGTTTGTGACAACTCTGAGGGTGCGAGGTTGTCCTATGAAAACTTTAAGCCGGTAAATATCCCCTCCACAAGCTGCTCGAATAAATATTACCCATCTCTCATTTTCCAGTATTTACAAGTTTTAAGTTCCTCTGTGCCGGCCTCAGCAATATCCAGAAGTGTTGTTATTTAAATGCCCCCCGGCAAACATCCAGTAGCTGAATCGAATGTGCACAAGCACCCCCAAACAGATGCCCCTTTGTCACCTCGCATGCCCTGTGTCCCACATCCACTTTACAAGAGTGTGCTGTAGTGCAGCATGAGCAATGAGGAAGCCCCTTCTTGAGCCAGCACTGGGCGCATGCAGGTTCTTCCTTATCCCCTCATGGAAGTGAGGTGCATTCCCATCCCCTCCCCCTCAGCCATATGAGATGGAGGGACATTGACCAGTGTAGGCATTTCCCCTTGGAAATCTAATATCCTTAATACTTTTTTTTGTTACTAAGGATCATACTAAGAACATAAAGACAGTTATAGGCACACACACCCATCCTGACTGTGTACCACTTCTCAGTGGTATAGACAAACAATACTACACCCCCATACAGTATAAATATCTAGTGCCTTTTAAAAGGCCAATGTTTACCTGTTACAGCAATAGCTATTGTGTATTCCATGCTCCTAATGCTCTTTGTGTATATGTGGTAGTGCCGTATTTCCCTCTGCTCATTTGAAATTTCCAACCCCTTACATATAAAGTGCATCCTCTCACTCTTTGATGCTCTTCCTTAAATTCTAATTGCAGATGCTTCATCAATGGATCATTGCTTGTTTTAATTGTTCACTGGGTGAATAAATTTGTAGGTAGGATGCTTGTACAACTCGATACTGTATAGTGCATGTATTACTGGATTACATTTTATTTATTTTATTTTTGATAACTGGGTGAGCCCACTGGGACACAATTCCTTTCAAAGAAGTGAAGCATGCATAGAGGAAACATACATCAAAGAAGGCACAAACAACACTACAACAATACAGAGGCATCATACTTTATAGAAATCATTAGAACTGAATACAACAATACAGAGGCATCATACATTATAGAACTCATTAGAACTGAATACAACAATACAGAGGCTTCATACATTATAGAAATCATTAGAACCGAATAAAACAAAACAGAGGCATCATACATTATAGAAATCATTAGAACCGAATAAAACAATACAGAGGCATCATACATTATAGAAATCATTAGAACCGAATACAACAATACAGAGGCATCATACATTATATAAATCATTAGAAATGAATACAACAATACAGGGCATCATACATTGTAGAAATCAATAGAACTGAATACAACAATACAGAGGCATCATACATTATAGAAATCATTAGAACTGAATACAACAATACAGAGGCATCACACATTAGAGAAATCATTAGAACTGAATACAACAATTCAGAGGCATCATACATTATAAAATCATTAGAACTGAATAAAACAATACAGAGGCATCATACATTATAAAAATCATTAGAACTGAATACAACAATTCAGAGGCATCATATATTATAGAAATCATTAGAACTGAATACAACAATACAGAGGTATCATACATTATAGAAATCATTAGAACCAAATAAAACAATACAGAGGCATCATACATTACAGAAATCATTAGTACTGAATATAATAATTCAGAGGCATCATATATTATAGAAATCATTAGAACTGAATACAACAATACATAGGCATCATACATTATAGAAATCATTAGAACTGAATAAAACCATTCAGCAGCATCATGCATTATAGAAATCATTAGAACTGAATGCAACAATTCAGAGGCATCATACATAATGGAACATATTAGAACTGATACCACAGTAAGGATGCAACATATATTATGGAACTCATTAGAACTGCTACAACAACACAGGGGGAACATAGATTTTGGAACTCATTACAACGATTACAAAAAAACAAAGGCAAAATAAATTGTGGAACTCATTAGAACTGATACAACAACACAGAGGCATCATATATTATGTAACTCATTAGAACTGATACAACAACATAGAGACAACATACATTGTGGAACTCATTAAAACTGATACAACAATAGAGAGACAACATAAAATCGAAGTTATATAAAAGTTGATTGGGACTGCGTTATTTGCTGTAACTGTGGGAAAAAAACCCACCATGGTTTGTTGCTACTGTGCTAAAACAACACATTGCATTACATGCAGTTTTTTCTGCTCTATGTTTTCCAGAGTTCCCACAATGCCATGCTACCGCAGTCAATTTTTATATATCTGCCACTGTACATTATAAAAAGCATTATGATGGATACATTAGTAAATGAGTTTATTGTTCTACTCTAAAAGATAAAATCATTACAGTCATAGCATGTTGAGCATTATTACAAAAATACATAAAACCCCAACCCCCACAGTACGCTTGCATATTTAATTTAACAGCAACTCAAGTTTTTCTCACACAAGTGTAGATATAAATGATCTACTAATGTTGTGAAGGATGAAGTTTGATGCAGAACATTAACTAATGACTCCAGTGTTCAGACATTTAAACCTACCTGCATGAACTGGTAAATGTAGGACCCCAATTAACATAGAAACATAGAATTTGACAGCAGATAAGGACCGCTTGGCCCACCCAGTCTGCCCATTTCCCTACCTACTGGATAAGCTGCAGATCCTAGTTAACCAGCAGCCTACTTCTTCCTACCCTCACCCCCTAGAATGGCCTTATGACTGTCCCATGCATGCTTGAATTCAACCACTGTTTTTGACTCCACAGCCTCCTCCTTAAGGCTGTTCCATGCATCCACAACCCTCTCTGTGAAAAAATACTTCCTTAAATTACCTCAGAGCCGCCCCCCCTCTATCTTCAAATTGAGACCCCTTGTTCTTGCACACCTCTTTTTTTGAAAGATGCTACCCTCTTGGACTTTGTTGATTCCCTTGAGGTACTTGAAAGTTTCTATCATGTCCCCCCTCTCCCTCCTTTCCTCGAGGCTATTCATATTAAGCTCCTTTCGTCTCTCTTCATATGTCTTCTGGTGCAGACCCTGCACCATTTTAGTTGCCCTCCTCTGGACAGCTTCCAATCTGTCTATGTCTTTGCGGAGATTGGGTCTCCAGAACTGCATGCAGTACTCCAGATGGGGTCTGACCAGCTGTCTCTACAGAGGGATAATAACTACCTGTTTTCTACTGGTGATGCCTCTCCCTATGCATCCGAGTATCCCCCCAGCCCTCCTTGCTGCCCTCTCACATTGCTTGCCCACCTTTAGGTCATCTGATATGACTACCCCCAGGTCCCTTTCCATTTTTGTTGTTGTTAGTATCTTACCCCCATTGTGTACTCTTCCCTGGGTTTTGTTTCCCAGGTGCATTACCTTGCACTTCTTAGCATTGAATCTAAGCTGCCATACATTTGACCATTCCTCTAACCTTGCCAAGTCCCTTCTCATCCTTTCCACCCCACCTTGTGCATCAACTCTGTTGCAGATCTTTGTGTCATCTGCAAAGAGACATACTTTTTCCTTCCAGTCCTCTGCAATGTTGCTTATAAAGACATTGAAGAGGACTGGTCCATATCTGAACCCTCTCGGTACCCGCTAGTAACCCTCTTTCTTCAGAGTGGACTCCATTTACTATTACTCTCTGTGTCCTATTCTCCAGCCAATTCTTTACCCAGGCTGTCATCTTGGGACCCACTCCCAGGCTGGCTAACTTGTATATTAATCTTTTGTGTGGGACTGTGTCAAATGCCTTGCTAAAGTCTAGGTAGGCCATGTCCATAGCCCCTTCCTGATCTACAACTTTGGTCACCCAGTCAAAGAAATCTATCAGATTCGTCTGGCATGACCTTCCCGTTGTGAATCCATGCTGCCTTGGGTCCTGTGCCCCTCTGGCCTCTAGATACTCGACAGTTCTTTCCTTCAGAAGTGATTCCATCATTTTCCCTATCACTGAGGTTAAACTAACAGGTCTGTAGTTTCCTGCTTTACCAGTAAATATCCATCCCAGTAGGTAATCCCTATAGTGAACAAGCATTTGTCAATGCCGAATGTTTTCTTGCAGTGTGACAGGTCTTTCAAGAATCTCGATGTTGGAGTGACAACTCTGAAGTACATATCCAGACACAGTTTAGCTGCAATTTTATTTTTTGTGCCTACTTATTTTTGTACCAATATAATTATTGAATGTTACTCTGTTAACTTGCTTCATGTAGTGTACAGTGCTTCTTTTGTTCCCCTTCCCTGGTTTAAAAAAAGCCCTGGCTCAGTGTGCCTCTCCCAGTTACCAATTTTGAAATGAATAAATTAATTTTGTAATTTTCACCCTTATTTATCACTAAGAATATTTGCATGGAAACAGGATTTCTGTCTTAGTTCCACTGCTTGTCTACTTCTTCAGTCACAATTCTGTTGATGACATTCCAATCAGTTGCTGTGGAGACAAACATGGTGTCATAAACAGCACATTATGCTGTCATGTATAGATGAGCAGCCAAAGAAAATGAAGTCCAAATGACAGTAATCTTGTTTTTTATGTCACTTCCCTCAGTAATAAAGAAAAAGGGGGACAGAAATGCACAAAATATAGCCCTGACTGAATGGTACAGTGGGTAAAAGCACAGAACTGTAAAACAGCAGGTTGCAGATTCAACCTCCCTTCAGGGCCACAAATAATACTGTCTAACGAAATCTGTGCAACAGTAAATTTGTGGCTTGGCCAGTAACATGGAGGGCTGAGGTGCTGGACTCCTCATCTGCCATCCCACAGTTGACCTGGATTCAGGAATGGACCAAGGTCGCTCAGATGCTGGTGGGGGGGGGAGGGTTTAACATTCATCAGTGCTGACATACATTATAGAAATCATTAGAACTGACATAACAGTACACAACCAAAGCACGTTATAGAAAACATGAGAACTGATATAACAATACAGAGGCAACGTACATTACAGAAAGCATTAGAACAGACATAATACAGAGGCAACACACCTTAAAGAAATCATTAGAACTGATACCAACAATACTTAGGCAACCTATATTATAGAATGCATTGGAACTGATACAATACAGAGGCAACATGCATTGTAGAAAGCTTTGGAACTGATACAGTACAGAGGCAACACACATGTTAAAAAACTTTAGAACTGATACAACAATAGAGAGGCAACATGCATCATTGAAAACATTATAACTGATACAGCAACACAGAGGCAACAACATATTTTATAGAAGGCTTTGGAACTGATACTGCAACAAAGGCAACATACATTGTAGAAAGCATTAGAACTGAAACAACAATAAGGAAGCAATATACATTACAGAACACATTAAAACTGATTCAACACTACAGAGGCATCATACATTAAGGAAGGCATAACCAACAATACAGAGGCAGCAAACATGAAAAAAAAGCATTATCACCTTTACAACAATACAGAAGCATCATAAAGTATACAAAATAAGGCATAAACAACAATACAGCAATTCAGAGGCAACATACATTAAAGAAGGCATAAACAAATAATACATCAATACAAAGGCTAGAAGGGGTGAAACACAGCATCAGTGACAATTGCAGATGGTGTTCACATAGAGATATTCCTTGAAGTTAGCCTTTAAAGTAATGAGGTACTTGACAGTAGGAAATCCCAGATTTATGCAGCCCAGGAACCAAAAATATTTTAGTCTGTTTTAGTCCTCACAAAGGTTTTTGGCAATCTGAACCTCAAAACTGATCATAGAATACTAGATTCCCAATTTGATCAGGATTAAATTTGCCCGCAGTCCAGCAGCTAGTGCTGGGTGACATGTTTCTGCCTTTTTGCTCTTTTTGGCAACAGCATTAGGTCCCCAACAGGACTTGCTTTGAATTTATGCAATTACAACATAGTATTTTAACATACCTGGGACCCCCACCAGGATCCAAGGAAGGTAGCACAGCATTAGCTAAATTACTTCTGTTGGTGCAGTTACCCCACTCAATTTCTCACCTACATTTGGCCTATCAAGGGTTAGATGCTAGAACATTAGAAGGTGAATGCAACTACTGGGTGGATGCATTGAATTTAGAGCTGACCAGTGAAGGCTGAAAAATAATTTGATGTGACATTTATAAATATCTGAAACAAGATAGGCTACGCTTGCAACAATTTAAGATACTGTAAAATGTTTATTTTATGCCCAGCAAGTTGTATAAAATGCATAAACATGACTCTGGTCTTTGAACCAGATGGCAATCTAACACATATTCTCTGGTAGTGTGATAAGTTCCAGTCCTTTTGACTAGATATACAGGTGCATCTTGACCATCTCCACGGCCTGTAGGAGGCATTCAGGCCTGAGAATTTAATCTTGGGTTTGGGCCAAGATCGGGCTTTTGGGCCTAGGAAAGGACATACAGCCCTAATCACTGCAGTTGCCAATTTAGTCATTCTATGCCATCGGTTAGATGACGAAGTGCTCACCATGGCAGAATGGCACAGAGAAATCTTTTTGCTTGGAATGTAGAGAAAACAATTGTAAGCATTCACATCTTCTCAGAGGAAGTGGAAATCCTTGCATGCCCTTTTGCTTATAATGCTTAATGTAACATGGTGAGGTTGCATGAGTTACAAAGTCTTGTATCATCAGGGACGGTGCATTTTGTGTGGTTCAAGGGGCATTGTAAAGTAAAGATTTTACATAGACATAGATACATAGACACTGTTGCAGATAAGGGCGTACGGCCCACCCAGTCTGCCGATTTGAGCTTGTAAGTTCACTTAATGTTTTCCTAGAAGTCTGTTGCACCTTACCCCGACCTCCAGAATTCCCTTATGTCTATTCCATGCATTCTTAAATCCCATGATTGTTTCAGCCCCCACTACATTACACACACCACTGGATAACCTAAGTGGGTATACAGGTATCTGTGTGACTGCAATGTTCCGTTGCTGCTATGTAATCATATGAACTGCTCTCCGCTGAGGGGGGTGCATATGTGTGTGGGCTGTTGCTGTGTATTGTATGGTATGGCTCTTGCTACTGTCTTGTATTGTGTTGTCTTCAATCTGAAAATCAAATAAAGTATACACAGTTAAGAAAAAGACATCTGCTGTCATGAGCTAGTCAGTGTTGGTGTGAGGCACAAGCAAATTAAGCAACTGTTTGGGGCACCAGCACTGAAGGGGCACACTAAGCTAAAAGATACAAGCAGAAATCAGCTTGAAATGCAAAAAGGGTTAATATAAAAAACAAAATTGTTGTTGCTACTTTTTTGTATTCATAATTTATTTACCTCGTTGTGGATGAGACGAGAGGAGGGGGTGGTGGGACCAGTGAAGGGTGTACCACAAATATTTCTGCTTGGGGTGCCATTTGATCTAAAACCAGTCCTGGAGCTAGTAGAAGGTGTAGTCATAATTAAATGACAGGAACATACACAAAAGTTAAGAACTCTGCTAAGTAAACATGCCAGAAACAGGCTTAAGCAGAACAAAGAGTCCACAGCACATTACCTCAGTACTTTGTGTCCTCTCCTAGACACTTGGTCAGGGGCAGGACTTTGGTGCACAGGGATCTCTTTTATTTAGTGTGCTATAGATTCTCTATTTCACTTAAGCCTGTTTCTGGTGTGTTTATTTGTTTATTTGGCAGAGTGCTTCTCTTTTGTGTGCTTTTCCAGTACTTTTCTGTCGGGAAAGCTCCCACTTCTATTATGAGCATGGGTCCATCTGTGTTGCTTGTAATTAAATGACAACCAGATAGATTATGATTCCTGTTTTAACCTCTGAGCAATATTTGATACTGTCTTTATAATAATGTATATTTAATTATAAGAGCTCTTGTAGGTTTTCTAACCACCTACATTTAACAGTGATTCCAATGGTGTTTTTTTAAACTCCTACCTTTCCTCTACACCTCTCCCAACTCCCCCAACCATCCTAGTCCCCCTTTTTCCCTCCCTTATGTCCCCCCATACTTTCCCCTCTGCCTATTTATGCATTTGCTGGTCTGTTAATGTTGTCATACTATATTGGTATGTTCACCTCTTGGCCCCTCAATACACTCCTTCCTCCTCCACGGTTCCATTTTCTTTGTAGCAATATTGCTGTTTTAAGTAATTTATGTTAATAATGTAACTTATGTCATACACATGTTGGTTGATGTTTGTTGTATAATTCATTCTAATAGTTTTAGTTTTTGCATTGTTACTTTAAATATCTCAACAAAAAACATAGCACTGGCAAAATGTGGCCATGCTTTGAGAAAGCATGACAGCCATGAAACTGTTGGCGCTGGCCGATGTGTAGGAAAAGGTCTGCATACTGTCATCTGTTGCTGAATGTTATCCAGCAATGAAGACCAGTAATCCATATGGTCATGACTTCAACAAGTGTGAGTGTGAGTGTTCAGTTCTTGTTGGACTGATACATATGCTCTGTTCTTAGAAGCATCTATAGCAGCTGCGAGCCACCACTCCAGTGTTTTATTTGCAACTTTCCAATTCATGTGGCTTCTGTAAACACACATACAATCCAAAGTCTCAAATCCAGTTTCCCTGATAGCCTAGTGGCAGTGTGTTGTGCTGCCTTGCAGGAGACCTGAGTTCAAGAACAAGCTTGAGATGCCGTAGTCTGCCTGGTGGTACTGAGGGTTGAGGCACTGGATGCCACACCTCGTGCCATTCTGGTGACCCAGGTTTAGGAATGGACTCGGGTAATCAGTGGTCAGCAGGGGAAGGAGAGGATTGAGCATCCAGAGGACTGCTCTCCTCTCCCAGTGTGGGTTGTGGGGTGTTCCTGGCTCTGTGGTGGCTTCTGGTGGAGACTGGAGGCAGTACAAGTACACAGGATCATGTAGGGGCAGGATGACAGTAGGCTTCACTGGCAAGAGGCATAGTGGAAGCCACACAGGAGCCATTGCACACCGTATTCTGTGGGAGAAACAAAAAGAAAACACCCTGCAGGACATACAGTAGGGAGGCGATGGAAGTCCCAGGAGTCCAGGTACACATCCTGATGCTGGACCTGCTGACCACTGGCTGTCTGGATCCCTGTGACCCAGACCCGACCATCCCTCTAATTCCAGACATGCCACCAGGTAGGTGAGGTGGGCCCTCCCCTGGGTGGGGTGATCCAGGGGGCTAGATGGATCAGTATGCGGGAAGGGGGTGCTCAGCCATATGTCTCCCTGTGGTTCGGAGCTTTCAGGCAGGGAGTAGAGGCAGGGGCTGAGAGGGCATTCCTGAGAGATGCCCTGGTTCCCAGAGCAGAAACAGACTGTACAAAAAAAAAAAGCCGGAGATGCTGCATCAGAGGTCAGGCCTGACTACAGCAGCTGCCACTTGGCAGTGTGCAGTAGTCAGGGAGAGATGGCACAGCACCACCACTGCTGCAGCAACCCCAGCATATGGTCTGGGATCTTGCTGTCTCCACAGGATGCCACTCCATGCAGCCAAGGCACCAGACGGCTAAGCGCATGCCAAGGAGAGGATGGCAGGAGGGGAGAAACACTGGGGAAAAGCTCATGTTCCACCTTTATGATGGCCTGGGTAACTGGTTCTCCCAGGTCCAAGTGGTTGCCAACACTAGATCCTAACCGATACTATAGACTACCTCGGTGGGGAGACCATGGTAGATGTCAGCTGGTGTGGGTCTCAGAGGGGAACTGGAGATCAACAGACCTGGCTGGGGTACATAACTGGGATCAGGGTATATATCAGGCAGAACATGGCCCAAGAAGAAATAAATAATAAAACAATAAAAAAAACTCAAACCCATCACAAAGCATCAGTGCCAATCTCTGTGTTGGGGAGGGGGTAAACTGACTAGAAGTAATTCAGCTGGTGCTGCATTCTGTCTTATATGTTGTTACTCAGGCCTCACCACAGCCACCACATACACACACACACTAAATGTACCAATTATCTTCAGTATCTACACAGAAGAATATTTGTGACAGCAGACAGAAGCTACTCACTTCTGCCTTAACTCCCATACTCTCATCCCTTGTGCCTGCATCATTGAAACCCCTATACATGCACCTATCTTATTCTTTGCATGTTAAATTTCAGCATGAATCTCTTCCACCCATAGAGCAGCAAAAATCTTTAATCACACTCAGGAGTTAGTATAGACAGGCAGCGCTGCACAAGATGTAAACAACACCAAAGTATCGCTTGAACAGAAGCAAATTTATTTTTGCAGTACACTTGGCAATTAAGCAAACTTAAGGTACAGTATACTCTCTGGTACAAGACCATTTTGGGACTCGGGTACCTTTTTCATTTGATCCTTAGTAATCTAATTTCCTAGTATTTTAAAGGACACATTAAGTTTATTGATTACTTAAGTGTTATGCAGAAAGAGTGAAATGTGGACCTGCCAAGCACTTAGAACTATATTTGATTTGATTTTTATTTGTATACAGATTAGCACTCTGGGATACAATCCCTTTTACAGATATGACCTGTGGTCAATAAAATATACATACAAAATACTCACAGTGGGCCTTATGCATTAACATATATGTTGCCTACATGCTGCTTATCCAGGGCACGTAGGCATCCTTAAGTGTGAATGCGGGTGTCCTATGGACCCTCAGTGGCATTCACCAAGGGGACACAAAGCACATACATGCCTGCCTCCCAGGACACTTGAGGAGCACCATGCCAGGGCCATGTCAGGGGGCGTGCCTGCACTATGTGGCATTCATAAAGCCATGTAGTGCCAGGCTCAGGGTGCACCTGGTATGCCAGCTGAGACCAGGTGTAACCTGGTATGCACCCCCATGTTCTTCAGTTGCCATACACAGTGGCACTGGTCAATGGACATCCGTGCCTCCCAAGCCCACTAAACTGTAAGGGAGAGCTGGGGTGGTGGCTCAGGCAAGTGCCTGGGTGGCAGTCTGATGTTGCTGCAGTATGTGGCTTCCTTCTGGACTGTGCACCTGCAGCATGGGTGCAAGGGATCCACTGAGGGACCTAGTATAGGCATCCCATTGGATGTCTGCCTGGGTCCATGGCTCTGCCCTGACCATCTATGTGACCCTTCTTGCTGGGGGGGCATGCTAATGGACAGGCATCCTATAAGTGCTTGCAGTCATGCATACCGCACACCATGCACCTGCAGGGGGCTGCATAGGTTCATGGGCAGGATACACACCTCAGGCATGAATAACCCGCCCTCCCATGAATAGGGCCCAGTATACGTAATTTACAAACATAGGGCCCTATGCACTAAAGGGTGTGTTATATGCCCCTGAGGCACATACCCCACCCACTGATCTACATGGCCTTCAACAGGCCCAGGGTGTGTGGTATGCATGACCACATGCACCAGCGGGGTGCCTGTCCATGGCCATGCCCCCTCGGTACACAGGGTCATGTGGCCGGTTATGGGCAGAGTCGTGGACCCAGGCGGGCATGCAGTCAGATGCCCGTACCGCATCCCTCAGTAGATTCCTTGAGACCATGTGGTGAATGCACGGAGTGGGAGAGAACCATGGAAAGCAGCAACATGTGGCCCACTGCCGGGTACTTGCTTGAGCCACTGTCCCAGCCCTCCCATGCAGGCTAGTGGGTTGTGGCAGAAATTAAGTCCATTGCCCGGTGCCACTGCACCTGGTGGATGAAGTACATGGGGGCATGTACCAGATTATGCCTGGTCTCAGATGGCATAGCTGGCACCCCCTGTGCCCAGCACTATGCAGCTTAGTGAATGCTGCATAGTGCTGACATGTCTCTGACACACCCCAGTGTGTAGTCACCCTTGGGGCTAGGGCGGTGCATGTGTAAGCAACTTTCACGCCTTTAGTGAATGCCACTGGGGAGCTGCAGAATCCCTGTTGTGCAGCATTTACACATAAGGTTGTCTATGAGCCTTAGATACACAGTGCGTAGGCAACTATTTCATTCATGCATAGGGTCCCCTAATGTGTAAACAGGAATATAAGTTCCATGTCTTAATATAAAAAAACACTTCCAAAAAAACAGTCACACTTAGACAAATTCCTAAGGTGTGATTTTAAAACCTTAACAAACAGATCATAGCTTACTATACCTCTGATCTGTGCAGGAATATTGTTCCATGTAGTAGGTGCGACAACTGCAAAAGTACGATGCCCACTTAGAGTACGCTTAAATGGAACTTTTAACAGAATTTGATCTCCTGTTGATTTTGTATAAATTTCATGATTTGGTTCAACAAGTTGATTTTTCAAGGTAAACGGTATACCAGATTGCAGTATTCCAAATATAAATTTGGCCATAACAAACTTATGTAGTTGTGCAACAGGTAACCACCCCAAATTATTAATGATTTCTCAATGATGTGTAGTGCTTGGTGCTAGAAGCACAAATCTTCCTATTTTATGTAATAAATAGAGGATAATGGATGGGCCACAGTCAACAACAACCCTGTTGTTAACTTCAAGAGGTTGTCATGACAACCAAGTAAACCTCGAGAGCAAAGCTCAAGAGCTTTACGGTTGGCCGATAACCTTGAGAAGTTAACGCAGAGTTGTTGTTAACTGCTGCCCATCCATTATCTTGTATAGTATATGGGCATCAGTTGAACATTTCTTGATCGTGACACCCCCCGCCACCACCAACACGACAAGAAGCCGCGCTCGCTCCACATTCTCACAATGTCCCAGACTCAGGTTTCCCAAACAAAATGAAGCTAACCACTAATCCAGAAGATCAGGACTGTCCTTTCTACAGTGCTGCTGTATTTTTTTGCATGGATCTCGCCACTGCCAGCCGTTTACCCATGATCTGTCCTCCACACTCACTGGGTGCACATGCGCAATGAGCATCGATGCTGTTGTACCATCGTGATGATGTCCTCAGGATGGTACAACACCTTCATGACATTGCCACGATAGTACAACAGCTGTGTCTTTCTACTGAATTTAGCCAACAACAACATTCCACCATACACTATCACAGATTTCCATTGCACTGTATCAACAGCAGCATTATCAACCACTATGGAAGAGTAGTGCAATATGGGTAGTAAACATTGATTTGCAATTGCCAGTCATTTTTCATCAGTCGAACAGCTTCAAAACCTATATAATAAGGCAATTTTTGCATGAATTGTGGCTGCAATTAATTGTATATGGGAGCCATAATTTAATGTAGGATGTAAAATAACTCCAAAGTATTTAATTTTGTCTACATTTTCATAAACAGTGTCATCAGTTGACCTAATTTGTAAGTTATTACTATTTTCTTTCAACTTGGCTGATGTTCCAGATAACATTATTTTTGTTTGTTGAACACTAGTGTATTATGTACCAGCCATTACTGCATGGACTTTAGTTCCCTTGTCAGTTGTTCAGAGCAGATATTGATGCCCCTTGATGGTATACAATGGCGTCATCTGCATACATTATGAGGTATGTATTGTTAATAACAGTTGCAACAGAATTGAAAAATATTGAAAACAAGATAGGTCCCAGTATAAAGCCCTGTAGGACTCCACATTTAATCAGTGCCTTCTCAGAAACACATCTCCTGAACTTTACCATTTAAATTCTTTACAACAGATAATTAGCAACCCAAACCAATGCTAGTACTCCTACCCCAATATGCTCCAGCTTCTCTATTAATAGGGCATGGTCCACGAAGTCAAATGCCTTGGTCAAGTCCATGAATGTGGCCCCAGTCAGACATCCATTTTTCATGCCCTAAAGGACCGCGTTCATGAACTCAACCAAGGCAGTCTCTGTCCCACATCCCTTTCTGAATCCATGTTGGCTCTGTGATAATAGACCATAGGTGTTTATTGTTTCTATATTTAATTTTGCTACTTATAATCTAATTCATTGCAAAAACTCCATTTAATGCATCAGTTAGGGTTGTTCCACAGCAACAAAAGCAAGGAAATTTGGTGTTAGGGTTGAAAGTCCCCTTGCACCCCAGCCCGCCCCAACTGGCATCAGGGTGTGCGCTGGGGTCGTTGGCCCTAACTCTCACCCCATCACATGTGGAAACAAGGTGAGGTATAGGGAGAATGGGGTGAAAATTAGGACTGACGACCCCAATGCACACCCTGATGCCAGTTGGGGGGGCAGGCTGGGGGTGTGTGCAAGGGGGGCTTTCAACCCTAACACCAAATTTCATCACTTTTGTCACTGTGGGACTACCCTAACTGCATTAAATGGAGTTTTTTGACATGAATTCCCCTTCTTTTTGAGAATGAGGACTATAAATAGTGAATAGAATGTGGTGGTGGGAGCATGGGCCCTTTGGGCCCCCTGCTCCCACCACGTGATGTCTTGTGACATAGTAACGGTAACTGCAACACAAGTGCAAGTGGTAACGGTTACGCACATGGTGATGCAAATGAAAATGGTAATGCAAACATTCATAGAAATGCAAGTGCAAAGTGACGCCACAGCGAACAGTGACACAAACAAAGACACATGCGTGTACAGAAATGCAACTGGTAATTCGCACGGTCATGGTACCACTATTGTAAATGCAAATGATAACTGTAACAGCAACAATAATGCCAAAGGCAACAGAAATTCAAACATAAACACAAGTGCATATGAAAATGCAAAGCGTAACATGCACGGTCACAGTACTGCAATTGCAAATGCAAATGGTAACGGTAACAGCAAAAATAACGCCAAAGGAAACAGAAACGCAAGTGCATCCGGAAACGCAAACCGTAACACACACGGTGACAGTACTGCAATTGGAAATGCATATCGTAACGGTAACAGCAAAAATAATGTGAAAGGAAACAGAAATGGAAACGCGAACGCAAGCACGTACGGAAATGCAAACCATAATGCACACGGTGATGGTAATGCAATTGAAAATGCAAATGGTAACGGTAACAGCAATGATGACGCTAAACGAAAGACAAATGCAAATGCAAATGGAAGGGCAGCCGCAAACACAAATGAAAATGTGCACGGTGACGCAAATGTAAATGCAAAGACAAACAGAAGTGGAAATGCAAATGGTAACAGTAACGCAAATGCAAGCACAAACAAAAACGCAAAGGGTAACACACACAGTGGCGTACACTAGAACGGTAACCCAAGCGGGTACAGAAATGCAAGCGGAAATGGTAAGGGTAACAGTAATGTAAGCGCATACCCTGGTTTTCCCCAGTAGTTGCATAGAGAAACACTGTGAGTACAAAGAATATATGCATAATAATGGGTCTCGGAGCAGAAAATGAGGAGTTGGATTACTAAATTGCTTATATCTCAGGAATCGTACGACGTAGAAAAAAATATTTCTTATGAATTATGACTTTCCTGGCTAGTTTTGTACCTAGCCCCACATATGGGGGGGCTAAGCATTTTTCCAATGAAAAGTCTGTATCTCACACCGTTTCCGAGATACGGGCCCCGAAAGGGGCGGTGGATGCCGTAATGTTATCCTATGGGAAAAAACATGAACTTCAGAGTGCCGTAAATTTGCTGTCCTGTAATATTTTTTCAGCAAACCACCAAAAGGCACATCGGTGGGATGTTGGCTTTCTTCCCTCCAAATTTCAGCCCGAAGGACCAAACTGTTATTTTACAGCAGGGTGGCAAACAATTCCTGTAATTTTGGCCATAGTGTTGCAAAGTAGTGTCATGATTTGCGACACTTTCGCAAAAAATATCACAAAAGTGTCGCAGGTGCGACATTACTTTACGACACTACTTTTCCCAAAAATTTCAAAAACATATTTCTGGGGTGTTTAACCCCAAAATAAAGACATGCCTAGCATCCTCAGGGCTTGACTAGGTAAACACAAAAAGAATTGTGTCCCTAGAGGGTCCCAATTTTAAATGCCAAGCATTTCTGTGATCAGTAACTGAAAAAAACATGGCTGACTCACGACACTACAGGAGTCATTTGCGACACTAAAAACTGCATTTGTGACACTGTTGTACTTTTTGTTAACTTTTCCCATTGACTATAATGGGAAACTTGTTTTTTGAATAACGTTTGAACCGTTCAATATTTTTTCATGAAATCTTCAAAAGGCACATCAAGCACACTGGCCACACGTTTCCTGAAGTTTTTGGACTGGTCACACAAACTGTGCGACCTGTAGGTGTGAGCAAAGAATGCACAAAAAAAGGTAAATGCACCCCAGAATGTCACTTAATAACTCCGCAGCCGTACATCTGACCAATACAAAAGTTGGCAGATCCCAAGCTCTATGGTTACGTCCCATGCCTACTGTACCAAATTTCAGGCAAATCCATTGAACGGTGGCAAAGTTATTAAGGTGCAAATTTCACCATTTAGCATTAAATGGGGTACTCAACCCTAATTATGGTAGCACTACTGTACTACCATAATATGAATTTGATCTTAGTGCACCTCGATAGATGTCACTTAGTATTTTGGTTAGCAAAACAAATCAG
Organism: Neoceratodus forsteri; assembly: GCA_016271365.2. Lineage (NCBI taxonomy): Eukaryota > Metazoa > Chordata > Ceratodontiformes > Ceratodontidae > Neoceratodus > Neoceratodus forsteri. The sequence goes on from CM057449.1 coordinate 1,746,650,581, forward strand.
GATTTAAAACTACAAACTTAAGTTAATGTTTATAAAGAATGTACTTTTGCTAGAACCATTGTGATGTCATATAGACTGGTGCATTCTGGGTAAGTGTTTATTTTTTTCTAAATAAATAATTATTTTAAATCCATTCAGTTTTTATAAATATGCATGTTTTTGAATCAGGTTTAATGAAAATAAGCACAGGTGCAATATAAAAAGGTGATGTTAACCATACAAGATAAATGTTTTTGATTTAAATGTGTAAAGCAGCCAATGAATTGCCCCACATGTTATTTTGAATTGTGGGTAAATTATGTGTATGAACAGAATGTGTTTGGTACAGTATAGTGCCCCCCTAAGGAAGTTCCAGGGAGTAAAGTGCATGGGCTTGTGCTGAGTGGCTGCATCTATACCTTAAGTTTGCTTAATTGCCAAGTGTGCTGCAAAAATACAATTGCTTTTGTGCATGTGATACTTTGGTGTTGTTCACATATTTGCAGCACTGCCTGTCTCTACTAACTCCTGGTGTAGTTAAATTGTTCTATGGTTGGCTGCAAAGCCCTTAACCAGCACCATGCTGCTTCTCAGATGCAGTTACTTTTTGTTTGAAAACTCTTCCACCCACCTTCTCATCTACAATGTAATATAACAGTGTCATAAATCAAGGACCTCTTTAGCTCCCCCACACTGCAAAGACTTCAAGTCATAGGGTTTCTCTTATTCTTAAAATCATTCCTAGTCTAGTCATCAATATTTTATTTGCACCTCCCCTTCGTCCCTTTCCCTACTCCATTTTTCCAACCAAAGTCCAATCCAGACCCCATTATTCCTATTAATCATGTTAGCAGAGCCCAATGTCACTTAACACTATACTCAAAGATAATTTTCCACAAGTTTTTAATCTGCAGCTTTCTCTGACCACTTCACATCCCTTAGCAAACCTACCTTTTCTTCATAGCTTTCAGTTTTAAATTCTCCTTGTGTCTTATTTGCTAGCTTGGCAATGTTTGTTATTTTTTACTGTATTCAGTTTGTAATTCACTGTATCAAAGGCTTTGTAAAACATAAATTACATTTTGTAGCAATATATATATAATACATATACTACATGAACAACTCTTTTCACTGTGAAACAAAGTAATGAGATGAGCAATCTCTTTAATCTCTGAAAACCTTTTGATGACAGTATGTTGCGGTTTGTGAAAATGTTTTCAAAAATACATTCAAGATAAAATACTGCTATATCTTCTACCTCATAGTGGGTGTGATGTCTTGTCATGTGAACAGAATGACATAATCCACCTTATATTAAAAGGCAGCCACTGAATTGCTTTCACTTAAATGCTGAAACCAAGAGTAGGAAAGAAACTAACCTCAGTTTGCAGAAGACATGTGAAGTGATATGAGTTCCAAATCAAAGGTTGGCATCCTTGGAGCACCTTTCTCCAAGGGTCAGGTATGGAAAAATTTCATGAACCAGTGTTGACTAACTTCTGTCTAATAGTTCTGTTTAAAATAATAGGTAGACTGTATTGAATTTTATTTTCTCTTTATTTATGTCTTTCCATCAGAGTTTCTTTGTATCAGTCCCTACAATATCAGTTTAATTCATACACTACTGCAGCAATGCTGATATTATTTCAAATATATTTGTAGTTTTCTGTATCTTTTCTCATTTTCAGCATATTTAGTATTACCTAAAGCTTTAAAATCTATAACTTATTTCTACAGATAAGAATATGCTACTGCTCACATTTGAAAACTTCAAGCATGTTACTATTTTAAAGCACAGAAAATATGTGTATTTGTTATATTTTCAATACATTATGACTTGTTCATGTTTTATTTATTCAACAGCTGAAAAAATGGCACACTATAAAAAAGTGCATTCACATAATACAGTATATTTTTGAAAGAAAAGTAACTTCTAAGTAGACAATCTACCCTAACAGTGTAATAATTTGTCAGACTATCTTTATGATGTACTATTGCTTTTCTTGTAATGTAGTTTCATTTAAAGTGAATAACAGCAGCCCAATTCAAATGATAATGGTTTCATTGTTACCAAGGATCATTACAGCTTTTCTTTACTAAATGTTTACCAGAAGTATGTTTTTGTGTTTATATCTAGTTTAACACCTGGACCATCTGATTAACATCCACTTCCGTATATATATATATATATATTTTTAAACTAAATAATTTGTATTCTGAAAAATTACTTCAGGCAAGAAAACACAACTGCATTTTACTACCATTAGTCAGCATGTTTGAACTAGAAGAGAAAGGGCTCACTCTGAGTAAAGTCTTACAACGTAGAACAGTACATTTTGTAGGCTGAAAAACCTAATTACTGATTAGCAACTATTAGCAACTAGTGAAACCAAGCATGATGATCATGTCTAATTATGATGAGTTATGAGCATTCAATGATACTCCATAAAAAGTCATTGCACTTATATTTAATGACTATGATATGATATTTTCCATTTCTAAGCTATAAATAATGAAAATAATAAATGATGATTTACAATAGTATTAGGTCATAGTTTATTTTGAACAAAATTAGGACTTGACAACTCAACACTATTTGTTTCTAATAATCAAACAAGAATCCCTCACTTAGCCAGCCTGATGGCGCAGATGGATGAGGTGCCTCACACCTTACCTCTCCCCATGCCAGTGACCCAAATTCGGGAACAAACTCAGGTTGCAGGCAGTTGGCTGGGGGGAGGAGGTGGAGGATCAAGAATCTCAGAGGATGCTTCCTCCTCTGGGGAGGGAAGGGCAACCAGCTCTGCTGATGTACTGCCACCTGGTGACCACAGGTGGCAGTGCAGCTGGAGTAGCTAGTGGGTGGGAGGATGTCTGTAGGCACTGCATGACACATGCTTGTGTGGCTCAGTGCTCGACATGCCTTTGATACTGGCATCCTGGGGACCACAGAGGAAAGCCAAAACTATCCCGAGCAGCAGTATGACACCGACCAGGTTGCAGTTCCTGCACCTGGCTACCTAGGCATGACCTCCCACACTGACTCTATCTGCAGCAGATATAAGGGGAGCCCTGCCATCCCTGTCAGAGAGGGAAAGCTGGGAGGGAATATAGGAAGAGTATCAAATAAGTCTTAGGGTATGCCAGGGTGACAGAACTGGGGCTGAGGTTAAGCAAATGGAGGACGTCGGAGACAGGGAGCACAAACAGATTAATGAAAACAAGAATCCTTCACTTTTACAGTGCATATTTATATATTTTTAAGAAGTACTATTTACATTTCCTTTGCCAAATGATATGTATACTTTACCTAAACATACTGTGCATATTTTTCTATTAAAGTTATTCTGTTGATTAATCTATTGCATTTTTTGTGGCGTTTCAGTTAGTTAAATTCTCAGGTTTGTAGTAATATCGAAAAAAGGAAGAACTAATTTATATCATGACCATGATCAAGACTAGAAATGTTAATTCTGGAATGTTTGCACAATAGCCTTTTTAGATTATGGTGCACTCATACGTGAAGTTTTAGTGTGCCTAATACATTTATTTCCTTGTATAAACTAATACTTTTTTAATAATTTAGGTTAATAAAATTATCACTTTAACTCAAAATATTAAAAGAGAATAATTCCACCATGATGAACTAAATCCAGTTGAAACTGAAAATTTATAATGTGGCTAAAAGTAGACATTACATTTAGCAAACGTTTAGATTCAGAAATGTACTTTTCTTTTGCATGTTTTTGTCACAATAGTTTTCATATTTACTTTTAGTTAAGAAGTTTAAGCATTACCAATATAACAAGCATTAACCAATTATGAAATGAATGCATAAAAGCAAACTGAGATACTAGGAATACAGGGAGGGGCGTATGCACTGCGGGTCACCCTAGAGATGGGAAATGGACTACTGTTTGCACTGGCATGATCTACAGACCTCCAGCATGGGGGGGGGGTGAGGAGAGATGGATAAAGTTCTGATAGAATCCATTCAAAAAATGGTGTCAAAGGGGGCGGTGCTGCTGGTGGGGGACTTCAGTCTGCCAGATGTGGATTGGAGCATCCCAGCATTAGCTTTAGCTAAGAACAGGGACACCCTGGACTCCTTTCAGGAGGCATTCCTCAGGCACCTAGTAAGAGAGCCAACTCATGAGGGAGGAATACTGTATCCTGTACTCACCAATGGGAACAGTATTGCAGACATCATGGTGGGTGGCCACCTTGGGATCAGTGATCACTGTACCGTGTGGCTCAATATAAGTACTGTGATAGAATCAAACCACACAAAGGTGAGGGTCCTCGACTTCAGGAGGGATGACTTTACAAAAATGGGGAATGCCTCAGAGGTGCCCTGGGGGAAAGACTTGGGTGGAGTGGAGGAACAGTGGGCAAAATTCAAAGGGGCCATAGTTAAGGCAACACACCTCTGTGTCAGGCAAGTAAGCAAGAGCAAGAGGAAAAAGGGACCATTTTGGTTCTGACAAGAGATGACAGGGGAGGCAAGGGCAAAACATATTAGCATTCAGGAGATAGAAGCAGACACAGAGGGAGGAGGATAGGGAGGTGCATCAGGAGGAGCAGAGGGAGGAAAGGAAAGCAGTCAGGAGTGCAAAGATGCAAACAGAGGAGAAAATAGCCCTGGCAGTAGAGAAAGGGGACAATACATTTTTCAGGTATGTAAGCAGAAGGAGAAAGACCAGAGCAGGGATTGTAAGGCTAAAGGGAGATGGGGAGGAATGTGTGCAGGGAGACCCAGAAAAAGGAAACATCCTGAACAAATGTCTTTGTTCAATGTTAATTGTTCACAGAGGAAGAAAAAGGTGAGGGATCACATATAAGTGACAGAAGCATCAAAGTAAGGGAGATAGAAACTAGCCCTTTTACAGAGGACAGAGTCCTGAATTAACTCCCAAATCTGAAAGTGGACAAGGCAATGGGACCAGGTGGGATACATCTGAGGATACTGAAGAAGCTCAGAGAGGTGCTGGCTGAACCTCGACAGTCCTGTTCAACCACTCACTGGAGACAGGAGCAATTTCAGAGGATTGGAGGAGGGCAGATATAGTCCCACTTCACAAAAGAGTTAGTGAGGAGGCTGGCAATTACAAGCCAGTCAGTTTGACTTTAGCAGTGGGGAAATTATTGGAATCACTACTGAAAGAAAGGATTGTGGAATCTCTTGAATTCAGTGACTTGCAGGATCCGAGGCAGCATGGATTCTCTGGGGGAGGTCATGTCAAAAAATTCTGATAGGTTTCTTTGACTGGGTGACCAGGGAATTAGATCAAGGTGGAGCAGTGGATAACATCCTCAGCACTGACTACAACTAAGAAGGAGACACCCTCATCCATGCAGGAAGACATCCCTTGGTATCCACAGGCTCTCCACCTACAGACCCAAGGCAGCCTCTCCAACTCCATCTCATTCCTTAGGGATTGGAGCTTCCTGAATGCCACATCATTTGGGTAAACCATGGGGCTCTGAAGAGGTAGGTAAAGTCCTACGAGATGGCAGGGTGAAGGGCTTGGGTAGGTCAGGGCCCAGTAGTGAGATACCCACTAGACAGGGAGAGCAAAAAAGAGTTCCAAAAATCCATGCAATCTGATTGTATCTTAAAAGGGAACTAAAGTCAAAATTTACAAAATAACATGTTGCATAGAGTGTTTTAATTTGTAGGTGTTGTCCTAGTGTGTCTTTCCCTTTGTTTGCTGTAAGCAGTTTCTTCTAAATTTGCCTGCTAGTTTTATGGCCCTGGGAGATCTTCATGCTCTCATTTTTTATTGCTCTTTTTCCCTACAGTGCCTCCTCTGTCATGTGACAGTGATGCACTTGTGACCATTAATTCATTAACTGTTGTTTTTTTTTGTCAAGTTTACAGCATTAGAGCTGTAATTTTAAGCAGCTCTCATTGTCCAGGGAGCTGTACTAAAGACTACTTTTACAGATGGCAAACTCCTGAGGGATAAATGAGTGGGCTACTCTGTAATGAACCTCCCAGACTCTTCATTAATTATAAACTGGGGTGATTTGTGTGCTCTTTTTTTATAGTTGTGGATAGTCTGATAAACTGAAAAGCTATAAAAACAAAATATACACTCCTGCTGACTAAATCTAGATGCACCCCTGCACAACCAAAAGTTTGAATTAAAAAGAGTGATCTAGATGAAGTCAGACTATCACAATTGAGACAAGAGATTGCTGCAGCAGCAATGATTACTCTCTTTATCAATGGTTCTGAATGCATCACTGTCACATGGGACAAGATGCACTGTAGAAAAAAGACAGCAATAAAACATTTAAACATGGAGATCCCATGGGGCCATAAAACTAGTAGCCCCTCCAAAAAAAAACTAATGGCAAGCAAAGGAAGAATACACTAGGACTACATACACAAATAAAAACACTCTCAACAATACAAGTTTTTGCAAACTTTGACTGGTTTTCCTTTAACAAAAACACTCATTTCTCTGTTTAAAGACTGCAGTTAAACAAAATGGAAATGCAAATGTGTAAATGTGAGCTGTGCAAGGAATACTGAACAGTTGGATTGATTTTACATCTGGCACGAAGGAATGACTGCATCATACCTGCTAACTAAGTCAATTCTAAAAGTCACTCCTAAATGATCTAGCCAGCATTTATAGATCTGCAGCAGTGTTTAATAGCCTCAGCAGAATACTCCTAGTGCAGAAAATGGTCAAGATTAGAACAGAATGGTCCAGTAGCACAGCAGTAGATCTGCCACTCACTACACAGGCCATTCAGGGTCTGGCCAGGGGAGGAAGGGAGGGAGGACTGAGTGTCCCAGGGACAGATTATCCCACTGCTTAATTGCCACTTAGTGGAGGCCAGGTGTTTGCACAGTGGGAGCAAATTGTGGGCAATGCAATGCCACTGGATGCTAACTTGCATGGGCCCTGCCATCCTCATGGGCAAGTGTCACTGCATGCCAGCACCATCACAGATAAAACATGTAGGAAAAAGCCATGGTCCACCAGAGTCGAAGCCAGCACCTCCTGCATGCCCATGAGCAAAGATGTTGGCCATCCACCACTCCAGTGGTCCTGGGTAATTGGTGGTGCTTGTGTGTCCATGAGAAGGTCAGTGATGGGGCAGGAAGTTGACATTGGGAGGGGGCAAACTGGGGACCAAGGAGCAGGATGAAAAAAATGTAAACAGAAGCAAAGCCAACTAACCTCACCTACAACTACACAATGACTCTTGGCCCCCATACACTGCTGCAATTATGTCACCCAAAGTGGTCAAAATGCCCAGTTTGCACCACAGTTTAAGTCTGCACCACATTGTGATATACTGTACATATAATCAGGGTCCTTAAAAGTGAACCGAGGTCCTGAGTCCTGGAAGATTCCACTCTCTCCTTCCCCACAGCTTTGATAGGCTGCTGTGTCATGCACATGGCTTTTAATGCGAGGTCTTTGCAAAAGCTGGGGTACTGCCTGGCCCTCCCTTTCCTCATGAATGGGAAGGGTGTGTGCACCACTCAGTCTTGAGAATTCCTGATTGGAGTTTGTATTGCCAAGATGAGTGCAGATATCCTGGCCAAAGGAAAAGAGGAAGATCAAAGATTGACCAGTAGCTTCTCCAAAAGGTGCTTATGGACAGAGACAGCAAGGAAGCCAAAACAAAAAGAGAAGATCTAGAGTATGTAGAAGTAAAGAAGGCTCAGAACAGAGACCAAGAAAGAAAGAGATACAGAGACCCACCATAACAGTGTAGAAGTTAGAAGAACATTGAGAGAACAGAGGTGTAAAGAGAACTGAAGACCCAGTGGCCACATGGTTTCAAGCAGAAGAGAACCACAGTGGAGAGGTGCTGGGCTCCCCTCAAGAGAATTACCCAGGGTTTGTTATGAACCCCTCCACATTTCAAGATTAAGGAGAAAATGATCCTAGGCTATGAGATGGAGCAAGGGGGGAGGTGTCAGGAGAAATGCTACATCAAACATCCACTGAGTAACTCTGGGTAGGTAACACATGAGTGCTGAGTGTGGGCCACCATTTATGTGTCTGTGTCCCAGGAGATCAAGACAGTGCATTCCTGAGTAAGCTGGAGCCAAAGGCAGGATGTGTGGAAGGTTGGGAAGAAGTACCCAGTTAGTATCAAGCCTCCCAAAGGAGAGAGAAACATCTGCCCTAGAAGGTATCCCAGAGGGTGGATGTGGTGGGTAATGTGTAACAGCAGTGGGCTTAAGGGAATGGTAATATATCAACATGACCTTATTTACAAGTCAGTGTCCTATGGTGTTTGGGGCAATTGTTAAGTGTAACTTAGCCTGGGGGGGGGTGCCTCCTATATGGGGAGATAAGTCACTCTATCTTGATTAAATAGAGCTAGGAATGAGTGACCAATGTGAAGAACTGCTGACAAGTCTTTCTTCCAGATTTCCTTTTGTCTCACTTCCCAAGCTCAACACTCCTTTTTTCGCAAGGGCCCCCTCTCTAGTGAATTGTCTCCCTCCTGGGGTCTCGTCAGAGATTAGACTTGGCCCTTTCAAACATAACCTGTGCCAGCACCTCACCAGTTTTAGCAATTGTGATTGTTCCAGCTAGGTTGCCTCTGCTCACCTCTCCCACTTTGCCCCTCCTCATCTCCTACACTTTTCTTTTCTTCCTCCTCCAGCTCTCCTTCCTCAACTCCCTCCCTTCCCCTCTCCCACATCCTCCTTTTATGCCATATTTCTCTCCCCTGTCATGTGCATTAATTCTACTCTGCACACCCCCTTCCTCCCCACTACCCTCCTTCTTGTATCCACCCTATAAACCAATCTTCCTTGCTCTGCTCATTTTCTATTTATCCCTATTTCCTACTCCTTTTCTCACCCCTCTCTTGTTCTTTCCCTATTCTCCTCTCTCTGCCTTCTGTCCCCCCAGCACTTATTACTGAAACCTGCACTTTATGACAAAAGTCTTATTTTGATCACCTCTTTTTACTTGTTGCCATTCTCCCCCCTTGCCTCAATAATCTTGTTTTAATACCTTTTAGATTTTTGTAACATTTTACTATTATTTTTAAAATCATGTATCAAGTTGTCCCTTGCATTTTATCTCATTCCACTTGTATTATTCATTTTGTATTCTGATGCAGAACCTTTGTAATTGAACTTCTGGTTCAAAGGTAATATGTAATCCTAGATCTCAATAATTAAAAAATAAATAAAGTAAGAACTGATAGTTGTAGGTGGCCCTAAGGGTCTGGAGGAAGTCCTTTTGGCAATAGTTACGGATAAAGTACAGCCATTTTCGGTATTGTGGCCTGCACATGAGGAAGTGATGGAGCCTTTGTGCACGTAGTGAAGCTCCCAGGAGTGAGAGACCCAGTTCCTGCATGAAGGCAGCAGCTTCTTCTGAGCTGGGCAAAGTAATCGCATTTGAATTATTTATTGTCAGCAATTACCTTCAGCAACTGTATGACGTGGCACCACTAACTCAAAATTAAGAAGAAAGTCAAGCAGTCATTTATGAGGATTACCACATTCTTTATGAATGTTACTGTGCCAAAGTATATCCATTAACAATATAGCATAAAGCCACAATACAATCACAGGAGCTGAGATTTGGGGAAGCAGGACAAATCTGATGATTGAACCCGTATATAATAGCTCTCTTAGCAATATTATGGAAGCTTCAAATGTCATTTGTGGAGCTGCTGTTAGACTGGACACCAGTTCGAGACAATACATAAAACAATAAGACCAACACATGGGTATTAAATTACTGGTTCAAAATTATAAAAATAATCACTAACATATTGCCAGGAAAATGTTTGCAGAAAGCTTTAGAACTGAGTTAAGGTAATAATTCAAAGTCATTGCTGATTCCTCTGATTGCTTTTCAATGCTTGATGGTCCTGACTTGCAGCAGGAAATACTGGTTATGAATATGTCAAATAACACTGTAAAACTGAAGCTGACCAATATGTCACTACATGTAGACACAACGCATCATTAAAATTCCACTGTCTTTGGCACAGGAAGGCCTTTTTAGCTGTCTAGCACGTCATTTTATATTGTATTATAAATTATATTGTCAGAGATATGCAAACATGTATAGAAACTGAAATAACGCTCTCCATACTCTTACAGTTAGTATGCGTTTTACCATAAATTCCTTAATTTGATCATCTATCATAGGTGCTATGATTTGATTAGTATTATAAGTTGATATAATATGGCAGGTATTGGTTTGAGCAGTAGACTGTGAAACAGCAGAAGATGATAATACTTAATTCATGTGAGTTGCTTCACTCTGAGCAAATCCTAAACCTTCCTGTGCTCCAGTGCTGCCACATGTAACATTAACTAGACTAAAGCAAGACCCCACTGTACTTGCAATGGTTCTGTTTAGTCAGGCTATTCTTGGTACATAACTTGCTTTTTTCATATTAATAAACAAAATACTGTCTGTCAGAACAGTGGAGTTGTCAGGGCACTTCAAAACTGCCAGGTCTTTGTATTTTGTTTAAATAAGCTTCTGCCTATGTTTGCCACTGACTTCTATTTATTTCTTGTTCTTAGCCAAGAGGTGGCGTTGAAAATGGCCCTAAAGTCATAAGGAATGCTGGACTAGTCGACAAATTGAAAGAACAAGGTAATCTGTAATAGAGGTTATGTTATCTTATCTAGTACAGCAATGGGATCACAACAAGATCCCGAACTCAGGAACCTGACACCCGGAAGCCAGAAACAAAGACCCCACCTGCAAAAATCCTGACAGTGGGATTTTGCCCATAGCAGAGTTAGGAATCATAATTAAGGAGGGTGCAGGGGCAAAGCCCCCTGAAACATGACAAAAAATTCTACCACAGGCAAAATCCCACTGTTAGGATTTTTGCAGTCAGGATCTTTGTCTAGGGCCTCTGGATGTCAGGCTCCTCAGTTTTGGGGTCTTGTAGTTCCGCTATAATTACTTTATGCCACATTCCAACTTTACAAATAGTAGTTTCAGAATGTAGGGTAATTCACAAAATATGACATGCCAGTGTTCAGTAGTTACTACACTCTCCTCTGGGCCTGGGGCCAGAATATTGGAATGGGTCCTAATTCTACATTAGGTATTGGGCTGATACATCATATTAACACAGTTGTGATTCAAGAAAATCTCACATCACAGGGATTGGGTGCTACCAAACTAAACACACTGAAATCCCATCACCAAATCTGGAGCACTCACAACCAAAAAACATTTCTGGTGCTAATTCTCCAACCACAGCAGAAAAAAATAAAACATTTTAGGGTTTTGGGTCTCCAGAGTCTTGGCAGTTAGTGGTATGGTATTTCTTGGGCTAGTCAACACTAATGCTCACCCCACTGCCCATAACCTCCTGTCTGTAGCTCATGGTACAGTTCCAAGCTACTGTAGTGCCTCATAGTGATGCTCTCTTTAAAGATACATAGGTATGTCTCACTACATGTTGCCAAGAGAATCTGTTATAACTTTCTTTATTCAGGGCCCTGTAGGCCCTGCATTAAGAAAAGAAATCACATCTGACATCGTCTGCTCAGAGAAAGGGGTGGGCATTAGGGTTGACATCCCCAAGGAAGATGCCACCAGTGATTCATCAATGTTTAATGTTTTTTCCTTTTGTTGCGTGGGGGTTGGGGTGGGAAGTTAGGGTTCAAAACCATGATGCCACATTTCCCTTCTTTTGTTGCATTAAGCTGAATTCTAAATGGTGCATTAATGCATTTTTTGCAAAGAATATCTATCTATCTATCTATATCTATATGTGTGTATATATATATATATACAGTATATGTGTATACATATATATGTATATATCTATCTACAGTGTATATATATATATATATATATATATATATATATATATATATATATATATACATAACTGGCATCTAGCACCAGTATGCCAGTATATTAGGGTTGAGTGCAAACGTCTATGTTAAATCAAATGTTTGAACCTTAATAACTTTAAGACTGTTCAACGAATTTGCACAAAATGTGGCATGCATACTCTCTAAGGGTAGGACCCTTGATGTGCTAAGTGTTGTGTAAATGCATTTTGGCATCTTTGAGATATGGAGTGGCAACAAATCCTAAATTTACCATTTTTTGTGTGTTTTTTTTGTCAGACATCTCTCCAACATGGCTTTATTACGGTGGTCTAAAATTTTCAGAGTAGAAAGCCTTTGGGTCACAGATGTCCTTTTGAAGGTTTGGTGAAAAAAATATTAATCCGCTCAAAAGTTATGAAACTTTAATTTTCCCATTGTTTTCTATGACTCTACGATGCTGGTTCGACAACACTTTTGTCGACCGGCATTGCAGCAACAGGATTTATGTTGACCTCAAGTTATGGTCAACATAAATCTCAAATGTCTTCCAATCCTGTTTCTGTATCAGGGGGCTTTACATTCCAAGCACCTCATGAGGGGGGCTCTGCCCCCCACCCCCCCAGTACTAAAGATTGTCAACTGGGATGGGATGCAGGACCAGGAAACCGTGTGCCCCTGTCTCAGGCACACCAACACAGTGACCTGTTGGCAAAGTGTCAATTTTGCTGACAGGGAGGTATGTTGCTGTTTTGATAACACCGTACAAGGAGCATACCATTTTCTATGGGAAAAGTTAAGTGTCCCGCACGAAAGTCAGGTTGATTTCGCAAATATGGTACATGCAAAACATCAACCATTCAGATGTAGCCCACACCATTATTAAACACTGAAAAGGCACAGGTTTAGTTGTGATGCTCAGGTGGTGCTGAGGACAGAGAACAGAGATGGGACATCCAGGGTCCTGGGTTCGAAACTAGACTCTATATTTTTGCACCTTACAAAGTGGGTAAAAATAAAAAGTCTGACCTGGAACCCAGGACCCTGAGTGTGTCTCATTCCCATTCCTTAACCTCCAGACTGGATGTTTTTTGTAGTATAATTGGGACATGGGGGAGCCCACTTTCAGTGCCCTGAAATCAGTCCCCCAATGTCTTTTTTTAAACCTAAAAAAAAAGAAAAAGGTCCCTCATCATGGGACAATGGGGAGCCCAATCACAGTGTTACAATACATGTATGCCCCTTTTGTATTATGGAATACTGGGGAGTTCACTCCCAATGTCCCCAAATATTTATTAGGTTCCTGTAAAGAAGAAAACCATCCCCCGTATTTTTTTGACTCTGATAAAAAGAAAACAGTCCCGCATTGTTCCCGTTGTCCACCTCCCCCATTCACACCCTCCCACTGAGCACCCACTACCCCACCATCCCTTACCCTGTACTTACCTCCGGAGGTTGTCTGCTGTCATCTTCTTTGGAGGGGACACATCTGCAATCTTCAAAGCTGAACCACTAATTGAAGAATCAAGCTAAGTGCTGTATAACAGCTGCCAATGGTGTTTTCAACTTATGCTGATATCTCAGCCATTTCTTTCGATATTTGTTCACCAAATTTTCAACATGGGTTTCTTGGGACCCCACCTCATGAACACTGTCACTGTCATTTCGTTAATTAGACCTGTAAGGTGATTTTGCAGTCACTGTGTGAAATCACCATTCAGGAATGATTAATGAAATGACAGTAACAGCGTTCATGAGGTGAGGTCCAATAAAGCCCATTTTGAAAATTTGGAGCAAAAATACCATAATCAACTGAGTTACGAGGGGTCGTTAAAATGTTTCTACTCATGCTTGTAACTTTGAGAGTTTTTTATATTTTCACTCCAAATTGCCATTTTTCACACACCCTCATGAACAGTACAGCTTTCAGTCTTCACATCCTGCCCAAAACATATTTCCACACCTGTAGCACAGGATGGTGCTGTTGCTGTGTGAAAACACCTTTCAGGAACAATGAATGAAATGACAGTGGCAGCATTCATGAGATGGGGACCCAAAAAGGCCATGTTGAAAATTTGGTGAAAAAACTCCTAAAAATGGCAGAGTTATGCATGGTCACTGAATATTTTCTATGCATGTGTGTAACTTTGGTGATTTTCAATATTTTCAGTCCAAATTTTCATTATAGCCATATTATCACACCACCTCATGAACAGTACAGATGTCATTTTTCACATCTTTTTGCACCTGTGGTGTGGAATGACATTTTCCCATGGATTTGAAAATGTTCACCTATGGGATTCATGAGGTGTGTTGATAAGAAGACTATGTTCAAAATTTGGGGTCAAAATATGAAAAAATGATGAAGTAATGCCCATTTCTTGCAATTTCAGCACACACACTCTTAACTGCAGAAATCTTAAACATTTTGACCCCAGATTTTTAACGTAGCCTTCTTATTACCTGAGCTTATGTATGCCACAGCTGCCATTTTTCAAATCCTGTCCAAAATGTGTATTTGCACCTGTGGCATGGAATGGTATTCTAGTTGAGCAGAATTATGTTTTGGTGTGGATCTGAGAATTTTGTCTATCGGCTAAATGTGCTGGAGTAATACGATGACTATGCTGATAATTTGGTCATGCATCTATGGAGGGATGGGTGCACAGGGTCCAAAGGGTCCTGTGCTGCTACACTAAAGTAAGGAACATGACGGAGCATGGGAGCGCAGGGCCTGAACGGTCCTGTTCTCCTACTGTAACATAAAGACAGTTAGGAGGGAGGGGTGAGGATGCAAATAAACTATCTGAAAAAGTAAGGAAATCCATTGCAAAAAACTTAATTAATGCACCATTAGAGTTGAAGTGTCAAAAGTAGGAAAATATGACCTTAGGGTTCCCAAGCCTAAGACCCCACTCCCACTGTGCATACAGGAACAGGCATGAGGGGAACTAAAGGTTCCCAACCCCTACACCACACCCCCTCCCTCAGCTTCTAGCCCTAATACCATGGATGTGCCTTGGTATTTCAAATCCTTATGCTCACCCCATTCTCTTATTCTGTACCCATCTTACTTTATTTAGTCTTGGAATGGGGTGAGCATTAGGGTTCAAAACACCAAGGCATACCCGTCACAACTGTTCCTGCATACAGAGTGGGGTGGGGTATTAGGGTTAGAAGCTGAGGGAGGGAGTGGGATGTAGGGGTGAGGATCCTTAAGTTCCTGTTCCTGCATGCACAGTTGGACTGGGATCTTAGGCTTGGGATCCTAAAGTCGTATTTCCCTACTTTTGATACAGGGGCATTGCGGCGGTGGAGAAGTCTGTGCACACTCACTGGAGATCGCTTAAAATAAAGAGCATATTTCACAATAAAGTCATTGTGAGTGTGCTGTAAACTGAAGTTGTTCACAGGAGTGCAGGTACTTTGGACATTATCCTTTAATTTGTAATGCTTGTACTGCTGACTGTATGTTTAGGTCTGGGAAACCTGATGGGCCAGCTTTGTGTATCTGGGGGAAGTAAAGTAGCAAAGTGTATGTTTGCGTGTGTTGGCTTAGGGAGGGTCCTGTATATCTGGGGGGGAGACAGATGGTGGTGACCACAGTGACAGTGTGTGTGTGTGTGTGTGTGTGTGTGTGTGTGTGTGTGTATGTGTATTTAAAGAACCTCAAAAACCCTAAGTGAGGACAATTGTGCATATGAGGATTTGGAACCATGGGGCACCGGGTTTGGGAGGAAGTAATAGTGAAGACTGCCCCAGCAGAGAGACTGATGGTTATCACTGCATGGGAGAGCTGGTGGCCCTAAAGGGACTATTGTGTGTATTGAGAGGGGGACTAGAGTCACAGTGTTTGCACGTGTATGCTTCAGGGTGGCCCTGTGTATGAGGGGGGCTGAGAAAAAATGCAGAGTGCCACAGTGTGTGCATGTGTGTGAGGTTTGGAAACACTGAGGTGTGTCATGCATAAGGTGCATAGGAACTTTCAGAGACTTGGGATCAGTGGCAGAGCTAAAGGGGAGCTGGGGGGATGTCCCCACTCCTGGCTGCCACAGTGTGAGTAGTGGTGCCTCTCCACTATATTTATTCATGGTTTAGTGCTCACTGTGGAGCCCATGGTTGAATGAATGGCCCACCTCTCACCTTTCCCCTTGTTTCCAAACCTGGCTCCACTACAGCCGGTGAGGTGGTGGATTTAATACTGGTAGTAGTGTTAGCTGTATTAATAGAAGAAGAGGTGGTAGTATGATTATTATTATTAGTAGTAGTAAAGCCCTTCCCAGCAGAGAAACTGAACATAGTTACAGACATGGGTTTGGGGTGGGGGTAGGGGATGTAGAGTAGATTGACATGGATAATGAAGTTCATAAGATTTGGGGCCCTGTTTGTGTGATAGCTGATGGTTTAGGGACACTGTTTGAGAGATTTGGGAACCCTGAGGTGCCTATTATGGGTACTGGAAATGATGGAGGGGTACAGAGTGCATGTCCTCTTTACAATAAATAAACACATCCCTATCACTAAAGGTTGTAAGGAAGTTTATCTCATTAAGACAGCTAATAAAGAACTTATCATTAATGAATTTAAGAAGATGAAGTGTTCACTTGGGAGCTTAAGCAACAGGTTGTAGAAAAGAGGCCAGGAGTTATATTTTGTTTTAAACTGAAATATTTGAATAGTTTGTTAGTGAAATTAGTTCTATGTGTTAATAATTATTACCTTGAATTTGAACTGATACTTGGGCTGTGATATTGTAGGTTTGGGGATAGATGTTTGGCAGGGAAAATTAGAAGGTAATTTAAATGTGTTTGCCTGGTGTTTGGAGGAGGGACATTAGCTGCAATTAACTTGTCTTAAACAGGAATTACTGTGGCTTTCATTGTTCACTTGGGAGCTTAAGCAACAGGTTGTAGAAAAGAGGCCAGGAGTTATATTTTGTTTTAAACTGAAATATTTGAATAGTTTGTTAGTGAAATTAGTTCTATGTGTTAAAAATTATTACCTTGAATTTGAACTGATACTTGGGCTGTGATATTGTAGGTTTGGGGATAGATGTTTGGCAGGGAAAATTAGAAGGTAATTTAAATGTGTTTGCCTGGTGTTTGGTAAGAGCCGTCCCACCCACCCTGTTTTGTAGGCTTACTTAAATACTGAAAAGCCACTGGGGGTTGGGATTGAAGGGCTGAGTATTTCTGTTTGGGACTGAAATTTTGAAGCAACAGGAGTTGGTGGGCCTGTGACATCATACGGTACCTGGAGTCTGCTTACACACACTGTTAGTGGGACTGAACACATACTGGACTGTATGTGTTTGTGAGACTTGGGAACTTTGTTGGTGGGTTGAAATTGTGTTTGTAAATAACTACAGTCAGTATAGAGAGAAACTGTACTCCAGGGGAAAGGGACTGAAAAAGGGGGTGTGCTATTATAAACAGAGGGGATAATCAGGGTGGCCATATTCCACCATGGCAGGCATCTTCGGAAGGGTTGTAGGCTGCACAGGCTGTGGGATGGCAATAATTCCAAATTGGGCCGAGGAGGGAGGCTGCCCACTCTGTAGACAGCTATCTTGTATTAGGAGTGAGGTATATTGGTTAAGGAGTAAGCTGTGGGAGCTGGGGGGGGTGTCCAAGGATAAGGGGTGTGGATATGGGCAGCAGAAGGGTGGGGCTGAGGGGAGGCTGAGGCAGCAGCTCTGAAATTACAGGACATTATGCTACAGCAAGCAGAAGGGGATATTAGGGACAGAGGACCCTTAGATAGGGAAGTTGATGCTAAGGGGAAAGCGTACAGGGTGAAAATTCTGAATTCAAGGAGACTGGAGGGAAAAGTCAGGAGGGCTGTTGTAAAGGAAGCCTAAAACAGCAGACTGTGGGAAGGAGCTCCTAAGGTGAACAGTGCAAGAGAGGAAGAAGAGGGTCAGTTTAGAGATGCAGTCAGGGAAACTCGGTTACTTGATGGAGGCTGACATAGAGTGTCACAATAAATTTGAGATACTAAGCATCCTAGAGGAGAGGAAGGGGTTGGTGGAAATGAGGAAACTTATACAGAGGCGGGAGGAGTCAGATACCCATAGGGCATCACAGAACAGCTATGGAAAGGATAGACATAGTCCCAGAGGGAGAAGGAAACATATATGTTAAGCAAATGGGGAGGTGCAACATATTCAGACATGAGGGAGAGAGCATGATTGGAGAGGAACTGGGAGACAAGGAGGTGGGAGAGGAGCCCCCCTTCAGCAGGAAGGTCAGTACCAAGGATGGGGCCCTAGCTAAAGGGGACCCACAGAGAGCCTCTGGAGACAGGGGTACTATTACAAAGGGGGGGGATGAGGGTGCGGGGGAAGGGGAAACCATCAGGGCCAGGATAAATGGTTCAGATAAGAGAGGGTTAAAGGGGACACCTATTCAGAGGGGGTTTGAGTTAAGTGGGCAAAATAGCAAGGGAGGCAGAAAGGGGAGGGTGACAAGGGGGTCTCTAATAAGGCAGGAAGACTCCCATGAAATTGTGATCATGAATAAAGTGGGAGGGGGGCTGAGAGGGCATAGTGGAGGTAACCATAAGGATGATGGCGGTGTTAAGGTTCTGTTACTGGGAGACTCGATGATTAAGGGTATCCATTGGGAGGGACAGGGGGATGGATGCCATAGCCAGGTGAAGGTAGTGAGTATCTCTGGGCTGACAGTGCACAGAGCAAAGTTCATAGTATATGAAATGGTTAGGATTGTGGAGGGAAACCGGATTTCCTGGTGCATTTGGGAACTAATGATCTAGAGGGAAATAGCATTATGGAAATCCAAGAGTTCCAAGAACTTGCAGAGTCTGTCGGGATAATGGATGCAACATTTCTTTCAGAGATATTGCCAGTACCAAAGGCCTCAGTGGAGAAAAAAATGAAGCTCACAGAGGTTAATGAATGGCTCAGGAAGTGGGGTGAAGAGAATGGGTTGGGGGTGTTAGGGAACTGGAATGGAGTTTGGGAGGATAAGGGACTATATGCCAAGGACAGGTTTCATCTTGCCCCATTAGGGAAGGAAGTCCTTAAACAGGGGATGGCTGACTACATACAAGAAAGGTGGGGTTTAAACTTGTAAGGGGGGGAAGGGATAAGGGAGGGGCTGACCAGAAGCCCTCCCCTCCAGATGAGGGGAGTAGCCTTCAAGCCCAAGGGGGGGAGAGGGGAAACAGACTGGAGGTGGAGGTTTCAGGAGGAGCAGGGGGAGGATGGAAGATAAGGAATCTGGGTGGGGTTCGACAAAAAGGATCAGGGATAAGGGGTGGGGGTTAGTGTTAATAAATGCCAGGAGTTTGGGAAACAAGTTGCCAGAGTTCCAGGCCATGCTGTTCGAGGAGGGGGTGGATGTGGCGGCAGTCAGCAGTGGGCCAACAAAAACCATGACTGGGACCTAAATGTGCGGTACACTATGCGGAAGGATAGAAAGGAGGGCAGAGGGGTGGAGTGGCTATGTTCATTAGAGATGACAAAGAAATTGCTATGGTAGAAGAGGCAGAGGGCAACGTGGAGGCCTTATGGGTCACCACGATCCCCAGCAGGAGATAAGGTCAAGCTGGGTGTAAGCATATAGGCCCCGGGATGAGTGATGTTCTAGAGGATGGTTTGCTGGACAACATCATTGCCCAGTGTGGTCCAAAAGGGGAAGGAGTGGTGTTGATGGGGGACCTTAATATGCCAGGTACTAACTGGGGAACCATGTCCTCTAAGGTGGCCAAGGAGCAGAGGCTGCTGGATGGCTTCCAGGATGTGTTCTTAACACAGCATGTGATGGAGCCCACAAGGGAGGGGCATGTCCTGGATGTGGTTCTGGCAGATGGGGATCTGGTAAGGGACATGGTTGTACAGGACCCCCTGACTGGGAGTGACCACAATACTGTCTGGTTTCAAATAAGCATTGGGAGAGTGGGGGTGAGATCTAGGACACTGGCAGTGGACTTCAGGGGGGCAGACTTTATGGGCATGGGAAATATTCTCAAGGATCACTTGAAGGGGATTACCTCAACAACAAGTGTGGAAAGGAGATGGGAGGTCATAAACGGGACTTCATGAGGCAGTCAGGATCTGCGCAAGTTGAAACGTAAGAGCAAGGTCACATAAACCATGCTGGTGGTCCAGTGAGGTCCAGGTAGCAGTCAGAGAAAGAGCGGCTTACAAAAATATAAAACAACAAGAGGGATAGGGATAAGGAAATGTACCAGCTTGCATCTAGAAAAGTCACCCGTATGGTGAGGGGAGCAAAGTCCAGTAAAGAGCAACGGCTGGCACAGGGGATACATGGAGGGGAAAAGGGGTTCTTCCGGTACATTGGGGAGCGGAGAAAAACTAAGGGCCATCTCAGCAGATTGAGATCAGAAGGAGGGTGGGTGGAAGAGGCGAGGGACCAGGCAGAGGTATTTAACGAGTACTTTGCCTCTGTGTTCACTAGGGAGGGGGATGGGATATCTACAAAGCAAGGCACAAAGGGGACAGAAGCGGCAGGGAGGGGATCAGGGAGCAGCAGAAATGGAGCAAAAGGGAGGGAAAGGTACCCCAGGGTGTGTCTCATCTGGATAGGGAAAAAAAGACCAGTAAGGTGGAGGGACGGATGATGCCATCCCCACCAAAAGGGTGTGGTTTGCCCTCAAGGCCCTAAAAGAAGACAAATCTCTGGGCGGATGGCATTCATCCGAGATACTATGGGAATTGGCGGACATACTAGCTGCACCCTGGCGAAGCTTTTCAACAGGTCACTTGAGACAGGGAGGGTACCTAGGGATTGGCGAGAGGCACATGTGGTACCAATCCATAAAAGGGGGTCAAGGAAGTACCAGGAAACTATAGACCACATCAGTTTAACCTCGGTGGTGGGAAAATTAATGGAGAGTATACTAAAGGAACGATTGGGGTTTACTTGGAGGAGGTGGGAGGTCTGGATAGTGGCAGCATGGGTTTGTGCCAGGTAGATCATGTCAAACCAACCTTGTAGAGTTCCTATGAATGGGCAACATCAGAACTGGATAGGGGTAAGCCTGTGGATGTATTATTCTTGGACTTCCAGCAAGGCGTTGACTCTGTCCCCACAATGGTCTGTGGAGAAACTGATGGGGTTAGGAGTAGGCCCTTTGATGGTCAGATGGATTGAAAACTGGATAGCTGGACGCACTCAGAGAGTAGTGGTCTGTGGGGAGCTCCGAACCCTACAGAGGCTGGTAGTGGGGTACCACAGGGCTCGGTCCTGGGTCCAATCCTGTTTAATGCATACATATCAGACATCAGGGATGGTATAGGGTGTGAAATGAGTCTCTTCCGGATGACTCCAAGATGGGAGCAGTAGTTGAGGGAGAGAGGAGGTTGGCCTGCAAGGGACCTGGACACCCTGGAAAGCTGGGCTCACACATGGAAATTAAATTTCAATATCACCAAGTGCAAGGTGTTGCATCTTGGTCGGGGAAACCCTAAACACAGGTACACCTGGGAGGGAGGTGCTGGAAGCCTCAACAGGGGAAAAGACCTAGGGGTCATGGTGGATACATGTATGAATAACACTGAGCAGTGCAGGAGAGCAGCTAGCAAGGCAAACAGGATGTTGGGATGCATGCAAGGGGGATCACCTCCCAGAGCAAGGAAGTGATTCTGCCACTGTACAATGGACTAGTTAGACCACACAGCTAGTACTGTGTACAGTACTGGAGACCACACTGAAGAGGGACATACAGCTCCTGGAGAGGGTACAGAGGAGGGCAACAAAGATGATCACGAGGGCTAGGGATTTGACTTACGAGGACAGACTTGAGGAGCTCTGCCTGTTTTCATTGGAGGAGAGGAGAGACAGGGGACATGATTGAGGTCTTCAAGTACCCTCAAGGGAATAAATAGGGTAAACATGGAGGGATCTTTAGACTAAAGCAGGGAGGCATCACCAGAGGGCATGGTTTGAAGTTGGAAGGTGGAAGGTGAGGGGGAAAAGAGGAGGAGGTTTTTCACTGAGAGGGTGGTGGACCCTTGGAATGCTCTGCCTGGTGAGCTGGTTCAGAGATCCACAGTGGAGAGCTTTAAGAAAGGGTGGGACAGACACAGAAAGTGGATGTATCAGATGATGGCCTGTCCCGGGGGGGTGGGGATGGATGATAGGGGTTTCTGGAGCACAAGGGATGGGAGGGTCTCGGCACCCAACTAAGGATCTAGGTTCGAGCAGACTTGATAGACCATAAGGCCTAATCTGCTGGCAAATAGTATGTTAGTATGTTAGTATGTAAGTGGGAAACTATTTTTGAAAATAAATCAGTTAATGATATGTGGGAGTGCTTTAAACACCACATAACTGCACTATGCGATAAATTCATCAGAAAAAGTAAAAAGTATAATAATAGGGGAATTAAACCCAAATGACTCACCAATAAAATCAAAAAGTTATTAAAAAAAAGGAAAAAAAGCTGTGTGAATCAAATAAAGCATTAAAGATGAAAAAAAGCATGGCAGAAATGTAAATCAACAAAGAGGCCGTGTAAAAATGTAATAAAAAAAAGTAAGCAAAATGTGGAAAAAAGTTGGCTGGCAGGGCAAGCAAGAACAATGTGCAACAGTTCTATAATTATGTTAACTCACGTCAGAAAACAAACACGGGCTTATGCACTCTTACTGTAGGTGACACAGTAGTAAATGACTGCAGAACTGGCAGAAATTTTTAATTCATATTTCGGGACTATTTTCCCTTATAAACAGGTAGGAGATCATCAAATAAAGAATAATACCCCATCCCCTATACAGATAAGAGTGTGCTATAACTGGAAAAATAAATAAGCTAAAAAATACACTTTCTGCTGGACCAGATAATATGTCAAACACTATGCTAAAATTACTAACCCCCGAGGTCGCAAAGCCACTAAGACTGATATTCTCAAAATCATTACAGGAAAATGAGGTTCCACTGGACTGGCTGGCAGCAAATGTGGTGCATAATCACAAAAAGGGTGACAGAGCGGATTATGAAAATTACCGACCAATTAGCTTAACGTCAGTCCCAGGGAATCTGTTAGAAGCCATAATAAAGGATAAAATAAACTCTCATTTTGAAGGAAGCAGCCAGTCTGATCATGGGCAGCATGGCTTTCAGGCAGGGAGGTCATGTGTTACAAACGTGTTGTGTTTCTATTGAAAAATATCTTCTGCATAGGACAATGGGAGGCCAGTGGATAGCATAAATTTGGACTTTGCAAAGGCCTTTGATAAAGTACCCCATTGTGAAATCATCAGTAGCTTCATAGATATAGGACTAGACTTGGGGCTAGTGGGATGGGTTAATGCATGGTTGATGGATAGGACCCAGAGGGTGTGTATAAATGGATATCCCCCCCCATGCCGGTGCCGAGCGGGGTGCCACAGGGATTGGTTCTGGGTCCAGTGTTATTCAGGGTTTTCACAACTAGTATGGGAAAGAATGCAACAAACTGGCTAAGTAAATATGCAGATGATACTAAACTTGCTGGGATTGCACTAGATGCCGAAGGCATAGCTCCCATACAGAATGACCTAGATAAAATATATAATTGGGCCACCACAAAGGGTATGAGCTTTAATACTGACAAATGCTGCATTGTACACTTGGGCAAACACAATAAAATGATGGACTATTCCCTAAATGGACAAACGTTAAGGCACTCAGTTGAAGAGAAAGAGCTGGGTATAACTATAAGTAATAAACTAACATGTAAGGTTCAGTGTACTATCCAAATAGCTAAAGCAAACAAATTATTATGGACTATAAAAAAAATTCAGAAGTAGAAGCCAGGAGGTGATTATGCCACTCTATAGAGCATACATGAGACCATTACTGGATTATGGTGGCCCTGTATGGGGTCCAATATCAAGCGGTGGTGTGGACGGGCTGGAGAGGATACAGAGATGGGCTGCAAAAATAATGTATGAGTTATGGGATAAACTGTACAAGGCAAGACTCCATGACTTAAACCTTATGACTTTAGAGACAAGGAGATATTTTGGAGTGCTAAGACATCATGCAAGATGCCTACCTGTTAAATGAGTTACAGTTAGAATTTAAAAACAATACGGTATGTACCAGGGGACACCCACTGCAGCTGCAACCCAAAAAGTTCAACACCAATAGGAGAAAGGCCTTCCTCACACAGAGAATGGTGTCCCGATGGAATGGGTTACCCCTAGAAGTTATCACAAGTAATAGTAAACTCAAGTTTAAACAGGGACTAGATATATACATATTGAATGGTAACACTATACAGTATTATGGGTGAGTGGACATGAGCGTTAATGGGCTTATCCCCCCTTGGCTCATAAAAACCTTAGTATGGACCTTAGTATGGACCTTAGTATGTCTATTAAATGGGGGAGTTCTGTGTATTTGGAGGAAAAGGAGGAATGATCCATATAGATACAGTGTGTGCTAGCTTGTGGGGCTTCTGTGCAGTGGACGAGGCACAGTGTGTGTGTGTTTTAGATTGGCGTGCCTTGTGTGTTGGGGGATAGTGGGTGAATGATACAGAGGGTCACAGGGTGTGATAGCTTGGGGGCTATTGTGCAGGCATCAAAACTAAGTTTTGCAACCACTAGCCGTTTTGTCAGGATGTGGAGTGATTAAGTGGTGACAGTTCTGGGATATCATTATGCTTGATTTGAGGGGAGATGCCATGAGTGGTGCCAGTTGACTGTGCTGTCAGGATGCTTGGTGTGCATCACTGGTGCTGCTGTATTCAGATATCATGGTACAATGTCACCACTCACAAACACCACCAATCATGCATCTGGACATTGTGGTTGACCAGCACCACTCATGTCCTACTCAAGGTAATGAATTTAATCTGATAAATCAAGAATAAATTCTAGCTATGACATAAGTTATTTTTATGAAATGAACACCATGTGACATCAAAAAGCAACAAAATCACTGCAAAAACTGAAAACTGTTCTGGGCACCTAAGTGTCCCCAAGACCTCAGGCCCTTTTAATGAAAGTTTTTTGGGCACCCCCACATTATAGCCACTTGAACCACCCCTATATCCATAATAACAAAATTAATAAATAAATAAACAGGCTCTGGCAGAGCCATTACAACTGTGAATGCATTAACTAGATAAGGGTATTTCATGGGCTTAAACACAAACATTTATTTATTTAAAAAATATCAGATTTACAAACCTTTGCATCAGAGACTCATTTACAAAGACACCTCATCGAAACTAATACAAAGACAGCACAGTTAACAAGTCCAAAAACAATGGCTCGGAGAGCAGACAGTTATAACAATCATTCACTGGAGATACATGGGTAGCAGTAGATAAACAGATTACATAGTTTAGGCACACAGGCACCACATCAAGAAGACCAAAGCAGTACAAACAATATACAATAGCTAAAGCAAATAGACATCAGGAGTCAAAGAGAAGCCCAGAGTGTTCACATGAAGGCTGTTGCATACACTAACTGAATCAAAGTATAGTACATTGAGAAAGGACATATTTAAGCAATAAGGCATAACAGGGTGTGTGTTATCATGTAATAACGTCACTCCTGGGGTGGGCTGAAGCACGAAGCAAAGCCGAGTATTTATTTATTTATTTATTTGCATGTATTTATTTGATCCACTGGATCAGCAATATTTGCACAAGCTGTGCCCAATGCAGATTTTACAGCACTGGTCCTGGTCTGGTGATCTGAGTTTTACCTATACCACACTGCATATGGCTTAGTGATATACTGTACAGATGGCTGCAGAGTCTAACCCATTGAAGGTAGACGTTTCAGAAAACCATTATGCTACAAATATCAAGACTCACTCCCTCCCTCACCCCTAATCACAATTAATCCTCTACCAAAGTCATGCTTAAATACTGGTGCCTCTACATCCACACCACTAAGCTTTTAATGCCAACATGCTTCTTCTGCTGCTGTGAGTTAAACTCTTTATTTAAAAACATTTTGTTGAGAAATTTTTGTTTTAGTATATCCATGGTCAGGAAAAATGAATTTGTAAAAGAAACCAATATCCCCATTTATCAGTTCATTGAATCACAATACAGCATGTTATGAATTTTTCAGATTCTATGTGCAACCTACAGTAAGTCAAACAGAAATTAGACACAGATGCCTACCTATTTGCAAGTGAAGCAAATGTGGTTATTATCATTCAGTTGTAAATACCTATAGTCACAGCTATGATTCAATAAAACAGATGACTGCCATAACTAGGGAGGCAGTATAGCATAGTGGTTTAAGGCTCTTCTCTGCAAATCTGGAGATCAAGGTTTGAATCCCACAGCCCCACACAAATGTGAAATATCTTTTTAAGAAAGTATAAAATACTGTGAAATGATTTTAAAGTAGCGCACTTGCTAAATCCTACTGCCACATTCAAAACATCATGCCCTACCTACTTACCACATAAACTCAACTATATTAAAAAAATAATTCTAGGCACTTTTTTTTTACCAGGAGAGACACACTAAGCTGAAAGCTTGTTTCCAGGTGTGACCTGGGACCACAAGGAAGTTAAGTGATTTGTGCAGGGTCACACAGGATGCAAGTGAGGGCTTTGGGAGTCAAACCGAGGTCTCCAGGTTTGTAGCTCAGAGCCTTAAACTACTGCCTACTTAACTATTTACAACACGGTTACACTTATATATAATACATACTTCTCAAACTTGAAAGAAAAAATACACTTTATCATCAGAGTCTGTATTTACCAAGTACTGTGCCCATGTTTAAAATAATTTGAACCCCCCAAAAATGTGCCCTGACATGAAACTGCATGTTTAACTATAAAGACAATTAAAAATTGTATTTCTAAATGCATTACTAACACCAATGCTTCATGATTAAAGGAGTAGTCCACCCAGAATGTAGAGTGTTTTGATAGGTATGTTAAGTCCTAGTGTGTCCATCCCTCTGTCTGCTATTTGGAGTTTTTCCTAAATTCCTGCTAGCTGATGGTAGTTTTACAACCCCTGGGGATCTCCATAACAAATAGTTTTATTGGCTTTCTTTCTCCTACTATGCCCCCGTCTCATGTGACAGTGATGTAGCCATACCCTTAGATTTAGCATGTGTACTGCTTTAAAATTAGTTTAGCAACAGCAGAGCCTTGTAACTGTTCTAATCCAGTGAGCACAAATGTCAACAGTTAGTTTAACAGATACTGGAAAGCTATCTAACTGGGGTTTCTATAAGAAAACAGCTGCTAAATAGCTCTACAGCTAGCAAGCTACTTTAGGAAAAACTTCTAATAGCAGACAGAGGGGAAAGACACACTAAGATTTAACATACATATCAAAACACTCTACATAACATAATTGTTTTGCACATTCTGGGTGGACTACTCCTTTAAAACAATTTCAACCCCTCCCCTCATGACAGATTGCATTCTGGGAAGATTACCTTGGCAAGATGCTATAAAAAAACCTGAAAAACAGGTTTAATAGAGTGATTGCTGACATCCTATTTCTAGTGTCCATGATAAAATAAAAAATAGTTAAGATTTGTTTTATGTCAGCTCTGATCAGAATAGCCTTTAAAATCACCAATTGCTTTCTTGTTCAATGTTTTCTAACTTAAAAGAAAAAAAAACACTTTATCATCAAAGTCTGTTTTCAGCTTCCTACCATACACTTCATTTGTAAAAAAAAAAAAAAGATCTTGTCACAGACCACAATCAGCACTAACTACTAACAGAATGCTGATACCTACATTTACAATTCAGCAAATACTAGAAATCTAACTGAGTGGGGTTTCTGTAAGAAAATAGCTAGAGTCTGTTAATTATAGCATTTTATGGCATTGATGATCTGGGCAGTTAGATCTGGGTTTAAATCCCACAGCCCTCACAAAAAATTAAAATGAAAATCTTCTTACAGAGCTAGATGTGTGTCTAGGTCTCCTTCTGAGGCCCCAGGTGGCTCTGATACTCGTTTGTCCCAATGGACTTTTAAGAGAATTTGAAGGCATTAAATATCTTCTGTTCTGTTCTGTTCTCCACTGCACAGGCATGTATGTTGTTTGATAAGGTCCCAAACTAGTGAATCTTGTTACAGCTCGCTACAGCTATCTCATGCCCCTCTCACATGAATCAGAAAAAAGTTAAGGGTGGAGGCGGAGGTGGATCTTACTCCCAAAAAAAACTAATCCTGCCTCCCACTACTCAAGTTTCAGTTCTTGTGCCACCCATTTAAGAAAAAAAATAGTACCCTGCAACCAATGACTAACATGAAAGCATATTTATTAGAGGGCGGAAAGCATTGTTTGGGGGAGGGTAAGGCGGAGGAGACTATTTACACCTTCAATCAGTTCCACGGACAGAAAACATGACATCACTCCTTTTGTACATGCAATACTCCTGTTGGCTCCACCCACAGTCACAAAAAAGTGGGAGTGCAAGCCCTCTGGGCCTTGCGCTCCCACCTACCCATCAGTGTAGAAGCATACTGCAGGAGGGCCCAGTACTCCCAGTTTAGGATAAATAGTATGTATAGGTGGGTGTGTGGGCCCTCTGGGTCCTGCACTCCCACCTACCCATAAATACAGATACATACTGTAGCAGAGGCCTAGAGGCATTCCAAGTAACCCTTGTAATGATTATTTGTCAATATCACTGTAGCCATAGCAATTGCGGGAAAAATTATTTCACCCTTGCATTCATCGCCTAGTCACCTCCATGCATACTTAGTACAGCTGCGCTTAGCAAAATATCCATATCTCAAACTGTTTTCAAGATATAGGCATCAAAAGGCACCGCACCCACCACAATATTATCCTATGGGAAAATTTGCAACTTCGGAGTGCTGTAACTCTGGAATCAGTGTAAATTTTTGAACCAAATCAGCAAAAGGCACAGCTCTTTCTAACATGTAAATTTCAGCCCCAAAGTCCAAACCATTTAGTTGCAGTGAGGTGGCAAGGAGATGGTTGTTTTTGGGGAAGTAGAGTCGCAAATTGAGACAGTTTTGCAAAATTTACGAGAGAACAGTGCAAAACATTTGCAACTTTTGTGAAAGTGTCACACTGTTCTGTCGTAAATTGCAAAAGTACAGGGGAGCAATCATAGAAAACATATTTTTGAGGGTTACAGTGACAAACTAATGCCAGCATTGTGTTCCTTAGGCCCCAATTAAGTAAACACAAGTGTCAGTGTTTACCAAGGGGCAGTAACATTTGAATTATAACAGTTTTGTAATGCCACTAACTGAAAAGAAGATGGCAGTGGCACAACACTACTGAGGGCATTTACGACAGTAAAAGGTGCTTTTGTGAAAGTACTGGGTGCTTTTGAGAGGCACAGCTATGTTTTCCCATTGACTATAATGGGAAATTTTAAATTTAAATAACTTTTGAATGGATAAATTTTTTTTCACCAAATCTTCAAAAGTCATATCAGTGACCCAGACTACACATTCCCTAACAATTTCAGACCAGACAAACTATTTGGGCTGTAGCCCCAAGCAAAGAAATAGCCCAAAAGTGTTTTTTTACATGTTTTGTGGTGCTCCGCAGCTCTGCCACTGCACATCCAACCAGAACAAAACTGCCAGATCCAGAGATCTATGGTACTTGACCACATATGCAAAATGTGGTGAGCCAACCGAACAGTGAAACCCAGCAAAATCCT
This sequence comes from Neoceratodus forsteri, assembly GCA_016271365.2. Lineage (NCBI taxonomy): Eukaryota > Metazoa > Chordata > Ceratodontiformes > Ceratodontidae > Neoceratodus > Neoceratodus forsteri. The sequence continues at coordinate 1,746,679,999 of CM057449.1, forward strand.
TCACAGCGACAATCTGGACAGATTTCGAGATTGTCGCTGTAAGGGACCCGAGGGTGAAATTTCACCCTTTCGCTGTCTTTCACCCCCCCTTCAATTCAACTCTGACTCAGAGTTATTTATTTAAAGAAGGGGGGGTGCAGGTGGGGGGTTCATGAGCACCCCCCGACAGAAACACACTGATGTCAGACAGGCAGAATTTCACCTGTTGACATTGGGGATCTCGCTATGCCGAACCTTGACAACAGTGTTGTTGATTCAGCATAGGTAAACCCAAACTTTCAGGCAAATCTGTCATATGGTTACAAAATTATTAAAGTGCAAAAGTTTGGGTTTAACATAGAAGTGACCGGGCAACCCTAACTATACTGGCACCACTGTGCCTACAGTATATATCTATATCTATATCTATATCTATATCTATATCTATATCTATATCTATATCTAAATCTATGTCTATATATATCTACACACACACACACACACACACACATACATACATATAACAGGAGTGGGGGTTAAAATATGAGATAAAAAGGATACCTGAGCTAGCGACATCAGCAGCAGCAACATATCAAAAATATAAGAGGTTTCCCTTGCCTCGGTGCTGTTTTGTACATATATCATCACATGTATAAAGAAGCTGACAATAGGAGAATGGGAGAGAGTTAGGACTGATCACCTCAACGCACACCCGATGCCGGGCTGGGGCGGGTGGGATGGTCTGGGGGTTCAGCCCCAACATTGAATTTCCTCACTTTTGTCACTGTGGAACAACCCTAACTGATGCATTAAATGGAGTTTCTTTTGCCATGAACTTCCCTTCTTTTTGAGATTGTGCACTAGAAATAGTGAATGGAATGTGAGTAAAGCAAATGCAAGCGCAAATGGAAAGTGAAGGGTAACACACACGGTGGCGTACAGGGGAACAGCAATGCAAACGGGTACAGAAATGCAAGTGAAAACATAACATGTAACAGTAAGTGAAGCGCACACCCTGGTTTTCCCCAGCAGCTGAATAGAGAAACAGAGCGACAACAAAGAATGTATGCATAATCACTGTTATCTCGTTTTACTTTGTAGCCTTGTCATTTTGGTACCAGTGTCATGTCCTTTGTAAGTGATGAAAAACAATAAAAGGCTAATTTAAATAAAAAAGAATGTATGCATAATAATGGGAATCAGACCAGAAAATGAGCAGTTGGAATACACAATTGCAAATATCTGAGGAACTGTACGATGTACAGTAGAAAAAAAAAAAAATTCACAAGATTCATGACTGTCCTGGCTACAATATTACTGAAGGGGCTATGCATTTTTGTTAATGAAAAGTCCATATCTCGCACTGTTTCCGAGATACGGGCCCCAAAAGGCGTCGCGGTCGCCGCAATGTTAGTCTATGGCAAAAAGTGTCAACTTCAGAGTACTGTAACTTGGCACCCCTGCAATATTTTGTCACCAAACTACCAAAAGGCACATCTGAGGGATGTTGGCTTTCTTCTCTCCAAATTTCAGCCCAAAAGACCAAAGCACTCTGTTGCAGCAGGGTGGCAAAGAAGTCCTATCAATGTGACCCTAGTGTTGAAAAGTAGTGTCGTGATTTGCGACACTTTTCACAAAAATGTTTGACAGTGTCGCAGGTGCAACATTAATTTTTCCAAAAATGTGAAAAACATATTTCTGGGGTATTTAACCCCAAAATAAAGACATGGCTAGCATCCTGAGGGTCCAACTAGGTGAACACAAAAGGAATTATTTCCCTAGCTGGTGCCAGTTTTAAGCTTCAAGCATTTTTCTAATTAGTAACTGAAAACAAAATGGCAGATTTGCAACACTGCTAAGGTCATTTGCAATACTAAAAAGTGCATTTGCGACACTGTCAAACTTTTTGTTAACTTATCTCATTGACTTATAATGGGAACTTGTTTTTTGAATAACATTTGAACCGTTCAATATTTTTCTACGCAATCTTCAAAAGGCACATCAGGGACCCTGGCCAGATGTTCCCTGAAGTTTTTGGACCAGTCGCATAAGCCATGCAACCTGTAGGCATGAGCAAAGAATACACAAAAAACATAATTGCATGCCAGAATGTTGCTTAATAACTCCGCAGCCGTATATCCAACTGGTACAAAAGTTGGCAGATCCCATGATCTATGGTTACGCCCTGTGCTTGCCAAATTTCAGGCAAATCTGTTGAACAGTGGCAAAGTATTAAGCTGCAAAGTTTCACCAATTAACCTTAAAAGGGGTACTCAACCCTAACTATAGTGGCAAAGTATATATATATATAGATGAATATATATATATATATATATATATATATATATATATATATTAGAGCAAAAAAACTCCATTTAATGCATTAGTTGAGGTTGTTCCACAGCAACAAAAGTGAGAAGTGCTGTTAGGGTTGAAAACCCCCTTGGACCCCGACCACCCCCAACACGGCATTGAGGTGCGCATTGGGATAATCAGCTAACTCTCACCCCATGACATGTGTAAAGCAGCAGAAGTATAGGAGAATGGGGTGAGAGTTAGGACCCGCATCCCAATGCGCACCCCAATGCCGGTTGGGGTATGGGAGGGATCAAGGGAAACCCTAACAGCGATTTCTCACTTTTGTCGCTGGGAACAACCCAACTAATGCATTAAATGGAGTTTTTCCCCTAATTCCTTCTTTTGAGAATGATAACGAGAAATAGAGAATGTATTGCAGCAGGCCCTGTGCTCCGCCACATGATGTGTTGTGGCATACTAACAGGACAGCAATGCAAACAGAAATGCTAACAGTGGCGCACATGGTAACACAAGCACGAATGAGAACAGAAAGAGATAGCATGCGTGGTGGCGTGAAGCGGAATGGTCTGCCACGTGATGTGTTGTCACATAGTAACATGGTGCCTGCAAACAGAAATGTCAATGGGCATGGTGATGTAAAGTGAAACAGTAAGATAAACAGTACTGTAGACAGAAAGTGGCAAAAAATAACAGAAACGCAAGCGCAAATGAAAACTCAAAGGATAACGCACATGGTGGCGCAGACGTCAATGGTAAGTGAAACGGGTACGGATCCACAAGCGGAAAGGGCAACAGTAACAGTAATGTAAACGCACAGGCTGGTTTTCCCCAAAACCTGCATTGAGAAAGACAGTGAGTACAAATAATGTATGCAAAATAATGAGTATCGGCACAGAAAATGAGATCTTGGAATACTAAATACATTATATCTCAGGAACTGTATGACGTAGAAAAAAATTTAAAAGTCATATTATTTACAACTGTCCTGGCTAATTTGGATCTTAGCCCCATTGGGGGCTAAAGTTTTCGACGAAAAGTCCATATCCGCACCATTTCCAGATACGGGCCTGAAAGGCACCGCTAACGCCGTAGAATGTTATCCTATGGGAAAAAAAGGAAAGTTTGGAGTGCCATAACTTTGCCTCCCTGTAATGTTTTTTCACCAAACTACTGAAAGGCACATCTGTGGGCTGTTGGCTGTCTTCCCTCCAAATTTCAGGAAAAAAGACAAAACCGTTATTTTGCAGCAGGGCTCCAAATGATTTCTGTTAAGTGTCGGGCGCCGTAATGTTATCCTATGGGAAAAACCGTCAATTTTGGAGTGCCATAACTTTGCCACCATGTGATATTTTTTCACCAAACTACTGAAAGGCACATCTGTGTACCATTGGCTGTCTTCCCTCCAAATTTCAGGAAAAAAGACCAAACCGTATTTTGCAGCAGGTGCCAAAGGATTCCTGTAATGTCATCGCCGTAATGTTATCCTATGGGAAAACTGTCAACTTGGAGTGCCATAACTTTGCCGCCATGTAATATTTTTCAATACAACACTGAAAGGCACATCTGTGAGATGTCGACTGTGTTCCTCAAATTTCAGCCCAAAACTCCCAGCAGTTGCTTTGCAGTGCAGTGCCAAAATTGCTGTCGTTTTCCACAGTTTCAGTAAATTACTATTAGCAATTTAAACTTTCATAAAAATTGCATGACACTTTCATGAGCACGAAAAGTAATTTGTGAAAGTACTTTTCCAGCAATTTGAAAATCATATTTCTGGGGTGTTTTACCACAAAATAAAGACATGGCAAGCATCCTCAGGGCCCGACTAGGTGAATACAAAAAAAATTAGGTTGCTAGAGGGTCCCAAATTTAAATGCCAACCATTTTTCTGATCACCAACTGAAAACAAAATGGCCGATTTGCGAAAGTAACAGGCCCATTTGCGAAAGTAAAAATGCATTTGCGAACTTGTTAACTTTTCCCATTGACTTATAATGGGAAACTGTTTTTTTAATAACTTTTGAACCGTTTAATATTTTTTCATGAAATCTTTGAAAGGCACATCGGGGACCCTGGCTGCACATTCCCTGAAGATTTTGGGCCGGTCACGCAAACCGTACGACCTGTAGGCACGACCACAGAATTCCAGAAAAGCGTAAACGCGCGCACAGATCACACTTAATAACTCTGCAGCTGTATATCCGACCAATATGAAACTTGGCAGATCCCAAGGCCTATGGTTCATGATCAAAATTCCAAATTTCAGGCAAATCCATCAAACGGTTGCAAAGTTATTAAGGTGCAACGTTTTGGGGTTTAACATAGAAATGGCTCCTCAACCTAACTATGGTAGCACTACCGTGCTACCATAATATATATATATATATATATATATATATATATATATATATATATATGTATATATATATATATATATATATATATATAGGATATCCATGCCCAGTAGAAATATCATTGATATTTCCCTGAGTGCACTTTGACCTTATCATGTCACCAGTGGCGAAGCCATGAGTGACCTCATAAGGTCAAAGTTCACAAGGGGAAATATCGGTGATATTTCCACTGGGACCATGGCATATTTAATTTATGTAATGTCTTTTCTTTGTTTTTCTTTATTTTTTATTTATGTATTAATGTCTGTTGAAGTATTTGTGTCTCCTGCGTTTTGTTTTAATGACAGGCACTTGTAGTAGTATGTAGGGATGCTAGCATGGTTGCTAGGGTCCCTACCTGGTTACATTGCTGAACAATGCATTTAATTAGTTGGGTTTTCTTGTGGGTGAGCTAAATTGTTTTTTTAAACATGGTGGTAGTAGTGCTCGGTTAGTGAGGGAGCCTTTCAGTAGTTTTATTTCATGTTGTTTTTATTTTAGCTACCCTTTGCTTCATTTTATTTGAAAAGAAATGTTGTATCTGGTTGATCCTGCTTTTAGAGGAAGTTACTATGTGCTTCCAGAGTTACTGTCAGCAGTTTGGAGGTACGAAGTCAGCGCTGGTAGTGGAAGTCGGGGCTGGGAAGGGAGAAAGGTATTTAGTGCAATTTTCTGGTCCCGAGAGGATGGAATTTGTTCTCTTTTTTTTGTTTGAAATAAAAGCATGAGCAAAACAAAAAGAAATAAAGAAATAAACCACTCAGTGTGAGTGTCAGTTTCATATTGAGGAGGTGGAGTGTTGCGGCTGACATGTGGGTGAAACTGGAGCTGTGCTGAGCTGTGGTTTAATTGCAGTTTGTTCCCCTGTTCTGCTTACGTGCAGATAGTGCCTCTGGGTGACCTATTGTTAGGATAAATTAGCTACAGTGAGGATAAATGCGATATCCTCACTGTAGGTCTGACCAATCCAGGATATTGGTGATATTTTCTGTTTTTTATCATCACCCCCATTACGTAAATATATACAGTGAAGCCAACTAGGAAGAAGCGCAGTGCTGCAGAATTCTGCAGTAGAATTACTACAGCAAAAAACGCAATTTCAATGGGAGGTAATCCCTTTTGTCATGCAGTAAACCTATGACACTGCACTTCATCCTAGTGGGCTTCACTGTATAGCTTATAGGGCCACGATAGCATCCTTATAGTTAGGGTTTAGTAGAATGTTTAATGCTAAACCTCAAATTTTGCACATTAATAACTTTGCAATTGATCAATGGATTTGATTAAAATTTGGTATGTGCTGTTCTGTGGGGATAAGTCTCTTGATGTGACAAGTTTCTTTCTGGTTGGATGTTCAGATTCTGAAATTCGGACAGTGCAACAAGTCATAAAATTGTCACTTTTTGTAGTTTTTTCATAATTGCCCTGCATCTAGATGATATGGAATTTTGGTGTGATATTTTTATGGTAGAACTAGCTTTGATATCAGAACAGGCATGATTAGTTTTGTTAAAAAATATTAGTCTGTTGCAAAGTTATAAGGTTTTCTATTTCCCATTATTTTCAGTGGGACGATCACTTTTCAGGATAGAGTGAGAAAGTTCGACCAAGGATTTGTTCCCACAAAAAAAGGATCCCCTATCACAATACCTGTTTCTTTTTCACGAGAATCAAATCCTTTTCTGTGAGAAAAAAATCCTTTTTAGCATGCTGTGATCTTGTTTTCCATTTTTCTATAAAAAAAAAGTTCAAAACCTATAAAATGATATCGTGCACAGATACCATCACATGTATCTTTCTCAATGGGACTCCCATAGGTGGATTCTGCACTTCACTGTTGGATAAATAATCAGAATTTGTTTTTATAAGTTTACATAGTCTAGTAAGTGGAGCTGTGAGTTTCCCCACAGGGTGACACTAATTAATATTCATGAGGTCATTAGACTAGAACAAGGGTGATCACTCTATTCTAATGAGGTCATGAATATTAATGTTTACCACACTGCAGGAAACTTGCATCCCTTTTAGCCTGGTGGTGGTACATGGCTCCTCCTTTTGTGTGGGTAAGGGATGTCCGAAGAAGGGGTGGTGGCCCTGAAATCAGGAGATCTTTTTTCTTAATTACCATGATGTCTGTCAGCATGATGGCTGTCCCCCTAATAACTACTCCACAGTGAAGGTTCAGGCTGCCCTTCCCTTTACTGTATAAAGGAAATGTCCATTAATTTTTTCATTTTCCACAAAATGTTTCTCTTCCTCCCATACAGTGCAGTGCTGTGGTTTAGTGGGTCCAATGTGGAAATTGCTACTGGTATGCCATTGCAGGGAAGAGACTCCGTCTTGTCACATGAGTCCAGCTCTCGCTCACTGTCATTTTTATTTTTAAGAAAATTGTGGCCCCTTTGACTATGGTCTGTGGACTGCGTTGCTGGCAATGGGATGTGACAACTAGCTGAGTGCTCATCAGACAGATGTCGTGAAGAAGACTAAGCAAGCCAAACAGACACAGAGACACTTTGAGGCAAGAGAACACACAGAGAAAAATAAGGGCAAGCCTTAGAGTCCTATCTGCTGAATTTCTGTTGCAGGTCAGCAGGGGAGCAAAAAAAAAGCCTCACTCAGTGGTGGAAGTTAGTGATGGTAACTTTGCTGGCTTTGCTTTGGCTTCCAGGTTGCAGCAGCATAAATGGCATCATTGGGAGAACTTGCTAAGTGCACCACCTTATTTATTGTTTGGTACATTTGATTTAGGGCAACCAGCAGCCTGTAAGTTTGGAGTTTATTTTTTATATTATTTTTCTGTGGTATAGTAGGTCCTATAATCGATTTATAACTGACTCTGATGAGTTTTTAGGAGATTAGACCAGTGTAAAGGTGTTTTTTTTTGTTTGCTTGGTTGCCATTGCTCTTCTAAGAAGAAAAGGCCATAGTTGCATTGCTATTCATAACAAAGCATGTTCAGATATTTGTCTTTCATATCCAGTAAAAAAAGAAAACAATCCCCTGATGTCTTTTTTTACCCTGAAAAGAAGAAAATGGTCCCTTGTACTCCCCACTGACCTTCCCCCATCCCAACCCTCCTACTGAGCACCCACCACCCCACACCCATCCCTTACCCTATACCGGGTACATGAGGTAGAGCAATAAGATGGCTATGCTGACAATTTGGTAACTGTTGTCCTATAAATTGAAGCTCAGGGCCCAGACATATAGGGGATACATGATGGGCATGAGTGTGAATGACAAATATTGTCACTCTTGCAGAGTGAGCTCTTGATATCTCATGAGTGTGAAAGGCATGAGTGAGATATCCAGAGCTCATGATGCAGGAGTGACAATAGTTGACATAGCACACAATCTGCACATCATGTATTCGATTTATACAATAGGGCTAGGAGTTTCAGAAGTATTGTTATTTGTTTTGTGTTATGTTCCTGTTTATGTGTTTGATCATTCTGTGTATGAGTCTTTCTGAATGGGCTGGCAGTGTTATAAACTCTGGGGAACAAATGAGTGTGTTTTGCAGTGCTAAATGAGTTAGTTTTAGATAGGAGTGAGAAACAGACTATTTCGTGAAGCTGTATTCTTTAGAAGTCTGGCTGCAGTCAAGCTGAGAGTATCACAGTAATGGTAATGGGCTGAGGGTCAGAGTGCCAGAACAGCTGAGGCTGTTTTTAGTGGCAATTGAGTTAGCTGCAGGCAGCAGTGAGGAACAACGTGTTCTGTGAAGCTTTGCTTTTTAGACTTCTGGCTGCAGTCAAGCTGATAGTATCACAGTAATGAGCTGGAAGTTAGAGTGGGGAATAGGTGTGTTTTGTAATGCTAACTGAGTTAGCTGCAGGCAGCAGTGAGACCTGTCATGTAGTTCTGCATTTGTGTCTAAGGTAACAGCACAGGTGTTTCTTGCATGCTGAGGGGAAAACTGCCTAGAGTGATGATATCAGTGACCTTTGTGTGACCTGTGTGTGTAAATGGCAGATATCATCACAGTAGAGCAGAGGGTAAAAATATCACACTGCAGTGGATGATACACTGTTTTATCTCACTCATTATGTTTGCTTGCACACATGTGCAAGAAACATAGTGCCACCATATGAGAATTCATAGGTGTGCCTCCCCACTTCCAGTGCCCTGCTGCCTTTTTCAGGCACTGCCACACCGCGCCAATGAATGTAGGAGCTATCTATGACAGCCATTCAGATGCAGTGGCATACAGTTGAAAGCAAAAAACTGCTGCACTGCACTGAAACAGCTGTCATAGATAGCTCCATCCCCCCAGCAACAAGTAGCATGCTGGGAGCCCACCCCAGTGTGCTAATGCGCCCCCCCACACGCACTGTATGGCCGACAGGGGTGCCCAATCCCCCATCAGCTGCACTGTACTCCCCCTCTCAACTGAGTTTCAGGTACCACGCTGGGAGCCCACCCCAGCATGGCAACAGTCTGTAAGGCTGACGGGGGTGCCCAATGCCCATCGGCTCCACTGTATACCCCCAACAGACTTCCAGATGCCACGCTGGGAGCCCACCCCAGCATGGCAACAGTCTGTATGGCCGACGGGGGTGCCCAATCCCCCATCTGTTTCACTGCCCCCCAAACAGCCTTCCAGCTGCCATGCTGGGAGCCCACCCCAGCATGGCAAAATCCTGTGTTGTCTTTAAAAAAAATGCCCTGTAAGAAAAAACGGTCCCTCACTGACTGTCTTGACCCCCATGCCCCCACCCACGCCCACCCTCTGTGCACCCTGCCTCCCCACACCCCCACCTCACCCCATACTTACCTCCGGAGTCTGGCACGATGATCTTCGGTGAACCGGGAACATGTCTGCACTCTTCAAAGCCGACTGCGAACTGAGGAAATGTCGGTAAGCTGTATAATGGAATAAACAGGTTTTTTTCAACTTTGATGCATATCTCAGGCATTTTTGGGAATGTATTCACCAAATTTTCAACATGGGATTCTTAGGAACCCCCCTCATCAATTCTAGCACTGTCATTTTGTTATTCGGTCCTGAAAGGTGATTTCCCGGTCACTGTGTGGAACCACCTTTTGGGACTGATTTACAAAATGACAGTGTCACAGTTCATGAGGTAGGCCCCCAAAAACCCTATGTTGAAAATTTTGTGAAACAATTCCCAAAAATGACTGTTTTACGAGCATGCATTGCACAGTTCCTATGCACGCTCGTAAGTTCGCAAATTTTTAATATTTTCACTCCAGATTTTCAACATTGCCATTTTACCACACCTCCTTATGAGAAGTACAGCTGTCATTTTCACATCTTGCTCAAAATGTGTTTCCGTGCATGTAGTACACAATGGCGCAGTCAGTGTGCAAAATCAATGTTCAGGACAGATTAAGAAAATCACAGTGACACTGTTCCTGAGCAGAGGTCTTAAAATGGCTATGTTAAATTTTTGGTGACAAAAGTCCATAAAATGACTGTGTTACGAGCAAGCATTGAGCAGTTTCCACGCACCCTCATAAGTTCATGAATTTGTAGTATTTTCAGTCCAGATTTTCACCACTGGCATATTTCCACACTTCCTTATGAACAGTACAGCTGTCATTTTTCACACCGTGGTCAAAATGTGTTTTCACACTTCCAGTGCAGAAATGCGTGGTCGCTGTGGGAAATCACTGTTCGGGATGGATTAAGAAAATCACAGTGACACTGTTCATGAGTGGATGTCCCAAAATGCCTGTGTTGGCAATCTGCTGTAAAAAATCCCCAAACTAATTACATTACGAGTGTGCGTTCCGCAGTTTCTACGCATGCGCGTGACTTCACCAGTTTTTTTAATATTTTCACACAGATTTTCAACATTGCCATTTTTTACACCTCCCCATGAACAGTACAGCTGTCATTTATTACATCCTGTTCAAAATGTGTTTTTGCACCTGTGGTGCCAAATGGCATAGTCGCTGTGCAAAATCAGCTTTCCGCTAACAAACTGATATTGCCACTGTTCATAAGGTGGGGGTCACAAAAAACCCATGTTGAAAATTTGGAGTGAAAATACCACTGAATGCCTGAGGTGTTAGGGTTTCTGACTATAACACCAAACCCTGTAGAGACTGACAGGTATCAGGGGTGTGACTTGGGATTGTCGCCTGTAATGCTCATACCATTCCACCTCCACCCACACCCTGCAGCCAGTGAGAGGCATCAAGGTGTGCCTTGGACTCTTCGACCCCAAAGTTCACCCCATTCTCCTATACTGCACCCATCTCACCATATTTCTTGATGGAATGGGGTGAGCATAAGGGCCAAAGACCCCAAGGCACACCGTGACACTTGTCGGTGTCTGCAGGGTAGGGTGTGGTGAAATGGCATGGCCATTATGCCTGACAACCCAAAGGCACACCTCAATGCCTGTCAGTCTCTGCAGGGTGGTGGTGGAGTTGACTTCAGTTCAATACTACACTGCCATTCTTATTATGCAGCTCTCTAACTCCTACACTACCAATGCCAGCAAGCAAACATTCAGCATTGACAAATGCTTGTTTATCACTCACCCCTACTGTATGTATATATATATATGTGTGTATATATATATATATATATATATATATATATATATATATATATATATATATATATATATATATATATACACACACACACAAAATGGAGGGATGGAAGTGTAGGGTCCAAAGGACTCTACGCTCCCACTGTAATATAAGGATACTGTTATACTATCTCAAAAAGTAAGGAAATAAGTTGCAAAAAATGTTGTTAATTCTCCAGTTAGGCTCAAAGCAATAAAAGTTATGAAATGAGGAGTTAGGGTTTCTCTAACATCCCACCCTCCCAAACCAGGCAGGAAAGCAGGTGTGGGGAGTGTCTTGGGCTTCTCAAGCCCAATGCTCACCTGAGTCTCATAAAATCTACACATCTGACCTTATTTACAGATGGAATAGGGTGAGCATTAGGCTTGAGAAGCCCAAGGCACACCCCACACCTGCTCTCCTGCCTAGTTTGGGAGTGTGGGTTGTTATGGAAACCTTAACACCTCATTTCCCAACTTTTGCCACTTTGACCCTAACTGGAGCATTAGCAAATATACATATTGCAAAAAACATTGTTAACGCATCAATTAGGGTTGTTACTAAAGTGACAAAAGCAGGGAAATGTTCCAACCCTAACAGGCATTGGGCGGTGCTTGGGATCATCAACCCTAATGCTCACCCCACTCCATAAGTAAATAAGTGGAGTTGAGCACAGTATAGGACAATGTATATCTATATATATATTATAGTGGTGCAGTAGCACCACTATAGTTAGGGTTGAGTAGTCACTTTAATGTTAAACCTCAAATTATGCACTTTAATACTTTTGCAACTATTCAACAGATTTGCATAACATTTTTCATGCTCTGTCTCCTGTGGTAGATCTCTTGATTGGCCAAGTTACATGTCGGTTGGATTGGTGGATTTCTAAAATGCTAAAATTTGCCCTTTTTGCCTGTTTTTTCCTCATCGTGCTGCAGCCAGACAATTTGGAATTTTGGTCTGAAATTTGCAGGGTAGAAAGAGTGTACCCAACAGAACAAGCCAGCATTGGTGTGGTGACAAAATATGAATTTGTTGAAAAGTTATTAAAATTAGAATTTTCAGTTTATGAGCATGCTCAGTTCAGTCTTTTGGATAGCTGCATGGAATGAAAAAAGATTTTGCTCTGATGAAAAAGGATTTGCCCCCTCACGAAATTCGTCAGAAAAAAAATCCCTTTTTCGTGAGCCACCATCTTGTTTTTTTTTATTTTAGCCATAACTGTGTCCAGAGATGTCTTCTGCAGCTATCCAAGTATGTATCCTGTTCATCAGGATGTCCTTTACTGTTGTGTGCCTTTTGCTTCATTTTATGTATCCTCATAAAGATTCATTTTATAGAATTTTATCCTTTTTCATGACTCCCTTGTGTTCATTTTTCATAATGATGAAAAAGGATTGACATCTTTTTTCAATTTAATATACTTTATTAACATTTTTTAAACAATACCAACAAGAGCAATTAAACAATACAATAAGAACAGTACCATGCAAGGAACGGTAGCAAAAATACATACAGAACAACAAATACAAACTGCTTAGCTCCTGTCTAACCTGAAATAGAATGTCCAGCTGAATCTGCATGACACCCCTTATCGCCTCACACACAATAACACCCCCACTGACAACATCTCCCTCCCATCCTCCCCCAAGCCAAACTGGAGCACAATTTTAAGAGTTATTGGATCAGAGTCAGTGCAGCATCAGGGCTTCCAGGCGACCGCAAAACGAGCGGTATCTATCACCCCTGTCCTGGCGGAAAGCAATATGCTTTTCTATGACCAAGGCTTGGACAATTTCCTGGTGCTACTCCCAGACAGAAGGGGTGACACCATCCAGCCAATACCTGACAATAAATATCATGTCCTTAATTGATATCAGCACCATGTATGCTTTACAGGGACCAAAAAGATCAACTAGATAATCACCCACCAGGCGGACCCGAAGGGAGAAAGTCAAACCCAGTGCCAAAAGGAGGTCTAAGCAAGAATGTATGGCTGACCAGAAAGGGGCCACAGAAGATGCAATAATGTACCCTCAGCTCTGTCATAATACGAACACTGAGGAAACACCCATCTTCCCATTCTTTACAATTTTTTGGGGGTATAATACATGTTGTGTAGGATGCGGAACTGAGTCAGTTTATAGTTATCCTGCTTTATAAATTTATAGTCTCCTCCAAAGTCTTTGCCAATCATTGGAGTCACGTTGTAAGTTTAATGATTGTTGCCAGTAGAAACACACCCCCTCCATCATCTTGGGTCAACTGCCTGAAAATGAGAGTAAAAGTGTGATACTGAATGGGCTGATTCTGCAGTGGATAAAAGGTCCTGCAATACCAGCTCAGTATCGAACCCATGTGGTATAGAACAAACTACCCTTGAAAAAAGGGGCCACTACAGCCATGATGGGGGGATTCAAGCCCCCAAGACAAAGACCATCGCAAAAAACAAAAACAAACAAGAACTGGTAGGTGCCACACATGAATTGATCAGTTATCCTCAACTAGCCTGGGAGTATTACCCATCTGGTGGAGAAAAGCTCAGGAAGAAGGCCCTCTAGTCCACTAGCTACCAACCGAGAAGGAACCCCCACATGGCAGAGTCCATCCACCACCACATCCTGCACAAGCAGGAGCACCTGATATCCACCTGCATCGGAGGAAGGTGTGAAAGTGCACAAACTCCACCCAGAGAGGTACTGCAAAATACTTCTCTCTGTAGATGTCAAGAAGTATGGAGGGTCACAAACAGGGCATAACCTCAAATGCACATCCTGGTCAGTGCAGGGTGTGCAAAAGCTGTGCCAGTCTCCCCTAGCTCTTCAGGCAGAGTAGATCCAAAACTGACCAGGCACAGGATTGCCCAAGCCCGAAGAATGGCAAAACATGATGTGAACCAACACTCCGCACAGAGAAAGTAATGATGGTAGAAACAGTATACAGCAGAGTCTAGGTGGGATGCAAGATTCTACCAACAAACAGACAGTCTCCAACAGCACAGAGCTGCCTGCAGAGGTCCAACAGGGAACAAAGTGGCCACCCATAGCAGGAGACATCAGGCAACATAGTACCATAGATATAACATCCCCCAAGCTGTACCATGGTCCCCCCCCAAACAAAGGAAATTGAGAGACCCAAGGGGATATCCAAATAAAGTCAAACCCCATGTTCAAAAGTATTATGAAGAGATTATCCCCCACTAATAGCAATAGCAACAATAAATTGCCACTGCACAGTCCTGTAAACCCACTGCAGTCAATCAATCAATCAATCAATCAATCAAATCAATCAAAATCTTTATTTATCCAGGCAAACATCATTGAGCAGAGCTCTGTTACAAGATGGAACTGGTTAGAACAGAGTCGGGTAACATCCATCATAAAAATATATAAATACATGTAAATAAGTATATAAACACAATCACAATGAAGCAGTAATAAGGAAGCCAATGATAAAAGGAAGACAAGGCAAGCCATAACAGAGGAGAATTCAAATACAAGGGGGCAGGTCCACCATTGAACCATGCAACTGTATTTAAACCATGTTCTCTGTATAGAAGTACCAGTTAGTTCATTTACTGGGGCAGTCACTAGTACTAGCCATGAAAATGGCTAGGAGAACCACCAAATAATGGCAGATGGGGTACCAGGAGTGGTATGTAATATGTAAGCGAAGGATAAACATTGTGAGAAGTGAAGTCCCAAGGATAGGTTGGTAGAACTGATGAGGCAGGTGGAGGCCTACGGGGAGAGGGAAAGGGGAGTTAGGACTTTTATAGTATGATTGCGTGTAGATTGTAGATGAGTGCAGTATAGAGTTGTGAAAAGAAGGCTGGAGAAAGCGAAAGGATAGACCAGTATCAAAGGGAGGACAGAGGCATCAAGGTATTACATGAAAGCATGATGGCAGACTAGGGTCAAGGAGGAGACAAGCACTAGAAGTAATTTGTTCATGGTTAAATGGTACAGGTTAGGATGATGACAATTCATGGTCATGGGAAACAATTGCACTGATCATTTCTGAGACGTGAATATAAGAGCTTGAAAGATGAGATGCTGATGGGTGACCTCAGTTTCAGTTTTTTTCCAATTTATTCCACAAGGAGGACAGTGTAAAGCTTATAGCAGCCCTGTCAAAGTGAGAGTTAACTTTGGGAACCATCAGTAGGAGAGATTTGCAACTTCTCAGGGTGTAATTGCCTATTGGTTTTATAGGAAGACAGTCTGTAATGTATTGGGGCAGTTTTTGGAGATGGCTGTCAGGGTCCATAAGGCTGCATTTTTATCATGCCTGAATTGAAGAGAATGCCACCCCACTGATTGATATAGGGATCAGTGGTGAGTGGAATAAGGCAGACCTGTGATGAACCTCAAAGCTCTATGATATAATGTGTCAAGTTTGGTGAGGTAGGATATGGGACAGTAACTGTAGAGGATGTCAGCATAGTCTATCAAAGATAGAAAGGTTGATTGTACCAGCTGTAGTTTGGCATCTCTAGTTAAGAAGCAGGCTATCCTAAAGAACAGACCAAGTCTCTGTCGAACTTTTTTTAGTAATTCTTTAACATGCTCTATAAAGGAGAGCCTATGGTCCAGCCATACTCCCAGGTATTTGAATTTGGGGACAAATTCCAACTTCTCACCAAGAATTGTAGTAATCTGTGGCACATGATCTAATAGGGCTGAATTTACCATTTGGGAAGTGGGAGAAAAGAGCATTGCTTTTGTTTTCTCGGTGTTAAGTAATAGTTTTTTGTTTAGGAGTTGGTGTTGCAGCAGGTTGAACTCAGATTGAAGGTCATTACATGCAGATTGTAATGACGGGTGGCTTACATAAAGAACTGTGTCATCTGCAAACAGATGAATGTTGGCCTTAGTGATGGTTTCATCAATATTGTTGATGTATATTGCAAATAAGATTGGTCCTAAGATAGAACCCTGGGAAACACCTCTTAGGAGAGGTTTGAGAGTTGAGAGAGCTCCTTCTGCTTTCACCTGCTGGAAATGATCAGAGAGGTAGTTGTTGAACCACTCTAAAGATAATGGGTCAGCACCTAGTGAGGTCAGGTAAGAGAGTAGCAGAGAATGGTCGACAGTGTCGAAGGCCTTGCTCAGGTCCAAGAATATGGCGTGGGTGTAATTTCTGTTGTCTAGTTCTCTTTGCCAGTCATTAGTCACTTTGGCAAGTGCTGTGATGGTGCTATGTTTAGCTCTAAACCCTGATTGGACTGGATTAAACAGGTTATTAGCTTCTAGATACTGCCTCAGCTGGTTACTTACAACTTTTTCCAGTAATTTTGACAAGACCGGGAGAATCGAAATTGGTCTGTAATTATTTAGATCACAGGAATTTCAGGACTTGAGCAGCGGTATGATGTGTGCTGTTTTCCATATTGAAGGAATGGATCCTTGATTTAATGATAGGTTAAATAAATGGGTTATGGGCATGGCTAACACATGGATGGCCACCTTCAAGAAATATGGGTCGAGGGTATCCGCACCATTCTGCTCATTCATTTAAAGTCCTTGAACAACTTGGGAAACAGATCCAGTAAGTTTGCCTTGGCTTGGTCAAAGGAGTCAAATGACTTGGAGGTGCCCTTGAAGGTGACCTGTAATCTGGCAAGGTAAAGCATCCTAAATTTAAGTTGGGCTGCTAGAAGCTTAGACACGATATGACCATACTCTGCCCTTTTTAGGAGTACTGAATGGGGCAAATCCTGGGGTGATTCTAATTCTACTGCCCTCCCACAACACCTCTTTAAGATCTCAAATTTTGGCCAGCAAGTGAATCTTGACCAGGAAATTCAAGAGTCAGAAGATTATTGGCAGAGGTACAGAAACCAGCAGGGGAGTCAGCCAGAGAGCTTTATGGGCCCGCTCCATGATATAGGTAGGGTCGATACGAGAAGGGCCCACCACTTTTTGCTCAAAGTTTATGTATAAAGGAAATGGCATTTAGACCCTCTGTACCCTCCAGCAGGCCCAGATTAACCATATTGTCCCATCGGCTGTGCCCCTTCAAGTCTTCTACCTTTTTCTCAAACCAAACCAACTTCCTTCAGAGGGATGTAGCCTCCGGATTCTCTCAGGTCTGCCAGTCTTCTAGGGAGCTGATGCGGGCTTTGGAGTACCCAATTCTCTGTGAGAGATGCTGTATAGTTATATGCATGGTTTTCAGCTCCTCTGTAATACTTAGGAGCACTTCCTTCAGCTGGGTTATCTCCTTCAGGAACCTGTCCTTGGAGAGTGTTGGACTGACTGCCGAGGATGGTGGAAAAGCCGTAGCCTGCTCTTTGCTTTTCTTAGGGGCCTTTCCTTTTTTGGGAGTATCGGGAGGTGTGTGCTGAAGGCTCACCATCTTCAAGTTGGCATCCATATCAGGTAAGCACGCTAGCAGGGGTAGCAATATGGTAAGAAAACAAATCCAGGGAGTAATAAAAACTGTAAATTAAAGTTGGTATTATGAAGGGAAAAAAAGAAAATATTGAGATTGGGAGCAGAGCTGAGGTAACACATGTCCTACCCAGGTAGACGCATCATATGACTCAAGATGATGACAGCTGATGAAAAAAGAATTAGTCTGATGAAAAATTATTATGTACTTGTTCAACCAGATGGTCCTGCTGGTAATTCTTTTTCATCAGACAAATTCTTTTTTCATGAGCATTCATAATCCTTTGTCACCATGACAAAAAAGGAATTCATATCACGAAAAAGGAATATTTTTTTGTCATGATGAAAAAGGATTATGACATCTGATGAAAATGGAATTCACTGTTGAGAAAGGATTGACATTTGACAAAAAAAGATAACTATTTTAAATTCTTTTTCATGAGACGTCCTAATCCTTTTTCGTCATCGATCTCCATTTTCATCATGACGAAAAAGGATTAGGAGATTAGGACATCTCACGAGAAAGGATTTAAAAAAGTCATCCTTTTTCAACAGATGGGGCTGGCAGTATAGCCTAGAGGTTAGAGGAACGAAGTATGAAGAAGCTTGGTACATCCACCAGACCAGACCTGAGTTTGATTCTAACAACCTCCACCTGCATACTGTGTGACTCTGAGCAAGGCATTTAACCGCCCAGCGCTCCCAGGTTGGCCCTGAAAACAGGCACTTGTGCCTAGTGGGCCTTACCAGGTTACCAAAGACTAAAATAAAAAATAAATGTCATAATACTTTTTCATTAGTAAATTACTTTTTTGTCAGATGTCATAATCCTTTTTTGTCATGACGAGTAAGGAATGGTGAAAGAGGAAGCTAGCGAGTGATGAAAAAGGATTAAAATAGTTAAAAAAAAAACTACAGCCATATAGGAGGCAGAAGCCACAAAGAACTGCTCATCAACTCCCGATGAGCAAGATACACGTTTCAATGTCTGCAACAGACATCCCTGGGTACAGTTATGACAGTTTTTCACTGCTAAAAATAAAAAATAATATGGCAGCTCATGACAAAGGATATTTTTCTGGTGAGCAAGGATCCCCACCCCTAAGAAAAAGGATCTATGTTCATCAGAGCAAAATCCTTTTTTGTTCCAATCCTCTATCCAAAAGAGTGGACTTGGCATGCTCAGAAACCCAAAATGTTAAAATTAAATAACTTTGGAACGGATTAATATTTTTTCACCAAAGCAACGCAGACAAGCTCTGTAAGACAAGGCACTTGCTATCCTGAAAATTGCAGACCATGATTCTAAACCCTTTGGCCGTAGTGCAATGACAAACTGTGAAAAAAGTGAATTTTAAAATTTTTTCAGTATGCACAGCACGAAATCCGCCAATCTGACTTACACAAAACTTAGCACATCAGGTGATCTACACCAGGAGACCGCACATGCAAATTTCATTCAAATCCATTGAATGGTTGCAAAATTATTAAAGTGCAAAATTTGAGGTTTAACATTAAAGTGCCTACTCAACCCTAACTAAAGTGGTGCTACTGCGCCACTATATATTTTTTTCCTGACTCTGGCAGTCTCTGGAATATTTGGCACTCTGACATATTGATTTCTTACAAGTCAGCTGGCTGTTGTATGCTTTCCTTGATGCTGTTGCTGCATAAAAGCAGCAGCTAGCATCTACCTACTGGTGCCTGCTGGAAAAGCTAAAAAAAGGAAACAATAATTTGGGGCAATTGACAATTTATCTGACAAGTGAAAATGTCTGACAAACTATAAACCAAAAAATGTCTGGTCTTGATAATCAAAAAGTTACATGAATGTGGCCAGGATTCAACATGTGTTCACTGGCATGATTTCCTCTAAACTCTAAGCAGACCTGTTGCTCGTGGTTGTAGCACTTCTAGTTCCAGTGTCGCCACCATTATTGTTACTCAAGTGTCAGCCTCTATACTGTGTCTGTTGCTGTTGTTGCCATACTATCTGCCACCACAACCACCTTCACTACTACTGCTCTAATGACCATAACTGCTGCTGGCACCACAATTAATACAGTTGCCCAGTCTACTATTATTACTAGTGTAGATAGTACTGCCAGTGCCACCACCACCATTACAAGTGCGTTCTCTCAAACACTTGCCTCTGCCAGTGCCAGGACAACCACTACAGTGTCTACTTCAAAGCTTCCCTTTAGTCTCTAAACAGTACAGTTATGTAAGAACTTACCATAACAGTGGATCTTTGAAGGGGTCTCAGCCATCAGGTCCCACAGATGGAACTTCACCATCAGTGAAGCAGGATCCACATGGACGATTTTCTACAGTAAAGCTGGGGTCGTCCACACCGACATCAGCTTCTGATGTCACCAACCTTATAAAGGAATGAGTGACCACCCTCCCTCCTCATTTCTTTCCCCTCGAGACAAAGTGAGAATAGCTCAAGCCATGGGAGATCAAGGAGAGAGAGAGAGAGAGAGAGAGAGAGAGAGAGAGAGAGAGAGAGAGAGAGAGAGAGAGAGAGAGAGAGAGAAGTGCCCATGCCCATATGAAAGGCTGGATAGACCAGTTAGCCAGTTCTGAGAAAGAGACCCATTAAAGGGGCATGGTGGGAGGGAAGGCAGACTGGATGACTGAGATCCCCTCAAAGATCTACTGTTATGGTAAATTCTCACATAACTATTCTATCTTCTTCGGGGCATCTCAGTCATCAGGTCACACTGTAGGAACGAGTCCCAGTTACATATGCACAGAAAAAACAGTCTTGGAGGAAGGCCATCCTTAAATTTAAGATAGGAGTGCCTGCAGTACAGTCTTGCCAAAACATGTA
Organism: Neoceratodus forsteri; assembly: GCA_016271365.2. Taxonomy (NCBI): domain Eukaryota; kingdom Metazoa; phylum Chordata; order Ceratodontiformes; family Ceratodontidae; genus Neoceratodus; species Neoceratodus forsteri. The sequence goes on from CM057449.1 coordinate 1,746,700,473, forward strand.
CAGGTTCTTGAGGCAATGTCCAGACTGTAGTGCTTGGTGAAAGTATGGATGGTACTTCAGGTGGCAGTTGTGCAAATGTCAGTTGCTGAGACCCCCCTGAAATAGGTCAAAGAGGTAACCATGCCTCTTGTGGAATGATCTTTCATCACTTGTGGCAACTCTTTGTTATACGTTTTGCATCAGAACATAATACAATTTGCTAACTATTCAGACAAACATTGTTTAGAAACCTGAACACCCTCTCTTCCTAGGGTGGAAGAGACAAAAAGCTGCTTCGACTTTCTACATTCCTTAATCCAGAGCAGGTAATACTTCAAAGTTCTGCACACATCTAACATATGAATCAATGCTTCCCCTGGATTGGCACACTCAGGAAAATAAACAGGAAGGTGGATAGATTGGTTCAGGGTAAACTCATACACCACCTTAGGGAGAAACTTAGGATTCATGTGCAAAGACACCTCGTCTTTGTGAAAAATCAAATAAGGCTCCCTGCACCAGAGGGCCTGAAACTCAGAAATCCACTGAGCAGAAGGGATCTATGTGATAATGGGTATTGCAGAATAGTGATCACTGTTAGGGTGAATGGAAAGCGTTGAAAAAATATTCTGCTAATGCAGTCCCCGATGCACAGCAAAAGGGCGCTGGAGACTTAGATTTTAAATGTAAATGTTGGGGGCTGTGTCCACTGCACCCTTCTGTGGGGGACTGTGCACACCACACCCCCCCCACTTAAGGATTCTCAGCTTCATGGGGGTGCATGTCAGGGGGGTGCAAATCCCCCCAAGAAAATTCTTGAGCTGAGCGCAACAAAAAGCACGTGCGCCCGGACCCAAACCCAGCACCATTCATGCCCCAGCCCTGAACCCTCCCACCATGCCAAGGGAGCAGCTTGGCAGCTCACTGTTGTGCCACCCCTCACAATCCCTCCCTCCTGTCCCACCCTACGCTCAGCGTGCTTGCTCCCCCCCACGCGCATATACGTGTAGTGACAGGATGTTGCTATATTCACGCACCCCCCATCCAGTCACCCTCCCTCCCTCGTCGCTGTGATGTAAGGCACTGCGATTGAGTCACCATTTTGGTAGGCACACAATTGTGGTCGCTGAACTCACAGGATACCGAGCAGAAGTAATACCAACCAAAAATAATGTTTTCTAAGAAAGGAAGGGTAGCTCACAAGTTGCAGCTGGCTCAAAAGGAGACTGGCTCAATTTCTCCACAACAAAATTTAAATCCCAAGCTGGGACTCAAGAATGGATTGGGGGGTTTCAAATGCAGGATGCCTCTTAAGAAGGTATGGAGAATATCCAGCTGAGCAACGGTGCGGTCACCCACCGGCTCATGAAACGCAGAGATAGCCAAAAGGTGCACCTTGAGGGAGGAGTACTGGAAACCTGAGTCCAACAGCTATAGCAGGTAGTCCAGAATCTGGCTCACTGGATACATGAAAGAGTCCAGACTATGTCTGGCAGCCCAGATGGCAAACCTCTTCCACTTCATGGCCTAAGTGGCTCGAGTGGAGGGTTTACGAGTGGCCACAAGAACATCCACCACCCTATGGGAAACCATGAACTGGGTGATGGCTACATCCTCAGGAGCAAGCATGTAGATGAAGGGACCTGAGGTTTGGATGTACCAGGGTCCCCAGACCCTGTGTCAGTGTATTCCTGCAGAGAGGGAGAGGGACCGGAGGTTCCTCTGCTAGCTGCTGTACCAATGGAAACTACATCTGTCGAGGCCAGAATGAAGTTACCAGGATCATGCTGGCCCCCTTCATCTGCAGTTTGGTTAGTGCCCTCTGAATTAGAGAAAATGGAGGGAAGGCATAAAGGAACCTCCTCCTCCAGGAGAGGGACAGCGTGTCTCACCAGAAAACTCTAAGCCCTGGATTGAGAAAAAAGAAACTGGGCAATTTTGCATTGAGTGAGGATACAGAAAGTTCCAACTCTGGATGACCCCATTTGTCAAACAGATCTTCTGCGACAGATGAGAGAAGTTCCCACTCATGCATGCTGGACTGTGTCCAGCTGAGGCTGTCCGCCAGAGTGTTTAGCACTCCGGGATGTGAACTGCTGAGAGAGATAGATGGTGGTCTAATGCCCAGTATCACACTTTCATGGCTTCCCTGCACAGGGAATACAAATGTGTCCCCCCACTTGTTGATGTAATACATGACACTGAGGTTGTCAGACTGAATCAACAGCTGACCTGGGAGGAGATGGTTCTGAAAGGCCTGCATGGCATACAGGACTGCCCACATCTCCAAGATATTGATATGCAGGGAGGTTTTGATCTGGGACCAAGATCCCTTAGTTTGAAAGGGACCCAGAGGCTAGCCCCTCAGCCCAAACTGGAGGCATCTGTGGTGAGGATCTACTGGGTGGAGGAGATCTGGAAGGGGACCCTTTGAAGCAGATTCAGGGGGTCCGTCCACCACTGGAGCACCTTGTAAACTGAGGAGCAGACCAGCACCAACTGATCTAATTAATCTGTGCACTGGTCACATTGTACTTGGTGAGTCTAATGGAGGATGTGCATGTGGAGCCTGGCCAGAGGAACATGGGGATGGCAGCAGCCATCAGTTCCAACAGCCACACGCGGTCTTCCAGGAACATGACGACTCTGGGTGACCTCCTGAGCCTGGGCAACAAGGCACTCAGCCCTGTTCTGAGGCAGGAAGACCTTTCCCTACAATATATTAAAGCCTTGGAGACAAGGCTAGGATCGACTTGGGCAAGTTGACCATAATGCCCAGCTAAAGAGCTCTCTCCAGAGTCTGAAGGAGCCATTCCTTGGATGAAGCCTTTTGGAGCAATCGTCTAGATAGGGGAACACATACAGACCCTCCCTTCTGAGAGAAGCATCTACCACTGCCAAGCATGTGGCAAAGACCTGCGGCACAGAGGACAAGTTAAAGGGCAATACGTTGAATTGATAATGCTTGCTCTGGAAAATAATCTGGAGGAACCTCCTGTGGGGTGTAAACACTAAGATGTGCAGGTATGCGTCCTGCATGACCACAGAACACAGCCAGTCACTCTGCTTGAGGAGCGGCAGCAAACCTGGTAGAGTTATAATTCTAAACTTTTTTGTAGTGGACATACAAATTGAGGTCCTTGAGGTCTAAGATGGGCCTCAGGTTTTTGGTTCTTTTGGGGGACCTTGAAGAACCTGGAGTAAAATCCTGTATTTCATTTGTGCCTGGGCACTGGCCCAATGGCCTTTTTGCACAAAAGGGACTGTACCTTCTGTCAGAGAACAGACAGGTGGACCAGGGGGGTGGGTAGAGAGTTCTGGAGGAGTCTCTGGGGGCAGCTCAATGAACTCTGGTGTGTGACTCCTTTTTTTGACTTGAAGAATCCAGGCATCTAATGTGATGGTTCTTGACTGGTTGAGATGGAGGGAGAACTGACCTCTGAATAACCACCTCTTGGTTGGGGACTGGAAGGGGGAATGACATGGAGGCAAGCGGAGGCATATCCAGCTACTGGGGCTGGTCCATCACTCCAGTGGGGCTTGGCCACGGCTGCAGCAGAGGAGGGGGTGGGTAATGTGGTGGAGGTTCTGCATTTGCGTTGGGGCCAAAAGCTTCTCTAGATATTTAGGACACCTTGCAAAAGGGAGGGCACTGTCTTTTCTTAGGTTGTGTATGATAGAGTGAATGGACAGACTTGAGAGCCCTACCAGACGTCTGCAGCTCATTTATGATGTCCTGCACATCTGGACTGAACAACTTGGAACCATTAAAAGGGTCATTAAGCACCTTTTGCTGAACACTGGCAGGAAAACCTGAGACCCTCAACTAGCAGTGCCTACGAAGGCAAATGCCGGTGGCAGTAGCCTTGGCACCAGTATCCGAGATATCGTAAAGGGCCCACAAGAGGTGCTTGCTAATATCCTCAGCATTTTGCAGGCACTTAAGAACCTCTTGCCTTTGGGTACAATCAGGAAAGGCCTGGGCAGCAGCCTTGCCCTTCTTCCAAAGTCTATTCTGGTACTTAACCATATAAGAAAGGTAGTTGGCAATCCTCAGCCCAAGGGTGGAGGAGGAACAAACCGTCTTGCCCCAAAGTTCAATCCTAAAGGGTTTCCTATTGAGAGGAAGGGAAGGAACTAAGGTGCTTGGGCACCTTGGACCTATCATGGGCTGCCTTTATAACCATCGAATCTGTCTCCAGTTGGGCAGCATAGTGTGGAAGGCCCAGAGGGGCATGATATAATTTATCAGCCCTGCAGGGCATGGCTGGCACCATATCAGGCCTGTGCCAGGCTGCGGCTGTGGCATTCCTTAGTGCAAGAAGAACAGGTGGAATGAATTTAGGAGGAGACTGGAATTTCTAAGAAATCTACCAGATCTCATCTGGTGGGATCCTCCTTCTCAGCATGGAGGCCCATGGCTGAGAACATCTGCTGGATAACATTGAAGAAGGTAGGGTCCTCTGGAGGAGACCTAGAAGTATGCTTGACAGAGTCCTTGCTCACTGAAGAAGCTGTGGATCTGTCAGAGGAGTGAGGCTGTTTCTCCTCCTCCTCCTCTTCCTCAGTTAGGATGAGATCAGGATGATCCTCCTCCTTGATGTTGACCTGTTCTAATTCTAGGTCTGACAACTGAGGTACCAGTGATGGCCTGAGAGGAGCAGCTTGAGGAGGCCGAACTGGTGTCGATGACGATGGTGCCATTGATGGCACTGGTGATGCAGGCCTATACGAGCCTAACTGGTGGACCAAAGCAGTCATGAATTTGGTCAAAATGTCATTGAGGTTGACAACAGTGGACTGCTGCATTGATGGAAGGGGGGCCAATGGCACAGGAAGTAACAACCCATCAGACTGGCCCTGAGAACTTGAAGAGCCCACTGCCCGAGGACCAGGGGATGCATCAGGCCTCAACAGGAGGGCCATCGATGACAGTCCCATCATCAATAAAGAGGGGGCTGATGACTTGTAGGTCAGTAGCCAGTTGCCTTGCACATCAGGCGGAGGTACTGTGTGTAGGGGTCTGGTAGGAATAGAGACTTAGACAGCAGGCTTAAGCCTCGGTGCAGCTGCAGCCGATGGAGTACCCTGGACAATGAGGAAGAGACTGTTGGGGAGCAAGACTACCACTTGGAGGAGCAGTCACTATCTTAGGTTTTTTTTTATGACTTTTCCTCAAGGGTTTGTCTTGGGCCTTAGAGGCCTGGGAACTCAGTGACCCTGCCAGCAACTGAAAAAGAGGGACCCTGGAGGACCCCACCCAGAACTGGCTACCTGTTGTTCTATAAGGAATTTTTTGACTGCCTTTTTTGTGTCACCTGATGATGGTTTGATTAAACTTCTGGCAGAGCTCACAATCCGAGGCATAGTGGCTAGGCCCAAGACAGCAGATACAGAGTGAGTGTTCTTCTGAAGAGGCAATCTTATTTCCACAGCGTCAGCGACAGAAGAGAGAAAGTGAAGGATTAACTCTCGACATAAATGAGGTAAAGGAATCTCTTTAGAAAAAGAGATTCTAATGAAATTAAGTATAGAAAATCCGTAGGCAAAAAATGGCAAGAAACTGTATCAGAGCTTCTATGGAGACCCATGCAAGCGAGTCAACCGTGGGAAAGAACTGAGGAGGTAACAAAGTCACTCACACTTTTATAAGGTTGGTGACATCAGCAGATGACACCAGCATGGGCGGCTCCAGTTATACTGCTGAAAATCTTCCATGTGGATTCTGCTTCACCAATGGTAAAGTTCCATGTGCGGGACCTGATGAGTGAGATACTGAGATACCCCCAAAGAAGATCAGTGTTCTCTTTATTTATGGGGTGGGGTGGGGTAAGCCTATCAGACTGAACAGCAAAAAAACAAAAACAAAGGCATTATAGTTCAGTATTACTGTACTTACTCTGCTGTGCAATTCTGCTTCAGTATTCCATGTTCACCACCCATGCTGAGCAGCAAATATAACATTTGTCTGTTTGGGGTTGATTTTGAAAGTCTAGAGTTGAATACTCATATACCTTTGCTGTATTCAGCAATACATTATTTATTTATAATTACTGGTGACCTTATTTATCAGCCTGATTACGGTTACTGTAAAATGCCGTAATAACCTGAAATCTGGTTATTATGGAATTTTCAAAAGTTTTTCCTTTCACTGCCATGTCCTGGATGTCAGTTGCTACCAGTGCACCACCTCACTGGATCTTCGGCTGTGCGTGGGTGGCCGGACACTGGGAAAAATATGGCGGTTCCATTTTCTCACTCTCATGGATACTTGCTGAAGACATTCCCTCTCACTGTTTTTTGAGGTAATGCTTGTTCCTGCCTTTATAACTAAAAAAAAAAAACTCTCTGGTTGATCCTGCTCTTTGAACACTTCAGGTATGTGATGCTTTGGTAGACAGCGAGTCAGCTCGGGAACAGACCTCTGACTGCTGTCTACCTATTGCGCTTCTGTGCTGTCTCCACAGTACGTCTTTAAAAAAATAATAAAAAGAAAAGAACACACACCAAAAAGTTTGTATAAAGAGACAGACAGAGAGACTGTGTGGTGTGTGTGTGTGTGTCACTCTCTTCACAGAACTACTTCAAACATTTTTAACAGAAAAAAACCCTGTACAAGTAATTATAAAAAATAAAGTATAGGTAAGAGTGTGTTTATGGATTTTTTTACACTCCCTCAGTGTGTGATGACCTCATAAACCTCTCAAGCTTTGCTCTCAAGGTTTATGGGCCATTACACACCTTGGGGGTGTAAAAAAATCCATAACACACACTTACCTATCTATTATTCTCTATGTATGCACACCTCTGACTGTGGAGTACTTTTGTGCCATTTCTATCCATTGGAAGAATCTTTAAGATAAATCTGAACAAGTATATTGGGGAAGGTAAAACCTAAGTATTTGTATTTTGCATTTGTACTTATTTATTTGTCTAGTTTACCAGAAAAAGCTCAATTGAACACAGTTCATTCGCAAGGAGGTCCTGGGCAGGACAGATTACAATACAGAAAATGAAATGACAGCATGCAAGGATAACTCATATAATACAGATTTAGAGATTAGATTTAAATACAGGTCATCAGTTCTCCTCTGATACAATGACTAGCACAGTGAAAGCAGTTTATATAGGTTTTGCAGTATAGAGGAGAACGACATTTCAGTGTTATAAAAATTGTAATACAAGGGCTTTTTATATACAATTTAAATAGCAGACACATGTGTCAATACAAAATTGATTAAGAAGGGTTTGGAAGTAATGGTGACTGACAAGTAGTAGAACTACTGAGTAAGGAGGGAACATTCATTATAGCCTTTGTGCCCTGCTTACATCATAGTCCTGTGTTGTGTTCCTATGATGTAGTACACCCACACAGCTTCACTAAGGAACATATCTGCAGACTTTCACTTAAAAAACCTTGTAGTTCAACCAAAACAAAACACATTTGGTTCAACCTAAAAAAACACATTCAGCTATTTCATTGCCTAAATATCATCTTTCAGAAAAAGAGATGTGCAAGAACAAGGAGGCACAATTTGAAGATGGGGGCAATGTGAGGAAGTATTATTTCACAGAGAGGGTGGTTGATGCCTGGAACAGTCTTCCAGAGGAGGCAGTGTGGTCAAAAACAGTGGGGGAATTCAAGAATGCATGATACAGACATAAGGCAATTCTAGTGGGGGTAGGAGGAAGTAGGCTGTTGGTTAACTAGGATCTGCAGCTTAACTGAAAGGTAGGGAGATGGGCAGACTGGGTGGGCCAAGTGGTCTTTATCTGATGTCAAAGTTCATGTTTTTATGTTTATGTTTCAGTTTCCTTTTCCTTACCTACCCTGCAACAAAGGCTTTCTGTTTTTGCATGCACTGTGTGTGAATACAGTCTTGGAGGACTACTATTTTTGCAAAAGAATTATTTTCTGTTTAGTTACATAAAATACTTATGCGCACACTGAAAAACATATAGTTAAGGTTTTTTCTCTTCCCATTCATCTATTTTATTACCTAATTATCACACTCCAGGTATGTGCAGCCTGTTGGATTAACTCATCCCATGGGATTGAAGGCACTTGGCTCTGCCTTGGGCCTCTCTTGCAATCAGGGAATGTGTTTGCTCATCCAGCATCATTCATACTTTGGTACATTTCATTTCTATATATACAGAGCCCAGTAGACACTGGGCCTCCTCAAAATGAGCTACAATCTTTCTAAACTCAAAGAATATTCTGAATAAATAAATAAACTCTCTTTTTTTATGAACATTTTCCCCAACCCACAGTGTCCAAATCCATGAAACTTATACAAGTACTATTATGCGATAGTTATAGACCAAGTTTATTGTTTTATCATCAGCTAGAACTACAAAGTCATGCTCACCTACCTACAGTACTCTCTTTTATCTACAAAGTTAGAGAACAGTTCCTGAAAATAATATTTCCTTTACTTTCTACTGCTGCAGGTTGTGATGTGAAGGACTATGGAGATCTTACATTTGAGGATATTCCCAATGATCCTCCATTCGGAAACGTCAAGAATCCTCGGAATGTGGGGAAAGCTAATGAAGAGCTAGCAAAAAATGCCGCCAAAGTGCAGATGGATGGGAAAATATGTGTCACTCTGGGTGGAGACCACAGGTACTGAATAGTTTATCTAGCATATATTTCTAACACATAAAGATGTATTGTAGTGAAATGATAACAGATGATGCAAACAACACCAAAAAAGAAATTACTGAGCTGGAAACACTAAGGGATCCTGTTAGCAAATCCCTATATGTACTGAAGTGGCAGGTAGAGGACCGTAGGGGATGGAGCAGGGGTTCTCAAAATCAAACAGTTCCATTCTGTTTCCCATCTGTCAGATTATCAGACATTCTGATTCCATAACTGCTAGCATTCCAATGATAGTTAATGCATCTGATTCAGTATCAGACTCAGAACTGGAATTTTCAATATTGTATTCAATTCAAGAAAAAATACCCTCACCCAGCAATCACACAAGTAAAGCACTACAGCCTGCATTTGAAACTTGAAAAATCCCCACCCCAACCCCCCCAAGCATACATTCTCCCTTTCCTGTAACTTACGTTGTCCGAAATCCTGTGCCGGAGTGTGGTGCTGTCATCATCAGGAAGGTCATTTCATACATCAGGTCACTCAGGCAGTCACTTGGTGAGCAGGTCACGTGAGTCACAGGTGCTCAACTGGAAAAATACGTTTCAGTATTCAGTCATTATCTATTTCTTCCTGCCCAAATATAACCCGACCCTGAGCCCATCCACCCACTAAGCCTTTCTCCAACTATATAGCCCACTACTTGTGTCTGTCATAAGTGTGACTCATGATGACATCCAGTAAAACTATTACATCTCCCTCCATCTGTCCAAATCTGAACTGATTCTATCACCACTTTATGTCCATTTTCGTACATGATGAAGGTGAGAAGAGCCAACCCCTGTGCCACTGCCTCTTCCATAGGCTAAGTGAATAAAGCATCCATTATGGTGGCAGCCCCAGGTCTGTGCCAGTTGGCTTTCTCTCATATCTCTTATATAAGGGAAAAGAGATTACATCCCAGAGAAATTTTCCAAATTTTTGACTGGCAGTGGTCTCAGGTCAAATTTGAATAAAGGGGGGCTGTATTATTTTACTAATGGACTTCTTGCAGTTAACCGAGTCTGTGCAGTAGTTCAGACGCATGAGTCTGTGCTTAGTCTTTTATATTGGAACCTGTTTTATTTTAGTAATTACTGCTGTAGCCATGAGTGTGCCTTGACCCAGGAAGCAGTGTAGCGATGGGTAGTTTTCATGCCTATATGGGGAAACTAACGGTTGCTATTGTGAGAGTTATATTTATACTGCTGATATTTCTGGGGCATTACATTGCAAACACACTTGTAAAAGAACTCAGGGAGGGATATTTGCTTGTGCAATTCAGCTTTTTGTGGAGCGAGTAAGCTGACCTGATCCCAGGTGTTCCAGGTCATGGGATTTAAATTATATGCTCCTCTGCGGTGGGCGAGCCACAGTAGGTGGCTGCCACGATATATCGCAAGAGACACGTCGTGACTGCCAGGTCCAGTGGGGAAAATGGGGTAAACGACCTGAAGGACAGTAGATGCTATCTATCAGGTGAGCTGCAACATAGCAGACCATAGAGATAAAAACCAATAGTGTATGTGTCAGCCAGGTATTTTGCCCAAACGATAACAGGAAGTACTGGTCAGCATTAATTTGCATCAGAGGGTAAATGACCATTAGCGCATGAATTCCAGCAGATATTTTATCTGGTCCTGGAGTAGCACATCCTTTGGTTAGGTTTACACACATAGTTGTGTTTGCACTTTAACCTATAGTCTGTTTAGACTATTTCGTAAGGCTCAATAAAATGAATGGGGAAGAAAATTATGAGACGCTCGAACATACGATTGATTATTTAGTTAAAAAATCTGTATTGCTGGTATGCACCTGTGTGGCATGTTTTCTAAACACCAGGATATTATGACTAGTGAGAAAGATTATAAGTGTACCAAATGTGAGTTACTTTCATTGTTCCAGTTGGAAAATGAGGAACTTAAGCAGAAAATAAAAGACCTACAGGACATTATTAAAATACAGGAGTTTGTACAAAATGTAGAAAAGGAAACTGATTTCATAACAATGAATAGAAAAAGGATACGGAATCTGAATGGTAGTCCTGAACACTTAATGGTTCAGGCGACAAAATCTAAGAGATTAAAAGAAATATCGAAGGTAGGGGGAATAAAACAAAATTCACAGGTTACAGTAAGAAAAAAGACATCACAAAAAGTAAATATGCACTTGAACTGACAAATAGATATCAGCAACTTGAAGTGGATGAATCTGAAGAAGATAATCTAACCCCAGGTCAAAATTACACAGACAACATCAACAATACTGAGGGGGTAGATGTTAATACACATAGTCTGACTCGGTGTCAGGTACAAGCGGGGGTCTCCTTTAAATTTGTTTTTTGGGGATTCAATCATTAGACGCTGTGATACTTATATGTGTGGAAATAAAAAGGATCAGGTCATGGTTTCGTGCTATCCTGGGGCACATGTTCACGATATAGCCAGGATCATACCTACAGTAGCCATAACCCCAGAGTTCTCTATTACTTTACATGTAGGGACGAATGATATTGGGAAAATGCACGAGAAGGATTTATGTCATGACATTATTGAACTGGCTATGTCCTTAAAAAATCAAGGGCATATGGTTGCTATATCCAATATACTGCTGATTCCAAAGACACATAGGGAGAAAAATTGCACAATTCAGTGTATTAATGCAAGATTAAGCAACATGTGCAAAGGAAATCATTTGTTATTGGTTGAAAATGAATTTACTTTTAGAAACAGGAGGGATTTATATTCAGATGGGTTGCATCTTAACATTCACGGAGTCAAATAATTAGCGACTAACATAAATCAAGCCATGGGAACTGGCAATTTAAACGGTTAGTCGGGGGGTGGGTAACCAGCAGGCCATTACTTCCACATCTTCTAGTACATTATCTGGATATAATTATAAAAAGGAATTAACCTTTCTGTAACTAAATGCAAGAAGTCTTAACGACAAAATGGAAGAACTCCTGGAAATTGTTAATAAGAAATCACCTGACATAACTGCTGTTACAGAGACATGGAGAAAGAATTATCCTGTTGGTTGGGAAAATGGGGTTCCTGGATATATCACTTTTGAAAATATGAGAAATAATAGAAAGGGTGGAGGTGTGGCCCTTTTTATTAAAGAAAACTTGAGCTCTCTGTATATTACAGCTAAAATAAAAACCATTATAAAATGGGCTTAAGAAATTGAAGTCTCTGATTGGCTACTACATCATCTGAGCCATGTCCTTATCAGATGATATAGTAGCCAACTGGCAACCTACATGCCCCATCACAACTGAAAATCAGTGACCTCTGCCAAGCGTAAACAGAAATGCTGACTGGCAGAGCTCACTGAAGCGGCAGTGGGAAGCTGTCTTGATCCTCCACAGCCCTCCCACTAGTTTCTGCAAATGTCCAGCACCTTGGCATAAATCCTGCTGTTACCTCCCCAACACACACACACACACACACACACACACACACACATACACACAGACAACTCGGTTTGTTTTTCAGTAATTGCCGAGATCCTGACCTGTGTTCTCTTCTTCTGTGCTGCTTGGTAGCAGACGTAGTCCACCATAATCAAGCCACCGAATGGATTCCCACGGCATTCAAATCCTGCTACATACCCACTCACAAACAGGTCTGTGACCGCCGCACTAACTTACTATCAAGAAAAAAAAAAACAGATCCGCTCCCCTACACTGAAACTTGTATTAACCTCTCGATATAACTTTCAACAACTGCACCACACTGCTATTAATTTGAAATTAATTTACTCTACTTCTTCCTCACTATTCAGAACCATGAAGCAAGCACTGTCTGTGTACGGCGGCCGCTGAGGGACGCGCCCGCTCTGACTGCAGCCAGCCGTTTACTTTAAATAACACAAAAAAATCACTTAGGAAGAGAAATTTGAAACAAATGACTAAATATCCACATAACACATGTACGTTGGGAATGAAGGGAGTACCAAGTAGCATCACAGAATAGGGCACAGATCGCTGACATTTGGTCTAAGTGAATCTGGCTGCCCAAAGTAAATTATAAAAAAAAAATGCAACCTCTGCACACAAAAAAACATACAGTATGTGTGTGTGTCTCTCTCATTATTTTTTTGGGGGGGAGAGAAGGCGAAACAGCAACTTAACTTGGCCAGAGTGTGATGGGGGTGAGATCTACTACTGAACAAGCTAACAGTACATAGAGGGACTACTTTATCTTTCTAACCAAAAAAACTCTCTTTCCCTCATCTTTTCACTTTCACAACTTTTTCTTTTTATATTTTAAATTTTTACTTGGGGGCCCATTTTATAAGTGCAATAACACACTCCGAGGTGTGGGTTTTTTCCTGATAAGAACACGCCCAGGTGCATAAGACACTCGGCGCAAGCGCCTCATACCTAACAACGCACCTGGGTGTGCTCTTATCAGGAGATAACCCACACCTCGTCATGTAATATTGCTTGCCTACTACATATGAATCTGTCTGGGTGAGGCTTCAGGGAAGTGTTACTAAATCACTTGTTACTGGATGCATATATCGCCCTCCTAATAGTACAATGGAAATAACAAAACAAATAATGTCCGAGATTGTTACAGCAGAAGCTAAGGGAGATACAATTGTAATGGGAAATTTCAACATTATAGGAATAGACTGGACAAATGTTGTTTCCAAATCAAAATTAGGGAGTGAGCTTATTAATGTCTGTAGTGAGTTAAATTTAACACAACATGTTCAGCAACCAATGAGAGGAAATGAAATATTGGATTTGGTGTTAGCAACACCTAGTATTGTTATAAAAGGTTGTTATATAGATTCTCCTTTGGCAACTAGTGATCATAACTTGATTTGTTTTACTGTAGATTACACGTATATACCTAGAAATAGTTGTACATCAATATTTCTCCTGAAAAAAGCAGATACAAAGGGTATTGAGAGGGATTTAAAGAAAATAGCATGGAATAATGTTTTGAAGGATAAATCAGTGGAAGGTATGTGGAGGTTTATAAAAAATACCATCTTGAAGGTAGTTTCAGGCAAATATTCCACAAATTAAGAAATCTGTTAAATATATTAATTTTATTTATCTATTACAGAATTGGAAAGTACCTTTGAGTCACAGACTCATTTACAAAGGTTCCACGTCACATAGATTATATACAGATAGACATTACAGTGACTACAGCGATAGATCACAGGGAAAGATACATCTTGTTTACAGGGCATCAGCTAATCTAACATTCAAAAGTACCAGGGTTACTTAATGGAGTAATTTACACAATACACATTGTAACATAAGAGCGACTCAGCTTGGACACTTTTGGAGAAGAGGCAGGCCAAGGCCATTGTCATAGAACAAGAAGGTGGTAGAGGGCCAGGGTTCAGTTGCAGTCACAGTGATGTGAAGACAGGAGATGGGCCCTAAGGAGGGTTTTAAAATGTCCAAGACTGTATTGGTTAAATTACAATATTAGAAAATTTATCAAAAAGAAGTCAAGGTTATACAAAAAATATCAAAAGAATGGTATTGTTAATACATATGAAACCTTTAAATACATACAAAAAAGTGTAAAATAAAAATTAGACAAGCTAAAAGGAATATGGAACTGAAGCTTGCCACTTAAGCAAATAAATCAAATTCTAAACCATTTTACTCCTATGTTAATTCTTTGAATCACTCTCAGAACAAGATTGGTCCAATATTGGGAGAAAGAGGAATAATTTCTGAAAAGAAACAATTGACTGAGGTGTTTAATGATTTCTACTGCAATGTATATGATAAGGGCCAAGACTTACATCGAACTGTACATATAAAATCGGATGAAGAAAATCACTTCCAGGAAATTACTGAAGAGGAAATTGAGAAAAAGACCAGTGCATTGAGAACAGAATCTTCTCCAGGATCAGATAAAATATCTGCTGGAGTTCTTAAAATAATATCCAAATACATCACATCCCCTTTAAAAATATTGTTTAATAATTCTTACATGCAATCCCAGGTACCTGCTGATTGAAAAGTTACTCATGTTGTACCTATTTTTAAAAAGGGGACATGTGAACTGGTGCAAAATTATCGTCCAATTAGTCTAGCAAGTGTTATTGGAAAAATCATGGAGAGCGTAATTAAAGTTAGAATATTGAAAAAACTAATAATATAGATCGTGATCAGCATGGCTTTGTCAGGGGTAGGGGGTGTACATTGAACTTGCTAGTTTTTTATGAACAGATAAGCGCACACTTGGATAATAATATACCATGTGATGTGATGTTTTTGGATTACTCTAAAGCTTTTGATCATGTACCACACTGGGCCATTGCTGAACAAATAATAAAAATCGGTATCCCTGCTTTAATAGTTAAGTGGGTAATAGATTGGCTGTCCATGAGAACACAGTGTATTACAATAAATGGGCATTTGTCTGGAGTGGGGTCGGTTACGAGTGGAGTACCCCAGGGCTCCATCCAGGGCCCAGAACTTTTCAATGTTTTTACATCTGATATCACTCATAAACTAAATAGTACAGTAGTAAAATATGCGGATGATTTAAAGTTAGGTGGCCCTTGTACCAACATTGTGGAGGGGGCAATACTTCAGCAAGATTTAAATACCATCCTTCTCTGGACCCAAAAATGGGGCATAAGAGTGAACATGGAGAAGTTCAAAGTACTTCATTTGGGAAGACAAAACAATAAATTGAATTATCTCTTGGATAATGTTTTACTTAATTAAATGGTTAGTGAAAAGGATCTGGGTGTACATATATATATATATATATATATATATATATATATATACTACATATATATATATATATATATATATATATATATATATATGTGTGCGTGTGTGTGTGACAACCTTAATACATAGAGGCAAGTTATGCAAGCCACTAATAGGGCAAATAGGGTATTATGGTCTATAAGGAAGAATGTTGTGTCTCAATCTAGTAAAGTCCTCCTTCCTCTGTATAGGGGCATATGTCTGTCCCCATCTTGAGTATTCATCTCAGATTTGGAACCCTTATGAAGTATTTGAAAGAAAAAAGATGGAACAGGTACAGCGTCGTTTCACAAAAATAATTAATGGCCACAGTAATATGACCTATACAGAAAGAGTACACTCTTTGGGACTTATGTCTTTGGAAGTACGAAGGGCTCGTGGGGACATTTTGTTCCTGTATGATGTTCTTCAGGACCCTAAATTAACGTGTTACTGGGATATAAGCTTTAAAGAAAATAACATGAAAACTAGGGGACAGCCATTGCAAATTAAAGGATTAAAGGAAAGAGGGTTCAGAACAAATGCTAGGAAATATTCCTATACTGTTAGGGTGGTAAATTTGGGAACTCATTACCACTGTATATTATAATAGCAGAAATGAAGAGTATATTTAAAAACAGGCTAGATAAATATATTCTGGATGGTGCTGATTTAAGGTATTACAGATGATGATGGGAGTCAAATGGGCCTTGGCCTTTCTGTTCCTATTCCCACCTTAGTATGAACCTTAGAGAGTCACAACTGACATGGACATTGGGTCAGATGGATGAGGAAAGGCACAGTGGGAGATTGGCTCAGGGCTAGACAATCATTTGGTAGGAAGGAATGGATATTGGATAATGAACCTGATTTTTTCAGCCGAGTGTCAGGACTGCCGGTCGGTGGTTTTTGTGTGTGGAAAAGTGTACATGTAACTTACAGTATGTTACCCTATTTTTCCCATTGTTCCTACTGACCTAATGTTAATTAATATGATTGTTATATGATTTGCATTATATTTCAGTATTAGGGGTATAATTTGTTTATGGTGTCACAGGTGTAAGGAGGGAATGTGTGGGCCAGAACAACATAGTAGGTCCTGGGGGGGTAAAAGTCCCAAGTACAGTTTTCAAGTATCCCTTATTGGTACCTTAGGTAGAGGCACTATGTCAGTTAAAGATTCAACTACCCTATGAATCACAACAACAGTAATCCAGACTAGCACCTCAGAGAGTTGGGAGAAGAGGGCCCTGAGGGCACTGAGCAAGCACTGAACAAGGAATGAAGTGCGCCTAAGTGTACATAACATGTAGAATAATACATGGGGGTGAGTGCATAACTAGAATTTAATGTACACCCTAGGTGTGGGATGCTACATAAACTGCGAGGGTGAAGCCCAAGGGGTTTATCAAAGCATCCCACACTGAGGGTGTACATTCAGTTTTAGTTTAGCACTCCCCCCATGTATTGGTTTATGTAATTTCTGAGGACTGTTTTTTTTCCCAGCTGCCATAATTCAAATAAAACAGAGGGAAAAAAATCTATGTGAGTTTTGTTCTATTCTTGTTTCACAGGTATCACTAAAACTATGGTATTTTGCCTGACACAAACTTCCAAAAATACTATTTAGCTAGAATATTTTAAATACTGTATTGTTCAGCTCTGCTTGGCGGTTGCCATAGAGATATTTAAATTAGCTGAACAATTTAAAAGTTGTCAGAGCTGAAACCATGCTGCTGTGTCTACTTTTTTCTGTGTTAGTGGGACAGGAGGTGACTAAAAATCTATCCTGTGAGATGAGTGTTTTTCAGAAAGCAAAGGTGCTGACATACTATTTAATATGCAGCTCAGTCTATTTTGACTAGAACTTGATGGCACTTATGGAGCCTGCTCTGCGGTTGAGTGAGAGGGCGAACTGTAGAGCAGAAAATCTGGCGCATGTCATGCGGCTGAGTGAGAGAGTGAGCTGTAGAGTGGAAAAGCTGGTGCATGTTCGCCGTTATAACCTTTGGTTATAATGGCGAATTATAACCAGCTTCTCCTATGTAAAAAACAGTCTCCAGTTATTACAAGACACTAAATGTATTGAGGGGTTCTAGGACATTTTTAAATTGTTAATATTTGTCGCCAGAGCCCCATTGATGCCATAAGAATTTGCTGGCAGAAGGAGACTGTGTGGTCCATCTAGGCTGCCCGGGTTTTCTACCCCCATTATTAAATTGTCTTGCTAAGATGGCTATACTGTCTATCCCATGCCTGTTTGAATTCACTGACCATCTTGGCTGCCACTAGCTCCAGTGGTAGGCTGTTCCATGGGTCCACCACCCTCTCCATGAAAAAGTACTTCCTAACATTTGTTTTGAATTTACCTCCCATCAGGTGCTTGTTGTATCATCTAGTATGTGCAGCCCTGTTTTCCCAGAAGAGGTTCCTGGTTTGTATTGTGTTGTTTCCTTTATAACAAATTTAAATATCTTAATCATGTCTCCTCTGTTTCTCCTCTGTGCGAGGAAGAATAAATTTAGCTGGCTGAGCCAAGCTTTGTACGTTTCATGGTGCAGACTCTGCACCATTTTGGTGGCACGTCTCTGCATGGTTTTCAGATGGTCTATGTCCTTTTTAGGTGAGGTTTCCAGAACTACACAAAGTAACCCAAGTGAGGTCTCACCACAGACCTGTACAGTGGGAGGATTACGTCATGCTTTCTACTGGTAATACCCCTACCAATACATCCAAGGATGCTGCTTGCCTTTAGTGCTGCTTTTTTGCATTGCTTCCCTACCTTTCAATTATTTGAGATCATGACACTAAGATCCCATTCCAGCTTTGTTTCTTCTAGTAGAGTCCCCTCCAGGACATACTTCATGAATGGGTTCCTTCTACCTAAGTGCATGACTTTACATTTTTTGTCATTGATTCTCAACTGCCAGCTCCTGGACCTTTCCTCTAGCATCCTGATATCTGCCTCCATTTCTGCGATCCCTTCCTGTGTGTCCACCTTGTTGCAGAGCTTTGTATAATCTGCAAAGAGGCAGACTTTCCCTTTCAGTTCTTCAGTGATGTCACTGATGAATATGTTGAAGAGGATGGGACCTAGTACTGACCCCTGCGGCACGCCACTTGACACCTTCCCCTCTTGGGACAAGGTGCCAGCTTGTGATCATTTAATCACTTCGTGACTGATGCCAGCTTGCTCCAGTTTGTTGGCTAACCTTCTGTGTGGGACTGTGTCAAAGGCTTTACTAAAGTCCAGATATACCATGCCCACTGCTGCCCCGGTCTACTTCTCTTGTAGCCCAGTCAAAGAATTCTATCAAATTTATTTGGCATGAGTGTCCTGATATGAAGCCATGCTGCTTTGGGTCTAGTTACCCACTAGCTTTCAGGTAGTTCATTACCCTTTCCTTAAACAATGTCTCCATTATTTTACCCACCACTGAGGTCAGACTTACTAGGCAGAAGTTTCCTGCTACGTCACTGCTACCACTTTTGTGCGATGGCACACCCATGGCCCCTTTCCAGTCTCGTGGTACTATCCCCTATTCCAGTGAACTGTTAAACATTTCAGCAAGTGGGGCGGCAAGTTCATCCCTAAGTTCTTTTAGAACTCTTGGATATATTCCGTCAGGGCCCATTGCTTTTATCCACCCTAATTTTAGACAAGTCCTCAAGGCCCCTTTCTTTTGTAAAGGAGGATATGTAAGCTCCCCTGGTATGGGGACATGTCCTGGCTGGTGTTGGACCATTACCAATGTCTTCCTGTGTGAAGAATTCATTGAGAACTTCTGCCTTGTCTTTGTCATTTTCCACCAGCTGCCCTTCCTTGGTTGCCAGCTGCGTTATTCCTCCTTTGCTCTTTCTTTTTTCTTGAGTGTATCAATAAAATGTTTTGTCCCCCCTTTTCACTTTTTGAGCCAGTTTTTCTTTGGTCTGGGCCTTTGCCACTCTAATAGCTTTCCCAGCTTCCTTGAGTTTCTTTATGTAGGCTTCTCTATCCTTTTTCTATCCTTTTCAGATCTGGTCTCCTTGTACTTCCAAAAATCTTTTCTCTTTTCCCTAACTGTAGTAGCTACCTCTTGGAGAACCAGAGGGGGTTCCTTGCCATTTTGGACTTGCTGATTTGTTCAGTGCATAGCACTGACTGATGCTATAGCATCTTTCAGCTTTGTCCATTTGCCCTCCACATTCCATGTTGCATCTGTTGCCAGCAGGGGCTTGATCATTTCCCTCATTTTTGGGAAATCTGCTTTCCTGAAATTGAGCACCCAGCCTCTGGGGTGGCAGAGGTTCTCAGTCTTGCTAATGAAGAACCAGACTGACCTGAGATCACTGGTACCCAGATTGATCTCACTTGTACATCTGATACCCTGGCACTGTTAGTGAGTACCAGGTCCAGAATAGCTGATTCTGTGGTGGGTGAAACCACCATTTGATTCCCCCTCAAAGCCATGAGGAAGTCTCTACTCCTCTCTGAGGAGGCTGTGAACGTTGACCATTCTACATCTTGCAGATTGAAGTCCCTCACTAGCAATAGCTTGTCTTTGTTGGCCATCCTCATTATGTCTTCCAGGAGAACCTTGTCCTTTTCGATCACCTGGTTTGGGGGTGTATAGATAACTCCGATCCTGATAGTGTTCCTGTTTCCAACTCCCAGAGTGCTCAATAGGGCCTCTGTCTTGCCTTATGTTCCCTGGGTCTCAGTAGCATTTATCCCTTCCCTGATATAAATAGCACCCCCCCCCCGTTCTTACCTATGCAGTCTCTCCTGAAGAGAGTGTAACCAGGAATGGTGAAGTCAAGGTATGGTTCTCTGTGAACCAAGTCTCTGTGACAGCAACCTAGTTGAGCCTGGCCTTGGCCATCATTGCTGTGAGATCTGTGATTTTGTTTGGAAGGCTATGGGCATTGACACACATTGCCTTCCAGTCTTGGTTTGTCCTGATTGCTGCATGATTTCTCCACTTGTGGTTTGTGTCCCCAATGTTTTGAACGTCCTTATCATGTTTAGAATACCCGTGAAGTTGTGACACCATAGTTGCCTTGTTTGTACATTTTTGGTGTATTTTATTGTTTATATTTTTTTTCAATTGCCAGTCCTGCTGTACTTCCTCCAGTACTGCTGACAGTCTGTTGATTTTTACTTTCATTTTTGGTAATTATCAGTGATTCCCTAGCTCAGATCTAGCAGATACAGTAACACGAAATGACGTAGGAACTCACTGATAAGGCTGCAGGTGTATTTCTTCCCTAGAGGACTACCCTATAGTATATGCATGGGAGGCCAAGTAGGGATATGGATTTAGGATCAGAGCACAGAGGTGTAACACAAAACCCTCCTTGGCAGTTTTCAAGATAGTACACATTTCATAATCAGCTACAAAGAAATCAAGATCAAGTAATAAAGAATTAATTTACATAAACATCACAACATACACTATTAGCATAATTTTTTTTGTCTGTTCCCCTAATACCCCACACAGTCTCCAGGCTTCTGGTGGGGATCTCCTCAGATAACACAACATGACTGTCACTTACAAAGTCCCTTTCCTGAGGACTTCGGTTCCTGGATAGTGAACCTGACTGATGTTCTTTAGTTACAGGCCTGGACTGGAGGTCTTCGTCATACTACCCCTTCACCAATGCCTAGTTTGCTTTAAAGGAATCCAGAGCCAGTGGATGTACAGCAACAAGAAATCTAGTTATAACCCCATTAGATGCAATGCCCACACTCCCCTTCTTTCCTACCAGTGTGGGGCCCTACAGTGCTGTGAGGGGGTGCTTCTTTAAACTTACTTTGAAGTTACCAGTAGAATGGGATTCCCCCTCCTCCTTCTTATCTTCCTCCTCTATCCAGCTCCTACTCCCTCTGGGCTGGCCTGCAAAGACATATAAGGAGACCCCCTTGAGGAAAATACCCCTTCCTTACACTACCTCCTACCCCTCTCTCTCTCTCGCTCTCTGTCTCCCCCCCCCCATGTCTCCTCTCTCCTCTAACTGCATCAGCACTTTCTTTTTTAATGTGATCAATATCATGGGTTAGGGGCTGACTTTGTTCCTGACATTAACCCTTGGATGAATGAAATGGGACATGGATAGCTGATGGCACAGCTCCTCCTTATGGTACAGAGTTACACTAAAAATAATGGGCCCAGTCCAGTAAAGTGGCCTGGAATATTTCCAATGTTTGCATATCCCAGCTGCATGCCTCTGTCCCCCCAGTGCCTGTCTGCAGCAGACAACATCCATAGTCCCTGCCTGTCACTCACTCTGAGCATGAAGCTTCATGCAGAGTCAGAAGGGTGGCATGGCAGCAAAGCTGTGCAGGACCATGGGCATCCAATCAGATACCCGTGTTGGGCCCTGAGTAGATTCCCCCATCCCGAACACAGAGGGGGATCATGGGGTATTGCAGTTCTCCAAGGACTGTTACATCCCTGTAGAGGACACCATCTGTTTTACAAATGGACTGTGTGAATGATCCCCACTCTCTGTGCCTGCTCAGGAGGATGAGGGCAGGTGGGTGGGAGGCTGATCAGGCCCCAAGGACATCCTGCAGCTGGGCAGAGGGGATCCTGTAAGTGCTATGACAGGCAATTGGGCCGCATAGCCTAACCCCCTCTGCCAGCTCTCTGCACCATGTAAATAAGGTCTGGAATTGTGTGTTAATATGCCCCCATCCCTGTGCCTGCCTGACCAAGTCACTCACATAGATGTGCTAGGTGCACGGGATCAGATGTGGTGGGGTATCTCACATCCAGGGCTGTGAATGTGCAGATGTCACCGCATGTACAGCTAGGGACCTCTGGGCAAGACCAACCCTTACTGGCACCCCACCTCAGGTATGTAAGGCCTTTTTTGAATCATGACTTATATTCTTCTTATTACATTAGTCTGGTTTCTTCAGAATACCTAATAGGTCATTTAAAACAATATTTTAGAGCCTTCAGTCAAGAACTTGCACACCAGGGCATACAATTGAGTCGTTATAGTTTACAGCTGCTCATGTCGCTCATGTAATTTTGGAACCCCCTTCCCCACCTTTCCAAAAAAGCAGAGATCCCAAGTTCTCCAATTATGACACTAAACTGAGGCTGGGGAGTAGGGCATTGTCAAGACTCTGATGTCATCCTGTCCTGTTAGAGACGGGTTGAATCCAAACATGCATGTGAGAGTTTGGCATGCATCCAGCTGGACTGCACACAGTACAGCACTAATGACTTCTGTACTTTACTCTGGCATCCGGTCTACTGTACTGAAAGGCAGCAGCTGCACAATAGGACTTTTAAGCCATCAAGACTTAGCTTCCCTAAATACGGCTGATTTCTCACACAAAACAAAGAGACATTAAATATGGATATATCTGTGTTATTTTTAGATGAGCATATCTTTCAAATGTATCTGGCTTTGCTCCACTTCTTCAATATGTAGAAAGCAAATAAGTCAGTAATAAAAAAACAGCATACAGCACACACACACTCATCAAACAAACAGGCATTTCCTAGGATTAATGTATGCCTCTGAAGTCAACCCTGGTACAGTAGCTCACACGCCACTGCCATTGACTTACAATGGAAAGGGTACTCAATTTAAAGATAGGACCCTTATGGGCTCCCC
The DNA here is from genome assembly GCA_016271365.2 of Neoceratodus forsteri. Classification (NCBI taxonomy): domain Eukaryota; kingdom Metazoa; phylum Chordata; order Ceratodontiformes; family Ceratodontidae; genus Neoceratodus; species Neoceratodus forsteri. Next base: position 1,746,723,464 of record CM057449.1, read on the forward strand.
TAGCTTCCAAAGCTCATAGTGTAATTCCAACTCTGCCTGAAACACAGTTTCCCTGTATCAACTGTACAGGACTACGCTAACATGTCTCCTGCACATAGCTCCATTTCCCTATAAAATATTGAATCCTTGTAGAGCTGGTAGCCTTGTGTGCATGTTTAGGATATGACAGGCTCACAAATACAAAACCACTGTAAAACTTACCAAAGCTGCTTTTCCATTGCAGAATAAAAAGGATTATTTTGCCCCTGCTAGTAGTCCTACATAAAAAAAAAAAAAATCCTGCTGCAGTTTACAATCGTTAACCAGCTGTATGTTCCGTAAACAGTATGCTTTGAGAGAAGTCTCCTTGCAAAGCAGTAAACTGTAGTTTCACTTTGCATCATGAGCATAACGTAAGCTAGCCACCGAATGCTGAGGTTAAATTTCATACTTAGACTGGCTTTCACTCCAAGTTTCCAGAGGACCCGAGTCTCCGAGAGTCAGAAACAAACAGCCTTCTAAATGCAGACTTAAATGGATAGTCTGTTGATGCAGGACACGGGGAAGGCATATGCAGCAAACAGATCTTTCCAGCAGGTTTATTTCTTCTCTGCACAGTGCAAGTTGTGGAGTGATATGTCTTTGACTTGCATGCTATTAAGGTTATGTAATACATGCATAGATGTGATTTTAAACCCATCTTCAGAACCTGTAGATCACTACATGTGTACTGTGTGTTGTATTTTATTCATGTTTGTGATATCATACCATACATACCAGGTTTTTTGGAATGTAAAAAAGTGATTTTTGACATTTTTCTTCCCCTCTCCACCCCAATTTTTAATGTTAAATGCAAATCATACTGAATATCTCTACCCAGTTGCAGTTCCCAGACCCTTTGTGGTCTTGAAATCTGATTTTGTATATTTTTTTTAGTTTTACACATTAAAGAACAGTTATTTTGTAAAGATATTATGTAAAATATAGATACAGTACAGAGTAGAACATTTGGTTTGTGATGTAATTTGTAAACTACCTGAACTTTGCTTCTGTAGTTTGTGAAGTCATTTCCAGTCTTCAGCAGGGTGTGTACAAATTCCTTGTTATATACAGCCCCCATGGGCAAGTATGCATAACCAGTGTGTTCTGTTACTGAAGAGGTTTTGATTCCCTCTGACCTTGGGAGTGAAACTCGAGAAGTTCATGGGAATCAGAACCCCAAGGGTACAGAATGAGGAATGAGTTTGAGTACACACAGAAGTGGGGTGCTCTCATAGTGCTAGTTGGAGAGTGTCCCTTATAAAGAGTGTTGTATTTTTTTCTTGAAGAGTAAAATAAATGCTCTAGGAGCCCCACCTTGCAGGTACCACCAGGGTGTGGGTGAAGGATCAGATAAGTCACCTTGAGTATAAGTGCCATTCTGGGAAACAGTGAGCATGAGCAGTCAGGAAGGCTGGTAGTGGCTTGGTGCCCTTGGGCATTCAGAAGGGTGTCATTTAGTGTGCATGAAGGAGTGTGCACTTGCAAGTGCCCATTAAGTGACTGGAGACTGGACATAGGCCAGTGGCACTGGGTGCACTCAGAGGGAAAGCTTTCACCTGAAAGGTAGCATGAGCTGTGTTCCAGCTGCTTCTGGAGTATTGAGAGTGGTCGAGGTCCTAGACACATCTGGGTTTCAAGAGGATTGGTTAAGACACTGAGTGCTAGTTACTAGGGAAGGACCTTGAGCATGTGGACAGATCCAAAACAGGCATACAGAGGTTACCCATAGTGGGGAATATAGAGAAACTATCAGGAGGGTGTGGGAAACTCCAGTGGGGATCTCCTCAAGGGAGGTCTCTCAGTGACTTTAGGCTTGTGGCGGGTCCCCCAAAGAATATCCTGTTGGTGGGGAGGATGACCCTGGAGATGGGACCATGTTGACACATTGAGCACCCAAAGGTAGCAGGTGTGAGCTGGTACTGAGTACAATGGCCATTCTTCAGAAGGTGATGTGACTACAGGCAATATGGGAGGAAGAAATGCACCGGGGATTGTGCCCATGGTCTGACCCCCCCCCCAGGAAGAAGTCCAAGCAGGCTGATCGCGGGGGTTGACAGGTTTTACACATGGCTGTGTGTGGGATGGGATCCAGTGGACCTGCACACACTAGAATCTGGCTATAGGAGGGTCAGAGGGTTTTGGCAGGAGATGGTGCCAACCCCTGATAGTGTCTTCTAGTTAAGAAGCTCACACTAAGGAAATGGACTCCTACTCAGCATGCAGCAATATGCAAAATGAACTTGTGGCCAATCAGACCCACTTCTTTAAGTAAAAGATAAGCTAGGAGCAAGTTCAGAGGGGTTTACAGAGTACCCTGGCAGACTCATGCTCTGACCGGTTACTGAGAGGCCATCCATGATGCACCCTTGGTGTGCAGCAGGAAAGGAATAGAGTGTTATGACATTGCTGACTGAGGAATGGAGGCTGCTGGGGCTAAGGTAGGGTTAACATTCATTTCAGAAGCAGGCTGAATAGGTAGTGAGGCTTCCCCCATGATACCCTAGGAAAAGGGGTTGATAGCCAGTGTGATTTGTTACCACCAAGCAGAGTTAAGAGTCTCCCAGAATCCTGCAGTCCCAAGAATCTGTGAAAGCAACTGAAATGACTGAATACAAGTGAGTTTGTGTGTGCACTGAATCTGAATCCCCTGCTGAATATATCAAATGCTAGCTCTAGTCAGTTAAATTCTAAATTCAGAATATCATCTGCATTTGGCAGATGTATTTGGTGCAAAAATATCTCCTTTAAAAGATAGGTTTTTAAAAGTCTTTAACCAACCCCCAACCCATGTGGCAATGTTACCCACTCACTTCACCAGCCACAATGATCTAAGAATACAACCCCATCCCCCCCCCCAACCTCATAGCAGCCCAACAACCTCCTTTCTCCTCAGTCCCTGGCGATGTACTATAACAGTCCTGTGAACCCTGAGAAAATTCCATCTCACCACCCAGCACGTGAAACAGTCACTCTCCTCCCTTTGCCCAACCTCATCAAAATAGATACTCCCCTGCCCACACCACCCTCTGACTCTCACCACCTTCCTTACACCCTACTCACCCACACAAAAAGAAAAACACACCTGTGGCAATTGACTGACATAGCCTTCCTTCAACCTCTGTTGGCTGTCCTCTAATGACTGGAACTGGGCACTTACTCTGTAGTAATTTGTGACTGGCTCCAGCTGGAACCAGTCATGACTGCTATAGATACACCCACCCAGTTTCATTTGATATTACAGAGGGGGTATAGCTCATACTTACCCAGTGCTTTCCAATAGCCACCCTTATAATCCTGCAGTGTACTGTAGTCTATGAACAACTATAGGTACAGTTTTCAAAATGTTACCAAAACCTTTTGGAAGTTACCTATCACCATCTTAGTGCTCTACATATGTGTAATTCTGCCACATCTTTGAAACCTCCTGCATTATATGGGACCACAAAAGTAAGATATTTCTGCTACCCCCCCCCCACCTTTTACTTAGACTTGTTTCTTTGTCCCTTTTACCCTCCTGTCTCCACCCGACTGAGGGCCATGATGGCTACACCCTCCCACTCTTACTCAATCCAGGATGGCAGGTAAAAAGTTCCCATCACAGTCAAAGCCAAAACCATTTCTTGGTTGGCTGGCAGGGGTACATGAATGCTGGTTGGCCCATGCCCTTCCCCTTTTACTAGGAGACAAGCATCTCAACTCTATGGTGTGCCCACAACCAGCCAGTTGGAGTAGGGGATTATGGAGTGCCAACGCAACCCCTAGTCTCCAAGACAGCAGCTCAGTGCACTGCAACCCACACCATAGGACCCACCTCCAGTCAACTGCAGTGGGGAATTCTGGGACTTGAATGCAAATCCCATCTCCCAGGCAGCAGTTCAGTGTGCTACAACCCACAACATAGGGCCCATCTCCAGTCGATTGCAATGGGGGATTCTGGGGCTCCAATACAAACTCCAGTCTCACAGGCAGCAGTTAAACATGCTACTCCCACACTGCAAGGCCCACCCCAGTGACTGCAGTGAGGGATTCTGGGACTCGAATACAAACCACAGTCTCCCAGGCAAGCAACTCAAAATTCTCCACCCACACCACAGCGCCCACCCCAAGTGACTGCAGTGGGGGATTCTGGGACTTGATTACAAACCCCAGATTCACAAGCAGCAGCATGCCATGTTGCTCCCACACCACAAGGACCTCCCCAAGTCAATTGCAGTGGGAAATTCTAGGCTCCAGAACAAAATCCATGCTCCTGGGCAGCACAATAAATGCTGCTCCCACACCATAGCACACACCTGCAGTGACTGCAGTGGGGGGATTGTGGGACTCAAATACAAACCTCAGTCTCCCAGATAGCAGTTTGAGATGCTGCTCCCACTCCACAGGGCTCAACCCCAGCCTATTGCAGTGGTGGATTCTGGGGCTGCAATACACACCTCAGTCTCCCAGGCAGCAGAAAACATGCTGCTCCCACACCTCAAGGCTTTCCCCCATTGACTGAACTTGAGGATTCTGGGACTCAAAAACAAACCCCAATCTCCCAGGCAGCATTTTGAGATGCTACTCCCACACCACAGGGTCCACTCCCAGTCAACTGCAGTAGGGGATTTTGGGACTGCAATACAAACTCCAGACTCCCAGACAGCTGCTCAACACGCTGCTCCCACACCACAGGGCCTGCCAGCAGTGACTGCAGTTGTGGATTCTGGGACTAGAATACAAACCTCAGTCTGCCAAGCAGCAGTTCAGGGCTGCTTCTGCATCACAGGACCCACCCCCAGTTGAATTTAGTGGGGGTATTCTGAGGCTTGAAAACAAGTCAGTTTCCCAGGCTGTGCTTGACACACTGCTCCCAAACCACAGAACCAATCCTATACCTGGACTTGCTGGCAGAAAATGCAAAACTCAGCAACTGGACTCCAGCAAGATAAAATATGGGGGTGTGGACACATGGCTCCTCTTATCATTTTTTAGGGGCTCTGATCTGTTTATTACCACATGGGTTTTTCAACAAGCTTCAAGATGAATTCACTTGTACTATATGTATCTGCCTTAGAGACCAGCCTCATCTTTCAAAATTAGCCAAGGAAATATAAGCATGACTTCTTCACAAGTTTAATATGAAAAGTTATAGTTATGCAGAAGACAAACAGAGGACTTGATGCTGGATGCAAATGGTTGATAAGACCTTGCTAACTACTAGATGGTTCTGGCTTGGGAAACTGACTGTTCCTTTAACACTATGCGATTAACAAGTGTGTAATATCTTAAGACATAGACGTGGTTTACAGCTGACATACTGCCTATTGTACATTTACAGTCTGGCTGTTGGAACAATTGCTGGACATGCTTCAGTCCACCCTAATCTCTGTGTGGTTTGGGTTGATGCTCATTCTGACATCAACACTCCTCTGACATCTCCAAGTGGCAACCTGCATGGGCAGCCTGTCTCATTCCTCATTAAGGAGCTCCAAGATAAGGTAAAAAAACCTGCTTCCTTAACTTAGGGCTAGTTTCAAGCTTGGCAGTAATAAATCTGCAATCATTTCAGCCAAGAACAGTTTGTTTACCAGGAGTCTATTTCCTCTATACAGTGAAAGGCAAGACCTCTCTGGAGACTATTGGTCAATTTTCAAAGACATGGATGCATAAACAACTCCTGATTTTGATTTGCGCCCAAACCTCTTATTTTCAGACATGCTGCTGCATTTGCAACAGTTTTCATGATTTATAGCAGCTTGTGGAAATAATTGATGCATGCGTCACTTTTTTGACATACAGTAAGCAGGACCTAAGTGCTGCATACTACGTTGACTGTGATTAAAAGTTAGGTCACCTTTTAGCTGGTCTAACTTTAATGAACAACTTGTGGAAATGCACCAAAACAGTTGTACAAGTCCCAGGGATAGTTATGAAAATTATCACCACATGTTTGCTGAAAATTGCCTTTTTATACATAAAAATAAGTCAGAGAGTTACTATGATGAATATCTCATGAACAGTTGTTTCTATAAAAATCCAACTTTTATCAGGCACACTTATTATAAAAATCATTTTCAATATACTTGGTTTTTATTCATTTTGGAGACTGTTGATTTCAAATAAGGTGGGCAGATTAAGGTATGGTTATATTGGTTAACTGACCACTCTAAACTACTTTGGTAGTAGACTATGTCATAGTGGTAGTAGACTATGCCATATGTAGTATGCTTCGTCACAAAATGTAACATTATCTGAACAAAGAGAGTTAATTGACTGAATACAAAGGCAGCCACTCACACCCCCTCTGGATGGATCGGAGAACATGGGCCAGTTGTGACAACTCCAGTATTGGGATGGGCATAGGGTCTCAAAGGAAAATAGTGTGTTTGGTTTACAGATTGCAAAATTATAATGAAATGCTGGTGTTCAACACTTCAAATAGTTAGAAAAAGTAGGCAATTTCATACCTTTGTAAGTAAAAACTTTATTTTTATACTAGGGTAAACATGTCATTTGGATCAAAGATCAAGTTTACAAGACAGCCCTGTAAGAAAGATGTACAAAGTTTACAATGTTACAATGAATAACATAAAAGAATATAGATTAGTAAGAAAACACTAAAGACTATAAACAACTGCATTTAGAGATACAACGTACCTAAAGAAAAACAAACTATACAGACAATAAACTTAACTTACATTATTATACATACCTGACATTAGGAACAATTACATGAATGACAAAACCATTCATTTATTGCATGCCTGAATAAAGAAAGTTCAGAAATTTCATGAATGGGGGTGAGTTTATTCCAAATAGCAAATTCCCTTTGAACTAAGGTTTTGTCACCAGATTTATTTACACTAATCCCAGAAGTAATCTTGTTTAAATAAACTGAATGAGTTAGAATCTTCTTATGGTCATTACTAGGAAGAAAAAGACGTTTTGAAAAGGGGTGCAAGGGAAAAAAATGTTTCATTTTATGGATTAAAGTTGACCACTGCCTAGTGTCAACTAGGTCCAAGGGTTGCCATTCCAGACTGGACAACAGCAGACAGTGGTGTGTTCTATAATCACCTTTCAAATCATATTGTGCAATATGGTAATACATTTTATCTAATCGATCTAACAGTTGATTATTGGCCATTCTATAGACTAGCTCCCCATACCTTAAATTTGGTAAAATCAATTGTTCAGCTAATTTCTTTCTATCTTCCCTGTTTATGAAGTTGTTTTTTCTCCTTAAAGCTCCAATTTTCTTGTTTACCTTGTTTATAGTAACTGTTATATGTTGGGAGAAAGAGAGATACGAGTCGAATATCACTCCTAGATAACAATAATGATCAACAATCTCCAATTTGGATCAATCTATCATACTAATTTCAAGCAAAGGAGAAATATCATGTTTTTTTTAAACTTAAAGTGCATTAGTTTAGTCTTTTTAATATTCATGGCAAGCTTTGACCTGGTGAACCACCCCTTAACCAAAGAAAAAATCAGACTGCAGATTGAACAGAAGTTCAGTGGCAGTGCGGCTAGAGACAATTAAAGCTGTATCATCAGCATACAGCCTAATGGTTGTATGTTGCGTCACTGATGGTAGTTCGTTGTTAAAAATGAGGAACAACAGGGGTCCCAAAATGGACCCCTGACGTACCCCTCTAGAATCTGCTCTTGGTTTAGACACACTGCTGCCGACCTCAACTCTCTGGGATCGACCGATCAAGTAAGATAGTAACCACTTTAAAGGACCTTCATTAATTCCCAGATGCTGCAGTCTGATCACTAATAACGGGTGGTCCATCAGGTCAAAGGCCTTAGAAAGGTCCACAAAAATCACCCCTGTCTCCAAACCTGAACTCAGTGACTTATTTATAAGATCACTGGATTCTAACAGTGCTGTAGTTGTGGAATATCCCTCTCTAAATCCAGATTGGAAAGGAGTTAACATTTTGTATTTTGTCAAATAGTCTGTAATCTGGATGGAAATCAATTTTTCCAAACACTTGGACAAAACAGGCAGCAAAGCTATCAGTCTATAGTTGTTAATATCAGTCTTGTCTCCTTAATTGGAAATTGGTTTGATCTTACTCTCTTTCCAGAGTGAGGGGAAATGATCCATTTGTAAACTCCAGTTGAATATACAAGTAATCATAGGAGCTATATAAGGGGCAGCCAACTTAGAAATTTACCTTCCGTCTCATCACAACCAGATGATTTGTGAGAATTAATTTTATTTAATTCTTTGTAAACATTTAATGTAGTTAGTTTTTTAAATCTGAAGGAAGTTTGGTTATCCATAATCTTAATATGAGTGTGTATTCATTATTTAACATTTTGAACTGAGAAAAATATGTATTGTGATAAATCAGTAAAAAGTAATTTAATAAATTTGACACTTCATCTGGATTCTCTATTGTATTATTATCAACCTTCAGTCTCATGTTTGCCTGGGAGGTCCTCCCTCCTGGGTTAGATAATTGCCTAACTATTGTCCAAAAACTTTTGGGATCTACTGAGTTAACAATTTTGTTTCTGTAATAGTGTGATTTAGCATTATATATAAGTGTTTTACATTTTGTTACGCAATTGTTTAAAGACTACCCATTCTGCACTCAATTTAGTCTTTAAGGCTTTTTTTTCCAGATTCTGTTTTTGATTCTGATTTGTTTTAGAATTTTTTCATTTATCCAGGGCAGTCTTGGAGGTTTACTTTTAAATTTGATTTTAGGGGCATGTTGGTTACAAATAATATTAAAGATGTCGGTAAAATAATCAACAGCTACATCCAAATCAGGGATTAGCCTGCAACAGTCCCAGTTCTCCCCTTTTATACTGTCCACGAATTTGTGTTCTGAAAAATTATGAAAGTCTCTAACCCAATTTTGTACAGGATGAACTATATTAAGGGAGAAATGTGACCTAGGCAGGGCTATCCAAACTGGGTTATGGTTACCTAAGTAGGGTGACAAGGTTCCCACAGCTTTAATCTGTAATCGGGTAGAGGCAAAAGTCAAATCTAGGGTTGACTCATTAGTGAAATTGGTAGTATAATGGGTGGGAGTTTTTATATACTGTTTTAGGCCCAGGGGAGTAGTTATTTCTTTTAGGAGCCTTCTGAGAGAGTTTAACTAGCTACAGTTCAAGTCCCCTATTAATATACAAGATTTGTCCTTCACAACAAATGGTTTTTCAATATGTAACCCCTAGGCGACGCTGCTCCTAGAGTTACACCCCTACCTTGCCTGGCCCAAACAATGTTGAGGGGCCTGGGTTCCCAAAACTTACTTTTGACTGGTTCTTTTCATAAGGTTTCATAATGCGCAGTGCCTCCACCCAGACTTTTACTTTTAAGTGGGCTAGCTGTTACCTGGTACAATCCACTGGGATGTCATATCACCCACCATTACCTTTTCCCACCTCAACACATGACCCAATAACATTTCCCCACATTTCAGACATTTTTTTATTTAACAATTGTCTGCAGTAATATGCTCATGACAGCCATTTGCAAAAACAGTAACAACAATATTTATTTAGGGGGCATAGGAGTTAGAAATTGGGGAAACAGGAGGAGTGGAGATTATGCATTATATTTACAAATGTCTGATTGATTTGGTGGATTGGTTCAAATTTGGTTTGTGCTGGTGAAAACCCTCCAGCTGGGTAGATACTAGTTGAGCAGAACTCACAAACATATTAGACCAATGGGAATGACACCCAGAGCCCTGGCTATCTAGCTGCATACTGATAATCAGATGTTACACATTGCATTAACCCCACCACTGGTACCAGTTCACAGACTTGCATGAAACCCCGCAATCTCACACCTTACCCTGGGTACCCAGTTACCAATGTCCTGGATGGTTGCAGGCTTGGTGGACGTTGCAGCTGTGGCATTAACCAGCTTTAATTTAAAAGAGACGAAAGCATTTTTTAACTGTGAAGCATTTTAACAAACAAACAACTTTTTCACTTTAGCAGTAGTGCAGAGGTTGTCCTGTGGTTAGCAGTAGAGTAGGGGCTGCCGTGCATTTGGCAGACTGAACAATTCAGGTGGAGGTAACCAGCCAGTTATGTTGCTTGGAACCTGGATTGGCAGTCCTGAATATTCAGCACATTTGTAAGTTTGTCACATCCAGCACATTCATTCATATTTCATGACATAATCAGGCACAATCACAGAAGGGGAATGCTTTCCACCAGGGCCATTCAGCATACCATATTAAACAAGGTGGAAAGCTGTCATTTCCAGGTTATATAGAACAGTCTGAATTAACTTTGGGGTCTCAGTCTGTTAATGTGGCATTGCGGCTATGGCTGGTGACTCCATGGGACAGCTTGACCAGATAGTTAGCACAAGTACATATCAGCACATTACCAGTCTGTCCTGGGCTCACTATGGTACCCCAGAACAGTCTCGGCCAGCAAAAGTTACTACTCTGTCTTGGGCTCACTATGGGTACCCCCAGAACAGTCTCGGTCAGCTAACAGTTTTACAATAGGGGTCCATCCCTGCTGGGCTAAGGTTATATGCAGCAGTAGGGTGCAGACCCAATGGACAATCACAAATCAGCAGAAACAATTCAACAGAGGTCCACCTGTGCTGGACTTAGTTTATGCACAGCTGAGCAGGGTGCAAGCCAAAGAGTGATCTTCAGTTGAACAGTTACTTGGGCAAGGCTGCCCCAATTTGGCAAGGTTTCTTTCTTTCTTGCACCAGGGGGTACAAGAGTACTCACTCAGGCTCCTCGCTGTAGAATTTCCATGATGAAGGCTCCCGAGTGCTTCAGTTCTCTCACAACTGAGGATTTTCAGTTCTTTCACAGCTGCGTGATGTCATCTGAGTTCAGGTCCACATCTTTCTCCAACATGGAATGGAGGGCTAGCACCAGGGGGTCATTCTGGCAACCCCCAGGCTAACAGGAACTCATAAACTAAATAACTTTAACCGCTAAAGAAGGCAACACCCCCTCCTGGATGGAAAGGATCAGCTGAATCTGCAGACTTGGCTGCATGGCTGGGGGCCAGAGCCCCCACCCCATAGGGATTCCCACTCAAATCTGCTGAAAGCCTTGAAACAGTCTCTTATAGGGCTCTCCTGAGGCTCCTGATTGGCTGAAGCTTTTGGGTGCATAGCCTCCAATTGGTTGGAGGGCCTGTCAATCAAAAAAATGAATTATGCATGAACCTCACTTGATGCACTGTTGGTTTGATGTTTTGGCACCTGAAATTAGGTCCCTGCAGTTCGCCTTGACTACTTGGCATTTTCCCATGAGCTTTGGCTAATGTCCCACAAGTCCTGGGTTTATTATTCAAGCTGTCTGAATGGCTGTGGCTGCTGGTAATGGCTGCTAAAAACACACAGTCTCTTAAGCAGAATAGGTACAGTCTCAAACAAAGTCCTGGTGCAGCCAGAATGAATTAGATATTTGCCCCAATGCCCCACAGTTCAATAGCACCGGTTGTGTACTTGCTATCACTGCACAGGTTCACTAGATTGCTCACTCCATTTTCCTGTTGCTGCTGCCAATATTTGAGCTCCCTGACATGTAGCAGCAGAGAGGCTGTTTTTCTGAGTCCCATTAGTTGCTGATGCAGCCAGAAGCAAAGCATTCAGTTATTTTAAACACTCCCCCTGAGACATTTTCCCTTAAACATACACTGCAGCTACAATATTATGTTCACCTTTCTTTTCCCATTTTCTGCCACAGCTAAGAACAAGTTGCCCCGGGGGCAGACACAAACCTTCATGAATATCCAAAGTAATCGGGGCCCTGGCTCATTAATATTCACGAGCTCCAATCAAAAACAGTTTGTGAATCTCTATTTATTAAAGTAAGTGAGCGCTTATGGCCCTGTCTGTGGTCACCAGGTCCCAACTCCCATTTACTACATAGGGATCCTGGGACCAAAGGAAAACTCACCAGAATGATTGCAAATACAAGTGGCTAGATCGAAGGCACTGCCCAGGCCTGTGTGATCCCCACTGCACTGAGATGCATGGCTGGGAGGGCAATCACGGTTGTGCTTTTTGATTCCCGGAGGGCTGGAATTACTTCTTTGGGCTGCTGTTATGGGGCACAGGGTACAAACAAGACCTGGGGACAGAAAAAAAAAAGTTATGCAAGAAATTACTGGTGGCACTAAGGAGAGCAGCATAGGAACTACAGGGCTGCAAGTAAGCCCCGATTTGGCAGGGGGTTACAAATATAGGAAATGTCCGGCTTATACAGAACTCTTCTTTATTAGGTGCCTGAGTAGACTCAGGAGGCATACCATATGATTCCACTTCACAACTTGTGTGCAGCAGATAACAGTTTATATAATAGCACAGCTTACTATGTCCATAAAAAACATCTCGGAGGACCGTGTCATGATGCCGACAGATCAGCATGCAAGTGACACGTATGTGTACAATCATGTCACTCCTCCTTCCTGCCAACAGCCTGTCTCCTTAGGAATGGAATGGCACCAACATTTTATTATGACGTGAATCTAAGTAGTTTAATTTGGTGTGTTTGTGATAATAAATTCTGCTAGCTGAAACCATGGATGATGCAGGCTATTGAACCAGAATCATTTCAATAAAATTTCTGTGGATAGTAACAAAAAGAAGATGTGACATCTGGTTTCTAATACTGCATGGGACTCTACTGTGCTGTTTGAAATTGGGAAAGTAAAACTTGGTCTGGTAAGACACTAAACGAAAAGTCTCCTGACTATTCTTTACTAAGCTGGGCATATAGACTGTTTATGGCTGAGCAAAAGTTGCAAAGTGAAATCATATGGTATATCTAAATTCCCTGCCATAGTGCATCTTATATTCCCTCAGGACCACAGTAGAGTTTGGATGCATTCTGACACACCTAGCTCTCCATCTAGTAACTTGGACTCAGGAGGCATGGGGTTAAGGAACACTGATATGTTTAACAGTACCTTAAAGAGCTACTGACGCCTTAGAGAAAACATTGAAAAACATAATAATTAGGTACAATCCTATTTGTATTCCATTTATATTTTACATATTTCTCTTCCTCATTATTTATTACTGAGTAAATGTGTATAAATAAATAATAGTTGAGCTTATCTACTGTACCTCTATAGCTTACTCCCTACTTCAAGTCATAATCCTGTGTTGTGACATCACAAGCTGTTGCTATGGGAGTAACTGTGATGTCATAAGCAGTGCATTATGATGTCAGGTAGGGAGAAGGCACGAGGAATAGATGAACTCTTCAGAAGCAAAGATCCTGTTTTTTTGCAAATAACCTCAGTAATAAATAATGTGGAGGAGAAATACAAAAATAATGTGAAATACAAGCTGAACTGTGTCTAAAAATGGTGTTTTGTTAGTTCTCTTGAAGGTGTCAGCTGCTCTTTAAAACAAATGTAATAGCCACATCATCATTTGAGTTAAGTAGTTTCATGGTTTATTTAAAAAGCAGCTGACGCCATTAGGATAACCTTTTCAAAACACAATATTTAGACACCATCCAACTTGTATTTCACATTAGCTCCATATTCCTCCTCCACAATATTTATTACTGAGGTCATTTGCATGAAAACAGGATATTTGCTCCTGAAGAGTTCATCATTTTCTGCTGATTTCTCCCTACCTTAGGTCATAATGCACTGCTTCTGACATCACATCTACTCCCATGGCAACAGACTGTGATATCACAGCATAGGATTGTGACTTCAGGTAGGGAGTAACTTATACAGGCAGATGAACTCTAACAGATAAAGAGCATGTATTCATGCAAATTTCCTCAGTGATAAATTATGGGGAGGATAAATATATAGAACATATGTGAAATTCAAGCTGAATCATACCTGAGTATTATGTTTTTTAAAGTTTTCTTTGAGATGTCAGCAGCTCTTTAAGATGGTACACGTTGTATTACAGATGCTCCCACCTAGGATGCAGCACAGATAGCAGCCTTACATTCATTATTAGACCTGAGAGTGGCAGCCTTGGGCAATTTAGTTGCTTTGTAGTTGATATGAACACCTAGTCTGTGTGCAGACATTGAGGTGGCCTATTTCTTCAGACATGGACAGAGAACTAAACCCATTGTAGGCAGCTGGCTCCTTTGGGTAAAGCTACTGATTGGTGGAGGGGGAACTGCACTTGGGAGAGAACTGTATGTTCTTAACTTTCTGCAAGACCCATACAGTGACACTGAACTTTATTCCCAATGCAGTTTCCTTCTCACTGAGCATTGCTCATAGTTCAGGGAGACCTAACACACTAGGACACACTGTACAAGATTGGAGACTTTGGGCCATGGTGGGACCCTTCTGCCCCCTAGTACCTTATCCCAGTAGCCCATCTGTCAGTACTACAGCCATGCCTCTCTCATGGCCAAGACCTTTCAGCTCAGTCTTTCATATCTCTGGCACTCTGGGGTCACCCAGCTAGTGACTTGGGACTTCTTGGAGGCATCAGCTTAGGCGGGTTCATGTCTACACCCTTACTGGATACCAAAACACATCTTATTAAGAAAAAAAGAAACAAACTCTGGAGCTCCCAGGCACATGCAGTACTTGTAATACACCTGCTGTTCTCTAGCAGGCTTTCCCTGACCTTCCTGCTCCAACAAGATGCTGCCCCTTTTTATCCTTGGAGAAATGAGAGGACCATAAATGGGATGCTAACTGTACCATTACCTCAGATGTGGGAGGTGGTGGGTTACAGTGATACTGAAGAGATTTTTTAGTGTTCAGGAAAAACATTCACAAGTTGGTATCAGAAGAACTCAGTTACACCAAACCTGCCCCTCCCATCTTATGTTAATGTGACCTGAAGTTATCACTGATCTCACCAGCATCCCATAAGGTCAGGAAGCAGTCTGTTGCCTGCTAGTTCTTTTCCATCTGAAGAAAGTTTATATTAAATTATAGGTGTTCAAATACAGGCAAAAACATTATTTATTATGAAATCAGAACTACAAACCTTTGAGTCATAGACTCCTTTGCAAAGGCTCCACATCAGTTTGTACAGTACATTAAAAACAATCAGTTAATACAGTACATGAGCAATGACAGTGCTAACAAGAATCATAAAAAAGGGGTACGTAGCCAACAATATGAGGGATGAATGCAAACCCAGAGATGTGATGCCGACAGGAGATTCAGTAATAAAATCACATAATGAAAACCTTGCAGCTGCTATATTGACTAATTCTCACCATTAATTATTTCAAATCTTTAAAAAATGCTAAACCTGACTGGGAACATGAAAAAGGGATATCTTGCAAGGCTGTCAAAAAAGGGTAAGCTAAAGCAGAGTAGAATGAATTTTGACTTTGAAGTCACCTCATCCTTTAACAAAGGGTTTGCACTCTAGTTTAACTGGCCAGTTGACCTAATATCTTTCTGATTTTCTGTGTGTCTGTCTCCTGTTTTATAAAGTTTATTGTTAAGTCTGAGTATCTCCTGATCCATTAAAGAGTCCCTGACATTATTGGGAAAACTTTGAAAAATGTGAGATTTAGATGCAATTCAGGTTATAGTTCATGATTTTCTAAATTATTTTGTCCCCTATTTCTCTATTACTAAGGGCAGTTACATAAAAACAAGAGCTCTGTCCCCCAGGACTTTATTTACTTTGACTGTTTGTCTACACATGTCATAATCCCCTGTGAATGACATCATAATTATCTCTAAAGCAACAGCCTGTGATGTCATAAACAGAACTGTGATTTCATGTGCAGACAAGCAGCGA
The DNA here is from genome assembly GCA_016271365.2 of Neoceratodus forsteri. Taxonomy (NCBI): domain Eukaryota; kingdom Metazoa; phylum Chordata; order Ceratodontiformes; family Ceratodontidae; genus Neoceratodus; species Neoceratodus forsteri. The sequence goes on from CM057449.1 coordinate 1,746,739,194, forward strand.
GAGAAACTTAGGCAGACATCTTGCTTGCATGCAAATTTCCTTAGTATTACGTAAAGAAGGGTGAGAATTACAGAACAAGTCTGAAATATAGGCTCGATTCTGTCTAAATATTAACATTTTTCAATGTTATCCCAATGGCATCTGGCACAATCTAGTTTAAGAAGAGGGTGAGGACTAGAGATACAGCGAAATAAAATTTTACAGGTAAAATTGTGGCAAAATTGACAATTTTGCCATGTAAAATGTTTTGTGAAATTGTGGCAAACTTTTGCAATTTTGCCCACAATTTCCCCGCCGGCCACTGCAGTTCCACAAATGTTGATGTCTATTGGTCCCTACTGGCCAATTACTGGCTGTAATTGAATTAAGCCCCCCTCAGTTACCCTGGCCCCCTCATTTCTTTTTATTAATGAAAAAAATCAACCCCCCACTCCCTGGTGTCTAGTGGACCCCACACCCTGTCATCATGAGCTAGCACCCACCCCACTCCCCCCAGTACCCTGACCGGGCCACCAGCAGAGCCCTCCACTCAGCTCCATGGCCGGCAGCCCGACTGAGTGTGTGAATGAATGAGTGTGTGCTTGTACAAGCATTAGCTCATTCATTCAAAGGCTCAGTCATGCTCAGTCAGGAGAACTTTGGCCAGTGGCACTTTACATTTCACCCACAGGAGGTGAAATTATGCCCACAGGTGGTGAAATTTCACTGCGGGTGGTGAAATTTCATCTGTGAGTGGCAAATTTTGCCGGTTTCCGGAAGAAATTTTTCTCGCTTCAGGGGATAAAATTTTGCAATTCATCCTGTGAAATTTTTCACGAAATGTGCAAATTATGGGAAATATTTCACGGAGCAAAATTTTCCAATTTTGCATAACACTAGGGAGGACCAACATGAAACTATTAAACTGAATAAGAGAAGGTAGCTGCAGGGATGATGGTTTTTCATGATGTTCCCCATTCATGTTAGGGGATCCAGTAACAAGGAGATTACAGGGTGCCTGGACTGGTAGGGCCAGCAGTGGTATTCTGTAATGAAATTAACATTTCCTGAACAGTAGGCCATTCTCAGTTTGCAAATCAAACGATGCAGCTGCATGTAGGATTAAAGTTTTGTTGTTGTTCCTAGAAAATAAAACATGTGCTATCTTTATGGTGTTTGTTACACTCATGTTTGAGCCACAAAGTAATGAAATTAGAATATATTTTCCATTCTTTTCCAGATGCCAGAGGTCCCAGGATTTTCATGGGTAAAGCCATGTCTGTCCTACAAAGACATTGTATACATTGGATTAAGAGATGTGGATGAAGGAGAGCAGTGAGTCCATCCATTTTCCTTTTTACACTAGGAGTTGCTTATGAGAAAATAGTGCATTTACTTTGTAGCATATATACAGTAATTTTTCTCTTTTTAGATACTCAAAAGGAATGACTTTGTACCTGGTACTTTAATCATTTGTAACATTTCATGTGTTCCATGCTATTGTAGAAGGACTTGACCAGGAACAGCAAGGTTTTGTAAAAGTGAGATGCTGTACCTCTAATTTACTGATTTTTTATGAACAAATAGAGCAAATACCTGGACAACAATATACCTTGTGATATAGTCTATTTAGACGCCTCCAAAGCCTTTGATTTGACCTCATAGTGGGCTATAGTAGACAAAATGGTTGATCTAAAAATAGACACTGTCCTTGTAAATTGGGTAGCAGAATAGCTCTTGAACAGAAGACAATGTGTTACAGTTAAGGTTATGTGTCAGGGGAGGGATGTATTCTGAGTGGTGTCCCATAGGGCTCAGTTCTGGGCCCTGTTCTTTTCAATATTTTTATATCTGACATGACCTCCCAACTTGACTGTATGACTCTTAAGTACACAGATGATACAAAAATAGGTGCGCCATGTAGTACCTTGGATAATTCAGCCAAATTGCAAGATGACATATATAAAATTGCACTATAGACCCACACTTGGGACATGTTATTAAACCTCGATAAATGCAAAGTAATGCATCTGGGTCGATGAAACAATAAGTGTAAGTATTACATTGATGGTCACTTGATTGTTAAAACTGACTGTGAAAAGGACTTGTGCGTGTCAGTCATGAAGAACTTAAGTTCACAGCATCAAGTTATAGAGGCCACAGGTAAAGCCAACAAAGTAGTTTGGTCAATTAAGAAAAACATCAGATCTAGATCTAGTGATGTTTTGATTCCACTATATACAGTAGGTGATACGTATGGCTCTACTTGGGATACTCTTCTCAGATCTGGAACCCATATAAGGTGGGGGAGAGACACAGGTTAGAATGTGTGCAGTGTAGGTTCACTAAAATAGTCAAAGGTTATTATGATATATCCTATGAAAACAGGCTTAAATCTCTTCAACTTATGTCCTTGGAAACACACCAAGCACGTGGTGACATACTTTTTTGTATGATGTGCTACAGGATCACGAATTAAATGTGTGAACTAGAGGTTGATTTTAAGGATAACAGTTTTTAAATATTCTTACAGTTAAAATAGCGAACCTATGGACCACATTACCATATTATGTAATATTAAGTAAAAGTAAAAGTGACTTCTAATCTAGACTTGATAAATATATATTTGAAGGAGATGTCTTGAGGTATTATGTATAAGGATAGAACATTTAAGGGCTTCTGCCCCTTCTTTCCTAGTTTCACTTTAGTATGAACCTTAGTAGTATGAACCTAATGTGCTGTAGTTTGGACTCTAGTTTTATACGTGCATGTAATGACAGTAGAAACTGTTGTCCCCAGTGCCTTCTCTCAACATCTATTGGCTGTACCTTACTATTACTGCGTATATTCATGGATACATAGTTAAACCATATTTTAATTCTTTTTCTGGGAGATGTAACTTTGATAGAACTATAAACTGTATCATCAAGAAATATGATTGATAAGAAAACTGCGCTTTTTTTGCTTAATAAGCCTTCAATAGCAACATACCACTAACTTTCAACTTACATAATGACAATGAGTTGGCATTATGTAAACATCTTATGGTGATGATTATACAGGAATTTTTCTTTTCTAAACGTATCTGCAGAGTGGTTTTAGACTTAATATATTCTAATCTAGACCCAAAGACTTCTTTTAAATAAAAATATGCAGTCATGAACATCTATTTCATTTCACTAGATATACTGTACATGTGGCAGATATTTGCAAAACTAAGACATACTGTGCAGCCTGTACTCATACAGACCTATGTTAAAAAGCTGTGGCTAATACCAGCAATGCCTGCTTGCAAGTTTTAAGATTTAAAGTGTTATGTTTAGTGAGTAAAGGCCCCGCCTCCCAAATTTTCTGCGTGTCTGCCTGCCTGTCGCCATCATTGTCTCCTAAAGTGGTATTAATTTTATAACTTATTAATCTCTCTCTCTCTCTATAGTAATATTTTTATTTGGTTTGGTGCTGGCATTGATAATGAAATTATTTTGCTGAAACAAGACATCCAGAACAGAGCACATAATGAGGGTTAGAAAATGAGAAGAACATTTCCCAGCCTCTGATTGACTGAGAACCCTGTCAAGGGGTACCTTTATTGCCAACAGAGACTGGGAAATAACAAGTTCCTGTGCCAGTTGCCTGTTTATCTGGCCATATTCATGTTCCAGTCTTAGGGCCCAATTCTAGAAGGGTTATACCTGGCATAACTGCAGTTGTGCAAGTAGAATGGCGCATGTAGCAACTTACGCCAGCAGTTGTGACATGCGTGATTCTACATAGTGGTCTGTGACATGGTGCAGGCCGCTTGCACCAAACAGCAGTTATGCCACATAAACCCCCTGCGACATAGCGCTAGTGGGTTTACGGCAGCAGTTGCACCCCATTCTAGAAGGGCAGCCATAAAGTGCCCACATCGGGATTCTACAAGAACCCCTAGAGGAGATCCAGCAAGGTAAGTTATACTAGCATTTGGCTGGCATAACTTACGGATGCCGCCGGGGGTCCTGTAGACCTGTCGGCTGTCCAGCGGACAGTGCACGGTTTCCCTCCCCCCCATTCCCAGCACACCCCAGTGGGGCCCCACAGGGCTACCCATACCCCCAGCCCCCTGAAACAGCCATTGGCAGGAGCCCCATAGGGTGGTGCTGCCATCCCCCCACCCATGTCCCTAACCGTGAGTCGCCCGCCGCATATGCAGCAATAATCCAACCCTGGTAGTCTGGTGTCCCCCCCAAACTGTACATAAATAAAATAATGAATCCCATTGCCCTGGTAGTCTAGTGGCCCCCTCAGACTGTACATAAATAAAAATGAATCCTCATTTCCTGGTAGGCTAGTGGTTCCCCAACCCCCGAGACTGTACACAAATCGAAAGAAACCTATTTCCCTGGTCTAGTGCCCCTGAACTATACATTAATAAAAAAATGAACTCCGTTGTTGGCTGTGCCAGTTGCCAGCTGAGGACGGGTGGGGGTGCTGATGGCTGCATGGCTGGGTGGGGGTGGGGGCACGTGACACTAGGGAAATGTGGTTTCTTCATTATTTATGTACACTTCAGGGGGTGGGAGGCCACTAGACTACCAGGGCAACGGGATTCATTTTTATTAATGTATAGTGGGGGGCACTAGACTACCAGGGCAACGGGGATTGATTTCTATTAATATACAATTGGGGGCACTAGACTACCAGGGATACAGGACTGTACATTTTTTATTACACAGTTCGTGGGGGCACTAGACTACCAGGGCTACTTATCCGCTGCATTTGCAGCTGGTGATTAGGGGGTTGGGGTATGGGTGGGGAGGGTTGACCGCGCCACCCTGCTGTTGCAGCTAGTGACATGCTCACCAGGTACGCCCATAGTTTTGCATATCTGGCCGCATGTCACAAGTCACAGGACTTAGCTGCGATGACCCTGTCCCTACCAAAATAGGGTACAGGGTCAATGTCACAGGTGCAGGTGGTGCAAGTTGCATTCAGTGGCAACTTGCGCCACCTTCTAGAATTGGGCCCCTAGAATTTACAAAAAGTTTGCCAGCTGCAATTCTTTTCTTCACCAAGAGTGCTAATGACTGATGGAGGCCACCCCTCATGTGTTACAGGAACTGTATTTAAAGGCAGATTTTTTTTTATCATTTAACTGTATCCTCCTTACAGCCACAGTCCTGCCCACATCCAGCCACTGCTCCACTCCGCTGCCACCCCCAAAGCTCACGTGCCCAGCTGACAGATGCAGCTACACCTACAAAAGGGGTCCCCCATGGCCCCCGCGCCCTGCGAGGAAACCAGTACTGGCACATGCCTCCAGACATCATTGGCCGGCGGAGCTGCGGCCATCAAGCTGCCATGGACCGTGCTGCCATTTCACGTGTTCTCCCCCTTTGGGATCGTGGACATGCAATGACGTCTATGCACATATGTGCAGAGGTCTGCCGTGACTCCCCCCCTCAGTTACACCATCACTTGCGGTACCTCCGGGCATCCCCAGGGGTCACCGCAGCATGGTGTACAGTCCCCTACCTTCCCCAGGACTGGGAGAGCTGTCTCCAATGCTCAATCCCAGTCCTCCCCTGCCAACCCCTGATGACCCAAGCTCACCCCCAAACCCAGGTCACCAGCCTAGCTTGAGGTGTGGCGTCCAGCGCCTCAACCTTCAGCACCACCAGGCCGGTCGTCAAAGGTAGATTGTAATAAAACTGATAAATTATTTAATACCACGATTGTGTTCAGCAGCTGCCATCTGATCATGCTCCTAACAGCTGTCCAGTAACTACAGTCCCGACAGGGACTCCCAACCAAGTATGCACAATTTACAGATCTGTGATATTCCCGATCATTACCTCAGTAACAAAAAGTAACAATTTGCTAAAAAATAGTTTCTGCTTTCTAGAGTATTACTCGTAGTGCAAACTTACATTCTCCCATCTCATGCTCATTTGCTCTGCTGTTTCCACCACATTCAGGCCCTGATTACTGTTATCTGTAAAATAAGTTTAAAACCACAGACTGCAGCTCTACTTTGGGAGGGGTGGGATGAAGGTGCGTGTTTGTGGGGGGGACATAAAACAGAAGCTGGATGCATGATCCCCCTCCCAAATGGCACAGAAAAACAACACCATTTACAGGCAATTCTGCTGATTTTACATTAAAAAGTCATATTTATTGGCTTCTTTTTCCTTCTTTATTTTTTAAACATTTCATTTAAAATTTAGGCAAAAATAATGTTTTTAAGCTCAATAGTACCCTATAGGGTGGGCAGTATGGGCTATACTCAACTTTCCAAGGGCTGTTAGGTCCTTTGCCTGTTGGATCGGACCTTATTACACCCCTGGATATTCCAGTATAAGCCAATACTGACCAAAATTGTGGGTATTATTGCAAGCATAAACTCCAGGTATGGGCTGGGGCTCAACGTGAGGTGAACCTTCGATTAAATATTGCATAGGCTTCACAATGATACAGTATCACTTCATAGTTCTTTCTTTTGATGCACTACAATAAATACCTATATTTATTTACTGTTCAGTTATTTGTGATTTTATTTGTGTACCACAGTGTGTTCCTTTTTGGTCTTGATGGGTGTTTTGTGGTTGCAGGAAACCCCTTGCCTGTCCATGTTGGCACCTGGATTCTTGATTGTTCCATTTTGTTTATTCTAAACAGCTAAAATGCAGTTTGAGGTTATTAGGGCACCATTTGGTTTTGTTGATAACTTTTGTACTTCTTAGAGGACAGATTATACTCCTTTACATAGTCTAGCAATATAAGAGTATGTGTGGCATCATACAGCTTGCATCATCTGAGCCCGGAGACAGAACTTTGTAATGTTCATTTTCAAAGTCTGCAGTGTGGTCATGCTCTACTTGTCTTCCCATTGACAGATTTATTTCTTTGCTGAAGAGATTCCTGTTTCAGTTACTGCGGCTATGTTTCCGTTGTTTTCACTATTGTTTTATTATTTTGTAAATATACTAATTTTGCTCGGTATTCTGTATTATTTGATATTAGTTTTGATCTGTTTTAGTGGGGTTTTTTTTACTGGTTCCTTGTCAATTCCTAGAACTGAGAGAACCATGGATTTCACTAATTCCCAGTTCAGGGTTCATGGAGTCAAATCAAACAAAAGTAAATAAATATAATTGTTGTTTAAATTGAGCATAATTTTTTAAATGGATGTACTTTTTTTTCTCCAGTACAAATTTAAAATGATTTTTTTGCCCCCTCCTCTATCAAATTGATATGACAGGGAAGCCTAAAAGGAAAACATGGCCTGCAGAATTCAAAAGGACAATGCCAGCTGTTTGACAAATATTCAGTGTCCCTTTACTGGTTGTGCCTGTTCACAAACCTTATCTCATTAACTACTTATGTGCTGCTAGAGGGGTATAATTTGTACATAAAATGATTTTTTTGCTAAAAAAAGAGTGATAAGGCACTACACCTTATGTGCCACTGCCCGCTGCTTCCTGCACATCCACGAAAGTGCTATGGCACTGAATCATGCTGAACTCATGCATGAATGTGTATGATGATTTTGGGGGGCATATCGGAAAACAGATGTGTGTACACTATGTAAAGAACTGAGCTCAGCAATACAAGTATTTTCACAAGACATGGACTATGTCATATTAAGCACATCAGCGTCAGTGCTGACGCGCATGCCTAGAGGGATGGCTTCACTTTTCAAACAAGGACTTTAATATGATGTAACCCTTGTTTTATGAAAAAACTTATATTTCTGAGTTCAGTTCAGTACGTAGTATAAACTCATCTATTTATTGTTTTGAAAATGTGTAACTGGGAAAGGTATGCTGAGCTGAAGCTCATTTCCAGGCATGACCTGGGGAGGGGAACCAAAGGGAATACACAACACAAGTAGTTAAGATTGCAAAGCAAATGCATCATACATTTGGTTGAGATTATGAAGCAGTAATCATAATAGTTACTAGCAGCTGAGATTAGAAATGGTATACACAAATCAAACAAGGTAACACAGAGCAGCTAATGACAATAGTAGTGAGGCAACAATACAACATAACAAATAAAATCAGCAAGGCTATTACTGGATGAGGAGAGCAATCTAGAGTCTGGTGCTGGCTAAGAGGGGACAGGAGCAAGCAGGAGAGAAGTGGTCATGCAAAGGTATCTTAGAGGAGAGGTGGAAAGGGGCTAGCCTAAGATGAGGGAAAGAGTTACAGATGTAGGTAGTCTCTCAGAAAAGGAGGTCTGACTCATGGATGAGGAGCATTGTGGAGTAATGGAAGAATGAGAGGTTGAAGAATAAAGAGAACAAGTGGAAGGCACCACTGGGGAGACAAGGTCAGAGAGGTAGGAGGCTAAGGATGAAAACCAAAATTTAAGAAGAAAGGAAGCACAGTGGGACAGGCATTGTAACACAAAAATGGAAGAGGGACGAGAGGGCACAGGGGAAGCTGATAAGTAAGAGGAGGGAAACCAATGGCAAAACATAAGAATAAGTGAAAGATAGGAACCAAGCTGGCTAAAGTAGATTTAGGAGCTCCCACGTACACCGCATCCACGTAGTCAAACAGCAGGAGGATCATTTTGAGAATGATCTCACTCCGGACCAGAGGAGATAGATAGGATCTATTCTTGTAGAGGGTGCCAAGATTGCTGTGTAACTGCTTTTGATGATGGCATAAATGTGGACCGATAAGTCAAGTTAACTATCTAGCTACACACCACAGTATTTGAAACAAGGGACAGTTACTAAGACTGCGTCATTGAGAATTTTGCATTCAGGAGTCAGGCTAGCCTATTAAGCCATTGGTGGGTTCCAAATTGCATGGTGACTGCTTTTCCTAGTATTAAGAGAGAGTTGTTGGCACAGGACCAGTGCTGAAGATTATCAAAATTATGCTGTACGGACTGGTCCAGGAGAGGGATGAAAGTTCTGGAGACAAAAAGTATTGTGACATCAGCATACATATGTACTGTATATATGTCAGCTGAGACACAGGCTAAGAGGAGGCCATTTAAGAAAACTGAGAATACAACTGCACCAAGGATGGAACCTTGCAGCACATCAGAGTTGATGGGGATGGGAGAAGAGAAGGATTCTTCCACCTGGACCTACTGGCTCCAACCAGAATAATAGGAGTGGAACCACTCGAGGGCAGTGACAAAGAGCCCAGCAGCCTTACATTTATCTAGAAGTAAGGGATGGGTGACAGAGTCAAATGCCTTAACCAGGGCAATAAAGACAGCAGATGATACATGACCCTGATCTATCCCTTTCTGGATGGAATTAGTGACACATGGCAGAGAGGACATTGTGGAATGGGCTTTGCAGGAGCCAGACTGAAAAGAGCAGAGGAAGAAGGAAGAGTCAAGAAAGCTAAGGAGCTGGGTGAAGACCAGTTTCTCCTGCAGTTTAGCCAGAGAAGGGAGGAGTGAAATAGGTTGATAGTTCCCAGGGGTGATGTGGTAACATGAGTTAATGCAAATGTAGATGAGAAAAACTGAGGAGCAGCAGTGAAGGAAAAAGTGGTGGTGGAAGAAGTAGAGATAGCGCACATTTATTTATTTATTTATTGCTTAAAATATCGGAATTACAACCCTTTGAGTCATAGACTCATTTGCAAAGGCTCCACGTCAGTTACAGGGGTGGAGGGGAAACATAATACAGGGATACATAAGTAGTAAAGCTGTATACAAGAAAATAACACACACTCATTTTGGACAAAACAGTACTGGCATTTCTTACCAGGTTCTAACTTAGATTTGCATAGGCAGAGGTGGTCAGTGTTCATGGCATCACTTGTTAGAGAAATGGGGGCTAAGAGTCGTGAGGGTCTCAGGAGACCCTGTGTCTGAAGTTAATGGGGTTAGGTATCATATTTAGGAGGGCAGAGCTAGTCAGAGTTACAGGTTGCAGACTCATAATTAGGTGGGATTTAAGCCTGCTTTGAACAGGGAAAAGCTGAGAGTCTGAGTGAGTCAAGGAGGTAGCGATTAAGCCATTTGGGGAGCTCGTACCGAACGATCTTGACCCATTGATGTCCCACAGAGGGGGACTTGGAATGAGAGTTTAGTAGCGAGGCGCGTATTGCGCCTGGGGGGGCTGTTTTGATTATGGGGAGAAGACCAAGTGGGCCTTTCTGGAGTTGTATTTTTTTGCTAGTATGCAGGTGTGGTACTGAAGTCTTTGAGGGAGATTTAGCCAACCAGTCAGGGCATAAAGGTCACATGTATGAGTAAGACGGTTGCTGCCGGTGACTAGTCAGCAGGCTTTATTTAGTGCAGTGTTAATACTGTGTAAAGCGGTGGGTTCTGCTGATCCATATATCGTAATCCCATAGTCAATTAGGGAGAGGACAGAGGCGGATACAGCTAGGTGCAAGGCCTGGGGGGGGTAAACAGTGTTTAACTCTATAGAGGACTCCCACTCTAGTATTAACTGTTTTGGAAAGCAGCTGAATGTGGCTATGGTAAGAGAGAGAGGTATCTAACGTGATACCCAGGTATTTGAAATTAGAGACATGTTCAAGGGGGGTTCCATGTGTGTTTTTAATTAGTAGTGTCGAATGGTTATGTGGGCTTTGTCTATGCGCAAATAACATTGATTTTGTTTAGTATAGTTGATGATTAGTCGATGCTCATCAAACCATGATTCAAGCTCCCCAAAGAAGCCCTGTAGAGCAAGTTGCAGGGCGTTAGGCTGCAGTTGTTTCCAGAAAAGTACCGCATCATCCGCATAGAGAATCAAATGGCCACTGCAAGCATTGGGAAGGGAGTTTAAAAAGAGGGAAAAGAGAAGAGGGCCAAGGATAGACCCCTGGGGGAACCCCGAGGTCACCGCTTTGGGAGTGGAGATGGTAGTATTTAACCTTACTTGCTGAGACTGGCCTGAGAGGTAGTCCTTGAACCAGGCTGTAGTCTCGGGGGCCACGTGTAGCTGTGGCATAACACTAAGCAACAGGTCGTGACTAACCGTGTCAAAGGCTTTGGTAAGGTCCACAAAGATTGCACCTGCAATGGCTCCTTGGTCTAGGGCCTCGTGTATGAACGAGGTGAGTTCGGAAAGTGCAGTGACAGTGCTGTGGCCTGTCCAGAAACTGTGCTGTGCGTGGCTTAGAAGGTTATATCTAGTTAGGTGTTCAGAAAACTGGTCAGAGACTATTTTTTCAAGTGCTTTAGAGAGAGGAGGGAATAGAGATGGGTCTGTAGTTGCTTGAGAGCGTGGGGTCACCAGTTTTCAGGATGGGAGTGATTAAGGCACTCTTCCAGGTTGAGGGGAACTGACCCAGGTAGAGAGAGAGATTGAGAATTTTTGTAAGGTGGGGAAGTATGACATCCAGTGTCAGACGAAGAAGTTTAAGATCTAGTGAGTCATTGCTGTACCGGGAATTGGAAATGGCGTGGAAATGTAATGTTTTGCTTCCAGGTTGGAGATGATTCTCAGCCTGAAGGGTAGTGAGCCTGAGCTAGAAGGAGTGTCGGGGGGGGACAGGGTGGAAGAATTTAGGAGGTAGGACATGGGAGAGGTCCGAGAATGTGGTGTTGAGGGCTTCTGCTATAGCGGTGGGGTTTTGGGTGACTTCTCCATTTATAGAGAGTTGGGAGGGGAGGGGGGAGCGGGAATTCCCATTTAGTTCTTTTATGTTTCTCCAGAATTTTTTCCCGTCTCCTCAGGAGGAGGTAAGAGTTTGGTGGTAGTATGAGGTCTTAGCCTGTCGTAAGGCCCAGGTACATTTATTGCGGGCAGCTCGGTATAATTGTCTATCAAGTGTGCTTTGGGAGTCAAGGGCCTTATGCCACAGTTTATCCCTTGATTGGAGCATGTTAAGTAGATTGGGTGAGAACCAAGGTGTGGTTCTGGATTTACGTAATTGTTTGGTGAGGGGTGCAAAAATGACACAGGCCTTATTAAAAGTGGTAATGAAGTGATCCAGCGCTATGTCGACAGATTGAGTGGTGTAAATGGGGAGCCAGTCCCAGGTATCTAGATGGGCTATGAGTTTACGAAGGCCCCCTCTTTTTAGCTGTCTCTGCATGGAGATTTGAGGGTGGGCTGGGGGAAGTTTGCCAGTCCACCAGATGGTCACCGGCCAGTGGTCACTAATTGAGTCTGGGAGCACTGAGACTTGGGAGAGGTTCCGAGGCCTATTTGTGAATATAAGGTCTATGAGGGTGGAGGCCCCAGTTCTAGTGTCCCTTCTGGTAGGAGAGGTGACTATTTGGGTTAGGTCATATGCCAGAGCTAGCGTCCTCTATAGCTGGGATGAGGTAGGGATAGCCAATTGATGTTGAAGTCTCCCAGTAAGATGTGTTCACTAGTATTGCAGGTTAGAGACTGTGCGGAGGATAGAATCATAGGCTAGTTTTGGTTTCTCGGGGATGTAGGCAGAAATTATGTACATGCATTTGGTGCCCAGACTGAGTTTGACTGTTAATATCTGGGCCATGTTCTGGCACAGGGTGGAAACTCGTGGCAAGTAGTGGGATTTAACATAAATAGCACAGCCACCACCTCTCTTGCTGGTCCTATCAGTCCTGAAAAGATAATAATTACTGAGGGTGACCGCATTATTGGGTATTTTGCTAGAGAGCCATGTCTCAGAGAGGGCTAGGATGTCGGGTGTATGTTGGGCAACCCAACCTTGGAGGGGAGTGAGTTTTTTAGGTAGGCTGCAGATATTCAGTGTTGCTAGTAGTAGTCTACCCCTAGAGTGGTGTGGTGAGGCCTTTGTGCTGGCAGGTCCTGGGTTGGGGTGGATATTGCCTGATAGTAGTAGTAGAAGGAGGGTGTGCCATAGGAGGGCCAGCCTGCAGAGTTTAGATGAGCGTCATTGGGATTGGTAGGATGATGGGTTTTTGTCACTGGCGGTAGGGACAGGTAGACTGTGGAGGATGCCTGCAAGAAAGGCAATGGTGGTATGGTGGGCGGAGGAGGTGTTAGCAGCGGTGGTGGGAGGTTGTTGCCTAGGGCGGAGGAGGAGCATTGAGGTGCAGTGAGCTGCATATGTGGGTGTGAGAGCTAATGTGAGGGTGCGGGGGTATTGGCCAGCTGGCCCCAATTGGATTGCATGAGAGGTGTTGCTGAGGCAGGGTCTAATGTCAACATTGCTAATGTAGTATAAAATGGACAAGTTGGGGTAGTGTGGTTTTGGTGCCTCCAGAGGGGGTTGCTGATCATAATGTAGGATCCTGGAAACCAGGAGGACAGTTAGTAGCAGGGATAACATATTATAAGTTGATAGTAATGGATATGTATTACAGCGGCCACTAGTGGTAGCTTAGTATAACCTGCTGCTGGAAAAGTGAGCTGATGGGTTATTTCTGCTTGTCACCTGACCACCCTTGCCTATAAATCCGAATGCCGACCAAGGGTGGTGGTGGGGGTGGCGGGGAGCCGAACGTTCGGCAGGGCCAAGCCTATGCACCAGACTGCTGAGATTTCAGCCGAGTGGAGGGGCGCAGGCAGCCGTTGTTTAAAAAAGGGGCCAAAGTCCAGGGAAGGTAAGCTGTTTTCCAGTGGTCGCGATTGCTCCGATTGCAGGTACAATTACCTTGTTGTGTGCTTCAGGGGCTGGCTTGTCCTGCAGCAGGGAGGGCTTCCAAGAATGGCCCTCGTGACCTCGGTCCTCGGGGGAGGGGGGTGAGGATCTGCAGAAGAGGGAGAAACAGGGGAGGTTAAATAGGGAAAGGAATGTTGAAAGCAGCCTCAGAAATGGCCACAGGAGGGTTGCTAAGCTTGAGACTGGGTGTGGTTACATGGGAGAGAAGCTGCAAATGGGGTGAATAGCCTTCCTGAGTCCATGTGGGGAATTAAGGTGGCTCTGAAGGTTTGAGACAAAGTAACTGGCTTTTGTCTGACGGAAAGACTTGGTGCTCACATTACATAATTGGCAATACCTCAACTAGTCCTAATGGGAACCTGTGAACATGTGGAAAGATTAGGCTAAGTCATGGGCCCTGAGGATAGAGGTGAGTTCCATGGAGACCCAGGGCATATGGACACCACATACACGAGATCTCCTGAGATGGGTATGCTTATCCCAGGCAGACATAAATACTGAGGTGAAGTGGAAGAGGGAGAAATTGATGTCTGAACAGTGGACAAGATGATCCCATCTGGAGGAGGGCAAGGTTTCTACAAGGTGTTCCAAGTTCAGAGAGTTGAGACACTGGGTTCAGATGTGCTTTGGGGCTATTTAGGACAGTGAATTTTCCAGATACAATAGACCATGTAGTGATCACTGCACTAGTCCAAAAGGGTACCAGCAAGCACAAATTCTAAGGCTGTGAGATTTTATTTTTATTTATTTATTTGTTCTAGGATTACAAATACCTTTGAGCCAAGGCTCTTTTACAAAGGTTCCACGTCATTGGTACAATTGAGACAATCATAAGCAAAGATAACAGTTTATAAAATTAAGAAAAACAAAAAAACACACATAGTCTTGTAGATGAAAAAAGAACAATAAGGTGAAACTTTGGGGAAGGGAAAGGGAAAGGAGGAGGGTGAAATCAGGAGACTAAGTGGATGGGAGAGAAGGGAGGTAGGTTGGGGGACAGAGAGAGGAGAAGTGGAAGGGGATAAGAATAGAGATAGCAGCCGGGTGGCATTTGTCATGGGCCAGTAGGGAGGTGAAGATTGAAGGGGGTGCTGGCAAAGTGCAGGAGTAGATGTGGGTCCAAAAGGGCATCTTCAGCTATGGAACCAAAAGATATGTTTAGCCACAACAGTCACAGAGGTTGGAGGCAGTCAGTGTTAGGCGGAGATGAGTCTTAAAAGTGCTGAGCGATAGTGAAGATGAGATGTTGCTGGGAAGACCGTTGTACCAACTAGTGGCCCGGTAAGCAAAGGATCTTTGGCCTTGTGTTGTGCGGCAATGCGGGGACTTGCAGAAGCTGAGGTTTTGATCCCCTGGTATGTCGGGTGTGGATTCTCGGTTGTATGAGGGCACAGACTCCAGGGGGGGCAAGGCCCAGCAAGATTTTCTTAGTAGTAATACAAGTTTGGTGTTTTATTCGATTGGCAAGATTCAACCATCCAGTTTGAGAATAGAGGTCACAGGTGTGAGTTAGGCGTTGGGAGCCAGTGACAAGTCGACAGGCCTTGTCGAGGGCGGTGGATACACGTTTGAGTGCGGTGGTTGTAGCAGCGCCGTAAATGATAATGCCATAATCAATGATGGATATGATGGAGCTCTGGACAGCGACAGTGAGGGCTTCAGGTGTCAGGTGTTTCCTATGACGGAATAGCAGGCCTAGCCGGGAGTTAGCAGCTTTGGCGACATGGTCAATGTGGGCAGTGTAGGAGAGGTGAGGGTCAAGGGTGATCCCGAGGTATTTAAAGTTTTTGACCTGTTCCAGTGCGGCACCTTGTCTGGTGATAACGGAGAGTTGGAAGTGCTTATGTTTATTATGGGAGCTGCTGAAGATCATGGCCTTTGTTTTTTTTTTTTTTAAGGATGAGTTTGTGCTTTGTGAGCCAATTCTCAACTGAGGAGAAGCCGAGTTGGAGATTTTCTTGCAATTTCTTTGGGTCCTGGTGTGTGGCAAGAATTACTGCATCATCGGCATACAGGGTGATATGTTCAGTGCAGGAGTCCGGTAGGGTGTTAAGGAACAGGCTGAAGAGTAGGGGGCCCAGTATTGAACCCTGGGGGACTCCAGAGAGGACAGGTCTGGAATCAGAGTGCACATCTCCAATTTTTACACGCTGGGTGTGGTTTTCAAGATAGCTTTTGAACCAAGAGATTGAATCATTGGAGAGACCAGCATTTTTGAGTTGGCTCAGCAGGAGGGAGTGGTGGACAGTATCGAAGGCTTTGGTCAGGTCGATGAAAATAGCACCAGTTAGTTGTCCATTGTCAAGGGAGCTGTGAATGGAGCTGGTGAATTCGAGTAAGGCAGAGGATGTACTATGACCTTTCTAAAGCCATGTTGCTGTTTACAGAGAATATTATAATTGTCCAGATGCTCGTAAGTTGGTCCGCCACTATAATGCTCCAGTGCTTCGATAGGGGAGACAGAATGGAGATAGGGCGGAAGTTCGTATGGTCAGCCTTATCACCACTTTTGTGAATTGGGGTAACAGTGGCCATTTTCCATTTGTCTGGGAATTGGCTAGAGGAAAGAGGGAGATTAAAGATCTTGGTGAGGGGCCCAAGTACCTCATCAAGCGTTAGGGCCAGTAACTTGAGGTCAAGTGTGTCATTGCTTGTTCTAGATTTGCTGATGGCTTTGGCAATGTAGTTTCGGACTTGATGTTTCTTTAGTGCTTTAAAGTAGAAAGGTGGGTGACAGGCGTGGGTAACAGTATCCAGTCAAGGAGTGAGTAATTTGTGGAGTGGGATCCAAAATGAGTTGAGAAAGATCCAGAGACTTGACTTGTTAAACAAGAGATTTATTTAAGAGCAGGAGAGGAACTGTTAAAACTGAAGAGTCTGACTATAGTAAGTTCCTAAGAGGAGGTAAGTATAATAAAGGAGGATAGAATTGGAATAATAAAGTCAGATTTAACTTTAGCAGAGAGGTAGACCCCACTGATAAAGACAGAGTGAGGGAAAGAAACCATACACAGGAGGAATTTCTGAGAAGTGGGAACAGCTGCATGAGAAACAGCATTACAGGGCAGGCTGAGTGGTACCTACATAAGTACCCAACCTCCACTTCTACCCTGAGCCTGCCTAAGGGCACATAGTCAGGGACAGAGATGTCACTATCCTGTATCCTGGCAGAAAGCCAGTTTTTAGTGATGACCAGGACATCTGGGTTTGTTTGCAGGACCCAGAGCCTAAGCTGATCAAGCTTGGGTGGAAGATTCCTCACTTTGAGATGGAAAACACCAAGACCCTTAGGCAAGGTGAGGGCAGGAGAGATGGGAGGAGACCAGGTTTACCTTTAACATTACCTTAAAGGAGAAGAAGGGGGTAATGATAACCTTCCATAAGAAGCCAGAGCAGTGATAAGGGGGGGGCACAATGACAGTGAATGCGGTGTTCCGAAGCTCTTGGCTGCAGCCGCTCACTGTGTTACTTCCCTAGCCCAATCCTGGACTTCCAACAGGGCAGGGGAGCAGAATAACATTGTTGTGGCACCTCCTAAGCCAGATCCCCATGTAGCCGGTGAGCCGCTTGCATCCTCACTTCCCTGGCCTGATCCTGGACTGCTGCAAGGGCCAAGGAGAGTAACAGAATTGTTCTGGTGTCTCCAACGCCTATACTGTAGAAGAGTGGCCAATGAGCCACTAGTGACACTTGCTTCTCTGCCCTTGAACTGCTGCACAGCAGGGCAGGGAGCATAAAGGCAGGCCACAAAGTTGTTCAGTGCTCTATGAGCACCTGTGGGAACTGCGGCAGAAGCTCTGCTCTTCCAATCTTCTCCCCAGCCGCACCAGACAGCAAAGGGGGCTGGGCGAACAACATAGACCAAAAATAATGTGTTCATTCACATATCTGGTCCTGTGTAGTACAGTATGGTCCAATGGGCCTACAGATCATACTGTACGCTGTCATTCGGCGGGCGGCCAGGCAGTATGTGGGCAGGGTGCTGCCACCTGCCAATGACGGGGGTGGGTTTTGGGTGGCTGGGGCTCTGCATGGTGGGTGGGAGAAGGGTACCACTGGACCACCAGGTACATCTTGGCTATATGACAGCCCACGATCGGGTGTAGGGGATACCGCTAGACCACCAGGCTTATCTTATTATTTCATGCATAGGGGGACCGCTAGACCACCAAGATTACTTTTTTATTACAACTGCCCCGATCGAGCATCCAGGGTGGGGGGAACTGGACTATGGGGGGACAGGGTGCTTGTGGACGGTGGTCCTGCTAGGCGGGTGGCTACTCACGGCTGGTGGCTGTTGTGTTTCACCTAGCAATACAACCACCCACCTGTGGGTGGCCAGCATCTGAGCCTGTTATTTTTGGCTCAACGTTGAGCACCAGTGTGCGGCGCATGTAGGGGTTGCACCAGCATATGTGCTGCACATCCTGGGCTGAATATCGGGATGTGCCGCATATGCATAGGCACGCTCCCTGCATCTGCGCCACATACATTAACGATGCACCCTGGCACATCAGATGTTAAGCTGTGCACCATTCCCCTTTTAATATCATGCCGGGGCGCTTTGGGGGATTACGCATGATGGAACCCTGTTGCACCAGGCGTAACCCCTTTGAATATCATGGCCTGAATGTTTATCATGGAATGTTTACCATTTTATTTATTTAGTTTTTGTTGACCGGGTAAGTGCGCTAGCCAACAAGTGACTATTTTCAGGCACGACCCGGGAGGTACAGTTACAGAACACAGTGATACATAAGAGATTACACAAAGCAGGATACATTTGCAGGATACATAAGAAATTACACAGAGCAGGATACATTTGCAAAGGACAAAGTCACACAGTATAGTCAAGCATAGCAATAAGGATAAAATTACATGTATTCAGTTGTTGAGAACTAGGGGAGAGGTGGTAGGGGACAGGTGTAAGGGTAGGGCAGGAGAGACGGAGACAGGGGTAGTAGGGGCGACAGCAAAAAGGGAGGACAGGAGGGAGGTTAAGGCGCCAAGTGCTGCATTAGCGGGAGAAGGTTACCACCTGTGGCCGGGACGGTGGAACTGGGAGTCGGCAAGAGAGACGGAGAGGTCGGGAACAGGACAGTGAAGCTATGGGTGCAAAAATAGAGAGGAGAGAGGGTGATGTCAGGGAGGTGGGGGACTAGGTGCAAGGGTGAGGACGGATTTGAACTAAAGGAATGGGGGAGGGGAAAGGTAGGGTGGGAAGGGCAGGGTATAGGGGAAAAGGGATGAAGGGCACGGAACAGATAGGGAAATGAGTGGGGGTAGGGAGATAGAGTGCACCTAGTAAGAGCGCAGTGGAGCAGAAGAAGGGAGGAGGACAAGAGGCGAGGCGGTGAAAACGGCATTGGCGGGGTAGAGTAGTAACCTGCGGCTGAGCCGGTGGAACTACGAGACGGCAGGAGAGAGAGGGGAGTCACGCAAACTGGTGGGAGGCGGGATAAAATAGGAGAGGGGGTGAGGACTGAGCATAGGGAGAAGAGGGAAGAATAAAAGAAGGAGGGGAAAGCTGGCAGGGAGAGGGGCAGAAAGGTGAAAGAAAGGTAGGAAGGGTGGCGGCAAGTTACGGCATTAGCGATATGAGGTAGCAACCTGTTACCGGGCCGGTGGAACCGAAAGACGGCAGAGAGGGGAGTGGAGGGCGGTTAGAGGGGGAGTGAGGCAACAAAGAGCAGGAGAGGGGAGGGGCAGGAAAAAGGGAGGGGGTAATGACAGGGGGTACTGGAGAAATGGCTAAGTGGGAAGGGAAGAGAGCGGGGCTGGGAAAGTAAGTCTTACAGGAACAGAGGGTGCAGGATAAGGAATGAAGGTGGGGGAAAACAGCTCAGGAGCGAGGGCAAGCTAAGTGACTAGGCAGTAATTAGAGAGCTTTACAATTGGAATACAGGGGTTCAAAATTCTGCTCAGTTCCGCTGGTAGAATATTACTCTCCTAACATACTGTACACACAGACAACAAAGACCTGTTTTAGAGCCAGTGACTCAATTATCTCACTTTCAGGGCAAGCAGAAGAGATTTCCCTGATGAGCAGGTAAAGACAGAAGGGAGATTTTTCACTGTTAGTAAAGAAACAGTTGTAATGATAACTATAGACAATACTTAATGTTTCTTATTTGTTTATGTGTGTAAGGAGAGTGTGATGATCAGGAAAACAATGTTTCATTAATTTGTTTTATTTTTAGGGCCCAGCTGAAGGTTTTTACAGTGTAAAAGCAGCAGCCATGTTTGTGATGGAAGATCAGTTCTGGTTGCAGAGGGACTGATGGGAGATAGTTCTGGTTGTAAGAGGACTGATTTGCTCATTGTGTGATGTGGTTAAGACCAGGATGACAGTGTGTGTATATAGAGATTTAATGTACAATCAGCTGATGTCTCTTGGCCAATGAGATTTCTAGATTTTTTTCTTGCCATTTTATTTTTTGTTGTACCTGTTACCAAGGGAGGTGGCTGTATTTCATTTCCTGTGGGGAAGCACCCTGGCAGTACATTATTATAAGATCCCCATAGGTGGAGGCACTATGCCACTTGCCAAGCCAATTATAATCATGAACTCAGGATCCAACCTATATCCCTTAGGCAGTACTACTTGCGGGTGGGTGTGCAGATAGAAGGGAAGGGGGTGGTTACAGTAGGTATATGGTAGAAGAGAGGGAGAGATTCTTAAGTTAGTTTGTTGGTGAAAGGAGAGAGTGGGCTGAGGTAAGAGAAGGGGAGCAGAAGGCACCAGATACAGGGCGAACAGGGAGGGTAGGCAGAGCTAAAAGTAAGGGGGGCAACTGAAGGGGAAAGACTGGAATGAAGAAGGAAGTCATAGGACTGATGATGGACATACAATTTATAATTAAGCAAAATAAACCTGTCTATGATACCCCTACAGTAAAACAGAACAGAATTAGGAGACTGATAAAATAAATGACTAGGCTTTGGTAACTATAAGGTGCATCACTGTCAAAAGGCAGAACTCAAAGAAATTGTACACCCCCCTTGCCTCACCTATGCTGAAATCAGGACAGATATGCAGCAAATACACAATATGATAAGTCCTAACTATTTAATGAGGCAGAACATGCTAGAGACAGCTATCAAATACACTGAGAAAGGCCTTCCTAACTTAGTACAAAACCATAGCAACAGAAGGTGGTACACAGTACACTACTTTGACTGTACAGGCTGTGGGGAGGGAGGTGATCTATTTCCTTGGGGTCCCCCTCTGGTGACTGCCATTGAGGACGTCCACTCCTGCTGTACTAGTGACACTGGACAGCTCATTTAGGACTGCTTGGAGGGGAGATATTAAAGAAGGATAAAATGATCCATCCTCAAAAGTGTAATCAGGCTGGTGATTGGCTCTCAGCATGGAGTAGTTCCTGCTGCTCCAGAGGAACCCAGCCAGTTGGTGAGCTGAGGGGAAGCCTATACTGATTCCTTTTTTTTGCTTTTCAGGCAGAGAGACCTCACAGTGCTTTTTTATGCTTTTGTTTAACAGCTATTGTGACTGACTAGTGTTCAGGAGTTTTTATTTTGTTGTTGCTTTCTCTGATTGCCACCAGAGCTATCAGAGTGATCTATGCTGGGATCTCTGTGCTGTTTCCTAAAAAATGGCTTTGCAGCTTTTTCTGTCTCTTTGGGTGCCAGAAACAGTTGCTCTGTACCAGCTGTGTGTTTTGCAGCTTTTGTTTTTAGTCTCCTTAGATTCCAGAGACTGCTGTGGAGATGACAGCCATCTGAAGCATACTTTCCACCTTCAGAAGTACTTTATCCTGTATTTATTTACACAGTCTGCCTTGCAGGTGAGCAGTACAGTGAATCTATTATGGAAATTGGTGCAGACAGAGGCTGACATTTAGCTGCCTTATTTTGCTTAGTCTTAGAGCAGAAAACTATGCAAAGTGTACAGTTTTGAAAACTGTGATATGGGCCCAAAAGAGCAAAGCAAAGATTGTGTCATATGCAAGGACCCTGGAATTCTGTGATTCTGTGGTTGCAGAATTTTCTGCAGAATTTGCATCATGCCACAGAATATATATAGTGCCACAGAATTTGTTGTTTTTGGTGAATTTTCATTCAAATATACTGTTTTTCCATGGTGTCAGGCTTTCTTTCCCATCTCATTTTATCCTGAAGCCCCTCCTCTGTGCTCAGCATGTGATGTTATCAGGGCTTCTGGGGTAAGATGTTGCCTATGCCGGAAGAGAAGGCCAAGGCGAGTATTTGCTACTTTGGCTACAGAGTCAATGTGGGCACTGTAAGTTAGATGAGGGTCTAGAGTGATCCTAAGGTACTTAAAGGCTTGAACATGTTCCAGGGTGAATCCATGACTTGTTTTGATGGACAGGGGCGCAGCTTATGCTTGTTATGAGAGCTGCTGAACATCATAGACTTTGTTTTCTTATTATTGAGGACCAGACTGTGATTTGAGAACCAATTTTCAACAGATGTGAAGCCAAGCTGAAGGTTGTCTTGTAGAGGCTTAGGATCCTTGTGGGGGGCAAGAATTACAGCATCATCTGCATAGAGGATGATTGTTTTGGAGCAAGAATTTGGAAGGGAGTTCAGGAACAAGCTGAATATTAAGGGGCCCAGAATGGCTCTCTGGGGGACACCTGAGTGAACAGGCCTGGTATCTGAGAGAACATCTGCAATTTTACTCTTTGAGACCGATTCTCCAAGTAGCTTTTGAACCAGGCAGTGGAGTTGGGAGAGAGCCCAGCTTTCAGAAATTGCACAAGCAGTAGACAGTGGTGGACAGTGTTGAACGCCTTAGTCAGATCGATAAAGATGGACCCAGTTAACTGTCCATTGTCCAGTGAGCTGTGAAGAATGCCAGAGAATTCCAGTAGGCCAGATGAGGTGCTATGTCCTTTCCTGAAGCCATGCTGTTGTGAGCACAGGATATTGTATTTGTCCAGGAAATCTGTGAGCTGATCTGCTGCAATACATTCAAGGGCCTTGGAGAGGGGTGGCTATATAGAAATTGAATGGTAGTTTCCATGAGTGGCCCTGTCACCACTTTTATGGACAGAGGTAACAGTGACAGATCTTCATTTGTCAGTGAATGTGCTGAGCTTAAGTGAGAGGTTGAAAATATATGTCAGTTGTTGTAACACCTCATCAAGAGTGAGGGACAGCAGTTTAAGGTCAAGTGTATCACTGCTGGATCTAGATTTGGTGATGGCTTTGGTAATGTATTTGGGGGCATCATGCATCTTAACTGCTTTGAAATAAAAAGGTGGGTGACTAGAGGAGGAGGAGGATGCATTGGGGGAGGAGAGGGAGAGTCATAGTCCTTGAAAAAGTCAGAAGGGAGAACACTGCTGAGATTGGTAATGCAGTGTTGAAGGTATTTGCTATGATTTTAGGGTCAAGCGTAGTAGACCCATTTATGTTGAGCAAGGTAGGGGAGATCTTTGGCTGCTTCCCAGTGACCTCTTTAATATTGTTCCAAAATGCCCTCCCATTACCCCAGGTATCCATGAGAGCGTTCTTGAAGTAGGCAGATTTCTTTTGCCGGATAGATTTGGTACAGTCATTCTGTGCTCATTTATAGTTCTGGATGTCAGTTTCTTTACCAGTGGTTCTGACCAGATCCCAGGGGTGATCTCTAGATTTTAGTTGATGTAAGATATCAGCTGAGAGCCTGGGATTGCAAAGGGCTTTGACTTTACGCTTTTTAAAAGGAGTGTAGGAGTTACAGGCTGCACTGAAAGTGTTCTGACTTTTAGAAAATGAGAGAGTGCCTCAGAAAAGCACTAGCAAACAGGCAAGAAGGAGGGGTGGAGAAACAATGGAGAGTAATCAAAACAGCCATCACAGAGGCAACAAGCCTTTGTGTAAAGCAAATCAACAAAACACAACAAAGGAAAAAAACCGCTATGGTTCTCAAAAGAGGTGGCAGGGAAGGTTAAGGAGAAAAGGATAGCATTCAGGAAATATAAGGAAACACAGAAGGAGAAGGACAGAGAGCTTTATCAGTTAAAGCAGAAAGAGGCTGGGAAGGCAGTCAGAATAGCAAAGGCCCAAACCGAGGAAAGGATAGCTAACTCTGTTAAGAAGGGGGATAAGACCTTTTATAGGTACATTAGGGAGCGAAGAAAGACCAAAGGAGGGATACTGAGGCTTAATAAAGGTGAGGAAATGTGGGTAGAGGGTAACAATGAAAAAGCAGGGATACTGAATGAATATTTCTGCGCAGTATTCACAAAGGAAGAGGAGGGGGAGGTACCTAAACCAAACAAGAGAAACACTCTGAAGACGAGGGTTGATACCATTCCATTTACAGAAGAAAGGGTTCTGAAAGAACTAATAAAATTGAAGGTGGACAAAGCAATGGGGCCTGATGGGATTCACCCAAGAAAACTAAAAGAACTAAGGGTAGAACTAATGACACCGCTGACTACTCTATTTAACAAACCTGAGGACTGGAGGAGGGCGGATGTGATTCCTCTTCACAAAACTGGGAGCAGGACAGAGGCAGGAAACTACAGACCAGTTAGTTTGACCTCAGTGGTAGGTAAAATGATGGAATCACTTCTGAAGGAAAGAATTGTTGAGTACCTAGAGGCCAGTGGGGCACAGGACCCAAGGCAGCATGGATTCGTGATGGGAAGGTTGTGTCAGATGACTCTAATAGATTTCTTTGACTGGGTGACCAAAGTAGAAGACCAGGAGAGGCTGTGGACATGGCTTACCTAGATTTTAGCAAGGCATTTGATACAGTCCCACACAAAAGATCAATACACAGTTAGCCAGCCTTGGAGTGGGTCCCAAGGTGGTAGCCTGGATAAAAAATTGGCTAGACAACAGGACGCAAAGGGTAGTAGTAAATGGAGTCCACAGTGAAGAAAGGAGGGTTACTAGTGGGGTACCACAGGGTTCATTACTGGGACCGGTCCTTTTTAATGTCTTTATAAGTGACATTGCAGAGGAACTAGAAGGAAAAGAATGTCTCTTTGCAGATGACACAAAGATCTGCAACAGGGTTGATACACCAGATGGAGTGGAAAGTATTAGAAGGAACTTGGCAAGGTTGGAGGAATGGTCAAATGTATGGCAGCTCAGATTCAATGCAAAGAAGTGCAAGGTAATGCACCTGGGAAACAAAAACCCAGGGCAAGAGTACACAATGGGGGGTGAGATACTGACAACAGTAAAAATGGAAAGGGACCTGGGAGTAATTATATCAGATGACCTAAACGGGGCAAGCAATGAGAAGGCAGTAAGGAAGGCTGGAGGATATTGGGATGCATAGGAGACGATCAATAGAAAACAGGAAGTTGTTATCCTCTGTACAGACAGTTGGTGAGACCCCATCTGGAGTACTGTGTGCAGTTCTGGAGACCCCATCTCCAAAAGACATAGACAGAGTGGAGGCTGTCCAGAGGAGGGCAACCAAAATGGTGCAGGGTCTGCACCAGAAGACATACGAAGAAAGACTAAAGGAGCTTAATATGTATACCCTTGAGGAAAGGAGGGAGAGAGGAGACATGATAGAAACTTTCAAGTACCTCAAGGGAATCAACAAAGTCCAAGAGGGTGGCATCTTTCAGAAAAAGAGATGTGCAAGAACAAGGGGCACAATTTGAAGATAGAGGGGGGATGGCTCAGAGGTATTGTGAGGAAGTATTTTTTCACAGAGAGGGTTGTGGATGCATGGAACAGCCTCCCTGAGGAGGTCGTGAAGTCGAGAACAGTTGGGGAATTCAAGAATGCATGGGACATACATAAGGCAGTCCTAGTGGGGGGGTAGGAGGAAGTAAGCTGTTGGTTAATTAGGATCTGCAGCTTATCTGTTAGGTAGGAAAATGGGCAGACTAGGTGGGCCAAGTGGTCCTTATCTGCCATCGAATTCTATGTTTCTATGTTGATGAAGTAATCCAGTGCAGTATTTACATCTGTTGCTTTGTAGACAGGGGACCAGTTTTGGAGGTTGAGGCATGTTTTGAGGTGTGATAACTGCCTACATGGTATGATCTACTAGTGATGATATTAGGAGGGGGCTTGCAGAATTTGTTTGACCAGTCACAGATGACAGGGGAATGGTCGCTAACCGAGTCAGGGAGGACTGAGGTATTTGGTGATTCGAGTTGGGTGGCTGGTAAGAATCCAATCCAGGAGGGTGCTTTTCCATGAATGACATACTGAGCCATAAAGTTTGTTTCCAGATGTGTTTTTGGGGGGGGGGATAAATGCATAATGACAAGTGAAAAGCGCAGCAATCTGATAAGCAAAAGGCACAGCAATACAGATTGGCTACATCAGGAGTGTTGGGGAACTGAGCACATGTAGCCTATAACATTAGTAACAAGACAGGGTAGGAAGTGTTCATTAAAACAGGAAGGGAATAGTGATAAGGTGGGACAGGAGGGGGAGAGGGTTGGAAGGAGGCTGTAGTGGAAGGAGGGGGTGTAGAAAAGGAGGGGGTAAAAGAAGAAGAAGAATCAGCATTTATATAGCACTTTTCATACATCCAAAGCGCTTTACAAGCAATGCTAGACTGGTAGTGAAGTGTCTGAATGTGTGGTGGCAGCCATATCGCACATCATCACCCACACACAGCCTGGATAATTGCATGAACCAGTTTTATGGGAAGGGGAAGGTTGGTCAGGACACCGGGAATGTTCCCTACTCTTTTTGCGAAGAGTGCCCTGGGTTCTTTTACTTCCACCTGGACACCCACCAGGACAACACCAGGATGGGTAGAAGGGACCTCGGTTTAATGTCTCATCCAAAGGATGGCACACCCCAGCAGTACAGCACCCCCCAATACTGCACTCGGATGCCAGCGATTTTTAGGTGCAAGTTCAATCCCGGTGTGGGACGAGAACCCACGACCTTCTGGTCCAGAGGCGGACGTGATACCAACTGAGCCATGCTGACATCCAAAAAGAGGGAGATGATGACTGTAAAGGTTGAAATACATAGTACAGGAAAACTTGGAGGTGCAGAAAGGTGCAGGAGCTTGGAAACTGGTAGCAGATGGGGAAAGAGAAACTGAGGGGAGGTGGGACATTAAACTATGGGCAGTTGCAGGTGGGAGGGGTGTGGACTTGGAGTAGCAAGGAAAAAGAGTGTTTGGAGGAGGCAGAGTAAGTTGTTAGGGGAAGGCAGTCCCAGATATTAAGAAAGTGATAGAAGAAAGCATTCTGTCCCATAAGGGATTTACGAGAAGGGAGCAAAAAGGATCGATAGCTTGAGTTACAGAGAGAGTAAGAGGAGGGAGGCATAAGGGAGAAAAGAGAACTGAGATAAGGGGGGAGAGAGGTCAGCCAGAATTTAGAAATGAAGAAGGAGCAGTGGGTTAGGTGGCGATCTGTCGGGGGGGGGGAGGGAGACAGCAGTGTATAGAGAACAGTGGTGAATACTGGGAGGTCAGGCCGAGGCAAAACAGCAAAAGGAGCCGAAGAGGGTTATCCAGTCTGGCCAAAGTGGACTTAGTTGCAGCACCACAGACAATGTCACCATAATCACAACTGAAGAGTATCATCTTGGAAATGGTATTCCAGTGAGCAAGTAAAGGGGAATGCAGCTTTCATTTCTATAAAGGGCAACCAGCATGGGGTGGAGTTTTTTGTGAATGGCATCTACATGCTGAGTGAAGCCAAGGTGCTGGTCAAGCCAGACACCAAGGTATTTAAAGGAGGCAACATCGTCAATTGTACCCACATGTAGGGTGTGGAAGGTTGGGTGTGAGGAGAGCCTAGAAAGCCTCTGCCTAGTGCTGAACCACATGAAGACCATTTGTTTTAGCATTTAAGGATAATTGATTTGACCTAAACCATTTCTGGACAGTGTCAAACTCAAGTTGAAGCCTGGATGATAACTCTGAGGGGGAGGACCCAGATGCACACAGGACCATGTCACCAGCACACATGTTGATGTAAACAGAACAACAGGCTGAGGGGAGGTCATTGAGAAATATAGAGTAGAGCAATGGGCCAAGGATGGATCCTTGGGGTACACCAATATGGATAAGGAGGGGGAACAACAAGGAATCTCCAATTCTCACAGATTGTGATTTTCCATTCAGATATAATCTGAACCAATTTGTTGCTAAGTCTGTGAGACCCACTGTCTTGAGTTTACTAAGGAGAACAGAATGGGAGACAGAGTCAAAAGCTTTCACTAGATCAACAAAGATAGTGGCTGTGAGGTGGTCTTGGTCCATGCCAGTAAGAATGGAGTCAGTGAGCCTGAGGAGAGAAAAGGATGGTGGACTGATGTTTGTGAAAGCCAGACTGGAAAGGGGTGAAGGAGGAGGAGTCAAGGAAGGGGGAGAGTTTTGGCATAACTGTGTGTTCTTGTATTTTGGGTAAGGTAGGAAGGAAAGCTATAGGGTGGAAGTTGCCAGGAGAGGAGAAGTCACCACCCTTAGGGAGAGGGATGATTGTTGCATGCTTCCAGGAGTCCAGGACTGAGGAAAGAGAGAATGAAAGGTTGAGAAGGGAGGAGATGGGAATGGCAATGGCAGATGCAGAGAGGTGCAGGAACTTGGGGTCAAGCCCATCAGGGCTCCTGCCTTTCTGGGGGTTGAAAGCCAAGAGGGCCTTTAGAAAGGAAGATGAAGTAACTGGCAGAAAAGATAAAGGAAGCAATGTGAGGGTCAGGAGGCTCTTGGGGGATGTAGAGGGAGGGGAGGAGGTGGGGAAGGCAGACAGAAGTGAGGAAACACAGGTGGTGAAGAAAGAGTTAAAAGCAAAGGTGACAGAAAGGGGGTCAGAAATAGTGGAGTCACCCACATGGAGGACCACAGTTTTACAATGCAGTTTTAATAAAACCTGCTTTAAATGTGCATCATAGATTCCATACTGAGGATGCTTTTGAGGAGTAAGAGGGGAAGAAGGAATTGATTTTCCCAGAGGACACTGCTGAAGTAGAATTCAGTCCCTGATAGGTGAATGGGACTGTTCATCTCATATATCATTCTTGAGAAAAATGGTTGACACTGCATTACCAATGAAACAAAAGTGGATGTAGAGGAGACATAGTTTGTAAGTATGATGGGATTGATTACAACAAAAACAGTGTCTGTACCCATCCGTAAGCTTTTAAAAAAATGCTGCTCAAAATATTCTTGCTACAGTATGCTTACAGCCAATACGGTTATAGACAAGAGAACTGTGAAATGATGTGTTAATGAGGAAGGGCGCCAAGTTCATTTATACTCATCCTGACCCTAAGGGAATGATACAGGCAGCTGTCTGTGAGAAAGATAAAGATTATTTGTCTGTAGCTCCCCCCCCTCCAAAGGAGATTCCCAAAAATTGAAAAGACTTAAATTACCTCTTCTTTTTAGGTAGAGCCTACAGCCATTTTGCTATTTGTATCTTGAAAATGGAGTATTGTGGAACACATTTTTTGGACTTTTCAATGTATCCTTCCACATCTAGAAATCACTATGACAACTAAAATACAATAGTCCATTCTTTCTGTTTAGAATGTTGGAGACATAACTCCAAGCTGCTTATCAGATGGCCATTAGAAAACTGAAACAGCTTGTTAAATATTGGTTGCCTATTAAATTGGAGATTTGTTTACCCCCTTCCAAAATGCAACAACTTGCACCTTCAAATGCCTAGCATTTAAACATTTTTGCTACTAACTACAGTTGGGGATGAATATCTATCAAGAAAGTTTCATGTCTCATAAATGTTACCCTTTCCAAGCAAATTTTGTAAAGATTTACACTGTTTTTAACCTCTCTAGACCTATCTGATAACATGCCAGGTCTTCAGTGAACTACCCAGACTAAATATATAAATTTCTTTTTGACAGAAAGGGCTGCAGCCTGCTTCCCAAACATAACAGATAATATCTACTGAGATCTCTTATAGTAAGAGTGTGTGTGTGTGTGTTTGGGAGAAGGAGCGGAGAAACAGTCAAACTCCTGGCAAGGGAGATCTCATCTAATGAATTAACTGCTGACAAACCATGAGTGATACAGAAGCAAATGATTTGATACTGACTTATACCATTTATGAATATTTATCCTATGTTTTGTATCCTTGATAGGGCAGGGGATATGCTACATCTCATTGTCACAGGGATGTTCATTCTACACATTTTTGCACTGTATTTACTTAGGCTGTTCCAGATTAGATGCAATATCTTGTTTTCAGTGGGGTCATGATTTTACCATTTTTATAATGTATTTATTCAGGGTATCTAGTCCAGGGCCCCCATATTTATTTATTGAAAAGTTTTACCAGGAAGACACACTTAGCACTAGTGCTCATTTCCAGGTGTGTCCTGGGGAAAGGGGGCATAGGAAAACAGTACATACACATCAGCAGTAGAACAAACTATACATGTAAAGAGCACAGGGTAATATTGTTACAAGAATTAGCAGGAATATACAAGTTATACAGAAGCAGTATATACAGAGCAGATTTATCACAACAAGCACATCCAGTAGAATGAAGAGAAGAGCATGACAATAAGGGCTGCAAACAAAATTTTGGGCAGTACAACCATGTGGTAGGGTCTAATCATAGCAATGGGAGAGTATATCGACTAACAGTAGGACTCCCCAGTTCACTTATAGGCACATGATAACATGAAATGCGAGTTATTGAGGGAGCTGAAATGCTTTTCCAGGAGCATATGCCAGATGACAGTAGGAAGGGAGTTCCATAGTTGGGGCATCTGGTATCTGAAAGATGCTTGATCACTTGAGGAAGACACCCATGGGATGGCCAAGGTTCATGTGTCTGTGTTCCTGAGGAAGTGCTCAGGAGGGTTAGGGACAGCCATCACAGAGGAGAGATAGGGAGGCAAGGACTTGGACCAGTATTTGGCAGTAAGCTTGGTGCAGTGGAACAATCGGCGATCGTGGAGTGAGGGAAGAGCGAGAGACTGGTAAAGTACACAGTGGTGAGTGGAGGGGGGACTATCCAGTGCAAAGCGGCAGAAAGAGATGGAAGAAAGGGTC
The DNA here is from genome assembly GCA_016271365.2 of Neoceratodus forsteri. Taxonomy (NCBI): domain Eukaryota; kingdom Metazoa; phylum Chordata; order Ceratodontiformes; family Ceratodontidae; genus Neoceratodus; species Neoceratodus forsteri. The sequence continues at coordinate 1,746,769,653 of CM057449.1, forward strand.
CAGTCTGGCTAGGATGAACCTGGGAGTGGTACTGTAGACTATGTCACCATAGTCAAATATTGGAAGAATCATTTTCTGTATGAGTGCATAGCGAGCTGGTGGCAGGATGCAACCACGACTCAGATAGAGGGCACCCAGTTTGGGGTGTAGCTTTTTGTGGATGGCATCGACATGTACAGAAAAGTCGAGGTGCTAATTGACCCATATTCTGAGATGTCTGAAGGAGGTGCAGACCTCAAGAATAGTCCCATCCAGGGTGTGGAAAGAATGGGTTGCAGGGAGCCTAGAGAGTCTCTGCCTTGTGCCAAAGGTCAAGAAGACGGTCTTCTTGGCATTGAGAAAAAGCTGGTTTGCATGGAACCAGAGCTGAACATCATTGAAGTGCTGCTGTAGTCTGGTTGCAACATCAGCTGATGACTGGCCAAATGTATACAAGACCATAATGTCTGCATACTCATGAATGGACGTGTTTGGGCAAGTGGAGGGCAGATCATTAAGGAATATAGAGAATAGGAGCAGACAAAGGACTGAGCCTTGAGGGGCCCTGGAGGTTACTGGGAGGGGAGGTGAGATGGAACTTCCAATTCTAACCACCTGGGATTGGCCAACCAGGTAGAAGTAGAACCAGCTGGTGACCATGGTGGCGAGCCCAGCCTGAGAGAGCTTGTCAAGGAGGAGGACATGGTAGACCACGTCGAATGCCTTTGCCAGATCGACGAAAATGGCTGTGGTGATAAGGCCCTTGTCCATACCATCGAGGATAGAGTCTGTGAGCCTGAGGAGCGAGGTGGCAGTGGAGTGAGATTTTCTGAACCCAGACTGGTAGGGAGAGAAGAAGGAGGAGGAGTTAAGAAAGGTGGAGAGTGGAGAGAGGGCTAAATGCTCCTGTAGCTTAGTTATGATAGGTTGGAAAGAAATGGGTCTGTAGTTACCAGGGGCCGAGGTGTAACAGTAGCACATGAGGTGGGTGCCTGAATCACAGCACCATCTGAAACAATGTGGGCAAAAGCCTGAAAGGTGAGGGGGCAGGGGGGTGACCAGATCTGGTGGGATGGGTGACCGTAGCGACAGGATGTCGCTACGTGTACACACGTCCAGGAGCAGGTGCGGGAGCAAGCACAATGAGCGTGGCCTTGGAAGGGGTGGAAGGGATGAAGGGGGTTGCACTGTGTTTGGCTGCCGAGCTGTGCCATGGCATTGGGGGTTGGTCTCTGCTTGAGGTGCTGTGGTTCCGGGTTCGGGTCTGGGTCTGGGCGCTACTGTGCTTTTCTTGCACCTGGCCCAAATTCTTTTTTTTTTTCTTTCACACCCCCCCGACATGCAGCCCCCTGGAGTTGAGAATCCTTAAGTAGAGGGTGCGGGGGAAAGGCTCCTGCCTGGGGGTGAGGCACAACTCCACAGAAAGCAAATATTTTTTAGTCCCGCTGCTTTTTTGTGTGCCAAGGTTGTCATGGTGGCAAAATTGTTTTGGCCTCTGTGACATCACTCTTCTGTGGGTCACCCTTCTGCAGTCGCCCACATCACATAAAACCGGGTATCACCACCCTTATGGAGCAGGATTACTGTAGCGTCCTTCCAGTCCTAAGGGATTGTTGCTAAGGAGAATTAATGAGAGGTTTAGAAAACCAGCCAGGGGGGCGGCAATAGCAGGGGCAGCCAGGAGGAGCATCTTTGAATCCAGACCAGAGGGGCATTTGCCTTTGTTTGGGTTTAGGGAAAGCAAGGCATGATAGACTTCTGGCAGGGTGACCTGCTGAAAGGAGAAGGAGGGAGCATTTGGAGGAGCAGGCTGAGCAGGGAGGCCAGGTGGGGAAGGGTTAGGCTGGAAGGGGGGTGGAGTGGAGAGCAGAACTGAGGTGCAGTTGGTGAAGGAGGAATTGAATTTAGAGGCAACTGCATGTGGGTCCATTACGACAGACCCACCTATAATCAACGTGGGATTGAGAGGTTGGGAGGGTGGTGAGAAAAGGGATTTTACCACCTTCCAGAATTTCGATGGGCAATTTAGGTTAGCCTGGAAGGAGGCTTTGAAGTAGTTTGCTTTAGCTAGCCTGATTTGTCTAGTCAGATGTTTCATAGGGTGTGGTAATTATTTTGGTCAACAGGGGAGCCAGAGGCTTTGGATGACTTCCACGCCTGGTCTCTGGATTTAATAAGGGACAGAATGTTGGAGGAGATCCAGAGCAAATGGGCGTCCCTAATCTGAGTATGTCTGAGTGGGGATTGGCGATCCCAAGCAACTAAGAATGTGAGCTTGAAATTATCCCAAACTCCATCAATAGAGGTTGCCATAGGAATAAAGGACCAGCTGGTGGTTGTTAGGTCTGTTAGGAGTGAAGCAAGGTCCAGGGATTTGTATGATCCTGTGAGAATAGTTCGGGGGGGATGCTTTGGGCCTACAGATTTTACGGACAGAGTAGATCATGTGGTGGTCACTGAGTGAGTCAGGCAGGATGCCTGAGGCTATAATACAGTGCTGGTGGGAGGTAAGGCACCAGTCAAGGAAGGAGTGGTTGAAGGAGATATGCAGTGCATCCTGGTGGAAAAGGGAGATGTGCTGCACAACTCCAACAATGCGCAGCAGTGTGATATTCAAACATGCGAAATGCACCGGCCACAAGGGAATGGGCCAGGGCACACTCAAATGGTATGCCATTCAAGTCGAGGAGGCAATCCCATGCATATGCCATGCTGCAGCATATTCAGTGGGAATGTTCCCCTCACAGTCCAGAGCACCATGGACCACAGTTAGGCCATGAATAGCTAGCCTAACCCAGCCAGCCACCCACAGGCAGGCTACAGATGTGCACCCAGGTGCACAGCAGCCTGGAAGCTCTCTTGGACTAGAGGTACCCCCTTTCCATCCCCAATCTAGCCAACTCCATCCCTGAAGAGTTCCATAGTGTAAGGCCTCTAGACCCAATCACACCAGAAGAAACTATGGTCCACATCCATAGTCTAGAGGACACCCATCCACTGCCCCTGTACACAGACACCCTCACTCCTCACATCCTTGGCCTACTGCAAAGACTGGCACTGCCCTCCACATCCTGCCATGGCCAGTCATTGACTGCACTCAACCCGGGCTGGGGACTGCATTCTGGAATGACCCAAGTGGCTGTACCATGCATTGGAGTACCATGCCAGCTGAGGATCCACCAGCGTATGCAGCCATGTGTACATCCCTGGCAAACTGAAGAGTGAATTTACACACCTCCAATGCATGCCTTGCCGATGTTGTATCTTCCTGCTGTCATACACCACTGCAAGTCTACACTCTCCCCATTCCCCTGTGTAACATGCCACCCTCTGGACTGCTGAGGTATTCTGGGTGCCATGGGGTGCGGTATTCTGTAATGCCACTTGCAGTGTATACTTCAGGCTATGGATAGTTCATCCGTGGTTCCCCAATTGTACAAAAGAATGGGAGGTTCACTGTAACATGCCTATTTTGGGACCTGTATGAGTGGGTACAGCATTGGCCATCACCCACACTGAGCAGTGCTATGGCACCAGGATGATGCATCCGCCTGCAAGTGCCTGAGGTGTATGGCCACTGGGTGTTATCACCCACACACAGCTCATGCCTATATATAACACATTCTGGCATCCTACTGTGAGTGCTCCACCACCTGCTGATAGAGAGGTACAATCCCATTACAGAGCCAGTCATCACAATGGGATGGGCTGGGGGGCAGGAAGTGGGGTCTCTGTGCACCGTCGAGGAGGAGGATTGGGGCCACTACACTACAGACATGGACTGTAGGTGTATGTAACTCATTGCCTCCCCAGGAGCCCTCTGAAGTTGCACCACTTGTCTCCTGTATACTGTTAACAGTGAACCCTGAGCCTTTCTAAGCAAAATCAGGCTATAGTCAGCATGCCACAAACAAATCCTAATAGCTCAAGAACCATAAGTGCTAGACACAAAGTATGAGTGGCATATTTATTCAGCACAAAATTGCCTTTGCAATGGTGGTATGCAAATAATAATATGTAATTTTGTCATTTTTCTGTGCTGGTTGAAACAGCAAAAAAACTGCTTTTTTCACTAAAATAAGCAACATAAGCCATACAAACCATATCATAAACAAATGCGAATAACTCCTAAAGTATACATGATATATATATAAAATATATAAGTGACGTCTCCAGATGTTGCAAGGGCACACAGGAAGTCAGTAGCTAACTTCTGTAGGCATCCTCTGGACACACCAGTGTATTTTACTGATGACTACATGCCTCTGCTAGGAGACGCAATTAGGGATGTCATTGGGGTCCCTACAATATGAAATTAATACAGCCTGAACTCTGGTATGATCGGGGCTGGTGGAACGGGTTGGGGGGGTGCCACTATACCACCAGAGAATTCAGGGCCTGTCCTACATGGGAGCATTTGGGGTCGGGGCTTGGGGATGAGATCTGCTCCGGCACATTCATCCCCATACCAACATGCAAATGGCCTGGTAATGAGCATGCATAAGACCCCGTCGCACCCTTCATACTCAAATAGTTAATTTGCATTCCTGGGCAAATGGGCTGGTAATGAGCATGCATAAGGCCCCTTTGCACCATGCATTCTCAGATAGTTAATTTTCATTCCTGGGCTGAATATCACCCATTGAGGCTGTGGCACATACCAGTATGTGCAATGCATTCCCCCTAGAAGATGTTCAGTTGGGGTCACCTGGATACACCTGACTTGGTGGCCACCTGCACTGCAACTCCCATCCAAGTAGGATGAAGCCTGCCAGGATGAAGCACAGTGTCACAGGTTTACTGCATGACAAAAAGGGATTAACTCCCTTTGAAACTGCACTGTTTGCTGCAGTAACTCTACTGCAGAATTCTGCAGTGCTGCGCTTCATCCTGGTGGGCTTCACTGTATGCACATCCTGTACTGGTGGCACATTCTATTTGAATATTGTATCAGTGCCTACCGGCGCACCCTCTTTGTACAATGCATCTTTCTGCTCAGGCATCAATCTGGCACTTAATATATCCCCCCAGATGTAAAACATTGTTTTTAGTGCATTCTGATTTTATACAATGCAACATAATATTGTATGGATGTAGAGCTCCACTGAAAATAAGATGCCATTTCTTCTGTGAACTATCCAGACTAAATATATAGCAATCAGCAAGCATATTCTGGTAAAATACATTGTAAAAATGTGTAAAAGGAAGATCACATTGAAACTGCCTCTCCACAGATCTACATTGTGCAAGTTCATTAGAAATAATGGGTAAAAGCATCCCAAAACCTTTCCACAGCCATATCAGCTCTAACCAGAGTTTGTTTGTTGAGGCAGGCAGCATACCTGAGTTACTCTGCACATTATCAGCAGGCACTGTGGAATACAGCTTTGCTTCTATGTGAGGGTTTAGAATTACAAGACCATATCCATCTAGCACATACAGTGAAGGCTGGTTTAGAAACTGCTAAGTACCAATTTCAGATGGTTATCAATATGATTGACACTACATCTTGGGCAGCAGCAATTCAATGTCTGCCAGAAGATTTGCATGGCTTAGAACAGCAGTTTTGCCACAGGCCATGCAAAATAAGGCAGCTGATTTTCCATTTGTAGGTACCTCCCTATTTGGTGACAAGACAGAGGTTTACATTATGACTGAAAAAGAAAAGGCCAAAATATGTTCATGCCTTACTAAAGTGAAGGTATAGGAAGAGACTAGTATAGCAGACCCTATGTATACCATGACTATGTAGCTCAAAAAGCACAGGGAGAGGCGGAGGTAAAAGGGGAGCTAGACATAAATTTGCATCAACTGCCTCAGTTCAGGGAAAGTGCAAACCCTGATAAATCTGTCAATGTCAGCATAGAACCAATGTCAGTAGGAGGGTACCTCTCTTATCTCAATGAACATGAATGGATTACTATGCACAAGTGGGTTTTTAAGGTAACCAAATAGGGCTTGATCCTTCAATTCACCCAAAGAGGGCTTGACCCTCAATTCATACAATTTTCATATTTAAGCAGATTTATGGAGCTCAACCACAAACCCCTGCTGCACCAATCGTATGGCGCATGGGGCTTGTGGCATTCTCCTGACGCCGATCGGGATTTTCACTCCTATGCACCAAATACCACAAGTTAGACTAGCTCTCTGGTCTACCTTGTGGCATGCTACAGACCAGTTTTATGGGGCTTGCACCAAAAATTTGATGCAAGCCACCATAAAGTGTGGACAGTGTCACAGCTGCTCCTGATGTACTACAATTGGGTGCGTTGCATCAAAGAAGCTTGGCACAGCTGTGCCAGAGAATGGGGTTGCTGCAGGGCTTGATGCATGCCCTGCATCATCCTTTGAAAATCACAGCCGTGGTGTTCAAAACTCAACCATCAGAACAGAAAATCCTACTGGAATCAGAAGTCAGAAAGTCATTGGAATTAAATGTTGTGGATTAAAGTTCCTATATCCCAGCTAGGAAGAGGTTTGTTCTTTAGATGCTTCTGCACTGAAGGAAAATTTGGAAATGGGCACCCATTTTGGACCTGACTTCTGAAAAAGCATGTAAAAAAGGAAACTCTGAGAATGGGGTCACTGCAAACAGTAATAACACCCTTACAGCAAGGGTATTGGCTGGGGCCACTAGACTTAAGTGATGCTTATTTCCACATCCCAACAAGACTCTGTCACAGAAAATATTGAAGATTCAGAGTAGGACATGCATGGTCAGTTTAACTTTAAGGCAATACTATTTGGTCTGACCATAGCACCAATGTGACAGAGTCCTTAAAGGGCTACTAGCACTGAAGATAGAGAAATATGAGCATACGAACATACAAAATTGCCAGCAGGAAAAGGCCCACGGGTCTATCAAGTTTGCTTGATTGTGAAGCTCTTGGTTTCAAATCACTACCGCTGCTTCTAAGTATGTGGTACACCTTAGGGTGCTAAGGAAAATGGCACAGGTACTGGCATTGTGATCACCCCTAAACGACCTTTAGGACAACCCCTTAGAGTGTGAAATTGTGCCTAGGGAATGGAAAAGTGCAAATATGGGGCCTCTACATTGAAGTGTGGCCAGCAATGGGCTGGAAAACTATGGACCAGTCAGTTTTACATCAATAGTTGGTAAACCAATGGATACTATTCTAAAGGAAAGGCTACTAGAATTCCCTGAAGGCAAACAGCCTGCAGGACAACAGGCAGCATGGGTTTGTGGTAGGGAGGTCATGTCAAACTAACTTCATAGATTTATAACTTACTAACTTTATTTGCTGAGTCATAAGGGCTGTAGATAAGTGCCAGGTAGTAGTCATGCTGTACTTGAATTTTAGGAAGGCCTTTGTCCACTAAAAAAACTTAATGAAAAAGTTGAGTAACCTTGTGGGAGACAGAATGACCAGGTGGGCACACAACTGACTGGGAGCGGAACACAGAGTGGGTGGTCAGTTGAGAGCATTCCAGCATGAGTCAAGTCACAAGTGGGTTCCCACGTGGATTAGTGCTTGGCTGTATGCTATTCAACATACTCATCAATGATATAAGAGATAACATCAAGGGTATAATCTTCCTCTTTGCAGAGAACACCAAGCTTTGCAGCAGTGTTAAGAGTGAAGAAAGGATCAGGGATATGAGGGAGGACCTGGAAACACTGGATAAGTGGTCCAGGATTTGGCAATTGGGCTTCACTGCCAAGAATTGGCAGGTCATGCATGAGGGGAGGAAAACCCCAAGTGCAAAGTATAGTGTGGGGGGATGGCTGTCTCAGTGTCAAAAGAAAAAAATGCATGTGGAGGAAACAACCTCAAGCACCCTAAAGCCATCTGCACAGTGCAGTAAGGCAGTGGGTAAAGAAAACAAAATGCTGGGCTGCATAGGTAGGGGGTTCAGCAGCAAGAGAAAAGTGGCTATACTGCCCAAGTACAGAACCTTGCAGCAGCTGTCCCTGGAGTACTGTGTTCAGTTTTGGAATCCCAACTTGAGGAAAGACATAAACAAGTGGGAGGCAGTATGGAGAAGAACAAAGAAGATGATACATGGGGCACTAGAGGAATATGTATGGGCAGAGACTGGAGAGCAGGAGGGAGAGGCGAGACATGATAGAAACAAACACATGGGGGGAATAAACAAGGTGGATTCTAGTGAACTGCACTAAAAGCCTCATAAAATTAATTTTACTTTTAGGGTGTCCATGAAAAAGAAATATCATTCAGGAAAGTATAAACACTTTCAAATTATTTCTATTATTTTCTTGTCTCAGTGTGGAATTGTCCAACCGAACCCAGGTCCCCTAACGATTACTGAAGTCACTGCAGAAAGTTTTGATGACCTGGTTTTAGTTTAGTGCATTTTAATACCATGAGTGTATTTAATAAAACTGACTGAATAAGAGAGTGGACAACAAGACACCAACCAGAACTGGTAATAATAATGGAATTGCAGTTGAGTACTAAAATGAAGGATGCACAAATAAACATTCAAAACTATTAACTGTGGTGGAAAGATAGAAATAAGAAAGGAGGGGGAACACCAATTTATGGAAAGGAAGGCTTGTTGTTGACAGAGATTGACAGGTATAATAGGACTGGAGGTTTTAATGCTGGAGTTGAAACGATCCCTTTAGGAAACCTATATTGTTATCTGGTGTTTATTGTCGATCTAATGATAAACTGAATATATGTTATGCATTGCAGGATTTTTGTTTGATTTCAAGGATTCACATGAGCTGCTGATATTGGATGACTTTAATGCTAATTGGCACCTTATTAATGACACACACACAATGACAGACTTTCAGATTAACTTAGGAGTTAGCCAATTGATTAATGAATCAACAAGAATAAACCCAAAAGACCAAAATGAGCAGCACAATGGCAGTGCCTCAGCTTGCAGTGTTGCCAACCTATGTTTGATAATGAGCACGGTGTAGCAGAGGGTTGTGGGACAAAGGTAGGATGAATGCCCCACGGACTGCTCTCCTCCTCTTGGTATACCAGTCTGGACCACACATACTGTAAGTTGGGCAGAGGCACTACAAATGTCTACAGGACATGTACAGAAGTGCACACATCTTGTGCTAATGTCATTGCATGTTCACACTTCCCAGGGGGCACCTAAGCTAAAAATCCATAGGGCCAGCAGCACTGTGACGCCCCTGGACCGCTACCCAAATGACACCCCAGGTGTAAGCGTCAGGTGGGGCCTCAGATGGATCTTGGTCTATCCCTTTGTGGAGTCCCAATGCAGGGAGAGAGCTGTGGGCCTTCCAGTCTAGAGGGGATGCTGGCTGGAAGGTCCAGGCACTGAGAGAGGGTATATCCCCTGCACCAGCCCTAGTGGCAAAAAGAAAGTAAAAAAAAAAAAGACTCAGATGCTTCCATTTTTGTTGGACTTTAATTTTTACAAACTGCCCTTCAAATTATGAATCGAGTGGTGTACTCCCTGATTCGTATTCAGAACAAAACACAGATTCTAGGTCAAAATAAATTTATTAAATGGTGTTGCTTTAAAAAACTGACTACATACAATTCATGCTGGATGTGAAAAAATAAACCTAATACCAAAAGTGAGTGTAAGTAATGCATGGATATTCTTCTCTGATTATTGATTAATTTATGAAGTTACATGGCAAAGACGCTCCTTTGAAAACTAAAAGAAGTAAAGAGTAACAATGCACCTTGGTATAATGTGGGTTTAAAAATATTTAAAGCAGATAGGGATGTAGCATACTTTGGAACAAAAAAAAATAATACAAAAATTGACTGGCACAGGTGTAGAAAAGCACAAAACCATTACATAAGAGAGTATGTAAGAGAAATGAAATTAGCAAAACAAAATTACTATAAGCAAATATTTTACAGTGATTGTAAACATAATCCACAATACTTTTGGAAGATTATGTCAAACCTTTTCACTGGAAAACTCAATGAAATGGCAAGCACTTTCCTTATAGAGGGTCAAATAGTCCCCTTAACTCAAGGGGTAGTGTAAAAATGTAACAATTATAAAATGGGTCAGGAGTCACTGGAGGAACCATGAATCAACCAATTAATAGTCAGGGAGAACAAATTCTTATACAGTCCCAGTTTACCTTTTCAAATATTTCAATAGAAGAGGTGACGGCGGAGCTTCTAAAACTGGATGTTGCTAAGGCTACTGGCCTGGATAATATTCCACCTAGACTATTAAAATAAACTTCCCTGTTGATAGCCACTTAGTATTGGACAGTTTCCTGAAGCATGAAAGTGTTCAAAAGTAGTTCCTGTCTTTAAAGCTGGATTAGGATCAGAGACAGGAAACTGCTGTTCCTTACCATTACTCTCTCAAGTATCAAACATATTTGAAAAACTGGTTTGTACGCAGTTAAAAACTTTTCTAGAAACACAAAACAAATAAATGTCAGTCAGGGTTTAGGCAGCACCACAGTACAACCTCTGCCCTGGTAAAAGTTGTTATGACACCCAGCTCACCCTATCAATTGGAGCTATTTTTGTAGACTTATCAAAAGCATTTGATAGCTTGGACCACAGTACCCTCCTGTCCAGGATGACGTTGATGGAACTGGCTGAAGACTGTACTGTGTGGTTCGGTTATTACTTAAAGCAGCAGTATTTGCTAGTCAGCAAAAGATTTCATCATGTAGATTTTAGCACAGTTTTTAGAAGACATACATAAGTCTTAAAGTATCTAGGCTTTCTTGAGCCTGAGTGGCCCACCTTTGTTCCTTGGTTTCCTGTGTTCTTCACATGGGACAGCTCCATGCTCAGAGGTCTATCTATCCACAATGATTACCTGCAAAGAGATAGCATTGTTCCTCATGGCTTCCACCACAGCAGTGATGCCATGGGCCAGGTTACAAATGAGGGATGTCCAGTGACACCTCAGAAGGCACAGGTGCCAAAGAAATGCATCATTGCAGCAAACTAACTAGGTCTTCTCAGAAAAATAACAAGCACATAAACATGCTGGAACTCAGAGCACTGCTCCTGTCCATGAAGACTTTTCTCTCCCTGTTATAGAGTCAAATAGTCCTAATGAAGACATGATACAAGAATCATGCACGCATTAACATATACAAAGAGGCAACAGATTATCAATGATGTGTGAAGAGTAAATGAAAATCTAGACCTTGCCTTACATTCTGAATGCAAAACTCTCTGTGATGCATCTTGTAGGAAAGGTGAATACTGCAGCAGAATCACTTAGCAGGATGGGCCATGTAAACTATGAACAGTCTCTCAATCAAGGGGTTCTGTACTCAATGTTCTAGAGTTGGGGTGTACTAGACATAGCTTTGTTTGTATCAATGAAAAATAGAAAGCTACCAAATTTTATTGCAGACTCCCTCAGTGGGGACAGTACCAGAGGACATGTTAGCTATACCCTGGAAAAGATGCTTCTGTATGCATTTCCTCCATTTTTAAAACCATCAGACAGGCAAGATAGGCATTCTCTGCTCCAATACTAACAGTGCCACAGAGAATGCAAAGAGATCTGCCAGTGAGACAAAACCTAAGGAGTCTGACTCTGTGGCAAGGTAGGTGCCTCACCCAGACTTCAAATTCCCTGCATTTAAGAGCATGGTTCCTGAAGAGTTAGAATATACCAATTTAAACATTTTGAATCAATTCTTGGAAGGTTTGACAGTTGCTGGAATGTCATCAGCCCCAAAAATGAATGTTTCAGAATGGAAAAGATTCAGTATTTGGCATTGCTCTCATCATTCCACTACAAAAGGAGAGGACATATCAGTGGTTTTTGGATTTCTACCACACTTAAAAAGCACAAGCACTAAAACCATCAACTCTTAGCTCATTGTACTCTGGGTGGCCATTTTGTATCAGGTTAAGAAGTGGATGGTTTGGACTTCAAACAGAACTGTTGGAAGTAATGAATTAAAATACATTTAGCAGTTATTTATGCCTTTAAATCTACACAGAGAGAAAAATCCTTTGTATCTCATCCTGTGATCAAGAGTTTTTTTTAAAGGCTTGAACCATTTGTATATCTCAGTTATGGAACCAGTGCCAGCTTGTACAGTAATTTGAACCTGGCACATTCAGAGCTGATAAAATCACTATTTGAACCTATGTTCTCATCAAAGCTCAAATATTTGGCCTGGAAAACTACTTCTGATTGTTATTTATTCTGTAAGAAATCAGTGAAGTGCAAGCACCACATGCAGATCCTCATTATATAATGCTTTATAGAGATAAGGTGGTGCTCAAAATGAATTTGAAATTTCCACCAAAGGTGATTTTGTCATGTCACATGGATCAGTCTGTAATAATGCCTGTGTGTGTTTCCAAAACCACACTCTAAAATGCTGCTGAAGAGAACCTTCATAGCCTGGATGTAAAGAGGGCTTTATGTTTCTACTTTTAAATAACTGAATGGTTCAGAACTAACAACAGGCAGCTGTTTGTCACTTAAAATCTTGATGGATTGATCTTGCATTGATATCAGCTATGCTAAAGGTGATAGAGTTGCCTAAAAGTCACATTCTACAGCACATACCTTGACATCCCACTAATGTCTGATTATCCAAGCAAGAAGGGATGCCACCTCTGATACTTCTGTACTTCAGAATTTTTTTTTCTGAAATACGGCCTAGAAATTGCCTCCCAGGTACTGCTTGAACTGTACAAATTGTATGACATCACAAGTACATTCTTACTAGAAGAAAAAAATACTCACTGGGTTCCACCAAGCTGGTTTGGAAACAAAAGCCACAATGACCATAAGATCGACAACTTCGCCCCAACAGCCCATACACTGCCAGCCGACAGGAGCAAAATACCACCACAGCTTGAATGACAGCTGATCAATGCGGAGGGCTGCACCCCCCCCCACCAACCCCCACACACACACACCAGAGTATAATATAATCACCTCCAGGTCAGAAGTGTATGGGGGAAGCACAAAACCCCTGGGGTGGCAAGACGACCGGCACTGCAAAATCCCGCTTTATGAAATGACTGTTGATCGGGCTGCAGCACCAAGATTGTCGTCACCATAGGGGATTCACTGTGGTGACAGCACACCTACTTATGGTAGTAGTGTTGTTTCTTCTATACAGTGCTCATATGAGTAATATAATTCCTCCCCACCTCCCTTTCTAAGACTTGAATAAATGGTATGACATAGAAACTGTTTAGTTAAATTGTTTATTCTCACTGCTTACTCTTTTGTAGTAAGAATAAGCAATTTATGCACACGGATTACAATATACACCTATTGCATAAATACAATAAATACTGCATATCAAAATTGTTTAATTTCCACTTGATCATTTGGAATTTAATTACATTTAATTAACATCATTGTCATTCAGTCTTTGCAGTGTATATAGTTTTGCATTTGGTGGTTAATCATTTATTACATTTGCATTTCTTATTATGTAGCTTGCATAGCATAGATTAGTTACGTGATCACTACTCTCTTGAGCTGTAACTCTGTGATTGTGGGATCTGGTGAAGCATGACCACACTGCAAAGCTTGAATTTTAACATTCTAAAGTTCTACATCTGTAGAAACACCTCAGTGCTGAGAAGATGCAAGTCGTATGACTTGCAAATACACCCTATAGAAGAAACATTATTAAAGCAAGCATTGTTTTCTTCATGACACCCTCTGTGTCCTTTAGTGCACTTCTGCTGATCTCACTTTGTAGAAGTGTAAACTAACCCTTCTGTGGATAGCATGTGCTCATGCAATACATTTGCATCCACTTTGCTATAGCTAAAAAAATACAGTAATACATTTTTGTGACTGAGAATAGGGCCCAGATATCCATGAGGGCAGGGTGTGTCCACCCATGAGAAAAGTTTCTAGGGTTCAGTCTTCTTGAAAAATGGTAGGTATCAGTATAGTGTGTCTGCTTGCTTGAGATATTTATGTGTTGGATATTCACATATTTTTTGCACACACTGAACTTAAGCCCAATTCTGAGTCACAAGAAACTGGCCCTAAATCATCGCAGCACATTTTAGCACCAGTCCTCTTCTTCCTGTGCCCTTCCAAGCTATGTTCAAAGAGTGTTTGATAGCCCTTCCACATATCAAAATGTGCTGGTGCATAGAAGAGGGGGGGTCCCCATGCTAACGACATGCTGTGCCATGCACAGTGCAGGAACGGTGGGTGTGGTAGATTTTTGTGACACCCCATTTTTAAGTATGTGTTAGGGGAGTTCAAAATGCTGTATCCATTGTTGAAGGATGTTGGAGGGCAGAGTTTGGTGAGGAACTGAAAGAACAGATTCACATGTGGACATGGGGCTAGGGATGGGGAATCCACTAGACTCCAAGGGTCTGTTTGTGGTTAGGATTTGGAGACCCAGTGGACAGAGTGACAGACATGGCTGTTGGCCTACAAGTGAGCTAAAGGTACTGGTTGGGAAGGTGGGAAGATGTGACAGAGTGCTACATGGGCTTACATATGTCTTTGCATGACACTTGCACAGATATGCATGACTTTGTAGTATCTGCCATTACTGTGTTCCAAATACAGCTGTACAATAACATCTGGAATGCAATATATATATATATATATATATATATATATATATATATATATATATCTGTATTGCTAATTACTTCAACCAACAGTCAAGTGTGAGCTCAAAATGTTGGTGGGTTTGTTGGGGTATTACCAATTCTTCATGCTTAAAAAGAAACAAAAAAATCAGGAGTATACATTTACAGTATTTATTTATTTTATTTAGTTTTTGTTGACCGGGTAAGTGCACTAGACAAATTCTTCCTATTTTCAGGCACGACCCAGGGGAGGGGGATACAGATGAATACTGACTGACCTTGAACCAGATTAAGAACCAATAAGTGTGTGCAGATTAGTGTATTTGTATACTCTCAGTACAGCAAGTTTGTGGGTTGGTGCTGCATGGCACACATTGCTGCCCATATTGCAGCTGATACAATTGGAACTAACAGTTGATACTTCTTGATACTTCTTCAAAATATATGTTTTTTCTTTTACAGTTATATTCTGAAACATCTGGGAATTAAGTTTTACTCAATGACTGAAGTGGACAAACTTGGGATTGTCAAAGTCATGGAAGAAACTTTTGATTACCTGTTAGCAGGGTATGGCACGTTCTCATGTGAATATTCTGTGTGGTGTGTGTCCTATTGTGTGTTAGTTTGTTTTGGTGATTACTGGAAAAATATCAGCCAAAGCAAAGCCATTATCACTGAAAAGCCACTGGAATCTTGTTTTCCTCAGTTTAAAGGCAGTATCAAAACATATAACTGTGTATCAGACTGCGTAATGTAAATCTAAGCAACATTTTTGCATAACCAAAACAGGCATAAAATATCTTATGAAAAGTATTATTGCCAGCACCAGTAAATCTAGTAAATCCAGCAGAGCACCACAACAGAACTTATGGATCCAAACAGTGTGCTAACGTTGCACAAAAGGGTGGTAAAGAGGATATAATTTGGAAATATAACAAACATATCATTGCATACATTTTTGCATAAATGTAATTGCCAACTTTACATATCAGGGACAAGTTAGGAATGCCACTGAATGTTTTTCTTATGACAGAAAGTTATTAAAATATCAGCTTTACTGACTTAAATATCCTTGTTTATACAGAACAGTACACTGAAAGCAGTGGTACCCATCAACATAAAATGTGGAGACAGTAGGGAGGAACTACTAAGAACAAAGCCTGGTGTTTGTTCCATTTTAATTTGCTTTCTCCTTATTGTTTCTTGTACTGTATCTTTTCCATTTTCTAGAATTTCCAGTTTCTCTTTCTCTATTTATCTCTCTCTCTTTCCATCTTGCTTGCACAATGGTACTTCCTCATTCCCCTTCCTTCCCTTTCTCTCAGTTGCTTAGCCGAACATAGACCTTGCCTGTTAATAAACTCTGCACTATGTATTTTAGCATTAGTTGTATACTTCATACTATAACACATTTGAAAGCAGTGCTGCTGCTGCTGTCCCAACGTTTTTTTACACTAAGGTATTATCTACAAAGATTCTTTGCTATTCAAAGTCCATTCCTTACAAGAAGGCAATATAGCCTAGAAGTTAGAGCAGCAAGCTATGAACCTAGAGACTAAACAGATCTGAGTTTGAATCCTACAGATGCCAACTGCATACTGAGTGACTATGAGCAAGTCACATAATACTGGCTACTCTAATAAATAATGACATTAATAAATATTCATTAATTCATGTCAGCATTTAATGAATGTGCTTGTTTACATTTAAAGATGAAAAACATCTGTATATCTGTACCTTTTTAGTTGGTTCAGAAAAAACCCTAACATTTCTAAACAAACATTAAGCAAGTGATAGCTCACACCAGGCCATGGAGCTGCATCTTTCCATATACAGCAGCCCATGTGCATTATTCAATCACAACTTGATTATTTTCTTGCTGCCATTTATAATACTTTATTCAATGCTATAAAGCCAAAGCTTTTTATTTAAGTAGAAATATAAAAGATCTGGGCAGGGATTTTTAAATGTCTTGACGAAATCATAATTCTAGATTTTAAGTTGTGTCTGTGTCAGAAGAAAATGCCCCAAAACATTGAAATGCTGTTTTTTATCATTTTGATGCATTTGTGACAGTTTTCCTACTTTAAGGCAGGTTGTCTCAAAAAAGTTATGCAAACACCAGACATACTGAGCTGGTAGTAGCTTGTTTCCAGATATGCCTAAGGGAAGGGGTGTGAGGGAGGGCAGAGAATAAAATAAAGTGCAGTCAGCACAATAAATTAACAGTTGTGAAAACCAACGAAATAATCAGTGCAGAGCAATATAGCACAAGAAGGTGCTCATGTCAAAGTAAAATCACAAAAGACAACAATGCTTTACATAGGGGAGGCAAGGTGGGGGGAATAAATAGTACAGAGTAGGGCTGGCATTGGTTGTGGCTTGAAGGGTTGGGGATAGCCTCTTGAGAGTTGTGGTCAGGGACAGTTGCAGGAGTGAGTTGTGAAGTCATGATGAAGAGACTAAAGGAAGAAGAGGCAGAGCAGATTGACTGAGGAAAGTGAGGAGCAGAGCTTAGGCAAGCGATAGGAGAAAGCAGTTTGGCCAGCAGTAGATTTCCTATGGGGAATATAAAGGGAATTACGATCAGAGTTATTGAGTGATTAGGATTATGTAGGGAGGAATGAGAGAAGAGAGGTAAAATAGGGGGAATGGAGCCAAGACAGAATTTGGAAATCACCGAGGCACAGTGAGTGAGGCAGCTGGCATCAAGGGGGAGGAGTGAAAGAGAATAGTAAAGGGAGCAGTGGTGAGTGCTGTGGAACAGTCCAGAACAAACCAGCAGAAGTGAAAGAAGAGATCCAGTCTGAAAAGGGTGAACCTGGGATTGGTATTGCAAATGATGCCACCATAGTCGAAGATTGGGAGGATCATCTTCAAGTCTTTCTCATGGCGGGTAAGAAGAAGGACACATGCTTTTTTCCTGTAGAATGCATCAAGTTTATGTATATGTTATCCACATGTACCAAGACATCAATTAGCAGTCCTACCAGACCTTGAGGTACATAAAGTAGGAGACATCCTCAATAACAGAGCCATCAAGGGTAAGGAAGGAGAGGAGCAGGGTAAGCCTGGTGAGTCTCTTCCTGGAGCCAAAGGTCACAAAAATCATGTTTTGACATTGAGGGACAGCTGGTTGGCCAGAACCAGTGCTAGATGTTCTCAAAGTCCAGTTGGAGCCAGGCAGTGAGGTCAGGATCAGAGCCACCAAAGGCAAAGAGCATCATATCATCTGCATACATGTGGATGGACACAGAAGAACAGACAGCAAGGAGGTCATTCAGGAAAATGGAGAAGAGAATGGGGCCAAGGATAAATTCTTGGGGGGTTGACTGAGCAGGTAGAGAGTGGGAGAGAGGATATGGTATCTCTGATTCAGACAGCTTGAGACCTGCTCTTAAAGTAGGAGAGGAATCTGCAGACTGAGGGATATGCAAGGCCTACCACCCTAAGCTTATGCAATAGAAGGGGGTAAGCAACAGTGTCAAAGGCTTTGGCCAGGTTGAGAAAGACTGTGGAGGTAATCTGGCCCTGGTACATGTCAGTGAGGACGGGGTCAGTGAACTGGAGGAGGGAGGAGAATGTTTCTTTAAGCCAGACTGTAAGGAAGTGAAGAAGCAGGAGAGGGGGAAATGAAGGGGAGAGCCATGAGAGGACAAAGTGCTCTTGGTGCTTAGCCAGAGTGGGAAGAATGGAAATAGGATGGCAGTTGCCAGGAGTGGAGAGATTCCCCCCTTTAGGGAGTGGGTGACAGTTGCTGGCTTCCAAGCATCAGGAACAGTAGCTCAGGAGAAGGAGAGGTAAAGGAGAAGGTAATAGGAAAAGCAATGTCTGATGCAGGCTGGAGAGTTGTAGACACATTTGTTCAAGACTCTCACAGCTCACATCCTTGTGGGGGTTAAGAGCTAGAAGGGATTGGAAGGTGGCAGAAGGATTGGTGGGAAAAAAGAGAAAGAGTGCTTTTTAGAAGGTGGGGGGAGGGAGGAAGGGGGAAGAGGTGGGGGAGAGGAGATTGGGCACAAATGGTGAAGTAAGAGCTGAAGAAAGAGGCAATAGCAGATGGGTTGAAGATGGAGGAGTTGCTTACCTTGAGGACTGGGGGGGAGGGTCATAGGGGAGAAGAGGGAGCGGATAACCTTCCAGAATTTGAAGGCATTATTAAGATTATTCTGTAGTGTGGATACAAAATAATCAGATTTTTCAAGCCTGGTAGCACTGGTGCAGGCACTGTGAAATGTCTGGTATTAAGCCACGTGAGCATCAAAACCCCAGTGTGTGATTGTACTCTCCACTCCTCCCTGTTACTGACTGTTTCTTTTAATTTCATCATTAGCAAAAAACGATCAATTCACCTGAGTTTTGATGTTGATGGACTGGATACCTCAATAACACCTGCTACTGGTACCCCAGTACCTGGAGGATTGACCTACAGAGAAGGCATGTATATAGCTGAAGAACTCTATAAAACAGGTAAATGAAGTCCTTTTCTAGTAGTACATGCTATACAAAATGCATGAGATCAATTTGGACCGCATATAGCGAACTTCTTCCTCAAGACCAAATCCTGAATTCAAGTTTGTGAGTAACATGACATCAATAGGTCTCACATCTCGCAGCATTCCCACAAAAAATAACTGTTAGCATATTCCATTCCTTATTATTAAGTTGCTCTGGACCCATTTTAAACCTAATGGTGCCCCAAGCAGAAATTCTTGTGGCACCCCTTTCACTGCTCCCACAGCCCCCTCACTTTCCTTCTGCCCGAACCCACATCCAAACAGTGATGAATACAAGGGTGATGATCTCAGTTTTGATTTTTATGTTGATACCTTTTGCATTTCAAGCTGACCTGTGCTTATACATCCTACTTTAGTGTGCCCCTTATGTGCTTGCATCCCAAGTGACTGCTTGGTTTGCCTGTCCCTAAGACCTCCCCTGAAGATGTCCGCAGAAAAATTGGCTCTATACCTTTCTGGCCTTGGAATTATAATTCATGCTGTGACACCACAGCCTGCTGCTTTGGAAATATTTCTGATGGTACAAGCAGAGGATTGTGATGTCAGGGCAGGAAAAGCAGCTGGAAAAGGTACTGTCTAAATGGCAAAAAGCACATTTTCATGCCAATGTAACTTGTGGGAAGTTCTTAAATAACAGTGTCCTGCTGATGTCAGCTGTGAATTTGGTTGTTGAAAATTAGAAAATTGTGTTAAATATCAGGAGGATGCAGCCAATATCTTACAATGCTGTTAAATTCATGTTTTTCTTCTTTGTGGGACAGCATTTCACATAAGACTTGTACCAATACAAAAGAACAACCACACTCCCACAGTAACATCAATAAAAAAAAACACATAAACTGGTGTAATGATGACAACTGAAACTAAAGAGACAGAGATGTCTCAAATAGAACCTTTCAGACTTCCTCAGTGAAAACAGATGAATTTACTGTAAAAGGAATAAACAGGTTAAAGCATATTTGTGTCTTTCACCTCAGTCTGTAAGCTCCGATAAATAGGGGTTCACTGACTTAAAGAACAACTGAGTTTTAGTCTAGATTAGAAGTAGAATACTAGATTGAAGGCTCACAATGCAGGAGAGCAAAGTTCCAAAAATCTAGAAGAGTGAATAGTGGATGGCAAGAGGTAGAAGGTGAACATTTGTGATAGGCCATGGCAATCCTGACCATGGCAAACACTGGGCCCACAGCAGACAGTGGGATAGGCCAGCCAAGCATGAATAGACCCCACAGGGGAGCAGTATGGTTATGGACACCTAGGTAGACATCTGAGGCAGACAGCAGAAGGCAACCTATTTAGGGGGGAAGAGACCAAGGCAGTACAGCAGCAGAAGCAGCAGTGGAAACACAGGACCAGTTATAGAAGAAGCAAGCTGAGCAGCCCAAGATGCAGCAAGCAAATCAGTGGAGAGTGGCAGAGGACCACAACACAAACAGACAGGCAAAGGCAGACAGGAGTGGAAGAAGCAGGAACCCAGCCAAAGCAGAGTGGCAGTGGCAGGCCTGTGAGGCAGGATTAGCAGGCAAGAACCAGCCAGCCACAACACAGCAGGGAGAGGAAGCAGCATTGGCATGCACATCATGGCCGCAACCAGAGGGCTGAGCAGCAAATTGGGCCAAACCATAAATGAAGAGTAGAATGAGGGACAGCCACAACAGAACCAGCCAGGGCCTGAGGTGGTGGATAACAGCCTGACCTAGGACCAGTGGGAGACAAAGGTCGGAGGGAGATGCAGGCAACTAAAGCCTGACCAAAACGGGTGACACCTGGGGTGTGCAAATGGGCAGGAAAAGAAGGAATGTCAAAAAGACCACTGATGCTTGCATGCACCCTAAGTAGTGCTCAGGTGCACGGGTTACCCACAATCCCCACTGAACATCAAGTTAAAGCCTTAAGAATATGCAGTGGCTTGAATGAAAAGAAAAAAATGCTTACCATAGTGATGTTGTTTCTTTCAAAGGGCTCCCTTACTATGTTTAACAGCAGCAGTCAATGCCATGGAATGAGCAGACCTGGAGTTTTTAGAATTGTATGCAAATAATAGAATATGGAATGAAATTTGAATTCTGTTGTGAGATAATGCTCATCCCTGTACTCCCAGCTTCAGATTTATTTCTAAATCTCGAGTGAGCGGTGACCAATAAAACTAGCTAAATGGCTACTAAAAAAATTCTAAAACTTTTACCAAAAAACAAACAAGGCAGAACAAACCTATTTGTTATGAAAAATAAAGTACTTCTGACAACGTAGCAACAATTGTAAAGGCAGTGTGACAAGTAATGTTCAAGCAAGTGGAACAGGACTGATTCTTGTCTGAACCTTTCACTGGCTTCAGGAAGAGGAGGCAAGGATTAGGGATTTTTAAACTTAGTGGGGGATCTCTTTGGAAGAAACATTACTATGGTGAGCAATTTTTAATTCAGACCCCAGGAATCTCTCACGTATGTTTAACAACAGCAGATTCCATAGCAGTACCTTGGGAGTTTGGGTGCAGAACCTATTTGGGGAAAAGATTGTACAAGACAGCAGTGCCAAAGCTGGCATCTCTTCTGGACTGTATTTCCGGACAGTAGTGTTTTGTGAATGTGTGCATTGTTTTCCAGGTAGTTGCTTTACAAATTTCATGCAGGGGGATGCCCTTTGATGCTGTCACAGAGACGGACGTACTTCTAGTAGGGTGTGCTTTGAGGCCTCTAGGTGGCAGTTTACCAGCTTTGTCATAACAGAACTGTATGCAGGAGGCTATCCAACAAGAAATGCTTCTTTTGTATGCTGATTTGCCTTTCCCTACTTCACCATAGAAGACAAACAGCTGAGTGTTAATGGACCTGACATCCTTCGTGTGGTTCAAGTAGTAACTGAGTGCCCTTTTTACATCCGGTCTATGGAACATTTGCTCCCCTGAGCTGGATTTTCCTGTGAAGAAACTGGAAGGGCAATTGATTGACTCAGATTAAATTCAGACATCACTTTGGGAAGGAGTTTCCTGTTTGTCCTTAGGACTACCTTGTCCCTATGGAAGATTATGTAGTTAGGATCTGTGCAGAGGGCTTGCAGCTTGGTTATCCTTCTGGCAGATGTTACTGTCATCCGGAAACTCATTTCCAGGTGACGTACTTCAGTGCAGCAGTAACCATGGGCTCGAAAGCAACCTCCATCAACTGAGCAATGCCTCACTGGATGGTACAGGTGACTCAGGTATTTGAAAAACTTTTTGAATAATGGGTTGTGGGATCACTTACCTGTCTTTGCCAGCTGAAGTGTAAACTGACACTGCTGCTAAGTGTACCTTCAGGGTTGAGGACCTTAGAGTCAGAGTCAGGAAGTGAACTTGGTGATCCAGAATGGCAGAGAAACCTGCCCAGAGAGGGTTAATTTGTCTAGGAGTACACCAGAAGGAAACTCTTTTTCATTTTGAAGCATAACCTTTCCTTGTTGCTGGTTTCCTAGAAACCTTCAGTGCCTCCATGACTTTTTCAGAAGAATTTAGCCCAGAGAACTGCAGCTCTTCAAGAACCATGCTCTGAGGTGTAGAGTTCTCAGATCTGGGAATGTTATCCTCCTCTGGGCACTGTCATGCACAAAAAGCAGAGCTATCCACATCCAGAAGTATGAAAAACACTCTCCGACACCTTTTAAACACTTTATTACAGGACATAAAAAGACAATAGTAGCATTCACTCTATCAATCAATCACTTTATCTAACCAGGCATAAACACCATTGCGCAAGCTCATTTTCAAGGTGGTCCTGGGCATAAATACAATACAGTGCACTTCATAAGATTACAATTACGGTGGACAATGGTGCAAAAAAAAAAAAAAAAAAAAAAACATTGTGAAGATGCCGGTCAATATGGGCCTATACATACCGGTCAACATAATTAACATGCAAAGGTACATAATGATAAGCTTTACTGAAATGAGAAGAGACAACAATCCCATATACCTCTACTGGCACCTGATGTTTCACATCACTACTTTGCACTTTTTCAAAGGTGTCACAGATGAGACAGATGCCCTGCTATTTATAAGACAAAAAATGGAAATCGTGCAAATGGACATGATAATTGTTATTGAAAGTGACGATGCTCGCAACTAACTACAAGACAAGACACCGGTGGAAATATATGTCTCTCTACAAGTCTGTTTTTACAAAAATAAAAAACTACAATAAAAAATCTATATATTAGACACCATTTAAATATAATAGAACAATAATATATATCTCAAAGCCATAAATGTCCAGTGTATAAATACATCATGTTTATTTGCATGATTTGCATTTTTTACCATATGAATATCAGGGCACCGATCTCATCTGTGACACAAAGTAGTGACGTAAAATGTCCGGCACCAGTAGAGGGAGTGCTACTGTTATCTTTTTATTTCCTGTGATAAACTGTTTAAAAGACTCCAAGGTGTTAGAGAGTGTTTTGCATACTTGCTGATGTTGATAGCTTTACTTTTTGTGCGTTGCAGTTTGCAGCATGCAGTGGCTTCATCTTCTAGTATTGAGCCACCTTGTTAGAGTGTCTGGGCAGTGTCAGCAGATTGAACATTGGGGCAGGTTGATAAGAGGCTTGTTGGAGAGGGACAGCAGCATAGAGTACCAGATCTGCCTGGCCCAGTCTGAAGCTATGAGAACCATTGTTGCTGACTCCCTCCTCAGTTTTATCAGTACTCTCAGCAAAAGTGGGAATGGCTGGAATGCATATAGAAACTTCCTTGACCAGTAGAGGGCTAGAACATCCTCTGGGACTGAATCCACTGCTGGAGTTCTGCAACAAAATAGTGGGAGCTTGTTGTTTTCCCAGGAAACAAACAGGTCTATTTCTGCTGTACCCCACCATCTGAACACTGATACCAGTACCTGCTGGTACAGGGTTCATTTGTGACTTTCCTGCTCACAGAATCTACCAGTACATTATCCTTCCCTGGCAAGTGTACTGCAGATAGTTGGACTTTCAGGAAGTAGGTTAGATTCCAGATCATAATGGCTTCTGTGAACAACTTTGAAGATCTTGTTCCTCCCTGCTTGTTTATGTAGTACATAGTTGTGGTGTTGCAGACATCAAGGTGGGAGGCCACCTGGGGACCAGTGATCACCATATAGTGTGGTTCAGTATAAGGACAGCTGCAGAATCAAACCACATGTAACAGTCCCTTGACTAACCCTGGCTGTTCCGGGGCCCTCAGGTCTCACCCATACACCTCCCAAGAGGGCTGGTCAGGGTTCACTGGTTCACAAGATACACAGGAACAGAAGGATGTGGTGCCTTCACTTAGGGTAGTGATATAGGATACCTGCTAGATAAATTCCAGGTTACCACCCCCCAGGAAAATACAATAACAGCCCCACTTTTGCTCCCCCACACAGTAACCATATTCACTTTGCAATAATCAACAATACCAAATTGTGGTATAAACTGACTTAACTTTTATTATACGGAGAAGTAAAAAGGGGAAAGTAACACACAACAGTGAACTGTAACAACAAATGGTATCCCACACTGTCCCCCTTACCTCCCACCTGTGGGTGCGCCCGCTTCACCCCACACGGCTGTTAGAACACTAACAGTTAGTCTGTTGTGGTGGGTACCACACTGGGGTGCTGAGATGCTTGGGGGCTATGAAGACAACAGCCTTTAAACACGAAGTAAAGTACTTTCGATGGGGCCCAATAACATTTAAACACAGCAAACCTTTAACTTTTCTGCCTGGGTTCAGCTTGAAGACTGGTGCAGTCCTGCCCAGGGCTTTTCCCCCTCTGGCTTAACTAGCTTGCTAGCTAAATGTAGTAAATGATCCTCAGAGCCACAACTCAAGGGTACTTACAGTTCTGAGCTTCAGGGAGTTGCGGGTAGCTTAATTTCAGAGAGTAGTATTCTGGTATCAGGAGCTGTTGGTGATGCACCACAACAACAGGATGCAGAAGAGCAGCAACTGAACTTCACCTGTCAGGCCTTTAAAAAAATTCACAAAATTGGTGGAGGGCACTGATGACCACCAAGCAGGAAAGAGACCTGCGAGTAATCATATCAGATGACCTAAACATGGCCAAGCAATACGACAAGGCAGTTGGGAGGGCTAGTGGGATGCTGGGGCGCATATGGAGGGCTATCACCAGCAGAAAGAGGGAGGTGGTGTTGCCCTTATATAGATCACTGGTAAAATCCCAACTTGAGTACTGAATCCAGTTCTGGAGATCACATCTCTAGAAAGACACAGACAGAGTGGAGGCAGTCCTGAGGAGGGTAACTAAAATGGTACAGTGTCTGCACCAAAAGCCCTATGAAGAGAGATGAAAGGACTTCAGTACATACAGCCTGGAAGAGAGGACGGGCGCATATGATAGACACATTTGTTTATTGTTTGTTTACTATTATTTCAGAAGACACCTTTGAGCCAAGGCTCTTTTACAAAGGTTCCATGCTGGGGAAACAATACAGAACATAGTGAGGACAATAACAAGTACAGTAGTTTCAAGCAGCCATAGGCTTTGTTGGGTAAATGCGTAACATTTAAATACCTCATGAAGCAAATAGAGTACAGGAGAGAAGCATTTTTCAGAAAAAAGGAGCTCAAGAACAAGGAGACATGCAATGAAGCTGGAGGGGTAGATTCAGGAGATGTAAGGAAGTACTTCTTCACAGAAAGAGTCGTGGATTCCTGGAACAGCTTTCAAGTGCAGGTGGTGGGGCTGAAAACAGTGGTGGGATTCAAGAATGCAAGGGATAGGTATAAAGGAATTTTAGTGGAAAGGAATGGGGGTAGTGAGAAAGAGCCAGAGCTCAATTAAGGCCTGGGGTGATCCTATATGTAGGGAACAATGTGCAGACTGGGTTGACCAAGCAGTACTTGGCCAGAATTCATAAAGAGAATGCAATGTGGGCTCAAACATTTTGGCTGCACTTCCCAGCTGTGCCGGTAGGCAATGGGTCTATTCACAGTTGGATAGCACAGTGTGCAATCGGACTGCAGCTGGGGGCTGGTGGTGGCAGCACTAACCTGGGAAAAGCAGTGTGATATCCAGTAGCGCTACTCCCACAGCCAGCCAGGACAATGGCCCCACAGCTAATAGCGCTCAGGCGCTAATGTGCTATTCACAAAGTGAGCCATGCAAATGAGCCCATTGGGCATGCAAAGCGCTAGTGGCCATTAGCATGCCCATTATGGGCTCATTTGCATGACATTAGTGTGGAGGTATGTGCCCCCCCATCAGCCCAAGCCCCACGCAGCTGCATTCCCCCATAGCCTAGTGGTGCCCTCACCCACCCCGATTGTGGCCCCAATAGTAAAATTTATTCCACAGTGTAGGGTTCCTCCCCGGTCCCCAATCTCACGATGTCCCACTGTTAATGATAAAATAATTTTCCATAGTGTAGTGTCATCCAGTGGGCTTGTAGTGCATATTGTACACTGTCATTGACAGTTCAGTCGGCAGGCAGCCATGGTGATGTGAGGAGGGCTGTGGTGCACGCCGACCGGTGGCTGTGGTGGGGGGGGAGCGAGGTGGTATGTGATTAACAGAGTGGGTGGGGGATTGGGGAAACCACTGCACTATAGAAGGATATTAACTTTCATATCGGGTGGGAGATCTGGCAATGAGGTAGGTCCCTACAC
This sequence comes from Neoceratodus forsteri, assembly GCA_016271365.2. NCBI lineage: Eukaryota > Metazoa > Chordata > Ceratodontiformes > Ceratodontidae > Neoceratodus > Neoceratodus forsteri. The sequence goes on from CM057449.1 coordinate 1,746,796,301, forward strand.
TATGAAAAATATTTGTCTTATAAACAGGTGTAGGATCAGGGATCAGGCAATGGGGTGGGACGCTACTCTATGGAAACTTATTTTTTTATTCTTTGGTGGGTGATCGGGGACTGAGGTGGGACCCTACACTATGGAAAAGGTTTTATTTTTACAATACACTGCGGCAATAGGTGGAGGGAGGGGAGGGACACTATGCTGCAGAAAAAGGGTATATTTTTATTACAGTATGGCAATCGGTGGCGGGAGGGGAGGGACAATATACTATGGAAAAGGGGGTATATTTTTGTTACAGTGCGACGATTGGCGATCGGTTGTGGGGAGGGTGAAGGGACACAACACTATGGAAAACTACTTTATACTTATTGGGTGGGCGACCAGGGACCAGGGAGGGGGTAGAGAGGGGTCTCAGTACCTCTGCCAACCACTAGTGCTGTGTGGATTACCATCATGCTTTTGTTAGCTGTATTTTCTGCCACCAGGGACCTTCCCAAAAGGACCTTCGCAAAGGCCCTTGCATGAAGCAAAACATTAGTGAATGGGACTGCGGGGATATGCAGGTCCCCTTCCCTTCATTAGCATTGTAGCTCACCACTACTTTGCCCAGGCACAAACCCAGTTTGAGGGGGCAAACTGGGCTTTAAGAATGCCAGCTATTCACAAAGCCCAGTTTGCCCCGACAAACTGGATTTGCACCTGGGCAAAACTTTGTGAATAGTGACCCTTATCTGCTGTCAAATTCTATGTTCTGATCTGAACAGCCTGACCCCTGATCTGGGAGGGAAAAGCCTGCATTTCCAGGTACACTGCCCTTAGCTCCAGGAGATTTGTATGTTTTAGAGTCTCCTGTATGCTCCAGGTGCCACTCACAGTGAGGTCCTCCAGATGACACTCACAGTGAGGTCCTCCAGATGGGCATGCCAACCTAGGAGGGAGGCATCTGTTGTGAGTATAGCTGTAGGGGACTGCTGAAAGAAGGAAATTCCCTCTCTGAGGTTGCATGCTTCTTTCCACCACTCTAGTGCCTTTAACAAGGTTTTTTTGACAGGCACCAATGTGGAGAGAGGATCCCACCTCTGAGACCAATGGTCCCATAAGTGGTACTAGATGACTCATTTGGAACCTGGCCCCTGGTCCAGCTGTAGTGGATGAGGTCATGTGCTCAGTAACTACAGAAAATCCCTTGCAGATAAGCCTTCCCTTGCAGAGACTTTTGAAGGTTTATGAGTAAGCTCAGCTTCTCCAATGTGTTTTGTGTCAGTAGTATAGAAGACTCTGCTTCCTGCTGTGCTTTTCCTGAGATCAGCCAGTCATCCAGGTAGGAAAAAATGCCACCCCTTTCCTTCTCAAATGTGCTGCCACTACTACAAGACATTTTGCAAATACAGTACTCTTGGAGCTGAGGTGAGGCTGAAGAGAAGGGCTGTGAACTGATACTGGCAGTTCCTGAACTTGAACTGGAGGTATGTTATGTGACTTGTCTTGGCTGGTATGTGAAAGTAGGTGCCTTTCAGAACCAGTGACTGTACCCAGTCTCCTATTTGCAGAGATGGAATCACTGAGCCCAGTGTTACCATCTTGAATTTTTCTTTCTTTAAATGTTGGTTCAGATGTCTCAGGTCTAAAATGGGCCACTGTGCCCCATTTTCTTGTGGGTATGGAAATGTCTGGAATAAGCCATTTGCCCCACTGTGTGGCAGTTACTTTCACCCACTGCATTTAATTGCAATATTTTCTTTACCTCCTTCTCCAACAGAATTGTTTCTGTTGGGGTTTGAGGCTGTAAAATCTTTGGGTTCTGCAGATTTGGGATTTTTCTGAACTGCATGGGCAAACCCTGACTCACTTCTTCAAGGATCTCCTTGTCTGTGCTAATTTTTGTCCATTTCTGGAAGTAGTGAGCCAGTCTTCTCCCCACTGGTAATGGATGGACAACCTGGGCAGACTTGTTAGGTGTTTTGCTTTGCCTAGGGCTGGAGGCTGGTATAGCTGCATGTCTAGTGTCTCTTTTACCCCTGCCCCTATAGTAGTCCCTTTGTGGGGGTACTCATAGGGAATATAAGTATGAGGGTAGCACCCTCCACCTCCCCTTTCATAAAGCCTGTTGGAAGTGGAGGCCTTTTCTGTCTCAATATTGCCATTGTAGGTGTTTTTTTACTCATCCACCTTTTTCATGCAAGCCTCTGTCTTGTCACCAGACAGTGAATTTCCTTCACAGGGAAAATCCACTGTTTTTGTTTGAGTGTCCAGGGACAGATTTGTACTTCTAAGCCAGGCAAGCTTTCTTATGGACACTGCATGGGTCTTGACCCTAGATGTCATCTGTGTCCACTGCCAAATGAAGCTGGTATTTTGTGGCATCTATAACTGATCCTGCTATGGTAGCTATATCCTGTGCCAAGTCTCCAGTAGCTTTTGCACTCAGTGCTATCATGGAATTCCATAAGGATCTCTTGTACTGGGCTGTTTAAGCTAAGTAAGCTGTCTGCCTGCCTCAGGAGCATGGAAGCTGATGTGTAGACCTTTTTACCCATACTATCAGTCTCACAGGAATATCTTTTAGGAGGCTGTGTAGGAGACAGGCACTTTGTCCTTGTCACAGGTAGCAATCTCAATCACTCCCTCATGGTCAGGGTGGGAGTACAGGTACTCAACACACTGTTTGTTCACTTGATATTTTTTTCTCAGTTTTCATGTTAGTGCCAGCAGCTGCAGTGGATGCTGACATGACTCAGAATGAGACTTTTTTGAGGGATTTGTGAATAGGCAGAATAGATCTCCTTGTGGGTCCTAAACCCATCATATCTATGAAGCCTAACTCAGCTTCATCCTCCTCAGTCTTGTGGGAGGAGATGTTGAGGGTATTTACCATATGCCTTCCAGAGGTATAATGTGAGGTATAGTCCCTTGAAGGCCTAGGAGGGATCCAAATTCCTGCTCAGGAGAACTGTCTGGTTCTATGGGTTCTCTCTCCTACTCAACATAGTATATTTAAACATCATCCTCAATAGGCATTGGGAATGGAATCGGATCTTGGGGAGAGGGGGAAGGCATATTCATAAAGTTCTCCATTTGTTTGGAATATCTGGAGAAATCATCATACCGTTGTCATGTCCTCTAGTGAGGGCATTTTGGTATGTCCACTGGCAGCTCCTTTCCTTCTACAGGAGCAGGGATAGTGATATGTTTTTTATTTTTGATTTTTCTTGGCAGGCACCATCTCCAGTGTCTGCTCAGAGATCTGAACCATCATTAGCAGCTTTATTATTTTTCTGTCTCCTTTAAGAGGGACTGCTGCTTATTCTGAGGGTCTGAACCCTCACCTGGGCCTTTTTATGATGCTGAGGAAGACTCAGAAGCCGTAAGAACTTCTAATTTGTTAGCCCTCTTTTTTGTTTTGGGGCAAAACGTTTTACAGAGATCACAACTGGAGAAACTCATTGTCTGGATCCAGGCACTTTAGGCACAGCTCATGGCAGTCTGCCTTTGCTAGGAGTTGGAAACAAATTATACAATTTTTAAAGCCTGTAGAAACATAGAAACATAGAAGTTGACAGCAGATAAGGGCCGCAAGGCTTATCCAGTCTGCCCATTTCTTTTTCTACTTATGAATGTGCCACTGGCCTTTGCTCTGTCAATGGCCTATCTATTCATACTCATCTGTATTGCTCCCTTATGCCTATCCCATGCCTGTCTGAAGCCCTGCTCTGTATTCATATCAACCATTTACTGAGGTAGGCCGTTCCATGCATCCACCACCCTTTCTGTAAAAAAGAACTTCCTCACATTACCCTTTAATTGGCCTCCCTCTAATCTCATGCTGTGTCCTCTTGTCCTGCTATTTTTATTATATCGAAAGATATTAGACTCTTTCACCTTGTTAATGCCCTTAAGGTGTTTGCATGTTTCAATCATATCACCTCTCTCCCTCTTTTGCTCTAGGGTATACATATTGAGCTCAGTTAATCTGTCCTCATATGTTTTCTGATGCAGTCCCTGCACCATTTTGGTTGCCCTTTTCTGGACTGCCTCAATTTGGTTAATGTCCTTGTGAAGGTGTGGCCTCCAGTACTGCACACAGTACTTCAGATGTGGCCTGACCAGTGTCTTGTAAAGAGGGATTATTACCTCCCTCTTCCGACTTGTGATACTCCTACTAATACACCCCAACATCCCTCTAGTCTTACCTACTGCTTTAGTGGTCTGCTTGGATGATTTCAGGTCATCTGTGATGATGACGCCCAAGTCTCTTTCTTCCCTTGTGACTGCCAGCATCTCCCCTCCCAGCATAGAGGTGGCTTCAGGGTTTCTCTTCCCTATGTGCATGATATTGCACTTCTTTGCATTAAACCCCAGTTGCCACTCTTCCAACCATTTTGCTAGTTTATCTAGATCTCTTCTTATTCTGCCCACCCCATCTGGATCATCTACTCTATTGCAGATCTTGGTGTGATCTGCAAACAGACAAACCTTACCCTCCAGTCCATCTGCAATGCCACTGATGAAGATGATATTGAAGAGGACTGGTCCCAGGACTGATCCTTGAGGTACCCCACTTGTGACTTGCATCCCTTCTGACTGTATACCATTTACCACCACTCTCTGTTTTCTGCCCTTCAACCAGTTTGCCACCCAGTTGGCCAATGTCTGACCCGCCCTGAGCCTACCCAGCATATTAATCACTCTTCTATGTGGAACAGTATCAAAAGCTTTGCTGAAGTCAAGGTAGGCAACATCAACTGTCACTGATGAAGAAGATATTGAAGAGGACTGGCCCCAGGACTGATCCCTGAAGTACCCCACTTGTGACTTGCATCCCTTCTGACTGTATACCATTTACCACCACTCTCTGTTTTCTGTCCTTCAACCAGTTTGCCACCCAGTTGACCAATGTCTGACCCACCCCGAGCCTACCCAGCTTATTAATCAATCTTCTATGTGGAACAGTATCAACAGCTTTGCTGAAGTCAAGGTAGGCAACATCAGCTGCTCCCCCTTGGTTTACCACTGTGGTTACCCAGTCAAAGAAATCTATGAGATTAGTTTGACAGGACCTTCCTTTTGTATACTCATGCTGTCTCGTGCTGTAGGACCTTGTCTTCCTATTGGGTCCTGTCAGTCATGCCAAAAACTGAAGGCCCTGGTAAAAATGTTTCTGGTTCCCAATACCTGGAGTAGAACAGACTTCAGGATGATAGCAACATGGGTTCATAGCAGCTAGGTTATGCAGGATGAACCTAATCACATTTTTTGACTGGATGACTTGAAAAATTGACAGAGGCCATCCAGTGGGCCTCCTCTACTTTGATTTCAGTAAGGCTTTTGACTCTGTGTTTTGACTTTGTGACTCTCACAACAGCCTTCAGAAAAAGTTGGAGGACCTGAAAGCAGCCAAGAGCATATTCAGATGGATGGGTAGCTGGCTGAAGGACAGAAAGCAGACAGTGGTAGTTAATGGGGAGAGGTCAGAGGAAGAAGAAGTTACTAGTAGGGTGCCACAGGGCTCAGTCTTATGGCTAGTCCTGTTTAATGTGTTTATCAGTGATATCGGTATAGGTATACAGGACACATGCCTTGTTTGCAGGTGATACCAAGCTATGAGGAAGGGTGGTCTGTGAGGAGGCGGTTAGGGATCTACAAAGAGGCCTTCAGAGGCTGGAAAGGTGGTCTAACATTTGACAGCTGAGATTCAATGTTAAAAAGTGTAAAGTGCTGCATCTGGGTAAGGGGAACCCAAGAACAGTTTACAGGCTTAATGGGGTACAACTAAATGCCTCTCAGGAAGAAAGAGACCTAGGAATCATCATTTGCAGTACCCTCAAACAGACCAGCCAATGAAACACAGCTTACAGCAAGGCCTGCCTTCTCCGGTTTCCTCCACATTTAAATTGGTCCCCTTTAAAACTGAACTTTGCAAGCACCTACTCGCTTTTACTGGTCAATCTGGGACTGCTCATGGCTTGTCCCGCAATTTCCCCCTGCTCCTCCCCACCTTATCTTGGTCTAATTTTTCCCTCCCCACTCTGTTCCCCTCCTGCACTTTACACTTCCTTTACTTGCACTCTTTGCTACTCTTCCTTCTCTTTGCCTTACACCCCTCTACTCAACTTTTCTCCAACCCCCCCAGCTGTCTCACAACTCTCCTTAAATGACTTTCTTCTGGTTTCCCTTTATTTTCTTTAATTTCCTATCTGTTTACTCAGTTAGCTAGCACTGCCTGCACCATGTTTGTTTCATTATCATGTACTCTGCCCTCAGTTATGATGCACTTCACAGAATAAGAGCATTTCACGAGTGGAGGAAAGGAGCACTCCGATTGGTCAGGAGTGCTCCCTCGACCTATAATATAATGCACTGCATTACTTGTATACACTTATCCTATGTATTATGTACTGTATTAATTTCCTGTAATGTTTCATATCCTGTCTGTTTTAAATCTACTTGCCATGTTGTTTCTTTGCCATGCACTCCACCCTCATTTATGATGCACTTATGTATAATGTACTGTATTATTTGTATACTTGTATCCTACATATAAGGTACTGTATTAATCTCCTGTAATTTTTTTTTGTAACCTGTCTGTTTGTAAATATGATGTGGAGCTTTTGCAAAAGAGTCTTTGACTCAAATGGTTGTAATTCCAAGACTTTAATAAACAAATACAGCAAAGCCAGAAGAATGCTAGAGTGCATGGGTGGGGGGTTGACAGCAGAAGCAGAGAGGTAATACTACCTCTCTACAGATCCCTGGTAAGGCCCCACCTGGAGTACTGTGTCCAGTTTTGGAATCCACACTTAAAGGAGGATAAAAACAGGCTAGAGATGGTCCAGAGAAGAGCGACCAAAATGATTCAAGGCCTCCTCCAAGGCTTCTCATATGAGGAATGTTCAGAAACATTAAATATGTTCTCACTGGAAGATAGGAGAGAGAGAGGGGATATGATTGAGACATACACGTTCCTGAGAAGAATAAACAAAGTGCCCTCATTGGATCTGTTCTGTAGAATTACCAACTTCAGCACCAGAGGTAATGCATGGAAGTTGGGGGGGTTGGGGAGATCTTCAAGAGGCAGCTTAGGAAACACTATTTTATGGAAAGGGTGGCAGAACCATGGAATAGATTGCCCATGGAGGTGGTGGAAGCTAAGACAGTGACATCATTCAAACTGGGTTGGAACAGAGCTATTGCATGAACAAAAGTAGGGAGAGCAGTTGGGAGCATAGATCAGAAGGGGGTTTGGGCATGAGATCAGAATAGTTCTCAGGAACACTTGGACAGACTAAATGGACCATGGTCTCCTTCTGTCATCATTTTTTTCTATGTTTCTAATAACAAAACTGAAACTGTAATAAGTACAATAAATGTTAAAAAGGGCTTTAAAACAATAAATGTGAGTTGGTTCCTCGTAAAATAGCAACAATTTAAAAGTTACCTCAAATGGGGTTTCAATAAGAAGAACTGCACAAAACATTGTCTCGGCTCCCAAACCAACATGGAACCAGTCCAAGACTAAGTTAATATAAAACTGCTACAGTGGTTGTGAAAAAAAAACAATTATTTAGTTTTAAATGTTTTAAACAGTGGTTTTCTTAGAGAGGGATCTTCACTGAAAACAGCCTTCACCAGTTCCTGGGACCCGATCGGTAACTGGAGAAATACAGTAAAATAGTACAAATACAGTATAACAAATAACACTCAAACTAATGCAGAGTAATGAATGTTAAACAAAAATACCTAAACATTATACAATATTATAAACTTAAAACCACAAACTTGCTTAAAGTTTAGAGAAGACTTCCGAGTGACTGCTTTCTTCAAGCAGAGAAATACATATCGATGGCCGAGGGCTGGCAACGGGCGGAGCAACAAACCACTCCCCCAACCAAGCATTAAAAGGCCCTCCTCTGGGCCAATCCCCATTTGTTTTCTTTGCTGCAGCCAGAGGCACTGCCTCCCTTCCCTTGGGGCCCATCCAGTTGCCTCGTACCTCCGGCCACTCACTCTTCTCTCTCCCCCCCCATATCACTCGTTTTTGTTTCTTCTTGCATCCTCCTCTCATGTTTGCTACATTTTCCTCTCTGCTTGGCCTGTCCTTCCTGGCCCCACTCCTTCTTTTTCTGTTGAGCATGTCAACCTCCTTTTTGCACCCACCTCTGCCCGGCCTGCTCTACTCCACCTTGGGTCCTGGCCCTGGTTGTGGCTGCAGCCTTCCCCAGTACCTCTCCTGGTGTAGCCATGACAGCCACTGTTCTCAGCGGGTGTTCCGCTCCTAGCTTCTGAGTCACAGCTCTGACCCAGTGGGTCTCCTCGAGATGCTCTGTGGCTGCCCCTCTCCCCCTCTGCTTTTGATCCTGCTCTCTTTGCCCTACCCACACCACATGCGGCTGTCTTTGCCCACCTCTCTATCAGACTGTGCCTCTCATGGACTTCACTTCCCCTTGTTGGAGGTCCTTTCCACCTGTCTGTCCCTTCTTTTGAGTCCTCCAGTGGATCTGTTTGTTTGCACCTGAAGGGGAGCCGCTTTTTGTGCCCAGATTGCCCTTTCAACATTGCAGTATCTGGTAACCATTCTGATGATATTCATTGGTACTTGTTTGTCCACCGTTCGTAACTTCCTATTTTCTACTCTTCCCATCCAGTTCAGCTCCCTTCCCCTACTTTTTGGCTTTTACTTTTGATTTTCCTTTCTTCCGTCTGTGTCAGGGTGCCATTTCATTCCCCAGTCTTTCCCTCGTGCTGCAGGGACCTGTCCTTCTGTCTTCCTTTGCTTTCTTGGTTTGCTAAGTGCTATTTTGTTTCCCTCAGCATTTGCATTTCTGTTATGTTCCAGTTTGGCAGGGAAGTTTCCATTCCAAAGTATGTTATTTCCAGGACCCTACTGCACCCTCACATTCCAGTAGACATGCTTAGTTGCTTATATGACAGCATTGCAATCTGTCTCTGGGAGAGTTCTCTCTTCCACCGCTTTGTGTATGTGGTTGCTGCTTTCTGTAAGCTCATTATTCTTTAAAATCAGTCTGTGCTCTTCATTCTGCCCCTCTGCCCTCTGTTCCTCTCCTTCTTTGACCTGTGCTTTCTTTTGGGGGCTTCCCTATCCTGCCGTCCTGCTATTCCCTCCTGCTACCAGCATATCCTACTCATTTACATCACCTAATATTTCCTCCTGCATATCGCCCTGCCTACTCGTCTCTTCAGACCCTATTTCCTTGATCTTCCTTCTCATATATTAATACACAATAAATAAATTAATCATATATAAGACCTCTTTTTCCATAATCATATTTACACTATTCATATCTCATCTTTACTTATATGCAATTTTTTCCTTTCCATTATTTTACAAATTGTGGCTACCGTTTCTATTATATTACAATTTTTAGATTTAAGTAGGTAGTTAAATTGATATCTTGGTTCCATGTCCAATGAAGCTAATATTTCTCCCATTAAAATCCTTCTTTCACTGTTATATAATGGGCAGGATAATAATAGGTGAATTGAAATGTCTTTAACCAGATTGCAAGCACACTGATCATTATTCGCCTTATTATACAAACTTCTTAATACTTGACTATCCAAAAACCCAAAGCGAACTTTAGTGAATACTTTTCTTAGTTGTGGTTTTTTAAGATTATACAGATAATATTGAATTCCCAACTGTGTATTGTTATTATTCTGTGCTAACCAATAGCTAAATTTAAAATTATTTGCCATACTTTTTTCTTTGTGTATATAGATGTCCTGTATTCTTATCTTAATTTCTCCCTTGATATCCTTAACTTCAATTATTTGACTATGTGTTATTAGTTGTAGTAGTCCACATGGTCTAATTATCTCTTCCAATGTGTACGTACTTGGGTATTTAAAACCCATGTCTCCAAGGTTTATTGCTTCCTCTAGGCACATCCTTGGAAGCCAATTGTCAGACATATTATATGGTTTAATCCAATATGAAACCAGTCTTTGTACAATGATGCATCTTATAGGTAATTGGCATATCTCCAATCTTGTCAGTATAGATGCAGCACATTGTGGAATCACCTGTAATTTCTTGTAAAAAGTATTAACTAGAGCTTCAAGTTTATCAGTGTTCTCACTACCCCATATGTCACATCCATATAGGATCTGACTTTTTATTTGGGCATTAAATGTCTGAAAAGAGCCCTTCACAGATTGACCCTATATTTATATGCAGATCTTTCCATTAAAGGGACCAGTCTATGTATCTTCTGTTTCATCTGGTTAATATGTTTTTGCCATTTTAAATTATATGAAAATTCAGTTCCCAAATATGTAAAATTATTAACATATTCTAACTTACAATTTTTGCACATTAATTTACACATTTTGTTTTCCTGTACCATGGTTCTATTGAATATCATATACTTTGTTTTCGGAAGGTTAATAACTAGATCTGCACTTTTTGCTACTTCACAGAATTTTTGTAGACTTCTCCTAATGCCCAGATAGCTTGTTGCTATCAGGACTATATCATCTGCATATGCCAGGTAGGGACACCTCCTGGCTTCCACCATTGGCATGTGCAGCCCAGGGTCCCTCAGTTCCTCCAGCACTCTATTCAGAAATATATTAAACGATGTTGGTGATAAAACACAACCCTGTCTAAGCCCTATGTTAGATCTAAATTTGGGTGTAATATCTCCTTGTTTATTATATCTTATCATGGTCTAATCATCACTATATAAAGTCTTGATCATATTGAGCATTTCTGGATCGATCTTGTAGTATACTAACTCTCTTCATAATTTTTCCCTATTAATCCTATCGAGGGCAGATTTTAAATCAATAAAAACACAAAATAGTTTTTGCTTTTTAATATTAATGTACTTATGTATTAAGTGTGTAAGTACAAAACACTGGTCAATTGTAAAGTGTTTTGATAAGAAACCAGCCTGTGATTTATTAATAATCTTTCTCTTTCTTAATCCAACCCATTAATCTATCATGCAATATTTTAGTGAATAATTTTTGTGTGGAGTCTAAAAGGCGTAGTCATCTGTAATTACTGGCATTCCCTCTTTCTCCCTTCTTATATATAGGCACAATAACATTTCCCCTGCATGTACTTGGGATTTGGCCAGTTTCTATTACTGGGTTAAATATTACCACAAGGGCTGGAATCCATGCTTCTGTATTGTTCAATATGATATAAATCGGGATACCATCTGCTCCAGGAACCTTGTGCCTTTTTGCTAATTTAATAGCATTCAGAACTTCAGTGGGTGTTATTAAATCTTTAAAGGGGACCCATTTAATTGGCTCAGATGTAAATTCTTCTACTTTAGGATCATGGAACAGTTTCTTATAAAACTTTTCCTATGTATTTGGTTCTATGAAATTTTCTAAAGTATCTGGTATATTGTCCCATCCCCTTGTTACCATATGCCAGAATTTTCTATTGTCTCTTGCCCATGCTGCTTTTTTGAAATTTTCCCATAATATTTTCCTATGTAGTTTTTTTTTGTTTCTAATAACTTTTTATACTATTTTCTTGTTTTATTTAATTTGTATTTATTAATCCTTGTAGTATATTTTTGGGTATATTAAGATAGTTTATTAATTTCCTTTTTTTTTTGTTTTTTATACCCATCATTCATACCATTTACTACCACTCTTATCCTTGTTGATAGAAATCTTAAGGAGTAGTGGTGCAATATTTTTAACTATGGCTTCATAAGACTTAATACAATCTTATGGGGTTTTCTCATGGTATAATTCAGTTAAATCATCCCTAATTCCATAATACTGCATTAATTCCTTAAGTTTTTGACCTTCCAGCAGGTCCCATTGGATGCCTTTTTTAGTTCTAACCACTGTTTTCTTATTATTATCTTTTATGCACTCGATCCCAAAGTTGATTAAAATTTCTAGTGGATAATGTTCACTGTCAGCTCGAGTCCATATTTTCATATCTAATATTGATCCAATTGTATTTAATAACACCCAACAATGGTTTATAGTTGATGCACCTCTTGGTCCTAGATATGTATAAGTGCCTTGATAACCTCCTTTTGTTCTGCCATTCAATATTAAAAAATTGTTATCCTCCATTAATTTCACTATTTCCATCCCTCTGTTACATTCTTTAATATCTTTAGTTTTTCTTTTCAAAGCTAAGTTACTGAGACCCTGGGCTGCACATGCCTCTATTATTTCTAAAGTGGGATCCAGGCACCGCCCCACCCTGTCATTCAAATCTCCCATAAGGATCATTTCTGCTTCGGGCTCTCTATTTAAACATTTGGATTACAAGATTTAATTTTCCAACTTCATTATCTATGTACTTAGATCCTATTGGTGGAAAGTAAACATTTATCATCACAATTTTCCTTTTCCTCATTAAAATACAAACTATAAGAATATGTTCTGTGTCACTCTCAATCTCGTCATATTCTACTTTTTCTGATATTTTCCCCCATATTATTAAACCTCCTGATAATCTACCAAATTTTTTAAGGCTCCTAGCTTTTTTGAAAAATGTCTTATATCCATTTATTTTGACCTCCTCCTTCTTCCATGTTTATTGAATACAAATGATATTGAATTGTTTTATATATGTAATAAATGAGAGATCTGCCATTTTTTCACCTATTCCTGCAACATTCCAAGATAACATCCAAGCATCTGTTGATCTCGATACAGTGCTCCCTCCATTATCTGCCCAACTTGGGGCCACAGTTTTTGGGTGGATAAGGGAGGTGGTGGATAACGGGGGTACCTGAAAATAAAAACCAAAATGTAGTCATGTGAAATACAAAACATTGTATCTGGTAGCTGGCTGGTTTGGAGGTAACAGTGACACAATGGACACATTTTTTGTGTTTCTGTATTATACAGTACATTTTATTTTGTATTAAATACTTTTAAAAACAATACATTTCAGTACACAGTGCATTAAAGTGCTTCTCAGTGCCAAAAAGCACAGCATAGCAGCATATTATAGCACAGCAGTATGAAGTTCAAAGCTACAGCAGCATAGTATAGCAGAGCAGTATGAGGTTCAAAACCACAGCAGTATAGTTTGAGTTACAAACTGCATTTATGTAAGCTTGAAATAGTCTGTAATATACATTTGCTTAGCTCTTACTGAAACAAGTTGTCTTATCTTGCAATGTAGGGAAAGGCATTTCTGAATTTCTGTCTCATCTGCAATCTCATAAGACTCAAAAAATCTAAGCACAGTGTTTATTGCTTCCTTAACCTCCACTACAGAAGGAGGTTTTATCTCCTGTTCTTGGCTGTCTAGGCTGCCTAGGGTGTCATCATTTTCATCTTGAGATTCTGGGGGCTCTACGAAATCATCTGGGACCTTTACATTTGCTGCCACTGTTACAATATCATCATCAGTGACACTTTCATAAACCTCACAGTCATTTTCAAAAGAAAAATATTCAGCAGCTGAAATTCTCATTTCTGTTTGCATAGCCATTGCACCAGTCACAGTTCTCATCAGATCATTCAATTCAGTGCCTTCTTGCTCTGTATGTTCTGGGATCACTCTTGGCACTGACAAAGGCCTAGGAATTATGCCAGTGTGAAACCAGCAGTTTTGAACCGTCTCTGATGTAACAGAATCCCAAGCGATTTTAATAAACCTAATGGTATCACTAAGGAGAAGTGCCTGTGGTTTCCCAGAGTCAATGCATTCAATTAAATGCTGAAGGGGCTGCCTTCTGTAATCACCTTTAAAAGATTGAATAATGCCTGCACCTAGAAGCTGAAGGTGGCTTGTGGTGGTCGGTGGGAGAAAATTAATTTTTACATTTCCAAAACATTTGGGGGCAATATGTGTTGGAGCATTGTCTAGAAGCAACAAAATCTTCCTTTTTTTTTCTCATATAAACGTTAAGGTTATCCAACCACTGTGCAAAAATGGAAGAGTCCATCCACACCTTTCTGTTTGCTTTGTAATCTACATAAAGACCAGCGTTAAATGATTTGAAGCACCTGGGGTTTGCAGACTTTTCAATAACTAGGGGTTTCAGTTTTTCAGTGCCATCTGCATTGCAAGTTAGAGCAACAGTAATTCTGTCTTTGCATCTCTTGACACCTTTCTTGAAATCATTGGTGGTCAGGGAACGGTCAGGCAACATTTAAAAAACAAGTCCAGTTTCATCCATGTTGAAACAGTCCCGAGCTTCATACTGCTCTGCTACATGTCTGACAGTAAGCATGCCTTCACTGAAAACCTCTTTACTAACGCCCACACTCTCCCAGATATAATGTGGCAAGCAATATTATGTCGGCTCTTAAATTTCTGGAGCCAGCCATTGGAGTATGAAAAATCTGACACATTTAATTGACCCCCAAAGTACTTAACTTTATGCTTCAGTATTTCATCTGTGACAGGAATATTGTGGGCTCTGGCATTGCTGAACCAAAGGAATAACGCCTCCTCTAAATCAGCGTGTTTCGGGGTTCTCTTCTACTTTTGGTCGGCAGCTACAGCGTCGGACCACTCCTCTCTTCTTGAAAGGACATCGCCAATGGTCCATCAGGCCATGGGCCGGCACCACAGTTTCAAGTGAATATTTAGTTTTGTCTCTGTCACTTCTGGCATAATTTGTATTTTAAAAATCAGGAGGACAAAGTCCATCTAAATAATTCTTACCAGGAAGTCTTTAAGTGTGTTATTTGTCACATTCATTTCCTCATTTTTTTACTCAGTTTTCTAATGAGATTTTTAGTTTCCATATTTCCTTCTATATCACTTCCTTTACCTTCTGTTAGAACCACTTTTTTATTGTTAAGTTTCTCATCCTTTGTTTATTTTGGTAACTTTTTTGTTACTTATTGATTTAGTTGTTACATGTGTGTTACCCTTTCCTTCGTTAGTTTTCCACCACTTTCCATCTCCATCTCCTCACTTTCCATCTCCATCTCCTCACTTTCTATCTCCATCTCCTCACTTTCCATCTCCATCTCCTCACTTTCTATCTCCATCTCCTCACTTTCCATCTCCATCTCCTCACTTTCTATCTCCATCTCCTCACTTTCTATCTCCATCTCCTCACTTTCCATCTCCATCTCCTCACTTTCTATCTCCATCTCCTCACTTTCCATCTCCATCTCCTCACTTTCCATCTCCATCTCCTCACTTTCCATCTCCATGACTTTTGTTCATTCTACTTCTTTTTCCAATGATACATCTATCAGGTCTTGAACTCTTCTACAATTCCTGTTTTTCTTACGCTTATTTTCTTTTTCTCTCCTTTCATTTTCTATGGGAGTTTTTTATTTATTTGCTTCTTGTTTGTTTTATTTTTAGAAGTCACTTCCTTTTTCCTTATTTTTTTTTTTTTGCCTTTCTATTTCCCAGATCTCAAGATTCCCTGATTTAATTTTTTCCAGGATAGAGTCAGGCTCTTCATAATTATTAGGCAACATCACCAACTCAGAGTCCAGTTCCATTTCTCCCTGGTCCCTTGAATCAGTCAAAATGGTGTGTGATGTGTTAATCCTGTCTCCTTCTATCTCTTCATTCTCAGATTTAAAGTTACTTACTTCAGTAACCAGAGCTTGTATCCCCAAGTCACTGCTTGTTAAGATTTGTTCTTGTTCTGACTTAAAAGAATCATTCCAGCACAATTTGTTAAAATTATCATCTATTCTTCTTTTATTGTCAATACAGATTCCTTTTATGAAGGATAAATCTTGTTTCACTGCAGTTAGCTGTTCAAAAATTAGTACATTAGCTGTTTGAGGGTTTCTTAGGGCTCTAGCACATTCTCTAGTTATCAACCCCATTGTTAAGGAATTATCAAGCTCTGGGCTCATATATAAGGTTTCATTATCTCTAGACCAGATTTCCTCACTCTGATCTAATTCATGGTCTAGATTTTTTATCAAATTGCTCATTTGCTTGTTTTTATCCATGTTATAAGAGTCTTTAAGTTTTTGTTTTAATAAGTTTAGTTCTTGCATTTTTTGTCCTATCCTCTGATAAGTTTGGATAATTTCCATGATACTCTCTATTGTCCTTGTAACTTCATTATTTGCCACATCTATTAAATCTGTGTTGTGGGTTACTGAAATGTCCCCCCTTTCCTCAATACTTAACACATGTGCGTTATCACATTCTGTCAATCCACTCTGATCTGATTGTTTCCATATTTCTCTAATAGCGGGTTGCTTCAGCTTTATTCCTGGATTTATATTTCTCTTCTTCCCACTGCTCCCTCCATGCAACCTTGCTATAGGTTCCAAGTTAGGGAACTTAATTAATTCCTTTTTTCCATTGACAGTAGTAGTCTCTTTACTGCTGTTTTTAATTGTATGTTTCATTTTATTAACTTTCAGTTTTTTAAGGTTATTCTCCATACATTCTTTACCACTCCCCATCCTCATTGATACTATATACTTCTCAGAAATAGTAAATGTGTTATTAGTTCACTATTTCACTCAATTGATTCTCAGTTTTAAATAAACAAGTGGCAATTAACCATATAAATGAAAGTTGTATCATCACAAAATTATCTTTACAAATAAGTAAATCACAAATCTCAAGGTATCTGTAAGTTATAAAGGATAAGTTAGGCCAAACAACTATTTAATAAGACGTTTTAACAGTCTCAAAGCAGTTCAAAAAAATGGAGAATAAAATCTGCCCAGAAGGTTACTACAAACTGAGGAAAGGAAAAAAATGTTACTGAGGTTTCCCCAGTGCGTCCAATTCTCTTGTTACTCACACCTTCAGCAGTCCTTAGTTTTCACAAAACACTAGTCCACTCTCTCAAGTCCAAGTGCAAAATTATCCTACTGCATTTAACCAAAGATGACATTCTGGTCCTTAGCGATGTGCAAATATTCAGTCCAAATGAAATAAGGCCTTAAATTGAATCAACAAACTTCAGATTCCCAAGCTTGCCCTCGTAGGTAAATCTACAAATCAGCAAATCAATCAAGAAAGAAAAAAATGCTGAGTAGTACTGGCAAAATATTAACTAAGGGAAAAGAGCACACATTTCTACAAAAATGCTTAAAAAAATACATAAAAAGTATACCAGTATGGTTAAAAATTCTGTAAAATATCCCAATAGATAAAATATGGCAAATATTATTGGGTAATTTTAAGCTTCCAATGGTAACCAAAACCTACTGTAAGCCCTAGGTGGTGCTACCGCAAGGGCTACTACCCCTGCCTGCTGGGCAACCAGTAGGTTGAGGGGACTGAGTTCTGAAATGGGTGCCTCCACCCAGAGGTCAGGGTTATTAGTGGTCACACTAGTTCAGGCACAGCCCTCTGGGACACTGTCACACCCCTCGGTTCCTGCAAGTGGCCCCCACAAAATACAACAATGACCTTCACAGTACCCCTGATATTCTTTACCAGTATCCAAACCCTTGGCATTTACCACCAGGATTGGTTTGTCCAGCTTGATCCTGGTGACCCCCTGTAAAACAAGGTAAAACAGAGCAAATGGCAGTAACACAATACTTTAGACATAAACAGGATCCACAGACAGTTTAAAAGGCAGAAAAAATAGATCTGATTTATTCAGGGGGGGTTGAACAAGGGTGGGGGCAATCAGGCTAATTAGCTTACTTTCCCTAACAACCACACAGTTATGCAAGCAGTCAGAGTCCCTAACACAGTCAACCTTCTGGGTACACAGGTGGATGGGGGGGTGGGCTAGCCAGGACCATTGCCCGGGGTAGGCCAGTGTTGCAGCTGGCAGGGGCCCTGTGATGGAGAAATAACTTGCACAACACAGTATTAGTAATCCGGAGCCAGAAGAATTAGTTCATGAAGAAAAAAGTTAACAAGAGAATCAGGTGATGCACTTTTGATTTAGCTATCTGTTGCAGGGAGCTACCCTGGATATTACTCACGGTACCCAAGACTGGACACAGGATGGCTGAAATTGAGACAGCAGATGAACTCTCCGGAGTGCCAGGAGATGCAGAGCCCACATGATCCAGCAGGGCGTCATTTCTCTTCAGGCGTGGAGAGGGGGAATGCTCCCCAGGCAGGTCTCTCATCGGCTCTTCCCTGTGCAGCAGGGTGATCTGGCAGGGCCCTCATGGCAAGACCCAGCCACATGGAGCTAACAGTGGATTTAGTCCATTTTGTGCCGGATACAGTTTCCAGCAGTCAGCACTCAGTTCACACAAAAGAGGGCTTAAACCGTGACCCCCATTCAGTACACAGCACATTTATATGTGAGGAAGTATTACTGTACCAGGCAACGGCTCCTCGGTCATGATCGCAAAGTCACTGCTCAAACTGGGAGCTCAAAAGTAGCTGGAGTTCCTGGCAGACTGATCGCGTTCAGCAAAAATCTTCGGTCTTCTACAGATTAAGTCTGGTCCCAATTCAGCAGCTTGCTCAAAAGCACACAGCTCGGATTTAGTCTGAAACAATTCTCTCTCTCTCCTTCTCTCAGGGTAACAGCAGACTTGCAGGCTTCAACTCAGACCCCTCAATAATTCTCCCACTCAAACTATGCAATTTATTGCTTGGCTATCACGAGCTGCTTCTCTCTTGACTCCCAACTCAAATCTGGCTTGCCAGCAGACTGCTTGCGGTATTCCCCTTTGATCCAAAATGTTCTATTGGTCAGTTCAGCTGTCAGTCACAGTAAGAGTTCCCCACTTCAATTGTAAAAGGCACCAACAGTCCAACACTACAATTCCCAAACTTGTAGTCCACACAGCCTCACTTTAGCAGGCTCCATTTTAGAGTCCCCCAGTGCTGATTGGCCCAATTCAGCAGTTCGGGACCAAGATGGTGGAGCTAGACAGAAACCCCTCACTGCAAAGAAGGCATGTCAGAACAACTACATTATCCTTATTACTCTAAACAATTTCCAGCTAACAGTTACATCTTTCATCATGGCTCCATCTGCACAACTAGCGATGGCAGAAACGGAGCAATTAGCAAGCAACCCGGGTGGGACCCGAGCATGGAACCACTCAGTCCCACTCCCAGAAATATTATTATTGCCACAGGCAGCCCTTAAAGTGACAGTACATGGAGGCCACACAGGCACTCACTGGCAATACATTTAAATGGCTACGGTGCCAAACACCAGCCAGGCAGTGAGCAATTAGGCAAGTTTGTGGAAGACTTTTCAGGAACCCCCATTGATAGAGGGATTACAAACTTCCTGACCTGGAAAAACTTGGCATCTGCATCAAGTAGGTACCATCACAGTAATTGAAATTGCAATTTATACTATACATCATTACCATTTGCAGACTAGGCCTATAACGTCTAAGGCATTGATCAACATATCCAACCTTTACTGTACACATTCTTTGCATTTCACAGTACAATGTCCATTCTGAATCACATTATGCATATGTCATGCAAGTAATTTACACATTACTATACTGAATTTAGGTAATAATTTCCTGCACATTAAACAAGGTGAGAGGGGGGCCTTCCCTATCAGCTAACCTGGGGTTGGACAGAGCATGGGCACCCTACCTAGAGGGCAGAACAATTAACCTGGAATTGTGTCTTAGACTCAGTTTGGGCAGTGATCTTTGAGACACATAAACTCCCTTAAGGATCACATTAAGAGGCAAATCTACTGGCCTCCCAGGGGAATCACAACTGAAGCGTACCACATGCTTGACAGCTCGGCCAGTCTTTCTGGGGGAACAACCACAGTCTCTGTACACTCAGCAACAGCCTTTGGGCTTTCCTCACTTGAGAGGGGTGCTTCTGCCGGGGTAGAAAGGTTCACACTTGGGGCACTGTCAGCCCCTGGCTCTATAAACTCTGGTTCTATAACATGTTACTCACTTGGAAGGCACTCTGGCACTGGAAGGGGCTATCATCACACTCAAAGTATTCTTCAGGTTCTGGCATGTCACCAGTCTGACTTAGATCATCTGCCTCTTCCTCAGGTAAATCACACAGTTCCACCATACAGATTGACTTAATATCATCAGACATGACACTGCTCACTTCACTCTCAGGGAACATTGGCTCCAGGGACAAAGCTGGGGGGTTAGGCAGTCCAGAAGGTCCAACTTCATCTCCACAATTGATCATGGGGTTACCTTGAAACAGCTGACTCAGTTCATAAGAGGGGTAATAAGCATAGTTGCACTCACTCTCATGAGAAGTGGACTGACAGTCATTATCATTTGGGACTTACTGTGGAGAAAATCTTAAGTCTCTGACCAAGGGGGTAGGTTGACTCTGTCTTTGTTTGGCAGCAGCCTGAGTCACCGGTCCATAGGGAACAATCTCAGGGGGTTCAGCCTCAACCATGACTTGGCCAATAGGCAGTAAATGGTTACGATGCATGGTCTTGACAGCTTTCGAATCATTTTCAGGCTGCACTTTGTACATGGGTAAGTCATCCAGCTTGCCTACTACTATATGAGGAAGATGGTGCTATTGGTCGGCAATTTTATGTTTACCATGCAGTCCCAAATTTCACAACAACACACGGTCCCCAGTTCAAAGCTCTTGGGCTTTTGCTTTTTTATCATATCTTTCTTTATTGGCTAAGTTTCTCTTTGCAGCCATTGTCTGGGCTAGTTGATATGTGTGATACAATTGGGCCTTCAGTTTTTGTACATATTGTAGAACATTTTCAGCTTGAACCCCATTGGGAGAGACTCCAAAACAAACATTAACTGGCAGCTAAGCCTCCCTCCCAAACATAAGGCAGTAGGGAGAGAACCCTATAGCATAATTTCTTGTACAATTATAGGTGTGGACTAAGGTGCTAATCTGCTGGCTCCATTTAGGCTTGTCTTTTGGGTGAAGAGTACCTAGCATGTCCAGCAGGGTACGATTAAAGCATTCCGGTTGGGGGTCGCCCTGCAGGTGATAAGGGATGGTTCTTGACTTCCTCACCCCTCATAGGGAGAGCATTTCTTTGATTAAGCGACCCTCAAAGTCTCTACCTTGATCAGAATGAATTCTCTGGGGGGCCCTGTAGTGGATGAAGAAATTTTCCACTAGCACCCTGGCCACAGTGATCTTTGGTGGGGAAGGCTTTGGCACACCTTATAAAATGGTCCGTAACCACAAACACATTACCAATGTTTTGTTGATCGGGCTCCAAACTCAAAAAGTTTATGCAAACTAATTCCATGGGTGTACTGGTGGTAATGTCAACAAGGGGGGGCAGCCCTCTGGGGCAGGGCCTTTCTCTGCAGGCAGCAACTACAAGTCCTTACATGATGTTCAGCATTGGCCACCATCTTAGGCCAGTAGAATTGAGATCACACTAGGTCAAGGGTTCGGTCGATACTGAGGTGGCCCATATGATTGTGGATGGACCTCAGCACTAAGCCTCTGAAAGCTGTGGGCAAGACCAATTGTTGCTTGTCTACTTGGCCTCCCCGATCTACTGTCTCTCTATACAGCAACTGATTAATCAGCTTTAATTTAGGGCCTTCTTTAAATAGTAAAGCAGTTCGCAAATCAGAAGAGCGCAATTTGGACACATCTTTCCCTGCACGGAGGGCTTCCAAGGCTGACTGAATCATAGGGTCTTGGGATTGAGCCCACTGAATGCTGTCATTGAGAACTGAGCTAGTGCACTAATGTCTAGCGCTGAAAAGTGACAGTATGCAGCTGGTATGCAGGCATCAGAGGGGCCCAAGCAGTCTACTAAGCAGTCCACTGTGTCCATAGACATCTGTTCATCTTTATCAAACTTTTGACACAAGGCTCGAATGTCAGGTTCGGACAGCCTGACCCAATCACCTTTGGACGTGGGCCTCTGGGACAGGGCATCAATATCTATGTGGTTCAGGCCTGATCTGTATTCAACAGCATAATTATAGGTAGAGAACGCAGAAAGCCACCGATGCCCAGTGGCGTCTAACTTAGCTGAAGTCTATACATAGGTCAATGGATTATTGTCAGTCTTTACCAGTATCTTTGCCCCATACAAGTATTCGTGGAACTGCAAAATCACACATGCCCACACAATGCAAAGCATCATGGGCTGCATATGCAAATCACCACAGAATGTTATGCTGGTTCAACTTTAAGCAGAATTGCATGGTGCCGAAAGGCCTCTCACACAGTTTGCAAAGGGTGCTAACAGAAGACAAAGACACGTGTTTTGTCCTAGCAGGACTCATCAGTATGCATCATCTGTTTGACACCCCAGTGGAATGAACCAGCTACCCTAAGATGGTCTGTCTGGGTTATGTTGTGGTAAACCCATTAAAATAAAAAACTATTTAAAAGACAAAGAACCTCTGTGCGCAAACACTGAGGCAAGGGTTACCCCAAAGGGCATTTGACTGGGAAGCCAAGTTTCACGAAAATACAAAATCACACATGCCCACACAATGCAAAGCATCATGGGCTGCATATGCAAATCACCACAGAATGTTATGCTGGTTCAACTTTAAGCAGAATTGCATGGTGCCAAAAGGCTTCTCACACAGTTTGCAAAGGGTGCTAACAGAAGACATAGACACGTGTTTCATTCTACCAGGACTCATCAGTATGCCTCATCTGTTTGACACCCCAGTGGGTCATGGAACTTGTCAACAATGGGCCACTTTAACGCCAGGAACTCCAGTTTATACACAAGATAGTTTTTCTCTGATGCGGTCAGACTTCTACTAGCAAAGACTACCGGTCTCAAACCATCCTCATAAACTCATAGAACCTTAGTAAACAGATAAAGGCTATTTTCTCATGGTCTTCCAGTGCCATGGGGATCTGGTAGTATCCACTGCGATGATCCAACACCGAGAACCACTTGCTCCCATTCAGACAGTCTAAAGCATCTTGTATACGGGGCATGGTATATTGATCTGGGATGGTCCGCCGGTTAAGTGTTCAATAATCCACACACATTCTTACTGTTCCATTCTTTTTCTGCACCACCACAATAGGTGAAGAATAGGGGCTTCTGGATTCTTGTATCACACCAGCCACAAGCATCTCCTGTAGGTGTCTTCTCACATCATCTATATCTGCGGGAGCTAGGCGCCGAGACCTCTTGTGAAATGGCCGCTTATCGTGCAGGCATATGTGATGCTCAGCTCTCTGGACACATCCCACATCCCACTCTTTCAACGAAAACACTTGGTCTTTCTGGACAAGTCTCTTGCTGATTCTAATCTTCCATTCAGCTGGCAACAGGGAGTCACCAAAGTCAAACCAAATCAGGGGTCACACTATCAGGTGATCCAGAGTGTTTGTTACTGGGTAATACTGCAGTGTCTGCGCAGTGTACAGTAGCTAGAGTGCAGCCTCTGTTCACTCGAATCTCTCAATCCGACACATTGTGGATCTGGACCATCACTCATCGTGCATAGGCATGAGCACAAGCAGGCAAGATTCTGGGCCTAACCAACAATCCTTCTGGCAATTTCCCATCATGTGGCACATCCAGCATCAGTATCCTATTCTTGACATCTTTCCATAAGCGGACCACCCCTTCTAGAGTACACTGGGCATTGGGAGCTAGCATCAGCGACTCAGGATCCTTCTTTCATACAACCCCGACCGGCTCATCCTGATCCACCTCCGCAGCATTCTGCCTCAGCTCATAGGCCTTCTTAATCAACGCAGGAATTCTCAAAGCCCTACCAGTCCGGTGCCCCTGTTTCTCACAGCATAATTGTGCCAGTCTCCCGAACATATGGGCGTTGGTCCCAATTAGTAGGGGAACCCCATCATACAGTCCAGTAGGGGGACACACCAAGGCCAAGGTCTCTACTTGTTCCGCCACTCCAGCCACCAAAGTAGGGCAAGACAGCCAGATCCAGATATACCCAGAGTATGGATACAACTTCTCACTCAACCTCCAGACATGCAAACCTTCCAAGGGTTGTAAGGGTACATCAGGCAAGTGCTTCCGATACCAATCTTGAAACATTATAGTTACTTGAGAGCCGCTGTCATGCACAGCCCAGTTGAACACTCCATTCACCTTTACTGTTGTCTCCATGGACAGACCCACAACCTCAGACCACTCAGGTGGCGCAGACTTAGGTGTCGATCTGGCGGTGGCCTTTGAAGAGTAACTTTTCCGAGCAGCCCCCCCCCCCCGGTGGCAGGTTATTATTTTGTCAGATTACAGCTAATAATCTGGTAGTGACCCTCCTCAAATTCTCTGGTGAATGACAGAAGAAAGGGGTGTGTCCATCCTCCCTGCAATTATAGAAAAAAGTAGGTTCTCTGAGGTCTCTTGGGGTTTGCGGGCCATCCCCCGGTTTGGACACAACAGGGGCATTTGGCAATTCAGCCTGGACTTGTGCTTTAGGTTCTTGAGCCTCTGGGCTCCCACCAGATTTGGGGGTTTGTGTGGTTCGCAGCAAGTCCCCCACTAGGGCTCTCAACTCTCGTACTTCTTCCAATACGTCACCCTTAGTCCAGGGTTCTGGAGAAACCACATGCACTCCCACCCCACTTTTAGTCTCTGGGGGTGCCTGATATAGGTCAGGTTCTCTGGCCGCCTCTGTCAATTCTTTAATCAGCTATTTCAGCTGCTGTGCCTCATCTGGATCACTGCTCTCTGGGGTCTGGCAGGTACCAACCATCCCTACATAGGGCTCCCAGCCTTCTTCATTGGTCTCGGTTTCACGAATCTCTTTCATCAAGTGACAGTACTTGGGAGGATTAGCCTTCCTGTTTTGTAACTTAAGTTTCAATATCATCACATTGGAATACCTGGCTGACTTTAGAATATGGTTCAATCTGACTCGGTTCAGTTCCTTCGCGGGTACTCCTCCTTTCCTGTGGGCCCTCTACAGAGCCCTCTCGATTCTTGTGACAAATGCGGACAACTTCTCATTTTTCCATTGCTTAGCAGACTTGAATTTCCACAGTAAATCATCCCCCAATTCTGTTCTTCCGAACACTCCTTCCAGTGCAGTGAGGTATTTAGCCACAGTAGCCTCTGGGCTAATGGCTCACAAGAAGCAGATGGTCTCTAGTGCACGGCCCCTTAAGCTCTCCATAAGTCTCTTTCTTTTTTCCCCTCAGAGCACTGCCATTCCTGTCCTAAGGGTGTAGCATAGTCCAGCCATGTTTCCAGGTCATTCTCCCCCATGGGCACTGGGACTGTGCCTGAAAAAAGTCTGAGTTTACGGTATGAATCCAACTGTACAGATGGAATTATTATGAGGGAAAGAACTACAGGGGATCTCTTAGGGGAAGCAGGAGACGTGATCAGGGACTGTAAGGGCGTGTGTTCCTCTGAAAGGTCTAGCATCTTTACTGTCTCCTGAGCCGTTCGTCCTTCAGTCATAATAACTTGAGCAGCTTGTCCTTAAACCCCTCTATACTGGGGGACTCACCCGGGGTAACTGGATCACTATGCAAATGGATGACTGTCCACCCCTTCTGGGTCCCCTCAGGGAAAATAACTGGGGGCACCTTCTCTGGATCTATGGGACTACTGCAGGAGAGTAACACCACTATGGTATGTTCAAACAGGTCTGAATCCCTCCACTTCACTTCAACTTTTCCCAAACATTTAACATGTTCCACAGTTTCTGTAATAACAGCATTAGTGGTCCCTAATGGGACGTCCAGTAACAACAAGGTCTGTTGGGAGTGTAACCCCTCAGCCTCACTCCACCTCATCATCCGGTGCACTAACAGCTTATGGGGGGTGAGATTGAGCTTAGGTGTGGCAAGCTCCTCCATTTTCTCACCAAAACTGAACATATCAGGGTAATTCCCTCCTTTGGCCACTAGAGGATGCTAATCCCAGTGGTGCTTCCAAGATGTAACCTCTAGGTGGTGCTACCCCAAGGGCTACTACCTCTGCCTGCTGTGCAACTAGTAGGTTGAGGGGACTGAGTTCTGAAACGGGTGCCTCCACCCAGAGGTCAGGGTTATTAGTGGTCGCACTAGTTCGGGCACAGCCCACTGGGACACTGTGACCCCCCCTCAGTTCCTGCAAGTGGCCCCCACAAAATACAACAATGACCTTCACAGTACCCCTGAAATGCTTTACCAGTATCCAAACCCTTGGAACTTACCACCAGGATTGGTTTCTCCAGCTCGATCCTGGTGATTCCTAGTAAAACAAGGTAAAACAGAGCAAATGGCAGTAACACAATACTTTAGACATAAACAGGCTCCACAGACAGTTTAAAAGGCAGAAAAAGTAGATCTGATTTATTCACGGGGGTTTGAACAAGAATGGGGGCAATCAGGTTAATTAGCTTACTTTCCCTAACAACCACACAGTTATGCAAGCAGTCAGAGTCCCTAACACAGTCAACCTTCTGGGTACCCAGGTGGATGGTGGGTGGGCTAGCCAGGACCGCTGCCCAGGGTAGGCCGGCATTGCAGCTGGTAGGGGACTTGTGATGGAGAAATAATTTGTACAACACAATATTTGTAATCCGGAGCCAGAGGGCTAGGTAAGTGGAGAAAAAAGATAACAAGATAATCAGGTGACGCACCTTTGATTTAGCTATCTGTTGCAGGGAGCTACCCTGGATATTACTCACGGTACCCAAGACTGGGCACTGGATGGATGAAACTGAGACAGCAGATGAACTCTCCGGAGTGCCAGAAGAAGCAGAGCCCACACGATCTGCCGAGGCATCATTTCTCTTCAGGCGTGGAGAATGGGGACTGCTTCCCAGGCAGGTGTCTCATCGATGGCTCTTCCCTGTGCAGCAGGGTGATCTGGCAGGGCCTTCATGGCAAGGCCCAGCCACGTGGAGCTTACAGCGGATTTTAGTCCATTTTGTGCTGGATACAGTTTCCAGCAGTCAGCACTCAGTTCATACAAAAGAGGGCTTAAACCACGACCCCCATTCAGTACACAGCACATTTATATGTAAGGAAGTATTACTGTACCAGGCAACGGCTTCTTGGTCATGATCGCAAAGTCACTGCTCAAACTGGGAGCTCAAAAGTAGTTGGAGTTCCTGACAGGACATTTGCGATCAGCAAAAATCTTCGGTCTTCTGTAGGTTAAGCCTGGTCCCAATTCAGCAGCTTGCTCAAAAGCACACAGCTCGGATTTAGCCAGAAACAATTTCTCTCTCTCTCTCTCTCTCTCTCTCTCTTCTCTCTTTTCTCCTCTCCTCTCTGGGTAACAGCAGACTTGCAGGCCTCAACTCAGACCTCTCCACAATTCTCCCACCTGAACTATTCAATTTACTGCTCGGCTATCACAAACTGCTTCTCTTTCAACTCCCAACTCAAATCTGGCTTGCCAGCAGACGGCTCGTGGTATTCCCCCTTGATCCAAAAGTTTTGATTGGTCAGTTCAGCTGTCAGTCACAATAAGAGCTCCCTCCTTCAATTGTAAAAGGCGCCAACAGTCCAAAACTACAATTCCCAAACTTGTAGTCCACACAGCCCCACTTTAGCAGGCTCCATTTCAGAGTCCCCCAGTGCTGATTGGCTGAGTTTGGCAGTTTGGGACTAAGATGGTGGAGCTGGATGGAAACCCCTCACTGCAAAGAAGGCAGGTCAGAACAACTGCATTATCCTTATTACTCTAAACGATTTCCAGCAAACAGTTACATCTTTCATCAGGGCTCCCTCTGCACAACTAGTGATGGTAGAAATGGAGCAATTAGTAGGCAGCCCGAGCGTGACCCGAGCATGGAACCACTCAGTCCCCCTCCCAGAAATATTATTACTGCCATAGGCAGCCCTTAAAGCGACAGTACACAGAGGCCACACAGGCACTCACTGGCAATACATTTAAATGGCTACGGTGCTGAACACCAGCCAGGCAGTGAGCAATTAGGCAAGCTCATGGAAGACTTTTTGGGAACCCCCATTGATAGGGGGTTACACCACTAAAGATGTTAACATATTTAAGCTTCTCCAAGTTGTGGCAAAAAAAGAAGAAAGGAGGTATCACTTACAAAGTAGCTTCATTCATTTTCTGTAAGGTTTTTTTATTCAATGTCTTCTGTTGCTTAGGTTGTTTTACTCTGTTCTGCGAGTCTGTAATCTCTCTGACTCCACAAAGACTCCACAAAGCTCCTCGAGCAAAGCCAAGCCAAAAGGTATAATACTCGTAAATAACCAGTAATGAATGGTCTCTTAAAGCTACTTTGCTAGTTTAAGCTAATTCAAGCAAGAGTAGTGACAGTCAACCAAAAACCAACAGAAATAATTTGATTAAAAGGTAGAGAAAGGCACAGAGCTGTTCTAGACCATGGCATGCATGCTGTGTCTTCATGAGAGATAGCTATCTGACTCCTAGATGCAAACCTCACGCATTAAAAAGTGCTGAGTAAAATCTGCTGTTGCTCAGCTGTCAATCAGAGGCTCGCTGGCGCTCGCTAATAAACCAATAAACCAATAAGCAGAAAAAACAGGAAAGCCTGTCACAAGCACAAGCTCCTTTGATGAATTAAGATTAATTAAGATGTATGAGCGTTCCAGACATTCCAAAATTTCAGGCAATGTGGGCTGATTTCCTCTAACAGGAAAATCTATAGCTCATGCTCGCTTTAAGTACTTCGCTTAATCAGGACAGAAAGGTTGATTAACTAAAGTGCTGAGAGAATAATTATACGGCTTCCAACTCCAGTTTATGGTTACTCAGTGCGAGTTAATATCCTATTTTTTTTTTTAAGACTAGACAACCTGAATCCCCCAAATCACCTTGATTGTTCGATTGTTCTATGATGTTACCTTTTTAGGCTCCTGTTTTTAGTATCTAGCATATAGCACAAATTTCACAAGTTTCACAAGCTCCAAACACCAGTTTCTCCTGAATATCAATGCATGGTGCCTGAAATGTGATACAAAACACAAAACAAGCCCAAAAAATATAATAAAAAAAAACCTCT
This sequence comes from Neoceratodus forsteri, assembly GCA_016271365.2. NCBI lineage: Eukaryota > Metazoa > Chordata > Ceratodontiformes > Ceratodontidae > Neoceratodus > Neoceratodus forsteri. The sequence goes on from CM057449.1 coordinate 1,746,825,041, forward strand.
CGGGTATTATGTTATTCGTCTATCACAATCTACTATTACCTGGGGAACTTCTGGGTAACTAAGAATGTCAGGTAGCTCGTAGATAGCTATTAGCAGTTATACACATTATACACAATGTACACATGCAGCTTCCAATACAATATTGTATAGTAATCAGTGGATGTTTGAAAAGTGTGTTTAGGAATATTTAGTAACAATCTATTGCAGCCTGTGGCAGCCAGTAGCAGACTTAAATCAGCCTTGTGTCAGGGTTGCAGCCGGTCAGGATTGTAGCCAATTTTGTACTTTTATTATCTCCTCCTTCACACACTCTGGACACTCTTAGCGTGGCACCTTCTTCTCTCAAACTCTCTGCAGGCTCTGTCGATCACCCTAGATGGTGCCAGCTCCTCCACCTCAAGGACTCCAGAACATCAAGCTAATTGGGGAAAAAACAGAAAAAAGATGTGCCAGGAGACCAAGTGCAAACAAAGCAGGTCTGGAAAGTGCAGTTGAGTTATAAAAAATATTGTGGCAACGGTGGCATACCTTTTCCTAAAATAAAATAAGCATCTCACTGCTCCTGCTCATGCAGCTCCTTAGCATGCACAGCGTGCGGCCATCTTGGGTACTTTACTATCAGGCATTGTAAGGTGTAATCAGTTCCACTGAAGGAGTTTTTTTTACATGATTTGGCTCTCAGTGGACCTGGTTGGCATGAACTCCCATGGTTACCAATCATGGGTAGCTTCCTCATGACATGAGTCTGGTTCTCCTTCACTCAGTCCGATCTCAGGGTCTACTGTAAACAAAAAATGGCCACTGGGCTGAGCGTGCTGCTACTGCTACTGCTACTGCTGTGAAAATATTTTTTGTTTGAGTCATTATTTCTTTTATTTTCCGCGTTTTATTTTGCGGTTTTATTTTTGTGTTGCCGCATACTGCACTGGTGGAGACTGTTGTTGATGTGCTTGGAGTTTAAGACGAGGATGGTGCTTTAGTTTTGAGCCTCGTTACTCGCTATCCTCGTTACCCGAGTTGGATTTAGAATGGACTGGGAACAGCTGATACGGTTTGGGGGAATTTTGGTCCGGTAATCGAAATCTCATCTGTTGAGACTTATCGGGACTAGGAGAGGAGAGGGAAGCCCTGGGGATTCATGTTCCACTGTTTGAAATGGATATGGAAGTGGCGCAAATGGATTGAAGGCTCCTTTGTGTATTGAGACATTACTGGATTTTATTTATTAGGATCCTTTGGGCTGTGGTACTTCCTGGATTTCGCTTTGACTGAGACCCTCGCTGGGTAACTTGGCTGGAACTCTGTGAAGGTTGGAGTAGCGGAGGAGAGAGTTGGACCCTGGCAGTTCTTCCATTGGGGCAGCAAGTGTTACTGTTTCTTTCTTAGTAAACCTTTTTTCTCTGCCCTGGCCCGACTCAGTGGTGTGCTGTGGGCCTTCTGCCGTAGGGCGGTTGGTACTGTAGTGCTTCCATTCATCAAACGGTAGCTGGTGGGCTGCCGTGGGACAGAACGGGTCTGGGGAAGGACTTTGTGGCTGGATTAAGGTTGGGAAGCCCTGCTGAGATTTTTTGGAGTGAAGATGGTGAGACTGTGAGGGGACGCTGAACTCAGTAAAGTGTATACCTGAATCTGTGAGGAAAATTCCTGTGGCGAGTTTGTTGTGCCTGGATTTGGGACTTGAGAAGGCGAGGAGCCCTGATCTCCTATTTCATGGAGGATTAACATTTTGGTTTGTGTTGCCTTGCCCAGGACCTAAGGTTTAAACTGTCTCGTGTGGCTTTTAATTTAATGGATTATTTGTTTCCCGCCTGTGATCTAATTTGATTCTCTCTCAGTGACTTTTTTGAGTTGGACAATGAGGTGGTGAGAGGACATTGTGCCCATTTATGTTATTTATTTTATTTCCTCCATCTTCTGGTCGTGAGAGGACTGGCAGTGGGGGGTTGGGTTGTTTTTTAAGTAGGGATATCTTCTTCAGTGAGAGTGTAGAAATATATAAGTGCCCTCCGGTATTGAGAAAGCTGGGGGGGGTGATTTTGTTTATTATTTTATTTTCTCTTCTCCCCGATCGTGAGAGGGTTGGGAGAGAGGGGGAAGGGATATGTTACTGTATATTTTGGTTTTTGATTTAATTTGGTTTATATTTATTTTATTTTATTTTGTCGCTGGGATAGTCTTGACTTTTTTCTGGAGGGATTAGAAAGTTATTGATTTAGTTTAGGTTATTTATTTATTGAATTTATTTTGGATTTTATTTGAATTTTAGAGTTATTGTGTTGTTTTAGTATTTTTGCTGCGGCATGTGTCAGCTTACTACCGCCACGGCGGTGCACTATTCATCCTCCCTGCTCCACGCCCTCCGCCCTTTTTATCCTCCAGCCCTTCGGTACAATACTTATCAGCGTTGTAGAGCGTTGGGAATTGCCTGGAAGGGACAGAGGAGGGCGGGGGGGTGCAAACCAGGGAGGATGGATGAGGGGGGTTTTCGAGTCAGGGTTGTTAGATCTAGAAGGCGCCCTTGGGTGAAATGGAATGCAGATCGTGGTTTACCATGTCTGGTGTCCATACCCAAGGGCTCTATGGAATTATGTAGACAGACGAGCTTGACGGCCTCTGAGGTTCGTTCAACTCGGGCGATGTTATGCAATGCTAGGTCCGTCAGAAACAAGACGGGCATTATAGCCGATCTTGTTAGCTCGGTGGACCTGGCTTGCATCACCGAGACCTGGCTGGATGGAAATCCAGGTCCCACTTTGGAAGCTATGACTCCAGCCAGGTACTCGGTGATACATTGCCCGAGATTGGACCGCAGGGGTGGGGGGGTTGCAGTCTGTTTCAAGACAGAATTGGACCTCACGAGTGTGGTTACGGGGGAGGCTGAGTCCTTTGAGTGCACAGTGGTAGCGGGTGTTGGCGTTCGAATCATACTCATCTACCGTCCACCAGGAGATGGGAGACGGTTCTTACAGGAAGTGGCAGACTTCATCGTCGACATGTCGTTCGAGTCGCCCAGATTGATGGTTCTGGGCGACTTCAACTCCTGGATCGATGATGAACTCTCGCAATTTGGTAATCACTTCCTCCAATTAATGATTTCTTTGGGCTTTACACAGGTGGTTTCCACCGCTACTCATAAATCTGGGCACTCTTTGGACTTAGTCTTTCTCCTTGGGATTGATGCTTTCGATTTGGGGGTGGAACCAGTCATTTGGTCAGACCACTACACGGTGAGGTTCAATTTTAGTACCCCTCCCAAGAAGGTCTACTCTTGTGGAGATAGCGAGATACCACCCTTTATGGGATATTACACCTCAGGGCCTTGCGGCGGTTCTCGACCTCTCGTCCCCTGCATTGGCGAGCAGTAGTCCGGAGACTGTGGTGACTGCCTATAATAAGGCTGTTACACTGGCTCTGAATACTATTGCTCCTGTTCGTGTACGCCCCCTCTCCTTTCATCCCAAGGCGCCCTGGTTTGATGGGACGCTGAGGGAGATGAGGAGACAGGGGTGAAGATTAGAATGCTGCTGGCGCAGATCCGCCCTTGATGCCGACCGCCTTAGATTGATGGACCATTATTCTGTCTATCAATCTGCAATCTCCATAAGAAGGCAGAATTCCTGTCCAGGGAGATTGCAGTAGCCAGGAATCGACTGGCTCAGCTTTTTCGAACTGTGGACAGGCTATGCAACCCAGCCTGTCTACAAGTTCGGAAGGCTTTTTTGCAATTAGAGTGCAAGGAGCTCGCTCAATTCCTTGCTAATAAGGTGGCTGACATCAGGATGGATTTGCATCCGGTGGCTTCTAAGAGGGATGCCGTTGGACAGCATGAGTTCACAGTACCTCTGTCTTTGTGGTGTTCCTTCAGCAGGCCAGACTTTGTGGATGTCATGAGGATTATCCATGGTGTGTGCCCTACGAGCTGTAGTTTGGATCCTGGGCCGACTTCCCTAATATTGGGTTGTTGTGACATCATCGGCCCAATCCTCGTGCAAATAGTTTGGTGCTCCTTGGAATCAGGTGAGTTTTCTAGCTCCCTGAAAGAGCGGTAGTGACACCCCTCTTGAAAAAAGCTTCCTTGGACCCCAACTGTTTCACAAACTACAGACCTATCTCAAACCTTCCCTTTATTGGGAAGGTGATTGAGAAAGTAGTGGCGTCCCAATTGGAGAACCATTTAGCCATCCATGGCATCTACGAACCCTTCCAATCAGGTTTTCATAAAAGACACAGCACTGAGACTGCGCTGGTTCGGGTGCTTAATGATCTCTTGAGGGCAAGAGACCAGAAGAGACGTTCTATCTTAGTTCTTCTTGATCTCTTGTCAGCTTTTGACACCGTGGATCATGTGGTGTTGCTAGCATGCCTGAGGCAGATTTGTGGAATATCGGGAACCGTCCTTCGATGGTTTACCTCATTCCTCACTGGAAGATCACAAAGGGTTGTGTCGGGACTTTCTTCCTCTGGCCCTATACCTTTGTTATGTGGGGTGCCTCAGGGTTCTGTGCTGTCTCCCATGTTATTTGCGGTGTATATGCTGCCCCTCGGAGACATTATAAGACGGTATGAGCTGAGGTTTCATTGTTATGCAGATGATACCCAGCTATACCTGTCTTTTGCTCCTGACCAGGATAGAGCTGTCTCAGTGTTTAACAGCTGTCTGAGAGAAATCCAGGGTTGGATGGATTCTAGCTGGCTGAAGTTGAACGCAGAAAAGATGGAGGTTTTGGTGGTGGACCCAGGCTGTCTGATAGAGGGGTCGCCTGTTGTTGCACCGTCAGGAATATTTCTTGGGGGTGTTTCACTTCCGACCTCTGAACAGGTGCGTAACCTAGGGGTTATCTTGGATGACAGGCTGACTTCTGCATTTGCAGGTGTCAGCTCTCATCAAGACTTCCTTTTACCATCTTAGGAATATCGCTAGAGTGAAACACTTTGTTCCGTCCGACATGTTACCTATGCTGGTCCACGCCTTCATGTCCTCTCATCTGGACTACTGCAACTCCCTGTATTTTGGGCTTTCTGGGGTTGAAATTTGCCGCCTTCAGCTAGTGCAGAACGTGGCAGCCTGGGTTCTGACGGGAACCAGTAGGTCTTGTCATATCACCCCGGTGCTGCGCGAACTGCACTGGCTTCCAGTTAGGTGGCTGATCACCTTTAAAGTCTGTTTATTGACTTTCAAAGCCCTACACGATCAGGGTCCAGCTTATCTGAAAGACCTTCTTGTACCTTACTGCCCTGGCTGTTTGCTCCGCTTGGCCGACGAGGGGTTGCTAGAGATTTCGAGAGTGTGTTTAAACTCATCTAGCTGTAGAGCTTTCTCTTACGCTGCCCCCACTCTCTGGAATTCTCTACCCCGTCGGTTACGGCAGTGCACCTCCCTGGGGGAATTTAAGAGTGACCTTAAAACTCATTTGTTTCACATGGCCTTTTTATAGTATAATGCGATCTGTTTATAAAATTGTGGTTTTATGACTGTTTTATATTGTATTATAATGATAATTGTATGATTTTTACTTTCATATGATTGTACAGCGCTTTGAAATTTGAAAGGAGCTTAAAAAATAAAATTATTATTATTATTATTATTACTCATTCACATCAATTAATCAAGCATACCTGTCATTGGATCTTATGCTACCTCATTGAACTGCTGCACTCCTGTGGTTGTTATCACCATCAGTCTCCTCATGACCACATCTGGGTCTCCCCTCCCTCATTTGACCTCATCTGACCTCTCTGTGGGACTGCAGCTTCACACTGACTACTCGAGCATAACCCTCTCGGGTCCATGCTACCTTGACTTGACCTGCTGTCCACTCAGAGACATGCTTTCCGTGTCTATTGCCCCTTGGCTCAGGGCTGGATCCATTGGCCTCTCATCAACGGGGGTCCTTTAGCTGCCCAAACGGGTTTGGAGGCATCCTCTACGCCATTCTCTATCTGACTACCTTGGGTTCACCTGGTCTGTTTCGTAGGCTTGCATAGGCCAGCTGAGTGCCTCAGCAGTCATCTCTCTCTCTCCTCTCTTGCTTTTGAGTGTCTAGTTGCAGAGACATTGCTCACAACCCTCAACAGCTGTCCCTTTAGAAGGACAGAGTGAGAGCTTCCACTAAATTTCAATATTTTCCTCTTTCCTCGATCTTGTCTCTAAATTGCAGTAGCTGAGCTGTCACTACTCAAAACATCCTTCAGCCTGAACAGAAGGCGACCTAGGCCTTAGATCCCCAGAGGTTTCCTCCTCAAAGGGGTTTTTTCCTCTCTTCCATGCCAATGGTCATAATATTTGATAGGGTTGGAGTTTCCTTAGATTCCATAGTTTAGTTCTGCTGTTGGGATGGAGTCAGATGGCGGCCCAGCTGTTCCCTCGCTCTTTAGGAAGTTTGCCTTTCTGCATCTTGTCCGCTTTCATTTCATTCATCATCCTTGTCATATCTCGTTCTTCTCTTGTCCTTCCCATCTACATCTATCACCTTAATTTCTGGTATAGATATATTTTGATTTCTCACTTCTTCAATGCTCGATACCTTTTTGGGTATTCTTTTTGGGCTTCTTCATTTTGCAAGACCGTTGAAACTGATGACTGAGGGCTGGCCAGGGTTCAGTGGTTGGAGCAACAAACCACTCCCCCAGTCAGGCCTTAAAATGCCCTCCTCTGGGCCAGTCCTCATTCGGTTTCTTCGTTGCCTGACCATCCACCCCTCCTGCTCCAGCAACTCATCTCTTTTACCCATGAGCTTCTTTCTAAGCTACCTTTAGCCAAGGTAATTATTCCCATGGCACCTATAGGGGAACCCTCCTCTAGGGTTCCTTGTGTCGTACTCCTACAGGGTGGTATATCCCATGGATAGAGAGGTGAACAGCCACAATGTATTGAAGTCACACAAGCATAGATATCATCCAGTTGCGCAAGCCCATTGAACTAATGTTATAGTTCAGGGGTGAGCATGACCACATGGCAGAGTTTGAATTTCATTCTAAATTTCATCATTTGCATAAAAGTCTAAAAGCTCCTGGGCTGCTTATTCCAGGGGAATGATTGCATTTGTTAAATATGAGTGAGAGATTCCTGGGGTTTGATTATGCAATTTACCCTAAAGCATATGAGGACAGGACCATAACTGATGCATGGCAGAGCCACAAGTGAGTTATGAAAGTCCCACCCTGCCACTCATCAGTTATAGTTCCACATGATGAGAAAACAACTGTATGTAGTTTGAGTTAGACCCTTGCATATTCAGTTTATTTAGCAGCATTTGAGTAGTTATACCTTATAAATCTGCTGTTTTGAGTTCAGCTACTGGCTTCAGTGCAGCACTAGGTGACTGTTACATTGTGAGCATTGTGAAAGTGGCTGTTTGTCTGGTGCAGTATTCCACTGTCATGTATAGTGTTGCTCAGATAGAATCCAGTAGAACTGATGCTATCAGATACCTCTGATTTTCTTAGATACTAAATAGGATCGGGTAATATTGGTATCTGACCACTGGATTCCATCACCTAGAATCCAATCATATACTAACTATCAGATGTGACTATCCAGAATCTGAGATGACATCTGACCTCAGACCCCACTGTCTTACCTTGGACCCCATTCTCTGATCCTGGATCTAAATCTAAATAATCTAAGTGGAGTCAAACAGAATCTTAAATCTGAAGTCGGATAGATAGGCTAACCATTGCATTCCATTAGGATAGTCAAAAGCATAACCTAGCATCACTAATCATGATACTAACCTTTAAGATATCAGTTATGACAGCTGTTACAACATATTTTTGATTTGCACCATGGAAGGGGTAAATAGTTTAGTTTTTAGTTTTTATTGCACAAAAAAAACCTAGGCAAAGGCATATTTTCAAAGAATCTGGAGTTAAACATGTAAACAAACAACACATACATAATAAATGTGAAATGCATAGTGCAAAACATTAAAAATTATGTGGATCAGGACATACAATAATACAAGGGAATAAGTAGGGTGAATAACATGTTATTTTCCCCGCACCCGTATTATTTTCCCTGTAGCTGTCAATCATGTTGGTTCTCCTGTGTGTACTATCAGAACTGCTCGTTCGGGGTCATTTAAAATTCACTACTACATTTTTATGGTTGCATGGGTGGAGCTCCACAGACTTTTTGCCATCAGAGCAGTTTTAGTATAGCAGTGTGGAAGCACGTGACTGAACCACTGTCCAGTATGCTTCCACAGTGCTGTGGCGAAATTCCACTAATGCAGTTTATGCGGCCCTTCCGCTCCGTGGGCTGCATAAACACAGACCCTTTGCTGGCACTCTAGTTTCTGTGCTGTTAATCTAGAACTGACAGCATCATAACCAAGATGGCTGCCAAAGCAAACTGCACATGCGTGAGTACCACACATGCGCAGTTCTGTTACTTCATATAGCTAATCTGGTGCCATCTTCCATACGGCTGATCCGATGTGGCTTTTTTTCTGGCCCAAAGCTTTGTAAGCCAGAGTAGTTGCTCTTTCTGTTTGGTGCCGGTATGAGGATTTCATGCGAAAAGAGGCCCCTAAATTTGCTTAAAGTGCATGCGAGTGTGGTTAGTGGCCTATAGGCTTAGATTCTCTGGAGACCGGGAGAGCACTCATGAACAGGGGTGAAGCTGTCTGGCAAGTGCTTCTGGGTGTTGGCAGGGCAGCCTGAACTGACAAGTGAGCGGACGCCAGTTGTATACCAACTGTGACTACCAACGGGACCAGACTGTGAGAATAAGTGGGCCGGCAGTGCTGCTTGTGCTGGCTAATGTGAGTGGGTCAACCAACTAAAGTGAATTTCAGCCGGAGCTATTGTGAGATGGGAGCTATGGTGGAGCTACAAAGCACACAGAGCTGCAGATTGAGTTGAGACCCTGTAAGACCTGCAAACCGGCATATATAAAGGTCTGAATTAGGCAACTGGAGGGGAAGATGTTTGTGTAAACTCAAAGTTGAAGGGATATATATTTTTGGGGAGCTTTTTATGCAGTCTGGTGAATGTGTAGAGGGAGGTTGAAAGTGGTGGTAAGGGAGATTTATCCCCAGTGTTTACATCGAGCATCTTCTGTATGGCTGATCTGGTGCCATCTTCCATATGGCTGATCCAGTGCAGTGAGAACTTCGCTGAATGTTTCACCAGAGATCTCACAACTGTATCTCCCTGCAATCTGTTTCTTTTTTTTTAAACTGCTGAAACACTCTTAAAAACTGTGCACAGCTGTATCAGCTCTGATCAGAACTTGTTTTAAAGTACAGATAACTACCATACCAATGTTATGAAACTTAATCATCTTACTGTAACCATTTTACTCACTTGTCCCAAACTGATTCAACAGGCAAACCCACAAACAAAGCCTGTCATTTATGCTCCTGTGGCATAAACAGGACATTCCATAGGTAGTGCAAGAATAGGCTATTAAAGCCAGACAGTCATGTCTACATTTGCTCCACTATTTATTACTTGGCAGTTCTGATGGCAACATTCCAGAGGAAATAATTATCTTAGTCCTGCACTCCCAATGAAACATTTCCTATATCTTACTGTTAGCACTGTTATCAACCAAGATATCACTAGACACTACTAACTGGAAGATTTAGGGGATATTCGATTGGGAGTGCAGGAATAAGTAACGCATTCCTTCTGGAATGTTGCCATCAGAGCTGACAGCTAATAAAAGAAGTGATTATTTAAATATAGGTATCCCCATATCTTCATCAGTATTTGCAGCTTTTATTTCAACTCTCATTACTTAATATCACTTTTCTTGTGATTAAAGTGAACCGCAGTAGCATGCAGCAGACTTTGCTCCCTAACATTATGAGGACAGCAGGTGCTTAAACACGGCTGAGAATACTGACGAAAACATAAGGATAGTCACTGTGGTGAGTTGACATACAGCAGACACTACTACCTGATAGTATGGAATAATGGGTGTTCAAAAACAGCAGACGATATGAATTAAAACCTGGGTTTGGTTATATTTAGGTAGCCCATGACATGGGCTTCAGTGATTGGGCTCCTACAATAACAGCGACCCAATTACCGGCACGTGTCATCGGGGCTACGTGTAGGGGAAGGTGACGCATTGGAGGGTGGCAAATTTAGTAAGGGGATGTCACTATACGTATGCACGTGGGGGGAGCAAGCATGCACAGTGAAGGGTGGGACAGATTGTAAGGGGTGGTGCCATGGTATGTTGCTCAGCTGACCTCGTGGCGTGGTGGGTAAAAAACCAAGGTGCTGTTTTGCTGTGCGCCAGGGAACCAGACTGCCAGAACTGATTTTCAGTACTCTGACTTCGTGATAACGGCGATCGCCTTTAGGCTTTCACCTTTATCATGTAGAACCCATATTTAAGGAAGTGCTCATTTATTTTTAAACTGGAAAAAAAAGCAAATGAAGTCTCAAAATGGAGAAGGCCAACTTAAATGATAGAAGAGAAAGAGCAAACTAAAATGAAATAAAATGGTGCAACATGCACTATTGCTTTAACCCTTTAACTTACTATCACTATGGTGCTCTGAGATACTGGGATTGATTTTCAAAGAGCCCTTAGATCATCACAATTTGCAGCTATTTAGGGCTGTGGAAACTCAGGGTGCATAAGGGACCCTGCACCCAATTTAATAGTTAAATAATAAAAATAATTAAAACATTTTTTTAATAAAAAGGGGGTCCATGCACCAAAGACCCATGAGTTGTCACAGCCACAGGGTTGCACTGAAGATTTGGTGCACCTGCAGAGTTTGACGCAGGGATCTGTTAACCTCCCACACACCTAGTGCAACACTAGAGGGGCTACAAAGGTGGGGGGATGAATATCTCTTCCAGGAGGGAACCTGGGGCAGAAGGAGCATGGGGGTGGCATAGGGAGTGACTGGGGCATGGTGGTAATGTAAGGTGATGAGATGACCTCCTGTGGGTATACCCTGCACTATTACAGAGGGAAGATCAGTCAGGTACAGGGGGTTTTACAGAGAGGTACCAGGACCTGGCATCACGTGGACATAGCCATTGAACCTGCCCTGTAGGTGCCAAAGACCCCAACACCATCAGTGGGCAGCAGCATGCCTTCATGCATGCGGAAGGGGGGCCAAGTACAAGCAGACTGTCATGGTTAAGGACCATTCTGATCCACAGTTTGCACCCCACAATCTGTAGCCACTGCTTCCCACCAGCGATGCTGGGGTCATTGGCACCAAAGGGGCAGGTGCCATGGCTGTGTGCCCCTGAGGCTGAGTCCTGGTCCTTTTGCCACCTATCACCCTTATGTTGATGCCATGCTTCCATCACTCCTTAGGGCACCCCATGCTCCCTCTGTCCCAGTCCCATCCTTGTAGCCCCCCAATCACCACCCAGCTTGGCAGTGGTGTATTGCTCCTAAACTGCCTCCTGGCTGGTCTGAGGTCAGCCTTCTGTTGCAAGCATGGCAGGGGCTTCTAAAATTGCAAAACAAAGGGGGGGGGGGAGTGCAGCCACTTCATGGAGCAAGCCCCAGTTCTCAATTAATAAAAAAATCAATCAATCCAAAAAAATCAATCAGAATCAATCAATCAAAAAAAAATCAATCAATCAAAATTTTATTTATAAAAAAAGTGCTTTTCCTGCATTTAAAGATCCTGTAAAATAAAGCCATAACATTTTAAAAAACAATCCATAAAATACATCAAAATATATAAATAGTTTGTGCACCCATAAAAGTTGTAGCAAACAGATGCATTTTTAATGCAGATTTAAATCCTTTCACGGTCAGGCTTTCATGTATCTGGCGAGGTAGAGAGTTCCACAGGGTTGGTGCCATAAAGGCAAAAGATCTTCCACCAAACGTCTCCCAAATTCACCCTGGGAACCTCTAGGAATCCCTCACCAGAGGCTCGGAGTGAGCAGGGGTGGGACAGTAGGGAGAAAGGAGGTCTTTCAGGTACTGGGGCCCCAGTTCGTGTAGGGCTTTATGTGTCAGTAACACAACCTTGAAAGGGATATGCCATTGTATGGGCAGCCAGTGCAGTTCACACAGCACAGGTGTTATGTGGCTGGATCTAGGGGTTTCAGTTAACAACCTGGCCACCGCATTCTGCACTAGCTGCAAACAGTGAATATCCACTCCCAGTAGCCCCAGATAAAGAACATTACAGTAGTCCAACCTCGTGGTGACTGAGGCATGGATCAATGTTTGCAGATCTTCTGACGGAACTAAGTGCTTCACCCTAGCAATGTTTCTTAGGTGACAGAAGGTGGATTTGACAATGGTCGACACCTGAGTTTTCAGAGTCAAACCTTCATCAAATACCATCCCCAAATTCCGCACCTGGCTTGAGGATCTGAGCAGGTCACCACCAAGTTGTAGACCAGATGGTTTCCCCACCCAAGAACCAACTGTCCTCAGATCTGGGTCCATGACCAACACCTCAGTCTTCTCTGGGTTTTAGCCTCAGCCAGCTAGCACAGTTCTGCTGCAAGGGTGATGAAGGGTGGCTTAGGTGCAAGGCATCCCAAGATTGATGCAGCCTGCATTTGAAAATAGGGATTGCCACAAGCTTTGACACAAGGTGCCACAAGAGTTATACCTTCTTTGGTGCAGGCACTTTACGTGAAAGATTTCCTTTTTAAAATTGGGCCCATTATGTGAATTCTTATGGTTGAAAAAGATAGTGCTCAGTGTCGCCACACTGCTGTGGAAGTAAAACACAGTGGGATAAAGCTGCCCCAAAGGCCGGGCAGCACTGCAGAAAATGATGCAAGGACCTACTCACTGACTACAGTCAAGTCATATTAAGATATTGTTATGTGTATATATGTAGTACATGGAAGCATTAGGGTGCAGAATGATTTCCTTAGGGCAAGAGATAGAGGAGAGTGGTCAATCCCCATTCTCCTCGATCGCTCCTCGGCATTTGATACCATGAACTACATGGTGCTGCTTGATCCCCTGAGACAGCCCTGTGGACTTGCCAGCAAGGTTATCAGCTGGACTGAGTCTTTCCTGACAGGCAGGAAGGAACAGGTAGTTATGGGAAATATTTACCCTTGCCCAAAAGCCCTGACCAACGGTGTGCCTCAAGGGTCGATTTTGTCACCCATGCTGTTTGTGGTATACATGCTACCCCTAGGGGATATCATTAGGCATTATGGTCTGGGTTTTCACTGCTGAATACCCAGCTGTGTATGTCCTTTGCCCACAGAACATTGGATGCTGTGGAGGTTTTGAACAACTGCTTATCTGAGACCCAGACTTGGATGTCTTCTGACTGGCTGAGGCTCAACCTGGACAAGATGGAAGTACTGAAGATTGAACCATGTTGTTGTCAGGATGTGATGGCTTCCAGAGCAGGAACAGGGCTGTTCCTGGGTACCACTGCTCTAGAGGTGGCCACTAAGATGTGTAATCTGGGCGTCATTTTTGATGATGGCCTGACACTAGAACATATGTGTCTGCTGTTATCCAGAGTGTTTTTTACCATTTAAGAAATGTCACCCAGATTAAACCCTTAATCCCACTGGAAGATCTACCATTGTTAGTGCATGCTTTTGTTATATCCAGGCTCGATTACTGTAACGCTCTTTACTTCGGGGTCAGTGGAGGTAACCTCCTGCAACTGCAGCTGGTGCAGAATGCTGCAGCCAGGTTATTGACTGGCCTTTTGAGGTTTGCTCATATAACCCCAGTTTGTGCAAACTGCACTAGCTACCAGTCAGGTGGAAGACTGCCTCCAAAGTGGTCTTGCTCACCTATGATGCCCTCTATGGCTTGTATCCAGATGATCTGCCTGACCTCCTGACACCTGTCTGCCCTCTACACTCACTCTGGTCATCATGGAGGGCCTCCTAGTGGTCCCAAGGGCTCCATTAAAAGCATTTGGGGATCATACCTTTGAGGTGGCTGGACCAGTGATGCAGAACTCTTTACCAAGAGCCCTGAGGGGGGAGTTCCCTCTGTGGAGGTGTTCAAGCTGGGCCTGAAAGCCTATCTAATCTGGCATTTGACGTCCACTAATTTTAATTATATAATTTTAAGAGTGAAATTTTATATTATGTATGTTGGTTAAATCTCGGATTTAAATTTTAATTATATGTTTTCATGTTGTCACATATGTGTAAAGCACATAAAGCCTCAGTAATTGAGTGTTGTATAAATAAAGTTGACTTGACTTGACATGGAAGCTCACAGTGACTATGGCTTTAGCTGCCGATGTTTCTGACCCCTTTTGTCACTTTAGCAGGGTGATAAACAGTATCTTAAATAGCTTCCCAGTGGCTTTTCAGAGCAGATTGTAAATCTTTTTCGCCTGACTGTTTTCAAGTCAGAACTTAAATTTGCTTTGAGGAGCCAGTAGGAATCCATTTAAGACAGTTTTCTACCTTGCCAAAGGGATTGAGAGGGTCACAAAACTTTGCCATCTCATGGCGTAGTCACTGTGCACTTCCTTGCATGCACTGCATATGTATAATAAAAGTTGTAATATAACTCAGACCCAGTTGGGGAGTGGGTCTTCACACCATTCTTGCTGTTGGGAAGACTCTTTGACCATCCCAGTTGAGAAGCAAGCCAAGGATCTTGACTCATGCAGACAGCAATACAAACAGTTCCACTTAGGCAAACTTCCCTGAATCATGCTGTTAGACCTGTGCATTTTACTTTCCATTGCAGTCAGTGTCTTGCAGTGATAGGGTGCTGCAGATACAGTACCATTCCTCAACACCAAGGACTCCGTCGTGGCAGCTCTTGCATCTAGATGTTGTGCTGCTTTTTCAGATACACACCATGAGATATATTTTTATGAAAGGATCAATAGGGACCTGTATTGCTGCTGCTGCTGTAGTGTACAGTAGCAGCTTATGATCTGTGACTCATAGTTCTTCTCTTATGCTGCCTTTAGTGTACTTACAGACACCTTAAGTGTGAGAAATGTCAATCTGTCACTTCTGTCTTATATGCTGTATCTTGTCCTCAAACAGGGACTGAAATGACATGAAAATTACTTTTTTGTAAATGTTTCTGTCTCTAGCTCAGATGGTACTAAAACCGAGTGCCCATTAGCATGCCTAGTCCTTACTGGTTTATACTTGATCAGCTTCTCTATACTGTCATTGTTCTTTTAATTATATTTTACAATGTCCCATCAACACATGTAACTTTAGCATGGATTTTCAGAACTCATGATGCAAGCACAAGTCCCTATTTTGGGCACAGTCCAAGTTGTGACAAATGCATCGAAACATTTCTGTCCTATTTTCAAATTTTTTTGATGCATTTATGGCTTTTGCCTCTGTTTACAGCATGGAAATTTCCTGTGCATCATAATTTTGCCTCACACATCATTTTTTGTTGCAGAACTTGTGTCACTTGTAACATGCAGTCAGATTATTTTTCCTGTGGTCTAACAGTCACATTGCAGGTAGCATGACACACATGTTGTAAATGTTTAAAAATCCAACCCTTAGTATTTGTACCATAAAATCATACACACACACATACTGTACATACACCCATACATACACTCATTTACATGCACACATATACATATACACACATACATTCACACACACATACACACTCACATGTACATACACACATACATACACATACACACATGCATACACACTGACATACATACATTCATACACATGCACACATATACATACATACATTCCCACACACATACACATATACATACATTCATACACACACATATACATACACACATACATACACACATACACACATTCACACACACACACATACATACACACATACATACATTCATACACATGCACATATATACATACACACATACATTCACACACACACACACACACACACACATATACATACACACATACATTCATACACATGCACACATATACATTCACACACACACACACATATATACATACACTCATACATACGCATATACATGCACACGCACACACACATTCATACACACATACATACACACATACATACATTCATACACACGCACATATATACATACACACATACATTCACACACACACACACACACACACACACACACATATATACACACACACATACATATTTAAATTATGGATGCCGTCTTGAATTTTTTTTTAATAGTTCATGGACACTGCTTTACGCAGCACAAAATATTAGCCACTATTCAATCTTTATCACTAATGGATGGCACTTGATTTGGATCATATTATCTGATGCTTGTTTTCTTATGATAGAAATGTTTATCTTGATTGAATACAGTCCCCCCGAAATGATGAAATGATACATGACTGTTGTTATGATCTGTTGTAGGACTGCTTTCAGCAGTGGACATAATGGAGGTTAATCCATGCCGTGGGAAGAATGAACAGGAAGTGGAATCAACTGTCAACACTGCAGTCGACATAGTCCTGTCTTGCTTTGGAAAAGCACGTGAAGGAAATCACAGAGATGACTATGAAATGCCCTGTCCTTAATTAAAATCATCCTCACAAAATATGTGGATTGACAATGGCTTTCTTCTGCCTTTTTCTTAAGATTTAAATTATTTTTAACTTCCCTTGAAACTGTATAGAATGCAGAAGTTTTCTCATGATAATTTTCAATTGTATAAATGAAGTAAAAAAAAAAATTTCTTTATTGTTCATTCATGTATCTAACCTGTTCTATTGTGTTGACTATTGTAAATTATGAACTGGACATCGTAATTACGGGGAGCTGATTGGCCGAGAGGTTTTTGAAGCCATAATTATATTGGGCTACATCATCACAGCTTCAGAAAACCTCCGGCCACCAGCCTTTTCACTGACCGCGCAGTCTTCTTCACCTCCAGCAGTCTGCAGCAAGTCAGACTTCCAGTCAGCCACTTTTTAAAAAAAAAATGAACTCCCACCAGCTGCACACACAACAGAATTCAGCACAATGGAAGCCGCTGGGAGCAATACTTCCAAAAGCAACATATCCAGCAACATGCGAGTGGCAGCAACGGATGAATAATTTTTTTTTCTCTGAAAAGGACAAATGACAGACCCATGCATTGTAGTCATTCTCACACAAACTGCGGCTGCCCCCAAAAAGAAAGCTACATTCCAGCCACATAGAAAAAACTGACAGTCTTGTCCCAGACATTCCTAACCATTCTAATAGTAGCTCTTACAATAACAGTCCTGAATGACATGCACCAAGACTCTACCTTTTTCTCATTCGTTCATCTTTGGCTTGCCTCTCCAACTTCTCTCTCAGCTTACCAGTCCTCAGCATCCAATTCCCAGAACAAAAATAATAAAAATAAAGTGCACTGTGAATGGAGAACACTTTAAAAAAAGAAAACTGCAATGGTAAGGAGCGGGTCACCCAGTCACAAGAGCTCCACTTCCTCTACCATGGCCAACAGTGCCACCTGCTGCTCAGAGCCCTCCAGGAACTATTTTATTTAAAGTTATTCCTCCAACACCCCCAAAACACATTTTTAAAATGTTTCTAATTTTTTTTTACTTTAAAAAATATTTAAACCACTTCATAATAGCAATAATGCACTCCAGGGTGTGGTCACTGCCATCCTTCAACATTGATGATATTCTACAATAACATCACTGTATGACAGTCCAGCACCCACATGACCACATAACATCACCAAATCATGCTACATGGCTTGTCTTTACTTGCCCACACATAGCCGTGGTGCACTGGCTAGTGTCAGTACTTGTATCATGAAAAGAAAATTCCCTCCCTCACAAACTAAAAGTTCCGTACCGGCAATTTGAATAAGTTAGTCCTTATTTCTCATTCTTACATGAAACTATGCCATTCGTTAATGTTTAAACTGCACACTGAAGAAGCAGACACTGTGATCGGCTAACTCCATTCCACCAGTCCCTTCCTGACAAACCCGCCGCACACTGTAGTGGCTAAATTTCCAACCTTTAAACAGAAGATTTGTAAACAGTGACTCTGTCTTTCAAAATTTACCATTTCCTCTCCCCATCCCACCTGAAATTCATCACTGCGCTCTTGTTCGTGCTGGAAACTGCTCTTCGCACCTGCTCTTGCTGCAACAAAAAGACGCTGCTCCTGGTTCCTCTGCTGCCGGTCCTGGTAAAAACCATAAAACTGCTGGCAAAATAAAGAAACTAAGAGGAAATAACAGCTATCAGATATAAACACTGACTGGGGGCAGCAACACAGATGAACTAACCAAGGAAGTTCACTGACTGACACAACACAAAGTTGCTACATAACTATCATGTACTGGATACACAGGAACTCTTTTTTTCTTAACATGCTTCTAACCTCAAAAATAAACAGAAAAGCAATTTAATGAAGTTTACTTTTTATTTTTTTTCTATTTTGCTTTATAAA
The DNA here is from genome assembly GCA_016271365.2 of Neoceratodus forsteri. Taxonomy (NCBI): domain Eukaryota; kingdom Metazoa; phylum Chordata; order Ceratodontiformes; family Ceratodontidae; genus Neoceratodus; species Neoceratodus forsteri. The sequence goes on from CM057449.1 coordinate 1,746,843,369, forward strand.
GACAAAGCCATTGTATAATATTAATAAGGTACTCCAGGGTGTGTGTTATTGTGTAGTGATGTCACTCCTCGGGTCAACCCACCCGAGGGTGGCGTTATTACACAATAACACACACCCTTTTGTGCCTTATTGCTTAAATATTATTTATGTATTTGCACTGTTTGCTAGTTGTAAATCTTGTACCAAATTGTCCGTTCATTGTAAATGAGCGTGCTCAATGGAGTTATTCCTGCTAATGAACTTGACTTGATAATTTCTTATATTATTAGTGGCTTATTTTTGGCTACTTATGGAGCAAAATGTGCTAATTAGAAATCTTTTTTCTTTAGGCTTGAAAAAACAATGCAAAAAAAATCCTTTAGAACTGAAAAATCCATATAGATTATTTTTTTGTTTACATTTGACTTTTTTCAAAGGTAAATATGCAAATGAGAAGCCCTAGATTATTTTTGGATTTTTAATAAATGTAAAATAAATTTATTTTGGTTCAATCCAAAGCAAATCTGAATGGATTACTTATGGCTTACATTTGACTGCATTCAGAGCAAAATATGCAAATGAGCAGTTTTTGCTTACATTTGGAATTATTTTTTAAAATGATTATTTTTACATTGTAAATGCACTCCCTAATAAATCCTGATATGTCTGGCTTCTCATATTTCTCATGTCGTTTCTCTCAGAATTTTTTTTTTTTACTTTTCTTACCTATGTATCCCTTTAATGGAATACTCAAGTCATTAAATGCCTGCTATAATTTTTTTTTTTTAATCTCTTATGGTTATTTTTTAACTTTACCTGCCGGAATTACTGTGGATATATTAGGCATGTGTTTAGGCACCCCTGATCATATTTGAATACCACATCAAAATGTTTGACTTATTCAAGTTTCCTTGACACAAGTACTGAAGAATGCAACAAAATGGAAAACCTTGTCTTCCCACCCACAAAATATATAGGCCTTGACATATTCTGTAGGGAAATAGAACCAAAATGAATAGATTCAGTGATCACAAAAAAGTTACTGATGACCAACCAGTGTCACTGTGTTCATACATTATGCTGAAGCTGGAACTGAATGTGTCTTTGAGGTGAAGGGGTCAGTTTCTTGGGAGGACAAGGGCTGCACTAGCATGGAGATGAGTGGATTGGGTTGCTTGGGACTTCACACAAAGTGCTTGGCAATCATGGAGTTAATGGTGTTGAACAAGGGCTTCATGGAATGTTCTCAAACCTGTGCCTGCAAGCCCACCAAGGGCAAGGGGTATGGCTGTAAAGGAGGTCAAGCACTGTTGTTGAAGGAAAGTGTAAACATGATGATCACTTGTTGGTAGGTGGTGTGGTGTGATTAAAAATAATGGTGTAAATTCCATTAATGTTCTGGTGAAGTGTATATTCTTTGGGACTGGCTACGTGCCATGGAAGTGTTCATTTAGTCTGTGTGCAGTGAATGCATGCAGCTGTCATTTCAGTGCTTATCAAAATTGTAAATATTGCACCTGCAGTAACACAATATTAAATCTATCCCCCGTCTTGACCTGCACTTGAACTGCCTGTTGTCACTCACATCTCCTTCCAGATACTTTTCAGTATCCTTTGAAGTGTTAGTTTCATTCTCAGAGGCTGCTTGCCACTCTGCCAAGATAAGGTTCAATGACCCAAATAAGGGAAAGTGGGAAAAATGGAAAACATTTCTCTTCCCACCCTGAGATATGTACACCTCAGACTATTCTGCAGCAGAAAGAACAAGGAGGATTACAATCACCATCCAGAAACATATTACTTATGACCAGCCAGTGGTCTTGCATTGCACTGGAGGCTGAGGTCATGTGCGATCCATAGATCCATATGTTAGGGTAAAGTGGGAGCTGAATGTGGCATTGAGGGAAGGAGCTCACCCGGCTGCCTGGGAGGGCAAGGGCTACTTGGAATTTGCACACACCCTGCTAGCCAACCATGAAGGTGAAGTGATCAGCCCTCTGGGAATGCAAGAGTTCCTTGGGACTTTGATCAGCCCTCTGGCAGGGCAAGATTTCCTTGGGACGTTTTACTAGCTAACCATAGATGTGAGGGGTTTCACTTTCTAGGAGGGCAAGGGCTGTTTCGAACTTTTTACACCCCATGAAAGCCAATCAAGGAGTAATAGCAATGGCTGTGAAGGAAGTCACTCACCTACTCCCCTGGAGGAAAGGTGGAGCCATGATTCATTCAGGGGGGCTAGGGATTAAAAGTGGTGGAATGCTTCTAGAAGATCGAGCAAAGTCACTTGACTTCTTTGCAGTGACTCATGTTCATAAGTAGTTTTGTGTCACTAGTATTGACCATCCAGGATGTGAAAATTTCTGCCTATGGCAGTCTGCATCAGCCAGGGTGGAATGGTACTAGAATTCTTTGCAAGAGCGATCCTACATGGTGGGCCAGGGAGCCTCCTCCCTCACTTGGGATGGTGGGCACATGTACAGCAAGCCATTGCAGTTTATGAAGTCATGAGAGGTGCCATGCAGCCTCAGGGAAGAGAGTGGGTCAAGGGATGCAATGATCCTTTGCAACTGAATGGCAAGAGGATACAGCAGAAATAACACCGATCTACTGTATCAGGACAGTAGTAAGACTGGCACTCTCTGGTCCTTAAAGTCTGACCTACCACTTCACCTAATCTGGTTGGATGTGTGGAGGGATGCATCCCAACTAGAGGACCCCTACCATGGGTGGAAAGTCATTGAGTAACATGAGGTGGGCCAGCCATGGTGAGGCTGGTTAATCACCATTGTTAGTATGAGTGCTAAGTAGAAAGGGCCTAGAAGAACTTTAGTTTCAGGGACAGGTTAGGTTGGATAATGAAGTAATAAGTACCTACAGGATGTTGGTGTAATTGCATGAGTAAACACAACCATGTCATTGGACACCGGAAGAGAAAACAAAATGTGTAAAGAATTAAATTTAAAGTGTCAACCGTAAGATGCATTTTTATTTTTAAATTGTTTTAGAAATATCACTTTAATTATGACCCTGTCTTCGTTTGTCCTTACCCAGTGCATTTTTCTTTTAAATTTACTCTTTTTGACCATTCTCACAGGTCTCAATCCCCTCAGCCTGCAGTGAACTCCCAACCTCATCACCCTTACCAACTTCAGAAATCGGGGTATAGTCTCACATTGGTGTGCAATCCCTATGCACCGGTAGAGGCAAACAGTGCAGGGTCCAAGAACTGCATCATCCATTGAGGCAGAGGGTTTTTCCATCTGTTTTCTGTTTTTCCCTAGGATGTCTGCATCAGGGGCTACCTACACATAGGTGCACGCAGCTGTGTGACAACCATGCTGAGTCAGTCAATGTCCTGCTTTGTAAGCTGCTACTGCCTTTGCTTAATCCATATTCACCCAGGCAGTAGTCACCCACCCTCCCCAGAGTGTCCTTTAGGATGCCTAATCATCCACCCTCCTGCAGGCCTACAGATGACCCTAGCTCATGCCGGGCCCCAGGTCCACAATATCACTAGTTACAGATGTGCCACAGTGCAGATGCACTGGTCACCTATCCAGAGCTTTAGTGTTTAAGCTGGCACTTATACCATTTAGTATTTTGGTTTATTGTCAAGCAGAACATCTAAAGGAGGACTGTGCTGAACCTGTGAGTCATTTTTCCCAGTTATTTTTTTTAAGTGCTGTCAGTCTTTTGCTAAACTCAGAGAGTGTTTCTGCATTACAATCTGATGGTAAGGAGAACTACATGATGTCTCTTAACAGCCACAGCGTTCTGTATTAGAACATGGATGTATTGTGCCAACAAGAGAAGAGCAAAACAGGGACACTACATAATAGAGTTCCAATATGGCTCTTGTCAGCAACGTGTAAATCAGAAACACACACTAGGATAGCGATTGTGCATGCATAATTACAGCAATAACAGAATATGAAGCAGTATTTAAAAAAGTAGCTTCTACTGGGACAAATGACCTGTAGATTCAGATCAGTTCTCCTTTAAACTAATGACAAAACTCTTAGCCATACTTTGAATTTCTATCTGCAGCCTGTGGAACTGCTTTAACAATTTGGTTACTTGATCGATGTTATTGGTACCTATATACAAAAATGCTAAGCAACTTGATATTTAGCTAGCAGAAGCTTAAACACAGATTTAACTGCTCTCCCCTCTGTGCTGTACTTATCTGGTACATTCACCTCCTAGCACATCGTAATACATACCTATGCAGGATAGACAACTGCTACCTGATCATGATTAATGGGGTTGTACTCCTTGGAATTCTTTGTGTCACATCCATAATCTGCGAGGTAGATAACAAGAATCAGAGAAATGGTTAGGGGGATTTGGGGGGAACATACCAATGATCTAGCTGGGGAAGAGGTGGATGTACTACAAAGTTGATTCAGGACATTAGGGCAGAACTGTATGGAGACAATCATTTGCATTCTTAGAGGTGTTACCAGTGCCAAGGGCCAGTATGGTCAGGAAGAAAAGGGTAGAGGAATTCAATGTACAGTATGGCTGATGGGATGGTGCAAAGAAGAAAGGTTTGTCTGCATTGGGGACTGGGTGGGGGACCTGGTCAAATAAAGCACTGGATGCACCAGACAGGCTACATGTCAGCAGGACATTCTTGTGAGTACTCGGATAAGCTGGTGGTGTACATAACCTACAATCTTAATTTAAACTACTGGGGGAAGGAAGATGGGTCTACAGGCCCAATGACTTCAGGAGGAGGGGGTTAATAGACCTTCCCCAATGCCATTAGAAGGAGTCTGGGGGGTCCGGCCCAATGACTTCAGGAGGAGGCGGTCAACAGACCTTCCCACCATGCCAGTAGAAAGGTCTGGAGGGTGGAGAGGGAGTGAGGCAGTAAGCAATGGGGGGGCACACAGAAGGGAGAACAGGGAAGGGAAGGAAAGAAGAGTGATAAAGGAAGTAGGCTCAGATTCTAGGTCTAGGATGGTGTCCCTGAATACGCAAAGTCTCTGTAACAAGATGGATGACCTGCAGACGTTAATAATAGAAGTGGGGGGACATTGTGGTGGTCACCAAAACTTGGACCACATTAAACCATGACTGGGATCTCTTGATCCAAGGGTATAAATTATACAGGAGGAAGAGAGTGGTAGGGAAATGGGGTGTGGTGGTTCACATCACAGAGGATATAACATGTATGAGGGAGAAGTCGGAGGAGGGGAGAGCAGAAGCAATGTGGGTTCAGTTACTGTCCAATACAGGGAGGAAAGTGAGGTTGGAGGTGGTTTACAGACCACTCAAACAGGATTAAGAAAGGGAAAGAGAATGGAACTCACACATACTGAATGCTGCAGGGAAAGGGAAACCTGCCCAAGGTAGACTGGAGGGTACCAGCCACAACTTGCACCAGTGTCAGGTGATCCCAGAAGTGTTGCAAAATGGTTTCCTGATTCAGGGAGTCAAAGAACCCACCCAGCAGAGAGCAATCTTTGATCTGGTGCTCACAAATGGGGAGTACCTACAAGATATTACTGTCAAGGAGCCTCCGGGTAAAAGTGATCATAGCACAGTGTGGTTCTGGTTGGGTATGGGCTGGGAACACACCCACTAAGACAAAAATTCTGGACTTTAGGAAGGTAGACTTTAGGAAGATGAGCAAAGTGTTGAGGAAGCACCTGGTGGGCAGCAGGGCAAATATGGGGGCAGACCAGAGGTGGTGCATCATTAAGGGGGGAATAATGGCTACAACAGAGGTGTGCATTAGGCTTGGATGAAGAACCCAAGGGCCAAAGCACCCAGCTGATTTAATACTGAAGTTGCCCAGGCAGTAAAGAACAAAAGGCTGGCCTATGGGAAGTTCAGGAAAACCAAGAGCGAGGAGGATAGGGAGGATTACCTAGAGATGGCTGGCGAGGCAAGTAATGTGGTCTGGTGGGCTAATTCTCAGAAAGAACTGCAGAGAGTGAAGGGAATTAAGAAGAGGGCGAAGGCCTTTTCACTTTATAAGTGAGAAAAAGGACAAGAAAGATGGGACTGTTGGGCTCCAAAAATGAGATGGGTGGGTGGAGGAGTATGGAGGAAAAGCAGAGGTACTGAATGAATACTTCTGTTCTGTCTTCACCGGGAAGAAAGAGGAACAAGTGGTAGGGGAACACATATGTGGTGGTAGAGGGGGGATAGAGTGAGGAGAAGGCTGCTAGCATTGAAGGCAGACAAATCACTAGTACCAGATGGAGTACACTCAAGGGTACTAAGAGAATTGGCAAAGGAGCTTGCGGAGTCACTGACGGGCCTGTTTGATAGTTTACTGCAGTCAGGAGTGGCACTGCAGAACTGGAGAATGGCACATGTAGTGCCCCTCCATAAAAGCAGTCCCAAAGATGACCCAGGGAATTACAGACCAATCATTCTGACTTCAGTTGTGTGCAAGTTCATAGAGACCATACTTAAGGAAAAGTTGGTAGACTATCAAGAGAAGCATGGACTTCAGAATGCAAGGCTACATGGGTTTATGGGAAGGTAGTCATGACAAATGAGTCTGACTGACATCTTTGACTGGGTCAACAAAACAGTAGATAAGGGCCAAGCTGTGGACATACTCTACCTGGATTACAGCAAGGCCTTTGACTCTGTACCCCACAAGAGGTTGATCAGAAAGTTGGCGGATCTCAGGGTTGGAAAGAAAATGACCAGATGGCTGGAAAAATGGCTAGGGAAGAGGACCCAGAAGGTGGTGGCAGAGGGAGAGTTATCTAGCACCAAGGAGGGCAACAGTGGGGTCCCACAGGGCTCGGTGATAGGGCCAGGGTTGTTCATTAATGATACTAAGAATAGCATTAAGGGTAAAATGTGCCTTTTTTGGGAGATATCACCAAGCTCTGTGGGTGAGTGGACACAGACAAAGGGATTCAGGACCTAAAGGGGAATCAGGAAAAGCTTGAGTGGTGGTCAGGGATTTAGCAGCTTGACTTCAATGTTAAGATATGCAAAGTTATGCACATTGGAGCCACAAATTCCATAATGGAGTGCTACCTTGGAGGGTCTGGGTAATTACAATAGAGGAGAAGAAACATCTAGGAGTAATGATCACTAGTGACCTGATGCACTCCACTCAGTGCGTAAAAGCAGCAACAAGGGCAAATAAGATGCTGGGATGCATATCCAGGGGGATCAGCAGTAGGTGAAATGAGGTTATACTGCCTCTGTACAGGCCAGCAGTGAGGTTGTATTTAGAGTATGGAGTACAGTACTGGTGCCTGCACCTCAAGAAGGACATTGACCGCTTCCCGATTGGATGCTGCAGATCCCCATTGAGAAAGCAAGTGTCCAAGGCACCTTTTTCAAATCACAGCTCGGCCACTGCCTTGCTGTGCTACTCTCTGCAGTTTTTTTTTTTTTACTGAATTTACTGCTACTGTGGAAAATACAGTGTTTTTCTTCTTGGAATTTTCTGCTGTTTTACCTGATGCACTAGCTAGGCCTGACTTCTATATAGCTTATGGCTTGTACTGCTGCATATTTTTACTGCTTAAACATTTTACCTCTAAACTACTGCATTGTATATTACCTTCCAGAGTATTGTAGACTTGTAGTGAACTTTGACTGCCTGATGTCTATATAGCTTACTGCTTGCACTACTGAATTTTTTCTGCAGAGTTAATTACCCAATATTGTAGGATAGTTTGAACAACTGACTACTGCTTGCTGTTTTTCTGCCACACTCTTTTCCCATCACGGTTGCTCTCATTCCTCCTCGGACTGCCTTCTTTGCTCCCCTCTTTCACTTGCTTTTTTCCTTTTACATTTCTTTTTCGTTGTTCCCCACACTGTTTCTCTGCCATCTACTGGACCCTGATTTCCTCTCCTGACACCTCCCGAATCAGCATATTCTGTAAATATTGCCTGGCATTTTTGGTCATCTTCTCTACCCTTTCCGGACTACCCTGAGTCCTCACCACCACACCCATGCCTCCTTCCAGCTCTCCCATGTCACATTCAAGGGGCCTGTCCCCCAATCAACCTCCTGAACCAGCCTTTTGTTTTGCTAAATTCCCATCTGGCACCTTTGACCACACCTCTCTGCAGGAACCCTTTCTCTCTCACCATTTGCACCTACTTCTGCCCTGAACACTACATTGCCCAGGGCCCTCCTACCAATTTACTTGAGCTTTGTCTTTGACTTTTTAACTAACAGCCCTCCTTTTTTTCTGCTCTTTTTAAGCCACAATCCCAAATCAGGCTCTCCACTTTAGTCGAGTGGCTCTGGTGCTGCTACCTGCTGGCAGCCAGACTTCTGCATGCAGCCCGTCACCCCCTGACCAAGGAAAGCAGGTACAATTGGTTAGCTCCCAGCTCGGAGCAGTCAGACTTCAATCCCCATAATTGGACTGGCTCCTGGGGACTGTGGCTGCTTCCTGATTGGATGTGGCAGATACTCATTGAGAAAACAAGTGCCCAAGGTACCTTTTTCAAATCACAGCCTGGCCACTGGCTTGCTGTACTACTCTCTGCACAGTTTTTTCACCCACCCCCTCCTCCCTCTTCCCCAGAGATCTCCACCATCTGACACCTCATGCTAGTCAATTACAGAAACTTCTTAAAGGGGCTCTCCTTTCCTGCAACTTCTTAAAGGGGTGATCCTCTGTCGTGCTCATATTTAACTGCAAAAATGCTGCTTCATCCGTTCAGCATAGGATTTCTACTTATTAATGTAACTGTCACATACCATGGGTCTCTAAACCCACAACATTTTCAACACCCAGGCATATTCACAGGCTACCTAAATCTTATACACAAATTTCTAAATGTTTCCCTTCCACTGCCACTTACCCGACCTGGCCTCTATACTACCATACACTGCTTTACTCAGGTCAGGTACCAGCTGCCTCTCTCTCTCATGGGTTTGCTCTTTCAATTAAAGCTATTCTGTATGCTTACTATTGCCCCTTGCCTCACAGGCCTTGGAAAACAGTTTGAGAAACTGCCCATGCCTCAGGGGCAAAATGCGGCCATTCTGACTACTTCTTAAAGCTATAAGAAAGATGCTCCTGCTGCTACTCATCTGTGCTGGTAATGTTGAATTAAACCCCAGACTCCCCCGTCTCCATTCCTGTCCCAGCTGACCTACCTCTTCTAAAAGGGTTATCATTTTTGCATTTGAATGCCTGCAGCCTTCTGAAAAAGCTTGATGCTATCAAAACTTGGACCCTCCACTGCTCTCCTGATGTTCTTGTAATTTCCGAAACTTGGCTAAGACCAACCACACTGGACCATACCTCTCAACTGTACCACATTATGAGGAACGTTCCTCATTTTACTTCGAAAAAGCTCCCTGTTCCACATTGTGAGGACTTGTTCCACATTCAGTATTAACATTTAAAGCAAAAATCTACAGTAAATGATGCAAAAAATATATTATTCAATCAATAACAGACTTTCTGAACATAAATGCAAACCATTTATAAGTGTTCTGAGCCTCCTAGGTAAAGATTTGATTAAGTGTTCCACATTTTGCTCATTTGTTCCACATTTTGAGAGGCAATGTTCCACATTTGGTGGACAAAAGGTTGAGAGATATGCCCTGGACTATGAGGTTAACATTCCTTGACACTTGTTTTGTACTGATAGGAAATCCCACGGAGGGGGAGTAGCCATCTATGTCTGGGACTACATTATCTCAACTATGGTGGACACGACTTCAGTCCCTAGAGTTTGAGTGCCTCACACTAAGAATTCAACCAGCCAAGTCAACCTCTATCTGCATTAGTGGGTGCTATAAAGCCCCTTCACTGGCCTGTCTCTACTTAAACACCTAAGTGACATACTAGCTACCACCTCATGAGAAGTATCCATAATTGGTGACCTCAACTTTGACTGTCTCTCTCCAGTCTCCTTACCATTGAAATAATTCTATGCTACCCATGGACTTACCCAGATCATTAATGAAGCTACCCACCCAAACACCAAAAACTCAGAGCATAGCTCCCTTCTTGACCTAATCCTTGTAAGCAAGCATCATCTCTTCTCCCACTCAGGTGTATTCTTTAACGACATCAGTGACCGCTGTGCCATTGCATGCGTAAGGTCGGCACAACTCCAAACCTCCTATTCCTCTAAATACATCCATAAGAGATGTAAATGGAACTTTTGCCCAGATGCTTTCTCTATGACCTCCACTATGCTAACTGGCAGAAATTTTACCTTACATCTTCTGTGGAAGAGGCACATGAGGTACTTCATGAAATACTTACTGGAACCCTAGACCTCCATGCCTCAGTTACCAAAAGCAGAAGCAAAAGAAAATCCTGTAACTAGTTCATGGATAACCTAAAAACTGCCTTATGGCATAGGGATGTTCTTTGGAAAAGAGAAAGAAAGTCTAAATTGGCCACAGACTGGTCTGCTTTCTGAACCACAAGGAATTTCTGCATGAAAACTATCAGAACTGCGAAGTCTAGTTATTTCTGCTCTGGGCTTAACGCATCCACTAACTCTGCTACTAAGTTTTGGAAAACTTTAAGGGAGGTAGAAGGCCATAACAGCGCTGGCACGCTTCCCTACAAAATTTCAACTGGTGATACCCACACTACAGATAAAAATGAGATCCTTAACCTCCTTAAAAATCACTTTGCCACAGCAGGGATAGCTCTTGATACCACCCCAGCAAATACCATCAGGGCACAGTCCCTTAGTCAGTCATCTGATTGCCATGATGCAGAATCTATTGACCCTTACTACTCTTTCTCCTTCTGTCTGGTCACCATCAAACAGGTGGAGGATCTCCTTCTTCAACTTGATACTAAGAAAAGTGTGGGTGCGGATATGATTGAGCCTTTCTTCCTAAAGTTGGCCTACTATATTTTGGCTCCCCAATTGCCAACTTTTTCAATTTGTCTCTCAATCAGGGCTCCCTCCCCAAGTTCTGGAAGATGGCCCATGTCATTCCTCTATTTAAATCAGGGGAACCCTACGACCTAAATAACTATCACCCAATCTCCTTGCCTTGCCTTGTCAAAACTATTGGAGAAGGTAGTAAATGAACAGCTCAGATCTCATCTGGAAAGTTTTAATCTACTAATTCCAATCCAATCTGGTTTCTGTCCCATGCATAGTACCTCCACTGCCCTTGCTAAGGTTATAAATCACTGGCAGTCCGCACTTGATAACAAACAATATGTATGCACCTTGTTTCTGGACCTTAGCAAGACTTTCGACAAGGTGGACCACGATTTACTCTTGGTGACCCTGAAGAAAGTTGGGGTGGACAACCTGGCCCTAAGTTGGTTCACAAACTATCTTGTGGACAGAGAGCAGCAGGTCAAGGCTGAAGGAGACCTATCGCCAAAAGAAATGCCCCTTAGATATGTCCGCCAAGAATGCATACTTGGTCCACTTCTCTTTGTCATTTATATTAATCAAACTGACACTGACCTAAAGTCATCTAGTATACATCTCTTTGTTGATGATACAGTGCTATACATTTACAGATCAACTTTGGCTCAAGCCATTTTGGACCTCCAGAATGATTTCGACATCCTCCAAAAAAATGTACTCCACTTGAAAGTCCTGCTCAATGCCAAAAAAACTAAGGCCATAATTTTTCTTCATTGGCCCCTCATCTTCCCCCCCAAAAAAACAGATAATGTTCCTCACATAAGCACCCTTTTGGGAGAAGCCCTGGAGTTCATGGAAACATTCAAATACCTGGGGGTCTGGATTGACTACAAATTGTCCTTCATTGATCACATTGAAGAACTCACTAAGAAACTGCATCAAAGGCTTGGTATTTTCTTCAGGATCAAGCACTCACTAACCCAGGAGGTAAGAAAACTCCTATTCCAAGCTACCTTCTTGCCTCTCATAGACTATGTGGACTTCCTATATGACCATAGTATTAGCACAGCTCTCTCCGAGCTTGATACCCTATACCACAGAGCCCTTAGGTTCATTTCGGATGCCCTTTATTGCATGCACCACTGCATCCTCAATTCTTCCATAGGCTGGAGCTCCCTTAGCTTCAGGAGGCAAAAGAATGCTATTCTATGGACATATAAGGTAATCACTCATAAATGTCCTCAGTACCTCACAAGTTGCCTAACTCCCTGCATTCCTAGTGCTTATTCTCTCAGAAGTCTTACCATCTTATCTCTAGCTATCCCTAAAGTTAAAACATGCTTTGGTTGAGCCTCTATAAGCATCACTCTTCCTACGCTTTGGAATAAGATACAGAAAATCTTAAGGCTTGCTACCCCTGTCACGTTCTCCCTCTTCAAATCCTTGTTCCTGAGGACCTTCTTCAAGGTCTGTCATTGTTTCAAGTCAAGGTCTTAACATCACACTTTGTTACTGCTTTAAATTCTGAACTTAAACCTCAACCATTGCCTGAGGCATCATTTGAGTCCTCCCTTCTGTCATTGTCCAAATCAAGGCCCCAACATTATGCTCTGTATTTGCTTCAGATATTGGACTTAAACCCCAACCATTGCCTGTGGCATTTGTCATGTTCTCCCTTCGAACAGTCCTTCCTCCCTCCCTCCTTAGGCCACCATGTCCAACCCTTTCCTATCTTGGCTGACCTTCCCTCCCCACTCCCTATACCCCCTTCCCTTCCTACCCCACTTGCCAGGCCATGCCTACAGTACTTATCAAAGGAATCTTAAATCTCAGTCTCCTTCGGGCTTTGATGCTAGAGGAACTGCCACTCCTGCTCACTATAACTCCTCCAATGATGTTTGCTGTATAAACTTTAGTTCATCATCTTACATCCATATATCTGTATCCATGCAATTGTATTTATATGACACTACTTCTTGTTGAACCTATTGCTATGTTCTGGGGAAGCATCTTGTCACATGCGATGGATATATGCTATTATGTTGTTATTATTACTATATAATTGTTATGTATGGTCATATAACCTGTGATGTCTTAACCTTGTTAGCAATTGTTTTGCCTCAGGTCCATCTTGTAAATGAGCTTATCTCAATGATGTTTCACCAGGCAAAATAAAGATTTTGATTGGTTGATTGATTAACCTGCTGGAGACAGCCCAGAGCAGGGCAAGGAAGATGATCGTGGGTCAGCAGGGTAAAGCATACAAGTAGAATTGGGGTCCCCAAACATGTAATCCTTAGAACAGAGGGAGAGAGAGGGGACATGACTGATGCCTTCAAGGACTTGAACGGAATTTATATATGGTGGCTAGAGAGGGTCTCATTAATCTACGGTGCAACCAAAACATGAGAGGGTACAGTGTTAAATTGGGGGAAGGTTTAAGAGGAAGATTAGCAAGCACTTCTTCATGGAAAGGGTGATGGACAGTTGGAATCTGCTGCCATAAGAGGTGACCTTGTTGAAGATAGTTGGCAGCTTCAAGAGAGGCTGGGATAGACATAAGGGGGAGGTAAGGGTGATGGGATAGGCAGGTGGAAAGGATGAGAGGATTGGGGAGGGGATGCAGGGTCAGTAGATTAAGCTGTAGACCATGCAATATGAGCAGACTAGACAGACCGAAAGGCCTTATTTTGCTGGCTTCTTCAAATGTTTGTATGTTAGTATAACTTGAGTAGATAATGACTTCACACAGATTATGAGGAAATTAACACTATCTGTTCACTACATTCAGGCCGTGGTTGTTATTTCTAGTATATTTTTAAATGTTCTCTGATCATCCAAGATAGAAATATGCTTTATTTTAAATCTCCCCCAAGGCACATGCCTCCATGGCTCACCTAGTAAATCAGAACAACCTGCTTCAAATTTCAGTCGTAGTATTGTGATGATGGAAGGGAGAGTAGAACTCTAACCTCTATACTGCACTACTTCATCATTTCTCAGGCCATTTACTTACCGTTGGTGGTGCTTTCTCCATGGTGCTGCTGGTGTATGGTCTTTTTCTTGCTTACAGAGTCATTATCAGGGGATTCACCTTTCTCAAAACATTCCACCTAGTGTCTGGAGTCCTGAAATCATGTCTGTGGTAAGAGAACACGATAAATCTCATCTGGTACTGCTTGCTTATAAAACTCAATTTTAGTACCCTTCCCCATTCTGAAACAAAGTAAATAAGAGCTCCACAAATGGGATTTTCTTTATAAACACATAAAGTATTGTGATGCTCTGCTACCTGCTTATTATTATATGTATGATATTTCTATTATAGATACATGTGTATGTGATTGTCTGCCTAGGGCACACCAGCCAGTGTAAAGAGGCTTGACCTTTGACCTCAAGCAGCAAGGTGTCATAAAAGCTGGCAAGTGGGGACAACTAATTAAATGTTTCCTGTACTGTTTTAACACGCAGGGCTTCCTGCCAAATGCCAGGTGATAAGACATCATAAAAATATCCCTTTTGAAGCCAAAACTAAATAGGAATTTTATGATCCTGGGGGAAGAGACAACTTTAAGCAGACTCTTGTTAAATGTCATAACCTGAAATCATTCTTGCAAAACAGGAAACCAGAAGAGAGATCAAAGGAAAGGCTTTGATGAAAGAGACTGTCATATTTTAAAATTTGCTAACTGCAGATTTCCACATCCTTTTGGATGTTTGTACTGGGAATTTGGGTTTATAGAATGATCTAACACTGACATGCATGCTGTGACATCACCAGGAGGTGGAGAAAACAACTTTTGAATATTGCCTGCATCCGAGAAGATAGGGCAGATGTACTCTCTGAATATCAAAGACACACTTAGTCTCTGGACTGATAACTAGGCACTTTAGAAAGATATACTTCAGCTGGAACTTTTAAGTATTTTGCAGGCATTTTGTTTGTTTTGTAATTTCCCAATTATTTTGTTGACTGTAAGTATTGATGTTATATGTTCTGTGTTTGGTATTTTATCTTTTTTAAATTTTTAGTAAACACTAATTTCCTTGAAATTCTGCCTGGGCCTTCTCAGTTAAGAGCTCAAAAGGGTGTGTTACTATTTTGCTAAAGGTAAGACTATACCTAGGTCTCATATTGAGTCGTAAGGGTACATTTGGTGGCACCTGGCTGGGTGCCACTGGGCAAAGGATTTTACTGTATTTCTGTGAACAGAATATATATCTGAGCCTATTAACTGGGTGCACTAGCAAAAGGTTCGCATATGACCCCCAGGACTCAAGGCTAGTAGGTGATTTGAACCCAAAACAGACAGGAGGGTTACCCTGTTTGTCTCTAGTTCACAGTATTGCACTTTGAGGCTGGCACTGTGGGAGCAGAGGGCCTGATCTGTGGTGAGCATTTGTGACAGATTTGGTTGGCAGTGGTGCAATTTAAAATTATTTGGTAACATGAGCATTAACAGTCCAGTGTGTCAGATTAATACTGTACAGCTCATATGCAAAATAAGGCAGTGATTTTTAAAAAGTAAACAGAACTATACCATTGTGCTTACAGCCTAAGTTCCCTACCTGTTTTATTTTTTTGGGTGTAGGTTAGTGTAGCTGTAGTTAGGGAAGAAGATGGCTTCCAACTACAGTGAACACACTGCAGACTACCTGAGGCAGTTATGCCAAGGAGAAGTGAGACCAGTGAGAGGCTGAGAAAAAAGAGTGACACCTTCAGTGAGAGGCCGAGTGAGAAGAATGTGAGTGCCAGAGGTTACATGAACTGGAGAAGCTACGACTCTAAACACCAGCATCAGAGCAGATAAGTGGCCTGGGGTTAACTGGAACTCTAGGACTGGGTTACAAATTAAATTCTAAATTGATAGCTGAAATTAAAGAGGGGGAAGATATGGATGCCTTTTTAAATTCCTTTGAAAAAGTATGTATTCATGCAAATATTCCTGGGAGGGGGAGCTGCAGAATAAGGGGTGCTAGCTGCACATTCGAGCAGACTTGATAGACCTCTAGGCCTTTATCTGCTGGCAAATTTCGTATGTTCGTAGACAGTCTTGGAGCTTCCAGCTATCCTCGCTACTTACCGGGAAAGCTTGGGATGCATTGGGTCAAATGGACAATGAGGACAGTAATGATTACAGTAAACTTAAAGCTGCACTTTAAAAAAATATGATCTAACAGCAGAGGCATGCAGAGTTAAATTCTGTAAGCTCAGGAGAAGCTCTGGCATAAGCTACAAGGAGCTAGCCACTAAACAACGTCAGTTTTTAAAACATTGGTGGGACAGGATTGCAGCAGACTGTGTAGAAAAAACTGAAAATGTTTTACTATTAGAGCAGTTTGTTGGGGGCATGCCCAGCAGAGCTGAAAACCTGGCTGAAGGACCAAGACCCAAAAACTGTGCAATAGGCTGATGAACTCTTGGACCGCTATGCCAGGAGCAGACCTGCTCTGAGAGGGAATAGGGTGGATGTGGCAGTGCAGAAAGGGAAAAGCACACCTTCAGGGCAGCTAAAACCCTCCCTGTCTCCACCAAAACCATGTAGCTCCAGGTTACAAAGAAAAGATTTACCTGAGAAAAGAAATGAATGCTGGGTTTGCAAAGAAACTGGACATATTGCAAGGCAGTATCCAAAAAGGGCAAGCAGTGCACAAAGTGGTGCTAGAGAAGAAGTGGGTTGTTTGTGTGTCCCTGAAAGCACATCAGTAAACATGAGGGAACACATTCACCCAGTCACTGTAAATGGGGAAATGACACATGGGTTGAGGGGCACAGGAGTATCCCTGACTTTGGAAAAAGGGGTTTTGGTAGAACCTGATCAGCTTATCCCCAATCAATTTGTGTCTGTACGGGGATTCACTGGTGAGGAGACAACCTTGCCACTTGCTAGTGTTTTCCTAGACTAGGGTGAGATGGGGGGACTGTGCAAAAGGTTGCCATAGTCAAAAATGTGGCTGTTGATACAATTATTGGCAACAATCTCAAACAAGGGATGGTGTGTACAGTTACCTGCAGCCAAGCAGCAAAGGTAAATTGTAGTTCCCTGGACCCTATAGAAGCCCCTGTGTGGAAGCCACTGGGAGGCTGGTTCCTGAGCCTGTGTCTCCTGATTTGGAGGATAATGAAAATGGGGTAGAAATTCCTGAGGAAGCAGTTAACAGAACAGCTACAGAGGGTTACTTTGAGGAGGGAGGTGTGACCCATAGTCAGAGTGTTAGGGGTGGCAGTGATCCTGAATGCCCTGATGCTAGAGCTAGGGACCCTAGTTTAGAAACTGAAGGGGACCTGTCTCATGCCTTGGGAATGTGTAAGGAGTTTGCAGCTCCTCAGAAAAGTGACCCTACTCTAGAGAAACTGAGGGCTTGGGCGGACTCTGACAGAGCACAGGCAGGTGACAGGAAACATAAAGTTTATTGGGACAATGGACTGATGTATACTCAGGATGTAAAGACAGAGGGAGGGGTGATGGTCAGGTAGCTTGGCATTCCCCAGGGATACCATGAGCAGTTGCTCAAGATTGCACACAATATTCCCATGTCTGATCATCTGGGAATTGTGCGCACTATGCAGCAATTGGCCCAGAATTTCTATTGGCCCAACTTCACCCAGTAGGTGAAGGAGTATTGCAGGTCTTGTCACCGATGCCAAGAAATAGAGAAGGCCAGTAAAAGTACCCAAGTCACCCCAATACCTTTTCCCATGGTGGAGGAGCCATTCCAGAGGGTGGGAATGGAAATTGTGGGGCCTTTAAATACCCCCAACTCCTCCTGGAAGAGGTTTATCCTGATTGTGGTGGATTATGCCACCTGGTACCCAGAGGCAGTCACTCTATCCTCAATGAGGACAGACAAAATGGCAGATGCCTTGCTAGGGATTTTCTCCCATGTAGGGTTTCCACAAGAGGTTATCACTAATCGAGGAGGTTCTTCATGTCAGACCTGATGAAATTTTTGTGGGAGAAGTGTGGGGTGGTGCATAGATGTACAACACCTTATCACCCGCAAGCCAATGGACTTGTGTAATGATTTAATGATACCCTTAAGTCAATGCTCCAAGCATTTGCTGAACAGCATTGGAGGGACTGGGAGAAATATCTTCCCCACCTATTGTTTGCATACAGGGAGGTGCCCCAAGAGTCAACAGGATTTCCCCCCTTTGAGCTCTTATATGGACACAGGGTATCTGAGCCTCTAGACTTGATCTGGGAGGACTGGGAAGGCAAGAACCCCACCCAAGGAACTGCAATAGTGGATTATGTCCTTAGGTTTAGGGAGAGGCTGAAAGAGCTAATGGGGAAAGCCCAGAGCAACCTGGCAGCTGCTCAACAAAAACAAAAGGTGTAGTATGACCACAGAGCCATAGCTCACTTGTACACTGTGGGTCAGGAAGTCATGTTCGTAATCCCAGTCCAGAAAGATAAGCTGCAGGCTGAGTGGGGAGAACTGTACAAAGTAGTCAGATGGGTAAATGATGTAAACTACATTATAGAGCTACCTGACAGGAGACATACACAAGAAATGTACCATGTCAACACGATGAAGCCATATGCTAATAGGACTGTCATGCTGTTTGCAGTGTGTAGTCCTGGGGAGGGAACAGATGAAGGAGACCCCCTTCTGGACTTGCTGGAAGAGAGCAAGTGGGAGTCCTCTGTGGAGGCAATTAAAATGGCCTCCCAGTTAACCCTGGACCAGATACAGGAAGTAAGGTATGTTTTAGCAGACTTTGCCCCACTGTTTAGTGCCAAGCCTGGACTAATCCCCTCAAAGATGCATGATGTGGAGACAGGGACACAGGTGCCCATACGGTGGACAGCATATTGGGTGCCAGAGGCTGTCCAAAAGGACATTAGGAGAGAGGTGGAGGAAATGCTGGACTTAGGTGTAATACAGAAATCCCACAGCACCTGGGCCTCTCCCATAGTCCTTATTCCCAAGCCAGGTGGCTCTACTCATTTTTGTGTGGACTAGTGTGGACTACTGTGGACTCAGTGCAGTCATGAAGTCAGACCCCCACCCAATGCCATGGACAGACAAACTCCTGGACAAGTTAGGAGGGTGACATACTGTACCTTACAGCTACTGACCTGACAGAGTGGTATTGGCAAGTAGCATTAACTGCCACAACTAGGAAGAGGTCGGCCTTCATCACTCTGATAGGGTTATTTGAATTTAAAGTAATGCCTTTCAGAATGAAGAATGACCCAGCCACTTTCCAAAGATTGGTGAACCAAGCGTTAAATGATGCTGAGGAGTACGCCTTAGTGTACCTGGATGATATTGCCATCTTTAGTACCACCTGGAAGGAACACCTGTCCCACCTTAGGGAAGTGTTGGGCAGGATACAGAGTGCAGGACTCACTGTAAAAGCTGAGAAATGTCAGGTGGCCATGGCTGAGGTGGCATACCTCAGGCATGTTGTAGGCTGGGGGCAGCTCTGTCCTACCCAAGTGAAAATAGAGGCAATCAAGGCATGGCCCAGACCAGAAACACAGAAGCAGGTCCAGAGTTTTCTAGGGACAGCAGGGTACTATATGAAATTTTGTACCAAATTACTGTGCCCTGGCCACTCCCTTATCTGGCCTGTTAAAGAAAAGAATGCCTAAGAAAGTTACCTGAGAACCAGCCTGTGAACAATTCTTTACAACACTGAAGGAGGTACTGTGCAGTGCTGCTGTATTGACGAGTCCAGACTATAGTAGACCCTTTGTAGTCCTGACTGATGCCTCAGATGTGGGTATTGGGGCAGTGATGAGTCAGATGTCCAACCAAGGGAAAGATCACCCCATAGGTACATCAGTAAAAAGTTACTTCCCAGGGAGCAGGCTTACTCTACAGTGGAAAAAAATGTCTTGTCATGGTGTGGACACTAAAGAAGTTAGAGCCATACCTATACAAGCAGCATTTTGAGGTACAAATTGACTATAAACCCCTGGTTTGGCTGGCACAAATGGGTAAAATGAATGGTAGGCTGTTAAGATGGAGCTTTGCCTTGCAAGGATATGACATGACTGTCTCATACAGGGCAGGGGCAGCAAATGAAAATGCAGATGGACGTTCCATCAATTTGAACTATGAACTGACTTTGGGGAGCTCATCCCATGCTGGGATATAGCTCCCAAATTCAGTCTAGGTGGGGAGAAGTGGGACACACTGCCACCTCTTGTTATTATATGTATAACACTTGTATTATAGATAAATGTGTGTGTTTGTCTGCCTAGGGCACACCAGCCAGTGTAAAGAGACTTGACCTTTGACCTCAAATGTGTCAATGTGACAAAAGCAGCAGGCTGTCATAAAAGCTGGCCAGTGGGGAAAACTAATTAAAGGTTTCCTGTTCTGTCTTAACAATTAGTGCTTCCTGCCAAATGCCGAATGATAAGACATCATAAAATATCCCTTTTGAAGCTAAAACTAAATAGGAATTTTATCATCCTGAGGGAAGAGACAACTTTCAGCAGACTCTAGTTAAAAGTCGTAAACTTGAAATCATTCTTGCAAAACAGGAAAGCAGCAGAGAGATCAAAAGAAAGGCTTTGATGAAAGAGACTGTCATATTTTAAAAATTGCTAACTGCAGATTTTCACATCCTTTTGGATGTTTGTACTGAGACTTTGGGTTTATGGCAGGATCTAACAGTGACACGTATGCTGTGGCATCACCAGGAGGTGGAGAAAACTGAATTTTGAATATTGCCTGCATCTGAGAAGTTAGAGCAGATGCTCTCTCTGAATATCAAAGACACACTTAGTCTCTAGACTGATCACTAGGCACTTTAGAAATATATAATTCAGCTGGAACTTTTAAGCATTTTGCAGGCATTTTGTTTGTTCTGTAATATCCCAATTATTTTGTTGACTGTAAGTATTGATATTATATGTTCTGTGTTTGTTATTTTAGCTATTTTAAATTTTTAATAAACACTATTTTCCTTTAAATTCTGCCTGGTCCTTCTCAGTTTCTTTTGCATGTGAATGCTGGAAAAGTGTTAATATTTCTCACAAGTGTTCAGAGCTCAAAAATGGTGTGTTACTATTTTGCTAAAGGAAAGACTATACATAGGTCTCATATTGAATCGTAATGGTACATTTTGGGGAACCTGGCTGGGTGCCACTGGGCAAAGGATTGTATTGCATTTCCGCAAAGACAATATATATCTGAGCCAGTTAACTGGGTGCAGTAGCAAAAGGCTCACATTTGACCCCAGGACTCAAGGATAGTAGGTGATTCAGACCCAAAACAGACAGGATGGTTACCCTGTTTGTCTCTTGTTCACAGTATTGCACTTCAAGGTTGGCACTGTGGGAGCAGAGGGCGTGATCTGCGGAGCACGTTTGTGACAAGTATTACCTTTAGTAACAAGGACCCACTTACATTATTTTGTCAATAATGCTACACTCTATGCCACACGCTTACATTCCCTTCATGCATTCAACCTCACTGTGATCACTCTGCTGATTTCAGCATTAGATCTGCTGACCAACTTACACCATTTGTGCTACTAATACTAAGGGTTGGTTGGTATGGCCCTGCAGGGTTTTCTACCAATCTAAGTTGAGGGCTTTGACCCCCATGTTAAATTGAAAAATAAATCATGGCAGGCTGTTTGGGCAGTGCCCTCCAACTTAAAAAGATAAAAAAAAATACACAGCCATACCAACTGACCTCAAGTAGCAGAAGCTGGTCTGTACTAACCCCAAGTAGCATAAGTGTGGTCCGTAAACAGTGTAAGCCGGGTCTGTAGATCAATAATGCTGAAACTGGCAGAGCGGCAAATAGTGTAGCAGTAGTGAAGCGTAACTGATGCCAACTCAGTGATGTACCACTAAGCTATTTACATGGTTCCAGCATCCTCCACCATCACCCACATCAGTATTTCTAAACTGCTACTGAAATAAAGGTTTGTACAATTACTCTGCAAACAAACTTGAATAGCTCAAATTTATTTTGTTTCAAAAAGCAAACCGGACTCTACATTTTAGTCAATTGACTGGTGCTGTGAAAAAAAAAAAAAAGTAACTGTTAGATACAAATTCAGAATAAAAACCTAAATGCAAATTTCTTCCCCATTCACTTCACACAAGTCAAACTCTTAATTGTTTTTCTGTCTTATGAGGCAAAGCAACCATGGAAACTGCACCAACGTTTTGCAAAACACATCAAACACAGTATTTTTCTAAATAGCCACATACTGCAATTGCTAACAAAGTTGAATAAATTCATTTGATTTGTAAACCAAACACCACCAAATTTTAATCCCAATTGGTGCTGTGATGATAACAAAAAAAAACAAAAAACAAGTTGAACTACTGGACAACAGAAGATAAATAAAACATTGAATCAATATATGCACACAGAAAATGCATTCTCAGTGTGCTCACTCATGCTTTTAGGAGACAATGGTTGCTAGCTACCAGAGTTCCTCTCCCTCACCCCCATACAACAGATTCACACAATACAGAAAACAAAACTACAACTTTAAAGCAACTAAATCAGTAAATATACCACAAATAATAGGTAATCTAGAAGCACAAGGCACATTAGACACTTTGGGGAGTGATTTGGTTGAAAAATCTTTATATTTTAAAGACTTTTAAAAGGTTTTTGGGCACAGAGATTGAGAGCAGAGACCTCTTCATAGCAAAATGTTTACCATGAAAACTGCACAGCATTTCAATTTGAAAACAATAAGAACAGAGTAATAATTCTCTTACTTTACTAAACATTTCAGGGAGTTAAAATTATTGTCAACTTTCTATTTAAACAAAGCACAAACCTTAAAACATCTTAGTGGGACTGCAGATTCCATACTGCTAGATCTCTACAAAAATTCAAAAGTAGGTTAACAGTGTGGGGAGGAACAGGATGTGATGGATTTGGGAAAATGTAGTTTACTGACTGAGTAGACTTCTGGGAAAAGTAGTTCACAGACAGAGTAGACTTTTAACCAGTGTTTCAAAACACTGAAGAAAATTAAAACCTGAGCCAGTTTTTTCTAGGAGAGCTATAGGAACAAAATTATTCCTGTAAGATGACAGACTCATTTTTGTGAAGACAACAGAATTGCCAAAATTTTGCATATCATCAGGATCCATTTTTATGTTGAATTTACAACATTTTCACACCAGATTTTCAATATTGGCATTTTGTCACACCTTCTTGTGAGCAGTACAGCTGTCATTGTTCACATCCTGGCCGAAATATGTTTTCGCACTTCCGGCACAGAATAGTGCGGTCACTGTGGGAAATCAGTGTTCAGGATAGATTAAGAAAATGACAGTGACACTGTTCATGAATAGAGGTCCTAAAATGCCTATGTTGAAAATTTGGTAATGATACTCATAAAATGACTGTGTTATAAGCCTGCATTGAGAAGAACGCACGTACTGTGAATCCTCGTACGAATTTCTAATATTTTCATCTAATTTTTCAACATTGCCATTTTCCCAGAAATCACTGTTCAGGACAGATTAAGAAAATGACAATGGTACTGTTCACGAGCAGAGGTCCTAAAATGCCTATGTTGAAAACTTGGTGATGATAGCTCATCATTGATTCGTGTTACAAGTGTGCGCTGTTCATCCATGCACCCTTGTAACTTGCCAGATTTGCGTCACACCATTGCCGTTTTCCACCCCTCCAGGTACAGCTGTGGGTTTTCGCCTTGACCAAAAATGGTTTTGGCAGTTCAAGCGATCGCGTGGTCACTGTGGGAAATCAGTGTTCGTATAGATTAAGAAATATAGTGGCACTGTGCATGAGCAGAGTTCGCAAGCTATTTGGTGATTTAAACTCAATAACATGACTGTGTGTTACCAGCGTCGTTGAACTGTTTCACGGACCCTTGTAACCATAAATTGTAATGTTGTGTACCACATTTTCAACAGTGGCATTTTTCGCTCATATGAACACTACAGCTGTCATTTTACATCCTGGCTAAAATATGTTTTTGCTGTCCTGCGGGCAATACCATGGTCACTCTGGGAAATCAGTATTTGGGACAGATTAAGATCGACTGAGTGAGAGAGGGAGTGACCGAGCTCAACTGAGCTCTGTCGGGACTGCTGCAGATTTGTTTGTGGGCAGACAAAGGCCCCAACACAAGAGCCCAGTACAAAAGGGCAGCCTGCAGCACTGGGAGAAACAGAACGAGAGAGCGAGTAAGGGATGGGGAGTGAGCGAACTCACTGAAGCGCTGTCAGGACTGATGCAGATTTCTTTGTGGGCAGAAAAAGGCCTCGATACAGGCAGGGGCCCAGTACAAAAGGGCAGCCTGCAGCTGTGGGACAAACAGTATGAGCGAGTGAGAAAAGGGGACTTAGTGAGCTCAATGGAGTTCTGTCAGGACTGCTGAGATTACTTTGTGGGCAGAAAAAGGGGCCAATGCAGGCAGGAACCCTCGTACAAAAGGGCAGCTTGCAGCGCCAGGACAAACAGAATGAGTGATGAGAGAGGGAGACTGCGCTACCTCAACGGAGCTCTGTAGGGACAGCTGTGGATTTCTTTGTGGACAGACAAAGTTGCCAACACAGCCAGAAGCTCCATGCAAAAGCGCGGTCTGCGGCGCCAAGAGAAACAGAACGAGCAAGTGACAGAGTGGTAGTGAGTGAGCTCAACGGAGCTCTAGTGTGACTGCTGCAGATTTCTTTGTGGGCAGAAAATGAGACAACGCAGGCAGGAGCCCAGTACAAAAGGCCAGCTTGCAGTGCCGGCAGAAATGGAATGTGGGAGTGACAGAGAGGGAGTGAGTGAGCTCAGTGGAGCTGTGTCTGGACTGCTTCAGATTTCCTTCTGGCCAGAAAAAGCCACCAATGCAGGCAGGAGCCCAGTACAAAAGGGCAGCCTGCAGTGCCAGGAGACACAGAATGACCGAGTGAGGGAGGGGGAGTCAATGAGGTCAATGGGGCTTTGTTGGGACTGCTGCAGATCTGTTTGTGGGCAGAAAAAGTCAGCAATGCATGCAGGGGCCCAGTACAGAACGGCAGCCTGTAGTGGCAGGAAAACCAGAATGAGCAAGTGAGTGAGCTCAACAGAGCTGTATTGTAACTGCTGCAAATTTCTTTGTGGACATAAGAAGGCAGCAACGCAAGTAGGAGCCCAGTAGAAAAGGGCAGCCTGCAGTGCCTGCACAACAGAATGAGTGAGAGAGGGGGAGTGAGCGAGCTCAACAGAGCTTTGTTGGGACTGCCATAACATGACTGTGTTACAAGCGTGCATTGAACTGCTTCCACGCACCCTTGTAATTTCACAAATTTGTAATACTGTCACTCCACATTTTCAACAGTGGCATTTATTCACAACTCCTTATGAACACTACAGCTGTCGTTTTTCACATCCTGGCTAAAATATGTTTTTGCACTCCTGTTGGACAATAGCACGGTCACTCTGGGAAATCAGTGTTTGTGACAAATTAAGATCGACCAAGTGAGAGGGGGGGGGGGAGTGACCGAGCTCAACTGAGCTCTGTCAGGACTGCTGCAGATTTGTTTGTGGGCAGACAAAGGCCCCAACACAAGAGCCCAGTACAAAAGGGCAGCCTGCAGCACTGGGAGAAACAGAACGAGAGAACGAGTGAGGGATGGGGAGTGAGTGAACTCACTGAAGCGCTGTCAGGACTGATGCAGGTTTCTTTGTGGGCAGAAAAAGGCATCTATACAGGCAGGGGCCTAGTACAAAAGGGCAGCCTGCAGCTGTGGGACAAACAGTATGAGCGAGTGAGAAAAGGGGACTTAGTGAGCTCAATGGAGCTCTGTCAGGACTGCTGAGATTACTTTGTGGGCAGAAAAAGGGGCCAATGCAGGCAGGAACCCCACACAAAAGGGCAGCTTGCAGCGCCAGGACAAACAGAATGAGCGATGAAAGAGGGAGACTGAGTGACCTCAACGGAGCTCTGTCAGGACAGCTGCGGATTTCTCTTTGTGGATAGAGAAAGGTGCCAATGCAACCAGGAGCCCCATACAAAAGCACAGTCTGTGGCACCAAGACAAACAGAACGAGCGAGTGACAGAGCGGTAGTGAGCGAGCTCAACGGAGCTCTAGAGTGACTGCTGCAGATTTCTTTGTGGGCAAAAAATGTGGCAATGCAGGCAGGAGCCCAGTACAAAAGGCTAGCTTGCAGTGCCAGCAGAAACGGAATGCAAGTGTGACAGACGGGCAGTGAGCGAGCTCAGTGGAGCTGTGTCAGGACTGCTTCAGATTTCTTTCTGGCCAGAAAATGCGGCCAATGCAGGCAGGAGCCCAGTACAAAAGGGCAGCCTGCAGTGCCAGGAGACACAGAACGAGCGAGTGAGGGAGGCGGAGTCAGTGAGCTCAATGGGGCTTTGTTGGGACTGCTGCAGATTTGTTTGCGGGCAGAAAAAGGCAGCAATGCATGCAGGGGCCCAGTACAAAAGGGCAGCCTGCAGTGACAGAAAAACCAGAATGAGCGAGTGAGTGAGCTCAACAGAGCTGCATTGTAACTGCTGCAAATTTCTTTATGGGCATAAAAAGGCAGCAACGCAAGCAGAAGCCCAGTAGAAAAGGGCAGCCTGCAGCGCCAGCAGAACAGAATGAGCGGGTGAGAGAAGGGGAGTGAGCGAGCTCAACAGAGCTTTGTCGGGACTGCTGCAGGTTTCTTTGTGGGTAGAAAAAGGCGCCAACAGAGGCAGGAGCCCAGTACAAAAGGGCAGCCTGCAGCACCAGGAGAACCAGAATGAGTGAGTGAGACAGGCGGGGTGAGCGACCTCAATGGAGTTCTGTCGGGACAGCTGTAGATTTCTTCATGGGTAGAAAAAGCCACCAACACAGGCATGAGCCCAGTACAAAAGAGCAGCCTGCAGCACCAGGAGAAGCAGAATGAGCGAGTGGGACAGGGGGAGTGAGCCACCTCAATGGAGCTCTGTCGGGACAGCTGTGTATTTCTTCCTTGGCAGAACAAGGTGCCAATGCATGCACGCAGCAGCCCAGCACAAAAGAGCAGCCTGCAGCACTGGGACAAACAGACTGAGCCAGTGACAGAGGCCCACTGTGTGAGCTTAACAGACCAACGCAATCAACATTCGGCATGGACAAATACTTGTTTATAGGGTCATGAAGAGTCGAATTTTACTGCTGCAGGTCTGCTCTTCACCCCCAAACATATAATAGGGGTGTGTGAGTAATGAATATTTAATTCTCAATGCTTTGAATAATATGGTATTCACTATTTGGGATCTAAACAATAAATAGCATCACTATTCGGCCAGTATTCGGGTCAGCTCTTTAATGGATCTTTAAGATCCCATGTGACTTGCTCACTGAAGCCAGATTATGCTGAAGCCAGATCAAGCGTGCTGCTTTTAAGAATTGTTTTGCAATAAAATAAATCACTACTTCAGTACATCAGGATTTAACCTTGTTCAAGATTCCCTTTTCAAAGACTTGTTTGGGGCAAAGAGCTTTTGATTGTGCTGGCCTAAGTACTTACAAACATCTATCACAAACAGTTAAATCTATTAGAGCTGCATCTGTTTTTACGGCATTTTTGTTAAATATTTTAGATAAACAGTCTACTTGTAGTTGTAAATAATTTTAGTATTTGTGTCTTGTTGTATGTATTGTATTCTATGTTGCAATATGCTGGTCACAATTGAAAAAGGGCAGTGTTGCTGAATGTGCTTTTCCAGGGTAAACAATAAAATGAATGTGACTGCTGCACTTGTAGCAGTGAAGATGTGTCAGGAAGAGAGCTCTGATTGAGAGAGATTAATCTAATTAAATTTCATATATTTACATCACAAAACCTTTCCGTTTGTTAATTTAGTGTATGTACTGTGCACTGTGTATTGTGTTTGTGTTAGGGCCTGCTACTAGGAGGGCTTTTTCAGACATATCGTCTGACCTAGTGATTTAGCAGCAGCTGCTGTGTTGCAGACTTTTACTAGTTAGTTTCAGGCCTCAGTGCTCTGTGTGGAGGTGAAGGAGAAGCAGTGTTAGTGAAAGTATTTTATATTACAGTAGTTTTAACTTCTGGCTTGACTGCAGTAGTTAAAATAAAATCTGTCTTTCATAATATTGGTGGTGTAATCTGGGCTCAGGTTTCACAAAAGCCAGTAGCAGCAACCTTCAAGGGCAGTCAGCTGGCTCCACTCCCACCACCTGCAGCTTAGGGCGAGGTAGTGACGCTATGCAGTTAGATGCACACCCTTGTCTGTGTGCTGCTTGCAAGAATTTTTTTGTGCTAACATAAATCAGTACTTCAGTACATTATGTAAACAATATTACCCAACAGGGTGGGCAGTATTGGGCAATACCGGACCACCCAGGGGCATAAAGTAGCCTGACACTGCAGGTGGAGAGTCTTGTAGCCCCTGGAAGGTCTGGTATTGCCCATACCGCCCACCCTGGAGGGTATTATTGCACTTAGAAAATGGGCCACTTCATTTTCTATGTTTGTAAAAAAAAAACTTTTTCTGTGTTTTAAGTGTTGAAACTCTTATTTGTTTTAATTTTTTAAATAAAATAGTTCCTCTACCTTAATTTAAATGATGTGCATTTTTTAAAGCTAAGGACTTTTGTCCCAAAGGAGTACCCATATTTGTTAGTTTTTGAGCTGGGTGTCATGGTTTCCTGCTCCCCCCATCCCACTCCTGGACACTCACGGGAGTTAATTTGAAACTGTTTTGTTGAGAGTCCCCACCACCCTCCTGTGAGTTGACTTCATCACTGTATTTGGTTCACTAGATGATTAATTTGACTGCTCAGGAAATGTGGGCAAGGAGCAGATACCAGACGTGGACCAAGAAGTACAGAAACTAACCCTGCAGAAAGCAGGTATCTTTGAATATGTGAAAAAAAAAAGTGGTGTATTTCTTAATTTCCTGAAACTGCCAGTTTGCTGTCTGAGGGAATGCTATTGTGAATGAGAATACTGGTACTTTCTTCATTCTCCCTACTGCAGATGGACATCCATCTGTGGTAGGGAAATCCAAGAAAATACTGGTGCTCTCATACACATTTCTGTCACAAGGGAATGGTGGTCTCACAGTAACTCACATACTTTTCTGTATATTTTTAAAACACACTTATGTTAAAATAGACTTGTCTTACAGCCTGTAATTTTTATGTTAGCTTGCATGCATGTGCAAGAAACACAGTGCCACCATATGAGTTTTTGTAGATGTGGCACCCCGCTTCAAATGCCCTGAGCATTTTTTGCAGGCACAGCAGCAGAGAACCAATGAATGTCTGAGCTGTCTATGACAGCAGTTCAGATGTAGTGGCGTACAGTTGAAAGAGAAAGAATACTACAATCAGTGGTGGTAACATGTAAGCAATTTGCATACTGCCCTGCCATCAGTAGTATGCAAAATGCCTACAAATCACCACCTTAGCAGTCGTTCTCTGTCAGCTATACACCACTGCATCTCCCGGGCATGATGCGCCCCCCCATTTGTTGTGCACTGAGGGGGTGCCCAATCCCCCTCGACACATGCACACTCCCCCCAAGCACACTGTATGTCCAATGGGGTGCCCAATCCCCGTCAGCTCCAGTGCTCCCCCAAAAAGCAAACTTCAAGGTGCCACACTGGGAGCCCACCCCAGCGTAGCAAAAGTCCCGCATCGTCATGTGCTCCCCCACACACTGTATGGTCAACGGGGGGTGCCCAATCCCCCATTTACTCCACTGCCCCCCAAACAAACTTCCAGGTGCCACACTGGGAGCCCACCCCAGCGTGGCAAAAGTTCTGAGTCATTTAAAAAAAAAACCTGTAAAAAAAGAAAACGGTCCCTCATTGACTCTCTTGCCCCCCCAACCTTCACCCACCATATGTGCAGCCCACCTCTCCACACCCCCCTCACCCCATACTTACTTCCGGAGCCTGGCACGATGATCTTCGGTGGACCGGGAACACATCTGCACTCTTCAAAGCTGACTGCAAACTGAAAAAAATGCTGGTAAGCTATACAATGGCATAAACAGTTTTTTTCCAACTTTGGTTCATATCTCAGTCATGTTTTTGAATTTTTGCACCAAATTTTCAACATGGGGTTCTTGGGACCCCATCTCATGAATTCAGTCACTGTCATCTGGTTATTCAGTCCTGAAAGGTGATTTCACGGTCACTGAATGGAACCACCTTTCAGGACTGATTAACAAAAAGACAGTGTCACAGTTCATGAGGTAGGCCCCAAAAAACCCTATGTTGAAAATTTGGTGAAAGAAATTCCCAAAAATGACTGTTTTATGATCGTGCGCATTGTACAGTTCCTATGCATGGTAGTAACTTTGAGAATGTTTAATATTTTCACTTCAGATTTTCAACATTGCCATTTTACCATACCTCCTTATGAACAGTACAGCTGTCATTGTTCACATCTTGCCCAAAATGTGTTTTCGCACATGCAGCACACAATGGCACAGTCAGTTTGCAAAATCAATGTTCAGGACAGATTAAGAAAATCACAGTGACACGTCATGAGCAGAGGCCATAAAATGGCTATGTTGAAAATTTGGTGACAAAAGTCCATAAAATGACTGTGTTATGAGTGAGCATTGCGCAGTTTCCACGCACCCTCGTAAGTTCATGACTTTGTAATATTTTCAGTCCAGATTTTCACCAGTGGCATTTTTCCCCACATCCTCATGAACAGTACAGCTGTCATTTTCACATCCTGGTTGAAATGTGTTTTCACACTTTTGGTGCAGAACAGCGTGGTCGCTGTGGGAAATCAGTGTTCGGGATGCATTAAGAAAATCAAAGTGACACTGTTCATGAGCAGAGGTCCCAAAATGCCTGTGTTGAAAATCTGCTGTAAAAAATACCCAAACTAATTACATTACGGGTGTGCATTGTGCAATTTCTACTCACGCTCATGCCTTCAGCTGTTTTTTTATATTTTCACGCCAAATTTTCAACATTGCGTTGTTTTACACCTCCTCATGAACAGTACAGCTGTCATTTTTCACATCCTGTTTGAAATGTGTTTTCACACCTGTGGCGCCAAATGGTGCAGTCACTGTGCAAAATCACCTTTCGGCTAACAAACTCATAGTGTCACTGTTCATGCAGTGGGGTCACAAAAAGCCCATGTTGAAAACATGGAGTAAAAATACCAAGAAATGCCCAGGGAATTAGGGTTTTCGACCATAATGCCCTACCCTGTAGGGACTGACATGCGTCAGGGGGGTGACTTTGGATTGTCGACAGTAAAGCTCATGCCATTCCACCCCCACCCTGCAGCCAGTGACAGGCATCAAGGGGTGCCTTGGACCCTTTGGCCCCAGAGTTCACCCATTCTCCTATACTGCACCCATTTCAGCGTGTTTCCTTATGGAATTAGGTGAATGTAAAGCCCAAACACCCCAAGGCATACCTCGACACTTGTCAGTGTCTGCAGGGTAGAGTGAGGTGAAATGTCGTGACCGCCATGGGCGACGGCCCAAAGCCACACCCCAGTGCCTGTCCATCTCTGCAGGGTGGGGGTGGAGTTGGTGTCAGTTTAGTACTTCACAGCCATTCCTATACTGCACCTGTCCAACTCCAGCACTTCCATTGCTAATGCCAGCAAGCAAACATTCAGCATTGACAAATGCTTGTTTTATTTAACTATGGTGCTCTGTTTTTAATTTTAACATTTAGCTGGTAGGGCAGGCCAGTACGCGTGCCAAAAAATACATGAATTATACTGAAACAGTCACAGCCACCAACTATGGGACCACTGACTGTGTGTCAAATCAGTACAACACTGATCACATACACAAGCGGCAGACCAATGTGTTTGTATTTATTGATTTCAGTTTTCCCCAAACAATGTTATATTAGTTGTGGTACTAGGTCATGAAGCAGGGCCAGAGCACAAGTGGGATAACAAGCAGTGGAGCAAAGATTCATCTTGCCAATCACCTTTTTAAAGCAAAGACTGCTGCGAACTACAGGGCCACTGACTGTATGTGTCAGAACAGGTAAACACATACAGAAGTGGCAGACCACTACATTTACATTTATTTAGTTATTTTGTCATATTTTTTTGAACTGGGTCATGAAGTAGGGTCTCTGAGCAACAGCGGACAACAAGCAGTCGAGCCGAGAAGCACTGTACTTTCTGGACAGAGCGGGACATCAGGACCAGCGCCATCAGTGGAAAGTCAATGGTACAATACTTTTACAATTCACACAAAGCAGTTCCTTGTTTATTTTTTTGTGTGACTCTCTAAACTGTGAAGTGATTTAAGTAGATGTGTGTTGAAGGGGGAAAGGGGCACTTGCTCGGTCGCTAGCTGAGAAAACAAACATGGTGGTGCTAGTCATCTGGACATTCTACTAGCCTAATATTACTTTGATGGCATGGGGCAACAGAGACTGGGACAAATTATTTACTGGTCTCTATTGCCTCATACCAGACCGGCACATTGTGTCTATTAGCCAATCAGAAATGAGCATAGGCTGGACCCATTTTCTAAAAATGCATTATAGTAGTTTTGGCTTGACTGCTGTAGTTAATATAAAAATCTTACTTAATTGGGGGTGTAATGTGGGCTTGGGATTTACGGTTCATGAAAGCCAGTAGCAGCAACCTTGGAGGGCAATCTTCTGACTCCATTCCCACCGCCTGCAGCTTACGGCCAGAAAGTGACACTGTGCAGTTGCCCACACCACTTGCCTTCATGCCGCTTCCAATAAGTTTTCTGCACTGAAATAAACCAGTATTTCAATAAATTACAAAAGTATTATAGTAGTTCTGGCTTGACTGCTGCAGTTAAAAAAAAATCCTGTCTGTAATAATATTGGTGGTATAATCTTGGTTTAGGTTTCACGAAAGCCAGTAGCAACAACCTCAGAGGACAGTTGGCTGACTCCACTCCCACAGACCGCAGCTTAGGGCCAGGTAGTGACACAGCACAGTTGTATGCACACCACTTGCCTGCATCCCACTTGCAAGAATTTTTCTTGCACTAAAATAAATCAGTATTTCAGAACATAAACAGTAATTTGGAACATTTAGAAACTGTTTCCATCTTGTAATACAATGGCAGATAGATGAGGTAAAAAACGTGCTTGGTCCTGCCCCTGCAAATATACAATTGAGGAACAGGTTGGTGATGGTGAACCTGAATGTGAGCAATGGTCAGGCCATATTCAACACCCAGAATTATTGTTTACATCATCGAAGCCTATATCTTCAAACAATAGTAGTACTGTGGCTGGTCCAGGAGAAAGTGGTGCAAGCACACGCAGAAGAACATTGTTCTTAACTCCCACAACTACCAATGTGTCCCCTTCTCTCACCAGTACCATCTCATCTGTTGTCACTACCACCACCACCAGGGAGACCCTGCCTTACACAACAACTGGCAGCATGACTACTACAGCCAGTCCTGCAACTGTGACTCCAGTCACTACTGACACTAGAAACCCTGCCACTACTACCACTGTAATTGTAACACAATCTGCACTATCCGTTATTCCTGCCATACTGAATATTACCAGTGTGACCCCTACAATTGATTCAGTCATGTCTCCTGCATCTCAGTTTCTCATTACTCCTGAAAAGTTGTAGAGAAGGAGCAGCCATCTGGCTCTGAGTATTTCCCTCCTCATGAACTGCCCAGTGACACATCATCTTCTTCATCAGAGGCAAATGTGAGTGACTTTGAGGATGAGGCAGAGTATGGTATGTACACTGAGGGCAAAAAAAAAGGTAGCTGGTAAAAAAGCCTCTAGGAGTAGCACTAGTACCCAGGATAGTAGAAGTAGCAGTAAGCAAACCAAACAAGCAACACAAAGGTTTCTTCGTTAGGCTACATCACAGCCTGAAGAACAGCTGAGTGATGGCAGCACTGGCGTGGCACCTTCAGGGTCAGTGGTCACAGGGCAACAACATCAGTGCAAGACAGGCATGTTTGTTGCAAAGAGAACTGGGGAATGTGGTGCTACGTACTAGAAGCACTGGTAATCACAGTGGTAAGAGTGTGGTGTGGCTGCATTTCACTGTGTTAAAGGAGGACACAGGAAAGGCAGTCTGTTCTTTTTAAACAGCACTATAAGCAGAGGAAAATCGCTCTCAAACATAACTGCAACATCATTACAGAACCACTTGAAGCTTTAGCACCCTTAACTGTATTAAAACTCATCTGAGTCTGCACTTTTGGCTTCACCAAGACTAAGCCCCTCCAGTGGACAGGCAGGTACTCTTGGCAGTGGTGGTGGTAATGACAGATTTAATTTCCAGCCACTCTGTGGTCATGGAACTCCTTTCCCCTTATCAACATAGAGTCCCCCTACTCTGGTCACTTTTAATGACTCCAGTGATACGGTGAAGCAGTCCACATCAATGTCTCCCAAGGCCTTTCCAATAATGGATCATCTGTATGCAGGAACAAAGTATTATGCTTTACATGCTTCACATAGAACGGGACAGCAAATCAAAAACCTGAGTTCTGAGATGATGGCATTGGATTCCAGTCTATCTCAATTGTGGAAGATACTGGCTTCTGACAGCTTCCCCACTATTTGCACCCATAGTATCAGATACCATCTCATTCCACATTTTTAGGAAATGTATTGCCATGAATGTATGATGCTGTGTGATCTTCTGTTGCTGCTCTACCTGCAGAGGCTGTTGGTGGTGTTTTTTCACAGTACATTAGATATCTGGACTAGTAATAACTCCCTGAATGCCTGTCTCTCCTTAACCGCACACTGGTGTGTGCCATAGTCTGCTGCTGCTGTTGCCAGTGCATCACCTTGTGGCTCACCTTTGAGCCCTCCACAATCTGGTAGTCACATTAGGTCAGCTTTGCTGAATGTCAGACTGATGGAGGAAGACCACAGGGCACATCATATTTTTACATTCATGGAAGACATGTTGCGGTCTTGGACCAGTATTAACACTAGTTTCAAAGTTGGGTTGTTTGTTACCGATAAAGGCACAAACATGGTGAAAGCCATCAATGATGGACACTTTCTGAGTAGTCATTGCTTTGCACACACACAGAATTTAGAGGTGATTCATGCACTGTGTAAGAGTACTAGGGCCAACAATATATTATCCTCAGCTTGTTCAATATGCAGCTATTTACATCACTCTGTAAAAGCCACTAACAAACTAACAAAAGTTCAGGAATGCCTTTATCTGCCCCAATACCGTGTAAAACAAGATGTTAGCACTCAGTGGAATTCATCATACCTGATGCTTTCAAGAATGCTAGAGCAAAAGTGGGCACAACATGAAATGTCTATGAAGGCAGACATTGGAGGGGTCCTAGGACATCATGACTGGTTAGTTCTTGAGGTCATGGTGAAGGTTCTTGTGCCATTTGCGAGGAACACATATGACCTACAGTAAGTGCTACCAGAGCCTTACTTAGTTAGGTTATTCTGGCTTTGCATAGTCTCAAAAGATCATTACAATGGTTTTTAGAATAGCAAAGGCCCAAGCTGAGGAAAAGATAGCCAACTCGGTTAAGAAGGGGGATAAAACCTTTTATAGGTATGTTAGGGAGCAAAGAAAGACTAAGGCAGGGATACTGAGGCTGAATAAAGATGAAGGTGGTTGGGCAGAAAGCAACAGTGAAAAAGCAGGGATACTGAACAAATACTTCTGCTTAGTATTCACAATGGAAGAGCAGGGGGAGATACCAAATCCGGTCAATTGACGCACTCTGGATAGGGGGTTGATAGTAGTCCCTTCACAGAAGAAAGTGTTCTGAAAGAACTCTTAAAACTGAAGGTGGATCAAGCAAGGGGGCCTGATGGGATTCACCCCAGAATTCTAAAAAAACTAAGGGAAGAACTAGTAACACCACTGACTACCCTTTTTAATAAACCATGGCAGGATGGTGTGGTACCTGGGGACTGGAGGAGGGCAGATGTGATTCCCCTTCACAAAAGTGGGAGCAAGACAGAGGCAGAAAACTACAGACCTGTCAGTTTGACCTCAGTGGTAGGGAAAATGATGGAATCACTTCTGAAGGAAAGAATTGTTGAGTACCTAGAGGCCAGTGGGGCACAGGACACAAGGTAGCATGGATTCACAGCAGGAAGGTCATGTCAGACAAATCTAATTGATTTCTTTGACTGGGTGACCAAAGTAGTAGACCAGGGAGGGGCTGTGAACATGGCCTACCTAGACTTTAGCAAGACATTTGACATAGTCCCGCACAAAAAAGATTAATAAACAAATTAGCCAGCCAGGGAGTGCGTCCCAGGGTGGTAGCCTGGGTAAAACACTGGCTGGACAACAGGACACAGTGGGTAATAGTAAATGGAGTCCACAGTGAAGAAAAGGGGTTACAAGTGGGGTACCGCAGGGTTCAGTACTGGGGCCGGTCCTTTTTAATGGCTTTATAAGTGACATTGCAGAGGGACTGGAAGGAAAAGTATGTTTCTTTGCAGAGGACACAAAGATCTGCAACAGGATTGATATGCAAGGTGGGGTGGAAAGGATGAAAAGGGACCTGGCAAGGTTGGAGGAATGGTCAAATCTATGGCAGCTTAGATTCAATGCAAAGAAGTGCAAAGTAATGTACCTTGCAAACAAAAACTCAGGGGAAGAGTACACAATGGGGGGTGAGATGCTGACAAGAACAAAAATGGGCCAGCAATGTGAGAAGGCAGTAAGGAGGGCTGTGGGGATACTGGGATGCTTAGTGAGAGGCATCACCAGTAGAAAACAGGAAGTTGTTGGCCCTCTGTACAGACAGTTGGTAAGACCACATCTGGAGTACTGTGTACAGTTCTGGAGACCCCATCTCCACAAAGACACAGACAGGGTGGAGGCTGTCCAGAGGAGAGAATCCAAAATGGTGCAGGGTCTGCACCAGAAGACATATGAAGAAAGACTAAAGGAGTTTAAGATATATAGCCTCGAGGAAAGGAGAGATAGGGGGGACATGATAGAAACTTTCAAATACCTCAAGGGGATCAGCAAAGTCCAAGAGGGTAGCATGTTTCAGAAAAAGAAATGTGCAAGAACAAGGGGGGACAATTTGAAGATAGAGGGGGATGGCTCAGAGGTAATGTGAGGAAGTATTTCTTCACAGAGAGGGTTGCAGGTGCAAGGAACAGCCTTCCTGAGGAGGTTGTTGAGTCAAAAACATTGCGGGCATTCAAGAATGCATGGGACAGACATAAGGCAATTCTAGTGGGGGGTAGGAGGAAGTAGGCTGTTGGTTAACTAGGATCTACAGCTTATCCATTAGGTAGGGAAATGGGCAGACTAGGTGGGCCAAGCATTCCTTGCCATCAGATTCTGTTTCTATGTTTTGGCTGACAATACAAGAATTACACAAGATGACACTGAGCTTGTTACTCATCTTGATGCAGAACTTGATGCAAGGTTTGCCACAGTCATGGATAACAACCACCACATATTTGCTACCATGATGAACCCTAGGTTCAAATGCGAGATCCTTTATATAGCCATGGACAACCACAGTGTGACTCATTTTAGGCAACAGCTGTGTGAAATGCATTAGAATGTTTAATGTATTTGTGCCTGTATTTACCTAAAAAATGATCATACTGTATTATCCTCCTTGGTGGCCGCTTCCAAAACAGTCGCACATACTACTGGTACCCCGCACTTACCACATCCATAATACCCTCAGATCTCACCAGCATATACCCCAGTCTCTGCGACATAAACATTTTACATTTAGCATGGCAGTCTCACACAGGGCAGAACATCAGATACACTACCAGATTCACTGCACCCGAGACACGTTCATATGGCTGGCACTACCTGCACCACACATTCACCGCAACCTCAGCTCACACCAGGACATACTGTACCTCAAGTTTCAATAACAAAAACATACCACATTCAGTAAACACTGAGCTCATGAAGGACAGTTCATAAGTTATACATGGACAGACAACTCTACCTGCATTCATGGTCAACACTACCTACCCTTCACACTTAACACACTGGCAACACCCTTAAATCAAACTCACACATTCTTGCTTTACCATATTATGATTTGTACACATTTATCACACCAATCTAACAACAGTATGAAAATCATCAACATCAACCTGGTACCAGAACTATATAGTCTCATGCTGCAATGTACTATGCAACAGCAATGCCCACAATTCACAGTTAAACACCATTGCATTCTTGTCATATGATACTCACACATTTAGTGCAGCACCTTTATACATAGCAGCACATACACATACTGTATCACACCACATGCACTACTTAAACAACACAGTCACATGTTTTGTACCACTATACTCATAATCAACACAACACTGTCAATGAACACTCAAAACAAGCCACATTACTGTAATCAGAAATTAACAGTCATTATGGCATGCATACAGCCAGAAAAAAACATCTGATAAGGCCTGCCATGTCACTATTTGAACTACTTATTCCCATACCATGTAGTACCACAATCACACATTCATTAACCCTCCCACTGGCACAATATCATTGAATCTCACACACACTATATACTGTATCCTGAAATTCAAACATGTCCCGCTATACAACAACCATATACTAATTCTTCACACAATACCATCACATCACAATCAGGTACCATGCAATACAAGTACTACACCAAGTAAAGCAACACCATGCAAAATGTGCTTGGTGAAATGGGGGATGTTAGATTGATTCACTATGCTTACATCCTCAACAACAAACTTTGCAAAGTTAACTTACTGGGACAAATTCCAAATAATGATTAGAATGTCAAGCACTGCAGCTTGGAAATGTGGACAGAACAACTTTCTTCACCTTTTGAACTGGATTTATGTGGCCTATTACAAGAGATGAAAGATGCATTTTTTAATAAATTGCAAAGGATTAAAAAAAATTAAATAACAGAATAATGCTAGCCATATTAAAACATATACAGTAAGTACTTACACTTAACTAACTTTACAACAGCAGTATAGAAATCATCTTCTGTGATTGGGTCAGAGCATATGCTGCCTGGTTGTTTAGAATGAAAAAGCAGAGTGATCATTATATAATGTACTATAATTTTATCATTTACATACAACCTCCATACTTAGAGGCGTAAAACAGCCAAAGGAGGAAAGAAAAAGCTAACAGTGCACAGTGAAAAACGTGTGTTTTTAAATTTTTTTTTTTGCCCATTTTTCCTGAATTTTCCTGATCATGCTGTGTACATACCATTTGTAATTTTGGCCTGAAATTATCAGGGTAGAAAGTGCTTGTCCCCAAAGAACAAGCCAGCATTGGTGTGGTGAACAAATATTAATCTGTTCCAAAGTTATTCAATTTTGAAATTTCAGGTTCTGTGCATGCTCATTTCAGTCTTTTGGATAACTGCACAGTTGTGAACAAGGATTTGGCCTCATGAACTGGGATTTTGACAGCTCAATAATGGGGATCCCTGTTCGTATGAAAAATCAATGTTCGTGAGCTGCCATCTTTTTTTCTATTTTCTTAAAAAACAAAACATTGTAACTTGCCACAGGAATGTCTTCTGTAGAGACTGCAGTATGGGTTTTGTTCAGGGCAATACCTTCTACAAACCCATGGCTTTGGTTCCATTTAGTTTACTCAAAAATGGCCATTTTAAGTTTGAAAATCCCTGTTTGTGGCTTGTGTCCAATCCCTGTTCGTGAGGTATCAAAATCCCTGTTCGCGAGATGATGCCTAGATGGCCCTATCTCATAAAGAGGAATCATCTTGAGAACAGGGATTTTTATACTTCATGAATGGGGATTCAGCTCACCAATGGGGATTTTGACAGCTCATGAACAAGGATTACAAAAGAAGCCTTGCTTGTGAGTTGTCAAAAGCCCCATTCGTGAGGTGTCAAAATCCTTGCTGTGAAAATCCTTTTTGTGAGATGATGACCAGATGACTAACTCTGCTTAAACAACGATTTCCTCACAAATGGGATTTTGACACCTTCTGATAATTCCTTTCGTGAACGAGGGATTTTGACAGCACACGAACAAAGATTATAAAAAAAATCCTTGTTCATGAGCTGTCAAAATCCCCGTTCTTGAGAAGCTCTTGTTTGTGAGCTGTCAAAATCCTAGTTTATGAGGGGATGACCAGATGACCATAAAAATCTCTGTTCATGAACTGTCAAACTCCCCATTCATGAGCTGTCAAAATATCCCATTTGTGAGCCAATCTCCATCCATGAGCTGTCAAAATCCCTGTTTGTAAAATGACAACCCTATCTTATGAACAGGGATTGCAATGAACAGGGATTTGGACACCTCATGAATGAGGACTTGGATCATGAACAGGGATTTTGACAGCTTACGAGCAAAGATTTTAAAAACTTTGCCAGTTCACTGCTAAGAAACGGTTAGGACTTTTGGCTTGCAATTTGCAGGGTAAAAAGGGGATGTCTCACAGATATGACCTATGCTGGTTTGGTGTAAATATGTGCATCAGTTCCATAGTTATGTCATTCTGAAGTTGAGAAATTTCCCATAGGATAACATTGTGGCAAACGCAGCGCCTTTTCATGTCTATATCTCAAAAACACTTTGAGATACTGATTTTTAGCAAAATGCAGCTTAGTACACCTTTAAGGGTACTAAGCATGCATACAGGTTACCAGTCCATGATTACAACTGCAGTGGAATTTTTTCCAAGGTTACTATGGTTACTGAGATATTACACCATTTGCAGCACAGGGGTTACTTGGAATGTGTCTAGGCCTGTGCTGCATCTCTATGATTATAGGTAGGTGGGCGCTCCCACATATGGATAACATTATGCAGTAATGGGACTGCTGGACCATCCCTTATGCAATACCGGGAGTGCAAGGCCCAGAGGGTCCTGCACACCCACCCAGAGATGAGAGCTCATTACAATGTCTGTGCACTTATAGACAGATGAGAGTTCAGGGCCCCCTAAACACAGATACCATGGGGCCCTGCACTCCCAAAACTATTATAAGGGTAATATTACACTTTCTCATAAAGTAAGGAAATTCATTGCAAAAAATGTTGTTAATGCACCAGTTAGGGTTGAAGTGATGAAAGTAGGGAAATGAGGTGTTAGGGTTGAGATTCTAACCCCTCCACCCTACTACCCCACCACACCCCCACCCTCCACAGATCAACTGGGCATGAGGTATGCTTTTGGGTCATTGGGCCTAACTCTCACCCCATTATCCTATGCTCTACCATGTCAGCTTTCTTGCACATGGAATGAGGTGAGAGTTAGGCTCAATGACCCCAAGGTACACCCCATGCCCTGTTGGTCTGTGGAGAGTGGGGTGGGGTGGGGTAGTGTGAGTAGGG
The DNA here is from genome assembly GCA_016271365.2 of Neoceratodus forsteri. Classification (NCBI taxonomy): domain Eukaryota; kingdom Metazoa; phylum Chordata; order Ceratodontiformes; family Ceratodontidae; genus Neoceratodus; species Neoceratodus forsteri. Next base: position 1,746,884,381 of record CM057449.1, read on the forward strand.
ATCTCAACCCCAATGCCTCATTTCCCACATTTGCTACTAACCCTAACTGATGCATTAATGAAGTAAATATATACAGTCACACACATATATATATATATATATATATATATATATATATATATATATATATATATACACACAGTATCTTAGGTGCAAAAAACTACATTAATGCAGAGATTAGGGTTATAAAACACAAAGTGCACAAAGACTGGAAATGAAAAAACATTAGGGATTTGGGTTTCTGGAGTACTGACGTATCAGTTGTGGGGTATTACTTGGGGTTGTCATCTCTAATTAAAGATGCAGTGAAGTTTTAATTCACCAGCAAAGTTACAGCGAAGTCAGAAAGTTTTCCTCCATGGAGCAATCCACTAATTTGTCCATCTAAATTAGCAATTTCAAGTGTAAATTTTCACCGCAAAGTGCAGAATTTCACCCTTAAAGTACAGAATTTCACCCTGGAAGTATGAAATTTCACCTGTGAAGTGTGGAATTTTGCCAGTGAGTAGCAAAATTCTGCACTTTGAGGGTGAAATTCCACACTTCAAGGGTGAAAATCTGCACTTTGAGGGCGAAATTCTGCACTTCGCGGGTTGAACTTCGCAGTTCGCACCCACGTATTATTTTGTGAAGTGTGCAAAATTCCCAGATTGATTTGCATAGCGAATTTTGTGGACTTTGCCCATCTCTAACCTTAATGCCCACTCCCCATCCCATAGCCTCCTGTCTGAAGCACAAGCTACAGCTCCAACCTAGTGTTACAAAATGGCCAATGCAATCTGTCAGAGCTTTCTTCACAGGGACCTGTGTGAAGACATAACATTTAACCTCATCTAATCCAGGGTAGGGGTGGGAATTAGGGTTGACAACCACAAGTAAGACCCCACTACTGATTTGTCAATAGTCCAGAGACCCAAATCCCTAATATTTTTTCATTTCCTGTCTTTGCGCGCTTTGCATTTGACAGCCCTAATCTCTGCATTAACATAGTTTTTTTCAACTAATTTCCCTTCTTTTTCTGATTGTGGAACTGTATCCTCAGATAAATACAATACTGAAGACAGTCCTGGAATTGTATGCTCATTTGTGCAGGTCCCTGAGTGAAATACAATATTGGAGACAGTCCTGATGCAGTGCATGGGCCCAGCAGACCCCAACACACATGTTGATAGCTTGTGGGTGAGGTTCTCTGACTCACTACAGGGTGTGTCATATACACCAAAATACTGCTCCATCTCAACCTAGGCCATGACTGGTGCTGCATGCTGCAGCACCTTCCCTATTAGCCATGTATCAGTAAACTGGCTCATTGAGTTCACACCTGAACTCAGCTTACTGGCATGGTGAGACAGTGTGTTCCCCAGAGGTGCAACAGACATCCCTGCAAACAATGCTACTTAATAAATTCTTTTTTTTGTTTTTTTAATATTTTGACCCAAAATTTCAACAGTCTTCTTATAACTCCACCTCATAAACATAGGTGAAAATGTTCATATCCATGCTGAAATGCCATTTCGTGCCACAGGTGTGAAAACACATTTTGGACAGGATGTAAAAAATCAGCTGTACTGCTCATGAGGTGGTGTGAAAAATTGGGAATGTTAAAAATCTGGAGTCAAAATATTATAAATTACCAAAGTGATGTACCACGGCCATTTTTTAGAATTTTTTCACCAAATTTTCAGCATGGCTTTTTTTGGACCTCACCTCATGAACACTGGAGCTGTCATTTCATTAGTAAGTCCCAAACAGTGATTCTGTGCAGCAACCGAAAAATAACCTTCCGGGCTAGATTAACAAAATGACGGTATCAGTGTTCATGAGGTGGGGTCCCAAAAAGCTCATGTTGAAAATATGGTGAAAAAATTTAACAAATGACAAAGATATCAACATAAGTTCAAATCACCATCGGAAACGCATTATATGGCATTTACCTGTATTCCTCAGTTCGCAGTTTGGCTTTGAAGAATGTAGACGTGTACCGGTTCACAGAAATTTGAATCAGCTAACCTCTAATGGTAAGTATAGCGTAAGGGGGTTGTGGGCATAAAGTGGGAGGGTCAGGTTGGAGGAGGGGGATGGGGAGACAATGAGGGACCATTTTCTTTTTTTAGTTAAAAAAAGAAAAATGTTGCAGGACGTTTTTCTTTTCAGTCATAGTAAATGAATTATGATTATTTCAGGACACTGGGGTGGGCTCCCCATTGTCCCACACTGCTGGGTGTATGTGTGTGTAAATGCTGACATGGGGATTGTGCCTCCTGATGTCAGCAATAGTAATAAAGCAAGGGGCTGTACAGGTGGGGGGAAGCATCGAACACCGGGGCTGGGCATCCTGGTGTTGGACAATAATAATAATGCAATATTTAAAAATAAAAATAAAAAATAATTAAATACATACACTGCCACTGGGGATTGGGGCCCCTGGTGTGCATATGCTCTAACAGTTAAATTAATCCACACTCAGGCTGGCAGGGCTACAATGAAAGTAGCCCCATCCCTGATCAATGAGTTACGACAGCCCCAGCCTGCACTATACAATACAGCTGTCTTTAATAAAGGACAGCTGAGTCATATAGTGCAAGTACTATACAACACAGCTGCCTTTAATAAAGGACAGCTGTGTCATATAGTGCAAGTACTATACAACACAGCTGCCTTTAATAAAGGACAGCTGTGTCATATAGTGCAAGTACTATACAACACAGCTGTCATTTATTAAAGACAACTGTGTTGTATAGTACTTGCACTATACGATACAGCTTTCATTTATTAAAGACAGCTGTGCCATTATGTGTCTCAGTTCACAGAAGATGACATCGAACTCTGGAAGTAAGTAGAGGGTTAAGGTGGGGGTGGTGCGCTCTGTGGGAGGGGAGGGTTGGGGTAGGGAGATGGCAGCCACTAAGAGGGACCATACTCTTTTTTTTCAGGTTAAGAAACAACAAAGATGTCATGGGATGTTTTTTTCTTTTCAGGTAGATGATTAAATTACACTGTTTTGGGACACTGGGGGTGGGCAATTTATACCATGGGGGGTGACAGCTTTAAGAAAATGTTTTCTGCTTCTGTGTTTTCTGCTGTTTCTGTGTGTGTGGTGTCTGTGTATATATATATATGTGTGTGTGTGTGTGTGTGTGTGTTGTTCTGAATGGACTGGGAGTCAAAAACACAATAGGACACAGGTGGGTGTGTTTTGCAAAGATTATTGAGTAAGTTGTAGGCTTCAGTGAGAAAGAGACACTGTTGCAGGTAGCACTGAAGCATTGTTTTGTGAAGGAGTTCCATTTAGAATTCTGAGTAATGGGCCAGGAGTGTTAGAAACACAATGGGACACAGGTGGGTGTGTTTTGCAAAGCTAATTGAGTGAGTTGCAGCTTCAGTGAGAAACAAACACTGTTGCAGGTAGCACTGAAGCATTGTTTTGTGAAGGAGTTCCATTTAGAATTCTGAGTAATGGGCCAGGAGTGTTAGAAACACAATGGGACACAGGTGGGTGTGTTTTGCAAAGATAATTGAGTAAGTTGTAGGCTTCAGTGAGAAAGAGACACTGTTGCAGGTAGCACTGAAGCATTGTTTTGTGAAGGATTTCCATTTAGAATTCTGAGTAATGGGCCAGGAGTGTTAGAAACACAATGGGACACAGGTGGGTGTGTTTTGCAAAGCTAATTGAGTGAGTTGCAGCTTCAGTGGGAGCTCAGCGAGTGAGTTGGCAGTTTTAGAAGGGAAGATGGAAGCGGCAGCGAGTGTTGCTTTGCAACATTCGCTCCTGCTTGCATCTTCCCTTCTGAAGCCGCCTACTTGCTCACTGTCCTCCCTCTGCAGTCAGTGGCTTCACTTACTAGCAATACAGAAGCTAACCATAAAAAACACAAATCTACATGCTTTTTGGGATAAAAGACACCTCATTTTAAAGGTCTGCCACAATGTCCTTTCCCAGAATTAAGACCGCTGGGTCACGCTACACTACAGACTGGACAGTGAAAGTGTTTCAACCATAAGGGATAGTGAAAATGTCAGGATCAACCAGATACATGTAACATCCCTATTTTCTTCACAAACCAAGGCAGGATCAACCAGATAAATATCAAGTATAACTTAAAACCTATCACACTTATGGCAGGATCAACCAGATCACCTACTGTAAATTAAATATTTATGCAGACAGGGACTAGTTTTACTCCCCCTCTTACAATCTTTGTGCCCATTTTATAAGATAGATATCCCACTATAGGGCATGTGGCTGTGCTCTGATATACACATGCCTTGGGTGGTTGAACTCACCCAAGGCATGCTTATATCAGAGTGTGACCAGACACCCGTAGTGGGTTATCTATTACATACTGTATATATATATATATATATATATATATATATATATATATATATATGTGTGTGTATGTGTGTGTGTAGATATATATATATATATATATATATATATTATATATATATTCAGAAGAAAACTATGTTTGATGCATCAGTTAGGGTTGTTTCACAGTGACAAAAGCAAGGAAATTTGGTGTTAGGGTTGAAAACCCTAACTCTGCATCCCCCCTATCCCAGCTCCACACACACACACAAACACACAAACACACACACACATACACACACACACACACATAGGGGGCAGGACCAAGGCAATGTGACCAATCACAGACAACCAGCAGCAGGTGATAGAAATAACATACAACTGTCTAAAAATACTACAAGACACATCCACCATCATGGAGAACAACTTTAGAAGTTCTGCTGCCATCCGAGTGACTTCATCCTATGCGTGCATACTGCCCATCAGTTGTTACTATAGCGTATAATAGTTTTTTTATATGTAATAGATTTCTTATGTCTTCTGAAAGACAGTGTGTTAATAATCATCACTCTAATAGCATGCCAATATCTGGCAGTGGTCTTAGGGACCTTTGTTGACTGTTAATGCCTCCTGTTGTTACTCTGGAATAAGACAATTATGTGTCAATACACTGTTCTCTGCACAGTACTGCTGTATCATTATCTTACATAGTAGAATTGAAGATTTGTGTGAAACTGTCAGACCCGGAAGCTCACATGGTCACAATACACAATAGCTGAGTTGTGGAAAGTTTATCACTTAAAAGAGCAAAGTGTGTTCCTCCACTATTTGGTATATTGCTGCTAGCATGGTGTTCAAAGGACTCATGTTCACATGTTTGTCTTCATGACTGTGTAGTAGCACAGATCACTGTAAGACAGTTTAAATGTGTTTAAGTACCCACTGATCTTACCACACCATATGAAAAAATTGGATCAGTACAGTATTATCTACTAAGTCATTGTCCACTATTACTTGAACCTTTACAGCTGTATATGGGACTGTGTCACCCAAACTATTCCATGGTAGCAGTTCACTCTCTTTGCCTTGCTGTGGCTTTGTAAGTGCAAATGCATGTTTCTGTTTGTACACACATTCCTAGGTATGTGTTAACAGTGCTGTCCAAACACAACATATTACCACCTCTGTACCTATGAATGGATAATATTAGACACCATTTACACCAAGCTTTCATGTGTGTAGTTGGCTCCTAATGTTACCGTCACAGTAGCAAATAATGTATCCGAATACAATTATAAACACTGTGCTGCTGCACTGTTATCTAATCTTAAAGAGCTCAACAGCTATGTGGAACTGTAGCTTGTAAACTGTTAAATATCATCATGGCTCATAGTTCACATTATTATAGAAAGCATTTAACATATTTCCATTAATATGACTATTATCATAGAGTGGGAACATCATGCAGCATTTATACCACTGTTAGTTCTGTTAGTGGTTCTGCATGTGGCAGAAAAATAAAAAAAATATTAATTCTGCATACTATTGTGAATTGCAAATAACAGAACTGTCATACAACTATTGAGCACTGCATGTATTTATAGATTTGTGACTAGAAATAATTATTCATGCAACATGTGTGTCTCAATGTGACCAAGCCCATCTTGTGAACAAGGGTACTGAAATGGTCTTATAATGTCATTTTGTTTTGCCTATCTCCACATTAGATTATGTATCATGTAAAACATGGTTTCTTCTATGTTGATACCTCATGATATTATCACAGCATAACCAAACAATGTATATCATAGGAATTCTGTACACTGTACTATTGTTGTGACATGTGACCCAGTGAAGGTGTACACAACACTCTGTGCTCCCATGGCCACTCAAATGCCACAGTTGTTGCTCCATGATGATGGATGTGTCTTGTAGTATATTTAGACAGTCGTATGTTATTTCTGTCACCTGCTGCTGGTTGTTTGTAATTGGTCGTGTTGCCTTGGTCCTGCCCCCTACTTGCATATGTGTGTGTGAGTGTGTGTGTAGAGCTGGGGGGTGGGGTGAATGCGGAGTTAGGGTTTTCAACCCCAATACTGAATTTCCTTGCTTTTGTTGCTGTGGAAAACCCTAACTGATGCATTAAATGGAGTTTTTTTGCCATGAATTTCCTGTCTTTTTGATAAATCATAACGGCATACTATATTGTATATGTTGTTGAGAATGTGCCTCCCTTTTTGCACCACAGACTCATCAAGATATAGACACCTTTATCAGAATAAGTACTTGTCTTATACTATTCATGCAGCAATAGTTCATGTGCATCACCTTTCACATGAAAATGAAATGATAAAGTAATGTAATAGCAGATTAATATGTGCACCACATGAACCAATAGCACATGTACTGTGCTAAGTATGAAATCTGCACAGATGAACGTCATGCTCTTTGTTTCTATGTAGTAATATACCAACAAGAATATGCATATTACCACTGTAACTTAATATATAATAAAACACACAACACAGGTAAATAAGGCTTAAAAAAGCTTTATTGGCCAATTAAAAGTTGATAAAAAAGGCCAAATTAAAATTCCAATTTGGTACACAAAATCAGTCTCACAAAACAATTGTAAAAAAGTTGAAAATACATGTAAACAGTATGGCAGGTACTTCATGAGCAAGATGTGACAGTAGCACACAACATATAAGCACAGCTACCACAGTACTCTCTGCACGCTGCTTACATGCATCAAACAGTAATGATGTTATTGTCATTGTGTGACTGATAGTGTGAATGTTCCTGGGGTGGGCGAAAACCAGATGCCAACTGTTTAAATAATAGCAGCACAAACACATAATGCTCTCTTAAAAAAAAGATAGATGTGAAAGCTATTTTAAAACATTTAATTCTAATATATATTTATGTGTAGACATATGCATATATATACACATACATATACATGGAAAGACATATAGATATATGGGTGCATTTGGAAAATTCCCGCCCTACCCCTCGATAGAGGCGATCAAGAAATATTATCAGGAACATAAAAATTCAGTTGTTATCAGTGAAAGTGTCTGATGTACAATAGTGTACTATTCTATACATACCTGTATATTTAATAAACTTATTACACAAACCAAAATCAAATGGCATACAGTAACAGTAATTATATAGATCAGTGAAAATAACAGCAATAAACAGCATTAATAGTGAACACGAGAAGTATGTATGTCACTAAAGAGTTGTACTTACAAAAAAGTAAACATTTAACAGAATGGTATGAATATGACATTAAATAATTTCCTATTCAGAAAATGTCACATCTTGAGAATAAACAAATATCTATCACAACACTCTACTTTACTATCAATGATGGCTATATTAAATAAATACTGACTAGAAAAGATCTACTAAATATCTATGTTATATTTATAAATATATTAACAATACCTTGAAATAGTTATGAATGCAGTAGTGTTAAACAGTGAAATATTAAAAATTGTTTAATTAATTTAGTTAAATAGTAAGTAAACAATTACTTAAAACCTAACCGTACTAACTGTAATCAAGCAATGTGTTAATTATACTTTATATGTATGTACAACACAGATGTACAGCAAGAAAACAGGGATAGTACTTCACTGTTGCAGCACGATATGGTGGTAGTCAGTGAAGACACAAATGGACAACAAAAAAGAAACACAAGCCACACCTGATGATACTCAATGTGTCACAGAGTGATGTCTATTTCAGAGTATTGTATTCTTCAGTACAGGTCAGCAGATCATGTAAAAAAACAGAGTTCAATAGTGCTGACACAGAAGTGTCACAAACAGCAGGATATCTTTTACTCAAAAGATCCAAATGATATCATGATGCAGACAACTCTTAAAAAAGACATGTATTACACAGTTTTGTTTATGCAGATGGCCAAGTATTGTGCCTTAGTAGAGGCACACAGTTGGCAATGATGTCAACTAGAACTTGTTATGGCTGTATACAACATACTTATAAGAAAATACAATGACAGAAGAGTACAACTAGATAGGAATATCTCTTTTGAAATTTAAAAGTCTTCCTTAGACATGTAAGTGTGGTTTCTCTAGTGACTGCAAAGACAGTTGGCGCAGATTGAAGACCACTGCAACTATTTTCACAGTGTCACTGATCAACACAACAATCTTATAAGTCAGATTGAGTAAACATATGTATATAAACCATGTGATATGTTACCAGTGTAATCATGAGTGCAGATTTACATGAAAAAAATTTTAATCTACCAGAACTCATTCTGTAACAAAATGGACAGCGAGATATGTCACATGCTGTGTGACTATTCCTCTGATGCATGAAGATTGTAGTAATTCTTTAATATCACCATGTATGCATTTTTAAGAGTCGCTGTAGTCTCTGTTTGAAAGTGCTCATTGAGTCGTTGCATTTAACCCAGCCAGTTCTGTAAATCAACAAACAAGTGTAATGTCCAGAATGTACAGACTGGCCAAAGTGGTAGATCACAGCCTGAGTGTCCAACACTGCTTGGTTAAAAACAATTCTACCAGCTGTGAAATCTGTGATAGGTGTGTCAACACAGAGCCCATTAGAGTCAAATCAGTGCAATCCAAGCATAAGATATTGAGATGAAGTCCTGAAACGTATGGACTGAGTACATGTACCCCCACACCTTTCACACAAGAGACCACTTTCAGCATTGGTAAATAGCTGCCAGAACTTGAGTCTGAGGCACAAACAGAGAAACCCAAAGCATGTCTTCAGTAGTTTCTCGCTCTGAATGACCGCATGACGCACATACATATCTGGTAACATATGACACAGTGAAGTACTGATGCATTGGAATCCCCCTCTTCATCCAAGCTGTTTATGATGGCCATCATAAACTCACTGGCATCCTGCTGCATGTTAGCAGCAAATGTACTGCATCCATCATATGTACCTAACACCTGCTGTAGAGGTGTCAGTGACTGCACATTGTTTGACTGATCAGAAGCCACATTGACAACTTCCTTCAATGCCTTTGATAAAGGAGAGTCTTGTGAAGCTGACATTGCCTGCACAAAGTGTGGAATGTGGAGAAAAGCTTGCAAAGCTGAATTAGTATAGCAGTTTACTCTAGTACTGTTATCAAACACTGAGACAACAGCCATACCAAGTGACTTCTGAGCAACAGCTGGTTCTGCATCTGCATTTGCTATTCTGACCTTCTTAGTACTCTGCACAGTTGATTCAGTTGTGGCAGCTCATTTTCTCTTCTTGCCAGGTGAAGCTGTGACTGTAGGATGTGAGACAACCACATACATAGGTAGTGGTATTAGAGACATCTGTGGCTGATACAGAGTACGTAGTCTGTTGTACTCAACAATGCATTGCTTGTCAGCACATATCTTCTGAGGTGCGAGTGTTATAATGTGCAACCCAGAAAGAATGCGGATGCATGAAAGTGCGACGTAGCTCATGCCATCTTTGAAAATGTCTGTTTCTGTGTCCACCATTGCTAAATCCAAACTCAAGCCCTGAACTTGTGAATTGAAACAGCATACGCAACACATATTGGGAACTGTTTTCTATTCACATAGATATACTTAAATACCTGAAACTTAGCACAGGTACGATCAATCTGCACTGGCTGTTCCATGTTGTCAAAGTGGACAACAAGTGTTTTGATAAACATCTTCTGAACGTTGTAAACAAAATCTATGATGTGACCCATGGCACCATTCACCATGCTATGCTCAACATCAAGATTACACCGTAGCATGACACATGCATTCTTACAAACTGTAAGAACAGCTTCCAGACCAGCTGTGCATGAAACATCTGACTTCAGTTCAGACAGTCATTCAGTCATCTTCACTACCAGCTTCCGACTTAGAATGACACCATCAATTGTTTCAACAGCATGCAGTATGAGAATTTCTTGATTCTCTCTCTACAACATAACACTGTTGAACCCAGCACATTTCTTAAGTTGTGGCATGAGACACACAATGCGTGTGTCCCTGGAGTATACATTACTGAAAACATCACAAGTTGTTTCTATAGATGTAGTATCCATTTTGATTCTTTGACCATGTAACATTGAAAGATGCTCTGGTGACAAAGAACCAGTACGAGCTTGATCCAACAATGTCTTGTAAGCCAGATCACCACTCTGCCTCATGTTCTGGCACAGCTCGACATAGGTAAATAACTCCCACAGGTTAAAACCAACAATGCAGCCTAGTGTATTCTTTGCCTGCTTGACAGTCAGAGCTACAAAGACATGTTCTGCATTAACTGGTGCAAGCTATAAAAGGTCTTCAAATACAACAATGCTTTTACCACCAAATGCATCTCCATAGTCAGTCCCCAAAATCTCCTGTAGACATAGGGATATACAGGCAAGCATCAAATTAGAGATCATACTAATCTCATCAATGATGAGTAACTTCATCTTAGTAAACATAGAATGAAGCTGAGATGCAACCTCAAATGACAGCTTACGGTACTCTCCTGCTTTGCCATGCTCCACTGGCAGCATGAAGAGACGGTGTAATGTAACTCCACCAATGTTGTATGCAGCCAGTCCAGTGGGAGCACTAACAGCAACAGACATTGATGAGCCTGTCAGTTTGCATAATTCAGCTGTAATGGCCTCTATAAGGAAGCTCTTTTCTGTACCTGCTGAGCCACTAACAAACATCAGTAGTGGCTTGTGGTCAAGACAGTTACATTTCTTTTGTTCATGTTGTATCCCATGCCGGACAGCATCAGTAACTGCAGAGTGCACCACACGTTGCTGCTCATTGAGTCTCTCTCTCTCAGTTCTTCTGGGTAAACACTGCAATGTGTGCCATGTTCCATAGCACTCTCCAATTCTGACATGATTACTTCTGGGACATTCAGAGGCAGAAGTTATTCAAAGATACCTTCTCCTTCCGGATCAAGATTGTCCTGTGAACTGACAGGAGTGTCCTTCTCAAGTTGTTGCTGTGCCTTCTCAAGCTGCTCCTTCTCAGTGTCTAGTCTCTGTATATACAGGTATGTGTCTGAGTATTCACTTTTGAAAGTCTCATAACTGTGATTGAATTCTTCCTCGAATGTATCACAGTCACCTTTTAATTCAGACTCATTCCTCCAGGGCCTAAATAAGAATTGCTACCTGACGTGGTACTCATGTACTTATATTATGACTATTGTGATTTACCTATTACCAAGTGTGTACCACCAGTGAATGCCTGTAACACTGGTTGCTTTTTTAATCTAAGCATTATGTACTGTACTGTTTGTTTGCTGTGATGTATTGCTCCCTTGATGAGGTGCCTTTCTAAACGAGTCTATGACTCAAAGGTCTATAAATGGATGATCTAATAATAAATAAGAAAGAAAGAAAGAAAGAAAGAATAGGAGAGCAAAGTAGTAATGCTCTCTGCTGTCAGATGTGCCTAGATGTAATCTACAGTGGTCAATGAGCCAAGACTTATGTCTCTTAATGAGACAGCCGTCCACTCCTTTGACCTTGTAAATGTCACGTGTACAATCAGATGAGACATCCATCTTGTAGTCATACCACTTAGCCACCTCAAATAAACACATTTGATCCATGTCTTCATGTCTATGGGGGTAGTACGTGTCAATGAGTTTATTCTTCAAGATATGTCTTGAAGAGGGTCTGTTGAGAATCAGTTCCTCAATCTCAGCATGAGTAATAAGTACACGGTTTCACTTCTCTTTGTAGTTTACACTGAGAAAGCGCACAGCATCAGATTTGCCGTACAAATGTGTACCGATCAAGCAATCACCAGCCTCATAAGCACCACATTCTCTGTGTGATAGGGTCTTCAATCCCAGTGACCACAACTGAGATGTCAGTGACTTGCTTGAACTGGCAATATCTTCCCAAAGATCTTGCAAGCTAGTTTGTTCATGTTTGGTAATGTACAAAGTGACATACCGAACCAGAGCCAACGAGTTGTCAGCCACAAACTGAACATCTATGTTTGCTTGCCACATTAGAAGATGAGTGGGGTTGTAGTCATTGATGTACACCTCATTCTCATCTCTGGGTAACTCATATACCCTCTTGGTTGATTTTGCCATCAAGTGGTGTCACATAGCTGAAAACAGTTCATTCATGCACCATCCTGACAGACACACCTGAGAAATCTGAAACGACATCTTGTGTACCAATCAGATTTGTTCTTCACTACCCGGCGGCAGTATTTTGCACAAATGTGGTGTTGAAACTTCTGCACCAACTTCCACAGTGTAGGACTGTCATACTTGTCCAGAATGTGGCAAGTGATGTATTGCTTAATGAATGCTAGCACTTGTGCTGCTTCATGTTCACACCTATGCGTGGGGCATCCTTGATCCACAGTAACATGTGAATATGAGGAGCACCTCTTGCCTGATATTCTGTCCTCCAGAAGTAATGCTCTACAATACCAAGAGACGGATTGTCCTTTGACAAAATGAAAGTCAGAATATCATGGAATCGATTGTGAAAATGCTTTGTGACAGGTACTGGGTCAAGTGAGCACATTTCTCCAAGAGTCATTGATGAAATGCCCTCTACATCACAATTTGCTCACTTCAAGAGTTCAATAGCCTCATCCTAGGCATACTGGGCACAGCTGAGTGTGACAAACCATGTGGTTGCACCATACTCTCGCATTATAGTCATCACCTCAGAGTGTCTGCGGATACCAGTATTCTTTGGTGCCATGTAGACTTGACAGAATGGAAGACAAATTCACTTGCACATTTTCATCCTTCTGCTTTAATTTCTCCAGGAACTATGTGGCTGTGATTCCATCAAGTGTAGCTGTGAGCTGAATAGTATGCGCAATAGACGCAGACAGTGTGCTATGCTCACTCTCTCACAGGAGATGAAACAGGTACTGTATGTTGTGTCTGAATTTGCCATCCTTACTGAGCACATAGCTAGTACGGTACTCAGCACCTTGTACACACACTTCTCTTTCATCTAGGCATCCACCTGACCCTTTTGGGAATAAATCTGGGAAACAGCATGCTTCCAATTTTGCCTCCCAAATGCTGACAGGCTCACCTTCTGCCTGTTTCATTTGATAGAGATCAATGTTGTCCCTTACCGGATCTCTGCCATGCAGTGGGTGAATTGCGTACTGTTCATACACATTATCATTTGTCTCCACACTGACCTTCTGAGTCATTGGTTTTGTGGTTTCCAACACATCATGTTCAGCAGAGACACTGGTCATGCAATCAATATCAAGGTCTGCATAAAAGGGATTGTTGCTCTTTAAATAAGTAAGAGCAAGCTTCACCTTCTCTACATTGACAACATTCTGCCAAATGGCCTTTGACTTTGTTGGAACACTGTTGACAAGAATCACCAAAGTGTTCTTAATGGAGATCGCCTCCACATTTTCCTGCAGAGGAAGTGGAAGATACATAACGGAACCCTTAAAAGATCTAATGAGTTCTTTTGTGGAATGTTCTGTGTCTTTGTATTCAGACATAGAATAGTTTGAAATGGTTTCATAGTCTGAATAAGAATACTTTCCAAACATATTCAATGTGGCAATCTCACCTGGTGTAACATGTGCCTCCATATTGTTCAAGAGTGACCTTGGTGGCAGAATGTTAGCCTTCACTTTGGAGAAACAGTGCTTGCACATCACAATGATTGGGTCTAACTGAAAGTCACACTTTAACAGCAGAAATGCTGACAGTTGAAACCACAAGTCATTGTACGGTGACAAGGTTTCCAGGTTCACTGTGACCATTTGTTTTTCGTAACACAGGTGATCACATGACACACATACAGAGTCAAATTTCTCTTTCTTTGCTAACTCAAATTTGGCAATCAATTTTCCAAACTGCTTGAGAATATCAGTTTCTAAGACAGAGACAGAATTTCCATCAGTAATTGATGACTGATCAAACACAGTATCTGTCACACTGCTGACACAATGCAGCTGTTTCAGAAATGTCATGGCACCATGCATGTCACCAGACTGCAGTAACTCATTCAGACGAATGTACTGCACAACAACTCGTGGCATCTCATAGACCCTGTACACAAAGTTTTGCATGCCTGATTGATGCACTCCCAGCATCCTCATATGGTGAAATACACTGTCACAAACCCCACTATCTAGACATGCAAGCGAGTGACCCATAAGTCCAGTATGTGGACGGACCTCACAAAGGTCTATACTCTCAAACAGTTTATGTCTGTCTTTATGATCAGTAATGACAAACAGGTTTATAAAGTGCTCAACTTTGTCAAATGACAATTGCCTTCAGTTGCAATTCACATCACATGTCCATGAGAGACAGTGACAGGAGGCTGAGCAGTTGCCTCACACTCATCATCTGACTCCATTGCAGTGTCGTCACACACACTCAGCACATTATGCAGTTTACCGGGCTCATCAATGCAAAAGTTTCTGTCCTTTTTCTGTGAGTAATATGACTCCTCCCAGAAATACGCCTCTGAGTGCTGTGTGTGCAACCAGTGACCTGTGAAAACATTACAGAAATTGTGTTGGTTCAAGATGGGATACCATTATAGCCTCATCTTAATCTCATACACAGCTTTTCTGAACTGCTCAAGTACATGTGACATCTTACACCACAAGCGTTGAAGAACAAATACTGCTCTATTAACAAATGTACGTACTTTGAGATGCAATTTCATCAAAGAGAGATGACTCTTTAGTTGTTTGCGTTCACATCTAATCACAGCAGCAATAAGTCTGTCAGTCTTAGCTTTAGAAGCTAGTGATCGGAAATACTTTTGCTTCCTCGGATAAGCATCAGCAGTTATGACTTTAAGCTGCTACTTAGTATGCTTCTTTATGCTTGTCTTTGCAACATTAGTGTTCCATCTCAAAGATTTTTGCAACTGTTGTTCAGCTACACATTTTTCCCTTGCAGTTGAGCAAGTACATACTTTTTCTGCGGAGCGAGCAACCTGTAAAGTCACCCCTTGAGTGGAACGTTGAATCATTTTATGTCTTGAATTACCATCTGTGGTTTTTGGACCACTCTTAAGCAACAGTAAACTGCTATGATACCTGTTTAGTCTCTGCATAGAACTCTGTCTCTGTTTAGAGGGCATCTTTCTTCTCTGGAAATTCACAGTAGTGTGGAACAATCTTACATAAGTATCAGACACCTGTATAATAAATAGAGAAAAACAAATATTTACTGTTGAACTTTTTTTTGTCCTAACATTACATAGTCACACACACTGTCCATGTGTCATGTAAGAAGAATAAATAGTACTGCTTACAAAATATTGCACACATTATTACTCTAACAGCTGGACACCAGTAAAACCAATATACAATGTTTTCAAGTGTTGCAGAACATAAGGTCACTTATAATATGAGAATAAATATCTAAACATGTCAGAAGTGAAGTATTGGCACAATCTAAAGCATCTACAGTGTTTTTTTTTCTAATAAATACTGTATTTAACAACATTTTAAAAAGCAGTGTTGAATGTGCAACAGTGTCGCAAAATATGGTGTCATGACCATGACACTGTCGAATGTAGTGTCACAAAATAGTGTTGTGAGCATGAAAGTGTCGAATAATAGTGTCATGAGCACGAAAGTGTTGAATAATCACATTAAAATAAAACCCTGTTTAAGGCTAAGCCAATCAGACATTGCTTTCTATTTGACTGCCAGACACTGGCACCAATGGAACATAACATTGATCAGGCCATGTCAGGCAACCAATCAGAAGTGCTGAAGACTGGAGAAGAAGGACATAGCAGCCATCTTAGAGAAAAACAACAGAGCCTGCTTTACACTGTGTACGTACATCACATTTTCTAAACAATTTGTCTAGCATTATTTAAACTCTTAGCAACAGAAAAATAGCATTAAACAAAATGTTGTGTACTGCTGTATTTGACTATAACAATCTAAATAACATGTTATGCTGTAAAAAGAAGTTATAACTGTTTAAAGTCAGAGTGTCAATCAATACTTACTATCACAGATAGAGCTGGGAATGGAGGCAGAAAGCAAGCAGCACGTGTATCATAACACAAAAGGCAACCAATCATAGACCTCTGTGTAGCTGTGATTGTTTGAAGTAGCCTATGGAAATGTAGTTTTTTTCCACTAAGAAATCTTCCTAGATTTGTGGTTGACAGCAGTTACAGCCATTCAGTGTAGTCATAGTCAGTGCATCCACTATATTGGTTAGCCATGAGAAAGCATTAACCAATAACTTTTAAAATCACTGTGTTTTGGAACAGCACACCAACACAATGTTGAAGGAGAGAGGGAAAAAATAGTTTCATATTCAGTAGTGACTAGACACTGCAGGAGAAACACTGATTTTTTTTTTAGTAGCTCTCTGTCCACTTCTCAGAATAAAATCTCAGAATGGCAGAAAACAGCAAATGGACTGTGTGGGTCATCAGTAGCAGTATAGTAAGGCGAGCTTCAGAGTATGCTCAGAGGAGTGATTAGGCAAATACCTGCAGCTTCCAAATTGCTCTAAGTGTTTTGGCAGGGGTGGCATGAGGTGGGAGCATCTCATGCCAACAATGCACAGACTTCTGAGGACTCAAGCTCAGCCGGACATACTGCTGATTCATTTCTGAGGCAATGATTTGGGCACCAAACAATGGGTAGATTTAATGTCAGAAGCAAAATTGGACCTTGCATCTATTATGGGTATGTTACCTGCCTGTAAGATAATTTTTTTCTGATATTACAGAGCGTAGGGTCTGGCAAGCAGAACAGCACATGTACCTGCTTGACAGAGCACGGAGAAAGGTTAACATACAAATATCTGGATATTTGCCCATGTCTGGGATGCACACCATATGTCACCCTGAAATTAAGTATTGTAATGATTGACTATACCTACCAGACAGTGTGCACTTCTCGCATGCTGGCAATTGCCTTTTCCTGGGAGACCTTCGAGATGCAATCCTCACAGTCCTCTAAAAATATCAGACTGTTAACACAAATATCTTTACAAAAAAGGCTCTTTTAAGAGCCTCAAAACCTTGGTCAAAAAATAGAAAAGCTGCATACATAGCACACACAACACAAACACATGCTATCTCACTTTCACAGTACTACACAAACTTAGATGCATGAACATGTTCAGAATTGTGACATACATTTAGCTCCTGTTAACAAGACGTAGTATAAATATCTAGTTATGTGGTTTCAGTATCCATATAAGGTACAGTTAAACGTGGCATCACGGAGGCAGTACTGTGTTGTTAATCTCATATAATCTAACAATTAGTGTAGCCATGTAGCATTACTTCTTATAATAACTGTAGAATCATAATAATTATGCTGCCTGTACATCTGTAGTCAAAAAGCTGAACAGAGCACAAGCACACACATGTAACAATATATCACAGTAACATACTGTTGTCTGTCTGTATTTATTGCAGCTTCAAACAAAAAAAGAGCCAACATGAGACTGTGGAGTCTGAGGGAGATGTGCTGCCTGCTTGAGGCAGCCCAAACCAGGGGCAATGCCAGGGTCCTCATGAGGAGCACAAATAGGAAGCCGGATACAATGTGGAGGCGCATCTATGGTTACATGCACATGATTCTGAAAGTCAAAATCAAGAATCCACTAATGTGCAAAAGGAAGTGTAAGCTGTTGTGCCAGCACTTCTACATGCTGAAGAACAGAGGGGAGATACCGGATAACAATGCTAGCTGGTACTACCTAGCATATGAGATGTGGGAGGCTGCTGGAAAGCCTGCTGCAGGGGAGTGACTAACACACTGTAAGTAAAGAAACCATTTGTTACTCAACATAGCATATTCTTAAACAGGAATCACTAACAAGCTGATTGTTGTGCTGGATAAGATCACACCTCAGGTAGTCAGGTACTAGACCACAGGCTGAGTACATCCACTACCTGAGGCATCATGTTATCCCACGACACCACACAGCTTCAATGCTGTTATTGCCATAATGCAATGGTTTGTTGTAATACAGAGTGTAAAAAATAATGTGAATTTGTGTGTAACTGCAATCATGGTGATGTTCCATTGATGTACATTGCCTCACTCTTACAATGGGTCTGCAGTCATGGTGCAGTACCTGGTCTGGGGAGGGGTATTGGCTGGCTGGCACCATGAACTCCTAAGTGTTCTAACTTATATCTTCCTGAAATCAGGGTGATATTCCGTTGATGTCCATGGCCTTAGTTTTGCAATGGGTCTGCACTCAGGATGCAGTACTTCTTCTGGGACGGGGGGGCAGTGCATTGCATTCCTGATACCGTGCAACTCCTAACTATCCTAACTTGTGTGCCCCTGCAACCACAAAAGTGCACTGTTGATGTCTATGGACTTTCTTTTCCCATGACTCTACACTCATGATGCACTACCTGACCTGGGGTGAGGGGGTATTGCCTCGCTGACACCATGCAACTCCTAACTGTCCCAACTGGTGTTACTGCGATCATGGAGCTGTACCATTTATATCCATAACCTTTCTTTCCTGTGAGTCTCCATTCAGGATGCAGTACCTGCTCGGGGGGGGGGGCGGCATTGTCTGGCTGACACTGTACAACTCCTAACTGTCCCAACTAGTGTGTTACTGAAATTATGGAGCTGTACCATTTATATCCATAACTTTTATTTTCCTGTGGATCTCCACTCAGGATGCAGTACCTGATCTGAGGGGGGGCATTGCCTGGCTGATGCTGTGTGACTCCTAAGTCCCCTAAGTTCTGTGTCCCTGGAACCTCGAAGGTGAACCAATGATGTCTATGGACTTTCTTTTACTGTGACTCTGTACTCAGGATGTACTGCCTGGCCTGGGAAAGGGGGAAGGGGGCATTGCCTAGCTGACACCGTCCATCTCCTAACTGTTCCAACCAGTGTGTTACTGCAACCATGAATCTGTACCATTTATATCCATAACCTTTCTTCTTTTATTTATTTTATTTAGTTAGTTTTTGTTGACCAGGTAAGTGCACTAGACAAATCCTGCCTATTTTCAGGCATGACCAGGGAGAGGGGGATACAGATGAATGCCAACTGACCTTAAACCAGATTAAGCTGTTGGTGGTTTTTTCAGTGAATGAGGGATATTTGGCCAGGACACTGGGGAAATTCCCCTACTCTTTTCGATAAGTGCCATGGAATCTTTAACATCCACCTGAACTACCACCAATCCAGGAAGATGGGACCTCAGTTTAACATCTCATCCAAAAGATGGCACCTCAGAAGTGCAGCACCCCTCTCATGCTGCACTACAGTGTCAGTACTGGGATATTAACCCAAGTGCCAGGTGTGGGAACTGAACCCATGGCCTTCTGATCTCCCGGCTTCAGAGGTGAGTGTGCTACCTACTGAGCCATTGACACTGACTTTTCCTCTGTGTCTACACTCATGATGCAGTACCTGATCTGGCGGGGTCATTGCCTGGCTGACACTGTGCAACCCCTAACTGTCCCAACTTGTGTGCCCTACATCCACATAGGTGCACCGTTGATGTCTATGGATTTTCTTCCTGTGACTCTCCACTCTGGATGCACTACCTGGCATGGGGGACATTGCTCACCTGACACCATGCAACTCCTAACTGTCCCAACTAGTGTGTTACTGCAATCATGGATCTGTACTCTTATATCCATAACCTTTGTTTTCCTGTGAGTTCCACCCAGGATGCAGTACCTGCTCGAGGGGGCATTGCCTACCTGACACCATGCAACTCCTACCTGTCCCAACTAGTCAGTTACGCCAATCATGGATCTGTACTATTTATATCCATAGCCTTTATTTTCCTGTGAGTCTCCACCCAGAATGCAGTACCTGCTCGGGGTATTGCCTATCTGACACCGTGCAACTCCTCACTGTCCAAACTAGTGTGTTACTGCAATCATGGAGCTCTACCATTTATTTCCATAACCTTTATTTTCCTGTGGTTCTCCACTCAGGATGCAGTACCTGACCGCGGGGTGGGGGCATTGCCTAGCTGACACCATGCAACTCCTAACTATCCCAACTAGTGTGTTACTGCAATCATGGAGCTGTACCATTTATATCCATAACCTTTTTTTCCCTGTGAGTCTCCACTCAGTATGCAGTACCTACTCGGGTGGGGAGGCGGCATTGCCTGTCTGACACCTTACAACTCCTAACTGTTCCAACTAGTGTGTTAGTGCAATCATGTAGCTATACCATTTATATCCATAACATTTATTTTGTTGTGGGTCTCCAATCAGTATACAGTACCTCATCTGGGGGCATCTTAAGTAGCAGGCAATACTACCATTGTTGAAACAAATCTATATTAAATAACTGAAGACACACATACCACGCTCAATAAATACAATTATTATCTTTCATTCACAGGACATCAGAGGCACTCCCCACCACATCATGAGGTAGTACCAGCCCAAGCTGAGGCTGTGGAGGCTGAACAGTCTGACTCAGACAGTGTCATCATTGGGGTCAGAAGGTAAGAAAATCCTAGTGAAAATGATTTGAATAGTTGCTCTCAGTACTTGGTGCATCGCATTCTTGATCCTCTGCAAGCACTCAGCTTCTGTAACATTGCTGTGTAAGGCAGTAGTTTAGCTCTGATTCTACACTCACAAGCCAGAACCTCCTTGTGGAAGATCAGAGGACATACCTTTGATGACCCCATACAACTCCTGTATGTGCAAGCATATGTACCTCTGCAATCAGTAAGGTGTTCTGCTAATGTCAATGTCAGTAGTTTTCTTGTGGCTGTCCACTCAAGGCACAACACCTGTTCAGTGGTGAATGGTTCATACCATGGGTGGCTTAGGAACTCCTAAGCATGCAAATGTCTGTACCATTCATGTCCATTACAGTACTTTTGTTGCAGCACTACAATCATGCCAAAGTACCAGTTTCCTTTTAACACCATTGCCTACCTCAAAACATCCAACTACTAAGTCTCTTAACTAAGCCCCATAACCTTGCTAAGTCCATGTGACTGAAAACTACATTAATTTGTGAACACCTCGTATTACAGCGTTGTTCCATTGATGTACATGACCTGACTTTTCCTGTACGTCATTAGCTGACTTTATCTGTACAAGTCCTCAGTGTTTAATTGCAATAAACTATGATAGGGTGATGCTGGGTTTACCCACGCCTGGTGTGGTTCAGTCATGAGACTGCAGTCCAAGTGACCAAACATCCAGCCGTGGTTAAATCCCAGCATCACCCACATCCTGGAGTGGTTTATTGCCATTATACAATGTGTTCCTTGTGTTTTTTGGTATAGAAAAATAAAGAAAAAGAAAATGTTTTCGCATTTGCAATCTTTTTTTATTAACTTTATCCTTATGCTAGAAACAATAGTTCTGTGGTCCCACTGTCAGCTTTCTCTAGAGTACTCATGATGTTAAATTGGTCCCCCTCCCCCATCCCTCCAGAGAACCATGTGCCTCCCCCCACATCTCTCGAGTCCTACAGATAGCCGTAGTGCAAACACCACTCTACTTGTACTGTCACTGTATACTAATCTTGTCAGACAAGATCAGGAGGAATCTGATTACATTGCCTGTCTCAAACAATACTAAAAGTCATTCTCCTATCTTGTACACATCTCCTATCAGAGACATATGTAATGAATGTTCACGCCTCTATTTTAGTAGTGTTTATGTACTAAGGAATTAGTATATTATTTGTTTAATCATTGATAAAATCTCACAACTCAAGTTGTCAGTACATGATTTACTGTGGTACATTGTACCATGCCAGAATCATAACATTAATAGATATATAACACAATAACAGCATTCTTTACCATGTACATGTTCCTATGATCCATATTAAACAATCCATTTATGTATTTTCTAGTGGTCGGAAGACCGTTGCCACACCACAGACATAGGTGAAGCAGGAGCCTGGCACCAGTGCTGGAACGTAGTGTTGTAACAGAAACACATACAGATGTCATTAACTGCTAAGGAAACTATTAGCACATGTTATATCCTAGGCTATGTTAACTCAGTCATTAAAGGTGTACATTTGATGTGCATGGCTTTACTTTTGCTGTGATTTACATCTCAGGGTACAGTATCTGGTCTGCAGTGAGCAGGAGGCATTGCCTCACTAAGTCCACGCAACTCCTCAGTGGCCTAACTTGTGACTAACTCCAATCAAGGAGCTGTACCATTTATTTACATGGCCTTTGTTTTCCTATGCCTCTCCACTCAGGATGCAGTACCTGTTCTGGGGGGGGTACATTTCCTGTCTAAGACCATACAACTCCTAACTATACAAACTTGTGTACACCTGCAATCAGAGAAGTGTACCAATGATGTACATGGCTTTAGTTTAGCTGTGGCTATCCACTCAGCATGCAGTACCTGATCTGTTGGGGTTGGAGGTATTGTGGCTGACGGCATGCAACTATGAACATTTCTAAGTTGTCTGTTCCTGCAACCAGGGAGGCATGCTGTTGATGTCCATGGACTTTGTTTTCCTGTGGCTCTCCACTCAGGATGCACCACCTTTTCTGGGGTGGGAGGAGAGGATTACCTAGATCAGCCCGTGCAACCCCTAACTATCCAAAGTTATATAAACTTACAATCACGTACGGATACCATTCATATCCATGGGTCAGTTTGAGTGTGGGTCTCCATTCAGAATGCAGCACATTATCATTGGGGGGGACCATTACATGGCTGACACCATCCAACTCCAAAATGTCTTAAGTTGTGCATTCCTGCAACCATGGACATCTACCAATGATGTCCATGGCATTCCTATTCCAGTGACTCTTCACTCAGCATTCACTACCTGGTTAGAGATGGCACTAGAACATTGCCTGTCTGAGCCTCTACAACTACTAACTTACCTAACTTGTGTACAGCAGGAATCAGGCAGGTGTACCATACATGTTTTCTTGTGAATCTCCACCAGGAAACAGTACTTTGCAAGTGCGGGGAAGTAGCCTCCAGTGTGACGCCATGTAACTACAAACTATTCTAAATTGTATCTTACTGCAATCACAGGTATGTACCATAGATGTTCATGGCCTTTCTTTACCTGTGACTCTCTACTCAGCATTCAGGACCTAGTCTGGGGAGGGGCATTGCCTATTTTACACGTACAACTCCTAAGTACTGTAACTTTTGTGTTGTTGATGTCCATAGCCTCAGTTCTGCTCTGCTTCTCCACTCAGGATGCAGAACCTGCTTGGAGGGTGGGGGGGATTCCTACCTGATATAATACAAGTCCTAAGTCTCCTAACTTCTCTGTTCCTACAATGAGTGACGCATACACTATATGTCCATAGCCTTTCTTTTTTTTTGTGGCTCTCCACTCAAGATGCAGTACCTGCTATGCTGCAGATGGCAGGGGGAGCAGTCAGGGGGCCTTGCCTACCACTGCTCATACAACTCCTAACTATAGTAATTTGTATGACTCGACAATCAGAGAAGTGTACCATAAATGTACATGATGTCACTTTCCTGTGGGTCCCCACTTAGCATACAGTACCTTATCTTGTGGGTGGGGGGAGTGGGAGTGAGCATGCATTGCATGGCTCAGGCCCCCCAACTCCTAACTTTTGTCCACCTGCAATCAAGGAGGTGTACCATTCATCTACATTGACCCAATATAGCTGTCACTGCATAGCCAAGATGCACTACCTGTCCACAGGGTGGAGGAGAGGCGAAGGGGGTCATTGCCGGACTGACAACAGACAGCTCCTCATTACCATAAGTTCTGTCTATTTTAACCAAAAATATGTATCTAAAACCGTTGTAAAGATATTGGCTCCAGAAACCACATCTCATGAGATTAAACAGAACCAGCAAAGTACACTTGTCACTGTTACATGTAAATAGATTTTTTTTTCTCTTTACAGATCTGCCATGGAGTAAGCGGTGCACTGTGCACTGCCGCTGTGTTCAGAGCCTCAAGTGCAATGTTGACTGTCTCCAAAAAGAAGTAGCAGGCCTGCGAGAGGGACAGGATCAAATACTGTCCCTCCTTAGAGCACAGCAGGCAACAGTCAGCCATATGCTCGAGCCTGTGGACACAGCAGCAGCTAGCAGTGCACAGATCAGCACTGCTTCACCTGCGAACATTTCATCCAGTCTCCCTGACCACTGATGGATGGCCTTAACAGCTTTCCCGGTGTTTCCCCCATGGCGCAACAGCCTTCACTCCCAGTGCCCCTCCACATGAATCCAGCTTCCTGCCTGAGTTGCCTCAAGCAGCAGCACACCTCCCTCAGAACAATTTAAGTGAAATAAATGTTTTGTCTTTTATAATAATTTTAATTTACACTGCATAAAAAAATAACACAATTTAAAAAAAGGTTTTATAATGAATATTTATTTTTACAGAAGAAATGTATATATTTTTTCAAAA
Organism: Neoceratodus forsteri; assembly: GCA_016271365.2. Lineage (NCBI taxonomy): Eukaryota > Metazoa > Chordata > Ceratodontiformes > Ceratodontidae > Neoceratodus > Neoceratodus forsteri. The sequence goes on from CM057449.1 coordinate 1,746,909,062, forward strand.
TTATGTTACAAAGATGATTTTTTATGTTCTTTTAAAAAATCTTTACTCAAAATCAAAGTTTAAAAATGAATATTGTTTACAAAATGTATCAGTTTTTTCTAAATCTTGCACAAATCATAAAAAAATGTTGCTTTCTTATACTTTAATACAATAATTGTTTACAAGAAGCATTTATTAATATTTTCTTAAAAAAATAGTTTTTCTTCTACAGTTTTTAACGCATGACTATTCTGCATAGCTACTGCCATTCTAACTTGTTTGTATGCCATAGGAAACCACAAACAACATTTTTTACATTGCCTGACTTTCACAATGGGTCTCAACTCAGGGCATAGTACCTGGTCAGGGAGGGCATTGCCTAGCTAATGCCGTGCAACTCCTAACTATATTAACATTTGTGTTCCTGCAGTCAGGAAGGTCTGCTATTGATCTCCATGACCTCAGTTTAACAATGGGTCTCCATTCAGGGTGCAGTACCCAATCAAGGGAGGTGGGACATTGCCTGGCTAACGCCATGCAACCCCTAACTGTCCTAACTTGTGTGTTCCTGCAATCAAAGTGGTGTACTGTTTATCTTCATGCCCTCACTTTTACCATGACTCTCCACTCAGGATACAGTTTCTGATCTGACGGGGGTATTGCCTGGCTGATACCATGCAACTCCTAACTGCCCTGACTTGTGTGTTCCTACAACCAGGGAGGTGCACCATCAATGTCCATAGACTTTCTTTTCCTATCACACTCCACTCAGGATGCACTACCTGGTCTGGGGGTGGATGGCATTGCCTGGCTGATGCCATGCAACTCCTAACTGTTTCAACTTGTGTGTTACTGCAGTCATGGAGCTGTACTGTTACTATTGACAACCTTTGTTTTCCTGTTAGTCTGCACTCAGGATGCAGTACCTGCTGTGCTGGAGGGGGCATTGCCTGGCTGATGTCATGCATCTGCTAGCTCTTCTAACATGTGTCCTCCTGCAAACAGGGATGTATATCATTAATGTCTATAGCCTTTGCTTCCTGTGGATCTCCACTCAGGATACAGTACCTGCTGTGCGTGTCTGTGGCAGACGGGGCATTGCCTGGCTGATGCCATGCAACTCCTAGCTGTCCTAACTTGTGTGTCCCTACAACCACAGAGGTGCACCATTATTGTCTATGGACTTTTTTCCTGTGACTCTCCACTCAGGATGCACTACCTGCCCTGGATGGGGCATTGCCTACCTGACACCATACAACTCCTAACTGTCCAACTAGTGTGTCTCCATAATGATGGAGCTGTATCATTTATATCCATAACATTTCTTTCCCTGTGGGTCTCCACTCAGGATGCAGTACCTGATGTGTGTGGGGGGCATTGCTTGGCTGACGTCGTGCAATTCCTAACTGTCCTAGGTTTTATGCCCCTGCAACCACAAAGGTGCACCACTGAAGTCTATATACTTTCTTTTCCTGTGACTCTCCACTTAGGATACACTACCTAGCCTGGGAGGTGCAGGGGGCATTGCCTGACTAACACTGTACAACTCCTAACTGTCCCAGCTAGTGTATAACTGCAATCATGGAGCTGTACCATTTATATACATAGCCTTTATTTTCCTGTGAGTCTCCACCCAGGATGCAGTACCTGATCTGGGAGGGGGGATTGCCTGGCTGATGCCATGGAACCCCAAACTGTCCTAAGCTGTGTACCCCTGCAACCACAAAGGTGCACCATTGATGTCTATGGACTTTCTTTTCCTGTGACTCTCCACTCAGGATGCACTATCGTGCCTGGAAGGGGGGAGCATTGCCTAGCTGACACTGTGCAACGTCTAACTGTCCCAACTGGTGTGTTACTGCAATCATGGAACTGTACCATTGACATCCATAATCTTTTTTTTCCTATGAGTCTTAACTCAGGATGCAGTACCTGCTCTTGGGGGGAGGGGGGATTACCTGGCTGACGCTGTGCAACTCCTAACTGTCCTAACATGTGTTCTGCAACCACAATGTGTGCCATTGATGTCTATTGCCTTTCTTTTCCTGTGAGTCTCCACCAGGATGCACTATCTGACCTGTGGGGGCATTGCCTAGCTGACACCTGCAACTCCTAAGTGTCACAAGTAGTCTGTTACTACAAGCATGGACCTGAACCATTTATATCCATAACCCTTCTTTTTGACAATGAGGACTATAAATAGTAAATGAATTTGGTGGTGGGGGTGCAGGTCTTTTGGGCCCTGCACTCCCACAAGACGATTTGTTTTGTGACATAGTAATGGTAACTGCAACGCAAATGGAAGCGCTAACGGTTACACACATGGTGATGCAAACATAAATGGTAAAGCAAACATTAATAGAAACACAAGCACAAACTGACACCAAAGGAAACAAACAGAAATGCAAATGCAACCGCATATGTAAACGCTTACCACCATGCTACCTGGCCTGGGAGGGTGGGGGGTATTGCCTACCTCACAATATGCAACTGCTGACTGTACAAACTAGTGTGTTACTGCAGTCATGGAGCTGTACCGTTTATATCCATAGCCTTTATTTTCCTGTGGGTCTCCACTCAGGAAGCACTACCTGATCTGTGGGGGGGGGGCATTGCCTGGCTGACATCATGCAACCCCTAACTGTCCTAACTTGTCCAACCCTGCAACCACAAAGGTGCACCATTGATGCCTACGGACTTTCTTTTCCTGTGACTCTCCACTCAGGATGCACTACCTGGCCTGGAAGGGGGGGATTGCCTGGCTGATGCCGTGCAATTCCTAATTGTCCTAACATTTGTGCCCCTGCAACCACAAAGGTGCACCATTGTTGTCTATAGGCTTTCTTTTCCTGTGAGTCTCCCCTCAGGATGCACTACCTGGCCTTTGGGGGGGGCATTGCCTAGCTGACACCATGCAACTCCTAAGTGTCCCAACTGGTGTTACTGCGATCATGGAGCTGTACCATTTATATCCATAACCTTTCTTTCCTGTGAGTCTCCATTCAGGATGCAGTACCTGCTCGGGCGGCATTGTCTGGCTGACACTGTACAACTCCTAACTGTCCCAACTAGTGTGTTACTGAAATTATGGAGCTGTACCATTTATATCCATAACTTTATTTTCCTGTGGATCTCCACTCAGGATGCAGTACCTGATCTGAGGGGGCATTGCCTGGCTGATGCTGTGTGACTCCTAAGTCCCCTAAGTTCTGTGTCCCTGGAACCTCGAAGGTGAACCAATGATGTCTATGGACTTTCTTTTACTGTGACTCTGTACTCAGGATGTACTGCCTGGCCTGGGAAAGGGGGAAGGGGGCATTGCCTAGCTGACACCGTCCATCTCCTAACTGTTCCAACCAGTGTGTTACTGCAACCATGAATCTGTACCATTTATATCCATAACCTTTCTTCTTTTATTTATTTTATTTAGTTAGTTTTTGTTGACCAGGTAAGTGCACTAGACAAATCCTGCCTATTTTCAGGCATGACCAGGGAGAGGGGGATACAGATGAATGCCAACTGACCTTAAACCAGATTAAGCTGTTGGTGGTTTTTTCAGTGAATGAGGGATATTTGGCCAGGACACTGGGGAAATTCCCCTACTCTTTTCGATAAGTGCCATGGAATCTTTAACATCCACCTGAACTACCACCAATCCAGGAAGATGGGACCTCAGTTTAACATCTCATCCAAAAGATGGCACCTCAGAAGTGCAGCACCCTCTCATGCTGCACTACAGTGTCAGTACTGGGATATTAACCCAAGTGCCAGGTGGGAACTGAACCCATGGCCTTCTGATCTCCCGGCTTCAGAGGTGAGTGTGCTACCTACTGAGCCATTGACACTGACTTTTCCTCTGTGTCTACACTCATGATGCAGTACCTGATCTGGCGGGGTCATTGCCTGGCTGACACTGTGCAACCCCTAACTGTCCCAACTTGTGTGCCCCTACATCCACATAGGTGCACCGTTGATGTCTATGGATTTTCTTTTCCTGTGACTCTCCACTCTGGATGCACTACCTGGCATGGGGGGGACATTGCCTACCTGACACCATGCAACTCCTAACTGTCCCAACTAGTGTGTTACTGCAATCATGGATCTGTACTCTTTATATCCATAACCTTTGTTTTCCTGTGAGTCTCCACCCAGGATGCAGTACCTGCTCGAGGGGGGGCATTGCCTACCTGACACCATGCAACTCCTACCTGTCCCAACTAGTCAGTTACGTCAATCATGGATCTGTACTATTTATATCCATAGCCTTTATTTTCCTGTGAGTCTCCACCCAGAATGCAGTACCTGCTCGGGGGGGGGCATTGCCTATCTGACACCGTGCAACTCCTCACTGTCCAAACTAGTGTGTTACTGCAATCATGGAGCTCTACCATTTATTTCCATAACCTTTATTTTCCTGTGGTTCTCCACTCAGGATGCAGTACCTGACCGGGGGGGCATTGCCTAGCTGACACCATGCAACTCCTAACTATCCCAACTAGTGTGTTACTGCAATCATGGAGCTGTACCATTTATATCCATAACCTTTTTTCCCTGTGAGTCTCCACTCAGTATGCAGTACCTACTGGTGGGGAGGCGCATTGCCTGTCTGACACCTTACAACTCCTAACTGTTCCAACTAGTGTGTTAGTGCAATCATGTAGCTATACCATTTATATCCATAACATTTATTTTGTTGTGGGTCTCCAATCAGTATACAGTACCTCATCTGGGGCATCTTAAGTAGCAGGCAATACTACCATTGTTGAAACAAATCTATATTAAATAACTGAAGACACACATACCACGCTCAATAAATACAATTATTATCTTTCATTCACAGGACATCAGAGGCACTCCCCACCACATCATGAGGTAGTACCAGCCCAAGCTGAGGCTGTGGAGGCTGAACAGTCTGACTCAGACAGTGTCATCATTGGGGTCAGAAGGTAAGAAAATCCTAGTGAAAATGATTTGAATAGTTGCTCTCAGTACTTGGTGTGCATCGCATTCTTGATCCTCTGCAAGCACTCAGCTTCTGTAACATTGCTGTGTAAGGCAGTAGTTTAGCTCTGATTCTACACTCACAAGCCAGAACCTCCTTGTGGAAGATCAGAGGACATACCCTTGATGACCCCATACAACTCCTGTATGTGCAAGCATATGTACCTCTGCAATCAGTAAGGTGTTCTGCTAATGTCAATGTCAGTAGTTTTCTTGTGGCTGTCCACTCAAGGCACAACACCTGTTCAGTGGTGAATGGTTCATACCATGGGTGGCGCCAGGGAACTCCTAAGCATGCAAATGTCTGTACCATTCATGTCCATTACAGTACTTTTGTTGCAGCACTACAATCATGCCAAAGTACCAGTTTCCTTTTAACACCATTGCCTACCTCAAAACATCCAACTACTAAGTCTCTTAACTAAGCCCCATAACCTTGCTAAGTCCATGTGACTGAAAACTACATTAATTTGTGAACACCTCGTATTACAGCGTTGTTCCATTGATGTACATGACCTGACTTTTCCTGTACGTCATTAGCTGACTTTATCTGTACAAGTCCTCAGTGCCTTAATTAAGCAATAAACCATGACAGGGTGTGGGTGATGCTGGGTTTACCCACGCCTGGTGTGGTTCAGTCATGAGACTGCAGTCCAAGTGACCAAACATCCAGCCGTGGTTAAATCCCAGCATCACCCACATCCTGGAGTGGTTTATTGCCATTATACAATGTGTTCCTTGTGTTTTTTGGTATAGAAAAATAAAGAAAAAGAAAATGTTTTCGCATTTGCAATCTTTTTTTATTAACTTTATCCTTATGCTAGAAACAATAGTTCTGTGGTCCCACTGTCAGCTTTCTCTAGAGTACTCATGATGTTAAATTGGTCCCTCCCCCATCCCTCCAGAGAACCATGTGCCTCCCCACATCTCTCGAGTCCTACAGATAGCCGTAGTGCAAACACCACTCTACTTGTACTGTCACTGTATACTAATCTTGTCAGACAAGATCAGGAGGAATCTGATTACATTGCCTGTCTCAAACAATACTAAAAGTCATTCTCCTATCTTGTACACATCTCCTATCAGAGACATATGTAATGAATGTTCACGCCTCTATTTTAGTAGTGTTTATGTACTAAGGAATTAGTATATTATTTGTTTAATCATTGATAAAATCTCACAACTACAAGTTGTCAGCAGGCACATGATTTACTGTGGTACATTGTACCATGCCAGAATCATAACATTAATAGATATATAACACAATAACAGCATTCTTTACCATGTACATGTTCCTATGATCCATATTAAACAATCCATTTATGTATTTTCTAGTGGTCGGGAAGACCGTTGCCACACCACAGACATAGGTGAAGCAGGAGCCTGGCACCAGTGCTGAACGTAAGTGTTGTAACAGAAACACATACAGATGTCATTAACTGCTAAGGAAACTATTAGCACATGTTATATCCTAGGCTATGTTAACTCAGTCATTAAAGGTGTACATTTGATGTGCATGGCTTTACTTTTGCTGTGATTTACATCTCAGGGTACAGTATCTGGTCTGCAGTGAGCAGGAGGCATTGCCTCACTAAGTCCACGCAACTCCTCAGTGGCCTAACTTGTGACTAACTCCAATCAAGGAGCTGTACCATTTATTTACATGGCCTTTGTTTTCCTATGCCTCTCCACTCAGGATGCAGTACCTGTTCTGGGGGGGGTACATTTCCTGTCTAAGACCATACAACTCCTAACTATACAAACTTGTGTACACCTGCAATCAGAGAAGTGTACCAATGATGTACATGGCTTTAGTTTAGCTGTGGCTATCCACTCAGCATGCAGTACCTGATCTGTTGGGGTTGGGAGGTATTCTGTGGCTGACGGCATGCAACTATGAACATTTCTAAGTTGTCTGTTCCTGCAACCAGGGAGGCATGCTGTTGATGTCCATGGACTTTGTTTTCCTGTGGCTCTCCACTCAGGATGCACCACCTTTTCTGGGGTGGGAGGAGAGGATTACCTAGATCAGCCCGTGCAACCCCTAACTATCCAAAGTTATATAAACTTACAATCACGCACGGATACCATTCATATCCATGGGTCAGTTTGAGTGTGGGTCTCCATTCAGAATGCAGCACATTATCATTGGGGACCATTACATGGCTGACACCATCCAACTCCAAAATGTCTTAAGTTGTGCATTCCTGCAACCATGGACATCTACCAATGATGTCCATGGCATTCCTATTCCAGTGACTCTTCACTCAGCATTCACTACCTGGTTAGAGATGGCACTAGAACATTGCCTGTCTGAGCCTCTACAACTACTAACTTACCTAACTTGTGTACAGCAGGAATCAGGCAGGTGTACCATACATGTTTTCTTGTGAATCTCCACTCAGGAAACAGTACCTTTGCAAGTGCGGGGAAGTAGCCTTGCCAGTGTGACGCCATGTAACTACAAACTATTCTAAATTGTATCTTACTGCAATCACAGGTATGTACCATAGATGTTCATGGCCTTTCTTTACCTGTGACTCTCTACTCAGCATTCAGGACCTAGTCTGGGGGGGAAGGGGCATTGCCTATTTTACACCGTACAACTCCTAAGTACTGTAACTTTTGTGTTGTTGATGTCCATAGCCTCAGTTCTGCTCTGCTTCTCCACTCAGGATGCAGAACCTGCTTGGAGGGTGGGGGGGATTCCTACCTGATATAATACAAGTCCTAAGTCTCCTAACTTCTCTGTTCCTACAATGAGTGACGATACACTATATGTCCATAGCCTTTCTTTTTTTGTGGCTCTCCTCCAAGATGCAGTACCTGCTATGCTGCAGATGGCAGGGAGCAGTCAGGGGCCTTGCCTACCACTGCTCATACAACTCCTAACTATAGTAATTTGTATGACTCGACAATCAGAGAAGTGTACCATAAATGTACATGATGTCACTTTCCTGTGGGTCCCCACTTAGCATACAGTACCTTATCTTGTGGGTGGGGAGTGGGAGTGAGCATGCATTGCATGGCTCAGGCCCCCAACTCCTAACTTTTGTCCACCTGCAATCAAGGAGGTGTACCATTCATTCTACATTGACCCAATATAGCTGTCACTGCATAGCCAAGATGCACTACCTGTCCACAGGGGGAGGAGAGGCGAAGGGGTCATTGCCGACTGACAACAGACAGCTCCTCATTACCATAAGTTCTGTCTATTTTAACCAAAATATGTATCTAAAACCGTTGTAAAGATATTGGCTCCAGAAACCACATCTCATGAGATTAAACAGAACCAGCAAAGTACACTTGTCACTGTTACATGTAAATAGATTTTTTTTCTCTTTACAGATCTGCCATGGAGTAAGCGGTGCACTGTGCACTGCCGCTGTGTTCAATGAGCCTCAAGTGCAATGTTGACTGTCTCCAAAAAGAAGTAGCAGGCCTGCGAGAGGGACAGGATCAAATACTGTCCCTCCTTAGAGCACAGCAGGCAACAGTCAGCCATATGCTCGAGCCTGTGGACACAGCAGCAGCTAGCAGTGCACAGATCAGCACTGCTTCACCTGCGAACATTTCATCCAGTCTCCCTGACCACTGATGGATGGCCTTAACAGCTTTCCCGGTGTTTCCCCCATGGCGCAACAGCCTTCACTCCCAGTGCCCCTCCACATGAATCCAGCTTCCTGCCTGAGTTGCCTCAAGCAGCAGCACACCTCCCTCAGAACAATTTAAGTGAAATAAATGTTTTGTCTTTTATAATAATTTTAATTTACACTGCATAAAAAAATAACACAATTTAAAAAAAGGTTTTATAATGAATATTTATTTTTACAGAAGAAATGTATATATTTTTTCAAAATTATGTTACAAAGATGATTTTTTATGTTCTTTTAAAAATCTTTACTCAAAATCAAAGTTTAAAATGAATATTGTTTACAAAATGTATCAGTTTTTCTAAATCTTGCACAAATCATAAAAAAATGTTGCTTTCTTATACTTTAATACAATAATTGTTTACAAGAAGCATTTATTAATATTTTCTTAAAAAATAGTTTTCTTCTACAGTTTTAACGCATGACTATTCTGCATAGCTACTGCCATTCTAACTTGTTTGTATGCCATAGAAACCACAAACAACATTTTTTACATTGCCTGACTTTCACAATGGGTCTCAACTCAGGGCATAGTACCTGGTCAGGGAGGGCATTGCCTAGCTAATGCCGTGCAACTCCTAACTATATTAACATTTGTGTTCCTGCAGTCAGGAAGGTCTGCTATTGATCTCCATGACCTCAGTTTAACAATGGGTCTCCATTCAGGGTGCAGTACCCAATCAAGGGAGGTGGGACATTGCCTGGCTAACGCCATGCAACCCCTAACTGTCCTAACTTGTGTGTTCCTGCAATCAAAGTGGTGTACTGTTTATCTTCATGCCCTCACTTTTACCATGACTCTCCACTCAGGATACAGTTTCTGATCTGACGGGGGTATTGCCTGGCTGATACCATGCAACTCCTAACTGCCCTGACTTGTGTGTGTTCCTACAACCAGGAGGTGCACCATCAATGTCCATAGACTTTCTTTTCCTATCACACTCCACCAGGATGCACTACCTGGTCTGGGGTGGATGGCATGCCTGGCTGATGCCATGCAACTCCTAACTGTTTCAACTTGTGTGTTACTGCAGTCATGGAGCTGTACTGTTACTATTGACAACCTTTGTTTTCCTGTTAGTCTGCACTCAGGATGCAGTACCTGCTGTGCTGGAGGGGGCATTGCCTGGCTGATGTCATGCATCTGCTAGCTCTTCTAACATGTGTCCTCCTGCAAACAGGGATGTATATCATTAATGTCTATAGCCTTTGCTTCCTGTGGATCTCCACTCAGGATACAGTACCTGCTGTGCGTGTCTGTGGCAGACGGGGCATTGCCTGGCTGATGCCATGCAACTCCTAGCTGTCCTAACTTGTGTGTCCCTACAACCACAGAGGTGCACCATTATTGTCTATGGACTTTTTTTTCCTGTGACTCTCCACTCAGGATGCACTACCTGCCCTGGATGGGGCATTGCCTACCTGACACCATACAACTCCTAACTGTCCCAACTAGTGTGTCTCCATAATGATGGAGCTGTATCATTTATATCCATAACATTTCTTTCCCTGTGGGTCTCCACTCAGGATGCAGTACCTGATGTGTGTGGGGGGCATTGCTTGGCTGACGTCGTGCAATTCCTAACTGTCCTAGGTTTTATGCCCCTGCAACCACAAAGGTGCACCACTGAAGTCTATATACTTTCTTTTCCTGTGACTCTCCACTTAGGATACACTACCTAGCCTGGGAGTGCAGGGGCATTGCCTGACTAACACTGTACAACTCCTAACTGTCCCAGCTAGTGTATAACTGCAATCATGGAGCTGTACCATTTATATACATAGCCTTTATTTTCCTGTGAGTCTCCACCCAGGATGCAGTACCTGATCTGGGAGGGGGATTGCCTGGCTGATGCCATGGAACCCCAAACTGTCCTAAGCTGTGTACCCTGCAACCACAAAGGTGCACCATTGATGTCTATGGACTTTTTTCCTGTGACTTCCACTCAGGATGCACTATCGTGCCTGGAAGGGGGGAGCATTGCCTAGCTGACACTGTGCAACGTCTAACTGTCCCAACTGGTGTGTTACTGCAATCATGGAACTGTACCATTGACATCCATAATCTTTTTTTTCCTATGAGTCTTAACTCAGGATGCAGTACCTGCTCTTGGGGGGAGGGGGGATTACCTGGCTGACGCTGTGCAACCCCTAACTGTCCTAACATGTGTGCTTCTGCAACCACAATGGTGTGCCATTGATGTCTATTGCCTTTCTTTTCCTGTGAGTCTCCACTCAGGATGCACTATCTGACCTGTGGGGGGGGCATTGCCTAGCTGACACCGTGCAACTCCTAAGTGTCACAAGTAGTCTGTTACTACAAGCATGGACCTGAACCATTTATATCCATAACCCTTCTTTTTGACAATGAGGACTATAAATAGTAAATGAATTTGGTGGTGGGGGTGCAGGTCTTTTGGGCCCTGCACTCCCACAAGACGATTTGTTTTGTGACATAGTAATGGTAACTGCAACGCAAATGGAAGCGCTAACGGTTACACACATGTGATGCAAACATAAATGGTAAAGCAAACATTAATAGAAACACAAGCACAAACTGACACCAAAGGAAACAAACAGAAATGCAAATGCAACCGCATATGTAAACGCTTACCACCATGCTACCTGGCCTGGGAGGTGGAGGGTATTGCCTACCTCACAATATGCAACTGCTGACTGTACAAACTAGTGTTACTGCAGTCATGGAGCTGTACCGTTTATATCCATAGCCTTTATTTTCCTGTGGGTCTCCACTCAGGAAGCACTACCTGATCTGTGGGGGGGGGGCATTGCCTGGCTGACATCATGCAACCCCTAACTGTCCTAACTTGTCCAACCCTGCAACCACAAAGGTGCACCATTGATGCCTACGGACTTTCTTTTCCTGTGACTCTCCACTCAGGATGCACTACCTGGCCTGGAAGGGGGGGATTGCCTGGCTGATGCCGTGCAATTCCTAATTGTCCTAACATTTGTGCCCCTGCAACCACAAAGGTGCACCATTGTTGTCTATAGGCTTTCTTTTCCTGTGAGTCTCCCCTCAGGATGCACTACCTGGCCTTTGGGGGGGGCATTGCCTAGCTGACACCATGCAACTCCTAAGTGTCCCAATAATGTGTTACTACAGTCATGGACCTGAACCATTTATATCAATAACCCTTCTTTTTGAGAATCAGGACTATAAATAGTGAATGAATCTGGTGGTGGGAGTGCGGTCCTTTCGGGCCCCACGCTCCCATGACATGATTTGTTTTGTGACATAGTAATGGTAACTCCAATGCAAATGAAAGTGCTAATGGTTATGAACATGGTGATGCAAACATAAATGGTAAAGCAAACATTAATAGAAACATAAGCGGAAACTGGCGCCAAAGGAAACAGAAACGGAAATGCAAGCGCTAATGGTTACGCACATGGTAACGCAAATGTAAATGGTAATGCAAATGTTAATAGAAATGCAAGTGCAAAGTCACACCAAAGCAAACAGTGACACAAACAGAGACGCGAGCACGTACGGAAATGCAAGTGGCAATGCACACGGTCATGGTACCGCTATTGTAGATGCAAATGTTAACTGTTACAGCAACAATCACACCAAAGGGAACAGAAACAGAAAGGTAAATGCAAGTGCGTAGAGAAATGAAAAGCGTAACATGCACAGTCACCGTACCACAAATGCAAATGGTAACAGTAACAGCAAAAATAACACCAAAGGAAACAGATAAGGAAAGGCAAATGCAAGCACGTATGAAAACGCAAACCGTAACATGCACGGTCATGGTACTGCAATTGGAAAAGCAAATGGTAACAGTAACAGCTAAAATAATGCCAAAAGAAACAGAAACGGAATCAAGAACACAAGCAGATACAGAAATGCAAACTGTTATGCACACAGTCACGTACCACAATTATAAACTCTAATGGCAATGGTAACAATAATGCCAAAGGAAACAGAAAGGCAAATGCAAGCACGTACAGAAATGCAAACTGTAATGCGCAGAGTCATGGTACTGCAATTGGAAATGCAAATGGTAATGGTAACAGCAACAATAATGTCAAAGGAAACAGAAATGCAAATGCAAGCGTGTATGGAAATGCAAACCATAACTTGCATGGGCACGGGAACACAATTGGAAACGCAAATGGTAACGGTAACAACAATGATGATGCAAAACAAAAGACAAACGCAAACTCAAATGGAAGGGCAGCCACAAACACAAATGGTAGTGTGCACGGTGATGCAATGTGAAACACAAACAGCAACAGTACTGTAGACACACATGGTAAGAGTAACGCAAATGCAAGTGCAAACAGAAACACAAAGGATAACACACACAGTGGTGTGCAGGAGCAGCTAAAACAAGCGGATGTGAAAAAGTAAGTGGAAACGCTACGTGTAACAGTAAGTGGAGTGCACACCCTGGTTTTCCCCCCAACAGCTGCATAGAGAAACACACAGATTACAAAGAATGTATGCATAATAATGGGGCTTGGAGCAGAACATGAGGAGTTGGAATACTAAATTGCTTATATCTCAGGAGCTATATGACGTAGAAAAAAATTTAAAATTTCGTATGAATTATGACCTTACTGGCTAGTTTTGCACTTAGCTGCCATTTTTTCCTGATGAAAAGTCTGTATTGTGTACCATTTTTGAGATACTGGCCCTGTAAGGAGCGACGGATGCTGCAATGTTAGTCAATGGGGAAAAGTGTCAACTTTGGAGTACCATGACTTTGCATCCCTGCAATATTTTTTCACCAAACCATGACAAGGCACATCTTTGAGATGTTGGCTTTCTTCCCTCCAAATTTCAGCCCAAAAGACTGAACCATTCTTTTTGCAGCAGGGTGGCAAACAATTCCTGTCATTTTGGCCATAGTGTTGAAAAGTAGTGTCGTGATTTGCGACTCCTTTCACAAAAAAGTGCAACAGTGTCGCAGGTGCAACACTACTTTTTCCAAAAATTTGAAAAATATATTTCTGGGGTGTTTAACCCCAAAATAAAGACATGCCTAGCATACTCAGGACTCGACTAGGTAAACACAAAAAGAATTATGTCCCTAGATGGTCCCAATTTTAAATGCCAAGCATTTCTGTAATCAGTAACTGAAAACAAAATGGCAGATTTGCGACACTACTATGGTCATTTGTGACACTAAAAAGTGCATTTGCGACACTGTCAAACTTTTTGTTACCTTTTCCCATTGACTATAATGGGAAAATTGTTTTTTGAATAATTTAGAACTGTTTAATATTTTTTCCCAACATCTTCAAAAGGGACATCAGGGATCCTGGCTGCAGGGACCCTGGCTGCATGTTCCCTGAAGTGTTTGGACTGGTCACATAAACTGTGCGACCTGTAGGCGCAAGCAAAGAATGCACAAAAAATGTAAATGTGACCCAGAATATCGCTTAATAACTCCACAGCTGTATATCTGACCAGTACAAAAGGTGGCAGATCCCACAATCAATGGTTACGCCCTGTGCCTGCCAAAATTCAGGCAGATCCGTTGAATGGTGGCAGAGTTATTAAGGTGCAAATTTTCACCATTTAACCTTATATGGGGTACTCTACCATGATATATATATATATATATATATATATATATATATATATATACATATGCTAATTTTTCTTCAAGGAACCTTAGGGATAATATCCCTGTTTTCAGTAAGGATACCCTGTACAGAAACACTACAAACATATAACAATACTGTACAAACAATCTATACAATTCATAAATATATACACAGGCAGTTTCTACAGCTTTAAAAGGGGAAGAACACAGTTACAAGGTCTATAAAAAGTCAAGTCGACCGTGTATATATATCATTGTACAAAACTTTGTTAATGCACCATTATGGTTGAAGAATCAAAAGTAGGGAAATACGACCTTAGGGTTCTCAAGTCTAAGACCCCACCCCTACCATGCATGCAGCAACAGAGAGGCGCAAGGGGATAATATTTTAGGAGTTTGTGAAGCCTAATGCTGACCCCATTCTCCTATGCTGTACCCATCTTACCTTGCTACTATGGCGGAATGGGTGAGCATTAGGTCTAAAACCCCAAAACACACCCAATGGACCCTGTGCTTCAACCCCCCATAACTGTCCTTATGTCACAATGGGAGTGCAGGGCCCAAAGACCCCTGAGCTTTCATGCTCTGTGATGTTCCTTATTTTACTGTGGGAGTGCAGTGTCCTTTGGACCCGGTGCACCCATCCCTCCATAGATGCATGACCAAATTATCAGTATAGATATCTTATTACCCCAGCACATGTACCCAGTAGAGAAAATTTTCAAATCCCTCCCAAAACATAATTCTGCGCAACTGCAACTCCATTCCACACCACAAGTGCAAAAACACATTTGGGTCAGGATTTGAAAAAGTGATAGATTTAGGATTTTTGGATATTCTGTATCTCAAAAACCACAAAACAGATTCACATGACATTTGGCACATTAAGAGAACTACGCCCTAGATATTATGCATGCCAACTTTCTTGCAGATCTGTTGAATGGTTCCAAAGTTATTACGGTTCAGACAGTTACAAAATGTGCACAAATAATACAAAATGTGTGCAAATAAAAGTAGTAAATTCAGGATTATTTGACACGCTATCTCAAAAACCAAAAAAAACAGATTTACACAAAATTCAGCATATTCAGAGACCTGCACAAAGCAATTATGCATGTTAAATTTTGTGAACATCTGTTAAACGGTTCCAAAGTTATTACAGTTCAAACATTTAAAAAAGTGCATAAATAATATTACAAAATGTGCACAAAAGAAATGTGCTCAAACAAAAAAAACTTTCGTGCCTGACATATAAATTAACAGATTAATATTTTTTTCGCCAAACCTTCAAAAGGCACATCTGTGAACCAAATGCTTTCTACCCTGAACATTTCAGACCCCAGCCTAAAACCATTTCTGAGATACAGGTGGACAAAGAAATGACAAAATAGTGGTAAATTAAGGATTATATGATACTCTGTATCTCAAAAACAAAAAAGGGATTCACATGAAATTTGGCATGCCAAGAGACCAACACATAGAGATTATGCATTCCCAATTTCATGCATATCCATGGACAGTTCCAAAGTTATTAAGGTTCCAAAATTCAGGTTTAACGTAGAAGTTTGCACTAAACCCTAATATAGTAGCACTATATCGTCATTGCAAAAAACTGTTACTGCATCAGTTAGGGATGAACCGACAAAAGTAGGGAAATGAGGCATTAAGACTGACACTCTAACACCCCCACCCTACCACTCCACCCCATCCCCACCCTCCATAGACCAACAGGTGATGGGGTGTGCCTTGGGGTCATCAGCCCTAACTCTCACCCCATTCCATGTGTAAGAAAGCTGACATGGTCAGTATAAGAGATTGGGGTGAGTCTTAGGCCTGATGACCCCAAGGCACACCCTGTCACCTGTTGGCCTGTTGGAGGGTGGGGTGGTAGGGTGAGGGGGTATTAGGGTGTCCACCCTAACACCTCATTTCCCTACTTTTTGTTGCTTTAACCCTAACAGATGCATTAATAAAGTTTTTTGCAATGAATTTCCTTGCTCTTTGAGAATGTGTAATCTTATCCTTTTATGATTTTGGGAGCTCAGGGTCCTTTGTGCCCTGCGCTCCCATGGTATCAGTGTACAGACATTGTCATGAACTGTCATCTCCCTGTGGGAACACAGGGCCCTCTGGACCCAGTGCTCCCAGTATTGCATAATGGACGGATCTGCAGTCCCATTACTGTATAATGGTATCCATATGTGGGAGTAATTGTAGAGATGCAGAGCAGGCCTAGACACGTTCTAAGTTAGCCTTGTGCTGCAAATGGCAGAATATCTCAGTAACCATAGCAACTTTTGAAATAATTCCACTGCAGTTGTAATCATGGACTGGTAACCTGCATGCATGCTTAGGTGTACTAAGCTGCTATTAGTGAAAAATTTGTATCTTGAACCATTTTCAAGATACAGGCCACATGTAGGTGCCGCATTCACCACAGTGTTATCCTAGTTGAAATTTCTCAACTTCAGAATGCCATTAGTATGGAACCAATGCAAATTTTTACATCAAACCAGCATAAGTCACATCTATAGGACAACCCATTTGAACCCTACAAATGTCAAGCCAAAAATCCTAACCGTTTCTTTGTAGTGAACTGGCAAAGAAACAGCAGCCTTTAAAAATCCCTGTTTGTGAGCTGTCAAAATCCCTGTTCATGAGAAATCCCTGTTCGCAAGGTAGAGCCATCTGGTTGTCCCCTCAGGAACAGGGATTTTGACACCTCATGAACAGGGATTTTGACAGCTCACGAACAGGGATTCCTTTTTATAATCCCTATTCATCAGTTGTCAAAATCCCCGTTTGTGAGAAATCCCTGTTCATGAGGCAGAGTCATCTGGTCATTCTCTAGTGAACAGGGATTGTGACAGCTCATGAACAGGGATTCTGACACCTCACAAACAAGGATCGGAGGCGAGTCACAAACAGGGATTTTCAAATTTAAATACAGATATTTTGTGACTAAACTAAGCTAAACAGAACCAGACCATGGGTTTGTAAAGACTGTCGCCCTGAACACAACCCATACTTCAATCTCTACAGAAGACATCTATGGGGAAAGTTACAATGTTTTGTTTTTTTAATAAAATTGAAAACAAAATGGCAGCTCGCGGACAGGGAATTTTTCATAGGAACAGGGATTTAATGAATCCCCATTTGTGAACTGTCAAAATCCCTGTTCATGAGCCCGAATCCTTGTTTGAAGCTGTGCAGCTATCCAAAAGACTGAACTGAGCATGATCAGATCCCAAAATTTTAAAACTGAATAACTTTGGAACGGATTAGTATATTTTCACCAAACCAATGATGTCCTATTCTTTGGGGTTAACTCTTTCTACCCTGGAAAGCTCAGGCCACAATTTCAAATGGTATGTGTGCAGCATGATCAGGAAAAATCAGGAAAAATGGTTGGAAAAAAGTGACTTTTACACTTTTCCACTATGTGCTGCACACAATATGCTCATGATCATAACAAAACTTGGCACATCAAGAGATGTACCCCATGGGGCTGCACGTACCAAATTTCATACACATCTGTTGAACAGTTACGAAGTTATTAAAGTGCAAAATTTGGGGTTTAACATTAAACTGCTTACTCAACCCAAACTTTATATTATCTATACAGAGGAGTCAGCCACGATGAAGCACAGTAACTTGCAGTAATGACATGTCACAAAATCCTGCATGACAAAAGGACTTAATTGCCATTGCCTTACAATGGCACCTGCAGTAAACTGCAGCATTCTGCTGCATTTCTGCATTGCATCCTGGCTGTCACATTTGTGTATATAGCTATATCTATCTATTTATCTATCTATCTATCTAGATATAGATATCAGATATATTCTTTAGAAGTCTGGCTGCAGCCAAGCTGAGAGTATCACAGTAGTGGTAATCGGCTGAGTCAGAGTGTCAGAACAGCTGAGGCTGTTTTTAGTGGCAATTGAGTTCGCTGCAGGCATCAGTGAGGAACAGAGTGTTCTGTGAAGCTGTGCTCTTTAGAATTCTGGCTGCAGTCAAGTTGAGAGTATCACAGTAATGAACTATAAGTTAGAGTGGGGAATAGGTGTGTTTTGTAATGCTAACAGAGTTAGCTGCAGGCAGCAGTGAGACCTCTCATGTAGTTCTGCATTTGTGTCTATGGTAACAGCACAGGTGATTATTGCATGCTGAGGGGAAAGCTGCCTAGAGTGATGATATCAGTGACTTTTATGTGACCTGGGTGTGTAAATGGCTGATATCATCACAGTAGAGCAGAGAGTTAAAATATCACACTGCAGTGGATGATACACTGTTTTATCTCACTCATTTTCTCACTCATTTATTACTCACCTCTATTGTATAAATATATATATATATATATATATATATATATATATATACAGTATATATATAGAGATATGACATTGGCCGACTGAAGAATATCATATTTATCTTCAGAGGCCAGTGATATCATGATATCTCATGAGTGCGTGAAGCCACCGAGTGAGATATCTTGATGTCACTGGCCTCAGTGAAGATAAATATGATATCTTCAGTCGGGCCATGTCATATTCGGTTTATACAATGTATGCTTTTGCCCCACCCCCTAATACAACTCACCACATGCCCCTCTCAATGCAATGGGTGATATTAAGGTGATGGCCCTAGCAATAGAACCCCACTTACAGAAAAGCTGCAAAACAGAGATGTCATTCATTGTTTAAAAATATCTGGTGGATCCTGCTATTTATGGTTAGTTTTAAAAATTTTATCTGGTTCATCCTGCCATGCCTCCCCCAACAGAGGTCCACATGCCCCCAAACATAACAGATTACATAGAGTTTTGAAATATCTGGTTGATCCTGTCAATTTAAATTACTAAAATATCTGGTTGATCCTGGTATTTTTTTGGTGAAAGTTATTTTTAATGGAATATTATTGATCCACATTTTAGTATTACTTTCTTACAGGAAGGGTGATTTGTACACATCTATTGTTTGTTTATTGTTTCCTGTTGCACATCGCCAGATGTATTTTTCGTAAGAAAGTTACCGGTCATGGCGGTTTTTTCGTCAATGAAGCGCCTGCCTTGCCTGTAGACGCCGCGCCTACTTTTTACTGTTGAAAAGTCATTGCCCGGTCACTGCTACACTTTATGTGCAGTTCAAGTTTCTTACAAGAAAATACACGATTTAACAAAGAAATGACGGGAATTCTGACTTACTGACCCAGGGGCACCTCCTACAAAAGATATGGCAATATACAAATCGTCAGTGTTCATAGCGCTCGGTCACGCTACACTTGTAGGGAAAGTGAAAGTGCTCTGAGTGGCAGGATCAACCAGATAAGTTTCGATATGACGTATAGGAATGTGGAGATAACATATGACGTATAGGAACATGAAGATAACAATGTTATCTTCACTGGCCATCTGAGATATCATGTTTTATACTGCCATTTATCTGTCTACATATATTGTATAAATATATATATTTATATATAAATATAAATATATATAAATATAAATATATATATATATATATATATATATATATTTATATATACTTTGAAAGAAACTTTGTTAATGCACTAGTTATAAGCAACAAAAGTGAAATGTGGCATTATTGTTTCCAACCCTAACACCCCACACCCACTCTGCAGGCAGCAGCAGGTGTGGAGTGTGTTTTGCCATTGTCATCCCTAACACTCACCCCATTCCATGAGTAAGTAAGCTGAGATGGGTTCAGTATATAAGAATGGGTGAGCATTAGGGCTGACAATGGCACGGCACACCCCATGCCTGCTGCTGCCTGCAGGGTGGATGTGGGGATTTAGGGTTGGAAAACCTAATGCCACATTTCCCTACTTTTGTTGGTTTAACTTTAACTAGTGCATTAACAAAGTTTTTTTGCAAATAATTTCTTTATTTTTTGAGAAAGCATAATCATATTCTTATTTGCCTTTGGGAGTGCAGGGCCCTCTGGGCCCTGTGCTCTGGTTCCATGTCAGTTCAGTGTATATTACTGGATGATTACAATTTGGGCAAATCTATTACATAGAATGCTGTATTAGCGTTCGCATAGCTCAGCAACTGGATTAATGAGCTACATTGATGTGGGCAAACATCTACATACGGTGATTATGGTACTATTTATATGTGTACCTGCATATTGTAAATATTCCTGGTGTGTACGGGTGCTGAACGTATACTGCTGTTTGCCCGGATCATGAACTGAGCTTTTAGAGTAATAGTCCTTCCAAAAGACATAGCCTCCATAGATGAGCAGAGGCACTCCCTCTGGCTTCTAATAAATTCAACTCCATCTTGGACTGAATGCCCCATGAACATACCCACCTTTATCCCACAAGGCCACCCATGTCAGGCAGAGGGGCTCTGCCCCTGCACCCCTCATGCGGGGCTGTGCCCCTACCCCCATCTAAAGGATTCCTACACCATGGTGCCCCTGGATAATGGAGTAGGCTAATGTTCTGGGCACTGGGAAAGTGAATCACTCAAAATGACTGACACGCGCCATTTAAAATTGGGACTATCTAGGGACACAATTCTTTTTGTGTTTACCTAGTCGAAGCCTGAGGATGCTAGCCATGTCTCTATTTTGGGGTTAAACACCCCAGAAATATGTTTTTCAAAGTTCTGGAAAAAGTACTTTCACAAAGTACTGTCGTGCTCATGACACTTTTGCAAATCTGTGTGAAAGCTTTCGCAAATCACGAAAGTACTTTGCAACACTATGGCCAAAATGACACGAATTCTTTGCCACCCTGCTGCAAAAGAATGGTTTGGTCTTTTGAGCTGAAATTTGGAGGGAAGGCAGCCAACATCTCACTGATGTGCTTTTCAGTAGTTTGGTGAAAAAATATTGCATGGTTGCCAAGTTATGGTACTCTGAAGTTGACATTTTTCCCATAGACTAGTGGCGTCCGCCGCGCCTTTTGGGGCTCTTATCTCAAAAACGGTGCGAGATACGGAATTTTTGTTGCGAGTTACATAGCACAAAAACCTAGCCAGGAATATCAAGAAGTTTGTGAAATTTAAATTTTTTTTCTACGTTGTGCAGTTGCTGAGACATTAGCAATTAAGTACTCCCAATGCTCGTTTTAAGCTTCGATCTCCATTACAATGCATGCATTCTTTGTATACACTGTGTTTCTGTATGCACCTGTTTGGCAAAAACAGGTGATGCACTTCCGTTACTGTTACAGATACTGTTTCCACTTATGTTTATGTCCCCGTTTGCGTTACTGTTCCTGTGTACACCACCATGTGTGTTACCCTTTGCGTTGTCATTCGCGCTTGCATTTTCGTTACTGTTACCATTTGCATTTCCACTACTGTTTCTGTTTGTGTTTTTGTTTGCATTGCTGTGCACATTGCCATTTCCGTTTATGGCAGAACTTTTGTTTGCATTTCAGTTTCTCTTTCGTTTTGTGTCTTCCTTGTTATTACTGTTACCATTTGCATTTGCAATTGCGTTACTGTGCCCATGCGCATTACGGTTTGCTTTTCCATATGCACTTGTGTTTCCTTTTGCACTTCTGTTTCCTTTGCTGTTATTGTTGCTGTTACTGTTACCATTTGCATTTACAATTGTGGTACTGTGCCCGTACGCATTTCGGTTTGTGTTTCTGTACATGCTTCTGTTCCCGGTTCCATTTCTCATTCCTTTGGCATTATTCTTCATGTTAACTTTACCATTTTGCATTTAATTACGATACCATCTATGTCGCTTCACGGTTTCTGCGCGTTCTGTGATGCGCTTGTGTTCGGCGTTTCGTTTTCCTGTTCTCTTTCACATTCTTTTTGCTGTGACACTTAACATTTCCATTTAAAATACCACTGCCATCACTGTTCATGTTACCAGTTGCATTTTTGTACACTCTTCAGTGTCCATTTGCGTCACTGTTCGCTTCAGGCGTCGCTTTGTGCTTGTGTTTCTATTAATGTTTCCTTTACCATTTACATTTGCATTACCATGTGCGCCACTGTTTGTGCTTCTGTTTGTGTTGCTGTTCCTCTTACTATGTCACAAGACATCAAGTGACTGAAGCATGGGGCTCTTCAGGCCCTGCGCTCCCGTCGCCGTATTACATTCACTGTTTCTTGTCATCATTCTCAAGAAGAAGGGAAATTAGAGGAAAAAACATCCATTTAATGCATTATTTAGGGTTGTTCCACAGTGACAAAGAGGGGTGGTGTTAGGTTGAAGCCCCTTGGACCCCCGCCTACCCAACAGGCACAGGGTGTGTTGTCGGTCCCAACTCTCACCCATTCTCCTATACCTCTGCTTCTTCACATGTGATGGGGTGAGAGTTAGGTTGATGAACCCAACGCACGCCTCGATGCTGGTTGGGGGTGGGTGGGGGTCCAAGGGGGTCAACCCTAACACTGAATTTCCTTGCTTTTGTCGCTGTGGAACAACCCTAACTAATGCATTAAATGGAGTTTTTGCCTCTAGTATATATATATATATATATATATATCTTTATATATATTGAATAATAATAGGAGATAGTATACAACCTTGTTTTACTTCCATGTTAGTTGAAAATGCATTGTTTTTTCTCCCCTAGAACTATATATAATCTGAGTGAAGTCTTGATACAGTATTCTTATAATATTCAATAATGATTTTTCTAACCCTATTACCTCCAATGTTGCCCATAACTTAATCCTGTTGATGTTATCAAATGCAGCTTTCAGACTTATGAGGGCACAATAAAGTTTTTGTTTTCTAATATTCTTATATTTATGTATTAAATGAGTGAGAGTAAAGCACTGATCTATAGTAGAATATTTGTTTCTAAACCCTGCTTGTACCTCATCCAGTATATTATTTTCCTCTGTCCATTTTGTGATTCTAGTGTTTATGATTTTTATTAAATTTTGTTGGTTGCAGTCTATCAGGCTAATAGGCCTGTAGCATCCAGGATCTTTCATTTCCCCTTTCTTAAAAATATGAACTATTATGTCTGTTTGCCAAGAGTTAGGGGCTTTACCAGTTTTTGCCACTATGTTAAAAATACTATGTAAGATGGGAATTTTATTTTCTGAAAAACATCCTCCAGGACGCCATCTGAGCCTGGGGCCTTATGTAAGGTAAATGTCTTCAGAGCACAACTGATTTTCTCCATAGAGAATTCCTCTTCAAGTGAAACCCATATCATGGAATCCTTAATCTTTTTTGTTTCTTTTAGGTATTCTATATTACCTCTAAAGAATAATTTGCTATAATGCTTTACCTATTCCTGGGGTGGGGGCTTTATTCATCCCTGGCTGTGCTTTATTTTCTCCTATACCTTTGCAGACCAAGTGCCAGAATTTCTTACTTATCGATATACAGCTCATTCTAATTTTATCCCAAAGCTGTTTCCTATACTATAGATGTTCCTATTACATATTATCACTTTACCATAGTCTTTTCCTAATCTATTTAATTTCCTCTTGTTCTCTTTGGTGGGGATCTGCTTTACCACTCTTAATTGTCTATTTACTAATTTCTTAGCTCATATGCAGTTGTTATTAAACCATCCTGCACATTTCATGTCCATCACTACAACTTCTTTGATTAGGAATTTTGATATTCTATTCATTATGTGTTCAAACTGTATGATCATAATGTCATTCCCCTGCTTCTTTTCCACTAGTACTCCTAGAGCAGTCCGCACTCCTCTATCATTCAAAGTTTCTATAAAATCAGCTTTATCTAGTCTTACCCGATAAATACCATTTGTTTTCTTTATTTCTATAGGGACCGCATGGGTTACCTCACTTTTTGTGTTGTTAAAAAGTTTAATCTTAAATTATATTTGGCAATGAGAGCTTTCTGGTCTGATTTCTATTTTCACAACTTTACAAATATATAACATACTTTTATTCACCCAGACATGGTCTATTATGGATGCACCATTGCCTCCGATATAAGTATATTCCCCTTCTTTATCTGAAGGCATTCTTCCATTTATTACCAACATTTTTTTCTGTTAACATCTCATAAAGTTTTGTGCCTCTTACATTTACAACCATGTCTTTGGAATTTCATCTTATTGAGACATTTACCTTATGAAAAATTGCTATTTGACTAATTATGTCATTTGTTAACCTTCCTTCCTTAATTGCCCATTCTAGCATTGAAATCACTCCATCACCGTAATATCATTACATAAGTAACACCCTATTAGGCCCTTTAAAAAGCTATTAAGTTGTTCTGGTACTTCTTTATCATCATACATACTGTTTTCTGGAGGAAAATATAAATTAATTATAATAATTTCCCTTCCCCTATCTTTCATTGAAGTCACCAGGATATTGTTGTTGGAGATTCTATCATTATCTAGTCTAGGTAAAGTTATTTGCCCCCCCCCCACACACACACACATTTATTCCATGTCATTTATGTTTTGCTACTGATTTAACATAAGATTTGTATCCATTCAAATTAAATTCTCCTATAATCCATAGTTTCTTGTAAACATATGAAATTGAATTTATTCAGATACTTTATGAATTCTAAATCAGCCAATTTTTCTCTCAGTCTAGAAATATTCCATGATAATATACTGGCAACCAGTGTTTCCTCCTTATGATTTGTAACCAGAAGTGTCCCCTTAACCACCATCCTTTTATGGTGATGGTCAACACTCAGTGTCTAATACTGACAGGATTTCATATCTATTTGAGGTCTCCATTATAGAACCCCATCTGACTGTTGACTTAGTATCTACTAGTTGACTTACATTTCCTTCCCTTTCTTTTTGTTGTTCATCTTAAATATATATTTGTAATACATCCAGCATTTTGCTTTTTGCCAACAGTTGATCATACAGTTCACATTTTTGCATTCATATTGAGATATGATCATCTTTTTCCCATCTGACCACTTTTCTTACATCATGACTTCTCATATTAGTTTTTAATACTACATTCAATGTATAAATCAATTTTGTTTGTAAGTTATTGGGAGTTTCATTATTCATTTGTTTGATCCCACATATAGAAATTAGCATACCTTCATCCTTCTTCCTCATGTTCTTGCTTTGTGCATAGAATTCTGAGAATACTAAGACTCAGTCCTTGGGTGCCTCCTGTTCAATGCCTATGTCTCTGACATAAGGAAGGGTATCAGGAGTGAGATGAGTCTCTTTGAGGATGACTCAAAACTTGGGGCAGTTGTGGATGGGGAGGAGGGGAGGGTGGCCCTACAGGGGGACCTGGAGGCTCTGGAAAGGTGGTCTAGAAAGTGGAAGCTGAGGTTCAATGCAGGAAAATGCAAGGTACTGCACCTGGGAGCCAGAAACCTGGGCAAAGTGTACACCCTAGGGGGAATGCTACAAGCCTCAGTGGCTGAGAGGGACCTGTGGTGGTGGTGGATGTCAAGATGAACAACTCTGAGACTTGTAGGAGGGTAGCAGCCAAGGCCAACAGGATTCTGGGATGCATCACTAGGGGGATCACCTCCAGAAGGAAGGAAGTCATACTCCCTCCGTATAACTGCGTGGTGAGGCTGCACCTCGAGTACTGTGTGCAGTTTTGGAGACCACACTTAAAGAGGGATATTGTACTCTTGGAGAGGGTCCAGAGGAGGGCAACCAAAATTATCTGGGGCTTGGGGAACAGAACCAATGGAGAGAGGCTCAAATAGCTAAATATGTACACATTGGAAGAGAGAAGGGACCAGGGGGACATGATAGAGGTCTTCAGGTACATGAAGGGGGTAAATACAGGAGGAGCAGTCGGGGTGTTCCAAAGGAAGGGGGGCAACTAGAGGGCATGGGTGGAAGCTGGAGTGGGGGAGATTCAGGGGAGAAAGGAGGAGATGCTATGTCACTGAGAGGGTGGTGGAGTCATGGAATGCACTTCCCAGGGGGCTGGTGGAGGCAAAGGCAGTGGAGGGATTCAAGAGGGAGTGGGTCAGGTAAAAGGGAAGGGTTCTGGAAACAAAGTCGTATGCGGCGAGAATATCTGGGACTGGGAAGGGAGAAGCCAGAGGGGGGGCAGCAAGGTCAGCTCCCAGGGTGAGGTCTGACCAAACGAGCAGACACGAAAGACCATTAGGCCTATTCTGCTGGCATTTTAGTATGTTAGTAATACTTCTTTCAACACTGAGATTTCTCTGATTACTATTCTGAGCTTTTTCAGTTCCCTTCTCTTATAATATACTGTAGTCCTTTTCATATATAGAATTGTTCTGTAACTACTAGAACCAATTTTGACTTCAGAAGATGATTCATAACATTAATAAGATCAGTCATGTGTTTGTTCCCACCAAGAATAATGGTGTGTAGGTTCTTTATCATTGTAATTAACATATCATCAGTTTCTTCTGGTAATATTTAAATCTTGAATAATGGTAAAACATAATCAGTTTCAAGTGTTTTCTTTTAAATTCTCCAAATTCTTGTCTATACTCCTCAAGAACTGTCCCCTGATGATTTCTTCTTCTTCCTCATTTGCACTTCTATCTAAGTCATTTGCTTCTATTTCCTTCTATCAATCTCTTCCTGCTCTCCTTGCTGTGCATTCATATCATTATGAGGACTTTGAGGGGTATTTTTGGTTTTGCATTTGTGTTTCTCTTTTTAGCCTTTGTGTTCCCTTTCTACCCCTTCCTTGTTCTGTTCTTCTGTTTTTTTTATCTTTTTGTGTCTCCATATCCTACTGTCTAATGAATTCAAATCTTTTGTTCCTTTTTCTATTTTCATCTGTCCAGTAAAATCTTGACTCTTTCTGGTTCTCCTCCATTTTTGTCAGGTATTACTTGTTTAATCTCTGAAATATCTGTTAGCCTCTTGTGCAGTCCCCCCCTTCATTGTTCCCCATCTTCTCCTTATCTACTCTATTTATATCAGTCTCCCTTTGTACCTTTTCTACTTTCCATCTTAACCTGTTCTGCTGTTTCCTCTGTTGCCCATAATATTGGATGAGAAGTTTTCAGTTCAGCACAGATACTATCATCCCTAAATGTGCCCCTTGGGAGCATTATACATTCTTCTGTAGAACAGTCATATTCTTCTGGCTGTATACTTATTAATTCCATAATACTTGCTATATGTTCTCCCTCCTCATTACCATCTTTATTAAATTGTATGTCTGCTTCATATTTAATCATAGCATTGCCTTTTTTAACTCCATCTAGCACCTTTTTATTCTCTATACAAATTCCTTTCAGAAAAGTGAGGTTCTTTTTTATTTCAACCAATTGTTTGAACATAAGCAAGTTAGCACTAAATGGATCTTTAAGGGCCAGTATGACATCTCTAGTAATTCCTTCTATGTCTGGTAGTATTATTATTATGCTAGCTGAGCTCATTCCCTGTGATCGTTCTGTGTATTCACAAATTTCCTCCTCCTCCCATTTTCCCTGTTTTCTTCCCCAAAGATTGGTTCAATTTCCTTAAAACTTGTGTTGTTTGGTCTATAGCTAAGGTTGATTTTAATTAAGTCTCTTATATTTCTTACCTCCCTGCTGAGTTCTTCTAAATTCTGAAAGACCTCTGTGAAGTCTATTGAGATTGTCAGTATTTTGTGATTCATCCATATTTTCAATCTCATTTACTTCTTTTTCCTATACCACTTCACTATTGTTTGGGGGGTTATCTTAATGATTTCCTCCCTATTCCCCTTTTTAACTCGCAAGGGACAGTTGTCCTCAGAGAAATTTTTAATTGACATTTCTGGGGCTGGGGTCAGGTCTTGGTTGTTTTTCTTACTGTTTTTATTTAAATTACTGTTGCTTTTTTTCTTTTCAACACTTTATTTCTGTGTGTTTTGTACCTTATTCAGAGATCTTAATGCTAAATGGCTCAGTGTACTTAGTGAATTATCTGCCATTACTCCCTCTGTGGTTACTGTACCTTTAATGTTGTGTGTCTCTCTACTGTTTTCACACTTCTGGTTGTTGTTGGCATTGTACATAACTTCTTAAAACTCATTTCTAAAAGTCTGGAGGTTTAACAATTTCATCAAATACTCCAAAAAAATCTCAAATGACGTTCTCAAAAAAAGTCTAACATCACACACAACAAGCTGATTAATATATGCCTTACAATAAAACAGAATGAAACACTACAACTTCTAATACTATTGGGGATTACATGGGAAATGTAGTAAAACCTATAGTGTTGATGCATGTGGGTACAAATGATGTAGGGAGGAGAAGAAAAAATTACATTCAGAAGGATTTTGAAGATCTAGGGAATGTTCTGACAGAGAAACACTGCAGAGTTATTGTCTCTGAGATCCTACTGGTACTGAAGGCAGGTTGGTCCAGAATTAGGAAAATCACACAATTGAATAGCTGGCTTAGACAATGGTGTGCAAAGGAGGGTTTCACCTTCCTTAGAAATTGGGATGCCTTTAGAAATCATAGCCTATTTAGACAGGATGGTTTGCACCTTAATAAATGTGTACCTTGAATTCTGGCCAACAGAATAAGAACTTTACTGCACACATTTAAACTGAATGGCCAGAGGAAGGGAGGAGAGGTATGCCATACAAAGAAAACATGCCCAACTAAACCCATTAAGGAAACCAACCATAAAAAAGAGTGGAAATGTATATTAGTAAATGCACAGTATATAGTTAGGAAAAGGGTGAACTGGAAAGGCTGTTGACTATGGAAAAGATAATTATATGTGCAATCACTGAGACATGGTGGAAACCAGATGACTACTGGGACAGAAAAATCACAGGTTATAACCTGTATAGTAAAGACAGAGAAAAAATGGCAGGAGGTAGACTAGCTCTATATACTGTATAGCAGAGGAACTCAAAACTAATCAGTTTATGATGTAGAAGTAAGCAAACATTTGGTGCATTTTTGGTTGAAGATTACACCTGATTTAGGAAAACAAATTATTCTGGGATTAGTATATAGGCCACCTACACTGCCACAAAATTTGGATACAATATGACAAAGTCATAGGACTTGTGATTGCATCACAAGTCCTATGAAGACAGGTTGAAGGAACTGAACATGTACTCCCTGGAGGAGAGGAGGGAGAGAGGGGATATGATAGAGACATACAAGTATCTCACAGGGAGGAACAGGGTGCAGGAATACACTATTTTTAAGCAAAAAAGATGTTCCAGGACTAGAGGGCATGGGATGAAGTTGGAGGGAGGACGATTCAGAGGATGGAAGAATTTCTTCACAGAACGGGTGGTGGACAAGTGGAACACCCTGCCAGAGCAAGTGGTGGGGGCTGAAACAATCACGGGATTTAAGAATGCATGGGATAGACATAAAGGAATTCTGGAGGTCAGGGGTAAGGGGTAACAGACTTCTAGGAAAACATAAACTGAACTTACAAGCTCAAATGGGCAGACTGGGTGGGCCATAGGCCCTTATCTACCGACACTGTTTATGTATCTATGTAACAGAGCAAATTAAAAAGTTAGATTTGGATAAAAGGCTTTTGATTTTGGGGGATTTCAATTTCCCAACAATCGATTGGTTCAAGGGAACAGGCAGCACTCCAACAGAAAAAGAATTCATCAATACTTTAATGGATATGGGTGTGAAACAATTAGCTAAGCTACCAACTAGAGGTAATAATATACTGGACCAGGTCATTATCAATTTCAGTGATTCAATCACTGACTGTAGCCCCTCTGGGAAACAATGATCATCACATGATTAAATTTACTATTAAATAAACCAGGGCATTAATAAAAAGTAATACCAAAATAAACTGTTTCAGAGAAGCTGACCTTGTCTCTGTGTAAAGGACCTTAGTACCTGGAACTTGGAAGCAGCATTTAATAACAGATCATTGGAAGGAATGTGGGAGATATCACTAGGTAAAATAAATGAAATCACTGACTGCTATATTCCTGTAAAGGAGAAATACAGTAGGAAGGACAGAATTCTGTCATGGTTTGACAAAGGAGCCATTAAGCATGTAAATAAAAAAGGAAGCTTTATAAGAGGACGAGGAAGGTCAGTTCTGAACATCAGTGGGTAGCTTATCACAAATTAGCTAGAGAATGTGAAAAATACATAAAGAAGGAAAGAAGAAAGTGTGAGTTGGGCCTAGTTCACAAGGTAAAGGACAATTACAAATATTTCTACTCCTATGTTAATCATCAGGGGGTGGCAGTTTAAGAGTGGGTCCATTAACTAACAGTGAAAGCCAGACAATTTCGGACAATAAGCAAATAGCTGAACTATTAAATAAGCACTTTGTATCAGTTTTTAATGACAGCTCATCAGCAGCTGAAGTGGGGAAAACAGATCTTGTAGGAAACGTATGGTGGAGCAAATAAGAATTCAATTAAGAAAACTAGATGTAAATAAGTCACCTGGCCCTGATGGAATTCACCCAAGGGTGCTGTACAAAATGGCAGATGAATTGGCATGGCCGATAACTAGCATTTTCCAAGAATCACTAAGAACTGGGGAGGTCATGAGCGCATGGAGGGAAGCAACAGTCGTTCCAATATTCAAAAAAGGCAAGAGGGAGCTATGTAACAACTATAGGCCAGTGAGCCTGACCTCAACTCTGGGAAAAATACTTGAGGGAATTATCAAGGAATAGATTGAGGAACATATCAAGGAAACAGATGTACAGGACATTACCCAACACAGGAGGTCCTGCCAAACTAATCTGCTGCAGTTTTATGAGAAAGTGAGTAGAAATATGGACAGGGGACTGCCAGTGAACCACAGAAACATAGAAGTTGTTGGCAGATGGGGACGTTACAATCCATTAAGTCTGCCCTTGGGTTCCTACCCCCCTACTTAGCTGCCTGCTTGTGTATCCCACAGTGTCTGTCCCATGCCCGCTTGAATTCCCCCACTGTCTTCACTCCCACCACCCCCTCCAGCAGGCTATTCCATGGTTCCACAACAGGCTCTGTGAAGAAGAATTTCCTCATATTGCTTGTGAACTTTCCTCCCTTCAGTCGAAGGTTGTGCCTTCTAGTCTTGCTGTAGTCCTTTACCTGAAAGAGGTTCTGCGCATGCACCCTGTTGTTGCATTTAAGGTATTTGAATGTTTCTATCATGTCCCCACAATTCCTGTGTTGTTCTAGGGAATATAATTTGAGGTCATCCAGTCTTGCCTCATACGGTTTCTGATGCAAGCCCTTCACCATCTTTGTTGCCCTTCTCTGTACTGTCTCCAGCCTATCTATGTCCTTCCTGAGGTGTGACCTCCAGAATTGGACATAATACTCCAGGTGATGCCTGACCAGGGACCGATACAGGGGCATGATTACTTCATGCCTTCTGCTCATGATGCCCCTCTCTATGCATCCCAGGACATCACTTGCCTTTAGTTCTGACTTTTCACATTGTCTTCTGACCTTGAGTTCATCTGATGTGATCACCCCAGGTCTCAATCCTGCCTGGTAGCCACCAGCTGCTCCCCTCCCATTGAGTACAGTTTCCTTGGGTTACACTTTCCCAGGTGCATGACCTTGCATTTTTTGGCATTGAATTTCAATTGCCAGGTCTTGGACTACTTCTCCAATTTTTGGAGATCAGCTTCCATACTTTGCTGTCCCTCTGTTATGTCTACCCTGTTGCTGATTTTGGTGTCATCTGAAAACAGGAACACCTTTCCCTCTAGTTCACCCACAATGTCGCTGATGAATACGTTGAAGAGGATCAGCCCCAGAACTGAGCCCTGAGGGACCCCATTAGTCACCCTCCCCTCCACAGACAGAATGCCATTTACTAGTACTCTCTGAGTTCTCCCATGTAACCAGTTTCTGACTCAGTTTGTAACCTCGGGCCCAATTCCCATGTTCTCCAGTTTTTTGACTAGTCTCCTGTGCAGAACAGAGTCAAAACTTTTACTGAAGTCCAGGTCAACTACATCCACTGCCCCACCCTGATCCACTGTTTTGGTGACCCAATTGAAAAAATCAACCAGGTTTATCTGGCAGGATCTCACTGCCATGAAACCATGTTGATTTTTGTTGAGCTGACCAGTTTGCTCCAAAAAGGCTATGATTATTTCCTTTGGCTGGGCTTTCATCAGTTTTCCCATGACTGACGTTAGACTAACTAGACAGTAGTTTTCTGACTGTTCCTTGCTTCCACTATTGTGGAGTGGTACTACTGTTGCACTCTTCCAATCCACCGGCACCTCCCCGCTTCTTAATGATTTGTTGAAGAGCACTGCTAAGGGGGCTGCCAGTTCCCTCCCTAGTTTTTTCAGTATTATTGGGTGTATCCCATCTGGCCCCATAACTTTATTTACCTTTAACTTGTCTATTTCCTCCAGGACCCTTTTCTCTGTGAAGGGACCTGTGTTTATTCCTTTAATCGGACACTTCTTTATGCCTATCATTGGCCCATTACCATCTTCTTCCTGTGTAAAGACTAAGCAGAAGTGCTCATTGAGTGCCTCTGCCTTCTCCCCATCTTGCTCTGTGGGTTGTCTGTCTTTTTTTGTGATTCTAACAATGCCTCCTTTGGTCTTCCTTTTTTCACGTATATACCTGTAGAAGGTTTTGTTACCCTTTTTTACTTCCTGAGCTATTCTAACCTCTGTTTGAGCCTTTCCATTTCTTATCACGTTCCCTGTCTCTTTTAGTTTCTTTTTATATTCTGTTCTGTCTGCCTCATTCCCCGACTCCTTGTACTTTCTGAAGGCTATGCGCTTTTCTCTCACCATGGTTGCCACCTCCTTGGAAAATCAAAGTGTTTTTTCCCTCCTTTTGTTCTTATTAACCTGACGGGCACACTGTGATGTGACCATGGTTATTGCATCCTTCAAACTTGTCCAATATTCCTCAATGCTCCCTTCTGTTGAGTTGCTAAGGTTGTCTCTTAGGCAGGCCTTCATGTTTGTGAAGTCTGCTCTCCTGAAGTCAAGGACCTTCAGTTTGGAGTGTGTGGAGTCTACAGTCCTTTATACCCTGAATCATACCATGTTATGATCACTGTTGCCCAGGTGGTTCCCTACTTCGACACCCATAACCCTATCACTATTTGTGAATATCAGATCTAGAACTGCATTACCCCTTGTGGGTGATGTCACTAGTTGACTAAGGCCTGCTGTTCTGTGATGCCACTGTGTGGGTATTCCAATCAATGTCCAGCAGATTGAAATCCCCCACCAGCACCATGTCCCCTTGGCCTGACATCTGGAGGATGGTTTCCAGGATTTCCTTATCCCTAGCTTCCTCCTGATTTGGGGGTCTGTAGATTATTCCTACCCAAATGGGTTTCCAGCTTCCACCCCCTATTGTGATACATAGATCCTCTGTTTCCTCTAGTGCCTGCTGCATTTCTGTAGCATTGATGGATGTAATATTTTTAGACTTGAGCAAGGCTTTCTAAAAGGTCCCCCATAAAGAACTTATTGCATAACTTGCAAACATTAAGCTCAATGGTAACATTGTGACATGGATCAGATCATGGCTTACAGGAAGGAAACAGAGGGTAATCCTTAGAGGATACACTTCTGAGAGGGAACATGTGACTAGTGGGGTCCCACAGAGATCCGTTTTGGGACCAATCTTGTTTTTTTTTCCCCTACTATTTTTCTCCCCATGGACCCAGAAGGCTTCTCTTCTCTCTCTCTCTCTCTCTCTCTCTCTCTCTCTCTCTCTCTCCCTTCTACTATCCCCCCAGAGCTGTCACCTGAGCATCAGACCCCCCTTCCCTCAGGTCCCCACAACTTACCCTTCATGGCAAGGTGGTGGGGTGCAACTCAACCCACCTGAACAGATCCAGCTCCGGGGATGTGTCATCTCAGGGTGGCACCTGTGGGGGATGGTGTCATGCTGCTCGGCTCCAATTTTCCTGCTTTTCTTTGTGGAAGGGGAGAGTGCAATGCTGACAATGGCACATAGCATGCATGTCCACATGCTACACGCTGGTTGGTTGCTCCTTCTCCATGCCCCAATGTGTGGGACTCAGCATACCGACACCCAGCATCCACTAAAGCTAAATTTGTGGACAATACCAAAATAGGGTGCACAGTCCAGACCAGTTTGGATATTCATAATTTTCAGCAGGAGGTGTCACAACTAAAAGTCTGGGCAAACAAACATAGACTGGCATTTAACCTGGACAAGTGTGCAGTAATGCACCTGGACAGCTCAAACACTATGGCCAGATATTACCTGGGGGAAGACCCTTGAGGAAAACAACAGAGGAGCAGGATCTGAAAATCACTATAACCAATGACCTTAAAAACAAGAAAAATGATCAGGCTACGGTTAACAAGGCCAAGGGGGTATTGGGATGCATAGCATGGCATATAACCATCAGGGATCATAGGGTTCTTCTGCCTTTGTATGCATCAGTGATCAGACCACATTTAGAATACTGTCCACAAGTTATATCTTCAGTATACACAACTGATATCAGATTGATTGAGAGTGTCCAGAGAAGGGTGACAAAAATGATTAGGTCAGTAAAGCAGCTTGATTATGAGGGCAGAGTATGAGGGCTTAATCTTTAATACTTTAGAATATAGATAAATCAGGTAGGGATTTATGTATTGTATACAGAACATTCACTAGTGATGACCTCTGGGAGTGCCTAGGACTGAAATATAATCACAGTCACTACTCTACAAGCTCATATGATCTTCAACTTATGGGATATAGCTGTAAGACAAGGAAAAGAGCAGGTTTCTTCAGGTGAAGGGTTGTGGAAGTATGGGACAGATTACCAGTGGAGGTTGTTGGAAGTAATACAATGGACACATTTAAGAAATGACTTGATACATACTATTAGTCACATGCTATAGGAGGTTACACCCTTTGAGTAAAAGGCAAACTGTACATAGGCTAACACCTGCTTAGGTTCATACTAGACTATGATCCCTAGAATTAAGATGCTGAAATGATTTTTAGAATATTTCTTGAGTGCCTTACAAAAGGTTTTACTATTACTAAAAACTAGGGATGCATGGATATCTGACCCGGTATCTGGATCTGGATGGATTGCTGTCATTTATGTGATATCCTGCTGGACTGGATATCTTTCTGAAAAACTGGGTGGGAAAGCAGCCTTTTGTGACATGATTTTTTTTTCTCTTCTTCAAATCTCTTTGCATGCTCAGTTTTGCCACACCACCCTGGCTGTAATGCAGACAGCACTGTGTGGCCTTCTAGTGGCAAGGTGCCTGTGGACTTTAACGCAGGTGTATTAAGTTAATAGAGTAATTGACTAAGGCTTTTGAGTCATGGGCTGCCAGTCACGTTAATGCAATGTCGGCTGTTACCATCAGGGAGCTGCTGCTTAAGTTCTCTCTCCCCCTACAGCTAGTGTGTCCAGCCAGTGTCCGCATTTGTGAGCTGCAAGTCAGGAGCGGCACTGGATAAAAGCAGGCACTGAAAAATGTGGGAGCACTAAGTGAATGAATGAGAATGCTGCCCAAGTTCTCTCCCCCTCCAGCTAATGTCCTTTACTTTTTGTGAGTTGGGACTGGCACCGTAACTGTGAACTGCAAGTCAGGAGCTGCTGCCTGACAAAACACAGTGTTCTGTGTCCTGCTGGCAGTAGTGCCCTTTGCAATTTGGGACCATAACTGCATCTTGTGAGTGGAGAACAGCAGCTGACAGATGAATAAGAACACTGCTGCCTGACAAAATGTTGTGTCCTGTGCCCTGCTAGTGATAAATCTATTTAAAAGGGTCCAAAACGGTCCAAGTGCAAACTTAATGTTGGCAGCTCTTAATGAAGGAAAGTTGGTCACACTGCATTTTTAAAATAAGAAATGTGTAAACTACTGGCTGCTCATAATGAATGGATGAATGAGTGCTGCATTTTAAATACATGGGCTCACAGTCACACACTGCTGCTTTCAGAATTAATGCTGCTGTGTAGTGCAGTGATATAACTGTTCAGAGTGGAAAGTTCATTTTAAAATGTTGCATGCTGCTATGTACAAAGTGCTGTAAGTGCTCAAAGTAGAAAGTTCATCTTAAAGTACTGCATGCTGCTATCAAAGTTACATTTTCTGAATGAATGCTGCTTTTCTGTCAAGCTCATGTTTAAAGAGACAGAGAGCACAAAATAATTACACTTACAGTGGGTATTTTTTTCTAACTATCCAGTCTGGTACTATCCCATTCAATTGTCAGAAACAAATATCTGAAATCCGATATCCGGTAGAAATTTGATATCCGTACATCCCTACTAAAAACTTTATAAGTTCTCTACAAGTTCTTAACAAGTCCCTTGTTGCTTGCTGTCTACTGCTTTCCTGGTCCAAGCACAGTCCAAACAGAAAGAAAAGTACACACTCACTTAGAGGCGCCTTCTGCTTTAACCACTTGCTACTGTAATTAATTTGGTGCTTTCTCAGGCTTTTAGGTCCCCAGGGTTCCGTACTCCAACACTCTCACACTCCCACACTCAGTGTTATCAGTCGCCCATCAGGCTTAAAATTTAGTTCGGGATAGACAAGATTGCTCCCTTGTAGCAATGTATATGCAGTGTTTGTGAGATCCACAAATACCCCTTAAATATTTTTCTGGTTTAATTGGGCCTCATATTTTCCCATTGTGTTACTCCAGTTCTGGTGGCTTAAACCTGTCTTTCTGGGCTGCCAGTCTGATAAAGCTAGAAAAGCAAAAAATAGAGGGGGAGAAAAATACGGAGACCTCTCACCCCCTTTCCCTTTCTTAAGCCTTCTTGGTCTGTAAGCAGTTACTTTTTCAATATTTCGTTATTAAAATTAAGTACAAAAGCAGTAGCCGTGGCAGTGACAAAGTTCCTAAAATTTCTAAAAAATACAAAATAGTCTTCTTATTCAATAATTCCCTTAACTTACTGCCCATTGTAGCATTCTGTTTGCTCTTTGTCTCCAATTGTTTCAAAAAAATCTTAAAAACTTAACGTGAGCCACAGTCCAAATCTAAGTATGATTCCCGACTCTGCTTCAGTAAGGTATTGATGTAATCTGCAACGGCTGCTGGCTATGCTGTGTGAGCTAAAGAATGCCAGCACCTGTGCACATTATATTCTTGATGTCACAAGACTTAACGGCATGAAAATGTAAATGTTTAAGATATTTTCAGTTAACAAAATTTAATGAGTTTGACTTTAAAATAACATAAATCAACAGGGTTTAAAACATCCAAACTGCTGAATTACCTAAATCTTTAAGTTAGCAAAGTATTAAAGTGCCAAAATGCTATTGGGGGTATCTTTATAAACCCCCCGTGCTGTACCCCTATGTGGTAGTCTAGATATATATATATATATATATATATTTATACACAAACTTAATTTCAGTTCGATAAGTGCCACACTACTCTTCTTTTCTCCTATTCCCTTGATATTCACTTTGCTTTTCACAGCTCTGTTATATAAACTGCTACAGTTTTTTTTCACTAGTTGCTTTGGTTCACTCTCACTCTCAACTGCTCTGTATTCCAGTTCTTCCAGGACTTCCAATCTTCCTTCCTTTACTGGAGTAACTAATTCCACTGTATCTAAGTTGCTTCACTCTCTTGGTTACTCCTCGGCTCTTCGGTTAGTCTTCAGTTGCTCTGTTCCCTTGCTCCTCAGCTCCTTGCTCCCTGTCCTCACGTTAGCATTCGTGGTCTGATAATTATGGTTGCTGAACCTGCAATGGATTATAAACAAAATGCATTCTCTGCACAGTAAACTTAGCAACACCAGTAAAATCGCCATCAATTTGCCATCCTCAGGCGACAGTGGCATACCTGTACGAAAATATAATTGAACACTTCACATTTCACTCAGCTCTAAGTTCAGTGCCTCCACTGACATCCTTCCTTCACCCTCCTCTGCCTTACTTATAAAATGGCCAACGTTTTGATCCCTCAAAGCCTCCATGGTGTTCTTGCAACTAAACCCTGAGGCGGATGCTCCGGTCCTCCAACTGTGCCCTGAAAGAGGTGCCCAGAGCCTTGTCTGTGTTGAACAGACTGTCCTTTGCTACCTCAGCCCCATCTCTGTGGAACAGTCTCCCAGCAGTGCTACAAAATTACTCTTCACTTAGTGGCTTTAAGAAAGGGCTAAAGACCCTCTTACTAGAATGCAGCTAATGCACATGTCATCATTGAACTGTACCCACTTGCTTGAGTCTATTGCTAACTAGCAGTGACTTGCTCTGTCATGTTTGCCTGCAAATCCACTTATAAAAATGTACTACTTGGTTTTCTAACTCAGAGTCAATGGAGGAAATATTGGGGTACTTTCGTAATTTTTGTACTGCTGTTGCCTCCCTGCTTGTTGTATGATGTGTACTTCTGTGTAATTAATTCCATATTACCACTAAAAAAGGACTTTTTAGAGACAGCAGGTTCACTCATTTACCAACATTTAATAAATTAATACACTTTAATGTGAAAATTGTTTATTTTCATTTAGTGAGGCTGTTGCTAGGTAGCTTAGTTAAAGTTGCAGTAATTGAAGTTGAGCCCATGGCAGTCATTACATTAAGAATCCCTAAATCACATGTGCAGTATAGTGTAAGAACGTGCTTGCAGCTACCATTTCTAGAGCCTGAAGGCCCATTTGCATTGCCTGATCTGTACCATTGTGACAGGTGCAGATAGATGGGTTGCACTGGTGCAGGTCAGACAGAGTACATGCCACAGGGAATATTGCAGGCGGCACAGATGTGCTTCAAAGTGGTGCAGAGTGATCAGTGTTTATCTTGGTTCCTGTACCGATGTAGACATTTTTTGCTAATGTGTAAACATGCCATTCAGCCCTGCATTGGTACAGCCCAACGACACACCCTGGCACCTGCTATTCCAAGAGCTGCTATGCTGCTATTTAAAGAGCACTTCTCCACTAAAGGTGCTTTAGAATCAGGCCTGAGTTAAGGGACAAAGGCCTGGGAGAGGGGGGGTGAACAAAAGAGCTCACATCAGTGGGTGGGCTGTGTGCAATTAACAGTACCATAATCCTCCTCTAAGCATCTGCACCCTATTGTAGTTAATGGGACAGTAACACCAGGACTGAAGGACATGGGTGTTTGCATTTCCCCTGGTGAGGCAGAATCTAATTCAGGGAGATCAAGTTTTGCCAGGGAAATTCTTTATGGTTTGGGGAGTCACAGGTCCAGCGGTTCAAATACTGGTGGCTCAAGTCTTCCTAAGCTGGGAAGGTGAAAATGGAGAAAAAGTGGTAGGAGTTGTACTGATCTCCTTCTAAATGTTATCATGGGGAATCATTTTAACCACATGAAATCTCTGGTCAGTGTTACAACCCACAGTCAGGCAAAAGGGCCAGATTCTGAGGAAGAGAAGGGGTGACCCAGCCAGTGCCAGCTCCACCCTCAGCAGCTGAGGAGGTGACTAGTACAGATGCAGGGCTGGCTAGGTGTAGAAACCCAAGCCCCAGTTGTGAACAGAGGAGGTCTCAGGACTTCCTTCTGAAGGGGAGCTGGGAAGGGTCAGATGAGAGGATTTGGGCACTGCACAGCTAGCTGATCCTATCTGAAGAAACTGAGAGAAATAGCTGACAGGGTTCTGAGCTCTCAGGGGAGTAAAGAGTCAGTCTAGTGGGAAAATGGGCTGTTGTACAGACAGTGTACACCTGAGGGGAGGCTAGCTGGGGAGGTACTCCAGCAGTTGGTAGTCCCTAGGGATTACCACCAGCAGCTCATGGACCCGGCCAATAATATCCCTTTTTCCGGCCACTTGCTTGTGAGGCACACACAAACGTGTCTTGCCATCAATTTCTTATGGCCCTGTATGGGCAAGGATGTGGCAAATTACAATCAGACTTGTCTGCAGTGCCAGAGGGTGGAAAAGATGGGATAAGGCCAAGACTGCATTAGCACCCCTATCCATTGTTGATGAACCCTTTAATGGGTAGCCGTGGACATAGTGGGGCCACTTAGCACCCCAAATAGCACTGGCAAGCAGTATATCTTGGCGGCCATCAATTATGCCACAAGATACTCGCAGGTGGTGTCCTTATCAACCATTGAGGTTGAAAAGATGGTTGATGCACTGTTTGGAGTATTTCCCCGGGTGGGCTTTCCCCAAGAGAGATTGTCAGACCAGGGTGTTTATTTCATGTCTGAGTTTAATGAGTAGTTTGTGGAAGAAGTGTAGGGTGAAGCAGCTCAAAACCTCCCATACCACCCCCAGACTAATGGTCTGATGGAGTGATTTAATTCATCCCTTAAGATCATGTTAAGGACATTAGCTGACCAGTACAAAAGGGAAAGGGAAAAATTCTTGCCTTATCTCATTTTTGTGTACAAAAAGTCCAACAGGAATCCACAAGGTTCTCACCCTTTGAACTTCTGTTTGGCCATAGGTTGAGGGGGGTCCTATATTTAGTTTGGGATGAATGGGAGGGTGACAGCGCCTCCCAAGGGAGTCTGTTGTGGAGTATGTCCTGGACATCAGGACCCAGCTTAAGGAGCTTATGGGGCTTGCTCAGGAGCACTCAGCCACTGCACAACAGCAGCAGAAAGTCTGGTATGACCACATGGCCCAAGCCCGAGAATATGAGGTGGCAAATGAGTGATAGTACTCATCCCTGTCCGACAGAATAAACTGCAGGCAGCATGGGTGGGGCCATTCTCCATTGTCTGAAAGGTGAGTGATGTTAATTACATGATAGAGCTAACTGGCAGGAGGTGCAGGCAGAAACTGTATTATGTTAACATGACAAAACCCTACTATGATAGGGAGGAACTGGTCCTTGCTGTGTGCAGCACCCCAGAAGAGGGAAGTGAGGCTGATTCCATGGTGGACCTCCTCAGGGAGGCCCAAGTAGGATCCTCCATGAACAACCTCTCCTTCTCGGATCATCTGATGCCATCCCAGGTGCAGAAGATCCAGGGTGTGTTGAGAGAATTTGGGGACATGTTCACAAGGAAACTGTAGTACACTATGCTGGCAGAGAACCATGTGGATACTAGGACCCAGGTGCCACTGAGACAGTCTCTCTACAGAGTACCAGAGCATGTTAAGTAGACCATGAAAGAGGAGCTCAGTGAGATATTGGAACTTGGAGTGATACAGTAGTCAAGTAGCCCTTTGGCCTTGCCTGTGGTTCTGATCCCCCAAAAATATGGTACCAAATGGTTTTGTGTTGACTACTGGAAACTCAACAGCTGCATGAAATAAGACACCTACCCCATGCCCAGAACAGATGAGACCCTGGAGCAACTGGGAGGAACCAAGTATCTGACCACAATAAACTTAACAAAAAGCTACTGGCAGGTACCTTTGATCCCTGCAGCCAGGGAGAGATCCTTTTGTCACTTCATTCAGTTTATATGAGTCAGAATAATGTACTTTGGTATGAAGTATGCACCTGCAACCTTTCAGTGGCTCGTGGATCATATTCCATCTGGGGCAGGTGACTTTGCACTGATTTATATGGATGATATCGCCATTTACAGCCAGACCTGGAAGGACCACATCAAGCATGTGTGGGAGGTGTACCACAGGCAACAAGATCCAGGGTTGACAGTCAAGGTGGAAAAATGCTAGAGAGGTATGGCAGATATTTCCAACCTCAGTCACCAGGTGGGTAGTGGACAAATCCATACAGAGCCTGCTAAGGTTGACGCCATCCTGGCCGTGCCCACTCCTACCACTAAGAAACAGGTAAGGTCATGTCTGGGGACAGCTGGGTGCTACAGGCAGTTTGCTCCTCACTACAGTGCTATGGCCAAGCCCCTGATCGACCTAACAAAAAAGAGACAGTCTGAGAAGATTTAGTGGACAGAGGGATGTCAGCCTGCCTTTCAGAATCTAAAGAAGGCCATAAGTGGGCCAGCTGTGCTAGCTAGCTCTAATTACAATCTAAAGTCTACTGTTCATGTAGATGCCTCAGACCATGGCCTGGGAGCTGTGCTGTACCATGTTAAGCTGCAGGGGAAGGAGCACTCCATAATGTATCTGAGCTAAAGGCTGCTGCCCAGGTAGGAGGCTAATGCCACAATTGAAAAGGAGTACCTGAGAATAGTTTAGGCACTTCAGAAGGTGCAGCCTTATTTATATGGGTGAGAATTTACTGTGGTCATAGACCATAATCCTCTGATCTGGTTACATAGGTCAAGTGGGCAAAATAGGAAACTATTGCACTGGAGGATGGCACTGCAGGTCTACAACATGACCATTCAGCACTGCAGCAGTAAACAGAAAGCCAATGCAGATGGGATGTCTAGGCAGGTCTAACAACATTGCTGGATAATTTGGGCACTTCCCATCCCCTGCATGAATGGTCGTTTCTCTTGGGGTGGTCCTAACAGACATGCCTGCATCACATATGGGGGGGGAGGAGAGGTGACAGAAATGAGATTACTTGTTTGGGTTTACTGAAACTATGTTCTGGTGTTCTGAGTCTCACTAGAGGTTTTGCATGGCATGCCAACAACAAGGGAAAAAAACACTGGAATTCCACGTCACTTATTTATTTATTTTTATTTATTTATTTGATGTCACGAATTACAAGTACCTATGAGTCAGAAGACTCTTTTATGTAGGTTCAATGTCATACATCAAAAATAACAATACAAGCAAATAAAGTCAACTAATAATATCAACATATGGATAAATACAGTACAGGAGGCAGTAGTGGAATATAGTCATACAGTGAAAAGGCTACTTGAGTTACAGAAACATATATTACATATAATAATTTAATTTTGCCCCAGACAAGAACAGCAAGCAGGAGGAGGCAGCCAGAAATGGCTTTGATGGTATGAGATAGTCCATCTAATGTAGGCTTCATCCATGAGTTGTGGAGGAGGTAAGAGTTATCATAATTGGGGCTGGGTGGAGAGTTGGAGGATATATGGGGGCTGGGGGAGTAGTCACAGAGGCTGTGGGAGGTGAGGTGTGATCTAAGGAGTTGTTTAAAGGGGCCTAACATGGGTGTGTCTACGGTGCCAGCTGGAAAACCATTTAGCCAATCTGGAGCCCTGTAACTAAAGGACTGTTGGGCCAGACTTGTATGACAAAAGGGGACTTGGTAAGCAAGATTTGGTACATTTCTTGTGGTATGAGAACAGGCAGAGTGGGTTAACAAGAACTGGGAGTTGGGGGGGTAAGGCCTAAGCTAATTTTTTTGCCGTATAGGCAGGTGTGGTAATTCATCCTGTCACTAAGGTTGAGCCACTTAGTCATGTTGTAGAGGTCACATGTATGCATCCAACTGTGCATGCCTGAGACCAGCTTACAGGCTTTATTTAGAGCTAGGTGAATTCTTTGTAGAGCCATGTCAGTAGCAGTACCATATATGATAAGACCGTAATCCACTATTGAGAGGATGGAGCATGTGACTGCCATTCTGAGGGTCTGTTCTGACACACAGTGTTTATG
Organism: Neoceratodus forsteri; assembly: GCA_016271365.2. Classification (NCBI taxonomy): domain Eukaryota; kingdom Metazoa; phylum Chordata; order Ceratodontiformes; family Ceratodontidae; genus Neoceratodus; species Neoceratodus forsteri. The sequence continues at coordinate 1,746,952,522 of CM057449.1, forward strand.
ACTATAAAGCACCCTACTGTTGACTGCTTTGGAGACTATACTGATGTGTTCTGAAAGAGAAAAGGCACTGGCGAGGGTGATGCCGAGATACTTAATTGTCTGCACTTGTTCAAAAGGGGTGTGAAGACTGTTCCTAACATTAAGTGAAGCTGTACTATGTCTGTTGAGAGGGTTTGCGATGAGCATGGTCTTCATTTTTCATAGTTCAGTACCAGTTTGTGCTGCATGATCCAGTTTTCAACTGCAGAGAACTTATCTTGGAGACTATGGGTTAATGCCTGGGGGTCCGGGTGGCTGGCGAATAATACCGCATCATCTGCATATAGGAGAAGATCACTGGGACATACATGAGGTAGAGAGTTGAGGAAGAGGCTGAAAAGTAACAGACCTAGGATAGATCCTTGAGGGACCCCTGACAGGACGGGTTTACTGGCAGACAGTTTGTCACTGATTTTTACCCACTAGGATCTGCCTTCAAGGTAACTTTTAAACCAGCACGCGGCCCCAGAGAAGGCACCAATTGTGATCAGGGAGTCAAGTAGAAGCGTATGGTTTACCATATCATAAGCCTTAGTGAGATCAATGTACACCGATCCCACTAAGTGCTTCTGATCACGGCATGGTAAATAAAGGAGGTGTATTGAAGGAGGGCAGATGTGGTGCTATGATTTTTCCTGAACCCATGCTGTTCAGGGCACTGAATATTGTACTTTGCAAGGAACTCTGTTAGCTGGTCAGCTACAATTCTTTCCAGTACTTTTGAGAGAGGAGAAAAGATGGAAATGTGGCGGTAATTAGAGTGCTGAGTATGGTCACCACTATTATATACTGGGGTCACTATAGCAGCTTTCCATTGAGAGGGGAATTGCCCAATTCAGAGCAATTTGTTCAAGATTATGGTAAGGGGTAATATAATTCCTTCCAATGTCATGCATAGCAGCTTCATATCAAGTAAGTCACTGCTGTAGCGTGATTTACCTAGGACTTTGGACAGGTATTTCTTGCAATGCTGAGGGATATTGTTTTGAGATAGAATGGGAGGTGAACTGGGGTATGTCTGTATTGGAAAGGCCAGGTGGGGGGGTCAAAGAAGTCTGGGGGAGTACACCACTTAGATCGGTAAAGGCAGTGTTGAAGGTGTTAGCTATGATCATGGGATTTTGGGTGACACATACATCCACATGTAGCATGGAAGGAGGGGATTTGCTGGACTTCCCATTGAGCTCTTTTAGGTTGTCCCAAAAGTTTCTACTGTCACCACAATAGTTAGAGAGTGCATACTTGTAATAGTTCTTTTGGTATGCCTGATGGCTAGGTTGCAGGAGTTTCTTGCTGCCCTGTAATTTTGCCAGTGTATAGAGTTGCCTGTGGCTCCCATTATATGCCACAGATGATTTCTGTCAGCCATTAAGGTAAGAAGGGAGGGAGTGACCCAGGGGTTAAAAGCTGCATTATTCTTCATTTTCTTCTTGGAGGTGAAAATATCACAAGCAGAATTAAACTTGTATATAAAGTAGTTCAGGGCATGGTCAACACAGGTTGCAGTATTCAGCACTGACCAGTCCTGGTTTTGGAGATGGGCTATAAACAGATGGAGTTGTCCCTTCTTGAGAAGGTGGTGAACAGTAGTTTTTGCTTTTGCCTGGGTCTGGGGATAATTAGTGGACCAGTGGCAGCTGACAGGGGAGTGGTCACTAAGGGAGTCAGAGAGGACCTTGATGTCTGTAATTTTGTCAGGCCAGTTAGTAAAGATGAGGTTGAGCAAGGTGGTAGTACCAGCCCTATGATTCCATCTGGTGGGAGATGTCACAACCTGTGTCAAGTTAACCACAGTGGTTGCATCTTTATAGAACAAGTATTAAAATGAACCTAGGAAAGCACATTTTTGGTATGGGATACAACTTTGATAAGTGGGTAACTTAGGTGAGCTTTGTCCAGTGGTGGAGAAATCTATACATGGGATGAGTAATTTTAGTTTGAGTACTATCGGATGGTTCCTCTTGGAACCATCCATTGCTGGACCTGACCCAAAATGGCCACTGGGAGCAAATGAGTTAAGAGACTAGGACAAGGGGACAGGAGGCAGGTTCTTGAATGGAACGGTGGCACCTGATTGGTGAGAGGGTGGTATTCTTGCCAGAAGCAAGAGTATTTAATTAAGACAGGGGGAGGAGTGTGGGGCAGGCCGAAAAATTTGTAGCTGAGAGAACTGCAATCCTACTTAATTCAGCATCTTCTCTTCTAGGGCAGAACAGTCTAAAATGAAGCTGTAGTGCCGGAGAATGCAGAAAAAATAATTTAAATCCTCTACAGCTTAAGCACATTTGTGCATCCCTAGAAAGGTGGAAAAATAAATCAAAACAGTCACTGTATTTGGAATTACCTAGTAGTGAGAAATAAAATCCACTAATTAATCAGTAACAGATACAGCCTTAAGGGCAAAAACTAAGTAATGAGCTCTGAGGCACTAAGAAAAACAAAAGTACAGGTTGGAGAGCAGTATTCAAACTTGGTCCAAAATTTGTAGCTGAGAGAGCTGCAATCCTACTTAATTCAGCAGCTTCTCTTGCAGGGCAGAACAGTCTAAGATGTTGTCATTTTTCCTTTTAGTCCTGGAGTTGCAGTGACCAAAGCAGGCAGGAGTGAGGTGAAAAAGTGTTGCAGTAGTTTAATATCAGCAGCTACTCTTTAGCAGTAGAAATAGCTCATTTTTTGGTCCAGGAGCGATCGGCTGTTTGCAAGAAAAAAAGGCGCCACGTTTTAAATTCCTAGGATACCTTCATCTTGGGGATAATGGGCGGGTGGCCAACCAACCAGCTGAGGAGAGCACCACCCAGTCAGGGCTATGGGATCCCCTTCATTTTGGGGACAATGGGCAGGCAGACAGCTGACCAGCTGAGGAGAGCACCACCAAGTGAGGGCTATGGAATCCCATTCATCTTGGGGACAACGGGTTGGTGGCCAGCCAACCAGCTGTGGACAGCACCACCCAGTGAGGGCTACAGGATCTCCTTCACCTTGGGGACAACAGGTGGGCGGTCTGCCGATCAGCTGAGGAGAGCACACCCAGTGAGGGGCTACAGGATCCCCAGTCATCCCCTAGCCAGCAAGTTAGGTCCTGGACAAGGTAGTAAATCTCAGACAGTGACCAAGGTGGGTGGACATTCACACACACAGACACACACACACATTTTAAAAGGCTTGGAGCATTCAAATACAAACTGGTTAAAGAACTGATCTAATTGGACATCTGTAGGTTTTTAAGCTGATTGGAAAAATAAAACACATACACGTTAAATGGTTGGTGGATGCAAAAGAATGACCCAATCACAGAGATTCAGCCTCAGGCTATAAATTTAGAGATTTAAGTATAAAAGGTGCCTTTTGCCTGGGGAACTTCAGTGATTAAGTATTGTGCCTGCATTTCTAGCTGTGTGTGTGGGGGGGGGGCAGGCAGATAGGGTAAGGATCCAGTCTCTCTCCCAAGCAAGGCTAGAAGCAAGATAAGTGTCAGAATAACTTAGCCTGTAGCATTTTTCTTTCTGGTATCAATCATTCAAGACCATCCATTCCATTTTCCTTTGAAAGTGCTTTCTCTTTGTTGTACTGTATAGATATCCTGTAATTGCAACCCCTGACCTTAAAGTAAAATGTTTTATTTACAGAGTCTTTGACTGTAGCTTCTTTACTGAGGTACTGCATGATTTTTACTGGCGAAGAGAAAAACTCTGTCTAGCATCCATCAGCCGTGAAGCTTACTACCAAAATTAACTTGTTGTGACCTCCTAGCTCTGCTCAGGGAGAGTAAATGAATTGGGAAACCACAGTTGGTCTCAGCATTTTTTTTTTTTAGTTCCTTGTCCTGTAGCAACAGTTGCAGTTTCAGGACTTCAAGCTGAGCCAGCAAGTCTGCTACCCCCTGCTTCTGACTGTTTTCCAGTGAGCTTCTGCCTTTGGTCATGCTCCTTAAGGGCTCAAATGATGTCCTCTTTGGTCAATCCATCCTATGGGATCCCTTTTTCTTGGCACCTCTCCTGAAGCTGTGCCAAAGAATGCCTGTTACATTCCTGGGAGCTAATCTTCTCTACCTGCTCTACACTAAGCTATTCTGTCAGAAATAAAAAAAAATGTTAACAGTGTACTCTTTTGTATATCCTGGTTCGTGATTGCTAAGGCAGAATTTTCTACTGGCAAGCACTCTCTCTCTCGGTGTGCTAGAAATACACTATGGTCCCACAATGCTGCTCACCAATTGTGATGAACTCTCCCTCCTGGACTTTAACAGCCCTAAGAGAGTTGTCTGCATCTACTTCTTCTCGCTGCTGTGGTTTCCAAGTACATTTACCCTCCCTTGTGCAGGGCTTCAAGGTCACCACAGGTCACCTTTGGTAGTTTGCTTGTCGGCTGATGGATGCCAGACAGATATTTTCTCTTAGCCTGTGAAAATCTTGTAGTACCTTAGTAAAGAAGCCACAGTCACAAACTCTATGTAAATAAAACAATTTACTTAAAGGTCAGGTGTTGCAATTACAGGATAGCTATATAGTACAACAAAGAGAATGCACTTTTGCAGGAAAATGAAATAAATGGTCTTGAATGATAGATAATAGAAAGAAAAATGCTACAGGCTAAGTTATTCTGACAGTTATCTTGACCATTGGGTGGATGGGGAAAAAGCAGACACTGTAGAACTAATCAAAAATTTGTTTGTGAGAGAACAATTACTTAAAATTGTACCTGAGGACCTGTGTGTATGGCTCCTCAACACGGCATGCAGCTCCTCAAAGGAGGCTGCAGCAAGTGCTGACCTGCACATGGACAGCAGATCATATACATAGCAGAAGCACAATGGGAGGGGCAGCACATTGTTCTAAGGGGTTCCAGGGGCAGCAGTCTAAAGTGAACCAGTCTGCACCCGAGACCAAAGCAGAACCCTCGAGTTCTTAAGGAAACCAAGAGGCAGGTGCCAAGAAATGTCACATGTGTAATCGAGTGGTGCATTTGAGCCATACCTTCCCTCAGAAAATGGTTAAGGGACAAAGGCCTGGGGGGGATGAACAAAATAGTACCCAACAGTGGATGGGTTGTGTGAAGCCAGCAGTACCACAAGCCTCCTCTAAGTGGTATATTATGTACAGGGTGACCGTGACTGAGCACTTACAAAAGGGCAACTTAAACACAGCGTCTGTGTATAGGGCTACCTGGCAGGGCAGTGAGCAGATACTGGGGTGGGCAAGGTAAGGTTAACAGATATACGAGCACGAGGGGGAGGAGGTGGAGGGGAAAATATGTGGGAGGGGGTGTGGTGGGCAGCTGACCAGCTGGACCGTGAGTATGGTGGGGTGGGTTATCACTTGGAAGGTGCAGGGTGCACAGTTCGGGTCCAGAATGGTGCATTTTTTTTTTTTGCCTGCAGGTGACTTGCTATTGTACCAAATTTTTCATGGCCCTAGCATGCACTCCCCTGGATTTCAGAATCCATCAGTAGGGAGTGCGGGGGAGGGCATACCCCCCGCTTTATAGAGAGAGCTGAGGCTGATTCCCTGGTGAACCTTCTTGGGGAGGCCTGAGTAGGGTCCTCCATGGACAACCTTGCCCTATTGGATCAACTGATGCCACCACAGATGCAGGAGATCCTGGGTGTGTTTAGAGAATGTGGGACATGTTCATAGGGAAACTGGGGTACAACACTCTGGCTGAGTACCACATGGATACTGGGACCCAGGTGCCACTGAGATAGTCTTTCTACAGGGTACCAGAACAGGTTAAGCAGACCATGAAAAGAGGAGCTCAGTAAGATGCTTGAACTGGGAGTGATCCAGGAGTCCAGTAACCCTTTGACCTCGACCATGATACTGATCTCTAAAAAGATGATACCACATGGTTTTGTGTTGAAAACCAGAAGCTCAACAGCTACACAAAGTCAGACGCCTACCCCATGCCCATAACAGAACAGACCCTTGAGTGATTGGGGAAGCCAAGTATCTGACTACACTAGACTTAACAATGGGCTACTGTTAGGTACCTCTGATCTCTGCAGCCAGAGAGAGATCAGCTTTCGCACCCCATTTGGTTTATATCAGTTCAAAGTAATGCCCTTTTAAATGAAGAATGTACCCGCAACCTTTCAGTGGCTTGTGGATTGTATTGACTTATATGGATGATATAATCATTTACAGCCAGACCTGGAAGGACCATATAAAGCATGTATGGGAGGGCGTTTTCCACCGGTTACAAGATGCAGGGTTGACAGTCAAAGCAGAAGAATGCCAGATAGGTATGACAGAGTTGTCCTACCTCAGGCACCAAGTGGACAGTGGACTCATCCATCCACAGCCTGCCAAGCGGGGTGTCATCCTGGCCTGGCCCACTCCTAACACAAAAACAGGTAAGGGCATTTCTGGTGACAGCTGGGTACTATCAGCAGTTTGTTCCTCACTGCAGTGATGGCCAAGCCTCTTACAGAGTTACAAAAAAAGAGACAGCCTTAGAAGATTCAGTGGACAGAGGGCTGTGAATCTGCCTTCCAGAAGCTAAAGAAGGCTATGAGTGGGCCAGCTGTGCTAGCTAGCCCTAAGTACAGTCTAAAGATTTCTGTTCATATAGACATATCAGACCATGGGCTGGGCACAGTGCTGAGCCAGTTTACACTTCTGGGGGAGGAGCATCACATATTTTATTTGAGCCAAAGGCTGCTGATGAGGGAGAAGGCTTATGCCACGATTGAAAAGGAGTGCTTGGGAGTAGGATGGGCCCTTCAGAAGGTGCAGCCTTACCTGTATGGGTGAGAATTTACTGTGGTCACATATCATAATCCCCTGATCTGGCTTAGTAGATCAAGTGGGTAAAATGGGACAGTACTGCGTTAGAGCTTGGTGATGCAGGCCAATAACATGACCATCCAGCACCGCAGCGGCAAACAGAATGCCAATGTGAATGGGCTGTCTTGGCAGGTCTAACAGCATGGCTGGATACTTTGGGCATTTCCCACACTCTGCATGAATAGCTGTGTCTCTTGGAGTGGCCCAATGGGATGCACTTTCGTCTATTGGGGAGCGGAGAAGTGTCAGAAATGGGGGTCGATTCCAAGACAACTTATGCATGGCGTAAGCTGAAGTATACTAAACCTCATGGCATAACTCGCATTTGTGCTATGCCTTATGCCGGTTGGTATTCCAAAAGGTGTCTTGCGCCATGGAATATGCGGGTTATGCCAAATGTGGAACACGCCACCCAATACGCTGCAACCCACTATGACATGGTACAAGGGTGTATCACGGCAGCAACTGCACCCTATTACAAAAAGGCAGCTGCTGTAACCCATTTATGCTATTCCAGGAGCTGCAATGGTGCAGTGGAGTTAGAACATCTCAGAAATGGTCTAAGGGCATCTGTCAGTGCCATCCAATGGATGTCTACTCTGCAACACCTGGGCAAAGGTTCAGCTGTGCTCCCCATGCCCCCCATGAACATGTCCATGCCCCCCACCTTGAATGTCAGGGATCCCCAGGGGTCCAGTTTCTAATGTGTCCCCCCCAGACTCCTGTGCCACCTGTCCAGCCCCTCCATGCCCCCTGGTGCTTGCTGTGGTGTTCTGGGGTGGGGGGCACTGGGGGGCAGTTTGCAGTGGGCTGCGACTTGTGGCATGTAGGGCTATTACGCCATGCCCATGGCATTAGTCTATGCATGCTGCAAGTCACAGGTCATAAGTGCTGGGACCATGCCACTCTTAGAATATGGCACAGGGTCCTTGGCATAGGGGCAAGTGTCAGAACTCGAATATGCCTGCAAGTTGCGACATTTGTCTTAGAATCAGCCCCAGAGTTTCAGCCTTAGGTTATAAATTTAGAGAGTTAATTACAAGAGGTGCCTTTTGCTTGGGGAACATCAGTGATTTGGTATTGGGCATGCATTTCTAGCTGTGTGTGTGGAAGCAAGCAGATAGGGTAAGGACCCAGTCTCTCTCTCTCTCTCTCCTTCTCTCCAAGCATGGCTAGAAGCAAGATAAGCAGCATAACTTAGCCTGTAGCATTCTTCTTTCTGTTATCTATCATTCAAGATCATCCATTCCATTTTCCTGTGAAAGTGTTTTCTCTTTGTTGTACTGTACAGATATCCTGTAATTGCAACCCCTGACCTTAAAGTAAAACATTTTATTTACAGTGTCTGTGACTGTGGCTTCTTTACTAAGGTACTGCTTCATTTTCACTGGCGGAGAGAAAAACTCTGTCCAGCATCCATCAGCAGAGAAGTGCACTACCAAAATTATCTTGTGGCCTCCTAGCTCTGCTCAGGGAGGGTAAATGTATTGGGAAACCCAGTTGGTCTCAGCCTCCAGTTTTTTGTCTCCAGTTCCTTGTCCTGCAGCAACAGTTGCAGTTTCAGGACTTCAAGCTGAGCCAGCGAGTCTGCTACCCCTTGCTTCTGACTGTTTTTAAGTGAGCTTCTGCCTTTGGTCATGCTCTTTTAGGGCTTGTATGATGTATTTTTTGGTCAATCCATTCCACGGGACCCCCTATCCTTGGCACCTCTTCTGATGCTGTGCCAAAGAATGCCTGTCACATTTCTGGGAGCTAATCCTCTGTACCTGCACTACGCTAAGCTAGTCTGTCAGAAATTAAAAAAAAAATGTAAAAGTGTACTCTTTTGTATATCCTTGTTCATGATTTCTAATGCAGAATTTTCTACTGGCAAGCACTCTCTCTCTCAGTGTGCTAGAAATCACTATGGTCCCACAATGCTGCTCACCAGCTGTGATGAACTCTCCCTCCTGGACTGTAACAGCCCTAAGAGAGTTGCCTGCATCTACTTCTTCTCACTGCTGGGGTTTCCAAGTACATTTACCCTCCCTTGTGCAGGGCTGGGAGGTCGCCACAGGTCAAGTTTGGTAGTTTGCTTATCAACTGATGGATGTCAGACAGATATTTTCTCTTAGCCTGTGAAAATCATGTAGTACCTTAGTAAAGAAACCACAGTCACAAACTCTGTGTAAATAAAATGATTTACTTTAAGGTCAAGTGTTGCAATTACAGGACAGGTATACAGTACAAGTAAGAGAAAGCACTTTTACAGGAAAATTAAATAAATGGTCTTGAATGATAGATAACAGAAAGAAAATGCTACAGACTAAGTTATTCTGACAGTTATTTTGACTGTTGGGTGGATGGGGAAAAAACAGACACTGTGGAACTAATCAAAGATTTGTTTGTGAGAGAATAATTACTTAAAATTGTACCTGAGGACCTGTGTGCATGGCTGCTCAACAAGGCATGCAGCTCCTCAAAGGAGGCTGCAGCAAGCGCTGACCTGTACACAGACTGCAGACCATATGTACAGCAGAAGCACAAGAGGGTGGCAGCACGTTGTTCTAAGGGGTCCCATGGGCAGCAGGCTAAAGCAAACCAGTCTGCACCTGAGCCCAAAGCAGAACCCTCCAGTTCTCAAGAGAAGCAAAAGGCAGGCATCAAGAAATGTCATAGTTGTAATCAAGTGGGGCATTTGAGTCATACCTTCCCTCAGAAAATGGTTAAGGGACAAAGGCCTGGGAGAGGGGGTGAACAAAATAGTACCCAACAGTGGGTGGGATGTGTGCAGCCAGCAGTACCACAAGCCTCCCCTAAGCAGTATACCATGTACAAGGTGACCATGACTGAGCACTTATAAAAGGGCAACTCAGTCACGGTGCCTGTGTACTGGGCTACCTGGCAGGGTAGCGAGCAGATACCGGGGTGGGCGAGGAAGGGTGAATGGATATACATGCACGGGGAAAGAAAGTGGAGTGGAAAATATGTGGGTGGGATGGGCAGCTGCAGAGCTGGACCATGAGTGTGTTGAGGGTGGTTACTTGGGAAGTGCAGTGTGCAGGGTTCGGGTCTGGCGCGGCGCTTTTTTTTTTTGTGAGTGGGCGACTTGTTATTTTGCCAAGTTTTTCACCCCCGACATGCACCCCCATGAAGTTGAGAATCCATTAGTTGGGAGTGTGTGGGGCACAGCCCCCCACATTATATAAAAACCCATAGGTTTCGGGCACCCTGCTTATCCTCACAATGAGTGTGCATAACTGCTATTCATTTTTGGTGATGTACACTCGCTGTAACAGCGATCGCTATTCTGCAATTGATGTTATGACATTGAACCCCTCTAAGCATATGCACCCTATTGCAGTTAATGGGAGAGTAGCACAGGGACTGAGGGTCATGGGTGGTTGCATTTCCCTGGTGAGGCAGGATCTAATTCTGGCAGAACAGATTCTACCAGGGAAATTCTCCATGATTCGGAAGTCACAGGTCAAGCGGTCCAAATACTGATGGCTCGAGTCTTCCTGAGCTGAGGAAGGTGGCAATGGAGAAAAAGAGGTAGGAGTTTTACCTGATCTCCCACTAAATGTGATCATGGGGAATGATTCTGACCACAGGGAATCTCTATTTTGTGTTACAACCCACTGTCATGCAAAAACTTCTGAGGGGGAGAAGGGGGAAACCCAGCCAGTGCCAGCCCCCCAGCAACTGAGGAGGTGGCTAGTATGGAATCAGAGTTGGCTAGAAGTAGCAGCCCTGAGCCCCAGTTGCAAACAGAGGAGGTCTGAGGACTACCTTCTGAAGGGGAGCTTGAAAGGGTCAGACGATCGGAGCTGGGCACTGCACAGCTAGCTGATCCTACCCTGCAGAAACTGAGAGAAATAACAGACAGAGTGAAGGGCTTTCAAGGGAGTAAAGTGTCAGACTACTGGGAAAATGGGTTGTTTTACTGGTAAAGTAGACCTGAGGGAGAGGCAAGCTAGAAAGGTACTCTAGCAGCTGGCAATCCTTAGGGACTACCACCGGAAGCTCTTGGCCCTGACCTATGACATCCCTTTTTACAGGCCACTTGAGCATGAGGCACACAAAAATGCAGCTTGCCATCAATTTCTTATGGCCTGGTACTGGCAAGGATGTGGCAAATTACTGTCAGACTTGACCACAGTGCCAGAATGTTGGAAGATGGGGATAAGACCAGGGCAGCATTGGTGCCCCTACCCTTTGTAAATGAACACTTTAATAGGGTAGCCATGGACATAGCAAGGCCACTTAGTACCCCAAGTAGCACTGGCAGGCCATATATCTTGGTGGTCATCAATTATGCCACAAGATGCCCGGAGACAGTGCCCTTATTGTCAATTGAAACAGAAAAGATGGCTGACACACTGTTGGTGGTATTTAGTTGTGTGGGCTTTCCCGAGGATATATTGTCAGATCAGGGCATTAATTTGATGTAAGAGTTAATGAGTAGTTTGTGAGAGACATGTCAAGTGAAGCAGCTCAAAACCTCCCATACCGCCCCCAGACTAAGGGTCTGGTGGAGTGATTTAATTCATCCCTTAAGACCATGCTGAGGGCATTCCTTGACCAGTACCAAAGGAAATGGGACAAATAATTGCTATATCTCCTTTTCGTGTGCAGGGAAGTTCCACTGGAGACTACAGGGTTCTCACCCTTTCAGCTCCTGTTTGATCATATGGTGAGGGGGCCCCTAGATTTAGTTTGTGATGAATGGGAGTGTGACCATGCTTCCCAGGAGGAAGTCTGTTGTGGAATAGTTCCTGGACATCAGAACCCGGCTTACGGAGCTCATGTGCCTTGTTCAGGAGCACTTAGCCACTGGACAACAGCGGCAGAAAGTCTGGTATGACCGTGGGGCCAATGCTTGAGAATACAAGGTGGGACAATGAGTGATGGTACTCATCCCTGTCCAAAAGAATAAACTTCAGGCAGCATGGGAGAGGCCATTCTCCATTGTCCAAAAGGTAAATGATGCTAATTACATGATAGAGATACCTATTAGGAGGTGGATCTGTTCATGAAAAGGGGTTACCAATGCCCACCATACAGTGCATACCTCATTTTTAAAAATCCAGAACTGTCAGGCATTTGTTTTTAACTAAATCTGAATGCTGGCTATATGTGCAGATAAATAACATAACTATAGAATTCTAGGGTATCCATATTTTTTTTTGATGGGGTGTCCCGCTCCATGTTGCTGCTTTTTTTTACCTAAAAAAGTGTGACATGCAAACACACATGTTTTACTAATTGTTTTTGCAAGCTTTATTTACTGTTTTCCATTATTAAGGGAAGTCAGCTTATTAATCTGGAGTTGTATTTTTTATTATCTGTTCTCCTTTAGCCCATTGTAATGCTCCATTTTTAACTTATACAGCTTTGTATTCAGTGTGGTGAATGTAACAGTTGGTGTCACAGCACGTTACATTCACCCGCATGGCCCCCAAATCTGTAATTGTGCTATTAGCACTTTAAAAGATTTTCTGGCTTCTCTCCTAGTTTGCCTCCTTGTGATAAGTGACTGTGTTGCTGCCTGATCTATCTTTCCCACAGAAGAGACAGCAACCTTTGACCCTCACTCTATTTGGGGTCACATCAGAGCCAATGTTTACCCGTCAGTCTATGATAGTTGCAAAGTCATAACCTGCCCATCAGAACCAAGAAGCAACCATAGAGGGAGGAGCTGAGTTGTGGTTTAAAACCCATTGTTTGCACATGTGGCTCCTCCATTTGTAGGGCTACATTCCATGAAGATAAGCACTGCATGCAACAACTTTGGTTACCACCATTCACTGATTGTTGGGCAAATTTTCAGAGAGCATATTTTAGTGACAACTGCATATCTAGGGAAAGTGCTGAGCATCCGTTGTAATAGGGATTATTCAGTGTATATGGGGTGGAGAGTTAAAATGGATTTTCTTTGTGGTGTCACTCATTACATTCACCATGATATGTGGTGTCAACCATCATACCTGCCAGTACAGTTATTATTATCAAATTCCTCCAGGTTTTGTAACACTATGTCAGTTATTAGTAGTGGTGTGATAGCCATGAGGCATGTTCAGTATTCGTTTGAAAACTGAAACAAATGCATGGTGTCACTTGTTATATTCACCACATTATATGGTGTTACGCATCACACTTGCCAGTAATGTAATTGTTGATTTTTTTCATGTTTTATAGCAGTATGTCAGTCAGTAATAGTAGTATGTTAGTTGTTAGGCAACTTTAGCACAGTTTTAGTAAGTCAAACATAAGTGTGGTGCCAACTTGTTACATTCACCATGGTATGTGGAGTCAGACATCACACCCATCAGTAGCATTAGTTTTTTCAAATTTTCCAGGCTTTGTAGCACTATGTCAGTCATTAGTGGTAGCATGTTAGCCATTAGGCATGTTTAGTAAACTTTTTTCTACTGAAAAAAATGTGTAGTGTCACTTGTTACATTCACCATGGTATGTGGTACCAAACATCACACCTGTCACTACTGTTATTATTGTCCTATTTCTCCAGGTTTTGTAGCACTGTGTCAGTTATTATTAGCAGCATGTTAGTCATTAGGCATGTTCACTAAACTTTGTAAAACTGAAACAAATGTGTGGTGTCACTCGTTACATTCACCACAGTATGTGGTGTTAAGCATCACACTTGCCAGTAATGTAATTGTCAAATTTTTTTCATGTTTTATAGCAGTATGTCAGTCAGTGGCAGTAGTATGTTAGTTGTTAGGCATGTTTAGTACAGTTTTAGTAAGTGAAACATAAGTGTGGTGTCACTTGTTACATTCACCAAGGTATGTGGTGCAAAACATCACATTTGCAATTTATGTAATATAATTCTTATAAATATTTGTTTCTCATGGTTTAATACAACTCATTACATGTTTATTAAAGTTGTTACTACTAAACAAATGTTTTTTGTCAGATGTTACATTCACCATGGTGTGTGGTATCACTTGTTACACTCACCACAATACAGTTCTTTTATCTCAGGAACCTGTCAGGTTTTTATCTCCCAATGTTTCTTTTTTTTTCATACTTGGATCATAATATCTTGAAATGCATCACAAATGTAATCTAGAGATAATTTGAAAATTTGACCCTCATGTGATACATTGGTAACCCATTTTCATGAACAGACCAAGGTGTAGGTGGAAACTGTATCAAGTTAACATGGTGAAACCCTACTATGATAGGGAGGAACTGGTCCTTGCTATGTGCAGTGCCCCAGAAAAGGAAGCTGAGACTGATACCCTGGTGGACCTTCTCGGGGAGGCCTGAATAGGATTGTCCATGGACAACCTTGCCCTATTGGATCAACTGAAGCCACCCCAGGTGCAGGAGATCCTGGGTGTGCTTAGAGAATTTGGGACATGTTCACAGGGAAACTGGGGTACAACACTCTGGCTGAGTACCACGTTGATACTGGGACCCAGGTGCCATTGAGACAGTCTCCCTACATGGTACCAGAACAGGTTAAGCAGACCATAAAAAGAGGAGTCAAGATGCTTGAACTGGGAGTGATCCAGGAGTCCAGTAGCCCTTTGGGCTCAACCATGACACTGATCTCTAAAAAGATGATACCACATGGTTCTGTGTTGACTACCAGAAACTCAACAGCTATACAGAGTCAAACGCCTACCCCATGCTCAGAACAGAAGAGACCCTTGAGTGATTGGGGAAGCCAAGTATCTGACTGCAATAGACTTAACAAGGGGCTACTGTTAGGTACCTCTGATCCCTGCAGCCAGGGAGAGATCAGCTTTCACACCCTATTTGGTTTATATCAGTTCAAAGTAATGCCCTTTTGAATGAAGAATGTACCCCCAACCTTTCAGTGGCTTGTGGATTGTATTCTGTCTGGGGCAGGTGACTTTGTGCAGGCTTATATGGATGATATCACCATTTACAGCCAGACCCAGAAGGACCACATAAAGCATGTGTTGGAGGTGTTTTCCACCAGTTACAAGACACAGGGTTGACAGTAAAGGTGGAAGAATGCCAGATAGGTATGGGAGAGTTGTTCTACCTCGGGCAGCAAGTGGGCAGTGGACGCATCCATCCAGAGCCTGCCAAGGGGATGTCATCCTGGCCTGGCCCACTCCTAACACTAAAAACAGGTAAGGGCATTTCTGGTGACAGCTGGGTACTATCGGCGGTTTGTCCCTCACTACAGTGATTTATTTTTTTTATTTTATTTAGTTTTTGTTAACCGGGTAGGTGCACTAGCCAACAGGTGACTATTTTCAGGCACGACCCGGGAGACACAATTACAGTACAAAATAGGTCAGTTTAGTTAACATAATACAGGCAAAGGTACAATGGTACAAGTACAGATATACGATTTTCAAAAGGCGGGCATCATGGTTTCAATAGGCAGGGTACTCATGGAGATCATATTTAGGGGAGAGAGAGAGGAAAGGGAAGGTAAAGGATTTTAGGACGACAAGGAGGGTGTGAAACTGATGAGAGGTGGAGGGCAATGATCGAAAGGACGGAAGATAGCAGCTAGCGAGCACTGGTGCTGGGCAGGATACAGCCGGGCTCGTGGACCAAGGGATGGCAGAGCAGGGGGATGAATGTCAAGTAGGGGGGAAGAGTGTTGCAGAAAAGCAAGAGGATGAAACCAGAGGGTAAGGGGTAAGGAGGAGCTGAGGGACACAATTTCAAAGTGCAGCATTTAGTGGGAAGGCACAAAGGGATCCAATAGCAACGGAGCCGGATCAGGAGAGGCGGCTAGGCTGAAAGCACGTACAGCAAGGAGCAGCGTAATTACGGCTTTAGTGGGAAAAGGCACTAAGAAAACCTGGGGGCTGTGGAACTAAACCCGGCTGGGCTCAGGGACTCATGCAGCGCAAATGCACGGCTAGTTACGGCTTTTCTTGGGGAAGAAGCTAAAGGACCCATGGCTATGGAGCAAGAACTCGGCTGGGCACAAGCCAGAGACGCATACTAAAAGTAATGCTAGATAACATCAAGTAGGGGGGAAAGTGTTGCAGAAAAGCAAGAGGATGAAACCAGAGGGTAAGGGGCAAGGAGGAGCTGAGGGACACAATTTCAAGGTGCAGCATTTAGTGGGAAGGCACAAAGGGATCCAAAAGCAACGGAACTGGATCAGGAGAGGCAGCTAGGCTGAAGGCACGTACGGCAAGGAGCGGCGCGATTATGGCTTTAGCAGGAAAAGGCACCAAGAAGACCCGGGGCTGTGGAACTAAAACTCGGCTGGGCTCAGGGACTCATGCGGCAAAGTACGGCTAGTTACGGCTTTTGTGGGAAAAGGCGCTAAAAGGACCTGGGGCTATGGAACTGGAACTTGGCTGGGCATAGAGATGCATATGGCAAAGTGCGGCTAGATACGGGTTGACGGGAAAGGCACAAAAGGGGTTATGGAACTGAGACCAGGTAGGACTGAGGGGGAGAGGAGTGAGAGGGGAGAGGGAAAGCAAGAGGGACCAGTACCCATTAACAATTAGATACATCTTATGGTTTAGTACTACACAGTAGAACTGACAAAGGATAAAACAAAAGAAGGATTATGTCATAATTATACACAAAGTCAGAAGAGAATAAACAATGTTGGATATGCAGGATAAAAGGTCAGAATAATATACATATTACAACGTTAAGACAATTAGGCAGCAAACATGATTGGAATAGAGTGTCCATATGAGAGGTTTGTAATCATTACATTGAAAGTGCAGGCAGTCTTGTAGACAGTTCATTAAAGTGCAATCAGACAAACCAGGTGACAGAGCAATCAAGGGGAGGTAGGCTATTGAGTATATGGCAAGGGAGGATTGATTTAGACAGGTTACAAAGCTTAAGTGGGATCAAAACAAGTGCAATGGTCCATAGAGTAGAAGTACAAGCAAAGTCCCCGCTTGAAGGCTAGGTGTGATGGAGCACTTCTCAGATCCATAGGCAGTAAGTTCCAGGTGAGAGGGGCAGCGCACCTGAAGGCACCAGCACCCTTGGAGGTACGGCAGTGGGGAACTGATAAAAAAGACTTGTCTGACGACCTCAGGTCACGCGATGGTATTACAGGTTGGAGTAGTTCAGACAACGTGGCAGGTTTCAACACTCTGATTATGGAGTCTGATAGGGCTGCAAAGTGTATAGCCTCGTGGAGGAAGGGATAGCCAGCCTAACCCTTTGTAAAGTTGGCAATGGTCGTCCAGGCGTGGTGCTTTAGCTGCATATCTACAGACATTATTGTAGGTGGTGTCCCATTTCTGTAGAACGGTTTTATTTGCCATGGCAGAGATAGGTGCACAATAAGACAGAGTGGGTAATAGGATACCCTGGCAATGGCAAGTTTGGTGGTGGTGAGCATAAAGTTCATCTGTAGGCAGCGCAGCTTACAGTTGGCATTCTTGCGACTCCTGGATATGCTTTCAGATCAAGATTTTGGTCAAGCTGTATCCCAAGATAGTGGAAAGAACTTACAATCTCAAGGATGGATCCATTGATATCAGGAATTGTCAGTGGAGATGTGCAGGCTCTAAGCTTATGATCTGATCCAAAGAGCATGGCCTTGGTTTTGCTAGCATTAAGTATAAGGCGATGAGCTTCAAGCCAGTGCTGTGTAAGGTGGAAGGCTGATGACAGTGTGGAATTCAGGTGAGAGATGTTGTGATGGCCAAGCCTCTGACAAAGTTACAAAAAAAAAGACAGTCTTAGAAGATTCAGTGGACAGAGGGCTGTGAATCTGCCTTTCAGAAGCTAAAGAAGGCTATAAGTGGGCCAGCTGTGCTAGCTATCCCTAATTACAGTCTAAAGATTTCTGTTCATATAGACACATCAGACCATGGGCTGGGCACAGTGCTGAGCTAGTTTACACTTCTGGGGGAGGAGCACCCCATATTTTATTTAGGCCGAAGGCTGCTGCTCAGGGAGGAGGTTTATGCCACAATTGAACAGGAGTGCTTGAGAGTAGTGTGGGCCCTTCAGAAGATGCAGCCTTACCTGTATGGGTGAGAATTTACTGTGGTCACAGATCGTAATTCCCTGGACTGGCTTGATAGGTCAAGTGGGCAAAATGGGAAACTACTGCATTAGAGCTTGGTAATGCAGGCCTATAATATGACCATCCAGCACCGCAGTGGCAAACAGAATGCCAATGTGGATGGGCTGACTTGTCAGGTCTAACAGTATGGCTGGATACTTTGGGCATTTCCCAGACTCTGCATGAATAGTTGTGTCTCTTGGCATGGCCCGAAGGGACACACTTTCATCAATTGGGAAGAGGAGATGTGACAGAAATGGGATTCATTGTTTGGGATTACTGAAACTATTTTCGTCTTCTGGGTCTCACCAGAAGTTTTGGTTGGCATGCTAACAACAAGGGAAAATATCATTGGGATTCTATGTCGCTAACAGGCTAGGCTCCAAGACAAAGTAAAACATCTCAGAGAATGACCAAGGGGGTGGACATTCACACACACATAGACTCAAACACACAGTTTAAAAGGTTTGGAGCATTCAATTACAAACTGGTTGCCGAACTGATCTATTTGGACATCTATAGGTTTTTAAGTTGATTGGAACTATTAAACACATACATGTTAAGTGGTTGGTGGATTCTAAAGAATCACCTAATCACAGGGGGGCCGATTCCAAGATGACTTACGCATGGCGCAAGCCGAAGTACACCAAACCTTATGGCATAACTTCGTATTTGTGCAATCCTTACACACGTTTGGTATTCCAAAGAGTGTCTTTTCATATAATCATGCAGATTATTTCAAATGTGGGATACGCAACCCACTATGCTGCAACCTGCCATGCCATGGTGCAAGGGTGTATTACAGCAGCAACTGTGCCCTATTACGAAAGGGCGGCTTCTGTAACCCATTTACGCTATTCCAGGAGCTGCAATGGTGCAGTGGCATTAGAACATCTCAGAAATGCTCTAAGGGGCATCCGTCATTGCCATCCAATGGATACCCACTCTGCAGCACCACAGCAAAGGTCCTGCTGTGCTCTCTGTGCCCCCATGAACATGTCCATGCCCCCCACCCCCTAATGTCAGGGGACCCCCAGGGGTCCATTTTCTAATGTGCCCCCCAGACTCCTGTGCCACCTGTCCAGCCCGCCCATGCTCCCTGGTGCTTGCCGTGGTGTTCTGGGGTGGGGGGCACTGGGGGGCAGTTTGTAGTGGGCTGCAACTTGCAGGATGCTGGGCTATTATGCCATGCCCATGGCGTTAGCCTATGCATGCTGCAAATCACAGGTCATAAGTGCTGGGACCCTGTCACTCTTAGAATATGGCACAGGGTCCCTGGTGTAGGGGCGAATGTCAGAACTCGAATACGCCTGCGAGTTGCAACATTCATCTTGGAATCAGCTCCAGAGTTTCGGCTTCAAGTTATAAATTTAGAGAGTTAAATATGAGAGGTGCCTTTTGCCTGGGGAACATCAGTGATTTACTATTGTGCCTGCATTTCTAGCTGTGAGGGTGGAAGCAAGCAGATAGGATAAGGATCCAGTCTCTTTCTCTCTCTCTCTCTCTCTCTCTCTTTTTCTCTTTCTCTCTCTCTCTCTCCTTCTCTCCAAGCATGGCTAGAAGCAAGAAAAGTAACATAACTTAGCCTGTAGCATTTTTCTTTCTGTTATCAATCATTCAAGACCATCCATTCCATTTTCCTGTGAAAGTGCTTTCTCTTTGTTGTACTGTATACATATCCTGTAATTGCAACCCCTGACCTTAAAATAACATGTTTTATTTACAGAGTCTTTGACTGTGGCTTCTTTACTAAGGTACTGCATGATTTTCACTGGTGAAGAGAAATACTCTGTCTAGCATCCATCAGCTGAGAAGCGCACTACCCAAATTAACTTGTTGTGACCTCCTAGCTCTGCTATGGGAGGGTAAATGTATTGGGAAACCACAGTTGGTCTCAGCGTCCAGTCTTTTTGTCTCCAGTTCCTTGTCCTGTAGCAACAGTTGCAGTTTCAGCACTTCAAGCTGAGCCAGCGAGTCTGCTACCCCCTGCTTCTGACAGTTTCCGAATGAGCTTCTGCCTTTGGTTATGCTCCTTTAAGGCTCGTATGATGTCCTTTTTGGTCAATCAATCCCATGGGACCCCCTTTTCTTGGAACCACTCCTGAAACTGTGTCAAAGAATGCCTGTCACATTCCTGGGAGCTAATCCTCTCTACCTGCACTACACTAAGCTGTTCTGTCAGAAATAAAAAAAATGTAAAAGTGTACTCTTTTGTATATCCTGGTTCGTGATTGCTAAGGCAGAATTTTCTACTGGCAAGCTCTCTCTCAGTGTTCTAGAAAGTCCACTGTGGTCCCACAATGCTGCTCACCAATTGTGACAAACTCTCCCTCCTGGTCTGTAACAGCCCTAAGAGAGTTGTCTGCATCTACTTCTTCTCGCTGCTGTGGTTTCCCTGTACATTTACTCTCCCTTGTTCAGGACTGGGAGGTCACCACATGTCAACTTTGGTAGTTTGCTTATCGGTTGATGGATGCTAGACAGATATTTTCTCTGAGCCTGTGAAAATCATGGAGTACCTTAGTAAAGAAGCCACAGTCACAAACTCTGTGTAAATACAACAATTTACTTTAAGGTCAAGTGTTGCAATTACAGGACAGCTATATAGTACAACAAAAAGGAAGCACATTTACAGGAAAATGAAATAAATGATCTTGAATTAATGATAATAGAAAGAAAAATGTTACATGCTAAGTTATTCTGAGAGTAATCTTGACCGTTGGGTGGATGGGGAAAAAGCAGACACAGTGGAACTAATCAAAGATTTGTTTGTGAAAGAACAATTACTTAAAATTGTACCTGAGGACCTGTGTGTATGGCTTCTCAACAGGGCATGCAGCTCCTCAAAGGAGGCAGCAGCAAGTGCTGACCTGTACATGGACAGCAGATCATACACATAGCAGAAGCACAATGGGGGGGGCAGCATGTTGTTCTAAGGGATCCCAGGGGCAGCAGCCTAAAGTAAACCAGTCTGCTACTGAGCCCAAAGCAGAGCCCTCCAGTTCTTAAGGAAACCAAGAGGCAGGCACCAAGAAATATCATATTTTTATGCAAGTGGGGCATTTGAGTCATACCTTCCCTCAGAAAATGGTTAAGGGACAAAGGCCTGGGGGGATGAACAAAATAGTACCCAACAGTGGATGGGTTGTGTGAAGCCAGCAGTACCACAAGCCTCCTCTAGAGTGGTATATTATGTACAGGGTGACTGTGATTCAGCACTTACAAAGGGCAACTTAAACACAGCGTCTGTGTATAGGGCTACCTGGCAGGGCAGTGAGCAGATACTGGGGTGGGCAAGATAAGGTTAACAGATATCTGACACGAGGGAGGAGGTGGAGGGAAAATATGTGGGAGGGGTGTGGTGGGCAGCTGACCAGCTGGACCATGTGTGTGGTAGGGTGGTGGTCACTTGGGAGGTGCAGGGTCCGGTCTGGCATGGTGCAGTTTTTTTCCTGCAGGTGACTTGCTATTGTACTAAGTTTATCATGCCCTAACATGCACCCCCCCCCCAGATTTGAGAATCCATCAGTAGGGAGTTCGGGGGAGGGCATACCCCCTCCACATTATAGAAAAACCCGTAGATCTCGGGCACCCACTTTATCCTCACCATGAGTGTACATCACTGAAAATCATTTTCAGTGATGTACTCTTGCTGTAACAGGTATCGCTATTCCATGATCACCATTGTTACATGGAATCCCTCTAAGCAGGGAAGTTCCACAGGAGACCATGGGGTTCTCACCCTTTGAGCTCCTGCTTGATCATATGGTGAGAGGGTTCCTAGATTTTGTTTGAGATGAATGGGAGTGTGACCATACTTCCCAAGGGGAAGTCTGTTGTGGAATTTGTCCTGGACTTCAGGACCTGGCTTAAGGAGCTCTTGGGTCTTGCTGAGGAGCACTTAGCCGCTGCACAACACCAGCAGTAAGTCTTGAATCACCGTGGGGCCAAAGCTTGAGAATAAAAGGTGGGACAAAGAGTGATGGTACTCATCTCTGTCCAAAAGAATCAACTAAAGGCAGCATGGGAGGGGCCCCTCTCCATTGTCCAAAAGGTGAGTGATGTTAATTACATGATACAGCAACTTATCAGGAGGTGCAGGTGGAAACTGTATCATGTTAACATGGCAAAGCCCTACTTTGATAGGGAGGAACTGGTTCTTGCTGTGTGCAGTGTCCCAGAAGAGGGAGCTGAGGCTGATTCCCTGGTGGACTTTCTCAGGGAGGCCCGCGTAGGATCCTCCATGGACAACCTTGCCTTATCGGATCGACTGATGCCACCTCAGCAGGAGTTCCTAGGTGTGTTGAGAGAATTAGGGGACATGTTGAAAGGGAAACTGGGGTACAACAATCTGGCTAGGCACCACGTGGATACTGGGACCCAGGTGCCACTGAGACAGTCTCCCTACAGGTTACCAGAACAGGTTAAGCAGACCATGAAAAGAGGAGCTCCGTAAGCTGCTGGAACTGGGAGTGATCCAGGAGTCCAGTAGCCCTTTGGCCTAGACTGTGGTACTGATTGTCACAAACGCACTCCACAGGTCAGGCTCTCTGTTCCCACAATGCCAACCTTAGAGTGCAATAGTGTGAACAGGTGACAGATAGGGTAACCCTCCTGTCTGTTTTGGGTCTGAATCACCAATTAGCCTCAAGCTCTGGAGGGATTCAAACTGTGAATCTTATGCTAGCATACCCAATTAACAGGCTCATATAATATTCTCTTCAGGGGGGTGCAATACAGTCTTTTGCCCAAGGGCACCCAGCCAGGTATCCAAAATGAACCCTTACAACTCTATATGAGACCTAGGTATATTCTTACCTTTTACAAGCTTAGTAACACCGTGCAAGCCCTTAATAGCTGTTAGACTTAAACACAGGCTCTGCATCACATGTAAAATAACAGAAAAAAAAGCACAGGCAATATTTTAAAGAAAATGTTGTTTACTAAAATGTTTAAAACAGGTAAAATCAAGCACAGAACAATTATATCACTAATCTTACAGTCACATAAAAGAAAATGGGAAGTTACAGAATACAAACTCCTATTTCCAATACTTCCTAGCTAGTTGTTACCTTTCAAGTACTTTCATAAGTCCAGAGAGGTAAAATTCTCTCAGAGGCCCGAATGATATGACACACATTTCCCAGATGCATGTTTAATTTCAACCTCCCTCTTGCCACTCCCTTTTTGGTGAGGTCAGCTAGATCCTCCCTTGAAGTTAATTCTAACATAATTTTCTACAAGGAGGTATTTTTATTAATATGAACATCAGCAAAAGACCATTTCCCAACTATGACAGTCATTGATCAAACATTTCTCTTTGAACTTAATAATCCCTCACTCTATCACTAATTCTCAGCTAGGTGCAAAAAAACAAGAGACATCAGCCAGATTTACTTCTCTTCTTGGTAGGGTCATAACATTCATATTTAGCTTCCATTTCAAAAGCATGAGTAGGTTTTAAAAGGTTATAAACTATCCCTCTGGAAGGAAAGCTGTTAATTTTCCTCTGGTCTTTTCTCACATCCTGTAGTTTTAGCTACACTGAAACTGTTTGGGGTCAAAGGTCACTCACTAAAACAAGTGTTGACCTGGATACCAGCAGACAATCACAAACTATTTATTTATATTACAAATATCATACAATAACCATAAGCAGATGGCAGAGTGCCACAATCCTCCCCACCTAGACTGAATTTGGGGGCTCTATCCCCTGCATGGGATGAGCTCACTAAGTCAATTTATTTCTCATATTGATGCGAATAGCCATCTGCATTTTCATTGGCTGCCCCTGCCCTGTGTGAGACAGTCATGTCATACCCTTGCAAGGCAAGACTCCATCGTAGTAGTCTACCATTCATTTTACCCATTTATGCCAGCCAAACCAGGGGATTATGGTCAGTCTGTACCTCAAAATGCTGCCCAAGTAAGTATGGCTGTAACATCTTTAGGCCTCTCGCCATGCCAAGACACTCTTTCTCCACAGTAGAGTAAGCCTGATTCCTGGGAAGACACTTTTTACTCAGGTACACTATGGGGTGATCATTTCCTTGGTTGGATGTCTGACTCAGCACTGCCCCAATACCCACGTGTGAGGTGTCAGTCTGGACTACAAAGGGTCTGCTGTAGTCTGGACTTGTCAATACAGGAGCACTGCACAGTGCCTCCTTCAGTGTGGTAAAGGCTTTTTCAAAGGCTGGTTCCAAGGCAATTTTCTTAGGCATCCTGTTCTTTAACAGGCCAGATAGGGGAGCGGCCAGGGCACTGTAATTTTGTACAAATCTCCTATAGTGCAGTGCTGTCCCCAGAAAACTCCTGACTTGCTTTTGCATTTCTGATCTGGTCCATGCCTTGATTGCCTCTACTTTCACTTGGTTAGAACGGCGCTGTCCCTGGCCTACAACATGCACTAGGTATGCCACTTTAGCCATTGCCACCTGGCACTTCTCAGCTTTGATGGTGAGCCAGGCCTTCTGTATTCTGCCCATCACTTCCCTAAGGTGGGACAGGTGTTCCTCCCAGCTAGCACTAAAGCTGGCAGTGTCATCCAGGTACGCCACAATGTACTCCTCAGCACCATTTAACACCTGGTTCACCAACCTTTGGAAAGTGGCCAGGACATTTTTCATTCCAAAAGGCATTACTTTAAATTCAAATAACCCTATCGGAGTGATTAAAGCCAACATCTCCCTAGCTCCAGCAGTTAAGTCTACCTGCCAATTCCCCTTTTTCAGATCAACAGTTGTAAGGTATGTCACCCCTCACAACTTGTCCAGGAGTTTGTCCATCCATGGCACTGGGTGGGCAACTTATTTAGTGACTGCACTGAGTCCATGACAGTCCACACAAAAATAAGGAGAGCCATCTGGCTTGGGCACAAGGACTACGGGTGAGGCCCAGGGGCTCTGGGATTTCTGGATAACCCCTAAATCCAGTATTTCCTCCACCTCCCTACTAATGTCCTTTTGGACTGCCTCTGATACATGATATGCTGTCTACTGTATGGGCACCTGCATCACTATCTTCACATCATGCATTGCTAAGGGGGTTAGTCCAGGCTTGGCGCTAAACAGTGGGGCAAGGTCTGCTAAAACCTACCTTACTTCCTGGATCTGGTCCAGGGCCAGCTGGGGTGACAATTTAATTGCCTCCACAGAGGACTCCCACTTGCTTTCTTGCAGCAAGTTCAGAAGGGGATCCTTCTTCATCCATTCCCTCCCCAGTATGACACACTGCAAACACCAAGTCAGCCCTATTAGCATATGGCTTAATCATGTTGACATGGTACATTCTTTGTGTATGTCATCTGTCAGGTAACTGTATAATATAGTTCACGTCATTTACCCATCTGACTACTTTGTACGGTCCTGCCCACTTGGCCTGCAGCTTGTCTTTCTGGACTGGGATTAGGACCATGAATTCCTGACCCACCATGTAAGAGCGAGCTCTGACTCTGTGGTCATACCACACTTTTTGTTTTTGTTGGGCAGCTGCCAGGTTACTCTAGGCTGTCCCCATATGCTCCTTCAGCCTTTCCCTAAACCTAAGGACATAATCCAATATGGGAGTTCCGTGTTTGGTGTGCTTGCCTTCCCAGTCCTCCAGGATGAAATCTATGGGCCCACATACCCAGTGTCCATATAAGAGCTTGAAGGGGAAAGCTCTGTCAACTCTTGGGGCACCTTTCTGTATGAGAACAACAGGTAGAAAAGCTATTTCTCCCAGTCCCTCCCATGCTGTTCAGAAAATGATTGGAGCATTGACCTAAGGGTACCGTTAAATCTTTCCAAAAGCCCATTGGCTTGCAGGTGATAAGGTGTCATGGGTCTCTGCACCATCCCACACTTCTCCCACAAACATTTCATCAGGTCCAATATGAAGGAAGACCCTCGATCGATGATAACCTCCTGTGGAAACTCAGCATGGGAGAAAATCCCTAGTAAGGCATCTGCCACTTTGTCTGTCCTCAGTGAGGATAGGGCGACTGCCTCTGGGTACCTGGAGGCATAATCCACCACAGTCAAGATGAACCTCTTCCCAGAGGAGCTGGGGATATTTAAAGGCACCACAATATCCATTCTCACCCTCTGGAAGGGCTCCTCCACTATGGGTAAAGGAATTGGTGTGGCTTGGGTTTTCTTACCTGCCTTCCCTATTTCTTGGCACCAGTGACAAGATCTGCAATACTCCTTCACCTGCTGGGTGAAGTTGGGCCAATAGAAACTGAGCCAATCACTGCATAGTGCACATGATTCCCAGATGACCAGACATGGGAATATCTTGTGCAGTCTTGAGCAACTGCTCATGGTACCCCTGGGGAACGACAAGCTGCCTGCCTATTATCCCTTCCTCTTTCTTAGCATCCTGAGTGTACATCAGTTCATTGTCCCAATAAACTTTGTGTTTCCTGTCACCTCCCTGCACTCTGTCAGAGTCTGCCCAAGCCCTGAGCTTCTTTAGGCTAGGGTCACTTTTCTGAGCAGCTGCAAACTCCTTACACATTCCCAGGGCATAGGACAGGTCCCGTCAGTGTCTAAACTAGGGTCCCTAGCTCTAGCATCAGGGCAGTCAGAATCACTGCCATCTCTAACCCTCTGACAAGGGTTCACCCCCTCCTTCCTCAGAGTAACTCTCTGTAGCTGTTTGGTTAACTGCTACCAGGGAAATTTCTACCCACCGTCACCCCCTCCTTCCTCAGAGTAACTCTCTGTAGCTGTTTGGTTAACTGCTACCAGGGAAATTTCTACCACCTTTCATTAGTCTCCATATCAGGAGACACAGGCTGGGGAACCAGCCTCCATGCGGTTTCCACAAGGGCTTCCATGGGGTCCAGGGAACCATAATTTTCCTTTGCCGCTTGGCTGCAGGTATCTGCACACATCATCCCCTGTTTGAGATTGTTGCAAATGATTATATCAACAGCTAAAGTTTCGGCTATGGCAACCTTTTGCACAGTCCCTGTGTTTCACCCCTGTCTAGGAGGACACTAGCAAGTGGCAAGGTTTTCTTCTTCCCAGTGATCCCCCTATTAATCACAAATTGATTGGGTATAAGCTGACCAGGCTCTACCAAATCTCCTTTCACCAAAGTCAGGGATGCCCTCATGTCTCTAAACCCATGTGTCTGTACACCATTCACAGTGACTGGGTGCATGTGTTCCTTTATGTTTACTGGCATACTTTTAGGGACACACAAAAAACCCACTTCTTTTTGATCTCTACTTTGGGTACTGCTTGTCATTTTGGAACACTGGCAATATGCCCAATTTCTTTGCAAACCCAACATTCCTTTCTTTTCTCAGGTGAATCTTTTATTTGAAACCTGGGGCTATCTGGTTTCAGTGGAGGCAGTGAGGGATTTAGCTGCTCTGAAGGTTCACTTTTCCTTTTCTGTGCTGCCTCACCAGTCCCATTCACTCTCAGAGCAGGTCTCCTCTTGGCATAGTGCTCTGAGAGTTCAGCCGCCTCTTGCACTGTTTTTAGATCTCGGTCCTCCAGCCAGATTTTCAGTTCTGCTGGGTATGCCCCCCAAAAACTGCTCTAACAATACAGCATTTTCAATTTTATCTACAGAGTTTGCTTCAATTCCTTCCCACCAACGTTTTAAAAACTGTTGTTGTTTCATGGCTAGCTCCTTGTAGCTCATGTCAGGGCTTCTCCTGAGCTTATGAAATTTAACTCTGTATGCCTCTGCTGTTAGCTCATATTTCTTTATAAGTGCAGTTTTCACTTTACTATAATCATTACTGTCCTTATTGTCTAGTTGACTCAATGCATCCCGAGCTTTCCCAGTAAGTAGCGGGGATAGCTGGAAGCTCCAGGACCCTCTAGAAATATTTGCCTGAATACAAAATTTTTCAAAGGAATTTAAAAAGGCATCAATATCTTCCCCCTCTTTAAATTCAGCTGTCAATTTAGAATTTAATTTGCACCCTAGTCCTGTAGTTCCAGTTAAACCCAGGTCATTTACCTCCTCTGGTGCTGGTGTTTGGAGTCATAGCTTCTCCAGTTCATGCTGCATCTGGCACTCACACTCTTTACGGTCAGCTTCTTGTTGTTCTCACTCTGCCTCTTGCCAAAGCTGTTCCCTCTTCTCTTCTCCATCTCACTGCTCTTGCCTCTCTTCTCTCTGGAACTCCAGCTCCATTCTCCGCAACTACATCTGCAGCTTGAGCCCTTCTGGCTCCAGAATGTTGGTGACCTTCCCCTGCTGTTGTGGCCCTTAGCTTGCACTGGCACTGCTGTCCTCCTCACTGGATCTGGACACAGCACTGGCTGCTGGCCCCTCCATGCCCAAGGTTCATCCCTTTTCTGTCATAGACTGTGACTCGAGGCTCTGGGCATCTGCTGCCATCAGAGCCTCCATGAAGTTCTGCTTGTTGGCTCTTCCCTTGTGCAGGACTCCTCTCTCCTTACACAACTGCCTCAGGTAGTCTGCAGTGTGCTCACTGTAGTTGGAAGCCATCTTCTTCCCTAACTACGGCTACTCTAACTTGCAGTCAGAAAATAAGTAAAACAGGCAGGAACTTTGACTTGAAGCAAAATTATATAGTTCTGTTTACTTTTTAAAAATAAATCACTGCCTTATTTTGCACGTGAACTATACAGTATTAATCTGTCACACTGAACTGTTAAAGCTTGTGTTACCAAATACTTTTACATCGCACCGCTGCCAACCAAATCTGTCACAAATGCATTCCGCAGGTCAAGCCTTCTGCTCCCACAGTACCAACCTTAGAGTGCAATAGTGTGAACAGGTGAGAGACAGGATAGCATTTAATTTAAGGTAAGGTAAGGTGAAAAATGTTAATGTTGACAAGAAGTATTGTATTTACAAAAATATATATTAAAAATGTAAGCATCATACATAAATATAAATGTTACGATTAAAAAAGAAACTTTTCAGTAACTTTGTTGGACACAACCAGAGTGATCTAAAATCTTTGCACAGTGTGGTTTGTAAGCCATCTAAAGAACTTCTTTATACACTTTTTTCCAACAGGTACCTTCTCCTTGGATCAGCATTATTTCTTTATGTTCAGCATTACTTCTGTAAATGTAGCTTTTTCTGCTCAATATATCTACAGAATCTTGATATCCTTTCTAGATGGAGCTTATTTGCTGTCTTAAGTGAGTAATTACGTTGGTAGGTCAGTTCCATGTCGAGAATTATGAGAATATCTCCTAGGCACAGACTTCTTTGCTTTATATACAAGGGGCACAGGAGTAGTATATGTTTTGGGGAGTCTTTAGCTAAACCACAAGCACACCGACTGGTTTTTGCCATACCAAATTTTTGTTTCGAAGTGTTACTATCTACATAACCAAATCTAAATCTTGAACAGGCCTTTCTGTTATTTGCATTACTGATTATTCTTAGATAGTTATGAAATCTGAATTGTCTCCTACTATTTAATGCAAGCCATGAGCTGAATTTACTGTTTTTAGCCAGTTCCATTTCTTGTTGTATATGGATATCTTTAATTCTGGTCTTTATATTTTATTGACCTCTTCAATTGGGGTTCTTGAGCTTTTAGTCAGTAGTGACAGTAACCCGTAGGGCCAAATTAACTTTTCTAATATTTGTGTGCTTGGGTAGACAAATCCTTCTCTTCTTTGTCCTAGCATTTCTTCTATACACATTCTTGGCAATCTGTACTTGTGCATGTTATATGCTTTAATCCAATATATCACCTGTCTTTGTTCTATATTACAATTCACTAAGAATTGTCCCCGCACCAATCTAGTCAGGCAAGAAGATGTCCCATTAGGAAGGCCTAATATGCTTTTGTAAAACTTATTCATTATGGATTCTAATCTTTCTGAATTCCCTGTTCCCCAAATCTCAGCTCCATAAAGACACTTTGAGCCTACCTTTGTATTTAAAACCTTTAGGCCTCCTAGTACTGACCTCCCCCCATATTTGTAATTGAATCTTTGTAATGCTGGTAAGACTCCTCTTATATGTCGTGTCATTTTAGATATATGTTCCTTCCATTTAAGGTTATATGAGAATATGATACCTAGATAGCGAAAGTTTTTTGCATACTCTATCTTGTGATCATTGCAGATCAATGAGCACAACTTGCCAGCTTTTACTAGACTCTTATTAAATATCATGGCCCAGATATTCAAAGGGGTTGCGCCTGGCACAACGGTATTGCGCCGGCGCAACCCCGCATTGAGCCCCAGTGGGATATTGAGACGGCTGCCTGGCAAAGCACAAATCCCAATGCACCAGGATGCAATGATAATGTATGTGGCACAGATGCAGGGGGCGTGCCCATGCATATGCGGCACATCCCAATATTCAGCCCGGGATGTGTGGTGCATATGCTGGCACACCCCTGCACTGCGCCTCATGGGGGTGCTCAAAGATGAGCCTGTGCTGAGTAGGAGCAAATCCCAGCCACCCACAGGCAGGCTGCTGTATTGCAGGGTGCAACACAGCAGCCCAGCTGTAGGTTGCCACCTGCTCACTCAGAACACCATCAGCAAGCACAGCCACATCTGGTGGTCTAGTGGAACTCCCCACCCATAGCCATGATCATGTGGTATATGTTTATAATAAGGTCCCTGGTAGTCTAGTGGCCCCCCCAGTCCCCGAATCCTCAATGTGTATGAAACATGACCAACCCTAGTGGTCCAGTGGTCCCACCTCCCACCCGAGTCCCTGATTCCCCGTTACATGACAATATGATGTCCCTGGTGGTCTAGTGGAACACCCCCACCTGTCACCATGATTGTGGTAAAATCCCATATTGAAATGCTCTGGTGATCCAGTGACACCCCCCACCCACCTACACTGAATCCGTTTCCCTCTTGCTCCCCTCCCCATCATCAGTGGGTAGCTGCATCCCATCCACACACCACCTGGCCACCCCCTGAATGACAGGTACAGTATGGGCTCCAAGCCCATTGGTCCCCAGTGTGGACCAATGGGTTTGCAGAGCATACTGTACTAGACAGTCCCAAATATGTGAATGGAGTCTATTTAGCAGATCTTGCAGCTTGTTTTGCATTTCCTTTTCCTTTTGTGCCATCTTTTTATTCATATTGGGTGTCTTACCAAATTCTTCTTCTTTGCTTTTGTTGCTTTCTGATTGTTTCCTCTCTGTCTCTTCCGTTTTATCAACATTTATGTTTCCTTTATTCTTTTTTCCTTCTTTCTTAATTATATTTGTCCCTTTCTTTGATGTCTTTATTCCCCATGTCCCTAATTGAGTGCTTTCTTACTTTCTTTGATGTTCTCTCACTCTCTTGAACCACTAAGTTATCTTCTATGCTTGTTCACGTTCTCTCTCTGTTAACCATTTGTTTCTTTAAGCTCCATCTTTTTCCTGCTTTAATATTTTCCTTGCATGAATCTTTGGTGTTTTTTTTTTTACACTAGATATTTTTCTATTATCTCTTATTATCAGTTTGTTCCTTGGTGTAGAATAATTCTTTACTAAGTGGTTTTTAATTTCTTTAGATTGTGCAGTCTCTTCTGTTCATATTACTTTGTTTTTTTTTCTGTCTTTCTTTAAATTATGAGTGTCTTTCTTACCTCCTTTTTCTTTTCTCCTCTCCCACAAGTACGGATTCCCTGATCTTAAATCCTTGATTAAGCTGTCATTAGAGTTGTAACTGCTAGGCAGCATGACTAATTCAGATTTCTGTTCATTATGATTTCTATACTCAGTTATTCTGGAGTCAGTTGAGCTTGAGAGCTCAATTGTCTTTTCTTGTTTATATAAGTTATCTAGTGACTCAGCTGATGCCAGCTATCTCCATCGTCTCCATCAGCCTTGAATGAGGTCAAAGTTAATTGATGATTGTGCTCCTTTTCATTTGATATTTGGCTATTATTAATTGTTGATTTGCACTGTGTTATTGTCTCGTATATCCTGTCTATCTTAAGTTTGTTTTCTGTGCAGAGTCCCTTTAAAAAGGAGATCCTTTTGGAATTCTGTATCACTTGTTTGTGTATCATTATGTTAGCCAATAAGGGATCCCTTAGTGAGTCTGCACACCCCATGGAAATTGTTTCGGGGGGATGTGAAATTCTATTGGGCTCATAAAGCAGGTACTATCACCTGATGTCCATAAGGCAGCAAGTGATTCCTTCAGTGGCTCCCTGATATTGCACTGATTGCTCTCAAAATTTAATTGACATATAGGTGAGCTGCAATTGACTAGCAGTTCCAACTTTAATTTATTAAATTCTCTAATTTCTGTTCAATTCTTTTATTAGTTTATATTGTTTCTTTAATACTCTCCACCATTTTGCTCACTTCATTGTTTACCATTTCTATTACTCCTGGATATTGTGTTCGTTGACCCCTTTATGGTGATTTATCCACATTTACAACTATTTCCAAACTTTCTGTTTCTTTCCCTAATGTCAGTGTAGGTTTCCATATTTCCCT
Organism: Neoceratodus forsteri; assembly: GCA_016271365.2. Taxonomy (NCBI): domain Eukaryota; kingdom Metazoa; phylum Chordata; order Ceratodontiformes; family Ceratodontidae; genus Neoceratodus; species Neoceratodus forsteri. Next base: position 1,746,984,755 of record CM057449.1, read on the forward strand.
AATTGATGTTTGTTTCATTTTGATTTTGTTTGACAGACCCAATTCATTTTCCTCATTAGAGATAATTGGCAGTACCTTCCTTTCTTGATTCAGTTTGGTTTCCAACCCCTCTTCTTCTCTGGTCTTTATTCTATCTTCAGATCTTTCTCTTTTCCTATACTGGATTCCTATGGTTTCTTGTATAGACCTCTCTTTGTCTCTGTGGTAGCATAAATCACCCCCAGTGTTTCTCATTTTTTTTAAGTCTTTCTTTTTTCCCTTTCTTGTTTACTACTTCACTTGTGTTATCTGTGCTGTCTATGCAGATCTTTCCTTTTCTGGTTATGACAGGCATACTTCTAATGGCTTTACCATCCACATGTAAAAAAAACAAGAAAAGAAAAACAAGAGAGAAAGGAAGCCTATAGAGATAAAGGTAGAAATATAATGCTTTAGGTCAATAGCTTAATTAATTCAATGCATACTTGCACTTTATGCGTTAAAGTCTCTCCTTGATGTGTTAATGCAATACAATGTTAAACTGTGATATTAAATGCCTAGATCAATGTCCGTGGTTCAAAGTGCCAATAAGAACCTCCAGTATTCCAATATTCCAAAAGTCTCAGGAAAGTCACCTCTACCTTTTACTTTTACCTTTGCCTTTGTCTTTAAATTTGTGACTTTACTTAATCCATAGATTTTCAGAACACCGAATTAGGTAAATTAAGGGATACAGCTAAAAACAACAGAGGTAATGAGAGAACGCTCACTCTCTCTAGCAAGAAAGAGAAACAGTCTACTCAATACGGACACTCTTCCTGGTTCTAAAAGCAAGTAGGGAATAGGAAAGTCTTGAGTCATTCTTATAACCTGAAGTGTGTAATCTCTGTTGGATTATATCAAAAAAGCAGCTGCCCACTCTTCATGCACACTCCTGAAAACAGAACCAGACATGAGCTTGCGTAGCATACAGGAATCACAGGGCACCCGTGTTGAAGTCTGACTTTACTCGCTTTCACTCGCAAAAAGGCAGAAGGAGAGAGAACAGGATAGCTCACAGCTTCACGGTTTCTTTCAAGCTTTAAAATGGCACAGGGAACACTAAAGGCCCTCGTTGCACCATCCACTAAAATAATAAAAAGAACATACATAACTTTCTTAAAGTCAATGCCTTGCAGGCTAAACTTGAGCTACTAAACTGCTAATTGCAATACGTCAAGAAAATTCAAAGCAATTCAGTGGTAGTAGATTAATTCAAAAAGGGCAGATATGGTGAGTCAAATAAAGCCAATAAAGTAAATAACAAATAGCGAAAAAGCAAGTGGTTCACATAAATACAAATTTAGTCAGTAACTATATATATATATATATATATATATATATATATATATATATATATATACTGTATACAAACTTAAGCTAAAAACTATTTGTGAGCCAAGTCAAAGTATCTCTGTTATATTACATAGATTGTGCTACTTACTCTTGATGCATAAGGTGAGAGATTCTGGCACTCTGACAGTCTGACTCGCTATCACGCAAATCTGATTAAAACATTTAAAACATACAAAATGCCAGGCTCCTGGAATTACAGTGACACAGCTGTTTGGCCATGGCGAGTTTATGCAGACTGCAAGTAAACCAGGCAATGGTTACAAGAATATTACTTTCTTGCTTGCTAGCAAACTAATTTAGTATAAATGAGCCGGTAAATAATGCTAATTCAAGCTCCAGCTCTAAGTTCTAAATGCTAAGCTCTGAACTTAAAAAAAATGCTATTATATCTTCTTGAGGAGCATTTTGGCAGACCCGCAGTCTTCAGTATCATCCAGAATAGCTCTGTGAACCTAACTAGAGCCTGCACATTAAATGCTCCTCAATCACCTGGATCACGTGAACAAGTACATATATGGTGCAAAATTCAATCTAAAAGCATTAACTCAAAAAGAATAATTTAACCTCCAGCACTAAATAAATAATGTGTAATGTGCAATAATGTACAAAAGTAAGCACACTGATACAATCGATCAGAGAGTGAACAATGTGTAAAAATAGCTCCACGGTGCTCAGCACACACTAACAGAGAAACACAGTGAGCACCTCAAACCATCTGATTAAAAAAAATGAGTAGAAAGGCAAATTGTTCAGGTTGTCCAAGTTATTCAGTAAAAGAAAAAAGTCTCCACTCTTCTTGTCTCCCTAGCTCCAATCCCTGCAGTCACTCCATGACTGCTCAGTTTCTCAACTGCTTGAGGGTTTAGTCATTTCTTCAGTTTTATTATGGGTACTATAACTCCAACTCCTGACCCAGCCATCCAGCAGGCTTCTCTCCCCCTCTGCACTGCTCAGGTCTGAGTCTGTCGGAAAACAACTCCTATTGCAGAGGGGAAAAAAGGACAAGAGAAAAAGACTAAACCAGCAGAAGAGGACAGTATGATAATCTGGAAAAGCTGCAATTCTCAGATACTCAGGCAACAGGTAGCATACCTTTTGTAAATTTAAAACATGCTGTGCAGCCCTGCAACTAGTGCCTGCTCCACAAACGCTAGTGCGCATAGTCGTCTCTGCGCTCCGAGAGACATGGTAACCCTCTTGTCTGTTTTGGTCCAAATCACCAATTAGCCTCAAGTTCTGGAGGGATTCAAACTGTGAACCTTATGCTAGCATACCCAATTAACAGGCCCAGATAATATTCTCTTTGGGGGGATGCAATATAATCTTTTGCCAAAGGGCACCTAGCCAAGTATTCAAAATGAACCCTTAAAACTCTATATGAGACCTAACTATATTCTTACCTTTTACAAGCTTAGTAACACCATGCAAGCCCTTAATAACTGTCAGATTTAAACACAGATTCAGCATCATGTGTAAAATAACAGAAATGAGCACAGGCAGTATTTTAAAGAAAATGTTGTTTGCTAAAATGTTTAAAACAGGTAAAATCAAACACAGAACAACTATATCACTAATCTTACAATCACATAAAAGAAAATGGGAAGTTACAGAATATAAACTCCTATTTCCAATACTTCCTGGCTAGTTGTTACCCTTTAAGGTCTTTCATAAATACAGAGAGGTAAAAATCTCTCAGAGCCCAAATGATATGACACACATTTCCCAGATGCATGTCTCATTTCAATCTCCCTCTCCCCACCCCCTTTTTGGTGACGTTAGCTAGATCCTCACTTAGAGTTAATTCTAACATACTTTTCTACAAGGAGGTATTTTAATGAATGTGAACATTAGCAAAAAGCCATTTCCCAAATATGACAGTCTTTGATCAAACATTTCTCTTTGAACTTAACACTCCCACACTCTGTCACTAATTTTTGGCTAGATGCTAAAAACGAGAGACATCAACCAAATTTACTTCCCTTCCTGATAGGGTCATACAATTCATTTTTAGCTTTCACTTCAAAAGCACAAGTAGGTTATAAAAGGTCATAAACTATCCCTCTGGAAGGAAGGCAGTTAATTAAGTTTGCTCTGGTCTTTTCTCACATCCTGCAGCTTTAGCTACACTGAAACCTTTTGGAGTCAAAGATCACTCACTGAAGCACAGGCTGACTTGGGTGGCAGCCGACAATCACAGACCATTTAGTTATATTACAAATATCATACAATAACCATAAGCAGATGGCAGAGCATCACACTGATCTCTATAAAGATGATACCACATTGTTTTGTGTTGACTACCAGAAGCTCAACAGCTACATGGAGTCAAATACCTACCCCATGCCCAGAACAGATGAGACCCTGGAGTGACTGGGGGAAGACAAGTATCTGACTACGATAGACTTAACAAGGGGCTACTGTTGGGTACCTCTGACCCCCTGCAGCCAGGGAGAGATCAGCTTTCATACCCCATTTGGTTTACATCTGTCAAAGTAATGCCCTTTTGAATGAATAATTTCCTACAACCTTTCAGTGGCTTGTGGATTGTATTCTGTCTGGGGCAGGTTACTTTGTGCAGGCTTATGTGGATGATATCACCATTTACAGCCAGACCTGGAAGGACCACATCAACCATGTGTGGGAGGTGTTTTCCACTGATTACAAGTCTCATGATTGACAGTCCAGTCAGAAGAATGCCAGCTAGGTATAGCAGAGTTGTCCTACTTTGGGCACTGAGTGGGCAGTGGATGCATCCATCCAGAGCCTGCCAAGGGGGATGTCATCCTGGCCTGGCCCACTCCTAATATTGAAAACAGGAAGGGCATTTCTGGGGACAGCTGAGTTCTAGAGGCAGTTTGTCCCTCACAACAGCGATGGCCAAGCCCCTGATAGAATTAGCGAAAAAAGAGACAGCCTTAGAAGATTCAGTGGACAGAGGGCTGTGAATCTGCCTTTTGGAAGCTAAAGAAGGCCATAAGTGGGCCAGCTGTGCTAGCTATCCCTAATTACAGTCTAAAGATTTCTGTTCATATAGATACATCAGACTATGGGCTGGGTGCAGTGCTGAGCCAGGTTACGCTTCTGGGGGAGGAGCACCCATAGTTTATTTGAGCCAAAGGCTGCTGCCCATGGAGAAGGCTTATGCCACAATTGAAAAGGAGTGCTTGGGAGTAGGGTGGGCCCTTCAGAAGGTGCAGCCTTACCTGTATGGGTGAGAATTTACTGTGGTCATGGATCATAATTCCCTGATCTGGCTTAATAGGTCAAGTGGGCAAAATGGGAAAGTACTGCATTAGAGCTTGGTAATGCAGGCCTATAACATGACCATCCAGCACCGCAGTGGCAAACAGAATGCCAGTGTGGATGGGCTGTCTAGGCAGGTCTAACAGCATGACTGGATACTTTGGGTATTTCCCAGCCTCTGCATGAATGGCTGTGTCTCTTGGGGTGGCCCCAAGGGACACACTTTCATCAATTGGGGGTAGGAGATGTAACAGAAATGGGATTAATTATTTGGGTTTACTGAAACTATTTTCTGGTCTTCTGGGTCTCACCAGAAGTTTTGGTTGGCATGCTAACAACAAGGGGAAAAGTCATTGGGATTCTAAGTCACTAGCAGGCTAGGCTCCTGGACAAAGTGATACATCTCAGAGAATGATCAAGGAGGTTGGACATTCACACACTCATAGACTCAAACAAACATTTTAAAAGGTTTGGAGTATTCAGATACAAACTGGTTGCCGAACTGATCTATTTGGACATCTAAAGGTTTTTATTTAATTGGAACAATTAAACACATACATGTTAAATGGTTGGTGGATTCTAAAGAATGACCTAATTACAGGGGGGCCGATTCCAAGACAACATATGCATGGCGCAAGCCAAAGTACTCGAAACCCCATGGCATAACTTGCAATTGTGTTATTCGTTCCACTGTTTGGTATTCCAAAAGGTGCCTTGTGCCATGCTGTATGCGTGTTAAGCCAAATATGGGATACGCCACCCACTACGCTGCAACCCACAACATCATTGCACAAGGGTGAGTTATGGCAGCAAGTGCACCCTATTCCAAAAGAGAGGCTGCCATAACCCACTTATGCTATTCCAGAGTTAGAACATCTCGGAGATGCTCTAAGGGGCATCCGTCAGTGCCATCTGATGGATGCCCACTCCTCAGCACCATGGCAAAGGTCCTGCTGTGCATCCTGTGCTCCCACAAACACATCCATGCTCTCCACCCCTCCAAATGTCAGGGATCTCCAGGGTCTATTTTTTAATGTGTCCCTTGGACTCCTGTGCAACCTGTACAGCCCCCGATGCCTCCTGGTGCTTGCTGTGGTGTTTCAGAACAGGGGGCACTGGGGGCAGTTTGTGGTGGGCTGTGACTTGTGGTATGCAGGGCTATTATGCCATGCCTGTGGCATTAGCCTATGCATGCTGCAAGTCACAGGTCATAAGGGACTGGGAGCGTACCACTCTTAGAATACGGCACAGGGTTCTTGGCATAGGAGCATATGTCGCAACTCGCATACGCCTGCAAGTTGTGACATTCATTTTGGAATCAGCTCCAGAGTTTCAGCCTTAGGCTAGAAATTTAGAGAGTTAATTACAAGATGTGCCTTTTGCTTGGGGAACATCAGTGATTTACTAATGTGCCTGCATTACTAGCTGTGTGTGTGGAAGCAATAAATAGGGCAAGAATCCAGCTTCTCCCTCTCTCTCTCTCTAAGCATATCGAGAACCAAAATAATTTAGCCTGGAGCATTTTTCTTTCTGTTATCTATCATTCAAGACCATCCATTCAATTTTCCTGTGAAAGTGCTTTCTCTTTGTTGTACTGTACAGATATCCTGTAATTACAACCCCTGTCCTTAAGTAAATCATTTTATTTGGAGTCCATGACAGTGGCTTTGTTGCTAAGGTTCTGCAGGATTTTCACTGGCTGTGAGAAAAACTCTGTCTAGCATCCATCAGCTTGAAGCACACTACCAAAGCCGGCCTGTTGTGACCTCGTAGCTCTGCACAAGGCTGGGTAGATGTACTGGGAAACCCCAGTTGGTGGCACTGAGAAAAAGTAGATGCAGATGACTATCTGAGAGCTGTTACAGTCCAGGAGGGAGAGATTGTCATAAAAGTATTTTTCCATAATGTACATATATTATACTGTTTGTATAGCAGTGATTGACTGGGTCACCTTTGAACATAGGCACTTGTTGTCTAAAGGTTATTTCCCAAACAACAGTAACCAATAAAACTGCTCCTCTCCCCACCTTGTTTGTATACTGTAGTAGTGATTGACTGGGACACCTTTGAAAGTAGGCATGTGTTGCCTAAATGTTGTTTCCCTAACAACAGTAAACAATAAAGCTGTTCCTCTCCATATCTTTTAGGGTTCTGACTCCTGAACAAATGAGTCTGAACTAAACAGCTAGCAAGTCTCAGTTTGGCTTTGACTCTCAAATCCCCCACCTAGCTGAATAAAATATTCCTTTTTTACTAAAAATTAATACCTCTTATATTTAGGGGCACAGCAATACGTGCCCCACTTGAGCTATCTCTCTCTTTCTCTGTCACTTCCACCCCCCTTAAGTTTGGGTGCGTGGTGAGTAATGTGGGCAGTGAGGTAGGCAACAGTTAATTAGTAGTTTAGAGTCAACATGTAATGGTGGCACTTCTAGATTATAGTTAGGCCCAGTTGGAGCAGGGCTTCTGTAAGCACACTTTTTTTTAGTGAATATGCTTATGGAAGCCTCGCCTAAGTTTCATTATCACCATAGATGCACTGCCACTACACACTAGTACATGCACAGTCATTTAAGGCTAGAAGGGAGTTTAGGTCCATCAGGTATGCCCTCTTACCTCCAGTTTTATAAGCAGGAATTAATGCTGTGAAAAGATTTACTTATTTTTAGGCATTCTCCCCTCACCTACTAATCAGGGAACCCTGTGATTCCCTTAGGAAGCAAAAATCTGTCCAAGCTTATTGTAAAGGCCTGTATTGCCTTTGCTTGTAAGCTGATTCATAGGTTAACTGCCCTCTGGAAAAAGAATTGCTTCCTAGCTGTACCCTATGATTTACCACCTCTGAACTTCAGGGCATGTCATCATGTCCTGCTGGAACACACCAGTTGCAACATTTCCATTTTCCCATCTTGTTGATACCATTAAGTATGCAGAAGACTGATATCATGTTTCCCGTAGACTCCTTTTTCTGCAGGGTGAACATGAAGGGTCTACAGCACTGCTTCCTCCATGCTACAAACTGTCTGATATCTGCGTTATCACCTGCTACACTCTGGCTTAAGAAATTGTTCTGTAGTGTTCTGTTACTGTATGCTTTTCATGACTTACATCTGTATTTATTAATTAAGGAAGTTCAACTGAAATATTGAATCTTTTTTTAAGCAGCGGTCCATGCAGCACCTAGCAGTCACTACACAAGTCTGTCCAACACAAGCACACACAACACAGCTCAGCATAGCGTCATTAAAGAAACCCTGACATCTTAAGGGACAGCATGAAAAAATATAATCTTTAGATGGATTTCTGTTGATATTTCACATATTTTCCTCACTGACTACAGCTCACCCCTTTTTCTTTACAGCTATTATTTTAAATATATAATAATTGGAAAGGCTTTTGCCTGGAGTTCAGTGGCCAAGCAGCCAGACACTCCCACTTCCTGAGCTAAATAAGCAGTTCCTCTCAGCCTCATAATGAAGCATTTTTTCTTCGCAGCTGAAAGCTCTGTCCATCTGTCCTCTGAGCTGATTGGGGCCTATACCTCCCCCTCCCCGCTGCTCCTGCTTGTCTGCCGGCTTCTGTGTTTCTTTCCTGCTTCTGGTTTGTATTTTGCTTCGGCTGTGCTTGTTTCTTCTGTCTTTGTTCTCTGTTTTGTGTTTGTGCTTCTTTATTTGTTTTTTTTTTTGTGGGAGGGTGGCTTTGTTTCTAAGCTCCTGGCATACTGCTGCCCCAGAGCTCATTCTACTTGCTTTCAGTTATTCACAACTTGAATTGCTTTCAGTTACAACGCTCAAATGCCTTGCAATGCAACTGCAAGCATTATCTATGTGTTCAGCTCAGCCATAGCTGTTTTCCATGTTGTATACTTAATTGCTTTCACCTGATTCTGGGTCGCACTGAACCCTGCCTATACAGCTGAATCATGTTTAACTCATTATACTTGCCTCATTACTGCAGTTCATTGCACTGCCTGTGACAGCTGCTTTCAGAGTATTGTGCCTCCTTTGTTTTATGTTTTTTTGCAGTTTGCAACTTGGTGTACTCAATACAGATGCTGCTTCTATGTTTATACACTTGTTTCAAGCTCTGTACCTTGCTATGCAGTTCAATCCTGTTATTCCCTTAGTACACTGCTGTTCTGCTCAGAGGTTAGCTAAAGCTCCTGCTGAGGCTATTAAATTAGCTTTAATATCTGCATGTGGCTCTCGACCCTTCCATCTCTTCCTTGTTTGTCCTATGGCTGGGACTGGGAGGTGTTTGGGGGGGGTTGTGGCCAATGTGGCTAATTATTTCTGTTCTAAATCCTGTCTTCGTTGCCGAAAATCCTCATAGTTTGTCACATCTGCAACATTCACATCTGCATATTCACATCTGCAACAGGGTTGATACACAAGGTGGGGTGGAAAGAATGAAAAGGGACTTGGCAAGGTTGGAGAAATGGTCAAATATGTGGCAGCTCAGATTCAATGCAAAGAAATGTAAGGTAATGCATCTGGGAAACAAAAACCCAGGGGGAAGAGTACACAATGAGGGGTGAGTTAATAACAACAAACAAAATCAAAAGAGACCAAGGAGTAATCATATCAGATGACCTAAAGGTGGGCAAGCAATGTGAGAAGGCAGTAAGGAGGACTGGGGATACTGAGATATATAGGGAGAGGCATCAAAAGTAGAAAACAGGAAGTTGTTATCCTTCTCTACAGACAGTTAGTGAGACCCCATCTGGAGTACTGCATGCAATTCTGGAGACCCCATCTCCGCAAAGACATAGACAGAGTGGAGGCTGTTCAGAGGAGGGCAACCAAAATGGTGCAAGGTCTGCACCAGAAGACATACGATGAGAGACTAAAGCAGCTTAATATTTACCCTTGAGGAAAGGAGGGAGAGGGGGGACATGACAGAAACTTTCAAGTATCTCAAGGGAATTAACAAGGTACAAGAGGGCAGTATCTTTCAGAAGAAGAGATGTGCAAGAACAAGGGGGCACAATTTGAAGATAGAGGGGGACGGCTCAGAGGTAATGTTAGAAAGCATTTTTTCATGGAGACAGTTGTGGATGCATGGAACAGCCTTCCTGAGGAGGCTGTGGAATCAGGAACAGTGGGAGAATTCAGGAATGCATGGGACAGGCATAAGGCAATTCTAGTGGGGGGCAGGAGGAAGTAAGCTGTTGATTAACTAGAATCTGCAGCTTATCCATCAGGTAGGGAAATGGGCAAACTAGGTGGGCCAAGCGGTCCTTATCTGCCATCAAATTCTATGTTTCTCTGTTTCTATGTTACTTGATTTGGCTTTGCAAATGCCTGGCTGGCTTGCCCCACTATTCAGTGCTGTTTCATTGCCTATGTTATACAGACCTCCGTGCTGGTCCACTGATTACTATTGTTTACTGACATACATGCAGGTCCACACTTGCTTATGCAATAGTTGTTCCTTGCTTATGCAAACCATTGCTTCATGCCTACATCCTCTGGGATTCTGCTGCACTCAGTTCTGCATTTGACTTTGCAACGGCTCAGCATTCAATGTTCATTATGATCTCAGCACACTGTGTTCATTCAGCTCACCAGCTTTTCAGCTCTCAGTCAATTTCTGGGGCATGCCAGCCATTCTATTCTAGTGCAGGGTTCCTGCAACCGATGGTCTCACTCTGCATTTAGTCCGCATCTCGAGCATGTCCCACTTGGGGTGGGATCCTTCTCACCTGGCCCATAGCTGGGAATGTCCTCACCCCGGGCTTGGCTTTAGCTGCCTGATTAGACCAGTTGAGAAACCAAATATGACTGACTTACCACACATTATGACTGATTTTTTCAATTAGTTTAAAATTTCTGACTTCAGAAGGAACTGGAAGGGGACAGGATCAGTTGTGTTCCAGGACAGTAGCTGCTTCTTGTTGTTTTCACAGGGTTTCTTGTGGATTTTACTTGGTAGAAGGCTATTTCTTTTCCTTTTTACTTCTAAGGGGCTAGCATGGTATTGTTTTGGGGGCTGTTGGAAGTTTGAAAACTGGTTTGGTGGCTGTAAGTGGGCTCATTTGTTGGATGTTTCACTGTGTAACAGGCTGTGCTGGTGGAGGCCTATTTCTTCTGATTTAAAACCTATTTGGTGGGATTTGCTTGGGCCTGGTTCTTTGGCTGCTGGGCTTGGAGGGGAGACACAGGGCTGATACACTCTCTCTCGAGTCGGGTGTCTGCCCATGACCCACCCTCCCCACCCTTCCTCCCCAGAGTTCTGCTAATTTATAGGGGAACACCTGCCCTGCAATTGGAGAAAAAGGCTGCAGGTGCAGCTCATGTAGTTCTAGCCACTGGGGGTTGGATTTAAAGGCTGGGAGAGAGGAGCTTAGGGAGTTGTTCATTTCTCTTATAAGTTTACTGTGTTGTACTGCACCTAGTAACAGGGTTACCGGTGTACTGTGGGACTGTATCTAAGATTAATGGGTGACCTGATTAGGCAGTAGGGGTATATCTTGGACTAGGGGGGAACCTGGTGGCTCACCCAAGGAAACCTACTTGGAAGGGGATGGAACCACACGTCATTAGGGCCGGCATCTTTGGAAGGGTGGTGGGGTGCACAGGGTGTGGAGCAGCCATGATACTTGACTGGGCTTGGAAGTTTGGTGGTTGCCCAATGTGCTAACAGCTGGCACAGCTTAGGGAGGAGGTTTGGAGGATAAGGAGACAGCTGGGGGAAGGTGGAGGTATGGTTGGGGAAGGGGGCAGGGGTTCTCCCACGGGGTTGCACCAAGCACTGGGGGCAGAGGCATAGGGAAAGGAGTGCAGGAGAATACTCTGGGGTCACATAGGTACCCTTGCAGAGGGGGTCCAAAAGGACACTACCAAGGAAGCAGGCAGGAAACTGGAGACCCTTACAAAGGAGGGCCAGAGGGACAACATCCTCAGGGAAGTAGGCAGATGGCTGGGGCTGGACAGAAGGAAGCAAGGCGGGGAGGTGGATCAGACCTTACACTCAGTAAACACTTCAATTCTCTTCTTCTGCTCGAGAATGAGGGGGGTGATGTAGCCATGACAGGGGTAGTTAGAGACGGAAAGGGAGTGGGGGGCAGGAGGCGGGGGCCGGATAGCAGGAAGAACAGGGGGAACCTGGAATGCAGGAAAATGGGGGTAGCAGTGAATCAGAGCAGGAGGGGCAGGGAGAAGAGGGAGAAAAGCACAAGGAGAAGGACCAGTTGGGAGGAAAGGTAAAGGAGAAGGACCAGAAGTACAAGGATGATTCAGTAAAGGGAGCTGAGGGTTTAGGCCAGGGGAGCACGACAAGCAAGGAGAGACTAAATGGAGACAGGAAGGAAGGGAGGACAAGCCAAGCTAGTTTAGCAGATGGGGGAGAAGGACCAGTTGCGAGCAGTGAGTGGGGAGTGAGCAAGGTACAGAAGGATAGTCAGGAGGAGGAGAGGTATAGGATTGGAGGGGAGGGGGTGGCCAGGGTAAATAAGCAGGGGGTGGCATGTGACACCCAGATGGGGGAGGAACAAGGAGCCGGCTGGGTGGAGGGGCCAGTAAAAAGAATGAGGGACATGGAAGGGGGGGAAATGGAGGAAAAGGAGTGGTCAGAGTGCTCCTGTTGGGGGATTCTATGATCAGGGGTATCAAATGGGATAGGGAAGGAGAAGCCTGGCCAGTTAGAACAAAATGCTTCCCTGGACTAACGGTGCACAGGGCCAAGCATGAGGTATATCAGCTGGCAAAGGATTGTGGGGGTTCCCCGGACATACTGGTCCACCTGGGTACAAATGACATTGAGGGAAATAGCAAGCTAGAGATGCAGGCAAGATTCAGGGAGCTAGTGCTAGTGGGGAACACAAAAGGAAGATTAGGGAGATACACCAGTGGCTCAGGGAGTGGTGTGAGGCCAGAGGGTATGGGTTGATGGGGGATTGGGGGGAGACCTGGGAGGATAAGGAGCTGTATGCTAGAGATAGGCTCCATCTCAATTTGGAGGGGAAGGGAATCCTTAAGTTGAAAATAGAGGGGTTCATTGGCGAAAAGTGGGGTTTAAACTTGTGAAGTAGAGAGGGATGGGAGAAAAGGCTGTCAAAGGGGTGCCAATAAAGGAGGGACTCTGTCTCCACCCCCCTGGGGAGCTGGAGGATAGTGGGAAAAGGCCAACTGGTAAAGTGCAGACCAGGGGAAAACAGAATCCCCATGGGAACACGAGCAGGGGAAATGGAAGTATAGGGAAAGGGTGGAAGGTAGTCCTGCTAAATGCCAGGAGCTTGGGCAATAAAATGCCTGAGCTCCAGGTGATGCTAACTGAGGGAGCAGTGGATGTGGCAGCAGTCACTGAGACCTGGGCCACTGCAGGACATGACTGGGACCTGAACCTGGAGGGTTACACTATGTTTAGGAAGGACAGGGGGGAGGGAAGGGGAGGAGGGGTAGCAATGATAGTCAAAAACTGCATTGGCATAGGGGGAGTAGAGGAGGTGGAGGGAACCGTGGAGGTGATTTGGGTCACCTTGATAACAAGGGGGGGCAAGAGAGTAAAAATAGGAGTGGTGTATAGACCCCCTGCACTGGCGGAGGAGCTGGAGGAGAGTCTGGTGGCAGATGTTGGGAGACACTGAAGACTGGGCAGAGGAAGGGTGGTGGTGTTGGGGGACTTAAACATGCCAGGAACAGACTGGGAGACTATGACATCCTCTGTGACCAGGGAACAGAGGTTGTTGGATGTCTTTCAAGATGCGTTCCTAACTCAGCAGGTGGGGGAACCGACCAGGGAGGCGCGAGTACTGGATGTGGTCCTGGCAGACAGTGACCAGATTGGGGGCCTGGAGGTAAGGGACCCATTGGCGGGGAGTGACCATGCCATGGTCTGGTTTTGCCTGGACCTAGGAGGGGTAGAAGGCTGCACAAAGATGGAGGTAACTGACTTCAGGGGGACAGATTTTAAGGAAATGGGAAGGATCCTTAAGGAGCATTTGGAAGTGATTGGGTCAGACATGGATGCTGATAGTAGGTGGGAAATCATCAGGAGAGGGGTGCAGGATGCTACCAGCACCTGTGCAAGAGTAAGACGTAAATGCGGTAGGGCCCAAAAACCCTGCTGGTAGACCAGGGAGGTCCAGGAGGTAGTGCAGGGAAAGAAGGCAGCCTATAGACAATTCAAGTGCTCAAGGAGTGAAAGGGATCTAGGGGAGTATGAGCTGATGGCTAGAAGGGCCACTAGGGTGGTGAGGGCGGCTAAGGCAAGGAAGGAGCAGAACCTGGCCAGGGAAATTAGGAGAGGGAACAAGGGGTTCTTTAGATACATTGGGGAAAATGAAAGGGTGAAGGGGCAGATTAGCAGGATTAAAACAGGGGAGAGATGGGCACAAGACCCGGGAGCAGGCTGAGGTATTAAATGAGTACTTCACCTCAGTTTTCACCAAGAAAAATGGGGTGCTGCATCATACATGGGAGGAGACAGAGATACTGAGGAGGGGGGGACCCTTACCGCTCAGCAGGTCTGGGGAGAGGGGGAGGCATCACTGGTAGGAGGGGGGAGGACTAAGCAGGGAGAAGAGGTAGCGGAAGTGGAAATCACAGCAGAGAGAGTGAGGGAAGCCCTCAGGTCCCTTAAGACGGAGAAAGCACCAGGGCTGGATACATTACATCCCAGAATGCTGAAGGAACTTGCGGATGTTCTGGTGAAACCCCCTGGCGGAGCTTTTCACCATCTTTCTGAGGACAGGGTGGGTGCCCCAGGACTGGAAGGTGGCGCATATAGTGCCAATCCACAAGGGGGGATCAAGGGAGGTGGCAGGGAACTACAGGCCTGTCAGCCTGACATCGGTGGTGGGCAAGGTGATGGAGGGCATTGTCAAGCAGAGGCTAGGGGGGGACCTGGAAAAGTCAGGGTGCCTGGACAATAGACAGCATGGATTCGTCCCGGGGAAATTGTGGCAGACAAACCTTGTGGAGTTCTATGACTGGGTGACGAGTGCCTTAGACCTGGGTAGACCAGTGGACGTCCTCTTTCTAGACTTCAGCAAGGCATTTGACTCGGTTCCTCATGTGGGCCTGTTGGATAAACTGGGAGAAATGGGGGTGGGGAACCAGATGATCAGATGGATAGGCAATTGGCTCCAGGACCGGACCCAGAGGGTCGTAGTTGGCGGGATAGTCTCATCCCCAAGGAGGGTCATTAGTGGAGTCCCACAGGGATCAGTCCTTTGGGCCCCTCCTGTTCAACGCCTATATCTCTGACATAAGGACAGGAATCAGGAGTGAGATGAGTCTCTTTGCGGATGACTCAAAACTGGGGGCGGTGGTGGATGGGGAGGAGGGGAGGGTGGCCCTACAGGGGGACCTGGAGGCTCTGGAAAGATGGTCTAGAAAGTGGAAGCTGAGGTTCAATGCAGGGAAATGCAAGGTACTCCACCTGGGGGCCAGAAACCCGGGCCAAGTGTACACCCTGGGGAATGCTACAGCGCTCGATGGCTGAGAGGGACCTGGGGGTGGTGGATGTCAAGATGAACAACTCGGAGACTTGTGGAGGGCAGCAGCCAAGGCCAACAGGATGCTGGGATGCATCGCTAGGGGATCACCTCCAGAAGGAGGGAAGTGATACTCCCTCTGTATAACTGCTTGGTGAGGTCAGCACCTTGAGTACTGCGTGCAAGTTTTGGAGGCCACACTAAAGAGGGACGTAAACTCCTGGAGAAGGTCCAGAGGAGGGCAACCAAAATGATTTGGGGCTTGGGGACAGGGCCTATGAGGAGAGGCTCGAAGAGTTAAATATGTACACATTGGAAGAGAGAAGGGACCGGGGGGACATGATAGAGGGCTTCAGGTACATGAAGAGGGTAAATAGGGGAGGAACAGTCAGGGTGCTTTGAAGGAAGGAGGAGGGGGCCACTAGAGGGCATGGGTGGAAGCTGGAGGGGGAAGATTCAGGGGAGAAAGGAGGAGGTGCTACTTCACTGAGAGGGTGGTAGAGCCATGGAATGCGCTGCCTAGGGGGCTGGTGGAGGCAGAGACTGTGGAGGGGTTCAAGAGGGGGTGGGACAGGTACAGGGGAAGGGTTCTGGAAGCAAAATCCAATGCAGCAAGAATATCCGGAACTGGGAAGGGAGAAGCCAGAGAAGGCGAGGGGGGTCAGCAAGGTCAGCACCCAGGGTGGGGGCTGACCAAACGAGCAGACACAAAAGACCGTTAGGCCTATTCTGCTGGCATTTTGGTATGTTAGTATGTAACTAACTGAAGAAAATCCAACCAATTTTTTAAACTTTCACCTTTGTTGAATTTTATTATGTAGTAGTTTGTCATACTTTTTAAACTTTGCATCTTCTTCTTATTAAAATTTCAATTATAAAAGTTAATAAAATGTATAGAAAAGTCCCCCCCCTTGAAATCAATGGGGTGTGCGCACACACAGCCTTTGCCTTCTGACATCACAAAACGGGGCTGCATGTGCCTACGTTGGGGCATGTTGGTGGGTTAAGGTCAGGAAGCAGCTCTGTTTTTATTATTTGGGATTTAGCAGCATTATAACTTCATAAATGGGCAGAAACAAAAGGAATTATTTATGCCCCTCAACTCTGGGACAGGTGAGGTATTGCATATGTTGGAAGGAGCAGCAACTGGGCAGCAGCAACTAAGAAGCTGGCTGCTCTTTAAAATGCAACTACAAAGTGCATTGAAACAAATCTACACACAGTAGGGACTCACTAAAGCACAATAACCAGTCAAAATAACAACAAAATATACAGTACTAAGTCCCTGGAAGTATCAAGTTGAAGCAGGGCAGTAAAACAGTATACAGTATAGATAAATAAGCAGCAGTAATGCTAGTTACTTAGAAAAAGAACTGTGAGTCTAAAATACAGTATAGGTAGGGCCTCTTAAACACCCCACAGAAACTAGAAGGTACCCTTTTGCAAACAGAGCTAACCATCAAAATATGTTAGTTTACTAGTAGTCATAGAATCTGTGAGTCTAAAAGCAGTTTAAAGGGGGACGCCTAGAAATACCTCCTGTACGGTATACCAGAACTGAGATGTATCCATAGTTTAAATTTAAAGCTAAAAAAAACTCATACTTATTAAAAAAAATTTATTTTTTTAAAAACTTTATTTTTAAGCTTTTATCATAGACAAGTCTTGTGATAAGAATTACATACAGCCGACAGAGCATCTGTTTCAATACCAAATGGGAAAACGTCCCCTTAATTAAAGAGTGAATTATGCATTCGCTGTATTGTGGTACAACATTGGAGGGTAACTACAATGCAAGAAAAAACTAAAACTGAGTCCATAATTTGCCATTTATGAGTCCATGAGCTACACGGCTTATCTTGATGTAATAGGATTGTCCAGCAATCTAATCCAATATTATCAGAGTCCCTCTAAGGGATCATTGCTGTCATGTACAAATACTTGATGAAAATAATAAAACACTATGTTATCTATGCAGTTAAACGTTTCACATTAGATACAAAAATCGGCTATCATAGCTTTCTCAGCCCTAAAATACAGCAAAAGTGGAAATAAACATTAAAATAGGGAGAAAATACATTCCATTTGACTTGATTTGCTAGATAACTAGAATCCTCTATGGGACCAAAACAGAAAGGGGTTGGGAGACCTCTTTTAAAAAGTCTAGAGGAGAAACCATTGATTAATTTAACTTTTAAGCAGGCTACAAATTAAGGTCTCCAGCTATCACCCTTTAAACAACCCACAATATCTGAAACATCTCCCAGGATTGTAGCCCTCAGGGTACTGAAGCATCTAAAGCATCCTCATTAGCCGATTCCTCCGATCTGACTCTTGATTCTGCCATCTGACAATCCGTCCATCTGCCAGCTTCAATAGGATTTGAAAAAAGAAAGATTTTGTTCTGGTGAGTGATCTGAAGCTGTGCCAGAAAGATAATCGTATGAGGTATATTCGGTTCCCGTAGTGCCAGCCTCACAGCATCAAACTTTTTACGCCTCTGCCTTGTGGCCTAACTAATGTCAGGAAAAATATGTACTGAGTTCTCATCTTGCATTATTGGGGCAGCTCTACAGGTGTACCGGAGGATCTTGTCCCTGGCTCCAGCACTCGAGGTAATCAGCATCAGAGTACGGGGCTCTTCAGAGCTTGAGGCCCATCCTCTAGGGGTCACACGGTATAGTTACTGGATGTCCCAGATCTCCTGTGTTCCTTCAGGCAAAAGTTTCTCTGAGAGCCATTAACAGATGGTTAAAATGGGATGATTGCCCTTCAAACCCTCAGGAAACCCCACTATTTGAACATTCATCTAGCAGGTTTGATTCTCCAGGGTTTCCAAACAAGCTCGAAAATGCTGTAGTTCCTTGGTCATTGAGACCGTTGCTCTGGAGGATGCATCCGCTTGCTTACTGACTCGTTGTAGCTCCTCTTTCAATCCATCTACCGATGACTCTAGGATTGTTACCCATCCATTAAAGTCATCTATTTTCTGATTTAGAGTAGATATTGAGGCAATCAGAATCTGCAATTTATTTCCTAGGGTAGTCATGGTTTCTCCTGAGCTAGAGGCCTCATCCGCCAATGTGGTTTCGTCTGGTCTTTTCGGCCACTTGGCTCTCCCTGACAATCCAACCACTTTATCTCGCTTAGGATTCCCCATATTAGCAAAGCTGGAGTCGATCTTTCCTCTGGTGCTGTCGAAAAGCTGATTCAGAGCTCAAAAAGAGAGGATTAAAGCAGATTATGTAGCTTTTTTCACAGAGCTCTGAAAAGATGCTGCTCGTTGCTTGGGCTCAGCAGCGCCCTCCTAAAAAAAAATTTCTGACACAGTTTCTAAACTTGTTTTGACTTTCAGCATGTACACTAATGTGTTTTTTAAAAGTTTATTCATCTTGCCAAGAGGACTTCAATATTTAGTCTATCTGATTCCTACAGTGGCAAACAACAAACATTTCATCCATTGGACCCTACCGATCATATTCCTCGTTCTGGCCTCCAATGGGTCCGGGAACTTACCAACCAACCACCTGCACCTGGCCTGCTCCATGACTTTGTGGGGAGTCTGATTTACTCACAATGCCACCACAGTCAGAGAGAGCCCAACCGGGCCACCAGCAGTACATCGATGATGATCAATTGTCTTGGCTTTTCAAGTTCTGCCCCCCTGAGCCCCACAACCCCCAAGCCCTCAACCAGCCAGACAAGCCAGCCCAGCATGCAGCAGACACACAGACAGACTGAGTAGCCTGTGAGAGACCATCCTCCTCCTCCTTCCTACTGCCCACTGTCCAGGCCTGGAGGGCCTTATGTACACATCTCATACAGTACCTTGCTCACTGTAATAGCCTGTTGCCAGTTCGGTCAGGTGTTGGGTGATGATTCAGGCTGCATCGGTGGGTGGCTCCATGGCTCAGGCTGCCACTGCTGCTCTACTCAGTGGTGGTGCCAGTTTGTTTTGGAGCTGTGTGCTCCTTCCTCCCAACCCACACAGTCAGTCCCCAACTCAGACCCACGTCCCCACTCTGGTACTCTATGCGTTAGAACTAGTGCATCTACCACTCCTCCTCCTCCTCCTCGCCGACTCTGAAGACCTGAACAAAACTGAGTGAGAGTCACCAGACGGGCCCTGCCAACAGGGTCATGGGCTGATCCTGGCCATGACCAGACTACTGACTTGCTGCCTTCACATGATTGTGGCTTTGCTTTGCTGGAGGACTGACTGGGACCTGCACAATCACACACTAGTCTCTCTCTGGGCACTAGACACATCAGGACAGTGGACACAGTTAACTTATTTTTATATTAAAGACCTAACTGCCAAACATTGTCCTTGCAGAAAAACACTGCTCACTCTGTTGCCCACACAAAAACACAGATGACTCCTCTCCTGACAGTCTCCTCTCCTACCTAGGCATGCTCTCTCTGCCACCTCATGCAGCCAGTCACAGACACTCTCAAGCTCCTGGCTCCTCCTTATAGCTCTCCTAATGGGTGGATGCTTTATGTCCAGGAGCCAGGGTGCATTTTATTGGTTCTAAGGCTCGGTGCTGGTGGTTGAGGACCATTAGATATTTGCAGCCCCCCTTCTCCCCCCAGGAAAGAAAAAAAGAGAAAACACACTGCAGTGCACCACAAAACATTACTTGGATGGGTCACGGAATTGTCAACTGCAGTGGATTTCATCTCCACTATTTTATGACTGCAATCCAGTGCAATTGCAACTGATTGCAACTGTATTGAACTGCAACTGACTATTTCAACTGCTGACCACTGTTCCGGGGTCTATGCCTGCTACGTGACAGCAGCTCCTGGTGTAGAATTTAAGACTAGCGGTGAAGGGTGGAAAAATTTACCTCCTTTAGCTCTAATGTTCCACTATAATGGTTAGCCATTGACTTTAGTGGTTTCCCTAGCAAGGCACCTTCACCACATTCTCCCTATGACTGCCTCTCATTCATCTGGTTTTATTTAGGGCCGGTAGGCCAGGTGAGTGCCTCAGCAGTCGTTGCTCTCCTCCTGCACCTTGGTTGCATATATTGTTGCAGAGTTTTCTCTCAACCTTCCACGGCATTCCTGCCAGAGAGTTTGAGTGAGAGCTTTCCTCCAAGTTGTAATATTTTCCATCTCCGTTTAATTGGGTTTTCCAAACTGCAGCTGCAGAACCATCACTAAATAAACTATCCCAAGCCTGGAGGGAAGGTGACCTAGGCCTTGGATCCCCCAGTGATTTCTTCCTCATAGGGTTTTTTTTTTCTCTTCTCCATTGCTTCAGGTCATAACTCTTCTTGTTTAGCATAGTAGTGTCCTCTAGTTTATTTAGGTAGGTTCCACTGTTGGATGGTGGTGGAGGATGGCCTGCCATTCCCTCTCTCCTTAGGGGATCCCCTACTGCTTGCTCATATGCTTCATGTCCGCTCCTTCTTTGGGGTATAATTGTACTACATTTCTTTTGGGGATTCCTAAGGTACCTTTAGCCATGGGAATCACCCCATGGCACCTCTAGGAGTGGAACCCTCTCAGAGGGTTCCTTGCCTTTCGTACCCCTACAGGATGGTAATTCCTCTGGAATAGAGAGTGGGAATGGCCAAAATCAAACTAACACAGTTGCACAAGCATAACACTATACTGGCTGCGTAGGACAGTGATTTGGAAAGGCTTTTGCCTGGAGTTCAGTGGCCAAGCAGCCAGCCACTCCCACTTCCTGAGCTATATAAGCAGTTCCTCTCAGCCTCATTGTGAAGCATTTTTTCTTTGACCCACCATCCTTCCCTCCTCCTCCTTCTCTAGCAGCAGCACTTCTTTCCTTAGGGCAGGGGTTCTCAATTGTTGAAGCCAGCCTCCCTGTGGAGACTTCAACCTGTTCCAGGGGAGGCTCAAGCAAGTCTGAAAAAGAACTGTATTTATATTTTGAGTTTTATGTATTTTGTGTGAAGAGATGATGCAAACTGAAAAAGATAATAGTAGGTGAATTTTATGTATTTATTTACTAATAGGTGACAAGGGAAGGTGACTGAGCCAAGGCTCAATTCAGGTGTACCCAGGGAAGGGTAGGTAGTGAATACATTTCAAAAGGTAACTGCAAAACAATCAAGAAATACACAATGAATTATAGTGCAAACATATATGAACAATAAACTAATAATCAGTGGTGGTAACTGATCAATTTGTAGACTGATGGCAGAACAGCCCAAATACAAGGGTTGAGTATAGAAGTGCTAAGAGCAACAGCAGGAAGGAGCAAAGTAATCCCAGAGAAGTTGCGTAGGAGCAGGGAAGGAGGGGGGGAGAGGCAAAGTATTTAGGAAGGATATTCATATAGAGAGCAAACAGAGAAAGTAGTCTCACCCATGAAAGTACTGCAACAAGGGGTAACAATGGTTCAAGAATTAAAATAGCGGAGCAAGTAGGCTGGCCTGTGTGTGTGTGGGGGGAGGGGTTACAATAGGCTGAATAATAATATTTGTTTATTTTATTTATTTGTTATTCAGATAACACCTTTGAGCACAGGAGCTCTTTTTCAAAGGTTCCACATCAGTATAAGACAAAGAACTGATGAAAGAACTGAATGTGAACCAAGTACTCAAAGGGGTTTCAAGTTATTCATGGTGTACTGCACAAAGTACAGTATGTTATTTTTCTTTGGGGAGTCCCGCGATTATTTCAGTTTTTGGGGGAGGCTCAAAATCTTTTCCATGGATTTGGGGAGGCTCACTGTGACAAAGTCTTAGAACTATAGTGGCTTAGGGGGATTCCTATGGTACCTTTAGCCACAGGAATCGTCCCATGGCACCTCTAGGGGTGGAACCCTCTCCGAGGGTTCCATGCCTTTCGTACCCCTACAGGGTGGTAATTCCTCTGTAATAGAGAGTGCAAATGGCTAAAACCAAACTAGCACAGTAGCACAAGCATAACACTATACTGGTTGTGTAGGACAGTGAACTATAACCATGGCTTTATCTGCTCTAATTGCTTGCTACATCTGACATCCCAGTCCTCTACCTGTGACATCATAGTTACTGTTTCAGCAACAGACTGTAATATCTCAAGCAGAGGACTGTGACATCAGCTATAGATAAGGAGCCAGAACAGATGAAGCTGGGAGGATAGCGATCCTGTTTTTTTTTTTGGTTTTTTGTTAATTTACACAGATATAAAGAAAAAAAGGGAAGACAAGTGCTGGATATGAATGAAAAATACTGTAAAAAATCAAATGTGCCTAAATGTTATATTATGTCAAACTGTACTGTTAGCACCCCTAGAGCTCCTTAAATATGATACTGAAAACATCTGTGGTTGGAAGTATAGTCTAGAGATTAGACTAATGAGCTGTGAATGAGCTTGGTAAATCCAGCAGACCTGGGTTTGATTCCCAAAACCTCCATTTGCGTACTGTGTGAGTCTCAGCAAGTCACTTAACCACCCCAGTGCTCTCGGGTTGCCCCTGAAAACAGGCACTTGTGCTTAGCAGGACTTTCCCAATTACTAAAAAGAATAAAAAATATCTTTATTTTAAATACTTGCCCAACTTACATTTCCTGAAATACTTTCTAAAACCTCAGAGGGAGGTGACTGCTATTATATTCCAAGAGTACTGGCTTTAAACATATAGTAACAAAATTACTTGATGTTTGGTAGATGAGCATCAATCCTGCTTTATAAGCATATCAGTTGAACTGTAGTAGAATTCTGCAGAGTCCCAGAAGAAGAAGAAGAAGACGAGGAAGAAGAAGAAGGTAATATCTGAGATGGCCTGTCAATCAAACTACTGCTGTTGTATTAGGTGCACATTTCCCCTATTTCCACATTCTATCTCAGCTAAAGGCATATCCTAATAACCCAAAGGTCTAACTGTAACATGATATACTTGACTTCAACAGGGTAGGTTCAGTTCAACAGTGTTCCTTCTGTTCAGAATGTAACTCCCAGCTTTTCATGAAACAGAACTCATAGGAAGCGAGAAGATTTACCAGATCTGGCCAAGCTTACAAAACTCAGAGAAGCTCAGCCTTTCTCAAAGCGTAGAGATCCTTCGGCTCCCAATTCTCCACTGATTGGTTGGAGCTTGGATGTCCAAGAATAAATTTTGTTGTTTTTCTCTGGGATGGAGAGAGGATCTCTGATCTTGAAGTGAGTAGCCATCTGGGAACAAGCGACCACCAAACAGTGTGGTTTACGATAAACTTAGCTGTAGAGTCAAGCCACACAAAAGTGAAGGTACTGGACTTCAGGAGGGAAGATTTTTGTCAAAATGGGAGAGTGCCTCAGAAAAGCACTAACAAACAGGCAAGAAGGTGGGGTGGAGCAACAATGGGGAAACACCAAAACTGCCATCACAGAGGCAACAAGCCTTTGTGTGAAGCAGATAAACAAATCAAAATGAAAGAAAAAAACACTATGGTTCTCAAAATAAGTGGTGGGGAATGTAAGGGAGAAAGAGATAGCATTCAGGAAGTTTAAGGAAATACAGAAGGAGCAGGACAGAGAACTGTACCAGTTAAAGCAGAAGGAAGCGTGAAAGGCAGTCAGAATAGCAAAGGTCCAAACTGAGGAAAAGATAGCCAACTCGGTTAAGAAGGGGGATAAAACCTTTTATAGGTACATTAGAGAGCAAAGAAAGATTAAGGCAGGGATACTGAGACTGAACAAAGAGGAAGGTGATTGGGCAGAGATCAACAGTGAAAAAGCAGGGATACTGAACAAATACTTCTGCTCGGTATTCACAATGGAAAAGCAGGGGGAGATACCTAATTCAGTCAATAGAAGCACTCTGGATAGGGGGGTTGATATTAGTCCTTTCACAGAAGAAAGGGTTCTGAAAGAACTCTTAAAACTGAAGATGGATAAAGCAATGGGGCCAGATGGGATTCATCCCAGAATTCTAAAAGAACTAAGGGAAGAACTAGTAACACCACTGACTGCCCTTTTTAATAAATCATGGGAGGATGGTGTGGTACCTTTGAACTGGAGGAGGGCAGATGTGATTCCCCCTTCACAAAAGTGGGAGCAAGACAGAGGCAGGAAACTACAGACCTGTCAGTTTGACCTCAGTAGTAGGCAAAATTATGGAATCACTTCTGAAGGAAAGAACTGTTGCGTACCTAGAGGCCAGTGGGGCACAGGACTCAAGGCAGCATGGATTCACAGCAGGAAGGTCATTTCAGACAAATCTAATTGATTTCTTTGACTAGGTGACCAAAGTAGTAGACCAGGGAGGGGCTTTGGACACGGGCCTAACTAGACTTTAGCAAGGCATTTGACACAGTCCCTCACAAAAGATTAATAAACAAATTAGCCAGCCTGGGAGTGGTTTCCAGGGTGGTAGCCTAGGTAAAGTGCTGGCTGGACAACAGGACACAGTGGGTAATAGTAAATGGAGTCCACAGTGAAGAAAGGAGGGTTACTAGTGGGAACCGTAGGGTTCAGTACTGTGGCCAGTCCTTTTTAATGCCTTTATAGGTGACATTGCAGAGGGACTGGAAGGGAAAGTATGTCTCTTTGCAGATGTCACAAAGATCTGCAACAGGGTTGATACGCATGATGGGGTGGAAAGGATGAAAAGGGACTTGGCAAGGTTGGAGGAATCATCAAATGTATGGCAGCTTAGATTCAATGCAAAGAAGTACAAAGTAATACACCTGGGAAGCAAAAACCCAGGGGAAGAGTACACAATGGGGGTGAGATACTGACAACAACAAAAATGGAAAGGGACCTGGGGACAGTCATCAGATGACCTAAAGGTGGGCCAGCAATATGAGAAGGCAGTAAGGAGGGCTGGGGGATACTGGGATGCATAGGGAGAGGCATCACCAGTAGAAAGCAGGAAGTTGTTGGCCCTCTGTACAGACAGTTGGTAAGACCACATCTGGAGTACTGTGTACAGTTCTGGAGACCCCATCTCTGCAAAGACAGACAGTGTGGTGGCCGTCCAGAGGAGGGCAACCAAAATGGTGCAGGGTCTGCACCAGCAGCCATATGAAAAAAGACTAAAGGAGCTTGAGATGTATAGCCTCGAGGGCCAAGCGGCCCTTATCTGCTGTCAAATTCTATGTTTCTATGTTTCTATGACTTTTATTTTGAGAACACTTGAAAGTGGAATTAGCAAAGGAAGCATTTTGGGATCATGGGATCATTCTTTTCCACTTCTGCAACAGCCTATGAGACATTTTAGTACCGAAAAGAAAAAAAAATCAGAATAAAAAAGATTTGTAAAATTTATCAATAATGAGTGTAAAAGTATATATTATGGTGTATGGCTAAGAACATCTTTTCTGCAGAACTGAATTTCTCAGTCAGTCTTAGCCCTACAGTATCCATTTCTGACTGTGTTGTTCTGTTTTTGAACTGGCCTCATTTGTACATCAGTAACAAGAATCTAAAATATTTATAAATTTGTTGCAAGTAGTTTACAGTTGATGCTTCATTTGAGAGAAAGTTTTTGAAAAAGATGTTGCATATTACATAGAAACATAGAATTTGACAGCAGATAAGGACCACTTGTCCCACCCAGTCTTTCCATTTCCCTACCTAATGGATAAGCTGCAGATTCTAGTTAACCAACAGCCTACGTCTTCCTACCCCCATCCCCTAGAATTGCCTTATGACTGTCCCATGCATGCTTGAATTCCACCACTGTTTTTGACTCCACAACCTCCTCCGGAAGGCCGTTCCATGCATCCACAACCCTCTCTGTGAAAAAATACTTCCTTACATTGCCTCTGAGCCACCCCCCATCTTCAAATTGTGCCCCCTTGTTCTTGAACACCTCTTTTTCTGAAAGATGCTACCCTCTTGGACTTTGTTGATTCCCTTGAGGTACTTGAATGTTTCTATCATGTCCCCCTCTCCCTCCTTATCTCGAGGCTATACATATTAAGCTCCTTAAGTCTCTCTTCATCTGTCTTCTGGTGCAGACCCTACACCATTTTAGTTGCTCTCCTCTGGACTGCCTCCAGCTTGTCTATGTCTTTGCGGAGATTGGGTCTCCAGAACTACATGCAGTACTCCAGATGGGGTCTCACCAGCTGTCTGTATGTAGGGATAACAACTTCCTGTTTTCTACTGGTGATGCCTCTCCCTATGCATCCCTGTATCCCCCCAGCCTTCCTTACTGCCCTCCCACATTGCTTGCCCACCTTTAGGTCACCTGATGTGACTACCCCCAGGTCACTTTCCATTTTTGTTGTTGTTAGTATCTCACCCCCCATTGTGTACTCTTCCCCTGGGTTTTTGTTTCCCAGGTGCATTACCTTGCACCTCTTAGCATTGAATCTAAGCTGCCATAGATTTCACAGTTCCTCCAACCTTGCCAAGTCCCTTCTCATCCCTACCACTTCACCTTGTGTATCAACTCTGTTGCAAATCTTTGTGTCATCTGCAAAGAGACATACTTTTCCTTCCAGTTCCTCTGCAATGTCACTTATACAGACATTGAAGAGGACCGGTCCTAATACTGAACCCTGCGGTACCCCACTAGTAACCCCCCTTTCTTCAGAGTGGACTCCATTTATTATTACCCTCTGTGTCCTGTTCTCCAGCCAATTCTTTGCCCATGCTACCATCTTGGGACCCACTCCCAAGCTGTCTAACTTGTACATTAATCTTTTGTGTGGGATCATATATTTTATGATAGGTTTTGGTTTTGTTGTATGTAGTTACTGTTGGAAAGCCATTTTCTGTGCATCAGATATACAACTGAACTGTTTTTCTAAGTTATAGATCACTGATTTCATTATTTGCATTAATAAAACATATAGGCAATCTCCTTTAGCTTGTGTTAAGGATTCAACTGTATTGTCTGTATCAAGGGAGAAGCTTAAAGCTGCTGATGCTATTGGAAATGGCATTAAAGTTGTTGGAGACCAAATGATGCTGGAGATGAGGACAGCACAGAAAAACTGGAATAAACTGTGGAAATGTGTAGGTCACAGCTATGCTGTTATTAACAGCTCTGGTAAAACAGAACAAAGGGTTAAAGAGCACACATATAAATAAAGAGACCACTCTAAGCTTTTTCCCTAGCCTAGCTTTTCCTCAAAGTCTGAAGGATTTACCAAATTAAACTGACATGGGTATGCACTATTTATGCACCATGCAGCCCTATCCCCCAGTCTAAATTCATATGGGTTAAAACCATTCTCTAGTCAGTGAGGCTGGCAATAAGCTGCCTCCATCAGTGATGTCAGTACCACACCCAGATTGTCAGCAAGAGGTGTCCAAGAACACAATAATTAGAATATGACCTCCCCATGTTTATAACCATGAATAATGTCTGAATCTCTATTATTATTTAATGCATTATTCATGAGTTGTCATGGCCTTTTCTTGGTTAAACCAACAAATCTAAAGGTGATTGGAAATTATTTTTACACAGTGAACTGGGAAAGAGACCTGGAACTAAAAGAGAAGGAGGGGCATGATAAAGACATGTAAATACCCCAAAGGGATAAATACAGTATGATAGAGGGGTATTTTACAGGGAAAAATGCAAAAGAACAAGGGGACATGCAACGAAGCTGGAAGGGTGTCAATTCAAGAGAGATGTGAAGAAGTACTTCTTCACGGAAAGAGTAGTGTGTGCCTGAAACATTCTTCCAGCAGAGGTGGGGGGGGGTGAAAACAGTGGTGGGATTCAAGAATACATGGGATAGGCATAAGGGGAATCTTAATGTAAAGAAAGGGGGTTGGAGCTGGAGATCAAGTAGGACCTGTGGTGACAGTATAGGCAGGGAAAATGTGCAGACTGCGTGGGCCTAGTGGGCCTTATCTGCCATAAAATTCTATGTTTTTAACCACTCTCCCAGTTTCCTATCAATGCCAGTTACGTGTTCTGATATGCTCTGACCAGTTTTTGATAAATAAATAATCTAGCTTGGGGTACCCTCAGATCAACATAGAGCCCCACTCTTCTCACCAGCTACAGCCCCTTTTTCATGTTTCTAAGCCATTCCATGACATCAATAACATTATTCCATGACATCAAAACCATCATTCAATGACATCAATAACACCATTTTTTTTTTTATAGGAGAAAGAGCAACTTACAAGCAATAGTGAGAACACTAAACAGATATATACCACACACATATACATAAAGGAACAATTACCTGACGACTGGAGGACGAACAAACAGAAAATTTAAAAAGATCATTTTTTTATAAGATATTTTTAACCAGGTGTACCTCTGTTAATTACAGTAAATTAGGCTTAATTTCAGTTAAGAATAATACAATTAATTTGCCCTCAATCTCTTTTCCAAGTCCCTCATCTTTTAGCAGTATATACTGTATATTTTTTATATCTGTTTACATATACATGTCTTTGGTAATTTAATGCTATTATTTACAGTACATAGAAAATATATAGCTTGGCTCAACATTGTAATAACAGATATAAGTACGCATCAAGTCTATTCTGTTTATTAAAGTAAATCTTACATAGTGTACATCAATTTATTCTAAATACTTAAATTGAGTATATACTACTCTTCCATGTAGTTACTGTATAGAATTTCCTACAACTACAAAGAACATAATGTGAAACTAAAATTAAGTATAAGCAAACAGAAGTTAAGATAGTTCACTTAGTACATTTAGTAGCCAACTAACTATTGAAATAGATGACAGTTAGGCCTCACAACCCCAGTAACACACCCTAGCGTCTGTCAGTCTGGGGAGGATGGGGGTTACACAAGGGCAGGGGGTGAGGGGCAACCCTAAAGGTCTCAGTCCCTGACTTTTTGTGCTTTAACCCTAAATGATGCATTAATGCAGTTTTTGCAAAGAATTTCCTTACTTTTTGAGAAAGCATAGTAAACTATAATGTTGCAAAGTTGGTTGGGAGTGCTGGGCGGTCCTCCAACACCAATTCTACCTAACATAGTACAAGGAGTGCATATCATATGTATTGGTGAGAGCGCATATTGGTGAATGCTGGAGCCCTTTGGGCCTCACGCTCCCACCAACCTGAAACAAAACAAATTTTCATTCATCAGAGTGGCATAATTCCACACTTGTTGACATTGTACATGCCTAGCCACTGAAAAGAACCTCCATGGTAGTAAGGCTAGCTATCTAATAAATTTCAAGCCACTACCAAAATGCAGTACGCTATCCACAAAATGTAAACTGCGTCATGCAATATCTCCACAGCAAATTGATTTTCCAACACCTAAATAGCATAATTCACATCTACAGGACATCCCCTCAATACCTTCCAAATTTCAAGTTAAAACGCCAAACTGTTTCCAAGATATTTAATTGTAAATTTTTAGCACCTTTAATAATTCTTTGATTGCAAGAATCGACCGTGAATTCGCGATCAAAGATCATCTTTGATCATGAGGGGACATCTGGTCATGAAAATTGGGCTATCTGGTCCCACCAAATCTTGCCATCTCGTCCCACCCTCATGAATGACGCTCGCGATCAAAGAATTTGCAGGCTCACGATCAAAGAATTAAAAATTTTAAAACTCCATTTTTTGACACAAGTACATTAAACCACAGGCATGGCTCAATAGAGGGAAGCCCCCTGAGCAAAACCCATCATAGTTTTATTTCAGATGTCACTCCTGAACTGAGATATTTGTTTTTTCCAACCGCAAATTGAAAACAAGATGGCGGCCATCGCGATCAATGAATTCCTCGTGATCAAAGATTTTTTGATCAAGAGCCTGCAAATTCTTTGATTGTGAGGAGTGACCAGATGGCCAAAACCCCATTCTTCTTTCTCAAGACAACCATATAAATTTTTCCATAGGCTTATATTGGGAGCTAAAAAGTTTAATAACTTTTGAATGGATTAATATTTTTTCACCAAACAAAAAGTGACATGTTCTTTGACCCAAGCTCTTTCTACATGCCAAGTTACAGAGTGGCACACCACATGATGCCCACGCAGCACCACAGACAAAATCTGAAACACTGCCCACAAAACTGGCGAAAAGTGCATTTTTCAGCGTTTTAGTGCGTAAAAACCGTAAGTCTGACCGAAACACAATTTGGCAAACCAAGAGATTTGCCATGCCCCACTGTGCATGCCAAATTTCATGCAAATCTGTTGAATGGGTCCAAAGTTATTAACGCACAACATTTCAAGTTCACTAAAAATACCACCAACAGTTTAATCTGGCTCAACATCAGTTGGCATTCACCTGTATCCCCCTCCCCTGGGTCATGCCTGAAAATAGGTAGGATTTGTCTAGTGCACTTACCTGGTCAACAAAAGCTAAAATAAAAAATAAATAAATAAATAAATAAAAAATCATTCCATGACATCAATAACACCATTCCATGACATCAATAACGTCATTCCATGACATCAATAACATCATTCCATGACATCAATAACACCATTCCACGACATCAATAACATCATTCTATGACATCAATAACACCATTCCACAACATCAAAAACATCATTCCATGACATCAATAACATCATTCCATGCTATTCATCTGAATGGCCAGGAACTCTGTTATTGATGTCTTTGAATCTTCAGGTAGTCTGAAAAGAGAAAACAGCAACTGCTGAGGTGAAAGGGATTCAAACTGGTTGTAAAGGCCAAATAATTAGATTATTAATTTAAAAAGAAAGTCAAAACATATCAGAATATTGGATGGACACAAACAAGAAAACAAGAAGTCGTGTGAGGTATAAAGAACTGTTTTCTGTGATCTTTAAATGAATACCATATAGTGGTTGTATTCTATTGCTTATTCCATCATGAATAGTGTATAACTTTCCATTATGCTGTGCATATGAACATACAAAGAAGCCAGCAGAAGAAGGCAATTTGGTCTACCTAGTCTGCTCGTACTGCAGGATCCAGAGCTTGAGCTACTGACCATGCCCCTTCCCCACTCCTCACAACCGTTCCATCCTCCTTCCCCATGATCCGAATCTTCCCCTTATGCCTATCCCAGCCTCTCTTGAAGCTGACCACCATCTTCAACAAAACCACCTCTTCTGGCAGTACAATCCATGGGTCCGCCACCCTCTCCATGAAGACGTGCTTCATTACCTCCCTCCTAAACCTCCCCCCTCCTGCTTAAGACTGTGCCTCCTTGTGTAGTGGTTGCCACTTAGCATAAAGAGACCCTCCATACCCACCTTATTGATCCATTTTAAGTACTTGAAAGTCTCAATCATGTCTCCCCTCTCTCTCCTGTCTTTCAGGGAGTACATGTTCAGTGCCCTCAACTTCTCCTCATATGCCTTACTCTGTTGACCCACTATCATCTTTGTAGATGTCTTTTGGACCTTCTTCAGCACGTTAGTGTCCTTTTTGGAGGTGTGGGCACCTTTTTGAGGTGTGGTGTATGGTAGAACATTATTCTAGGTAGAAATCCATACCAAGAATAATGTTGTTGTGCTGCTGTAGCTACGTCATTTTGTTTGTTGTGCTGCACTAGATACGTAGCTACTACAGCACAAGAACTTGGAACACATTCTCATGCTGATGAAGCTGCAGCTACAATTGTTAGCACTGTGAGGGACAGTGACAGTTTGACAGTTCACATAGCACTAACAGCCATTACAAGACGTCATTGAAGAAAATGAACAGCAGGAATATTTACTAGAAAACTGCTTATTTATTATCTTAAAAACTATAGTCATAATAGTACTGTTCATAGCTGTCTTGTTTGTTCTGTTTGATTGCCTTTTTCACTGCTCATTTCACTGCACGTAAGTTCCACTTCACCGACAAATAAAAGTAAGTGGTAATCAAAATGACATAGACTAATTTTTTTCTTGCGTGTGTGGACCATACACTATTAAAGACAATGTATGGTCTACTTTCCACAACATGCATGAGTAGCCATCTCGGAGTTGCCATGGCTACCACAACCTCTCGGGCATCCCTCTTAATTGCTACACATGCTTGTTGTGGATAGTGGACCATGCATTATCATCTATGTTATTTGATACATTGTTCACACATTCCCATGGTCTATTTTTGGTGTTAATAATGAATTCATTCCATTAATGGGGTGCCACAGAGCTCAGTACTGGGACTGATCCTCGCCAATGCCTTTATAATTGACATTGTAGAAGAACTGGAAGGGAAGATATGACTTTTTTTCAGATGACACCAAAATCCGCAATAGGGTAGATATCCTGGAGGGGTGGAGAGAATTAGGGTATAAGGTGATAACAGCGCCGTAAGAACAGTACCAAAGCAAAACAGCACAGAGAAAACAGTGAGTACCATCACAACGATGGCATGGAACAACCCCTATACAGAAATATAATCATACTCCTTGTTGTACTTACAAGGGGGACAGTAGTTAAAGTCAGAAACATTGTTTCTGATCTGCACTATCCTGCAGCATCCTCTATTTTTCTTCATGCTGTTATGGCTGCTGCACAGTTCTTTATGGTGCTATTGTCCTCGAACACCAAGAATTAGTAGAGATCATAGAAAAACAAAGCCAAAAAGTGCAAAATCATTCACCTAGGGCATGGAAACCGAGGGGCTGAGTATAAAATAGGGGAAGGTACTGACGCCCACTATGCAGGAAATAATCACAATAAGGCACTCCAGGGGATACATTATGGTAGGCTAATGAGCCTTCTTGGGTGGTGGAAGCTCTAGGCATCACTTCATGCTTTAACGCAAGCAAAGTGGATCATTATCCCATCATAACGCACCCTCTATCATGCCTTATTGCTTAAATAATACATGGGATACATTATAAGAATTTAATACACACCTAGGGGTATGATGCGACATAAACACTGAGAGCAAAAAGTAAGGGGTTCATTTAAGTGTCACACACCAAGGATGTGTATTACATTTGTGTAATTACACTATCCCATGATTTATTTTATATAACTTCTGAACATCAATTGTTTCCTCCTGCTCCTCCACCTACATTTTTTTTATTCAAGTATGGAAACATAATTGTGAAAGGAAACTGGCTTGTGCTTCTGTTCTCCTGCTCTTAAATGAAGGACTCGCAATATAGTAGCCCCCAGGCAGAAATGTGCTTGCATTACTTTCTCTTTTTTTTGTTACTCAGTAGAGAACATCATTACTGAGTGCAGCTTATTTAATTTTCCAGTTGAAATGATATTTGTCTGACTGCTTTTGGTATATTTGCTAGCAGGAGGATTGAACTGCAGTTTTTTAGGTTAGTCAATGTTTAAAATAATGCATTATTTTTGTGATCTGCTCTCTTGCTCACTTGATGGTTTATAGGCGCTAAAAAACAACCACTGTGTAAGAAATCACTGTACTTGAGACTGAGAGTCTGTGTGAGTCTCGATCACAGCTGTTTGGTGTGTATTTGCTATAATAATGGGCTGGTTATTGGGGCAAATAATAAAGGATCATCACCACTGGAAAAAGTAATGGACAGTCATATCGTTAAATATTTACCACAGAACAGAGCAACACTATCATAAGGATGCACTATGAAAATTGCACTCAAAACATCCTTCATTTTCCTGAGTGTAACAGTCCAAGACAGAAAATAAGAGTTTTCAGAGCCTTGATTGGGTCCTTATTAGTGCTTCTGCCTTGCCACCTCTGTGTTCCACGCGCCTCTCTTTAGCTGTACTATGCCAACTTTCCTATCATTTTTTCACTAATATACTTAAAAAGGATATTTACCCTTTTTCAATCTCTTTTCCTATCTGCAGTTCCTTCTTGGCGTTGACCAGCCAGACTGCTTTCCCTGCCTCTTTGGTTTTATTCTGATAATTCTTCCTATCCTCATCCCTCTGGGTCCTCTAGATCTTCCTGTAGGTAGTCATCATGTATCTAAGTGCCTGGGCTACCTCATAGATAAATTAGCTAGGTACTTAGGCCTTCTGGTTTTTTCCTGTTAATCTAATACACTCATTTATGCCTGCCACTGTTCCTGTCTGATTCACCCCATTCCTTCACATAGACTATCCAAGTGACCCTTTAGCAGCTCCCTCATCTTTATGAAATCCACTGTTTTGAAGTCTAGGACCTTGGTCTTTGTGTTTTAACTTTTCTCTTCCCATATCCAACCTAAACAGTACAATGGGCACTCCCTCCCAAGGGTTCCTTGGTTTGGATGTCCTAAACATGGTCCCAATTTATCAGTATTAGATCAAGGATTGCCCTCTCCATAGTTGGTACTATGATATCTTAGGTTTGGAATCTGGTCTGCACCACATCCAGGATTACCTGCCTGCTGGCACAGGTTGTGGCAGGCATCCTCCAAACCACCTTGGGCATGTTAAAGTCTCCCACAATTGTCACCTCACCTTTGCCTTTAGGCAATGTAATTAAGGACCCCATTTTCCTGTCCCTTTCCTTCTTCTGGTTAGGTGGTCTATAAACCAACCCCAACCTTACCTTCTTTCACCTAGCAGATTGCAATTGCACCCACAGAACATCTGTCTTCCTCCCACTTCTGCCTCCTCCCTCATACAGGATATTCCTTCCCTTAAATATACTGCTACTCCCCTTTGCCTACTCCCCTGTCCCTGCTGTACTATTTATACCAAGGGATCGAGCAGTCCCAGCTGTGGTTTAGATTAGCCCAAGTTTCTGTGACCTCCATAATGTCCACCCTCTTCTTTGCCAACATTGCCTGCAGGTCATTCATCCTGTTATCAAGACTGTGTATTTAGAGACACCACCCTCGACCATGACTCTGTTCCACCCCCCCAAGTATGGCTGTTTTCCTTCTTGTTCTCCTTTGTCTGCTCCCTCCCACCACAGTTGAGCCCCATTTTCTCCCTTAGTTTCACTGATATCTTTTCCTCTGAATGCTTCCAAGTCTTATATCCAGCCTCCCTCTCCCTGTAGACCCCACCCCCTCTGACCCTTACAAGTTACTGCCCCCTCTCTGTCCCAAACCTTACTTCCAATTCAACCTGCTCAGATTGGGTGGAGGTCTGATGGCCTTCTCCTGCCAGAGACTCTGGGCATGAAGACCTAGTCTGCCCTCCTGATGAGTTTAAATTGTTTCCCTGGTATGTATTCTCCCATCCTGTCCCTAAGGACTCTGGATCCCCCTTGGCTGAGATACAATCTGTCTAGTGCAAATAGAGGGTTGTCATTTCAGGTCCCCTCTAAGCCTTCTATGCAACTATAAACCCCCACCACCATTCTTGTAGCCAGCTATTAAAATCCTGTATCCTATTGTTCCTAGCTGTGATGGCTCTAGGTATAGGTAGCACTTCAGAGAAGGCTACCAATCTAGTCACCTCCTTTCTGATCCTTCCCACTGTTCTAAACCTCTCCTGCACTCCACCTCTTCTTTAGCTACATAATTTGCTTCTAGATGGATTATTACAAGAAATTCCCCCCACCCCCTACACAAGCTGACCAATTATTAGGCACACCTGTTCTGCCATCATCCCTGGCATGCATACCACATTCCTGCCTAGGTATGCATCCCCCTTCACCCCCCAGCATATTCGCTTTACCATTGAGCCCCATGTACACTCGATAGTGAAGGTAATGCTAAGACCTGCACACTCTTATGGAATGTAAACTTCCTAAGGGAAGCATTTCTTGAAAGAAAAGTACAGTAGTAGCTATAGGCATGGTCAGATATTTCCAGATATTTTGTAAAATTTCTAAAGAGTTTCTCTCTCTGCTGCCCCTACTATGGAAATGGACAAAGCAGGAGATTTCTCTAGAAATCTCACAGAAATTTCAAGAAATATCTGACCATGTCTTTGGCTGTGACTGTATTCACTCAGGTTACTTAGATACAAAAATAATAAACATGCTCAAACATGCAGATAATAAGTAAACATTCCTATCCCATCATAAATATATGAAGTAATGTCCTTAAATAATGAACATGATTTGGCTAATGTCAACAAGGTTGGTCTTGTTTTCTTTTTATATTGTTATGTTTGTCTGTTTTTATAGCAGGTCTTATTATTGTCTTACTAGTTTTACTGCTCCAATTGTATTTACATAAGGACCGCATCTATCTTCAGTTTCCCTGTTTTGTTATACAGTGCCCACAGGGAGAGCGTGGATGAAGCAGCACTCCTTTTCATTAATGCTACTGTAACTACATCGTACACAGTGGTTCAACTCCCTCCAACACCAGATAACAGTTCCCCCATGCACCAGACCCATGTATAGCCCCTTTCACTGGTGACATAGTTTTAACCCCCACCCCAGTGCTCTACTATAGCTCACTGTACACCCACATATGACAGTGCTCTGCCATTGAATCCAGTTGATTCTCTGCAGCTTGAAATCCAATATTCCATTTACCCTTTTACTTGTTGTTTGATGCTAAAAAAAAAATCAGAATGCAAAAAACTTTCCTCATAAAGGGGCTGTATTCTCACTAACATGTCTATCAGAGCATTAAGAGTCAGTGCACCAATTGCTCTGTCCCATATTGGGGTGGGGAGGGAGGAGCTAGAGACATGGAGATATAAGAGGTGATTTTGGTGGTAATGGTTTGCTTTGATTAAGGTATGGCCAGTGCATGAGGAAACATCATCCATTCCAACTCAAAGTGCCTGTGAGTAGCCATCAAGAACTTGAAATTCTTATGTGTAGCAAACTCTCAGTCCTGAGAATCTCTTCACAGTTGCATGGTTGGGATGCTCAAAGTCAGCAAATAGGTCTCAACACCAGAAACTTAAGTACTTGTGACTTTTTATACCCCAAATGTTTCCCCCTTTATGGATTCTTACGGGGACACTGCAATCACAAACAAATAAAACACCTTTCTGAATATTCCAAACAAAAAGTTTTTCATCCAGAAACTTTCAGGCTTCCAAATACATCAAAAATCCTTACATACCAGTACTCTATTTTAATGTTGCTTAGGCTATCTCTTGTGCAGCTTATACAGCAATGCACCTAAAATGATCAGTTTAATAAGTAATTACTGTATTAGAATAATAAAAATAATAACACGGTGGGGGCCATCCTGGTGACATGGAGGGCTGAAGCACCAAGCCTCACCTGCTGCCATGCTGGTGACCCAGGGTCGAGAGCAGCCACAGGTTGTTGGGGGCTGGCGGAGAGAAGCGGTCAAGTGTCCCAAGGACTGCTCTCCCCATCCTGGGAGGGAAGGGGATCAGTGGCCAGTGTTAGCCTGGCCCCTAGAGGAGGCTGGTAGTTATTACACCAACACTGCATAATGGGGGTGGAAGTGGTGCAGATTCACTCCGTGCTGCATACGGGAGAGTGTGTGACACCATCATTGGCATTATTGCATGCCCTTCTTTGCTCCAGGGAGAAAATGAAGAAAAACATCCTGGTCGCTGTGACAAGCTGGCCTATGGTAGATGGAGAGGCAACACGCTGGGTTTAAAGTTTACAGAAGAAAATCTACCTTTATTGCTCCAAATGTAAGTTATTGCTCCAGAAAAGCATAATCAGGCAGTTCAACTTCTCCAGCCTGGTCAAGTAACATAAAGGTTAACACAAAACAGTTCTTTTTTTTTTTTTTAATTGAATTCACTTTATTAAGATATTCATATTACATAAGTATTTGTGGTCCTATTAGACCCAGTTACATATACAACCAATTTCGAAATTTAGACAACAAGCGGAATGTGTATATGATCAATAGAAAGATGGACATTAATATGAATCAGTGACTTATTCACTTAATAAAACCTTAGTGAATAATCCTACTATTTTAACCCACCCCATATATATCCCTTACCCCAAGCAGCATTAATTGAATTACACAATTACACAAACTATTCAAAACTTCTCCCGGATCTGGATGAGCAAACGGCATTTTGACATTTAAAAGCTTAGATGATCCTGGTAGTTAGAGCTGCATCAAGCAGACCCCATCTGGCATTATAAGATTGTATTCTGTTGGTCATTCTAGCTATATGCAATTCCACCTGTAAAGCTAATGTAATCTCCTTGTGCCACTCACGCACTGATGGTGCCATGTCATCCTTCCAGTGTCTTAAGATGACTGCTTTTGCTGTGGCTGATACCATTGTCATATAGTGTTTACCTTGTTTACCTATTTCTATAGGGAAGACACTCAACAGACATGTTTCAGGCGTGAAATAAGGTCCAGGGCCTATCATAGGTGGCAGGGAAGTTTGAATCGCCTGCCAGTAAGACTGGATCTTGGGACAGGTCCACAGCACATGGTATAAGTCACAGTTTGCAACCTTACATCTATTGCAATTGGATGATGCTAACTTGCCAAACTTGTGTAATTTCGCAGGGGTATAATACAAGTTGTGCATAATGTTATATTGTTGCAGTTTATATCTGTCTTGCCTTAAATATTTATGATTATTTTCCAATATTTGTTCCATGCCTTATCATCAGCAGCTATCTCTAGCCTTTGCTTCCAATAATATTAACCTTGAAATCCTTCATCACTTATCTTTGTAACTCACGATATAGCCTGGAGATGGAATGGGTTGGTCTGCAATTCTTAACAACCCTGACATTTCAATCCTGTTATCTACCCCTGCTTTTGTACTTATGAGGTAAGCCTTTACAGAATTATAAATTTGACAAGCCTTGAAGGTGGTTTTTCCTCGGGATTTGGGAACAAAACTGTCTGAGGGGCATAAGCTTGCCGTGCGTTATTAGGTCCCCCAACCGTAGGTAGGCAACCTGATCCCAAAAAGTGGGGGGGATTGGTGTTTGTTGTATCAAAAAATGACTATTAAGCGTTATAGGCTGCTCTGGTGAGTTCTGCCAATTGACTTTTAAGAACCTCTGGGTTTGCTGTAGAGCTTTCAGTGACCACCCAATGGGCGTGTTCCTAAGAGGCTTGGGGAGAGACTTTAAGGAAGCATAAGCGATAGATTTAAGAGACAGTGAGTGTTTTACAACTAAATCATTCTCAATGTGAAACCAGGGGGGCACATATAATGAAGTGTTAATTAAGGGATTAGGTCTATTCCATAGGACTACTCTACTGAGATGTATTGCAATATAATATATGAAAAAGGAGGGTAGTGCCAAGCCCCCTTTTTTCTTTTGCCTGGTAAGCTTCCAGTATGACCTTCTGACCATCTTTCCTTTCCATATAAAGGTACTAAGAATCCTATTTAGCATTCCAAACCATGTTTTGGATAACTAGGGCCCCAGCATATTTAAAGGATATAAAATCCTTGGCAATATGTTCATTTTCACTATTTCTGTTCTCGCCCAAAGTGAAAGTGGGAGTGAGCTCCCTCTAGCCAGGTCTTGTTTAATTGTTTTGATTAGGTTATAAATATTTTCTCTAATCATCGTCGACATTTCCTTAGCAACTTTGATCCCAAGGTATGTTAGAACCTGTGGTTCCCAGCTAAGTCCCATGTCTTTCGCCATTTTCGAGAAACATCTATTGTTAAGTGGAAAGAACTTAGACTTGGAGATGTTGAGCTTGTAATTTGAGACTTTGGATAACTGTGAGATCACAGACATAACTACAGGAATGCTTGTTTCTGGGTCTTCTATGTGCAGGAGTAGGTCATCTGCATAAGCTGAAATTAAGTACCTGTTACCCTCTACCAGAATTCCTTTGATTTCTCGCTCAGTGAGTAGTCTACGTATCAAGGGCTCCAGATAGAGATTGAACAGGAGCAGGGAAAGTGGGCACCCTTGTCTTGTGCCACATGTTAAGAGGAAGGGATCTGAGAGGACACCATTACACCAAACTCGTGCCTTCGGCGACCTATAGAGTATCCAAACCCAGTTGATGAAACCATCTGGGAGGCCTAGCTTATTTAGCACTGCGAATAAAAAGTCCCATGAGACTCGGTCGAATGCTTTTTCAGCATCCAATGCAAGCAGGGCAGCCGGAATCTGTGTATTGGTGGTATGATTTATAAGGTGATGAAGTTTGCGGATGTGGTCACTTGAAGCCCTACCGCTCATGAAGCCAACCTGCACGTCGCTTACCATTTTTCCCATAACAGGGTTAAGCCGGTTGGCTAGCACTTTG
This sequence comes from Neoceratodus forsteri, assembly GCA_016271365.2. Taxonomy (NCBI): domain Eukaryota; kingdom Metazoa; phylum Chordata; order Ceratodontiformes; family Ceratodontidae; genus Neoceratodus; species Neoceratodus forsteri. The sequence continues at coordinate 1,747,024,696 of CM057449.1, forward strand.
GCTAGTATCTTGATATCTGCATTCAAAAGTGATATCGGTCTATAGCTACTGGGAAGAACCGGACTTTGGTCTGATTTGGGAATAAGGGTTATAAGGGCCTCCAGGAAGCTCCCCTCCGAGAGGCCTTTTTGAAACCAGAAATTATATACATTTGTCAAGACCGGGCAGAGTATCTCAGCATAGGCTTTGAAGACATTAATGGACAGACCATCAGGTCCCGGAGATTTATCAGAAGTCAATTGGGCAACCGCATCTTTTACCTCTGACTCGTGTATTAGTGACTCGAGTTTAAACCCTTCTTCCTTATTGATTTTGGGCAAAGTTATTGTGTTTAGAAAGTTCTGGATTTCTTCAGGTTCGGCTTTATCCGAGCTGGGGATGGTGTATAAATTCTGAAAATATTCCCTTAAAATTGCCACAATTTCCTTAGGGTCTGTGGTAGTCGAGCTTTGTCTATCATTTTGCAGGGCAGCTATAAATCTATTGGATTCAAGTTGTTTGAGTCTTAAAGCTAAGAGTTTCCCAGCTTTCTCACCGGATTCAAGATATTTAATCTTGGTTCTCCATAGGGAAAGCTCTGCTTTCTGCATCATTATTGAGGAATATTGGGTTTGCAACTGATGTGACTTGATCCAATCCGCTTCAGGCGAGGACTGGGTTATATTGTTTTCACAATCTCTAATAGCTTCAGAAATTTCCTTAAGCCGAGATTTCTCCCTCTTGGCTTTATTGGATGCAATTCTAATACACTCCCCTCTCAGTGCACACTTCAAGGCTGCCCAAACTATATCGATCCTAGAGACCAAATTAATATTTTTGTCAAGAAAAAGGGATATGAAGTCTTTCAACTGTTCTTTAATGAAGCGATCATATAAGAGCTGATTATTAAATCGACACACGAAATCCCTCTTAGTGTTTATGTTAGGATCAAATAGGACAGTTACAGGAGAGTGGTCCGAAATAACTCTGGGGTGTATTTTGGCATCAATAAAGTGGCTGAGTGATTCTGTGCTAACGAGAAAATAGTCTATCCTTGAGCACGTCCTATGTGATGCTGAGAAGAAGGTGTATTGCCTGACTCCCATGTTATTCATTCTCCATATGTCTACCAGATTTAGGCCTTCCATTAATTCCTTCAAGGCTCTTTGGGCAGGGGACAAGCCTACTCGTCTGTTATCTGATCTGTCTAATTGTAAATGGGGAGTAATGTTCCAATCCCCTCCAATGATGACTGCTCTAGTAGCATAAATATTTAGTAAATCTAAAAGTTGCATGAAAAAGTGTGGTGAGTCTACATTGGGACCATAAATCGAACCAATAACCACCTGTTGTGTTCCCAGGGCACCGACCAGAAAGAGGTATCGGCCTTGAGCATCCCAGATTTCTTTTTCCAGCTGGAACCCCACTTTTTTGTGTATTAATATGGCACTGCCACTTTTATTCGTGGATATGCCCACACCAAACACCTGTCCCACCCAGTACTTCTTAAATAGTAGAATGTCTTCCCTAAGAAGATGAGTCTCTTGTAAACAAGCTATATCACATTTTAAACCTGCTATATGTTTCAGTATGACCTGTCTCTTACATCTGTCCCGGGCCCCTCTAATATTTCACGATAGCATATTGATACCCCTGCTGTCATTTATCTAAATATTCAAACCAGGTACTTCCCATTTTAGTCGTGTATACATTTACAGCTACTATAATTATGGTTGCCTTTACTGTAATAAGCTCTGAAACCTGTATGCTGCCTTCCTCCCACCCCTTCTTATCCATGTATTGCCCCCCTTTCCCTACTAACTAATCATTACCCCCAGTTCTGATAAGTGTACCACCATTCCAACACGTCATGTGATGTTAATGCTAGCCTAAGTGAAACTACGTCCACCATTTCCAGCTATGACTGTGAAACTTATAATTTATATTAATTTCGTAACATCATTTCCCTCACTTGTCTTAATTCCTAGTTACAAAGAATCACTATTTAACTAAAAATTTCCCTTTTAATTAGGTTCATCATTGCCCTAGCGTAACAGTATTTCCAATAGGGATAACTAAAGATTTTATTTCAAACTTTGATTTGTGAAACACGACACAAAGGTTGCCTATAAAATATAATTTGAAGAGATCCAAAAACTCTTTATACTATCCTCTGCTACCCTCTAGTGGGGAAAGAGAGTGTGAAGCATAATGACAAGAAAAACATCTGTCACCTTATTATCTATCTTATAGGTGCATCCCCCCATCGAAAAATGAAACGTTAGCTTTATATTTACGCTACCTATCAGATATTGGTTTATAATAAAGGAAAAGATTTGTACACATTTTTATTTTAAACGCTGCTTTTAAGCCTAAAATGTGGAATAACGAAAATCTATGTCAACGCATGATTGGCTGATTAATATTGTAGCCAACCTTTTCCCAAAAGCCGTTTATCCGCTCACTCGCAGTCAATCTTGGAAAAAAATTAAAAAAAAGAAAGAACGCTATTTATTCAGCCCTTATCGCCAATTACATGCCTATATAATAGAGTCAAGTCACTCACTCTCCACTTAGTTCAATAGCGCTGGGGTGTATATCAAAACTGATCCTGTGGTGATGAAATTCTGCATCTAATTCACTGATGCTACATCTTCCTTCATTTCCGAGCAGACGTGAGTTCGAGATGGTCTGACCTTGATGATAATATTTTAATCCCTGCGACGATGCTTGTTTAGAGTCGGTCGATTTCCTTCCGGCCTCTCAATATTATTTTCAGGTTTTACATTCTCACATCGCAAGGGTATTTCTCTATCAACGTCGCAACATACTTTGTGGGTATGAGCCTGATCGCCAGAGCTAATGTAGCAATCTGACGGCACCATCGGATCCCCGAACAGCAGTGATTCTCCTTGCGCTCCCATGACCCCATATTTCATTCACTTTTGTGGGGGGGTGGATGCTATTTATACCTCGAACACCAGGGAAAAAATGCACTTGCAAACTTAAAATGCCATGCCTTGGGGAAGGGACTGCTGAGGTATCCAGAAGAACCTTCGATGGGATGTATTCAGACTGACAACAAGCAGGTCAAGGACCAAGGTTAACAAGGTGTGAGTTAGCAAACATTTCAGCTCCTGGGAAACAGTTAAGTTGCAGATCTCCTGTTTTGTCCACTACTTTACAGCCGCGTGGTTATCATTTAAATAATTCTTGTAGTAGCTTAGATAACTCCTGTCTTGCCATTTCTGCGCAAAACAGTTCTTTCAGGCTGACTTGACAAAAGGAATCCTTGAACCACCTCTGTGGGCCAGCAGTTTTTCAATATACAGTCTCAAACAAAACATAAATGGTTTGTGGGCCAGCAGTTTTGAATGCACTGTCTCAAATCAAACACAAACAGTTTTCTCTTTTAGCCTTATTCACAGGTTGTTATTAGCAGTACATTCCACTCACTGTTTTTGGCCCAGCTGGCTAGGCTGATCCTTTACCTCAGGACTCTCTGCTCTAGAAATGGTCTCTTTCTCAGCAGCAGGTTTCAACTTCTCCCCAAAGGCTCTCTCCAATAACTAACCATTCTCCTTGGCTTTCTGCTCTGGTTTCTGTCTTACATTCTACCCTCCATCTTGCACCATTCTCTGCCTAGGAGCATCTCCTCCCTGCCGCAGTTTCCAGCTTCTAACTGACTCCTTGCTTAAGTCTCTCTGCCTTTTAGCAATCCCTCTAATTAGCAACACCTGGGGAGGCACCCTCCTTGCCTGTTCATATTGCATTCCCTGCATTTCCTCAGCCTCAAATAAGATGTTGACCTCTTGTTTCCCAGTGTAGTGTTTACACTGTCACAGTCGCACATAATGACCACCAGCCTCCGCAGGCTCTGCACCCTGGCAATTCAGCTGCCTCCCAAATCTGGATTTGGTCTGTGAGCTTGAGGGGACTCCCTGCTCCCACCACGGAGGGCAAGCCTTGAGGGATACTGGGAGAAGGTATGTCCTGGGGGGATGCTGGGGTGATGGCTCTGGGAGGTTTGGTGGGAAGGAGGAGCTATTCAGGGCTGAGGGAGTACAAACTAAGAATAATAATACTGTGAATCTGCCACCACACTAGTATACAGTATTCACATGTGCACCAACACCTCAACAATTTTTACCCACCATTCCGTGGTTCCAGCTGTACTTGGCTAACAGTTTAGTAGGGTCATCTCAAGTAATTTCTGTAATAATGTTCCTTTAATCAGTACTATCTTGCTGCTAAAACTCAGTCTAATAATACAGTTTTACTGTAGGTGCATGCTGTACTTAGTTACAGTATAATGCATCCTGTTTTAGTGCATCCTCATATGTCCCACTAAATACACATTTTAAAATGTATTGCATTTTATATTAAAAGGCTACTGTGTCCAAGAGAACATTATTGTAGAATTAAACATTCCCACATTACAACACTATTGGCATCTCTATTTTACTTGCTACAGCTGCATATACAACCAGAGATTAGCAAACGTCCCTGAGATTAGTAAGTCAAAGGTCACAGAATGGAATGCAATGAACTGACTCCTCAGCTGTTCTAAATCTCACAGAAGCCAAAGAAAGTGTGTGTGTGTGTGTGTGTGTGTGCCTGTCTGTGTGTGTGTGTGTGTGTGTGTATGTACACTAAAGCATATTAATTAGAAATATGTAAAACACATAACTGTGTTCATTTCTCCATATTATTTGTGAATTTTTAGACTCACACTGTTTAGACATGTTCAGTCTGCAATTAGTTCATTAGTCAAACCGAAACCTGAAACAGTACCACCTTGTACACAGTGCTCTGTTGCTCTAATGATGTTGGTGTACTCAATGTGCCTGTATGAAACTCAAATATTTTACTACCAAATAGCGGTTCTGCATATGTGAAACAAAAGCCCAGGAAATCACCATCAACCAGTTATAAACAAACCTCTGAACCCACATTTCAGGATCTTTTTTTAGTCTTCACAAAAATCATGAGCAAAGCATGCTAGAGAGTGCAAGTTCACTCACTGCCCCTTTATTCTATTCTTTTTTGGTACCCGGGTAAGGCCCACTGGGCACAAGTGCCTGTTTTCAGGGGTGACCTAGGAACACTGGGGTGGTTAAGTGACTTGCTCAGAGTCACACAGTATGCGAGTGGAGGTTGTGGGAATCAAACCCAGGTTTGCTGACTCTACCAATCTCATTCACAGTTCATTACTCTAACATCTAAGCTATACTGCCAGCCCCTTGAGAACATGATATCTGTCTGTCCAATTCTGGCACCAAACAGTGGAGAAGCCAGGATGTTTGGGTCACAGAGACAGGAAAGCAGCATCAGACCATGTTTGTAGAGTGACTAATTCAGTTCACAAGTGACTACGACAATGGGTGCATTTTAGCCAGTGGCTAATCTTTAGACCCTAGCATTTACCCAGCTGGCATGAAGCAGCTGTGGACCATTTGCTGGATGCATAAAGGAAATATTTTGTACCCCTACCAACATCATATTCTTTTATACTTTGGAGTTGGACAATAGCAATTTCTATTAGTTCTTAGACAGCCCAGTGGTTCTGAGGGTTGAGGTGCTAGCCTTACCTTGCACCAAACTGGTGACCCATATTCAGGAGCAGACTTGGGTCACTGGGGGTGTGCCAGAGAGGAGAGGATTGAGCATCCGGTGGACTGATCTCCTCTCCTCTCCTGGGGAGGGTGGGTTTGTGCATCCCCCAGTTCTGGTGACTCCCAGTGGAGACTGAGGGCAATGTCACTAGAGAGGCATGTAGATGGGGTATGGAGCTGATGGCAGACTTCCCGCTGATGGATGTGGAAGTGCGCCCATTGCGTGCTGGGTGTCATTGCACATCTGCACATCTGGGAACTCAAAACAAGGAAAGAGGCCCTTATACCCGGGAAGGTAAAGGTGGGTCCAGTGGATGACCCCCATGCTCAATGCCAGGTCTACCACAGCCAGCCTTTGACTCCCCTCCCCACTCCAGCCACCCTACTAAATTTTAGATAGAGCACCAAAGGAGTAGGTGGTCCCACCTCAGGGGGGGGTTCAGAGCTAGGAAGGTTGGGGGGGTCAGTAGTAGGGTGAGGAGAGAGCCTGGGATGGAGGCTAGGTCTGGGAAGACCTCAGACAGAGCGGGAGTTGCCCAGTCTAAGAGACCACACCAGAGACAGTCCTAAGGGGCCAGAGAAGGAGCATAAAGAAAGTTAAAAACAAAAGTTCTATTCTTACTCCTTATAACAGCCCTTTGTGGAACTAAGGAACCTAGAAAAAACTACACACATATATATGCATGGGGGATAACTAAATGACCATTTTACATGATTATGAAACAACCATACATTGACATACAATGTCTCCTGTTGTCTCAGATTTCCTAGTAATAACTTCAAGTATTAGAGAAAACAGCATTGGAAACAGGAAAACAATATGCTCTTATCAGTTTTGGCACTGGGTCCAAACAGTGCTGAGAAGAATATCATTGGCATGGTGCAAGCAGTAAAAACAGCACAGTTTTTTTGAGAGGCTTCACTCCCCACAATCCCTGACATGGGGGCTCTTCCCCTCACACTCCCCATTTATAGGATTCTCACTCCAAGAAGGAGCAGATCCCAGGAAAAGTTAAAATTTGTGGGGCAGTTACGGCTCCATGTAAAAAATAAATGAAGTCCTGAGGTACGCCAAAAGGTTGGAGACCAGGATTAGAACCCTGGTCTCAATTGCTGCTGGTTGAGCTGCTCAATGCCCCAGCCCTTCACACCAAGGAAGCAACTCAGCCAGCCTCCTGGCTTCTGGTGGTCTTATGTTCTTTCAGCACCCCAGACAGTGACCAGAGGAGTGCTTACAGCAAGTGCTATAAATCCCCTCTTGCTGTCCATGTGAGAGCTTACAGACTAGCACAGTATAGTGCAGCGCTATTCTGGTAGAGCTCACCTGATGTGGTACCATCAGTTTTTATGCCTACAGTGCTGTGTAGAGGCATGACATCAGACTGTACATGACTGTCAGGTGTCCAGGCATCCCTCTGCACTCTGCCCACAAGAAAATAAATGTGTCCAACTGTCACTGAGCTTGCAACACATAGCTGTCTCAACTATCCTCTATTACCCATTTATCATGTCTGTATAACATAGTGCAACATGAATTATGTGTGCCATACAGTTTACAGTATCGACATCACACACATTAAGAATTTTACACTGTAGCCATTTGGATCACATGACTTGTGATACATAAAACATAGAAACTGATGGCCCCATCTAGTCTGCCCATTTTTAAATACTGTGTGTTCACTTTTGCTGCAGACTCAACTTATTCTACAGCACTGTGTTTTCCAGCTCCTTCCATCCTCCAAACCAAAAGTTAATTGGTTGAACACAACTGCAGTCCCATTTCAATTTTTCCAAAAATAAATTAATAAAAAAAAAGTCACAAATTGTAAAAAGCACCCTTGGCTATTTGTCATTACTGTGTAGACAATGTCTGGATTACTAAAAATAAAACAAAAATAAATAAAATTCCATATTGTAGCTTACTCAGCACTGATATACAGCTGGGCACCATCATAATACAGTAAACTCATACAGTATGTACCGATTATGGTGTCACGACTCTGAGTAGTATATTCCTTCACATATGTTCCCATTCATTTTTTTAGCCTTGCTCAATGCATATATTATTACTGATTTGATTATCATGTCTGTGTAACATAGCCCAGCATGAATTATTTGTACCACACAGTTTATTGTATTGACAATGTGCATATTAGTAATTTTACACTTTATCCATTTGAATTGCTTAACCTGTCATACATAGAAACATAGAAACTGATGGCAGATAATGACCACTGGGCCCATCTAGTCTACCCGGTTTTAATTATAATCAGTTTTGCTGGAGACTCAGCTTGATCTACAGCACTTTCTCTTCCATCCCCTTCCTTCCTCCAAGGATTCCTTTGTGCCTATCGGAGACATTTTTGAAACCCACCACTGGTTTCACCCCCACTGACTCCCATGGAAGGCTATTGTAGGAATCCACCACCCTTTCTGTGAAGAAGAACTTCCTCGTATTTCTTCTGAATCTACCTCCTTCCAGCTTCATATCATAACCCCTTGTTCTACAGCACCTTTTTCTCTGAAACATACCTCCCTTCTGTTCCTTATTAACCCCCATTAGATATTTAAAGGGCTCAATCATATTCCAACTCTCCTTTCTCTCCTCCAGGGTGTACATATTGAATTCTTTCCATTTCCTCTCATAGGGCTCCCGATGCAGACCTTGCACTATTTTGACAGCCCTCAGCTTTCTGTTACTTTCTCCTTTTTCCAGTTGTTCCTTCTTCCTCATGTTTCTTCTTTAACTGCTCCTTCCCCCTTCCTCCTTTGCTAACCCCTTGCTTGGGATCTCCCTACTCTCTATCTCAGCCTGTGGTGGCTCACTTTCTGCCTCCCCCATTTGTTCCATCACCTCCCCATCTATGTTAAATGTCCATGAAAGTAACATTTAAAATGTGCATGGAGGACTATGGTTCCCTTCTTAATGGAAGCTGGCAATAACTTCAGTATAGGCTCTTATCCTTCCAGATTGTCCCTTAATCCCCATTGTAGCCATACCTCTCCTCTCTGCACCATTTCTTCTACCATAACTTGAAGGCATTGATGCGGAGATCCCTCTTCTTCCCCTCATAGTTCAAGACGTACTCACCGCTCACACTTTAAATACATGGGAAACACAGAATCAACCAGATAAATGATCTAACTTTACCAAACATGAAATTTATACAAAGCTGCCTACAGCAATTCATCTTTACATTTAAATCCATGAAACACTCTTATCAAGTTAATGCATAGTGGCTCTGACCAGAACTTGTTTCATAAGAACAGGAGCTTTAGCACTTGTGTTCATGCAACTATGTGCCTATTTAGTGTTAATGAAAACTCACTGTTTATTGTCCATATAAACTGGTGCTACTGATCATCATGAACGTAAAATTTATATTGCCTAAATACAGTGGCCAGAATATTCAAAGGGGTTGCACCTGGTGCAACTGAGTTGCGCTGGAACAACCCCACATTGCACCCTGGTGGGATATTCAAAAGGCTGCCAGGCACAGTGCAATTTCCGATATGCCCAGGCGCAATGTAACCCTATGTGGTGCAGATGCAGGGGGCATGCTCATGCATATGCGGCACATCCCAAAATTCATCCCGAGATGTGCATTTCATATGCCAGTGCAACCCTGCATTGTGCCATACAGGGGGTTCAAAATTGTGCCCCAGAACAGCAGGAGCAGGTCCTGGCCATCCATAGGTGGCCTGCTGTATTGCAAGGTGTAACACAGCAGCTGACAGCCGTCGGAGGCCACCTGCCCACCCAAAACACCATTGCCAAGCACACATACCCCCTGGTGGTCCCCCTCTACACCCTCCCACAGAGGATCCCCCAGTCATCTGGCACCCCCCCGTCTTTGGCAGAAGGCAGCACCCCAAATGCATACTGCCTGGCTGCCCACCAAATGACAGGTACAGTATGCTCTGTAAGCCTATTGGTCCACTGGTTGGACCAATGGGCTTTCAGACCAAACTGTACTACACAGGGCCAGATATGTGAATGAAGGCATTATCCCACACCATGCAATTCTGCTTAAAGTTGAATCAGCATAACACTCTGTGGTGATTTGCATATGCAGCCCATGAGGGTTTGCACTGTGTGGGCATGTGTGATTTTGTATTTTCTTGAAACTTGGCTTCCAAGCCAAATGCCCTTTGGGGTAACCCTTGCCTCAGTGTTTGCGCAAAGAGGTTCTTTATCTCTTTTAATTGTTGACTCAGTATGTGCCAATGTAGACATAAGTCTGGGAGCCCTTCTAGAGGCCACAAAATATCTATTCCTAAAGATGTGGCAAGTATTTGGATGTTCCTGTAACATATGTCAGTGTTTTTTGAACTGCTGCCGTAATATTTGGCATTTGAGGGGAGGATTTTGTGACAAAAAACTAACCTGTCCTCCTGCTTCCTCTCTTTTTATTTACTCTGTATTGCCTAGGGCCTAGTAATTCTATTAACCATCTTAATAAGCAGATGTTATAGTACATTTTTTATACCCCCAACTGCAAACCTGTTGACAATGATGTCCCGTTCCATCTGGAAATCACTCTCACTACAACAATTTCTCTTGGCTTGAAGCATCTGACAGAAAGGGATGTGGTCTTTCAGAGTCGGAGGGTGGAAACTCGTAACAAGTAAAATTGAATTGTGATCCATCTCCTTCCTATAAGAAGTCATATTTAACTTATTTTTTATGGAAATCATAATGTTCAAACATACTATTTGTTCTTTACTTACTGTCACTGTAAACTGAAGACAGGGATCCCTTGAATTAATGTAATATTTAAATTCCTTTAGTTTTTTTGTCACTTCGTTTCCAGATCAACAATACATCAGCAATAAAATGTCTCCAATATTTTATGTTATTGCTGTAAATATTACCCACTCTAAGATATAAATCTTCTCAAATTTGTATGTATGTATATGTGTGTGTGTGTATATATATATATATATATATATATATATATATATACTGTATATATATTAGAGGCAAAAAGCGCTGTTCAGTGCATCAGTTAGGGTTGTTCCACAGCAAAAAAAAAGCTAGGAAATTTGGGGTTAGGGTTGAAAGCTCCCCCTTGGACCCCCCTCTCGCTTGTGATGCAGCATCACGAATGCATAGAACAGAGGAGACCTTGTGTAAGATTTTAGCAGTAATTATCCCTCCCATTTCAAAAACCACCCAAGGGTGGTCATCTGATAAATCATTTCCTTTTTCTGTTACTGAATTTGAGGGAACAGATCCTCAGTCAGTGCCACATATTTCTCTTTTAGTTCTAAAAGCCTCAAACATGTTCTATATTACTGCTCCACATCTCGAATCAACCTGGCCCATCCTTTATCCATTGCTTTTAATACTATTGAGGTATCTTCAGCCAGATTGTTCAGCTCCATATGATGTTGTTTATTAAGATTATTATTTAAAAGGTTCAAACAAAGTAGACCAATGGCCCATTTACTTATGCCTAACTTTAATAAGCCTTTCATGACTTTGTCAATATCCTTCTGAAGTAATCCAATATATATTTCTGCCACTAGGGGGCATATATAATGATTTTATCCCTAATGCTTGCTTAACCTGTCATTAATATTTGTTCTTCTCATATTCTGTGTTATCGAGGAAATGTGCTTTTAATCTCAAATTTCTATAGAAGTGCTGAAATCTAGATTCAGTATTTGCCATACCGGTCCTTGCAAGAACAGATCCAGAAGCAAATGGTTTGCTACCTTTTAATGGACCAACATAGATGTAACAACAAGAACAAAGTGCTCTAGCTTTTCGGACCAACCATTCCTTCTTCAGAAGTGTAATGGCAGTTATTTAGAAAAACAATACTTTGCTACTTTTTATTGTTTGTAGTTCTAATTTTATTGTTGTTCAATTATTTACATTGTACAGCACCTTGATATTTCGAAAGGCCCTTAAAAATAAAGATTATTATTATTATTATTTATTAAAGTAAGGTAAAGGAAAGGATCGGAGATAATACTTCTAATTCTGTGGGTGACGAGTGTTTCTCACTTAAATTGAAAACAACTACCTGCCCCGGTTCTCCCTGCCTCCCCCTACTGCTCTTTGATTGTTTTGTTTTTCTGCCACCAGTTCCACCTCCTGTTTTCTCTGGCAGTCCTATTTTGTTCCTTAGTTTGTACTAATCTGATGGGCCTGGCTGTGTTAGCCGCTACTCCTCGACACAACCTTGGGGGGGTGCCTCTGGTCCTGTTTCTCTAAAAAAGGTCATTTATCCTGTCCCCTGGAACAGCTATCTGAGCTGTCTAACCCACTACCTCCATAAGGTCCCTTTCTACTAAACTTCTTGCACGTGTAGACCTTATTATCACAGTAGTCTATTGTGTCCTGTTGAAAGTAATTTCTTCAGCGTAGTTTGTCTAATAGAGTGTTCCAATTCCTTAAGCTTGTGTTTGATGCCCTCCAACCACTGACTGAAGTCATTTAATTGAAGTTGTGCCCTGAACAACTCCTCCTCTTTTTGAATCACTTCAGTTAATTTAGATCTTTCTAATATGATCACCTCAATCAGTGCATACACGAAATCCACACTACATTTAGTTCTTATTCTATCCCATCTCTTCATTAATACTTCAGTATAAATATCTATGTTTGTCTTTATGCCTACTCTTACTGTAAATCCCTAGGTATGCTGTAATATTCTAAATTCTTTGCAAAAAACTTTGTTTATGTGCCATTAGGGTAACTTAATGCCACAAAAGTAGGAACATGTGACATTAGAGTTTTCAGCCCTAATTCCCTACCTATGCCCCCCAAACAGCAAAAGGAAACAACATTAGTGTTTGGAATCTCTGGTGTCTTGATGAATCAGTGGTGGGGTGTTCCTTGGGAATGTCAGCACTAATGCTCACCTCATTCTGTGAGCAAACAACATCACACATGATCTCCTGGATGAAGAAAGCTGCAAAAACTTGTGTTGGCAACATGTGGCAAGACATTCTTCTCTACCTTTGAAGAGGCATCATTATGAGGCAGTGGCTTGGAACTACACCTTGTGCTTTAAATTGGAGGCTACAGGCTGGGGAAAGGGGTGAGAATTAGGGATGACAGCCCCATGGAAGACCCCACCACTCATTCATCAAGACTCCGGAGACCACAAGCCCTAATGTCATTTTCTTTTGCTGCTCTAGGGTTACAGATGGGGAGCTAGTGTTGAAAACCCTAATGTAACATTTCCTTACTCTTGTGGTGTCAAGTTACTCTAACTGATGCATTAACTAATTTTTTTGCAAAGAATTTGCTTTCTTTTTGAGACAGTGGAATCGTATCCTCATTCATGCAGGTCCTGAAGGGGCCTATGTGAACAGATGAAGACATGCACATCCATCTGGGCTATGCACCAAGGGAAGACTCCATCTGCCTATGGAAGTGCAGGGCCTTGCTTACCCTGCCCTTCTATGTAGTGTCTGATGTCAAAAATTACCAAAGTTATGCATGTGTATAGGAAAATGTTAATGTACCTTCATTACTAAATTCTTTTTTAATATTCAATATTTTGTCATCAAACTTTCAACATGGCCTTGATACGAACCCACCTCAAGAACCCAGTAGGTGAACATTTTCACATCTTGGCAGAAACATAATTCCATGGCACATGTGAAAAAATACATTAAAAAAAAAAGGTTTGAAAAATGTCAGTTGTCATTTTCATGAAGTGATGTGACAAATGGTTATGTTGAAAATTTGGGATTAAAATATTTAAAATGACCAAAGTTATGAGCGTGTGTTGCAATATTTCAATGTATGCTCATAACTTTATTTTGCAATAGTTTTACCCTACATTTTCAACATAGCCTTCTTATGACCCTATCTCATGAACAGGTGAGGAGAAAAATCTTCAAAACCTGCCAAAACAATGATTTTTTGCAGTGACAATATCATTCCATGCCACAGGTGTGTAAACACATTTTGGTCAGGATTTGAAAAATGTCAGTTGTTATGTTTATGACATGATGTGGAAAAAAATGGCTATGTTGAAAATTTGGGGACAAACTATTTAAAATTACAAAAATTATGGGTGTGCATTGCAAAACTTCAATGTACGCTCATAACTTTACTATTTTTAAATGTTTGGACCCCAAATTTTCAATGTAGCCTTTTTATTACCCCGCCTCATGGACAAGCATGGTTAAAATGTTCAAATTCTGCCCGAATGATGATTTCACCAAGCAACCGTGAAAATACCTTTTAGGCATGATTTACATAATTTCACTGCCATTGGTCATGATGTGGAGTCCTAAAAAGGCTGCGTTGAAAATCTGGGCTTAAAATATGCACAAATGGAAATGTTATGAATCAAAGTTGAAAACCCATTGAAATACACTGAATCGCACTTAGCTTACTTTCTCATATTGCAGTAGCAAATTCCAGCAGGAAGACATGTCTTCAATTGGAAAGTGGGTCTGCGCCATGTGACATGATCAAGTGGGTGAGCGTGTGTGTGGTGGGGTGGGTGCTGAGTGGGAGGTCAGGGTGGCCAGGTCAGAAAGGTGAGGGACCTCTTTTTTTTGCAGGTTTAAAAAAGAGTCACTGATGGACACTTTTCTTTATTTCAGGTTAAAGTCCAACACTGGGATTGGGCACCCCAGTGTTGAAGCACTGTATAGAAACAGGGTCAGGTAACCTGGAGGCGCAGGGAGATCCAGAGAAGCGGTACCAAGGGTGGGCACCCCAGTCTGGTTACATATAATATCTAAAAAAAAAATAAACATTAAGTTTGGGAAGGGCGGTTAGAACACCTGGAAGGAAGGGGTAAGAAAGAAGTGGTACCAGGGGTTGGCAACCCGGTCCACTTAATAAAACAAACAAATAGATAGATATAGATAGTCAGACAGACATATAGATAGACAGATACAGATAGAATGGGGGATTGGTGACTCACTACTCCCTCTGCAGCCCACTGCAGAACTCAAAAAAATCCCACTGTCCTCATACAGAGAACGTGGGTGAACATCTCCTGTCACTAAGCTGAGCACCCTGGATTTTGGGGTGCTCAGTAAAGGAATTTCTGGTAAGATTTTAAAATAAACAAACACCGATATCTAATTAAACAGGTCCCGTTTAGCTAGGTTCCATGTTTTTTTGTTAATTACACCATTTTATGTATATTCCATGTTTTTTATTTCGAGGGGAAAATAAACAAGATGACAGCTCTCAAAAAATGTTTTGTGCTGTGTGAAGCAATTTGTGAGAACCCAGAAATGGTCTTGCGATGCAGAATGTTTGGTTTCATGTCAGAATGTTATCACAAAAACCCTACTGATCATGCTCAGAACAGAAACAACTAAACTTTAAATCCGTGTAACTCTAGAACCCTTTAATATTTTTTCACAAAACCTTCCAAAGGCACTGCCTTGGCACCGCAGGTTTCTACCCTGAAAGTTTTCAGAAAAATTCCATTCACTGACCTAGTGGTGCTGATGATTGAAGCGCTGGATATCACACCTTGTGCCACACCGGCAGCCCGAGTTCAGCAGTGAGCTCTGGCCACCAGGGGTCAGACGGGGGGTGTGTGGAGCTGGTTTGAGCTGCTATTAGGCAACTTTCCTCTCCTCTCTGGGGAAGAAAGTGAGGGTTCCCCTACTCTTGGCTGCTGCCTGGTGGAGGCTAGGTGGCAGCGCCAGGCCACAAGGGAACCCTGGCATTAGGCCAGGTGGTCAGAAGAGGCCGCTACTGGAGCCGTGGTGCACATGTGTGCCTCCACACATATGCATGACCGCATTCTGAGGTCCTGGGGTAATGGGGGAAAAAATTCACAAATACCATGCCTCCCTTGTTGCCAAGCAGGTGCAGGAGGCAATGGGAAAGCACAATGCTATATGGAAATTCCATTCTGTTTAGATTGTAGGGGAGGTCAACCCCAAATCCTGTGTTAAGCTTAGGAAATAATTTTAACGTCTACAGGAAAATGACATATCTGAATCTCTGAAACTGTGCAAGCTGCCTTCACAGAACTTTCCATGGATTTAGACCTTACCTCTTAGACAGCACATACAACATTTCATCCAATTTTGTCTAACGATACCAAAACTATTAAGACTCAAGGTTAGCAGTTTAACACTGAACACTCTACGTCACCCTAACTATAGGGGTGCTAGTGCACCCCTATAATGTTAGGCCACTGTTAGACAATCCCATACCAGCCTTAAATCCCTGGGACCAGATTTTCAAAGGCCAGGGAATGATGCAGGGTACTTGCGTCAAAAACAACTGAGGCATGAAGCAGGATGCATCAAAACTTGTGTCAGTTCTGATTTTCAAATGGTACTTTCATCAAAAACAGATCTGCATGTGTAAAATTGACTTGCACCATGTTGTGCCAAAAGAATGCCAGCGCCATGTCAGACAGGATGCCTGCATCATTGGAATGATGAACCATCCCCTTATTTGGGACTTTCAAAGAATGCAAGTCCTGTCCTTGTGCCTAAGATGTCACTGTTAGACCAGCCAAAGCTAGTCTAATGTACACTAGAGCATATAAAAAGGCCAATAACGGGGGAAGGGGGCAGACCTGACTATGGTACAGTTAGGGGCCAATATTCCCATGCAGGACTGGTTCAGAACATTTTGGAGGTTAGTGTTGGCCATTTTATCTGCTTTATTTTTTGACTCGGTTTGCTTCATTCTCGTCATTTGTGCTATTTTTTGAATGAACTTGCGCCATTTTTGTAAAATTAACTTGTGTCATTCTCAGTCCTTAAGTCATTGTTTTGACTCAATTTGTACCATTTATTTTTACACAGCTTGCGTCATTCTCATTCCTTGCATCATTTGTTTAACTCAGAGGACCTCTTGCATTAGTTTGGGGGACTTTGCCACAGAGAAAGTTTTTCTTGCAAAATATGGGGCACAGTATTTAATGCACCTGGATGTGATGCAAGGTGGTTGTTTGATGTTGTTTTTGTTGATGTATGCCATATGCAGTAGCGCCCCTCATTCAGAATCCCATTTATAGTCTGTGAATGAGCAAGGGTGAGCAGCTAATGTTGCATACAGTTTGTAAATGGAGAAATATGGTTTTCTCATTTGGCTAGCTCCTCACTAGACTCCTGAACATTGGCTGGGGACCGCACCTTAATTAAGCCAATTTTAGGCTGATGCATCCTATTTAAAGGAAGTCATTTGAGGCAGATACAGTTTAGAGTAGGGACCCAGCTGATGGGTGGTCTACCTCGAAGTTGATAGATGGATGACTTCACAGCATGGCCCTGAGGTGAATACCAAGAGAACTCACTCCTTTTGAAATTAAATTAGTAAATTGTCAATCCAGGCTGAAAAAATATGCTTATGGGGGTGGGGTGGGGGCGTTGCTCTGCGAGCAACAAGATGGCAGCATAATCCCACAGCAGTAGCTACCTCAACAGGCTTATCTGACAAAAACATTAGGTGAAATAATGCTCAAGGCAATATCTTTTGTACATCAGAGAGAGCTAAGAGCCAGCAACAGAACAGTACCTTATGAAGTAGAAATGATGCAGTCTTTTGTCTCCAGTATCCAACATAGCTGCCAACAGCATGACTTCACCGCAAGGAGCCCCGATGGATGCCACAGAGGTCAGAAAGATGTTCAGCTACTTAATTCAAAAAATGAAGGTAGTCACCTTGGCCTCCCATCAAACAACAGCCACAATACAACAATTCAAGGGGCGGTTGGGATTTATAGAAAAGTAAGTCCTAATGCATGACACAGCACTGGATGGTATCCATGGCGAGACCAGGGAACAACGTGGCAAAATTCAGTTCCTTCTACAGAAAGTGGATGACCTGGAGAACCGCAGCAGGTGGAACAATCTGCACCTGCTGAGTTCTCCAGAGGGGACCAAACACAGAGACATGATCGAATTCTTAAATAAAGTCCTCTCGGCAATGCTCTGTGCCCCTCCAGAGTTCCGTATAGACATTGAAAGGGCAAATAGAACTTTAGCACCCCGCCCCAAGTCTGATGAGAAACTAAGGGCCATATTAATCAAACTGCTTAATTACAATGTGAGGCAGTACATCTTAACGAAATCCAGAGAAGTGGGACTTCTCACCTGGCAGGGACTCCCCCATATCAATATATCAAGACTTCTCTAAGGATCCCTCAGACAGGTGCAAGGAAGACACCACAGCCAGAAGGAGAATGCAGGAACTCAGCATCCAGTACTACCTGTGCTATCCGGCATCCATGTAGGTCATGGTAAACGGTGCACCATGTTTCTTCAAATCCCCGTAAAGCACTGGAAGATTTTCTGGACAGTGAATGGCCAAGGGAGAGGCCCCCCCCAAGACAACCCGGCATAGAGAGGAGGAGGAGGAACCCACTTCAGGATGGCCCAGAGCACTGGAGCCCAGAGCAAGGTGAAGACCCAATGGACAACAAGGATGTGTGTCATGCGGATAAGGACTGGGTCCTACCGCACCACAACAGAAAGCAGCTTGTGAACACTAGGCACCACTGAAGGGATGCTCCCCAAGACAGGACTGATCAAGAAGTATCCATGGACTATCTGGGAGAACAGGAGGCACAGCTGGAGGAATCCAAGGCATTGGTCTGCTTCAAGACAGAAAACCACTATGCCACATTGAGGTCCCCGACTCCTGAACCAATGGAGAAGTTGCATGAAGGGAACAACCACAGCATGCACCATGATCCAGAGACTCCAAAGGAGATCGCTGAGATGCCAGAGTTACAAGGCTCATAGGAGCCAGGAGCTTAAGTTGAAACACCGGATGGGGCCTCAGGACTACTAGTCTTCCTCTCTGTGGACACTGTTGGCTTACAATAAGCCTTGATGGTGCAAGACATGGACTATGTGCAGCCTATTTAGATAAGTACAGTGTTTTCCTTTCTCTTTTTTCTTTCATTGCTCTCCTGTCTCTGCTTACTTAATGTGTCCAATGGCAAAAGGGGTGGGAGGGTGCGGATATGATTAGAGGGAGGTTGTGAGGCAGTATGACAATGGGCCTAACTCAGAAGGCATCAAGATAACTGCAGCTGATGGATTTGCTGGGCCATGCCCCTCTATAGCGAGGGGGTGGGGGTAAGTTGTTTTTTTTCACTAATAGGGTCGCAGGCACATGAAGTCAGAATAACCTGGGAGTGTGAAAGGCCAGTGCTTAACGGGCAATGATAAGGCTAATGCAGAGCTCTGAGCTGACTGTATCAGAGCTGATACAGCTGTACTGTGACCCCTATGGTGACCTTGCAATCCAGACCCCTTGGCATGATGTCCTCCAATGCTCCCCCACATCATCCAAAGCACCTGACAGTGTGCTGGCAACAGCTTTGTAACCCCCCCACTCCTCTTGGTTACTCAAGCAACTCCAATAACAAGGGACACACCAGAAGGGCTGGGACGACTGGCAGTGGGGCTGGACCAGGACCCTCACTCCCCACACTCTGATATTCCCCACAGGAATCACTAACCCTACCCCTGAGGTAGGGAGGAATAAACCACACTGGGGGAAAAATTTCTGGCTCGCTTGAATTTTATTTGACACACTGGACAGACATGTTACTCTCAAGGGGATAGCTACAGGGAAAGCTCCCTGCCAATATGGAAATGCAAGTGGGACATTGGCTAGGAACCTGGCTACTAGCTAAATACTCCACCCACTCAGAAGACACAAAGTGGGTCTTGTACTGCATGAGCAGGCAGTCGACCGCAGACCCCTGGGGTTTCCAAGGTGGCACAAGCGTGCTGGTCGTACATAGTTTATCATGGATTACTAGCTTACTAACTTATTGGAACACTGGACCAACACCAATGGTAAAGACAGGCTGATGGGGAATAAGGGAATGGTCCAAAGAACTGCTGAAAATGTTGGAGATGGGGCCAATGGACTGGGGTAGGGAAGATACTTCTAGGGTCAGACCAGGAGGACAATATGGAGTTGAGGGGCCACAGTACCCATTCGTACCTGGTCTTTGGCAGGGGCCCAGTGTGATGGACAGTACCTTTTTCCTTTAACAACACTTCATTCAATACCTGAGCTAAGCAGACCCCTCTACCTCACAATACGGATAACCTAATGTGCACCTCATGGAATGTGAGGGGTCTCAATACACTGATAAAGAGGAAAAAGGTACTGTCCTAGCTAAAGAAGCAGAAGGTACACGTGGCCCTGTTGCAGGAGACAAAGCTGAGTGAGAGTGACTATAAGATCCTCAAAAGGGACTGGGTGGAAAAGGAGGTGCATGCCTCTGTGCCCAGCAGAAAAAGGGCAGTGGCTATACTGGTACATAAACAGCTGGGCTGGTCCCTCACCACTAAGAAGGCAGATTCTCAAGGTAGGTGGGTTCTCACCAAATACCAAACCCCCGGAAGGTCCCATCCTTATTTCACTAAAAATACCACCAACAGCTTAATCTGGTTCAAGGTCAGTCGGCATTTATCTGTATCCCCCTCCCCCAGGTCATGCCTGAAAATAGGCAGAATCTGTCTAGTGCACTTACCCGGTCAACAAAAACTAAATAAATAAATAAAAAAATAAATTATTGGCAAGTTATATGCCCCCATTTAGGATGACCCGGCCTTTTTTCATCAGGTAGCCCAACATTTACTGAACTTAACCGAGGAAGGTATCTCAACCTTACTGGGAGGAGATCTAAACCTTGTCCTGGACCCGATTATGGAAAAAAACTCAGGGGCCGGGTACTCGCATCCGAGGGGGCAGAAAGCCTTTGAAATGTGATGTTCAACCAGGGGCTAGCTGATGTCTGAAGGGTGATGCTGTCAAGTTCATGGCATGCACAGAGGGATTGACATGTGTCTCACATCCCCCCAAATCACGGAAGCAGCTATCTCCTCAGAAATACTCCCAATAATAATTTCAGATCATGCCCTGCTCATGCTATCCCTTTTGAGGGGGACCCCATCCCCTAACTCCACCTCATGGAGGCTAGACCCCCTGTTAATGAAGGACCCAGAGTTTGTTAAATGGGTTAGGGAGGAGGTCAGTCTCTTCTTTCAAGAAAACCATATAGAGGAAACAACAGCAGGAAATACCTGGGAGGAATTTAAAGCCACCTTGTGGGGCCATATAATAGGGTATGCAGTGGCAAGAAGAAGGCAATGCGAAAAAAAACTGAGGGAGCTAGAAACAGAACTCCAAAAGGCAGAAGGGGAGCTTAAGCGAACTGCCCCCTCAGACCTGCATGGCCCCCTAGGAAGGAAGGCCCTGGGACTCCATCTGGAGTTAAACACTCTATTGAGTAAGAAAGCTGAGGTCTCTATCCTCAGGCTGAAACAAATGTACTGGGAAGAGGGGAAAGGGGGGGAAGTACTGGCATACAGGCTGGGAAAGCAGCTAACGTAAAGGCACATTGCAGGCCGCAGGGACAGGACAGGTATGGCACGCATCTCCAATGTGGTGGTGAATGAGGTGATAGAGAAATTTTACACCTCCCTGTACTCCACCTCAAGAGGTGCAGACCCACCAAGTACCCAGGCCTTCCTAAATGCCACACCCCTCCCCAACATTTCCACAGCACAAGCAGAGGCTCTAGATGCCCCGCTTACCACAGAGGAAGTGACAGAGGCCCTACTGCCCTTGAAGCCAGGGAAAGCTCCGGTGGGGGGGAACAAGCACACTGTAGAAATCTGGCAGACGGTTTCCCCAGTCCTGAGGCAAGTCTATCATGAGGCCAAAATAGGGGGTATCTTTCCACCCACTCTATATGACCAATGATTACAATCCTCCCCAAGAAGGACAGAGACCCCACAGTGCCGGGCAGCTACTGTCCTATATCCCTAATCAATGTGGACAGCAAAATATTTACAAAAGCTCTAGCACACAGACTGAGCCCTCTACTGCCCCAATTAATCCATCCCTCACAGGTGGGTTTTGTCCCAGGAAGATATAGTACAGACCGTATTAAGATGCTGGTCAATTTGGCACATATCGCCAAAGGTTCTCTCATGCCAGCAGTGGCAATAGCAATAGACTTTGAAAAGGCCTTTGACTCATTGGAGTGGGACTATCTCCAAGCTGTCCTGGGACACATTGGCATATGCCCCAGATTTAGAGCTTTGACTCAGGCCTTGTACAACTCCCCCTCCACCCGAATGTTTATCAACTTCAGCTTATCCCCCCCTTCCTACTGGGAAGGGGTATGAGACAAGACTGTCTCCTCTCCCCTTTCTTATTTGTGCTGGCTGTGGAACATCTGGTAGCCATCATCAGACAGTACCTGGATATGCCAGGAATAAGGGTCAGTTGGAAGGAATACACTACCCTTATGTACGCAGATGACCTATTGATCACCACTTTGGACCTTCATAAGATGCCTCCTCCATTGTTAGAAACACTGCAGGCCTTTCATCCTTATCAGGGCTTTTATTAGACAAAAAACAAACAGAGATACTCACCCTTAACCCCCAGTGCATCCCGAATGTGCTAGGGAATACAGTTCTCCGATGGTCAGGGGAAGGGACTACTTACTTGGAGATCACATTTCCACCCACTACAACTAAGCTGTGGGACCACAATCTACAGCCACTGGTTGCAGAGATAACGGAAGACCTGAACAGATGGAGTAAGTTACTTCTGATCCTAGCTGGGGTGATAGCTGTGGTGAAGATGATTATAGCCCCCAAAATAAGCTGGCACACATGCCTCTATCCCTGTCCCCAAGTGGTGTCAGAAGCTGGACAAGACGATTGATAGTTTCCTTTGGGAAGGACCCCCCCCCCCGTCCAACCACAATAAGTAAAGATCCCACTGGAGGAATGGAGGCTGGAACACCCCTTGGTTTGAAGGTTACAAGTGGGCTTTTTAAACTGCTCAAACCCTCCAGTGGTTCAAACCAGCTGGGGATGGTCGGCCCCAGTGGGTGGACATAGAGCGAAACCAGTCTCAGAAACAATGTCTACCCTTACTACTTTATAACCAACCACTTCGCAGATGAAGACCAACCTCACTATAGGGCCCTCCATGCAATACTGGACCAAAGTGGAGAGGAAACTGGATACCAATTTCACCCCCATTAGGCTGACTCCCCTATGGGGGAATGCAAGTATATACATAGATAAATGGCCCATACACTGGAAGGATTGGAAAAATAGGGGTCTAAGACAGGTGGGGATATTGTTATCCCAAATGCCACAAGTGTAGATGCCTTTACTAACCTACAAGCCCGATGGGGGCTACAAGCGATGGACATCTGGAAGTACCTACAGATCAGAAGTTCAGTGCAAGCATATATAAAAGGATCCATGAAGAAGCCCTGCACAACATTGCTGCCCTCATGGCTATCTTAATCCCAAGGGAATGCCAGTCTGACCTACAGTCTACTGAGGGATACCCTGCCCAGCCAAACCAAAGCATCCGACCATAAGTGGGAAAAGACCCTGGAGACAGTCATTACTGGGGAGCACTGGAAGGAGTGCTGGATGGGTGCTCACAAAAACTTTGTGGATGCAAAGTGCACCCTAATACAGATCAAGATCCTACATTCTTGGTACTGCACTGCTGTGATACTGGCCAGGGCTGGAATATTGTCCTCAGATCAATGCTGGAGGTGCCATCTGCATGCAGAAGACATCTTATACATCCTCTTTGACTGCCCAGGGGTTCAGTCATTATGTGAACATATCTGCAATCCAGGAGAGCAGGTTTGAGACAAACCCATCCCAAAATTAGCAAAACTGTTGCTTTTGGGCATGAGATCAGAAGCCCCCCCACCTCAGAGCCATGGAACACAAATGGCTAGTCCTACTGACAATGCAGGTGAAAAGACTTCTCCTTTGTAGATGGAGAACCCCTGAGGTGCCATCAGCACACGAGATCACTGCCTCATTGACAGCAATTGCCTCCTTGGACAGACTCTCCCATCTGGCTAGAGACATTATGCCACAGTACACAGAGTGCTGGGCTCCTTTTCTGAAATACGCCACTCCCAAGACAGGCATAAGGTAAATGTTGGTCTTATCCCAGGACAGATGCCCAGTTATATGAAACAAAAAGTTTGAAACAGTTTGAGTCATTTTCCAGTATTCATTCCCTGTATGTATATAGTTGATGTAGTGTGTAGATTAGAATAGTGGTTCTTTGTGTTCTTTCTGTATAGGGTGAAGGTTGCCATGACACCGCCATAGGGCTGTTACGGACATTAGGACTCACAGTGGCCCATGACTCTCCACTTACCAGGCAGAATCCGGTTTACATAGGTGAGTCCTTTTCTGCATATGATTCATTTCCCTATCTTATCATGGTACTGTAGGGGTTGCATCTGTAACCAGCAATCCTCACCTAACATTTATATAACAAGTTTACCTCATGTAATTAAATACAGGAAGATGATTGTATATGTAACCAACAACCCCAACCTAAAAGTTCAGTGTTATGTAATACTTGTAATATAAATAACAATAAAAGCATTTAACTGCAAAAAAAATATATGTTTATTGTTACATTTACCCCTTTTTTGGGGGGAAGGGGAGGTCAGGGTGTGCTCTGACTTGCAGTTTCTGTTGTTGTGTGCCATATGCAGTAGCACCTCTCATTTAGAATCCCATTTATAGTTTGTGAATGAGGAAGTGTGAGCAGCTAACATTGGAAGCAGTTTGTAAATGGAGAAGTATGGCTTTCTCATTTCGCTAGCTCCCCACCAGTTACCTGCACATTGGTTGGGGAACACACATTAATTAAGCCAATTGTAGGGTGATGCACCTATATATAAAGGAAGCCATTTGAGACAGTTGCAGTTTAGAGTACGGACATTAGGACTCACAGTGGACCCATGACTCTCCACGTACCAGGCAGAATCCAATTTACATTGATGAGTCATTTTCTGCATATGATTCCTTATCTTATCATGGTACCAGCTGATGGATGGTCTACCTCAATGTTGGTAGCTGGGCGACTTCACAGCAGGGCACGAGGTGAATACCAAGAGACCCCACTCCTTTTGAAATCAAATTAGTAAGTTGCCAATCCAGGCTGAAATGTTTATTGTTAGATTTACCCCTTTTTCTTTGGGGGGAGGTTAAGGTGTGCTCTGACTTGTTTTTGTTGGGTGTGGCAGGGGCCTTGTGTTGTACCTTCACCAGGCATCAGGGGACTAAATCATGGGTACCCTCTGTGTCATGGCGGCCTTTGTGAGCCATATCTGCAGGCCTGTGTATCACTACTAGTAAGGAGCAGGATAGCTCTTGACAAGATCCTAGGTTAAATGACCTCCGCATATTAGGAAACTTGTGTGCACAATTGTGTCCAAATGTGATTAACTGTATTTAGGGCACAGTAAAGGGATCCCATAGGAACTATCATTCTGGTGTGCTGTGTGATTATTGAGTTACATTGCATCTGCTTCAGAGGACTGAAGTGAAAAGAGGAGTGGGCTGTGTATACTAAAGCATTTGTAACAGAGCTCCCAGACAGCTGTGCATTGAAATACTGCTCATCACAGGAGTTGCCCTGGGTCATGCCCATTCCCATTGGTGCAGAAATAACTCTCAGCTGAAGGGGGGTTACAAGAACATCAGCTAAGCGCTACTTTAGACCTATCATTCCCTAAGTAGAGGTCATCTTAGACAGACAGGTTCTGAGCCTTCATCTTGAGGAGCAGGTATCCATATCAGTGTAGAACTTCATAAATATGCTTGAGTCATTATTTAACAAGCAGCCATTGCCTCCAGGAGAACTTACAAAAATATTCAGAATTATTTAGATACAATTCATCTTATAGTTCACATTACTTCTGTATTTCTCTACCTCATTATTTATCACTGAGTCCATTTGTATGAAAACAGGATCTTTGTTCCTGAAAGAGTCAATCTATTCAGTGGCTTTTTCTCCACCTTGGGTCATAATGCACTGCTTGTGACATCACAGTAATTTCCATGGCAACAAATTGTGATGTAACAGCGAAGGATTATGACTTCAAGCATGGAATAAGACAAGGAAGAAGTGGAATTATAAGGGTTTAAGATTCTATTTTCCAGCAAATTTCCTTAGTAATAAATAATGGGGAGAAGAAAGCCACTGAAGATATATATGCATTCCTGCTGCGCTCATGGTGACAAGGATGGCAGATCTGAACAGGCTAGCTAGCCTTTAGTGTAAATGGTTAACCAAATGTCTTATATCAGACATCTCCATGTTGGGACTCTTTTAGAGATATGCGAAGTCTGTGAAATTCGTTCCACAAATGAATTAATGGATTTAGCGGAATTCACGGAGCACAATTCATGAAATTCATGCACTTTGTGACCTGTGAATTGTGCAAATTTCACCACAAAGCATGAAATTTCGCATATGAATTTCATGCTTCACCCACAAATTTTGTACTTCATGATAAAAACATGCACATTTCTATACTAAATTCGCACAATTCCGGTGCGAGAGAATTTCTGCAGTCGACCAAAACTCTGCATATTCTACGAAACATGATTTTTCGGTACTTTGCATGAAATTTGCAGGCACAATTTTACTTTGCAACATCTCTAGTCTCTTGCAGCGTCTACAAAAGGAAAGTAAGCCTTGTCACAGAGGACACAACAAAACAGTATGATGTAGCAGGTTATTGCTACATACATCAACAATGAAAACTGCCCAAAGTCTACAGATCTAGAGTGAATTCCAGCTCCGGAGCTTTGAACAGATAGTGCACAGAATGACCTCCTGCACTTGCTGATGCTCCAAGTAAGTAGGCTTCTAGAAAGAGATTCTGCAGGACCTCATAACTGGGCACTGTGTATATAGTAACACACTGACAGAGGCTCAGAGGCATTACTTCTGACAAACCACCCACTCCTACGGGGGAGGGGGATTAAAGAGCTGAGATCTTTTGACTGGCTGTCAGTCATCCTACCTCAGCACCCACTGAGCCATAAACAGTTCCTCCACACACACAATATACAGATTACCAATATATTTGATAAATGACAGCTACAGCTAGCTTTATTCTAGGGATACCCATTGTCTGCAGTTACTCACAGAGCTTCTAATCTTGAGAGAGACATTTTTCCAGAGAAGGAGATGGAGCTGGTGCATGAATCCTGTGGCTGGTCGGTCAGTTTGTTCAGAGCCTGCAGAACATAATCAGACAGTTTTTTGGGGTAAGGGTAAATAAATGAAAATAAAAAAATACATAACCTCTCTTAAAAAATGTGCACCAACCCTAGAGTGCCAGTGCCACTGCGTGCCAAGGAAAATCCAGAAGAGCTGGGTTTATTACGGCCAGAATGCTAGTTAAATCAAACAAAACTACAGTAACAGTGTTAAATAGAAATATAGAATTTGTCAGCAGAAAAGGACTGCTTGGCCTACCCAGTCTGCTCAGTTGTTTCTTACCTATTCTGTCCCAGCAGACCCTTACTTGTCTCTGGCAACCCTTCCCCTCTTTTTATTTACAAGTATTCCCCTATGCCCATCCCATGCATGTTTGAAACCGCCCTGCAGTTGTTGCCCCTACCACCACTGGTGGAAGGCTGTTTCAGGTGTTCACCACTCAGTGAAATAGTATTTTCTCACATCCCTTCTAAATTTCGTCCTTCTAGGTAAGTTGCATGCCATCTTGTTATGTTGCACTTCTTCATTTGAAGCAGGCTTCTCACCTGTACCCTGTTCACTTCTGTGAGGTACTCGTAAGTCTCTATCATGTCCCCTCTCTCCCGCCTCTCCTGTACGGTGTACATGTTGAGATCGCTCAGTCTTCTCTCATACAATTTCTCATGCAACCCATGTACCATGTTAGTTGCCCTCCTCTGGACTACTGTACTTTACCCTACCAATGTCTTTTCTGAGATGCGGCCTCCAGAACTGTATACAATATGCCAAGTGTGGTGTCACTAATAATCTATACAGTGATAATATTACCTCCCCTCTTCTGCTTGTGATACCTCTCCCTATACACCCCAGTATCCCACTGGTCCTGCCCACTGCCTTGTCACACTGCCCTGCAACTTTGAGGTCATCAGATACTAAAAATCCAAGGTCCTTTTCCTACTTAGTGGCTGACAGTGCTCCCTCAGCTTATGGGTTTCGATGCTTGAGGTGCATGATTTTGCACTTTTTGGTGTTGAACCCCAGCTGTCATACCCTTGATCTCTCCTCAAGTTTTCTAAGGTCTGGATTCATTTCTGCTACTACCTCCTGACTATCCACCCTATTACAGATCTTGGTATCATCTGCAAAAAGGCATACCTTCCCTTTAAGCTCTTCTGGGATATTATGAAGATGTTGAACAGGACCAGTCCCAAATACTAGGGCTGGCAGTATAGCCTAGAGATTAGTGTAATGAGCTATGAATGAGCTTGGTACATCCAGCAGACCTGGGTTTGAGTCCTTCAACCTCCACTTACATACAGAGTGACTGAGAAAGTCAATTAACCTCCCCAGTGCTACCAGATCCCTCTTTCAAAACAGGCAGTTGTGCCTGATGGGCCATACCTGGTTACCATGGAAAACTGGCAGAAATCATTGAATCCTGATTGGTTCACGGATTCTGAAGTCTTTCACCGATGCCACATGGAACTTGCATGTCACTGCATGAAATTCCCAAGATTTCAGCACCTTGAAGCAGATGCTGCTCTGCTGGTAAGGTGCCAGATACCGTATGATGCCAGTGGGCAGAGTGGGGCTGCTGCTGTTGCTTGTTGTGTTCCTCTAAGTGGGGGGGGGGACATAAGCATCTGTGTGCCCTTGAGTTTTCTATATGGCCCAACTGTTGTTGTCACTCTGCCTGCCACTGTATGATGCCAGCAGGGTTGAGTGGGGTACAGCAAACACACCCAAGCCAGAAAATACACTCAGGAACACAAAAAAATGTAAGACCCCAGGCACTGTGCTATGCTAGTGAACAGAGTGATCTCAATCCACATCTGAGTTCAGACATAAAAACTGAGAGACCCTTCTTTTAATGGAGGCCAAATAAAAAGAAGTATCCACATGTTTGTGAGATGCATGAATTTTCATTATAAGGTCCTCCACTAATAACTTCTCAGTGTTTTAGGTGGAGGCATGTTATTTCAAAGACGCCAATTCAGGAAGTTAAATGTTAGACAGGACTGAACCGAGGGAGTCCACCTTGGCATTTGGTGGTTCAGCTTAATTCGAGTCTGATTTCTGACAAGCTAAGAAACCCAGAAATGTGTAACCTGAGCACGTGGGGTGTGGGTGTTGAAGGAAGTGTATTGTAGTGCTGCCACTACTGGCATCACCCCTGAAGGATGGGGGCTGCACTACTGCTTCTGCCATCACTCCTGAGAGATGAGTGCTGCAGTGTTACTGCTGCCATCACACCTAAGAGATTGAGGCCTTAATGCTGCTGCTCTCACCCCTGAGGGATGGGGGGGGCATAGTACTGCTGCTACTGCTGCCATCACAGCTGAGGGATGGGGACCATAGTGGTGCTGCTGCTGTGACCCCTTAGGGAAGGGGGCCATAGTAGTGCTGCTGTGACTCCTGAGGGAAGGGGGCCATAGTAGTGCTGCTGTGACCCCTGAGGGATGGGGGTCATAGTAGTGCTGCTGGTGTGACCCCTAAGTGATGGGGGCCATAGTAGTGCTGCTATGACCCGAGGATGGGGTCATAGTAGTGCTGCTGGTGCCCCTAAGTGATGGGGGCCATAGTAGTGCTGCTGTGACCCCTGAGGGATGGGGGTCATAGTAGTGCTGCTGGTGTGACCCCTAAGTGATGGGGGCCATAGTAGTGCTGCTGTGACCTCTGAAGGATGGGGGCCATAGTAGTGCTGCTGCTGCTGTGACCCCTGAGGGATGGGGGCCATAGTAGTGCTGCTGCTGTGACCCCTGAGGGAAGGGGACAATAGTGCTGCTGCTGTGACCCCTGAGGGATGGGGACCATAGTGCTGCTGCTGCTGCTGTTGTGAGCCCTGTGGAATGGGGTCCATAGTGCTGCTGCCATCCTGACTGAGGGCTAGGAGACATATTAGTGACATCACCTCTGAGGGATGAGGACTGTAGTGCTGCTGTCATACCAGAGGTTGGGGGCCATAGTGCTGCTGCTGCTGCAGTCATCACTGAGGATTGGGGTGGTAGTGCCGCTGCTGCCTTCACACCTGAGGGATGATAAGCAGTAGTGTTGCTGCTGCTGTCACACTAAAGAGATGGGGCTGCTGCAGCTGCCACTGTCTGCCCTGAGGGAGGGGCCATAGTGCTGCTGCCGTCACCTTTGAGGGATTGTCAGCTATAGTGCTGCTTCCATGACAGCTAAGGGATTGGTGTTGTAGTGCTGTTGCTGTCACCATAACCCCCAGGGATGGGGCCATAGTACTACTGCTGTTACCTCTGAGGTATTGCCGACTATAGCAGCATTATAGTCGACAATCCCTCAAAGGTAGCAGCAGTAGCAGCACTATAGCCGACAATCCCTCATAGAGCTGCTGCCATTACCTCTGAGAGATTGTCGACTATAGTGCTGCTGCCATCACACCTCAGAGATGGGGTCACAGTGCTGCTGCTGACACCCTGAAGGATGAGGGCTTCAGTGACCCATGAGGGATAGGAACCATACTGCTGCTACAGCTACCATCACCCCTGAGAGATGGGGGCCATAGTGTTGCTGCTGTCATCACACTTGAGGGATGGGGGCCATAGTGCTGCTCCAGCTGCTGTCACTGTCAACCCTCAGGGATGGGGACCATCATGCTGCTGCTGCTGTCACACTTGAGAGATGGGGACCATAGTGCTGCTCCAGCTGCTGTCACTGTCAACCCTCAGGGATGGGGACCATCGTGCTGCTGCTGTGAGGGCCACAGTGCTGCTTCTGCTGCTGTCACTCTCACCCCTCAGGGATGGGGGCCATATCGCTGCTGCTGCTGTCACATATGTGAGGCTGGTTGTCTCGAGATGCCAAACAGGAGGTCAGGTATACAGACACACACACACACTGTCACACTGGACTCCAGGATCTGCACCTTCTGATCACTGGGGCACATAGGCATCAAAAATAGTGGGAGAACTGTGTATACATACTCTGCAAGACACAAAACCAAAGTGAGGTACAAGCTGAGTTTATCATAGAGTAAATTATTTTTAACACCTGCAAAGATTGATGCACAATACTAGACAACAAAACTGCTAAAATGCATGTTAGCTGAGAAAAAGAATTGATTAAACAAAGACCACAAAATAAAACACCAGCAAAAATGAATTGTGGTTTTGTAGACACAGGTGACAATACTAGTTCTTCCATTAAGTAAAACAGATTTTGCTCTTTTCAGTCATGGTAAACCAGTGTTCCTGCTGGTTACCAAATAAAAAAAGACCTGAACCCTGTGACACCCTGCTGATCACTCTCCCCTCATTAGCTTGAGTTCCATTCACCACCGCCCTCTGCTGCCTGTCCATTAACCATTTTTTTACCCAGTTTACAATTATGGTTCCTACACCTAGACTATCCAGTTTCTTTATCAATCTCCTATGTGTTACAGTGTTGAGGGTATTGCTGAAGTCCAAATAGACCACATCCACTTTCCTTCTCTGATCTAGTTCCCTGGTCACCAAGTCAAAGAAATCTATGAGTGCCCCTTCATGAACTCATGCTGTCTATGATCTTGCAGCCCCCTGGATTCAAAAAATTCTACCAGCCTCTCTTTTAACAGGGCTGGGTTTCAACTGATGTGAGACTGACCAGTCTACAGCTGCTAGCCTTCTACCTGTTGCCACTTTCATGGAGTAGGACTCCATCTTCTCTCATCCAGTCCCCTGAAACCTCTCCTGTTTCCAGTGATATGTTGAATAAGGCTGCCAGTGGTGCAGCAAACTCCTCCCTGAGTTCTCTTAGTACCCTTGGATATATCCCATATGGCCCCATGGCCTTCTCCATTTTCGGGTTTGTAGGTTCCTTCAGGACACTTTTCTCTGTAAATGGAGTTATGTCCCCCCCCACTTCTTCTGTTCCTTTTTGGTCCACCCCCTTCCTCTCCACTGTGAAGACTGTGCAAATGGGCATTGTTGAGCTCTTGGCTCCTATTGAGAGCCCAAGGTTTGCTGCTGCTGCTGCTGCTGCCTGTTTCAGTGTCTCATATTGTTCTAAGTCTTCATACCCTCCAACAAAAAGAGTGAGGGGGAACATGTCTTGGGAGACAGTGTGTGTGCACATTTTTTTAAGCAAGACTATTTTGTTTTTCAATTTACTTATCCAGATCCAAAGATTGGGCTGATTATTCTCTGCAGGCTTTGAGCCAACCGACTGACCAGTCATGGAATTAAAGCACCAGCTCCATCGCCTGCTGTGTAAAAATGTGTCTCTCAAGAGTAGAATCCAGGCGAGTAACTGCAGCCTCTGTTATACCAAAATTTCAATAATAGCTATCTATGGTATAGCTGTCATTTATAGCCTATAGATTTGTATTTCTGTATATTTATCTACTTTGTATTTCTGAAAAGTGCATCCTATGCTGTCTTTCCCCAGGTCACACAGATGATGACAGATATAGACTGCTATACTCTATAAATGAGAGATATAGACAGCTATATTCTATAAATGAGAGATATAGGCAGCTATATTCTATAAATGAGAGATATAGACAGCTATACTCTATAAATGAGAGATATAGACAGCTATATTCTATAAATGAGAGATATAGAGAGGTATTTTCTATAAATGGCAGATTTATTTATTTGTTTAAAATTGTTGGTAACCAGGAGAGGCACACTGACCCGAAGCTCATTTCCAGTTGTGACCCTGGGAAAGTGGATTGAGAGTAGTGCAGATATACAGACAGATTACAATTAAATGAAAATATTCAAGTGAAAATACATAAGGTGCTTGGGGTACAATTATGAGAGTAGTAAGGATTGGAATAATGCATAAGTATACTCGCAAAAAATTGGTTTAGGCAGGAATTATAAGAAGTAGAAATAATAACAGGAAAGATGGGTAAAAATATGGCGAAAAAGAAATCAAGGAAATAGTTGTGTTCAATAGGATACAGGCATGGCGGAACAGTACAGTGCATAAAGAGACGGGTTAGATAGGGGCAGAACGAGCCTCACCCCAAACTGTCAAGAAGAGAAAGGACAGGAGCAAGTGGGAGGGGGGATTGGGATAGTTTGTGTTTTAAGCAGTGAAGAGATGGAGCTAGACAATGGGAGATTGGCAATGAGTTCCAGAGGAAGGGGAGACGATAGGAGAAAGCTGCCTGCCCCAAACTGGATAGAGGGCAGGGGAGAGAGAGAGAAGGTACAGGAGTCTCTGGGCAGGGGAGAGAGAAGGAACAGGAGTCTCTGGAGCATAGGGGATAGGCAGAGAGGGAGGGATGATGGGGGGAGGAAAGAGGAGAGGTAGGAGGGGAGGGATCCATACCAGAATTCGGAGATACGGGTGGTACTGTGATGCTGCCGGTATAAGTGAGTTACTCAGGGTTACACGTGAGTATTTAACCCTAGCATGGTGTCAACCTGTCATCTTGCAGTTTCCAGCATTGCTCTAAGCATTAGACTACACTACATGTGAGGGTGGAGGGTGGGGGGCAGTGTTGAGATACATAATCTTGTTTACAGATGGGTCCTGCTTTCATCTATTTCTACAGTATGTTTTCTTAGAATAGCCCAGACAAGATGCAGCATCTCATTTCCAGTGCATGCCTGCTTCCACCTATCTCTGCAGCTACATCTACTGGAATATTAGGAGGGTAAGTGACTTGTTCAGAGTCACATACAGTATTTGGCTATAGCCGAACTTGAACGTGCAATCGCTTGATTTCCAGCAGTGCTGCTGCCACTAGATTAGACTGCCTACAAGGGGGCAGAATAGGCAGGCAGCTGACAGCTATATTTTCCTTCTTTTACTCATTTCTGCATCTGGATGGAATGGAGCTATGGGAGGGTAAGTGACTCCCTCAGGTTCACACAGTGAGTATTTGACTCTAGCGGGTAGTGAACCTCTCTCAAACAGTACTTTTTGTCATATGATGAACAGCATCATCAATATGAGGAAAATGTGCAGTTCAATATCATTTCATTCCTTAGGTAGCAAGCATCTTCCGAGAGAGAGAGAGAGAGAGAGAGAGAGAAGAGAGAGAGAGAGAGAATTTGCTGGGGCACATTTGGGTTATGTAGAATTA
The DNA here is from genome assembly GCA_016271365.2 of Neoceratodus forsteri. Taxonomy (NCBI): domain Eukaryota; kingdom Metazoa; phylum Chordata; order Ceratodontiformes; family Ceratodontidae; genus Neoceratodus; species Neoceratodus forsteri. The sequence continues at coordinate 1,747,058,333 of CM057449.1, forward strand.
GTTCCTAGCAGTCCAGATTGTACCTTGATCTTTGGCTGCCAGAAAAGACTGTTCTTCTATGTATCCATGTTTCAGTGACAGCATAAACAGTAATATTACACTGCAAGCAACTGCCCCAAGTCCCCACCACCCTTAACCACCAACCACAACACAAGGAAACCTTCCCATGTCCACACACTGAAACTACTGTAAATAGAAGCATAATGTAAGCAGTTGCACCCTTCATGTAACCTATTGAAAGAAGATAAGAAAAACAAGCAGTGGACTGTAATAAAGCAAACAGAAACAAAGTACCAGATTCTCAAAAAAAAATACCATTTCACCAGCCACGTGTAATTATTTTTTTTTTTGGATGTCATAAAGAAATTTACCACCTGATTGCGTAACTGTTTACAGGACTGTACCAAGCATTACTGCATGACTCTTTCGTGATTGTAATATTTTTTTTGGGGGGGATAAGGTACATGTCAATTTAGACCAAGCACTGTCAACAAAATATAATATACAGCAGTGTCTTACTCTGTTCCCACATCAAGAAAGATGCCACCAATTCACTTGGCATCTATAATGATGCATGCATATTTCATGTAGCCAATCCCACACACCTATATGCTTATGTTATTTCAACTACACAGACATCATCTTGTATGTTGGTTCAAATAGAAACCAGAAGAAAGTTTAGTCACTCCAGAACAGGTCAGCAGTAGTCATAACAGAACTGTTTCTTCTGAAAAAAAAAATCAGTTTTACAGTCATGATATTTAATTATAAGTAATGCTTGTCATCATCTGCTGGGCTTTGTTTTCCTATAGCAGAGTCTATCCCCCCCCCCAACACCCACACACCTGCACCCCCACACACACGCACTTACTGACTGTGACCGGTGCTGACCTCCTCTCCCCACCTTCTCCAGTTCAAGACTCAAGCTCCATTTTGAGAAACTTTCATTTATCAGTGTTGTGTGACTGAATTGTAACTGAGGGTAGCTGGCTGAGGTTCAGAGACTATCCCTGCTACTGATCTTTCTTTAGGAGAAATACTTCTGCTAAGATTACAGAGATAAAGGCTAGGGAAGTTAAATGTAATGGGACTGAACACTGATGTTGTGTAATTAATTATGTTAAGAGCAACTTAGTGCAGTCTATATGTGGGTGCTATGACGGTAGGAGAAGGAAGGCACTTGTGATTATAGTAATTTGTGTTTTTTGTTTATTTTTTAAACAAAGTTTGGTCCTGTAGGAGTGCAGATGTTTTTTTCCCAGGATGTTAAGAGAAGGACAGAATGAGAATGAAGTGGGATGAGAATATCTGATGATTTGTGTACTCGTTTATTTTTGTATAATCTTATATAGCTTTTTTTATTGCAGATTCTCTGATGATGGGGAGGTGAAGCAGATGCTGTTGGGTGAATGTTACTGAGTAGCAGGAAATGCTTACTTCATCCACATGTCTCTGATACCTTGTACACCTAATTTCCACTTAGTTGCCATGTTTTATGTCTCCTACAAATCACGTAATGCATATAAAATCATTGGTCTGAATAATATGTAATGATTAGGATAATGCTTATGTTGTGTGCCACGGACTGATGTATCTGTCCAGAATGCCTGTACATTCAAACTTTTCAGCAGTGTAAGAGTTCGATTAAGTCTGCTCTATATGTGTGCCACAATGATAAATGGAAATCATTATAGCATACAAGCAATATGTGTTAGACACGGCCTGGTGGCATTGACGGTTGAGGCACTGGACACCACATGTTGCACCATGCCTATGATCTGAGTTCAGGAACAAGCTCGGGTGCCAGGGGTCAGCAGGGGAAGGAGAGGATTGAGGATCTGATGGACTTATCTCCTCTCTCTGGGGAGGGTTCCAGGGTGTCTCTGGCACAGTAGAGACCCCCAGTGGAGACCAGGGGTACAAATAGCATGGAGCAGTGTAGGGGGAGGTGGGCAGCAGATGTGTATGGCTCAGCCTTGCAGACGTCATTGCGTGCTCATGCTCCTGGAGGAAAATCACCAAGAAATAGTTTGCACCAGTATAGGCGATGGCTCTTCTCAGGACCGCATGGCCATACGCCCAATACTGGGCCTTGTCTCCACCCCCTCTGTCCTTCCACCACCTTCGATGGCAAATTAGATTCTAGATAGAGTGCCAGAGTGGAGGCGATCCTACCTCAGGGGGCTCAGAGCTGGTGGCAGGTGGTTTGTGGAGGTCAGTTACCCTCTGAGGAGGCAGGGCATCAGGTGGGTGGTAGAGCGATGCCAGTGAGCAGGGACAGCCTGAAAGAGTTCCAGGAAGCAGTGCATAAATAGAGTAAAACAAAAAAAAAAAGATGTGATAGAGATCATCAGAAAAGGATGGGGGGGGGGGGTAAAATAAATATGCCAAACCCAGAACTGCAAAACTGTAAGTGCATGGAGGGGGGAGGAAGATGCTGCATATCCACATGATCTGCACTGTCATACTAAACAACAGCAAATGAATGGAAAGCAATGCTACATAGCACAGCTAAAACAAATATTGACAAGTAATAAATTACTGTGACAACTAGGAATGTTCTGGCACCCATTAATTTATTTTAATAACCCTGTTACACCATATAACACACCGTCTTCCTTCCCATGTCCTTCCCATAAAACAAAGTCCTGTACAAATATAGTACTGATCACTCAGTGAAGCTCTTTTTTATGTTTGTTTTGCATGTTACTCTGTTTACTTTGGATAGGGCAATTGCTAGGTATTTCTAAAGACAATTGGCACATAATAAATGAATCTGATGCATATTTAAAAGCTGTAGACAAAATTAAAACATGAACTTATGAACATAAGAAATTTGCCAGTAGATAAAGGCCTAGTGGTCTATCTAATCTGCCCCAATGTGCAGCTAGCACCGCTTACTGTGCAGCTGCCCTCCCTTCCTCCCATCCTCCCCCTGCTTTGACCCTCCCCCTTGCCCTGTCCCGGTCCCTTTTGAAGCAGCCCACTGTTCTACTGGATACCACTTCTGCCAGTAACGCATTCCACCCAGCTACCACCCTCTCCATAAAAATGTATCTCCTCCTCTCCCTCCTGAATCTTCCTCCCTTCAGTCTCCTATCATGGTCCCGGGTGTTCCTCCCCTTCCTTACTTTGAACAGCCCCTTCGTACCTGTCTTGTTTATTTCTTTCATGTACTTGAAGGTTTTAATCATATCCCCCCATCCTTCCTCTCCTCCAGTGAGTGCATGTTCAAATCCCACAGCCTCCTCTCATATAGTAAATCCCCCAGCCCCTGGATCATCTTTGTTACCTGTACTGCACCCCCTCCAGTAACTTAATGTCTCCCTTCAGATATGGGCACTGGTACTGCATGCAGTACTCTAGGTGGGGTCTAACTAATGATCTATACAGTGACAGAATCACCTCCCCCCAAGGATATACCCCTTGCAATGCAACCCAGCATTTTGTTGGCCATTCTATTATATAAAAGAAATAGTCATTATAAAAAAACACAAATTTAGCCATAATCCCAACTGAACTCTTGATAGTGGAGCTGGTTCAGACAGGAAGGAAGGAAGAAAGGCATTTGGTTCCAGTGGGGGGGGGGGGGCACCCTATGATCTTTTTAGTGTTACTTTTATTTAACAATTAAAGGCAAAAGTAGCATATTTCTTCAGACCAGCGGCTGCAAATGATGCCAGTTGGGAGATGAACTCTGGTCCAGACGAACTGTGTGTGAGTGGGAAAAGTGAAGGAATTCAGTTTTTTTTTTATATATGTATTTAGTTATAAAAAATGATTTGGCAAATGCATAAATAATATAGAAAATAACAATAGCTATTGACACTACTAACTACAGTAAATCACCAAAATGTCAATATATGTAACAGCCTCATTAATATGGAGCAGATCCCCAGTTAATCTTCAAAATCCAGCGTTCCCCCTCTAAAACGGCACTCAGGGGTGAATTGTACTTGAGATTATTCATTGTTAATACAGTAGGGTTGACTGTAGAACAAAAGCTACTAGATTTAGTTTCAAACAGAAGCTTTTGAGATTTAAAGAACTGGTGATTAATTCATAAATTCTCTCCTACCCCCCAAACATATATGGCAGCTTACCTGTATCCAACTTGACTAGTACTCAAAGTTTTGTTGTTTTTTTCTTGGTGTTTTAAAAGTAAAAATGGTCATAAAACCACTCTGTGGAGCCTGCAGCAAAAATGCTCCAACATCCTTAGTTGGACACACACACACACACACACACACACACACACACACACACACCTACTGACTGTGACTGTCACTGACCTCCTCTTACCATCACCTTCTCAAGTTTAGGACCCAAGCTCTATTTTGAGAAACTCTCACTTATCAGTGTTGTGTGACTCCATTGTAACGGATGGTAGCTGGTTGAGGTTCAAAGACTATCCCTGCTGCTGATCTTTTTTAGGAGAAATATGTCTGCTAAGATTACACAGGGACAGGCTATGGAAGTTAAATGGTAATAGTTAAGTGTGAATTTTGATGAAGGAACGCCAACCCTCAGCTAACAAGGACCTTGTTAGTTGAGTAGAGGCCTTCCTTTGTTAAAATCAGCTCTCAAAAGTATTAAAAAAACAACTTTAAAAACTGTCCCCATTATAATCTATGGCACTTACCCCCATGCTCTTCATGAACCATGATCACAAGACGTGCTCGCATGGAGACATGTTTCGGACTAAGGATGTTGGAATGTTTTTGTGGTGGGGTCTACAGAGTGGTTTTATGAATGTTTTTACTTTTAAAACTGCAAGAAAAAAATATATACTTTCTGTGCATGTTGGGTTGGGCACAGGTAAGCTGCCATTTATGTTTGGGGGGTAGAGAATTTACGAACTAAATATCTGCTCTTTAAGAGTCAGGTTCATACAGTACATTGCCAAGAACAATGATTACCAATGCAATGAGTTAACATTTCTAGGTGTTCTTATCTTTTAAAATTGTCTAGTTGAAGCTGGCCCAGTGGCGCTGAGGGTTGAGACATCTAGCCTTACCTCATGTCACGCCAGCGACCTGTGTTTGGGAACAACCTCGGATCATTGGGGAGCCAGCCGGGGGGGAAGGGTGGAACAGGATTGACCTCTCCTAGGGTTGATGCTGTACCTCCCGTAGTCCCGTCACCACTGGGTGGATGTCTGGTGGTGGCACAGGTGGAGATGGCTGCTAGTAAGGTGGGGTGCTCTGCAGTGCCTGGCATGCATGTGCCTCCACATGGATACATTCAGTGCCCTGAACACATGAGGGAAAAGGGGAAAAAAGGGGAAAAACAGAAAAATTGTAAATGAAAAAAAAATCATTTGGCTGATACAGCAAAAAGGGTATCAAGTAAAATGAGTGATGTGATTTGTGCAAAGGAATTTCAGCAACTACAAATGAGTGACCACATGAAGGGCAAATGGCAGATTACAGTGCTCGGCACATTATGGCGACCCACACATTTAACTTTCTCTGGTGACAATGTGCACCTCAGAATGAGAATAATAAAGCTAGAGAGGTCCGGGGGAACAGCCTCCCATGGGGGATGCAGGGGGAAGAGGCCTCCTGCATAATCACAGTTGTTAAAATTTTTATGTAATGTGCCTCACTGTAGTTGTCGATCGCCGAAATGACAGTCTCTGTAAGTATTCGCCCAAGCTGCATTTGCCCAGTTAAATTCGCTCAAGTCACATGGAACCAAGAAAAGTATGACCATAGATAGATAGAGAGATAGATAGGCAGACGCTGACTCACTGCTAACACAGACGCTGGCAGCACATAACAATTTTCAGTTGCAGATGTCAAGAAAATCCCACAGTCCTCATACAGAGAGTGTGGGTGAATGACTCCTCTTGCTAAGCTGAGCACCCTGGATTTGGGGGTGCCCAGAAAGTGTATTTCTGGATCTTTTTTTTTTTTGCAAACAAAAAACAAACACCAGACTCTAACTAAATGTGTCCTGTTTATCTAGGTTCATGGGTTTGTTATTTTAATCATTTTTATGTGTTTTCCATTTATTTTAGTTTAAGGAAAACAAACAAGATGATGGCCATCACGACCAATATATTTTTGTCTTGTGTGAAGCAAGTGTTGAGAAACCAAAAATAGTCTGAGGACATGGGATTTTTTTGTGTCCTATCAGAGGATTATCAAAAAAATTTCCTAGTGAGCATGCTCAAAACAGTTAAACAACAAAATGTTAAGTCCTGATAACTCTGGAACTGTTTAATAACTTTTCATAAACCTTCAGAAGGCACTACCTTAGCACAGCCCACTTCTACCCTGAAAGTTTTGGAAAAAAACTTCTATACAGCCTAGGCTGTGCAGCTTCAGGAAAAGGACATACATGGATGTCAGAAACCACACAAGCTGCCATCACAAAACTTTCCACACATGTTACATTTTCCTCCTAGACAACACATGCCAAATTTCAGGTAATTTTGTCAAATGCTGTCAAAGGTATTAAGGTGCAAAGTTAAGGGTTTAACATAGAACCTGTCCAGCAACCCAAATTATACTGGCGCTACTGCACCAGTATAATATTTACAGTAATAACCCTCTTCTGTTCCTTTGTTAGTAATCTTATAGGGCAATTGTACAAACGTATACATTTGCTTTGCTTATAGTTGCCGTTTGCCTTGTTTTACAAGTCTAGTATTGAAAAGCAAAGCCTCTGCTAAGAAAGAGAGGTAAGGGTGGGCTGAGTACTGCACAGTGTTGAAGCTGAAATTTACAGACTGTGAGAGACTTTTGCTTGAGCTGCAGCCAGAGTCAAAAATTGTGACCAAATTCCCTTAATCAGCACCACTGATAGGTATTGGTTATAGCCATCCCTGTGGGACTGGATGCCAGGAAGTGCTGTGTTGGGCGGATTCATACAGACTGACACAGGAGAAGCTGCTCTGTGATCTGTTGAGTGCTGAAACCAGACAAGGCCAGACCTGCATTGGAGAGACAACTGAAGCCCTGTGATAACAATACCATCATGGATTGAGATCAAGAGTGAGAGAGCTGAGACAGAGAGCAAGCAGACACCATCCAGAGAGGAACTGCTGCAATCTGCACCACTAACCCTCTGCATACTGTAGCAAGGAGCATGCCCTGGATCGTTCATTATTGTCTTGTCTGTAATAAATCAGAGGGGTTCTTTTATATCCTGTGAGAAATCTTTATTACAGATTCACTAGACTGCCTACAGAGGAGCAAACTGTTATTCCAGTCAGACTGTCTGTCTGCTTTTACATCCTGTCTCTCACATGCACTAACTCGCTGTCCATGTGCCTCAGAACAGTCTAGTTGTTTATATAATGGACATTTATAACCTTATCTGGTATCTTATCAACATATCCCCCTTCTTCTAAAATAAAAAAGTATAGTTCAGATTTTTTATTCACTTTTTAACATAAGCAGAAATGTCTGTATATTTTTCTCATGTCCAGTGATATAAATGCAAACTATGTCACAGATTTTTTTTCTTTAGGATAAAAACATTTGACAACACATAATACTATTTAACATAATTCAATGAATCAATGTGGCTTTTTTATCAGCCTAGCACATCTAGATGTGAACAAACTGTCCCGTATCCTTAGCAGTAACTTTGTGTTGGACAGCCAAGCACTAGGCTCCAGTTTAGTGTCGTCTTTCGAACTTTCAGGACAGTCAGGTACTGTCGTACCTGGGAAGCCCACATCTCTTTCTTGTCCAGATGAGTTCAATTTAGGCACTTCACTCTTAGGACACTGTGTTCATGGTATACTCACAGGTTTTTCAGGTACATGTGCTGGTTTAGTAGATACATTAACTGGTATTTCAGTTAAGTGCATTGGTGTTGCTGCAGGTACAGGTATCAAATGTCACCTATTTAACCGTGTTAAGTTCCCGGATTCTGTTGTACTGCATAGAATCTTGTAGCACTCTGTACAAGTACCAGTTTACCCCAACAACCATCACTTCTCATCTGCACTGTTGCCCCACTTCTCAGTTGTCTCTGACGTTTTGATGTTTTGTCATATAGCTGACGTTGCTTCTTAAATTGCATAGCCTTTAGTCTCAATATGCATTTATTAGCAGTGATGTATTTTAGTTTCCAGTGCAGTAATCTGATATGAGTTTGGTGACCCAAGAGCAATTTAACAGGTGATTTGTCACATGCTAATGGTGTTGCTCTGTAGTTCAGCAATGGGAGTGATGGGTCAGCATCAGCATCCTTAGTCTTCTTCAATAAAGTCTCAATAATCTCTACTCTGCACTCTGATAACCCATTCTCTTGTGGATACTGTATATAGAACAAGAAGTTACATGAGTGCAGAGTCAGATGGCCTACCAGGATGCCTGGACATTTCCAGCTTGGCAGCCTCAGTTGGATATCTGACTACCTTCTAAATTCTGAAATGTGTTGTCCTGATAATCTTTCTTTTAATTACATTGGGTATCTGTGGCACTGTAGGTAAATGTAAGATGCAAATATAGAGCGAGTGCATCACGCTGAATTGGAATACTCAGATGAGTGTGTCACCCTGGACCCTTCCCTACTGATTGTCCAGGTGGGCCCCCCATACCCTCGTCTAGTCCTGCATGATTGAAATCATGAGCTGCTGCGAAAGCTTTGACTTCTTCACTCGCAAACTGGGGTCCACTGTTAATCCGCACAATCTGTGGTAGTCCAAATCTTGCAACAATTACTTGTAACTTTTGTATCATTTGACTGCATTCTTTTTTTTTTTATTTAGTTATTGCTTTTCTCTCCTCCTACTGCCAACTTGTATCAGGAAGGATGTCCCCAGCCCCATCCCCTGGCGTCCACCAGCCGACGCTGACCTGGCTCCAAGGCTTACCCCCCCAGCGGGGTCAGTGGGGGGTCAAACTCCCCTACTGAGGACCAGATTAGGTGGCCAGTGCTGTGGCTAGCTGGGGGTGGAGCCTGTGAGGTGCCCTCTGCCATCCTGCATGGCAGTACTTTTTCTCCTATTCTCCCAGGAGTTGGGACCGTGCCATGATGTCAGTGGAATGGAGCATGCACGCGTCCGCACACGCTCCCTCTGGACATCTGGCCCAACTCCTTCCCTACTTGTGGTGCAGTGCCCTGTCCTCCAGCCTTTGCCAGGGGGCGAACAAGCACTGACCACCAAGAACCCCCCTTCCCGGAGAAGGAGAGCAGTCCATCGGATGCTCAATCCTTCTCCTCCCTTGATGACCCCTGACAGCTCGTGCTCATTCTCGAACATGGGTCACCGGCATAGCGTGAGGTAAGGCATCAGCACCTCAGCCCTCAGCACCACCGGGCCGATGCATTTGACTGCATTCTGATACCTGACAACCTCTGGGTAACTAGAGAAGGCATCAGTCACAGCCATGTACTCTCTGCTTCCAATTGTGAAGAAATCAACACCTACTTCCTCCCCCAAAGTATGTATTTGCTGGATCTAAAATTAGAGGCTCTTTCAGCAGTGCTGGTCTGTATTTTTGGCATCTGTAACAAGCCAAAATTGTGTTTTCCACATCTTTCATGATCCCTGGCCAGTACATGACATCTCTAGCTCTGCTTCTATATTTCTCAATACCAATATGATCGTTATGAATTTTATGCAGCATTTCATTTCTAAGCGTACTAGGAATCACGGTTCTATTACCTTTCGGCAATACTCCATCAAAGCTCAGTCAGAAATGACACAAACCTGTGTGGAGTGTAGTGCCATTTCCATCCCTTGTGCAGTGCTTGTATGACTGCTTGTAACCTTTTATCTGCTGTAGTCTCTTTTTGCAGTTGTTTCCACATCTGAACTGAAACACCTCCCAAATTCTTTATTCCATTTATGTGAATATCTAGCTCTGTCTCTAAAGGTTGGTCACTGATTCTATGAGTTTAATCCACAGGACTTTGACAGAGTACCAACCATGATCAAATGGCTTCCTGGAATGTATTAGAGCTGGTATTAATACTTTTATATGTTTGATTAAAAGTCTTTGTATTTGTGGTGGTGGTACTTACCATAGATCGCTCTTTGAAATGGTGATAAGCAGTTTATGATTTGTTTCAATAACAACAGGAATTCCATAAATATGGTTGGACATGTAATGTCAAAACACTGCAAAGGTGGTGCTGTTGTCAGAAGTATTTTTATTTCTTTAAATTATTGGTCACCTGTCTCAGTCCAAGACCATTCACCTCACTATACCAGCAGTTTTCTTAGGTTCTTAATCTTGACTGCCAAGTTGTTTCTAAACTTTACAAATTGTCTACCCTTCCCGATAATCATTGCAAATCATGTTTTTTCTTTGAAAATGGTATTCTTTGTACTGCTTGTACCTTGGCTGAATCAAGTTTCAAACCCTCAGCCGAAAGAATTTCACCTAAGTCCAAGATTTCTGTTTTCCTTATCTGACACTTATCTAAAATTCAGTTTAAGTCCTTTTTCTACAGTAACTTTTAACACTTTTCTCAATCTGGAATCACATTTTGTAGCCATCTAGCCTCACGTTAGAATGTTATCATTGTAAACTTTAACTCCTTCAATACTCTTAAAGAGCAGGTTTTTAGTAACAGGGGCCGCCACCCCAACCCCCCAAACATATATGACAGCTTACCTGGTCCAGCCTCATTGTGCCACACCATTTAACTTACCTGTCTTGTTATTTTCTGTAAAATCACTTGTAATTTGTTCTTGAAAAGTCCAGCACCCAAAATGGCCCGACTTCCTGATTTGGAGATCCACGCTATAATGTAGTTAGATATCGATAAAGGATGAGTGTGGCGGCACATGCAATGACAATGGTGTCATTTTGAAAACTTGCTTATTTTTTTTTACTTTTGGGTGACAATTTTGACAAATGCTAGCCACTGCTTGACTGACAAGGTCATATAATAACTTCTGTAATTATTTTACTTTAGAAACATTTTACTTCTCTTAAAATCATTTTGTGACATTCACATTTATAATATACCAATACAAAGTAATTATTAAATGCTAAGCTATGTCACCACATAACAAAATGTTGTCCTAGAGGAATCAGATGTCCTTGGAGTATCTATAAAAAATGTGCCTGAATCACTTCTAGTTAAAAGAGCAGGGAAAGTACACATACATTGCATCACTTCCATTAAAAGCCCTTTTTTCTCATGATTGTCTCCAGTGTAGATTTCTTCTCAGTTTGGATGCTTCCCTGGTAATCACGGCGGCTTTTCTTTCCTTTCTTTTCTTTTAGCTGAAATGCATTTTGTTTGGGGGGGGGGGAGCGTGTAATTCCACCCAGTTTCACCCAGGTGCTTTTCATTGAAAGGAATCCAAAAATAACACAAAGTTTCTATGCACATATACAATACTATTTCAAGGAAAACATATTCCTCTGAAATGTTTTATTCACTCCGCAAGATCTATAAACTGTTAGGTTTCCTTGACATGTAAAGTGTTATTACTAAAAGAGAAAAAGGGCCATGCATGAGCCACAAAGTAGCCCACCTTTTAAAACTTGATCATTATAGTCTTTAAAATAAAATGTATATATAAGATAAATATACGTATATGTGAGATATGTGAGAACCATGTAAGTATTAAAGACTGAAAAATATAAACAATTAAATTTACCAAGTTTTTAAGAACTGGGCCTAAATATTTACATAAAAACATGATTAGCATGTCTTGGGTTCACCACACTGTGTGAACAGGCCACGTCATAACCGATCTGCTTTGTAAATTTAGTTTTAAAAAGAAATGCTATCAGTGGACTTCCCCAGGTGACTGGCCAGCTAGTGAGGCTTTTGTAGAGAGTTTCAAATGAAAATAGGCATCTGGCAAAACCACCAGCAAAAGAAAAGAAGAAAGGCCATGTATTAAACATGGATTCAAAGCCATTCAAGTGAAAATAAGTCAGTGCAGGGTGATGGAGCACATTTTAATCAATGCGGAGCCTTTGAAGTGTGGAATGCGGAAGTGAAAAATGAGATGTATGAGATGGTTGGCTGGTTACAAGCTATAAGTATATAATGTGTATGAATATGTGATGTGAATAGCATAATGAATATGTAAATATGCAAAGTAGCTTCTAAAGCCTAAAGTTTTAATACTTTTCAATTCTTTTACTCCCTAGATCTAACTCTGCAGTAGGAAAACATATTAAAAAGGAAGGGATGAGCACAGCCCGTATTTCAGAGCAGTGCTCCCTTCCCTTAACATATACAACTCATTTGATTATTCATAAATTTTCTCCTGTCTCACTAGAGTGTGAACAGATCTCAAAATGGTAAAAGTTTTGTCCAGTTAGGAGCAGGTATTTTTTTTATCAATTTTATCAATTAATTCAATCAGTCAGGCCAACAGTTCCAAAGAATTACTGCCTTATATCCTTTGACCTTGTAATCCTAGGGCTCCAGCTAAAGCCACCTGCAGCTCTAGTGGAAAAATCTTCTCCATCTTTTTTCAAAACAGCCTGGCAGCCAGGCATTCACTGGAGCCTCCACGCCTTCTCTCTCCTTTTTGGCTCTGTTCCTTGAGGCTGGGCTGGGCTTGAACCTCAGCAGTGACTTCCACAAAAAAATAAAAAGAACATGCAGCACTACCTACAGTAAGTGCAGTAACTTAACTATTTGAAGTTGTCTTATTTAATGTCATAAATGCTATGACAACAATGGCATACCTTTCATAGGTTTTGTAAAAGCACAAAGTAACTCCAAGTGGCAGCTCTAATCTCAGCAGCACCACTCACTCAGCAGTCTGCTGGCTTCCAAGACCATCTTTATCCCCATGTACTACTGGCATTACAGTCTCAGAAATTGTAATTGTAATCACTAGCTTGCCCACCCCTTTACATATGTAATTGCACTCAGACATAATCTAATCAGTGTTATGCATTTACTTTTCGATTGAAAATAATTTATCAGACCCTTTTATTGCTGATATCTAGCCCCCATCTTGGCTGTGAGTGATGCCATGGACAATAGAACCTATGCAAATTTCAGAATTTCAAATGTAGGTTCAAACTCTGCATCCACGCTCCACACTGGCTGTTGCTGAGATCTGTTTCTCCACCTGAGGAGAGAAGTCACCTCATAGTGAACTCCAGTATCAGTTGGTTCTCATCAGTTTTGTTTATTTAAAAGTGTTACTTTTTAGTTTGTTTTTTGATTATGCTGCATTAGCAAGGGATCATTTAGTAATTTATAATGTTTCTGGTTCCTGATTGAGTCCCAGGAACCAGAGACTACTTAACCTAGCCGGCTACCATTTTCATTTTGGGCTATTTGTTGCTATTAAAATCACTTTTTACTGTATTTAACAGTGGTTTAGCATTTTAAAGTGATACAATTCACAGAAAATGGAATGATTTCACTTTACATTTCTGTCTGTGCCATTTCACCTTAATTAATCAGTTCCAGTTATAGGAACTGCAATTTGACATTTGGCACAGTTTCTTACGTACAAGAGGTATTTATTTTACTACTTGGGCCTTGTACTGCATAGTTTTTTGAATCATTTGTTATATTTTCAAGGTTGATTCAAACTGGTATGTCAGAGAGATCTTGTGGCCCTACAGTTTCTAAAAATTGTTCAGTTCCTAGCAAGAACAGACTATTATGAGCTTTGTTTAAATTGTCTAGGTTCACAATGTAACTTTGTAAATTATAAGTCTTGTCATATTTTTTGCCACAAAACCTCATTAAAAAGGGTAAAACGTTAAAAAGAAACATGCCTTCTCAGTCTACCTGTGTCACCAAATAATAAAATAACAATAAAAAAGGCTCTGAGGGAGTTCCCAATGATTGTGAAAAGCATGTATCAGAAAGGTCTATCTCCTCATGCACAGCAGCAACTAATGTGAAATGTAAAAAAAGATAAAGCTGAGCAGCCATCAGAAAGGTTTTGTAATGATGGTTTGGACATCAGGGTGTCCAAATGGGGGAACCCTGAATCCAGTGATTGCAAAAATTAAAAATAATAGAACCTTAGAGCAGGCAATGGAAATGGTGTCTGCCAAAAAGAAATTCAAAGAAAGAATGTCATTGCCACTCCTATTGAATGGAAAAACCAGGCAGATGGCACAGATAAAATGTCATCATTAGAGGACATATCAAAAATGTGGCAATTTGTCCCGGTGGTCCAGGCCGTGGGACATTTTAATAAGATACCTGCCACCCACCCCTGGCTCAGCCTGTAACTTATCTGCCTGCAGAAGAGGAGGATGAAGAATACCATGTGTAGGAAGGTGACCACATGGAACTGGAGGGTGCACCTGAACCTCCCCCAAGGCATGATAAGGCTTACTCATCTTGTTTCTCATTTGTCAGACAAATGGCTGATATCCTCAACATCCCCACTAGAAGCAGAGGAGGATGAAGAGGATGCTGATTTTATGGATATGATGGGACTAGCTCCACCAAGTGGACTACTGCTTTTCGCACATAAATTACTTAAGAAGGCTGTATCAAAAATCATTTCTGCACCCACTTCAGCTGAAGCCATCAATAAGAAAATTGAAAGAAAACATCAGGAGGACAAGCAGGGAGCAAAATACTTGTATGCCCATCCGGATTGTCAAGGAGTAGACCAGGTTGCTGCTTGTAAGAGAGCAAAAAACCACTCTATCTATGCAGCCCCCTTAAAAGGACTCTAATAAATTGCATGTGTTGACTGAAAAGATTTATGCAACAGTTTCCCTGCTTAGAAGGCAGACAACTTATTCAACATATAAAGCACTGTTCCAGAAAGCACTCTGGAAAAACAGATGGTGAATTGGCACAGGACCTGTTTGCCACAGCAAGATCAGCCTTGGATGCCACTGAATATCATTTCCTCATTGCAGTGGACACCAGTGACACTGTTGCTAGAGTTCTAGCTCATGCAGTGCCCTTAAAGATGGGTTTCCTGGCTTAGGATTACCATCCTTTCTCAGGATACTCAAAACAAGGCCATGGATTTATCACTTAAGAGAAATTCATTATTCGGTGACAAAATAGAGGCATACATGAAAAGCGGATGAATACAAAACCACTTACCAAAGTAACACTGAGAAGAAAAAGGCCTCTGCCTCCTACAGGTCCTATGGAAGGAGGGGTAGAGGCAGGGGATAGTTCTCAAGAGCTTTTGCCTCTTATGTCTCCTATGAGTACAAGTCATAGACAGGTTGCTATAGGAGATGGGGCAAAAGGGCTTCCAAGTGCAAAGCTGCAGCTTCAGCACCCAAGCCACAGCCAAAACAAAATCCCTGACAATTTTGCCCAGGTCTCTCAACCATTGCCAGTGGGGGAAGGGGAGACTGGCACACTACTTCCAGGAATGTATAAACATTACCACAGATAAATTGGTACTGGAAGTAATGGGCTGAGGAGTTGCGCCTGCAGTTCAAGCACTTTCCAAACCTGCAGAAACACAGAAGTTTCCTAGCTCACTCCCCAACAGAAAAAATTCTACAGGAATTGGAAGTAAAAAAAAAACTGTTAATATCACAAGCCATAGAAAAACTCCTAGCCTCCTAGTTGGGTAGAGATCTATTCTCAAGATACTTCATGACCCACAAGGAAAAATGGGGAGTGGTGTCACATTTTATATCTCAGGTTTCTGAACTAGCATTTTAAAAAAGAAAAATTCAAGATGCTTACACTAAGGCCAGTGATACCATCTTTGCAGGCAGGTGATTGGTTGGGATCTCTGGATCTGAAAGATGCCTATTTTCATATCCCAGTCAGGCTTTCTCACAGAAAATATCTCAGTTGCAAGCTGGGGAACTGCCAATACAAATTCACAGCACTTCCATTTGGTCTCACCTCGGCTCCAAGGGTTTAAATAATGTGCTTGGCTGTAGTGGCTGCATATCAGAGAAAACAAGGCATGGTGGTTTTCCCCTACCCAGGCTAGGATCTATGATGCCAGTTTGACAAGTTTGTTTGTAAACCAACATCACAGTGATGGATTTATGTAGCCCTCAAGTTGTGGTTGGCATAAATCCAGTAGGAGAGCCAGTTCCTGTTCTATCTCTGCCCCCCGCAGTCCATAAACTTAGGGATTATCACCTCCAAGTCGGAGTTGATTCGGGGAAGGGTGCAGGACTGGGAGAAAGAGTGCCGGGGTACTGGACGGACTATTACAGTGAACTGTCGATGTTGTTGGTATCAAAGTGTCCGCTGTAATAGTTTGGGTGAATGGAAGGCATCCCCCTAGGCAAGTGGCTAGTCTTAGGAAAAATAGAACAAGAGACAATGTGCTAAGTTCAGTTGCTAAAAAGCACCTTGGGGAACCTGGGATTCCTTTTTTTAACATTACATTCTTTCTGCTCCTCTCTGTGGTCCGGTCAGCCCATGTTCCTGCTGACCCCCCATCCCCATCCCCTGACCATGGCAGGATCTCTCCCTTCCTCCTCCACAGTTATGCCTTCCATGGCAGGATGGTGGGGACTCCCATATCCCCACCAAGTAGGGATCCAGTGTCTGAGAGGGCTGCTCCTGCCGAGGGCAGGGCCTGCAAGGGTCTGCTGTCATTCGTTATGCCCGACTGTTTTTCCATGTTTTTCTGGCCAGCTGTGCGCATGTCCACCCACATCATACTGGCTGATTGCTCCACCTCCCCATGTTTGAGAGGCCTTGTCTGCCGGCACCCAGCCACCTCTAGGTGTCAGACTGATGCTGGTTCCTGCATCCCTCCCTCCCTGGGAGAGAAGAGCTGTCCTCCTGATACTCGATTCTCCCCCATCCCTGCCAACCCCCAGTAACCTGCTCACACCATGAACACAAGTTGCCGGCGTGGCAGGAGGTAAGGCATGATGCCTCAGCCCTCCACGCCACTGGGTCAGCTCAGGAACCTGGTATTCTTGAAAAATCTGCAGAAGTCCCTGCTACAGCCTGTTATAGTACTGGACTTACTAGGAGTAGAACTAAACACCCTGCAGGGAAAAGCTTTCCTCCCACAGGCCAGATTTACAGCTTTGATAGCAACAGCAGAGTCTTTCACAGAAGGTCAGCCAAGGCATGTAAGGGACTTCCTTCAATTACTAGGGGTGCATGACCACATCCAAAGCTGTGATTTCATGGGCCAGGTTCCAAATGAGAGATATCCAGCACCACTTAAGAGACAACTGGTCTCAAAGATGGGATCCACGTTCAAAGCTAGTACCAGTGACAAAAGTACTAGTGGAATCAGTAGAGTGGTCAAAGGAGGAAAACAACCTCAGAGAGGGCATTCCTTTCCTTCAGCAATCACCAACAAGTATTCTTACTACAGATGCCTCATTTCTGGGGTGGGGGCCCACCTGTAGGACCTCACAGTGAGTGACATATCGAGCTCATAGGAGTCACTAGGTAACCCGTGAAGTGGGCGCATGAGGAAGGGCACCATCCTTTATGGTGACTCCCTCCTGGCACAATCCCTCACGGCGATGGGGAGGGTTGGGCAACCGGATGAGGCTGTGGGTGAACTGGGTGACAAGATGTCGCTATGCATACACGCGCGGGGGGGGTGGGAGTAAGCACGGTGAGTGTGGAGCTAGGAGGGGGTTGGGAGGCTGTAGGGGGTGGTGCTGTGGTGGCTGGCTGAGTTGCATCATGGCGTCGGGGGTTGGCAAGTGGATGCGGTGGGAGAGGTACCGGGTTTGGGTCCGGGCGCTGGTGCAATTTTATTGTGTCCGTCCCGAACCTTTTTTTTTTCCTGCTTTCACACCCCCCGACATGCATCCTCCTGGAGTTGAGAATCCTTAAGTAGGGGGATGCGGGGGTAGGGGTGTGGGGGATGCAGCCCCCCCCCACAGAAAGCAGTAAAATAGTGCCCTGGCACCATTATCCTGAGGCACCAGGGTTGTCAGAGTGCCGAAAATGTTTTCAGCACTCTGACTGAGTGATAACGGTAATCTCCTTTAGGCGTTCGCCGTTATCACATAAACCCAAGCCACTAGAATACATCATCCTCCTCCCAGATCTCAGAGTAGTACTTCTAGCAATGCAATATTTCTCCTCCCAGATATAGGATCAGTCTGTTCAAATCAGGACAAACAATACCACAACAATGTAATACATAAATAAGCATGGAGGAACATGATCTTTAAAACTGTATACAGAGGTAATGAGGATCTGGGATTTGGAATATTTCTTTGAAGCAAACATATTTTGCAGTGATTTGCCAGGTGAAGAAAATGTCCTGGCAGATTCCCCATGTGGAATCAGCCAGGGGAATCATGAATGGGCATTAAACCAGCAAGTTCCAGCCACAGTGTTCAGAAGGTGGGGTACTACCAATATATAATAACTGGTGACCCCCGTTATCAACCCGTTTTTGAGTACTGTAAAAAGTCATATCAACCCACAGATTGATACGAAAAAACTCTTATCAACCTGTGGGTTGTTATGACTTTTACAGTCTCGCGCCGGGTTGTCTCCAGCAGGCCAGAACAATTAAACAATCTGAGGCAGCATGAGACAGTTCTCCAATTGTTGTGAGCGATCTCCATATATTAAAAAATTACCATGCTCACACAGAAGTCAGCCGAGCTGTCCACAGCAAGTAGTCCTTTAATCAGAAAAGCAGTATTCACCAACTAAAAATCTCCCCAGCAAAAAATGTACTTTTCCTCACTACCTCCTCTTACTGTTTCTACTGGCTGCCTGAACTTTCACCTCTGTATCATGGCAACTGTAATGACCCGCTCCATGTAGAAGATGAATCAACAATGCTTCAAACAGACTAAATAACATGTTTTTTAGTCTTTTTTTTCAACTTCATTACTGCGATCGATGATTACTTGAACCATCCACTTTACCAACTCAAATCCACGAACCATAAGGTTCCGAAGTTTGCTGTGTTATCGTTCTTGTGTGGCTGCTTTTATAAAGAATAAAACACATGTGTGGGGGTGATCTGCAGTTTTTTTTACACTCTTGGTGAGTGAAAATATAGAAACCTCTCGAGCTCCGCTCTCGAGGTTTCTATATTATCATACACCTTGGGTGTGTAAAAAAACTGCATATCACCCCTCTACATATGCATTATTCTCTATATATCTGTTTGCCCTTTGGGAGAATTATCAGCTTCCGCATTTTTGTTGCAGATCACCAGCCATGGGGACAGTCCCAGAGGACACCTTGGTATTTGACTGGACAGGGAAGTTTTTCTATGCCTTCCCACCATCCCACTCATTCAGAAAGTACACATGAAACTCAGAAGGGGACCTGCAACATTGATCCTAATAGCTCTTGACTGGGCCAGACAGGCCTGCTACTCAGCACTTCTGGTCCTGTCTGGAAAGAATCCAATCAGTTTGCCATTAAGTCATAATCTGTTGACTTTATCCCAGGGCAGAATAACATTCCCAAACCCCAGAGTGCTACACCTGATGGCATGGTTCTTGAAGAGCTAGAATTTTATGAACTGGATTTTTCCAAAGAAGTCCTGAAGGTGCTTAAAGTTTAAAGGAAACCTGCTACCAGGAAAGCATATTCCTCTAAGTGGAAATGGCTTTCTTACTAGTGTGCCCCCAGAAAAATGACCCCAACAGTGGTGCGTTGATGCAGAGTTTGAACCTACATTCCAAATTCTAAAATTTGCATAGGTTCTATTCTCCAGGGCATCACTCTCAGCTGAGATGACGGGAGCTAAAAAACAAGAAAAGAGCAGCTCGAGAACCATGATGCATTGTTATTAACAATCAGTTGGATCAAAGCTAAGTAACCAAAAGAATTTAATATTACTCAGTTGACGTTGCACCTCTGCAATATATTGAGGAGTGTCCATAACCATGATGCTACCCCTTTATCCTATGGCTTTATAGTTAAGTCAGTATTTTTACCAAGGGCATCTATGGTTCTGGATCTGCTGCACTTATATTAACAGCACAGCTTTTCTTGTCATTTTTCTTCTCCATTTCAGAGAGAAGCCCAAAGGAGATAGAAGGAGGGGAACAGTGAGTCTCACATGCAGAGCAAAGTAGCAAATTTCAGAGGGACCGAAGGTGCCGCAGTGATCAAGGAGCACACAGGGGGAACATAGTTGGGTGGAGCACACTTTTCTTGAGGCACACAGGTTACTTCTAAATAATGGAATAAGTGCTTTACACTAATTAGGAGCTACTGATTTTTCTTGTTGCTGGTGCTGGTCCATGGAAACGAGCTGATTGTTCTCCGCACATCTCAGCTCTTCAGGGGGGATTAGTAAATGGCCGACCAATCGGAGCACAAGGTATGAGAGGCACCAAATTTAGACTCCTGGAGGGGTTAAATAGCCCGCCAAATGACTTGATCAGCAGTTCTTCTGACCAGCGGTAAGGAAAGGGAGTCAGAGGACTCGACTGTGCTTTCACTGCACAGCTTGTCTTGTCTTATCTTTTTTCTTTTCAGTTTTAGGGAACAGTCTGAAGGAGAGGGAAGGAGGGGAAAGGCGAGTCTCACATGCAGAGCAAAGTAGCAAATTTCAGAGGGAGCAGAGCCACTGCGGTGATCAAGGAGCCCACTCAGGGAACATTGTCAGAGGAGCACACTTTTCTTGGGGCACATAGGTTTCTTATAAATAATGGAATAAGTGCTTTACCTTATTTAGAAGCTACTGATTTTTCTTGTTGCTGGTGCTGATTGTACCAGCTCAGTTCCCCCCAGAGGTAGTCTACCTTTATAGACATGCACTGGGAAGAAGAAACTCAACTTCCTGATTCCGTTCGGAGCAGTGGAATGCACAGCTACACATCTAGCCACCTGTGAAAGAGGAATATCCTAGGAGGCCAGGGACCATAGTTGGGCAAAGGGAAGGAGTAGTCAATAACAGGGGACACAAGGGAAAGAAAAAGATAAAAGGGAAGACAGGGACAGAGGGAGAAGAAAACAAGAGTAAAAAAAAAAAGAACAATCAAAAAACAAACAAAAAAGGTCAGGGCACATAGTAACAGGGTATTAAATAAGGAAAGGAAGTTGTAGGGAGTGATGCAGTGCTATGGATGTGGTGCAGCCGTCTTTAGGAGAACATTCTGGGAGCTGCAGTGCTGCCCGATTTGCAGGCACCTCTCTGGGCTGAGGGTGGGAGAGGGGGGGCCAGTCTCCAGGCTGAGCTAGTAGGAGTAATGTCGACATTCACCATCACCCAGAGGCCACCATGTCCCCAGCCATTGTCACAGTGACAGTCCAGGCAAATAGCAGAATGGACTGTGGTGGGCTCAGGGACGTTCAGGAATGGGGGGACAGAGACACATCCCCCATCTGGTCAAGCTCAGGAACTCCTATGCTGTTCTGGAGGAAAGGGACAGTCCCACAAGGGAACCCAAGATTGCAACCAGGGAGGAAGTGAGGGTCCTCCAGTATGGAGACCCAGGAATGGGAGGTAGAGGACCTTGTAGGAAGAAGTTACTCCTATTGGGGGACTCAATTGTATGGTGACTGGATCTAGGCACAGATAGGGAGGACAGAGGTTAAGTGCCTTCCAGAAGGCACAGTCCAGAGGGAAGGGGAACAGATCCTGAGGATTGATGAAGCAGTGGCACAGAGGGGAGGGCTGGAGGTCATTGTTGACTTGGAGTAATCCCAGAGGACTGGAAGAGGGCACAGGTTGTCCCTGTGAACAAAAGGGGGGAGTAGAGAAGAAGCAATGAACTATAGGCCAGTCGGCCTCACCTCAGTAGTGGGTAAGATCATGGAGGCATTGCTTAAGGAAAGAATAGTGGCACACCTAGAATCCAATGGCGTACAGGATCCAAGGCAACATGGATGCACAACAGGAAGGTTATGTGAGATGAATTTGATAGACTTTTTCGACTGGGTGATGAAGGAAGTAAATTGGAGGGTGGGCAGTGGACATTGCCTACCTTAATTTCAGCAAGGCCTTCGACACTGTCCCACATAGGAGGCTGGTAAACAAGATGTGTAGTCTGGGCATGAGGGACAAGGTGGTAAGCTGAGTTAGGAACTGACTAACAGACTTGAGACAGAGGGTTGGCATAAATGGGATCCAATCCAGGGAGAGGGGGGTGACCAGCGGTGTACCACAAGGATCAGTCCTTGGACCACTCCTGTTAAATGTCTTCATTAGTGACACTGCAGAAGGGCTGGAAGGAAAGGTCTGCCTGTTTGCAGATGACACCAAGATCTGCAACAGGGTGGATACTCCAGAAGGGGTGGAAAGGATGAGGAGGGACCTGGGGAAACTTGAAAAATGGTCTGAGGTCTAGCAACTATGTTTTAATGCTAAGAAGTGCAAAGACATGCACCTGGGAAGAAGGAACCCTGGGGAGAGTTACAGGATGGGGTGAGAGTTGTTGGTGATAATCAAAGAAGAAAAGGACCTAGAGGTCATCAACTGCCCATGGTTTTCAGGGATGTCCCTGATTTTGCCTCAGAAATTTCTTCTGTCCCTCTTAAATTTGGCATTTCTGTCACTGAAGAGTAGGAATTTGAATCACAAAACAATGCCAGCCATTGGCGTTACAGTCTAGTTCTTATTACGAAATGACTATTCACACTAAAAAGCATGTTGTACACAGCTTCTGGAACTAATATTACTATTTTTTCAGATGTCTTCCTGATGTTGGTCATTTGTCCAAGATGATTTTAAGCCTTGTCCCTGATTTGTGATGAGGGAAGTTGAGAGGTATGAACCTATGTAGTGGAAGGACGGTTTCCTTCCAGAGAATAGGGTTTATGCACTCTTATATTAAGATTGTCTAACCTAAAGGCAGAAGAACAATTGCCTCATCCCCAAATGGGGGGGTGCTATTGGGTTTACACATATTCTTGGAGGAATATACACACTTAAGGTTTAAAATTCTGGCAAACTTCTGCAAATCAATCAAGGTAGGTAAAACTTTAAACCTTTACTAAGTGCTGATATCTCCAAATCTGTAAGTTCATAAGAGGACAAATTGATAATTATGGAAGCTAATAGCGAGTCTGGTAACGACACCCTCCTTCTCCTTCTCTACTGTTGTGGCTGTGTTGGCTGTTGTGAATACTGCTGCTTTTCTTGCCTGCCTTTGTTCTTGTTGTCATGACCTCCTTAATCTTGTTGAGTGGTGTTTGCCCCATCTAGTGTGGCTTGTTCTCTGAAGGTGATACATGGACTGTGCCATGGAAAAGAGGGAGGTAGAGGAGGGCTGTCTTCTGATGTCAGTGAATCCTCAAAAGGACCTTTAGATTCAGCAACCAAATCAATAACAGGAGCATCACCAGAGATATTAGCCTCAGGGTCTAAATGAGGTTGCTGTCCCTTTAAGATGGAGTGAGAGTTCCTTTATCTATTGAACTGTGCGTGGTGCTGTTCAGACTGTTTCCAATTGAAAACAAAATTATTTTGATAATCTCTCTGATCTCACAGTCACTTGCACTCCTTATATGCTTTTGTTCTTTTATCAAAGTTCTCAATAGTGAGGGTAAGTTGGGCTTTAAAACCTTCAAACTCAGCTGAGCTCACAAAATTATTCAGGTCATGATCCATTTCCTTTAAATCTGCTGAATGTCTCTCCTGAACTTTAACAGAATCTCTTAGTATGAGATTTACAAGTCTTAGAGAGGATTCATGTAATTCCTCTTTCCACGGGTTGAAAAATTCATCTTTATTGTGTCCAGAGCTAAGGAACTTGAGTATACAAAGTACTCTAGAGACCTGGCCCCTGCAACATATCTTTCTGAGAATCCATCATACTGCAGGGGCTATAGGACAATTTGGAAGGACTGGGGAAATCAAGATAAAGAGACTCCATTATGAACCCCCACACTAAGCATATCATCACCATTGTAGAGACTGACAAGAAGATTGATACGCTTAATCTACCACCCAGCTTTACTCCAAGGGGAGCAGAAGTGTGATACCTGATTGGGAGGGGAAGACCCACGTGACCTGTAAATAGTCCAGGGATTTTTGGTGACTGGCGGGACAGGGTTCAACAGTGCATGGCCCAAGAATGAAGGATTGATCAAGATTTGGCAGATCTACTAGCAGCACCCATACTAGATGCCTATGATGTGAGGAGCACCTTAGAAGTGGTCAACAAGCTAATGGAGAATGTGACTAGACTGGTGTGGGAGTACAAGGAGTACCATAGACTCTGACAATTTTCTGGATCTTGACCCACCCCAGCAGAGGAAGAAGATTTTAAGTTGTGGATCAAGCAAGCTACTGTATCCTAATGGTAAAATATCTTAATTGCTGTGATGCTGAGAAGAAGGAATGAATTGGACAGTGTGAGATCCTGCATTGGAGGCAATTCAGGCATTGAAAGTAAAATACCCAGATGCAATGCAACTTGATTCTCTCTCCATTCTTGAGCGACTGGTCAGCAGGATAGAGAAGGCAGGCCATATAATGATGCATCTATTGCTATTAAGCAATGAGATGGGGAGAAACTCTTTGACTTCTTGGTGCATATGGAGCACGTAATTAAGAAGGCATACAGCAAAGGATGCCTCACAGTGAATGAGATGGACAAAACCCATGAGGAGCAGGTAATTAAAGGAGTCATTCACTCTAAACAGATCATAATGAACTTTGTGTTAGTGGGAATGCGTGAGTCAACCACCTACCTATGGAGATATAGTGGTTGAAGTCCACAAACAAGAGGAGTTGCTCAGTAATCTATTAGACACCCAACACAAGATCTGGTCAGGGCAGAATACCATGACTGCCATCTTCCCAGTGAATTTGCCCGCATGACCATCAAATAGCAAACTGACTGATAAGCTGAGAAGACTGACTAAATTGGTGCTGGATCTCCAGGCTGTAAGACTCTCTGCCTCTGGGAGTACCCCAGTATGGCAGATACTGTGCAGACATGCATAGACCCATCAGTTGCATACCTTTCCATCTCTCAGCATTAATATTCATGGCACTGGCCTTCACAATTCAGAGCAAAGGGCCAGATAGTGTAGCATTTTCTTATTTTAAAGAACAATATGTTTACAAGTAGGGGACCACATATATTTAGTGTTAAGAAATTTTTTATCAGGTTAGGTCAATGATTTTAGTAGTTTGTGTGTCCAGAAATTGCTTTAACATTATTAAGAACATCAATAAACCTTTGTGGAGCTAGGGTAAATGTGAGTGTAAAAATCATAGTGCTATGTGAAATTCATAGCAGTTGAGAGGTATGATCAGTGGGTTGGGAAGGGAGCTTAGGAGAATATTTCCCATCTCAGAACCATCAGTGACCCTAAGGATTTATCTTCTACTTCTATGGTGAAGTGGTCAACTGCCAAAGAGTATGTCCCAACAGTAAGAACCTGCTAAGGGTCAACCAGCAACTGAATCAGCAAAACATTGTATCAGGGGAACTTTAGAGAAACCCAACAGAGGAGTGCCCTGGCACCCCAGAGACTAGGTGCTCAGAGACCAGAATGATCCAGTGCACATCTGTGACTGAAGCATCAGTCAACAAGGATGAACTGGTGGGACACACCTCTGAAGTGGATGTGATGGCGAATGAAGTCCCCACTCAAGTACTATTCATCAGGGGGTCGTAGGTTATCACTGTATTCCATGAATTCTATGACTGACTCTCTGATACTACAATACTTGAAGAACTGGATGTCTGGGTTTGAGTGAGATGACCTACCTGTATGTTGAATGTGTGCAGTTTCAAAACAAGTTCCCTGCCCACCAGTTCAGTGTCAGAAGCCAAGTGGAAACCCTGGATTTTGTCTGTTCATCTATGAAGATGTTTAACCGTATCCCACTGTTAATTGGAACCAATGCCTATATGTTTGGCAGTCTGGGACAACTGTACCAAGAGATAGGATGAGAGAGAGAGAGAGAAGATGCCAGACACCCTGCTGGCAGGTGAGTCCACTGCCCTGCCTGGTGATGAAGAACTAGAGGGGATAGTTCAGAGATGGAAAGGTAAAGAACTGGTACTTCCTTCTGAATCTGAGTTTGCCATCAGTGGGATGATCCAGTTAGGGAAACTTAAAGAACCAGCTGCTGGTGATACATGCTCTTGCTGGACACAGTGTACTCAACAGCTTCTTGGTGAAGCATTGAATACTGTTTGTCCATGCTCATACATACATATGGAGAGTCACTGTCCAAGTCAAGAACATGACCAACTACAAGGTAATGGTGAAGAGAGGATGGACACTGATGCAGATATACCATGGAGACATGACTGTATAGCCCAAGGTAACACCAACAGAGTGGGCTGGGAGGTTGGACCCTGCCCTGTTTTACCTCAAAAACTCCCCTTTGCTTTCCACCTGAAAGGGCCAGATATGGCAGAGGCTGGCCCAGTGCACTGCCAAGTTCTCCTCCAGGGAGTGGAACATGTGTTGTGTTCAGAAAGAAGAACTGTAGATTCAGATGAGTGATGAGGGATCATTCCAGGCATGGTCCAGATGACTGGTACTAGTTGTCATCAACAATGCCAACAAGTACCTACAGAAGCTGACGGCAGCAGGCATCATCGAAGAGTCACAAATTCCCTTCACCTCACCTACCATGGTACTGCAAAAGAAGACTAAATCTGTATATGTGTGGACTCTAGTACTCTAAACAAGAGGACCATCCTGGATCAATATACAATGCTACAGATACAGGACACCCTCAACTGCTGAACTGGAAGCCACTGGTTTTTCTCACTAGATCTGAGGAGTGGCTAATACCAGGAGAAGACAGTGTTTAATGCCCCCTGGGTTTTTATGAATTTGTATAGATGCCCCAAGGCATATCGGTGGCACTCACCACCTTCCAGAGATTGATGGAGAAAGCCATTAGAGATATGAACCTGTTGATGTGTCTCCTCTACCTGGATGGCATCATTATCCCTGGTGGGACCCCTAAGGAGCACAAGGACTAACACTTTAAAATTCTGAACTGACTGGAGGAATTTTGATTTAAATAGTCATGGACAGTTCTTCCAGTTGTCTATTTAGAACATTGGACCCATTGTTTTAATGGATGGGATCAGGACAGACCTACAAAAAGTGCTGGCACTGACAACTTGGCACCAGCCCCAGATCTTGAAAGAATTACAGAGGTCCATAGAGCTCTCCTGGTACTACCATTGATTCGTGAAAAAGTGCACCACAAACATCAGACCACTGCTGGACCAAACAAAGGGGTACTCAGACAGGACAGAGAGCTATTGCCCAACCAAGAAACTAAGTCATAGCATCAGGTCCAAGAGCCATTTGGTGAGCTATGGATATATGATTATGAAAATGCCTTTTATGAGATTATTAGTCAGTTCACTAGTGCACCCAGACTGGCCTATGCTGGCTTATTGAAGTGATACATAGAAACATAATAGAAACATAGACAATGACAGCAGAGAAAGACCATTGGTCCATCCAGTCTAGCCATAAACCCTAACAAACCAGAACCTATTGTCCATACAGGGTTCTAACCTACACTGTCTACCCCCATGCTCCCTGTTCCACTGTTGTCACCCTGGCGCCCACTAAGCCCTTCACTCTGTCCCAGTCATGTTTGAAACCATTGATAGTTTTGGCGACAACCACATCAGCTTGCAGAATGTTCCATGGTTCCTCCACCCTTTCTGTAAAATAAAAATATCTCACTTCCCTCTTGAACCTTCCCCCCATCACTTTCCACTTGTGCCTCTTTGTTCTTGGTCCCCTAATTATGCTACATAGTTCCTCGCAGTTTACCTTGTTCATTCCTTCAGTAACTTGAAGGCCTCTGTCATATCTTACCTCTCTCATCTGGCCTCCAGCAAGTACACGTTCACTGCCTTGACCTGATTCTCGTAAGATCTATCCTGCTGGCCCTGAATCATTTTGCTCACACTATGTTGTACTATCTGCAGCCTATCCTTATAATTCCTTAGGTGACAACTCCAGAACTGGGCACAGTACTCCAGGTGGGGCCTCACCAGTGATCTGTAGAGAGGTAGTAATACCTCCTTCATTCTGCTGTCAGTACCACTACCTACAGTACACACCCCAGCATCCTGTTTGCTTTACTTTAGGCTTTGTTACACTGGTATGATTGTTTTAGGGAGTCACTGATGATGACCCCTAGGTCTCTTGGTCTCTTTCCTCAGACACTGTGCCCAGCTTCACCCCCCCCATCCAGTACTCGGTCCTAGGGTTTTTGTTCCCTACGTGTTACAATTTTGACATTAAATTTCAACTGCCAAACCTTTGACCACCTCTTTTGCCTGTGCATATCTCTCTGCATTTCCCTAACCGCCTCCTAGATGTCTACCCTTACCACAAAGCTTGGTGTGATCTGCAAAGACACACATCTTGCCCAGGATTCCTTCTGCCATGTTGATGATGAACATACTGAAAAGGACTAGATGAAGGATGACAGATCCTGATGGCACCCCACTAGTGACCTCCCTCTCTTTTCATTTGTCTCTGTTAACCATAGCCTTTTGCTGTCTCCCTTCCAACCAGTTTCTCACCCATTTACCTATGTCCTTCACTGCCCCAAGATCATCTAGCTTCTTCAGTAACCTTCTCAAATTGAAATCCTTGCTGAAATCAAAGTAGAGTAAATCCATAGCATGACCCTTATCCACTACCCTCATTACCCAGTCAAATTTATATTATCACTGGTGGTCTCTCTGGTAAAAGAGTAACTAGGAAGGGGGTTTCTGACTTGCCCCATTATTTTCTGTTCCTTGTTTTGAGCGCTACCTCTGGGGAGAGGGAGTAATCAGGTCGAAGCCTGGTTACCAAGGTAACAGGAGGTACACTTCTCATAATAGTGGGATTGTGGGATGTAGGAGGATCTAGCACGCCTCTCCATTATTAAGGGCAAGTTAAATGGGCCCTTCCTTATTTTTAACATATTTCAGCCTTTATCAGGGCAATTAGCTTAGTGCAGTCAAGACCACTGCATGAGATGGCTTGACTTGCATAAATGTTAAATTATTGTTACCAAACTTGGGGATGAGGAACTGAAAGTAAGTGGCTAGGCACTTACGATCCCCGAGGATTTAAACCCATGGCCTGAGCAAACAGGCAGATTTATATTATCACTGTCAGTCTCTCTGGCAAGACAGTAACTAGGAAGGGGGTTTCTGACTTGCCCCATTATTTTCCATTCATTGTTTTGAGCGCTACCTCTGGGGAGAGAGGATAATCAGGTTGAAGCCTGGTTATCAAGGTAACAGCAGGTACACTTCCCATAATAGTGGGATTGTGGGATGTAGGAGGATCTAGTGCTTCTCTCCATTGATAAGGGCAAGGTAAATGGGCCCTTCCTTATTTTTTAACATATTTCAGACCTTATCAGGGTGATTGGCTTAGTGCAGTTAAGACCACTGCATGAGGTGGCTTGACTTGCATAAATTTTAAATTATTATTATCAAACACAAGGATGAGGAGTTGGAAGTAAGTGGCTAGGCACTTCCAGTGCTTAAGGATTTAAACCCATGGCCTTAGCGAGCGGGGCAAGCTCATACAGGGCGAGCACATGATGTCATGCATGGAGACGTGCACTGAGACACATATGTTTTTGCACAAGTCTGCTGTGTCTGCTGGGGATGCAGGGGACCAGGGACTACATACTGGACCAACAAACATTGGCTCTTTCAGTAAATAATCAGATGTCCCCCGCCCCCATTTAAGCTTCCAGGGACATTGAATGTGTCATTAGACTAGTGGTATTTGATTTCCTAATTACAAACAGAACATTATTCCAAGGAATATGGAGAGGTTAATGCTTTGCTGTAAACAATGCAAAATGTATATAAAAGGAAAAGCAGACCACGAGTTTATAGGTGATAAATGCTTATCCGTTCATACCCTACAACAGGAAGTAGAAATGTTACTACAAAGACTGTCAGTCCAGAAAGAGATGGAGGTCCTTGAGCAATACATTAACAACATAGCAAATGAGATAGTTCTCCCCAAAGCAACCTCTCAGCCATTGGCTACTGATACCCACAATGAGGGATGCAACGGTACCCCCCCATACAACATCTAGAGACAGAAGTCAAAAAATGGTCTGTAGTACAACCGAACACCAGGAGAAGAGGGGACCAGATTTATAACAGTGCACTGGATAGAGCTGTTCAATAGTTACAAAGTACTTGACAAATACCCTGGTAAAGATATAAAGATATAAATATATCTGAATGTGGTGGTAAAACTGTAGCATCATCAATTTGGAGCAAGCAGTCCAGGGAGAAAGCAAAAACTGACATGGTACAGGAAGGAAGTAAATACCCTAAGGACAAAAGCGTAAAGAGTGGTATCCCACTGGAAAAAGCAGCGCATACCCCCCAAGGAGACCAACATAGGGGTTGACAAAACAGTGGCTCATAGGGAAATCCTTGTCATAGGAGGCTGTATCATCAGGGGGACAGATTCTGCAGTATGTAGAGGGAAAAATGAACATACCACTGTCAGTACACTTCTGGGTGCCAAAGTGAGAGGTATTAGAAGGATGGTAAATGGTCTCATGGGGAACTTGACAAAACTGTTAGTCATACTACACGCACAAGTAAATGACATTGGCAAAAGGAGAGTTCAGGACATTTATAAGGACTTTGAGGCAGTAGTATCAGAGATAGAAAAAAGAGGAGGGGAGAGAATCGTATCAGGCATACTCCTGACACATGGTCTCCACACAAATAAAATGAGGGATTTAAACACATTAAATAGTTGGCTCAAAATTTGTGTGTTCAAAAGAAATTCACTTTTCTGGATAATGGGGACATCTTTAGAAATAAAAATCTTTTTAGACCAGATGGGCTGCATCTTTACAAAATGGGTTGTAGAATCCTTGCTAGAAGATTTAATGACGCTATAAGCCATGAATTTAAACTGACGGGGGCAGGGAGCAGGTGAGTGCCTCCAAAAGGGACAAATTATCCAGTATTTCAAATACTCCAAATATCGAAACTTGGAATGGTCTACTAATAAACGCAAGAAGCACAGTCAAAAAAATGGACGAACTCAAGCTCTTTTAAAATCCCAAAACATACAAATCTGTGCTATAACAGAAACCTGGTGGGACAGAGCAGACACCTGGGACCAAAACATTGAGGGGTACAACCTCTATTCCAACTCAGGGGAACACGGAAGGGGAGGAGGAGCAGCCATCTATATTCAAGAAAGCATTCAGTCCCAAGAAATCAAAAACAACAACACTGAATTAGCAAATCTGGCTGAAACTAACCTCCCTTAATAAACCCCAAATTGTAGTGGGAGTAATTTACAGGCCACCATAAATAACAAAGGAGGATGACCTTACACTTTTAAAACAATTACAGGAGTTAAACCCTACAGATCAGATACTGGTTATGGAATATCTAAATCTTCCCGATATTAACTGGAAAACCCTGCAAGGGACAAATTAAACAGAGAACACTTACATCGACGATTTTGATCATATAAGTCTAGATCAGAAAGTAGAAGGAACCACACAAGAGGCATGAACACTCTAGACCTGATTCTAACCAACATGGGGGGGATACAATATTTGGATGTACTACATCAGCTCCTCTTAGTAATAACGATCATGAAACAGTACATTTTGGGATGAGGGAATTACATAGAAACATAGAAACATAGAATTTGATGGCAGATAAGGACCCTTGGCCCACCCAGTCTGCCCATTTCCCTACCTACTGGATAAGGTGCAGATCCTAGTTAACCAGCAGCCTACTTCTTCCTACCCCCACCCCCAGAATGGCCTTATGACTGTCCCATGCATGCTTGAATTCCACCACTGATTTTGACTCCACAACCTCCTCCGGAAGGCTGCTCCATGCATCCACAACCCTCTCTGTGAAAAAATACTTCCTTAAATTACCTCTGAGCCGCCCTTCCCATCTTCAAATTGTGCCCTCTTGTTCTTGCACACCTCTTTTTTTGAAAGATGCTACACTCTTGGACTTTGTTGATTCCCTTGAGGTACTTGAACATTTCTATCATGTCCTTCCTTTCCTCGAGGCTATACATATTAAGCTCCTTTTGTCTCTCTTCATATGTCTTCCGGTGCAGACCCTGCACCATTTTAGTTGCCCTCCTCTGGACAGCTTCCATCCTGTCTATGTCTTTGCGGAGATTGGGTCTCCAGAACTGCACACAGTACTCCAGATGGGGTCTCACCAGCTGTCTGTACAGAGGATAATAACTTCTTGTTTTCTACTGGTGATGCCTCTCCCTATGCATCCCAGTATCCCCCAGCCCTCCTTGCTGCCCTCTCACATTGCTTGCCCACCTTTAGGTCATCTGATATGACTACCCCCAGGTCCCTTTCAATTTTTGTTGTTGTTAGTATCTCACCCTCCATTGTGTATTCTTCCCCTGGGTTTTTGTTTCCCAGGTGCATTACCTTGCACTTCTTAGCATTGAATCTAAGCTGCCATACATTTGACCATTCCTCTAACCTTGCCAAGTCCCTTCTCATCCTTTCCACCCCACCCTGTGCATCAACTCTGTTGCAGATATTTGTGTCATCTGCAAAGAGACATACTTTTCCTTCCAGTCCCTCTGCAATGTCGCTTATAAAGACATTGAAGAGGACCGGTCCTAATACTGAACCCTGCGGTACCCCACTAGTAACCCTCCTTTCTTCTGAGTGGACTCCATTTACTATTATTCTCTGTGTCATTTCTCAGCCAATTCTTTACCCAGGCTGTCATCTTGGGACCTACTCCCCAGGCTGGCTAACTTGTATATTAATCTTTGTGTGGGACTGTGTCAAATGCCTTGCTAAAGTCTAGGTAGGCCATGTCCACAGCCCCTCCTGATCTACTACTTTGGTCACCCAGTCAAAGAAATCTATCAGATCTGGCCTGGCATGACCTTCCTGGTCAGAATCCATGCTGCCTAGGGTCCTGTGCCCTCTGGCCTCTAGATACTCGGACAGTTCTTTCCTTCAGAAGTGATTCCATCATTTTCCCTATCACTGAGGTTAAAATAACAGGTCTGTAGTTTCCTGCTTCTGCCTTGCTCCCACTTTTGTGAAGGGGAATCACATCTGCCCTCCTCCAGTCCTCGGGTACCACCCCATCCTCCCATGATTTGTTAAAAAGGGTAGTCAGTGGTGTCACTAGTTCTACCTTAGTTCTTTTAGAATTCTGGGATGAATCCCATCAGGCCCCATTGCTTTGTCCACCTTCAGTTTTAAGAGTTCTTTCAGAACCCTTTCTTCTGTAAATGGGCTGGTATCAACTTCTGTATCCAGAGTGTTTCTACTGTTTGTTTTAGGTACCTCCTCTGCTTTGTAAATACTGAGCAAAATACTTGTTTAGTATCTCTGCCTGTTCCACAGTCTCCTCTGCCCATCCTCCCTTCCTTTATTAAGCCTCACTATCCTCCCTTGGTCTTCCTTCACTCCCTGAGGTACCTATAAAAGGTTTTATCCCCCTTCTTAACTGAGTTGGCTATCTTTTTCCTTGGTTTGGGCCTTTGCTGTTCTGACTGCCTTCCCAGCCTCCTTTTGCTTTAACTGATACAATTCTCTGTCCTGCTCCTTCTGCGATTTCTTGTACTTCCTGAGTGCTTTCTTTTTCTCTTGAACCTTCACTGCCACTTCCTTTGAGAACCATAGTGGTTTCTTACATTGTTTTGTTTTGTTTATTTGCTTCACACAAAGGCTCGTTACCTCTGTGATGGCAGTTTTTATTATTCCCCATTGTTCTTCCACCCCTCCTTCCTGCCCATTTGCTAGTGCATTCCTTAGACACTCACCCATTTTGGCAAAGTCAGCCCTCCTGAAGTCCAGTACTTTTGCCTTTGTATGGCTTGACTCTGTTGCTGTGTTTATTGTGAACCATACTGTTTGATGGTCGCTAGTTCCCAGATGGCTACCCACTTCTACATCTGTGATCCTCTCTCCATCTCCATTTGAGAGAATCAGGTCTAAGATTGCTCCCTCTCGAGTGGGCTCCAATACTAGTTGTCTAGGCATGCCCCTGTAGGGCATCTAGAATAACCCCACTCTTTGAAGTGGCTGCTGCAACTGCACTCCAGTTAACATCTGGCATATTCAGATCACCCATCAGCAATACTCCCTTCTGCCATTCAAGTATACTTTCTATCATTTCCTTGTCCATTTCCTCCCCTGAGAAGGTCTGTATCCAAACCCTGTGTGGATTGTGGTGCCATTGCCTGTCTTCAAATTTACCCACAGTGCTTCTTCTCTTCCCTGTTTACCCTTTTGTTCTGTTGCTTTTATTCCTTCCCTTATGTAAAGAGCTACTCCTCCTCCTCTTTACCCTCCTGTCCCTCCTGTAGATAGTGTATCCTGGTATGTTTACGTCCCAGTCATGGTTTTGTATGTACCATGTTTCTGTGACTGCCATGATATCCAGATGTTCCTCCTCCATCAAGGCCACTAATTCAGAAAGCTTGTTACCCAGACTATGGGCATTGGTACTCATTGCTCTCATTTTTTGATGGCTTTACCTTCTGTTGCAGCATCCCCACTGACCTTTTACCTCGGTCTTTTTCTCATTTAGTACCCTGTTTTGTAGGGAGAGGCTGGGATTTTCCTGCTGCTTATCAGTGCCTCTCCCTTTGACTAGTTTAAAAGCTTGCCAATGAAGCATTTAAACTGATTGCTCAAAAGACTTGTTCCCTTCCTGGACAGATGCAGACCATCCTGCCAGTATAGGCTGGTGAACCCCAGTCCCCAATGAAGCCAAACCCTTGTGCTCCACATCATTTTTTCAACCATTCATTTAACTGCAAGGTGCTAATTACCCTCACCTCCCCCATGCCATTGACAGGCAGCACCTCTGAGAAGGATACTGTGTGTGCTACTTGTCTTAGGCCCCTCCCCAACTCTACAATGTCCTCCTGCACTGCTCTAATCTCATGATGAGCCAAATCATTTGTCCCTAGGTGGACAATTATGTCCAGCTCAGACTCCCTTGCAGCTGTTCTCGTGATCCTGAGGATGCGCTTCCTGTCCCTCCAAGCCATGGCACCAGGCAGGCACCTTACTTCAGTTTTCCCAGCCCCCAGTTCTATCCCCTAATAATTGTGTCCCCACCAGAAGCTGCTTCCTTTCCTGTGGTGTCCTCTGCCTCCTTCCTGTGGGCCTCCCTTGTGACAGTTGTCATCAGTCTTCTCTGCAGGTGCATCCATAGGGGAGCTATGCTCCCCCAGAATGGTGTATGGATTGTGGAGAGGAACAATTGACTGGGTGTGCCTCTGTTCCACCATCTTCACCCTTCCTGAGCCCACTGTGGTCCAACTGCTGTGCTTTCTTTGCAACCTCTGAGGTAGTAGTGGTGGTGGCGCTGGTGCTCTCTGGATGGGGGAGGTTCCCTTCCTACTGTCCAGTGTGGCCTGGGGGAAGGTTTCCTTACTACTGTCCAGTGCAGCCTGAAGACGGGCAACTTCCTCCCTCAGGACAGAGAGTTGTCTGCAAATAGGGCAGCATCTCAGCCTCCAGAAAGACTCCCGGAAGACTGCTGCCCTACAGCCATTACACTGCACTACTCCCCACATGTTTATCTACTTTTTTGTTTGTTTTTGTGTGTGTGTGTGTGTGTGTGTGTGTGTGTGCACATGCATGTGTGATTGGTTTGTTATATAGAAATATATATATTATATAATGTGTATGCTTATATTGTCAGTGCAGTGTGCTAGAGAGGATATGACAGTGATATGCACCTTGCACTCTTGAGGAATTATGTCAGAACCTCAGGTATAAAGGAACTATTTCCAGGGGTGGGTGGGGTGAGGGTGGGAAGAGATTGGACCTAAACTGTGCCCTCACAAAACAATCAGCTAAAAGCTCTCACCCACCACTGCGATGAGTGCCTTCCTGCCAGCAAGATGCCCTACACAACAATTTGACAGAGAAAATACCCTGCTAATCAAACAGAGAAAAATCCAGACATCCAAGTCAGACACAGGTAAACCTCTCCAGCCCCAAAACAGCCTGGTGGTTTGTTAGCCACAAAGGAAAATCAAATATGCAGTTATTTCAGCCCTTCTGAAGATGCTGACAAGATAAGCAGTTTTGAAAACCCCCTTCCTGAATTAAAAACTAAAATAATTAAACACAAAGCAATACCAATGTAAAAGTAAGGAAAACTTCTCTCAGATGTAAGCAAGAGAGAGAGATTAGTTACAGATATCTAGTCCAATATAGTATATCCCATGCAGCTTCTCAGTTGTTTCAAAGCACACCCAGTACACAACTTGGAAGAAGATGGACTTCTGTCTGAAACAGGATCACACCAGTAGTTTATAGTAATTGATCAATGCTGAAATGTTCAAGCTAGAACAACTGTCTGTGATGCAGGTCTCTCTGACTTGTGAAGACAATTTCCCCCACCTCAGGCTATGTCTGGTATCCAATTACAAACTGCAGCCTTTGCTATTTTAAATCACACAACCACCACCAGCAAATATTGCAGAATATATTGATACAGATTGTCACAGAATTCTAGTAATCAGTCCAGTTAGCCACAAAGGAAAATAAAATATGCAGTTATTTCAGCCCTTCTGAAGATGCTGACAAGATAAGCAGTTTTGAAAACCCCCTTCCTGAATTAAAAACTAAAATAATTAAACACAAAGCAATACCAATGTAAAAGTAAGGAAAACTTCTTTCAGATGTAAGCAAGAGAGAGATTAGTTACAGATATCTAGTCCAATATAATATATCCCATGCAGCTTCTCAGTTGTTTCAAAGCACACCCAGTACACAACTTGGAAGAAGATGGACTTCTGTCTGAAACAGGATCACACCAGTAGTTTATAGTAATTGATCAATGCTGAAATGGTCAAGCTAGAACAATTGGCTGTGATGCAGGTCTCTCTGACTTGTGAAGACAATTTCCCCCCATACAATTAAATGTAAAGCAGACAGGCTGCACTACAGTTTTGAACTTTGGGAGGGTGGACTTCACACAGTTGAAGGCTAGTATGGTTGAGTTGGACTGGGAAAATGATTTCCAAAATAAATCAATAGGTATTAAGTGGAACTTCTTTTATAAGAAGCTTGATCAGGAAGTCCACAAGTGTATACCCTATAAAACTAAATACAGTACAAAGGAAAGATCACCTAATTGGATGACTCCCAGGATCAGGGGACTAATAAAAAAAAAAAAGCTGTATAAAAGACTAAAAAATAAAAAAACAGGAATCAGGTTGGTCAGTTTATAAAGAATGAACAAAAAATGTGAAAAAGGAGATCAAAAAAATCAAAATCAGGTTTTGATTTAAAACTAGCAACCAAATTAAAAGACAACTACAAGGTATTTTATGCACATATAAATAAAACAAAAGGGGGAAGCAACTCGCTGAACCCACTAAAATTTTTCATCAGTATTTAACCCTAAATCTTGCACAGGTTCACCAAAAGATGAAACAAAATATAATGCCATGCCAGTATACATAAACCTTAAGGCCATGGAAGAAAGGTTAAAAAAATCAACCCAAATAAATCTCCTGGACCTGTAGGGATACATCCAAAAATAATCAGGGAATTGAGCACCGAGTTGGTCCCACCCTTTGCCCATATTTTCCAAACATCCTTGGATAAAGGTGAAGTAGTTGACTTGTGGAGGGTGGCCACAGCTATTCCTATTCCTCTTCACAACAAACTCTTTCCAGAGCCAATAGGGCTGTGAAGCACTACCAAATGATGGAAGTTACACATATGTGTAGAAATTATTCAACGCCCAGGTGTAACTTGGCCATATGTTCAACATGGCCTTTTTTGGACCCCTCCTCATGAACAGTGTCAGTGTCATTTTGTTCAATTGTCCCAAAAGGTGATTGTGCAGACCACACACGCTATTCTGCATCACAGGTGCGAAAACACATTTCAGACAGGTTGTGGAAAATGACAGCTATAGTGCTGTGAAGGAGGTGTACAAAAATGGCAATGTTAAATATGTGAAGTGAAAATATAAGAAATTAGCGGTGTTAAGAACATGCATAGAAAGTGGGCAATGCACACTCATAACGCAATCATTTTTTGGAATTTGTTCACCAAATTGTCTACATGGCCTGTTTTGGACCCCATTCTCATGAACAGTGCCAGTGTCATTTTGTTCAGTTGTCCTGAAAGGTGATTGCACAGAGCAAACACGCTATTCTGTACCACAGGAGTGAAAACTCATTTCAGGCAGGTTGTGGAAAATGACAGCTGTACTGTTTTAAAGGAGTGTGCAAAAATGGCAATGTTAAAAATGTGGAGTGAAAATATTAAAAATTGGTGACGTTAGGAGCATGCGTAGAAACTGCGCAACACATGCTCATAATGGCAGTCATTTGTTGGAATTTTTTCACCAGACTTGCAACATGGGAATTTTGGGACCCTACCTCATGAGCAGTGGCACTGTCATTTCGTGAATTGTTCCTGAAAGGTGATTCCAGGCAGTGACCGCAAAATCACCTTTCAGACCAAGTAACAAAATAACAGTCATGGTTTTCATGAGGTGGGGTCCCAAGAACCCCATGTTGAAAATTTTGCCCAAAAAGTGGCAAGATAGCAGCATAATCTTGAAACCCCCATTGAATGGCTGTATAGTACACTCACCTTTAATTATTCAGTTCGAGGTTGGGCTTTGAAGAGTGCAGACATGTCATGGTCCAGAGAAGATGACAGCGCCAACCTCTGGAGGTAAGTATGGGGTAAGGGGGGGTGTGGGGAGTTGGGTGCTCAGTGGGAGGGTGGGAGGGGAGGACTGCAGCAACTATGAGGGACTGTTTTCAGTTTTACAGGGAGGGAAAAATGCAATGAGGACTGTTTCCTAATTTACGGAACAAAAAACAACAACACATTCAGCACACTGGGGTGGGCTCCCAGTGTGCCACATGAATGGGGCAGGGGGTTGTACAGGATGCTGACATGGGGATTGGGCACCCCAATATCGGGAATGATGTGGGGAAGGGTGCAGCAGGGAACATACAATGGGACAGTGAGGGACTGTTTTCTACTTTTCAGACACATAACAAATAACATTGTCGCACACTGGGGTGGGCTCCCAGTGTGCAACGTGAATTGGGAGGGTTGTACTACAGCGAATGGCATTGTGCCATTCACAACATGGTGGAATCCACAGAACTGCGCATGGGAATGCGGAATTAACAGCCAAAATAGTGCTGCTGTTATTCCGTATGCTGATCGTGGCAGAGGGGTTTAAGCTCCATTGGGCTTTCAGAAGGACAGTTCAATTTGTCCAGGGAAGCTGTTGTGAGATTGGCCATTTACTGAGCTACAGAGTTCTCACAAAATGGCTGTAGGCTCTGCCCACAGCTGTAAAAAGGGGACTAGGACCAATCCAGCAAACATTCGACCAGTTAGTTTGACAGCCATCCTATCAAAAATACTTGAAGGCATCTTGAAAGATCATATCTACAACTTTTTAGAACAGGAAGACCTTCTTGATAGGTCACAGCATGGGTTTGCAAAGGGCAGCTCTTGCCAGACAAACATGTTGCACTTCTATGACAGGGCTAGCAGAGCATTGGATGCAGGGGATTCAGTGGATGTAGCTTTTTTAGATTTCTCGAAAGCTTTCGATAAGCTCCCACATGCAGAGTTAGTAGACGTACTCCACAAAATTGGGTTGCATAACAACATAGCTAAATGGATACAGTCCTGGCTCACAGATAGGAAACAAAGGGTGTGTATGAAAGGAATTTTTTCAGACTGGGCCAGGGTGATGCATGAGGTGCCCCAGGGATCTGTGCTGGGTCCATGCCTATTTAATATCTACATCTCCTCTATCTAATACAATCATGAAAAAAATCTGGCTAATAAAATTTGCCCCAATTGTAGGTTGGGAGCTATAATTCAGAACCAAGAAGGTGATGCAGCACTCCAGCGGCACAGGGTCATAATAGGGTGGGACAAAACTGCGCACAGCAAGACCGCACTGTTACGAACAGCATGCGGCAAGACCTGTAAATACTTTACTTGTTTTACGGGGGGCCTTTCCTTGCCCCCCCACCCCCTCCCAGGAACTATTATAACCAACTGTGAGGGTGTGTGGACACGGAGCAAGAAATAAATAGTAAACAAAAAAAGATTCCCTTTCAGGGAATCAAACCACTTTCCTCTCCAACCCCATCCACTGCAGGGTCAGGTGCTCTATCCAAGAACCTGACCCACAGTGGCCACATACACTTCCTTCTTCCGGGTGAGTGACAGGGGGTAGTGATACTTTCATATCGCTGTAATTCCCCTGTCTCTATAAAGCCATTCGCGCACTTTACAGCATGGTCTTGCTGTGCACAGCATCATCCACGCTATTCACACCCTGTACCCAATCCAGCAGGCCCTAGATTATATACAGGGTTAGACCACTAAGCACAAACTACTCCTAAATCAGGACAAGTGCATGGTAATGCATATGGGGAAGAAAAACTCAAAAAATTCATATACATTAAACAAAATCAACCTTAATAAAACATCAGAAGAGAGGGATCTGGGCATCATTATCTCACAGAATCTCTCATTCAAGTCCCACGGTAAGAATGTAATTCAGAAAGGGAACAGAATTTTGAACTGTATATTTAGACATATCAAAAGTAGGAGTAGAGTGTCACATACGCACTCAGCAGGTCAGGCCCTCTGCTCCCACAGAGCCAACTTCTGAATGCAGAATTGTGAACAGGTAACAGACAGGGTAACCCTCCTGTCTGCTTGTGGGTCTGAATTACCTTTAGTCTCAAGTTCTGGGGGATTGAAACTGTGAACCTTATGATAGCGTACCCAAATGTACAGGCTCAGATAATCTGCTCTTCAGGGGGATGCCAGATATCTTTTGCCTAACGGCACCTAACCAAGTATCCATAATGAACCCTTAAAATTCTATAAAAGACCTTGGGTATATTCTTACCTTTTCCCAGTTTGATAACACCATCAAGCTTATGAACAGTTTTGTCAGTCTTAACCCTCCATACGTTACATGCAAAAGAAAGAACTTGGAAGACCCAGGAAGTAGCTTTCAAATTAAAGGTTTACTTAAAAATGGATAAAAATTTGTAAAACGTAAACACAGAACACTATATCACAAAGCATACAATCACATAAAGAAAAACAAGGAAAACTACAGACAAACTCCTACCACAATACATTTAGATCTTTTCTATCTAATGTATTACCTCCTTACAGTGCTTAAGTTAGATCTTGTTTCTTAAGAGCCCAAAAAGTTATGTCACCAAGATCAGACACAAGTCCTAGGTTAAAACTGTGTCTCTCTCTCACACACCCCTTCCATGGTGTCATCTAGCCCCTCCTTTTAGAATATAAAAATTATACAAACAATGATCTTCCTGTCAGGAAATATTTTAAATATTGTGACTTTAGCAAAAACTAATTTCTCAAATTATAACCGTCTTTAATGAACATTTTCTTCGATCTTGTGTGGTTTCCTGTTTCCAAGGCATCAAAGGTTTTTTTACAACGTTAGCATCATGGTGGTATAAACATTTTTGTTTCTCTAAGGTTCATAAAAGTTTATGATCTCCAGCCTCTGGCAGACTCATAAAGTCCCATTTCATTTCCACTTCAAAGAGCCTAGGCATATCATAAAAAGGTAATAAAATGCCACTCTGAAGTAAGTCAGTTAATTAAATGGTTCCTGCTTCACTGAAACCTGAGGGGGGGGTGTCACCCATGGCACAGCAACCTCATGTGAGACAATCACACACTACATTTTATATTACAAATATCATAGAACAACCATGGTTTTTGACTACACAACCTCCTCTGGAAGGCTGTTTCATGCATCCACAACCCTCTCTGTGAAAAAATACTTCCTTACATTACCTCTGAGCTGCCCTCCCACCTTCAAATTTGCTGGGCACAAGGACTACGGGTGAGGCCCAGGGGCTGTGGGATCACTGGATTACCCCTAAATCCAGCATTTCCTCCACCTCCCTCTTAATGTCCTTTTGGACAGCCTCTGACACCTGATATGTTGTCCACTGCATGGGTGCCTGTGTTTCTGTCTCCACATCGTGCGTCACTAAGCGGGTTAGTCCAGGCTTGGCGCTAAACAGTGGGGCAAAGTCTGCTAAAACCTCCCTTACTTCCTGGATCTTGTCTGGGGCCAGCTAGGGAGACAATTTAACTGCTTCCCACTTGCTTTCTTCCAGCAAATCCAGAAGGGGGTCTCCTTCGTCCGTCTCTTCCCCAGGACTACATACTGTGAACACCATGTCAGTCCTATTAGCATATGGCTTCATCATGTTGACGTGGTGCATTCTTTATCTTCTGTCAGGTAACTCTATGATATAGTTCACATCATTTACCTTCCTAACTACTTTGTATGGTCCTGCCCACTCAGCCTGCAGCTTGTCTTTCCAAACCGGAATAAGGACCATGACTTCCTGACGCACCATGTATGAGTGAGCTCTGGCTCTGCGGTCATACCACGCTTTTTGTTTCTGTTGGGTAGCTGCCAGGTTGCTCTGGGCTGTCCCCATAAGCTCCTTCAGCCTTTCCCTAAACCTAAGGATGTAATCCACTATGGGAGTTCCCTGGGTGGTGTGCTTGCCTTCCCAGTCCTCCTGTATCAAGTCTAGGGGACCACATACCTGGCGTCCATATAAGAGTTTGAAGGGGAAAAATCCTGTTGACTCTTGGGGCACCTCCCTGTATGCAAACAACAGGTGGGGAAGGTATTTCTCCCAGTCCCTCCCATGCTGTTCGGCAAATGCCTTGAGCATTGACTTCAGGATTCCATTAAATCTTTCCACAAGCCCATTGGCTTGTGGGTGAAAAGGTCTCGTGTGCCTTTGCACCACCCCACACTTCTCCCACAAACATTTCATCAGGTCTGACATGAGGAACCCTCTCGATCAGAGATAACCTCGTGCAGAAACCCAACACGGGAGAAAATCCCAAGTAAGGCATCTGCCACTTCGTCTGTCCTCAGTGAGGATAGGGCGACTGCCTCTGGGTACCGGGTGGCACAATCCACCACAGTCTGGA
Organism: Neoceratodus forsteri; assembly: GCA_016271365.2. Classification (NCBI taxonomy): domain Eukaryota; kingdom Metazoa; phylum Chordata; order Ceratodontiformes; family Ceratodontidae; genus Neoceratodus; species Neoceratodus forsteri. Next base: position 1,747,101,111 of record CM057449.1, read on the forward strand.
TGAACCTCTTCCCGGAGGAGCTGGGGGTATCTAAAGGCCCCACAATATCCATTCCCACCCTCTGGAATGGATCCTCCACTATGGGCAATGGAATTAGGGCAACTTGGGTTTTCCTACCTGCCTTCCTTATTTCTTGGCACCAGTGACAAGACCTGCAATACTCCTTCACCTGCTGGGTGAAGTTGGGCCAATAGAAATTCTGGACCAACCGCTGCATAGTGTGCGAAATTCCCAGATGACCAGACAAGGGAATATCAAGTGCAATCTTGAGCAACTGCTCATGAGACCCATTGGGAATTACACACTGCCTGCCCATCACCTCTCTCTCTGTCTGCACAACCTGAGTATATATCAGTCCATTTTACCAATAAACCTTATGTTTACCATTTCCTCCCTGTGCTCTGTCAGAGTCTGCCCAAGCCCTCAGCTTCTCAAGACTATGGTCACTTTTCTGAGCAGCTGCAAACTCCATACACATTCCCAAGGTATGGGACAGGTCCCCTTCAGTCTCTAAACTAGGGTCACTAGCACTAGCATCAGGGCACTCAGGATCACTGTCACCCAAACCCTCTGACAATGGGTCCCCCCCTCCTTCTTCAGAGTAACCCTCCATAGCTGTGTGGTTAACTGCTACTGGGGAAATTTTGACCCCCTTTTCATTAGTCTTCATATCAGGAGACACAGGTTGGGGCATCAGCCTCCCAGTGGTTTCCTCTATGGCTTCTGTGGGGTCCAGGGAACTACAATTTCCCCTTCTTGCTTGGCTACGGGTAACTGCACACACCATCCCCTGCTTGAGGTTGTTGCCAAGGAAGATGTCCACTGCTAAAGTTTTGGCTACAGCCACCTGTAGCACAGTTCCCCATTTCACCCCAGTCTAGGAGAACACTAGCGAGTGGCAATGTTTTCTCCTCACCAGTGAAGTCTTGTACAGTGACATATTTATTGGGTATAAGCTGACAAGGCTCTAGTAGATCCCCTTTTACCATTGTCAGGGATGCCACTGTGTCCCTTAACCCTTGTGTCTGTACACCATTCACCATGACTGGGTGCATGTGTTCTCTCATGTTCACAGGCATGCTTCCAGGAACACACAAACAACCCACTTCTTTCCTAACCCCATGTTGCATATTGCTCACCCTTTTGAGACACTGTCTGGCAATATGCCCAGTTTCTTTAGAAACCCAACATTCATTTCTTTGCTCAGAGAAATCTTTTTTCCAAAACCTGGAGCTAACTGGTTTTGGTGGAGGCAGTGAGGGTTTTAGCTGCCCTGAAGGTGTACTTTTCCCTTTCTGTGCTGCCCTGCCCACCCCATTCGCTCTCAGAGCAGGTCTGCTCTGGGCATAACGGTCCAAGAGTTCAGCAGCCTCTTGCACTGTTTTGGGATCTTGTTCCTCCAGCCAGGTTTTCAGTTCTGCTGGGCATGCCCAAAAAATATGTTCTAACAAAATAGCATTTTCAATTTTATCTACAGAGTTTGCGTCAGTTCCTTCCCACCAACATTTTAAAAACTGACGTTGTTTCATGGCTAGCTCCTCATAGCTCATATCAGGGCTTTTCCTGAGCTTACAGAATTTAGCTCTGTATCCTTCAGCAGTTAAATCAAACTTTTTTTAAAGTGTAGCTTTAAGTTTGCTGTAATCATTACTGTCCTCATTGTCCATTTGACCCAATGCCTCCTGAGCTTTCCTGGTAAGTAGCGGGGATAGCTAGAAGCTCCAGGACCCTCTAGGAATCCTTGCCTGAATACAAACTTTTTAAAAGGAATTTAAAAAGGCATCCATGACCTCTCCCTCTTTAAATTCAGCTATCAATTTGGAATTCAATTTGTAACCCAGTCCTGTAGTTCCAGTTAAACCCAAGCCACTTACCTGCTCTGGTGCTGGTGGTTGGAGTCGTAACTTCTCCAGTTCATGTCACCTCTGGCACTCATGCTCCTCATGTTCAGCTTCTCGCTGTTCTCACTCCTTCTTCTCCTCTGCAGCTCATTGGCACTCATGATCTTCAAGGTCAGCCTCCTGCTGTTCACACTTCCTCTTCTCCTCTGCAGCTCATCTCTCTCACTCTGCTTATCTCTGAAACTCCAGTTCCATTCTACGCAACTCAATCTACATCCTGAATGCTTCTGGCTCCAGAATTCTGGCAACCTTCCCCTGCTGCTGTGGCCCCTGGCTGGCACTGGCCCTGCTGACATCCTCACTGGATCTGGACACTGCACTGGCTGCAAGCCCCTCCATGCTTAAGGTTTGGTCCCTTATAGTCACAGTCAGTGACTTGATGCTCTGGGCATCTGCTGCCATCTGGGCATCCACGAGGTTCTCCTTGGTGGCTCTCCCCTCATACAGGACTCCTCTGTCCTGGTATAACTGCCTCAAGTAGTCTACAGTGTGCCCGCTGTAGTTGGAAGACATCTTCTTCCCTAACTATGGCTACTCTAACTTGCACTTTAGAAAAAAAAATAAAACAGGTAGGCACTTGACTGTAAGCAAAATGATATAGTTCTGTTTCCTTTTTAAAAATAAATCTCTGCCTTTTTTTTTGCAAGTGAGTTGTACAGTATTAAGCTGACACACTGAACAGTTAAAGCTTGTGTTACCAAATTTATCTGCACCACTGCCAACCAATCTGTAGCAAACACACTCAGCAGGTTAGGCCCTCTGCTTCCACAGTGCCAACCTTCGAGCACAGTACTGTGAACAGGTAACAGAAAGGGTAACCCTCCTGTCTGCTTGTGGGTCTGAATCATCTTTAGTCTCAAATTCTGGGGGGATTCAAACTGTGAACCTTATGCTAGCATACCCAAATGTACAGGCTCAGATAATCTGCTCTTCGGGAGGATGCCAGATATCTTTCACCTAAGGGCACCTAACCAGGTATCCAAAATGAGCCCTTAAAACTCTATAAAAGACCTTGGGTATATCCTTACGTTTTCCCAGTTTGATAACACCATCAAGCTTATGAACAGTTTTGCCAGTCTTAACCCTCCATACATCACATGCAAAAGAAAGAACTTGGAAGACCCAGGCAGTAGCTTTCAAAAGAAAGGTTTACTTAAAAATGGATAAAAATATGTGAAATGTAAACACAGAACACTATATCACAAAGCATACAATCACATAAAGAAAAACAAGGAAAACTACAGACAAACTCCTACTACAATACATTTAGATATTTTCTATTTTATGTATTACCTCATTACAGTGCTTAAGTTAGATCTTGTTTCTTAAGAGCCCGAAAAGTTATGTCACCAAGATCAGACACAAGTTCTAGGTTAAAACTGTGTCTCTCTCACACACCCCTTCCATGGTGTCATCTAGCTCCTCCTTTCAGAATATAAAAATTATACAAACAATGATCTTCTTGTCAGTAAATATTTTAAATACTGTGACTTCAGCAAAAACTAATTTCCCAAATTATGAAAGTCTTTAATCAACATTTTCTTTGATCTTGTATGGTTTTCTGTTCCCAATGCATCAAAGGTTTTTTACAACTTTAGCACCATGGTGATATAAGCATTTTTTTCCTCTAAGATGTCACAAAAGTTTATGATCTCCATCCTCTGGCAGACTTACAAAGTCCCATTTCATTTCCACTTCAAAGAGCCTAGGCATATCATAAAAAGGTAATAAAATGCCACTCTAAAGTAAGCCAGTTAATTAAATGGTTCCTGCTTCACTGAAACCTGGGGATCACCCATGGCACAGCTACCTCATGTGAGACAATCACACACTACATTTTATATTACAGATATAATAGAACAATCATAACCAGCTGGCCAAGTGTCACAGTGAGCAGTCTAGGTTCCACTGTATTCGTCATTGGTGAGGCCGATGTTGGAATATGGGGAACATGTTTGGTCGCCCTACAAAAAAAGAGAAATCCAGATAATTGAGAGATTACAGAAAAGGGCAACTGGGATGCTGAGGACCTCAAAATTATGAAGTATGAGGCTAGACAGAGGGATTTGGACATGTTCACCTTGGAATACAGGAGAACACAAGGGGACATGTGTATGTTGCATAGAGCAGGATCTGACAATGAGCTAGGGGACATCTTGGAGCTGTAAATCAGGGAACAGTTATTTGCTACTCACTTTCACCCTCTACAGTTGATAAGCAGACAATGCAACCTGGTGAGAGGCGATATGTGGTATAACCAGAGAGTAGTTCCCATATGGAATAGACTCCTTCTAGAGGTGGTAGGTAGCATTACCACAGATTAATTTAAGAAAAATGTTGATAAGCATTTCAGGGGTAATAGATATTATTTTGATAACTATACGAGCAATATGGATGAAAGTCTAACACAGAGCTCTGTACAAACATACGAAGGAAAACTATCAGGTTGGTCTGACAATACCTCACTGCCATGAACCTGTGCTGCTCACTATCCTGTAGTCCAGTGCTCTCCAGTTTGCTCAAGAGACCCTCTTTGACTACTGCCTCCATCAATTTACCAACAATAGCAAGACCGACAGGTCCATAGTAACCTGGTTGCTCCTTGGCCCCCCAATGGAATGTGACTATGTCTACTACCCTCCAGTCTTCTGGAACTACCCGTGTCTGAACTGAGCAATTGAACATCATTGCCAGAGGTGCAGCACCACTTAAAGAATAGCAGCCTGCCTTGTGGGTTCCTTATCCAGCTACACCAGCAGGCAGTCTTGCAATGCATCCACAGGGACTGACTTTTGGAGCTCCTGGACCCTGGACTTACTCAATCATTATCTGTCAGGTTTAGATCTCCCACCACCACCACATCTCCCTTTGGCACCCTCCTTTCTAGTTCTGCCCCTAGCTCCTTATCTCTCTTCTCCTTTACATATGTACTCCGTACTGATGCCAACCTCACCAAATTGGGATCAGTTCTCTAGTAACTGAACAGAGACTGATTGCGATCAGTGGCTTATGCAATCCTGAGTCTCACACAATCAAGCAAAGTCTACCCAGTCCACAAACTGGAGTTCTTGGTGCTGAAATGGGATATTTTGAATCAGTTGGAGAAGTATCTGTATGAGGCCAAAGTGACATAGTGCACCGACAGCTACCTGCTTATCTACATAGAGACAACAGTGATATTCGATGCTGTTAGGCATGTGCTGCTATCAGCTCTCACCACATATGACTGCAGTAATGAATTCCTCCCACAGAAGTCTCAAGTAGATGCAGATACCTTGTCATGACCTACACCCCCTTAAACTCAAGTGTCCACAGAATGGAACACTTATACCAGCAGATGTAGTGAAGACCCAACATGTCCCAAAACCATGGCCATTTATAAACATACTGTAGCTTGCAAAAATGAATAATACTTAACTAAGGGTAACGACGGTGATGAGGTGTCCAGTAACAACTGTAGTTTCAGAGAACTGTTAACAGAGTCAATGCTTAGATCTTCACAGCCTTTTATTAAACTCAAAGAATGACAGCACAAAAGCACTGAGGCAAGAGTTACACTGAAAAGGCATTGGCAATAAATCTAGGTTTCATAGAAATGTGTTATTTTTATGAAACCTATATACTCTTGCTTCATGCAAAAAACAGTCTAAATTATTTTATGGTAATTTGCATTTACACACTTTGGGAATATGTGTAATTTGACATTTCTATGAAACTTGGCTTTATTGCTAATACTTTTTCCAGGTAACTCTTGTCTCAGTGCTTTTGCACTCAGGACTTTGACTTTCAGATTACTTTCCTATTTTGGGCTCCACTGTGACCCAAACCGGTAGCCCAAAATATATGACTAGTTCATTCTGACCCTCAGTGGTTACAGACAAAGCACACTGATGAGTCCTATGTAGGATGCAACACATGTATGTATTTTTTGTTTTCAGTCTTTCCAGAGTATGTGAGAGACCATATGGTACCATACACTCGTGTTTTAAGCTGAACCAGTCCAAATGTTTTCATGGTGATTTGCATGTGCTTCCTATGATGCTTTGCATTATGTGGCTATCTGTAATTTTACATTTTTATGAAACCTGGCTTTATTGCCAATTCCCATTCTGGGTAACAATTGCCTCAGTGTTTTTTTTGTGGTCCTTTGAATTTTAAGTAGAAACACAGAAACACAGACCATGACAGCAGAAAAAAGACCAGAGGTCCATACAGTCTGCCCATATTCCCCATAATCATTGGAAGCTTACCTGGAACCTATTGTTCCTCCAGAGTACTAACCCTTCCCATCCTGTCCCCATTCTCCTCCCTGGTCTTGTCCCTGTGGGTGACCACTATTCCCTTCATTCTATCCCATGCCTGCTTGCATCCCCTGACTTTATTTGTACCCACCAACTTGGCTGACAGACTGTTCCAAGGTTCCATCACCCTTTCCATAAAGAAGTACTTCCTCATGTCCCTCCTGAACCTACCCCTGCTAATTTCCACTCATGGCCACGTGACCTTGAGTTGGTTTCCAGGGCAAATAATTCCCCACAATTTACCTTGTTAATTCCTTTAAGGAACTTGAAAGTCTCTATCATATCTCCCCTCTCTTTTCTGGTTTCCAGTGAGTACATATTTAGTGCCTTTAGACACTCCTCACAGGATATGCCCTGCTGGCCCTAAATCATTTTTGTTACTCTGCACTGTACTGTTTCCAACCTATCCTTATCCCTTCTGAGGTGAGGAATCCAGAATTGAGTGCAATACTCTAGGTGAGGCCTCACCAGGGATCTGTATAGAGGAAGTATTACCTCTTTTCTTCTGCTATTAATACATCTCCTGATATAACACAGCATCCGGTTAGCCTTGCTATAGGCCTTGTTGCACTGGCTTCTTTGTTTAAAGGAGTTATTGATGATAACTCCTAGATCCTGTTCTTCTTCTGTAGTGCTAAGTCTCACACCATCCATCCAGTACTCTGTCTTGTGGTTCCTTTTCCCTAGCTGCATTATCTTACTTTCCAGATTTACTAGATTATTTTCCAGTTTAAGACTCCACCATGACACAAACCAGTAAGACCAAATACATGACTGGTTCATCCTTCCCCTGAGCTGTGACAAGCATGGCATACTAATGAGTCCTGTCTAAGATGAAACATGTCTGTGTCTTTTGTTTTCAGTCTTTACAGAATGTATGAGAGACGATTTGGCACCATATACAGTCAAGCTGGTCACGATCAAGCCCAAACCTGCAGAATTCTCTAGTAGAGTTACTGCAGGAAACAATGCAGTTTCAGTGGGAGTTAATCCCTTTTGTCATGCAGGGAAACTGTGACACTGCACTTCATCCTAGCAGGCTTCACTGTACTATCCCAGGTTACACACTCTTCAAAAAGACCAGGAGGGAATGAAATGGGGGCAGGTGTGAATTGTATGTAAGGAGGGAATCTGTGCAACATAAAGCAGAGGCCCTATAGGTCACCCTGGAGCAGGGAAAAGGCCCCCCTCTGGGTGGGAGTTATCTACAGACCTCCAGCCCCAACCCAAGAAAGTGAAATCAACAAAGAGCTCCTAGAAGCCATCTTAGTGAAGGTGGACGGGGGTAAGTTGTTGCTTGTTGGGGACTTCAGTCTGTCAGATGTGGATTGGACCTCATACACAGCAGCCACAGACTGGAGCAGAGAATTCTGTTCACACTGCTGGGGGCAAGTCTAAATCAGCTGGTAGACTCACCCACCAGAGACAAAGCAACCCTGAACCTGGTGCTCACAAACAGCAACAGGATTTCAGATGTTCATGCGGCTATCAATCTGGGGACCAGTGACTACAGGTCAGTCTGGTTATCAGTAAATAAAGAGGAAGGTGAAAGTCACACAAAACTCAAGATACTTGATTTCAGGAAAGCAAACTTTCCTGAAATGAAATCCAGGATCAAGATGATGTTTGACATCAGTAACAAGGAAGATGCAGAACACTGCTGGGAGAATTTAAAGAATGCCTTAAATACAGTCACTGTGTAATGCACAAGACAAACCAGCAAAGCCAAAAGAAGGAAGAAACTTCTCTGATTCTCCAAAGGGGTAGCAACCAAGATCAAGGGAAAAAAGAGGGCTGTTAAGCAGTACAAGGAAACAAAAGGAGAAACAGACAGGGAGGAATGTAGGAGCAAATTCAAGGACGCAGGAAAAGCAATTTGGATAGCCAAAGCCTAAACAGAGGAAAGAACAGCACAGAGGATTAGGAAGGGAGACAAAATTTTCTACAGGTATATAGGAGAAAAAAGGAAGAGTAAAGGGGGAACAGTCCAACTAGCAACAAGGGACGGCCAGCTGTTAGAGAAAGATAAGACAAAGCAGAGCTGTTAAACAAATTCTTCTGCTTGCAGTCTTCACAATAGAAATCCTTGGCAAAGGACCTACACTAAGTAAGACAGAGCAGGATAGTGGAGGGGCAGACACAAGCCCCTTCATGAAAGAGAGGGTCTTAGAAGAGCTAAGCAAACTTAAGGTGGATACAGTCATGGGGCCAGATGGTATCTACCCCTGAATACTAAAAGAGCTTCAAGAAGAAATAGCCACACCACTAGCTGAGCTGTTCAGTCTATCTCAGGAAGGCAGCAGAGTACCTCAAGACTGGAAAAGGGCAACAGTTGTGTCCTTGCACAAAGTGGTAGCAAGGAAGAGGTAGGAAACTGCCACCTAGTCTGCCTGACCTCTATAGTGGGAAAAACTATGGAGACATAACTAAAGGAGAGAATAGTTTACTACCTAAAGGAAACTGAAAAACTCGACCCCAAACAGCATGGCTTCGCAGCAGGGTGCTCGTGCCAAACAAACATGATTGATTTCTTCAATTGGGCTACCAGAACAGGGGACCAGGGTGGGGTGGTGGACATGGTGTACCTAGACTTCAGCAAGGCCTTTGACACCATTCCCCACAGAAGACTTCTTAACAAATTAGAACACATAGGAGCCAGACAGAAAATAGTAAACTGGATTGGAAACTGGCTGCAGAATAGGAACCAGAGAGTTTTAGTCAATGGGGTATTATCAAGGGAGGGAGATGTTATCAGTGGTGTTCCAAAGGGATCGGTGCTGGGTCCAGTCCTCTTCAACATATTCATCAGTGACATCACTGATGAACTGGAGGGTGAGGTTTGCCTGTTTGCAGACAATACAAAGCTCTGCAACAGGGTGGATACACTAGAGGGAGCATTAGGTATGGAAGCTGATCTAAGGAGACTGGTGGAATGGTCCAGAAATTGGCAGTTAAAATTTAACACCAAAAGGTGTAAGGTAATGCACCTGGGGAAGTGGAACCCAGGAAAAAGGCCTAACGGTCTTTTGTGTCTGCTCGTTTAGTCAGCCCCCACCCTAGGAGCTTACCTTGCTGCCCCTCTCGCCCTCTCTGGCTTCTCCCTTCCCAGTCCTGGATATTCCCACTGCGCAGGACTTTGCTTCCAGAACCCATCCCCTGTACCTGTCCCAGCCCCTCTTGAACCCCTCCACTGTCTCTGCCTCCACCAGCCCACAGGGCAGCACATTTCATGGCTCCACCACCCTCTCAGTGAAGAAGCACCTTCTTCTTTTTCTCCTGAATCTCCCCCCCCAGCTTCCACCCATGCCCTATAGTTGCCCCCTTTCCTTCGGAGCACCCTGACTGCTCCTTCCTATTTAACCCTTCATGTACTTGAAGACTCTATCATGTCCCCCGGTCCCTTCTCTTTTCCAGTGTGTACATATTTAGCTCTTCAAGCTTCTCCCCATAGGTCCTGCCCCCCAAGCCCCAGATTATTTTGGTTCCCCTCCTCTGGACCCTCTCAAGGAGTTCAATGTCCCTCTTTAAGTGTGGTCTCCAAAACTGTACACAGTACCCGAGATGCGTCCTTACCAAGCAGTTATACAGGGGGAGTATCATTTCCCTCCTTCTGGAGGTGATCCCCCTAGCGATGCATCCCAGCATCCTGTTGGCCTTGGCCATTGCCCTCCTACAAGTCTCAGAGTTGTTCATCTTGACATCCACCACCACCCCCAGGTCCCTCTCAGCCATTGCGACTTGTAGCATTCCTCCCCCCCCCGGGTGTACTCTTGGCCTGGGTTTCTGGCTCCCAGATGCAGTGCCTTGCATTTCCCTGCATTAAACCTCAGCTTCCACTTTCGAGACCACCTTTCCAGAGCCTCCAGATCCCCCTGTAGGGCCACCCTCCCCTCCTCCACATCCACCACCTCCCCCAGTTTTGAGTCATCCGCAAAGAGACTCATCTCACTCCTGATACCCTTCCTTATGTCAGAGATGTAGGCATTTAACAGGAGGGGCCCAAGGACTGATCCCTGAGGGACCCCACTATGACCCTCCTTGGGGATGAGACTATCCCGCCAACCACGACCCTCTGAGTCTGGTCCTGGAACCAATTACCTATATATCTGATCATCTGGTTCCTGACCCCCATTTCTCCCAGCTTATTCAGCAGGCCTCTGTGAGGAACAGAGTCAAATGCCTTACTAAAGTCAAGCTAGAGAACGTCCACCGGTCTACACAGGTCCAAGGCTCTCATCACCCAGTCATAGAACTCCACAAGGTTTGTCTGACATGATTTCCCCGGGATGAATCAATGCTGCCTATTGTCCAGCACTCTGACTTTTTCAGGTCCCCCCCAGCCTCTCTTTGACAATGCCCTCCATCACCTTGCCCACCACTGATGTCAGACTGACGGGCCTGTAGTTCACTGCCACCTTCCTTGATCCCCCCTTGTGGATAGGCACTATATGCACCACCTTCCAGTCCTGGGGCACTCACCCTGTCCTCAGAGAGATGCTAAAAAAAAGTTCCTCCGGGGGTTTCGCCAGGACATCCTCTAGTTCCTTCGGCACTCTAGGATGTAATTTATCTGGCCCCGGTGCTTTCTCCATCTTAAGGGACCTGAGGGCTTCCCTCACTCTCTCTGCCATGATTTCCACCTCCGCTACCTCATTCCCCCTGCTTTGCCTTCCCCTCTCCTGCCAGTGATGGCCCACCCTCTCCCCAGACCCTACAATCGGCAAGGGTCCTCCCCCTCAGTTTCACCATCTCCTCCCATGTATGATGCAGCCCCCCCCATTTTCCTTGGTGAAAACTGAGGTGAAGTAGTCATTAAGTACCTCTGCCTGCTCCCCCATGACTTAAAGGTAGGAAAACAATGTGAAAAAGCAGTGCAGAAGGCAAGTAGTATCCTCAGATACATAGGGAGGGGTATTACGAGCAGAAAGCAGGAAGTTGTCATGCCCCTCAACAGATCCTTGATGAGGCTGCACCTCAAGTACTGTGTCCCATTTTGGAGGCCTGACCTAAAAAAGGACATCGACCATCTGGAGACGGTGCAGAGAAGGGCCACAAAGATAGTGCAGGGGGCTACATCACAAGCCATATGAGACAAGACTCAAAGAGTTGAATTTATTCTGTCTGGAACAGAAAAGAAATGGGGGGACATTATAGAAACATTTAAGTACGTCAAGGGAATTAACAAAACTCAAAAAGAAAACCTCTTCCAGGAAAATAGGGTGGCGTGTACAAGAGGGCACAACTTGCGTCTGGTGAGAGGCAAGTTTAAAAGTAACTCTATAAAGTACTTTTTCACTGAGAGAGTGATAGACCCATGGAACAGCCTGCTACAAGAAGTGGTGGCATTGAAAACAGTAAGGGAATTCAAACTCGCTTGGGACAGGCAATGGGAGCAACTTAGGGAAAAAATATAATTGGAGGTAGCCACTTTGGGCAGACTAGATGGACCACACGGTCCACATCTGCCGACCCTGTCTTATGTTCTTATGTTCATATACTCATGCTTAAAGTGGAACCAGTCTAAACCATTTCAAGGTGATTGGCATGTCCTTCCCATGATGTCTTGCATTATGGTGATATGTGTAATTTTACACTTCTACTAGAATTATTATTAGGAAAAAAACTCAGCTGCCAAAAATGACTTGAGAGGGGGTAGAATTGTATTAGACAAACTACTACTTTCCAGCACATTATAGCCAAGATGGGTTATGAGAAGATTTTTAGCCATAGATAAACAGATAATGCTGCTATTGTGAAACACTAAGGATATCAAGTCATGGAAAAGACTCCCAACCCACATGTAAAAAATATTAAAAAGTGTGAGAAACTTGTAGTTGGGGAATCCATTGTTCTCCTCCACTGGTATAAAAAAGGGAAAGAAAAGAAACTGGGTCACTATTGAGCCTGCAGTATGTGTCTACATTCAAGTCCTGAAATGTTCTTTGAAATGGGTATATTGGAATCCCCCTCACCAATGAGTAGTTGGTTCAACTTTTGAAAAGACTTGTGTCAAATGGGTTTTGATGGTACTCTCTGTGTAGATGTGGCAAGTGCTGCAGTCACAAGCGCCAGTACAGATACTGCATATTGGTTTGTGCAAATCATTCTCACCACCTCCTATACAGACATATTCGTTTCTATAAATCACTCTGTAGATGCAAAATAAACATTTTATTGTCAAGGAAGCATGTGGGGCTTATCTACAGACAAGCAGAGTCAATGACAAAACTATACATTTAGATTTCACTGTTGGGCTGAATTTAGTTGTATACATATTTTACCTCAAGACTGGATTGACTTGCTGCCCATTGTTTGTGCAAGAACACAGCATGACAGGGTTAGATAAGACCATGTCCCATTTGTTATGCAGAGAGAGTTAAAAGCAATGATCTATTGTATCCTCTCCTATTCTGCCACTTGTCTGTCTCATACCTGTCTGATAGCAGAATCAATTTTTTCTTGTGGCACCTAAAAATTGGCTACTCTGATGGTCCCTGTTTCCTCGCAATCTCCATTCCTTCACTTTCTGTTTCTATTCTTCCTTTCTCCCTTTGATTCTCTGTTGCAAACAAGATATCTGTGAATCTTTATGTAAAAGTGGGATCCCTTGGTTTGCAAATATATATAATTATATTGCTGAAATGATTGCAGAAAACTATTTGGGTTTATTAGAAAAGATTTAATTCTAGAACTAAGGGGGGTTGACCTTGAAATGCATTTTGACCTCTTCAAGCTAGTTTACAGAATTGTCAACAGGAAACCAGCTCTGGGATACAATGCATTATTTGGATGCACTTGTTAAGACTACTGTAGATGTGCTCTTCATGCTGGCCTCAGGAAGGGAAATGACAAAGTTTTGATAACAACAGGAGATGTAACTTGCAACAATGGGATGCAGAGTTTGACCTGCCAGACAAAAACGCCTGATATAAATGGAGCAATGTTTTTTAAGAGGGAGACTCAGATGGAGGACTTTTCTGTTTATACTACCTTTATGAAGAGCTATCCTGTACAATTTTGTTTTCTATTTTATTGTTATTGATAATAATAAAATGCTACTTACGATTTTTATAACTTCTCCTGGCCTGCCTATGCTTCCTGGCTATACCTCTAAAATGCATACACACACACACACACACACACACACTTGTTTCTTAGTTCTCTGCCAAAAGGTCCAGCATCGAAGATTCAGTGAAATAAAAAATACCTCTCAAGAAGACTGTTGTGTCCTCCCTCCGCTCCTTTTGCAGGGCCATCAGTCCCAAACTGTATAGCTTCTCATATCTTTTCTTAGTCCAGTTACAGGCTTAATTTCTTTTAATACCACCTGCCTAAAACTTTCTATAAAACCCATGCATTCAATGTTTGTAAGATACAGTATATGGCTTTATACAATTTTGCTAAACAGAACTAAGGAGCAAATCACTTGTTCAACTACTGTATATCAATATGGAACGCCCATCATAATTACAGAATTTAAATTTCTCAGCATATACAGTATGAGGCAAACAGTATGCATTAAATGGAGAAGTCTGACAAATTGATCATAGTGCAAGTGAATAGAAACAGAGAAACATAGACTTTGATGGCAGATAAGGACCGCTTGACCCACCTAGTCTTCCCATTTTCCTACCTACAAAATAAGCTGCAAATCTTATTTAACCAACACCCTGTTTCTTCCTACCCCCCCAAATTGCCTTATGTCCGTCCCATGCATTCTTGAATTCTTCCACAGTTTTAGACCCCACAGCTTCCTCAGGAAGGCTGTTCCATGCATCCACCATGCTCTCTGTGAAAAAATACTTCCTCACATTGCCCCTGAGCTGTTCCCCCTCTATCTTCAAATTGTGTCCCCTTGTTCTTGCACATCTCTTTTTCTGAAAGATGCTACTCTCTTGGACTTTGTTGATTCTACTGATGTACTTAAAAGTTTCTATCATGTCCCCCCTCTCCTTCCTTTCCTCAAGGGTATACATATTAAGTTCCTTTAGTCTCTCCTCATATAGCTTCTCTTGCAGATCATGCACCATTTTAGGTGCCCTCCTCTGGACTGCCTCCATCCTGTCTATGTCCTTGCAGAGATGGGATCTCCAGAAATGGACACAGTACTCCAGATGGGGTCTCACCAACTGTCTGTACAGAGGGATAACAACTTCTTGTTTTCTGCTGGTGATGCCTCTCCCTATACATCCCAGTATCCCCTCAGCCCTCCTACCTGCCTTCTCACATTGCTTGCTAACCTTAAGGTCATCAAATATGATTACCCCCAGGTCCCTTCCCAATTTTGTTGTTGTTGCTACCTGCCCCCCATTGTGTACTCTTCCCCTGGGTTTTTGTTTCCCAGGTGCATTATTTTGCACTTCTTTGCATTGAATCCAAGCTGCCATATTTCTGACCATTCCTTCAACCTTGCCAAGTCCCTTCTCATCCTTTCCACACCTCCCTGTGTATCAACCCTGTTGCAGATCTTTGTGTCATCTGCACAGAGGCATACTTTTCTTTCCAGAGCCTCTGCAAGGTCACTTATAAAGACTTTAAAAAGGACTGGACCCAGTACTGAGCCCTGCGGTACCCCACTAGTAACCCCCCTTTCTTCAGAGTGGACTCAGTTTACAATTACCTTCTGTGTCCTGTTGTAAAGTCAATGTTTTATCCAAACCACCACCCTGGGACCCACTACCAGGCTGGTTAATTTGACTATTAATCTTTTGTGTTGGACTATGTCAAATGCCTTGCTAAAGTCTAGGTAGGTCATGTTCACAGCCCTTCCCTGGTCTACTACGTTGGACACCCAATCAAAAACATCAATTAGATTTGTCTGACATGACCTTCCCGCTGTGAACCCATGCTGCCTTGGGTCCTATGTCCCACTGGCCTCTAGGTATTCAGCAATTCTTTCCTTCAGAAGTGATTCCATCACTTTCCCTAACACAGAGGTCAACTGACAGGTCTGTAGTTTCCTGCCTCTGTCTTGGTCCCACTTTTGTGAAGGGGAATCACATCAGCCTTCCTCCAGTCCTCAAGTACCACACCATCTTCCCATGATTTGTTAGAAAGGGTAGTTAATGGTGTCACTAGTTCTCTCCTTAATTCTTTTAGAATTCTGGGGTGAATTCCATCAGGCCCCATTGCTTTGTCCACCTTCAGTTTTAGGAGTTCTTTCAGAACCCTTTCTTCTGTGAAAGGACTGGAATCGACCCCCTCTCTCCAGAGTGCTTCTGTTAATTGGATTAGGCACCTTCACCTCCTCCTTTTTTGTGAATACTGAGCAGAAGTATTCGTTCAGTATCTCCACTTTTTCACTGTCCTTGTCTGCCCACCCACTTGTCTATTGTATTCAGCCTCACTATCCCTCCCTTTGTCTTTCTACGCTCCCTGATATACCTACAAAAGATTTTATCCCCCTTCTTAACCAAGTTGGCTATCTTATCCTTAGTTTGGGCCTTTGCTATTCTGACCGCCCTTCCTGCTTCCTGCTACCTTAACTGGTACAGTTCTCTGTCCTGCTCCTTCTGTGTTTCCTTATACTTCCTAAATGCTATCTTTTTCTCCCTAACCTTCACCGCCACCTCTTTTGAGAACCATAGTGGCTTTTTCTTTCATTTTGATTTGTTTATTTGCTTCACACAAAGGCTTGTTGCCTCTGTGATGGCAGTTTTGATGTTTCCCATTGTTGTTCCACCCCTCCTTCTACCCTGTTTGCTAGTGCTTTTCTAAGCACTTCCCATCTTGCCAAAGTCAGCCCTCTTGAAGTCCAGAACCCTCACTTTGTATGGCTTGACTCTGTAGCTGAGTTTATCATTAACCACACTGTTTGGTGGTCACTTGTTCCCAGATGGCTTCCCACTTCTAGATCTGAGATCCTCTCACTGTCCCCATTTGAGAGTATGAGGTCTAAAGGTTCCTCCCTCACAAGTGGGTTCCAAAACTAGCTGTCTGAGGCATGCCACCTGAAGGGCATCGTGAATGGCCCTGCTTTTGGATGTGGCTGCAGCAAAGGTGCTCCAGTTAACATCTGGCATATTCAGGTCCCCCATCAACAATACCTCCCCTTTCTCTGCCATCCTAGGGATGCCTTCTATCATATCCTTGTCCATTCTCTCCCCCTGACATGGGGTCTGCATACAACCCCTGTGTGGATTGTGGTGCCATTTCCAGTCTCTAAGGTGACCCACAGAGCTTCCTCTACTCCCTGTTTACTCTTTTGTTCAGTTGCTTTTATCCCTTCCCTTACATAGAGAGCTACTCTGCCCCCTCTTCTCCCTTCCCTGTCTATCCTGTAGGTTGTGTACCCTGGGTATGTTAACATCCCAGTCATGGTTCTCTGTGTACCATGTTTCTGTGACTGCTGTGATATCCAGGCATCCCTCTTCCATCAAGGCCACCAGTTCAGACAGCTTGTTGCCCAGACTACGGACATTGGTACTCATTACCCTCCATTTCATGTTGGCCTTACCCTTTTTTCCCCATCGCTGTCCACACTGCATTTGTCATTTTCTCCATTTACCCCTGCACTTCTCCCTATCGACATCTCTATCTTGGTGTTTACCTCACTTACTACCCTGATTATTTTGGGCGGGCTAGGATTTCCCTGCTCCTTTCCAGTGCCTCCCACCTTGGCTAGTTTAAATGCTTGCCAATGAAGCATTTAAATCTATCACCTAAGATCCTGGTTCCCCTTCGGGACAGATGCAGACCATCATGCCAGTATAGGCCTGCATCACTCCAGGTGGACCCCCAGTGCCCAATGAAGCCAAATCCCTGAGCTCTGCACCAGTTTTTCAACCACTGATTGAATCCCATGGTGTGGAGCACCCTAGCCTCACCCATGCCATAGACAGGCAGCACCTCCGAGAAGGCTGCCATGCGTGTTACTTGTCTAAGGCCTCTCCCCAACTCCACAAACTCTTCCTGCACTGCTCTGATCCCTTCCTTAGTCAGGTCATTTGTCCCTAGGTGGACAATGACATCCAGCTTCCTCCCCTGTGCAGCTGCTCTGGTGATCCTGAGGATTCACTCCCTGTCCCTCTAAACCATGGCACCAGGCAGGCACCTTACATCCCTCTCCCCTTCCTCCCCCAGTTCTACCTTCCTAACAATGGAGTCCCCCACCAGGAGTTGTTTCCTTCCCCTGTGGGGTCCCATGCCACCCTCTTATGGGCCTCCTTTGTGGAGGTTCCCAGCATCCTCCTTGGTCTCCACTGTGGGTGTCTCCATCGAGGAACCACACTTTGCCAGAATGGCATATGAATTGTGGAGAGGTACGACTGGAGGGATGTGCCTCTGTTCCATCACCCTCACCCTCCCTGAGCCCACTGTGGTCCAACCGCTCCTCTTTCTTGGCAACCTTTAAGGCAACAGCAGTGCCTCTGGTGGTCCCTGGGAGGGAAAGAAGGTCCCCCAAATCCTGGCCAAGTCAGCCTGGAGATGAGCCACCTCCTCCCTCAGCCCAGAGAGGTGCCTGCAGATGGGACAACACCACATCCTCCAGAATGTGTCCAGAAAGACTGCTGCTCCACAGCCACTGCACTGCACTGCACCACTCCCATCATATCTTATTTCTGGCCCCATAACTGTTGTTTGGGATTCTTAATCTTTCCTCAGTTTGTTTATTTATTTATTTTTTCTCCCTACTTACTGCCTCTTTGCCCTTTGAGCTCCTGATCTTCCTGTTCTGAGACAAGAAAGTCCTATATTTCTCAGTAGTCTCCTTACTTGCTCAGAGTGAGACCTCCTGCAGCTAGAGGGGAAACGGAGAGCTACTCTTTTCCTTCAAGGATGGTGAGTCTTTGGTGGCTCTGTGATCACTCCCTTCCTGCTCCCAAACAGGAAGTTCCTGTTGTCAGTTAAATCCTGTGCCTATAAAAGTAGAACTGGTTGATGGTGGGGGTGGTGGGGAGGGAAGGAGGGCAATACAGTCCCAGCAGAGAAGTTTAGTTATAACAGCAGCTCCTTCCTCCTGGTGTTCTCTGTTCTCTGGCAGAAGCTATCTAGGGCAGTGTTTACCTCTCGCTTTAACCTGGCTTCCTTCTAACTAAGCCACTCCTCCTACTTTATAGCTATTTCTACACTTAGTTAATGGCACATATAACAATTCCATTCAGCCACTTGAGACAAACACCTAGATAACTCTCACAGATAACAAATCACTTCAGCTAACTCAGACAAACTGATCATAGTGCAAGTACATGATTAAATACATAGCATGCAAGGTACAAAATACTGTATGTGAAATGTTCTGTTTTTACAGCCGCATAGTGAGAGCTATGCTGACGTACTGTGAACAGAGGAGGAGAGAATACAGGTGCCATGGAAGGGTGTGACTGGATATTGAATGCAACATAAATGTTTGCTCTTTCCATTGGAGTTGAAGCACATAATGAGTACGTATGAATCAGTGCGCTTCCCCCCGTTCTCCTTAGAAGCAGCAGCACCTGGCTGATGTCATGTGGTGGGGGGGGCTCCAGCAGCAGAACTTCTTGAAACAGCAGTAAGTTCAGTAAACAAGCAAGAAAGTGAGCACGAGCCAGGGCTGGGAGCAGCAGGCAGCCTAGAAAAGACAGAGAACACTGCTGAGCCCAAGACAGAGGCAGCCTGCCCATCCAGAAGACACCAAGCGAAAGAGCACCTGAGGCAGCTGACAAGCACTGGAGGCGGCAGCCCATGAATAACTGTCTCTTGATGTACAACAACCTGTTACTTTTACTGCTGGCTGAAGGTTTTATGTGATAAGGGTAATTCACTTATCTTACAGAACACACACTGCGAACAATAAACCGCCTGTTATAAAATGGCAACCAAAATAACATCGACCACCGCAACAGTGACGGTCACTACCCTTCTCACTGGAAAACATAAACAAATGATTTTTATGAGGGGGGCTATGCCCCCCACACCCCCTTTGTGGGGGCAAGCCCTTCACTCCCCCCAACTAAATAATTATTAACTCCAGGGGGACAGACTTAGAAGAAATGGAAAAAAAAAACTGAATCAAAAAAATTTATCCTGCACTAGGACCTGAACCTGGGTCCGCCAGGTTCTTGGGTGGTGTCTCTAGCCAATATGCCAAATGGCCAGCTTGGCAGGGCTAGGCCCAAAACCTTCTTTTATCCTGCTATAGCAAGTGTAGCTCCTTGCTACACTCGCCATAGAGGATAGTTTGATCTCTTGTACCACTCGCTGAAAGTAGAAGCGGTATTATTGAGTCGCTCATATTGAGCCACTTAATTACATTCACTCATTTCACATGATACCCTGGCTGAAGACCAAATGTGACTGATGGTGAGGGGGAGCTACATGCAGCTGATGATACTCTGAGTCAAGTGTAGCTTCCAGGACAGAGAAGTCTGTGAGTGTTGAGCAAGAGGCAGAGACCGGCAGTGTGTCATACCTGTGGAGCTGCCTGAGAATGAAGCAAAATTCCTTAAACTGTCCCAAGTGATAAGACAGCAGGGAGGGAGGATACCTTGAACCAGAAGGGAAGGAAAAGAAAAAAATTCCCCCAATGTAGACAGGCTATCAGATGTGCTGCTGTGACTGAGGAAGCAATATAACAGAGAGAATGTGTGTGGCAAGGCATGGGGACCAGGATTCTTCCTCCTGCCCCAACACACACAGTCCCAACTTTTTCTGTTTATTTTCTCCCACTCCCCCACCTTCACCACCCACCCAGTCAGTTAGAATTAGAAGCTGTTCAGGAAGATTGCAAAGGGACTTACAGTTACAGTCCACTAACCCAGCTGTGTTTACATGATATGGTTCTACCCACCGTCCCAACCCAGTGTATTTATCTCACAGCATGTCTTAGGGATGATGATGTGCAGGGGTGTCCCTGGGTTGTAATCAGTATATCACCCACCTGGTGTGTTTGTCCCTCAATAAATCTCTGAGACCTGGGACCGTGCAAGGAACAAGGGGGCTATAATGTATACCTCTCCCTGAGTGGATCATTTGGGGCTGTGCTGAAGGAGGAGGATCCAAAGGACATAGAGGGGCAGAATAATAACCTTTTAAGTTCTGAAAGCTCTGCTTTACTTCTTGCCCTCTAACCTGGCAGACATAGAAATATAGAAAACAATGGCAGAAGGAGACCAAGGGTCCATCGAGTCTGCCCATGAGTGACATGATTGCCTGGACATGCTAGATTGTTGAGGAAAACCGAAGCTCTGATGTTCATCACAGGGGGAAACTGGTGCTGTACACAGATACTGGTTTAGATTCAGGAAGGGTTTTGAGTTTTTTTTGGTCTGCAGTTCATTAGTTTTTATTTTGTTTCTTTCATATTCCTTTTATTTTAATCCAGTCCTGACCTAGCATTGCCCATCATAAGGAAGCATCAAAGTCAAATAAAGTAAACTTTAAGAGATACTTGGAATTTTAATATGCACTTATTTTCCTGTGGCCTACATTCTCCCTCCCCCAGACTCCACCCATTCATTTTCACTTTTCTTGTGGCTGCATAGAGAAAGCAGTGCTGATGTGTTGTGAATGGAGGAGGAGAGAATATAGGGGGTCTGGAAGGGCTTGACCAGATACTGAATGCATCACAAATATTTGCTCCACACAGTGGAGTTGAAGTACATAATGAGTATGCATGAATCAATGCACTTTCTTTCTCTGTCTCTCTCTCTCTCTTTCCCTCTATCCCACCCCCCCAAAATCCCTTTCCTGCCCAGAAGCTCCCTCTGTGTGCTTCCCACCTTCACCTTCAGTTGCCTGTCCTGTCTTATGCTACTCCCATTCTTGGTTTCCGAAAGCAGCTCCCAGTGCTGCCACCAACCATGTTGGCTGCTTTGATGTCCATTGAGCCAAGAGGGCTCTTTCTGTCACAACCCTCGACTGCTCTGCAAAACAGGAAGCAAGTCTGTAGAGAGCCGCTAAACCAGCACAACATCAGATGCAAATAACCCCTCCCCCCAAAACCAGAAGTCTCCCTAAAATGCTCTCTCTGCCCCCCCAAAAATACCACCCCTGCACTGATGCTCCCTACTTCTGTGTGCTTCTTTCCGCACCCTCCATTACCATCCCTGTCTCATGCTGCCTCCTTGACCTCAGTTTCCATAAGCTGCTCCCAGTATTGCCACCGGCCATAGTGACTCCTTTGAGGTCCGTAAAGCCAAGTGCGCTTTTTCTGTCACAGCCTTCAGTGGCTTAGCAAAACTCTGGAATCAAGTCTGGAGTGAGTTGTTATACAGACATCTCCCTAAAACAATAATAGAACCATAAGAGAAATGTTGGGCTCAAAGTGGGCAGTTTAATCTAGCATTGTGTCAGAGCGACACCTCTGCAGTGACTCCTGCACAGCACACACACCCCGACAGCAGCCACAGTGCTCATGGAACCACTGCGAAATGCCCCCCACAGCATCAGTATGTGTGCTGATGGTGCACTAAAAAGATGGCCACAGCAACAGTGGTCCCATTTCTGCATCGGAATGGGAGGATGTTGGCAGAGAACATGAAAAGTGACATGGGCCATAAACTGCTGATCGTGGATGACTACACGTACCAGTGGGAGTGGACACCCAGGTACAGGACATATTGGAAGTGCTGTGAATATACTGCAGCACGGTGTGAGCGATGGGCACTGATGGTCATCAGGGCTGCACCCACCCTGTTGGGCACACACAACCATGTACTCAACACTGCAGGGGTTGGGGTATGATGGGTGTGGGCTGCTGTCAAGAAGAGGGCCCTGGACACCAATGAGAGCAGCCAGCAAATCATTGTGGTGTGCTGCTCAGGACTGAAGCCGTGGGGGGCAGCCTTCCCCCCGTACCACTCCTGAAGAGGTCTGCCCAACAGGTGCGGCTAAGCACACAGCAGGTGCCAGTGGACCCTTCAAGCATTGCAGAGCTCACCATCAAAGAGGAATATCGAAGGATGCTGGCAGGTGAGCCCTTCCTTATGTACAACTCCGGGGGCACCACTGAGCATAGGTTCCTGCTGTTCAGCACCATCAGAAACCTGGAGTACCTCTCCCACAGCCCTGCCTTGCTTGGGGATGGCACCTACAAGCACTGTTCTTGCTTCTTCCAGCATCTGTACACCCTGCATGGGGTGGACAGGACAAAAGTACTACCCACCATGTATGTCCTCATGACCAAGGGGATTGTTGCGGCATACACTGAGGTGTTCCAGAAGGTGGCCAAGCTGTGCCCATTATGCGATACATGGCACATGCTGATTGATTTCGAGATGGCCTCTTACAAGGTGCTGCAGAACATCACCCCACAGCTTGAAGTCCTCAGGTTTCCACCTGTGCCAGTGTGTCTGGAGGCAGATACAGCAGCATGCAGAGCTCATGTGGATGTACATTGGTGATGACCTCTGTGCCATGTACCTTCACATGCTGCCTGACCTGACATTCGTGTCCCCCAAGGACATCTGTAAAGGCCCTCACCCCCGTCTTCGATTATTTCAAGGACACCCGGCTGGGCACTCCTGTGCACAGTGGGCATCACCACAAGCCACTACTCCTCATCCCTGCATGGAACTGCCACTTGTCTATCATGGAGGGGATGTCACACACAAACAATGCCATTGAAGGCTGGGCAAGGCATTCAACTCCCAGCTGGGCGTGGTGCACCCCACCTTGTGGTGGTTCCCTAAAGTTCTGCGGAGGGGAACAGCAGCTGATGGAGGTCAAGCTGCAGCAGGTTGTGTCCTGCCAGGCTGTTGGGAGGTCCCTTAAACGGTGGAGGGAGAGTGCCAGGTGGCTGGTCAAATCTGTTCATCAATATGGTAGCTGGAGTCACCAGGACTACCTTATGACACTGGTACTGAATATCTCCCTCCAGGTCTAAGCACAGGGGGGCATGAGGGGCACATGGCTCCTGACCCTTGTGTGGTGTCCCTAGCTGCTGCCTGTCCATGTGTCCATGGTGTGGGGTCTTGTGTTTGGCTACAGTCTGTCCATGGAACATTGTGTGTGTCTTTGCCTGCAGGACTGCCTGACCTGCCATCTGTTGCCGCATTGCTGTCCACCGTAGTCCTCTACACTGCCTGTTCAGTCTGCCAGTTGCCTGTTGGTTCCTGCCATGGTGTTGTGAGGGGGCACCTGATGTTGGGTAGCTGTCAGTGGTGTCTGTGCATGGTGCACTGTTCTGTGGCTGGTCATGTCGGTGGCTTTCAGGGAGTGCATGTGGAAGCTTGCATCGGGATTCCGACCGTTAAGCAGGTATGTGTGGGAGTTGTTTGCTGTGTTTCCCCAGTGTCGATGTGGGGGATGTCAATGCATTCACCATCTCTGTTCACTGTTCTGTGGGGCTTCCTTCTGTCTCACACTCACCTCCACCACCCCCCATCCTTGGTATCTTTTACCAGCTCCTAGTGTTGCTGCGCATAGCAGCTCCTTTGATATCTGCAGAGCTGAGTGGGCTCTTTCTTTCTCAGCCCTCAGCAGCTCAGCCAGACTTTGCCAGCAAAAGACCCCCAACTGTTAATAGACTCCCATAGATTGTCAACTATAGACTGTATGACTTCCTCTCCTCTGATTTCCTCCCTATTCCAGTCTGGTTTTAGGAAAGATCATTCCACCATCTCCTCCATGCTACATATAACTGATCATATCCTCTCAGGCCACATTATGGCACTTATGCCAACCATCTTTATTGATCTGGCTAAGGACCTTGACTCGGTGTCTCACCTTCTCCTTCTAGAAAAACTGGGTTCTACTGGCCTCTCAGCTTTTGCTGGCAATTGGTTCTGTTCTTATCTCATGAGCCATCTTTAGTCAGAACAGGTAGGTGTTGCCCAGTAACCGTCTCATCCTATTCTGATAGGGGGGCCCACAGGGCTCTATCTAGGGCCCCATACTCTTCCATCTTCTTCCATGACCTCCCTTCAGCCTGTGCCAACTCACATATTCACAAGTGATATACACTTCTGGTCCCTCCACCACTGACATAGAAGGTCTGCTTCAGCAAGACTTCCATATTGTCTTAAGATAGTTCCAGTAAAATCAGTTTTGGGTCAATGATAAAAAAATGGCGTCCATGACTTTTGGCACCAGTCACAAACTGTCCAAACTTACATCTCTTTCTGCTTTCTTCACCCTGGATGGCTCTCCACTTGAAGCCGTTCCTTCCTTCAAGTACCTTGGTGTGTGGCTTAACAGCAAGCTGAACTTCTCTGTCCACATCAATGCCACCCATGCCAAGCTCTAGCCTAAGTAGGTATAAACTAGTAGTGTGGCACAGAAACACCATGGTGCTGGGCAGGGCCACCAGCCCACAGACTGAACATAAGAAGCAAGTACCCGCACTCAAAAAACTACAAGAGAGTTCCAAATTGTAGTTAAATTATTTATTCATTTATCCTCCTGGTAGGCAAAACTATGCTCTGATCTAAACTTGGTGCCTTGTACTGAAATAAAGATAGTCTTTCCCTGCAGGTTGGCTGAGAGCTTGTCATCAAAATCGTTCTCCCTGTCTTTGGTTATATGGATGTGGTCTATGGGTCTGTCCCTCCACCTCCTTAGCCAGATTGGATACCGTATGTAACTCCTTCTGCCACTTTGCTACCAACTCACCCTTTTGTACTCATCACTGCTCACTCTACTCATCACTATCTATTCTTCCCCTTCCATCCCATTGTCAGATGTACCGTATCTACTTTGTATCCAAATACTGGTTTGGGTCCCTTCCCTCCTACCTTTCATCACTACTGTTCCTTGTTTCCTCTGCCTCATGTTCCCTCTGCCACATGCTACTTCCACTTCAAGGAACATTACACCTTTGCTTTGCCACATCCCTGGACCTTGGCTGGCCAATCAACTTTTACCTATTGTCTCCCTTCTCTCTGGAAGCAACTTTCCTCTTCCCTCTGTTTCGACACCTCCCCTCAGATATCAGCTGAGACTTCTCCCCTTTCACCCTTGTTCCTGTTTCTCCTCTCCTTAACAGTCAACGTACACCTGTTGTAGTGCTTAACCACCAGTTTTATTTATCTGATCATTATGCATTTTCTATGGTCTCTGTTAACCATGACTTTGAACTCTTTTTGTAAGACTGTATTTGTCTAAGCCATGATTTGTTTTGACCCTTTATTCCTGTCCCCTTGGGTCACACCAGCAAACAAGCCTCAGCTCAGTGTGCCTTTCCTGGTCATCAGTTTTCAAATAAATAAATAAATAAACTGTCAGTCTCTGTAAAAACAAAAGAAAATGGCTAGAAGAGAAAGTCTGGAAGGAGCCATTTAACTTTTCTAAGGAGCTAGAGAAATTTCAACAGCAAGCTGGAAAGATTGATTTACTGAGCAGCAACCCCTTTGCATCCTGTGAAGCCCCCAGGCCCCCCAGTAACTCATTGTCCCAGCAAATAAATTCACTAGCTACCTCCATAGGCAAAGATAAAAAAAATCTTCAGTTGGGAGATGCTATTTCTCTGATATATTGTTCTATTAGTTCTCAGCAACTGATTTATGAGCACAGTTATATGTACCAGCTAAAATCATTCACAGTTTCTCTCAGTGCTTAGTCATGGCACTGTAAATGCTGCTATAGGAGAACTGCAATGTTGTTTTTATTTTAACAGCCTGATTTCTGTTGATAGTGAAAGTGACCTACTGCTGTTTGGAAACTGGCCCATGGCTACTTGTGATCCCGATACAGTGTTATATTTCAGATCCATTACATTCATATAATATATTTTATTTTGTCCTTATTGTGTGCGTAAGTAGTATGTTAACCACATGAAATGTTTTCTCATCTAAGAGGCCTAGCCAGCCTAGGTACACTATACAGTGAACACGCTGATGAATGGGTGAGGAGAAAATCATGTATCTCCAATTAGGATCTAATGTAATACCTGTTCTTAGCTTAAAATACAAGATAATACCAGTTTTAGGGCCATGTTTATTAGCCATATTTAAATGTCATTAGTAATTGGCTACTTTGCCTACCCTTAACATTCACCCAGGCACTTCTCTCTCTCAGACACTTCCTTTTTTTAATCCTACTGTGCATAGGTATTGATCAGTTTAAAGTTCATCTTACCCATCTCCCCTGTCCTTCTTCTTTTATTCGTGTTTCTGACCCCCATTCTTCTTGTTCCTCTCCCCATCTCATACCAATCTCTGCATGGTAAAACTTCTACAAATAAAACAACTCTAATGTAGGCCATTTGTCCTCTAACTATTCATTACAGTCCAAACCAAACCTTTATTCTATAGTCTTTAACAGGTTAATTTATAGCAGCCGTTTTGGCTCTGATCAGAATGCCTTTTTAGTTTCTCTTTCACCATGTTAAATTGCATACTGTCTACACTTTACTTTGTACCGTTCATTGATACTGTGTTTCTTTTTTATTATATCCCCATTCCTTCTATCCTGACTCTCACCTAGAAATGAGTCTTGGCTCAGTGTGCTCTTTTGGTTACCAATTTTCAAATGAATAAATTAATAAAAATAATTTGGGAAGCACAGATCATTGGGCCTACAATGTTGCAACACTGGGTACCCAGACACTACTGTACAAGGGAACATTCCCCATTTACTAATTATAACTGTTTCTCTAGTGAATTACTGGGTAGTGGGTCTCACATTGTCCGACAGTATATAAACATAGACTTTGACAGCAGATAAGGACTGCTTGTCCAAGTCTGCACATTTCCTTACCTACTGGATAAGCTACAGAATCTAGTTAACCAACAGCGTACTTCCTCCTACCCCCACTACAATTGCCTTATGTCTGCCCCATGCATTCTTGAATTCCCTCACTGTTTTTGACTCCACAACATCCTCAGGAAGACCATTTCATGTATCCACCACCCTCTCTATGAAAAAATACTTCCTCACATTCCCCCTGAGCCATCCTCCCTCTATCTTGCACATCTCTTTTTCTGAAAGATGCTACGCTCTTGGACTTTGTTGATTCCCTTAAGGTACTTGAAAATTTCTATCATGTCCCCCCTCTCCCTCCTTTCCTTGAGGGTATACATATTAAGCTCTTTTATTCTCTCTTCATATGGTTTCTGTTGCAGACCCTGCACCATTTTAGTTGCTCTCCTCTGGAATGCCTGCATCATGTTCATGTCCTAGTAGAGATGGGGTCTCCAAAACTGCACACAGTACTCCAGATGGGGTCTCGCCAACTGCAATACAGAAGAATAACAACTTATTGTTTTCTACTGGTGATGCCTCTCCCTATGCATCCCAGTTTCCCCCAGCCCTCCTTGCTGCCTTCTCACATTGTTTGCCTACCTTAAGGTCATCTGAAATGACTGCCCCCAGGTCCCTTTTCATTTTTGTTGTTGCTAGTACCTCCCCCACCATTGTGTACTCTTCCTCTGGGTTTTTGTTTCCCAGGTGCATTACTTTGCACTTATTTGCATTGAATCTAAGCTGCCATACTTGTGACCATTCCTCCAACCTTGCCAAGTCCCTTCTCATCCTTTCCACCCCATCCGTGTATCAACCCTGTTGCAGATCTTTGTGTTGTCTACAAAGAGGCATACTTTTCCTTCCAGTCCCTCTGTAATGTCACCTATAAAGACATTAAAGAGGACCAGTCCCAGTACTGAACCCTGCAGCAGCTCACTTGTAACCCCCCTTTCCTCAGAGTGCACTCCGGTTACTATTATCCTCTGCGTCCTGCTGTCCAGCCAATTTGTTACCCAGGCTACCAGCCTGGGACCCACGCCCAGGCTAGCTATTCTTTTGTGCGGGACTGTGTCAAATGCCTTGCTAAAGTCTAGGCATTCAATTCAATTCATTTCAATTCAATTTATCCTTATTTTTAAAAAGGTGCTATTCCAAATGATCATAAGCACCGGTACACTAAAATTCAATAAATACATACTAAAATCAGCAACACATAAGTCAACTTTAACAAATACAGTCAGGAAAGGCAAGCTCAAACAGGTAAATTTTTTAAGTCATTTTAAAGCCCTCCACAGTCAAGCACTCTCATACCTGACGAGGTAGAGACTTCCGCAGGGTGGGGGCTGCAAACTCAAAAGCCTGAGCCCCAGATGTCTTCAATAGGACCCTGGGAACCTCTAGCAATCCCTTGCTGGTAAAGGGGAGTGGTCAGATGGGTCAGTAGGGATGAAGAAGCTCTTGCAGGTAACTCAAACCCTGTCCATGTAGGGCTTTATAGGTCAGCAAACTGACCTTGAAGGTGATCCGCCACTGAACTGGCAGCCAGTGCAGTCCGTGCAGCACAGGTGTGACATGTGTCAGTGGCTCAGTAGGCAGCACACTCACCTCTGAGGCCGGGAGATCAAAGGGCTGTGGGTTCAGTTCCCACATCTGGCACTTGGGTTAATATCCCAGTACTGACACTGTAGTGCAGCATGAGAGGGGTGCTGCACTTCTGAGGTGCCGTCTTTCAGATGAGACATTAAACCGAGGTCCCATCTGCCTGGATTGGTGGTAGTTCAGGTGGATGTTAAAGATCCCATGGCACTTATCGAAAGAGTAGGGAATTTCCGTGTCCTGGCCAAATTTCCTCATTCACTAAAAAATACCACCAACAGCTTAATCTGGTTCAAGGTCAGTTGGCATTCATCTGTATTCCCCGGTCGTGCCTGAAAATAGGCAGGATTTGTCTAGTGCACTTACCCGGTCAACAAAAACTAAATAAATAAAATAAATTAAATGGCTGAATTGAGACAACTTAGTCAGCAACCTGGCCATGCGTTCTGCACCAGCTGCAAGCAATGGATATCAACCCCCGGCAGCCCAAGGTACAGAGAATTACAGTAATCAAGGCAGGAGGTCACAAAAGCGTGGACCAGAGTTGGAAGATTGTCAGGCAGAACAAGGTGCTTAGTCTGGGTGATATTCCTCAGATGGTAAAAAGAGGTTTTGACAACAGCCAACACCTGAGAACATAGCATCATCCTATCATCAGAAATAATGCCCGGACTAAGTGCCTGCTCAGAGGTCAGCAACTGTCTGCTCCCCCCAACCAAAGCCCAGAGGCCCGACCAGCCACTGACCACTCAACCCAGTGACCTGGGTCCTCTATGAACATCTCAGTCTTGTCAGAATTCAACCTCAAACAGCTGGTAGTAATCCAGGCCTGGATCTCAGCAAGGCAGTTATTAAACACCGAGACCACACTATTCTGTTCAACAACAAAAGACAGGTAGAACGGGGTATGATCTGCATGAAAACCCAGCCCATACCATCTTACAATGTCTCCCAATGGCAGCATGTACACTGCAAACAACATGGGGGACAGCACAGAGCCCTGTGGCACCTCACATGGCAGAGACAATGACTCAGACGAATACACCCGTGACACTACCCTCTGTAATCTGCAAGTGAGAAAAGAATGGAACCATCTAAGGACCATACCAGACAGGCCACAGATGAACCACAGATGCTCCAGCAGCACCCCATGGTCCACGGTGTCAAACACTGCAGAGAGATCAAAAAGAACCAAGATGGAACAGCTCTTCTGATCCCTCACTATCGGGAGATCATTGAGCATCCAAACAAGGGCAGTCTGCATGCTATGCCTCTTCTGAAATCCCGACTGGAGAGGATCGTAAATATCATGGATGGTAAAATGATTCTTCAGCTGCTGCAATTGCACCTTCTCAATAACCTTCCCCACAAAGGGAAGGTTAGAGACTGGTCTGTAGTTAGCAGGACAATCTGGGTTGATAGAAGCTTTTTTAAGGAGGGGTGTCACCACCACCTCCTTCAGGGAATCTGGAAACTTACCTGACTTCAACGAACACCAGACTGTCTCTGCTAGGACCAGGCAGATGACATCAACACACCACACCAGGAGGTGAGTTGGGCCAGGATCCAGACTACAGCAGGTTGACCCTATACTCTGGACAATCTGCATGACCTTCATGATCTCCACCTGGTCAAAGAGGCACCAACCAAACCAAGGAGTACCAATCTACCACCAGCCCCAGCCACCCCCATTAGAATGAGCTGAATGGATTTCAGATCTGATGTCGGCCACCTTATCAGCAAAGAAGCAAGTAAACTCATCACACTATTCCTGTGAAAATGCTCTCCGATCCTGAAGACAGGCTGGATTGTATAGTTTGCCCACAGTTCGAAAGAGCTGAGCTGGTCAATTCTGTACTGAGGCAATCTCATTGGACAGGAACTCTGCCTTCTAATGCAAGATAGCCAATTGGTAGTCCCTATAATGGTCCATCAATCTAAGCCTGTTGGCATCAAAGCCCGATTTCCACCAGCAACGCTCCATCCTTCAAGCCACCCACCTCAGCTCCCTCAAGGCCCCATCAAACCACGGGGATCGAGGACAAAGGGTGAGGGGACAACCCCAGACAGGACCAATGGATAATAACAAGAGGAGGGTCACTCCCAGGGAAGGGTGCTAAGGTCCTAATATTTAAATAACAACTGAAAAGGACCAAGCACTCGGTGCAGTTCATTTGGCAGTTCACTTTGATCAAACATGGTGTAGCCCAGGGAGGCTACCCAGCACCAATGTTTCACGCCCCACACGGGATGCTTTGTCATGGTATGCAGCACCACCAAGTGATGGAATTTGATATTCCCCTTCACCATAAAACTCATATTCATTTTCTCTGCCTACTATTAACATCAATTAGCTGAACTAATTCAATTCAAACAAGGCATGTGCCTTACAATTCATTTAATGAAACAAAGGAGATCTTTGCCACATATGTTATCTTGTTGGAGAGGTTGGGGGGAAGAATGGAAACACCCATATTCTTATACCAGTGTTTCTCATGATTTCTGCTCATTTTCAACCCCTATTCTAGGGATTTCAGTTGCCAGTACAGCAAAAGAATTAAGGAAAGGCAATTTCTTTTATAAATCATCCCATTTTGTTATTTCATCACGTTAGTATAGTAATTTGACCAGTTCTATTTGGTCATTAAGGCCTGATCAATCCAGTGCCCCTAGTCGATATATCCAATATGCCTCCCTGTTTGCTAGTCTGGGCTCAATGTCTACTCCTCTTGGTTCTAACAAAGCTTTGTCAATACCAATAACAAGGGGGTTACGTAATGAGCTATCCCTTGCATTATTAATATGTGCTGCCATTGCATACTTATAATTCTTACTGCCAGTGGCTCTCATGTGTTCTCAAATTTGCTCCTTAAACTTACGTTTAGTTCTCCCCAAACAAAATACCCCACAGCTACATTGTGCCAAGTATATAACATTACATGTATCACATGCTATGAAGTGGAGTATCTTGAACTCCTTTCCATCTTTTGGCCCCTCAAAATTCCTTGTTTTTTTAACTACATTGCAATATTTGCATTGTCCACAGCATGTTCTGCCTGGATTGGGGGACCCAAAAAATGAACTGTTTTGTCCCTACCACTGAGGTCAAACTAACAGGTCTGTCATTTCCTGCCTCTACCTTGCTCCCACTTTTGTGAAGGAGAATCACATCCACCCTTCTCCACCTTCTGTCTACCTTCCCTCCCCTCCCCTTTATTAAGCCTCACTTTCCCTCCCTTGGTCTT
This sequence comes from Neoceratodus forsteri, assembly GCA_016271365.2. Lineage (NCBI taxonomy): Eukaryota > Metazoa > Chordata > Ceratodontiformes > Ceratodontidae > Neoceratodus > Neoceratodus forsteri. The sequence goes on from CM057449.1 coordinate 1,747,132,755, forward strand.
TCTTCGTTCAGTGGGATCGAGGTCTCAGAGTTATATTAAAGAGACCAGTGCCCACTAGAACCTCCTGGGGGATACACCCTTCCCTAAAAAGACAACATAGACCTACTGTATATGTTGTCCTGTAAGTTTTGTTTCTCATAAGACTGTATAACATTCAAAACAACTCATGGACACAGCTACATGGTGGGTGCCAGAAGTCCAATGAACAGCCTAATGCATTTCACACTGGGGGGGGGGGGGCTTTGTCAGGGCCTCTTGTGATCTTGCAAGAAATAAAACTTATAGTGGCAACACATAGCTCTATGTTGTCTTTTTATAGAAGGGTATATCACCCAGGAGGTTGTAGTGATGCTGGTCTCATTATTATAATTGGATTTAATTACTGTGCTCCACGCAGATCCCGTGAGCTGCTTCTCTTTTGTGTTTGCTATCTCAGAGTGTTTTGTGGAGGTGGCAGGCACACTTCATGATTACAATAGGATGTACCCTGTGTGTCTTCGATCTAATAGTTTGTTAAAAGCAGACTCTGTGGAATAAATGCCCTTTGACCTGCATATTATCCTGCTGTAATGTATATTTGCTGTAAAAACACTATTTAAGTTAGGGGTGTGCAATAAATCTATTCTGGGGAGGTGAGTGGTACTTCATCCCAAGGGGTAGTATATCTGTTTGCCATTCACCTCACTAAATTTTCTATGGTTGTAGTACCATATGTTTAAATCTTATTCTTTGGATTATAACTCCCATTCTTACTTTAGAAGATAGCAAACCAGGCCCCTCAATCTTGTCCTAGTCAAGTCTTTACAAAGCAAGGGGTAGCAACTGAGAATGTGTAAAGAGGGGAATGTAAAAGAAAAGAAAATGCAGTCTGTTTGTTCTTTTTATTTTGAAAGACTTTTACTTCTAGGCCTAGATTTTTTTTAGTTAGTAAAGGTGGCAGACATGTTTGTAAAGACAATCAGGAATGTTTGAAAATGGCATTGGTATGGTTACATAGAAACATAGAAACATAGACTTTGATGGCAGATAAGGACTGTTTGGCCCACCTAGTCTGCCCATTTCCCTACCTATTGAATACGCTGCAGATCCTAGTTAACAGACAGCCTACTTCTTCCTACCCCCCCACAAAAATTGCTTTATGTCTGTCTTTGTCTTGAATTCACCTACTTGACCCCATGACCTCCTCAGGAAGGCTGTTCCATGAGTCCACTAGCCTCTCTGTGAAAAAATACTTCCTCACATTGCCCCTGAGCCGTCCCCCCTCTATCTTCAAATTGTGCCCCCTTGTTCTTGCACATCTCTTTTCCTGAAAGATGCTACCCTCTTGGACTTTGTTGAGTACCTTGAGGTACTTAAGCATTTCTATCATGTCCCCCCCTTCCTCCTTTCCTCAAGGGTATACATATTAAGATCCTTTAGTCTCTCTTTATTTGGCTTCTGTTGCAGATCAAGCACCATTTTAGTTGCCCTTCTCTGGACTGCCTCCATCCTGTCTATGTCCTTGCAGAGATGGGATCTCCAGAACTGCATGCAGTACTCCAGATGGGGTCTCACTAACTGTCTGTACAGAGGGATAACAACTTACTGTTTTCTACTGGTGATGCCTTTCGCTGTACATCCCAGTATCCCCCCAGCCATCCCTACTGCCTTCTCATACTGCTTGCTTACCTTTAGGTCATCTGATATGACTACCCCCAGGTCCCTTGCTATTTTTGTTGTTGTTACTACCCTGCCCCATTGTGTACTCTTCCCCTGGATTTTTGTTTCCCAGGTGCATTACTTTGCATTTCTTTGTATTGAATCTAAGCTGCTATACTTTTGACTATTCCTCCAACCTTCCCAAGTCCCTTCTCATCTTTTACTTCCTCCCTTGTGTATCAACCCTGTTGCAGATCTTTGTGCCGTCTGCAAAGAGGCGTACTTTTCCTTCCAGTCCCTCTGCAATGTCACTTATAAAGACTAAAGACATTAAAAAGGCCCAGTCCCAGTACTGAACCCAGCAGTACCCCACTAGTAACCCCCTTTTCTTCAGAGTGGACTTCATTTACTATTTCTCTCTATGTCCTGTTTTCTAGCCAGTGTTTGACCCAGGTAACCACCCAAGGATCCACTCCCAGGCTGGCTAATTTGTTTATTAATCTTTTGTGTGGGACTGTGTCAAACGCCTTACTAAAGTCTAGGTAGGCCATGCCCACAGCATCTTCCCGGTCTACTGCTATGGTTACCCAGTCAAAGAAATCTATTAGATTCACTTGACATGACCGTCCCGCTGTGACTCCATGCTGCCTTGGGTCCTGTGTCCTACTGGCCTCTAGGTACTCAACAATTCTTTCTTTCAGAAGTGACTCCATCATTTTCCCTACCACTGAGGTCAAGCTAACAGGTCTGCAGTTTCCTGCCTCTACTATGCTCCCACTTTTGTGAAGGGGAATCACATCCACCCTCCTCCAGTCCTTAGGTACCACACCATCCTCCCATGAAGTGTTAAAAAGGGTAGTCAGTGGTGTCACTACAGTAGGTCTGCCCTTAGTCCTTTTAGAATTCTGGGGTGAATCCCATCAGGCCCCATTGCTGTGTCTGCCTTCAGTTTTAGGAGTTATTTCAGAACCCTTTCTTCTGTGAAAGGACTGGTATTAATTCCCCTATCCAGAGTGCTTCTATTGATTGGATTAGGTACCGCCCCCTCCTCTTCTTTTGTGAATACTGAGCAGAAGTATTTGTTCAGTATCCCTGCCTTTTCACTGTCCCTCTCTACGCACCCACTCCTCCCCCTGTGTCCTGATTGTCCAATGCAAAGGTAATGAATAGGGATGGCAGATTTAAGACAAGGTGCTAACTAATCAGGATGCTGATTTTCCCTGCCCAGTTTATAAAACAAAATAAATAACACATTTACTTCACAAGCAAAAACAAATGAAGAGGCTTGATTCAGCTTTAACAGTTTATAACATAGAGAAAAATAAAACAAATCCAAAAATCTGCTGTAGACTGTTTTTTATGTTTGCTTGCATTCGTGCACAAAACATTTTGTTAAGATTGGCATTTCAGAGGTGTGCCACTGTCATATCCAATGAAGCTCAGGCTGCAGAGGGCTAAGCAATGACAGCCCAATGATCAACTAGGCTGATCCTGATGTGTTTTTCCTTTTGCAGGCATAAACTTCACATAGTTGAGAGGACTCAACTGCTCCATTCAGAGAGCGGATAACTTCTTTCATCTGCATAAACACACCCCATTGTAGTGTAGCCCCCTCCCCAGTGTCTAGGGGTATGGTGGTGTTATGTCTGTGGGGCAAGAGTGACTACATAGCAGAAAACTCATAACTAGAAAATGGCTGTGTTTACTTAGTCAGACACCTCAAATGTGCGGGGACGCCTTCCACTTGAGATTGCTGGCTACTGCAAAGGGAAGGTAGTTAATTTACTAGGTTTACTAGGTTTTATAGGAAAAAATAAGGCCAAGGCCCTTTAGATTTTCCCCATACAATGTGGGAAAATTATATTACATGGTTCTGGTTTAGCCAAGAGTCGAGACCCTTTTTAAATGCATCAATACTACCAGAATTGACCAGTTCCTGTGATAATTCATTCCAGAGTCTAGGTGTCCTCACTGAAAAGAAGTTAAGTCTAAGGTTGGTTCTGGCTTGAGGGACAACAAGTTGCTTAGCATGACATCTAGGGACAATTCGCCTGGTGGTAGTAGTAAGCCCACACTTGTTCATAAGATCTGGATTTTTTAATAACTTATGTACTAAGAGTAGGTCCCCTCTAGTTCTTCTATTGTGCAGTGAGTTTAAGCCTGTAGTCTGGAGTCTGATATGATAGGGGTTATTTACTAGTCTCTGGACCATCCTGGTTACCCGTCTTTGGATCCTCTTAGTCGATAAATATCTCCCCTAAGATAAGGGCTCCAGAATGGAGACCCATAGTTAATGAGAGGTCTGACACATGCCCTGTAAAGAGGAATCAGACATTGTTCAGTTCTTGTAATGAAGGAGCGCTGAATTTGCCTAAGGAACCCATTAATTGTATTTGCCACTTTTAAACAGTGATCAGTGGATGTAAGTCTGGAATTAACCAATATGCCCAAGTCCCTTTCCTTGTTGGTAGAGTTAAGCAAACTATTATTTATATAGTAATTGTTTTTGGGGTTATGTGTCCCAAAATGCAAAACCACACATTTGTCAGTATTAAATTCCATTTTGTTGTCAATGGCTCATTTTTACATTTTTTGTAAATCTAATTTGAGTGAGTCAGAATCTTGTGTGTTATCCACCAAACCCCCAAGCTTTGAGTCGTCGGCAATATTGACAGGCAACAGTTCATAAATAAGTCCAATGCCCACACAGAATTTAAAAGAATAAAGAATCTATTTAATTTGGTGGGGGCACAAGCCATCCCAGTTACTCCATGGAGCAGGGGGTTCGTGGGAGCCAAAACGCAAGTCCACAGACACAAACAGTACCAAGCAGAATAGTTGTGAAACATGACTGATATGATCTTCCACTAAATTTATTGTCCTGGAGCCGAATTAGGCTTCACAGTGGTAGCAGTAGCACAAACGGTGTGCTGAATAAGGCCATGATACATCCTGATGCAGCTCCTGCCTAAGTCTCTCAGTCTTTTGCTTCTCACATCTGTGCATGGTGGTGCTTTACTGGACACATTTCTCACCCACTTTGCATTTAACCATCACTAAACCAAGGGCAAACAGCAGCCTTGTCGAAACCAGAGCCTGGGCTCCCAACTGCAGCCACAGTCCTGCTGCAGACTGGCAATCGCCGACCACACTACCAAGCCGGGCTGTGTGGGCCAGGGTGGGTAATCACCCCCATGCTGGCTACACTCACTACCCCGCCCTTCTCGCAATCCAACTGCATCTTCCCAATCCCACCAAAACATCCCAATTTATACCACCCATGCCTACCATGACCTCCTGACCTGCAAGCAGTCCCCAGTGGTGATAGAGGTTTACTACTTAAATTCTAGTAAGTGCCCAGAGGGGGCTTATACTTTTCTGCCAAAAAACGCTCACCAACCCCAGTGAATGCTCTGCTCAGTTACCGGAGTGACGACCATGGAGAGGAATGCACACTCCCTTGCCACAGGCCCCACCCAGCACAGCTGGCAACACCACTGAGATGGTGGATTTCCCATAACTCAGATAAACCCCATTACCGATGACTGCTCTACTCTCGTCACGTTACACTGCACTGCCCTAGTGACCCAACCCACCGTACCCATGGATGGATTGCCTAAGCTATGGCTAGATGACAACACCGCTGAGATGGTGGATTTCCCATAACTCAAATAAACCTCATTACCGATGACTGCTCTACTCCCGTCCCGTTACACTACGCTGCCGTAGTCACCGACCCCACTGTGCTCATGGATGGATTGCCTGAGCTATGGTGGTAGCGGCTCTGCCTAAGCTACTTGCTGAAATATTAGAAGCTACTAAATTTAGTGCTGCTGCCATGGTCTGTCAGGCCAAACCATCCCCACAAAACCACCCACCATAACAACAACTGAACAGTTAGAACAATATAGTCCATACTACTAAAATCTGTGAACAGCTTCCAAAGGGCATGGGACAGGGAACAGGGGAGAGTGAGGGTGAGGGGTGGCAGTGGGATGACAAAAGGGAGAGGGGTTGGGACAGCTGCAAACCAGGGGTATTGGCTGCACATTCGAGCAGACTTAGATAGACCGGGTGGTCTGTTTCTGCTGGCACATTCGTATGTTCATGCTACACAAAGTATGGACTACGGTTTATCAAATAACAATAAAACAATGGAATATAAACTGATAACCCTGCCAAAATAGATGTTCTACCCCTTCCCTTAGTTACCGGCACTGCATTGCCAAGTCCATAAAAATTCAATGTCTCTGAACTGTGAGCTAGCAATACCCAGTCCTTTAATCAATTGTGTGCAGAGACATAATGAATGCTGAGGCATAATTGTTCAAATATAAAGTCTCCCTGCAAACAGTTTTTATTTTTATTTATTTAGCTTTTTGTTGACCGGGTAAGTGCACTAGACAAATCCTGCCTATTTTCAGGCACGACCCAGGGGAGGGGGAATACAGATGAATGCCAACTGACCTTGAACCAGATTAAGCTGTTGGTGGTATTTTTACTGAATGAGGGAAATTTAGCCAGGACACCGGGGAAATTCCCCTACTCTTTTTTCGATAAGTGCCATGGGATCTTTAACATCCACCTGAACTACCACCAATCCAGGCAGATGGGACCTCGGTTTAACGTCTCATCCGAAAGACAGCACCTCAGAAGTGCAGCACCCCTCTCATGCTGCACTACAGTGTCAGTACTGGGATATTAACCCAAGTGCCAGATGTGGGAACTGAACCCACAGCGCTCTGATCTCCCGGCCTCAGAGGCGAGTGTGCTACCTACTGAGCCACTGACACTGCTCATTAACTCACAACAAACAGAACAAAAATAGGATAAGAAAAAGGGTTTGTCTCACCTTATATCTGGAGACAATTGTCCTTTCTTGGTTAACATTGCAGTCCAAAATGCAAACAACACGGCATTAGTGTTCAAGTTTGGGGGGCGCACCTTGATCTTGAGTCTCTTCAACAGTCCTGCAAACCAAGTGGGCCTTTACTGTCTCACATAGTAATAATGAGGATCTGGCTTGCCCCTTCCTCCTGAAGGGATCCACACTGATGACATAATATTTGGTCCTCTTCCCTTCAATGTTTTAGACTGGCACAGATGTTTTGAAAAGTGTAAGTCCATCATACAGTATGTGTGTTTAACGCACATTGCTCTTGCATGACTCTGGGCTTTCTGGACCTCTATGGTGGTACTGGTGGCACTCAAATGATGCTTCTTATACATTTTGCTCAGCACCCATCAGAAAAAACTATTTTGACTGCTCTCCTCTATTACATCCCATAGTCATTCAGGGAAGTACAGGTATATTTGATCGGGGTATTCTTGCCTTCTATTTCTCCAGACGATTTACTCTGGCCTGAGACCATTCTGGGATTCATGGGATACTGGTGTGAGGGGCCTTGCCATCAGGGAGCCTTATACCAATACAGTAGGTCTTCACCTTGGGGGTCAGTGGGCTGAAGGTGGTCTAGTTTCTTTCACCGCTGATAGCACTGGGCAGATAAACTGGGTGTCTCATTCCTGAATGAAAGGACCAAGCTTTATATGGCTTCAGGATGTCCCTCTCAATATCATTGTCTTCGAAATCTGCTTTGATGCCAATATCTTCAGCGGCAGCACTGGTGCCTTGTCCATACTCTGAATTTTCAGAGCCTGAAGTGCCACGCTGCTCCACTACTTCTTCCACCTCCATGTCACTCCACTCGTTACCTGCTGCTGCGGGGGTGCATAATCTCTCTTTTGATTGTGCAAGCTCCTTGGCACTTCCAGCTGGTGATGGCAGCAGCTTTTCTGACATGTGGGCCTCGCAGCCATGACCTCTCCCTCGACCAACTGGCAGTAGAGGTTCTGGCTCAGGATGGTGGATGTAGCAGGCTACTGGTGACACTTTCCACCAGGGCCTGGCTACAAATCTCCAATATTGTCTTGTCCCACACATCCATATTGGTAGTCTCCAATCCATAAGGTGTAATGAATCCAGGCCAGACCTGATTTGGCATAAGGGCAGTGGCACTCGCAGCTCCACCATAGCATTTTGGGCAAACAGGCAGCTCCATGACACCAGGGCCTTTGTATTAGCAGACTGCACACATATCAGTTGTCATTATCTTCTCTGTCTGGTCCCAGAGCCTTTTTAGCATAGAGGCTGGGACCATTGCTTAGGACAATGACACAGGGGCCTGGATTATTTTCTCTTTCCAAAGTTTTCAGTGAGCTACTCAAATTTTCAAATTGTGCTGCTACTCACTTAGTCTTTCCATGCACTTTCCTCATGCTACAACTGCCAACCTTCCACTCCAGCTCCCTCTCTCCCAGCAACCAGTCCCAGTGACCAATCAACAATCCCAATGCAGGGTGTTAGTATACCCTCTATGGTCCTGCAGACACACTCCTATAGCCAGACCAGCAGGTGTTATGTTCACAGGGAGGGAGCAACCACACAGAAGAAAATACAGGAAATGGCTGAGTTTACGTAGTCAGAAGCCACAGGTGTGCGGGTGGCTGCCTTGCACTTGAGATTGCTGGCTACTGCAAAAAGAAGGTAGTTAATTGGCAGTCAACAGTTAATAAATAAGTCCAATGTCCACAAAAAATTTAAAAGAATAAAGAAACCATAGAATGTGGTAGGGGCACTGCTCCAAATCTTCCAGGCAGGGCATGACCTGCTTTTTCACTTTCAGCTGCAGCTTTCCAGATTCGCTAGACTGTTCTGCACCTCTCTCAATACCAATTTCATCTGCTCTGTGGACTCTTGGACACTAAGGATCATTCTAAGCAGGTCACTGTTGTTCGAACTAACAGGTCACTGCACCCTTCTCGACAGGTTGCTTAGACCATCAAGTAGGTCTCCGCAGGCACCATATATGCCATTTGCTGGTCTCTGCTTTTACAGGGGAGCAAGCTTCAGCTCCCTAACACTTTACATTTAACTGGCACGAAACCAATGGCAAACAATGGATTTGTCCAAACCAGAGCTTGAGCTCCCAACTGTAGCCACATTCTTACTGCAGACTGGCACTCGCAGAGCACACTACCGAGCTGGGCTGCATGGGCCGGGGTGGACAATCGTCCCCCATGCCAGCAGCATTATCTCCCACCACTCCCTTCTTGCATTTCAACTGGATCTCCCCAATCATGCCAAAACATCTTAATTTATGCCATCTGCACCTACCAAGACCTCCTGATCTCCTGGTGGTCCCCGGTGATGACAGAGGTTAACTATTTAAATTCTAGTAAGCTCCCAGAAAGGGATTACAGTAGCACTGGCAGTAACAGAGTAGAGCATGCTATGGAATCTCTCTGACCCCCATTGCGGAAGAACTGGATGAGTGTTGCCCTCCCCAGCCCCACCTGCAGAGTTCATGGGTCTGGAAGAGAAAAAATCATGAAACAACTTCCCAGTTCCATGTGTCCCCCCCCTTCCCTGCTCATTGTTCCTGAAGGTGTCTCCTCCTCACCCAGTCACATATCCCTCTCCAGACCATGTCCCTCCCCCACCCAGTTGCTGCTCCTCCACCCCATTTATTTGTCTCTCCCTGCATAGTTGCTGCTCGTGCTAGGTGCCTTACCACCCAATCTGTGCTCCTTCCAGACCTCCACCTCCTTCCCAGATCATTCGGCGATCTGTCCGACTGCAAAACCAACGCACTTCATACTGTTGTAAATCATAGGTCCAACACACATAAATAAAGGAGTCTTGCTAGAAACATAGTGCCTAGAATTGACACACACACCTTGTGCACTAACATCAGCATGTGTGATGTCATCACTGATGTCAGTTTGCAGACATGCCTGGTGCTTCCCTCTTTACACTGAGTTATGGTGCATAATGTACTTGTATAGTCTAAGGAGCTTTGCTGAAAGTCAGTGGTGAGAGGAGAGAGAAAAAACCAATAGCTCAAAGCACCATGCTCAAAGGAGCTGGCTGAAAGCCACAGTCAAGATGAGAGTATGAAACTCAATGGCACGAAGCGCTGGGCTCTACACACAGACTTCAACGGCCTAAAGGGGAACAACTACCACCAAAAGCAATCCTAAACTGCGTAAAACACAAGTATGAAGACCACACAGGTGAAGGAAAGGCAAATAGATATGCAGCAACGAGATCTCATCTAGCACACAGCACCAACTGTAGCCCAAATGAGCCTGCCTGGTAAGTCCTTTCACCTGAGTCACATGAATCCTGTCTTTTGAACCACAAAATGTAATTTGTCAGAGGCCTTATTTTTCAAAATGTGTAGGGATCCTTTAGGGCTGGGTAATGCTGAGGGCTTTTAATTTTTCAAAAGTGCAGCAGAAAGGGTTTTTATGGTTCAAGCAAACCTCTTGATGAGGGGGTGTACATCCCATACATATTTCACCCCCATAAAGTACCATGAGAGTTTGCGCTAACAAGGCTGAAACAGGGGGCTGAAGGAGGGGTAAGAGAGACAAAGAGACAGAAACTGTAAATCTCAAGTAAGCTACATGTTTTCAGCTGAAATTCTGTTGTTGAAATAAGCTTGCTTTAATTTATAAGATTGTGAAAAAACAGCTTATGGCCTTTCTGTTCATACAAATGGAGACTGAAAGAGACAATACAACTGCATAAAATGCTTTGTTTTTTTAAAGTGTTCTGCCTTTTTCAGGTCATGCGTTATGTCTGATTTGAATATAAGGAGTAGCCTCCCCCCCAGCTAGTCTGATTTTGAAGTAGATTTAGTTAAATATATGGCAGACTACCTTCCACCAAACAGCTGTGATGTCCAGAGATTGTAAGAGCTGGTGCCAGATAGTTAGAGGACCACTGGAAAAGAAAGAGTGTGCAGGGTAACTGCTAGTGATAGTAATAATAATGAAGTAATCCTGGGCTGGGACAAGGTGAACATATTGTATAGCAGGGATAATGAAATATTTGTGTAACCCCCTTTGGGGGCTTTCCTTAATTGCCCTGTGTTTGTTGCCTGACTGCTGGTGCTCCCCGATCTTCCCCCTTTTGCCACCGCCATGGCTTGGGTCTTTTGTTTTGCTCTGGAGCTCCCAGACAGCCCTTGTGGTCTGCCCATTTTGGGCTTGGGAGTGGAGTAGCGTGCAGCTGGCACCTCCATAATGCCGCCGGTGTCCGCTCATGCATGAGGGAGCCTTTGATCTCCTGAGAGCCGGTTTTGTGGTCCAACAGGGAGTGCCTCAGCGGTCCTGGTGCCCCGCTTGCATAAATGGGGACTGGGGACCAGTAACCTCAGTGAGGTGGTTGAAATGCCTCCACAGTATTTAAAAATTAAGTTTGATTGAGGGCACTTACGAGGACTAATGAAAATGTAAATGAAGCCCTCATAAATATTGATTAGCTGCTGCCTGCTACCTAGGAGGATTGTATTGCGGTGCCAGTGACAGAAAAACTGCTGGGAATCAGTATTTATGAGTGGGCTTGTTTGAAATGGCACAGTTGGGGCTACAAGACTGTGGGGTTGCTGTAAATAAAAAGCATTTTCTTGGCTGCACCAGCACTTTATTTAGAGATAACATAAGGACTGCTATGTAAACTGTATGGAAGTAGCCATTTTAACAGTGCTTTGACCTTTGTTATCAGCCAATCAGGTAACTGGGCACCCAAAGACAGTGAGAAGTGACTTCTGAGAGAAGGAGTCAACTATTTCAGGCACCAAGAGACCTTCACCAATGAGGTAATCAAAGAGGGCTGATCACTATGGATAATTGTGATTGATAACGCAGGGCAGCCAATGAGAGGGCAGGACTGTTGGGAGAAATCCCAGGGTCTTGGGGAGTTTGGGTCAGTCTTTGCCAGGCTTCTATTGAGTCAGGAGGGATCTGTGCTTAGAGCTGAATCATCTGAGGCCTTTCACAGGACTTAAGTTTGGAACTGGCGCTGAGAGAGACAAGGGAATTTTGCATGCGAGAAACTGAGCTGGTGTGAGCCTGCACATGGTATTTTGGACTGTGCTATTCCTTTTGGAAGAGATTGTCTACTGCAGAAGTCCTGCACTTTTGCTAGGACTCTGAGAAGCTGCTTACAGAGCTGACATTTTCTGGAAGTGGGTGCAAGCCAGATTGTCTGAAAGTTGTTTTGAGGACTGGGAAAATTGCTGAGAGTCGTGTGCTTGCTAAAGTTGCTTTGGAGGCTAGTCTGAAATTGAGGGACTGTGAGAGCAAAAGGTGAGCAGGTGTTTTCATGCCTCAGAATCCCTGCTATTTTGCTGTGCATCCCAATGTGAAATGGGACTGTCATGTAAAGCTTGGAAGACAGTGGTCCATCGGCACTGCAGAAAGAAAGAAAGGAATTTAAAGGTTTCCTGGCTGCCCCTTGCAATTGCTTTATTGGTGCGGGAAAAGAGTGATCTCTACCAGTGTCTGAAGGCCCTCTCCAGAGTCAAGGAGGGATCCTGTTACCCTCTTCCAAGTGGGCCTGCCAGCCTCAGGGGGTCAATGGCACTTGCTAGGGTGCTAGGGCACCTGCGACCCATTGTGGGAGCAGGGCTGTGGAGCCACTCCCAGATCTGGGCTTTCTGAGGTTCGGTGGAACCTGTGTTTGTGCTCTGCAATGGGTCAGCAGAAGCCGAAGGTGACGAGCAGTCAGATCTTCAATCAAGGGAACAAGCTGCTAGACCTTCAGTCAAGATCAAAGCTGCAAGTCATCTTGTTGCTGTCCAATATTGTGTCATCTGAGAACTGAGCCCATAACTCCGGGACTAATGGAGCCCTTTAAGTCAGAGACATCTGAAAATCTTTAAATGTGAGTATGCAGGGCTTGCCTGGAATCCAAGAGAAGTGTTCAGTTTAAATTAAATATACCTTTTCAAGTTTTTAGGGCCCCAACAGCTGGCCAACCTGTGGCAACGTCCAGGCCTGTGCCTTTTGGGTACCCAGAGGGACTGTTTAGTTATAGCACTGGTACTAGTGGGGTGGGCAGCTAGGATGGTTAGGTCTACAGGCCCTGTGGTTACTACTTTGCTCATTCCTACTAACAAGCTTTCCTTCTACAGCTATCCTGAGTCCCGGTACCCCTTTCCTAACCCCTTCCCCCCAGTAAAGCTGTGATTTGTTGTTTGGAATTGCTGTTTGAGGGGTATTTTGTGTCTGTCAGTCACCAAGTGTTCATGGTTATTGCTACTGGGAAACTGGTGGGCTTCCAATGTGTGTGGTAGTTGGTAGGGGAGGTGAGTAGGTGCAGCATCCCAGGGAGCTGTGCCAACCAGTCACCTGACCCACTTACAACTTACTCTGGTTGGAGGCACCATGCTATTTACTATAACTTTGGGATAGAAGCCCTGACCACCACTGTAGCAGGACCCAGGCCCTTTAACCTGTTAGAGGATAAATAGGCAAGTGTAGTAGCCCACAGGCACATGGCGCCTGGGCTACATCTTTGAAGACTCTCTTGGGATCTCCTGTTCATCAGCCATGCCCACCATGGAGGACCCAACTCTACAGATCCTTGTGGGGTCCTCTGCACCAAAGTCTGCCCCCTCCAGGCAGAAATTTAAGCCAAAAGAGAATGATAAAGTAAAATTGGCAAAATGGAGTTGGGGTATGAGGATGGACCCCCAAAGATCCCTAGGAGAACCTGACCCACTATGTGTCCCTGCTCCAAATGTGAGGCCTCAGCCAGGGAATGTGCCCACACCCATTGAATCCTATAGGAAACTGAGGATGTTTTCGGGGTTAAAGCCTACCCCTGTGGGGGAAGAGGATTATGAATCCTGGATAAACTATGTGTTGCCATTGCTCCAAGATTGGCAGTGCAGTAAGGGGGATAAATGGAAAAGGCTGACAGAGAGTTTGCAGGGCCCAGCCCTTGATGCCATTTGGTCTCTCTGGACTATGGACCCCAAGGCCAAGGCCAAGGTCGAGGACTATATAGCTGCATCGGACAGTGCCTTTGGTAGCACAGAAACATGTAAAAACCTGTGGTGTGGATTTAGAACCACCTGCCAGCATAAGGGGGAGCCATTGCCTGAATATGTGCAGAGGCTGGAGAAGGACCTGCAGAAGGTGTATAAAAAAGGGGGGATGCAGGCCTCTGACTTAAACAACACCAGGTTAGAGCAAGTTTTAAGAGGCACCAGGTGTTCAGAGCTGTTGCTCTTAAAGTTGGGCCTAAAAGACACCCTCACTTCAGGTCCTGCTCAGGGAAGTGAGAGAGGTGGAGGAAAGGGATGTTCAATGGGGGCACGGCCCCCTATGGTTGCTACTGCAAGGTTCAGGAAGATATTTTCCCTATGGAGGTTTCTGAGGTAAAGAAGTTATTGAAAGAATGCAGGAACATATTGGACAAGGTTAATGTCTGTCCTACTAGGACCCCCGAAGCTCTTGTGGGTCAATCTACTCAGGCAACTGCAGCCACTCTCTCAGAGATGGACCTGGAGGCATCACCCCCACTGCCCTCTATAGTCCCTCAGATTGAAACCTGTTTGCAGGAACTGTGTCAGGCTATTAGTGAGCTCATGACCCGGGGGTGCTAAGGGCAGGGGATCCCAAACCAGTAGCCATGGCCCAAACCATTATACCAGCATCCCCTCCTGCTCCTCTAGTGTAGTAAGGGCCCCCAAGCTGTCTACCACCCTGGCCACTTCCTGCAGCCTACTACCCCAGACAACCTAAGAGAGATGCCCTAATTTGATACCAGTTGGGGGAATGGACACTACTGGAGAAGTTACCAGTTGCAAGCAGACCCCCCTTTGAGTGGCAAACAGACTGTTGGGAAAAGATGGAAGGCCACCGGGGAATTTTGGTGGGGTCCAGTAAAGGAGCGTATCGGGGCCCCTTGCAGGTCCGGCTACATAGCTCATGTAAAAGCCTCTTCCACCAAAGCTACCACAATTGCACCCCTTTATATGCACAGGCTTGTGGGGCCATCAACTGAAGCCCTTGTCACCACAGATGGGGTCTCCACCCTTGCCATCCTGGACAATGGCTCCTAGGTCACAATCATCTTCAGGTCCTGGTATGATAGACATTTGTCCCATCTTGAATTACAGCCCTTGGAGGACTACACGTGTGGGAGCTTAGTGAGAAGTCTTACCCCTACCTAGGATATGTCAAAGTATGGATGGCCTTCCCGACCAACGTGACTGGAGTAGGAGATGCAGTCGAGACCCTGGCTTTGATCTGTCCCGAGGCTGATGTGTATGACGGGGTGCCTGTGCTAGTGGGTATGAGTGCCCACATGTTCGAAAGACTTACTCAGCTTTGTCAAGTCTGAGAAACAGAATAGAAAGGGAAAGAGCTGCCCATTCATCAGGTGATCAAAGAGGCCTATGGTAAGCAGGGGAAAGCCCCCACAGAAATGGGGATGAATCTGTGAGCCTAGTTTAGAGGAGAGATGCAAAAGTGATTGTGTTGCTCCCCAACGCAGCAGGCAACATCAGCGGGGTAGTGCAGTTCAAGAAGGAGGTGAAGAACAGAATTTTAATGCTGGATGCCCCAGAGGAACATGGATTACCGACTGGTCTATTAGTGAAGCCCAGTGTCTTACTGGTACAGGTGCAAGCATCTATCCGAAGAGTGATGGTGCATGTGAGGAACATCATTGACAGAGAAGTGGTCATCAGAAGGGGCCGGACGTTGGCCAGGGTTTACTGTGACAACACAGCTGTATAGCCTGCTGCCCCAGAAGGAGGTGACTTATGTGGCCTTGATTGATTTAAGTAACTCCACCATCCCAGGGAAGTGGAAGGAGCATATCTGAAAGAAGCAGGCAGCCAAGACTCAGGAATTCTCCTTCCATGAGTGAGATTTCAGATGCATCACAGGTGAACAGCAACATATAAGGGTCACAGATGAGCACCCATTCATAGATAGATCCAGACGTCTAACCCCAGCTGATATAGATGATGTGAGGAGGCACCTTCTAGAAATGATAGCTGCAGGCATCATTCAGGAGTCCCAAAGCCCCTATGCATCACCTATAGTGGTGGTGAGAAAGAAGAGTGGAGCCATCAGGATGCACATGGATTATCACACATTGAAAAAGGGCACTGTGCCTGACCAATACATGATGCCACGGATACAGGATGCTTTAGACTGCTTGAACGGCAGTCAATGGTTTTCAATATTGGACTTAAGGAGTTGTTAATATCAAATTCCTATGGCCACACCAGACCAGGAGAAGACAGCGTTTATATGCCCACTAGGATTTTTTGAATTTCTGAGGATGCCTCATGACATTCCAGGTACCTCTTGATATTTCAGCATGTTATGGAAAGGGTAGTGGGGGACATGAATCTACTGGACTGCTTGGTTTACTTGGATGATATTACTGTCTTTGGGAAGACTTTGGAGGAACATGAGTCACAGCTACTTAAGGTGTTGGACTGGCTGGAAGAATCTGACCTCAAACTTTCCATCAACAAATGCCAATTCTTCCAGGCTTCAGTCAAGTATGTTGGACACATTGTCTCTGCCAAGGGCATTCAGACTGACCTGAGCAAAACTGAGGCCACCACGACTTGGCCCAAGCCAAAAAATTTGAAAGAACTGCAGCGGCTGCTTGGTTTCTGTGGGTACTACAGGAAATTTGTGAAGAACTACACAAGGGTAGTTAGACCCCTCTTAAATTTGTTACAAGGGTATCCTCTGGTGAATAAGAGCAAGTAGCCCCCCCCTCACCTGGAGCCTCAGCTGAGTCACTTAAGTATTTTTGACCATCAGAACCAATTGGCTACAGCTGGACTGAGGAGTGTGACTGAGCTTTTGAGGATATTGTATACTGCCTGACTCATGCCCCAGTGCTCGCTTATGCAGACCCACAGAATCCCTATGTACTACATACAGATGCAAATTTTAATGGTCATGGGGTGGTGTTGTATCAGGAATATCCAGAGGACTTGCATCCCATGATCTACATGAGCCTGAGCTGAAATCCCTCAGAATGAAGGTACCCTGTGCACAAGCTGAAATTTTTTAGCACTGAAATGGGCTGTTGTGGACCAATTTCATGATTATTTGTACAGGGCAAAGATTACTGTGAAGACTGACAACAACCCACCTGCAGACCACAGCAGAATTGGATGCTGCTGGCCATAGGTGGTTGTCAGCCTTATCGATTTACAATTACTGCATAGAGTATTGCCCCAAATTGAACAACATAGATGCAGATGCTTTGTCCCCACGCCCCTTGGCTCAGGCAGCTGAGTACTCCAGCTGGGTAAAGATACCTGAACATGTGGTGAAAGCTTTGTGTAAGAAGTTTGATGGTGAAGAGTCCCCTTCCTCTGAAGACGTCCCTTGCTTGGTGGACTGCCTAAGACCATCTGGGAGTTGCCTTCCTGTAGCCTACTGCCATCTGGCTGTGCTGGATATGAGGTCTTTGCCCCAGATGACCGCTCATGATTTATAAAGAGAGCAGCAGACCAGTTCAGTCATGGGAGAGATAATACAAGTTCTACAGAGATAGCTTCTGTCAGAGAACAGGCAGAGAACAGCAAGAGAAAGGAACTGATGTTATAACTATACTTCTCTACTGGGACTAAAGAACTGCAACTCAACTGGGACCTTCAATTTAGGGTAAAAACAAAACAAAAAAAAGAGTTAGTGTGTTTGTCTGAGTTGGCTGAAGTGAATTGTTATCTGTGCAGTTATCTAGGTGTTTGTCTCAGATGGCTGAAGGGAATTGTTATCTGTGCCATTAACTAAGTGTAGAAAGAGCTGTAAAGTAGGGGGAGTGGCTTAGCTAGAAGGAAGCCAGGTTAAAGCCAGATTTAAAAACTGCCCTAGATAGCTTCTGACAGAGAACAGAAAGAGGAAAGAACTGCTTTTATAACTATACTTCTCTATTGGGACTAAAGAACTTGAAATCTATTACTGGGACCTTCAATTTAGGGTGAAAACAAAACAAAAAAAAAGAGTTAGTGTGTTTGGCTGAGTTCGCTGAAGTGAATTGTTATCTGTGCAGTTATCTAGGTGTTTGTCTGCACCGGGTCATAATGTTGTACGTTTAATAGCGTACGGCATTAGGGTGAAACCCGGACCTGTGCGCACTCTGAGTTGGACCCCTCCAGAGTTGGAATCTTAGTGGGGGTCCTGGGGTACAGTCCCCATAACAACAGGGGGGTATGGGGGTCAGAGTCCCTCAAAGAACAACAAATAACCAGTAATCGAGTAACGCGATTGTGCTGCACAGCATTCTGCCATGCAACATATTGACCCCGTGCCGTGTATGTCTCAGGTGGCTGAAGGGAATTGCTATCTGTGCAATTAACTAAGTGTAGGAAGAGCTGTAAAGTAGGGGGAGTGGCTTAGCTAGAAGAAAGCCAGGTTAGAGCCAGATTTAAAAACTGCCCTAGATAGCTTCTGTCAGAGAACAGGAAGAGAACAGCAAGAGGAAGGAACTCCTGTTATAACTATGCTTCTCTTCTGCGACTATATTGCCCTCCTTCCCTCCATCCTCTCCCACCCTAAGCCAGTTCTACTTTTATAGGAACAGGATTTGACTGATAACAGGAACTTCCAGGTTGGGAGCAGGAAGTGCGTGATCACAGAGCCACAAAAGACTCACCATCCTAGAAGGAAAAAAGTAGCTCTCCGTCCACCCCAGCTGCTGGAGGTCTGACTCTGAGCAAGTCTAGGTTTGACATAGGCAGTTTTATCACCTCCATCAATAATACTGACTGGCGACCCATTAACTCACTGTCAGATGTTAACCTTGCCATAGACTTCTTTATCTCAACCTTCACTCCATTAGTTAACCCATATGCCCCTCTGAAAAGTGCAGGTCCAAGGGTGTCCAGGCTCTGTGGCTCTCCAAGGAGATTTGGGTGCTCATGTTGCACCGTGATAAAGCTTGGAGGGCCTACAAAAAAAGTGAGCTCTCCTTGGTCTGGCAAGTCTATAGACACCTCAGGAATAAATGCAAACATTTCCTGCACAAAACCAAGCACTTCCAGTTTAAATCCCTTCAAACGGAACACCTCTGCAACCCAAAGAAATTCTGGCAGCAAGTAAACTCCCTATTAAAAGGGAAAGCTGTTAATACCCTGAGCTCAGTCCATGCCAGTAACTCCGACCTTACTAACTCTACTTCCATTGCCTCTGGCTTCAATTAATTTTTTACAGAGCTGCACAAATATATTTCGCTCTTCCTTGACCCCTCCTCTCCTAACTCTGCCCTGCTTCCCTCAACTACCTTTGTGGACCGCCCAGCATTCCAACTAAAACTTGCCACTCTCAAAGAGGTCCAGAAGCTTCTCTCACACTTAAATCCAGAGAGCTCGTCCGGACATGACTCCCTTGAGGCAAAATTTCTTAAATTGGGTGTATCTGCCCTTGCTCGCCCATTCAATCGGTCTTTCATCTCCAGTTCGGTACCTGATAAATGGAAGGTAGCAGTGGTAGTCCCAGTGCATAAGGGGGGGTCCAATACTGTTGTCAACAACTATAGACCTATATACATTCTCTGCCATCTAGTGAGGATAAAGGGTTGCATTCTTTATAACCACCTTCAGGACTACCTGGAAGCTCATAGCCTACTACCCCCCCCATAAACACGGTTTCAGAAGGAATCATAGCACTCTAACAGCCCTGATAAAAGTGACAACAGATGTATTTCATGCTATGAACAATTGTTGTGCCACTGGTGCCATCTTCATCGACCTCACTGAAGTATTTGACCTGGTAAACCATGGTCTCCTGCTCCACCAACTACACATCAAAGGTCTGGATAAAAATGCCCTAAATTGGGTAAGAAGATACCTATCTTGCCACTCTCAAAGAGTTAAATAGGACAGTTCCCTTTCAGAACTTAGGCCAATAACCCATGGTGTGCCACAGGGATCCATTTTAGGACCATTATTATTCTCTCTCTTCATTAACGACCTCGCTCAATTTTGTGGTGGTACCAAGGTACATCTTTATGCAGATGATGCAATTATCTATCAGTCATCACCAGACTTTAACCAAATAAATCAAGAACTTGCCACTGACTTCGCTTCACTCAAGGACTGGTTCAACCATAAGCAGCTCATTCTGAATACCAGGAAAACTAAATACATGCTCTTCTCCCACCGTTCTACCTCCAAGCTTGCTCCTCCCACCCTTAACATAACATCCATCATGGGAGATACTTTGGAGACAGTCCCGTCCTTCAAATACCTGTACTTCACCCTGGACCTATCACTCTCTTTCAACATTCATATCTCCAATACAGTTAAACATATGCATCAGAAGCTAGGTCTGCTTTATCGGATACGCCCGTATCTCACCTCTGCCTCCTGCCTAAAAATTGCCTCTTATTCTCTAACTCCCCTCCTAACCTGTGGAGCCCCCTGCTGCTCTCTGATAACACCTCATCTCTCTCCCTCCTCCCCCAGGCTTACCATAGGATTGGTAGGTTTGCCTTGTGGGCTAACTCATGATCACACCACTGTGCCATCCTCTCCTCTCTGGGCTGGTTGCCCTACGAAGCTAAATTGAAGTACTTCTCCATGTCTCTTATGTTTAAACTTGTCCACTTCTTTACTCCACCCTGCCTTAGAGACTTGATATGCCTCCGGCAGGCACCTCACACCCTCCACTCCTCCTCCATCCCCCCTAGTCCTCCCCAATCTATGTTTATCCCTCACCAGGAGATCCTTCTCTTCCTGCTGTCTCTGACTGGAACTCCCTCCACACATTCTGACTATTCCCTCTCTTTCTCTATTCAAGTACAATCCGCATGCCTCTCTCGCAGCCTCTCCCTCCTACTGCTGCTTCTGCTGAAGCTATTAATTTCCCCTACCTCGCCTGACCACCAACCCTCACCCCTCTTAACTTTCCATCTCCCCCTTCCTAATGCATCTCGAATAATTGACAACCCTCCTCTTCCCTTTCTCTTCATGCTCAAATGTGACATCTATTGCCTATGTATAGTTTAGTCCTGAAGTATATAGACTTTATAGATATGTAGATATTGTATTCATGATTAGCCCTACACTATGGCATCTACTGTACAATATATGTCAAGTTTGATACTCTACTGCACTGACTCTCTGTACAATTGTTTTGCTTTACTGTACCATTTAAGACCCCAGGTTGACCCTGAAAAAGGGACTGTAATTGTCTCAGTGGTCCTACCTGGTCACCAAAACTCAAATAAATAAATAAAGTAAGGAGACTACTGAGAAATATAGGAACTTCTTGTCTCAGAACAGGAACATTAGGAGCCTAACGGGCACAGAGGCAGTAAATAAGTAGGGAGAGAAAAATAAATATACAGAGGAAAGAGTAAGTATTCAAAACAACAGTTAAGGGGCCAGAAGCAAGACATGATGGGAGTGGTGCAGTGCAGTGGCTGTGGAGCAGCAGTCTTCTGGGAGACATTCTGGAGGATGCGGTGTTGTCCCATCTGCAGACACCTCTCTGGGCTGAGGGAGGAGGTTGCTCATCTCCAGACTGACTTGGCCAGGATTTGGGGGACCTTCTCTCCCACCCAGGGACCACCAGGGCCACTGCCATTGCCTCAGAGACTGCCAAGAAAGAGGAGTGGGTGGACCACAGTGGGCTCAGAGAGGGTGAGGGTGGTGGAACAGAGGTGCATCCCTCCAGTTGTACCTCTCCACAATTCATATGCCATTCTTTCAAAGTGTGGTTCCTCTATGGAGGCACCCACAGTGGAGACCAAGGAGGATACTGGGAACCTCCACAAAGGAGACCCACAGGAGGGTGGCATGGGGCCCCACAGGGGAAGGAAATAACTCCTGGTGGGGGACTCCATTGTTAAGAAGGTAGAATGGGGGGAGGAAGGGGAGAGGGAGGTAAGGGGCCTGCCTGGTGCAATGGCTTGGAGGGGCAGGGAGTGAATCCTCAGGATCACCGGAGTAGCTGCATGGGGTGGGAGATGGATGTCATTGTCCACTTAGGGACAAATGACCTGGCTGAGAAAGGGATCAGAGCAGTGCTGGAAGAGTTTGTGGAGTTGGGGAGGGGCCTTAGACAAGTAGCACGCACATACCCTTCACGAAGGTACAGCCTGTCTATGGTATGGTTGAGGCTAGGGTGCTCCACACCATGAGATTCAATCAGTGGTTGAAAGACTGGTGCAGAGCTTAGGGGTTTGGCTTCACTGGGGACTGCTGGTCCACCTGGAGTGATGCAGGCCTATACTGGCATGATAGTCTGCATCTGTCCAGGAGGGGAACCAGGATCCTAGGTGATAGGTTTAAATGCTTCATTGGCAAACATTTAAACTAGCCAAGGTGGAAGGCATTGGAAAGGAACAGGGAAATCCTAGCCCCCCCTCAAAAAATCAGGGTAGTAAGTGAGGTAAACACCAAGATAGAGACGTCGATAGGGAAAAGGGTAGGGGTAAATGGAGAAAATGACAAAGGCAATAAGGACAGAGATGGGGCAAAAAGTGATAAGGTCATCAAGAAATGGAGAGTAATGAGTACCAATGCCCGTAGTCTGGGCAACAAGCTCCCTGAACTGGTGGCCTTGATGGAAGAGGGATGCCTGGATATTGTAGCAGTCACAGAAACATGGTACACAGAGAACCATGACTGGGATGTTAGCATACCAGGGTACACAACCTACAGGAGAGACAGGGAGAAGAGGGGGAGGAGTAGCTCTCTATGTAAGGGAAGGGATAAAAGCAACAGAACAAAAGAGCAAACTGGGAGGAGAGGAGGCACTGTGGGTCACCTTAGAGACTGGGAATGGCACCACAATCTGCACAGGGGTTGTATACAGACCCCCATGTCAGGGGGAAGGAATGGACAAGGATATGATAGAAGGCATCCTTAGGATGGCAGAGAAAGGGGAGATACTGTTGATGGGGGACCTGAATATGCCAGAAGTTAACTGGAGCATCTTTGCTGCAGCCACATCCAAGAGCAGAGCTATTCTCGATGCCCTACAGGGGGCATGCCTCAGACAGCTAGTTTTGGAATCCACTCATGAGGGAGCAATCTTAGACCCTGTACTCTCAAATGGGGACAGTGAGAGAATCTCAGATTTAGAAGTGGGTAGCCATCTGGGAACAAGTGACCACCAAACAGTGTGGTTCACAATATAAACTCAGCTACAGAGTCAAGCCATACAAAAGTGAGGGTACTGGACTTCAGGAGGGCTGACTTTGGCAAGATGAGAGAGTGCCTTAGAAAAGCACTAGCAAACAGGCTAGAAGGAGGGGTGGAGCAACAATGGGGAAACATCAAAACTACCATCAGAGAGGCAACAAGCCTTTGTGTGAAGCAAATAAACAAATCAAAATGAAAGAAAAAGTCATTATGGTTCTCAAAAGAGGTGGCGGGAAGGTTAGGAGAAAAGATAGCATTTAGGAAGTATAAGGAAACACAGAAGGAGCAGGACAGAGAACTGTACCAGTTAAGGCAGAAGGAAGCAGGGAGGGAAGTCAGAATAGCAAAGGCCCAAACTGAGGAAAAGATAGCCAACTCAGTTAGGAAGGGAGATAAAACATTTTATATGTACATCAGGGAGCGTAGAAAGACAAAGGGAGGGATAGTGAGGCTGAATAGAATGGACGGTGTGCGAGCAGAGAGGGACAGTGAAAAAGCAGGGATACTGAGCGAATACTTCTGCTCGGTATTCACAAAAGAGGAGGAGGGGGAGGTACCTAATCCAATTAACAGAAGCACTCTGGGTAGGGGGGTTGATCCCAGTCCTTTCACAGAAGAAGTGGTTCTGAAAGAACTCCTAAAACTGAAGGTGGACAAAGCAATGGGGCCTGATTGGGATTCACCCCAGAATTCTAAAAGAATTAAAGGGAGAACTAGTGACGCCACTGACTACCCTTTTTAACAAATCATGGGAGGATGGTGTGGAACCTGAGGACTGGAGGAAGGTGGATGTGATTCCCCTTCATAAAAGTGAGAGCAAGAGAGAGGCAGGAAACTACAGACCTGTCAGTTTGACCTCTGTGTTAGGGGAAAGTGATGGAATCACTTCTGAAGGAAAGAATTGTTGAGTACCTAGAGGCCAGTGGGGCACAGGACCCAAGGCAGCATGGGTTCACAGTGGGAAGGTCATGTCAGATGAATCTAATTGATTTCTTTGACTGGATGACCAAAGTAGTAGACCAGGGAGGGGCTATGGACATGGCCTACCTAGACTTTAGCAAGGCATTTGACACAGTCCCAATGGGATCAGATGTAGAGTACTATTGCAAGACCTGTTGGTGCATTCAAAGGATGGTGCTTCCTAAAAGGCCACCCCCTCTAGTTAATATCAGTACCAGTGCCCCATGAAACTAGTTTGTATTGATTTCCTCATGTTGGAACCAGATTCCAGGAATATCCTCAACATCTTGGTGGTTTCTGATCACTTCACTTAGCATACTCAAGCCTATCCCACCAAAGATCATAAAGCATCCACTGTGGCTAAGGTATTAGTTGAGAAGTTCTTTGTACACTATGGAGCACCCCAAAGAATCCATTCAGACCAAGGCCGTGTCCTTATGGGGTGTCAGAAAGTCACAAACCATGACCTACCATCCTCAAGGTGACCCCTAGCCAGAAATATTCAACAGAACCCTTCTAGACATGCTGGACATCTAGGATACTAGAGACAAGTGTACCTAGAGCCAACAAGTGAGCACTTTGGTCCATGCATACAGTTGCACTAAGAATGATGCCACGGGTTTCTCTCCTTACCATCTTAAATTTGGGACAGAGGCCTACCTACCCATGGACCTGTGCTTTAGAGTGTCAGGGGATGGTCTCAAAGAGAATGAATATTTGCAGTATGTGAGAAAGTTGAAGCAACAGTTGAATGATGCCTATCACTTAGCCTCTGAGAGAGCTACCAAAAGAAATCAAGCCAATAAAGAACAGTATGATAAAAAAGTGCAAGCACAAGATTTGGAGCCAGGGGATAGAGTGCTACTCAGGAGACTGAGCATACTTGGGAAGATTGCCGTACAGTGCGGAAGCACACTGTATGCAGTCATAGAAAAACTGTAGGGGTTGCCTGTGTACAAGATCCACCCAGAGGGAGAGACCCGAGGATGCCAGGTGATGCACAGAAATCATCTACTCCCCATCAGAGATAAAGATGTTGGTCCAGAGGCTGATTTAGTAGATCATCCCATGCCTCTAGCCACCCAAGGTGCTGCATGAAGATGGCAAAGGCAAGAAATTAGTGATGCTACAGGGGCTGGACATGTCCAGATGGATGAGGTGTCCGAGGAGGAAGATTCAGCTGATGAATTGGACAGAGAGACTGATGGCACCCCAGTGCATTTTTATCCCACTCTTGAATTGGAGAAACTGTTTCTGGGACCTCACCTGACCTTACAGACTGGTGCTGAGACAGAAGGGCCCGTCTGCAAGGGAACTTGAGGTTAGAGATGATAATGGGCCTGGAGAAGTGGATATGGCTGTGCCTGAGAGCAGGATGCTGATGGGGAGGCTGCTCCTTCCACTCACCTTGAAGGGACCACTCTGAACTTGACTACTAGTCTGGCTGAGTCTTTTGAATGGTTCCGGAACAGTTCCCCCAAAGAAATGTCTTTTGGAGAGCCCACCTCGGACTTGAATGCTCATTCGAATGGGTCCTCTGAATGGCCTCAAGACAGCACCATTAGTCAGGGTGGTTCAGTTGATGAAGTGGTAGAGCATCTTGTCCCAGCAGAGGAGAAATGTACAGGCCAAGGGGAAAGTGACATGGACTCTGCCTCTGAGCAGGAGGTAACCACTGTACCCGAGGTGCAAGAAACCCCTAGGAGGTCAGAGAGGACAGTGAGACCCCTACTTAAACGGACTTACGATGCCCCGGGAGTGCCCACTGACCTGCCTTTAGTTCTAGTACACAAGGTGGTATATATCACTCCTAGGTTCCTAAAGAGGGTGTTCATGTGTCCTGTTAGCACTAAACCCCCAGGCCCAGAGGGAAGGTGGCCACAAAGAAAAGAGGGAGGTGAAAGAGTACAAAAAGGGGGAAAGAGTGAGAAAAGTGTACTATGGAAACTAAGAGTTCGTATGGAGGTGACTAAACTTATGGATGCCACATAGAATTTGGTTAGTGACCTTATTAATGGGGAAGAATACTTAACTGTTTATAATGTGTTCTGTGTTCTGCATTGTTATTGGGTAGTAGAAAGGAACAAGATGTATAGTTAGAAAGGTTATGTGTTTGGTGTTTAAGCTTACTACTGTACCTTGCCATTTTACTGGAGTTTACTCATAGGCTTGGCATGGATGCCAAGCATTAAAGGGGGGGAATATAACCACCCCTTTGGGTACTTACCTTAGACCAGGTCTTTTGTTGTGCTCCGTGGGCTCCCAGGCAGTCCTTGTGTTCTGTTCTGCCCATTTGAGCTTGGGAGTGGAGTTGTGAAACATCAGCATCTCCATAATGCTGCTGGCACCCACGCATACATGGGGGCGCCTTTGATCTCCTGACTGCCGGTTTTGTGGTCCAACTGGGAGTGCTTCAGCAGTCCCTATGCCCCGCTAGCATAAATGAATGACTTCAGAGAGGTGGCTGAAATGGCTCCACAATATTTAAAAATTAAGTTTGACCAAGTGCACTTACGAGGGCTAATGAATATGTAATGAAGCCGTCACAAATATTAATTAGCTGCTGCCTGCCACCAAGGGGGTTTGTATTGAGGTGTCAGTGACAGAAAAACTGATGGGAATCAATGTTTATGAGTGGGCTTGTTTGAAAGGCCATAGTTGGGGCTACAAGACTGTGGGGCTGGCATAAACAAAAAGTATTTTCCTTGGCTGCACCAGAACTTTTAGAGACAACATAAGGACTGTTATATAAACTGCATGGGAGCAGTCATTTTAACAGAGATTTGACCTTTGTTATCAGCCAGTCAGGTAACTGGGCACCCAAAGACTGTGAGAAGAGACTTCTGGGAGAAGGAGTTAACAATTTAGGTGACAAGAGACCTTCACCAATGGGGTAATCAAAGAGGGCTGATCACTATTTTATTTATTTGAAATTTCAGATTACAACCTTTGAGTCGGAAGACTCTTTTACAAAGGCTCCAAGTCTTGGTAACAAAGTACATGACAAATACACAGCATTGCAGAATAAACAATAGGTAAGATAGACACAGTAGAACACAGACATTGAAGGAGAGACAATAAGCATGACAGTTACATTAGAGATATATACATGGTGCTATATACATAGAGTTATATACATTAGAGCAAAACTAGTCATAAGAAATCAAACAAATTGAGGCTGATAATTTCAGAGACAAATTAGATAGAGGCAGGTACAGTTACAGACCACTGAAGAGCAAAACCATTGCAAAGCAGTCAATAAGTGTTGAGCTAGCCAGGTAAAGCCAGTGCAGGGAAGAGGTCTGGATGAGACAGTCACACTTACTGAGCATTACAAGGTGTTCCTTAAGCATGCATTTGAAGTGACCTAGCGTGGGGGTAGCAAGAATGTAAGGGGGATGGCGTTAAGAAGGTTGGGTGCCCGATAAATGAAAGAACGCTGGACCTGGGAGGTGCGTCAGAAAGGGGTCTGGTGGGAGACTCTGGAGCTACTCCAAATGCCATGGGCTTTCGTGACTGAGTTGAGGAGATGCAGGCAGGACAGTGAGATGTGTCCCATGCTGATTTTTTTAATGCAAACACATGTGTGGTAGGAGAGTCTATCCTTAAGGGTTAGCCAGTTAGTACTGGAGTAGAGGTCACATGTGTGCATATGTTTAGGGGCACTAGTGATCAGCTGACAGGATTTGATAAGGGTAGGGTGGGTTATCTTAAGGGTAGTGTCTGTGGCCGAACTGTTAATTATCAGGCCATAGTCAATTATAGATAGTAGGGAACTGGAGAAGGCTGTGGCAAGGGCAACCTGTGTCAAGTTGTGCCTGTTCCTATATAGCAGACTGATTCTTAAGTTGGCTGCCTTGGAGATGTTTCAGACATGCTCCCTATAAGAGAGGACACTATTGAGGGTAATGTCCAGGTACTTGAAGGTGTGGACCTGGTCAATGGAGATGTATCTTTGCTTGTTGTGGGGATTGGTGAAGATCATGGATTTGTTTTTTAATAATTCATAACCATTTTTTTGTGAGTGAACCAGCTTTCTACAGCCACAAAGTCAGATTGAAGTCAAAGCTCGAGGCTGCTGGGATTGGCGTCACTAGTGTAAAGCATGGCATTGTCTGCATAGAGGAGGAGGTTAATGTTACAAACTTGGGGGAGGGAGTTGAGGAAGATGCTGAAAAGGAGTGGGCTGAGAATTGAGCCCTGGGGAATACCCGAGCGAACAGCTTGAGGGGTGGATAACGCGTCTACAATTTTGACCCTTTCAGATCTGTTGGACAGGTAATCCATGAGCCAGCTGGTTCCCTACAAGGAGATACCTGCATCATGGAGAGATGCCAGACACAAGTTGTGACTGACTGTATCAAAGGCCTTGGTGTGATAAATGTACACTGATCCCACCAGATGGCCATGGTCGAGGGTTTTATGGATGAAGTCGGTGTAGATGGTGAGGGCAGTTGTCGCGCTGTGCCCTTTTCTGAAACCGTGCTACTCTGGGCACTGGAAGTTGTACTTAGACAAATAATCAGTCAGTTGGTCAGAGACTATGCACTTTGGAGGGGGAGGGTGGCAATAGGGCAGAAACTGGTATGCAAGGACCGATCACCACTTTTATGAATTGGGGACACAACTGCTAACTTCCAAATGGAGTGAAATTGTCCCAGGCGGAGAGATAAGTTAATAATTTTTGAGAGTGGGAGGAGCACATCATCAAGGGTTAGGTAAAGGAGTTTGAGGTCAATGGAGTTGCTGCTGAAACGGGTTTTCCCGAGAACCTTTAGGAGATACTGTTTAATTTCACTCAGGGTGACCTTCTTAAAGTATTTATTTATTTATTAATTTGCTTTTGTTAACCGAGTAAGCACACTAGACAGCCAAGTGCCTATTTTCAGGTGCGACCGGGGAGATTACAAGGTACATACATGAACATCAGGCAAAAACAAGTGAAGGATTACATTAAAGAGAATTAGCACACAGGGACAATACAAGCAACAGTACCAGCAGGGATTTACATTGCAGGCAGTAGGAAGAAGTACAGTGTGGTTTCATCGTTCCAGGCAGCAATGTTGTAAGACTTGCAGGTAGGCAAAAGAGGAGTCACATTGGGATAGAGTGGGCCCAGAGCAGGATAAGGGAGTGCACAGTAATAATGCTCACGCTGTTGGGCAGGTGGGCCTAAGTGGTCTATTTTTCTAGTAAGCTGTGAGTACAGGAGGTGTATAAGCACAGATGGACTCTACCCAAGTCATATTGTTTAGGTAGCATCTCAGTTTTTTGGGGCGTCACAGGCTGAGAGGGTTTGTCTAGTGCACAGACAGGTGGAGGCCATTTTGAGAAAGCCCCAGAGGGAGGCTTTAAAGCTCTGGTGGGAGGGAGAGGAGCAAGTGCTTGATGGAAGAGAGTTCCAAACTCTGGGCGCATACACAGCGAAGGCTCAGTCACCCATTTGTGTGTGGGTTTTAGGTACCAGGAGGGCATGAGAGTCACTGGATCGCAGGTTGTAGGAGGAAGTAGCTAGAACGAGGGACTCTGCAAGGTTAAGGGGGGGGTGGCAGTTCTGACAATACTGTCTATGAAGTTGCCCATGACATAGGAGCGGTGAGTTTCCGGTGGGAGCCATTCATGCTGGGTGTAGAGCTCACAGCGGTGAGTGAGGAGGAGGACTGAGAGCGCAAAATGGCATATGTTGTTATACACTGAGTCCCACTTTACTAGACTAGTTTTTGCAACATGAGCAAAGGTGACTAGTCCATAGCAGAGTGTAGGTAGGAGGACTCCCCTGGCTAAGGCAAGATGGGCAGCTGGAGTGAGACAACTTTTTGCTCTGTAAGCGTGACTGGCTGCAGTTTGAGGGCCTTCATGAATTGCGTATGTGCATGTTCATATCCAGTTGCCGGTCAAGAGTCACCCCAGGTACTTGACCGAGTCTGCAACTAGCAGTGGAGACCCATCAGCCCCAGAAATCTGTAGTGAATCTGGGGCAGTTTTTAACTTGGCTGCTGAGCCAAAGAGCGTGGCCTGTGTCTTCTGCTGGTTAATCATAAGTTTATGGTCCTGCAACCAAGTTTGGATTTGGTCGAAGTCCAAGTTTAGTTTGGTGTTGATGGTACAGATGTATGGGAACTGGACATGATGACTAGGTCATCTGCCTACAGCACTGAGGACCCAAGAGCCGGAGCCAAGGGTAGCTCATTTACGAAGAGAGAGAGAACAGGAGAGGCCCCAGGACAGAGCCCTGGGGGACTCCGCAGTTTACCTGGGCAGGCTCAGACAGGGCCTTGTTGAACTTGGTGTACTGCTGCCTGCCTGTGAGATAATTACTGATCCAGGCAAGGGCGGGAGGAAAGCCAAGTGGTAGGAGAGAGAGCACAGTAGTCGTGGTCTACCGATCAAAGGCTTCTCGAGAGATCAACAAAGATGGCCCAGGTCGTCTGGCCTAGTCAGCAGCGGACCTGATCTCAGAGGTAACAACTGCTAGGGGCCATGGAGGTGCTATGCTTCTTTCTGAACCCATGCTGTGCAGGGGAGAGCAGGTTGTGGGTCCGTAGGTAATGGGTGACCTGAGAGGCAACTACCTTTTCCAGAAGTTTGCTGATCGCTGACAGGATTGCTATGGGGTGGTAGTTCTTAAGGTCTTTTGGGTCCCCTTGCTTGGGCACAGGGATGACCTTAGCCATCTTCCAGATGTCTGGGACTATACCTGAGGTAAGTGATGCATTGAAGACGTGGGCTATGGGTCAGGCTAGTACTGTTGCCCCTAGCCTAAGCAGCTTGGGCTCCAGGCAGTCATGCCCAGCACCAGTGTGAGGGGAGAGGCCAGCAAGGAGCTTCTGGGCCTCCATGTCTGATACGACCTTGAGGTAAAAGGGCAGGAGGTGGGTTGTCCCACTGGGTGGAGAGGCCCAATCTATGGGGTAGTGAGGCAGTTTGGGGAGAGCTGGCAGGTCAGTGAACTGAGAGTTGAAGGTATTGGCAATTGTGAGGGGGTTGTTGCAGTTTACCCTGTCAATGTGCATGTCCGTGACCTGAGCTCTAGTAGACTCACCAACCACATTCTTAATGCTCTGCCAGAATGTCCTCGGATTTTTGGCTGTGGAGAGCAGGATGGACTGACAAAACTCACTTTTTGTGGAGCGAATGGCTCTCTTGCACGAGTTCCTCAGCTGCCTGTAATCCTGTAGGTCTGTGCTGTACAATGAGCACTTATATCGCACTCAGCATTTATCCCTTTGTTTCATGAGAGAATACAGGCCTCCATGGAGCCATTTAGTTGCAGTGCCGCTCACTCTCCTTCTTGTGAGGGGGGCATGCTTATTTTGAAGTGGGGTGTAAGCTTTTAGGAAGTTGTCAAGGGCCTTTGAGGGGTCATTTGTGGCCATGACCTGAGACCAGTCGGCATGACGCAGGTCAGCAAGGAAGTCTCCAACATTGAGTTTGGAGTAGTCCCTCATTTGTATCACCTTGTCAGGGATTTTAGGAGGGCAGTTGCCCCATATGCAGTAGGTGGGAGAGTGATCCGATATAGCATCAGGTAGAATGCCACAGGAGATAATTTTCTCTGTTCTGTTGTTTAGCACCCAGTCGATGATGGAACCCTTGTCTCCTCTAGGAGAGGGCCTTGTGGGTTCAGAGATGAGCTGGCTGAGGGCTAGTCCAGCCAACAGTGGCTCATATTGCTGAACATTACGTCCTGCCCAGTTAAGGTTGAAGTCACCTAGAACTAGTAACTCGTTCGAGCCAACCTTTGAGCTAAGACTGTCTAGGAGGGAGGACAGCCCGGACACTCCACCCTTAGGAGGGTTGTAGGCACAGATCAAGTGCACCTTTTTGGTGCTTCCTAACAGGAGGAGGATGTGCAGGAACTCACAGAGATGCGATGTAGATGGCATGTGTCCTATGACTGAGACGTTTAAGTGTGTCTTGTAGTATATGAGTACTCCACCCCCCCTCTTGTTCTGAGCCCTGTCCAACCTAATGAGGTTGTAGCCTGGAAGGGCGCGTACTGAGTCAGGTATGTGTGGCTTAAGCCAGGTCTCCGTGATTCCCATAATGTCTGGGTTATAATGAGCCACCCAAGCTGTTAGCTCTGTAAGGTTTGGTAGAAGGCTGCATATGTTTAAGTGCACAAGCCTCAAGCCTTTGGCTGATAACCAGGTGGAGGGTGGTTTTGGGGAGGGACTAGTGCTCAGTGGGCCTATACTCTGGACAGGGGCCCCGGCCAGGCCATGGAGCACAGGAGGTCATTGAAGACCTAGGGAAGTAGAAGGGTGGTGGGGTGTTTGGGGGGAGTGACAGGCAGGGGGGCATGAGGGTGTTATCGAAAAAGTTGGGGATATTTGTGATTGATAACGCAGGGCAGGCAATGACTGGGCTGGACTGTGGGGAGAAATCCTAGAGTCTTAGGGAGTTTGGGTCAGTTTTTTGCAAGGCTCCTACTGAGTCAGAAGAGATCTGTGCTGAGAGAGCTGAATTATCTGAGGCCTTTCACAGGACTTTACAAAAATGGAATATATTGTAATATATTGAAAAATATGTGTTAATGTATTTCATTTCATTTTATTGGTTATACTGGAAAGGCATGTGGGCATCGCTGCCCATTTACACAAGTGTCCAGTTACATTCAACAAGAAGACATTACATGAGCACAGAGACATTCAACATTAGGCAGGGTTTAGACAACTGTATAAAAAAAATGGTCATTGAAGACCTAGGGAATGAGGGAAACTAGCCTAGGTGTAGTGAAAACACAGCAGGTGATAATACACATTTAGGGGTGGTTAAACAAGAACAAATAATTAGGACCAATAATTTTAGGACAATCTAAGCTAGCCAAGGAGGAATATCAAATAGTAAAGTGCTGAACAAGAGAGGGAAGGTAAGTGCTGGAGGAAGATAACCTGAGGGAGGGGAAAAGTGGGAGGAGGGAGCCAGTTTAGGTGTGTGAGCAGCTGCAGGAGTGTGTGAGGGAAAAATGTATCCAGATGTTATGTTTGAAGGAATTAGGAGAGGGCAGAGTTTTATTTCAGGGGAGAAAGAGTTAAAGAGCTTGGGTCCCATGAAAGAGAGTGTTTTCTGGCCATGAGTGGGGCGGCTGAAAGGAACATTGAATGAGAGAAAGGAGGACAGTCTAGTGGTCCTGGTGGTGGGTGCTGTCTGGAAAAGTGAGGTGAGGCTATCAGGGAGTAAGCCATGGGAGAGTTTAAAGAAGAAGGTGGCCAGCTTACAGTTGAGGCATTCTTCAAGGGAGGGCCAACCAGTGAGCATATAAAGGTCACAGTGGTGAGTGAGTTTAGGGAGACCAGTGACAAAGTGGATAGCATTGTGGTAGGAGCTTCGAAGTCTGGAGACATTTTTAACAGAGAGGCAGGGGAGGGAGACTAGAGAACCATAGTTGAATACAGGCAGGAGAAAGCTGGATACTATAAGAGATTTGGATTCCCTGCTAAGGTACAGCTTGGTTCTGTGGAAGATACTGAGGCATTGGTGGACTTTTTTGATTGTGAGGCTTGTGTGGGCATCAAAGTTTAGGTGGCTATCAAGGAGTAAGCCTAGGTACTTGAATTCATTGACTCTTTCAATGGAGTTGTCAAGGTTGTGATAGAGAGAGAGAGAGGTCAAAACCTAGGGGTTTGCGGGGGCTGGAGAATACCAAGACCTTAGTTTTTTTGGAGTTGAGTACTAAACCTTTGGATGTGAACCAGTCATGATGTCTGTTGAAATCGAACTGGAGTTTGTTAATGAGAGTGGATGGGTTTTTGACCTGACAGAAAAGGGTAGCATCATTATCGTAGAGGATGAGTTCAGAGGAGGTGCAGATGTCAGGTAGGGAGTTGACAACCAGAGAGAGAAGAGAAACGAGCCAAGGATGGACCCTTGGGGCACACTGTATTTAATGGGCAGGATTCAGAGATGGACCTGCTGATAATGGTACAATAAGACCTATCCATTAGGTAATCCCTGAACCAGAGGAAAACCTCAAAAGAGAAGTGGAGACCAACCAGGGTATGGAGGAGAATTTCATGATCAATGAAATCGAAGGCTTTAGTGAGGTCAATGAACGCAGCACCAGTGAAGCGACCCTCGATGTTGGCTTTGTCAATGGAGTGGGTGAGCTTGACAAGGGCAGTTTCAGTATTGCGGCGAGCACAGAACCCGAGTTGGGCCTCTGTGAGTAGGTTGTGCTTGTGGAGGAATTCCATTTGCTTGTGGACCATTTTCTTTAATATTTTAGAAAGAGAAGCGAGGAGTGATATGGGATGGTAGTTGGATACTAAATCCTTGGGACCGGATTTGAGTAGAGGCTTAATAATAGCACACTTCCATGCTTTGGGGAAGGACCCCATGCAGAGAGAGAGTAGTTCATGATGTTGGTTAGTAGGACCGCTAGGGAGTCACAGATGGTATACCGATAGTGCAGTGACGCAAATACCACAAAGACCATCATAATGAAATTTTTGGCAGTTCACTGTGATGGTCTCCAGGTATTCGGACACTGCTGTCCCCCCTCCCCGAATGAACTCTGACTGGAGTTAGTAATCTTTAGTGTGGTGGGTGTCGGGGGGCAGATCCCCCTGCATGGGGGGATGGGGGGCAAAGCCTCCCACAGAAAACAATTGTGTCCCCAGTGACAGTACAACACCAATTGGTGGTGTTGTGCTGTCACTGTGTCGATGGCGACAAATTTCTTGTCACTGCAACATAGTGGAACCATCACAAACAAGACAGAGGGTCATTAGTTCTGATTAACTTGACAACTTCGGCTGGGGTTAAGTATCTGAAGCAGAACTTGGGGTGGGAGTCAAGGAGGGAGGAATGTATGTCAATAAATGTGAAATACATTGTCCCAATGTAATATATAATATATTATGAAATGTATGTTTAAATATACTGACATAATATATTTCTAACCCATTGTATGCAAAAATATGTCACTATATTAAGAAATACATTAACTCAAGGAAATATAATACACAGCGTATTTCAGCATATAATGAAACTACATATTCTGCCTCATGCATTGCTTGAAAGCATGTCAGTCTATTTAGTAATACATTGTCTGAAATATATTATTAGTATAAATATATACAGTATTCTTTGTATGTTATGTATATTTTTTATATATGTTACATATATTTTTATATATATGCATGTATTTTTGTAAATGCTTAGTTTCATCCCATGTGTACATTTACATAACTAATTTGCATATTTCAAAAACCTAGTTAATCAGTCAAAATCATGATAATGTCTAGTTTTACAATATTTTTGAATTTATAACGCTAGCTTGCAGACTGAAAAGAAAGGTGCAAGTTGTAAAGCAAGCACATGGAGGATCTCACCCTTACCTAAAAGTAAAACAAAATGGGGTGGTATAAATACCAATCTGAGCCTTTAAGAAACATGATCTTGTGAGGTAAGTCATATGTGTAAGTATAAATTAATGAAAATGTAGGTATGAGTTAAAACTGCACTATAAAATGATAATTCAATGTGAATATCCCTATGATTGCTAACAAGATGAACTCCAGAAGTACAGTATGTGTAAATAACTTATTATGTTTTTGTCTGGGTAAGTTAATAGTTATATTAATAATCTATTACACATGTATAATACATATATTTGTAAATATAGGAAACAACGTTTGAAATGTAAAACAGAATACATTTATACATATATTGGCAATATACCAATAATATATATTTACCATCCTTATTTCAATATATTTAGAATGTTAGCAATATATTTAGCAATATACAAAATATACTAAAGCAGCCATAATGTATATATTTACAGTACATTGCAATATATTTGCAAATTTTTTAATGTATTGAAATACATTGATTTTCCAATACAGTACAGTATATTATAAAATAAGTAGATTGAAATATATTTCACTATATTTAAATATATTGTTAATAATATATTTTAAAATGTATTTCATTTTCGTAAGGGTGGAATCGACGCTGAGCGAGACAAGGGAATTTTGCCTGAGAGAAACTGAGCTGGTGTGAGCATGTTCACTGTATTTTGAACTGTGCTATTCCTTTTGGAAGATTTTCTCTACTGCAGAAATCCTGCACTGTTGCTGGGACTCTGAGAAGCTGCTTGCAGAGCTGAACATTTCTGGAACTGGGTACAAGCCAGGTTGTATGGAAGCTGTTCTGAGGACTGGGAAAATTGCTGAGAGTCGTGTGCTTGCTAAAGTTGCTTTGGAGGCTAGTCTGAAATTGAGGGACTGTGAGAGCAAAAGGTGAGCATGTGTTTTCATGCCTCAGAATCCCTTCTATTGCTGTGCATCCCAGTGTGAAGTGGAGCTGTCATGTAAAGCTTGGAAGACAGTGGCCCATCGGCACTGCGGAAAGAAAGAAAGGAATTTAAAGGTTTCCTGGCTGCCCCTGGCAATTGCTATATTGGTGCAGGAAAAGAATGATCTCTACCAGTGTCTGAAGGCCCTCTCCAGACCAAGGAGGGATCCTGTTACCCTCTTCCAAGTGGGGCCTGCTAGCCTCAGGGGGTCAATGGCACTTGCTAGGGTGCTAAGGCACCTGTGACCTGTTGAGGGAGTGGGGCTGTGGAGCCACTCCCAGGTCTGGGCTTTCTGAGGTTCGGTGGAACCTGTGTTTGTGCTCTGCAATGGGCCAGCAGAGGCCGAAGGTGACAAGCAGCCAGATCTTCAATTAAGGGATCAAGCTGCTAGACCTTCAAGCAAGATCAAGGCTTCAAGACATCTTGTTGCTGCTCAATATTGTGCCCTCTGAGAATTGAGCCCATCACTCTGGGACTAGTGAAGCCCTTTAAGTCAGAGACTTCTGAGAATCTTCAAACTGGTCCACAAGTACCCAGAGCTTGCTCCAGAATCCAAGAGAAGTGTTCAGTTTAAATTAAATATACCTTTTCAAGTTTTTAGGGCCCTAACAGCTGGCCAGTCCATGGCAACGTCCAGGCCTGTGCCTTTTGGGTACCCAGAGGGACCGTTTAGTGCTGCACTTGTACCAGTGGGATGGGCAACTAGGGTGGTTAGGCCTATGGGCCCTGTGGTTACTATTTTGCTTATTCCTACTAACAGGCTTTCCTTCCACAGCTATCCCTGGTCTGTTACTCCCTTTTCTAACCCCTTTCCCCCTAATAAATCTGTGATTTGTTGTTTGGAATTGCTGTGTGAAGGGTATTTTGTGACTGTCAATCACCAAGTGTTTATGGTTATTGGTATTGGGAAACTGTTGGGCATCCAATGTGTGGGGTGGTTGGTAGGGGAGGTGGGTAGTTGCAGCATCCCAGGGGGCTGTGCCAACCAGTTACCTGACTCACAACTTTCTCTGGGTGGAGACACCACGCTATTTATCATAACTTTGGGAAAGAACCTCCGACCACCACCATAGCAGGACCCAGGCCCCTTAGCCTGTTAGAGAATCAACAGGCAGGAGTAGTAGCCCACAGGCACATGGTGCCTGGGCTACATTTTGGTAAGACAGCCAGTGATTATTGCTTTTTGAAAGCTACTGTGCAATCACTGGCAGCGTGGCAGGCAGCATAGCCTAGAGGTTAGAGTAACGAGCTGTGAACAAGCTTGATGCATCCAGCAGAACAGACCTTGGTTTGATTCTCACAACCTCCCCTTGCATACTGTGTGACTCTGAGCAAGTCACTTAACCGACCAGTGCTCCGAGATCACCCCTGAAAACAGGTACTTGTACCCAGTGGGCCTTACCCAGTTACCGAAGAATAAAAATAAATAAAATAAAACCACACTGCTTTACTACATGCTTACTGCAGTGTTGCTGCTGGTAATGATTTCTACAGCTTGTAAAGTGAGTAGTGATATTAAAGAAAACAAGCAAGTAACTGGACTATCAAGCCCCTGATTCAGCCCCTGTATGCTCCTGCTGCCAGCTTGGTGGTGGTAACAAAAGCAAGGAATTGTGCTATTGGATTGTTGATTCAGCTCCTCCTACAGGAGATGGAGGAGAAGAAAGGAATCATTCAGACTGTCAGGCCTTCTATTCAGCTACTGCTTCCAGGGAAGGAAGAGGAAAACAAGCAGTCATGTTCTCAATTCAAACTTCCTCTCCTTTTGTCCCAGAGTCTTCTGCTGGCTTCATCAGCTCAAGAGCCTAATGCTGACAGGAGGTGAGAAAGTAAACAATCTGTCTATACTGACCTTGGCTACTACTGCTGTAGGTGATGCAAGCAAACAATTGCACCATCAGGCCCTTGGTACAGCCCCCATGCATTACAATCCTGACTCCTACTAACGTGTTTTTATTTTCGAGGGGTGTAAACTTCATGCACTTGAAAGGACACAGGTGCTCCATTTAGACAGTGGTTGGCTCCTTTCTTCTGCATAAACCTGCCCTACTGTAGCACTGGCAGCACTAGGTTAGGGCACTCTATGGAGTCTCTCTGTCCCCTATTGTGGAAGAACTGTGTGACTGCTGCACTCCCTGGTGCCACTTGCAGAGTTTGTGGGGCTGGGAGAGCAAGGATCATGAAACAACTTTCCAGTTTCATGTGGCCCCCTCCCTTCCTTGGTCATTGTTCCTGAGGGTGTCCCTTCCCCACCTGGTCATGATTCCCTCTCCAGACCATATCCTTCACCCACCTTGTTGCTACTTCTCCTGTCTCTCCTTCCATTTGTCTCTTTCTGCAGGGTTGTTGCTCCTGCCAAGCATCCAACCATCCAGTCTGTGGTTCTGCCGAATCGCCACCCCCCCCACCCAGTCACCTTGTTTTTAATCTGTTTACAGTGGGACAGGACCGCATCAAGAGTTGGTCTCAAGAGTTGATGAATGACTGAGCCAGAGGAGGAAAGTGAGTCAGCCAGCACTCCTCTCCAGAGGAAGTAGTAGTAGTAGTAGTAGTAAAAAAAATTTATTTATACAGCAAAAACAATTTGACAATGCAAAAGCAGAGAGAGAGAGAGAGAGAGAGAGTCCACATGGCTAACAGCCATCCAATTGTTGGAGGACAAGAGAGAGAGAGAGAGAGAGATGAGAGTTAATGCCACTGCCTCCAACAGGCAGCCAGGCAGTGGAGTGCCCTCCCCTCCCCTCCCATTGGGGAAGAACTGTGTGGCTGTTGCACTCCCTAATCCTACTTGCAGAGTTCATGGGGTCAGAAGAACAAGGATTATGAAACAACTACCTGGTTTCATTTGCCTTCCTTCCCCTGGTCACTGTTCCTCAGGGTGTCCCTTCCCCCTCGTAAGAGTCTCCCATTGCAGTTCATGTCCTTCCTCCACACAGTTGCCACTTCTCCTGGCCCCTAGTCTGTTTCTCTCTCCCCATATCTTAGCTGCTCCTGCCAAGTTCCCCTCTAACCAATTGCTGCTTCTGGCGGGTCTCCACCCCCCATGGTTAACTTGTTTTTAATCTTGTTCCATTCCCCCCCCCCCGTTCTCCTGGTCAACTTAGCTGTTTTTTATGGGTTGGGACTGGGACAAGAGTAGGTCTCAAGACTCAGTGACTGGGTGAACTGGAAGAGGGACAGTCAGCCAGCACTCCTTGTGGAAAGGAGGATCAGCAAGAGAGAGTCCGCATGGCCAACCACTGTCTGATCACTGGAGGAGAGAAAGAGTTAGCACCATCATCACTGACACACAGCCAGCAGTGGAGTGGGTCATTGGTTGCTGCTGTCTGAGCATGTCTGTAAGGCAGGGGAGTGAAACCATGAGCCAAGGCATTAGCCAGGGCCAGGTTACCTACAGGCTCAAAATCAAGTTGATTGATGGCTGGTGGGTGAGTCTGAAGTAAGACAGGGGTTTGGAGAGAGGCAAGCAACTCGAGTGCTATGCCAACCGGACTGAGCAGCAAGGAGTGGTTGAGCACACAGACCTGGACAACAACCAGAGTGGCGAGTGAGTGGCAGCACTGTCAATGGAACTGAGAAGAACCTGTACCATACCATAAGCTTTTTATTCTTGCATGGTTTTCTACTCTTCATTCTAATTTAGTGTGGGGAACAGTATGCCTAGATGTACTACTGGTTTCGTTGAGAGAAGCAAGGATTCTCATGGCATTGGCAAGTGTTTTTGTTGTGCTGATCTATTCATTAGGTTCTAGTGATTCACCTGGTAAGAGCTAATAATTCTGTTGCAGTAAGTAGTGATTCTGGTTGGATATACTGGTTGTTCTGCTGGAACATGCTAGCAATGATTGTGCTGGACAAACTCATACAAACATAGAATTTGTAAGCAGAAAAGTTCTGCTTGACCCAGCCAGTCTGCCCAGATGTTCCCTACCTCTTCCATCTCCACAGATCCTAACTGGTCTACAGTTACCCTCTGTTCTCCCTACCTATTTACTAATATTCCCCTATGCTTATCCCACACATGCTTGAAGCCACTCACTGTTATTACCTTTAATACATCTGCTGGTAGTCTGTTCCAGTCATCTACCACACTTTTTGTTAAGAAGCACTTCCTCACATCCTTCCAAAACCTCCTTCTCCAGCCTTACTGCATGCCTTCTGGTCCAGGCTACAACCCATGGCCTTTAAATCTTCTGGACCCAGAGGTTAGCATGTCAGGGCTGTTATGTGTAATGCAGCTTTAAGAAATGTTAGACGGTACAGCTTTAAGGAATGTATTTACTGTAACTCTTCCTGTTTGAGTCTTCCTGTGTGTGTTGGGATAAGTTTTTCCCTTATGTCTGTGCTGAATGGAAGTAAACAGAAAAGGCTTACATTTCTGTGGTGCATGTTTTTCTTTCTACCAGGACCCTGATGTGTTTAAGGTACTTATTTTCGGCAACCAAATACAACAAACTGGCGACAAGGATGGTGGAAATTTTCATAGCTCCAACTTACTGAATTGCACCATTTTGTGACTTTCTGCATTGGAGGCAAGTAAGCAATTTGGAACTGTGGAGTATCATGGCAACTTCAGCCAGCTTTGAGATTTTTACAGGAACGGACCGGGATACATTGTCCAGACAGTTTGATCAGTGGTTACTTAATCCTGCCATAAAAGCTGCTAATGATGAGCAACAGGATAAGCTTATTCGAGCTGCTTTTTGTACTTTTTAAGGGAGTGAAACCTTCAAACTATTATGCAGTTTGTGTGCACCAAACCAGCCAGAGGATTTGTCATATCAAGAGCTAAAGGTTGAATTGAATGCACAATACAGTTAAACAACTTTTCCATGGGCTGAATGTTATAAATTCTACAGTTACCATCAGAAACCAGGTCAGTCATTACAATCTCATTTGGCTAAGATCAAAAGCTTAGCTCTCACATGTGAGTGGAGTATGGAGCATCTTGAATCTAATCTAGCTGATACGTTTTTTATGGGGTTAAATAAGGACCATCATATTCAGCAATTACTTTCTGCAAGTGTCAAGAAATCTGCTGATGAACTTTTACAGTTGGCACAAACATATGAGGCTGCAGCAAATGAGGCACATGCTAAGATGAACACTAAAAATGAGGTTCAAGTAACGGCAGTAAACCCCAAATTGAAACAGCTCAAACCTAAGTTAAATCACTGTTTTCAAAGAAAAATTCAGCCACTCCACCCAAACTGCATGGCCAATACAAGTGTGCATCATGTGGGTCTTCTCAGCATAGCAGGGACCAGTGCAAATTCAGAGAAATTCAGCTCCATGCATGTAAACATCAGGGTCATATGGCTAAGGTTTGCAGAAGCAGGAGAACTGCAGTGATCAGATCAGAAAGCACATACAGTGCAGTGGTTCTGATTGCACCACAAATGCAGACTAAAGATGTTCCTCCTTTCTATGTGTTACTTCAGTTGCCACAACTGAGGGGTCAGTTGTGTTTAATGGTAGATTCTGCTTCCCTAGTTACTTTTATTAACCATCAAACATGGTCTGATCTGGGATAAGCCACCATTGTCTCCTTGTAATAAGTTGCTGCATGCATTTAAAGGGCGACCTATTCAGCCACTGGGCTCATTTGCCACTTTGGTACTCAGGATTGATTATCCTAGTATACCTTTAACTTTTCTGGTTTCAAAAAAGGATGTCAACATTTTGGTAAGAGACAATCAGGTTACTCTAAACATTCATATGGATCCAGCAAATTTTGGCCTACTTGCTGCTGTCCAGGTACCACAAAGCAGTAACCTGCCCAAGCTTGGGGAAGACTTTAGACTTGTATCCAGAGTTGTGGAAAGGCCTGGGATGTTGCACAACAGCTAAAGCCAAGCTAGTTACAAAGCCTAATGTAGTCCCTAAGTTTTGTAATCCACATAAACTTCCTTTTGCCTTAAATCCAGTGGTTGGGGCAGAATTGGACAGACTGTAGAAAGCAGGTATACTGGAAAAGGTTTCAAGTTTAGATTGGACAACTCCAATTGTGGTAGCATCTAAACCAGGTGGTAAGATTTGAATATGTGGAGATTTTAAGGTGACACTTAATCCAGTACTTAGCACAGAGGTATTTCCTTTACCCTTATCAGAGGAACTTTTTCATAGACTGAATGATGGTGTGGGGTTCTCTAAACTGGGCCTCGCTGATGCATACCTTCAAGTGGAGCTGGATACAGACTCTCAGAAATTGGTAGTGATTAATACATACCAAGGACTGTACAAGTACAAACGGCCATGTTTTGGCCTTAGTTCTGCACTGGCTATTTTTCAAAAAGTGATTGAGCAAACAGTGGGTAATACACTAGGTGTTGCTTGTTATTTGGATGACATCATTGTCATGGGCAAGACAGAGGCAGAACATTTACTTAACTTACGAAAGACTTTTGAGAGATTGCAACAGAGTGGATTCAGACTCAGGAGAGAAAAATGCCAATTTTGTCAACCGAGTGTCACGTACTTAGGTCACACTATTGACTAAGATGGAATTTGTCTGAATGATGAAAAGGTAGAAGCCATTGTGCACATGCCTGAACCGCAGAATGTTTCAGAGTTGCGCTCATTGTTGGGTATGGTGTGCCACTATGACCGTTTCATACCTGGCTTAGCCACTAAATGTGCTGTCCTAAATGAACTGTTACATAAAGGTACT
Organism: Neoceratodus forsteri; assembly: GCA_016271365.2. NCBI lineage: Eukaryota > Metazoa > Chordata > Ceratodontiformes > Ceratodontidae > Neoceratodus > Neoceratodus forsteri. The sequence goes on from CM057449.1 coordinate 1,747,175,320, forward strand.
CCGTGGAAGTGGACCAAGGGCCACAGTAAGGCAGTTCAAGCCATCAAGCTCTCTCTAACCGATCTGAATAATTTAACTCATTATGACCCTAACTTACCTATCACATTGGCCTGTGATGCTAGTCCTGTGGGTATAGGAGCTATCCTTTTCCATACAGATCCAGAAGGAGTGGAGAAGTTGATAGCCCATGCTTCATGCAAACTCACTGCAGCTGAAAAAAATATGCTCATATTCAGAGAGAGGCATTAGCAATTGTGTTTGGAGTCCAGAAATTTTGTCAATACTTGCTAGGTCACAGGTTTCACCTGAAGATGGATCACAATCCACTAGTGACAATGTTTAGTCCAGAAAAGGGAATTCCAGAGACAGTTTCTTGCAGACTTCATCGATGGGCATTCATTTTGTCTGCCTATAATTTGGAGGTTACATATCAACCAACAGATCAGCATGGAAATGCGGATGCCTTGTCAAGGTTACCAATATACAGAGAAATGGAGTTTGATGTGGGACTTAAAGGCGATCCATTAGTATGCCAGTTGGAGCCAGATAGTTTTCCAATGCAATTCAGAGATATTGTGGACTCTACTGTTGTGTGTGCAATGGAGTTACAACAGTTAGATCAGCTTGCAGTACTAGCCAAGGACATTGCAAAAGAGACTAGTCAAGATGAAATTTTGAAACAAGTGTATCAGTATACGCTTGAGGGTTGGCCGCAAAGCACTACTTGTTCAGCTGAACTACAACCCTACTATACAAAGAGACAGCAGTTGTCCATTGCTGAGGGGTGTCTTCTATGGGGATTGCGTGTCTTAGTACCCCAATGCTATCACTCAGATGTGTTGACTCTTTTGCATGAGTTCCATCCAGGCATTGCTAAAATAAAATCCCTAGCCAGACTTCACATATGGTGGCATTCTATTGACAGAGACATATACCAGGTTGTGCAAAGATGTGAAGGTTGTGCTGTATCAATGGGAAATCCAGCAAGAGCTCCAGTTCACCTTTGGGACCGACCTGAAAAACCCTGGAAAAGGTTGCATATTGATTTTGTAGGACCTTATTTAAATTCCATGTGATTACTCTTAGCTGATGCTTATAGTAAATGGCCAGAAATTCATTAAATGTCTTCGACAACTACTGAGAGTACCATTAAAGTGTTGAAATCTATCTTTGCTACCCATGGTTTTCCGCAAGTGATTGTCTCGGATAATGGACCACAGTTCATGTCTGTTGAATTCCAAGCATTTTGCCAGCAACGTGGTATCCACCATATTTTCTCACCTCCCTACCATCCAAGTTCAAATGGCTAAGCGGTATGCCTGGTTCAGACTTTTAAAAAGAGTACAGGCAAAGCTAATCCTACTACACCAATGACAATACAAATAGCCTTTTTGGACTTTCTTGCGAAGTATTGAACACCACCACATTGTGTCACGGGAATATCCCCTGCAGAATTGTTGTCTGGATGTCAGATTCAAACTCAATTGGACCTTCTTCACCCTCCAGGCTATAAGTCAGCAACTGAAATGCTTCCTAACGTCAGATCCTTCAAATCCAATGATCTTGTGTGGGTCAGGATGTATGCAGGCCCGAAGAGATGGATAGAAGGTGTGGTAGGAAAAAAGTTCAGAAATGTTGTCTATAGTGTTTGACTGACTAACCAGACGAGAGTGAAAAAACATGTGGCCCAATTACATACTAGAACTGAAACAGAACAAAAAAGAGATACCCAGAGTTGGGGTAGTTATTCAGCATTATTTCTTCCAGAACAAGAACAGGAAGAGATAGTGGAACCACAGTAATTGAGACAAGATGTGGCTCATGCTAATCGGATTCCAGAGCAACAGCTTCCAGTCCTACTACATCAGTCAGGACGTGTAAGACGTCCACCAAAGAGAATGGACTTTTAGAGATATAGCCTAATGACATGACTAAAAGGGACACTGCAGTAATAATTTTAATAGCTTCATACTATTTTCTGGATTATTTACTTACGTACTTTCTAGCTAAGTCAGGAGGGATTGTTATGTGTAGCGCAGCTTTAAGCAATGTTAGATAGTACAGCTTTAAGGAATGCATTTACTATAACTCTTCCTGTTTGAGTCTTCCTGTGTGTGTTGGGATAAGTTTTCCCCTTGTGTCTGTGTTGAATGGAAGTAAACAGAGAAGGCCTAAATTTCTGTGGTGCGTGTTTTTCTTTCTACCAAGACCCTGATGTGTTTAAGGTACTTATTTTCAGCCACCAAATACAACAAGGGGCATGCTGGTCTTGGCAGGAAATACTCGTGGTTCCATCACCATGAACTAGTGGTTCTGCTGAGATATGCAAAGGTTTTTTATGAATTGTGCTTCTTGTTCTGCCAGGACATGCTGTTGGTTCTTTTTTTAGGGTATTACGGTTGAAACATTTGGTTATTTGAAAATTCACCAAACTGCTGAAACTTTGGGGATTCTGTTTTTTCAGTTTCCTGGACTGAATCAGTGTCAGTCGCTTGGTGGGTAGCATGCTCGCCTTTGGGTCCAGAAGACTGGAAGGTTGTGTGTTCTTTGGATAATATCTATAACTGACACTGTGGTGCAGTATGATGGGGGGTGCTGCATTGCTGAGGTGCCGTCCATCAGATGAGACATTAAACCAAGGCCTCTTCTGACCATCTTTGTTAACTGTCCAGATGGAAGTAAAAGATCTTGTGGCACTTATCGAAGAAGAGTAGGAGACTTTCCCCAGTGCCGGGCACCAGTGTCATGGCCAACATTCTCCTATCAATAAAATAGATCCACGTAATCCACCCTATTATGTATCTGTAATCAAGCTATCACAGCTTACAGTGCTCAGTTACTATGCCTTTTCTGGTAAAAAATTACAAATAAATAAATATGAATAGTGTGGATAGACAATTAGAAATGATTTCAATCCAAGATTTTTATTTTGAAAATAAAGTACTAGGCCATAAAACCTTGTTTGAAAGTGACCACTGATTAGTGGCTGTGACACTCTCAAGCAGCAGTATTTCCTTATCATCATGTCACTTTTTCAGCAATAGCATCTTGCTCATGTCTACGGTACCTGCAATAATAATCTGTGACGTAATACAAAGTTGTTTCTCAGTTTTATGCTAAAGGGAATTATAACATGAGTGTCTCCTTGTTTTCATAACTATGGTGAGGGCCAGGAGGGTGAACATTTTTTCCTAGAACAAGGAAAGGGAGTATTTCTGAAAAGCTCAGATGAGCATTGCTTCCACTTTTCATAGACAGTGCCACTACTGGGATCCTTTGGCCCCCTGGCTCCACCACTGCTTGCAGCACCACATCTGCTGCTCTTTGCATCAGCACTGCTTCTTCTGCCCCCTTACTACTACTGCTGCTTGTGGAACTTCTCCACAACATGCCTCCTCTTTCAGCTGGGAACTCTCCTCCGCTCTCTGCCTGCCCCCTCTGACCTGCCACTACTTGCTGCACCTCCCCACAGCCTGCACCTTCCAGTGGTACCTACCGCCGCTCTATATTCCTGGTGTTTCACTACCCCCCCCTCCACAGGTGCTCACCTGTGCAGTAACCCAGCATGGAGAGAAGAACTCTGCAGCATGTGGGTATGGTGCAAAAACTGTTGTTGCTTTCAGCCCTTGTACCTGCAGCTTCGCACTTTTTCCTACTGCAGTGTTACCTCCCCCTGACCTGCCCTTTCCTCTCCTTTCATGGTACTACCTTTCACAGCTTGGACTACCCCCCCCCCCCGCAGCCTGGACTGCCACCTCTGCAGCTGATGCAACAAGAATCACCACTGCCTCTGTCAGCCCTATATCCTCAGGCTCCCTAGCACCACCACTCTTTGCGACATCACAGCAGCCCACAGCCTGAGCTCCACACAGGCTGGGAGTAGAAAGCACCGTCTGGCACTTTCACTTTTACTGCAGTCACTTGTGCTACTTACAGCAGCAGCCCCACCTCATCCACCTCTTCACAATCTACCTCCCTGCCTGCCAAAACAATATTGGGGGCCAGGGTCCACCGCAACTACACCCTAGGGTTAAGGTTCTTATTTTATTTAAATACTGTACATTGGACACTGGCCACCAGAGAAAATAGCCCACTAGCTCACCAGGTGTATTATATAAATTACTGACCTCCCTGGGACAACTCTAGCCCCCTGGACTATGGTGAATTATATTAATATTGCTGGGCCACTAGCCCAAAAACTCCTCACTAGCCCAACAGGGTTACTGCTTTCAATTACTGGCCAATAAGCCTTCTGGGGCGATACGTGGCTTTGCCGAGCTACCCCAACAATACTTTCTCTCCACTTTTCCTATCTGTTCTTTAATTTTATTTCTATGTATATGTCTTCCTACTTTGCCTTACCTGTAACATTTTATCTAAAGATTTCTCTTTCCTTTACTCCTATGCTCTCTCAAACCCCGTTTGTATCTTTCTGCTCTCAGTCTCTGCTCTCTACTGTATTTTCTCCATATTAACCTATTCTTCTCTTTACTTTAACAGGTCTGACAGGACACAGACTCCTTCCTCATCAGATAAGTATAACTCTACATCTGACCTACCTATCCTTCCTATTTACTCCCTAAGAAAACTATGGATCCTTTGTGACCCCTTTCCTATATTTTATTGTACAGTTCCAATGGACATCATCCCTTCAAGAGTCCTACCTCTGGCTCCCTGGTACCTAGGTAAGAGACCCTCTACATATTACCTATTGATGCCTTGGCCCATATTTACATTATTAATATCATTTATATATAGTAAGATTGATGATTTATATTTCATGCTGAGCTAGTAAGTGCCATACAAATTTTATACAGCTGTTACTACAGTGCAGATGATAAGTCCATACTGCTTTATTGGTAAAACTGTATTGTGCTTACCAGGACTTCATTTTTACAGCTGCGTGGGCAGAGCACCACAAATGTTATGCCATCATACTATCTTTACAAGAGCACTGTGGAAACATGTGACCAGACCGATGTCTGGTGTGCTTCCACAGTGCTCTGCCAAATTCCCACTGATGCTGTTTATGTGGCCCTTCCCCTCTGCAGGCCATATAAACACACCTTCTTTGCGGTGCACTACTTTTTCTTCTGCAATTGTGAATGTGATGGCCAGCATGCCCAACATGGCGGCACAGACTCAAACTGCACATGTGCGAGTATTGTGCATGCGCAGTTCTGTTGGCACCACCATCTTGAGAATGGCAGACTGTGGTGCAGCGAGAGCTCCAAGTATTCTTTTACTTGCTCTCACCACACTGTTGTTGCACTGAGCAGCCGTATCAGCTCTGACAAGAGTTTGTTAACAAAGAAATAACATTAAAACTTGCACATCAAATTATTGCACAAGCATTCTGCATTACCTTGATGTGTAAACCTTTATTGTGATGTAAGCATGAGGTGATGCAGAAAAATTAGTGGTAGTATTAGTATGAGGGTTAACATTCATACTACTGTTCTGTTTTCTACACACATCACAATAATACAGCAATTCGCTAATTCCCATGCAGCCATTCTCAGTTATAGCCATAGCCAATTCTGTAATAGACTCTGTGGCTGTGTTTCAAGTGAAACCTTTGCTGAAGCCTATCATCAGCCAAGAAGGCACTCTGTACCAAAATCCCCCTCAGAGGGTCGGCCACGCGGCCTGTTCCTCCCCCACAAGACAATCTGCAAACAATCTCTGTTGCAGGGATAGTGATACTTTCTGACACCCACTCCTCAACACTGTCACCCAATAAGGCCACAAAGGGAATTTCTGTTTCACCCATACAATTAAAAGAGATTGGATTTCTATGGTTGTGTCATGCTGACACACAATTAGCCATGACATCAGGTGCCGACCACAGGAGAGAAGGACAGGCCAGTGAGCACCAGTCATGGTGCCAGGAACAGCAAGGCCTTATGATCTAGGAAGAGGCTGTCTGCAGTCCTACCAGCCCTAATGCCCTCCAGTCCATGACTGTGCAGTCCGGATCACCTGAGAGTTGCTGGCTGGGACCATCAATCAGGTGTGTGATTATGCCACTGTTGGCAGGAGCAGCTAGGGAGACAGACACTGGATATTTCAGCATTTTGCCCCAACCGTTGCATAGTCTGTTTTAGCACTGGCACCAATGGTAGTATTGGGGGGCATTGCTGTGTGCACTATGTGTACTGTGGCAAGGTGGGTGCAAGCAGTTGGATGGGCCAGCAGGTATTCATGCTGGGCAGAGTGGATGCCAGCAGATGGGAGAGGCCAAAGGCACTTGTACAGGTACTGGCATTTTCTAGCAGATGTGTGGGTGTATAGGTGTACATATTGGGGTAGGAAGGCTTTCAGCAGGTAGTTCAGGGTATTGGTTTTCATAGTGGAGCAATGTGGATGCCAGCAGATGAGTAGGTGTAGGGGTTAAAGCATAGCCTAGAGGTTTGGGCTGGCAATATAGCCTAGAGATTGCAGTGAAGAGCTGTGAATGAACTTGGTACAACCAGCAGACCTGGATTGGATTCCCACAACCTCCACCTACATACTGTGTGACTCTGAGCAAATCACTTAACCACCCTAGTGCTCTTAGGTCGCCCCTGAAAACAGGAACCTGCGGCTAGTGGGCCTTATCTGGTTACCAAAAAATTTTAACAAAGTATACTGGGCCTGGGGTGTTCTTATTGGAACAGGTTGAGTTCCTGCAGCTGGCAGGCCACAGAGGAGTTCATATTGGGACAAGGTGGGTGCTAACTACGGTTAGCACCTGTCCTGATTTTCAAAGGACAGCACTGATTGTGGTAGCAGTGTCCTGCAAAAAACATGAAAAATACTACATGTCCTGACCTTATAGTAGAAAAAATATTTTCTAACTTTCCTCCAAGTGTTGCCGAAAACTATAATAGCTTAACTAAAATACCTTAAAATGATAAGAAACAATAGAAACAACTACAAAACTACAACACTTAGTCTTTTTTTCATACTTTCTTTATTGATAAAATGCATGATATACAGAAGTCAATATCCTCGTATTTCTTTCTTTACGTACAATGGTTTACAAACTGTCCATGACTATCAGGATCAATTTTTTGCATGACATATGCACTTAATTGATTTATAACTTTAATTTTAACAATCAAAACTCTTGGCTCTCAAAAGGTGGGGAACACCTAAGTGGGTGGGCGGGATACTCAGTCACCATTTACGTTTAGGTTGTAGCAACTATTACTTATATTCTGCCATTCCAGACTCTCTCTTTATCTGACTTGTCCATGGCCTGATCCATTACTAGACCCAGTTCGCACTCCACCCTGGAGCTCATTTATCTCCACTTGTTTCATTATCCTCTCCCATTTCCCCACTTTCTCCATCCCCCATGATTACTGCCCATCTTGTCCATCACTCCACATATTTTTCCTTTTTTTGCTGCACCTGGTGTGTTAGAGCTTCCATCTCTCTTATGTTCAAGATCAACGTTTTCCATTCTTCTATCGTCGGGAGTCAGGTTTCATCCATTTCCTGTTGATAACTTTATTGCATGCTACTACTGTTATATACCATAAGTATAAGGAGTGGGGACCCTTGATTTTCAGAGGTGGGAACCCCAGGATCAGGTGCTGTAGGCCAAGGGGACATTGAAGGCCAAAAAGAGAATTAATTTCTCTGTCTATTCCCTGATGAAAGGGGTCCAATATTGGGCATTGAAAGAAAATAAGCAAATGTGTGGCATTTTGTTCCCCACAGTTCCTCCAGCACCTCGCCTCCGAGATATCCCCCATTTTGCTTGTAGTTTTGGGGTAATAAAATATCTTACTTGCACATTCCAAAGATGCTCTCTCCATGGTGGGGATGATGTGACCCTTGTGGTACCCGCCCAGATCCATAACCATTCCTTATCTGTAAGATGAAAATCCGCTTCTGCCTCCCATATAGTAATAATTGTGGTGACTGCCCTTGATTTATGATTGTTTAGGAATAAATAGATAGATGGTATTGCTTTCTTGGATGTTGTGAGTTTTAATAAATCCCCTAGTTGTGGTTCCTGGGGCACTAATGAATCATCTGCTGTTCCCTGACATAAGCTAGCCTGTATGTATGTTTGCATTTGAAGAAAATGTATCCTGTCTCCCTCTGTCCAGCCAAAGTCTTCCCTGCATTCCTCAAATGACTTTAAACAATCTCCTCCCATCAGCTGGGCTGGACGCTGAACTCTGCTCCTAGCCTGCATGTTATACCGTTGGTTCAGAGTCGCTGGTGTAAAGTCTTTTGTTTTAATAAGCCATTTATAGTTCCATAGTTCTTCTTTAACCCCAGGGTACTGGCAAAAGTTATCCCAGGCATGAAGAGAAATCTGCATTGCCTTGTATAAGGTTGGGACTCTGTCCCTTGGTTGCTCAAACAATAATGATCTAACTGAACAATCTAAAACACTCTCCCCTTCCAAATCCTGCCAATGTGCCTGTACTTTCAGCACATCCCTCAACAAGGCCCACTTGACTTGAGCTGCTATCCAATATTCCTTAAGATCTGGGAGAGCTCTCCCCCCAAACTGTTTCCCGGCCATAAGTAGTGCTTTTCTTACACTTGTGTTTTTTATTGGCCCATATGAAATTTATAATCTTTCTCTGGGTTTCTACAAACCACTTCCTTGTAACCATTGCTGAAGCACATTGGAATATATATAACAATCTGGGTAAGATGTTAATTTTTATGGCCTGTATCCAGGCATGCATTGGTGGAGGTAAAAAAAAAGCCATCTTCTCGTATCTTCCTCCACCTGCTTAGGAATGGGGGAATAGTTATCATTAAACATCTCTTTATTGTTAGTTCTTAAAACTACTCCAAGGTATCTGAGGGATGACATCACCCACCTCATCGGAAATCTCAACTTGAACCCTGGAGTGGGATTGAAATGAAATCTCAGTATTTCAGTTTTAGCAGTTTTGAGTGTATATCCTGAAAGGGGTGAAAATTGTTCGATCACCTTCATCACTTTTGGGAGCGATGTCTCCAGATCATGCAGATACAGCTGGATATCGTCTGCATATAATGCAATTTTATGTTCTGTCCCCTATATTTTAACTCCCTGAATGTCTGTGTCTAGCCGAATTGTCTGAACCAAGGGTTCGATATATATACTGTAGGGCAAACAACAAAGGTGATAATGGGCACCCCTGCCTAGTGCCCCTGCCTAATCTAATTACCTTTGACAAAGTGCCATTTGTATGGACATATGCTTGGGGATCAGTATACAATCATCTAACCAATGCTACAAACTGCGAAGAGAACCCAAACCCGGCAAGGACCTGATATAAATATTCCCAATCAACTCTATCAAATGCTTTTTCAGCATCTAAGCTCATCAATAGAGTGAGAGTCCTACCATTATTAAGATGGTCTATTATATGTAGAGTGCAGTGTACACTATCTGCTGCTTGTTGGCCCTTTACAAAACCTGTTTGATCTCTATGCACCATCTCTGGGATGATATTTTCTAATCTTCTAGCAATAATCACCATCAAAATTTATAATCCACATTTAATATAGAGATCGGTCTACATGAATTGCACTGCGTAGGGTCCTTGCTGGGCTTTGGTATCACTGATATCACAGCCTGCCTCCAAGAGGGAGGGAGAGTAACATCCTCAAGCAAGACCTCCTGATAGGCTGAAAGGAACAGCGACTCCATGTCCTTTCTAAATTTTTTGTAAAATTCGGCCGGTAGGGCATCCGAGCCCGAACACTTCCCTGTTTTACTTCAACCAATTACCGACTGTACCTCTGTTAATGATATTGGTTGTATAAGAGCCTGATTCCATGACTCCAAGATGTTCGGGAGCTCCAATCGACTCAAAAACTGCTGTATGTGGTCAACCCCTGGGCTCTGCTGTTTAGCATAGAGTGATGCGTAGTAATCTGAAAAAGCAGAAGATATTCCCAATAGGTCATTTGTTTTACTCTGAGTAAGTGTGTCTGTTATATTTAGTATTTGTGCCCTTGCCCTCCTGGCTCTAAGATGGACTGCCAACAATTTCTGAGCCCATGGGCCTCCTTTGTAATACCTCTGCTTTAGGAACTGTAAGTTCTGTTCAACCTTATAATCTAGATATTGATTAAATTCCCTTTTAAATCTCTTCAATTCCTGTCCCCTTTTCCCCTCTAATCTTTTTTGTTGCTGATTCTCCAGTTCCTGTATCTTTGCTTCTAACTTCTTCTGTTTTTTTCTGTCTCTGTTTTTTTTTTTCTCTGAAGCTACAGCAATGAGTTTCCCTCGCAGAATAGCCTTGACGGTATCCCATAGTATTCCCTGGCTCACTTCTTCACTTGTATTATCCATCACTGCTTGTCTTATAAGAACTGGAATTTGCTCACAACTTTGGGGTCATTTATTAGGGATAGATTTTTTTCCTGGGGATCTCTAGGTTAACATGCAGAGGGAGTGGGGCATGATCTGAGAGGCCTAGCACACCCATGGAACATTTTTGCACCTGTGTGATAGACTCTTTTGATAAGAAAAAGTAATCTAATCTAGAATAGATTTGGTGGGAGGGAGTAGCAGGTATACCCCGGTGTCCCCCCCTTCAGATGTCTCCACACATCTTGTAACCCATCTTATTTAACAGGGCCTTAACCTGCTTTGCTATCTTGAAGGTTTTCCTGGGAATTTTGGAAGTAGTATCCAACCCTGGGTCCAGTGTTACATTCCAATCTCCCGCACATATCAGTAACCCCGCTGCTTTTTCTGCTATCAGTAATAAGACCTTATGATACAGTTCATATGGTGAATCTGGGGGAATATACATGGACACCAAGGTGAGGACTTGTCCATTTAATACACCCTTCAATATTACATACCTCCCTTCCCCATCTTGAATCTTTTCTTTAACCTCAAATGGGGTATGATTAGGTACTAATATGGCTACTCCACTTCTCCTACACCCCTTATATGAGGAACAGCATGTAGCTCCCAATCCCAGTCTCTCCAGTTTTTGATGTTCTGCTACCGACAAGCGAGTCTCCTGTAAAAGCGCAGAATCTGCTTTCATCTCTTTAATGTATGTGAGCACTTTTTTCCTTTTAGTGGGGTTCATCAGGCCATTGACATTGTACGTCACCACTTGTATAGTCATGGTTGTAATTTAAAGTCCTCAGCCTGGTGTCCAGAGCACCCCCCAGGCCTGACATATCTCTATGGCATCCCAGCCCCTCCCTCAGGTTCCCGAGAGCCTCCAACAATAACTTCATGATGAACTGTAAACCATTTAACCTGCAGACTTTTTCAACTATAACTATTTTACATGTCTCTCGAAGGCAGGGGAACCCAGTTGCGAGTTCCCTTTCTCCCTGTGCGAACCGTACTAGATGCTCACCCCAGGAGATGTAGTGTGCTATTTGCCCCATACTATGGGGGTCACTACAGATGCTGCAATTGCTGTTCGAAAGGTGTACATTTACAGCAAAATTAAGCCCATTTTCTAAGTTGAAACCCTGCCAATTTAAGTTCTGAAAACACATACAAGTATCCTCCCCCCCACCCCAATTTGGACAGTACATTAAATCTTGACCATGTACATTTCTACTTCACAGTTCTTAATTTTAAGGTCCATATGCAACACATCCCTTTAACACAGCACATATTGCTGCGAGCTAAATAAACAACTTCAGTTATGTAGTAAGTATAGTTCCAGATAGCTAAGCTGGTTGAGCCACAACAAGGTTTCCCAATACTGTCTCTTTAAATGTATCAATTCTGGTGTACGTGGCTATCTAATTGCATGTCCAACAAGGACTAATTTTATTCCATGCAGATTGCCTCTCTGTAACACCGATAATCATTGCTCACTTAAACTGCTCTCTAGAAACAAGGTGGACCAGTGACAGCAAACACAAGGGAACAAAACTTAGAAGCAGTCTGGATCTTCCTCTTATGGTGTCTACTCCCCCACCACCATATTGTAGTCCCTCTCATTTTTGTCTCTCCACCGAAGAGCGTTAGATGCTCCCTGAGCCTACCTTTATATTGTAGGTATGTACTGGAAAGTCTTACCCTCCTAAAGTCTGTGTCAGTTATTTTTCATGAGGGGGCTTCTCTCTGCATTCCGCTGTTGCTCTGAGCTGCTACGTGATGCAGTTGCTCATGAATCTCCTTCAGGGAAGTATGCCGTGTTCCATGCCTGGTGTTCTTCTTGAAGCCCTCTGGGAACTGACTCTTCACAGATTGATTCCTTTCCCATGCGGTGGATGTAAAGGTCAGTCTCTGTTCCAGTGGGACCCCTCTCTCCTTTAGTGCTTCTTCTGCCTCTAGTGGTGATGCATACAACTTCACTCCATCTTCCCAGAATATACACATTCGGGCAGGGTAAGGTGTTTGAAATGTTATTTGTTTGCTCGTTAACACCCGCATTATTGGCCTGTATTGCATCCTCACACGTTGAATTTCAGGGGGCTAATCTTGGTCAAGATACAATTGTACCACATTGTAGGTCAGCTCCCCCTGCCTCCAGGCTTGCCGAAGGACCTCCTCTTTAGCCACGTAGCTGGCAAATTTCATAATTATTTGGCGAGGACTTGCATTGGGGTCCTGTAGTTTCAGAAGGAGTGAGTGATGGTCTGTCTCGATTTTAATATCTAGTGTGGCAGTCATGTCTAGTATCTCTCTAAATAAATCTTGTAAATAGAGTTCCATATTACTTGTCTCGGCCCCCCTCAGGCAGTCCCAAGAGCCTCAGATTATCCTGCCCGGAGCGAGCCTCCAAGTCTGTACATTTGTTCTACAGTGTCTCTGTAAGATTCAGTAATGAGGTTAAAGCTGCTCCCAGGCTTGCTGTGTGTGTTTCCATCTGATTGACTCGTGTCTCTGTCTGCTGCATGTGAGAGTCAAACTCCGTAAAATGATCTTGTATTTTTTTTAAACTCCGCTCGGTTTTCTTGTTGCATAGCTTTGATTTCAGACAGTATCATGTCTATTCTGGATCCCGGTAATCTCCATTCAGTTCACGTGTTTAGGTCGCCTTGCACTCTTGAGCTGGTTGGGGATGGGCTACAGCTTCCCTCATGTGGCAGCAATCTGTATTGGGAGCCATCAGTTGTTGTTTGGACCTTTTCTGTTCCAACTTTGGCACCTTTGCCACTTCCTTTATACTTTGGTGGCATTCTCATTGTTTTGCCCTTCACAAAGTGTGATTTTTAGAGTTTGATGGCCCTGGGGGGAGAGAGCTCCATCTCTAAGCTGCTAACTGATCCATGGCCAGAACCAGAAGTCCACAACACTTAGTCTTAATTTTGATATTTAAACAAATCTGTTGCATTGGTCAAGGTTGTCCTGCAAAACATCAGGTTTCAGTAAGAAGTGTCCCATTTTGAGCTTCTTAAAAGGTGGAAGGTAGTAACCCTAGTGCTAACAGATGGGTTTGTCACAGAGAGGGGTGTACATCCATGGGTGTAAACACTGCGGAATGATGGGTGCCAGCTGATAGAAGGGGACATGGGTACACATAAAGGAACAGGATGGATGTCAGCGGTGCAGGAATGTAATTAACAGTAGGGCAGAATGGGTGTCTATTAGATGGCTTTTGGGATCAAGGATCTACATATTAGCTTGGCCACACTATCAGCAAATAGGAGAGGTTGAGGATATGCATGCTAGCATGGAACATACTCACTATACATGGATTCTCTAAATCCAAGAACAACTGCAACACAAAGCAGAAGAATTGACAAAATGGAGTCATAAACCCAGACCTACAAACTCAGGTTACAAAAAATACTTTTATCTTTTATCTTTGCTGCATTTTGTGATTGTTTTCATGCATTTTGTACTAATTTCCTGAAAGTTCACCAATCAGAACTAATCAGGACTCTATCCCGGAACCTGCTCTTCATAAGAGGATCAAATTTAGGACTTTTTTTGGAATCTGTCCATTGATAGTATTGACTTACAGTAAGCACAGGACACACAGCACTATATCATTCTCAGTCATGGCAATTTATCTTGTTACAATTTATGGTTTTCATTTGTTAATTTTACCTTCTGTGCTATCTATGCATAACAACTGCACACCATATACAAGCAAGCAAACATTCGGAATTGGCAAATGCTTGTTTCAGGTCAGTCTCTGCTACAGACAGCATTCAGCAACTTCTTCCTTCTCCTCCCCTTAATGCATTTCCTAGCCTGCCTGATATGGCTCAGATGTGGCCTGTTAGCACTTCCTTTCTTTCAAGAAAGAAGCGCCATCCTATGCAGGGCCAACATGAAAACAGGCAGGGTTGTGCTTGAATCCCCCTTGGTCAATGCTGACACTGTTACTGTGGAGGGGAGATGAGTGTAGCCAACATAGGAAACATGCAGCCCATCCCCCAGCCCCAGCTCTTTCTCTGTTCTATCACAATGACAGTGCAGGGAAAGCCTTACAATCCAGTTCCGTATATCACAACAGGGTGCAAACTTAAACTGTGGTGCAGAGTGGTTGCTCTGACCCCTTTGGGCCATATGGTTGCAACTGTGTATGGGGCCCCGGGAAATTCTGTGGTGAGACCAGTTTCCTTTCTGTTCTGTTCCAGTCTTGACAATTTTCTGTACTGGGATTGCTCTACTTTAGATCTTTGAATGCTGAATAGATCTTTAAGGGTGACTTTCAGAATTGCCTCTGTCGGCAGGCATGGTACAGTAATTCCTTTGTGTTGGGTAAGAGAAATCAATCAACTGTGGGGACTGACAGTATCCCTTACTCTGCCTCTGTGCTTACTCATTTGCACTCCATTTCCCTTTACCAGACACAGTCTTACAACAGACAAGTGACAAATTGTAGTGAGAAAGAAATAACTTGGCCTTCTGGGAACTGAACCCAGGCCCCCAGAATACCATCCCGAAACAGACAAGTGAGCATTTTCTTGCAAGTTTCAATTGAATTGCATTGTTCATCTTTGAATTTGTAATGCTCTACAGTAGTTCTTGTACTATTACATTAGTATAAGCATAAGAGCCAGCCCACCCATCCAAATCTTGCAAAGACTGCAAAAAATGAAACGACTCTCAATGCAGAAGCATCTCTTCAGAACAAAATAAACAACTGCATAAACTCCCTGAAGTTTGCAAGGCTAACCTGCAGAGTTGGTTGTGTACTGTATCCTGCTTTTTAAGGTGCTGTGGCCCCCATATATTTAGATGCAACTGAGAGCACCATGCAAAGGAGAGTGCAATGTGTTAATCATCACACTGACATTTACGCAATATATTCGTACACGCATAGCACTCCTATCTGGCGCATGCCGCAAGTATGAATATAGGGCCCTGGTAGTGTCACACAAAGTGCAGAGGTGCAGTACATGACAGCTCCCTGCTGGCAGCAGACATCCAGGAGAAAAAGGGGCTAGCATTTCTCAAACAGTTTAGCACCATTGCTCCTGGGTGCCATATTCAAATGCCAGCGTGCAAATGACTACATAAGGCATGCAAGGTGCATGCAAGGTACTAACAGCCCATTTGCATGCCATTATGTGGCTATTAGCAGCTCTGTGCAGTTCCTCCGTACTGTTGTATCCCCTCCCACCCTTGAACCCTAGGTCTGTCAATACCTGGTGGTGGTGTTACCCCTTCCTCATCCGATTCCCATGACTGTCAAATCCCTGATGCTAGTGGTACCCCCCCAGCCAGTCCTCATGGCTTTTAAATCCCTGGTGGTTGTGGCATCATCCCTTACCTGATCTCCTTGACTGTCAAATCCCTGGTCCTGGTAGTACCCCCCCCCCATCACCTAATACCCATTTTCAGGTTAAAAAATATATCTGGTGTCTAGTGGCCCCTTCCCCTTCATAGAAGGCTTCTGCCCCCTTCACCCCAATATCACCCCCCTCACTAGATGATGACCAGCACCAACCCTCTACTTACCTCCCTGGCTGGCCATCTGCTCCCCTCCCCGCGCACACACACACACACACACACACACACACACACACACACACACACACACACACACACACACACACATCCTGTATCAGTATGCAAAGCTGTATATAGATACAGGCTTTGTGGCTGAAAATGAACCAAGTCTGCATAAAGTGGTATTGCATTATGTGCAGCCATAGTTCAGTTTGATCAAGTTTACTTTTCGTAACCTTGGAAAAGGTCACGTTTTTGCCAGCAAACTTAGGTGATGGCTTTTGAACCCCCCCCACCCCCATGACCACATCAGTGGTGACATGTAACTCGCACTCAAAATGGGTGCTTGCCATTTACCTACTGAACACATATTTTGGGTGGCAGTTCTGTGTTCCCACTAATGTGATCATGAGGGTGGTGGTGATCTGAAAGCTGTCACACAAGCTTTGTAAAAAAAGGTTGGCCTTTGCTAAAGCTATGGCTCACATAAGTAAAGCTGCTGAAAATTAACTACATTCATGCGCGCTGCAGTACTGCTTTATGCACACGCAGTTAATGTTCAGCCACAAATCATGTATCCAGGTACAGCTCTGTATATCAATACAGACCATGTGTGGGACAGAAGCCAGCCAGGGAGGTGAGCATTGAGTAAGTGCTGGCCGTCATCTGGTGGGGTGTTTGGCACTGGACTGGAGGCTACCAGCAAGTTACCAGTAAGAATGAGAAATCACCGGACACCAGGGAGGTTTCCAAACATGCAAACAACTATATTAGTGAGGGAGGCGGGTATAAATAGACTACCAGGGAGATTGATGGTATAGGGATTGGGTGAGGGAGTGGGGATACCACTAGCACCATGGATTTCGCACTCACGGGGCTTGGGTGAGGGGGAGGTATTCCTAGCACCAGGGATTTGACAGTCAAGGTGATTTGGGTGAGGGAGGGGATACAATTTGTTCCTCTGTATGACACTTGACAGCAGTGCTGTCAGTGGGTGAGGAGGGCGGTGCATCACTGTTTGTGTTGTTAAAAGTAGGGTTTTGGAAGCAATAAGAAACATTGCCTCATCAGCCTTTTAGTGCTTCTGAAATCCTTTTAATGTACCTCTGCACCCTGTATGCAAGAGTGGTCCCTAATTTGCATTGGTGCAATGGGGTATATAACATGATTGTGCTTTCCACTTAGCTCTACACTATGGAGCTCTTTGAATATGACTGCAACAACTATCAAACGCACTGTATCCACTTAAGATGGTGCTGCTCCTGTTACTGCCACTCTATTTGAATATGGGATCTTGTATGTGTAAGGGGAAGTGCAGTAAACCTTACGGGGCTGGAGTTTCAGAAGGGTGCTGATGACGTACAGCACCATTCTGGTGTGACTATCAAAACTGCATTTGGGAGACCATGTACAAAGTGATTGAACTATCAGGTACAGTTGCCACAATTTGCGGGGCATATGGGGCCACCTGTGGGCATCCATTTTTGATGCAAGTTGTTGCAAAATCATGGAAATTGATATACAAGCTTGGGAGCCTTTGAAAATAAGACTCCCGAATATTTGCACAAGAGGAAAGATGCTGGTGGAGCAGAATATAGCCTGTGCATCAGTGCTCTCCTGTCTGAAACTCCTGCCTCATATCTTATACAAAGACAAGCGGAATAACTGTTTACCAGTTCAGATTTCACCTTATTACTATGGTTGATGCCCATGCAAGAGCAACTCTGCACTTCAGCACGTGCTTTTTTAAATAAGATGTTTTAGCTGTTACAATTTACTAGACAATACATTTTTTTTTTCATTTTCAAAGTTCCTTTCCAATAGTTACAGCACATCTTGGTAGTCCATCTGAAAAGTCTAAATAGAAAACATATAGGATAGTACATGAGGAACAATTGACAACAGGGCTATTCTTTCACCGAGTTGGCACTATGACGACAGATTGATTACCTCAAGAGTGCAGCTTGAGAGGTAATCCGTCGTCCATAGTGCCAGCAGTGGTAACCTGTTGTCAACTTTCCCCATGCACTTTTCTTTATAGTGTATGGTGGAACGTCGTTTTTTTGGGGAAAAAAAATCAGTTACTAGAAGGAAAAAAGAACTTTACATTTTGAACGTTTTCACTTGACATTTTAACTGCTTAAGAACTTTACATTGTGAACGTTTTAACGCTAAACATTAGTACTGCCGCCGACATTGCTGCTTTCGCCATGTGTCCTGTCTGTGGAGTGAGCCCTAACTGTCAAATGCTGCTCGAGGACACAGTGTGACATTCGCAGTACAGTAGAAAACATAATTCTGTTGCACTGCAAACGTCACTAGTGTGTGACTACAAGGTTTCGAAAATGATGGATTTCGGTGGAAGTCGATGTTCCACCATACACTATATTTGCCTCTCCCCTGTTAACCTCACAGTGCCTTGGTTTATGACATCATAGTATTCACCATGATTAGAGATGCAGCAAAATTAAATTCTGCTGGCGAAGTAAACGAGAAGTGGCCACTTCACCTTGTCACTCCACTACATGGAGTGGCCAAACCAAAAGGTTCACTTCACCTTGTAATTATTACTTCACATTGTTATTCTTAATGCAAAATAAGGCAGAGTGACAACAATATTGGCAGCCCCTCACACACAGGCACCAGAATTAATGTTCATCCCCAAAGTGCTACTGTCTTGTGTCCAGAAAAGTTTCCAGTGCTGATGGAGTGAAATGATAGCACAACAAGAAATGCAAAGTCTCCCAGAATTAATGGTGCACTCAGTCATGCGTACAGTGGTCACACACAGTCACACGTGCAGTGGTCACACACAAGCACCAGAATTAATGTGCATCCCCAAAATGCTACTGTCTTGTGTCCAGAAAATTCCCCAGTGCTGACGAAGTGAACTGACAGCGCAACAAGAAATGCAAAGTCTCCCAGAATTAATGGTGTACTGCAAAGTGCAAATGCACAGACAGAGTAAGATTGAGCTGCGCATTTAAGAGATGCAGACGCGAAGGCACAGCAATATCTAGCCAGTGCTCACAAGTCACAAATCCAAATCTGGAAAAGAATACCTTTTACTAGTTGGGGAGGTGGGGTAGTGCATGTCAGTAACAGTCCACTACCAGTAAAGATATCACAACACAGTATAAAAAATTCATGTAGGTGTGGTGGATAGCAGGTTCACACTGCTGCAATCACTCTGTGGCACAATAAAAGGTGTCTGATTTAATGGCACACACACACACACACACACACACACACACACACACACACACACACACTACAAGTAATGTGTAGCAAATTGAAAACCTTTAGTAATATAACCAAATGTTTTAAACAAACTGAAATTGTTCATTGCTGCACCACAACAATCAGCAAATAAATGTCAAGAATTACTGAAAATATTACTGTGCGTACATTAACACAGTTATACAAGAAAAATATAACCAAAACAAAAAGACTGCCTTTTCCTCCCAGTTAATCTACCTACACCACAGATGCCCCTCCCATGAAGCACACTTCACAGTACACAGACTGACTGTTCTAAATTAACATTCAAAATCCACACACAAACAATAAACACCTGATGATATGAGCACAGAAGGGTTTCCTACAATCGATGTACTAAATTTTGAGCCAAAAAATGGCTCAAAAAGGCTTTTTAACAGTTTTAGAGGATTTGAATCACAGAGCTCTGAGAGGAAACTGTCTCCATCTTCCACTACACACACACTACACATAACTGAGGCTGTGCAGAACAATCTAGAGCCCATGTGACCTGCAATCCCATGAAGCACTGCAAAATTCGCCTTGGAGCTCAATTACAAGGTGAAGTGATGCAAAGTACATTGGTTTCAATGTACTTCGCCTTAAAATTGGTGGAGAAGTGGTTTGGTTAAGGCGGACTAATGTGAAGTCATTGGTTTCAGTGGACTTCGTGTTCCTCATTATAATGCAAAGTACTCCGCTTCACGTTGCAGGCACTTGGCGGATTCCGCATTACTCCACGAATCACACCGCGGAGTGAATTTTGGCCACTTCGACGACCACTAACCATGATAACAGACTGTGATGTCACAAACAGCAATTATGTTGTTGGCAGGGGAGAGTCAGATACATTTTGAAAGACTCAATGAAGTTATTGCTGCATTATCTACAATGTTTAGTAAAGCAACAGCAGGGAAATGTAAAGAAAATAAATAATTAGAAAACAGTAAAGTTAAAACATAACTGATGTAAATTTAGTGTTCTTGAGCTTTTTATTGTAATAGAGAGCTGCTCTTTAAGCTGAATGCATCATGAATCAACATTAGCAGCGCATATAAAAAGATACCATATTTCTATGACACCGTACATAACTGTGCGTCCTGAATAAGGCACAAGTCAGGAAATCAACTACTTAGAACCAACAGAATTAGGATTAAACACCCATCATCAGTTTAGATTGTCTCCTCAGTATTAGGCACCACCTTTTTATGTTGGCTCGCGCATGCGCATCCAACATACTGTGGTATTAGCAGATTTGGAGGCGCAGTCACTGTTGGGTGAATGCAGGGCATGCATCAGTAGGTGCATCCCTCATTCCCCAATCAGCCAGCAGCAGGGGCCGACACCCTGCATAGCTAATGAGGCCACCAGATCTGAGAAATGGTCCGCTGCAATGAGAGCGAAGCTCTCATGCAGCGTGACCACAACACACCTCCTGACGTGCAGGCAACATGGCGGCAGTGACTGCCACTGCCGCTGCCTGTCACAGTGCCGACAGGGGAGCTCATTCTCCATCAGCATAATTTCCCCCCCATTTCCGCTGTGTGCCAAGTGGGTGCCCAATCTCTCTCGGCATCATGCATCCCCCCAAAAAAGCCTTTCTTTGCCAACAGAGGGTCCCAATCCCTGTCAGCTTCAGTCCCCCCCTTTTCCAGTTCAATCTGCCAATGGGGGAGCCCACTCCCTGTTGGCATGATGTCCCCCCTTTGTTCTGTGCCAAGGGGGTGCCCAATCCCCTCGGCTCATGTCCCCACTTCCCTTCGTATGTGTTGACAGGGTGCCCAATCCCCGTTAACTACTGCAGCCCCCAAAAAACACTTGGGTGGCACACTGGGAGCCCACCCAGCGTGTTAAATACCCTGTAAAAATAAATCCATAATGTTTTTTATTTTTATTTTACCTGTAAAAAAAATGGTCCTCATGATCTCCTTGCCCCCTCCCGCAACCCACGTCCACCCTCTGCGCACCCTGCCTCCCCCCACTTCCCACCCCATACTTACCTCCGGAGTCTGGCGCAATGATTTTAGGTGGACTGGGAACACGTCTGCACTCTTCAAAGCCGACCGCGAACTGAAGAAATGCTGATAAGCTGTATAATGGCATAAATGGAGTTTTTTCAACATTGGCGCATATCTTGGGCATTTTTGGGAATTTTGACACCAAATTTTCAACATGGGGTTTTTGGGACCCCTCCTCATGAATTCAGGCACTGTCTTGGCATTATTCGGTCCCAAAAAGTGATTTTGTAGTCACTGTCTGGAATCACCTTTCAGGACCGATTAACAAAATGACATTTCCACTCTTCATGAGGGGGGCTCTCTAAAAGCCTATGTTGCAAAATTGGTGGACAAAATCCAAAAAATGGCTGTTTTATGGGCATGCGTTGTGCAGTTTCCACACACGTGAGTAACTCCGTGAATTTGTAGTATTTTCACTCCAGATTTTCACAATTGGCATTTTCCCACACCTTCTTATGAACAGTATAGCTGTCATTTTACATATCCTGGCAAAAATGTGTTTTCGCACATCCGGTGCAGAATAGTGCGGTCGCTGTGCGAAATCAGTTTTTGGGACAGTTTGAGGAAATGATGGTGATACTGTTCATGAGCAGTTGTCCCATAATGCCTATGTTGAAAATTTGGTGCTGAAAGTCCATAAAATGACTGTGTTACAAGCATGCATTGCGCAGTTTCCACGCACCCTCGTAACTTCGCAAATTTGAAATATTTCTATGCCAGATTTTCAACACTGCCATTTTTTCACACCTCCTTATGAACAGTACAGCTGTCATTTTTCACATCCTGCCCAAAATGTGTTTCTGCACCTGTGGCGCACAATGGCGTGGTCTCTGTGGGAAATCAATTTTTGGGACAGATTGATAAAATCGCAGTGCCACAGTTCATGAGGGGAGGTCCCAAATTGCCTATGTTAAAAATGTGGCTAACAAACTCCCCAAAATAATTGTGTTACGGACGTGTGTTGTGCTGTTTCTATGCATGCTCATGACTTCACCAATTTTTCATATTTTCACTCCAGATTTTCAATGCTGCCATTTTTTACACCTCTTCTTGAACAATACAGTTGTCATTTTCCACATCCTGCCCAAAATGCGTTTTTGTCCCTTTGTCGCCAAATGGCATAGCCACTGTGCAAAACCACCTTTCAGCTAACAAACTGATTGTACCACTTTTCATGAAGTGGGCTCACGAAAAGGCCATGCTGAAAATTTGGAGTGAAAATACCAACACATGCCTATGGTATTAGGGTTTCCAACTGTAGCAACCCACCCTGTAGAGACTGACAGGCATCAGTGGTGTAACTTGGGATCATCGGCGCTAATGCTCACGCCATTCCACCCCCACCCCCACCCTGCAGCCAGTGACAGGCATCATGGTGTGCCTTGCACTGTTCAGCCACAAATTCACCCCATCTCCTATACTGCACCCACCTCAGCATATTTCCTTATGGAATGGGTTAAGTATAGCGTCCAAAGACCCCAAAGCACACCACGACACTTGTCCGTGTCTACAGGGAACGGTGAAGTACTGTGGCATGAGCGTTATAGCTGGCGACCCAAAGGCACACCCGAATGCCTGTCAGTCTCTACAGGGTGGGATGGGGTTGGTGTCACTTCAATACTTCACTGCCATTCCTATTATGCATCTCTAACTCTGGCACTACCAATGTCAATGCCAGCCAGACAACATTCGGCATTGAAAAATGCTTGTTTTTTATTATTTCAATACAGCTGCCCCTTTATCTTTTAGCTGAACTTTTTAACATCCCATGGTTTAAAATTATTTCTAATCTTAAGCAAAATGTGACCAGAGACTACACAGTGGAAAGTTACTCTCAGCAGTAAACTGAGTCAATTCCATACACAAGAAATAACCAGCCACTTACTTCCCTCATAGAGTCATGGGTAGAGTCTGCAGTGAATTTTAACTTCACTGGAGTAGTTGTTGTGAAGCCAGGAAATTTACGCTATGTGTAGTTGGTGTGAAGTCAGGAACCTTGCAGTTTGTGAAGTAGGGCAAAGTTTCCTGAATTCGCCCAACTTCATGAAGCAAAGTTCTTTTTAACTTAATAGAGCCTTTCTTTTAATTCATAAGCCAATCCCACAAACTGTGACAAATGGTACCCCCTCTCACAACCCAGGCCTTTATTAGTGAGGTACTTTCACTGCCCCTCCCCCCACCACCACAGTCATGGCAAAGTGTGCTGCAATAAAGACAAAAGAGATGTATCATGTGGTAGATATCTCTTCTCCTCACCTGTGCCATGTCTGGTAAAAAAGCACACACCACCCACCTCCCCCGCCCCATGTCTGCCCACCCTAGTCAACAATCAGATTAACCCCAACCATATTGCCACACCCTGTGGCACCCAACCTCCCTCCTCCCCAGCCCCAAAGTTAAAGGACATGTTGCTGATCTGTAAAAAAAATTAAAAAACCTGCTCAGCACTGGAACAAGTAAGAAGTCTTGTTCAGGCAGTGTCCTGTAATACGATGAATGAGTAAACTATGATGTCCTCACCTATAGTAACATGTGATTGGCTGACAAGTGTCCCATTCAATCTTACAGTGAAAGGTTGGAGGATCAGTGCATCAGGGGGCCTTGTGTGGTGCATGAACTTACCTTTACTGTTGTGGCATCTTGGTGACCCTTCTGTCTCTCACTGGACATAGCAGGGTGCCTGCTTCTGGTGCAAAGATGAAAACAGAGATGTTCTTAGATGAAACACACTTGTAGTGTCTCTGCATTTATTAACAGCACTGCACTCTTATGCAAATCTGGCAGTCAGATGATAGTGCAGAGCTTCCGTGAGAGGCACAGAGAGATGTCACTACTGTACTTTAATTCCAAAACAGGTACAGCGGTCTCAAATAAGGGGCCAGCATCAGATTTGCAAAGTGGTGGGTTGGTCTTCATGCTTGCAATGCCGATGACCCAGAATCGGGAATGGACCCTGGAGTCAGAGGGCTAGCTTGGGGGTGGGGTGACTGAGCATCCTCTGGACTGCTTTTCTTCTCTGGGGAGAAGGGGAAGTGTGTCCAGTGCTTCGCTGATCCCTGGTGGAGGCTGGAAGTGCTGCGCGGCTGGTGCCAGAATGTGAGGGGGGCAGGGTGGATGCTGGTCATAATTGCACATCCCTGTCCCTGGGGCATCAGCATGTGAAAAACTGCTGGCCCCTGGCATGACCCCCTGCCCAGCTGCAGTCCTCACTGCCGTAGATGCCCGCCATCCAGCATTCCCTCTTCTCATGGCACATCGGCCTATAGTTCTAACCCTGATCACCCAGGTGGCACTGTTACAGTGGCATTGCTCAACGATCTCTCCTGTATTAGGAGAGCATTCTTGGGATTCAGTCCTCCTCTCTCTGGCTGACCTCCAGTGACTTGGGACAGCAGTCCTGGAATCAGGATTGCTAGGTCTGATGCTGTTCATACTCAAAAGCTAGGTGTGAGTTAATCTCCAGTCAGATGCCTAGCTGAAATGAAGTTAATGTGCCTTTGTGGCTGTGGAAGCCATGGCATTGTGACTGGTTGATTGGTAAATGAGAGATACTGACTTGAAGCCTGCTTTTCCTTCCTGAAGTTCTGTGCCTGCCATAATGACAAATTGGGCAAAACACCCAGGTGGCACTGCTGATCATTGCTGGCTGGAGACCACTCCCATTCCATAAGAGTGTCTGCTTCTGCTCTTCTTCACTCTTCCATGGTGAAAACTGAATTATTACTTCCTCTAAGGAATTATATAGCAGGCTGGAAAACCAAACCTGGAGGCGGTTCCCCAACTTAAGTTGGATTACACAAGCAAAACACAAGGCCCTGACATGGTACACCCCTGAATGCCAAAGGAACCAAGGAATTGGCACAACCACTGGCAGAGATATTTGGAACATTCTTGGAAAGAGGGCCCTTGCTAAGGTATTGAAGGATGGCACACATGATTCCCTCGTTCAAAAAAGTTGTCTAGGGAAGATCCTGGAAACTACAGGCCAGTTAGTTTGACCTCCTTTGTGGGTAAAAAGTTTGAGGCTATTACTAAGGAGGTCTTGTTGGCACATTTGGCTGTCAACAAAATAATAACGGTTAGCCAGCTTGGTTTTATGGGGGGAAAGGTCTTATCAAATTAATTAATTATGTTTTCATGTTTGTTCAAAGAATACAAGGAAATATATTGGTAGCTTGTTAGTGGATAAAAGGGAGCCATGGAGGTGTATCAGGATGTAAGCCAATGATGCATCTGCAAATAAGGCTCTCTTTCTTCACAGCCAATAGTGCTAGATCTGATTGATGATGCAGGTTTGCATCTGTATGCACACTTTTCAAAGTGGTCATCCACACACATATCCTTATGCAGGACTTCCCATCTCAGCAGGGGCCAATCCTAGGGACTGATGTGAAGGGAACAAGCAACTACTTTGAGTTTTTCCTTCTCCTGACTGTCCCATATAGCAAAGAAACAAGCTGAATCTTAATTTAAAAAAAAAAAAATCAGAGAACTAGCAAAATCGGAAGTTAAGTGAAGCTACGCTTTCAGTTGTGGGTACATTCAGGTCCTGAGGAACCAGTATATATAAGGAGCCTCAGAGTGAGCAGGGCATCTTGCTTACTGAAACTGTGATTTTAAAAGTGGAGCTGCTTTACATGTGATTTTGCTGACAGGCTAGCACTGGTACCGAGAATACTAAGCATAGAAACATAGAAAGTGACAGCAGAAAAGGCCCGCCAGGTCCACCCGGTGTACCCAGTCTGCCTAGCTAGCTGCTAGGACTTCTCTATTTCCTACTGTTTTCCCCCAGGATCTAAGAGACCCTCGTGTCTATCCCATGCTCTCTTAAATCCCCCCACACTTCCTGCCCCCACCACTTCCCCTGGGAGTTTGTTCCAGTTGTCCACCACCCTTATTTATTTATTTATTTATTTATGTATGTATGTATGTCTTTTTTTTGTGACCTGGTAGGTGCACATCAGAGGACCATTTTCAGTCATGACCCAGGTCACAAGGTGGCAAAAAATAGGCACAGGTACAAGCAGTCAATTACAAAATAGAATACAAGCATGCCCAACAACTGGTGGTGAGGGTGGAGAGACAGAACAGTGGTAATGCAATGACAATGTGCAGACAGGGTAGACAGGTAATGCTATATCAGTATGTACATAAGTATAGCCAAAATACAGATAGTGCAAGACACAGGCAGTAATGGTATACAGGTAAATGGTCCAATTCATATATAAGTGAGAAAAAACAGTTGCTGTAATAAAAATTCAAATAGAAAAACTATCACAGTTCATAACATCAAAGGAGCAAGACAGGAGGAAAGGGAGGCAGGGGTAGGCTTAGGGGTGGGGGCAAGAAGGAGAGAGGTGGGAAAAGGGGCATGCTAGTGGGGGCAGGGGGAGTATAAGGGCTGTAGGACATCAGGTGAAAGTCTGAGTGCTGTTAGAGCATAGTAGAGTTGTAGACCCTAGCATTGCTGTATGGAACAGTGACATTTTGCAGCAGTGAGGAGACAGGTCTTCAGGTTATGTTTAAAACATAGGTGGGAGGGGATGGGTGAACAGAAAGGGGGAGCTTGTTCCATCGGGAGGGTGCTGTAACTGAGAAAGCTCGGGTTTCTATGGTGGTGGAGGCATGGGATACTTCTAGCGGGGGGACTGAGGATGCCCTGAGATTCCTACGGACTGCTCTACCTGTCAGGAGGAGTGAGTAAGGGAACATATGTTGGTTCCTAAGGGAGTTGTCCACCAGACAGCCCATCACATAGTCAAAGTGACCTTGTAGGGTGAGCCACCCAAGTGACTGGTAGAGTGAGCAGTGGTGGGAGCGGTAAGTGGCTTGAAGGAGGAATCGATAAATAAGAGTTATATGTCAAGTTCAGCCACTTGTGCAGGGTGGTGGATAGGTGCTAGTAAACTGGGGAGCAGTAGTCAAGGAGGGAAAGTAGGTTGCCATGTGCAATGACCAGGCGCGCTTCAACAGATAGGTAATGTCTGTGGTGATACGCGGCGCCTACAGTAGCTTCTGGTGGATCCGGTGCACCATATGGTTGATGTTCTGAGAAAGAAAGAAAGGAAGGGGTCAAGGTTAACACCTAGATATTTGAAGGATGTGACAATTTCAAGGGCAGGACCAGCAGGGGTGAGAACAAGGAGGGAGGAAATGGATTTGATGGCTTTGGATAGGAAGGGTTTGGAACCGAACAGCATGGATTTAGACCTTTTTAAATTGACTAGGAGCTTGTTTGAAAGGAACCAATGATGGGTGGATGCATAGTTTTGTATGAGGGTGGATGAGATTGAGTCAATAGATTTGTCACTATGATAGATGACCAAATCATCAGCGTAGAAAAGAGCTTTACAGTTGAGGCTGTCATTGGGGAGTGTATTAATAGACAGAAAAGAGCAGTGAAATAGAATTTTAGAATGTTTCCAATGTTTAGAATGTTCTAATGTTTCCCCTGAACCTCCCCCCCCCACACTATCTGCATATTGTGCCCCCTTGTTTTTGATTGCTCCTTTAGCTGGAAGATGTCTCCTACTGGCACCCTGTTAATACCATTGATATATTTGAAGGTTTCAATCATCTCCCTCCTCTCGCTCCTTTGTTCTATGGAGTACATGTTAGGCCCTTCAGCCGTCCTTTGTATGACAATTGACTGAGGCCCTTCACCATTTTTGTCGCCCTCCTCTGGATGTGCTCCACTCTATCCACAACCTTCTTGAGGTAAGGCCTCCAGAACTGGACCCCATACTGAAGATGCGGCCTGACAAGCTGTCCTTACAAGGGCATTATGATCTCCCTTTTCCTGCTAGTTATTCTCTTACCGATACAACCCAGCATCCAATTGGCCCTTGCCACCACCTTCTCACACTACCTTGTCACCTTCAGATCCCTTGAAATGATTATACCAAGGTCCCTTTCCAGCTCTGTAACTTCTAAGGCATGCCCCCCCCCCCCATCCTGTATTCCGCTTCCTGGTTGTTCTTGCCTAAGTGGATGATCATGCACTTTTTTGTATCGAAGGACAATTGCCACTCCTTTGATCATTCCTCCAGTTTCTCCAGATCCCTGCGCATAATCTCAACCCCCTTGGGTAGATCCAACCTATTACAGACCTTTGTGTCATCCACGAGCATATTTATTTATTTAGCTTTCAGGCACGACCCGGGGGAGGGGGATACAGATGAATTCCAACCAACCTTGAACCAGATTAAGCTGTTGGTGGTATTTTAGTGAATGAGGGAAATTTGGCCAGGACACCGGGGAAATTCCCCCTACTCTTTTCGATAAGTGCCATGGGATCTTTAACATCCACCTGAACTACCACCAATCCAGGCAGATGGGACCTCGGTTTAACGTCTCATCCAAAAGACAGAATATACACTCTTCCCTCCAGCCTCTCTGCTATGTTCCCTATAAATATATTAAAGAGGAGTGGCCCAAGCACTGACCCCTGAGGCACCCCACTGGTGACCATACCCTCCTGTGAAGGTACCCCGTTGGCAATTACCCTCTGTCTTCTGCCATCCAGCCAGTTCTGCACCCACCTAACCATTACAGGCCCTAGCCCCAGGCATCTCATTTTGTGCAGTAGTCTCCTGTGTGGCACAGAATCAAATGCCTTCTTGAAGTCAAGGTACACAACATCTACAGACGCCCCCCGATCCAGTACCCTGGTGAGCCAGTCAAGGAACTCAATTAAGTTCATTTGACATGACCTTCCTTCAATGAACCCATGCTGCCACCAGTCCTGTAGGCCATTGGTATCAAGGTATCACTGTTAGTGTCAGTGGCTCAGTAGTAGCACACTCACCTCTGAGGTTGGGAGAGTAGAGGGCTGTGGGTTCAGTTCCCACATCTGGCACATGGGTTAATATCCCAGTACTGACACTGTAGTGCAGCATGAGAGGGGTACTGCACTACTGAGATGCCATCTTTCAGATGAGACGTTAAACTGAGGTCTTATCTGCCTGGATTGGTGGATGTTAAAGATCCCATGGCACTTATCGAAAAGAGTAGGGGAATTTTTTATTGAAATCAAATCAAGGTCAAACAAAAAATACATGTTAAACAATAATCTTCCTATAGAATGTAATAAACAATAAACAAGTCAGGAAGAGAGGAAAAATAAAACCATTAATTAGGTATTACTTCATCTAGTTAGGAAGAGAAAAGAAAAATTTTCATAGAAACCATAATACCACATTAACATATTCTTCCAATCAAATATTCCTATACTATGAAATTTCTTAAGGCTTTTAAATAAAAAAAAATTTGATTTCATCTTAAATTCCAGGTCCCAGTATCCAAATTATGGGATATATTATTGGGGAGGCAGTATAGCACAGTGGTTTAAGATTCTGAGCTGCAAATCTGATGACATCCAGCAGACCAGACCTGGGTTTGAATCCCACAGCTTCCACTTGCATACTGTGTGACCATGAGCAAGTCACTTAACTTCCCTGTGCTCCCAGGTCGCGCCTGTAAAAAAGCTTTCAGCTTAGTGTGCTACTCCTGGTTAAACTAGTTAATTAAATTAAAATTAATAATTAAATTAATTAAATTATTTCCTTCGTTCCACTTTATACACTTAAGACCTGAGTCTATCAAAAAAAATAATTCTAAGGCTGAGATAGTTTGCTGTTGTAATGTGAATCTGCATCTACTGATCCAGATCCAATATAAGAAATGGGCCATGATCATTCGTAATGTACTATGGGAAAAAGACTGTATTTCTGGGGGAATTATTCCATAATACAAAAGGTCTGGCTTGGGCGTAATGAAAGGTGCTTCTTTCCATCGGTTCTTGACTATGTCCCAAAGCTGTGTCACATATGGACAGTGAAAATATAGCTGGTCCATAGATTTTATTATGTTCACACAGGATATCCTCGAACAATTTTTTTCTAACAAAGATTTATGCTTATGGTTTCCTTTGACATTAATCCGGCCATGAATACTTAACCAAACCTGGTCCCACATCTGGGCTGGTATTCTGTCATCTGAAATGAATTTAATAATCTGTTTTTTAGCAAGAACCAGGAAATCCACAAAAAGTTTTGTCCCAAAACAAGACTGTAAAACTTCCTGATACGAGATTTTCCTTGGAAATTTTAACACTAATGCATAGCTAATTCCCCAATGTTTAATTTTATCACAAAACTTCCTCCCATTGATTTCCTAACCTAGGACAATGTTTATTTTTATGAATGAACTCATTATGTTGCCATTCATTTAATATCCCCTTTAATTTCTGTACTCCCCAAGCTCCCCAAATTTGTGAGCAGCCTTTCATAAGAGGCAAAATGTTAGTATATAAGAAAACCGTAAAGAAAAACAAAATTGGATTAGGCATCCCTATTCCCTCCTCTTTAATATCCATGTACAATACATTCCTTTTAATTGGATTCAGCCTGCTACCCCAAAAACAACTAAAAAAACCCTAATATTTTAACTTCTAAATCCTTAGGGAGAGGGAAAATCATACTAATAAATAATAAAATTGGAATCAAAAATGTTTTTATATAGTAAATTATTTTCTTTTTTGAGGCTTTCCACTTATTCCATTGTATTACTTTAGCAGTACCCGTTTGTAATGCTATTTCCCAATTATACCTGGCCATATCTGTTCCGCCAAAATAAATCCCTAGGATTTTGCATGGTGTTCTAACTAGTGAGAAGCCCCCAAAAGTTTCAGGGCCTGAAGGAAACCCGTTTAGTTTAAACATTTTGTTTTCCCCAAATTAAGACATGCCCCTGTTTATTTCTCCAATTTCTGAATTAAATTACAAGCTCTAATAAAAAATTCTCATCTTTTAAAATTAAACATAAATCATCTGCGTATGCTATTACTTTGTATACTGGTAGATCATTTACTAAGATGCCACAAATTTTAGGAGACTTCTGAAGTATGCATAATAATGGGTCTATAGCAAATCCATATAGTAGGGGGCTCAGGGGGCAACCCTGTCTCACTCCCTGATAAATCCCTATCTTTTTCTCTAATCTACCATTTTCATTAGGTCTAACATATGCCAGACTATAACACAGTTGAAGCCATTGTACAAACTCTTCAGGGATTTCATAAAATCTAAGACATTCCCAAAGATATTGATGTGAGACTTTATCGAAGGCTTTGGATTGATCTAAGCTAGTTACATAACCGTCTAAGATTGAAAACCCCATTCTGTCCCATACCTTTCTCTACTAAATATTTCAAAAAAATCAAAGCGTCTATCAATTGCTGACCAGGTACTGAGCTGACTTGGATGGGGAGTAACAATTCTGACATGACAGAAGCCAGTCGGTTCCCTAAAAGTTTTGTGAATAATTTAAAATCTACATTTAACAATGTGATCAGGCACCAGTTATTAATATCACTACACATACCAGATTTGAATAAAAAAATCAGCAAGTCTTCATACATTTGAGTAGGTAATATATGGTCCAACAAAAAGGAATTAAATAACTGCACCATTACTGTGGGCATAATTGACGATACCAACCTGTAGAATTCACCTGGTAAACCATCTGACCCAAGGGAAACTTTTGATTTTAGACCCACTATTACTTTTTGTATTTCCTGTGTTGAAAAAGGATTTAACATATCCTTTACTTGTCTAACATCTAGTTTAGGAGGTGTTGCTAATTCTAATATTAGTTTCACTTTCTCCTTATTTCCATTTGAGGATCTAAAAGTCGATTCAATATGATTTTCTAATTGTGACATAATTTCCTCATTACTCTGTGCTTCAAGGCCTCCATTGGTTAACAGAAAGGGTATAATTTTCTTATCTCTATTCTCTTGACCAGCAAGATATGGATTCACTTGGGCTGCCGTGCCCTGAGTACCAAAAGATTGTTCATTTATCAGAGAAAGCAGTCTATTATATTGAAATTGACTCATTTTATCCCTTACTATCTCCAGTTCAGATGACAGATCTTCTTTCCTTTCACACTGATGGGAATGTAAAACTTCGAAAACTGTCCTTAACCTTAAATATTCTTTATAAGAAGACTGTACTTTTGTATTACCAAAGATTTAAAAAAACACTATCATACAGTCTTTAAAATCCTCCTACCAAAGCCCAATACTGTCATAAAGTGCCAATGTTGTTAATTTGTCATTAGTAATCATTTTTATCTGTTGAATTACTCCTTTGTCCTGTAAAACAGAAATATTTAGTCTCCAAACACCTCGACCTGCTTCTCTATGTAGTGGTATAGATATCTGAAAGCCGATTAAACAGTGGTCAGAAGTTTCTATTGAGGTTGTTTCCACCTCTGCTAAGGGAATTTGTTTAATAAAAATGAAATAAATTCAGGAGGATAATTGACCCTTATAGAAGGTCAGTTGGGCCTTCCCTCTAGGGCCTACACAAACATCCTGCAGTCCTGCTATTTTAACCATTGTTTTAAGCATTATTCTATCACAATATTGTTTTCCAGGTGTACTCTTTTCTTGTAGATTTATGTCAAAATCCCCTCCACAAATCATCTGCCTGCTTGTATGTAAGTAGGGTTGTATTTTTTTTTAACAAGGAAACTGGTAATGCTTTAGTTTGGGGTCCGTAAATGGTAATTAATCTGCACAATACTGAATTCAGGATTACATCTAAAATAAGTGCTCGACCAGGTTCTAGGTCCACTAGTCTTAAAATTCGGATTGCGGATGTCAAAAAATGAAATTCCTCCCTGCAACAAGTTTCTGTCCCTATTGACCATTGGGAAATTCCCCATTTCCAGTCCTCAGAGGCCTTCTCTATTTCACTCCAAGAGTGCAATCTAGTGTCTTGCAAAAAATACACATCAAAATTGAGATGTTGTAGAATACCATAAGTAGCTAGTCATTTTGTATTGGATTTTATGCTGTTCACATTTAGACTAGCTACTTTCAAATTGATGGGTTCAGGGAGGAGGTTTTAAGGTTTTCCCACTCGAGTGTGCCACCCGCTTCTGTGGTTTCCTATTCTGTAGAGCCACTGAGCAACTAGAATTTTCCATTAGACATAAGTCGGTCTCTCTTGTGGAATCCTCTATACCAGTGGTTTCAGTTTCCATGGGTTGGGCCATTTCTACCTGGTCCCCCCATGTAGGAAGAACTCCATACCTGTTACTTAAGGGGAGTGGAGATAGGGGGGCTTCTTGAGGGAGGATAGGTGTACTCTTGGCCTGTATGGAATCCCTTATCCTCTCCTCAACCTGTGGCCTTTGAAATATCTCATCTTGAATTTCTCCTATCATTTTCCCCTTTTTCCCTTCAATAACTGTTTGAACTAATCCTCTCCAAGGTGGTGAACTTTGGGGAGTAGTAAAAGGAGTATCCTCTTCCCCTCTATTTTTCTTTATAGGTATACATTCTCTGGGTGTTACTAAGGTCTCTATAGCAAGCTCTTGTCTAGGCATTAGTGGGGCCTGAAATCTTCTCTCTCTCCACTGCTTCCCCTCCCCCCCCACCTCTACCCCTCCGTCTTCCAGAATGAGAAGTTTCTGTGGGGTTAAAAGGTTTCCGGGCCTGTGCTAGAAAAAATTAATGATCAGACACTTCATCTGAGCTATGTTCTGCCCATGGACATTCTGAGAAAGAATGGTCATTGTCCCCACATAGATTACAAGTTGGAAGGGCCTGGCACCTATTTGCCGAATGTCCTAACATCCCACAGTGAAAACACTTAATTTGATCACAATCATTGCTCAGATGTTGTAATGAGCCACACTTAAAACAGCTTTTGGGTTGCCCCGCATAAACTAGAATCCCTCTATCTCTCCCTAAATAGAAGGAACTTGGTAGATGCTGTATTCCCATATCATTTTGTGAAAGTTGCACCCTTATTGTCCATCCCCCTGTCCAGAATCCATTTTTGTCCATGATGGGTTTGGGGTTGTCAAATACAGTACATCATTTTTCTAACCAGAACAAAATATTACTAATGTTAACCCCTTCATTTCTAAACAGGAGGGTAACCATTTTAATAGTGGGTGTTGTTATAGGAATAGCCATAAAGTCCTTCCAAATGTCTGTATCTTTTAATTCATAATATAAACGCCAAAATTTATCTAATGCACTCATAGTACAAAAATTAACATCGTAGATTTTATCCCCTGGTGCATGTATAAACGCGCATATTTCTGCAGGAGAAAACCCCAGAGAGTCAATAATGAGGGATATACCCACCCATAGTTTGTCAGGAGGTACTGGTGCAAGGCCTTTATATTGTAAGTGCACTAGATACCTTCTTTTTGCTGCCTCAGCCGGTTTTCTGAAGAGGCCCGCATAGGATTGTTTCCCCCGGTCTTCTTCTGCTTGTATTGGTGTCCTTTTCTCCTTATTACTCTCACTTCCTTCTATTAACATTTCTGGTTGTTCTGTATTCTTGGACGGTCTGCCTTTTCATTTAAAGCCTGGTTTTGTACAGTAGGAGTGAGAGACAAACTATCGGTGATTGTGTACACAGCATCTGGCATAGTTGT
This sequence comes from Neoceratodus forsteri, assembly GCA_016271365.2. NCBI lineage: Eukaryota > Metazoa > Chordata > Ceratodontiformes > Ceratodontidae > Neoceratodus > Neoceratodus forsteri. The sequence continues at coordinate 1,747,209,907 of CM057449.1, forward strand.
AGCCTCTTTCTTATCATGCACCAAAGCAGTAGAGAGAACCGGGGACTTAACTATGGAATCACAAATTGTGGGCATGTCTCCAGAGTTACACTCTTGCCTGTCTCTCCTAGATTCATTAACGGGCTCTGTTGTTCCCGGTATTGGAATCACTGCATCGGGAACCCATATTTCATTTTGCAAGGTCCAACCTGCCTCACGAAGAGCTCCTCCTGAGGTCCATTCATCTGGAGAGCTGCTGAAAATCGCTTCTCCCTCATCATCCTGCATGGGGATCAAAATCCTCTCATGCTTATTAGATGGTCCAGGGGTTTCTGTTGTAGCCAAAGAAATAGGTAAGCGTTTATTCCCTTCTTGGATAGGGCTTACCGTGGATCTTTTCTGTTTCGTTCTTTCTTCCATTAGTTGCAATTTTTTTTATCCAAAAGGCACTTTCTACTGCCAATAGCATTTCTGTTAAATGCTTTTTCTTTTCAATTAGTTGTTCTTGTAGAAGTAAATCTTCATCCGTCTCAGGTTGTTCTAACGAAAGTTCATTTTGCCCATTTAAAGCCATTGGTAAATGCTGAACGTCTATTCCCTGATCTTACTTAGTACTAGGTCCACACTTGGTACCTGGAGCTGTTACCATGCGTCCATCCTGTTCCACATCCAAACCTGGACTAGAGTCCTCCATCCCTTCTGCAGTGCAACAGCACCAACTGCAGTCAGAGAATAGGGGAATTTCCCCGGTGCCCTGGCCAAATTTCCCTCATTCACTAAAAATACCACCAACAGCTTAATCTGATTGAAGGTCAATTGGCATTCATCTGTATCCCCCTCCCCCGGGTTTTGCCTGAAAGTAGGCAGGATTTGTCTAGTGCACTTACCCGGTCAACAAAAAACTAAATAAAAAAAAAAATAAAAGGTAGCAGTTTCTCCATGAGCTTGCCCACCATCAATGTTAGGCTCACTGGTATGTAACTGCCTGCCTCCTCCTTGTCCCTCCCCTTATGAAGGGGGACTACATCTGTCCTTCTCCAGTCATCAGGGACCTCCTCTGTCTTCAAGAACCTGTTGAAGAGGCTGGTCAGAGGTACTGCTAGTACTTTGCTAAGCTCCTGCAGTACCCTGGGGTGCACCCCATCCAGTCCCATCACCTTATCCGCCTTCAATCTCTCTAGCTCCTTCAGGATCTTCTCCACTGAAATGGACTGGAGTCAACCCTCTCACCACCTCATTTTCCTTGATCTTCCTAACCTCCCCATCCTTCTCTACCATGAACACTGAGCAGAAATAGCTGTTGAGTATTTCCACCTTCCCACAGTCATCTTCCACCACCCCCCTTCTTCATTTTTAAGCCTAACTATCCTCTCCTTAAACTTTCTCCTTTCACTCACATACCGGAAGAAGGTTTTGTCCCCTTACTTGACTGTGTTGGCTATTCTGTCTTCTGTTCTTGCCTTCACTCTCCTGACCTCCAAACCTGCTTCCTTCTGCTTCTCCTGGTAAATAGCTCTATCCTCTCCCCTCTGCATTGTTTTATACCTCCTAAACATCTTTCTCTTTGCCCAGACCTTCTCTGCCACTTCTTCATTGAACCAAAGTGGCCTCCTCTTCTTCCTATTTTTATTTACCCTGCTGACACAGAGGCTAGTGCCCTCCACTATTGCTCCTTTTATTGTACCCCACATTTCCTCCACCCCCCCAAGTCTCCCCAAACCTGCCAATGCTTGTTGAACACATTCCCCCATTTTCTTAAAAATCCGCATGCCTGAAATCTAGCACCTTTACTATGGGTCGATGGACTTCAGTAGCGTGAACCAAACAGTGTTGTGGTCACTTGTACCAAGGTTCTCCCATATGGATATCTCTCCCAACCATTCCCCATTTGTAAGGATCAAGTCTATGATCACCTCCTTCCTGGTCAGTTCCCTTACCAGCTGCTTCATGAGAGCTCCCTGCAGCAAGTCCACTATATCCCTGCTGCTGGTGGATGATGCTGATGGGGTGCACCACTCCACATCCAGCAAGTTGAAGTTCCCCATCAGCAGCACCTCCCCTCTGCTAGCCATCCTCTGGATCTCCTCTATCATTGCCCTGCCCACCTCATCTTGCTGTGCTGGTGGCCTATATACCACCCCAGTATGTATGACTTCTCCTTTCCCAGTTTTTAAAGATACCCTTAAAACCTAAGTGCCTCCCCACCTACTCTGCAATTCCATGGCCTTAAGGTGTTCCTTCACATATAGAGCCACCCCCCCTTCCCACTCTATCTTTCCTATAAAGTACATATCCCAGTATTGCCATGTGCCAGTCCTGGCCATCATGACCCCATGTCTCCATGATTCCCATGATGTCCAGGTTCACCTCAGCCATGACCGTTGTTAGATCTGGGATCTTATTTCCTAGGCTCTTGGCATTGGTGCACATGGCTCTCCGTTTGCTAGACCCATTTCTTTGTCCCCTAGCACATGTTTCCTTCCCCCCTCCTCTACCCTGTTTTTTTTCATCCTGGAGGGAGGCTGGTAGCCCCCCAATTTTCCTGTCCTGTGGTGTGGATTTGTCCCCCCACCAATTTAGTTTAAATTATAGTTTTGTTCTATGAATTCTCCTAACTTGCTCCTTAGCACTGCCATACCTTCCCTATTCATAAAATGTCTTTATAGCTGCCACTTAGCCCAGTTTTAGTTGTCATTTGCATGTACTAATGTCACCTTGTGTCATCTCTGCCTAGCTAAATGTATTATCTCAAGTACTGTCTGACTTGATCTGTATTCTTACCAACATGTACTATATACTATGTATTGTATAATCTCATCTCATTTTAAGTATGCCTGAAAATAGTCAACTTTGGCTAGCACACCTAACCCAGTTAACAAAAACTAAATAAATAAATAAATTCAGGTGCAGCCTATCTGGGGCAAATAGGCTCTCATCCCCCATGTTATACCCCAGTCCCCTACCAACTCCTACCCCATCTGTGCACACCATCCCATCAGCCATTTATTAAATTCTTCAATCCTTATTCTCCTCTCTGTGCTAGCCCTTGGTACAGGCAGCACCTCTGAAAAAGCTACAGATCTGAATCCCAGGCTGCTGCAGTACCTAGCAAGTGCTCTAAATCTTGCCTGCATCTCCAACAAGCTATGTCCTGCTAGGTCATTCATTCCCAGGTGGAACAACAGGTGTGTTTTCCCATCCTGTTGTTTCCCCTTGGAGGGATATAGTGAATGACCTTCACCACCACCATACCTGGCTGGCACTCGACCCATATTGTACTGCTTTTGTCCCCCCTGCCCCTCCATTGAATTCCTTTTATTATTGAGTCCCCGACAAGTAGGACACTTCTCTCCATTATTTTCTCCTCTGTCATTTTCCTAGTCCCTTGCATTCCATTACTTACCTTATTCCTGCTTCCTTCTGTACCCATATATCTGTCCTGTTTTAGCCCCCCTAAACCTGCACTCACTGTCTCCTCACTCCTGAGGGATTGCTCTTTCTGGGGTGAGTTTGCCCCTGCACCCTTGTCTATACTTTTGCTATTCTCTTTGCTTTCTTGAAGGGGCATCCCCTTTGTCCCTGTCTACTGAGCCTTCCCTTGTGTTTGTCTCTCCTGTTCCCCCTGAGTCCATCTCAGCTTCAATTTCCTCATTCTCTTCCCCATTCTGAGGTACTAGTGGTGCAAATCTGTTCTTGTGCTCTATGCACACTGCCTGTATCCCTCCAACTGGAGCTCCTCCATCCCTTATCTTATGGGCATGCTTTGAACCTCTGTATCTTATCTCCTGCCATTCCTCTTGGTCCTTCTCACATCCTGCACTGCCTCTACTGGAGCTCCCAGAAGCCTCTCTTATGCCCACCCCTACTCCTCCTTCCCTGCCTGCATACTCCTTTATGCTTTTCCATTCTGCCTCCTGCCTACGCCTGTCTATTCTGCTTTTGCTCCTTGACCTCCTACAACTCCACATTGCTCCTTCTTCTGCCCCAGTCCCATTTTCCTTCCTCAGCATATCACCCCTGTCCCCTCCACAACCTCTAACCCCTGCCCATCCTAGCATCCATCTCAGCCACCTAACCTCCTCTGTCAGTTGTGCCAGCTGCCTAAATACCATGCAGCCCCCCATCTTCCATGTCATAGCCAGTACTATGGCTGACCCCCAGCCCTGGCCCCATTCCACTTCATTCGTCCCTCCAAATTGGTTGCCCTTCCATTTTTCTTTATTCTACTATAGAAACATAGAAACATAGAATCTGATAGCAGATAAGGACTGCTTGGCCCACCTAGTCTGCCCATTTCCCTACCTAACAGATAAGCTGCAGATTCTAGTTAATCAACAGTCTACTTCCTCCTACCCCCCACTAGATTTGCCTTATGTCTGTCCCATGCATTCTTGAATTCCCCCACTGTTTATGACTCTACGACTTCCTGAGGAAGGCTGTTCCATGCATCTACAACCCTCTCTGTGAAGAAATACTTCCTCACATTACCTCTGAGCCATCCCCTCTCTATCTTCAAATTATGCCCCCTTGTTCTTGCACATCTCGTTTTCTGAAAGATGCTACCCTCTTGGACTTTGTTGATTCCCTTGAGGTATTTGAAAGTTTCTATCATGTCCCCCCTCTCCCTCCTTTCCTTGAGGCTATACATTTTAAGCTCCTTTAGTCTTTCTACATATGTCTTCTGGTGCAGACCCTACACCATTTTGGTTGCCCTCCACTGGACAGCCTCCACCCTGTCTATGTCTTTGAGGAGATGGGGTCTCCAAAACTGTACACAGTATTGCAGATGTGGTCTTACCAACTGTCTGTACAGAGGGACAACAAGTTCCTGTTTTCTACTGGTGATGCCTGTCCCTATGCATCCCAGTATCCCCCCGACCCTCCTTACTGCCTTCTCACATTGCTTGCCCACCTTTAGGTCATCTGATATGACTACCCCCAGGTCCCTTTCCATTTTAGTTGTTGTCAGTATCTCACCCCCCATTGTGTACTCTTCCCCTTGGTTTTTGTTTCCCAGGTGCATTACTTTGCACTTCTTTACATTGAATCTAAGTTGCCATACATTTGACCATTCCTCCAACCTTGCCAAGTCCCTTTTCATCCTTTCCACCCCACCTTGTATATCAACCCTGTTGCAGATCTTTGTCATCTGCAAAGAGACATACTTTTCCTTCCAGTCCCTCTGCAATGTCACTTATAAAGACATTAAAAGGACTAGCCCCAATACTGAACCCTGTGGTACCCCACTAGTAACCCCCCTTTCTTCACTGTGGACTCCATTTACTATTACCCTCTGTGTCCTGTTGTTCAGCCATTGTTTTACCTAGGCTACCACCCTGGGACCCACTCCCAGGCTGGCTAATGTGTTTATTCATCTTTTGTGTGGGACTGTGTCAAATGCCTTGCTAAAATGTCCACAGCCCCTCCCTGGTCTGCTACTTTGGTCACACAGTCAAAGAAATCAATTAGATGTGTCTGACATGAACTTCCTGCTGTGAATCCATGCTGCCTTGGGTCATGTGCTCCACTGGCCTCTAGTTACTCAACAATTCTTTCCTTCAGAAGTGATTCCATCATTTTCCCTACCACTGAGGTCAAACTGACAGGTCTGTTGTTTCCTGCCTCTGTCTTGCTCCCACATTTGTGAAGGGGAATCACATCCTCACTCCTCCAGTCCTCCGGTACCACACCATCCTCCCATGATTTGTTAAAAAGGGTAATCAGTGGTGTTACTAGTTCTTCCCTTAGTTCTTTTAGAATTCTGGGGTGAATCCCATCAGGCCCCATTGCTTTATCCACCTTCAGTTTTAGGAGTTCTTTCAGAACCCTTTCTTCTGTGAAAGGACTAATATCAACCCCCCTATCCAGAGTGCTTTCACTGATGGATTAGGTATCTCCCCCTGCTCTTCCATTGTGACTACTGAGCAGAAGTATTCATTCAGTATCCCTGCTTTTTCACTGTCGCTCTCTGCTCAACCACCCTCCTCTTTATTCAGCTTCAGTATCCCTGCCTTAGTCTTTCTTTGCTACCTAATGTACCTATAAAATGTTTTATACCCCTTCTTAACCAAGTTGGCTATCTTTTCCTTGGTTTGGGCCTTCGCTATTCTGACTGCCTTCCCCGGTTCCTTCTGCTTTAACTGGTAAAGTTCTTTGTCCTGCTCCTTCTGTGTTTCCTTATACTTCCTGAATGCTATCTTTTTCTCCCTAACCTTTCCCACCACTTCTTTTGAGAACCATAATGGTGTTTTTCTTTCATTTTGATTTGTTTATTTGCTTCACACAAAGGCTTGTTGCCTCTGTGATGGCAGTTATTATGTTTCCCCATTGTTCCTCCACCTCACCTTCTTGTCTGTTTGCTAGTGCTCTTCTGAGGCACTCTCCCATTTTGAAAAAATCAGCTCTCCTGAAGTCCAGTACCTTCACTCTTGTATGGCTTGACTCTACTGCTAAGTTTATTGTGAACCACACTGTTTGGTGGTCACTTGTTCCCAGATGGCTACCCACTTCTAGATCTGAGATCCTCTCTCTCTCCCCATTTGCGAGTACCAGGTCTAAGATTGCTCCCTCCTGAGTGGGTTCCAAAACTAGCTGCCTGAGGCATGCCCCCTGTAGGGCATTGAGAATGGCCCTGCTCTTGGATGTGGCTGCAGCAAAGGTGCTCCAGTTAACATCTGGCATATTCCGTCCCCATCAGCAATATTTCCCCTTTCTCTGCCATCCTAAGGATGCCTTCTATCATTTCCTTGTCCAATTCCTCCCCCTGAGATGGGGGTCTGTATACAACCCCTGTGCAGATTGTGGTGCCACTTCCAGTCTCCAGGGTGACCCACAGTGCCTCCTCTCCTCCCTGTTTACCCTTTAGTTCTGTTGCTTTGATCCCTTTCCTTTCATAGAGGGCTACTCCTCTTCTACCCTCCCTCTCTCTCCTGTAGATTGTGTACCCTGGTATGTTGACATCCCAGTCATAGTTCTCTGTGTACAATGTTTCTGTGACTGTCATGATATCCAGGCATCCTTCTTCCATCAAGGCCACCATTTTGGGGAGCTTGTTACCTAGACTATGGGCATTGGTACTCATTAGCCTCAATTTTTGGATGGCCTTATTTCTTTTTGCCCCATCCCTGTCCTTACTACCTTTGTCTTTTTCTCCATTTACCCCTGCATTTCTCCCTATTGACTGCTCTGTCTTGGTGTTTACCTCACTAACTACACTGATTTTTTTGGGGGGGAGTAGGATTTCCCTTCTTCTTTTCAGTGCCTCCCCCCCTTAGCTAGTTTAAATGCTTGCCAATAAAGCATTTAAACCTATCACCTAGGATCCCAGTTCCCCTGCTAGACAAATGCAGACCATCGCACCAGTATAGGCCTGCATCCCTCCAGGTGGAGCCCCAGTCCCCAATGAAGCCAAATCCCTCACCTCTGCACCAGTTTTTCAACCAGTCATTGAATCCCATGGTGCAGAGTACCCTAGCCTCATCCATGCCATAGACAGGTAGCACTTCTGAGAAAGTTACCGTATGTGCTACTTGTCTAAGGCCCCTCCCCAACTCCACAAACTCCTGTTGCACTGCTCTGATCCCATTCTCAGCCAAGTCATTTTTCCCTTGGTGGATAATGACATCCAGCTCACTCCCCTGATCCTGAAGATTAATTTCCTGTCCCTCCAAGCCATAGCTCTAGGCAGGCCCCTTACCTCCCTTTCCCCTCCCTCCCCCAGTTCTACCTCCCTAACAATTGAGTTCCCCACCAGGAGTTGTTTCCTTCCTCTGTGGGGTCCTGTGCCACCCTCCTGTGGGTCTCCATTGTGGAGGTTCCCAGCATCCTCCTTGGTCTGCACTGCAGGTGCCTCCATAGAGGAACCATGCTCTGCCAGAGTGGCAAATGAACTGTGGAGAGGCACAACTGGAGGAATGTGCCTCTGTTCCACCACCCTCACCCTCCCTGAGCCCACCGTGGTCCAACCACTCCTCTTTCTTGGCAACCTCTGTGGTAGTGGTGATGGCCTGGGTGGTCCCTGAGTGGGGCAGCTAGTTTCCCAAATCCTTGCCAGGTGAGTATGGAAATGAACAACCTCCTCCCTCAAACCAGAGAGGTGCCTGCAAACAGGGCAGCAAAGCAGTCTCCAGAATGTCTCCCGGAAGACTGCAGCTCCACAGTCCAGTGCATTGCACCACTCCTCACATGTCTGTCTCACTTCCTATTTCAGATATTTTTCTTTTTTTTATTGTTTTTGTTCTTGTTTTAGTGTGTACAAGCTTGTGAGTGTCTCTACCCCCTATTCAGTGTGCTGTGCCTTTAAGGATATGAACAGGTGTATGTTGTTAGCAATTTTGGGGAAGTGATGTCAGAACCCCTGATATAAAGGAAGTTATGCACTCAGGGCAGTGGTGTGAGGGGCAGGGTGGGTGGGGTAATCATGTGTCCTCCAGAAACAATCAACTACAACTCTGGCTCTCCACTCCAGGGAGTACTTTCCTTCCTTTCAGACACCAATTTCACAGAGGTTAAGTAACAGGTCTAGTCACAAATGACTGCAAATATCTCCCAGCTAGAGTTCCTCCCTGGCAAATAAAAGTTAAACTAAGAAAAGTCAACTCCAAAAACAGAGAATCAGTACTACTTACAATTCAATTCAAGAATACAATTCAATTCAGTGTAGTCTATTAAATTACCTCCTTGGTTTAAGGAAGCTTTTGACTGCTCTCTCTCTCTCTCTCTCTCTCTCTCTCTCTCTCTCAGCAGAGCCAACAAACAACTCCTGTTTTAAATCCACAGTTCCCCAGGCCACTTTCAGCTCCTCCCCGAAACAGACACCTAACGTATTTCACAGAGGTTAAGTAACAGGTCTAGTCACAAATGACTGCAAATATCTCCCAGCTAGAGTTCCTCCCTGGCAAATAAAAGTTAAACTAAGAAAACTCAGTCCAAAAAACAGAGAATCAAAACTACCTACTTACAATTCAATTAAAAAATGCATTTCAATTCGGTGTAGTCTATTAAATTACCTCCTTGATTTAAGGAAGCTTTTGACTGCTGCTCTCTCTCTCTCTCTCTCTCTCTCTCTCTCTCTCTCTCTCTCTCTCTCTCAGCAGACACAGCCAATAAACAACTATAGTTCAGGTGTTTCAGGACACCAACTGCTGTGTGTGATTTTACCCTTCAATGCCTGTTGCTTAATTATCCTTACAGAACACCTTGGAAGCCTTTTACCTACTGTATAACATTACTAGCTCCTAGTCTAGCTATTCCCCTGCTGCATTAATAGATCCAGAAGCAAATGATTTGATACCTTTTAATGGACCAACATAGATGTAACAACAAGAACAAAGTGCTCTAGCTTTTGGACCAACCAGTCCTTCTTCAGAAGCTCATGGCAGTTGTTTAGAAAATACAATACTTATAACAGCTAGATAATGCAGAGAAAAACAGAAAAAAATCCTCATTGGTTTAAAATACTCATTTAAAAAAAAAAACAAACAAACAAAAAAAAAACAGAAGATGATGTCAGAGAAGTTTAACAGTACAATACTGCCCTCAGTCCGAAAGAACCTTGGGTTCAGATGTGCTTGGTGCAACACACAAAGAATCCTACTGCACATAAATTTAATTGACAAAAGATAACACTGCTGAAGCAGATAACTCCCAAATCAAGCCATGAGTGTCACAGTCAAAATAGTACTAAATCTAGATTCCTGCTGCATTAAAGAATTAGTGAGCAAATCAAGTCAAAGCAGTGCATGAAATTAATAGCTGCTTGACTAGAAATTCTTTACTGCAAGTCAAAACCTTGTATGAAATTAATAGCTCTTTGACTAGAAATTCCCTTACTGTATGAAAGGCTTAGTGAGCAAATCAGGTCTAAGCTGAGCAGTATGGATGACTAAAAACAGTACAGTAACACAAGGGTTATAACTAATGACTTTAGATTCCATTGTTGAATGAAAAGATTTGCCAAAATGAGTCTGGGCAGTGCAGTGTAGGACTAGCTACTACAAATTTAAATACAAGCTTACAACTAGTTGGCCCTTATTTTACGCTGGTTCACCCCCTGAACCCTTGCCCTGCCCAGGACTCTTTTATGCCCCTTATTGTCTGATTTTACCAGTGTGCTTACTCCAGCTTCTTGACTCAAATGATTAGCCCTTTTTGTTTGTCAAGTACACTGTCTTAGTGTCCAATAAGTGCTCAATGCTGTCTTTCCTAGAGTTGGCTTTACCCTTCATGGACATTTAATAGAGGGCAGAGCTGGGGGTGGGCAAGAGAGAGAAAATTTTCAAACAAATCAGTCCCTCCTGGATCCTCCTGCAGCCAATGTGGCTGTCAGTCCCCCATTTGGTTCCTGTTGTCACCGATGCAGCTGCTCCTCGCCTTCTGCCACCGATGCAGCTGAAACCTGGATGCTCTCCCCTCTGCACTGCTACCACCAATGTGGCCACCTGGATCCTTAGCCCTCCTGTGGCTTCTCACCGATGTGGCACCCCAGTGAAAACAGCTCTTCTGTAGAGTTGAGCACCACCACTATTTGTGGAGTTGAGCACCACCTCTATCTCTGTTTCATTCACTTTTCACTATCAGGGAACTTTTGTACTGGGGGAACAAAAGTCCTGGACAGCTGCACAAGGGGAGACTACTGCAGATAGCAAGTACCAATTCTGTGGCACACAGATCATGAGGGACACTGATTCTTGGAGAATAAGCAACTACTCTGAGTTTTTTTCATCTTCAGACTACCCCATATAGCAAAGAAACAGGCTGAATTATAATTAAAAATATCAAATCAGGGGACCAGTGAAACTGGAAATGAGGCAATGCTATGCTTCCAGTTGTGGTTAAGACTCTTCAAAGAAGCAGATTTTTATTTCAAATTTGAGAATGCTGAGAGTGGTGCAGTACAGTGGCTATATGCAGCAGTTTTCAAAGAGACCTTCTGGAGACTGCGGTGCTACCCCATCAGCACACACCTCTCTGAGTTGAGGGAGGAGGATGCTAGGCTCTAGATCAAGTTGTCTAGGATTCAGGGGACCTCTTTGCCCACCCAGGGGCCAATAGAGTTTACCACATTATATCATAGGATGCCAGGGAGGAGGAGGAGGAACAGATGGACTATGGTGGGCTCTGGCAGGTGGGGGTGGCAGAACAGAGACATATTTCTCAACTGGTACCACTATACTGCTCTGATGAGGCAGGACTGCTGGGAGGAGGCATCCATGGTAGTGACCAGGAATGATGTGGGTGCCCTCCTTAGTGGAAACCCCACGGAGGGTGGTGGAGGACCCCAGAGAAGGAGAAAACAACTTCTAGTAGAGGACTCAATTGTCAGGGGAATCGTTTTTGGAATAGTAAAGGTGGGAGCAGCTGGTTAGGTGCTTATGCAGTGCCACTGGCTGGAGGGATGGGAAGAAGATCTTGAGAATTGTTAGGGCAGCAGGATGGAAGGGAGATCTGCATGCCATTATCCACACTGAGACTAATGACATGGCTAAGGATGAAGCTGGGACACAGCAAGGGGAGTTTAGGGAGCTGGGGAGTGGTCTTAAACAGGTAGCTCACTAAGTGGTTTTCACCAAGGTGCTGCCTGTCTACGATGGTGGGAGGAGAGGGATCTCTGGACCAGGGGCTTCAACTCTTGGCTGAAGAAATGGTGCAGAGAAGTGGAGCTTGGCTACACTGGGGACTGGGGACTCACCTGGGAGGATAAGGAACTATATTGGGGTGATGGCCTGCATCCATCTGGTAAGGGAACCATAGTCCTCAGTGGATGGTTTAAATGTTACTTTGATGACCATTTAAACTAGCTGTAGGGGGTGGCAGAAGGATTCAAGGAGGCAGACCCCCTGCCCCTACATGCTGAAGTAGAGAGTAAGGAGAACCTGAGGGAAAGGAATCCCCCAGGGTGCAAATGAATAAAGGAAGCAGGGTGGAAGAGGCAAAGGAGGATGTGAAGAGAAGCATTAAAAAGAGAAGGAGAAAGAGGGTGGGCAAAAATTAAAAAAGGGGGGCACAAAATCTGGAAGGCCATGTGTATGCATGATAAAAGTCTAGGAAACAAGATTCAGGACCTAGAGAGCATCATGGCATAGGCCAAAGTGGATATCTTGGCCATTACTGAGTCATGGTGCACTGAAACCCATGACTGGGACGTTGCCATACTGGGCTATACTCTGTTCAAGAAGGATCAGGCAGGAAGGAAAGGACAGGATGTGGTGCTTTATGTGAGGGAAGGCATAAAAGGAATGGAGATACAGAAAATACAGAAGGAAGCAGAGGTACTCTGGTCACCCTGCAGCTGGGGAATGGAGCCACTATTTGCACTGGAGAGATCTACAGACATACAGCATAGGGGAGGAATTAAATAAGGTACTGGTGAAAGCCACTGGTAAGATGGCAGAAAAGGGGATGATGCTGCTGGTAGGGGACTTCAACCTGCTGGATGTAGACTGGAATCTCCCAGCAGTGGCTTCATCTAGAAGCAGAGACATCCTGGACTCTCTGTAGGAGATGTCCCTCAGGCAAGTAGTCAGAGAACTCACCCATGATAAGGCAATACTGGACCAGATACTCACTAACAAGGACAATGTTGCAGACATCAAGGTTAGAGGCCACCTGGGCTCCAGTGATCACCGTATGGTGTGGTTCAGTATAAGGACTGCTGTGAAATCAAACCACATGAGGTAAGGGTCCTGGACTTTAGGAGGGCAGATTTTATAAAGATAGGTGAATGCCTCAGGGATGACTTGGCAGGGGGAGAGAGGCCTGAGTGGGGTGGAGGAACAGTGGTCAAAGATAAAAGGGAGCCTAGTAAAGGCAACAAACCTCTGTGTCAAACAAGTGAGCAAAAGCAAGAGGAAAAAGAGACCATTATGGTTCTCAAAAGAGGTGGCTAAAAAGGTAAAGGCTGAAAGGGCAGCATTCAGGAGGTATAAGAAGACACAGGAAGAGGAGGCTAGGGATAAGGAGATGTATCGAGGAAACAGAAGGAAAAAGGGAAAGCAAGAAAAGTGGAGAGGTGCAAACTGAACAGAGAATAGCTCAGGAGGTAACAAAAGGGAACAAGACTTTTTTTTAGTTTCACATAATTGAAAAAAGGAAGGCCTGGGGTGGGATTGTGAAATTAAAAAGGGAAGGGTTGACTGTGCAGAGGGGGACCAGGAAAAGGCAGGCATTCTGAACAAATACTTTTCTTCACTTTCACAGAGGAAAGAGAAAGGGAAGGGCCACAAAAAAAGTACGAGAAGCTTTGGAGAGAGGCAGGTGGCTAATGGTCCATTTTCAGAAAAAAGTCCTGAATGGACTCATAAATCTGAAGGTGGACAAAGCAATGGGGCCAGACAGGCTGCATCCAAGAGTATTGAGGGAGCTTAGGGAGGTACTGTATTCTTCTCTGAAAGTCCTATTTAAGAGTTGGCTGGAAACAGGAGTGGTTCTGGAGGATTGGAGGAGGGCAGATGTAGTCCCACTACATAAAAGTGGCAGCAGGGGGGAGGCTGGCAATTATATGCCAGTCAGCATGACATCAGCAGCTGGAAATTTATTGGAATCACTTCTGAAGGAAAGAATTGTGGAACATTTTGAATCTAGTGGGTTACAAGACTTGAGGCAGCATGGGTTCATGGGGGGGAGTGCAAGTCAAACGAATCTGAGAGATTTCTTTGACTGGGTGACAAAGGAATTAGATCAGTGTGGAGTGGTGGATGTAGCCTACCTAGATTTCAATAAGGCTTTCAACACCATTCCACATGGGAGATTAGTGAGCAAGCTGGGTAGCTTAAGAGTGGGTTCAAAGTTGGTAAGCTGGATAAGAAATTGGTTAGGGGACAGGCGATAGAGGGTGGTGCGAAACATAGTTCACTCTGATGAAGGGAGGGTCAGGGTGACCAGCGAATGCCTCAGGGATCAGTGCTGGAACAAGTCCTCTTTAACTTCTTTATCAGTGTCATTACAGAGGAACTAGAAGAGCTGGAAGGGAAGGTCTGCCTTTTTGTGGATAACACCAAGATCTGCAATAGGCTGGACACTCCTTTGGAAAGAATGAGCAAAGACCTGAGAAAACTAGAAGAGTGGTCAAGGGTATGGCAGCTGGGTTTCAATACAAAAGAGTGCAAAATGATGCACTTAGGGCACAGAAACCCAGTGGCAGAGTACAAAATGGGTGGGGCGGTATTGACGACTACCAAGCAGGAAAGAGACCTGGGGTAATCATATCAGATGATCTAAAGGTGGCCAGGCAGTGTAACAAGGCAGTCAGGAGGGCTAGTGGGATGCCGTGTTGCATAGGGAGGGGTATCACCAGCAGAAGGAGATAGGGGGTGTTGCCTCTGTGTAAGACCCCACATACAGTACTATGTGCTGTTCTGGATTCCACGTCTCTGGAAGGACAAAGACAGAGTGGAGGCACTCCAGAGGAGGGCAACTACAATGGTGCAGGGTCTGCATCAAAAGCCCTATGAGAGGAGACTAAAGGACCTCAATATGTACACCCTTGAAGAGCGAGAGGGTGGAGGGGGGATATGATAGACACCTTTAAATACCTCATGGGATGGGGTAAATAAGGTACAGGAGGGAAGTATTTTTCAGAGAAAAGGTGCTCTAGAGCAAAGAGACATGCTATGATGCTGGAGAGGGGTAGATTAAAGAAAGATGTAAAGAAATACTTCTTCACAGAAAGAGTGGTGGCTTCTTGGAACAGTTTTCCAGCGGAGGTGGTCTGGTGGGGTTCAAGAATGCATGGGACAGGTACAGTGGAATCAAGTGGAAATGAAGAGGGGAGGAGAAAGAGCTATAGATCAAACACGGTCTTTGGTGGTAATATCGGTAGGGAAAAATGGGCAGAATGGGTGGGCCAAGTGGTCCTTATCTGCCCTCAAATTCTGTGTTTCTATGATCACAACTGGCAATCAAATACAGGGACTGGAAAGGGGAATTTTCTTATGAAAATGTTGAGGAAAAATGGAAATTATTTAAAGAAAAGATCTATATATTGGAAAAATCATTTATTTCATCTTTTATTACATTTTCTAATAAAAATGTTCAGGAAAAATTGAATTATTGACAGAAAAGATCAATACTTTGGAAAAAAAGAACATATTTCCCTTTCATACAAGTACTTCAAAAACGGTAAAAAATATATGGTACACCAAAACATAAGTCAAGTGATCAAATACAAGCATCAAATCTACCTAAAATAGAGAAAAGTACATAAAGCCCAGGTTGAAGCAGAATTCTTACACTGCCAGCAGTGCTGCACAAAATCACTTGATTGGAGAAACAAGCAGAAATGATGCTAATCAGTAAAACAGCAGATACTATAAAAGCATTTTTTAGCTTATATCAGAAACAAATGTGCAGTAAATAAAACAGAGGAGCCCATCATAGTAGATGATAAGACATGCACAGAAGAAATAAAAATAGCGTGTTGTGAATGAATATTTTTGCTCTGTCTTTTGACTCACAAACTTGATATGGATCCAGCAGAAGAATGTGCAGGGAATGAACCCTACAACATCAGTGATGATGACATAAAATGCATATTAGACAACCTAAATACAAGCAAGTCGACTGGCGGGATAATAGTCACCTGAGAGTTACCAAGAAAATAAGTGGGGTCATATGAGTCCATTTGACCAATATCATAGACCATGCACTTAACAAGGGTGAAATTCCCCGAGATGGGATGGATGCAATAGTTGCTCGCTTCCGACATAAAAAGCAAAATCTGGTCAGATCCACCACGGCTGCATAATGAAGTTACTGAAGTTGTGTGGACTTGTTAAGGAGGTATAGAGAAACAACACAATGATTTGTAAGTAGTAAGATTTGTTTTAGTTTCTGTTATAAGGAAGGTATACACATTATTAGGAAAATATATGAAGGTATACATTTTAATAGAAGGAATAGGAAGCTTACAAAAGAACCCCAGAGCAAATGCCACTGATGTATGTGTTATCCCAGATGATATTGGCCAGACAGACAAATTTTAAAGAAAACACAATTGCATATACCCCAATAATGCAAAGCATCAAGGGAAACTTATGCAAATCCCCATGATGGTACAGAAGATGGCAGTACATGAAAAAGTAATGTCTGTCATATGTTCAGCCTTGGGATTATTTGCACAGTTTTTTTTTTTTTTTTTTAGAGAAACAGGGTTTTTGTCCATGAGGTGATGTAAGTTATATTTAAGCAATGTGTTGATGTCAGGAAGTCGGGTGTAATGATGATGAACTGCTAGAGAAAATGTGATATTAACTTTCAGAGGGGGTCGCTTTTGATAAGGCAAGGTAGTTATGCTTGTGATGATGGGAATCTTAGGAAAGTATGAGGTCTATGCAGAAGTGGAGTATAAATATGCACAGTTTCATAAGTATGTGCTCAGAGTGAAAGCAAATGTGATATGCAGGTTTGTTTTAGAAACAGGTAAAAATAGCGATACATGCAATTGATGGAAATATAGATAATTACATAGACATATAGATAGAGAGAGAGAGACACACACACAGACAGACAGGCAGAATAGGAATGGCAGTGAAGTACTGAAGTGATGCCAACCCCACCCACACCCCGCAGACATGGACAGGCATGGGGTGTGCCTTTGGGTCACTGCCCATAATGCTCACACCATTTCATCTCACCCTACCCTGCAGACACAGACAAGAGTCGAGGTGTGCCTTGGGGTTTTCAAACTTTACACTCACCCCATTCCATAAGGAAATACGCTGACATGGGTACAGTATAAGAGAATGGAGTGAACTTTGGGGCTGAAGAGTCAAAGGCACACCTCGATACCTGTCACTGGCTGCAGGGTGGGGATGGGGTGGAATAGCTTGAGCATTACTATTGACAGTCCCAAGTCACACCCCTGATGCCTGTCAGTACCTACAGGGCAGGGTGTTATGGTCAGAAACCCCAATGCCCTGGGCGTTTCTTGGTATTTACACTCCAAGTTTTCAGCATGGGCTTTTTGTGACCCCACCGCATGAACAGTGACACTATCAGTTCATTAGCTAAAGGTGATTTTGCACAGCGACTGTGCCATTTGGCACCACAGGTGCAAAAACACATTTTGAACAGGATGTAAAAAATGACAGCTGTACATTTCTTGCTTCAGTAATTGCTCAGCACATCTGTTGCATGACCTGCTTATTGACATTTTACATCTGTTATGTGATGTACTGCTGCTATGGCTGTATGGCTGAGAGGGACCTGGGGGTGGTGGTGGATGTCAAGATGAACAACTCGGAGACTTGTAGGAGGGCAGCGGCCAAGGCCAACAGGATGCTGGGAATCCTGGGGTGCATCGCTAGGGGGATCACTCCAGAAGGAGGGAAGTCATACTCCCTCTGCTGCTATGGCTGTATGGCTGAGAGGGACCTGGGGTTGGTGGTGGATGTCAAGATGAACAACTCGGAGACTTGTAGGAGGGCAGCGGCCAAGGCCAACAGGATGCTGGGAATCCTGGGATGCATCGCTAGGGGGATCACTCCAGAAGGAGGGAAGTCATACTCCCTCTGTATAAATGTTTGGTGAGGTGCACCTCGAGTACTGCATGCAGTTTTGGAGGCCACACTTAAAGAGGGACACTGAACTCCTGGAGAGGGTCCAGAGGAGGGCAACCAAACTGATCTGGGGCTTGGGGGAAAGAACCTATGGGGAAAGGCTTGAAGAGCTAAATATGTACACATTGGATGAGAGAAGGGACTGGGGGTACATGATAGAGGTCTTCAAGGACATGAAGGGGGTAAATAGGGAAGGTGCAGTTACGGTGCTCTGAAGGAAGGAGGGGGAAACTAGAGGGCATGGGTGGAAGCTGGAAGGGGAAGACTCAGGGGAGAAAGGAGGAGGTGCTACTTCACTGAAAGGGTGGTAGAACCATGGAATGCACTTCTTGGGAGGGCTGGTGGAGACAGAGACTGTAGAGGGGTTCAAGAGAGGGTGGGACAGGTACAGGGGAAGGGTTGTGGAAGCAAAGTCCAATGAAGCGGAAATACCCTGGACTGGGAAGGGAGAAGCCTGAGAGGGTGGGAAGGGCAGCAAGGTCCACTTCCAGGGTGGTGGCTGACAAAGCAAGCAGACATGAAAGACCACTAGGCCTGTTCTGCTGGCATTTTAGTATGTTAGTATGTTAGCATGCTTACTACACCATCATGAACCATAAAACAGATGACTGCCTTAACTAGGGAGGTGGAATAGCACAGTGGTTTAAGGCTGTGAGCTGCAAATCTGGAGTTCTGGGTTTGAATCCCACAGCCCCCACTTGCATACTGGGTGACCCTGAACAAGTCACTTAACTTCCATGTGCTCCCAGGTTGCCCCTGTAAACAAGCTTTCAGCTTAGTGTGCCACTTCTGGTTAAACAATTGAAAGAAAAAAACACAATATATTATTTTTCTTGCTTTATTTTGCTACTACAAGCTTTGACTAATACATCCATCCTTATATATAGCTTAGGTGTCTGTGACCTAGGCAGAACTACACTAAAAATCTCACACCTAAATAAATAAATCATTAGAATAGCATTTATTTTAGTAATATCTCCTTCCTTTGCAGGTGTCCATGACACTATGGCCCGGATATTCAAAGGGGTCACGGCGGCACAACCCCCGCATTGCACCCCAGCAGGATATTGGAAAGGCTGCCCAGCGCAGTGCAAATCCTGATGAGCAGGGGTGCAATATAATCATATGTGGTGCGGATGCAGGGGGCGTGCCCATGCATATGCGGCACATCCTGATATTCAGCCCAGGATGTGTGGCACATATGCTGGTGCAACCCTGCATTGAGCTGCATAGGGGAGCTCAAAGTTGAGTCTGTGCAGAGTAGGAACAACTCCCAGCCACCCACAAGTGGGCTACAGTATTGCAGGGTGCAACACAGCAGCCCAGCCATGGGTGACCACCCGCCCACCCAGAATACCATCTGCAAGCACACACTGAACCCTGGTGGTCAAGTGAAACCCCCCCGCAGCCACGATTGCATGGTATATGTTTAAAGATAAATCCCTGGTAGTCTAGTGTCCCCCCTGAGTCCCTGATTCCCCAATAAATATAATACATGACCATCCCTGGTGGTCTAGTGAACCCCCTGCCCATTGCCATGATTGTGGTAAACCTCCATTATTAAATGACCTGGTGATCTAGTGGTGCCCACACCCCTCCCACCCACACAGAACCCCTTGCTCGCCCCCTCCACCCATCATTTGGTGGGCGGCTGCATCCTGCCGCATACCACCCGGCTGCCTACCAAAGCCAGCAGGTACAGTATGGGCTGTAAGCCATTGGTCCCCAGTGACGGACCAATGGGCTTGCAGAGCATATTTACAGAGACAGTCCCAACTATGAAATGACTTCATTCACATATTTGAGACTGGTCTAGTACAGTATGCCCTGCAAGCCCATTGGTCCACATTAGGGACCAACGGGCTTACAGCCCATACTGTACCTGTCATCTGGTGGCCAGGCAGTATGTGGGTGGATGCAGCTGCCTGCCAAAGATGGGGGGAGAGGGGGCAAGGGTTCTGTGTGGGTGGGAGGTGTGGGACACCACTAGATCACCAGGTCATTTAATTTTCAGAGGTTTACTGCCATCCCAGCAATGGGCAGGGGGTTCCACTAAACCACCAGGGACGGTCATATTGACATATATTGGGGAATCTGGAAATCGGGGACTTGGGTGGGAGGGGAGCCACTAGACCACTAGGGATGGTCATGTATTATATTTATCAGGGAATTGGGGAATCAGGGACTTGGGGGGGCCACTAGACTACCAGGGATTTATCTTTAAACATATACCACGTGATTGTGGCTACAGGGTGGGGGATGTCCCAGAATCCCCACTGCACATGTCATGCTGTGCAGGGCGCCAAGTGCAAGTCACTGGGCTGCCCTGTGCAAGGCATGCAAATGGGGCCATAATGACATGCAAATGGCCCCATTTGCACCTTGCATATATTATGGCATCATTTGGATGCCCCTTGCTGAATATTGCGGGTGATGCGCCTAGTGCAACTGCAGTTGACTGGTGCATCCTCGTGCTCCCTATCTGTGGCTTGCGCCAGTGCAGTGCCACTGCGCCATGCGCAGTATGTGTGCTGACCATGCAATATTCAACAGTGCTGTGCCATGGCACATCCCCTTTTAATATCGTCTGGACCTGGCCTCGGCGCATCACAGTTGCACTGCACTCAGGCTTGCACCACTGCCTGGTGCAGTCTGAATATCCAGACCTATGTATATATATTTATAATATTTTAACTTCAAAGCACTAAACCTATTCAAATGCAAAAAAACATAAGACTTTATTCTCTTCACACATTACTGTTAAACTTTAGATCCCATAATGGGCAAGAAACAATTTATACTTCACTCTTGCATGCCACTGTCACGTCCACTTCTCATGCAATCGATTACAGAAACCCTTTCATTTCTATGCTATGCACTCTTACATTAGAGAGACATAAATCTTACAGAATTGTTAAAAAAACAAATTTATCAAGACTGGATTTCTGAATTAAAACCAGACATTTATAGTACCTATGTAAATAATAGTTTACTTGCTACAGATGATGCTACAGACATGACATTAACAACATTTCTGTTTTACATGGAAAACATCCATATAATGAACTTGTCATGCAGGATTTGTGTCTGCAAATCCTTCTGTCTGCATGTATCTGACAAAGGAAAAGGCACCTGCTTGATCCTTTTTTATCTATTTTATTCTTATGCCCAACTTGCCCATACTGTAAGAGCCAAATAGTGATATGCTTAGATAAAAAAAAAAAATCATGATGTCTATGTGTGTGTGTGTGGCGGGGGGTGGATATGCCTAGATATAGTTTCAGGCACTCCTAATTACTTCCCCAGGTAGCTTGGATAGTCAGTTTTTCCAACATGATAGAGCCACCTCATGCCCCTCCCACATGAACAAAAAAAAATGTGGAGGTGGCTCTTTAGGAGCTTCTCAGGTGGAGTTGGGGGTGGATCTTACTCCCCCCAAAAAAACTAATGTTGCCTCCTACTCAGGTTCCAGTTCAGAGAGACATAAATCTTACAGAACTGCTAAAAAAACACATTTATCAAGACTGGATTTCTGAATTAAAACCTGCCATTTACAGTACCTATGTAAATAATGGTTTACCGGCTACAAATGATGCTACAGACATGACATTAACAACATTTCTGTTTTACATGGAAAACATCCATATAATGAACTTGTCATACAGGATTTGTGACCTTTTGTCTGCATGTATCTGACAAAGGAAAAGGCACCTGCTTGATCCTTTTTTTTTCTGTTTTATTCTTATGCCCAACTTGCCCATACTGTAAGAGCCAAATAGCGACATGCTTAGAGTTAAAAAAAAAATCATGATGTCTGTGTGTGTGTGTGTGTGCGGGGGGGTGGATATGCCTAGATGCAGGTTTAGGCACTCCTTAATTACTTCCCCAGGCAGCTCTGATAGTCAGTTGTCCCAACATGATAGCTCCACCTCATGCCCCTCCCACATGAACCAAAAAAAAAGTGGGGGTGGATCTTTAGGAACTTCTCGGATGGAGATTGGGGTGGATCTTATTCCCCCCAAAAAACTAATGCTGCCTCCCACTACTCAGGTTCCAGTTCTTGTACCTCCCATTTAAGAAAGAAAGTAGTGCCCTGCAACCATTGACTAACATCAAAGCGTATTCCTTTGAGGGTGGAAAACATTTCTTGGAGGAGGGTAAGGTGGAGGAGACTATTTACACCTTCAGTCAGTTCCATGGACAGAAAACATGACATGACTCCTTTTGTACATGCAAAATGTCTACAGGCTCCGCCTACTGCAGCCGTAAAAAAAACTGTAGACCTACAGTATAAGTCTCACATCCATAATTTCTGAACTGGGGAAACAGGGACATCATAAAAACTTCTTTAAAGTTACTAAATAAGGAGGAGAAGAGCCAACATGACTTCAAATGTAGAAGATCATGTCATTTTTATGTGATGCAGATCTGATAGTTTTTTTTTTATAAACTAGTAAGCAAAGCATTAGATGAAAATCTACTTATAGATGTACTTATTACACTGTACCTCATAAACAACTATGTAATAAACAATCATTTTGGTCTTCCTGGTAAGATTGTAAAATGAGTGAAAAACTGGCTAATAAAGAGGCATCAAAAAGACAGAATAAATTACTTATATATGAGATTGGGCAGAAGTGACTAGCGGGGTTCACCAGGGCATTGTTCTGGGTCCTCTTCTGTTCAATTTGTTTATTAGTGATTTGGGAGATGACTGTAGTGGCTTGTTGCTGAAACTTGCATAAGATTTAAAGCCGGGCCTCACTGTGTAAGCAAACAAGTAGATGGTCACACTTCAGCAAGATCCCTGTAAACTAGCACAAAGGGCATGAAGGAATAAAATTAAATTCATCTCTGCAAAGAGTAAGGTGCTAGAAATTGGTAAAACCATTGTTAAGGAACACTGTTTCTTAAATGGCACTAAACTCAAGGGCCTGGATATTCAGACTGCGCCAGTCTGTGATGCAAGCCTGGGTGCGGCACATCTTGGTTGCGCAGGGGCGTTGGCTGGATGATATTCAACAGAGCTGCACCATGGCACAGCATCATTGAATACTGCACCCTGGCCACCCGCAGTGCGCATGGCGCAGTGGCACTGCACCAGCGCAAGTGGCCAGAGTGGAGCAGGGGGATGTGCTAGCACAAGTTCCATTGCGCTATGCGCAACAACCGCGATATTCAAAAGTGCACATGCAAATGGGGCCATAATGTATGCAAGGAGCAAATCAGGCCATTTGCATGTCATTATAGCCCCATTTGCATGCAGGTGTGCCGATCTCCGGCGACTTGCACCTGGCGCCCTGCCAGGAAGCAGCCGTCGGGGACTGACACCCCCTGCACAGCACGGCAATGTGCCCCACAGCCCGATTGCGGGCTTAAGTAAACATAAATTCATGTTCTATATCCCTGGTGGTCCAGTGGACCACTGTCAGCCCAGTCGTGGGCTTAAGTAAACATAAATCACGTCCTATATCCCTGGTGGTCCAGTGGACTGCTGTCAGCCCGATCGCGGGCTTAGGTATAAGCAAATAAAGTCCTATATCCCTGGTGGTCCAGTGGACCGCTCACAGCCTGATTGCGGGCTTAGGTTTAAATAAATAACGTCCTATATCCCTGGTGGTCCAGTGGACCGCTGTCAGCCCGATCACGGACATTTGTAATAAGAAAATAAAGTCCAATATCCCTGGTGGTCCAGTGGACAGCTCGCAGCCCAATCACGGGCATTTGTAATAAGAAAATAAAGTCCAATATCACTGGTGGTCCAGTGGACCGCTCGCAGCCCGATCGCGGGCATTTGTTTTAAAAAATAAAGTCCAATATCCCTGGTGGTCCAGCGGTACCCCCTTCCCACACGCCCACTGAGCCCCACCACCCCGCACCCCCAGGTCAGCGGTGGGCAGCACACTATCTTGTTCGCCGCCCGCCGCCCACCGATTGACACTGTAGGGCTGCGTCTATTGGTCCATTAGCGTGAGCCAATGGCATGCAGTCGATTGCATTCATATCTCCAGATATGTGAATGGATCCATTCACATATCTGACTGTGTATGCGGTACGGCTGCACGCCTATGGCTCGTGGCTGTGGACCAATGGGCGACAGCCCTACCTCACGGTGTCAGTCCAGCAGGCAGCGGGCGGCAGACAGGTGGGTGTTGCTGCTCGCCACTGACCGGGAGAGCGGCGGTGGGGTCAGTGGGCGGGTGGAAGGGGGTACCTCTGGACCACCAGGGATATTGGACTTCATTTTTAATACAAATGCCCGCGATTGAGCTGCGAGTGGTCCACTGGACCACCAGGGTATTGGACTTTATTTTCTTATTACAAATGCCATCGATCGGGCTGACAGCGGTCCACTGGACCACCAGGGATATTGGACTTTATTTTCCTATTACAAATGCCCACGATCGGGCTGACAGCGGTCCACTGGACCACGAGAGAGATAACACATTATTATTTTAAACAGATGCCCGCGATCAGGCATGGGGGGGTGCCACCACGGAGGTGCAGCCAGAGCTCGGGTGGCCACCCACAGGTGGCAGATGCAATGTTGCACCCTGCAATATGGCAGCTCACCTGTGGGTGGCCAGCCATTGTTCCTTTTTTTTAGCTCACCTGTGTGTGGTGCAAGTAGGGGTTGCGCATGCATGGACTCAGCACATCCCGGCTAAATATCAGGATGTGCGGATTAGCATGGGCATGTAACTGACCTACTCATGGCATACATTACTGATGCACCGGCACATCGATTTGTGCCAGGCACAACTCGCTTGAGTATCGTGTCCGCAGTTTGAATATCTGGGCCAAGGTATCTAGTTCAGAGAAGGACTTGGTACACTTGTAGACATGGATATAAAACACAAACGCAATGTAATGAAAACATTAAAAATGCAGTTCTTTAAAGGGGAGCAGTCAACACTAACAACCCCACACTCAAGTGTGGGACTGGCCCCGATTTGCACTTTGTGTGCAAAACCTTTTTTATAACTTACTGTTTACTGCAGTATAAAAACTGGTGAGCAACTTTTTTCTTTGGGCTCACTCAGTTGATATTCGCTGTAATAACCCACAAGTTATTACAGCGAGCACATGCCCTGTCACTCAAAATCAGGTGCTCCCGTATTGTCTCTTGTTCTTTGTCTGGGAGTGCTGATTAGTTCCATGAATATGGTGACTCCGTATCTCTGTTAATGAGGAGCCGCCAAAATACTACTCACCTTCACTTAATCATTTTTTGTATATATCTGGTTGATCCTACCATTATTTAAAAAAAACAGACTTGTGCCTGGTTGATTCTGATCTTCACCAGCTTCAGAAGTGCAAGAGGGAATGGCTTCGTGGCTGACTCCTTACTGTCACAGGTAAGCATGATCGCAGTTGTGAGTATAAGCAGTCAGCCATGGACCCATTCCCTGTGGCACTCCTAAGGCTGGTGAACAGCCAGATCAACCAAATATGGCTTTATTTAAAAAAGTAAATGCAGGGTCAACCAGATAGATACATAAAAATAATGAAGCGAACATGAGGAGACTTGTTATTGTGGCTCCTTGGTAACAGAGAAAATGAGTCACCACTACACAATTAAATCACTTCAATCAGGTTGGAAGATTGCTCACCAGATATTATATAAAATAAAGTACTGGGCAGTGTGTGTTATGAGAATTCAATGCACACCCTCGGTGCTGGATGCTTTGATAACCCCCTCGGGCTTTGTCTTCGGGGTTTATGTAGCATCCCACACTTTAGATGTGTATTAAATTCTCATAACACACACTACCCCATACTTTAAATTATATATAATTACTGGTGACTCTTTGTATCAACTGGATTAAGAGCATTATCTAACACTGTAATGACCAGATTTCAGGTTATTATTGCTCAAACACCGAAATAACCCACAATCTAGTTATTACAGTGCTTTTCTCTAACTGCCTTTCAGTCCCACTCCTCGCACTACCTAAACTGTCATAAACATGGCGGCTCCATTGATGTTTAGTGACAAACCACTGTACGAGACTCTCAAGTCTCTTTCTTTAATATTATTTATCAAAATATTTATCTAGTTGATCCTGCAGCTCAGCAGCTTTGAAACTCTGAGCAGGAATGCACCATGGCTGACTGTCTTTAGCAATACTTAAGTGCGAGCCAATGTCGCTTCCATACCGTAAGTAAAAAAAAATCACAAAGGACGGGGGGGGGGGAGAGAGAGAAACAGAGATTCTGTGTGTGTGTGTGTGTGTGTGTGTGTTTCTGTCAGATACACTATGTAAGTGGCAGCAGCAGTTAGAGAAGTTCCAGCCCCTGCACCAGAAATTATAAAAATAAAGTATAGGTAAGTGTGTTTTTATGGTTTTTATTTACACACTCTCAGTGTGTGATGACCGTGTAAACCGCTCAAGCTTCGCTCTCGAGGTTTATGGGTCATCATATGCCTTGGATGTGTAAAACAAAACCATACCACACACTTGCCTGTCAATTATTCTCCATATAATAGATTGTATCAGACTGATTCTGCTGACTTTCAAGTGATATTTTCTGTAACAATAAATCCCAGCTTTCACTGCAGCTGACATCAGAGCAGGGCTGCAGTAGTGGGAGAGTCAATAGGCTGTGATATATGTCAGAGTTTTCAGAAGCGCAGATCAGATGTTTACTAGTTCCCCATTCTCCCAGGATTAAGTACATTCCTCTGTTACTGTAATTAGCCCCAGGAGGACAACGGGACTAGCAAATATCTGATTTGAGCTTATGAAAACTCTGACATGCATCACAGCCTATTGAATCTCCCACTACTGGTGCCCTGCTCTGGTCCCAGCTGTAGAGAATTCAGGGATTTCTGGTTATGGAAAATGTCAGCTTGGAAGTTAGCAGAATCAGCCTAACACAGTATATTATACTGCCATAAACAGTGAGTTAAAAAAAGTGGTTTTACACACAAAGTGCAAATTGGGACCTGCACCACACTTGGGTATGGGGATGGGGCTGGTAGTGCTGACTGCTTCCCTTTAGTATCAATAATGGAAATTTTGCCAACACAGACAGAAGGGGGTTTGATGCCAGTTAGTAGCCCTGGTTAGACCACACCTGAAGTACTGAAGACAATTCTCGGCACCTAGGGAAGGAAGAAACATGCTTAGCATAGAGCTGATCCAGTGCAGAGCTGCTAGGGCAGTAAGTGTCATGACAGGAAAAAGTTATGATGCCAGAATATATGAATTTAACCTATTTCCAATAGATAAAAGAAGAGTTAGGAGAACCATGATCCTTGTCTGTTAAGCTTCAAGGGATCACTCACTATTAAAATCCCTTCATCTGAACTTCAAGGTAAAGACAGTTGTGCCTAGGGAACATGCCTTGCAATTGACTGGAAGAGAATGGAATATAGAACAAAAAAGGCACTGCTTCACCGAGGGGACAGTACAGATGTGGAACAATCTCCCACCATGTGTGGTGAATTGTAAATTAACAAATCTCTTTAAATTAGCCTTTAGATACACACATGTGTTTACGTATGGCTCAAACCATTGAACAACAGGCAGAGATGCAGAGAAATGTAATTTCATTGGTGAAATTCCGGCATAATCAGGAATTTCACCCCATGAAATATTTGGCAAAATTCACACATTTTGCATAATATTTCACAAAATGCAAAATTCTGCCTGAGAAATATGGAATTTCGCTAGTGAAATTCTGAATTTCTCCCACAAATGGTGGAATTTCACCACCTGTATTTCACCAGCAAAATATTTAATTTTGCAGGTGAAATTCTGCATTTTGGTGACAGAATTTCACATTTCGTACCCATGAAATATTTAGCGAAATGTGTTAATTTCGTGGAATAAAATTTTCCAATTTTGTCCATCTCTAGCAATGGTAAAAACTCAATGGGCTCACTGACATTCATCTCTATTGAGATTCCTATGTTCCTATCTTCTGCCAACATATTTTCTGGGCAGCCAGTGGTGTGTGCTGTATTGTAGTGTTTAAGTGTCTCATTCCTTTGCACTAATGATGAATTAGTCTCATAGCAAAACCTTCCCTCCCACTCCCAGCTCAGCAGCCCTCCAGCCCGATCCCAGACTTTAAAAAACAAACTGTCCCCACTGCCAGCTCAGCAATCCCCCCTGCCTAGGCCAGACATTTAAATAAAACTAAAGTTCCAATGGCAGTGAATGGTGTCATGGTATAGATGTGTCAGTTTTGTATAGCAAATTACACATACACATACTAAACAATGTACACAAAGATGCTACACAATACATACACATGCATGCATGCATGCAAGCAACATACACCTAAGAGAATAAACAAGCATACCCCAGACAATATGCACACTCTGAACTTTTAACTTGATCAGTTCCTGTACTAGGGCCTCTAGAGTCAGCATGATCTTTTTCTTTTTGTTAAGTGGGGGCTTATGAGCTATGATTGATGAGCCTCTACATCACTCCTTCTTGTGATTGATTAATCCTAATGGGGTGGGACAGTTACGTTATCTATGATTTTCATTCCTAAATCACTAACAGTTCCACAGTCTGAAAACCTACTTCATGAATGAAAGCCATATCACTGAAATCAGCAATGACATATTACAATTTTTCTAATGTAACAGATGCATGTTAACAACATAAATCGCAATGAGAAAGAAAACATGTTCCCCACTGGAAATTGAAACCTAGCCACCCCCTTCCCCTGTAATGAGAAAAAAAAAATGTTCCCCAGTTGGAATTGAGCCAAGGCACCCAAAATATTCAGTCTGTGGGCTATCACTACCCCGCTCCACCCTTGGGGAATTTTCAAGACATTGCTATCTTAGAAACTTGCACTGTAATACTTTAGTATTGACTTGTTTGCCATCTGGCAATGGCAGCTTTTGTTTGCTACAGGCTAACATGTGTGACCACTGTATATCAGAAAAGAAAAAGCAACAAAGATGGGGTAGAGGTAGTTTTTGTTGATTTAAGTCTATAAATGTAAGTCAAATAATGACAAAATGGGTATCAATAAAAAGGTTACATACTCATCTATGACTTTATTATAATTAGAAAAGATTAAGCTCAATGATAACATCATTAATGACGTCATCTTGACATATAAATGAGTACTTTGCAATGTCATTGAAACTATGGAAATTGGTGGTATCAGAATATAAAGTTATAACAATACTTACATAAGTGTATGATTAAAATTGACACACTGTAACAGTAATATCTTTGCCATTATAATTTAGTTTTTATCTTCATTCCCACTGTTTTCGTCCTCAGCATCAAAGATCTTATCTGCCAGGCTGGCAGAAAGAGTGTCATTGTCATCTTCGTCATCTGACTGATTCAGGGTCTCCTCCTGGGACAAAATGTCTACCAGTTCCTGTGGCATAATGTCACCATTACACCAGTTATACTCCAGGATTCCTATTTCATTAAGTTTCCACCCATGTGTTTCAGGACTTGGGATGTTAGGATGTGACACATGGGCATTTTTCCAGACAAGGGCTTGGTAATTCACTCTCAGTACATGCATTCTCAATATTGACCTTCTGTACATTGAGGCAGCAGACTTAGATCAATGCCATCATAATTTGACAATAGTTGGTTGTTTTTTGTGTGAAATTTCTGCTTTGCAATGTCATAGTGAAGTTTGCTGATATCAGTATATGACGACTGCTCATACAAGCAGCAGACAAATCTGTCAAGGTCAGCATGGATGGCATCCAATACACGTTGTGTCTCACCAAGCGCTTGGAAAGTTTCCATATATGTATTTTGTTTTTGCAGGATGCTATAGGGTTTGATGGCTCTATGATGCGGTTCTAACGCTTTTGTCGACCCGGCATCTGGCGACTGGTTTATGTTGACCACAAGTTGCGATTAGCATAAATCCTATTGTCTCCAGGTTTGTGTTTTCATCGGGGCCCCAAACCCCCCGTGCAGGGCGCTCTGCCCCCCGCATCCCCCGTACTATAGATTAGCAACTCCACGTCAGAGGGGGTGCAGGACCGGGAGACAGTGTGCCCCTGTGTCAGGTGCATCAACACAGCGATCTGTCATCGAACCATCAATTTTTTCGATAGGGCTGTAGGTTGCTGTATTGGTGTCACAGACCATGGCACATATCAGGTTTGAATTTCCCTTCCCTAACAAATGCATGAGTGTTGTCGCACCCTGAAAATGCATGCATTGAAATCAGTGCACTACACATCCCAGCACCATGAATCTGGATAAGCGTTTTGATGTTCAAAAGCCAATGTTTATTTGCCACTTCTGTGTCAAAGTACTGTACATGTTCTTCTGTATTTGATCACCATAGTACAGCAGCAGCAGAAATATATCTGTGTCTGGTGATCTGATGATGATGTCAGTTGAGGATGTTGAAGCTACTGCATGAAAGCAGTGAAGCAATATTTGCATATCTGCTTCTTCCTGAGATGAAGAAAGCTCTGGTACAGGGTGTCTCTGTGTTGTGATTCTGTCAAGGCCTGTCAAAGAGATACAGTTTTCCTTACAGACAAAAAAGATTTGACAACCCATTAGTCTTGGCGCATATGTTTCCTTGTGCCACTTATTGGGAAGAAACTTGATCAAATTTGTCTTGTCATTGTTTTTGAGAAAAGATTGCCAATCTCTTGGCACCTTTGTTGATGAACCTTTCACCAAGTACTGTAAGAATCTGATGATCCTCATCGTCTGCGTTCAGCCGACTTTATGGAATTATGTTCGTAGGTATCTGTTACAAAGAAACCTTTGTACCTTTGATAATGCACTGGAGACCTTTTCAGCTAGCTCTTCAAATGTCTGTGGTAGGCCAGTCATTAACTGGAGAAGTGCATTGCCATCACCGATATAAACTTTGTCTTCATCCAGATTAATTGTACTGAGTACTGTCTCATCTTCAAGTTTGAGAAGAAGGATGGATTTCTCTGTCTTCACTGGTAGTCCATCTGAAGTTGCTAATGACCATGGCAGTGGACTCAATGGATACGAGAGAGCTTTCTCCATGCTGAGGTTGTTCTGTTCTAAAAGCATTAGCAGTTGCTAAAGAGTTTTTTTTGTGCAGTCACCTGAACAATCTTTTGTGAGGATCTGAGTTTCTTTGACTGCTGAAGGGAAGCAAACATCTTTAGTAACTGCTTTTTCAAGGGTACATGAAAGGGAACTGTTTTGTCAACAAGGCTTGTCTCCACAAATTGTTGAAAGGCTTCTTTTTCCCATTTTTCAGCACAGAGCAAGTCATTTTCAACACCTTCTGGGGCTTGTGCACCTGATGAAAGACAGAATTGTGTCTCTGACTTCTGTCTCAAAAGGATTGATGACGTTTCTGAATGCATTGATCAGCTTCTGTACGTCATCTCTGCAGGCCTAGTATCTTTGTGAAAAGACTTCTCTGAGTCTACCAATCTAACAGTTTCATATGTGGCAGTCCCATAGCTTGCTCGGGCATGCCTTGTTACACACCACCAGTAATAAGCTGTATAATTCCTGCTGAATCCAAAAATACCTCCACTGGACTTGGCATGTCGATTGATTATCTGTTAAATGGTCAGATCAACAGCATTTCTTGATGCTGGCACATCTGATCTACACACACTGAACCCACCATTCCGCAGCAAGACATTAGCTCCAGGATGAGTATGCTCTAGGTTCAGGAGTGTCAGAAAATAGAGAGATACCGTGTGTAGTTTTGGTGATCCAGGCTAAAGAGCATAGAGCAAAGTTGTTCAACACATGCTAGGTGCAGGTCAAAGTTGTTCTTCTTAGTAGCACACAGAAACCTAAGCACCAACCAGATTCTGTCCATGTACTGAATCCAAAACTGTGCTGTCTTCCCAAGTTTACCATGCCTCACTTTCTCTTTAAACTTGAAGTACTTTTTGCAAAGTTGGTGACAAGAGTCACTGGCAATTACCTCACATAATGTAACAGACCCCAGTCTTTCATCTAGCCTTTTCTCCTCTTCTTTGGCCTCTTCTACCAATGTCTGTACATCAGTGCTGTTTTGGAATGATTGAAAAAGGTGTTCAAGTGCCTCAAGGATAGGTTTATGCACCCACATGGCCCTGTTGTGGTGTTTACCGCTCAATACTTTTTCAGTAGAGCCACTGGCACATACACCTCTGACTCAATGATGATGTCAGAAAAGCCAGTATCATGTAGCAATTTCCCAAGGGCTCCTAAGTATGAGCAAATTGTGTGGAAAACACCAAGATGCACAATGACATCATTGAACGGGCATGCATTCTGACACATGATAGTGTATGCCTTCTTTGCAACAGAAAGATCAAAAGTAACAATCGTGTACTCTTGGCCAACCTCTCTGGTAGCATTTTGTGATACCTGCAGTACATGTTGAACAGTGGAGTTCTCTGTAACAGAAAAGTTGATTGTTGCAATGTAGTCAACATTTGTTTGCTTTTCACTGATCCTGACTGGTCCCCTGCGGAAGATACCCAGCCTGTCCACCCAGTAAAAGATTATGTTCCATCATACATCTGGCCTCTGCAGAAAAAACACATGAAATCTGATACACAAGCTTTGTTCACAATCTCTGGAACAGAGGTGGCAGTTTGAACTACAGTCAGGCTTGGTTCAACATGTTGCTTAACAAAGCATGGTTCAAGCTCTTAAGGCTTGTATTTAACAGATGTCTTTTTGCTTATGGGCTGACTAGATCCCACAAATGTAGGTAGACAGTCCTCTGGCTTTTCCTGCATTACAAATACCATGAGTTGAATGCGTGGTGCCAGCACCAGAAGGGGTTTCTTCATTAAAATCGAAAGTGTCCCAACAAAAATGCCTCACAATAATTCTGTCAGTGTCTATGGTTACAGGTACAGGGCTGTCACTCAACAACGCTATCACACATAGCAGCTTCTAGCTCCAAAAGGGTTGAATAGGACACACAGTGTCCAAAGTGGTTATGGATATTCACGATTTCAGCACTACCAGAGATGTGTCTTACAGTCATTTTCCATTGACCACAACTCACTGCATAGCAAATATCTTGACTATTTGAATTCACCAACCTCTCTCTTCTTCTTGAGGTGGTCATAGAATTAGATCAGCCAGAAATGAGGTGGCCAGGAATTTTACAAGCACATCTGGGGGTAAGATGGTGTTGGAGAGCAGGAAACCTGAAGAAGGTGGCCAGGGAAGCTCCTGTGATTCACTGAAGGAATCTATGTAGAGATGATGCAAAAGAGTTACTGCCTGTTCAAGTCTCCTGTCATCTGATGCAGCAGATTCAAATGCAATCTCCACAGCTTGACCAGTTAGGAGTTCATCAGAGTAAACAAGTTCACTTCTAAAGTTTGGCTGCCAGAACCTTATCCTCTGACCAAAGTGTTTGATCAACTTGTTTTTCAACTTGTCTGTTTTGTAATTAGGATAATAGAATGCTGGGTAATGAGCCTGCATAAACAAACAGTACCCCTCACGTAACATTGTCATTCATTCAACCTGTAATCCTCTCATGATATTCTTTTCAACATATTCCATGATATACTTAAATGCCTTTTCATGGGCTCTGATTTGCTTGACTCTTTCACCAGTTTGGTCCACTATAGTGTTTCTGTCATCTTTCCTTGTATAATTGTGGCGACAAGAGTTGTGATATAATGAGCCTTCCTTGCAATCAAATCAACATCTTGAATGCTGCATAGTAGATTATTATTTTGTTTCACATCTGCCACTTCTTTGATAGATATCATTGCTGTTTTTGTTATCCACTACATCAATTTCTCCTTAGTTTTCATCTTCGTTTTTCTTCCAGAAATCCATTTATCTCTTTTTCCACATATAATACACAAGTTTGAAGGACATAACACTTGAGAGGGTGTTTCAGCTCTGCTTCTTTGGGAGGGTAAAGGCTGTTGGTCCTCTGTGTCATCATCAACCTGGCACTTCCTTTTCCCAAGGTATCTGACATTTGTAAATGACTGGTAACACCGTCTGTGATACCCATGATGCATGTTATTAAGTTCAGCATGTATCTTCTAGCATATGTTATCGAGCCTGATACTTGTGTCATTACACAATTGTCTCCTACATGCAACCTCTTCAATTTTGGACAGACTGGTCAATGTTAAAGGTCTTATTACTATGTCAGAATTGTTCTTGCTGTTGTGAATTATGCATCTCGTCTCTATGGTACAGCATGTCAGCAACTTGTCCGCCTCGACTCAGGTGCTTTTAGTGCTACAGGATTCTCATCGGCCATGCTGTCGCAAGTCCTGAAAAAAGAAATACAAATGATTTATTTTGCTTTTTCCAGAATTGTTTTATACTAAAACAACCATTTCAATATTCATTGATGCAATAATAATTTCATAGAAAATGTATTTATATATCCCCATCTACAGTTTTTGATTTCCAAAACTGTTGGGTCAAAATTAAGACTTTATGGTTATGTTACTATTGACTTCATGAACCTCTAGATTTTATTCATATGATAGAAAATTTAAAAACATTTATATTGATACCCAGTTTATCATTAATTTTAGTCACATACTTAGATTTACTACATGAAAATCTATCCTTACCCCTTTGTCATTGCCCTTCAGTTCCTTTGAAAATTAATGACACATAATACCCTATACCAAACAGAAGCTACCATCAGCAAATGGCAAACAAGTAAGTTCCAAATTGCTATGATGCAAATTTTTCAAAAATCATAGTCTTGAAAATTCAGTAGAGAGGGGGAGGGTTTACTATCTATCCCATGGATTAACTGTCCTGTTGCTCTGCCACTGATCGTTCCATGTGAGGAAAAATAAGGTTTCTCAAAAGAGATGCATGCTAAAACATTACTTGCAGTGAGAAAGAAAAAAAATGTTTCCCCCTTGAATTGAACCAAGCCCCTTCCCCAATTATAATAAAAAAGGAAAATGTTCCTTAAGGGGATCGAACCCAGACCCCATCCCAACTACTATCCTGATTCTCTACCAGAGTGCTATTGTTGCACATGGTGGGACTTAAGGTTTCTAAACAGATAGGCATGCTAGCAACGTAAAATGTACCGAGAAAGTAAAAATGTTCCCCAAGGGGAATCAAAGCCAGACCTCCCACAACTACCATCCTGGTGCTCTGCCACTGTGCTATCATTCCACATGATCATACATAATATTTCTAGACTGATATACATGCTAAAATAAATTATACTGAGAAAGAAAGAAATATTTACCAAGGGGAATCAAACCCAAGCCTTTCCTAACTACTATCCTCATGCTCTACAACTGTGGTATTAGTCCACATGGTGGGGCAAAAGATTTCTAGACAGAGATGCATGCTAACAACATAAATCATGAGAAAAGAATGTTCCCCCAAAGGAAATTAAACCCAAGCCCCCCAACTGCTGTTGTAGTACTCTGCCACAGTGCTATTGCTCCACATGGTGGGAAATATGGTTTCTAGAGAGAGAAGCATGTATAATAGCATCTTTGGAATGAGAAATAAATGTTCCCCAATGGGAATCAGACCCAGATCCCCACTCAGCTACTGTCCTGGTGCTCTGCCACTAGGCTATCATTCCAAATGGTGGGACAAAAACCAGGCCCCCAACTACTATCCTGGTGCTCTGCCACTGTGCTATCACTCCACATGGTGGGAGAGAAGTTTTCTAGACAGAAATG
The DNA here is from genome assembly GCA_016271365.2 of Neoceratodus forsteri. NCBI lineage: Eukaryota > Metazoa > Chordata > Ceratodontiformes > Ceratodontidae > Neoceratodus > Neoceratodus forsteri. The sequence goes on from CM057449.1 coordinate 1,747,245,061, forward strand.
CTTGCTAACAACATAAATTGTAGTGAGTAAGAAAACATATTTCCAATGCTCCAAAATACTCTTCTGGTGCTCTGCCACTATGCTATGCTTTCACACTGTAGGGCAGAAGTTCTCTAGACAGAGATGCATCATAACAACATAAATTGTTGTAAGAGAGAAAAAATATTACCCACTGGGAATTGTGCCCAGTGTTCCTCTCCCAACTACTGTCCTGGTACTGTGCCACAGTGCTAGTGTTCCACATGATGGGAAATAAGGTTTCTAGGCAGTGAAACATGTATAACAACATTTTTGAAGTCAGAAAGAAAAAGTGTTATTAAGGAGGAAATCAAACCCAGACCCCAACTACTGGCCTGGTGTTCTGACACTAGGCTATCATTCAACATGGTGGGAAAGGAGTCTTCTAGATAGAGATGCATGCTAACAACATAAATTGAAGTAATAAGGAAAACATTTTCTTAAACGGGAATCAAAACTAGGCCCCCCGATTACTGTCCTGGGACTCTGTTATAGTGCTATCATTCCACATGGTGGGGCATAAAGTGTCCAGACAGAGATGTATGCTACTGTAAACACATATTTGCAGTGAGAGAGAAAAAAATGTTCTCTGTGGGAAATCAAACCCGACCCCATCTAAACCACTATCTTGGTGCTCTGCCATGGTGCTGTCATTCTAATTAGTGGAACATAAGGTATCTAGACCAAAATGCTTGCTAATAACGTAACATAAATTGTAGTGAGAAAAGAAAAAATGTTCCCCAATGCTCCCCAATTACCATCCTGGTGCTCTGCCACTGTGCTATTGTTCCACATTTAGGGACAGCAGTTTTCTAGTCAGAGATGAATGTTAACAACATAAACTGTTGTGGAAAAGTAAAATTGTTCCCCACTCTGAGCTGAACCCAGGTCCCCCAACTACTGCCCTGGGACTCTGCCATGGTGCCATCATTCCACATTGTTGGACATAATTTTCCACACAAAGTTACATGCAAACAGTATATTTGTATTAAGAAGAAAACAAATGTTTGCCAAAGGAAAATGGAACCCTGCTCTCCCAACTACTAACCTGATGCTTTGCCACTATGCAGTTGTTCAACATAGTGGAACAGATGGTTTCTGGTCTGCTGCATGCCATGGGAAATCATATCCAACAGAGTGTGGAATACCCCCTTCCCCATAACCCACACAGATGCAGTGGAGTTTAATAATAAGCTATCTGCCAACTGGAAAGAATACTTAAGTTGCATTCAAACTTAGACAAGCCTCTTCCAGAATTAATTAAGTTAACTGCAACACAGAACTAATAGTGCAATGTTCTGAAAGACTACTTTTTAGCTCTGCTGAAACCTATTGCTGATATCAGCAATTACATCTAACAATTTCTTTCATATAACATGAACTGCAGTGAGAAACAAAAATGTGCGATACTGGGGATCAAACCTAGGCCCCCTTCCAGCTACTTTCCTGGTGCTGTGCCACTGTGCTGTCATTCCACTTGGTTGAACAGACGGTGTCTAGACTGAGATGCATGCTATGGGAAAGCAGATCATGCACTGAGTGCAGATTTCCCCTCTATACAGAGCTGCAGCAGAGTTTAGGAATGAACTTTCTGTTAGCTGGAAGTAATGCTTCCAACAAAGTTGCGTTCAAATCTAGACAAGACTCAAAGCCTCAGCCAGAACTCATTAAGTTGACGACAACATGGAACTATAGATGAAGCCATTAAATAGGGATGTCTCCGTGGAGTGTGATTCATCTTTATTTACCATCCATCTCATTTTTCAGATGCCCTACATTTTGAATGGAGAAATATGATACTGACACTGAAAAGATGTGGTAATGAAGTTTAATGCTTTTTAAATGTTTCATAGTGAGCTTACATTTTTCTTTTTGCCTTTTTTTTGCAGTACTAGTGTGATAAAGTGTACAGTAAGCAAACAAACAAGTCGCAAAAAACAAAGAGTAGTCACGGTACCTACTACATTCAAGAGGCTAACTTTTCAGTTTCAAATGTCAGTTCAAAAATCACTTGAAAAAGTCAGATTCTGCTCTGTTTGGAATCAGAGCATATCTTACTTGTTAACTTCAAACTTACTTGTTAACTCAAACTTCAAAATCTTGTATCACTAAATATTTTTAAAAACCTTGTCAACAGCAAATTGTACAATTCCTGTACATGCCAGTCTCAAAAATAACTTTATCATATACTTATCCTCCTAATTATATCACTATCACACCCTCTTCTCATTAGAGGTGGTTATGTCATTGACTTACTACAAAGAAGATAAGTACTCACCCCATACTGGGGCCTTCTATCCTTCTGCCTATCCTTCTGTCTATCCCCTCTGTCGTGTCACCTATCTTCATGTCTATCTTATGACCAAACTCCTACATGAACATACCTATCTCCCTTGCCTGCTCTGATTGTAAATGCTCCCATTATTCGGGTTAAGGCACTTACCTGTGAAAGTCTAGTACTTATACCCTTGCACTTGTAGCCAACCTCATAATGACTATTGTAACTGTTTCAGTTGTATAAATGACGTAAAAAAATGTTTCTCTATTGTTCATCCATGTATCTAACCTGTTCTATCGTGTTGACTATTGTAAAATATTATGTCTGTATTTGTACCATTTGCTAGTTGTATATCTTGCACCAAATTGTCCATTCAGGACCTCCTTGTAAATGAGCATGTTCAATGGAGTTATTCCTGCTAATAAACTTGAACTTACTTTCCTTCCAGTAACATAAGTTTTCTCCATTCTGCCATTTCCCTGTAATGTGTGTACTAGGACATCAACAACCTCAAATATTCCAGCCCTTCCTGATTTGATATGGGTACGGGGGAGGGTTGTCATCTGGCTGTGATGTGTCTGCTTCTTCATCCAATCTCATTCTTTTTACATCCTCACCATCAGTCCGGGTGTCTTTGTCCATATCCACAAAGTCGCTGAACTCCACATCAGTCATGAATGTTGGAATAACAATGTCAGCAAGAGCATCATCATCTGTGAATGACTCTTTGCAAAGGGCTGATCTGAGGTAGCAGTCCTGTCACGTGTGAAGCCAGTTTTCCTATAGCATTGCTGATTATTGTAGGAGACACTGATTGCCAGGCTTTGGCTGCCATATACTGTAGATGGAGTCAAGTATGGTTGCAGCCTTGGCAATTGCTGATTCTTCTGCTGAGCCACCGTCGTCTACAACTCCCACAATCCGGGTGGACATCAGGGCTCTGTACTGTCCTTATAAGTTTCTTATCACACACATATCTAATGGTTGGATGAGGCTTGTGGTGTTTGGTGGAAAGAAAACAATTTTTATGTGGGGGCACATGCCTACAATTTCTTGTGGATGGGCAGAGCAGTTGTCAAGAAACAGCAGGACATGTCGTCATTTCCTTAAAAGTTCTCTCTCCCATGCACTGAGCCAGTCCATAAATATCCACCTTGTCATCCATGCATTACAGGAGCTATAGTAGGTGACTGGCAGGGTAGACAGATCTTTAGGAAGGCAATGAGTGCATTTGCTGTTTCTGATCAGTGCCATCCATGTTTGCACAGCAGAGTAGGGAGACACGTTCTTTTGCCTTCTTCCCCCCCAACAGTTCAGTCTCTCTATGCACATGATGCCAATCAGGGCAGCCCCTGTAGTAGAGACCAGTTTCATCAGCGTTGTACACATCACTTGGTGTGTACTCACAAAGAAATGTTGACAGCACAGAGGATACCCAATCAATGGCAGCATCTGTGTCGGTATCAGAGCACCTACCATGTTCCCTTTAGCTTGCTATGCAATGTCTTTGTTTCCACCATGACAGCCAGCCATCAGTGGATTGGAAACTGTCGTGCCCCAACTCTATGGCCAGCTGATTAGATTTTTTTTTCCATTAATGGCCCAGTCAGATGAGCGCCTCGCTAACTGTGCTGTTAAACCACAGGAGAAGCGCTTCTTCAACCTCAACATCTTTCCCCTCCTTCTTGTGCTTCCTATCAAGGTTAGCATTTAATTGCCACTCTGCCAGGATAGAATCTTGATTCTGGCTTATGCACCCAACCTGACATTTTGAAATTCAGAATTCCTTGGCTACAGACGCAAGGGATGCTTTTGGAGTCTACAAAGCCTTTATCACTTTGAGAGTAACAACTCATTCCTCTTAGATGCCATCCTGCAGCACCTGCAACACCATTTGACTGACTGACCAAATACCTTACACTACTACAGTGGCGTCCCAAGAAACATCTGAATAAATTAGCACAGTTGTCCTGCATATCAAAATTTGATGCTAATTAAAAACAATGGGGATAAATTTGGTTACCCGGGAAATGTCCCGATTAACTGAACATCCTGCATCCTGATTAAGTGGCTTGCACTATAACAGTTCAGTTCATACTAGGATTCATACTAGGGTGATATGGAGCCGAGAAGACTGGATGCCCATTGATAGCTCTGGAGGTTCTGTGCAATGTCTTATGCTATTACACTCTAGTAAGTACATGTCAAGTTTTTTGTTAAATTCCAATTTACTTGTACTTAAAAAAATAGCTTCAGATACCATGTTCCTTGATCTAATAATTCTCTGGATAAAGAAGTGCTTTCTTGATGTTGTTTTGTAAAGGCCACTTGTTAACTTTAGTGGGTGACCCCTGATGTTTATATTTGTTAGTCTGTAGTCAAAATTATTTTCTATCATAAGGTAAGGGTCCTGAATAATATTGTATAGCAAAAAGAGATTACTCCTTAGTGTTTCTGATTCATAGCCCTGTTGAAACCCTATCACTGATATCAGCAGTGACATCTAATTTCTTTCCAATTACATAAATTGTGGTGAGCAAGAAAAAATGTGCCATACCAGAAATTGAACCCAGGCTTGTGTAGGGCTGAAGCACTATGACAGTCACTAAAAGCCCTACAACTGACATCAACAATGACATGCGAACATACAAAAATGCCAGCAGATACAGGTCATATGGTCTATCGAGTCTGCTCGAGTGCGTAACTCCCAGTCTAATCTACTGCAGCTACCCCTCCACCACCTGCCTGTACATTTGATTTATCACCCCTTTCTGCCAACTTCCCCCTCCCCAATTTCCATCAGTTTTGACCTTACCTTTGACCCTGTCCCACCCCCTTTTAAAAGTGCCCACAGATTTCGATTATACCTCCTCCTCTGGCAGTGTGTTCAACCTTGCTACCACCCTTTCTGTGGAGTAGCGCCTCTTCATTTCCCCTCCTGCTTCTTCCACCCTCCAGTTTCAGACTGTGTCCCTTGTATCCCTCCCCCCCTTTAATCTAAACATGACCTCAGCCCAGACCCTATTCATGATCTTTAAGTGTCTGAAGGTCTCAGTCATATCCCGTCTCCCTTCTATCCTCCAGGGAATACATGTTGAGCTCCTCCAGTCTTTCTTCATATAGTCTGTCCCCCAGCCCAAGAATCATCTTGGTCACCCTGTGTTGGACCCTCTAGAGTAGTTTAATGTCCTTCTTTAAATAGAGGCACCAGAACTGCACACAGTACTCCAAATGAGGTCTCACCAGTGATGGGCAGACTAGGTGGACCAAGCGGTCCTTATCTGCTGTCAAAGTCTATGTTTCTATGTTTCTATGACCTGTACAGTAGCAGAATGACTTCCTCTCTCCTAGAGGTGATTCCACTTGCAATGTACCCCAGCATCTTATTAGCCTGGGCTTCCACCTTCCTACTCTGTGCTGAGTGATTCATGTCCTCTGTGACTAGTACCCCCAGATCCTTCTCCTCCAATGAAGTGGATAACTGCACTCCCCCAAGCCAGTAGGGATTCACAGGGTTCCTGGCTCCAAGTACATGACTTTGCACTTCTTAGCATTGAACCCCAGCTGCCACGTGTCCAACCAACACTCAAGTCTTGCCAAATCCTCTTGGAGTACCTGCCCCCTTTCCACATTATCCACCTCTGCCTCTATCTTTGTGCCATCTGCAAAAAGGCTGATTCTACTCCTTATCCCATCTGATGTGTTGTGAGAGCCAGAGCCTGGTGTTTGAGAGCACCCCCCCAACCCCAGCAAGCCATCACCACAGCATGTGCCCCAGGAGCCTGCACATCAAGCACAGGTACAGACTGCAGCCCTGAAACAAACACAGACTTCACAATTCTTCAGTGTGTTAGTCCACCTCTGCTAGTGCAGTGGCTGCCCCCCCAACCTCACACCCTAAGTGAGCATTTTTACTTATAGGCTCACTGTGTCATGTGATCCACACATGATCCACTCTTGTTCTTTTACTATCTCCTCAGATCATCATCTGCATACAATACTCTTGGGCCACTAGAGGCTGCTGCTGGGCCACCTGTATTTCAGTGACTCTAGTTACCTTACCTTTGCTAATATGGCCTCCCCCAGTGTTCTCCCCCATGTAACTCTCCTTTTCTTTCTTCCCATCTATCCCCCCTGCTTCTGCCCCATCCTTTCCCAGCTCCCTCCCTTATACACCCTGCCCCCTATGTAATCTATCCATCTCCCCCTTCAATGCTCCACACCTCCCTCCTCCGGCTCTCTCTCACTAACCTTTACTAAAAATCCATGCTGGGTTACTCAACGTCTCTCTCATAAAATTAGAAGCCATCTGGCATCTCTTGCATCCAGTCACCTCCAAACGTTCTCTTCTATTTTGCAGACAAAAGCTCAAATAGCAAGCTCCTCACTATCCCTTTCTCATCTTTCTTCTGCTCCCTAGCCAGTGATGTCAAGCTCAGCCCTGGTTCCTCCCATCCCACCACTTCTCTGGCCCTTCCCAAGGGCCTGAAATTCTTCCTCATAAATGCCTATAGCCTCCTTCCTAAATTGGATGACCTAAAAGTTTAGGTCACTTAGCACTCCCCTGCCATCCTATGCATCATGGAAATGTGGTTGTCCTTAAGAATCCCAGACAACCAACTCACCCTCCGTGACTATAACCTTCACCACCAATACCATGGCAAAAGGGGAGGTGGGGTTGCAATTTACTCCCGAAATTCTGTAATCTGCAATATCACCCACCATGAAACAGTCCCTCAATCTCACTAACATCTTCTAGCCAAGCTCACCCTTTTGTCCTCAACATAGCTTTTTGTTGGAGTTCTGTATATCTCCCCCAAAATTCTCTCCTCCCTGGTTTCCTGCATTACCACCACCACTATCACCCTTGCATCTGTAGGCAATTGATCCTTCTTGGGGACTTTAATATGGACTGACCCCCCCACCTTGTCTCAAAACCCATGCCTTCAGATTGAAACACTAAACCTGACCTAACTGATCAGAGAGCCAACTTGTCCCAACCCTCACTCCCTGTCCCACACCCTGCTTGATAGAGTGCTATACAACCCACCCACACCACATTAGCATTGCTGGTGTTCTTCCTGACATGATCAGCAACCACTACCCCACCTTTTGTGTCTGGAAAATATGTCCTCCACTGAATCCCCCCAAATATATCCACTATTGACCCCTACAAACACTCCATGCAAGAAATCTACTCTTCGACTTGTCCATGGCAAACTGGTCGCTAGTCCTCTCTGCTCCCTCAGTTGACACTGCCCTCACCCACTTCACATCTATTTTCCTAAAAAAATGGGATTCCCACCGCCACTGAAAGCGGTCAGGGTAAAATGCCACCACCACCCCTGGATCTCTCCTGCAATCTTGTCCATGTGCAAAACCTGTGACCTCACCTGGAGCCATTTCAAAATCTTCAGTAACCCATCTGACCTGCAGAACTATGGGGCCCTCCAAAATGACTGTACAAAGGCAATTCATTAAGTAAAATCAGACTACTTTAAAGCCCAACTGCACCCTTCCAACAGTTCTCTGCCATCCTTCTGGAATGATCTCCGCTTGCTCCTGCTCCCCTCCTTGGAACCTTTGCCTCCCATGCTTTGCATGGCAGGTTCCCTTGTCTCCAACCCCCTTTCCATTGCAGCTGCCCTAAATAATTTCTTTATGACTTGTGCTTTCCAATAAGACCACCCCTCCTCCACTCCCACCCCTACCCCCACATCCTCTCCACCTACTGGCTTTCAGCTGCCCCCTGTCTCCCCCTCAGAAGTCCTTAGTGTGGTAGGGTCCATGAACCTCTTAAAATCCAGCTCTGATGTTATACACCAGAAACGTCTCAATCTCTGCATCTCCTATTCTTATCCCTCTAACTTACCTCCTCAATCTGTCATTCTCCTCCTCTACTGTCCCCTCAGCCTGGAAGTCTGCTATGGCCCTTCCCCTTCACAAAGGGCATGACCCAACCACTCTGGGTAATTATCGCCCCATATCATTCCTCCCCTCACTTGTCAAGCTTCAAGACTCCTTTGTCCTCATTAGGCTAAATTACTTCCTCTTTGCCTCAAACACTCACTCCCCTGCCCAATCTAGATTTAGGGAGTTTCACTCCACCACCTCCTCCCTTCTTCGTTTCACTGATGCTATTTACTCCGTGATGGATCAAGGGCAGATCACCTTGGCCATATTTATTGACCTTGACCCTGCCCCATTCTTTCTACCATCACACCTGGCATACACTCCACCCATATGAGGCTTTTCCTGGCACCCTTGCCACCCCATTTTATACCCTTCAGTATCGATTCTCCCAAAATGATGACCCTTCCTCCTTTTTCCTGCTCTCCTCCTTGGTCATTCCCATTCTTCTGCTCACAATCTCAATTCCCCTTACCTCTTTCCTTGCCTGCACTCCCCATTGCCTCAGTTGATCCAGGCTTTACCCTTTCCTTCATCCCCTCCCCCAACCCCTACTACTCCTGCTTGGACTAACTCTTTCCCACCATATCATCCCCTACCTGGTCCTCCTCACCCCTACTTGAATCTGCTACCCCTTCTCCTGCCTTAACACTCCCCCTGCCAATGCTACCCTCTGGGGCACTGACCTTGCTTTCTGCCACCTGGCTAGTCCCCCTGCAACTACTAATACCCTTTTCCCTTACCTGCTCTGTAATCCCCCCCACCCTCCTGATCCTCCAGGCTAGCCAGCAATGAGAACCTGTTTGTAGACTGCCTCCCTTTGTCCAAGCATCCCCCTGATGCTCCACCCCAGGGTTTTATTTAACTCTAAAAATTGATTAGCGTTTTGCTCATAAAAGTGCTAAAACATTGTGAAAATGCATAGCACTTGCCTCACTGTGTTTAACAAACATAACACTTCTAGAAAACCTATATAAATACTTTCTGTACAGTTAGTAATGTCCCAAGAAAAAACTGCTAATCAATTATTTAAAACCCTGCACCCGGTGATTTCATTCCATACTCTGTCGCTGATCCCATACACCCCCTGTTCTTATCCACCCTCCACTTATCTGACTCTGATCCCATTGGCTTCTGAGTAGATGCTGACTCTGCCCCCTTTAGTCTTCCCCCTTATTTTACCCTTAGTTCATCAGCAGTGACATCCAGGGGAGCCCTTCCCTGGCCCCTTGGCCCCAGATGCTCCCCCAACCCCGCTCACCCACTGTACTCAGCTCCCTTCTCAGACATACAGCCTCCTCCCTAAGTTGCCAAAGCTGTCTGTACACCATACATCCCCTGCTTTCCACACAATCCCCAAGAAGATGGCTTCCCCACAGCCATTGCAGCTTACCACCCCCCATATCCCCTCTTGTACTGTTGCCACAAACATCATGCAATGAAATCACTCAGAGTTAATGTAGCCTTAGTAATGAACTCTCTGACAACTGGAAGGGATGCTTCTCATCAAGTTGCATTCAAACCTAGACAAGCCTTAGCCAGAAATAATTGTGATGACTGCAACATGGAACTAGCAGTTCAATGTTCAGAAAGTCTGCTTTTTAGCCCTGCTGAAACACTGTCACTGAAAATCAGTCATAACATGTAACAATTTCTCTCATACAACATAAATTGTAGTGGGTAAGAAAACTGAGCAATACTGGAGAAAGAACTCAGGACCCCTCCTAACTACTGTCCTGATGCTCTGCCATTGTGCTATCATTCCACATGGAGGAACAGAAGGTTTGTAAACAGATGCATGCTGTAGGAAAGCAAATCTTGCATTGAGTGCAGACCCCCCCCAACCCCAACATACACACAGTTGTAGTTGAGTTTTTTTTTGTTACAATTTTTGGCCAGGAAAGACTCACTAAGCCACAGCTTGTTTCCAGGTTCACACTGGCAGCACAGAGAAGTTAAGTGACTTGCTGATGGTTACACAGTATGCAGGTGGTGGCTGTGAGATTCAAACCCAATTCTCCAGGTGTACAACGCAGTACTCTTAACCACTATACCATACTGCCTCCCTAGTTTAATAATGAACTCTCTGTCAATGGGACGTGATGCTTTCCACCTAAATTCCATTCAAACCTAGACAAGCCTCAGCATGAAATAAATAAGCTGACTGCAACATACTGTAGAACTAACAGATCAGTGTTCTGAAAGTCTGCTTTGTAGCTCTGCTGAAACCTATCACTGACATCAGCAATGAGATTTAATGACAAATGGGCCACAGTGGGGGTAATGAGCCCAGGCCACGTCTTAACTACTGTCCTGGTACTCTGCCATTGCTATCATTCCACATGGTAGAACAGGTTTCTAGACAGATATATTGTATGGGAAAACATATTGTACATTGAGTGAAGACCCCCCCAATACACACACAGCTGCAGTGTAGTTTAGTAATGAAATGTCTGCCAACTGGACATAATGGTTCCCACCAAGTTGTATACAAACTTAGACAAGCCTCAGCCAGAACTACATTGACTGCAACATAGAACTAACACTTCAATATTCTGAAAGTCTGCTTCTTAGCTTTGCAGAAACTTGTAATTGACATCAGCAATAACATCTAACAAGTTCTCTCATGCAACATAAACTGTAGTGAGAATGAAAAAAATGTGCAAAACTGGGGATAAAAACAGGTTGTAGGTCCAAAACACTATGTCTAGCCCTAAAAGCCCTATCATTGACATCATCAGTGAGTAGAGGGGATAAAACCTTTTACAGGTACATAAGTGAAAAAAGAAGGGCAAAGGGAGGGATAGTGAGACTGAAGGGGGAGGATGGGGGCCTTGTGGAGGATGATGACAGTAAAGCTGACATGCTGAACAGATATTTCTGCTCAATCTTTACTGAGGAAGAGGAGAGTAATGGGCCTGAAGGGAGTACGAGGGGTGAGAATAGCACAGAAATGGACACAACTCCCTTTACATGGAGAAGGGTCCTAAAGGAACTGAAAGGAATAAGAGTTGATAAAGTAATGGGGCCAGATGGGATGCACACCAGGGTCCTAAAGGAACTAAGAGGGGTGGTGGCTGAACATCTGGCAATCCTATTTAGCCAATCACTGGAAACAGGGGAGGTACCCAAAGACTGGAGGACAGCAGATGTACTCCCCTTATACAAAAGCAGTAACAAAGAGGAAGCAGAGAACTACAGGCCAGTCAGTCTGACCTCGGCAGTGGGAAAGAACATGGAAGCACTACTGAAGGAGAGTTTAGTGGAACATCTGGTTGCCAACAGACTACAGGACCCATAGTAGCATGGTTTCACCATGGGGAGGTCATGTCAGACCAACCTCATTGAATTTTTCAACTGGGTGACAAGGAAGGTGGATCAGGGGACGGTGGTGGATATGGCCTATCTGGACTTCAGCAAGGCCTTTGACACTGTGCCACATAGAAGACTATTAAACAAACTGGGGAATATGGGAGTGGACAGGACAGTAGTACACTGGGTGGGTAATTGGCTGGGCAGCAGGACACAGAGGGTGGTGGTAAATGGCTGTCACTCCACAGAGGGAAGAGTGACCAGTGGGGTACCACAGGGATCAGTGCTGGGACCAGTCCTATTCAACATCTTCATCAGTGACATTGCACAGGACCTAGAAGGCAGAAGTTCCCTGTTTCCTGACAACACAAAGCTCTGTAAGAGAAAGGACATGCCAGAGGGTGTAAACAGAATGGGGAGCGAATTCAATGCAAAGAAGTGCAAGATAATGCATATGGGGCACAGAAACCCTGGAACAACATGTCAGTTGGGGGGTGAGGATGTAGCATGCACCAAGCAGGAAAGGGACCTTGGGGTTATCATCTCTAATGATGACCTCAAGGTAGGGAAGCAATGTGACAAGGCAGCAGGTAAAGCAAATAGGATGCTGAGATGCATAGGCAGGGGCATCACCAGCAGGAAAAGAGAGGTCATAATTCCACTATACAAGACACTAGTGAGGCCCCATCTGGAGTACAGTGTACAGTTCTAGAGACCTTACCTACATAAGGATATAGACAGGGTAGAGAAGGTTCAGAGGAGGGCAACAAAGATGGTACAGGGATTGCATCACAACTTCTATGAGGACAGGCTGAAGGACTTGAATATGTACTCCCTGGAGGAGAGGAGAGAGAGAGAGAGAGAGAGAGGGGATATGATAGAGACATACAAGTACCTTACAGGGAGGAACAGGGTGCAGGATTACACTATTTTGCAGTGAAAAAGATATTCCAGGACTAGAGGTCATGGGATGAAGTTGGAGGGAGGACGATTCAGAGAAAATGTGAGGGAGAATTTCTTCACAGAAAGCATGGTGGACAAGTGGATCACCCCGCCAGAGGAAGTGGTGGGGGCTGAAACAATCACGGGATTTAAGAATGCATGGGAGAGACATAAGGGAATTCTGGAAGTCGGGTAAGGGGCAACAGACTTCTAGAAAAATATAAAGGGCACTTACAAGCTCAAATGGGCAGACTGAGTGGGCCATAGGACCTTATCTGCTGACAGTGTCTATGTATCTATAGTATGCAACCAAATCACTCAGACTTAATGTCATCTAGAACTTTACCAAATGCAGAAAAAAACATGCATGATGACAATCGGTGTTTCAGCAAGCCTTCCCTCTCTGTTCTGGACTTAGCAACTCACCCAGCCCTGTCCTCATTTTCAGTTGAAAAGCCTTCCCTCGTCATTCCCAGCTTACCAACACACCCAGCCAAGTCCCAGCTTTTAAATTAAAACAAAAATCTTCCCTCTCCACTCAGCTCAGCAACCTTCCACCTTCTGGTTTCTAAGCAGTCTCTCTAAAAAGCTGTGCATCCACAAGCCTGTCTCCATATCCTGATGCCCATGCATGTACAGTATGTCTATTTTTCACTCCCGTCCATTTGTGACATGTCTGTCTGTGGAATGCATGTCATTTGAAATGTATATCCACGTTCCCGTCTGCAAATCAGTCGGTCTGTGATATCTCTGCCAGTGTATTGCACAGTGGAGAGGTTTAAGAATGCCTGGGACAGGCACTAGGGAAGCTTGAGAGGGGAGGGAGTGATGAAAAGTCATTGATCACATAGGGTCTGTGGCCACATACAATGTATAGGGCCTACAGGCAGACTGGATGGGCCTAGTGGTCCTTATCTGCTGACAATTTTTATGTTTCTATGTCATTTGTTAAGTATGTTAGTGTGTGTGTCTGCAATTCTGTCTGATTGTGACATCTGTCTGTGCATTGCATGCCATTGTGTAGGTACATCTGTGTGTCCTTCTCTGTATACATCTATCAGTGAAATAAAATAAAGCGTGGTAGAAAACAGCACACAATAAACAGCATAATAGACATTTGCTCTATGTGAAAATGCCGCAAGGCACCATGGCACAAACTCCAGGGGAGGGGGGAATGCAGCCCAGAGGAAAGGATAAACTCAGGAGGATTAAATATTCTAACTTTGGGGGAGGGAGACGCAACTCAGGGTGGAGGGGGAAGTCAGGGGGTTGGAAGATTAATTATTCCTACTCTGAGGGAGGATGCAACTTGGGAGGGTGGGGGCGCAATGGCGTGACTGCAGGTGCGACAAAAAAATAGAGAATCCCGTCAGGCTTGAACCCAGATCTATTAACTGTAGCATGCCCATTCACAACTCCTGACTCTAACCTCTATGCTATGCTGCCAGCACAGTTAGGCAGCACACAGTCCCGGACTTAAACTACATAGCGTGAGTTAAAACATATACATGTACATGTACAGCAGCACTTAACAAATACATGTACAGCAACGCTATACAAATATATATACAGCAAATGCTATAATATCCTCGCTGTTATAGTCCATGTAGCTGTTTTGACTCATGCTATTTTATTAGCACGATTTTCCCTGCATGGACATTCTGATGACATCTTGGCAGTATACCATCTATTTGCATATCTTTCAAACTACAACATTGTGGTGTGCTCCAAGGTTGTAAGAAACTAAATGTATTTAGCTAGGTACATATCCATTGACAGTTCAGTTAAACCAAGTAGAGGAATACCCCAATGCTTCAAGGCACCATGCCTCTTCCTAAGGGCCCCAAGGAATGGGCATGGAGCCTTAAAGCACATGGGGTAAAGCTACCAACTTTCTGAGGCCTAAAACTGGACGGTCCATCCTGACCATGACCCCCTCCCCCACTGTGTCACTCCCACAGGCACTGCCACAGACAATGCTGCGCAGAGTCAATTACATTTTGCTGCTTGCTCTGGCCATGCCGACCCACAGTAACACCAGTAGCAAACATTCAGATTAAAACAATACATCATTCTGCTGCAGCAAGTTCCAAATCATGATGTACAGAAAGTTCATTAGAAGCAAACCTGCTTTAAACTGTGATCAGACATTGGAGCTGCATGTATTGCTTCTCCTGACAGTCCCATCCAACCAGCTCCCACTCATCTCATTTGCTGAGCAAGCTTCACTTCAGTGACTCCCACCACCACACCAGATTGTTTTCACACACTTCTCTACAGCTGATCAGGTTCGGTCACCTTAGTTCCCTGCTGCTGGTCTCTTCTCTGTCTGGAGTCCCTCTCAGCTGCTGGCAGGCAGACATCCACATGTGCTTGTTTGCACTACTACCCAGTCTAATCTAACAGGAAGGAACATTTCATTTCATTTTTCATTTATTTATTTTTATACTGTTAAGTCTGTGGGACAAGCCCATTTTCACAAACGACCAGTTTGTACAAAAGACATACATACAAAATTTAAAACAGTTTACAGGCTATAAATATGCGTTACACATAACATTTACAGTTTGAGTTTTCCAACAAATTTTTTCTAAGCTCAGACTTGAAAATGGATAATTGCTTTTGTCTTGTGACATTACTAGGAAGTTGATTATACATCATAACAGTAGTAAAATTCAATAAATGTTGGCCAAAAGTTGTTTGACAGAATGGAACCAAAAAGCCCTCCCTACTCTGTAATCTTGTGCTTTACTGTGCTCCCACTGACATGCTTGGAGTGTAACACAGGCACAGGGGTCGAAGTTGCAAACTGCTGTCCAGACTGTGCAGCACCACAGTGGTGCTGAAATAACTGTCACTCACGGATTAGCAGTTAGCAAAAAAAAGGGGACAAAACTGGGACAAGTAAGCAAAAAAAGGGACAAAAGTGACATTTTGCATAACTTGTGGGGACACTGGGACATGCTGCCTAAAATAGGGACTGTCCTGGGAAAATAGGGACTGTTGGTAGCTTTAACATGGGGATATTGTTTGTTTTAGTAGAACTGTCACAGGATATGCAGTTTGTTAAATAAATTTTGCTTCATATAGCATCATTGGAGTGTGCCTCAACTTTGTACATTTCTCTTTTTGTGGCACTACCCGAACATTTTGCTAGTGCTTTTTATGTTGCTTGCACGCATGTGCAAGAAACATAGTGCCATCATCCGAGTTTTCGGAAGTGTGGCACCCCGTCTTCCAATTCAGTCAGTGAGTTTGCAGGCATGGCCGCAGTTCTCCAATGACTGCTGCAGCTGTCTATGACAGCAGTCGAAACTGCAGTGTCATGTTGAAAGGAGAGCTCTGCTTCAGTGAGCAGAGCTCTCCTCTACACACACACACACACGTAAGCATGAGTATTATGTGCTGATGCGCCTCCTCCCCACGCACATTGACTGAAGGACTGATGTGAGTGCTCAATCCCCATCAGCTCCACTCCCCACCCCACAAAAGTTGTCCCAGTGCCACGCTGGGGAGCCCACCCAGTGTGACAAAATGTTATAGGCCAACGGGGTGCCTAACTTCATTGGCTCCATCGGCTGCTCACCCCCCAAAACTCTTTCTAGGTGCCACGCTGGGAGTCCACCCCAACGGTAAATCTTGTTATAGCCGATGGGGTGCCTAATCCCCCATCAGCTCCAGCCTCTAAACAGTTGCTCCAGCTGCATGCTGGAGCCCACCCAGCGTGGCAAACGGCCCCGCTGCCTCAATTAAAAAGAAAAACCTGTAAATAAAAAATGGTCCCTGGCAGTCTCCCTGCCCCACCCGCACCACCCACTGCGCACCCTGCCTCCCACACCCCTCACTCCCATACTTACCTCCGAGCTCGGGCGTGATTATCATTGGTGGACCTAGAACATGTCTGCACTCTTCAAAGCCGATCTGAACTGAGGAAATGCCCGTAAGCTGTATAATGTAATAAATAGGGTTTTTTCAACTTTTGTTGTATATCTCATGTATTTTTCAGGAATTTGGGCCCAAATTTTCAACATGGGGTTTTGGGACCCCTCTCATGAATTCTTGCTACTGTCATGATGTTAATCGGCCCAAGGGTGATTTTCAAGGCCACTGTGTGAAATCACCTTTCGGGCTGATTAACAAAGCGACACTACCAGTGTTCATAAGGTGGGTTTCAAAAAGCCTATGTTGAAAATTTGGTTAAAAATTCCTAAAATGACTGTTTGTTAGTGCACATTATAGTTCCTACGCACGCTCGTAGTTCGCGAATTTTCAATATTTTCACCCAGATTTCCAACATTGCCATTTTACCACACCTCCTTATGAGCAGTACAGCTGTCATTTTTCACATCTTGCCCAAAACGTGTTTCCGCCCATGTAGCGCACAATGGCGCCGTCGGTGTGTGAAATCAATGTATGGGACACAGTAAGAAAATCAAAGTGACACTGTTCATGAGCAGAGGTCTTAAAATGGCTATGTTGAAAATTTGGTGAAAAAATTCCTAAAAATGACTGTTTTACGGCGTGCATTGCGCAGTTCCTACGCACGCTCGTAAGTTCGAGAATTTTCAATATTTGCACTCCAATGACTTCCAAATACCTAAAAAGCACATACAAGCAAGCAACATTCGGCATTGACAAATGCTTGTTTTATCTGCATTGCTTTTCCTGCATACGGTATATCTCTAAGATCAGTTCTGCAAGACTGTATATTTCTGATGTAGTTATGACTATTCACTGCATGTCAATTGCTGTTGCAGTCTGTATGTCTCTGTAGCTCCCTTTCACATCACTGTACATTCATATAGGTGTGTCTGTGTATTGCATACAATTGCATATGCATATCTGTGTGTCCGAGCACATGGTTATTTGCCTACATCCTTGTGTCCATTCACCTTGGCCCCTGATTTCATATCTTTGCTTGCTCAATTGCTTATTGATTTGTTCATGTGCCTTTCTTCTGTCTGGTACCAGTGTTGTACCCTGGTTTCCTTGCATGCCTGTGGACATAATGTAATAAGAACAGAATGTTTACTGACAGGTTATAGATACAATCTCTGCCCTGGCTGTGGGGTGTCAGAGGATTACTGGATTTCATTTGGCCTTGAACCTTTAATGCAAACTAAGCTCATGAACAGTGTGTCAAAGCTCATCATATTGCTAGTGTTTCTTGTTTTCCCAAACACTACAAGAGGGGCCCCCAGGGAGACTTTAGGAAATCTCAGTAGGATAGTATTCAGGTGAGTGCTGGTTCAAAAGTTTCCACTTACAAGCCACACAGAAAATGGCACTGCAGACTCTCACCTAGTAATTTATCATATTGTTATTTGATTATTCACTCATCACCACATCAACACACAGGCTGACATGACAGGGGCTGACTACCCTGACTGAAATGCTGTTACCTGGAGCCAAGTCAGAGTGATAGGAGAAGCATTTACTGTACCTACTACAGACACACGGAGTTGTCAAAGCCAGGACTACCACTGCCAGCTTTCAAAAAGTGAAGTTCTACTTCCACCCATGAAACATCAGCCTATTTGTTAATGTGGTGGCCAGAAGATAATCAAAAGAAAGATATTGCAAGAATCAGGCGTCTATTTACTGTTTCATTGGTGTCAATTGATCCCCATGAAACAGCAGTTTTTACTACTACTTACAATTATGAATGCTGCATCTGCCTGGATGGGACCTCATGAACTGAACTTAATGGTTCCTTTTTTGTTATATTTGGTCAAACATTTTCATGTAATCCAGATCACGAAGTACCAAAAGTCGTATGATGTTTTTATGTAAGATTTTAAAGTGCTGCTATAAAATGTTACATGGATTCAGCACTATCTAGATCTGGAATGTCCTGACCTTTCTGTCCTGTACAGGTCTCTTGTGCTAACAGAGAAGAGACCGCTCGCAAAACATTATGTTTGACTCAGTACCTTGAGTGACTTAGTAAGTTAGTAACATAGCACTGTGGTGATGTAAGAAACTTAAGGTCCATCTTTTCTGCCCCACCTTCCTCATGGCAAGACTATATAAACGTAAGCATTGACACATCTCCGTGCTTACCAGCCAGATTGCCACCCCTGCTCATGTTGCATAAACATCAACAAAGTTCTGCATCAGGAACCTGGGAACTGTGGGAGGTTTCAGGAGGGGTTGGGACAGTCATAGGGGCAAGGTATGGGGTGGGGGTATGGTGATCACCAAGGGTGTACAGGGTAGGGATGTGGGTGTGGGGGTGAAATAATGGGGGGAGGTAGGGCAGCCACTGTGCACTGCCAGTGAGCTGCAACAGGCAGACAAGATAGACCGTTAGGCCTAATCTGCTGTAACTATGTATGTACAGTATGTATGTATGTATGTATGTAACCTGTCTACTCCTGCTTTAAAAGCTTGAACAGTGCTAGCATGGACTACATCATTAGGTAGGCTATTTCACATGTTAACCTCCATCAGTATGAAGTAATGCTTTTAATGTTCCCCATTCTCATTCTAGTCACACCTCAGCCAGAGTGCAGATCATTTGTTAGATATGCCCTATTAATTAGCCTGTGCAGAACTAAGTATAGGAAACATAGAAACATAGACTTTGACGGCAGATAAGGACTGCTTCGCCCACCTAGTCTTCCCATTTCCCTACCTGTTGGATAAGCTGCAGATCCTAGTTAACCAACAGCCTACTTCTTCCTACCCCCCCACCAGAATTGCCATATGTCTGTCCCATGCATTCTTGAATTCCCCACTGTTTTGACCCCACAACCTCCTCAGGAAGGCCGTTCCATGCATCCACCTCCCTCTCTGTGAAAAAATACTTCCTCACATTGCCCTTGAGCCATCCCCCCTCTATCTTCAGATTGTGTCCCCTAGTTCTTGCACATCTCTTTTTCTGAAAGATGCCACCCTCTTTGACTTTGTTGAGTCCCTTGAGGTACTTGAAAGTTTCTATCATGTCCCCCCTCTCCCTCCTTTCCTCAAGGGTATACATATTAAGCTCCTTTAGTCTTTCTTCATATGGCTTCTGTTGCAAACCCCGCACCATTTTAGTTGCCCTTCTCTGGACTGCCTTCATCCTGTCTATGTCCTTGCAGAGATGGGGTCTCCAGAACTGCACTGAGTACTCCAGATGGGGTCTCAGCAACTGTCTGTACAGAGAGATGACAACTTCCTGTTTTCTACTGGTGATGCCTGTCCCTATGGATCCCAGTATCCCCCCCAGCCCTCCTTACTGCCTTCTCACATTGCTTGCTTACCTTTAGGTCATCTGATATGACTACCTCCAGGTCCCTTTCCATTTGTGTTGTTGTTAATACCTCCTCCCATTGTGTACTCTTCCCCTGGGTTTTTGGAAGGAAGGAATTGGGACAAAAGGTTTTTAGAAGTTATAGTGAGATTTGCTGTTTCATGCTACTTGCATCGGACTTTGGGGTCTGCAGTAGTGTTGTTTGCTCTTAGTGTATATTGTATATTTTATGTGAACTGCAAGGTACTTCATGTGGCTCTACCAAAGAATGCATATAAATAAGTATTGGTCAATGCTATAAATGTTTACTTGCAAGTTGTATTGTTGGAATTCAGCTGTTTTTGCAGCGTGTGTGTAAAATGCTTAACTGTCCAGTTAGTTGTCACTGCCCTTTTTACTTATTACTGCCTGTTGCTTGCTGTGTACATACTGTTTATATTCCTGTATATATTTTTAGTATTTTAGTATCTTTTGTATATAACCTATGAAAGTTCAACATTCTGTACTCTGTACCTCTGTATTTCATTTGTATGTATCATCCCGTCCCCAACAACCCCCAGGACACATCTGGAATCGAGCGGTAGTCTGCTCTGTATGCCTTTCCTGGTAAAACTTTTAAATAAATAAATGTGTATGTGTGTGTGTGTGTGTGTGTGTGTGTGTGATGGGTGAACACTCAGAGCTGGTCCTACTTTTGCCAGTTCAAAACTGGTTCAACTGGCAGGGATCTTTTATTTTAAAGAATGAGTCAACTACTGTAGACCACAAAGGAAACATTATTCTTTAACACTACAAGCCATTGGGCTACATGGATTGAAACACTAGCCCACTGGAGCACCAGAGCTACTACAGTACATATTTTTTTTAATAGGCACACACTGGGCACATAGGAGACATTAGCTGTGCCCCCAAATGCATGCATTTCTGTCTTTCCTCTTTTATCCTTTATTTTGTATTTCTCTTTCTTCCTCTTAGTTTTCTCTTTTGTTCTGTAATATACTTCTTACATAACTAGTACTACTGTTGTCTATCCTCACCATAAATGTTATCCTTTATTCAAGGAACAGTCAGCACTATGATCCCTAAACCCATGTGTGGAGCCGGTTGCAATTTGCAGCCTGTGTGCAAAACCTTTTTTTACTTACTTTTGAATACAGTATGTCAGATTGTACCTGGCTGAACCTGTTGACTTCCACCATGACATTTGCTGTAACCAGGAATCCCAGAATTCCTACAGCTGACATCAGAGCTGGGGTGCAGTTGTGGAAGATTCAACAGCCTGAAGTACATGTTAGAGTTTTTTTTTTTTTTAAGCTCTGATCTTTTGTCTGCTGGTTTTACCATCCTTCTGGGGCTATGTACAGTCACAGAGAACTGTATTTGGTCCAGAAAAACAGGGGACTGGTAAACAACTGATCAGAGCTTATAAAAGCCCTAACATGCATTGCAGACTGCTAATTATCCCATGGCTGCAGCCCAGCTCTGACATCAGTCGCAGTGATTTGGGGATTTCTGGTTACAACAAACGTCAGCTGGGCAGTCAGCCAGATCAAACAGATACAACCTACTATACTGCTGTAAACAGGAAGCAAAACATGTTGACTGTTTCCCTTTAACATATTTTTCCTTTTGTTTCTTTACAGGTTTGACCAGATGTCATCCCCCCAACTTATAAGGCTAGTGCTGGTTTATTTACTGTTCCTAACTGTCCTATCCTCTCCCTAAAAACTATAGATCTTTTGTGATCCACTTCCTAAAGTAGATTTTGTCTTTTAGGTTCAATGGATATCATCCCTTCAAGACCACCAACCAAGTCTCTCCAGGACCTCCTCTCCCTTGTAAGAACAGGTAAGCCCTTATTTTATTAATTTACCCTCTGTCTCTTATTAAGCCAAACAATTTCACTAACACTTGCAAGCAACATTATTTGCATTGTCCATTGTTTGGTAGGTTTGCTTGCAGACACACAGGTAGCATGTGAGCACGAAAGAGGGTTGGAGATGTGTCTGACTGTGAACCAATGATGCATGTGCAAACAAGCATCTCTACCACCAACAGTGGTGCTGGCCCTGATAAACTATGCCAGACTAGATTTACATGCACTCTTTTCAATGGGGCCAGCCACACCTATAGCTTTGGAGTACTTGCCATTTCTGCTGATGGATGTATTCTCACTGAGCCGGTAGTGTCACACTTAATGCCTCTCTCCTGACTCCTCCTACTCCCAGTTTCCTTGTGTGGCTGTAATCATTTCTGTGGGTTCCTCCAGCCCTGGAGAGCTTTGTGTTTCATTAAACACTTGTCCACTTGAGCAGGTCTGCAGACCTGAAGGCCTTTTGTTTAACATTCACCTGCTGTGTTGTGTCTGCACCCCCCAACAGCTTACATGAAATTCTTGGCTGCTGTGGTGGATGTCCTGCCCACAAGGGCTTTCTTTAAAGGACAACTAAAGTCAAAATTTGCAAACAAATATGTTGTGCAGAGTGTTTTGATTTGTAGGTGTATTCCTAGTAAGGCCTTCCCTTTATTTGCCAAAAGGAGTACTACTAGTAAGTCCTTAACTTTACTTGTTGAAGAGAGTTTTTTCTAAATTTGCTTGCTGGTTTTATGGCCCCTTCTTGATCTCCATATTAGCATTTCTAATGGACTTTCTTGTTCCTACAATGCCTCCTGTCTCATGTGACTGGGATACGTCCAGAACCATTGATTCAGAGAGCAATAGCTGCTACAGAAGCATCTACTGTTAGGGACATGATATTCTGGCTTCAACTAAATAACTCTGTCTATTTCAAGCTTTTTGTTTTCTAGGTATGTGTCTAAGTCTAGTCAGCAGAAGTGAATGTTTTGTTTTTAAAACCTTTCATTTTATGAAACTGCACACAGCCATTAAGATAGCACACAAATCACCCAAGGTCACAAATGCTATAATTAGTGAAGACTGTAGTTGTTTCCTTACAGAACAGCCCACTCAAATATCCCTCAGGCATTTGCTATGTATAAATGTAACCGTCATTAGAGTTCCCTGGACAAGGAGAGTTAATTAACATAACAGTTCTACTATTGCAAACTTACGGGAAAAAAGAACAGCTGTTGAATTAATGGTCCCCGACACATCATTGTCACATGGGACAGGAGGCATTGTAGGAACAAGAAAGGCCATTAGAAATGCTAATATGGAGATCCTCAGGGGCCATAAAGCCAGCAAGAAAATTTAGAAAAAACTCTCTTCAACAAGTAAAGGTAAGGACTTACTAGCAGTACACCTGCAAATCAAAACATTCTGCACAACATATTTTTTTGCAAATTTTGCCTTTAGTTCTCCTTTAAACACATGCTTGCTACACATCCCTTCCTGCTGTGGTGGATTTCCCACCCACAAGGGCTTTCTTTAAACATATGCTTGCTATACATCCCCTCCTGCTGTGGCAGGTCTGCAGCCCCAAAGGCTTTCCTTAAAACACCCAACTACCATGGAGGGTCTCCATCCTCAAAGGCATTTTGTTAAAGATCCACCTGCTGCAGTGTGTGTCTCCAGCCCCATAGGGAATTCGTTAAACACCTGCCCACCATGGTGCTTCTTGAGCCCCAAAGGGGTTTCATTAAACACTTGCCTGCCATGGCAGGTCTGCAGCCCTGAAAAGCGTTTCCTTCAACAGTCACCCAAGTCCAATAACTTATTAATTTCTATTTTAATGTGGAAAAAAACTCACTGATTTACAGTTTTTGCTTTAGGGGTATACTGGAAGCAAATTTCTCTGAAAAGTTTGGGTTGTACACTTTTTATAAGACTGTGTTTTGCTCCCCTCATAAGTACAAACCAATCTTCACTAAAATTCCTACATATTCGGCAACTTTTACTTCAGCAGAAGCAAGCAGCAACAACTTACTTTTCCTGGCTTCTTTTACACACACGTTTTAAACTTCAGTTAACATAACAGCAAGTGCAAACCTGAATTCAAACTACACTCTAAAAGTCAGAGATGTGCTAGTGTCTGCCTGCTCATGATTATGCCACTCACAGGTTGAAACCAATAAATGTACTTTGTAGGAGGGCTGTTCTCATCAATTTTGTATCATGTTCCTCAACTAATGTTTATGTGAGAAAATCACTGAGAACTCAACCTAACTGCCCCAGGAGCATTTAAGAGGCTGCCAAATGTATCATATAGCTTGAGATCCGAAATGAGAAGGGGTTGAACATGATTTAGTTATTTGCAGCAGACATATCCCACTAGTTTGTTATGTGTAACCTTACAATGCAGAAATACATTTTGCCAGGAGAACAAATTTGACATTCCGCTGGATGGTGGTAAAGAGAATGTGCAGTACAAAATCATGACAGATCATGATAAAGAGAGGAAAGCAATTTCAGTCCCGCTGTCTGTTAATGAATCATTGGTCAGTGACATGTAAAAACATAGTGGTTGAAAATACTGTACTGACATGAGAATTGTATGACAGTTGAGATTATTGTGCATGGTGTACCAGCAAGATAACAGTTTGTAAACTTTGTCAGAGTATAAAGATGTGCAAAAAAATCAGAACAATACCCTTCTGTGAAATGTCTTACTCCAGAGGGCATGTGCAGTATATAAATAGAATAATAGATAGGGGAGTGTATATACAAGGGTGTAATACCATCGGTCCCAAAACTTGAGAGATGGTATGACAACTACAAATCATCACCTCCCCTGTATATTATTTTTGTAATATATGGTTCTGAGAAACATTTCAACTGGCCACCCGATGCTCCAGTGCACTCATATCACAGCATGGCAATGAAGCACCAGTAAACTCCTATATAGACAAATTGGCGATTTCCAAGTGTTAGCAGATAAAGATGATTTCTAAAAGTAGGCAGTGAACTGAGCTTTGTAAAATAATTCCCCTATAAAAGCAAGTGGTGTAAGTTAGTTATATGAATGTTTGAAAAGTAAAGCTGTGACTCCAGCATGATGCGCATGCCCGGAGTCTCAGCTTTACTTTTCAAACATTTATTTAACTGGGATTCACCGCATGTTTTTATAGGGGAGTTAATTTACAAAGCTCAGCTCACTGCCTACTTTTAGAAATTGTCTTTATTTGCTAACACTGGATGTAGGCACCTTTTTTGTAACTGGGATACAAAATTCAGGCAAAAGCTGTCACTGTCGAAATCGGTGGGTCGGCTTTTACTGTACACAACGGTTTCAGTGAAAGCCGGCTCCCACTCTGCATGAGGCATTCTTGCACTCACGCTCCTCTGTTTTGTGATAATACTACCATTCAAAGCTCTGAATGATAGTATTACAGTGCAGAAATTATAGTGTGATCACTTTGCTACTGTGCTGTTATGGGGAATTTTTTGTATGCTTTACTACAGTATTATTTTAATGTAACCATATATTACAATCATGTTAACTGCCACTTAAGGGTATGTGTTGATGACATACTTTTAAAATACCTTCAGCTAAATCTAACATGATGCTTTGTACTGTAACTAATACAGTACTGTATATATTAAAAGAGAAAACAACAAATTATATTGATCCAGGAAAAGGTCACGGCACACTCCACACTCAGAACAAAAGACAAGAGCCTCAAAAAGGTATACCAAACTTTCCAGCCTTTATCCTCCACAGCAGAAAACATACCACCCTTCCGGGTTCAGGAGGCATAAGAACTGAAAGCAAAGTAATGAAATTGAGATGGAATTTTACATTGCTTTTTTGATTGTAAACTTTGCACACTTAACTAGATTTAGCTGGGTGTTAAAGGAACTTAAAGGTGGGAAGTATGTTATGTTCATACTGTATGAAACTGCATTATCACTTTAAACTTTAAACATGTAACCACTGCCATTTAGGGCTATATAGGATAGTTTGCACTGGGGGCAATATCTTCGACAAAGCCCAAGATTGGGTGAAATGTAAGAAGTTGTCTCTGTTCTGAATTCCTGAACCCAGAAGGGCTGTATGTTTTCTGCTGTGGAGGAAGAAAGGCTGAAAAGTTCAGAATACCTTTTTGAGAATCTTACCTTTTGTTCAGTGTGTGGACAGTGTCATGACTTTTTCCTGGATTTAGTAATTGCGTCACTGAACACCCCATACCCTTGTGTGGCTCTATCTTTGTTCACCCCAAAATTAATTTGACCAACTAAAAATGGAAAACTGCAGATCCTGGCTGTCTTGATTGGCTTTTTCTATTCAGTTGGAGATGGATTGCTGATACCTGGGGCTCGATTCACAAACGTTTGCCCTGGCCCAAATCCAGTTTGTGCCATG
This sequence comes from Neoceratodus forsteri, assembly GCA_016271365.2. NCBI lineage: Eukaryota > Metazoa > Chordata > Ceratodontiformes > Ceratodontidae > Neoceratodus > Neoceratodus forsteri. The sequence continues at coordinate 1,747,271,021 of CM057449.1, forward strand.
CAAACTGGGTTTTATGCTAGAGTGGTATTCACAAAAGCTCAGTTTTCACCCACAAACCAGGTTTGCACCAGGGCAAAGTTTTGAAGGGGCTGCAATGTAAATTAAGGGAAGGGAACCTGAATATCAGTGCAGACCCATTCACTAAGAATTGTCTCCATGTAAGGGCCTTTTGTGGGGTTCCCTTGCATGGGGAAAATTCTGCCAACAGACACCTAGCAGTATTCCACACAACCATAGTGGCTGCTGGAGGTACTACCGCTCATTGTCCCAAGAATGTAATGATAGTTTTTCTTGTGGTCCAGTGCCCCCCCAGTCTCAATGGCCAATCGCCATCTGTATAGTTTAACTAAACAGTCGAATGCCCTGGTGTTAGTGGAACTCACCCTTCACCGAACGATGGCCTGATTCCAGAAATAAATATTTCTGCAATCTTCCCTGGTAGTGTAGTGGTCCCCTCATTGTCTTTCTGTCATTGGAAGTTACCTCCATCTCCAGATTCCACAAACCACCAAAGGTCTCAAACTGCTCATTCCTCCTGCCTTATTCCTACTCAAAGTATTTACTCCCCCCTTGCAACAACTAATAACAACTTGGGCACCAATTGAAACTGTTATTTCAGCCTGACCACAACAGCTGACATTATCCCTTGAACCACAAAGTGAATGATGCTCACGACACACTGTGTCATACAGTCACTTAAAGAAACAGTTGCAAGTTCTCTCTAAAAAAAACTTTTGGATTCTGTAGAAAACTCCACTAGGGTCCCACAGGAAATTAACTGTCAACTGAAGTGCAGCTGCCAGCCCTTATCTACAAGGAAAAGGAGAATTTAACCAAAGGGGGTCGGGGGCGTTTAAAATGAGGACAGATGAGAAGTTCCTTCACTGGTGCTGTTGTTTTTGGTTTTTGTTGAATAAATAGACCATAATCTCAACATTTTGCATATATTTTATATGCTTCCTCAGGAGAATGCCTTATATCCTATAATAATAATACATAAAAAATAATTTAATTATCCATCCTTTCCAAATGGAATAATAGTGCAATAATTCAAACATAAAGTTTGTGAACTTACTCTCTTAATTACCTGCAAGTGCATTCATTGAATACCCAGCACTACACTACATTACATTGTATTGTTCCTAAATAGATATACCAAAAAAAAAGGAAAAACAATTACTATAAAATTATTACATGTTCAAAATGCATTAATACATGCAATAGCATTTTATTAACAACATGAACAAGTTGAAACACACATACATTTATCTACCAATTCTGAAACCACAATGCTTATATTATTGGCTTCTTATTGCCAATCAAAAATGTAACTGAAATAAATCACTAAAGTCAATCCACACTTCTGTGCCACCTCTCTTAAGCTGAGAAACATAACATTTCTACAATTATTGCAATTATCTTATTGCTGCTTTGATGATTTTAAGATGTATATGTGTCTCTACATGAATAATAGTAGCTGAATATCAAAAGTAATTTATTTAAGAGAACTGTTACCATAGGTTGGCGTTACTCTGTGATACATGTGCAGCATGGAACATTTAAAGTTAATCTTGCCCCTAAATTAGGTTACTATCTGAAAATAAAGTGATGGTATTTCAAAAAAGTGCAACAAATTGTGGACCACAACAGACTATCAGTTGCCCAAGCTGAAATTTCAAGTATTTGGATGTTTAAAATCTTAGTTTGTTGTGCTGCCAGGTATCATAAACAGAACTTCTAAAACGCTGTATTAATGTTTAACGTGTCTTAGTAACACCATTTTTTTCAATGCTTTCACTGAGTCTACTGTCATACAGCTATCTGCTCTGGTTATTTTTTTAATTTCTCAAAAGCTTTTTAGAACTGTACAACAAATAGTCAACCACAACAAACTTTTAAATGGTTGTATTGAAGTTTCTAGAGTATACTAAAACTAAGCTTCTGAAGTGATGTAATACATTTTTTTTCCCTTTTCAAAAGCTTGTGAGATAAAAGAAAAATCTTACTCTGAAGCCCCTACCTGGTTTGCATGCTTGCCAGGAGAACACCAACCTCTAACTGCCCAAATTGTTTTGAAAAATCAGAACGCTTTATCTAGTCATCATGTCACTCTGATCTATAACATCATTCAGAGCAAGATGAATGACCAGTTTATAGTTTCCAATGCGAAGCAATGAATTTACAGTCATGAGCTCTGGAAGAAACAGGGGACTTTGAAAAAATGTTTCACGTTTTCTCATATTTGAACTCTGCTCGAATCTCTGACCAATGGTCCCGAATGTAAAGAATGGTGAACTAATATTTATGAAAACATAATAAAAAGTTATAAACGTTCTTCCTAAATAAAAAAATAGTGCTTATAAAAGAACTAGTGTTACATGGCTGCAAACACTGTAAAAGATTATTCATGACAACCATTCCCCCTCTGGAAATAAGGTGATCAGTTTGGCAGTGGATATTAAGTGAAAAAAGTTTTTTAAACTAATAAAAATACAAAATAGAAAAGATATATAAGAAATATGAATACTTCTACCCTTTATTTGGTACATATCCTAATTAATTTGTTATGCTACCTTGTGTTAATAAAGCAGAATATAGGCCACAAAAAACAGAAAAAAGGCCGTGACCAGTGGTTTTAGCAATAAACATCTGTTCCATTATACTCTGTACATCTGCCAATGTTTGTAATTATTCATTTGGCAGAATGTAGACCAGCTTCTAAAGTGCTCAGCAGCTCCCTAAAGAAATAATACATTATATTGATCCTGATCTGTTTAATATGCCACAGGTTTACATCCGAGTCAACCAAATCAGGTGCATCATTAGGAGTAAGTATTTTTGTTGGTTTTCATCTACAACTGTTCCAGTTAATGTCTCTATTGAGTGCAAAAACTGAATTTAAGGCATCTAGGTGAAAAATCCACTTGGTCTTAACTTGTTTCACCAGTGTTTTAAAACCACACCGCTTTCTGGCTGATGAACGACTTTGAGACCCCAAAACCGAAGTGAGGCACCTGTGTGGCCTGCTTCTAAAATGTGTTCTGATACTGGTGTAGAGGTACTATTTCTGATATTTGATTTATGCGTCTGTATCCTCTGCTTTAATGCGTGGGTGGTTTCTCCCAACATATATTTTATCACATGGAAAATGCAGGATATAAGCAACTCCCACAGTGTCACATGTGATAACCTGTCTTATTGGGTATTCCTTGTTGGTATAATGATGTTTAAAGATAATTTTTTATTAGTGTGTCCACAGACGGAACAACATCCACATGGAACCATGTAAAAGTTAAGGGGACCCAGTAAAAGTTGTGTGTCTTCCTTTTGTCTACCCTGTGGATGTACTTTATTAACCAATTTATCCTTAAAGGGTACCTAAACAAACAGTATTTAAAACTGTAAACTCAGAAATCTGGCTTCATAGCGAGATAAAGAAAAAACTGCTGTTTACATTTATGCTAAAACTGCATTTATGTATATAACATAAATGCCGTTTCATAGCTTTTGAAGAATGTAAAGATCAGCCTTTCAGTTTCAAAAAACAGCCTTGCTTGCTCCCTAAAATATCTGCCAAATGTGTTAAGTGGTGACATAATTGAAGCCAGCGGCAGAACCCCAAATGGCTTCATATAGTGCTAAGTAGTCCCCCCCCCCTTTGTTTTGAATTGTTTCACCAGAATGGTCAACACCATGTGTTAACACGTAGATAATTTTGATCAGTACTCATGTTGGGCTATGGTTTTGTTCATTTTGTTTACTTTAACTTGCTGAAATTGTTTTGTAATCCAGCTGACTTTCTCTTTGGCAAACCACAGTACAGTACAACACTTCAAATACCTGATGATCTAGCGATTATGTGATGTCCTGAAATTTGTAGCAAAGTACTGGTCTGGGCCAATTCCAAAGTTCATGCTTTCTTGGTAATCCACAAATAAGCTTCTCTTGTAGTCTTTTTCCGTGTGAAGCCCCTGCACCTAGCCTGCCTTCTGTTGAATACCCTACCATCCACACTCTGTCCTTAGAACTGCCTGGTGCTGAATATGAGCTTGCGGTCTCATGAAGAGTATTATCACACATCAGATTGTAATCTTGTACCTCAGAGAGTTGTGCACACCTATACCAATAAGCTTCATCAGCTGGCACTGTTAAAAAATGCCTCCCAAATCACTCTCCAGTCCTCGTTCTCAATGTTTGACTTTTTCTCCCCCAGTAAACATTGAGTTGATCATCTCCCTTTTGCACAGTGAAGGCAGTATGTACAGTTCCCTGTTGTGTTTTTTTTCCAGCCTCTTTAACCAACAACTAGCTCTTCCTAAAGGGCCAAGCAATAAGCATAAGGATACAACTGAAAATCTGCTATTCATGCCCTCATAAGGGCTGCACTTACTATGGATAACAATATTATTAGCAGGAGAGGCATACTAATGCCTTGAGTTTATCCACCCAACTTCCAGTGTCGGTCTAATCCCTTACCTGTGATCTGCAGAACCCTGCCAGACAGTCCTCGGCAGTTCTTCTCCAGTACATTTCTGTACCCTACTCCACAATGCAATTTGTCTGGCTACCACTCTTTCTAATCTTGTATGAGCTATACAGACCCCTCGATACTGTCCCAACAAACCTCAACACCCCTCCCAAGGGTAATCTCCCTACACTGATTTCAAGTAACAATTTATGTGCAACCCTGCCACTCTGAGCATTTGTTATTGCTAGCTGCTCTCATCCACAGTCAGGTAGTGATCATGGTGCTGGCAGCCCCACATCTCAGATCTTATAATGATCTGCTCAACTTCCCCCGTCCTATATTCCTCTACCCTGAATATAGCTTTACCCTGTTGGAATGGCTTCTTCAGTCCCTCTCTGGCATTCATTCTTCTCACATGCTCCCCACACCAAAAACTGGTGAGCTCACCACCCTTCTGCATCATGAATATGGTTAGTACAGTCTCCCATTTTTTTTTTTACATATTAATAATAAACATGATCTTCTGGTAAGCCAGGCTGATAACAGCAGGGCACAAGGGGAGAAATAGGCTTTCCTACCCATGTATGGTTTAAGCTACCTATGATTAGGCACTACTAAATGATGTGCATACTGATGCGCACACCTGTCATTTATTAGTGCCTAATCAAAGGTAGCCTAGATCTTTTTACTGGATTTTAGTGGGACAAAAGAAGGGTCAAGGCCCAACATGATTGTCCCCCACAGTAGTGGATCATTTAATGGAATGTGATGTGTTAATCCATGTGTCAAGTTTAGTTTTAAATGTATCGAAGTTTGTAATTTTTATCAAGTCATGTGGTAATGAATTCCAATATTTAGATGCTCTCATGCAGAAAAAGTTGTCACGTTTGTTGGTGTTTGCTCACTCTACTAGGAGTTGCTTATTATATAATCTACCTACTGTATGTTTATTGGCCAGTGATATCCCACATTGTTTCATTAGTTCTGGAGATTTTAATAGTTTCTACATGAGAAGAATATCACCCCTTTGTCTTCTTAAATTAATGGGATACAGTCCTGTTTCTTTGAGTCATATGTCATAGCTTTTGGGTTTAAGTCTAGGGATCATTTTTGTAAGCCTTCTTTGTACTTGCTCTAACTGATTTATGTCGTCTTTCAGGTATGGACACCAGAACGGAGAACTGAAGTCCAAGTGAGGTCAAATATAGGCCCTGTATAGTGGCACTAGACAGTGTTTGGATTTGCTGATAAATGTCTTGTTGACCTGTTTAAGTATGATGTTAGCTGTTCTTGCCACCTTGTTACAATGATTGTTTGAGGTTAATTTATTTCTGAGAATACCTAAGTCCCTTCCACTACATGATGATTTAAGTGTAGTGTTATTCATAAGGTAATTTTTAGTGGGTTTTTGTTTCCAAAGTGGAGGACCATACATTTATCAGTATTGAAGGACATGGAATTAGTCTGTGCCCATGATTCTATGAGTTTGAGTTTTAAGGATAGGAAAGCCTGTATTTCCCATTATGCCCTGCTGCTATCAACCTGACTTACTGGAAAGATTTGTTTATTTTTGATATGTCAAAAAACCCAGGGGACTGTACTAACTGCATTCATGATGCAGAAGGGTGATGAGCTCACCAGTTTTTGGTGTGGGGACCAGGAGTGAAGAATGAATACCAGAGGGGGACTGAGAAGGCCACTCCTGGAGGGTACTGCTATATTCAGGGATGGGGGAAGACAGAAGGGGGAAAAAGATGTGCAGATCACTGTGAGATATAAGATGTGGGTCTGCCAGCACCACGATCACTACCTGACCACGTTGTCCTGGTGAACATTCCCCTTCACATTAAACAAGTTCATGCAATTGTCCAAGGCTGTGTGTGGGTATTGATGTGTGAAATGGCTGCCACTACATGTTCAGTCACTTCACTACCAATCTAGCACGGCTTGTAAAGCACTTTGGGATACGATGTGTATGAAAAGCATTATATAACAGCTGATTATTATTATTATTTCCCATGGAAAAAGAAGACAAGACAAGCATATTTTTGATTTCCAAGGAAGTATGAACTCTGGCATTGGACTACACAAGAACTTTGCTACAAAGAAGTGGTGGATCTAGGGGGTAGTGAAGGGTATGGCTGCACCCCCCCCCCATTGTAACTTACTTCCTTGCTGCTGCTGCATTTCACTTTGCTGAAGAACTATGATTTATTGATTGTAAAAAATATTTACATTTCAAACTATGGATTACATTTGTAGGTTCTCTGAAAAATGTACTAAGAAAGAATAATAGCAGGCAATATAAAGGTTTAATGAATATTAAAAAGTGCATATCAAGTATGCACACCACCCCAGCACCTCGCATTGTAACATCCTGGATTCGCTATAACAGCTAGATCACCAGATATTTGAAGATTTGTACTGCACTGTGGTTTGCCAAAGAGAACGTCGGTTGGATTAAAACACAATTTCAGCATGTTAAAGTTAAAATGAACAGAACCGTAGCCTAACATATGTATTGATCAAAATAATACACATGGTCGGCCCGTCGGTGCAGCGGTTGGATTTCTGCTAGCGACACCGGTCACCCAGGTTCGGGTAACAGACCCAGGTCATTGGAGGGCTGACCAGGGGAGAAGGATGGAGCATCCCATGGACTGCTCTGCTTCTCTGGGTGGAGGGTGGGAAGAATGTCCGGTACATAGAGGGACCCCTAGCAGAGGCCGGGAGCACCACAAGCAACTGGCATCTGGACATCAGGGGGGTGGGGCAGATGTAGGTCATCATTGTACGTCCCCACCCCCAAGCTTACAGGGGAGAGAAAACACCGTTGCCAGTGTCTCCATGACACCCACCTTGCCGCACCTTCATCAGCTCCCAGCCAGCTCCCCAGACCTGACCTATGTCTGTGGCTCCTTGGCTGGTGCCATGGCCCCACCCTGGGGGGTAAGCCAAAGGGGAAGTCTTGGCCATGTGGGAGTGGAGGGCAGCAAGGACCATGACCGGGGCAGAAAGTCCCGACATTGGGGGTGGACAAAAAGCTTAATAAATAAAAAAAATATATAATACACATGGTTTTGACCATTTTGGTGCAGCACTTCTAAACAGAGGGAAAAAAGAACTAGTTAGCACTATAGAGAGCCATATTGCTCTCTGACTCTGGCTCCAATGATGTCATCACTTAACACATTTGACAGCCATTTTAGGAGGCAGGCACAGCAATTTTTTTGAAATTGGAAGACTGATTTTGCAGTTTTTTTTATCATATATTTATTTCTGAGTTTTCCAAAAGGAAAAATAGATACATAATATTAACATAAAGATACCATGAGTCAAATTCAACCTAAGAAAGAAAGAGAGGAGGAAAGAAAGATAAAGGGAAAAAAAAATGAAAGTCAAACAAATGGAGATCACAGTTGCAATATGTGTTAACATCCCTTATCCAATATACATACTTTTGGATAAAACAACATTCCCCCTACACAAAGTACTGATATATCTAAGTGCAAAAAAGGAAAAGATTTAACATAATATCATCATAAGGATTTTTACAGTCCTTTACCGCCTTCTGCAATCCATAAATCCTTTCTAACCTTAACCTCAAAAATTTTATATTTTTCAAATGCTTTGGAACCATATTTAGGTAAATTATATAAATGTAGTTTTAACATTGTTGTGTACAGCAGCCTTTCCATTAGTTCCCTATAAAGCCAAATTTTTGAATAGTTTGTTGGCAAAAAGTTGTTTAGGTATCCTTTAAGGGTCTTAACCTTTTTTACTGCCACTAACAATGGTCTAGTGAATATGTTGTGATTTTCTGGATAGTTTTTCAATATGTGCCAATGATTGTTTACAATTTTTCTGATTTCCTTCAATTTGTGATTATTTTTGACAATAAAGACAGCCCTGGGTTCTGTTCCAGTGGGAGTGGTATTCTGTAAAAAAATAATCTTGTGTCAATCTTTCTGTTCATCTCTCTGCCCTGATAAGTGTTCTGTTGTGATATCCTCTATTTATAAATCTAGAGATAGCTTGCCCTACTTCCCTATTAATGTCTTCATTTGTTACACAATTTCTACGAATCCTTAATAATTGCGAATAAGGGATGCTCTGAATCAGTTTCTCAGAATGAAAACTGAGCATTCAAAATGGTGTTTCTAGCAGTTTCTTTTCTGTATAAAGTAAAGATGGGATCTTGACCACCATACTTAACTAATACAGCCACATATGGGATTTCTTCCCTTCCAGAGTTGATTGTGAACTGTATATGCGGTGAGCATGTATTTCAGTAATCAAAACAGTGTTCAAATTCTATATTACTTCCAGTCCATATCAAAAACAATTCATCTATGTATCTTTTAAAAAAGTTTGATATATGCATGATATGGAGAGCCCGACAATTCGCTCCCGACAATTCACTCCCAGAAAACACGCTCCCGACAACTCGCTCCTCTATATTTTGCTCCTTTCCCTTTCCTCTCCACATCAGTTCACTCCCACAGCACAAAATCAAACTGCAAACATACATTGCAAACCAGCGTATTTCATGTGTGTGTGTGGAAACCCACATCTCTTCTGCTCATTTAGGCCAAGGCACCAGGATTTCAACTCATAAGAGCTGTCAGACTAACCCACAAGTGTACCAGGGCTTTGCGATTCTAACTCACAGCCTCCCAGTGTAATAGGCGTAACCCTCCATTGTACCAGGTCACAAATCCAAAGCCAGAATATAGCCAGAAAAAAACTGGAAAGTATCTGAAGAGAAATGCAGAAGCAGGAAAAAAATGATGCTGACTGTCAGAAATTAACATGCTTAAACAGACTAAAATGGGAGTGAGTTCTAACCTGCTGCATAGAAGATCTATATGGTCAGCAACACATCAGCCAAAACTTCCTGTAAGATAGTTAAAGACAGGATTTAACTTTGGTTTCGTATCACAGCATGCCCCTCCCCGGCTCCGTCACTCCCAGACCTGTAGTACCCACTCATCCCAGAGATTCCCAAATGTCTCTATGACCCAAAAGTGACATTACTAGGTCTACTGCTATAAAAAAAAACTAGGTCTACTGCTAAAAAAATACGAACCCTCTTGAGTTCGAACTGGAGGAGCTGATGCATTGTTGGGGCTCCTGATTCTGTTCAGAGTCACGGCTTTTTTGTTGCGTTCTTGATCACCATTTTGACTGAGTGCTCAGGCTTATTTTTTTTGCTGTTACAAATGCAAGTTTTTACTCAATGCCAGATTCTCTTTCTTGGAGTAAATGAATGTCAGAATCAGGGTGTCAAAATCTGATGAAGTTCTAAAGAGTTTCTTTTTTTAAATAAAAGAAATCGCCTATTGCTAATATTATACAGCAATTTCCATTTTTAGAAATTTTAAACAGTAGCAGGAGTGGGTTGTCAGGGAGTAAGAATGGCAGGAGTGAATTGCCACAGGAGCAGGTCATCAGGAGCGAGTACAGCTGGAGTGAAATAGTGGGAGCAAATTGACATTGACCCACATAGGGAGCCCGTCAATTCACTTCCGACAATATGATAAGGATTTGTTTCACTGTTAAGTATGTATCTGTTTTCATATGAGCTCATAAAGGCATTAGCATAGCTGGGAGCCATGGCTTGAACCCATGGTTATATCATGTTTTTGTTCTAAATAACTTTCCTCAAAGTTAAAAAATATTTTTTGTCAAGATAAAGTCTGCCAGCAATGCTAATATTCTTGTCTGTGAATGTCCAGAGGGGTGTCTGGCATGCAGTAGGGTGCTGATTGTATCAACCCCTTCATCATGTGGTATTGACATGTATAGATCAGAGACATCAAGGTTAACCAAAATAGCATGCTCTCGCTCTTCCTTAGTCAGCACATTTCTTACAATGCTAATGAAATTACCAGTGTCCTTGACATACATAGAAAGGTTCTCTTCTAATGGTTGGAGGTGATAATTTATGTAGTTAGAAATAGGTTCAAATGAACTGCCTATGCCTGAAACTCTTGAGCAGCCTGGGGAATCTGTTATGCTTTTATGAATCTTTGCTATGGAATAAAAAACTGGTATTCGGAGAAATCTGGGGGTTAAAAAATCTCCTTCTCATAGCTTCAAATTGTTTGTTAGAACCAGTTCATGTAGTAAAGAATCTATCTCTCTTCTGAGTGTCCCTATAGGGTCTTCTGATAGTTTGACATAGTTTCTGGGGTTGTCCAGTAATTTTACACGCATATATCTGTAGTACGAATAGTCCATAATAACTATCCCACCACCTTTGTCAGCTGGTTTGGTAATTATACTCTGGTCATCCTTTAAAGCATTGAGGGCCCTTCTTTCTGCATGACTTAGATTATTTCTTGTAGGTTCTCTGTTCTAAAGAGGTTTTGTATCACTGTGATCACTATTTTAATATATGTTTCTACCGCTGGCTTAAATCCAGCCAGTGGATTAAATTCAGATTTGCTCAGCACTCCTTTTATAAATCTCTCTTATAATGGTCTCCCTGTATGACATGATCTTTAAAGTAGGCCTGTAGTGTGAAGGTTCAAAAAAAATTTTTGCATATCACATTCTAAGTCAAAAAAATTAAGAGTACTGGAAGTTGCAAATGATAGCCCTCTAAACAATACCAGTGATTCCTCTCTGGTCTGAATTCTTTTACTCAGGTTAAATATAGAGATCACCTCTGGTATGAGCACTGCTTGACGCAAGTGTCCCCCTTTTCTTTGCCTATTCATGTTCCTCCTCGTCTTCTTGCAAGATCTGCGTCCTCATCTGGGATGCCTCTGGCCCTGGTGTAATATCTGAGTTATCTCTGCTGCATTTGTGTTTCTGTATGGGATGGGCTGGGTGGTTCCTGATGTGGACCTTCCTGTTGAAAATTAGATGTTCTACCTTCCTGTTGCTCCTGTGCATGCATGCCAGGTGGTCAAGTACTGGCTCTCCTGTAATTGTTGTCACTATCTGAACCACTGTCCTGTTGTCTGTAGGGATGAGAATGATACATCTTTGGTGTAAATTTATTTTACTTATTTATTGAAATCTAGGATTACAAAGACATTTGAGCCAAGGCTCTTTTACAAAGGTTCCATGTCAGAGGCAAATACAAAACAGGGTTGATACACAACAAAATAGAAGAACAGTAGTCATGGTACATCAATATATGGTGATTAGAGGCAGGATCAATAAAGACATGGTACAACAACTTTTCGAATTAGAGATAGGATCATAGAACACTCAGGTACAGAGCCAAGTAGGAGACCTATGGAGTAACAGTGAGGCCCCGGTAAAGAGGCAGACAGAACAGAGATCAAGGAGGAAAATGAAGGGTTGGGAAATAAAGATGCAGCCGGAGGCAGTTGTCAGAAGAGGGGGTAAGGGGTAAAGGAAAAATGGGTGATGGGAAGGAGGGGCAGGGGGATGGTGGAGCAAGGGTAGGGTAGGGTAGGTGGAGCGGGTAGATAGGAATAATAAGTGCAAGTGGGGTATGAGCTGCAGAGAGGGGGGAAAGATGTGGTCATATCAGTGGCTGGACATGTCAGCTCAGGCATAAGTGTAGCAGTCGCAGGAGCTCAAGGCAATAAGATGAAGCCATAGATGAGTTTTGAAGGTACCAAGAGTAGGAGCTGAGGAGATGTCAGGGTTAAGGTTTTTCAGCCAAAGTGGAGCTGTTTAGGTGAATGCACATTAACCCTGAGCAGTGTGGCAGCAGGGGATTTGAAGAAGTTGAGTTTTAGACCCCCTGGTGATCTGCATGTTGTTTCTGCTTTTGTGGAGCAAGGCAGTGACTCCCGGTAGTGCAAGACCAAGGCTGATTTTCCTTGTCATTATGCAGGTCAGGAACTTTATGCGATTAGAGAGTTGGAGCCAGTAGGTTTGTGCATACAGGTCACAGGTATGTGTAAGTCTGTGCACCTCAGTGACTAGCTGACATGACTAAATGAGGGCTGTTGAGATGCGTCTGAGGGTAGACCTAGTGGCAGAGCCATAGATGAGAAGACCATAATCAATAATTGAGACCACGGAACTCTACACGGCAAGCTTCAGAGCTTGGGGTGTGAGATGTTGTCTGTGCCTGTAGAGGAGGCCAAGGCAGGTATTAGCTGCTTTAGCCATGCTTTTGACATGTGCCTTGTAGGAGAGGTTGGTGTCAAGCAGTATCCTGAGGTATTTGAAGGAATGGACCTGTTCGAGGATATTCCCTTGCACGGTGGAGATAGTTAGGCTGTGAAGCTTGTGCCTATTGTGAGAGCTGCAGAAGACCATAGACTTTGTTTTCTTTTGGTTACAGATGAGCTTGTGATTAGAGAGCCACTTCTCAATGGCACTAGAACCAATCTGGAGATTTTGTTGTAATGACAAGGGGTCTCTGTGGGATGAGAAGATGACTGCATCGTCTGCATACAGGATGATTGTCTCCATGGAAGATTGTGGTAAGGAATTTAGAAATAGGCTGAAAAGTAGCGGGCCAAGTATAGAACCTTGGGGAACACCAGAGTGAACTGGTAAGGCATCAGAGGGGAGAGTATTGGCAATTTTTACCATTTGTGTGTGGTTTTTCAGGTAGCTTTTGAACCACTGTGTTGAGTCCGGAGAGAGTCCAATATTTAGGAGTTGGTTGACCAGTAGCCGATGTTGAACAGTATCAAAAGCCTTGGAAAGGTCGATGTAAACTGCACCAGTAAGAAGGCCCTTGTCTAGGGAACTATGTACAGCACCAGTGAATTCAAGAAGGGCAGTGGAGGTACTGTGTCCCTTTCTGAATCCATGCTGTTGATCACACAGTAGATTGTATTTGATGAGATGGTCGGTTAGCTGGTCTGCTATGATATGCTCAAGTGCCTTGGAGAGAGGGGGGCAGAATAGAAATCAGGTGATAGTTAGCATGGCTAGTCTTAGCACCACTTTTGTGAACTGTAGAGACAGTAGCAGCTTTCCATCTATTCGGGAATTGACTGGAGCGGAGAGAGAGATTCAGGATTTTGGTTAAGGGACATAGAACTTCCTCAAGAGTAAACAACAGTAACTTGAGGTCGAGGGTGTCACTACCTGCTCTGGATTTTGAGATGGCAGCTGTGATGTATCGTCACACATTACACAAGTTGATCTGCTGAAAGTAGAAGTTGGGGTTTTTAGCCAGGGAAACACGGGCATTTGTGGAACAGGTGTCGTCCTTAAAGAAATCAGGGTGGAGGATGGCACTAAGGTCAGTGAATGCTGCATTAAAGGTGTTAGCAATTGTCATGGGGACAAGCGTAGTGACACTGTCAATAATCAGCATGGCTGGGGGTTTTTTTGGTTGTTTTCCTGTGATTTCCTTGATGTTGTCCCAGAAAGCACAACCATTGCCCCAGGTGTTTGTGAGAGCATCGTTATAGTAGGAGGTTTTGGTAAGCCGGATGGCTTTGGTACAGGCATTCCGGGCTTGTTTGTAGTTTTAAATTTCTGATGGCTTGCCTGTGACTTTGGCCACTTCCCAGAGGTGGTCCCTAGCTTTCAGTTGTGAGAGTAGCTTGGAGTTTATCCAGGAGTTGCTGAGTGTTTTGACTTTACGTTTTTTAGCAGGTGCAAAGAGGTCACAGATCTTGTTAAAGGTGGCAATTAAGAGGTCGAGGGCCACATTGACGTCTGTTGCATTGTAGATAGGTTGCCAGTCTTGTAGACTCAGGTAGTGTTTGAAATGGAAGAGCTTCCCACGAGGGAGGTCCATACTATGTATGGTAGTGGGAGGTGTCTTGAGAAATTTGTTAGACCATTTGCAAATGACTGAGGAGTGGTCACTGAGGGAGTCTGGAAGAATGGAGAATTTCGCATGTGTATACACCTTATAGTCCTTATAACCATTTGTATCCCTTTGGAACTTTTTTATTTTTTCTTGTTTAAGATTATTTTCATAGTCATTATTTTTTTTTCATAATTTGTTCCAATGTCTTGTTGAACTCCTCTAATTGCAACTTAATTTTTAAACCCTCCTGCTCCTGGTTAAGTGTTTCTGCTATTTCCCCCTTTCCTCAATTATAGCTTCAATAATGGCATATGTAAAGTCCACCGGAACAACTGGTTTGAATTCCATAACATTTATTATTTAATTTAACTGATTTAATTCCAATATTATGTTCAATATAGACTCTTAATCCACGGGGGATCATATTGTGTGCCAGATATTGCCCCAGGATGAGTGCATGCCACTCATGTCTTCAATCTTTGAATTGTTGGTTCTCTACTTTTTGTGCCATATGTTTAATGTTATCTAAAGTAGAGGTGTTAAACTTCCTATCACCCTTAATCTGCCCTAAGAGCCTCTCTTTTTCTGCTTCTGTAAATGATTCAAATTCATATTTGGAGTTAACACTCCCTCCTATTTCACTAAATGCATCCATAATAAAGGAAAATATATTTCACAAAGTATTGTATAAGTACCTCTAAACACTGTAATCTAAATATGCAATACAACAATATGTATCAACAGTGCTGAAAAGGAAGATGAGTCCAAAAACTTGTCAATGCTGTAGGGTATCCCAAATTTTCTAAACAAAGTCCTTATAAATGCTCCTGATGGGCTTCTAAGTTCATATAAACTAGTATAAAGTCCAGCATCCATGTGATGTGATACCATACATATCACCAGCTCTTCAACTTTTGGATTCTGTGGAAAAGTCCATTAGGGTCCCACAGGAAATGAACTGTTAAGTGAAGTGCACTTGCAAGCCCCTATGTGCAAGGTATAAGGAGAATTCAACGGAAGGGGGTTGGGGTCACTCAAAATGAGGACAGATGAGAAGTTCCTTCACTGGTGCTGTTGTTTTGAGTTTTTGTTATATAAATAGGCCATAAATTCAATGTTTTGCATATATTTTATCTGCTTCTTCAGGAAAATTCCTTCTGTCCTATAACAATAATACATAAAAAATAATTTAATCATTCATCCTTTCCAAATGGAATAATAGTGCAATAAGTCAAACATTAAGTTTATGATTGAACTCTCTCAGTTGCCTGCAAGTGCATTTATTGCATAACCAGCACTACAGTATAGTGTATTTATTTGTTCCTAAATAGATATACCAAGAAAAAGGAAAAACAATTACTATAAAATTATTGCACATTCTAAATGCATTGATACATGCAATAGCATTTCATTAACAACATGTACAAGTTGAAACACACATACATTTATCTACCAATTCTGAAACCACAATGCTTATATTATTGGCTTCTTTTTGCCAATCAAAAATGTAACTGAAATAAATCACTGCAATCAACCCATTCCTCTGTGCCACCTCTCTTGAGCTGAGAAGCCTCACATTTCTAAAATTATTACAATTAGCATAATGCTGCTTTCATGATTTTAAGATATACATATGTCTCTACATGAATAATAGTAGCTGAATTTCAGAAGTAATTTATTTAAGAACACTGTTACCATAGGTTGGCATTGCTCTGTGATACACATGCAGCATGGAAAATGTAATGTTAATCTTGCGCCTAAATTAGGTTGCTGTATGAAAATAATATGAAGGTATTTCAAAATGCAATACATGGTGGACCACAACAGACTATCAGTTGCCCAAGCTGAAATTTCAAGCATTTGGATGTTTAAAATCTTAGTTTGTTGTGCTGCCAGGTATGATAAAACAAAACTTCTAAAATGCTGTATTAATGTTTAACACAAGTTAGTAACACCATTTTTCAATGCTTTCACTGAGTTGATCTGTTCTGGCTATGTTTTTAATTTCTCAAAAGCTTTTTAGAACTGTACAACAGTCAACCACAATAAACTTTGAAATGGTTGTACTGAAGTTTCTTGAATATACTAAAACTAAACTTCTGAAGCGATGTCATATTTGTTTTCCTTTTCAAAAGCTTGTGAGATAAATGAAAAATCATACTCTGAAGCCCCTACCTGATTTGCATGTTTGCCAGGAGAACACCAACCTCTATCTGCTCAAAATTGTTTTGAAAAATCAAAACGCTTTATCTAGTCGTCATGTCACTCTGATCTATGACATCATTCAGAGCAAGAAAATTGATCAATTTATAGTTTCCAAGGCAATGCAATGGATTTACAGTCATGCACTCTGGAAGAAACAGGGGACTTTGAAAAAATGTTTCACGTTTTCTCGTATTTGAACTCTGCCCGAATCTCTGACTAATGGTCCCGAATGCTAAGAATGGTGGACTAATATTTATAAGAACATAATAAAAAGTTATAAACCTTTTTCCTAAATAGAAAAATATTGCTTATAAAAGAACTAGTGTTACATGACTGCAAACACTGTAAAAGATTATTCATAACAATCATTCTCCGTCTGGAGACAAGGTGGTCAGTTTGGCAGTGGATGAATCAGTTTTCAATATTAAGTGAAAAAAGTTTTTTAAACTAATAAAAATACAAAATAGAAAAGTTATATAAGAAATATGAATACTTCTACCCTCTATTTGGTACATATTCTAATTAATTTATTATGGTACCTTGTGTTAATAAAGCGGAATATGGGCCACAAAAAACAGAAAAAAAGACTGTGACCAGTGGTTTTAACAATACATATCTGCTCCATTACACTCTGTACATCTGCCAATGTTCCAATGTTTGTAATTATTAATTAGGCAGAATGGAGACCAGGCTCGAAAGCACTCAGCAACTTGCTAAAGAAACAGTATGTTATATTGATCCTGATCTTTTTGATATGCCACAGGTTTACATCCAAGTCAGTTCAGTTCAATTTTTTTTGTTGACAATCACAATATTGTCTTTACAATTTCTAATACAAAAATATCATATATATATATATATATGTTCTCTTGTTACAAACTGGTTATGTTACAAAATGTCATCATTCTTTCATATGTTAATACACAATTACACAAATAATTTATATAAAACAATCATTTCCCCATTTTCCCCATTATCTTAATCATATTATACCAATCTACTCTTTACAAATTTTCAATTTTTTCCTTTCCATTATTTTACAACATCTTACTACCCTATCTAAAATATTCCTACTTTTAGATCTAAGAACATAATTAAATTGATATCTTGGTTCCATGTCTAGTACCACTAATATTTTTCCTATAAGAGCCTTTCTTTCCTTACTGTATAATGGGCACAAAAGTAACAGATGGATTGAGGTGTCTCTATCCAAATTACAGGCACATTTATCATTATTCATCTAATTATATAAACACCTTAATACTTAGCTATCTAATAGTCCAAATCTCAGCTTAGTGAACACTTTCCTTAATTGGAGATTTTTTAAATTAAACAAATAATATTCAATGCCCAATTGTTCCTCTGAATCCCCACAGGAATGATAGACACTACAACAGTTTAACTTGTTGGTTGCTCATTGGCAAAAAAATTTTTTGGCACAAAGAATATATTTTACACCCACAGATTTTATGACTTCACAATTCAATTCAACACCAAATTTCTTTCAAAGATTCCTGGTTCCGGCCTCTGTCCTTCTTCTGGTCATTCTTCCATCTTTACTTTCAGGGACCGGACACTGTGAATCCAGCCCCCTCTTCCACACCAGAACCAGGCTGGTCCCACCTACCCAGGCTTTCACCCTTCAGACCTGGACACTTCTGAATGCAGCACCTGGACCTATCCCCTCCCTGCTTTACCACCATCTCTGGGTTCCTTGTCCCCAGCCTGTGTATTTTACCTCCATCTGCCCTTCCCTCCCCCCGTTCCCCCAATTTCTTTCTTCCCACTCCTTATGGGCATCGTTGCCCCTCTCCGCCAGGGGATTCTGACCTAGTCCCCTGGCCTGATGCTGCCTCTCCATAGCGGAAACACTGATCCTATGCCCAGGGCCCCTAGGGCACTCAACCTACCCTCCATTGTTTCCTTTTGTGCCAACCATGCTCCCCAGAGCCTTCTTTAATAAGGGTGGGAACATTCCCAGCAAAAGGGGTCATCCTGCCTGAGTCCTGGCCTAATATACCCCTAACAGGCCCGTGGTCAGGAACCCCTTCGGGCTCCATCCCCCAGCCAATCCCTGGGGCTCTGGCATGCCCTTGTAATTTTACACTTTCCTACCCTGGTGATGTCACCAGGCCATGGCTCTTTCTACTCCCTCTGCTCCCCCCTCCCCACCCCTACCCCTCTTGTGTCTCTTCCTGGCGGGGATCATTAGACAACCTGGCTTGCTTTTTAGTGGCAACCCCATTGTCCCCTGAATCCCTCCAGGAATTGTGGATGCTACAACAGTTTAACTTGTTGGTTGCTTGTTGGCAAAATTTATTTTTGGCACAAAGAATATATTTCACACCCAAGATTTTATGACTTCACAATTCAGTTTCACACCAAATTTCTTTCAAAGCTTTCTGGTTCTGGCTTCTGTCCTTCTTCTGGTCATTCTTCCATCTTGACTTTCAGGGCCCAGACACTGTGAATCAGGCCCCCTCCTCCACACCAGAACTAGACCGGTCCCACCTACCCGGGCTTTTGCCCTCCAGGCCTGGACACTTCTGAATCTGGTGCCTGGACCTATCCCCCTCCCCACTTTACCATCATGTCTGGGTTCCTTGTCCCCAGCCAGAGTATCCTACCCCCTCCCCCCTGCTCCACCTTTTTTATTTCTTCCACTGCCCCTCCTCCAGCTTGCGATGGATGGAGGGGCTTCCCCCTTGGGGGCTAGTATCTACGACCTTTATTGGCTATCCGGTTCACTAGCTCCCTGATAGGCCTTAGGAATAGGCACATGCCAAACTCTGATAGGTGGACCCCATTAGACCTGTACACTACAGGCAGGTCAAAGGAGATGTCCTTGTGCTGCAGGTGCACTCTCTGTCCACCATTATATTCAAGTGCTTCCTGAATTTCTCGATCAGCCAGACATCCTGCACCCCTCTCCAAACCCTCCAGGAGGTGATATCAGACTAGTCAATGGTCACCCTCAGCCACCACCCTCTCAATGTTTCTAAATCACCCATAATGCTCTGTCCCAATGCCCCCATGGCAGGCCCCCCAAATTGTTGTCCCCCAGGTGTATAATAATGCAATCTGGTGTGCCCCATTGCAACTTTAATTCTTCCATCAGGGGCATGAGCTGTGCCCACCTCATCCCCCTAGTGCCTTTCCACAGCACCCTGGTATTCTTGGTGTTATATCCCAACTCCACTCCTCTGGAGGTGGTGACTGCAAACCTTTCGGCCCAATATACGAAAGAATGCCCCACTATCCAGATTTTCCTCTTGGAACCTGCCATGAAAAACAAAATAAACAGTGTGAGTTGATGTTGTCAATACCTCACATACCTCCTATAGCAGCTGGACTTCCGGCGCCCCACCTTCTGCACCTCTGCCACTGCAGCCCCTTTTTCTGCTGCCTCCATGGCTACCCCAATCTGAAACGAATGTGGAGCAAATTTACTTACTGTAGTTCTTCTCTGAGGAAAGTCAGAGCCCTCTTGAGTACTGCCCCTACCTGAAACCCCATGACTGGTGAGCCATCCCTGTGATGGAACAGAACTCCCCCTGCCATCCCCCGAGTGCTCCTGTATTCCTCCAGCACATTCACGGCACAGCTGGTGGACTGCGGTTGCCTCACTAGTGACACCTGGATCCCCCTCCCCCCAGTCCATCTTAGACCTGGACAGGGTAATGACTACCCTGTCATATCCCCATAGTATGTCCTCCTGCTGCAAAGCCTGCCCGGCAGCTGCCTTTCATGGGGCCACCACTTCCTCCACCCGGAATGCCCCTGCTGCCATAACCGCCAACACATCCTGAAATAATGCCCCTTCATGGGCTGATGTGCATACTTTTGTGTCACCCCTAAGACTTTTTCCAGCAACTCCCCTCTTATGGGTTTCCTCCTGTCCACCTTGGCTATCTGGCCCCCCCACCATCTGGATAGCATGCATTTTATGGTCCTGCTGGCCCCTATATCAGGCCTGCCTCTGCTCTGGCATGCCCAGCTGATGCCAGCTAAGTGCACGACCATTGTGGCATGTGCTAGCCCTTCCTCCCACATTTCCACCATGAACCTCCTGACCTGCTCTTACTGGGCCGGTTCAGCCCTGTCCCACCCGTACTTCCTTCTGAATTCCTGAAACCTCGCCCATCCTGCCTCGTGCACCCTCAATGTGTTAGCTGCCCAAGATCCCTGGTACAGCACCCTGGCTGCGTCCCTCAAGCCTCCCACAACCAGTCCAGGATCCTGGTCCTGTGGCCTCTGATCCTGAAACCTGTTGAGCTGTAAATGGGAAAGACTGTCAGCCACTTCGTTCTTTAGCCCCTCAATGTGCTGTGCTTTGAAAGATACATTCAGCTGCAGCCCCAACAAAACCAGTCACCTGAGCAGCCTGCCCACCATCTCTGTTCTCCCCCTTGCCTATTAATGACTTCCACCACCCCATTGTTATCACACCAAAACAAGATGCGCTTCACTTGCATCCTATAGCCCCACACCTCCAGAGCCACCCATATCAGAAAGATCTCCAAGAATGTGATATCCTTCAGTAACCCCCCTTTTTCCCATGATGCTGGCCAAGGCTCTGATGTTCATTCTCCTTGGAAGTACGCCCCATTCCCAAGGAACATGAAGCATCCATGAAGAGCTCCAAGTCTGCATTCCTTTCCCATTCTTCCTGCCAGAATGTCACCCCATTGTAGCTGTTGAGAAACTCATCCCATACCCGGAAGTCCTCCCGTACGCCTCTTGACACATCCACCCAGTGGTACAGCAGCCAAGCCTTCCCCATTGCCCTTCCCAGCCTCCTTGTGAATGCCCAGCCTGGGCTGATGGCCTTGCAGGCAAAATTAAGGTGCCCC
Organism: Neoceratodus forsteri; assembly: GCA_016271365.2. Lineage (NCBI taxonomy): Eukaryota > Metazoa > Chordata > Ceratodontiformes > Ceratodontidae > Neoceratodus > Neoceratodus forsteri. The sequence goes on from CM057449.1 coordinate 1,747,292,259, forward strand.
AGTGGCTGTTGGATGTGTACCAGTGGCACCCTCCACCTCCGTGTAACCTGGGCTAGCAGCCTTCTGAAGCATGCCACTTTGTCCCCGGGAAGCTGAAAACATCCCCCGTCTGTGTCTACCTCTATGCCCAGGAATTCCAACTTACAGGTTGTGCCTTCTGTCTTGCCCAGTGCCAATGGAATACCCACCTGTCGGCACATTGTTTTGAAGTCTGGCAACATCACCTGTGCTTCTGCCCTGGATTCCCTGATGAGAAGGAAATCATCCAGGTAGTGCACTACCCTCCTGTGCCCATACCTGGCCCAAAAAACCCACTGCACCCAGGTGCTGAAAGGCTCGAAGGTGGAGCACACCACTGAGAACCCCACGGGCATGACCTTGTCGAAATACACACCATCCTGGAATTGAAAACCCAACAGGTCCCAATCCTCAGGCCGTACAGGCAACAGCTGAAATGTTGATTCTATGTCTATCTTCACCAGCCATGCCCCCTCAATAGCCCTGACTAGAACTTTTGTCTGTTCCAGCACGGCATATGACACTGCCCTAAGGTTATCAAGTATGCCCTCATTTACTGATGCTCCCTTGGGGTAGGATAAGTGGTGGATCAAGTGGAATTCTCCTGCCCCTTTCTTGCAGACAATACCCAAAGGGGAAACTCAGAAATGTTCACGGGGGGCCCCTAATGGGCCCTCAACCCTACTCACCCTGATTTTCTTACCTATCTTGGCCCCCAGTATTCCTTCCTTCCCCTATACTTACCTTAAATTCTTGGCCCCCATCCTTGCCTGCCCCTTTGAAACCCCAGTGGGAAACCCACCCAGAAACCTTCCCTGAGCAGCTCTGCTGCCTCCCTATTCGGGTAGTCTGTGGTCCATTCCTCCACCACTGCTAGGGAGATGGGGGTGCACGCCAGCATGTACCCCCATCGCCCCTCACCATGTACCTTGTTAATGCCATCCCCTGGGAGCATAGTGCTGCCCTTGCTGACCACCCCCCAGCCCCTGCCCTGACTCCCCTGGGTGCCCCAAAAGGACTGCTCCTGGTACTGCCCCCCATGCTGTCCCCCTCTGTCCACCCCTTGTTGGCAGGAGACTGGGTGTGACCCCCCCACTTGGAGCAAACATGCCAGAACTTACAATTGTCCCATGTACATGTGGCCTTGTTGTAACCCCAACATGACCTGGCCACTGTGGTAGGTGTGACCTTCCTTACTTGCTCACCCTGGCCCCACTCCCTTCCCCAGATAGGGCCCTTACCAACAACTCCAAGTGGGTACAGTCCCACCTCAGATCCCCTTTGGCTGCCACCCTCTTCCGGAATGCCTCATCATACTTGAGCCAGCCATAACCCACTTTGGCCCTGTATGCATCTCTGACGATGGACATGTACATCAGTAGGGGGATGGTGAGCTCCGGCTGCTTTTCCAGCACCAATGCGCTGTATATGATGAAGCCCCCTTGCCAGTTCTCAATCATTTTCCCTTTGTACTTTGCTTCCTTTATCTTGTGGCCCACCACTGCCAAGATCACTGCCATTTCCGACTTCCCCACTGACTCCTTCTGCTTATACTTCATGGCCGTGTCCTCATCCACCAGCCCAAATATGTCCACATACTCCCCTTCCAGATTTTTTCTTTAATTGAAACAGGGACATGGTCCCCGACCGAGAAGCCTGGAGGCCCCTCGTATAATTTTTTGGCTGCTGTCTTGGCCCCCCCCACCCTTTTCCTCTCCAGACCCTTTGTTCTTTAAGGCCTGAATGGCCTGCTCCATCTTTTTGATTCCTGCTACACCCATGTCCCCCAGCAGCCCCTCCAAGTACCCTTTTAGGCCGTTCTCATCTGAGAGATCCACGTCATCCTTTCCACCATCCGGGCTTCTATCATCTGGCTCCGGTGCAGACAGAGGTGCCAGGATAGGCGTGGGGTGTGGTGCTTCCCGCCTGGGTCTCTTGCCCCCACGTTCCCCTGCCCGGGCGCTCTTCTCATTCCTTCTGTTTTTTCAATACCTCCTCTTCCATTTCCCTCTGCTTTGCCTTCACCACCAGCTCTGTTATCTGCCCCATCAATTTCTCTACTTCCTGCATCATCCTTTCGCTGGACATAGGGGATCGTTTGGGCGCCATTGCCGTTCGTCCGTCACTGCAGATGGTGAGAAAACAAAGCTCAGACTTGTGCACCTTAACCCCTTGCTACCAAAGTTGCATCGCCTTCCAAAACCCGACCCTCATTCTTCTTATCCTGTTTTTCTTATTTCTTGCTTCATTTATTTATATATATATATATATATATATATATTTTTTTTTTGCGGGCTCCAACGGACCCATCAGCCTCGTGGCCAAGCCTGCCAGTTGACATAGCTCTTCTTAGAGGCCCCACCTCTTTTTATCCTGATCTCCCCCTTTCCCACCCCCAAAACACTGCCTGCAGTAGAGGGTGTGAAAATCGAACCCAGCCTGGTCCGCTGTAGGTACCAGGCTCATGTCTCACTCTTTATGCCACCGCTAGACTGCAAAGCCATACCTCATCCACCCTGGACCTGGCTTCCCCATCCAGCAGACTGCTCGCTGCTAGTGCTGTCTGTTGCCTGGGTAAAATGTCGGCTTCTTGGTATTTCCCCCCCCACCCACGGACAAGGATTTGCTTTGTCTCCACCTGCCAGCTCTTTATATAGCTGCTCTAAATGAACAACCAATGGCCGGGATTTTTGGGGCTGCACTCTGGGCCTGCCCGTAGCTCCTCGTGTGTTCTCCTCTGTGCCCTATAGCCTCCAAGACCACACACTACAACAATACCATGCCCTTCACCCCCAAGATAGATAGAGGCACCCTCCTATCCTTTTTCCAGTCACTCACTCCACCATTTTTATTTTATTTATTTTTTAAACCACATGCTGCCGCGGTACACAGCCATGCTCCTGGTCTGCTCCTGCAGGCCCTAGCAGTCATCCCACCTGTTAGGCCATACCCACTTCTCTGTGGCCGCATTCCCTCCTGAGACTGTTGTAGCTGCCGCAACCACCATCTTTCCCCGCCGTGTATAAGCCAAGCCCAAACCAACTACTGCAGCAGGATCTGCCCCTCCTACTCCACCCTGGCTTCCCCAATGCAGACCCAAGCCTCGGCCCGTGGAGCAGATAGAAAGCCCCCTCCTGGCTTATAACATGTGCCACCCTGGCTTTCCTGATGAAGGCCCCAAGCCCTGGCCCACAGAGCGAGCTGAAACCCATGTGCCCTAAACAACACCACTGGCTCTGCATGCAATTCACAGGCCCCCCCCCCCGCAGACAGAAAGAAACACCGCAATGCTCATTTTTCCCTTCTTCTGCTTCCCCCTCCTCGGCATTGCTTCTGTTGTACCCTCGAGGGGAAGCGAGCCATCCATGGCACTAGGCCACACTGGACCACATGGCCTCCCTATGCCTGGCTTCCGACTAGCCAGATCAGGAGGGTCCAACTTCCAAAAATAATGCTGCCACTGAAAAACATCAGTGCACAATGCTTTTAGTCTTCCTACCCTCCATAACAGCAAACCGAGGGCCCAATGGCGACATGTGTCTGTGCTCACCCCCTTCAATCTGCCTTGCTGATTCCCAAACGCTGGGCCGAAGCCACTACAAGGAGCTCTGCCTGTCCTCCACCTTTAATCCAATGCCTTGCTGGGCATTTATTGCCACTTCCCCCACACAGAGGCACAAAAACCACCATGAGGAGCCATTTTAATAGAAAAACGCCGAGCAGAGCACCTCCTGCCATTTTAAACAAAAACGCTGAGCAGCAACCTCCCCAAGGAAACTCTGGCTGTCCTCCATGCTTAAACACCAACTCCTAGCTGCGTCTTCATGGTGAAACAACTTCTTCTTACCTGGCATCACACGGCTGAACAAACACAGCGTATTCTCTGTGAAAACCACTCCAAGCCCTGCCTTCATAACAAAACACCACTTCAATCCAGGAGCACCAACCAAGGATGTCCAGCGACCCACACTAAAACTACTCAGGCATTTTAAAGATTCCAAGAGCAGGTATTGAACCCTACCCCTTGTCCCCACGCCTAGTTAGCCAAGCCACCAGAGCTTCTTCAAGCTCATTCAATGAGAGAACCTACAATATCAGTAAAACATTGCCTCATTACACCACATTTTACAGGAAAAAGGGGGTGATCAGGCCAAATGAAACCATGCTGTTAACCCAGGCTTCCCCAAATTACATGAATACCAAAACCCATGTACTCAAGTCAGCCACCTGGGCCCACATGGCCACAAGGCCTCACCACCCATGTGCCTCACCTAAAGTTTGCCTAACGTGCTGAGTTCTTCAATCTATGAAAAATTCCCAGCAAAAGATGTCGTCCTGCCTGATTCCTGGCCTAATATACCCCTAACAGGCCCCTGGTCAGAAACCCCTTTGGGCTTCACCCCCCCCAGCCAACCCCTGGGCTCTGGCATGCCCTTGTCATTTTAGACCCCACTCCCCACCCCTCCCCTCCTATGCCTCTTCCTGTTGGGGATCATTAGACAACCTGACTTGCCTTTTAGTGGCAACCCCTATTGTCTATTATAACTGTTCTTTGCTAACCAATGGCTGAACTTAAGGTTATTTGCCATACTCCTTTCCTTCTGTAAATGGATATCCTGAATTATTATCTTAATTTCTCTCTTCATATCTTTAAACTCAGCTATTTAACTATATGTTATTAGCTGTAAGAGGTGACATGGCTTGATTATCTCTTCCAAAGTAAATATACTTGGATACTTAAAACCCATATTGTTTAAGTGCATTGCTTCTTCCAAACATATTCTAGATAACCTGCTTTCAGGCATGTTATAAATTTTCAACCAATACGTAACTAATCTTTGCTCAATAATACAATTTATAGGTAGTTGGCCTAACTCATGTCTCGTCAGTATGGAAGCAGCACTTTGTGGGATCCCAAGTAATTTTTTGTAAAAAGTGTTCACTAAGCCATCCAACTTGTTCATTTTCACACTTCCCCATATTTCTGAATCATATAGGATCTGACTTTTTAGTTTAGTGTTAAATGTATGGAGAGAGCCCTTCACAGATTAACCCCCATATTTATATGCAAACCTTTCCATTACAGGGACCAGTCTATATATCTTCTGTGACATATGACTAATATGTTTTTGCCAACTTAAGTTATATGAAAATTCAATTCCCAAATATGTAAAGTTGTTAACATAGTCTAGCTTATAATTATTACACACTAGGTTACACATTTTATTTCCCTGTATCATAGTCTTGTTAAATATCATATATTTTGTTTTCTGAAAATTAATGTCCAAATCAGCTCTTGTTGCTCTTCAGAGAATTTTTGTAATCTTCTGCCAATTCCCAGATAACTTATTGCCATAAGAACTATGTCATCTGTGTATGCCAGGTAGGAGCATCCCCTGGATCCCACCTTCAGCATGTGCAGCCCAGGGTCCTTCAGCTCCTTGAGCACTCTATTCAAGAGTATATTAAACAGAATTGGGGATAGGACACAACCCTGTCTAAGTCCTATATTTGATCTAAATGTAGGTGTCGTGTCACCTTGTTTGTTATATCTTATCATAGTTTGATTGTCACTATAGAGTATTTTGACCATGTTAAGTATTCCCAGATCCATCCCATAATAGGTGAGCTCTTTCCATAATTTTTCTCTATTTATCCTATCAAGGGCAGATTTTAAATCAATGAAAACACAAAATAATTTTTGCTTTTTAATAATAATGTACTTATGTATTAAATGTGTAAGTACAAAACACTGCTCTATTGTAGAGTGTTTTGGTAAAAAACCTGCCTGGGATTCATTTATAATCTTCTCATTTTTAATCCAACACATTACTGTACCATGCAGTATTCTGGTAAATAGTTTTTGTGTAGAGTCTATAAGGCTTATTGGTCTATAATTACTGGAATTTCCCTTCTCTCCCTTCTTATATATAGGTATGATAGTATTTTCCCTCCATGTGTTCAGAATCTGACCAGTTTCTACTATATAATTGAATAATACCAACAGGGTTGGAATCCATACCTCTATATCATCTAATATGATATCCGCAGGGATGCCATCATGGCCAGGTACCTTATGCCTTTTTACCAATCTGATCCCATTCATGATCTCTCTAAATGGTACTGGGTCTTTAAAAGGAACCCATTTAACAGGTTCAGGTGTCATTTGTTCTATTTTACAATCGAGAAACAATGTCTTATAATAATTTTCCAATATGGTGGGTTCTATAACATTTTCTAATGTGTCAGGTGTATTGTCCCACCCTCTTGTTACCATATACCAAAATTTCCTATTATCTCCTGTCCTTGCTGCTTGTTCAAATTCTTCCTATAATAATTTTCTATATTGGTTTTTCTTTGTTTCTAATATCTTTTTGTAATGTTTTCTAATTTTATTTAATTTATGTTTATTAATCCTTGCAGGTTTTTTTGAGTGAATTTAGCTAACTTATTAATCTCCTTTTTTTTGGTTTTTACATTCATCATCATACCATTTACTACCTTTCTTAACTTTATTAACAGAGATCTTAATCAGCAATGGTGCTATTTATTTAACTATAGTTTCATAAGCCCTAATACAATCTTCTGATGATTCCTTTTGATATATTTCAATTAAATCATCTCTTATTCCATTACACTGCATTAGTTCTTTGGATTTATGATCTTCCAATAAGTGCCATTGAATGACTTTTTTGGTTCTAACCACTGTTTGCGTATTACTATCTTTAATGTTCTCTATCCCAAAGTTAATTAATATTTCTACTGGAAAATGTTCACTGTCAGCTCAAATGCTTACTTTCATATCCAGTATTGAGCTGATTGTATTTAATAATACCCAGCAATGATCTATAACTGATGCATTGATTGTATTTAATAATACCCAGCAATGATCGATAACTGATGCACCTCTTGTTCCCAGATATATGTATGTTCCTTGATAGTCACTTTTTGTTCCCCGTTCAGTAATAACAAATTATTATCCTCCATTAGTTTCACCAGATCTCTACCTCTCTTACATTCCTTTGCATCTTTTGTTTTTCTCTTTATGGCTAGATTACCAGAACCCTGCGCTGCACATGCATCTAATATTTTTACTGTGGGATCCAGGGTAAGCCCCACCCTGGCATTAAAATCTCCCATGAAGACCATTTCTATTTCCGGCTCTCTTAATAGACATTTTTGTATTACAGCATTCAATTTCCCCATGTCATTATTTTTGAACTTAGATCCTATTGGTGGGAAATAAACATTTATAATAGCAATTTTTCTTTTTCTCTTTGAAATACAGACAACCAAGTAGGCCCTCCCCTACTCCGGATAATCTTCTCTGTTAAACACTTGAATAACATTGTCTCTAGTGGAGTAGCACTGTAATTCATCATTTTACAGGTAATCTCCCTCCCCCTTTTTTCTTTTTCTCCTGTTCAATACAAAACAAACCTTGCCTGATAAAGAAAATACCCCAGACGGCTATACCGCCAGGGCGGTATACATTTATCTTGCGTACCTCCTTTTTTTATATAAAAAAAAAGGAAACCTCCTCAAACAATTGCATATGGAACAATTGACTCCTGGGATCTATATAACTTGGATAGCAGAAGCTATTGCAGTAGGATCCTTATTTACATAAAGGGCAATCATGATAGGCCATATTTGGCTATGCTTTTTCACCAGCCTTTGTATAATACCCTTTGTGGCTAAGCAACCTGACAGAATTGATTCCAATGAAGGTGCTTGCTCTACCATGCTAGTCTCCCCATATACCAACACTCTGAACAAATTATGCTGCCACTGTATGCCTTTGATCCCCTCACAATTTATGGAACCTCCTCGAAGTGGAACTGATAACCAATATCCTCTACGTGGTCCTATACCCTATCCATTCAAACTAGGTATGGCTTGGTACTATCCTGCATGGATTTTAGGATAAGTGTCCATAGGGCAGCACTATAAGATGATTCAGTCTTTGGACCCCTGTACACAAACCTATACCAGATGTAGAAAGACTTGCGCCTTTAAACTTCTCTTTGCTGCTCTGAGGAAAATTGTGCTCCTTCTACTCTTGTGCTCAGGTGATGTTGAACTTAACCCTGGCCCTACGAAAGTGCTCTCATCTCCTTTTGAACTCACAGCCTTGAAAGGAATCAGCTTCTTGCATGCTAATGTGTGTAGTCTTTTAAAAAAGCTCAATTCAGTACAGGCTTGGATTACTCATACTGCACTAGATATACTCATGCTTTTGGAAACATGGCTCCAGGCATCCACCCCTGACAGAGAGATAAATATCCCTAACTACCTCCTCTTCAGAACTGACAGGCAGACTGGGGTGGAGGAGTAGCCATTTATGTTAAAAACAAATTCTCAGTGTCTATACTAGATGCTACCTCCATTGCCTGCGGATTTGAATGCTTGTCTCTTAAAGCTGAGCTTTCCACATCAGTGGCGTTCCATATCCTAGGCTGCCATAGACCTCCGGCAGCAGGACTGCAACTTCTGACACATCTGTCATCCCACCTGGATACTACCCCAATGGAAACAATTATACTAGGTGACCTTAACTATGATTGGCTGACTAAAGTATCATCACCCCTGAAACAATTCTGTGATTCTCATGGGTTTACTCAATTTATTACTGAGTCTACACACATCAACAAAAAAAATTCAATGAGAAGCACCCTCTTGGACATTCTCCTTGTTAACAGACCCCATTTCTTTTCCCATGCTGATATCCTTTCAAAGGACGTTAGTGACCACTGCTTTATTGTTGGCATAAGAACTGTCACCAAACCTCCAGCTACATCTAAGTTTTCCACTAAAAGATCCAGTCAGAACTTCGATGCCATTGCATACTTCAATTATCTAGAAAACTTCTTGCTATGGCAGAGTTTCTACCTGGCTAAGTCAGTGAGTGATGCCTATGAAGTTCTACATGAAATCATATCCAGTGCCCTGAACAGTCATACTCCCTTGGTTAAAACACAGATAAAAGTCAGAACCTGTCATTGGTTCTCACAGGAATTGAAGGCTACCTTACTCGAAAGTGACTACCTCTGGAAAAAGGCTCATAAATCTTGTGCTGACGCAGACTGGTGTCTTTTCAGGGCAGCTAGAAACGCCTGTACTAAGTTGGTCAGAGAGGCCAAAACCAACTTTTATCAAACCGAACTACTCTCTGCATCAAACTGCCCCATCAAGTTCTGGTCCCACCTTAAAAGAGATATCTGGCCACTCTCCAGGAAGTGCGCTTCCTTCCAAAATTTCCACTGATAATATTATCATTAATGATAAATTAGAGATACTGCAGGCTTTCAAAAATCATTTTGCCACTGCTGGTCTGGCCTTTGATAACAGACCTGTAAGTAGCCTTCTTCTTCAGACTAACACCAAGCCTCCGGAACCAAGTAGCAATAACATGGACTTCTCATTTTTGCCTACCACCATAAAAGAAGTTGAAGACCTTCTTCTATGACTAGATACTAAAAAAGTGCTGAGGCCGACTCCTTCAACCCGTATTTCTTGAAAATAGCACACCATATACTTGCTACACCTATAATGCACCTATTCAATCTTTCCCTAGCACAAGGCTCCATCCCCAAGGTATGGAAAACTGCTCACGTCATTCCTCTGTTTAAAGCAGGGGACCCCTGTGACCTAAATAACTATAGGCCAATCTCTCTTCTACCCATACTTCCAAAACTTCTTGAACAAATTGTGGATACACAGCTGAGAGCCTTCTTAGACAATGCTAAACTACTCAACCCAAAGCAGTCTGGCTTTAGAGCTAAGCATAGTACAATTACGGCCTTGGCCAAAGTTACTTATGATTGGCAACGGGACCTAGACAACAAAAAATCTATCTGTGCCATGTTTCTGGACCTCAGTAAGGCCTTTGACAGGGTCGACCACTGCCTGCTCCTCTCCACCTTAAAAACTATAGGCATTGGCTCAACCGCACTGGGATAGTTCCAAGACTACCTTTCTGATAGACAGCAACAAATTAAGGCTGATGGAGAGCTTTCTCCACTCAAACCTATAAAAAGAGGTGTCCCTCAGGGCTCCATACTGGTCCCTTTACTGTTTGCCATTTATATCAACAGTTTGGACGTAGGCATCAAGGATGCCAGTATTCACTTGTTTGCTGATGACATGGTGCTCTACTTATGCAGGGATTCTCCTGAACCTTCCTGCGCTGAGTTACAAGCTGACTTTAATACTCTGTAGTACCAGCTCCTTAGCAAAAAGTTAATACTAAATGCAAAACATACAAGGCCATTCTTTTCTCACCATCAGGCCCAGGGGCTTACTCTGCTGTTGCTAGCCCCTTACCTTCAATCTCTACTTTATTAGGAGAAAATCTTGAATTTGTGACTAATTTCAAATACCTTGGTATTTGGCTAGACAACAGACTCTCTTTTGTGGAACACACAGAAGAACTGCTGAAAAAACTGAGGCAGAGACTTGGTCTTTTTTTCAGAATTAAACACCTCTTGACCACAGACGCAAAAAGGCAGCTTGTCCAATCTACGTTCCTTTCATTAATTAACTACGCCGATTTTATTTATGGACATTGCCCGGCATCATATCTTGCAAAACTGGATGCAGGGGTGTAGCCAGGAATTTCAGATTTGTACACCAACCTGCCACACTGCTAACCCTTCCTCTACTGTTGTTCATGCCTGCCCCCCCATGACTTAAGTCTAAGGTTCCTGGCTCCAGTCAGATGATTCCCACACTAGACCTGCTGTCTCTCTGCGCTGCTAGTTTGGTGCTTGCTGTCTGCTGGTAGATGCCACTGACTGCACCATGAGTCCTAGACCATGGCAGAAATTTCTTCTCTGTCTCTCCTGCAGGTAGGATTCGCTTCACTTGCCACTCCATATGGTCTTTTTTTCTTTTAGCTGGCTCTGAGTCTGTTCTTCTGCCTGCTGCTCCTCAGTTTTCTACTGCTTCTCTCACTCCCAGTACAATTGAACTAATAGTATGGCTTCTAACTTTGCTTTGGCATTTAAACTCACTGCCCCAGACTTGCCACACCCCTTACCAGCTGCTGCAGCCAATCACTATGCAGGCAGATCATGCGGACCTAATTGAGATCTTAAGCTTCCACTCCGCGGTCCACTCTGCCACCCCCCAAACAAAGCTGAAAGAGAAAAGAAAAAGTCTGCAATGCCAAACAAAGGAATTTAAACACAATGGACTAGAGAGGGCAGAGCAATGCTGGCCAGCTTGTTTGCTATCTCCTGCTTCTAAACTTGGTACGTCATGGCTTACTTCGAGTATCAGTAGCTACGCCCTTGACTGAATGTATTATATCATAGAGCGCTGAGATTTATAACCAGCCTCCCGTACTCCACACACCACTGCGCTTCATACGCAGCTGTAGGGTGGTCCTCCCTTCAATACAGGTGAAATAGAAATGCAGCCCTATGGATGATCCGAGCCCTTACCAACAAACTCCCACAATATGTTGTTGACTGTCTTCCCCAGCAGTCCCTGCCACTGCTACTCCCCTCTTCTCTGCTCCACTTGCCCTTTGTACCCTCCACACCACTCTTATTCACCATCCCCCTTCTGCCACAATAGCCTAAGCCTTACACACTGCTATGCACACCTCCATAGCCTAGGAATTTCCAGCCAGGCCTGTACTGTGCTGCTGCTGGACAGGAATATAAATATTCTTTCTTTTTCTATGGTTTGTATATGACATCCATACACATCCTACTCCAGTGGAACTGTGTATATTTATATATATATATATATATATATATATATATATATATATATATTAAGTTCGGGTTGTGTTATGTATTTCTGTCTTGTACATGTGACTTGGAATGTAAATACTCTGCTTCTATCAGTATTGTAAACATGTTGTTCCTTTTGTATTATGTATATTTATATGTAACTGTACAATTTTACAGCCAACAGCAGGTCCACCTTGTAAATGAGCTTGCTCAATGGTGATCACCTGGATAAATAAAGATTTGAATGATTGATTGGTTCTGAGCCACTCTCCATCTCCTCATATTCAACTTTATCTACTATTTTCCCCATGTTATTAAACACCCTGACAATCTACCAAATGTTTTAAATCTCCTAGCTTGTTCATAAAATGTCTTATAACCATTTATATAAACTCCTCCTTCTTCCATGATTCTTGTAAACATATAATATTAAATTGTGTTAAATATGTTAAATATGTGATAAATGAGTAATCTTCCATTTTTTCTCCAATTCCTGCCACATTCCAGGATAATATCCTGGTCTCAGTTGTACTCCACGCCTGTATTTTTTATTATTCTTCTCTATCTCTTGTCAATTCTCATCATAATCCTGTAATACTTGAAATATGTTACTTGTCTTTATTAGATTTAACCACTGATCATCGTTTTACTCCTTCCATTCTTTACCATTTACTTTCCTTTCGCCCCTTGAGTATATATCTGCATGATCAAGTCTATCTGTTTTAGTCAGAAGATAGTTATCATCTTAGTTTTTCATCCAGATGGTTATTTGACCATCTCTTTCCCATCTTTTGGCTTTTAAAATCCCTTTATTAAGATCTTTTTTGTCCCTTAGTAAGTTCTGAAACAGGTCCGTTACTTTTAGTCTGACGGTATACTTAGATTCATTTAGAAAGCTCCCTAATCTGAAAATTGAAATCATATAGTCATTATCCTTCTTTTTAAAATTGTGTCTAGCTTTATAATATTCTGGAAAGATTGTGCTAATTCCAGTTACATTATTCAATTAAAATCCCAACTCTCTCATTTTTTTCCTTTTGATTTTCTAGTGCTTTTAGCACATAGTATTGGTCAGACAATAGTAAGACCAGTTCTTCATCAAGCAGTGGTCTTATTACACTCATACTGGTTATAAGTCTATCCATTCCTCCTTCACCATTACATACAGACCTCAATAGATGTTTCAAATGAGTATTAAGTTTTATTTTAGTCTCTTCTGGCATGATTTGTATTTTAAAGATTGGCAGAACAAAATCCGTCTCAATGGTTCTTACCAAAAAATCTTTAAGTGTATTATCTGTCCCATTTATTTCCTCTCTTTCATTACTTGGTTTACTACTAAGATCTTTAATATCCATACTTCCATCTCTACTAGTTATTTTATCTTCCATATGGATCACTTTCTTTCGTTGAGGTTTCATTTCCTTTTTTTTCTTTTTGCTTTTAACTTTTTCATCCTTTACCTTGCCTTTTCCTTTTTCTTTAACTGTTTTTTGACTGTTGTACTTTCCCTTTAATGAGTTCTCCTCATTTACCCTCTCCTTCTCAATTGTTTGTTATGCTTCTTTCTCCAGATTTTCTTTTACTTGATCTTCAGCTCCTCTGTGTTTCCTATTATTCATATCCATATCCCCATATTTTCTCTTTTCTTCCCTAAGGGCTTTTTTAATTTGTTTGCTTCTTTATTCAGTTTATCCTTCATGATCCTTTCTTTTTCCCTTATTTTCTGTAACCTTCCTTTTTCCCAAATCTCTGTGTTCTCAGCTTTAATTTCTTCCAGGATGGAATTAGATTCTTCGTAATCACTAGGCAACATCACCAACTCTGAGCCCTGTTCATGTTCTCCCTGTTCCACTAATTCAATCATCATAGAATCAAATGTATTCAATCTATCCTCTACCATCTGTTCATTCTCCAGTTTGATATCACTTACTTCAGTTACCTCACTTTGTGGTTCTAAGTCACTGTTTATTATAATCTGTTCTTGCTCTAACATCACAGAGTCATCCTGGTACAGTTTACTATAAATATCATATATTCTTCTTTTATTATCAATATATATTCCTTTCATAAAGGATAAGTCCTGTTTAACTGTTGTTAACTGCTCAAAAATCAGTACATGAGTTGTTTGAGAGTTTCAGAAGGCTTTTGCACATTCCCTTGTTAGCATCTCCACCTGTAGAGAGTCATCAGGTTCTGGACTCATATATATATATATATATATATATATATATATATCCATTATCTATATATAGAGTTTCATTATCTCTTGACCAGATTGCCTCACTAAATCTTGGTCTAAATTTTTTTTATCAATTTGCTCATATACTTATTTGTGTCCGTATTATATGAATCTTTAACCTCTTGTTTTAATAGATCAATTCTTGTATTTTTTTGTCCTATTCTTTGATTTGTTTGGATAGTTTCCCTTATACTTTCTATTGTCCTTGTGACTTCATTATTAATTACTTTAATTAAATCTGTGTTATGTGTTACAATTGAGTCCTCTGTTTCCCCTGTTTCCCTGCTGTTCATCCCCTGATGGGTATTGCCCATAATTAATCTATTTTGACCTCATTTTTGCCACATATCGCTAATAGATGTCTGCTTCAGTTTAGGTTCTGGACTAACATTTCTCACCTGTTCCCCACTGCCTTTCTCCAGTGTTACTGTAGGGTCCAAATCTGGTAATTTAAGTAATTCCTTTTTCTCTATCTCAGTCTTAATCTCAGGGATAGTCCCTCTGCTATCATCCTTATTTGTTTGTTTCATTTTCTTAACTTTCATTCTTTTAGGGTTGTTCATCATACAAACTTTACCACTCCTTGTTCTCATTGATGTTATACTATTCCCCAATATCAAACTCTCTATTACAAATTCGCTAATTCACTAATTCACATACTTCACACAATTAGTTCTCAAATTATAAAAAAAATCAGCAAATCAATTAATCAAATCAAAAAGCTTTAGAACAAGCTAACAATCTAAATTATTAGCCTATTCCTAAGATTCACTAAACAATGCACTTTAAATAGGGTATGTAGGTCATAGATCTTAAGGACCCTTATAAGTTAAGTATGTCCTTTCTAAGAAATTAAAGTTCCGTACTAAAAATGTAACTTAAACGAAACAGTATCTTATTAAGGTCCTTATGCTATTTTATAGCTGTTCAAAGCTCTAGATGGTTTCACGGTGTTCAAAACAGTTAAATTAGTCCAATTTAGACCAAAAAGTCTAAAAATATAGCAATTTATTATAAGCTATAAAGAATGTTACTGACATTGTCCTGATAGATGCAGTCTCCAGTGTCCCCAGGTTCTTAGTCCACTCTTTCAAATCCAAATTCCAGCAGGTCCTACTATAGGTGTCTTGAAATAATTTTCTGATCTCCAGCAGTATTTTCAGCAGTATCTGAATGTCTTTTTTATACAATATAAGGCCTTTAATTGGGTCACCAAACTTCCACTCCCCAATCTTGCCCTCGCTGGTAACTCTAAAAGTTAAACAATCAGCCAAAAATATACTGAGTTTGCACTGTTCAAGATATCAGTAGAAAAAAATTTGCTCACTTCCAAAGTAGCTCAATCAGTATAATGAACAAAGCTCACAACAATATAAATTCAAGGACTGAAACCCCCTTATTAAAAATGCACAATAAATTGGGATGCTAGGTTACTAAATTACTAAATAGCTAGACCACGAAATTACTAAATTGCTGGGATATATCAAAATATAAATAAAAAATAATAAATAAAGTAACAGAAAAGTGAAAGTGCATAAGAACTCTTAAGATGTAGCTCTATTTAGGGAAAAAAGAACTTACAGTGCTTCCGATTTCATTTTGTCTCTATTAGGCAGGGTTCTAAGGTTTGGCACTCTCTCTGTTGCCTGTGTAATCCCTTTGTTTCACCCCAATCCTCTCTTCTGGTCTTTTCGAGCTGCACGTTCAAGTGCATTCAAATGCTCAGAAAGTTCTTACAAGCTTTACTGTCACACAAAAAAATGGGCGTAGAGTTGTCACTTAGTTATTTAATACTGATTTCTACCTTCTGCTTTCTTAAGCAGTACACTAAGTGTCAAGAGCTAAAATAACCAGGCACAATAGCTTGCTTGTAAAAAATAAAACATAGAGTTCATCTGGCTAATAACTACCATATCAGTGTTTTCTAGAAATGACGATCTAACTCCTGAATGCCACTCATGCGCACTAAGAGACCCAGAGCAAAAGCAGGTGTATCTCCACAACCAATCATAGATTTAAGATAATTAACTGTGAAGTCTACACAAATCCAAAACATAATAGCTCCCACTCTCTGTTAATGAGTTAAAAGGACAAAGCTAATTTCTGTGATTTAAGGGAGTGGGGCATATACGAGGCATACTCAATTGCACGAGTGTATCTAAAATCCAACTCAGGTCTGCTAGCAATCAACTAATCAGCTAGTATCAATTGATTATCTGCCTCTACAAATCTTCACTCAACAATAGAAAATTAGAAGGAGCCCACGGAAGCAAACAGAGGCGACCTTGATCTGTTAGGACAAATGGTCAAATAGTTAAACAAAAAGCACCTGCGAATGCCCAAATAATCAAGCCTTTCTAAAAGCCCAATTAATTACTTGTTTACTTTATCAACATCCTCACTCCTCTGAGCTTCTGAGTTTAAACATCCTGAGTCTCTATTATTACTCTTTGATGTTATCCCTATATTAGTTTACCCATGTATCTTCCCTCTGAACCCAAGTTTGTCCTTACCATTTAGCCTTGATATTTTCCTCCTTCCCTTTTTCTTTGTTCAAAAACCTCAAAGCCCAACTCATCAGCCCAGCCCCTTCCTCCCCAGTCTACAAATTGCACAACAAAAAGCTGTAGATCAACTCTGATCACACTGATAAATTTTGCCACGATCCACTGGACCTGTGCGCTTTTATGCTCCCAAAATAAACCCAAAAGGGAGCTAAAGGAGCTAAGGGGTGGCTGAGAGTATTAAAAAAGAAAATTTAGCTGTGCTGATGCCCTTAGGGGCCACAATAATATACAATAACACACAAATGTTTCAGATATAAAATTCAGTTATCTCCACTAGTTAAATCAGTTCAAGTCTCTCATCTAGGTAGCAGAGTAATAGAGCTGCACTAGGCACAGCTATCTATACAGTACAGCATACAGTCCAGGCAGCTAGCAGCTTTAACATGATCCTGAGACAGTCCTGCAACAATCCTGCAGCAGATTCCATTATTTTGATACTGCTGGCTTTCCTTTCTGTTTTTTGTCCACCTGCCCAATGTCTTCTTTCTCTCTGACCCTCTGCAGGGTCTCCACCCTAGGCAATATCAGCTCATCCACCACAAGGACTCTGATTCACCAAGCTTGGGATGGGGGGGGGATTAGAGAGAAAAAGAAAACAACAGAAAACTAAGGGCAAAAAAATTTGGACTGGAAAGAGCAGTCATGTTATAAAAATTGATGAGGTAACATTGGCATATCTGTTCTAAAATAAAAATAAGCCTCTCACTGCTCCTACTCATGCAGCTCCTTAGCCTACATCCAAGTCAAGCAAATCAGGGTGCATCATTAGGATTAAGTATTTTTGTGGTTTTCATCTACAACTGTTGCAGTTAATGTCTCTACTTAGTCCAAAAACTGAATTCAAGGCATCTAGTTGAAAACTCCACTTGGTCTTAACTTGTTCCATCAGTGTTTTAAAATCATAACCTCTTTCTGACTGACGAGCGACTTCGGGACCCCAAAACTGAAGCAAGGCACCTGTGTGGCCTACTTCTAAAAAATGTTCTGATACTGGTGTAGAGGTTCTATTTCTGATATTTGATTTATGCTGCTGTGTCCTCTGTTTTAATGTATGGGTGGTTTCTCCAACATGCATTGTATCACATGGACACTGCAAGATCTAAAAACCTCCCACAGTGTCACATGTGATAAACTGTCTTATTGGGTATTCCTTGTTGGTATAAGGGTGTTTAAAGATAGTTTTTTATTCATGTGTCCACAGATGGAACAACATCCACATGGTACAATGCCAGGGCTAAGGGAACCCAATAAAAGTTGTGTGCCTTCCTTTTGTCTGCCCTGTGGATGTACTGTTTAAATCAATTCATCCTTAAGGGTTTCAACCTTTTTTACTGCCACTAACAGTGCTCTAGTGAATATGTTGTAATTTTCTTTATAGTTTTTCAATATTTGCCAATGATTGTTTACACTTTTTTCTGATTTCCTTCAATTTGTGATTTTTTCTGACACTAAAGACAATCATGGGCTCTGTTCCAGTGCCCCTGGTTCTCTGTAAAAAATAATCTTGTGGCAATCCTTCTATTTGTCTCTCTGCCCTGATAAGTGTTCTGTTGCTTCATCCTCTATTTCTAAATCTGAAGATAGCTTGCTCTACTTCCCTGTTACTATCTTCATTCATTGTACAATTTGTACAAATCCTTAATAATTGCGAATAAGGGATACTCTGAATCAGTTTCTCAGAATGAAAACTGAGCATTCAGAATGGTGTTTCTAGCAGTTTCTTTTCTGTATAAAGTAATAATGAGAACTTGACCACCATACTTAACTAATACAGCCACATATGGGATTTCTTCCCTTCCAGAGTTGATTGTGAACTGCATGTGTGGTGAGCATGTATTTCAGTAATCAAAATAGTGTTCTAATTCTGTATTACTTCCTGTCCATATCAAAAACAAATCATCTATGTATCTTTTAAAAATGTTTGAGATATGCATGAAAAGGATCTGTCTCACTTTTATGCATGTACAGTATCTGTTTTCTTGTGCGCTCATAAAGGCATTAGCATAGCTGGGAGCCATGGTTAAATAAATGGCTGTACCACATTTTTTTTATAAATAGTTTTGCTCAAACGTAAAATAAATTTTATCAAGATAAAGTCTGCCAGCAATGCTAATGTTCTTGTCTGTGGATGTCCAGAGGGGTCTCTGGCATGCAGTAGGGTGCTCATTGCATCAACCTCTTCATCATGTGGTATTGATGTGTATAGATCAGAGACATTAAGGGTAACCAAAGTAGCATGCCCTCATTCTTCTTCACTCAGCACAACATTTTATATAATGCTAATGAAATTAGTGTCCTTGACATACGTAGAAATGTTTTCTACTAATGGTTGGAGGTGATAATTTATGTAGTTAGAAATAGAGAAAGATCTGGAAGGGGACAGGATCAGTTGTGTTCCAGGACAGTAGCTACTGCTTGTTGTTTTCACAGGGTTCTTGTGGATTTTACTTGGTAGAAGGTTAGTTCTTTTCTTTCTTTCTTCTAAGGGGCTAGCAGGGTATTGTTTTGGGGGCTGCTGGAAGTTTGAAAACTAGTTTGGTGGCTGTAAGTGGGCTCATTTTGTGGATGTTTCACTGTGTAACAGGCTGTGCTGGTGGAGGCCTAGTTCTTCTGATTTAAAACCTATTTGGTGGGATTTGCTTGGAGATGGTTATTTAAATTGGAGACCTATATCTGTTAATTTCAACCCTATTTTGATGTGTTGTTAGTGAAGCTGATTAAATTGAAGACCTGTTTCCTTTGGCAGCAAACATATTTGGGGGGCTTTAAGTTGAATTTTGATTCCTTTTTGCTGACTCCACTAGCTGCAAAGGTTAGTGCATAGTGGGGGAAGGGTGTTAATGGTCTGCCAGGTCTCACTCAGCCAATTGACTGGAGGCAGAGCTGAATCAGGTTTGAGGTGTTAGCTGCTTTGTCTTCTCAGAAAGAACTGGAAGGGGACAGGATCAGTTGTGTTCCAGGACAGTAGCTGCTGCTTGTTGTTTCTACAGGGTTCTTGTGGATTTTACTTGGTAGAAGGTTAGTTCTTTCTTCTTTCTTCTAAGGGCTAGCAGGGTATTGTTTTGGGGACTGCTGGAAGTTTGAAAACTAGTTTGGTGGCTGTAAGTGGGCTCATTTTGTGGATGTTTCACTGTGTAACAGGCTGCGCTGGTGGAGGCCTATTTCTTCTGATTTAAAACCTATTTGGTGGGATTTGCTTGGGGCTGGTTCTTTGGCTGCTGGGCTTGGAGGGGAGACACAGGGCTGATACACTCTCTCTCAGTCAGGTGTCTGCCCAAGACCCGCCCTCCCCACCCCTCCCTCCCCAGAATTCTGCTAATTTATAGGGGAACACCTGCCCTGCAATTTGAGGAAGGCTGCAGGTGCAGCTCATGTATAGTATTAGCCACCGGGGTGGATTTAAAGGCTGGGAGAGAGGAGCTTAGGGGTTGTTCATTTCCTTATAAGTTTAATGTGTTGTACTGCACCTAGTAACAGGGTTACTGGTGTACAGTGGACTGTCTCTAAGATTAGTGGGTGACCTGATTAGCAGTAGGGTGTATCTTGGACTAAGGGGGAACCTAGTGGCTCACCCAAGGAAACCTATTTGGAAGGGGATGGAACCACATGTCATTAGGGCCGGCATCTTTGAGAGGGCGGTGGGGTGCACAGGGTGTGGAGCAGCCATGATACTGGACTGGGCTTGGAAACTCAGTGGTTGCCCAGTGTGCTACCAGCTGGCACAGCTTATGGAGGAGGTTGCGGGGATTAGGAGACAGCTGGGGGAAGGAGGGTGGTATGGTTGGGGAAGGGGGCTGGGGATCTCCCACGCAGTTGCACCAAGCCCTGAGGGTGGGGGCATAGGGAAAGGAGTGCAGGAGAATACTCAGGGGTCACATAGGGACCCTGGCAGAGGGGGTCCAAAAGGACACTACCAAGGAAGCAGGCAGGTAACTGGGGACCCTCACAAAGGAGGGACAGAGGGACAACATTCTCAGGGAAGTAGGAAGATGGCCAGGGCTGGACAGAAGGAAGCAAGGTGGGGAGGTGGAGCAGACCTTACACTCAGTAACTGCATCAAATCTCTTCTTCTGCTCGAGGATGAGGGGGGTGATGTAGCCAAGACAGGGGTGGTTAGAGATGGAAAGGGAGTGAGGGGCAGGAGGCAGGGGCCAGATAGCAGGAAGAAGAGGGGACCTGGAATGCAGAAAAATGGGGGGAGCAGTGAATCAGAGCAGGAGGGGCAGGGGGAAGAGGGAGGAAAGTGCAAGGAGAAGGACCAGTTGGGAGGAAAGGTAAAGGAGAAGGACCAGAAGTACAAGGAGGATTCAGTAAAGGGAGCTGAGGGTTTAGGCCAGGGGAGCACGACAAGCAAGGAGGAACTAAATGGAGACAGGAAGGAAGGGAGGACGAGCCAGGCTAGTTTAGCAGATGGGGGAGAAGGAACAGTCACGAGCAGTGAGGGGGGAATTAGCAAGGTACAGAAGGATACTCAGGAGGAGGAGAGGCATAGGATTGGAGGGGAGGGGGTGGCCATGGTAAATAAGGAGGGGGTGGCATGTGGCACCCAGATAGGGGGAGGAACAAGGAGCCGGCTGGGTGGAGGGGCCGTAGAAAGGATGAGGGACATGGAAGGGGAATGGAGGAAAAGGAGCGGTCAGAGTGCTCCTGTTGGGGGATTCTATGATCAGGGGTATCAAATGGGATAGGGAGGGAGAAGCCTGGCCAGTTAGAACAAGATGCTTCCCTGGACTAATGGTGCACAGGGCTAAGCATGAGGTATATCAGCTGGCGGATGATTGTAGGTTCCCTGGACATACTGGTCCACCTGGTACAAAATGACATTGAGGGAAATAGAGAGCTAGAGATACAGGCAAGATTCAGGAGCTTGCCAGGTCTGTCATGACATAGGATGCACTGTTTCCTTCTCAGAAATCCTGCCGTGCCAAGGCTAGTGGAGAACACAAAAGGAAGATTAGGAGATAACCCAGTGGCTCAGGGAGTGGTGTGAGGCCAGAGGGTATGGGTTGGTGGGGGATTGGGGGGAGACCTGGGAGGATAAGGAGCTGTATGCTAGAGATAGACTCCATTTCAATTTGGAGGGGAGGGGAATCCTTAAGTTGAAAATAGAGGGGTTCATTGGTGAAAGTGGGGTTTAAACTTGTGAAGGGGGAGGGATGGGAGAAAAGGCTGTCAAGGGGGTGCTGATAAAGGAGGGACTCTGTCTCCACCCCCATGGGAGCTGGAGGATTGCGGGAAAAGGCCAACTGGTGAAGTGCAGACCAGGGGAAAACAGAATCCCCATGGGAACACGAGCAGGGGAAATGGAACTATAGGGAAAGGGTGGAAGGTAGTTCTGCTAAATGCCAGGAGCTTGGGCAATAAAATGCCTGAGCTCCAGGTGATGCTAACTGAGGGAGCAGTGGATGTGGCGGCGGTCACTGAGACTTGGGCCACTGCAGGACATGACTGAGACCTGAACCTGGAGGGTTACACTATGTTCAGGAAGGACAGGGAGGAGGGGTAGCAATGATAGTCAAAAACTACATTGGCATAGGGGGAGTAGAGGAGGCGGAGGGAACTGTGGAGGCGATTTGGGTCACCTTGATAACAAGGGGGGGCAAGAGAGTAAAAATAGGAGTGGTGTATAGACCCCCTGCCCTGGTGGAGGAGCTGAGGACAGTCTGGCGAGATGTTGGGAGACACTGCAGACTGGGCAGAGGAACGGTGGTGGTGTTGGGGGACTTAAACATGCCAGGAACAGACTGGGAGACTATGACATCCTCTGTGACCAGGGAACAGAGGTTGTTGGATGTCTTTCAAGACGCGTTCCTAACTCAGCAGGTGAGGGAACCGACCAGGGAGGCATGGGTACTGGATGTGGTCCTGGCAGACAGTGACCAGATTGGGGGTCTGGAGGTAAGGGACCCATTGGCGGGGAGTGACCATGCCACGGTCTGGTTCTGCCTGGACCTAGGAGGGGTAGAAGGCTGCACCAAGACGGAAGTAACCAACCTCAGGGGGCCGGATTTTAAGGAAATGGGAAGGATCCTTAAGGAGCATTTGGATGGGATTGGGTCAGACATGGACGCTGATAGTAGGTGGCAAATCATCAGAAGAGGGGTACAGGATGCTACCAGCACCTGTGCAAGAGTAAGACGAAAATGCAGAAGGGCCCAAAAACCCTGCTGGTGGACCAGGGAGGTCCAGGAGGTGGTGCGGGGAAAGAAGGCAGCCTATAAGCAATTCAAGTGCTCAAGGAGTGAAAGGGATCGAGGGGAGTACAAGCTGATGGCTAGAAGGGCCACTAGGGTGGTGAGGGTGGCTAAGGCAAGGAAGGAGCAGAACCTGGCCAGGGAAATTAGGAGAGGGAACAAGGGGTTCTTTAGATACATTGGGGAAAAACGAAGGGTGAAGGGGCAGATTAGCAGGATTAAATCGGGGAGAGATGGGCACAAGACCCGGGGAGCAGGCTGAGGTACTTAAATGAGTACTTCACCTCAGTTTTCACAAAGGAAAATGGGGTGCTGTATCATACATGGAGGAGACAGAGATAATGAGGGGGGGGACCTCACTGATCGGCGGGTCTGGGGAGAGGGGAGGCATCACTGGCAGGAGGGGGGAGGGCTAAGCAGGGAGAAGAGGTACTGGAAGTGGAAATCACAGCAGAGAGAGTGAGGGAAGCCCTCAGCTCCCTTAAGATGGAGAAAGCACTGGGCTGGATAAATTACATCCCAGAGTGCTGAAGGAACTTATGGATGTCCTGGAGAAACCCCTGGCGGAGCTTTCACCATCTCTCTGAGGACAGGGTGGGTGCCCTGGACTGGAAGGTGGCGACATAGTGCCCATCCACAAGGGGGATCAAGGAGGTAGGGAACTGCAGGCCTGTCAGCTTGACATCGGTGGTGGGCAAGGTGATGGAGGGCATTGTCAAGGAGAGGCTGGGGGATCTCGATAAGTCAGGTGCCTGGACGATAGACAGCATGGATTCATCCGGAAAATCGTGGTCAGACAAAAACCTGGTGGAGTTCTATGACTGGGTGACGAGTGCCTTGGACCTGCAGACCAGTGGACGTTCTCTTTCAGGACTTCAGCAAGGCATTTGACTCTGTTCCTCACGTGGCCTGTTGGATAAGCTGGGAGAAATGGGGGTGGGGAACCAGTTGATCAGATGGATAGGCAATTGGCTCCAGGACCGGACCCAGAGGGTCTAGAGGTGGGATAGTCTCATCCCCAAGGAGGGGTCATTAGTGGGTCCCACAGGATCAGTCCTGGGCCCTTCTGTTCAATGCCTACGCCTCTGACATAAGGACAGGAATCAGGAGTGAGATGAGTCTCTTTGTGGATGACTCGAAACTGGGGGCGGTGGTGGATGGGGAGGAGGGAGGGTGGCCCACAGGGGACCTGGAGGCTCTGGAAAGATGGTCTAGAAAGTGGGAAGCTGAGGTTCAATGCTGGGAAATGCAAGGTACTCCACCTGGGAGCCAGAAACCCGAGCCAAGTGTACACCCTGGAGGGGGAATGCTACAAGTCTCAATGGCTGAGAGGGACCTTGGGGTGGTGGTGGATGTAAAGATGAACAACTCTGAGACTTGTAGGAGGGCAGCAGCCAAGGCCAACAGGATGCTGGGATGCATCGTTAGGGGGATCACCTCCAGAAGGAGGGAAGTGATACTCCCTCTGTATAACTGCTTGGTCAGGCCGCACCTTGAGTACTGCATGCAGTTTTGGAGGCCACACTTAAAGAGGGACATTAACCTCCTGGAGAGGGTCCAGAGGAGGGCAACCAAATGATTTGGGGCTTGGGGACAGGACCTATGAGGAGAGGCTCAAGAGCTAAATATGTACACATTGGAAGAGAGAAGGGACCGGGGACATGATAGAGGTCTTCAGGCAATGAAGAGGGTAAATAGGGAAGAACAGTCAGGGTGCTTGAAGGAAGGAGGAGGGGCCACTAGAGGGCATGGGTGGAAGCTGGAGGGGAAGATTCAGGGAGAAAGGAGGAGGTGCTGCTTCACTGAGAGGGTGGTGGAGCCATGGAATGCACTGCCTAGTGGGCTGGTGGAGGCAGAGACAGTGGAGGGGTTCAAGAGGGGGTGGGACAGGTACAGGGGAAGGGTTCTGGAAGTAAAATCCAATGCAGCAAGAATATCCGGAACTGGGAAGGGAGAAGCCAGAGAAGGCGAGGGGGGCTGCAAGGTCAGCAACCAGGGTGGGGGCTGACCAAACGAGCAGACACGAAAGACCGTTAGGCCTATTCTGCTGGCATTTTAGTATGTTAGTATGTTAGGTTCAAATAAACTGCCTATGCCTAAAACTATTGGCCTGAGGGATCTGTCATGCTTTTATGAATCTTTGGTATGGAATAAAAAACTGGTATTCGGGGAAATGTGGGGGTTAAAAAATCTCCTTCCCATGGTTTCATACTGATTGTCAGAACCAGTTCATGTAGTAAAGAATCTAACTCTCTTTTGAGTGTCCCTGTAGGGTCTCCTGTTTGTCTGACATAGTTTCTGGGGTCATCCAGTAGCTTCACACACACATTTCTGTAGTACTAATAATCTATAATAATGATCCCACCCCCTTTGTCTGATGGTTTGGTAATTATACTCTGGTCATCCTTTAAAGCATTGAGGGCCCTTCTTTCTGCATGACTTAGATTGTTTCTAGTGGGTTCTCTGTGTGCCTCTGTTCTAAAGAGGTTTTGTATCTCTGTTCTCACTGTTTTAATATATGTTTCTACCACTGGCTTGAATTCAGTTGGTGGATTAAATTCAGATTTGATCTGCAGCGCTTTGGATAAATCTCTCTTATAATGGTCTCCCTGTATGAGCTCATCTTTAAAGTAGTCTGTAGTCTGATGGTTCTAATAAAATATTGCATATCACATTCTAAGTCAAAAAAATTAAGACTACTGGAAGATGCACATAATAGCCCCCTAGACAATACCAGTGATTCCTCTCTGGTCAGAATTCTTTTACTCAGGTTAAATATGTTTACTGCAGCTTGTTTCACCTGTACCATTAGCTGCCTTCAAAAATCTTATCCAACAATTATTTATGGAGTCCTGCAACTGCTTCCGGCACTGAATCTCTGACTTTCCCTCCTACCTGTCTGTCACCTCCCCCTACAAATGGCACATTTTCATCCCATACCCTTCCCTTTACCCTTAGACCTACTGTGCCTAATGCAGCTATAACAATCCTGAAGGTATTACAATTGCCCCCTCCCACTCCTCCTAACCTCTCCTCCCTCCACTATCCTTGGCGCATCCTGTGCCCTCAGTGCCCTTGCTTTATAGTCTTCTCCTAGGCCATGTAATGCTTTGCTGATCTAGACCTCATCCAATGTAAT
Source organism: Neoceratodus forsteri (assembly GCA_016271365.2). Classification (NCBI taxonomy): domain Eukaryota; kingdom Metazoa; phylum Chordata; order Ceratodontiformes; family Ceratodontidae; genus Neoceratodus; species Neoceratodus forsteri. Next base: position 1,747,318,163 of record CM057449.1, read on the forward strand.
ATTGTACTCTACTGTCTATCACAGACCTGCCTTGCACAGAACCCGCACATAGCAATATGCTGACTGCCTTTGGTACCACGCCTGTAAATTATGCTGCCTTGTACTGTTCTCAGTGTCAAGTCTTACATTGTTATTTGTAATTTATTTGTAAATTATTGTTCACCACTGTGCCAAACCACGCCATTCTCACTTGTAATGACTGTACATAGGCTGCTAGTGTTACTACGCCTACGCCAAATTGTTGTATTGTAACTTGTTGTTGTTATTGTTTAAACTACCAGGTCCATCTTGTAAATGAATCCCTACTCAATGGTGTTCCACCTGGCTAAATAAAGATACTGATTGATTGACTGACTGGTTGAAATATAGGGATCACCTCTACTATGGGTGCTGCTTGATGCGAGTGTTCCCCCTACCTCTGCCTGGGCATGTTCCTCCTCATCCTCTTGCCTGATCTGCATCCTCGTCTGGGATGCCTCTGGCCCAGGTGTAATATCTGGATTCTCTCTGTTGCATTTGTTTCTCTGTATGGGCTGGGCTGGGTGCTTCCTGATGTGGACCTTCCTGTTGAAAATAAGATGTTCTGCTTTCCTGTTGCTCCTGTGCATGTATGCGTGGTGGTCCATTACTAGCCCTCCGATAATTGTTGTCACTCTCTGAACCACTATCCTGTTGTCTGTAGGGATGAGAACGATACATCTTATCTGTAAATTTAGCATGTGTATACACCTTATAATCATTATAACCATTTCTATCCATTTGGAATTTTTTTTATGTTTTGTAGTTTAAGATTATTGTCATAGTCATTAATTTTTTTCTTAATTTGTTCCAATGTCTTGTTGAACTCCTCTAATTGCAACTTCATTTTTAAAGCCTCCTACTCCTGATTAAGTGTTTCTGCTATCCTCCCCCCCTTTCCTCAATTATAGCTTCTATAATGGCACACATTAGGTCTAAGGAACAGCTGGTTCAAATCCCATTCCAATTATTATCAAATTGAACTGATTTAATGCCAGTATTATGTTCAATATATACTGTTAATCCATTGGGGACCATATTGTGTGCCAGATATTGCCACAGGGGGTGAGTGCATGCCACTCACATCTACAATCTTTGAACTGCTGGTTTTCTACTTTTTGTGCCATATGTTTAGTGTTATCTGAAATAGAGGTGTTAAAATCCCGATCACCCTTAATCTGTCCTAGGAGCCTCTCTTTTTCTGCTTCTGTAAATGTTGTAAATTTGTATTTGGAGTTAGCACTACCTCCTATTTCACTAAATGCATCCATAATACAAGAAAATGTATTTCACAAAAGATTGTATAAGTACCCCTACACAGTGTAATATAAATATGCAGTACAGCAATGATATGTACCAACAATGCTGAAAAGGAAAATGAGTCCAGAAACTTGTCAGTGCTGTAGGGTATCCCAAATTTTCTAAACAAAGTTCTTATAAATGTTCCCAATGGGCATCTAAGTTCATGTAAATTAGTATAAAGTCCAACATCTATGGGATGTGATACCGTATATAACCGACATCACCAACTCTTCAACTTTCAGATTCTCTGGAAAACTCCACTAGGGTCCCACAGGAAATGAACTGTTAAGTGAAGTTCAGTTGCCATCCCCTATGTGCAGGTATAAGAAGAATTCAACCAAAGGGAGTGGAGGGCACTCTAAATGAGGGCAGACGAGAAGTTCCTTCACTGGTGCTGTTCTTTTTAGTTTTTGTTGTATAAATAGGCCATAATCTCAATGGTTCACATATATTTTATAAGCTTCCTCAGGAGAATGCCTTATACCCTATGGATAATATATAAAAAGTAATGTAATTATCCATCCTTTCCAAATGGAATAATAGTACAATAAGTCAAACATAAAGTTTGTGAACTCACTCTCTCAATTGTCTGCAAGTGCATTCATTGAATACCCAGCACTACAGTATATTACATTTTATTGTTCCTAAATAGATAAACCAAGAAAAAGAAAAAACAATTACTGTAAAATTATTACCCATTCTAAATGCATTATTGCATGTAATAGCATTTCATTAACATGTACAAGTTGAAACACAAATACATTTATCTACCAATTCTGAAATCACAATGCTTATATTATTGAGTTTTTATTGCCAATCAAAAAAGTAACTGAAATAAATCACTACAATCTACTCCTCTGTGCCACCTCTCTTATGCCAAGAAACATAACATTTCTATAATTATTGCAATTATCTTATTGCTGCTTTCATGCTTTTAAGATGTACATATGTCTCTATATGAATAATAGTAGCTGAATTTCAAAAGTAATTTCTTTAAGAGAACTGTTACCATAGGTTGGCAATGCTTTGTGTACATGTGCAGCATGGAAAATTTAATGTTAATCTTGCCCCTTAATTAGGTTACTGTCTGAAAATAAAGTGATGGTATTTCAAACAATTGCAACAAATGGTAGACCACAACAGACTATCAGTTGCCCAAGCTGAAATTTCAAGCATTTGGATGTTTAAAATCTTAGTTTGTTGTGCTGCCAGGCATTATAAAACAGAACTTCTAAAATGCTTGCCATCCTCCAGTCCAGGTGTTGGGGGACTCCATACTCAAAGGGCTCAGATGGGGCTGCAACGGGGAGAGACACAGTCGGGTATGGGTGGAGTCTATACCAGGATTAAAGGCAGACAAGGCAGGACAGGCAATCCTAAGGTGTGTAAGGAGGGGTAGGAGGAAACCACACATAGTGGTACATGTGGGGACAAATGACTTAATGGGGGAAACAGTGGAGGTAACAACGGAGAGGACTGAGGAAGTGGGAAGGTTGTGTGAGGAGACTGGGGAGTCTGTGGCTTTCTCTGAGGTTCTCCCAGTACCTGTGCAAGCACAGTGAGAAAGGAGAGGATTAGGGTGTTGAACACATGGTTGGTAGAATGATGTCAAACTAAGGGATATGGGGTTATGGGTGGCTGGGGCAGTACCTGGGATAATAACAATCTGTTTGCAAGGGATAGGCTGCACCTGAGTGGGGAAGGGAAGGAGGTATTAAAGCAAAGATTGGGGAGGTATATTGCAACAAAGGTAGATTTAAACTAGACGGGGGGTGGCAAGTGGACAGCAGGTAGGTAGGGATCCGATAGAGTGGAGTCACAGCCTACCCCCCCCTCCCAGTTTGCAGGGAAGGACTCAGGATGGCCGAAAAAGGAAGGAGTAGAAGGAAGGAAATGGAGGCCAATGAAGGGAAGGAGGCAGGATGGAGGGTGGTTTCACTGAATGCAAGAAGCTTAGGCAACAAATCAGTTGAGCTACGGGCACTCTTAGCGGTGCAGAGGGTGGATATTGCAGTTGTCACAGAAACGTGGGCAACTGAGCACTGGGACTGGGAATTGGTAATCCCAGGATACAAATTATACAGGAAGGACCATAAGGAAGGGAGGGAAGGGCAGTGGGGTGGCAGTCTATGTGAGGGATGGGATCAAATGCACAAGGGACGTGGGGGAAGAAAGGAAAACAGAGGCAATCTGGCTGCAGCTCCTAGACTCAAGGGGTAGGAAACTGAGGTTTGTTGTGGTATACAGGCCACTGTCCCAGTCTGAGGAGCTTGACAGGGAATTAACAGGACAAATCAGAAAGGTATGTAGAAAAGGGAAGGTGGTCATCGTGGGGGATTTCAACTTGCCAGGGGCTGACTGGAGCATTCTGGTCACCTCCAGTGCTAAGGAGCAAGTGCTGCTGGCTGCAATCCAGGAGGGTCTTCTGACACAGTTGGTTAGTGTACCTACTAGGCTAAAGAACACTTTAGATCTGGTGTTATTGAATGGGGAGACAGGGAAATAAATGTGAAGGACCCACTAGCCGACAGTGATCACCAAACAGTGTGGTTTAATATCATGATGTGCGGGGAGCCAGAGAAATCAGTTACTCAGGTGGTAAACTTCAGGGGGGCAGACTTTGGGAGGATGCAGGAAGTGCTGAAAGGGAAACTAGAGGGCATAAGGCAGGAGATGGATGCAGAGCAGAAATGGGATATTATTAAATGGAGGATTACAGAGGCAACAGAAGCCTGTACCAAGACACAGAGTAAGAGAAACAGAGCAAGAAAACCATGCTGGTTGAACAGCAAGGTAGTGGAAGTGGTGAGAGCAAAACGAGAGGTGCACCAGAGGTACAGGAGGATGGGGAAGGAAGTGGACAGGGAGGAATATGCAAGATGGTCCAGGGAGGTGACCAGAAAAGTGAGAGAAGCCAAGGCCCAGAAGGAGCTGAGATTAGCGCAGGGAATTAATGTGGGGGAGAAAGACTTTTTCAGATACATCAGGGAGAAAAGGAAATGCAAGGAGACAATAATGAGGATAACAAGGGGTGAGGAGTGGAAAGAAAAGGGGGAGGTGCAGGCAGACACACTGAATAAATACTTTTGCTTATGTTCATGGAAGAAAAGAGGGGGATTGCTACCACCATGGGCTGGGAGGGTGGGGCAGGGGAGATGAGGCAACAGATGGAAGAATTGGGGCAAGTAGAGTCATAGAGGGACTGAGGACACAGAAGGTAGACAAGGCACCAGGGCCAGATTGTATCCACCCCAGAGTGCTGAGGAAGATGGCGATGGTGTTGGCCAAGCCGCTGGCGGATCTGTACAGCACCTCACTGGAGTCGAGATGTGTGCCACTGGACTGGAGGATGGCACATGTAGTGTATTTACACAAGCGTGGACCAAGGGATGAACCAGGTAATTATCACCCAGTAAGTCTCACCTCCATAATGTGCAAACTCATGGAAATAATACTAATGGAAAGACTGGTGTCATACCTGGAGGACAATGGCCTCCAGGATGTGAGGCAGCATGGGTTCATTTCAGGGAAGTCTTGTCAAACCAAACTCATACAATATTATGACTGGGTGACAGGTGAGCTGGATAAGGGTCATGCGGTGGATGTTCTTTACTTGGACTTCAGCAAGGCCTTTGATTCTGTGCCTCATGGGCGGCTTGGGCGGGAAGCTAACTGGTGCAGGGGTAGGGGCAAAAATGATGAACTGGATTACAAGCTGGCTGAGTGGGAGGCTGCAACAGGTGGTGGTGAGAAGGAAGCTCTCAACTCCAAAGTCGGTGGTGAGTGGGGTGCCACAGGGGTCTGTGTTGGGGCCAGTATGGTTTGGGCTCTTCATATCAGACATTGCACATGGGGTGGTGAGCAAGGTAAATCTGTTCACTGATGACACCAAAATCGGAGCAGTGGTGGATGGAGAAGAGGGATGGAAGCAGCTGCAGGGGGACCTAAGCAAGCTAGAGGAGTGGTCAGAGAGGTGGCAGCTGGGGTTCAATGCAAAGAAGTGTAAGATTATGCACTTTGGGGTGAAGAACCCAAGGAGAAAATACTGGCTGGGGCAGGGGGTTAAGCTGAGAATCACCGTGGAGGACAAGAACCTAGGGGTAATGATAACAGGGACCATGAACAACACTGCCCAGTGCAGGAGAGTGGCTGCAAAAGTGAACAAAATGCTGGGGTGCATAGCGAGGGGGGTTTCGTCCAGGCAAAGAGAGGTGATCTTGCCCCTCTACAGGTCACTGGTAAGGCCACACTTAGAGTATTGTGTGCAGTTTGGGAGGCCATACCTAAAGTGTGATATCAGGCTACTGGAGGGGGTGCAGAGGAGGGCAACAAAGGTGATGTGTGGAATGGAGGTGAGAGACTATGACAGCAGGCTGGGAGACCTGAATATGTACACCCTGGAGGATAGAAGGGACAGTGGGGACATGATCGAGACATTCAAGTATCTGAGGGGAATCAATAAGGATGGGGCAGATGTGGTCTTTAAGTTAAGGAGGGGGAAGGTCACCGGGAATGGCTAAGAACAGAGGGGGGAAGATTTAGGAAGGAAATGAGGAGACACTATTTCACAGAGAGGGTGGTAGCAAAATTGAACACCCTACCAGAATAGGTGGTATCATGTAAATCTGTGAACAGCTTCAAAAGGGCATGGGACAGGGAACAGGGGAGAGTGAGGGTGGGGGAGGTGGGGGTGGCAGCTGAAAACTAGGGGTGCTAGCTGCACACTTGAGCAGACTTAGGTAGACCGGGTGGTCTGTTTCTGCTGGCACATTTGTATGTTCGTAACACTGTATTAATGTTCAACACCTGTTAGTAACACCATTTTTTTCAATGCTTTCACTGAGTCTACTGTCATACAGTTATCTGCTCTGGTTATTTTTGTAATTTCTCAAAAGCATTTTAGAACTGTACAACAAACAGTGAACCACAACAAACTTTGAAATGGTTGTATTGAACTTTCTAAAGTATACTGAAACTAAGCTTCTGAAGCGATGTAATATTTTTTTTCCTTTTCAAAAGCTTGTGAGATAAATGAAAAATCATACTCTGAACCCCTACTTGATTTGTATATTTGCCAGGCGAATGCCAACCTCTAACTGCTCAAAATTGTTCTGAAAAATTTAAACGCTTTATCTAGTTGTCATCTCACTCTGATCTATGACATCATTCAGAGCAAGACAAATGATCAGTTTATAGTGTCCAAGGTGATGCAATGAATTTACAGTCATGCGCTCTGGAAGAAACAGCAGCTTTGAAAACGTTTCACCTTTTCTCGTATTTAAACTCTGCCCAAATCTCTGACAAATGGTCTCGAATGTAAAGAAGAGTGAATTAATATTTATGAGGATATAGTAAAATGTTATAAACTTTCTTTCTAAAAAAAACAATAGTGCTTATAAAAGAACTAGTGTTACATGACTGCAAACACTGTCTGGAGAGAAGGTGGTCCGTTTGGCAGTGGATGAATCAGTTTTCAATATTAAATGAAAAAAATGCTTCAACTAATAAAAATACAAAATAGAAAAGATATATAAGAAATATGAATACTTCTACTCTCTATTTGGTACATATTCTAATTAATTTATTATGGTACCTTGAGTTAATAAAGCAGAATATGGGCCACAAAAAAACAAAAAAAAGGCTGTGACCAGTGGCTTTAAGAATACACAACTGTTCCATTATACTCTGTACATCTGCTAATGTTTGTAACTATTAATTAGACAGAATGGAGACATAGAAACATAGAAGCTGATGGCAGATAAGGACCACAAGGCCCATCTGCCCATTTCTTTTTCTACCTTTTGAAAGTGCCATCGACTTTTGCTCTGTCAATGACCTATCTATTCATACTTATCTGTATTGCTCCCTAATGCCTATCCCATGCCTGTTTAAAGCCCTGCACTGTATTCATATCCACAACTTCCTGAGGTAGGCTGTTCCATTCATCCACCAGCCTTTCTGTGAAAAAGAACTTCATCACATTACCCCTCAATTGGCCTCCCTTTAATATAATGCTGTGTCCTCTTGTCCTGCTATTTTTCTTATATTGAAACATGTTCTACCCTCTATTAGGTAGATATTCTAAAGCGCTCAGCAGCTCCCTAAAGAAATAATATGTTATCTTAATACTGATGTATTTTACATGCCACAGGTTTACATCCAAATCAACCAAATCAGGGTGCATCATTAGGGTTAAGTATGTTTGTTAGTTTTCATCTACAACTGTTCCAGTTAATGTGGCTGTTGAGTCCAAAAACTTGATTCAAGGCATCTAGTTAAAATAGCCACTTGGTCTCAACCTGCTCCATCAGTTTTTTAAACTCACCACCTCTTTCTGGCTGATGAACGACTTCAAGACCCCAAAACCAAAGCGAGGCAGCTGTATGGCCTGCATCTAAAAAATTTTCTGGTGCTGGTGTAGAGGTTCTGTTTCTGATATTTGATTTATGCGTCCTGTATCCTTTGTTTTAACATGCAGGTTTTTACTCCAACATATATCATATCACTTGGACACTGCAGGATATAAACCACAGTGTCACATGTGAAAAATTGTCTTATTGGATATTTCTTGTTGGTATAAGGATGTTTAAAGATATTTTTTTTATTTATGTGTCCACAGACAGAACAACATCTGCATACTACCATGCCAGGGCTAAGTGGACCCAATAAAAGTTGTGTGCTTCCTTTTGTCTACCCCATGGATGTATTGTATGAACCAATTTATCCTTAAGGGTCTTAACCTTTTTTAATGCCACTAATAGTGGTCTAGTGAATATGTTGTGATATTCTGGATAGCTTTTCAGTATGTGCCAATGATTGTTTACAATTTTTCTGATTTTCTTTAATTTGTGATTTTTTTCTGACACTAAAGACAACCCTATTTTCTGTTTCAGTAACCCTGGTTCTCTGTAAAAAAATCTGACCAGGCTGGGTGACAAACTATCATCCATTTCATCTGGCATCTCCTTCTCTGAGATCCTGCCAGTCTGGGAGAGGGGGCAGATGGACAGAAGGTCAGAGAAGGGGAGAAAGGGGAGCTAAACAAGTGGCTCAAGGGCTGGTGCCAGGAAAAAGGACACAAATTTGTAGGAACATGGCAACAGTTTTGGGAGCGAATCTTTAAATTCGATGGACTGCATCTGACTAAGGAGGGAGTAAGTGCATTGGGGCAGAAGTTTGATGTCTTTGCAGAATATTTAAACTAGCAAATGGGGAGAGGGGTGCAGCACCCCATACTTCAAATAGGAAGAACACCCCTCCCCCCTCAGCTAGTGGTCAAACAGGAGTTTAGCATGTTTGTAGTTCATTTGCATCACCAGGTAAGAAAAAGGGTCTGGCTCTCCATATGATGCACAGGGGAAACCCTAGACCTCATCCAACAACTAACACACCAAAATCTGGCCAATGGAAAATCACATACACAAATGCTCACTGTCTGGGAAACAAGATCCCAGACCTACAAGCAATAATGACAGAGACTAAACTGGACATAGTAGCCATTAACAAGACATGGTTTACCAGTAACCACAGTTGGGAGACTTCAGTACCTGGCTATGTGCTGTTCAGAAGAGACCGAGGTACAAAAAGGGGGTGGAGTGGCCCTGTATGTCAATGAAAATATCAAAGCTACAGAAATTCAGAATACACATAAGGAGCCAGAAGAATTGTGGGTCACTCTGGAAACAGGAAATGGGACAGCATTATGAACTGGGTTGTGTACAGGCCTCCAGACCAGGGGGAGGACATAGACACATTACTGTTATAAGATATACAAAACATTATTTATTTATTTATTTTTTTAACTCTTTTTCTAGCTCTGCTGGGCCCTGGAGAACTCTCTTGGGCATCTACTCACCCCAGCTCTACCTCTGGGCCTGAAACTCTCCAGCTTCCTGACACCAGCCCAGCTATTCCCCCTGGCTCTGAGCCCTCCCGAAGTAGGGCCGCCCTATCCTCCCAGGGTGCTCTATCTGGAAATTTTGGCCGGGCTGGGCTTCGCTAAGGAGCTGGATGAATCCAGCCAGGGGAGTGTGGCTGCATGGGTGGTGCCATCGCCTATCTCTGGGAGTGGGAATTTTCTTGGTTGTGGATCCCCCCTCCACCCTCCCCAGCAGAACTCGGACATGCTATGGCGCCAGGCATGCCTGCCGCAGTTCCTCATCCCTCTAGCGAGCCCTGCACATTGCAGTGCCTCCAGTAGCCACCAGGGGTGCTGTGGTGCTGGGCATAGCCTGAACCCCCCCAAGAGAGCAGTCCTCCAGATGCTCAATCCCCTCTCTCCCCTGCTGATCCCCAGTGGCCCAGGCTCATTCCCAAACCCAGATCGCCGACGTGACACGAGGTGTGGCATCCAGCATCTCAACCCTCAGTGCCACCTGGCTGGCTAAGATATACAAAACATGACAGCTAAAGGGGAGGTTCTGATAATGGGAGACTTCAACATGCCAGATACAGATTAGTCAATACCAGCAGGAACATCTGCCAGAACTAACACATGGAGGATTGCCTGCAGGGGGAGGGCCTCAAACAACTTGTACAACAACCCACAAGAGACAGGACTATCCTAGATCTAGTACTAACTAACAGGGAAAGGATCACAGATCTCCAGGTAGAAGGTCATCTGGGGGCCAGTGACCATCACATGGTATGGTTCAATTTGGCCACTAGAACTAAATCATCCCATTTCAAGGCAAAAATATGGGACTTCAGAGGAGCTGAGTTTGATAAGATGGCCAACAGAGTTAAGTTAGCCCTGGCAAAAAGAAATACAGGTGAGGGGGTACAGGCAAAGTGGGCAAGTATTAAGGATGCAATACTTGAAGCAACATCCCACTGTGTTAGAGAGAAAAAGAAGTGAAAAGAAGAAAGAAACCACTTTGGTTCTCAAATACAGTAGCAGAAAAGGTAAGAGCCAAAAGGCTGGACTTCAGGAAATATAAGGGAACACAGCAGAATGAAGATAGTGAGGCATGCCAAACTTCCCTAAGGGAAGCATGGAAGGCAGTAAGGCAGGCAAAGGTCCAAATTGCGGAAACATTAGCACAAACAGTAAAAGAAGGTGACAAGACTTTCTATAGATACATTAGAGAAAGGAGAAAGTCCACAGGGGTATTGCTAAGAACAAAGGGGATAAGGGGGCATGTGAGGAGGAGGACCATATAAAAGCATCTATCCTAAATAGATACTTCTGCTCAGTATTTACTGAAGAGAAGGTAGGGCAGGGCCCACAGCTCAGCACCATGGACACAGGGGGGAGTGAGGTATGCACTAGTCCCTTCACAAAAGAAACAGTCCAACAAGAGCTCGATAAGCTCAGGGTGGACAAGGCAATGGGACCAGATGGCATATATCCCAGGGTACTAAAGGAGCTAAGGGTGGAACTAGCAGAGCCATTATCAGAACTATTTAGTGAGTCTCTGAGCACAGGAGAGGTCCCAGAAGACTGAAGAAGGGCTTATGTGTTCCCGCTCCACAAGAGTGGTAGCAGGGAGGAGGCGGGGAACTACAAACCAGTCAGTCTTACCTCAGTAGTGGGCAAGATTATGGAGGCATTCCTTAAGAAAAGGATAGTGCAACACCTGGAATCCATAGGAGCACAGGATCCAAGACAGCAAGGGTTTATAACAGGTAGGTTCTGTCAAACTAATCTCGTAGATTTCTTTGACTAGGTAACCAGAGTGGTGGACCAAGGGGGAACAGTTGATGTTGCCTACCTTGACTTCAGCAAAGCTTTCGATACTGTTCCACATAGAAGATTGATTAATAAGCTGGGTAGGCTCGGGGTTGGTCAGAAGTTGGTCAACTGGGTGGCAAACTGGTTGACGGGCAGAAAACAGAGAGTGGTGGTAAATGGTATACAGTCAGAAGAGATGCAAGTCACAAGGGATACCCAGGATCAGTCCTGGGGCCAGTCCTTCAATATATTCATCAGTGACATTGCAGATGGACTGGAGGGTAAGGTTTGCCTGTTTGCAGATGACACCAAGATCTGCAACAGAGTAGATGATACAGATGGGGTGGGAAGAATGAGAAGAGACCTGGATAAACTAGCAAAATGGTCAGAAGAGTGACAACTGGGGTTTAACGCAAAGAAGTGCAAGATCATGCACATAGGGAAGAGAAACTCTGAAGCCACCTATAGGCTGGGAGAGGAGTTGCTGGCAGTCACAAGGGAAGAAAGAGACTTGGGCATCATCATCATCACCGATGACCTGAAATCATCCATGCAGACCACTAAAGCAGTAGGTAAGGCTAGGGGGATGTTGGGGTGTATTAGTAAGGGTATCACAAGTCATAAGAGGGAGGTAATAATCCCTCTTTACAAGACACTGGTTAGGCCCCATCTGGAGTACTGCATGCAGTACTGGAGGACACACCTTCACAAGGACATTAACCAAATTGAGGCAGTCCAGAGAAGGGCAACCAAAATGGTGCAGGGACTGCATCAGAAAACTTATGAGGACAGATTAATGGAGCTCAAAATGTATATCCCAGAGCAAAGGAGGGAGAGATGCGATATGATTGAAACATTCAAACACCTTTAGGGCATTAACAAGGTGAAAGAGTCTAACATGTGTAAATATAAGAAAAATAGCAGGACAAGAGGGCACAGCATGAGATTAGAGGGAGGCCAATTAAGGGGTAATGTAAGGAAGTTATTTTTCACAGAAAGGGTGGTGGATGCTTGGAATGGCCTACCTCAGAAAGTGGTGGATATGAATACAGTGCAGGGCTTCAAACAGGCATGAGATAGACATAAGGGAGCAATACAGATGAGTATGAATAGATAGGCCATAGACAGAGCAAAGGCCGATGGCACATTCATAAGGTAGAAAAAGAAATGGGCAGACTGGATGGGTCTTGAGGTCCTTATCTACTGTCAACTTCTATGTTTCTGTCTTGTGTCAATCCTTCTATTTGTCTTTCTGCCCTGATAAGTGTTCTGTTACTGTATCCTCTACTTCTAAATCTGGAGATATCTTGCACTACTTCCCTGTTACTGTCTTCATTCATTGTACAATTTCTATGAATCCTTAATAATTGTGAATAAGGGATGCTCTGAATCAGTTTCTCGGAATGAAAACTCTGAGCATGCAAAATGGTGTTTCTAGCAGTTTCTCTTCTGTATAGTGTGGTGATGAGACCTTGATTGCCAAATTTAACTGATATATCCAGATATGAAATTTCTTCCCTTCCAGAGTTGACTGTGAACTGTACGTGTGGTGAGCATGTATTTAAGTAATCAAAACAGTGTTATAATTCTGTATTACTTCCAGTCCATATCAATAACAATTCATCTATGTATCTTTTAGAAATGTTTGATATATGCATGAAATAGATTTGTTTCATTGTTAAGTATGTATCTCTTTTCGTAAGAGCTCATAAAGGCATTAGCATAGCTGGGAGCAGTGGTTGAACCCATGGCTGTACCATGCTTTAGTTCAAAATAGCTTTGCTCAAACTTAAAATTGTTTTTTGTCGAGATAAAGTATGTCAACAATGCTAATGTTCTTGTCTGTGGATGCTCAGAGGGGTCTTTGGCATGCAGTAGGGTGCTCATTGCATCAAACCCTTCATCACGCGGTATTGACATCTATAGAGACATGAAGGGTAACCAAAGTAGCATGCCCTCATTCCTCCTCAGTCAGCACATTTTTTATCATGCTAACAAAATACAAGTGTTCTTGACATATGTAGAAATATTTTCTACTGATGGTTGGAGGGGATAATTTACGTAGTTAGAAACAGGTTCAAATAAACTGCCTATGCTTCAAACCATCGGGTGACCTGGGGGAACCTGTTATGCTTTTATGATACTTTGGTATGGAATGAAAAATGATATTTAGATAAATACAGGAGCAACAAAATCTCCTTCTAATGGTTTCAAACTGTTTGTTAGAACCAGTTCATGTAGTAAAAAATATAACTCTATTTCGAGGGTCCCTGTAGGGTCTCCTGTTAGTCTGACATACTTTCTGGGGTTGTCCAGTAGCTTCACGCACATATTTCTGTAGTACAAATAATCCATAATAACTATCCCACCCCCTTTGTCAGCTGGTTTCGTAAGTATACTCAGGTCATCCTTTAAAGCATTGAGGGTCCCTCTTTCTGTGTGACATAGATTGTCTCTAGTGGGTTCTGTCTATGTCTCTGTTCTAAAGAGGTTTTGTATCTCTGTTCCCACTATTTTAATGCTATATATGTTTCTTCCGCTGGCTTAAATCCAGTCAGTGGATTAAATTCAGATTTGATTTGCAGTGCTTTGGGTAAATCTTTCTTATAATGGTATCCCTGTATAAGTTGATCTTTAAAGTAGGCCTGTAGTCTGATGGTTCTAAAAAAAATTTCAAATCACATTCTAAGTCAAAAAAATTAAAAGTTCTGGTTGTTGCAAATGATAGCCCCCTAGACAACAACAGTGATTCCTCTATGGTCAGAATTCTTTTGCTAAGGTTAAGTATAGGGATCACATCTGGTATGGGAGTGCTTGATAAGAGTGTCCCCCCTCCCTCTGCTTATGCTTATGCCTGTTCCTCCTCATCCTCTTGCCTGATCTGTGTCCTCATCTGGGATGCCTCTGTCCCTGGTGTAATATCTGGGTTCTCTCTGTTGCCTTTGTGTCTCTGTATGGGATGGGCCGGGTGTGTCCTGATGGGGACCTTCCTGTATAAAATTAGATGTTCTACCTTCCTGTTGCTACTGTGCATGCGTGCGGGGTGGTCTGGTACTGACCTCCAATAACTGTTGTCACTATCTGAACCACTCTCCTGTTGTCTGTAGGGATGAGAACGATACATCTTATATGGAAATTTAGCTTGTGTATACACCTCATAGTCCTTATAACCATTTGTATCGCTTTGGAATATTTTTATTTTTTCTTGTTTAAGACTATTCTCACAGTCATTAATTTTTTTCTTAATTTGTTCCAATGTCTTGTTGGACTCCTCTAATTGCTACTTCATTTTTAAAGCGTCCTGCTCCTGGTTAAGTGTTTCTGCTATTTCCCCCTTTCCTCATTTGTAGCATCTATAATGGCTTACATAATGTCTACAGAATAGCAGGTTTGAACCCCATCCCATTTATTATCCAATTTAACTGATTTAATTCCAATATTATAGTCAATATAGAATGTTAACCCATGGGAGATCATATTGTGTGCCAGATATTGCCACAGGGTGAGTGCATGCCACTCAAGTCTACAATATTTGAACTGCTGATTCTCTAGTTTTTGAGCCATATGTTTAGAGGTATCTAAAATAGAGGTGTTAAACTCCCTATCACCATTAATCTGTCCTAAGAGCCTCTCTTTTTCTACTTCTGTAAATGATGTAAACTGGTATTTGGAGTTAACACTCCCTCCTATTTCACTAAATGAATCCATAACAAAGGAAAATATATTTCACCAAAGATCGTATGAGTACCCCTAAACAGTGTAATATAAATATGCAGTACAACAATGATATGTACCAAGAATGCTGAAAAGGAAAATGAGTCCAGGAACTTGTCAATGCTGTAGGGTATCCCAAATATTCTAAACAAAGTCCTTATAAATGTTCCTGACGGGGTTCTAAGTTCATGTAAACTAGTATAAAGTCCAACATCCATGGGATGTGATACCGTATATATACGATATCACCAACTCTTCAACTTTCAGATTCTCTGGAAAACTCCACTAGGGTCCCACAGGAAATGAACTGTTAAGTGAAGTTCATCTGCCAGCCCCTATGTGCAGGTATAAGGAGAATTCAACCAAAGGGGGTGGACGGTGCTCAAAATGAGGACAGATGAGAAGTTCCTTCACTGGTGCTGTTCTTTTTATTTTTTGTTGTACAAATAGGCCATAATCTAAATGGTTCACATATATTTTATATGCTTCCTCAGGAGAATGCCTTATATCCTATAATAATAATAATACATAAAAATTAATCTAATTATCCATCCTTTCCAAATGGAATAATAGTGCAATAAGTCAAACATTAAGTTTGTGAACTCACTCTCTCAATTGCCTGCAAGTGCATTCATTGAATACCCAGCACTACAGTACATTACATGTTATTGTTCCTAAATAGATATATCAAGAAAAAGAAAAAACACTATTATTATACAATTATTACACACTCTAAATGCATTAATACATGCAATAGCATCTCATTAACAGCATGTACAATTTGAAACACACATATATTTATCTATCAATTCTGAAACCACAATACTTATATTATTGACTTCTTATTACCAATCAAAAACGTAACTTGAAATAAATCACTACAGTCAATCCACACTTCTGTGCCATCTGTCTTAAGCTGAGAAACATCAAATTTCTATAATTATTGCTACTATCTTATTGCTGCTTTCATGATTTTAAGATGTGTATATATGTCTCTACATGAATAATAGTAACTTAATATCAAAAGTAATTTATTTAAGAAAACTCAAAATAGGTTGGCATTGCTCTGAGATATACATGCAGCATGGGAAATTTAATGTTAATCTTGCCCCTAAATTAGATTGTTCTTTGAAAATAAATTGATGGCATTTCAAACAATTGCAACAAATGGTGGACCACAACAGATTATCAGTTGCCTAGGGCTGAAATTTCAAGCATTTGGATGTTAAAAATCCTAGTTTGTTGTGCTGCCAGGTATCATAGACAGAACTTCAGAAATGCTGTATTAATGTTTAACACGTGTTAGTAACACCATTTTTTTAATCAATCAAATCTTTATTTATCCAGGCGATCACCGTTGAGCAAGCTCATTTACAAGATGGACCTGCTGTTGTCAAATGACAGTTATACACACATAGATTAAAGGTGCAGTAATCAATGTAAAAAAAGAAAAAATATATAAACTTACAAACAGGTGGTAGGTGCAATAAATACATTCCAAGTATTAACATGGGATCACATGACATTATTTACAAACTTCAAAGACATAGAGTTTAGAGTTGCACATTCATCCATGGCTTTACAGGAAGGTACAAATTAATAACATTACAGCCCCCAGAAATCGGTTCAGTGCATGGGTGGTGACCAGGGCTTCAGAAGAGCCCATGATGAAAACTGTCTCAATTATTTGAGTGGCATAAGGGATTAGAGAGAGGAAAAAGAAAAATACTCATGGTTCCAATGGTCAGCATGGCAGCTGACTGCTGAACAGATTTATGTAGGGAAGAGAGGGGTTAGGTTCGTAGCTGCATATGGTGAGGCTAGAGCGTGAACCACCATCAGGACTGCTAGGTACTATGGAAACATTTACAGATTTCGACAATGTTTGTCATAAGTGTCCTAAACACGGCAATACTGACAGGAGAGCTAAGTTTCAGTGAACCTTGTATCCTTTTCCAGAGTGTGGGCAGAGCATGGCTTATAGCTGCCCTACCAAAGTGGTTACTGATCCTGGGAATTTTTAGGGAAGTTAGTGAGTGGCTTCTTATGGCATAGCTGCTTGGCGGACACAATGAGAGGCAGGCAACAATGTAGTCAGGGAGTTTGTTGGTGAGTGCTCGAAGTATCCAGAGAGCTGCATTTCTATGCCGTCTGTATTGTAGAGAAGGCCACCCTACTGCAGCGTATAACGAGTAGTGGTGTGTGGAGGATGGGAGGCCAGTTATGAATCTTAATGCTCTATGATACAGTACATCAAATTTTGCAAGGTGTGAAACAGAGCATTGACCATAGATGATGTCAGCGTAATAGATTAATGAAAGGAATGTAGAATGAACAAGCTGTCTTTTTGCGGCTGCTGTCAGGAGATGTTTAATTCTATAAAAGAGGCCAAGCCTCTGCCTTAGCTTCAATGCTGCCACTGAGTCTACTGTCATACAGTTATCTGCTCTGTTTTTTTTTATTTCTCGAAAGCTTTTTTAGAACTGTACAACAAATAGTGAACCACAACAAACTTTGAAATGGTTGTATTGAAGTTTCTTGAGTACACTAAAACTAAACTTCTGAAGCACTGTAATATTTTTTTTCCTTTTCAAAAGCTTGTGAGATAAATGAAAAATCAAACTCTAAAGCCCCGACCAGATTTGCATGCTTGACAGGAGAACACCAACCTCTAACTGCTCAAAATTGTTTTGAAAAATCAAAATGGTTTATCTAGTCATCATGTCACTCTGATCTATGACATCATTCAGAGCAAGATGATCAATCAGTTTATAGTTTCCAAGGCGATGCAATGAATTTATAGTCATGCCTTCTGGAAGAAACAGGGGACTTTGAAGAAATGTTTCACCTTTTCTTGTATTTGAACTCTGTCCAAATATCCAACCAATGGTCCCGAATGTAAAGAATGGTGAACTAATATTTATGAGGACATTGTAAAAAGTTATAAACTTTCTTCCTAAATAAAAAATATTGCTTATAAAAGAACTAGTGTTATATGGTAGCAAACACTGTAAAAGACTATTCATAACAATCATTCCCCATCTGGAGAGAAGGTGATCAGTTTAGCAGTGGATCAATCAGTTTTGAATATTAAGGAGAAAAAAGTTTTTTAAACTAATAAAAATCCAAAATAGAAAATACATATAAGAAATATGAATACTTCCACCCTTTATTTGGTACATATTCTAATTATTTTATTCTGGTACATTGTGTTAATAAAAGGGATTATGAGCAACAAAAAAAACAGAAAAAAGGCTGTGACCAGTTGTTTTAACAATACACATCAGTTCCATTATACTCTGTACATCTGCCAATGTTTGTAATTATTAATTAGGCAGAATGGAGACCAGGCTCGAAAG
This sequence comes from Neoceratodus forsteri, assembly GCA_016271365.2. Taxonomy (NCBI): domain Eukaryota; kingdom Metazoa; phylum Chordata; order Ceratodontiformes; family Ceratodontidae; genus Neoceratodus; species Neoceratodus forsteri. The sequence continues at coordinate 1,747,336,229 of CM057449.1, forward strand.
TGCTCAGCAGCTCACTAAAGAAATAATATGTTATATTGATCCTGATCTTTTTAATATGCCACAGGTTTACATCCAAGTCAACCAAATCAAGGTGCATCATTAGGGTTAAGTATTTTAGCTGGTTTTCATCTACAACTGTTCCATTCCAAAAACTGGATTCAAGGCATCTAGTTGAAAAATCCATTCAGTCTTAACTTGTTCCATCAGTGTTTTAAAATCATCACCTCTTTCTGGCTGTTGAGCACCTTCAAGACCCCAAAACTGAAGTGAGGCACCGGTGTGGCCGGCTTGTAAAAAATATTCTGGTACTGGTATAGAGGTTCTATTTCTGATATTTGATTTATGCTCCTGTATCCTCTGCTTTAATGTGTTGGTGGTTTCTCCAACAAATATTTTATCACATGTACACTGTAGGATATAAGCAACTCCCACAAGATCACATATGATAAACTGTCTTATTGGATATTCCATGCTAGTGTAAGGATGCTTAAAGATAGTTTTTTTATTAGTGTATCCACAGATGGAACAACAACCACATGGCACCATGCCAGGGCTAAGGGGACCCAATAAAAGTTGTGTGCCTTCCTTTTGTCTACCTTGTGGGTGTACTGCATAAATAAATTTATCCATAAGGGTCTTAACCTTTTTCTACTGCCACCAATAGCGGTCTAGTGAATATGTTGTGATTTTCATTATAGTTTTTCAATATGTGCCAATGATTGTTTACTATTTTTCTGATTTCTTTCAATTTGTGATTATTTTTGACACTAAAGACAACCCAGGGTTCTATTCCAGTGTCCCTGGTATTCTGTAAAAAAATCACGTTGCATCAATCCTTCTATTCACCTCTTTGCCCTGATAAGTGTTCAGTTGCCACATCCTCTATTTCTAAATCTGGAGATAGCTTGCTCTACTTCCCTGTTACTGTCTTCATTCTTTGTTCATTTTCTACAAATCCTTAATAATTGTGAATAAGGGATACTCTGAATCAGTTTCTCAGAATGTAAACTGAGCATTCAAAATGGTGTTTCTAGCAGTTTCTTTTCTGTATAATGTAATGATAAGAACTTGACCACCATACTTAACTAATACAGCCACATATGAGATTTCTTCCCTTCCAGAGTTAATTGTGAACTGCATGTGCGGTGAGCATGTATTTCAGTAATCAAAACAGTGTTCTAATTCTGTATTACTTCCAGTCCACATCAAAAACAAATCAGCTATGTATCTTTTAGAAATATTTGATATATGCATGAAATAGATTTGTTTCTTTGTTAGGTATGTATCTGTTTTCCTAAGAGCTCATAAATACATTAGCATAGCTGGGAACCATTGTTGAACCCATGGCTGTACCATGCTTTAGTTCAAAATAGCTTTGCTCAAACTTAAAATTGTTTTTTGTCCAGATAAAGTCTGTCAACAATGCTAATGTTCTTGTCTGTGGATTCTCAGAGGGGTCTCTGGCATGCAGTAGGGTGCTCATTGCATCAAATCCTTCATCACATGGTATTGACATCTATAGAGACATCAAGGGTAAACAAAGTAGCATGCCCTCGTTCCTCCACAGTCAGCACATTTTTTATCATGCTAACAAAATTACCAGTGTCCTTGACATATGTAGAAATATTTTCTACTGATGGTTGGAAGGGAAAATTTACGTAGTTAGAAACAGGTTCAAATAAACTGCCTATGCCTGAAACCATCAGGTGACCTGGGGGAACCTGTTATGCTTTTATGATACTTTGGTATGGAATACACAAATGATATTTAGGTAAATATGGGTGCTACAAAATCTCCTTCTAATGGTTTCAAACTGTTTGTTAGAACCAGTTCATGTAGTAAAAAATATAACTCTATTTTGAGTGTTCCTGTAGGGTCTCCTGTTAGTCTGACATAGTTTCTGTGGTTGTCCAGTAGCTTCACACACATACTTCTGTAGTACAAATAATCCATAATAACTATCCCACCCCCTTTGTCAGCTGGTTTCGTAAGTATACTCTGGTCATCCTTTAAAGCATTGAGGGCCCCTCTTTCTGTGTGACTTAGATTGTCTCTAGTGAGTTCTCTTTATGTCTCTGTTCTAAAGAGGGTTTTGTATCTCTTTTCTCACTATTTTAATACTATATATGTTTCTTTCGCTGGCTTAAATCCGGTCAGTGGATTAAATTCAGATTTGATCTGCAGTGCGTTGAATATATCTTTCTTATAATGGTCTCCCTGTATGAGTTGATCTTTAAAGTAGGTCTGTAGTCTGATGGTTCTAAAAAAAATTGCAAATCACATACTAAGTCAAAAAAATTAAGAGTTCTGGGTGTTGCAAATGATAGCCCCTTAGACAATAACAGTGATTCCTCTATGGTCAGACTTATTTTACTAAGGTTAAGTATAGGGATCACATCTGGTATGGGAGTGCTTGTCATGAGCGTCCCCTCTCCCTCTGCCTATGCCTGTTCCTCCTCATCCTCTTGCCTGATTCGTGTCCTCGTCTGGGATGCTTCTGTCCCTGGTGTAATATCTGTGTTCTCTGTGTTGCCTTTGTGTCTCTATATGGGATGGACCGGGTGCGTCCTGATGTGGAACTTCCTGTATAAAATTAGATGTTCTTCCTTCCTGTGGCTCCTGTGCATGCATGCGGGGTGGTCTGGTACTGGCCTCCGATAACTGTTGTCACTATCTGAACCACTCTCCTGTTGTCTGTAGGGATGAGAATGATACATCTTATGTGGAAATTTAGCTTGTGTATACACCTTATAATACTTATAAGCATTTGTATCACTTTGGAATATTTTTAATTTTTCTTGGTTAAGACTATTCTCATAGTCATTAATTTTTTTCTTAATTTGTTCCAATGTCTTGTTGGACTCCTCTAACTGCAACTTCATTTTTAAAGCATCCTGCTCCTGGTTAAGTGTTTCTGCTATTTCCCCCTTTCCTCATTTATAGCATCTATAATGGCATACATAAAGTCTACAGAATAGCTGGTATGAACCCCATCCCATTTATTATCCAATTTAACTGATTTAATTCCAATATTATATTCAATATAGAATGTTAACCCATGAGAGATCATATTGTATGCCAGATATTGCCACAGGATGAGCGCATTCCTCTCAAGTCTACAATATTTGAACTGCTGATTCTCTAGTTTTTGTGCCATTTGTTTAGTGGTATCTAAAATAGAGGTGTTAAACTCCCTATCACCATTAATCTGTCCTAAGAGCCTCTCTTTTTCTACTTTTGTAAATGATGGAAATTGGTATTTGGAGTTAACACTCCCTCCTATTTCACTAAATGAATCCATAATAGAGGAAAATATATTTCACCAAAGATCGTATGAGTACTCCTAAACAGTGTAATATAAATATGCAGTACAACAATGATATTTACCAACAATGCTGAAAAGGAAAATGAGTCCAGGAACTTGTCAATGCTGTAGGGTATCCCAAATTTTCTAAACAAAGTCCTTATAAATGTTCCTGATGGGCTTCTAAGTTCATGTATACTAGTATAAAGTCCAACATCCGTGGGATATGATACCGTATATATACGATATCACCAACTCTTTGACTTTCAGATTCTCTGGAAAACTCCACTAGGGTCCCACAGGAAATGAACTGTTAAGTGAAGTTCATCTACCAGCCCCTATGTGCAGGTATAAGGAGAATTCAATCAAAGGGGATGGACGGTGCTCAAAAAGAGGACAGATGAGAAGTTCCTTCACTTGTGCTGTTCTTTTTATTTTTTGTTGTATAAATAGGCCATAATCTCAATGGTTCACATATATTTTATATGCTTCCTCAGGAGAATGCCTTATATCCTATAATAATAATAATAATACATAACAATTAATTTAATTATCCATCCTTTCCAAATGGAATAATAGTGCAATAAGTCAAACATAAAGTTTGGGAACTAACTCTCTCAATTGCCTGCAAGTGCATTCATTGAATACCCAGCACTACAGTACATTACATGTTATTGTTCCTAAATAGATATACCAAGAAAAAAAAAAACTATTATTATAAAATGATTACACACTCTAAATGCATTAATACATGCAATAACATTTCATTAACAGTATGTACAAGTTGAAACAAACATATATTTATCTATCAATTCTGAAACCACAATGCTTATATTATTGACTTCTTATTACAATCAAAAATGTAACTTGGAATAAATCACTACAGTCAATCCACACATCCGTGCCACCTCTCTTAAGCTGAGAAATGTCACATTACTATAATTACTGCAATTACTGAAATTACCCGACTATCCTAAGTTTTAAAGGAACTTTGAAGACTCACCTTTTTTATATAGTTTTTAATGATTTATAATAATTTTAAATCTTGTTTATTTATTGTTTTATGAAATTGTACAGGCGCTTTGGTTGGAGAAAAGCGCCTTTTAAAAATAAAGTTTTGATTGATTGATTGATTGAATTATCTTATTGCTGCTTTCATGATTTTAAGATGTGTATATGTCTCTACATGAATAATAGTAACTTAATATCAAAAGTTATTTATTTAAGAGCACTTAGCATAAGTTGGCATTGTTCTGTGATATAAATGCAGCATGGGAAATTTAATGTTAATATTGCCCCTAAATTAAGTTATGTCTGAAAATAAATTGATGGCATTTCAAAAAATTGCAACAAATGGTGGACCACAACAGACTATCAGTTGCCCAACCTGAAATTTCAAGCATTTGGATGTTAAAAATCTTAGTTTGTTGTGCTGCCAGGTATCATAAACAGAACTTCTGAACTGCTGTATTAATGTTTACCATGTGTTAGTAACACCATTTTTCAATGCTGTCACTGAGTCTACTATCATACAATTATCTACTCTGGGTTTTTTTAATTTCTCAAAAGCTTTTTTGAACTGTCTAACAAATAGTGAACCACAACAAACTTTGAAATGGTTGTATTGAAGTTTCTTGAGTACACTAAAACTAAACTTCTGAAGCACTGTAATATTTTTTTTCCTTTTCAAAAGCTTGTGAGATAAATGAAAAATCAAACTCTGAAGCCCCTACCTGGTTTGCATGCTTGCCAGGAGAACACCAACCTCTAACTGCTCAAAATTGTTTTAAAAAATCAAAATGGTTTATGTAGTCGTCATGTCACTCTGATCTATGACATCATTCAGAGCAAGATGATTGATCAGTTTATAGTTTCCAAGGTGATGCAATGAATTTACAGTCATGCCTTCAGGAAGAAACAGGGGACTTTGAAGAAATGTTTCACCTTTTCTTGTATCCGAACTCTGTCCAAATATCTGACCAATGATCCCGAATGTAAAGATTGGTGAACTAATATTTATGAAGACATTGTAAAAAGTTATAAACTTTCTTCCTAAATAAAAAATATTGCTTATAAAAGAACTAGTGTTACATGGCAGCAAACACTGTAAAAAACTATTCATAGCAATCATTCCCCATATGGAGAGAAGGTGATCAGTTTAGCAGTGCATCAATCAGTTTTGAATATTAAGGAGAAAAAAGGTTTTTAAACTAATAAAAATACAAAATAGAAAATACGTAGAAGAAATATGAATACTTCTACCCTCTATTTGGTACATATTCTAATTATTTTATTCTGGTACATTGTGTTAATAAAAGGGATTATGAGCCACAAAAAACAGAAAAAAGGCTGTGACCAGTGGTTTTAACAATACACATCAGTTCCCTTATACTCTGTACATCTGCCAATGTATGTAATTATTAATTCGGCAGACTGGAAACCAGGCTCGAAAGTGCTCAGCAGCTCGCTAAAAAAATAATATGCCATATTGATTCTGATCTTTTTTATATGCCACAGGTTAACATCCAAGTCAACCAAATCAAGGCACATCATTAGGGTTAAGTATTTTTGTTGGTTTTCATCTACAACTTCAACTACACTGGTAACAGTGGAGGAGCACCTGGAGAACAGTGACCACCAGTCATTGTGGTTTGAAATCACAGAAAGAGCAGAATCAAACCACACAAAGACACGTATCCAGGATTTTAGGGGGGCAGATTTGGGGAAAATTGGGATATACTTGAGAGAGGCATTAAGGGGAATGGGGCAGGAATCAGGGGTTAAGGAACAGTGGGCAGTATTTAAAATGGGGATTACAAGAGCAACAGAATTATGCATTAAGCAGGTTAGCAAGAGGAAAAGGAAGAGGAGACCATTATGGTTTTCCAATGAGGTAGCAAAGAAAGCGAAAGCCAAAAAGATTGCATTCAGGCAATACTAAAAGACAATGGCAGAAGGGAATAGGGAGAAGTACCAGGAGGAGCAAAGGGAGGCAGGAGGTCAGTAAGGAAGCCAAAGCTCAGACAGAAGAACACATTGCAAAATCAGTGGGTAGAGGGACAAAACCTTTACAGGTATATAAGTGAAAAAGAAAGGCAAAGGGAGGGATAGTGAGACTGAAGGGGAGGATGGAAATACGGAGGATGACAACAGTAAAGCTGACATATTGAACAGGTATTTCTGCTCAGTCTTTACTGAAGAAGAGGAGGGTAATGGGCCTGAAGGGAGTACAAGGGGTGAGAATGGTGCAGAAATGGACACAAGTCCCTTTACACGAGAAAGGGTCCTGACGGAACTGGAAGTAATAAGAGTTGATAAAGCAATGGGACCAGATGGGGTGCAGCCTAGGGTCCTTAAAGAACTAAGAGAGGTGGTGGCAGAACCTCTGGCTATCCTGTTTAGCTGATCACTGGAAACAGGGGAGGTACCCAAAGACTGGAGGACAGCAGATGCAGTCCTCTTATACAAAAGTGGGAACAAAGAGGAAGCAGGGAACTACAGACCAGTCAGCCTCACCTTGGTAGTGGGGAAGATAATGGAAGCACTACTGAAGGAGAGATTAGTGGGACATCTGGTTGTCAATGGACTACAGGACCAAAGGCAGCATTGTTTCACCAGGGGGAGGTCATGTCAGACCAACCTCATTGAATTTTTTGACTGGGTGACTAGGGAGATGGATCAGGGGAGGTCAGTGGACATGGCCTATCTGGACTTCAGCAAGGCCTTTGACACTGTGCCACATAGAAGACTAATACACAAACTGGGGAATATGGATGTGGGCAGGACAATAGTGTGGTGGGTAGGTAACTGGCTGGGTGGCAGGACACAGAGGGTGGTGGTAAATGGCTGTCACTCCACAGAGGGAAGAGTGACCATTGGGGTACCACAGGGATCAGTGCTGGGACCGGTCCTATTCAACATCTTCATCAGTGAACATTGAGCAGGACCTAGAAGGCAGAATTTCACTGTTCACTGATGACACAAAGCTCTGTAACAGAGTAGATACACCAGAGTGTATAGACAGAATGAGAAGGGACCTGCAGAAACTTGAAGAATGGTCAGGGATTTGGCAGTTGAAATTCAATGCAAAGAAGTGCAAGATAATGCATATGGGGCACAAAAACCCTGGCACAGTATATCAGTTGGGGGTGAGGATATAGCATGCACCAAGCAGGAAAGGGATCTTGGAGTTATCATCTCTGATGACCTCAAGGTAGGGAAACAGTGTGACAAGGCAGCAGGTAAAGCAAATAGGATGCTAGGATGCATAGGCAGGGGCATCACCATCAGGAAAAGGGAGGTCATAATTCCACTATACAAGACACTAGTGAGGCCCCACCTGGAGTACAGTGTACAGTTCTGGAGACCTTACCTATGTAAGGATATAGACAGGGTAGAGAAGATTCAGAGGAGGGCAACAAAGATGGTACATGGATTGCATCACAAGTCCTAAGAGGACAGGTTGAAGGAACTGAATATGAACTCCCTGGAGGAGAGAAGGGAGAGAGGGGATAAAATAGAGACATGCAAGTATCTTACAGGAAGAAACAGGGTGCAGGAATACAATATTTTTAAGCGAAAAAGATGTTCCAGGACTAGAGGGCATGGGATGAAGTTGGAGGGAGGATGATTCAGAGGAAACATGAGAAAGAATTTCTTGACAGAACGGGTGGTGGACAAGTGGAATACCCTGCCAGAGGAAGTGGTGGGAGCTGAAACAATCATGGGATTTAAGAATGCATGGGATAGACATAAAGGAATTCTGGAGGTCAGGGGTAAGGGGCAACAGACTTCTAGGAAAACATAAACTGAACTTACAAGCTCAAATGGGCAGACGGTGGCAATAGGCCCTTATCTGCTGACACTGTCTATGTATCTATGTATCTATGTAACTGTTCCATTCCAAAAACTGGATTCAAGGCATCTAGCTGAAAAATCCATTTGGTCTTAACTTGTTCCATCAGTGTTTTAAAATCATCACCTCTTTCTGGCTGTTGAGCATCTTCAAGACCCCAAAACTGAAGTGAGGCACCGGTGTGCCCGTCTTATAAAAAATATCCTGGTACTGGTGTAGAGGTTCTATTTCTGATATTTGATTTATGCTCCTGTATCCTCTGCTTTAATGTGTGGGTGGTTTCTCCAACAAATATTTTATCACATGGACATGTAGGATATAAGCAACTCCCACAAGATCACATGTGATAAACTGTCTTATTGGATATTCCGTGTTGGTGTAAGGGTGCTTAAAGATAGTTTTTTTTATTTGTGTATCCACAGATGGAACAACATCCACATGCTACCATGCCAGGGCTAAGGGGACCCAATAAAAGTTGTGTGCCTTCCTTTTGTCTGCCTTGTGGATGTACTGTATAAATCAATTTATCCATAAGGGGCTTAACCTTTTTCTACTGCCACTAACAGTGGTCTAGTGAATATGTTGTGATTTTCATTATAGTTTTTCAGTATGTGCCAATGATTGTTTACAATTTTTCTGATTTCTTTCAATTTGTGATTATGTTTGACACTAAAGACAATCCAGGGTTCTGTTTCAGTGTCCCTGGTATTCTGTAAAAAATCACGTTGCATCAATCCTTCTATTCATCTCTTTGCCCTGATAAGTGTTCTGTTGCCACATCCTCTATTTCTAAATCTGGAGATAGCTTGCTCTACTTCCCTGTTACTGTCTTCATTCATTGTTCATTTTCTACAAATCCTTAATAATTGTGAATAAGGGATACTCTGCATCAGTTTCTCAGAATGTAAACTGAGCATTCAAAATGGTGTTTCTAGCAGTTTCTTTTCTGTATAATGTAATGATGAGACCTTGACCACCATACTTAACTAATACAGCCACGTATGAGATGTCTTCCCTTCCAGAGTTGATTGTGAACTGCATGTGCGGTGAGCATGTATTTAAGTAATCAAAACAGTTTTCTAATTCTGTATTACTTCCAGTCCATATCAAAAACAAATCATCTATGAATCTTTTAAAAATGTTTGAGATATGCATGAAATAGATTTGTTTCTTGGTTAGGTATGTATCTGTTTTCCTATGAGCTCATAAAGGCATTAGCATAGCTGGGAACCCATGGCTGTACCATGTTTTAGTTCAAAATAGCTTTGCTCAAACTTAAAATATTTTTTTGTCAAGATAAAATCTGTCAGCAATGCTAATGTTCTTGTCTGTGGATTCTCAGAGGGGTCTCTGGCATGCAGTAGGGTGCTTATTGCATGAAATCCTTCATCACGTGGTATTGACATCTATAGAGATATCAAGGGTAATCAAAGTGCATGCCCTCGTTCCTCCTCAGTCAGGACATTTTTTATCATGCTAATAAAATTACCAGTGTCCTTGACATATGTAGAAATATTTTCTACTGATGGTTGGAGGGGCATAATTTACATAGTTAGAAACAGGTTCAAATAAACTGCCTATGCCTGAAACCATCAGGTGACCTGGGGGAACCTGTTATGCTTTTATGATACTTTGGTATGGAATACACAAATGATATTTAGGTAAATGTGGGAGCTACAAAATCTCCTTCTATTGGTTTAAATTGTTTATTAGAACCAGTTCATGTAGTAAAAAATCTAACTCTATTTCGAGGGTCCCTGTAGGGTCTCCTGTTAGTCTGACATAGTTTCTGTGGTTGTCCAGTACCTTCACACACATATTTCTGTAGTACAAATAATCCATAATAACTATCCCATCCCCTTTGTCAGCTGGTTTCGTAAGTATACTCTGGTCATCCTTTAAAGCATTGAGGGCCCCTCTTTCTGTGTGACTTAGATTGTCTCTAGTGGGTTCTGTCTATGTTTCTGGTCTAAAGAAGTTTTGTATCTCTGTTCTCACTATTTTAATACTCTATATGTTTCTTCCACTGGCTTAAATTCAGTCAGTGGATTAAATTCAGATTTTATCTGCAGTGCTTTGGATAAATCTTTCTTATAATCGTCTCCCTGTATAAGTTGATCTTTAAAGTAGGCCTGTAGTCTGATGGTTCTAAATAAATTGCAAATCACCTTCTAAGTCAAAGAAATTAAGAGTTCTGTATGTTGCAAATGATAGCCCCTTAGACAATAACAGTGATTCCTCTATGGTCAGACTTATTTTACTGAGGTTAAGTATAGGGATCACATCTGGTATGGGAGTGCTTGACATGAGTGTCCCCCCTCCCTCTGCTTATACCTGTTCCTCCTCATCCTCTTGCCTGATCCGTGTCCTCGTCTTTGATGCTTCTGTCCCTGGTGTAATATCTGGGTTCTCTGCGTTGCCTTTGTGTCTCTGTATGGGATGGGCTGGATGCATCCTGATGGGGACCTTCCTGTATAAAATTAGATGTTCTACCTTCCTGTTGCTCCTGTTCATCCATGCGGGGTGGTCTGGTACTGGCTTCTGATAACTGTTGTCACTATCAGAACCACTCTCCTGTTGTCTGTAGGGATGAGAATGATACATCTTATGTGGAAATTTAGCTTGTGTATACACCTTATAGTCCTTAAAACCATTTGTATCGCTTCGGAATATTTTTATTTTTTCTTGGTTAAGACTATCACCACAGTCATTAATTTTTTTCTTAATTTGTTCCAGTGTCTTGTTGGACTCCTCTAATTGCAACTTCATTTTTAAAACATCCTGCTCCTGGTTAAGTGTTTCTGCTATTTCCCCCTTTCCTCATTTATAGCATCTATAATGGCATACATAAAGTCTACAGAATAGCTGGTACGAACCCCATCTCATTTATTATCCAATTTAACTGATTTAATTCCAATATTATATTCAGTATAGAATGTTAACCCATGAGAGATAATATTGTGTGCCAGATATTGCCACAGGGTGAGTGCATTCCTCTCAAGTCTACAATATTTGAACTGCTGATTCTCTAGTTTTTGTGCCATTTGTTTAGTGGTATCTAAAATAGAGGTGTTAAACTCCCTATCACCATTAATCTGTCCTAAGAGCTCTCTTTTTCTACTTTTGTAAATGATGGAAATTGGTATTTGGAGTTAACACTCCCTCCTATTTCACTAAATGAATCCATAATAAAGGAAAATATATTTCACCAAAGATCGTATGAGTACCCCTAAACAGTGTAATATAAATATGTAGTACAACAATGATATTTACCAACAATGCTGAAAAGGAAAATGAGTCCATGAAACTTGTCAATGCTGTAGGGTATCCCAAATTTTCTAAACAAAGTCCTTATAAATGTTCCTGATGGGCTTCTAAGTTCATGTATACTAGTCTAAAGTCCAACATCTGTGGGATGTGATACCGTATATATACGATATTACCAACTCTTCTACTTTCAGATTCTATGGAAAACTCCGCTAGGGTCCCACAGGAAATGAACTATTAAGTAAGTTCATCTGCCAGCCCCTATGTGCAGGCATCAGGAGAATTCAATCAAAGGGGGTGGACGGTGCTCAAAATGAGGACAGATGAGAAGTTCCTTCACTTGTGCTGTTCTTTTTAATTTTTGTCATATAAATAGGCTATAATCTCAACATTTCACATATATTTTATATGCTTCCTCAGGAGAATGTCTTATATCCTATAATAATAATAATAATAAAATAAAATTAATTTAATTATCCATCCTTTCCAAATGGAATAATAGTACAATAATTCAAACATAAAGTTTGTGAACTCACTCTCTCAATTTCCTGCAAGTGCATTCATTGAATACCCAGAACTACAGTACATTACATTTTATTGTCCCTAAATAGATATACCAAGAAAAAGAAAAAAACTATTATTATAAAATTATTACACACTCTAAATGCATTAATACATGGAATAACATTTCATTAACAGCATGTACAAGTTGAAACACACATATATTTATCTATCAGTTCTAAAACCACAATGCTTATATTATTGACTTCTTATTACAATCAAAATTGTAACTTGGAATAAATCACTAAAGTCAATCCACACTTCCGTGCCACCTCTCTTAAGCTGAGAAACATCACATTTCTATAATTATTGCAATCATCTTATTGCTGCTTTCATGATTTTAAGATGTATATATGTCTCTACATGAATAATAGTAACTTAATATCAAAAGTTATTTATTTAAGAACACTTAGCATAAGTTGGCGTTGCTCTGTGATCATACCTCTCAACTGTCACACATTATGAGGTACGTCACTCATTTTAACTCTCAGAAATCCTGTGTCCCACATGGAGGTAGTGGCATTCTACATTTCTCACAGAGGTTTTAAAGCAGAAATTCTTAATTATCTATTCTGCTCAATCATCAGCAAACATTATGAACACTAGTGCACTGTTAGCCATAGTGTTCTGAGCTTGCAGTGCCGTGTTTGATGATATGTCACACATTTTGCTCATTTGTCACACATCTTGTCACACATTTTGGTGAAAAAAGGTTGAGAGGTATGTCTGTGATATACATGCAGCATGGGAAATTTAATGTTAATCTTGCCCCTAAATTAAGTTATGTCTGAAAATAAATTGATGACATTTCAAAAAATTGCAACAAATGGTGGACCACAACAGACTATCAGTTGCCCAAGCTGAAATTTCAAGCATTTGGATGTTAAAAATCTTAGTTTGTTGTGCTGCCAGGTATCATAAACAGAACTTCTGAAATGCTGTATTAATGTTTACAATGTGTTAGTAACACCGTTTTTTCAATGCTGTCACTGAGTCTACTGTCATACAATTATCTGCTCTGGGTTTTTTTAATTTCTCAAAAGCTTTTTAGAACTGTACAACAAATAGTGAACCACAACAAACTTTGAAATGGTTGTATTGAAGTTTCTTGAGTACACTAAAACTAAACTACTGAAGCACTGTAATATTTTTTTTCCTTTTCAAAAGCTTGTGAGATAAATGAAAAATCAAACTCTGAAGCCCCTACCTGATTTGCATGCTTGCCAGGAGAACACCAACCTCTAACTGCTCAAAATTGTTTTAAAAATCAAAATGGTTTATGTAGTCGTCATGTCACTCTGATCTATGACATCATTCAGAGCAAGATGATTAATCAGTTTATAGTTTCCAAGTCGATGCAATGAATTTACAGTCATGCCTTCTGAAAGAAACAGGGGACTTTGAAGAAATGTTTCACCTTTTCTTGTATTTGAACACTGTCCGAATATCTGACCAATGATCCCGAATGTAAAGAATGGTGAACTAATATTTATGAGGACATTGTAAAAAGTTATAAACTTTCTTCCTAAATAAAAAATATTGCTTATAAAAGAACTAGTGCTGCATGGCAGTAAACACTGTAAAAGACTATTCATAACAATCATTCCCCTTCTGGAGAGAAGGTGATCAGTTTAGCAGTAGATCAATCAGTTTTGAATATTAAGGAGAAAAAAGTGTTTTAAACTAATAAAAATACAAAATAGAAAATACATATAAGAAATATGAATACTTCTACCCTCTATTTGGTACATATTCTAATTATTTTATTCTGGGACATTGTGTTAGTAAAAGGGATTATGAGCCACAAAAAAACAGAAAAAAGGCTGTGACCAGTGGTTTTAACAATACACATCAGTTTCATTATGCTCTGTACATCTGCCAATGTTTGTAATTATTAATTAGGCAGACTGGAAACCAGGCTCGAAAGTGCTTAGCAGCTCACTAAAGAAATAATATGTTATATTGATTCTGATCTTTTTATATGCCACAGGTTAACATCCAAGTCAACCAAATCAAGGTGCATCATTAGGGTTAAGTATTTTTGTTGGTTTTCATCTACAACTTCAACTACACTGGGAGCAGTGGGGGAGCACCTGGGGAACAGTGACCACCAGTCATTGTGGTTTGAAATCACAGAAAGAGCAGAATCAAACCAGACAAAAACACGTATCCTGGATTTTAGGGGGGCAGACTTTGAGAAAATGGGGAGATACTTGAAAGAGGCATTAAGGAGAATGGGGCAGGAATCAGGAGTTAAGGATCAGTGGGCAGTATTTAAAATGGGGATTAAAAGAGCAACATAATTATTCATTAAGCAGGTTAGCAAGAGGAAAAGGAAGATGAGACCATTATGGTTTTCCAATGAGGTAGCAAAGAAAGTGAAAGCCAAAAAGATTGCATTCAGGCAATACAAAAAGACACAGGCAGAAGGGGATAGGGAGAAGTACCAGGAGGAGCAAAGGGAGGCAGGGAGGTCAGTAAGGGAAGCCAAAGCTCAGACAGAAGAACGCATTGCAAAATCAGTGGGTAGAGGGGACAAAACCTTTCACAGGTACATAAGTGAAAAAAGAAAGGCAAAGGGAGGGATAGTGAGACTGAAGGGGGAGGATGGGGCCACGTGGAGGATGACAACAGTAAAGCTGACATATTGAACTGGTATTTCTGCTCAGTCTTTACTGAAGAAGAGGAGGATAATGGGTCTGAAGGGAGTACAAGGGGTGAGAATGGTGCAGAAATGGACACAAGTCCCTTTACACGAGAAAGGGTCCTGAAGGAACTGGAAGTAATAAGAGTTGATAAAGCAATGGGACCAGATGGGGTGCACCCTAGGGTCCTTAAAGAACTAAGAGAGGTGGTGGCTGAACCTCTGGCTATCATGTTCAGCCAATCACTGGAAACAGGGGAGGTACCCAAAGACTGGAGGACAGCAGATGTAGTCCCCTTATACAAAAGTGGGAACAAAGAGGAGGCAGGGAACTACAGACCAGTCAGCCTCACCTCAGTAGTGGGGAAGATAATGGAAGCTCTACTGAAGGAGAGATTAGTGGAACATCTGGTTGTCAATGGACTACAGGACCCAAGGCAGCATGGTTTCACCAGGGGGAGGTCATGTCAGACCAACCTCATTGAATTTTCTGACTGGGTGACTAGGGAGATGAATCAGGGGAGGGCAGTGGACATGGCCTATCTGGACTTCAGCAAGGCCTTTGACACTGTGCCACACAGAAGACTATTACACAAACTGGGGAATATGGGTGTGGGTAGGACAGTAGTGTGGTGGGTAGGTAACTGGCTGTGCAGCAGGACACGGAGGGTGGTGGTAAATGGCTGTCTCTCCACAGAGGGAAGAATGACCAGTGGGGTGCCACAGGGATCAGTGCTGGGACCGGTCCTATTCAACATCTTCATCAGTTAACATTGCGCATACCTAGAAGGCAGAATTTCACTGTTCGCTGATGACACAAAGCTCTGTGACAGAGTAGACACACCAGAGGGTGTAGACAGAATGAGAAGGGACCTGCAGAAACTTGAAGAATGGTCAGGGATCTGGCAGTTGAAATTCAATGCAAAGAAGTGCAAGATAATGCATATGGGGCACAAAAACCCTGGCACAATATATCAGTTGGGGGGTGAAGATAGCATGCACCAAGCAGGAAAGGGATCTTGGGGTTATCATCTCTGATGACCTCAAGGTAGGGAAACACTGTGACAAGGCAGCAGGTAAAGCAAATAGGATGCTGGATGCATAGGCAGGGCATCACTAGCAGGAAAAGGGAGGTCATAATTCCACTATACAAGACACTAGTGAGGCCCCACCTGGAGTACAGTGTACAGTTCTGAGACCTTACCACGTAAGGACATAGACAGGGTAGAGAAGATTCAGAGGAGGGCAACAAAGATGGTGCATGGATTGCATCCAAGTCCTATGAGGACAGGTTGAAGGAACTGAATATGTACTCCCTGGAGGAGAGGAGGGAGAGAGGGGATATGATAGAGACATACAAGTATCATACAGGGAGGAACAGGGTGCAGGAATACACTATTTGCAAGCAAAAAAGATGTTCCAGGACTAGAGGGCATGGGATGAAGTTGGAAGGAGTACGATTCAGAGGAAACATGAGGAAGAATTTCTTGACAGAACAGGTGGTGGACAAGTGGAATACCCTGCCAGAGGAAGTGGTGGGAGCTGAAACAATCACAGGATTTAAAAATGCATGGGATAGACATAAAGAAATTCTGGAGGTCAGGGGTAAAGGGCAACAGACTTCTAGGAAAACATAAACTGAACTTACAAGCTCAAATGGGCAGACTGGGTGGGCAATAGGCCCTTATCTGCCGACACTGTCTATGTATCTATTTATCTATGTAACTGTTCGATTCCAAAAACTGGATTAAAGGCATCTAGTTGAAAAATCCATTTGTTCTTAACTTGTTCTATCAGTGTTTTAAAATCATCACCTCTTTCTGGCTGTTGAGCATCTTCAAGACCCCAAAACTGAAGTGAGGCACCAGTGTTGCCTGCTTGTAAAAAATATTCTGGTACTGGTGTAAAGGTTCTATTCCTGATATTTGATTTATGCTCCTGTATCCACTGCTTTAATGTGTGGGTGGTTTCTCCAACAAATATTTTATCACATGGACACTGTACGATATAAGCAACTCCCACAAGATCACGTGATAAACTGTCTTATTGGGTATTCCATGTTGGTGTAAGGGTGCTTAAAGATAGTTTTTTTTTTTTATTTGTGTATCCACGTATGGAACAACATCCACATGCTACCATGCCAGGGCTAAGGGGACCCAATAAAAGTTGTGTGCCTTCCTTTTGTCTACCTTGTGGATGTTCTGTATAAATCAATTTATCCATACGGGGCTTAACCTTTTTCTACTGCCACTAACAGTGGTCTAGTGAATATGTTGTGATTTTTATTATAGTTTTTCAATATGTGCCAATGATTGTTTACAATTTTTCTGATTTCTTTCAATTTGTGATTATGTTTGACACTAAAGACAACCCAGGGTTCTGTTCCAGTGTCCCTGGTATTCTGTAAAAAATCACGTTGCATCAATCCTTCTATTCATCTCTCTGCCCTAATAAGTGTTCTGTTGCTACATCCTCTACTTCTAAATCTGGAGATAGCTTGCTCTACTTCCCTGTTACTGTCTTCATTCATTGTACAATTTCTACGAATCCTTAATAGTTGTGAATAAGAGATGCTCTGAATCAGTTTCTCAGAATGAAAACTCCGAGCATTCAAAATGGTGTTTCTAGCAGTTTCTTTTCTGTATAAAGCGGCGATGAGACCTTGACCAACAAATTTAACTAATACAGCCACATATGGGATTTCTTCCCTTCCAGAGTTGATTGTGAACTGCATGTGTGGTGAGCATGTATTTAAGTAATCAAAACAGTGTTCTAATTCTGTATTACTTCCTGTCCATATCAAAAACAAATTATCTACAGTATGTATCATTTAAAAATGTTTGATATATGCATGAAATGGATCTGTCTCACTTTTATGCATGTACAATATCTATTTTCATATGAGCTCATAAAGACATTAGCATAGTTGGAAGCCATGGCAGAACCCATGGCTGTATCACGTTTTTGTTCTAATAGCTTTGTTCAAAGTTAAAGTAATTTGCTGTCAAGATAAAGTCTGCCAACAATGCTAATGTTCTTGTCTGTGGATATCCAGAGGGATCTCTGGCATGCAGTAAGGTGCTCATTGCATCAACCCCTTCATCATTTGGTATTGATGTGTATAGGACAGAGACACCAAGGGTAACCAAAGTAGCATGCTGTCATTCTTCCTCAGTGAACACAACAATTTTTTTAATGCTAATGAAATTACCAATGTCCTTGACATATGTAGAAATGTTTTCTACTAATGGTTGGAGGTGATAATTTATGTAGTTAGAAATAGGTTCAAATAAACTGCCTATGCTTGAAACTATCAGGTGGACTAGAGAATCTGTCACGCTTCTATGAATCTTTGGTACGGAATAAAAAACTGGTATTTGGGGAAATTTGGGGGTTAAAAAATGTCCTTCCCATGGTTTCAAACTGTTTGTTAGAATCATTCCATGTAGTAAAGAATCTAACTCTCTTTTGGGTGTCCCTGTAGGGTCTCTTGATAGTTTGACATAGTTTCTGAGGTCGTCCAGTAGCTTCAAACACATATTTCTGTAGTACGAATAATCTTTAATAACTATCTCACCCCCTTTTGTCAGCTGGTATGGTAATTATACTCAGGTCATCCTTTAAAGAATTGAGGGCCCTTCTTTCTGCATTACTTCTAGTGGATTCTCTGTGTGCCTGTGTTCTAAAGAGGTTTTGTATCTCTGTTCTCACTGTTTTAATATATGTTTCTACCACTGGCTTGAATTCAGCTGGTGGATTCAATTCAGATTTACACCTTAGATCGGACCTCAGGACCGGCCAACCGTGTGCCCCATTGGCATGGCTCGGGGCCCCCCGATGCCACCACCAGCCACTGAAAAAACCCTCTCAGTAGCCAGATCGGACCGCAGGACCGGCCAGCCATGTGTCCCATTAGCGCGATAGAGACCCTAGCATACCACCAGTCACCGGAAAACCCCTCTCAGTAGCCTGGTAAGGACTTCTCTGGGCCGGGGAAGCAGGGATCCTCTGTGATTGGCTGACTGGGCTCTGAGACACTCGTCCATGACCGCCACTTCCAGTCACTGTATTCCTATTGGTGACATTGTTTGTGTGCTGTGCTGGGCTCGGAGCCCATTCACTTGCACTGCTCTAGGACGAATTTTTTGCCTGGACACTCTTTTTGCCTCATTTTACAATTAGGTCTGACCTGCTTGTCTGTTGTACTGCACTAGTCTGCTTCATGTTTTTTCCCAAGAAATTTGATTCTGAATTTGGTGTTTTATTTACTGCATTTACTAGTACTGTGTAGGCTTTAGAATTGCTATATTATTCATTAGACACTAGAGCGTATAGACTGTTTCCACTAGTATTTACTGAATCTCAACTAGCTTTCTGTACTTCTCCTATTTTTTACCTGTACCTTGGTTTCTCTCTGTCTAGCCCAATTCCCTGACTATTTCCTCTCACCTTCTCAGTGTATGTCCTGCCTGCATATCCCTGCTTAACCCTGCTCTCTACCCTCTCCGTTTCCATCTCCTGTGAACCCCCGCCTCATAGGAGCATCAGCCCCCGCCCAAACCTGAGCCCATGTGAGACCCACGGCCTGCTCACTGCCTCCCTAGGTGCTCTGTCTTTCCTGGAAGTGTAACCTCTAAGCGTGCCTTTCGCTTCCTCCCTCTGCTTTACTATCTCCCTGGCTGCCTGCTGCTGCCCGCTTAAACCTCGTACCCAAATCCATCGCCATCTTTCCTCACTAAAAACACCTTATCCCCCTGATAGCCTCCTGTTGATCACTGACTCTGCATAAACCTTTCCCACCTACCAACGCCAGCCCCTTGGATCACACTTAAAACCTGATCGTTCTCTGGCAGCTCCCCCCAACCCCTGCTACCACTAAGGACTCCCATTCTTGCATTTTAACTATCTCTTTGTTTCTCTGCCTCACGTTTCACCTGCTCTACACCACTTCCTCCCCCACCAGCTTCTTCTGCCCCCCTACCTGAACAACATCACTGATCCTTTGTCCTGGGTTAGTCTGTAGACCACATAAATACTGTGTACTTACAGCTGCCTCTCTCTCTTCCACCTTAGATTGGACCTCAGGACTGGCCAGCTGTGTGCTCCATTGGCACGGCTCGGGGCCCCCCCGACACCACCACCAGCCACCGAAAACCCCCTCTTAGTAGCCGGGTAAGGACTTCTCTGGGCCGGGGAAGCAGGGATCCTCTGTGATTGGCTGACCGGGCTCTGAGAAGCTCGCCTATCGGCCACCGGTTCCAGTCACTGTATTCCTATTGGTGACATTGTTTGTGTGCTGTGCTGGGCTCGGAGCCCATTCACTTGCACTGCTCTCGGATTAATTTTTATGCCCGCCCTCCTCCCCCTCTCTGACCTTTATTAAATAGGCCCTTCGCCTCGTCTCTGCTTATAGGAACTGCCACCTAACCAACCATCCAACCTGTTCCCTCAGCCTAGTTCCCTCCCCCCCGAGGCTCTGCCCTCTCTGCTCAACTAAACACGCCCCTTCAAAGCCTATATAATCTCTCTTAGTTTTTCCCTCTACCTATTCCTATTACTTACCCTCATACTTCGTCTGACACCTCTAGTTCTTAGAGCTGTGCTGACCCACTAAAAATGCCTTCCCATGAAAACCTCCTCTTGTCTTTTCTATTTTTCTCCATTTGCTATCCACTGTGTCAACTTTCTCTCTCCTCCTACCCCTCGCAACCTCCCACTGTAAGCATCTTGACATCCTACCTTCATTATGGAACCATGGCAAATACTCTTTATCTCTATCTGAGGCACCCCCTTACTAAGGACTGGGTGCAAAAGGCCACACTGGCTGGAAAGAGCATATTTGAACACCTGCCATTAGCCACCCTCCTCTGTAGGGACCCTAGGTGACTGCACTGTATCCAAACCTGCAACAAGCAGAGGAAAAACGTGTCTTGGTATGAGCTACGGGAGATATCCCTCAAACTCCTGCTCCTCCTCCTTCTCATGTCTGGTGGGATCCACCCAAACTCTGGTCCTGTCTCAAACAGGATAACAAAGCCTGCAAAAACTGAAAAGGGGCTATCCATTGCTACCCTAAATATCTGCAGCCTCCTTCCTAAGCTGGCATCTCTTCAAGCCTTTATTGAACAACATAATCCTGACATATTAGCTATTGTTGAGACCTGGCTAACACCTAGCACTCCAGATCATGCAATCTCACTTCAAGGCTACAACCTTTTCAGACTTGACCGGTCAAAAAGGAAGGGGGGGTTGTATTATCTATATAAAGGACTACCTCTTGTGCCACCATGCCAGTTTCTCCCTAGAAAACACCCTAGTGCAACTTCTCCCTGTCAAGCTACTCCTTGGTGCCCAAAACAAAGTGCTTACCGTGGCTGCAGTCTATATCCCCCTAAAGACCCTCAAGACGGGCTCCAGATGATCCTTGAATTTGCAAGATTACAACCTCCTGACTTTGAGCCCCTCTTTCTTGGTGATTTCAGTATCAATTGGCTCACCTCTGATATCAGACCCAGCAAGGATGCTATTCTACCAACCAACCCAACACAGATGGTCAACTCCCCTACTAGAAAAAACTACAAAACTGGAACCAGCACTCTCATTGACTGGATACATACTAGTCACCCGGACCGGATAAGAAACACCACTGTTCTCTGCAACTCCCTCAGTGACCACTCCCCTGTGATCTGTACCTGGACAAATAAATTCCACAAACCGCCTCCCAAAACCATCCTAATTTGAATGCTACCGCACGGTAACCTTGCTGAATGAAAGACCTGCTTCCTACAACAAGACTGGTCCCCAATCTACAATATGCTGGATGTTGACGCTGCCCTACAATTCTTCATTACAACTTTCAACACTGCCTGTGACACTTACGCACCATTAAAAAAAACAAAAAATCAAAGCTCTCTCAAATCCCTGGCTAACAGCCAAACTACTGGCTCAGCTCAAAGCACGTGACCATCTTTGGGCTATAGCCAGGGCCACAGGCTCCTTAACAGACACACTAAACTATAAACAATCACGCAACCTATGCACCTCACAAATTAGGCTAATGAAGAGCTCCTACTTCAAGAATGCTCTAGAAGCCACCTGGGGTGATGGGAGATCCTTCTGGGACAATATCCGTAATATCACGGGCAAACAGTCCAAATCCTCTCCCACGGCAATGAACATTGATGGCTCCACCACCCTTGACTCAAAGACTATGGCTGATGCCCTAAATAAAACCTTCACAGACCTCAGTGGTGTCCTCCCACCAGACTTTTTCCTGGACTTGTCAGTTCCAAAACTCGTATCCCAAATCACCCCGCCAGACCAACTGCTATTTCACTTTAAAATAGTAAAGACATATGACGCCTACGGATACATAAAAAAGGCCTCCTCTAAATCTAGAAATAGCAGTGACACTATTGATCTAAAACTTCTGTCTCTGACCTTGGAAGAAGTGATCCACCCCCTCACCAAAATTCTCAACCTCTCCCTTTGCCAAAGTCAATTCCCCAACACATGGAAGGCCACAATAGTCACACCAGTGCAGGGGGGTGACAAATCCAGTCCAGGAAACTATCGGCCCATATCTATACTTCCAACCCTCTCCAAAGCTCTTGAATGGATCGTGGGGGATCAACTATCAGACTTCCTGCAAAAGTACGATCTACTCTGCATGCAACAACACGGATTTAGGAAAGGACACAGTATGTTGACGGCCCTACTAGAATTCTCTTGTGAAGCTCACAAGGCCTTGGATAAGGGTTATTTAACTGGAGCTGTTTTCATAGACCTCACAAAGGCCTTTGACACTGTTCACCATGGCCTACTAATCTCTCTTCTGCTCAATATTGGGCTAGCCGAGGGACCCGGAGCCTGGGTAAAAAGTCACCTGGCACAACTTTCTCAAACAGTAAAAATCTCTGAGGTTCTCTCAGACTCTAAACTGGTCCTCTCTGGTGTCCCACAGGGTTCAATCTTAGGTCCTCTCCTCTTCAGTTCATTTCTAAACTCACTTCCCAAATCCTGCCCTGAAAAATTAATACTATATGCTGATGATGCTGTAATTCTCTCCTCCCATAAGGATCCCAATCCACTATGACAGAGCTTGCAGCTTGCTTTCTCCTGTGTTGAAAAGTGGTTCCTTGATCACAAACTGGTCCTAAATAAAAAAAAAAATCATGCTTTTCACCAGTCGTCAAAACAGAAATAGGCATACTCCACTCACTATAAAAAACCTCCCTTGGAAATACACTAGAACAAGTGAATACCTTCAAATACCTTGGTATCACTTTTGACGAATGTCTTACCTTTGTGGCCCATATCGATAACACTGCAAAAACAGTGAACCAACGCATTGGAATTCTGTACCAGAACCGTCAATTCTTCAACCAAGCTGCCTTGAGGATTGCTGTACAAAGCTCCATCATCTCAGTCATAAACTATGGTCTAATTGTCTATGGCTCAGCTACTAACATCGCACTGAAGCACATCTCAACAGCCCTAAACAAAACCTGTCGACTCCTCACAGGACCACAGAGACGGACTCACACTTGTGATCTCTACATGGAAACCGGTTGGTTACATCTCTCTAATTGCCTCATGTATCTCACCTGCCTGATGGCAAAAAAATCAATCTTGGGACTCACTTTTCCATGTATCCGGGACCTACTCTGCCTGAACAATGGCACTCATACCACCAGAAGATCTGAACACCAACCTTTCCTTGTCCCTAGATGCTGGACTGCTCAGGAACAAAGATCTTTTGCCTACTGTGCCCCTACTTGGTACAATGCACTTAACCTACCCTCTCTATCCTCCACGTCATTGGGAGCTTTCAAATCCATGCTATACACTCACCTCACAGCCTCCAGCTCCTGTGACTGCTTTGAGTAAAGACTCATCCCTCTGATTGCACTTACAGATGTTTCAATCAACCACCATGACTCCTCTTTTGACAAAGGCAATCTGAGTACCACTAATCTGGTCCTGTCTGCCTCTAAACTTCTTATTTCTCCCTCTCTCCCTATTCCCCCCCCACCTCTCCAAACTTATTCCTTTCCCTAGAAACTGCCTCTGATTTCCATTTCCTTTTCCGTACATAAATGTTACTGTTTTAGTGTGGCTTTGTTAAACTGATTACCGATTGTTTGTAATACTGTCTACCATGTTTTTGTACTTTTATGACATGGAACCTTTGTAAAAGAGCCTTGGCTCAAATGTATTAATTCCTAGAACAATAAACTAAACTAAACTAAATAAACTAAAGATTTGATCTGCAGTGCTTTGGATAAATCTCTTATAATGGTCTCCCTGTATGTGTTGAACTTTAAAAGTAGGCCTGTATTCTGAAAATGTGGCATGTCACATTCTAAGTCAAAAGAA
The DNA here is from genome assembly GCA_016271365.2 of Neoceratodus forsteri. Lineage (NCBI taxonomy): Eukaryota > Metazoa > Chordata > Ceratodontiformes > Ceratodontidae > Neoceratodus > Neoceratodus forsteri. The sequence continues at coordinate 1,747,360,238 of CM057449.1, forward strand.
TTAAGAGTACTAGAAGGGGCAAATGATAGCCCCTAGACAATACCAGTGATTTCTCTCTGGTCGGAATTTTTTTACTCATGTTAAATATAGAGATTGCCTCTGGTATGGGTGCTGCTTGACAAGAGTATCCCCCCCTTCCTCTTCCTGTGCATGTTCCTCCTCCTCCTCTTGCCTGATCTGCATCCTCATCTGGGATTCCTCTTGCCCTGGTGTAATATCTGGGTTCTCTCTGTTGCATTTGTGTCTCTGTATAGGATAGGCTGGGTGGTTCCTGATGTAGACCTTCCTGTTGAAAATAAGATGTTCTAACTTCCTGTTGCTCCTGTGCATGTGTGCGGGGTTGTCTGTTACTGGCCCTCCATAACTGTTGTCACTATCTGAACCACTGTCCTGTTGTCTGCAGGGATGAGAATGATACATCTTAAGTGTAAATTTAGCATGTGTATACACCTTATTGTCCTTATAATAAGTTGTATCCTTTTTGAATTTTTTTAATTTTTGTTGTTTAAGATTATCTTCATAGTCATTCATTTTTTTCTTATTTTGTTCCAATGTCTTGTTGAACTTCTCTAATTGAAACTTCATGTTTAAAGCCTCCTGCTCCTGGTTAAGTGCTTCTGCTGTTTTCCCCCTTTTCTCAATTATAGCTTCTATAATGGCATACACAAAGTGTACAGATCAGCTGGTTCAAACCCCATCCCATTTATTACCCAATTTAACTGATTTAATTCCAATATTATATTCAATATAGACTTTTATTCCATAGGGGATCATATTGTGTGCTAGATATTGCCCCAGGGAGAGTGCATGCCACTCAAGTCTACAATCTTTGAACTGTTGGTTCTTCACTTTTTGTGCCATATGTTTAGTGTTATCTAAAGCAGAGGTGTTAAACTCCCTATCACCCTTAATCTGTCCTTAAAGCCTCTCTTTTTCTGCTCCAGTAAATGATGCAAATTGGGATTTGGAGTAAACACTCCCTCCTATTTCACTAAATGCATCCATAATAAAGAAAAATATATTTCACTAAAGATTGTATAAGTACCTCTAAAGAGTGTAATATAAAAATGCAATACAACAATATGTACCAACAGTGCTGAAAAGGAAAATGAGCCCAGAAACTTGTCAATGCTGTAGGGTATCCCAAATTATCAAAACAAAGACTCTAAGAAAATAAAAAAACTCACGAGTGGCAGACTCTTCGTTTAAAAAAGTAAAGATGAGTAAAGTGTATTTTTTACACATCAAACATGGCCCTTCTTTTAATTCCTATCAGAAAGATCAGCAGTACCTGAGAAATAAGGAAGCTAGACGGGGTCTACCTAGCAGCAAAGAACTATTATTTTCTGGTGGCGCAATGACATCAATAAAAATAATTTAAAATACAAAAAAACTTTTTCTTGATTTCTTTTGTCCACAAAAAAAATGTGGGTCATTGTATAATTGCAACGAACCACTCCAGGGTATGGTTAATGCTGGGATTTATCCACTCTAGTGTGGATTACTCACTCAGTCTGCGGCCTCATGGTTTATTGCTTAAGTCCAGAACTACTCCCTACCACCCCCAGGGTGACCCTCAACCTGAAAGATTCAGTAGTATGCTATTAGATATGTTGGGCATGTTGTATCCACACCAGAAAGCTAACTGGAGCCAGCAAGAGAGTATGCTGGTCCATGCCTACAGTTGCACTCACAATGATGCTATGGGGCATCATCCCTGTTTTTGCTAATGTTTGGAAGAGAGGCCCACCTGCCAGTAGAACTTGCATTTGGTGTGTCATCCAATGGCAATAACTTAGAGACCTACTCCAAATTTGTTCAAAAACTGAAGCAGCCATTGGATGATGCCTACTGCTTGGCCATAGAATTGCCTAATAAAAGAAACTGGCCAAATAAGACCCATTATAATAAATGTGTCAGCATTCATAAGTTGCTCTCTGGAGAAAGAGTTTTGGTCCAGAATTTGGGGTTGCCTGGAAAGCATAATATTGCAGACCGGTTGGGCAACATCCCTCATGTGTTCACAGAAAAACTTATGGACTTGCCAGTGTACAGAGTTTGCCTAGAAGGGAGCCTCAGAGAAGTAAAATATTGCATCACAACCATTTGCTCCCAATTGGAGAATTATTTGTTCCTGAGCTAGAACCAGGCCCACGTAACCTCAAAGAATGAAAACAAATAGTTTTCGGAAGCGCACCAACCAAAGAGACTTTGTTAAGACACAGTCAGTGGTTGTGGTGGGTACTGCATCAAGGGTGTTGAGATGCTGGGAAGCTGGGAGGGTAACAGTCTTTAACTTGAATAGACCACTTTCTTTGGGGCCCAAATAACTTTATACATGGAAACACATCAATGTTTGACTTTAATACGTGGACTGAGCTTGAAAATTGGCACAGTCCTGCCCAGGATTTGACCACCTTTCCTAACTACTTGGCCCGACCCTGATCTGGATACTGGTTTACCCAGGCTTTCTGTAAGGCCTGCATCAGACCTGAATACTGGTCTAAGTTGGCTTTCTGAATGGCCTGGATCAGCCCCAGCTGCCAGTCACCTAGACTCTTCCAATGAGGAAGACGACCTTTTGTGGCACTCTTCTACAGAGGACATTCCCCAACTGTTGAACAACGTTGAAGAGTGGTGAATGCCAAATATTCCAACCAAACCACTAAATCCTGAAGCACAGCCTTTTGAACCTTCACCTGAGATACAGCATGAGGCAGATCCAGTAGAGAGTGCACAAGAAACAGACATGGTACTTGAACCAATTGAGAAAGAAACAGACATGGTTCCCACACCAGTCAAACTAAAAACAAATGTGGTATTCAAACCGATTGATGCTGCAGAGCCTCCCTCGCCTCCCAGGGAGGAAGCGTGTACATCCTCAGTTACCCATTAAAGTGAAAGAAGTCTCTTTGAGATGGTCTGAAAGACCAATCCAACCCATGTTAAAACTTAGTTATGATTCACCTGGTGTCCCCACTGATCTGCCTCTATATGTAGTGTACCATGGCATCTACAGTGGTGTCCCCCAGGATGAATCCCACTTTTAAAGCACTCTGCAGTATGCTGCAGCAGACCTACTGAATAAAGCAATGTAATTTCAATGGCAATTAGTCCCTTTTGTCATGCAGGAAACTGTGGCATTCACTTCATCCTGGCATTGTCTCAAATAACTTTATACATGGAAACACATCAATGTTTGACTTAAATACCTGGACTGAGCTTGAAAATTGGCACAGTCCTGCCCAGGATTTGACAACCTTTCCTAACTAGCTAGCTAGCTAAAATAGGAAATCCTCTGAGCTGCAACTCAGGTGTACTTACAGTTTTGAGGAGGGGGTTTCAGCAGATTTGTTTTACACAGCACCATTGTAGTAACTGGAATTGTTGGTGGTGCACCATGATTGCAGGTCCTGACTACCAGCTATGAAAGACGTGTCTTAGAGGAGCTCCAGCTGGCATCAACTTGGGCAGATTTAAAATATTTCTACTGCATTATTATTCCTGGAAAAATATTACATTCAAGAGCAATAAGGTATGGCTACACCAAAATCCACAAAAAAAGCAAACAATTTTACCTTTTGAGCCTTAAGATAAGGTTTATTTGTGAGGGACAGAGGCCCACACATGGTCGCAAGCTGCTAACATGGATTTAGCAATGGGAGGCAGGGATGCATTGGAGACATTGGCTAATAATGCAGTTTCAGGTCTGATCGTGAACTTACAACAGGAAATGAAAAATGATTTCAGGAATATTTCAGCCCAAATCTCACACCTGCAAAATGTGCTCACAGCCTTGACCGAGACCTCCACTGTTCATAGGAACAGACTTGATGAGCAAGAAAAAAGAATATTGGATTTAGAGGACGCAGTGGCTGATTTATCCAGGACAAAAAGATTGAGCAGCAAAAGGTAGCTGCACCACTAGATAAAGTCGAAGATCTTGAAAATTGGGTTAGAAGATCAAATATTTGTATCGTGGGTCTGCCCGAGGGGTTGGAGGGTAGAAAAGGGGCTCATGCTGTGTAGAAATGTTTAACCACGCATCTGGAGATGAAAATGGAAGCCCAAGATTTTGAAATACAAAGGGCACATTGCATGGGACCCCCCTCCAAAACCCGGCAACAGATGCAGGCATTATTTAATAAAATACCTGTGCTTCTCGGACAAAGAGAAAATGTTCTGGGCAGCAAGGGCAAGGGTCCCGATCACAATTGAAAACAGCAAAGTCTATCTTCATAGATTTCTCCTCATGATGTGCAGATCAGAAGGCAGAAATTTGCGAGGGTTAAAACTACCCCTCCACCTCCCGGGCTTGGACTTTGCCCTCCTTTATCTGGACTAACTGAAGGTTATGGCCTTGGGGAAACCACACAGAATCTTCAACTCCCCCACTGACACTGAGCACTTCATGAGAGAATCTGAGAGATCCCCTCGGGGGTCCCCTAACACCAGGTCCCGAGATGGAGCAGAAGCATGAAAGAAATTTACCCTGCTACTGGTACACTGAATAAATATCTGTTGTCCTGAAAAAGTCACTTCTCATTGAGTATACCTGTTATTTTTCCAAGTCCTTCTCTACCAACCCTTGCACCAGTTGCTGATAATATCAGGTGAGCTGCTAATTAACTAACTTTTCTAAAATATTCATGTTCGAAATGGGCTAATGAATTGTGGGGGGAATCCTGATTATATCATCCTCTCCCATGGAGTGTACGAAGACTGCGGATTTGTGTAGACAAAATGATGGGGCAAAGAACAAGAGAGCATGGGGACCTCATGGGGAGACTGTTTGTGGTGGTGACAAATTCCTGTTGTGCCATGGTGGGAGAAGTGGATCTGTCACTCTGTATCTGTCAACCTCGAGTGACAGTCCATGCCCTGCCCCTTGTGTGTGGATCCCCTTCGTACTTCTTCTAAAGTCCACTACGAGTACACCAGACTGGCCGGGGCAGCTAATCCTTCCAATTTACTAGCGATCCATATGTGTTCTACATGGTTAGAGAGGAGAAGCATCCAGCAATGAGGTTTGAATAAATGATTTGCTCATTACCACACCGTAGAATCCATTTCTTGATAGGGCTGTCACCTCGCTCACGGAATTATTGTGCTGGGAATTTCAGTAACTTACAAAGGGAGGGTTTAGAGGTGCACCCTAGACTGGGCTGTCTGATTGGATAATGACATTGGGACACACTTCCTTCCCTTCTGTGGATGTACAATGCAACCGGAGAGCTTGCGTAAGTGCTCAGGGTTGCAGTCATGGCCCCAAAGTGCTGCAAAAAGTAGCTGAGGTGGGACCTGGAAGTTGTATTTTCTCGGCCCTCAACTCGTTCTTGCTCCCCATGATAACTGGAACTTTGGAGTAGTCCACCATCTCTTGCAACCTCCACCTTGACCACGGCAGGGGCCATGGGCAGCAACGGGTTGGGTGGCAGAGGGCAGGATGCACAAGAAGAAACAAAAATCTTCAGAACTAAGCCCATGGAGGACATTGGGAGCTTGCTCCCCTTTCATGTGTATGTGTTGAATATTAATTGTTGAAAAAGAAATGTGCTTACTAAGTAAGGGAGGTGGGTGGTATAACCAGATTATGGCCAGGGGAGGGGGGTAAGAGACCTGTGTTCAGCTAAAAGGGGGTGTACATGAGGTTGTAATATACTGATGGTATACCTGTGCTTAATATCCAGGGTGGGTCCTCTACCCCTAACCAAGGGGCTGGGCAACTGGGTACCCACTGGAGTGCCACTGATATGCATTAAAGGATTGCTGCAGCAAATGTGGGCAATTATGCTGCATATGGAATGGGAACCAGGGTGGGGTGAGAGGGGGGAAACAGGTGCTAATTTAGGAGAATTTGGTCATGCGGTGTAGGGGGCATCAGTCTAGGGGGACAAGGTCAGAGCAGGTATAAACAAGACAGGGTAACAGACTTACTGTAGCAGGGAATTTAACTCTATCTCAAATTGGACCAGACTTGTGTTCCGCATCTTCCCTCCATGCTCGTTGGGAAAATGAGGGTACCACAGGCCTGAGCGGCTTAGGGGAAGGTCAGGGGTGTTGGGGAAATTGGGATGGGGCCCCATGGGAAGGAACCCCTTAACTCCATCAGACAAACCCAATGGGGGGAGGATGTACACAACTTAAAAAATCCAGATTAACTACCACTATTAAACAATCTTTGCCACAACCATGAGGCAAACCACACTTCTTTACCAGCTGGCAGGAAATTGTAGCACATATTTCATGAGGAGGATGCCAAGAGGTATGGAAAAACCTAAAATTTGTGGGATGATTCACTGCCAAGTGAGCAGTGTGTACAATGGGGGGGGACATCTTTTCTCCAAGGCTGGGGAATAAACTGTACAAGGATTGACTGTTATGTTGTTTTAAATAGGGTTAAAAAAGTTGAAGTAAATGTTTTTGTTACTAGGAGTTCGGACTGTTCTGAGCACCTCACGTTTGATAAGTTTAAAACAGAAAAAAAGAGGCAATAATCTAGTCAGCAAACCATGTGCTGTGAAAATATTATCACATGTGACCACTACAGTATAGTTTTTGACAAGACTAATAGATAACAAGTTAAATGTATGTTCCTGGAACATGAATGGTTTAAAATCTCAGACCAAACAAAAAAGAATTCAGGGCAAAGTTAAGGCTTTGAGGTCAGACATAGTATGTTTTCAAGAAACCCATATGACATCTAAATAGGGTACACACATATCTAAGAATTGAGGAGGGGAGTGGTATGGATTTTACTTCACATCTAAGGCTAGGGGAGTGGCTATATGGCTGTGGCCCAAATTCCCTGGGGTAGTCACAAAAGTAAACAAGCATTTGTCAATGCCGAATGTTTGCTTGCTGGTATTAGCATTGGAAGTGCTGGAGTTAGACAGAGGCAGAATAGGAATGGCAGTGAAGTATTGAACTTCACACGAACCCCACCTCCACCCTGCAGAAATGGACAGGCATTGGGGTATGCCTTTGGGTCATCGCACATAATGCTCACACCATTTCATCTCACACTATCCTGCAGACACCAAGTGTTGAGGTGTGCCTTGAGGTGTTAGGCTTTACAGTTACCCCATTCCATAACGATATATGCTGAAACAGGTGCAGTATAGTAGAATGGGGTGAAGTCCGGGGCCCAAGAGTCCAAGGCACACCTCGATGCCTGTTACTGGCTGCAGGATGGGGGTGGAATGGCATGAACATTACAGCCAGCAATCCAAAGGCACACCCCTGATGCCTGACAGTCTGTACAGGGTAGGATGTTATGGTTAGGAACTGTAATGCCCGGGGCATTCGTTGGTATTCGCACTACAAATTTTCAACATGGCCTTTTTGTCATCCCCACTTCATGAAAGCATTTGGAACCTCTGCTCATGAACAGTGTCATTATGATTTTGTTAATCTGCCCCGAACACTGATTTCCCACAGCGACTACGCCATTGCGCACCACATGTGCGAAACCACATTTTGGGCAGGATGTGAAAAATGACAGCCATACTGTTCATAAAGAGGTGTGAAAAAATGGCAATGCTGAAAATCTGTACTGAAAATATTAAAAATTCTCTGAGTTACGAGCATGTGTAGAAACTGCGTAATGCACGCTCAGAACACAGTAATTTTTTGAATCTTTTCACCAAATTTGCAACATAGGCCTTTTGGGAGCCCACCTCATGAACAGTAACACTGATGTTTTGTCACTCAGTCCCGAAAGGTGATTCTGTGCAGTGACCGCAAAATCACCTTTTGGGACCGAATAATGAGATGACAGTGAATGAATTCACGAGGTGGGGTCCCTAGAACCCCATGTTGAAAATTTGGTGCCAAAATTCACAAAAATGGCCGAGCAATGCACCAAAGTTTACAACACCCATTTATGCCATTATACAGCTTACCGGCATTTCTTCAGTTCGCGGTCTGCTTTGAAGAGTGCAGACGTGTTCCCGGCCCACCGAAGATCATCACTGGCCATGGAGGCATGGGGCAGTGTGTGGCGATGGGTGTGCAGAGGGTGGGTGCGGTTGAGAGAGGGGCACCGACACAATGAGGGACCGTTTCACTTTTCAGGTAAAACAAATTAAAACCATCACTGGAAGGTTTTTTTGCAGGTAGGTTTAGTATGCTGGGGTGGGCTCCCAGGATGCCACCTGCGTGTTTCTTTTGGGGGGGACTGGAGCAGATGGGGACTGGGCCCCCCGTTGGAAAAAAAAAAGGATCTGTTTTTTGGGGGGGGGGACATGATGCCGAGGGGGATTGGGCACCCCCCTCAGCAAATTAAATCTATGAGGACATTATGCTGACGGGGAGTGGGCTCCCCCATCAACAAAGGAAGTGGGGAAGGGGCATGGTGACAGGGAGACTGGGCACCCCCGTAGGCTTTCATGGGGACTCTGGCAGATGGTGACAGCTGCCACCATGTTAATGGAAATTTTACACCAGGCAAGGTACCGCCCTGCAATGATGGGTCACTCCCTCATTGCAGTGGCGACTTCATTTCAAGTTGGTGGCATGCTTGCTGAACTAGTGTCAGCAGCAGCGTGCCACCGCATTGGGGAAAGGGGGCCAGGCCTCTAAATGCAGTGGGGGCATTGGTCATCACAGTGCTGCACCTCCAAAACCCCACTTCTCTCCTAAGCTGTCATATAATATTTTTGTACATGTGCGCAAGTAAACATAACAAGCATTTGTCAATGCCGAATGTTGTCTCGCTGGCATTGGCATTGGTAGTGCTGGAGTTAGAGAAGCATAATAGGAATGGCAGTGAAGTATTGAAGTGACGCCAACCCCACCTCCACCCTGTAGAGACCGACAGGCATTGGGGTGTGCCTTTGGATCATCAGCTATAATGCACATGCCATTGTACCTCGCCCTACCCTGTAGACACTGACAAGTGTTGTGGTGTGCTTTGGGGTCTTTGGGTGTTATACTTACCCCATTCCATAAGGAAATATGTTGAGGTGGGTGCAGTATAGGAGAATGGGGTGAAATTTGAGGCCGAACAGTGCAAGGCACACCACGATGCCTGTCACTGGGTGCAGAGTGGGGGTGGGGGTGGAATGGCGTGAGCATTACAGCCGATGATCCCAAGTCACACCTTTAATGCCTATCAATCTCTACAGGGTGGGTTGCTACAGTTGGAAACCATGACACCATAGGCGTGTGTTGGTATTTTCACTCCAAATTTTGAACATGGGCTTTTTGTGAGCCAACCTCATGAAAAGTGGCACCATCAGTTTGTTAGCTGAAAGGTGGTTTTGCACAGCTGCTATCCCATTTGGTGACACAGGGATGAAAACACATTTTGGGCAGGACATGGAAAATGACAATTGTATTGTTCATGAGGAGGCGTAAAAAATGGCAACGTTGAAAATCTGGAGTGAAAATATGAAAAATTGGTGAAGTCATGCACATACATAGAAACTGCGCAACACACATCTGTAACCCAATTATGTTTGAGAGTTTGTTAGATACATTTTTAACATAGGCATTTTGGGACCTCTCCTCATGAACAGTGGTGCTGTGATTTTGTTAATCTGTCCCAAAAGTTGATTTCCCACAGCGACCATGCCATTGTGCACCACAGGTGTGGAAACACATTTTGGGCAGGATGTGAAAAATGACAGCTGTACTGTTCATATGGAGGTGTGAAAAAATGCCAGTGTTGAAAATCTGCCATAGGAATATTGCAAATTTTCGAAGTTTCAAGGGTGCGTGGAAAATGCTCAACATCCGCTTGTAACACAGTCATTTTATGAACTTTCAGCACCAAATTTTCAACATAGGCATTTTAGGACCTCTGCTCATGAACAGTGCTACTGTCATTTCCTCACATTGTCCCAAAAACTGATTTTGCACAGTGACCATGCTATTCTGCGCCTGACGTGCGAAAACAGATTTCGGCCAGGATATGTAAAATGACAGCTATACTGTCCATCAGAAGGTATAGGAAATGCCAATTTTGAAAATCTGGAGTGAAAATATTACACATTCATGAAGTTACAAGCGTCCGTGGAAACAGTGCAATGCACGCTCACAAAACAGCCATTTTTGGTTTTTTCTTCCACCAAATTTGCAACATAGGATTTTTGAGAGCCCCTCATGAACTATGGCTGCGGCTGAGCTGTTATTGGTCCCGCAAAGGTGATTCCGCAGTACAGAATCACTCTTCGGACTGAATAACACCATGACAGTGACTGAATTCATGAGGAGGGGTCCCAATAACCTCATGTTGAAAATTTGGTGCAAAAATTCCAAAATGCCCAAGATATGCACCAAATTTGAAAAACCCTGTTTATGCCATTATACAGCTTACCGGCATTTCTTCAGTTCTCAGTCGGCTTTGAAGAGTGCAGATGTGTTCCCAATCCACGCAAGATCATTGCACTGGACTCGGATGTAGGTATGGGGTGAGGGGGTGGGGAGGCAGGAGATGGCAAGGACCGCTTTTTCACAGGGTTAAAAGAAAAAACAACATTGCGGGACAGTTTTATTGTTCAGGGATTTGACATGCTGGGGTGAGCTCCCAGTATGCCACCTAAAATATTTTAGGGGAATGCTGTAGCCGACAGGAGTTGGGCACCTCCATTCGGCACACAGTAAGCGGGGGGCAAAGTCGGGGGATTGGGCACCCCCCTCGGGACATAATAAATGGGGGTGCATAATGCTGACGGGGAGTGGGCTCCCCCATCGGCACATACATTGGGGCAGGGCATGCCGACAGGGGGATTGGGTACCCCCAAAGTTGGCATTATGGCAAGCAGTGTGCCACCATGTTAATTTTTTTTTCTCACCAGGGAAAGCACGTCTGGAGGTCCGCTGCGTATGATGAGCTTTGCTCGCATTGCAGTGGACCTTTCCTTAGATGTGCTCACCACATTATGTATACATGGTGTGGTGCTAGATGCAGGCTTATTGGGGAATGAAGGATGCACCTACTGATACGTGCCCTGCATTTGCCCAACAGTGACCGCGCCTCCAAATCTGCTACTACTGCAATATGTTGGCTGTGCATGCATGAGCCAACATAAAAATGATTCTGGGGGGAGGTTCACACTCATTCAATTGCAGCTGAATTGGGGCAAGAGTATTGCTCTGGGATCAGTCTATGCACCCAATGTAGATAATGCAGCCTTTTTTAATCAACTGTCTGTGGAAATGGCTGATTTCTCTGGCCCATGGATTCTAAATGGGGACTTTAACTGTGTACTAGACATGATCTTGGACAGATCCTCAAGGGCAGGGGCACAACTGGGCAAAAGTCGCACAGCTTTGTTAGATCTTATGAAGACACATTGCTTAGTTGATTCATGGAGATACCTAAACCCTAGTGAAAGGTAATATTCTTTCTACTCCCATTTAGCAAAAAGCTATGCTATACAGGACCTAACTTTAACCTCCTGAGAGTTCCTCTCATCCTTGAATTCAGTTACTTATGGCCCAGTCCTAATATCTGATCACTCCTATGTTATTTCTACCTTGGCAATAGAAGGGGCAGGAGCCTGGAAACTGGACCCATGCTACTGAAAGACCCCCACTTTCCTGCCCTTGTGAGAACCCTGATTAAGAACTTTTTGATTGACAACCCACATAGTGATACCACAGATCAGATTAGATGGGACACTCTAAAGGTAGTCCTTAGAGGGGGATTATATCTTATTCTGCACATAAAAAGAAATGCTCAGAGAGGTATCAGAACTTGAAGCCTCAATTCACACAATGGAAAAGGCCGACAGCACAGCCCCCACCACAACTATGTTTCAGGAGTTACAAGCACGCAAGTGGAAATACAATGCGAAGAGCACAGCCAGTATTGAAAGGGTTATCTTATTAATACAGGCTGGTATATATTTTGATGGGGAACATGGGAGTAAATGGCTAGTGTGGCAGCTTAAAAATAGAACTAATGCTAGGAATGTAGCTAAGATTATTGATGAAGATGGAGGAATCTTTGAAGAAGACAAGAACATAGGTGAATGCTTTAGAAATTTTTACCAGGAATTATATAGATCTAAGGTCAACCCAGAGAAAGACCAGATAGAGGGGTTCTTGGATAGGGCCAAACTCTCCCAAATGGTTCTAAGTTTGGGTGAGTGTACATCACCAAAAATTAGTAATGGTGATGCACACTCGCAGTGACTACTAAGCCAGCGCACCCTCACCCCCCTACTTAAAGATTCTCAACTCCAGGGGAGTGCATGTCAGGGGGGTGTTAAACTTAAATTAAAAAATGGCCCCAACCCAAAAAGCGATCCTGCCTCAGAACCAAACCCAGCACCCTCCCAACCCCAGCCTGCCACCATACTCACCATGTCACATGGCCAGCTCAGCAGCTGACCACCACACTACACCCCACATACCTTCCTTCCCCCCCTTCCACCCATCGCGTGGTGTGGTACCCCATGCATGTGTGTACTGTTGCCCACCTGGTATCCTGTTGCTACCTTGCCCGGTAGCCCAGAACACAGGTGCCGTTATTGAGGCGCCATTTTTTCAGTCGCTCAATCATGGTCGCCGTGTTCACAAGATACTCCTCCCAAATATCAGTCAAGAACAACAGTCTGCAGGTACCCCCCATTTATTGGAAGGAAATACAAACTGCCATTGGTCAGCTGTCGGGGAGGGAAGGCCCCAGGTCCAGATGGGTTCCCCATAGACTTTTACAAAATGTTTAAGGAAAAGCTGAAATCTCCCCTAACAGATATGATAGTAGAGGCATTTGACAAAGGTACCATTGCCCCCCATGAGATCTGCCACTATAACTATTTTGCCCAAGCCAGGAAAAGATACTGAAAAATGTGCCTCATATAGGCCTATATCCCTCCTAACATCTGACTACAAGATTATGGCCAGACTGTTAGCTGTCAGACTGGAAAAAAATCCTCCCCAAAATAATACACATACCCAAACTGGGTTTATTAAGGGTAGAGGGGGCAAACTTAACATGAGATGGACCCTTAATACAGTGTGGAGGTCGGGTAGGACCAGAGAGGAGAAGGCCTCGGGCGCCCTGGCTCTTGATGCCGAAAAGGCATTTGATAGAGTGGAATGGAGGTATTTATTCACCATGCTAAAGAAATTTGGAATGGGGGACACTGTCCTCAAATGGATCTCATCTTTATAGAGTGCCCCAGTGTACAAATATTGGTGAATGGCAATCTGACCAAAGCTCTCCAGCTATCCAAGGGAACTAGGCAGGGTGGCCCCCTGTCCTCACTGCTATATGTCCTATCTGTGGAGCCACTTGCAGCGATTATTCGAGGAGACCCTGATGTTGAGGGGATAGTAGCAGGAGGATCACATCAAAAACTCGCTCTATCTGATGTGCCGGGGGATCACGTGATGCCTACAGCCTGAAGGCAGCTCACCTGTGGAGCTCCCATCTCTCCACTGCTCATCCAGACAAATAACCAGATAACTAGCCTTTAATTTGCAGCAAAACACCTATATTTTGTTCTGATACTGCCTGCAGTGTGCATTTGGTGTTCCTCCTCATCAACATTGGCCCTTGGCAGCCGCGATGGAGGTCGATATGCGGCAGTCCCCGCTCCGCCATACTCCACACATGTCCCTGGAGAAGATACCTAAAAAATCGAAAGGCCAAGGTTCTTCTATGTCTAAACAATCTGGCTCCTCAACATCAGCGATCCCCCTCACTGAGGATCACTTCCTTCAAGAGCTGCTTCCCTTTCAAGAAATTTTATCAGATATTTCATAGGAGCTGAAATCTCTCCAAGTGGATCTGTGCAACCTGGGCCACAGGTTCGGGGACGTGGAAGCCCTCTCCACATCTTTAGAGCATTGGAGGGAGAGAGTGGATCCCAAAATAGTAAAATTGGAACAACAGCTGGTGAAATTGTAGCTGAAGGCTGAAGACCTAGACGGCCACAACCGACATAACATTTTAATCTTTGGGCTACCGGAATTGGAGGAGGGTCCAGCCATCATCACCTTCTTGCAAAAGCTCCTAATCAAAATAGTAGGCCCTTCTCCCTACAATACTGCCTTCTGGATAGAGAGGGCACATCGCTCCCTCCATCCATGGCCACTGGACAGTGCACCCCCAAGACCAATCATCCTGAAATTCCTTAGCTATCTTGAAAAGCAGCATGTTATTGCTAAGGTCAGAGAATTGCAAGCAGTGCTCTGGGAAGGGAAGAAAATGCAGTTAACTCAAGACCTACCCTAAAAGACATGGCAGAAGAGTGTAGCCTTTCACTCGATTGTTAATAAACTAATCGCAGCCAGAATAAAGTTTAAAAAGGCCTATCCGATCTGCCTGCAAGTGTTGGTGTCTGAATTGCGGCTTTCCTTCGAGTCTCCAGAGTTAGCCATGTGTGCTCTTTCTACTAATCTGCCTGACCTATTCAAAAATACCTGAGGAAGTCAACTCCTGGATATTTCATGTGTGCCTGTCTTGGAAAGTTAAATGGGGATTTGTGTTTTTTTTTTTGTGTGCGTCTTACCAGCAGAAGGTGTCTTAATCCTGCTTTGCCTGCCATGAAGAGTCTTGGCCTGATCCTTTCCTGAATTTGCAGGCCTGGACAAGCTTCTCTAAACCGTTCTGATCAGCAGGGGCTCCCCTCTCGGTTTCCCATTGAGTTTGTGAGACAGGAAGTGCTGGGACTGGGAACTCAATCAGAAGGGTTTGTTCATTGAGACTGTTTTTCAAGTGACACCCGGTCCCAGCAATATTGTTTCCCTCTCATTCGGTCCCAGATCGGCATCTCAAACACTTCAACTGCATATTCCACCAAGAGGGCACCCCTGACTTTCAAGTACTTTTTTCTTACTCTGTTTTAACTGGTTAACGTAATTTTGTGATTTGGTGGTTGGGGAATGATGAATCCAATTTGGTGTGGGGTATTTACAGACTAACTTGGGGACTAGCCTTTGGAGCGCAGGTTTATACTCCTACTCTGTGGCTGCTTTGGGAAAATGTTGGGTTTGTGGAGGTTGACCTTTACTCGTTTAATCCCCCCAGTCCCCTTTGGTCAGCTACTCCTGGGAGGGGTTCCACTCCCAGTGGGGGTGGTATTTCAGCAATGCGGGGGGTCGATGGGGGCAGCATCGGGACCGTGGTGCTTATTGAGCTGGCAGTCATCGTGGACTGGTTAATTGGGGGGATAGCCCGACTCCTCCTCCTTTTCAGACATTTTACTTTGGTAAGCCTGTTTTGGTGGGAGGGGGTTTGCTCTTACAGGCTTCTAATCTCATTTTTACATGTCTCCACACTCTCATGGCTGATCCTGGGCAGACTCCTGCTGAATGGATTCAGACATGGGAGGAGGGCTTGGGGGCTATCTGGGATTGGGTTATCCTTCTTGAGGAAGGGCCCTTGAGGGGTATTTCTATTAGGTCATTAGGGATAACCTATGTATATAAGGGGGTTATAAGGAGTTAAGGTGGGGGAGGGGGTACCTTCATGTGGATTCGCCATTTGTTTTTCTTAGGCTTGAGGGTATACCGAGGGAGGGGAATAGGGAGGTCGGAGCTTATATACCCTTTGGTGGATTTCCAGTTAAGTGGACCGATCTCTTGTTTTTAATGTGTTTTTTTTATTGCTATATACTGGTTCTCTTACAGCACTGTTTACCGCCTTGTTAGATTATGTGGTTTGGGAGTGGGGTGGGGTGGACTTGGAGTGTGCCTAAATTTGGATTCTGGATTCTTCATGTTTGCTGGTAACTATGACTATGGCTGCTAGCTATATCAAACTGGTATCCTGGAATACTAGGGGAGCCAGAGAGCCACTCAAAATATATCAAATCCTTAAACATTTAGCCTTAATACAAGCCCAGGTCATTTTCTTGCAGGAAACTTATTTCCTTGCCCAGGAGGCCAGCTGGTTTCACAGGCAGGGTATCAATCAGGTGTTCTCCACTGGGGACTCAACCTCGAGAGGAGGCGCTAAAATGTTACTCACAAAAGGCATTTCCTTTCAGGCTGAGCACATGGTATTGGACCCCAATGGTTGGTTTGTCTTGGTCAAGGGTATCCTCTACCGGACTGAGGTGACCTTAGGAAGTGTTTATGGTTCTATGGGGGGGTCCCATCTTTCTCATGGAGCTAGCTGGTATTATTACTCCTCTTCTACCTGCCCCTATAATTCTGGGTGGGGACTGGAATCTCCCTCCATCTCAGGACTTGGACCATTCTAATCAACCTCTCAGGCCCTTATCCCTGGTTCAGCGTGCCCAAGGAGATTTCATGGACTTAATCAGTCTTTGCGATCCCTGGCGAATCCTTAATCCTTCCACCTGATCCTACTTCGTATACTCATCAGTCCACCACACATCTTCTAGGTTTGATTACATCCTTATCAGTCTAAATCTCTTACCCAGGGTGTGTGAGGGTGGTATAGATCCCATAGGACTCTCGGATCATGCAGTGGTATGCCTTCGGCTTGCTCCTGCATTGGATCAGCAGCGAGACACTACCTGGAAATTGAATACCCAACTCTTTAAAGATGACTTCATTGTTTCTAGAATAAAATCACTTATTTAAACTTATATTGAAGTCAATCAAGACTCTGTCCCCAGGCACGATCATGAATGGTGTGCCCTGAAATGCTTTCTATGGGAGGACTTTATTTGCCTAGCTGCTAAGAGGAAGAGAATTTGTGAGTCTGCCGCCAGGTCTCTGCTAGATCAGATTCACTAATTAGAGCAATCCTTATCTCCTGCCTCCTCCCCTGACTCTTTAACCATATTGATGTCACTTAAAGATAAATATACAGATCTGTTACTAGAGAAGGCTGAATACACCATTCTGAAGTCTAAATCTACATATATTGAGCAAGGGGACAAGGCGGGATGACTCCTCGCCCTTCGGTTAAAGACAGTAGAAAGCTCTAGAATTATTAAGACCATCTCAGATCAGGATGGCAGCATTAAAACTCTTCTTCGGGACATCGTGTCAGACTTCAAACTACTGTATATTACACTAATCTGTATAGTCTACATCCATCTCCACCTTGCCCCCAAGAGATTGACGCCTATCGGGCAAATATCTTCCTCCCAAAACTTCTGGAACATCACCAATCCCATCTCTCTTCCCCAATTTTCTTACCTGACGTGGACGCAGCCATCAATAGTTTAGTCCTGGATAAATCCCCCAGCCAAGATGAGTTCCCTTCTAACTTTTATAAAAGCTTTCTTAAAGAACTCTCACCTCTCCTACTCTGTCTCTTTCAATTCATCCTCTCCTCTGATTCTTTATATTCTTCCCTGCTGGAAGCAACAATTGTTTTCTTACTCAGACTGGACAATCCTCCCTCCCACCCTGCCAGTTATTGTCCCCATCTCCCTGATAAATGGAGACCTTAAAATTCTCACTAAAATCCTAGCCATCCTGGCCCGGTGGCACTGAGGGTTGAGGCACTGAGCATCACACCTCGCACCATGCCAGCGACCAGGGTTCAGGAACGGACTTGGGCTGTTGGGGGACAGAGGGGCCGAGAAGGATCGAGCGCCCCAATGGATGCTCTCCTCCTCCTCCATGGGTGGGTTCCTGGGGTGCTTTGAGCACCTGACACACCGGTGCCTATGGAAGCATGGGCATCGGGGCACAGGCATTTCTTCGGAACCAGGGAAGGGAGGATGTTGTGGGCACTTGGCAATGATGTGCATCAGCATGCTGTCTGCCTGGACATTAGTCCTGCGTGCCGACGTCCTCAAGGGTAGTGGGACTTAAGAAGGGAGTAAAGTGGAAAACACCACGCTCGCCACTAAGATGACAACTGACCTAATTTCCTGAATCACCTACCATGGGCAGACCCCAATGTGCAGGCACTCCAGAAAGAAGGTAAGGGGGATACAGGAGTATGCCTGACATTCTAGGGGCAGATTCCATGGGAGGGTCACCTGGAATGGTCAAGTCTGAAGGAGTGTGGGCGAGTGGGTAGTAAGGTGGGATAAAAATAAAGTATAAAAAAAATAAAATCCTAGCCATGAGACTCAAAAAAGTCTGATCTCATCTTCTTAGTCCACAGCAAGTAGGCTTTGTCCCTGGTAGATCTTCTGCAGATCAAACTGGCCCACATTTTTCAAGTTGCTAAGTCCTCCCCCATCCCTTTGGCTCTGATCTCTCTCAATGCAGAAAAGGCATTTGATAGGGCTGACTGGTCCTTCCTATGGGCCACTCTTAAGCATATGGGGTTCCCTCCTTCATTTCTCCGATGGCTCCAGGCTATTTATTCTTCTCCGACAGCAAAAATCTACTGTAACGATGTCTTTTCCTCTTGCTTCTCCCTTCACACGGGCACCCGGCAAGGTTGTCCATTATCCCCCTTTCTCTTCAACCTTTACTTAGAACCCTTACTCAGACAGCTGAAAGCTTCCCCTCTCATATTGGGCATACCAGTTGGGGGCATGGCCTCTTCTATCTCTGTGTATGCAGATGGTATCCTCCTGCATCTCCCTCATCCCTCTGCTTCCCTCGCTGAAACACTCAGAATGATAGACCAGTTCAGCCTCTTTTCCAGTTACAAGCTTTATTGTAACAAAACTGAAATTCTACCCCTGAACCACTTTACCTACCGGGTGGACTTCATCCACTTTGGAATGCGATGGTCCTCCAAGTCCATTAAATATTTAGGCATCTCCTCATCCACTGATTCTTGTCTTATGAAAAAGCCTAATCTAGAGGACCTCTTATCAGTTAGCCAGCATGATACCTTACATTGGAAATCTCTCCCTATCTCTCTATGGGGCCTGATCAACATTGTTAAAATGAATATTCTACCCAGACTCTTTTACCCCCTAAGTATGTTAAATTTTTGGCTCCCTCTCTCCTTTTTTCAATGTATACACTCTAATATTTCCCAGTTCATCTGGTTAGATAAATCCCCTAGAAGCGCATATCTTAAACTGGGTCTACCCAAAGACTCCAAGGGTTTTAGACCCCCGAATTTTCTGTATTACTGCTGGGCTACCCACCTTTATTAATGTGGGAAGTGGCTCTCTCTCCCCCAAATATGTCTAGAGGAAGAATATGTCCCCATTTGGTTACAGATCAAATCTCATCTGCTCTTCAACTTCACCCCATCCTCTATTTTCTTTGCTTCCTGGAGGGCTCTTCTGGCTGCCCTACGGGATTCTGTAATTGGTACATCGGCAAGAGTTTTTTCACAACTGTCCACGACTCATCATAAATCGCCCTACAAAGACTTCTTCCAACCAATTCTGTCCAGTCTAAATATCAGAATTGTGGGGTGCACTCTTTCTTCAGGGTAGCCCCCTCAATTGCAAGGAATCAGCGTTTCAGATCTTTATTCTCAAGACACCTTACTCTCTTCCCAGAAGATCTTGATGAATCTTCACCTGCCCCCATATCTTCAAAATCTTTCAGTTGAGACATTTATTGGTTCATCGTTTTGGACTCTCCCTACAGCTTCTGAATTTGAAGGTTTACTGGAACAGATATAGGTTCTGGCAACCTGCCCCCATGGGACTGTTTGCTCTACTCCTGCTCCTCAAAACCCTCCATCCCCCTTCCCCTGAAGGGTCCAAAGTCTGGAGGGCCCTGTTGCCAGATACCATGTTCGACTGGGCCAGAATTTGCAAAGATTTGTGTATATAAATATATATATATATATATATATATATATATATAATACCCAAGACAGGTTGAGACTCACCCAGTACCACATTTTGAATAATATGTACTGTACTCCTGTTAAATTGGCTAAGATGGGTCGTCTCTCTTCTTCTTCCTGTACTAGATGTGGCAAGGAAGAGGGAACCCTCATACACATCTTTTGGGCCTGTGAAAAGATTTCCCCTTTTTTGGGATCAGATCAAATCCTGTCTTGGTTCTCTTTTGGGTCTGAACAAGCTTTTTAACCCTGAAATTTGCATCATAGTGGACTACATTAAGGCAAGAAGTTATCATGCTGCCCTTATCCCCATGGCCATCAAAAAACTAGTCCTCAAACACTGGCTTGATCAATCAACTACTGTATAGCAGGAAATATTAGCTTTCAGTTTATTTTCGCTATATTAGCTTAACTGACAAAAGCACTAAAATAAGCTGATCGCTAATATTACAGGGAGCATAGTGCTGTAATGGAACATGAAGCTGATGCGCTAATTTAACAGGGCGCTAAATAGTACTGCATCCCACTCCACACTAAATAAAGAGGGCGCCAATATAAGCTGCTATATAGTATATCCTATAGAGAATGGCAACATCAGATCTCCTTTTGCCTTCATGTTGAACGTCTGATTGCTAGTATTCACCATAGGCTTCCTCTTTTTAATAAGAAATGCGGTAAGCTTTAAGCTCTATACCTGAACTGAATTACCTCACTTCTCTCCTGGCTCCTTGGACACTTTTATTATAATCTTGGAATGTTAATTGTTCTGATAGCTTCTATGGATGTTGGGCACATTCGGGAGGGGAAGAGATAGTGGGCAGGGGAGGTTTCTCAGGGGTAATGGGGTGGGGGAGGGGTGGGGTTGTTTGGCTTATGTCATACTCACTATACTTTATGATGTATCTTATTTGAAAAATTAATAAAGTTGATTTAATTTCAAAAACTTGCTCTATTTGCAGATGATCTGCTACTTTGTTTGAGGAATCCCCAGAAAAGTATCCCCAAACTTCACTGTATCCTTACTGAATATGGTACCCTCTCAGGACATAAAATAAACTGGACCAAGAATGAACTGATGGTGCTGGGAGAGAATAAACCCAGAGTCAGGGAGATGCTCCCTACTAAAATGCAGACAATGGACTCGATAAAATATCTGGGGATCATGATCCCAAAAATCCCTGCAAAATTATATAAACAGAATTACGCAAACCTCCTCAATGGAATTAGAAAGGATTGTGATAAATGGGAAGGGCTCCCAATAAGTTTGATAGGGAGAGTCAACTCAATTAAGATGAATGTACTACCTAGATGCTTATATTTATTTTCTAAATCTGCCCATAAGAGTGCCGGAATGCTTTTTCAAACAGCTGGACTCAATTTTAAACAGATTCATGTGGAACATGTGACTAGAATTAAAAAACTTATTCTTCAGCTTCCTATTAAACAGAGGCGTTTGGCACTACCTAACTTTAAATATTATTATTCGGCTGCGCAGATTGCTTTCCTGAGCAAACCTGGCTCCCTTGCCAAGCCTGCTTGGATGCTGATGGAGGATGAGCATATAGTAGGCGGAGTGTTCCAGGGAGTACTATCCCCCTCATTGAAGACACTAACCACTCCAACAAAAATAAAAACCCCTTCATTCATACGCTCGCAAGGCACGAGGTGAATGTGCTTAAATTTATAGGCCACAGGCCATCCACATCACTTAAGGCTAACCTCTCCAAGGGATTTAAGGGTTGCAGGGGATACAACATGTTCTTGCATCAAGCCTTACATAGATGGCAGAAAAGGGGTGTCTGGACTGTGGGAGATCTCTATTATGGGGGGCACTACTACCCTTTCAGCAACTAGTGAAGCAGTGGGACCTCCCTGATGATGAAGTCCTATGATACACTAAATTGCAATCTTTGGTTATAGGTGTGGACCCATTGCTATCCCCTATAGAGGAGATATTGTACAGGCCACAGCCAGGTGCTTCCATTATTTCACCTCTCTGTCGCCTTTTTCTGGTGCCTGTTCTGAACCGGAGGTAAGGGCTAGAAAGGAATAGAGTGAAGACTTGCAAATCCAAGTAAATGATGTAATGTGGGACATGGTGGTGAAAAATATTCATGATTTCTCAGTATCTAATAAGTTAAGGAGAATACAGCTAAACTTTGTTTATCAGAACTACTATATACCCAGATGGTTGCACAGGTTTATACCAACAAAATCTGACAAATGCCCAAAGTGCATGACACAAACAGGTGATTTTCTGCACATGGCCTTATTGTGCTCTAGAGTCTCTCCCTTCTGGAGGGAAGTACATGCCATCATGCAAGGAGTGCTGGGAACCTCATTGGCAGATACCTCTGCCGAGTTCATGCTGGGAGTTGATCATTGAGCGACATAACCAGGGAGTGGGCAGCCACCCTCTCCACATCATTGCCTCTGGCAATTGGCACTGGCCAGTGTTAGAAAAACCAAAGCCCAACATTGGGCTAGCTCTACTCCCCCTAGTATATCTCACTGGTTAAAAAACTTATTTATGAGTATGAGACTTGAAAGATGCCAGCTGTCAGTAAATGGGCACCTTGACATTTTCAATAAAACCTGGCAACCCTTAGTATCTGCTATTGAATCCAGCCTAGTACAGGGCTAGCAGGGGTAGTACTGTGAGTTAACCCTTAGCAGACCACAGAGGATTGCATCCTCACATACCCAGATGGGTCAAAATGAATGTAGAAACACTAATCCATGGTCTACAAGGTATATATTTCTATGTATAATACTGATGATGATGTTACAAAGAATAGTGTCACAAAACCTTCACTACCATCCAGGATAATAATACTTCTGAGATGAATTATAATGAAATACCATACTTCTTTACATCATGTATGATACTGTCGTGTATGAGTCATTCTCAAACAGTGGATGTATTACTGGAAATATTTTATGTCAATGTATGTGCTACATTTTATTGCCTCTTAATAAACAATGTTTACAAAAAAAAATGATAGCAGGTCGCGGAAAGACAGAGGCTGGTCTTCACCTGTCAGGTCTTTCCAATCTTCACCTCTGAGGCCTTTGTATGTGGCATTCACCTGACAGGCCACTCGACGTCTTCCTCTCTGGTGGCTTTCTTGATGGTCTGGGGAACTGGGCAGGCTGGGTGTTCCTAGACTTTTTGCAGGCACACAGCTTCTCAGTAGCAACTTTGCAGCAGACTAGGCACACATAGCATCTCTGGAGCAATGACTGTGGCTGGACTTTGGCGCAGTCTCTAGCCCCAGCACGCACACTTCTCTTCGGCTAGAAGCAGTCATAACAGTCCCAAATACTTTCCCTCCAAGGGGGACACAGTGTATACATTTTCTCTGAGTTCAGGCTGCTCACTTTGACCACTGGGAGCAGGTTCTGTTCTCAGCTGGGTCACACTCAATTGTCCCAGAAGATACACTAGTTCACATTCAGTCTCCCTTTTTTCAGCTGCCAATGACAACTATGGAGCAGGTTCACATCTTGCTCAGGAAACTAGTCAGCAGATTAAGGTCCTGCCCTGCTAACACAAGGTCTCCTTTAATATGGCCAGCTGCACATGTGTAAACGGTGCAACGTGGCAATATTTTTTTATTTACATTCTGCTTCATCTGCTTTTCACTGCAAGAGGACTGAGCACTGCCCCCCTTCCCCAAATGTCCGGAGGCATGGAAACAGGATCAGGACTCAGCCCCACCCCCTACATAAGGCCGAGAGACAGAAACTCTGTTAGCAGCTGCCGTGAGGATCAGGAGGGTGCCAGAGTAAAAATTCCTCCTGGAACCACTGCCAAGGATGCTCGCAGGGCCGTAGTCTCAAAATGTAAGCCCCCCACCCAAGATGGGGGGTTACGCATCATATTTGAAGAAATGCCTTAGAAAGCAAGTTGGACCACCCTCTCAACATGCTTGCCAGTTCATCAGTAAAAGTTCGTGCCTTTTCTGGCCTACACTGGTAATCAAGAAAAACAATGAAAACATAAATAAGTGAAACAGGAGCAACATGTGATCTTAACTTCAACAAGTGGGTGCTGGCTAATACAGACCGGTTTGCCAAACTCATAAATTTAGAAATCTCAGCCAATTAGCCAGTTGGCCTATAACGCTAAATACCGTTTTTAGTCTACTATGTCCATGTTTCAGATAAATCCCAAAACTTACACAGCCACAGTAATCATCTTGTCTGAACACATTCACCAAAAAGAGGTAGAGATTCCAGGAAGAGGCCTCATTGACAATGCTGGAGCTAACAGAAAAGGAAATTATGGTAAACATAAAGGAGTTTTTCCTTTCTGTATCATCCCACACTGCCAAAGGGGTAATTATTACATATGGTTTCCCATCTTAGACTGGACGCCTTGTCCGAATAGCCGAGTACCCCGTTGGCAGGGCTCGGGCCCCCCGATGCCACCACCAGCCGCCGCAAACCCTCCTCAGAAGCCGGACTGGACGCCATGTCCGAATAGCCATGTGCCCCGTTGGCATGGCTCGGGGCCCCTGACACCACCACCAGCCGCTGGAAACCCTCCTCGGAAGCCAGACTGGACGCCTTGTCCGAATAGCCATGTGCTCCATTGGCACAGCTCGGGGCCCCCCGATGCCACCACCAGCCGCCGCAAACCCTCCTTGGAAGCCGGACTGGACGTCTTGTCTGAATAGCCATGTGCCCTGTTGGCATGGCACAGGGCCCCCTAACGCCACCACCAGCCGCCACAAACCCTCCTCGGAAGCCGGACTGGACACCTTGTCCGAATAGCCATGTGCCCCATTGGCATGGCATAGACCCATGCTACCACCAGTCACCGCAAACCTCCCGGAAGTTGACTGACGCTATCCTGGCTTGTGCTCATAATGCTCGGGGCCCCCCGACGCCACCACTAGCTGCCGCAAACCCTCCTCGGAAGCCGGGTAAGGAGTTCCACTAGTCCGGGGCAGTAGGATCTCGGCTGCTATTGGACAAAGCGCTTGAAGACGCTCGTCCATTGGCCCCTGGTTACAGCAACTGTCCTCCCATTGATTTCTGCTGAGAGTGTGCTGTGCTGGGCTCGGCGCCCATTCACTTGCACTGTTGTCAGCCAAATTTTTTGCCCGGACTTTTTGCCTCCTTTTTTCTCTCTTTACTACTGCCTTACATTGTTTTTTCTAAAAAACGCTGTTTTTGACTGCCTGACACTAAATGTTTGAGCATAGTTTCATGTGAATTAATTTTTGCTGTTGTTAATGCCTCTAGTGTTTGCTAGCCATTACTAAAACTGCATAAGATGAACTGATAATTAATTTAATGTGCTAGTCTAATTCGTGTACAAGTTCTCCCTGTGTGTAGAAAATATCAGGTCTTTTAAAAGCCAAATAACTGTAACTGAACTTGCCTCTACTATACCCTCACTTTGAACCTGCTCTACTCTTGTTTCACCCAATCTTTCCCCTTGGTCCCAGGCGCCCTCTCTCAGCTCACGCTACCCAAACCCTTTTCACATTTTCTGTCCTAACCTGCTCCCTGCTTCTAGCTTGCTCAGCCTAGGATCTAGCAACCTGGAAAGAACTAGTCCTTCCTTTTTGATAAAGACTTTCAGCCAGTGCTAGCAACTGCAGCCTGATTGGCTACCTCCTACAATTGCTGCACTCCCCCCCACCACCGCAGTGAGCCCTCGCCCCGACTCATACCCCCTCCCCCCCAGCCTTACTACAGGGGCCCATATAAAGCTCCTCTCACTATAGCCCCTCTCTCCTCTCACCCCATCTCCCGCCATACCACATTTTTCTCAGGGCTGTTTAAATCTACCGGCCCGGAAGGCACCAGCCCAAATTTTCGGCCACTAAATAGATTTTCTTCCTAGCTAACTACACCTCCCCCAGCCGCTTTTATGATTAAACACCTTCTTTATTATTCTAATTCTCCTTTCCCCTACTGTCTGCCTCGCAAACCTCTGCTTTTACACTCTGCATCTTACCTCACTCTCTTGCCCCTCCCCCGGCTAAAAACGAATCACAGAAAAGAGCGCCATTAATCCTTTGTCTATCTTGCTTGCGCTTAACAGTTAAAAGTCACTCACTAACCTGCTTTCTCTCTCTTTCCCACCTTAGACTGGACGCCTTGTCCAAATAGCCATGTGCCCTGTTGGCATGGCTCGGGGCCCCCCGACGCCACCTCCAGCCACCGCAAACCCTCCTCGGAAGCCAGGTAAGGAGTTCCATTAGTCCGGGGCAGTAGGATCTCGGCTGCTATTGGACAGAGCGCTTGAAGACGCTCGTCCATTGGCTCCCGGTTACAACAACTGTCCTCCCATTGGTTTCTGCTGTGAGTGTGCTGTGCTGGGCTTGGCGCCCATTCACTTGCACTGTTCTC
This sequence comes from Neoceratodus forsteri, assembly GCA_016271365.2. Taxonomy (NCBI): domain Eukaryota; kingdom Metazoa; phylum Chordata; order Ceratodontiformes; family Ceratodontidae; genus Neoceratodus; species Neoceratodus forsteri. The sequence continues at coordinate 1,747,386,210 of CM057449.1, forward strand.
GGCCAATTCTTTATGCCCACCCTCCCCCAACCCTTATTAAATAGTCTCATCGCTCCGCCCAGGGTAAAAGATCCACCCCCCAAAAGGAGCCTCCCTCGTGACACACTGTTTTACTCCTCCCCTCCTCCCTAGCTCTGTAACTCGCTCTCTCATTAACCCCCTAAGCCATTATCACCATTTTACTCTTCCTTTTTCCCTATCCTTATGTTGACTTTTCTCATCCATTTTCACTCCTCTCAACTTCATATCTTCTTGTTGTTTTCTCCTTAACCCCCGTTGCTAAACCCTCTCAGTATTTCTGCGCTCGCTATTGCTCTAACTATACCCTCCTAAGCCCTCTAAAATCCTTGCCCTACCAACCTGCTTTTCTCATTGCCCACCCGCTCTACCTCACCACCTCCTCTCTGAGTACCTTCCTCACACCATTTTTGCCTGCTTTCCACTCCAACCTAGTGGTAAACTGCCTTAATTAAACTATGCCCTCTTTTAGCCTCCACCCTCTGTCCCTGCTGACTCTCACCTTCCTTTTCCCACTATACCAACTTCCCCCTGCTGCCTACCCTACCCTTCCACCCTCTCTGACCATCATACTCGACCACCCACAATATGGAACCATGGTAAGTCCACCGGAATCCTTAATTAAACATCACTCTGCCAATACCTGTGTACAAAATACATTATTTCCTACCTGGAAACTATGAAATCAAGATCAATCATTAATTATCACCCTCTACTTGGACCACAGAAGAAAACCTAAACGCCTAATAAAGAACAAGCAGAGACTCACTCTAACCTACTATGAGCTACGAATTGTGTCACTGAAACTCCTACTCCTTCTACTCCTAATGTCAGGTGGGGTGCACCCAAACCCTGGCCCTGTCTCGCACAGGTTAACAAAAACAATGAAAGCTGGCTGTGGACTCTCCATTATCACCCTAAATATCTGCAGCCTCCTTCCTAAACTGGCATCTCTTCAAACATCTTCACAGGCAAAAAATCCCAATATACTAGCCATTGTGGAAACCTGGCTGTCTCCCAGCACCTCGGATCATGCTGTCTCGCTTGAAGGCTACAATCTTTTCAGACTTGACCGGGCAAGCAAGAAGGGTGGAGGCTGTGCTATCTTCATAAAGGACAACCTATCCAGTCACCTTGGCAGCTTCACCTCCTCAAATACCCAGGTGCAACTTCTCCAAATCAAATTGCTCCTCGGTGCACAAAATAAAGTACTTACAGTGGCTGCAGTCTATATCCCTCCAAAAGATTACCGCTCCGGTCCCAAGTCAGTGCCTGAATTTGTAAGCCTGTAACCACCTGATAATGAACTCCTCCTTCTCGGGGATTTCAATATTAATTGGCTCACCTCCGACACTGGCTCCTGTAAAGATGACATCTTAGCAGCCAACCTGACTCAGATGGTAACTTTCCCAACCTGGAAAAATTACAAAACTGGAACAAGCACCCTCATTGACTGGGTTCTCACTGATCACCCTGACCGGATAAAAAACACTAAAGTTCTCCCGGATTCTCTCAGTGACCACTCCCCAGTGTCCTGTATCTGGTCTAACAAATTCCTCAAGCCTCCCCCCAAAGTTATTTCAAGCAGAGTACTGCCACAAGGGAATCTCATCAAACTAAAGACCTGTCTCCTGCAACATGACTGGGCACCAATTTTCGAAATGACTGATGTTAATGCTGCACTAGAATACTTCATCACAACCTTCAATACTGCAAGTGACATTTACGCCCCAGTAAAAAAGTATAAAATCAGAGCACTCTCAAATCCTTGGATCACTAACAAACTACTTGCCCAGCTGAAGGCTCAGGGACAACCTCTGGAGCCATAGCCAGGGAAACAGGCTCCCCACCTGACACCCTAAAGTACAAACAGGCACGAAACAAATGCACCGTGCAAATTAGGCAAATGAAGAGCGCCTATTTCAAAAATGCCCTTGAATCCACCTGGGGTGATGGGAGAGCTTTCTGGGGCAACATCCGAAATATACTGGGTAAGCAAGCAAAATCCTCTCCCACCATTATGAATGTTGATGGATCCACCACACTCGACCCAAAGACTATTGCAGATACTCTAAATAAGACTTCACAGACCTCAGTGGGTCCTCCCCAGATTTCTTCTTGACTCACCTGTGTCCAACCTAGTATCGCAAAGCACCCCTAGTGACAATCCACAATTTTATTTCAAGAAAATCAAAGTGCACGAAGCTTACAAATACATAAAAAAGGCCTGCTGCAAATCCAGAACAAGTAGTGACACCATAGATCTAAAAATCTTGCCTCTCACCTTGGACGAAGTGATCCACCCTCTTGCCAAAATTCTTAATCTGTCCCTATGCCAAAGTCAATTTCCCAAAAAATGGAAGGCTGTCATAGTCACGCCAGTGTACAAAGGGGGTGACAAAGCCTCAACAGGAAACTATCGACCTATATCAATACTCCCACCCCTCTCCAAAGCTCTTGAACGCATTGTGGCAGACCAACTCACTGACTACCTAGACAAGCACAATCTACTCTGTAATCAACAGCACGGATTTAGGAAAGGACATAGTACTACAACAGCCTTACTTAACTTCTCTGGAGAAGTCCACTCAGCCCTGGACAAAGGCTATCAAACTGGTGCGGTCTTCATTGACCTCACAAAAGCTTTCGATACAGTCCATCATGGTCTACTTATCTCTGTATTGACCAGCTTTGGCCTGACTGAAGGACCCAGTACTTGGGTAAAAAGTTACTTGTCAAATCGGTCTCAGGCTGTAAAAATCTCTGGTGTAACTCTCTGACTCCAAACATGTCCTCTTGGGTGTACCGCAGGGATCAATTCTAGGCCCGCTCCTCTTTAGCCTATTCCTCAGCTCCCTCCCAGAATTCTGCCCGGAAAGAATAATCTTATATGCTGATGATGCTGTAGTTCTCTCTTCTCACAAAGAACCAAACTCCTTATGCCAGAGCTTACAATCTGCTTTCTCTAGTGTTGAAAAGTGGTTCCTGGATAGTAAGCTTGTGCTTAACCACAAAAAAACAAAAGCCATGCTTTTCACCAATCACCAAAACAAAAATAGAAACACTCCACTCACCATAAACACCTCTGCTGGTAATACGCTGGACCAAGTAAATACTTTCAAATACCTTGGCATCACGTTTGACCAAGGTCTTACCTTTGCAACCCATATTGACAACATGGCGAAAACAGTGAACCAACGTCTAGGAATACTATTTCAAAACCGACAATTCCTTAACCAAGCTGCACTGAGGATTGCTATACAGAGTTCCATAATCTCAATCATAGACTATGGCCTCATTATCTATGGCTCAGCCACTACCACAGCACTAAGGCGTATCTCAGTCACGCTAAATAAGGCTTGCCGGCTCCTTACGGGGGCACAAAGACTGACGCACACATGTGAGCTTTACTATGAAACAGGCTGGTTACAACTATCAAGTCGCCTTAAATATCTCACCTGCATAATGGCAAAAAAATCTATTATGGGGCTGACTCCACTATGTATCCAAAACCTACTCTGCCGGAATCATGGCCTGCGTCCCACCACCAGATCTGAACACCAACCTTTTCTGGTTCCCAAATGTCAGACCGCACCGAGACAAAGGTCATTCGAGTACAGGGCCCCGACCTGGTACAACGCTCTAAGTCCACCTACTCTATCCTCTACCTCTCTTGGAGCTTTCAAAACCATGCTCTATGCCCACCTCTCTACCACTAGCAACTGTGACTGCTTTTGATACAGACCTCTCCTCCTCTGACCATCCCCAAACCATGGCCCATCCTCCCTGTCTAATGAACCCACATGTACCACCAACTACTCCTTTTCTGCCTCCTAACTCACTCTTCTACAACCCCCTTCCCCTCTCACTTGCTCTACTGCCTCACCACTTCCCCTTTTTTTCGCCTCCTTGTAGGTCCCCAATTTACTTCTCTCTCCTTGGAAGCTTTTGGTTTTTCCCAAATTGTTTACTGCCTTGAAACTGTTTAAAGCATATATTCTATGTAACCCCTAAACTGTAATGCCTTGTAACTGTGTAAAGCATATTTATTTTGTAACTTCTGTTGCTGATAATACTTGTAATGTGTTTTGTTTGTTTGATGTTCTATGTGACGTGGAACCTTTGTAAAAGAGCCCTGGCTCAAAGGTATTAATTCCTAGACCAATAAACTAAACTAAACTAAAGAAGCAGTACACATCTATGATAGGGCGGGAGAGAATATTGTCCTAATTATTACTCATAAGGAAAACTACAGGACTCGTCTGCTAACCACTGCCTGCAATACTCTGCATTCAAAGGCCCCATCAGCAGAGCTCTGGACATGTAGTGCTTTGTGAATGTATGAGTGGAGGACCACATTGCCACTTTGCATAGTCCTGACACCGAGGCCTCCCCTCTTTCTTCTCAGGAAGCAGTGAGGGCCCTCATGGAGTGTGCTCTGGTCAGAGCAGGAGCTTTCTTCTTCTGCATTCGTCATTGCAATATAGGACCTTACCCACCTGGTTAGTGTGACTTTTGAAGACTTTTGGCTCTGTTTTGATGCTCCAAACAGAAAAAAAAATTCTGGCTTTTGGAACTCTTCTTTTCTCTTTAGATATTTCTTGACTGCCCTAAACAAGTCCAGCTTATGAAAGTCCTTCTCTTTCAGATTAACTGCCCTTGGACAGAATGATAGCAAACAAACTTCCTGGTTCATGTAAAAGGCTGTGGGAACCTTATAGTAGATACAAAGGATGGAACTGCTCTCATTACTGCCTGGCCCATATGCATTATAAGCTAAGGCTTACTGTGCGAAAGAGCCTGGAGCTCACTTAGCCTCCTGGCTCAGCAAATTGTCATCAGGAAATGCACCTTATAGGTCATGATGTTCAAATATAACAATGAGAGAGGCTCAGAGGGTGCTCTGTACAAGGTATGTAACTTGTTTCGATCCCACAGAGGGACTATAGACCTAAAAGACAGATGGCCTCTGCTGACTGCTCTGAGAAAATGGATAACATCTGGATTGGTTCCCAAGGAAGGCCCTCTGGGTGATCCCAACACTGCCCCAATAGCAGACACCTGGCCCTGAATGGTTCTCAATGCTAGGCCTTTGTCCACTCCCAGAGTACACAATGTGGGGGGGGGGAGGTATTAACAACAACAAAAATGGAAAGGGACCTGGGGGTAATTATATCAGATGACCTAAATGTGAGCAAGCAATGTGAGAAGGCAGTAAGGATGGCTGGGGGATACTGAGATGTATAGGGAGCGGCATCACCAGTAGAAAACAGGAAGTTGTTATCCATCTCTACAGATAGTTGGTGAGACCCCATCTGGAGTACAGCGTGCAGTTCTGGAGACCCCATCTCCGCAAGTACATAGACAGGATGGAGGCAGTCCAGAGAAGGGTAAGTAAAATGGTGCAGGGTCCACAACAGAACCCATACAAAGAAAGACTAAAAGAGCCTAATATGTATACCCTTGAGGAAAGGAGGAAGAGGGGGGACATAATAGAAACTTTCAAGTACCTCAAGGGAATCAACAAAGTCCAAGAGGGTAGCATCTTTCAGAAAAAAGAGATGTGCAAGGACAAAGGGACACAATCCGAAGATGGGGGGGTGGGGGTGGCTCAGGGGCAATGTGAGGAAGTATTTTTTCACAGAGATGGTGGTGGACACATGGAACAGCCTTCATGAGGATGTCATGGGGTCAAAAACAGTGGGGGAATTCAAGACTGCATGTGACAGACATAAGGCAATTCTGGTGTGGGGTAGGAAGAAGTAGGCTGTTGGTTAACTAGGATCTGCAGCTTATCCAATAGGTAGGGAAAAGGGCAGACTAGGTGGGCCAAGCGGTCCTTATCTGACATCAGAATCTATGTTTCTATGTTTTACCTACAAAAAATCTAAAATCTATGGAACCACAGTCCTGATGGTTCTAAATGTAGCAGGACTAGATAGACATCCCTTATCTCTAACACATTTATCTGAAGACCCTAGCCCTGAGGGTTTCAAACTCCCTTTACCGAAATCTGGTTCAGAACTTCCCAAGCCTGACAGGCTGCATTGGTTGTCAGAATCATTTCTGAAGGGGCTGCAAGAAGAATCCTCTTCCAAAGATTCTCGGGGTTCACCCATCACAAAAGTAACTGTAATACTTTCTGGGACAATGGGCTCGAGGTCTGGTGGTCCTCCAATGCTGGGGGACCATCATGCTCTGAAGAAGGCATGCTTATATCAAAACATTAACAACATCACACACTTCAGCACCTTGGCAACAGGGCCAGAGTAGGCTACCCATGGATACCGGACTCTGAAAAGTAAGGCTACAAACTAAAACTCACATTTTGGCTAAATGACAGCAACTGAAAACTAAAAGCAATCCAGGAGATGCAGAATTGAGACCATGGCAGTTCTGCAGATGGCACACAAAGCATGCTGAAACCAGCCAGTAGATGGTGAGTACAAAAATAAACTCTGCTGAGGACTTTGCACTATGAGTCAGTGTGGGTCAGGTAAGGGAGCTTCATAAAAAGTATGTATATAAATGTTGATTAATATGGACACTATGAATCAAAATATATGAACTGAAATCCTCTTGAGTGCAGACCAACTTTTCTGTCTGGAGTGGGAAGGGTGCTTGCTACTCTTTCGAGTGGTATTTGGTCCGTTAGATGTTGTTTCCCCAGTCTTTGCATTGAGGTACAGTATGATTGACAGGCAGAGCAGCATGGGGGAAGGATCCATTTGCAAACTACCAGAATCCTGTTTTTAAGCGGGCACATACTTTATGAAGTCTGGCCCATGGCACCAGCTCTATCATTATAGTGTATGGTGGAATGCGGTTGTGTATGGAAATCCATACACCGAAAAAAGTTGTTCTGCTGCAGCAGTGATGTCCTCACTAATGCAGAACGACTTTTCATTCTGCGTTAGTAAGGATGTCATAATACAAGGGGCTACAGCAGACGTTCTGATTCATCCCTTACTGTGTGAGAGGGGCGCACGAGTGTGCTGGGCAGCGGCAGTTGTGAATCGAGGGCCTTGGCAGAACTGAGTGAAAATATGGAAAAGTGAGTCTCTTTTTGTCTTTTTTTCAGGCACCATATATTATAAAGAACAGTGTGTGGTTATCCAAACACTACTCAGCTATTCTTTCACCTCGTAGATACAATATCAACTTGGAGACCTCTCAAACTTCGCTCTCAAGGTCATCAGTCGGCATTGTATCCACTCAGTGGAAGAATAGCCTTGTAGTGTATGGGTAACCATACACTATCCTATATGTTCTCATCAGGCCCCAAACCTGGAGCAATCTGAGTGCAAAGATTATTGACTGGGATCTCAGCCAGTGGACCTCCTAGACTAGGATATCTTTCCTTGCTACAGCTAGGAAAACTCTCTGCTCATCCATCTGGAACGTCACCCTCAGGTGCTCTAATTTCTGCAATGTCATTAGGGAACCGTTCTCCCTGTTGATTGTCCAGCTGTGTGACTCCAAGATCTCCAGAGTCTTTGCTACCAACCTGTCCACCATCTGTGTCATCAGAGCTCTGATGATGAGATCATCCAGGTAGGGCTAGACATGATACCCCTCCTGTCTTAGTTGCACCACCAATACAATCAACACTTTCAAAAATATTCTTGGTGCAGTCACCAGACCAAAAGGGAAAGCCAGGTACTGAAAGTGTCATCCCTGTATGGCAAATCTAAGAAATGTTTGATATCAAATCAGGATGTGGAGACAGGCATCATTCAGATCAATCGACATCAGAAAATACCCTGACTGTACTGCTCAGATGATGGATCGCAAAGACTCTATCTTGAGGGGGTGCATCCTAACAAACTTCTTTAGGTGTTTCAAGTCTAGGTTATAACGAAAGCCCCTCGACCTCTTGGAATATGAAGTAGATTGAGTAAAAAACGATTCCCTCTTCATTGGGGGTAACTGGTGAGATTACCTCTATTTGGATCAGGTGGTCTAGATTCTGATTTACCACCTGTTGTTTCACCTGGTTCACATGGATCACAGACTGAAGGAAATTATCTCTCATGGGTACCAATGCAAATTCTATGGCATAACCCAAACCCAGAATTTCTAGTAACATTTGTAATCTTCCACCAGGGGTAGGGGGGCAACAATGGGCCCCTGCACAATCATTGTGAAGATCTGTATCTCTGTCCTGCACCTTTATTGCATCCGTGAGTAATGACACCTCTGTTGCTGTTGCCCTTGAGGAAACCGCTCCTTGACTGTCTCATCCAGTCCCCCCCCCCATTCTCTTTGTTTGGTATATAAAGATTTTATTAGGCATCTATAACATTACCAAACAAAAATACAACATTCCAAAACTGAAATGCCGTTACATCAGTTAAGGCAGAAAACATACTGTATAAATGTGACATATCAATATAGTACAGCAATTAGAAAACAAGCATTTGTCAATTCCAAATGTTGCTTGCTGTCATTAGCAGTGGAAGTGCAGGAGTTAGGCAGATGCAGTCTAGGAATGGCAGTGAAGTATTGAACTGACGCCAACTCCACCCCTACCCTGCAGAGATGGACAGGCATTGGGGTGTGCCTTTGGGTCATCTCCCATGATGGTCATGACATTTCACCTCACCCTACCCTGCAGACACTTACAAGTGTTTAAGGTGTGCTTTGGAGTGTTCCAGCTTTACACTCACCTCATTCCATAAGGAAATATGCTGAAATGGGTGCAGTATAGGAGAATGGGGTAAACTCTGGGGCCAGAGGATCCAAGGCGCACCTCGATGCCTGCCTCTGGCTGCAGGGTGGGGGTGGAATGGCGTGAGCATTACTGTCGACAGTCCCAAATCACATCCCTGATGCCTGTCAGTCCCTACAGGGTAGGGCGTTATGGTAAAAAATGCTAACACCCTGGGCGTTTCTTGGTATTTTCACTCCAAGTTTTCAACATGTGCTTTTTGTGACCCCACCGTATGAAGAGTGACACTATCAGTTTGTTAGCCGAAAGGAGATTTTGCACAGTGACTGCACCACTTGGCACAACAAGTGCAAAAACACATTTTGAATAGAATGTGAAAAATGGCACCTGTACTGTTCATGAAGAGGTGTAAAAAATGGCAATGTTGAAAATCTGGAGTGAAAATATAAAAAAAACAAACTGATGAAGTCACGAGTTTGCATAGAAACTGCGCAACACACACCCATAATGTAATTAGTTTGGGGATATTTTATAGCAGATTTTCAACATAGGCATTTTGGGACCTCTGCTCATGAACAGTGTCACTGTGATTTTCTTAATCTGTTCTGAACACTGATTTCCCACAGCGACCGCGCTATTCTGTGCTGGAAGTGTGAAACACATTTCAGCCAGGGTGTGAAAAATGACAGCTGTACTGATCATAATGAGGTGTGGAAAAATGCCAATGTTGAAAATCTGAACTGAAAATATTACGAATTCGTGAACTTACGAGGGTGCGTGGAAATTTTTATTTATTTATTTATTTTTATTTAGTTGTTTAACCAGGTATAGCACACTAAGCTGAAAACTTTTTTACAGGAGCAACCTGGGAGCAAATTGCACAATGCACACTCATAACACAGTCATTTTAAGACGTTTGTCACCAAATTTTCAACATAGCCAGTTTAAGACCTCTGCTGATGAACAGTGTCACTGTAATTTTCTTAATCTGTCCCAAACATTAATTTCACACACCGACAGCACCATTGTGCGCTACAGGTGTGAAAACACATTTCTGGGAAGATATGAAAAATGACAGCTGTAATGTTCATAAGGAGGTGTGGTAAAATGGCAATGTTGAAAATCTGGAGTGAAAATATAAAAAATGCTCAAAGTTACAAGCATGCGTAGGAACTGTGCAATGCATGCTCATAAAACAATCATTTTGTGGAATTTTTTCACCAGATTTCCAACATATTGTTTTTGGGGGACTACCTCATGAACTGTTACCCTGTTGTTTCGTTAATCGATCCTGAAAGATGGTTCTGTGCAGTGACCGTGAAATCACCTTTTGGGACCGAATAACAAAATAACAGTGACTGAGTTCATGAGGTGGGGTCCCAGGAACCCCATGTTCAAAATTTGGTGAAAAACTTTCCAAAAATGGCCACGATATGCACCAAAGTTGAAAAAACCCTGTTTATGCTATTATACAGCTTACCGGCATTTCTTCAGTTTGCGGTCGGTTTTGAAGAGTGCAGACATGTTCCCAGTCCACAGAAGATCATCCTGCCAGGCTCCAGAGGTAAGTATGAGGTGAGGCGGGGGTGTGTTGGGAGGTGGAGTACTCAGAGGGTGGGCGCAGGTTGGGGGAAAGGGGCAAGAGAATCAACGAGGGACCTTTTTGTTTTCTTCTAGGTTTTTTTTTTTTTAAAGACGATGGGGGACTTTTGCCATGCTGGGGTGGGCTCCCATTGTGGCACCAGGAAGTTTATTTGGAAGGGGGCAGTGGAGCCGATGGGGTTTTGGCACCCCTGTGGGCCAAGGAGACTTTTACCAAGCTGGGTGGCTCCTGTGCTGCAGCACATGAAAGTTTGTTGGGGAGCAGGAAGCTGATGGGGGATTGGCACCCCGATGGCCAAAGAGACTTTTGCCATGCCGGAGTGGGCTCCCAGAGTGGCACATGGAAGTTTGTTTTGGGGAGCAGTGGAGCCGATGGGGGATTGGGCACCCCTGTTGGCCATACAGTGTGCTGGGGGGGGGGACACATGAGCCAAGGAGGGATTGAACACCCCCTTCAGTAAACAACAAATGGGGGGAGGTGTATTATGCCAACAGGGATTGAGCTACCCTGTCGGCAAATGAACTGGGGAGGGGGTCATGCCGACAGGGGGATTTGGCACCCCATTGGCTTTTTTTATTTTTTTATTTATTGAAATGTTTCACCAGGAAGGCACACTGAACGGCGTGTGGCAGCTTTCCATTAGCTTCCTGGGGACTGTGAGAGGCCGACGGAGAAGCCGTTGCCATGGGGACACCACACAATCAGCTGTTTTGGTAGCTTGTAATGCACCAAAATAGCTGATTGCATGCTGACGTGGCCAAATTTCTTTACACATTGTGGCATGCTCTTTAACTGCTGATGCAATGTGCTTCTTGCACATGTGCGTAAGCAACACAATAAAGGACCAAAACAGTAATGCAACTTAATATTTTTTCTGTTGCTAGATAAAGATTTGAAATAAAAGAGAAAAAGAAGAAACATAAAGAAAAACTCAGTTAACCCCCACATCTCTAGGGGGACCAGTACATCAAACTACACAATGTCTCAGATTCTTGTTCTTGTTTACCTCACCTCCAGAAGAAATGTTCTTCATTTAAATCAAAGCCTAAAACATCTACTAAAAAAAAAAATTAGTTCCTAACACCTACATAACCTAATCTCAAGACACCACCACTCATCTACTAACAAGCAACTATATAGACTAAATAAGCTAACCGAACTAGAAAGACACATTTCAGTGGGTGCACTTACAGCATGGCCTAGCATAATTCTCCACCTAGAGTGGACAAGCTGAATTCACTCATATCTAACCAACCACCCCCACATACTGTAACCATGGATCCAAACCTTATGGAAACTCCCCCATCCTCTTGACATAAGGTTGGCTTTGTGTTACTGCCAAGAGATCAAGAACTGCCTTTTCTTGTTCTGTGTGTCCTTGAAGACACCATCCAGCTCAGTGTCGAAAAGCCAATTCCCTTGCAAAAGGCAAATTGACAGTTTTGCCTTAGAAGTCTGATCTGCAGCCCAGGAACAAAGCCACACGCTCCATAAAACCATTTCAATATGGTTTGTTGAACAAGTTGGCATCTGCAGCTGCATCCCCAAGAAGGCAGAGGCCATGAAAATGAGATACAAGATATCTGCTCCTCAGAATGCAGTGAGGCAAAACTGCCAGTGTAGTAACCCAGGAGTTTAGCACCCTGGAAATAATGAAGGACACATGCATTGTTTGAAGGTTGATGCCATTTGAAAAGGAAGCCCAACTGCACAATGCAGTCACCCTTTCTTTTGTGAGTGTCCAACAGGGTCACTGTTCCTTCTAAAGGTATGTTGGTACATGTCATGGCATTACACATGGCCTTCTCCATCACTTGTGGTGTTTGCCTCCTGAGAAGGATAGCATCAAACCCTAGGCCTATGGAGCTTCTCACATTTTTCATCTCTGTCCCATCCTTGTTCAATAATCTGGTCAGAGTGACCAAAGTTGGGAAAATTCAGGACCAAGGCTGATGTAAACAGAATTGGGTTCACATTTAAGGGCTCTTTGCCATGAACTCCTTTAACTGCAGTGTCCTACAAGCTTCCGTTATGAGGTAGTAGTAGTAGTAGCAGCAGAAATACTAGTAAAAGTATTTCTAAGGCACTTTTCCCCAAAGACTAAGGGCGTCATACAAGAATATAGACAATTAAAACCAATGCAATAAATTAGTAAAATAAATAAAATAAGCAACTTAAAATAAACAAAAGAATTACAAATCCAGTATTTTTTTTTAAATTAGAGCACAGAATCATAGGGAATATTCAGAAACTAATTTTGATCCCTGAAGGCCTGCCTGAACAGGTAGGTCTTTAACCCCCTTTTAAAAACCTCCCCCAATGGGGTTTCCCTCAGTACCCAAGGCAAGAAGTTTCATAATACAGGGCTGGCCACTTCAAATGAATGATCACAAGAGGACTTAAGCCGGGCCCTTGGGACCAAGAGGAAACTCTCCTCAGAGAAGAAAATGGGACACAAGCATTGGAGAGCATTCGGAAGCTCTGCCAGGTAGTCAGGGCCTAACTCATGTACACAGATACATAGACAGTGTTGGCAGATAAGGGCCTATGGCCCACCCAGTCTGCCCATTTGAGCTTGTAAGTTCAGTTTATGTTTTCCTAGAAGTCGGTTGCCCCTTACCCTTGACCTCCAGAATTCCTTTATGTCTATCCCATGCGTTCTTAAATCCCGTGATTGTTTCAGCCCCCACCACTTCCTCTGGCAGGGTGTTCCACATGTCCACCACCCGTTCTGTGAAGAAATTCTTCCTTACGTTTCCTCTGAATCATCCTCCCTCCAACTTCATCCCATGCCCTCTAGTCCTGGAACATCTTTTCCACTTAAAAATAGTGTATTCCTGCACCCTGTTCCTCCCTGTAAGATACTTGTATGTCTCTCTCATATCCCCTCTCTCCCTCCTCTCCTCCAGGGAGTACATGTTCAGTTCCTTCAACCTGTCCTCATAGGACTTGTGATGCAATCCATGCACCATCTTTGTTGCCCTCCTTTGAACCTTCTCTACCCTGTCTATGTCCTTACGTAGGTAAGGTCTCCAGAACTGTACACTGTACTCCAGATGGGGCCTCACTAGTGTCTTGTATAGTGGAATTATGACCTCCCTTTTGCTGCTGGTGATACCACTGCCTATGCATCCCAGAATCCTAATTGCTTTACCTGCTGCCTTGTCACACTGTTTCCCCTACCTTAGGTCATCAGAGATAATAACCCCAAGATCCCTTTCCTGCTTGGTGCATGCTATATCCTCTTCCCCCAACTGATATATTGTGCCAGGGTTTTTGTGCCCCATATGCATTATCTTGCACTTCTTTGCATTGAATGTCAACTGCCAAACCCCTGACCATTCTTCAAGTTTCTGCAGGTCCCTTCTCATTCTGTCTACACCCTCTGGTGTGTCTACTCTGTTACAGAGCTTTGTGTCATCAGTGAACAGTGAAATTCTGCCTTCTAGGTCCTGCGCAATGTCACTGACGAAGATGTTGAATAGGACCGGTCCCAGCACTGATCCCTGTGGTACCCCACTGGTCACTCTTCCCTCTGTAGAGTGACAGCCATTTACCATCACCCTCTGTGTCCTGCCACCCAGCCAGTTACATACCCACCACACTACTGTCCTGCCCACACCCATATTCTCCAGTTTGTGTAATAGTCTTCTATGTGGCACAGTGTCAAAGGCCTTGCTAAAGTCCAGATAGGCCATGTCCACTGCCCTCCCCGATCCACCTCCCTAGTCACCCAGTCAAAAAATTCAATGAGGTTGGTCTGACATGATCTCCCCTGGTGAAACCATGCTGCCTTGGGTCCTGTAGTCCATTGACAACCAGATGTTCCACTAATCTCTCCTTCAGTAGTGCTTCCATGATCTTCCCCACTACCGGGCGAGGCTGACTGGTCTGTAGTTCCCAGCTTCCTCTTTGTTCCCACTTTTGTAAAAGGGGACTACATCTGCTATCCTCCAGTCTTTGGGTACCTCCCCAGTTTCCAGTGATCGGCTAAACAGGATGGCTCGAGGTTCAGTCACCTCCTCTCTTAGTCCTTTAAGGACCCTGGGGTGCACCCCATCTGGCCCCATTGCTTTATCAACTCTTATTACTTCCAGTTCCTTCAGGACCCTTTCTCGTGTAAGGGACTTGTGTCCATTCTGCACCATTCTCACCCTTGTACTCCCTTCAGACCCATTACCCTCCTCTTCCTCAGTAAAGACTGAGCAGAAATACCTGTTCAATATGTCAGCTTTTACTGTTGTCATCCTCCACCGGCCCCCATCCTCCCTTCAGTCTCACTATCCTTCCCTTTGCCTTTCTTTTTTCACTTATGTACCTGTAAAAGGTTTTGTCTCCTCTACCCACTGATTTTGCAATGTGTTCTTCTGTCTGAGCTTTGGCTTCCCTTACTGACCTCCCTGCCTCTCTTTGCTTCTCCTGGTACTTCTCCCTATCCCCTTCTGCCTGTGTCTTTTTGTATTGCCTGAATGCAATTTTTTTGGCTTTCACTTTCTTTGCTACCTCTTTGGAAAACCATAACGGTCTCCTCTTCCTTTTCCTATTGCTAACCTGCTTAATGCATAATTCTGTTGCTCTTGTAATCCCCATTTTAAATACAGCCCACTGTTCCTCAACCCCTGATTCCTGCCCCATTCCACTTAATGCCTCTTTCAAGTATCTCCCCATTTTCCCAAAGTCTGCCCCCCTAAAATCCAGGATACGTGTTTTTGTGTGGTTTGGTTCTGCTCTTTCTCTGATTTCAAACCACAATGACTGGTGGTCACTATTCCCAGGTGCACCCCCACTGTTACCCCATCACACTGTCCCCTGTTTGTGAGCACAAGGTCCAGTATTGCCTGCCAAGTTGGTTCCATGACCAGTTGCTTGAGAAGGCACCCTGAAGAGGTCTGGGATATATCTGCTCTAGTTGATGCTGCTGCTGGGATGCTCAGTCACGTCTGGAATATTGAAGTCTCCAACCAGTACTACCTCACCCTTGTCTGCCATCCTTTGGATGGCTAGCATCAGCTCCCTATCTGTTTCTTCCTCCTGGGCTGGTGGTCTATAGACCACACCTGTGCGGATGGCTGGCCCCATTTTCCTTTCCAGCTTAACCCACAGTATCTCTCCCCCATTTTGTTCCTCCTGGATATCTGTGACCCTTATGTCATTTTTCACATACAGTGCCACTCCTCCTCCCTTCCTTCCTGCCCTGTCTCTTCTGAATATGTTGTAGCCAGGTATGGCCATCTCCCAGTCGTGGTTATCATTACACCAGGTTTCAGTGATGGCCATAATGTCCAGGTCTGACTGCACCATGACAGCCTCAGATCTTCCATCTTGTTGCTAAGGCTCCTGGCATTTGCACACATGGCTTTCCATGATTTGACCTCCCTAGACTGTTTTGCTGTTCTACTCCAGCCCCTTCCTTGGTTGTCCTTTATCCTGGTTCTCCTTGCTGTCTGCCCTTCTGCTGATTTTGCCCTTTTCTACCTATCCACCTCTTGGGCTAATCTCCATCCTTTGCACACTGCTTTGTAGAGATAGCCACTCCTCTGGTTCACTGGTTCCAGTACTAGCTGTGGGGGGTGAGCAAGTAGGTATCCTTCTTGCTGGCCTGCCACCCCCCTTTGCTAGTTTAAATGCTTTTCAATGTAGCATTTAAAGTTATCATTGAGTGCTTGGATTCCCTCCAGGATGGATGCAGGCCGTCAGGCTGAACAAACCTCCATCCTCCAAGTGGGTCCCCAGTCACTAATGAATCAAACCCTTCCCTCACAGCACCAGTTTCTTCAACCATGAGTTAAAGTTCCTGGTGCATGGACCCTATGCTCTTCCTTGCCTCTCTAGGTAGTACTTCTGAGAAGTGACAGAAGTAGCTACTTGCTGAGACCCTCCCCAATTTCTAAACTCTTTCTGAACTTCCTTTGGCTCCCCATTTGCCAGGTCATTATTACCTAGGTGGATAATGACATCCAGCTCACCCTCCGTCTTGCCTTCCAGTGATCCCCAGGATCTTCCTTCCATCCATCCATGCCGTGGCACCTGGTAGGCACCTCAACTCCTGCCCCCGTGTTCCTAGCTGGATCCCTCTTTGATGGAGTCCCCACCAAGATTCACTTCCTCCTCTTCTGGGGTCCACTGCTTTCCCCGCTGAGGTCACCTCCTTGGCTAACCTCACATCCTTTCCTTCCACTTCTCTGGTACCTCTATTTGTTGTCCCCATTTGCCAGTGTGGCATATGAGTTCTTGAGTGGAATAGGATCTGGGATGTGTCTCTGCCTGACCGCTAACCCTCCCTGAGCCCACTGTCATCCAAGTGCTCCTCGTTCTCGGCATCCTTTGAGGCAGTTGCATTGGACTGAGTGGTCTCTGGATAGGGGATGGTACCCTGACCCAGTTTACTTCCGCTCTGAGTCTGGCTACCTCATTCCGCAGTCCAGAGATGCATGCAGATAGGCAGCACCTCAGTGTCCAGAAGGTCTGCCTGAATATGGCTGCCCCACAGCCACTGCATTGCACCACTCCCCACATTATACTGCAATTATACTGCTAGTCCACTACTTGTCTGCTACTGAAGCTCTCCTAGTTCCCTTTTTATTAATTTACTGTCCTAAAAATCCTGCCACTGATCCTGAGATACTTTTCTTTTTACAAAAAGAAAATAAACCAAGAAATAAATAAATGAGTCAAAACACTTGTCATGCTGAGGGTGGGCTTCTTCATCCTTATGCCCCTCCTACTCCACACCCCTTACTATACCCTGTGTTTAGCACCTGTCAATCAGATTTACCAGGGCATATAATTAAGAGTTGGGGAAGGGGGGGGGCGAAAATTTGCAGCAATTAAAGACAACAAAGAAATACACCTCCACTATGTTTTCAATGTTCAACAGCCCAAAAACAATTCTAAGTAAAGACAACAAAGAAAGTACAGTGTCACTAAAAGCCCACAATCTAAGTTTAAAAGGAAAATAGCAATTACCAGTTACTGTAAAGCACTGAATTGAATATGTTTCCTTCCCCTTCTGGCTTCTCAAGGGCTCTGTAGGGCTTGATAGGTTAGTAAGCCAACTTTAAAGGTAACTCGCAACTTCACAAGCAGTCTGTGCAGAGCATACAAGACCGGGATCTCACAACTATACCTTGAAAGGCCTGTCAGTAACCTGGCCACTGTGTTCTGCACCAGCTGCAAGCATCATACGAAACCTCCACTAACTCCAAGGTAGAACGTATTACCCCATTGAGCAGGTTTTCTCCTACAAGTATCTGGGCATTACTTCTTTTTTTCTACCTCCTCTGCAGAGCAGTCCCCACGATCTCCGGCCACCGGCCCCTGCACCCCTGGGCCTGGTTGTGCACATGGGCCACATGAACCCATACCCCCAATGGGCCAGCCATTATTGCTCTCGCACCACATTGGGTACACACTCATCTCATGTCACTTCTGGGTGTGCAACGGGGTGACCATCAGCTGTGAAGATCGCTCTCCGCATATTTTTCCACCTTTTTCTCCCTTGTGGAGAGCCAGCAGTGCAATGGCGTCCGAGCACGTAGTGCTGACACCCACCACGCTCTCCTCCCCTAGTTTGCATGATACTGTAGTGTGGCTGGCCTTCGCCAGTCACTGCTACAGAGTGATGCAAGCCCCATTACCCACCCCAGAGAGAGGAGAGCAGTCGTCGGATGCGCGATCCTCCATCTCCCCTGCCAACCCCAATGACCCAGGTCCATTCCCGAACCCGGGTCGCCGGTGTAGTGCGAGGTGTGGTGTCCAGCTCCTCAACCCTCAGGGCCACTGGGTCAGCTTGGGCATTACTTTTGATTCAGCACTCTCCTCCATTCCCATAGCAATGCCCTTTCTGCTACCACCAATGTCAGGATTGGACTGTTATACCTGCCATAGGGACTGCCTACCACAAGAGGCCCTTAGATTGGCAATCACTTCCTCTGTCCTGTCGCTAATCGACTATGGGCTTCCCATCTATGCTGCAGCCGACAACACTGCATTTGCAAAAATGCAGCTCTCTATAAACAAGGACTACAGGCTAATGCTGGGAGCCCCTAGGCACACCCATTCGTGCCTGATGTACTCCACCACCAACTTGCTCAACCTTGAAGAAAGACTCAGCTTCTAAACCTGCTTTCTTTTAAAAAAGACCCTGCTAGGGCTCTCCACCCCTGGGGTTGCCACCTCCTTGCAGCGTGCCTCCCCCAGCACTGTCAAAACCTCCCTTATTGTCCCCAGGGTAAGGACTTATATGACCCAGAGATCCTTTTGCTATGGGGCTCCTTCCTGGTTCAATTCCCTCCTAGCCAACATAACTGACTTCACTAAGCTTGGTCCTGTCAAGGTCTCCCCTCAGAAGCCGTCTGACAAGCACTCACTGCTGCAACTGCACCTAGTCCCCACCTTCCTCTTACCCTCACCCCTAGGCTGGGTTTGCCATGTCTACTTTTGCTGTATATGCCTGGGGTCTCAGGCAACATCAGCTACTAATGTAATAAAGTATCTCTGGTTGCTACCTGACATGGTACTCGTGTACCTATATTATGACTACTGTGATCTACCTATTACCAAGCTTGTACCACCAGTGAATTCCTGTAACACTGGTTGTTTTTTCAATCTAAGCGTTATGTACTGTACTGTATTATTTGCTGTGATGTATTGCTCTCTTGACAAGGTGCCTTTGTAAATGAGTCTTTGACTCAAAGGTCTGTAAACTGATGATCTAATAAATAAATAAATAAACAGTAGTCTAGCCTAGATGTCATGAGCACATGCAGCAGTGCTGGTAGGTCTCAAGGAGGGATAAGGGACTTAATCCAGCTGATTTTCCTAAGATGGTAAAAGCCACTACAGACTACAGCTGACACTTGAGCCTCCAGTGTCACCTGATAATCAAAAATGACTATCATATTTTTCACCTTTGCCAAAGCTAACAGCCGGGGTGACCTGAGCCGAAGCCCTGCCTCTCCCACAACTACTTTGGCTCCCCCCTTTGACCTGGCTCAATCACAAGTACCTCAGTCTTGGTCAACTAGATTCAATACATTTCTGTATTTCAGACAGGCACAAGTACAGAACCATGACAGCATCAGGCAGTTCAGGTACAAATGGCAAATACAACTAGGTACAGTTTGCATAGCAGTGGAAAACAGACTGTATTGTCAAATGATCCCTCCTAGGGGAAGCATGTACAGTACACTGTGAACAACAGAGGTGAGAGGACTGAACCTTGGGGCATGCCACAGAGCAGGGGCATCAGGGATGATGAGAAAGTTCCCATCACCACCCTCTGTGTCCCATCCCCGAGATAGGAATCACTCCAGCAGATGACAATGCCAGTGAGTCCTACATACTCCTGCACATGATCTAACAGCAACCCATTTTCCACAGTGTCAAAAGCTGAGGAGAGATCAAGGAGAACAAGAACTGACTCCTCTAACTCTTGCCCTGAGAGGGTCATTATGCACCCTGACAAGTGCTGCTTCGGTGTTATGCTTAGATCTAAAACCAGATTGGAGGGGCTTATAGATGTCGTGAGCTGCGAGGTGCACCTCAAGCTGTAGCGCCACAATCTTCTCAATGACCTTACCTATAAAAGGTAGGTTAGAAACAAGATGGTAGTTTGCTAGAACAACTGGGTCCAAAGCTGATTTGTACAAAGTATGACCTAGGTTTAGTTCACAGTAAGTGTACTGCAGTGCAGACCTCTTCCATTAAAATCAGCTGAAACTCTGTCCAAGACAGCTGAGTGCATCCATGAGGTCCAGGCCCAGCTCTGCCAGATTGCAAAAGCCCACTTTGAGAGATACCAGCCCAAAGAGACAGCAAAAAAATAATAGAGCAAACTCTTTGCACTAAACTACTGAAACCACTCTACTGACTGGAGACAGGATGGATTTAGTAACCTGTCCACAGTATGGAAAAGCTGAGCTGGTCGATTCCTCTCCGCTGTAATCTCCTTGGACAGAAATGTTGCCTTCTTATAGTAGATTGCCCTCTGATATTTGTTGTAATGAATCTTCAAAACCAGTTTGTCATCTAGGATCCTGGCGGCTGATTACAGGACGACTGTCACAACTCGCAGGTGTATGCAAGTTGCGACATTCGCTGCTATGCGGGGACCCTGCGCCATATTCTAAGAGTGGCAGGGTCCTGGAACTTACAACATGCAACTTGCAACATGCGTAGGGTAACACCACTGGCATGACGTAATAGTCCTGCATGCCACAATTCGCAGCCCACTGCAGACAGCCCCACTGGAGCCCCCCACTCCAGAACACCATGGCATGCACCGTGGGGCATGGGAGGACTGGACAGGTGGCACAGGAGTCTGAGGGGGGCATATGAGAAAATGGACCCCTGGGAGTCCCCGACATTTGGGGTTGGGGGGCATGGATGGGTTCCGGGGGCACGGGAAGCACTGTAGGACCTTTGCTAAGGTGATGGGAAGTGGGCATCCATTGACTGGCACTGATGGATGCCCCTTAGAGCATCTCCAAGATGTTCTTATTTCCACCATTGTGGCTCCTGAAATAGCACAAGTGGGTTATGGTAACCCACCCTTGTAGCATCATGTCTTGAGGTTGTGGTGTAGTATATGGATTACATTCGGCATGACCATACTGACATGGCACAAGGTGCCTTTTGGAATTGCAAACTGCGTTATGCATGGCGCAAGTTGTGATTTCCACCATAGGATTTGGTATAAATCAACTTGCGCCAACGTATGCCATCTTGGAATCGGGGCCCTGGACCTTCTCCAGCAGCACTCTAACTTCTGACCCCTGGTAGAACAGTGACTTAGAATCAAACAAAATGGGATAGGTATCTTTATATTGGGTTCTGTCAACTCCCCCTCCTCCTTAGAGAGACACCATTTCTCATCTGGCAAATCTGGTTCCATCAAGATAGGATTCTCCCTGGATCCCCCTGCATCCTCCTCTTGACCCTCCCTGTTGTCCGGATCAGGGATCGCCTACAAATCTGGGTGAGCAGGGACACACTGTTTTGGTGCACTTAAATGTACCTTCGTTCAGGTGTCCTTGCAGAGATGACCTGCAGGTCATCAGTAAAAAGCATCTCATTAAGGGGAAGCACTATAAACTTGCGCAACTCAGCCTTATCACTGCCAGTCAGTACCACAGGTGCACCACCTTACCAAAGCCCGGTGGTTCAGTTGGGGGAACTGAGATAAACATGTTAGCTTGTATCACATAGTAAGGACAGTGTGACCCTAACTGAGATGGTCTCATTGTCCTGTGGCAGATCTTGCATCCCTTGAAAGAAATCGGTTTGCGATAAGCCATGGTGCCACTAACAGATATTGCCCAGAAACAGAAAGAAAACCAGTTTTTGTGGTAACACAGTGACAGTAGTACTAATGCATTGCTGACATAGTGAGAGAGAGCGAGAGAGGGAGAGAGAGCAAGAGACCAGACACATCACATTGCTTTCTCCACACTCCGCCCCCCACAGTGGAATTGAAGTACATATAGTACACATGAATAAATGCACTTTCTCTCACCCTCTCTTCCCACCTTGTGCTTTCCCCCAGTGTAAAAAAAAAAAAACCTCCTGCTCCCTCCGTGTGCTCGTTACCCCTGCTTTGCTGTTCCCGGACCCAGCACCAGCTCCATATAAGAAAGATCCCACCCCTGCAGCCTGGATAAAAAAATGACCTGGACAACAGAGGGTAATAGTAAATGGAATCCACTCCAAAGAAAGGTAGGCAGACAATGTGATAAGGCAGTAAGGAGGACTAGGGGATACTGGGATGCACAGGGAGAGGCATCACCAGTAGAAAACAGGAAGCTGTCATCCCTGTGTAATGACAGTTGGTGAGACCCATCTGGAGTACTGCGTGCAGTTCTGGAGACCCCATCTCCACAAGGACATAGACAGGATGGAGGCAGTCCAGAGGAGGGCAACTAAAATGGTGCAGGGTCTGCACCAGAAGCCATACGATGAGAGACTAAAGAGGAAAGGAGGGAGAGGTGGGACATGATAGAAACTTTCAAGTACCTTAAAGGAATCAACGAAGTCCAAGAAGGTAGCATCTTTCAGAAAAAGAGATGTGCAAGAACAAGAGGACATAGTTTGAAGATGGGGGGGGGGGATGGCTCAGGGGCAATGTGAAGAAGTATTTTTTCACAGAGAGGGTGGTGGATGCATGGAATGGCCTTCCTGAGGAGGTTGTGGGGTCAAAAACAGTGGGGAGATTCAAGAATGTGTGGAACAGACATAAGGCAATTATAGTGGGGAGGAAGAACGCTGTTGGTTTACTTGGATCTGCAGCTTATCCAATAGGTAGGGAAATGGGCAGACTGAGTGGGCCAAGCGGTCCTTATCTGCCATCAAAGTCTATGTTTCTATGTTAAAATGTCCCAGTCTCTTCTATTTTGATCTGCCAAAGAACTATATGTGTATGCATCCTTTGAGATGCAGAAACACATTTTCACTTTCAATAGCCTGCTCACTCTCACACTGTCATATCTCTCTCTGTCTAGCAACCTCCAGTGTGGCTTTTACTTTCAACTCCTCAGCTCCCCATCTGCTCTCACACTGGCATCACTCCCCGCCCCCGACTGACGGTGAGATAACTGGTAGTACTGTAGGTGCTGCCCCACTTCCCCCATGCCACCCGCACATACATGCACCAGTGTCTCACACCCAGTGGTTAGTGACATGTGCACCCAATGGTTGGTACTGTAGCATGCGTGCATTGCTTCTTACTGTACAGCGGTTGTCCGATGAGCTGAAAGATGGAGCTGTTTGCCAAGGAGGTGAAGGACTGCTGCTGCTGCTCAGCTAGTCCACTATCATAGCCGGAGCAGACTGATGCTTGTTTTAAATGCGGCTCCTGTATGCTATCTGGTGCTCATCCTTGATCGTCCCACTCCATCTTGGTGGAGATCTGTTCAGCAGCACTTGGTAGCGGGTACAGTGCTCTTCCCAACCTGGCAGTTCACTCTCGGTGGAGATCTGTTTGGCAGTACCTGGATGTTGGTCCAGTACTCATCCCAGACCCGCCAGCTCCCTCTCAGAGTCGATCTTTTCAGAAGCATAGATAGGTAGTCTGTCTACTAAAGTAGGTATCAACCCCACATTTTTTTTGTTTTCTTAGATGGGTCCAGTGCTCTCATCATAGACCTGGCAGCTCCCTGCCGGCACTACCCATAACCCGTGGCTGTTTGTGAGGTGAGTGGGCTATGCTGTTAATTACTGTACCAAAAGATTAAAGGCATTTTCTCCCATTAACAAATATTCATGTAACATGTTCCATTTTAGTGTGATGATAGTCAGACGGACATAGTGATAAAAGACAGAAAAGGTCAACATTGTATTTACATTTAAAATGACTAGGTGAAAGGAATAATAGCTCATACTACAGTATATTGTGCTTGCTGTGTATGTCTCCACTTTTTTTTATCATGAAAGATTTTAATTAGGTTTCATTTTTCAGTAACAAATATCTGAAAACTTCAAACAATCAGGTATAACATAAAAGTATAAACATACTGGTGTTGTACCACCAACAGGTATAAAATGCTACGCAATGCATAATTAACAAAGAGTCAGCTACATATCTCCATCTGTCCTCCAGGCATAGCGATGAGGCCTAACGTTCTCTAAACGAGAAACAATTTACCAGCTGGATTTACTAACAGTATACTAAATGTCATTGGTCTCAGCTGTGAGGGAATTTTGTCTCACCAATGCATTCCTTCCCTATTTAATTTAAAAACTAAAAGCTAGAGCAACATAGGCATCCATGAGAAGGGGACTGTGCACAGTGGATCAGGACAGGTGTTAAAACAGTCAAGAAGGAGGGTTGCCAGGTGGAGTAGGGCGAACGGAACAAAGGTGTGAGTGTAGCTAGGCATCCCATTTCTTCCCATACTTGAGCATCTGGTTTAGGTTGAAGTACTGTAGGAGAGACGCTCGAAAATTGCCAGGCTAGCACATGCCATTTGCCAGGTCAGTACTGAAGGTGAATGTGGTTGCCTCCATTTCATAAGGATTGCTCTTTTGGCTTCCATCAGGGCTGTAGTCACCCAGTTCTGTAATGGGCCGGAGAGTGGGCTGAGTATGGAAGTGTCCCAGAGCAGCAACAAATCGGACCCAGGTTATAGGCTGCGGCCTACAACTTTAGAGCAGTCTTCAAATACAGCCACTCAGAAACAGGCAAATTCCAGGCAGTGCCAGAGCACATGGAGCAGGTTAGCAGGACTGTGTTGACATCTCCAGCACCAAGTATGTTGAAGAAAGCCCATAGCCTGTAACCTTGCCGGTGTGTGGTACCAGCAGAGCAATATTTTAACAGTTCTCAAGCGAGATAAGTATCTTGTTCTGACTTAATTCTGCAGTTATCCATGTTGTCAGGCTGGGCATTCCACAACATGTGGTAAACCCTGCCTGTTACCCCTTTTAATTTACCTGGGAGATGCTGGCTGCTAAGCCACTCCCATGACTGGACCCCTTTGGAGGGGGTTGGAAGGACTGAATAGCCTTGCAGATTTGGAGATATTTCCAAAATTCCTTCTTTGGGAGTAGGTACAGTACTTCTCCTGCACCTGCAAGAAGGACATTAGTACCCCCATGGTAGGGACAAGCAAATCATCTAGCAGGAGAATACCTGCGTTTTGCCAGGTAGACCAACATAAAAATATCCTATCTATCTGAATTTTGGTGTTCTCCAGAGGGCTGTGAACTTATATGGAAGTATCCAAGCACACTTAGTGGTGTGGGTTAAAGACATGCCGGAGTGCCAGGCGCTACAGGTACCCCTAAGTATCAGAGTAGCCAGTGTAGCTGGGGGGGGTCCCTGTTGTAGGAGGGAGTCTAGCCATGTGCCTCCTGACAGATTGGTCTCTAAGGCTACCCAGAGCAGAGTATTAACAAACTCTGGGAGGAACCACCTAGTGGCCTGGGCAATCCTGTAAGCCAGATAATAGCCGTGAAACCAGGGGAGGCCCAGGCCACCTCTGGACCAATGAGCTCTCAGCTTGGTTCTATTGAAGCAGGGAGTTTTGCCCTCCCAGAGAAAACTAGATATCACCTTATCCAGACTCTGGAATATTTTGGGGGGCACCCGTATTCAGAGATTATGAAAAAGGTATGAGATCTTTGGGATGGTGAACATTCTCACCGCTTCCACCTTCCGCTTCAAGGATAGGTTTAGATTTAGCCATCTTTGCAGCTCTGCAGTTATAGAGGCTAGTAAGGGGTGTAGTTTGTATCCACCAAGTCCTTCCACAGAGCTGTTACAGTAATTCCCAGATACTGTAGGAGAATCCCTATAGAGCCCATACTATTGCTGTTCCCCTGCAAGCAGGCATGGGACAGGAAAGCTTGAGAGGAGAGAGTATGGTTTTCTTTTGATTAATTAGACACCCTGAGAAGGATGCAAATTTCTGCATGGTCTCCAGAACCAGGGGGAAGAGATTGCACAGGGTTGGCAAGGGTCAAAAGCATATCATCAACATATGCATTGACTAGATATTGCTTGCCCTGTACCCCTATGCCTTATGAATATAGAATTTATTTATTTAAAAGTTTTACCAGAAGGGCACAATGAGCAGAGTACTGCTCAGTTCCAGGTGCGTCCTGGGGGAGAGAGACGTAGAGAAACAATTCATCCAATACATGTAGTGTACAATATTGTAAACATGAAGATACAGAGGGATCAGCAACAGTGAACAAAATACGTTATTACATACATTTCATACAGCACATGAAGTAAGAACTTAGGGGAACAATTGAGCAATGAGATCAGAGACATGAATAAAATACATTATTACATACAATTCATAAAGCACATGAGGTAAGAACTTAGAGGAACAATCAAGCAACTAGATCAGAGACAAAACAGTTGGTGGGTAAGAGGCTGGGCCAGTTCTAGCCACAAGTACAGATTGTGGAGAAGTGAATATTGATCTGATAGATGAGGTGTTATGGAGAGGGCGATTGCCTAATGCCTGCAGGGAGAGAGTTCCATAATTTGGGCATGCAATGCCTGAAAGATACTTGGCCAGTCAAATAAGACATTCATGGTACCGTCAGGAGGTGGGTGTCAGAATTCCTTAGTTAATAGACAGGAGGTGAATGGGCAGCTAACACTGCAATGAGGTATGGAGGCAAGGACTGGGACCAGTACTTTGCCGTGAGTTTGGTGCAGTGAGCATGGAGCGAAGGAAGATTTAGGGATCAAAAGAGGTTGCAGTGGTGGGTGGTGGTAGAAGACGCGAGTGTCCTTGTTAATGGTCCAGCACTAGCAGGAAGAGCAGGGGTAAGAGGGGGAAGCCCTGCCTGGTTCCTCCCTGTAGTGTGAAGGGGTAGGAAAGACCCCTATTAGTCAGTACTCTAGCTGTGGGTGCAGCATAAAGTGTTGTGATCCAGGTCCAAAAATAAGCTCCAAAGCCATACACTTCTAGGACATAATGAATGTAACCCCTAGGTGGCACTATCCCAAGAGCTACTACCCCTGACTGCGTGACTAGTTGCAGGTTAAGGGGCCTGGGTACTGAAAACGGGTGCCTCCACCCAGAGGACAGGCTTAGAGTAGCATAGCTGACCTGGGTGCAACTCTCTGGGACACTGTGACTCCCTCTCTTTCCCTTCTAGTGGCCTAAACAATGAACAGAATACACAGGTACAATAGCCCCTAATCAGCATACAGTACAAATCCCCACTGTGTTTGCACTTACCACCAGGGCTGGTTCCACTAGTACGACTCTGGAGACCCCCTGTAAAATAAGGTTAGACACAGCAGGTAACAACAGTACAGTGCTTCTGGTACAAAATGGAACCAAAGTCAGGTTAAATGCAAAAATAATTAGATCTGATTTATTCAGGGGGAATGAACAAGGGAGGGGCGTAATTTAGCTGATTAGCTCTGTAACTGATTCAATCAGGCAATCATGTATGCATTTTAGAGTCCCTTCACAGTCACACACTCTGGGTACCTAGTTAGAACAAAGGGGGGAGCTAGCCTAAGTCGTTGCCCGAGGAAGGCCGACGTTGCAGCTGGTTGAGGCCCTGTGATGGAAAAAAGAAGCATGCACAACCGCACACAATTTGTATTCTGGAGCCAGGAGGCTCAGTTCGTTATAATTAGACAAAACAACTAAATCAGATGACACACTTTGATTGAGCTGTTGTTGAAGGGAGCTATCCTGGTGTTTACTCATGCTACCCAGTACAGGACACAGGATGGACGAAATGAAGACTTTAGGGTGACTTGCTGGCTTGCCAGGAGAAGCAGGGCCCACACGAATCACTGAGGTGTTGTTCCTGTTCGAGGTGTTGAGCAGGGGGCTGATCCCCAGGCAGGTCTCTCGTTGAGGGTTTTCTCTGCATCGTGAGTAGCTGGCTGGGCCAAATTGGCAATGCCCAGGCCGAGTGAACAGTTTGGATTTAGTCCCGAAAATGCTGTATGCAGCTTCCAACAAGCGTGACACAATTAGGCAGTGGGGAACCAAATCGTGACCCACTAACAGCATTCAGCACATTTATAGTAAAAGAAAAGAAATACCACAGTTTGGATGACGGTCCTGTTGCAATTTCAGCTTTCCTGAGGAAAACCCTGATCTCTGTGGTGATTCAGACGTCCTGACAGGCCGATCGCGTGAAGCAAATCTTCGGTCTTCTTCAGGCAAAGGTACAGTCACAATCCATTGGCTTTTGTCACAATTGGTTCGGATACAGTCCGATTATTTAAGCACTCTTTAAGGATCCCTCTCGAGGGACAGGTAGGCAGACAGGCCAAACTCAGCCTTTCCTCCAGTTTCCCACACAACTACACAGGACCAGCAGCTCAAATGTGTCGAGCTGTTCACTCTCTCCACTCCAAACTCAGACTGACTCTCTGCTGCAGGCAGCACCGGGACTTCCTTCTAATCCAAATAGGGCTCGGCTGGTAGATTCATCTGTCTGTCAAAGCAAGGGCTGCCCCCCAGGTCTGTTTAGGCACTAAAGTGAAAAAACTACAGTTTCTACAGAAATTCACTCCCACAAGACCCCTGGGCACAGATTCCATTTTAAGGTCCCCAAAAGGTACTGATTGGTGCAATACAGAAATGTCCATGCTGCAAAGAAAGGCAGGTTAGACAAACTATAATACCATTATTATTAGAGCAGCTAATCAGCAAACAATTACCAGTTCTAACAGAGCTCCCTCTGCACCATTAGTGATGGCACAACAGAGCAATATTACTGCAGCTTGTGTGGGACTCAAGCCTGGAAACACTCGGCCCCTACCCAGATTAATTATACACTACAAAAATAATGTCTCTTAAAGAGACAGGCATGGAGGCTAACAGGGCACTCACATGCAAGCACTTTTACACCTGTAAAAACACAGAACCAGTACCGTAGGAAGAGTGGGGTGGGTGGTGCACCCACCCAGGGCACATGCTTCTGAGGGGTGCAGTTTTCCCAACTGATTCATTCACTTGCATGTAGTTTTGAATTTTTTTCCCTGTAATTACTTATGCCTGTCACTAGGGACGCATCTGTGGAGAAGAAGGGCCAGCGGGGCGGGGGTGGGGTGAGGGGGTCACATGGTTGCCCTGTCTGCCAGCAAAAAATAATGTGGTGAACCCACACTGCGCGGCTGTGGTCCCATCCACCCTAACAGTATAAAAAGGTACAGGTGGAGTGCATGGTTGTAGTGAGAGGCGCTAGCAGTTGGTTCAGACTCTGAGAGTGAGAGAGAGACTCAGAGAGAAAGCAACACAAAAAAAAAAACAGAGTAGAGAGGTGGAGGGACACAGTGGAGGAAGCTAGATAGAGAAGAGAAGAGAATAGATAAGCACTCGGATTGGTTCGGATATTATATTGTGTAAGCACTAAGCAGCAATATTAGGCAGACTAAGTGTGTGAAGTGCTGCAACACTAAGCACTCTTCAGTTCTCAGTTTGACTTACTAGTCATCAGTCTGCTGAACTGAAGTCTGTGCCTGCCAGCCTAGTCGGATGATCATCGGGGTGGGGGGATCCATCTCCGTCATGTCTCATTATCCATCTAGAGAAGGAAAAAAAACTGATTTGCACTAAGAGACTGTAGACACGTCTCTCTGGCAGCATCCCCTTCCTCATCATCCTGAGGTCACACCCCGACTCCCACCGGGCTGCTGGGTCTGCCCACCCGCTTCTGGAGTCCCGGGACTTCCGTCCAGTGCTCAGCCTCCGCGATTCACCAATTTCCGCCTCTGAATCTCTGTTCTCCACCACAGGTATTCCATCCACACCCGGCACTCCAGCAGCAGTGAGTACTGCACAGCCTAGTTCTTTTTGTTATAAATAAATAATATGTGACTGAGCCAGTGCCCCGGCCCTCATATTGATTCTCTAGTGACTGCAGTCAATGCTTCTTTCTTATCTTGTTCCCGGTCTCAGTCCTCGACCCTCACTCTCCTCACAAGCTCCCGGACCAGCAGGGCCAAAACCACGCTGCTTTCTAAAGTCCAGGTGGGTGGCTGGTGGCAGTGAGCAGCATAACCTCATCCTTCAGGCTCTCATTGAGGGCAAATGGATGAGTCAAGATGTGACAGGTCACACTGCACATGACTTTTGCTTGTTGAAGCACCAGTTTTAAAAGGCTGGCTGCTACCAAATGCCAACTTTATTAACTGAAATGCAAATGAAAACTCATACTGCACCAAACAGCCCCTCATTAATAACGAGGGAATAAATTAATGAGGCTTAGTGTTAGGGCTAGGACACAAATAAATGGCACAAACACAGATAACTCCAAGGTAATTTTATTGTTGAGGTATAAAAATGCAGTTCCCTTTTGAATGACCCTATATAAGATAAGACTCAACTTCAGTCTTTTTTAAATGTAAAAGGAAACTGCATTTTTATTACCTCACAAATTACAGTGGTCATCACTGGTCAATCAAGCCTTGCCTTCATAATACTGTACACAACTGGCTGTCACCACCAGCATCACCATGCCATCCGTCCCAGTGCCAGAGAACCAGCCTGTCCAGTAGTCACTTCAGTCTAATGTGGTGTCATCTGACACGTACCATAGGAAGGGTGGGGCAGGTGGTGCGCCTGCCCCGGGCACATGCCTCCGAGGGGCGCAGTTTCCAAACCTGACTGATTCACTTAAATCACTTGCACAGGCTGCCTGTGTGCTGTAGCTTTAATTTTTTGTGTGTGTAGTAACTAATGCAGCCAGCAAGGGCACATCTACAGAGGACAAGCAAGGGGGGGAGGGTCACATGGTCCTTACTGTCTCAAGGAAAAAAATCACGTGGTGCGGATTTGGAGCCGCCGCGGTCCCACTATAAAATGTACAGGCAGACTTACGCAGAGTGTGTGGTTATAGAGAGAATGAGACAGTTAGAGAGAGAGAGAGAGAGGAGTCAGAAAAAAACTAAAAAAATTTAAATTAGCGTCAGCGATAGAGTAGAGAAGTGAGTTTAGCGTGGAGTTGAGGAGGAGGACAGAGTTAGAGTGAGTGAGTCACTGAATGACACTGAGGAGGAGGGAGGATGACTGGGAATCTTTGGAGTGGAGGACACTACAGCAGGTTATTTGTGTAAGCACAGCAAATAAAAGAAAACAAGGCAGCATATTATTCATTATCACACACTAGACTCTGTCGGGGGGGTGACGGTCCGACCATCCTGTCGTCCCAGTCCCATGAGCTATGGTGACTGTGTATGTTGCAGCAGGCAAGGAAATGTATATTAAAAACAGAACTGTCTGTCCTGACTGGCTGTGGGGGCGGGGGTTCTCCGATTCAGCCTCCTGATTCCTGTCTGGTTGTCTGGTCGGTGTTGCTTAGTTG
Source organism: Neoceratodus forsteri (assembly GCA_016271365.2). Lineage (NCBI taxonomy): Eukaryota > Metazoa > Chordata > Ceratodontiformes > Ceratodontidae > Neoceratodus > Neoceratodus forsteri. The sequence goes on from CM057449.1 coordinate 1,747,417,295, forward strand.
AAGCAGGCAGGATTAAGTCTTTCTTGGGCAGATAAAGCAGCTTGGAAAGGAAATCAGAAGAATAGAAATGTTGTAGTGTATTCTATTGTGACATGTATTACTTTGGGGGCCAGGGGCCTGCCTGGGCTGCCCGCCCGCCCACCTGGCTGCAGCAATCAGTCTGTGCCCTCGGCCTCCGTGCCCGCTTCCTACTGGTTTTGTTCCTGTCGTCTGTGACTCAGACAGTAGTACACTGCCTGTTTGCTCTCCTCTCCCGTCTGTCATCTCCTGTCTAGCCTAGTCCTGACTCCTTCACTTCACTCAGTTGGACTCAGAGTACTCCACGGAGTCCCAGTGTTGCAACTTAGTTCAATGCGCTGCTCCCACTTGGTTGGAGCTCAAGCTCCTGCCCTCACCTCGACAAACTTGCTTCTTTTCTGTTTTCTTGCCACTTATTTTGATTTTGCTTTATTGCTCCTGTCCCTCAAGACAGTCCCCGACTCCCTCATAACAAGCTCCCGAGTCCCGGGCCTGCTAGCCTGTGTGGTGCTGTTGTGCTGCTGATGCAAGTATCATACTTCGTACTTGATATCAATATAACATTTTACTTTGGACTCCATTGATATATCAAGTACTAAGTATGATACATCCAAGTCTGGACATGGGATTTCGTTTCTACTGTGTCTTTTATGTAGCAAAAAGCAAATGGAAATAATGTAGGTTCTACTCCTACCTGCTTCCTACCCGGTCAACAAAAGCTATAAATAAATACTTGAAAGTCTTTCTTGCCCAGGTCCAAGATACTGTTGTTTCGCATTTTGAGTTTAAAAATAAATGTATAACATGCTATACAGATACAGTAGTATTTCACAAATCTATAGGCACTGTTTGGATGATGAGTTTTGTAACACTGGGTCCCTGTTTTTGCACAGAGTAGTTCAGATCTCTAACAATTCATGTCATAAGTTATTAATGGAAGTAACGTACAAGTCATATTGGGGCATCCACACTGGAGTTGTGTGTGTGTGTGTGTGTGTGTTTTGGGGGCGTGATCATTAGTACACCAATTCCATGATGCTGAATGATCACTTAGGGTCTCTTGTCTAATCTGAGATTCTGATTTTGAATCCTGATGTGTTGATTGATTAATTTCAAATAAAAAAGTGCCAAATAAAATTTATTGTTGAGGAAGAAACCCAAAACTTACTCAAGTGCAATAAGTGAAGAAGGTACTCAAGCAGCAACCCCTATACCCCTCATTTTAATGTGGGAGAGCTAGGATGTAATCAAAATGTGATAGGCTATTAGCCAAGGCTAGGGGCTAGCTAGGGCACAAAATATTAGCAAATAAATTAACTTTATGGACGGTTATGGTATGGGTCATGGCACAACAAGCACAAAACATGTCAGTAGAACACCACTTTGTTGAGGTAATAAAAATGCCTTTCCCTGGCCTTAAGTCTCTTGTTTAAATGTATAGACATACATTCAAACTTCAAAGGCTTTGAATGTATGTCTACAATGGGAAACAGCATTATTACCTCAACAAATTACAGTGTCTGTGTTTGTGAATCAGTCAAGCCTGTTCTAGTCCATTGTCCTCCTATCATGACTCATAAGGAATTTATTTGTTCACAGATTATTTTCCATATTATGTGCCTTATGTCATGTGGTGCCCTACTACCCAGTCTGCAAATTCGCTCTCAAGGGTTCTCTATTATCACACACCTTGGGTATGAAAAAAAAAAGCATATCAACCTACTACATATGCATTATTCCCTATATATCCGTTATTTTTTCTCATAATTCATGATGATGAGTGTATATAACTGAGTACATAAATGGCTAATGTGCCACTGTTTTTCACTAAGGAACTATGATTCAGCAGCAGCAAGAAAACTTTTAACATATGGGCGGGCCTGTTAGATAAGTTGCTGGCTTTAGCAAACAGAAGAAACCATAGATAAACCTAGCTGTATTCCTATCAAAGTCACACATGATCATTTCTCTCCCCCCCTTATATTGAATGGTATGTAGTTCTTTCTGTCCTCAATTTCACATGTAATTCACTAGTATCTTCATTATTGGCAGAATGTCCTCAGTTTCCTTCAAATGTATTTTATTACTATCTTCATTACTGGCAGCACAATTAAAAAATAGGGTTCGAGTTCTAAAAAGTTCTAAAAAAGATTAGAACCCTAGAACTTTTTAAAAAGTTCTAGGCTAGAACTAGAACCCAGAACTTCGGAGGGTTCTGACAACCCTAGATGCAGCAGTAGACTGGTTAACATGCAAGGAAATTGTGTGTGTGTGTGTGTGTGAAGGTTGTCATCTGATGAAACAGTAAACATAGAATATATCATGGTCTAACAGTTGAAAGCTATTTCTAACTTACTATAAGAACAATAAGAGAACTTAAATGACCAGAAAAGAAAAAGTTTAATAACTTAAATGACATTACATCTTAGTAACTTTGAACTGGGTAGCATTACCCAAATCATCCTCGTGAAGGTACTGTTTTGATGTTTACTATTCAAAGGCTATGCCTGCAATTCAATGGATGGGAACAACCAGCCATGCCCCCTGCCTGGGCTATTTAAGTCAGCTCCTTCCAGCCTCTCTCAGAAATAATGTTTCTCTGCTGCAGCTGGATGCTCTGCCCCCCCCCCCAATTGTCTCCCACTTTTCCTTTGTGATTTTGCATGTTCTGCTTGGTTTGTGCCTCTCTAGCGTTCCAGGTCAGTATTTGCTTTCTACAGTACGTTCCTGGCTGCAATTTGTTCTTCTCTCCATCACCTGTTCCTGCTGCACTCCTGCTGTCATGCACCTTCTGTTTCTTTCTGCTTTGGTACTTTTTGGGCCTTCTAGTTTTCCTAGCATCCTCTCTTCATCATTTTTGTTTACCATGTGCTATTTCAGGCTCCTGTGTTTGCTGTTTTTCCATAACTTTAGCAACTTCTCAGTTCCACTACAATCCTTAAATGTTTACACCTGGCTCCTAGCCAAGTAGCCACTCCCTTCTGTCTTCTGTTGTTGTTCACTTGAGCAGCTACTGCTTCCTGTTTTTCAGTTCCCATGTGCTCCTGCTTTCCCTAACAGTTTTAGAAACATAGAAACATGACGGCAGAAAAATACTGCCAGGCTTACCAAGTCTGCCCAAGGTGCCTAGCAGAGGGCTAGGACTTCCTCCAACAACCTACTTTTCCCTGTGGCATCCTCTTCCCCTCCCCCCTTCTGCTCCTGATATCAGACCCATGTGGCCATTCCATGCTCTCTTAATGCCCCTTACGGTGTTTCTACTGCCTCAGCCTGCATGACCTGCAATGTATCAGCAACTAACACTAACCTCCCTCATGGAACTGGTTGGCATGCATTCATCATTCAGTCAAAACTTGTGTCATTCAGTCTCTTTCAGTGTTCTAGTTGTCACTTGATGTCTCAATCAGCCATTCAGCCTCACCTATGTTTCATTTCTTCCATGTGCTCACAGCTGTCAGGCTTAGCCATTGGCCACCCACTACTCCTGCATTCAGATGCATGCTGGCCACAATCTCAGCATAGCTTCCAGGGCTTCTGCCCTGTAAGCCGACAACCTTGCTCTGCCCCCTTAAAGTCCTGATCTTGAGGATGGGTCCCTTGACTTGGGTGGGTCCTTCTCTTTCTGCCCTTTGGGTGAGAATGTCATATGCTCCAGGGGAAGCTTTAGCAATGCAGATCAACTCAGCGGCACCTCTTGTTGTAGCATTTAAGACTTCAATTGCTGGACGGGAGCCTCTGTGTCCATGGGGGCTCTTTTAGCAGTGCAGACCATGTCGGCAGTGCCTTCAAAAGCTATTCCCCCTCCTTAGTTGTTTAAGGTTCACCTGGTCTCCACCTTCTTCCCTTTCTCTACCCTTCAAGGTTGAAGATCATACAACTCCAAGTCCCAGCCCCTCAAGGGCCCAACTCTTATACCTTACCCCTCAAGGGTTCAGCTTCCTCTTTAGGCCTCCCTTCGCAGAAGCCAGGTGAGTGCCTTTCAGCAGTTTTTGCTTTCCTCCTCCAACCTTGGGGGCTGGCCCTCCTTCACAGGGAACCTCCTTTAGCTGCAGAGATCAGCTTGCGGGACCCCCATGACTTTCCTGTTAGAGGGGTAGAGTGAGACCCCCTTCCTCTAAATATCGTTCCAATGAATTGGGTCTCAAAACTTCAGTAGCTGAGCCATCACTAATTTATCACAAGCCTGAAGGGGACTAAGGCCTTGGATCCTCAGAGGTTTCCCCTTCATAAGGGTTTTTTCCTCTCTTCTGTGCTGAAGGTCATAAAAGTTAGGTAGTCTTTGCAACAGGAAGTCCATAATGTAGTACATTTATATTAGAATAACGTTTACCCACATAGGTTTCTGCTGTGAGTTGGGGTTGGATGGTGGCCCTTCTTTCATTGCCATTTCCTCTCTCCTTACAGAAGTCATGCCTCTTCTGCTATCAGTTCTGATATCTGTCAGTCATTGCTCAATTCAGTCTGTTTTCAGTCATCACTAGTTGCCATCAATCTGTCCTCATTCAGGCTCTGCAGTCACTACTTACTACTCAGAACTTTTTGGGGTTCCTTCCTAAGATACCTTTAGCCTAAAGGAACTCTGTTCCTGTGGCACCTGTAGGGGAGGAACCTTCATCAAGAGGGTTCTTTGCCTTCATGGTACTTCAACAAGATGGTAGTTCCCTGTGGAATAGAGAGTGCAAATGGACAAAGTATTCACCGCAAATGGACAAAGTATTCACCTATGACAATCAATCAATAACACATTCATTCAAATACCTGCAGACTATCAACAAAGTTGCACAGGCATAACTCCTCAGCAAGTTGCATAAGCCCATTAAATTCAAAGGCTATGCCTGCAATTCAGTGGGTGGGAGTAACCAGCCATACCCCTTGCCTGAGCTATTTAAGTCATCTCCCTCCAATATCACTCAGAAGCACTGTTTCTTTGCCCCACCATCCTCCCCTCCCCTCCTCCTCCAGCGGTGCACCTCTCTCCTCTGAACTCCTTCCTAAGTACCTTTAGCCTAAAGGAATTATATTCCTGTGGCACTTCCTGGGGTGGAACCCTCCTCAAGAAGGTTCCTTTGCCTTCATGGTACCCCAACAGGGTAGTAGTTCCCTGTGGAACAGAGAGTACGAACAACCGAAGTATTCACCTATGACAATCAGCAACACATTCATTCAAATACCTTCAGACTATCAAAAAAGTTACATATGAACATACAAAACTGCCAGCAGAAACAGGCCTTGAGGGCTATTGAGTCTGCTCGATTGTGCAGCTAGCCCCTCATCATGCAGTTGCCCCTCCCTCCCCCCTTCCCAGTATCCATTACCCTTATGCAGTGCCATCCCCTCTTGAAACTGCCCATTGTCTTACAGGACACTATTTCGTCTGGTAAGGTGTTTCATTTGTTCACCACTCTCTGTGAAAAAATGTCTCCTCATCTCCCTCTTGAATCTTCCCCCCTCCAATCGCAGTCCATGCCCTCTCGTGTCCCTCCCCCTTCTCATCTGAAAAATCCTTTCTGTGTTGGTCTTGTTTATCCCCTTCAGATACTTAAAAGTCTCGATCATATCCCTCATCTCCTCCAGTGAATACATATTAAGCTCTCCTAGCCTGTCCTCATAGGGTTTGCTCTCCAATCCCTGGATCATCTTTGTGGCTCTTCGCTGCACCCCTCCAACAATCTGATGTCCTTCCTCAGGAATGGGTGCCAGTACTGCATGCAGTACTCCAGGTGGGGTCTGACCTATGGCCTATACACGGGTAGGATAACCTCCCTCCTTCTGTAGGAGATCCCTCTTGCAATGCACTACAACATTTTGTTGGCTTTTTCTGCTGCCTTCCTGCACTGAGTAGAGCTGTTCATGCTCCCCATAATGATCATTCCTAGGTTCTTCTCCTCTGTGGAGCTCCCCAACAGTACCCCATTCAAGTGATAATCCCTCCCCTGGTTCCTGGCTCTGAAGTGCACAACCTTGCAGTTCTTGGCATTGAACCCCAACTGCCATGTTTCTGCCCACTCCTGCAGCTTAGTCAGGTCCTCCTGCACCCCCTTCCACCCCTCCGTGTCATCAACCACAGCTCCCATCTTGATATCGTCTGTGAACAGGCTGATCTTGTTCCGGATCCTGTGTGAGATATCTGCAATAAAAAATCCCAAGCAGCACCAGTCCCAGCACCGATCCCTGTGGTACCCTGCTAATCACCACTCTCGGTGACAAGCGGTCCCCCCACCACCACCACTGTTTGCTGCCTTCCCTTTAGCCAGTTTGTGATCCATTTCACCATTTTTGGTCCCGCCACCACATATTAAAGTTTCCCCTCAACCTCCCATGTGGCGTTGACTCAAAGGTCTTGCTGAAGTCCAAATACAGGACATCCACTGCATGGCCCTTGTCCAGTTCCAACATCACTCAGTCATAGTACTCTACAAGGGCACGGGGTCAAAATGTCACATGGCAGAATGCCGTGCAATTTAATCGCATAGCGCAATTTCTTTTTTTCTTTTGAAATGTGGGGGGCTCTGCCCCCCATGCCCCCAGACCTTCCCACTTAGGATTCTAACTCTGGGGGGGGTCCAACATGGAGAGCGCACAGGTCCAGGGTTCGCGTATAATACTGTACGCTATTAAGCATACGACATTATGACCCGGTAGGCTCTACAAGGTTTGTCTGGCAGGACCTGCCCACCATAAACCCATGCTGTTGACCATCATGGAGACTGTTTTTCTCCAAGAAACTCACTAGCCCCTCTTTTAGTATGGTTTCCATGAGCTTTCCCATGATCGATGTGAGGCTCACTGGCCTATAGTTTCCTGGTTCATCCTTTGGGCCACTTTTGTTGATGAGTACCACATGGGCCATTCTTTAATCCTGTGGTACACATCCCGTGTCCAGGGAGATATTGAACAGGTAGGCCAGTGGGCCCTGCCAGGACCTCTGCCAACTCTCTTAGTACCCTAGGGTGAATGCCATCAGGTCCAAGTGCTTTGTCCACCCTTAATGCCCTCAACCCATCTAGTACCCTGCTCTCTGTAATCCCTGCTCTCTATAATCCCTACATCTGTTGTCCTAACCCTCACCTGGGGTATCTGTCCCCCCTTCTCTTGCATAAATACAGAGCAGAAGTATTTGTTCAGTGCCTCAGCCTGCTCCACCCCTTTCTCCACCCACCTCCTGTCCCTCTAAATCCTCACCAACTGATCCTTGCTCTTTCTTCTCTCTCTGATGTAGTGAAAGAAGTCTTTTTCTCCACTTTTAATTCCCTGTGCCAGTCTCAGCTCCCTGGACACCTTGGTCACCCTGACCAGTCTGGTAACCTCACTGGACTTCTCCATGTACATATCCTTATCTTCACCCCTCCCTGATTTCCTCTACTTTCAAAACTCTGCCCTCTTGGTCCTCACCCCTTCCATAACCTCCTGTGTCAGTCAACTGGGTTTCTTTGCCCTTCCCTTCTTGCTTTTCTTCCTAGTGGAAGACTCTGTTGCCTCTGCCAGACCCTCCTTTATGATGTCCCATTTCTGGTCTGCATCCATGTGTGGTTGCATTCCTGTCAGGTGCCTGTCCAAAATTTCCCCCATCTTCTTAAAGTCTACCCCCCTAAACTCAATCACCCTTGTACCCTTGCCCCCTGTTTCCCTCCCCATGTTGAGCATGAACCACACCAAATAGTGGTCACTCCTAGTCAGTGGTTCCTCCACTTCCAGATTCCTTACAGCTTCCACGTTATCCAGTACAAGGTCCAGAGTCTTTTCTAACTGAGTCGGCCCCTGAATCAGCTGGTCAAAAAGCTGTCTTGAAATATTTCTAGCAGGAACCACTCCCTTGCACTCATGGTGGATGGGGTGTCCCACTCCACCCCCAGTAGGTTGAAGTCCCCCACCACCACTGTGCTCCCCTTCCTATAGATCCTCCTAATTTGTTCAATTAATTCCCTATCCAGGTCAATCCCTTGAGCCGGTGGCTTGTACACCACCCCCATTCTTAGTGTCCTATTCTTTGCATCTTGGAACTGCATCCATAGTGCTTCTGTCCTCCCCATCTCCCCTTCCTCCCTTATGCACTTTATCCCTTCCCTTACATAGATCATCACACCCCCATTCACCTTAGCCCTAACCTTTCTGAATAACCTTAACCTCGAGATCATCATACCCCAGCCCTGGTACTGGGTGGCCCACGTTTCTGTGATGGACTCAATGTCCACCCCCTCCACCACCAAGAGAGCCTGTAACACCACTGTTCTATTCATTAGGCTTCTTGCATTTAGTGAGACCACCCTCCAGCCTGTCTCCTCCCCTTCCCTACCCCTATTCTTCCCACCTTATCCCTCCCTGTGCCGCTTTCCCACTGCCTTTACCCATAACTAGGGGGTGAGCTCACTAGGCTCCCCTTTCTGGACCCCTTTCCTATCAGCGGTCCCCTTGCCACCCCCATTCCTAGTTTAAATCCAGCTTTATTGATATATACCCCTCTATTCCCTGTTTTAGCACTACCTTCCCCTTCCTGCTCAAATGTAACATGTCCTCTGTGTATAGGTTACTGTTATCCCAGTCAAACACTAATTCGTACTCCCTGGCATGGCACCAATCACTTAGCCACTCATTGAACTCCTCTATCCTTTTTTTCCTCACTGTAATAGCACATCGTACCAGGAGTACCTCAAAGAATGCCACCAACCCTCCTGCCTCCACACACTGCCTACCCAACTCCTCGAATCTCCCCTTTACCACCTCTACCATCTCCCCCACCAAGTCTTTTGTACCCATGTGCATCACTATGTGAGGTTTCTTCCTCCCCCACCATGTGCACTTGAGAAGTGCCTGCCCTGCCCTACCCATTATCAGCCCCGGAATAGCCTTGACCCAGATGCCCCCTCTGACCCCTTTCAGTATTGAATTCCCCAGCTCTAGTACCCCCATCTTCTTGTCCTGTAACCCCCTCCTCCTGTTTTCACTGTCCACCTTTCCAGAGTCCACACTGCCCTGCTCCTTATTACCTCTATCTGCACCATTTGCAACTCCTACATCTCCCCTCCGTTTCTGCCTCTACCCTGCTCTTCTTCTCCCCCCTTCCTCCTTTACCAGCCTAACTCCTGACTCCTGGGACTTCACTACCCTTCTTCTCCCCTCCCCCCACAATCTCTAACACCTCCACTACCACCTCTGATGCCAACACTGCAAACCTATTACTTGCTACCCCCACAGTGGTGCCCATCTCCTCCTTCCCCCCTGCCCTGGGCCTTCCCTACACTTGCTGCCCCTCTGTTCTCCTCACCCCCACCCTCTTCCTTACATCCTCACAGGATTTAGGCCTGCTGTTCCTCCTCTGCTTTTCCCAGCTGCTCCTCTCTGGGGTCCCTCCTATCCTAGCCACCCCTTCCTCACCGTCTTCAGCTCCCTCCAGAGCCCCTGTACCTCCTCTTTCAGTCTCCTCAGCCTGTAACAAATTGGACAACCTCCCAGTTTCTATAATATGTTCATCCAAACAGCCACTCCCGCAACCATTGCACCCCACTATCCTCCCTGTGCCTGCCACCCTCACTCCATGGTGCCCCCATTCCAGCCACTATTCCAATGTCTCCTGCCACCCGTATTCATGCCCTTCCACCCTTCTGTGATATCCCCCTCATAATGCCCCATTTTCCTTCCCTCCATAATTGACACTTAACTTAAATGTAACCTCAATTCCTTATCACAAAGTCTGTACAGCAATAGCTGGATAATATATGTGACCCTACTAGCTTGCTTCTGAGTCCTTCTTTACCCCAGTGTCCCTAGCTTGCTAACACAATAACTCTAGTTAACACATTTATGCATGACTTTGTCAGTTTGAACTTTAGACTTTCAACTTGAAAATATGCAATTTTCCTTCCTAAACCCAAGCTTGTCAGTTTGACTTTCAAACTTGCAACTTTAAAACATTTAAACCCCAAAGTCCAACTAGTAAAAGCTTGAGTGTCTGAACTTTTCACCACTTGACTATTAACTTTAAGAGTTAGTTCATATGGGCAGTTTGCAGCTCCCCAAACTCCTCCCTCATGGCCTTCAAGACCAATCCCCATTGACTTTCCAGTATTTAACAGCCCTCCTGAAAATCAGTTACAGAGCTAGCAAAAGCTTTAAGCTACTCCCAAACCAACAGTAAACTCACAAAAAATCAGTTACATAGTTAAAGATAGATTTAAGCTACTCCCTAACCAACAGTTACAACAAAAAATCAGTTACAGAGTTAAATAAAGATTTAAGCTAATCCCAAATCAACAGCAAAACTCACCCTCCTACCTCTCTCCACAGCAAGCAGAATGAACAGGCAAAATGGCTCTGTGAACATTTAAATAGAGATTCAAACTGAATTGTAAACAAACTTGATTAGCTGCTCTGTCTCTGGGCAAAGAATCCCCTTCCCCAGCCAGCCAGCAGCAGCCCTCCTGAAAATCAGTTACAGAGTTAAAGAAAGCTTTAAGCTACTCCCAAACCAACAACAAACTCTCCAAAAAATCAGTTACAGAGTTAAAGAAAGATTTAGGCTAATCCCAATAAAGATTTAGGTTAATCCCAATCAGCAACAGCCCTCCTGAAAATCAGTTACAGAGTTAAAAAAGCTTTAAGCTACTCCCAAACCAACAGTTAGAGTTAAACAAAGATTTAAGCTAATCCCAAATCAACAGCAAAACTCACCCTCCTACCTCTCTCCACAGCAAGCAGAATGAACAGTACAATAACTCTTCACTAAGTTGTATAAGATCATTAAATCCTCATTTAAGCTTTGCAGACAGGTTAAATAAACTGGCTAGTAAGGATGGGTGGACTGTTCCACCCAAGATCCGAACCTGCAAATCGAATCTTTAATTCACAGACCGTGATAAATACTGACTTTACCACAGAAGTCCAGTTCTGGGTCCGTGGAGTGCCATTCAGTGTACTGTTACCATGGGGATGATATCGGCAAACTCGCTCAATGTACAGGCAGCTGGAGGCATCCAATCAGGCAGCAGAGCAGGATAGTCAGTCATGTGATGCACTCAGCATATATAACCATGGTTAGTGCACAACATGGGCCCAGATGACTTGGAGGATGGTCAGAGGAGCTTGTGCTGCTGATGAGCAGAGCCAGACACACTACAGTTGCTCACCACAGAGAGAGAGAGAGAGAGAGAGAGAGAAAAGAAATATAAATAAACACAAATATTTATTTCTGAAGTGGAGCTGAAGGGGAGGAAAGAAAGAGAGGAGAAAGAAAGGAGACTTAATGGGGTAAGGGGGGATGGAAAGGAATCCATGGAGGGACTGGGAGATAAATAGTGGTGGGTGGCTACCAGGGGGAGGCATGGCAAATAAAATACAGTGTGGCAGTGTACTACAGGGCAAGGGCAGTCTGGCAAAATAAGTCTTTGACTTGTGCCATCCAGAAATTGAATCCAGAATATCCTCCAGACAAGAGTGAGAGTGAGAGACTACTGGGGGCCCTAGAGAAACTTTACAGTCATAGAAAATCCCAAACAAAAGTTTGTTCTTTTCTTGGCCTCAAACAGTGTGGCTGTGTGTACACTGAGCAAGGGCAGGCTGGCAAAATCTTTGAATTGTGCCATTGCAAATCCAGAGGAGAGACTACTGGAGGTACAAGAGAAATTTTACAGTGCCAGAAATCTATAAAAGTTTGCTTTATTTTCATGGTCTCAATGTGGCTGTGTAGTACAGGCCAGGGCAAGCTGGCAAAATAAATCTTTGACTTGTGCCATCCAGAGGATAGAGAGACAGAGATTGCAGGGAGGCCCATGAGAAATTTACCAGTCCCAGAAATCCCAAATTAAAGTTTGTTTTTTTCCTGGCCTCAGTGTGGCTGTGTGCTGTGCAAGGCAAGGGCAGGCTGGCAAAATAAATCTTTGACTTGTACCATCCAATCATGATCACTTGTTAACGTTCATTCATGAGTTCATGTATTTAAAAAAAATACTGTTCGGACAAACAACATACAAGTTGATGTGCCTGTGCTGATGGTTGTGGGTGGCCCAGGGGATAATCTGACTTTGTGACTCGTAGCAGTCTGTTTATACTACAACACAAGTAAAGTACTGTACACACAAGTGTCATCATCACTCATTCACCATTATTCCTCCTTATCATTAGTTTTATAGTATATTGTGTTACATTACATATAAGCATTAACCAACCCCAGTGTCGGACTGTGCTGTGTGCAGTCATGCACCAGATGAGTCTGCATCTCCAATTCAAATTCTGAGGCACACTTAACAGTTGCTGAATTTGGTCACTGAACAGTAACTGTAGGAGTCAGTCAGGTAATCTTGGAAGGAAGGAAGGAAGTGATGGTGGACTGCTGTGCTGTCGGTGTGCAGTGTACAGTCATGAGTCATGACAGTAAATATGTCCCTGGCCTGTGGGTGTGGCTAGGAGTCATCATCAAAATGACATCATGTTAGTTAGAGGATCCCGAATACTAAGAAAAAATGGATCAGAGTGTTGATGAGGCGCATTCTACAGTATTTCTCATGTGGGCAATGGCAATGCAAAAGACAGCAATCAGCCTGAAAAGGGAAAACAAAATCAAACCCCAAAAAGTGATTTTTTTCACATCTATGGTTTCGTCTTCCAAATGAATGCCTGACTCCAAAAAAGGTGCATCTCTCAGATCATCATCAGTCCCAAGTAAAAAAAAACAAGTTATGTAGTTAAAACCAAAGTCTTGGTGGGTACCACCGGCAGAGGCACACAAAGGTATGGAACAATTGCATACTGTGCTACTGCCAGTCCCTCATACAATTCTTCTGAGGTTGAACCCAACGAGGGTAATACTAATAATAAAGATGAAGAGCATGATCAGATAGCACAAGGTTTACTGGAGGGGATGGAAATTGCAGATGAGGAAGAAAAAGACAGAAATATTTTGGTTGTGGAAGGGGGGCAGTGGGAATAAACCACAAGAGGAACAGGCCCAAGAAAAATCCGGGGATGGGGGCCCTGAAAAGGTGACCAAGGTGCCCTGCCTTCCTAGGGAAAAAAAACTAAAAAAATCATCTTTTGTTTGGTCATACTTCTCCATTAGTGCTTCCAGTGAGTTGGTGGCAACATACGTTATTTGTAAATGGCCAATCAGCAGGGGTAAAAAGAAAGGAGCATTGGGAACTTCAGCACTGAAAAGGCACCTAGACAGATGTCATAACATTACTGAGAACTCCAGTTGTGAGTCTCGAAGAGAAAGTGACAGTGATAGCTCACTACACTCAGGGGTAACTCCCATAGATGAAAGCAGTTGCAGCCCCCGCAGCACTACTGAAACACCTCCACCATCACTTCCTGCCATTCTAAGGACTCCTCCTACTGTTACTGAAAGTGATCTTGTGTTCGAAAGCCCTCCTCCTTCAAGGAGACAGCTTACCATCTCAGAAACATATGAGCGTAAAGTGAAATATGCCTCGACTCACCCTGTTGCTGTTACAATAACCATAAAAATATCAGAAATGATAGCTGTTATTTGCTATCATATAACGTGGTTGAACACATAGGATTCAGGTGGCTACTTCAGTACCTCAAGCCTCAGTACAGTATATCATCGTGGAAATACTTCTCGACAACAGGGATTCCAGATCTTTATGATGTTGTATGTAAAACATTAAGATATGTCTTGTGCAGTGCTGTTAGGAGGATTTTGCATCTCACAACAGATATCTGGACAAGCTGTCAGTCTGAACCCTTCATGTCTGTCATGGCACATCAATGAAGAGCTCCAGAAACCAATACAGCATTGGGTCACTTCACAGGGACTGTCAGATGGCTTTATACAGTAGTTGCAGATAATGGGTCCAACATAAGGAAGGCCTTGAAGGAGGGGGCTTTGTTCACATCCACTGCTTTGTGCATTGCTTAAATCTAATAGTTCATGGTTTTCTCAATGATGACAGGGAGATCAACGCTCTCATTAGCATTGCTAAAAGAATATGCACTCATTTCAGTCACTCAAGCAAAGCCTTTCACTTGTTTGAAAAAACACAGCAGTAGCACAGTTTACCTTTACACAGACTGATCCAAGACATTTTTACTCAATGGAATTTAACCTTGAATACTGTATGTTCCAAAGACTGCTGGAACAAAAGAAAGCTGCCAGGCAATAAACCTTGGAAAATAACAATGGTGATGCAGACATCTATATTACTCCACCACAGTGAGCCATACTGGGGTTTCTCATTGTACTGCTCCAGCCATTTTAGGAATTCACCAGGGAGGTTACTGCAAACACAGTAACTCTCAGCCAGGTGATACCCCTAATAAAAATTTTAAAATTCAGACTGAATCTGATTAGGGAAAAGTTAAAGAAGCGAGACAGTTCCGTAATCACACAGGCTGCCAGTGGTGCTGCTGACATATTCAAGTTGCCGCCCCCCCCCAGAATACAACAAGATATAATGAGCCATATGATCAAAAAAGTTGAAGAAGAAGACAAACTATGTAAAATGCTTCATTCTGAGTACTACTGTAAATTAAAGCAACAATTATAGACCCCTGATACAAACTGAAGTAACTATTAAGTGATGATGACGATGACACTTGTTTCGAGATAAACAGATAAGAAATAATTGATGAGGTGCATGCTGTCATGGAACAGAGTACAACTGAAGCACCACATTCAGAATCTTCTTCACAACACAGCACAGCATCAGGTGGCCCATCCCCGAGTGTTGCAGCATTTTCTCCCTCTTCCTCCTCAACCACTGCAGCCGAATCTTCTTCTTCACCACCAGCCAAACATAGCACTGTCCCACAGTCACTTGGTTCAGCTTCATGTCTCTGGAGATACTGACAAGATGTGATTGTAACATGTTCTTCATCTGCCTCTTGTAACACAGCCTCAGCACAGACCATTGTTGAAATGTACCTGGCAGAGTCCAATATCAACTGGAATGCTGATCCTTTGCAATACTGGATATCCAAACAAAATATGTGGCCTGCATTTGTAAACATTGCAATGATGTACATGAATTGCCCTCCGACTAGCGTCTGTTCAGAACAATTGTTTAGTTCAGCTGGTAACTTCATTACTGACACACAATCCTGTTTGACACCAGAAAATGCTGAGTGCCTGACATTTCTGGAAGTCAATATTCCCTCACTTTAATTTCAAATATGATACCTGAATAAAGCATACACTGACTGCTCTAAGCCCTTTCAAGAATTCATGCCTGTGGTGAAAATATTTTGTGAATAGGGTCTACTGCATGAGGTAGCAATTAATTGCAGCAATTCAGGTCAGGACAGACAAGGCCAGGCCACTATTATTTGAATGATTGTAAGAGCAGCACAGAATAGAAAAATAAGTAATAACATCAGTGGGTTTAGAGTCCAGATACAACAAGCAACTGCATTCCATGTCACAAACTTACTTGGTGGTGCCATGTACCACTATCTGATCTGGAAGGTAGAATACTGCTGTCTACTACTACTACTACTGCTATCACTTTTTGTCCTCACAAATCACAACTACTTCTTACACAGAAACATAGAATTTGACGGCAGATAAGGACTGCTTGGCCCACTTAGTCTGCCCATTTCCCTACCTGATGGATAAGCTACAGAGTCTAGTTAATCAACAGCTTACTTCCTCCTGCCCCCCACTAGAATTGCCTTATGTCTGTCCCATACATTCTTGAATTCTCCCACTGTTCCTGACTCCACAACCTCCTCAGGAAGGCTGTTCCATGCATCCACAACCCTCTCTGTGAAAAAAAAACTTCCTAACATTATCTCTGCGCCATCCCCCTCTATCTTGCCACTTTTTGTCCTTATTCCAGTCCTTACTACTACTACTTGTCACTTTTTTGTCCTCAGGAACCGATCCTGACTGTACTGTTTTAATTTTTGTACAGTGCATGGCTTAGCAGATGCCTGAAACCAAGAAACTGAATACTCTTTGTATAATATAGTTCTCACATCCCCCATATTTGGCTGTGATTACATCACAGAAAAAAATGCTACTAAATTCATATAATTTCTTTATTGTTTGTGTGTGCATGGTATGCTAGCCTGGTTACATCTCACTTACAGTAACTGGGCTGAGATTATTACTGTATTTTATTTTTGATACTTAAATTACTTGGCAGTGTCTGGCAGCAATTGTGAACTAGGAAGGATGTAATTTTTTGTGTTGTGTGTCATCAGGTCTTCAGGTGTCAGTGGCAAACTTTTTTATGACTGCACTGCACATGACTGATGCGATGTATGACTGGCTGCCTGCCTGGGTGGGGATCATTATGTCTTTCATTTTTCTTCTTTAAGGATTCAGCTTGTTGATCAGATTCAGTAGAAGTAGTCATAATACTAAATAAAAAACAACCTCTTGGACCAGGTAGTGTACCATATACCACAGTACACCGGGACACGTGAAGTAGTTGCATCATTCACATGGGTAGGGTGTGTGGGGTCTCTTAGTGCTGCTCATTTGATCATTCATATCCATTTCTTTGGTCTGTCCGACTCTGAATGGAAGATCCATTAAAAAATCTTAGCTGCCTGGCAGTGCCTGCAGTGCATGTTGGTGCAATGATATAGGTATTTGCATCTGTTTGTCTGTCTCCCTCTCTCTCTCTCTCTCTCTCTCCCAGCACACTCATGTCACAGACCCAAGCAGGATATGCCACCATTACAAACTATGAAGGGGCTAGTAGTGAGAGATTGCTTTTTTTCTAGCAGTTTTACCATAATTTTTATACAAATAATACATTCAATTATTTATTTTGGGCCTCTGTGTCAAATGTGACCGACTTTGGCCACTTT
The DNA here is from genome assembly GCA_016271365.2 of Neoceratodus forsteri. Taxonomy (NCBI): domain Eukaryota; kingdom Metazoa; phylum Chordata; order Ceratodontiformes; family Ceratodontidae; genus Neoceratodus; species Neoceratodus forsteri. The sequence continues at coordinate 1,747,434,083 of CM057449.1, forward strand.
TATGCATTCTATCGCATTTTTTTTCAAATATTTGTCAATAAATCAGAACTAATCAGAACAAATCAGAACTTCACCATGTTCCAGTTCTTATTTAATAAGGGTCAGAACTTCACCGAGTTCTCACAGCCCTACTGGCTAGGTTATAACCCTCCTCTACTCTGAGGGAATGTTTGTTAACAAGTTACAAGGAGATACTTCAGATTTTAGGGGGTGGGCACCTGCTAGCATGTTTACCCTGCATTATTAATTTGATCTTTAGGATGCAGATGAGGCCTAACATTCCTTCTGAGCAATAATATACTGTGCCTTCTTAGGTGAACTAACTTTCCTTGCTAATGACGTGGATATTTTTTTTCACTAGTAGACATTTTGCCTTACTCTATCCAATGCAATACAATGAAAAATAACATCTAGATTAATAATTTTGACCAGTATTGGTTTTGGAGGGAAGTGCAGAAAAATGAGACATGGGGATTTTTTAGGGAATAGTTGGAACTGGAAACACTTGTTACAGGTCACCCATATTCCCTGAGAAACGGCACTGCTATACATGGTACTCTGCCAGCATTTTTATTTTGAAACCACTGGAAATATGACTTCAAACTTAAAGACACTCACCAAGCTATCTGAAAATAAATGTGCACCACATATTTCAGTGCCTTACCTGAGGGAAATGCTGCCTACATGTAGTTGTCCCAAAGATTTATTTATGTAAAAGGAAAAAAACACTTGTAAATTTATATCTACCGGGTCTTCTCTACTTTCCAGTGTTTAGATCTGCCCTGCACCTCCCCACAGTCTGTCAACTTTATGATGTGATGATGGGGACAGCGTGGGGATGTGCTACATTATAGACTATGGGGGGTCATTTTTCAAACAATTTTATATAATGTATTGATCTTGTGGTGATGAAACAAGGCAGGGCACCAAGTGACTAACAAGGGCCTTGTTAGTCGTGCACCAGGCGACTAACAAGGGCCTTGTTAGTCGCCCGGTGCCCTTGTTTCATCACCAAGCTATCCCTCTCATCATGTCATAAAGTTGACAGAGCGCGGAGTGGTGCAGGGGTGGATCTAAACACCAGGAAGTACAGGAGACCCATTAGATATAAATTTACAAGCGTGTTTTCTTTTACATAACTTTAAATCTTTGGGGCAACTACACGCAGGCAGCATTTCCCTCTGATAAGGCAACGAAATATGTGGTGCCTTAGGCTAGCTTGGTGAGTCTCTTTAAAATCCGATGAAAAAACACAATCATGCAAAATTAAATATCCCAAACTGCATTAATTCCATTATAAATAAACAAGCAGTCTTCCGATGTGTAAACATGCACTTGTTTCATTCGGCACCCTTTCGCTTTTAAAACACAAACACAGATTACTTTTATCTGAGTGGGATAATCATAATTAAAATTATGCAAATTGCAACCAGCATGGTTTCAACTGTTTAAGCTATTTATTTATTTATTGAAATGTTTCACCAGGAAGGCACACTGAGCGACAAGTGACTCATTTCCTGGTGTGACCTGGTGCAAAGAGGTACAATAGGAGTGAGACATTAAACATTCAAGTTACAAGATCAACAGTAACATACAGTTGTAAGGCAGGAGTTACAGGCAGTGTTACAACAGTGTTGCGCATAATAGGTAGAAAGAGTAACAATAATGAGGGCCAGGTTAATAAGTAACAAGTGTTTAAGTGAAAGAAAAGCGGGAAGGAGAGGGAGGGATTAGGTGGGGGGATGGGGAACAGTTGTGTCCCTGGAGACCCCTTCAGGTTGAGAGGAACTCTGCAAGGGGACTGGAAGGACCAGAGAGAAGGGGATAAGGAGTGTCCCAGAGAGACCACTTCAGGATATGGGGAACCTTTCAATGGGGCTGTGGGGCTAGATAGAAAGGGGGATAAGGCTGTAGGGATTTGAAGAGGGACGAGAGAGAAGGAGGAGGTGTGACTTAAATGCTAGGAGGGGGAATAGGACCTAACCCAAGAGAGGACCCTCAGGATGCGGGGTACCCTGCAAGGGGGTTGGGGAAGGTCAGTAGATAGGATTAAGAGATTGATAGGAGAGGGAGGGAGGGAGGGAGGGAGGGAGAATTGAACCCTTGAGGGAAGAGAATTTGCACCTCTGGAGGGGATGGGGCCTAATCAGTAGTCCATCAGGATGCAATTGGACACTGCTAGTAGTCAATATACTGTAGCTATATTTGTTATATTACTGTAGCTCTTCAGCCAGACTGGGATTGCAAGAATATTAAGCAATATGTTCTGTGATATTATAAGGAGCACTGTTAGTTCTGCATTAAATTCTGAGGTTGATTCTGAAATAGTCATTTCACTGACTTCTGCTTTCTTACAGTGAGGTTAAAGTGAGACTGAGGGAAGTCAAGACAAGAATGTTGGAGGAGAAATTATTGCGCAGAGAGATTATGTGACTAGCTTAAGGTCATGCAATCAGTAACTGGTAAGGCAATGGTGGGATTCAAACCTGAATTTCTAAGTTTACAACTCTGTGCTCTGACAACAAGGCTTCATTGCCACCTTTTTGGGATCATCCCTTATAGTTCCAATGAGCAAAACTCTCTTATCATACACATTCAATTGCTTGGATGGTGTATTCTTTATAATCAAAATGAAACAAAGACAACTTTTTTGTATGGAGCTTGCTAAGAAGGATCGTTAAGCAGGTGATCCCATTTATTTTATCATTTAGTCATAATTGTTGGGGCTGGAGGGGCAGCAGTGGGATATAATGGCAGAGATTATTGTTTATTAATTAATGGGTCACGTTTTTTCCCATTGAAAAAGCCGTGTATTAAATGCCGTAATACACATATGTGTTTTACGGCATATTTTTAATACACGGCATCTTTCAATGGAAAAATACATGAGCCCTACTGTGGCTTGCGACACCACCAAAGCACTTTCCCTCATCAACTTTCTCCCACAAAATCACTAACCTCAGGAGCCGGTAAACCGAAAGAGATTTTTCAGTCATACTTTCGGCGGTTCTTTTTAAAATACTTTGTGATTCTTGTCTGCATCGTGCCAACTGAGAGAAGAGTGCCAATATCAGCAAGGCCCCCAAGTAGTCTCTCCTACTGCCTCTCTTCAGCGCTGTTGCCAGCCAACATCTCTTCCCTCCTTCTCTAACTTCACTTCAGGCTGGGGCGGTGAGTAGGCGGTAGCACCACTAACCAGGTGCTGACCACCTAAATTGAAAGAAATAAAACTTTATTTCTGAGCCGCAGAGCACATTCAGGGGCAGACGGGAGTCAACGAAAAAACATGACCCCTTAAATTAAACAAAATAAAATATGGGGTGCAGTGTGTTAATTCAAATTTAACACAAACCCTTGTTGTTGGATGGCAATCATAAACCCCTCATATGTGCCATCCAACAACTCAGATGTGTGTTAAATTCTCATAAAACACACTGCACCCCATACTTTATCCTATACTTAATATTTCAAAATTCCTGTAATGCTCATACCCTTTGTTTATTATATTACAAGCCCACTATCTGGCAACAGTGTCTGGCTTCTCAGTATAAAGTATGCAGAAAGTAGTAGTGGGTTTTCTCTATGCATCTGAATTTAATATGTTATTTACATGTCCCTTCCTAAAATTCCATTGTAATATTCGTTCTGACTGACTTCTATTTAGATTCTTCCACAGCACTTCATGCATAATATCCAGGGACAAAGGGTGCTTGAACTCATAACATGTTAAGTCGATCCCACTATCGTGTTGGATAAGCATTAGCTGTTACAGGCAGCATGTCTGAAATGAGATAAAATTATTCTTCATCCAATAATTGGAAGGCAGTGTAGCCTGATGGCTGGAGCACAAATATTTTGACCATGGCATCCAGGTTATAATGCCAGCACAGCTACTTTCTCAGTATTCGACTCCTTGAGCATGTCACTCAACCTCCCAGAGAGCTAGTCAACCAGCTGTAAACATGGAAAGGAGGACTCAACCATAAAGCTCTAGCAGGCCAACTGTCAATTATCATTGCCAGAGGCTTAGTAGGTATTGTATCGTGCTTGTCTTTGGGGCCAGTGGATTGGCAGGTGAAGGACTCTGCCTCCACACCAGGTACTTTGGGTAACAGGGGTTGACAAATCCCATAGCCCAATGTCCCGGGCTGCCAATTAACTTATTCAGATATGCATTAAGACGGGCAACCAGTTGCCCACAGATGACCAGTGATTTGACATTCATTGAAATGCTATACCTATTGTTGTCTTCCAGCCTGCAGGGGTCACTGTGGCTACATGACATCAGGAGTCCTACAGAGCTCTTTTTTTGTCTTGCAGGAAGTGGAGGAGCTAGTCCAGAGCACTGGAGCAGACTGGACTAACACTGTGGAGCAGGTGCAGGGTCAGGTTGCCGGGTTGGCAGGGTCAGAAGACCACATGATCTGCCTTCTTGCAGGCATTAACATCAGGTAACTGGAGGGACAGTGGCATAGCATGGGTGCCAGCAGGAGTGCCTAAGAGCTGAGAAGAGGTCAGAGGATGCCTAGTACCACGAAAGACGGGGCCAGGGGGCAAGATGGGCAGTAGGAGTCACCCATCATCTGCACAACTCACCAAATCTGCCTGTCCTCTTTGGGTGGAAAATTGGAGGTGGAGAAAAAAGGCTCAGTAGTGAGCTTGGTACACTTGAATCTGTGTACAGTGCATTTAGTCTTTTGGTGGGAAAGGTCCTCAATCATACAACAACATTGATTTTGCATTTGGGAACCAATTCAAGCAACTGAGTAACAATTCTAGGGAATGGCTGGTGGATTGGACTGACTGGGTGTGAAAAAAATGAAAAAAGACTGCATGGGGGGAGCTGGCATGGGGCAAGGTGTGAGAGACTGAGTCAAGGAGAGGGAGAGTTCTGGTCTGGTGGGAAGGGAACTGACTGGGTGAGGATCAACAGGGAAGAAAATAGTAAATAAAAAATGTAAAAACCAAAAAGGTCACATTTTATGGAATCTTGACCTGGGGAGGGGCCCAGATGTTTCTTTTTTTTGGAGGAGGGGGTTGAGAGTGGGTGGGGTGCTGAAAAGAAAAAAAGGAAAACAAAGACTGCAAATAGAAAAGGGTGAGGGGCTGGCCTGAGTCAATGTATGAGAGACTGAGTCGTGGAGAGGGAGACTTCTGGTGTGGTGGGGAGGAAACTGTCTGGGTGAGGGTTGGAAGGGAAGAAAGTAGGAGTAAACAGAAAAAAAGAGCTCACATTTATTCTGTATGCCAGCTACTCTGAGCCCACCAGGTCGCATTTGTTGGAAGTGGGGTGGACTGGAATAACTAGTCTATGACTTCTACCGATGTGGGGTTCTGAGATAAAATTAAAATGTCTGAAAAAATAAAGACTGCAAATAGAAAGGTGGGGCTGGTCTGGGGCAACTTGTAGAGACTGAGTCATGGGGGAAGGAGAGTTCTGGTGTGGTTGGGAGGGAACTGCCTGCTGGGCGAGGGCTGGACAGGAGGGAAGTACAGAGAAAAAAGATAACAATAAAAAAGGTACATTTGTGTGCCACTACCCCACCAGGAGTGGCTAGGTCATATTTGTTAAGAGTGGTGGGACTGACTGGTCGACCTGAGGGCTGGGGGGAGGTCTAAAAAAAAGAAGAAAGCAATTTAAAAATCATGTAAAAAAAAAAAAACAAAGACTGCAGTGCAAATAGAACAGGGAGAGAGCTGGGTCAAGGTGTGAGAGACTGACTCATGGTTGGCGATGAGAGTTCTGGGGAGTGGAGGGAATTGCCTGGATGAAGGTCGGACAGAAAGGGAGTACAATGGAAAGAAAATAAGTAACGTAAAAATAAAAAAGTCACTTTTTGTATGCTTCCAGGAGGCAGGAGCAACTGTCTGTAAAAAAGAGAACAAGGCAACAAGGAGAACAAGACAAAGCTATTAATAAGAAACAAGAAGATAGAAAAGAAGACTCAGTATTTATATAGTGCTTTTCATACACAGTGTATCCCAAAGCACTTTACAAGCAATGCTAGACTGATAGTGAAGTGAGTAAATGTGTAGTGGCGACCATATTGCACATCAATACCCACACATAGCCTGGATAATTGCATGAACCAGTTTATGGGAAGGGGGAATATTGGCCAGGATGCCGAGAATGTCCACTACTCATTGCAAAGAATGCCCTGGGTTATTTTACTTTCACCTGGACACCCACCAGGACAGCACCAGGATGGGTACAAGGGACCTCGGTTTAATGTCTCATCCAAAAGATGGCACACCCCAGCAGTACAGCACCCCCCAATGCTGCACCCGGGTGCCAGTATTTTAGGTACAAGTCCAATCCCAGTGTGGGACAAGAACCAGCTACCTTCTGGTGCAGAGGCAGATGTGCAACCAACTGAGCCATGCTGACACCAAAGGGGAAGGAGGTCAGGAGACACATGGTATAGTGTGAGACTGGGGGGGGGGGACTGACAGGCTGGACTGAGGAAAATTGAAGTAGAGAAAGGAGGAGCGGAGGGAAAAGGCAAGTCAGGGGCAAGGCCATCCTGGGCCATGAACCACACACAAGGTTCCAACAGTTGATGAAAAATTATTAAACAAAAAAATGACACAATAACAAGTTAACAAGTGACTTGTGTATCTATTCTCATCTGAGCTCTGAGGACTGCACTTCTGAGTATAGAACAAAAGGGTATATAAATTACAAGTTAAGCACCACCTGTACACAAAACTGCAAGACTATTTCTACTATTTATATTACCCTTTCTCTCCCTCCCTGGCTGCCTGCAGTCACTTGCTTATGCAGCATCAAGCTTCAACAGAATAAAGTCAGTCCCATCCCAGACTCCCACTCAGTGAAGGACACACGCCAGACAGTGACATATAAAAAATAAATGTCATTGGCATCAATAGTAAACAAGTGACAATATACAGAAGAATGAACAACAGACTCTTTTCTGTCTCTGGTCAGCAACAGCAGCAGCCTCTTCAGGGAAAACACAAAGACATTCTTCTACTTCTCCAAATAGAAGTAATACTGAATCGGAATCTGTGATTCTGAATATGACAGCTAATGATCATCAGTCAATTGCAATAAACAGTGAAGCTGAAGCATCTGTTTCACTTCCAAAAAATGCACTTTAGTGCTGGATCAGCAGAGGGACAGGAAAAATAAGGACAAGAAATATGATCTCGAGAAAAGGGCCAGAATGGTCCAGTCTCATTGGCTGATGAATTTCAAATGGTTAAGGTATGATGAAAAAAATGCCTGATGTATTGCACAATGGGGCTGATTCACAAAAATGCATGCAAGAGGAACGTATTGGGGCATGCAGCTCCACACCTGAGGGAGTTCTGCACAGGGGCCACATTCACATATACCGGTCCCCGCCTGGCTCCCTTACTTGGCTCCACCCCCAGGTGTGCAGGTCCATAGGGGGCAGGCAGGTGTGGAGAATGGATCCTGGTGGGCCTCCAATCAGCTACACAGGCAGGGACCTGCAGTGGATCCATTGCATGCTACTGGTGCCATGTTGGCGGCCGGCACACAGAGCGCTGACTTAGCCAATGTGGGTGTTTACTCCACCCACCAGACCCCGTCCTCCAGAAGTGCCCCGATGGCAGGGGCTGCATTGTTGTTGGGGGGGGCCATTGTCCCCCATCACATGTGGAGACAGCCTCCTCGGGGGATGCGTAGCCAGCACCGGTGGTTTAGAGCTGCCTCCCAGATACGGAGCAGGAATCCCCTTCATACAGCACTCCATAAGGTTGTGCATGCCGTAGAGTGCTGGCCTGTCCCCCACACCACCCCAGCCCTCCCCCATGCAGAGCTCTGCAATTGGATGGGGAATCAGGTGCATAGGGGGGCACATCCCTTTCAGGAATGCAGTGGAGGGGGCACAGTGGGTGCAGGCAGCTGCGTGGTGGCTACACGTCCAACTTACGCAGCGCATAGCCACCATAGCTGTTTGTGAAAGGGCCACAAAATGCAAAAAATATCCTACTATTGCAGTAAACATAGAAACATAGGAACATAGACTTTGACGGCAGATAAGGACCACTTGGCCCACCTAGTCTGCCCATTTCCTTACCTACAGGATAAGTTGCAGATCCTAGTTAACCAACAGCCTATTTCTTCCTACCCCCCACAAGAACTGCCTTATGTCTGTCCCATGCATTATTGAATTCCCCCACAGTTTTAGACCCCATAGCCTCCTCAGGAAGACTGTTCCATGTGTCCACCACCCTCTTTGTGAAAAAATACTTCCTCACATTGCCCCTGAACCGTCCTCCATCTATCTTCAAATTGTGTCCCCTTGTTCTTGCACATCTCTTTTTCTGAAAGATGTTATCCTCTTGGACTTTGTTGATTCCACTGAGGTACTTAAAAGTTTCTATCATGTCCCCATCTCCCTCCTTTCCTCAAGGGTATACATATGAAGCTCCTTTAGTCTCTCCTCATATGGCTTTTCTTGCAGACCCTGCACCATTTTAGCTGCTCTCCTCTGGATTGCCTCCATCCTGTCTATGTCCTTGTGGAGATGGGGTCTCCAGAACTGGATGCAGTACTCCAGATGGGGTCTCACCAACTGTCTGTGCAGAGGGATAACAACTTCCTATTTTCTGCTGGTGATGCCTCTCCCTATACATCCCAGTATACCCCCAGCCCTCCCTACTGCCTTCTCACATTGCTTGCTAACCTTAACGTCAGCTGATATGATATGATTACCCCCAGGTCCCTTTCCATTTTTGTTGTTGTTACTACTCCCGCATTGTGTAATCTTCCCCTGGGTTTTTATTTCCCAGGTGCATTATTTTGCATTTCTTTGCATTGAATCCAAGCTGCCATACTTCTGACCAATCCTCCAACATTGCCAAGTCCCTCCTTTCCACGCCTCCTTGTCTATCAACCCTGTTGCAGATCTTTGTATCATCTGCAAAGAGACATACTTTTCCTTCCAGTCCCTCTGCAATGTCACTTATAAAGACATTAAAAAGGACTGGACCCAGTACTGAACCCTGAGGTACTCCACTAGTAACCCCTGTTTCTTCAGATTGGACTCCATTTACAATTACGTTCTGTGTCCTATTGTCCAACCAATGTTTTACCCAGGCTACCGCCCCCTGGGAACCACTCCCAGGCTGGTTAATTTGATTATTAATCTTTTGTGTGGGACTGTGTCAAATGCCTTGCTAAAGTCTAGGTAGGCCATGTCCACAGCCCCTCTCTGGTCTACTACTTTGGTCACCCAGTCAAAGAAATCAATTAGACTCAACTGACATGACCTTCCCGCTGTGAACCCATGCTGCCTTGGGTCCTGTGCCCCACATTCCTCTAGGTGCTCAACACTTCTTTCCTTCAGAAGTGATTCCATCACTTTCCCTTCCTCAGAGGTCAAACTGACTGGTCTGTAGTTTCCTGCCTCTGTCTTGCTCCCACTTTTGTGAAGGGGAATCACATCCGCCTTCCTCCTGTCCTCAGGTACCATACCATCCTCCCATGATTTGTTAAAAAGGGTAGTCAGTAGTGTCACTAGTTCTCCCCTTAATACTTTTAGAATGTTGGAGTGAATTCCATCAGGCCCCTTTGCTTTGTCCACCTTCAGTTTTAGGAGTTCTTTCAGAACCCTTTTTTTTGTGAAAGGACTGGGATCGACCCCCCTATCCAGAGTGTTTCTGTTAATTGGATTAGGCACCTCCCCCTCCTCCTCTTTTGTGAATACTGAGCAGAAGTATTCGTTCAGTATCCCTGCTTTTTCACGGTCCCTCTTTGCCCACCCACTGTCCTTTCTATTCAGCCTCACTATCCCTCCCTTTGTCTTTCTACGCTCCCTGATGTACATATAAAAGGTTTTATCCCTCTTCTTAACCGTGTTGGCTATCTTTTTCTCAGTTTGGGCCTTTGCTATTCTGACTTCCCTCGCTGCTTCCTTCTGCCTTAACTGGTACAGTTCTCTGTCCTGCTCCTTCTGCGTTTCCTTATACTTCCTAAATGCTATCTTTTTCTCCCTAACCTTCCCCGCCACCTCTTTTGAGAACCACAGTGGCTTTTTCTTTCCTTTTGATTTATTTGCTTCACACAAAGGCTTGTTGCCTCTGTGATGGCAGTTTTGATGTTTCCCCACTGTTGCTCCACCCCTCTTTCTAGCCTGTTTGCTAGTGCTTTTCTAAGGCCCTCTCCCATCTTGCCAAAGTCAGCCCTCCTGAATTCCAGTACCCTCACTTTTGTATGGCTTGACTCTGTAGCTGAGTTTATCATGACCCACACTGTCTGGTGGTCACTTGTTCCCAGATGGCTACCCACTTCTAGATCTGAGATCCTCTTGCTGTCCCCATTTGAGAGTACAAGGTCTAAGATTGCTCCCTCATGAGTGGGTTCCAAAACTAGCTGTGTGAGGCATGCCACCTATAGGGCACTGAGAATGGCCCTGCTCTTGGATGTGGCTGCAGCAAAGGTGCTCCAGTTAACATCTGGCATATTCACGTCCCCCATCAACAATATCTCCCCTTTCTCTGCCATCCAAAGGATGCCTTCTATCATATACTTGTCCATTCCCTCTACCTGACATGGTGGTCTGTATACAACCCCTGTGCAGATTGTGGTGTCATTTCCAGTCTCTAAGGTGACCCACAGTGCCTCCTTTCCTCCCTGTTTACTTTTTTGTTCCATTGCTTTTATCCCTTCCCTTATATAGAGAGCTACTCCTCCCCCTTGTCTACCCTTCCTGTCTGTCCTGTAGGTTGTGTACCCTGGTATGTTAACATCCCAGTCATGGTTCTCTGTGTACTATGTTTCTGTGACTGCTACGATATCCAGGCAACCCTCTTCCATCAAGGCCACAAGTTCAGGAAGCTTGTTGCCCAGACTATGGGCATTGGTACTCATTGCCCTCCATTTCTTGATGGCCTTACTCTTTTTTGCCCCATCCCTGTCCTTACTGCCTTTTGTCATTTTCTCCATTTACCCTGGCCCTTCTCCCTATCGACATCTCTATCTTGGTGTTTACCTCACATATTACCCAGATTATTTTGGGGGGGCTAGGATTTCCCTGCTCCTTTCCAGTACCTCCCCCCTTGGCTAGTTTAAATGCTTGCCAATGAACCATTTAAACCTATCACCTAGGATCCTGGTTCCCCTCCTGGACAGATGCAGACCATCACGCCAGTATAGGCCTGAATCACTCCCAGTGGACCCCCAGTCCCCAAAGAAGCCAAATCCCTGAGCTCTGGACCTGTTTTTCAACCATTGATTGAATCCCATGGTGTGGAGCACCCTAGCCCCATCCATGCCATAGACAGGAGGCACCTCCGAGAAGGTTACCGTGCATACTACTCATCTAAGGCCCCTCCCCAACTCCACAAACTCTTCCTGCACTGCTCTGATCCCTTTTTTAGCCAGGTCATTTGTCCCTAAGTGGACAATGATGTCCAGCTCCCTCCCTCGGGCAGCTGCTCCAGCGATCCTGAGGATTCTCTCCCTGTCTCTCCAAGCCATGGCGCCAGGCAAGCACCTTACCTCCCTTTCCCCTTCCTCCCCCAGTTCTTCCCTCCTGGCAATGGAGTCCCCCACCAGGAGTTGTTTCCTTCCCCTGTGGGGTCCCATGCCACCCTCCTGTGGGTCTCCTTTGTGGAGGTTCCCAGCATCCTCCTTGGTCTCCACTGCGGGTGCCTCCATAGAGGAACCACACTTTGCCAGAAGAGGATATGAATTGTGGGGAGGTACAAGTGGAGGGATGTGCCTCTGTTCCACCACCCTCACTCTCCCTTTGCCCACTGTGGTCCAACCGCTCCTCTTTCTTGGCAACATCTGAGGTAACTGCAGTGGCCCTGGTGGTTCCTTGGTGGGAGAGGAGGACCCCCAAATCCTGGCCAACTCAGCCTGAAGATGAGCAACCTCCTCCCTCAGCCCAGAGAGGTGCCTGCAGATGGGACAACACCACATCCTCCCAGAAGACTACTGCTCCACAGCCACTGCACTGCACAATTCCCATCATGTCTTATTTCTGGCCCCTTAACTGTTGTTTGGAATATTTACTCTTTCCTCTGTTTTTTTTTTCTCCCTACTTTCTTACTGCCTCTGTGCCCTTTAAACCCCTGATCTTCCTGTTCTGAGACAAAGATTTCCTATATTTCTCAGTAGTCTCCTTTCTTGCTCAGAGTCAGACCTCCAGCTGCTGGGGGCAGGGGGCGGAGAGCTACTCTTTTCCTTCTAGGATAGTGAGTCTTGTGGGGCTCTGTGATCACTCACTTCCTGCTCCTAAACAGGACGTTACTGTTGTCAGTCAAATCCTGTGCCTATAAAAGTAGAAATGACTTAGAGTGGGGGGTGGAGGGGAGGGAAGGAGGGCAATATAGTCCCAGTAGAGAAGTATAGTTATAAAAGCAGCTCCTTCTTCTTGGTGTTCTCTGCCTGTTCTCTGGCAGAAGCTATCTAGGGCAGTGTTTAAATCTGGCTTTAATCTGGCTTCCTTCTAGCTAAGCCACTCCCCCTACTTCACAGCTCTTTCTATACATAGTAATTGCACAGATAACAATTCCCTTCAGCCACCTGAGACAAGCACCTAGATAACTACACAGATAACAGTTCACTTCAGCCAACTCAGACACACACACTAACTTTTTTTTGTTTGCTTTTTTGTTTTGTTTTTACCCTAAATTAAAGGTCCCAGTAATAGAATTCTAGTTCTTTAGTCCCAGTAGAGAAGTATAGTTATAAAAGCAGCTTCTTCTTCTTGGTGTTCTTTGCCTGTTCTCTGGCAGAAGCAGTACCAGCTTTTTCAAAAGAAAGAAATGTTTGCCACAGGATCAAACATATTTAGAACTGCCTTGCTATGTGTGCATGAGAAGTCCAATCCACATGTGCTACATAGAAACACCGAAACATAGAGGTTGACAGCAGATAAGGACCGCAAGGCCCATCCAGTCTGCCCATTTCTTTTTCTACCTTATAAATGTGCCATTGGCCTTTGCTCTGTCAATGGCCTATCTATTCATATTCATCTGTATTGCTCCCTTATGCCTATCCCATGCCTATTTGAAGCCCTGCACTGTATTCATAGACACCACTTCCTGAGGTAGGCCGTTCCATGCAACCACCACCCTTTCTGTGAAAAATAACTTCCTCACATTACCCCTTAATCGGCCTCCCTCTAATCTCATGCTGTGTCCTCTTGTCCTGCTATTTTTCTTATATTTAAACATGTTAGACTCTTTCACCTTGTTAATGCCCTTAAGGTGTTTGAATGTTTCGATCATACATCAGTATCAACATATAGTGGAATGTGGTCAACGAGCAGTTAATTTTGATATCAGTGAGTTACAGCTGTATCAAGCCTTTGCTCAGCTGGAAGACACTAAGGTCAAGATGAGACATCTGTTTAACATAGCTTACTCCATTGCAAGAAATCTGTGCCCTTTCTTGGACATGGAGTGGCTATGTGACTTACAGGAGCAAAATGGATTAAGCGTGGTACTAATTATCCTTTCAAACTGCTCATCGTTTCTGTATGTAATGTACTGTTTCTCTGTGTTGACCATAATTGTAATTGTTTGTATTCTCCCGGGCTGTGTCTGAAAAGGGCATTTTCTATGTCTATCGCACCAACCAGTGATCAAAAACAAATAAATAAAAACTAATGATAAGAGCACTGCAAAAAATGGCTGTCTTAAAATTATATTAAAAAAAACTTAAATTTGTATATTTTATCATTAAAATAAGCAAAATTATCTGCCAATGGGGTAAGATAATTATCTTACTAATGTAACCTCTCACCCCTGCCTTTTTAGCAAAACGAGAGGTGGCATGCTGTTGAAGCTGACAGCAGTACCTGGTGGGGACTGGGTTCAGGGAGGATGAGGTTACTCGGCACAGGGGACCTAGGTTTGGCTACTCTGAACAGGGTCACCCAAGTAAATCCGAACACAGGAAGCAATAACTGTAATGTCCAGAACCAGGAATGGGATTCTTCACTGTGGCTTTTATTCACATCCTAGCTGAACAAACAAAGCATAGACGGACCCCCAAGGGGCTACATTTCCTGGTAATGCAGATTAGAGACAACAGAACACTTTATCACTATTTCCAGGCCTCAGGCTCTAAACCCACCAGGTACACAGCCCGGACTTGCACGCAGCTTTGGGTACACAGCCCGACTTGTAAACACTTGGGTTTTCCCCACTGGCCCGGCTCCCCGCCGGCCACTTGATCCGCGGTCCATTGGAGGAATGAACCAATTGTCCCATTCGCACAGTCCATTGGAGGAATGAACCAATTATCCTGTCATGGCTCCCCAAACCACACTAGAGTTTGCGACTCCTAGAGAGAATTTTCCTTACAATCCCACATCTGGGTACTTCCCCCATCACTGGCCAAGTGCCTGAGGTAAAGTAGAAATCCACAGAAGAAACCCTGTCTGGATTGTTCTGAGTTTTAAAATAAATGTTTTAAAATACTGCAGTGTCAGTTTGATTCCTGGTGATTTGGGCGAGTGCCTGGTTATGGTGTCATTGAATTTAGAACACATTTTTACCAAGAGCACCTCCTACTTTCCTTTTACAAGCCCTTTTGTTTGTTTCTTGAATATAGTGACCTGTAATACCAGCCACAATTTGAAACCTCCCTGACAGTGCAGACACTTAGGGCAATCCTAGGAGGCATACGACAAGTGTGGACCAGCCCCTAGCCTTACTATCTGATGAGCTTCACTAATCTTCACTGACTGGAAGAGAGACCAATCACAGAGGGAAGGAAGACTCCAACAGGTGCAGAAGCAGGAATTCCTTGACAGCAGTTCTACCTGCCTGAATCCCCCTTGGAGTGCACAGTCTGGGCTCCTGTCTCCACTGAGGTGACTTCTCTCCTTGATCGCTCTGCTCAGACCCAGCCAGCAGCTGCTCTCTCAGCATAAGGAACAGTTGGAACACTTATCCAGAATTCCTGGCTGCTGTATGTAAATCAGCATTTGTATTGCTATATCACTACTGAATTAGTGGTCGACTAACAGAAAGCTCTCAGCTGGAAGCAACAGCTCAGGCACAAAGGGCACTTCTAGGAGGCATACACCAAGAGCAGTCCAGCCCCCAGCCTTACTGTCTGCTGTACCCACTACTGAAATTGTGGTCGGCTAATAGAAAACTCTCAGCCAGAAACAACCAGAAGCAACAGCTGAGACACAAAGGGCAACCCTAGGAGGCATACGACAAGTGCGGTCCAGCCACTACCCTTACTGTCTGTTGATCTTCACTGATCTTTACCAGCTGGGAGAGAGACCAGTCTCTAGTTGTGCTACTAAGTTGCAGATCTTAAAAAACTGATTGTTTTATCAGCAGGAAGGAGAAACAAAGGTTCTGCTGTTCTGCCGTCCCACCCTACCCCCTAATTCCACCCACTCCGGGTCCTCTTCCTACATAGGTTCTGCATGTCTCCACCCACTTCCAACCTGAACTGACTAGAAAGTAAAAAAAAAAAAAACTTTAGAAAAAAATATTTTTTTTCCTACTTTTCAATTC
Organism: Neoceratodus forsteri; assembly: GCA_016271365.2. Lineage (NCBI taxonomy): Eukaryota > Metazoa > Chordata > Ceratodontiformes > Ceratodontidae > Neoceratodus > Neoceratodus forsteri. The sequence continues at coordinate 1,747,449,569 of CM057449.1, forward strand.
TCTCCAGCAGATCATCTCAAACACAAAGGGGCAACCCTAGGAGGCATACACCAAGTGCAGTCCAACCCCTAGCCTTACTGTCTGCTGAGCTTCACAGATCTTCACCTGAGGGAAGCACAAGTAGGAGATTTAAATTCTCCCACGCTTTTGCCTGTAGTTCTGCCGAGTGAAGCGCTACAAGCGGAACTCCCAGCAGCATAGCCACGTCCAGGTTCCATTTTGTTGGTGGCTTCTACTCTCATCAGCAGCTTCTACTGCAGCAGTTCCCTGGGCACTCCAGCATTTGAGAAGGGTGAGTATTGTCCTGCAACCAGTGGATCAGTCCTCTCTCCCTCACAACAACAGAGAGCTGGGACACAAGGCTCACAGGCAGGGGGTTTTACTGCAATCAGCAGGGACTCCACGGACATGTTCTGAGTCAAAGGGCAGAACAACTGAGCAAGTAACCAGATTCCTTCTTACCTTGCAAGAGTATAAGCTAGACCTCATCTGTTCAACAACTACCTGATTGTTTTCTACAGCATACAAGGAACAGTCAGATTTGCCCACCCACTCTCCCCCTAATCCCACCCTCCCCTGAGTGCTCTTACTTTATAGGCATGTAGTGCCACCCACAACACCTGATAGGAGGTAGTATGGTAGGAAAAAATCCCTCACTGTTCATTTTTCTTTTTCGTCCACGCTTCTTGCCAATAAATAGGAATCAGCAATACCTCTCAACTAAAAAAAAAATGACCTTGTCAGTTGTGAAAACTTCAGTGCACTGTACAGTAAGATCTACAAATGGCAACTAGGACTCTGCAGTGCATGTTGTGCCATAGCAGATCTTGCAGCCCCACTACAGGATGCTTGAATTATAATATATGACCTCCAATACAGGGAACTCTATAGCACACTTCCTCAATGCCCCCACCACCAGTACCAGCATGTCAGCCAGGGGCTAGAACTCAAGGGAGGGTCCAGAGACTGGCACATGGTAAGGAAAAAGAGGCATCATAGGAGGCACAGGAAGGAAACCAAAAGCCAGGAGCATTTCCTGGCCATCCAAACCAAAAACAGGTTCACTCCACTGCTACCAACCTCAGACAAAGTAATACAAGGTAAAGAAATCAAATCACCAAAAAAGGCTAACATGTCAATTAAAACTGTAACCCCTTTGTTACCCGGAGTTACTAGAATCCCAGTAAGACCTAGTGGTAGGCAGGGAAGGCAGCTTGTGAAACTCCAGTTAAATGGGTTTCACACTGTCTCACTCCGTCCTCAGTCACAGCTGAGACTTGAGAGATGACATCACCATAGAACTGTCACAGCTGCATGAGCCACTTTGGAATCTACAGCTCAGGGGGTGAGTTTAGAACTTTGGGAAATTCAAAGTCAGTCTTCCGTTTGTCCTTAAGCAAGAAGGAAGCATCAGTCAGCTGTTTGATCTCTCACTAAGAAAAAGGAAGTGTTCCTGTGTTTACCTTTTTTTAAGTGGTGGAGACCGCTCCCACGGTCTCAGTGCCCCCTCCCTCCGGGGGGGCAGGAAAAGTTCTCTGTGGGTTCCAGGGGCAATCCCCTTCTCCTACCATGGAAAGAAGCTGCCTGGTTTTATTTTGTCTGTTCTTGTATAACAGCAAAGGTTACAGTACTTCGCCTGTGGGGCACCTGCAATGAATGGGTGAGTGTTTGGCTCCATTTGAAGGGGCAAACATATTGTTTTCTTCAGTTGGGACATGAATGGGGACTGCTATTTGGGAGGACTATGTACACTAGGATGAACAAATGGAGCAGTCAAACAGTTTAAAGTTTTAAATGGATTTAAAGTTCGCTGTAGAGGGGGTGCTTCAGGTCATCCACCGTTCAATCTACATTTTAAAGTTCTAAAGTTTTCTGTGTGTATCTAGAGAAATGGCTGGTTATGGGCTGTGGGAGCTGGAGGTGGGAAAACCCCCCATCTTTAGTAACCAGGTCCACCTCTACGGATTTCTTCTGTGTTTTGCTACTTGCCTCATGCACTTGGCCAGTGATGGGGTGGGTACCCAGATGTGGGTCGCAACTTGAAAATCTCTCTCAGGAGTCGCAGACTCTAAGTGGTGTGGGGAGCCACAGGATGGGAAAATTACTCCTTGTTTGATGGGAGTCTCCTTGTTTGATGGGAGTTCGATTGGAAGTACGAAAACAAATCTCTCTAGGAGTCGCAGACTCTAAGTGGTGTTGGGAGCCACAGTTTGGGAGTCTCCTTGTTTGATGGGATGTCTTTCCAAGTAAAGTTTGGGTTCATTCTTCAAGTGGACTGTCAGTCAAGTGGCCAGCAGGGGAGCCGGGCCAGTTGGGCTATGTATCCAAAGTGCATGCAAAGTCCGGGCTGAGTGCCTGGTGGGTCCAAAGCCAGACAACTGTAGTAATGTGTTCATTCTTCAAATGGACCACTTGGTTAACCTCTAATCTGCACATACAGTAACGTAGCCCTTTGGGGGACCATGCAATGCTTTGTTTATGTTCAGTTAGTTAATAAATAAAGCCACACTGAAAAATCCCAATTCTGGTTCTGGACACTACAGTTATTGCTTCCTGTAGTTGGATTTACTGGGTCCCTGTGCAGAGTAGTCAAACCTAGGTCCCTTGTGCCAGGTAACCTCATCCTTCCCCGAACCCAGGTCCCCCACCAGGTATTGCTGCCAAATGCCAACAGCATGCCACCTGTCATTTTAGTAAAAAGGCAGGGGTGGGGACCTCCGTCTTACAAAAATGGAGGCACTGCTTTGGATTTGTTCGGGAAGGAAGGTGCTTGGGCAAGTAGGCTAGCGTTTTGGCTATCTGGCAGTCGGTAGCCCCAAAAAAAAAGTTGAAGCAATTTCCCTAGTGTGTTGCTGTGTGCTGTGAATCCTGTGCTGCTGTTTAAAAAATGCCAACTGTTTACCAAGGAGCTGTAAAGCCAAAGTGTGTGTCCTTGTCCTGCATCAAAAATTGTTTACAGGATTTTAGTCAGTTTTAAAATAAAGTTCTGTGAAGAAAAGTGTGGAAAACTAGGGGTAGCAACATAGAAATTATGCCCTGGACGTTGGAAATGCTTTCTGTGCAATGCTAGAGACTGCAGAGTTAATGGCAATGTTACATGGTTGAAATGGGCTCCCGCCGTGGAGTCAGTTGAAAAAAAAAAAAGTGCATTTTTCAGTTTAAATTTGCCTGCTCGACGATCATGAGAGGAGAGGAGCCCTCGTGAGGAAGAAGAGCTCATTTGCATGGTGTCATGTGGTTGGTCAGTTTGCCATTAGTCCCGCCTCAGCCAGCTCTTCTGTGATTGCCTCAGCATTCGAGAGGAGATAGAGTAGTGCATGTACTGGCAGTGGAGGAGGCGTTGCGAAGTGTTCAAAGCACTGTAAACAGTAAAAGTGACTTTCTAGTTAAAAATCGGGTTCAACCCGTAATCGATCGTGGATCAGTGAACTGTGTGGTTAAACCGACGATCGGAGACTGCCCGCCGTTTGTAATCTGAGGCCTTCAAAATCTGACTGCAGGCTATTTACCCAATCGCAGCAATCTGCTACAATAACAGTGAGTAAATAATTAAAACTGCTCAAATCAGTGATTTTCAGTAATGCCATATAAAATGTGTGTGCAGCTGTATAGTCGCTTTACAAGTAGTGATTGTGTGATGTCCTGCTGGCAAGTGCAAGTCTGTAAAGCCATTAAATGTGTGCATAGCAATGAAAGCAGCCTCAGTTTAAAGTTTGCAGCCAGAGAGAGACTGTGGGTTGTAAAATAAGTGCAACACTAGTAGAAGCAGGCAATCCTGTGCTGAAACCTGAAGTTTTAAAAGGGACTGTAATTAAATGAATGTTGCCAGCATGTGAAAAGTCCAGGGAAAATCCTGTAAATGTGTGAACAGCCAGAACAGAGCAAGTTGTGCAGTTTGAGTAAAAGTTATTAGTAGCTGATGTAAATCGGGTGCGCAGTGGCTTGACCCTGAGTCTGATTGTTGATGCACAGGAGTGCTGCCGCTGCCATTACAGGGTGGGGTGGTAAAGTAAACACAGCAGCAGAGGAGCCATTTTAAAGCTACAGAGTGTGTTCATTAAAGTGGGACTTTCAGTTACAGTGAACTTTTGTTTATTTTTCTGCAGTTATGGCCTCAGGATCAGCTCATTACCCGGATCATGCCCGGGTTGCAGTAACAGCAGCAGTAAATTGATTGAGAGGTATTGAAAATTGGTGCTATAGAGGGCAACTCCCTCCTGATGCAGCAATTCCTAATTATCCAGTGCGTGTATGCCAGATGTGTTTGAGTGCTGGAAGGGATGTCTTCATGATTCCTCACCGTGCTGGATGCCTTCAAAAATATGGCTTGTATAAAGCGCCTCCAATTTGTTTGGCTCCCACATGGACAAAAATTCAAGAATCTGCAGTTGGCAGCACACAGCATCAGGCGGAGCCTGTGGAGGAAGGTCCCTCGGGGGAGTGTGGCACAAAGCTAGAGGGTGCAGAATTAGAGATTGAATCTGAAATTGAAGCATTGGATGCTGGATCTCAGAAGGCAAGTTCAGATAAAGCATCAATAGTCCCCTGGGTGGGGGGGCCTAGCCCAAGTCTCGAAGGTGAAGATGAGATGTGGGAGGCCTTTGAATGGGAGGTGTCGACCTCTGCGCCTAGTGATGAATGGATAGTCTTGGGGGTGAGAACTACTGCTCACTCCTTGGCTCAGATCCTCAGTGAAGAGGAAGATGAGGGGGAACCTATGTGGTCTTATGAGAAAGGAACGGGTACACAGCCTCAAGATCTTGCCTCGGAGGAATGTGTTCAAGAAGGTGGTGATGCCACTGCCCTGGTTTCACCAGAAGAAGAAGAAGTCAGGGATCCGTTTTTAATTTCATTGAGGATGCGAAGCTGGCAGAACCTGGACTGGCCACCCCCAAGCCAGGCCAACGGTCTCAGATTGACCAAAGCAAGTAAAGAGGAGAGACTGGTTCATAGAAAGGCCAATGAAATCTTTGGTATGACCTTTCCTACCTTTCCTCGGAGAGTCTGGGAGGAGACTGAGAACTGCAGGAATCCTGGATCTGGGATGAAGCAATGAAACATGTGCATCCTGGGGCTAACCAGCATGTAAAGAATAGACTGCATTCCAAAGTATACACAGTGGAAGAGAGGCAGGACACTGTTTATGGACAGAGTGAGAATAGTGGACGGAGAGGACTGAAGTCTCCCACTGTGTGAATTATGTGTGTCCAGACGGAGTAATAATTCAAGCCCCTGACCCCCTCTACTATTGGCCTCAGTGCAAGGACCTCCCAGTAATTAAGCCCGTGCCTACAAAATGGAGAGCCGAGCAGTGGTAGTCAATACTGCCACCCTAGACTGTGAAGTGCCCTTATTGATCCGCCAATATGAATAAACAAGGAATCAGGTGCTTCACATTCTTCAGTCCACAGTGTACTGTCCTGTTCAGCAGCCATCTACTGGCACCACCAGATGACTTCAGATCCAGAGAGGACACCAACCCAGCTGTTTCCTGTTCATCGCCTGGTAATCGGATGATGCCGGACCAGCTGTTTTTCCTTTTGTTCCTGTTCTAAGGTTCCTTCTCCAGTTATGACATCAGCCCAGCTGTTTCCAGATGTGCACTCCTGTGGGTTCCCGGAAGATGTCCGCCCAGCTGTTTCAGAAGAAATGCTGCCAGGGAGAGTCTTCGGAAGGGACCAGGTTTGTGATGTTCGAATACTTCAAGAGGCTGGTAAGTCTGAAAAAATCTTTTTATTCTATCTTTATGACATTGCAATACACACCCTACACTACAGACTTCAAAACTGTGTGAACTGTCCGCAGAGACTCTCCCCTTCGGGATTATGGCCTTAAAGAACTATGTTTCACTGGGCTCCGGCCCAGGAGAGACTCTTTAATGGACTGGCCTTCGGGCCTTGTAGTCACTAGTTGGGACTTTTAGGGCACTCCATCACCCCCAAAGGTGTATTGTTACCAATGTCATTACTGTACTTTAATGTAAATACTGTGTTTTTCTACCTTTTTTTTTAAAAAAAAAATTTCTCTTTTGGGATTGTTTAGTGTTTTCTGTATGGTAAGGGTTGTTGTTGTTGTTTAGATAGACTGTACATGCAGATTAGGATGTGTTTTTTTTTGCCTTTTCTTACAGGTGTTCCTGGAAGACAGAAGAGAAGACAAGAAGAGGAGGAGGGGCTCATCGGAGTTCCTCGTCAGTGCTTATGGTGTAGAATTTAAATGTACTGTGTTATTATTGCTAATGGTTGTAGTTGCAGGCTGCCCAAGGTCGGGGAGGCCCCGGGTTTTGTTTTTGTTTGGGATGTTATGTTAGAAACAGGTTTTCCTAGAGGTTGGGGGATGGAAAGGCTGTGGCCCTGACCTGCAGTAGAGGCCACAGTGCTGATCTATCAGGGCTATGCTCTGGATGGTTCTACCAGAGCCACTAGGTGTCCATAGTAAGTGGATAGAGTAGAGGCTGATATGTCAGCTATAGGCCTCTAGGTCCTTAGTGTTGCCTACCTGTGCTCGCACATGGTAGGAGGGGGCCTGATCACCCCCCGCCACAGGTAGCGCATAGGATAGGATGGGATGGCCTAAGGCCGGGTGCATAATGACTGGGGACCGTCATTTTCCTGGTCAAGGGCGAATGTAACCCCTTTGTTACCCGGGGTTACTAGAATCCCAGTAAGACCTAGTGGTAGGCAGGAAGCAGCTTGTGAAACTCCAGTTAAATGGGTTTCACTGTCTCACTCTGTCCTCAGTCACAGCTGAGACTTGAGAGATGACATCACCATAGAACTGTCGCAGCTGCATGAGCCACTTTGGAATCTACAGCTCAGGGAGTGAGTTTAGAACTTTGGGAAATTCAAAGTCAGTCTTCCGTTTGTCCTTAAGCAAGAAGGAAGCATCAGTCTGCTGTTTGATCTCTAACTAAGAAAAAGGATGTATTCCTGTGTTTATCTTTTTTAAGTGGTGGAGACCGCTCCCCTGGTCTCAGTGCCCCCTCCCTCCGGCGGGGAAGTTCTCTGTGGGTTCCAGGGGCAATCCCCTTCTCCCACCATGGAAGGAAGCTGCCTGGTTTTATTTTGTCTGCTCTTGTATAACAGCAAAGGTTACAGTACTTCGCCTGTGGGGCACCTGCAACGAATGGGTGAGTGTTGGGCTCCATTTGAAGGGGCAAACATATTGTTTTCTTCAGTTGGGACATGAATGGGGACTGCTATGTGGGAGGACTATGTACACCAGGATGAACAAATGGAGCAGTCAAACAGTTTAAAGTTTTAAATGGATTTAAGTTGGCTGTAGGGGGTGCTTCAAGTCATCCACCGTTCAATCTACATTTTAAAGTTCTAAAGTTTTCTGTGTGTATCCAGAGAAATGGCGGTTATGGGCTGTGGGAGCTGGAGGTGGAAAACCCCCATCTTTAGTGAACGGTCCACCTCTATGGATTTCTTCTGTGTTTTGCTACTTGCCTCATGCACTTGGCCAGTGATGGGGTGGTACCCAGGCGTGGGTCGCAACTTGAAAATCTCTAGGAGTCGCAGACTCTAAGTGGTGTGTGGGAGCCACAGGATGGGAAAATTACTCCTTGTTTGATGGGAGTCTCCTTGTTTGATGGGAGTTCGATTGGAAGTACAAAAACAAATCTCTCTAGGAGTCGCAAACTCTAAGTGGTGTTGGGAGCCACAGTTTGGGAGTCTCCTTGTTTGATGGGATGTCTTTCCAAGTAAAGTTTGGGTTCATTCTTCAAGTGGACTGTCAGTCAAGTGGCCAGCAGGGGAGCCGGGCCAGTTGAGCTATGTATCCAAAGTGCATGCAAAGTCCGGGCTGAGTGCCTGGTGGGTCCAAAGCCAGACAACTGTAGTAATGTGTTCATTCTTCAAATGGACCACTTTGTTAACCTCTAATCTGCACAAACAGTAACGTAGCCCTTTGGGGGACCATGCAATGCTTTGTTTATGTTCAGTTAGTTAATAAATAAAGCCACACTGAAAAATCCCAATTCTGGTTCTGGACACTACAGTTATTGCTTCCTGTAGTTGGATTTACTTGGGTCCCCCTGTGCAGAGTAGCCAAACCTAGGTCCCTTGTGCTAGGTAACCTCATCCTTCCCGAACCCAGGTCCCCCACCAGGTATTGCTGCTAAATGCCAACAGCATGCCACCTGTCATTTTAGTAAAAAGGCAGGGGTGGGGAACCCCGTCTTACAAAAATGGAGGCACCACTTTGGATTTGTTCGGGAAGGAAGGTGCTTGGGCAAGTAGGCTTGCGTTTTGGCTATCTGGCAGTCGGTAGCCCAAAAAAAGAGTTGAAGCAATTTCCCTAGTGTGTTGCTGTGCGCTGTGAATCCTGTGCTGCTGTTTAAAAAATGCCAACTGTTTACCAAGGAGCTATAAAGCCAAAGTGTGTGTCCTTGTCCTGCATCAAAAATTGTTTACAGCATTTTAGTCAGTTTAAAATAAAGTTCTGTGAAGAAAGTGTGGAAAACTAGGGGTAGCAACAGAGAAATTATGCCCTGGACGTTGGAAATGCTTTCTGTGCAATGCTAGAGACTGCAGAGTTAATGGCAATGTTACATGGTTGAAATGGGCTCCCGCGTGGAGTCAGTTGAAAAAAAAGTGCATTTTGGTTTAAATTTGCCTGCTCGACGATCGCCGAGGAGCCCTCGTGAGGAAGAAGAGGCTCATTTGCATGGCGTCGTGGTTGGTCAGTTTGCCATTAGTCCCGCCCCTCAGCCAGCTCTTCTGTGATTGCCTCAGCATTCGAGAGGGAGATAGAGAGTAGTGCACGTACTGGCAGTGGAGGAGCATTCGCGAAGTGTTCAAAACACTGTAAACAGTAAAAAAGTGACTTTCTAGTTAAAAATCGGGCTCAACCCGCCAATCGATCGTGGGATCAGTGAACTGTGTGGTTAAACCGACGATCGCAGAAACTGCCCGCCCGTTTGTAATCTGAGGCCTTCAAAAATCTGACTGCAGGCCGTTTTACCCAATCGCAGCAATCTGCTACAATAACAGTGAGTAAATAATTAAAACTGCTCAAATCAGAGATTTTCAGTAATGCCATATAAAATGTGTGTGCAGCTGTATAGTCGCTTTACAAGTAGTGATTGTGTGATGTCCTGCTGGCAAGTGCAAGTCTGTAAAGCCATTAAATGTGTGCATAGCAATGAAAGTAGCCTCAGTTTAAAGTTTGCAGCCAGAGAGAGACTGTGGGTTGTAAAATAAGTGCAACACTAGTAGAAGCAGGCAATCCTGTGCTGAAACCTGAAGTTTTAAAGGGACTGTAATTAAATGAATGTTGCCAGCATGTGAAAAGTCCAAGGAAAATCCTGTAAATGTGTGAACAGCCAGAACAGAGCAAGTTGTGCAGTTTGAGTAAAAGTTATTAGTAGCTGATGTAAATCAGGTGCGCAGTGGCTTGACCCTGAGTCTGATTGTTGATGCACAGGAGTGCTGCCGGCGCCATTACAGGGTGGGGTGGTAAAGTAAACACAGCAGCAGAGGAGCCATTTTAAAGCTACAGAGTGTGTTCATTAAAGTGGGACTTTCAGTTACAGTGAACTTTTGTTTATTTTTCTGCAGTTATGGCCTCAGGATCAGCTCATTACCCGGATCATGCCCGGGTTGCAGTAACAGCAGCAGTAAATTGATTGAGAGATATTGAAAATTGGTGCTATAGAGGGCAACTCCCTCCTGATGCAGCAATTCCTAATTATCCAGTGCGTGTATGCCAGATGTGTTTGAGTGCTGGAAGGGATGTCTTCATGATTCCTCACTGTGCTGGATGCCTTCAAAAATATGGCTTGTATAAAGCGCCTTCAATTTGTTTGGCTCCCACATGGACAAAAATTCAAGAATCTGCAGTTGGCAGCACACAGCATCAGGTGGAGCCTGTGGAGGAAGGTCCCTCGGGGGAGTGTGGCACAAAGTTAGAGAGTGCAGAATTAGAGATTGAATCTGAAATTGAAGCATTGGATGCTGGATCTCAGAAGGCAAGTTCAGATAAAGCATTAATAGTCCCCTGGGTGGGGGGGCCTAGCCCAAGTCTCGAAGGTGAAGATGAGATGTGGGAGGCCTTTGAATGGGAGGTGTCGACCTCTGCTCCCAGTGATGAATAGATAGTCTTGGGGGTGAGAACTACTGCTCACTCCTTGGCTCAGATCCTCAGTGAAGAGGAAGATGAGGGGGAACCTATGTGGCCTTATGAGAAAGGAACGGGTACACAGCCTCAAGATCTTGCCTCGGAGGAATGTGTTCAAGAAGGTGGTGATGCCACTGCCCTGGCTTCACCAGAAGAAGAAGAAGTCAGGGATCCGTTTTTAATTTCATTGAGGATGTGAAGCTGGCAGAACCAGGACTGACCACCCCCAAGCCAGGCCAGCGGTCTCAGATTGACCAAAGCAAGTAAAGAGGAGAGACTGGTTCATAGAAAGGCCAATGAAATCTTTGGTATGACCTTTCCTACCTTTCCTCGGAGAGTCTGGGAGGAGACTGAGAACTGCAGGAAATCCTGGATCTGGGATGAAGCAATGAAACATGTGCATCCTGGGGCTAACCAGCATGTAAAGAATAGACTGTTCCACGAAAAGTATACACAGTGGAAGAGAGGCAGGACACTGTTTATGGACAGAGTGAGAATAGTGGACGGAGAGGGACGTGAAGTCTCCCACTGTGTGAATTATGTGCGTCCAGATGGAGTAATAATTCAAGCCCCTGACCCCCTCTACTATTGGCCTCAGTGCAAGGACCTCCCAGTAATTAAGCCCGTGCCTACAAAATGGAGAGCCGAGCAGTGGTAGTCAATACTGCCACCCTAGTCTGTGAAGTGCCCTTATTGATCCGCCAATATGAATAAACAAGGAATCAGGTGCTCCACATTCTTCAGTCCACAGTGTACTGTCCTGTTCAGCAACCATCTACTGGCACCACCAGATGACTTCAGATCCAGAGAGGACACCAGCCCAGCTGTTTCCTGTTCATCGCCTGGTATTCGGATGATGCCGGACCAGCTGTTTTTCTTTTTTGTTCCTGTTCTAAGGTTCCTTCTCCAGTTATGACATCAGCCCAGCTGTTTCCAGGTGTGCACTCCTGTGGGTTCCCGGAAGATGTCCACCCAGCTGTTTCAGAAGAAATGCTGCCAGGGAGAGTCTTCGGAAGGGACCAGGTTTGTGATGTTCGAATACTTCAAGAGGCTGGTAAGTCTGAAAAAATCTTTTTATTCTATCTTTATGACATTGCAATACACACCCTACACTACAGACTTCAAACAGTGTGTGAACTGTCCGCAGAGACTCTCCCCTTCGGGATTATGGCCTTAAAGAACTATGTTTCACTGGGCTCCGGCCCAGGAGAGACTCTTTAATGGACTGGCCTTCGGGCCTTGTAGTCACTAGTTGGGACTTTTAGGGCACTCCATCCCCCCCAAAGGTGTACTGTAACCAATGTCATTACTGTACTTTAATGTAAATACTGTGTTTCTACCTTTTTCTAAAAAAAAAAAAATTTTTTCTTTTGGGATTGTTTAGTGTTTTTCTGTATGGTAAGGGTTGTTGCTGTTGTTTAGATAGACTGTACATGCAGATTAGGATGTGTTTTTTTTTTGCCTTTTCTTACAGGTGTTCCTGGAAGACAGAAGAGAAGACAAGAAGAGGAGGAGGGGCTCATCGGAGTTCCTTGTCAGTGCTTATGGTGTAGAATTTAAATGTACTGTGTTATTATTGCTAATGGTTGTAGTTGCAGGCTGCCCAAGGTCGGGGAGGCCCCCGGGTTTTGTTTTTGTTTGGGATGTTATGTTAGAAACAGGTTTTCCCTAGAGGGTTGGGGGGGGGATGGACAGGCTGTGGCCCTGACCTGCAGTAGAGGCCACAGTGCTGATCTATCAGGGCTATGCTCTGGATGGTTCTACCAGAGCCACTAGGTGTCCATAGTAAGTGGATAGAGTAGAGGCTGATATGTCAGCTATAGGCCTCTAGGCCCTTAGTGTTGCCTACCTGTGCTCGCACATGGTAGGAGGTGGCCTGATCACCTCCCGCCACAGGTAGCGCATAGGATGGGATGGCCTAAGGCCGGGTGCATAATGACTGGGGACAGTCATTTTCCTGGTCAAGGGCGAGTGTAACCCCTTTGTTACCCGGGGTTACTAGAATCCCAGTAAGACCTAGTGGTAGGTAGGGAAGGCAGCTTGTGAAACTCCAGTTAAATGGGTTTCACACTGTCTCACTCTGTCCTCAGTCACAGCTGAGACTTGAGAGATGACATCACCATAGAACTGTCGCAGCTGCATGAGCCACTTTGGAATCTACAGCTCAGGGAGTGAGTTTAGAACTTTGGGAAATTCAAAGTCAGTCTTCCGTTTGTCCTTAAGCAAGAAGGAAGCATCAGTCTGCTGTTTGATCTCTCACTAAGAAAAAAGGATGTGTTCCTGTGTTTACGTTTTTTTAAGTGGTGGAGACCGCTCCCCTGGTCTCAGTGCCCCCTCCCTCCGGGGGGGGGGAGTTCTCTGTGGGTTCCAGGAGCAATCCCCTTCTCCCACCATGGAAGGAATCTGCCTGGTTTTATTTTGTCTGCTCTTGTATAACAGCAAAGGTTACAGTACTTCGCCTGTGGGGCACCTGCAACGAATGGGTGAGTGTTGGGCTCCATTTGAAGGGGGCAAACATATTGTTTTCTTCAGTTGGGACATAAATGGGGACTGCTATGTGGGAGGACTATGTACACCAGGATGAACAAATGGAGCAGTCAAACAGTTTAAAGTTTTAAATGGATTTAAAGTTCGCTGTAGAGGGGGTGCTTCAAGTCATCCACCGTTCAATCTACATTTTAAAGTTCTAAAGTTTTCTGTGTGTATCCAGAGAAATGGCCGGTTATGGACTGTGGGAGCTGGAGGTGGGAAAACCCCCCATCTTTAGTAACCAGGTCCACCTCTACAGATTTCTTCTGTGTTTTGCTACTTGCCTCATTCACTTGGCCAGTGATGGGGTGGGTACCCAGACGTGGGTCGCAACTTGAAAATATCTCTAGGAGTCGCAGACTCTAAGTGGTGTGGGGAGCCACAGGATGGGAAAATTACTCCTTGTTTGGTGGGAGTTCGATTGGAAGTACAAAAACCAATCTCTCTAGGAGTCGCAGACTCTAAGTGGTGTTGGGAGCCACAGTTTGGGAGTCTCCTTGTTTGATGGGATGTCTTTCCAAGTAAAGTTTGGGTTCATTCTTCAAGTGGACCATCAGTCAAGTGGCCAGCAGAGGAGCCGGGCCAGTTGGGCTATTTATCCAAAGCGCATGCAAAGTCCGGGCTGAGTGCCTGGTGGGTCCAAAGCCAGACAACTGTAGTAACGTGTTCATTCTTCAAATGGACCGCTTGGTTAACCTCTAATCTGCACATACAGTAACGTAGCCCTTTGGGGGACCATGCAATGCTTTGTTTATGTTCAGTTAGTTAATAAATAAAGCCACACTGAAAATTCCCAATTCTGGTTCTGGACATTACAGTTATTGCTTCCTGTAGTTGGATTTACTTGGGTGCCCCTGTGCAGAGTAGCCAAACCTAGGTCCCTTGTGCCAGGTAACCTCATCCTTCCCCGAACCCAGGTCCCCCACCAGGTATTGCTCCCAAATGCCAAGAGCATGCCACCTGTCATTTTAGTAAAAAGGCAGGGGTGGGGACCCCTGTCTTACAAAACCAATACAAACTACGATAAAAACAAAAATACTAATACTCAAAATATAACCAACAACAATACCAAAACCAAATGCAATAACAATAAAAATACTAAAACTCAGAATAAAAACAACACAAATATAAACAAAATCAAAATTCTCATAATCAGGGATGCCATGATCTGAGGAGTGGAACACCACCGAACACAAAATGTTAAAAGTGTAAAGTGTCTACCAGGAGCCTCTGCAAGTAGGGACACTAACTGCATAAAAACAACTGTGCAGGAATCAGGGATTGTTACACATATACTGTAGCAATACACCTTGGTTCCAATGACGTGGCAAATCACACAGTTCAGGAGGCCAATAAGCACTTTGAGGACCTGGCCAGCAAACTTTCTTCCCTTCCATCCAAATTAGCCTTCTCAGAAGAGCTGCCAGTGTGGAAAAAAAGGAAAAAGCAACAAGCGAGTCAGAGAGATTGAAGTAGGCAAATTCAACTCATGGCTGCATGATTGGTGTCAAAACAAGGGATGCCACTACATAGGGAACTGGCACAACTTTTGGGAAAGAGTTTTTTTTTAAATACGATGGATTGTACCTAAACAGAGAAGGTGTGCTAGCACTTGGACAACAATTAGATATATATACAGGTAGGTTAAACTAAATAAAGGGGAGTATGATGCAGCTCACACCCCTGCCATCGGTGGGCTGGTCATTACTTCCCAAAATGCCAAATGCATGCATACATCCTCAGAAAACAAATCAGAGCCAACATCCGCCCAAACCAGGAACCTCCATAATCTCTCAACCTGAAAGAGCAAACTGGAGCAGTCCAGGAAGTGGGTACTACCTCGCACCAAAGAGGATGTACATTCCTGGAAGGCAATAGTTGCAAATACTAGGAGCCTAACCAACAACCTTCTCGAACTCACAGCCATCTTGGAAACAGAAAGGTTGGACTGGGTGGCTGTAACAAAAACGTGGTTCATGGAAAACCACGGTTGGGATACAGCCATTCCCGGTTACAATCTGTTCAGGAAAGATAGGCAGGGCAAAAAAAGGGGGGAGGGTAGCCATTTATATTCACGAGGAAATAAAAGCCACAGAAGTACAAGGGCAACCTGGGGACTTTGAGTCACTGTGGCTAACAATAGACATGGGCAAGGGAAAAACCCTTCAGAATCGGTATCGTGTACAGGCCCCCAAATCAAGGAGATAAAGGAGACAAAAGACCTAATAGAAGAAATCCACAAAATGACCGATAAAGGTGAAGTAATAGTGGTGGGGTACGTCAACCTACCAGATATTAACTGGAGCACACTAACAGCAGCAACAACAAGAAGTAGGAACTTCTTATCGCCACTACAAGGCGTGGGACTGTGCCAACTTATTAAAAGCCCAACAAGGGGAGATACCATTCTCGATCTTGTCCTCACAAACTCGGAAAGGATCAAGGACATCAAAGTGGAATGCCAGATGGGCAACATCGGCCATTGCATAGTAAGCTTTAAAGTAAACATAACACAGGACACCAGCCACTCAAAGATAAAGGTGCTAGATTTCAGAAAGGCCGACTTCCATAAAATGAGGAACAACATAAGTAGCCAGTTAATGGAAACAGAGGTTGAGGAGGTGGAGGTCATGTGGGGGAGACTCAAGAGAGCAATAAGGACTGTCACAGATCAATATGCCAGATAAGTCAGCAAAGCAAAAAGAAAAAGAAATCATTTATGGTTTTCCAAGTAAGTGGCTACCACAGTAAAAGAAAAAGAGAAGTCATATAGCATATACCAGGAAACCAAAACTGAGAAAGACTGGGAGTTGTACAAGGGAAAAATGACAGAGTCTAACAAACTACTGTACTGGACTAAAGAACTAGAACTGTACAACTGGGAACTTCAATTTAGGGTAAAAACAAACAAAAAAAAGAGTGTGTTTGTCTGAGTTGGGTGAAGGAATTGTGCAGTTAGCTAGGTGAAACAAAAACTGTCAATTGGGGGACTGGCTTAGTGAGAGAGAAGGAAGCCAGGTGTTTGCATTCAAAAACTGACCTAGATAGCTTGTGACAGAGAACAGCAAGAGAAAGGAGGTGCTGTTAAAACTTTACTGGGTCTATATTGCCCTCCATCCCTCCCCTCCACCCCCCACCCTTAGCCGGTTCTACTTTTATAGGCACAGGATTTGACTGAAAACAGGAACTTCCTGTTTGGGAGCAGGAAGGGAGTGATCACAGAGGCACAAAGGATTCACCATCCTAGAAGGAAAACAGTAGCTCTCCATCCCCACCTAGCTACTGGAGGTCTGCCTCTGAGCAAGTAAGAAGGACACTATTGAGGAATATAGGAATTTACTGTCCCAGAACAGGAAGATCAGGAGCTTTAAGGGCACGGAGGCAGTAGGAAAGTAGGGAGAAAAAAAATAAAATAAAGAGAGAGAGGAAAGAGTAAGTATTCAAAACAACAGTTAAGGGGCCACAAATAAGACATGATGGAAGTGGATGGATCACGTGATGAGCTGATCGAGGAAGGACGTCATGAGTGCGGCTCCCAGGCCCTGCCGAATCTATCAAATAATAAACTTATTTTTGACTCCAGTGTGGTGGTGGAAATAACACGGCCAAGCTTCTAAAGATAGCTGCACTCCTTGAGAAACCCTTCTGTGCAGATTGCGGGACTTTACACTGAATATTGCGGCAACCCATAGGGCTGACGGCGACACCCGCGATGGAGTATGAAAATCCTGAGATCTTGGATGCACGAGCACTGGTGACGAAGCGTCTGAAACCCCCCCTCACCAGTGCCGGAAGATCAAGAGACTCGATTGAATACGGAAGGAGGAGGTCAGGCATCCCCTGATGACATATCTGAAATTAAAGCCTTACTTCGGGGGCTAGTGGCTGATTTCTCAACAGTCAAACCAATGTTAAATGCTTTGGCACAGAGAATAGGGGATGTAGAGGTGCGAATGGCTTCTCAGGAATGGAAAACTCTAACGCATGAGCAGGAGCTAGTGGCTTTACGAAAGCAAGTCTGAAAGCTTGAGGATCGAGTCGAGAACCAGGAATGTCATAGCCGGAGGAATAATGTGATCCTGGCAGGCCTTCCAGAGTGATCAGAAGGATCTGATTGCATAGCTTTTATCCAGGATCTACTACTGAAGCTGCTGGGCCCAACGCCATATGGGGACTCATATAATATCGAGAGAGCCCACTGCTCACTCAGAGAAATACCTCCACTGGGGGCTCGGCCACGAGTCATTATTATGCTGTTCTTAAATTATAAGGAGAAAGCCCATGTTTTAAGTAAAGCCAGAGCACTCAAAAACCTGCAATGGAACGGAGCATCCTTGTGGGTATTCCAAGATCAAACACCTGCGACTCATGAGAAGCAGAAGGAGTATGTGTGTATAAAGAAAAAGCTTTACTTGGCTGGAGTGAAGTTTAGAATCCAGCACCCTGCTACTTTGGTGGTGAAACTGCAATCTGGAGATCGGAGATACTTAACTGAGAAAGAGTAGGATGAGGGACTGTGAGTTGAGCTCCCAGATTTGTTTAGGCCTGTGATCTGACTGTGAGTGGTGGGAGAAGACCTCAGGCAGTTCTGAGACTTGCTAATCATGTGGACACATTTATTTGAAGCAAAATAGTAAGGCAGAAATGCCCTAAAGTTTATTAAAGGAGCATTTTCTGTGTTAGATTTAATGGGACTGCCGCTTTATTTTTATTTTCATTTTTCGGTTAGAAATATGCAGAGGGACTGATTAATTTTATCAGTGACATAAAAATCATTAAAGGCGGTCAAATACGAATTGTTATGTGTTCTAGTCTTAAGCGTGGGCTCAAGAATCTGTGCACTGATTTAACCCTGGACTTAAAGGGACTGGATCCTAATATGGGGCCTCAGAAGGACAGGAAATTGATGTCTTACAATGTATAATTATATTTGTTTTTGGTTATGTGGGGCCACTTCATATTCATTATTACTATCATTACTACTCTCTGCATAGCTTGATATATTATATTTGGGGTTAGGAGAGAACACTAATGGGGCACAATGGGGGGGGGATGAGTGGTAACATAGGGGAGTTAGGAAGTCTCAGGTGCCTCTTTGAAGATCCGGGTGACCTGGGGGCACTCTCAGGGGATGGCTCATTTTCGAATCCACTTGTGGCAGGAGGGCGATCGAAGGATCTGGGATTATGCTGAGGGGGGGGAAGGATCAGTGGGATTGGGGAAGAGAGAAAGTCCATAGTATATATAAGTATACGGGCAGAATTTGTTGGAGTGAGAGGAAGGGGTACGGAAAGATAATATGATAAATATCAAAATTATTTCTTGAAATGTTAAAGGCCTCAGAGGGAGAAAGAAAAGAATGGTGATTTTAAAACATATTCATCAGCTGAGGGCTCAAATAGCAGTATTGCAGGAAACCCACCTATTGAAAGATGAGCTAGGTCTTTTAAAGAGGCTGTGGGTGGGCCAAGTTTTAGGAGAGGGAAAAGCGAAAGCCTCAGTGGGGGGTAGCGATTTTGATTGGGAGAGCCTGCCCGTTCACAGTATCGCAAATTAAGGCTAGATAAGACGCTAGAGGGATATATGTTATGGGTACTATCATGGGCAAACTATTATCGATTGCCTCTATATATGGTCCTACTCCATCTAACCCTGATTTTTTTGCCTCGTTGGAGATGGACATAACTTCTTTTTCATCTCATCCTTTAATTATAGCAGGAGACTGGAACCTGTGTCTTAATAATTTGATGGACAGGAAAACTTCATCTAAAAAGTCACCTTCTACAGCCCAGGTAGCTATGGCTAGACTCCTTGAGGTAACAGCATTGGTTAACCCACTCCAGGTTTATCATAAAGGGGACTGCAGTATGACCTTTTACTCAGGGGTGCACAAAACTCATTCACAAATTGATTTTTTTTTTTGGCTAATAAGGAGGCACCACAGGGAACTAGGGAGCTGATCACCCATACCAGAATTTTATCCAATCATTCCCCAGTCCAGTTGACTTGGGCAATGGAATCTATTCCAATGAAGCCCAATTGATGGAGGTTAGATGAATCCTTATTAATAGATGATAGTATGTTATCCCAGTTAGAGGAAGCATTGCTGGAAATTATCCAGACTCAAATCCCAACACTTCAGGATAGGAGATTAGCGTGGCCCACTTGTAAAGTTTTATACGCTGGTATCGCTCAGAGGTATACAGCCAGAAGAAATAGTATGAGAAAAGCGTGAGAAGAATTTATATTGGGTGCTATCAACTCACTGGTTCCCCTGGAGGGCTCTTCCGATGGGGTGGATACTGAGCTTAAGGAATTAAGAAATGAAACGGCAAGCATCCTTTATGGTAACATAGATTTTTGGCTTGAAAAGATTCAAGCTAGATATCTAATACAGGGGGATGTACCTAGTCGGCTTCTGGCAAATAGAATTAAAGAATGGGAGGCTGCTCATATGATTCCATTGATAAATCTCCAGGGGGAAATAATAACTGAGCCTCAGAGAATGGCTGATACCTTCACGGCCTATTTCGCAGAGATTTCTCAAGGGGGTTTGCCTGCTAATGAGGCAGATTTTTTTAATTTTTGGAAAGTATACCGTTACCTAGATTGGATCAAGAGCAAGCCCAAGGATTGGCAGCCCCTATACTAGAGTCTGAAATAATAGAGGTGATTAATTCGTTGCCAAATGGCAAAATGCCGGGACCAGATGGTCTATCATCAACATTTTAAAAGTCCCACTCTCCAACTATATTGCCTCTATTGAAAGATATATTTTCAAATATTATGCAGGAAGGGGACCCTCACCCACCGTTATATCAGGCCTACATTACACTCATCCCAAAACCAGATAAGCCAAAAGAACTCCCTGGAAGCTATAGACCAATTTATTTGATGAACCAGGATCTTAAATTTCTGATGAAGATATTGGCCAATAGAATTTTAAAAATTGCTCCTTTGCTAATCAGTCAAGAGCAAGTTGGGTTCATGCCAGGTAGAGGGGCACACGATGCCCTTCAGAAGCTCCATCACATACTTAACAAAGCCTCTAACTCTAGGTTACCCATGGCGCTAATCTTGTTAGACGCAGAAAAGGCCTTCGACAGGGTCTCCCATACTTTTCTATTTGCGACCATGAGGAGAATGGGTTTCCCGGAGGGCCTTCTTAGAGGCATTAAAAATCTTTATACTGCTCCCACGGCTAGGGTTCTTTGCAATGGCTATTTATCGAAGGAGTTTTACCTTGATAACAGGACCAGACAAGGATGCCCCCTATCGCCAGTTTTGTTGAACATATATCTGGAGCCCCTATTAAGAGCGATCCAGATGGATTCGGCGGTACAGGGGATTGTTGTCGGAGGGAGGGAAATGAAATTTTCTGTTTTCGCAGATGACATACTGTTACACATGCAGGAACCAGCAAAGAGCTTTAATAGGGCACTTGAAATAGTAAAGAGATTTTCTATGGTCTCAAACTATAAGTTAAATTTGGGTAAGACACAGGTTCTCCCTCTCACCCTATATACCTATAAAGCGGATTTTGAACCTTTACAATTGAATTGGTCCCCAAAAAGGATTAAATATCTTGGCATTTGGATCACTGCTAATGTGGAGGAAGGAGTGAAAGCAAACATAAGCAAGGTGCTATCAGTAGCCAGAACAGATATGACTAGATGGAATAAACTCCCCTTGAACTTGACTGCTAGACTTGGTTTGATTAAGATGAACCTATTGCCTAGACTCCTGTATCCAATACATTTGTCCCCGTATAATGTCCCAAACTGCTGGTTCACTAAAGTGCAAAAATTAATTTCTGACTTTCTATGGAATTCTAAACCACCTAGGAGAAAATATAATATTCTACGGCTTCCTCATAGTATGGTGGTCTTAAAATTCCAGACCTCCATTTATATTATGTGGCTGGACAACTAGGTATAATGGGTCATTGGTATAGAACGTCGGAGGAAGGGGGATATATACCAACTTGGCTACATGTTGAGAGACAAATTCTTAAAGACATGGGTATTTCCCCAGAAGCAGTGCTCTTTTCCAATCCAGAAGGACTACCGGATGGGGAAAGCAAACTCCAATATACAAGTCAATGTCAGCTTGGTGGGCTCTCTTATCTCAGAGTCAGAAAAAAGCTCAAAAGGGCTTCAGGGAACAGCCTATCTTGGGTAATCCCAATATGACTATTGGGGGTCAAATAATTAGAAATCAATGGGCTCCTCAATTGTCTAATTTAAATTGGGAAGCTCTTATAGTAGAAGATAGGGTGGTCTTCTCAGCTCAGTGCAAGAATATGAATTTCTTTAAGAAGATGCAGGTTACTAAAATGGTGCAAAAAATGGTGAGAGAGAATAGTGGTGCTCAGGGTACCCCATTTACTTGGGATAGCCTTAAGGAAATTAGCCATTTACGAAAACCCCTCTCTAACATATATAAGGTCCTATTAGATTTTCTAGGTGGGATGTTTCTGTGAAGGTTTCATACTGGGAAAAAAGAATATCCCCCTGGGGCCTGATTGGAAGGAAATTTGGAAGAGCAGTGGGTATATTACTATACCTAAGTACAGGATCATGCAGTTTTTTATCTTCTCTAATATATACTATACCCCTGTCAAACTATGTGCTCAGGGCCTTAGACAGACAGACCTATGTTTTAGATGTGGCATAAACCCAGGGGATATACTACATGTAATGTGGGATTGTCCTAAAGTTCACCCCCTCTGGGATCAAATTAAACAAAATATGGACCCTGTGGTAAACTATACAGATTTTGTTTTGCCGGAGATCTGTGTTCTGGGAGATATGGCCCAAATTCCAGGAGCACTTACTAAACACCATATATGTTTGATGTCCGCCCTAGTTAAAGCTTTTGTCCTGAGGCATTGGAAAAGTGACCTTATCTATACATATGACCAGTGGGTGGGAGATTTGTTGAAGATGCTTGATAGGCTCAGGAGGCAAATGCTTCGGGATGGATGAAAGGGAACATATGATAAGAGATGGAGGATCCTGGAGGCGGTTTACTGAATACAATCTAAAGGTGCCCAAACATGGGTCTGTCTGTCTGATTGTGCTTAGTTTAAGATTTATGGATAGGGAGTAGATGATATAACAGTGGGTTATATTTATTTATTTTCCACTGCAGGGGGTTATGTATACTCCTATTGATTATTATTAAGATTATATAACATGAGTCTTAGAATCTGCCAAACGATTGTAGGTGGGGGGGGGACTCTCTCTTTTCCCTAGGGACGCAGCTGCAGGGTTCTACCCCATATACCCTGAGGGAAATTATTTTAAATATATGAGGGGATACCTCTTGAAACTGATGCTCTAGTATATAAGTTAGTTATCTAGACATAAGATGCCTTTTATAGTACAAACTAGCACAGTTGTTGATGTTGCCTGTGGGGGGGGTACTTATTGCAGCTGTGTATGTATTTAGTTATTATTGTATATAGTGGCTACACTCAATTTTGGGGTGTGGGCTCGGGAGGTACCCGAGTATCAATGTATGTTTGTCTAATGGTTATTAAAATTACAATAAAGAAGTTTAAAAAAAAAGACATGATGGAAGTGGTGCAGTGCAATGGCTGTGGAGCAGCAGTCTTTCAGGAGACATTCTGGAGGATGCGGTGTTGTCCCATCTGCAGGCACCTCTCTGGGCTGAGGGAGGAGGTTGCTCATCTCCAAGCTGAGTTGGCCAGGATTCCGGGGACCTTCTTTCCCACCCAGGGACAACCACGGCCACTGCCGTTGCCTCAGTGGTTGTCAGAAAGAGGAACAGTTGGACCACAGTGGGCTCAGGGAGGGAGAGGGAGAGGGTGGTGGGACAGAGGTGCAACCCTCCAGTTGTACCTCTCCACAATTCATATGCTGTTCTGGCAGAGTATGGTTCCTTTATGGAGGCACCCACAGTGGAGACCAAGGAGGATGCTGGAAACCTCCTCAAAGGAGACCCACAGGAGGGTGGCATGGGATCCCACAGGAGAAGGAAACAACTCCTGGGTGGGGACTTCATTGTTAGGAGGGTAGAACTGGGTGATAGAGAGGAGAATGAGATAAGGTGCCTACCTGGTGCCATGGCTTGGAAGGATAGGGAGCGAATCCTCAGGATCACAGGAGCAACTGCACAGGGAGGGTGCTGGATGTCATTGCCCACCTAGGAACAAATGATCTGGCTGGAAAAGGATCAATGCAGTGCAGGAGGAGTTTGTGAAGTTGGGGAAGGGCCTTAGACAAGTAACACACTCGGTAACCTTCTCGGAGGTGCTGCTTGTCTATGGTATGGGTGAGGCTAGGATGCTCCACACCATGGGATTCAATCAGCGGTTGTAAAACTGGTGCAGAGGTCAGGGTTTTAGCTTCATCAGGGACTGGGGGTCCACCTGGAGGGATGCAGGCCTATATAGGTGCGATGGTCTGCATCTGTTCAGAAGGGGAACCAGAATCTTAGGCGATAGGTTTAAATGCTTCATTGGCAAGCATTTAAACTAGCCAAGGGGAGAGGCACTGAAAAGAAGAAGGGAAAGCCTAGCCCCCCACAAAAAAAATCAGGGTAGTTAGTGAGGTAAACACCAAGGTAGAGCAGTTGATAGGGAGAAAGGCAGGGGTATATGCAGAAAAAGACAAAGGCAGGAAGGACAGGGATGGGGCAAAAAGGGGTAAAGCCATCCCAAAATGGAGGATAATGAGTACCAATGCCTGTAGTCCAGATAACAAGCTCCCTGAACTGGTGGCCTTGATGGAAGATGGATGCCTGGATATCATGGCAGCCACAGAAACATGGTAACAGAGAACCATGACTGGGATGTCAACATACCATGGTACACAATCTACAGGAGGGACAGGGAGAGTAGAAGAGGAGGAGGAGGAAGAGTAGCTCTCTATGTAAGGGAAGGGATCTAAGCAATGGAAATAAAGGGTAAACAGGGAGGAGAGGAGGCACTGTGGGTCACCCTGGGGACTGGAAATGGCACCACAGTCAGCAGAGGTGTTGTATACAGACCCCCATCTCAGGGGGAAGAAATGGACAAGGAAATAATAGAAGGTATCCTTGGGATGGCAGAGAAAGGGGACGTAGTGCTGATGGGGGATCTGAATATGCCTGATGTTAATTGGAGCACCTTTGCTGCAGCCACATCCAAGAGCAGGGCCATTCTCAGTGCCCTACAGGGGGCATGCCTCAGACAGCTAGTGTTGGAACCCACTTGGGAGGGAGCAATCTTAGACTCGGTACTCTCAAATGGGGACAGTGAGAGGATCTCAGATCTAGAAGTTGGTAGCCATCTGGGAACAAGTGACCACCAAACAGTGTGATTCACGATAAACTCAGCGTAGAGTCAATCCATACAAAAGTGAAGGTACTGGACTTCAGGAGGGCTGATTTTGTCAGAATGGGAGAGTGCCTCAGAAATGCACTAGCAAACAGGCATGAAGGAGGGGTGGAGCAACAATGGGGTAACATCAAAACTGCCATCACAGTGGCAACAAGCCTTTGTGTGAAGCAAATAAACAAATCAAAATGAAAGAAAAAACACCATGGTTCTCAAAATAGGTGGCGGGGAAGGTTAGGGAGAAAAAGATAGCATTCAGGAAGTATAAGGAAACACAGAAGAAGCAGGACAGAGAACTGTACCAGTTAAAGCAGAAGGAGGCAGGGAAGGCAGTCAGAATAGCAAAGGCCCAAATGGAGGAAAAGATAGCCAACTCAGTTAAGAAGGGTGATAAAACCTTTTATAGGTACTGTACATTAGAGAGCAAAGAAATACAATGGGAGGGATACTGAGGCTGAATAAAGAGGAGGGTGGGTGGGCAGAGAGGGACAGTGAAATAGCAGGGATACTGAGTGAATACTTCTGCTCGGTATTCACAAAAGAAGAGGAGGGGAGGTACCTAATCCAGTCAATAAAAGCACTCTGGATGGGGGGGGGGTAGATATCAGTCTTTTCATAGAAGAAAGAGTTCTGAAAGGACTCCTAAAACTGAAGGTGAACGGAGCAATGGGGCCTGATGGGATTCAACCCAGAATTCTAAAAGAACTAAGGGGAGAACTAATAACACCATTGATTACCCTTTTTAACAAATCATGAGAGGATGGTGTGGTACCAGAGGACTGAAGGAGGGTGAATGTGATTCCCCTTCAAAAAAGTGGGAGCAAGACAGAGGTAGAAAACTACAGACCTGTCAAGTTTGACCTCAGTGGTAGGGGAAGTGATGGAATTACTTCTGAAGGAAAGAAAAGTTGAGTACCTAGAGGCCAATGGGGCACAGGACCCAAGGCAGCATGGATTCACAGTGGAAGGTCATGTCAGATGAATCTAATCGATTTCTTTGACTGGGTGACCAAAGTAGTAGACCAGGGAGGGGCTGTGGACTTAGTCTACCTAGACTTTAGCGAGGCATTTGACACAGTCCCGTATAAAAGATTAATAAACAAATTAGCCAGCCTGGGAGTGTTTCCCAGGGTGGTAGCCTGGATAAAACATTAGCTAGACAACAGGATGCAGAGGGTAATAGTAAACAGAGTCCACAGTGAAGAAAGGCGGGTTACTAGTGTGGTACTGCAAGGTTCAGTAGTGGGTCTGGTCCTTTTTAATGTCTTTATAAGTGACATTGCAGAGGGACTGGAAGGATAAGTATGTCGTCTCTTTGCAGATGACACAAAGATCTGCAACAGGGTTGATACACAAGGTGGGGTGGAAAGGATGAGAAGGGACTTGGCAAGGTTGGAGGAATGGTCAAATGTATGGCAGCTTAGATTCAATACAACGAAGCGCAAAGTAATGCACCTGGGAACAAAAACCCAGGAGAAGAATACACAATGGGGGGTGAGATACTGACAACAATAAAAATGGAAAGGGACCTGGGATAGTTATATCAGATGACCTAAATGTGGACAAGCAATGTGAGAAGGCAGTAAGAAGGGCTGGAGGGATACTGGGGTGCACAGGGAGAGGCATCACCAGCAGAAAACATGATGTTGTTATTCCTCTGTACAGACAGTTGGTGAGACCACATCTGGAGTACTGTGTGCAGTTCTGAAGACCCCATCTCTGCAAAGACATAGACAGGGTGGAGGCTGTCCAGAGGAGGGTAACCAAAATAGTGCAGGATCTGCACCAGAAGACATACGAAGAGAGACTAAAGGAGCTTAATATGTATACCCTCGAGGAAAGGAGGGAGAGGGGGGACATGATAGAAACTTTCAAGTACCTCAAGGAAATTAACAAAGTCCAAGAGGGTAGCATCTTTCAGAAAAAGAGATGTGCAAGAACAAGGGGGCACAATTTGAAGATAGAGGGGGACAGCTCAGAGGTAATGTGAGGCAGTATATTTTCATAGAGGGGGTTGTGGATGCATGGAACAGCCTTCCTGAGGAGATTGTGGAGTCAAAAACAGTGGGGTAATTCAAGAATGCATGGGACAGACATAAGGCAATTCTAGTGGGGGGTAGGAGGAAGTAGGCTGTTGGTTAACTAGGATCTGCAGCTATCCATTAGGTAGGGCATTGGGCAGACTAGGTGGGCCAAGCGGTCTTTATCTGCCATCAAATTCTATGTTTCAAACAAATTAGAAAGGCAAAAGCCCAGACAGAGGAAAAGATAGTAGAAGGGGCAAAGAGAGGAGACAAATCATTTTTTAGATACATTAGGGAATGTAGGAAGGCAAAAGGGGAGATAGTAAAGATTGCTACTAAAGAAGGGAAATGCACCAAACATGACCCAGAGAAAGCCAAAATCCTCAACAAATACTTCTGCTTGGTGTTTACCAAAGAGGACCCAGGGGATGGCCCAGCCCTGAAAAAACACAACACCCCAGAACCGGGGTAGACACGAGTCCCTTTACAGAAGCCGAAGTACAGGAGGCGCTAAATAAACTAAAAGCAGACAAAGCCATGGGATCAGATGAGATGTACCCTAGAATCTTTAAGGAACTGGAGGCAGAAGCAGCAGCCCCTCTGGCACTTCTATTCACAAAATCCTTGAAGAGCGGTGTGGTACCCGAAGACTGGAAAAAGGCTATAGTGGTTCCACTTCACAAATCAGGCAGCTGCAAAGAGACTAGTAATGACAGACCCATGAACCTCATGTCTATAATAGAGAAACTAATGGAGATGCTACTCAAACAGAGGATCATAGCATTCCTCGAAACTAGCAGCCAACAAGACCCTAAACAGCACGGTTTCACAGCAAGTCAGTCATGCCAGACAACTCTGCTTGAGTGTTTTGACTATGCTACAAAAATAGTGGACAATGGTGGGGCAGTAGATGTGGTCTACCTAGACTTTAGTAAGGCCTTCGACTCAGTTCCACACAGAAGGCTGGTAAAGAAGCTTGACCACACAGGGGTTGGTCCAGAAGTAGTCAGATGGGTACAAAACTGGTTACAAGGCAGAATCCAGAGGGTACAGGTTAATGGAATGCAATCGACAGAAGGCAGGGTGACCAGCAGGGTGGCCCAGGGCTCAATGCAGGGGCCTCTGCTCTTCAATGTTTTTATAGCAGACATCGCTGAGGGACTGGAAGGGAAGGCATGTCTGTTCACAGATGACACCAAGATGTGTAACAGGGTGGACACCTCAGAAGGAGTTAGCAAGATGGCAACTGATCTCAAGAAACTAGAAGAGTGGTCTGGAGTGTGGCAGCTGAGATTTAATGCCAAAAAGTGGAAGGTAGTGCACATAGGAAAGAAAAATCCTAGAAAGAATTATTACCTAGGAGGCGAAAGACTGGCCGACTCAAACCAGGAATAAGATCTGGGAATCATAATCTCAGACTACTTGAAAGTTAGTAAGCAGTGTGAGAAGGCAACATTGAAGGCCAACAGAATGCTGGGCTGCCCTGTGAGGGGAATCATGAGCAGGAAGAAAGCAGTGATACTACCACTGTATAGATACATAGATAGAGTTGGCAGATAAGGGCCTATGGCCCACCCAGTCTGCCCATTTGAGCTTGTAAATTCAGTTTATGTTTTCCTAGAAGTCTGTTGCCCCTTACCCCTGACCTCCAGAATTCCTTTATGTCTATCCCATGCATTCTTAAATCCCATGATTGTTTCAGCCCCCACCACTTCCTCTGGCAGGGTGTTCCACTTGTCCACCACCCGTTCTGTGAAGAAATTCTTCCTCACGTTTCCTCTGAATCGTCCTCCCTCCAACTTCATCCCATGCCCTCTAGTCCTGGAACATCTTTTTCACTTAAAAATAGTGTGTTCCTGCACCCTGTTCCTCCCTGTAAGATACTTGTATGTCTCTATCATATTCCCTCTCTCCCTCCTCTCCTCCAAGGAGTACATGTTCAGTTCCTTCAACCTGTCCTCATAGGACTTGTGATGCAATCCATGCGCCATCTTTGTTGCCCTCCTCTGAACCTTCTCTACCCTGTCTACATCCTTACGTAGGTAAGGTCTCCAGAACTGTACACTGTACTCCAGGTGGGGCCTCACTAGTGTCTTGTATAGTGAAATATGACCTCCTTTTCCTGCTGGTGATGCCCCTGCCTATGCATCCCAGCATCCTATTTGCTTTACCTGCTGCCTTGTCACACTGTTTCCTACCTTGAGGTCATCAGAGATAACCCCAAGATCCCTTTCCTGCTTGGTGCATGCTATATCCTCACCCCCCAACTGATATATTGTGCCAGGGTTTTTGTGCCCCATATGCATTATCTTGCACTTCTTTGCATTGAATTTCAACTGCCAAACCCCTGCCCATTGTTCAAGTTTCTGCAGGTCCCTTCTCATTCTGTCTACACCCTCTGGTGTGTCTAGTCTGTTACAGAGCTTTGTGTCATCAGCGAACAGTGAAATTCTGCCTTCTAGGTCCTGCGCAATGTCACTGATGAAGATGTTGAATAGGACCGGTCCCAGCACTGATC
The DNA here is from genome assembly GCA_016271365.2 of Neoceratodus forsteri. NCBI lineage: Eukaryota > Metazoa > Chordata > Ceratodontiformes > Ceratodontidae > Neoceratodus > Neoceratodus forsteri. Next base: position 1,747,478,106 of record CM057449.1, read on the forward strand.
CCTGTGGTACCTCACTGGTCACTCTTTCCTCTGTGGAGTGACAGCCATTTACCACCACCCTCTGTGTCCTGCCGCCCAGCCAGTTACCTACCCACCACACTACTGTTCTGCCCACATCCATATTCCCCAGTTTGTGTAATAGTCTTCTATGTGGCACAGTGTCAAAGCTCACTGGTCAGGCCTCACCTGGAATATGGATTCCAGTTCTGGAGGCCTCACCTCAGAAAGGACATTGACCCGGCGGAAACAGTACAGAGAACGGTGACAAAAATAATTCAGGGTCTGCAATACATGTCCTATGAGGAAAGACTTAGGGAACTGAATGTGTACTCCCTGGAGCAGAGAAGAGAGAGAGGGGACATGACTTAAACATTCAAGTACATAAAAGGCAATAACAAGGTACCAGCACAGGAATTTTTTCACTTTGTGAAGGGCTCCAGGACCATGGGACATGACCTCAGGCTGGAAGGAGGGAGGTTCTCTACTAACACCAGGAAGTTTTTCTTCACAGAAAGAGTGGTGGATGCCTGAAACAGCCTGTCCCAAGAGGTTGTGGGGGTCATAAGGAAACACAGAAGGAGCAGGACAGAGAACTGTACCAGTTAAAGCAGAAGGAAGTGGGGAAGGCAGTCAGAATAGCAAAGGCCCAAACCGAGGAAAAGATAGCCTACTCAGTTAAGAAGGGGGATAAAACCTTTTATAGGTACATTAGGGAGCAAAGAAAGACTAAGACAGGGATACTGAGGCTGAATAAAGAGGAAGGTGGTTGGGCAGAGAGTGACAGTTAAAAAGCAGGGATACTGAATGAATACTTCTGTTCAATATTCACAATGGAAAAGCAGGGGGAGATACCTAATCCAGTCAATAGAAGCACTCTGGATGGGGGTTGATATTAGTCCTTTCACAGAGAAGGGTTCTGAAAGAACTCTTAAAACTGAAGGTGGATAAAGCAATGGGGCCTGATGGGATTCAACCCAGAATTCTAAAAGAACTAAGGGAAGAACTAGTAACAGCACTGACTACCCTTTTTAATAAATCATGGGAGGATGGTGTGGTACCTGAGAACTGGAGGAGGGCGGATGTGATTCCCCGTCACAAAAGTGGGAGCAAGACAGAGGTAGAAAACTACAGACCTGCCGGTTTGACCTCAGTGGTAGGGAAAATAATGGAATCACTGCTGAAGAAAAGAATTGTTAAGTACCTAGAGGCCAGTGGGGCACAGGACCCAAGGCAGCATGGATTCACAGCAGGAAGGTCATGTCAGACAAATCTAATTGATTTCTTTGACTGGGTGACCAATGTAGTAGACCAGGGAGGGGCTGTGGACATGGCCTACCTAGACTTTAGCAAGGCATTTGACACAGTCCTGCACAAAACATTAATAAACAAATTAGCCACCCTGGGAGTGGGTCCCAGGGTGGTAGCCTGGGTAAAACACTGGCTGGACAACAGGACACAGTGGGTAATAGTAAATGGAGTCCACAGTGAAGAAAGAAGGGTTACTAGTGGGGTACCGGAGGGTTCAGTACTGGGGCTGGTCCTTTTTAATGTCTTTATAAGGGACATCACAGAGTGACTAGAAGGGAAAGTATGTCTCTTTGCAGATGACACACAGATCTGCAGCAGGGCTGATATGCAAGGTGGGGTGGAAATGATGAAAAGGGACTTGGCAAGGTTGGAGAAATGGTCAAATGTATGGCAGCTTAGATTCAATGGAAATAAGTGAAAAGTAATGCACCTGGGAAATAAAAACCCAGGGGAAGAGTACACAATGGGGGGTGAGATACTGACAACAACAAAAATGGAAAGGGACCTGGGGGTAGTCGTATCAGATGACCTAAAGGTGGGCCAGCAATGTGAGAAGGCAGTAAGGAGGGCTGGGGGGATACTGGGATGCATTGGGAGAGACATCAATAGTAGGAAACAGGAAGTTGTTATCCCTCTGTACAGACAGTTGGTGAGACCACATCTGGAGTACTGTTTACAGTTCTGGAGACCCCATCTCCGCAATGACATAGACAGGGTGGAGGCTGTCCAGAGGAGGGCAACCAAAATGGTGCAGGGTCTGCACCAGATGACATATGAAGAAAGACTAAAGGAGCTTAAGATGTATAGCCTTGAGGAAAGGAGGGAGGGGACATCATAGAAACTTTCAAATACCTCAAGGGAATCAACAAAGTCCAAGAGGTAGCATCTTTCAGAAAAACAGATGTGCAAGAACAAGAGGCACAATCTGAAGATAGAAGGGACGGCTCAGAGGTAATGTGAGGAAGTATTTCTTCACAGAGAGGGTTGTAGATGCATGGAACAGCTTTCCTGAGGAGGTCGTAGAGTCAAAAACAGTGGGGGAATTCAAGAATGCATGAGACAGACATAAGGCAGTTCTAGTGGGGGGTAGGAGGAAGTAGCTGTTGGTTAACTAGGATCTGCAGCTTATCAGTTAGGTAGGGAAACTGGCAGACTAGATGGGACATGTGGTCCTTATCTGCAGTCAAATTCTATGTTTCTATGTCAGCACTGTGTGGGGATTCAAGAATGCATGGGATAGACACACAGGAGGCCTGACTACAAAGGGCAGCTAGAGTGTCAAAAACAGGTCTAAAACAAATGGGCAGACTAGATGGACCTAGCAGTCTCCTTCTGCCGTCAGCTTCTATGTTTCTAAGACCTGACAATCAGAAATTGAAGATATATAAAACTACATCATGTGACATTGGTATTTCAGTTTCTCTAATGTTAGTGGTGCAGAATAACTTGCACATAGGGAAGGGGAAGTTGTTTAACCTGGAAAGGCACACTAAGCAGAAGCTTATTTCCAGGTGTGGCCTGGGAGCACAGGGAAGTTAACTGATTTACTCAGGGTCACAAAATATGTAAGTGGGGGCTGATGGGATTCAAACTTAGGACTCCAGGTTTGCAGCTCAGTGCCCTTATCCACTATGCTATACTGCCTCCTTGCTTGCATATGGCAACTGAGTGCCCCCAAAACACCACATCATGTCCCCTGCATATATACATAAAGTATATACTCATTGCAAAGAACTACATTAATGCAGACATTAAGGTCGAAGAATGTAAAGCACACAAAGAAGGAAAATGAAAAAAGGGTTTGAGCCTCAGGAGCCTTGGCAAATCGCTTGGGTGGTGCTCCTTGGGGTTGCCAACCTTAATTCCCACCCCCTTCCCCCAGACCATAGCCTCCTGTCTGAAGCACAAAGTACAGCTCCAAGCCAGTACCTCCTATGTAATTACTCTTGAAGAAAAAGAAGTATGGCTTGGCATTTGTGGCTAATAGAATCAGTCATAGCTTTCTTCCCATAGTGCACTGGGTGATGCAAGAGATCATGTTTGCTTAGGGGAGGGAGGCGGCAGTAGGCTTGACAACCCCAAGGAACACCACACCACAGATTCATCAAGACTCCTAGGACTCAAAATTCTAATGTTTATATTTGTGTACTTTGTGCGCTTCGCATTCTTCCACCCTAATGTCTGCATTAAAGTATTTTTTTGCAGTACATTTCCCTCCTTTTGTGATAGTGGAATCTTAATCGAATAGTGGAGATATTTCAAACCCTGCAGCACCAACCGTCTAACAAGTGAAAGTCTACAGTGTCATACTACTTGGGGTTGCACCGTTACAGGTTAACATTCTAGCACAGATAAGAGATCTCTTACCTGGTTCCTGTGGAGCCTGGGAAAAAGGGCTCCAGTTGTACCTGTAAAACAAGAACAGCAATTGGGTCACAAAGGATCTGCAGCTCTTTATGAATCATAGTCTGTTAATGTGCCTACAGAATATTGCCGCCAGCATGTTGTCGGTGGAATAATGTCACTTGCTTCTTGTGTGACTTTGGTTTTTTGCCATCTGGCAGTGTTGCCAATCTCCCAGTTGCCCTTCTTGCCATCAGGGTGCAACCCGGAGTTTTTATTTAAATAAATGGAGGTGCGGCGTGCATAGCCTCCTGCAACTGCTGTCGCTCCAACTGCCAGATGGTAGATTGTTGGAGTGCTGACCCTTGTGTCGGCGAAGTGCTGGCACTATAATTTACATCAGCAACTTCGTTGTCACTGCGGCATGGTGGAACCTTTATGAACTTTCTATGACAAACAATGTAGGGCAAACAAAACACAATACCTATCTGGTATGTATGGTCAGTGTCCTCCTACACCTGGTCGATGTCCTGTCGGACCTGGAGACATAAAAGGAAAAATGGGTCAGTATGAAGAATAAAAATACTGATCAGCTGGGTCTGTTGGGAAGGACCTGTAGAGGCTGACAAAAGAAAGGTGTGTGTGTGTGTGTGTGGGGGGGGGACAGGACCAGTACCATACCATCAACCTGGGCTTTAGAATAGACTCTGTCACTCAGGGGCCGTCTTGGGGGATTCAATGTCCCTAGGATGGATCTCTCTTCGGGTGGGGGGCCATGTTGCTCCACCCATTGACCAACACAGGGAAGTGTGAAGACACCAGCTATTATGCTCCATGCACCAATGACAGGGCTCCGGACCACCAAACCAGTAAAGAATCTTGGGGGAGGATTGCCATACCTGGTGAGAGTTTCCGGAAGGGGGGATGGGGATGATGACCTTTCCCCCTCCTGCCTCCCACATGGAGGGAATCTGTGGCAGTACTGAAGATCCAGGTTTAGTCCCTGGGATGGTGGATGATGTTACTAGGTGGCTGGTGGCAGTATGGTACTTCTCGGTGGTGCAGGGCTTTCCGCGACTGGGGCTTAGTGCTGGCAGTTGCTATTTTTCCCCATTTTCATGCCTGCCCACCTCTTCTGACATGGTGTGTAGTCTTGTCAGATATTGACATACACGTCGGCCCAAGTATCTATGAACTTTACACCACTGTTAGGCAGCATTAAACCTGCTAACAGGTTTATAAATTGACTGATCTGAATGGACCCAGGTGACGCTCAGGCCACTGGCATTTTTGCACAGAGGGACCCCCTTGGTAAAGTGAAGAGCTTCAGTGAGCATTTAGTGATGTGTTGCTAAGGTGCAGATGATATAATCCCAGCCAGGTATATGTCACTGATCTTTTTTTTGTATCAAATCCTGTTAAAGGATACACTTTAATAAATAAATAAAAAAACTGGAAAGACAATTCGTGTTTTAATAATAAAATCCATTTTTTTTCTGAGAATAAATAGGACTTTGTGTACCCCCAATCTGTATAGTTCAGTAGCCTGCAGCTCAGATGCTAGCCAGACCTCCATCCTAGAAATGAGACACTAGCCCCCTTCCCTCCACAGGCTCTTCTGACACTTGCCCTCTCCTTCCACAGCACCTGACAGTAGCATGCTTCCCTTACTGCCCCCATTACAGTAGCCCCTTGACTGTACACCCTCCACAGTCCCCAACACTACTCTGGCTCCCTCCATTGCCCCAGACACTAACCCTCTCCCTCCACTTCCCAACACAACCGCGCAGCACACACCCCCTTCCACAACATTCCCTCTGAACACTCCTCTGTCTCTAGGTACCACACTTTTCTGAGCCCATGGCTATCACCTCCCTTCTCGGCCCCCTGACTCCCAGAAACCACACCCCATCCTCCATGGCCATTTGAGAATCAACCAGACCCTTGTTGCACACCTTCCCTGCAAGGTCCCCCTGGACACCACCTCCTTAGACACCTGAGGCACACATACACCCTCCCTGTATACTCTCCCTCCATAGGCCCTGATACTAGCCCTCCCTCCCTGCGCAGCCCCCAGCCCCAGCTGACTCATCTTCCCAAGCCCCAAACACTAGACCCCCTTTCCCCAGACACAACACCCCATGGCCCACCTCCTTCCTCAGCACCAAACACTAACACCACCTCCTTCACTAGGGTCAAAACTGGCACCATCCCACTAGCCAAATGCTGGAAGATTTTGTATCTAACTAGTAAGATTTTCCTTTAGCTAACCCTGCAGGCTTGTACTGGGAAGGTAGCACTTCAGTAAGTACACCAGCTAGGCCAGTGGAAAATTCTGTGGGGATTTTCCCAGAAAATAGCCCTGCTGGATGGTGGCTACAAAACTTCATTTTGACCCCTAAATTAAATATGACTTACCTGCTCTGTCTGAGTCGCAGTGTCTACATTTGGGTTGTCTTGGGTTTGGGTTATTCTGGTAGGACCTAAAAGGAAATCACAGAGAAGGTTGCAGAGACCCAAAGGATCAGAGGTCCCTGAGGAGAGATTAGGGATCAGAATTAAACAAGATGAGATACTTATCTGAAAGGTATATAGCTAATGTCTGTCCAGACCTGTTGAAATATAGGTAAAAATAGGTAAGTACAGGAACTTACAGTATAATAGCCTGAGTAGAGCTAGGGAGCAGAGAGATACAAAAGGTATAATACAGCATAGAAGTAAAGAAAGTGGAGTTTTAGTGGAAAAGCTAGAGTTAAAGAGCAACTCTCTATTATAATTAAAAGCTTAAAAACACTAGATTTACACCAGTTGTGTTTTAACATTATTGTTTTTTTTTTTTTAAGTTCCCATGCTGTTGGTTTACTAAATATTAGGTAATGCAGCATTTATTTCATTAAGCCTTTCAAAATGTATCTGACTCTCCTCTAACCTCACAACTGCTGTTTGTGACTTCGGTCTGTCATGGTGAACACTATGATGTCATAAACAAAGATATTGTGAGGTTAACAGGGGAGAGGCAAATGTTTTCAAATGTTTTCTATACAGACTTTTCAGATGAACTACCAAGATGTGCTGTAAATCTTGGAAAGGAAAATGAAAAAATGTATTCTCTAGTAAATTGTAACAGCTGAAACATCTTATTTATGAAAGCACATGCTGAAGTGCAGAGTTGCTTTTTAACAACAAAGTAAGAGAAACGGAGATATAGTGATAGACGATAAAACAAAACAAAAAATAGTCAGGAAACAGGAACTGCTTTCCCCATGCCCCGATACAGTAGCTGTGCTTTCCTAGACTCCCAACATAGATGTTGTTGTCCCGATGCCTCAATAGAGGAGTCGCACTCCTCCAGTCTCCCAGCACAGGAGCTGCTGTCCCCAAGCCTCATCACAGGAGCTTTGGTCCCCAGTCCAGGGCCAATGATTTTCTGTCTTTAATAGAAAACTCTGATATAAAACAGAATTTGTCATCATTTCTAAACCAGCACTTTGGAGTAAATTTTTTTATGAGAACCCTTAATTTGTACCAGCTTTTATGACAAACCCCTCCATTTTGAACCAGATTTTTGTACAAAACATGCAGATATGCCCCCAGTTTTGGGTAAAAAATGGATTTTAAGATTTTGCCAAATGGAATTGGCCATTTTTGAAAACAGAAAACCATTGGCTTTACCAGTCTCCTAACACATGAGCTGCTGTTCCCATGCCCCAAAACAGGAGCTGCACTCTACTAGTCTCCAAACACAGTTGTACTCTCCCGGTCTCCAGACATAGGAGCTGCAGTCTCCACCATAAGGCAGGAGCTGCAATCCCCCCCCACCCTCCAGACACAGCAGCTGTGCTCCCCCAGTCTCCCAACACAGTTGTGCTCTCGCAGTCTCCAGACACAGGAGCTGCAGTCCCTGCCCTGATGCAGAAGCTGTGCTCTGCTTCCAACCCCCAACACAGAAGCTGCGCTTCACACCAACACAGGAACTGTGCTGCACCACAACTTCCAACACAGGAGCTGTGCTCTACCCCCACCCACCAGCACAGGAGCTGTGCTCCACCCCCACTCCCAACACAGGAGCTGTGCACTTCCCCCACCCACAGCACAGGAACTACACTCCACCCCCACTCTCAACACAGGAGCTGTACTCCCCCAGCTCCCAATACAGAAGCTGTGCTCTCCTGGCCTCAATACATTTTCTGTGCTGTCCTGGTCCCCAACGCCCTGGAGCTGTGCTCCCCTGCCTTACTCAGACAGGAGCTGGGCTTCCCCCCAGATGGTAGCTGTGCCCCCCCAGACAGGAGCTGTGTACCCCCCACACACACACAGACAGGAAATGTGCTCCCCCAACACACTTATAGGAGCTGTGCCTCCCCTCACCCACACACACACACACATAGAAGCTATTTCCCCCAACTTACACACACACACACAAACACAAGCTGGGCTTTCCCCCCACCCACACACACATAGGAACTGTGCTTCCCCCCACACACACAAACACAGGAACTGCACTCCATTGCCCAGCTGGCTTGGCTTCCTCTCCCTGCTCATGCATCTCGTCCTACTCAAGAATGGAGAATGACTGGCCTGCTTACCAAGCAGGCTGCCCACCTGTCCATCAGTCCACTGAACAAACCAACATGCCACCAATCTACCAACCTTCGTGCTGCTGATTTCACTGTACCCTTCCATTCTCCAAGTCCAAAATGGCCAAGCAAAATAATGGTGATAAGGATAGTCACTGTTAACATTCACGCTCAAACAATTGACTTGACCTTTTGTGAGCTTCCTGGCATAGTCCTGCCCTTCACTGGCTGTTCCTGGGAAGGGAAGCTTATCAATCACCCCTATACCAGACAGCTGACAACACAGAGATCCATTGCTCAATGGAAGTTCGTGATCATGTGGCGGTGGATGTGTTGTGCCCAGAAATTGCATCTGGCAATTCAGGGGACAGAAAATAAAAGTCCATTACACCTTACTTCTGAAAAACAAACGAAAAAGTCTCTAGCATCCACTGGCAAACACCATTCTCATCCAATTCTATGTAAACTAAGTCTCTGGCATCCAGTGGCATCCCATATTAAAACAAACTCTGGTCAGAGCTAATACAGCTGCTCAGTATGGTGAGAGTAAGGCAAGAGCAAGTAAAAGAATACTCGTAGCGGAGTCTGCTGTTTCCATGATGGCAGGTCCAACAGAACTGTGCATGCACAAATATCAGTTTGAGTTGGCGCCGCTATCTTGGGTATGGCCAGTGGTGTAGCAACTTCCCACAGGGCCTGGATTCAAGGGTATGTTTTAGGGCCCCCACCTGGGCTCCCCAACCTCTCTGGGCCCCCACCCCCTCCCTGGGCCCTACTCCTCCCTGGGCCCCCTCCTGTTTTGAGGAATGACTGCTGGCCTTATGGTTAGAAACAAATTTTCAAGCCAGAACCTGTCTAGCAGGTAGCAGGATCATGGGATGGGAATGAGATGCACGGCTGAAAAAAGGACATGCATTCTAAGGCTCAGCTCTTGAGAACTTTACTTTAGCATGGAATATTTTATTTATCTGTTTAATTAATGAGTTAATTAAAATTGCAACTTTTGACCAGGAGAGGAACACTGCACAGACTACAGCTGCATTCTGTGGTCACCTTCTGCCCAGATTTTGTCAGGGCAATCCTGGTTTTGGTTTGGAGAACTGTCCCCCCCCCCACCCTTCCAAAAAACAGAAATGGTTATGGTGCAAAATGTCCTGACTCCTGATCAGGGTAGGGATGGAGAGATGAGATCTGTCACATACAATACCAAGAAGAGACCAACACCCTTTACATTTAGTGAGTGAGCCCTGCCCTCATGCCTTGTTAAGAAAACAAAAGAAAAATGAGGCACAACAGGGTATAATCCAGAGCTGTCCATCCCCCGCCCCTTTGGCCTCATGCCTTGCTTAGATTCAGAAACTAAAATAAAAGCAAGGCACACAGGGCAGATCATCATTATCCACTGAGTTGTTCTTGTCCCCCCCCCCTTACAGATTCTCAGAAAATAAAAGAAAAATGAGGCATACACAAGGCAGATCATCACCATCCACAGTTGTCCCCCAGGGCCCCCTCCCTCTTAACTACCCCCGAGACTCTCAGTCAGAGTAACACTACTCGCCCACGCCCTGGCTAAGCAGGATGCAGGCTTGGTCGGCTCCTCGGCAGGCACCCATCGGTGCGGCAGCTTGGTCCTCCTCCACACATAGCAGGACAGGTCACAGAAGGAGCTCAGGGTGGAGAGAATTGACCGAATTTTAATTTTTTCTCAAATTTCATTCATTTACCCCTAACCCAGGCCAGTACAACATAACCCTTAACCTTGCTGCCCTGCTACGACCGTCCATCACCACCTTGTCTCTCTCTCTCTCTCTCTCTCTGTGCTTGCCTCTCTCACTCACTGAGTCACTCACAGCAGGTGGCAGGCCAGGCTGCTACTCTCACTCTGTCACGATCCACCTCGACCTCACCTCAGCTCAATCAAACAAGCTCCCAACAACACAACTCCTGTCTCCACCTCTCCATCTCTCCTAGTCTCCTTCTGCTACAGTAAGTAGTTTAAACTACTGTAAGTATTTTATTTTTATTATTTTGACTCTTACTTTCTCCACCGTTCAGTACGTCTCGCCTCCACACACTGCAACTGTGAACTACTGCTGCGTGCAAGGCGCGCAATTTCTTCTCAGGCATGCACACACTTGCTTCCTCCTCTTTCTTGTACCACATGACTACTCCACTCTCTCCGTGCTAGAGTTATGTGGTACAGTAGTCCCTGCTACCTTTATGTCACCCCTAGCAACCGCCCCCTCCCCCACTCAGAGGCAGACAAGGCTGAAGGCTCCTGAGAGAAAAAAGGCAGAATAAATAAAAAGAAAAAACGGCCGCACTAGCGCGACACGAGCAAACAAATTCCGACCTAGGTCCCCTAAAACACTCAGGGTCCGGGTGCGACTGCACCCCCTGCACCATTCTAGCTACGCCCCTGGGTACAGCGCCTGTCACTTCAGCAGTTGCAGAATAAAAAGTAGAACCCTTCGAAGGTGGTGTGCTTATGCAGCCCATGGAGGGGAAGGGCCACATAAATAGTAGTAGTGGACGTTCACCAAAGCACTGTGGAAGCACACCAACAGCGATCCAGTCCCTTGCTTCCACAGTCCTCTTCTAAAGCTACTGATGGCATAAAGTCTGTGGAGCTCCACCCATGCAGCTGTAAAAAGTAGTCTTTGCTGTCCAGTGGTGCCTCATATCCCTCTTGGTGATATCCATGGGTTCTGTCACCCTATCAAAAGCAACAAGTGGAGCCCTCCAATGTACCTCTTTGACCAGCCGCCATTTAATGTGGGACTTTCTCACAAACAGTGATTACAGAAATACATGCAGCACACTTCCTTTTTCACACAATGAGCCTAGCAGAATAGATTCATAGATTCATAGATATGTGTCAGTAGAAAAGGACCATCTTGGCCCATCGAGCCTGCCCATTCCCCCCCCCTCTTTACTTGTATGTATTTTTGTAATTGCTGTTTGCAATAATGGCCCATATTATACAATGATGGACCATATCTCTCAACTTTTTGTCACTGGAATGAAGAACACAGACACTCTGCATTCCCTCTCCCTGTGACTTGCACATACCCCAGATGGGGAAAGGGGGTGTTCCAAGGATGTTGCTCATCGAGGGAGGCTGGTTGATGGGCTGACAGTGGTCCTGGTTCATGAAGGGTGGTCATGCGGAGGGGGGGCCCAGCTGCAGGGAGGGTGGTAGACTGGGGGGATGCAGATTCGAGAGTTGCTGAGGTACCAAGCTTCGGATGAGATGTTAAACTGAGGTCCCATCTGCCCATCTCTGGTCACTGTCCAGCAGGGGTTCAGATACTTTTTTTTTTTGGGGTGGAAGTCAAATATTTCCATGGGTTGAAATCTGGAAGTCATTCCAGTTTTGCTGTATTCAACATACTTCCAGGTGGCAACTTTTTGAAGTCTAAATAATTTCAGTCCACAATGTTTGGAAGTCAGATTCAGATTCTCCTTTATTGAACGACAATTAGTCATGACAAATTACAGCATACAAAGGCCTAGAAAACATATTATTAGTCTGATTAAAAGCACAATCATATATTTAAATATTGATAAAGCTATTAAAACCTAGAGAGTACGCAATTAATCAGCCCTCTTAAACAGATCTAGATTAGATTCTAACAAGTACAGAATGTCCAAATAATTAAGATTAGGATTTGAGATATTGGAGCTATGGAAGAGAGGATGTTGATTTCAAGTTCCTTAGAGACTGTAAAAGATGATGCAGAACTGCCAGGTCATTTGAATTGTATAATATGGAAATTATGTCATCAGATCAAGACCTAAGATTTGCAAGAACGGGGCCAAGTCAAAAATCTATTTGGTATTTGAAAAGAGGGCACAACAAAGTTACATGTTTCAAATTATCCTCAGTTCCACTTCCACATTTACAAAAAGGAGAGCTGTATCCAGGCCATTTTTGCTTACAGAAAATGTCATTTGCGCCATACAGTTCCATCCTATATCAAGTAAGAACTCTACAGTCATTAGGATTGAATATCAGTTTTAAATTTGGTTGGCCGTATAGCCTAGAGGTTAGAGTAACGAGCTGTGAATGAGCTTGGTACATCCAGCAGCCCTGGGTTTGAGTCTCACAACCTCCACTTGTATACTGTGTGACTAAGCAAATCACTTAACCTCCAGTGCTCCTGGGTTGCCCCTGAAAATAGGCACTTGTACCTAGTGGACCTTACCTGGTTATTAAAAAAATAAGGCTCTAAAACATGATGACATTTTACAGTATACCAAATGAAGCACTTTAGTGATGAAACTCTAGCAAGATCCTGAGACATAGCAACATCTCGTATTCTAGTCTAGTATTATAGTGATAATTTCCTTTTTAGGGTGGATATATATTTCATGTAATAGATAGCCTAGGCCGAGTGGTAAAAGTTGTACTTTAATTAACTTAACTGTGGGGCATATAAAGCCATTATGAGTATAATTAGGTTGTTCATCTAAGAGCATTCTGGATAAACGTGATTCAGGGATGCAAAAAAGACCTAATGAGAAATTAGGGCTTCTTTCTTTGATTAGAGAGGATAAAAACATTGTTCTAGTTCTGCTCTAGCTACATCTGTGGGTGCAGAGTTGGGTATGCCTAGAATATAGCTTAGTGTAACACCCCTTTAGCCCCCGGTTTTTGTCTAGGAGTCCTGATGGTAACCAGGGGGGAAGGGTGGAACAAACTGAAAATCTTCCCGGGAAAGTTCAGCCAGCAGATCACATGAAAAACAAGGCTTTACCTTGATTGCAGTTCTAGCAGCATGGCACAAATTAGGAAACACTTCCACAGTCCTCAATTTAGCCTGCTGCAACTTCAGGCCAGGCCAGGGAGGGTGAGGCTGGAAATGACTTCTTGGGAAGAAGTGATCAGTTAGTAAATTCAATACTCCCAGCAGCACATGACGTGAAAACACAAAAAGAAATGTAATTGTTTCTCAATTAAAAAAAAAATTAATAAACAACAAAATTTGGTGCACAACTCCACGGAGCCAGGAGACAGATCAGGTGTAGGGCATGAAATAAGAGGTACTAAACAGTACCATGCTGATGCAAGTGCTTAAAACAGGCCTGAAACTATCAGACTTGGTGCAGACTCCACGCAATTACCCAGAGCTGAAACGAAGTTCTGGACCTTAGAGGGTACGAAAATGTGTCCACAACCAATACCTGGGAAGTGCCTTACTCTCTGCCCTGGAATAACTAATACCAGGGATGCGGCCTTAAACCCATATCATGGCCATCCTGAAAAACCTTGCCCGAAAACCAACCAGTTCGTTACCCTCTTCCCCACGAGTACAGATGCCAGACTTGAACCTCAGCATGAGAGACACAGCTCCATCCTTTCTGTCACTCTTGCAAGCATTCCTTTAATGGATCTAACATATGCCCTGCCCCAGACACGGCACAGCAGGCCTGATAACGTGAATCCCAGAATGCCACCACCTAGCTCTTTATTTATTTTATTTAGTTTTTGTTGACCAGGTAAGTGCAATAGACAAATCCTGCTTAGTTTCAGGCATGACCCGGGGGAGGGGGATACAGATGAATGCCAACTGACTTTGAACCAGATTAAGCTGTTGGTGGTATATTTTTAGTGAATGAGGGAAATTTTGCCAGGACACCGGGGAAATTCCCCTACTGCATTGCTGGCAGTAGGGGGCAAGTGGCTAAGTCGAGTCATTGTTGGCTTAGCTCCAGTGGAAGACGGTCAGAATGGAGCTCGGGGAGCAGTTTCCCTGCATTGGTGACTCTAATAATCCTAAAGAAGAGCTTGGCAATTGACTTATGAATGCTAACATCGAGGAAGGTGAAATTTTTGTCTCAACGGAAGATTTGTCGGTGAATGACAACCCTTTGGTAGCCGTGGCTACTACGGAAGTTTCTGAGAGGCAACAGGCAATGTTGGAAAAGAAATTGTCCGAACTTGCTCAGGAACATGAGCGGGTGAAAATACTTTTGGATGCTTATGATAAAAAACACTCACCCAAGGTTGCGGTGTCTGTTGCGAGCAAATTACGGGAGCCGGACACTCAATATACACCAGGAATGATCCCAGAACCAGGTGAGGTGGCTGTTGCTTCTGTGCAGGACCCTAATTCCGAGTGTTTGGCTGGCATAAATGAAAATGTTGTAATTCAGTGCTGAGAGCCAGAATCAGGAGGCTGCAATTGCTCCCGAGGTGTCTCCGGTTGTTATGGAAACCTGTGTAAACCCAGAAGTGCCTGAGGTGGTGTCTGACTGCTCTGTTGGTAGTACACAGGGGAGGACGCTGTCGAAAGACTCGGGATTTGTGTTTAAGCCCCTTTCTACTAGTGCCTTTGGGGAGCCTCAGCTGCCCGAGGTAAGCTGTATATTTCAAACGGACCCTTCTACTCAGGCTGGTGTGTCCGAATTTTCATTTTTAAAATGAGTGGCTGCCCATGGTGATACAGTGGGTGTGGAAGGGAAAGAAAGACAAGCAGCTGTATTTTCTGCTAAAAGACACTTGGGGATTCAACTTGAGAAGCAGGTTGTATTGGAGGCACCAAAAAATGACTCTGTATCTACAATTGTACAGGATGTTCCTATAGTACAGCCTTTATCTGAAGACAATTGGACCCCTCAGACTGCTTTAAATGTGGCTGGTTGGTCCTTTAATAATGGCTCCTGGTGTCCTACACCTGACTGGGACCCTAAGTTAAATTTTTCGCAGAATGAGCCTTCATGGCGTCCAAACATTTCTGCATTACCTACTGCAATAGAGACAACGGAGGCAGTAAACAAGGAGCAAGAGTCCTCCCAGGAACAGGTTCAGAATCACCCTTCTGAGGTTTTGATTGACCTAAATACTGAACAAAATATTAATGAAACAAAAAATGTTGAAACAAGTAAACCATTACTGTCTGAGTTATTTTCCAAAATAAAAAAAGAAGCAGCCCCAAGAAGGAATGCAGTCAGGTTGCGGTATAAGGGAGGTCTAGAAGTTAGACCCGATAGGCATTATGTTGGGAAATGTCTGTTAAAAGACTCTTTGCATTTTTCTCCATGGGAGGTTTTTGCTTTTATTAACATCTCTGGTGAGGATAATTTTGATGTAAGCTTTCACTCTGCCTATGCCCTAGATTTATTCTGGGAACGTTACAATCAGGTTAAATTCTCCCCCCTGTGGACCCCGTTTCTGGTAATTCCTCTGGCTAAACCATTAGTTAAGTTTGTCACTATCATGTTCAGAAATGAAGGTGTACATATTGATGATATATTGTATTGGTTATCTCAAAAATGTGATGTTTTGAGTTCTCCGGAAGCCATTTTAGATGACCAACAGTTTTGGACAGGGGGCTGGAGATTTAAGGTAGAGCTTAGACAGTCAGATGCTGGGATCTTACATATTCCAAACTCTTTTTTGTTGGGTCGGGATAGAGGGGTTTGTTTTTATGCTGGGCAACCAAGGGCATGCTATAAATGTGGCTCTTGGACGCATTTATCTAGTTCATGTGACAAGTCCCGATGTGATAATTGTGGAGAGACTGGTCATATAGCTTTTCAATGTATGAATCACACAAAATGTGATCTCTGCGACAACACAGGACATGTTTTTTCAGAATGTGTGTGGGCTGCGAGAAATAAAGCATCTATTAGCAGTCCTGATCTCTTCATACAAAAAGCCCAAGATTTAGCCTCAGGGGTGGTTCTAGAAAATCAAGTTTCTGGTGGTGAAATAGATGTCCTTGATTCGCAGCCTCTGATTACGGATTCTGATGTTCCTTTGAAGGAAGCTTCAGTGGATAATTTACCTATGTCATCTCCAGTTTGTTATACTGAACAACAGGAGAATTGTCCCAAAGAGGTGGTCTCTGTGGTACTACCTCAGGTGAGAAGGTCCTCCAGGAATTTAAAACCTCCTTTAGTGGCCCATTCTACTGTGGACATGGAGACCAGTAATCCCTTTGAGGTATTATCATCTCAATGGGGAGATTCAGTAATGGAGTGTCAAGATCTGGATTCTCAACCCCTCCGGGATAGCCTCCCTTCCCCTTACGTGGTTCAGGAAGGTTATAAAAGTAAAAAGAAAAAAAGACGGAAAAAAGATAGTTAACTACCTAATGTTTACAACTGGCTTGCTTTAATTTTGGTTTGGTAAATGTCCATAGTTTGTTAAACTTTAAAAAAAGACAGGTTGTGTTTGACTATGTGCATAACAATCTTTTGGACATTTGTTTGTTACAGGAAACCTGGGTATATACTATTAATCAGGTCAGGAGTTTTCAAAAAGAATGGTGCTGGGGTCCTTCATATTGGTCCTTTGGACAGCAATCTGCTGATGGTTTGGGTTTTCCTTTTAACTCTTACACATTTTCCTTGATAAAATTGATGGATTTGATTCCTGGGAGGCTGATGATTTTAGATGGGGTGTGGAGATCTATGACTTGTAGATTTATTAATGTATACTGTTCCCAAGTAAAGGCTGAAAGGGTGGCACTATTTCAAATGATAAAACCTTTTTTAATAACCTCATTTGAAATTTTCCTTTGTGGTGACTTTAATTGTGAGCTGAACCCAAGTGGGAAAATTTCAAAGGATTTTAAAAAACAAAAATTATACTGTGATACCCAGGCATTTAGATCACTAATACAATCATCTGGGCTGGTTTCGGCCAGTGCTCACCAGCAGGGGGGCCCTAAATTTACCTATCATAAAAAAACATATACTTCAGTTATAGATTATATTTTTTTATCACAAAACTTATCCTTTTCTTTCTATACAATTCCAGTGGCCTTTTCGGACCATTTATTACTTAAATGCAAATTTTCTTCTGGTCCTTTCCCTCAGTGGGAAAAATCCCAGTGGAAGCTGAGCGCTGCTTTATTGCAGTCTCCTAGAGTGCTTAAAAAAATTTGTACTTTACTTTTGGCAAGGTTGTCAGTTTCCTTTTTCTATGAAGATATAGGACAATGGTGGTGGGATACGAAAAATGATTTGTGTAAATTATTACAGAATCAAGGGAAGTCCGAAAAAAATTCTAGATTTCTTAGCTATTTAGCACTAAGACAACAATTGTATTACTTGTTCTCTGTGGCCAATACTTCCAAATTTGATTATTCTTTACAGATTCAAACATTAAAATGGAAAATGCAACTGGTGCAATATGACAGAGCAAAAACTTCCCAAGTTCTTCTTCAATATGGTTTAAAAAAACAGCCTCATGGTGATCCCTTTGAAGCTTTTAAAAAGTACAGATCCAATACCTCTTAACTGCATTAATAAATCAATAGGGTCATTTGGTGGAAGATACGGAGGGCCTACAAAGGATTGTTAAAAAAATTTTTTGTCGCATGCACCTGCAGTACCCCCTAGTGTAGAGGAAATAATGCAATTTCTGACTTCCATAAAAATACCAGATTCTCTCTTTAAAAATCTTTGTTATCTGGACATATTACAAGATTAGAAATAGTGGAAGCCATTAAATCCCAAAAGTCAGGTATTTCACCTGGACAGGATGGCTTGACTTCAGAGCTCTATAACGCTTTTCCTTATGAGTTTTCTCAGTGTTTAGATTTAGTTTTTAATTTTTTCTTAACCAGGGTAGTCTTTCCTGTTTGGTTCTCTGAAGGACTAGTGATCTTTCTTTATAAATCAGGGACGCCAACACTAATTGAAAATTGGAGACCAATTATGCTTTTAAATATGGATTATAAACTCTTTATGGGAATTTTGAACAATAGACTGAAACACTATGCAGTCACAGTCCCCTTCCCTTATCAATTCTGTGGACTATCAGGAAGGAAAATCCAGCATGCCCATATGATCCTTTGTGATCTAATTGAATATGCTGGTCTGAAAAGAAAATGGGGATGCATTGTTTCAGTAGACCAAAAAAAAGCCTTCGACAGGGTATATCACCCATTTTTATTTCTGACCTTAAGGCATTATGGTGTTCCTGCTGTAATTGTTAGTTGGATATAATCACTTTATGCAGGGGCTGTTGTTCACCCGATTGTGAAAGGCATGTGTGGTGAAGGGTTTCATGTGCCTAGCAGGGTACGTCAAGGATGCCCCTTGAGCCCTCTATTATATTCTTTTATAATTGATACTTTACTTCAATCTGTATCACAAATTCCCAAATGGGAAGGTGTGTTGGGCCCTCCCTTGTTAAAGAGCTATACATTCAAGCTTTCACGGATGACTTATGTATTTTTTCTAATGTTGAACACGTAACTATGTTTTGGATTTCATGACATATTACTCTAAGGTGTCTAATTCAAAAATTCAAGAACAAAAAAGTCAGGGATTATTTATAGGGAGGGGGGAGATATCTGATAGGATTATAAAAGGACTTAAAATTTCGTCAGATCCAATAAAAATATTAGGCTTGTTGTATGGGCCACATAATTTACCTGAATTAAACTGGGAAACTGCGTTAACTAAAATTGAAGGAAAGATTAATATATGGAAAAGGTGGAAATTGTCTAAACTGAAAAGGGTACAGATATTAAAACAATTTGTTATCCCCTGTTTATTGTATACGGCGATGATATTTCCCTTACCTATGAATTTAGAAACACGTATTTATAGTTTATTTTTTCAATTATTTTGGGGTAATAGGCTGAATCCAATAAAACGGCAATATGCATATCTTGAGAAAAATAAAGGTGGTCTTGGGATGGTGGATCCGGTAATTTTCTTTCACACATTGTTTATATCTCAAAACATCTGTTTAGGATTAACTATGATTATGACCTTACATGGGTATTTATTAAAACAAGTTTTGGTCCATTATTATTTAGCTTGGCAGAATTTACCTCCAAAGCCTGTTAAAACATTGAATCTACCACCTTATTTTTTGTCAGTTGCAAAAAAACTTTTTAAGTGGGGTCTTTCAGTTCAAATGGTTAAAGATAGCACTGGGCCTCAATTGTATAAAATAGTGATGGCATTAATCTATCACAATGAGCCAGTCTTTAAAAACTGCCCCACGTCCCATGTAAAGGTGGCTTTTAAGAGATTAAACAATTCTAGGTTACCTGAATATATGTGAGAATTTGTTTGGCTAACTTTATATGGTCGATTAAATGTAAGAGGGAATGCAAAGCATAAAGTCTTGACTGAGAGATATTGTCCTTATCTGGAATGTATTGCACAGGAGGAGACGATGGAACATTTTTTATGTTTTTGTTCCTATGCTAAATCTTTGTGGAAATTCCTGGCCAACAAATGGAAAATGTTATGGTTATTGCTTTGAATTATAGCACATTGATTTTAGGTATTAATTTTCAGTTGGGTGGGGTATATGATAGTGAGGCGTGGCAACTTTTTGTTGCTGTTTAACTTATTATTTATGGCAAGCTCGGTGCCAGTGGGTATTATATCAAAAGGATGTCTTATGAGGCAGTTAGTTTATTAATACAAGGGCTATGGAAAAATTTATCTTAAAGACTGTGAAAGGCCCACTGCTTGGAAAGTGACTAGCTGGTGGAAGGGATTTACAATGTTTATTAAATATAAATAGTATGTTCCTGACTGTTTTGGGTTGGTTATGGTAGGTGCATATAGGGGTGAAGTGTACTTTGAAACTACTTTTACTTCTGGAAAGGATTTGCTACTGTGTGAAGTTCTCTCTTTTGTATTGTCCTGATATTGTAAAATTCGTAATAATTATTTGTTCGTTTTTTTTCTCTGCACTGTGATTTTGGTGATTTAACACTGTATTGTAGTTGTTTATGATTTCCGTTTTGTTATTATTTGATGTTATTTAAATAAAAAATTCCCCTACTCTTTGGAGGCACAGGGTGCTGTGTGGCTGAGTAGCATTACTGCTCAGTGGCACTTAGAGCTTTGACTGAGGAGGACGTGTGGGAGGCTAATGAGTGGGTCTCCTTCTTGGCTCCCTTGGAAATTTAAGAATGGAGACCAGCACTGAGGAATCGCGGAGAGAAGAGGCAAGAGTATCAAAGGAGGTAAAAGAAAATGCAGAGGACTCACCTGGGGACGTGGTTTCCCAAGTCCAGAAACAGCAACAAGGAAACAAGTTTGAGGAGTATGATATGGAGCATGTTTTACAATCCCAAGTTGAGGAAGCGGAATGCTGCTATCAAGTGGCGAGGATGCATTTACAGGAGGCACAAGAGTGTAGGAAGGATTTGACGGTGGAACAGAAAACGGAAGCACAGGCTGTAAACATGGAGACAGATGGAGATGAAGGAGAGAAGGCAAGTGAGGAGAGGGTGAGTCGAGATGGTGTTTTTGTACAAACGGAGTATGCAGGCAATAAGGGGCAGAATCGAGAGACAGGGAGAGATGGAACTTTGGAGCAGCAAACAGGAACTCCGGGGGTAGAGAAGAGGGAACTGGACAAAATGACTGAGCAAATGGCAGACACAGGTAGTGTTCCTGCTGATTCTAACCAGATTGTGTTACCAGTTGTAACTTTCACGATTGGGTCCTCTGTAGGAGGTTCAAAGAGAACTGTAAAAGAAGGGGGGAAAAAGCAGAAAGCCACAGAGCCGAGTGGTGGATGGGCCCAGGCAGGGGCAAGATCGACTGCAAGTAGGAAAAGACCCAGATAACTGGGTAGAAACTGCCTTGCAAGCTGCAGGATGGGTGAAAAGCCCCACAGGGAATGGGTGGGATGCAAATCTCAGTAAAGAGTATTTTTCTATAAATTCTGGAAATTTAGAAGATCCCCCCCCTTCACCCCCCTTCCTGGGGTTACAGTACCTCCCTCATTACCCCCGGGGCAGCTCTCCCCTGTAGAAGAAGAAATGTTTTCACAACAAGATGACCCTCATCCTTTGTTACAGAAAATTAGAGAGCAAGAATCAGAAGGTACACAAAACTTGCTAGAGGGAACTGAGCAAGGAGAAGAGGTGGTGCACCAGGGAGCCACTTCTATGGATGCTTCAGAGCATGATTCTCTGGTGGCAAACTCTGACAAAGTATGGCATGGGAAGGTGACAGAACATTTATTTCCAGCTGATAAAGCCCCTTTGCTGGAACCTGCAGAAAGACAAAATGCTGTACGATTAAAATATAGGGGTGATGTAGATGCACTTCCAGACAAGAAATTTGTAGGTAGAGTCTTGTTGAAAGACAGCATGAAGTTTTATGCTTATGAGATATATGCCTTAATACATGTGCCAGGGGATGTGATATTTGATGTTAGCTTTAAACATCCAGCAGGGCTAGAAAGATTTTGGAAACAATACCGGCTAATGAAACTTTCACCTTTATGGAGGCCTTTTTTGGAGATACCGCTAACAAAACCCCTAGCTAAAAAAATTAAGGTTCTTTTTCGTAATGAAGGGGTAAATGTTGTGGCTATCACATACTGGTTACAACAGCACTGTACTATTAAAGGTTTTCCTGAACCTATTTTAGACAAAGAACAGTTGTGGATGGGGGTGGGGATGGAAATATCAAGTAGTATTGAAGTTAGTGAATGGTCAAACTAATCATTTACCAAATAGTTTTTTTCTGGGCAGGGATGGGGGGTGATTTTCTATGCTGGGCAACCGAGGGCTTGTTTTAAATGTGGAGATGTGGGTCACCTAAGTAATGTATGTGATAAACAAAAATGTGGATTGTGTGGGGATTTAGGGCATGTAGGGGCTCATTGTCGGCAACCATTAAAATGCAACCTATGTGAGGAACAGGGGCACTCCTTTTGTACCTGCTCATGGGCCTCCCACAACAATGTAGACAGTTCGGTTAGAGCAGAGCAAGATATATATGTAGCTACAGCACAAAAAGAAAAAATGAGGATGGTTGATTTGTTGACAAAGGTTCCTATTGGAACTCCATTACCACAAAGGGTTCCAAGGAAGACGGGGGAGGCTGTGACTAAGGAAAAAGTAGGAGAAAAGGATATGGAGGGAAAAATCCAAAATGGTATACAAGATGGAGGTGGGGATTTGGGAATAGAGGAGGAGGTAGAAATAATACAGGAGACAGATCAGGTAGCAGATATGGGAGAAGAAGGTATTTCTATGCCCCCCGGTACAGTTAGAAACAGATTTTCAGAGGGTGACTAGATCCAAGGCAGGAAAGTTACTAACAGCTGCCTCAATACAAATGAAAAAGATGGAGGAAGTAGCAGTACAGAATTTGTATGCTTTACTGTTTGAGGAAGGGATGGAGGAGGATGACTGAGAATCAGATCTTTCCTCAGTGGCTTCCTCACAAGCAAATGGAGTTTCAGAGTCTGGCCCCCCAGAAAAACTGAAAACTAGGAAAAGGAAAAAGAAAAAATGAGTAATAGTGATATTTTCTAAATTTTTTTTATAAGGTGCCTATGGCTATTTCTTTCTTTACAGTTAATGTTAATAGTATAAAGGCCTATGAAAGGAGGCAGAGCACCTTTTTGAGTCTCAGCATAGGGGGTGGGCAAGTTATTTTGCTAAAAGATACTTGACTACATTCTTTAGCTGAAGTATGAATTGCACAGAAAGATTGGAGGTGGGGTGTTTCATATTGGTCGGTAGGAGAGGAGCAGTGCTCTGGGATAGGGGTGCTTTTTAAAGGAAGTGTTCAAGTACTACATGTGTATGATCTAATACCAGGAAGAATCATGGTTATGGATGTGATCCTACAGAAAAAGTTTTGGATCATAAACACATATGCCCCACAGACTAAAGAAGAGGTCTGAAGTGTTCAGACAAATACAGCCTTACTTAAACACTTCAAAATTTGTATTATGGGGAGGAGATTTTAATTGTGGGCTTTCACATTGAGATTGGGGAAGGGCTACACAAAAGATTTTCAGTGATACCAATACTTTGTGAGCAGTTATGCATAGAAATAACATAAAAGATGTATATGACATCCTGCAACAGGAGCCGAAACATACTTTTCTTAAAGGTAAACTATCCACTAGGATAGATTTTTTGTTAGTGTCAGCAAGAATGACTTGCCAAAGGGTGGAGGTGCAACCTTTGGAAACCTCTAACCATTTGGTAGTTACGTTAAGGTTAAGAGAAAGACAGAAGTTAATGGTAGGGAGGGGTTGTTGGAAAATGAACATTGCTAAGTTGCAGGATGCCATGGTAGAAAAATCTATAAAAGAGCTGTTTCAGGCAAGAAAGGATCTATGTTTTATGTACCAGAGTCCAATAGAATGGTGGAAAGACATAAAGAGGGAATTGCAGGATTGGTATGGTACCTTTACAAAAAGACAAGCTAAGGATAGATACATTGCGTATCTAGGGCTACGGGTGAAATATTTACAACTCCTAGCACAGGTGGGGGATAGAGAGCGTAAGATAGCAAGGATTCAAAATATAAAAAAAACAGATGAGGCAGTATTTAAAGGAAATAGTTAAAAAAATGACAAATCAACAGAAATATAGAACGCAAGGCACAAAGGAGGAAGTAAATCCTTATGAGGGAGGGATGCAAGGGATTCAAAAAGTGACTCTGACAGGTCTTAGAGACAGGCAAGGGACTCTCAAGGACCATAATCAAGACATTATGCTTATTATACAACAGCATATGACAGAAACTTTTCAGAAAGAAAGGAAGGAAAATCAAGAATTTCTTACAGGAACAGAGATACCAGCGTTATCAAGGGAGAAGAAAGAAGGTTTAGTGGCTCCCATTTCGGGGTTAGAAATTCGGGATGCTATTTTACAACTGTCTGCCAAGACGACTCCTGGATGAGAAGGGATACTGAATGACTTTTATAAGTGTTATATTGAGATTTTGGTTCCTTGTCTAGAAATGCTTTACAATGCCATTTGGGAAGAGAGAAGGCTTGCCCCCTCGATGCAGATGGGAATGATGTTTTTTCTCTTTAAGAAAGGGGACCCATATGAATTAAAGAATTGGAGGCCGTTAACGTTATTAAACACTGATTATAAAATACTGGCAAAAATACTTACGAAAAGATTGGCACATATAGCACAGAAAATAATTGTTCAGGAGCAGACTTGTGCAGTCCCAGGTAGAAATGTTGTGCAAAATCTGGTATTTATTAGGGAGATTGTGGAGCAAAGTTTAGGGAACAATTTAAGTGGGTATTTAATGGCAGTAGACCAAGAAACTGCTTTCGATACAATTAGACAGAAATACCTTTGGAAAGTATTGCACCATTATGGGATCCCTCAAGGTTTTATAGAGGTAGTGCAGGTTTTGTATAAAGAGGCTCAAGCTGTACCTTTGGTGAATGTTTTTTTAGGGGTCCCGATTTATTTGAAAAATAGGGTAAAGCAAGGTTGCCCAATGAGCCCCTTATTGTATGTCTTTGGTTTGGACCCTTTATTAAGGAAAATTGGGCAAACCAAGGACATTAAGGCTATAAGGAATAATGATGGGTATGAATTTCCAAAAGTCTCAGCATATGCGGATGATTGCATTTTTGCTGTGGCAGAAGGAAAATCAAGAGCTAATATTTTGACAGTGGTGCAAGAGGTTTATAATACAACAGGGATCAGAGTTAATCTGAACAAAAGTATTGTTTTGATTTTAGGGAATAGTGAAATTGTAAAAGATTTTCCAATTCTGATGACAAAGGACCAAGTGAAAATGTTGGGTATATATTTTGGCACAAAGGAGTCAGAAGTTAAAAATTGGAATGAGGTTTATGACAAAGCAAAACTTAAAGTACAGGCATGGTTATCTTGGAAGATGTCGAAGAAAAAGAGGGTGTATCTCTTGAGAGCATACATAGCACCGATTTTTTTGTATGTATCCCATGTACTTCCCTTGCCATACAAAATGCACACAAAAATTTTGAGTTTGTTTTCCAGTTCCTATGGGGGTAGTAGGTTAAATCCAGTCAAAAGAAATCACACATACAGGGGTAAGAAAAGAAAGAGGTTTGAATATGTTACATCCCCTAGTTTACCTATTTGGTAATTTCTTTTTTAGCTCTTTTTTTCCTTTGTTATCACAGACAACAGGGATAGGGCAAGTTTGTATGCAGCTTTGGGGCAAACCTTTTTTAACAGCATGGGGGAGAGGGAAGTAGCACCCCGTAGAACGGCTGCTCCCTAGTTATGTGCGAACTACAATCCAATATATTAGAACCTGGAAGACAGAGTTGGCATGGTGTATGGGGAAAGGGAAGAAAGTGTTTTATAAGGCAATTTTGGATGCTTGGTATCGAGAGGACCCAGTGTTTAAGGTATCTTCTCTAGTTGATACCGCCTTATTGTTGGAAGAATGATAGAGCCAAGAATACCTTTGAAAATGCAAGATTTTGCTTGGCTCTGTGGTCATCAAGTACCAAGTTAAAAACAATCAGAAGCATAGGCAAATAGATGAGAGAGAGTGTGGAGAACAAGCTTGTGCTGGGGTTGTGGAGACAATGCAGCATCTTTTTTTTGACTGTATTCATGTACAGGATTTTTGGAAATTGCTGTCGGAATTATGGGGGGAAGTTAATTTTATTAATAAATTATGATGTTTTGGTTCTAGGGCAAATCTCGGCTACGTGGGCAAAACGGGCAAACAGTACAGTCCATATTATATCGGTATGTATAAAATGGTCCATATGGCAGACGAGGTGCTTGAGGTTTCTACAAGGTAAAGTAGTTCAACAACAAGATGTTTTTTTTCGAATACAGCAGGAATTGGATAGTATTTATGAATATGAAAAACGTACCCTAGGGCAAGAAATACTTGCAAAATTATGGAGGAATGTTGACTGGGTGGGGTAGGGTGCTTTATAGTAAAGAAGAGGTTTCTGGCTATATGCAGGGATTATAAGGTGACACATGGAAGGTAGTAGCTAGTATATATATTTTTTTCTTTTGGATATTTTTTGGTGATGTTATCTTTCAGTAGTTCGTGGGATATGGAAAAGAAAGAAGAGTTCATTTATATGGATTTATTGTTTGCAAGTGTTTTTTCTGTGTTTTTTTTCCCTTCTTTTGAGCCAATAAGAAATTTTAGGGTGACTTAATGTTATCATAGATTGTGATGATGTGTTAATTTGTATTTTGTTTTTGAATGTTGAATAAAAATTTCCCCTACTCTTTTCGATAAGTGCCATGGGATCTTTAACATCCACTTGAACTACCACCAATCCAGGCAGATGGGACCTCGGTTTAACATCTTATCCGAAAGATGGCACCTCGGAAGTGCAGCACCCCTCTCATGGTGCACTACAGTGTCAGTACTGGGATATTAACCCAAGTGCCAGACATGGAAACTGAACCCACAGCCCTCTGATCTCCCAGCCTCAGAGGTGAGTGTGCTACCTACTGAGCCACTGACACTGATCTTCTTGACGGTGTGCCACACCAAGTTAAAGATCTCCTCGGTGCTGCCACCTCCAAGGGGCCCTGCCACCACCACGACAGCCCCACTGCCATACCTTTCTGTTTTGGAGCATGAGGCCTCCTGAACCCAGCCACGATGGTCTTACCTCCAACTGCTGTTCTCTCAGATGCTGAGCCTCCAGAATCCCAGTCCCCAACAGTCGCTACACTCCTGACATCCTCCCCATTGGAAAATAAAGGAAACCCTTGCATAGCCATCGATGCTAGCACAGCCAGTACCTCCTAAGCCAAGGATTTGAAACCCCAGCCTGACTTGTCCTACATACAGCCTCCCAGCTCCCCACTTGCAGGGAACCCTCCCCCTTTTAAACCTGAGCATAGAGCAATGCCCCCAAGGGCAGAACACAGGATGCCCAAAAAGGAGTCTAGCCAAACAAGGGAGTATACAGCATAGTAAGCCAGCACCAAGAGGGGTGGCTTACATTAGTATTATAGGGGTACTAGGGGTGTAGTAGCACCCCTATACTTACAGTTGAGTGGCCTGTTTAATGTTAAACCCCTAACTTTGCACATTAATATGTTTGGCTTCCTTTGATGAAATGAGCTGAAAATTTGTATGTGTTGTCTAGGAGGCAAGATCTTAATGTGTGGAAATGTTTGTGGCAGCAGTTTGTGCCATTTTTGAGATCTGCATGTGTAATTTTTTTGTAAATGTCTAATTTTTTCCCCATACTTAACATTTTTTTTCCTCTCCCCAGCCCTACAGCCTACATTGAATAGTATTTTTCCCACAAACTTGCAGGGGACATGTATCATGTCCCAAGGTAGTGCCTTTGATAGGTCTGGTAAAAAAATATATAAGGGTTCCCCAGTTAGAAGGCTTTAACATTTAGGGATTTCTAACCTGCGTATACACAGTAGGGTTTTTCAGATAACATTCTGCAGCAAAAGCAAAAATTTGTTGCCACAAATACTCATTCTTGATTTTGTGCCACTTGCTTGGCAAGGGCACCAAACATTTTTGTGCCGTGCTAACCGTCATCTTGTTGATTTTTTCCACTAACTAACAAATGTAGAAATTACATAAAATTCAGGATTTTAAAAACCGAACATAAGAACCTAGTTAAATACGACTCTTTTAGCTAGATTATGATTGTTTTTTAACATATTGTAATGATCACAAATACCTTTTCTGGGCACCCAAAATTCTGAGTGCCAAGCTTAGCGAGAGGAGCTGAGTCCTGCATTCTCTGTATGAGAACAGCAGGAATTTCTTGACTTCTGCAGCCACAGCTGGAACTCGTGATGCTGGACTACAGTGACAGCAGTGAGCCACCATTTCCCTCATGTCTAGTGAACCTGTGAGCTTTAAAAATGTGAAACACGGTCTGGTGGCACTGAAGGTTGAAGTGCTGAATGCCACACCTTGTGCCACGCCAGTGACCTGGGTTTGGGTGCAGTCCTGGGCCACCAGGGGTTGGCAAGGCAGAGAGGATTGAGAATCTGGTGGACTGCTCTCCTCTCTCGGGGGAGGGGGATTAGTCATCCCATTCGCTGAATGCCCTCTGGCAGTGGCTGGAGGGCAGTACGGGTTGGGAGGCTCGAAGCTGACATCCTTGCATCAGAAGGGAAGGGAGCCGGGCAAAAAAACAGGAAAAAGTGAGCCTGGCAGGCTCGATGATGGTCTGCCCCTCCGGGGAATGGTCACCCAGATTCTGGATTGGGTCTCCAGGAGAGGAGAGAAGCCAACAACCTCCTCCTGGCCCCACCACAAGGGGGCAATCCATGGGGGAACTACTGGAGGGCTGCCTAGCATGGGAGCAGCGGGATTGGAGAGAGTCCATCCAAATCAGAGAGCCATTGCCACCTGCCAGGGCTCAAGAGGCAAAATAAAACAAAGAATTGTGAAACAACCTTTTGTCAGAACACTGCACCTGTTCCGCTATAGCCTGCAACTACTGCTGATAGTGACCACCAGCTGCTGTTTGCGAGGGGTGCTGAAGCATCTTCTGGTGTGCAAACTTTGGATTTCTTTCAGCTAAAAAATGCAGCTACCTGAGAGGCCAAGCATCCAAGCATTTAGATTAAAACACTTCACGTTTCCACTGGAACCAGTAGCTACGGCTGCTAAAGGCTCAGCAGCCGCTGTATTTGAGGAGGTGCACAGAAGTGTTCATCTGGTGGGCTATGGTGGTAAGTGCTGCAGCATGCACTGGCAATGGTTTCTCTTTAAATGCTTACCTGGTGCTGTTTATTTCCTACTTTTAATAACAAAATTAAATAAAATATGTGGTTTTCTTGCAAAACTGAATGTATATAAAAGTTTCATTTGTAATGTGCTTCAGTTTGTTCAGCATTTAAAACAATATGCAACCCCAGTCTGTGGCACTCTGCATTTCTATATGAACACTGGGCACATCACAATACCCAAAAGGTTGACTTGAACGTCGTGTGGTGAGGCAACAAGGAATCTGCCTGTGCTTGAAATAAGTAATGATGGGGAAGACTATTTCACTAAAAGAGGAAGAGCATAAATTAGACTTTTTTTTTTAAGTAGTAAAATCTGCTCCACTGTTGTGGTGCTGCTACTGTAGGTTTGTAAAGGCAGCAGTGACTGCTGTGTCCAAGTACTCCTCCGCCCCCCCCACACCTGGAAAGAAACTCTCAGTTTAGTGTACTATCCCTGGTTATAATGTTAAAATAAATACATTCAGGTGCCTGTGGTAAGATAAAGCACAGTCTGAGAGGAAAAGAAACTATTACTCTCACCACCTTAGACAAACACCAGTCCAGAGTCTGAATCTCTTCAGGATTAAATTTTAGCGGCAACAAATACCCACAAAGTTGGGGAATCCTGTACTCACTGGACTAAACCCATTTCCCTCAAAAGAGTTTCCTATAGAGACAGCTGATTCCTTCTGCTTGTCTCTGTATACTTATACAGACCCTCTGTGTAACACACAATTTTTATTTTTAAAGTGACAGTGCAGAACTAGAAAGACTAAAGAAGACAAGCTGCCCCACTTCAAAATGAATTTCTTAGCACAGACTCCCACATGGAAAGCCAGAGGGCTGCACATCTCTGCTACCTCCTCATGTGAAATTCTCACAGAACATAAAAATACTTTATTTTTCAAAAAAAAGCAACAGCAAGCAGCTGAATGTTCTATAATTACCAGAGGAACCTTTTATAAAAAGATGAATTATGTAAGTAATAATACCCGACAGGGTGGGCATTATTGGGATGTAATGGACCGCCCAAGGGCACAATGAGGCCTGACACCACAGGCAGAAGGCCTTATAGTCCCTGGAAGGTACGTTATATCCCATAACGCCCACCCTGGAGGGTATTATTACACTTAGAAAATGGGCTGTATGTGTTTGTTTTTTTTTGTAGAATATAAAAGAATAATAAATATGTAAAAAAACAAACTATTAAAAGTAAGTGTTGTGGTAAAGGAGTTCTTGTATTAGTGGGATCACCACTGGAGGGTGCTGCTATTTTTATTTTTGTTTGCGTGAGGATGCTCTCCGGATTAAGATGGTTCTGCTGCTTTATCTTGCCATGCTCCCAGAGACAGAAGAGTAGAACACTTTAGATTTGTTTTATAAACGTGAGTGGGAACAGGGGAATGTATAGACTTGTGTTCCGATTTGCAAACTGGATGCAAAGAGAGGTACATGTGTTTTTATGACGGACTTTCATTGAAAAATACAGGTGCCGAGATTTTCACGTGCTAGGTTCACAGAACAGCGTCAGTGATAACGAAAACGAACAGGGGTGTTTTGTGTGGTAAAGATAAAACACACGATTAAAAAAAAATTAATAACTGTGTGTTGCGTCCGTATTTTTAGTTTGTTTACAAGGAAACAGTGTGGCTGAACAGGGGGAGGGGTGTGTAAGTGATAGCATGACCAGAAGAGGCACTCCGAGAAACCACCTGTAGTTTTTTTATGGAGTGAAAGAGACACCAGGCTGGATTTTAGGGAAAGGCTTGGGTTTTATTTTTTTTAAAAATGTATCTTTGCTCATTCTTTGAAGTTGTGCAGTTTGAGTAATGGTATAATGTGTAGTGAAGTGAATGTCGCTAAAAGCGAGCACAAAGAATATGGCGGTGAGAAGTTTTGCGATTTGGGTGACCCTAGGATCCTCTACGTAATGGGGATCCCGAATTGGCACTTGTTTTTTACTGAGCCGTTATTAAGAAATAACAGACCGGGTGACAGGCTCTTTCAGCCAATCAGTATGAGAGTTTGACTTCACCCATTTTCTAATAGGAGTTAACGTTTATTCCTGGATGTTTAGGTTTGGAAGCATTACACAGTGATGTGTAGCTGTATAATTGTGAGCAGAACTTTATTTTATTCTTTTTTTCAGTAATTGCTGTTTTTCCCTTCCCTCAACTGCCAGCCCTGGCCCCCTTTGTTTGGTCACTCCGATCTTCTTATTTAGTTATTAGAAACCTGCTGAGGGACAAAGGCACACTGAACCGAGGCTCTTTTCCATGTGCCACCCAGGGAAAGGGTTGCAGGAGGTACAGCGAAGATAACACGGTATATTTGTTGGTACTTAAAGTGCACACACAGTGCAGTATATAATTTGACACAAGCGCAAAACCTGGAACAAATTAAAATGTGATTATTAGATAGAATGCCATGCTTACAAAAGTGTAAAATAATGCCACAGATGGTCCAAACTGAAGGCATCACCCTCCTCTTCCAGGGGATTCCAACAATCTCCAGTCCCTTGTGGTTAACCTCACCAGAGCCCTCCAGAGACCATATCCTGATGGTGGTAGAGCACCTAGTCAGAGGTGAAAGAACTAGAGGTAAACCCAACTTCATCCTAACAGGGGTTTCTTTTACTGTTGTCCCCCTTCTCCAGAAACCTGCTGCTGCATTTCTATGTAACCGGCACATCCAGAGCAAACTGCATATCTGGTCCCTTCAGCTACTGCCCTGCCTACAGCCCCATCAGTGTAAACCCGTAGGATAAGTCAACCCGCACTTCGGCTCTGAAGTGTCCCAGATTGTCTTTCTGAAACCTGATTTCTGACATTGAGAAGGGCATCACTGCCATATCTTTGATGGGCTGGTGATGATTAGAATGGGGATGTCTATAGATGACAGCGGCACACCAGTACATGGAAAATGTATCAAGACAATAAATCCATTTCAACTGGATCCCAATCTTTCATTAAAAAAAAGTGCGTATCCTTAAGGTTTTCAAATGAGCCCTTTTTAAAGAAACTCTTTAGAAAGAAGGTTTAACGTCTGAAGCTCTGGGCATGTATTTTTGTAACCCCCCTGTTACCCGGGATTACTAGAACCCTAGTAAGATCTAGTGGCAGGCAGGGTCAGGCAGCTAGTGAAACTCCAGTTAAATGGGTTTCACTATGTCTTGCTCTGTTTTCAGTCTCTGCTGAGCTGGAGCTATGACATCATTTAGAACTGTCGCAGCTACATAAGCCACACTGGAATGTTGCAGTTGGAGGTTAGGGTAGAACGTTGGGGAATTTGAAGTCAGTCTGTTGCAGTATGTAGTAGAGGAAGGAGGTGCTCTGCTGTAAGCAGGCCCTCAGAGTTCTAAGCTCTGTTAAAGAGCTATTTTTTTGTAGAGGTGTGTGTTCTCACCTGGATAGGAACACAAGAAGAGCCAAGTGAAGTGGTAGAGACCGCTTTCAGTGGTTCAGGGCCCCATCCCTGCAGGGATGGGTGGGAAGGAATCAGCCTGTTTCCAGGAGCAAACCTCCTAGTCCGGCTAGGAAACAAGAAGCTGCCTGAGTTTAAGTTTGTGCTGATGCACCAGAAGTTCTGGACGAGATTTCTTTGGAAGAGACAATGCCTGTAGGGCACCTGCAACCAAGGGGTGAGTTCACTCTGCTAAAGGGCCAATGTGTTTTCACCTGAGACAAGATGAAACTAAAGTGACTGTTACTGTGGGGTCAGGGAAAGACAGCCAAGTACAGTTTGGAAGATGTGGGGATTTTCTGCTTAACTCTGTGGGGGGTCTAGAGTAATGGACATAGCCACTTTTTAAGTATGTCCAAGTTCAGCACAAATGGGATGGAAAAACAGTAGACTGGATGTGAAATACATTTAAAGAGAATCTACACAGCAAAGTGTTTTTAAGGATGAAGTGTTACAGTCCAGAGAAATGGCCAGGTATGAATTATGGGAGCGAGAGGTGGGAGACCCCCTATCAGTAGTAACCAAATTCACCTCTACGGGTTTGCTTTGGGACACCTGTTGCTTTCTCTCAGGTACTTGGCCAAAGCCTGAGAAAAGTACCCAGATGTGGGATTGATGAGGAAGATTCCTTGATGGAGCCAGAAGTGCTCATAGGTGGTTTAGGGAGCCACCAGTAAATGTTCCATGTTATATGGAAAGTGTCCAAAGGGCTGGCAATGGAGCCGAGACAGGGAAACCAAAAAAGAGTTGAGTTAGGGCAGAGTGCCCAGAGTGTTTCGAGACCTGAGGGTTTCAGTGTAAAGATGATGTGTTCTGATCTCCATAAATCTGCATTACCAGGAGTGTAGCCCCGTGGGGGTCCATCTATGCTTTGTTATTTTGTTGGATGTGAACAAAAGCCACACTTTAGAATCCCAGCTTCTGGTATTGGACATTACAGTTATTGTTTCCTGTGTCCAGAGTTACTTGGGTGCCCCGACTAGAAGTAAAATCTAGCCAAAATACCGAGCAACAGTTTTCTCCCCGAGCCCAGGTCCCAGGTAGGGGGTTACATATGGAGGCACCGCACAGTGTTAATAACACAAAAATACCACCAATCTGACCCCTGGAGTAACCCATCGGTTACATTTTTATAATGAAAGCTTGGAAACATGCCACTAATGATCTTTTGATGCCATTTCCATGTATCAATACAGGACAATATGTTGTTACATAAATGTTTCAGTGTGAAGTAATATCGACATCATTTCTTACTCTTGTCATTAAGTAGCATTATTAAATGGGTAGATAGAATGTTGGCTCCTGATTTGCCAAGAGGTACTTTCAGCCATGCCATTATTCCAGCACAACAGCCCAGATGAAAGTAGCTCAACAAAAATATGTTTAAAAAATACATCCAATATACTAACAAGTATCTATTTCATAATAGCAATAAGGCACTCCAGGAAGTGCTTTATGGTGAGCTAAGAGCCCTTCTCAGGTGGTTTAAGCACTTGGTTTTGCCTCGTGCTTCAACCCACCCTAGGTGGGCCATTATCCTACCATAATGCTTTACTGCTTAATATGCCATCTTAAACTCTCAGTATAGATCAGAATATTTGTATTGATCCTTGTGTTTAGTTTCTATATCATGATGAATATGTGAGTAAAAAAAACAGAAACTAGTTTTAAATTTTACTTGTGTTTGGTTTTAGGTAAACTTCCACAACATAAGTGGCTCGCTTAATCTCCCCCCTCCGCTCTGTTTCTAAGACATCAGCTCCAAACCAACTCTTTTCTTATAAAAGTTGTATGTGGGGGAAGGAGGGTACACTAAGTTCCACAAACACTGTTTTAATAACTGTCAGAACCTTTACAACCTGGAAAAAAAGGGTTCTGATAAGGTTCTTTTACAGAAGATGACTTAGGTTCTGACCTTATTCTAAGTGTATCCCCCATAACATCACTTTTTTTTAGTTTATAATGTGGAATCAAACATCCTGAATAACTGCTGACTGCAGGCTTATAACGTTGACCACAGAAGGTGAACACCGACAACTGTATGATTTGTTGGCTGTTACTGCAGTCACGGCAAGTTCACCTTCTCTTGAGTCATAATAAAACTTGAGAGCCATTTGCTTTTTATGTTTGTCTTGTGTGTTTTTAAGTTTCTTGTAAAACACTGAGCCCCCCCACAGACTCACATTCCGAAATACCCCCTCCCTCCCTTCCACCACTGGATTTCTTTGGGGGGATTGTTTATAGGTGGTCCCAGGGTCATAGTCATTCTGCACATTTCTGATCCTTATGTATCTAGTCGATGCCTGGTGTTCTGTTGTAGCTCTGTAACAGCGCTAATACTAAGTCTGTTAGAACCCAGTCCGGGTTCACATGTTAGTTTGTGCAGTTCGAAATGCAGCTGCAGTTACTTCTCAAAAAAGCTACATTTTATTTTATCAGTTTTTGAAAATACCTTTGAGCCAGTGGCTCATTTACAGAGGTTTTACATCATAAACATAGTACAGAGTGAAACAGAATACAATCATTTTGTGGAGAAATACATTAGAACTACCATATTACATACAACATACATTAGAATTAATTAGAACAATATATGCAGTGAGTCACATACAAGGTTATAATGGTGCGAGTTAAAGGTGAGGCGAACATAGCCAGGCTTGTTAAAAAATGGTTCTTTTGTCGAAGTGTAAGGTGGATAGGCATCAGGTTTGCCTTATTACATAGAGCAAAATGCATAGAAGGGAAAGATGATGAGATGCTTAGGGAGATGTGCCAACCTGTGGAGAGTATAAGGGTTAAGGGGCGTAGACATGAATGAGGTAGAAGTAGTAGGTGGCTGGGGTAAGCTATAGGCTTAGGCATTTAATAAGAGGGGTACAATATATAGGTAAAGGAAAGGGTAAGTAGGATATAAGGGGCAGCCACGGGGGCCAGAGGGAGAGGGGTTCATTGGGAAACATATGGGGGTACCAGGGGTAGAGGTAGAGCAGTGCAAGGGAGGGGAGAAAGGGGGGGGAGAAAGGGAAAGTACTACTAGAGAATCAAGAGGAGGCCTGGGAATAATAGAACAGTGTTTTGTATGTAAGGATGGGGGGAGTGGGATAGAGGGGACATAGGAGAATAATGGGTAGGGGGAGAGACAGGGAGAAGCTATTAACCAGGGAGATTCAAGGCCAGAAAGTTATATTAGGAGGTAAAGAAAGATATTAGGTCCAACAGTTGCAGCAAATGGTAGATACAAGTAGTGGACAAAGTTTAGTTTTAAACAGTCCAAGCTTAACTTCCTTTTGTACTGTACATCTTCCCCGAGGGAGTTTAGCCAGGAAGGCACACGATATTGAAAGGACTGCTGGGCTTGTGAGATGCAGTGGAAAGGGACTTTTAATGAGAGGTTGTTCATGCCCTGGTACTTCTGGTGGAGTTAGGTAGGCATTCCAGGATCTAAACTCTTGGGTGGGGGGGTTAAATCCAATTGTGGATTTCTTAGCCAGAAGGCAGACTTGATATTGTGTTCTACCATCTAAGTTAGCCTTGGCACTCTGTGTGCTACTCTTCATCCAGAACTGACCATTCTCTCTCTCTCTCTCTCTTCGGTCATGTCACCATCAGTCAGGATAGGAGCCCATCCCAGACTCCCTCCTGGCTCAGGACAGACACTGGCATAGGCAGGGGCTTAAAGTCATGGTAGACTCACTGGACTAGTAACAAGTCAGGTAAGCTGCTTGGAGGGGATTAAAGATGTGTGTCAAATTATTGAATCTCCAAAAATGGTGGCAGTGCTGCGTGTGTGTGTGAGGGAATGAGGACAGCAGCTACCATGAGGGACTATACTGTGGAGTGAAGTGAAGCAAACGCTGTCTAAAAATGAGCAACAACCAGCATGATGACTGTTTATTTTTAGTACACCCCACCCCCAGGCAGTGTTCAGATAATGCTGTACAGTCAGGGTTAGATTGGGGTACAAGGGACCTAACTGAAAATCTGACGCAGGGACCCACCTGTGAAATCAATAAGGGAGGACCCAGGGTGACACATTCTTATCAGTATTCTACTTACATGTAATACATTAGCTCTGTGTTTGCATCTTACATTTACTTGCAGTGCCCAAAAGACAAACGCAAAATTCAGAAGGTGGTCAGGTACCAAAAGTGAGGGATCTGCCTGGAAATTTCCCAGTATCTGGGTGGGCCAGTCCTACTCTGGGTACAGCAG
This sequence comes from Neoceratodus forsteri, assembly GCA_016271365.2. Lineage (NCBI taxonomy): Eukaryota > Metazoa > Chordata > Ceratodontiformes > Ceratodontidae > Neoceratodus > Neoceratodus forsteri. Next base: position 1,747,514,452 of record CM057449.1, read on the forward strand.
AGTCTCTAAAAATGGTTGTGGTGCTGTATGCTGGGGGAGGGAATGAGGACAGCAGCTACTGTGTGGGATTATACTGTTACAGAGGTGGGGAAAAAAACAAGGAAAAGGTGTCAGAAATGTGTTATTTTGCACCAGAGAACACCAAAATTTCAACAGCTTCTGGGGCCTAGGCAGCTCCCAGGTCATCAGCTTATTGTTTGGGGGCCCAGACCCCCGAACAATCTCTCATGCTAGCAATGCCTCTGGCAAGAACTGCAGGTAAACCACACTTTAGCCTAACAGGGGTTCATTTACTGTTGCCCTGCTTCTCCAAGAGCTCGCCTAAATATCCTGCTGCATTTGCATCAGCCAACATGTTCAGAGGAAACTGCATATTTAGTGTCTTCAGCTTCTGCCCTGCCTGATGCCCCGTCAGTGTAAACACATAGGAACAGTCAACCAACCACACCAAAGAAGGCAAGAATCCTATGGGACACTGAGTCTCCCCCCAAAAAAATCTCAGCCCCCAAGTGTCCCATGCTTTTTTTCCATTCCTAATCTCTAGTACTGAGAAAGGAATGCCACATCACTGATGGGTCAGCTATGATTAGAAGTGTAATAATGCCTATTGATGTGTATAGTTGCATTCCATTACTTGCAAAATGTATCGGGACAGTAAATTCATTTCAATCCAACTCTTTTGTTGAAAACAAAAAGTTCCTATCCGTAAGGCTTTCAAATGAGCCCTTTTTAAAGAAACTGTTTAGGAATGTTTAGCTTCTGAAGTGTTAATGCTCCGGGCATATATTTTTATAATGAAAGCTTGGAATCATGCCACTAATAATCTCTTGATGCAATTTCCATGTATCAGTACAGGACAATATGCTGTTACATAAATGTTTCAGCATGAAGTAATATTGATATCATTTCTTACCCTTGTCATTAAGTAGCAATATGCCATCTCAAACTCTTAGCGTAGATCAGAATAATTTTATTGATCCTTGTGTTTCATTTCTATATCACTATGAATAAGTGAGTAGAAAAAAATAGGTAGTTTTTAAATTGTACTAGTGTTTGGTTTTAGGTAAACTCCCCCAACATAAGTAGCTCACATAATACCCCACCGCAACCCTGTTTCTAAGACATCAGCCCCAAACCAACATTTTTTTCTTATAAAAGCTGTGTGAGTGTGTCGGGGGGGGAATATACTAAGCTCCACAAACACTGTTTTAATAACTGTCAGAACCTTTACAACTTGGGGGAAAAAAAGGGTTCTGATAAGGTTCTTTCACAGAAGATGACAGAGGTTCTGACCTTATTCTAAGTGGTTCCCTCACAACATCACTTTTTTTAAGTTTATAATGTGGAATCAAATGTCCTGTATGGCTGCTGACTGCAGGCTTATAACGTTGACCATAGAAGGTGAACACTGACAACTGTATGATTTGTCGGTTGTTACTGCTGTCATTGCATGTCTGCCTTCTCTTAAGTCATAATGAAACTTGAGATCCATTTGCTTTTTATGTTTTTTTTTGTGTGTTCTAAAGTTTCTTGTAAGACACAGAGCCCCCCCCCTCCCGACATACATTCTGCAATACCCCCTCCCTTCCACCACCGGATTTCTTTGATGGGGGTGTTTATAGGCAGTCCCATGGCAACAGCTGTTCTGTGCTTTTCTGATCTTTATGTGTTTATTTGATACCAGATATTCTCTAGTAGCTCTGAAATAGGAGCAGAGACCAGGGGCTGTGGCCAGTCAGGGTTCACTTGTTAGTTTGTGCAGTTCTAACCGCAGCTGCAGTCACTTCTCTAAAAAGCTACATGATAGCAAACACATAACAAGCAGTGTCAGTGGCTCAGCAGGTTGCACACTCACCTCTGAGGCCAGAAGCTTAGAAGGCTGTGGGTTCTATCTGCACACCAGGCACTTGGGTTAAATCCCAATACTGACACTGTCGTGCAGCATGAGGTGCCGTCTTTCAGATGAGATGTTAAACCTAGGTCCCATCTGCCTGCTCTGGTCACACTTCAGGTGGATGTCCCCTGCCCTAGACTTCCAACTTTTACCCCCTCCCTCCCCTCCACTTGGTTTACACTTCCCCTAGGCTGCCCCCATGCATACAGCACTTATCAGCTTGTTCTTCCTCATCACCATACCCCCTTCTCCTATCCTATCCCCTAATAACATTATACAATATGCCTCCTCTGTACCCATGCCAAGACTCTCTATACCTCCTCCTCTCTCCCGTTTTCTTTGACAAAGCTGATTTTCGCTGCCAACTACAAGCAACCTGTACTTAGTAAGCAGACCTGTAGACTAGAGATATTTCTGTAATAAAAGTATTTGCATTTAAAGTTATACTCCACATTTATCTTGCTTGTAAAATAGTCTTGTCATTTGGCTATTGTATGTTCTTGTCATATGATGTAAATTGTACTGTTTTGTCTGTTCTTCTACTGACTTGGAGCCTTTGTAAAAGCGCCAGTTTGGCTCAAAGGTTGTAATTCTGAAACTGGAATAAATAGATAAATAAATAAGTAAATGTTAAAGATCCCATGCGCGTCTCGAAAAGAGTAGGGGAATTTATTATTTTATTGAGAAATCACACACAATCCAAAAGAAATACATAATATTAATGGTATGTCATTAACACAAGTAAAAAATCAAACTAAGTTTTTAAACTTAAAGTAAAAAAGAAAAAATTGTAAAGAAGAAGGTAGAAAGGTCACAAGGTTAAGGAAAAGTGTGTACATATTTTGTTATTATCACAATGCTCATTAAATTAAAACTAGGTAGAAACAATTTAACAGGTTACCTGGTTTTAAGCAATAAATGTTAAGAAAAACAGATATAGCAATAATCATGAACCTTCATAAAAAGGTTTTTGCTAGAATCTATTATGCTTCAGGTAATTGGGACATCAGAGTCTGTCACCGATGGCAGATTTTGCCCAACTTTTGTCAAATAATCACTGAGCATTCTATTATTGTAGTTTCTTCAAAGTAAATAGCTCAAAGTTCATGTGTAACAGTTCAATATGTGAGATATCTTACTGCTGTAAAGTGTATAAGCATCTAGAATTCCAAATCTACCATTTTATAGCTATTAAAACTAAATCCAGCATTGATTGATCCCATTTTGACCACTGGGCATCTAATTCTTCATATACTAAGTTATTACAGTTAATCATCGTAAAACATGGAGATTGCCATTGTGCAGCCAGGAAGCACCAAAACCCTGAGAAATAGCTGCAGGTAAAAAACAAATTGCTGTAGGCACCCAGGCTGAGAACAGTTTAGTTCTACCAACTCTTTACATTTTTGATTGGCTTTCACATTGAGCCTCTTGTGGCAGCTAAGCCAATTAACATCTTTCATTTTTTTTCTGGAATTTGTTTATTCAGGAGGACAGTTTCTAGGGAGGAGAGTGAAGTAGTGGGGCATTTTGGAAAAACTACTTCAACCTGGAAACTAGAAGCCAGGATATGTTTATACAACAACTTTCTAGCTGTAATAAGAACCATCTGGCTACTTATCAGCCATGATTTTAATTTTACAAAGACTTCTTTAAAGTACATAGGGGCCTATTGTGAAGTGTGACTTACTGGCATAGTGTTTTCTGTCCTCTGTGATAACCAGGAAAGGCCAACGTTATGTAAGACTGGAGTTCAGACACGTGCATTAGTTAACAGTAGAGGTTTAATGTTGCAGAATAGGTGAATACAATAAATGAACACTATCAGATTTGTCATGTTCAGACCTCCCTGCTTTCGTGGGAGATATAAAACATTCCTTTTAATGGGATTTAATCTACTTCCCCAGACTGCTTGGAAAAATAAGCTATATAGAGACATTTCTAAAGTTGTTTTTTTTTTTGTGGGGGGGGAGTATAACTCACAGGAAGAAAAACTGGGATTAGGAAGGTTTTTATTAAGTATATTCATTTTTCCTTGAACATTTGCCATTTGTTCTACCATTGAACAAGTGAATGGCCAGTATTTATCTTTGCTTCCCAGTTCAAAATGTCCAAAGGTCCTGCTCCATATTTAATACCTACGATGATAATAGGAGATGTCAAAATATGTATACCCTCTATATCTGTAATAGGAGGGACGGGGTCACCAAGTTACCTGCTTTGGCATTTTTGGATATTTAAAGATGTTCCTGTATATTTACCATAGGCTAAACAGATTCTTATTGCTCCTTTTGCCGAGACATCATCTTGAACTAAAATGCACAAGTCATCTGCATATGCCATTGCAGTATTTGGGACAGTATAACCATTCACATATATGTGTTTCAGTGTGGGTGAAGAGTTTAATACTCTCAGCAGGGGGTCTATGCTGAAGATGCACAGCAGAGGACTGAGGGGACACCCTTGTCATGCCCCGTTTTGTACAGGCAACATCAAGCCATTCCACCCATTCACTTGAGGTGTGACCATGGCCAATTTGTACAGACTTTTCAACCAAGAAATAAAGTTTAGTGAAATATTATAACATTGTAGGACTTGCAACAGAAAGTTATGTCTGACTGAGTCAAAGGCCTGTTTTTGATCTAACAACACTATGATGCCATCTAGACCAGACTGATTATCACGTTTTATTATTTCTCTTAATATTATTAATTGATCAGTCATTTTCCTTTCAGGAATAGAGCAAGACTGAGTAGGTGAGATCAGGTATATGACCATTTGCACTAATCTTGAATTTAATATTTTTGTTAGAATTTTAAAATCTACGTTTAGGAGACTTATAAGCCTCCAGTTAGAAATGTTCAGTTTTTCATCTTTTTTGTATGTATAAGTTAAAGACTTCTTTGCCATTGCCAGGGGGATAGAGTCTGTCCATAACATCACAGAGAAAGCTGCAGCTAGTTTATTTGCTATTAGTAGTCCAACAGTTTTATATAATTCTGGTGCAAGACCATCTATACCTGGGGCAGTTTTAGTTGTTAGAGACTTAATAGCAATCTCTACCTCTTGTGTCAAAATATCTGCTGTCAGAACATTTAAGATATGTTCTGGACAAGCGGAGAGGGGTAAAGGATGTAAAACACTGAGTATCTGTAGGTGTATTTTCTGTTTGATTGGAGAACAGAGCTGTTGTATGTTCAGTAACAATCCTTAGTAAGTTTCTTTTACCTGAATTCTCTTTCATTTCTGCATCAAAGATACTATACATAGTTTTTTGTTTTATTTTTGCATCTTGATATAAAAATGGGCAGACGCTACTGGCGTTCCCTGTGTACCAAAGGACTGTTGTTGTAGCCCATCAAATTTTTTTAAATGGTAGGTCAGCATCTCTTTTTTATATTCTGAATTTGTGTTGCAAAATTATGTTTTGTGGATCCAACAAGTGACTGCAACTTTTGTAATTGTGGCCGATTGTGTAGATATTTTACATATTCTATATCTCTATTTGCTATACAATTTTGTTTTAATAAAACCTGTAAGTCCCATTTCATGTCCAACCACCAGGTGGCAGGGTCATCATACATTTCGAAGACAGTTTCTTGGGTAGCTAAAACATATTGGATACTTTGAGTAATCTGAGGAATAACTAATAGGGAGGAATTAAACTTCCAGTTTCCCAGACCATGTGAACACATTTGGTAAGGGCCAAGCTGTAACCCTAGTATGTTATGGTCCAAATATTCTACCTCCTGCACATATTCTTCATCTAACTGCAGAAATTTGGTTACAAAGAAAAAGTCAATGCACATTGCAAGGGAACCTTTCTGAAATGTGGGATCTGAACAGTTATTTACAGAAAAGTAGGCATCTTTAAGCATTGGGACTTGTATAATTTGATTTAAGGTGGTCATATCACAAAATATTTGAGGTGAGTGAGGGTGTGTGGGGGCATCGGGGGTGTGGGGTGCTGGGTGCTCAGAGGGAGGTTGGGCTGGAGGTGCAGGGTTGCGTCAGTGATGGACCTTTTTTACCATTTATTTATTTATTTAGATTTTGTTTACTAGGTAAGCCCTCTGAGACCAAAGATCCCTTTTTCAGGGGCGACCCGGGGTTGAGTACACCAACCACTTTACATTAGGTATGGTAGGCAGCTTCAAAATACATATACAGTTTGTACAGGAGGCATGGTAACAGTAAGACAGTGACAGAGAGTGTACAGTAAGTAACAGAGCCAAAGCACATGCATTGTCAGTGGGGTACATCTGCCCACAGTCTTCAAAATACATGCACAGTTTGTACAGGAGGCAAGGGGATGGTAAGACGATGTAGGAGCACATTCAGTAAAAAAACAGAGCAGTGTACATACATTGCCAGTGGGGCATATGTGCCTACAGAGGTAACAGTCTATAGAGGTTAGCTAGCCCATAGGGAGCAAAGAGTTTTGTCTGTAGCCATTTTGGTGGGGTGAGGTAGGGTGTCTTGTCTAGTGGTTGCAGCAACAGTGGCTCAGTTCAAAGAGGTAGACTTTAAGACCAGCCTTGAATGAGGAGAGGGAGGGTTTGTCAAGCAGGGAAGAGGGGAGCGAGTTCCAGAGGTGTGGGTCCGTGAACTGGAAGGAGCGTTTTCCTTGGTTGGTCCGGATGCGGGATATATTCAGGAGCCGACTGGAAGTAGACCGGAGGTTACGGAGGGAGACTTTAGGGGTGAGCAGGTCTCTAAGGTGAGGTGGGTGGTGAATGGAGAGGAGTTTGTAGGTAAGGCAGGCAGGGGAAAAGGATAATTTATGCCTGAGTGTTGGCCAGTGAAGGTCCTTTAGAGCCTCACAGTGATGCCTCCTAGGGGAGGAGCAGGTTGCAAAGCAAGCAATGCAGTAATAGAGGGTGGAGAGCTTGTTTAGCTCGGTCTCTCTAAGGGACTGAAGTAGTGGGGATCCATAAAGCAATGAGGGGAGGAGGCTTCAGTTGGCAATGGCTCGATGTGCTTCTCCAGAGAGGGAGTTTCCGAGGTGGTATAGTGGACCCAGCCTCAGGTGGATGGATTTTGTTAAGACATCTATGTGGGGTTTGAAGGTTAGCTCTTGGTCAAGGGTAACCCCAAGATACCTAAACTGGTCAGCGACCTCGACACACTTTCCTTGGGCTGACGATATCTGGAAAAAGCCGCTTTGGTCATTGCCCAGTCACCGGGTCCCAAAAAGGACTGCTTTTGTTTTCTCCTCATTTAGTTTTAGGTGGTTGGCAGTGAACCATGTTTCAAGTTTTGCAAGGCAAGCTTGAAGTTTGGCTGCAATGACTGAGGGGTGGGGGTCACTGAGGTAGATTACAGTGTCATCCACATAGAGTATTAGGTGGCAGGGTGCACAAACCTCTTCAAACACCATGAAGTCTTGCTGCTATTAGGACTAAATGCAGTTTGCCACTGCACTCGAACTGCCCCGGAGAGGATAGGGTTAACTCCAGAGCAGTCTGGAGTTCCACAGTGCGAGGGCGCTGTTCAAAGCTCTATCTGGCTAGTTTCAAATGAAACTGCCAGATTCTTTACTCCGCTTTCACTGAACAGTCGCTCCGGAGATCAGCTCCTTCAACTCGGTTCATTTCGCGGTTCAAGCTAGTTTACTCGATTCATTTGAACCGGCAAGTGTTTAAAAATTACCGCGTTTTCGGTCAGAAGCTCTATCTGGTAAACCATAAGTACTAAAAATAAAGTCTGTGTGGAAATACATTATCGGTTCAGTCTGAACCGATCGGTGGCTTATTTAACGATTTTTGGGCTTTAGAGTGCGGTACCAGTTCTTATCGGTTCTAAAAAACCTTAATTTTATTTGGGGTTTTCCAATACCCGTGATACGGTTAGGAACTGATAAGGGTGTCTTGCCTGTCACGGCCGTTTAAAGGGCAAGTTTGTTGGTTAGGCTGGCATTATGTCTGAGAAACCCAAAGAAAACCCGGGCCCACTGGGTTTCAACACTGTGATGTCTGTGGGAAGCCTTTGCTAAGGCTGATCCACACACCACTACGTCTACTGTCTGGGGCTGACCACCTCCTGTCAGACTGCCAGGTGTGTAAAATTTCCCTGCAGCCACCCTGGAGAAGAGATTGAGCCGGCTCCAGGGAGCGAGAGCCAAAAGTCCGCTGACCGGATGGGCAGCCCGTCCAGTACCCACTGGACCAGAAGGAGTGCCCTCTGACCAGGGCGAGACTTCCTCGGGCAAAAGAAAAGCTGGTCCAGAGGAACAAGCTCCAGCAAAAAAGACAAAGAAATCAGCAGGTCTGGATTCCAAAATTGTCTCTCCAACTGCTGCAGAAATAGCAAAAGCCATTCAGATTGTTCAGTCTTTGTCTCAGGGACTTGTCGAGCCCCTATAATTGGGAAAAGGGTGGCTCGTTCAGGTCAATGGTTCAGGATTATGATGTTGAGGAGTTTTATGAACCACAGGAGGAGAGGAGGAATTTGATCAGTGTATTTGTGACTGGGAAGGTCTGGGCGTGCCCATTGAACGGGCATTTCTCCAGATAGACCCTTAGAATCTCCCCTTTGCTGTCTGAGTCCCTTCTCATTTTATGTTTTATAAAAGGTGGCAGAAACCCTCCAGCTCCCTTTAGAGGAGGCTGTGGATGAGCAAGAGGAGCCTGATTATGTAGAAATGATGGATATTCCAGAGTCTAGAAGGTTGTCTATTCCTTTGCATAAGTCATTTAGGAAGCAAACAACAAAGATTTTAAAAATCCTCATTCTGTTCCTCCTGTAGATAAGAAAATGGACAGAAGGTATACTCTATCAGGCCCTGATACAGACTTCCTCACTGAGCAGTGTAGTCATGTAGGTGTTGTTCAGGCTGCAGCCTGTGACAAGGCTAATATTCCCTGGCATCACATCCTCCTGATAAAGGATTCCAGGAAGATTGATGCCATGGTGAAAAACAATATATGGCAGCTTCATTGGGACTCAGGCAGGCTAATTATATGGCTTATGTGGCTAGATATCAGAAATCTAGATGGGACACTATATTGCAGTTAGCCAAGCAGGCCCAGGGCCAGCTGGCTAGTGAGTTGGAACAAGTGGCTGCTGATGGCATTGAAGCCTCTAAAGTTCAATTTCATACTGCCGTTGATGTTAATGATGTTTCCTCTAGGGTCATGGCCACTTCTGTAGCTTTCCGTAGGTTGGCATGGCTTAGATGCACTAATCTGTCCCAAGATACTCAGGCAAAGGCTATAGATTTTCCTGTAGTAGGAAACTCTCTGTTTGGGGATCAAACAGAAAATTACATGAAGAAAATGGATGAATACAGAACTACCTACAAAAGTGCCCAAGCTAAGGAGAGGCATGCCACTCCACAAAGGCATGCCCCCAGGGGTAGGGGCAGGCCTTACCACAGGCCCTTTTATCAAGTTCAGGCCTCTTCAGCCTTTGCACAGAGGGTTTTCAGAGGCAGGGGTAGACGGGCACAGGCAGACCATCTCCTCTCCTCAGAATAAAAGCTGCTGCCAAGCAGGCACCCTGATGGGGTGCCCAGGGCCATTCTCCTGTACCGATGGGGGCAGGTTGGCTTATTTCAGCCAGAACTGGTTGTCCCTAACTGGACAAATGGGTTCTGGAGGTGGTAAGCCAAGGTCTGGTTCTCAGTTTCAAACAGTTCCCAAAGATGAGAGCCAGACATTTTCCACCTGCAAATCCTTCAGAAGCCCTTGCTTTGGAAGCAGAGGTTTCTTCTCTGCTGGGCTGCAAAGCAGTGGAAAGAGTTCCTCCTTGCCATCAGGGCAAGGGTCTGTACTAGGTATTTCTTACCCCAAAAAGACAGGAGAGATGGGCCCATCTTAGATTTAAGGTTCCTGAACAAGCACCTTTTGAAACCAAAGTTCAAAATGTTAACTCTGGCAATGATTCTGCCTTCCCTAAGGCCAGGGGACTGGCTAGCTTCCCTGGACCTCAAGGATGCCTATTTTCATATTTTGATCAGGCCTTCTCACCGAAAGTACCTCAGGTTCGAACTACCCTCTGGCCACTACCAGTTCAGAGCAATGCCCTTCGGCCTTACCTCTGCTCCAAGGGTTTTCACAAAATGTTTAGCTGTAGTAGTGGCTCATTTAAGAAGGCAAGGGTTGCTGTGTTTCCTACCTGGACGACTGGCTCATAGTGGGTCAGTCTCCAGATCAGGTAAAATCCCACTTGCAAGTCTCCCAGCAACTTCTCACTTCTCTGGGATTCCTGTTGAATTTTCCAAAGTCAGTTCTGGAACCAGTTCAGGTACTAACTTTCATAGGTGCAGAATTGAACACAAAGTCAGCCAGGCATTTCTTCCCTCCGAAGAAGTGGACAGACTCATTGCCCGGCATCCTCCTTTACCCTCACGGGTCTCTCGACCAGCAAGGCACTTTTGCAACTCCTAGGGCACATGGCTGTTTCCACAGCTGTCGTGCAGGGAGCAAGATTTCAGATGAGAGACATCCAGTTCCACTTGAGGTCCTACTGGTCTCAAAGGAAGGACCCCTATCCAAGTTAATCCCAGTGACCAAAACCCTGATCCTAGCCCTTCAGTGGTGGCAGGATAAAGCAATTAACTCAGGGGTCCCCTTCTTACCCGTTCTTCATTCCTCACCCTCACCACGGATGCCTCCCTGTTAGGGTGGGGGGCACATTTGGGCGACCTTTCCACTCAGGGAGTGTGGTCCCCTCAGGAATCTCTGCTCCACATCAACCTTTTGGAACTCAGAGCTGTTCTCTTAGCTCTCCAGGTTTTTTCGACTACCGTCCAGAACAAGGTAGTCCAAGTCAGGACAGACAACACCACAACAATGTGGTACATCAACAAGCAAGGGGGCACTCGGCCATCAGCCTTGTGCACCGAAGCAATGAAGTTGTGGTCTCTGGCTTACTCTCTGAACACCTCCCTGGTAGCAGTTCACCTTCCAGGGAAGGACAATGTCCTGGCGGATGCCCTCAGCAGGATTTCTCAGGGCCATCACGAATGGGCTCTGAATTCTCTGGTGCTGGGGTCAGTCTTTGCCAGATGGGGCACCCCTCAGATAGATCTTTTCGCAGCCCCAGACAACCACCAACTTCCCCTGTTTTGTTGCAGGCCTCCAGTTCTGGGATCAGTCCCACTGGACGCCTTTCAGTTGGATTGGAAAGGGAAGTTCTTGTATGCTTTTCCCCCCTTCCCTCTCCTCTTCAGGGTACTAGTAAAAATCAGAACTCAGCCCTGCAGAGTGATTCTGATTGCTCAGACTGGGCCAGACAGCCCTGGTACCCTCTCCTCCTGTCCCTGACATTCCACCCTCCCCTCAGCTTGCCCAGGACCCACGACCTGTTGATCTGTGCACAGGGGAGAGTGTGGTATCCGAACCTCAATTCCCTCCACCTCAAGGCCTGGTTCTTGAGGAGCTAGAATTTGCTGATTTACACCTTTCTCAAGGTGTCCTGGATATTTTAAAGGCTTCTAGGAAACCTTCCACTAGAGCCACTTACAATTCTAAGTGGAAGAGGTTTTCCAGTTGGTGTTCTGAGAAGCAGATTATCCCAGAATCTGCTAATCTGCCCATTTTACTGGACTATTTGGTCCATTTAAATTCCTTAGGCCTTGGGCCAGCTACCTTAAAGGTTCATCTGACAGCTGTCTCTGCTTTTTGTGTCAGCGGGAAGCCTGCTTCCTTTCTTCTCACCCTGTATTTTCCAGTTTTTAAGGGGTTACTTCACACTAACCCCCTTTGGGAACCAGCTCCTGCATGGGACCTGAATGTTTGCATTGCTCAGCTAATGCAACCCCCCTTTGAGCCTCTGTCCTCGGCAGACCTCAAGTTTTTGACTTGGAAGACTGTTTTTCTAGTGGCTATCACTTCTGCTAGACGTATAAGTGAATTACAGGCCTTGTCAGTAGAAGAAGATTTTATTTCTTTTCACAGAGATAAGGTAGTCCTTAGGACTAACAGAAAGTTTTTACCTAAAGTGGTTTCAGATTTTCATCTCAACCAATCCATCTCTCTTCCAGTATTTTTCACTGAGCATTCCTCCTCAGGGGAGAGGAGATTGCACAGTCTGGACGTCAAAAGAGCCCTAAGCTACTTTTTGGAATGCACCAAGGGTCACAGGTTCGAATCCCTTCAACTCCTCCTTACCTATAGAGAAGTTGGCAAAGGGAGACCTGCCACTAAGAGGACAATTGCGAGGTGGATTGTCTCTTGTATCCTGTTCTGTTACCAAAAACTAGGTAGAGAACCTCCCTCAGGACTGAGGGCTCATTCCACCAGGGGTACAGCTGCATCTCTAGTGGCTGCTAGAGATATTCCCATTTTGGAAATTTGCCAAGCTGCTACCTGGAAAACAGCCCACACCTTTACCAAGCATTATTCCCTGGATGTCCAGTCCAGGAGAGATGCTCGGTTTGGCACAGCTGTGCTTCAGAGCCTATTCCCCAAGTAGATTCTGACCCTCCTCCATGGAGGTACTGCTGTATAATCTGCATTTAGTCCTAATAGCAGCAAGACTTCATGGTGTTTGAAGAAAAAATTACTCACCTTAGTAATTGCTTTTCTTCTCATGGAGTCTTGCTGTATTAGGACAACCCTCCCTCCTACCCCTCTCAGAACTCCCACTTGAGTATGGGGTTGTCAAATTGGTGCAAGCTCTGTCATGCCATTTCAATTTCTCTCTAGCTCCCCCTTTTTGTTCATTTGGGTTAGGAACTAGGTGATTCTGTTTTTTGTTAAGTGATAGGTGGCTCCCTCTCTGGACTTGAGTCTTTTGGGGAGAGGGGGCCTATTAGTGCTTGTCATGGGTGATTCTAACAATAACAGGTGATTTTGTTATTATTCTATGATTGTTGTTGTTTTTGTTGTTCTACTACTGGTAGGTAGCCAATGGCTAGTGTAGAGTTTTTCCACACAGACTTGCTATATTAGTTTAGCTCAAAAAGAACCTGGCAGTTTCATTTGAAACTAGCCAGATAGAGCTTTGAACAGCGCCCTCGCGCTGTGGAACTCCAGACTGCTCTGGAGTTAACCCTATCCTCTCCGGGGCAGTTCGAGTGCAGTGGCAAACTGCATTTAGTCCTAATACAGCAAGACTCCATGAGAAGAAAAGCAATTACTAAGGTGAGTAATTTTTTCTTCAATGTCATTCACAAATAGTGAGAATAGTAGGGGGCCCATGATGGAGCCCTGGGGTACCCCAGAGGTCACAGGCTTTGGGTTTGATTGGACGCCCTGCCAGCGGACTGTTTGCGATTGGTTTGTCAGGTAGCTTGCAGTCCAGGAGAGTGACAGCTGATCCATGCCAAGCCATTGAAGCTTAGCAAGGAGCAGTTAATGATTGGCCAAGTCAAAGGCCTTGGAGAGATCAATGAATAGTGCACCCATTGGGGTGCCTTGGTCCATGGTTTTGAGTATGTCCGATGTCAGTCTGATAAGGGCAGTGTCAGTGCCGTTGCCTTTCCGAAAGCCGTGCTGGACTTTGGAGAGGAGTAGGTGTTGTTCAAGGTAGTCTTGTAGTTGATCATAGACTAATCTTTCCTGGATTTTTACCAGAGGGCAGAGCAGGGAGATGGGCCTGTAGTTCTCCACCCTGTCCCGAGTTCCTTTTTTGTGGACTGGAACAATGGTGGCAACTTTCCATGTACTGGGGACCGTCCCTTCTAGGAGGGATCAGTTAATGAGTAGGGCAACAGGGTAGGCAATGGCTGGTGCTGAAGTCCTCAGTAGCCGTGGTTCTAGCTGGTCACTCCCAGTGGATGAGTCAGGGTTAATTTTGCAGAGTAGTGGTAGTACCATGCAGGGGTCCACTAGTTTCAGGTGGAATGATGGGCAAGGAAGCATTGTGTCAGGGCGGGTGTGTGGAGGAGGTCCTGGCACTGTTAGGGGGCAGCCAGTGGGGTTTGTAAAGGATATGCAGAATGCTTCAGCCACTTTGGAGGGGTTATTGGTAAGTGAGTTCCCAGCTATGACCGAGGCACCATGTTCCCGCGTACGGCCTTTTAGGAGGGAGTTTATATGGCCCCAGAATTTCTTTGGGTCTCTTAGGTTGCCTGCTTGGAGGTCCCTGAGGTATTTTGATTTGGCCTGTTTTGTGGCTTGTTTACACTTGTTCCTCAGGCACCGATACTTCTCCCAGTCTGAATTGGTGCCAGAAGATTTGTAGAGCCCCCATGACTTGTCTCGGAGCCGCATGGTGTGTTTTAGCTCAGGGTTTAGCCATTTGTGGCACTTTCCCTGAACCCTGAGTTTTTTCCAGGGGACATGTTGGTTAGCTACGCCCAGGAACATCTGGGTGAAATATTCAAGGGCCGCATCTATAGTGGGAAGGGAGACAGTGGGACCCCATTCCACCTTTAGGAGGTCAGCGCAGAGGCCTGCAGTTTCGAATCGGCTGTAATTTCTTGCAACGATCACTCTGGTGGCAGGCCTGGGGGGTTTATTGGACCAGATACAGTAGATAGGGTAGTGGTCGCTCAAGGAGTCCGACATGATCCCATCAGTCAGTATCCGAGAGGAGTTTGTGGTAAGTGCCCAGTCAAGAAGTGAGTAGTTGCCAGTTTTGGCGTTATGCCTGGTTGGCATGTCAATTACTTGGGTGAGTGATGCATCTAGTATCAGGTTCTTGATTCGGGAGGAGTTGGGGCAAGCCAGTTGAGGTTGAAGTCCCCTAGGAGGACTTTCTCTCCCAAGGGAACTTGAGGATGGCATTAGCGAGAGATTCGAGGAAGGGGGTGGCAGTTTGGGGTGGGAGATAGGCGCACCCAATATAGAGAGGCTTAGTACCTCCAAGGAGAAGTTTGAGAAATAATACCTCTGCCTGAGTTCTGTTCGATGTTTGGAGGTCAATCAGAGTTGGCATTCAAGGAGGATTTAAGGTAGATTAGTACCCTCCCCCCCTTTTTTCCAGCTCTGTCTTTTCGTATGGTTTGGTATCCTGTCAGTTCGACTCCATGAGGGAGGATGTGGGGCTTCAGCCACGTCTCAGTCACAGCTAAGATGTCGGGCTTGTAGAGTAGGGTCCAGGCCTCGAGGTCAGTCATCTTGTGTCTCAGGCTCCCGATGTTCATGTGCACCAGTCTGAGTCCCCCGGAGTTTGCCCAGGAGGGGGTGGTAGGGTCACTGAGCGTGCAGTTAGGAGAGAAAGGATCAGGGTTGGTTTCAATATCCCTCCCACATAGCAGTAGAGTGCTAAATAAGGGGCCCTCGAGGCTGGGGGGGAGCATTATCGCTGGTGAGGGCATGTGAGTGGGCTGTCAGCATCATTGGGAGGGGCGTCTTAGGCCTTTTGAGATTTGGACTTTCTGAAAGAATTTTTACAGGGTGCAATGGCTCCTGAGAGTAAGATGGACATTTTTCAGAGATTTTTGCTGTGCTACAGCACACTGGGGAGTAAGGGGGATGGGATTTGAGGTTTCTGCAGCTAGCAGCAAGCAGCAGGGTTATTTTCCATTTGCAGTAGTAGGACAGAGGAGATAGGATAATTAAAGCGGCCTCTAGTGGGTGGAAGTGATAACCTGCAGATGGGAAAATGAGCTGATAGGTTCTACAGCTCACGTGACTTCTGCTATAAATGCAGATGCTCACCAAGGGCGGTGGTGGGGGTGGTGGGGAGCTGGCGCGCAGTGCCGGCGGGGCCTCAGCACACAAACAGTGAGCAGGCATGAGATGCAGTCAACCCAGGCACATTAGCATGGCGTTTGCTTCACAGGTACCTTTTAGAGGTTACGGTGGCAGGGATCTGCGAGGCTCTGTCCTGGTGAGGGAAAGGTATTTTCGTGGGGAAGGGTATCTCGTTTCAGCCCTCACAACCTCCGCTGCTCCGGTTGTGTGGGGGAGGGGCCCGGCAAAGCGATCTGCGGCGGGAGGGCAGCGCTGCGTGCGCCTCACAACCTCCCTGTATGTTGCTGCTGTGCCTGTAGAAGTAGAGGAGAGAGGGTGAGTTTAAATAGGGCACAGGAAAGGAAGAATAAGCTGTTTTTCAGCTCAGGTTACAGTCCATGTAGGGGCGGTTTTTACAGGGATTGGCCGCATGGTGAAAGTATCGACTAGCAGGCTGCAGTTTAAACAGTCCTACCAATCAGAGAGATTGTTGTGCTCCTGGAACACTTTGAATGTAGCTTTCCAGCTGCGGCTAACAGGTGTTCCTGACAATTCCTGTATATCGCCGAGTTTATGGGTAAAGTAATATTCAATGGTTATGTAGTGGGAGTCAGACTGCAGTTGAACATTCCTCACTGCTCAGCTATTAAATAGGGGAGTGGAATTTCTACTGTCAGATAGAACATGTGGTTTTTATCCTAAAACAGTACAGGGCAGGCTATGCTCAATTTTCCGACTGCTCACCAGTTTTCTCAGTGTATGCTGCAGTGACCAGAAGTGTGCATGGGGCGATAAATAAAGAGCATGGGGTGCTAGATAAAAGAGCTATTTTTAAGCAGGCTGTGTGTTAGAATCGCTACCGGACACAAGCTGCCTCAGTCCCAATTACAGTCTATTTAGCAAGGCAGGCAGTGGTTACAGTTCTAACTGCTCTCTAGTATCCCTGGCACAGGCTGAGTAAGCTACAGTGAAACGTAACCAAATACATTTAATTGAGGCAGGCACCGATTTGGGAAAAGACATTGAAGGACCATGTTCTCCTTTTCAGGCTCCAAGGGACATCAGAGGGTGAGGGGTTGCCACTAGACACCACATTTAAATCAGCAATGACATGCAGAAGATTGAAACTGATCTAGAAAGGGAGATGTAGACTAGCAATTTTTGCAGCAATCACTGAGCCACCTAACTGCACTTTCTAACTGTTGTGATATACACACACTGACTAATACATATACTCATATTATAGTGATGCGGTAGCACCACTGCAGTTAAAGGAGAAGTAAACATTGCAAGGGTCACTCAGATTGTGAAAGTCCATGAAAAGATTTTTCAGATGAGATACTGAGCTTCCTTGAAGGTGTCAGAATTCCTAAGATATAAATATCTAAACCATCTGTAAATCAAAACAAGGCAGTAGACATTTCATGGAATCTTAAAACAGAAAGTGATGTCACTGAGGGGGCAAGATGTATGTTGATAATTACAGCTTGCCCTTCAGTGACATCACTTTTTGCTTTAAGAGTCCATGAAATGGCTGCTGCACTTGTTTTATTTTATAGTTAATCTTTTTATTGAGTAGATTTTTCTTTTTAGTGTTTACAGGTAGCAAAACAAAAGGATGGAACTGAAACATTGACATTCGGTGTAATACAGCAAAGTACATTTACAAAAACAGTAATCTTAGCTGATCAATAAGATAAAATATAGGAAATAACATGAACTTACCACACTCTGTGATCTTCAAACAGGTGTGTACAACGACTTGGCAAAACCAAATTAATGGAGGGGGGCTGCTTCCTCTCCACCTGCACACCTTATGGTCTCTAGTGGAAAATCACCTAACATTGGGTCCTAGTACCTGGAAAGATAGCACACATTCAAGGCCAAGCTGTCTAGCTGTTTCCTTGAAGTTGTACACTGAGGCTTAAAGCTGTCTTTTGAATACTTGCCAATTGGTGTCCTGCTGGAGGCTGCGATATACTCTAAGTATGGGGACCATATAGCCTTTGTATTTATGCAAACTCCCTCTATTGTAGTGCAATATCCTTGTATAGGAGGCTAGGGTTTCCATGGCAGAGAGCCACTCCCTAAATGTTGGGACCTCTGTGATCCTCCTGCAACTCAGGATCAGTCGTTTTACCTCAGCTGAGGACTGTATTATCCACAGCATTTGCAGCCTTGTAAGGGTAGTGGTTTAAGGGGGGAGACACAACAGCCACAAACTGAGGTGAAGTGGAATGAGAGGATCTAGTATCTTTCAACCGTGTTGAGCCACAGCCGTCCACAGGAGGTCAAGGGATGGGCATCGTCAAAGTATGTACAAAAGGTCAGTATTAAGAGCCTTGCACCTTCAGCAGCTGTCCAGTGGGGAGAGCCCCATTTTTTGAAGCTGCGAGGATGTATGATACCGGAGGTGTAACAGTTTGTTTTGAATTAAAAGACTTCTCTGGTTGCTACAAGCCTGAAGTGCCCTTGTCCAGCATGGTAACCACTGAGCGTCTAATATGATATCCCAATTTGGTACCCCACTTTCCCTTGGCTGGGAGGGAAGGGTCCCTTGACACTGTCCCTCATAAAGCTATGGATTCTACCTGCCAGACCTCTGTGTTGCTTTAACCAGACCTCTAGGGGAAGGGCTTGAAGTGTCTTTTTCTTGAACCTTAGGCACATTATACAAGAACATTGCATTTTACACCATGAAACATACAAACTCCTGATTTGCAGGTACTTCCAAAAATCTTTTGGGGGTATGTTGTACCTCATTCTCAGACCTTGAAAAGAGTCTACCATCAGTCCCTCCAGGAGCTCTAAGTCCTACAGATAGTGTATTGAGCAGTTCACCCACTCTGGTCACAATAGTTGGTAGAGGTCTATACACAGTAGGGGGTTATTCCAGATAGGAAGGTGTGCCCTAGGTTAAGGCGCCACTTTGCCCTTTGATTCATCTTCAGACAGGCACTGTGTGCATTCTTAATAGTGATCCACTGCTGGCGTTGCCTAGATAGGGGTGCCCCAAATATGCCCCTAAAGGGGTGTCCTGCATAAGTGCAGACTAAAGGCCCAATTCTAGAAGGGTTACACCTGGTGTAACTGCAGTTGTGCCAAGTAGAATGGCACATGTAGCAACTTATGCCAGCAGTTGCGACATGCGCGATTCCACATAGTGGCCTGTGACATGGCACAGGCCACTTGCGTCAAACAGCAGTTATGCCACATAAACCCCTTGCAACATGCTGCTAGGGGGTTTATGGCAGCAGTTGGTCCCCATTCTAGAAGGGCAGCCATAAATTCAGGGTTCGACCTTAACATTGTTTTACTAGCCCTGAACCTAGTGCAAATTGGCCAGGGCTAGTGCAGCTAACCCTCTACTTGTCCGCCTTGACTTGTGCAGGTTTTTCATGGCTGTTAATGAACTTAAAAAAGTCCCTGCTTTAGCAGACTGTAGTCCTTTTGCTACTCTCCCTCAGTGTCCCAGGTGGCCTGGTGTGATTAGCAGCTCATTAAGCACTGCAATTATCTGGCAGTTCAAGAGGGGGATCCAACAAAAGACTCAATGTGAGTCATTATCACTCAGTTGTTAGGACATTCAGCTAGTGTGCATGCTGTGATCAAGGGTAGAGTGGTTAAGTCACCAGCTTCCAGTTTGCTGAACTTGTCTTTGATTTGTCCCACAATATTAAGACCAGTGTGCCTCATTTCCCAACCTCTTGAGTATCCGTATCCAACTCTGCAGTGACAGAATGCTATGATGTATACATGGTCTGCCCAGTCAGGTGGTCTGTCCACTCTATACTTTCTCTGGACACCACTGCAGACTAGACACTGAAGTAGTCATCCATAGACCCATAGCTGCCATTACTGACTGGTGTAGGGTTCACAGCTCCTCTTAATGGATCACACCAGTCAATGCCATCCATGCAGTACCCCCCAGCATATCATTTCATCCTAAAAACAATGCGTTGGTGCATGTATGGTACAAAGCAAAACCTTTGTAAAATATTTATTTATTTATGTGTACAAATCAGGTTTACAACCTTTGAGTCAGAGACTTGTTTACAAAGGCACCTCATCACAGAGAGGACAAAAAACAGTGATACAAAGTTACAGATGCAGATAGATAGTTACATAAATGTGTGTGCAATCTATTTACATAGGTTTCATATGAATCAGTTAGGATACCCTGAGATACAGATGTCTAGTAGGGGAGAGGAAAAAGAGGAGCCAGTGGGGAGGGTGTGTGTGTGTGTGCGGGAGCAGTCTGGAGGACATTGTCGAGATCTGAGTGCACTGGAGACAAATATATCATTTGCAAGGTTAAAATAGGTATTCCTGGTATGCATAGATCATCCTATATAGAAAGAGAGGTAGTACAGCATCATGCCTGTATACTGCTCCCCTTTGACTGATGAAAGGACACCATTATGAAAAATCTGTTTTTGTTAGGGCAGAGCATGTTAAATCAATACTTTTGTGCCTAGTATATATAAACAGATATGTCAAAGTTTCTTACATCCCAAGACCCCTGTGTTTGTTTAACTCTCTCAAATGAAATCCTAAAAGTTCCCCTGGCTCACTTCGCAGTGTAAGAAAAGTTCCAGAATTGCAGGTCTGGTTAATCACAGGGCGGGGGATGAGAGTGTCTTTCTCTGCCTGACTCTGTACATTGCCCTGCAGGTCAGGGTAGGACTGTGGTGAGGTGCATGATGATGTTGGCTATTGTGTGTGCAGAGCTAGAACTGCTTGATTGAACATGTGCTATTATGGTATTCTTTAGTCTGGCAGGGAGGGGGAGAAGAAAGAGGAAGCAAGGGGCACATGGTAAAAAACAGCATGTGATTATATTGCAGTCTTTTTTTGCTGGGGCAGGAAGCAATGTGGGAGCAGGATAAATATACAATAATCTGAGTATTTCTTGGCTTTCATTTTTCCTGTATAACTGATCAAAACTGATCATTATTATTGTGGGCTAGTGCAACCATCTGCGGGCTAGCGCAATTTTTAATCAACTTGCCCAGCTGGCTAGTGCAAAACAAAGTTAAGGTTGACCCCTGCATAAAGTGCCCACATCGTGATTCTACAAGAACCCCCGGAGGAGATCCAGCAATCTAAGTTATACCAGCATTTAGCTGCTATAACTTACGGATGGCCCCGGGGGTCCTCTAGACCCGTCGGCTGTCCAGTGGACAGTGCACAGTTTCCCTTCCCCCATGCACAGCACACCCCAGCAGGGCCCCACAGGGCTACCCATACCCCCAGCCCCCCAAAACAGCCATTGGCAGAAGCCCTGCAGGGCGGCGCTGCCATCCGTCCACCCGTTCCCCGAACCACAAGTCGCTTGCCGCATATGCAGCAATAATCAAGCCTTGGTAGTCTAGTGGCCCCCCCAACTGTACATAAATAAGAAACAACACCCCGTTTCCCTGGTAGGCTAGTGCCCCCCCACGCTGAACTGTACATAAGTAAAGAAGGAATCACGTTTCCCTGGTAGTATAGTGGCCCCCACCCCCTGAACTGTACACAAATAAAGAAAAACATCTGCATTTCCCTGGTAGTCTAGTGGCCCCCCACCCAGCCGTGCCAGCCCACCCAGCATCTCTCTACCCATCCCCAGCCGGCGAATGGCACAGCCCACCTCTCACCTCCATGGCCAGCTGCTGACTGAGTTCAGTAATAGTGCTACTTCACAGATGCACTCAGAAATTTATTTCTGAGCACATCTGTGCAGTAGTGCTAATACTGCACTCAGTTGGTGGCTGGCTGTGGAAGTGAGAGGGGGATGTGCCAGTTGCCAGCTGGAGACAGGTGGGGGTGCTGGGTGGGCTGGCACGACTAAGTGGGGCACCACTGAACTACCAGAAACTAAGATTCATTTCTTTATTGGTGTACAGTTAGTGGGGAGCCACTAGCCTCAGGAAAATGGGGAATTATTTTTTAATTTTGTACAGTTCAGGGGATGAGGGTACTAGCCTGCACAGGAAACAGAGATTTGTTTTTATTTTGTACAGTTAGGTGGAGGCACTAGCCTACCAGGGCAATGAGGATTCACTTATATTAATTTACAGTTGGGGGGACCACTAGACTACCTGGGCTACCTATCCGCCGCATTTGCTGCTGGCAACTAAGGGGTTGGGGATTGGGTGGGGAGGATTGACCGTGCCACCCTGCTGTTGTGGCCTGCGACATGCTCACCAGGTATGCCCACAGTTTGGCGTATCTGGCTGCATGTTGCAAGTTGCAGGACTTAGCTGCGATGACCCTGCCCCTACTAGAATAGGGCGCAGGATCGATGTCGCAAGTGCAGGTGGTGCAAGTTGCATTCGGTAGCAACTTGCGCCACCCTTCTAGAATTGGGCCCTAAATGTTTACCCAAATGGAAGGCTTGGAGCCAGCAGTCTGAAGATACTTTAAACGTTTTGGCTGTAATGTAAACTATTGAATATTGGGTGAAATCAGGGAGGTTCCACCCCCCCCCTTCTAGTATGCTCTTAGTTTTGCCCTGCTCTACCAGGGAGGGGGATTCACCCCAAAGAAATTTGTTCACTATACTGTTTAGCTTCTGTGCCCATTTATCTGGGAGGATAAGTGGAAGGTGGGAGATTAGGTATAACACTTTGAGAGTAACTATTAATTTAACTGTGGCTATTTTGCCTGCCAAGGATAGATGAAGGTGTTCCCATCTTATTACATTTTTCTGAAGCACCTCCACCAAAGGTTTGAAGTTGATATCAGCAAGCATACCCATTTTGGGGGAAATTTTTACCCCCAGATATTTGATCTCTTTACCTTCCCACGCCAAACCCAAGCTGCCTAGTGTTGTTAGGGAAGCTAGCTTACTGAGAGGTAGGATTTCTGATTTAGAGATATTATTTTGAGGCCTGAGAGACCCCCGCCAAAGGTGTCAAGTGTGTTCAGGATGTGAGGTAGGAACTTACTGAGCACTTGTCAGTATTAAACAATCATTGGAATATAGTTTAGTGTGGTACTGTTCCTTACCAACAGTGATCCCCCTTATCTGAGGGCGGGCTCTCATGGCTGCAGCTAAGGGTTCCATGGCTAGAATGAACAGTAGGGGAGAAAGAGGGCAACCCTGCCTGGTGCCTTTGTAGAGTGAGAAGGGGTCAGACAAATTACCATTGGTGAGCACTCTTGCTTTAGGACTCTTATACAATGTTTTGATCCATCTTGCAAAGTGGACCAAAGTTATAGCTATCAAGGACCACGTGGAGATACTCCCACGCCACCGAATCAAAAGTCTTCTCAACAACGATTGTAAAGCTGCTGCGGGTGTGGAGAGAATGGCTGCGGTTTGCATAAGGGATAACAATACTCGAATGTGGTCCAAACTAATTCTGCCCTTCACAAAGCTGACTTGGGAGGGATGAGTGATGTCCAGGAGACTTTTTTTCCAGTTGGAGCACCAAACATTTTGCCAGAATTTTAGCATCCACATTGATCAATGATATACTGGCCTGTAACTGGTTGGGAGCTAGTGAGCTTTCCCTTCCTTGGGAAGTACAGTTATAATGGCCTCATTCAAGGTAGGGGGTAGTTCCCCTTCAATGAGTGCTTATATGTGGTTTAGAGCTCAGTACTTATGTTACATACTGTAGCTGAATAAGCTAGCTTATTGAGAGGTAGGATTTCTGATTTAGAGATATTAATTTTGAGACCTGACAGCCCCCCCCCCCCAGGCTGTAGGTTGTGCTTGGATACAGAGGCCAGATCAGTAAGTAGGACAATGCTTGCCAGGTATTAGCAGTTTGAATTGATCAGTGCTTAGGTACTTCGAACATAGTAATGCAAGTCAGCGATTATAGTACAAGTGAGATGGATAGTCTATGCAAGGTGCTTAGCTGCTTGAACTGATGAGTAACGTGTTATGACTTGATATTTGGTTTGGCTTTTCTCTGTATCCCACTGTAAAAAGGATGCTTAGTCCAGTAGTATGAGACCCCCCTGGTGGGATAAGAGTGCCGGAGAAGGAGGAGGAGTCAGGGAGGAAGTAGGGTGAGTGCAACTCGCTCTAAGCAGAGCTGTGGTTTGCCCACTGATTTAAGTAGGGTATGGGGGAAGGGTTCTTCCCCCATATAACCACAGGCATGCATCTTTCAATTATATGGGGTTCAGAGCTCAGTGCTTAAGTTACATACTGTAAATGAATGATGTAGGTTGTGCTTGGATACAGAGGCCAGATCAGTAAGTAGGACAATGCTCACCAGGTATTAGCAGTTTGAATTGATCAGTGCTTAGGTACTTTAAACATAGTCATGCTAGTCAGTGATTATAGTACAAGTGAGCTGGATAGTCTATGCAAGGTGCTTAGATGCTTGAAGTAATGAGTAATATGTTATGACTTGATATTTGGTTTGGCTTTTCTCTGTGTCTCACTGTAAAAAAGAAGCTCAGTCCAGTGGTATGAGACCCCCCAAAAGAATAATGATATCAAACAAATATCTCCTCCAACTCCGGAGAGTGTGACCAGTAGCGCACAGGAGAGGAAAACCCCCCTTTGAGGGAAACCTCTGAGGATCCATGGTTACTGTCCTGCCAGTCCTTCTAGGCATACTAAGGAAGAATAATCCTAAGTAACAATGTTAAGTTATAGGCTAATTTGAATTCCAAAGTTATAGATCCAGATCCAATGAAGCGAAAAACTGAATAAAGCACTTAATATTCCAAGTCTGTGAGTGTAGCAGCATCCTTCTAGCAGCTCCTAGTCCAAGAATCCAAGTCCAGGGTAGAATGATAGTAGACTGGAGTCCACGGTCAATAATATTCAAAGCATCGAGTTGTAGTGGTGAAACGCTCCAGCAAGTGAGGATGGCTTCTCTGAGGAGAACCAGAAACCAAAAGGCTAATTGTCCATGTTCAGAGTAGGAGGACAGATGGTTCGAGTTCCACTTGGCAGATTGCAAATGAAGGCCTCGATGATGAAGCACAGGAACTGGTACATGCTACACGATCTGGAGAGGGCGGAGCAGTAGAAACCTCCCATCTGGAGTGGGGAAGCAGGTAAGTGAATTAGGTATAGATCTTAGTGCGAATAGGTAGACATAAGTTAGATGTACCTCCAGATCCTGAGGGGCGAAGTAGGTTGTAGAATAGGTGAGTCAGTCTTGATGAACCTCTAGGCCCTGTGAGGGCGAAGCAGGTAACATGAGCAAGTAGTGTAAATAAGTGGACCTGTATGTAGGTCAGTAGTAGTAGTAGTAATGAAATCTGCGTGATGCAGATGTAGCAGCGGAGGAATAGTATAACATAGACTATGTACGGTATACAGCGAGGAGCATGAGGAGATGATAATAGCACAGGAATCGAAGCTTGATCTGGTGTTCCGAACAGTTGCGTAGTGATGTATATATCCACGTTTAGAAAGCCAGAATGGTACAGTAGCTAGAACTGACGTGGTGAGAATAGTCTGACAAGTCCTGAATAGTCGCACTCCTGAATCACAAATGGAGATAACTGAAGAGGCTGAGTCGAATGAAGTAGTGTTGCCATAGGGTCAAAGAAGTCTTAGAACATAAATCATAAGATTGAAGGTCTTCTGTATAAGCTTAACTAAGCATCCTGGTAAGAGTGGAGTAGTAGTAATCCATATGACTGAAGCGGCAAGGCAGAAGCATTCAAAGAACTGATGACATACAGCTAAACAAATCCTGGACATGAATCCATAGTGGAAGGAGCTCCTAAGATTGGCAGACAATGTGGCAGGCAGGCGTATATTAGAATATGCGAACCTCCAGGCCCCCAAGCTGGGCAAGGCAGGTATAGAGTAAAAGTGGTTGAACCCCCAGGTCCGATGGGTGAAGCAGGTCATTAAGCAAGCGATTATGATATGGTAATATAATGTCAAGGGACCTCCAGGCCCATAGGGGTGCAGGTCTTTCCAAGTGTGATGCAATGAACCTCAGGCCCCATGGGGTAAGGCAGGCTGTAGAGCAGTGGTAGATAAGTAATAGTAATGTCAAACTGCATGCAATGCAGAAATAGTAGAGAAGTAGTAAGGAATATATTGTAAATGGTATTGTAAATGGTAGCATAATCCTGAGCCAATTCTGTGCAGCATTGAAATATATTCTGAGGCATACTTAGGAGAGCAATAAAAGGGTGCTGTAGACTGTCATTTCCTAATGATCGAGGATGGTAAAGTATGCAATGAAGAGACTTAGGTGGATGAGTGGCAACTCGACCAGAGGTATTAAGCATCGTACAACTGTAGTAGATCTATGGCTGAGGCTTAAGCTATGATAAGGAAGGCATTATGAAACAGTAGTAGTAACTCCAAAGGAATTGGAGCAGTATGACAAAAAGCATCCTAGGGAATTGAGACGATTATCTGATGTAATCTAGAATGAAATCCAATTGAAGGAAAAAACATATCCTTGACAAGTGGAAGTGAGTGTGAGCAGCAAGGTGATGACTGCAAGGTCCAGGAGCCAAGCAGAATGACTGAAGGTGAGGTATAACTGGCAGTGCAACCAATCCTAAGTAGTAAAGTGAATGGAGAGTGGCAGGTAAGTGCCACAAAGGCTAGCATAGCAGCTGGACCACACGTAGGTCAGCCTGAGGAAGGAACAGCGAGCAGCAGCTGGCCCCATGAAGACTAGCTGATCGCATCCCACACACGGGGTAGCAAATGAATAGTGAAGGTAGTCAAGCGAGGTCCAATTGATTGAGAGCTGAAACGCTGGTGATCTGAATGAGCACAGCATGCTGAGATCACATAAGCATTGAGTGCTATGGCCTTGCCAGGTCGAATACAGAGCTGAGTGCAGCAGAATCTTAGATGCAAAATTCAAAGGGGATGGCAGCATACAGAGCAATAGTTTGTGTAAGCAAGGAACAACGATTGCGAAGCAAGTGGACCTGCATGTAGGTCAATAGACAGAGTAGTAAGAAGTGGGCCTGCACAGAGGGCTGCATAATTTATGGCAATAGGATGAATACGACGTCCAGCAAGCTGAAGGAAGGAGAAAAGGAGCTAGGACAGGCCAGGTATCCAGTTACCCTTCATCATCCATGGCAAAGACAATCGAGAAAAAATGGCTGTCACTTGCATTGTATAAGTCTTATGGTGTACCAACTGAGTACCAGTGCACGCAAGCCAAAGTATTGAGGCTCACACATGAGCAGCCCTATGAAATACCACCATGGACTCATAAGCTCTGCGGATTCAGTGTAGATGATGCAGTTAGGAAGCGACATAGCAGGGAATTCTCTGAAATTACAGAGCTGGAGGCAGCTAATGCTGAGGTGCAATATGCAGTGTAGGTGAGTTACAGCAAATTATAAAGGCAATGGTTTGCTTAACTGCATAGTGAAACCTAAAGTCTCCTGAAGTGTAGTAAAATTAAATGTCTAGTTCAAGCTCCCAGTATTTGATAACTAGCACAAATGCATCCAGCATACCACAGTTACCTGAATCCTAGATATTGACAGTCCCTTACATAGCAGGTCAGAGCAATGTGGAGGCATTGCTGAGTAATAGAGACTTAGTAGTGTGTTGATTACAACTGGCTGATGTTGTTTTTCAGCAGTGTATAATCACTACCAATGAGTAGCAATGCAGAAGCCATTTAGTGGCAGTTCAAGACTACACAATGTACTACTGTTCCATAAAGAAATCAAAATCATGCCCTGTAGCAACTTTAAATAGAGATGATACTAAACGCAGAAATGTCAGAGGTGCTATGTCTGCTACATGCTAGCAATGACATAGACGCTACATTAAGCGTAAAGTTTTTATATTGACTGTGGCATCATAGTATTCATTTATGCTGAGCATGCTGTGTGACCAAGGTCAGGCCAGGACCAGTAAATTTCATGAGTGACTAAAGGATTCAGACTGTGAAACATCTGTGAGTGGAGGCTGAATGCACAAACTCACTTTGGCAGCAATTAGTGTTGATATCCTGGTATTGCGCGGTATGAGCGAGGCAGCTGCAGCTGCAAGTGGAGAAGGGGGTGAAGAGGCTCCGGTAATGTTGAGACCTGTAGTATGGAAGCGAACACATCCTGAATGTGAACAAGCGGCATGGGGCAGTGGTTGCGGTGGTTGCAGAGCTAGAAACAGAAAGCAGTCAGAAAGGAACAAAGACAGATAAGCTGGAGTGGTAGCAGGAGCAGAAAACAGTGTCAGCTTAATGAGCGGCCAGAGAAAATAGCAGATGGGAATTAGAAAGAGGTTGTGAGCACAGAATGGTGACAGACCCCAAAAAGAAGGCACAAAGGGAAAACACACAAACAACAGGGCAACGAAGTAGAAAGGTGAGGGAATTGAACAAACATGAAATGAAGCGAAGACAGAATGAAGGAGTGGGGGGGAAGTAGCCAAGCAAAGGAGGAAACAGAAAGCAACCAAGATCCAGCAGCATGTCAGCAAGTGTGACTTCTCTAAGCAGAGCTGTGGTTTGCCTACTGATTTAAGTAGGGTATGGGGAGGAGCTCTTCCCCCATATAACCACAAGCATGCGCCTTTCAATTCTTTGAGCATGTGTAAGATTGGGGTGACTATTGTAGTTTGGACTGCTATATAAAAATCCACCGGAAATCCATCACCCCCTGGGGACTTGTGTGGCGCCATAAGAGAGATTGTCAGGTTGACTTCCACTAATGTAATGGGACCTTCCTAAGCTTCTCTTTGGGCTGTTGACAACTTAGGGAGAGGGAGACTTGCTATAAAGCTGTTATATTTCTCCGCATCCCATTTAGTTTGTGAGGTATACAGTGTTTTATAAAAACCTGCCATCATTTGGTTTATTATTTTCTGATTTGCAGAGATCTTGCCTCCCCTGTCCTTTAGTTGCTGGATGAATCTCTCCACCTGCTTCTGTTTTAGTCTGAACACCAATAATTTGCTGGCCTCTCCCCTTCTGCCCAATATTTATGTTGGAATCTATGGAGATATAGCTCTGCCTTCCTAGTAGCCAAACAATTTAGTTTCAATCTCAGTAACGTGATCTCTGATGTCAGCTAAGGATTTTTTAGGGTTTGGGGGTTATCCTTGTACTTATTTTCCAGCCGTATAAGCTGAGCCTCTAGCTGGGATTGTTCCTTTTCCCTCTGTTTGAGCCTGTGCATGGCAAAACTAATAATTCTACCCCTAATTGTGGCCTTGTATGCTTCCCATATTGTAGTGGCCAATGCTGAAAGAACAGCATTGTCGCTAAAGTACAAATCGGTTTCTCCCTTAAAGGGACACTGTCAACCTTTTTTGCATCATATTATTTATCACATTTTATTATTGCTTACTTCCTCTAAAATTTATTAATGTAACTGGTTGTTTTGTCTGCCTCCTAGCTTATTAGAACCAAAATGCATGGTAATGTATAGCCTTGTACTGCTGACAGTTTTGTTTTGCTTCAAATCATTGAACTGCTCTTAGTGAAAACTTCCTGATCATTAGAAACACCCTTAAACAGTGCAGCCACTCATACAGTAGTCTCCTCTACTCCCACTGCATAATGAGTGGCTGAAGTGTGTTGAGGGCATTCCTGAGTCAAGGAAAGATGCAGTGGGAGCTGGTCAAGAACTGCAAGCAAATGTGTTGATGTGGTAACACCAATACAGTGGGCAGTCTGTTTTTTCACTTTTTAAAAGAAAAAAAGGGATCTGAATCAAACTACCAGCAGCATCAACAGTCTCTATAGAATGTGAACAATCATAAAATGTGTTTTTTAAACTAGGTCTATGTTGAGGCCTAAGGGGTTGACAGTGTCCCTTTAAGCCAGGGAACAAAATCCTTGTCCTGAAGGAGGAGCAGATTTAACCGCCACAACAGGGATCCTGAGGTTTGTGGTGCCTCTTGAATATTAAGTACCACTTGGGCATGATCTAACATGTACAGAGGCGCAATGTTTATTCCTGTCATGGCACCTTCAGGTTCGGTGTAGTAAACCAGTGATCCAACCTGCTTGCCATGACTAAGGAGGCCAAAAAAAGGTATTGTCCCTATCAGTGGAATGGGAAAGCCTCCAAGCATTAGCCAGCTGGTGCAGGGTCATCAAATCTTTTAGTGCCCTAAGAGCCTGAACTTGGGGTTCTGGTTTGGCGTTGGACCTGTCTAATATAAAACCCATTGTCAAATTAAGGTCCCCTCCTAGGAGAATCAATCAAAATCTTTATTTAACTAGGCAATCACCATTGAGCAGAGCTTATTTTCGAGGTGGAAATGGGTGAAACAAGTACAAGATAATACACAGTAGTTACAATACAGTGGCAAGATCAAAAACAGGCATGGTCACTACAAATGTAAGGAAATACAGGAAAAATATAACAGTAATATACAGAAAGGAAAAAAGCACAAACAACAGTAATGCAGATGAATTCAACAACTATAGTGTTAATAGGGAACAAACAAAAAAGGTGAACCAACTGGAACCCTGAGAGAACAAATCGGGGGATGGACTAGGAGCGAAGAAGAAGGAGGATGTGGCAGGGGAGTAGGACAGTTACTAGAATGGACAGCGGATAGGGAATGAGAATCCGCGAATGCAAAAAGTAAGGTGTGATACATTTAGAGGGGAATTAGACAGCGGGGCAGGGCATGGGGGAATGCAGGTGCAATACTAGAAACAGGTAAGAGGATAAGATAGATAAAAGGAAGCAATGAAAGGGGGGAGGGGAAGAGAGAGGGCCAGGCAGTAGCTGGTACCAGTAACCAGAGAAGAGGCTGAAATGAAAGTAGTTAAGGGGCATTTAGGATAAGCAAACATAGGATTCCTTATTATGATGCGAGTAAAGTGTTTTAAAAGCTGCTACACTAACTTTATGCTGTAATGTCATAGTTTTTTTCAGCTTATTCCATATTTAGGGCAGCACATGACTAATAGAAGCCCAGCCAAAACGGGATCTGGCCTTAAATACCTTCAAAGTAATATAGGAGGCACTTCTCACTGTGTACCTGCTTAGAGTACAACATGGTAGGTAGACAGAGATGCAGTCAGGCAATTTGTTGATAATAGCTTTGTAAGTCCAGATGGCGGCATTTCTTTGTTGTCTGAAGCTAAGAGAGGACCAGCCTACTGCAGTGTACGACAGACAATGGTGGGTGGAGTAGGGAAGATCTGTTATATACCTTAGGGCTCTGTGATAGAGCGTATCAAGTTTTGAGAGTGCACTGGTGGGTCCTTGACTATAAAGGAAATCAACATAGTCTAGGAGGGGAGAAAAGTAATTTGGACAAGTCTTGTTTTAGCGTGCAAAGATAGGAGTTTTTTATCCTAAAGAAAAGGCCAAGCCTTTGAAGAAGTTTTTTTGTCAGTTCTTCTATGTATACTAGGAAGGAGAGTCTATTGTCAAGCCATATCCCCAAGTATTTGAATTTAGTTACATGTGTCTGGATTAGCATAGGATATATCCAGAATTTTAGGGGATATGAAATTAAAACACTCGAGGTATCATCTTTGGGTGCATATACATTTGCTAAGACCATCGGCCCCATAGGTGTTGCCACTTTTGCTATTACCCACCTGCCCTTGTTATCTATCTGCACCTCTGTTGGGTGCCATTGCCATTTTTGATGTAACAAGAGTGAGACTCCCTTCTTGGCAGATGCCGAAGCGTTGTGTGCCTCCCACCCCACCCAATCTCACAAAAATTTGTTTGCCTCCTTCATACACAGTTTAGTTTCTTGCAAAAATGCAACCTGAGTCCCCATTTTCTTTAACCTAGTCATAATCTTTTTCCTTTTTACAGGCAAATTTAAGTCTTTCACATTCCAGGATGTAGCTATCACCTCCTGTAAATTAGCCATAATCTAAGTGCCTCGACCTTGCACATTTATATGTGGTCAATAAAATCCATTTTACAATTCTACCCTGTAGGCAGCAGACCCTTACTTTTAGAGCTCCCTTGTTTCCTGGCATTACTTTCCCTTTTTTCCCATAGTTCTATCATTTATAGCATATATCCACCTGTCCTGTCTGTATACACATCTATCAACTCTTTTTTTTCTTTTTTAACCACAAAAACCCAAAAGTGTATATGAGACACCCCTTACAGATTTCCAACATTTCGTGAACCCACCGTGTGGTCATGTTCAGGGGTGTCACTTTTCTCAACAGTATAACCATTTTAAAGAAAGCACCAGAGGGCAATACAGAATACAAGACATAAAGTACAATAACATGCTCTCTGGTGTAAAAAAAGAACCTGTGAGGATTGACTCCCTGTACGTGCCTGGAGGCTGGTGTTCCCAACCACCTACCAATGGTCAGGTAGAACCCGTCCAGGAGGTATGGTGCATCAGCACCAGGTATTTTACAGGTCCCTATCTTGGGGGGATCTTATCATATTGACAACTTTAGCAGGGGTCATGAGAACCTAGGAACACCTACCACTAATGGATATCTATACCTATCCAGCAAGCTGTCTGCTGCTCCTGCTGGGGAGCTGAGATTTGTCCAGTGGGGGTGGCTATAAAGAGCCCT
This sequence comes from Neoceratodus forsteri, assembly GCA_016271365.2. Lineage (NCBI taxonomy): Eukaryota > Metazoa > Chordata > Ceratodontiformes > Ceratodontidae > Neoceratodus > Neoceratodus forsteri. Next base: position 1,747,546,347 of record CM057449.1, read on the forward strand.
GACATATATATGGAATGGAGACACCTACAGCACAAACTCACAATATTTGGGGGCAGTCATTTCCTATGGACAAGTGCTTTGCAGATGGCACTGTGCGAGGATATCCACGGGGCCCATTCAAATGTGTCTAGTCTATACTGAGCATATTGAAGATTGGATCCTAGGACTAGCATTGCCCTTCCCTTGGGGAGCTCACGTTTGTGTGCTTCTGCTCCCTCACGCATCCTGCAATGGTCAGGGGGAGCTATCCCTGTTGCAATGTATGCTTTATTGGAGTAAGGAATCAGCCACTGTGCGCACCCTTGTGTAAGGGGGACATTAAGGGATCTATATCACTGTCCTTGTGTGAGGGTGTAGCTCCCTGATACAGGAAACATTACCTCAAGATGGGCTTTCAAGGTAGCCCCCTCCTAACTTTGTCACGGAGGAGTAAATCACTTCCTACACGTGAGCGTGTTACTCGTTTGTCAGGGGAAAAATGCAACTCCTTTTGACAGCACAAACATGCAGCAGTGTGCAGCCCTTTAATCAGACATAACCCTACCACATGCATATAACAAAATGGGCAAAACACCCAACCTTGACAAAAAAACATGAACCTTTAAGAACATTTTTAACCTTAGTCCCAGCTTTAGCTGCTATTCCATAATGGGGCCTGGTATGAGAGCGGCATCGGAAAGTCAGTGGCCACAACTCCACATTATTTCAGCAGACCCCCATCCCTCAGCATACAGGGAACAGCGCCCCCCCCCAGCCCAGTACCAATCACAAAGTGATTCATCACACATTCTCAGACTAGGGGGATCTAGGGAATTTGCAGCCATTAACAAAGTACTCCTTTTGGAGCACCTTACTTTCAGCCATCTGAAGAATTGGCCTGTGGCAGTGGTGTGGCATGGGGTTGACTTTCCTGGGACACCTGGATGCTTTCAGTCCAGTCCTGGTAGATAGGTGCCCAGGCTCCGTCGATGGGTTCCAGGATCAGCGTGTTGACCAGTGGAGTTGTAAAGGCTGGCATGTCTGGAAAGGCCAGGGTGGAGGACTGGAGGCCCTGCAGAGGTTCAGACCTGTTCAATGTCTTCACGAGTGTGCTGGCCGGAGATGAGGTGCTTCCTTCTGAAATGTGGGCCTTCCTCTATTGGCTGCATGATCTGGCCCTGTGGAATCTAGCTTTGTGAGGAGACGGTTGCTTCCCTGATGGCTGGATGGTCTTCTTTTTCTTCAGTCATCCACGTTGGACCTGCTGCCAATCTCCTACATCCCCCGGTGTAGAGTTGGGAAAATGAAGCTGCCGCTTATTCTCCGTGGGGTCCTCAGAAGTGTCCATTGCCTGGAAAGTCTCACCATGAGGGAGATGCAGTGGGAGTCTTGGGGGCCTGCTTTTCTCATCAGTGTCATCCAGGAATTGCTCCACTTCCTGCAGGGAATTAAAGGTAATACACTCCCCATGATACAAGACTCCAAGCAAGACAGAGTAGTGTAGTGAGGCTTGGATGTTCAGCCTGTAGAGCCTTTGATTAACCGGACCATAGTTTTTTCTTTTATTTAAAAGATCATAAGAGAAGTCTTGGTATACCTGGATTTAATAGCCTTCCCAAGTGAGCTGTTTCTGGTCCCTGGCATCCTTGAGGTACATTTCCTTTGTGAAGTACCTTGTAAATTTACATAAAATTGGATGCGGATGTTCACATTGTCCAGGACGGGGTGACAAGGAGCAGTGGGCCTGTTCCAGTTCCGGTGGGGGGAAGGGACAGTGTTTGAGTTTTATCATTGCAGGGAGGGCATTTCACAAAAAGGCTATCATGTCCTTGCCCTCAGCCCCCCTTCGGTATCCCAATAATTCTAATGTTCTTACACCTTGCATGATTTTCAAGGTCATCCACCATGGCAAGCAGGTGTTGTATTTGATTACTATGATCTCGGAGCTGGCCGTGGTGATCATGAAGGATGCCATCCTTTCTTTTTATAGTTTTCTCAGAGCTGGAAACCCTGGAAGTTAGCTGAGACAGTTCAGCTTTTGTACTGACAGTAGTTTCCTTTAGCTCTGATGTGTCAATCTGCACCTTGTTAAGCATGGCTTTTATACTGGCCAGTTAATAGTCCATATCCAAAACTGCAGAATGGGCCATTTTTGGATCCTGCTTGTGGAGTTTCACCACTGGGTGCTGTCTGTGTGGATTCTCCAAGCTGCTACCCTGGTGGCCTGCCAGTGTCTTACAGGCCAGATGTGTTCTTCACTGCAGCAGTGGTTAAGAAACCCTTTCCCTATGTACCTGGAGGTCAAATTATGGCAATACTGGTATCAATCAGTGACTGCTGAGCTTGTGCATTAGAGTCCGCTGGTTTATTGTAGCAATAAGGTATTGCTCTGTCGGATGTGTAGAGATAAGTGTTCCTGGTTCTGCAGCTAGTCAATTACATTCCTTCCCTCTTGGCTGGCTAGCTCCACTCCCTGCTACCCTTGTTTTGATTTACAGATGGTTTAGATATTCATATGTTAGAACTCCTGACACCTTCAAGGAAGCTCAGTATCTCATGTGAAATATCTTTTCATGGACTTTCACAATTTGAGTGACCCCTGCAATGTTTACTTCCTCTTTAAGGTTGAGTAGGGTATTCAGTGTTAAACCCCTAACTTTGCACATTAATATCTTTGGCACCATCTGACAAAATGAGCTGTCATTTTCCATGTGTTGTATAGGAGGCAAGGTCTTGATCTGTGGAAATTTGTGTGATGGTAGATTGTGCGGTTTCTGAGATCCACATGTGTCATTTTTTTGTAAATGTCAGACTTTTTTCCTATACTTAACATGGCTTTTATTTGCTCTCCCTACAACCTACATGGAATGGAATTTTTATCCCAAACTTGCAGGGGACATGTGACATTTCCTATGGTAGTGCATTTGACAGGCCTGGTAAAAAACTATTTATGGTTTCCTGAATAACAGAGCTTTAAAATGTAGTGATTTCCAACCTACACTTGCCAAGTAGGGTTTTTGAGATAACATTATGTGGTAAAAGTAAAAATGTGATGCCGCAAATGCTTATTTTTGATTTTTGTGCCACTTGCTTGGCAAGTTACCAAACATTTTTTGCACTGGGCCAACAGTCATCTTGTTGATTTTTTCCACAAACTAATAACAAACATGGAAAACACATAAAAATGCTGGGATTTTAAAAAACAAACATCAGAACGTTAAGCTAGATTCTGATGTTTGTTTTTTAACATAATGGTCACAAATACCTTTTCTGGGCACCCAAAATCCCAAGTGTTTAGCTTAGCGAGAGGAGCCATTCCCTGCATTTGCTGTATGAGAACAGCGGCTGTTTCTTGACTTCGGCAGCAGCACCTGGAACTCATGCTGCAAGCTACAGTGACAGCAGTGAGCCACCGTTTCTCTGTTGCCTAGTAGTCCTGTGAGCATTACAAAAGTGAAACAACCTTTTGTCAGAACACTGAACCTGTTCCACTGGAGCCTGTAACTACGTCTGATAGTGACCACCAGTTGCTGTTTGCGAGGGGTGCTGAAGTGTCTTCTGGTGTGCAAACTTTGGATTTCTTTCAGCAAAAAATGCAGCTACCTGAGGGGCAAGCTTCCAAGCATTTAGATTAAAACACTTCTCGTTTCCACTGGAACCAGTAGCTACGACTGCTAAAGGCTCAGCAGCCGCTGTATTTGAGGAGGTGCACAGAAGTGTTCATCTGGTGGGCTATGGTGGTAGGTGCTGCAGCATGCACTGGCAATGCTCTCTCTTTAAATGCTTACCTGGTGCTGTTTGTTTCCTACTTTTAATAACAAAATAAAATAAAATATGTGGTTTCCTTGCAGAACTGAATGTACGTAAAAGCTCCATTTGTAATGTGCTTCAGTTCGTTCAGCATCTAAAACAATATGCAACCCCAGTCTGCAGCACTCTGCATTCTGTATGAACATTGGGCACATCACATTATATGTACCTTATGAATACAGCCAGTTTCACAGCACACATTCTAAAGAAAGCATTTAAAGAACTATGCTACCATAAATGGTGCTGCCATTTCTGTCATGCTGTAAGGCCAACCATTTGTGAAACTGAAAGTGGAGTCAATACCTGTTAAATTCTTATCAAGGAAGTCACATCACACTGCCATTTTCTTAATCAAATTAAACAACAGAAATCCAACAGGAGTTTTGTATATCACCAACACTGATCAAGACAGAAAGGAGGGCCCTTCAACACTGGTTATACCACTGTATTATCCAACTGCCAGATCTTTTAAATGTAGTATTTTTATATCCTAGGGCTAATACCCGAAAAGTTGACTTGAACTTCATGTGGAAAGCAACAAGGAATCTACCTTTGATTGAAGTAAGTGATGATTTATTTATTTGTTTAAAAGCTGGTAACCAGGAAAGGCACCATGAGTGGAAGCTCGTTTCCGGGTGCAACCTGGGGTAGAGGGGGAGGGTAACAGGAGTGTGATAAATACAAATGAAATAATACAATAACAGGGCAAACAAGAAAACAGAACAGGTAAAATGTACACTCAAATACAAGCTAGGAAACTATGTGCAAATAGATGCAAGATAGGTACAAAATAGAAAACTACGTACAATAAATATAAAGAAGAAAGCCATTATACAGTGGTTTAATCGCAAAATGGAATTTAAGGCATGTTGTGGTCAGTGGCAGACTATGAGGGGGAACAGCTGCAGGAGGTGACAGGGATCGGTCTAAGTAGGTGCTTAACATGGGGGAAGGAGGGAGAGAGGTGGGTTAGAGGGGGAAGGTTATTCCAAAGGGAATGGAACTTGTAGGAGAAAGAAAGTTTGCCAGCTGAGGTGTGGTTATGAGGAGGAGAGAGAGAGAGAGAGAGACGGTGCTGGCACAGCTAGATCATGAGTTATAGGGCGAGGGAGGAGCAGAAGAGAGGAGGGAGGCAAGATATGAAGGAAGAGACCCAAACCAATACTTTGCTATGGAGGTGGAGCAGTGATAAGAATGCCTCTGTGCAAGTAAGCGAAAAGAGAGAGGGAAGAGTAGAGGTTGCAGTGGTGAGTTAGCGGGGGGGAATTTGAGGCGAACCTGCAAAAAGCATGGAAAAGGACATCCAATTTGGCAAGGGAGGTGGCTGTGGCAATGCTGTAAACTGTGTTGGCATAGTCAAAGGCAGGGAGGCGCCATTTGATGATCAGGTTATGTCTTATGGGGAGGGAGAAGCTTGCTCTTTGGCAATAGATTAGCCCGAGTTTGGGGTGCAGTTTGGCATGGAGCATGCTAAAAACAGAGGAAAAATCCAGGGAGGGATTGAACCAGACACCATGGCACTTGTGAAGTGCAAATGTTATTAAGAGGTGTGTTAGCTGACGAGAAGAAGACAGGTAGTGAGGGAAGTTTGCAAGTTTCTGTTTGGAACCAAAGCTCATGGCAACAGTTTTCTTGGTGTTAAGTCTTAGGCAGTTTGTATCAAACCAGACAGTGACTGCTGAGAGGTCATTTTGGGGGGGGGGTTGAACAGCTTGGGTGGATGGGCCAGATTAGAAACGGACAGTGTCATCCATGTACATATGGATATTAGAGTGGGTGCATACAGAGGAAAGGTCGTTGATGAAGACAGAAAAAAGGACTGGCCCCAGAATAGAGTCCTGGGGCAAACCAGCATGGATAGGGAGGGTGGGAGATGAGATATTGTTAATTGAAATTGAGTAGGAGTGGCCATTAAGATAAGAACTGAAGCAGGACACTGAGGCAGGGTATAGGCCAATGGAGTATAGCTTAGAGAGTAGAAAGGGGTTGGAGACCGAGTCAAAGGCCTTGGCTAGATCAATGAATATAGCAGCGGTGATGTGGCCAAGATCCATAGCAGTGTGGATGTTATTTGTGTAGCATAGCAGGGAGGAGGTGGTAGAGTGGGATTTCCTGAAGCCTGACTGGAATAGGGAGAGGGTGTTAGAGGAGGATAGGAAATTGTTTAGCCTGGAAAGGATGACAGACTTGTAGACTATGGTGAGGGCAGGCAGTAGGGAGATGGGGTGGTAGTTGCCAGGGATGGTGGGATCACCACCTTTAAAGAGAGGGAGAACTTTGGCTGACTTCCAGGCTGGGAGAACTGTGGCGGTGGAGAGTGAGAGGTTTAGGATGTAGGTTAAAGGGGTAATTATTGAGAGAGTGGAGATTTTGAGGAGCCTAGGGTGCAAACCATTGGAGCTAGACTTAGTAGGGTTTAGGGATATGAGGGCTCTCAGTACCGCTGAGGGTAACATTGGTGGCAGTTGAAACCCTGAGGGCTGTAGGGAAGACTGATGGGAGGAGGGGGGGAAGAATGGGGTGGAATAGCACTGGAGGTGAAATACTTGTTTAGAACTTCAGTGACATGGGAGGGGTCAGAGATAAGTGAGCCAGCCTCCTGGAAAGAGGGGCAGAGTCGTATTGGGGGTTCAGGAGTGAACAGAGATCTCACCAGAAGGAGGAAGGAGTACTGTTTGAGGGGTGCAGACAGAATTTAAAGAAATCTGGTTTAGCACTGCGGATACTTTGGGTGCAACTGTGCGGAGGGTATGAAAGGCATGAAGGGAGGTTAGGTCGCTTGAAGATTTAGAGTGGTGCCAAGCATGGTCACCCACTCTACACTTAGCCAGGATGTCAGGGGTGATCCAAGGATGATGGGTGTTGTTGAGGCACAGGTCAGGAAGCATAGAAAAAAACAGGAGCAGTTGTAGAATTCACCAAAAATATTTATTTATACTAGGAGTAACATAAAAAAATAAACGTGTTCAGTATAACTATTTGCAAAGGCAAAATAAAATAGAGAAGATCCATCAGAGTTTTCCTTCAATCTCTGTGCTGAATGACAACATCTAACATGCAATTGCATCTCAGCTGTCTTATAAGTCCTTCCAACCTCCATTCTTAACAAGCATTCTGTTTTTGTGTTTCAGGCAGGTGCTGTAAGAACACAGTGTCCCAGAGCTGAGGCCCCTTTTTTACAGCTCTTCTGCAAAAGGCTTAAAAATTGCACTCAGGTAACCTCACAAGTTTCCAACAGCTTTTTGCAATCATCTCAAACTATAATTATACACATTTAAAAAATGAGCACTATATGATTTCTAAACAAATGATCCCAATATCAATTACATTTCCACATAATGATTTCCATATATTTTTTATATCAGCAGATATGTAAGGGAGAAAAAGACAAACAGCATGAGAAGACTGACAGACAGTGAGAGGCAAATACTTGCAAGACTGTCGGGGTGATCAAATCCTAGGTGTCACAGGAAAATTTGGTTGTGCAACCAGACAGACAAGAGACAGGAAAAGAAAGAATAGATCCTTGCATTGAAACACTTTCCATAACAACTGGGACAGGGTCCTATTCAATCCTATCACATACACCCCCCTCCTTAAGAGGGAATCTGTTTATTAAACAGGTTTCCAAACCTTTCTATTAATTCTCTACAAATATTAGCCTTGAAGTTTTAGAAATTAAGCACATGTGCAGTATTCTTTTTTTCTATAACAGTACAGCAAACAGCAAAGTTTAAACTCATGCATTTATTTTTCATAGAAACATAGAAGTTGATGGCAGATAAGGACCACAAGGCCCATCCAGTCTGCCCATTTATTCTTCTACCTTAAAATAAAATGTGCTATCTGCCTTTGCTCTGTCAGTGGCCTATATATTCATACTCATCTGTATTGCTCCCTTATGCCTATCCCATGCCTGTTTGAAGCCCTGCACTGTATTCATAGTCACCACTTCCTGAGGAAGGTCGTTCCATGCATCCACCACCCTTTCTGTGAAAAAGAATTTCCTCACATTCCCCCTTAATTGGCTTCCCTCTAATCTCATGTTGTTTCCTCTTGTCCTGCTATTTTTCTTATATTTAAACATGTTAGACTCTTTCACCGTGTTAATGCCCTTGAGGTGTTTGAATGTCTCGATCATATCACCTCTCTCCTTCCTTTGCTCAAGGGTATACATATTGAGCTCCGTTAATCTGTTCTCATATGTCTTCTGATGCAGTCCCTGCACCATTTTGGTTGCCCTTCTCTGGACTGTCTCAATTTGGTTAATGTCCTTGTGAACCTTCAGAACCCTCAATTCCTGATCCATATCTTGACAGAAAATCAGCATTGCTATTCTCTTTACCAGACTTGTGCATCACATTGAATTTAAATGGCTATAGTGCCAGGTACTACCTTGTGATTCTGGAATTTGTATATTTTATTTGGTTAAGCCAACAGAGAGCATTGTGATCTGTTGTAAGTACAAAGTCAGTTCCTAACAAATAAAATGTACGGGACTCCATGGCCCACTTTGCTGCTAAACATTCCTTTTCAATGGTGGAGTACCTTTTCTCTCTGTCATGCAACTTCCTACTTATTTACTTATTTACAGAATAGAATGTTCTTTCCCATCTATATGCTGACTCAAGACTGCACCTAGGCCTACCTCTGATGCATCTGTTTGTAACAAAAATGGTTTCTCAAAGTCTGGGCTTCTTAAAACAGGGACTGAACATAATGGAGCCTTAGTGGCTTGAAAAGCTTCATCACAATCTGGGATCCAGTTCACATTTTTTGTATACCATTTTTTTCGTGAGTTCAGTGAGGGGATTAGCTAACTCAGTGAAGTTGGGAACAAATCTCCGATAATAACTAGCCAGCCCTAAAGGTGACCTGACATGTTTCTTTGTTTTAGGTACAGGGCTGTTAGCTATAGCTTCTGTTTTAGAAACCTCTGGCTTCTCTTCTCCATTTTCCAACACATAGCCCAAATATCTGGTTTCCTGCTTGCCCAATGAACATTTGGTAGGATTAATCGTCAGACCTGCATTTTTCATAGCTTAGATAACTGCTCATATGTATTCCAGATGGCTTTTCCAGTCAGGACTGTACACCACAACATCATCCAGGTATGCAGCACAATTACCAGTGTGAGGGGATAAAATGACATCCATGTACTGCTGGAATTTGGTGGTGCACCATGTAAGCCAAATTGCATGGTGGTGACCTGACAGAATCCAAAAGGAGTGGCAAATGCAGTTGTATCTCTGGATTCTTTAGCTAAAGGTATTTGCAAGTAACCCATGATGAGACTGAGGGTACTGATGTACTTTGCACTCCCCAGCCTGTCCACCAAATCATCTATTCTGGGCATAGGATAACAATCAAATCCTGACACTTGATTAAGTTTCCTAAAATCAAGGCAGATTCTAACACCACCTTTTTTTTTTGTTTACAATTACCATTGGAGATGACCAAGCACTCCTCGACTCTTCTATGATACCCAATTCTTTCATTTTTTGTATTTCCTTAACCACGTCAGCTCTTAACCGCTCTGGTAACCTGTATGTCTTTTGCCTACTAGGACGAGCATTCCTTGTCACTATAACATGTTCAACTCTTTTAGCTCGGCCTGGTACTGTGGTAAATGCACTGTTAAATGTTTTTAGCACATTACAAATGTCTGCAGTTTGTTCTGAGGTTAAGGAAACATCCACCTTTACAGCAATAACTTTACAGTTTGTTCTAGTCTATCATAAGCTACATCAATATTTTCTTTAGCAGTTTCTGGTAAAACTAGCAAAGCAGCTTTTGGCATTTTTTCAACCCATTTCTTGAGGAGGTTAGCATGCTATATCTTAGTAGGATTTTTCCTGTCAGGAGTCTCAGTCTTGTGGTTAACGGTGCCAGTACATCTAAGCACTCTAAAAGGCCCTTGCCACTTCATTAACAGTTTATTTTCTGTTGTAGGTAACAGTAGCAAAACCTTTTCGCCAGGCTCAACATCTTTTTCTTTTATCCCATGGTCATAATATACCTTCTGCTGGTTTTGGGCCTCTTCCTGATTACTATGGGTAATTTCAACATATTTTGTTAGCTTCTTTCTTAGGGCACACATATGGTTATAAATTGTTTCTGAGCGTGGTTATCTTCCCACGTTTCTTTTATCGCATCCAGTGGCCCTCTTGGCTGCCTACTATACAGCATTTCAGATGGTGAAAACCCTGTTGATGCCCGTGGCACTTCTCTGTAAGCAAAAAATAGGTAAGGCAAGTACTGGTCCCAATCTTTCCCTTCCCCTTTAACAAACCTTTAACATGCATTTTAGGGTTTGGTTAAAACGCTCAACAAGACCGTCTGTCTGAGGGTGATAGGGGGAGGTTCTTATGGCAGTGATACCTAGTAGTCTGTGCAGATCCTTAAGTAATGCAGCACCAAAATTACTACCCTGATCAGTAATAATTTCTTTAGGTATGCCCACTCTGCTGAACGTTTTTGCAAGCTACGCTGCCACTTTTGGGGCTGTAACAGTACGCATTGGAATAGCCTCTGGGTATCGAGTAGCATAGTAGCATACTACCAGGATAAATCTATTACCCTTTCTACTTTTGTCTAAAGGACCAACCACATCCATTGCAATTCTCTTAAAAGGCACATCTATCAAGGGTAGGGGCACCAGGGGCACCTTGTCTTTTCTAGGTACTGGGGCTACTTTCTGACATTCAGCACAAGAATTATAATAGGTAGCAACATCTTCATGAATTCCAGGCCAGTAAAATGTATACAGCAATCTGGCAAGGGTGTGAGCCCTTCCTGAGTGACCAGCCATATGACTGTCATGTGATATCTGTAACAACTCTGTTCTATAATTCTGTGGTGTAACCAATTGTTCTAGCTGTTCCTGTGCCTGAGGTTTAACTCAAACTCTGTACAGTAACCCATTGCATTTTTTAAACATTGGTCCACCCTGTTTTGGTTTCACCCCCAGCTCTTTAAAATAACCCTGGAGGGAAACATCATTAGCATGTTCTGAAAGAAAATCACAATCAGTTATCAATTCAGTTTCAGCATTTTCATATGTTAACCCCTTATGTCAATCAGTCATTTGTTGCCACAGTTTCTTCAGGCATCATCTTTCTTTTCTGGATTTCCAGACCTTGGAGCTGTGCTCAAACAAGTCCAAATCAAAACTGGCGAAAGGAAAAGAGTCCCCACCATCTTAAATTTTCTTTGCCTGAGCACTTGTAACTACAGCTGCTGAAACATCAGGATTCAGTTCCTCTGAGATTAACTCAGTAAATCCTGGAAAGTCATTTCCAATAATCACAGGTGCAGGTAACTTAGGTACTACCCCCACTTTCATTTGGTGCGACACACCCTTAATGGTCAGAGTCACTTGCATGGTGGGATAGTATTGAGTGTCCCCATGGATGCAGATGACACCAGTACCTGGTCCTTTTGCACAGTTTTCCCAGCACTTTAACAAGCACTAGGGTCTGTCTGCTTCACAAATCAATGAGTCCCTTTGCAGTCTTATCCCTCACCTTCACATCTGTTAAGCACTTGCCTCAATTTGCCAAGGACAAATCTGCTTCAGTGTCACTCTTCTTATGACAATTTCTTGCAATATGACCTGGCTTATTACAGTTATAGCAAATAACATCTTTGGGCACAGTTTTGTTACCCCCACCAGAGTTCTTATCAGGCTTGGAGTTTAATTGGGAAAAAGAGTGTCTTACCATTGCTTGTCTGCTACCTCGCTGCTGTGGCTTCTGTCTGGCCATTTGGTAGTCCTCGGCCAAATAAATATTGTTTTCCCCACTCTCTGGTCGGTGTTCCTTTACCCAAAGCTGCACATCTGTAGGCAAGATGTTGATGACTTGTTCCATTGCAAACGTGTCGATGATCTGTGGGACTGTTTTGCTCTCTGGTTGAAGCTATTTTATCAGGAGTTTTCTGAGTTGGGAGAAGGCTTCTTGAGGATTGTCGACTGAGTTGTACTTCAGAGAATAAAATCTCTGCCTGTAGGTCTCTCCCAAGAAGTTATACCTTTTCAGGATTTCGCTTTTCACCAGGTCATAATTTTCTGTCTGTGCATTATCCATTTTGCCGTAGGCAAGTTGGGCTTTCCCTGTCAGGTAGGGTACCAGTCTGATTGTCCATTGTTGCTTTGGTCATTGGCAGGCTGTGGCAACTCTTTCAAAAGTTGTCAGGTATGCCTTGATATCATCTGAGGGGCACAACTTTGCAAGTTTAATAGTTTTTAAGTTGCTTGTGTTTGCATAACAACTGGGACTGTGTCCAATTCTACCCTGTCACAGTGTTCTCAGTTAACTCTGGATGTTTCTAGAAGGGCATGGGCATTCTAAATGCTTAGGACGATGGAAGAGAAGTGGGCAAGGGCAGTGTCTATTGAAAGGGGGGGCAGAGGAGTGGGGACCAGTCGGCCAGGTCCAAGTCATGGAGGAGTTTATTTACATTGAGGGATTTAAGGGGGTGATGCTGGATATGTTTGGGAGGGATAGAAGGGTGACAGCACTTTCTGACACAGAAGGTAGGACAGTGGTAGCTTAACACATCAGGTAAAGTACCAGCAGAACAAATGCAGTGGGGGTGGGATGAGAGCATCCAGTTGAGAAAGGAATGTGACTGACTTCAATGGTTGGGATGGGTTGGTTCTTTAAACAGTTGGGAAAGGTTTAAAGCTTCAATTTGCTGGCATGAGCTTAGAGAAGAGGGGGCAAGCCAATCTAAGTTGAAGTCACCAAGAAGGATTAATTCTCGAGAGTTCACTAAAGTGGAGATGGTTGCATTACGGGAGATAAGGGAAGGTGAAGGAAGTTTAGGAGAGGCGTATAAGACCCCCACTAAAAGGGGAGAAGAGGAAGGAAAAGTGAGATTAACTAGGAGGAGTTTGTGGGAGTGGGGAATTGCTTCACGATGGAAGATGGCGCAGTTTAAGGAATTGCAGAAGTAGACAGCCACTCCACCTCCACGTTTACCCCAGTCATGTTTTAGGAGGCCAAAATTTGGTAAGGCCAATTGGGAATCGGGAATTCGAGAGGATAACCAAGTTTCCAAAATGCAGAATGGTGGGGGAGTGTTGAGTAACCCACACTTTCAGGTCTTTAGGTTTGGGGAGAAGGCTGCATACATTGGTGCAAAAGATCTGCAGGCCTTTAGAGAGAGCCTGTAGAGGGGTGGTGGCAGGGCTGAGAGGGCCAGGATTTAGTTCAATGTCCCCAGCTATAAGTAACAGGAGAAGCAAAAGGTGTAGGGGTGAGGCATGGCTTTTGCTCTTGATGCTGCAGACTGGATGGGGTGTAAGCAAGAGGAGTAGAGGGGGGAGAAGCTGACAGATAGCTGCTAGGTTAAGGAGAAAGTGGCTGAGTAGCCCAGGGTGGATTGTGAAGAGGGGGACGATAGCAGGGGTAGGAGGGGGAGGGGAGACAGTGGTGGGAGTAGAATGGTTGCAGAGTGGGCAGAGGATGGGTGAGGAGATGAAGTTTGTAAGGGGATGGGCAGGGGGCAGAGGGAGGGAGGAGAAGAAAAACTAGGAGGTGGAGGGGGAAAACAAGAGGGGGCCTCATTTGGATGATGTGAGGGGGGTGGAGGCCAGTAAGTAGCAAGTAGTGGGGGATGAAAGGTAGAGAAGGGTGGTACTGTATGTATTCAGGAAATGACATATGAGGAGGGGTGCAAAGATGGATAAGGGGCACATAAAGGCAGAACAAACTGAGATTGCAGCAGTGGTGCAGTGGTAGCGTTGATCCCTCGGGAGCTAAGGGTCGGGTGTTCAAAGCCTGGGGGGGGTCAGGTGAGCAGGAGAGGGAAGGAGTAAGAAGAGAGGTCAAGGAAGGTAGGATCAGAGGTCAGATGAACAAAAGTGGGTACTAGGACAGGGGAGGAACAGGCAGGGGAAGGAGTGCTCAACAATAACTCCTACTGGTAGCTTAGTATAACCATTAAATGGAAAAGTAGGGAGATAGAAACAGGCAGAGGAGGCCATGTGACCAGGTCACATGACAGGATATGATCTACATAAGAGGAGATGGACCAGAGTGGGTAGGGCAGTTGTTGTGCAGCAGCGGAGGGCTAGCTCAATCCAGTAAAGCACAATGCAGGCTGCTTACTCACTTTGCCATTCAGTGCAGGGGCCAGGCAGAAGAGGAGGTTGCAGAACTTCCGTTTGGGGAGCTGGAAGTGCCAAGTGCCTGGATTCCTGTGGGGAGGAAGAACAGAGGGATAAATCCATGTCAAACAAAGGGGTAATTAGGATGCAGCGTGAGCTAGGTGAGGGACTATGGAGGGGAGGATGGGCAGAAAACACTGCTCATGCATCGCCCAGATGGATCCTGACCGTCATCCAGAACATCAAAGACTGGAGAAAGTGAAACTCCAAACAAGCAAGGTAAAAATAGCTAAACATCACAGTACAGCAGGAATAACGATGTAATAATTCAGACAGTCAGATCTCTTAAAGTTACATTTGCTGCACATGAAAAACCAGCAGATAAATGGAGAGCATGCGCACTGTAAAACAATCACTTGTATTGATCTGACAAATACAACTTAAAAGACTCTAGGCAGTTTAGATAATTCTTTTAGCCCAGTACAGTAAAGCACAATGCAGGCTGCTTGCTTACCTTGCCTTTCAGTGCAGGGGCCAGGCAGAAGAGGAGTCACAGAGCTCTGTTTGGGGAGCTGGAAGTGCCTAAGTCCCTTGCCATTCAGTGCAGGGGCTAGGCAGAAGAAGAGTAACAGAGCTCCGTTCGGGGAGCTGGAAGTGCTGAGTCCCTTGCCATTCAGTGCAAGGGCCAGGCAGAAGAGGAGTCACAGAGCTCCATTTGGGGAGGTGGAAGTGCATGAGCCCCTTGCCATTCAGTGGAGGGACTAGACAGAAGAGGAGTCGTAGAGCTCCGTTTGGGGAGCTGGAAGTGCCTGAGTCCCTGTGGGGAAGGAAGAGAGATGGGGAAGATGATTTGGTTAAAAGAGGAAGAGCATAGATTAGACTTTTTTTAAGTAGTAAAATCTGCTCCACTGTTGTGGTGCTGCTACTATAGATTTGTTAAGGCAGCATTGGCGCTGTGTCCAGGTACCCCTGCTCCTCTTCCCCCAACACCTGGAAAGAAACTCTCTTAGTTTAGTGTGCTAACCCTGGTTATAATGTTCAAATAAATACATTCAGGTGCCTGTGGTAAGATAAAGCACAGTCTGAGGGGAAAATAAACTATTACCATCACCACCTTAGACAAACACCAGTCCAGAGTCCGAATCTCTTTAGGATTAAATTTTAGTGGCACCAAATGCCCACAAAGTCAGGGAATCCTGTACTCACCAGACTAAACCCATTTCACTCAAAAGAGTTTCCTCAAGAGACAGATGATCCCTTCTGTCTGTCTCTATATGTTTATACAGACCTTCTGTGTGACACACAATTTTTTTTAAAGTGACAGTGCAGAACTAGAAAGACTAAAAAACGACAAGCCCCTCCACTACGAAATGAATTTCGTAGCACCGAATCCCATATGAAAAGCGCTAGGGCTGCACATCTCTGCTACCTCCTCACATCAAAATGCTCACACAACATAAAAACACTTTATTTTTCCAAAAAAAGCAACAGTAAGCAGCTGAAGGTTGTACAATTACCAATAGAACCTTACATAAAAAGATGAAGTACTAGTACTGGACATTTGGGTTTGGCAGGATTACCTTTGCTTCTTTTTTTCCTCAACCACGGGTTATTGACAGGAAGTACTGAGCCACTCTGGCTCTCACATTAAATGCCATGACTCTCATCTTCTCTATTTCTGCTTTGAGCAGCAGTAATTGCTGTGAAGGGACCAGGAAAGTGGTTAAACCCTTCTGTCAAATGAATGCAATGGAGAAACTAATGCATTGCATTAGGTTTAACTGTCCTGATTTTAATGACAGCAGCATGGTTCAGTGCACTCAGAGACTGCAGATGATAAGTGCATAGAATGGCATGTTCATGCTGGGATGTGGCACCCCATGTGAAAGATGATGTCACTTGTTACTACACCAAAAACCTCTTAGCACATGCTCCCATATAGAGAGGGAGAGAGCTGCACCTGCAGTGCTGATTTTGTTTATTCTTTTTAACTTTGCAGCTCACATCTTTCTTATGGGGGGGGGGCAGGGGAACAAGATGGTCAACATGCTGCTGCACTCATCTCTCACCGCAGTTGAGTAGTCTGGCATTCTTTAGGCTGTCTTAGCATCATTTTCAGCTCATTCCTGCAGTTCCTGTAGTTATGGCCAAATTGCCTTTACCATCTTTGTCGATCTGTCCAAAGCCTTCGACACGGTCTCGCACCCATTCCGTCTGAGTAGCCGCACAGCTGCTGGGCTCTCTCCCTCTGCCACAAGCTGGTCCAGTGCCTACCTGACTGGCTGGTCGCAATTGTTCTGAACTGCTGATGTCACCTCATCTCCCCTGCCTATAAGCACTGGTGTTCCCAAAGGTTCAGTGCTTGGTCCACTTCTTTTTTCCATCTTTTTAAATTACCTCCACCAGGTTTGCTCATCAGCTTGCCTTCATATGTACCCTGATGACACAGTTCTATACACAACTGGCAAATCTGTCTCTGATGCCACTACCAGACTCCAGTTTGACTTCTCAAAAGTCTAACTTTGGTTTAACTCACATCAACTTTTTCTTAATGCCAAGAAAACAGTTTCCATGACCTATGGCACAAGGTAGAGACTACCTAGGCTAAACCACCTACTCACCTTCTACACCCTCGATGGGACTGTACTAGAGGACACATCCACTTTCAGGTACCTCAGCATGTGGCTCGACAGGTACCTCAACTTCTCACTGCATATTGATGCCAGAGAGGGTTGTGGATGCATGGAACGGCCTTCCAGAGGAGGTTGTGGAGTCAAAATCAGTGGTGGAATTCAAGCATGCATGGGACAGTCATAAGGCAATTTTGAGGGTGGGGGTAGGAAGAAGTAGGCTGCTGGTTAACTAGGATCTGCAGCTTATCCATTAGGTAGGGAAATAGGCAGACTGGGTGGGCCAAGCGGTCCTTATCTGCCGGTAAATTCTTTGTTTCTATGTTTCTATGTTTCTGAAAAACCTTCGGCCCAAACTTGTGCTCTTTTCAGAAACCGCAGTTGCATCCTGCTTAGGGCCAGATGTGAGCTAGTACTGAAGATGATCTTACCTATAATTGACTATTGTGACATAGTCTACAGTGCCGCCCCTCAGTCCTCCATAGCCAGACTGGATCTTCTTTTCAACTCCTGCTGCTGCTTTGCTCTCGATGCCCCTTCCCTCACCCACCACTGCAGTTTCTACCGCTCTCTCAACTTTCTTACTCTCAATAACTGTCATGCACCCATGGCGCCAAGTTTATCTCTAAATTCTGGCTTGGTTCTCTCACTTCATATATCTCCTCCTCCCTATCCACCCCTCCTCCCCCTCAGTACTCTCTAAGATCCAGTGACTTGCGTACCCTGGCAATCCCCAGCTGCTCAACTGCTTCTAGCCAAAATGCCTTCTTCTACTGCCTACCTAAACTTTGGAATGCTCTCCCCCCTCAAATCAGGCACCCCTCCTCCCTGGGCTCACTCACATCAGCCTTACTTAACTACTTAACCTTCAGTTGTGTATGCACACGACCTCTTCCTGGCTTCGTGGCACTCTGCTACCTTCTGCACTTCTTGCCCCCACAGCACGTTTGTCGCCAAACTACCAACTTAGCTCCAGTCCTCCCGCTTACATATTTCCAACCTCTAGTAACCTCTAATAACTTACTTGTACTACTGTTAGTTGTATTTGACTCTAAATTCTGTCAGGCACCTATCTCACCTTCTGCCCGCCCACTCCAGACTGGTGCTAGTACTCAACTCTCTGCAAACTTATGTTCATATTTTTTCTCGTCTCATGCTACATTGTGGCTCTGATATGGTATAGATATTATTCTTTATGTATGAGTCTATGTATCTTCTGTGTAGTCTCAAATATGTAATCTAATGTAGAACTAAATTCTCTGTATGCCTCACTATGTAGTGTAACTGCCTCTTATTTATTGTTTGGCTCTACCTTGGATGTGTACAATTTGTTCTCTGGCTATGTAACTACTGTGTGATGATGAATGTATTGGAATTGTTTACTTTCCGTATTTATCCCTCTACCCTTTCCCCCAGGATGTGCTGTGAGATGAGCAATTTATTGCTCGGTGCACCCTTCCTGGTGAAACATTTCAATAAATGAATAAATAAAAATGTACCGTTTCATGGCAGCTCTAGGTGTTTGTTATTTTGAAGCTACCACAGTGTTTTACTGTTCTCACAGACTGGGATGGAAATCAGTTCTACCTTTACTTTGTATCCCTGTGGGTGACCAGTAGCTGAAACGACCACTTTTCTGTCAGTAAAAGAATCAGAATTGCCATCCAAGTAACAGATCTGAGGTTCTAAACTAGTAACAAGTGATTTAATGTTGCGTGGGACTCTAGGTCTGTCATGTCCCCCAACCCCCCAATTTGTAAATATTTGCTAATTTATAGTCCCCCCCACACACACACACGCTCTACTATCCAGGGAGTGTCCTGTGATTCCTTTGTTCAGTCAACATAGTTCAGTTCTGACACAGGCCTTTCTCTCATTTTCTGTAAAATGCAAAAGGTATGGTTTATTATTTTATTTAATTTGTGTCTGTTTCCAACTCTCCTCCTCCCACGCCGTTCTGGCAATGTATCACGTAATGATGACTCCAGGCACTGGAACTGGTTACTGGAATGAATTACCAGTGTCCCACGAACAGACAATTCTCATACATCAGACAGCATTGAAAGGAATTGAGCCAATTAACTTCAAAGCGCTTCTTTCTCTACATTGTAACTTTTTTGGTTTTCATTTTGTTACCTAATTTTTTTTCTGTCATGATGTTTTTTTCAATCCCTCCAATGAACGATATTGGTATTAACATTGAAATAGACCCTGAAAGAAAAAATTACTCACCTTAGTAATGTTGTTTCTTCTAATGGAGTCTTGCTATATTATGACAGTAACAGTTTGTCCCACCACTAGAACTGCTCCGGAGGTGAAATAGTTAATTCCATTCCAAAATGGAACTTTGAGCACGAGCTCTAAGAAGCAGCTCTGTCTGTGTAATTTCAAACCTGAACTGTCAGATCTTCTGAGCAAAACTCACTAAGGTCTGTGTGGAAGCTGTAACCTACACTAGCCAAATGGCTACCTAAATATTAACAACCATTGCTGGTCCCAACACCCAAGACTCAAGTCAGGGGACCAGAACTACTAATACAATTTTAACAACATGAGAATAAAACAACAGGATAATAAAACACACACCCCAAACCCCCAAAAGAGGAAGAAACGTTAAAAGGGCATAAAATAGTGCCCACACTAAGATGCCCGCACCCCACCCAAGTAGAGGTTCTGAGAGGGGCAGGCTGGGGAGGTCATAATATAGCAAGACTCCATTAGAAGAAACAACATTACTAAGGTGAGTAATTTTTTCTTCAAACAACATGAAGTCTTGCTATATTATGACAGTAGCAGACTACACAGCAGTACCTCCATGGAGGAGGGGCAGAACCTACTTAGGGAATAGGCTCTGAAGAACAGCTGTGCCAAACCGAGCATCTCTCCTGGCCTGGACATCCAGGGAGTAATGCTTGGTGAAAGTGTGTACCGTTTTCCAAGTAGCAGCCTGACATATCTCTAATAAAAGGATGTCTCTGGCAGCAGCTAGAGACGCGGCTGTACCCCTGGTAGAATGAGCCCTCAAGCCAGAGGGGGGATCTCTGCCCATTTTCTGATAACAAAATTGGATACAAAAGACAATCCACCTGGCAATTGATCTCTTAGTGGCAGGTTTGCCTTTCCCAACTTCACCATAGGTGAGGAAAAGTTGGAGGGATTCGAACCTGTGACCTTTGGTACGCTCTATATAGTAACTAAGAGCCCTCTTAACATCCAGGATGTGCAACCTCCTCTCAGCAGAAGAGGAGTGATCAATGAAAAATACTGGAAGGGCGATAGATTGGTTAAGATGGAAATCTGAAACCATCTTAGGTAAAAATTTCCTATTAGTCGTAAGGACTACCTTGTCCCTGTGGAAAGAAATAAAGTCAGTTTCTACTGACAAGGCTTGCAACTCACTTATGCGTCTAGCAGAAGTGATAGCCACCAGAAAAACAGTTTTCCAAGTTAGATACTTAAGCTCTGCAGAAAACAGAGGTTCAAAAGGGGGTTGCATTAACTGGGCAATGCACACATTAAGGTCCCAGGCAGGGGCCGGTTCCCGAAAGGGTGGATTAGTATGGAGTAATCCCTTAAAAAACTTGGAAAACACAGGGTGAGTGGAAAGAGGGGATGACTTTCCTGCTGAAACAAAAGCAGAGACAGCTGCCAAGTGAACTCTCAGGGTAGCTGGTCTGAGGCCCAAGGAATTAAGATGGACCATGTAATCTAATACAATGGGCAAATCAGCAGATTCTGGGGAAATATTTTTCCCAGTACACCAAATGGAAAACCTTTTCCATTTAGAACTATAAGTAGCCCTAGTGGAAGGCTTCCTGGAAGCCTTTAGGATTTCAAGAACACCCTGAGAGAGGTGTAACTCAGCAAACTCTAACTCCTCAAGAGCCAGGCCTTGAGGTTGAGGGATTTGAGGTCCGGATACCAAACTTTTCCCTGGGCACAAGTTAATAGATTGTGATTCCTGGGGAGACAAAGGGGAAGATGGATTGTCAGCGACAGAAGGAGTGGGTACCAGGACTGCCTGGCCCAATCCGGGGCAATCAGAATCACCTTGCAAGGCTGAGATCTGATTTTGACTAATACTTCGAACAGGAGAGGGAAGGGGGGGAAAGCATAAAGAAACTTCCCTTCCCAATCCAGGAGAAGGGCGTCCAGGGGGACTGAGCCCAACACTGGAGGCCTGCAACAGAACAGTGGAAGTTGGTGATTGTCTGGGGCTGCAAAAAGATCTATCTGAGGAGTGCCCCATCTGGCAAAGACTATCCCCAGTACTTGAGGATCCAGGGACCATTCGTGATGGCCTTGGGAAATCCTGCTGAGGGCATCCGCTAGGACATTGTCCTTCCCTGGAAGGTGAACTGCTATGAGGGAAGTGTTCAGGGAATAGGCCAGAGACCACAACTTCATTGCCTCGGTGCACAAGGCCGAAGACCGAGTGCCCCCCTGTTTGTTGATGTACCACATTGTTGTGGTGTTGTCTGTTCTGACTTGTACCACCTTGTTGTGAACAGATGCAGATAATGCTTGAAGAGCTAAAAAGACAGCTCTGAGTTCCAGCAAATTGATGTGGAGCAGAGATTCCTGGGTGGACCACACTCCCTGAGTGGAGAGGTCGCCCATGTGGGCTCCCCAACCCAGAAAAGAAGCATCTGTAGTGAGAGTCAAATTGTGAGCAGGGGGAATGAAGGGACCCCCAATCTTAAATTGCTCTGATCCTGCCACCACTGGAGGGCCTGGATCAAGGTTCGAGTCACTGGACCCAACTTGGAAAGGGGGTCTCTTCTCTGAGACCAATAGGTTCTCAAGTGAAAGTGAATGTCTCTCATCTGAAATCTTGCTCCCTGCACAACAGCTGTGGATGCAGCCATGTGCCCCAGGAGCTGCAGAAAGTGTCTTGCTGGTCGAGAGACCTGCAGAGTGAAAGAGGAGGCCAGAGCCATTAAATTCCTTACCCTTTCCAAGGGAAGAAAAGCTCTGGCTAGCTTTGTGTCCAATTCTGCCCCTATAAAGGTGAGTACCTGGACTGGTTCGACCGACTTTAGTAGATTTGCAGAAAGCCCAGGGAGGTGAGAAGCTGCTGGGTGACTTGCAGGTGAGATTTTACCTGTTCTGGGGACTGGCCTACAATGAGCCAATCGTCTAGATAGGGAAAAACAGCAATCCTTTGCCTCCTTAAGTGAGCCACTGCTACTGCCAGACACTTTGTGAATACCCTTGGGGCAGAGGTAAGGCCAAGGCATTGCTCTGAACTGGTAATGACCTGAGGTAGTTCAATCTGAGGTACTTTCGATGGGAGCTTCTGATTAGGACGTGAAAATAGGCATCCTTGAGGTCCAGGGAAGCTAACCAGTCCCTGGCCTTAGGGAGGGTAAAATCATTGCCAGAGTTACCATTTTGAACTTTGGTTTCAAAAGATGCTTGTTCAGATATCAGAGGTCTAATATGGGCCGCCATTCTCCTGTCTTTTTTGGGGTAAGGAAGTATCTGAATACAGACCCCTGCCCTGGTGCAGGGAGGAACCTTTCTACTGCTCTGAGAGCCAACAGGGTTGAGACCTCTGCTTCTAGAGCAAGGGTCTCTGAAGAACTTGCAGGTAGAAAAACCTGGTTCTCATCTTGGGAAACTTTTTGAAGCTGAGAACCAGACCCTGGCTTACTACTTCCAGAACCCACTTGTCTGAGGTTAAAGACGCCCAGTTCTGACTGAAGTAAGCCAACCTGCCTCCTGCCGGTAAGGGAGAATCGGCCCTGAGCACCCCATCAGGGTACCTGCTTAGCAGGTGCTTTAGGCTGAGGGGTGGGAGCAGGCCTGCCTACCCCCCCGTCTGCCTCTGCCTCTGAAGAAGCCCCTGTGAGCATAAGCAGAGGAGGCCTGAGTCTGATAAAAAGGCCTGTGAAAAGGCCTACCCCTACCCCTGGGGGTATGCCTCTGGGAGTGGCTTGCCGCTCCTTAGCTTGGGCACTTTTGTAAGTAGTCCTATATTCATCCATCTTTTTCATGTAATTCTCTGTCTGCTCCCCAAACAGAGAATTTCCCACCACAGGAAAATCCATAGCCTTAGTCTGGGTATCCTGTGACAGGCTAGTACACCTGAGCCAGGCCAACCTACGAAAAGCTACAGATGTGGCCATGACCCTAGAGGAAACATCATTAACATCCACAGCAGCATGAAACTGCACCTTAGAAACCTCAATGCCATCAGCAGCCACCTGCTCTAGTTCGCTAGCCAGCTGGCCATGGGCTTGTTTGGCTAATCCCATAACAGTATCCCATCTAGATTTCTGATACCTAGCTACATAAGCCATATAATTTGCTTGCCTGAGTCCCAAGGAGGCTGCCATATACTGTTTTTTCGCCATGGCATCAATCTTCCTGGAATCCTTGTCAGGAGGATGTGAAGCCAGGGGAATATTAGCTTTATCACAGGCTGCAGCCTGAACTACCCCAACATGACTGCATTGCTGAGAAAGGAATTCTGTATCACGACCTGACAATGTGTACCTTCTGTCCATCTTTTTATCTACAGGAGGCACAGAATTAGGAGTTTTTAAAATTTTTATTGTTTGCTTCCTAAAGACTTATGCAAAGGAATAGACAATCTCCTAGACTCTGGAATATCCATCATTTCTACAAAATCAGGCTCCTCTTGCTCATCCACAGCTTCTTCCAAGGGAAGCTGGAGGGTTTCAGCAACTTTTTTGTAAAACATAAAATGAGATGGGGACTCAGATAGCATAGGGGGAGATTCTAAAGGTCTGTCTGGGGAAATGTCCGGTTCAATGGCACACTCAGACCTTCCCAGCCACATTCATACTGTTCATAATCATCCTCCCCCTCCTCTGGTTCATAAAACTCCTCAACATCATACTCCTGAACCACTGGAACCGGACGAACCGACCTTTTGCCAGATAGTGGCGGTTCGGACGGAACCTGAGACAGTGACTGGACAATTTGGATGGCTTTTGCTATCTCTGCAGCACTTGGAGAAGGGGTTTTGGACTCCGAACCTGCTGACTTTCTTGTTTTCTTCACTGGAAGTGGTTCCTCAGAACCAGCTTTTCTTTTGGCCGAGGAAGTCTTGCCATGGTCAGAGGGCACTCCTCCGTTCGGGTTGGCACCGAACCGGGCTGGCCATCCGGGTCAGCGGACTTTTTGGCCTCTCGTTCCCTGAGCCTGCCCAATCTCTTTTCCAGGGTGGCTGCAGGGAAATTCTTACATATCTGGCAGTCTGACTGGAGGTGGTCAAACCCCAGACAATAAACACATGTGGTGTGTGGGTCAGCCTTGGCAAAGACTTCCCCACAGACATCACAGTGTTGAAACCCAGTGGGCCCAGTTTTTCTTTTGGGTTTCTCAGACATAATGCCAGCCTAACCAGAAAAACTTGCCCTTTGAACGGCAGTGCCAGGCAAGACACCCTTATCGGTTCCTAACCATGTCACGGGTATTGGAAAAAAACGTAATAAAATCCGGTTTTTTTAGAACCGATAAGAACCGGGAACCGCACTCTAAATGATAAACTTTGACGTTAATAAGTTTTAAACCCAGCTGATCGGTTCAAAACCGAACCGATAAACTTACAAGTTCCACACAGACAAACACTTTTAAAATTACTTACGATACCACAGACAGAGCTTGAACCGAACGGTTTTGCGGTTAAAATAAAACTATTCTCGGTTGAATCGGACTGAGAAAACACTGTTTAAACCGAGAAATGAACCGAGCAGTAGGAGAAATCTCCGGAGCGACTGTTCACTGAGGCGGAGTAAAGAATCTGACAGTTCAGGTTTGAAATTACACAGACAGAGCTGCTTCTTAGAGCTCGTGCTCAAAGTTCCATTTTGGAATGGAATTAACTATTTCACCTCCGGAGCAGTTCTAGTGGTGGGACAAACTGCTACTGTCATAATATAGCAAGACTTCATGTTGTTTGAAATGGTGTTTGCAGAGTACGCTGACATGCACTGCAAACACCAATTTCAGTGTCGATTTCAATTTTGACACCTATATTGTTCATCAGATGGATGGCAAGGGTAAAAAATAGAAAAAAATTAAAAATGTTACAATGTAAAGAAAAAATTTGAAATGAATGGTCTCCATTCATTTCAATGAAGTCTGATGTGTGAGAATCGGCTGTTTGTGGGATACTGGGTATTCCAGTTCCAATGCCAGGAAAAGTCACTACCCGGGACAGACACTGTCAAAACAAGTAGGAGGGTAGGGGGTAGGTGGTTGGTACAGTGCTCAGAGGATGGGAGGGTGGAAAACTGTCAGTTTTACAGCATCTCAGGAGGGTGCAGGAAAAAAGTATTCAAACAGGCAAAGGTAGAACACAGGAGACATGCCTTGTTTCTTGGTGCAACTGCTTCATCACCTAATATTGAACAGGAGGAGCACGGATTGGAAAGGAAGTCCTCTGAGACTGCTCCTTGCCTATTCATTTCTTGGTTATTTTTTGGGGGGACAGGGTGCAGCACGTCACATTGCTGAGGTACCAGCATTCTGTTGGCCCGGTGGTTTATTGACTCAAATCAAGTTTCTGATGGCAAAAATCCAGGCCTTCTTTTTTTTTTATCATCTCTTTATCTCCTCTGGGTCCCAGAACTCTCTCAGGCTCCCATCTCGCCTGCCACCCTACCACCCGCTGTAACCCCCACCTTCCTCAAGGGTGTTACTTTCTCCCCACAGAACCCCACCGGGCCGAAGGTCTGTGAGGAGATCGAAGTGGGTGGAGGTAGAGGTCCAGCATTGAACGTGTGGTGGCTAGGTAATTTGGGGCCATCACCTATCTGGGACAGAGTTTTTTTTTCCATTTGTTCTCCATGAGCTCCCTCCAACCCCCGAGTGTGGCGTGCAATGATGGCATGGAGCACGGCAACCCTGCCAGGGTCTGCCATGCTTGCACACTTGTTTTGGTCCTGCCTCCTGTAGCACCCCCAAACTCCAATGGGGGTCGCTGGGAAGCCAGACAGACCCAATGCCTTCCCCCCAGGAGAGGAGAGCAGCCCAACAGATGCTCAATCCTCTCCCTTCCCTGCCGACCCCCAGCATCTGAGCTCGCTCCCGAACCTGGGTGGCCGGCATAGCATGAAGTGTGGCGTCCAGCGCTTCAATCCTCAGTGCCACTGGGCTGGCCCACCAGGGCTTCTTTTATGCAAACAGCTCAACCATTATCTCATTTTAGTTCCACAGCCATAGAACTCTGTAAAAAGCCAAAACTGGTTAGTGTTCCTCCTTCAAAATAAGAACTTTTTTTCCCTGCAAGCTAGACAGAAACTTATGAAATTAGTTCCTCTAATAGACAATGAAGACTTTGTTTGCAGAAACATACCAGTCATTCCTTTCAGATATTTACTTATTTATGTAAACTTATCAGAATTGCAACCCCTACATTGGAAATGATTATTCTATCTCAAAAAAGTAAGGAAATAAATTGCAAAAAACTTAATTAATGCTCTAGTTAGTGTTAACGACACAAAAGTAGGGAAATGTGGCATTGGAGTTTCCAACCCTAATTCCCCACTCCCACACTACACACACCAACAGACATTGGGGTGTGCCTTGGGGTCTTCAGCCCTAACACTTACCCCATCCTCCTATACTGTACTCATCTCAACTTATTTACTTTTGGTGGAAAGGGGTGAGCATTAGGGCTGATGACCCCAAGGCACCCTCATGATGCCTGTTGGTTTGTGCAGTGTGGGGGTGGGGTGTTAAGGTTGGTAACCCTAAAGCCACATTTCCCTGCTTTTGTAGCTTTAACCCTGACTAGAGCATTAATTAAGTTTTTTGCAATTTATTTTCATTATGGATGATTTCTATGGAGGAAAAATCAAATCACCAGATTTCTGAGGTGTACAAAGTGCTTGTTCTAATTTTGGTGCTTAATACAGTAAGGATTCCATGGTGATATTTTCCAAGAATTTAACATCATCCTATTCTCTCATGTTGTTCAAGTCCCATATGCACAGTTGCTGAAACACTTGGATAGCCGATGTAAGTGGCAGGCACAATTTAGGATTATTTCTAAGGTTGGCCTAATCCTCGTCTATCTGTGTATTGGAATGTGGCAGCATGGTCTCCTCCTCATTGGTCTGTGACACTGCCTCCCAAACAAGATACTGGTTGTTAAAAAAGGTCTTAAAGGATTAGTGTTTTTGTAAAACAGTGTACATCAAAGTGGCTTTGAAAAAAAATAACCTGGTTGGTCAGGAAAAAGGATAGGCAACGGTTAAGCATTTTAATCTCAGTCTCTGTAAACTGTTTTAGTAAGATGTTTATATCATTGATCTGTTCGTCAGGTAGTAAGTTTGGTTGTTGCACCCTTTCCCTTTGTTGTAGCCTCTTCCCCTACCAGTGTTGCCATTGCCCCCATCTCATCCTCCTTGTTGTCTCTCCTTGCATGTGCTGCATTGTAAGATGTGCTCCATAGACTCCTTCTTCTACAAAAGGGCTTTCTGAGCTGGTAGAGACTTTGTGCTTCTCATTTGTACCGATATCAGTACCAAAATCAATTGATTGTTTGCTGGTGAGGCTTCTTTAAAACTGACCATACTTGCCCCTTGTTCTGTTTTTTTTTTTTTAATTGTACCCTTCTGCCCCATTTCAAAATATTTCCACTGGCATAGAAACCCCGTAGCAGCACATGCAAAAAGCGACCCCCAAGGAGGACAAGACGGGGTCAAATTGCAGGAGCGCCATGTCAGTTGGGAGCTAAAATAGAGTGAGAGTGCTGTCTGTCTGAACCAGAGGTAAGCCATTGCTAGGCCATTGACATCTCACCTATTTAAGCTCCATGCCGCTGATGTGCTACTCCTGCAATTCGCCGTGGAGGACACCATGCATCAGCACTTGGGATGATTGGGTGAGTGTTCAAGCACTTTGTAGTGTTATTTTGGCTGAATAGTATTATAAAATGTTAAGACTTAAGGAATGCTTTGACTTTTCTCCCCTCCATATCCCAGGCTGGATCATGCATAAGGGTTGAAAATACAGGAATGCCAAACATTCAAGACTTTGAATAGAAAAGGGTAAAATGTTAGTTTTTTGTTTTAAATGAATACCAGTGGTTTTGAATTTGTATAGGTACTGTATAGATTGTGTACTGTGGTTAAAAGGAGTTCCCTGAGGGAGGCGTGGCTAGCAGCGGAACTAAGTGCAGCCATCCTCCACAGCTCTGCACCACCAATTTTAAATTTAGCTGAATTTAAAGCTAGAGGTGGACTAAAGCTGCTCACAAGAGATTAATTTGGATGTAGTAGCTACTGCGGATCATAACACTATAAAAAATTCTGCTGTTTGGGACATGGGTTGCACCAAGACAATGACTGGAGGAGACAGGGCCAAGCAAAAAGACACTCGTACAGGTCCAGAAAAGGACAAAGAGCCTCCAGAGATTAACTTAAATCAGCCCTTGAATGCTGCTCTATTAAAGGCAATCCAGTCAATACATAAGAAAATGGATGATTTTGTCTCCCGACTTTTGGTTGCAGTAACAAAACTTCAGTCAATCAAGGAAGCAATGACAGGAGCATCCAATACAGCTGAAAAGGTGCTTGCTGCAACATCGGGCATGGTGAAAAAAAACATGCTCTTTCGGCGTAGGTCGGAGAATCTTGAAAATGGGGTGCGGGAGTCCCATATTCGAATTTTGGGGCTACCTGAAGTGTCAGAGGGAGAAGACCTGGATAATTATCTGAAGCATTGGCTGCCTGATTATCTCCACTTGGATTTACAAATATCAATAGTGAGGGCCTACCGGGTTAATGCCAGGAGGGCTCGCCTGCATGTAGACCCCGAGCTTCCACAAAGTTGGGCAGTATTGGCAATGCTGGGCTTGGTTAAGGAACAGGACTATATTTTAAAAGAGACCAGGAAGTGAGGCTCTTCACAATGGCAGGGAGTACCTATACCCAACCTCAGCTTTGCTACCAGACAACGCCAGAAGGCATTCGATGGGATCAGAATGAAACTGCGTCAACTGGGGATCAACCACATTTTGCTGATCCCAGTGAGCCTACAAATATCTTACGGGACCAAGACATATCACTTTGTGGATCCAGTTGATGCAGCAAAACTTATTGCTAACATCAAGCTGGATTATAAAATGAGGGTTCCAGATTCTGACTCGGAGGAGGAGAGCAACACCTGAATGATGGAGAGGTCCAACCCAATAAGTTAAGCTTGACTAGGGCTCCTAAAACAGACGTGGATGTATCTCCAAAATGGACTGACTTTTCTATAACTTGTGCCTAAACAAGTTATTTAAAATGCTTTACAGCAGTTATTTCTAATGGACTCTTTATTTTATAAAAAGTTGTTGGGTACATCTGTTCAGGGAGTAGTAATGTTCATACCATTATGATACAGTTAGAATTAAAATATAGATTAGGA
Organism: Neoceratodus forsteri; assembly: GCA_016271365.2. Lineage (NCBI taxonomy): Eukaryota > Metazoa > Chordata > Ceratodontiformes > Ceratodontidae > Neoceratodus > Neoceratodus forsteri. The sequence goes on from CM057449.1 coordinate 1,747,575,273, forward strand.
ACTTGTGAGTATGCAGTTAGCATTGCAGTAATTAGTTTTGTTTTTTCTTTTCTGGTAGAATATCAAAACGTTTCCGTTATTTTCACTGTATGTGCCTGACCCACTTAAGCCTTGATTAAGAGTAGCGGGTGGTCTAGCATGAGAGAGGCTTCTCTATTTCCTTGTTTTCTAGATGAAGGAAAATGGGGAAGTTTCGCCTGTCAAAGGGGTGTCTGTGATTTATGCTCGAGTACTTTTATATAGTATATTCCCTACTCATGGCAGCAATAGCTTCGGTTAAAAAATATAAATATTTTTTTTCTTATTACAGAAATGTAATTTGTATATACCTCCATATGTTGTATCTGGTTAGGAGTGCCATCGATACTGTACGTTTTAACAGATTTTGAAGGTATTTTACTGTGCACTGTCCTATGGGCTCACTTGTTTCTATTGCAGCGAAAATCAATAAATATAAGTTTAAAAAAAACACATACTAAGATGATTGGAAGAAAACTGCCATAGATTATTGGATGCAGGCCAAAGGAAACACATTGCTGTTTGGTCATATTTAGATGGATCAGATAAACTGGGATGGGATTATTCTTCAGTTATATGGTGATGTAATATGAGAGATAAAGGAAACAGAAAGTGGAATTCCTGTTTTAAGGTCACACTGGTCAAACACATTTATACACTAGAGTTTATTGTAGAAAATGACTGGACATTTTAACATTCAATATTTATTTTTAACATTCAGCAATGATTTTCCTGTGTTCCTTTTACCACATGTTCTTCTTATGCTGATTCACAATATATGTAGTATCGGTATAAGATGAGTCAAGTTTGAACTGATAGATGTATACAGCTTAAAATATTATAGATTGGGATTCTACTCCTAATTTGTATGTCTCTTGTACCAGTTTCTGGCCCCTATATTAAAAGGTTAGCACCAGCACAAATATGGTTAGCACTGTCGCTAACCTGGGTTTGTGGTGGCACTTGGGTTGGAGCCATATTCAGAGGTCCCTGGAGTGCTGAATAAATCCAGCAGCACCAAAGTGCAAACCATACCACTGTGCCTGTGCAAATGAGGAGTACCTCATGCATATTGGTACAGTGGTATATTCAGAGGTTTGCAGTGGCACTAAACAGCCCCTAGAGTGATGCTGTTTACCACTGCCAAAAGCCACATCTTATCTGGATGCTAAGTCCAGGCCACAACCCCCTGAAGGCATGGTGGCTATACTGTAGCTGCCTGCCCTGATGTCAAGTAGATTCCTCCTCCCAATCCACCCCATGAAAGTCAGATCTCTGGTGGCCTAGTTGTCCCCTACCCACATCATTCTTCTTGCACTGTATCAGTAAATCCCTGGTGGTTTAGTGGTTCCCCCGGCCCCTGATCACCCATCCTGCCTTTCAATGGTAAATCCTTGGTAGTCTAATGGTCTCCCCGTCCCCTCAACTGACTGGCAACACCTCACCCACCCATCTTCTCTGTGGACTGCCACACTGCACCCCACCTCACTCCTATCACCACTCACATTCATGACTGGTGCATAGTGGTGGATTGCACAGCCCTCTACTCATCTCCTCAGCCATCCAACATGTGACAGTCACAGAGCACAATCACATCACTGGTAAAATGCTGGAAGGGTGATCAGGAAGAGGGTGGGGGGCCACTGGGATTTACTGTTACAAGCAGGATGGGTGGTCTTGGGTTGGAGGGACCACTAGACCAACAGGACTGTGTTAGCACTGCAGTGCTACTAGGGGTTCTCTGCACCGCATGCAAATGAACCCATAATGGGTGGGAATGGCCATTTAGAACTTTGCATGTCCAATGAGCCCTATGCACTAATACCTAAGCACCATGAATGTGCAGTACGAAGGCATGACTACATCTGAATACTGCCCAGTGGGGTCCAGTGTACCCCTGGTGGCATTCACCACAGGTGCACTATTGTCTTGTGCACTGTATCCCCTGACTTCCTGCTTGGTGATATGCCAGGGATGATCTGGAGGCATTCCAGGGGGCATGTCCGCACTCTGCGCCATTCACTAAGGTACAGAGTGCCAGGCAGGGGTGGAAAATGTTACATGATGGGGGACCCTGCCATAAATATTTACATGCCCCCCCACCAATTACTGGGCAGGAATGGTGGCAACAGGAAACCCCTACACACTGCTGCCCCAGCCCACTTGACTGCCAGGGAGGGCTGGGGGCAGCCAATCAGCCAGAAAACCAGTGGACTCCATATCCGACAGTCTATGTCATCAAAATATCCCTTGCATGTGCACAGCAGGGGATCCACTCTGGGATCCATGATGGGCATTCAATTGGATGCTTTTCTGCATAGCTGTGATCCACTCCCAAGCAGATGCACACTGGGGGGGGGGGCAGGGCACAGACAGATGCCTGACAATGGTGAATACTGTCGGTGTGTTCCTGTCTGTGGGTGTGGAGCTGCATGGGCCAGGGACATGCCTTTTCATGCTCGAGCTGAATATAGTACACAGGAGTGCCTGGTGCTATTCCAATTTGGACAGCACTATCTCCTCCTGTGGGCCATAGGCCACCTTAGTCCATGTTAGCACAGTGCAGATCCACTTGGCACCGCACTGATGTGGCCCAGTATTCAGTCATTTAGCGTACCGTGCAAACTGGCTGAATATTGCTCAGAGCCTGCCATGTGCTATTGCAAGTACAGTGCAACAGGTTGTGGTGCAATTTTGCCTGGCCCTGAATATGAGTCCCTCTTCGTTATTATTACTGCTTCATAAAACAGAATACAATATGGTTTATGTCACTGCAACTAGTAACTATGCATTACTGTATACTTGTAATAAGACTGGGGTTGCCAGTAGAGTTATTTATTAATTTTGAGCTTTAGTGACCAGTATTGTAGATAGAAGGGGTTTATAGCTTATGGATTACATATGTATTATGTAATGGTGGTATGAGTATTACTTTAGGAATTAATTATCTCTGCTTTTGGTTTGGATGGGCACTGTACACTGGTATTACTTAAAGATGTATATTAATATTTGTACACTGTAATCACTGCGTGCCCTGAGGAAGAGGAGTACCTCTAAACACTGGCTTTTTGTGCAATTTTAGATTAGCTGTATGGCATTTAAATATATTATTTTGATATTCAAATATCCTGGTGAATCAGCTCATTGTCCAGTTATTTTTAGCTCTAACACTTGGCTGTATTGCAACACATTCCTCACAGATAATATTTGCTTTCCTGCAGGGGCAGCTATTCTGGAATCTTCTGTAAGGGGGAGGCTTTAAGCCTGAGGTTCAATGTGCATAGCAACAACGTCACTTCCCCATCAGGCCTTAAATGGCCACTCCTCCTGGACTGTTCCAGGATTCTTTTCTCGTTGCAGCCGGAGGTTCCAACAGCTGTTCCTCCTCTCTGCTTCCCTCATTACCTCGGACTGCCTTCTGTCTCTTCTGGCACAATTGCTCCATCTGTCCCCATCTCCATTCTCCTGTATGCCCTTCTGCCTCTCTCTTCACCTGCTGTCATAGCAGCCACCTTGCCTGTCTCTCCTCTGCACTGGTGTCTACCATGCGCCTTCTACTTTCCCAGCGCACTTTTCTGTAGCTCCCGATGGACGAACCACCACTCACTCCCTCTTCCTGCCTCACATGGCCTGTTGGCCGTGTCTGCTCCTCAGTCCTGCTGCTCTGCCCCCCATCCTTGCTCTTGCTTGTGGCCGTATTCTCCCCCACTCCTCCACTTACTTCTGCTGCTCACACTGTGGCTTGCCATCACTTCAACCCCCTCCTGCTCCTTCTTCCCTGGCTCCCCTTCTGCCTGCCACTTTTTGCGGCTCCATTTCCTCTGCCTCTACTGGTACTGGCAGCCACTAGTTGTGTTTCTCCTGGTTCCCACTTGCTGTTTCTGGCTCTGTTCTACTGTTTCCTTCCTTGCCTCTCTCGCTGCTGGGGGGCCATTGCGTTTTCCAGCTGCAGTACTCCTCCATTCATGCCTCTCGACTGCTGCTCCAACTCCCCAACTCGAACAGGCGATCTAGTCTGTCTCAGCCCTGTGGCTCTCTCACAGCAGCCACTGCTGCTTCGTGCACATCTCTTTCTTTCCATCCTGTTTATGGCTTCCAGGTTGCACTCTCCTGTCTTAAAGGGACAGGCACCTCAATTTTCCCCCACTGCTATCTGCAACAGCCTGTTCTTGTTCTGCACATTTCCTCATTTCTTTCTCTCCCCACTTGCGGAGTTCTTCCCTCCCCATGATGGTGGTCTTGCCCCCCCTCCAGGTGTGTGCCTCTGCCTGCCTCTGGCCTTTTGGGATTTTCTTACCCACCACTGCACATCCCGACTGCCAGTGCTTTACGTTTACTGCCGTGCTGTTAAGCTGTTTGAAAAGTCAGGACCCTATGGGGTCCTTCTCTCGGGGGTCTTTGCCCTTCGCCACTCATTGCTCTTGGTTGCACCATGCTGTGCTTTCTATATTTCATTCTGACTGTGCCTCCCCTTCTCTCATTCCTCCCTATGGCGGGTGCTTGCCTGTCATTCCCCCCGCTGTCCTTTCCTCTCCTTCCTTGACCTCTGCTTTCTTTTGGGGGCTTCCCTATCCTGACGTCCTGCTATTCCATCCCGCTACCACCTTACCCTACTCATTCACATTGCCTAATATTCTCTCCTGCATATCACCCTGCCTATGTGTCCGTGTGTTTAGTTTCTATATTGCTATGAATACATGAGTAAAAAAAGAGCTGGTTTTTTTTAATTGTACTTGTATTTGGTTTTAGGTAAACTTCCCCTACATAAGTAGTTCACATAATACCTTACCCCACCCCCGTTTCTACAACATCAGCCCCAAAGCAACATTTTTTCTTATAAAAGTTGTGTGTGTGTGTGTGTGTGTGTGTGTGTGTGTGTGTGTGTGTGGATGTGGGGGGGACATACTAAGCTCCACAAACACTGTTTTTGTTTTAATAACTGTCAGAACCTCTACAACTTGAAAAAAAAAGGGTTCTGATAAATTTCTTTTACGGGAGATGACAGAGGTTCTGACCTTAATATAAGTGGTTCCCCCATGGCATCATTTTTCTTTCAGTATATATTGTGGAATCAAATGTCCTGTATGACTGCTGACTGCAGGTATATAACTTTGATCACAGAAGGTGAGCACCGACGACTGCATGATTTGTCGGCTGTTACTGCTGTCGTTGCACATCTGCCATTTCTTAAGTCTTAATGAAACTTAAGATCCATTTGCCTTTTATGTTTTTTTTTTGTGTATGTGTTCTAAAGTTTCTTGTAAGACACAGAGCACCCCCCCCACAGACACACATTCTGCAACACCCCCTTCCTTCCACCACCAGATGTCTTTGATGGGGGTGTTCATAGGCTGTCCCAGGGCAACAGCTGTTCTGTGCTTTTCTGATCTTTATTTGACACCAGATATTCTCTTGTAGCAGTGAAATAGGAGCATAGACTAGGGTCTGTGGCCAGTCAGGGTTCACGTGTTAGTTTGCGCAGTTCTAACACCAGCTGCAGCCACGTCTCAAAAAAGCTACATGATAGCAAACATGTAATAAGCAGTGTCAGTGGCTCAGCAGGTTGCACGCTCACCCCTGAGGCTGGAAGATCACAAGGCTCTGGGTTCTAGCCCCACACTAGGCACTTGGGTTAAATCCCAATATTAACACTGTGGTGCAGCATGAAGGGGGTGCTGCACTCCTGAGGTGCCATTTTTCAGATGAGACATTAAACTGGACTGTTCTGGTGGTAGTTCAGGTGGATGTTAAATATCCCATGGCACTCCTTGAAAAGAGTTGGGGAATTTCCCCCATTCACTAACAAAAATACCACCAACAGCTAAATCTGGTTCAATGTCAGTTGGCATTCATCTGTGTCTCCCTCCCCAGGATGAGGCCGAAAATAGGCAGAATTATTGTCTAGTCCTTCTTCCCAGTCAACAAAAACAAAACAAAAAAAAACCTCTAACACACTGCCTAATACATATGCACATATATTCCAGTGTAACATAACAATGTGCTGTCTACACAGATTTTTACAGGTTAAAAAATAGACGAGGGTCAGTTTTCTTCTTTTCCAGCTCCTAGGGGTATCAGAGGGTGTGGGTTGCCACCAGACACCTCAGTTAAATCAGCAATGACAAGCATAAGGCTGAAAATGATCTAGATAGCGGGATAAGTTACACTAGCACTTTTTGCACTAACCACTGAGCCAACTAACTTCGCTTTCTTGCTGGATCACCAAGGAACTCCTCTCCCTCATGAAAAAAAGGGGCCATAAGTGGATTGACCACAAACAGACCCCTTCCCCCCTCCTGTGGAACGAGTATCGGCACCAATGAAATTGCTGTAAGCACCTGATCCGTACCCTCAAGTGGAACTACTACTCCCGCCAGCAGAGGAAGAGTTTCAGCAATCCCAGGAAATTCTGGGACTCCATCAACTCCCCACTCACCCCTCGCACTAACAGCCCCAATCTACACTAAAATTGCCCATCTGGCCTCCTGACCAACCCCACCGAAGTTGCCAACACCTTTAACCTTAAATTCACTGACCTGTCTGCCCTCCTCAGCAAACTTCCAAATTGGAATCCCTCCAACACCAGGTCTGGTGCCTCTGCTAATCTCCTCCCCCTGCAGGTCACCCAGCCCACACCACCACCTATCTGTCCTCTCACCTTGGGGTTTCCCCTTCCCCTACTGTACCCGCCTCCTAACCAGCTGCTTCACCCCCACACCCCCTTTCTATTTTAAGATCATCTCCCCAAGGACACTCTTAAGCTACTCTGAAGCCTGCCCAACTGGGGTAGTCCAGGGTCCAACGGCCTCTCCTCTGTGTTCCTCGAAATTGTGTCTCCTGCAATAGCCAAACCCTTCACCTTTATTTTCAATCTTGCCCTGACAACCTCCTCCATGCCTCTCCCATGGAAAGTCACCAAGGTAATTCCCATCTTCAAAACTGGTGACCCCCTTTCTTTGGAAAACTATGGCCTATATCCATTCTCCCCACCTAAGTAAACTGCTTGAAAAAGCAGTACATAGGTAGCTGTCAGAGTAGCTCATCAAGCACAGCATATTACTGTATGTGGCCAACAATACGGGTTCCACAGGAACCACAGTACAACTACTGCCTTACCCATATGTGCCAACCATATATATATATATCAATATGGACCAAGCATGTGCCACTGGCACCGTATTCATGTACCTGTCAAAAGTGTTCGACCTGCTAAACCATTTCCTCCTTCCTTCCAAACTGAAACAAATTGGCTCCTCCGAAGAAGCCGCACACAGGTTCCAGAGCTACCTTACCAGGCAGTCTCAGTTTGCCTGTATTGGCCCAGCCTCCTCTCCCACCCTAACCATCACCACCAGTGTTCCACAGGGCTCTATACAGGGCTCTATACTGGGCCCCCTACTCTTCACCATTTTCATCAACACCCTCACCTCCGGTTGCCTCTCCTGTGAATCTCTCCTCTACACTGACCATCTGGTCATCAACCACAGTGATAAATCCCTTCCCCATTTATCATCTGTTCTCACCCTGAACTACAGAGCCACCCATAACTGGTTCACCAACAACTTGATGCTGGTTAATGCCAAAAAAAACAAAGGTGATGCTATTTGGTTCGAAACCTTACCTTGCCAAATCACTCAAATCCAATTCTCCTCTCCAGATCCTCCCACCCAAAGGCTCTACCCTTGATATTGGCCACCCCTTCAAATATCTTGGAGTTATGCTGGACCCCACCCTCTCCTTCACAGACCATGCCAATTCAGTAGTTTGTAGAATAAATCACAAACTGTGCGCTGCTTACCACATCAAGCCCTACCAGACCGTGGATGCTCGTCTGGCCATTGCTAGAGAAAACCTTCTCCCCATCCTGGACTACTGTTCCCCTGTCTACTCGCATATCTTCACCACCCTTCGGACAAGACTAGCGGCTGCATACAACAGTATTTGATGATTTGCCCTCTCTGCCCCCAACTCCACACCACTGTGACCCTTACTGCTCCCTAAACTGGCTCTCCTTACAAGGTTGCTTTGACTTTACTCTTGGCTGTCTCACTGATATTTGCATCTGAAGTGGTCCTGCCTCCCCCTTATCTGCCTTCGTCAAGCCCCGCACCATGTCAAGACATCTCCATTCCTCCCTTGTCCCTCCCCTGGAGGCTTTGCAAACTGACACTGCTATGAATAGTAAATCCCTATTGGTTGCAACCCCCCTTCTATTGAATGGATTGCCTGCCCCCCTCAGATCTACTAACAAATGTCTCACTTTTAAACATGACTGTAAATCCTGGCTTCTTGCTAGGGATACCTGTACCTGTCAGCTCAGTAACACCATCCTATCTTGCCTCTGACCTGATCTAACACATCTCCTTACCTTATCTTCTGGGCTTTAGGTAGCCAGGACGTGACCTGAGGGGTGGGTGGGTAAAGTATTTTCCTCAACATATATTGTTATATGTATACATTGTTCCTCACTTGTATTAGAAATTGACTTCTTGTTACCACTGCATGATCCCTTGGTTGTATTTGTTACTTGTTGTCTTTTATTTGTTACTACCTCACTTGTTTCATACAATACTGTGACTGCTTATACTTGTTGAATTATACATTGCTGTTACCAACTGTTGAATCTAACATTATCATTCTGTAATCATTACCTGCTCATGCCTCTTGGTCTGGGTTATGCCTACAAACTGTCCTTTGGATCAACACACTCTATCTGGTTAACAAAGACATAAATACAAAATAAATAAATAAAATAAATTGTTGTAATATACTCACACATTGGCTAATACATACACAAATATTGTATATGCATATATATTCCAGTATAACACAGCAGTGCATTGTCTACACATGTTTTTACAGATTAAAAAAAGACATTGAGGGACCATTTTCTTCTTTTCAGGCTACAAGGGAAATAGTAGGGTGGGGGGGTTGCCACTAGATACTTCTTTAAAATCAACAATAACATGCATAAGGCTGAAACTGATCTAGATAGTGGGAGAAGTTACACTAGCAATTTTTGCACTAACCACTGAACCACCTAACTCCACTTTCTAATTTTTGTGATATATACACACACATTGACTAATGCATATACACATATCTGCATATACTGTATATTCCAGTATAACATAGCAGTACACTGTCTACACACAGTTTTACAGATTAAAAACAAGCATTTGTCAATGCCGAATGTTTGCTTGCTGGTATTAGCATTGGAAATGCAGGAGTTTGACAGATGCAGAATAGGAATGGCAGTGAAGTTTTAAAGTTCACACCAACCCCACCTCCATCCTGTAGAGATGGACAGGCATTGGGGTAAGTGTTTGGGTCGTCGCCCATGAGGGTCATGCAATGTCACCTCACCCTATTCTGCAGACAGCAACGTGTTGAGGTGTGCCTTAGGGTTTTTGGCTTTACAGTCACCCCATTCCATAAGGACATACGCTGAAATGGATGCAGCATAGGAGAATGGGATGAAGTCTGGGGCCAAAGAGTCCAAGATACACCTTGATGCCTGTCAGTGACTGGGGGGTGGGGGTGGGATGGCATGAGCAGTACAGTCAGCAATCCAAAGGCACACCCTGATGCCTGTCCATCTGTACAGGGTAGGACATTATGGTTAGAAAGCCTAACACCTCAGGCGTTTGTTGGTGTTTACAGTACAAATTGTCAGCATGGCCTTTTTGTGACCCCACCTCATGAAAGCATTTGGGACCTCTTCTCATGAAGAGTGGCAGTGTGATTTTGTGAATGTCTCCCGAACATTGAGTTCCAAGAGTAACAGTGCCATTGTGCACCACATGTACGAAAACACAGATTGGTCAGGATGTGAAAAATGACAGCTGTACCACCAGGAAGGTGTGAAGAGATGGCAATGCTGAAAATCTGTAGTGGGAATATTACAAATGCTCGCATTTCCTAGCATACATGGAAACTGAGCAACGCATGTGCGTAACAGTCATTTTATGGACTTTCATCACTACATTTTCAACATAGGTATTTTACAACCTGTGCTCATGAACAGTGTCACTGTGATTTTTCTAATGTGTCCCGAACACTGATTTCCCACAGCAACCATGGTATTGTGCGCCAGAAGTGCAAAAACACATTTCAGCGAGCATGTGAAAAATGACAGCTGTACTGTTCATAAGGAGGTGCAGAAAAATCGCAATGTTGAAAATCTGCAGTGCACATATTGCAAATGTGCCAAGTTATGACCCTGCATGGAAACTGCATAATGCACGCTTATAACACAGTCATTGTATGGACTTTTCTCACCAAATTTTCAACATAGGCATTTTAGGACCTCTGCTAATGAACAGTGTCACTGTGATTTTCGTAATGTGTCCCAAACACGGATTTCCCACAGCGACCACGCTATTCTGTGCTGGAAGTGCAAAACCACATTTCGTCCAATGTGTGAAAAATGACAGCTGTACTGTTCATAAGGAGGTGCGGAGAAATGTCAAAGTTGAAAATCTGGAGAAAATATTGTAAATGTGTGAAGTTACTAGCATGCGTGACACTGTGCAACGCACACTCATAACACAGTCATTTTATAGACTTTTGTCACCAAATTTTCCACATAGGCATTTTTAGGACCTCTGCTAAAAACAGTGTCACTGTGTTTTTTGTGATGTGTCCAGAACACAGATTTCCCATAGCGACTGTGCTATTCTGAGCCGCAAATGCGAAAACACATTTTGGCCAGGATGTGAAAAATGACAGCTATATCCTTCATAAGGAGGTGTGGAAAAATGGCAATGCTGAACATCTGGAGTGAAAATATTGCAAATGTGTGAAGTTACGAGCATGTGTGGAAACTGTGCAACGCACACTCGTAACACAGTCATTTTATAGACTTTTGTCTCCAAATTTTCAAAATAGGCATTTTAGGACCTCTGCTAATGAACAGTGTCACTGTCATTTTTGTAATGTGTCCCAAACATGAATTTCCCACAGCAACCACGCTATTCTGCGCCGGAAGTGCAAAAACACATTTCGCCCAGGATGTGAAAAATGACAGCTGTACTGTTCATAAGGAGGTGTGGAAAAATGGCAATGTTAAAAATCTGGACTGAAAATACTGCAAATTTGTGAAGTTACGAGTGTGTGTAGCAACTGCGCAACGCACGCTCGTAAAACAGTCATTTTTTTGGATTTTTTTCCACCAAATTTGCAACATACACTGTTTGAGATCCCACCTAATGAAAACTGGCACTGTTGTTTCATTAATCGGTCCCAGAAAGTGATTCCGTTCAGTGACCGCAAAATCAACTTTCGGGACCGATTAATGCCATGACAGTGACTGAATTCATGAGGAGAGGTCCAAAAACCCCATGTTGAAAATTTGGTGCCAAAATTCCAAAAAACAACTGAAATATGCACCAAAGTTGAAAAAACCCTAGTTATACCATTATACAGCTTACTGGCATTTCCTCAGTTCGCAGTTGGCTTTGAAGAGTGCAGACGTGTTCCCGGTCCACCGAAGATTGTTGCACTGGGCTCCGAGGTAAGTATGGGGTGGGGGATGTGGGGAGGCAGGGTGCGCAGGGTGGGTGGGTGCGGGTTGTGTGTGTGTGGGGGAGAGGAGATTGCAAAGGACCATTTTTTTCACTATAGGTAGAAACAAAAAGACATTGCAGGATGGTTTTTGTCTTACAGGGCCATTTGGCATGCTGGGATGGGCTCCCAGCATGCCAACCCACTATTTCTTTGGGGGGCCAGCTGTAGCCTACGGGGGATTGGGCACCCCTGTCAGCACAACAGAGGGAGGTGCACAAGAGCCGAGGGGTATTGGGCACCCCCCTCGGCACAACTCTAGTGCATTTCTTGGGGACTTATGCCAATGGGGAGTGGCTCCCCATCGAGTAAATGACACTGGGAGGGGCACATAATGCTGATGGGGGGTGGGCTTCCCCGTCGGCAGCTGAAGTAGGACCAGAGACTGAAACCGACGGGGAGTGGGGCCCCCATCGGCAAAAACACACTGTTGTGGGGGCACATGCTGTCGAGGGGGGGTTGGGCACCCCCTCAGCAGTGGGGGCTGAGTACTATTGTTTGTGAACACGGCAGCTTGCCGCTGCCATGTTCACAAACAATAGTGCTGTAGCAATGTTCCGCCCAGCAATGATGGGTCGCTCCCTCATTGCAGTGGAATGACTGACGCTGCAATGACGAGGCGGCCCCTCATTGCTGCGGCGAAAACATTTCAACTTGGTGCACCTTTTGGAAGCCAGTGTCATCAGGACACTGTGCCTCCATTGGCATACCACTGCCAAGCCCCCAAATGCTGTGCCTCTCTTGGCTGCTACAGTGCCGCGCCTCCACAACCCGCTTCTGTGCTATGCTGTCACATAATGTTTCTTGCACATGCGCGCAAGCAAACATAAAAAAGACATCAGGGGACCATTTTCTTCTTCTCAGGATCCTAGGGACATTGGAGGGTGGGGGGGTTGCCACTATATACCTCATTTAAATCAGCAATGACATGCATAAGGTTGAAACAGATCTAGATAGCGGGGGAATGTAGACTAGCAATTTTTGCACTAACCATTGAGCCACCTAATTACACTTTCTAACTGTTGTAATACACACACACACACACACACACACACACACACACACACACACACACACGCACACACACACACTGGCTAATACATATACACATATATGCTATATATTCCAGTATAACACAGCAGTGCACTGTCTACAAACACAGAGCATTGCCACTCACACTAACGTTCATACACTGCATTATATGGTATTTATTTAGTTACATATCTAACCCTAACTTTTACTGTATTTAGGATAAGCACTGTGTTTTGCACTAACTCATTGTACTAATCTGTGGCATGACTGGGTAACTAAGGTAGAGGACCAGGGAGGTTGCAGTGGATGTGCCCTATCTGGACTTCAGAATGGCCTCTGACACCATCCCCCATAGAAGGCTGTTTAACAAACTGCACGGCCTAGGGGTGGATCCTAAAACAGTTCTGTGGGTGGAGAACTGGCTGAATGGCAGGAGTCAGAGGGTTGTGGTAAACAGGAAGTACTCTGGAGAGGGAGAGGTGATGAGCAGGGTGCCACAGGGGTCTGTGTTGGGGCTTGTCCTGTTTAATGTATTTATTGGGGACATTGCAGAGGGACTGTAGGGAAAGGTATGCCTCTCTGCAGGTGATACAAAGGTATGCAATAGAGTGGACACTCTAAGGTTGTTGAAAGTCTGAGGAAAGACCTTAAAAAACTGGAGACATGGTCTAAAGAGTAGCAGATGGGATTCAATGCAAAGAAGTGCATGATCATGCACATAGGGCACAAGAACCCAGAGGCAAAGTACGAACAAAAGCAGAAAAGGACCTGGGAGTTATCATCTCAGAGGACCTAAGAGAAATTTGGCAGTGCAGTAAAGCAGATGGAAATGCTAGCCAGATGCTTGGATGCATAGGGAGGGGTATCACAAGTAGAACAAGCATTTGTCAATGTCGAATGTTGATTGCGTTGGTCCGTTGAGCTCGCTCACTGCCCCTCTGTCACATGCTCAGTCTGCTTCTCCTGGTGCTGCAGGCTGCTCTTTTGTAATGGGCTCCTACCTGCGTTGGCACCTTTTTCTGCCCACTAAGAAATCTGCAGCTGTCCCGACAGAGCTCCGTTGAGGTAGCTCACTCCCCCTCTCTCACTCACTCATTCTGTGTCTCCTGGTGCTGCAGGCTGCCCTTTTGTACTGGGCTCCTGCCTCTGTTGGTGGCTTTTTCTGCCCACGGAGAAATCTGCAGCAGTCCCAACACTGGTCTGTTGAGCCTGCTCACTCCCCCTCTCTCACTCACTCATTCCATTTCTGCCGGCGCTGCAGGCTAGCCTTTTGTACTGGGCTCCTGCCTGCATACCGCCTTTTTCTGACAACAGAGAAATCTCCAGCAGTCACGATAGAGCTCCATTGAGCTCACTCACTCCGCCTCTCTCACTCGCTCATTGTGTTTCTTCCGGCGCTGCAGGTTGCACTTTTGTACTGGGCTCCTGCCTGCATTGGCACCTTTTTCTGACCACAAAGAAATCCTCAGCTGTCCCAACAGAGCTCCGTTGAGGTCGCTCACTCCCCCTGTCTCACTCACTCATTCTGTTTCTCCTGGCACTGCAGGCTGCCCTTTTGTAGTGGGCTCTTGCCTCTGTTGGTGCCTTTTTCTACCCACAAAGAAATCTGCAGCAGTCCCGACAGAGCTCCGTTGACCTCGCTCACTCCCCTTCTCTCACTCGCTTATTCCGTTTCTGCCGGTGCTGCAGGCTGCCCTTTTGTACTGGGCTCCTGTCTGTGTTGCCAACTTCTTCTCCCCACAAAGAACTTTGCAGCAGTTACAATAGAGCTCCACTGAGCTCGCTCACTCCCCCTCTCTCACTCGCTCATTCTGGTTTTCCCGCTGCTGCAGGCTGCCCTTTTGTACTGGGTTTCTGCCTGCGTTGGTGGCTTTTTCTGGCCACAAAGAAATCTGAAGCAGTCCCAACACAGCTCCATTGAGCTTGCTCACCCCCACCTCTCTCACTCGCTCATTCAGTTTCTGCCAGGCTGCAAGCTGGCCTTTTGTAGTGGGCTCCTGCCTGCATTGCCACCTTTTTCTGCCCACAAAGAAATCCGCAGCAGTCATGATAGAGCTCCGTTGAGCTCGCTCACTCCCGCTCTGTCACTCACTCATTCTGTTTCTCTTGGCGCTGCAGGCTGCGCTTTTGTACGGGGCTCCTGGGTGCATTGGCACCTTTGTCTGGCCACAAAGAAATCCGTAGCTGTCCTGACAGAGCTCCGTTGTGGTCGCTCAGCCTCCCTCTCTCACACTCTCATTCTGTTTGTCTTGGCGCCACAGGCTGCCCTTTTGTACGGGGCTGCTGCCTCTATTGGTGCCTTTTTCTGCCCACAAAGAAATCCGCAGCAGTCCTGATACAGCTCCGTTGAGCTCACTCAGTCCACCTGTCTCACGCGCTCATACTGTTTCTCCCACCGCTGCAGGCTGGCCTTTTGTACTGGGCCCCTGCCTGCATTGATGCCTTTTTCTGCCCACAAAGAAATCTGCAGCAGTCCTGACAGTGCTCCAGTGAGTTTGTTCAGTCCCCCTTCCTCACTCGCTCTCTCATTCTGTTTCTCCCAGTGCTGCAGGCTGTCCTTTTGTACTGGGCTCTTGCGCTGGAGCCTTTTTCTGCCCACAAATAAATCTGCAGCAGTTCCAACAGAGCTCAGTTGAGCTCGGTCACCCCCCCCTTACTCGCTCGATCTTAATCTGTCCCAAACACTGATTTCCCACAGCGACCGTGCTATTCTCCGGCAGGAGTGCAAAAACATATTTTAGCCAGGATGTGAAAAATGACAGCTGTACTGTTCATAAGGAGGTGTGAAAAAATGTCACTGTTGAAAATGTGGCATGAAATATTACAAATTTGCGGGAGATTACAAGGGTGCGTGAAACAGTTCAGCATACGCTTGTAACAATCATCGTATGGAGTTTCGTCATACAATTTTCAACATAGGGATTTCAGGACCTCTGCTCATGAACAGTGCCACTGTTATTTTCTTAATCTGTCCCGAACACTGATTTCCCACAGCGACCGCGTTATTTTGTGCCGGAACTGTGAAAGCACATTTTGGTCAGGATGTGAAAAATGACGGCAGCACTGCTCATAAGGAAGTGTGAAAAAATGCCACTGTTGAAAATCTCCAAAGAAGTATGAATCCAGCCCAGCCACCTCGGAAAAAACACAAAACTTATTTTGAGAAGGAGCCAGTACCAATCAACACTAGTAATCAGAAAATCACAGATTGGTAAAAAAGGCCCACTCACCCAATATATTTAAAATTTCTGTAATGTATTCAAAATTTTGCTTTATATCTCAAGATGTAGTACAAAGTACTACTACATAGTACTGTGTAAACATTTCAGAATAAACCTTCATCAGTACAGTACCATATTTGTAAAATACAACGTAAAGACTCTTATTGAATTTACTTATACTAAATCTTACCCTAAAACATTTTCTTTTTATTTCAGATTCTGACATGTGTCCATATTTCTTATTTCTGTGTCTGAAAATATATAAGGGCACATGTCATTTCATTGATCATATAAAAATGGTTCCAAGATAATTACATTAACCCATGTTAATTAATTTTTAAATCTTACAATCGTTTAAACTTACCATAAATAAAAAAAAAATGTTTTAGGGTAAGCTCAAACATTTGTGAGATCTATAAAATAAAAATTATTAATTATGAATTATGGTAATTATATTGGGAATATCTTGAGTATTATTATTTAAACTATATGAGTTTTTGTATATTTTTTTAGGCACAATATGACAAATGGAATGCTAAATCTATAATTACAAATGTTACGCGTTTGACAAGTGCCCATATGGTGAGCAATTCTTCTTAGTATGGAATTACCATTATAATAGTAACAGATTTATTATAATTAAATTCAATAAGAGTCTTTACGTTGTATTTTACAGATATGGTACTGTACTGATGAAGGTTTATTCCAAAACGTTTACACAGTACTATGTAGTAGTACTTTGTACTATATCTTGAGATATAAAACAAAAATTTGAATAAATTACAGAAATTTTAAATATATTGGGTGAGTGGGCCTTTTTTTACCAATCTGTGATTTACTGTTGAAATCTGGCATGGATAATATTGCAAATTCAGAAGTTATAGCAGGCGTGGAAAGTGCGCAACGCACACTTGTAACACAGTCATTTGATGGGCTTTCATCACCAAATTTTCAATATAGGAATTTTGGGACCTCTACTCATGAACAGTATTGCTGTCATTTTCTTAATCTGTCCCGAACAGTGATTTCCCACAACAACCGCACTATTCTGCGCCGGAAGTGCAAAAACACATTTTGGCCAGGATGGGAAAAATGACAGCTGTACTGTTCATAAGTAAGTGTGGGAAAATGGCAATGTTGAAAATCTGGAGTGAAAATGTTATAAATTTGCAAAGTTACAAGCATACGTGCAAACTGCTCAATGGATGCTCGTAACACAGGCATTTTATGGAGTATCATCACCAAATTTTCAACATAGGCATTTTAAGACCTCTACTCATGAACAGTGTCACTGTCATTTTCTTAATCTGTCCCAAACACTGATTTCCCACAGTGACCACGCTATTCTGAGCTGGAAGTGTGAAAACACATTTAGCCAGGATGTGAACAATGACACCTGTACTGTTCACAAGGAGGTGTGAAAAAATGCTAATGTTGAAAATCTGCTTGAAATATTGCAAATTCACGAAGTTACGAGCATGCATAGCAACTGCGAATACCCGCCAGAAACAGTCATTTTTTGATTTTCCACCAAATTTAACATAGGCTTTTTGAGAGCCCACCTCATGAACACTGGTACTGTCATTTTGATCATCGGCCCCAAAAGATGATTCCACGCAGTGACCAAGAAATCACCTTTCAGGGCCAGTTAACACCATGACAGTATCAGAATTCATGAGGAGGGGTCTCAAAAACCCCACGTTGAAAATTTGGTGCCAAAATTCCAAAAAATGGCTGAGAAATGCATCAAAGTTGGAAAAACCCTATTTATTCCATTATGCAGCTTACCGGCATTTCCTCAGTTCGCGGTCGGCTTTGAAGAGTGCAGACATGTTCCCGGTCCACCGAAGATCATTGCGCTGAGCTCTGGAGGTAAGTATGGAGTGAGGGGGATGTGGGGAGGCAGGGTGCGCAGTGGGTGGGTGCGGGTTGCGGGAGGGGGGCAGGGAGACTGCTGAGGGATTGTTTCCTTTTTTGACAGGTAAAAAAATAAAAGACATAGCGGGACCGTTTTTTGTTTTATGGGGCATGTGGTATGCTGGGGTGGGCTCTCAGTGTGCCAACAGACTTGATCTTGGGGGGACAGCTGTAGCCAGTGGGGATTGGGCACCCCCATTGGCACACGACAAAAGGGAGAGGGGCCACATCATGCCGACGGAGATTGGGCACCCCCGTCGGCACTAAAGGGGGTGGCGCAAGAGTCAAGGGGATTGGGCATCCTCTCGGCACAAATGTTCTGGGTGTTTGTGGGGGGGCATTATGCCAACAGGGAGTGGGCTCCCCTGTTGGCAACATCAAAGGGCAGAGCCACTGAAGCTGACGGGGACTGGGGCCCCCGTCGGCAAACACAACCTGTTGTGGGGAGGCGCATGCTGGCGAGTGGGATTGGGCACCCCCTTGACACTGGGGGTTCCTGAATATTGTCTGTGAACATGGCGGCAAACTGCTGCCATGTTCACAAACAGTACTGCACTTGGAAAGTTCCTCCCAGCAATGATGGGTCGCTCCCTCATTGCAGCGAATGGCTGACACTGCTATGATGAGGCGGCCCCTGATTGTAGCGGCTAAATTTTTACAAGTTGGTGGCACACTGGCTGAACTAGTGTCAGCAGCAACATGCCACAGCACTGGGGGAAGCGGGCCAAACCTTTAAATGCTGTGGGGGCATTGGCCATAACAGTGCCGTGCCTCCACAACCTGCTTCTGGAGAAAGCTGCCGCAATATGTTTCTTGCGCATGCGCGCAATCAACGCAAAAAGGGGGTCATCTTGCCCCTGTATAAGACACTCCTGAGACACACCTGGAGTACTGAGTACTGCGTACTGTTCTGGAGGCCCAGTCTGAGAAAAAACATAGACATGGTGGAGGCGGTGCAGTGGAGGGCAACTAAAATGGTGCAGGGTGTGTGGAATAAGATCTATGCAGAAAGATTAAAGGAGTTAAATATGTATTCCCTGGAGGAAAGGGGGGGGGGGCATGATTGAGACATGCAAATACATCACCAGTTTAAACAGCATACAGGAAGGAAACATCTTCCAAAGTAAGAGATGCTCCAAGTCAAGGGGCCACTAAAAGAAGTTAGAGGGGGGAAGGCTCAGGAGAAACGTGAGAAAATATTTTTTCATGGAGATGGTGGTGGACTTCTGGAATAGCCTACCCCTCTGGTGATAAGGGTTAAAACAGTCACAGAATTTAAGGCTAAAACAGTCACAGAATTTAAGAAGGAGTGGGATAGACACAAGGGAATCTTGGAGGCAAGGGGGGCACTAGAGTTCAGTCTGGGCATAGGGCCTCACACTATCAATCAATCAATCACTTTATTTGACCAGGCATAAACACCATTGAGCAAGCTAATTTTCAGGTTGGTCCTGGGCATTAATACAATACAGTATGCTTCATAAGATTACAATTACGGTGGACAATGGTGCAAAAAAAAAAAATAGGGAATAATAGATAGGGAATAATAGGTCAGACTTGCTGGTGATGCGACTCCCATCCCCCAGCCTGACCTCCCACTGAGCGCCCACCACACCACACCACAGTTCCAGACCTCTCCACACACCCTCACTCACCTGAACAGGTCCCAGTGTGAAGATCCACTTTCCCATCTAAGACACATCTTGCTGCCGGAAATAGCGACTGCTATATGAGAAATAAGGTAAGTGCAGTTCAATGTATTTCAAATTGTTTTCAACTACACTTACTTTATTTCTCATATAGCAGTCACAAATTCCAGCAGCAAGATATGTCCTCCATGGGACAGTGGATCTTCATGCTGAGATCTGTTCAGGTGAGTGAGGGTGTGTGAAGGCACCTGAAGTTGTGGGGTGCTGGGTGCTCAGTGGGAGGATGGGCTGGGAGTGCGGGCCTGCATCAGCAGTGGACCTTTTTTACAGATTAGAAAAAGACATCAAGGGACCATGTTCTTCTTTTCAGGCTCCGAGGGACATCAGAAGGGAGGGGGTTGCCACTAGCCACCTCATGTAAATCAGCAATGACATGCAGAAGGATGAAACTGATCTAGGAGAGGGGAAGGTAGGCTAGCAACTTTCGCATTAAGCACTGAGCCACCTAACTGAACTTTCTGTTGTGATACACACAAACACACACACACATACGCACTCACACACACACTGACTAATACATATACTCATAGTGGCGCGGCAGTGCCACTGTAGCTAGGGTTGAGTAGGGTGTTCAATGTTAAACCCCTAACTTTGCACATTAATATCTTTGGCACCATTTGACAAAACAAGCTAACATTTTTCATATGCTGTATAGGAGGCAAAGTATTGATCTGTGGAAATTTGTGTGATGGCAGAATGTGTGGTTTCTGAGATCCACGTGTCATCTTTTTTAGATGTCAAACTTTTTTTCTGTACTTAACATAGGTTTCTTTTTTGCTCTCCCTACAGCCTATGTGGAATGCAAATTTTATCCCAAACTTGCAGGGGACATGTGTCCTGTCCTAAGGTTGTGCCTTTGGCAGGTCTGGTGAAGCCTATTAGAGGGTTCCTGAGTCATGAAGTTTTATTTTAGTGGCACCAAATGCCTACAAAGTTGTGGAATCCTGTACACACTGAACTAAATCCATTTCCCTCAAAATAGTTTCCTCAAGAGACAGATGATCCCTTCTGTCTGTCTCTATATATTTATACAGAACCTCTGTGTAACACACAATTTATTTTTTTTAAAGTGACAGCCCAGAACTAGAAAGACTAAAAGACTACCATCTTATACTTTAACTGTTTAAAGGTTCTGATTTTAATGACAGCTGCATGGTGAATTTTATAGCACCGACTCCCATATGGAAAGCGATAGGGCTACACATCTCTGCTAGCTGCTCGCATCAAAATGCTCACGCAACATAAAAATATTTTATTTTTCAAAAAAAGCAACAGCGAGCAGCTGAATGTTCTACAATTACCAGTGGAACCTTACATAAAAAGATGAATAGATGAATTACTAGGACTTAATGTTTATTCCTGGACTTTTTGGTTTGGCAGCATTACCTTTGCTTCTTTTTTTCCTCAACCACGGGTTATTGACAGGAAGTACTGAGCCACTCTGGCTCTCACGTTAAATGTCATGACTCTCATCTTCTCTATTTCTGCTTTGAGCAGCAGTAATTGCTGTGAAGGGACCAGGAAAGTGGTTTAACCTTTCTGTCAAACGAATGCAATGGAGAAACTAATACATGCATTAGGTTTATAGATTCATAAATTCATAGACATGTGATAGCAGAAAAGGGCCTTCCTGGCCCATCAAGTCTGCCCATTTCCTTCCTCTACCTGCCCCCCCCCAAGAGTCCCCTCATCCTCCCTTTGAGAACCCTCTGTGTTTGTCCAGGTCCTCTTGAATCCCTCCACTGTACTGGCACTCACCACCTCCTCCGGCAGTCTGTTCCAGGGCTCAGCCACCCTCTCTGTGAAGTAATACTTTCTAAGATTTCCCCTAAACCTTCCCCCCTCCACCTATAGTCCATGCCCCCTAGATCTTGTATCTATCTTCCCTGTAAATAAGCTCTTCCCCATTTTATTGATCCCCTTCACGTACTTAAATGTTTCAGTCATGTCCCCTCTTTCCTTTCTTATCTCCAGAGGATACAAATCCAGTTCCCTCAACCTCTCCCCATATGCCATCCCTCTTAGCCCATGCACCATTTTAGTGGCCCTTCTCCACACCCTTTCCATGCCATCTATGTCCTTTCTTAGATGGGGCCTCCAGAACTGTACCCGATACTCCAGGTGTGGCCTCTCCATGGAGCTGTAAAGTGACATCAGCACCTCCCTCCTTCTGCTGGTTATCCCTCTCCCTACGCACTCCAGCATCCTGTCGTCTTTGCCCACTGCTTTGCTGCACTGGGTCCCCACCTTAAGGTAATTTGCGATTACAATACCTAGATCCTTCTCCTTCTTGGTTGCTACCACCCACCCCCCAGTGTGTATGTGGTATTTGGATCCTCCCCAAGTACATCACTTTGCATTTCCTGCCATTGAATTTCAGCTGCCATGTTTCCCACCACTTTTCCAGTAGCTTTATATCATTCTTCATTGCCTCCACCCCCCCCCCGGGGTGTCCATCCTGTTACTGAGTTTTATGTCATCTGCGAAAAGGCAAACCTTCCCCTGAAGCCTCTCTGCTATGTCACCAATGTATATGTTAAACAGAATGGGCCCCATCACCGACCACCAAGGGACCCCGCTTGACACCCCAGTATCCCCAGAGTGTACTCCATTGACCACCAACCTCTAGCTTTTCCCCACCAGCCACTTCTCCTCCCATCTTACTATTTTCTGACCCACCCCTAGACTCCCCAACTTATTAACCAGCCTTCTGTGGGGCACCATATCAAAGGCCTTCCCGAAGTCCAGGTAGTCCATGTCCATTGCCCCACCCTGATCAACCACCCTCATCACCTCATCAAAGAATTTGATCAAGTTTGTCTGACATAACCATCCCCAAGTGAAGCCATGCTGCCGAATGTCTTGCAGCCCCCGCCCAAATATTTAACCATCCTTTGTTTCAATATCATCTCCATTACTTTACCCACCACCAATGTGAGACTTACAGGATGATAATTGCCCTTTTCCTCCCTGATGCCACTTTTATGAACTGGCACCATGTCTGCCTTCTTCTAGTCCTCCAGTACTCCACCCTGTATCCAGAGACAAGTTAAACAACCCCACCAGTGGTTCAGCCAGTACCTCCCTTAATTCCCTGAGCACCCTAGGGTGAAAACCATCTGGCCCCATGGCCTTGTCCACCCTCAACTTAACTAATTCCTCCTTTACCTCTTCCATACTGATTGGGCTAGGATCCCCCCCCCCATTCCTTCTCCCTTAGCTCTGGTCCCCTTCCATCCCCCCTCCATTGTAAAAATCAAGCTGAAGTAACCATTCAGCACTTCAGCTTTCTTGAAATCCCCTTCCAGCTGCAATCCCCCCTCCCCTTAATCCTTTCTATCTCCTGTCTTGCCTTCCTCCTTTCCCCAATGTACCAAAAGAATGTCTTGTCCCCCCTTTGGCCTGCCAAGCAATTCTCTCCTCAGTTTCTGCTTTAGCCATCCTAATCCTTCACACTGTCACCCTCAGGTTCTCTTTGTAAGTTTCCCTATCAAACTTTCCCCTGCATCCTCTTTTATTCCTGAATGCCCTTTTCTTCTCCCCAATTGCCCCCCTCACTTCCCTATTGAACCACATTGGCCTCCTCCTTCTCTTGTTCTTCCTCACCTTTCTTACACATCCCTTTGTTGCTTTAAGGAGCCCCCCACTTGATCTTTTTCCACAGATCCTCTGCCCCTCCCACCCTCTCACTACCTCCCAAAAAATCTCCCTCATCCTGGGAAAATCTGCCCACCTGAAGTCTAGTACCTTCATAGCAGCACGACTAGTCTCATATCCTGCTCTGACCTTGAAGCCCACGGTGCTGTTCTCACTATCTCCAAGGCTGGCCCCTACCACCACTCCCTCCATACTGTCACCATTGGTAATGACCACATCAAGTATGCTACCCTCCCTTGTAGGCTCCCTAACCAGCTGATGCAGGAAGGCACCTTGAAGTGTCCCCAGGATCTCCCCTAGTCGATCTAGCTTATGGGATATCCCCAGTCGATATGTGGGAGATTCAGGTCTGCCACCAGTAGAATCTCCCCCTTCTGGGCCATTCTTTGAACCTTCCGCAGCATGTGTATGTCCTGTTACTCACTCTGCATAGGGGTCTGTATATCACCCCTAGTCTAAATGCTGTCCCAACCTTCCTCTCCAGTATCACTCATAACCTTTCCACTTCACCCTGTTCCTCCTTCCCTTCTGTGACCTTAATTCCCTCCCTAACATATAGCTCCACTCCTCCCCCCTTCCTGCTTTTCCTATCCCTCCTGAACAACTTGTAGGGACCCCACTTTCCAGTCCTGATGCTTGGACCACCAGGTCTCCATTACTGCTACAATATCCAAACCCTCCCTCTCCATTAATGCTTTCAAATCTACCATCTTATACTTTAACTATTTAACTGTTCTAATTTTAATGACAACAGCATGGTTCAGTACACTGTGAGCGGGTGTGGGAAGTGATAACTCAGGCACAGCTTGTAGAGTAAAACACACAAATTCTTGTGTGAATTTTATTCAAACAATAAACTTCAAAATAAAAAATAAATAAAAGAAATCAACAAAAGGCTCAATTCTGAGCTTCAGCACTTTTCCTACAAAGTGCTGCCACAGAGTGGACCGAGCTTTGGCAACAGCACATCCACCATCATCTGTGCTCAAAACCTATCTGGCTACTTTATTTCTCAGATCAAAATAATCTACTAAAATAACAAAAGAATCAGATTTACAGAATAACAGTACTTTTACATCCATAGTACTGCACACAGAGTGGATCCCCTAGAGTCTTCTAAGTCCACCTCTAGCGACCTGTGACATGAATGGAATTAAAAAAAAGAAAATTACCCTATAAGGCTTAAGGGTCAATTAAGGACCCAAACTCCTCCCTCAAGGTAATGACATCACTATGCCTTATCCTATGATTATTCTTCAGAAAGGGACCGCTGGCCCTTAAGAGCACATCAGAAGACAGAGGATATACTGATGGACCAGGTATGTAGACCAGGTCTAATGTGTCTCATGAAATGCAAAAGCTTTTAATGTGTACTGTTTTTACCCTATTAGGGTACATCTTGTAATAGTAAAGAACATAACCATTGAATTAATACATATTTCAATAATATCTAAATGTGTAATACATAATGAAGATCCTTTGCTTTGCTTTAGGGCTGTCTGCAAAACACCAGCTATCAGGCTGACTTCATCCGAGCATTTGTTCTATTATGGAGTGCTTGTTATATTATGGGGTGTTTTGGATTAACAGAGGAACACACATAAGTACCTCTTTTTATACTACAAATGTCATAAATTATCCTTGATACAGACTTTTACTCACCTCTGTTTCTTGAACACCTTGAGCCAAGTACTGCACAGGCTGTGTGTTCGGAGAGGGCTGCAACAGTATGCTGCTCCGAAGTACAGAAGACCTCTAGGTACATCATTCATTTCCATGTGTGGTCTGATGTCCTTGACACAATCTATTGGTTGTATCTTTGGCTTTGATACCATTCTCCAAAACCAGTCGCCAAACAGAGAAGCAGCAGAAGACGTAGACCTAAAGGGAAACATAGGAGCTACTGAGGAACTTGTTATGCCACACCTTGCGACTGGTAAGGAACAAAGGGGAGAAGCATTGCAAACCGCAAGAAGCAGTAGAGTACGGAGCAGTTCTTGGGATTGACTAGAGGATATTTTTATCTATTTTACTGTTACTCATGTTATTTCAAATAAGCCGACAGATGGCTTGACTGTTTCCCCATTCATGCTCTGCACATAGCAGGGTACCAAAGCTAACTCTACCATAGGGATAGCTAATAACATGGACACACGTGTCCCTGTGTGTAAATCATATGTGAAACTATGTTAGTAAACGTATTTATACTGTAAAACACATTTTATATATTGTATTGTGTTTGGGGCACAACAGGGGCTTCTTACAGGAATCGCCCTTTGGTCCAGGCCCTGACACACTTCGGAGGCCTAAAAGCACCCCTGTTCAAACACCACCAAAGACAAAAGTGGAAAATTAGCGGGGTAGGATAGAAAAATTAGATACCATGATGGGAGGCCACCCCATCCTGGTAGAGTTAGAAAGGAGTCATGGGAGACTCAAAGGAAGAGGTGCTACTGCAGCAGACTTAGGAAAAAGGGGTAGGAGGAGGGAAAGTCCTGTCGTGTTGGGGAGAGGGACATTCTGTCACATACCCTCATGGCTAAGTGAAAAACCAGAGAAATATCTACTTCTGTACTGGTTTTTTAAGACAACCTACCCAAAAACTATTGGGTAGGAAGGAGCTTCCGCCCACCCTTTCTTGGAAGCTCAACCCCAGGGTGTCCCTAAATAAAAAGAAACAAATCATTAAATAACAGGATGTAATGCTGCAAAAGCTTGCAATATTACAATCATAACTTAATAACACTGGGGTGTCTCTTTTATGAAATGTTCTAATTACTACTTTAGCATCATCATTTTCAACAAGCATCTTACTTATTCCATAATTGCTTCGTACTCAGCATCCTTTTATGTGTGACTCTCCTCAGTTCTAACCCCATGGCAGGACAGAAAGTCAGCATTCACATGTTCCGTCCCGGCCTTGTGCTTCACTGTAAACTTGTAAGATTGAAGGGCTAGGTACCATCTCATGATACAATTATTTGTATCCTTCATTTGTGAGAGGAAGCACAGTGGGTTGTGGTTAGTTACCAATGTGAATGGAGCTCCCCAAAAGTAAAACCTCAATGTCTCAATAGCCCATTTGGCCACCAGGCATTCCTGTTCTACAGTGGAGTACTTCTGCTCCCTGTCATGCAGTTTGCGAGATATGTAAACCACAGGATGTTCTTCCCCATTAATTGTCTGACTTAAAATTGCCCCAATGCCAGTCCCAGATGCATCTGTGTGGACCTCAAAGGAGTAGGCAAAATCTGGACTTCGCAACACTGGGGAGGGTCATAATGCTGCCTTTATCCTTCTAAATGCCTCCTCACATCCTGATGTCTATTTTATTTGATTTCCATACTTCTTTTTAGTTAAATCAGTTGACGTGGCTGCAAGAGTAGCGAAGTTGGGAATAAATTGTCTATAATATCCAGCTAATCCTAGAAAAGACTGGACATGTTTCTTCGTAATGGGAACTGGACACTGGGCCACTGCTTCAACCTTACTGATTTCCGGTTTAATCAGATCATTACCTAGTATGAACCCTAGATATCTGGTCTCTTGCATGGTGATGGTACATTTTGTGGGGCTGATTGTCATCCCTGCCTGCTGGATTGATGTCAAGACTGCTCTTAGGTGTTACAAATGGGTATCCCAATTTGGACTGAATACAATGACATCGTCCTGGTACAGTATGCTGCACAAAAATTAATATGGGGTGCCAGCACCTGGTCCATGTATCACTGAAATGTAGCAGGGGCCCTGTGGAGCCCAAAAGGCATAGTCTGAAACTAGAATAAACCCACAGGGGTGCTGAAAGCAGTTTTTTCTTGGCAGATTCTTCCAAGGGAATCTGCCAATATCCCTTTGTCAGATCTAGGGTAGAAATGAATTTGGCATTTCCTATCCTATCCAGAATATCATTCACCTGGGGCATGGGGTAGTCATCGAACTGGGCAACCTGATTTAGACCCCAAAAACCCTACCATAACCTTATGCCTCCCTCCTTCTTTGGTACAACTACCGTAGGGGAACCCCAAGGACTCTTTGAGGGCTCTATGATATTTAACACTCTTAACTTTTGGACTTCTTTCAGGACATCAACATGGACTCTTTCAGGGAGTCAATATGTTTTTTTTCTAATGGGTTGTGACTCAGTACATATCTGGCACTCTACTCCTTTAGCTAGTCCAGGCTTACTGGTTAAGGTAGCTTTAAATTCCTGTATCAGTGACCTCAGTTCTACCTGTTGGTTTTTTTTCTAGGTCATGGTTCATGGTTACTGCCTCTGTCCCCTTCTCAACTTCCAATCTCCCATCCGTATCCCTTGTTTTTTGGGATTACCATGATTCCTAATCCTGAGTTGGGTCTCTCGTGCCAATGTTTTAACAGATTGACATGATAGATCCTCCTACCTAGCCTTTTGTCAGGGGTCTCGATTTCATAGTTGACAGGCCCCATCTGTCATAAAACTTTATAGGGTCCCTGCCACTTCATCAGCAACTTGTGGGTGGAGGTAGGCAACAATAACAGCATTTGATCTCCTGGGGAAAAAGATTTCTTACTGGCAGTTTCTTTGTCATAGCTTTCCTTTTGGTTCATCTGAGCTCTACCCCTACTTCATGGGCCTTTTGTGTATATAATATCAATCTTTGTCTTAACTGCCTCATGTAATGAGCTATAGGAAATCTCATGTGCTTACCTTCCTCCCAACACTCCTTAACTACATCCATGAGGTCCCTGGGAGTTCTACCAAAAAGAAGTGTAAAGGGGGAATACCCAGTGGAGGCTTGGGGCACTTCCCGGTAAGCAAACAAAAGAAAGGTGAGGTATTTATTCCAGTCCCGGCCTTCTTCCTGAACAAACTTCTTGATCATTCATTTCAGGGTCTGATTGAATCATTCAACTAAACCATCTGTCTGGGGATGATAGGGAGACAGTCTAATGTCTACTCCCCTCAGAAGGCGGTAGAGTTCTTTCAGCAGTTCTGCATTAAAATTGCTCCGTCTATTCATTAGCATTTCCCTGGGAATCCCTACCAAGCTAAAAAGTTTCACTAATTCTTCTGCAATCCAAGAGGTGGTAACAGACCTCAAAGGTATTGCTTCAGGATACATGGTGGTGTAATCACACATCACCAAGATGAATCTGTTACCTTTTGCACTTTTATCAAGGGGCCCCACGATGTCCATCCCTATCCTCTCAAAGGGAGTGGTTACTAATGGTAAGGGTACAAGTGCTAGTGTATCACTTTTTCCTTTCTTGGCAGTTAGTTGACATTTGGGACATTCCTGACAATACCGGGCTATGTCTTCATATATCCTGGACCAAAAGAACCTTTGCAGGATTCTGCTTAATGTCTTGTCCCACCCTGTATGTCCTGTCCATGGTACATCATGTCCTAAGGCCATGATATCCTTCCTATGACATAGGGGCACCATTAGTTGTCCAACCCTCTCCTTTGTATCAGGGTTGATACATAGCCTATATAGGAGATCATTGACTATCCTTATTTCAGGGGCACCTTGTTTACTTCCTCATCCCACCTGTTAGAAAAAAGATTTCAAAGTGACATCATTCTGCTGTTGTATATACATATCAACCTTGTACATATACACATTTATTTTCATCTGGCAGTCCCTGTTTCTCACTATGTCATTCCCATTGTAGTTTCTTTTTGGGCACTTAGAGAGGTCTTATTTTTCCCTGGAGTATTAATCAGATCCCCTTCAGATAGAAACACATCACCCAATAATGGCTCTGTTTTACTCTGGGGGATTTAATTGAAGTGGGTGACTCCCCAAGGGTGAGTCCCCACAGAGCGATGGACACCTGGTGATCGCAGGAAGGGAAAGCACACAGAAAGGATGAATGCGTGGAAAGGGTGAGTACACAGAAAGGGCGAACACGTGGAAAGGGAAAGCACACAGAAAGGGTGATCCCAGCAATAGGTGCTTGCAAGGAGAGCGTGTGTCAAAAAAGCGACTACCAGTAATAGGGAAGGGGGAGCGGGTGCCCATACAAGACGGCACCGCTCGACCCCTGGGCATGGAGCTGGCAGGTGTCCTTGGCGTGCAGACGTGGATGCGCAGAGACAGGTAGGGTGCCCGGGTGGCAGGGTACGGTGGGCACAAGTACTACCTGTCCATGGCTGGTCACACATTGAAGGTGAAGTTATGTGCCAGCCCATGGAAGTAGTCATAATGGCTCCTGGTGTTATACTTGGCGACCACAGTGGCAATCCAGGCATTCAGGTTGAGGTAGGAGCACCATGCATGTGGCACTTCAGCAGCTGACACCAACTGCTCTGAGCAGACCATGGACAGCCGCTCTTCTTCACGGAGGCAGTCCAGCAGCCACCAGATACTGGGGTGGCATGCACCGATCCTGGTATTAAATGCCCAGTGCCACCCCTCCACAGCACTATTCATCCTGACCAGGCCCTAGACGGTCACCGCATGGCAATTCCACTGCTCAATGGGGAATGCTACATGACAGCAGCCGAACCGGGCAAGGGGCGACCAACCCAGGTGTCCTCATAGTAGTTGAGAATCAGCTGAAGCACCTCCTCATTCTGCACCATGTACTCCCACTCCTGCATCTCCTGGAATACTGCTGGCACATCAGTGGGTGGTAAGAATGCTAATGCCAGCAGCATCCGGAGGTGCAAGGCAAGGTCTGGGTCTGTGAAGTACTGGTGCAGAACCTCAGGACACTGCTGTATCCTTTGCCAGATGGCCTGCGGATAGTGGAAGAAGCAGTCCCTGATGATGGCATTTGTGAAGGTGCTAGACACTGCACGCCAGGTGACCCACTCGAAATTGAGCAGCATGGTGGCGGGGGTGAGTGTCGGATGGTGGAGGCATAGCTGGCCCAGCAGCCATGTGTAGGTGTGCACCCTCCTGGTGAAGGTGAGGGCATACACTGCTGGCAAGACTGCCCCTGACTGGACGGTGTGAATGGTATAGAGCTGCCCGAAGAGTATTGGGCATGCCCTGAAGGTACCGTCCATAAACCAGTCAGGGCAGTCCACCAGCTGCTGCAGACCCTCAGCACTGGCATAGATGACAATCCAGTCCTGCTCCTGGCCACTGTTGTAAAGCAGGAACTGGCCCCCTTCCCCTGTCATGGTGAACTCGGCCGTGCCACATGTCGCACGCACTGCATGGTCCACCGCTGTAAACACACCCTGGCAATCGCCCCGCAACAGCTGCTGTAATCCCTGAGGTGCTCTCCGCAACCACTTGCACAGTGCTATCCATTGACCTCCTCGCTCTGTCCCTTAGTGTCCTCAGTACCTGGCACACACCGATGTCCGCCACATCGGGGGCATGATTATGCTCCCGTATGGTGGCCACCACAGTGTCATCTACTATGTGCAGGCGGGCGAGGCAGCTGTACTTGTGTGCCTCGGCGCACCACCAATAGACCTTCTCAGGGCCAGCCTTACCCCTGCGATAGGTGTAGCTGCCATGTATGGCCAATGGTTTGCCCTGTTGGCTCTGAATGTATTGGACAGGCATCCTCTGGTTCAGATGGTGTTCCTGCTTGCACTGTGGCTCAGCCCCTTATGTGTGTGGTACCCTGCCCCCTTCCACTGTGGCCCATTGCCGCCCCTTCCTGTCCAGCCTCCGTATCAGGAATGCATCCAGCAGCCCCTGCCTCCTATTTGGTGCCTGTGCCCTGGTGCCCTTGCCTGTGCTGAGTCCTGCTATGGTGAGTAGCTGTGTCCATCAATGTTCTGGTGTGTAGTGTGGTGGTGATGTGGTGGACCACTGGGGGGGGGCCTTGGGTGCCTGCTCACCATCTGTCGCACTGCACTGCTGTGGAGTCCAGGTCATGCCAGCACTGTGCTGTGGCCCAGTTTCCCTATGTGTTGCTGACCCACTGTGTGTCCACGGTGTCCTGCTAATGCTCACCCCACTGCCTGGCAGCACTCTGGGTGCCGCCGTGTGTCATCTCTCCTTTGCTATGCTTGCCTATGCCGGCCTGCAGTGCACCTCGCTCTTGTGCTGTCAGTCGGCTGTGCTGTGCAGTCACTCTTCTTGCTTATGCTACTGTTGCCTCACCCCCCCCCTGTACCACGCCTGTGTTGTAGTGCTCACCTTGGCTGTTACCACTCTGGGCCCTAGTGGTCATTGCAGATAAAGTTCCTTGCTCCAGGAGTAAGGATGAAAATTCTGGAAAGTCTTGTCCAATGACCACTGGGATGGGTAGTTGTGGTACCAATCCTGCAGTTAATAGTGAGCTTTTCCCTCTCACCCTAATAGTAAGGTTGGTGGTAGCGTATTGGTGTGTGTCTCTGTGAATGCAGACTACATTCTTAGCAGGCCCTTTTTTAACAAATTCTGCTAAATCAGTGCAAACCAGGGTATTTTTGCTACCGGAGTCTATAGGTCCTACCACAGTTTGTCCCTTTACTTGTACATCTGCAACCAAATACCCAGGATTCAACAGAACCAAGTAGGCAATGTCAGTTTTCTTAAAGGGGCAGAAATGGGCAATATGTCCTAGTCCCTTACTGTATAATTATGACATATTGTATCTGGGGGAGATGTTCTCATCCCAGGGCTACCTTTTCCCTCTTATCTCTTTGCAGGAACAGTCTGATTGGTTCTTACTGGAGTAGACTGGGGTTTTACAGTAGGTTCAAATTACCTTTGGCCTCCTTTTCTGTAAGGCTAATATCTAAATGTGTAATACATAATGAATATCCTTTGCTTTGCTTTAGGGCTGTCTGCAAAGCACCAGCCATCAGGCTGACTTTTCGTCCGAGCGTTTGTTCTATTATGGAGTGCTTGTTATACTGTAGGGTGTTTTGGATTAACAGAGAAACACACATAAGTACCCCTTTTTATACTACAAATATCATAAATTCTCCTTGATAAAGACTTTTACTCGGCTCTGTTTATTGAACACCTTGAGCCGAGTACTGCACAGATGGAAAAATTACTCACCTTAGTAATTATGTTTCCTCTAATGGAGTCTTGCTGTATTCTGACTATTGCAGTTAGCCCCAGCACTCAAACTGCCCTGGAGAGAAGAGGGTTAATTTTCTATGCAGAGCATAGAATGTTGAGCTCGAGCTCAGTTCAAACCTCTGTTTGCTGCACTTAGAAGCACAACCATCAGATTCTTACGAGCTAATACTAACTAAATACTATGTGGAAATTGTAACATTTTTACCAGCCAAATGGCAACCAAATATTTTGGATTCCCAAAAGACTCAAGTCAAGAAATCAAAAATCAAAAACCATGTAGTGAACAACTTAAGACTGTTAAATTAATAATAAAACCCACTCCCCCTCTTTAAAAGGAGGGAGTGCGCAAATGCACCCCCGGGGTGCAACACTGCACCTGCCAGCCCACTTCCCAAAAACAGGTTCTGAGAGGGGAGGCAGGGACAGAGGTTAGAATACAGCAATACAGCAAGACTCCGTAAGAAGAAACATAATTGCTAAGGTGAGTAATTTTTTTCTTCAAACCACATGAAGTCTTGCTGTATTCTGACTATTGCAGACTACCAAGCAGTACCTCCATGGAGGAGGGAATTGTACCTACCTTGGGAACAAGCTCTGCAGTACTGCTGTACCAAACCGAGCATCATTCCTAGCCTGGATGTCCAGGGAGTAATGTTTGGTAAATGTATGGACTGTTTTCCAGGTGGCTGCTTTACATATATCTAGCAAAGGAATATTTCTGGCCGCAGCCAGGGAAGCAGCTGAACCTCTATTCAAATGAGCCCTCAGACCTGAGGGAGGTATTTTGCCTAGCTTCTCATAGAAGAATTGAATACAAGAGACACTCCACCTGGCAATAGTTCTCTTAGTGGCAAGTTTGCCCTTCCCCACTTCACTATAAGTGAGAAACAACTGGAGGGAGTCAAACCTGTGAGCCTTATTATGCTCAATGTAGTAACTAAGGGCTCTTTTAACATCCAAACTGCATAAACTTCTTTCTCCTGAAGAAGAATGAACAGTGAAGAACACAAGGAGAGACATAGATTGGTTCAGATGAAAATCTGAAACCACTTTAGGTAAAAACCTCCTGTTAGTTCTAAGGACCACCTTATCTCTATGGAATGAGATAAAATCAGGCTCCACTGACAGAGCTTGCAATTCACTGATACGCCTGGCAGAGGTAATAGCTACCAGGAACACAGTTTTCCAAGTCAAGTACTTAAGCTTTGCTGAAGACAAAGGTTCAAAAAGGGGTTGCATAAGCTGAGCAATCCAAACATTAAGATACCAAGCAGGGGTAGGATCCCTAAAGGGGAGATTGGTATGAAGCAATCCCTTGAAAAATTTACAGAATACAAGGTGAGATGACAGTGAGGAAGGCTTTTCCACTGACAGAAAAGCAGAAACAGCTGACAAATGTACTTTGAGAGTAGCTGGTCTGAGGCCTAGGCCATTAAGATGAACCATATAATCCAGAACTGTAGAAAATTCAGCAGTGTCTGGGGATATATGCTTCTTGGAACACCAAATGCTGAATCTTTTCCATTTGGAGTTCTAAGTTTTTCTGGTGGCAGGCTTTCGAGAAGCTTTGAGAATATCCGGAATCCCTTGGGACAGATGCAAATCTGCATACTCTAACTCTTCAAGAGCCATGCCTTGAGGTTGAGAGACTGAAGATTGGGGTACCAAATCCTCCCCTGAGAGGAGGTTAACAGGTTGTAATTCCTGGGAAGAGACAGAGAAAGATAGATTGCTAGGGACAGCAACAGGGGGTACCAAGGCTGCCTGGCCCAGTCTGGAGCAATCAGAATCACTTTGCAGGGTTGTGACCTTATCTTGACCAGAACCTTGAACAGCAGAGGAAAAGGAGGGAAGGCATATAGAAATTTCCCCTCCCAGTTCAAGATAAGAGCATCCAGAGGGACTGAGCCCAAGACTGGGGGACTGCAACAAAACAGAGGAAGTTGGTGATTGTCTGGGGCTGCAAAGAGATCTATCTCTGGAGTACCCCAACTTGAAAAGATCATTTTACCACTAGGAGATCCAGGGACCATTCATGATGGCCCTGGGAGATCCTGCTCAATGCATGTGCTAGCACATTGTCCTTTCCTGAAAGGTGGACTGCTACCAGAGAAGTCTGTAGGGAATAGGCCAGGGACCATCATTTCACGGTGTCCGTGCACAAGGCCGTAGACCGAGTGCCTCCCTGCTTGTTGATATACCACATGGTGGTGATTTTGTCTGTCCTGACCTGCACCACCTTGTTCTGTACTGATTGTGAGAAGGCTTTCAGGGCCAGATAAACTGTCCTGAGTTCCAGAAGATTGATGTGGAGAAGAGACTCCTCAGTGGACCACACTCCCTTGGCTGTCAGATTTCCCAGATGAGCTCCCCACCCCAGGAGAGAAGCATCTGTGGTTATAACCACAGAATGAGACCGAGTGACGAATGGGACCCCTTGCCTGAGATTGTCCTGATCCTGCCACCATTGAAGATCCTGGATCAGAGTCTGAGTCATTGGAATAAGTTTGGTTAGAGGATCTTTTTTCTGAGACCAAAAGGCCCTCAGACGAAACTGAATGTCCCTCATCTGAAATCTGGCCCCTTGGACCACTGCTGCAAAAGCTGCCATGTGGCCCAGAAACTGAAGGAAGTGCCTTGCTGGCTGAGAGACTAGAAAGTGGAATGAAGAAGCCAGCTCTACAATAGCCCTTGCCCTTTCCAGGGGAAGAAAAGCTCTTGCTCTGACTGTATCCAACTCTGCACCTATGAAGGTGAGGAGCTATACAGGCTCGAGAACTGACTTGGGAAGATTAAGAAGGAATCCTAGGGAAGTGAGCACTTGCTGAGTCACTAGCAGGTCTGACTTGACTTGGTCTGGGGACTGACCCACAATGAGCCAGTCATCCAAGTATGGAAATATGGAAATATTCTTCCTTCTTAAAAAGGCCACTACTACTGCTAGGCATTTTGTGATTACCCTTGGAGCCGATGTGAGGCCGAAGGGCATAGCTTTGAACTGATAACAGCCTGAAGGTAATTCGAACCTTAGGTACTTTTTGTGAGAGCACCTGATGGGAATGTGAAAGTAGGCATTGTTTAAGTCCAGGGAGGCTTGCCAGTCCCCTGGCCTTAGAGAGGGAAGGATTATTCCCAGAGTCACCATTTTGAATTTTGGTTTTAAAAGATGTTTGTTCAGGTATCTTAAATCTAGGATGGGTCACCACTCTCCTGTCTTTTTTGGGGTAAGGAAGTACCTGGAGTACTGACCTTTGGCCCTGTTCAATGTAGGAACTCTCTCTACAGCCTTTAGAGCCAGTAGAGATGAAACCTCTGCCTCTAAGGCAATAGTTTCGGAGATGCTTGCAGGTGGAAAAGATATGATCCTCAGCTTTGGAAATTCCTTGAAGCTGAGAACCAGCCCGGCTTACCACCTCCAAGACCCACTTGTCTGAGGTAACAGATATCCTGTCCTAGATGAAGTAAGCCAGCCTGCCTCCTACAGGAATGGGGGAGCTGACCCGGGCTGACACATCAGGGTGTCTACTTGGCAGGAGCCCTAGGTTGAGGGGTGGATGCAGCCCTGCTCATCCCCCTTCTGCATCTCCCTCTGAAGAACCACCTCTGAGGAAAAGGAGAAGAGGCCTGTTCTTGGTAGAAAGGCCTATGAAAAGGCCTGCCCCTGCCCCTAACTTGCTGCCTTTGTGGAGTTGCCTGCCTTTCCTAGGCCTGTGCACTCCTATAGGTGGTCCTATACTCAACCATCTTTGTCATGTAATTCTCTGTCTGCTCCCCAAACAGAGAATTACCCACCACAGGGAAATCCATGTCCTTAGCCTGGGTGTCCTGTGAGAGACTAGTACATCTGAGCCAAGCCATTCTCCGAAGAGCCACAGATGTAGCCATGACTCTAGATGACACATCATTGGAGTCCACAGCAGCATGGAACTGTACCTTAGATGCCTCAATCACATAAGCAGCCACCCCCTCCAGCTCTGAGGCTAGCAGGGGGGAGGCCTGCTTAGCCAGTGCCAGTACAGCGTCCCACCTGGACTTCTGGTACCTGGCTGCATAGGCCGTATAATTAGCCTGCCTGAGTCCCAAGGTGGAGGCCATGTACTGTTTCTTTGCCATGACATCCAGCTTCCTAGAGTCTTTATCTGGGGTGTGTGAAGCCAAGGGTATATTAGCCTTATCACAGGCTTCAGCCTGCACAACCCGAACAAGGCTGCATTGTTGATACAAGTACTCTGTACCTGAACCTGATAAGGTGTACCTTTTGTCCATCCTTCTGTCGACAGGAGGTACAGAATTTGGAGTTTTTAAAATCTTTTGTGTCTGTTTCCCAAAAGACTTATGAAGGGGAATAGACAGTCTCTTGGACTCTGGGATGTCCATCATCTCCACATAATCAGGTTCCTCTTGTTCCTCCATGGCTTCCTCCACAGGGAGCTGGAGGGTTTCTGACACTTTCCTGTAAAACATGTAGTGGGAAGGGGACTCAGAAAGCCTAGGAGGGAAAACACCAGAAGGCCTGTCTGGGGAGATGTCCGGTTCTGTGGGCTGATCCAGACCTTCCCCACCAACGTCATTATCATCATCATCATAATCTTCTTCCCCCTCCAAATCCAGTTAATAAAAATCTTCAGAGGCATAACCTTGAACTGGAAGAACTGACCAAACTGAGTGCCTGCCAGAAGGCACCGGATCAGACGGAACCGGGCAAAGCAATTCTACAATCCTTATCATTTTGGCAATCTCTTCGGCGGTCGGATAATGGGTCTCTGGATCCGAACTGGACAGTTTTTCTTTTCT
Organism: Neoceratodus forsteri; assembly: GCA_016271365.2. NCBI lineage: Eukaryota > Metazoa > Chordata > Ceratodontiformes > Ceratodontidae > Neoceratodus > Neoceratodus forsteri. Next base: position 1,747,612,152 of record CM057449.1, read on the forward strand.
TTGTCTTTTTGTAGGAACCAGTCTCTCAGGATCGGCTCTCCTCTTGCCCGAAGTATCGCCCTGGTCAGAGGGCACTCCCTCAGGTTTGGTCGGAAGCGAACTGGGCTGGCCATCGGGGTCAGCGGACTTCACGGCTTCCTTATCCCTAAGCCTACCTAATCTTTTTTCCAGGGTAGACTTAGGGAAATTTTTGCAGATTTGGCAGTCTGAATCAAGGTGGTCAAACCCCAGACAATAAACACAGGTGGTGTGGCGATCAGCCTTAGCAAAGACCTCCCCACACACACTCTGCAGTATTGAAACCCAGTGGACCCGGTTTTTCTTTTGGGTTTCTCAGACATAGTCATCCTAACCACAGACTTACCCTTTTTATGGTAAACAACCAGGCAAGACACCCTTATCGGTTTCTAACAGTGTCACGGGTATTGGAAAAAACCACAAGGAAATGCGGATTTTTTAAAACCCGATAAGGACCGGTAACCACACTCTAAGTTTAGAAACAAAGACTTAATATGTAATTCACTAAATGGCCAGTTCAGCCGAACCAGTCGAAAATCAATTTTTACAATTTCCACAAGTTTACTATGTCTAGTTCACTACCTAGTAATTACTGTAGCACAGGCAGAGATCTGAATTGAAACTTGCGAAAAAATAATCGGTAAAACCGAAGACTTTAACCGACTTTCCAACTGCGAGCAAAGGAGAAATCTCCGGAGTGACCATTCAGTTAGGCGGAGTAAAGAATCTGACGGTTGTGCTTCTAAGTGCAGCAGACAGAGGTTTGAACCGAGCTCGAGCTCAACGTTCTGTGCTCTGCATAGAAAATTAACCTTCTTCTCTCCGGGGCAGTTTGAGTGCTGGGGCTAACTGCAATAGTCAGAATACAATAGTGAGAATACAGTAAGACTTCATGGGTTTGAATCTGTATTCGGAGAGGGCTGAAACATTATGCCGCTCCAAAGTACAGCAGATCTCTCAGTACATCATTCATTTCCGCGCGTGGTCTGGTGTCCTTGACACAACCTATCAAGTCTATCTTTGGCTTTGATACCATTCTCCAAAACCACTCGCCAAACAGAGGAGCAGCAGGAGGCATAGACCTAAAGGGAAACACAGGAACTACTGAGGAGCTTGGAAAGCCGCACCTTGCGACTGGTAAAGAACAAAAGGGGGAAGCATTGCAAACCACAAGAAGCGGTGGCGTCAGGATCAGTTCTCGGGACTGGCTAGAGGAACTTTTTATCTATTTTACTGTTACTCGTGTTATTTAAAATAAGCTGACAGACGGCTTGGCTATTTCCTTATTCACGCTCTGCACATAGCAGGGTACCAAAGCTAACTCTACCATAGGGATAGCTAATAACATGGACACAGGCATCCCTGTGTGTAAATCATATGTGAAACTACGTTAGTAACCTTACTCATACTGTAAAACACATTCTATATATTTTATTATGTTTAGGGAACAACGGGGGCTTCTTACAGGAATAGCCCTTTGGTTCAGGCCCTGACATACTTCAGAGACCTAAAAGCACCCCTGTTCAAACATCGCTAAGGACAAAAAGTGGAAAATTAGCAGGGTAGGATAGAAAAATACGATACCATGATGGGAGGCCACCCCATCCTGGTAGAGTTAGAAAAGAGTCAAGGGAGACTGAAAGGAAGAGGTGCTACTGCAGCAGACTTAGGAAAAGGGTAGAAGGACAGAGTGTCCCGTGGTGTTGGGGTGGGGGTAGAACATTCTGTCATATACATTTGGGAGAGTGCAGATGATAAGTCCATAGAATGACATGTTCATGCTGGAATGTGGCACCCTATGTGAAAGATGATGTCACTGGATACTACACCAAAAACTTCTTAGCACATGCTCCCATACAGAGAGGCAGAGAGATGCACCTGCAGATGCTGATTTTGTTTATTCTTTTTAACTTTGCAGCTCACATCTTGGGGGGGGGGGCAGGGGAACAAGATGGTTGACATGCTGCTCCACTCATCTCTCGCCTCATTTGAGTGGTCTGTCATTTTTTCAGCTGTTTTAGCTTTGTTTTCAGCTCGTTCCTGCAGTTTCTGTAGTTATGTACTGTTTCATGGCAACTCTGGGTGTTTGTTATTTTGAAGCCACCACATTGTTTTACTGTTCTCACAGACTGAGATGGAAATCATTTCTACCTTTATTTCTTATCACTGTGAGTGACCAGTAACTGCACCCATGACAGCCAATTCTCATACATTAGACAACATTGAAAGGAATGGAGCCAATTCACTCCAAAGGGCCTTTTTCTTTACATTGTAACTTTTTTGTTTTTTCATTTTGTTGCTAATTGTTTTCTGTTGTGGTCTTTTTTTTGCAGTACTTCTAATGAACAATATTGGCATCAACATTGAAATAGACCCTGAAATTGGAGTTTGCAGAGTACGATGACATGCACTGCAAACACCAATTTCAGAGTCGATTTCAATTTTGACACCCATATTGTTCATCAGATGGATGGCAAGAAAGGCCACAAAAAAAAGGGTGAAAAAATAAAAAAAAATAAAAAAAGTTACACTGTAAAGAAAAAATTTTTGAAATGAATGGTCTCCATTCATTTCAATGAAGTCTGACGCGCAAGAATTGGCTGTTCATGGGACACTGGGTATTCCAGTTCCAATGCCAGGAAGAGTCGTTATGTGGGACAGACACTGTCACAACAAGTGAGAGGGGTGTGGATTAGGTGGTTGGTACAGTGCTCAGAGGGAAAACTGCCATTTTACTGACTGTCGAGAGGGTGCAAGAAAAAGGTATTCAAACAGGCAAAAGCAGAACAAATGAGACATGCATTATTTCTTGGTGTAACTGCTACATCACCTAATCTTGAACAGGAGAAGCACAGATGGGAAAGAAAGTCCTCTGAGACCCCTCCTTGCCTATTCATTTCTTGGGTATTTTGAGGGGGGCACATTATGTCACATTGCTGAGATACCAGCATTCTGTTGGCCCGGTGGTTTACAGACTCAAATCCAAGTTTCTAATGGCAAAAATCCAGCTTCTTTTGTACAAACAATTCAACCATTATCTCATTTTAGTTCCCCAGCCCATAGAACTCTGTAAAAAGCCAAAACTCTGGTTAGTGTTCCTCTTTCAAGATAAGAACTTTTTTTCTCTGCAAACTAGACAGAAATTAATGAAATTAGTTCCTCTAATACATGGTGGAGACTTTGCGTGTAGGAACATACCAGTCACTCCTTTTGGATATGATTATTCTATCTCAAAAAGTAAGGACAGAAATTGCAAAAAACTTTGTTAATGCTCTAATTAGTGTTGAAGACACAAAAGTAGGGAAATGTGGCATTGGGGTTTCCAACCCTAACTCCCCACCCCACACTACACACACCAACAGACGTCTCGGGTGTGCCTTGGGGTCGTCAGCCCTAACACTTAGCCCATTCTCCTATACTGTACTCATCTCAACTTATTTACTTATGGTGGAACGGGGTGAATGTTAGGGCTGATGACCCCAAGGCACACTCGTGATGCCTGTTGGTTTGTGCAGTGTTGGGGGTTGGGTGTTAGGGTTGGAAACCCTGCAGCCACATTTCCCTGCTTTTGTAGCTTTAATCCTGACTACAGCATTAATGAATGTTTTTTGCAATTTATGTTCATTATGAGTGATGTCTAAGGAGGAAAAATCAGCAATTCCCCAGATTTCCAAGGCGTACAAAGTGCTTGTTCTAATTTTAGTGTTTAATACATTAAGGATTCCTTGATGATATTTTCCAAGAATTTAACATCATCTTATTCCCTCATGTTATTCAAGTCCCATATGCACAGGTGCTGAAACACTTGGCTAGCCGATTTAAGTGGCAGGTACAATTTAGGATTACTTCTAAAACTGGCCTAATCCTAGTCTAGCTATGTATTGGAATGTGGCAGCATGGTCTCCTCCTCATTGGTCTGTGACACTACCCCAAAAATGAGATACTGGTTGCTTGTTAAAAAAGGTCTTAAAGGATTAATGTTTTTGTAAAGCAACGTACATCAAAGTGGCTTTGAAAAAAAATCACCTGGTTGGTCAGGAGAAAGGATAAGCAACAGTTAAGCATTTAAATCTCAATCTCTGTAAACTGTTTTAGTGAGATGTTTATAGCATTACATAGAAACATAGAAGTTGACAGCAGATAAGGACCGCAAGGCCCATCCAGTATGCCCATCTTATGAATGTTCCATAGGCCTGTACTCTGTCAATGGCCTATCTAGTCATACTCATCTTTATTGCTCCCTTATGCCTATCCCATGCCTGTTTGAAGCTCTGCACTGTATTAATATCCACCATTTCCTGAGGTATGCCGTTCCATGCATCCACCACCCTTTCTGTGAAAAAAAACTTCCTCATATTCTCCCTTAATTGGCCTCCCTCTAATCTCATGATGTGCCCACTTGTCCTGCTATTTTTCTTATATTGAAACATGTTAGACTCTTTCACCTTGTTAATGTCCTTAAGATTTTTCAATGTTTTGAACATATCATCTCTCTCCCTCCTTTGGTCTAGGGTATACATATTGAGCTCTGTTAATCTCTCCTCATATGTTTTCTGATGCAGTCCCTGCACCATTTTGGTTGCCCTTCCCTGGACTGTCTCCATTTTGTTAATGTCGTTGTGCAGGTGCAGCCTCCAGTACTGCATGCAGTACTCCAGATGGGGCCTAACCAGTGTCTTGTAAAGAGGGATTATTACCTCCCTCTTACAACTTGTGATACCCCTGTTAATAAACCCCAACATCCCTCTAGCCTTACCTACTGCTTTAGTGGTCTGCTTGGATGATTTCAGGTCATCTGTGATGACGATACCTAAGTCTCTTTCTTCCCTTGTGATTGCCAGCAACTCTCCTCCCAACCTATAGCTGGTTTCAGGGTTTCTCTTTGCTATGTGCATGATCTTGCACTTCTTTGTGTTAAACCCCATTTGCTACTCTTCCAACCATTTTTCCAGTTTATCCAGATCTCTTCTCATTCTGCCCACCCCATCTGGATCATCTACTCTGTTGCAGATCTTGGTGTCATCTGCAAACAGACAAACCTTACCCTCCAGTCCATCTGCAATGTCACTAATGAAGATATTGAAGAGGACTGGCCCCAGGACTGATCCCTGAGGTACCTCCACTTGTGACTTGCATCTCTTCTGACTGTATACCAGTTACCACTACTCTCTGTTTTCTGTCCTCCAACCAGTTTGCAACCCAGTTGACCAATTTCTGACCCACCCCGAACCAGAAGATGGTCAACTGGGTAACAAACTGGCATTGATCTGTTCATCAGGTAGTAAGTTTGGTTGTTGCACCCTTTCCCTTTGTTGTAGCCTCTTCCCCTGCCAGTGTTGCCATTGCCCCCATCTCATCCTCCTTGTTGTCTCTCCTTACATGTGCTGCATTGCGAAATGTGCTCCATAGATTCCTTCTTCTACAAAAGGGCTTTCTAAGCTGGCAAAGACTTTGTGCTTCTCATTTGTACTGATATCAGTACCAAAATCAATTGATTGTTTGCTTGTGAGGCTTCTTTAAAACTGAGCATACTTGCCCCTTGTTCTGTTTTTTTTTGGTCCTGTACCCTTCTCCTCCATCTCAAAATATTTCCACTGGCATAGAAACCCCGTAGCAGCACATGCAAAAAGCGACCCCCAAGGAGGACAAGACGGGGTCAAATTGCAGGAGCGCCATGTCAGTTGGGAGCTAAAATAGAGTGAGAGTGCTGTCTGTCTGAACCAGAGGTAAGCCATTGCTAGGCCATTGACATCTCACTCTATTTAAGCTCCATGCCGCTGATGTGCTACTCCTGCAATTTGGCATAGAGGACACCATGCATCAGCACTTGGGATGATTGGGTGAGTGTTCAAGCACTTTGTAGTGTTATTTTGGCTGAATAGTATTATAAAATTTAAGACTTAAGGAATGCTTTGACTTTTCTCCCCTCCATATCCCAGGCTGGATCATGCATAAGGGTTGAAAATACAGGCATGCCAAACATTCAGGACTTTGACTAGGAAAGGGTAAAACGTTAGTTTTTTTGTTTTAAATGAATACCTGTGGTTTTGAATTTGTATAGTTACTGTATAGATTGCGTATTATGGTTACAAGGAGTTCCCTGTCATAACACATACTAAGAGGTTTGGAAGAAAACTGCCATAGATTATTGGCTGCGGGCCAAAGGAAACACATTGCTGTTTGGTCACATTTAGATGGATCAGATAAACTAGGATTATTCTTCAGTTATATGGTGATATAATATGAAAGATAAAGGAAACAGAAAGTGTAATTCCTGTTTTGAGGTCACACTGGTCAAACACATTTACACACTAGAGTTTATTGCAGAAAATGACTGGACATTTTAATATTCAATATTTATTTTTAACATTCAGTAATGATTTTCCTGTGTCCCTTTTACCACATGTTCTTCTTATGCTGATTCACAGTATATGTAGTATCAGTATAAGATGAGTCAAGTTTGAACTGATAGATGTATATAGCTTAAAATATTATAAATTGGGATTCTACTCCTAATTTGTATGTCTCTTGTACCAGTTTCTGGACCCTATAGTCAAAAGTTAGCACCAGCACAAATATGGTTAGCACTGTCGCTAACCTGGGTTTGTGGTGGCACTTGGGTTGGGGCCATATTCAGAGGCCCCTGGAGTGCTGAATAAACCCAGGAGCACCAAAGTGCAACCTATAGCACTGCATTTGTGCAAATGAGGAGTACCTCATGCATATCGGTGCAGTGGTATATTCAGAGGTTTGCAGTAGCACTAAACAGCCCCTAGAGTGATGCTGTTTACCACTGTCAAAAGCCACATCTTATCTGAGTGCTAAGCCCATTCCACAACCCCCTGAAGGCATGGTTGCCATACTGTAGCCACCCACCCTGATGTCAAGTTGATTCCCCCCACCTCCATCCGCCCCATGAAAGTCACATCCCTGGTGGCCTAGTTGTCCCCTACCCACATCATTCTTCTTGCATTGTACCAGTAAATCCCTGGTGGTCTAGTGGTTCCCCAGCCTCTGATTACCCACCCTGCCTTTCAACAGTAAATCCTTGGTAGTCTAATGGTCCCCCCATCCCATCAACTGATTGGCAACACCTCACCCACCCACACTGTGGACTGCCACCCTGCACCCCACTTCACTCCTATCACCACTCACATTCATGACTGGTGCATAGTGGTGGATGGAACAGCCCTCTACTCACCTCCTCAGCCATCCAACATCTGACAGTCACAGAGTACAATCACATCACTGATAAAATTCAGGAAGGATGATCGGGGACGGTGGGGGCCACTAAACTACCAGGGATTTACTGTTACAAGTAGGATGGATGGTCTCAGGTTGGGGGACAACTAGACCACCAGGACTGTGTTAGCACTGCAATGGTACTAGGGTCCTCTACACCACATGCAAATGAGCCCATAATAGGTGGAGATGGCCCCTTAGAACTTTTCATGCCCAATGAGCCCTATGCACTAATGTCTAAGTGTCACGTATGTGCAGTACGTAAGAATGCCTACATCTGAATGCTTCCCATCAGAGTCTAGCGTACCCCTGGTGGCATTCACCACAGGCACACTAGTGCCTTGTACACTGGATCCCCTGACTGCCTGCACAGATGTGTGCCAGTGGTGGTCAGGAGGCATGCCAGGGGGCATGCCCACACTCCCGCACCATTCACTAAAGTACAGAGTGCCAGGCGGGGTGGAAAATGTTACATGACGGGGGAACCTGCCATAAATATTTACATGCCCCCCCCACCGGTTACTTGGTGGGCATGGTGGCAATGGGAACCGTCTGCACACTGCTGCCCCAGCCCACTTGACTGCCAGGGAGGGCTGGGGGTAGCCATTCAGCCAGAAAACCAGTGGAGTCCACATACAACGGTCCATGCCATCCCAATATCCCTTGCACATGCACAGCAGGGGATCCATTCTGGGACCCATGATGGGCATTCAGTTGGATGCCTTCCTGCACAGCTGTTATCCACTCCCAAGCAGCTGAACACCAGGAGGGCGAGAGTACGGATAGGCAGCGGACAATGGTGAATACTGGCTGGTGCGCGCCTGTCCGCGGGTGTGGAGCTGCATGGGCCAGGGACGTGCCTTTGCATGCTCAAGCTGAATATTGCCCACAGGAGCCCTGGTGCCATCCCATTTTGGGCAGCGTTATCTCCTCCTGTGGGCCATAGGCCACCTTAGTCCATGTCGGCACAGTGCAGATCCACTTGGCACTGCGCTGATGTGGCCCATTATTCAGTCATTTAGTGCACCCTGCTAACTGGCTGAATATTGTTCAGAGCCTGACGTGTGCTATTGCAAGCACAGAATAACAGGTTGAGGTGCAATTTTGCCAGGCCCTGAATACGGGGCCCTCTTTGTTATTATTACTGCTTCATAAAAGAGGAAAACAATAAGGTTTTCATCATTGCAACTAGTAACTATGGATTTCTGTATATGTGTTAGTTTAAATAAACACAAAAGTAAAAATAATCATTTTATAATGTTATTACCTTTTTTGAAGGGTTTTAACCCCTATTGAAAGATTTTAATAATTATAATAGGAAGGGGTCTTGCAGGCCTTGTGGATATGCTGTACTAACTCAGATACAAAGTGGTAGAAACTTATTTTGGTACAAAGGAAACTAAATTAGTGCTGCATCAATAGGATGAACTATTTAAAAATGGCCATATTTTACATCTAGGTTTGGCAAGATTTTTTAAAAACAACTAAGAAAAGAAATGATGTTAAGAAAAATTTTCTAGGTAGGTTGGTTATCACATTCTGAGTGAGAAAATGCTCCTGTAAAAAAGCTTTCAGCTTAGTGTGCTATTCCTGGTTAAACAACTAAATAAATAAAAAAAAAATCAAGTTATTTTGCAAAAGCAGAAGTGAGGAAGAGAGTTTTTACAAAACATGGTACTATGTGAATGTTTGTATCCTTTACAGAAATTCTAAAAAAAGCTTTTGAAAAGAAGTAAAATACCCTGTGAGCAAGCTCTATGAACAGAGCGAAATGTAGGGGGCACTAATAAAAGAATTTTGGAACTCGTCTACAAGAGTGTTTTGTCTTTAGTAAAGGACTATAAAAGAGCTTTACCCCTTCCCCTTTCTTGCCAGGATCCAGCCATTCTTGATGCCTGATAATCTGGCCACAGTCATCCATGCCTTTATCACCAGCAGACTTGATTACTATAACACTCTTTACTTAGGGCTGTCTGGAGATTTGGTATGTTGACTGCGGCTAGTGTAGAATGCTACGGTCAGGATGTTGACGGGTGCCTCAATGAGGAATCATGTCACTCCCATTCTGCACAGCTGCACTGGCTGCCTGTGAGTTCACACATCACATTCAAGATATGCTTGTTAACTTACAAGGCCCTACTTGGTTTGGGACCTGACTACCTTGAAAAGCTCCTGGTACCGTATCCACCTATCCACCCCCTATGTTCTGCTGAGGCTGCTTTGCTTGTTGTACCCTCCTCTCACCTTAAGAGACCTGGTGATAGAGCTTTTGGTACAGCTGCACCATCTTTCTGGGATCTTCTTCCACCTTACATACATGCAGCCAGCTCGGTCGAGGCCTTTAAAGCTTCTTTAAAAAATGGAAAAAGTCTTTAGTTTTATTTAAAAATATTTAATTATAATTCTTGGGGATGTTTTTATTGTAAAGTGCTCTGAGCCCCAGGATAGGGCACTATATAAATAAAATTTGCTTTGCCTTGACACCGCTCTCTCATTGAAAAAGTGCCACCTAATCGCTCTCCTGAATCTTCCTCTTACTAGTTTTAGGCTAGGCCTCCTAGTGGACTGGTTCCCATTAAGGCTGATGATGGCCTCAGTGCTTTCCCTGTTAATACCTTTAAGGTAGCTTAAGGTCTCAGTCATATCTCCCCTCTCCCTTCTGTCCTCAAGAGAGTATGTGCTGAGCCCTTTGGGCCTTTCTCCATAGGTGTTGCCCTGCTAGCTCTGGATCATCTTGGTTACCCTACTCTGAACTGTTTCCAGCAAGTTGACATCCTCCTTAAGATAAAGGCTCCAATACTCCTCACTGTACTCTAGTTGAGATCTCACCTGTGATCTGTACAGTGGCAGTATAACCTCCGCCTTCCTGCTGGTAATGCCTCTGACTATGCAGCCCAGCATCCAGGTTGGTTTGGCTGCTGCTCTCCTGCAGTTTAACAAGTGCTTCAGGTCACTCATGCTGATTATCCCAGCTCCTTTTCCTCCTCTGACCTGGTTACCTGCACACCACACAGCCAGTATTTGGTCTCTGGGTTCTTTATCCACATGTACATAACCTCACACTTTTTAGCAGTGAACCCCAGTTACCAAATGCCAGACCACTTCTCTGACCTAGCCAGGTCTTCTCTGAGTTCCTGACTCCCCTCCTATCTGTCTACCTTCCCATAGGGCTTTGTGTCATCCATGAACAGGCAAATTTTAGCTTTGATCCCATCTGCCATGTCACTGGTGAAGATGTTAAACACCAGACAAAACACTGAGCCCTGTGGGAGCCCACTGGTCATTGGCCTAGCTTCCCTAGTTGAAAATTTCACCCTCCAACTACTACCTTTTGTATTCTGTCCTGTAACCAGCTTTTGACCCATCTAGAAAGCTTGGCCTACCCCCAGCATTTCCAGCTTCCTGACCAGTCTCTTGTGAGGCACATGGTCAAAGGCCTTGCTGAAGTCCAGATACATCAGCTGCTTGGCTCTTGTTCGCTGTCCTTATAACTGAGTCAAAGAAGTCAATTAGTTTAGTCTGGCAGTGACACAGATACATGCTGCCTCTTGTCCTGTAGCCCACTTTCCTCCAGAAGCTCACCAGTCTTTTCTTTAGGATGGCCTCTATCAGCTTCCCCATTATTGAGGTCAGACTGACAAGCCTGAGGTTCCCTGGATCATCCCCTGGCACACTTTCATGTGCAGTTCTTCAGTCCCTGGGGGCACTCCCAGACTCCAGACAGGTGTTAAACAGATCTGCCAGGGGCCCACACCAGTACCTCTACCAGTTCCCTTAGGAACTTTGGGTGCACACTGTCTGGTCCTGGGGATTTACCCACATTCAGGGCCCTTAGTCCCTCATGTACCTTATCCACTTGTATCACACAATCTGTGACCCCCCCTTCCCAGTTCCCACCTCCCTGCTCCTTTACAACACTGGTCCATCCTTCTCTCTAGTGAAAATGAAGCAGAAGTACTTGTTAAAGGACACCTAAATACAAATTTTATGGGATGTACTGCTCTGGAAACCCTCCTCTGGAAGCAGAGCAGGTAGGAAGAGATTTTGAATAATATAAGCAAATACCTTAAAATCTGCATTTTAATGCTTTTTGGTGCATTTTTTTCATATTGCTGAAACCAGGAAGCATTTTTACACCACCACACCAATCAGAGCTTAAGGCTGCTGGGAACAAGTAGCGTGATGTCGTAAACTTAGTGAGTCATGTCATCCCCACTATTCGGTACCTATGGAGTCTCATATACCATTTGTAACATTAATGCTATATATGTACCTTGTCATCTTTTTTGTTATTTAACATGTACAGTAGAGTGTACTATATCACTGTGTGATAGTTTCCGGAACAGTATGCTCCATAAAATTTGTTTAGGTAGCCTTTAAGTACCTCTGCCTTTTCTTCACTTTCCTATGCCCAACTCTCCTTCTTTTTTATATCCACAAACTAAATGTTTAATGCCCCTCTTCTCCCTTATATAATTTAAGAAGGCCTTCTCATCTGTTTTTACTCCCTGTGCTAGCTGTACTTCGCTTGTAGCCTTTGCCTCTTTAACCGCTCAGCTCACATCCTTTGATTTAGCACAATAATCCTCCCTATCCTCCTCTTTCTGAGTACTGTATGTTTGTACTTCTGGAAGGCTGTCTTCTTGTCCCTTACTACACTTGCATCTCCTTGCTGAACTAGCTGCACTTTTTGGCCTTAGATTTCTTGCTTTTGATTTCGGCACAGTTACTAATGGCCTCTATCACTCCCTCTTTTATTATGGCCCATTTTTTGTTCTGCATACATCTCCTTTCTGAGCCCAGCAAGGTGTCCTACTAGAATTTCTCCCATCCTATGAAAGTCAGCCTTCCTGAAGTCTAAGACCCTTGTCTTGGTCCTGCCCATCCCTTTGTCCATGTCCAGATAGAACCACACTGTACTGTGGTCACTTTCTGCAAGTGCTGCTTCCACCTTTGTATCTTGAACATGCATAGAATTGGAGAGGACTGGGTCTAGTACAGTCCTCTCCCTGGTGGGCTCCATGACACCTTATGTCTGGAACCCACTCCAGAATGCATCCAGAAGTCCTTGCTCCCTGGTGCAAGAGGTAGCAGGGATTTTCCAATCCACCCCAGGCAGATTGAAGTCCTAGATTATTACTACATCCCCCTTGTTTGCCATTTCTATGATTTGGGACACCAGCACCTTGTCCAACTTCTCATCCTGTGAAAGTGATCTCTAGACCACCCCCATCTTTAGTTTCCTCGCCTTAGTGGATTGTACCTGCACCCACAAAACATATGCCTTCCCTACTGCCTTTTCCTGTCTGGTACAGGTAATCCCCTCCTTCATTTTTTTTAACAATGTTATTGCATTTTTAACAGTAAACAGTACAAGAATAAGATGACACATCAATACAATGATGAAACATCCTGCCAAGGGCGAACCCCATGGAACTGCAACACTAAATATGACAATAAAAAGGTTATAGTGGGCTGAAAATTACATTACTGGTATATTAAAACCGCTGAATCAAAAAAAACTAGATTCCATAATAAGACTTAATGTCAGCATAAGCATAAGAACAAAGCTAAACAGAAAAACCCCACAGATTCCCCCAACTAGTTATTAAGCCATAGCAGTTCATAGAAAGGCTGTCAACTTATAACAGTTCTGTGTTATAAAGCTGTAATCTAGTAGTTGCATTGCCAAGCCACTATATGACTGCAGGTGGTGAAAAGGTCCTTGTGTACCAAGAAAGGGGACCCAGGTGGCTTTACAGTGAAGGAAATTGACAGAAGCTAGGTGTCAAAGTCTTTCAAACATCATTAATTTAGACAAGGCTGACAGCCAATCAGGGAGAGAAGGCTTGGTGCAGGATCTCCATTTCAAAATAATTTGCCTCTTAGCCTCCATGGCTGCAGTCTTTTGTGGATTGGAGAGGTAAGAGGCAATGAGAACATCACCAAATAGTCAAAGTTTTGGGTGGCCCCGAAGTGGAGTAGCCAGGGTATTTTCACAGAATTCAAGCACCAGGCACCAAAACTGGGAGACAGATGGGCATAACCACAATATGTGCTCTAAGGATCCTGGAAAAGATTTATATTGCCAGCATTCTACAGTATTTAAAGGGCCCATTTTATGAAGGGCATCTAGGGTGTGGTACCATCTGTGCAAGATCTTTTTTTGAATAAGCTGATAGCATTGGTCTCTTAGACTGGTATGCACTCTACTTAGCATGTTCTCCCACTACTTGTCTGAAATGCTGAGACCCATTTCCCATGCTACTTTCTATTTAAGAAGGTAAGGACAGTGAGGAGCCAACTAGAACTGGTAGATTTGTTTGCCAAGTTTCTGGGACTGGGATGTCTACAGGGCCAGCAGAACTACAATGACAAGTCCATTACCTCCACTTCCCAACTACAGCCAGATTTGATGGCATGCCTGACCTACAGGTACTTCTAAAAGGCTTCTTGTGTGGAAATTGGTACTTGGCTTGTAGAGTTTGGAAAGTGTGCAGGGTTTGGGAGGAGGGGTCCAACAGGTCTCCAATGATGAGTATTCCCCTGATCCTCCAATTATGCTAGTGTATGGGCTTACCTTGAACAGTGATGCGCCAGTTACCCCACAAGGGCTCATATTTACAAAGGTGGTTCCCATTGGGTACATTATGATGAAGCACTGTGGTCCAGGCTTATTTGGCAAAAACCAAGGTGGGGGAGAGCTTTCTGCTTTGGAGGTTTCTGAGGTTCAGTCTACCACTCCAGGGAAAGATGGATTGGACTTGATCTTCCAGGCAGTACCGCAGCAGCACCTTGGGAAATACAGGATATAGCCACCACAGGTTCTGTCTTATGCCAAGTATAATACTTAATGATAGGCCCATAACCATGGCATGCCCCTATCCTCCCCTTCCTAACCGGTGTTTGCAGTTTTATCTGACTAAATCAGAGGCATTGCCCTTCCCGGAGGAATGTCTTAAAAAGACATGCAAGTCTATAGAAACTGGTATTTGGAATACACAGCAGAAGATTGTTTAGCCAAAACAAGAGTCTGGGGAAGGCCATCATCTTGTAGGCTGCAATCTTTCCCCAAATGTAAGACTGAGCCACTTCCAGTGAAAACCAGGACTGGGATGTAGCCATACCAGGGTATGCTCTCCTCAGGAGGAACAGGGTAGAAAACAAGGGAGGAGGAGTTGCTATTTACATGAGGTAGAACATAAAGGCCACAGAAATACAGGAGGAAGGGTCAGAGAAAAGCGGAGGTACAGTGGGTCACCCTGGAGGCAGGACGGGGGCACTATTTGAACAGGGTTTATCTACAGACCACCAGAACAGGGAGAGGAGGAAGATAAGTACATGACAGAAGAAATCTAGGGGATAGCTAACAAGGGTAAGGTACTGCAAATGGGGGACATTAGTCAACCAGATATGGACTGGAGGCTCCCTGCTGCAATAACAGTTAGAAGCAGGGAAATGTTGCACTCCCTGCAGGGGGCATTCCTTAGGCAACTAGTTAAAGAACCCACTTGGGAGAGGGTGATACTGGACTTGGTACTGTCCAATGGTTACTGTGTCATGGATGTCACAGTGGGAAGACACCTGGGAATCAGTGATTATTGTACGATGTGGTTCAACATAAAGACAGGCCAGAATCTAACCACACTAAAATAAGGGTCCTGGACTTCAGGAGGGCCAATTTCAAGAAAATGGAATAGTGCCTCATGGAAGCCCTAGCAGAAATAGGGAAAAGAGGTGGAGTAAAAGAAAAATGGGCAGAAATCAAGAAGGCAATTGAAACAGCAACTAACATCTGTGTCAGGCAGATTACAAAGAGCAAGAGAAACAAACTCTGGACAGAGCCAATAGGGCTGCAGGTGAGGAATTTGAGGTAAAAATATTAAATATTACCAAAGTTACGAACCTGTGTTAGCAAATGTAATGTAGGCTCATAAATGTGTTGTTTTGTAATATTTTTACAGCAAACTTTCAACATAGCCTTGTTATGACCCTGCCTCATAAAGAAGGGAAGAGCAAATTTATTTATTTATTTATTTATTTATTTATTTATTTATTTGAACAAGTCGGATTTACAACCTTTGAGTCAGGGACTCATTTATAAAGGCACCTCGCCGCAGGGAGGACAGGACAATAGAATATTGTGCAGATACAGCATTGGACTACATTACAGGTGCAGACACTGAACACAGAATACACTTACATGTTGGTATAAAATACAGATTTACAATTAACGATGCACGATTTCTCTGGCGTTGTAGTGGAATACATCCTTGTATAAACCTAAGGGTGTAGGTAAAAAAAGGGTAGGGGGGAGATGGATTGGCAGTCCAGGGGACCTTGTCGAGATTGGGGGGCCAGGCAGGGAAAGATACTGCATTAGGATTGGTGGGGCAGGGTTAGTTGCACCTACAGCAGCGGACATTAAAGAGATAGTTCCGGAGAGCGGTTTTGAAGGGACCAAGTTTGGCAGTGTTGCTGATGCAGGTAGGGAGGGAGTTGAACCAGGTGGGAGGCTCAATAAAAGAAGGATCTCTGGGCGAGGGAGGTCTTGGTTCTGGGCACTTTGAAGGTGGCTTTAACAGAGCCGTGGGTGGAAACAGATGAAGATGACCATGGTAGGGAGGCAGAGACTTCTAGGGGGGAGAGTCTAAGTAGGGATTTCTTAGCAAGAAGGCAGGTCTGATACTTCAGATGTTCCTTAAAGTTGAGCAGGTTGGTGGAGGAATAGAGCAGGCAGGTGTGGGTGCTGCTGGAGGCTCCAGTCAGGAGCCTACAGGCCTTATTGATGGAGAGCTGGATTTTAGAGAGGGCGATGTTATCAGCTGCAGCATAGATGGGCAAGCCATAGTCCACTAGGGACAGGACGGAGGAGGTGATGGCCAGCTGGAGGACAGCGAGGGGCAGGCAATCCCTATGGGGGTAAAGCAGGCCAATCTGAGAGTTTATGGTGGAGGAAAGAGTGTTGATGTGGGTGTGGAAGGTGAAGGCAGTATTGAAAGTGATGCCTAGGTATTTGTATGTGGGCACTTGCTCTAATGGGAGCTGAGAATTTGGGATAATCAGGAGGAGGGCACTTCTAGCTTTATTTTGGTGGTGAAAGAAAAGCATTGATTTGTTTTTTTTAAGGTTTATGACTAGTCCGTGATCAAGAAAACACCCTTCTGTTTGGTTGTAGTCGAGTTGAAGGGATGATTGGAGAGTGAAGGGATCAGGGTGTGAGGCAAGGAGAACTGCATCATCTGCATAGAGTAGCATCTTGCTATTGCAGGAGTTGGGGAGAGTGTTGAGGTAGAGACTGAAGAGAATGGGACCTGGGATTGAGTCCTGTGGGACCCCAGAGATAACTGGTCGATTGTTGGAGAGGGAGCCGTTGATTTTTATATGCTGGTACATAGCAGAGAGGTGGCTGAAAAACCAGGCAAGGGGACCAGCAGAGAAACTGAGTTGGTGGAGAGAGTCGAGTAGGAGGGGGTGACAGACAGTGTCAAAGGCCTTGGAGAGGTCAATGAACACTGCACTGGCCAGGTTGCCGGAGTCGAGAGCAGAGTGCAGGTATTGGGAGAACTCCAGGACAGCAGTGGTTGTACTGTGTACTGGGTAGAAGCCATGCTGCTCCGGGCACATAATGTCATACTTTGCCAAGTACTCAGATAGTTGGATAGACACCACTTTTTTGAGGGCTTTGGAGAGTGGGGGGAGAATGGAGATTGGCCGATAGTTGCTGGGGGAGGATCGATCACCGCTCTTGTGTATTGGAGTGATTTCAGCAGTTTTCCCCACACTGGAGAACTGTCCGAGGCATAGGGACCAGTTGATAGGTCCGTCAGGGGGACTAGGACTATGTCCAGGACCAGCCGGAGGATCCGTGAGTGGGTCGCTTCTGGGTTATTACTACCAGGGCTTTAAGCAGGTGTGGCCGAGCTTCGTGGGGGGATATGGTGCACAGGTAGAAAGGGGGCGATACAGGGCAGGGGGGAGTGAGGAGGGGGATTGGATCAAAAAAGCTGCTGGGGAGGACAGAGCTTAGATTCGAGAAAGTGGTGTTGGGCAGTCAACTATAGGTAGTGGATCAGAGGAGGTGGCGCCATCGATGGTGAGCTGAGATGGTGGAGGGAAGCGGGTCTTCCCACTTAGTTCTTTCATGCTATCACAGAAGGTCCGGGCCAAGCTCCAGCTGGAGGTGTGGGTGGCCTGGTAGTGCTCTGCCTTGGCCCGTCTAATGGCCCAGGTGCACTTATTGCGCTCTGCATTGTAGGCTTGTCTGTCAGATGGATTGCCTGAATCACAACAATTAAGCCAGAAATTGTATTCTTAAGTTTCTGGATGAGGGAAGGGGTGATCCAAGGGGTGCTGCATTTCTTTGTACGGATCCTGGTGGTGGGGACGAAGAGGTCACAGTTCTTGCAGAAGGCACTTGTGAAGAAGTCAAGAGCTGAGTCGATATCTGGGGCATGTTGGATAGGGGACCAATCTAGTTGAGCTAGGTGCTGTTTCAACTTTTTTAGGCCACCAGTGCATAGCCGCTGGTGCAGTGTAGCCTGAGACACTGATTTTAGAGAGGAGGATGACCAGGTACAAATGACTGGGGAGTGATCACTAAGTGAGTCGCGGAGGACAGTGATGTCCCTGATTTTAAAGGGGCAGTTTGATAAGATAACATCTAGGAGGGTGTTGGTTCCACTGGATCAGCTGAACCTGGTGGGCTGTGAGACTAGTTGGGACATATCCAGGGCAGTGAAGGAGTCCCTGGTTTGGGAGGTGGCAGAAGCAAGCCAGTTAACATTAAGATCACCAAGGATGACTTGCTCTACTTTGTGCGGGAGGGATGTGAGGTAGTCGATGAGGGACTGGACTGCTGAGTTCTGGTTTCTTGGAGGTATGTAGGAGACAGTGAGAAAAAGAGGGCCTCTGGCTGGGACAGGGATTACTTTTAGTGTGAGGGCTTGGGCACCATAGTCAAGTTTTGGAGCAGGGAGTGCGTGACCTATTAGGGTGTCCTGCATGAATACTGTGCAACCACCACCGCGTTTGCTTACACGGTCTTCCCTGAATAAGGTGTATCTAGGGAGGGAGACAGTGGAGTCAGGGGTGGACTTAGAGAGCCAAGTCTCTACCAGAGCAAGAATGTCAGGTTGATGCTGGGTGACCCAGCACTGGAGAGCAGCAGTTTTCTTTAGGAGGCTACATATGTTAAGGGATGCAAGGCGGAGACCGGTAGTGTTACAGGATTTGGGCGGGCTGGCAGACAAAGGTCCAGGATGGGGGTGTACGTTCCCAGACAGTAAGAGTTGCAGTGTGATTATTCTGATTAGGGGACGGTGGCAGTAGGGACCCATGGTTTGGTGCCCGGGTGAGGACCTGGTGATAAGGGTGCAGGGGATAGGTACAGCACGAAGGGTGGGTATGGCAGGGAACAGGTGGGTAGAGGATGGGCCCAGGAGGGCAGGGGGAGTGGGGCTGTAGGCAGGGGGTGGGTGCTGGGGAGTTAGTGGTGCGTTCAAGGTGGTATGGAGCTGGGTCATACTGGGGTAACTTGGGGGTGAGATGCCTGATATAGTGGGCGGGAGCTCAGGTTGGGGGGAGGTTTGAACCAGGAGGGTAAGGGTGAGAAGACCTAGCAAGGGAGTGCAAGTGCCCACAGTTCTATGCTTATAGTGAAAGATAAGGACGATAGCTGAACTTCAGTGAGGGTGACTGCCACTGTAGAGTAGTGATAGTGTTACTGACTTTGGTGCAAGAGGTTCCAGGTTAGAGCACATCAGGGAGAGGGTGTCTAAGAGCCTTGTGGAGGAGATAGCAGAGGTTACCCAGGGGCTGGATAGGGCTGAGTTTGGAGAGGAAAAGAGAGGAGAAATAATGATTTATGTTTGATCTTCTTAGGGAGGGAGGGTGTGGTTTCAGGGGATAGAAAACCAGCTGACTGTAGGATTCCAGTGGGAGAAGTTCCTGAGGGAGGAGTTCCTGGACAGAGACTATATAACAAACTGCCAGAGAAGGGGGGAAGGTTTGGATTCCAGTGGGAGGAATTCCTGTAGGAGGAGTTCCTGGACAGAGACTATATAATAAACTATCAGAGAACAGGGAGGGTACGGTGGGTGAAAAATTGAGTGAGAGCAGGCTCTGGCACAAAGGTCCCTCAGTGTGTAACTAGCTTGATTTAGAAAGCTGCTTAAGGAGGGGGGAATAAAAACTAATACTAAAATATTGAGTTGCTCAAGCTCACATAAACTTCTGAGAAATGGTGCCAAATTTAAAATTTACAGCTGGAGGGGGCACTCTATCAGTTGAGCAAGCGTATCTGTTTTCGGCCCTTGAGAGGGCATGGAGCAGCTCCTGTGGCTACGGGCATGGGTGAAGGAATGCCCAGGGGACTCTGGCACAGTCTGTTTTCGGCTCTTGAGAGGGCAGGGAGCAGTTCCTGTGGCTACGGCCACGGGTTGAGGAATGCCCAGGGGACTTTGGCACAGTCTCTTTTCAGCCCTTGAGAGGGAAGGGAGCAGCTCCTGTGGCTATGGCCACGGGTGGAGGAATGTTCAACTCCTGGCCAAAAGGTGATTTGGTGCAGGGACTGTAAAATCAACTATGGGGATGCAAAAACACATTTTGGGCAGGAGCTGAAAAATGACAGCTATTGCATTCATGAGGTGCTGCAAAGAATGGCTATGTTGAACACTTGGGGTAAAAATATTGAAATTTACCAAACTTATGAGCCTGTGTTCACAAAAATCAACATACGGTAGGCTCATAACTTTGTTGTTTTTTAATATTTTTACCCCAAATTTTCAACATAGCCTTCTTGTGACCCCACCTCGTGAACAATGGCAGACAAAATTTTCAACTCCTCTCCAAAAGGTGATTTCCTGGAGGGACTGTGAAATCACCTTTCAGGACAGAGTTGCCTAATGTTAGTGCAATTGTTCATGAGGTGGGGTCCCAAAGAAGGCACATTGAACATTTGGGCTAAAAATCTGCATGAATGCCCAAGTTATGCCACTAAGTTCAAAACATCACTGAAATACATTGAACCGCATTCATGTTTCTAAAGTTTGCAGTCCGGCTTTAAAGAGAGAAGATGTGTCTGTGGTCTGGAGAGTATTACAGCATTGGACCCTGATGGGTAAGTAAGGGCTTGGGGGGGTGTAGGGTGGTGGGTGCTGAGTGGGGGGGGTGGTCAGGTGGGGGATCAGGAATGGCTGCAAAAGACATCAATGGACAGTTTTCTTTTTACGGGTACAAAAACAATGGATGAGGATTCCCGATCCTGACACTGAGTGACTGGGCATCCCCAGTGTCACCACTGTGTTTTTGGAGGGGGGTGGGCTGGAGTGGTGGATGCTAAAAGGGAGGGCCAGTGGGAGGAGAAAAAAAATATATAGATTGGGCACCCCCAGTGTCATTGTTATATTTTGGGGTTTTGGGGTGGTGGGTGCTTTGAGGGAGGGTCGGGTTGGGGCAAATACTTATAATAATAAAAAATGACAGTCACAGCTGAACACGGCATGCTCCACCATTTATACTGTAAGATGACCATTGCATGCTGCTACGCATTCACAGCAGGGTGCAGTGGCCATCTTGGACACTGTGGAGTATGGTGTGTTCTGCTGAGCCCAACAAGAGAAACATAATAGTGCAGTGCTACTTCTAATACTGACAATGAGCTGAGTGCTTCATGGGAGCAGAGGTGTCTGTGGTGCAACTCCAATATGTTGTTCTGTCTGAAGGAATGTACTGAGTCCTTTTCTCTCAGCAAGAGGTCTCCAGGGCTCTGCCCACTACAGTTCTAAAAAGAGACTGCTATGATATTCCTGGGAGGTACCAGAAAAGGTAAAGGAAAAAAGCAGGCATTCAAAAGGCACACGTCAACATAGAAGGAAGAGAATAGGGAGAATTATCAGGAGAAACAAAGGGAGGCAGGAAAGGCAGTTAGGAAAGCAAAAGCACAAACGGAAAACATTACCAAGTCAGCAAAAAAGGGGGATAAAACATTCTTCAGGAACATAAGTGAAAGGCAGAAAAACAAGGCAGGGACAGTAAGAATAAAAGGGAAAGGGGGAGTGTAGAAATTGATCAGAAGAAAGTAGACATATTTATTTTATTTATTACAACAATCGGAAATGCACCTTTGAGACAAAGACTCCTTTGCAAAGGTTCCACGTCAGAGATACAGAAGATGACACAAGTACATAGCAGTTAGTCAACTAAAAACACAGTATAGGGCAACACATGCCCAGCGTCAAGTGATTAAACAAAACAGCAAAGTGTTTAGGATGAGGTAGCCTGATCCATCATTAAGTGCAATGTGAACAACACACTGGAGGACAAGGAGAGAGACCACAGAGAGTCTCAGTTTGGACTTAGCGAGTGGGGCAGGGGGTGGGAGTAGGGGCGACTAGGGACAGTCACAGGAAGAGAGCTTAAGGAGCTGTTTTTTCAAATTGGTTTTGAAGGGGTCTAGCTTGGGTTCAACTGAGATGGAGGTGGGAAGCTCATTGAGCCATTTTGGGGCCCTATATAGAAAAGCCCTTTGGAACAGGGAGGTCCTGCAGTGGGGGACAGCTATGAGGGACTTGGCAGTACTTCTAGTGGGCCTGTTTGCTGGGGCCAGTTGGATAAGCGGGTTAAGCCCCGGGGGGGGGGGAGCAAGGTTGAGTAGGACTTTCTTGGCTAGGAGACCGGTGTGATATTTAAGTCTCCCATCAAAGTTTAGCAAACAAGTATGAGTTTATCTGTCACAGCCCATGATCAGATGGCACGCTTTGTTTAGGGTGAATTTGATGTGGCTTAGGGCAGTCAGGTCCATGGAGCCATATATTACTATATCGTAATCCATTTGGGCGAGTATTAAGGAGGATACTGCCAGGAGGATGGCTTCTGGGGGGGGGGGCAGTGTTTGAGGTGAGGTGGTAGAGAAGACCTAGCCGGGTATTGAGAGAGGCAGATAGGTGCTGAATATGTGAATGGAAGGAGAGGGATGTGTCTAAGATTATACCCAAGTATTTAAATGTGGTAACCTGCTCTAGTGGGTCACCCAATGAGTTGAGGATGCTAAGGTGTGTGTACCAGAGTGAGGACTCTGACAGTGGGTGAAGATCATTGTTTTTGTTTTTTTTGTGGTTAAGTATAAGCCTATGGTCCCCAAACCAGGATTCGGTTCAGAGAAGTTGTCCTGGAGGGTGCGCTGGAGGGTGAGTGGGTGCTGGTGACTACTATAAATGACAGCGTCATCTGCGTGTAAGAGAATTTTACCAGTTCAGGCATTGGGAAGTGAGTTAAGGAAAAGGCTAAAGAGGAGGGGCCGAGTATGGAGCCTTGCCGGACACCAGCGAGGATGGGACTGCAGGCAGACAGAGTGGAACCAATTTTGACTTGTTGGGTCCTACCAGTGAGGTAATCTGTGAGCCAAGATATTGTCTCTTGGGGCGAGGCCAAGGGCAGGTAGGTAGTGTTGGAGCAAGGCATGACTGACCATGTCAAATGCCTTTGTGAAGTCAATAGAGATAGAGCCGACTACATGTCCACTGTCTAGGGCCTGGTTTATGTAGGAGGTATACTCTAGGAGGGCAGTGATGGTGCTCTGGCCTCTCTTAAAGCCATGCTGCTCAGGACAAAGGAGATTGTGCTCAGATAGGTAGTCAGTGAGTTGATCGGCTATGATTTTCTCCCACGCCTTCGGCGGGGGTAGTATGGACATGGGCCTGTAGTTATTGGGGGAGGTACGATCACCACTTTTCAGGATGGGGGTTATAACAGCCTGTTTCCCTGGTGATGAGAATTAGCTGAGGCAGAGAGAGTTGTTAAGGATTTTGGTTAGTGGGGGAAGAACTTCATCAAGGGTGAGTTGCAGGAGCTTTAAATCCAAGGAGTCGTTACTGTGCCAAGACTTGCCCAGGACTTTGGATAAGTATTTCCTGACTTGATGAGGTTTGGATAACTATTTCCTGGCTTGATGAGGTGAGATAGTCCAAAGATGAAATGAGGGTATGTGTGCAGGGGGGTCAAAGAGAGTGGGGGCAGAACTTCACTGAGGTCAGACAAGGTGTTGTTTAGGGTGTTCGCGATGGTCCGGGGGTCTTGGATACTAGACCCACCAGCTGATAGTTGAGCACTGGGTGGAGATACAGTCTTCCCACTGAGTTCTTTGATGTTTCTCCAGAAATCATGACCTGAGCCCCAAGTGGTGGTAAGGGCCTCTTTATTGTGGGCAGCCTTAGCCCGGTGAATGGCCCATGTGCACTTGTTTCTAGCCTCTGTGTAGAGCTGCCTGTCCCTTGGGAGTCGTGATTCAGTGGCTATGTGCCAGAGATTGTCTTGGCGCCGCATCATGTCTGGAAGGGCCTGTGAGATCCAGAGGGTGTCCCGAGTTTTGGCGTAAAATTTTGAGAGGGGGCGTAAATGTTGTGGACTGCATTGAACGTGGTGATAAAGTGAGAAAGTGTGGTGTCAACGCACTTGGTTTTATTAATTGGGGTCCAGTGACTTGCCCGGAGGTGTGACTTGAGCTGGGAGAGGGAACCTTTTTTCAGTCATCGCTGGTAGGAGAGAACAGGGGGAAGAGGTAGGTGATGAGCCACAGATACGAAAAATAGGCGTTAAGGGACAGGAGGTGGACAGTAGCCGCCCCCCCCCCCCCCACTGAAGGATTCTCAACTCCAGGAGGATGTATGTCAGGGAGGGGGTGAGACTCCCAAAAGAAATAAAAAAAAAAAAGAGCCCAAGCAGCGGCAAAATATTTCTCCCCGTCCCATCCCCAAACCCAGAACCTCCTATACCAGAGCCAACCACCACATGGGCTGGCTCAACAGCACCAGGAGCACTGCCCCACAGAAACTCTCTCTCCTATTCCTCCCCTTAACCTCGCTATTCCTGCTTTCTGGTTGCCCTTCCGCATGGTCACCATCGACCAGGTCGCTACCCTTGCAGTGTAGCTGTTAACCTTTTCACTCAATATGACTTGCTTATTTGCGAGTCGCTCATTTGTGATCGCCCTTTTGATGTGATACCCATAACTCCTCCTATGCCCCTTTATTCTTCATTCCCTCCATTGTTTCTCTTGCTATCCTTTTCATCCTGTTGAAGTCCACACATCTGAAGTCCAATACAAGAACTAGTTCAATTTGTCTCCCTCCTTCCCTCCCTCCCTTCCCTAACCCTGAACCTTACAGTCCTGTGATCACTGGTACCCAAGACTTATCCTACCTACACCTCCTCCACATTCTCACCATTTGTCAGGACCACGTCCAGCAGGTTGTTGCCCCTTGTTGGCTCCCTGACTAGCTGTTGTAGGAATGCCCCCTGCAGCACAGCTAGGATCTCCCTGCTTCTAGTCCATACTCCATTCAGGATTCCTCAGTCTATAACCGGGAGGTTTAGGTCCTCTACCAGTAGTAGTTCTCCTTTTAGGGCAATCCATGTGACTGCCTGAATTAGCTGTCTATCTCCCTCCTCCCCCTGTGTAGGTGGTCTGTATACCACCCCCGGCTGCAAGGATTCTCCAGTCCCCCTGTCTAGTGTTACCCACAGTAGCTCAGTTTCCCCATCTTCCTCTTTTCCCTCGGTTACTGTTATGTCGTCCCTGATGTATAAAGCAACTCTCCCCCTTCTTGCCCTCCCTGTCCCTTCTAAACAGTCTGGAGCCTGGAATAGTCGTCTCTCAGGTATGATGCTCTGTCCAGCAATTCCCACTTATTGCTATTATATCCAGCTCTTCATCCCCCATGATGGCCTCCAAGTCCACCATTTTGTTCCTTAGGATTCTGGCATTGGCAGCTAAGCCCTTGCACCAAGTCCCCCCATTCCCCCTTTCACTTGATACCCTCTTTCCCAACATTCTATCTCTCTCCTGAGGGGAAGGCTGGTAGCACCCCATTTCTCCTGCCCTGTGGTGTGGATCCCCCACTGATTTAGTTTAAATTACAGGTTTCTTCAATGAACTCTCCTAACTTGCTCTTTAACACTGCCGCACTCTCCCTATTCAGGTGCAGTCTATCTGGGGCAACTAGGCCCTCATCCCCCATGTTGATCCCCAGTCCCCTACTAACCCATATCCCATCTGTTCACACCATTACACATCCCATCTGTTCACACCATTGCATCAGCCATTTACTAAACTCCTCAATCCTCAGTCTCCTCTCAGTACTTATCTTTGGTATGGATGACACATCCAAAAAAACATAGACTGGAACCCCAGACAGCTGCAATCACTAGCAAGCACTCTGAATCTTGCCAGCACCTCCAACAAGCTATTTCCTACCAGATCATTTGTTCCCAGGTGGAGCATCAGGTATTTTCCCATCCTGCTGCTATAAAGAAAGACCTCCGCCACTGTCATACCTGGCAGGCACTCAACCCATACTGCACTGCTTTTATCCCCCCTGCTCCCCCATCATATTCCTTTTATTACTGAGTCTCCAATATGTAAGACCCTTCTCTCCATTACCTTCTGCTTGTATTTTCTCTTCTATCTTTCTCCCAGCCCCTTGCATTCCATTTTTTTACCCTATTCTTACTTCCCTCTTTACCCATTTCATCTCCCCGAGTACTGATTTTCCCCTGCGCTCCACGTGCTCCATGCCCCCACAGGCATTTTCTGCTAAACAGCCAACCCCTGCCCCACTACCTGCGACTTCTATCTCTCTCCTTTGGCCTGCCCTTTCCTGTGCCCTGACTGAATTTCCCAGTGATCAGGTCGCTTCACCATTCCCGTCTTGTTGTAGCCCCTATAAACCTGTGTTTGCTTTCTTCGCCCTTGAGGGTAAGCCCTTTCTGGGGTGTGTTCACCCCTGCACACTTAGGCAAGGCAAGGCAAAGTTTATTTAAAAATGCTCAATCCCGGAGGCTCTGGGCGCTGTACAAAATAGATAAATACAGCATCAAAAAACACATAATACATCACATATTTAAATACACAAATAAAATTTATAACCCATCATATAATTATATTCTACTAAATTCCCTAATTTAATCCCAAAAAGCTTGGGAAAATAGGAAAAACTTATCTTTATGTTTGCTACCCTTTTTGTTCTCTCACGAAGGGGCAGCTCCCTTCCCCCTTTCTACTAAATCTTCCTTCGTGTTTGCTTCTCCTGTTACCCCTAAGTCCGCCTCAACCCCACTGTACTTATTCTCTCCCCCATTATGTGCCCCTAGTGGTGCAAATCTGTTTTTCTGCTCTACGCCCACTGCCTGTATCCCTCTGACTGGGGCTCCTCCCCCTGCTTTCTCATCTCTTCCCTTCTGTGCAGGCTTTAGACCTTCATACCTTATCTCCTGCCATTCTCTCTGGTCCTTCTTGTGTCCCGTGCAACCTCTACCTGAGCTCACTGAAGCCCCCTTGTGCCCTCCTCAACCCCTCCTTTAGTGCTTGCATACTCCTTTGTGTTCCAGTCCACCTCCTGT
Organism: Neoceratodus forsteri; assembly: GCA_016271365.2. Taxonomy (NCBI): domain Eukaryota; kingdom Metazoa; phylum Chordata; order Ceratodontiformes; family Ceratodontidae; genus Neoceratodus; species Neoceratodus forsteri. Next base: position 1,747,638,810 of record CM057449.1, read on the forward strand.
CTTCCCCTGCCTATTGCTGTATTTGCTTCTTGACCCCCTACAGCTCCACCTTTGCTCACTCTTCTAACCCAATCCCATTTTGCTCCCTCAGTGGATCCCCTCCTGTCGTCCCCTCCACTCCATACCCCCTGCACATCCTAGCTTCTATTTCAACCACCTCACCTCCTCCCTTAGTTGTACCAGGCCCCTTCATACAATGCAGCCCCCCATCTTCCATGCTATAGCCAGTACCATGGCAGACCCACAACCAGTGCACTCTACCACCCTTCCAAAGATGCCCCATGCCCTTGCAGTCTGGGGACCATGCCCCAGACCTACCCCGCTCCGCTGCATTGGCCCATCCAATTTGGTTGCCTCTCCATTTTTCCTAAGACCTAGCACCTATAACCCACACAGCCTGCAGTTTAAGCTAAACCCAACCGAAGTAATGCTCCTCTAAAGCCCATAAACCCATACAGTCTACAGCATAAATTTACAGTTTAAGCTAGCCAAAGCAATGCTCCTCTCAATGTTTCTTTAAAGCAAATTTCTGACCTAGCTGAAAGCAGCTACCACTTCCATATTGTGGTAGCTGCCCTCAGAGACAGTTATTCTAGGCATGTTTTAATTATTAATTGTAGTCCATACCTTTTAAATATCACTTGGAACTTTTTTTTCCTTAAAATAGGCTGCCCGATCACTTCTGAGCACTCCAGTCCCACTGCTACGCCCCCTGCGCTCAAGCACCTAATGACGTGTGACCAGGGAGAGCATGGGGTGTGCTCCATTGAAGTGAATGGGTCTTCTTTTTCCTGTTGTTTTTATACCTCAGGATGGCCAGTTGGACAGTAAAGAAGGACACCGCTCAACTAACAAGATATGGGCTACAATTAATAATTATAACATGCCTAGAATAACTATCGCAGAAGGCAGCTACCACAATATGTGAGTAGCTCCCTTATATTGGAAATTTCCTTTAAACACCTCAACTACCCCAAACTCCCATATCCCGTGCAGTCTATAGTCTAAATTAACAGTTGAAGCTAAACCTAACCAGAACAATGTTCCTCTAAAGCCCCAACTCATACATCCTACAGTTTAAATTTACCCATTTGAGCTGTACCTAACTAAAGCAATGTTCCTCTAAAGTCTAAATGTTTCGCTAGACACCCCAAATACCCTTAACTCCAAGGCTTTCACTTAGCACTTAACAGAGAAACTTGTTGACAACCTAGATACAGTTATCTCCCCATGGCCCATCATTAGCTACAGCACTTTGTGCTCGCTGCCCAGCCCCAAAACAGCACTTATTGTTTCAGAGTCCCAATGCGTCTTGAGTCCTATGTCTTTAAATGTTCCACAACCAGAGTTCCATATGCAATTCCTCTTTAAATGTTCCACAACCAGTTCCTGAGTCTTTTGCCTTTAAACCAGTTCTTAGTTTCCTGGTGAGCTATCTTGCCAGCTCTCTTCCTGCGAAACACTTCCTCTTGCTCCTCCTTATTAGTGAGGCCTCTACTGGGAGGAGCCCAGTGAGCCTATTTAATATGGAGGTGGTGTGAGGCGGGTGGTTGGGAGAAAAAAATCAACAAAAAAATCTGCTTCCGATTGGCTCCTCCTCAAGCCGCCGGTGCAGCGCTGCTCTCCCCCTCCTCTGAGCGGTGACATCTGCTTCTGCTCCTGGCCTCTGATGTGGATCTGAAGACCCCCTCCTTCAAGCAGTGGCAGCCGCTGCTTCTCCTGGCCGCAGATGCAGCAAACAAATTACAGCTCCCTCTGGCTTGCGGTTGGGCTCTACCCATTATAGTGCAGCCTCACAGTTTCAAAGTTGGTGCCTCCCCTGCTGGTGCTCTCGATTGACTCCGCCAGGAGCCCTCCTTCTCTATTGGAGCCACAGCTAAAAATCTGCTCCCAATTGGCTCCTCCATGAGCCGCTGATGCAGCAATGATCTCCCCCTCCTCCAAGTGGTAGGGGCCACTGCTGCTTCTGGCTGTGGATGTGATGAATAAATTACTTCTAACTAAGCCAGAGCTTGTTTCCGGGTGCGACCTGGGAGCACAAAGAAGTTAAGTGACTTGCTCAGGGTCACATAGTATTCAAGTTGGGGCTCAAACCCAGGTCTCCAGGTTTGCAACTCAGTGCCCTTAACCACTACATGATACTGCCTCCATAAAGGGAAGACATGATATAAACATTCAAATACCTCAAGGGTGTCAATAGGGTATAAGGGTAGCATTTTGCACAGAAAGAGATACTCGAGGACAAGAGACATGATATGAAGCTAAAAAGGATAGATTTAGAGGAGATGTAAGGAAGTACTTCTTTACAGAAAGGGTTGTGTATGTCTGGAACAGCCTCCAAGCAGAGGTGGTAGGTACCAAAACAGTAACAGGTTTCAAACATGCATGGGATAGGCACAAGGGGACCTTAGTAACAGGGTGTGGGGGAGGCTGGAGATCAGTTAGGGTCTGCAGTAGCTCAATAGGCAGGAGTTAGGGCAGACTAGGTGGGCCATGAGGTCCTTGTCTGAAGACAGCTTCTATGTTTCTATGTTTTTAGAAGGTCCACTTCCAAACCTTCTATGAGGGTGTTTATATTGAGTTCCACCATGTGTTTCAGATCGATAGTAAGGGTCATAGCAAGATACTCAAGCTGCTTGGGGAACCATTTCATATTGAGACCCAAGGCTGGTGCTTGTTGGCACATAGTGTTGAGAGCATTGCTTCTGTTTTGGCCCAGTTAACCCTTAAATCAAAAATTCATTAATGATCTTCAACGCAATGAGGAGGGGCACCTCAGGTTTTGAAATGGCTTGGAACAGATCACCTGCATAAGCGGGCGTTTTGAGCATCTGCTTTCCTATCTGAACCTCCATCACCTCAGTGGAGTGACACATTTTTCACAAGAGGGACTCCGTGGCAATAAGGAAGAACACTGGGGAGACTGGGAATCCCTGCCACATCCCTCTGCGAAGGGTCAGAGGGGGTGTGATTAGACCACTGGTGAGGAGTAAAGCTTGTGGGCTGGAATACAGGAGCTTGAGCCAGGTGGTAAAACTTGGCCCAAACCCCATTGTGTCCATGGTCTGGTACAGGGACTCCCACCCAACAAAGTCGAATGCTTTCTCATTATCTATGCTGAGCAGGAGCCCCGGAGTGCTTTGGTGGGACACGGCCCATATCACATTGATGACTGCTCTCAGGTTGCCAGAAGGCATTCTACCCTTTACAAAGCCAGTCTAATGATATGCAATGTTATGTGGGATAACATAACACCAAAAAACACAGACAAAAAAAGACTATGAGCACTGGCAGCACCAGCTTTTCTCCATGTGGTGATAGATCAGCTGATCTCCTTGTCTCTCCCCCCACCTACCCTCCTCCCTCTCTTCTTCCTCCCCATCTTGTTCTGCATTTTCCCTGCCATCTGTGCTGCTTCCTACAGCATGCTATCCCCCAGTGCCTTCACCACTGGACTGTACATTTGCCTGAACCCAAGGTACATATCCTCAGACCTGTCCTTGTAAAAAATTTTTGCCTAGTATTTTCACCTGTCTAATAAACCTCGTATCGTACTGTTTAATTTGCATCTCTGTGTGATACTTTATTGCATAAGTTATTGTTATTCTGTTCTTACATCTCTCTTCCCTTTCCCTCCAGGACACATCTGGAAACAAGCTAATTACAGCTCAGTATGCCTTTCCTGGTAAAAATTTAAAAATAGTTAAATAAATAAATCTGGGGTATCATTGATGGTGAAGAATATCTCAGTTTCAGTGGCCAAGCATTTTTTAAAGGTTTTATCCTGAAGGAGGAAAGTATTGAGGCACCATCTAGGAGCAAGGCTCAAGACAGTAGATGGGACCACTGACAGGTGGACACAGGCATGATCAAATATGATAATAGGGCTTACATTTACCTGTTGCACTATATCCAGGATGGAACTGCGGAGCAAAAAGAAATCTATCCAAATGCTCGTGTTGTTCCTAGTGGAGTGGTATGTGAAGTCACGACCTGAGGGATGCATTACTCTCCTAGGGTCTTGGACACTGAACTCCTGAGCAAGGGCCTGTAGTGAGATTTGGGCTGTACTTGACATGAGGGAGGAACAACGGAGCTTACCCAGGATAGGATCCAAGACTACGTTGAAGTCCCTTCCCAGGATTAGCCTGTTGTCAGGCATATAGATGGCTTCAGGGGCTTGGGCTACCTCAGGAAAGAAAGTGCTGCTGTTTTCATTTGGGGTGTAGACACAACCCACTAAGAGTATTTTATCATCAATTATTTGACCATCAGTTTGTAGCCAGACTAGAATCCAGGGCCCCTCTTGGCTCACAGTGATCTTTAGCACCGGGGGGTGGTGTTCTTTGTGATAATGGCGAGTATTCATTGCTGAAAATGAATTTCAGCAAGGCACACTCACAGCGACTGGGAAGAGGGCGCCTGAGATGCACAACTCTATTTTTTAATGCGGGGGGGCTGTGCCCACTGCACCCCCGTACTAAAGGATTCTCAACTCCAGGGGGGTGCATGTCATGGGGAGGTGAAATACTTGAATTTTGAAAAAACGTCTGCCAGAAAAAAAATTAAAACGCACAGCACCAGACCCGAACCCTGCACCTCCCAACTGACCACCCTCCCTACCTCACTAGTGGACTAGCTCAGCAGCTTCCCACCAAACCCCCTCCCACATACATTCCTCCTTCCCTCTCCCCCACGTGAGTGTGTGCGCTGTAGCCTTTCCCTCGCCATCCTGTATCCGGGCACTACCCCACCAGATACTGTAGCCCTGAATATAGGTAGCCATTTTATAGGCGCTCAATTGCGGATGATGTATTCACTGGATACCCACCTGGACAGGTAGCCATTTATGAATAAGGATGGCCACACCTCTAGATTTAGTAGAGTATGAGCTGCCCAGGACATGGCCCACCCAGTCCCTTTTAAGCTTCTGTGTTTCTACAGGTAAGAGGTGTGTTTATTGGAGAAGTGCAGTGTCATTGTGTTCCTGCTTCATATGTGTGAGAACCTGTTTGCACTTAATTGGGGAGTGGATGCCCTGCACATTCCATAATGTAAGCTTCAAGACAGTCCCAGCTTGCACCCAACTGTCGGGAGTAAAGGGATGATTGTCTGTTTAGAGTGGCACAGAGGCAGATGCTTACAAATTATAGTTTTTGCAACTTGCTCAGTTTGTCTGCACTTGTACTTAGGGGCGTGGGGGGAGCTCACTTATGTTGGCAGCAATAAGTGCGATGAAAGCTGGCTGCTGTTATCTGCATTGGTATAAGTAGATCAACTTTAGGTCTCAGAACCATGAAGTCCTTAGAGAGCAGACCATTGTCAAAGGGCACTGATGCTGGATCTCAGCAGTAAAAACTGTTCAGGTATCTTGCTGCTTGGCTGGCCCAGTGGAGCTGAAGCGCTGGGCACCTTACGTCGTGCTACGCCGGTGACCTGTGTTCGGGAATGAGCACGAGCCGCCGGGGTTTGGCAGGAAAGGAGAAGGATTGAGTGTCCTTCTAACTGCTCTCCTTCTCTGGGGGGAGGTCCACAAGAGATGTCACCTGCTCACCACCTGGCGGAAGCTGGGGGACAAGGCACTGCGCTGTATCTTGGGGAGGAGTTTGGGGCAGACGCCTGGAGGGAGCGTGTGCGGACACGTGCATGCTCCCCTCTGCCAGCACCCTTGCATGCCCCTAGCTCCGGGGAGAAAAGCTAGAAAAAAAATGAGGAGTGTGCATCCTGGGTGAGCGGCTTGATGGCCGTCCATGAAAACCAGCTCTGGGAGGCACCTGATCTGGATCTATTAGGGCGGGTGAGTTGGGGGCTCCCTGTCACCCCGCTGTAGGGGGGCAAGCCACAGGGTACTAAGGCATGACTCTGATGGAGTCCGGATGCTCGGACGGTGGCTGGAATCCCGAGGAGGTTGCCAGAATATTGGAGCTGACCAGATATGACAGGAGGCAAAAAGTATAAACCAAAAAAAAAAGTCTCTCACTGCTTCTGGAGTTGGCGGCAGTAGAGCAGTGGACAGGGGTAGCCAGGTGGGTCCTGGGTTTGTACTATGTACACCCAAGACATAGCAGGAGATGAGGTGTGCTGTAATGTGGAGTAGTCCATGGTGCCATTCTGATGTTGAGGCAGCAGAGATCTAGACAGCAGGTGTCACTAGGTGATGTGGAGCTCCAGGGGAAGGCTTGGGGACCCCCAGCTATGGCTTCTGTGCTGTGGCTGTACAAACTTGGAAATGACAGCAGCAGCTTGGGTGGTTTGCCACTGTTCAGGCCTTTTTCTGTACCATTGTGCTGGGGAGCAATGCTTGTTGAGGCCAGCTCCATGGGGGGGGGTGATCCATGAGTTCAGTTTGGCTGGCCCTCTGGTGCACTGCATGGCCTGGTTGCTGAGACACCCTTGAGGTATTAGGCTGCACACCACACAAGCACTTGATGAAGTCCCTTGCCTAAGCAGGGTTTTCAAAATCATGAGAGTCCCCATTTAATTGGATTTTGAATGCAGCTAGGTAAGCCATTTTGTACTTGACACCTAGGTTCTGCAGGGCTTGTCTTATGGGGGTGAAGGCTGCCCTCACTTTGTTCACCTGGGCCAAGTAGTCCTGGAGCAAGGAAATTGTATGGTCATGGCATTTAAGGGGACCATTTTCCTGGGCAAGCTTCATCAACTGTTCTTTACTGAGTATTGTAGAAAAAGTGCCAGGACAGTACAGGGCTTGTGACCAGGTCAGTATGTGGGGCCAGGGTATGATGAGCCCTTTGCACCTGTAAATTCCAGTCCGGAATACCCAACAGTCCAATAAGCAGGTGCTGGACAAAGTCAGAGACATTTTTCCTTTCAGCTCCTTCAGGGACCCACAGGATTTTATTGTTATTTTATTGACCTCTGACCTCCAGATCATCTTGTTCATTCCAGATTAGAGCAATCTCTTCTTAAGTCCCAGGATTTCATTTTCTCTGTCTCTCCTATCCAGGTGTCTAAGGATTGTCTCATTATCAGAGACTCTAGTAGACAATTGGTCTGTATTAGTTTGATGATTATCTCTAGTAGTTTTGATTCCTATTACCTCAGCTAGGATCTGTGCAAACAGCTTCAGGATCGCAATGGCATCGATTCCAGTTGCGGCTGTTGGAGCAGCTGTCATTCTGAAGCATGGCAAAAGTAAAAGACTGATTCTGAAGAAAACAAACTCACTATTTCTGCTCATTTTTTGACAGAATTCATTCGAACAATACTTGCACAAAGGAAAAATAAAATAAACACGGATACTGAGGTTTGGAGAAATGGTATTTTTGAAGGTTTATGCCCAATGAACGAAGCTTTCAGCTTACATAGCCATCTTGTTCACAGTGCTCAGGTTATCCCCTCCTTCATGTACAGAGCTACTCCCCCATTCCCATCACCCGATCCTTCCTATACGTTTTATACTCTGGGACTGCGAGGTTCCAGTTGTGGTTCGGTGTGGCCCATGTCTCTATGATGGCTGCTATGTCCACCTGCTCAGCCATCAGCATCTGCAATTAATTCATTTTGGTTCACAGGTCTCTGGCATTCAGAGACACCACTGTCCACTGTGGCTCGGGCTACCCCTTTCCCCTGACCTGCCCCCCCCCCATCAGTCCCTCCTTCCTTCTTTCACCCCGTCCACTGGCTCCTAACTATTCTGTACTGATTTGCGGGGGGGGGGGCTAGTGGCCTTCTTTACCAGGTAACTAAGGGTGTTTTGCACCCTGCTGCCTCCACCCCTGTCAGTTTAAATTGAGCTTTCTTTTTCCTATGAATTGCTACAGCTTGCCCTTCAGGACCCTTGTGCCTTTCTTACTTAAATGTAAACTGTCTGATGCATACAGGCCTTTGTTATCCCAGGTCGCTCCCCAGTCATCAACTATCCCATACACCTCCACTTCACACCATGCCCTGAGACATACATTAAATTCCTCTATTCTTACTTTCCTTGCAGTGCTAGCCCTCAGCACCAGTAGTACTTCCAAGAAGGCTACCAATCTCTGTACCTCACTGAAGATTTTCCCAGCCTCCCTGAACCTCTTTTGCACCACCCCCACCTCACATCCTGCAAGGCCATTCATACCTAGGTGAACTATTATGTGAGGTTTCCCTCCCTCCTGCCACATGCTTCTGGGTTACTTGAGATTGCACTGCATCATTATCCCTGGCAAACACTCTACCCTCCTACAGTTTGCCCTTAGCTCCCTCCCCCATCTCACCCCTTAGCTATTAAATCCTCCAAGATCACCAACCCCACCAACACCCTGGGCCCTGCCCACAGCTCATAGTGCTGTCCATTCCTACCTACCCTCTCCTTCCCCTCCTGCCCATTCTGTATGTTCCCTTGACCCCCTGCTCCAGCTATTCCCATCCCAGCCCTCTCTTCTCCTGATCTTCTCTTCCCTCTGGCACTCCCCCTACTTTTTCCTTCTGCTCACCCCTGGCGTATCCCCTTACTCTCCCTTCCCCACCACCCCCTTCCTCAGTCCACCCACCCACTTTCTTTCACCTGAACTCTTTTCCTCACTCACTATTTACCTACCCTGAAGTTCTTCCTCCTACTACCTGCTTCCCTTCCTTTCTCACTGTCCTTACCCCAGCTCAAAGTTCTCCCTCCTCCCACTGTCCAGTGGGAGAAATCTATTCAGCATCGGCACGTCTGGAGGATTGAATACCTTCCCCTCACTGCCTTACCTATTCCCCTTACCGTTACCTGACCTTCAACCCTGGGGCTTCTCTCCTGCTGGGGGACAAAATCCCAGGGTCCTCCCAAATCACCAAATCCCCCCCGCCCGTTTGGCCCCCTCCTTGCCCTGGCTCCCATCTCGCTCTCTCCCCTTTGCCTGCTTCCAAGCTCTGCAGCTCCTCTGCCCCCTCATCATTACCCTATGAATCCCCCACCAGCACATCTATTTCCTGCCTCAGCTCTGCTGCCTTCTAATATACCTACCAACCAAGCATTCCGTATCTACTAGAGAGCTCCCAGAAACACCACTATCCCACAACCCCTGCACCCTACTGCTCTACTCACCTCACCCTGCCCTCACTGCATGCCCCTCTAAACATATTAAAGATATGGGATAGACATACACACAGCTTAAGGGTGGTCTACTCACAAGGCTATCTAGGGTGTAGGAATCTTAGGGTAAAACGAGCCACCCACTACACTCTTGAGCTTAGAAATCTATTTTTGCTAGCAACTATTACTCATAGTTGTTTCATGTCTTTGCAATTTGTGATCCCATATTTGCATCACATAAGTTTGTTGTTCCATGGACCAGCAATAAAAAAAATAGAGTATTGATGTAATACAGTTGGTTGCTGGTCTCCTGATTTTGCAGTTGGGATCCCCAAATGCAACTGGTCAAGTTTATTTTTAGATGTATCTATACAGTGTGCCTAGCTGACTTGTTGCTTGGTCTGTGGGCTTATAACTAATTTCTTTTTGTCTCTATGGTTTTAGGTCACTAACAAGTAAATTCTCAATCTGTGTGTTCAAATGAATTTGTTTCTGTACATTTATTTTTCTGCTTGTGGCTAATCTTTCCTATTCCTTGTGGCTATTCTCTCTGCCGACCTTGCTACCTTTTGTGTCATCCCTATAGTGCTCTGTTTTAGCTAATCCACTCTTGTTCATTAAAATTCATATGCTGTATTTCTACTTTACTTGCCCTTCCATTTCATCTAAATGTATCTCCTCCATGCTCCCCACCCACCACCCCCTACAACTAATTTAGCTTAGGCATTTTTCACTTAATATTCCCCTCATCTGTTACTCTCCCTTTCTACCTTATTACTGACACTGCTGCACCATCTCTTTCCCCTCCTCACACTATGCCCCTTCCTCATCCTCGCCACCCTCCCCCTCCTGTTTACCCCAATGTCCAGCCCTCCCTCTCCCCTTCCTGCCCTACCAACACCACTCTTCTATCTTCGATCACTCTCCCCTACTCTTTCGTCTTCTTGCCTCCACCCTCTTCTTCACTCACCCTGGTGCCCAGGACCCTCCATCTTCCACTCTCCCTATATCCATTTAGCATCCCTTCGCTCCATTCTGTCCACACTTCGGCACTCCCCTGTTCATTCACCCTCTTTTTCTCTCATAAAACCTTCCTACCTTGGAGGCACATATCCATTCCCTCTAAGCTGCTGATCTTTTTACTGCTCCTCACAGCAGGCGACATTGAACCCAACCCTGGGCCATCTCTCCTCCCCCCCCATTGACCTCCCAAAAAGGATTAAAAGTAACCCATCTCCACATCAGGAGCCTTCTCCCAAAGATTGATCATCTCCAGCCTCTTATGATTTGTCTAAAACACAGTGTGCTGATTATCACCGAATCATAGCTCTCCTCCAAAATCGCTGATGCTGCCATCTCCATCCCTGGTTACTCCCTCATTCGGCAGGATCGGTCAACCAGGGGCAGGGGTGGCCACATACATCTCATCCTCTATCCAGTATAATCTCTGCCTCTCCATTTTCTCTCCTCTGCCTATGAACTGCTGCTAATGAAACTATCCCTCCCCTGCTCCCTATCTATCTTTGTGGGTGGTGTATACTGCTGCCCAAGCCTTCCTTCATCCTCTATCACAGATCTCATCTCTAATCTCATCACCCACTCAACAACTGGTGAACTCCTCATCCTCTGGGATTTTAACATTGTTTGGCATTCCAGTACACAATCCAAATTCTGTAACCACATCTCCTCCCTGAATCTCACACAATTGATCTCTGAACCTACTCATTCTAACCACAAGTCAGGCAAACATACCCTGATAGATTGGATTCTAGTGTCACATCCCCACCAGGTAGTTGCATCAAGAATCCTGCCAGATGCACTCAGTGACCAGCACATGGTCTACTGCGTGTGTAAAATCCACTGCCCCAAAGCTTGCCAAATATCCTTCTCCTTCGCTCATTTAGGTCCTTAAACTTGTCCTTCCTCCATGAGGATCTTGTTGATATTGACTGGTCCCCAATTGCAAAGTCCTCCTCTGTCGACTCAGCCCTGAGCTACTTCAAAACCCAGTTCTTGAATGTTTGGGACCGGCATGCTCCAGTCAGGAAAACCAGAGTCCGAGGCTCTCATCTCCCCTGGGTATCAGCTGAACTGCTGTTCTGTCAGCGTGAGCATGACCTTGTATGGAAGACTTACAAGGCCTTAGGCATTCTAAGTGATTTGGTTAAATTCTGAACTTTCCAAAATGCCTGCACTGGAGCCATCAGACTTGCCAAAAAAGAGTATTTCTCAACCACCTTCCAAGAGAACCTCAACAGCCCCTCCAAATTCTGGAAAGTTGTCCATGCCCTATCCCCGCCTAACCCTCCACTGGACCTAAAGGTAGGTGACATCATTATTACTGACCCTCCTTCTGTAGCTACTGAATTCAACATCTTCTTCACCACTTGTGCTTCCACCCTTCTTGCATCCCTACCCCCATCAGGTCTTCCTCCTCCTCCTCCTCTAGCCCTTTCTGTGCCCACTTCCTCTTCCCTGTTTCTCTTCCTCTCCAGTATCCCCCACTGATACCCAGAAGCTCTTCTGGCTCTTAACCCTCAAAAGGGCAAAAGGCCGGGTGGCCTTGACCCAAAGCTCCTGCGCCTATCGGCCCATGCCATTGCTCTCCCAATCACTTACCTTCTGAATCTCTCCTTTATACTGGCCACTGTCCCTGACACCTGGAAGATTGCCACAGTTGTCCCCCTTCCTGGCGGGGGACTCATCAAATCCAGGTAACTTTCACCCTATATCCCTACTCCCAATCCTTGCAAAACTACAAGAGCACCTGTGACTGGCTCAGCTTTCCCCTTTCCTTGACTCTTCCTCCTTTTTCACCCCCTTCCAGTCTGGTTTCTGCAAGGCCCACTCCACAATGACCTCCCTTCTCCAGCTCACTGACTCCATTCTCCCTGGTATGGATCAAGGCAGTATCACCTCTGCCATCTTTGTTGACTTGGCCAAGGCTTTCAACACTGTTGCCCACCCCCGTCTCCTCAACAAGCTTACAGCAGCTGATCTCTCAGAGACTACCACTAACTGGTTCTATTCCTATCTCTTGGGTAGGACCCAGTCAGTCAGGATAAATGACTCCCTCTCCCCCCTTCTCCCCACCACCACGGGAGTCCCTCAAGATTCGGTGCTCGGAACGATTCTCTTCTCAATTTTTATGAACCTGCTGCCTGCTCAACAGCTGATATCTACATGCATGCAGATGATACTTTCTTGTATACCTCTGGTACCTACACATCTGATGTGGTATCTAGCCTCCAGTTGGCCTTCAATAATGTCCAACACTGGTTTCGTACAAATCAACTGTTCCTCAATGCCAAAAAGATGGTCTCCATGACCTTTGGCACCAGGCACAAGCTTGCCAGGCTTACAGCCCTCCCTTCCATCCACACCCTTGAGGGGTCCCATTTGGAGGATGTCTCCTCTTTTAAATACCTCGGGCTCTGGCTGGACAGGAACCTCAGTTTCACTGGACATGTGGATGCTATCCATAAAAACTACATCCCAAACTTGGTGTTATATATAGACACTGTGGCTGCTTCCCCCCTCAGGCCTGCTGTGAGATCGACCAGAAGATGATCCTCCCAATATTTGACTTTGGAGATGTAGCTTGCAGTGTTGCTCCTTAGTCCACCCTCACCAGACTGGACATTTTTTTCAACTCCTTCTCTCACTTTGCACTAAACTGTCTGTCATGTACACATCACTGTGACCTCTACACTGCCCTCTCCTTCCCTCCTCTTGGGACCAGATGCCTTGCCCATAGTGCTTTGTTAGTTGGGAAGTTCTGACTTGGCTCCCTTCCACCCTACCTAAATGCACTCCTCTCTAACCCCCAACTTCAACCTACAACCTCTGCAACACCCCTTACAGGAACCTCGCCATCCCTGCCTGAACTTCCACTTCAGGATGGGATGTCTTCTCCTATCATTTCCCAAATATCTGGAACTCACTCCCTTTAGATATCTGCTCCACCCCGTCCACTAACTCATTGTCCTATCTTCTCCGAAACTATATTTCCCCTTCTTGCAACTCCTCCTGACCCACATGCCCTTCCCTACTATTCATTTCTCACTCTATTGCCCCTAGCTCCCCTTACCCTTACACTCTTCCTTAATTTCCCCTTTCTTAATTTTGATCCCCTCCTCCTTAAGCTAGCCACATCCCCATGTTACCGGCTACGTGGGCTTCGTGTAGTTTCAATCCATTGTGTGATTATGCTCCAGAGTGTTACAATTTACCTTTCCTCCATTATACAGTGAATATGCTTGTCCTAGCCTCATTGTTTTCTATTGTATGTCATAACATATAGAATAATACATGGGGGGAGTGCATAATGAGAATTTAATGCACATCCGAGGTGTGGGATGCTATATGAGTTAGGTACGATTTCCCGACACGCTAAATTCTACTGCACTATTGCCTGACACCAAAATCCCCAAAAAACAGAATGGCGACAGGTTTGAAAACACGTAAGTTGAAATCCCGACATTTGCCGTGTTGGGTTGTGTCAGGCAGAATGCTTTCGAAACTGCGAGCATATGAAAACTTTTTAAAAAAGATATGATTTCTGCTCTGTGCATCTATGGCCAAAATTTCTGAAGATCAGGCTGCTCTGGGCATAAACATGCCACTACAGAAAATATTTCAGAATCCTCTTTAGTTTTGCAGTCCTGTCCCAATGTTTTGCCACCTTTTAGAGATATCTACCCCATGCTCTCAGCAGCATTATATTTAGTAGCCTTCCAACTGAGATCTGGATTACTTGTTTTAATCCAATTTAAAACATTGTTTTTGAGTGCCTCCCTTCCTCCCTCCCTTTTGTGATCATGTAGCGTGGCTAGCTGAAACAGTACCTGTGGAGTTTAAACCCTTTTCCTCAGATGGCGGCTCTCCTGATCTGAACTGCAGCGAGGACACAATGCCAGTGCTTACCTCGGCTGTTCAACAGAACATTGCTTGGTGCCTTTTCTGGACCACAGGAATTAACCCCTTTCCTGGAGATGAAGTATTATTTTATTTTTTACCAGCATAAGATCCATCTGCACCAGACACTTAGCACTCTCCTGGGAGCTACAGGTAAGGTGCAGATTACACGGTGGTCAGACCATCTGTTGGAGAAGGGGTCACGATGGGGGAAATACTAAATTTTAACAGGCATATATGGTGTCATGGGGTAAGGGGGTGGCAGAAGTGGCTCTAGACACTGTATGCAGTCCCACCTATTCTCTGTTACCTAGGGTCTTTTATTTGAACATACTGGTCATTTTTGGATCAGTTGATCGGATGATCGGATGAGTATATTTCAAATTTTATTTAGTGGTACTGGCAATTCGCTGCTGTTTCTTACTTTTTGCTGTTTGGCCTACTTAAGTTTCTGTATTGTAGAAACATAGAAATCTGATGGCCCATTATACAGTATATCGGGTATGTTACATGACCGAGCAGTCTTTTCTGAAGCAACATATGCTTTGCTTTGCTTATAGCAATGTTTTTTTGGAAGCGTGGTTGGGAATGTACATGTCAGGCAAATAACAAGCTGGCAGAAAAAAGTCAGGAATGTGACTCAGTCAGGACTGTGGAGTTGCACAAATTCATGTCGGTATTTTGACAGTCGGGAATTAGTACGGATCCCATGCTACATAAACCATGAAGGCGAAGCCCGAGGGATGTATCTAAGCACCCCACACCAAGGGTGTGCATTAAATTTGAGTTGTGTACTTCCCCCATGTGTTGTTTTATGTAATTGCTGGGGGATGTTTTTTTTCCAACTAGAGTTAGTTAAATAATTTCAGTTTTTTAGTAAAATTTTGTGTCTGCTATTTTTTGTGTTAGAATAGTTTACAGAACAGAAAATAATCATTAACTGTTATTCTGGGGGGAGTTAAATGTTAAAACTAGTTTTGAAACTTTTCTGGCAAGTTGTTTTTAGTTCATATTTTGATGGTGTTCTTTAGCTTTGGGTGGTTGTTGTCACGGCAATATGCAAATGAGGTTCAGAGGTCCAACTCTGTATCCAGTTGCATATCTCCATGACAACTAAGAACCAGAGCTGAAAAAATATCTTTGAAAACTTAGCAGAGTTGGAAGCTTTTTTGTTTCTTTTTTTTTTGTGTTAATGGTTTATCATCTTCAAGTTCAGGAAATGCCAGGTACAGAGTGCTAATTTACTGAGCACGGCAGACTGAGCACAAGCGAGGTGTAGGAGAGGGTGGGTCAGTATAAGATGCTAAAGTGCTTGATTCTTGTAAAGGTTAGAGATTTTTCTTTTTGGGGGATTTATTTCTGTGAAAATATTTGGCATCATACTGGCATTTCAGGAGAGTGTTTCTGCGACTGCCATTGTGACTCAAATTGTGAAAGCGCAGTCACTCAGTCAGCACAAGCAGGGCTGTGGAGAAGCTGGCACATTTTCACTGTTATAATCCGTGGACTACAACAGTGAATTATAATCCACTTCTCCAATGAAAAAAAGTCCCCCACTTATTACAATTGGTTTATTAGTTGAAATTTCAAATTCGTTTATACCCTTTGTGTTCAATCTTGTATTATGTATGATTTTTGTTTTATTTTAACTCACTGTATATCAGATTTTAATAATATAATAATAATAATAATAATAATCTTTATTTATGTTGCACCTTTCAAATACCAAGGTGCATTCCAGAAAGATAAAATGCAGACAAAAGTATACAAACAGTAATGCAAGAACTGTTAAGAACAAATACAATCATCAGTCAGAGACACCGTAGGCCCTTTCCCATAAAAAGGATTTGAGAGCTTGTTTAAAACCCCCCACGGTCGTACACTCCCTTATCCGATGGGGTAGAGAATTCCGAAGGGATGGGGCCACAAACATAAAAGCCCGGGCCCCAGATGATTTTAATGTAACTCTAGGAATCTCTAGCAACCCCTCATCGGCTGAGCGGAGTGACCTCACAGGGAGGTAAGGAATCAGGAGATCTTTCAGGTAGTCAGGGCCCAGATCATGCAGGGCTTTAAAAGTCAGTAGTCTGACTCTGAAGGTGATCCGCCACTGAACTGGCAGCCAGTGCAGACTCTGCAGCACCGGAATAATATGAAAAGATCTAGGAGTACCTGTAAGTACTTGGGCTGTGGAATTCTGCACCAGCTGGAGGCAGTGGATATCAACCCCTGGAAGCCCAAGGTAAAGTGAGTTGCAGTAGTCCAGGTGTGAGGTCACAAAGGCATGGATCAAAGTTGGCAGATCGCTGGACGGAGCGAGGTGCTTGATTCTGGCGATGTTTCTCAGATGATAAAAAGAGGATTTTACCACTGCTGACACTTGAGATCGTAAAGTCAGCTCCACATCTAAGATCACCCCCAGATCTCGCACCCATTCAGGGACTGGTAACTCGACATCCCCACAGAACACTCCAGAAGGGGAGCCGGCCACACGTCCCCCTATCCGATGATCCGGATCCAAAACCAACACCTCGGTCTTCCCAGGATTCAACCTCAACCAACTGGACCTCATCCAATCCTGGATTTCATTTAGGCAGCTATTAAATACCGAGATAGCTCCTTCCTGGTCGGGTGCAAAAGACAGGTACAGTTGGGTATCATCTGCAGAACAGTGAAATCTCAACCCGTACCATCTCACAATGTCTCCAAGGGGAAGCATATACACCGCAAACAACATGGGGGACAATATAGAGTCCTGAGGGACCCCACAAAAAAGAGAGATGGGATCAGAGGAAAAAAACCCTGACACCACCCTCTGAGTTCTTCCAGTGAGGTATGATGTGAACCATCTGAACACAACCCCAGAGAGTCCACAAATACATCTCGGGCACTCCAAGAGAACCCCATGGTCGACAGTGTCAAATGCTGATGACAGATCCAATAGAACCAAAATGGACCATCTTCTGTGGTCTCTCGCCATCAGGAGATCATTGAGCACCCGAACCAGCGCAGTCTCGGTACTATGCCTCTTACAGAAACCTGATTGGAGAGGTTTGTAGATGCTATGGATGGTCAAATGGTTCTCCAGCTGGGCTGCTACCACCTTTTCAATCACCTTCCCTGCAAAGGGGAGGTTCGAGATAGGTCTGTAGTTGGCAAGACAGTCTGGGTCCAAAGATGGTTTCTTCAACAAGGGTGTCACCACTGCCTCTTTCAAGGAATGGGGATATTCACCCGAGTCAAGGGAAGACCAGACTATCTGTGCTAGAGCCAGTAGAATGGACTCTTCACACCCTAAAATTAGGGGAGTGGGACCTGGATCTAAACTACAGGAGGTAGGATGCAGCCCCTGGACAATCCGCATAACATCCACGATTTCTGGGTGGTCGAAGGTGCTCCAGGAAAACAAAGGGATAGTGACCCTATCCTGGCCACTTGCAACTAGCATAAAATGTGTCAAACAGATGTCTGACCCAATGTCAGCCACCTAATCGGCAAAGAACCGAGCAATCTCATCACACTGTAATTGTGAAAACACTCTACAGAGCTGTAGACAGGTTGGGTTGCACAATCTGTCCACAGTTCTGAATTGCTGAGCAGGTCAGTTCTGAGCGGCAGAAATTTCCCCAGACAGAAACTCTGCCTTCTTACGGGAGATTTCTGACTGATAGAATTGATAATGTTCTAACAGTCTAAGGTGGTCGGCATCCAGGCCAGACCTCCGCCAACAGCGTTCTAACCTGCGTCCAAGTCACCGCAACTCCCTCAAGGCCCCATCAAACCATGGGGTCCGAGGTCAGAGGGAGAGAAGACGCACACGAACTGGAGCAATAAAATCCAGGGCAGAAGTAATGGCGGTGTTATAAGCCACAACCAGCGCCTCTGGATCATTGCAATGCACAAGAAGTTCTGTTAGGTCAAGAACCGCCGCAAGGCCATTAGAGGAGATATTCCACAAGGGGCAGTACTTGACCATCTCCACAGGGGTTGGCCTACAAGGAGGGGTGCCAAAATTGAATCTCACAGTGTAATGATCTGACCAACTTACTGGTTCCACCCCCACATCAGAGGCCTTGATCCCCAGGAGGAAGACCAAGTCAAGAGAATGGCCAGCTTTAAGTGTAGCAGTGGTAACCACCTGTGTTAGGCCCAGTGCATCCATTAACTGGAGGAAGTGTTGTCCAAATTGTGAGAGTTCATCATCGACCCATGCATTAAAGTCACCCAGGACCATCAGCCTGGGCGATTCAAATGCCAGGTCGACAATGAAGTCTGCTACTTCCTTAAGGAATTGCTTCTTATCTCCTGGTGGATGGTAGATGAGAGCAATTTGATAGCCCACACCTGCTACAGCAGCACATTCAAAAGAAAAGGTCTCCTTAACTGGAACACTAGTGAGAGCCAATTCGGTCTTAAAACAGACTGCAACCCCCACCCCCGAGGTCCAACCTAGCAGCAATGTATCACCGTATACCCGGCTGGAATTACGGCCTCCAAAACTGGTCCCGCATAATTATCCAGCCAGGTCTCGGTGATGCAAGCCAAGTCTGTCGAGGCAACAAGATCTGAAATTATAGCAGTCTTGCTCTGGACAGACCTGGCATTGCACAACATCGCCCGGGTTGGACAGAACTCCTGGACTGCCTAGACTACCTGCCCATCACTGAAGATGGTGCCATTGGGTATGGATACCAAACAAGATGGCCCATGCTGTAGGCTCCACTTCACCCCAGGGTGTCTCCTGGGCTTAATCACCCTAATGGGAGCGCTCTCCTCGACTCGCCTCCACTGTTCACCCCCCCGTCCCCACCTCCTGCGGGCAATACCTAAAGCCCGACAACGTTGGTAAATGGAAAAAAACAGAGGGGGGTTATAGAAGGGGCGGAGGGAGTGAAGAGCAGAGGCTGTGTAGCGCACGACCAGGGGGGCAACAGGTAGACACATTTCAAACAGTACAAATCCTTAAAGAGACAAAACAGGAAAGTACTTAAAATCAATTCCTTATACAATTAAAACAGACTAACTAACTACAATAACTAAACTACTAAATAAAATAACTACATCAATTAATACTAAACCAAACCCAAATTAACCCCCCCCCAGACTCTCTCACCGTATTGAGGATGGGAGGAAAAATTAACTAAAACATAAACAAATCAATGAATTCCCTCTACAAAAACACTCACAATAAAGATAAAGGAGAGGTGTACACAATATCAGCAAGACAATTAAAAATAATAATAATAATAGTAATAATAATAAATAAATTGGCACTCTCACTGCCAGACAATGAAATATTAAGTGTGCTTATACAAAAGTATTTGTAAAAAGCCAGAGTATGAGACTGTGGGGCTCTCACCACCACTCAAAGATAAAATGTCCAGTTGTTGTTCTCTCACCACAGCAATAAACAGAAAAGTAAAAGTAAAAGTCCAGAGACCCTCTCACTGCCTCACCAGTTCAACAGTCAAACATCAACAGTCCCGTAAATCATCAAATGGGATTCAGCACGTTAATCTTGATCAAAAATAGTCTCCTTCTACCCCAAAAAAGGGAGCCGGAACATCCCCAAAAGCACTTTAGCCAAAAACCTGGCATACAGGCCAAGGATAAAGATGAACAGCTGCTAAAGGCAATGTCTAAGTCAAACAGTAGATTACTTCCCACTTGTGCAGGATAGTATAATAATTCCTTGAAAGATGATTTTCCGGCAAACAGACAGTCAGGACCAAAGGGTAACAGCCGGTTTGCCGCTAGCCCAAACCAAAACCCCCCACCTGGGTCAGAGCCCTGAAACAGAGCGGTCCCATAAACACCCCGTGCTGAGGACTCCCCGGGATGAACAAAGGAGTAACACCCTCCGGTGAATTCCTGCTCAACCCCTCACCCCCAGAGAGCTCAGTTCGGGCCGCTGCTCCCCAGCTAGAAACCCCGTCCCAGCCAAATCACACAGCAACAGCCAGTTTAAACCGCACAGGTAAAACTTCATATTTCAAACAAATCTAGCACATAACAGGCTCACCACCTCCGGAATATAAAGAAAGGCAGTTCTTGTACTTAGGGATCCAAAAACCTCCTCACAGTCCTCTGAATGGCAGGATTTCAGGATTCTTCCAAGTGGGAGGACTCCTTAACTGGCGTCCACACGTCCATGCTTCCAGAATAAAAATCTGGTTTTAAATGATACTCCCCAATAAAGTATTCACTCTGGTAGAGTCCAACCGACAATCCAACTAGCACAAAACCATCCTTGATGTTCCGGCAGGCTACTTATGTTCGGCTGTTCCCCACAACAAAAGATATCCTTTTCTAAACACTAAACAAAGGATCACACCAGCTCTCCAAACTGGGGCACGACCTCGGGGGACACCAGCAGGCAGGACAGACTGTGGCTGAGGGTGGCAGAAAGGCTGACAAGACCACTGGCACCACAAATCCACAGTGCCAGCAATAAGCAGCGATAGACAGAACTCCAACCGACTCCATGAAAACGGCTCCACTCAGAGAGTGCACTGGAGGTAAATTATGCCGCTAAATTCCCAAAAAAACATCCGAAAAACACTCTAACAAAAGACAGACTAACCAGTGAGATAACAAATAGAATAATAGATACATTCTGGTGTACTACAAGGCAGTAATTCATCGAGAGGATCTGGGGGCACAGTATACCTCGAGGAAGCTCAGAGGTTTTAAGTGCCCAGATCCTCGAGATAATCCTATATCCTAGAATGTAATGAATATTTTTGTAATATATGGATGCAAAGAAACTGTAGTTTCTTACCTTGCGATAGTCAAGAATGGTGGGTTGAGTTGGTGGTGAGGTAATTTTGCCACGGAGAAAGCCAATAATTGTGGCAACTTGGAAAACTTTTGAACAGTTTAACAAAGGAAAAGCGAGCAGTGTTAAAGAAACTGCAAACAAAACAGTACAATTTTTTTTTTTTGTGGAATGGCGGCGTAGATGTGTAGTGACTTTACTGTATGCGACAGTTACAGTAAGCATTTCAATCAGTGAAAGCTGCTCGAGCTGTCCGGTGGCGCTTGCGCTGTTGTGAGTTTGTAATAATACTATCATTGAGATCTTCCATCGATAGTATTACGAGATCTCAACGATAGTATTATTGAGTTCCACCGATGGTATTATTGCGTTTGGGGCAATGTATTATAGGAGATTTTTTGTATGTAATTTGTGGGTATTATTTTAATTATCCATGTATTACATTATGACAAAACATATGACGAATAAGTTTAAAAAAACTAAAAAACTACGGTGTTACTCTTACTGCTACCGATGGCTAACCCAGCGTAGCTGCCATCTTGCCATCTTGTTGTTTTTGTTTTGTTTTGTTTTTTGAATGCTAATTGTATCCCATTCTCCCCCTTCCCCCTGGACACATGTGGAAATCAGTTATGTAGCTCAGTATGCCTTTCCTGGTGAAACTTTTTCAAATAAATAAAATAAATAAAGCTCTATGCCCTCTTTAACAATGCACTTAGCTAATTTTTTAACCTTATGAAGGCTTTAACCTGGACCCGAATAAAGGTAGCTGCAAAACGACAACCCCTTCCTCCCCTTTAGTCTGTTAGGATATGGATGGGGATGAATAAAGAGCTGCAACCCCTTCGATTCCCTTTAACTACTGAGTTCAGTTCTTAGCTGTCTAACAGCCTAGTTAGCTCTAGGTATGCACTGCATGCCTTCCTACTGAATTTCTTGCCTGCTAGCACCCATGTAGGCTAACATTAGATAGGGAGTGTCTGGGACCCACTACTAACCGAGGTATACACTATATGCCTTCCTACTGAATTTCCTGCCTTCTAACTCTGCTGTAGGCTGGCCCTAGATAGGGAGTAGCTGTAGACCACTAGCAACACTGCTTTCTGCACCAAGCTGAGAGACATCTGTCCTACGGACTACCCTTACAGTCAGGCTAGTTATAAACCTACCCTGGATAGGGACAAGCTGCAGCCTCTACCAGCTGCCTCCTCTGGAGACAGACCTTAGGAAATGGCTGAAATTCCTATTGAACCTCTACCTACTTCTTCCTTTCCCCTATGCCTTATCTGTTCTCCCATGAGCAGCATGGCCTGTGGTCCTCCCTGACGATGCCCTGCTGATGCCTCTAGATGCCATGTGGGTAGGCTCTGCATTCCTGCTTCATGGCACTCATGCTTGGAGATTGCTAGGGATTATGGGTATTATATAGGGACCCCAAGAGCCCTATTGGCTTCCTGAAGTCATGTGGCACTGTGCCCCTCCAATTGTGCCAGCTCAAGAAAACAGTGAACCCTACCTCAGCTCTCCCACTGCAGGCTTCTTTCCTCCTCCCCTCTTCACCCCACAAACATGATACAGGCCACCATTAATTACTCTCAGCTCCAGTACACAATAGAAAAAAAACAAAAGAGAACTCTGGATGATCTCCCTGTCCTGTGAGTGCACTCACTGCCCATCATGCTCCTTGGTGAAAAGGGAACAGGTCGAATACTGCAGCTGTTTAAAACCAAAGCCTACAGCAGCCCTACTGGCATCCTGCAGCCACATGGCACTGCACCCCTCCACTGCTGCTGGCTTCAGCAAACAATGACTCCTCCCTCAGCCCTCCTACTGCAGCCTCCCTCCCTCTTCCCCTGAACACACAGTTCAAGCCACCATTAGTTACTTGCAGCCCTAGAACACAATAAAAAGAAAAAAAACACCAAAAGAGAACTAATCTGGTTGATCTGCCTGTCCCATGAGCCCACTCACACCTCTTTGCATTCCTTGGTGAAAACAGAGTGGGTCTGGAACTACAGCTGTTTACAACCAAAATATTACAGGAGCCCTGCACTCACCACTGGGAGGACTTTGGGATCTTTTTCACAGGGGCCAAGAGCTGGCCTGGTCTGAATAGGCAGTTAGACCACAGACCATTTCTGAAGGAATCATGAATTCTTTGAAAATGGCTTGAAAGTGAATATGATGTTGCAATGCATGTTGGCTGCCACCTGTATGTACTGTATATGTGTGTTTTCTCTAATCCCTAGATCTGGTCTAGGAAATAACACAGTCACAGTCACAATAATACCACACCCTGTACCCAAGCAGCCCCTCTCACAGCACTTAACAATGCCAATTAGCAATACCCAATGCACAGCTACTCAGTGCAACAGAAGCAGATTTTTATTAAGAAGGAGAGAAAGAAAAAATGCAAGGACACTTTTGGAGATGGGGATAAATGGTAACCGCAGAATATACTTATGCTCTACAATATACTCAACAACAGTCCTGCCACAACCTAGCAGCCCCACCATCCCTAGGTGGGTGCATCCAACTTTAGCTTCCAAGGCCTTAGAGAGAGATCTCTGCCTTGTTGCAGTGGGTATCTCACCAGGCTATGGTCATCAACCAGATGAGTGGTGGCTGAACATTGGTGTGCTTAACCAAAATCATGGCAAACAAATGAAGTAAAAGGCAAGCACTAGCAAGCAAAGGGGTACGTATTTGTAATCCAAAAATCTTGCTGATTGCCTGACCAAATATTAACTAGTTAATTTATCTATTCTTACTACTCACAACTAGAATTAGCTGGATGTTGTTTTTGTTGAAATTTTACTTAATTATACTGTGTTCTATTTGGTTTAGTTTGCTTATTTTGTATGGCACACTGAGCTCCATGGAACGTCTGACAAATAAATAAAATTGCCGTGTAAAAAGGATAACTGCTTTATGACCGACTATAAGGTTTCTGCCTGGGTCCATCAAGGTTACGTGCTCAGTCCAGCCAGGATTTCCAAAGCCCCATTCCCTAATTACCTAGCTAGCTGGCAAATACTGTTGCAAGGCCTGAACCCTGTTCTTACTCAGGGTTCTGCGGCCAACAGGTGAAAATTCATCTCTCTCTCTCTCTCTCTCTCTCTCTCACTCACTCTCTGTCTCCCTCTCTACCATTTAGAACCACAGCTCCTGTGGTGATCAAAATCAGCTCTCACTCTGCTTTGCATTCACCCCTAAAGGGGCCATCACCAGAGTTCTAGTTGTCCTTTCTACTGCACATCAGGATGGTCTATCTGACCACATTGGGCACTACAAGGAACACCCACTTTTGGACGGAAACAACCACACAAGTTATGGGCATTGCCTGGCACCATCCCTCTGCAGCTCTTCCTGGTAGAAGAAACTGTTCAGGCTCTGGTTTTCTGGGGCTCTTCCTCATGACTTTGACTAAAGCCCTACTGTCGCACACATTGGCTTAATTCCCAGCAGAGAAAAACAGTCCTTACATCAATTTTTATGTATTTATTTTTCACTAGTAATTTTTGACCAAGAAAGGCACTCTAAGCTATTATAGCTCGGGTCTGGTGCATCCTGGGGGAGTAGCTAGCATGGACCTGTTTTAGTGATGGAGAAATGTTGGCCATGACAGCAGGGAAACTGTGTTGCAAAGGATACTATTCTCCCCTCGGAAGGAGCTGCAACTCTCAGGAAAGCAATGGACAAGAAGTTGGCAGGGACACTCATACAGACATATGAAGCACTGTTCTCAGTCCTGCAGATAGCCATTTAATGCTCGTATGTGGTGCACCCACTTCTGGAGTGGTGCAGGGACATTGGAGACCTCTCCAGGCAATTCTTTATCTTAACAAGACATACACAAGATGGCAGGCCTAGTCAAAATTGTGGTGGCCAAGCTCATTGATGTCTGTGATGATGCTTTAAAGCTCGCAGCTAGGGGTGTCATGGCCAATGTTATCACCAGGAGAACACTCTGGCTAAAGCAGTGGAATGCAGACACCCAGTCCAAGAAATTGTTGCTGCAGGCACTATATGATAACAAGCTTCTATTTGGAGACACCCTGCTGAAAGCATTAAGGACTCGGTTGAGATACTTACTGAAAATAAAGCAAAAATTGGAGAGGAGTAGTTTCCGCCAACTCAGACCTTTTGGCAACAGCCAGTGGTATTGTAGTAGACATATTTTTTGTGGCCAAAGAGCATCTGAAGTGAAACCCTATTTCAAGAACCAGTCCAGAGGGAGTGGTAACTGTAACAGAGACAGAGGTAGCTACAGCATGATATGAAATCCTCCAAAATACTCTGAAGATATGTTGACTCTCCCCTGTGCCACATAGGAGGAAGGCTAAGCATCTTTGTTGGGACTTGGGCAAAGATATGCCAAGACCAATAGGTTGAGGACGTTGGTCAGACAAGATACTTCACAGAATTCACTGCATCTCTCCTTCCAGGTTTCTAGGTCCCCCAAACATCCAGATCACTGGTTCAGATGTAAAGAGTTGAGTCGACCATCTCTCACCTTCAGGAAATAGGGGTCATTTAACCTGTACCTGTGTGAGAATGTGGTTCTGGAATTTATTCAACATGCTTCACAGTGCCCAAAAGATCGAGTGGGGGGGCACTAGCCGCTTCTACATCTCAAGTACTTGTACCAGTTTGTCAAGTACCAGATATTCTAAATGGAGTCTCTAGCTTGGATTGTGAGGGAGGTCTTCTAGGAAGACTTCCCGGGTTCTACATGCCTATAGGATATGTATCCACATTCCTGTCCAACCTCAACATGTTAAATTCCTACGAGTCACATTTCATGGCCAACACAACCAGCATATGGCCCTCCACTTCTGATTGGCATTGGCAGCCAGAGTCTTCACAGAGGTGTTGGCCCTTCTCATGGCACATCTCTGGAAACAGAGCAAATATCTCTTCCACAACATGGACAAGATTCTGACCTGGGCATCTTCCATGGAGAAAGCACAAATGGCAATAGCTCTCACCTTGGAAAATTTCCAGAAGTTTGGCTGGGTCATCAACTAGAGGTAGATCTCTCTGACTCCTTCCAAGGCCTTGGCTCTTTGGGGGGTTCATTTTGACATGATCAAAGACCAGTGTCCTTGATGGCAGACAGACATCTCTGACTTTGGGAACAGTTTAATGTATTCTTCAGGAAGCCACAAGTGTCAGCTCAGGACATCACAGAAATGCTGGGTACCTTAATCTCCAATGTCCAGGTGTCTAGTCAAGGGTAGCCTGTGATGTGGGCTACCGCAATTGAGCAACCTGCAAAAGAGAGACTCAATTGTGGTGCCTGTCACAGGGGCTACCAACGAGGGAGAGCTACCGGATGAGGGGGTGGGCGATCTGTAGTGACAGTAAGTTGCTACATGTACACGTGCATGGGGGGTGGGAATGAGCACGCACGGCAGTGCGTGGGAAGGGATGTGAGGGGTGGTGCTGTGGTAGGCTGCTGAGCTGAACCACTAGTGTAGTGGGTCGGCTCGCGGCTTGGGTGGTTAGGATGCTAGGTTCGGATCCAGGTGCGAGTTTGGTTTTGCTGTCCGGACCGCATTTAAGTTTTATATCCCCCGACATGCACCCGCATAAACATAAAAATACAAGTCCCCAGCACTGTTTTGTTGTGTGCGGGGAATCAGAGTGCAAAATTGATTTTCAGTGCTCTGACTTTGCCGTAACAGCGATCACCCTTTGGCGGTCGCTGTTATCGCATAGAACCCCAGTCAAACCAGAAAATCCATGGGAAATGGGTCCCTCTTTACAAATTTGGTGCTGCCTCTCCCAGTGTGATTGAAATGCAAAGCCAGTTTTCTGTATCAGAATGGGGGTGGGGGTACAATATACACACTGCAGACAGTACTTCAGATTTATAGAAAATGTTCCTTTATTTTTTGTTGGCCCACAACCTCAATGTTTCACCTTCAAAGTAGGCTTCATCAGGAAATGCCTGTATACATGTAATGAATATATAAATATACACATAAATACACTATCCACATTAAATATTACAAAAATATATATAAAAAACAATGTTTTGTCTCTGACAACCAATGGTACTCACTTCATGTGATGTATGCTCTATCTACCATTTAACCTCTATTATTAATTATCCAGGTTTCTTCACCTCATAACATGACTAAATATATTACATAAACATACTACATCATCATAACATGCAACAACTAGCTTTCCTTTAAGACTAAATACTAATATGGCTCCATAAAACTAATTCTGTACCCAAAAAAGACTTTAGCTAGCCGCCAAGTGCAACATGCCCACACTTTGTGTTTATATGCACATACAATTCAGGAGCAAACTTTGCTTCTTTTTCCTTTTTTAAAACACTCCATTCAGTCATTTCTATAACTGAGTAATAGCCAAAAAAACCCCGAAAACTTCAGTATGTGCCTGCTATGCATCAGAAACTGTCTCTATTTTTCTAGACACAGCACTAATGCTTTACGCTACAATGCTATATATGGTGCACTTGTAACCCATATGTCCATTTTTGTAACATGGATATACATATGTGTATCTACGGGTTCAGGGAAGGATGAGGTTACCTGGCACAAGAGACCTAGGTTTGACTACTCTGCACAGGGGCACCCAAGTAAATCCAACTACAGGAAGCAATAACTGTAATGTCCAGAACCAGAATTGGGATTTTTAAGTGTGGCTTTATTTATTAACTCACTGAACATAAACAAAGCTCTGTATGGTCCCCCCAAAGGGCTACGTAACTGTAATGCAGATTAGAGGTTAAACAAAGCTGTCCATTTGAGGAATGAACACTACAACAGTTGTTTGGCTTTGGACCCACCAGGCACTCAGCCCGGACTTTGCATGCGCATTGGATACACAGCCCGACTGGCCCGGCTCCCCTGCCGGCCACTCGACTGACGGTCCACTTGGCGAATGAACCAAAACTCTACTTGGAAAAGCATCCCATCAAACAAGGAAGCTCCCAAACTGTGGCTCCCCACACCACTTGAAGTCTGCGACTCCTAGAGAGATTTTATTTTTGTACTTCCAAATCGAAAACTCCCATCCAACAAGGAGACTCCCATCCAACAAGGAGCAATGTTCCCATCCTGTGGCTCCCCACACCACTTAGAGTCTGCAACTCCTAGAGAGATTTTCAAGTTGCGACCCACATCTGGGTACCCACCCCATCACTGACCAAGCGCATGAGGCAAGTAGCAAAAACACAGATGAAATCCGTAGAGGTGGACCTGGTTACTAAAGATGGGGGGTTTTCCCACCTCCAGCTCCCACAGCCCATACCCGGCCATTTCTCTGGACACACAGAACTTTAGACTTTAAAATGTAGATTAACGGTGGATGACCTGAAGCACCCCCTCTACAATGAACTTTAACACTTTAAACAGATGACTGCTCTATTTGTTTGTCCTAGTTGACATAGTTCTCCCAAATAGCAGTCCCCAATACTTGAAATACAACTGAAGAAAAAAAGTTGTTTGCCCCTTCCAATGGGGCCAAACACTCGCCCATTCGTTGCAGGTGCCCCACAGGTGAAGAACTGTAACCTTTGCTGTTATACATGAACAGACTGAACTTAAATTAAAAAACAGGCATCTTTCTTCCCAAGGTGGGAGAAGGGGATTGCCCCTGGAACCCACAAAGAACTTTTCCTCACCCCCCCCAGAGGGAGGAGGGGGGTAAACAGACAACTACTGGTGTCCTTCTTGTTTGCTTAAGGACAAACTCAAGACTGACTCTGAATTCCCAAGATTCTAAACTTACTCTGAGCTGAAGATTCCAAATGTGGCTCATGCAACTGCGACAATTCTACTATGATGTCATCCCTCTAGTCTCAGCTGTGACTGAGGACAGAGTGAGACAGTGTGAAACCCATTTAACTGGAGTTTCACAAGCTGCCTTCCCTGCCTACCACTAGGTCTTACTGGGATTCTAGTAACCCCGGGTAACAAAGGGGTTACACGCTTTCTTTTTGTACCTTTACATTTAACAGAGGACCATATCCACTTTTACATTTTTATGTTTGCTTGTACGCATGTGCAAGAAACATAGTGCCACCATACGAATTTTTGTAGGTGTGGCACTCCCGCTTCCAATGCCCTGATCATTTTTGCAGGCACAGCAGCAGGGCACCAATGAATGTCTGAGCTGTCTATGACAGCAGTGACATACAGTTGAAAGAGAAAGACCGCTACAATCATCAGTGGTAACGTGTAGGCAATTTGCATACTGCTGTGTGTCAGCATTATGCAAATTACCTGCATGTCACTACCTTAGCAGTCGTTCTCTTTCAGCTGTACACCACATCTCCCAGCATGATGCGCTTCCCCCATTTGTTGTGTGCTGAGGGGGTGCCCAATCCCCCTCAGCACATGCACACACCCCCAAGCACACTGTATGTCTGACGGGGTGCCCAATCCCCAGTGGCTACAGTACCCCTTCAAAAAGCAAACTTCAAGGTGCCACACTGGGAGCCCACCCCAGCGTGGCAAAAGCCCTGTATCATTATGTGCTCCCCCACACACTGTATGGCCAACGGGGGTGTCCAATCCCTGGTTGGCTCCACTGCCCCCAAACAAACTTCCAGGTGCCATGCTGGGAGCCCACCCCAGCATGGCAAAAGTCCCACATGTTTTTTTTGTATACCCTGTAACAAAAGAAAATGGTCCATCATTGACTCTCTTGCACCTCAACCTACCCCCACCCTCTGCACACCCCACCTCTCCACACCCCCTCACCCCATACTTACCTCTGGAGCCCAGTGTGATGATCTTTGGTGGACCGGGAACACGTCTGCACTCTTCAAAGCTGACCACAAACTGAAGAAATGCCAGTAAGCTGTATAATGGCATAAATAGGGTTTTTTCAACTTTGGTTCATATATCAGTCATTCTTTTGAATTTTTGCACCAGATTTTCAACATGGGGTTCTTTAGACCCCATCTCATGAATTCAGTCACTGTCATCTGGTTATGCAGTCCCAAAAGGTGATTTCACGGTCACTGTGTGGAACCACCTTTCGGGACCGATTACCGAAAAGACAATGTCACAGTTCATGAGGTAGGCCCCCAAAAACCCTGTGTTAAAAATGTGGTGAAAAAATTCCCCAAAATGACTGTTTTACGAGCATGCGTTGTGCAGTTCTTACACAGACTCGTAACTTCGAGAATTTTTTATATTTTCACACCAGATTTTCAACATTGCCAATTTAACACATTTCCTTATGAACAGTACAGCTGTCATTGTTCACATCTCGTACAAAATGTGTTTTCGCACATGGTGTGCGAAATTAATGTTCAGGACAGATTAAGAAAATACCAGTGACACTTTTTACGGGCAGAGGTGTTAAAATGGCTATGTTGAAAATTTGATGACAAAAGTCCATAAAATGACTGTGTTACTAGTGTGCATTGTACAGTTTCTACGCACCCTCTTAAGTTCACGAATTTGTAATATTTTCAGTCCAGATTTTCAACATAGGCATTTTTCCCCACCTCCTTATGAACAGTACAGCTGTCATTTTTCACACTCTGGCCAAAATGTGTTTTCACACTTCCGGTGCAGAATAGTGCAATCACTATGGGAAATCAGTGTTCAGGACACATTAAGAAAATCACAGTGACACTGTTCATGAGCGGAGGTCCCAAAATACCTGTGTTGAAAATCTGCTGTAAAAAATCCCCAAACTAATTACATTACAGGTGTGCGTTGCACAGTTTCTATGCACACTCGTGCCTTCACCAGTTTTTTTATATTTTCACTCCAGATTTTCAACATTGCCATTTTTTGCACCTCCTCATGAACAGTACAGCTGTCAGTTTTACATCCTGTTTGAAATGTGTTTTCACACCTGTGGCTTAAATGGCGCCCAGTCACTGTCGAAATCACCTTCGGCTAATGAACAGTAGTGTCACTGTTCATGCGGCTGGGTCACAAAAAGCCCATGTTGAAAACCTGGAGTAAAAATACCAAGAAATGCCCAGGGTGTTAGGGTTTTCGACCATAACGCCCTACCCTGTAGGGACTGACAGGTGTCGGGGTGTGACCTGGGATTGTCGACAGTAATGCTAATGCCATTCTACCACCATCCCGACCATGTAGCCAGTGACAGGCATCGATGTGTATCTTTGACCCTTTGACCCCAGAGTTCATGCCATTCTCCTATATTGCACCCATTTCAGCATGTTTCCTTCTGGAATGAGGTGAATTTAAAGCCCAAACACCCCAAGGCACACCTCGACACTTGTCAGTGTCTGCAAGATAGGGTGATGTGAAATGTCGTGAACGTCATGGGCGATGGCCCAAAGCCACACCCCAATGCCTGTCCATCTCTGCAGGGTGCGGGTGGAGTTGGCGTCAGTTCAGTACTTCACTGCCATTCCGGTACTGCATCTGTCTAACTCCTGCATTTCCACTGCTAATGCCAGCAAGCAAACATTCGGCATTGACAAATGCTTATTTTGTTTTGAGACTTTCATGCAGCTTTCAGGCTCCTCTATGAGGTTGCTCAATGTACAGACCTGCCAGAAAAAAACATGCATCAGCATTTGTCCCTCCTTACTGAATCAAAGTTATGGCAGTATTTATAAAGCAGATGCTTACTGTTCCATTTTATTTTATTTTACTAAGGGAACATTTCATCCCCATTTCAGCACCATTTTTCTAAGTTAACTATTTCACAGAATCATTTTAAGCGGCTCCAAATGTAAACGAAAAGCCGCTGATAGGCTGTTCTAAAAGATGGAGCTCTGCTTTTACCAGCAACTTTCAGTAGTTCCATATTGAAATATTATAGCCCATGGTTTCTAATTTATACCAAATTTCCCCTCTCCTAGTTCTTATTTTATAATCAAACAGACATTTTTCTTACCAGGTCTGACTCACTCAGGATGCTACTCTTAACCGCACGTGCTTTTTTTGAAAGAGTGGAATCACTACGTTTTATGTGCTTGACCGGCACTGTAGATATAACATCATACGCATGCACATCTCCCCAAGTTCTTAGTAATCACTGTGCTAATTACATTTTCTTAAAGCAACCTGTGTACCTTTTCAGGCTGCACCTGCTGGCATGTTTATATTGTTACTAGATCAAAACAAAACAAACAGGCTTGCTACAGGTGTCTAGCTACTTGTCACATCCTTTTCACATATCAATCAGCCATTTCTCTAACTTTCTCTGTCCCCTCAAAATGAACCCTGAAAAGACAGAGACGAAGAGCAGAGATACTGACACCATAAAATACACTCAAATAATAATTGTCTGATCTTACGTTTAGGCGTTTAGAGTTATACATTTGTCTCCTTTAGTTTTATTTTATTTATTTATTTATTTCAATCTAGGATTACAACACCTTTGAGCCAAGGCTCTTTTACAAAGGTTCCATGTCAGCATGTGCAACAGTCATTATTTTTAGTTACAAACATATAGTCATTGACTTACAGACATGTAATAACCAGTACAAAGACTTGAGCTACAAGCAAGACAAGGGAAGGGGGTGGGTGGGGAAGTGAGGGTAGGAGATCAAGGTGGGGTGGGAGGTGCAAGGGGTAAGGGGAGTATGGGAGGTGGTTGGGGGCAGGGACAGGAGTGGAGATACGGGGGGGAGGTGGGTGAGGGTGGGAGACAGTGCAGCCAGGGAGCCTTGTTGAGGGAATATGACAGGTAAGGTGCACGGGGTGCAAAGACTGATTGTAAGTGCTGGGTGCTGGGGCATGTGCAGCTGGAATGGTGGAAATGTTAAGATGGGAAATCACAGGATAAAAGCAGTGAGAGGCGCAGCTTGGACTTGAATATGTTGAGTGTTGCAGCAGTTGCTATGTCGCTGCCAAGAGATTTGAGACAGTTGGATGCCCAATAGGTGAATGATCTTTGTCCTTGGGTTGTGCGACATTGTGGGATATGTAGTAGATGGGAATTGGAGCTCCTTGTACTGACATTCTTATGTCTAGGCTTAAGGAGGGCACAGACACCAGGTGGGGCAAGCCCCATTACAATTTTCTTGGCTGGGATGCAGGTTTGGTATTTTATGTGTTTGTCCAGTTGAAGCCATCCAGAATGGGAATAAAGGTCACATGTGTAGGTACGGCGATGTGAGCCAGTGATAAGATGACAGGCCTTATTCAGGGAGGTCACGATTCATTTGAGAGCAGTGGTAGTTGCAGACCTATATATGATAAGACCATAGTCTATGATGCTGACTGATGGAGCTTTGGGCAACTACTGACAGTGCTTCTAGGTTAGGTGTTTCCTGTGCCGGAATAATATGCCTAACCTCGCACTGGCAGACTTTGCAACATTGCTGATATGGACAGCATATGAGAGGTGGAGATCAAGGGTGATGCCGAGGTACTTGAACGATTGTGTTTGCTCTAGGATGGCTCCTTGTTTGGTTGCAATGGAGAGGTGGAGTTGTTTGTTTTTGTTGTGGGGCTGCAGAAGACCATAGGCTTGTTTTTTTTTTCTGATTGAGAAGCAGTTTATGATTTAGGAACCAGGATTCGATGGAGGAGAAGGCCTGCTGAAGTTGATTTTGTAATTTGATTGGATCAGGGTTTGAGATGAGGATAACAGCATCGTCGGCATAAGGAATTATTTGTTCTGGGCAGCTGTCCGGTACTGAGTTTAAGAATAGGCTGAAGAGGAGGGGTCCCAGAATGGTACCCTGGGGGACTCCTGAGCGGACTGGTCTAGGGTCCGAGAGTGTATCAGTGATTCTTACTGTTTGGGACCGTTCTTCAAGGTAGCTCTTAAACCAGCCAAAGGAGTCAGTTGACAGCCCAGTGTTCTGAAGCTGGATAAGCAGGAGGAGGTGATTGATGGTGTCGAAGGCTTTAGTTAAGTCAATGTAGATTGAGCCTAGTAGTTCACCAGAGTCAAGTGTGTTGTGGATTGCGCCGGTGAACTCAAGTAGGGCTGTGGAGGTGCTGTGACCTTTGCAGAACCTGTGTTGTTGCTTGCACAGAATCCGAGATGATGCGTTCTAGTGCCTTGGAGAGTGGGGGTAGTAGGGAGATAGGTCTGTAGTTATCGTGGGCAGTTTTGTCACCACTTTTATGGGTTGGGGTGACAGTGGCAGATTTCCATCTGTCCAGGAACTGGCTAAGACTGAGGGAGAGGTTGAAAATTCTGGTCAGAGGACTAATCCCTTCATCAAGTGTGAGAGACAGGATTTTGAGATTGAGGGAGTCATTACTGAATCTTGATTTACCAAGGGCTTTGATAACATATTTGCATACTTGGTGAGCCTTGACTGCTTTGAAGTAGAAGCAGGGGGAGCTGGTGGGAGTAGTGTTCATTGCGGACAGAGGGGCTTCTCCATCTTTGAAGTAGTCCTGGGGTAGGACAGCGCTGAGGTCGGTAAAGGGTTTGTTAAAGGTATACGCAATGGTTTTTGGGTTGAGGGTAGTGGTTCCGTTGATGTTGAGTATTGATAGGGGGGTTTGTGTGGATTCCTGGTGAGTTCCTTTATGTTCTTCCAGAATTCCTGACCATTGCCCCAGGAGTTTGTGAGGGCATGCTTATAGTAGGTGGACTTCATTTGCGGGATGGTTTTGGTGCAGTCATTGCAGGCACATTTGTTGTTTTGGATGTCATTTTGCCTTCCAGAGTTTCTGGCCAGCTCCCATAGGTGGTCTCTTGTTTTTAGCATCCTGGGGAGGTCACCTGTGAGCCAAGGGTTTACTGAGTGATTTGACTTTGCGTTTCTTAATAGGAGCATACGTGTCACAGGCCACAGTGAAGATGTTTATGAAGTGGTCAAGGGCAGTGTTTACGTTGGTTGCATTGAAGATGGGGGACCAGTCTTGATGGAGGAGGTGGGATTTGAGTCGAGGAAGGTGACCACTGGGTAGAACTCTGCTGGTGATAGGTTTGGGTGGTTGTTTGATGAATTTATTTGACCAGGTGAGTGGTCGCTGAGAGAGTCAGGGAGGATATTAGTGTTAGATATCCACGATGGGTGACTGGTAAGGATCCAGTCCAAGAGTGTGCTGGTGCCAGTCCTGTAACTTTTCCTGGTTGGTGAGTCAACCATTTGTGTGAGGTTCACATCAGCAACAGTATCCCTGTGTGCACCAGCATCAGCCGCAGGCCAGTTGATGTTGAAGTCGCCTAGGAGGATGGATTTTTTGTCCGGTGGGAGTGACTTTACAAAGTCAAGAACAGCTGTTAGACCAGTTCCCTGTTCTTTGGGAGGGATGTAAATGGTGGCAACAGTGAGGGTTTTGTTTTGGACTCCAAAGAGGATTCTCACTGGCAGTATCTGAGCAGTTGTGGGTTGGAGTGAGGTAATGATGTAGTACCCCTATATGTAGTCTTTTAGGTAGAAAGCGCAGCTCCCACCTCTTTTGGGGAGGCGATCCAGCCTAAAGATGTTGCAGCCAGGAAGGCTGATTGCATGGTCTGGTACTGATGGCGTGAGCCAGGTTTCGACAACTGCCAGCATGTCAGGGCAGTGTTGGCTGGTGAAGGTCTGTAGGGCATCCATTTTAGGAAGGAGGCTGCAGCTGTTGATTGATATGAATGAGAGGGCACCCGAAGACTTGCTCAGATTAGTGGCTTTAGAGCATAATGGGCCAGGGTTTGGGTGCACGTGGCCTGACAGCATTAGGAGGAGGAGGACTAGCCTTTAGGAGCTGCGGCGTATTTCTTTAAGGAAATGCTTTCACCTGCTAGCATCTCGGGAAATTGCCAAGCATCGACGATAGTGGGTGAGGGTAAACGTAGATAGGGAGGACCATAGTGGAGGGCTAGGACCAGTGTGGTTGTAGGACAGTTTCATGGCAGTAGGATGGACCCTGGGCAAGGGGCAGTGACCAGTGTGCAGTGTGCCTATGTGGAGAAAGGATGTAGAAATGTGGAAGCTGTGGGGGAGGGAGGGAAAGCAGGCTTTTGGGGCATACAGTAGGGGAGGAAGACAGGCAAGAAGAAATGAAATAGGGGGTAGAGAACGGTGGAGGCGCATGATTAATGTAGGATTCGGGGTAGGTAGAAGGAGGGGGGTTAAGACAGGCTGGCGGGGCTAGGAGAAGGGGGCGGAAGAGCAGTAGCTGGATCAGTGGGAAGTGAGTATACAGCCAGGAAGGCCACGCAGCCAGGGAGTGGGAAGTGGTGAGTAAAAGATTGGGGGAGTCCCAAAATGGGTACCCAATGGAGCACGAGTGGAGGGTGGAGCTACCAGGGGGCGTGGAGGAAGGTCTATAAAGTTAAGGTCGGAGGTGGGGCAGGTGTAAAATTTTGTCTGTTTGCCATAGAAATGAATGGGCACAGCAGCCCCGAGCACAGCAAAGTTTCAGCTGGCTCAAGAGCCAATCCCTGAGCAGGAGACAAGAGAGCATCCAATCAGGGTGCGGTACAGATATCGTGGGGCCAATGGCGTGGCTGTCAGCAGTCGCATGGTTTAGGGAAGTCTTACCCTGTATATAGAAACATAGACTTTGACAGCAGATAAGGATCACTTGGCCCACCCAGTCTGCCCATTTCCCTACCTACTGGATAAGCTGCAGATTCTAGTTAACCAACAGCCTACTTCCTGCCACCCCCCACTACAATTGCCTTGTGTCTGTCCCATGCATGTTTGAATTCCTCCACTGTTTTAGCCCCAACAACCTCCCCAGGAAGGCAGTTCCACGCATCCACCACTCTCTCCGTGAAAAAAGATTTCCTCACATTACCCCTGAGCTGTCCCCCCTCTATCTTTAAATTGTGTCCCTTGGTCTTACACATCTCTTTTTCTGAAAGATGCTACCCTCCTGGACTTTGTTGATTCCCTTGAGGTACTTGAACATTTCTATCATGTTCCCCCGTCCCTCCTTTCATCAAGGGTATACATATTAAGCTCTCTCAGTCTCTCTTCATATGATTTCTTTTTTTTTATTAAACCAGTTTTATTAGTTTAACAATAAGTAAGACAATACCAAACAATCACATAGATGTCAAATACAAAGTACATTAACTCAATAGTCAAAACAACAAGCTCTTTCCCACCCTCCCTCTCAGACTACACACTTTATTTACAATTAGTTCACTACTCCTGGGGCAGATTCAGTCATCAAGGCTTCCAGGCTATCAGGAGAGTCTCAAGGGTACTCCAGAGGGATGAGTAGGCCTTAACTCTGCCTTGCATGGAAGCTATGTGCCTTTCCAATTGCAATGCCAGGATGCTCTCTCTGTACCACTCCATCATGGTGGGAAGCTTATCTTCTGCCCAGTGTCTCATGATTATCAATTTAGCTATTGCAGAGATAAGCGTCATATGTGCACTCTTAACTTTGGTAACGCCATCTGGGAAATAGTTTATCAGACAAATTTCAGGGGTAAACAGGGCTTCTAAGCCAAGGATAGGGTCTAAAATATTATTAATAGACTGCCAAAAGGCCTGTACATGGGGACATAACCACAAAATGTGAAATAGTGTACCATTGTCCTTCTTACATTTACCACACAGTGGCGCATCTAATGTCCCGTACTTATACAATTGAACTGGCGTGAGGTAAATGTTATGCATAATATTGAAATGGACTAATCTGAGCCTATCTTGTTTTATGAATTTGTACATTGATAGCCAAAGCTTCCTCCATAGATCAAGGTCCTCAGGGATACTTAGCTCCCTTGTCCAGTAATAACAGATCCCCGATGGTAATCTAGAGTCCCAAGCCTGAAGGGTTTTATACAAATTAGAAACTAAATGTGGCTGGGAAGTTACCTGTAAGAGTTTAGTTAATTCTCTTTCTCCGGGGTCTGCCAACGGGACATGGGAAAAGAAGGAAGTTAGGGCCTTACTAACTTGAAGGTATTTAAATACTTCTTTACCTGAAACTCCAATGGAGTCTTGTAGTTGTTCGAAGGGAAGTGGCTTCCCATTTGACCAAATATCTGAAACTTTGGAGCGATTTAACTGAGGCCAGTAAGTGAGGGATATTGATGCACCACCGATCTTAAAATGCGGGTTACCGGTGATAGGCTGATCAGATGATTGATACCACTTCACTGTAAGATATTTTTGGATCTGGTGAGAGGACTTTAGTGACCACCCCATGGGGTTGCTTCTAAGGGGCTTAGGGATATGAGATGGAGAGACGTATAGGAGAGCCCTTAGCAAGCATTTAACCCGGGCTGCCAAGTATTGTTCTATATCAAGCCACAAAGGGAGATATTCTGAGTGCCCAATCTCTTTATGCCAATAGGCCAGCTTACTCATGTGTTGTGCTATGTAATAAATGAAAAAGGACGGGACCGACAGGCCTCCTCTGGTTTTCGGGGCTGTCAATTTAAGATAGGATCTGCGAATACCTTTTTTATTCCATGAAAAGAAATTCACTGCACTTTGTAGCTTGGAAAACCATACTTTCGGTAGGTAAGTACCCAGCATACCCAATGGATATAGTATCCTCGGTACAACATTCATTTTAACTATGCTTGGCCTTCCCCATAGGGAAAAAGGAAGTAAGTGCCATCTCTCCATGTCCCCAACTATCGTTTTAACTAAATTACCAAGGTTATCTTTTATTATGGTACTAGGTTCCTTAAAAACTTTTATTCCCAGGTATGCGACAGATTTAGCTTCCCAAGAGAGGCTGAGAGGAAGGAGTTCGGCCTTATTTACCCTACAATTTAGAAGAAGGACCTTAGTTTTGGCCCGATTTAGTTTATAAAATGAAATTTTAGAAAATTCCTCAATCTCAGCTAGAATGGCTGGAATTGAGAGACCTGGCCTCTCAACATGCAATAAGATGTCATCTGCATACACTGAAAAGGCATACTTAGCATTTCCTATTTGAATCCCCTTTATGTTAGTATTACCTGCCAGTCTGCAGAGCAATAGCTCTAGATATAGATTAAACAGCAGGGGGGACAAGGGACATCCTTGCCTTGTACCCCGAGCCAGTTTGAAGGAGGGAGACAGTATTCAGTTGCATTTAACTCTAGCTGAAGGAAAAGAATATAAAAGTTGTATCCATCTCTGAAATTCTTTAGGCAGGCCAAATGAGGTCAGGGTGGCAAATAGGAAATCCCACGAGACTCTATCAAATGCCTTTTCGGCATCTAACGAAACCAGCACCATTGGTGTGCTAGAGTCCCTAGCAATGGTGATAAGGTGTAATAACTTTCTCATATGATCTTGAGATGACCTACCCGCCATAAATCCAACCTGCTCACAGCCTACAAGCTTACCCATAACTTTGGAGAGCCTATTTGCTAGAACTTTGGCCAGAATTTTAACATCTGTATTTAATAAGGAGATGGGACAGTAACTACCAAGGTTAAGTGGGTCTTTCCCTTGCTTTAGAACTAGAGATATCACAGCTTCCTGAAAACTGGGGTCTGATATCCCATTGTCATACCAATACGTGAATACATCCTTTAAAATTGGTGTTATGACAGATTGACAGACCTTATAAAAGTTACTTGATAGTCCATCCGGCCCAGGGGATTTGTCTGGGGGCATCTGCTGAACAGCCTGCTGAATTTCCACTAAGGATATTGGGGCACCTAAGAAGGCCGCATCCGCATCCATAACCTTAGGCAAATTCACAGAACTGAGGTAGGAGTTTATATCAGCTTCAGTGGGCCGCAGGGCTGGGTCTACTGTGTATAATTCTTGAAAATAAGAACCAAACGCTTTCGCAATTTCTTGAGGGTCAGTACAAACTTGTCCCTTTCTCCCCATGTAGATTCCTGTAATACATTGTGAGGACTCTAGTTGACGGATACGCATTGCAAGCAACTTGCTTGCCCTCTCCCCTGTCTCCAAATATTTAAATTTGGTTCTCAGAAGGGCTAGCTCGGCTCTTTGAGATACTAATCCTGCATACTGGGCCTCCAACTGGTAGATCCTGGCCCACATCACTGCCGAAGAGGAGCGGGACAAACTATACTCCAAGTTTTTAATAGATACTAAAAGGGCGTCCATCTGAGCCCTTTGGTGTTGAACCCTTGGAAGCCATTTTTATGAATTCACCCCTTAAGGAGCATTTTAAAGCTGCCCAAATTAAATCATATTTAGCCACTGAACCATGATTGCTGTTAAGAAAAAAGGTAATAAAGTCCAAGATGTGCCCCAAAGAAGCTTCTTCTCGCAATAGCTGGCTATTCAGTCGCCATTGAGGGGAGCGTTTACTCCCGGCCCCTAGCCAAAATTCCATGCTGACAGGCGCATGATCAGATAAAACTCTGGCTGATATATCTGCCTGCATGACCCCGGACATTGCAAAAGAACTTATAAGTATATAATCAATTCACGAATATGTTCTGTGTGCCGTAGAAAAAAAGGTATATTGTCATTCTGATGGATTAAGGACCCTCCAAACATCGACCAGCGCCGCACTATTAACAAGGTCCTTCATTGCTCGCTGTGCTGGGGATAGGCCTCTTCTCTCACGATCAGATCTATCCAGTTCTGTTTGGAGCACTAAGTTCCAATCCCTGCCTAATATGGTAAGCTTTGGTGGGTTAGTCAACACTATATTTAGCAATTGCACAAAAAAGGTGGGGGAGTCATTATTTGGACCATATATCGAGCCAACGAGGACCGGGCGAGATTCTAACAAGCCATGCACTATTATATATCGGCCCCCCGGGTCCCAAATCTCCTGAACCGATTTAAAAGGGACATTCTTTGTCATAAGTATTGCTACCCCCTCCCTTATTCGTGGATACCCCTGCCCCAAAAACTTGTCCCACCCATGATCTTTTGAAAAGGAGGATATCCTCTCTCTTCAAATGCGTTTCTTGTAGAAAGGCTACTTGTGCTCGCAGTTGTAGTAGGTGCCTCAAAATAATTTGCCTTTTGACCCTATCCTTGGCTCCTTTGACGTTCCAACTTATAAAGCGGTATTGATTACTCATACCTTAAGATGATAATGCAAAAATGAAGGTAAATCTAGCTACTACCTGAAGAGTACAGAGTAATTCCAGCTGGAAAGCCCAGGCACATTCTGGCTTAACTCTGAACTCCGAATACTGATAGTGTGTAGTCTTATACCCCCACCAATAGAAACCCCATCGATCTCCCCGTAACTATCAAATCTATAACCTACAGGTCCAAACTTAAAAAAAACAACCCCAGTTCAAATTAACTGCACTCCAAACCTTAAAATGCCACATGATTAACACAAAAACAATCCAAACCCAGCAGTCTTGCCCCCGGACCCCCCCCCCGATTGTCTGTTTATGCATGTACCCAAGAAAGAGTAGTAATTAAATACTGTATATAACAATTCTGTGCTCATCTCTATCTCCTGTATAGCTTCTAAGCCCTTTTAATATCAATACCAGGAACTAGTAACACAACAAAATCACAAGTTTAAGTCTACATTGACCTATTTAAATTGAAGGGCTTAGCGCTAATAGAATCAACATTTGAATATTAACTGTATTTAGACTAACGCTAACCTATCCATCCTAGCACCTTATAATATATGTAATGAGATAGTCATCTTTATGTGCCTATAAACTAGGATATAAGGTCCTGAGCAATACAGAAACATTAAGGCTTTCTCATCAATGATGCTATAGTAAGTTCAGGTCCAACATTACTTGTGCCGAGCATTCAATTATATCATACAGCTACATGCTGTGGAACATAGGCAGCTACTCCATTCTAATTCTATTGGAGAACACAGCTTGAAATCAGGACTTTCTTATATATTATATCGAGCCTCTAGGACATTTTAAGCCCTAATTGCCTTCACAGTCGCTCCCTTCTACCTCAATGGTTACCCACGAGTCTCTTCCAAAGGCAGGAGCTCATATATGTAAACGGGGCTTACCCCCATCTGTGCGCGAAACTACCACACTGTTCTGGGCAGAATAATTAGCGCTGATGTCCCCTTCTTAATGCTAGATATGTGCTCTTAAGGATTCGCGAGTCATATTAACAGTCCATATTGAAGCGCAACTTTTAATTAAATTACCACACCCGCTGTAGCTAAATGAAGGAAAGAAAAAAGGGAAAAAAAAAAGAGGATAAGAAAATTATGCTGGGAGGCATCACTATAAAACAAAACTGTAGACGTAAATTAAACATAAGCCTCCATGTAGCTTCAGTTACTGCAGCTGCCGAAGTATTTCTTTCTGCACTCATGATGGCTTGCAGGTCTCTTCTTAAGGTAGAGTGCCTGTACTTAAGTGCAACGCCTCTTGATAGTTCAGGTGCGAACACAGAATAGTCTCATATGACCTCCAGGGGCTCACAAGGCCAAATAATGTTTCAAGCAATATTTCTCAGGTGTTAACCCCTCCAAAGCGAGTTAAGAAAATGAACTATTAAGCGTATTTTGTAACTATGCCAAACCACCACCTGAAACGTGAGCGCTCTTGCTGATTGAGAGCATGTCACACCGATTTCACTTAAATAGATCTGGAAAGATTCCTTTTAATTCTTGCAGGGCATGCACAGGAGAGTCGAAAGAGATCCATTTGTCTTCATGTTTAATCATCAGGATGGCCGGATATTTGACTCTGAATGGCTTAGAAGCTGCCACTAATTTGGAGACCAGTGGGTGAAATTCTTGTCGCCGTGTTCTCACCGAATGGGGCAAATCCTGCGTAATACGTATTTTTCTGCCCTCCCAGGTCACTTCGCTAATACCTTTAACTTTGGACAGAATATGTTGCTTGTCCAGGAAATTTAACAGTTTGAATATTATTGGTCTGGGGGGCTGACCTGGGGCTGGTAGAGGGCGCAGAGCCCGGTGGCTCTCTCGATTATATACTCTCCTCCACTTGGGGGTGAACCGGCTATTTTATTACAAAATTTTTGCAGAAATGTTATCACCGCATTCCCCTCCTCTTTCTCTGGTATACCAATGATTATTAAATTGTTCCGTCTACTACGCCCCTCTAGATCTTCCAGTTTGTCCTCCAGTTTCTTCATTCTACGTTTCATGTTCACTGTCTCCAAATCGGACTTATCTTGCTTTTTCTCTAGGGAAGTTA
This sequence comes from Neoceratodus forsteri, assembly GCA_016271365.2. Taxonomy (NCBI): domain Eukaryota; kingdom Metazoa; phylum Chordata; order Ceratodontiformes; family Ceratodontidae; genus Neoceratodus; species Neoceratodus forsteri. The sequence goes on from CM057449.1 coordinate 1,747,681,472, forward strand.
TTCTTACTTCAGAGTCACCGACTCTCTTTGCCAACGAGTCCACTGAGCCTTTAATTGTTCGAAGATCCTCCGATATAGCGGCTATGGTGGCCTGAAGCGGCTGCATAATTTCTAAAAACTTATCTTCGGAGAGAGCTGCTACTGCCACAGGCATCTTTGTCAAGAAAGCGGCTTGCTGCTTAGGCCGTTTCGCGGCCTTATCCTTCTCCGGAGTGAACGGTGGAGAATGTCTCGGTGGCGCCTTCTTCATATAGATCTCCATTTGAAAGTCTGTCTTGGCGTCAGAGCAAGATTAACTCAAGCTGTTTGATTGATTTTAAAGTAACAACACATTCACCGATTTATTGCGAAAACAAGGGGTGAAAGGCGAAGCTCCGGGGACCGTGCTCTAGCTCAGGCTGCCATCACGTGACCCCTCTTCATATGATTTCTGATGCAGACCCTGCACCATTTTAGTTGCACTCCTCTGGACTGCTTCCATCCTGTCTATGTCCTTGCGTAGATGAGGTCTCCAAAACTGCACACAGTACTCCAGATGGGGTCTCACCAACTGTCTGTACAGAGGGATAACCACTTCTCTTTTTCTACTTGTGATGCCCCTTCCTATGCATCCCAGTATTCCCCTAGCTCTCCTTACTGACTTCTCACATTGCTTACCCACCTTTAGATCATCTGATATGACTACCCCCAAGTCCCATTCCATTTTTGTTGCTGTTAGTACCCCCCCTGCTATTGTGTACTCTTCACTTGGTTTTTGTTTCCCAGGTGCATTACTTTGCACTTATTTGCATTGAATCTAAGTTGCCATATGTCTGACCATTCCTCCAACCTTGCCAAGTCCCTTCTCATCCTTTCTACACCCCCTTGTGTATATGTATATGTGCTTTTTACTTGTGTGACCACACACTGAACAATGGCCACAGGGTACCATCTCTGGGCTCAGGGCTCCCAATAGTAGCTGCCTGCCTTCTTCTTGTTTTCCCTGAGGGTGATCTGTATGTACCAATTTGTCTTTCAATGTTGGTACTTTCCCCTCTGCTACTAAAGGTGGATGCTTGAAATACATTCTCTCCCATAGGGTGGTCTTGTAACATTGACCAGTGGCTGTGTATAATTTGTCTGATCTCTCTCATCTTGTGGTTCTGTTTAATGCTAAATATAATCCTGGATTCCTGACAACTCTCCTACTTCCCTCTAGAGCTTCTATATGTGTTACTTTCTGTATGTGCCCCTTAGCTTTATTTAAGATCTTTCCACTGTATCCCCTCTGATGAAATCTATTTGTGACTTGACACTGGTCAGACAAGATACTTCACAGAATTTACTGCATCTCTCCTTTCAGGTTTCTAGGGCTCCCAAACATCCAGATCACTGGTTCAGATGTAAACAGTTGAGTCGACCATCTCCACCTTCAGGAAATAGGGGTCATTTAACCTCACCTGTGTGAGAGTGTGGTTCTGGAATTTACTCAACATGCTTCATAGTGCCTGAAAAATTGGGGGCACGACCTCTTCTACATCTCAAGTACCTGAACCAGTTCATCAAATACCAGATATTCTAAATGGAGTCTCTAGCTTGGATTGTGAGGGAGGTCTTCTCGGAAGACTTCCCGGGTTCTACATACCTATAGGATGTGTATCTACACATTCCTGTCTGACCTCGACATGTTAAATTCCTATGAGTCACATTTGATGGCCAACACAACCAGCATATGACCCTCCCCTTCAGATTGGTATTGGCAGCCAGAGTCTTCACAGAGAGAGATGTTTGCCCTTCTCATGGCATATCTCTGGAAACAGAGCAATTATCTGTTCCACAACATGGACAACATTCTGATCTGGGCACCTTCCCTGGAGAAAGCACAAGTGGCAATAGCTCTCACCTTGGAAATTTTCCAGAAGTTTGGCTGGGTCATCAACTAGTGGAAGATCTCTCTGACTCCTTCCAAAGCCTTGGCTCTTTGGGGGGTTCATTTTGACATGATCAAAGACCAGTGTCCTTGATGGTAGACAGACATTTCTGACTCTGGGACCAGTTGAATGCATTCATCGGGAAGCCACGAGTGTCAGCTTAGGACATCACAGAACTGCTGGGAACCTTAATCTCCAGTCTGGACCTTGTGCCTTGGGTGGCTCTACACTCTGACAGCCACAGTCCTTCCTTCTCTCATGATGGATACAGAGGTCTGGGAATCAGCATCTGTCGTGGACCCAACCAGAAGATGTCTGAAGGTCTCTCTGGTGGTAGCTAATTCTGACACATCAACAAACATGTATGCCACTATCCCCAAGGAATTTGATTTGCCTCTTCATGGCTGTGAGCTGGACAGGCTGGGGGAGCCACCTGTTTGAGCATATGGTGGTGGGTCTGTGGTCCCATCTAGAAAAGCAAGCACAATTTAACATGCTGGAACTTAGGGTGGTGGCTCTAGCACTTTGTTTCTTTATCCCTCTAATATGCCACAACTCAGTTCTGGTAGTCAGCAACAACAGAACAGTAATTGCCTACATCAACAAGCAAATGGGCACCCGAAGCAAAACCATTCTCTGCCAAGTAATGAGCATGTTACTATGGGCAAAACACAAGCTACTCTCCATCTCAGTAGTGCATTTACAGGGCACACTGAACTCCACAGTGGACTGGCTGAGCCAGAATACCATGCTACTGAGAGAATGGTCCTTGCATCCTACAGTTTTCCAGAGGGTTACTTAAATGTGGTTCTTTCCAGAATTACATCTATTTGCCTTGAGCCAAAACCTCAAGCTTCCCAGATACTGCATCAAAAGCCACAATGGCAGGGCAACAGCCGTGGATGCCTTCAGCCTGGAGTGGTCCATGGGAACCCTCTGTGCTACTCCTCCCATTCCCATTATTCCCTGGGTGATATGGAAGGTAATTCAGGAAAGGGTCAGGCTCATTGTTATTTCCTCTTATTGGCCCAGAAGATCATGGTTCACATCCCTGATCAGACTCTCAGTGACTCCACACTGGTAGCTTCCCTCTCAGATTGATCTTTTCACTCAAGGTTTGGTCAAGCATCTGAATTTATGCAATTTACATCTGATCATGTAGAACTTGAATGGCGCAGTCTGGAACAGTGTGGGTATTCAGAGAAGGTAGACAAGATGCTTCTTTTTTCATGCTAGATATGTACCAACATGGCGTATCATTACTTATCAAACTGTTATTTGCACTAGGAACAGAACATTGTCAATTTGTATCCACCTTTTCCAAGGTGCTGGGCTTCCTTCACAGAGGCTTAAAATTGGATTTCAGTCCAGCAACTTTTTGGGTTCATGCAGCTGCCCTGGGTGTGCTCTTTTGCCCAGCTCAGTCTCCACTTTTGGGAGCTCATCTTCATGTCACCATATTCTTTCACGTTATTTCCCTTCCGAGACCACCAGTGAAGAAAAGCGTCCCCACTTGGGATCCGCCACTGCTGCTGAATGTTTTATGGCCAAGCCCTTTGAACTCTTGGTTTCAAGTGGCTCACCCTCAATGTGGTCTTTTTGGTGACAATTACTTTCTCTAAATGAGTGGGCGAGCTTGATGCTCTATCCATAGCTGAGCCCTATTTAGTTTGTCATCCAGATAAAGTGGTCCTCTGTCCCTAAAGTCAGTTCAGCTTTCCGCTTGGGCCTAGAACTGGTGTTATCATCTTTCTGCCTGGAGTTGGGGTTCAAAATAGATCGCCAATATCACACTGTGGATGTCTGCAGAGCTGGCAAGTGCTATCTACTCTATCTGTCTCACTACAATCTCCATTCTATGCTCCCTTATTCCCTAACATTTGCACTGTGTTTTACAGTTGTAAATTGTACTGCAGCTACTGAATTTTGAACTTCTAATTGCATAGTGATGTACATTACCTCTCTTTCACTATGCCACTGTCATATGTATACTTTCTCTTGTTACTTACCCCACTGTATATTTTGTACATATTTACTGTGTGCCTCTCTTATTTGCTTTGTTATTGTAAGTTTTAATCAATGTTACCTCTGTAATTGTCCCTTACCCCGGGTCGCACCTGGAAACCAGCCTCGACTTAGTGTGCCTTTCCCAGTCACCATCTTTTAAATAAATAAAATAAATAAATCTTTGCAGATTGAAACCTTATAGACAGATGTCATACCTTTTAGTTTTTCACCAGTCTGGGAAGTGAGGCATGAAAGCCTCTAAACCGACCATTTCCAGGTGGCTTGCAGAGTGTATTAGGAGGCATACAAGGCAGTAGGTCAGGATCCTCTGATGGGAGTGACAGCTAATTCCACTAGAGCAATGGCAACTTTGTGGGCAGAATGCAAAGGCATGTCTCATGTTGACATCTGCAAGATGGCTGTTTAGTCTTCCCCAGACATGTTCATCAGGCATTATGAACTAGACGAGGCCGCATCCTCTGATGGGGCTGTAGGTCATACTATGCTTCAGATTATTCTCTCTTAACTTTCCATCTGCAGGTGAGTTTGGCTCTGTTACTTTTGCCTGTGTATTTATGAGTTTCTGAGTGTATTATTGATCTGCCTACCTATTCCTTGGACTACCCCTATTCACATCCCTCTTGTTATGAGTGACAGATGCACCCTCTCTGCTGGAGAAAGGAATGTCTTACCTTTGATCAATTACTTTTATTCCAGCTGTGCATCTGTCACTCAGTTTCCAATCTCCTGTTTCCTCATATCTCTCTATTTTACCTGAATATAATTGGGGACAGATGTTAGTTTCTCCAGTTAAGTTTTGTTCTGTGGAGGTGGGCTTTGGAAGTCCTCAAACTGGAAACTACTACAGCTGTGTTGGGAGATCATGTGGAATGTTTGGTCTTTCATCTCCTGCCTATCAGCAGCAGAGGGTGGAGCTACCCACTCATTAGGAGACAGAAGCACATGATCCAAGATGGCGGTGACATTGACGAAGTAAGAGGAGGTTCATCTTTTAACTCCTGTCTGTAGCCTTTCTTGCTCTCTCATTCTTGCTCTCTGCTTGGGACACACTCTGAAACTAACAAAATTGCCAGAGGAGGAAAATGCTGAGCCCAACCTTGATAACTCCTCTTTGGACTAGAAAGGAGAAATGAGAGAAAACCCTGAACATATGCTCAAGAAGTTGGCAACATTTGGGAAAACACAGAAGAATGCTAAAAAACATTGGTCAGGTTAAGATGAAGAAAAGCTTCTCAAAGCTAAGTAGCAGCTAACCTTTTTAATTTAGTACTACCTGCCTGTATTATAAGTACATTATTGCTCATTTTTTTCAGATGCTGGACCAGAATGAATCAACTCAAAAATGAAGGTTTAAAGGAAACATTGTATGGTTTGTGTAGTCTGTGTGTAATTATTGCACTGAATAGAAACAGTTAAGGCATCTGCTTGACTTCACCTGGCTTTTTAACAGAGAAAGGACCTGTGTTCTAGGAAAGGATATGATTTGGGTGTGATTTCTTCACTTGGGGGTCTCATTTTCATTTTATTAGTGGCAGTAACTTATATTTTTATATTTCCTTCTGTGAGAAGACGGGGAGGAAATTTAACCAAAAATAAAAAAATAAGAAATAATATAGAAGTGTAAAAAATCTATGCTGGTCACTACTAGGGCTAAGGGCATGTTTTCAGAATTGATAGAAATTTTAAAGCCCTGAAAGACAGTTTACTGTATAGGTAGATAAATCCCCCCCTTCCCCAGCTCCAGTCACCAGTCTCCTGCTTCTATTTTTTTGAAGTAGTGAATTACTTGAGGCCTTAAGGCCTGAAGGCTTATGATCCCCCATATACTTGCATCTGACAACTAGGAGTATGATAAAAAATGTCGATCTGTAAAACATCTCAGAGATTGGAGAGTGGTAAAAACTGTAGAACTGTCAGAAGAGACATTGACAATAGGTGAATAAATTACATTTGGAATTCACCCAGAATTTAAATCAGTCTGGGGAAAGGAAAACAAATAAAAATCCTATGCTGACTAATAAAATTACAAACTATATGCAAAAGTCCCTGACAGAAGATCTTACAAGTACTGAAGGGGAGATAAAAGAAAACAAAAGATGGCTAATAAAGGTGCTAAGCCAAAAACAGAAACAAACAGACAAATAAAAAAAAAGAGATGACAAGGCTGCAGCAGTATCTTTGAATGAAAGTAACAATAACCAAATGGAAGGGAAGGAAGGCCAGATAAATGCATTAATGCAGGAAAAGAAAACAGGCTTTGCCTCAATGAAACATATGTTTGGAGAACTATCAGGGAAGGTTGCTGCAGTTGCTAAACAGATGGAATCTTTAAATGTAAGGATGCCTAAACTAGAAACTAGAGTGAGCAAAATGGAGGATGATTCTGTTCCAATGCACAAGAAAATACAAGAGCACACAAAATAACTAAAAATTTTACAAGAAAGAGTGGAGGAAATAGAAACAAGAGCTTGTAGATGTAAGCTAAAATTGGGAGAGATCCCTGAAAGCCTAGAAGGCATTACCCCTATAGCTTATTTTGAATCTTTGATAACTGAAGCTTTAGGAAGTGACTATCCAACAAATGGAGTAATCCTGGATGAGGCGCACAGAGCCTATAAAAGTAATAATTATGAGCTGGCCAGGTTTCACTGAGGGCTGAGGCACTGGGCACCTTACCTTGTGCTATGCTGGCAACCTGGTTTGGGAACTACCTTGGGTTGTCAGGGTGCTAGCATGGGGGGGTGGGAGCAGGATAGAGTACTGGTTCTCCTCTCCTGGGAGGGAGGATCACCTGTTCGTAGTCCCACCGCCACTGGATGGAGGTCCAGTGGCAGGGGCAGGTGGCAACAGAGTGACTGGTAGGGTAGGGTGTCTCATAGTGCATGATGTGCGCATGCCTCCACATGCACATGCTATGCTGGGATGCAGAGGGATAGGGGAAAAAATGGAAAAAAGCCTACAAACTACATATCTTGTGACCTTCCACAAACAGGTTTTGCAAAAACAAAAAGAATTCAAAAATGCTAAATAATTACTTTGGAAGAATAATATAAAGTTCACTATGCTACCACCAGCAAACCTTAAAGTGACCCTGCTGGGGAGAATGCAAATTTTTACTACGCCATACGAAGCTGAAGCCACTATAAAAAGAGTTTTATCTGAATCTGAAATGAACTTATATGTCCATATTAAAACACCTTACTTTTCTCCAATGAATAAAAAAGAATCAACACAAGCAGAACAGAGTGCTCCACTGGCTCAGAGTTCCTGCCCTAAAAAAACAAAGTTTGTTAATGAGGAAAATCACCCGGCAGAGCATAGGGAAAAAACTAAATGAAGAGCAATGTGATGAAAACCCGCCTGATGAAGGATACTTCCCCCTCCCCAAAAAAAAGGTAAGGGGGTAATAGTTTTAAAAGGGGAAGAAGGGGGAAAAAAACAAAAAGAGGGGGAAGATATGTATAAGCATGTCCTGGGAGGGAGAGGGGAATGTATTTAAAAAAGTCATGATTACTTTATGAGATGACCAGACAGAAGTATAGACAGATTAACTCTGTCTTCATACACTCAGTCAATGGGCACATCCAGTGCCCACTTTTTCATCTTGTGGGTTGGCAACGGAGATTTTTCTCCAGGTGGAGGACTAGTGGGTAGGAGAGGGGGGTGGGGGATGATAGTCATAAAAGCAAAGAAATATATAACAAATGGAAGGGTTCACTAATGGATTTACCACGTATCGAATTTTTAACAAAAAAGATGTTCATAAGATATAAAAAACATGATAACTTGGAACTTTGGCAATAAGATCTATAACATGAATATCAAAAAGTGCCCAGAAAACCTTATTGATCATTATATATATGGCTAGCATGAATCATATTTACTGCTGCAGTGCGCCTCATGAAATGTTTTTTTTTTTGTTGTTAAATGTTTTTTATTTTCAGTGTTAACACAAATCACAGGCAATTACACATGCATATTGATAGGCTGTGCAAGAGGCAATCAGACTATTTAAGTCATTTGAAAGGAACAAGTCAATTATCCAGGAAAAATAGAATACGGAACAGGTTTCTACACTGGGAGTGATCCAACCTCTCAGGCTTCCAACAACTGCCTTGTTACAATAGAGGGTAAAGGAGCATGACCCAGAACTCTACTAATAATACATTTCTATTACACCTAGGTAAACCAATTCATTGGTCCTGAGGGGATGTCTGAGAAATTCAGCAGTTTGTGCGGAGCCTTAGATGGTCTGATGAGTAAACCTTCATTTAACAGGTTCCTTAGGAGGTGCCTGCACTATAAAAGAGATGTGTAGGATAGCAAGGAGGGGGGGGGGAGCAGGAGGGAGGGGGGAAAAAGAGTACACAAAGTATCATGAAAGAGAAATTGGTAATGTGCTGTTACATCCTATATTTTAGTTACCTTCAGGATAAAAAACAATTCAACCTGTCATACGAGTCATGATGTGCTACATCTAGTCTAATCACATAGGTAGACCTTCGAAGGTAGGTATATTAGGGGTGGGCATCCTAAGGGGAGTTAGGCATTCAACCAATCCCTGTTCTCGGTTTCAGAAGAGTAATAAAGGGGGCCCAGAAATTCAGGTATCACATGGGGGTGTTGGCAATAACACGAGACATCCTAGCCATGGAGGCTTGAAAGAACCGGGCTGTGAGGAGTTCCTGAGCAGAAGGGACCTCCGTCGTTCTCCACTAACAGAAGATTAGGTGTTTGGACAGCATACTGAGAATAGCTATCCAGTATTGTTCCTTTCGTGGGGGGGATTGAGGAATCCTCGTATATGCCCAGCAAGAGAACCAGTGGGGATAATGCAAGGGGTTTTTGAAGGATCTGGGAGCCCAGGATGGAGACCTATTGCCAGAGGGGCTTACTCAAGGGACATTCCCAGAGGATATGTAATCAGTCTCCTTTCTGGACTAGACATCTCCAGCATCGGTCATCAGGCAGCAGCTCTGCTTTATAAAGAACTGCAGGGGTTCTATACCAAGAGTAATGTAGGGATTTTTCATTGGATCAGCCATAAAAAATTGCAGTTTCATTCAGCACATTACTGTAGTGTGTACGCTTCATTTTTCCTGCCTCCCCTGTCTGTACAGATCATCCGATCCTGAGACATTACAGCCTAGGTGCCCTCAGCCTGCTCCAACAGCTAATTTCTCTGCTGTATCTACAAGTGTTGCAGGTACAGCAGGAAAATCCAGGGAGGTCGTGAGGCACTCGTAGGGCTGCCCTACCCCCACAGATCGTTTCACCGGACCCATCCCCCACCTAACCAGAGCTTCGGAGGTCGAGAGGGCTGAAACGGGATACCCTTCCCCACGAAATTACTTTTATCCCCTTACCTGGATGGAGCCACGCGGATCCCTGCTACTTTTACTTTAAAAGGTACTTGTGAAGCAAACGCCAGGCTGATCGATGTGCCTGGGTGAACTGCATCTCATGCCTTCTCACTGCTTCTACGCTAAGAACAATAGACTGCTATTTCTTTGGCGCCTTTTTTAAATTCGTCGCAGCAGTGGAAATAGTCTCTGGACGCTCCACTTTCCTGCCGAAAACCAGCCTTTTTTGCTCCTTGAAACGTGCTTTAAATTCCCTCTGCTTAACCCTTAATTTCGGTAGTATCCAACTGTTACCTTAAGTTAAAAACTGCTCCCTGTAACTGCTGCTTTAACTTCCCACTGGTAAACCCTTTTATTTCGATAGCATCCAGCTGTTACCTTAAGTAAATTCCGAATCACAGCCTGCCTTAATAATTGCTTTTTGCCCTTTGTTCACTGTTGATCACTAAGCCTATGCCAAGGATACTGGTGAGCAGTTAGAATCCAAACCTCAGCCTGCCTTGCTTAAAGACTGGATTACGACTGGGGCAGCTCGAGTCCGGTAGCAATTTCAAATCGCAGCCTGCCTTAATAATTGCTTTTTGCCCCTTGCACACTGATGATTACTAGAGCATATGCCGAGAATACTGGTGAACAGGCAGAATGTTAAACTTAGCCTGCCCTGTACTGTTTAAAGATTGAAGCCATACATACAACCTGACCGTAGAAATTCCACCCCCTTCTGTTAAATAATTGAGCAGAGAGGAATATTAAGCTGCAGCCTGCCTTCTACTAAATAGCCCTTGATATTGATTTAGTGGGTTTACAGTATATTAGCTCCCACATACCAGCTTAACAAACTGACTCAATGAGCATAGCAACTCGGCGATAGAAAGGAATATTGTTAGCCACAGCCAGATAGCTAAAATAAAACTGTTTCAGGAGCACAGCAACTCACCGATAGGAAGGACTGTTTAAACTGTAGCCTGCTAGTCAAAATCTACACCACGCAGCCAATCCCTGCAAGAACCGCTCGTGCACTGACTGTAACCTGACTACTAAATCATTTTTTTCATTCATTCCTGTGCCCTACTTAAACTTCCCCTCTCTCCTCTCTACTTTCACAGGTACAGCAGGAACATCCAGGGAGGTTGTGAGGCGCTCATAGCACTGCCCTCCTCCCGCGGATCGTTTCACCGACCCATCCCCCACCCAACCGGAGCATCGGAGGTCGAGAGGGCAGAAACGGGATACCCTCCCCCATGAAAGTACTTTTATCCCCTTACCTGAACAGAGCCACAAGGATCCCTGCTACTTTTACTTTTAAAGGTACAGCAGAAACATCCAGGGAGCTCGTGAGGTGCTCGTAGTGCTGCCTCCCCCCGCGGATCATTTCACTGGACCCATCCCCCACCCAACCTTAGCATCAGAGGTTGAGAGGGCTGAAACAGGATACTCTCCCCCACAAAAGTACTTTTATCCCCTTACCAGGATGGAGCCACGCGGATCCCTGCTACTTTTACTTTCAAAGGTACTTGTGAAGCAAACGCCAGGCTGATCGATGTGCCTGGGTGGACTACATCTCATGCCTTCTCACTGCTTCTATGCTGAGGCCCCGTAATTTGTAATAAAGTCAATTTTTTTGAAGTTATTGTTGCAGAGGCATTATCTGTAATTTTAGTAGCATAGTATACAATTGGGGCTATGCACTGTTTAGCAATTATCATCCTGGATTTCTGAGTAAGAAAGGAAAAGATTCTATATAGAAGAGCCACCTTTGAGTGGATTTTTGATGTAACCCTTGTTAAATGAAATTAATAACTTAAATTAGGGTCCAATAAGACCCCTAAGTACTGAAAAGTTTAAATAAGTGTTCAAATAAAGTACCATCAAGCCACTTCACCTGTAGAGATTGTCCCACAGCCCTGAGACATGCCCTAGTGCCAAAAACCATTGTTTTTGTCCTTACCTTATTCAGGACCAATCTGTTAGAAATAAGTGACTGTTGCAAATTACACATTTCCCTAGTTAATAAAACATTCAGTTCAGTAATAGAAGAAACCTGAGCATAAATTACTGCATCATCTGCATATAATGTAACAAATGCATTCTCCACTACATTCACTTGTTTATCAAAAAATAAAGAAAACAAAACTGGTCACAGAATGGAGCCCTGGGGGAACCCACACTTCACAACTGCAGATTCAGAAACAGCACACCCAAACTTAACCCTTTGTGATCTATCATTTAAATAATCTTCAAACCACAACAAAGCAGCATGCCCTACTCCCAAGGACTCCATTCTATCGATTAGAAGTCGGTGGTCCACCAAATCGAATGCCTTGGTAAAGTCCATAAACACAACCCCAGTTGGTGATTACATACCAGGAGAAAATCCTGGAAATACTAAAAAATTATTACCAGACATTGTATACACCAGAAACCAAACCTTCTAAAAAGCATATAGAACAATTTCTGGAAACAACAATGCTTCCTAGAATAAATAATGTTCAGAATCAAATATTGGAGCAAGAAATTACCTTAAAAGAAATAATAGATGAAATAAAAAGTCTTCCATTGAACTCATTTCTGGTCCCAGATGGAATTACCGTAAGCTTTTATAAAAAATATCAAGCTATTCTGGCTCCAAAACCTAAACAAATATTTAATCTGATAAAAGAAAAACATGAGATGCCAAAATCTTTTTACGATGCTTACATAGTCCTTATTCTTAAATCAAATAAGAATCCAGATAACCCCTCTTCATATAGATCAATCTCACTGTTAAATAATGATTATTTGTTTTTCTAAAATCCTAGCTATATGACTAAATAAAATAATTCCATCATTGATGGCCCAAGAACAAGTAGGATTTATACAGGGCAGAAAACTGTCTTATGCAGTGAGAAATCTCTGGATATCATGAATTTGGTAAAAGAACCTGACACAGCAATGATTGTCTTGGATGCAGAAAAAACCTCTGACAGGGTGGACTGGGAGTTTTTGATGTCCACCCTATCGAAGGCCGGAATAGGCCCATGGTTAGTGGCCTGGATTAAGGCAATATATATTACACCAAGGGCCAGGGTGTATGCAAATTCTAAACTATCAGACTCATTTGATTTGGCTAGGGGAACAAAACAGGGTGTCTCTTATCCCCAGTCTTGTTTGCACTGTATTTGGAGCCTCTGGCCCAATATATCAGAGACAATGTTACAAGAATAAGACTGTGAGGAAGAGAATATACAATATCAGTATGTGCAGATGATATCCTGGTTTATTCTTCTAATATAACAAAAACAAGACAGAAATTAATACATTTGACAGAAGAATTTTCAAGTATCTCAGGATATAAATTGCATATACCAAAAACAGAGATTATGCTTCTGGGTGAACTCAAGAACCCGAATTATAAATTCCTAGTAAAGCCACAAACATCCTTTAAATATTTAGGAGTTACTTTGACTAAAGACATTAATAAATTATACGAAAATAACTATGAACCTCTTTTGAAGGAAATCTTCTACAACAAGGTCAGGTGTACATATCTACCTTTAACTTTTAACCCAGGCACTTGGGTTAATATCCCAATACTGACACTGCAGTGCAGCATGAGGGGGGGGAGTGCTGCACTCTTGAGGTGCCATCTTTCAGATGAGACATTAAACCGAGGTCCTATCTGCCTTTTCTGGTGGTAGTTCAGGTTGATGTTAAATATCCCATGGCACTTCTCGAAAACAGTAGGGGAATTTTCCTGGTGCTTTGGAAAAATTTCCCCCCATTCACTAAAAATACCACCAACAGCTTAATCTGGTTCAAGGTCAGTTGACATTCATCTGTATCCCCCTCCCTTGGGTCATGCCTGAACATATCCAACTACAAAGGTTCTGGCATGCTCGAGCAAACAAATGCTGCTACACACGGAGCCTTTAAAGTTCATTTTTGCTTTTATTTATTATGTCCCAATGTTTTGCCTAGTGTTAGGCTTCTTCTGGGGAACTGTAAAAAGATCTTTAAACAAATAATCAATATATTTCATACACACATTTTTTTTATGTTCATCATATCTTTCAATATTAGACTGTGCTAGTCAAAAAAATGTGCGTACGATCTTTCCATTATAATAAATAAATCAAAATCAGAACAAAAATATCAAAACTATAAAACTTTATCTCCAATTATATAGAATTATTAATTTCTGTAAATGATCTACCCATTAAATGGCACCAAAATAGATGCATGATAAATTCATTGCCTTACTTTTTACAAAGCCAGCAATGGCCAAACATCCGCCAAGTCTCCTCATGTATCATCTCCAAAATGTATTCACTTAAAATAAATAAAACAGCTAAATCAGATAATTCTTTCTCCAAAATCAAGTATACAGTACTTCTGTAAATTCGTAGATTTAATTTTTAATATTCATCTTTTTGTATTTGCTATTGCTTTTATTGGTTTCAAATGCACTTCTCTTCAAGTCACTTAGCTATTGAAAAGGGGCTGTAGTGATTCAAAATTGAAAGTACTATAGACAGATGTGTCTAGATCATTTAGAAGTACAGGCTAACTATAAAAAATTGGAAGGTGATCCACTTAAAGTTATCTCAGCGTTAATTAAAGTAATACTATTTGAAATGGAAACAATGGGATTGCTCAGAAGTTGGGAAGTAGAAGTTATGGAGAATGAACACCCAAGGGTACCTTTATTTTATGCCCTTCCCAAGATTCAGAAATAATCCTCCAGGCAGACCTATTGTGTTTGGAATTGGCTCCATTTTAGAGCCGCTATCTAAGTTTGTTAATCACTTTTTACAACCATTAGTGGAACAAATTCTAACTTATATTAAGGAAACCACCCATGTGTTACAATTGATACAGGATCTAAACATAGTAGGGGTACCAGAGGAGAGTACACATGTAACAATCACTGTGAAGGACTTGTATACATCTATACCACATGTTAAAGGTATAGAAAGCATGGGAAAACTGCTAGACACTAGGCCACTTGATCAAAGACTGAGAACTCGAATCCTACAGTATCTGGTGGAGATAGTTTTACATAAAAACTATTTCAAATTTGAAAATCAGTTTTATGGACAAGTTAGAGGCACTACCATGGGCAGTACAATGATATCAGGCTATGCCAATGCATTTATGCATGACTTCAAAAACACACATATTACTGGTACAACAATAGTAGGATATGCTTTCAAGGAGAAAATCCTTTTTTGGAAAAGATTCATTGATGATATATTATTGATTTGGACAGGTAATTTACAAGAAGTAATCAAGTTTCAAGAATATGTAAACAGTAGAGACCCCAATTTGTATTTTACTTTTACCAATGATAAACACCAAATAGATTTTCTGGACATAACAATTTATAGAAATAGGCATAGATTGGAAACACAATTGTTCAGAAAAGCAACAGATAGGAATACAACATTACACAGGAAAAGCTTTCACCTGAATAAACTAATTGAAAGCATACCCTACTCACAGTTTTTGAGAGCTCGATGCAACTGTAGTACAGAGAAGGAATATGTAAAAGAGCAAAAAACTATTGAGGCAAGATTTAGAGAAAGACAATATCAAAAAAGCAACCTGGAGCAGACCCAGGCCCAGGCAAAGGCAACAATGAAATCTAGGCAGGAACGTCTTACACCAGTAGGAACTACTGAGACAGAGACTGAAAAAAAGAGTCCATTAGTCTTTAGCTCTGTCCATAATAATATGATGCCACAGCTCCAAAAAGTCATTTTAAATAACTGGAGTATCTTGCAAAAAAAATCCTACAAACACTGGAATTTTCCTAGAGAAACCATATGTGGTCTCTAAGAAAGCTCCCACGATTAAGGATAAACTAGTACATACACAGCACTGGAAAGAGACCCTTAAGGGATCCCAATTATTATTGGGTCCCTTAAAAAATGGAATGTACCCATGCGGCAAATGTGCTGCATGTGATAGCACCTCCCGAAAAACATTTTTTAAACAACCCCATACAGGTAAAGTATATCATATAAGGTCACATATTACATGTGCCACAAAGGGGGTTATATATCTTATTCAATGTCCATGCGACCAATTATATGTTGGTAAAACACTGAGGGAACTTAGGACCCATATCTCCGAACATAAAAGCTGGATCTGTAATAAAGATGAACATTCCCCTCTTGCTAGACATTATAATGAAAGAGGGCATTCCCCCATACAAATCAGATTTTGGGGACTTGAACAGGTACCTGAACCAGCAAAAGGTGGCTGTTATAATGATTTGTTAGAAAAAAGAGAGATGTTTTGGATGTATGAGATGGGACTTATCAATGAGAAATGAGGTTTAAATGAGGATGTTAACTTGCAGGTGTGTTGGAGAAATTAAGAAGGAATAGAAAATGTTTATCTGAAATATTTTTATAAGAAATGGATCACGCCCTTTATTTAAGATTGAGAGAAAGTGTTAGGGCCACTGTGGTTCACTATTGGTATAATACTGTCTGTAACCAAGAAGTGTTGTATATACTGTCTGTAAAAATGATTTTGTTGTACTTTTCTCTGCATAACGTCTGTGTACACCTTTGTACCTGGGTCACATCTGGAAATGAGTCTCGGCTCAGTGTGGCTTTCCCGGTCACCCATTTTAAATAAATAAATAAAATAAAGAGATATAAAATGGGTTTACAATAATTATGCATTAAGAAACTTTTCCATCAGACCTTAAATGACATGGCAGTCTCATTTTCTAGCTGAAGGTATTACTGTGACCCACTACAGTGGAGTACAACTAGAATATAACTTGAAAAAATTAGCTTGTTTGGTAACTTTGAGTAAATGAGAGCACTGCAATATAAATCAATAGATATATGGTAAAAATGTTGAAGGAAACTGATTGCAGAAAATATATGCTTTTAGTGAGCATTTAACTGTAGCTGCTGTAGTCTAAGAACGATGGATTGGCTTTTATAATACCTAGCGAGCACTAGGACACATTTGAAAATATTTGTATTCCTTTGAGTGGATTCCAGAGCAGCTACGAATCTTCACAATGCTGAAACATGTCAGGGAGAGAGGTCATTGGTCACCATGGTTTCCACCTTTCTTCAGCAAGGAGTGATGACACAGGCCTTGTTGACACATGACTCCTCTCCCTGACATAAAGAGGTTCAGTCGGAGAAGCAGCCAATGCTGCCAGTCTGCCTCTAGAACAGCACCGAGTAAGTCACTCATTTTTATTTGAAATGCCTATACTTACGAAAGTATTCTGTTTAAAGACTGTAAAAGCAAGGAAAAGTAGTTTAAAACCTAATGCAGAAGAGAAATAGAAAGAGAAATAATGCTATTACTTCAAAGTAGAAATTAGAAGTGAGCAGTGGGAGACAGTTACAGGCTTTGTGCATAAGCATTCTGGATGTGAAGTGAAGAGCACTTTTGAAACATTTTGAGCTGTGTCTGTATCTAATAATTTAAAAGTAGGATAAGGGGAAGAAAGCTTAGGTACAAATGAAAGTGCGTCAGATGCCAAAAGCTCATGGCGCTAAACAAATGTTTGTGAATTGTCTACCAGTTAAAGCAAAGTACAAAAGAAATGAGAAAGTATGAGAGCACCAAAAAATATTCATAAGAATATGAAAGATTTGAAATGTAGGATTGTACACTGAAATTCTTTGTATTGCATACCATTAATCAACAGGTTAAAAAGTAAGCTGAAGGGGAGGGGATGTGATTATTTATGAAACTGTGTCAGATGCCAGGATTACAAGGTGTTAAAGAAATGAATGAATATAACTAATAGCAGCTCTGAGAAACTGCAGTCTTCATTTTAGTTTAGAAGGAAAATACAGAGTAGTTGGATAAAAATAGATTATGGTTTGGTTGGTAAATGACTGTTTTGATTACTATAAAGCTGAATTTAAAGCAATAACTGTTGTTTCTAACCCCCCCATGCTTGTTCTAGTTTACTTCAATGGATAAATGGTTTGAAGAAAGACGTACTTAAAATCAGCAAAAGCTGTAGCGCATATTAAAAGGTGAATATTTAAGAATGGTTACATGTATGTATCTCAATTAACCAAAACTTGATGCAAGGAAACCGACACCTGCTTAAAAAGAAGCACTATGTGCTGGCTCCACTGTAGATTCAAACAACCCAGCTGGATACCTCTTTGGTGATCAAACACTTTTATTTATGTGCAAAATTATCAAAATAATCAATAAAACTCACAACTCATTCCATTCCATTCCAACTCGGAATGCAGTGTTAAAGTCCATAAATAGTCCATAGGTAGTCCATAAAACAACAAGCTGTAAGAAAAACGACTGGCTAGAAAGCTTCTGCAGCAAGGGCTGAGGGCCCCTCCCTCGTGATGTCACCTGACGTGTTTCAAACGTAGCTTTCTCAAAGGCTGACATACAAGGACAAACTCAATTCATTTAAATTGCATCAAGTTTTATATGCATGTAACAGAAAAACTGTATATTGTAAATGAATGGTGTGACAATTCTGAAGATGAATTTAAAGCATTTAAAGCAGTAACAGTGATTTCTACTACACCCCTTCCCCCCTCCCCCTGTCTCTTCTTCTTTTAGTTTATCTTTTCAATAGCTAAGTGGCTTGAAGAGAAGTGCATTTGAAACCAGAAAAAGCAATAGCATATACAAAAAGGTGAATATTAAAAATTAAATGTACGAATTTACAGAAGTACTGTATACTTGCTTTTGGAGAAAGAATTATCTGATTTAGCTGTTTTATTTATTTTAAGTGAATACATTTTGGAGGCAATATGTGAGGAGACTTGACGGATGTTTGGCCATTGCTCTCACTGTTAAAAAGTAAGGCAATTAATTTATCATGCATCTATTTTGGTGGCATTTGATGGGTAGAACATTTACAGACATTAATAATTCTATATAATTGGAGATAAAGTTTTATAGTTTTGATATTGTTGTTCTGATTTTGATTTAATTATTATAATGGAAAGATGGTACGCACAGTTTTTTGACTAGCACAGTCTAATATCGAAAGATATGATAAACATGAAACAAATGTTATGTATGAAATATATTGATTATTTGTTTAAAAATCTTTTTACAGTTCCCTAGAAGAAGTCTAACACTAGGCGAAATGTTGGGACTTAATAAATAAAAGCAAAAACAAACTTTAAAGACTCCGTTTGTAGCAGCATTTATTTGATCGAGCAGACCAGAACCTTTGTAGTTGGATTTGTACGTAGCGAAAACTTGGCAAGCTCCACCAGACATATTTGTTTGATCTTCTCAAATTGAATTTGGTGATTTCCCTGGGCAAAAACATTTTGAGCGTGCCTGAAAATAGGCACCTTTTGTCTAGTGCACTTACCCAGTCAACAAAAACTAAAATAAAAGTAAAACCTTAATAGGTAGGTCAAATATAATAAAAATGAACATTCTACCAAGACTCTTATTTTTATTTCAGACTCTCCCAATAACCATGCCAAAAGAATTCTTCCCAAATTTCGAGAAGAAAATCAAAAACCTTTTTGTTGCAAAATAAAAAAGCATAGGTTGAAAATGAAAAACAATGTATGCTACAAAAGATAAAGAAGGGATAGATTTTCCAAACTTTAAGTGGTATTACTGGGTGGCGCAATTGGAGTCTGTGATATATTCTGCACCATTGACCTAATGGTACAATGGAAGAACATAGAATTAAGTACAACATTATATCCTTCTTTAAGTGAAATATTGAATATGTCATATAAGAACATAGGGACTGATGCACTAAAGGTGGGTAATATGCACCTCAGGCACATACCTCGCAGCACCGACAGGCGTGGGAGTAAGCAGTATGCTACTGCTAGCACACCTGTGGGGTGCCTGTCTGCAGCCTTTCCAGGGCACACACATGGTTGTGTGGGCAGTGGGGATGGAGTCATAACTCGGTTGGCATCCAATCAGATGCCCATATCGGTCCTTGAGTGGATCCCTTGTGCCCATGCACTGGGCGTAGGGAGGAGGGGAACATCCGCATATAGCGGAACTGTAGACACACATTCGGGCACTTGCCAGAGCCACTGCCCCAGCCCTTCCCTGTATCCTAGTGGGCTTGGGCAGCACAGTGGACAGGTTCCCATTACTCCTGCACCCAGTGGCCATCATTTATGGGGGTGCATACCAGGTTATGCCAAGTCCAGGCTGGTGTACTCAGTGCCCCCTCCTCCTGGCATTATGTGGCTTAGTGCATGCTGCATAGTGCAGGCACACCGCCAACATGCCCCCAGCACAGACATCCCTGAGGAGCTTAGGAGGTGGTCACATAAGTGTCTTGCATTGTGTTTATGCGCCATTGGTGAATGCTGCTGGGGGTCCATGAGACCCTCTCTGCGTGGCATTCACCCGTGAGGTTGCCTACACACCTTGGATACGAAGCGCGTAGGCATAATTTGTGTTAGTGAATCAGGCCCATAGTGAATAAGGAGCAAATATCAATGTCGTTAAAGATCTTGTGCAACATTTTTTTTACATATTTTTAATAAAAGCTTAAAAAGCTGAAATTCAAGTCCTTGTGTCATGACTAGTGTTTCCTGAAAATATCATGCTGTTTGGTTTTGTGGTTTTCTTTAAATCAGCATTTGTTAACTTTCTACTGTGGCTGAAAACAGTGGAGTTATTTCTGTCCTCTCAGTCAAGCTTAGAGAGCGACAGCATCATTTTGGAGTAGCTTGCTATTTCAGATTCCCAATCACAGCAGCACTCTATGTAGAGTTTATGGTTTGATGAGCTCTCCAGGTTTCTTACAAACCCAGTCTCTGGTTTATGTTTAGAAATATATCATTCTCTTCCTTTAAAAAGCTGATCATTTTAGTTTCAATGCTGAATTGAAGTAGTGGAACTCTTTCTGGGAGAAATCAGCTTGTCTATGTCACAGCTGTTCTTTCTAATCAAACCTCAATTTTTGTTCTAACTATACAACACAGGACTGTTTAATGAATATAAAATAAATCTAAATGTTGTTCATTCACAGAAACAGTTTGTTTTTGATGTAGCCTTCATAAATACAATCATGTAAGAACATTTGTTTTTCATGTCAGATTGACAAACAGGTGCTTGTCACACTCTGCTACAATATTTCAAGCACATGTACTGTCAGAACTCACAAATTTCAGTTCTTTGGTGGTTTCTGTGTGAACATACATCATGTACGTGTATAATTAGAAACACTATGTGGCATCCTGATGCACTGTGTCTCTGCCCCACAGTTGAGACAGCTGCAGTCTACTGCCACCAGTCCCCTGCCCCACAAGCCCCCTGCCTTCTGCTCCACATTTGATGCTGCTGCACCCTGCTGCCCACTGTCTTCTCCCACACAGTCAGGGATTGTGCACCTGTTGCCTCCATCCCCTGCCTGAAGAATCAGGACTACTGCACCCTGCCATCCCCTGCCTAAACAATTGGGGTTGCTGCACCGTGCTGCACTCGCTCCTGCACTCTCACAGTTAGGGATGCTGCACCTGTTGCCCCCTGTTCCTGTCTCCACAGTCAGGGCAGCTGTGCTGTGTTAAGCCCTAGAGTGCCAGGCTCCCTGCCTCCACATCTGGGGCTGCTGCACCATGCTGCCCTAGCCACCAGAGGTGGGGCTTTTGCTGCACCCTGCTACCCACTTCCATTGCCCCAAATGGTCTGGGTTTGTAAGAAACTTGGAGAGCTCAGCAAACAATTAACTCTACAAACTACTGCTTTGATTGGAAATCTTTTAGTTTTATCTTTTAATCATTTAAATGGCCCCCCAACCTAGTCCAAGCCACCAGCACCCAAAAATAAACTTATAATATCTACTCCCTCTTGACCCTGCTCCATGATTTCAGGGTTGGGGCTAGTTGTAGTTAAATCTGGCTAGCCAGTCCCCCCCAGTGATCATGCTCCACAGTACAATTGCAAATCCTTTCTCAAAGGAGAACACGGGTGCGATGAAGTGAGGGAAATGGAGCAATCACATCATTAGCGATGCTAGGCAGACTAAATGGATCAGTCTGCCTAGTGTCACTAATACCACAGTTGCCCCCACCCTTCCCTCCCAATCACATCCCATCTCACTCCATTGAGATATAGTTGTGCTATGGAGCAAGCTCCAGAATAGAGGAGGACCAACTGGCTTTAACTACAACTAACCCCCAATATCATGGAATGGGCCCAAGTATTACAAGCCTATTTTGGGATGGGGGTAGGCTAGGAAGAGTAGTACCATTAAAATGGCAGCTTTGGCTTCATTCAGTTTAGTTCCAAGAGCAGGAATTTTGAAGAACTTTTTTGTTTTAAAATCTGGGATTACAGGGAAGATGAAGGATGACTGTAATGGGGAGGGGTTTCCATAAAGACTAGCCCTGGGCACCTTGGTAGGGGGAGCTGTATTTTACCCCCACCCCCGCAACTTACAGGCCCTTTTTAATGAATACAGAACACAGAAAAACTGAATATCTGACCCCAAATACTAATATTTGGCAGAACATTTGGAAATAGGTATTTGCACAGCCCTAAGTTACACCCTGATCCAGTCTGCTGCCTTTGAGAGGATAAAATAGAGATTATACAATGGGGTAAATCCAAAGTCAGAAAATCTGCAATCTGATTGGCTGACTGGCACCTTTACCTGCATGATAAATCCTCCAGTATACCCACTGGAAAAGGTGACAGCCACCAATCAGCCACATTAAAAATGCTTCTTGAAATCACTCCAAGCATGGCAAGCCCAACACTGGCAAAGATGGCAATCCCCGCTAAACAGCCATCTTGCCAAACTGCTGTACCAGTCCCATTCTGATCCATCCCGCTGCCATAACTCGTGAAAAGTCTACAGTACCAAACAAGAAAGAAGTCAACAGCAACCGAAGTAAAAGCAGTCAGGAAACCCAAATTTACAAAGATATAAACAAATCTTTACCTCTCATTTTTCAACACTGCTACCGGTTACCACAGAGGAATTCCTCTCCCACACCAGCCTGTTACCTCACTCAGGTAACACCTGTGCACATACTTTGAAACACTCTAACAAGGTACCCCAAGTGTATCTTAACAAATGTGAATATAAAAAAAAAAAACTCAACCAAGATGCAGTAAAAAAAAAAAAAAAACAACCGGGAACACATTTCAAGATTTCTTGCTAACCAAAAAAAAAAACACAGTATTCGGAAGCATAAAGCAATACTGCGCATGTGCAGTTTCCCCACAGTCCAAGAAGCCAAGGACTACTTCTTCCAACTGAGCAATAAACACACATAAAAACAACAAATTAACATGTAAAAAACATTTTATTTGTTCTTTTTTTAAGAAAAAAAAGGACGTTGTATAATAGCAAAATGCCACTCCAGGATGTGGGTATATGGTTGGATTTACCCACTTCTGGTGTGGATTTGGTCACACAGCTCAACCTCGTGACCAAACCACACCAGGGGTGGTAAATCCCACCATCTACCCACACCCTGTCATGGTATATTGCTTAAATAATTGATAGGCAACTGTATGTTATGAATCTTTTTTACACACCAGAGGTGTGTGATGACCCATATGGAGTGCAGTGAGTGCACACACACACACACACACACACACACACACACACTCTGTCTCTCCCTCTGCAGTACAGATATTCTTTTCTTCTTCATTTTTTTTTTTAGTACACTGTGGAACTGCAATAATAATGATGAGAGAAGTCAGCCATGGTCCATTCCCGATCACAATCACTGTCTGCCAAAGCCCCGCCAGAAGTGTACAAACAGCAGGATCAACCAGATAGATTTTTATGTTTAAAGGCAGGATCAACGATATAAATACTGAAAGCAATGAATAAATTACCTGTAAGGAGACTGAAGGCAAATGATCAGTCGGACGATCAGTGCAGCTCCTCGGTATCGGAGATACAGAGCCGCCATGTTTGTTGTGGTGTTTGGCCCACCCACAGACAGAATAAGAGCCAATGAGGTGGTGTATGAACTGGGATTGACACAGAATGCCATAATAACTAGGTAACTTGGAAATTATGGCATGTGAAACACAGATCACCACCCTTTCAATGAAGTAGTGTTTCCTAAAATCTTTTTTAAAGCCCCCCCCCCAAGCTTCCATTTGTGCCCCCTAGTGTTGGAGGAGGGAGCAGGGAGCCCTGTTTAACAGTTCTGGTAGAGAACTTGTTTATTACTTTCAGGAACTTGAAAGTTTCTATTATGTCTCCCCTCTCCCTCCTAGACTCCAGGAAAAACATTTTCAGCTCATCTAAGCATCCCTTATATGGAAGCTCATATAATCCCTGGATCATTTTTGTCACTCTCCTCTGAACCGTCTCCAGTCTGTTTATATCCTTCTTTAAGTGGGGGCCCCAAAACTGGACACAGTATTCCAGGTGTGGCCTCCTCAGGGATCTGTACAGTGGTAGAATTACTTCCCTGCTCCTGCTGTCAGGCCCCCTCCCAATGCATCCTAACATTATGCCTGCTTTACTGTATGCTATGGTGCACTACCTGGACTGCTTAAGAGTGTCACAGACTATGACTCCCAGGTCTCTCTCTTCCTGCAAAAAAACACTGAGTCTGATCCCATTTAGCCAACAGGCTGTTTTAGCATTCCTTTTACCCAGGTGCATCACCTTACACTTCTTGGCATTAAATTTTAGCTGCCAGCTGTTCACCCATTTTTCTTGCCTCTGAAGATCTTTTTGCAGACTCATAATTGCATCCTCACTGTCCACCATCCCTCCTAATTTTGTATCATCAGCTAATAGGGCTATTTTATCCTGAATGCCAACCCCGATGTTACTGATAAACACATTGAACAATACTGGGCCCAGGACAGAGCACTGTGGTACACCACTAGCGATGTCCCCTTCCCTCTCTGATTTCTCCCCATTGATGACTGCTCTCTGCTTCTTGTCTTTCAGCCAGTTACCTACCCATCTAACAATGCACCTTACGGCACCCAGATCCTCTAGCTTCCTCAGCAGGAGGTTGTGTGGTACCAAATCAAAGGTTTTGCTGAAGTCAAAGTAAAGGAAATCTACCAGATGTCCACTATCAACTTCCCTAGTTACACAGTTGAAGAATGAAATCAGGTTCATCTGACATGATCTTTGTGACACAAACTCATACTGCCTGTTGTCCTGAAGGCCATTTTTGTCCAGGTATGCCACCAGATCTTGCTTAATCAAGGATTCCATTAATTTTCCTACCACCGATTCTGAGACTGACTGGTCTGTAGTTACCAGCCTCCTTCCTGCTACCACCCTTGTGAAGTGGTACCACATCTACTCATCTTCAGTCTTCTGGCACAACACCCGTCTGGAATGATCTGTTGAATAAATGAGTCAATGGGTCTGCCAGCACCCCCTGTAGCTCCTTCAATACCCTAGGATGGATCTCATTTGGTACAGGGGATTTGTCCTGATTTGTGCATTCTGGTGCCTCCTTGACCCTAGTGGTGGAAATTGCTATCATTTCCACATGTGAGACCCCCCTCCCCCCTGTTCTATAGCTCTAATACCGCTATCAGACATTGGTCCTAGGTGTTCCTTGGTGAACACTGAACAGAAGAATTTGTTCAAGACATTGGCATTTTGCCTGTTGCCCTCCACAATCACATCTCCATTCTTTAACTTGACTACCCCCTGCTTACTTTCTTTTTTCCTGAATATACTGAAATAAATGCTTGTTGCCCGTCTTGACACAGGTCTGCTATCTGTTGTTTCTCCACTGCTTTTGCTTATTTCACAACCCTTTTAGCCTCCCTATTCTTCTGTACACTCTTCCCAGTTGTTGTAACCCCCCCCCCCGCCTTTCAAAGTTGAGAAAAGCCTTTCTTTTGGCTTTTAACATTGAGCTTACTTGGTCCACAAACCATATTGGTCTTTAATGCCTATTTATCTTTGTTGCTACCTTTATGCATGACCTTGTGGCCTCTAAGATGGCTTGTTTGATCTGTCCCTAAATAATTTCCACTTCCAGCCAATCATGGATTCCCACTAGGTTTTCTCTGACTAACTCTCCCATTTTTCCAAAATTCACCTTTCTAAAGTTCAAGACTTCTGTTCTGGATTGGGATTTTGTAACCCCAATAGATAAGTCGAACCAGACTGAGTTATGGTCACTGTTAGGCAGAGGTTCACCCACTCTAACAGCACTAACTGGTTCAGTGTTGGTGAGGATACCATCCAGAATGGTGCCCTCTCTAGTTTGCTTGCCTACCATTTGTGTGAGGATGCAATCTTGCAAGCCATCCTCCATGGATTGACTTTTTCCTGATCTAGCTATTGGAATGCTTCAATCAATATCTGACAGGTTCAGGTCTCCTAACACCACTGTGCCTCCTTTCCCAGTCACTCTTTGATCTCTAGAAGGGGCTTCTCATCACTGTCCCCACTTTGGCCCAGGGGTCTGTATACTACCCCGACGTATACTTTTTTTCCCACCGGAGACTTCAGCTGTACATACAGTGATTTCACTCCATTATTTCTTACATCTTCTGATGATTTCACCTCAAGCCTGTCCCTCACATACAGTGCAACCCCTCCCCCCTTACTTCAGCTCTATCCCACCTTATGGGAGAGTATCCATTAACCATAACATCCCAATTAATTCTATCTGAAGCCCACATCTCCATTATGGCCACTAGGTCCACCTGGGATTCTGCCATCAAAGCCTGAAGGTCACTGATCTTGTTGCCCAAACTTCTGGCAGTGAGGCACAAACCCTTCCACAGCCTAGTGGCCTTAATGTAATTCTTACATTTAGACTCAGTCTGCTGGCAGCTAACATCATTGCCATTCTTACAGATTTCTGCATTCCTTTTTTGTAATCTATGCTTGGGCACCTGTAATGTAGAGAGTAATTCATTTTAAGGAGAGTGGTGGCTAAGTTCCCATCCTAAGATTGGTTACTGATAGGACCCCTAATGCCAGACTCCCACCTATTAGTTTAAATGCTTGAGGTGCACGTCGATCTTCTGCACCAATACACTCACACCTTCTCTAATTAGGTGAAGGCCATTGTTTCTGAAAAATCTTCTCTCCCAGAAGTTTCCCCAGTCACCAGTGACCTGCTGCCCTTTCTCCTGACACCATTTGTTCAGCCACGTGTTGACTGCTTCAGTCTCCTCTTTCTTGATCCTGTTTGTGTTTTTAAAGCTGTTTTAGGGTGAATTGTATTTTAAATCTTTGACGACCTCTGTGACCACTTCCAGGTCACGGAACCTCCATATATCTCACTCAGTGGTGAGTGGTCTTTTTAAAGTTACTACTGCAGCAGGAGGCTTTGCTCTGTGTCTCTACTTGCTGCATAGCCCAGTTCATGAATTATTTTGCTGCTGACATTATTTGCTGAGCACTGCTTGTGCGAAAGCATCTGAGCCCTACCTCTCTCAGAATTAGTAAGAGGGGCTGTAGTTTTTTACTTGTCTGAGTGAACTACAGCTCATTCTGGGGGTTCCTAATTTTACTAAACTGGGGGCACAGATAGCTTAAAGCATGCCACTTCCATGCATGAGTGGAAGTCGCTTGTTTTTAAAGTTATTTTAGGGCAAATTGTATTTTAAATCTTTGCCGACCTCTATGACCACTTCTGGGTCATGGAACCTCCATATATCTTGCTCAGTGGTGAGTGGGGCAAGTGCAGCGATGCATGTAAAGATGCATGCAAAGACGTTGTGTGTGTGTGTTCTGCTTGTTTAGCATTTTAGTGGGGTAGTGGAGATTACACTACCAATAACTGACCTATTGACTTCTTTCAGGCTATGCTACAGTATTTAAATTAACCTTGCTTTTCACTGTTTAAGCTAAGCTATCTGTAAGAACTTCTGGTACCCTACTGCCTGGATCAATCACTCCGCTCGGCCAATGAGGGGTTGCTAGAGATTCCAAGGGTGAATCTGAACTCATCTGGTGCTAGAGCTCTTTCTTATGCTGCTCCCACCCTTTGGAATTCTTTACCCTGTCGGTTACAGGAGTGCACCTCTGTGGAGGAATTTAAGAATGGTTTGAAAACTTTTCTCTGGCCAAAAAGCCTTTATGGAGAATTGAACTGTCTATTTGATATGATTCTTTGATTATGTCAAGTATTATTGGATTTTATAATGGATGTTTTAATTGATTTATACTGTACAGAGCCTTGGAAATAGAAAGGCGCCGTATAAATAAAAATTATTATTATTATTAATAGTTCTGACATAAGATAAAGTGTGTATATAAGTCTAAACCTAATTGTTTATTGGGCACACCTTTTGTGAAATGGCTAGCACTATAATGATGGTTGAGGGTGAAGTAGGAGCAAAATGTATGCCATGTGTCATGTATAAAATCATGGCAGTCATTCCAAAAAGCATTTTTTTATGTGACAAATGCATCCAGAATGATACGCTATCAAAGGACATAAATCTCTTTTACTCTAGATTAGCATCTCTAGAAGCAAGTCAGAAGGCTATGGCCTCCAGACTACAGGTCAGCACTGGCAATGTACTATGAACCACAGAAGCACACAAGCCAGATAATATAACTATCATGGCTAAACCTATTCGTGATACTAAGGCCCCAACCCAAGTATGTACCAGTACTAATCTACCCTTAGACAATCAAGTCTTAAAGCTTATTATCAATACCAATAAAAAAAGGATCAGGGAAGAAGATCCTGTGGAGGGCTTGGATGAGGAATGGTATACAGTCCAAAGCTCTACGGTTGCAAAAAAAGGGCATAAGGCAAAAAATACTTCTCTGCTAATACAAAACCGCTACGATCAATTAAGTTTTATCCCAGAAGAAATGGATCCAATCCCAACTTTGTCCCAAGAATGGCCACTGTTGCCTTCATTGGGTATATTCAAACTGTTTCTAAAGAACTGCTTAATCCTATACAAGAAGGAAATGATAACAGAGGTTATATAGATAAGCTTGCATCCACTAATTTGGCCCCCAATACCATCACAGAGGTATGCTTTAATAGTACCACTAACCTGTTTCCTAACACATCTACAGAAGTGACTTCTGAGATCCCCCTAAGGCCACCAGAATAACTCAACTTCAGACCTTGACCCCAATATGAATATTGATATGAACAACCCATCTGAAAGTAAATACATTTTTGTACTGGGGGATTCAATAGTAAAGCATTTGGATCAAGCTGTGTGCAGTGCTGATAAATCTAGAAGGACACTGTCTAGTTTTAGTGGGGCCAAAATCTCTGATATAACTAGAATGTTACATACAATACTGTACTGCATAATGCGGAGGAGAGGCCTATAGTGGTTGTTCATGCTGGAGCAAACAATATCTTTCATGATACTGTATTAAAAATAAAACAGGAGTATGTATCTCTAACTAACAAACTCATGGATAGAGGGTGTGACTTGGCACCGTCAGAAATCTTACCAACACAAAAGGCCTCTGAGTATCAATGTCACAAAATAAAAACTATCAATGAATGGATGAGGAAATGGTGCCTAAAACAAAATATCAAGTGCATCACTCACTGGGAGGAATTTAATGACCATGAGGAACTATTCTGCACGGATGAGTTACATCTCAGCAGAAGAGGGAATACATTCCTGGGTAAACAAATCATGTCAACTATTGCAAATCATTTAAACTAATGACTCAGGGGGACAGGCAGGCTTCCCTAGTCTCTCTTAATTCATCTGCCAAAATTACTGTAGCTACAGCAGGGCAACCCCTACGACAAAATAACAACACAATCATCAGGCACAAACAAGGTAGAAAGGACACCCGTACCAATACAGATCTAAAAATATTACATGTTAATGCCTCTAGTCTATCCAACAAGATTGATGAACTAGAACATTTGCTGGTGGTACAATATATAGCCATCTGTGGTGTCACAGAAACCTAGTTCCAGGATAAAGACTGGCATACTGAGAGTCAGGGATACAATAAAATAGCAAAAAATCATACTTACAAGAGAGGTGGAGGCATTGCCTTGTATGCATCAGAAAAATATAAAACATACAAGATTTGTCCGACAGTAAGCACAAATACTGATGCAGAACTTTTATGGGTGCAAATACTGTTGCCAGTAAGGAAACAATTTGTAGGTTTAGGATATAGAGCTCTGAATCTTAACCCAGAGGAAAATAGCAACTTTACTTCAGCCATTAAAATAATGGATGCAGCATGTGACTGTCTTCTAATGGGGGACTTTAATTAACCATCTATCAATTGGTTGACCCTAGAAGGCTCTAACTGCAATGAGAAAAGATTCTTAAATAGCATATCACACCATAACCTAGAGCAATTAGTCAAGCAAGGAACTAGGAATGACAACATTCTAGACCTTGTTCTCACAAACTTAACAGAAGGTATAATGGAACCAAGAGCAACTATACCGCTTGGGGACAGTGATCACAAGATGGTACAATTTTAAATAAACACATCTCAAACACTTATTCAAGGTAGGACACAGGTAAAGGATTTCTTTAAGGCTGACTATGGTAAGATCAGGCATTTCCATGTGACTTGGGACTGGGAAACAGACCTAAAGGATCTTGGGTTGAATGACATCTGGGATAAAATCAGTCAAAAAATAACTCATTGCATGGACAACTGGATCCCTGAAAGAACAAAATATAAAAACAATCACAGGGTTTCATTATGGTGAAGGAACAATATCAGAAAATAAATTAGAAAGAAGAAGAGACTTTATGTTTAACACAAAAAACACCCAACAGGAAAAAAACTGGCAGGCATATACAAAAATGGCTAATATAACCAAATCCAGTATAAGGAAAGCAAAACAAAACCTGGAGTATAAATTGGCCACTGATACCAAGGACAATAAAACATGTTTTATAATTATGTTGGGTCTATGAGATGAGCTAAACAGGTGTAGGACCTATTGAAACAGAGGCTGGAATAGTGACTCATGAGGTAAAAATAGTGGAAGAATTCAACAAATGCTTTCTAAATGTAGTCAAACCTAAGGAGTGTTATACTGATACTGATAATAACAGTTTTGAAAGCTTTACACCTTTTACTGCACAAGATGTTATGATTGTACTTCAGACACTTAAACCAAACAGCTCAGCAGGCACAGATGGAATTCATCCTAAGTTTTTAAAAGACGTATCAAACCAACTATTAGGACCACTTACGTTGCTATTCAATGTGTCCCTGAGTGAGGGGAAAACAATCCCTCAATGGAATGAAGCAACTGTAACACAGGGAAAGGATCACAGATCTCCAGGTAGAAGGTCACCTGGGTGCCAGTGACCATCACATGGTACGGTTCAGTTTGGCCACTACAACTAAATCATCCCAGTCCAAGGCAAAAATATGGGACTTCAGGGGCGCTGACTTTGATAAGATGGCCAACAGAGTTAAGCTAGCATTGGCAAAAAGAAATACAGGTGAGGGGGTACAGGCAAAGTGGGCAAGCATTAAGGATGTAATACTTGAAGCAAGATCCCAGTGTGTTAGAGAGAAAAGGAAGTGCAAAAGAAGAAAGAAACCACTTTGGTTCTCAAAAACAGTGGCAGAAAAGGTCAGATCCAAAAGGCTGGTGTTCAGGAAATATAAGGGAACGCAGCGGGGTGAAGATAGGGAGGCATACCAAACTTCCCTAAGGGAAGCAGGGAAGGCAGTAAGGCAGGCAAAGGCCCAAACCAAGGAAACACTAGCACAAACAGTAAGAGAAGGTGACAAGACTTTCTATAGATACATTAGTGAAAGAAGAAAGTCCAGAGGGGGTATTGCTAAGATCAAAGGAGATAAGGGGGCTTGTGAGGAGGAAGACCATGTAAAAGCATCTGTCCTCAATAGATACATCTGCTCAGTATTTGCTGAAGAGAAGGTAGGGCAGGGCCCACAGTTCAGCACCATGGACACAAGGGAGGGAAGTGCGCACTAGTCCCTTCACAAAAGAAAGGGTCCTACAAGAGCTCGGTAAGTTCAGAGTGGACAAGGCAATGGGACCTGATGGCATACATCCCAGGGTACTAAAGGAGCTAAGGGTGGAACTAGCAGAGCCATTATCAGAACTGTTTAGTGAGTCTCTGAGCACAGGACAGGTCCCAGAACACTGGAGAAGGGCTCATGTGATCCTGCTCCACAAGAGTGGTAGCAGGGAGGAGGCAGGGAACTACAGACCAGTCAGTCTTACCTCAGTAGTGGGCAAGATTATGGAGGCAATCCTTAAGGAAAGGATAGTGCAACACCTGGAATCCATAGAAGCGCTGGATCCAAGAAAACATGGGTTTACAAAAGGAAGGTCCTGTCAAACTAATCTCACAGATTTCTTTAACTGGGTAACCAGAGTGGTGGACCAAGGGGGAGCAGTTGATGTTGCCTACCTTGACTTCAGCAAAGCTTTCGATACTGTTCCACATAGAAGATTGATTAATAAGCTGGGTTGGCTCAGGGTGGGTCAGAAATTAGTCAACTGGGTGGCAAACTGGTTGACGGACAGAAAACAGAGAGTGTTGGTAAATGGTATGCAGTCAGAAGAGAGCAAGTCACAAGTGGGGTACCTCAGGGATCAGTCCTGGGGCCAGTCCTCTTCAATATCTTCATCAGTGACATTGCAGATGGACTGGAGGGTAAAGTTTGTCTGTTTGCAGATGACACCAAGATCTGCAACAGATTAGATGATCCAGATGGGGTGGGCAGAATGAGAAGAGATCTGGATAAACTAGCAAAATGGTCGGAAGAGTGGCAACTGGGGTTTAATGCAAAGAAGTGCAAGATCATGCATATAGGGAAGAGAAACCCTGAAGCCACCTTTAGGCTGGGAGGGGAGTTGCTGGCAGTCACAAGGGAAGAAAGAGACTTGGGCATCATCATCACCGATGACCTGAAATCATCCAAGCAGACTACTAAAGCAGTAGGTAAGGCTAGGAGGATGTTAGGGTGTATTAGTAGGGGTATCACAAGTCAGAAGAGGGAGGTAATAATCCCTCTTTACAAGACACTGGTTAGGCCCCTTCTAGAGTACTATGTGCAGTACTGGAAGCCACACCTTCACAAGGACATTAACCAAATTGAGGCAGTCCGGAGAAGGGCAACCAAAATGGTGCAGGGACTGCATCAGAAAACATATGAGGACAGATTAACGGTGCTCAATATGTATACCCTAGAGAAAAGGAGGGAGAGAGGTGATATGATCGAAGCATTCAAACACTTTAAGGGCATTAACAAGGTGAACAAGTCTAACATGTTTCAATATAAGAAAAATAGCAGGACAAGAGGACGCAGCAAGAGATTACAGGGAGACCGATTAAAGGGTAATGTTAGGAAGTTCTTTTTCACAGAAAGGGTAGTGGATGCATGGAATGGCCTATCTCAGGAAGTGGTGGATATGAATACAGTGCAGGGCTTCAAACAGGCATGGGATAGGCATAAGGGAGCAATACAGATGAGTATGCATAGATAGGCCATTGACAGAGCAAAGGCCGATGGCACTTTTACAAGGTAGAAAAAGAATTAGGCAGACTGGATGGGCATTGCGGTCCTTATCTGCCATCAATTTCTATGTTTCCATGTAACACCTACATACAAATCTGGTAGTAGGAAGGATGTAGTCAACTTTTGGCCTATTAGCCTGACTTCAGTTGTAGGTAAATTGCTGGAAAAATTAATCCAACAGCACATAACCATGCATATAGTACATAGTCAACATCAGGATATATCCCAACATGGATTTGTTTCTGGAAGATCCTGTCTAACAAATCTTATTAACCTTTTTGAACCAGTTAGCACAACGCTCGACAAAGGCTTCCCTGTCAGCAGAGTATTTCTGGATTTCTCAAAAGCCTTCAACACTGTGTCTCATAAAATTTTGATAGAACAATTGAACAAACTCAAAACACACAGTAAAATAGTAAGCTGGGTTACCTCATGGCTCAATAACAGAAAGCAGAGAGTAGTAATTAGGGGCTAGATGTCTATTTGGGGTCTAGTAACTAGTGATGTCCCATAGGGTTCAGTACTGGGGCCCACACTCTTTAATATCTTACTCTCCTCCATGCAGGTATCCAGCAATGCTTGGATATCTAAGTATGCGATGATTGTAAAATCAGAAGCATAGTGAATAATTCCCAAACTACTGAGGATTTTCAGGAGAATATCAATAAACTTGAAAAGTCGGCTCAGGAAAACAAAATTATTTTTAATGAAACTAAATGTAAGGTTATGCCTCTAGGACATAACAATTTCGGCATAAAGTACGACCTTAACAATATATTCTTGCAAGAAACTGTGAAAAAAACTTGGGGGTATTAATTGATAATAAGTTAACTTTCAACGCACATACAAAAGCTATAGTTAAGAAATGCCACAACATAGCTGTATGCATTTTTAGGATTATTAAAAGTCGTGATTTAAAAGTAATAGTTCCACTGTATTCCAGTTTGGTAAGGCTACACCTTGATTAGAGTTCCCCTTTGTGTTCTCCTACTACTGTGGGAGGAAAAACAAGCATTTGTCAATGCCGAATGTTGTCTCGCTGGCATTGGCATTTTTATTTATTATTTATTTATTTTTTGTCGACCGGGTAAGTGCACTAGACAAATCCTGCCTATTTTCAGGCATGACCTGGGGGAGGGGGGATACAGATGAATGCCAACTCACCTTGAACCAGATTAAACTGTTGGTGGTATTTTTAATGAATGAGGGAAATTTGGCCAGGACACCGGGAAAGTTCCCCTACTCTGCTTCCTGTGAGCAGAGGGGACCCTTTTGCTGGTGACTCCAAGATGGCTGCTGTTCCAGATGGAGACTCGGTGGAACTGATAAGTATGGATGTATCAGCAGAGGTATCCGGGAATACAGAAGTGGCGTCTGGGGAGCACCCGAAGGGTGGCCAGCTTATCGCCCGCGAAGATATTACTAGCATGAATCATGGAGAAATACTTAATTTGGAACAAAAAAAACAGTGTCTTGAGAAAGAATTAGGGAGAATCAATCAGCAGCTTGATACTGCGCTGGTACAGCGCGAGGAAGACCGAAAAAGAAAACGTTCAGCAGTTTCCCCTATGTCAGACACCTCTTTGGGTCCTACGAAGGTTCTGGCTTCTGCAGAGCCTGGCACTCTACTTCCTGGTCAGGAAGAAAGGCCTCCACGATGGGACTGGAGTGAGGGAGATGACGTCGTTTGGTTGCCGGAGAAAGTGCTTCTTTCAGCAGGATGGACGTCCCCCTCCAGTGGAGTATGGCAACCAGACCCGGTTTGTTTACCAGTTGCAGCAGCAAATTCATCAGTTTCTCCTGTTTTGGCTTCAGGACGGTCTCTAGTTCTTTCAGGTACTGTTTGCACAGGGGACTCAATGCTGCAGCAAGGTGAGGGGGTAGAAATGGAACTTCCACAACCTGAACAGGGGGTTTCTTCTCCAGATGGAAGGGCAGTTTTGGATACAGGACCCCCCCCAACCTATGCGAGTCACTTTCATAAAACCATTGATCTAGCAAAACGTAGGAATGCAGTGAGATTACGATATGTGGATCATAAGGAGCTGGCACCAGATCGCTTTCATGTGGGAACATTTTACTTAAACAGTCTTTGGGTTTTTCCCCTACAGAGGTCTATGCTTTGAGTCATGCACCAGGAGAAAGTACTTTTGACATTAGTTTCTGGACTCTGGCTTTGCTGGAAAAATTCTGGTGTAGATTTTCTAATTTAAAAACCAACCCACTATGGGTAGACTTTATTGTAATACCCTTAACTAAACAACCTTTTCGGGTTATTACTATTCTTTTTCGTAATGAAGGGGTAAATATAACTGACGTGGTATACTGGCTGGAAAAACGGTGTACTATTCAGGGGAATCCTTCCCCCATTATGGATGATGAAGGATTTTGGACTGGGGGTTGGAAGTTTAAAATTAAGTTACACCAAACTGATCAGGATGTTATCCATTTGCCTAACTGTTTTTTCATAGGTCGTGATAAAGGTTTTTTGTTTTACCCTGGGCAACCTAGGATGTGTTTTAAATGTGGGTCTACCAGGCACTTTAGCACAACATGTGAGGTGTTGAAATGTACTTATCATGGGGAATTGGGTCATGTCAGTGCACATTGTTTCCAAGACCCTAAATGTAATCTTTGCGATGAGGTAGGTCACGTTTTTACTGATTGTCCTTTGGCAGCCAGAAATACAGAAAATGCAGATTTTGGGGTCCAAGATTATTATGTTAAAGAAGCTATCTCCCCTACAGTCTTTTCTGGGCCCAAAACCCCTGGTAGTAGACAAATGCAACAGGTACCTAGAGATGGACCCCCCCCCCCATTTCATCAGATACCTTGCCTGGGTTTTTTTTAGCTCAGTCCACTTCCCAAATAGGTATGGATGGGCCTCTTCTTCCAGTAGATCCTTTACCTAGTTCCCAAGAATTTGTAGTGGTTCGTCCCAAGAGAGGAAAGGGTTCTAGGCCAAAGGTTCTGAAAAAAAACAACAGAACCCTTGGAGGATATAAATAATTATGAGGTTTTATGGGATGTCTCCTCTGATCAGGACACAGAAAATGCTGTAGTGGAAGGAGTCAGCCTCTGGGTTGGAGATTTGTTGGATCCGATGAGTTGTTGTTGGTACTCCAGGGCCTAAAGCTAGTGGCAGGTTACTCAGCCTCTAGCAAAGTAAAGTGAAGTACATCCATCCCTGGGTTTAGATTTTTGACTACTTCTTGGTATCAGTTTCAAATTGCATCATTGAATGTGAATAGCATCCAGTCCGAATTTAAAAGACTTGCTACATGTGGGCTTTTTTTAAGATCTGAGTTGGATTGTGTTTTTTTTCAGGACATTCGTTTGCATTCCCCATGTCTTCTGGAGGCAGCCTCTGGAGGTTGGTTATGGGGGGATAGTTATTGGTCTCAGGGGTCTGAGCAGTGTTCCGGGGTGGGGATTTGCTTTTTTTTCCCCGGTTAAAGTAATTCGGCATTTATAAATTTTGGAAGAGCTGGCCTTATTGTTAGACATTGTATGGAAGAATTTACCCATAAGGCTAGTGAACATTTATAATGCACCCCAATTAAAGTATGACAGGGTAAGTCTTTTTTGTACTATACAACCTTTTTTATTTACAAATATGCCGGTCATTTTTGGGGGGGATTTCAATTGTACCTTCCCGCAGATTGGAAGTAATGTGTTGGGAAAAACAATATTGTGATGTCTCCTGTTTATTGAAGGTTATTTTGGATGTAGGTCTCATTGATGTATTTGGGTATGGTGGTGCAAGGGCTCCCCATACATATGCCTGTGGTCCTCATACATCACGGATTGATTATTTTTTTATTTCAGCCTGCTTTTGTATTCAAAAGGCCGTAGTGCTTAATGTAGCAACTTCTGATCATCGAATGTTGGTTTTAACAATCGGGAATATACCTGAACAAAGAAGGGGTCCAGGGTTCTGGAAGCTAAATATTTCTTTATTAGATTTACCTATGGTACAGGAAGGGTTTCAACATGTTATGAAAGCACGGAAATCTGTTTTTTCTTTATGATGATAAAAATCAATGGCGGGAGGATTCTAAATGTGATTTTCAGTTTTATTTTCAGTCTGTAGGGAGGCTTAATGAGTCCTTTAAATGGCATACCTTGTGGAATTTAAGGGCACAAATGAGGGTTCTAGTTGCTCAACACTATGAGAATGGCGCTGGGGATATTGGCGCTATTAAGATTCTTAAAAATAGATTAATAGTCTTACAAAAAGAAATGATGCAGGGGGTGGTCAAACAACAACGGTATCGGGTTTTTGGGAAAAAATCTGATACCATTCCTTTTGATACCCTGGCCCAAGTTCGGGAGCAGAGAATTATGGATACCTTACGGTTACCTAATGGTACTTTAATAACAGATAACTCTGCCATATTGACTGAAATTGGTAGGTATTTTAAGAATGTTTTCACCAGTGCTAATTTACCAGAGGATGTAATGACCTCTTGGCTAAAGGGCTGTGACAGCCCTCATATTTCGGAGGAATGTGGGCATAGTTTAGTTACACCTGTTTCTGGTGTAGAACTTAAGCAGTTTATTTGGTCCCTTTCTAAAGGGACATCCCCAGGGTCTGACGGCTTATCACATGCCATCTATAAAGTAATCTGGGAAGTACTAAGGGACGAATTGGTGGTGGTATTGAATAATGCTCTCCTTACAGGAAGTTTACCAATTAGTATGTATGAAGGAGTTCTAGTTCTATTATTTAAGGATGGGAATAAGGAAGATTTAAAGAACTGGTGACCTATCACCTTGTTAAACACTGATAGTAAAATTCTGATGAAGAGAATAGGGAACAGATTGGTGACTGCACTGGATGTTATAATTCACCCCACACAGTTTAGTGGGGTACCCTCGCAGAAGATACAAGATGCTCTAATTCTTATTAGAAATTTTGAACAAATGTACTACCCAGGAATTATTAGGGCATTTGGTTAGTCTAGATCCAAGGCTTTTGATAGGGTTGAATATACCTATATGTGGGCAGTTCTGTCCAGTTATGGGTTTCCGGGAAAGTTTATTTCTTGGTTAAAAATGTGCTGTAATAGCATTTGTTTATTACCTAGTACGAACGGATGGATAGGGGGTAAGATTTTAGTTGGTAGAGGGGTGTGGTAGGGATGTCCTCTGAGCCCTCTCTTATATACAGTATATTATCTCTGGATCCCTTGCTATATAGATTGCATAAACAGGATGATATTATGGGTCTCTCTGTGAGTAGCGTAGACCCACAGATAAAAACAGTTGCTTATGCAGATGATCTTTGTCTATTATTAGCAGACAGAATGTCAGCAATTTTGGCCCCGGGAGAACTGAGACAGTTCTCGGACATAACTGGTTCTATTATTAACTACCAGAAATGTAGTATTTTACCCATAGGTTATGAGGGTGCAGTATGGACTTTGATATGGCACTTCCCAGTAGTTACCTCTTATATTAGAATCTTGGGCATCTTTTTTGTTAATACTAACCCCCAGTTTTATAATTGGGAAGAGAAACTTCGTGCTGCACAAGGGTTGGTAATGAAGTGGAATACCTGGCGTATGTCCAAACGCAAAAGGATATATATGATAAAATCACACTTGTTGCCACTGTTTTTATTTTTATCGGCAGTTTTCCCCATTCTGAAAGCACTGGAAACCTCTGTTTATAGTGTTTTTTCCAGTGTCTCTGAGGAGTCGTTTAAATCCTATCAAGAGGTATTACCTATTTACCTATAACCAGGGGCCTAGGAATGATTAATCCGATAATTTTTTCCATGTTACCTTTCTTTTTCATAATGTTGTCCCATTGATTCATAATAAATTAAAATTTGGAGCCCATGGGTACTGGATGAATTTGGACCCCTACTAACACAATGGGCCCTTCTAGGCTATCTATCTAAACAAGTGAAAATTTCCTTTTTGGCACATTATTGGAAGGATGTGGTAGGTAAAATTAAATTATGGGAACTGCCTTATCATTACTTAACCATTGGTTCTCGGAAAACGGTGTATGAATGGTTGCTGACAACCTGGTTTCATGAGGACCCTTGGTTTATGGTACTCCCCTCCGTTGAAATAAAGTATATGACGGGGTTTCTACATTGTTCTCAGATCCCAGCCTTTATGTGGGATTTTGTATGGCTTTGTACTCATCAAAAATTAGTGGTCAAAGGGAATATGAAGCATAAAGGTGTAGTGGAACAAACATGTCCTAGAATTAATACTTGTTCTGGGACAATTGAGACTATGCAACATTTGTTTATAGACTGTCCTTATGCTGTACAATTTTGGTTCCATTTTCATCAATATTGGGCCTCCGGGCCTTTTCAGGTGGTGGATCCTGATGTGTGGGTTAGAAATATTTTACCTGGTGCATGGGTTCAGTTTGATTCTGGGGCCTACTATTATTTATGGGATATGTTAAGTTCCAATTATGGCAATTCGCTGTGCATTGGCGTTACGACAGCAGTTAGTATCTAGTGCTTATGTGTTCTCTGTAGTTCAGAGAGAGATCTTTCGATGGAGGGATTATGAGCACAATACAGCCTCTCCTGACCTTTGTAAGTTATGGTGGAGACATATGTCTTGGTTGGATACCGGTTGATTCTGGTACTCCTTTTATATAAGCTTTTTGAAGGAGGGGGATGTATGGCATGAGTTGTTTTTTAGCTTTAGTAGAATTAAAATGATGTACTGCTCACATAGGGGCTAGGTTTTTTATGCCTTTGTATGATACATAGAGAATAATGCATATGTAGGGAGTTGATATGGAGTTTTTTCACACACCCAAGTTGTGTGATAATATGTAAACCTTGAGAGCGAAGCTCGAGAGGTTTAAGTATTATCAAACAACGAGGGTGTGTAAAAACTCTTTCTACCCTACATATGTTTATTTTATAACTGGCACCAAAACAATTAAATATAAGTATTACCACCATGAGAGGCAGCGAGACAAAAAGCGCTCCTACTTCCTTACTAATGAACCGCCCCACGCTATTCAAGACTGACATCATACCCGTGCTGGCGTGGGCGTGCCTAGTAAGGAGTAGGAAGCGAACCTGTGGTCTCCATGTTGCTTTTGCTGTCTTTGAAACTGTTTGCTGGAATGCGAGTGCCGGAAGCTTCTTATGCTGAGATTGTAAAGTCGTGATCAACCCACGGGTTGATATCGATTTTTCGTGATCAACTCATGGGTTGATACGACTTTTTACAGTTCTCAAAAACAGGTTGATAACAGCGATCACCAGTTATTATAATATATTTTTGCTTGTTTTTCCCTTGCAGGTGTTCTATTCCATTAGTATGGCGAAGGGACACATACTGGAATGTGTTTATAATCATGGGTTTCTTTATTATAATGTTGTCTTCTGTTATGATTTTGTGATGACTTTATTCATAAACACAAAGAGAGGAAGTAGGGGGATGGGGAGACAGAGTTATATCTGACTATTTATCTTTAGTCTTAGGAGTAAGATATAGTTTTGACTTATATCTTTCTTCGTTTCTGGGTTTTTCTTTACATTGTTTATGTATTCACTTGTATACCTACTGTATGGTTTGCTTGGTTGTTAATCAATTTTCTATGCTCTTTTTTTTATGGGAATGGAATGGGGGTTTCTTGTAAAATTTTCCTTTGTATACTGTAATAATTTTTTTCTTCCCTTTTGTTTTCTGATTTATTTCATTATGTTTCTGTAGGAAGTAATAATTTTTTTGTTTTCATGTGTTTGAAGTTCTCAATAAAAAATTCCCCTACTGTTTTAGTGGGTGGGGGGGGGGATATTTATACATAGTTCTTTTCGCAATTATCTAGTAATGTATGACTGTAATACTTTTTTGCTTTTGTTTTATTATATGATTTGTATATTATTTTGTGTGACTTAACACTGTTTGTAATTATTTGTTTTTGATGTTATTATAATAAAAAATTCCCCTACTCTTTTTTCGATAAATGCCATGGGATCTTTAACATCCACCTGAACTACCACCAATCCAGGCAGATGGGACCTCGGTTTAACATCTCATCCGAAAGACAGCACTGCAGAAGTGCAGCACCCCTCTCATGCTGCACTACAGAGTCAGTACTGGGATATTAACCCAAGTGCCAGATGTGGGAACTAAACCCACAGCTCTCTGATCTCTCGGCCTCAGAGGTGAGTGTGCTACCTACTGAGCCACTGACACTGACATTGGCATTGGTAGTGCAGGAGTTAGAGATGCATCATAGGAATGGCAGTGAAGTATTGAACTGATTCCAACCTCACCCCCACCCTGAAGAGACACATTTTCAACATAGGCATTTTGGGACCTCCCCTTATGAAGAGTGGCACTGTGATTTTGTTAATCTGTCCCAAAAGTTGATTTCCCACAGCGACCAGCCATTCTGCGCCACAGGTGTGAAAACAAAATTTGAGCAGGTGTGAAAAAATGATAGCTGTACTGTTCATAAGGAGGTGTGAAAAAATGCCAGTGTTGAAAATCTGGCTTGAAAATATTGCACATTTGCGAAGTTACAAGGGTGCATGGAAACTGCGCAGCACGTGCTTGTAACACAGTCATTTTATGGACTTTTATCACCAAATTTTCAACATATGCATTTTAGGACCTCTGCTCACGAACAGTGTCACTATCATTTTGTCACACTGTCCTGAAAACTGATTTTGCACAGCGACTGCACTACTCTGCGCCGTAAGTGCGAAAACACATTTCGGCAAGGATATGTAAAAATGACAGCTGTACTGTTGATAAGGAGGTGTGGAAAATGCCAATGTAGAAAATCTGGAGTCAAAATATTACAAATTCATGAAGTTTTGAACGTGCGTGGAAACTGCGCAACGCACGCTCGTTAAACAGTAGTTTTTTAATTTTTTTCACCAAATTTGCAACATAGGCTTTTTGAGAGCCCACTTCATGAACAGTAGCACTGTCATTTTGTTACTCAGTCCCAAAAGGTGATTCCATGCAGTGACCGCGAAATCACCTTTCGGGACCGAAAAACGTCATGACAGTGACTGAATTCATGAGAAGGGGCCTCAATAATCCCATGTTGAAAATTTGGTGCCAAAATTCCTAAAAATGTCTGAGATATGTGCCAAAGTTGAAAAAAACCCTATTTATGCCATTATACAGCATACTGGTATTTCTTCAGTTCGCGGTCGGCTTTCAAGAGTGCAGATGTGTTCCCGGGTCACCGAAGATTGTCGCACCAGACTCTGGAGGTAAGTATGGGGTGAAGGGGTGGAGTGGGGAGGCAAGGTGTGCAGAGGGTGGGCACGGGCTGGGGAGGGAGCAGGACAGACCGTGAGGGACCGTTCTCTTCTTTACAGGTTTAAAAAAACAAAAACATTGTGAGACTTTTTTTTTTTTTTTACAGGGGCATTTGGCATGCTGGGGTGGGCTCCCAGCATGCCACCTGACTGTTTGGGGGGGCTAGTTGACGGGGGATTGGGTACCCCCGATGGCACATACCGAGGGTAGGGGAACGCGAGGGACCATGGGCTCCCCCATCAGCACATGAAATGGGTTAGGGCATGCTGACAGGGGGATTGGTCACCCCCCGAACTTTGGCATTGTGGCAGGTGGTGGCGGCAGTCACTGCCGCCATGTTTGCTTCACCAGCAAAGGCACGTCAGAAGGTGCCACTGCATGACAAGCTTGGCTCTTATTGCAGTGTACCTTTTCTTTGATCTGATGGCCATGTTATGTGTTGATGGTGTCAATGCCTGCAGCTGCCTCATTGGAGAATGAGGGATGCACCTCCTGATGCATGCCCTGCATTCGCCCACAGTGACCACTCCTCCAAATCTGCTACAACTGCAAAATGTTGGCTGTGCAAGCATGAGCCAACATAAAAATGATTGGAGGAGTCCAAAGATGAGTCGCAAAAATAATTAATAATATGAAGCACATAGAATATGGGGATAGGCTGAAACAGCTGGGCGTGTACTCTATGGAATACAGAAGCCTTAGGGGAGACCTTTGCCTGACTTAATGGTTTGCAAAATGAATTTGTAATGGAAACAATAGGACTGAAAAGATATTGTGCAACCACCAGCACGAGAACACATAAACATAAATTAAAAGGTGATATAAATGAGACACACAAGAGAAATAACTGGTGCACCAAAAGAATTATCACCACATGGAACACACTACCTAA
Source organism: Neoceratodus forsteri (assembly GCA_016271365.2). Lineage (NCBI taxonomy): Eukaryota > Metazoa > Chordata > Ceratodontiformes > Ceratodontidae > Neoceratodus > Neoceratodus forsteri. The sequence continues at coordinate 1,747,724,332 of CM057449.1, forward strand.
CTATATAGTGGAAAGTGAAGACATGAATATGTTTAAAAATAGTTTAGATGTACATATGGGTGGCATAAAACAGTGTTTCCACAGATAGAATAAAGGTGGCAGGTTCATAAAAGACCACGGCCTCCTGGACTTGTACTGACCTATGAAACTATGTACTACCCCTTCTTCCCTACACCGGAAGGACCTCAGAGAATGTTAGTGATGTAGAATGTGCTGCTAGGATTTCACCCAGCTCAGTAAAGTTATCCTTGGTGTCTTCCAGTGTCAGATTCATCAGATTGTTTGTCCCCAGGTGAATCAAAAAATCACATTAATTTTCTACACTTTTAATGAGAGAAGTTGCATTCCTGGGCTACATAGCCCATTACCAAAGAGGTACTTTGGAAGACTGTTATGGCTTTCTGTGACAGCCTACCACTTGAAAAGAGAGCAGAGATGTTATAACAATTAAAGTCTGGTATAGATGCCGCCAAGAACTAGACACAGATGTTTCTGAATGTAAATGACCAGCAACTAGGTCCCTGCTATTGCAGTCTTAATAAGGAAATACGCACATGTAAGCCCCCCTTCCTGTCTAGGGGAAATTAGATGTTAAGGTACGTGGGGAAGGAGGGCAAGTTACAGCCAGAAACATAGTCCAGAGACTATAATAGATGAAATGCTCTGTACCTGAGTCCATGGTGTTGCGATGACAGATTGACTTCATCGGGGTGCTTTTCTTGTCAGAAGGGGTGCAGCCAGCAGTCTCTGGGGGGCAAAACTTGTTAGCAGCAAATTACTGAGACAGGCATTCATTCACCTAAGTTGCAAAGCAGACTCAAGTAACTGTCCAGGCTGAAAATGATTTAAACCCTTCAGGATTTATTTTGCAGCAGATATTGAATTAAATTTGATTAAATGCTCAAGCCACAAACATTATCAGCTCCATGAACAGTTGGGGAGCATTTAATTGCAGTTTTCACAGAAATCAGTGCCACAGAGCCACAGTGCATAGCTTTCATAATGGGGGGCACACAGTCCATGATACTCCTCCTCAGAGCAGGCAAGCTTCAAAATTTAAGCAGTGATGGCAGCAACTAGAGATTGATTTTCCCACAAATTTTCAAACCGCTCACTCTATTCCCCATGATAGCTCCAAGACAACACGTTAGGTGCATGTGCAGCTTCTATCACTGATGGATCTCTCTCCCTTAGGGCATGTTACAGCTTTCTCCCGGACCACTGCATTCCTGATGCAGACACCCACAATATAGACCCAACAAGGGAAACTCTGTAACTGCAGTCCCACACCACTTTCTGCAGCATTGCGGGGCCATGTCTGGGATTTCACTTCGCTGATGGCACTCTCCGGTGGACATGGGACATTAGGCATGGAGCCCCGAGCTGCCACCTCGAGCCTCCCACAGTCTGGCCTCTCACTCTCTGTGCTGCAGCCTACCATGGCAGCAACCAGCACCTTCTGAACCTGCAGGCCCCCCTGCCTGCCTGTCCCAGTGCTGAGGGTCATGGCAATGAACTTCCTGCCAGGCCTCGACTCCTCTTTCTCAGCATAGGGAACCCGTGGATTGCTTGGGGTGCGGATAGCACCCCAATCTCATCAGCCCACATAGTTTCTCTGAAAGGGACTAGCTTTCTCTAAGTGGGCCGGGGTGGCAATCACTCCACCCTGGGTCCACTTCCCTTGCTCTGCTCCTTGACCCCTCTAACCTCAAGCTTCACTCCCTCTCACACTCGACCTTGTGACTCCAGTTTCCCGCCATGCAGTGGTTTTTATTCCCCCAGTGCCAGATCCCCACCTTCAGCTATGGGTCCTAGCACCCATACATATACTGGCACCTGATGGGCAATGTAGTAAGCCCCACGGGGGGGCTTACACATAGTTAGGAAATACTAGATTGCCTGTAGAGCTGTGAAAGAAAGCAGCACGTTTCCCATTTGAAAATAGTAAGATACCTCACTCTATGGTGATCAGATAGTATATATGAACAAAATGAATAAAAACAAAACCCATTTTAAAAAACGAGTAGAAAAAGAAACAAAGTTGGGGTACTATAGGACCTATGTAAGAGGAGACATGAGAAGAGGGTTCTATAACAGACAATACACACACACACATCAAAGTTATAATGCCCCCAGAAGTTCCCACTAAGGCAGAGGCAGGAGAGAAGAGAAGCAGCAGTCAGCCCTTGACTCTTTCATGTTCAAAACCAAATCCCTGAGAAGTAAGCCAGTCGTCACAGCCTTTTTCTCATTAGGGAAATAGATCTCTTACTATCTCCAGGAATGGGAAAATGTCACAACAAACAAAAGAGTACTGGAGCTAGTCTTCGCCTTTTCAGTTTTTTCCAAAAATGCAATCTCAGAACAATTTCAAAGCTTTTCTACAAGTGAAGCAGTTAAAATTGGAAGACAAAGAACCTCTGTGCGCAAACACTGAGGCAAGGGTTACCCCAAAGGGCATTTGGCTGGGAAGCCAAGTTTCAAGAAAATACAAAATCACACATGCCCCCACAATGCAAAGCATCATGGGCTACATATGCAAATCACCACAGAATATTATGCTGGTCCAACTTTAAGCAGAATTGCAGTGGCACCATGCAATTCTGCTTAAAGTGGACCAACATAATATTCTGGTATTTTATGTAACCATGATGCCATAATGAAGGCGTAATGTTTATAAAAATGAAGTTCAGAAACCACTGAAGATGAGAGCTGTAGAAAAGGTAATAGCCAATCAAGATAGCAATGTAGCCTAGAAGTTAGAGTACCAAGTTGTGAATGAGCTTGGTACATTCATTCAGATGACCTGGGTTTGATTCCCACACCTTTCACTTGCAATACTATGTGACCCTGAGCAAGCCACTTAACCTTCACGTGCTCCCAGAATGCACCTCCTTGGCTCCATGTGCCTTTTCTGGCAAAACCTGTGTAGCCCCCCTCCTTTCCCAATTGTCTAGTCGCCTGATGTTCCCAGGAAAGGGGGGGCCCAGACACAAAAATCTCCACCAGCTCTTCTCTTAGCATTAATAATGGATTCAATTTTTCTTACCTTGAGATGTCTTCTTGAACTGACTCACCAACCCCCAAGATGGATTTGAATGATCCCAGAGGCCTGCCAGATGGATGAACAGTGAAATATATCATTAGGGCACCAGCTTCCTCCACTGGAGCCAGGAGCAAGAGGGCACAGGAGCAATTGAATTGCTTTGAGACCCCTTATAAACAACTCACAGGAACATCTAAAACTAAGGACTAAAATTTCATTACTATCCTTAGAGTTAAATCAAATGCTAGACACTAGATTCTTCTCCCGGAAACAGATCAGATTTTATTCTCCTGATCCCCTAAATGATTAGTAGGGCTCAGGGGTCCCAGTTGCTTCAGAAATTAAAATCTGCACAGCTCCATGGGGCTATAACTTTTTACAGAGACGTACTGAAAGAGATACTACCTTTGGGCAGAAACTTAGTCAGAGGAAAAATTTTCTGCGAACCAAAATTTCAGCAACACTTTACTCAGGAACAAGAACTTTTTCTACTTTCCAGGAATTTGGAGCTCTCAGTATCTCTCTGGCACTGGTAAGCACCTAACTTGAGCTTCACCTTTAAAGTACCAAGCTCTCTTCAAGCTATTCTCCAAGTGCTCCTCTATCTCTCGCTCTCGAGCACTCCCAAGTAGAGAAGCAATGAGCTCCTCTAAGCCACCCCAAACTAATCCATCCAAAATGGGGTGCTGTACCTGCAGCCTGTTAATTCCTTGGCTGCCTCTCTTTGTACCTCAAACTCAGCCCAGATCCTTGTGCCTAGACCCACCTGGTCCCCAGACCTTTATCTCCCTGCTCTCTCTCTATGCGCTACACCCAATTCCTTTTTCTTGAGCCACAACTCCCTCAGACAGCAGTCACAGTGGCACACTTTCCTTTATTTCTTCTCCTCTGTTTTGCCCGAACTGTGCAACCAATTTGAGAATGTCCTAAAGGGCCTCGGCACTTCTTTCTGCCCAAGGACCCTCCGAGGGGCCTCCCATCCCAAGCCCTGCTCATGAAACAGGCTCCAAATGTGGGTAAAGGCCGACCCCCCCCCCAAGCCAATTCTCAACACCCGGACCGCCCTGCCATGTGGGGTAAGGACTGGAACTGCTCCCACTGGTCCTGAATTTCTGCAGAGGCCCTGCCACAGCCTACTGCAGGCTCAACGGCTTGGGAAAAACATTGCCATCACACCAGGGCCTAATCCGACCCCAGGGGTCCTATTCTATCTCACCCTCCATTTGCTCCATGGCTGCTCTCACCAACCAGCTCCCAGAGCCCATGACCCAATGACTGCAAACTGCCTTCCATTGTCCTCCCTCAGATTTCCACCCATGGACCCGATGCATCACCACTTCAGCTGCTGACCACCGCCTAAGAGGAGGACCCCCACCTGCCCTACTGCTGTTGCCCGATTGGTCACGCTCCCCAGAATCTCTAGAAATCTCTGTGCTCCCTCTATATATACTGTCCCTCTGTCTGCTATCCTCAAGTGGCAGCTAGCAGAAATTACACTCCCCCACTGCACCTAAACAAAGAACCTATAATAACAATAATAATAATCTTTATTTATAAAGCGCTTCTCAAATGTCAAGGCACTGAACAGTAAAAACAGGTAAAACAATAAAATAAATAGATCAATAAAATGCCCAATAATCAGAGTAGCTTCATAGATAAAAAAGGATAATCAGGGTACGCTTTATGCCAGATGTATATTTTAAGGGCCTTCTTAAAGCCCTTAATGGTCATGCACTCACGTATCTGATGGGGTAGGGAATTCCACAGGGCTGGGGCCGTGTATATAAACACACGGGCCCCAGATACCTTGAGGCTCACCCTGGGAATCTCTAGCAACCCCTCTTCAGCTGAGCGGAGTGGTCGTCCTGGGGAGTAAGGAATCAGGAGCTCTTTCAGATAGTGTGGGCCCAGTCCATGTAGGGCCTTGTAGGTGAGAAGCCTGACCTTGAAGGTGATAAGCCACTGAATAGGCAGCCAGTGCAGTTCGCGCAGCACTGGTGTGATGTGACTCGCACATGGTGTTCCCATCAACAACCAGGCCTCAGCGTTCTGCAGCAGCTGCAAGTGGTGGATATCAACCCCTGGGAGCCCTAGATAAAGGAAGTTATAGTAGTCAAGGTGCAAGGTCACAAACCTAAGCCCTGGGGAAGAGGAAGGGGGCCCTAAGGTGAGCAATAAGCCCACTCAAATTGGGGCTTACACTTGTAAAATTAAAATAAAGCTCAACTGGGAAAAGTTTCTTCTGTAGACATTTCCTAACCCTAGAGGAATCTGGAGAGTGGTGATCAGTTTTAGATCTCAGAGGCCTGAACTGGCACAACAAGAAAGAAATATTCAGAATTGTGTCCCTACAAATGATAATCCACTCACTACAGCTTGGTGATTGCTTGTGTTCTCTGGATCTGAAGGATGCATGCTTCCACATCCTAATAAGACCCCGACACAAAATATTACCTAAGATTCAGTGTAGGGCAGACTCAGTAAAAGTTCAGGGTAATGACCTTTGACCTGACTTCCTTACCATGTGTGTTTATAAAAATGATTGGCTCTAGTGGCAGCAGCACTTTGCAGACAAGCAATAAAAGATGATTTGTACTTAGATGAATGGGTAGCATGTGAAAAATCAAAAGATCAGGCTCAGACAGTTATAAATCGCATTCTGATGGAAAAACCTGAGCTTCCTCCTTGTGGCAGGGTTAACTCCCTGCCCCGGTCTGCTTGTTGTTCTGAAAGAAACAAAGCAAGGAAAACCACTAATGGAATAGAGAAACATTTCTGTAGCACATTTTCTATGCCGTGTATTGTCTAGCCCTAAGTCTGTTAAGCAGCAATGTACCTTTCTTTTCTGTCTGCATGTGGCCACCTGTAGACAATCATTCTAATCTTGCATACTTTTCTGTTCTTTATACCTTTTCTGCTTTTCTGCTTAGTATGTTCTTCAATTCCATTATAATGTGTAGGAAACTTCTGGTGATTTTTGACTCCAAGGCAGTCCACAGAAACTTAGAGCAGTCAATGGCTCTGTCAGAGGACTCAGCACTCACTTCACACAGACAGTCATGATACTGTTGTTCAGTGCTTCATGAAGTTACTTTTATTTTTACAGAGTTCAAATTTCAAAACAAAGCACCCGTGAAGCAGGTACGAAATGTTGGTTTGGTAGGTCACCTCCTCGGGCTCACTGGTACAGCTGTTTTTCCATTTGAAATCTGAAGTCCGTAAAAATGAAAGTAACTTCATGAAGCACTGAACACAGTGTCATGAGTGCCTGTGTGAACTCAGTTCTGAGTCCTCCAACAGAGCCATTGACTGCGTAGGCTTCCGAGCAACAGCACTGTGGCAAGCGATCCTCTTGCTTGCTTGAGAAACTTAGAGTAGTTGTCATGGTTACAGGTTTTTTTCTTAATTTTCCTTGGGTTCCCCCCTTTCTGCCTGTCTTGGCAGGCATGTCTGGCTTAACTAATGTTACAAATTAAGCCTTTGTGGAACATTTTGCACTGCTGTTTTTCTTTAAACTGTTCCCATATATTCTTGAAAATCAAGGGTTTTGTATTGTATGCCTATTTTACTTGGTTATACTCAGATACTGGAGCCTGACTATTTTCTGAGTTGAAGAAGGAGCAGATCCTATCAAAGATATCATAATAGGTATCATAGGTGGTCACAAGCTTAATAAGGCTATTGCCCATTCCAGCTTGCCAAAAAAGTATTATGTCTGATATCCCTGGATACCATGAGATAAGCAAAATCTATCATGTTTATTTTTGAAATCCACCGTATTCTTACTTCTCACAATGTTGAGTGGCATGGAGTTCCAGAAACAGATCCTATGATAAGGAGGAATATAAGAGACCCCTTCGGGCTGACTTTAGGAAGCCCAGCTCATTCCTCTCAAGCCAAAGAAGGAATAAGGTATCCTGCTTAGGAGGTAGACTCTCTGTCTAATAGTGAAAGAGACCTTCTAGGAAAGGAAGTTGCCTTGTGGATTAATCCCTAGCGGAGACACTAGAAATACCTGTTGCATTGAGACTTTCTTGTGTTCTGGGCTGTTGCAGTTCCAGTATGTTTATACAGTATGCTGTCCTGCATTTAAGGCATATTCTCGTCTTTTTGTATGCTGAATTATCATCTGCCTTAATAAGCGGCACACAGAATTCAGTGTGTTAAATATAATTTCCATGTGTCTGCCTCGTACCTTTTCTAGCCCCTTCACACTCCCCAACTTGAGAAAGTCCCATCTACTGTAGAACCCACACAGATACAGTCAAGGCCAGCAGCATGTTGTTTAGCTGTACTGTGACCACTGTGGCAGATCACGGCACTGTGCAACACAACACAATTAAAACAACAAAAGTACCTTTGTTGTCCTTTTCTTCTTTTAATTGAGTGCCATGTAGTCTGTGCTATGACCCACTCATCGTCCACATGACACAAAACAACTCACCACTGACCTTAACTATACAACAGTTTATGGGTGCAGAACTCAATACCATAGAGGGATGAATTCCTATACCTTGGGAGAAGGCTTAAATACTAAATTGGTAGAAGAATTCAACAGGGTATGGGACAAGCATATAGGGGCTGAGTATCGGGGGAGGGTGGGGGCTGGCAGTAAGGGGGAGGTGTAGGGGAAAAAAAGAGGCAGACTAAATGGTCCAGTATGGTCCTTTTCTGCTGTCAAGCTTTTATGATTCTATGGTAATTCAGTGTGCAACATCTTTCCACTCCCAATAGGCTCCCAAGAACTACACAGGAACTCCTTAAATATAGTACCTAGACGTAAATCAGCCATGGGTGCTCAGACCTTTTCCCACTTTGCACCAGTATACTGGAACTCCCTACCTACCTACTAATATACGACTCACCTCTACTCATGCCAGCTTTAATTGACAGCTAAAAAGTCACCCACTGTAGTCTGATGCCTGCTCCTGCTTCCTTCCACGCTGAACTCCCTTAGACCTCTCCAGCTATATTGGTCCTGCTCTAGGTCTTAGCCATACTCCCTTGCACTTATTATTTGCTGTCTTAAATCTGATTGTCCCCAACTGATCCACTTAGTCTCCTTCGTTATACCTATCCTCTCTTCCTACCTCAACTTCTAACTAATCCAGCCGCCCCCCCCGCCCCGCTCAGGGGTATATCAGCCAACTGCTCAGCACTTGATCTCATTAAGTTGTTTTTAATAATTTTTTTCCATTGTCCTGTTGGCCATTTATTTATGTATAAATATTACTATCATTGTTTATTGTACTTTGCCGCTGTTTAATACTCATCCCCACCAGCCCAGTGGTGCTCAGGGTTAAGGCATCTGCCTTACCTTGCACCACACTGGCGACTTGAGTTTGGGAGTGAGCTCGGAGCACCAGTGGTCAGATGGGGGAGGAAAGGATCGAGCATCCGAAGGACAGCTTTCCTCTCCTGGGGGGAAAGGGACTCCAACCTGTAGTGTTGGTGGCTCCTAGTGGAGACTGGGAGCACAACACCTAGGGGTTTGTAGAATGGGGGCAGCATCGGTGGACATCCTGCATGCGGGCACGGGAGCGTGCCTACCATGCGCTGGATGTCATTGCACACCCTTGCTTTGGGGGGGAGCAAAAAAAGTGGAAATACCCCAGCACCCAGAAGGACAATGACGGTCCTTGAGGACTGGCCCACATGCCCAACGTTGGACACAACCTGACCTGCTTTCCTGAATCCTCTTTCCTCTGTCTTGGGGCCATGGTGGGAGAGGGATCCTGTCCCTGATTTCCTAGTTGGGATTTCTCAGGCAGGGCAGTAGGAGCCAGTTGAATGGGGTCTCTCCAGAAGGAGATCCTGGAAGCCAGCGTTCAGAGGGAAAAAGAGTCTATAAAATAAATAAATAAATAAATAAATAATACTCATCCCCAATGTTTTTGTACTTCACTAATGTGTTTTGCTGATTGTGATGTTTGTTTATTTTACTTTGAACTGATCACGCATTTTGTATTTAATGTACTTCTACTCCTCTGTACTGACTGTATCTATTTTGTACTCTCGCGGGTCATGGTTGAAAATAGGCATTTTCGATGTCTAACGCACCTACCTAGTAATCAAAAACAAATAAAGAAATCTACTATGGCCTCATGTCCTCAACCACCTCAGTGGTACAATGGGCCAGACTTCACTTGCAAGATATGCAATGGTACCTCAAGGTTTGGCATCAAACAAATGCTCACTTTACTCAGTTTATCCCAGTACTGGTAAAACTGGCAAACTCACTGGAGAGGTCTCAAGATAGGCAGCATGTGTGGAGGAATATTACTCAGTTTGATTAGGTAGAAGAAAGTCTGAATACCCATCGAGTCTACCTCTCCACACCATGTGGAATAAAACATCTAGTTACCCAAAAGGTATTTGTCAAGATAACTCTTAAACTGCTCAATGTTAGATCCATCAACTATGTGTTGTAGTAGCTTATTCCACAAATTAGCAGCTCTAATCGTGAAGAAGTATTTCCTTTTATCCTTGTGTGCCATTGGCACAAATAGTTGCCTATTACTGCATCTTAGAACACCGATTTTATTGGCAAACCATAGTCTGCTTTCCAAATATTATCTTTTAAGATATTAAATAATAATAATAAATCACCTCTAGTTTTCCATGTATCTAAGTCATATAGGTTAAGTGCTATACACCTATCCTTGTAACTGACATTCTGTAGTTTAGGGATTAGTTTAATGACTTTTCTTTGGACACTCTCAAGTACAATTTTATCCTTAATAAGATGAGGTGCCCAGAAGGCAGTACCGAAATCTAGGTGTGACCTAATAAATGAATTATAGATAGGAAGTATACAAACTTCCTGCTTGCAGAAAAATGATTTCTTGACAGCAGATATAATTCAATTTGCTCTTAAGGTAATATGTCTACAGCGTTCTCTGGATGTTAATTGGTTAGTTATCAGAATACCCAGGTCTCTCTCCGAAGATACTGACCTAATCTCTAAACCACTTAGGTAATATTTAATATAGTGATTTTTTTACCCTAAATGCATAATGACACATTTGTCATTATTAAAGGACATTTTTATTGTTTAATGACCATTTTTCAAGAATACTAATGTCATTCTGAAAAAATGGACTTAACCTCATTACAAATCTTTGTATCATCCGCAAACTTGCTAAAATGGGCATTTAAGCCAGTATGTAAATCAGATACAAAAATATTAAATAAAGTGAGACCCAATACAGAACCCTGGGGGACCCCACTAGTAACAAGAATAGTCTTTGAATAGGTATCATGTATTTTAACCTTTTGAGTCCTAGAATTTAACCATGCTGTAACCCATAGAGTGATGTGTTGATCTAGACCCATATTAATCAATTTATCAATAAGAATCTTATGTGAAACTTTATCAAAAGCTTTTTTTAAATCAAGTAATGGAACATCGACTGGGATATTTTGATCTAATAAATAGCTGACTTTTTCATAAAAAACAATAAGAATAGTAGTACATGATCTATGCTTAACAAAGCCATGTTGTTTTGGATCACTAAGTCCCTTTATGTCTAATTCATTTTCCAATCTATGTTTTATAATACGCTCCATAATTTTACATATAACTGATGTTAGGCTAATTGGTCTGTAGTTTTCAACTACACTTTTGCTACCTTTTTTATGAATAGGACAAACCACTGCTTGTTTCCATTCAGTAGGCAACACACTGTGCTGCAATGAAACGTTAAACAGAAGTTTTAAAGGAGCACAGAGTGAGTTTGCAGTATTCCTTTCTGTAACCCCCATGGGGCTACACCTTAAAGAGTCCCTTGCACTTGCATATTGAAGAAAAAAGCCACTACCGATGGAGCCACCACATCAGCACTCAGGACCAGAGTGGGAGTTTCCTAATCATTGCCCCAACCAAACTGGACATGAAGGCACACCCTCACCAGATTAGTTTGGGGCTTTAAATATAGTTCACCTGCAGAGTATCATGTAACTAAGGATATTTGTGGAGGATCACCTTCAGACTACTAATCAGCAGTAAGTTTCATCACCTCTGACCTGAGCTGGCCTGGTGACAAGGTCAGAGGTTTACTGGGTGATGAAATGAGTTGGAGTGCTTGTGGAGAGAGCCTCTAGGGCTCCTGGGACTTAATTATTTCAGGCATCCTTGTACCAGCCAATCACCTGTCAAGTGACAGACCTTCAGGCCTGCTGCCTTGGGATTGACACTCATAACACCAAACAGGAGCTCCCACTCCCCAGTGTACAGCAGGGGCTGTTTCAGATTCATTTCAGTCTGTGTGTGTGTCTGTGTGAGACCAAGAAGAAGACTGGTGCCTGTTTGCTGTTGACAGAGACAGCTGGAGCTGCTGAATCACAGAGGCAGAATATGTGTCTGTTAGAGATGGAGAAAAGCAGAATTCCTGCTGCAGTGACAGAAAAGGGGGTAAAAATGAAACCGAAGGCTGCAGCAATTGAGAGAGACTTTTGCTGTGATGTAGCTGGAGTTTATGACAGAAATTTTCTAGCCAGTATCACAGCTGGTACTGGTTATCACTGTCCGCACCCATAGTACTGGATGATAGGACAGGCTGGGTGAGTTGGCTAGACTCAAAGATCCACAGTAGCAGCAGCCCTGTGAAGCGAAGATTCAGTTACCAACTGCTGAAGTCGAGAAAGGCCTAACATGCACAATCATAGGACTGCCAGTGCACTCATTGACATTAAATGATGTCACTGACAGAAGAGACAGGGAGAAAGTGAACCAACCCATGGAAAGATTCTCAGAAAACATACCCATCACCCCTGCTCAGTGCAGGAAATCCTCTATAACAACGAAAAAGAGAAGGACTCCTGGACGCCTTAAGTTGCTGCCGCCAGCAGTAAATCATCAAGTAAGAAAACAAAAAAAAAACAGCGCATACAAACTATAGTGAACTGTTGGATATTTATTTAAAAGTGCATGGTGCAGGGAATGCTGACCTGCTGACCCTACGTATTGCATGGGTGGAGGCTTCCTCTGGGGAGTCCCTGAGGAAGCCTCTTGCTTGAGCAAAGGCGTAGAAGGTCAAAGCACTCCCCCGCACCATGCAAAAATTTTAAATAAATATCCAACAGTTCACTATAGTTTGTATGCGTTGTTTTTCTTTTGTTGTTGTCTTTTACTTGGTAGAGATCCTCTAGTCTGGTAAACCATGAGTAAACTCATGGCTTGCCTTGCAAAACCAATCTGTATCATTATTAGGAAGCATTTAATGGACTAGACCATCTGGTCAAGAGTTACAAATACTTCATTGAAGTTTACTGAGCATTTTGGTTTAGGGATTTACTTTGCAAAGTGTTGCTAACTACCGGTATTTGTTTATACACACTACCGCTGATCATCCATGAGCAAATTCACTGGGCCTGCAACATTTCCATAGCTGTGTACTCACTGAAGCATTGGAAACCCCTAGGTAGACTTACAGGGGATTTTCACTGGTACCAGTGGGGATATGGTTGTTCCCCAAGTACCAGTGGGCAGAAAATGCAACTGTACTGTGAGTGTGTAGTTTGTAAGCGGGCTGCTAGATGTGGCTGAACCTCGGGGATATTTAAAGCACAGCCAGGGGGAATGCACATGGATGTGCAACAGAAGTGCAGCCCAGTATTGAAGTAGGTTGAACCTGGAGGGGCATGAAAGAACAAGTCTTACTGTGCAAACTGCCTCATTGTTGCTACCACCACCCCTTTCTCCTATTTAGGGCCTGGAGCAGTCCCTTAATAAAGTTGCTGTTCTTTTGTTTCAACTCCTTGTCTGAGTGCATGTTACATTTAAAATGATAAGTTGCATCCTTTGTGGAGACTGTGATTAAATTACATTGGTTAATGAGTGGGTTGCCCCTGTGGGGAGGTGGCGAGGAAATGCATCCCAGGGGTTGGTACTATACTTGACACCAGGCCAACTTTAACCTTTCTCTGGGCAGAAGCACTGCACAATGTATTCCAGATCTGAATATGAACCTCCCAATCAAGAGTTAAAAGGACCCAGAATGCTTGCCCTTGTTGAGCCTACAAGGCAGGTAACCACTGTAACACCCACAGTGACCCAGTGGTGTTGTAGCCAGGTAGTGCCCCAGATACACTTGTTACCTCTGCATGGCAGCAAGCTTACATTTCCTTCAGCTGTAGAGCTCCTGGTGCTCACCACAGGTACCTCTCTACTAAGTTGGGGAGGACACCTACAGAAGACAACAGCAACAGGGAGTGTCAAGTTCAACAGAAAAGTTGGAACATAGCAGTCTGCTGAAGTTAAGAGTCACATACTAGTCTGTAAAGCTATTTCCATGCTGATACAGGACCAGGTAATGCAAACAAGGACAGATGATACCACAGTTATGTTATATCAGCAAAAAAAGGGGTGTGGCAGTTCCTCAAGGTCATGCTGGGAGGCCTTGAAACTTTGATACCTAGCTTATAGCCTAAATACAGTAATTTCTGCTGTACATCTGGCAGGGGGAGGCAATATATTAGCAGGCTCATTGAGAAGGACGGATCTTGTGATCCATGAGTAGTTTCAGAAACAGGGGGATAGTAAATTCTGTGTAGAGTAGCTGATTATGGAAGCTTCAGATGAGCCTCTGGTAATGCAGATGTTGTTACAGGACATTGACATGTGTTTTACACAACAAAATGCTGGAAAAATTATTTTCAGTGATCTTCCAGTAGTTTGCTCAGACTTGCTACTGTGTCATAAAAGTCTTCAATTTCTGAGTTATAAATCTACCTTGCGTGTACCATGTTCTTTTTCATGGTTGACTAGAGCATGGTTCTTGTTTATGCAGCAGCACCAAGTGGATTTCCCAAGCACGTTCCTCATTTTGTTTTTTGATTATGGAATCCAAGCTTGAGTTTCAGGTAAGGAAGAGGTCACTGAAGGAAACTGGAGAGTCCCCTTGTGTAGCTGAAGTATGGAAAACAGAAGCTAGTGGTCTGTCACGACTGTGAGAACTTCTCACAAAACCACATAAAATTTCCCATATTCCAGATCAGTGCTAAAGTATATTGTAACTCTGCTAATGGCTGTTTTCCAAAGCATTCAGAGAACTAGAGGCAGGTATTATTGAGCTTCCTGTGCCATCTTTCTTGTGACATTATGGTATGTACACCATGGAGTGAAGCAGCATCATTCACAAATGAATGGAAGTGATCTGTCTGGGGCCCTCACAGGACACAGGATTGGGGTCTTGAGATGGCATGTGTCTGGGTACTTAATACATTTAGACATGTGATGCCTTTACCTGGGATAGTAATGTTGATACCTGATGGCTGTCACACTAGGCTATTACCATCTCAGGAAATTATACAATACTCCCACGCAGTCCCTCTTACAACAACTAACAATACTAAACAGTAATATCCATTACAAAGAAATTCAGTGCAACAGAAGCAGATTTTGTTAAGAAGGAGGGGAAGAAGCCAGCCCTTCAGTGCAGTGGTAGCGGTAGCTGGCCTGATGAAGACTCTTTGTGAATCAAAGAGCCAGGGCGTGTGGCCAATATCCCACTGTGCTTTGCTTAAATCTTTGCACAAAATAAAGAGTATTTGCTAACTTAGGCTACAGCCAGCAGTGTGAGCAGACGTGGGATTCGGAAGTGCCTGGAAGGTATTAAGAGTAAGGAGGGACTGGAGAGAAGGAAGCGTAAACACAGAAAACAAACTCTGGTGAAAGCTGATAGGGCTGCATAGGGAGGAATTTGGAGTAAAAATATTGGAAAATTACCAAAGTTACAAGACTGCATTAGGACAATGTAACATAGGCTCATATCACAACAATGAGGAGTAATTGAACTCAGTGAAGGTAATATTTTGAAAGTAGCACATCATAACTTATACCACTTTGTTTTGGCCCCTTCTTCACATTTACATCACGGTTTACTTTGTTCTAAATTGGGGTGGTTATCCCCAGGTAGTAAGTTTGCCTATTTCTTAGGTTGTCCAATTTTTAGAGCAATTCATAGCAATTTGTACTATCCTTTGCAGGATCTCATTACAGTTCATACCCCAGTTTCAAGTTTGAGATCTACTTTTGGTATTCTTTTAACAACTCCACTATGTAAATCTAAAATGGGTTCTCATTCTTTCTATAATGCTACTCCAGTTTTCTGGAATAATCTTCCCATTAGTTTGTGTACCATAATGTCACTGCAAATGTTTAAGTCAAGGTTGAAAGAATATTTATCTTGTAATGATGTTTGCAAATGTTATCATTAATGCCATTCTGTCTTACATGTTAATTATTGTATCTTGTTTATTTTTTTTCATGAAATTGATGTCATTGTTTTTGTATGTCATGATGTGATATTGTATGTTTATTATGCACTTTCAGGTCGAGCCTGAAAAAGAGTTTTAACTACCTAGTGCTCTTACCTACTTAAAAAGCTAGTGTACTGCCTGGAAACTGTCTGCAGTTAATTGTAACTTTCAAATGTAGTCAGCTATCACTTCTTATATCTCAAGTATTTTTTGTTTTCTGTTTGCTAAGGAGAAGATTTTTCACCTGGCAGTAATGGGGTGATGTGTGGAGCAGCACTGTGTCTGGAGGAAAAAAAGTCTGTTCTGTTCATCCCACTACAACAACACTGATACCACAATGACTATGACATCACTAGTAACCAATGAGAACCATTTCTCACTGCCAGGTTTCACTTTCACACAAAGCAGCAGGGATTTGCTATCCCTGGTTACTAGTGATGTCACAGTTTCCTGCATTTTGATTGGTGGCTTGTGAGGGTCACTGCCCAGGCTACAAAGATCTTTGTGCTTCAAGGTGTTTGGTCTCATTTTTGATGATGTAGTGGAAGGAACAAAACTTACTTTTTTTCCTTCCAGACAGAGTGCTGCTTCAAACATCACCCTAGTACTGCTAGGTGGAAAATCTTCTAATTAGCAAACAGAAAAGAAAAAAATACTTGCGATATAAGAAGTGGTAGCTGACTGCATCTGAAAATTACTAATAATTCCAAGTAGTGCACTAGCTCTTTAACAAATTTAAAGAAATAAATAATAAAATGGAGGGAAAGAGCAAAAGCAAGTGAATTCGGTCAAAGAGGAAAAAGAAGCACATTTGGATAAAGATTAAAATAAGAGAAATAAGAGAAAAATATAAAATGGAGACAAATATCCAAAAGACTGGAAATGAGCATCCTGCTTCACTTGTGCAATCTTCATAATATCACCATGAAAGAAAAGTGTTGCTAATACCCCACAGAGAAAACAAAACAATGAACTAGGAGTGGGACACCTCAGGGTTTGACATACTGTAGAAATGGGAGTAATCTGAGGGTATTTATAATATATGTGTAGGGTTATGCAAGTGAATACTTTAAAGAAGAATTGTAATCCTACATTACAATAGAAATTGCCTTAAACTCAATACAAAATGTATAAGATGAACTTAATGCACTAATTGGCCCCCCCTTCCCCGCACCTGAAACCTGGAGTAGAGCACACTGCATGCACATTAAAGTGATGGGTAACAACATTAGTAAAATTCATGAATTAAATGGAAACAGTTTCAGAAAAATAGGGACTTATTCGCAGTCAACACTGTCTTAAATCAAAATCCAGACAGTTCCATTTCCACAAACAAGGGAATGATAGAACCCCATGCTAATTATAAATGTATTTGGAGGCATCCAGTGTACTCTGCATACATTTTACAAAACCTCTCAACATAAAACTAATTTTCAGATGAAAGATATTTTACTTATTGAATGTCTGCAGCTAGTTCACTCTGAGGTAGCATATAGCATAGGCCATTTGCAAGGAGAGCAGTGTGCAGGACCTACAGTATAATGCATGCAAAAACAGTCTCCTTGAACCCTTTGATCTCACACATTTATCATGCAAACTGCCTCTCTGTTATGCTCCATTTGAGTGTACCTGATATTTACTCCTTTGTTTATTCATTTATTAAATGTTTTATCAGGAATGTCCTACTGAGCTGAGAATGTCTAATTTCCTGAGGCATCCTGAGTAGTGCTGGATAAAATTATTAAATCCCTTTTTGTGCAGATTCCTCATTACTGCAATGATTTCATGTCATTTCAAATACTTTCATAAACTAACATAGAGTGTTTAAAATAGTAATTGTTGATGAAGTTGTGCTTTTTAAAACAAAATCACATTTTTAAAAATATGTAATTTGAAAAAATGGTGCTATTTGCTGAAATTGAACATTTAAAAAAAACATTTTTAAAATATACAGTTTGAGAAACACGTGGTGTTATTTCAGTAAGTATCAGTGAAAATATGTCATATTTGGGCAGAATTTAAAAAAATGCAAATGCAAAATTGTCAAATTTTGCACAAATTTGCAAGTATAATAAAAAATGTTAACCAGTTCTAGTCCTCAGGAAGGATATGAGAAGTAGCAAATACACAGCATTTTGTGTGTGGGAATGACCAGATGCAACAGCAGACATAGGTATTGTGGAACAGCAGCAGTGCATTAAGAGTGTGTGTGTGTGTGTGTGTGTGTGTGTGTGTTGGGGGGGGACATTGCAGGGCTGGAAAGTCCAGGAGCCAGTTGTTTTGTTGTTGGTACCCCAAATCATTACCAGTTGCTATTTGCCTAACCCTTATTTTTTCACGGGTCCAGTGCTGCAGGTAAATAAAGTTGGGTCGTTAGTTCCTGAAAATTGGTGTGGGACCATAGTATTAGTGATATACTCTCATTGTTACTAAAGTGTTTAGAGCTGAAATCAAAGTCCTTGTATTGGTACTAGTGAGTTTCAGAGTGATAACTGATAGCTATTGGGGTGGTGGCTTGGCATTGCATCCCATGGGACAGTTTTTTGCTTGTTATGAGGCCCACTGTTTCATTGGTTTGGTAGAGGCACAGCGCTATTCCACTTGTTCCCCTTTTGAACCAAACCTTTAATTTTCTATCAGTTGAAGCCATCTCTGTAGACTGAGGCAAGAAAAGCCAGCTTTTATCAGTGCCTATTTTACTGAGAAATGTAGAGGAACAACAGGGGATCAAATATTAGCAGTATAAAGTAACTGTTAGTTTGGAGTCCCCATTTCATTGACTTGTTTGCATCCCATTGTCAGTCTGGGTCTTCACCAGTTCATCACAACTCCCACCCACACTAACTACAGGACAGGCTATGAATCAGTCTTGGACTGGATTTTAGCTTCTAACCCCTCACACGTCACTGAATCAGGCATTCTCCCTGACTCCCCAAGTGACCACTGTGCAGTTATTTGTTGCTGGTCTGCTAAAACCTCAAAAACTGAACATAAATATATATATTCAAGACAGCTAAAAAAACTCAGCCCTGAGGAATTCTCCAATGCCATCTGAGCCACCGATTGGACATTCACTGAATGTATACAGTACATAGACGTAGCCATTAACACTTTCAGCAAGAACTTCCAAGAAATCTGTGACTCTCTCATACCCCTAAAAAATCTCAGAGTCAAAGGGGCCAGTAACTAATGGGTCACCTCCAATCTCCTTAACTTGATGAGAAAGACAGGGCTTGGTCACTTTATAGAAAGCTAAAACCTCCTGCAACAATAAAAAACACTCCACAACAATTGCAAATCGGCAGTACGCTCTACTAAAATAAATTTCCTACGAGAAAGACAACTTTGCTGCAGAGGTAACCCTAAACTTACCTGGAGATTTCTCAATGATCTCACTGGGAGAAGTAAATCTAATGAACAAATCAGCCTTTCAGTTGGGGGGGTGGACAAACTACAGAACCCCTCACAATTGCCAGTCACTTCAACACCTACTTCATTGACCTAGACAAATACAAACTCAACACCTCTCCAGACCCCAAGTCTCCCCACCAAGCCCTACCTACACCCTAGCTTCCACTTCTGCTTCCTCTCTCCCCATGCAGTGATCAGACTAATGAAAATGAATGATCCCAACCCCACCCGAGGCCTTGACGGCATTGACTACTACATCTTTAAGCTGGTCTGTGAGTCTATCACCCTCACCCTAACCAACATCTTCAACTACTCCCCCTGCACAGGCTCCTATCCCCTTAAATGGAAATGTGCCACCCTAAAGCCCCTTCACAAATGTGGGGCTAGAAATGATGTGGTTAACTACAGTCCTATATATCTCCTAGCACCACTGTCCAAAATTATCAAGAAACCCATACTCAGCCAAACCCTCAAATATCTTGAGAAACACAACCTCCAAACAGATTTGTAGAATGGTTTCAGGGCCGGCCATAACACTGAGACATCTCTCATCAAATTTACCAACTTCATTAACAAGGCTAATGATGAAGCCCTCTACAATGGCTCGGTGTTTGTTGACCTCACAAAAGCCTTCAACCTCATTGACCACATGGTACTACTGAACACTCTCACTAGCCTCAATTTCTCCAGGGATGTTGTAAACTTCTAACTACCTCAGTCACAGATCTCACAAAACTGTGATCGAAGGAGTCCTTTCAGACACCTGCCCCATCAAATATGGAGTACCCCAGGGCACCATTCTTGGAACCTCCTCCTCTCTCTCTCGTGGTCAACTCCCTTCCTGAGATTTCAAAGCACACCAAAATCTTACTATACGCAGATGATACAGCACTATTCTGCAAAGACAAGGACCCAGGCATCCCCCTTGACAGACTCCAATATGATTTCCACAAGCTCCACACTTGGTTATTCTCCAAGCAACTAGTCCTTAACTCTAAAAAAAACAAGTCCATGGTTTTCTCAGGGTCCAGAAGAACCACCGCCTTTGATTTCCCCCTAACTGATAACGATGGCAACACAATTTAAAGAGTTACAGAGTTCAAGTACCTCGGCCTCCTTCTCAATCGGCACCTAACATTCGAACCTCATATTAATCAACTCATCAGAAAAGCACACCAAAGGCTTGGCATGCTCTACAGAGTTAAGCCATACCTTATTCCTGAATCCAGAACCCTTCTTGCCTACAGCTTCTTGCTCCCCCATATTTGACTATGGGGCCCTAGTCTACTACCCCTTCCTTACTCAAAGAAACCTCTCACAGCTTAGGACCACCTATCACAACATTACATGGTTTGCCACCAGCCTCCCCAGACTGACCCACCACTGTGACCTTTACAAACCTTCACTTGACTCCAGTTAGAGGACAGTCTGGACAGTAAAATCCAGGTCTCTTTCTACAAAATCTCTTGTGGACTATTACCAAGCAGCATAAACTCCCTTTTCCATAGTTTTGCCAATACCAGGCCCACCAGACAGTCGATTACCCACTCCTTCACTCTCCCTTTTTGTCAGACCACCCAAGGTCAGCGCATCCTCTCCAACAAGGGTGTGAAACTGTTCCATAGCCTGCCCCTCTCTCTTGTCCAATGTCCCTCACTGGCTTGCTTCAAGCACAACCTTAAGAGTCACCAGTCGAATTCCAAAATCTGCATGCGTTCCTACCTGATTGTCTTAGACTCCTCCTTCTCTCACCATCCCTGTACTGCCTACATGTTTTGATACTGTATCTATATTTATTTGATCACCCTGTATAAACCCTTAAATTGTTACCTAACACTGTCTTTACTGCACACCTTAAATAATCTGTACTGTACCTGTTCTCCTTATATAACCTGTAATTGTACCTGTTTGTGTAAAACTGGACGTTTGTGAATTTGGCCAATTTTGCTCACATCTCTTGCCAGTATAAAATATAAACTGAAATTGAAACTCGTTTGCCATTATCTTCAAGTCCATGTTTTTAAAGCACAGTTATGTCAACATAAATACAAAACTGCACATATCCTACAAATCCTGCAAATCAGCATGATAGTGACTGGCTCATTTAATGCAGAATGGCATGGTGACAAAGGGTCTAACAAATAATCTTCAAAGGCTGAGAACAGCAGTCAGACATATGTGTTCATCCTTCCTTAGACTATTTAGTGTGCCTTATCTGTATCTCAGTACATGAGGGGGTCAGACCATACATGATCTTATTGTGTTGAGTCATTGTGAGACCAAACTAGGAAAGCAGGTTAAAAACTCAGAACTTCAGTGCAAAAGAATTGAAGCAAGATTTAACCTGTTATGTTATGTTAAGTCAACTGCCCCGCATATTAATACCAGTGTTCAAATGGGACATTTCCAAATAGCTGGAACGTATGCAGATACAGTAGTCATGGCCGTGAAGAAGTGAAGTTGGCAATTAGTGCAGTAGTCATTATAGACCTATGGTCCCAGTGACCCCCATTTCAGCAAATCTGATTCTTCAGATCAGATGTCTGGTCATGCAATAAAATGAGTATAACATAGAGCAATGTTTAGTCAATTTATCTGACATCTTCAGAATGTAACCCGAGTTCTTCAGAAATAACATGCATGTGTAATTATCTTGCTTCTTCACTGTTACATATCAATGCTAAAAAAATAAAGGAAAGATTCTTGCACTTTTTGGATGCAGAGTATGTGGAGTATCTTTGTGATTGGAAGAAAAACAGTTCTACATTTTGACAATTTTTTTGGAAAACTGAAAGCAACAAAACAAGAAAAAAAATGAATAAAAATAAATATTTGAATGGGTACTTTTTGTGCACTGCAAGTTCACGTTTTAAAATGATTTAAGTTGGTTCCCTGAGTTGATTTTCATTAGATGTACATTGTTTTCATTTTCCTGCCATTTTCTGAGGGAGCATAGCAAGCTTGTGCAGCTTTAATGGATTTGGAATGGCACAGGGTCATAATGTTGCAAGACATTATGCTGTAGCAATATACTGCACTGCCAATACAGTGCAATATATTGCTAGCGGCATAAGTCTTTGTTTTTTGGGAGGGCTCTGCCCCCTTCACACCTCATTATGGGGGGCTGTGCACTCCAACTAAATAACTAACTACGGGGGGGGGGGTTAACAGTTAAAATCACACAAAATGCAAAAAATTAAAAAATCCATGCGTCTGGGACCAGGAATTGAAACCCAGTCCAAAATGCACTGCCTGCCTCCCTTGCTGCCAGTGACTTATCCTATTGAGCCACGGCAGCTGGTTGCTGGCCCCCTGTCCCAGCAGAGGTTTTATCCTCTGCCTGGGAGAGTGAGAGGGTACACTACTGCACATACACTATTTTGTGGTTTTGCACCCTCTCACTCTTCCCTACTGCGCTGTTCCTGATACGCGGTTATGTTGTGCACTATTAAGCGTATGACATACAGAGCTGTTTGAATTTCTAATCCACTTACAATAGTGCAGCTCTGTTTCGTAGCTTGGTTGCCATAACTTAAAAGTGGTTCTTTTTCTGTTCTCCTTCATGGAGCGTTCCATTGCCAAAATATGTGTAAGAGGGGAATTTTATATATGGGAGCAGCTTTCCTGCGGCTGCACTGCTTCAGGACAGAGTTTATCAGCTTGGTCTCATTACAAACTATGTTCTGTAGCTTAATAAAAAAACACAGCGGTCCGCTTTTAGAATAAAATATTTAGGAGAGGTAGCAACAGATTTCTCCTTTCTATGAAAGCCTCTTCTCATGTATTTTTGTAAGCATAAATCAGGTAACAAAACTGGTCCAATCATAATTAGCAATTTTTGTGTCCCAACCTGCTATATTCCAAGACAGAAAAAGTATTTCTCCTTCAATCATATAACTATTACAGACTTCATCTTGTACAGATATTTTGTGTGCAGACTTGTCTTGAGTATGAGGGTGGTGTTATTTGCCATATCCTGTCAGAACCTAATATCTATTATATAAGATAAAGTATGGGGTGGTGTGTGTAACAAGAAGTCTACACACCCACAAGGTGTTAGGTGCTACATAAACCCTGAAAGCAAAGCTTGAGGAGTTTGTTAAAGCATCTAACACCGAGGAGATGTGTAAACTTCAAGTTTACACACACACTGCTCCATATTTTATATTATATAATTGCTGGGTGTCCCTTTATTGCCACAGCAATTATGTAAAATATTATAGGTTCCAGTGCGGCCGCACTCCAGTTTTGTTTTTAGCTGGTTCACCCGCACATTTGCCATGTCCCAGATTTTTTAAATGTTTTGAAAGTTTTTTTGCCTCCTTGTGTTAGAAATTAGCTCATTTAAAAAAAATAACTTACTGATGAGTTGCAGTGGTGGTTGACGTTTCAGACAGAAGGCAAGCAAGCGAGTGGTTGGGAAGTGACGAACTACAGTGTGCGCATGCACAGAGTGAGGGAATCTGTGCATGTGTTTGCCATAATAAATGCTCCTTTATTACAGCGAACTATGGCATGGTTTCCCTATAGGAAAAAAGGGAAGCCAGTTATTATATAGTGTGTAGCAGAGCATTGTTCTATATAGAAATCTATCTTTTTCAAAATGCTGTTGCACTACAGTTCAAAGGACATGGAATGCAATTGTACCCTTCTGTGGTAAAGCAGCATTCTATAACCTCTAGAGCTGTACAAGTCAGTTTCATTGTGAAAAAGAAAAAACAGAATGCATAGATTCCACATAATACTATACACTATGGAAAATACAGATAAGCAACTTTATGCATAACCAGTGTGTTCTGCCACCTCAGGGTTCAGAATCCCACAAACCTGTCGAGCTTTGCTCTTGAGGTTAGAGGGAATCAGAACTAGGTACCAATGAAAAAAGGGCATTTTATGCTCATTGGTAATCCAGTATAAAAAACAAACAAACAAACAAACAAACCCCTCTGTGGCAGAACACACTGGTTGTGTATAGTTGCCCATCCAGTATTGTCTATATACTGGGACAGTGAATTCAGCATTTTTAGTTAAGTTGAGTGCCAATCCAGTCATGGTTACATCAGTGAGGTCAGTACAGGTATGAATAATTAGGAAGTAGCCCAGATTGTCTAGGATGCTTTGTTTTCCCATGATTCTGTCCACCACTTGTTATCTTCTGCCAAGAGCAATTTGTAGAAAATTGCTAAAAAAGTTACAGAAGGATTTTATCAGATTAGTGTTATTCTCACATGGTTTTTTAGGGACCCCAAAATAAACTTACAGTAGCTGCACAGGTTTCATTTCTTATTAGCATGTAGAATATAGTTATTAAACAAATGTCTGTTTGTAAATAATATCTGAAATCCTTTATGGCTTAAAAGAGCTTCATTATTCCAAACCTCACTGGCAATTCTAGGAATCAAAAAGATTACGGCCCAGATATTCAAACTGCGCCCAAAAAGTGCGCAATAGCAGGAGCAAGCACAAGTCCATTGTGCCCATGCGCAAGAGGCGCGATATTCAAAAAGTGAGCCGGCCAAACTGCGCCTACAGCCGATGACTGAATATTGCACTATCTGCACCATAGCGCAACTAGGGAGGGGAAGCTGAACAGATGTGATGTGCCATAGCACAACAAAGGATGTGCAGCTGAGCAGTCTAGAGGCACCATAGCGCAACCAGGGATACCCCCCAGCAGCAGAGCAATGCAACTGCACAACCAGGGAGTTAGGGGCCCACCACCCATGCCACAGATGGGCACAGGAACACACAGCAGAACAGACATCGTCCCCCACACCCCATGCACTGCACAACTGGGGGAGGGCTGGAATAACCACTGAACCATGGAGACAAGCAAACAACCCACAGCTGGGCCATGGTGCCCCATCACACCCCCAGCAAGCTGTGACTGGTACACAAGGAGGGCTGACCACCCCGTGCCACACCATCCCCCCAATGCAGAGCACACCCAGCACCATGACCCCTAGACACCCTGCCCAGGAGCAGTGATCACCACTGCAGGAAACCCCATGCATGCCATCACTCCCACTGTGACACTGCAATCCTGTGCACCACAGAACCATGCAAGGCAGCCCCACCACAAGCACCCATCAGTGGGTGGCAGCACACAGCGATGCAACAACGGCATACACAGTGCCACCATGCACAGTCCCCCCGAGGTACTGCTGAGAGACCAATCATGCGTCAGCACATGAGGTACCCCACACAGAACAGGGCTTGCCCCGGACACCACCACCAGTGGTACAGCACCCTGCACAGTATCCCAATGACACACCCCGACCCAGCACTGGCCACAACAGCCAACACAGACACCCACAGTGGTGCGTGGAAGCATGCACCACACCGGATGCCACACAGTGCATGGACAGACACCCACCCATACCCAAGGGCAAAACAACACAGGGATGCAGTGGCGGGGCAACCAAGCCCCCAGTGTGGGCCCATGTAAACTGTGTACACACAACCCGCAGTCCTCCATGGCACTGGAGTGCCAGCCACCCTGCGCAGGCACTGTGGACCTGTACGCCACCAGCATTTCCCAGAGCACAGGTCACAGACAGTGGTGAACATCCCCTGCAACACACACAAGGCACAGCATGGAGGTGGGACAACAACTGTGGAGGCCACAGTGTCACCCGAGGCAAACATGCACCACACCAGTGACAGGAGGCAACCCAGCAGTGTGACGGGTACAGTGGCTGCCCTGCATGGACTGCCACCACTGACATGCCAGTGGACCGTGCAGGTCACAGATATGCATGTGTGTCAGCTGCACAGGCCATGACGGCTGATAGGGGCGCCATGGACACAGAGCACTGCCTGGACCACTGCACACAGTCATCCAGTGCACAGGGAACAACACACACACACCACAGACACTGACTGATAGCTACCCCACACCATAGTCACCTCCACACAGACACACACATACCCATGACTGCACCACCCCTGACACCATGCACACCACTGCAGCTGAGCACCTATAGCCCGCTGCAAATCAGAGACCACCACAGTATTCATATCAAAATAACTGTATTGAAACAACATATACAAGGTAACTATTTACAAAATATATACAAGGTGGGGGGGAGGGCCACAAACAAGGTGGGGTGGGTAAGGGGCAGGGGTGTACAAATGGGACAGGAAAGGAGGGGTGTGAGGGTGGGTCCGGGGGGGGGGGGATTTCAGGTGCAGAGGGACTTCTAGTGGGAGCGCTGCTCCCCACTCTGGCTCCTTCTTTGTTGGTGCCTCCACAGGACCCCGGTGTCATCGATCCTGCGGAGGTTGTCGAGTGATGCCCTCACCACCTGCAGGATCTCCTGAAGCGCCTCCCTGATCTCTCGGAGATGGCGTGTACCTAGGACAAGGGAGCACAGTCAATAGGTGTGAATGCACAGCCCCATACAGCCCACCCACTGTGCATGGCATAAGGCTGTGGGACATACCTCTGTGATGGTGTGTGACCACCCACAATGATCATGTCCACATGACCTGCCCACCCAGGTGCATACAGCCATGCGGAGCGCTGCACACACCCACCAGCCAAGTCATGCACAGCACCACCATGGCCGTTTAGTGACATGGCTATGTGGTGCAAAGGCAGTGGCACAGCCATGTACCCAGTGCATGCATGGACCACCATCGACGCACTCCCAGACATGCATTGCCACTGGACAGTGTTGACCGTAACAAGTTGTGTGCATGGCAGTGGTGTCGATGGATGGTGGCCATGCCCCGCTGCCCACCCTGTTACACAGCATGCAATAGTAATCATGGAGTTATGGCACACACCATCATCGGGCCGGTCCATTGGGTGGTGTGGACCCTCGCCCTGCCTGGCTTCCCTCTGTTCTTCCTGCCGCCGAAGATCACAGGCAAGGCACCATTTCTCCGGGCCTGTGGTGCAAACATGGAGAGAGGAACATCAGTACAATCCCATAGCAAAGCCCCCCCTGCCCCCAGGTGTGTGCCCTCCCACCCAGCCAGACCCACCCACCTCACACCCTGATCACACCACCACAGCCAACCCCGGACGGTTCCTCCCCATGTGCTGGGCACATACAACTGTGATACCCATATGGAAGATAAAAGTGTGTTGACGTAACACCTACCTGGCTGTGGCACCGAGCCCCTCCTGGCATGTGCCCGCAGGCAGGCTAGCAGCTCCGGCTCCCTTCGCCGCAGTTCCCCATACCTGTGGCGGCACTGCTCTGTGCTTCTCCACCATCCAGTGGCCTCCTTGAGTGCAGTGTCCACCTCCTCCCACACCTGGCTCCTGAACCTGTCCAGGGGTGCCTCCCTGAACAGTGGCCCATGGTGTGGCTCCACAATGGCCACTAGGTTGGCCAGCTCTATTTGTGACCACTGAGCAGCCCTCCTGTGCGCTATGCTCTCTGCTTGATCTGCAAATATGGTGCTCTGCAGCGCGGCTCCCCACGTGCAGATGCTGCGTGATACAGCGCTGCCATTCCCTATTGCGCTGTCACCGAACAGCGCGATAGAGGTGCACCCATGCCTGACACATGGCGCCTAGGGGGCAAAGGTCGGGCACAGGGTCAAGGGTCTCTGGTGCACGGACATGCACAGCACCATTGGAACCCTCAATGCGTGTAGCGCGATTGGCTGCCTGTGTGCTACCGCCAGTAGCGGCCTACCGTGCAGTTGCTCCAGTGTGCCTATGATGGCCCAGTGCCACAGCGCCATGTAGGTGACCATCGCTATAGCGCCACTGGCATAATGGTGGCCGTGCCCTGCATTGCTTACCGTGCACAGCACATCAGCAGCGTGGCAGACGCCTGTGTCAGCAACGCAGGCATGCGCAGTGAGGTGTGTACTACGCATGTCACAGAACTGTGCCATTGGCTCAGCACGTTCAACACAATTACGCAAAGCACAAAAGCGCGATATTCAGCCGTCATATGCAAATCATCTAATCAGCCATTCAATGGTGCAGCACTGCAATTTGCATCCACTTAAAGTTGCGCCTCACCTCATTTGCATGGGTTGTGCTATAAAAGTGCGACATTGGGCTGCAGTGGCCATAGTCGGTTACTGCAGTCTATTGGTGAGTTGCATGCTGTTTGGGAGTGTGGACTGTGGATTTAGGGACATGCATGGGACTGCACAGTCACAGGTAACAACTGTCATTCTTACAGGCTAAATAATGACCTTGCAAGTTGTGGAAGAGGAGGAACACAGTGGTGGGAGGAGGAGGAGGAGGAGGCCTAATTCTACCAAGACCGAGACCGAAGCCCTGTTTGAGGCCTATCTGGATCAGGAGCCGCTTCTCAGCAGACGGCAGGGAACACCTCAAGCCCGTGCTGTTGCATGGGAGGATGTGGCACGTGCTGTTAACCTGCATGGCAGCCACCAGTGCTCCGTGCAGGAGTGCAAGAAAAAGATGGGCATGGACAGGAGGAAGATAAAGAAGAAGGTGGCTGCCATCAGGGCAGCACGAGCTGCAACAGGTGGGGGGCAGCCGGAGGTGGTACACCTGACCCCACAGGAGGAGAGGATTGCTGGAAGCATGCAGCGTAGTGCCATTGAGGGTGTTCCGGGTGGTGGCTTCCAGACGGGTGGTGGCCCATCACTGCATGGTAAGTCATGGTCTGTCTATGGGGGGAAGGGTAGGTCACATGCAGTAACGCGACTTTGCTTTCCCTTACAGATCCTGAGCGTCTGCATGGGTCAGTGGTGGTGGGCATGTCCACTGAGGACAGTCAGCTGGAGATGGAGGAGGGCCCATCCACCTCCACAGATATACGTGGCTCAGTGCGACAGTGGGGCCACCTGGCTGTCCACACTGATGTTGTTATAACAGGTGCGGAGGAAGCCCTGCCTGTGACCCAGCATGCCGGCGTCCCGGATGCCAGCATGCTGTGCCTGGGGCCGGTGCCGAGTCCGTCACCGATGATGATGTCGCTAACGGCATGGGCAGTGACACGTGTGTGCCATGGGATGGCCACACAGCAGAACACATCGCGGCCATGGCTGTGGGTGGTGCTACCGTGGAGGCCTGCGTGTCAGCACAATCCCAGCCTGTGCCTGTCAGCACCAGTGGGGCAGCACTGGTGTTTGTTCAGGACAGTGGGACTGTTGCGGCCACTGCGGCAGCACCACTGAGCCCTGGGGAGTGGTAGCCAGAGGGGCAGCATCAGCAGTTGGCCAATGGGCTTGGGGGTACAGGGTCCAGCAGTGGCGTCTGTGCACCACATGTGGACATGCCCAGACCTGGTCCTGGTGCGCAGCACCCACCCTCAAGGGGTGCTGAGCATCAGGGCCATGCACACCCTGAGGGACAGGATGCCGAGGAGGCAGATGACCTCTTGGATGAGCACACCCGCCTACTGCAAGCATCAGCCCAGCAGCAGATGCAGCTTGTGACATCGGTGGATGCACTGCGTGCAGCTCTGGAGTGGGCAGAGGAGCGTCACAGCAGGGACACTGCTCTGATCCTGGCAGGGATAGACCAGTTGTGGGAGGATGTGACCACTGCCATTGACAGGCATGCACAGTCATTCAGTGCCGTCATGGCCACAATGGGCACACAGTCATGTGCCCATGCATCGCGGACACCACACAGTGCACTGTCCACCCCCATTCCCAGCATTGTGTGACACCCTCCCTGTCGACACCGGGTTCAGCTGTGGGCATCCCGAGCATGCCTGGCGCAGGCATGTTCGGTGTGCTGCAGACCCCTGCGTGAGCACGGTCACGTTCACACAGTGGAACCCCTGGGGGACCATCGGTGCCACCCCATGAGGCCAGTACCTGTCTCCCAACGTGGCTACTGCCTGGTGCTGCCCTGTGTGCATTGTGTCTTTCAGTGGTCAGTGCACGGGTGGGTACCCGGCCCTGCACGCGGACACACAGTCCATCTGCACACCCTCCCGGCTGCTGTCCGCAGTTGCGTGTGCATGATGATGCCTGCATTGCGCTGTACACCAATGTGCAATGGTGCTCAGCATCTGACACACACACATGGACAGGCAGTGGGCATGGTGGTCTGTGGACATGTGTGTGGCTAGGGGTGGCATTCTGGGTTGGTGTGCCTCCTGCCCTTTGTGCAAGTTTGGTGCGTTGTGTGTGTGTGTGCGTGTGTGTGTCTGTCCATGTGGCATGTTAGTCCTCACCCTTCTCTGGTTGTGTGTGTGGTTCCATGCCCTGCCACTTCCCTTGATGGCATGCACCCCTGGTGTGTGTCCATGCGTGTTTGTGGGTTGTGCCTTAGCCACTGTTGGCTGCACATGGCCCCATGACTTACCTGAGTTGGCTGAAGTGCTCCTCTGTGATGGTGTCCCAGTGCAGCTGCGACAGCCGGAGCAGTCGGGGGTCCCGTCGGCCAAGGGAGGGCTGCCCATCACCATCATCACCGGCGTCCTCATCGTCCCCCATCGCTGTCCCTCTTTGACCTGTACAGCTATCCCACATTCAGTTGGCCATGTTGTGCAGAATGCAACAGGCCAGGAATAGCCTGCAGGCCTTTGAGGGGCCGTACTGTAGGACACCACTGGAGGTGTCCAGGCAATGGAAACGTGCCTTCAGCATCCCGAACACCTGCTCGATGACATTACATGTGGTGGCATGTGCCTCATTGTAGTGTTGCTGCGATGGGGTCACGGACCACCGGTATGGTGTGAGCAGCCAGGGACGGAGTGGGTATCCACTGTCACCTGTGTGTAGAGGGTGGAGGTTAGTTTGGAGATCAGCATCGCCCTGCCCCGGGCCATGTAGGCCACTACCCATGTCACCTCTGGACATGCCCCCCCAGGCCCTATGATTGTCCATGTGGTTTGCATACTCACCCACTAGGTGTCCAGTGCAGATCTCTCCACTCTCGAATCTGTGGCACAGTGCCGACTGGTGCCATATGAAGGCATCATGTGCTCCCCCAGGGTGTGTGGCACAGACATTGACTATGCGCCCCCTAGCATCGCACACCACCTGGCAGTTGATGTTGGCATAGCCCTTGTGATTGATGTATGCGGCCCCCTCGTGGCCAGGTGGTGTGTGTATGGCCACATGGGTGCAGTCTAGTGCCCCTAGCATGCCAGGCATACGTGCTACCCTGTGGAACTCCTGTATGTTTGCTGTGTGCTCCGCTGGTGTGCTGGGGAAATGGATGTACTCCGCAGCATGTGGCAGCAGTGCGCTGAGGAATTGGGTGAGGTGGCGTGACGTGGCCAACTGGGTAATGCCTGTGGTGTCCCCAGTTGGTCTCTGGAAGGTACCCGTGGTGAGTAAGCACATGCAAGCAGTCACTTTAGTCTCCACTGACAGGGCATGGCTCCATTGTGTGGGTGCCTGCATCACATCACTGCACAGCTCACAGAGCCACCTCAGAATTGCCCTATTCAGGCAGTACAGGCCCACAATCTCGGTATCTCTATACAGCTCGAAGCTGGTGTGGGCTCGGTACTGCCTGTTGGGGGCATACCGCCAACGGGCCCTTCCACGGCCATGCCCACCTGCTGCCCGCCTTCTCACCCCCCTCATAACGGCCTCCATCTGGAAGGTGGCACTGGCCATGTCCCTGGCTTGTGTTCACCCCCCCTGGCAGCTGTTACTGTATTCCCCCCACTGTCCTCACTGCTACTTCCCCTGCACCAGGAACACCTGCCTGTGGTGGTCTCTGTGCTGTGTGGCACTTCCCCCTTCTGCACTGGCTGTGGCTCCCCACATCTTCCCTGTACCTCTGTGTTCAGGGTGCCCTTTCCCTGGCCTGCCCTGTGTGTTCCTCCTGCCCTGTCTGCGTGGCTAGAGTTCAGCCTCATTTGCCTTCCCTGTAGCGTTCTTGCACCTCTCCCTTGCTCCTTTTTATTTTGGCTCATTTCTGCTATAGCGCAACTTCCGCTTGCTCCCCTATTGCGCGTGGTGCAAGTTGTTGAATATCGCACTGCGCCATTTATGCATGGTTCCTCCCCCTTCAGTTGCGCATGCCTTTGTTATCATTGCGCTGTTGCTCAGCGTGATTTAGGGGGTGCAACTGCCTCCTGCTGAATATCGCAGAATGGCGCAATTTCGGACTTGCACGGGCACAACCCTATTGCGCATGGCTCAACTCTTTTGAATATCTGGGCCCACATCTACTACATCTATAGAAGGGTCTTCTACCTTAGAGATCTTTTTGATGTCTTTGTTCTGGATAAGAATGTCCATGTTATTTTTTATGAATGCTAAAATCTGATCCTTTACATAAGAACATATGAAATTGCCAGCAGATAAAGGCCTTATGGTCTATCAAGTCTGCTCGATTGTGCAGCTGGCAGTCCTTATACTGCAGCTGCCCCTCCCTCCATCCCCTCCCCCTTCAATGATCTTCCCCCTTACCCTGTCCCATCCTCTTTTGAAGCAGCCCACTGTTTTACAGGATACCACTTCCTCTGGCAATGCATTCCACTCAAACACCACCCTCTCCGTAAAAAAGTGTCACCTCATTTCCCTCCTGAACCTTCCCCCTTCCAATCTCAGATCGTGCCTCGAGTATCCCTCCCCCTCCTTAATTTGAAAAACCCTCAGTGCCCATCTTATTTATTCCCTTCATGTACTTGAAGGTTTCAATAATGTCTGCCCCAATCCCTCCTCTCCTCCAGGGAGTACATGTTCAGCTCCTTTAGCCTGCTTTTCTAGGGTTAGTCCCCTAGCCCCTGGATCATTTTTGTGGCCTTGCGCTGCACCCCCTCCAGTAACCTAATGTTCCTTTTCAGGTATGGTCACCAGAACTGCACACAGTTCTCCAGGTGTGGTCTAACCAGTGACCTGTATTGTCAGAACAAAGGCTTATAATATCACTTTTTATAATAACATACTTAGATTCAACTCAGGCCTTACCGAAACAATATTTCATAAATTACCAAGAATAACAACACTTAACATATGATATTATCCTGTGCTGTCCAGATTCAAGTATAATGGCAAATGGCACTGCTTACCACACTTATAATTATATGAAAAATCAATATTTTATTTACACATATGTACACGTCCTAAATATTCCTAATTAGCATAAATATCAAGCCTAATATTGTAAACATCAAAATTGTTTCAGATAATCTAACAAACTAATAAAACAAATCTTAGCAAATAAACAATGCAAAGGAAGAAGCAATACTCAGCATAATAAGGGGTAATAGTAATGCTACTGTACAATGTAGCAGCACACAATGTTCAGGTAATGCCTGATACATAGTATATGACTGATGTCCTTTGAAAAAGATGGTGGGTTTGTGATTAGTATGAGCCACTTTTTATGTTAGAATTGCTTTTAAATTCAAATTTGTATGTTGCCATTTTTGTTGTTTATCAATTGAAGTTGTTTTATTTTGAAAATATTTTCATGGTCGGAGGATTTTATGCCATTCGCTGCAGCTGAGGCATCCGTTTACTGAATGACTGTTCAGTATGGTGGGCGCTTAAACTGACAGTTGGTTTCAGTTTGAACAAGACGTCCGGAGGAGTCGTTTTTGCTTTTTGAATATTCATGGGTAAGGCCCTCTGAATCCTTGGACTTGCGGCAAGGAGCTGTGGAGGAGTAAGGAGCTGCTGTCTCTAGTGGTGTTTTTGGATTTTCGGACCTTTGTCCAAACTAAGCTCCGTGCCAAGGACCTGAATTTAAGAGGTGTTTCTGGATTTTCGGACCTTTGCTCAAATTATGTTCTGTGCCGAGGACCTGACTGGAGAAACATTGGGCTAGGGCCTGTGGCTGGCTATTGGGGGGGGGCCGCAGTTTCCCTGTCATGCCCGGATCTGGGGCAGGATGCCTGCATCTGGCCACTGACTAGTCGATGGGGGAGTGTGGAGTGGTCCTAAGATGTCTGGGGGTTGGTCTGATGGATGATCTGCTGGACGCCAGTAGCCACTAGTTGTGGGTTTGGTGGGGAGCAGTGGTTCTCCTGCTTGGTTGGTTAAGGGCCTTTGGATTTCCCTATCATCATTTCTGGGTCTGTGAGTTGGGAACCTGTTGGATTATTGGACCTTCGAGGATGGATGTTGAGTGGGATTTTTGAAGACTGTTTCTAAAACCTTGCCCGTGGACTTAAAATCAGTAACTATGGCTCCTCATTCTTTTCTTTTGTGATGGTCTGTTACATGTGGAATTTGAACCTTGAATTTCATTGTCCAGATTTTTTATGATATTGCCTATTCTGGAGGGGTGGTGAGAGTACCCCATATTTTTTATTATATCACAAATTACTGTTTTTTGATTCCTACTATGTGAGACGTGGTACTGGAACTAAATACTTTTTCTGATTACCTGGACTGATGGGAGCTTTCCGGGTGTTGATTTTACATTATTTTGTAGTATTATACAGTAATTGATTTGTTTCCTCTTTAATTTATGTCCACAAAATTATATGTAGTTTTTGGATAGTATATTTTATTGTATTTTTGGTTTTGTTTATTATTTATAATTTGTAATTGATGTTTAGTTGGGTTGGGTGGGATTACATTAATTGGGGTGTATTAGTTATTATTTTAAGAATGTGCTGGGGAGGCCAAACAATGGTGAGACAGTATTCCCCCACCAGGCTCAGGGAATTGTGCCCTTTTGACTGCCCTTATTTACCGGTGGAGATTTATAAATGTTGTCAATCCTTGGGGATTGCTAGGAAGCGCAGGAAAGGGGTGAGAACTGGGCCTGGTGGGGGAATGGAAATGGGGGGATGAATTGGGGTGGTAGTGACCAGACGATGCCCTGGTGTAAAATGGTGTCAGGACAAGGGTAATCCCTGTCTTATTCCCATACCCAAGAGCCCAGCAATTGATGCTAGACAGGAGTCAAGGTCTTCCTTAGCATGTCATCCAACTCAGGTGGTGTTATGTAATGCCAGGTACATCAAAAACAAGACTGCTATTATAGCTGATCTTGTTGAAATGGTAGATCTGGCATGTTTCACCAAGACCTGGCTGGATGAAAATGCAGGCCCAGTATTGGCCTGTGCAGTTCCAGCTGGGTTCTTGGTGATTCACCGCCTGAGGTTGGATCATAGGGGTGGGGATGTAGCCACCTTTTATAAGACTGAACTGGGTCTTGTGGATGTTCCAGTGGGGACCATCAGATTCTTTGAGTGCATTATGGGAGAGGGTGTAGGTTTCAGGATATGCCTCATTACCATCCACCAGGTGATGGGGGTTTATTTCTGCAGAAGATTGTGGACTTCATCGTCGACATGGTATTGGAGTCTCCCAGATGGATGAACTCTCACAATTTGGCAAAAATGTCCTCCAGCTCATGACAATGCTGGGCCTTACACAGGTGGCTACCTCTTCTATCCATATAGGGGGTCACTCATTGCATCTGATGTTCCTCCTGGGGATGGAGATCTCTGACTTGGGGGTGGAATCAGTCAATTGGACTAACCATCACACCATAAAGTTCAGTTTCAGGGCCCCCCCAAATGGACCTACCCCTTCAGAGATTATCCAGTACCGCCCTTTAAGGGGAGCTACCCCAGATGGTCTATCAGCAGTTCTGGACCTATCAGGATTGCTGGGTGAAAGCACAAGCCCATGGGACCTTGTACTAGCCTATAATAAGGCAGTGAGAGATGCCCTGGACTTGCTTGCTCCTATTTATCTTCGACCACTCACTCTTTGCCCAAGGTCTCCTTGGTATGATGGGTCCCTGAAGGAGCTGAGGCGAGTTGGTCGAAGGCTGGAAACAGCATGGCAGAAGTCTGGCTTGGATTCTGACAGGCTTAGATTGATAGAACATTATAAGGGCTATCAATCAGAAATCACCCTTAAGAAGGCAGAGTTTCTGTCCAGGAGATTTCTGGCACAAGCAGATCATCGCTCAACTCTTCCAAACCGCTGACAGTATTGTGCAATCCAATCTGTCTCCAGTCCAGAAGAGCTTTTTTCACAAATTAAGTATGATGAGCTAGCTCAGTTCTTTGCAGATAAGGTTGCCTGCATCAGGTCCGGAATCAGCCCGGCTCTCTCTATGATGGGTTGTGGAGGTCAGCGGGAGGTGGTGAGTAACCTGGTCTGTTTGGATGGACTTCAGCCAACCGGAATTCATGGATATTGTGAAGATCATCCAGACTTTGCACCCAACCTGTTGTAGTTTGGATCTGGGCCCTACCCCCTTTTAGTGGGGTGTGTAGATGTTATCTGCCTGATCCTAGCTGAAATTGAATGGAGATCCTTGGAGAGAGGGATCTTTCTGGACCCCCTAAGGGAGGTGGTCATTTGTCCACTCCCTTAAAAACCCTTCTTGGATCCCGACAATCCAGCTAACTACCGACCTGTCTCTAACCTTCCCTTTGTGGGGAAGGTTATTGAAAAGGTGGTTGCGTTGCAACTGTATGATCACCTTGTAACCCACAATGTCTATGAAGCCCTTCTGTCTGGTTTCAGGAAGAGGCATAGCACAGAGACTGCCCTTGTTTGGGTACTAAATGATCTCCTAATGGCAAGAGATCAAAAGGCTCATACCATCTTGGTCCTTCTCATTCTCTCAGCCAACTTTGACACTGTGAACCATGGGGTGCTTTAGGAGACACTGTGGTTCCTTTGTGCACTGTTGGGTACAGTCCTCGAATGGTTTTGATCATTCCTCGCAGGCAGGTCTCAGAGGGTAATCACTGGAATTTATTCCTCTGACACCCTTCCCCTGTCCTGTGGGATGCCTCAGGGCTCCATATTGGCACCCATGCTGTTCGCAGTGTACAGGCTGCCATTGGGAGATATCATCAGGTGATATGGCTTGAGTTTTCACTGCTATGCAGATGATACTGAGCTTTATATGTCCTTTGTGTCCGGACAGGTTGATCCAGTCTTTGTGCTAAATAATTGCCTCTCTGAGATCAAAGACTGGATGGTCTCCAGTTGGCTGAGACTGAATCCGGATGAGACTGAGGTGTTGGTTGTGGAACTGGGTCACCCAGGGGTGGGTTTGG
This sequence comes from Neoceratodus forsteri, assembly GCA_016271365.2. NCBI lineage: Eukaryota > Metazoa > Chordata > Ceratodontiformes > Ceratodontidae > Neoceratodus > Neoceratodus forsteri. Next base: position 1,747,760,953 of record CM057449.1, read on the forward strand.
GCGCTGGGCACATGTCTGGCCTGTGGCTTGATGGTGTCCAGCTCACTACCTCAGATCAAGTACAGAACCTAGGCATTATGTTTGACAACAGCTTGACCCTGAAATCTCAGGTGTCAGCTGTGGTTAAATCCTCATTTTACCATCTGAGGAATATCACCTGGGTGAAACACCTGGTTCTGCTGGGTGACCTTCCAACACTGGTTCATGCCTCCATTACTACCCTTCATGACTACTGCAATGCCCTCTACCTAAGGCTGTCTGGGGTTAATATCCACCACTTGCAATTGGTGCACAACACTTCAGCCAGGCTGTTGACTGGTACTTCTAGGTCCAGTCATATTATACCTGTGCTGCATGGACTGCACTGGCTGCGGTTCAGTGGCAGATCACCTAAAAGGTAGGCTTGCTTACCTTTAAAGCCCTACAAGAACAGGGACCCGACTACCTGAAAGATCTGCTGACTCCCTACTCCCCCAATCATCCTCTCCTATCCACCAATGAGGGATTGCTAGAGATTCCAGGGTTCATCTAAAAACATCTGGAGCTCATGCTTTTTCATTTGTAGCACCAACCCTGTGGAATTCTCTACCTCGTCGGTTAAGAGAATGCCTGACTGTCAATAGTTTTAAATCAATGTTAAAAACTTATTTATTTTCACTGGCATTCCCAGACTGATTTTAAATAACTTATATTGTTGTCTGCTTGTATAGTTGTGGTTTATACTTGTACAGCACCTTGATTTCGAAGGGCGCTATATAAATAAAGATTTGATTGATTAATTGATACTAAACTTTTGTCATATTTTGTATTTACCATAACCTTTATGCATAAGAACATGCAACTCATAAGATCAACATCTCAGAATATTTCTGTATAAAACTTGTTTTAAAATGTCATAGCATGTAAAATGTATTTTCTGTGAGAACTGGCAACAACTCATTACATCAGTGTTTTGTACTACACTTTCATAAAACTCAGTTTTAACTTTTCAGATCATGCAAAATTTCTTTGTTCAAAGCTTAAACTAGATATACCCACATTCTATAGTTAAAAGCAAGTTCCCTTCTTACTTTCCCAGATAAGCCAATTTAAATTACCAAGACTATTAATTAAAATTAATTAGTGAAAGTAATTAAAAAGGAATACTTATATTTCTGGTTGTAGAAGTGTTTCTTCTTTTCTCAACCCAGAACTCTTAGTTGAGTATGGCTCTTGATGAAAATGTCTCTTTGTCAGCTAACCTTGACCCTGGAACTTCTTTTTAGCATGGACAAATACTGCATGTTAAACTTTTCTTGAAAGTCACTTTACCAAAAGTCAATTCTTGGATTTGTAGAACACAACTTCAGTTTGCACAGTTCATAGCAATACTGGATTCAAAGAACTTTCTTGTGGATAGCAAAGTTGTTTCAACAACTGGAACTTGATGACTCTTTCATGCGTTATATCTGCTTTTAAAACCTTAGGACACTAGACCTCTTTCTGCTCAGCACACTGTATAGCTTGTGTGAGTTTTAAAATTAAGCCTGTGTCTTGGCAACAGCAGGCCAACATTACTTCAGTCAAGGTTCAGCAAATAAAACACAGACCTTGCTTCAAACACAATGAGAATGTCTTTTCATCTGGTTTTTGCACCTGGATCTTTTGGCAGCACTTCATAAGCTTTTGGCCATCCTTAGGCTTGTCCCTGCATTCCAAACAAGCCCAAAGTTCTTTGGCCTAGCTTCAGCATAAAGCTCTTAAAATTATTACTTAAGTTTAGATCTTTTTGCATCAATATTTTGTTCCAGACTGAGGTGTGACCAGACAAATTCACTAATATAAAACTGCCCTGGTGATGGCATCACCAGATTTTGATTGGCCTGAGTCACTACAAAAGGTAGGACTTCTTAGAAGATAAATGATGACATACAGACATGCCTCTTAACACACCCCCTTTCTCCTCAATATTAGTTTTTGGTCAAAATTATTTTCCTTAAATAAAATTCTAATTTAACCTAATTTAAACATTAAACTTACATATTCAGGTGTTTTACCTAAGCCAATAAAGTATGATATTTGTAGTGTGGATACTTTTTAAACTACACTATTAAGGTTATAACTTCATAATTTCAATAAAACTTTTTAAAATAAATAAATAGTCTTACTCTAAGTATTCTAAGCTACAGAATTATATAAGATTTGTAAGAAAAATCCATTCTTAAAGTCCTTAAAACATAACTTTCTGTAGAAACACATGGGGTTCTTTGTTCTTCCAAGGAAAGTAATAAATCACTGTCAGAAAAGTTAATTTACTATAAACTTTTAGACTGTATTTCTCTATAGCAACAAAATACAGACTTAAGAGTCATATTGTTAGACTGCTTAAGACGTGAGGTATCACGAGATACTAAATTTGGTTAGTTTCCTAATAAGAAAATGATATTAAATAAGCTTCAAGTATAACTCAGTAAACCATTGTCCTGCCATCATGAAAATTAGTAAGCTTATTCATCATACTAGTGTCCAGTAACTGTCCAATTTTTATGGCGGCACCATAATGGGTTTTTAAGTTATAAACAAAATACTTTCCTAATATACAAAGTTTCAACAGAGGAAAAGTTTTATTTCCTTTCTATAAATCTATACCAGTCACATGACCTCCTATCTGATCGTAGTCATGGATACCTAGCCCTAGCTAAGACTTTCCCATACAAAACACCCATAAATCTGTCATGCAAGGCTTGGACATCACAGAGATGCTCCTCTGGAATGTGGCTAGGCCCCTAAGAACAACATTACTCACAGACTTAGCTTGGAAAGTGTTCACTAATATAATGGCTAAAAAAACAAAATGGAGTCTCATCTTCATTTCCTCAGACCTCTTTTACCATATGCTTAGGGAACATAGATATTTTCATTTTAAGCATTAAAGCCAGATACCTTGTCTTAAGGTCCCTACAGTATAGTGGCAGGAACACCACCCCCCTCCTGGAGGATATGCCTCTGGCAATACAGCCCAGCATTCTGTTGGCTTTTGCAGCTGCCTTTCTACACTGTGCTGAGTTGTTCATTGCTCCCATTATGATCACCCCTAGATCCTTCTACTCTTCCATCTTGGCTAGTTGAATCCCTTCCTAGCTGGTAGTTCCTCCTTGGGTTTTTTTTTGCTCTGAAATGTAGCACCTTGCATTTCTTGGCATTGAACTCCAGCTGCCAAGTGTCCAACCAGGCCTCCAGTTTTGCCAGATCATTTTGCAACCCCTGCCACCCTTCTAAGTCATCCAGTACTGCTCCCATCTTGGTGTCATCTGCAAACAGACTGATCTTGCTCTTGATGCCTATTGAGATGTATACTATGAAGATCCCAAACAACACCAGCCCCAGTACAGAGCCCTGTGACACCCCACTTGTCACCACCCTGGGAGATAAGAGATCCCCTTCCACCACCACCCTCTGCTATCTCCCTTGCAGCCAGTTTACTACCCATCCCATCCCATCATATTTGCCCCCATTACTTCCTAGCCTCCCATGTGGCACCAAATTGAATGTCTTACTGAAGTCTAGGCACAAGACATCCACTGCAAGGCCCCTGTCTAATTGCCTGGTTGCCCAGTCATAGTACTCCACCAGGTTGGTCTGATAGGATCTACCTGAGACAAACCCATGCTGTCTGCTGTCTTGCAGCCCATTAGCCTCTAGGAGGGAAACCAGCCTCTCATTCAGGATTGTTTCCATCAGCTTTCCCACAATGGATGTGAGTCTTACTGGTCTGTAGTTCCCTGGCTTATCCTTGGGGCTGCTCTTGTGGAGGGGTACCACATGTGCCATCCTCTAGTCCTAAGGTACACTCCCTGAGTCCAGGGAGGCATTGAACAGGTCTGCCAAGGGTTCTGCTAGGTCTTCTGACAGCTCCTTCAGCACCCTGGGGTGTATGCCATCTGGCCCAGGCACCTTGTCCACCCTCAGTGTCCTCAAGCCCTCCAGTACTCTTCCTACTGGGATTTTCCCACCTGTCATCTACTCCCACCCATGCCCACCCTGCCACCCCCCCTTGGGTACATCTCCCCCTTTCTCTTTAGTAAATACTGAGCAGAAGTACTAATTTAATGCTTCTGCCTGTTCTGCCCCTGTTTTCACTCACTCCCTATCCCTCTTTATCCTTACTATTTAGTCATTACGACTTCTTTTCTCCCTGATGTACCTGAAGAAGTCCTTCCCCCCCTCTTTGATGCCCTGTCCAAGCCTGAGTTCCCTGGATGCCTTGGCTGGCCTGACTGCCTTTGTCACCTCCCATGACTCCTTCAGGTATTCCTCTATGTCCTCCCCTCTCCCTGTTTTTTGTATCTTCTAAATGCGGCTCTTTTTTTTCTAACTTTTTCCATGACCCCCCCCCCGCTCACCCATAGCTAGCTTCTCATTCTAGCCCTCTTACTCTGAACCCTTGTACATGTTATAATTGCCTCCTCAATTGCAAGCTTAATGACCTCCCATTTCAGGTTAGTGTCCATGTTTGGATGGATCCTGGCCAGACACCCCTGTACTATTTCCCTCATCCTCCCAAAGATGGCCCTCCTGAAGTCTAACATCCTTATTCTCTTTTCTACTCCCCCTTTCTCCATGTTTATCATGAACCCCACCAAGTGTTGGTCAATCCCCACCAGTGGTTCCACCACCCCAGCTCCCTCACAAACTCACCATTTGTAAGCACAAGGTCTAGGGTGTTCCCTAACCTGGCTGGCTCATTGACTAACTGCAATAGAAAGCTGTCCAGAAGTATCTGCTCCATCCTGTACATGGTGACTGGGGTACCCTAATCCACTCCCGGCAGGTTGTAGTCCCCCACAATCACTGTGCTGACCCTTCCACAGGTCCTTCTGATCTTGTTCCCTATCTAAATCCTCAGTGTGAGAGGGTGGCTGTACACAACTCCCATCCTGAGGGTCCTATTTTTGGAGTCCTGGAGCTGCACCCATAATGACTCCTTGCTGCCCTCCTTCCCTTCCTCCCTGACACACTTCAGTCCTTCCCTCACATATAGCACCACCACCCCTTTCCCTTTTACCCTGTCCCTCCAAAATATTCTATACCCTGGTACTGCCCGGTCCCAATCATGGTAACTGGTGGACCATGCCTTGGTATGGCTGCTATGTCCACCTCCCCATCTGCCATGAGAGCCTGTAACTCTGCTGTTTTGTTCCCTAGACTCCTAGCATTCAAGGTTACCACCCTCCACTTTCTCCCTACTTGCTCTCCCTTTCTAGCATCCCCTCCTGACTTACCATTAAGTCCCTTGCTGCTAGTATGGGGGGTAAGCTCATTTGGCTTCCCTACCTGTAGATCCTGCCTGACTCCTGCCCACTTGCCACCCCTCTCTTCTAGTTTAAATAAAATACATTTTTAGAGCTAGTTCTGTATTAAGTAATCATTTAGAAGGCCCACAAAATCTTAAATATGGTAGATTTGCTCCTCCATTGTTAAGGGGGGGGGCTGACCTCTTATGATCAAGTAGGTCCTGGAGTCCCACATCCAACTGTTTATTTTTAGGAGGATGGTTGCCATGGGGACTTTCCTGATTTTCCATTTGAGGAAGAACTACTGCTTGCATGCTAGATGTTTCACGATTATATTCAGCACATAACACATTTTTTCTTTAGTAAGACAACTTCTTTGAATTTCCTTAATTTCTTTCCCAACTCACTCCTTTGTGTGTGTAACTCTGGGTTTGTTTTAAGCTTATCATTATCCTCTTTGTTTATATTGTTATTGATTGAGATCAGTTTTGTATTCTGGATGTCATTAGTGTCTCCCTTAATGTCCCCCTTGTGTGCCCTTGTTTTTCTTTTTATTCCCCTTGTTTGATTTTCCTTTTTTGTTTCGCACTGAGTTCTGAATTTGCAGAGAATGAAATAGTAGTGAAGTCAAGTTTGACATCTTTCTCTCCATCTGTGTTGTCTATTATACTAACTGAAATCTCTTTATCAGGTATAAAATTCCTAAGCTTGTCAATGATATTGTCCAGTCATGTCCCATTTATTGCCATTTTTTTAGCATATCTATTTCCCTATTTGTGATTATTATATGTTCCAATATTAAAATGTTTGCATAATAAGGATATTGTAAGCATTTTATTATATAATCACTTAATAGGGCAGAATTATAATCATGCTAATTTATTACAGTATTTCTATCATGCAAATCTGCCCAGCAGCTTGTTTTAGAATTATTATGTAATTTGGTGACATTTGTTGTTTTACCTCTATATCTTTGAGACCTTCAATAGTTACTTGGAGGTCCTGTAATACCGTTTCTAATTTTACTTTTGAGATGTGTATACATTTATGCTATACTGAAACATGACCAGAGACATAAGATTCTATATTGCTATCCCAGTTTGCATCTACTGTAAGTTAACACTAGTGCCTAGATTTATTGATATAATATTTTCATTTTCTGTCTCTTTTCCCATACTATCCAATAGTACAGAGGTCCCTGATTCAGTATCTAAATCTGTTTTCTATGACACAAATGTAATAGTTTTACTTTTCCCTTTGTATCTGACATATCTTTGTAAAAGATCAAAACATCTTTCTGATTTCCAGTTGGTGTACAAGTTCTATCACTGTGTTCAGGGAATGAGACAGTCTGTAATGTTGGTCTGCTTTAATTTTATATACTTCTGTGGATTTTTACATAAATTAATTTGTGTGAAGAGTTGTAAATATCCACCAGGTAGGGAGCTGTTGTTAGCTGCCCTCATTTTTGAGAAAGTGTTAACCATTTGTGCTACAGAAGTTTAGGCAAAAATGTTAGCTTGGTGAGTTCGGTATTAAATGAATTATATGTTACATGTTGTAAGTTGACACAGAGTATTTAAAGTGCGATGAAATATGCAAATAGTAGACGTACCTTTTATGCATCTTAACTGGCAATAAATGGAAGTACACTATTTAGACAGAATTAGTATTATCCCCTAACGAAGCACATAAATCCAGTAACCGAGTAGCTTTAAAGTATAATAAAAGTATTAGTTCAGAGTTTTAGAATTACAGACCAAAACAAAGTTATGTTAAAAATACTTCATAGTAACATAAAATCACAACAAAAATGAGTAGCAAGCTACTCAGGTTTAAACAGTACCACGAACAAGTTTGCAAAGTCAGAAGTGTCACTCTCAGCTCTTCCTTCTAATGTTGTGTAGCAGAGTTTGCTTTCTATTTTATTGAGCCCTCATTAAGAAAACAGGAGAGTTCCAGGTATGGCACAACTTCTCAACCTCCTAAATCTTCACTTCAGAATTCCAACACAGCAAGTTACTGCATCAAGTTATTGCAAAGAACATATTTATAGTGTCTTGCTTGTAGTGGTACTTCAAAAACTCTTGGAGTTGGGAGGTTAAATATGTAGGTCTGACTTGAAAAGAGAAAAAAAAAAAAAGTATTAAGTTTTAAATTTTAAGCACCAAGTTCAAATGTTTTTAGGTGACTTAAGTATCCAGACCCTAATTTTGATTACCTCCCCATATGCAAACCTACTAAACAAGATATGCAGTAATACACAGAAACATGCACAAATTAAAATGGTATCTATAGTGTATTGTTTCAGATGCTGTTGTAATTAAAATCTGCCAGTAAAAAAATTTGATAAATATACTGAAGAAGTTTTTAGAATGTAACTGTTTTCCCGTTAAAGTTAAAATTAACACCTCTGATACGTGCAATGGATGGGGAGAAGCATGAGCACAAAGTCCATATATTATGTCCAGATATATTAATTGGGAGGGAGGAAGGAAAGCGTGAGAACAAAGGCCGTGTATTAGGTCTGTGCATATTAATCAGACTGACATTACCAAAGCAAAAAAGAAGAACAATAGTCAAACTTTAAAGATTCTCTGAGAGCAGTCCAGCACCAAAGATTTTTAAAATCTCATATGCTCTTATAAGTCTTTAATAACTAAATTGATGAAGGGTTTACAGAGGAGGTGCAAGATTAATCATCAGTTAGTGCAGGGACAAAAGGAATACGAGCTGATGTGTTGAAAAATATTACTTACTGATGTGAGTTTCTGAGCGGGGTTGAAATGATTGCTAGGCAGAAAGCCCTGATGCTCAGAGAATCACATACAACCTTGCAACCCACATTTAGCACCTGTATGTAAAAACATGAGTCCTTGATTTAAGTTTGGGTGGGTGGGTTATGTTAAAAAGTGCAGATAGAAACAGAATATAAAACACTTAGATCTGCAGGAGCTAATAAGCATGAGAGGCTTTGTTTGAGATTTTGGTGTATGTGTGGGGGAGGTGGATGCATAAAAAGTGCAGAGAGCTTCTTATTTATCTAAATAATTCATATTTCACATTACATCAACAATACAAGAAAAAAGTAATAGAAAGAAATATTTTGTACACTGCAAGTTCACCTTTTAAAATTATTTAAGTTGGTTCCCTGAGTTGATTTCCATTAGATATATATTGTTTTCTTTTGCCCGTTGTTTTCTGAGGGGGCATAGCAAGCTTGTGCAACTTTAATGGATTCAGAACAGAGCTGTGTGAATTTCTAATCCACTTACGATAGTGCAGCTCTGTTCCATAGCTTGGTTGCCTTAACTTAAAAGTGATTCTTTTTCTGTTCTCCTACATGGAGCTTTCCATTGCCAAAATATGTGTAAGAGGGGAATTTTATACATGGGAGCAGCTTGCCCGTGGCTGCACTGCTTCAGGACAAAGTTTATCAGCTTGGTCTCATTACAAACTCTGTTCTGTAGCTTAACAAAAAAAAAACACAGTGGTTCGCTTTTAGAATAAAATATTTAGGAGCGGTAGCAACAGATTTCCCTTTCTACAAAAGCCTCTTCTCATGTATTTTTGTAAGCACAGAGGCAATCTACAGATGTGACAGCCAGGATGCAATGCAGAAATGCTGCAGAATATTGCAGAATGCTGCAGTTTTCTGCAGGGCCATTGTAAGTCAATAGCAATTAAGCCCCTTTGTCAAGCAGGATTTTGTGACATGTCATTACTGCAAGTTACTGCACTTCATCATGGCTGACTCCATTGTACGAAAACAAAATCGCGACACATGAAAAATAACGCACATGTGCGTAGTAGTGGGGGAGTCATCAGGGACATCCTGATCATGACACTGGTTTCATTCTTATGTTTGTGTGTGTGGGGATGTGGGGTGGTGGGTTCTGAGAGGGAGGATTGGGTGGGGGGAATAATTATGTTAACGGAAAGAAAATAAAAAAACTGCAGTCAAAAGAATAGTGCAGTGCTAGCAGACTGCTCCACCGTGGAGGTGACTTTGGGGCACTCTATCATGTTGTTTGTTTGCAGAGCCTTTTTCTCAAAGCAGTAGGTCTGTGTTATGGTGTGGGAATAAACAAACACTTAGGGAGGAGGTATAGGGCATAAAATAAATGCACAAATGTATTTATGATTTTTTTATTCAAAATCAAAATAAATCAATATTTACAGAAATAAAAAGGAAAAACAAGGTGTTAGTCAGCACACCAAAAGGAAACTCTGAAGATGACTCTTCCCTAGTCACTTCTCTTAAGTTAATGCTATAAAACAATTCACTAGTGTGAAAACAAGCACGCATTCTACCTCAAAGACCAGCAGCTCACTGGCCTCCCTCTCTCTAAACTCCCTCCTAATGGTGAGTTTTTATAGTCTCTTGGCTGATGACATCATGTTCATGTGACCAACGTCAAGGGATAAATTAGTGTTTTATTCTTTTATCTTACAGAATAAAGACATTCCATTCCACTCACTTCCAAGTCACTACAGTATAATACTTTACCTGATAATAGGCTTTAGTTTAATATCTCATACAGGTAGGGATCAACAACAGCTTTTTTAGTTATAGGGACTCATTCTGGAAAGAAACCCTTCCCTTGTCATGATGTCACTAGAGCTTGTACTTTTAAAAACAGCCATTCTGCGGGCAGCCAGCCCTATAGCAAGGACTGCTGACCAAAAGGTAATTACATTTGTATTACTAGTTTGATTCCTCAGGCATCTCTGGGTTGGCTAGGAGAATGGTGGATAGAGGGCACGCTCCTCATCTCCCTTCCTCTGCCAGCTCAGGAGACCTGTTTCTTTATGAACAGTTATTTACTTGTTTATGTTCATGCCCTCTAATATTTCATTATAAGCTCTTAAAATGCTTGTGTTCCTTAATATTGCTGCAAGGTTATTTATTCCCTGCAGGAGCTCTTCCTTAAGCTCCTTTGTGAACCCCTGTCAAAAATCAGCAATTACATTTCTTGCCCCAATGGCTGAAATTTCAAGCCATCGGGTAATATTTCATTTGTGCCTTTAGTTAGTCCTCATGGCCCAAATATGTTTTATTTCTACAGGCAACCTCAGTTACAACATCTCAGGGGCTGCAGAACCTTATTTGGCCATATATTTTAATTATGGGACACTAGAGGGCTTCCTGTCCCTATGCCCTTAGTGTTCCACTAGTTGGCAGTTTTGGAGCATGCCTTTGCTCTGAAGCAACATCTTTCTTTCAAGCTCCATGCAAGCTGCTTGTTGTGGTAGACCTAATCGGAGCATCCTGTTCTGCTGTATTCCTGTGTCACATCCTGCAACCAGGAGCAAGTCCAGTCACCAGAATCGCATTTCTGGACAAAAGAGCTGCAACATGCAGCAGCGGGTCCAGTGCTTGGTAGCGTTCAGTGGAGGGACCATTCAGAAATCAGGGGCACCAGCAGTTTTTTACACCTAAAGCTCAGTATGCGCTTATTCCCATTTGCTCCCACTTGGGCGTTTTCAACCAGTGCGACTTGCGCTAATTCGGGAGATCATAAACAAGTGCATGCAGCACTGATGTGCACAGCAAAAAGGGGTTCTTTGGTGATAGAGGACAGCACAGAAGGAGAGAGGTTTTTGTCAGGTTGGCCACCCTGACAAAGAAAAGAAAGAAAACGGGAAAGAAAACAAGAATACAGAAAAGTGTGAGAGAGAAAAAGGGGGGGGGGTTGCACCTATTTAATTAGTAGGGGAGAAAACAGGGGCACCCTGTTGCAATCTGCAGGGCTCCGCCCACCTGCAGCCCTAGGAAAGGAGGGTAAGAAAAAAATGAAAGGAAAGTTTTGGAGATGGGGGTAAATGGTAACAGCAAAATAAACTGATGCTCTGTAGTTTACTCAACAACAATCATGCCCACCCCATAGCAGCCCCCCCAGACCCCAGGTGGGTGCAGCCAGCTTCATCCCCCAAAGTCTTGGGAGAGAGCTGCCTGTTTTGTTGCACTGGGTACTGAAATGGTGTGACTACAGTTTGCAACTGCTGTTAGGGCAGAGAATGAACCGGAACAAGCGGTTTGAGCATATGTACCTATAGAGTGAGAGTGAGAAGAGAGAGATGGCTGGCCAGTATGTGCTCTCTTTACCTGAGGAGTAGAAAAGAGAAACAGGGAGACAACGCTAAATTTTAATTTAGAAAAGGTAAGCCACTGCTGCCTACTGCTGTCTCCTTACCAGAACACCTTACTGTGCCCCCCGTCATGTGGCTTTGTCTCCTGTTGTTTTCTGCTTCTTTTCAGACATATCCTGACCATTTTGACAGTGGTAGCACTGAAACTGGTGGAAGTGGTGGGAGTCAAGTGGAAGTCAAGCAAAGAGGAGGTCTGGAGTTGAGCGGAGAGGAGGTCTGGAGTTGAATCAGAGCAGAGGTCTTTTGGAAGGACTTTGACACAGGGGGAAGCTGCACCAATTAAGATACTGCTACTAGCCTCTTGAGAAGTGAGTGAGCGAATGTAGAATTGAAAGACCTGAACGAATTAAAAGCTGTTTCTAGGGCTGTGGAGAGTGTGTTAGTGAAAGCAGTTGAAACTAAAAATAGAGGAATTATTGCCATTTTCAGACTTATTCAGACTGATTCAGAAGATTTGTATTGTCTATTGAATTATTGTTTAACTTTAACTTTATCTGCACACTTCCATTTTTAGAAATATGTATTTTTTAGTTTTTTAGGTTATGTTATTGATGCGTTTATGTTTTTTTGGTTTTGTAGGTAATTTTGTATTGAGTAAGGTATAGTCCACTTTTATCAGATACAAAGAATAATCAGAATTAGAAGAAAAAATGAAAACCTGAAATAGTTTGATTTTAATAGTTTAAAGTTTAGAGCTTAAAGTTTTTGTACAGAAATTTTAAGATAGATCACGTGACCCTTATCCTCCACTTAAATGCATACCAGGTGCAGACATGAGATGTCAGACACCAGACTCTGAGGTTTTGACTAGCAAAAGCTGATGCCAACTGCTCATATGGAGCAAGTTAAAAGCAATTTTTGCCTTAGCTTTTAGCTGTTTTTTTTGTTTATTTGCTGTTCTAATCAAGGTTTGCTCCTATGTGTAGTGAGTATAAGCTTTGTTTGTAAAGCTTAAAGCTCAAAGCTCAAAGTAGATCGTATTAAAGCAAATCGGCAGGCTCCAAGGCATATAAACTGTCGGCTCTGTTGGATTTTCCAGCTTTGCTTCATTGCTGGTGTGCATTTTCAGTGGAGGATTCTGGTCATTACGGTGGACATGGAAGACCGAGCAACACATGCAAAATAGCCCAGTTGGTTATTTTCAAACAAAAATTTCACCAGTATTTCTGGATCTTACTTACTATCAAACAAACAAGTAAGTGATTTGCTCTTCACAGGACATCTTGTTGGCTTAGTACAGTATAAAATTAGATAATTTAGCAAATTTAACTTGGTTTTAACATTTGGGCTTATTTTAATTTTAATGTAATTTTAATTTAATTTGATTTTGTTTAAAAGGGGAAGAGGCAATTACTCACTTGCTATAGTGCTATAGTGTAATGACTTGTTCAATTGTTGTTTAAATAGTTTAAACAGTTGGTCCTTCCTTTTTTTTTCTTAGTGTACTTAATAGCTAAAGTAAAGGGAAGATTGTACGAATCAAGCAAAGTAAATGGAATTGTATGGAAAATTCTGCAGACTTTGAAACCGATTCATGGATGGATGCCTGGCAAAGTTAAACATAAATGAATATTAATTGTGACGGATACATAACAAGACGGTCACTGGCCAACGTGATTGAGACCAAGTGAGATTAAAGTGTATTTTACAAACTCTCATGAGAGAGAAGAACAAAATTAAAGAATACTCAAATGCAGACAGTGAAAATCTCTTTGCACATATTACTTTATTGATATCTGATGTTGATGTCTGTCTGACGTTTGATGATATTTTATGAACAAAGATATTTTAATTTGTTTTTATTTTTTTGTCTCATGCATAGTGGTTGATAAAAGTCTTATTTTGTTAAAATTATTTATTTAAAAATGTGTCAGTTGGGTAAGGTATTCACTTACCTAAATTAGCAATAGACAGATTGCAGTTGACAGATTGACAGATCAACTAGTTAGTAATTGAATGATAAGTAGGTGTTAATTGCCAATTGTGAGCTGTATTCTCTGATTGATCTGGTTGTTTTTGGTGATTTATCCAATTGTCTGATTCTATTAAGAAATCAGAAAGATTGCTAAGTTTAGAGTACTGTGATTGTATTAGGATGGTAAATAAAAAGAGTGGGTTGTCTTGTTCACCCAATAAGGCAAAGGTAAGCTCAGAGATTAAAAAAAAAAAGAGGCCAGAAATTGAATACTAAATTGAAGGAAAACACAACACAGTTACAAGGTAAAGGGGGAGAAAAGAGTAATGGTGAAAAACAATTAAAAATTACAAATGTCTTTCCCCCACTACAGAAATTGCTAAGAGCTCCCTGATATCAATGGATACCCCCTTTAGCGGGATTAATAATAAACAACCTTATTCCAAGGGTATAATTAACATCTCTAATGAAAAAATAATTTCAATAGACTCAGATAATGCAGATGAATTTGAGCACTTTAACAGCTATAGTTATAGCTGGGCCTCTTGATCTCAGGGCTCAAGTTATTTTAAAGAGTCTATAGCACCTTTTAATAAAACATATCAGGATTGTAATTCATCAGCATTATTAAATGCTGAAGGAGAGGCTACACCAGAAGTAAATCATGAGTTTATATATGAGAGAAATGTTTCTCCTATACAAGAACAAAAAGAGAAAACAAATGATTTATTGTTAGAACTTAGTGTGCAAGAAAATGGGTTCTTGGTACAGAAAGATAGTGTGGCCCAGGTAATAGAAGACCTGAATCACACTATCTAAGATTTAAAACAACTGGTTGACAAGCAAGTATTATATAATGATGAGGATGAGATCGTTCCGCCCTTTCTTCCCCCTTTATATCTTCAAGTTGCTTAAGGAGGTTGAATGTATGTACCCCCATTTTTAGCAATGAAGAGTCAGTGGATGAAATGGAGAACAGGCATAACACTAGAAAAGGAAATTTTATAAATAGGGGATGTCCTATATAATCATCAACCTTATCCAAGCAACTTCTTGACTCTATTCAAGACCTTTATTTTGCAAATGTGGTTATATTAGAAAATCTGTGGGTACTGAAGGAAGAAATTGCTGCACTTAGAACATGTATGTTTAACAATCAAAGTCTCTTGAATGTCTTAAAACAGACCGACATAAAAAAATTCTTTAAAAATGCATTTGATGGATATTTGTGAAAAGCAGGATGCAATAGAAGTTATGAATAAAGCAATTCGGGGAAATCTCCCACCCCTTTCGCTAAAGAAACTAATGATGTACTAAGAATGAAAGAGAAGGTGGGGAAAAGTACTGGTATAAAAAAGATGAATAGGGGACAAAAAATGCAGGAGAAGAGACAAAGATATAAAGCTAAGGAAAAGGGGAAATTGGCTGATATAATGGACACTAAGGATACAATAAATACAGAGGAAGGGAGTCAAGCAAGAACAAGAGGACAGGGAAATGACATAATTCAAACTAAGATGGCATTAACAGATGAAAATATTGTCAAAACTGATGCCTTTGATGAGGTTTTAGAAGTAAAGTTAGATACTGGCAAAATTAATGAAGGTTATGTTGCATCAAGAGGGAAGACTGAGGGTATAAGTCCAAGTTTAGATCGAGATATCCAAAAGTTACATGAGATCTTTGATCTAGCAGTTGCCACTATTAAGACTGATGTTGAGCCTGACGATGAACTGGAAAGAGTAAATGGTAAAGAAGAATATTTAATTGAAATATATGGTGTTGAGAGGCTATTTGAGGAAACTCATTTGAAATTAGCAGAATGGGTTACACAATTGTTACAGTTGACTAAGTGTGCACCAGGGGACTATTATGCAACAAGACCACCTACACTGAAATATACAAATTGTATATTACTCTATCTTAATGCTCAGTCCTTGGCAAACAAGGTGTGGGATGATGAGAAAGACCTAAGGAAAAAGGGAATTTTAATTCGCCCACCTTATTGGGTCCCTTGTATGGAGCAGATGAATAAATTCAATCTGTTAAGAGATGAATCATGTCCTGTGAGGGAGGATTTGGATTGGTGCCAGTGAGTGTTAGAAGTAATTACAAAATATGAACAATCAAATATGTTAAAATGGGAAAATAAAACACTTTCTCTTTTTTGTTGGGAACAAAATAATACACAATCTATAGCTAGCTTAAAGGCAGAGATTGGTACTTGTCTTTCTTGTGTGTTAAAAATTAACAGCACAAAAAAATGGAATTGAAAGAATAAGGACCTATCCAGGTAGTTCACAAATAGATATTACATTTAGATCAGCAAACCTCGCTGGTCTCACATTAAAAAATGCTCTGTCATTGGATAATTATGGTATCTATCTTATAGATTACAGAATAGTGGATGAACAGTAGGGCTGTGTGAATACCTTTTCCCAAATATTCAGCCGAATATTTGGTATTCGGGTCCCAGGTATTCGGTATTCATTATTCGGTATTCGGTATTCAGCCAGAAAGGGTGTTTTTTAAGGAAACTTTAAAAAAGCATTTTAACAACACCATTAATCACCCATTAAACCAGGTGTAGCATATACACCTCAATGAGACTTCAACCACCAATGCAGAGTTCTCATTAATGCAACAAAGGCTACATGTGGCTCACTCAATCCAACACACCACACATATAGCACTCCGAAAACGATATCAAGCATTGCATTGGATCAGCACTGGAGGGTGTTCCTTGTCACAGACACGGTAGCCCATAACATGGGCATCGGCGATTGAGTGCTTGCAATAACAGCAACTCAATCCTGGTGCATGTCAAAGGGGCTACTGCTGAGGAAGGGCGACCAGATGGGGGAGGTGGGCGCATATAGCGACAGGACATCACTATATACATATGCGTGCGGGGTCCAGCGTGTGACGGAAGGAGGAGGGTTGGCCTGGTCGTGGTTGGTGTGGGTCAAGGCGCTGGCCCCATAGCATGGTTGGTGGTTGTCTGCCTAAAGCTGCAAGGGTTCCAGGTTTGGGTCCGAGCACACCTATATTTTTGTGTGCCCAGGCCCCAATTTTTGTTTCTCCAGATTTTCCACTCCCCTGACATGCACCCCCCTGGAGTTAAGAATTCTTTAGTAGGAGGGTATTGGGAATGCAGGGGGCACAGCCCACTGCATGAACAATTAAAATGTAAGTCCCTGGCACTATTTTTCTGTGCGTTGAGGGTGTACATCACTGAAATAGATTTTCAATGATATATACTTGCCCTGCCACCGGTCATTATCACGTAAATCCACAGACACAAGGTAGATGGTGCTGTGGCCATAGGCATAAGAACAGTGGTAACAGTGGCTGCCATAGTGGTGACAGATGAAAGGGTGGCTGCTGCGTGAATGGCACTGGTGGTGGTGGGAAGCACACTGACTGTAGATGTAGCAGCCATAGTGATAGCAGTGGGAACACTGGTGGTGGTGTCTGCTGCTTCCTGCACAAAGCATGTATTCACTAATGCCCTCCTACTACTGCACAAAAGGATGTGACTGTATATATGGAGCAGGTGGTGACACCAGTAGTAGTAGTAGTAGTAGTAATAGTACTGCTGGTGGTAGTAGTAGTAGTAGTACTATTCCCAATGCTACAAGAACTAAAAGGCTTGCTTGGGGAGAAAAATATTTGAGACCATCTAATAAAGAGACACATGTCTGTCATCATCCATGTAGTCTATCTCTCCACCTTCTCTAGAATTGTATTACAGTATGTATCAATAGTATACAGTGGAGCAAGACAAGATGCAATTCAGTACTTTGCAGTAAATGCTGTCACAGAATATTGGATGATTAGAGGGCTTAATTGTCATTGAATTACACTGCTCCTTGTAGCATACTGCAGCACTTTGCAATAATTTTGCAGGCATGGAAAATAATTGGGACTGGTGATGCCATACTGGTAACCGTAATATTTCAGTCATGTGAAATACTTGAGACAAGTAATACCATACTCGTAACCATAATATTTCAGTCATGTCAAATACTTGAGACTGGTGATGCCACACTTGTAACTGCTATATTTCAGGCATGGGAAATACTGAGACTGGAGATGACACACTATTAACTGTCATATTTTATGCACGTGAAATACTTGAGACTGGTGATGCCACACTGGTAACCGGCACCTGGAAAGCTGTTAAAGGGATCGATGGAATATGGGCACGAGCAACACAGGGGATGAGAGATGTAACAATAACAGTTGAGGATTTTGTATTGGGAACAGCAATCAATAGGTGGGTGGCAGTTTTAGGCACTGGGAACTGCAGGACATGCTTGTTTAAAAGAATACATCATGCCAGTGGAAGTAATAAAGGAAAAGGGTGCTGGTCACAGATTTGTGTTAGTATGACTTTAACATGTTGTGCTTATTTGCTAACAGAACATTGATGGTTAACACAGAATGGCTTGTGTATGGGTCAATGCTACAACACGCAAATGTTGTATCCAGTACACGACAATTATTTAATGCAATTGTCAGTGGCCACATGTGTACCCAAGGTGAGGTAGATTTATTTTATAAACACAAGTTGTTCCACATGTGCTGGGTCAAGTGAGGATCGGTGAGGTTCCACCACATCCCCAGCAGTACTGAACATCCGTTCAGACGGTACGCTGGAAGGGGGGGCAACAGGATATATTTAAGGGCCAACTGTGTCATGTGCGGAGATGCTTTCATCTTTTTGATCCAGTACTCCACAGGATTTATGGAGAATGACTCCAGAGGCTCATTGAAATAACTGTTCAGCAGATTGGGTGCTGTCTGTGGCTGCTGTTCTGTTCTCTTCCACTGCTCAGCCTGTAGTGATGAGCTGAGTTCAGCCCAACAGTCACCCTCCCTCTCAAGGTTTTCCATACTGCTTTCAGTTTGTGATTCTGAGACTGGCTCATCAATAGGCTTACCTACTGGTCTCATCGACCCAAGGATACAGAAACTAAGTTCTGAGCACATCTGCTTCTGAAAGTCTGTAACCCTGTGAGTGGGCATTATATGGTGTAATACCTCACACTTGAAACGTGGATCCAACATAGTGGCAAATATGTGCTTTTTATTGGAACAGAGATCAGAAAATCTAACTTCTAGTTCTGTGGTGAGGTTTTCCACAAGGGATATCACTGTTCCTGGTGTCTGGTTTGGATCTTTCCCAGCATTTTCATTGAATCTCCTCATGGCTTTTTTCAGGATCTGTAGAGCAGGAATTACCTGACTAAGCAGTGCAGAATCAGAGCTAAGGTCACAAGTGCTCCTTTCAAATGGGGCTAAAACCTTTACCAAGCCCTCAAACACAGCCCAGTCCTGATGTCTGAGGACTCCCCCGTGTCAGTTTTCATGCTCATCTCATGAAGAGCCTGCATTTGCTCCAGAAGCCTTTGCAACATGTAGTAGGTGGAATTCCACCGGGTCTGTACATCCTGGATGAGATGATGCTGTGGCATTTGAAGATGCTCTTGTAGCTGGTGCAGACGGTTTGTGGCTTTCACAGAGTGATGGAAATGGCTGCATATGCTTCTGGCTACTTTGACTGTGTGATCTGCCTCCACTGTGTTTGCCAAAGCCTTTGTCACCACCAAATTTATTGTATTAGCAAAGCAGCATATCCCCTCAAAATTGCCATCTCTAAGTGCTTTTATCATATTTGTGGCATTGTCTGTTACCACAAACCCTACCGGCAAATTGTTGCCATCAATCCATGAACTCAACATCTCTTGCAGGAATGACAGTATGTTTACAGCCCAGTGATCCTTTTTCATAACACTGACATTTAGCAAAGCAGACTTGCAGGAAGAGGGAGAAGAGACAGAACCAGCGCCAGTACCACCATCACCACCAGTGACTACCACATCTGCAACACACCAGTGTGCTGTCAGTGACATATATGCATGATTTGAATTCATGCTGGTCCATATGTCAGTTGTGCAGTGGAAAACTCCACCAACAGCCTGTGCTAGTAGTCTGGCAACTTCTTTTCTCAAATCATAGAAAATGTTGGGTACTACAGTACGTGAAAATGTGGTCTGTGATGGTATATTATACCTAGGGTGCAAATGCTGCAGCAGCCTATGGAAACCTGTGTTTTCCACAATGGAAAATGGCTGCAGATCCAAGGCCATCATCTCACCAATTAAATTGGTGATCTGCTGTGCTGTAGGGTGTGACACCTGGTATTTGGTGTGGGCATGGAAGGCTTGCATGATGGGTGTAGTCAAAGCATTACCACATTGCATCAATTTTGACTTTGAATCCATGATGGAGGGTGTTATAATAATAGATGATTGAGCAGAAGAAGACAGAATGGGTGATGCTCCTGTACGGGGATGTGCTATAAGTGGTGTAGAGGGAGTTGAGGGCATACTGTCTGTCTCAGTAATAGAATCACTAATAATACTTTGTGCATCTACTGGACCAGTACCAGAAGAAGGGCTGATAGGCACATGTTGTGGAGGGGGAAGAACAGCTGTGGATCATTGAAGTGCACTGGGATGTTTCATTCAGAGATGGTTCATCATTGATGTTGTTGTGAGATTTGAAAGGTTTTTACCACAACTTATAGTACAGTCACACACACAGCGTACTGCCTTTGTTGGATCATCTTTTGCAACACTAAAGTACAACCAAACCACACTTTTCCCTGCATTGACAGTGGAAGTATGGGCCCCAATAGGGTGACCATGGGCATGTGTTGCCCCTTTCCTCTTATCACACCTGGGTGCAGTGGATGCAGTTGATCTACCCCTTTCTTTCTCCACAACAGATGTAGTTGTAAAACTACTTTGTGTATCAGATGGAGTTGAACTTGACACAACTCTTTGAAAGAACAGGGTGGACTGTTTGTTTTTTTTAGGAGGAGGAGGAGGGTGACCCTGACCAGCCTGCTTGCCATGACAAGAAGCATTGCATTAGTTGGCAGCTGCACATTTATGCTTCTCACACAAATATGCCGCATATTCGGCCTCATCACCAAATTTGCTTAGGTGGGTATCACTGTCAGATGATGTACTTAGCAATTCTTGAGGCTCTGGTAAATATTCAGAACTAGATGAATGCTTTTCTTCAGAATCCTCCACATCAGCAAAAGGAAATGTGGTGAGAGGAAACCTGTGAGGCTGAGCAACAGTACATTTTGTCAACACAATCGGTGCAGTCATTGTAACAGTCTCATGGTCAGTACTAGTCACAGTACCTGTGGTCATGGGCACAGTTGGCAAGGTAGTAGCACTGTCAACAGTAGACCTAGTGCCAGAATTACAATCAGGAGTTACAGTCGAAGAAATTGGCATCATATTACAGCTAGTTGTAATACTAGCAGCAGTAGTCATGGTGACAGCAGACCACTCAGGACTACTAATAGAGGCAAAGGTTGTGGTGACAGTGGCTGTGCAAGGAGCACAAATAACAGTGCACACTGTTATGGCAGTGGTGGTGTCAACAGTACAAAAAGGATTTGCTCTGGTTGCTGAAATCACGGTACTGGTGGTGGAGGGGAGGAGCACACTGATAGGTGATGTTGCCTCTATGGGGCAGTTGTGTGAATAGCACTACCACTGCAAGTGGGGGTGGGTTCTTGTATGACTGGAGATGTCAGCTGTAAAGCCCTCCTACTTTTATAAAATGATGGTGCTGCAAATGCAGTACTAGTAGTAGTAGTAGTGGCAGCAGTTGTAGTTATAGTAGTACTAGTAGTACCCCTAATCTTACTGACACCAGAACCCGAAGGTTTATCAGGGGAGAACACTGTTTTAGAGTGACGAATACGAACAGACCTTTTCTCACCCTGTTCCTCACCGCTTACGACTGGTGGTAAAGATGACTTGCTTGGGCTGGACCATGCACATTTACGAGATTGATGAGACATGGTCCATAACTTACTGTGTATATTATTTGTGATTAGTGTTTTTGTTTATGTTGGTGCTTCTTGCAGAAAACAACAATAGCAACACCGGTTATGTAGCAGCTAATAAAGACAGGCTGATACTAGAGAGAGGTGGAGTCAGCAAACAAGTTCTTACTTGTGCAGTGTCAGTTGTGCAGTCATACAGTACAGCAATTCAAGCTTTGACAGTGCACCAATCAACTTACAATACACAGAACCCAGTGAGTCATGCCTGACACACACAGAAATACTAAAGCAGTTCACTGAAAATTTACATGTACGCACTCACAGTAGTGCACACACAGAGGGTGAAGACACACAAAAAAGAAAAAACTCACATGCACAGGAGGCCACTTAGGTGCAGTGAGCTGTGGAGGGAGGAGTCACCTGCGACACCCTCCTTAATCAGTTGTACAGTGAACTGAGCCAAGAACCAGACTACAGTCAGCAACAATTCAATGGGCCAAGCCTGACCCAGTGAGACAAACATACTCTGCTTTATAAATTAAAAAAAAAATGCGTGCAGACAACCGTGCATGCACTTGCAGGACACAGATTATAAGAACAACAATACAACGCACACATGGATGATGTATGCACCGCGGTAAGCTGCAACACAGACAAGAAGGAGTCAGATGACTATCACACCTCACTTATGCAGGGAACCGAGCCGGGAACCTGATTACAGCAAAATTTGCTTCACAAAAAAAAATAGAAAATACCACAGGGGCTGTGTGGATTTGGAACAAAAGGCTAAGCAAGCACAGCAGGGGGGATTGGGCAGTCAGCAAAAGCTTGAGCCACTCACTGTTACTGAGCCCAGTAACAGTTACTCACTACATGCAAATGCCAAACTGGACAAAAAATCCTGATAAGAACTAATTGGTTCTTAAGCAAAAAATCAAACCACACTGCTTCAGCTGAGCTGTGAAACTGTAAGCAGTGGGGGAAGGGAGTCAGCATGTAGCAGCACACACACAGATACACTCACACACAGATGCTCCTTTTCCTTGAAATTGAGCCCAGTTTCAAGGATGAAAAACAAAACTGCAGTCAGATGCAGTCACAAGGTGATCAGATTTAAAAATGGGATCACACACAAAACGTTTTTTAAACAGTTATAAAAGTTACAAGTGGTAAACTAAACAGAGCTAGCTCTCTGAGAAACAACTGTCTCCTCTCATCTACACACTCAGAGTGAGGAGATCACATGGTGTTCCTGGCTCTGAGTTCCAAAAACAGCCTCTGATTGGCCAGTGAAGCTCTGTGAGATTTTGAAATCTCACCCACCGAATAGTACATCCCGAATAGCAGCCGAATAGTGAACTATTCGGGATGTCCATCTGAATATTTGGCAAGCCTACCATTCATGGTATTCGGGAAATACTATTCAGACCATGCACAGCCCTAATGAATAGGATGTGGTTAGCCTTGTAAAGGAAAATAATGCTGGGGCTGATGAGAACCCATTTATACCATCTGAGATCTTAGAACAGAATTGAGAACTATTAGACATAGAAAAACAGAATGGAGATACAGATGATAAATTATCTGTATTAACATGGAATATTGAGGGATTGAACTCCAAAATGGTTGACATAGAGTTCCAAAGATTTTTGGTAAAAATGGATATCATATGTTTTCAGGAAACATGAGTTTTGGATGACACATTTCCAGTGTTTCCAGATTTTACAGGCTATAGTGTACCAGAGGCTAAGAAGAACAATGGTAGACCTAGTGTGGGATTGGTTACCTGTCTTAGGACATCATTAAATATTTTGGTTGTACAATTGGAAACTCTGATAAAAGAAATACAGACGTTAGAACTGGATAAGAGAGGGAAACCATTGATATTATTAAACACATATTTAACCCCAAATAATATATCTTTGAGTGGTAATTGTTGGGTATTATTCAAAGAACAGATGTTATCATTGGAAAAATATGAAAATATACCAATAATATTCCTGGGAGATTATAATGCACATTTACCAACTACCTCAACAGTTAGTATGCAGGGGATGAGTATAATACATCAAAGACTATGTTATGAAAGGAAATCTAAGGATAAAATTAAAAACAAAAGAGGGAACTTAATGTGTCAGATAATGAAAGAACAAAATTTTAATCTGATGAATGGAAGAACTGAGGGGGATTCAGAAGGAGAATTCACATATATAGGTTTGAATGGATCATCAGTTATAGACCTAGTTTGGGTAAATATGGAAGCAGCTGGGATATGTGGAAATTTAATTGTATTATCTCACCCAGAATCTTCACAGTTACCTATATATATATCCTATGGTATATTGAGAAGTTGAGAGATATAATAATAGGAAACAAAGAACCAGCACAAATTATAATAGTGAACTCTCACTTTGTACAGTGGCAGGGATCCATAATTAATACCTTTGGAGAAATATTAAATTGTGACTATATGACAGATTTAAAATTTAAGATATTAGAAACTATAGATAATTCGGACTTGACAGAGCTATGGAAGCTTATGGTATTTTATTTGGCCCCACTTTCTATAGAAAAACAACAGAAAGACAGGTTAAAACAACATGGTTTAATAATTCATGTAAGATGGAAAAGAGGAAATTAAACAGATTAGTATATGAATATAGGAAGAACCTCAATATTGTTAATAAAAAGGCTTTTAATAATCGAAGGACAAACTATAAACTAACATTGGAAAAGGAAAAAAGAAAATACCACCAAAAAATGTGGGAAAAACTTAAGAAAACTATAGTTAAAAAATACATAAAACAGTTTTGGCTATTAGTCTCACAAGGTTTTGGGCAATATGCCAACAAAGTTATAGTCACAATTACACCAAACGAATGGAAAGTGCATTTTGCAAATTTGTATTTTTCTAATGATGAACAATATACAGGTAAGATATTACATCATCACCCAGAAATGTTTCCTTGACCATTTTTTATTATAAAAGAGGAAATAGTTGTAGCTATTGAAAATACATAATTAAATAAAGCACCAGGTCCAGAAAAAATTTTGTCAGAAATGTTTAGATCATTTAGAGAATGGTGGGTACCAGTCCTGCATTCAATACTTAATTGTGGCTGTCAATTTGATGTATTCCCAGAGACCTGGTCAGGAAGTAGCCAGAAGGGGAAGGAAACATATAAACATATTCATATCAGTGCTTTACAGTAACTGGTAATTGCTATTTTTGTTATTAAACTTAGATTGTGGGATTTTAGTGACACTGTAATTTCTTTGCTTGCTTTACTTAGAATTGTTTTTGGGCTGTTGAAAATTTAAAACGTAGTGGTGGTGTATTTCTTTGCTGTCTTTAATTGATGCAAATTTAGTCTTGGCTTGTCTGACTTGCCCTGTAGTCTGGGTGAGGGGTGCTAATTGTCTAGCCTCTGACCTCAGCTACATGATAACTGGAGGTGGGGCTTAATCAGAGTTGAGGTAGCAAGTGATTTTTGTTTTCTTAGAAGAAGCCAGAAGGGGAAGGAAACATATTCATATCAGTGCTTTACAGTAATTGGTAATTGCTATTTTTGCTATTAAACTTAGATTGTGGGCTTTTAGTGACACTGTAATTTCTTTGCTGTCTTTACTTAGAATTGTTTTTGGGCTGTTGAAAATTTAAAACGTAGTGGTGGTGTATTTCTTTGCTGTCTTTAATTGCTGCAAATTTTCACCCCCTCCCTCCCCTTCCTTCAACTCTTAATTATATGCCCTGTTAAATCTGATTGACAGGAGCTAAACACAGGGGATAGTAGGGGGTGTGGAGTAGGGGGGGTGGAGTAGATGGGGCATAAGAGGAAGAAGCCCACCCTCAGCACAAGTGTTTTGACTCATTTATTTATTTTCCTTTTTAAAAGAAACGTATCTGAGGATCTGTGGCAGGATTTTTAGGACAGTAAATTAATAAAAAGGGAACTAGGAGAGCTTCAGTAACAGACAAGTAGTGGAATAGCAGTATAATTGCAGTATAATGTGGAGAGTGGTGCAATGCAGTAGCTGTGGGGCAGCCATATTCAGGCAGACCTTCTGGACACTGAGTGCTGCCCTATCTGCATGCACCTCTCTGGACTGTGGGATGAGGCAGCCAGACTCAGAGTGGAAGTAATCTGGGTCAGGAGTACCATCACCCCTATCCAGAGACCACCCAGTCCAATGCTGCTGCCTCAAAGGATGCCGAGAACAAGGAGCACTTGGATGACAGTGGGCTCAGGGTGGGTTAAGACGGTCAGGCAGAGGCACATCCCAGATCCTATTCCACTCAAGAACTCATATGCCACACTGGCAAATGGGGGCAACCAAACAGAGGTACCCAGAGAAGTGGAAGGAAAGGATGTGGAGGTTAGCCAAGGAGGTGACCTCAGCGGGGAGAGCAGTGGACCCCAGAGGAGGAGGAGGAGGAGAAAGTGAACCCTGATGGGAGACTCCATCATAAAAGGGATCCAGCTAGGAACACAGGAGGGGGGGAGGACTGGGAGGTGAGGTGCCTACCAGGTGCCACAGCATGGAGGGATGGAAGGAAGATCCTGGGGATCGCTGGGAAGGCAAGACAGGAGGGTGAGCTGGATGCCATTATCCACCTAGGTACTAATGACCTGGCAAATGGGGAGCCAAAGGAAGTTCAGGAAGAGTTTAGGAAAATGGGGAGGGGTCTCAAGCAAGTTGCTACTTCTGTCACCTTCTCAGAAGTACTACCTGCGAGAGGCATGGGAGAGCATAGGTGTGCATGCACCAAGAACTTTAACTCATGGTTGAAGAACTGGTGCTGTGAGGAAGGGTTTGGATAAATTGGTGGCTGGGGACCCACCTGGAGGGATAGAGGTTTGTTCAAGCCTGACGGCCTGCATCCATCCTGGAGGGGAATCCAAGCACTCAATGATAAGTTTAAGTGCTACATTGACAAGCATTTAAACTAGCCAAGGGGGGTGGCAGGCCAGCAAGGATGGTACCTACTTGCTCACCCCTCACAGCTAGCAGTGGAACCAGTGAACTGGAGGAGTGGATATCTCAACAAAGCAGTGTGCAAAAGATGGAGATTAGCACCCAAGAGGTGAATAGGCAGAAAAGGGGAAAAATCAGCAGAAGGGCAGACAGCAAGGAGAACCAGGGATAAAGGACAACCAGGGAAGGTGCTGGAGTAGAACAGCTAAACAGTCTAGGGAGGTCAAATCATGGAAAGCCATGTGTGCCAATGCCAGGAGCCTTAGCAAAAAGATGGAAGATCTGGAGGCTGTCATGGTGCAGTCAGACATTGTGGCCATCACAGAAACCTGGTGTAATGATAACCATGACTGGGAGATGGCCATTCCTGGTTACAACATATTCAGAAGAGACCAGGCAGGTAGGAAGGGAGGAGGAGTGGCACTGTATGTGAAAAATGACATAAGGGCCACAGAGATCCAGGAGGAACAAAATGGGGGAGAGATATTGTGGGTTAAGCTAGAAAGGAAAATGGGGCCAGCCATCCACACAGGTGTGGTCTATAGACCACCAGCCCAGGAGGAAGAAACAGATAGGAGTTGATGCTAGCCATCCTAAGGATGGCAGACAAGGGTGAGGTAGTACTGGTTGAGACTTCAATATTCCAGACGTGGACTGGAGCATCCCAGCAGCAGCATCAACTAGGAGCAGATTCATCCTGGACTCCTTCAGGGTGCCTTCCCGCAACTGGTCATGGAACCAACTCAGCAGAAGGCAATACTGGACCTTGTGCTCACAAACAGGGACAGTGTGATGGGGAACAGTGGGGAGCACCTGGGGAACAGTGACCACCAGTCACTGTGGTTTGAAATCACAGAAGGAGCAGACCCAAACCCACAAAAACACGTATCCTGGATTTTAGGGAGCAGACTTTGGGAAAAATAGGAGATACTTGAAAGAGGCATTAAGGGAATGGGGCAGGAATCAGGGTTGAGGAACAGTGGGCAGTATTTAAAATGGGGATTACAAGAGCAACAGAATTATGTATTAAGCAGGTTAGCAAGAGGAAAAGGAAGAGGTTTTTTTTAATTTTTTTTTTTTTATTTAGTTGTTTAACCAGGTATAGCACACTAAGCTGAAAGCTTTTTTACAGGAGCAACCTGGGAGCACAAGGAGGTTAAGTGACTTGCTCAGGGTCACACAGTATGCAAGTGGAAGCTGGAAGTGGAGTTTTCCAAAGAGGTAGCAAAGAAAGTGAAAGCCAAAAAGATTGCATTCAGGCAATACAAAAAGACACAGGCAGAAGGGGGTAGGAAGAAGTACCAGGAGAAGCAAAGGGAGGCAGGAAGGTCAGTAAAGGAAGCCAAAGCTCAGACAGAAGAGCACATTGCAAAATCAGTGGGTAGAGGGGACAAAACCTTTTACAGGTACATAAGTGGAAAAAGAAAGGCAAAAGGAGGGATAGTGAGACTGAAGGGGAGGATGGGGGCCATGTGGAGGATGACAACAGTAAAGCTGACATACTGAACAGGTATTTCTGCTCAGTCTTTACTGAGGAAGAGGAGCGTAATGGGTCTGAAGGGAGTACAAGGGGTGAGAATGGTGCAGAAATGGACACAAGTCCCTTTACTCGAGAAAGGGTCCTGAAGGAACTGGAAGTAATAAGAGTTGATAAAGCAATGGGGCCAGATGGGGTGCACCCCAAGGTCCTTAAAGAACTCAGAGAGGTGGTGGCCGAACCTCTGGCTATCCTGTTTAGCCGATCACTGGAAACAGGGGAGGTACCCAAAGACTGGAGGACAGCAGATGTAGTCCCCTTATACAAAAGTGGGAACAAAGAGGAAGTGAGGAACTACAGACCAGTCAGCCTCACCTCAGTAGTGGGGAAGATCATGGAAGCACTACTGAAGGAGAGATTTGTGGAACATCTGGTTGTCAATGGACTGCAGGATCCAAGGCAGCATGGTTTCACCAGAGGGAGGTCATGTCAGACCAACCTCATTGAATTTTTTGACTGGGTGACTAGGGAGGTGGATCAGGGGAGGGCAGTGGACATGGCCTATCTGGACTTCAGCAAGGCCTTTGACACTGTGCCACATAGAAGACTATTACACAAACTAGGGACTATGGGTGTGGGCAGGACAGTATTGTGGTGGGTAGGTAACTGGCTGGGTGGCAGGACACAGAGGGTGGTGGTAAATGGCTGTCACTCCACAGAGGGAAGAGTGACCAGTGGGGTACCACAGGGATCAGTGCTGGTACTGGTCCTATTCAACATCTTCATCAGTGACATTGCGCAGGACCTAGAAGGCAGAATTTCACTGTTCACTGATGATACAAAGCTCTGTAACAGAGTAGACACACCAGAGGGTGTAGATAGAATGAGAAGGGACCTGCAAAAACTTGAAGAATGGTCAGGGTTTGGCAGTTGAAATTCAATGCAAAGAAGTGCAAGATAATGCATATGGGGCAAAAAAACCCTGGCACAATATATCAGTTGGGTGGTGAGGATATAGCATGCACCAAGCAGGAAAGGGATCTTGGGGTTATCATTTCTGATGACCTCAAGGTAGGGAAACATTGTGACAAGGCAGCGGGTAAAGCAAATAGGATGCTGGGATGCATAGGCAGGGGCACCACCAGCAGGAAAAGGGAGGTCATGATTTCACTATACAAGACACTAGTGAGGCCCCACCTGGAGTACTGTGTACAGTTCTGGAGACCTTACCTATGTAAGGACATAGACAGGGTGGAGAAGGTTCAGAGGAGGGCAACAAAGATGGTACATGGATTGCATCACAAGTCCTATGAGGACAGGTTGAAGGAATTGAATATGTATTCCCTGGAGGAGAGGAGGGAGAGAGGGGCCATGATAGAGACATACAAGTATCTTACAGGGAGGAACAGGGTGCAAGAATACACTATTTTTAAGTGAAAAAGATGTTCCAGGACTAGAGGGCATGGGATGAAGTTGGAGGGAGGACGATTCAGAGGAAACGTGAGGAAGAATTTCTTCACAGAACGGGTGGTGGACAAGTGGAACACCCTGCCTGAGGAAGTGGTGGGGGCAGAAACAATCACGGGATTTAAGAATGCATGGGATAGACATAAAGGAATTCTGGAGGTCAGGGGTAAGGAGCAACAGAGTTCTAGGAAAACATAAACTGAAGTTACAAACTCAAATGGGCAGACTAGGTGGGCCATAGGGCCTTATCTGCTGACACTGTCTATGTATCTATGTAAGTATAATTTGCCCAATATTTAAAAAGAGTGACATAAACAATCCAGCAATGTATGGACCAATAAGTCTTCTGGATTCATCACAGAAGATTTTTACAAGAATAATTTTGCAGCGTTTACAACAATGGTTGGAGGAAGAGAATCTATTGACAGAAACACAAAATGGATTTAGAGCAGCTAGATCCACAGTTCAACATTGTCAGGTTTTAAGTCATCTTCTGTGGAAATATGTTACTCTGAAAAAAACAAAATTGTACTGTTGCTTTGTGGATTTAAGAACAGCATTTGACTTAATAAGTCAATCCTTATTATGGGAGAAACTACAGACATATAATATTGACCCAACCCTATTACGAATTATAAGTACATTACATCAAAACACATGGTTAAAAGTGAGACATGATCAGAGCGGAAATTTAACTTCACAAATAAAAACTAATTTAGGAGTGAGACAAGGATATATTCTTGCTCCTTTATTATTTAATGTTTACATAAATTTGATAATGATAGACTTGGATAATCCAGAGTTTCATTCTCCATCTATATTGAATAATAAGGTTTCTTGTCTTGCATATGTGGATGATATAGTCCTAATATCAACCTCAAAACTTGGATTGCAAGGAAAATTTACGCATATTTCAGAACTTTGTTAAATTAATAAGTTGCAAATAAACAGAGACAAAATAAGTGTGATTGTGTTTGGTGCCAGGACTAAATCTTTACCAACTATTTTTTTAGATGGTGAAAAGTTAAAAACAGTTAGTAGCTATGAATATTTGGGTGTGGTATTTTCCCAGAACTATAGATGGAAACAACATATAATAAAGCAAACAAAAAAATTAAATGTAACAACACAATAATTTAAGAAATTTAATTTTAATTATGGACAAGGGTCAGTAAAAGGCATGCTGAGAACTTTGAATGCCAAGATAAAAACAAGCATTTTGTATGCCTCTGAAATATGGTAGCAGATAATGTGAAAACTCTGGAAACAGTTATTAATCAGACATACCAGTATTTATTAAGAATTCCACAATCTGTGCCAGCTGAAGTTTTGAGACATGGTCTTGGACAAATATCTTTGAGGACTCAAATTCTGGAAATAAGATTAATATTCATTTTGAAATTATTCCTCCTACCCTCCCATCATCTGCCGCAAATGTTTGGAGGAGGAATTACTATGTAACCAAAGGGGTTTTGTACCCCCGACTATAATAACAATTAAAAAGGTTATTGTTCCTATAGGATTGGGTCAGATATTATATGAAATTTATATTAGACCATTAAGAGAGATAAAAATACAAATTAAGACAAGGTTAACGGATATAGAATGGTCAGAAGACCATATCAAAATATCACATTTAGTTAACTTTAGATGGTATAAAAATATAAAAATTACCAGAGGACTAGCAGAATACTTGACTATACTTACTGACTGGAATGAAAGAAGAATCATAACAAGATTCAGAATGGAATTTTACCCAGCAAATTATATTATGTTAAGACAAAGGAGAAATTAGGTTAAAACTGCATATTGTAATTGTAAATATGTTGTCAAAGATGATTTGAAACATATTGTTTTACACTGTCCACAATATAACAATCAAAGAAAATATTGGTTGGGACCAGTTTTGGCAACCCTCAGTCTTCCCTCTGATAAGATCCTTTTATTTCTCTTTAACTCAAATGATGTTGGAGTTTTCAAGAGGTTAAGTTGGTATTTAATAGCAATCAAATTATGATATAAGTATAGGATAAAGAGGTATATGATAAGACTTTTTTGGACTTACAGTGAGCACTTTAAGTTATTTGCACAACCACTTTGTGAGATTTGTGATATGCATGTATGACTTATGATTGTATGGATATTTATGTGACGTTTGTTTTAATTGTAAATACATTTTGTCGAACAATAAATTTCTACCTACCTACCTACCTTTCTACCTACCATGCACTGGGAATCTTACATGGCTGTGGTTATTATTGTTTATTGAAAATAATCAGAAAACAACCTTTGAGCAAAACTTGCTCATTTGCAAAGGTTCCACGTCATAGGAGAACAATACAGCAGACAAAAAAGAGTTCAAATAAGGTAAGGTACAAATTCATATAAGACAGCTCAAGGGGAGCCTTGTTGAATGGTTACTAGTATATCAAAAGGTGGACATGTTAACTATGGTACAATATTTACAAATAAATAACCCATTTGCAATAATTTAAGGTAAAGTGAGGCGTGGTGTAAAGCAGCATAATTAACACATTTGTGGGAAAGCCGGGTAATAGCATACTACTAAGTACGCTCAGGAAATGCTACCACCACTGTTCAGGTCAGATCAAAGCAGTGGCATGCTGAGTTCTGGGTAAT
Source organism: Neoceratodus forsteri (assembly GCA_016271365.2). Taxonomy (NCBI): domain Eukaryota; kingdom Metazoa; phylum Chordata; order Ceratodontiformes; family Ceratodontidae; genus Neoceratodus; species Neoceratodus forsteri. The sequence continues at coordinate 1,747,792,737 of CM057449.1, forward strand.
ATTAGCTCTGAGTGCTCATTTGAAATGTGAGATTTTGGGTAGACTGACTATTGTGACAGGGAGTTCATTTAGCCACTTAGCTGACCGGTTAACAAAGGAGTACTGACCCAGGCTAGTTCATGGTGGAGGGATTTCTAGGTCCTCCCGGGTCATGCTCCATGTGGTGTAGTTGTTGTGGATGGATCTCATGAGGGAGCTAGTGAGGATGGGGAAAGGCCTAGGAGTGCTTTCTTGGCCAGTAAGATTATTTGGTAGTGCAGGCTGACAGAGAAAGAGAACCAGTTAGTAAGGACATATAGACTGCAGGTGTGTGTGTATTTGTGTGAGCCAGCTACAAAGTGGCATACTTTATTGAGCAGCATCTTGATTCTATCTAATACCATGTCAGTGGCTGACTCATAGATTGGAAGACCGTAGTCAATGAATGAGAGCACTGAGCTTGATACTGCCAGGAATTTTGCTTCATCAGTTAGATTCACCCTTTGTAGAGTGCTCCCAGCTTCCTATTTCCAATCTGTACAATGCTGTCCACATGCTCCTTGAATGATAGAGTGCCACCTAGAATAACCCCCAGGTATCTGAAAGTTTTTATTTGCTCCAGTGGGGTGCCCAGTGCATTGTGTAGGTTGAGTGGAGTTAACCTGTTCTTACTGTGTGTCCCACTAAAGAGCGTAGTTTTAGTTTTTTTGTAGTTAATGATAAATTTATTGTACTTCAACCATGATTCTAAGGCCTCAAAACTGTGCTGGAGTTCTTGAATAAGGTTGTTGTGTAGTGAGCTGCTACAGTATATAACTGCATCATAACCAGCTCACTGGCACAGTGGCAAGGCATCCGTCTGCGGTGCTGACATCCCGGTTTCGAGGATGGACTTGGGAGTCAGAGGACCAGCTGGTGGGAGAAGGATTGAGCAACCCTGGGACTGCTCTCCTTCTCTGGGGGACAGGGAAGAGTGTCCAGCGCAATGCAGACCTCTGGCGGAGGCTGGGGGTACCGCTGTGACCGGTACCACACGTCTGGGGGGGTGGGGTGGACGCTGGTGTCATTGCACATCCCCACCCCAAGGAAAGAATAGCTGCAAAAAAAATGCCTGCTGCTAATAATGGCCCCTGCTTTTTCTGCTGCTCCCACTCAGACCATGGACTGCAGGGGGGTCCTGCTCATGCGACCCCACCCTGGGGGACAAGTCAGGGCTAGAGACCTGTGTTTTCTGGAGGGTGTGCCCACCTGGCAACTCCACTCAAGGGGGTAAGCCTGGGGAAGGGGGCGGTGGCGAGTGGAACAGGGGACCAGAACCCCCGTAGGGGGAGAAGAAGCTGGAACAAAAAAAAAATACATGATTGCATCAACCGCATAAAGCAGCATCTTTGCCTAGAACTCACTTTTGGCAGGCCATTGATAAACATACTGAATAGTAGAAGGCTCAAGATTTACCCCTGTGGGACCCCTACCATGACACTCCTCTCAGTTGAGAGGACACCGTCCCATAACCAGATGTGTGGTGATGAACATTAGTGTGCTTAACCAAAATCATGACAAACAAATGAAATAAAAGGCAAGTACTAGCTAGGAAAGGGCACCTATTGTAGTCCAAAATCTTGCTTATTGCCTGATTTAATTTAATTTAATTAATTAATAAATGTATTTATTTAGTAATCCTTCTCGTAAGTAGAATTAGCTAGCAAGGAACTTATTGTTTGATTGGGATGATCTTATTTACTGTTAACATCTTTCTTATTTATGTTGCATTCTGTTCGTTTTGTTTTGCTTGTTTTTTATGGTTCCCTGAGCACCATGGAAAGGGTGTCAAAGAAATAAAATTGCTTTGCCAAAAGGATAACTGATTTATGACCATCTGTAAGTTATCTTCCTGGGTCTGTCAAGGTTACAGGCTCAGTCCTGCCCAAGACTTCCAAAGTCCCCCTGCCCAATTTAGCTAGCTAGGAAATACTGTTGCAGAACCCGAACCTCTCTCTCTCTGTCTTTCTCTCCTTCTCTCTCTCTCTCTCTCTCTCTCTCCCTCCCACTCTACCTCTAGCACCACAGTTCCTGTGGTGATCAGAATCAGCTCTCACTCTGCTGGGTGTTCACCCCCAAAGGGGCCATCGTCAAAGTTCTGGATGTGTTTTCTGCTGCACCTCAGGATGGTCTATCTGTCTCTTTTGGGCACTACAAGGAAAAACCTACTTGTGTGCAGAAATGACCACACAAGCTATGGATATTGGTTGGTACCATCCCTCTGCAGCTTGTCCTGGTAGAATAAACTGCACAGGCTCTGGTTATCTGGGGCTCTTCCTCATGGCTCTGGCTGAAGCACTGCTGTTTCAGGCATTGGTTTTATGCTAGTTCTCTCCTGCTGGTTGGAAGAATCCCTATCTGAGAAAAATAGTCCTTGTGGCAATTTTTATTTATTTATTTTTTATTTGCACAAAACAGGTGATTTGATACCTTTTATCTGGATCAACAGAGATGTACAGAATATCCTTAAGCTTTCAAGCTTACAAAGTTACAAAGTTCTTCTTCCTGAGAAAGAACTTTGTAAGTTCAAAAGCTTAAGAATTTTCTGTAAATCTCAGCTGGTCCAATAAATGGTATCAAATCACATGTTTTGTGTATCTTCTTGTACAAGGACCAATACGGCAACAAACAATTATTTTTTATTTGTAATGTTTAGACCAGGAAAGGCACATTAAGCTATTATAGCTAATTTCCAGCTGCATCCTGGTGGGTGGATTGCATGTATCTGTTCTATTGATTGGGGAATTTGGGGCATGACAGCAGGAACATTGTTGCAAAGGACACTATTCTCATCTCAGAAGGAGCTGCAACTCTCAAGAGTGCTACTGACAAGGACTTGGAGGGCACACTCAAGTGGACATACGAAGCACCATTCTCAGTCCTGTAGATAGCCATTTTATGCTTAAATGTGGTGTGTTTAGTGCTGGACTGGTGATGGGTAATTGGGGACCTCTCTGTGCCCCTCTCCAAGGGAAAGAAGTCATCATCTCAATGCCAAAATTGTGGTGGCCTATTTTGCTGACACCTGTGACAACGACCAAACTTGCAGCTAGAGGTGTAATGGCCAGTGTTATCACCAGGAGAACACTCTAGCTAAACAACGGAATACAGACACTCAAGTCCAAGACACGGTTGCTGCAGGCACCATATAATGGCAAGTGAGACCCTCTTTCAAGAGCCAGTCCTGGGGGAGTGGTAACCATAACAAAGGTAGAGGCAGTTATGACAGGAAATCCTCCAATGCATTCTGGAGACATTGTGACCCTGTCCAGTGGCGCTTAGGAGGAAGGCTAAGCTTCTTTGTGGCTACATGGGCAGAGATGTGCCAAGACCAATGGATTCAGGACATTGTTCAGACTGGATATGTCATAAAATTAGGCATGAACGAGTAGTTTTTAATTTTTCTTGTTATTCTTTTGATAATAGGGTAAGGCCCAGTAGGCACAAGTGCCTGTTTTCAGGGGTGAGCCGGGAGCACTGGGGTGGTCAAGTGACTTGCTCAGAGTCACACATTATGCAAGTGAATGTTGTGGGAATGAAACCCAAGTCTGCTGGATGTATCAAGCTCATTTACAGCTCATTACTCTAACCTCTAGGCTATACTGCCAGCCCCTACCCAGAACATTACCTGTGGTTACCTCCAAACTACCCTGTATTACCCTAAAATACCCTAACACAAAATGGGTAGTTGGTTAGGGTCGGGTAGTTACTACCCTAATCATTCTACTACTCTATTACCCTACCCTGACTGTAACAAAATGTGACTTTGTTTTTGACTGCCCTAAACAGAGAAAATCATTCAAAGATATCTGTCTTGAGTCAGGTAAGATGGGCAAATTGTAGGTTTGAATAACTACAAGGAAATATGTTTTTTATTTAGTACATTTGTATTTATAATTGGAAGGCTGGGCCTGTAGTTCAATGGACAAGCAGCCAGTCACTCCCACTTCCTGAGCTATATAAACAGTTCCTCTCAGTCTCCTTCTGAAGCACTTTTTCTTTGCCAGCCAGAGGCTCTGTTGGTCTGGCCCTGAGCTGGATGGGGCCTACCCTGGGGCCTTCGCCCCCCCCCCGCATTGCTGTTTGTCTCTGCTGGACTTCAGTGTTTGTTTTCCTGCTTCTGGTTTGTATTTTGCCTCCAGCTATGAGCTTCTTTCTGCCCTTGCTTTCTGTGTTTTTGTGTGTCTTTGTTTTTTGTTTTGGGCCTTTGTTCCCTTTTTCCGTGTTTGTGTGTTTTGGTTTTGTCTTTTGGGGCTTTTGTTTCTAAGCTCCTAGCATATTGCTACTCCAGTGCTCATATTACTAGCTCTCAGTTACTCACAACTCTCAAATTACTTGCAATGCAACTGCAACCATAACCTGTGTGTTTCAGCTCAGCCATAGCTGCTCTCCATGTTGCACTTAATTGTTTTCACCTGATTCAGGCTCACTCTGAACCCTAGCTAAGCAGCTCATTCATGCTCTCTCAACTCATTCTACTTCCTCATTGCTGCAGTTTCATTGCACTGCTAGGTGATAGCTGTTTCAGAGCATGGTGTCTCCTTTCTTTCTATGTTTCTTGAAGTTTACAACTCAGTGTACTCAATACAGATGCTGTTTCTATGTTTGTACACACTGTTATACTCTGAGGTCAGCTAAAGCTACTGCTGATGCTGTAAATTAGTTTCAATACCTGCATTTGGGTCTTGGCCCTTCCATCACTTTCTTGTTTTTCCTACGGCAGGGACTTGGAGGTGTTTGGGGAGTCATAGCCCCATGTGGTTAATTATCTCTGTTCTAAATCCTGTCTCCACTGCCGAAAAATCTTCAGAGTATTTGTCACCTTTATTGGCTTTTTGAATGCCTGGCTGTCTTGTCCCACTATTCACAGTGCTACTCCTTGCTACTACATTTTGCAGACTTATGTGCAGGTCCAATTATTATTACTACTACTGACCTACATGCAGGTCCACTCTTGCTTACGCAATCATTGCTTCATACCTACTGCCATCCCCTCGGCTTCAGCCTCTGGGATGTCTGCTGTGCTCACTACTGTATCTGACCTTTGCAAGGTCTCAGCACTTAACACTCATAAGGACTCAGCACACCAGTGCTCATTCAGCTGCTCACCAGTTTTTCAGCTTCTTATCAGTTTCTGGGGCTTGCCAGCCATACCATTCTGGCACAGAGTTCCCTGCAGCCGATGGTCTCACTCTGCATTCTACGTCCTCATCTTGAGCGTGCCCGACATAGGGCAGGGTCCTTCTCACCTGGTCCATAGCTGGAAATGTCCTTGCTCAGGGCTTGGCTTTAGTTGTTTGTTGATGTGACAGCAGCTCCTGGTGTAGAATTTAAGACTAACTGTGAAGTGTGCTTACTCTGATCTCCTTTGGCTCTAGTGGTTCCACTATAATGGTTATCCATTGTCTTTAGTGGTTTCCCTAGCAAGGCACCTTCACCGCATTCTCCCTTCGACTGCCTCTGGTTCACCCGGTTTGTGTTTAGGGCGAGTAGGCCAGGTGAGTGCCTCAGCAGTTGTTGCTATCCTACTCCCACCTTGGTTGCTCCCAATGTTGCAGAGCACTCTTGCAACCTTCCACGGTGTTCCCGCTGGAAGGATTGAGTGAGAGCTTTCCTCCAAATTGGAATGTTTTCCACCTCCCTTTAATTGGGTTTCTAAATTGCAGTAGCAGAGTCATCACTAAACAAAATATCCCAAGCTTGGAGGGAAGGCGACCTAGGCCTTGGATCCTCAGAGATTTCCTCCTCATAGGGTTTTTGTTTTCTCTCCTATGTGCCTCAGGTCATAACTGTTAGTTAGCATAGTAGTGTTCCCCAGTTTCTTTAAGTAGGTTCCACTGTTGAATGGAGGTGGATGGTGTCCCTTCTGTTCTCTCTCTCCTTAGAAGGTCCCCTCATTCTCCCATTCTCAAAGCAACATCGAATCATGCCACGCAAACCTGAGCATCTCATTATGTTATCAAGCTGCCTGATGCTTTATTCTACTACTACGTCACAGTTCCTGCTTGCTTCTATGCTTCATACTACATTTCTTTTTGGGGATCCTTCCTAAGGTACCTTTAGCCATGGGAATCATCCCATGGCACCTCTAGGGGTGGAACCCTCTTTGAGGGTTCCTTGCCATTGGTACCCCTACAGGGTGGTAATTCCTCTGGAATAGAGAGTGTGAACGGCCAAAACTAAACTAACACAGTTGCACAAGCATAACACTATACTGGCTGTGTAGGCAATTGAACTGTAAGGCTGGGCCTTTAGTTCAATGGACAAGCAGCCAGCCACTCCCACTTCCTGAGCTATATAAGGAGTTCCTTTCAGCCTCCTTCTGAAGCACTTTCTCTTTGCCCCACCATCCTCCTCTCCTCCTCCAGCAGCAGCAGCACCACCTCTCTCCTTGGGATCCTCCCTAAGGTACCTTTAGCCATGGGAATCATCCCATGGCACCACTAGGGGTGGAATGCTCTTTGAGGGTTCCTTGTCTTTGGTACTCCTACAAGGTGGTAATTCCTCTGGAATAGACAGTGCAAACGGCCGAAACCAAACTAACACAGTTGCACAAGCATAACACTTTACTGGCTGCACAGGCCATTGAAGGTAAATTTTATTCTGAAGCTAAACTAATATTGGAATTAATTATCAGGCTAAAATCTACTCCTTTGCTCTCCAGATATGCTGCCTGCAGAATGCTTCTTATGGTGAGTGGATAATAAGTCCCAGTTTCTGTTTGTTGTGCACATGATTGGTCTATTTTACTAGACTAGAAATAGAATTGAAATTCCTCCCTTCCTGTTCCCCAGCTACTCTTAGCAAACACTCCTTACTTCTTTCCTCCCCAAACTAAAACACAAAGTACTGTCTGCTGACCCCAACCCTCTTCAGACTACCAAAGGTGTTGATCATTTTCATGGTGCATCTTAGGAAACAGGGCAACTATCTCTTCCCCCAATCTGGATGACATTATGATCCAAACTCCTTCCATGGGGGAAGCAGGCAAGGCAATAGCTCTCATTCTGGAGAACTTCCAGAAGTGACTTCTTCCACAACCTTGGATCATTTGGAAGTACATTTCAATATGATCAAAGCCCAGTGTCCTTGATGATGGATAGACATTTCTGACTCTGTAGCCAGTTGAACGCATTCCTAGGGCAGTAATGGATGTCAGCTCAGGACATCATGGAAATGCTGGACACCTTAATCTGCTGTCTGGACCTTGTGCCTTGGACAGCTCTACACTCTGGCAGCTGCAGTTCTTCCTTCAGTCACAATGGAACCAGAGGTCTAGGGATCCACATCAGTCATGAACCCTATCAAAATATGTCTGAAGGGCCCTCCTATGGTTGCTGATTCCAACGCATGTAGAAAAAGGTATGCCACTATCCCAAGGAATCTGACTCATCTCTTTACAGCTGCAAGCAGGACAGGTCAGGAAGCACACCTACTCGAGCATACAGTGCAAGGTTTGTGGTCCCATGTGGACAAGTGAGCCCAAATCAATGTGCTGGCACTCAGAGCAGAGGCTCTAGCACTTTATTACTTTGCCCTTCTAACACGCTACACATCAGCTCTGGTGGTCTGCGACAACAATGCAGTAGTCATCTACATCAACAAACAAGAGGGCACCAGAAACAGGACCCTTTTTCCCCAAGCAGTGAGCATGTTACTATGGGAAAAATGCAGTCTACTCTGCATCCCAGGACTGCATCTCCAGGGTATGCTAAACTCCACATTGGCTGATCCAAAATACCATGCGACCAATAGAATGGTCCTTGCATCTTGCCATTTTCCAAAGGGGTACTTAAATGTGGTTCTCTCCAGAACTGGAGCTATTTGCATTGAGTCAAAACCCAAATCTTCTGTGATAACTATATCCAAAGCCAGGATAGCAGGGCTTAAGTAGTGGGTACCTTCAGTCTGGATTGGTCCTCAGGAACCCTATATGCCATTCCTCCCATTCCCATTATTCCCTGGGTGATATGGAAGGTAATTCAGAACCAAGCCAGGCTCATTCTTATTGCATCTTGTGTTCAGACTCTCAATGACTCCACATTGGTATCTTCCCTCTCTGAGTGATCTTCTCACTCAAGGTTTAGTCCAGCATCTGAATTTATGAAATTTACATCTGATGGTGTAGAACTTGAATGGCACACTCTGGAACATTGTGGGTTATTCAGAGCAGGTAGTCAGATGCTCCTTTCTTCATAAAGAACATCTACCAACAAGGTGTATCATTGCATATGGAACTGTTATTTGCATTGGAAACAGAATGGTGATCATCAGTTTGCATCCACCATTTCCATGGTGCTGATCTTCCTTGAGAGAGGTTTTCAGTTGGGTCTGAGTCAAGCAAGTCTTCAATTTCATTCAGCTGCCCCGGTGCGCTCTTATGCCCAGCTCAGTCTCCACCCTGGGGAACTCATCCTCATATCACCAGATTCTTTTGCACTATTTCTCTTCAGAGAACATCAGTGAAGAAAAGGGTCCCCACCTGGTATCTTCCAGTGGTGCTGAACACTTTACTAGCCAAGCCCTTCCAACAAGTGGCTCACCCTCAGTGTGGTCTTTCTGGTGACAATTACTTTGGTTAGATGAGTGGGTGAGCTTGGTGCTCTATCTCTATGTGTTTTTTCATCCAGATAAAGTGGTCTTCCATTCTTCTCTGGATTTTGTCCCTGAAGTCAATTCAATCTTCGACTTGAACCAAGAACTGGTATTACCGTCTTTCTGCCAGGAGCTGGTGTTTGATATGGAACACCAATATCACGCTGGATTTCTGCAGAACTGGCAAGTGCTATCTATGCAGAATGGAACCTTATAGATGGACATTAAGCCTTTTTGGTTTTTGCCAGTGTAACCCAGGTGCCATATGCCTGTGGATTACTACCCCTACCTGTTTACCCTTAAACAGGTTAAGGGGCCTGAGTCCTTCTGTGGTGGTCATCAGGGGTTCTGTCCCAAACTTATAGTAAATAGTGTGGTGCCTCCACCCAGGGTAAGGTATAAGTGGGTCAAGTGACTGGATGACACAACCCCCTGGGATGCTGCACCTATCCACCTTGCCTACCAACCACCCCACACACTGGATGCCCAGCAGTTTCTCAATTCCAATAACCGTAGACACTTGGTGATTGACAGTCACAAAATATCCCTTACTCAGCAATTCCAAACAACAAATCACAGCTTTATTGAGGGGAAAGGGGCTAAGAAAGGGGGTACCATGACCAGGGGTAGTTGTGGAAGGAAACTTTGTTAGTAGGATTATGAGAAGTAGAAACAACAGGGTCCATAGGCCAAATCACCCTAATGGCCCATCTCCACTGGTACCAGTGCTATAACTAAACAGTCTTTCTGGGTACCAAAAGGTGCAGGCCTGGATGGTGCCATGGGTTGGCCAGCTGTTGTGGCCTTAAAAATTTGAAAAGGTATGTTTGCTTTAAGCTGAACACTCTCCTTGGATTCCGGGGCAAGCTCTGGGTACTCACAGTTTGAGGATTCTCAGAAATCTCTGACTTAGAAGGCTCTGCCAGTCTGGGAGTGATGGGCTCAGTTTTTGGAGGGCACAATGTTGGGGAGAAGAAAGATGTCTTAGAGCCTTGATCTTGACTGAAGGTCTAGCAGCCTGTCCCCTTGATTGAAGATCTGGCCGCTCGTCACCTTCAGCCTTTTCTGGCCCATTGCAGAGCCTAAATGCAGATCCCACCAAACCTCAGAAGGCCCAGACCAGGAATGGCTCCACAGCCCAGCTTCCCCAATGGGTCGCCAGTGCCCTAGCACCCTATCAAGCACCGGTAATTCCCTGAGGCAAGCAGGTCCCACTAGGAAGGGGTAGCAGATTCCCTTCCTGCCTCTGGAGAGTGTCTCTGAACACTGATAGGGATCACTCTTTCCCTGCACCAATACAGCAATTCCAGGGGCTGCCAGGCAACTTTTACTTTCTTCCCACAATACCTTTGGGACACTGCTTTCTGAGCTTTATATGGTAACTCCAGTTCACACTAGAATACACAGCAGCAACAGGGAGTATGAGGCATGTAAACACCTGCCCACCTTTGCTGCCACAATCCCTTAGTTTTCAGACCAGCTTCCAAAGCAGCTGTAGTTGACACACAGCTCTTATCAATTTGTCCAGTTCTCAGACCAGCTTCCACACAGCTTTAATTGGCACACAGTTCTCAAAAACTTTCAAACTCTCAAGGCAACTTCTCAAAGTCCAACCACAGTGCAGAATTTCTGCAGTAGAATAGTTTCTCCAAAAAGAGACAGCACAGTCCAAAATACCTGGGGCCAGATTCTAGAAGAGTTACGCCTGGTGTAACAGCAGTTGCGCCAAGTAGAATGGCGTATGTAGCAACTTACACCAGCAGTTGCATCATGCACGATTCTACAATGTGGCCTGTGACATGGTGCAGGCCACTTACGCCAAACAGCAGTTACAGCGGCAGTTGAGCCATAGACCCCCTGTGCCATGGTGCTAGGGGGTTTATGGCAGCAGTTGCGCCCTATTCTAGAAGGGCAGTGCAAAGTTCCCACCGTCAGATTTTTCAGAACCCTGAGGAGAATTGACAATGTAAGTTACACCTGCATTTAGCCGGTGTAACTTACAGCCTCCTCCGAGGGTCCTGTAGACCTGGGCCATGTGCTCTCCTCCCCATGCACAGATCTCCTCTGTTGGTGCCCCAATGGGCATCGCACACCCTGCCCCATCCCCCGTTGGGTACATGCCCCCCTTACACCCACACAGTAACTTCCCCCAGGGCTGCCCACCCCCTGCCCCCAACTCCCTGTGTTAACCATGTCCCACGGGGTGTCCCATACCCACAGACCCCCAAATCTCCAGTGTAACACGCCCCACAGGGTAGCGCTGTCATCCCCCCACCCGTGCGTGCCCTGACCCCTGGAGTCACCGGCCACATATGTGTCAAATATCCCGAGAAGCCCTGGTAGTCTAGTGGCCCCCCCAATCACTGTAGAATATTTAAATAACTCCCCCAATCCCTGGTAGTCTAGTGCCCCCCGACCAATGTAGAATATATAAATAACTCCCCCAATTCCCTGGTAGTCTAGTGTGCCCCCAAGCATTGCAATAAAAGAAATTAACACCATCATGTCCCTGGTAGTCTAGGTGGTTCTCCACCCCACCACATGCCAGTCCACCTAGCACCCCCACCCATCCCCAGCCGGCAACTGGCACAGCCCATCTCTCACCTCCCACAGCCGCCGCCTGAGTGCTGTAGAGTGCTCCTGCAGAGACGCCGGTCAGAATTATTATCTGAGTGCATCTTTACAGTAGCACTTCTACAGCACTCAGTTGGTGGCTGGGCATGGACCTGAGGTGGCTGTGCCAGTTGCCGGCTGGAGACTGGTGTTGCAGCAGGCTGGCACAGCTGGGTGGGGGGGGTGGGGGCCACTAGACTACAAGGGACATGGTGGTGGTGTGAATTTCTTTTATTGCACTGCTTGGGGGGCACTAGACTACCAGGGAATTGGGGGAGTTATTTAAATATTCTACAGTGATCGAGGTGGGGGCCACAAGACTACCAGGGCTGCTCAGAATTTTTGCAGCATATGCAGCCAGCAACTCAAGGGGTTGGGGAATGCACAGGTGGGGGGATGTCAGTGGCACCCTGCGCGGCGCGTTACACTGGGGATTCAGGGGACTGGGGGTATAGGACACCCTGCAGGGCATGGTTCACACAGGGAGTCGGGGCAAAGGGTGGGCAGCCCTGTGGGGTATATGTATGGGGGCTTCTGGGGCCACTTGGTGTGGACATCCCTGCAGGACATATGTATGGGGCTTCAGCCACTTGAGGACAGTTCGCGGGCATATGTATGTGCGGGCTTGGGCCACTCAGGTGTAATCCAGCGCCTGCGGGCACATACTGGAGGCAAGGGGAAGGGGGTGTGGGCCGCCCTGAGGGCCAGCTATTGTGACTTGCTGGGCAGGGTTGCACTTGCACCCTGTGGCAGCGGGTTACGACATGCTGGCAAGGTACGCCCTCTGTGCGATGTACCTTGCTGCATGGTGCAAGTCACAGGAATTTGCTGCAGAGACCCTGCCCCTTCTAGAATAGGGTGCAGAGTCAATGCCGCAGTTGCTGGTGGCGCAAGTTTCGTTCGGCGGCAACTTGCGCCACCCTTCTAGACTCGGGCCCCTGGAGCATTCTCACACCAGCTCAATCTTTCTCAGAATTCACTTTCCTTTCTCAGCATCAATTCCAAGCTTAAGTCAGACAATTCTGCTCTCTCAGCATGGATCCCTCCTCTCTTATGAAGATGAAATAGATTTTAAAATATATTATTAATAATATATTTACAAATGGTGAAATAGATTCCAGTCTTCTTGTTTTATTATATACTGCTATGTATTAGAAAATCAATATATTCGTATATATCTTAAAATTTGCAAATATATTGCAGTGTATTGTAAATATACATGTTTTTTCCAATTTAGTATACTATATATTGCAAAATATATTGATTAAATTCAAAATATATTGAAATAAGAAAGGTAAATATATGTTATTGGTATATTGCCAATATATGAATAAATGAATTTTTTTTTACATCTCAAATGTTGTTTCTTACGTTTACAAATATATGTAATATACATGTGTTAATAGATAAGGGATATGCAATGGAGATGAGTTAAATAAATGATTTATCTGCACAGGAGCAGTTTGACCTCGGGTAACCTCACAAGTGGCATAAGCCATGAGTGAGGTGTCTGAGGGCAAACTGCTCGAGTGCAGATAAATCATTTATTGAACAAGTATCCCATTACATATCCGATTTATGCAATAGGCATCCATTTTTTATGCAGTTTTTATTTTTATTTATCTCATTTAATGTTTTGTTTTTTAATAAAGTGTCGTGGACTTTTTGTGCTGTGTCTGATGTTACTAGCGCTGTTTGGTGTGGGTTGATAAAAACGTGAATGTGAATGCTAGGAACACTGTGTCCCTGTGTTTGCAGCGTGTGTTGTGATTGGTCAGGATTTTGTCTGTGGGCAGGCTGTACACTTTTGAGAAGATGACGACTCAGTTATTGCTTTGTGAGGAGCCACAGTTTGTAGTATTAACTACTGGTACTGTTTTTGGTTGTAGTACATTTTTATCTGGCTGATCCTGCCTTTATTATTTAAAAAAATGAATGGATCGGTGAGCGAGGTTCATTGCAGCCATTCACATGGTAGTGCATTACTAGGTACGGCTGACAGCAAGGTTTTTTTTTCAGTTTGCCAGATTGGGGAAGAGAAGAGCTATTGATAATGGAGCCAGTGTGAGGAGAGTGAGTGGGAGAAAGAGATACTGAGATAAATGAAGACACTGCAGCTGTTTTAAAAAGCAAGTGCACAGTAAATAGGCAGCATTACGAAGGGTGTAGCCAGAAACTAGGTCCAAAGGGCGCATACAAGAGGAGGAGAGAGAAGCTGTAAGTCCCTACACAAGGAGAGAGAGAGAATAAGAGTTTTGGGGCAGTACTGCAGGTTTACAGCCCTTATATAAATACAGATATAATTATAAACAGCTGGGGAGTATTTGGAGACTAAGACATGGGGGATGTGGAAGCCAGGATAAGGAGGCAGGTGGGGGAATTGGAGGGAAGAGTGGAAGGGTAGGGATGACTGGGGTTGGGGGCACATGGAGGCTGGGATGGTTGTGAGCTGCAATGGGTGTGGGTGTGGGGCAGCACTGTTTCTGGGAACCTGTTTGATGGTGAGGGATTGTCCAGTGTGCAGGATGTTCAGACAACTTATGCTGGAGATAGAGAGCTTGAGACAGGAACTGGGGGGAAGGGACAGGTACAAGGGGTTAAAGAAGAGATGAGGTAGAGGGGCAAGGAGGGGTCCATCACAAGATAGACCCGGTTGCCACGGGCTGGAAGGGGGCACTTGGCCAGGGGGACCAAGTCCACAGGGTCCGAGGAACACCAAAAGGGGGTGTTGGCAGGTAGTAGGGAACATGGGTAGACAAAGAGGAAGTAGGAAAGAGGTTCTGGGTAAGCAGGTGCAGGAAGGGATTTCAGGGGAGGGCAGGGGCAGGAGGTTGGAGACAACAAACATATACGCAGTACTGACTGAGGAAACAAAGCAGGAGGTTTGGGAAGGCACCATAGAACAAGAGTCAGGTGACCAGGAGGGAAGTGAGGAATATAGGGTACAAGGAGAGAGGGAAGACGGTGGTATAAAAGCGGGTAGGGGCAGGGAAGTAGGTCAAGTTGGCATGAACACACTAAACAAAGGGGGGGAAGGCCAAAACATGTGCGGGGGAGAGGAGGATGCACAATGCAGGAGGCAATGGGAGGATATAAAAGTAGTGGAGTGGGAGTGGTTGGGGAAGGGAGTGAGCACAGAAAGGACAGAGGAGGAAAGCAGGTGGAGGTGCAATTGGAGGAAAAAGGAGGAGAAAAAGGGCAGGGTATAAAAGCAGAGGGCTCTGAGGAAAAGTGCAAGGGATGGGGGAGAGGGTCCTTGTATTAAGAGATTCTATGCTCAGGGGGGTGAGATGTGGAGGAAAGGGAGCAAGGAAGAGCCGAACCTGGGTGGGGTGTATGCCAGGTATGCCAGTGGGGAGAGAAGGGCAGTGCATTCAGAAATGTGTGGAGAAGGTTGGGGGAAGCCTCATATTATTGTGCACCTAGGAGCAAATGACCTAGAGGTCAGTACAGTGGAAGAAGTGCAGGAGCGGTTCAGGGAAGTAGGGGGTATCTGCAATCAGGTGGGAAGCTCAGTGACATTCTCCGAGGTATTCCAGGTACTTAGGGCATGTACAGCAAGAAAGCTAAGAATACAGGAGTTTAATGTGTGGCTGAAGAGTTGGTGTGCAGAAATGAGGTATGGGGTAGTAAGGGGGTTGGGCAAGACATGGAAAAATAGGGTGCTTTATGTCGAGGATAGACTGCATCTCAACATTGAGGGTACAAGGATATTCACACAGGGGCTGGAGAAGTATATTAAAAATAACATAGATTTAAACTGAGAAGGGGGAGGGGCTCAGTTGGATAGCAGGGAGGAGGCACTTTCCAGGGGAGACCGGAAGGCCTCACCCTCTCCAGAGAGGGAGGAGCGGAATGAGGTGAAGTTACCAATACAAAAATAGAAGGGGAGAGATGGAAAGAGGAGGGACAGGACACAAGGTGGACTGTAGTATCCTTGAATGCAAGGAGCTTAGCAAACAAGGTGGCAGAGTTCCAGGCAATTATGGCGGAGGAGGAGGTAGATATTGTCGCTATCTCAGAAACCTGGGCCACTTAATACCATGATATAGATCTCACGATCCAGGGATACAAGTTGTTCTGCAGGGACCGGGAGGGGCGAGGGGTGACTATTTATGTCAGAGATGGGATACTGTGTACCAGGGAGGAAGGGGACAAGAGGAGGCGAGAAGCCATATGGGTATTGCTCCAAAGCCCTAAACGTAAGAAGCTCAGGATGGGGGTGATGTACAGGCCACCATCACAGAGTGAGGTGGTAGATAGGGAGCTGAGGGAGCAAATCAGGAAGGTCAGTGGCAAAGGCAATACAGTTATAGTGGGAGACTTCAACCTACCTGGGGTTGACTGGCAGACAGTAACTACAGTACATGCCAGGGAACAGGTGCTGCTAGAGGCTATCCAAGACAGTTACCTAGTGTAAGGGATAATGGATCCTACTAGGGAAGGGAACATACTGGACTTGGTGCTAACAAATGGAGACCAAGTCGAGGATGTGGTAGTACAGGACCCTCTAGCAGGAAGCGACCACCGCTCAGTGTGGTTCCTCCTCAACACAGGGAGGGAGTCAGCTAAGACCAAGGCAAGAGTGTTGGATTTTAGGAAGGCAGATTTTGTCAGAATGGGCAGCATCCCAGAGGGGTATTTAACTGAAATTAACTCTGGGATGGATGCTGAACAGAAGTGGGCAATCATTAGGAAGGGGGGATAAATGAGGCCACAAACGTGTGCCAAATCTCAGAGTAAGCAGTCCAGGTCAAACAAACCTAGCTGGTTCAGCAAGGAGGTGGAGGGGAAAGTGAGGGGAAAAAAGATTGGCCTTCATTAAGTTAAAAACATCTGGGCACGAGGAGGATAAAGAAGTCTTCTCAACAGTATCAAGGGAGGTGACCAGGTCAGTCAGGGCAGCCAAGGCAGCAAAGGAGCTGAAGTTGGCTCAGGGGATCAGAGAGCGGGAAAGGGGTTCTTTAAAATACATAAGGGAGAAGAGGAGTTGTAAGGATGACATCGTTAGAATCAAGAGAGAGGGAGGATGGGCGGAACAAGGGGACGATCAGGCAGAGGCACTCAAAGAGTATTTCTGTTCTGGTTCACAAAAGAAAGGGATGGCCCAATACTGCCGGGAAAGAGGGCACGGGTGGGGGGACAGAGATAACAGACTAGGTCATCTAAGAGGATAGAGTTCTTTGAAGGGCCTTAAAGACTTGCGGATGGACAAGGCACCAGGACCGGATAGGGTACACCCAAGGGTCCTGAAGGAACTGGCACAGCTGTTGGCAGGCCCTCTGACAGAACTGCTCAACACCTCCTTGGAGATGGGGAATATACCCAAGGAGTGGAGGATGGCTCACGTGGTGCCCCTTCACAAGAGTGGACTCAAGGACCAACCGGGTAACTACAGACCAGTGAGCTTGACTTCCATAGTGAGCAAGTTGATGGAGACCATTCTGAATGAGAGGTTAATAACCTTTCTTGATAGCAATGGGCTGCAGGATGAGAGACAGCATGGGTTTGTCACGGGAAGATCTTGCCAAACTAACCTGATCGGCTTCTTCAACTGGGTCACTAGGGTGGTTGACGATGGCTACGCTGTGGATGTCCTGTATCTGGACTTCAGCAAGGCTTTTGACTCTGTGCCACACAGGAGGTTAATAAGCAAGCTGAGGGACATGGGGGCAGAGGAAAAACTGGTGGTGTGGGTTGAGAGTTGGCTGCAGGGCAGACAGCGGAGGGTAGTTGTAAGGGTGGAGACATCCAAGCCACGGCCAGTAACGAGTGGAGTACCACAATGTTCAGCGCTGGGTCCTTTTTTTTTTTTCAGTGTCTTTATTGCAGACATTGCAGAGGGGGTCAAGAGTAAGATCTGCCTGTTCATGGATGACACTAAGATTTGTGTAGAAGTGGACAATGAGAAAGAAAGGCAGGCACTCACAGAGGATCTATCTAAACTCAAACACTGGTCTAGGGAGTGGTAGTTGGGGTTTAATGCTAAGAAGTGCAAGGTCATGCACCTTAGATCCAGAAATTCCAGGAACAGCTACTGGCTGTGGGGAATGCAGGAAATGACTTCAAAGGAGGAAAGGGATCTGGGTGTAATAGTCAAAGGGGTCATGAAGGTATCAACACAGTGTAGGAGGGCAAATAGGATGCTGTGGTGCATTGCCAGAGGGATCACCTCTCAAAAGGGGGAGGTCATCCTGTCATTGTATAGATCACTGGTGAGGCCACACTTGGAGCACTGTGTACAGTACTGGTGCCCATAACTCAAAAAGAATGTGAGATTATTGGAGGGGGTGCAATGCAGGGCTACAAAAATGATCAGGGGAGTAGGGGAGTTGCCATACGAGGAAAGGTTGGAGGAGCTCAACATGTACTCACTGGAAGACTGAAGGGTAAGAGGGGACATGATAGAGGCCTTTAAGTACTTGAAAGGCATAAACAAAGTCATGGAGGGAGGACTGTTCTGCTTAAAGGGGGAACAGTCACTGGGGGGCACAGTCTGAAGTTGGAAGGGGGAAGTTTAGGAGGGAGATGAGGAGGCACTATGTCACAGAGAGTCGTGGAGGGTTGGAACGCACTACCAAAGGAGTTAATCGCTCAAAGGACAGTGGGTAGCTTTAAGTGGTGTTGTCAAGGGAAGGGTTAGTACAGAAAAAAACACAAAAGGGGAAGGACCAGGAAAGAGGAGGAAGGGAGTGGTTTGGGTGTGGGGGGAGCTGTAGTGATATGAAACTAAGGGCTGCACAATCGGGCAGACCTGATATACCTGTGGGCCTTTTTCTGCCAGCAATTTCATATGTTTGTATGTAACCTGCATGATGATTTCAAAGTTGTTTAAGTAATTTGTGTAATATAAGCAAGCAGGGAGGCAGAGGGGTTGGTGGAGCTGGCAGGTCAGCATGTGAGCGGGAAAGAGACGGTCGGCATGATGTTTGTGCTGGAAAAAAAAACAATGAAAGGACAGTGATGGTTTTTTATGGTTTAGTGAAGTGGATTCATGGGGAAAAAGAAATTGAAGTTTGGGAAAGCTGCCACAGAGCTTTTCAATGTGGAGGAGTGAGCAAGGTTGTGGTAGGGTGTCCAAGCAGCAGAAGACTGAAGGGAACTTTTAGAGGTTGTTGGAACTGTGTGGACGTTTGTGGACTGTAATTTAAGAAAAAAAAGTAAACTGCTGTTTTGGGTAGCTTTTCTTTCTGGTTAGTTTACTAGAGTTACCGTGTATTTCTGCTGTGGCTCCAAAGAGTGTGCAAGTTGGGAGTTAGGGCTCCCACATGAAACTGAAACTGTGCAACAAGTTCTGGCTGGTGGGCAGGGGAGGTGAGTGATGATATGTCTACTATGTAGACAAACATCTTATGATGTGTCTACTTTGGCCCAGATATTCAGAACTGCGCCAAATGCTGGCACAAGTCCAGCGCAGTGCAAAGGCTGCACATGGCGACATGCGCCAGCGCAACATGACTGAATATCGCAGGGATGTGCCATGGCACACCCAGAGGTGGAGCAACCAGACCTGTGCCACAATGCAACCAGAGATGCGCCAGGGCGCAAAGGGACAAGCGCCAAGGCACACAAGGACCAGCCCCAGTCAATGGTGAGAGCACAGCAGCAGTGGGAAAGTGTGGGGCAAGCAGAGTAACACACCTTGGGACAGTGCCAGGGAGGCACAGTGATGGGCCACAGGTGACCACCAACAGCAGGGCGCAGACAGGCATCCAGCCCCCCCCCGCACCATGACACTGGATGCAGGGAACAGATGGCACAAATGGCAAAGGGAGGGCTGCCACTGGAACCCCCCCACTGCATGCGATGCCCCCACCCAGCCAGCCATGGCAAGCCACACCCTAGACCATGGCGTCCAACACACATGCCACACATCCTGGACAGCCAGCCCATGGCCACCCCAAGGCACAGCCACTGACCAAGGGGCAGGACACCACCATGCATGGCCTGCACAACGACACAGGCACACCACACAGACACCCACCACGCCACTGCAACTTGGCTCCATGCGCCAGCTGCAAAGCAGACACAGACACAGGCAGTTAAGCAGGAAAACTGTATTAAACACAACTATATACAATGGAATGGGGTGGGAAAGGGTAAGAGAGTGAGAATGGACAGGTGATCAGTGCAAGGTCCCTATGCCCTTCCACTGTGCGCAACAGGCAGTGGGGACACACACCCCTGGAGTGGCATCCTGGCCACCCACAGTGGGTGGGACAGCACCTGCCAGCATCCCAGCATGCCATGACAGTGCACAGTAGTGGACACCACTGCCCAATGGCCACCAGACTGTGCAGTGATGGGCAGTGGGCACAGGGCAGCAGCAGCACCACAGCAGCACTGGTGGCAGCCGGGCACACACCCATCCCACTAACAACTGGTACACGTGTGCAGTGGCCGCCCCACAGTAGCATGCACACTGCATAGTGTGCAGCACACAGCCGACATGGCACATGGCACAGGTGATCATGGCCGCACCCTCACCACTGCTGACTACGCGGTACTGGTTAGAGGAAGACACCAGTGCCTACCTGCCCACTGCGGCGCCACTCGCGCCTGTCCTGCTGCCGCTCCACCTCCACCAGTTGGACCCGCACATCCTCCGGTAGGACCCACAGTGGCCTGCTGCGCCCCACCAGGCACACCCGCCACTCTTGCATGGCGCCGATCATCAGGCCCTAGGAAAGGAACACAGACAAGCACACATCAGAGAACAACCGCAGCATGCGCCCACCACCACCACCCCTGTGCACAGTGTGTGCCCAAGCCTAACATGACCCACAAGGCAGTAGCGTAGCACACCCAGCGGCCGGAAATGCCACACTGCAATGCACATGCCGACAGTGCTCCTCCCCACAGGGCATCTCAGGCAGCCCAGCCAACACCACAGTACAGCGGTTGGGCACACATGCAGCAAGTGATGACTTACCTGGCCATGGCACAGCCGCCCTATGCATGCTTGCCTGTAGCTTCCTCAGTCTCTCGGGGTCCTGCCGCATCATGTCCCTGTACTGGTGGTGGCATTGCTCACTGGTCCATGGCACCCCGGTGTCCCGTACCAGGCCTGCAGCAATGGCCTGCCAGATGTCTGTCCTGGCCTGCTGCAGGGGCTCCTGGCCAAACAGCCTAGGTGCGCGTGACTGCACACGGGCCACAAGGTTGACCAGCTCCAGGTCAGACCAGTTGTGGGCATGTCACACACCTCCCTGCACTATCCTCTCCTCACAAGGTGCTGGCTCAAAATGGTGGCCACTAGGACACATGTGCGCAACATGCATGGGATGCACACCTTGAGTCGGCATGCACCGCGCCTTCCAATCACACATTGCCACATTGCCGTGGATGCATGGAATGGGCGTGGCCCACTCAGCACATGGTGGTGTAGTCCCTAGGGGCAAAGGGGTCACAACAGGGTCAGAGGTCCACCTGGTACATAGTGTACCAGAGCACAATAGAGGCCATGGCACAGTCAAGCCATATTTCTCAATCTTTGGTAGCACCAGTGCATGCAATAGGCAGTGATGCAGCCCCTGACACATGCGCACTTCAGGCCAGGTGCATTGCTCATGTCATGGCATTGCGCCTCGACATGCACTGGAGCAATTCCACTGCACACAGAGCAAGTGCACAATATTCAGCCACCACATGCTAATGAGCTCATCAGCCAATACGCGGTGCACTGGGGAAATTAGCATGTCATTGCCGCTGCACCACAGCTCATTTGCATGTGATGCGCTATAAAGGCACCACAAAATAGCACAGGACAGGGACCTGTATTGTACCCATCTGAGGTAAGTTGTGCCTGCAGTGAGACCAGCCAGCACAGCAGGGTGGATGTGGTGGGCAGTTGCAGTCATTGACACACATGTTCTTGACCACAGGTAGCACCATGTCAGAGTGTGAGGAGAATGAGGAGCGTGAGCCTGCCTGCAAGCACAGACCCAACTTTACGAAGGCAGAGGTTGATGCCCTGTTCGAGGCCTACCTCAACAGGGAACAACTGCTGAGTGGTGCCACAGGCACACCACAGGCCAGGGCTGCGGCCTGGGTGGAGGTGGCAGAGTCCATGAACCAGCAGGGCAGCCACCAGCAGTCTGTGCAGGAGTGCAGGAAGAAGGTGGGCACTAATAAACACCACATAAAAGAGAAGATGGCAGCCATTGGGCAGCCAGAACAGCCACTGGTGGGGGCCATGCTGATGTGCCACAGGTCATGGCACAGGAGGAGCTGGTGGTGGCCACCATGCATCGAGGCACTGTTGAGGGTGTGCAGGGTGTTGGCTTCCAGACAGGAGGGAGACCTTCACTGCATGGTATGTATGCCTTGCCAGGGGGGGGGGTGCTGCTGAAATTGCAGCACTAACACTTCTGTTTTCTCTTACAGCACTGGCACACCTGCAGGCAGTGGAAGGGGTGGCAGCTGTGAGGGCAGGCCCAGCCCCAGAGGACCAGCCATCCAACTCCATGGGCATCCAGGGGCCCAATCAGCTGCAGTACACCAATGCCATCCAGCCGGACGTCCTGTGCTTGGAACGGACGAGGCCCTGGCTATGTTCCGGCAGGATGCCTGCCATGGCGTATTCTGCAAGGAGATACAGATTGGGGCGGGGTCTGACACTGATGATGACATGACCATCATCCTGGACAGCATGGGTGGTGTTGTGGGGGAGACAGCCATACCTACTACCATCACTGGCAGCGCAGCCAGTGGCCTGTCGGTGGTGGAACAGCTGCCCGCCACCACTGGTGCTGCCATGTGCACAGCCATGGCAGTGCCATGTGGTGGCGGTGGTGCATCCACTCAGGCACTGGCCAGCATACAGGGGCTGGAAGAGCAGCAGCAGTAGACGGCTGGGGATGTTGGGTAGCTGGACACAGTGAGCACCCGCCAGGTTGCCAGACAGAGACCTACCACATGAGGACCCCGCTGTGCAGTGTCCACCTGAGTGGGGGGCTGTACAGCTCTGCCATACACCACCGGTGGGACAGCAGAACGCCCAGGCTCCCCTGGGCGTCGACCCATTGTCAGAGCACACCTGATTGCTGCGGGCCTCCATGGAACAACAGGTGCAGTTTGTAACTGGGGTGTGTGCACTTCACACAGAGGTGTGCCAGGCAGCCGAGCTGTGCGAGAGGGGCACCATGCAGATCCTGGAGGCTATACAGCACCTGCAGGAGGACACAACCACATCTCTGGATCACATTGCCAATGCAATCTCGATTGGTCTTGCACTGCTGGCCACCATAGGGCATGGCCGCCAGCCACATACACTGTGAGTACACTGTCCACCACTGTCCAGCCCATGGACCCAGCGTCAAGTGACACCCTCCCTGTCAATGCCGGGCTGTGCTGTTGGCATCCCTGGCACGCCTGAGGCGGGCCTGTTTGGGTGCCTACTCACCCCTGCGCGAACCAGGTTGTGTTCCCGCAGTACAACCCCTGGGGAGCAGTTGCATATACCTCCTGTGGCCATTGAGCAGCCAGTAACTGCTGACTGGCCCCAGCACGGCCACCCTGTGTCCACAGCAGCCATGATTCCATGCAGTGGACCTGATGTACATGCCACCCTGTCTGCAGTATACTGCCACTGCCCTGTGCACACAAGGGCAATGTGTGTGGGTGCCTGCCACAGTCGTGGCAACAGTGTGTCGCGCTGCACGCTGCATGTGTGAGCACCTGCCCGGCCACTGGCCCATGTGGCATGTGCGTGATGGGACCAGAACTGCACTGGTTGTGCCTGTGCACTGGCACCCTGCATCTGATCCATGCCACGTGCTGGCATCTGGGTGCGTGTTTGTGTGTGTCTGTGTGTGTGAGAGAGTGTGTGTGTGTGTGTGTTGCTGTACAGTGCTGTGTGCTGTTGTGTGTGGCTCTGTGGTACTGCCACCCCTACCCCTGCACCATGCCTCTGTGTGTGCATGCCCATTGCCATGCCCGCCCATGCCTGTGTACCATACCATTGTGTCTGGCCACTGCATGAGTATTGCTCCACCTACCTGCATGCACCATAGTGCTCCTGTGTAATTGTGTCCCGGTGCTGGTGTGCCATCCTTTGGAGCCAGGGATCCCTCTGCCTGGCAGGGGCTGCCCACCGCCCCTGGCCCATTGCCCTCGTCATCCCCACTGCTGTCCCCCTCTTCAGCCTTGACAGCTATCCCATGGTCAATGGCCATGTTGTGCAGTATGCAACAGGCTAGGAATAGGCCACAGGTTTTCGAGGGGCTGTACTGTAGGGCACCACCAGACCTGTCAAAGCAACAGAATTGTGCCTTCAGCATCCCAAAGACACGCTCAATAATGTTCCGCCTGCTGGCATGTGCCTCATTGTAACAGTCTTCTGCTGGGGATGACGGGTGCTGGTAGGGGGTGAGAAGCCAGTGCCTGAGTGGGTAGCCACTGTCACCTGTGTGAAAAGGTACATAGTTAGCCTAGTGTCCTATGTCACTGTGTCCCTTGCCCATCCCTGGTGCTCCCACCAGCACACCCACCCTGCCGCCCCATCCCATGCCCTGCTGTTCCCAGCTCCACATGGCCATCCCATACTCACCCATTAGGTGACCTGTGGGGATGTCCCCATGCTCGAACCTGTGGCACAGCACAGAGCTGTGCCAGATGAATGTATCATGTGCAGTCCCAGGGTGTGTGGCACAGACATTGGTTATGCACCCCCTGGAAGCACACACCACCTGGCAGTTGACACTGGGGTAGCCCTTCCTTTTGATGTATGCTACTCCCTCAGGGCCAGATGGCATGCGGATGCCCACACGGGTGCAGTCAATGGCCCCAAGCATGCCAGGCATCTGTGCTACCCTGTGGAAGTCCTGCATGGTTTTTGTACGCTCTGCCTGTGTACTGGGGAACTGGATGCATTCCACAGCATGTGGCAGCAGGGCATTGAGGAATTGTGTGAGGAGGTGTGACGTGGCCAACTGGGTTATGCCTGTGGTGTCTCTTGTTGGTCTCTGGAAGGTGGCCGAGGTGAGCAGGCACATGACGGCTGTCACCTTAGTCTCCACTGACAGGGCGTGGCTCCGTCTAGTGGGTGCCTGCATCTTCTCACTGCACAGCTCCTAGAGCTGCCTCAGAATCGCCCGGTTCAGGTGATGCCAGCCCACAGTCTCCATATTGGAGTAGTTCTCGAAGGTGATGCGGGCACGGTACCACCTGTTCCAGGCGTACCACCGCCGGGCCCTTCTACGGCCACGTCACTCTTCCTCCTGCCTCCTCACACCCCTCATTAAGGCCTTCATCTGGAAGGCTGCACTGGCCTGGCCCCTGCTGTCCTGCTTCCCCCTTGGCAGTCGGCTCCTGTGGTCTGCTTGCCACCGTAGGGCAGTGCCTTTCTCTCTGCCTGGCTCTCCTGTTGCTTCCCCTGCCCCTGGCTCACATTTCACTGCCACCTCTGTCCCATACCCTTGTGGCTGCCTGTTCCACTCCTTCAGTCCCTCACAGGCTCTGTCTCCCTTGTTCCTTCTGTTCCCTCCATCCACAGTCTGGTTGCTTGCTCTCTCTCTCTCTCCCTTGGCGCTAGTGCTGTCCCCATGCTTGCGCCCTGTATTTATAGGCTCAAGTCTTCTCGGCACATCTAGATGTTGCTCCACACTTGCACCATTGGTCAGGGGTTGAATATCGCACTGTGCCATATATTCATGGACACACCCCCTGCCCTTGTGCATGCATTCATTAAGGTTGCACATTGGCGCTCTGCAACTTGTGCTGCGCACTGGCTCCCGCTGAATATCGCTCCTTGGTGCAGTTCCACAGTTGCTCCGGGGCAACTCAGTTGCGCCATGCGCAACTGCTTTGAATATCCCACCCTATGTGTACAAATGTGAGATTCCATATTTATACACATAGTACACACATCATCAGACATTTATCCCATGATAACAGCATTTATCAGTGGTGAGTTATCTCCACCCCTCTTGCATAAATGCTTATATAACTATTTACTTAACCAGCCAACAAAACAGGAATTATTTACGATTTAATGTACCTTTATCTGTACAACTGGAGTTCATCTTATTGGTAATCACGGCAATAGTTAGAGTGGAATTTTTGTTTTATAGTGCAGTTTTATTTCAAATAGATATTTTATACCTTTATATTTACACATTAGCCAAAGTGAGGATTGCCCAGGATCTTCCCGCTACCGTCAGACAGCGCCATACAGCCTTCCATCCATTGGTTTCGAAGCTCATCGCTGCAGGAATCCACTTCAAAATGAACTACCCTGCTCGACTGCAAGTGTTAGTCTCAGGCACCTGGCTAACCTATGAAGATCCCGAAATGGCACACTCCGGGTTAAAGTCTGCTCTACCTGATCTTTTTCGAGGAACATGAACTTCATTTGTGGTCAGGTTTGCTGTTTTGAATAAGATATCTACTGTTTAGCTAGGTAAATGACCTCAGGAGTAAGGTTAATTTTGCCTAGGGAGGAAGTGGAGTGGTGAAAATAGATTGTCTATGAGCTTTTCCCAATTGACTGGATTTCTTCCCCTCAGTGCTGGGTGATCGTAGTGTATTATTTGAAATAGTATCTGCTTAATTTTCCTAACTGGGTCTGCAGGGATTCAGACAGATGCAGACATTTGGGGGAAACTCATGAGAGAGTTTTCAGAGGTGATTCTTTACTTCGTTTTCAGATCTTGATTGCAGGTCTCGAGCAGCTCTTCTGAGTGGCCACTAGAGGGACCCTGTAGACCATTCTTTATGCTTGTGAGAATCGCTTGTTCATTGTGTTTAATTCAGTAACAAGATCATTTTTTGGAATTACTTTTTGAAGAGATATATGTATAATAAGCAAATTTAGGCTAGTTGTGTTACTTAGCTTATAGCATAGTTGGGGATTTTGATCTCTAAGAGTAACTTTCTCATGACTGGTTAGAGTACTAGTGTGTTATCATAGCTGTTTCTACTTATATATTGGGAACTGGCTCAGTTAATTTTTAGTTATTTTGCATTATGATGTTATTTCCCTTACTCTCTCCTTAAGAAAACAATATGCTAGAGTTACCCAAAGGTGGCTGGAGAGAGGCTATAGTAAAAAGTATTACAGGATCAACCGTACTTAGTTTGGGGTGATAGGTGGATTAGGTTAATCGTTTAGATATGTTTGATTTTGAAAGGAATGTTTGTTGTTGGGATGAAGGATGGGGAGGGGGGGATTACAAGGGTTCTGAGGGGATTCAGTACAGACTTATTAGGAAATGTGTTGTTGCTCAAAATGGGGAATACATTACTAGTACTGTCTAATTTACACTGTAAGTGCAATAATGTCTAATGCCATTAAGACTGCAATGTGGTACGTCAAGGGCCTTCAGCAGCAAGTAAAGCAATATAACGTTCTCAGACATTTGGCCCTGTTATTAGACATCATTTTTGTACAGGAATCACATTTGTTGGATACAGAGGTAAATTACATGAGAAGTCAACAGACTGGTCATGTATTTTCTGCAGGGGCTACTTCCAACAGTGCTGGAGTCTTGATATTGGTAAATAGAAAGGTTCATTTTGTTCTTAAACAGGTTCTCAAGGATCCACAGGGTATGTTTGTGTTTATTCATTGTATTTTAAATATGACAGAAATACCGTTGGGTAGTCTTTATGGGTCCAATGTAGATTTTCCAGGCTTCTTTACGCAGCTGGTGGAACTCCTATATCCATTTTTTGTCCCTACCAATTATTCTGGGGGGAGATATAAACACAGTTATGGATCTTTTATTGGATAGTTCTTCCGGTATAAGCAGAGAATGCTCACTGGCTCAAAGGACCCTTCAGGAGTTTTTAGAACATTATGGTCTTTGTGACATCTGGCGAGTGTTACACCCCTCGGAGAAAGGATATACCTTTCTATCACCAGTCCACAAAACAGCTTCATATATTGATTATATCTTCCTATCCGATGCTTTTTTACCAGGTGTTTTAGAGGCCTCCATACAGCCTGGCCCACCCTCCGACCATTCTCGGGGTAACCTGTCATCTTACCCTTTAATTTCTCCCCAAGAGAAGTACCCCATGGAAAATTAATAATCAGATGTTGAAGGACCCTCTGGTAGTTACATTTCTTAATAAACATATTGAGCAATTTATTGATACCAACCTCCACTCTATTTCTCAACCAGATCTGATCTGGGGTGCATTTAAAGCTTTTATCAGGGGGATATTAATTAGTACAGCTTCCCAAAGGAAAAAGTTAAAGGAAAGAGAGTTTAATACTCTCCTCTCTCAAATTCGCTCAGCCGAAGTAAACCTTTCTCTTAATTCTTCGGATGCCCTTCGACAAGATCTTGGCAAATTAAAAGTTGCTTATCTTGAGATTCTGAGAGACAAGGCAGAATTCACCATTCTGAGAACTAAGGCAGCTTATTCAGATCAAGGAGAAAAAGCGGGTCGCTTATTAGCACTTCGAATTAAACAACAGGAAGCTACTAGATATATCTCAGCAATCCGTTCTCAATCAGATGGCACCTTAAAAACATCCCCTACGGATATAGTATCGGAATTTAGTGGATATTATACACAGTTATACAATTCTAGGATAGATCCACCATCAGAGCAAATTTTAGATGCTTACTTAGCTGCATCTGACTTGCCTTCACTCTCTGAATTTCAACAAAACCTGCTTATATCCCCGATTTCCTCCAAGGAAATCCTTAGTGTTATTAAAAACTTACCTTCTGATAAGTCACCAGGGCCAGATGGTTTTTTGGCTAATTTTTATAAAATATTTCCAAAGCAAATATTGCCCCTATTAGTCCCCTTATTCCAATATATATTGTCGGGTGCACCTACTGACCCTACATTATTAGAAGCCTTAATAGTTCTCATACTTAAACTGGATAAGAACCCAGAACTAACCACAAGCTATCATCCAATCTTCCTGATGAACCAAGATGTTAAAATATTAACTAAGCTATTAGTGGTCCGAATTATTTTAGTTTTGCCTGACCTCATTGGTCCCAAGCAGGTTGGATTCATGAAGGGTCGTTCCTCGGTTGATCATCTTCGAACTCTTTCGCACGTCCTTTCGGCATCCAGAGATGCCACTTACCCTGCAGTTTTGGTTTCTCTGGATGCCGAGAAGGCGTTCGATAATGTGGATTGGAATTTTTTGTTTCGTACTCTCAATGCTTATAATTTTCCCTTACAATTTCAAAATTGGATTAAGGCCCTTTATAGTACTCCTTCAGCTCGGATTACGGCTAATGGAGCTGTATCCAATCTCTTCATGTTACATTCTGGTACTAGACAAGGCTGCCCTCTATCCCCTTTACTTTTTTAATTTATACCTGGGACCCCTTATTCGCTGCTTAATGCCCTGTCTGAAGATTCAGGGTATTACCATTCAGGGTCATGACATTAAGGTCTCGGCTTATGCTGATGATCTTTTGTTGCAGTTATCGTCTCCAAATATGTCAACCCCCCCCCCATGCTTTTAATTATTGAAGAATATTCTCAACTATCTAACTACTAACTGAACATAGATAAATCCCTTGTGTTTCCTCTTGATCACAAGGTTATTAAAAGCACCATTATGTCCTGGGTCTTTCTTGGACACAGAATTCCTTAAGGTATCTGGGTATTCAAATTGCCAGAAATCCAGCTTCACTTCAAAAATTAAACCTAGATGCCCTGGTACACACTATTGGCTCAGATCTAAATAGGTGGTCCAAATTACCCATCTCTTTATGGGGCCGAGTTAATTTAATCAAAATGAATGTTTTTTTCCCAGGCTCTTCTACCCCCCTGTACCTACTTAATATCTGGTTACCTTTGACCTGGTTCAGTAAAATCAATGGTCTGATTATAAAATTTATCTGGGCCAATAGGCAGCCTAGGATTGCTTTTCACAAACTAGCAGCACCCAAAGATAAAGGAGGTCTCTGACTCCCTCATTTAATATTATATATATATATACTGCCTGGATTGGTGATAGTTCAGGTGGATGTTAAAGATCCCATGGCACTTATCGAAAAGTGAAGGGGAATTTCCCCAGTGTCCTGGCCAAATTTCCCTCATTCACTAAAAATACCACCAACAGCTTAATCTGGTTCAAGATCAGTTGGCATTCATCTGTATCCCGCTTCCCCAGGTCATGCCTGAAAATAGGCAGGATTTGTCTAGTGCACTTACCCGGTCAACAAAAACTAAATAAATAAACAATATTTTATCACTGGTCGAGCCATATTGCTAAATATATTAAATGGTTAGGACATAAAGAAGAAATTACTGCTTCTGCTTTTGTTCCTAATTGGCTTAAAATTGAATTGGCGCTCATTCAAGCAAATGTTCTAGCCCCGGCTGCCCTGCTCCATATCAAACCCTGTGCTCTTCCCCTAAACTTAAAATCAACCCCCATCGCAAGTTCTGTTAGAGTTCACACTCAGTTATGCACCTTTATTAAGTATAATCATATTTATGATTTAACACAACCTATTGGGGTAATCCAAATGTAAAAATAGATAACAAGCCAATCACACTTACTTGACTTCTCCAATTGGAAGATATCCAGCTTTCCTATTTTGTCACAACAGATAATTCATGGTCTTCTTCCATTGAGATACTAAAAAATCTCAACATTCCCACTAAATGTACTTTTAAAATTTTCCAATTAAGACACTTAATAGTGAAAGTATTTAGTGTGATACCTCCCCAAAAGGGAACTAAAACTTTCCTGGAGGAGCTGACCCTTACGGGCAACTCATCACATTCTGTATCTAATATTTACATGACCTTATATAACTGGACGTACCCAACTTGCTTTGCACTTGTTCAGTACTGGACTTCTTTTTTTCCCAATCAGGAAATTGATTGGAATACCTTATGGCGTAATTGTCATAAATATATCACTCAGGATAGGCTAGAGGTTACCCAATTCCATATATTACATAATATATACTACACCCCTCAAAAATTACATAAATATGGTCTTATTGTTTCACCCATTTGCTCTCGTTGCCAACAGGCAGAGGGTTCTATTTATCACATATTTTGGACCTGCCCTAAAGCCACAACTCTTTGGACTGACATCCAACAAACGACTGATCCCCTGTTATGTTTGTCCGATGTTTTTACCCCTGAAGTGTGCCTTTTAGGTGATTATGCCAGAGTTTCAGTATCCACCAGACGATATCACATAGCCCTGATGGCCCTGTCAGTCAAAAAAGTCATTCTCCATCATTGGAAGGACAATACTGACATTTCTTATTCTGACTGGCTAAAAGAATTACTTGCTAATCACAGAATGGAAAAAATAGTAGCAAGTCTCAATAATAGGCTGGACAGATATAGAAAGATATGGGAGCCTCTTCATACGCTCTTCTCCATTTAATTTATCTTATATTGTATCTGGCTAATAGCTTGATTAATATGTTTACAAGAAATCACTGTGTTGAATAGGGGGTGGGGGTTTATATGTTTATGGGAGAGAGGGCTGGGAGGGGAGGAAGGGAACAGTTCCAGAGTATATTGTATTTTATGGTTTTATGTATAACTCAGATTGCTTTTTCTGGATCTGTTCTCATTATACTTAAAAAATTAATAAACTTTGATTTGAAAAAAAAAAAGGAATACCCTTTGCAGGGAGTCCAGGGTGTCTCTAATTCTAGCTGATACTACAGCAGGGAGACTCCAATCTACATCCAGCAGATTAAACTCCCCTACCAGTAACACCTGCCTCATTTCTGCCATTTTGCTAGTTTCTTCTGACATTAATGAAACAACAAAAAAATATGATGATAGTGCTCATACACTCATATATAAGGAGGTATGGGGTCAGGTGCTACACTACAGGGTAATTACAGCAATGTGAGGGCTGATCTAAATGAGTACTAATTTAGTGTGCACCTTGTACCGACTATCTTTAAATAATCAGTCAAACATTGATCCATCCAACGCTTTGGTATATATTTAAATCACTGTTTTTATGAGGCCTTTGCAAAAATGGAATTCCAAACTTCAAAACTGCATCAAAATATATTTATGTCCTTGATGGGAGTTCACTTGCACCTGCAAGGAACAAAATAATGCATTTCTAGCATGTGACTGAAAAAACAAAGTACTTATCTGGCTACTGATAGACTTTAGTGGTGAATTCAGTCTCAAGTCCTGCATTTTTCTCAACAATTTTTTCATGGCTCAATTGTCTAAATTCATCTCTATAAAGGATTGCTGTCCTTCTGGTACTCTCCTCGAGGGACTCTGCAGATTTGAAAGAAGTTATTTGTGATGAAAAACACTACTCAGGTGGCCACCATGATTTCAGGGTGGGGGCTAGTTGTAGTTAAATCTGGCTCACCAGTCCGCTCCCCTCCCACAGTGCTCATGCTCAATAGTACAAGTGCAGATCCTCTCTCAGTGGAGCAAGTGGGTGTGAGGGAGTGTGGGAACAGAGCTATCACATCAGTAGTGATGCTGGGATGACTAATTGGGTCAGTCTGCCCAGCATCACTAATACAACAATTGCCCCACCCCTTCCTTCCAATCACGTGCCAGCTCACTCTGTTGAACTATGCAATCGTACTGTGGACTAGGCTACTTGAAGGAAGGGGGGCCAACTGGCTAGCTGGCTTTAACAATTTTAGCCCCATGAAACAAAATCATGGAGGGGACCCAGATTTTTTCAGTTTATTTTTGGGATGGGGGTTGGATTATGGGGGGTGCTACCATTAAAATGACACTTTTGGCTCCATTAAATTTAGTTTCAGGAACAGGAATTTTGGAATGCTTTTTTGTTTTACAATCTGGATTCACAGGGAAGGTGGAGGATGACTGTAATGCGGGAGGGGGTTTCTATAAAGACTAGCCCTGGCCACCTAGGTAGGGGGAACTGTATTTTATTCCCCACCTTACAGGCCCTTTATAATGAATACATAATTTAGAAAACAAAACACCTGAATATCTGACCCCAAATACTAATACAATATATAGCAGAAAATTTGGAAATAGGCATTTGCATAGCCCTAGGTTACACTTTGATCCAGGCTACTACCTTTGAGAAGGCAAAACAACTCTCTTAACTGTATCATCTGATAACGACCGTAATAAATGTGATGCAATGGGGGAAAAAACTCACTCATCCTCTACTCTTTTAATGAGCAAAGTTACATTCCTGAGCTATGCAGCACATTACCAAGAGGCACTTTGGAAGGTTGTGATGGCTTTCTCTGACAGCCTGCCACCTGAAGAGAGAGCAGAGATGTTATAACAATTAAAGTCAGGTATAGATGTAGCCAAGAACTAGATACATCTTGCCCGGTGGTGCTGAGGGTTGAGGTGCTAGACGCCACACCTCGTGCCATGCCGGCGACCTGGGTTCGGGAACAAGCCCGGGCTGTGGGGAGTCAGCAGGGGGGAAGAGATTGAGCATCTGTAGGACAGCTCTCTCTTCCCGGGGAGGGCTGGGGTGAAGCGATCGCTCCTGGAGCTGCCTCTGGTGGTGATCAGGGTCACCCAGCATGGCGGTGCAGCGGACACAAAAGGACGGAGTTGCGGCATAGTGTTGCCTTGCCAAACACATTCTGCAGGGGACACAAGAAATCCGGAAAAAGCCTCCTACACCGTCGGTGAGGTAACGGTGGCCCGGGGGGTTTTTGCCCACATCCTAAATGCCGGCCCAATGCACCCAGGATCTACCTCCAGGGTTGACCCAACGACACCAGGTAAGCACTTCACACTTAGAAGCCAACCACTAAGGGAGGGCGGAATCAGCCCTGGAGATGGTACTGGGGGTCAAGCCTGCCTGTAGTCGATCGGGGGGAAGGGATCAAGGGGAGATGCGGGGGTTCAGGCTGGGAGTAGGGCAGACTCCGAGTGGGCACTCCTGAAGAATGCCCGGGGGTGTAGGTGAATAAATAAAGTTTAAAAAAAAAAAAAGAACTAGATACAGATGTTTCTGAATGTAAATAACCAGCAGCTAGGTCACTGCTATTGTTGTCTCAGTGAGGAGAAATGCATTGTTAAGAAACACTGGATTATCTGTAGAGCTGCAAAAGAAAGCAGTAGATTTCCCATTTGAAGATAGTAAGATACCTCACTCTATGGTAATCAGATAGTATCATATATGAACAATGTGGATAAAAACAAAACCCATTTTAAAAACCGAGTAGAAAAAGAAAGAAAGTTGGTGTACTACAGGCCCTATGGAAGAGGAGACATGGGAAGGAGGTTCTACAAAAAATAATACACACATATCAAAGTTATAATGCCCCCAGAAGTTCAGTACGGGGTCATAATATCACAAGACATTATGCCATAGTAATATACCAGACTGCCAATACAGCTCGATATATTGAAAATGGTATAATTTTTGTTTTTGCAGGGGACTCTGCCCCCTGCACCACCCATTACAGGGGCTGTGCCCCACAAACCCCCCAATTAATATAACTAACTCTAGGGGGAGTTCACACTTAATATCGCACAAAGTGCAGGGAAAAAAATTACCGTGCATCTGGGACTGGGAATCAAAACCTGGTCACAAAAAATGCACTGCTTGCCTCCCTTGCTGCCCATGGCTTATTCCATCGAGCCATGGCAGCTGCTTGGTGGACCCCTCTCCTAACAGGATTATTTTCCTGCACTGGAAAGAGTGAGAGGGTGCACTACCGCACATACTTTCCTTCGTGGTTTTGCACTGTCTCACTCTCATCTACCATGTTGTTCCTACCTTTCAGTCATGTCATGAGCTGTACAGTGTGCGACATTATGACCCAGTATGCAGAAGTTCCCATAGAAGCAGAGGCAGGAGATGAGAATAGAGTAGCAGTCAGATTTAGCTTCCACCACATTCAAAATCAAATCCCTGACATGTAAGCCACAGTCACCACAACCTTTTCCCCATAAGGGAAACACCTCTCTCGCTGTGTCTAGGAATGGAAAAATGTCACAACAGACACATGGGTACCAGAGATAGTTTCTGTCTTTTCAAATTTTTCCAAAAATGCAGTATCAGAAGAATTCCAATGCTCTTTTATAAGAAGTGCAGTTAAAATTGGAAGTTCTTAAACTGCTAAATATAAGGGCTACAGAAAAGATTCTAGCTACTCAAGCTGGAAGAATAGCCTGGAGGTTAGAATCACAAGTTGTAAACAAGCTTGGTACACACAGCAGACCCAGTTTTGATTCCCATGGCCTCCACTTGCAATACTGTGTGACTGCGAGCAGGCTACTTATCCTCCATGTGCTCTTGGGGTGCACCTCAAAATGAGCCGTGGCTCAGTGTGCCTTTTCCATCAAAACTTGCAAAATAAAAATAAAACTCGACTGGTAAAAGATTTCTTCTCTAGACATTTCCTAGCCCTAAAGAAACCTGGAGAGTGGTGACTAGTTCTTAATCTCAGAGGCCTGGAGAGGCACATGAAGAAAGAAAAGTTCAGAATCGTGTCCTTACAAATAGTAATCCACTCACCACAGCTCGGTGATTGGTTGTGTGCTCTGCATCTGAAGCATGCATGCTTCCACATCCTTATAAGACACTGACACAAAATATTACCTAAGATTCAGTGTAGGGCAGACTCAGTAACAGTTCAGGGCAATGACCTTTTACCTGACTTCCTCACCATGTGTGTTTATAAAAATGCTTAGTCTCTAGTGGCAGGAGCACTTTGCAGACAAGCAATAAAAGATGATCTGTACTTAGATGAATGGGTAGCATGTGAGAAATCAAAAGATCAGTCTCAGACAGTTATAAATCGGATTCTGATGGGAAAAAAAATAAGCTTCCTCCTAGAGGCAGGGTTAACTCCCTATCCCTGTTTCCTTGGTGTCCTGAAAGAAATAAAGTAAGGAAAACCACTAGAGGAATAAAGAGAAACCTTTCTGTAGCACATTTTCTGTGCCATGTATTTTCTTTTGGGAGGAAATATAGCGCAGTGGATTAAGGCTCTGAGCTGCAAATATGAAGATCTGGGTTTGAATCCCACAGCCGCCTAATTGCATACTGTGTGATCCTAAGCAAGTCACTTAACTTCCTTGTTCTCCCAGCTCACATCTGGAAACAATCTTCAGCTTAGTATGCTACTCCTGGTTAAACAATGTTCCCTTTCCCTTTGTCTAAGTCTGTTGCACAGCAATGTACCTTTCTTTTCTGTCTGCGAGATGGCCACCTGTAGACAATCATTCTAATCTTGCATACCTGTACTTTTCTGTTCTTTTCTGCCTTTTTTCTAAGTATGCTGTTAAATACTGTTATAACATCTAGAAAAATTCTAATAATTTCAGGCTCTAAGGCAGTCTGCAGAAACTTAGAGCGCATATCATGGTCATAGGTTTTTCTGCCCTGTTCCTTTTCTTTGGGTTATTCCTTGCTTCCTGTCTTGGCAGAAATGTCTGATTTAACAAATGTTACAAACTGAGCCTTTATGGAACATTTTGTACTGCGATTTTTTTAAAGTGCTCTCTTATAAGCTTGAAATCACGTGTTTTCTATTGTATGCTGATTTTACTTGGTTATACTGAGAATGTGAAGCCTGAACATTTTCTAATTTGAAAAAAGAGCAGATCATATGATCCAGGAGATAAGAGATCTCTTCAGACTGACCTGAGGAAGACCAGCTCATTCCTCTCAAGCCAGAGAAGGAATAAGGTCTCCTGCTCAGGAGATGGCCTCCCACTCTGTGGAATAGTGAGAGAGGCCTTCTAGGGAAGGAAGTTGCCTTG
Source organism: Neoceratodus forsteri (assembly GCA_016271365.2). Taxonomy (NCBI): domain Eukaryota; kingdom Metazoa; phylum Chordata; order Ceratodontiformes; family Ceratodontidae; genus Neoceratodus; species Neoceratodus forsteri. The sequence goes on from CM057449.1 coordinate 1,747,828,623, forward strand.
TGGATTAATCCCTAGCGGAGACACAAATATCTGTTGACTTGAGGCTTTCTGGTGTTATAGGCGATTGTATACCCAGTATGTATGCAGTATATTCTTTGCAAAAACTGTTAATGCAACATTTAGGGCTGAAGCTACAGCATCAAAAGTAGGGAAATGTGGCTTTACAGTTTCCAACCCTAAAACCCCAATGCCACCACTAAAGCAAATAGGGGCGGAGTCTTCCTAGGGGCTGTGAACCCTAAAGCTCACCTGATTCTATGAACTCCAATAACATACACACGATGGGGTGAGCTTTAGGGTTGACAAGCCATAGGAAGACTCTGCCCCTTTAGGGGTGGCATTGGGGTTTTAAGTTTGGAAACCCTAAAGCCACATTTCCCTACTTTTGATACTATAGTCTCAACCCTAAATGTTGCATTAATACAGTTTTTTGCAAAGAATCTCCTTACTTTTTGAGATACTGCAAGAGTATCCTTATTTTCCCTCCTCTGCATCCATACTTTTTCAGATAGTGTAATCTTATCCTTATTTCTCTGACAGAGCGCAGAGCTCCATAGATTCGTGTGTGTACAATGTGTGGGACTACATATGGGACACATTATCAGTGACTGAGTCATATGGTTTGTATCTTCATGAGAGGTCTGTGACCTCTTAACTCGTACGAGTGGCATGGCAATGAGTGTGGGTGAAAGAGGTCACAGACATCAAATGAAGATAAAAAAACATATGACTTAGTCACCCATAATGTACCCAGTTTATACAATAAGTGTTTCGGCAAAACACAAAAAAAATATTGTGAGATTTACTTTTCAGTACTTGTTTACTTTTTTTGAATAGGTAAGACCTACTTTGATTCCCTGTGCATGTTTGCCATTCCAAAGTTGTTCCCTTGCATTCTCAAGCTGATTCAGTCTCTGTAGCCATGGCTCTCGGTTACCTAGCAATGTTGCTGCTAGGTGAGTTGACAGACATCCTACTCCATATTAGTCTGTTACCAAGCAACTTGGTTGCTATGGTGGTTGACATGCAGTCTGTGAATTCTATTGGTACACGTAGCGTGAGAACATTCTGCCCATTACCCGGTTTTCCTAAGGCTGCGCATGTCTATGCATTTCCAGTATGTCTCATTTTACACATGGACCAGGCATCATTTTCTTTTGGATAGTATTTATCTGTTATAGTATAAAACATTTTTTTTCTTTCCCCGTGGACTAACATTGCTGTAATTGGAGCAGGTAACCATGCCTACATGTTGTACACACTGGATCGGCATTGTCAGTTTTTTTTCTTTTTATTTCTGTGTTGAGCATACGGTACTCAAGGACTTACATGCTTGTTAAAGGATTCATGTGAGGTTATTTGCAATTTTGGAGCACAAGATATGGTCACACCTATGTACGGGACATTCACCCCCCTCCCCCGGCACACCAGCAACACCTCTCGATGACAGCGCTGTCCCTTCTACACCCCCCCATACACACACCAACCCAGCTGACAGTCTTGAGTCTCGAACTCTAAATGTGCTTGCCTAAGAAGGAATAAAAAAATGATGGTTCATATGTTTGGAAATTGTATGTGGGTGGATATACCTACTCTTCTGAGATTATAAGACTGTTACAATAAGATCTGATCTTTACTGTCACTACATGCAAAATCTAACTACTTTTTTTTCCCTCCTGCTTGTACATCTGAAAACCCTGAAACTGCAAAATAACAAAACCTGCAGGCAGAAGTTTAAAGTTTAAAACAATTTTTTGGAAAAGTACCATTTATTCACATTCATTGGTTGTTTTTATGATGATTCAGATAACAATATTTGTGTTGTTTAACTGGTAATGCTTGCTCTTTTGTTTGATCACATTTGGGAAAAATAACACATGACATGCTTTAATTGCTGGATTATTGAAGAACTGAATGATATCTTGACAATGCATATTTGACTTTACCTGTTTATATTTCTATGTCTACAATATTTCTACTTATTGGAAGAAAAACCTGCAGTTACTATGGATGAGAAGTTTTGTCCAAACATGTTGACATATGCTTGCCGTATGCAGAAGAAGGCCATTTGGTCTATCAAGTCTGCTCATGTTGCAGAGTCCATAGCTTGAGCTAATGTCCTTGTCCTCTCTCCCCACTACTCACATCCTCCCTGTCCATGATCCTTCCCTTGCCTCTATACCTATCCCAGCCTCTCTAAAAGTTGCCCACTGTCTTCAATGAGATGACCTCTTCCAGCAGCGCATTCCAAGTATCCACCACCCTCTCTGTGAAGAAGTGATTCCTGACCTCCCTCCTCTCTCCCTGTCCCCTATCTTCCAGGGACTACATGTTCAATGCCCTCAACCTCTCCTTGTATGCCTTACCCTGTTGACTCGCTATCATCTTTGTAACCCTCCTCTGGGCCTTCTCCAGCAGGTTAATGTCCTTTTTGAGGTGTGGCATCAGTACTGAACTCCATACTCTAGATGCGGCCATACCAGTGACCAGTACAAGGGCAGTATAACCTCCTCTCTCCTACTACTGTACCGATCCCCCTAGATATGCATCCCAGCATCTTGTTTGCCTTTGCTGCTGATTTCTTGTACTGCATGGAGTGCTTCAGGTCACTAGTGATCATCACTTCTAGGTCCTTCTCCAAATCTGATGCAGATACTCGGACTCCATCCAGGTAGTACTCTGTTCTGAGATTCTTGGCTTCAATATGCATGACTTTGCATTTCTTGGCATTGAAGCCAACCTGCAGATCCTGGACCAGCTCCCCAACTTTTCCAGATCTTCCTGTTGGTCCTGTATCCCTTCAGCTGTGTCCACTCTCCCGCAGAGCTTGGTGTCATCCCCAAATAGGCACAAGAACATCAACAATTGTGAGAGAACTATTTAAAATAGTACAAGATGGTAATAATAAGACCTCAAACTATCACTTTTAAAAATTGTTGAAACATAGGGCAGTCATCTTAAGAAGTTAACATCTTGTTTTATGTTGCTGTGTTACACTCCTTTAGTGTATTCCTTTGCATTTATGTAGACTAAATTAGAGGGGAAAACAAACAAACAAAAAGAAATGTCAGAATGTTTTTATGATGTTGGTGATTTACAGTACTTACCATGCCCTACCTCACCCCCCTACTCACACACACACACACACACACACACACACACGCTCATACATTTGTTACTCTGTTATGATTTCAAGACACAGATTGGACTTGCTGCTTTGTCAGAATGTATGCTTTAATGCTATTCATCCTAACACTTATGGTGTCTACATTTCTGTGGAACAACACCTTTTTACTTTAACCAGTTGCCTACTCCTCTCCCCCCCCACACACACAGACACACACACACTTATACACCAAAACACAATTCTTTTTTTTTAAACTCATGATAATTAGCTGTTTGTAGCTGTACAGATAGATTCATAAATATACAATTTGATTTTCCAGTTAACGTAACATGAATTCAAAATTAAGTATGAGTATTGTCTATAATCTGCTTTCATGTCTTCTATTTCTTTAGATGCAGACTTATAAAAGAGCAGCTGTCCTAAGAAGGTTCTTGATTTCTCTTCTCCAAAAGGTGGTACCATTACCTGTCAGTCCTTCAATCCTCTGTACACTGTACCTTGTTATCTTACATCCAAGTTATAAAATAAAAATGTAACAAATAAATGTCTAACCTTAAGTTAATGCAACTATTGGCTGGTTGTTTGTCAGTCTGTGCAATCTAAGTTCTTACAGCTTGAAAAAATGTTAGTTCTGGCTATGAGTTTTTAAAGGTTTGTATGAAACATTTAAGATGATAACGCTTACTGGGATAACACTGAGACACCTTCCATTTCTTCTATTAGGTGCTTAAATGGTAACCAGGTACCATTAAACCTATATTTCTGTAAGTGTAACTCTTCCAAGAGTCTTTCGACCCTTGCTACTCCTTTAATTACGTCAACCCACTCTGCTAAAGTTGGGGAATTGGGGATCAGCCATTGTCTTGTAGTAGATTTACCTGCAGCAACTAGCTCCCTTTTTGGACTTTTGGAAGTATTCCTCCACAGCTGCAAAACAGTGCACTCCCCCTCTGATTTTTGCTATTTGCTGCTTTATGTTAAAGGTATCTGAATGGATGGAGGATGCTACTGTATTGTACCTCAGAACTTCTCAGGATATTAACAAAAAAAACTTTTTAAACTGCTGTTTCTATCATCTGTCCAGCTCAGTCTAATAGATTTATTCTATTTCTTTCAGCAACCTAGGGGTTAGCTTATTATATGTTGTCTGGAATTTACTGAACCTCTGAAAGTCAGACTACAGTGTCGGATTACAGACAGTGCAGTTTGCAGGCTGTGTTAGCTATCTCATTCCTATGGGCACACACACTCATACACACACAGACATACACACACACACACACACACACACACACACACACACACAGCAGCATGTACTCTGACTAAATAAATTCAAGGGGACTGAATAAGCAGCATGCCAGTTTTTGATGATTGTGACTAAACAGCACTATATGGCACCAACAAGAAAATAACTTTTGGTCATTTGGGAGCTCTTCACATCCCTATCGGCTCTGGCTAGCACTTGTTTAGATTAGGTAAGCCAAGGCCTCCTTGTGTTTTTGGATGGATTAGTGTTCCAAGCTATCCTGGCCTTTTGTCTCCCCAAACAAAGAGATGTAGAGCTGTATTAATCTTTTTCCATTCTGGGGTAGAAATTTTAAGTGGAAGGGAGCTAAACAAAAATAAGAAATGATGGAGTACATTCATGCGGATCATTTCGACCTGACCCATCAAGGTCATTGGTAGGAGTTCCCATCATTTCAGGTCTGTGAACACTTCTTTCAGAAGCTTCCCATAGTTCACCTGGTAAATTTGGGGGAATATGAATACCCAGGTATCGGATAGTCATTGATACTCATTTGAAAGTGAGTAATTGTGTAAGATCTGGGGGCGTTATGCACCACTCACCATGAGAATTTCAGTTTTGTCATTATTGATTTTAAAACCTGAAATTTGGTCATAGGTGGCCAGTATTTGGGCAAAAGCTGGGTAAGACCTTAATGGGTTTTTTAAGTATATCATGGTGTCATCAGCATAAAGGGAAATTCTGTTTTCCTCACCACTCACCTTTATTCCTTCAAAATCCAGATGTGATCTGATTAGTTTAGCTAGGGGTTCTATACTCAGAATAAACAAGAGGGGAGACAGGGAGCAGCCCTGCTGGGTTCCACTCTGTATATTCAGGGTGCTAGAAATTGTTCCATTCACGTTGACGTTTGCTTGGGGTTTGAAATAAAGTGCCTTGATCCAAGTCTGGAATTGTGCCTCAAACCCGAATTTGTCTAAAACTTCTGCTAAGTAGTCCAACTGCAAGTGATCGAATGATTTTTCAGCATCAATAGCAATTGCAATTTACTGCTGTTTTGCCTGTTGCCCCAGATGCAAGATTTTTACGCAATGCCTAATGTTATCTTGGAGATGTTGACTGGGCATGAAACAAGCTTGGTCTGGGTATATCAAACCTGGGAGACACTTATTAACCTATTTGCTAAGATTTTTGTGAACATGTTAGAGTCAACATTAAGTAGTGATATTGGGTGGTAGGAGGAACAGGTCTCGGGGGTTTACCATCTTTTGGAATCACTATAATGAGGACATCCCTCCAAGAATGGGGGAATTTTCCTCACCACTACAGGAATTGAAAAGGTCCACCAGTACTGGGCCCAGCAAGGTAGAGAATTTTTGAAAAAATTCTGCATTGAAGCCATTGGGGTCAGAGGATTTACCAGTCTTCAAGTTTTTAATGGTCTGAACTATCTCTGGCAAAGTAATTGGGGCTTCCACATAAAGTTTATCTTTTTCTGACAACTTCAGGAGGATTACTTTTGCCAGCAAATTCTTTATGTGTATTTTGTTTATTCTGTCCTTGCTCCTCCACCAAATATAGGGTTGCATAGTAAGCTTTAAAGGCTTTTGCTATCTGTTTAGGAGTATGATGGGTAAATGTCTGGTCACCTCTTCTAGTTTGTATTTTTTTAACATATCTGTCCATCTACGATTTTTGCAATCTAAAGGCTAGGAGCCTACCCTCTTTATTTTCCATATTTGTAATATTTTTGGTTGGTGTATCTAAGTTTACCTTCCACCTGCTTGTCTAATAGGCCCTGGAGCTCCCCCCAACCCCAACCAACTCCTTCCAGGTGTTCTGTGATCCATTATTTTTGTGTTCCTTTTTTAACTGGTTTAGTTTTTTTTCTAACATCTGCTGTTCTCTACGCTGTTTCTTGAGCCGGGATGAATAGGCTATAATTTGGCCCCTGAGTACAGCTTTAAGTCCGTCCCAGTACCATTTGATTCCTGTGTCCTGTATCTTATTGTGACTTTGGTATTCCTTTATCACTGTGGTCATTAGTGTTTCAAAATCTTCCCTCCCTAGAAGAGATGTGTTCATCCTCCACGTAGTATACCTTTCCCAGTCTCCCAGTTTAAGGTCCAGTGTAAGTGCTGAGTGATGTGAAATCAATCTGGGGTGTATAGAGCAGTCTGTGATCTTATGCAGATCTGATCTGCTGCACAAAAAGTAGTCAATATAGGAATGGGACCTGTTAGGGATTGAGTGAAAAGTATAATCCCTTGAAGTGAGGTTCAATTCCCATCAGATGTTGAGCAAGGCCAGCTCTTGCATCCCTCCCCTTACCGCCTTGCCCATCTGTTTGTTAGATGATGAGGTGTTCGAGGACTGGTCCATGACTGTACCCATCACACAGTTGAAGTCTCCCCCGAACAATATCACCCAAAGCAGAAATTTTTTGAAAAACAGAGTTGTAGAAAGAGGGTTTATCTTCATTAGGGCCACATACATGTACTAAATGTATTTTTGGGGAGAATATCATGCCTGTGATGGACACAAATCTGCCATCAGCTGTGAAGCTCTCAGATTCAACCTCCAGAAGAAGATTTTTTTTAATCAAGATGGTGGTTCCTGCCTTTTTATTTGTGGGGTGTGCAGAGCTCACCACCTTACTCACCCACAAGCAGCACAGTTTTTGATGTTCTGTCTCAGATAGCTTAGTTTCCTGCACAAAACAAATGTCTGCCCCCAGTTTTTTAAGGTAGTGGAGAATTTTCGTTCTTTTTATTGGCGAATTAAAACCCTGAACATTTAAAGATATTACCTTAAGAGTACCCATTTTGTCTGGTTGAGAAACAGAAAGAGAAAACTGAGTCTTAATATAAAAACTGGATTCATCTCACATCCCCCCTCCATTCCTAGACTGCCCCCACATAGACCCCATTTCAATATACCAGCAGAATCATACCCACATTCTTTTATACATCTCAAACATTCCAGCCAGTAAACTAGTATAGCTGGCACAAAAGGTGCCTCCAAACTTGAAAATAAGTCTTTAAAACATCTTATTTCAAAAAGCTCTTTGAAAAAGTACAAGAAATAAAAAATGTATATAACTTAAAAAAAAAATTTCTGATTGCTTCCTAGGTCGGTAGGTGGTAATCCATTGGTACATGGATATTATAGTAGCTATGGCTACGGTGCCTGTTAACAAAACAGGCCTGACCCCTAAGGTATCCTAAAGTGTATGCATCACCAAGAGGTTCTCATGTGCTAATATGCACATTGAAAGAAAATGAAAAGGCCACTGCAGATAGCTCCTCTACGTTGTGGCCGATGTTGGGGGCCCAGGAGCCACCGCATGGAATTTGCCCTTTTTGCCATCATTTGTAAATATATTACTGCAATTTCTAAAGCTCTTATGCCACCCCCACTTTTCAAACTTAAGTAAAAAGTAGTGCTATGAAATCTAAAGCTTGAGAGGGGGAACCCTCCCTTCCCAACATAAACATTTCCTTGTTACCCCTTCCTCTGTCCAGATCTTAAGTAGCTCAAAACGCAGAAGAATGTTCAGGTGGGGAAAGATTAAACCAAAGAAAAGTTGGTGTCCCAATTATCAAAGCATCCTATAAGATCAAGGCCACTTCTTGCAGATATTTGTATGCTGGTAGGCCAGGGATTATATTATATTTAAAGTCTCAAAGGGGTGCCAACTGAGAGGAATTGTAAAATTGCAGTCCTGAGTACATATTAATTTCAGTGAAACTTGTAGTCTGGTTAAGCCAGTTCAACTTTAGGCTTAACTGTAAAGAGCTCTATTGAATATACCTTAGGTGCAGTTTATTCAGGTAGAAGGTCCCGCAGGTTGGTCAGATTCTTCTTCCATCGTGGCTTTATGTTCTCTGGTAAGCAGCTCCTTTAAATCTGCGCTGAGGTATGAAGGCCAGGACACTGCAGTAGAATGGGAGCACCACAGTCGGCCACTCTGCACCATGATGATTTCTTGCTCTAGAGCCACTGAGTGAAGTTCTGGCACTCGAATCCCCAGTTTACACAAGGTCGGGCCAGCATCATAGAGGGAATCAAACAGCTGTGATCCCTTATCTGTGAAGATACACAGACGGGCTGGGAACTGTAGCTGGATTTTTAAGTTTTTGTCCTTGGCAGCCCATATAATTTCCTTAATCTGCTTCCAGTTAGTATTCAAGAAATTGGAGAAGTCTTGGTCAAAGGATAGCCATTGGCCATCTAACACAATGTCCTTTTGTTTCCAGGCAGTCTGTAAAATAAGTTGTTGGTCCTTATAATTGAGCATCTTAACAATTATGAAGCACGGTCTGGCATTCTGCTGCTTTGGCTTCTGAGCCAGAGAGCGATGAGCTCTTTCAATAATCAGAGGACGATCTATTGTAAGCTTTACGACTGAGTCTACTATGTGGGACACAAAGTCTTCCATGTTTGGGAAAGAGTCTTCTAACCCCTCAGACACTCCAAATATACTGAAATTATTTCATCTGGAGCGGTCCTCCTGGTCATTCAGTTTTTTTTGTATTATTTCTTTATTGATTTTGTAAGCAAAATTCACACATCAGTTACACACAGGGGGATAGCAAAATGTACAGTACATATCTCCTTTTAAAAAGGATCAGGATAGGACACCCTCTTATTTGATACATCATGGGGAGAGGAGTACAAAAAAATAAAAATATAAGTCCGTAGTAAATTGTCCAATCGTATGCAGCCATGGAAGAATCCAGGGGAATCTGTCTACTAAGATAATCCATAGTTGATTCCCTATTGACAAAGTGACCTCTCGGTCATAGCAATTCCCCCATTATTTTACAGATTAATGAATAAGAAATGATACAATCTCCCAGCTCGCAGAAGGAACCCCCCAACAGCTTGCCCTTACATATCTACTTTTCAGAATAAACATACATGTTCAGGAGACCCATGATACAGTAATTATCAATACTTGTCCCATGGCAATAAAACATTTAACATTTAACATTCAGCAACCTGGGGAAAACTACCCCACAGTTATCTACCAGGCTATAGAGAAAAATAGTTATTGAATTAAAGGGAGATTGAGTAACAGAGGACCAAAGACAAACTGAGGACCTTAATGTTAGTCCTGGAAAACAATATCTTATATATAGATAGTCCCAGTCCCGACCCTCCCATTTAACAAGTCAAACTAAATAGCTGGTATTGTATGACACAATTTAGCACCATGGGCCTAGCCATTAACAGGCACACAAGGCCTTAACATTCTTACTGTTTTAGCCCACAGCCAGTATGGATTTCAGTCCTCATCTGAAGAGTTCTCTACCTCATCTCGATCCTCCAGTTCCTGTTCAATATGGGTAATGAGCTTGTCTGCATCCTTCACATCGTTAAATAAGAACTGCTGCCCATTCCAAACCACACGCAGCTTTGCAGGTAAAAGTAGCTGATGTTGCACCTTAAGCTTTCTGAGGCGACCCCTCAGGCCATCAAAGACTCATCTCTATTGCCTAGTACTGTAGGACGGGTCAGGGAAAATCATGATCTCAGCATCTCCATATTTCAGCGATCTCTGCCTGCGGGCTAAAGCAAGAGCATAGTCCCGATCACCCACACCAGTACAGATCAGCATTAGTGTCCGAGGGGTTGTAGAATCCAGTGGGGCCCATCGGAGCGTGAATCTATATGCCTTCTTGAGAGAAAATGGGGGGTCCTCCTCCGACATACCCAAGGTATCTAGCAAAAATGTCCTGGAAAACATCAATGCATCCTCCCCCTCAGCCACCTCAGGTAGGCCCACTACTCGGAGATTGTACTCCCTTGCCTGGTTCTTCACATTCTCTAGACATTGGCGCAGTTGCATATTCTCTTTAATTAACTTAGTGGTAGCCTCCGTAGTCTTTAGCACTGAGGCCTCTGAACATTGTGCCATGGTCTCGCAATGGTCCATGCGTGTTTCCAGAGCTGAAACCCTGGGGGTGAGTGAGTGAGTGAAATTTTTTATCCAGTTCTTGGACTGAATTAACCAGTTTCTGCAGCATAGCATGTATAGCTGCAAGACAGGCCTCTCTGGCGACTGTCTTGGCATGGTCTGAGTTCGCGCCACTATGCCCAAGCCGCTCCTCTCATGTTGATCACCTCGAGGTGAAAAAATCTGCAGATGAGAAGCTATTTCCTTTGGATTTCCCCATCGTGGCACTCCACTGGATCTCTGGGCTTATCCATGCACTGTTAAGCATAGAAATTGCAAGTATTTAACAAATATAAACTTATATAGTAAGTGTTCTTCAGGAGCTCGGTCTTGAGCTGCTTCCAGCCAGGCTGCTCAGCAGCGCCCCCCTGGTCATTCAGTTTTAATTGTTGTTCCCTCTGACTCATGAGTAAATAAAGTATGGCCCGATCATGTTGGCTCGTGAAGTCAGCCAAGGTTCCCACAGCCTGCTCAGTAGCTGTGGTGCATTTGTCTGCGCTTTGCAGATTGGCATAACACCAGCCACAGAAGATTCAAGCCGATGGAGGGTCTTGATGATCCCATCTAGTTTGGACATGACTACATGTTGATCCATAGGCTCCATACCCTTCTCTCTGAGTCTGCGATGCTCACTACAGGGGAAGCAGGTTGGGAATCACACAGTAGGCCCTGCTTTTTATCTCCGTCCATCAGAGCCCTGATTTTCGTGGCTTGCAAGTGTTTTTCCCTAATTGTAGTGGTCGCCATCTCCAGTGTCTAGCTCTGCAGGTTTTAAGGTAATAGATGGCAATTTTATTGATTATTTTTGGAAATTATACATCGTTGGCTCCTGGCACTCCTGATCTAAGCAACCATATGCTCAGTGACATCACCGGAAGTCCAAAACAGTTATTTCTACACTCCTGTTCTAGTTACAATAGTGATGGTGCATTTTACTACATACCTGGATTTATTCCCTTTCACTGTCACTGGTGATGACATTAACTCTCTTTTTTTGCTTGCAGTGTTATGCTCTGAAATGACAACAAATGCCTTGCATTTACTTTTACTTGTCTTACAGTGTCATGTTATGAGGTTTCCTTTTTTTTATTTACTACATATGCATTTTTCAGCACTATGTTAGATTACAAACAAAGCAAGCAATAACATAATGCACTACAAAGAACAAAAACAACAAAATATACAGAAAATGAAATGGCAAACAAAAAAATCTTGGTCTAGGTTTTCTTTTATTAAACATGTCTACGGGTACCATGTCTCGTGGAGGTCTGCACTGCAAATGTAACCACTTTATCTGTATTTATCCAGCTAACCTGCATGGAAATGGAATGAGATGTTTTCAGCTTTGAAGAAAGGTTGATAAAAGAATCCCTCCCATGTGCTCGATACACTAGATGATGGCTATATGTTCATAGGGACTGGTTGCAGTGGCTTGTGCTCCACATCAATGCCACTGCTCATGTTGGAAATTTTCTGCAGCTGTTTTTCGTTTAGCCAGGAGTAGTTATTTATACTGTGGTTTTTATATGCCCAGTTATTTGCATAATCTCTGTGGGTGCAACACCACAGTCATTCAGTTCTGGACCACATGTTAACAGGTGCTATGGTTTGTTATTTTCTTTTCAGTCTCTAGACCAGCATTTTTTAACATGGTTTTTAGGATGAATGACAGCTTGTTTATTTCGATTGGCTGATTTTTGTGCCATTGGACCTTGCTTTGGTACACTGGCTCGCTGGTATTTATTACAAGGAGAAATGGACTCTCAGGGATATTGGTGTGAATTAGACTCTCTCTATTTCGTACACCTTGAATATGTTGATGAGACATCTGTTTCTCTCAGCTTTGTTCTCATAGGCCTTTGGGCAGATTTTGTGACTCTCCTTTACATTCTGGCCAGTTCTTGTTTTTGTTTGTCACTCTGTGGAGTACTCCAGATCATGGGCCCTATGCATTAATGGGTGGAGTAGCTACATGCCATGTATCTGCAGTGCATAGCCACTCTGCACATATTGCACCCCCCATGTGGGATGCATAAAGGGGGCACACAGACCCAATGCACCTGATCCCCCATGGCCGTGGACCGCACCACATGGGGGGCAGGCTAGGGGCTTGCCAGCACTACACACCACGCACAATGGTGCATAGTGCTGACTGCATGGGTGTGGAGGAGGGAGCAGAATACATCAGGGAGAACCTTGCCATAAGCCCCCTACACACCCCGTGCACACAACCGGACACCACCCGGATGGATCTGATAGTGCACACTGCCCCTGGAACCGCTGCAGCCAGACCTCCCCATGGCCACCCAGTGCCACCCAGCACACATTGGTGCATGGCACCTGCCAGGCACCCCCCACTACACCCACCTACTGCATGGAGGCACTGGCCCATGGATGCTGTCCCCCCACATAGCACCTCTGGCCAACCCCTGCCACTGGCCCCTACTGGCTTGTGACGGGGTACAGTGCACCTGGCACTGCCAACAGACCCCCCACCCCATCATTGTGACCCACTCTGGGGCTGCATCACGAGAGGGCCAGTGGATTTTCCCTCCTCTTACCAGCACACCCACCAGCCGTAGGTCTTTCGTGGGGTGTGCTGCCAACATGTGCCCCATCGTGTAGAGGATCCATTCTGTGTCCCAGTCTGGGCATCGGATTGGATGCCTGGACAGGTCCAAATCCCCACCCCCAGCCACCCTGCCGAGTCCTGTGCACCCGGGGGAAGGGGCAGGGCCACAGACACGTGGCAACTGGTAGTGAATACCGGCCAGTGCACACCCTTTCCATGGGTGAACAGCTACGCGGATGGGGTACACACTGTTTCCATGTTCCTCCACCCCAATTGTACATAGGGGCCCATTGTGTACAGTTCTCATCTGTTTTCACTGTTATGTCACCCCATTTAAGATTTCTTGCTTCTGTGCAGCCATGAATACCAAAGTGCATAGCACACACTAGCCAAAGACTGTCGATGACAGACATTGATGAGTGTGGGCCTAGTTGCTGTTTCTCATACAGTATATTAATCATGTCTTCTGACAGCTCATCAGAAGCTTGCACATTTCACTCTAAACCCATGGAGTTCAGCTACTTTTGTTTTGCTGCTATTATTTTCCTCACCAGTTCAAAACAGTTTTCTTTAATTAGAGATGCTTCATAATTAAAGGAATGCAGATGCCTGTCTACACTTTGAAATATAGCTCTCAAGCTCACTGGCTCATAAGGAGTCCTATCCTTTGTTTGCCTTTGTGACAAATCTGCCAGGAGGGTGTTTAGTCTGCTTGGTTCTATCCTTTTATATTGCTCGGGTCTCATTGTGTGATTCAGCTAGGTAGCTGTACACCAGAGAAAGATCATAGTGAGTCTTTCTGACAGTGTTCTTCTCATTTGACTGTATAAATGACATTAGGCTCTCTTCTAACAAGGTTAAACTGTTTGCTGTGCTGCTATCCTGCTTACTGATCTCACTAACATTGCCTTCAGTGGATACTACAATGTCGTTAGGTGTTATTTCACTGTTGGATGCCACTGTTATTGTGTTCACCTCACTGTTATTCATTACATTTTCTGGTGTCTGTTCTGTGTTTACTGGAGTGTCACTTACTGTCTCTGTTGTGTCCTCTAGTAGCGGGTCCATGTCGGCTTCATAGACTGCAAGTATGTTAGGCAGTTCCATCCCAAAGCTTACATACATTTTAACAGGCTGCTTTTTATTTTCACTCATTTTGTTTTCTCATGTGGAGAATAGGGTGCAATGTGATGACTATGATTTAAGTGCTTCGTCTTAACTGCCTCCCGTTATCACCTACTCCACTATACTCTCTTTTCTTCTCAATATCCTGCAACAAGATATACTGAGTGCCTTAGAGGCCTTAGATATGAGCAAAGGAAGCTCCCCTGATGGTCTTGATCCTAAGCTGCTATACCTGTCTGCCACAGCCATTGCTCCCCCTCTAACCGCCCTTCTCAACCTCTCTTTTCCAAAGGTTGAAATTCCCCAAAAATGGAAACATGCAATCGTCTTCCCACTTCCTAAGTGAGATGATACCTCCTCCCCTGGGAACTACTGCCCCATCTCACTCCTCCCAATACTAGCCAAACTGCAAGAACACCTAGTCCTAGCCCAACTGTCATCGTACCTCTCCGATACAAACTTTTTCATCCAATACCTATTGGGGTTCCACAAACACCACTCTACTACAACTTCACTGCTTCGGGTCACGGACTCGATCCTGTCTGGCATGGATTGCAGTCATATTACATCTGCCAACTTTATTAATCTTTCCAAAGCAGTTGACATGGTTTCCCATGCCCTCCTACTCTGCACCCTGTCATCCGCTGGTCTGGCCGACCATGCAATAAAAAGGTTTAGTGCATACTTAAATGGTCGCACACAATCAGTAAAAATCTCTGTTACCATCTCCCCTCCAGTTCCCATCTGCATGGGTGTCCTGCAGGGGACTGTACTGGGTCCTATCCTTTTCTCTATTTTTCTAAATGATCTACCGTCCATCTGCACCTTGTTTTCCATACACATGTATGCTGACGATATGGTTCTTTATTCCATGGGGCCATCTCCCTCAGATGTTGCCTCCCAGCTACAGCTGGATTTTAATAATGTCCAGAGCTGGTTTCAATCTCATCAACTACTCCTAAATGCTAAAAAGACAGTGTTCATGACTTTTGGCATTAGACAGCATTGGCTAAACTCCCATCCTTGCCCTCTTTTTTTTTGAAATTCTCTGTTTATTCGTTTTACAGAACAAAGAAAACATACAAGGATCAAAATACAGCCGGTAACAAGTGACATAATAAGCGAAGAAAAACAAATAAAAAACACCAATACAAAACCCCATAGAATCCAACCCTCCAACCCCCCCCCCCGGAAGATGTCACCACTAATAGAAGATGCCCCTGAAATAATATCAACTAGTGCCCTGGGGCAAAGAACAACTGAATTTCTCGCTTAGATCATATCTAAAACAGACAATATCCTAAAGAGGATAAAATAGGATGAGAGAGAAAGGAACCTCAGGGGAACCCAAGGGGAGGCTTAGTGGAGGTACAAGGTGTACAGTTTGCCCCATTTTTTGTGGAAAGTCGGTATAGCATGCCTAGAACTGGCTATTAATTTTTCTACTTTAAAACATTGAGACATTTCCGCCACCCACTCCTGATAGGAGATCTCCAATTGATCTAACCAGTGACGGAGTACTAATCTTTTAACAGCAATTGAAATTAGGGCCATATGGTATTTTTTTTTCCTTAATCTTGATGTTGGAGTATATACCTAGTATACAGATTTCGGGTGTAAATAATTCCTCCAATCCCAAAAGTGGGTCCAGACTGTCACAAATACTCTTCCACAAGGGGGTAACCTTCTCACAGGCCCAGAATACATGCAAAATACTACCCTGGTCCTCACCGCATCTAGTACATTTAGCAGAACTGGACTTCCCAAATTTAGCTAGCTTCAACGGTGTGTAATTATTATTAATTATGTAAAATTGCATAAGTCTGTTCCTATCCAAGGTGAGAAATTTATACATATCTGTCCAAACCTGGCTCCAGGATATGGAGGACCCAGAAATTATAGACGTCCACACCTTGGAACCAGTTAAAATCTCTGGGACTTTGATGAGTAAAAGCTGTGCATAAAGCCTGGCTATACTATAGGGCTTAGTTACAAGGGTCTTAAGCTGGTCCAGAAAGGGTCTAATATTAGAAATGGTCCTCTCCAATCCAAACACCTTGGCTATAAGGTGTCTCAGTTGATATACCTTAAAAATGTTCTGCGAGGGGATATTAAATTTTGTCGACAGGTCCCCAGAGGAACCAAGCGAGCCCTGTATATAAAAGTCATCCACAATACAGTCTCGGATCTGTGGCAGCTATGGCGGGGTCAGCCATTGGGACCCAATCCTAATGTTAGGGTTGAGAATCAGCGACTGGGCTGGGTCCTTGGAATATTGAATTCTAACAGAGGCACAGTATTGGTTAAAAACCTTCACCGAAGTCTCTACCACTGAATTGCCTATTTGAGCCGGTAAGGACGAGAAGTTACAATAAAAAATGGATTGAGGGTCCATATTGTGTTCCTTCAGAAGCTCGAGTTCAAGCTTCAGCCATTTCGGCATATAGCAGTCATTTGGAGGACAAAGCCATTTGCCCATTTTAACTAAATATTTGGCCCAATAATAAAATTCAAAGTTGGTAAGCGAAGGCCTCCGTTTTCCTTAGACACACATAATTTGAAAAAGGATCTCTCGGTTGTTTGCCTCTCCAAATAAATTTGGTTAAGGATGAGTGGACCTTTTGGAAAAAAGATTTGGGCAGCCATAGATTTAAAAGGCTCAAGGGGTAAAAAATTCGTGGGAGTATATTCATCTTAATTATGCTAATTCTCCCACCTATAGATAAGGGGAGGTTATCCCATCTGTTAAGGTCACTCTGTATTTTGTCCACCAAATCCTCTAAATTAAGTTTTTTTTTATCGTGTTTACATCACGGGCTAAATAGATGCCCAAATATTTGAGATGATCCGGGGCCCATTTCATTCCGAACTGGGTTACATTGGAGTGGAACAAGAGTGAGTTGAGCGGGAATATTTCAGATTTGGTCAAGTTCAATCTGTAGTTGGAAACTTCACCAAATTGATTGACAATCTTCAGAACCTCCCGAAGAGACCTACACGGGTTGGTGAGGTGGAGAAGGATGTCATCTGCAAATACCGATATGGTCAGCATTTGTTGGGTAATGACACATCCTGTAATATCAGATGAAGATTTGATACGCACCAATAGGGGTTCCAGATAAAGATTAAATAAGTACGGTGATAGTGGGCAACCTTGACGGGTGCCCGAATGCAAGGGAAACCTCGATGAAAACACCCCGCTGCAATAAACCTTGCTGAAGGGGAGACATAAATCGCCTTGACCCATTGAATGAATTGTTCCAGAAAAGCCCATCCATTTAAGGTAGCCCACAAAACTCCCAACTGACATGGCGAAGGCTTTTTCACATCAAGGCAACTAATGCCATAGGGAGACTGAGAGTCCTGGGCTAAATGAAAGTGTGAGAGGGTCCTCATATGGTCCGATGCTGATCTCCCTGGACAAAAGTTCCACCTGTTCTACACTCAGAAGTGGTTGCCAGACTTGTTTAATCCGTAATGAGAGGATCTTAGTCAAAATTTTAATATCATAATTTAGCAACGAAATTGGCCTATAGTTGGTTGGATCCAGAGCCGGTTTATTTAGTTTAGGTATTAGGATTATAGTTGCTTCTAACAGAGAAGGATCCAGTGGCCCGGAAGTAAGAATGTAATTAAACAAATTAAGTAAAGCAGGAGCTAATTCTTTACAAAAGGATTTGTAAAAGTTTGGGAAAGGCCATCTGGGCCAGGGGCTTTGTCCAGGGTGAGATTTTGGATAGCATCCTCTACCTCCTCTAGAGTTATGGGGGCTAATAGAACCTCGGATTGACTGGTTTGGAGTTTAGGGAGAGGGGTATTCTCCAGGAAATCTGTTATTCCTGAGAGTGAAGATGAGGGAGTCTTCGTCCCATAAAGGTCCCTATAAAAGGCCTCAAAAACATCGGCGATATCTCTTGGATTCGTTTTAATAGATCCATCCCTTGCTCTTATGGTGGGGATCAATCTAGAACTCTCTACCTCCTTAAGCCTAAGGGCCAATAATCTACCAGGTTTTTCCCCCTGATCAAGGTATTTCGATTTGGACTTCATAATGGTATATTCTGTTTTTTCCCTAATCAAGTCCTCATATTCGTCTTTAAGTTTATACAGATTCTCTAAACGGTTTGGGAATTCAAAGCAGAGATTCTCTTCAGCCAACTTAATTTGATTGGCTAAGGAATTAATTTTCCACTCTCAACCTTTTCCGTCTGGGTGACTCTTTGTGAATTCACCCCTGAGAAAACATTTCAGTGAGCACCACACTAAATCGTATCTGGACACAGAGCTTTGATTAATTTCTAGGAAGGATAGAATCAGAGATTTAAAAGTGGTATAAGCTGTTCATCTTTTAGAATCTGATTATTGAGCTTCCATGAGGTATCTTGTTGTCCGGGACCAGGTGCAAGCAATCCATGTCATAGCGTGATCAGAGATAACAATGGGCTCAATACCAGTAGAGGAAATGTTAGCTAAAAGATTGGTGCTCACTAAGATGTAATCTATCCTTGACCAGGAGTTATGGGTTGAGAGTAGAAGGTGTAACTCCTAGTAGAGGGTTCAAAAGTCTCCAGGGATCGCCCAAACCCAACAAAGAGCATAACTGTTCAGCGCTGGCAGGCTGACGGGTTTTCATGGCTTTTAAAGGTCCTATCTAATAGCCAGCATAAAAGTAAATGTTCCAGTCCCTCCCAGAATAAAGTTTGTTGGTAAGAAAACACTCAGTTTGTCTGCTAAACACATCAGAAAATCGAGTCACCCCCGACAGGGCCATATATAGATCCTAAAACAACATCAGTATTATAGAGCGTTCCTTGCACAAACACATATCTGCCGTCTGTATCCTGAATGCATTTCTTCAATATGAAAGGTACACTATGTCTGATCATAATAGCAACCCCTTTGCTACCGGTAGCCCGACCCGACACAAAAATCTGGGAAAAACCTTTAGACCGTAACAGCTTGGTTTCTGTGACAGTAACATGAGTTTCCTGTAGGAGAAGGATATCCACCCCTACTAAGGAACAATTTAAAAGAATTTGGCCCCTTTTAGATGTCTCCCTCATACCCCTGACGTTCCAAGTAGCGATTTTAATGTGGTTTAACGCCATTAATGGCGGTAAGCGAAATACTCATGCTCAAGAAAAAAACCCTGGCACGGTCTAATAGGTTGATTGGTGGTGACATCTTCCACCCCCCAAGAGAACATCCTTGACCCCCCATACATTCCCTCTCTGAAGTGGATAGGCAGTTTTTGAAAGAAATGAAGTATACATTGGTGAAATTAAGCAGCACATAAGGAGGGCCATCAGCCAAAAGACAGTCAAAATGAAGAGAACAGAGTCTACCCACCCAGTCCCTATCCCACCCATGCCCCCCATCCCACCAAACCCAAAAACTATATACAAACAACCTACCGACAAACAAGACCAAAGAACCAAACATTTAAACCATCGCTTCAGGTTCTCCCCTCCCAGGTACCATGGTAAGACCTTTAACAGTTTAGAAACATAATCGTGATCCGATTTAAGGAACCCATCACAAGTACTACTGAGCCCTTTACTGGAACAGATATACCTTATAACATGGATTAACCACGGTACCCAAATACTCCAATTACAGTCGTGAGGCAGATCCGAAGTTTAACTCCCTCCCTGGCCCCACCCCACCTACAATTACCTGAACAGCCCGGCTTTAAAGCCTACAGTAATAGTCCTAACAACATTTAACAACTCGCTTAACAAGATTAAATAGCCCCACCACAGATCCGACCGTTTGCCCATAACATCTAGCAATAATACAAATACAAATAAAAGTAGGGTCAGTACCTGAGGAAGGCATTAAATGAAGACTGACTATCCAGAGCGGGTCTTAAGCAGGGCATGGCGCCTTCACCGAGAATCCACAGTAGAGGAAGCGCAGGTCGGAAACAGCAGGGACGGACCAAAACGGTCCGACTGTTAAAGAGTCCCACCAGAAACCTATACCATCCCTCACGTTCCCGCCCAATGGACTAAACGAGCAGGCATGGAGCTACTAAACCTCAGGCCTAGCAGGCTTCGTGGCCTACCCCAGCCTCCTCATAACAACTACCCAGAGCCAGTCTACCTCCATCAAGGCCCAGGTAAGCCCTTACTAGAAACTACCGCATTTTAATTAAAGAAGGTAGTAAAAGGATGTATTTAAGTCCGGATCAAGCTTGGATTTTACAGAGTAGCACACCGGGCAACAAAAGGTCCGTTAAAGCACATCAGTCCCTTTTGAACAGATCTGGGAGCTTCTTAGATAAATCAGCTAGAGCTTAGTCGGGTCCTCTAAGCTTGCCAATTGCCATCCAGAGACCAGGAGTTTTGCAGGGTAGATCATCTTAAATCTCTTGTCAGCTGCAATTAACTTCTTGACGATTGGATGGTATGCTGCTCTCTTTGTCTGACCTCATACAGGAGATCCTAGGTGATCCTCAGTTTAACATGGTTCCACTGCACCGATTCAGTTCATTAACTGTAGTTAGTACATGTGCGTTCAATGTAACTTAGGAACTTGATAATGATTGGTCTGGGGGGAGAGCTCGATGGGGGTTTGGGCCTCAGTGATCTGTGTGCCCTCTCAATATGATACTGCTGGTTTATGTGTGAGGGGCCAACTGCTTTATTAAGAAATTGCTGGACAAATCTTATGGTGTCACCCCCTTCTTCGGATTCAGGTAGCCCCAAGATGAGGACGTTATTCCTCCTGCTCCTTCCTTCCAGATCTTCGGTCTTGGCCTGTAGTTTCTGTATTTGCTGTTTTAATTTGATAATTTCTGGATCTGTTTTGTTTCTCCAGCGTTCCAGCGAGGTAGACTTTATTTCTAGGTCCCCCACTTTCCTTGATAAGTCCGTGAAATCGCTTCTGATGGACTTAATTTCCTTGATATCTCCTGAAGTGTTTCTCTGAAGGGTATCATTTCTTGGAGGAGCGATCTTCCGTTAATAAAGTACTTGATGTGGCAGAAGCTGTTTGTTTAGTTGATTGCCCCAAGTTAGCACTTCTAGCCTTTTTGATGCTTTCTCAGGCATTGTTGGAGGGGTGTGTTTCACACCAGCTGTCTTCATTTCAGACTCCATCGCTACAGATCGCTGTAAAATCTTTAAAGCGCCCCAAAACTCAACACAAAGAGGCTGGAGATGATCAGGAAACCCTTAGGGGCGCAATGCAGTAAAATAATAGTGATATTTCAGTAAAAGTAGCAAATTTAACAGGTGGAGGGTGGGAGCTCAGGAGAAAGCTGCCTTCAGTCACACTGCATCACGTGACTCCATCCTTGCCCTCTTTCACTACCCTTGATAGGATAATTATTGATACCTCTACATCTTTCAGATATCTGGGAGTCTGGCTGGATCAGCATCTCACCTTTTCAGACCATATTGAAGCCTTAATGAAAAAACTATGCCCTAAACTTGGTGACCTACATAGAAATGGTGCCTGCCTCCAGCTCCCGGCTAGGTGAGAAATGGTCCAAAAGATGATTCTCCCGATTGTTGATTACTGTGATGTTGTCTATTGCTCTGCTCCCGCCACCTCCTTAGCTAGACTTGATACCCTTTTCAACTCATTCTGCCACTTTGCCCTGGATGGGCCTCCATTAACTCATTACTGTCACCTTTACCAAGCCTTGGCTTTCCCATCTCTAGACAACAGGCACCTGCATTACAGTGCAAAATTTGTCTCTTCCTACTGGCTGGGTACACTCCTCCCCTATCTTACCTCCTCCTCCTCCCTTTCCCTCCACCCCTCCCTCCCTCCCACCTTCTCAGATCTGATGACCACAGAACCCTGGAAGTACCCCAGAGGTCCACCTCTATGGGCCAGTCTGCTTTCTCCTACCATCTCCCAAAATTGTGGAACTCACTTCCATCTCAAATCTCATTTTCTTCCTCGACCGGCTCACTAACTATGGCACTCCACAACTTCCTTACTGTTAATTGTGCCTGCACCTAACTCCCTCCCCCCATCTGGCCTTGTGCTTTACTGCTGCCATTAGACTAGGTGTTACCTACATGCAAGCCCTTATAACTATGCACTTAAAGTTGTTCTCTGCTTTATTGTTGATGCATCTGTAACTGGTGAAATGTTTGTGCTCCTTCTGGGAGCTCCTACTAGCTAACTCTGTTATACTGCAATCAACCTGCATGTTTTTAGCCATTAAATCTCCTGATGTATTTGCCATTTGGTAGTCATTGCACCATATCGCCATAGAGATCACTATTCTCATGGTCACTGCCCTCCTACACTTTATGCAAACTTGCTGCAATTTCTACCTGTTGTTTGTATTCCATAAAGTCCCACTTTTGTTGTTGCACATGCAGCTACTGCCTGCTTTTTGGAATGTATCTCCTTGTATGCAATCAGTGCTATTTGAAACTCTGCACACTTTATGTTAATCAGGTGTTTGCAGCAAAAATTGAAACTGTCTACTATGTATTCATTCTGTTACTCTACTGCTGTGTGTGCATTGTTGTAAAATATTTTTACTATGTAACTCCATCTCCCCTCTCTCCCAGGTCACACCAGGAGATGAGCAACTTGTTGTTCAGTGTGCCTTACGTGGTGAAACATTTCAATAAATAAATAAAATTACAGCTAGGTGCGAGGGAGTTCTTTTTTTTATTGTTTACATTCAGTGACATGGGGCTACTATGGGCGTTACACTGTTCGAGTAGACTGTCAATGTTAATCCATTTATTAAGGCAGCATGGGCAGAGTGACGTATTGCCATGATGTAGGGGAGAAAAATGACTGTGGTAGCACATGACAGAAATGTGAGGTAGTTGTCCTATGCTTGGTGTTTTGACTGGTGCTGAGACACAGATCTCTGCCTCTTGCTTAAAGCAGAAGTCCTACATAAAATTGTCAGTACCACATAGATGTCTTACTTGTGATCTGTTGAGCACGTAGCTGTTTAAAATTCTGTTGTGCAGTGCAGTGTTTGAGCCCAGTTTCTTTTTTGTTTTTGTTTACTTTTGTACACCTGTCATGTTGTCCCCCCCAGACCTTGTTCCACCTACTACACATACACACACACACACACACACACACGGACATTCTGCTTTGTTTACAATTGGTTACACTTTGTGTGTGTGTGTGTGTGTGTGTGTGTGTGTGTGTGTGTGGTGCATGCTTCCTTCTGTGCTGCCCTGTCATTTCCTTTGAATGTATGCTAAAATCATTGGTGAATGGGTTCATTAACAAAGGAATGTGAAAGGGGGATTGCTCCAGTTCTCCCATGTCATAGTCATTCTCTCTCTTGATATTTCCAGTCAACAATTATGGTTTAAGGAGCATTCGAAACGTAAAAAATACACTTTGCAAAAATAAAGGCTATAAGCACTGTGTGAGTGGTGTGACAGGACTGTTTTACGCCTTTGAAAACAACCTCAAATTCAAATAGGAAGCACTGAAAACATTATAGACAAGACACAGAGAACATTGAAAACCTTATGCTTTCAGAGTTTCTTAGTGATACCCAAGAATGAGAGGGGGTTGTATTACAAATGCCTCATTTGCATATACAGTGAGATTCGCGAAATAGTAAATGAACTTGGTTTACTGCCTCAGGATCTTGCTAAGTGTTACAACAGAAAAACTGTTGATCTCTTATTGACATACTTGAATTAACTTATGCAATATATGAAAAATATGTCAGAAATACCAAGTTCATAAATAAACAGGAGTCTTCTATTCAAAACATCTGCTGCTAGCTGCAGATATAGGAAACTGAAATACCAGGCTAAACATTAGTTTTATACATGCACTGTGTGTGTGTGTGTGTGTGTGTGTGTGTGTGTAGACACACAACCATAAGAGGACTTACAATTATGCTGAATGTGTGCAATTTAATGGGTGGTGATAAAAAGTATTTTTTATGGAAAGTGTGGTACATTGCTTGAACATTTGGTCAGACTTTGTTGGTGGGGTCTAACAGTATCATACTGCAACCTATAACATGTCAGGAAAAAATGTTTTATATGAAATGAGTATGTAGGGGAATACCAGTTAGATATTGTTGTGAGGTACTGTGTTAGAGCATAAACTAATTTATGGGATCTAAATGTTCAAAGCTGGGAGTTCTAGTCTAGGTTATTTTGCCATGTGGATGTGACAAAAGTGGCTCATTGTCAGAGACCCTATGTTCAAGTGTATTCTTCATCACATTTGCAATGCTGTGCACCACTGCTTCCCTGCATAATGCTTGCAACATCAGGTAACACATGAGCTAGAAGCATTGCAGAGCTGTACTCTCACCATGGGCTCTTTTGTACAAAGGTGGAAGCAGGGAGGAGGCTGGCAGCAGGCAGTAAGCAGACAACTACAGGCCATCAACCTGAATTTGGTGGAGGTGAAAGTAATGGAGACACTGTTGAAGGAAAGCATTGTGGAATATTTTGAATCCTGTGGCTTACAGTATCTGTGGCTGCATGGGTTCACTTGGGGATGGGGGACTGATATCAAAGTAATCTTTTAGTTTTCTTTGAGGGGGTGATGAGGGATATTAATCAGGATGGAGTGATGGATGTGGCTTACCTGGATTTCTGTAAGGTCAGCAATATCTTTCCACATAGCAGAATAGTAAAGAAGCTGGGCAGCCTGGGAGTGTGTACTAAAATGTTAAACTGGGCAGAGAATTTGTTGGGGAGTTGGCATCAGTAGGTGGTTGGAAACAGCATTCACCTGGTGTTGGAGAAGTGACCAGTGGTGCGTCACAGGGATTAGTACTTTGGCCTGTACTCTTTATTGACATCACTGGTGATAATAAAGAGGGGTTAGAAGGTAAGATATGCTTTTTTATGGTTGAGACAAAGATCTACCACAGGGTAGACACTACTGGGGGGGGGGCTAAATGGAACAATGAAGACAGAACTACTTAAGCTTGAGGAGTGGTCCAGTGAGTGTCATTAAATAGAGAACACTGGATTGGCAACTATGCACCACCAGTGTGTTCTGCCATAGATGGGTTCTGATTCTCTCTAACCTCGAAAGTGAAGCTTGAGATGTCAGTGGGAATCAGTACCCCGAGTTTGCAGAACACACTGGTTGTGCATAAAGTTTCTCATCCTGTATTTTATTTTATGTATATAGTACTGTGTTAAATGTGCATGTGGCAGTTATGTTGCTTTCAGAATGAAATTGAGGTGTGCAGTCTCTTTAGCTTTCAGAATGATGTTGTAACACAAAAGGGTTCAATCACATTCCATGACCTTTGAACTGTGGTACAACAGCATATTAAAAGGCATGGAATTCTACACAGAACAGCACTTTACAATACACCATATACTCATTGTGAAAAAATGAGAAATCAAGTACTTAGTTCATAGAAACCAAGGGGTGGAGAACATGAAGGGGGTACTGCAACGGTGAGCATGAAAGAGAGAAGAAAACTGGGGACTATCATTTCTGATAACCTAAAAGAATCCAAGCAGTGTGACAAAGCAAATGGGAGCGCCAGTGGGATGTTGCTCTGCATAGGTATCACCAGCAAGAAGTATGAGGTGTTTATACCACTTTAAAATTAAATAATTGATAAATCCTCATCTAGTGTACTATGTCCAGTTCTGGAGACCATATCTCCACATGGACATGCACAGGTTACAGGTGGTCTAGAGGAGGGCAACTAAAATGGTGCAGTGGTATGCTGTCACCACTAAACTTGCCCTGCATGAGAATGCCTATAGGGCATGCTAGTGGTATGGGCATGCCAAGGTTTTACATACTTGGGTATAAACATTACCACACTGTGGAGGAACATGATTGAGGAAAACTGCACACCCATCACTGCCTCCATCAGAAGTGGAAACACAAAGACAGACTAAGCTACACCTATCCCTGAAAGGCAGGGTAGAAGCTGTATGCATGTTCATGCTGCCTAAGATAGCATAACTCATGTGCAACCTACCAAATCCCTAAGCAACCAAACACATTTCTGAAAATCAACAAGGAGATAGCAGGGTTCATCTGGCAAGGCAAAGCCCCAAGATTTGGAAAAACTAGATTATGGGCACACTGGGCTGGGGGGAATGGGTCTTCCCCAGCTGTTGGAATACTTACTAGGATATAGGGCTGCACAAGCAATCAGATGGTTTCTCCTTTAAACCCCAAATACCCTTGTATGGGTGAATCTGGAAATGGACCTATCAGAATCCAAATGGCTGGGGAACCTGCTGAGCAAAGGGGGGCACTCAAAGGGACACCTTCCTCCTGTTATCCGTGAGACAAGAGAAGCCTGGCACAAGTGCAGACATCTCACTCCATATCCAGACCCCTTATGGACCCCATCTGCACAGTACAGCCCCTTGTGGGGCAACCCAGTCATGCTAGTGGGAGAACAAACCATCAACTGGCACTCTTGACAGCAGGTGGGCATCTGTACAATAGCAGATCTTTATGCACTGGACTCTGAAGCCATGATGTCCTTTCTGCAGATGCAGGCACAGTATCTACTACCCAGAACAGACTTCTGGAGATTTCTCCAGATCCGGGATGCATCCAAGACCCTCAGAGCCACAGCACCTATGGGAGATGGGTGGAAATAGCTGACCACCATGCATAAACAAGGCAAAGTAAAGGGCACTGCAAGAAAGATGTATGGTATGCTTAGGTAATCCCTACCCAATACCATGATTAAGTGTAAGGTGCAATGGGAGCAGGAACTACAAATAAAGATAACAGACACAGAAGGGTGGCAATACCTCAAAGATGCCTATCTGGTCTACAGGGACTCTAGAAGCCAGCTTATACACCTTAAGGTACTGCTAAGATGGTACCGTACCCTGGACACACTCCAAAAGATGGGACTAATCTTCCATTCCATATGCTGGAGGTGCCAGGTCCCACAGGCCAATCTGCTGCACATACTATGGCAGTGTACCATACTGGTGCCCTTCTGGACAGGAGTAATTCAGGACTGCTCTAAGATCCTGCAAACACAAGTTCCTGCTTCCCCAACCCTTAGCCTCTTGGGCAATACCTCGAAGGTGTCAAACTGTTCCAACCAATCCAAAAAATTGCTCCTTGTGGTACTACTTGAAACCAAAAGGGGTATCCTAATGAGGTGGTGCCAGAATCTACCTCCCTCTCTTCTAACATGGCATATGACTGGCTAAGTTAGCACTTTTTGAACAGTTGACATACACCACTGCCAACCACACACAGGTTTACAACAAGAAATGGGGCCTTTATCTCAGATCACACCTATGCTCTACAACCACCCCACCACCTAGCAACCCACCCTTCTGACCCAGACACCACTCTTACTCCACATTAAGCTTCCACCTGAACTGGTTCACTTCAGTCCTTATAGGCTGAAAGGTCCCAGAAATGGGTCACTCTTAATAATACAGGTTCAGGCCCCCCCCCCCGGACGGGTCAGCAATGGCTGGTAATATTCAGGATTTTGCTCAGTTCCCTTCTGTAAAGGTTCAACAAGATGAGCCCACACCACTTCCAGGCTGATGCATACCCAAGCTGCATACTCCTTTATCAACTCAAGGCTAGAGGGCATTGTTCTCCATGCAATTGTTCCTACTTATTGTGGTTAATATAGAAAGGGACTAATCATCCTAATGTAGAGTTCTACTTAGTGTTAAAATCCTGCACTGTATGCCTATATTTGCAAACAGTGCATACTATAAGCAAAAGTTAAGTATACAGCTGTTACCTACCACATTTGATGTCAAGTCATCTCTGCTTCATTTATGTTCCATTGTTGAAAAATCATTATAAAATCTTTTATGATTAAAAAAATGGTGCAGTGACTGTAGCACAAAGAATAATTGATGGGGAAGTGTGCATTACGAGAATTTAATGGTCATCCAAGGTGTGGATGCTACACATAAACCCGAGTGAAGCCTGAAGGAGGGTTATTAAACATCCCATCAGGCGACCATTGCATTCCCGAAATAGGACGCATTGAGTAGGACAGTTCCAAGATCTTTTATTTTGTAAAATTGCTGATCAGCAATTTTTTTGTCAAAGTGCATTTGGTATTGCTGTGTCTCACTCGTGTCGGTCACACGCACATACACACACACACACACACACACACATATTCTATCTTTGTCTCCTTAGTTTGTTTTTTTGTGTGTTGTAAAGCTTTTTTATTTAATCTGGCATTTAATTTTTCACTTGCAGACTTGCAGAGCTAGGCATTTGGATCACATTCGTGATCGGGCTTACCTCAGGCACTTTGGCCTCAGAGCCATGCCCAGTTCCCGCTGGTAGTTTTTGTCCACTGTGGGTTCCGAATGACAGGATCAACCAGATAGATTTTTTTTGTTCATAGATGATGCACTGGTTGATAAATAGAAACCGATGATTACTCTCAGTCTGGTGGCTCCTTGGTATGTGGGATAAGGAGCCAACATATTTCTGAAACTGTTTACCCCACCCAGTAGTAGAGCACCAGCCAATCAAGGATTGGCTGTTTTTTGAGTGACTCAGTGCATACTCGCCATTATAACCTGTGGGTTATAATGGCTAATTATAATTCAGTCAGCCTATGTTAAACAATTACTTACCAGTTATTATGAAATAATTATGACCAGAGACTAAAGTATCTAATTATAAACACTGTGGAGGTAACTAGGTGTACCCCCCCCACTACTTTACACAGTTAGCTACCCCCCTTGGGTACCCTTGACTGGGCACACCAACCACTTCATAAATGGTACTATCCCTAGCTTTGGGAATGTAATCCAGGCTCATTACTTCTAGAGGTCAAAAAGGGGGTGGGGTGTACTAAAGCATTAAAACTTTACTATCTGTCCATGACCTATTAAGGTATCTACAAAACCCGGGTCCTGAGGAAAGAACATTTTGCATAGGGCTATGCTAGCCATCTAATCTTTTATCTGCTGGAGGGGTACCCAGTAATTCCACACAGAAAGTAAGAAAGGTAAATGTCCAAACCAAGTTGGGGTTCTAGATTGTGACTTTATTCCAAAAGACATTACGCTAAAGCAAGGGTGGACCCCCAAGGTTTACACATTGTGGCACAAGGGATTTGCAGAAACAACAGAACACTGTATCTGACAGAAACTCTATGTATCCCATATTTCATAGGACTTTGAATTCTTTCCAGTGGCAATTGGCCACAACTGAGCACATATTTCTTCTAGCGGCACTGGCCACAACTGAACACACACATTCCCATATGCCATAGGATTGTAGACTTCTTTACGTGGCAACTGACCACAACAGAGCACACTGGGGCTCATAACTAGCAGGACCCGCATTAGGGGGTAAACTTTCTCTTCAGACATTGGCCACCATGTCCTGAATAACCATACCCCCTTACAGAACTTGTAGTGTTGAACTGGTCACTCCAGATAGGGAACTGCCCACCTCTTGCTTCCATATTCATACCCAGCCATTCTTTTAGGGTTGCACCTTAAAACTTCCTTCAAAACTTAGAATAAATGCATCTTTTGAATAAACTTTTGCATCCAGCATTTAAGAAAGAACACTACTCTGGGAGTGTAAAAGTAAAGTCCTGCACAATGTGAACAGTCTGTCTCTGGACCCCACTATTGTGAGATGACTTTAAAACTGAGAAAAAATCTCCTTTAGAACCGAAACAGGTGCACCTTTCCCTCTCTCAGAGAAACAACACAGAACCAGGCACTGGCTCCAGGAAGCACAAAAGTCAGATTTTCTCACAGTTAGAACATGTAGAGGTAGCTTCAAATTGTCCCAGATCAAAGAGAGGATTACCCCTTGGAGTCATCTTCCAACAGTTCCTTCCATCTCTCTGGGGATGGAAATATCAGGAGATCCTGCTGAAGACAACGGTTTCCACCATTTCTCTGGCAGGCTGGAGTCTCTCAGGACTAGCGTGTGAAAAAATGAGCTCTCCTCACAAAGCCCACTGCAGCTCCACTCCTCACACTTCTACTGTTACTACCAACTCAGACTGATCCCAGGATTCTAAAACTCCCCACTCACAGCCAGCTGCAGTGGCTTATGTTGCTGCAAGAGTTCTAAATGACCTCATCTCTCTCATCTTAACTGAAGCTAAGTAAACAAGAAAGGGATTAGGTAAAAACCCATTTAACTAATTATTCACCAGCTCCCTTCCCTGCCTAGCACTGACATTGATGGGATTCTAGTAACCCCAGGGACTGAGTGGTTACCCTCACCCCTGGCCTGGTAAATGACTGTCCGCAGTCATTTCTCCACCTGGCACCAGGCTATCCTACTCTCTGTGTTACCTATGGGGAGGGGTGATCAGGCCCTCCCCTACCATGTGCCAGGCACAGGCAGGCAGCACTAAAGGAACAGAGGCCAGCTGATGAAACTTCAGTCCCTATCCTACGATCTGTCTCTGGATACTCCAGTGGCTCCAAGAAAATTGCTTGAAGCATGCCCTAATAGACAGAATTCATTACCCCAATCATGAGTCAGGATCACCAACCTGCCTATACCCCTAGCCTTCTAGGTTTCCCACTGGGGAACCTACCCCCAAACTTCCCAGGGTACCTGCAAATAAAACACGGACATGCACAATACAATGCATTACATTTCCCACAAAATTTCCCCACAATTTCACGCCTGTGAAGAAAAACATGTTAACACCATGTTAACCACATACATTTCTAAAAACTCTAAGAAAAGGGGAACTTGGCTGAGCTCCAACCTCTTCTTCTTCTTTCCTTCTTTCCTTCCTTCCTTCCTTCCTTCCTTCCTTAATTCCTTCCTTCCTTCCTTCCTCAGGAGCACCTGTAAAAAAAAAAATACAAAACACATTCGCATACCACACAGTGCCTAAACCTCCATCTGAACACTAAAGAACCCCAAAAATATGTTTCTATAAAACTACAAAGCTAAATAATTGGAAAGAAGACATATACAACACATTCACAGTTGGAAGGCTCTAAAGAGTTCAAAACTAAGGACACAGTACTGTTGCCCATAAGCATAGTCCATTAAAGAGTGTCTCTCATAGGTCAAAACTTGCAGAAGAACAGTCCTCGGACAGGACAGGGTCTGTAGAGCACTGCAATCCATGGTGAGAGTCTTTGATGACAGTAATTACAATTTTGTGGACAGTCTTCAATGTAGGAAAGTTGTGCAAAGTCAGCAAAGTAAACAGAAAATTTTGCCTTATCACCTTACTTCTATGAGCTGTAGACTCTCTCCCTTCAGACCAGGTCACATCTTCGAGTACTGCTGGGTTGATGTCCTCCAGAAAACAAATTATGAAACAGGAAAACTGCTGGCTTGATGTCATCTGCGAACCAAATGATG
This sequence comes from Neoceratodus forsteri, assembly GCA_016271365.2. NCBI lineage: Eukaryota > Metazoa > Chordata > Ceratodontiformes > Ceratodontidae > Neoceratodus > Neoceratodus forsteri. Next base: position 1,747,859,932 of record CM057449.1, read on the forward strand.
GAACAGGAAAACAGCTGGATTGATGTCATCTGGAAAAACCAGGTGATGAACCAGGAAAAGAGTTGGGTCGATATCATCTGGAAGGCCAGACGATGGAACAGGAAAACTGCTGAGCTTACAAATCTGGATCACCTGAAGAATCCTGGAATACCAGAGGAGCTGCATCTTTCTCCTGTTTGTGTTCCATAAATATATCCACACCACACTCATGTGATCAAAACATAATATTTAAGAGGCATTCCTGGCACAGTTAAGAGCAGAATGCAGCTAAGTGGGTCCCAATAAGCAAGCTGCATGTCTTGTTAGGTCCCCACAACCTAAATGATATGTTTTTTTAATTTCAAATTTATTGGCAAAACAGAAAATGAGATGGCGGCCAAAGGAAAAAAGATTTCCGTGAACAAGGAATTCCTTTTTCGTTTCATACAGCTATTTTGAGGTGCTTACAGAGCATGCTCAGAACCAATTTCCAAATATTTTAAAATTAAATAACTTTGAAACACATTAATATTTTTTCACCAAACCAGCAAAAGGCACATCTTTGGGTCAGCCCCTTTCTACCCTGACAATTCCAGATCAAAATTCCAAATTGTTTGGGTTTTAGCCTAATTCAAAAAAAATCCTATTCAAACCAATAGAAAAAAACTATGAAAAATCACTTTTTTTTCACTAGCCAGATCTCAGAAACCACACATCTGACCAGAACAAAACTTAACACATTCAGAGATCTACCACTGGAGAGACCGCACATGCAAAATTTCAAGCAAATCTGTTGAACAGTTGCAAATATATTAAAGTGAAAAATGTCAAGTTTACCATAAAAACCCCAGTACAACCCTAAATATAGTGGCGTGACCATGCCACTATAATGGTTTGCCTTTATTATGGATAGAAATCAGTAGATGCCAAAAAGTTGTGCATGTTCTAAAAGTTGTTATGCACATTCTAAGTTGTGCATGTTCTAAAAGTTGTTGTGCACATTCTAAAAGTTATTGTACATGTTCTACAATGAATATTCATTAAGGACCATGAGATTCACCACCTGATTGGACAAACATGGAGGCACAGCTTACCAGCCAATTCACAGAGATGATTTGGACATGGACTGCCGTAGTCATCTCTGTGTTTTCAATCTGTTCTAATTTGACAGATTTTTTTTAAATCAACTGCCGACCGCAAATATTTCAAGGGTCAGCAATGGAATGGGACTGCACTGACGGAGTTCACAGCTGAGTGAGCTGACAACAGAAAGTGGAGTGCAAAGACATAGTATGAAACAAAAACCAAAAATAACTCTACAGGCTTTCTTTTTTAAAATCATATACTATAACAAATAAAGTATAGGTGAGCATACACAACTTGCCTTGGATTTCCATCTCAGGGCTGACATACAAGCATATGGACATTGTGGGGCTTCACTCTCGGGGGTCTATACACTGCTATCTCAACCCCTTGATGGAAACACAGGCATGTTGTGTATGCTCGCACATACTTTATTCCTTATATGTTGTCCTGTATTTAAGGCCTATTTTATATTTTTGTGTTCTGAATTATCATCTGCTTTAATATGCAGCACACAGAATTCACTGTGTTAAATGTAATTTCTGTGTGTCTGCCTCATACATTTCTCACGCCTTCACACTCCTCAATTTGAGAAAGTCCCATTTAGAACCCACACAGGTACAGATAAGGCCAGCAGCATGTTGCTTAGCTGCACTGTGACCACTGTGGCAGATTACGGCTTGCCATGTAGTCTGTGCCACGACCCACTCATTGTCCACATGGCACAAAACAGCACACCACTGGCCTTAACTGTACAACTGTTTGTGGGTGCAGAACTGAATAAAATAGAGGGAAGAATTCCTCTACCTTGAGAGAAGGCTTAAAGGGACAGTAAACATTGCTGGGATTGCTCAAACTGTGAAAGCCCATGAAAAGTTATTCTGAATGAGGTATTTGGCTTCCTTGTAGGTGTCAAAGGTCCCAAGATATGAATATTTAAATCATCTGTAAATCAAAACAAGGCAGCAGCCATTTCATGCAATCTTACAACAGAAAGTGATGTCACTGAGGGGCAAGCTGTAATTAACAACATAGAGCTTGTCCCTCAGTGACATCACTTCCAGTTTTAAAGACTACATGAAATTGCTGTTGCTATGATTTAATTTACACATTACTTGGTCATACATATCTCAAGACTCCTGCCCCTACAGGTAAACCCAATGCCATATTTGAAATATCTTTTCATGGGCTTTCACAATTTGAGTGACCCCTGCAATGTTTAGTTTCCCTTTAAATTCTAATTCAGTGTGCAGTGTCTTTCCGCTCCCAGATGTCTTCCAAGAACTGCATAGGAACTCCTTAATTTGCTATGGACTCATATCCTCAGCCACCTCAGTGGTCCAATGGGCCAGACTTCACTTGAGAGATATACAATGGTACCTCAAGGTTTGGCATCAAACAAATGCTCATCTTACTTAGTTTTTCCCAGTACAGGTAAAACTGGTAAACTCACTGGAGTGGTGTCAGGATACACAGCATGTATGGAGGGGTATTCCTTTCTGTAACCCCATGGGGCTACACTTTAAAGATTCCCTTGCACTTGCACATTGAAGGAAAAAAGTCACTACTGATGGAACCACCACATCAGCACTCAGGACCAGACTGTGACTTTCCTGATCATTGCCCCAACCAAACTGGACATGAAGACATACCCTCACCAAATTGATGTGGGGCTTTAAATATAGTTCACCTGCAGAGTGTCATGTAAATAAGTATATTTTTGGAGGATCACCTTCGGACTACAAATCAGCAGTAAGGTTCATCACCTCTGACCTGAGCTGGCATGGTGACAAGGTCAGAGGTTGACTGGGTGATGAAATGAGTTGGATTGCATGTGGAGAGAGCCTCTAGGGCTCCTGAACTCATAAAGGACTTAATTATTTCATGTGTCTTTGTACCAGCCAATCACCTGTTAAGTGACAGACCTTCAGGCCTGCTGCCTTGTGACTGACACTCATAAGGCAAATCTGGAGCTCCCACTCCCCAGTGAACAGCAGGGACTGTGTCAGATTAATTTCAGTGTGTGTGACTGTGTGTCTGTATGAGACCAAGAAGAAGAGTGGTGCCTGCGTGCTGTTGACAGAGACAGCTGCAGCTGTTGAATCACAGAGGCAGAAGGTGTGTCTGCTAGAGATGGAGAGAAGCATAATTCCTGCTGTAGTGAGAAAAAAGGGGGGAATAATGAAGCCGAAGGCTGTAGCAACTGAAAGAGACTTGTGATGTATCTGGATATCATGATAGAAATTGTCTAGCCAGTATCACAGCTGGTACTGGTTATCACTGTCTGCACCCATAGCACTGGATGATTGGACATGCTGGGTGAGTTGACTCAACTCAGAGATCCACAGTAGCAGCAGCCCTGTGAAGTGAAGATTCAGTTACCAACTGCTGAAGTCGAGAGAGGCCTAACATGCACAATCATAGGGACTGCCAGTGCACTCATTGACATTAAATGATGTCACTGACAGAAGAGACAAGGAGAAAGTGAATCAACCCATGGAAAGATTCTCAAAAAACTTGCCCATCACCCCTGCTCAGTGTGGGAAATCCTTTGTAAAAAATGGAAAAGAGAAGGACTCCTGAACTCCTGAAGTTGTTGCTACCAGCAGTAAACCATCAAGTGAGAAAAAAAAAAAACTGAGCACACAGACTATAGTGAACTGTTGGATGTTTATTTAAAAGTGCATGGTGTAGGGAATGCTGACCTGCTGCCCCTACGTATTGCCTCAGCTGGAGCCTTCCTCAGGGAGAGTCCCTGAGAAAGCCTGTAGCCAAGGCGATACATAGGGAGAGCTGGTCAACGCTCCCTGCACCATGCACTTTTAAATAAATATCCAACAGTTCACTATAGTTTGTATGCGCTGGATTTTTTGTTGTTGTTGTTATTTTACTTGACGGAGATCTTCTGGTCTCATAAACCATGAGTAAACTCAGGGTTTGCCCTACAAAAGCAATCTGTATCATTGTTAGGAAGCATTTAATGGACTAGACCAACTGGCCAAGAATTACAAATACCTCATTGAAGTTTACTGAGCATTTGGGTTTAGGGATTTACTTTACAAAGTGTTGCTCTTTGTTCAGGCACACTACCGCTGGTCATCAACGAGCAAATTCACTGGGACTGCAACATTTCCATAGCTGTGTACATGCTGAAGCACTGGAAACTCCTAGGTAGATATACAAGGGGTTTTCACTGGTACCGGTGGGGAGATGGTAGTTCCCTAAGTACCAATGGGCAGAAAACACAACTGTACTGTGAGTGTGTAGTTTGTAAGCGTGCTACTAGATGTGACTGAACCTGGGGGGTATTTAAAGCACAGCCAGGGGGAATGCACATGGGTGTGCAACAGAAGTGCAGCCCAGTATTGAAGTAGGCTGAACCTGGAGGGGCATGAAAGAACAAGTCGTACTGTGTAAACTGCCTTGTTGTTACTACCACCACCCCTTTCTCCTATTTAAGGCCTGGAGCAGTCCCTTAATAAAGCTGCTGTTCTTTTGTTTCAAATCCTTGTCTGGGTGCATGTTACATTTAAAATGATAAGTTGCATCCTTTGTGGAGAGTGTGATTAAACTATATTGGTTGACTAGTGGGGTGCCCTTGTGGGGAGGTGGTGAGGAAATGCATCCCGAGGGTTGGTACTATACTTGACACCAGTCCAACATTAACCTTTCTCTGGGCAGAAGCACTGTACAATTTATTCCAACTCTGCATATGAACATGCCAATCAAGAGTTAAAAGGACACAGAATGCTTGCCCTAGTCGAGCCTACTAGGTAGGTAACCACTGTAACACCCATAGTGACCCAGTGGTGTTGTAACCAGGGAGTGCCCCAGATACACATGTTACCTCCGCATGGCAGCAAGCTTACTTACATTTTCTTCAGTCACAGAACTCCTGGTGCTCACCACAGGTACCTCTCTACTAAGTTGGAGACAACACCTACAGAAGATAACAGCAACAAGGAGTGTCGAGTTCAACAGAAAAGTCTGCTGAAGTCAAGCATCACATACTAGTCCGTAAAGTTCTTTCCATGCTGGTACAGGACCAGGTAATGCAAACAAGGACAGATGATACCACAGCTGTGTTATATCAGCTAAAAAAAGGGGTGTGGCAGTTCCTCAAGGTCATGCTGGGAGGCCTTGAAACTTTGATACCTAGCTTATAGCCTAAATACAGTAATTCTGCTGTACATCTGGCAGGGCGAGGCAATATATTAGCAGGCTCATTGAGAAGGATGGATCTTGTGATCCATGAGTAGTTTCTGAAACAGGATAGTTAATTCTGTGTAGAGTAACTTATTATGGAAGTTCCAGATGAGCCTCTAGTAAGGCACATGTTGTTACAGGAAACTGACATGTGTTTTACACAACGAAATGCTGGGAAACCTCTTTTCAGTGATCTCCCAGTAGTTTGTTCTAACTTGTTACTGTGTCATAAAAGTCTGCAATTTCTGAGTTATAAGTCTACCTTGAGTGCACCATGTTGTTTTCATGGTTAACTAGAGCATGGTTCTTGTTTATGCAGCAGCACCAAGTGGATTTCCCAAGCATGTTCCTCATTTTGGCTTTTGATTATGGAATCCAAGCTTGAGTTTCAGGTACGGAAGAGGTCACTGAAGGAAACTGGAGAGTCCCCTTGTGTAGCTGAAGTATGGAAAACAGAAGCTAGTGGTCTGTCACGACTGTGAGAACTTCTCACAAAACCACATAAAATTTCCCATATTCCAGATCAGTGCTAAAGCATATTGTAACTCTGCTAATGGCTGTTTTCCAAAGCATTCAGAGAACTAGAGGCAGGTATTATTGACCTTCCTGTGCCATCTTTCTTGTGACATTATGGTATGTACACCATGGAGTGAAGTAGCATCGTTCACAAATGAATGGAAGTGGTCTGTCTGGGGCCCTCACAGGACACTGGATTGGGGTCTTGAGAATGGGTGTGTCTGGGTACTTAATACATTTAGACGTATGGTGCCTTTACCTGGGATAGTAATGGAAATACTTGATGGCTGTCATACAAGGCTATTACCCTCTTAGGAAATGATACAATATACTGCACCTACGCAGTCCCTCTTACAACAACTAACAATCCTAATCAGTAATACAAATTACAAAGAAATTCAGTGCATCAGAAGCAGATTTTTATTAAGGAGGAGGGGAAGACGCCAGCCCTTCAGTGCAGTGGTAGCGGTAGCTAGCCTGACGAAGACTCTTTGGGAGTCAAAGCACCAGGGCGAGTGGCCAATAGCCAACAGTGCTTTGCTTAAATCTTTGCACAAAATAAAGAGTATTAACTAACTCAGGCTACAGCCAGCAGTGTGAGCAGATGTGGGATTTGGAAGTGCCTGGAAGGTATTAAGAGTAAGGAATGACTGGAGAGAAGGAAGCATAAACACTGAAAACAAAGTGTGGTCAGAGCCGATAAGGCTACATGGGAGGAATTTGGGATAAAAATATTGAAAATTACCAAAGTTACAAGCCTGCATTATGAAAATGTAACCTAGGCTCGTATCACAACAATGAGGAGTAACTGAACTCAGTGAAAGTGATATTTTGAAAGTAGAACATCATAACATACACCATTTTGTTTTGTCCCCTTCTTCATGTTTACATCACTGTTTACTTTATTTTCAGTTGGGGTGGTTATTCCCATGTAATATGTTTGCCTGTTTCTTAGGTTGTTAATTTTTTAGAGCATTTCATAGCAATTTATACTATCCTTTGCAGGGTCTAATTATGGTTCGTAACCCAGTTTGAAGTTTGAGGTCTACATTTGGCATTCTTTTAACAACTCCACCATGTCAATATAAAATGGGTTCTCATTCTTTCTCTAATGCTGCTCCAGTTTTCTGGAATAATTTTCTCAGTAGTTTGCATACCATACTGTCACTGCAAGTGTTTAAGTCAAGGTTGAAAGAATATTTATTTTGTACTGATGTTTGCAAATGCTATCATTAATGTCATTCTGCTTAACATGTTCATTATTGTATCTTGTTTATTTTTTTTCATGTAATTGATGTCATTTGTTTTCATATGTCATGATGTGATATTGTATGTTTATTATGCACTTTCAGGTTGGGCTGAAAAGGGTTTTAACTACCCAGTGCTCTTACCCGCTTAACAAATTTAAAGACATAAATAATAAAATAGAGGGAAAGAGCAAAAGCAAGTAGATTCAGTCAAAGAGGAAAAAGGAGCACACTGGATAAAAGATTGAAATAAGAGAAAAACAGAATGGAGACAAATATCCAAAGGATTGGAAATAAGCATTCTGCTTCACTCGAGCAATCTTCATAATAACACCATGAAACAAAAGCATTGCAAATACCCCACAGAGAAGAAAACAAGACAATGAACTCAGACAGGGACACCTCAGGGTTCAACATACTGTAGAAACTGGAGTAATCTGAGGGTGTTAATAATGGATCTATGATGCCGGTTCGACAACACTTTTGTCGGCTGGCATCACAGCGATGGGATTTATGTTGACTGTAAGTTGCAGTAGACATAAATCCTGAATATCTCCCGGTCCTGTTTTATAATATGACCCCCGCACCCCCCGTACTAAAGATTCTCAACTCCAAGTTGGAGTTGATTCAGGGAGGAGGTGCAGGACTGGGAGACAGTGTGCCCCTGTTGCAGGCACACCAACACAGCAACCTCTTGGCAAACTGTCAATTTTGTTCACAACAACATAGGTCGCTGTGCTGGTGTCACTGTTGAGGGGGGACATACCATTTAGAATATATGTGTAGGGTTATACAAGTGAATACTTTAATGAAGAAAACATACAGTGTAATGCTACATTCATTGAAAAGCTCAGTCGGGCTGTCGGCTGTGAAGGTGAGTGGAGGGCTGTGCCAGTGGCCCACTTGGGGTATGGGGGGGGAGCATTGGAAGCACTATCTGATGACAGGGTGGGTGGTCCACTAGACACCAGGGAGTCGGGATTTTTTTTTTTTATTTTGATACATTGGGGTCAGGGATGGGGAAATGTATGTAAATCTTGGTGGGGGGTGGATTCTTTAAATTGGGCCAGTGATCAGCTGGGGGGGGTGGGAACACTAGACTCCAGAGGAGGAATTTTTATTTTTACTATACTCATCAGGAGGGAGGGAAAGCCAGAAAAGGCTATATTTTTTACACAATCCCTAATGCTGCAGGCTAAAGCTATACTGAAAATGGTGAAATTTAGCCTGCGAGCAGCAAATTTTGCATTTCACACCCGCAAAATATTTCACAAAATGCTCGAATTTCATGAAATATTTTGCATGGTGAAATGTGTTAATTTCACACAACACTAACACCAAGTCATACAACTGTGGAACAGCCTTTTTTGAGAAATATGTTCAACAGGGAATGGTGTACCGTGGTTCAATCCAGTTCATGAACTTAAGGAAACCTTTGGGGCAACAAAAGCAAAAGGGAGTTAGTCGGCCAACAGCTCTGCAATGGCTCTATTTAACAGCTGACATGTTGGATGCTTGTGAGTAAATTTCAATCTCCTTTCAACACTTTCTTTTATTGTTAGTTGAGATATTTTCAATTTTGGGGGCATATATTTTTCACATCTTTTTCATGTGGAGTACTGCTTTGGGATTTTCCAGTACTTGATTGTGTCAAAAACAATCTATGTTTGTTTGGGAAGACTGCAAGGACACATCAAGTGATTCAATGTCACTTTCTGCTACCAGTTCATTGTCTGTATGGTCACCGCCACCACCGCCACCACCGCCACCGCCACCACCACCACCACCTCCACCTCCACCACTGTCTATGCCAACCACACTGCCCCTTGCCCTGCCACACTCAACTGGGTGTTTTGCCTTTGCATGTTGCATCATTACTGATGTTCCAAAATTTGCTGGTTTGTCACCACAACTGATGCTGTTTTTGCACAGTCTGCATACAGCTCAAGAGTCATCTGCAGGATCAATATAAAATAAACTGCACACTAAAGATTTATCTTTTTTGGTTTGTGCCATGGTGTCTGGCACTGTTTGTTGTACAGTCAAGGGACCTGTAGGAAACCTTACACTGCCATTTCCTAGTTGAGATGAATTGTTCTCATTCGTACTCATCTTCTTAGTCTTACATTTAGCATATCATTTTTTTTCTGCACCTGCCTCTTATGCCTTACAGTGGCATCCTCTCCATCTCCTCATCAGAACTACTGACCTCATCGCTACAAGATTCAGAAGAACTGGAAGTGCCATCATCTTTATGTGGGACATAGCCTGGGCTATCCCAGTCCCAGTCCCCACTATCACCATCATCTCTATCAGCATTCGCTACCTCAGCATCTGAGCTTATATTTGAGGAGGATGCCTCCTTGCATGCTGCTTTAGCAGATGGAAGTATCCTAGCACATGTGACAAAATGTTCAGTACCTCGAGTAACTCCAGTCAGTTCTTTCCAAAACTCTACTATCGTTTCATTGCTAACATGCTTTTTTTGTTCAGGACATTTAGTGCCAGTCCTGGTCATGTTGTTGTTATTGTCACCATGTTCTTCATTAGTGGTATGATTCATATTGTCCATATCATTAACAGCTGCACATGCAGCAGCACTATGCTTCCTTTTAGTAGACTTAGACTGGGAAATACATGACATAGTAGATACAGCCATGAAAGGATATTATTTCACTAACTGATGCAGAGACAGATAGTGTTGCTGACTATGTCACAATAATAAATGAAAATGAGAGGGCTCAGGCCTCGGGGACACTTCACTAACAATATAATACAGCCGTAAAAGAATTTCACTAACTGCTGCAGAGACAGAAAGTGTAGCTGTCTATGTCACATTAATAAATGGCAGGGCTAGGGCCTTGGGGGGCACCTAACAAACAGTGTAATACAGGTGTAAATGAATTTCACTGCTGAAGAGATCGACAGTGTAGATGACTATGTCACAGTAATAAATGAAAATGACAGAGCTCGGGCCTCGGAGGCACCTAGCAAACAGTGTAATACAGCTATAAAAGGATTTAACTGCTGCAGAGACAGACATTGTAGTTGACTATGTCATAGTAATAAATTAAAATGACAGAGCTCGAGCCTCGGGAGCATCTAACAAACAGCATAAAACAACCAAAAAAGGATTTAAATGCTGCAGAGACAGATGGTGTAGCTGACCATATCACAGTAATAAATGACAAGGCTCAGGCCTCGGGGGCACCTCACAAACAGTGTAATACAGCCATAAAAGGATTTAACTGCTGCAAGACAGACAGTGTAGCTGACTATGTCACAGTAATAAATGACAGGGTTCGGGCCTTGGGGGCACCTAACAAACAGTGTAATACAGCCATAAAAGGATTTGACTGCTGCAGAAACAAACAGTGTAGCTGATTATGTCACAATAATAAATGACAGTGCTCAGGGGCACCTAACAAACAGTGTAATACTTTCAACTTTTAATTTCAAACCAGCTGCTCTGTGTTTTTGTCTATGTCTTTTCCCACACCTTGCACTTTTTCTGTTCCGTCCCCAGAATCACCTCCTTGACTGAGGCTGATCCCCCTTCCCCCTGGTTGAGATCATTTCAATGTCCCTCACTATTTCACCTTTTGCTCCTTTGTGGTGTAGGTTTTAATTTCTTTTGATTGATTTAACTTTTAAAGACAAGTCTTGACTTTAATACAGCTGCCACCATAATTTGACTGCAGAGCGAGTGCCCACAGAGCTGCTTTAGTCAGATTCTGCACCAAACAGGGTTGCAGCAAAAAAAGCACAGCCCTATAGATACCACTGACCAATCAGGTGTCAGCCTGGTGTCATGCGCTTCTATTCTGCTATAAGCTCCATGAAGGACCCCACAAGCTGCACCCTTAATGCCCATTTCCAGCCTGGAAGTTCTGCCTGCCCTAATTGCCCGTTACCCATCTCAAATTACCCAACCCAAGAATGACACTGTTATGTTGGGTAGGGTTGTACATTACCTGAACTACCCAACCTGGTGAAAAATAGGTGATACCCACAGTACCCAACCCAGTTACCTATCGGGTAGCCCATGCCTACCTTAAAGGTTCCCTTGCACATCAAAGAAAAAAAAACACTACTGATGGAGTCACCACATCAGCACCCAGGACTGGACTGGGACTTTCCTGATCACTGTCTCGACCAAATCAGACATGAAGTTGCATCCTTGTGTAACCTGGGTTCAGTGTAACTGCGGGCTACTATCCCTACATGTTAGGGTCCAATCAGGTTGAAGGACCTGGGCTTTGGCCTGATGGTGAAAGGGGGATTCGTTGCCAAATAGAAATAAATAGTAGCATGGTGCCTCAACCCAGAGTAAAATATAGTGGCCCAGATATTTGAAGGGTACAGCCCCCTGGGATGCTGTACCTACCCACCTCATCTTCCAGTCACTCCACACACAGAATACCATATACCAACTTAATACTCTATGTTACGTACAATTAATAGCTAAAACTAATACGGTGCTCATGGACAAAGTGATGCAGCAACAACAACAGATTTTTTTTGGGGGGGAAGGGAATGGGAAATGAAATGCAGAACATTGAATAATGATTGGCTAATTGGCAGCACAATAAATGTTAATAAAAGGATTTCAGTCCGAGAGGACTCAAGGGACTGGCACCAGTGCAAAGCTAGGAGTGTGAGCATCACTTCTCCATATAAACTATAAGAACCAGATCTTTTTGTTTAAAAGAGAAAAGAACTCACCAAGGCTGAGGTTTCTTAATGAAAAATGGCTATTCCTTTATCAACTTGGATCACCTGATGCGTTTCACCAATAAAGGCTTTTGTCAAAGGTACGATATTGGTGAAATGCATCAGGTGACCCAAGTTGATGATGCTGTGTGTTGGGAGTGGGTGTAGAGAACCAGGAAGTGAAGGATGTCATTATGCTGTGGCTGCATTCCTGTTTTAAAATGTTGGCTTTAATAAAGGAATTATCATTTTTCATCAAGGAACTTCAGCCTTGGTGAGTCCTTTACTCTTTTAAGCAAAATTAACTGGTTCTTACAGTTTATATGGAATAGTGAGGCTCACACTCCTAGCTTCGTACTGGTACCAGTCCCTTGAGTTCTCTCAGACTGAAATCCTTGTATGTTTCAAAATCAACCAAGGCATGGTTGCTCCTAGGTGCAGTCACACCAACCAAAAAAATAACTTTTGACAGTAAATATTAGCAACACTGTGCCCACCCTCACAACAACAGCATACAGTTAGCCCTCCTCCCCACTGATACCAGTGTTCTTGACGTTTACTGGATACTCAGACTGAGGTGCAGGCCTGAACGCTGATGCAGGTTGGCTGGCATTGGTGCACATAACTTTAACAATAAACATTTTGATTAACTGGATTGGTTCCCCAGCTCAAGGCAGGCCCTGTGCTTACTCACAGTTCTGAAGTTCACAGCACGGGGGCTGAGCAGAGTCAGCAGATGGCAGTTGTCTCTATTTTGGATAGGGCCTTGAATGGCAATGCTGATGGTTGTAGCGGCTGACCTTTGATGTCTGACAGCTTGTCCCCTTCAGGTGGTAGCAGGCTCTTGCAGCTTGTCACATTCAGGCTGTTCCTCTGTGAACACTGGATCAGGCCAGTTTCAGGGGCCAGGACCACACACACTCACCCCACACATCAAGGCTTCTAGTTTTCAGGGGTAAATGTTCAGTACTGCCTAGCAGTGACAATACTGGGTTGACTCCCCAGACCATCCTAGTTGGCATAGAGCTTCCTCCCAGATGCGGATTCAAGCATTCTCTTGCTTTCTTTGGGCAGCAGTCACAGCTTTGTGGCAGATTTAATACACTCTCTGGCAAAGAGTACATACAGCCTCTAGGCAGGATCCCACACTCTTGGCGATGATCTTTAAAACTTTCTGGCTCCCCAATCCCAGCCCCCGTACTGACTGAGGTCTATTCTCAGAATGCCAGATTATCTTCTTTCAACTAGAAACTGAGAGTACTGTCTCTCCCAGGAAATGGAAGACCAGAGCAGATTTCACTGCAGTTGCAATGGAAGCCATGGGCCAACTTCACCAAAGTCTCTCTCACTCACTCACAGCTCCCCTTGTACCTTAGGGAGTCTCAGCCATGATCTGCCATGAGCAGCTTTCTCTCCAACTGCCTCAGGGGAAAAAACATCACTCCAGAATGAACAGTTCAACTGTTCATCACATAAATTAATATGCATCAAGCTATCTTGTCAACAGATTGGTTGTAAAACAAGGTGCCAAGAAAATCATTCACACCCTTTACCCTGGAACCATAGTTGCAGTTCTTCATGCTCCTTAATCACTGATTGGGCAGTAAAGGGCCAGGGGTCCCAAAGATGGCAGCCACATAAACAGGTTTTAACAAGTTCAAACTCTGATTCTGCTGCATGCAAATTAAACTGTTTTACCACACAACTGACCCTTGGACAATAGCTGCAGCTGAGTACTGTTATCCAGTTGTGAAATGGCTCTGATAAAGTCCTAGTCTGCCTGTCACTAGCCCCATAACGCTAAGTCTCACTGCCGCAGGCCGAAACATTTACAAGGCAGTCTTTAATATCTAAAGCAACAGTACACATATTTACAGTTTGCCCACTCATGTACTTAACACACTTCTCTTTGTTTCACATTAGGTGTGTCCGAGCTCCTACATGTTTCAGATTCTCAGAAGTCAGAACACACTCAAGCATGCCCTGAAAGCCAACAGATGCAGAAATAGCAGGAGCTAGGCAGCATCCCTAGTGCAGACAGTGTGGTGCCCCCTAGGCAACAGAGCATTAATTATTTTCACAGCCCCTCCATGCAATAGAGCAGAGAGGAAGCTGCATCTCTGGGTACCATTGATCCAGGGCTGGCAGAACTAGACACCAGTATGCAAAACTAGTAAACCCTACTCTCGGGGGAGGGGGGGTTTACAGTCGCCAGAGTGGTTTGGGACTTTAAGTACAGTTCACCTGCAGAGTGTAATGTAAATAAGGATATTTGTGGAGGATCACCTTGGGACTACAAATCAGCAGTAAGTATCATCACCTCTGACCTGAGTTGGCATAGTAACAAGGTCAGAGGTTGACTGGGTGATAAAGTGAGTTGGATTGCATGTGGAGAGAGCCTCTAGGTCTCCTGGGGCTCCTGGACTAGTAAAGGACTTTATTTGTTCAAGTATCTTTGTACCAGTCAATCACTAGTTGAGTAATGAACCTTCAAGCCTGCTGCCTTTCGACTGACAACTCACACGACCATTCAGGAGCTGCCAATCCTCAGTGAACAGCAGAGGCTGTTTCAGATTCATTTCAGTCTGTGTGTGTGCCTGTGTGAGATGCAGAAGAAAACTGGTGCCTGTATGCTTTTGAGAGACAGCTGGAGCTGCTTAATCGTAGGACAGAATGTGTACTACAGTATATCTTCTAGAGATGGAGAGAAGCGGGAATCTTGCTGCTGTGAGAGAAAAGGAAGTAATGGCATACTGCGGGCCACATAAAAAATTAAGCTGAAGGCTGCAGCAATTGAGAGAGACTTTTTGCTGTGATGTAGCCCAAGATCATTATAGAAATCATCTAGCTGGTATCACAGCTGGTACTGGTTATCATTGTCCGCACCCATGGCACAGAATGAAAGGACATGCTGGATGAGGTGGCTCATTTCAGAGATCCACAGTATCAGCAGCCCTGTGAAGCAAAGATTCAGCTACCAACTGCTGAAGTCGAGATAGGCCAAACTTGCACGATACAGTGGCATCATTTCACCAGAAGCAAAGGAGTGTAAAATGTTCCCACCCTCCAACTTTTGTATATTATATCCTGTGGAAAGTGTGTTTTAGAGTATACCAAGGATTGCAAGGGACATCACATGGGTTGCAAAGGACATTACGGGGGTCTGAACTGCAACCTAGGCTACCGTTAAATGTCACCCCTGGCATCATAGGGACTGCCAGTGTACCCACTGGCATCAAACACTGTTTCAGACAGGAGAGACAAGGAGACAGTGAAACCAGACTGGGAAAATTTTTAATTTCCCTTATGTTTTAGCATGTTTGTCATTATTTTAACACAGTGGTGGCCAATTCACCCTTTATTGGTATCCATTTTGGTGCATCTCAAAAAGCTCCAAGATCCACAAACAGTAAAGTGAACAAAATACAATAATTATGCTCATCAGCTGTAAGGATCTTCACTGATTTGAAAATGCAACCTTTGCCTCAAGATCCACTAAAAATCTCTTGAGATCCACCAGTGGATCTAGATCCAAGTATTGGCCACCACTGTTTTATCAGGATCTGCAGACTCATTGAGCAGGATGGGTCATGTGATCCATGAGTAGTTTCTGAAACAGGGAGCAGACAATTCTATGTACAATAGCTGATTATGGAAGTTCCAGATGAACCTCAGGTTAGACAGATGTCCTTACAGGAAACTGACACTTGCTTTGCACATCAAAATGCTGGGAAACTTGTTTTCAGTATAGTAGGTTGCTTTGACCTGCAACTGTGTAATAAAAGTCTTCAATTTTTTAGTTATAATTAATCTACCTTGAGTGTACCATGTTCTGTTTTCATGGTTAAAACGAGCTTGGTTCTTGTTTATGCAGCAACATCAAGTGGATTTCCCAAGCATGTTCCTCATTTTGTTTCTTGATTATGGAATCCCAGCTTGAGTTTCAGGTAAGGAAGAGGTCACTGAAGGAAACTGGAACATCCCCTTGTGCAGCTGAAGTATGAAAAACAGAAGCTAGTGGTCTGTCATGACTCTGAGAATGTCTGTACAAAACCATGTAACAGTTCCCATTTCCCAGAAATGGGCTACAGCATATTGTAACTCTGCAAGTGACTGTGTTCTGAAGCATCCCCAGAACTAGAAGCAGGTAATATTGACCTTTCTGTGTCATATTTCTTGTGACATTATGGTGTGTACACCTAATGTGAAGTATCATTCACAAATGAATGAAAGTGGTCTGTCTGTTGCCCTCAAAGGACACATGAGTAGGATCTTGAGATGTAGTGTGTCTGGGTATCTAATATATTGTATTTAGACACATAGTGCCTTTACATGAAGTAGTAATGGGGATACCTGATAGGGATCAGTACAGTTTGCCAACATAACTATGCTCGACAGCTTTTTTCCCCGACATTGTTTCCCCGTTATGTCCGTTTGCCCAACAAATTAAATTCTGAATTACAACAAATTGACAATATGCAGTCCCGAACAACATAACACTGACAATTTAAATGCCTGGGGGGGAGGGGGCAACCGACTTCATTCATGTGTGGCGGGCATCTGTTAAGGGAAGAAAAAACATGTTGGCCTCTGCTCCAACCTGACTTCATTCATGTACTTTTGTACTGCCTTTAGAACATTTTGGCATCTGCTCCAACCTGACTACATTAAGCAACTTGTATACTGCACTTGAAACAAAACAAAACAGAAGTTCTTAAAAAAATATTGCACACTTACCATTGAGAGCATACCCTCCATATCCACTGTGCCCATTGCAGATGCACAAGCACTGCCCCAACATCCAAAGTTCAAAGTTCATAATTCCAGGAAAGCACAGCTAAAGTCCTACTTTAAAATCCACCGAGTTCATTATTAATAACCTTTAAAAACGGAATGTCTTATTTAAAATTCAGAGCACCATATTGCGTGCGATGCCCCCTAATGAAGTCTTTAGGCATTCTCTGCTCCATGTCTGACACAACATTACTTATTTTTTCCTCCCTTTTGGCATATTATTTTTTCACTGGTGACTTAGGCACACCTCTATTTATTTTTTCAATGGTTGTGTCAGTGACTGCCTGCTCATTCCATAGTTCCTCCACAAACCTGTGTATACCCACATGAGATGTGCCTGTGAGGGTTCCCAGCTGCCTATGCCATTTCAACCTTATTCTGTGTTCCAGAAATCCCTGAAAGCATCTGTGAGTGCACGGACCAAAACTGGGGTGGCTATAAGGGGAGTGCTCTTACTGCTGTGTTGTTCCTCATTTTATGCCTCACTTGCCCCAGCACATAATTCTCCTTGAACCATTCAAGGACCCTCGTACTTTCTACAGGCATTTCTGTCTTTATGTCTTAAATGTCTGGGATTTTTTCAGGGAGAAGAAATGTTAATGCCACAAGTTGGTACATTTTGATACTGAAATCAGGATCTGTGCCATATTTTTTTGCAAGATCACATCTCTGGATTTTCCTCTACACAATTAGTCCCAGATGGAAAAGGCACCCCTTATTAACTGCGTTTGGAAACTCTGTCTTACATGCATTGATCGAAACCTGTTCAAAATCAGTGATTATTACTTTTGAAGACAAAGTATATTCATGCTCATCCGTAGCATCATTTAAGTCCTGAAGCAGTCTGACACAGCAGTCCTCAGATTTGGAGGACATGAGAGCATACACCAGGGGGAGTGTCCTGCATGTCTCTAAATTCCCATCTGGTGCGTGAATTGAATACAGCTGTCTGAAAAGGTTAGATACATTTCTGAACATACTGCCCATAATCCAAAAGTCAGCTTCACTTAACTTTTCTAAGTTTTTTTTTTGGTCGTGAACAACAATATCCTGTCACTGCCACATGTTGCATCTCTTGCAAGGAAAGCTTGGCCATTAACTCTCGTGAACTCTGGAGGCACAGTCACCTCCTCCAGTGATCTAGATTCTGGGGGCATATTTTGTCTATGAGCAACTTGCTGCAGTGACTGTCTCTCAGGCATATTGTGTCTAACTTCAGAACACAATTTTGCCATTTCTGCCTGTATTAACTGCACTGGTGTGTCATGCTTTGGCAGTGCTCATTGCTTCAAGGAAGCTATTGCTACAGCTAATGATGCATCACAGACATCTGGACTGTGATTGTACTGGGTGGTGGAGCGAAGATGATGATGACCTCCAATAAGCACTGTTGAGGCACGGCCATGACATGAAGCAACTTTATGATTCTGGCAGCACCAATAAAATAAGTTGATTTTGTTTCTTTCATTAAGATACAGATAACCTCCAACACTGAGTTTTGGCTGCCCTCTCTGTGAAGGGACGAGCTCACATACATGTGGGTCAAGAACTGAACCAGAAGCTTCTGCCATTGCATGTCTTAGTCAGGAAAAAAAAAGCAATCACATGTCACTGAATATAACTTTGTATTCAAGCAGTTAAGCTTACCTGCTGACCAGCTTATCAATTAACTTATTACTTAACTGTATGCAATGTACCTTGATGGCACCTGGTAACAATACTGTTAGTCACATGTGGAGGTTGGGGGGAGGCACACTGACAGCGGATGAGCTGTCATTTTAACAGTTGTTGTATTCTGTGAAGCTGCCACGGATAGCAAACCAAACAAAAAGGCAATATCACCGTATGTGGACCTTCCCCCAACATAAAAGGTTTCCCTCACCTAATGTCGCAGCTCATGTCACAGATGCTTCATTGCCCAGTGCTTCTTTATCTTGTTTTGTGTCTACACCTTTAAGAAAAATGTGTCTCTAGTTTGCATCGTGCCAATCACAGTAGCGAAGGGGAAATGTGACTGACAGCGCAAGTAAAGATGTAATCATGAAATTTCAGACGATATTCAGTAGGCTGAATCTGGAGGTGAAGGCAGGTTTTTTTACAGCTGTGAATGAAAGGGGAAATGTGACTTACAAATCAAATGTACTCAGGCAACTTCGGTTGATGTGAAGGCAGGTATTTTGGGGAGTCGGGAAAGAAAGTAAATGATATGTCTCATTCCTGTCATAGAAGGGAAGGGGAAAGTCAAAATGCCTAAATGTCCTCAGGCAACTTCGCCATATGTATTTTGGGGAGTTGGGAATGATACCATCAGTATATTGTACCGAACGGGATAAGTGGTATCAGGGAAAAAGGAGTCAGGCAGATGCACGTCGGGGGAATCAGTGTTGGGCACTCGTACCAGACCCACCTGATAGCTGTCACTCAGTGCTATTACTCCCTTACACAATAATACAGTACCCTGTACCCAAGCAGTCCCTCCTACAACAGCTAACAATACCAATTAGTAATACCCAGTATGCTAAAAAATTCAGTGCAACAGAAGCAGATTTTTATTAAGAAGGAGGGGAAGAAAAAATTACAAGGAAAGTTGGGGAGATGGGATAAATGTTAACAGTAAAATATATTTATGCTTAATAATATACACAATGACAACCCTGCCCACACCCTAGCAGCCCCACAGTGCCCAAGTGGGTGCAGCCAGCTTTAGTCCCCAAGGCCTTGCAGAGAGCTCTGTCTTGTTGCAATGGATATCTCACCAGGCTGTGAACATCAACCAAATGTCAGTGTGGCTCAGTTAGTAGCACATCTGCCTCTGCTCCAGATGGTCTTGGGATCTTATCCCACACCAGGATTGGGCTCATACCTAAACTTTGGCACCCAAGTGCAGTATTAGGGGAGTGCTGTACTGTTTTAGTGTGCCCTCCTTGGGATGAGATGTTAAAAACCAAGGTCCCTTCTACTCAGCCTGGTGCTGCCCTGGAGGGTGTCCAGGTGGAAGTAAAAGAACCCGAGGCACTCTTCGCAAAAAGTAAGGAACATTCCTGGTGTCCTGGTCAATATTCTGCTTCCCATAAAACCAGTTCATGCAATTATCCAGGCTATATGTGGGTGCTGATGTGAGATAAGTCTGCCACTGCACATTCAGTCACTTCACTACCAATCAAGCAATGTTTGTAAAGTGCTTTGGGATACAATGTGTATGAAAAGTGTTATATAAATGCTGATTCTTCTTCTGCTGGATGAACATTGGTGTGCACAACTAAAATCATTGCAAACGTATAAAATAAAAGGCAAGCACTAGCAAACAAAAGGGCACCTATTGTAGTCCAAAACTGTGCTTATTGCCTGACCTAATTTAATTAAGTAATTAATTAATTCATTTTTGCTACTCAGAACTAGAAGTAGTTAGCAAGTAATGTTTTGTTTAATGGGGATCATCTTATTTATTGTGGAATTTTACTTATTTATTTTATGTTCTGTTTGGTTGGTTTTGCTTACTTTATATGGCACTCTGTCTCCATCGAAAGGGCACCAAAGAAATAAAATTGCCTTGTCTAAAGGGTAACGGCTTAATGGCTATCGACAAGTTATCTGCCTGTGGCCATCAAGGTTAAAAGCTCGGTAATGCCCAGGACGTCTAAAGTCCCCTTGCCCAAACTATCTAGCTAGCTAGGAAATACTGTTGCAGGACATGAACCCTGGTCTATACTCAGGGTTCTGAGATCAACAGGTGAAAAACCATCACACTGTTTCTGTCTCTCTCTTTCTCCACCTCCATCCTCTAGCACCACAGCTTCTGTGATGATTAACATCACCTCTCACTCTGCTGGGCATGCAGCCCAAAGGAGCCATCGCCAATGTTCTGGATGTGTTTTCTGCTGCACATCATGTGGTCTGTCTGACTCACTTGGGCACTACAAGGCAACATTCACTAGTGGGTGGCAACAGCCACACAAGCTATGGGCACTGGCTGGCACCATCCTTCTGCAGCTCTTCCTGGTAGAAGAAACTGCATTGACTCTGCTTACTTGGGGCTCTTCCACATACCTCTTGTTGAAGTCCTGCTGTCTCAACCACTGGCTTTATGCTGTCTCTCTCCTGCTGGTTGGAAGAATACCCGGCTGAGAAAAATAGTCCTTAATGTAATTTTTATTTATTTGTCTTTTATTTGTAATTTTGACCAGAAAAGGCACACTAAGCTATTATATCTTGTTTCCTGTTACATCCGGGGTTGATTGCATGGGCCTGTTGTATTGATGGGAGAATTTTGAAATGGCAGTGGGAAAACTGTTGCAAGCGTGCATATTCTCACCTGGGAGAGAACTTTGACTCTCAAAAATGCTATAAACAAGAAGTTTGAGGACACAGATCAAACAGACACACAAAAACACTCTTCTCAGTCCTGTCGATAGCCATTTCATGCTCATTTGTGGCGGTTTGTGGTGGGGTGCTGCTTTTTGTTATCTGTTGCTTTTTATGAGTTTACATTATTAAAAATGACTTTTAACTAAGACCTAGCAGAAAGGCCCTTTTTTCTTTGGTGCTGAGTGGCCCTACTTATTGTGGTTATTAATGTTATGTTTTTGTAGAGGCACTGGCAGATTGTTCCTGGAAGCCGCCTCTTTGACGTTGGGCCATTGAAGTGGTGCTGGGACATTGTGGACCTCTCAGGGTCTTTCTCCAGGGGTAAGATGTCTTCGTCTTAATGTGACATAAACAAGAAGGCATGTCTAGCCAAAATCGTGGTGGCCTATCTCGCTGACAACTGTGATGATGGTCAAAGATTGCACCTAGGGGCATCATGGGCATTATCAACAGGAGGACACTGGGTAAAATAATGGTATGCAGACAGTCCAAGACACTGTTGCAGCAGGTACCATAAGATGGCAAACTTCTGTTTGGAGACACCCTGCTGAAAGCCATTAAGGACTCGGTTGATATCCAGAAAATAAAGCATCAGGACCGAAGATCGGAGAGGATCAGTTTCAATCAACCCAGACCTTTTGACATCAGGCAAGGGTGTGGTAGCAGATGTCCATTTCATGGCCCAAGAGCACCTGGCACATTTCAAGAATGAGTCCAGAGGGAGTGGAAACCATAACAGAGGCAGAGGCAGAGGCAGAGGCAGCTATGACCAGAAATCATCCAACACATTCTGAAAGTACTCCGGCACTGCCCTCATGCCACATAGGAGGAAGAATAAACTCTAAACGTCTTTGTGGGGACATGGACCAAGATGTACTAAGACTGACAGGTTCAGGACATTGTTCAGACTAGATACTTCATAAAGTTCACTTGCATCCCTCCTCCAAGGTTTCTATGCCCACAAACCTCCAGATCACCGGCTCAGATGTAAACAGTGGCATTGACCATCTCTCACGTTCCAGAAATAGGGTAATTCAACCTGTGCCTGTCCAACAGCACTGTTCTAGAATTTACTTGACATTCTTCACAGTGGCCAAGAAATTGGGAGGCCATAGCCCTGTTCTACCTCTGAAGTACCTAAACCAGTTTTTCAAATACCAGAGGTTTAAAATGGAGTCTCCAGCTAGGATTGATAGGAAGGTGTTCTCAGGAGACTTCCTTAGTTCCATTGACCTACAGGATGCATATGTGCACATTCCTGTCTGAACTCAACATGTCAAATATCTACAATTTGCAGTAGATGGCCCATACTACCAGCATACAGCCCTCCCCTTCAGACTGGCATTGGCACCCAGACTCTTCACAAAGGTGTTGATTATTCTAATAGCACAAAACAGGGCAACTATCTCTTCCCCAATCTTGATGACATTCTGATCTGAACTTCTTCCCTCGAGGAAGCATGCAAGGCAATAGCTCTCACCTTGGAGACCTTCCAGAAGTTTGGCTGGGTCATCAACTACAAGAAGAGCCCCTTGACTTCTTCCACAACCTTGGATCATTTGGGGGTGCATTTTGACATGTGCAAAGCCCAGTATCCTTGATGATGGACAGATATCTCTGACAGTGGGACCAGTTGAACATATTCCTAGGGGCGGGGGGGGGTGTCAGTTCAGGACATCATGGAAATGCTGGGCACATTAATCTCTTGTCTAGACCTTGTGCCTTGGGCAGCTCTCCACTCTGGCAGCTCCAGTCCTTCCTTCTGTCACGATGGGCCCAGAGGTCTTGGGATCTGCATCGGTCATGGAGTCTACCATAAAAAGTCCACAGGCCTCTCCAGTGGTGGCTGATTCTGACAAATCTGCAAAAAGGTATGCCACTATCCCAGAGGACTCTGATATGCCTCTTCACTGATGCAAGCAGGACAGGTTGGGGAGCCCACCTGCTTGATCATACAGTGTAGGATCTGTGGTCCCATCTAGACAAGGTTCTGTGTGATAATGGCGAAAGCCTAAAGGCGATCACCATTAGTACACAGTCAGAGTGCTGAAAATCAATTTTGGCACTCTGACTCCCCGGCGCACAGCAAAACGGCACCAGGGACTTGATTATTTTTGTTTTATGTGGGAGACTGTGCCCCCTGTACCCCCTCATGGGGGGCTTCACCCCTGCACCCCCCTACTTAAGGATTCTGAACTCCAGGGGAGGCACATGTCGGGTGTGTGTGTGGAAAAACATTTCAAAAAAGTTAGGACCAGGCACAACAAAAATGAACCAGAACCCAGACCCAAACTCAGTATCCTCCCCACCAATGCCACCAACCTACCTACCATGCCATGGGGTCAGCTCAGCAGCCCACCATGGCACCACCCCTTACAATCCCTCCCACCCCTCACTGTGCATGCTCACCCCCCCCGCATGTATGTATAGCAACATTCCTAGCCCCGATGACATGCGCTGGGGATTCGGTTGCCATTATTGGAGGTGCCCAATCGCCAAAGCCCATGTCATGGGCTACCCCAGACAAGCAAGCCCAAATCAGCATGCTGGAACTCAGGGTGTCAGCTTTAGCACTTTGTTACTTTGCCAATCTAATATGACACAAATCTGTTCTGGTGGTCTGTGACAACTGAGCAGTGGTCGTTGCATCAACTTACAAGGGGGCACCAGAGACAGGACCCTTCTCTGCCAAACAGTGCGCTTTTACAATAGGCAAAAAACAAGCTACTCTTCATCCCAGCAGTGCCTCTACAGGGCATACTGAATTCCACAGCAGACTGGCTAAGCTGGAATACCATGTGACCAGTAGAATGGTCCTTGCATCTTGCAATTTTCCAAAGGGTTACTTAAATGTGGTTCTGAATGGAACTGGATCAATTTGTATCAAGCCAAAACCACAAGCTTTCCAGATACGCATCTAAAGCCAGAATGGTAGGCCATCAAAAGTGGATGCCTTCAGTCTGGATTGGCACTCAGAATCCCTCTGCACCACTTCTCCAACTACCATTCCCTGGATGATATGGACGGTAATTCAGGACTGTGCCAGGCTCATTCTTATTGCCCCTTATTTCCCCAGGAGACCATGGTTCATGTCTCTGTTCAGACTCTCAGTGACTCCACATTGGTAGCTTCCCTCTCAGAGTGATCTTCTCACTCAAGGTTTGGTCCAGCATCTCAGTTTATACAATTTACATCTGATCATGTAGAACTTGAATGGTGCAGTCTGGAACACTGTGGATATTCAGAGCAGGTAGTCAAGATGCTCCTTTCATCAAGAAAGACATCTACCAATAAGGTGTATCATTGCATATGGAACTGTTATTTGCACTGGAAACAGAATGCTGATAGTCAATTTGCATCCACCATTTCTGTGGTGCTGGTCTTCCTTCAGAGAGGCTTCAAATTGGATCTCAGTCCAGCACATCTTCGGGTTCATGCAACTGCCCTTGTGTGCTGTTATGCTCAGCTCTGTCTCTACTCTTGGGAGCTCATCCTCACATCGTCAGATTATTTTGTGCTATCTCTCTTCAGAGGCCATCAGTGAAGAAAGGATCCCCATCTGGGATCTTATGCTGGTGCTGAATGCATTATTGGCCAAGACCTGTGAACCCCTGGATTCAAGTGACTGACCCTCAGAGTGGTCTTTCTGGTGACAGTTACTTTGGCTAGATGAGTGGGAAAGATTGGGGCTGTAACCTGAGCCTTTTTAGTTTTTCATCCAGATTAATTGGTCCTCCACTCTTCTGTGGATTTTGTGCTTCAAAGTCAGTTCAGCCTTCCACTTGTACAAATAACTGGTGTTACTATCTTTCTCCCTAGCCAAAAGTAATAATAACAATAAATTTTATTTAATATAGCGCCTTTCTCACATCAAGGCACTGTACAATAAGATAAAAACAACAATCAATAAATACAGATACAAATCACAGCAATTCAGGGTATGCTTTCCCCCACAGATAGGTCTTCAGTGCCCGCTTAAAGCTCCCCACTGTCCTGCACTCCCATAGCTGATGGGGCAGAGAATTCCAGAGGGTAGGTAGGTGCTACAAACTCAAAGGCACATGCACCAGATGAGTTTAAGCTTACCCTCGGGAATCTTCAGTAACCCCTCGTCAGCCAAGTGGAGCTGTCGCAGAGGGGTGTAAGGAACCAGGAGCTCTATCAAGTAATCAGGACCAAGTCCGTGTAGGGCATTGTAGGTCAATAGACCTACCTTAAAGGTGATCCGCCACTGAATAGGCAGCCAGTGCAGATCGCGCAGCACAGGGGTAATATGAGCTCTCCTCAAAGCCCCAGTCAACAAACGTGCTGCAGTGTTCTGCACTAGCTGCAAGCAGCAGATATCAACCCCTGGAAGCCCTAGGTAAAGAGGGCATTGCAGTAGTCAAGGCGCAATGTCACAAATACATGGACCAAGACAGGTAGGTCACTGGACGGAACAAGGTGCTTAATCCTAACAGTGTTCCTCAGATGGTAAAAGGCCAGCTTGACGACTGCCAACACCTGATGATGAAGGGTCAGGCCATCATCAAGCACCATTCCTAGGTTGCGTACCCGTTCAGAGGTGAGAATCTGTGCGCCCCCCCAGGACTAAACCAGAGGGGTGCTCATTCCTCAACCCCTCTGTCCTATGGCCCGGGTCTACTACCAAGACCTCAGTCTTTCCTGGGTTCAACTTTAAACCACTGGCACTCATCCAATCTTGAATTTCTATGAGGCAGCTGTTCAGCAGAGAGATAGCACTAACCTGGTCGGGGGCCAAAGACAGGTAGAGCTGGGTATCATCAGCATAGCAGTGAAACCTCAGTCCATACCATCTTACAATGTCTCTGAGGGGCAGCATATACACAGTAAATAACATGGCGGACAGCACCGAGCCCTGAGGTACTCCACAAGGCAGAGAGAAAGCCTCGGAAGAAAAAATACCCGAGACAACTCTCTGCATTCTACCAGTGAGGAAAGATGTAAACCACCTGAGAACTAATCCAGTCAGCCCGCAGATGGACCTCAAACGCTCAAGAAGGACCCCATGATCTACAGTGTCAAAGGCTGATGATAGATCAAGGAGAACCAAGATGGAATGGTGTCTCCGATCTCTCACCATCAGGAGATCATTGAGCACCCGAACCAGAGCCGTCTCAGTACTATGCCTCTTACGAAAACCCGATTGGAGAGGTTTGTATAAATTATGGATGATGAAATGGTTCTCCGGTTGAGCCACCACAACTTTCTCAATAACCTTTCCTACAAAAGGAAGGTTAGAGGTAGGCCTATAGTTTGCTAGGTTCTCTGGGTCTAAAGAAGCTTTCTTCAGGAGGGGGTGTCACCACCCCTCCTTCAGGGAGCTAGGAAACCCACCTGAGTCCAAAGACCACCGGACAATCCGAGCTAAGACCGGGCCTATGATGTCACTACAACCCAAAATTAGGGAAGTAGGGCCCGGATCTAACCTACAGCAAGTGGGACACATCCCCTGGACAAGCCTCATAATATCCACGAACTCTGGCAGATCAAAGGTACTCCAGGAAATTCTGGGCTGTGTGACACCGCACTGACCAACAGCATCTCCCATAGAGTGAAGTTGGTGGCACCCTTGCCTGATGTCGGCCACCTTATCTGTAAAGAAATGAGCGATCCCATCACACTCCCTTTGTGAAAAGACTCAAAGGGACTGCTGACAGGTTGGGTTGCACAACCTGTCAACCGTTCTGAAGAGTTGAGCTGGTCGGTTCCGTGCAGCAGAAATTTCCCTGGACAGGAACTCTGCCTTCTTACGGGTAATTTCTGTTTGATAGAATTTATAATGTTCTAACAAAATAAAGTGGTCGGTATCTAAGGCTGTCCTCCACCAGTGACGCTCTAACCTATGCCCCTGTCTCCGCAATTCCCTAAGAGCCCCATCAAACCATGGGACCCTAGGGTGAAGTGGGAGGGGGTGAACACGGATGGGAGCAATCAGTTCGAGAGCTGAAGAGATGGTCCTATTGTAGGCCACAACTAACTGTTCAGGATCTGAGCTGGTCTCGTCAAACAGTGAGAGGTCTGTCACCAGCATCAGGTTGTCAGAGGACATATCCCGTAAAGAGCGTTAACTGACCATCTCCACAGGAGTCAACCTACCCAGGGGGGTCAAAAATTTGAACCCAATGGTGAAATGGTCAGACCAACCAACCAGTTCCACCACCAAATCGGAGGAAGACCAGATCAAGGGAGTGACCACCATTATGGGTAGCTGAGGAAACAAAATGTGTGAAGCCCAGAGATGTTATCACCTGGAGGAAGTGTTGTCCAAAAAGCGAGGATTCATCATCGACCCAGGCGTTGAAGTCACCCAGAACCATCAGCCTGGGAGACTCCAATGCCATGTCAGCGGCGAAGTCTGCTACTTCCTGCAGGAACAGCTTCTCATCACCTGGTGGACGGTAGGTGAGAGCTATCCTGCACCCCACACCAGATACCACAGTATACTCAAATGACCTGGCCTCCTCAACTGGAACACCAGTTAGGCCCAATTTGGTCTTGAAAAAGACCACGACCCCCCCCCACGGTCCAATCTCGGGAGATGTATAACTGAGTACCCAGTGGGAATAACTGCCTCCAAAATAGGGGCAGCATTCCCATCTAACCAGGTCTTGGTAATGCAAACCAGATCCACTGCACCCACAAAATCTGCAGTAAGAGCAGTCTTGTTGCAGACAGATCTGGCATTGCATAACAGTGCCCGAATTGGACGAGGTCGGCGAGCCGTCCCAACTACTTGCCCTCTGATAATGAAGGTGCCCTTGGGTATGGAAACCAGAACAGGATCCCCACATTTCAGGCACCATTTCGCCCCAAGGTGTCTTCTGGTCCTAATCACCCCAATGGGAGAGCACCACTCTTTTGGGCTCCGGTGCCCGCAATCCCACACCCGCGCCCGACACCCACCCCTGCGTGCAATTCCCAGTGCTCGACAGTGCTGATAAATGCATGCAGGCAGGGTGGGGAGAAGAGAATGGGCGGAGGCCAAATAGCACAGAATGGGGGGGGCAAGCAGGCACATTCCACCAATAAATTATGAACACAAAACCCCAAATTCCTAAAACAAAACCATGAACAATTAGAATCTTAAAACCCCCCACAACAATATAAACCATAATCCTAATCCAAAAAACATATAAAAACTGCCCTCCTCCCACAATTGGATATAATTCCACCCCAGAAGATACAATAAAATCCCCTCTCACAGGATATAAATAGACAAACAGATGTAAATTCACCCCCTCCCGCAGCCCTCTCACAGCCAAGTGAAGAGGGGGAAAAATTCTAGGCACTCCCACTGCCCAGAAAACGCAACAAAATCAAAAATGAAAATACACATACACATCAAAATAAAATAAAAATAAATATGGACCCCCTGATCCTCTGACCACCAGGAGACCAAAACTTAAAAATCTGGGAAAGAAGTCATCGAATAGTAGGCGAAGTCATAAAAGAAATCAATTCAATGTAAATCCAATTGAAAACTTCAAATAATCGAACATAGATCAAGTCCCTCACAGCTGAATCCAGGTCAACCCACACTTCAGAAATTCAAAGTCCAGAGTGTCAAAAAAGGCAAACCCCCTGGTACCAGTATCAGTAGACCGGCCCTCACAGTTCGCTTTCAAATTTATCCAAAGATATCCGAAGATGAATATAGTAACGGCAAGACAGTCCCGGTTCAAATAATGCCAGAACCCAACCGACCCAGGGCAGGTCACGAATATGTGCAACCGAACACCCCCTCCTGGAACGCCGGAGAAAACCCAGCCTCTGCTAGGCAACTCCGACGACTCCTGGAAGCTCCGTGAACACCAGCCCTTCGGTAGGCACTCCCGACCCTCCTGGGGACAAATGGCTACACCCTGCACCCACCTCTAGGTCAGCTGGACTGGCTAAACCTCTTCTCCTCCTCCTTCGAAGCTCCACAGGACATTAGCAACAATTCAAGCAATCTTCAAAGGAAGGAATCAAGTCCAATCGCACGACTGCTCAGATTTCTAGTCTCGCTCCTACATCCAAATAATTCCAGAAAATGACTGATGACTTTAGATGGTACTGTGTAAGTAACAACTTAATAAAAGTATTCAGTACTCCAGTGGCAAAGGACAAAGAATGGTCAGAAACTTCAAAAAAGATTTGCAGGCTCAGGCGATTCACATCAACACAACTTTCCATCAGTCATCAACGACTCAGAGCGTTTTCACCCGTCACAGCGGGAAAACATCAGTCAGTTCGGCAAAGCTGCAGAAACCGCGGTACCCAAAAAACGTGAAGAATGACTGCAAAAATAACTAAACATGAAAAATAAGACTACAAAAATAATAAACGAGCATAAAAGCACAAAATACTTCAGCATAGGGGGCTAAAATAAAATAAAATCTGCAAATATCTGCAGAGCTGTGTTCATGGCTAGCCCAGCGTGGCTGCCATCTTGAAAAGTAGGCAGGATATAACCAGTACTAAGTACTAGCACAACCAGGATGCAGTAAAAGTCTTGGCTACTATATGCCATAGAACAATAACTGTATTAGAAAATATAACAAGCATTTGTCAATGCCGAATGTTTGCTTGCCGGTATTAGCATTGGAAATGCAGGAGCTAGACAGATGCAGAATAGGAATGGCAGTGAAGTATTGAAGTTCACACCAACCCCACCTCCATTCTGTAGAGATGAATAGGCATTGGGGTAAGTGTTTGGGTAGTCGCCCATGATGGTCATGTCATGTGACCTTACCCTATTCTGCAGACACCAACACATGTTGAGGTGTGCCTTAGGGTGTTTGGCTTTACAGTTACCCCATTCCATAAGGACATACGCTGAAATGGGTGCAGCATAGAGAATGGGGTGAAGTCTGGGGCTGAAGAGTCCAAGGTACACCTCAATGCCTGTCAGTGGCTGGGGGGGGTGGGATGGCATGAGCAGTACAGTGGGCAATCCAAAGGCACACCCTGATGCCTGTCAGTCTGTACAGGGTAGGATGTTATGGCTCAAAACCCTAATGCCTTGGGGGTTTGTTGGTATTTGCACTACAAATTTTTAACATGGCCTTTTTGTGACCCCACCTCGTGAAAGAATTTGGGACCTCTTCTCATGAAGAGTGGCAGTGTGATTTTGTCAATGTGTCCCGAACATTGAGTTCCAACAGCGACAGTGCCATTCTGTGCCACATGTATGAAAACACAGATTGGGCAGGATGTGAAGAATGACAGCTGTGCCACCCATAGAGAGGTGTGAAGAGATGGCAATGTTGAAAATCTGTAGTGGGAATATTAAAATTGCTAGCACTTCCGAGCATACGTGGAAACTGTGCAACGCATGCACGTAACACAGTAATTTTATGGACTTTCATGACCAAATTTTCAACATAGGCATTTTAGGACCTCTGCTCATGAACAGTGTCACTGTAATTTTTTTAATCTGTCCCAAACACTGATTTCACACAGCGACCGCGCTATTCTGTGCCAGAAGTGTGAAAACACATTTTGGCCAGAATGTGAAAAATGACAGCTGTACTGTTCATAAGGAGGTGCAGAAAAATGGCAATGTTGAAAATCTGGAGTGAAAATATTGCAAATTCGCTAAGTTACAAGCGTGAGTAGCAAGTGGGCAATGCACGCTCATAAAACAGTCATTTCTTAGATTTTTTCCACCAAAATTGCAACATAGACTTTTTAAGAGGCCACCTCATGAACACTGGCACTATTGTTTCATTAATCGGTCCCAAAAGGTGATTCCGCGCAGTGACCACTAAATCACCTTTTGGGACCGAATAACACCATGACAGTGGCTGAATTCATGAGGAGGGGTCCCAATAACCCCATGTTGAATATTTGGTGCCCAAATTCCCCAAAATGCCTGTGATATGCACCAAAGTTGAAAAACCCATATTTATGACATTATACAGCTTACCAGCATTTCTTCAGTTCGCAGTCGGCTTTGAAGAGTGCAGACATGTTCCTGGTCCACCGAAGACAATCACGCTGGGCTCCAGAGGTAAGAATGGGTTGAGGGGAAGTGTGGGGAGGCAGGGTGTGCAGAGGGTGGGCGCAGGTGGGGGGAGGCAGCAGGACAGAACGCGAGAAACCGTATTCTGTTTTACAAGAACAAACAAAAAAAAAAATCACTGGACTTTTTTTTTTAACAGGGAGATTTGGCATGTTGGGGTGGGCTCCCAGCTTGTCAACTGAGTGTTTTGCTTTGGGGGGTGGCTGTAGCAGACAGGGATTGGGCACCCCTGTCAGCACATACAGGGGCGAAGGGTTGAGGGGATTGGGCACCCTCCTCGGCACAAACCTACTTTTTTTGAGTGGGACATTATAACCGACGGGTGGGCCCCTGCTGGCAAAGTAAACTCGGATGGGGCACATTATGCCAATGGGGAGTGGGCTCCTCCATTGGCAAATCAAACTGGGACTGGGACTGAAGCTGATGGGGATTGGGGCCCCGTCGGCAAACAAAGACTGTTTTTGGGGTGGTGCATGCTGCCGAGGGGGATTGGGCACCCCTTGGCAGTGGGGTTGAATAATACAGCTTAGGAACAAGCAAGTCACCATGTTCACAAACAATATTATACCTAGGTAAACGCTCCGCCCTGCAATGACGGGTCGCTTCCATCATTGCAGCGGAATGGCTGACACTGCAATGATGAGGTGGCCCCTCATTGCTGTGGCGAAAACGTTACAAGTTGGTGGCACTTTTGGAAGCCAGTGTCATCAGCACATTGTGCCTCCATGGGTCCACCACTGCTAAGCCCCCAAATGCAATGCTTGCCACATGTTTCTTGCGCCTGCGGGCAAGCAAACATAAAAATGAGTGTGGCAAAAGGACAGTAAGAAAAACACACCTCAACAGTTTCATACCACTCTCATTTTCAAGAGGACCATGGAGGAATAGTTACAAATATTCCATTTAAATACCCTCAGTAACTAAACAAGAACAATTACAAACAGCATTATTTCATACAAATGCTTACACTTCTGCAGCAGTCCCCTCCAACAATACAACATAACTAATGAATCCATCACCCATATTAAAAATAATTAAATACGGTTAAAGACAGTGAGAAAAGTCCAGCACAGATATTTAAATCAGTCAAGTGTTCTTCACATTACACTGTCAGCTGGGGACATCTTTTTCTCATCCTTCCAATTTCCTTCATAGAATATGATGATGTGGCACCCTTCTGTGCTCAGACCATAGACAGTGCAATCCACAAATGTAGCCCTCCATATTAATGCCACTATACATATAAGGAAAAAAGGCAGAGCAACAGTTATTAATATACTACATCAAATGTATCCCCTCAAGCCATTTATGTATAAGAAAAGGCTCCCAAACTAAACTTTTCATATAAGCCCTCCCCTTTTGCAGCCCCCAACGAGTAAATCCAATAACTTTCCCATTCAATAATTTGTTATTAAAATCACCTACTCTGGAACCAATACATATCCTTCCCAGGCTGATAAATTTCAATGCATGATTTCCTATTTTTTCATGATATGTGTAGCCCTATTGACATCCTTGTTCCCAATACAGCTTTAATGTTCACATGTACATTGTTTAAAATGTCTTTTAGTTTGTCCCACATAAAAGACTCCACAACTACATTCTGCAAGATAAACCAGCCCCTCTATCTCACAATTAATAAAATCTCTTCTGATACATGTTTTTACAGTAATACGGCCAACAAACACATTCTGTTTTTTAATTACTGTACAATAGAAGGGGAATCAGCATTTATATAGCACTTTTCATACACATTGTATCCCAACGTGTTTTACAAGCAATGCTAGACTGGTAGTGAAGTGATTTAAAATGTAGTGGAAGCCATTTCACACATCACCACCCTAACATAGCCTTGGACAATTGCATGAACCGGTCTTATGGGAATGGGAATATTGGCCAGGACACCTGGGAAAGCCTTCTATTCTTGCCAAAAGTGCCTTGGGTTCTTTTACTTCCACCTGGACACCCACCAGGACAGCACCAGAAATGGGCAGGAGGAACCTCAATGATTCATTCTACTTGCTGTGGAGAGAGTTACTGTGGAGAGGATTTTTGTAAGTTTTGCAATTTTTTTTTTAAATTTAGCTTAAAGTGGAATTTAGCTTAAAAGTTTCTGTGACTGGAGGACTTGAACAGAACATGCCCAGACTTGCCCACCCACAAAACCTTTAAATTCTGACATAGCCATCAAACTGCAGGAGAGATGGATTAATTCTACACAAACCAAAACAAGCATTTGTCAATGCCAAATGTTGATTGCATTGGTCTGTTGAGCTTGCTCACTGCCCCTCTATCACTTGCTCAGTCTGTTTCTCCCAGTGCTGCAGGCTGCTCTTTTGTACTGGGCTCCTGCCTGTGTTGGCAGCTTTTTCTGCCCACTAAGAAATCTGCAGCTGTCCCAACAGAGCTCCGTTGAGGTGGCTAGCTCCCCCTCTCTCATTCTGTTTCTCCTGGTGCTGCAGACTGGCCTTTTGTACTGGGCTCCTGCCTCTGTTGGTGGCTTTTTCTGCCTACAAAGAAATCTGCAGCAGTCCTGGCACAGGTCTGTTGAGCCTGCTCACTCCCACTCTTTCACTCACTCGTTCTGTTTTTGCCGGCGCTGCAGGCTGGCTTTTTGTACTGGGCTCCTGCCTGCATTGCCGCCTTTTTCTGCCAACAAAGAAATCAGCAGCAGTCACGATAGAGCTCCTTGGAGCTCACTCACTCCCCCTGTCTCACTCACTCACTCATTGTGTTTCTCCCAGCGCTGCAGGCCACCCTTTTGTACTGGGCTTCTGCCTCTGTTGGCACCTTTTTCTGCCCACAAAGAAATCTGCAGCAGTCCCGACAAAGTTCCATTGAACTCGCTCACTCCCCTTCTCTCACTCGCTCATTCTGTTTCTGTCAGCGCTGCAGGCTGCCCTTTTCTACTGGGCTCCTGCCTGCACTGCTACCTTCTTCTGCCCACAAAAACATTTGCAGCAGTTACAATAGAGCTCTGTTGAGCTCGCTCACTCCCCCTCTCTCACTCACTCATTCTGGTTTTCCCGCCACTGCAGGCTGCCCTTTTGTACTGGGCCCTTGCGTGCATTGCTGCCCTTTTCTGCCCACAAACAAATCTGCAGCAGTCCCAACAGAGCTCCGTTGAGCTCACTCACTCCCTTTCCCTCACTCACTCATTCTGTGTCTCCGTGCTGCAGGCTGCCCTTTGTACTGGGCTTCTGCCTGCTCGTTGGCGGCTTTTCTGGCCACAAAGAAATCTGAAACAGTCCCGACACAGCTCCATTGAGCTCTCTCACTCCCCCTCTCTCACTCACTTATTTCATTTCTGCCAGTGCTGCAAGCTGGCCTTTTGTACTGGGCTGCTGCCTGCGTTGCCACCTTTTTCTGCCCACAAAGAAATCCACAGCAGTCACAATAGAGCTCCGTTGACCTTGCTCACTACTGCTCTGTCACTCACTCGTTCTGTTTCTCTTGGCGCTGCAGGCTGCGCTTTTGTACAGGGCTCCTGGCTGCATTGGCACCTTTGTCCATTCACAAAGAAATCCGTAGCTGTCCCGACAGATGTCCATTGAGGTTGCTCAGTCTCCCTCTCTCACGCGCTCATTCTGTTTGTCCTGGTGTTGCAAGCTGCCCTTTTGTACGGGCTCCTGCCTGCTTTGGCGCCTTTTTCTGCCCACAAAGAAATCCACAGCAGTCCTGATAGAGCTCCATTGAGCTCACTCAGTCCCCTGTCTCACTCACTCGTACTGTTTCTCCCACCACTGCAGGCTGGCCTTTTCTACTGGGCCCCTGCCTGCATTGATGCCTTTTTCTCCCCACAAAGAAATTTGCAGCAGTCCTGACAGCGCTCTGGTGAGTTTGCTCACTCCCCCTCCCTTTCTCGCTCTCTTGTTCTGTTTCTCCCAGTGCTGCAGGCTGCCCTTATGTACTGGGCTCTTGCATTGGGCCCTTTTTCTGCCCACAAACAAATCCGCAGCAGTCCCGACAGAGCTCAGTTGAGCTCGGTCACTCTCCCCTCTCACTCGCTCGATCTTGATCTGTCCCAAACACTGATTTCCCACAGCAACAATGCTATTCTCCAGCAGGAGTGCAAAAACATATTTTAGCCAGGATGTGAAAAATGACAGCTGTACTGTTCATAAGGAGGTGTGAAAAAATTCCACTGTTGAAAATGTGTCATGAAAATATTACAAATTTGCGAAGTTACAAGGGTGCATGGAAACAGGTCAATGCACGCTTGTAACACAGTCATGTTATGGAGTTTCGTCACCAAATTTTAAACATAGGGATTTTAGGACCTCTGCTCATGAACAGTGCCACTATCATTTTCTTAATCTCTCCCGAACACTGATTTCCCACAGCGACTGCATTATTCTTCACCAGAACTGCGAAAACACATTTTGGTCAGGATGTGAAAAATGACAGCTGTACTACTCATAAGGAGGTGTGAAAAAATGCCAGTGTTGAAAATCTGGCGTGACAATATTACTAATCTGCAAAGTTACAAGGGTGTGTGGAAAGTGCGCAATGCACACTTGTAACACAGTCATTTGATGGGCTATCATCACCAAATTTTCAACATAGGCATTTTAGGACCTCTGCTCATGAACAGTATCACTGTCATTTTCTTAATCTGTCCCAAACAGTGATTTCCCATAGCGACCACTCTATTCTGTGCCAGAAGTGCGAAAATTCATTTCAGCCAGGATGGGAAAAATGACAGCTGTACTGTTCATAAGTAGATGTGGGAAAATGGCAATGTTGAAAATCTGGAGTGAAAATATTACAAATTCAATGAAATTCTGAAGAGCATGTGCAAAACTGTTACCTTCATGCTTGTAGCACAGTCATTTTATGGAGTATCATCATCAAATTTTTAATATAGGCATTTTAGGACCCCACTCATGAACAATGTCACTGTCATTTTCTTAATCTGTCCCAAACACTAATTTTCCACAGCGACCTAGCTATTCTGCACCTGAAGTGCGAAACCACATTTTGGCCAGGATGCGAACAATGACAGCTGTACTGTTCACAAGGAGGTGTGAAAAAAATGCCAGTGTTGAAAATCTGGTGTGACAATATTGCAAATTCTTGAAGTTATGAGAGTGCGTAGCAACTGCTCAACGCACCCTCGTAAAACAGTCATTTTTTGGATTTTTCCACCAAATTTTCAACATAGGCTTTTTGAGAGCCCACCTCATGAACACTGACACTGTCATTTCATTAATCAGCCCCGAAAGGTGATTCTGCGCAGTGACCACAAAATCACCTTTCGGGGACGATTAATGCCATGACAGTTCCAGAATTCATGAGGAGGGCTCCCCAAAACCCCAAGTTTAAAGTTTGGTGCCAAAATTCCAACAAATGACTGAGATATGCATTAAAGTTGGGAAAAAAACATTTATTCCATTATACAGCTTACTGGCATTTCCTCAGTTCGCGGTCAGCTTTGAAGAGTGCAGATGTGTTCCTGGTCCACCGAAGATCATTGCGCCGAGCTCCGGAGGTAAGTATGGGGTGAGGGAGGTGTGGGGAGGCAGGATGCGCAGTGGTGGGCGGGTTGCTGGAGGGGGGCAGGGAGACCTCCGAGGGATAGTTTCCTTTTTTACAGGTTAAAAAAAAAAGACATCGAGGGACCGCTTTTTATTTTACAGGGGCATATGGCACACTGGGGTGGACTCCCAGCGTGCCACCAGAGTCTTTCTTTTGCAAGAGGCAAGCTGTAGCCAACTGGGGATTGGGCACCCTCGTCGGCACACAACAAAAAGGGTGGGTGACATTATGCCGATGGGGATTGCGCACCCCATCAGCAGACAATATAAGTGGGGGGGTGTCATAATGCCGACGGGTGGCTCCCATAGCAACTATACACATTGGGGCACTGAACCTAGCGAGTTGGGGCCCCCGTCGGCAAATAAACATGGTGGAGGGGTTAATATTGTTTGTAAACATGGCGGCAAACCACCGCCATGTTCACAAACAATATCAGTGTGTCAAGATCCTGCCATGCAATGATGGGTCGCTCCCTCATTGCAGCAAATGGCTTATGCTGCAATGATGAGGAGGCCCCTGATTGCAGCGGATGATTTTTTACAAGTTGGTGGCACGCTGGCTGAACTAGTGTCAGCAGTAGCTTGTCACTGCATTGGAGGATGCTGGAAAAGCCTTTAAAGGCTGTGGGGGCATTGGCCACAACAGTGCTGTGCCTCCACAACCTGCTTGTGGAGTAAGCTGCTACAATATGTTTCTTACGCATGCGCGCAATCAACATAAAAAGGGTGCACAGGTGAAAAATACCTTCAGTGCAAAACAAAAAACCAGGCACTAACCAACCATATAAAAAATGACTCCACTAGTATTGGAAAACATACATATTTATTCAGGAAGACCATATACCGGGTAAACGCTTGATGCATTTCAGATCCTCATGGATCCTTTCTCAAAAGCAGTTACAACCCCATAAAACACACCATGCAAATTGCAACACCTCTATATCTTTACACATCACCTTAATAAATAATCCTTCATATAAATATAGATGGGGGAAGGGAAAATAGAAAAAAGAACATTAAAAATTCATTCTATTCTCTATTCTC
Source organism: Neoceratodus forsteri (assembly GCA_016271365.2). Lineage (NCBI taxonomy): Eukaryota > Metazoa > Chordata > Ceratodontiformes > Ceratodontidae > Neoceratodus > Neoceratodus forsteri. The sequence continues at coordinate 1,747,897,446 of CM057449.1, forward strand.
ATGGCCTCTGCTGGTTTTATTTATTTTTTGCTGGTCTTGAAAGATAGCTATGCAAATATGAGAATAGAATGAATGTCTAATGTCCTTTTTTCTATTTTCCCCTCACCATCTATATTTATATGAAGGATTATTTATTAAGGTGATGTGTAAAGATATAGAGGTGTAGTAATTTGTGTTATAATATATGGACTTTGTTGACGTGATTATAAAATGAGCATTTTATGTGTAGGTTATATGTGTACCAATTAGATTGCATACTGTCATAATGACATTCATAGAGAGGTGGGTATAAGTATGGTATATTTTATGGGGTTGTAACTGCTTTTGAGAAAGGATCCATGGGGATCTGAAACCCGTCAAGCGTTTACCCTGTGTATCGGTCTTCCTGAATAAATATTTATGCTTTCCAATACTGGTGGAGTCATTTTTTATATGGCTGGTGAGTGCCCGTTTTTTTGTTTTGCATGGATTAATTCTACTTGCTGTGGAGAGAGTTAGTGTGGAGAGGATTTTTGTAAGTTTTGCTATTGTTTTTTAAACTGCAGGAGAGAAGGATTAGTAAATTCTACTTGCTGTGGAAAGAGTTGGTATGGAGAGATTTTTTGTAAGTTTTGCCATTTTTTTTTTAATTTAGCTTAAAGTGGAATTTAGCTTAAATGTTTCTGTGGCTGCAGGGATTGTAAAAACCCTCCCACCCACTCCTTCCAGCAGCCTTTCTTAAATACTGAAATGCCACTGGGGGTTGGGTTTGAAAGCTGTGAGGGAGGAGTTTGGGGCACTGCAAACTGGCCTGAGCCCTCAGGGAAGGTCAGGAGGGAGGAAACAAGGAACAACCATATGAGCTAATTCTTAAAGATATATATATATATATATAAATATACATATATATATATATATATATATATATATATATTATAGAGTAGGACTGTGGTGTACAGTTAGTACTGTAGTTGGCTGTTTTAGGCTGCATATAAGGTCATTTGGTATTACAATTTAAGTTAGAGGCTGGGTTAGGATTAGTTATTGCTATTTGCTGGGGAGAGAGTTAGTGTGGAGAGGATTTTTGTAAGTTTTGCTATTTTTTTAATTTAGCTTAAAGGTTTCTGTGGCTGTGTTTTTTGAATTAAGCTTAAAGGTTTCTGTGGCTATGTCTTTTGGATTTTGCTTAAAGGTTTCTGTGGCTGTGTTTTTTGAATTAAGCTCAATGAGGGGCACAGCAGCCCTACTTAAAGCCAGGGAGAGGGGCCTAAAGGGGACCTGGGGCAAATGTCTAATTTCTGGACTCTGTGTTTGTGAGACTTGGGAATGCTATTGGTGGGTTTGTAATTGTGTTCATAAACAACTGCAATCAGTATAGAGAGACTGTATTTCACTGTCCTGTATAGGTAGTGTGAACCATGGATAGAATTGTGGGGTGCAATGGTTATGGGGCAGCAGTGTAGATGAACATGTTGTGGAGCCTAGGAGGGTGCCCAATATGCCACAGGCTAAGGAGGCTTGAGGAAGAGGTTCAGTGGCTTGGTAGGAAGCTGGTGAGGTTGTGGAGTGAGGGAAGGGTTGCATTGGTAGAAGGGCTGACATCTGAGAGTATAGGGGGCACCACAGAGAAGGAACAGTGGGTCAAGGGAGGATTCAGGGGAAGGGACAAACTAGACAGGAAGACAGCAGATGAAGGGTGGACTCTAGTAGGACCTAGCAAAAGAGGAGCAGCAGTAGGCAGGAGAAAACACATAGTAATGCAAAGAGCATAGGGAACATGTTTGCTGTACTAGCGACACATGAGAAAAAGGATGCAGGAGGAGATTGCACAAGGGATAGTACTCACGAAGAGGAGGGAGGGAGTGAGGGGCATTACTAGTGGAGAGATTGAGCATAGCATGGCAGGGGGAAGGATAATACTCAGAGAGATGAGGAGGGAGAGGGAGGTTGGTAGTCAAACAGGAGGAGGGGCGGTGTCTCAAATGAGAGGGGCAGGGGGAAGACACAGGGGGAAACGGTAAAAGCACCGTCTTGAGTGGTCCTGGGAATGAGAACCTGGGTGAGGGGTGGTGACGGGCACAAGAGAAGAGGAGGAGGGTGTACTGGTGTTAGAGGACTTCATACTCTAGGGGATCAGATGAGGCAGCAAGGGGGAGAGGCACAGTCTGATATGGGATGAGTTTATACTGTGATTAGAGGCAGACAAAGTAGGACAGGCAATCCTAAGATGTGCAAGGAGGGGTAGGAAGAAACCGCACATGGTGGTACATGTGGGGAGAAATGACCTAGTGGGGGAAATTGTGGAGGTAACAAGGGAGAGGTCTGAGGAAGTGGGAAGGTTATGCAAGGAGACTGGGGAGACTGTGGCCTTCTTGGAGGTGCTCCCTGTACCCCGCACAAGCACAGTGAGAAAGGAGAGGATTGGGGAGTTGAACACACGGTTGGTAGAATGGTGTTGAACTAAGGGGTATGGGGTTGTGGGCAGTTGGGGCAGTACTTGGGATAATAACAATCAGTTTGCAAGGGATAGGCTTCACCTGAGTGGGGAGGGGGAAGGGAAGGAGGTATTAAAGCAAAGACTGTGGAGGTATATTGTGACAAAGGTGGATTTATACTAATGGGGGGTGGCAAGTGAACAGCAGGTAGGCAGGGATCCGATACAGCAGAGTCACAACCTACCCCCCAGGCTAGCAGGGTAGGATTCGGGGTGGCTGAAAAAGGAGGGAGTAGAATGGAGGAGATGGAAGGTGATGAAGGGAAGGGGGCAGGATGGAGGGTGGTCTCACTGAATGCGAGAAGCTTAGGCAACAAATCAACTGAGCTACAGGCACTCTTGGCAGTGTGGAGGGTGGATATTGTGGCTGTCATGGAAATGTGGGCAACTAAGCACCAGGACTGGGATCTGGTAATCCCAGGGTACAAATTGTACAGGAAGGACTGTGTGAAGGATGGCTCAAATGCACAAGGGACGAGGAAGAGGAAAGGAGAACAGAGGCAATCTGGTTGCAGCTTCTAGACTCAAGGGGTAGGAAACTGAGGTCTGGGGAGGAATACAGGCCATCTCCCCATTCTGAGGAGTTTGACAGGGAATTAGAGGGACAAATCAAAAGGTACGTAGAAAAGTGAAGGTGGTCATTGTGGGGGATTTCAACTTGCTGGAGGTTGACTGGAGCATTCCGGTCACCTCCAGTGCTAGGTAACAAGTGCTCCTGGATGCGATCCAGGAGGGTCTCCAGATGCAGTTAGTCAGTGTACCTACTAGGCTAAAGAACAATTTAGATCTGGTATTGTTGAATGGAGAGGCAGTAAGGGAAATAAAGGTGGAGGACCCACTAACCGACAATGATCACCAAATGGTGTGGTTTAATATCATGATGTGCAGGGAGCCAGAGAACTCAGTAACCCGAGTGGTAAGCTTCAGGGGTGGTGGACTTTGGGAGGATGCAGGAAGTACTGAAAGGGAAACTGGAGGGCATAAGGCAGGAGATGGATGCAGAGCAGAAATGGGATATTATTAAGCGAAGGATTACAGAGGCAATGGAAGCCTGCACCAAGATACAGAGTAAGAGGAACAGAGCAAGGAAACCATGCTGGTTGAACAGTGAGATAGTGGAGGTGGTGAGGGCAAAACGAGAGGCTCACCAGAGGTATGGGAGGATGGGGAAGGAAGGGGACATGGAGAAGTATGCAAGATGGTCCAGGGAGGTCACCAGAAAAGTAAGAGAAGCCAAGGCCCAGAGGGAGCTGAGATTAGGGCAGGGAATTAAAGGGGGGGACTTTTTCAGATACATCAGGGAGAAAAGGAAGAGCAAGGAGACAACAGTGAGGATAAAAAAGGGTGGGGAGTGGACGGAAAAGGGAGAGGAATAGGTGGAAACACTGAATGAATACTTTTGCTCAGTGTTCATGGAAGAAAAGGAGAACAGATACCACCATGGGTTGGGAGGGTGGGGATGAGTGAAGAAGAGGCAACAGATGGAAGGATTAAGGGAGGTAGAGTCCTAGAGGGACTGAGGGCACTAAGGATAGACAAGGCACCAGGGCTGGATGGTTTTCACCCCAGGGTGGTGAGGGAGATGATGGAGTTGTTAGTAGAGCCACTGGCAGATCTGTACAGCATCTCACTGGAGTTGGGATGTGTGCCACTGGACTGGAGGATGGCACATGTAGTGCCGTTACACAAGAGCGGACCAAGGGTCGAACTGGGTAATTATCATCTGGTAAGTCTCACCTCCATAGTGTACAAACTCATGGAAACAATACTAAAAGAAAGACTGGTGTCATACCTGGAGGACAAAGGCCTCCAGGATATGAGGCAGGATGAGTTCATTTTGGGGAAGTGCTGTCAAACCAGCCTGATACAATATTATGACTGGGAGACAGGTGAGATGGATAAGGGTTATGCAGTTAATGTTCTTTACTTGGACTTCAGCAAGGCCTTCGATTCAGTGCCTCATGGGAAGCTTGGGGGAGAGCTCACTGGTGTAGGGGTAGGGGAAAAAATGACGAACTGGATTACAAGCTAGCTGAGTGGGAGGCTGCAATGGGTGGTGGTGGAGGGAGCTCAACTCCAAAGCTGGTGATGAGTGGGTGAAGGGGCTCTGTGCTGGGACCAGTATTATTTGGGCTCTTCATATCAGACATTGCACACAGGGTGGTGAGCAAGGTAAGCCTGTTCGCAGATGACACCAAAATGGGAACAGTGGTGGATGAAGGGGAGGGATGGAAGCAGCTGCAGGGGGACCTAAGCAAGTAAGAGGAGTGGTCAGAGAGGTGGCAGCTGGGGTTCAATGCAAAGAAGCGTAAGGTTATGCACTTCAGAGTGAAGAACCCAGTGAGAGAATACTGGCTGGGGAAGGGGTAAGCTGGGGATCACTGAGAAGGAGAAGGACCTGAGGTAATGGTAACATGGACCATGAACAATACTGCCCAGTGCAGGAGAGCAGCTGCAAAAGTGAACAAAATGCAGTGGATGCATCACAAGGGGGTTTTCATCTAGGCAAAGAGAGGTGGTCTTGCCCCTCTACAGGTCGCTGGTAAGGCTGCACTTGGAGTATTGTGTGAAGTTTTAAAGGAAATACCTGAAGCGTGATATCAGGCTACTGGAGGGGGTATACAGGAGGGCAACAAAGATGATGTGTGGAATGGAGGGGAGAGACTATGAGAGCAGGCTGGGAGACCTGAATATGTACACCCTGGAGGATAGAAGGGACAGGGGGGACATGATAGAGACATTCAAGTATCTGAGGGGAATCAATAAGGATGGGGCAGACAGGGTTTTTAAGCTAAGGAGGGGGAGGGGGAAGGACACCAGGGGGTATGGGCTAAGAATAGAGGGGGAAGATTTAGGAGGGAAATTAGGAGGCACTGTTTCACAGAGAGGGTGGTAGCAAAATGGAATGCACTACCAGAATTGGTGGTATCATGTAAATCTGTGAACAGCTTTAAAAGGGCATGGGACAGGGAACAATGAGGGAGGGCAGTGGGATGACAAAGGGAGGGTGGGTGGGGCAGCTGCAAACTAGAGGTACTAGCTGCACACTCGAGCGAGACTTAGATAGACTGGGTGGCCTTTTTCTGCTGGCACATTTGTATGTTGTATCTAATGGACAGCACACTCTGACAGTATAGTGCCCCATAAGTACTGCACTCAGGTGCCAGTATCTAGTTATGAGCCCAATCCCAGTGTGGGATCAGAACCCACAATCTTCTGGCCCAGAGGCAGTGTGCTACCAACTGAGCCACATTGATACACACATATACTGCAAGGGAACATGCTGTTTGGTGGATCATGCATCCAATCTGGCTGAATTTGGGCTTTTTTAACTGACTGAAACCTAGATACAACCATATCTTTGATATTTAGTCCCCTTCTAAATACCACCCATGTTTTTTTTCTTCACATAAGGCACTAAACTCTCTTCTACAGTTAATACATGTACATGCTTATTGACAGGGGCACTGGAAAATTGCACCTACAATTTTTTTGTGGAATCTGAAATTTTCACCATTCTCCACAAAAACTGACGTCCCACAATTTCTTGCAATTTTTGAGTTTTTACTTTGAATTGTGTAAAAAGTATTAACATTTTCAGTAAAATACTCTCAAATATATCGACAATTTTGTATGCAGACCTGGCTTTGTCTGAAATGATGGAGTGCAAGATGGGTGGATGGGTTTTATGTGACACTGCTTTCTTCTGAATCTTGGTTTGGTTTCTAAATCAACTGGCTAAGCATAAGTATACTTAAACACTTATCATTTGATTTGTGTTGAAGCAGGCTATCAGAAAACCTTTTGTTGCTATAGAGACTGAAACAACAGGTGAGAGAAAAGATACAAATTATCCCATTCTCCTAGATGGGATGCTAACTATGAAGCCTTTTTATGGCTGCATGGGTGGAGCTCCGCAGATGTCATACCATCATAAGAAGTTTACTAGCACTGTGGAAGCATGTGACTGCACTGCTGTCCGGTGTGCTTCCACAGTGCTACAGTGAATTTCCAGTACTGCAGTTTATGTGGCCCTTCCCCTCTGTGGGCCACATAAACATATCTCTTTCGCCGGCGTTCTACTTTTTCTTCCACAACTGTGGAAGTGATAACCGCCATGCACAAGATGGCGGCATCAACTCAAATTGTGTAAGCATGAGTATCTCACATATGCAGTTCCATTGGCACCTCCATCTTGACCCCAGCATTCTCCAGTGTGGCAAAACAAAGTATCCAGGATTTCTCTATTTGCAGGTCAGAATGCTCTCGCAAACTGCTTTTGTCTTGTGCTGGTGTGGCGAGAGCATGGCGAGAGTTCTGAGTATTCTTTTTCTCCCCTCTTGCCGCACTCTCAGTACTCTAAAAAGCTGTATCGGCTCTGACCAGAGTTTGTTGTAAGTGGTAAGGCAGGTTTTTCCTTGAGAACATACTTTCATTCAGACTAGATTTGATTCAAGCAGCTGAGGATTTTGGATGGCCCTGCTGATTATAAACTTGAATAAGCTAGTTGGTAACAATGATTCCGTGCTTAGCAATCTACAACCTAGATGCTTACATGCAAAGACTACAATAAAAACCTGACTAAAGTCTGAAAACAAGCTCATTAAACACATAGGCCCAGATATTCAAAAGAGCATCAAGGCCCTAAAGAAAGACAAATCTCCTGGGCCGGATGGCATTCATCCAAGAGTACTATGGGAATTGGCGGACATACTGACTGCACCCCTGGCGGAGCTTTTCAGCAGGTCACTTGAGACAGGGAGGGTACCTAGGGATTAGCGAGAGGCACATGTGGTACCAATCCATAAAGGGGGGTCGAGGGAAGTACCAGGTAACTATAGACCCATCAGTTTGACCTCGTGGTGGGAAAATTAATGGAGAGTATACTAAAGGAACGATTGGGGTGTACTTGGAGGAGGTGGGAGGTCTAGTTAGTCGGCAACATGGGTTTTGTGCCAGGTAGATCATGTCAAACCAACCTTGTGGAGTTCTATGAATGGGTAACATCAGAACTGGACGGGGTAAGCCTGTGGATGTATTATTCTTGGACTTCAACAAGGCATTTGACTCTGTCCCCACAATGGTCTGGTGGAGAAACTGATGGGGTTAGGAGTAGGCCCTTTGATGGTCAGATGGATTGAAAACTGGCTAGCTGGATGCACTCAGGAGAGTAGTGGTCTGTGGGGAGCTCTCAAACCCTAGAGAGGTTGGTAGTAGGTACGCAGGGCTCGGTCCTGGGTCGATCCTGTTTAATGCCTACATATCGGATATCAGGAGGGGTATAGGGTGTGAAATGAGTCTCTTCTGGATGACTCCAAGATGGGAGCAGTAGTTGAGGGAGAAGAGGGAGGTTGGCCTGCAAGGGACTTGACACCCTGGAAAGCTGGGCTCACACATGGAAATTAAATTTCAATATCACCAAGTGCAAGGTGTTGCATCTTGGTCGGGGAAACCCTAAACACAGGTACACCCTGGGAGGGGAGGCACTGGAGGCCTCAATAGGGGAAAAAGACCTAGGGGTCATGGTGTATGCATGTATGAATAACTCTGAGCAGTGCAGGAGAGCGGCTAGCAAGGCAAACAGGATGTTGGGATGCATCGTAAGGGGGATCACCTCTAGGAGCAAGGAAGTGATTCTGCCGCTGTACAATGGACTGGTTAGACCACACCTTGAGTACTGTGTACAGTACTGGAGACCACACTTAAAGAGGGCATACAGCTCCCTGGAGAGGGTACAGAGGAGGGCAACAAAGATGATACGAGGGCTAGGGGATTTGACGATGAGGACAGACTTAAGGAGCTCTGCCTGTTTTCACTGGAGGAGAGGGAGAGACGGGGGACATGATTGAGGTCTCAAGCACCTCAAGGAATAAATAGGGTAAACATGGAGGGATCTTTAGACTAAAGCAGGGAGGTATCACCAGAGGGCATGGTTTGAAGTTGGAAGGTGGAAGGGTAAGGGGGGGGAAGAGGAGGAGGTTTTTCACTGAGAGGGTGGTGGACCCTTGGAATGCACTGCCTGGTGAGCTAGTTCAGAGATCCACAGTGGAGGGCTTCAAGAGAGGATGGGACAGACACAGAAAGTGGATGTATCAGATGATGTCCTGTCCCAGGGGGGTTGGGATGGGTGATACGGGTTTCTGGAGCACAAGGGATGGGAGGGTCTCGGCACCCAACTAAGGATCTAAAGTTCGAGCAGACTCGATAGACCGTAAGACCTAATCTGCTGGCAAATAGTATGTTAGTATGTTAGTTGAGCCATGCGCAATAGGGTTGCGCCTGCACAAGTACGAAAATGCGCCATTCTGCGATATTCAGCAGGAGGCAGTTGCGCCCCCCAAATCATGCTGAGCAACAGCGCAATGATAATGAAGGCATGCGCAACTGAAGGGGGAGGAACCATGCATAACTGGCGCAGTGCGATATTCAACAACTTGCGCCATGCGCAATAGGGGAGCAACCGGAAGTTGCGCCATAGCGGAAATGAGCAAAATAAAAGGGAGCAAGGGGAGGCGCAAGAACACTACAGGGAGCCACATGAGAGCAAAAACAGCAGGACAAACTGGGCAGCAGGGACACACAGGGCCAGGCAGGAAAGGGCACCTGGAAGCAGAAAGCCATAGGGGAAGGTGTGGGGAGACATTGCAGAAGGGGGAGGTACACCACACAGCAGTGAGGCAAGCACAGGCAGGTGTTCCCGGTGCAGGGGAAGTAGCAGTGAGGACAGCAGGGGGAATACAGTAACAGATGCCGGGGAGATGAACACAAGCCAGGGACATGGCCAGTGCCACCTTCCAGATGGAGGCCATTATGAGGTGGGGTAAGAAGGAGGGCAGCAGGGGGGCATGGCCGTGGAAGGGCCCATTGGCAGTATGCCACCAACAGGCAGTACTGAGCCCGCACCAGCTTCGAGCTGTACAGTGATACCGAGATCGTGGGCCGGTACCGCCTGAATCGGGCAATTCTGAGGCAGCTCTGTGAGCTGTGCAGTGATGTGATGCAGGCACCCACACGACGGAGCCATGCCCTGTCAGTGGAAACCAAAGTGACAGCTTGCATGTGCTTGCTCACCATGGGTACCTTCCAGAGACCAACTGGGGACACCACAGGCATAACCCAGTCGGCCACATCATGCCACCTCACCCAATTCCTCAGCACACTGCTGCCACATTCTGCGGAGTACATCCATTTCCCCAGCACACTGGCAGAGTGCACAGCAAATATGCAGGAGTTCCACAGGGTAGCACATATGCCTGGCATGCTAGGGGCAATAGACTGCACCCATGTGGCCATCCGCACACCACCTGGCCCCGACGGGGCCACATACTTCAATCACAAGGGGCTATGCTAGCATCAACTGCCAGGTGGTGTGCGATGCCAGGGGGCACATAATCAATGTCTGTGCCATGCACCCTGGGGGAGCACACGATGTCTTCATCTGGCACCAGTCGGCACTGTGCCACAGATTCGAGAGTGGGGATATACCCATTGGCCACCTAGTGGGTGAGTATGCAAACCACATGGATAATCATAGGGCCTGGGGAGGCATGGTCAGAGGTGACATTGGTAGTGGCCTACATGGCCCGGGGCAGGGCGATGCTGATCACCAAACTAACCTCCACCCTCTACACACAGGTGACAGTGGATACCCACTCCATCCCTGGCTGCTCACACCCTACCAGTGGCTGCGACCCCATCGCAGCAATGCTACAATAAGGCATACGCCACCACAGTAATGTCATCGAGCGGGTGTTTGGGATGCTGAAGGCACATTTCTGTTGCCTGGACACCTCTGGCGGTGCCCTACAGTACAGCCCCTCAAAGGCCTGTGGGCTATTCCTGGCCTGTTGCATCCTGCACAACATGGCCAACGAATGTGGGATAGCCGTACAGGTCGAAGAGAGGGACAGTGATGGGGACGATGAGGATGCCGGTGACGATGGTGATGGGCAGCCCCCCCCTTGGGCAACGGGACCCCCGCCTGCTCCGGCTGGCACAGCTGCACTGGGACACCATCATGGAGGAGCACTTCAGCCAACCCAGGTAAGTCATGGGGCCATGTGCAGCCAACAGTGGTTAAGGCACAACCCACAAACATGCATGGACACACACCAGGGGTGATTGCCGTCAAGGGAAGTGGCAGGGCATGGAACCACACACACACCAGGGATGGGTGAGGTCTAACAGCACCGTGGACAGACACACACACACGCACACACACACAAAATGCACCAAACATGCACAAGGGTAGGAGGCACCCGTGACCAGAATGCCACCCCTAGCCACACATGTCCACAGACCACCACGCCCACTGCCTGCCCATATGCGTGTGTCAGATGCTGAGCACCATTGCACATTGGTGTATAGCACAATGCAGGCATCATCATGCACACACAACTGCGGACAGCAGCGGGAGGGTGTGAGATGGACTGATGTGCCATGCAGGGCCGGGTACCTACCCGTGCACTGCCCACTGAAAGACACAATACACACAGGGCAGCACCAGACAGTAGCCACATTGGGAGACAGGTCAGTCACGCGACACAGTGCCCCGGCTGCCATGGATGCATGGGTGGCCCCACCGAGATCCACCAGCACTGACAGGCTGACCACTGGCCTCATGGGGTGGCACCGATGGTCCACCAGGGGTTCCACTGCGTGAACACGACCATGCTCGCGCAGAGGTCTGCAGCACACCGAACATGCCTGTGCCAGGCATGCTCGGGATGCCCATAGCTGAACCCGGTGTCGACAGGGAAGGTGTCACACGACGTCGGGAACGGGGGGTGGACAGTGCACTGTGTAGTGTCCGTGATGCATGGGCACATGACTGTGTGCCCATTGTGGCCATGACAGCAGTGAATGCCTGTGCATGCCTGTCAATGGCAGCGGTCAAATCCTCCAGCAACCGGTCCATTTCTGCCAGGATCAGAGCGGTATCTCTGCTGCGACACTCCTCTGCCCACTCCAGAGCCGCACGCAGTGCATCCACCGACGTCGCAAGTTGCATCTGCTGCTGGACTGATGCTTGCAGTAGGCGGGTGTGCTCATCCAAGAGGTCATCTGCCTCCTCGGCATCCTGTCCCTCAGGGTGTGCATGGCCCTGATGCTCAGCACCCCTTGAGGGTGGGCGCTGCACACCAGGACCAGGTCTGAGCATGTCCACAGGCGGTGCACAGATGCCGCCACTGGACCCTGTACCCCCAAGCCCATTGACTGACTGCTGATGATGCCCCTCCGGCTGCTGCTCCCCAAGGCTCAGTGGTGCCGCCGCAGTGGCCGCAACAGTCCCACTGTCCTGAACAAACACCAGTACTGCCCCACTAGTGCTGATAGGCACAGGCTGGGACTGTGCTGACACGCAGGCCTCCATGGCAGCACCACCCACAGCCATGGCCACGATGTTACCTGCTGTGTGGCCATCCCGTGGCACACACGTGTCACTGCCCATGCCGTTAGCGACATCATCATCGGTGATGGACTCGACACCGGCCCGAGTCACAGCATGCTGGCATCCGTGGACACTGGCATGCTGGGACACGGGCAGGGCTTCCTCTGCACCTGTTACAACAACATCAGTGTGGACAGCCAGGCGGGCCCACTGTCGCACTGAGCTACATATACCTGTGGAGGTGGATGGGCCCTCCTCCATCTCCAGCTGACTGTCCTCAGTAGACAGGCCCACCACCGCTGACCCATGCAGATGCTCAGGATCGGTAAGGGAAAACAAATTCGCGTTACTGCATGTGACCTACCCTGCCCCCCCCATAGACAGACCATGACTTACCATGCAGTGATGGGCCACCACCTGTCTGGAAGCCACCACGCGGAACACCCTCAATGGCACAACACTGCATGCTTCCAGCAATCCTCTCCTCCTGTGGGGTCAGGTGTACCACCTCCGGCTGTCCCCCCACCTGTCGCAAGCTCGTGCTGCCTGATGGGCCACCTTCTCCTTATCCTCCTCCTGTCTGTGCCCATCATCTTTTTTGCACTCCTGCATGGAGCGCTGGTGGCTGCCATGCAGGTTCACAGCACGTGACACCTCCTCCCATGCAGCAGCACGGGCTTGAGGTGTTCCCTGCCGTCTGCTGAGAAGCGGCTCCTGATCCAGGTAGGCCTCAAACAAGGCTTCGGTCTTGGCCTTGGTAAAATTAGGCCTCCTCCTCCTCCCACCACTGTGTTCCTTCTCTCCCACAACTTGCTCGGTCATTTTTTAGCTTGTAAGAATGACAGTTGTTACCTGTGACTGCACAGTCCCATGCATGTCCCTAAATCCACAGTCCACACTCCCAAACAGCATGCAACTCACCAATAGACTGCAGTAACTGACTATGGCCAGTGCAGCCCAATGTCGCACTTTTATAGCGCAACCCATGCAAATGAGGCGAGGCGCAACTTTAAGTGGATGCAAATTGCAGTGCTGCGCCATTGCATGGCTGATTAGCTGTTTTGCATATGACGACTGAATATCGCGCTGTTGCACTTTGCACAATTGTGTTGAACATACTGAGCCAAGGGTGCAGTTCTGTGACATGCGTAGTACACACCTCACTGCGCATTCCCGGGTTGCTGACGCAGGCATCTGCCGCGCTGCTGATGTGCTGTGCACAGGAAGCAATGCAGGGCATGGCCACCATTGTACCAGTGGCGCTATAGCGATGTTCACCTACATGGCACTGTGGCACTGGACCATGATCGGCGCTGCACTGGGGCAGCGAGGCGTGGTGGGCGCTACTGGGTAGCACAGGCGGCAGCCAATGCGCTTCTACGCATTGAGTTTCCAATGGTGCTGTGCATGTCTGTGCGCCGAGACCCTTGACCCTGTGCCTGACCTTTGCCAGCTAGGCGCCGTGCGTCAGGCATGGGTGCACCAGTATCGCGCTGTTCGGTGACAGAGCGTTAGGGAATGGCAGCACTGTACCATGCAACATCTGCACGTGGGGAGCCATGCTGCAGAGTGCCATATTTGCAGACCGAGCTGTGAGAATGGTGCGCAGGAGGGCTGCTCAATGGACACAGGTCGAACTGGCCAACCTAGTGGCCATAGTGGAGCCACACCATGGACCACTGTTTGGGGAGGCACCCCTGGACAGGTCCAGGAGCCAGGTGTGGGAGGAGGTGGCCACTGCACTGGAGGAGGCCACTGGATGGAGGCGAACAGCTGAGCAGTGCCGCCACAGGTAGGGGGACCTGCAGCGGAGGGAGCCGGACCTGCTAGCCCATCTGCGAGCACCTGCAAGGAGGGGCACGGTGCCACGGCCGGGTAGGTGTTACGTCAACACACTTTTATCTTCCATATGGGTATCACGGTTGTATGTGTCCAGCACATGGGGGAGGGACCATCCGGTGTTGGCTGTAGTGGTGTTATCAGGGTGTGGGGTAGGTGGGTCTTGCTGGGTGGGAGGGCACACACCTGGGGGGGGGCTTTGCTATGGGATTGTACTGATGTTCCTCTCTCCATGTTTGCACCACAGGGCCGGAGGAGCGGTGCCTGGCACATGAGCTGTGGTGCAACGAAGAGGAGAGGGAGGCAAGGCAGGGCGAGGGTCCACAGCGCCCAAGAGACCGGCCCAATGATGGTGAGTGCCATACCTCCATGATTACTATTGCATGCTGTGTAGCAGGGTGGGCAGCGGGGCATGGCCACCATCCATTGACACCACTGCCATGCACGCAACTTGTTACAGTCAGCACTATCCAGTGGCAATGCATGTCTGGGAGTGTGTCGATGGTGGTCCATGCGTGCACCGGGTACATGGCTGTGCCACTGCCTTTGCACCACATAGCCATGTCATTAAACAGCCACAGTGGTGCTGTGCGTGACTTGGCCGGTGGGTGTGTGCAGCATTCCGCATGGCTCTATGCACCTGGGTGGGCAGGTCATGTGGACTTGATCAATGTGGGTGGTCACACACCATCACAGAGGTATCTCCCATGGCCGTATGCCATGCACAGTGGGTGGGCTGTATGGGGCTGTGCATTCACACCTATTGACTGTGCTCCCTTGTCCTAGGTGTCCGCCAGCTGAACAACATCTGAGAGGCACTGCGGGAGATCCTGCATGTGGCGAGGGCGTCCCTGGAGATCCTTCGCTGCATAGATCGAATTGGGGTCTGCAGGAGGCACCAGCAGAGGAGAAGCCAGAGCAGGGAGCGGGGCTCCTGCTGAAAGTCCCTCTGCCCCTGATATCCCCTACCCCCCTGGACCCACCCTCACACCCCTCCTTTCCTGTCCCATTTGTCCACCCCTGCCCCTTAACCACCCCCACCTTGTTTGTGGCCCTCTCCCCCACCTTGTATATATTATTGTACATAGTTAACTTTTATATTTTATTTTAATACAGATCTTTTGATATGAATACTGTGGTGGTCTCTGATTTGCAGTGGGCTATAGGTGCTCAGCTGCAGTGGTGTGCATGGCGTCAGGGGTGGTGCAGTCATGGGTATGTGTGTGTGTCCGTGGGGAGGTGACTATGGTGTGGGGGCAGCTATCAGTCAGTGTCTGTGGTGTGTTTGTTGTGCCCTGTGCACTGGATGACTGTGTGCAGTGGTCCATGGTGCATGCTCTGTGTCCATGGCACCCCTGTCAGCCCATCAATGGCCTGTGCAGCTGACACCCATGCATGTCTGTGACCTGCACGGTCTGCTGGCATGTCAGTGGTGGCTGTCCATGCAGGGCAGCCACTGTACCTGTCACAATGCTGGGTTGCCTCCTGTCACTGGTGTGGTGCATGTCTGCCTCGGGTGACACTGTGGCCTCCACAGTTGTTGACCCACCTCCATGCTGTGGCTTGTGTGTGTTGCAGGAGATGTGCACCACTGTCTGTGACTTGTGCTCCGGGCAAATGCTGGTGGTGTACAGGTCCACAGTGCCTACGCAGGGTGGCTGGCACTCCTGTGCCATGGAGGACTGCAGGTTGTGTGTACACAGTTTACATGGGCCCACGCTGGGGGCTTGGTTGCCCCGCTACTGCGTCCCTATGTTGTTGTGCCCTTGGGTATGGGTGGGTGTCTGTCCATGCACTGTGTGGCATCCACTGTGGTGCATGCTTCCATGCACCATTGTAGGTGTCTGCGCTGGCTATTGTGGCCAGTGCAGGGTCAGGGTGTGTCATCGGGAGAGTGTGCAGGGTGCTGTACTACTGGTGGTGGGGTCCGGGCATGCCCTGTCCTGATGTGGGTACTTCGTGAGCCAACGATGGTTGGTCTCTCAGCAGTACCTGGGGGGCTGGCATGGTGCACTGTGTATGCCGCTGTTGTTGCTTGCTGTGCTGCCACCTGCTGATGGGTGCTCATGGTGGGGCTGTCTTGCATGGTTCTGTGATGCACAGGGTTGCATTGTCACAGTGGGGGTGGTGGTATGCATGGGGTTTCCTGCAGTGGTGGATGCTGCTCCTGGGCAGGGTGTCTAGGGGTCACGGTGCGGGTGTGCTCTGCATTGGGGGGATGGTGTGGCACAGGGTGGTCAGCCCTCCTTGTATGCCAGTCACAGCTTGCCAGGGGGTGTGATGGGGCACCATGGCCCAGCTGTGGGTTGGTTGCTGGTCTCCATGGGCCAGTGGTTATTCCAGCTCTCCCCCAGTTGTGCAGTGCATGGGGTGTGCGTGGACAATGTCTGTTCTGCTGTGTGTTCCTCTGCCTATCTGTGGCATGGGTGGTGGGCCCCTACCTCCCTGGTTGTGCAGTTGCATTGCTACCCTGCTGTTGGGGGGCATCCCTGGTTGGGACTGCTCAGCTGCATATCCCTTATTGCGCTATGGCACATCTGATCTGCTCAGCTTCCCCTCCCTAGTTGCGCTATGGCGCAGGTGGTGCGATATTCAGTCGTCGGCTGTAGGCGCAGTTTGGCCGGCTCAGTTTTTGAATATCGCGCCTCTTGCGCATAGGCGCAATGGACTTGCACTTGCTCCAGCTATTGCGCACTTTTTCTGCGCAGTTTGAATATCTGGGCCACAAAATGTAACGGAATATTTATCTTTAACTAAACAAAATAATTGCGTCAGAGTAAAACAAAGGTAAATTATAGGGTACCCTGACTACTGTATGATGCAGTAAAAATATATTGCTGTTTTTTTATATTCTTTGGTAACTGGGTAAGGCCCACTAGGCACAAGTGTCTGTTTTTAGGGCCAACCTAGGAGCACTATGGAGGTTAAGTTACTTGCTCAATGTCACACTGTATGCAAGTGGAGGTCGTGGGAATCAAATCCAGAGCTGCTGGATGTACTATGCTTATTCACTGTGTGTCACTCTAACCTCTAACCTATATTGCCAGGCCAAATAACCCCCAGATTTAATGTTTTAGTATGTGATTTCAAAAATTGTGTACAGTACCTACAGTGCAAATTATGAACAATAAACACTTTAACAACATTTTACTAAAACTCAGTTATTTGCCACTCTTTTTGCTTATTTTTTTCTGGCACCAAAGTGGGTGAATAGTTGACAGAGCACTGTAAATAGCTTTTGATCAGGCTTCGTTATTCTACATCCAGAAACAGACATGTGAATATTCTGAATTTATTTAATATTGACTTGCTGTGGCTCACTAAACAGAATCTATTTAGCACTGTATGAGGCAGATGTTTTCAAATTTTGGAAGACAGGCAACACATCTACCAATTTAGTATTAATTTTAGGAACATAAGTTTTTCTTCATGTTTAAAACATATTAAAGTGACAGTATATTCATTTAGCAGTTTATGCTGACTAATATATGCTGCAGAAAACAGTAAATGATTTGTTGTGAAGCACTCAAGGTCTACAGTAGAACTCCCGCAATTTCCCCGCAATTTTTGCAAAATAATCTCTGCAATTTTGGGCAAGTTTTTCTGCAGTTTTCCAGTGGCCCTGTATTGATAATACTGCTTATTACATTTGAGTCCACTGAATATGTGGTAATAAAATTCAGTCTGGTCCCCAGGTTCAAATGCCTTCTCCTTTGACCACATTCCTGTATTAGTGTACATCTGTCCCTATTAGCTACAAAATCTCATCCTTTTCTAATGCTAGCCTCACTGTAGCCTCTTTCTCTAAAACGAGCATCCAAAATGTCAGCCTATTTAAAATAATCCACCTCTCTGCTACAATTCCATTTAACACAAATATATTGACTGTTTGTTGCATTTTCCACAACGTGCTTTGGATGACAACTTGCATGTCGTACAATGGAGTTCCAATTTGTCAGTTTCTTGTACAGATCAGTAAGCCCCCCCCCCCCCATTTCCATGTTTAATAATCCTGATATCCAAAAAGGTTACTTCTTTAAATTCATATGTAGTAGTAAACTAAATTTGGATTTGTTCCCTCCAGATAAAGTACAAACTTCTGTAAATCACTCACTGTGCCTTTCCAGAATATCAAGATGTCATCCAAAAACCCATGGTACAAGATAAGATTATCTAAAAAGTGTTTCTTTTTCCAGAATCTCTCACAAACTGATTTCCCCAAATGCCAAGATATAGATTTGCATAATTTGGGGTGAAAGATGCCCTCATAGCAGTACCTTGGATTTGATGGTAATAAGTCCCCAAAAATGAGTAAGTATTACATTTTAGAATTTTTTTTGATAGATTCAAAAGGAATTCCAGGTAATCCCCCGGTGTAACATTTTTCTCTATTAAAGTACACCTTAATGCATTTAGTTCCCCCCCCCCATGGTATATGTTTGTATACAGTTCAGTAATACTAAGGGTTACTAATAACCATTCAGGTTCCACAAATACAGTATACTGTATCATTCAAAACTTCCAGTATATGGGCTGTAACTGTTATATATGACCCAAAGGTAGCCGCTATATCTTTTTTTCTTTTTTTTACTTGTTCCTTTCTCTCCTCATAGACCATCCCCTTCCTCCAGGCCCCCCAGCCCCATCACCCCAGCATCCACTGGTACTCACCTCTGGCTTGAGGTGCCAGCTGGCCAGGTGCAGCGCCTACAGAAGGCCAGGATCACCCTGCTGGTCCACAGTTGTTTCTGCCCCTGGTTTCTCCTGAACCCCAAGTGCAGGACTAGGCATGCAGTGACGCCAATGGCCAAGCCTCTTGTGATTCCTCATGCAGCACACTGGGCATCTGCTTTGTGTCCACCTATCTTATGGGATCGGTGTGCTAGCCTCCAGCTACTGCTAGGGACCAGGTATGCATTGCTCTCCAGTCCCACCCCTCCCTTGGATAGGAGAGCTGTCCTTCAGATGCTCAATCCTCTCCCACCCCAGACGACCCCCGGCAACCTGCTCACATAGAAATATAGACTCTGAAGGCAGATAAGGACCGCTTGGCCCATTTAGTCTGCCCATTTCCCTACCTAATGGAAAAGCTGCAGATCCTAGTTAACCAACAGCCTACTTCCTTCTACCCCCCACTGGAATTGCTTTTTGTCTGTCCCATGCATTCTTGAATTCCCCCACTGTTTTTTGACTCCATGACCTCCTCAGGAAGGCTGTTCCATACATCCACAACCCTCTCTGTGAAAAAATACTTCCTCACATTACCTCTGAGCCATCCTCCATCTCCAAATTGTGCCCCCTTGTTCTTGCACATCTCTTTTTCTGAAAGATGCTATCTTCTTGCACTTTGTTGATTCCCTTGAGATACTTGAAAGTTTCTATCATGTCCCCCCCCTCCTTTCCTTGAGGGTATACATATTAAGCTCCTTTAGTCTCTCTTCGTATGTCTTCTGGTGCAGACCCTGCACCATTTTGGTTGCCCTCCTCTGGACAGCCTCCACCCTGTCTATGTCTTTGCGGAGATGGGATCTCCAGAACTGCATGCAGTACTCCAGATAGGGTCTCACCAACTGTCTATACAGAGGGATAACAACTTCCTGTTTTCTATTGGTGATGCCTCTCCCTATGTATCCCAGTATCCCCCCAGCCTTCATTACTGCCTTCTCACAATGCTTGCCCACCTTTAGGTCATCTGATATAACTACCCCAGGTCCCTTTCCATTTTTGTTGCTCACACCGTGAATATGGGTCGCTGGCATGACAGGAGGTAAGGCATGATGCCTCAGCCCTCCACGCCACTGGGCTGGCTAGCCACTACATCTTTAAAATGGGCATCCACATATTTAGCTAGTAGTTCTGTAATTGATCTAACACTAACCACTATGGGTCAACCTGCTGGAGACATCCTTATGAACTTTAGGTAATGAATAAATAGTAGGTCTAATAGAGAACTCCATGGTTAAAAACTTAAATTCACTTTGAGTAGTAACCCCCCCTCTCTTAACAGCCAATTGTAAAATGGTGTCTATTTCCCTTTTAAATTTCATAATCAGAATACTCTTCAATCTCTTGTAAAATCTCCTATCACTAAGCTGTTGCTTTAATTCATATTCATACCAAGAGGTATTCATAATAGCAATTGAACTGCCTTTGTCGGCCAGTTTTATAGCCCTTATTAGAACTTGTTTTCCTGCCTGGCTAAACCTTTGTCCATTTACTCTGCATTCACTGGTGCACCTGACAGGCCTTAATACACAGCTGTTCACTCTCCT
Source organism: Neoceratodus forsteri (assembly GCA_016271365.2). Classification (NCBI taxonomy): domain Eukaryota; kingdom Metazoa; phylum Chordata; order Ceratodontiformes; family Ceratodontidae; genus Neoceratodus; species Neoceratodus forsteri. The sequence continues at coordinate 1,747,917,421 of CM057449.1, forward strand.
GCACCACTCTACACAGCCACTATTAACTATTATAATGGTCCTCTACCTAACTAAAGGTTTTCTCATTTTTTGCTCCCTCCTGGACTGTCTCCATCATGATGAATCTGTCTTGGTCAGGACACTTACTTTACCCCTCACCCATGGATTATCCCTGCCATTACCACTCTACCACTTGCCTCATAGATTTAAAGTGTCTACCCCCCCCACCACGTACTCCTTGCCTTTACCCAACGTGATAAAACTATTATATCTATATTACGGGCCAAAAATATACATAAGTCTCCATTTCTCTGCCCACCCTTTATCAGATCCTGTTTGTGCCTTTATTTTGGTATATTATTGGTTAGTTGAGGGAATGTTGTTTTACATTCAGGTCACGAGAATGTGTTGGAGGCCTGCCCCCATGGTTGTGCGCTATTCACCCTCTGCTCCTTCCTCCCCCACTACAGTTTACAACCTATCAGAGCTGTAGGGTGCTGGGTATTGCCCGTGGAGGGAAGGGGTGTGGGGGTGCAAACAGTGGATGGTGAATGAGCGGGGCCACCGTATCGGGGTGGTAAGATCCAGAAGACACCCTGGGGTGAAATAGAACCTAGAACGTGGTCTGCCATGTCTGGTTTCCACATCCAAGGGCACTACTAATTGTGGTAGGCAGGTGGTTCAGGCGGCCTGAGAGGTTCATCCAACTCGGGCGGTGTTATGCAATGCCAGGTCCATTAAAAACAAGACTGCAATTATTGCAGATCTTGTTGGAATTGTGGACCTGGCTTGCATCACCGAGACCTGGCTGGATAAGAATTCTGGCCCCATTTTTCCAGCTGGGTGTTCGGTGATACACCACCCGAGATTGGATTCTGGGGGGGGGGGGATGTTGCGGTCTGTTTCAAGACTGAACTTAACCTCACGAGTGTACCAGTTGAGGAGACTGAGTCATTTGAGTGTACCATAGTAGCAGGTGTAGGTTGTTGGATTGCCGTCATCTACCATCCACCCAGAGATGAGAAATTATTCCTTCAGGAAGTCGCGGACTTCGTCGTTGACATGGCATTTGAGTCGCCCAGGCTGATGGTCCTGGGAGACTTCAACGCCTGGATCGACGACGAACCCTCGCAATTTGTACAGCACTTCCTGCAGTTGATGACATCTCTGGGCCTCACGCAGATAGTTACCACTGCTACTCACAAACACAGTCACTGTCTTGACTTAGTCTTCCTCCTGGGGATCAAAACCTCTGACTTGGGGTGGAACCAGTTGGATGATCCGATCACTACACCATGGGGTTCAGTTTTAGCACTCCCCTTCATAGGCCTACCCCTGTGGAGATGGTCAGGTACCGCTCTTTATGAGATGTAAGCTTTCAAGGCCTGGCGGCAGTGCTTTACCTATCGTCCCTCCCAGTGGCAAACAGTGACCCAGAGGCCCTCGTAATGGCTTATAATTTGGCCATTTCGGTGGCCCTGGATGTCATTGCTCCCGTCCGAGTTCATCCTCTCTCCCTTTGCCCTCGATCCCCATGGATTGACAGGACTTTGAGGGAGATGCAATGACTAGGACGAAGGTTAGAGCATTTGTGGTGGAAATCTGCCCTTGATGCTGACCACTTTAGATTGATGGACCATTATCAAGTCTATCAATCTGCAATCACGCATAAGAAGGCAGAGTTCCTGTTTGGGGAGATTGCGGCTGCTCAGAATCGACCAGCTCAGCTGTTTTGAACTGTGGACAGACTGTGCAACCCAGCCTGTCTACAAGTCTGAAAATCCTTTTCACAAGTAGAGTGCGATGACCTTGCTCGATTCTTTGCGACTAAGGTGGCTGACATCAGGGTGGTACTCCAACCAGCACACTCTATGGGCATTGCTTTGGATCAGCATGAGGCCACTGCTCCTCAGCTTTTCTGGAGTACCTTTGACCGACCGGAGATCATGGATGTCATGCAGATTGTCCAGAGTGTGCGTCCTACGTTCTGTAGTTTGGATCCAGGACCTACTTCCCTGATTTTGGGTTGTATTGATTCCATCGGTCTAGTCCTAGCATGGATAGTCTGGTGCTCCGTGGAAACAGATGTATTTTCTAGCTCCCTGAAAGAGACGGTGGTAACAACAAGAAAGCTTCTTTGGACCCAGACTGCCATGCAAACTTCAGACCAATCTCTAACCTTCCTTTTTCAGGGACGGTGATTGAGAAAGTAGTGGCTGTACAGCTGGAGGACCATTCGACCATCCATGACATCTATGAACCCCTCCTGTCTGAATTTCAAAAGAGACATAGTACTGAGACAGCGCTGGTTTAGGTGCTCAATAATCTCCTGATGGCTAGAGATCAGAAGAGACATTCCATCTTGGTTCTTCTGGATCTCTCATCAGTGTTTGACACTGTGGACCATGGGGTTCTGCTTGACCATCTGAGGTTCATCTGTGGACTGTCAGGTACTATCCTCGGGTGGTTTACATTGTTTCTCATGGGAAGAACTCAGAGAATGGTGTCCAGGGTTTACTCCTCGGATCCAGTTTCTCTGTCATGTGGGGTACCTCAGGGCTCAGTGTTGTCTCCCATGTTGTTCGCAGTGTATATGCTGCACCTCAGAGACATTGTAAGAAGGTATGGGCTGAGGTTTCACTGTTATGCTGATGATACCCAGCTCTACCTTTCTTTTGCACCTGACCATGATGGAGCTCTCTCGGTCTTTAATAGCTGCCTTGCAGAAATCCAGGAGTGGATGGATTTCAGTTGGTTGAAGTTGAACTTGGAAAAGACTGAGGTGCTGGTTGTGGATCCGGGTTGCCGGATTGGGGGGTTGAGGGCTGGTTCATCCTCCGGACTCTTTCTTGGGGGCTTATCACTCCTGACCTCTGAACGGGTGTGAAACCTGGGGGTAATTATTGACGAAGGGCTGACTTTGCACTCGCAGGTATCCACTGTCGTCAAATCCTCTTTTTACCACCTGAAGAATATTTCCAGGATCAAGCACCTTGTTCCATCTGGTGATCTTCCTACTGTGGTCCATGCCTTTGTGTCCTCATGCTTAGATTATTGCAACTCCCTTTACCTAGGGCTACTGGGGACGGAAATCCATCGCCTGCAGCTAGTGCAGAACATGGCAGCCTGGCTTTTGATGGGATCATCTCAGTCCTGTCATATTTTGCAGGTGCTGTGCGGACTGCACTGGCTGCCTGTACAGTGGCGGATCATCTTTAAAGTCAGTCTTCTGACTTTTAAAATCCTACATGGACTGGGCCCGGACTACCTGATAGAGCTCCTGGTTCCTTACTGCCCTGGACGATCGCTCCGCTCAGCTGACGAGGAGTTGCTAGAGATTCCTAGGGTGTGTTTGAAATCTTCTGGGGGCCAGAGCATTTATGCATGCGGCCCCAACCCTTTGTAATTCTCTACCCCGTCAGTTATGGGAGTGCATGACCATGGAGGGATTTAAGAAAGCTTTAAAAACTTATTTATGGCACCAAGCATTTGGCGAATGACTGTATAATGATATCAGTGATTTTATATAACTTATGCTGCTGGGATGTTTGATTTGTGATTTTAAATTTGTTAGGCGCCTTGGCATTTGAAAGGCGCCATAAAAATAAAGATATTATTATTATTACTTCTTCTATCAGGAGACATCGAGCTGAATCCAGGTCCTTCCAAGAGATTAAAGCTCAGCCTCCTAACCTATTGTCCTACATGGTCTGACACAAAAGGGCTGAAGATAGCCCACATGAACATACAAAGTATTAGGTGAAAAATTGCGGAACTTAAAGCATGGACACAGCACTATAAGCCGAATGTCCTATGCATAACAGAGTCCTGGTTAACACCAATCATCCAATACCATGAAATTGCTATCCCTGGATTCTCCTTCTATCGACATGACAGACCCAATGGGGGGGGGGGGTTCTGTTATACACTAGGGTAGGATTGTTCGTCCGTGAGCTCCCTGTCCCAGGTATTAACCCTGACATTGAAAAGTTTTTCATCACAGTTACCTTTGGCAAAGTTAAACATCTAATCATAGGATGTGTCTACCTGCCCCCAAAACTAGCTTCTTCCTTCATTGAACTCTTCTCAAGTCTTGACACCCTTCCCCTCAGAGATACCCTACTTTGCGGTGACTTCAACCTTGATTGGACCAGACCCAATAGATCTCAATACCAAGCTGCAGTGTCTCATGCCAAACTAGAGCAATTACTTGACCAGCCAACCAATCAGACTCAACATGAAGTTGGGCAACCACAGCCTTTTGGACTGGATGCTTACCAATAACAAGCTCTACATCAAGGTTGCTGGAATCCTTCCAAATACACTAAGCGATCATTCTCCCACTTTTTGTGTCTGGAAGAACAATTATCCTCCCCCCCCCCCGAAAAATCATCAAATCCAGAGACCTAACCAACTTTAATGCTGCAGCTTTCCTGCAAAGTCTTGCTTCCCCAACTGGACCCCCTTTACCTCTCTTCCTGACATAAAGCAGGCTCTAGAATACCTTATCAACACCTTCAACTCAATCTTTGACTCCCATGCCCCATTCAAATTGCGAAGAGCCAAAGGACTCCACTCTCCTTGGCTTTCCCAGGAATTATGGCACCTAATATGTTCCCGTAACAAAGCCTGGAAAACTTTCAAAAGAACTGTGCTGCACTCTGATTGGCTGTTCTGTCACAAACTGCGAAACTCCAGCAAAACCCAAACTAATAAATCAAAGCAGGACTACCTACAATGCCTGCAGGAAATGCATCTCACCAATCCCAAACGTTTCTGGACTCAGATCAATGCTCTACTTAAGGACAAAGAGCAGACCATCCCCCAGAATATGATCTTGAAAGGCTTCTTGCTATCCTCTCCCTCTGAAATAGCCACAGGAATAAATCTCGTCTTCACTAACCTTGACGTGTACAAGACAGGTCTACCTGCTGCCCACCCTGCTCCACAAGATAATCACCCTGAAGCCCCCCAACCCCCTCTTCCACATAAAAACCACCTTGTGGAAAGAAGTACTTATGTTCTTGATGGGTCTCAACCCCAATAACTCTCCAGGCTTTGACTCCCTACCACCCAAATTCCTTAAGTTAGGAGCTAGCTCACCTGATCGCACAGTTGATCAATAAACAGATCCTTCCTTACCCAATCCATTCCTGACAAATGGAAGACTGCAAGCGTCATCCCAGTGCACAAAAGTGGTCAGACCAACCTCATTAAGAATTACAGACCTATATCCATATTATGCCCTATTGCAAAAATTCAGGAAAGCCTCTTATACAATCAGTTATACTCCTTTCTAGAACAAACCAATGCCCTCACCATCCATCAACATGGTGTTTGGAAGGCACATGGGACTGAACCAGCTCTTCTGAGGGTCACCTCAGACATATTTCATGCTATGGATCAAGGTTGGGCCATGGGGGCTGTATTCGTTGACCTCAGAAAGGCCGTTGATGTTGTGAACCACTCACTCCTCATCTCCAAGCTCCGACATCTTGGCCTTGATCTCAACTCTCTCTCATGGATCTCTAACTACTTGTCTAATCAATTTCAATGTGTCAAATGGGTTGGTGCCTATTTCTCCTTATTTCCCATCACTGATGGAGTCCCGGTACTGGATGATAACCACACACACTAATCCGCCCAGAGCAGGAGGGCATTACAGGTAGCACGTAGGGGAGTACAGTGACAGAGGAATATCAGCAGTGCAATACTATCACTATCCGCTGTCACTCACCAGGATGGAGGAAGTGTATTTAGCTACTGCCGGTCAGGTGCTCGGTCAAGCTGCTCCCATGGTGGAGTGGCTAGAGCACCTAACCCTGCAGTGCATGGGTTGTGTTAATCGCGGTTTGATTCCCTGGTAGGGAATCTCTTTAGAGATAATTTTTTATTTCTTGCCCCAGTGTCCACACCCCCTCAAAGTTGATTACATTAGTTCCGGGGGGGGTGGGGGCTAGCCGCCCACAAAACAAAAGAACAGCTGTCTATCATTGCCACACGCTGTTTCCTTCTGTGTGGTGGTCTTATGCATGGTATCATCTGCAACATTATGACTCCATGCCTGGGGTCTCCCAGGGCTCAGTCCTTTGGCCTCTATTATTCTCCACCTTCATCAATGAACTGCCGCTGAACTGTGGGGGGGGGGGCATTGGTTCAGCTCTATGCAGAAGTTGCCAAACTATACAGATCCAGTAGAGGTGTCTCCTCCATTAAGTCTGACCTGGAAAAAGACTTCCAACTGCTTGAAGGCTGGTTCAAGGGGAACATGCTGGTATTGAACACAAAGAAAACAAAAACTATGTTGTTCCATCAAACCTCCCATGATATAACCTCTCAGCCTCCCCTGGTAGTCAATACCTCCTCTGGCGTACCTTTGGAAGGGGTGGGCTCCTTCAAATATCAGGGTATGACTCTTGACAAGCATCTATCCTTTAAAACACATGCAGCTAATGTTATTAAGGCAACTAATCAAAAATTAGGCCTCTTATATCATACTGCCCCCTACCTCACACCTCATGCAAGGAAGACTGTTGCCTTGGCTACCCTTCTCCCAGGCCTGTTCTACAGGGCCCCCATAACTCACTCTGTCAAGACCTCTATTCTTGCCAAACTCAAGCAGGCCTATCATAGAGTTGCATGTTTTGCTGCCAAGGTACCTGTGCGAGTCCACCACTGCGACATGCTCAATAATCTAGGCTGACTGGCCTTTGAGGCCAAAATGGACTTCCCTATGTTATGCACCATCTTCAAACTCATCCACCTTCCTTCATTACCCATCCTCTCCAATAGCCTTATGTTGAAACCCTTCCCTCGGACCTTCAGATCCTCCCACCTCCCTATCCTAACAATATCCAGAACCTGACTAGCCATTGGTAGGAGATCCTTCTCTTCAGCAACACTGCAAAAATGGAATGACCTCCCTCATAGTCTTCTCTCATGCTTATCTCTTCCCCAGTTCAAGAGAGACCTCTTAAAAGGAATCTTCTTTCCTCCTCCCATTTGTAACCGTACCTAATCCTCACCTGTCAATCTGTGTCTCCTCCACCTCCCTCCCTCTCTCTCTATCTCTTCTCACCCTTCCCTACCTGACACTCTATCCTCGCCACGCCTCCCTTTCCCCTGACCTCATCTTTTCTCCACTTCTCTGTACATACTTATGTAATATATTGTATTATATTGTATTATACTGTACTATAATGTATGTATAATTTGAATACTGCCTTAAGCTCTAATGTTAGCCATGCATCTGCACCCAAATACAGACTATTATGGAATTGGTGACACACTCATCTATTTCCTTGTCCTCACCAGGCTATCACTATTGTATTCACACATTTGTTCCTGTAAAGTGCTATTTTACTCTTTATATTTGGAATGCCTCTATTCCCCGGGTCACCCCTGAAAAAGGGACACGTCTGTCCCAGTGGACCCACCCGGTCATCAAAATTCAAGTGAATAAATAAATATTGTAATATTAGCATTTGAGCTAAGATTTTCTAAAGCTTGTCCGTCCTCATTAGAGCAATCTACAAAAGATAGTCTAACCCTCTCTGTGAACAATTCATTCAAATCATTCCTACATAATCGATAGAATACCACAACTGAGGATTCATAGGTGGTATAAAAGATGATCTGCCATGAAAAGATTTTACACACCTTCACTACCCTGGGATAAATCTCCTTGCATCCATTCTTGCTCCATGGGGATAGCTGTTTCGCCTCTCTTACAGAAACAAAAACTTTACGATTTCTTAAAATCTACCATCGTGTCAAACTCACTAAGTCTCCTTGTTTGGAGAAAGTTAATTCATTTCCATAAAACATGAATCTCCACTGATGTCAGCACAAGGTCTGATATATTAATAATATTCATTGATAACACTTCACTCTCTCCTGTTTTTTTTTCCCCCTCTTCTGTTGATTGCCCTGTTCTTGTTTCTGCCCCTGCTGGTACTGGTGCCTTCTTTCTAAATATTCTACCTCCCCTTCTGGTCTATTGCTGGGGCTGCAAAAGGGGAGGGCTTAAACGAAAAGTTCAGTTTGGAGCCTTTTCTTATATATAAATGACTTGAGGGAATGTAATGTGTTAATAACTGTTGCTTTGCCTATTTTCCTTATATTTATAGTGGAACTAATATGAAGGGCTATGTTTGTGGATTGCACTGTCTATAATCCAAGCACAGAAGGGTGTCATGTCATCATTTTCTAAGAAGGAAACAGAAAGGATGAGAAAAAGATGTCCCCAGCTGAGAGTGTGATATGAAGAATATTTGATTGATTTAGATGTCTATCCTGGACCTTTGTCACTGTTCTTAATAGTATTTGTTTTTAATATGGGCGATTGGATTAATTAATTATGTTGCATTGTTGGAGGTGGTTGCTATAGAAATGCACATATGATATTTGTATGAACGAATGTTTGTAATTTTTCTTGTTTGATTATTGAGGGTATTTAAATGGGATGTTTGTCATTTTTCCTCCACGGACCTCTGGAAAAAGCGCTTGGTGCAAAACTGTTGAGGTGTTTTTCTTTTTGTCCTTTTGCCACATTCATGTTTGTATTTTCTAATAAAAGTGTAGTTCAATTGCATATAGTATCCGAGACATTTTATTGCATACTGTTTGTGTGTTAACATACTAACATACTAAAATGCCAGCAGAATAGGCCTAATGGTCTTTCGTGTCTGCTCGTTTGGTCAGCCCCCACCCTGGGTGCTGACCTTGCTGTCCCCCTCGCCTTCTCTGGCTTCTCCCTTCCCAGTTCCGGATATTCTTGCTGCATTGGATTTTGCTTCCTGAACCCTTCCTGTACCTGTCCCACCCCTCTTGAACCCCTCCACTGTCTCTGCCTCCACCAGCCCTAGGTGAGTGCATTCCATGGCTCTACCACCCTCTCAGTGAGTAGCACCTCTCCTTTCTCCCTGAATCTTCCCTCTCAGCTTCCACCCATGCCTCTGAGTGGCCCCTCCTCCTTCCTAGCACCCTCACTGTTCCTCTCCTATTTACCCTCTTCATGTACCTGAAGGCCTCTATCATGTCCCCCGGTCCCTTCTCTCTTCCAAAGTGTACATATTTAGCTCTTTGAGCCTCTCCTCATAGGTCCTGTCCCCAAGCCCCAAATCATTTTGGTTGCCCTCCTGGACCCTCTCCAGGAGTTAATATCCCTCTTTAAGTGCGGCCTCCAAAACTGCACAGCAGTACTCCAGGTGCGGCCTCACCAAGCAGTTATACAGAGGGAGTATCACTTCCTCCTTCTGGAGGTGATCCCCAGCGATGCATCCCAGCATCCTGTTGGCCTTGCTGCTGCCCTCCTACAAGTCTCAGAGTTGTTCATCTTGACATCCACCACCACCCCCAGGTCCCTCTCAGCTATTGAGACTTGTAGTATTCCCAGGGTGTACACTTGGCCTGGGTTTCTGGCCCCCAGGTGGAGTACCTTGCATTTCCCTGCATTGAACCTCAGCTTCCACTTTCTAGACCATCTTTCCAGAGCCTCCAGGTCCCCTTGTAGGGCCACCCTCCCCTCCTCCCCATCCACCACCGCCCCCAGTTTCGAGTCATCTGCAAAGAGACTCATCTCACTCCTGATTCCTGTCCTTATGTCAGATACATAGGTGTTGAACAGAAGGGGCCCAAGGACTGATCCCTGTGGGACCCCACTAATGACCCTCCTGGGAAGAGACTATCCCATCAACTACGACCCTCTGTCCGGTCCTGGAGCCAATTGCCTATCCATCGGATCATCTGGTTTCCCACCCCATTTCTCCTAGTTTATCCAACAGGCCCATGTGAGGAACAGAGTCAAATGCCTTGCTGAAGTCTAGAAAGAGGACATCCACTGGTCTACCCAGGTCCAAGGCACTTGTCACCCAGTCATAGAACTCCACCAGGTTTGTCTGACACGATTTCCCCGGGATGAATACATGCTGTCTATCATCCAGGCACCCTGACTTATCCAGGTCCCCCCCTAGCCTCTCCTTGACAATGCCCTCCATCACCTTGCCCACCACTGATGTCAGACTGACAGGCCTGTAGTTCCCTGCCACCTCCATGATCCCCTTGTGGATAGGCACTACATGCCACCTTCAGTCTTGGGGCACCCACCCTGTCCTCAGAGAGATGGTGAAAAAGCTCTGCCAGGGGTTTCGCCAGGACATCTGCAAGTTCCTTCAGCACTCTAGGATGTAATTTATCCGGCTGGTGCTTTCTCCGTCTTAAGGGGCTGAGGGCTTCCTCACTCTCGCTGTGATTTCCACTTCCAGTACCTCTTCCTGCTTAGCCCTCCCCCACCTGCCAGTGATGCCCCTCCCCAGACCTGCCCGATTGGTAAGGGGCCCCCTCCTCATTATCTCTGTCTCCTCCCATGTATGATGCAGCATCCCCATTTTCCCTGGTGAAAACTGAGGTGAAGTACTCATTTAGTACCTCAGCCTGCTCCTCTGGGTCTTGTGCCCATCTCTTCCCTGATTTAATCCTGCTAATCTGCCCCTTCACCCTTCGTCTTTCCCCAATGTATCTAAAGAACCCCTTTCCTCTCCTAATTTCCCTGGCCAGGTTCTGCTCCTTCCTTGCCTTAGCCACCCTCCTCTCTAGTGGCCCTTCTAGCCATCAGCTCATACTCCCTCGATCCCTTCCTACCTTGAGCATTTGCATTCTTATAGGCTGCTTCTTTCCCGCACACCACCTCCTGACCTCCCTGGTCCACCAACAGGGTTTTGGGCCCCACCGATTTTGCTTACTCTTGCACAGGTGCTGGTAGCATCCTGCACCCCTCTCCTGATGATTTCCACCTACTATCAGCTCCATGTCTGACCCAATCCCATCCAAATGCTCCTAAGGATCCCTTCCCATTTCCTTAAATCCACCCCTGAAGTCGGTTACTCCTGCCTTGTGCAGCCTTCTACCTCCTAGGTCCAGGCAGAACCAGACCGTGGCATGGTCACTCCCCGCCAATGGGTCCCTTACCTCCAGGCCCCAATCTGGTCACTGTCTGCCAGGACCACATCCAGTACCCGTGCCTCCTGGTCGGTTCCCTCACCTGCTGAGTTAGGAGCAGCGTCTTGAAAGACATCCAACAACCTCTGTTCCTGGTCACAGAGGATGTCATAGTCTCCCAGTCTGTTCCTGGCATGTTTAAGTCCCTAACACCACCACCTTTCCTCTGCCCAGTCTGCAGTGTCTCCTAACATCTGCCACCAGACTGTCCTCCAGCTCCTCCATGGAGGGCAGGGGGTCTATACACCACTCCTATTTTACCTCTTGCCCCCTCTTGTTATCCAAGGTGACCCTAATCGCCTCCACGGTTCCCTCCACCTCTATTCCCCTATGCCAATGCAGTTTTTTACTATCATTGCTACCCCTCCTCCCCTTCCTCCCCTGTCCTTCCTGAACATAGTGTAACCCTCCAGGTTCAGGTCCCAGTCATGTCTTGCAGTGGCCCAAGTCTCAGTGACTGCTGCCACATCCACTGCTCCTTCAGTTAACATCGCCTGAGCTCAGGCATTTTATTGCCCAAGCTCCTGGCATTTAGCAGACTACCTCCCACCCTTTCCCTATAGTTCCATTTCCTGCTGCTCGTGTTCCCTGGGACTGTTTTCTCCTGGTCTGTACTTTGCCAGTTGGTCTTTTCCTGCAATCCTCCTGGTCCCCAGGGGGGTGGAGACAGAGTCCCTCCTTTATCGGCATCCCTTGACTGCCTTTTCTCCCATCCCACCCCCCTTCACAAGTTTAAACCCCACTTTTCACCAATGAACTCCTCTATTTTCAACTTAAGGATTCCCCTCCCTTCCAAATTGAGATGTAGTCTATCTGTAGCATACAGTTCCTTATCCTCCCAGGTCTCCCCCCAATCCCCCATCAACCCATACCCTCTGGCCTCACACCACTCCCTGAGCCACTGGTTTATCTCCCTAATTTTTCTTTTGTGTTCCCCACTAGCCCTTGGCACTGGCAGGATTTCTGAGAAGGAAACTGTGCATCCTATGTCATGACAGACCCTGGCAGAGCTCCCTGAATCTTGCCTGTATCTCTAGCTCGCTTTTCCCTCAATGTCATTTTGCCCAGGTGGACGGTATGTCTGGGGAACCCCCACAGTCCTTTGCCAGCTGGATATACCTCGTGCTTAGCCCCTGTGTACCATTAGTCCAGGGAAGCATCTTGTTCTAACTGGCCAGGCTTCTCCCTCCTATCCCATTTGATACCCCTGATCATAGAATCCCCAGCAGGAGCACTCTGACCACTCCTTTCCTCCATTCCCCCTTCCATGTCCCTCATCCTTTCTACCTGCCCTTCCACCCAGCTGGCTCCTTGTTCCTCCCCTATCTGTGTGCCATGCCACCGGCTCCTTATTTACCATGGCCACTTCCTCCCTCCAACCTTATGCCTCCTCCTCCTGAGTATCCTTCTGTACCTTGTTAATTCCCCCTCACTGCTCACAACTGGTCCTTCTCCCCATCTGCTAAACTAGCCTGGCTCATCCTCCCTTCCTCCTGTCTCCATTTAGTTCCTCCTTGCTCGTCGTGCTCCCCTGGCCTACCCCTCAGCTCTCTTTACTGAATCCTCCTTGTACTTCTGGTCCTTCTTTACCTTCCTCCCAACTGGTCCTTCTCCTTGCGCTTTCCTCCTCTTCCCCTGCCCTCCTGCTCCGATTCACTGCTCCCCATTCTCCTGCATTCCAGGTCCCCCTGTTCTTCCTGCTATCTGGCCCCTGCCTCCTGCCCCCCACTCCCACACCCTTTCCGTCTCTAACCACCTCTGTCGTGGCTACATCCCCCCCTCATCCTTGAGCAGTAGAAGAGAATTGAAGCGGTTACTAAGTATAAGGTCTGATCCACCTCCCTGCCTTGCTTCCTTCTGTCCAGCACTGGCTATCCGCCTACTTCCCTGAGAATGTTGTCCTCCGTCCCCCTTTGTGAGGGTCCCCAGTTACCTGCCTGCTTCCTTGGTAGTGTCCTTTGGGCCTCCTCTGCCAGGTCCCTATGTGACCCCTGAGTATTCTCCTGCACCTTTCCCTATACCCCGCCTCCAGTGCTTGGTGCAACCCTGTGGAGATTTCCAGCCCCTTCCCCAACCATACCACCCCTCCCCCGCTTTCTCCTCATCCCCTCCAACTCCTCCCTAGCTGTGGAAGCTGAGTAGCACACTGGGCAACCACCAAACTTCCAAGCCCAGTCCAGTATCATGGCTGCTCCACACCCTGTGCACCCCACCACCCTCCCAAAGATGCCGCCCTAATGATGTGTGGTTCCATCCCCTTTCAAATAGGTTTCTTGGGTGAGCCACCAGGTTCCCCATTCCAAGATACCCACTGCCTAATCAGGTCACCCACTAATCCTAGAGACAGTCCACTGTACACCAGTAACTCTGTTACTAGTGTGTAGTACAACACATTAAACATGTAAGGAAAATGAACAACTCCCTAAGCTCCTCTCTCCCGGCCTTTAAATTCAACCCCAGTGGCTAGAACTACATGAGCTGCACCAGCAGCCTTTTCCTCCAATTGCAGGCAGGTCTCCCCCTATAAATTGCAGACTTCTGGGAGGAGGGGTGGGAGGGGTGGGTCTTGGGCAGACACCTCACAAGAGAGAGTGTATCAGCCCTGTGTCTCCTCCAAGCCCTGCAGCTAAAGAACCAGGCCCAAGCAAATCCCACCAAACAGGTTTTAAATCAGAAGAAATAGGCCTCTACCAGCGCAGCCTGTTACAAAGTGAAACATCCACAAAAGAGCCCCACTTACAGCCACTAAATCAGTTTACAAACATCCAGGATACCCCAGAACAATACCCTGCTAGCCCCTTAGAAGCAAGAAAGAAAAGAACTAACCTACCAAGTAAAATCCACAAGAACCCTGTGAAAACAGCAGCTGCTACTGTCCTGGAACACAACTGATCCTGCCCCTTCCAGTTCTTTTCTGAGAAGACAAAGCAGCTAGCACCTCAACCTGATTCAGCCCTGCCTCCACTCAATTGGCTGAGTGAGACCTGGCCAGACCATTAACACCCTCCCCACTATGAACTAACCTTTACAGCTAATGGAGTCAGCACAAGGAATCAAAATTCAAGTCAAAGCCCCCAAAATATGTTTGCTGCCAAAGGAAACAGTTCTCCAATTTAATCAGCTTCACTAACATCAAATCAAACTAGGCTTGAAATTAACAGATATAGGTCTCCAATTCAAATAACCATCTCCAAGCAAATCCCACCAAACAGGTTTTAAATCAGAAGAAATAGGCCTCTACCAGCACAGCCTGTTACAAAGTGAAACATCCACAAAAAGAGCCCCACTTACAGCCACTAAATCAGTTTACAAACATCCAGGATACCCCAGAACAATACCCTGCTAGCCCCTTAGAAGCAAGAAAGAAAAGAACTAACCTACCAAGTAAAATCCACAAGAACCCTGGAAACAGCAGCAGCTACTGTCCTGGAACACAACTGATCCTGCCCCCTTCCAGTTCTTTCTGAGAAGACAAAGCAGCTACACCTCAACCTGATTCAGCCCTGCCTCCACTCAATTGGCTGAGTGAGACCTGGCCAGACCATTAACACCCCTCCCCACTATGAACTAACCTTTACAGCTAATGGAGTCCGTGCACAAGGAATCAAAATTCAAGTCAAAGCTCCCCAAAATATGTTTAAGGCCAAAGGAAACAGTTCTCCAATTTAATCAGCTTCACTAACACCAAATCAAACTAGGCTTGAAATTAACAGATATAGGTCTCCAATTCAAATAACCATCTCAAGCAAATCCCACCAAACAGGTTTTAAATCAGAAGAAATAGGCCTCTACCACTGAGCCTGTTACAAAGTGAAACATCCACAAAAGAGCCCCACTTACAGCCACTAAATCAGTTTACAAACATCCAGAATACCCCAGAACAATACCCTGCTAGCCCCTTAGAAGCAAGAAAGAAAAGAACTAACCTACCAAGTAAAATCCACAAGAACCCTGTGAAAACAGCAGTAGCTACTGTCCTGGAACACAACTGATCCTGCCCCCTTCCAGTTCTTTCTTTTCTGTGTTAGTGTGTAGTATCTGTGCTTGGGGGTTCATTTTTCCTGGGAGCACAAACAGCATTCCCTAACCAAGCACCTCACTTTTGCTGTTTTTGTTACCATCTTTCTGCCAGAAACTGGTGTTTGATATGGAGCATCAGTATCACATTCTGGAGATCAGCAGAGCTGTCGAGTGCTATTTACATAGCATGGAACCTTATACACAGGTGTCAGGTCTTTTCCTTTTTCAACAGTCCAGGAAGTGAGGCATGAAAGTCTCTAAACTGACCACTTCTGGGTAGATTATGGAGTGTATTATTGATGCATACAAGGCAGAAGGTTAGGATCCTGTGATGGGAGTGAGGGCTCATTCTAATAGAGCAATGGCGACTTCATGTCCAAAATGGAAACGGGTGTTTCATTTTGATATTTGCAAGGTGGCTACTTTGTCTTCACTAGATGTGCTCATTGGGTATTATAAAATGAATGTGTCCACATCCTCTGATGTGGCTCTAGGTCACACTATTCTTCAAGCTGTTCTCTCCCAGCCATTCCATCTGCTGGTGGGTTCAGCTATATTGCTTTCACCTGTATATCTTTGAGTTTATGACTATTATTTGTCTGCTCTCCCTTTTCCTGGGACTACTGCTGTTCACATCCCACTTAATTGGAGTGACAGACTGCACTGCACTGGAGAAAGGAAAATGTTTTACCTTTGGTAATTAGTTTTCTTCGAACTTTGAATCTGTCACTCAGTTTCCAACCTTCTCTGTCCACATATCTCTTTATTTTCTCCTGTATATAGTTGAGAACAGATGTTCGGATCTCCACTTAAGTTTTGTTCTATGGAGGTGGGCTTAGGAAGTCCTTGAACTGGCAAATGTGGTGTCTGCGTGGGGACATCACGTGGAATGTTTAGTCTTTCATCTTCTGCCTATCAGCAGCAGAGGGCAGGGTTACCCATTTCTTAGGAGTGAAAGATGCACAGCTGGAAGAGAAGAAATTACTTAAGTTAACACATTTTCCTTACTATCTGTGGCACTGGAATTCAGCAATTAATAATAAATAAAAATGTTAAAAACCCTAAACCTCCCCCAGGTGGCCATGGCTAGTTTTCTGCTCTTCTACAGTCCTTTTCCAGCCACTTTCCCCTTCCCCATGATCCCAGATTTTACAACAAAAAAAGCACTCTAAAATGCTGACTCCTGGCACTATGTCAGGAGCCTCCAGCATCCTTTACATGGTACCCACTTCCTAGCCAAGGCCCCCAAGCCCCCAAAATAAATCTCTAATACTTGCTACCTCTTGACCCTGTTCCATGATTTCAAGGTGGGGACTAGTTATTGCTAAATATGGCTAGCCAGTTCACCCCCCACACAGGGATCATTCTCCATAGTACGAGTGCAGATCCTCTCTCAAAGGAGAACACGGGTGTGAGGAAGTGATGGGAATGGAGCAATCACATCATTGGTGATGCTAGGCAGACTGATTGGGTCCATCTGCCTAGTATCACTAATAGCACACTTGGTCCACCCTGCCCTCCCAACTGCACAACCAATCACTCCATTAAGACATGCAATTGTACTATGGAGCAGACTTACTGAATACAACTTTAAACTTAATACGTGCTCAGACAAAGATCTGAAACAAAAGAACAGCAGTTTTATTTTGGAGCTGCTCCAGGCTCTAAACAGGAGAAGGGGGTGGTGCATATAATGTTTAAAGTGATAAGTTGCATGCTCTATGGGGGTTGTTATTAGCTTGCATTGGTTTATGAGTGGTGTGGCCCTGTGGGGTGGTGGGGAGGTACTGCCTCCCAGGGGTTCATACTATTCTTGACACCAGACCCACTTTAACCTTTCTCTGGGGAGAGGCACTGTGCAGTTTGATCTAATTCTGGATATAACTCCCCAATCAGGAGTTCAAAGGGCCCAGAACCATTGCCCATGTTGAACCTACAAGGCAGGGGTATCCACCCTAGCACACACCGTAACCCAGTGGTATTGTAGACAGGGAGTGCCCCAGATGCACATTGCAACTCCACATTGCAGAAGGTGCGCATTTCCTCTAGCCAAGCCACAGAACTCCCTGGTGCTCACCACAGGTGTCTGTCTACTAGTTTAGGGAGGACACTTAGAGGAGAAAACAGAAAAGGGAGTATGAAGTTCAGCAGAGAAGCTGGAACATATCTGTCTGCTGGAACTAAGAGTTACCTATCCTTGAAGCTCTTTTCCACAATGGTACAGGACCACGCAATGCAAACAAAGACAGATGATACACAGCTGTGTATTATATCAACAAACAGGGAAGTGTCACTTCCTCAAAGTTACACAGGGAGGCCTTGCAAATTTGGGACCTAGCTTACAGCCTAAATATGTTAATTTCTGCTGTAAATCAGGAAGGGGAAGACAAGATACTAGCAGACTTGGGTCTTTTTGGAGATATCTTGTCCCCTCCACTACCTATTTAGGCTGGGGTCCCATTTTTCTTCATCTTCTTCAACAACCTCCCCTTGGCCTGTGTCAACTCGCATATTCACATGTATGCAAACAACACAATAATCTATTCCTCAGATCTATCAGCTGAGGCTGTTGAAGTCATGCTTCAGCAAGATATCCACAATGTCCTGCATTTGTTTCAGACCAACCAACTCCGGGTCAACATCAAAAAAACAGTGTCCATGACATTTGGTTCCAACCAGAAACTGTCCAGGCTTGCCTCCTTCCCTCCGTCCCTCCCTCCACCGCCCTAGATGGTTCTCCCCTAGATACTCTATGGTCCACGCCTATAAGTACCTCAGTGTGTGGCATGATAGCAGGCTTGACGTATCTGCCCACTTTGATGCCATCCATACTAAACTTTGCTCCAAACTTGGAGCCCTGTACCATAATACAGACTCCTTATCCCCGCATGCCCATCGGGAAGTGGTTACCAAAATGGTGCTACCAGTCTTTGATGATGCTGATGTGGTAATATATATTGTACTGCTCCATCCTCTTTCCTTGCCAGACTGGACATCCTCTATAATGCCTTCTGCCATTCTGCCACTAACTCACATCCTCATACCCATCATTGCACACTCTACTCTTCTCTATCCATCCTCCGTCTTCCATCCTGTTGCCTGCTTCACTGTGCTTCCTTAATCTCTAAATACTGGTTTGAGAAATTGCCCTCATACTTATCCTCACTCATCTCTCCCATCCCATCCCATCTGCCTCATACCCCCTTTGTTACAGGGATGTCTACATTTTCTCCCCCACCCCTCATTCCTCAGCTGGGCAGTTAACGTTCTCCTATCGTCTCCACTCTCTCTGGTACCTCCTTCCTCTGGCACTCTGGTACTCACCCTCCCAAACCTCTCTAAAGCACCAGCTGGAACTTCTCCTACCTCCATCCTGCATCTGACAGCTCCCTTCCTGTCCCCCACCCCCCACCAGTTCTTCACCTCTTCCCTTCGGAATGGCTGAATGCCTTCCCCCTCTCTCTACACTGTGATGGTCTACCACTTATTTGATTTTTATCTCAGGTACCTGAGAGCTTTCTTGCTCATGTTAACCATGACTTGAAAACTTTGCACCTTTTTGTCAGTTTGCACTATTGATGTTTTGCACTGTATTTGTTTGTAGTCACCTATATTATTGTGTTTGCTTGATGTTTTCTGCTTCCCTTGCCCCTTGGTTGCACCTGGAAATGAGCCTTGGCTCAGTGTGCCTTTTCTGATTACCAACTTTTAAAATAAATAAATAGATGTAGATAGATAGATAGATTGACAGATAGATAGATAGATAGATAGATAAATAGATAGAAAGAAAGAATAGTCTCTGAAACAGGAAACAGTCACTTCTGTGGACAGTAGCTGATTATGGAAGTTCCAGATGGACCTCAGGTAAGGCAGATGTCAGTACAGGAACCTGACAAGTGTTTTATACAACAAAATTCTGGGAAACTTCTTTTCAGTGATCTCCCAGTAGTTTGCTCTGACTTGCTACTGTGTCATAAAAGTCTTCAATTTCTGAGTTATAAATCTACCTTGAATGTACCATGTTCTTTTTTTATGGTTAATTAGAGCTTGGCTTCTTATTTGTTCAGCAGCACCAAGTATATTTCCCAAGCATGTTCCTCCTTTTGTTTTCTGAGCATGGAATCCCAACTTATGTTTCAGGTAAGAAGAGGTCATTGAAGGAAACTGGAGCATTCCCTTGTGTAGCTGAAGTATGAAAAACAGAAGCTAATGGTCTGTCATGACTCTGAGAACGTCTGTACAAAACCATGTAAAATTTCTTATTTCCCAGACCAGGGCTAAAGCATATTGCAAGTCTGCTAATGGATGTGTTGTGAAGCACCCCCAGAACTAGAAGCAGGTATTATTGACCTTTCTGTGCTATCTTTTTTGTGACATTATGGTGTGTACACCTTGGAGTGAAGCATTGTTCACAGAGGAATATAAGTGGTCTGTCTTGGGCCTTCAGGGGACACAGGACTGGGGTCTTGAGATGGGGTGTGTCTGGGTACTTTAAACATTTGGACATGTGGTGCCTTTACCTGGGGTGGTAATGGGGATACCTAATGGACGTCACTCAGGTCTATTACACCCACAGGAAATTATACAATACCCTGTAACAGCAATGTCCAGTACACAGATATTAAATACAACCGAAGCAGATATTTATGAAGATGGTGGGGAAGAAGCCAGACCATCTGCACAATAGCATTATCACTCACAACGCTGGTGTCCCAAGTTTGGGAACAAGCTCAGGTTGACAGGGTGTGGTGGTGGTGGTTGGGGGGGGATTGAGCATCCCAGAGAGGGTTTTCAGCCTCCGCTGCGATACTGCCACCTGAGTGACCACCGGAGGTAGTGTGGCTGGAGGACCAAGGGGAGGGTGGGGACATCACTGATGCTGGCAGATGGACACACGTATAGCCTGTGTGGGTGTGTCTTCATGTCCTTGTATGTGATGTCCCCAGGGAATGGGAGAACATGGAAAATGGTCAACGCACCTCCACAATGAAGACTGCAGTAAATCCAGGGTCCCCACCTCCTCAGTGCACAGCACCACCTGACAAAAACAAAGATGTTTAGAGATACATCCCCCACCCCAACCCACCTGAAGGGTAGGTGACCATGGCTGGGGGAGGCAGGAGATTGAGAGGTGCCTGGAAGTCCAGAGAGTAAGGAGGGGCTGGAGGGAAGGGGGCATAAACACAGGAAAAAGAAAAAGAGAGAAAGAAAAAAATTACAAAGAAAGTTGTGGAGATGGCGGATAGATGGTAACAACAAAATATGCTGTATATTCAACAGCAGTCCTGCCCACCCTCTAGCAGCCCAACAGTCCCCAGATGGGTGTAGCCAGTTTTAGCCTCCAAGGCCCCGGAGAGAGTTCTTTGTCTTGTTGCAGTGGGTGTCTCACTGGTCTGTGATCATCAACCAGATGAGTCGTGGATGAATGTTGGTGTGCTTAACCAAAATCATGGCAAACAAATGAAATAAAAGGCAAGCACTAGCAAGCAAAAGGACACCTATATGTAGTCCAGAATCTTGTTTATTGCGTGCCCTAATTTAATGTATATATTTCTACTACTCGCAACTAGAGTTAGCTAGCAAGGAATATGTTGTTTTATGGGATGATCTTATTTTATTGTCAACATTTTACTTATTTATTTTCTTTTCATTTGGTTTGTTTTGCATGTTTTATATGGTGCTCCAGCCACATGGAAAGAAATAAAATGCCTTGTCTTGCTAAAGGGTAACTGCTTAATGACCATCTGCAAGGTTTCTGAATGGACATCAAGGTTACAGGCTCAGTCCTGCCCAGGACTTCCAAAGCACCCCTTCCCTACTAATCTAGCTAGCTAGAAAATACTGTGGCAAAGCCTGAGCCCTGTTCTTTACTCAGGGATCTGTGGTTAATGGGTGAAAATCCATTTCTCTCTCTCTTTTTGTCTCTGTCGCCATCTCTACTCTAGCACCACAGCTCCTGTGGTGATCAAAATCAACTCTCACTCTGCTGAGCGGTCACCCCGTAAAGGGCCATTTTTAAAATTCTGGACATATTTTCTGCTGTACTACAAGATGGTTTATCTGACCCACTTAGGCACTACAAGGCAACACCTGCTTGTGGACAGAAACAACCACATGAGCTATGGGCACTTGCTGGCACCATCCCTCTACAGCTCTTCATGGTAGAAGAAATGGTATAGACTCTGACTACCTTGGGCTCTTCTTCATGGCTCTGGCTGAAACCCTGCTGTCTCAGTCATTGGCTTTGTTCTATCTTTCTCCTGCAGGTTGGAGGAATGCCCAGCTTAGAAAAGTATTCCTTGAGGCAATTTTCATTTATTTATTTGAAATGTTGGATCAATAAATACATACTAAGATAGTATAGCTTGTTTCCAGGTGCATCCTGAGGGGTGGATTGCATGGATCTTTTTTTTTCTTTTGATGAGGGAATTTTGGCAGTGACACCAGAGAACCTCCCCTGCCCATCTTTGATAAGTGCCAGTAGATCTTTTACTTCCACTTTGACAGGGACCAGAGATGTGGTTTCAGTACCACACTTTGTTGTCTCATTGCCTCATCTATTGTCTATGGACTGATGAATAAACTGCTTTAAACTTCAAACTACAGTTTGGAATTTGCTGCCTGTGTGAGTGGTGAGTGCACCTGGACACAATTACTGTTTCATGGGCAGAAGGTACCTTGGTTAAATGTCTCATCCGAAGGATGGAAATCCTGCCTTCTTCCAACTGTTTTGCCTCTCTCTTTCCATCAGTGTCCTGGAATTGAACATCTTCCTCCTATTTGAAATCAGATATGAAGTGAGAAGGCCTACCAGAGTCATAGAGCACTGGCAGCCAGTAACAATGTTCAGAACTGACTCTCAGCCTCACAGCAGCACTTTACACACTGTACAAACAGCACAGACAGAGCCCATGCTTCAGGTCCCACTGTTCTAGATAGCATTCTCAGGACAGCACTTAACTGGCTCACAGTTCATGGGAAAATCTTGCATTACTTCTGGGAGCCAGATTGCATGCATGCTCCTGCAGTCCCCAGCTTCCTATTGATTAAGCTCCCTTAGCCTCCTTTCAGAAATCTTGTAGGATCTAAGGCTTGACAGAATGGGTGCAACTACATTAGTTCATACTGTATGTTGCAGTCCTCATTTCCTCTCTGTAGCTCTGACTGTTTTTCTGGTGCTCAGAGGAGCCCCTAAATCAAGACCGACCACAATCACCTTTGCAGTGTGCCCCACAGAGTTCAGTGATGTGAACTGCTAAATGATCACTCAGCAGCTTACTATTGCCATGCACCTGGTGGTTTAAATCCTCTATGGTCCCAGCCTGCAGCCATATGGAGACTTGGAGCACATCATGAACCAAATGAAGCATCTTGTTCTGAAGAACTGCTGCTGCCATCTGCCCAGTCCTGTTACTGCATTCCAAGGGACCAGGAGGTGAAAAAACAGTCAAGTCTAGGTGGTGGGACCCTGTGGAACCCATAAAAGAAGGCCCTCATTTGGGGGGCTGCTCACTCCTCCTGCCAAATGCTTGATGTCCTCGTCATTTTACTTCTTAATATAGTAGCAGATGGCATGAATACTGATTTGTGTTTCATGACACACTACCCCACTTAAACTTACCCGGACTTTTACTTCATATGATGGACATTTAACAGGACTTCAGTGTGTTGTTGTTTTCTTTCTTTTTTTTTTCAGAGTCCTTTTTAACTGGTTATCAATATGTTGGTTTCTCACCAAATATACGTGTGTGTATGTTTGTGGGGGGTAGTTTGGGTTGTCTTGGGTGAGTGTGTATGGGGGGAGTTTTCTGTGTGTGGGGGGTCATTTACTGTGTGTTTTTTTTGTAAGAGGGGTTTGAAGGATGGTGTTTCTTTTTGTGGGGAGGGTGCTGAGTGTGTGGTGGAGGGATTGGGGTTGTGCCTACATATTTAGGAGGCTTATATTTGGATACATGACATAATTTTGCTACAGGGTGTTAGGACTCTTGGATCACATATATAGTGAATATACATTTCTTTTCTAGTTATCTTTTCCTGGGGGGGTTAGTTTATTTCCAATGGAGGTTTATACAGATTCTTAAGACTGTTTCTATACATATAGTTAATTGACTATATACTGACTCATTATTGAACTTTGATCATTTTAGGATACATGAACTCATTTTCTAGGTGGTATTTGTGAGATTTACTTTTTATTATTTTTTAATTGGCAATCATACCGACAATTGATACTACCTTGTTAAAAATATTGTTACAACACTGTAGGTTTTAATGTTAATGGAGTGTGTTAACTGGTTGAGAGTATAGTTTAGAAAATATATCCAGATAAGTTTAATTCTGTATGAATGTTCTTCATACAAGGTACCTTTTTTTAATCCCCTCTTATTACCATACATTTATTTCTGTTGTCAGTTTTGTATCATACTGTACTATCAAGTTTTAACTTGAACATTTGTGGTATTAAATCTAAGGGTCTTGCTTTTAGTTTTGAATGCATTCTCCTAACACACATATTAATTAATAATTTTAGTTATAGACTTTGCCTGCTTGACTGTTCAGCTTATCTATGAGGTTGACCTTGAAAAGATCCTCACTAATAGCAAGCTAAAGGGATGCTATTCATTCCATTTAGATTTGTGATTTTTTGAAATAGGTACTTCTAACCAATGAGAATTTTTTCAGTTTTTTTGTTTAATGTATGATCTGGTTGTTAATATATTGTGACTCTCTGAACAATTGTCATAAGTCTCCGAGGAAGGACTTGGTTGGTCCAAAAGCTTAGACATTGTTTTCTTTTTGTAACATCTATGTTAGTCCAATAAAAGATATCTAACTATTCGTTTCTGGATCTGTAAGCAGGCAGAACATTTATTTAGAGATATCTCAGAAATTGAAGGAAATGTCCAGACGTGTCTGTGGCTGCAACTGTATTCTGTCTCATTTGCAACATTTGGTGTCAAATTTGCTTGTCGTGCCTTTTCTTGTTGGCAAGTTTGTTTTTTTTTGTTGCCCCTAAGATCAGGTCACAGACTTCTTGCAGTCCTTTTCTTAAAGAGCTCCTATTTATTTATAAATTGTTCTTATCTTTCCTGTCAAAGCCTTCATGTCGTCAAGTGGTATACTGTACCTGATACTGACCCTCCACTGGCATTCACCATCCTCGGGAAAACAGAAGGCAGAATACTTCGACTGTAACACTGACTGCTGAGCTGAGTAAAATCTCCAGTCAGATAATTTTGGAAAAACTAGAACATTGCATACGTCAGTAGGGTAATCCGTGCACATTACAAGCAGTTGGATATTGGTAGTTTTGAACCACAGTTCATATTTTGCACTGTTGTTGTGATTTGATGTCATGGCCACTCATATTCAGCTTTATAAATAAATGGTTTTGAATGTGTATAGGCTTCTATTTGTTATATTGCAGCACCCTCATTGTTTATTTGTTTGTGATTTTTTCCTTTTTTTTGCTGGTGACAGGTGTGCTTTTCAGGTCCCCAGCTGTCATTTTGAGTTGAACTGCTAGTACTGCCCTTTTTATTTTGCTGAATTGACATTTCCTGTTGACCAAGAGGATTTCTTTTTTGGGCTGCAGGTAGGTGGAGCCTGCAGCCCTCTTGCATCAGCTCTAAAAATGAGCTGCCGGATTCAGACTGTGGAACATTTCCTTTGGAGTTTTTGAATTATCCTTCCATCTTTGCAGCTCTTCAGTGTATCCCTTGTAGTGCTGCAGACTGAACATCTGTCCGGGGCTCAATCAAATAGTTTCATTTTAGTTATTTCTGCAGCCTAGGAATTAAGAAACAAATGCCCAGGACAATCACTTCTTCTCCCCAACCTTGTAATGCTTCAATGAGTACAAGAAACACATGTTTTCAATTGAATCCAACTTGATAAATCCATTCCAACACTGTTTTCTCAGTTTTTTTTTATTGCAATGTGACTTGCTATCTTTGGAGACTAATAATTCACTGACATGACAGTTAACAGATAATAGTATCTAACTGCAGAGTAGTGTCAAATTACAGTCTTAGTCAACACTGTGTGTGTGTGTGTGTGTGTGTGTGTGTGTGTGTGAGAATTACATTTGCTCTGAATAGTTGATTTATGTTAACCCTTTCTGGACCTAATTAGTGGCATTGGATGTAGGAAGGGTTTTAAATGCTAGGCAGCTAATGTTTTAGGGAAGGAATTACAAAGAATGATAGCAGTGTCAACTGCAGTGTTCCCAGATTGAACAAAGCATTTCCCTGTAGGGCACTCTCCTTTATCCTGTATTTTCTATGTAAAACTGGGACAAAACTCCTGTACATTTTTTGTATGCTCAAATTAATACATATACTCAACTGACTTCATTATGCCTGTCAGTAAAATCACTATAACAAATGTTAAGGCTGTTTTTATTTATTTTAAATGGTAAAACTCACCTGCAACATATCACAGAACTTTGATGAGATGCAGGATCTCAATTTCAGAGGGGTCCTAATTTTACCCACTTCTATAATGTGCTGATACACATTAGCCTAGCTAAGATGCAGTATCTCATTTTCAGTGGGGTCTTACTTTTTAACGGAACTGACTTAAACTATGCATATATGAGTATGGTGCATATGTAGTCATGTCAGTGCTGCCATGATACAGCTGATTATGGGGCAATTGGAACTCTCATGGTTTTATATTAGTAGGCAGAGTAAATAAATGCTAGGCAGCTAATCTTTTAGGATTTTCAGAGGTTGCAAGGGGCATCCTAGGGAATTTCAAAGAATGATAGTGGCGTCAACTGAAGTGTTCCCAGATTGAGCACAGAATTTCTCTGTAGGGCACCCTCTTTTTCCCTGTATTTTTCATGTAAAACTGGGACAAAACTCCTGTACATTTTTCTGTATGCTCAAAGCAATACATGCATGCAACTGACTTCATTATGCCTGTCAGTGAAATCACTATAACAAATGTTAAGGCTCTTTTTATTTATTTTAAATGATAAAACTCACCTACAACACATAACAGAAGCTCTGGAAAAATGTTTAAATTTCTCAAGCTTTGCTCTCAATGTTCACAGGTCTCCAGAACCTCTTGATGGTATGCTAGCATTGTTACAGTGTACTGTCACAGCCGGATAGCCTGGCTGCGATGCAGTATGTCATATTCAGTGGGTCATACTTTTATCTATTTTGTCAATGTACTGGCACAGGATAGCTTTGATGAGATGCAGGATCTCATTTTCAGAGAGGTCCTAATTTTACCCACTTCTTCAGTGTACTGATACGCATTAGCCTGGCTAAGATGCAGTATCTCATTTTCAGTGGGGTCTTACTTTTACCAGGGCTGCCTTAAACTATACATGTGTGAATATGGTGCATATTTTGTCATGTCAGTGCTGCCATGTTATGGCTGAGTATGAGGCAAACTGCATATGCATGAGTATCACACATGCACAGTTCTGTCATAGCAACAGTATGAGTTACATCTGACTCTGGTGCTGCAAGAGCACCTCATTTTGTTTCAACACTCTTGCCACTCCTAAAAGCTCTCCACAGCCATATTGGTTCAGTTCTGGCAAAAGCTACGGGATGGCCAACACTGGGGACTGCTCTACTGTCTTCATGTCCACAGTCTCTATTGGCAGGTCAGTTCAGAAGGCCATCACCTGCCAGCCCAGTGGTGCAGTGGGTTGAGGCATCTAGCCTTACCTCGTGTGATGCTGGTGATCCCGGTTCAGAAATGACTTCAGGTCGGGGAGCTGGCTAGGGGGGAAGGTAGGAGCAGGATTGAGCTGCCTATCAGCAGCTCTCCTTTCCTGGGGTGGACACTGTCCCCCATGGTAGGGCTTGATTAAGTAAAGCTGTATCCAAGTTTCATCCCTGTGGACCAAGTTATACTTTTTCAATGCCAAAACAAATAATATATATATATATATATCAATGCATTCCCTGACTTTGAATAAATTTCATGTGGGGTGGTATTATACTTTGCACATTCTTCTGTTGTATGATTCTAGTATGTTCATTTGTTAAAACAGCAGTGCAATAATTTGGTTAAAATTTTGACCAATGCTTTTTATGCTATTTTAGATTGCCACTTACCTTCTGACTTGTATGATACCCTTCTTGCCACAGTCTGAGTCTGCTTTAGTACTTCTTTCACATCTGAAATAATAACAGGAGCACTCCTTTTAACCCTTGCTATGCTACAGACTGATATATCAGTCCAAAATTCCTATATGTTCTAATTCTTTTGGCAGCCTAAGGGTTAATACAGTGTGAACCAGGTCTTCATCAGTATTTTTAGCTGTTTTTGATCATCTGTTGTTTATATATCACTGTTGTGACTGAAATGAACTATTATGCAGAAGTCAGTGCTCTCTGACCTTACAGAACAATAGTTGTCCAAAAACAGCTACAAATGCTGATGAAAACTTGGTCTGAGCCACATTAAAAGGTATTATTTCAGACAAGGAAAATGTACTCAAGCAGACTCAAATTGTGGAAAGAAGGGTATCATACAAGTCAGGAGGTAAGAGGTAATCTAAAATATCATAAAAAAGTATAGGTCAAAATATTCACCAATTGTTGCACTGCTGCTTTAAGTTATGAGGCTATGCTGAATTTTGCAAATGTGGGCTTATAACTTTGGTAATATTCAGTACTTTTACCACAACATTTCAACATAGCCATTTTGATACAGTGACCCATTAGTGTGACAACTGTCATTTTCCAACTCCTGCTCAAAATGTGTGTTTGCAGCCCAAAAGTTGATTTGGCAGTCCCTGCATGACATCACCTTTAGGCCAGGAGTTGAACATTGTCTATGCCCTTCTTTATGAGGTAGGTTCATCACAAGGATGTGTTCAAAAGTAGGTGTACTATAAAAAGAAAAATAAATTCAATATTTTTAACCAAGATTCCTCTCTTGCAACCCTATCGGCTCTGGCCAGAGTTTGTTTTACGTAGCTGGTAGTAATCGTCACATTTCAGAAGATCCTGGGATTTTCTGTTTGTGCCGCGTATTACCTCCATATACGTGAACTAAGATCAAAGCTGATGCTTCATCTGCATTTAGTACCACGATCGGAAACGTGCCAGAGGCTCTCTATATTTAAAATGTTTTTCTTTCCTTCTTTTTTACAAGGAAGCGCGGCCTAATGCAAATATTACAAGTATCACCATCAGAATTTGCTAACTGCATTGTTGTTTATTTCTGATGACTGATATTTATTTCTCGCATTTATAGTTAGGACTGTTACAACAGAACATCTATAGATCCTGTTCGCATAATATAACTCTGTTTTGACAGTAACATTTCTTCTTGTGTGCTTAGAACAAAAATTGTGAATTTTGTTAGCACTTTACTGTGATTTAAGAATTAATAAATTATACATCTAGAAATCAAATTACTATTTTTTCTGTTGAAATGCACTGGAAGATAACAAGTTTGCATGTCGGTTTTCTGGCATTAGGTTAATTTTATTTATTTAGCTTTTGTTAACCAGGTAGGTACACTAGACAAAACATATGCCTATTTTCAGGTATGACCCAGGAGTGTACAGGAAATAAAAGAACATACAGAGTACAACTTGAAGCAAGTAAAGCAGATACACTGAAATAAAAAAAGCATAACATACATAAAAGATAACTCAGGTTTCAACAGTGGCACAGTCAAATATATAATCAAATACAGAGTCACAATGACAATGTTCAAAGCAGTATATACAGATATAGACAACATTTTCACACTTAGCACAGGGCCACACCTAGGTGGGCAGGCAACCACGGCAGGACCGGAGCCAAGGTACAGGAGTTGATATGCTCAAGTACATTGCAGGTAATCAAGGTAATTAGGGGGGTTTAAGGCAGACACATACTGAGGCAAGCTTCAATTGTGTCCACAGGGAGGTTCATAGGCATGCCTGGGAGGGGGAGGACCAGACCTGAACCAGAAGGGAGTTCCATAATCTGGGGCATATGATGCAAAATCCCTGTCCCCCATTTGGGTACACCTCGGAGGGACCTTAAGGATAGAAGGGCCCATAGACAGTGGAGGTAGCAGGTGCAAGGAGCTCTGCTAATTAAGGGGGGGATTGTCTGAGCCCAGTACCTTACCCATGAAGCAGCCCAAGACAAAATTCATGTAGTTGGGTGGGGAGAGCCAGTTAAGCTTAGCATACAGATCACAATGGTGAGTGAGGCGAGGGACTGCTAGTGCAATGCAGCAAATGTTATTGTAGGCAACGGTCCACCTAGTGAGGTGTACCATGGAAGTACAGGCAAACAAAAGTAGCCCATAGCAGAGAGATGTTAAAAACACATCTCTGGCCAATGCTAGGCAAGCAGCCAAAGTAAGATTATTCTTTGCCCTGTATGCCAAACCCAACTTCCAGTTAACAGCATGACATACACTGTGGATGTGGTGACCAAGATCAAACAGAGGGTCAAGTGTCACCCCAAGGTATTTGACAGAGTTGGTGATGAGAATGGGAGCACCATCATTACCCAAGATACATAGAGGGACAAGGGAGGCCTTTAACTTAGCCAAGGATCCAAACAGCATGGCCTGAGTCTTTTTAAGATTTAGGACCAGCTTGTGAGACAATATCCAGGATTGGATACTCCTGAAATCCTCACTCAGTTGGTGGTTAATGACCCCAATATCCCAAGAATGAGTGAGAATAACCAGGTCATCAGCATACAGTATGGACCTGCAGGAGGCAGCAGAAGAGGGAAGATAATTGATGAATATGGAGAAGAGCAGAGGTCCAAGGACTGACCCCTGGGGAACCCCTGAGGACACTGTGTTGATGTCCAAGAGCACCTTACTATATCTGGTAAGTTGCTGGCTGCCCTGAAGATAATTGGAAAACCAACTGAGTGCAGGAGGGGACAGGCCCAGGGACCTAAGTTGAGTGCAAAGTAGTGCATGGTCAACTAAGTCAAAGGCCTTACAGAGATCAATAAAGATAGCCCCAGAGAGTCTGCCCTGGTCCATAGCAGTCCGTATCCCAGAAGTGACAGTGACCAGGGCTGAGGTTGTGCTGTGCCCTTTTCAAAAGCCATGCTGTGAAAGAGACAGTAGCTCATGAGACTGAATATAATCCTTGAGTTGCTCCACCACAACTTTCTCAAGAAGCTTACTGAATAGCAGACAAGATGGCAATCGGCCAATAGTTGTCAAGAATCTTAGGGTTCACTGCTCTGGATCTAACCCAGCTAGTCTCCCAACCCACTCATGTGAACCCCAAGAGAGGTACTAGCACCCTCCTTGATGTCATCATCACTAACCACCCCCCTAAAATTCTGGACATCCAAGTCCTCCCTGATTCACTTAGTGACCACTCCCCTGTGCTCTTCCGCTGGTTGACCACCCTACCCCGACCCACTGCACAGCGCGTTCCTCGCCGGCATTTCAGACCTTATGGCCTAAAAAACCTTAAGCAGTACCTTGAACTGCAAGACTGGTCCCTGATTCTCCATGCACCTGATATAGATACCGCTCTTGCCTTCTTTACCTCCACCTTTAATAAAGCCTGTGATCTCTTTGCTCCCATCTCTACCATCCGCTCCAAAAGACCTAACTGGCCCTGGATTACCCCTGCTCTCTCACTGTTGCTCAGACACAGGGATGACCATTGGTACCGTGCCACTGAAACTAGGTGCCCAGCTGACAGACAGGCCTACAATGCTGCGTGGAACAAGTGTACATGGGCAATCAGGAAGGTCAAAGCCGACCACTATCAGGCCACCCTCACTGCCTCCTGGGGGAGCGCCCAGCCTTCTGGGATAAGGTCAACAACTGAATGGGAACACCCGCCTCCCTCCCCCATCCCAGATTACCACCAACAACACCACCATCACAGACCCCACGACATTGCAAACCTACTCAACACCACCTTTACAGACCTTAGCCCAATCCTCCCAGTAACTTCTTTGATCAGCCACCCCCCATCCTACCTCTGCCTCCATCGCCCTTTGCTTCCACCTTCGTAGGGTTACTACCCTGGAAGCCAGACTGCACCTGACCCATGCTCTAAAAGGCAACAGTCCCAGTGGCGCCTCCCTGACCACAAAATTCTCCAGTTGGTCCTGGATCAAGTCCTCACCCCACTCACCTACCTTCTTAACAAATCCTCTGCCTGGGACAATTCCTCCTCCTGAAAACTGCAACGGTTATCTCGATCCATAAAGGTGTGACAGGTCCTTAGCTGGGAACTATCGACCGATCTCCCTTCTCCCTCCCCTTTCCAAGGCACTGGAAAAACTAGTTGCTGCACAAATAACTGAATACCTGACCAAATACAACATCCTCTGCCCTGAACAGCACGGCTTCCACGCAGGACACAGTACTAGCACTGCTCTCATTGAATTTGCCTCCTTCCTTCACTCCTCTTTGGATACTGGCTCCCTGGTGGGGGCTGTGTTCCTTGACCTATCAAAGACCTTTGACACGGTCTCCCAACCCCTACTACTGGAAGCCCTCTGTCACACTGGTTTTGCCTCTGGACCACTGGCTTGGTGCTTCAGCTACCTTTCCGCCCGCTCCCAACGAGTCAAAATTGGTGGGACTCTTTCTGATCCATGCTCGATCCTCTCAGGAGTTCCACAGGGCTCCATCCTGGGGCCCCTTCTCTTCTCGCTTTACCTTAACACCCTGCCCAGTGCATGCCCTGGGAAAATACTGCTGTACACAGACGATACCGTCCTCTTTGCCACTGACCGTAACCCCACATCCCTCCAGGTTTCCCTTCAAAGGGCCTTTGATGGCGCTGAGGCTTGGCTTAAAGAGCATAGATTGGTCATAAATCTTAAAAAATCAAAAACCATGCTCTTCGCCCACCCTCAAAATAAATCATCCAACTCCCCTCTCCGCATCCTTTCCGGCTCGACTACAACTTGAACAAGTCCAATCCTATAAGTACTTAGGATCTTATTTGACTCAGCACCTCCTTCCATACCCACATCAAGCACTCACTTCTGTAACCAATATCCGACTCGGTATCCTGCACCGTTACAAAAACTGTCTCCCCCCTGATGCCCTCTGGCTTGCGGTTACTTCCTCCATACTCTCCCTGGTGGACTATGGACTGCCTGTTTTTGGGGCTGCCAACAGGACGGCCCTCAACAAAATTCGCCTCCTCCTAAATAAGGCTTGCAGGCTAATCACAGGGGCCCCTAAGCTAACTCATACCTGCCAACTCTATGACCTTGCAACAATGCTTGACCTCAATGAATGCCTACTATACCAAACGTGCATCATTTCAAAAAAAAACCTTACTTGGATTTTCTCCCCCCGGCTGACTTCCTCCCTCCTTCCAGCACAGCCCCTTGTCAGCACCCGGACCTCCTGCAAAGCCACCTTCCTGGTTCCTCATGCTAGGACTTCGCTTGGTCAGAGATCATTCTGCCATAGAGCCCCTGCATGGTACAACAATCTTCCTCGGGCCGTCACTGATACCCCCACCATCTCCACTTTCAAAAATGCCCTCAAAAGTGAGCTATTCAGCAAGCGCTGCTGCTCCTGTGCCTAAAGGATGCCCTAACCCCACCCCCTCCTCCCTGACAATGCCCTCTGGGCTGCTCCATCCCCTCACCTCCTTATTCCTAACAACCTCACTACTTCAATTTTTTCCCTCTACCGACTATATCGCTACTGATTGGTAGCTCCACGTTGCATTCCCGATACTACCTATGCATAACTTACTTGCTACCCAGCTACTGTTGTCAATTATACCATTTTTTGCTCTGTATTACACTACCAATGTTTGCTGTAACCAGGTGCCATTAATCGTGTCTGTTTATACTGATGCTCTTCTTTGTATGTACCCTGCTTTCTATTTTAACTGTATTATCTACCATTGTTGACAAGGTACCTTTGTAAATGAGCCATTGGCTCAAAGGTTGTAAACTGATTACATTAAATAAATAAATAAAAAATAAATAAATAAATAAAATAAAAGAATCTTAGGGTTGCCCTGTTTGAATACAGGGACAACCCTCACCACCATCCATAGGTTAGGGATAACCCCAGAGGCTAATGATAGGTTGACGATATGGGCCACAGGAGAGGCAATGAAGGCAGCAGCAAGGCAGAAAAGCTTGGGTTCCATACCATTGTGGCCAGCACTAGAAAAAGGGGAGAGACCAGAGAGTAATCTCTGCATCTCTTATTCTGTGACAGCCTCGAAGTAGAACAGAGGATGGGAGATAGGTGCCAGTTGAGGTGGAGGGACCTGGACAGGCCTATCACAACCATTGGAGGAGAATAGAGAGGTGAAGGTGGACAGGTCAGAGAAATGTGAGTTAAATGCATTGGCGATGGTTAGCGGATTATTACAGCTAGCACCATCAATAAGTATGTTAGAAGCCTCACAGGTGGAGGAGCCACTTACTATATTTTTAATATTCCTCCAGAAATTCCTAGGGTCCTTAGCTGAAGTCCGTGAGGCAGCTTTACAAAACTCACTTTTTGCAGCCCTGATTGCCTTTTTGCATTCATTTCTGAGCCTTCTGTTATGCTGAAATATGGTCTGGTCCATCCAGACCTTGCAATTGGCCCAGCACTTGTCTCTAGCCCTTATGAGAGCAAGGAGGCTCCCATGCAACCATTTTGTAGCAGCCCCCCTTACCCTCCGTCTGACCAGAGGGGCATGCTTATTTTTTAGCACCCGAAAGGTACCAAGGAAATGACTGACTGCAAAGGAGGCAGTCTGGGCATCCATCACTTCAGACCAGTCCATGAGCATAAGATCCCCCTGGAAAGACCCCAGGTTGAACCTGGAGAAGTTCCTGACTTGGATGATTTTAGGAGGGATCTTTGGGGCAGAGACCTTCCATATGCAGTACACAGGGGCATGGTCAGAGATGGACTTCAAGAGGGTGCCAGAAGAGCTAATCCTCTCAGGCCTATTGGACAGGATCCAGTCCAGGAGAGAGCTAGTACCACCAGTAGGTGACCACCCGTTGGGATCCTTAATAAGTTTGGACAGTGAAAAGCCTGCTAGCAGAGGCTCATATTGCTTGACATCACCTCCAAGCCAGTTTAGATTAAGATCCCCTAGGATCATAAACTCATTATTCCCAGTCCTAGAGCCAACAGAGTCAAGAAGGGAGGATAAACCCAGTACACCCCCCATAGGAGGATTGTAGGTACACACAATGTGTAGCTTCTTTGCGTTACCAAGTAGCAGCACAGTGTGCAGTAGTTCACAGGAAGACTTCACAGGCTGTAGACAGGTCAGGCTGAGGTGACTCCTGCAGCAGACAAGGATACCACCCACCTCTTTTTTCCTGGACAGTCCTGTCTAACAATGTCAAAGCCAGGGAGCACACAGGCCGAATCTGGGATGGAGGGTTTAAGCCAAGTTTCAGTTATCCCAAGGATGTCAGTCTTGTAATGGGTGACCCAGGCAAGAAGCTCAGCCAGGTTGTACAGAAGGCTGCAGACATTAAGATGAGCTATTATTAACCCTTTGCCAGACAGCCAGTCCACAGGAGTGGAGAAAGCTCAGCATGGAGGACCAGGGTTCAACTCCATGTCCCCTGCAAGGACTATTGTCAGCAAAAAGAGCTAGAGGAGATGCCTCAAAGGGGGAAGCCAGCCCTAATCGAGAGCCTATGACCAGGCCACCTGACCAATTTGACAGGATACCGGAAGCTCCGCAGATTAAGGCAGCAGATGGGCCAGGAGAACTGTCTATCACTGGCTATTAGGTTTGAGAAAATAAAATCAAACTCATCACATAGTCCTGGTGAGACCCGGGAGCATCTCAAGGGGGGGGCACAGTCCACAATGAGAAGAGGGAAGAACATTGCAGAGAACAGCCCAATAGTGAGGACAGTAGTGAAAGTGAAGGACTCAGCCCCGCTGATGCGATGTTTAGGAGCCCCCATGATTATGCACACTCTCACTGAAGTCAGACCACTGAACTGCAATGGACCACCCAGAATAGCAGGAGATAGGGCCATCCAGACCCCAGTAGGCATCCAGAGAACACAGAGGAGCAGGCAAGTAGGAGGACAGCTAGACCTGCTGTCGTCACACCTACCAGGAGCAGAGTACCACAGGGTTACCTGTGTACATTATAGATGCCACCAACCACAAACAGTTTCCAAGCAAGTACAACAAGTTGAGCAACCAAGGTGAAGTGGCTCCTAACGGCAGCAGCAGCTGCATATGGAGAATTGAGCTGATAGGCTCAGATGACTGCGTGATCTCTGCAATATAGCTTTGAGTCGACCAAGGGTGGTGGTGGGGGCAGTGGGGAGCCAACGCAGAGTGTCGGCGGGGATCCTCTGT
The DNA here is from genome assembly GCA_016271365.2 of Neoceratodus forsteri. NCBI lineage: Eukaryota > Metazoa > Chordata > Ceratodontiformes > Ceratodontidae > Neoceratodus > Neoceratodus forsteri. Next base: position 1,747,952,704 of record CM057449.1, read on the forward strand.
GGCCAGCAGAAAAAATTCCATGGCCCACTCTGTGATCCTGTTGTTCCGATTCACCATACCTGCAGTTGCTGCTCTGTGAGGGAGGGCTCCCCGATGCTGGCCCTCTCAACCTTCCTCCCAATGGGTGGTGGGGGGGAGATGTCTGCTTGCTGTCTGAGCCGAGTTGAGTCTGTGGAGGAGCACAAGAACAAAGGGATTAAGTAGGGTAATTCACCTTTGTTAGCTCTCAGGGGGAGGGAGGGACTAAAATACAGAGGACTGGCTGTTCCTGACTTACTGCCTTCTAAGCTCTGTACTGTACCTCTTGGGGGGGTGAGCTAAAATAGGGAGGGTTGACTGTTCCTTAATTACTGCCTTCTAAGCTCTGGGTCCCAAAGCACACTGCAGTTATTAGCAGCCACAGCAGTCAAATGTGCAGCGTTGTCTTTCCTTGTACAAATTGCAGCAAGTAGTTAAATGTGAAGCATTATCTTACTTGGCACAAATTACAGCATCCAGAAGCTTACTGAGGCAGACTACAAGAGGAACAGCATAATTACAACAGCAAAAGCAACTAAATGAGAGGCTGTACCTTACATGGCATAGACTAAATGATACTGCGATTGCACAATTACTAACCCTACCTACTACCCTTTAATTAAGGCAGCGTACAGGAGGCTCAACAAACAGATACTATTCATCTTAAGCATCACATACAAGAGACTATCTCCATTCATGTGGGGACAAAAAATAATTTAAGGTCTCAGTTTCAGTTAGAAATTATGCCAAACAAAAGGCATTAAGGTCTCAGTTCGATTTAGATAAGACGCCAAACAAAAAACATCAAGGTCTCAAGGTCTCAGATTCAAATTAAAGATGGTGCCAACACACCAAGAGTCCTCTGTGGCCAGCAGAAAAATTATGTGGCCCACTCCGCAAGCCTGCTGTTCCGATTCACCATGCCTGCAGTTGCTGCTCTGTGAGGGAGGGCTCCCCGATGCTGGCCCTCTCGACCTTCCTCCTGATGGGTAGTGGTGGGGGAGACGTCCGCTTGCTGTCTGAGCTGAGTCGAGTAATGTATGTTTGACTATTAACACTCATTTTGATTTTTTTTTTTTTGATTGGGTGGTTGCTTGTTATATTTAGTTATTTGACAATGGCTATTTTTTACACATACTGTACATACATAGAGACACCTCATTTATTCATTTTTTTTAACACAGAGCATCACTCTGACTGGGATTTGAAGACATGACCCCGAAAAGTGATGTATGCAAAACCTGTGATAATGCTAACTTAATGCATGGAACTATTTTTTTGTCAACACACAATCATCAAATATATCACTAGAAACATAAAAAAATAAAAGGAAATAATTGATCTTTTGTCATACAGCGTTCTGTTCACATACAGTGATCCCTGGAATCTGACACACATTGGAACTCTCCCATCAGTAACAAGCAATAACGTGTAATGTATTATTACTTGTCAATTGCTAACAGCTAATTATACTTTCAATAGAAAGCTCTGTCATGGGGGGTAATGTTAGCTAAAGCAGCTGCTGTGTTGAAGTTTAACATAATTTGGAAAATGACTAAGCATAAGGGATCCATGCTGGACATAAAGCAGAAAGTTTGCACTTTGGAGTGTCTGGAGCTGGGTGAGAAGGTGATGTATATGGCACGTAATTTTGGCATAGAGTGTGTGACATTGGAAAGTTAAGGATAAGGTGCAGGATGCTGTTTAAGGCTGAAAACTGCAACACTACACACACATGTAGGGAGGAAGCACTGTATAAGGCTATCTGCATGTGGTTTATACAGCACCAGAGCAAGGCTACCCCCATATCGGATACTGACCCTAAAGAGAAAGTTTAGCATTTTCATCAGTAGTTTAGTGTAAACATGCCATTTGCCATGAGTGAAGGCAGGCTCGACAGATTTAAACATCATCACTGCATTCGGCAGCTTTCAATTGCCATAGAGAGCCTTTCATCATGCACTGAATACATTTTACTTCTCCACAAGAAGCTAATTGGAATCATGGAGAGTGAGGGTCTGACAGAGGAGAAAGTGTACAATGCAATGTATATTTTTCTGGGTATTTTCAAAACGAGCAGATTCATTCACACAGTGATGTCTGGTGTATAGTAATAAAGCACACAATAGATTCAGGACAGCAAGATTGAGATTAAAGTCACCCCCCTCCAAAATCAAGTAGGAGGACTTGTACATTCAGACATATTAATATCTTGATTATCACTGTATGCATTACCATTACTGACACCAATCACATTTCAACATTTCATGACATGAAAGTTTGGAAAACTACAAAAAAAGAATAACACTTTGAAGAAAAACAAAGAACGAAATGTACACTAGATGCACCTGTCTGCATGTAAGACATTATATGATTTCAGCAGTACTAGTACACTGTTGTGTTGACCTTTTTGAGTCCCTTTAAATACTGTTTAAAAAAATTAAGTGAGGACAATGGTGACTTGTTAGCAGGCTGTCCAACGCATACAAGTTTATTGAATATGCAGCTTGCCCGTTAAAAAGGTTTACTTTTACTCAGAGTTGAAAGTGAAAACACATACAATTATTGTTCTCTTTGTTTTTTTTCTTAATGATTAAACACATCCCCTTTAGCTGAAGCAATGATGTTACCTCAGCTTATATTTCCCACGCCAACATGCTGAAGGAGGATTAACAGCTTGCAGGGTGTGGTATGCAAATTACCCCTATCTAGGACAGTCCCCGTGCAATGTCGCAAACAGTTTTTCTGTGTGCCCATCGGCTTTCATTGGAGGCGTCTGTAAACGAGATTGAAACAGATCTAAATAAGTGAGAACCTTTCAACAATTGCATGACACACTGTCAAGGTACACAGTCATTGTTTATTTACACATTCTGAGGAATGAACTAAACACCAGCTCTTTAACTGTTACATAGAATGTAGACAGGTCTCTAACAAAACTCCATTAGCAGAGACTCCTAAGCAAAGATTTAATGGTAGATAGGCCTTCCATCTAAACATCAAGTAAAGTGGTGAGAGCCAAATGGAATCATTATAGGTAGAATTGTTTCATTTACTTTTCTGAGCTGAAGTGAATGTGCCCAACAAGTTCAGTGAAGTTCCTGTCAGTCTGTTCAGGTTGAAGATCGCCCTTGGTAAGGTGTAGTCCTGGACTTTTTTCCCATGAGAAGCCATACATTCTTTCATGAGGCAACTTTCAAAGTCTATACCTTGGTCAGAATGAATTCTATGGGGTACACCACAATAGTGGATGTATTTCTGCAAGATTTTAATCATAGTGATAACTTTTTTATATTTGGTTGGATATACTTAGGCATAGCAAGTGTGATGGTCTGTGATTATTAAGACAGCAACATTCTTGTTAACTGGTTTCAAGGAAACGAAGTCCATCACACTAGTTACAATGGTCCACTTGTGGTGATGTTTACTAGTGGGGCAGCTGTCTTCCATAATGTTTTCCATTGGACACAATGAGTACAGTTCTTACAATGCCACTGAACCTCCATTGCCATCCTGAGCTAATTGAAATGGACTCGCATCACATTCTGAAAGCGGTCAAATCCAAGATGACCCATGTCATTGAGCATAGACTTCATGGTGTCCTTTTGGTACTTCCAATGAAAAAACAGCTGTTTTCAATGAAAAAGTGTAAGGTCCTCGGTCACTCTGAAAAGAAGCCTTTCATTCAGGATAGTTTGTTCCATCAGGATGGGTATGCTGTGCTTGACTTGAATTGAACCCCATTTTAGCAGTGAGTAGCACTTCACATAATCTGTGGTCCATCTGTTACACTTGTTTTACTGTAGGTCAGCACAGCTTGGCAGAGGCAAAGACAAGATGTCCAAACCTATAAAGTCAAAGTAAGACTTTGGGATGACATCTAGAGATGCTCCCAAAATATCAGTCACTTGATTGGGGTTAGCAGGTGCGGCTTGTTCCTCAGTGATACATTTCAAACACAGGACTTTCAAGCAACAGCTGAGATGGAAGTGCATTGGTTAAGTTGATCCAGATGGCGGTACAGGGACAACTGATATTACTCAGGCTACTGCAATACTCCAGGCTGTAATCATAAGAAGCCAAAGCAGATAACCACCAATGTTCTATGACATCCATTTTGGCAGTCATTTTCTTGTGCATGAACAAGTCTTTATCCATCTTTATGGTGAATGTCACCCTATACAAGTTATCATGGAATTGGTTGATAACAGTTCCCTTCAGTGGCAAAAATGCAAACTTGTGCACTGGGTTTTTCTTTTCTGTGATGGTCAAGCTCTAACTGGTAAAGGCAACAGGTCAATGTCCCTCCAGGTGTTCTTTATTCAGTGCCCAGATCAATCCAGTTGGTGTGTGGGGGTAAGATGTATGGCTTGCTAAGGTCCAAAAAATCCAGTACAGGAGCTTTGCACAACTGTTTGATCTCTTAAAAGGAATGTTCACAATTTTGGTCCCAGAGGGCACCAAAAGGCTTACTCACTTTCAGGTACTCCTTCTGGGTCCTGTCCTTCCTGTTGTCTGCTTTATTCCAGTGAGGGGCTGGGTATCCCTAGATAAGGTTAAACAAACAACTTACAACATTGAAGAAATCCTTTACAAACTGGCAATAATATACAGTTACAAAATTCCAGAAAGGATTTAACATCTTTACGTTATGTAGACAAGGTCAGGTGGTGCAGAGAGCATGAACCTTAGAAGGACCCATCCTGACTCCCTCAGCAGAAACCATGTGCCCACATACTTTGCCAATGGTTAGCAACACTGGCACTTGTCAATGGATACTTCAGACCACACTCTTCAAGCAAATTCAAGACTTTCGTAAGTCAGGTCTTGTGTTCCTTCAAGGTCCTCCCAAAGATGAAAAGGTCATCTAAATATATTAATACCTCATGCAAGTTCCCTTCTCCTGCTGCCATTTCTATCAGCCATTGAAATGTGACTGGAGCCCTGGATATGCCTTGGGGCACCCATTAGAACATGCAGAATCTATGGGGGCAGATTAATGCAGTTGTCTTCCTGTCCTCTGATGCTATGGAGTTGAGTATCTACTTTGGAAGTGCAAGACTGAAAACACTTGCTCCTGACCAGGCAATCAAGGGTGTTCTCCACACAAAATATAGTATACAGGTAGGGTACTATCCTTTTGTTCAAGGTTTGGTAGCCTATACATGTCCACACTGTACTGCTTTTCTTCTTGGTGACCATAACCAGAGAGATGCATGGATTCCATGACTCCTTAATGATCCCAGCAGCTACCAATTCCTGCCAATGCCCATGTATATCATAGACATCTATGGAAACTCTAAAGGCCCATTGTCAGTGAGATGGATGTGCTACTCCTTCCCTTGACATAACCAATGTCCCATCCACTCTCTGAGGACACATTCGTCTCCATGGCAAGCTTGTGGTTTAAACTCCATCAGTGATGATCTAGTACTGGGGAGACTTTGTTGTTGATGAACCCAGGGTCAATCTCAGTAGAAGCAGAAGTAGCTATGTCAGGGACTACACTAGTTACAATATCCACATGATATATGTGGGTCAGTGACCTTCCTTTGTGCAAGGTAATTTCTTTCTCAGTTCCCTTTTTCACACATACTGTACAATGAGACAGACGCTAACAATGGAGGGGGTGGCAAAATCCCTCACTTCATCATGTGTCTCTCAGATAGGTTGTCTACAGGTAAGTCGATTATTAGTGTTACACTCTTGCCATTCTGTGTGAACCCAGAGATCCCAGTTACAGCACACTTGGGTAGCAAACTAACTCTTTGTCATCAGCTCTTCGAATCACTGTTACAGGTTCATCTGTCACATTAGGATGTATAGCTCTTTTTCGTTAGTAAGCCTCCCTGACCATAGCAGGAATCTATGTAATTTTGAGATATAGTGATTTCTTCAGTTTTTGTCTTAACCAGACCAGTAGCTGGAATATATTTGCATCCATCCCAATTAAGATGAGCACATTACCATACACTCCATAGCACAGGTGCACTAAAACCAAAGGCTCTACTGGCTTATATTCTCCAGCGACCTTCCTGAGAAATTCCACCTAGAGAACAACATATCCTAAATATGGGTAACTTTGCTCAATCAACCCCCATACTGATACAGTAATCCATACAGAGGATGCAAGGAAAAGTGTTTCAGGTGTTTCCTGTACTGTTTGTCAAACAACACATCACCTGTGAACCAATATCCAAAACAGTTGTGCAATCACTGACCTCATGTTTTGTGGGAATGTCCACTGGCAGACCAATCAGTCTCTTGGGTACTCCTCTGTGAGGCACAGCACTGACGTGTTTCCTGGAGCATACTCTGTCAGAGACCCTAGTTTACTCACTCTCTAGGCCCCATGGAAGTTTCTCTGCCATTTTCCTAATCAGATCAATTTCTCATTCACCTTTTTGTATCTTCCACTCTGGTACCCTCATTTTTGAAATGTCCATCATTCTTACAGTTATAACAAAATCCCTGTCCATGTCATCGTCCTCCTCACGGTGTTTAACATTGTCATATCTCAGAGCCCTTGATGCTCTTTTAGGTGGCCGCGCAGTAGCTGTCTGAACTGTTGCCATTTAGTCTCTTAACTGTTTCACTTGTTTCTGGAGTTCTTGCATTGCAGATAGAGATGGGCAAAGTGGCCCGAATTCGCTCCACGAAGTGGAACGCGGAGTGAAAGTGAATTCGAGGAGTGCTCCACAACGTGAAGCGGAGTACTTCACATAATAATGGGTAACGCGAAGTCCATTGAAAACAATGACTTCCCGTTACTCCACCTTCCCAAACCACTACTCCACCAATTCTTAAGGTGAAGTACATTGAAAACAATCTACTTCGCCTTACTTCACCTTGTTTTTAAGCTCCAAAGGCAAATTTTGCTGTGATTCATGGGATTTCAGGTCACATGGGCTCTAGATTGTTCTGCACAGCCTCAGTTTGGGGTAGTGTGTGTAGGAAGCTGTAGGAGACAATCTGCTCTGAGAGCTCTCTGAGATTCAAACCTTCTAAAAGCTGTTAAAAAAGCATTTTTGAGTAATTTTTTTTTTGCTGAAACTTTATAGTTCATCGATTATAGGAAACCCTCCTGTGCTCATATCATCGAGCGTTTATTGCTTGTGTGTGTATTTTGAATGTTAATGTACAACATTCAGTCTGTGTACTGAGAGACAGTGGAAGTGTGCTTTGGGGGAGGGGTGTATCTGTGGTGTAGGTAGATTAACTTGAAGAAAAAGACAGTGCTTTCTGTTTTGGTGATATTTTTCCTTGTATAACTGTGTTAATGTACACACAGTAATATTTTCAATAATTCTTGCCTTTTTTTGCTGATTGTTGTGGTGCAGCAGTGCATAATTTTAGTTTGTTTAAAATATGTGGTTATATTACTGAAGTTTTCAATTTGCTACGCATTACTAAGTGTGTGTGTGAGTATGTGTGTGACGTGTGTCATCAAATCAGATACCTTTTACTGTGCCACATAATTTCAGCAATGTGAACCTGCTGTCCACTGCAGCTGTGTAATTTTTTGTACTTCTTTGTGGTATCTTTACTGGTCATTACTCGTACTAGTGACTCTTACTGTAGCAGTGCAGTACACTGCCCCGCTGCCCGCCCCAACCGACAAAGATATTCTTTTCCAGGTTTTAATTTCTGATGGTGAGCACTGGTTAGGTGTTGTGCCTTTGTATCTGCATCTCTTCAGTGCGCAGCGCAATCTTGATCTGTCTGTACATTTGCATCTCTTTAGGGCCCAATCTCCATCTCTAACTTAAGTCACAGTTGTTTCTTTGGCTTCCCTTCAGAGTACTGGACAAGTGTGGTGCATAATTCAGCATGAACATTGTACTCATTAATATGCGTTTTTAAGTCACGACCATATCAGGAGTCACTTGTGATACAAATTACATTCTTCATAATCACGGTCACAAATACAGTCACAAATTACGATTTACGATCACGTCACAAATCACAACAGTACTTTTTTTTACTAGTTACTTGGATGTATCATAAGCCTGTTTTGTAGTATCACTCGATGCTTCACCACCCAACCATTGTACTCATTAATGAGTGTTTTTAAGTCGGGGAGTTTTGTGCCACACCTCATCGGGGCCCGGGGAAGTACGGCCGTAGGCATTTGCATTTCTTTATCATCATGGTCACAAATGCAGTCACAAATCACGATTTATGATTACGTCACGAATCACAACGTTAATATTTTTACTAGTTACTTGGATGTATTGTAAACCTGTTTTGTAGCATCTCTCCAGGCTTCACCACCCCACCATTGTACTCATTAATAAGTGTTTTTAAGTCAGGGAGTTGGACAGTGTCTGCAATCCATACACAGACTGGAAAGAAAACTGCACCCATGCAGTTTAGCACAGTATACTTCCACTGCTCAGAATACATATGGAAGACAACAAAAAAAGGGCATAATTACATACAAGGGTCGGGGATGGTGGAGGAATACATTTTATAACATAGCAAGGAAGGTGTGGGGGGACACATGGTGTGAGGAAAAAAAAAACTAATGTGGGATCCCATGGTGATCCAGCAGCAGTTCCAGCATAGATATAATTTGCAACTGATGTCACTCTATGTAAGAAAAATAAAATTTACAGAAAGAACAAATTAAGTAAAAAAGAGTACAGCCAGAAAAGACAAAAAAATGTAGCTTTTAAAAAAGCTGTTGGGTCTAAATCAAAGTTTAAATCTCCTCCTCGTTCTGATCTCAAAGTATCAGCAGTCACAAAACACATTCCTCTCTCTCTGTCTGCACAGGAGAAAGTAAAAGTGTCTGCTTGTATGATTCACTTTCTTCCTGCCTTGCTAAAGAGCACGTGGCTTGCAGTACTGTAAGCCATGTGATGTGTGTGGGGGGGCTGCCAAATCTGAAACACCAATTGGATCACTTAGAATCCTAATGAGGAACGCGAAGTCCCTTAAAAACAATGACTTCACCTTACTTCGCATTGCCATTCCGCCTTAATGTGAAGTGGTAATGACTAGGCGGAGTGAGCACTTTGCATTGCCCACTCCACGTAGCAGAGTGGCATCGTGAGGTGCCCACTTCGCGTTCACTTCGCCAATGGAATTAAATTTGCTGCATCTCTAATTGCAGACAGGATCTCTTCCTTGTGTAACTCTGCAGTGGCAGTTTGAGCAGCTGCTACAGGCACTTTGGAGGCCATCATCAAGATCCCCTCAAAAGTTAGGCAAACCTTAATAAGTTAACATAGAAACATAGACTTTGATGGCAGATAAGGACCGCTTGGCCCACCCAGTCTGCCCATTTCCCTACCTGATGGATAAGCTGCAGATCCTAGTTAACCAGCAACCTACTTCTTCCTACCCCCAACCCCTAGAATTGCCTTATGACTGTCCCATGCATGCTTGAATTCCACCACTGTTTTTGACTCCACAACCTCCTCTGGAAGGCCGTTCCATACATCCACAACCTCTCTGTGAAAAATACTTCCTTAAATTATCCTCTGAGCTGCCCCCTTCTATCTTCAAATTGTGCCCCTTGTTCTTGCACATCTTTTTTGAAAGATGCTACCTCTTGGACTTTGTTGATTCCCTTGAGGTACTTGAAAGTTTCTATCATGTCCCCCTCTCCTCCTTTCCTCAAGGCTATACATATTAAGCTCCTTAAGTCTCTCTTCATATGTCTTCCGGTGCAGACCCTGCACCATTTTAGTTGCCCTCCTCTGGACAGCTTCCATCCTGTCTATGTCTTTGCGGAGACTGGATCTCCAGAACTGCACGCAGCACTCCAGATGGGGTCTCACTAGCTGTCTGTACAGAGGGATAATAACTTCCTGTTTTCTACTGGTGATGCCTCTCCCTATGCATGCCAGTATCCCCCCAGCCCTCCTTGCTGCCCTCTCACATTGCTTGCCAACCTTTAGGTCATCTGATATGACTAGCCCCAGCTCCCTTTCCATGTTGCTGTTAGTATCTCACCCCCATTGTGTACTCTTCCCCAGGGTTTTTGTTTCCCATGTGCATTACCTTGCACTTCTTAGCATTGAATCTAAGCTGCCATACATTTGACCATTCCTCTAACCTTGCCAAGTCCCTTCTCATCCTTTCCACTCCACCTTGTGCATCAACTCTGTTGCAGATCTTTGTGTCATCTGCAAAGAGACATACTTTTCCTTCCAGTCCTCTGCAATGTAGCTTATAAAGACATTGAAGAGGACCAGTCCTAATACTGAACTCCCGCGGTACCCACTACTAACCCCTTTTTCAGAGTGGACTCCATTTATTATTACTCTCTGTGTCCTATTCTCCAGCCAATTCTTTACCAGGGTGTCATCTTGGGACCCACTCCCAGGCTGGCTAACTTGTATATTAATCTTTGTGTGGGACTGTGTCAAATGCCTTGCTAAAGTCTAGGTAGGCCATGTCCACAGCCCCTCCCTGATCAACTACTTTGGTCACCCAGTCAAAGAAATCTATCAGATTTGTCTGGCATGACCTTCCCGCTGTGAATCCATGCTGCCTTGGGTCCTGTGCCCCTCTGGCCTCTAGATACTCTACAATTCTTTCCTTCAGAAGTGATTCCATCATTTTCCCTACCACTGAGGTTAAACTAACAGGTCTGTAGTTTCCTGCTTCTGCCTTGCTCCCACTTTTGTGAAGGGGAATCACATCTGCCCTCCTCCAGTCCTCGGGTACGACCCCATCCTCCTATGATTTGTTAAACAGGGTAGTCAGTGGTGTCACTAATTCCACCCTTAGTTCTTTTAGAATTCTGGGATGAATCCCATCAGGCCCCATTGCTTTGTCCACCTTCAGTTTTAAGAGTTCTTTCAGAATCCTTTCTTCTGTAAATGGGCTGGTACCAACTTCTGTATCCAGAGTGTTTCTACTGTTTGTTTTAGGTACCTCCCCCTCTTCCTTTGTAAATACTGAGCAAAAATATTTGTTTCATATCTCTGCCTTTTCACAGTCACCCTCTGCCCACCCTCCTTCCCCTTTATTAAGCCTCACTATCCCTCCCTTGGTCTTCCTTCGCTCCCTGATGTACCTATAAAAGGTTTTATCCCCCTTCTTAACTGAGTTGGCTATCTTTTCCTCGGTTTGGGCCTTTGCTGTTCTGCCTGCCTTCCCAGTTTCCTTTTGCTTTAACTGAATCAGTTCTCTGTCCTGTTCCTTCTGTGATTCCTTGTACTTCCTGAATGCTTTCTTTTTCTCTTGAACCTTCACTGCCACTTCCTTTGAGAACCATAGTGGTTTCTTACGTCGTTTCGTTTTGTTTATTTGCTTTACACAAAGGCTTGTTACCTCTGTGATGGCAGTTTTTATTGTTCTTCCACCCCTCCTTCCTGCCCATTTGCTAGTGCATTCCTTAGGCATTCACCCATTTTGACAAAGTCAGCCCTCCTAAAATCCAGTACCTTTGTCTTTGTGGCTTGACTCTATTGCTGTGTTTGTGTGAACCATACTGTTCGATGGTCACTAGTTCCCAGATGGCTACCCACTTCTACATCTGTGATCCTCTCTTCTTCTCCATTTGAGAGAACCAGGTCTAAGATTGCTCCCTCTCAAGTGGGCTCCAATACTAGTTGTCTAAGGCATGCCCCCTGTAGGGCATCTAGAATAACCCCACTCTTAGAAGTGGCTGCTGCAACTGCACTCCAGTTAACATCTGGCATATTCAGATCACCCATCAGTTCTTGGGCTAATCTTTACCCTCTGGTCCTCAAAGACATGGCCAGCAGCTGTGGAGGGTCAGGAGTCTTTGGTGGGAGTTGGACGGTGGCTCCCTACATATTTGTGTTTCTAGCCTGAACTGGCCTTTGGGAGGCTGCATTATTCAATTTTACTGTTAACTGTAATTACATTGTGGGTCGGGCCTTATTGCCCCCAACACTCCCTAATTGAACACTAGCTATATTTGTTATGTTTGTTTGCACACACATGTGCAAAGTGAACATATCATTATAATAAGGGCTTTCAGAGGTGTGTCACTGTTGGATTCAATGCAGCTGAAGCAATAGGGGGCTCGACAGTGACAGCCCAATGATCAGTGAGGTTGATCATGACACTGTTCTCTGCTTGCAGGTGGAAACATTGTGTAGTTAAAATGAGTGAGCCACAGCTATCAGATCCTTTCATCTGCATGAGGGCTGCCCACCACGCAGCTGAGTAGCATCATCAGTCTTCTGTTTTTCTGCCCCAAAACATCCAGATCACCTTGTCTTCCCCCATAGGCAGTGCAATGAACAGTCTGAAAAATAAAATGCCATTCACATATCCGAGTACATGTCTCAGCACGAATCCCAGTTTCATTTCTTCTAACTGCCAGCTAACTCAATCCCACGTGCCAGCACTTATGACTGCCTCTCACAGCTGTTATTGCTGGTCACAGCATCCACAATGGCCAGAAGCAGAGATTCAGAGGTGAGACAGTGTCTTCATGACAGACATGGCATCTGTTTTTATTCAGTGTATTCATTTACAATGTCAGTTGATGCTGTTTCTGGCACAGTGCTAAATATAAAAAGCCCTCCTGGGCTGAGACCCACTTTGAGTGGGAACTGCGCAAACAAAAAAAAAATAGCCCTTCCTGGGGTGGGAGACCCCTCTGACACCCCCCATCCTTGTATTTGCCAATACCTTACCACGACACTGGGGTTCCCAATCCCCAGTGTCACCCTTAGTGCCTTGATCTTTCTTTTGTTTTTATTTTAAACCTAAAAATGAGAAAAACATCCATCAGTGTCTTTTGCAGCTTACTGTCCAACCCACCCCTCACCCACCCCACCTGACCCACCCACTCAGCACCCACAAACCCCACACCCTTCACTCACCTAAATAAGTCCAATGCTGAGAATCCACTCTGCAAGGAAAACTTATCCTTCCTCTTCAATGCTGATCAGAAACTGAACTTTAGACTGGCATGATAGCCCAGAGGTTAGATTAATGAGCTGTGAATGAGTTTGGTACATCCAGCATACCTGGATTTGATTCCCACAACCTACACTTGCATACTGTGTGACTCTGAGCAAGTCACTTAACCATGCCAGTGCTCCCAGGTCACCCTTGAAAACAGGCACTTGTGCCTAGTGGTTCTTAACTGGTTACCAAAAGATTAAAATAAAAATAAAAACTGAAGAAGAAAGGTAAGTGCATGTATTTTCAATGTATTTTGAATGTTTACTCATAACTTTGTCATTGTTTATTATTTTCCTCCAAATTTTCAATGTGGCCTTTTTGGGGATCTATGTGATAATGGCAAAAGCCATTATCCAAAAGTCAAGAGCACTGAAAATTTATTTTGGCACTCTGACACCCCAGCACACAGCAAAACTGCACCAGGGACTTAGATTTTTAATGTTTTATGTGGGGGTCTGCCTCCCTGTACCCCTCTACTCAAGGATTCTCAACTACAGGGGGTGCATGGTGGAGTGTGTGAAAACATAAAAAAAAAGGTTTGGGCCAGGCGCAACAAAAACACACCAGCGCCCAGACACGAACCCAGTAACATGCCAACCAACACTGCCAACCCACCCACCACACCACAGGGTTGGTTCAGCAACCCACCATGGCACCACCCCTCATATTCCATCCTGCCTCTCGCTGTGTGTGCTCGCTTCCCCGTGCACGTACGTATAGTGACATCCCATTGTTATATTCCTGACCCCCATACAGCTGCTCTACCCTATGGTAGCCTCGACACATGTGCTGGGGATTGGGTCACTGTTATTGTAGGTGCCCAATCCTCAGCTGTTATATCGCACATTGTTTTGGAGTCTCTCAGTGAACAAGACAGGTAAACTTTTTCAAATCTGATCCAAAAGGTGATTCCACAATCACTCCTAGAAATCACTGTTTTGGCAGGATTTTAAAATTTTCACCTACCAGGTTCATGAGGTGGGGTCATAAGAAGACTCTGCTGAAATTTGGGGGTCAAAATATATATATATAAAACAAAGGTATGAAAGTACGTTGACATTTTTCAACCCTCACTCATAACTTTGGCAATTTCCAATATTTTGACCCCAAATTTTCAACATAGTTTCATCTCCATATCCCATTTGGTCTGGTATCCCTCAAGGATCTGTCCTGGGTCCTATTTTCTTTTCCATTTTCTTAAATGACCTCCCAACTGTCTGTTCCACTGCGTCCATTCATATGCACACTGATGATGCAGTTTATTTTGCTTCTGGAGCCTCTTCTCATGACCTTTCCTCCCAAATGCAGTTGGATTTTGACAACATTTAACACTGGGTCAGTTCTAACCAGCTGTCCCTCAATGCCAAATAAACTGTCTCCATGACTTTTGGCACCTGTCAAAGGCTTGCCAGACTTGCTTCTCTCCCACTATTTAATATCCTTCATGGTACTAGGATTGAACATGTTCCCTTCTTTAAGTACTTCAGGGTTTGCCTTGGCAGTCATCTTAAATTTTTAAGTGCATATTGATACAATCTACCATAAGCTACACCCTAAGCTTGGAGCATTGTACAGGAATAAAGTGAGTATTCTGCTTCCTGTCCACTGAGAAATTGTATTAAACATTATTCTCCCTTTCCTTGACTATAGTGATTTAGTCTACAGTGGAGTCCCTAAATCCTCCTTTGCCAGACTGGACCCTCTTTTTCATTCTTTTGTCACATTGCTCTAGATTGCCCACCTTGTACTCACCACTGCTGTCTTTACTCAGCCCTATCTCTTCCCTCTCTTGATGCTAGGCACTTTTCCCATTGTGTTTCTTTTATACCAAAATTCTGGTTCAGCACCCTTCCCTCTTATCTCAAATCCCTTCTAGCCTCTCCTCCATCTTCTTCCTATCCTCTCTGCAACAATATTTCCCTTTCTCTCTCTCTCTATTCCTTCTAGAAAATCCTCTGTTGATCAGTCTGCTTTTTCTTACCAGGTTCCTTAACTTTGGTCCTCCCTTCCCCTTTCAATTCGATCTGTCTCTTCTCTTTCCTCTCTACAGTCTCTTCTTCATGATTTTTGTTCTCCTACCTGCAGTTGTCTATGAACCTTTCCTCTTCATTCTCCCCTTCACTAATTATGCCCTGTTTATGCTTCTCCACTATTTTTCACTTCTTTACCTATAAAAGTGTGTTTCGACTTGTATTCATTTACTATTTGCCTCTAATATTTATGGTTATGTTTCTCACATTACTTTATAGTTGTATTTGACTTCTAATGTTTAGTGGTTTTATTGTTTAGCTATCTCCC
This sequence comes from Neoceratodus forsteri, assembly GCA_016271365.2. NCBI lineage: Eukaryota > Metazoa > Chordata > Ceratodontiformes > Ceratodontidae > Neoceratodus > Neoceratodus forsteri. The sequence goes on from CM057449.1 coordinate 1,747,967,923, forward strand.
TCTGTTTCTGGAAATGAGCTGCTATCAGCTCAGTATGTCTTTCTTTATTTAACATTTAAATAAATAATTAAAATAAATAGTCATTTTTTCCCACCATCTTATGTATATGACAGATGCCATTTTTCAAATCCCGGCCAAAATGTGTTATCATACTTGTGGCATGAAATGACATTGTGGCCAGTATTTTTTAAATGACTTATGACTATTTTAAAAATGTGTGGTCAAAATATTAAAAAACAACAAATTTATGAACATACATTTAACTTTTTTAAGGCTTGCTCATACCTTTGGTAATTTTCAATACCTTGAACCAAATGTTCAAGAGTTGTTTTTTCACACCACTTCGTGAACATGACTGGTTTCATTTTTCGAATCCTGGGCAAAATGTGTTTTTGCGCTTGTGGAACAAAATGATGTTTTGGACAGTATTTTATAAATTGCAAGGATGGCCTTTGACCCAGTGGGGACCACCTTGCCTTCCTATGCCAGTGACGTTAGTTTGGTTGCCAGCTCAGTGAGTCAGCTGACTGGGCTGAGGCTAGGGAGAATGTGCTGTGGCATGTGGCATCTGGCACCAATCCCAGCCTGTAGAGGGACAGAGCTGTGTTCTTTTGCACAGAAAACACCTTGTGGCAGACTGGGGAGCCTTACTTCACAAAGAGTTGACATGAGTGTCAAGGCCTAATGGGCCCATGCACTGCGTTAGGACAAGTGAGCTGTCAAGGAAAATGGTGGAAAGAGCACCTGGATGTATACATAAATATGTAAGAAATAAGACATGATGAGAAGTATATGGCCTGATAAGAGCATGCCCCTGGTACATAATGAGGCATGAGGTGCTTGCACTGAATGCCTTTAGCACTTTGGAAGTTCTTTTTGGGTCAAAAACCACACCTCAGAGTGTCTTATTCTGCTTATAAAATGGGTCACCAGGTAAAAAAAAAGTTCACATAAAAAGAGTAGAAAAATATGTTAATATAATTAGAAAAATAATAGAAAATAAACCGAAAAAAAATTTAAAAGTAGTCTTTGCCCTTTCATTTTAGGGGAGATGCTGCATAATGAAGAATCCATGAGAAGGCAGTGGTGTCTGTCTGTCTCATTTACCCCTTTTCTCTCTCACACACACACACACACACACACCTTGGAGAATATGCTTTTATTAATTTTTTTTCAATATTTTGTAAAGCTGTCTTTGTTAATGAGTGAGAGAGCAATTGGTTTTAGTAGCAGTGAGTGGGGAGAAAGCATGTCCCTTAGCAGCCACCATAGCTTGAACTTGATAGCACTTTCCTGATCAGAGAGCTGCAGGGTTGTAGTGGTCATGTAAGATCTTCAGAGCACATCATGGTTGTACCACTCATGGATTTTCAGTCTTATTGTCACAAATGAGATTGCAATCATAACAGTTTCACTATTTTAACTTGTCATTAATTAGTTCATTTTACCTTCTGTGCTACCTATGCACAACAATCACAAAACAAATACAAGCATGGAAACATTCAGTATTGACAAATGCTTTTTATTATTGCACTGATCACAACATTAGCTGATTCCATATCTGGGTGCTGACCACATTTGCTTTTATTGCCCTGCTTATTAAAGTAGCTCACTCCTTAGCTGGGTACTGACTACACTTGGTTTTATTGCCCTGCTCACTAAGTAGGGAAAGTTGCTTTCAGGCCACCCTTTTAATGCTATATTGCATTGTATCGCCTAGGGAAAGTTGCTACTAAGGTCACCTTGTGTGCTATTTCTGAATTGCATTTTTAGGGCTGCAGTGGGAGGAGCCCTGCAGATCTATTGCTTTCAGTAAAAAAGCACTCCTGCACACCTTGTGAACAAACAACATGTTGAATGCCAAAAAATAGTCACCTCCACATCGGAACAGTCTGCGCTGGCACTATTGGTATTGCTTAGACTATTGACACATTAAGGACAGAAGTCTCGGCTGTGTGTTTCCTACCCTAGCAAGTTTCAGTGTCAAACTCTATAAAACTATCCCTCTGTCACATTGAAACGTAAATACATGCGCCCTTAAACGCGGGCTATAGATCTCATTTAAACAGGAGTCATTTGCAAAAATCCCGAAGAGAAAGCAATGTTCCTTCTACCATGCTGGCTGACAAGGTTGTCCATCCTTGTTTTGCATCTCTTCCTGTGGTGAATTTTAAACACAAAGGGCCAGATATTCAGAAATATGCCAATGGCCAGCGCAAGTCCGCCGCAGTACAAATCCAATGCACCATGGCGCAATGAGTGCCATATTTATATAAGTGCAACACAGCTGAAAATGGCAGGGATGCACCATGGCACAACCAGACATGTGCCATGGCGTAACCGGACATGCGCCATGGTGCACAATGACAAAGCCCCAGGCAATGGTGGGAGCACAACAGCAGAGTAAAAACGTGAGGCACGGCAGAGGAATACACCCATGGACAGTGCCAGGGATGCACAGTGGCAGGCCACAGGTGACAACCACCAGCAGGGCACACACAGGCACCCAGACACCCCCACCCCGGAACACAACAGTGGCACAGAAAGCAGTCAACAGGTGGCACCAATGGACAATGGAGGGCCACCAATGGAGTCCCCCCCAGTCGCATGCTGCCCCCACCACCCAGACCCCAGCAAGCCACACCAGGACAATGCTGCCAAGCACACATATACCACACATCCCGGACAGCCGCCCCATGGCCAACCCAAGGCACAGTCACTGACCAAGGGGCAGGACACTATGATGCATGACCCACACACTGACACATGCACACAACACAGACACACACCACACCACTGCAGCATGGCTTCTCACACCAGCTGCAAAGCAAACACCGACACAGGCAGGTAAGTCAACATATCTGTAATAAACACAACTATTTACAAGTGCAAGGGGCGGGAAAGGGTAGGAAAGTGAAGGAATGAGACAGGGAACAGGGAACAGGGACTGTAAAGTGGGAAAGGGGAGAGATGGGGAGGGACAGCAGGGAAAGGCTGCTGCTGAACTACGGGCGGCCATGACCTACCACCGCCTGGCGCCTCTGTCGCCGCTGGTCTGCCAGGATGAGCTGATGCACCTGCTGGACTGCCTATAGTGTCATTGAGGTGATTAGAATGATCTGCCACAGCAGCTTGCAGTACAGGAGCAGCCTTGACCTCCACCGGATACCTATGACAAAGGACATGACAGGTGATCAGTGCAAGGTCCCAAGGTACCATGTCCACCCACTGTGCGCAATGGGCAGTGGAAACACACACCCATGGAGTAATGCCCCGGCCACCCACAGGGGGTGGTCCAACACCTGCCAGCAACCCAGCACAACATGACAGTGCACAGAGGTGGACACCACTGCCCAATGCCCACCCGACTGTGCAGCGACAGGCAGATGGCACAGGGCACCAGCAGCATCACTGCAACACCAGTGCCAGCTGGGCACACACCCACCCCACCAACAGTTGATACACATGTGCAATGGCCGCCCCACAGTGATATGCACCATGCACAGTGCACAACACACAGCTGCCATGGCACATGGCACAGGTGGCCATGGCCGTACCCACTCCCCTGCTGACCACCCGGTAATGTGCACAGGAATGCAACAGTGTATACCTGCCCTCTGCAGCCTCACTGGAACCTGTCCCGCTGCTGCACCTCCACCACCACTGGGTCCCACTGTGGCCTGCTGTGCCTGCCCGGGTGCTCCTGCCACCCTCGCCCAGTGGCAATCTTCAGGTCCTGTGAATAGAAGAAAGACAGGTACACATCACAGAACACCCACAGCATGTGCCCACCACCCCCACCCCTGTGCACAGCATGTGCCCCTGCCCGACATGTCCCGCAAGGTTGTATCGCAACACAAGCTGCAGCTGGTAATGCCACACCACAATGCACACAATGACAGTGTACCCCTCTGCAGGGCATGCCAGGCAGCCAAGCCATCACCACAGTACAGCACTAGGGCACATATGCAGCATGGGATGACTTACCTGGCCGTGGCACAGCCTCTCTGTGGACACGTGCCTGCAGCTGTCTGAGGCAGTCTGGGTCCCACCGCATGAGGTCCCTATACTGGTGGCGGCATTGCTCACTGGTCCTGGCTACCCCGGTGTTCTGCACCAGGCTGGCAGCGATGCCCTGTAAAGACCTCCGTCCGGGGCCTTTGCAGGGGCACCTGCCCAAACAGCCCTGGTGCATGTGGCTGCACACAGGCCACCAGATTCACCAGTTTGATGTCCGAGCAATTATGGGCCCAGCAAACTCCCAATTGCACCATTACACCGGCAGAGTAATGTGGGGACAAAATGGTGGCCAGAGGCACATGTGTGCACAACATGCGTGGGATGCGTGCCTCATGGAGCCATACGCTGTGTCTGCCAATCGTGCATTGTCAGAGATACGCAACATGAGTGTGGCCTGACAGGCATGTGGTGGTGTAGTCCTAAGGGGTCAGAGGGTCACTGTAGGGGTCAGGGCTCACCTGGCACAATATACACCAGTGCGCAAGAGAGGCCATGTCACATAGTGTGCCATGGCCCCTATTGCACAGTGGGCTCACAGTGCACAATAGGTGGTAGCACACCAGCTGATGCATGTGCACTGCAGTTCTGTGCACTGCACATGCGTGGACATTGCACCGTGACTTTCTCCAGATCAATTCCATTGTGCATGGAGCAAGTACGTGATATTCAGCTGCCACATGCAAATGAGCTCATCAGCCAATGTGCCGTGCACTGGTGAATTAGCATGTCATTACCACTGCGCCAATGCTTATTTGCATGTGTTGCTCTATAAAAGCGCCTCTGAACAGCACAGGCTATGGACCGGTATTGCAACCATCTGAGGTAAGTTGCGCTTGCTGCTGAGCTCAGCCAGCACAGCTGGATGGACAGGGTAGGCAGCTGCTGACACTAACACACATGTCTATGTCCACAGGTAGCACAATGTCAGAGTGTGAAGAAAGTGAGGAGCGTGGACCTGCCCACAAATGCAAGCCCAACTTTACCAAGGCAGAGGCGGATGCCCTGTTCGAGGCCTACCTCGACAGGGAGCCACTGCTGAGTGGTGCCACAGGCACACCCAGGCCAGGGCTGCAGCCTGGGAGGAGGTGGCGGCATGTGTCAACCAGCAGGACAGCCAACAGCGGTCTGTACAGGAGTGCTGTAAGAAAGTGGGCACTGATAAATTCCGCATCAAGGAGAAGGTGGCGGCCATATGTGCAGCCCGGACAGCCACTAAAGGGGGGCCTGCTGATGTGCCACTGCTCACGGTGCAGGAGGAGCTGGTGGCAGCCATCATGTACCACAGCACTGTTGAGGGTGTGCCGGGTGGAGGTTTTCAGACAGGAGGGAGCCCATCACTGCATGGTACATATGTTGGGCACACACAGCAAGCAGTGGCCAGGGGGGTGGGGGGGTTTGGATGGGGGCCATGCATCACTGACACATCTGCTTTCTCTTTCAGTACCAGCACGCCTGCATGCAGTGGATGGGGCACTAGCAGCAGCTGTGGAGGCAGGCCCAGCCCCGGAGGACCAGCCATTCACCTACATGGGCATACGGGGGACTTATCAGCTGCAGTATGCCACCGCTGTCCAGCCTGATGTCCTGGGCATGGGGTCAGATGAGGCTCTGGCTGTGTTTCAGCAGGATGCCAGCCATGGTGTCTTCTGCGTGGAGACACTGATCGGGGTGGGGTCCAAAACCGATGTTGACCTGACCATGATCCTGGACAGCATGGGTGATTTTTGTGGGGGAGATGCCCATAACAAGTACTAACAAGTAACAAGTACAGGCAGCATGCCCAGTGGCCTGTCAGTGGTGGGACAGTTGCCCGCTGCCACTACAGGTGCTGCTGTGTGCACTACCACAGCAGTGCCATGTGGTGGTGATGATGCGGCTGCTCAGGTTCTGGGCAGTGTACAGGGGCCAGAGGGACAGCAGCAGCTGGCAGCAGGGGACATAGGGCAGCCGGACATGGGGTCCACTGCCAGGGCACCTGATAGGGACCTACCCCATGGGGACCCCACTGTGCAGCATCCTCCTGAGTGGGGGACTGTGCAGCATGGTCATACACCACTGGAGGGTCGGTGCCCCACCCAGGTTCACCTGGGCGCTGACCGATTGGCAGAGCACTTGTGTTTGCTGCAGGCCTCCATGGAGCAACAGGTGCTGCTGGTGGCTTGGGTGCATGCACTGCACATGGAGGTGCACCAGGAGGCACTGCACAGCTCCTGGAGGCTATTCAGTACTTGTGGGAGGACACAACCACATCCCAAGATCACATACCCAATGTGATCAGGGATGGCCTTGCTCCACTGGCTGCCACAGGGCATGGTCAGCCACTTTGGACACCACGTAGTGCCACTGTTCACCCCACGTTCCCAGCGTCAAGCGACACCCTCCCTGTCAATGCTGGACTCTGCTGTTGACATCCCAGGCATGCCTGGGGTGAGCCTGTTTGGGTGCCTACCCACCCTTGCACAGACCTGGTCATGGTCCTGCAGTACAACCCCTAGGGAGCTGTTGCATACACCCCCTGTGGCTGATGTGCAGCCTGTGGCTGACGATCGGTCCCAGCATGGCTGCCCCATGGCCGCGGTGGCTATGGATCTGTGCAGCGGACCTGATGTGCATGCCGCCCTGGCTGCAGTCTGCTGCCGCTGCCTTGTGCACGCATGGGCGTGTGTGTGTGCATACCACAGGTGTGGCACCTGTGTGTCACACCGCACGCTGCCTGTGTGCGTGTCTGCCCAGCCACTGGCGCATGTGGCATGGGCATGATGAGAGTGGATCTGCACCGGTTGTGCCTCTGCACCGGTGCACTGCATCTGATCCCCACCACATGCCAGCGCCTGAGCACGTATGAGTGTGTGTATATGTGTGTGTGTGTGTGTGTGTTGCTGTGCACTGCTGTGTGCAGTTGTGTGTGGCTGTGTGGCACTGACACCCCCACCCCTGCATGACACCTCTGTGTGCAAATGCCCATTGCCATGCACACCCCTGTCTGTGTGCTGTACCTGTGTGTGTGGCCAGTGTGTGGGTGTGGCGCCACCTACCTGTGTGCACCATAGTGCTCCTCTGCGATGGTGTCCATGCGCTGGTGTGCCATCCTTTGCAGCCAGAGATCCCTCTGTCCCATTGCCCTCATCGTCCCCACTACTGTCCCCCTCATCAGCCTCGACAGCTATCCCATGGTCAATGGCCATGTTGTGCAGTGTGCAGTATGCAGCAGGCCAGGAATAGGCCACAGGCTTTCGAGGGGCTGTACAATAGGGCACCACCAGACCTGTCTAGGCAATGGAACCATGCCTTCAGCATCCCAAATACATGCTCAATGATGTTCCACATGCTGGCGTGTGCCTCATTGTACCGTTCCTCTGCTGGGGATGATGGGCACTGATAGGGGGTGAGCAGCCAGGGCCTGAGTGGATAACCACTGTAACCTGTGTGGATAATGACATGGTTAGACCTGTGTCCTCTGTTACTGGGCCCCTGTCCTATCCCTTGCACCCTCGCCAGTGCACCCACCCTACCCACCCCATCCCATGTCCTGCTCTGCCTGGCACCCCTTGGCCATCCCATACTCACCCACTCAGTGGCCCTTGGGGATGTCCCCACACTCAAACCTGTGGCACAGTGCAGAGCTGTGCCAGATGAATGCATCATGTGTACTCCCAGGGTGTGTGGCACAGACATTGGTTATGCATTCCTTGGCATCGCAGACCACCTGGCAGTTCACACTAGGGAACCCCTTTCTGTTCACGTACGCCACACCATCAGGGCCAGGTGGCATACAGATGCCCACATGGGTGCAGGTAATGGCCCCAAGCATGCCAGGCATGCATGCTACCCTGTGGAGGTCTTGCATGGTTGTTGTATGCTCTGCCTGTGTTCTGGGGAAACAGATGTAGTGCAAAGCATGTGGCAGCAGGGTGTTGAGGAATTGTGTGAGGAGGCGGGATGTAGCCAACTGGGTTATGCCTGTGGTGTCCCCTGTTGGTCTCTGGAAGGTGCCCGTGGTGAGCAGGCACATGACAGCTATTACCTTTGTCTCCACAGACATTGCGTGGCTCCTTCTTGTGGGTGCCTGCATCTCCTCACTGCACAGCTCACAGAGCTGCCTTAGAATGGCCCTGTTCAGGTGATACCAGCCCACAATCTCCATATTGGTGTAATTCTCGAAGGTGGTGTGGGCACGGTACCACCTGCTCAGGGCGTACCACTGAAGAGCCCTTCCACGGCCACATCGCTGTTCCTCCTGCCTTCTCACACCCCTCATTATGGCCTCCATTAGGAAGGGTGCACTGGTCATGGCCCCTGATGTCCTGTCTCCCCCTGGGTGGTCAGCTGCTGCAGGCTGTATGCCTCCCAGGTGCAGTGTGTGGCTCTTTGCCTGCCTCTCCCTGTCACTCCCTCAGCCCCAGGCTCACTCTCCACTGCCACCTCTGTCCCATGCCCTGTGGCTGCCTGTGCCAGTCCCTCTGTCCCTCACAGACTCTGTCTCTCCTGCTCTGTGTGTTTCTGTCCCTCTGCCTTCTCTTTCCACTCTCTCACTCTCTCTCTCTCTCTCTCCCCCTTGCCCCTGGCGCAAGTGCTGTCTGCGTGCTTGTGCCCTGTCTTTATAGGTTCAAGTCTGCTTGGCGCAGCCAGGAGTTGCTCTGCACTTGCACCATGGTTCCATGGTTGAATATCGCACTGCCCCCTGCTTTTGTTCATGCATTCATTATAGTTGTGCATTGGTGCAATGGGACTTGTGCCACGCAATGGCTCCCGCTGAATATCGCTCCTTGGCGCAAGTCTGCACTTGCACCTGCGCAACGCAGTTGCACCACGCCCAACTGCTTTAAATATCCCAACCAAAGAAAATACCTGCAGGTAAATTAATAGATTCACCTAGAAGTGAGCCACATTGTGAAGCCAAGTTTGGGCATCAACCATCTTGCTGTAAACTATTTTAGGGGACAAACAGACCTTGCTATAAACCACAGATCAAAGAAGAAAATAAGAGCATATCCCTGTACTAGTTATTTCTTTCCATTTTGATGCTATGTAATTGTAAATTATTTTGGTCTATTTACTGTACATTACCCTTTTGCTATAGCTTGTTTGTAGCCTCTGCAATTTTGTTTCTGAGTTTGAGTCTCATCCACTCCATTTTCCTTTTTTTGTTCAGCTGGAGTGGCAATGAGTGGGCTGTCACTCTCCTCTTTCATTCTCCCATGCCCTCACCCACTGATTATTTGCCAAGCCCTTTCTATAATAGTACTTTGTATCTATGCTGCCTTTGCCTCAGCACTGCATGGTCTGGGCTCTCGAATCCGCAAACTTCATATTAATCAGTCTGTATCACTCCTTATAAGAAGTTAGTACAGACCTGGACCCCTCTCCTCCCTCCCTTACAGCACCAGACACCACCTGCCTCACCCAAGCCATGTAAAAGATACTGATAGCAAACTCACTAATTGCATATCTCAGCTTTACTGACTGATTGGGTTGTTTCAGTTTGGTATGGGATCAAACTGGGTTACCATGATATCAGACCAGACACCTGAGAATACAAGAAGAGAAATTGTTATTGACGAGCCATGCCATTTATTTAGTGATACTGAGTATTCAAACAATGAGAAGGGAAAGTTATTTTTAGACTACTTACGTTTGAACAATGTGATTAAATAGAAAGGTACCCTGCAGCCTTCATATTAATAGGTCCATATTGCTGCTTCTTCAAACCCCAGTGATACCATTGCTATGATGTTACAAACTGCCATCTCAGGTCATATCAATGGTATTAGATATGGGACATTCTGGTCACGACTGGTGGGCAGAACTGATGATTCCCTATCAGTATTACATTACAATTTACAATAAAGTAACAAGATAGATGAGTTCATATTTGTGTGAGGCAGTATCTGCAACTTCATTTGAAAAGCATTTTTCCTTAAAAATAATCCCTAGAAACAGAAACAAGTTTACAGAACATACAGATACAAAGCCGACTGTTTTACTTTTTTATGTTTCTTTCTATGCCAGATGTTTCAACAGATTATGTTTTCAGGGTTTTCTCTGTGACATCAAACAGGGTTACGACATTCTGTAATAAGTGCATGGGGGACACAAGTTGAGGGCATCATATTTGTGCCAAGGCACAACCCCTATCTGGCCCAGGTTTGAAGCCACAACTAACTTGTCTAGCTCTATTGGGGAAGGAGGACGGTTCTATGGCAGTCTATTTTCAAATAAAAAAGATGTCACAAGAGCAGGCATAAGGGGTGCACGTTCCAGGGGATTCATGTTCAATTTTCATCCCTTGTTTCAACATTCTGTTTAAAAAGGTGTATTGCTACTACAAATTAATATTAATTAATAGATGTTTTTTATTCCAGGCCCCCCCACCGTCTGATTGCTCTTTTTCTGAGCTACTGTGGTGTTCCAGTAAAGGGAGCCATCCTTAAATGAGCATGCAGAAACAGTCTTCTCTGCTTCCATTGGCACCAGTATTGAACCTCTGGTAATCATGCTGGAAGGGCACAGTAGCCAAGAAAAAGAGCATTAAGACTGGAAAAGCTGAAATTAAAATAAATAAATGATGAAATAAAGAATTAAGTAAATAAATAAATAAGGTATTTTCCGTTGGCTGGAGCAGACAAGTGCAAATACAGGGGTGGGATATTCAAAGGAGTTGCACATGGCACAACAGGGTTTGCAACATGCGCAGCCACCAGTGCACCCATATTCAAGGGGCTGCGCATACCCCCAATGCGCCAGGGCACACCTGCAATGTATGCGGCACAAGTGCAGGGGGAGTGCCCATGCATATGCGACACATCCCGATATTCAGCCAGGATGTGCAGCGCATATGCAGGCACAACCCCGCCTTTCACTGCTCAGGGGGGCGCACTGTTGTGCCTGTCCAAACAGGGAATAAGTCGGGGACACCCACAGGCAGACTACCATATTGCTGTGTGCAACACAGCAGCCGCCTGCCGTGGGTGGCCACCCGACCTCCCAAAACACTGTCCCATGCCCCCTGCCCAGGGAGCATTGTGCCTCCCCGCCCCATTGCCTGATCGCGGGCATCAGTAATGGACCTCCCTGGTGGTCCAGTGGACTGATCCCCGTCACCCAATTGCAGGCATGTATTAAAATTATCCCTGGTGGTTCAGTGGACCGCTATCCCCCGGCTGATCGTGGGTATGTATTAAAAACATCCCTGGTGGTCCAGTGGACCGCTATCCCCTGCCTAATCATGGGCATGTAATGGAATAATCCCTGGTGGTCCAGTGGTACCCACCTCTGCACCTGCCCACTTAGTCCCCCGCCACCCTGCACCCTCCCAGTCAGCGGTGGGTGGCAGCTCCCCGCCTGCAAGCTACCTGGCCACCCACTGACTGACAGTGTACAATAGGACTGTACACCTATTGGTCCACTACGTGGGCCAATGGGTGTGCAGACCATACTATACTACACAGTCCCGGTTTGTGAAATGAGCGGCTCATTCACATGCGGGTTGTTAACTATACTGTATGTACTGGCCATTGGCCCACAGTGAACCAATGGGCGCACAACCTACTGTGCGCTGTCAGTTGGTGGGTGGCTGGGCGGCTTGCGGGTGAGAGCTGCTGCCCGCCACTGACCGGGGTGCAGGGTGATGGGGACAATGAGTGGGTGAGGAGGGTACCACTGGACCACCAGGGAGTTTGACACTCCTGTGAGCGGGCGAAGGTGACCAGTCCATTGGCTCACCAGGGATTATTCCATTACATGCCTGCAATTGGGCAGGGGATAGTGGTCCACCAGGGATTTTGTTAATACATGCCCATGATCGAGCAATGGGGATCAGTCCACTAGACCACCAGGGTGTTGTTATCCATATGCCCATGATCGGGTGAAGGGTTAGGGTCCACTGGACCACCAGGGTGTTACTAAACATATGCCCACGAATGGGCGTTCGGGTGTGGAGCCCACCGAGGGGCAGCAGGGTGTCAGTCCCCAACGGCTGCTGCCTGGCAAGGCGCCAGGCACAAGTCACTGGGGATCAGCCCACCACATGCAAATGGGGCCATAATAACATGCAAATGGCCCCATTTGCACTTTGCATACGTAATTGGCTCATTTGCATGCTCACAGCTGAATATTGCTGTTGCTGCGCCGGTTGCGCAGCCCCCTGCTCCTCTGCTGCCACTTGCGCTGGCACAGTGCCACTGCGCCATGCACAGTGCATGCACCCTCAGTGCCATATTCAACAGTGCTTAGCCATGGTGCAGCACCGTTGAATATCGCCCTGACCATGCCCTGGCTCTTCCCAGTTGTACTGTGCCCAGGCTTGCACCCCTGCCTGGTGCAGTCTGAATATCCCACCCAGAGTTTCTGGCCCCAGTGCTTAGCAGACATATTTCTATAAATCTGGAATTTAGTATTTGCACTGGATTGGTCAGTTTAGTCTTAACTGCAGCAGCCAATCAAACAAACTCTGGCCAGAGCCAATAAGGCCGATGGAGAGGAATGTGGGTCATCCTTAGGATATGAGGAGGCTCATAATGTTACAGCTGACAATAAAAGTAATGAAACGTATAACATCAGTCCTGGTATTAACTACCCACAAGGCATATTTTCAACAGTTGGTTAGTGGATGAAAGTATTAAAAAAACTTTACATATACACCACAATAACTGTAAATTTAAATTAATATAAAAGTCAGTTTTGCACATGTTTGGATGAAGCACTGGGGATATAAAATGTTTAGGTGTTCATCCATATATATTCTTTCTCTTGAGAGACCTTTTCTCTTGCACTGTGGAACCAATGAACTCTGTGATACAAAATACAAATGTCAGGCATGTATTCTAAAAATCAATAAAAAGCAGGACATTATTATAGTAGATGCTCGTTTAGTCAATCATACGGTGGCAGCCATAGAAAAGTGTCTCAGTACTGAGGTATGCCTAGAGGTTTCTCAGTACTGAGGTATACCTAGGTATACTGAGGCAGAATGAGGCAAAATCACATTACAGTCAATGCAAATTGCAACTTGAGTGCCTCAGTGGTAACTCAGTGATACTCTGAGGTAAGCAACTTTCAGATAACTAGCATTACAAAGAGAATAATGTATATGTACCAGTGCATTACCGTGATAAGGCATCGAGGTTTGGACACATTAGGAACCTCGAGAGCGAAGCTTGAGAGGTTCTCGTGTCCAGAACCTCGAGATGTTATCACTAGCCGGTAATGCACCAGTACATGTATATTATTTTTTTTAATATATGGATCAGGTGTGGGACATTTTGTCGCTGTATGACAGCAGTTTAAAAGTTAACAGCACTGACTGTGATGTAGGTTTATTTTATTTATTTTATTTTTTATTTAGTTTTTGTTGACCGGGTAAGTGCACCAGACAAATCCTGCCTATTTTCAGGCATGACCCGGGGGGAGGAGGATACAGATGAATGCCAACTGACCTTGAACCAGATCAAGCTGTTGGTGGTATTTTTAGTGAATGAGGGAAATTTGGCCAGGACACCGGGGAAATTCCCCTACTTCCTGCTTCCTGTGAGCAGGGGGGACCCATTTTCTGGTGGGACAAGATGGCGGAGGAGGAGGACAGTGGAGGAGGACATGCTGTGGCTGGTGAGTTAGCAAGGCTCAGCGGGGAACATGGTACGGCTGGAATGCACTCTCAGGGTGGCCAGCATATCGTACTTCAGCCCCCGCTGCTTGCTGTGATAGCAATGGGTGGAGGATCCACCAAAAATGGAGTTTTGCTCACACTCCTCTACAATGGTGACACTAGGTGTTACAGGAAGTTCGAGCAGGCCCTATACCTGTGGAGGGCAATGAAGATATAGACGAGTGGTCCATGTGAAACAGGACCTCTATTACAGGCTGAGGTTGATTACAGAGCAGCTAAACTGCTTGCTGAAGAAAAAAAAAAGGAAACGTTCAATTCAAGGTTCACCATCGCCTTCTACGGCATCTACAGCAAAAGTTTTTGCAGCGGGCCCTCTAATAGAGGATACTACATCAGGCAAAGACACAGGATTGAAAAATCACTCACAGCATGATTTGGCATGGTCTCTGGAAGGGGCACTGGAACGAGCTGGTTGGATCCAAACAGAAACAGGTCAGTGGGTTGCGGATCCCGATATTCCGCTTCCGGGTTCAGGGAGTGTCACGGGGGTACCGGGGGGAACTGTGGATGGCCTCCTACACAATATGCACAGGCCTGATACAGTCCTGTTTACTAAACCATATGTGCTAGCCTTAGACCCTGTTTCAGGGCACACTTTATCTGCTAACACAGATGCAGAGATGGTTATGATGGACTTGCCCATTTCACAAGCAGATTCCATTTCCTTCTCCCCTATACAGTCTCCAGCACAGCAGGGGCCTATGGAAAACATTACTGTGGCTAATGATTCCCCCCAGTGAGTAGAAGTGCTGGGATCTGTTCCTATAGTACCTTCTGACAATGAGTCAATAACCCCAGCCCTGACAGCTCCCACTTTCGCTAGTTTATTTCAAAAACCTGTTTCTTTAGCTAAATGCAGGAATGCAGTTTGGCTGCGGTTTTTAGGACCAGCGGATACGATGCCAGACCGCTTTTATGTGGAGAAAGTTCTATTGAAGCAGATGCTGGGGTTTTCTCCCTCGGAAGTGTATACTTTGATTCATACACTGGGAGAATCTACATATGACATAAGTTTTCGTTCCCCTGACATCCTGAATCGTTTCTGGATGAAGTATGCCCTGTTTAAAACGAACCCAGCTTGGACCCACTTTCAAGCTATACCTTTAACAAAACAAACTTTTAAAGTGATCACTGTCTTATTCAGAAATGAAGGGGTGAATATTATGGACATTTCACACTGGCTGGAGAAACGTTGTCAAATACAAGGGAATCCGGAACCAATTTTAGATTCTGAAGGTTTTTGGAATGGAGGGTGGAGGTATAAGGTGACTTTATCACAAACGGAGGATGGACTTCAACATCTACCAAGTTGTTTTTACCTGGGTCGTGACAAGGGTTTCATTTTTTATCCTGGACAGCCACGCCATTGTTATAAATGCAGTTCCAGTAGACATTTGAGTCGAACCTGTGATACAATGAAATGTGCTCAATGTGGGGAAGTGGGGCATATTATGACTGACTGTCATCATCCTCCCAAGTGTAGTCTTTGTGAAGAACAGCATTCTTTTATGGATTGTCCTTGGGCAGCCCATAATACTGCAGACAAGGATTATACCACTCAGGATTTTTATTTGAATATTGCATTAAAATCAGCTTTGAAACAATATGGCCCCCCCCCCACCTAAGAGGGCACCTCCTGAAAGACCTATTAATCCCCCTTCGGAGGCCTTATCCACTTCTGTTTTGGTTTCTCAAATGCCTCCATCTGAAGCAGAACTGTTAGTACTAGAGGTATCTGGTGATGCAGGTTCTATGCCTCCCCCCTTCCACCAGAAGGTGCTTTCACTGTAGTTAATAATCGCAGAAGGAGTTTACGGAAGAAAACTGCAGCATCTGTTTCAGAAGTCTTCCATCTCCCAGTGCAAAACACCTTTACCACCTTGCAGGTTGAAGAACCTGATGTAGGTACAGAATCAGACTCAGTTTCGGTTCACTCTTCTCAAGCAGATGGAGGATCAGACACTGAGCATTCTACAGAAGATTTGACTATTCCTCCAAAAAATAAATCTAGGATGGGTTCCCATAAATGAGTCAGGAAGAAATCCTAATGTTTTTCAAATTTTTTTTTTTCAGGATTAATTAGTTCTCCTTTAGTTAAACACTTAATGGGTTTTGTTTCTGTTTTTATACACAGTGGATATGTTATTTAGTATTACTGTGGCCTCTTTAAATACTAACAGTATTCGGTCAGATAGAAAACAACTTTTGGTATATGCTTTATTTGATTCCTTTTTTTATGATGTGGTATTCTTTCAAGACCCTCGATTACATAGCAGACAAGAGATGGATAGAGCCTCTGTGGGATGGAAATGTGGAGTGACTTATTGGCCTATTGGAGAGGATCTTTGTTGTGGGGTTGGAATTTGTTTAAATTCCCCTTTGGCACAATCCATGCAGGTAGTGGACATAGCCCCGGGCCGTGCTTTGTTATTAGATGTCACGTTAAATAAATTGCACTGTCGGTTTATTAATGTATATGCCCCACAAACAAAGACAGCTAGAACAGAGCTTTTTAACACTATACAGCCTTATTTGTTTACATCTCGTTATGTTTTCCTGGGAGGAGATTTCAATTGTGGGTTGTATTTAAAGGATAGGGGTCCTCAAACCCAAAAATTATATTGTGATACCAATTGCCTGGCTGCTTTGATTTCACAAACTGGTTTGGTTGATGCTTGTGGTTTTTTTGGCCGGCCAAATAAGACCTATTTCAGAGGTAACCTAGCTACTAGGATCGATTTCTGGTTTATATCTCCTGCCTTGGAGATTAAAAATACCAGGACCTGTCCTGTTGCTCCATCTGACCATGCCTTCATAGAACTGACGGTTTCTAATTATGATGGTATGCGACAAGGGCCTGGGTATTGGAGGTTGAACTTGGAACTGTTTTCTCTTCCAACTGTTAAGGATGGTTTTATTTCCTTATTAGAAGCACGTAAATCGGTTAAAATGTTATATGATACTTCACAGGAATGGTGGGAGGATACAAAGCTAGATATTAAAAGATACTTTCAACACATAGGAAGATTAAATGGGAAATTTAAGAGGGACCAATATTATATTTACAAAACACAGTTTCAGAATTTAGTGTTTCAAGCTTCCCAAGGAGATAAAATGATTCTTGCAGAATTAGCAGAAACCAGGCGAAAAATGAATGATCTGCAATATAATAGACTTAGAGCTTTGGAACAGGAATGGAAATTTGGAACCCAGGGTTCACAGGATTTTATGAATCCATTTCAGTTCTGTGCTCAACTACAATATCAAAAGTTAATGTCTTTAATTCAGGATGTTAAGGGGTGTCTTTGTTCCAAAAGGTATGAAATTATGACAGCCATAGAGGAGCATGTGCAGTCTTTATTTAGTCATCAGGAATCCTCCCAGGATGGTCATAAGGTTTGGTTGGAAAAATGTATTTTACCACAAGTTTTGTCATTCGATCAACGGGTACTGGTGTCACCACTTACTCAATCTGAAATAATGACCACTTTTGCAATGGTTAAAAAGAAGTCTGCACCTGGAACAGATGGAATTCCATATAAATTGTACAGTGTGATTCTGCAAGTTTTGTTACCTGAAATCCTAGAGTTATTTCAGGATATGATGGTTTCAGGGAATTTGCCTGATTCAATGGGTAATGGGTTGGTGGTTTTATGTATAAATCTGGGGACAGGACTGACCTTTCAAACTGGCGCCCCATCACATTATTAAAATACTGATTTTAAATTGTATACCAAATTGTTGAATAACAGGTTGTTGCTTTGTGCATCTACTCTGATACATTCTTCTCAGACTTGTACTATTTCTGACCAGAGTATAACAGATGGGTTAATTTTATTAAGAGGAATTTTGTCCCGGGGGGAGACAGGAGAATTAACTGGTTTCATTCTTAGTTTAGATCAGGAAAAGGCCTTAGACAGGGTAAACCATGAATATCTTTGGGACTGTTTGGCTAGTTATGGGATTCCGGGTACTTTTATTTTTTGGATAAAATCTTGTTATTCTAATGCTAAAGCTTTAGCATACTGTAATGGATGGATGGGGAAGGCATGCATGGTTACCCGGGGAGTTAGACAGGGATGTCTCCTGAGTCCCCTTTTCTATCTTTTTACACTGGACCCTTTAATTCGTCGCATTAATGATAATATTGCTATTCAGGGGGTTTCTTTTTCTAGTACTTCAGAAGAAATTAAAAGTATTGCATATGCAGATGATATCTGCTTTCTTGTGGGGGATTTACCTTCGACCTGTTTAGTGGGACAAATACTTTGGGAATTTTCCAAATTCACGGGAGCCAGAGTTAACTATAGGAAAAGTAAATGCCTTCCTTTTGGATTAGAACGTTTTTTAGAATCTACGGTAATTGGGATCCCTGTTGTGACAGGGACCTGTACAATTCTTGAACTTCTTTTGGTACGGGAGTTGGCCTTCTTAAATTGGTCCTCCAAATTGGACATTGCATATGGGAAAATTTTACTGTGGAATAAGTGGAGATTGTCCAAATTAAAAGGGTATATATGATTAAGACCTTCTTACTCCCAATTTTTGTATTTAGCTGCAGTTTTTAGTCTGCCCCAAGCTGGAGACCTGGATGTATGTTTGTTTTTTTCAGGCATTTGGGGTAGTAGACTGAATCCCATTAAACGGTGTTTACTGTTTAGAGAAAAAAATGGGGGTATTAAAATTATTAATCCCATTGTTTTCTTTTTTACAATTTTTGCTAATGTAAACTTGAGACCATTATTATTGAAATCTGAGGGTATTTGGATCCCATGGGTTTTGGATTCCTTGGCAGGGATACTCTCCTTCTGGTTTCCTCATTCATGCATCCCAAAACAGCGTTCTTTGTATAATATTCCAGAAACTTTAAGGGTATGTTTTGGGAAAATAAAACTTTGGTGTTTAGTACCAGAACACTTTTCACAACATGACCGGAAAACACTATATGCACATCTTCTATCTACTTTTTTTCACGATACAGCCTGTTTTGACTTTTAAACCTATTTCAGATAAAATATTGATTGGGAAAATGTTGACATCTACCCATATACCGGTTTATATGTGGGATGTTATGTGGCTTTCCCTACATGGGAGACTCAATGTCAAAGGAAACCTAAAACATAAAAGTGTAGAACATTGTTACTGCCCTAGGGAGACTTGTGTTGAGGTGGTGGAATCCATGGACCATTTGTTCTTTCTGTGTCCTTTTGTAAAACGGTTTTGGAATTTTTTACGGAGTAAATGGCCTACATCACCCTTTTGTGATTTAACCCCTGAGATTTTATACTTGGGTATTCTTCCATTCAAATGGACTAAACATGATAGGGTTACACTTTGGTTATTTTTGGTGTGTTTTAAATTCCATATATGGCATGTGCAGTGTAGGCTGACACTGCAACAATTAGAATATACAGAGAAGCAATTATTTCATATGTTTACTACTACAATTCTTAGTCATAGAAATACTGAAAGGAAGTCAGTGCCATATGAAATCTTCCAGTCTTGGTGGTACAGTATAGATTGGCTATGAGTTGGTAGGGTATATTTTGAGATACATTTCAGTCATTGCATAATTCCACTTTTGCTTATGACTAGTAATATGTGGTACTGAGTGTTTTTCTTTGTAATTTCACTGTTACTTTCTTCTGGTCTTAATTAATGAGAAGTGGCAGTTTCTGGTAGAAATTAATTATTTTCTGGTGAGAAGTATTCTTGATTTTGAGTATGGTTTAATTTAAAAAAATATATGTATATCTATATATATATATAGGAACATGAATAATCCATATATTATGGAAGTGTATGTTGTGGATACTAGTTAATTTTATATGAGGTGCTTTGAGTTGGGAAAACATGCTGCCATATAGTGGTATGCATGTACGGGGAGGGGGGTTATTTCAGCTTACTATGTATGGGATAATGATGTGTTTATGTTTTTCATCTTATTTTCACAATTTTTTTTTCTCCCTTTAGGTTTACAAGGGACAAAAAGTATGCTGTATACTTATTTTTCTTTGTTTTTTATTTTGTATGTTGTCATACAATTTTTGGTATTTTGGTTCTCTCCTAGAATCCCTGGCTTTTTAAGTAAGAGGGAGGACTTTCAGCATTTACTACTTGGGTTTTAGGACTCTAATGACAGAGTTTTTGTTTTTTCATTGCATGTATGATGAAATACATATTTCTGTTTATTATTTGTATTATAATTTAGTATGTAGTAATACTTTTGTATATATAATGTTCTCATATTTTTGTTTTAGGGGAGTTTTGTTTAGCTTTGGTTATTTCTTCTTCCTTTTTTTTGGACTTTAAAAGTTTTGATATTTGTTTTTGTTCATTTGGATGCTGTATTACCTTTTATATTACTTGTTTAATTTTGTACTATGATTTGGTGTGCTGTAACACCTTGTGTATTTAGTTTGCTTTTCAGTCTTAATATAAATTCCCCTACTCTTTTTGATAAGTGCCATGGGATCTTTAACAGCCACCTGAACAACCACCAATCCAGGCAGATGGGACCTCGGTTTAACGTCTCATCTGAAAGATGGCACCTCAGAAGTGCAGCACCCCTCTCATGCTGCACTACAGTGTCAGTACTGGGATATTAACCCAAGTGCCAGATGTGGGAACTGAACCCACAGCCCTCTGATCTTCTGGCCTCAGAGGCGAGTGTGCTACCTACTGAGCCACTGACACTGTGAAGCAGTTTCAGCTCGGGTTGCTAGGCAGTGAGTCGGGAGAAGGCAGTTGCCGCACGCTGCTCCAGATAGTGATGTCAGTGATCAAAACCAGTGAAATGTGGGTTGCCAAGATGTCCATGGTCGAAAACGGGACTGCAGTATGGAGTGCAGTGAAAAAAAAATGCTGCGACGAGGTCCGAGAATTTCTCTTGCTAAGCGAGCGAGACAGCCGCCATGTTTTCTGGATTGTTGTGCCCGCCCACACACTAAACGTGGCCAATTGGAGGGCACGCTTTAGAGACATTGGAAGGGAAACTAGAGTTTGCGCTGTTCTGTTTTGCTGGTAATACTATCGTTCAGGTCCTGAACGATAATATTACCAGACCTGAACGATAGTATTATCACTCCTGAAGTGTACAATTATCACTCTGGGAGTGATAGTATTATCAGGATTTTTTTGTATGCTTTAGTAGCATATTAAATTGCAAATCCATATATTAAAATACAGTAAAAAAACACACACTTCTATTGCAAAGTATGCCTGCCATCTCTATATACAGGAAATAAAGTTTGTCTATACAAATCATTCACACCTGGGCTATACCTAGCCCCCAAGGTATAGATCTATTATGGCTCAACAACTGATATAATGATGCCCTACTTTTTATCTAATGTTTTAGAATAGATCCCTGATATCTGGAATCATTGTTCTGAAGTGTTCATTGATTCCACAGTTCTAAGGAAAATGTCTCTCAAGAGAAGTGATATATAAATGAATACCTCTCAATTTTATATCCTCATTCCTTCACTTCAACATCCACAAAATGTATTTCTATACGGTTTATAGTTCCTGATAGTGTAGTTTACATGTAAAGTTTTTTTTTACAACTTAAACTGCACTAACCAACTGTGAAAATTTGCCTTTTGGGTAGTTTAAACCAGGTTTGATATACTTTTCATTATCTTAATTGCCGGTTATAATTTTATAAGTGCATCCTTGTATTCTGAGGATGCTTCATAATCATTGTTTCAAATGTTCTATTTGTAGATATCACTGGTGGTGTACAATATAATAACCAGTTACAATAGTGCTACAAATATAGCATAAGGAAAAAACAGCAATGTCTGAATGGTGTACCACAGTCAGAGATGGGGATTAAGCAGTGCTGTGCAGTAAGTGTTACCCAGGTTACTGTCTATAGTACTAGGAAGAAGACAAGGGCTGGGAAATTGAAAATGGTGGATGAGCTGCTCCCATAGCAGAGAGGACTGAGACATGGAGCTGCTTGGCCACAATAGTGGTGGAGATCAGGGATCTAATCCTGGCAGTCCAAATGTTGTTTTTCTCCCATAATTCAACTCCAATTCAGAGTTGATTATTTTAGTTAAGGAGGGTGGGAGGGAAGACCCCATTAAAATAAGTGTTTGGACTAGTAGCAGTCGTCAGTGTGCTTTGTGACCGCTACCAGTGTCATTGCCTTTACTTGTTGCATTTGTTCCTGCCATTGTTCCACATAGTGCTGTATGGAAGGTGCTGTTATTGACAGTGCTGTTCATACATGTGCTATTCAGACCTAGTGACAGATCATATAAGGGCATTTCTGCATTAAGTTACTAACTCTGATAAAACTCTGCTTCTGGAGTGAAACGTTAGTTGTTTTTGCACCAATCTGGCATAGCATTGTTCCCTGATATTCATTGCACTACTGCACTTTTGTTGTTTTTAGTATTCATCCTATAAATTCCCATATGCTTTTCCATTAAAGGGGGTAAAGTTTTACTGCTGACTATGGAATAACGCTGCTTTTTATTTGATGTTCAAGTGGCAAGTACACAAATGTGCAATAGTACAATGAATATCAGGGAGCAATGCTACAATAGATTAATGCTTATCACAACTAACATTTCTTTCTAAAACATCACTGCAGATGAGCTCCCATTGTCTGCTTACTTTTTTTCATTGACTGTTGGACCATGGGGCTGGGCACCAAGTGTTAGAATGGAGGGTTAGCAGCACCGGGGTTTGGCTGTCATTGTTTGTTTACTCTTTTATTTACTGTCTGACTGTAGGTTTAGGGACTTGGTGTCAGAATTGAGGAAGTCTGGTGGCAACAGGGTTGAGCATCAAGTGGCTACTTGCTTTCATTTTAGTTTACCACCCTACCCCATAATTGGGCACCCAGTGTTGGGGGCAGTGAGTGGCGCTGTGGCTTGGCTCCTGGTGACTGCATAGCTGCCAGAATCAGGAGTCACCCAGCCTACCATGCCCACCAAACCAGAACTGCATTGCCATTGCTTGCAAGCTGCAGCACAGAAGCCCTCCCAACCCAGCAGTATAACTAACCTTAAAAGAGCTGTACTATGCTGTGCTTTTTTATAAAATACTAGAGCACAGTCTGGTCAGTAATGAGAGAGTGCAGCACCAGCTAGCCACCCTGCCCAGCCAGTAGCTGCAGCACAGAGTCAGACCCTCAAGTAAAAGTCCTGCCAGCAGCAAAAACAGCCAAGAAGGAAACTGCCCGCAGGACCAGAGTGACAGGGTTCTGACTGCTTATGCCTTTTTGTTAAGGTAAGTGGATAGGTTTATTTGAAAATGTCTTAGTACTGTGGGGAGAGGAGGGGAGAGACTCAAAAGAGAGAATGCATAGCCCTTGATCTCCTGGCCTGCCACTGCGGGTGGCCAATTCATCGAGGACCATTTTGGTAGGTGGATACCTGCTGTAAGGGGTTGGGATGGCCATTTCTTCTTGTTTGGGTGATGGGGAAGGCTTTACTTCTCCTGCCCCAGGGGGAATAGTTTTGCTTTTCCTGGTGGGGGGGCCCTGATTCTCCCAGCTTGGGAGATGAGGACAGCCCTGCTTGTTTGGGCTTGGGGGAAGGTTATCTCCCTGTTTCTCCTGGCTTGGGGGTGGCCCTGCTTTTCCTGGCTTGGGGTGTCCCTATCTTCAGGGTCATGTGGCCCAGTTTCTACTACTAGTGAAAGCAGGGGCAGGACCTTCCCCCCTCTCCAAGCCAAGAGAAGCAGAGCCATCCATCCCAAGCCAAGAAAAGCCGGGCCATCCATACCCCCATCCCCAAGACAGGAGAAGCAGGGCCATCCCCTGTAAAAAATAAAATGGAATTTGCATTTTTGTTTTTAGAAACATAATATTCATCATTAGTTCAAATACTCCAAGAAGCAAACATGAATATGCACATTTGCTTTCCATTCCAGTTTCAATAGGTGCCCTGACTTCCAACTGTGGTGCCTAGCCAGTGTCCTGGTAACCAATGGAAGCTGAAGCTGCCACTGTTGCTAGATTTACATGCTGTGAAACTTGATCAAATAGAAATAAAAAATGTAAATTTGGAGGTGGACATTGCACAGATAAATTAAATGAAAGAGGTGAGGAATTTGCAAAAAACTTGGCAAAAACACAATGCCTTTATGGTACTGAAGAAGAAAATAAAATGTCATTTATGTATATAGAAGCACACAAGAAGGCTGAAGATTAATGACCAGCATAATCAAAGGTTAAGACTCAAATGTATTGCAAGGAAATCCGAGAACAGGGGGAGTTGAAACCATTAAAATAGCAGAAACGGCACACAATGTTCAACTATATAATTATTATAAATATCTTAGTTTTAAAGACACATTTTGCAGGAAATCAACACATATACTACAGAATCAGGTAAATATGATAGAGTACAGGAAAAAAGTACCATTGAAAAGAAATAATCTTTTCATTGTTGATGGAAGTTAGCTGTTCCATAGCTATTTATCTTATATGCCTATGAAATGATGAATGTGTTTCAATACAAATTACAGCCATTAATGCCTTGAGCTCTTTTAAGAGGTACACTTAGTTATGGGGCTTTTGAAACAGTGCTACATACTGCAGGCAGGGTAGAAGGATACAGCTGTTTACCAAGTTGGATTCAAATGAAAACATGTGTATCTTGTACTCACTGAAACACTATAAGGATGGGGAGGAGAGGTGATTCTCCAGAGCATTTGTTTCTTAATCTCTAAGCTGCCAAAATAACTAGAATGAATCTATTTGAGCTCTGGATAGATGTTCAGTCTGCACCACTGCAAGTGTTAAATTGAAGGGGTGCAAAGAGGTGGAGGGATCAATTGAAAACTCCAAAGGAAGTATTCCAAGGTCTGAAGCCTGTAGCTCAGTTTTAGAGCTGATGCAATAGGGCTGCAGGCTCCGTCTATCTGCAGCCCTAAAAAGGAAATAATAGGCAGCTAGAACCAGTGGCAAAAAAAAACCCCTGCATGAATACCACTTTAAAACTGTCTGAGTTATTCAAACAATGCTTGCTTTTGATGAAGATTTTATTAAATCTATGGAGATCAGAAGGGTTACTGAAATGCATACTGTAGCAAGAATACTTCACTCAAGGGAGGTCAAAAAGTGCTGCAGAAGGTCATATATTGGCACCATGGTGATAACTACAGATAGCTCTTATAAAACACCGAAAGCTATTTTAAACATAGATGTCAATAGAAGAATCTCCAAAAATAATTTTTTTTTTACTATAATTTTCCTTGGTTTGAGTGCATTTCACGCAGTGGCTGAGGATAACATAGGTACAATCAGAGTTAGTAAACAAATAGTTAAATTAACACTGATAAGAAAAAACCTGACAGAAAGGTGTAGTAGTGCTGTTATAGACTGTATAAATTTACACCAGGGAGACTGATTAGAATAGAGTTATGCTTTCACCGGAGATTAAAATATTTGCTAAAGATCACCTCACAAATAACATAATAAGTCATAATAACTAGTGTCAGTAGGCAGGGGTCGAGGCTGCAGCATCAATTTCTAGTGCGCATGCAGTCCTTTAGTATCTGTCTCCCTCTCTCTCTCTTTGCATTTTTGTTTTTAAGTTTCAGAGTTGGAGCTCTTTTGTGTTTCAAGCCCTACCATGAGCCAGCAGCTGACAGTCCTCTCTGAAAAAAAAGAAAAAAAAGAGAAATTTCTTTTTCTTTCTTGTCGCTTTCTTTTTTCACGTACTGCAACTACTGTTTTTACATTTTTTTATCATACTCGGCACAAGCTGCTAAATCATCATGTTTCATGATCTCACTCTATTTTTGGGGTAGTTTCAGTTGTCTTCAAAATTCTTCCTGTCCTCTTCTATGAGTATTGTATATCAGTTAGCTTTTCTGAGCATTCAGTTAGAGACTGGCTGTTCCCCTTTCTCTCTTGACTGAAATCTGGTAATATTTGTAGTGGACATTTTATTTATTCTTAGCCCACAATGAGTTCTATGTCTTTCTATATTTGCTCAGCCTTCTGATATTATACCACTGATTTGTCTCTCATATCTGGTTTTATTCTAATTGCATGAATAATGATTTTATGTCCACAGAAGCCAATTTCCCTACTTCCCCCATAGCTGTAAAAAACACTTAGCCTGGAGCCTTATACAGGCATTAATGATGGCCTCCATCTGGTTCGGGTCCAGATCAGTTATGTCTGGCATGTTGCTTACACAACAGTTAGTACCAGTAACTGGCAATGATTCTGACATGAGTACAACTTTTTCATAATTTGCACTAATCTACTGTTCAGTTTATGGCAATACTTTAGAAATACAGCAGATTGGCCTCCTACATAAATATCAATTTCTTTGAAACACCTCTCTATCTTTCTTTTACATTTATTTGACAGATTTGGTGCATATGACATCTATCCAATTTGTTCTCCTGTATTGATGACAACCTGCTACAGTCTCACCATGGGAGTATCTCTTCAACGTTTCCCTCAAGAGAAATCTGTTGTTTCACCTCTCAGAGCCCCACTGCATACTGAATCTCTTAACTATTCCAGACTACAGTAGGAGGTATTTCCCTTGCTTCACCACTAAGACCTTCTTGGCATACATGTGTCTGAAAGGGGAACTAAAGTCAAAATGTATATTTAATTTTTATCCCCCCACTTGACCCTCCCTGTTAGCAACCTCCCCAAGAAACATAACAGTGACACTGGTTGTGCCCAATCCCCCAGTGTCATGATGACGATTCCTTTTTATTTGTTGTTTACTCTGTAAAAAGAAATCTGACCATCAATGTCTTTTACTCTGTTACCGCCCCTCCACCTGACCCTCCCATTTAGCACCCACCACCCTACACCCCACAAGCCCTTATTTAACCATCAGGGGTCCAGCACCATACTTCTCTCTAGACTGCAGACTCCTCTTCACTCTTCAAAGCCGGACTGTGACCTGAAGAAACAGGTATGCGCTTCAATGTATTTCAATGGGATTTTCAACTTAGTGACATAACTTGGCCATTTTGCATATTTTTGGCGCAGATTTTCAGCATGCCTTCTTTGGGGCCCTACCTCATAAAAAATTGTACTGTCATTAAGCACATCTGTCCTGAAAGGTGATTTTTGCAGTTCCTGCATGAAATCACCGTTCAGGCAGGAGTTGAAAATTTTCTCTGTCCTTGTTAATGAGGTGAGGTCATAAGAAAACTATATTGAAAACATGGTGTAACATATTAAAAAACAGCAAGGTTATGAGCCTGCATTGAATTTTGCAAACACAGGTTCGTAACTTTCATAATTTTTAATATTTTTCCCCCAAATTCACAACATAGCCATATCTTTACAGCTCCTCATGAGTGTGACAGCTGTAATTTTTCAAATCCTGGTAAAAAATGTTTTTTTTTACATCCCAAAAGGTGATTTTGTGGTTCCTGCATGAAATCACCTTTTGGGCAGGAGCTGAAAATGTTCTCTGTCCTTGTTCATGAGTTGGAATAATAATAAGACTATATTGAACATTTGGTGTAAAAATATTAAAAAAATAATAAAGTTATGAGCCTACATTGTAGTTTGTGAAAACAGGCTCGTCACTTTGGTCATTTTCAATATTTTTACCCCAAATTTACAACACAGTCATTTTTTATACCACCTCATGAATGTGACAGCTGTCATTTTTTATCTCTGGCCCAAAATGTGTTTTTGTGTCCTGAAAGTTGATTTCACAGTCTCTGCGCAAAATCACTTTTAGGCCAGGAGTTCAACATTTTATCTGCCCTTCTTCATGAGACAGGTCTTTACAAGGTTATGTTGAAAATTTGGTGTAAAAAAATTCAATATTTTTACCCCACATTCCCCTTCTGCAGCCCCATCAACCTTGGCCAGATTTTGTTAAGTCTAGTGAAAGTTACCACTGGGCCACTTTACACAGTTCTATAGTTCTAAGTTTCAACTTGGGTCTCCTAACATCCTGAGTTTTTGTAGTGCACTTGTGGTTCCCATCATAGTAGCTGTTAGAGTTCCTTTGATTCTTAGCCCCCCCCCCGCATCTAGGAACTCCAAGTATAACTGCTTTACGAGTCCCTACCTAAATCACAGTGCGCCCAGCTTTGACTCTAAGTCTGTGTGTGTGTGAGGAGGTCCTACTTTTTTCCTTATAGTTGCAGACTCAGTTCCCCCCACCACTCAGCCTCTTGGTGACCCAGCTCCCCCAAACACCCTCACAGACTTTTGCTTCTCAAATGTGCTTGTGTACCCCTGCCCCATTCCCAATTCCTCTTGGCACCTGAGGCACAAAATAGTTCTTCTGCTTGTACAGCCCATTACTGACAGAATTCCTCTGCCCCATGTCCCTGGTTGTCTTGTAGAAAATATTGTCCTCACTCTGGGTCATTGCCACCCAATCCTGGACCTCTAGCCTTCCTTACAACCTCCCCAGTCTAGGAGGGTTATAAGGGCATCAATATCACCCACCTTAACATTTGCAGCCTTATGGCCAATAAGTCTTACCCCAAGTTTGGGTGGCTTATTACTCCCCAGATATCTTCAATGTCTCTGAAACCTGGCTAAAACCTATCTTCCTGGCCTCTACCTTCTCCTTGCCACATTACCACTTTATCCTTATTGGTTGCACCTAATCCAAAAGAGATGGGGCCTGCTCCTTTATTACATGTAACACTCCTCTTGGAAAATGATATACAGTGGGTCCCAGTGACAAATTGTCCCTTTCAGGGTCCCTTTTTTGTACTTTATGTTTTTTTCAGAGAGAAAAATAAGAAGAAAAATAAGAATAAGAACAGAATACAATAGTCACATCTCAAAAACATTTATTTACAAGTTCTCATGAGTGAAAATTAAAGTATAATAATTTTTGTGGGGGTAGAAAGAAAAATACTGCACATCAAATTCTTGCTCCAAGCTTTAAACATCCCTACTATAAGTATTCATAAAGTTAATCTCTAACAAAGTAATTCATATTGGAGTAAACCAAGATAAACAACATAGGGCATCTTTTATGAAAAACTCATTAAGAAAAAAAAAAACAATAGTTCATTCATGATTCAAGTAGCCATTGGAATGTGCTGAGTGTTGTTGTTTGGTTCCTCTTCATCCTGATCCTCCTGATCAGATCACAGATTTATGGGCAATGCCACATTTTTTCATAGAATGTAAGAGCAGCATCCACATCCAAGAAGTAGTAACCTTTACCTTGGAAATTCACCTTCAGTTTAGCAGGGAATTGAAGAACTGCTTTTATCCCTGCTTGTAAGAGTTCAGGTCTGATTGTTAGAAACTGTTTTCTCTGACACTGCATGGCAAGACAGAAGTCAGGATACAGGTGCAGTTTATTACCTTCGTATAAAAAAAAAACTTTTCCTTTTTCTGGCAGCCTGCAATATTTTATTTCTTTGAGAGACTGAGGCCAAGGTACAAATCACGTACCTACAGTAGATCCAGGTTAAGTGTCCAGAGCCATAGAATCCTTTCTTGCTAACAGATGGAAAATGGATTCCAATACTACAGGTTGCTGGTTCTATGTCATAAGGGTGATTGCTGAAAGACAATCGTCCTTATGGAGAGTGGACATTGCCGAATTTCAATCTCAGTGATGTACACCCCTGGCACAAAACAAAACAGTGCATTGGACACTGCAGTTATATTTCATGCTTCACCCCCCACACCCCACTCTACTTTTGGATTCTTAACTCCAGTGGGGTGCACGTCGTGGGGAAAATTCTACAAAAATAAAAAATAACACGACTCGGGCCAGACACAACAAAATACACCTGCGCCCAGACCCGAACCCAGTTCCCAGCCACCCCAGCCCTGCATGCATCCACCACGCCATGGAACCAGCTCAGCAGCTGTCTGTGGCACTACCCCTGACAAACCCTCCCTCTCATCCTGCCCCTCGCTCAGCATGCTTGCACCCCACCCCCGAGCACTTGTACATACAGCGACATCCCATCGCCATTCAAGTACTCCCCCATCCAGTCATCTTCCCTACACCATCACCCTGTCGATATGTGCCAAAAGAGGGTTGCCATTTCGGTAGGTGCCCACTTCAGAATAGTGGATGTTACAGGATACCCAGGCTGCTCAGGTGAAAATACCAAGGTGAGAAAGTTGTCCACTTCCATTTTTAAATCAGCATTATAAACCTGGGCTGATAAACTGATCAGCCTCAGAGTTTTCAGGAGGAGAGCATTCTCTATTTTTTCCAACTTTGCTATCATGTTAAGTTGCTTGTGTCAAGACACATTATTGGCTCCCTCAACAGTCAGGATCCTGTGCAATAGTTTCTCAGTGTTCTCCTCTGCTGACTTCACTTTCTCCTCTAGTTTAGTTGTCTTCTCCTCTATCTTCTGGCAACAGTTAGAAATCTCATTCAGGGTGTTTTGTACTTTTTGAAAAAATTTTCTTGTGTTCCCCTGGAACTTCAAGAGAAAAGCTTGAATTGAAGCCAAAGTAGGCTTGGTTGAAGTCTTTGCCTTTGTGCCCAGTTCAGGGCATGGTGATATTGGAGAACCTATCACCCATCTGGCTGTGGAGAACACTTTGTTCCATGCTGCAAAGCTGGTTTCCCTGTTTTTGGGGAAAAGTATTTTTCTACCAAAGTCAGCTCTGCCTTCTGCCCCTTCCTTATTCTTGGCTCAGTTTTGTGTGGTCATTTGACCACCAAAAATATCCTTTAGAAGATGAAGGAGGCAGATTTAAGCATTTGGTATAGCGGAGCTCAGACACATGCATGTGGCAATATTAAATCTCAGCAGCATCCCCCCCAACACTTTTAGGGTCCTTGGGCCTAGAACCATCAATTGGTTCAATTTTGCTCCCTCCAGGGGAGCTATTTAACCATTGTTTGGTAGCACCTCTGGGGTGGATCTCATTTGACCCACAAGGGAGTGCATGGGGGTGAGCGAGAGTTTGAAGGCAGGAGCGGGACCATTGCCCACTTCTACAGGACTGCCCAGTTTTCTTGGTATAGGAGGCTCAGCCTGGACCCTGTGAGGATGTGGTAGCATCCATGGATTTGTGAGACATCGGTGGGGGATTGATGCGGTGATGGTGGGGGGAGTACGAGGTTGCTATCATGTGGTCTCCTTGGGATTCAACCAAATTCAAAATGTGAACTCAGTGTCAGGAGATGACAGCCAGATGGGACAAGAGGCAGTTGAAGTAAGTTAAGTGCCAGTTTTCAGCTGCAAAAGGCAATTGGGAGAGTCAGAGAAAGGACTGCTCCCAGGATTCCATGCCACCTAGGGAAAGTTACCAATGGGCCACCTTACGTGCCTGTTGTTTAACGGTTCTATAGTTCTAAGTTTCAACTTGGATCTCCTAACATCCTGAGTTTCTGTAGTGCACTTGGGATTTGACCACATTTAGAATGTAAACTGAGTGTCAGGAGAGTAAAGAGGGAGGTCACCCTGAAGTTTGGTAAAGTCTTGGCAAATAGCGGGAAGTCAGCCTGAAGATGTGGCTGCTGGTGTGCACATGAAGTTCAATTTAATCCTGGGCTGAGGGAGGTAGTTAGCCAAACTGAGCGAAATACCGTAGGGAGATATGTGATAGTTGTTCAACCCTTCATTTGGACCAAAGTGTGAATAGGCTTTCTGAATACTGCCATTTCATGGACAAATAATAAACAATGCTGGGACATTGAGACTGGACAATGCTGAGACATTGCTATAGTGGACCCCTCGTTCCAGTACCTCACCTTTCCTTGCAAGGGATTGCACAACCCACTTACTTACTCTCTATGGAGGAAAGTTATTTGCACTTGTATCCTATATTTTGCTTACGAATTGTTCTTGCAACTGTACTGTCATTACTGTATTAGGTCACATAACTGAAATGTGACTGATCTCAAGCCTGTTTCTGTACTGTTTCTTGCTCACTTGATTTTTCCCCGTATGAACTGTTGTCTAATGCCTCTATTGTAACCTCCTGGGTCATACCTGAAAATAGGCAGCCCTGCTGTTTAGTGTGCCTACCTGGTCAACAAAAAACTAAATAATAAATAAAATAAATAAATCAAGTTGAATCTAAATGTTGAATCACGTTGCAATTAAAGTTTTAGTGTTCCTCTTTAAATATGATTGGGACTGTGTTTACTGTCTGCCATATTGCCTTGTTTGCTAATCAAGTTTACCTCCTAGACCGATGCCCCATAGGAGAAGAATGGTGCCCCAGTCCCGAAGAACAAAATGTAAGCCATCTGTAATGCTTCTGTTGTGATGTCCCCTTTCTCTCAGACATAACACCATCATACCCCTAGATACCAGAGGGGGCTCTAGTGGGGTCTCCTCCAGGATTTGTGGTGCCCTACTGCAACAAATTGGCCCCATGGTGGTAGCTGGTTGTAGTTGTGAAGTGTTTTGGACCCATGTCATTAAAAAGTTGATTGCAAAATGGCACAGGGGTGCTGAGGAATTTCACACCTTGGTGGACTGCTGAAAGGGACTTGTGGCCATAACATATGAGGAGTATGCAACTAGATGAAGAAAGCTGCAACCTGTGTAGGGGATTGAACTACCTTGTTATGCTTCATGAATTACTTAGCACTTCCAGCACTTACTACTTCTTCTAAGTAGCTGCATTTTTTTATTATGTAATTGCAATCTTATATGTATTGTATTTGTGACCCAACTTGTATATTTCTGCTTAAACCATTGTATTTTGTACATTTTCTGATGTCTGTAAACTTATACTCTGTTCACCTTTCTGATGTAACAAAACTGTTTTGTACACTGCCTGAATTTCTCATTGTGCCATCTACATGGCCCAAGTCATGCCTAAAAATGATCCCTTGGATCAGTGCACCTACCCAGTTAACACATAAATAAATAAAATAAAAATGTAAAAATGGGGTGTAGCTGAAAACTGCTCACCATTCTGCTCCAGCTTGCCTATTATGAAGAGCCAGTGAATTGTCTTAGAGAGCATCTGTTATTGTTTTATTATTTTCTACTGTTGAAAGTAAAAGTATCCCCCCTGTTATATTGTGCCCTGTGAGGTGATCTGGGTTCACACACCTAGACTTTGATTGGACTGCATCTCTGTAAGTACTGTTTCTCATTCTGCTGGACAGAAAGAGAAGAGGTCTAGTGCACGGTTAAACGCGATTGATTTTGGTGGACAGAACTGTTCAGGGCACAAGTAGGAAAAAGAAAAGTATAGCTAGAGTTGGGGACTGGTAAGTGACAATATATTTCCATTTACTATTGTTCCAGGGGATAAATGGGTAAAGACAACCCCCAAGATGGTGGAGAACCCCCCTCAGAAAGAGAAGTCAAAGTGCCCCTGAAGTTGTGTAGATGGCTACGTGAGACAGTAGAGCTATCATCTCATCTCCCTCCCAGGAGTGCAAGTTATGTAGCTATAAGGGACCAGAGGTCAAGCCAGTCCCAGTGTTCACTTTGTGCTGTAATGCAGGATGGCATGTTTCCTCCCACTGGTCCCAAAAAGTGTTAGTCTGTTCATGCCATCTGCTGAAAGAGATTAAGCCTTTGCAGAAGGATGGGAGAGACATCTTGCACCTTTTGCACCTGCAATCAATGGAGAAGAAGCACAAAACACTGAGAAGTTTGAACCCACTCCTCCCAGGGCAGTATAGCACCCATGAAGAGACCATTTGTGAGTTATGGCTGCAATTCCCCAGCCCTCTAGGTGGCGCCATACCCATAGCTACTGCCATGGAGAACTTTAGCTCTATTTCATCTGGAAATAAAATGTAACAGCCATTTCCATCTGAAATTGCTCCCACCCCTCGGTCTTCCCCCTCTGGCACACCATCCACTGCTACTCCAGCCAGTGAATTGCCAAGCTTTTCTCCCATGGGGCAAGAACCTGACCACAAAAATGGCAAAAAAAACTGCTAAGAAAAAGGGCAAACCAGTGGTAGACATGGAGGCAATATGGGAGAAGGATTCTTCCAGAGATGTCACTTGGACTGCTATTGAGTGGTCTTGTTATTGCC
Organism: Neoceratodus forsteri; assembly: GCA_016271365.2. Taxonomy (NCBI): domain Eukaryota; kingdom Metazoa; phylum Chordata; order Ceratodontiformes; family Ceratodontidae; genus Neoceratodus; species Neoceratodus forsteri. The sequence continues at coordinate 1,748,001,532 of CM057449.1, forward strand.
TGGTGACACCTCACTGGAAGTGACCCCCAGAACTAGGCCTCCCAAGGTGACCCATCACATAGAGTGGGAGAGAGAGAGGGGCAAGAGAAGCAATACCAGGAAGGTGTATTGCTTCCTTCTTGAAGATCAGCAAGGACAACTGTAAGGAACCTACCAGAGTGGTCCCAGGCAGAAAGAGTAGTCCAGAGGCATGTAAAGCACGATTACCCCCAGTGTGAGTATCCATACCTTCTGGAGTGTATCTGGGATGTTACTGAATTAAAAAGGAAGATATGGGTGCATGAAGTCATGCTGCAAAAGATTTATCAGAAACATGGCCTGGATGCCTACAGATCCACTGTGTCACTGCAGAAGGCCCAGAGGGTGGTGAAGGGAATCTGTGGAAGGAGTGCATATGAGAGACTGACCCTGATGAAACACTACACCATGATCTAGGACTTGAATGGAGGCAGAACCAGACATAGTGATTGATTGATTGATTGACTGATTGATTGATAAAATTTTATTTTTATACAGGAACAAATGATTAGGGAAATAATCCCTATTTTTAACAAGATGCCCTGTACAATCCACACACAATACAAACATTTACATAAAAATAAAGTTACACAATATTAAAATAATTTCATCATTCTCAAGTATGGCATTTACAAGTAGTACATAAAGATTTCCATAGTGCAGTCTGAAGTTCATGTAAAGGATTTTTTGCCTTCAGTAGACACCAGATTCGAAGGATTGGCCATACTCATTTGCAAAGTAACATCTACAAATTTATTATGGACCCATAAATAAGGTAGATTCGAGGTGTTTGATCTTAATTTATGTTTTTTGTCACTAAGTAACTCGAGTGTCACCACATGACGTAAAGGATGGATATCTTCAGATTTAAATAACTTTTAGCACCAGAATTACCAATTAAATTGTCTTTTTTCTTCAGTCCCTAACCAATTTAAGGTTAGGTAAATGGTGCAATTGTGGGTACCAAATGTACCTGAATTTATGAATCTAGCCAATTTATAATAGGTTTGATCTTTTTTCTTTATAGATGTTTTTGCTGAATTTCTATATAATAATCCACCATACTCCAAGACTGGAATTAACAGCTGCTGAGTTACTGTATTTGTAACCTAGTATCCTTCATAAGGGAAGTAGAGACTCTTCTTAATGCCCAAAGCTTCTGATTTGTCTTCTTAACTAATGAATTAATGTGTTCAACATATGACAAGTTATTGTCAACAAGAATACCCAGATACTTGTAACATATTACATTTAATATTTTAAGCCAGTTTCTAAATTTAATGTTCAAATTCCTGTCCAAACTATCTTTTGTTCCAGAAGAAAAATGAATACATTGTTTTTTTTTTCGCATTGAGCAGGAGACCTGAATCAGTAAATCATAATTCCAGTGATAGTAAATCATTCTGAAGTTTTTGTTCCAGTGAGTTGCAGCTGCCCACGGATGCCACCCAAATGTTGTCATCCATATACAGACAGTCCTACTGTTGTCCAATATTTTGGGTAAATCGTTAACATATACATTAAAAAGCAGAGGGCCCAAGATGGAGCCCTGTGGGACTCCCCTTTTCACTTATCTCAGTAATGATACTATAGGTTCCTGCACCCCACATTGCTTTCTACTTGATAAATAGGTCTTAAATCACTATAAGGGTTCAGCATGAACACCTATATTATATAATCTACATAACAAGATCCAGTGATCCACCAGATCAAATGCTTTACTGAGGTCAAAGAACATGGCCCCAGTGCTCATCCCTGCATTTATAGATGTTGCTACCAGGTTATTAAAATCTACTAGGGTCGTGTCCGTGGACGTCCCTACCAAAAAATCATGCTGACAATCTGTCAACAAATCATAGTGCTCCAGGTACTGATAGAATTGTTTATATAAAATATTTTCCATAATCTTAGACAGTATTGGAAGCAAAGCAATGGGTCTGTAATTTGTAGGTATCAAAGCATCTCCTCCCTTAAGATAGGAATTATCTTTCCAATTGTCCAAGCCTCAGGAAAGGTGGAAGAGCACAGACTCCAGTTTAATAAGTATGTTATATTAGGGGCCATAATGTCTGCTCCCATCTTCAAAAATCTTGCCTCCACACCATCCAGCCCCCTCCCCACCTTGTTAACCTTCAGACAGCTCAGCTTCTTTTCAACTTCCTTAACTGTAATCTCTTTGAACCTAAACCATAATCTAGAAATGTCTCCAATGACCTCTTTCTGCTCCAACCCAACTTTATCTATTTCTTGCAAGGGAATATCAAAGGTCCTGATCCTAGGACTGTCCAGTCCCAAGTCAGGTAGATTTGTAAAATACTACCACTTTTGATTGGTCTCCTGCTAGTATGTTATCTTCAGCCAAATGTATTGGTGCCCTTTAGCTATCAGGACATTGAAGCTGTTTTACATGATGGCAAAATCTTCTAGAGTCTTTTACTTGATCGATATTAGTCTTACAAAAGAGAGTTTTTGCTAACCTGATTGTTTTTATGCATTTATTTCACCATTTTTTAAATATATTCCAGTCTTCTGTGTTTTTTTTTTGTTTTTCTTTTTTCCCCAGCAAATTCTTAGTTCATATATGTGTTTTGATTTTATCTACAATATAATCCATGGTTAGTTATTTGTATTCAATGTTTTCTGTATACTAGGTGTATGTAAGTTAGATATAGTTATCAAAGTATGAGTAAAATCATGAACTGTGAAGTCTAGGTCTGGTACTAATGTTATTCTATTCCACTTAACATTGAGTAAACTGTTTCTAAAAACTTTAAAGTAAAAAAATGTTAAAACTAGTAACCGAGTATGTTATAGCCTCAATCCTATCAGATTTGTTCCTTTCCAAGTAACATTTGATTGGATAGTGATCTCCAAGATTTAAAGGCATTATTTCTAAATGCTTTAATTCTAAGTCCTGTAAAATAAATAATAAATCTAGGATTTAACCTTGGCTAGCATTTTTTGTGCACCTAAGTGGATTTTGGATTATTTGCCTAAATCCCAGAACAGCCATACTCTCCTAACTTCTTTCCCCTTCTCTGGGACTAACCTGCATTACAATCTCCAGTTGGTATAAGATCTGCATTTTTTACTATGTCTAATAACTTGCTTGCCAATAAATCAAAGTGGGTTAATTTAGTATGGGGGGGCATACATTATACCAATTATTAAATTAATTGTTATTATTTTCACAAGCAAACAATCCACAGCTTTAACATTATCTGAAAAAACAATTCTAAAAGGTCCTAGGTTGTCTCTGATATACTGTATAACATAACCCCCCACCAATCCTGCCATTGTCCTTTCTTCTCAGTCCAAAACCCTCAACCTGTACTTCGCTGTCCTTGATTCCCTCATTAAACCATGTCTCTGAGATCCCCAATATATTAGTTTGGACTTCCCCCACCCAAGTTTTAAAGACATCTATTTTCCTTACCAAACTGCACATTTTCTGGGTTACTTGCAATCCTGTAAGTGTTTTAGGTCCTGAGTTTGTTTCTGTGTCTTCACTTAATGCTAAAAGTAGTGCCCATGTTTGGCTGTGGGCTCTTAACTGATAAACTGGGGGTTTAAGCAAAAAGTTATTAACATTGTGAAGTAAGCCTGTGTATATACTGTTACTGCCTGCATTGCAATGAATCCTGCAAAGCTGTCTGTACCCGCCTTAGCTCATCATGCTGTAATTGCTTGTACTTTTACTGCAATTTTTTGTACTTATGCTGTTGTTTATTGTAGCTTTGTATGATCTGTACCCACTGTCATCAGTTGTGTACCCTTTTCCCTGGGTCACACCTGGAAATGAGCCTCGGCTCAGTGTGCTTTTCCTGGTTAAAATTTTTTTAAATAAATAAAACTATATAGCCCTGTTATAACTGGTACTGACCCTCTTATAAACATTCTCCACTCATTTGTAAACCTATTTCTTCTATGTGAAAATACACTTCTCTTAGACTGTGCTATACAATATAAAGAATACTATCTAATAGTTTTATCTTGCCTATTTGCAATAGTGCACAGATTTTATGAATCCCACATACATAATCTAGTAGAAGAAGACCATATATTCCAATAGTGATGTTCATTCTTGCGCAATGTTCACTGGGATGTGCTTCTCCCTCTGTATACTACTTGGTTAGACTGCACCTTGAATACTGCATGCAGTTGTGGTGTCCGCACTTAGAAAAGGACATTGCACTCATGTAGGGGGTCCAAAGGAGATTGACCAAAATGATACAGGGTTTGGGAGGGAGGTCCTATGGGGAGAGACTTGAGGAGCTCAACTTGTACTCCCTGGAGGAGAGGAGGGACATAGGGGATATGATCAAGGTCTTCAAGTACCTAAAGGGAGTAAATAGGTTAAGCCTAGTTAAGGTGTTCCAGCAGAGGGAGGTGGGGGTCACCAGGAGGGCCAAAATTGAGGCTGGTTGGTGGTTGACTCAGGGTAGAGACAAGGAGGCGTTATTTCACTGAGAGGGTGGTGGAACCCTGGCATGCACTGCCTGTGGAACTGGTGGATGTGGATACTGTGGAGGGGTTCAAGTGAGGCTGGGACAGGTACAGAGGGAGGGTGAAATTGAGTAATGCCAAAGCTGGAGGAGAACTTCAGTCAGGGGGTTCAAGTGCGGCTGGGACAGGTACAGGGGGAGGGTGAAACTGAGTAATGCCAAAGCTGGAGGAGAACTTCAGCCGGGGGATGGGGGGTTCCATGAGGGAGGCAGGAAAGGCAGCAACGGTGCCCCAAATGGGTGCTGATTCTCAAACAGACTCGCTAGACCATGAGGCCTACTCTGCTGGCATTTTAGTATGTTAGTATGTTATATAAACAATCTTCATTTATTGTGAACTAAAATATGTTTCCTCAAACCTTTAGGAGGAATCTTCTGACCCCAGTTCCCAGCTTCCCCGGCTGGCTTCAGCAGTCTCCTCCATGCTCTGCCAGAGGTACAAAAGCCAGAAATGAAAGCCGCCGCTTATAAGATGTCACCACGCCTTAGGGGCTAGTACATTTATTGTGGACCTGGCCCAGTGACCCACAGCTGCCCTGCCACCACAGCTGACTGATGGAGCCAAGATCACTGGCGGCAACTTCAGTATCTGTTACTGGTAACTGAGATTTAAACACTAAATGCCCCAGCCCAACAAGTGTAAAAAGTCAGTGCAGATGGTCACAGGGTTTCAATAGCAGGCAAAGTAACAGTTCTCAAAAGCACAGTTATGTGCAAACAGGGCAGAGTCATTCAACACACTTTATGTTGTGGGGACCTCTGAGGAATTATGGCACAGTCAATTTGCTTTGTGGCAAAACAAATCACTGTTTATTCAAGCATGTAGCCTTCAAAGTCCCTCTCAGACAAAAATGGCAAGTGTGCAGACATACAGTTACGTTATCAAAATTCAGACAGCTTCTATGGGGTACTTACTGTTGTGATGTCCCACCAGCTCCAATCTGCTGCTCCAGACTCTCTGACTGGTGTTGCTTGGTACTCTATTCAGCCTATGCTTGCTTATCGGGGTGCCACCCAGCTGCTGTACTCTGCCGGAGTACTCAGCTGGACGTACAAAAGCCAGAGAGGAAAACCGCCACTTACAAGATGCTGTTGCATCCTAGAGGCTAGTACATTTATTGTAGACCTGGTCCACTCACAGCCACCCTGTCCACATAGTGTGGAAGACTGGGATTCATTTGGATGCCCCTTCATGAAACCAAACACACATTACTATTTGACCACCGGTGAGAAGCTTAGCGCTAAGTACTGAGAGACAAGAGGCCCTGTAAAGCATTGCAATGAACCACCCACAAGAGATCATCTATGGGTAAGATCTTTATTTTTTGGGGGATATAACTAGGCTTCACAGTACCCTATACACTTTTTGCTTAAACCTCCAAGAGGTGCCATTGGTGGGATTGTTAGAATCTGAAGGCTTATCAAGCTTGCCTTTTAGAGAAAAAAAAAATTCTACTCATTGCAATGTTTGAATTTACTTATTGACATGTTGAATCATTGTTTACGCAGGGTTTGAACTGAAATATTACAAATGCTAAATTACTGTTATATTAATACTGAGCCCCATGGGCAGCAATGTTGTTTTAAAGTACACATTTTGATCGTGGGGAAAGGCATCTGCTTCTGGGGAAAGAGAGGTACTAGGCAAATGTTTGGGTGCTGGCAGTCTGAGAAGTGGTTCAAATGTGGTAGATAGATAATAGAGGCAGGATCACGTTAGGTAGAGTGTTAAATGTTAGGCCTTTAACCCCACTCACTGGGTACTTAGGGAATTTGTCCTGAGGGTCCAGAAGGGTGGTTCTAACAAGTTTGTGACATCTAGCTCAAGGGGCCCCATTTCCTTTGTTGTAAGTTCTTTCACCTTTATAATGAGGCAGCCTGAGCCTTCCCAGGCCTGCGTGGGAAGGGAGTTGCACATACCCTTTTTTCCATAGGACCTGGGGGTGGCCAATAGGTGCTTTGGGAGCTCACCAAGGGAATTGAGCTTTAAAAAGGGAGTGAGATGGAACATCTTTCTGGGGAGAGAATGTACAGTGGGTCCCCATGACACACCATTCCCTTTTAGGGTCCGTGGGCCTGGAACTCTTAATGAGTTAAATTTTCCTTCCTCCAGAGGAGCTGGTCAGCCATTGGTTGGGAGTGCCTCTGGGGAGTGGATCTTGTTTGGCCCACGCTGGAGTGAAGGGGAGTGAGTGTGAGAGTTTGAAGGTGGGAGTAGACATGATTGCCTGCTTCTGCAAGACAGTTCAGTTTTCTTGGTATAAGAGGCTCAGCTCAGACCCTATGAGGAAGTAGTGCCAGCAATGTATTTGCATGACCCTCATGAGGGATTGATGTGGTAATGGGAGTGGGAGTACCAGGTTACTAGCATGATGTCTCCATGGGATTTGACCCCATTCAGAATGTGAACCTAGTGTAAGGAGGTGTGAGCTAGATGGGACTTCATGTTCACAAGAAGAAGCACCAAGGGGCAGCTGAAGTAAGCTAAGTGCCAGTTTTCAGCAGCAAATGGGAATAGGGAGAGTCAGAGGAAGGACTGCTTCCCAGGTTCCATGCTACCCATATTGTGACCGCAAGTAAAGAGGGAGGTCACCCTGAAGTTTGGTAAAGTCTTGGCAAAGAGTGGAAGGTCAGGCTGAAGATGTACTGTAGTTGCTGGCCAGTGCATGAAGTTGAGTTTAGGACCGTGGATCCTGGGCTGAGGCAGGTAGTTAACCAACCAAGTTGAATACTGTGGGGACATGTATAATTGTTGTGCCACCCTACATTTAGACCAAAGTGTGAACAGGCTTTCTGAATACTGCCATTTCATGGACAAATAATAGACAATGCTGGAACACTGAGATTGGACAATGCTAGGACATTGAGATTGGACAATGCTGGGACATTGATACTGGACAATGCTAGGACATTGAGATTGGACAATGCTGGGACATTGAGACTGGACAATGCTGGGACATTGAGATTGGACAATGCTGGGACATTAATATAGCGGACCCCTCAGTCCAATACCTCACCTTTCTCCACAGGGGACTGTGCAACCCATTGACTTACTCTCCATGGAGGAAAGTTATTAATCAAATTAAGCTGAATCTAAATGCTGAATCAAGTTGCAATTAGTGTTCCTCTTTACATGTGATTTGGACTGTGTTTACTGCCTGCCATGTTGTTCTGTTTGCTAATCAAGTTTGACTCCTAGCCTGGTGCCCTGCGGGAGAAGAACCGTGCCCCAGTCCAGAATAAAAACACGTAAGTCACCTTTAAAGTTTCTGTTGTGGTGTCCCCCTTCCCTCAGACATAACACCATCATACCCCTGAACACCGGAGAGGGGGGGTCTACATACAGATGTGACACCCGAGTTGCTTTGTCTGGCTTAACACCCCTGCCTGGTGACTGTACAGGGCCCATCTGTTTGGGTTTGTTCTTTCTCCTGCAGTTGGGGGGTTCATCCCAGAATAAATAAGAAATAGCATGGTGCCTGTACACAGAGAGAATAAGTGGGCCAAATGTTGTGTGCTGTATCTCTCCTGGGATGCAGTACTTACCCACCTTCCTACACTCGATTGGACCAATCCCTAGAGACCAAGAAGACAGTTGTTACCTTCACAATTATTATTATTTTTTGTATACTCTATTTTTGCTCCATCTGGCCAGAGCATCTCTCAGAGGAGCCCACTCGATCTGGACCTTTACTCCCCACTGAGACCCTCCTCTTTTGGTCCCTCCCACCAAGACTTCCCAGCCCCCCAGATTACCCCCAGAGGAGGGCCAGCCTCACCAACCTGGTGGCTCTTTCTGTAACTAGAGGGTCCATCCTGTGTGGGTGGCTCCCAGGACCATCCAACGGATGGTCTGGTAGTGGGGAAGTGGACCAGGTCCCTGGGGCCCCTCATCACCTCATGGGTCCTCGGGAAGTTTCACTTGTTGGTTTCCCCACAGAAGCATGAACATGCAATGACATCATGGCACCTATGTACTGACATCCATTGCTGCTCCTCCCCCTTTGTTATGGCACCGCGTGTTCCTTGCTCTGCCCCGATCTCCATCAGAGGCTGCTAAGGAGTGGTGCGAGACCCAGATCCCTCCCCAGGGAAGGGAGAACAGTCCTCCAATGCTCAGTCCTTTACCTCCCCTGGTGACCCAAGTCCATTCCTGAACCTTGGTCACTGGCATGACGCGAGGTCTGGCATCCAGCATCTCAACCCTCAGCACCACCGGGCCGGCCTACCTTCACAATTAAACACATCAATCAGGACATACAAACTAGGAACACATACAGAAGTGAAATACAAAAATTAACAGTACTTTACAGACCTGGAAGCTGGAGGAAAAGAGGGTTAGACAGTTGCAAATCACCTTTAGCACTCCCACCCTATAGAAATGCCCCCTGGGAGCCACTGTTCTGTGGATCACTATCACCCTCTCCAATCCCACGCAGTCTGTGAAGCACCCACCCAGTCACAGGGCGCAAAAAGATGAAATGTACTACACAGGGTGTGGTAAACTCTTCAGCTGATACCAGAAATTAAACTATGATTTCAAATATGGTACAAGAACCATTGTCTCTGGGTACATAGAAATCAAACTAAAATCCCAGTGTGTCCTGGTAGCTGTGTTGCCTGGGTTCTTCCAGTGGTGCACTTAAAGAAATTCAGCAAATTTGACATTTCACACTGCCCCCCCCCCCCAAACAGGCCATAATGTGCTAACACAATTTAAAGAACTTGAAATCCAAATAAGAAATGCTTTAAAACCAATTTGTAATCTAAATTAGGTACTTTAATCCAACTGAAAAAGTACAAAAGATCCCATCCAGAGACACCAGCACTCACATGACCCACGGATATAGTAGCTCAGTCGAGGCAGGCAACATCTCAAAGCAGCAGGTTGGCAGCAGTTAGGAACAGACTCCAGTGGCCTCTGGAAGAAGCACTCTGGATTCTATGACATGTTTTATAGCAGCTTAGCCCTTCTGGCTAACACCTCTGAGGACACACACCTTCTGGCTCAGCTCTGTTATTGTAGCACTATTCAGTAGCTTCCTGGTTCCCAATGAGCCCAGATCCTAGGAACAGCTCCCATGGTCCAGCTTCCTTCCAGATCAAAAGTACCCCGTACTTAGGGCACATACTCTATAACTCTGTTCCTCTGTCCACCCCACTAGATAAGGGTTAACAATCCCCTTACCTGGCTTCAAAGAAACCTGCATAGGATGAAGGTCTCTGCCTATACCTTGTATATCTCAACAACTTCATACTGCATCAATGCCTCGCAGGAACAGAATCTCAGTCGGTTCTTTCAACAGGTGCCTGCCTGGCACACTTTCACAGCTTTCACTAAACAGGTGCTTTTCCCTACCAGTCTCTGAACAGTGTAAGCCTATGACATGGCCCACACTAAATCTGTAGGGTAAACTCTGGTAAGGACTCCCAGGATTGTTGACCTGGCCAGAGTTCCCACTTGGTCTCACCAGGAGCAGGTCTAAACACCTCAGTGTCTCTGTCAGACTGCCCTCAGCTTCTTGTGAGCCCAGAAACTTCTTTTTCCTCTCAGTGTCTGATTCATCAGGCAGGGCTGTCCATCAGTCCCTCTGCTCCTGATTGGCACCTTGAGCTTACCAGTACACTTAAGGAGAGTTCTATTGCATCATCTTCCCATAATCCACCTCTCTGGTCCCTAGGGCTTCCTAGCCCTCTGATCGGTTGGCCACTGGGATCGAGCAGTGGGGGTCACAGAAATGCCTGCCCCATGCTCCGAGGGAGACTTGTGCTCCAAAGTCTCTCATTTATTCATTTTGTTGCCTCCCAACAATGTGCTGCCCCCCCCCCCGGCCTTGTTGCAGTCCCTCTGGACTACAACCTGATGCTGCATCACACACACACACACACACACACACACAGTCCAGCATAACAGAACTGGTGGTACAGTAGCAGTGCAGGACCTCAAGAGATCAGCAGCTGCAGTCCAAGTAAGCCACCTCCTGAGGGGGTAGGTAACATAAAAACAGAAACTGATGGCAGATAAGGATCACCTGGCCTACCAAGTCTGTCCATTTTATCCTACCTTTTGTTGATATCACAGACCTCATTTGGTCCAGAGTTCCTCCTCACTTCTTGTTCATAAGGGTCCTTTCTGTTTAGCCCATGCTTTTCTGAATTCTCCTACAATCTTTGCTTCCACCACCCTCGAAGGGAGGCTGTTTCACTTGTTCACTACCCTCTCCATGAAAAATTACTTCCTCACATTACTCCTGAGCCTTCCCCATTCCAACTTCATAGTACGACCTCTAGTTCTTGAACTATGTTTCCACTGGAACAGGCTACACCCTGCACCTTGTTAATGCCCTTGAGGTATTTGAAAGTTTCTATCATGCCCCTCTCCATTCTCTTCTTTCCAGCAGCGCATACATCCTGAGATCCCTCAGCCTCTCCTCACATAACATCTGATATAGCCCTTGCAGGTAGAAGTCTAGGTTTGCTGGCAAAGGCACCTAGCTTCGCCTGAGCTCTTTTCTTCTAGGTTTGCTAGTAAGGACAGAGCAAGGAACAGCATTATCAAAGCAAGGAAAAGGATTAAGGCTTATTTTGGCTAGGCAGATTTACTGTGTGTTACTATTTTCTTTTGTGGTCACAGGTCTTGTTACTGTCTTTGCTTACATTTTACTGGTTTATTGTTCTCTGATTCAAATTGCTGTTGCAGGATATACTTTCTGCTGCATTATTGTAGGATGTGCCTACAGGTTTGTTACTGTTTTGTGCTTACAGATTACTGCTGTGATCTTTTCTGATTCAAATTGTTATTTGCAAGGTATATCTTTTGTTACTGCTTTATTTTTCTCTGTAGAAAAGTGTTTTTTTGCAGGGCATACCTCCTGTGAAATTGTTACAGATGGTTCTTACAGGTTTTGTGACTTTTTTATCTATCATTAGGCTAAGCAAAATTATTGTTTGCTACTATTTTATTTTATTTTTTGCTGAAAGGTTTTTGGTTTGGTTACAAATGTGTTGCAGTCTCCTTCTCACATTGAAGAAACTAATTGCTTTTCTCCCACAGCTCTTCCAGGGGATTAGTAGTGTTACTTGGGGTGTGGGGGGAAGAGCTGACAAAGTCTTAGTAACTTACAACAGAGGGAAGAGTTAAAAGGTCAGGTTAGTTGATGTTTTTGAGGTGAAAGACTAGGTTTGCTGGCAAAGGCACCTACCATCACCTGAGCTCTTTTCTTCTAGGTTTGCTTGCAAGGACAGAGCAAGGAACAGCATTATCAGGGCAAGGAAAAAGATTAATGGTTCAATTTGGCCCCTAGAACTAAATCATCCCATTCCAAGGCTAAAATATGGGACTTCAGAGGAGCTGACTTTGATAAGATGGCCAACAGACTTAAGCTAGCCCTGGCAAAAAGAAATACAGGTGAAAGGGTACAGGCAAAGTGGGCAAGAATTAAGGATGCAATACTTGAAGCAACATCCCATTGTGTTAGACAGAAAAGGAAGTGCAAAAGAAGAAGGAAGCCCCTTTGGTTCTCAAAAACAGTAGCAGAAAAAGTGAGAGCCAAAAGGCTGGCCTTCGGGAAATCTAAGGGAATGCAGCAGGATGAAGATAGGGAGGCATACCAAATTTCCCTAAGGGAAGCAGGGAAGGCAGTAAGGCAGGCAAAGGCCCAAACCAAGGAAACACTAACACAAACAGTAAACGATTTATCCCATGAGGCATCATGTCTTTGTTCTGTGGGGGGGTTCCACCCCCCACACACACCCATTATGGGGGGCTGAGCCCTCAGAATTGCCCACTAAAGATTCTCAACTCCAGGGGGTCCAACTCAGGGAGCGCACAGGTCCGGGTTTCGCCATAATGCTGTACGCTATTAAGCGTGCAACATTATGACCCGGTACGCTTCTGCTCAGTATTTACTGAAGAGAACGTAGGGCAGGGCCCAAAGCTCAGCACCATGGACACAGGGGGGGGGAAGGAGGTGTGCACTAGTCCCTTCACAAAAGAAAGGGTCCTACAAGAGCTCGCTAAGCACAGGGTGGACAAGGCAATGGGACCTGATGGCATACATCCCAGGGTGCTAAAGAAGCTAAGGGTGGAACTAGCAGAGCCATTATCAGAACTGTTTAGTGAGTCTCTGAACACAGGAGAGGTCCCAGGAGATTGGAGTAGGGCTCATGTGATCCTGCTCCACAAGACTGGTAGCAGGGAGGAGGCAGGGAACTACAGACAAGTCAGTCTTAGCTCAGTAGTGGGCAAGATTATGGAGGCACTCCTTAAGGAAAGGATAGTGCAACATCTGTAATCCATAGGAGCACAGGATCCAAGGCAGCATGGGTTTACAAAAGGAAGGTCCTGTGAAACTAATCTCATAGATTTCTTTGACTGGGTAACCAGAGTGGTGGACAAAGGGGGAGCAGTTGATGTCACCTACCTTGACTTCAGCAAAGCTTCCGATACTGTTCCACATAGAAGATTGATTAATAAGCTGGGTAGGCTCAGGGTGGGTCAGAAGTTGGTCAACTGGGTGGCAAACTGGATGACGGGCAGAGAACAGAGAGTGGTGGTAAACAGTTTACAGTCAGAAGGGATGCAAGTCACAAGTGGGGTACCTCAGGGATCAGTCCTCGGCCAGTCCTATTCAATATCTTCATCAGTGACATTACAGATGGACTGGAGGGTAAGGTGTGTCTGTTTGCAGATGACACCAAGATCTGCAACACAGTAGATGATCCAGATGGAGTGAGCAGAATGAGAAGAGATCTGGATAAACTAGCAAAATGGTCAGAAGAGTGGCAACTGGGATTTAATGCAAAGAAGTGCAAGATCATGCACATAGGGAAGAGAAACCCTGAACCCACCTATATCCTGGGATGGGAGTTGCTGGCAATCATAAGGGAAGAAAGAGACTTGGACATCATCATCGCAGATGACCTGAAATCATCCAAGCAGACCACTAAAGCAGTAGGTAAGGCTAGAAGGACGTTGGGGTGTATTAGGGGTATTGCAAGTGGTAAGAGGGAGGTAATAATCCCTCTCCACAAGACACTGGTTAGGCCCCATCTGGAGTACTGCATGCAGTACTGGAGGCTGCACCTGCACAGGGACATTAACAAAATGGAGGCAGTCCAGAGAAGGGCAACCAAAATGGTGCAGGGACTGCATCAGAAAACATATGAGGACAGATTATTGGAGATCAATATGTATCCCCTAGAGCAAAAGAGGGGGAGAGAGGTGATATGATTGAAACATTCAGACATCTGAAGGGCATTAACAAGGTGAAAGAGTCTAACTTTTCAATAGAAGAAAAATAGTAGGACAAGAGAACACAACATGAGATTAGAGAGAGGCTGATTAAGGGGTAATGTGAGGAAGTTCTTTTTCACAGAAAGGGTGGTGGATGCATAGAATGGCCTACCTCAGGAAGTGGTGGATATGAATACAGTGCAGGGCTTCAAACAGGCATGGGGTAAGCATAAGGGAGCAATACAGATGAGTATGAATAAGATATGCCATTGACAGAGTAAAGGCCTATGGCACATTCATAAGGTAGACAAAAATGGGCAGACTGGATGGGCCTTGCGGTCCTTATCTGCCGTCAATGTCTATGTTTCTGTGTTTCTATGTTACCATCTATGTAGCTGTCTTCTGAACTGCCTCCACTCTGTGTATGTCCTTCCTAAGATATGGTCTCCAGAACTGTAAACAGTATTCCACATGTGGCCTCACCAATTGTTATCAAAGTGGCATCACTACCTCTCTCTTTCTACAAGTGATATCCCTCCCTATGCAACCAAGCATACTGCTGACTTTCACTACTGCCATCTCACACTGCCTGGACCTCTTTAAATCATCAGTTATGATCACCCCAGGTCCCTTTCCTGATTTGTGGTTGCCAGACCTGTCCTCACATCATGTATTCCACACCTGGATTTCTGTGCCCCAGATGCAGGATTTTACATTTCCTGGCATTGAAAACCAGCTGCCACACCCTTGACCACTCCTCGAGCCTGCCTAGGTGCCTTTTCATTCTTTCCACCCCTCAGGAATGTCCACTGCATTGTAGAGTTTAATGTCATCTGCAAAGAGGCACACTTTCCCCTTCAGCCCCTCTGCAATGTCTCCTATGAAGATTTTAAAGACAACCGGTCACAGCACTGAACCTGGTGGAACCCTGCTTGATACTTATCTTTCCTTGGATCGGTTCCCATTTACCACTGCTGCCTGCATCCTTCCATTTAGCCAGTTTCTGATCCAGTTTACTACCCTGGATCCCACTCCCAGTCTGTCAAGCTTGATTAGGAGCCTCCTGTGTGGGACGGTGTTAAAGACCTTGCTAAAGTAAAGGTAGGCCACATGCACCACCCCTCCCTGTTCCAGCTCCATTGTCACACAGTCAAAGAAATCTATCAGATTCATTTTATAAGACTGACTTGCTGTGAAGCCATGCTGCCTTGGATCCTGTGCCTCGCTTTCCTCAAGATACGTCACAATTCTTTCTCTTGGCAATGACTCCATCAACTTTCCTACCACTGAAGTTAGACTGACCGATCTATAGTTGCCTGTCTCCTCCCTACTCCCACTTTTGTGGATAGGGACTACAATCACCCTTTTCCATCCTTCAGGAACCTCCCCTGTTTCCAATGATTTGTTAAACAGTGTAGCCAGTGGTTCTGCCAGCTCCATTCCAAGTTCTTTCAGTATTATGGGATGTATCCCAACCGGCCCCATAGCCTAGTCTGTCTTCAGCCTTGATAGTTCTTGGAGAATCCTCTCCTCTCCTCTGCGAATGGATTATTGTCCACTCCTCTTTCTGTGTTGCCCCTAGTACCTAACTGTGGACCCTCCCCCTCCCTCTTCTTTGTGAAAACTGAACAGAAATATGTATTCAGGATGTCTGCCTTTTCTGTGTCTCCTTCAGCGCAATGTCCCTCACTTCGTCTCAGCCTTACTATCCCCACCCCTTGGATATTTTCCTCTCAATAATGTATCTATAAAAAGTATTTTTTTATATATTTTATTTCTTTATTAAGAAACAAAATCACTCAGAAGTACAATTAGATTATCTACATCAAAAAATACATGATTTAAAACATATACTCAGTATTCTTTGAGTTCATGCAACTATATACATTTCATTGTCTCAAAATTTAAGCATTTCATAAGTACCACTACTCTGGGGTTTATTTCTTGTTCACCCTAGTGTGGGACATCTTCTTTCACTCAATAATAGGTATACCATAGTATTACTTCCCTACTATACCAGTTTCTTTCTGTTGATTTCTTGTTTGAGGTGTAGGTATTGCTCTAATTCCTGACTTCTGTTTAATCTTTCCTTATGGAATTCTTTCCCTGTTCATAGTACCTATACAGGTCAGAGTTTCTGTCCCTTTTTCTTTTTACTATCCTTTTGCATCTTCTCCCTAGGTCAAGCAATGAAGTCATCATATTGTTCCAACTGGTGTAAGACCCATTTTGCCATCTCAATTCAAAAGATTCTGTTCTATCTAATAATCCTGCAGTTTGCCTTTCCAAGGAGTAAATCTCTCTAGTAGTTGTTACCCAGGAATCTCGAGTGGGACTGTTTTTGATCATCCACAACCTTGCTATCATTTTGAGAGCAGCTAAAAGCAGCATACTGATTTGTCTGTAAGTGTGCGCTCGATCTTAATCCCACCTGGGGATGTAACAGTCAATGTAAATGTTGGAGTGAGTAGATCCGCACTGTCAGATGTGGTGTTTATATCATTTAGGACCATCCACCAACATGAACTTATTTTTGAACAGGACCATAAAATGTGTTTGTGTCCCACCTGCTTTGCCCCACATCCTGGCCAACACTCCCCTAGGGGTCACCTGAGAATTTTGAGACCACCATAGATGTTCGAAAGTACCTGGTTCAAAGTTTCCATGGATATTCCTTCCAGTATGGTGAAGAGGAGGCCCCGCATGATGGCAGAGCCACTCCCAACCATCTATCCTTTGCTATATTCAGCTGCAGTAATATAGACCAATGCACTCTAATTGTTTCTGTGGAGTCCCTTGGACATTCTCTATAAGTGCTTCATAAAGTTTGCTAATAAGGTGTTCTGGTGATGCCCCATTAATGTAGGAATAAATTAATCCTACCAGCACCGAAGACCTCGCTGCTATGTCAATCAGCTCATTCTCATGAACTAGCAAATATGATTTTAATTGTAAATAACTATGAAACTCCCTTTGGAGGAGTTTATATTTGGCTTGTAATGTAACAAATGATAACATACCTGTAGGTCCCACCACCTGATACACATATGTCAAGTTTTGTTGTTGCCAATGGCTCAGCCTCCCATCCATGCGAATGGGTGTAAAGGCTCTGTCATATGCAAAGGCCCATAGATACAACCTCTCAGTCCATGTTAGATTTTGCTTTAGCATCCAAAGCCAGCTGCGGAGTGGTTCCCTAGTATATTGGAAGAATGGATTTACTAGAGTACATTGTGGGGGGTCCCCAAATACATAACCTGTATAATCAAACAAATCATTTATTGTTAATTCTATCAGCTTCCAGTATGCATTATACTGTAGGTTTAACCAACATAGGAGGGTACAAAGTTGTGTCGCCCTTGAATAGTCTTTAAAACTCAGTAAGTTTAGACCGCCATTGTCTTGGGACAATTGGAGTATGGTATATCGAATTCTAGGTGCTCAGCCATTCCAGTTGAACCTAAAGGATCATTTATCAAAAGCTCTAGGGCAATGTTTGTAAAAAAATAGGATTCTTGGGAGTACATTCTGTTTTACAGCTTCAGTCCTATTAATAAAACTTAGAGAAGTCTGTGACCACCTGAACATCTCTTTGGTTAACTGTTGCATTAATGGTTCAAAATTAAAGTTATCTGTGGCTATTAAGTTAGTGGTTATTTTAACACCCAAATACCTCATTGTTATTTTATTCCACTTAAGGGGGTAGGACTGTTTTAATCTCTGTGGGGGTCTAAAATTATAAAAGAGGATTTCCATTTTCTGATAATTTATCTTATAACCTGCTAAGTCACCAAATAGATGTAATTGCTCCCACAGCTCAGGGATAGACCTCTCTGGGCTAATAAGAGTAAGGAGTATATCATCTGCAAATAAAGACAATTTAATTGTGCATCCTTCTACAGCTATCCCTTCTATGCTGGGATGTCTCCTTATGGATTCTGCTAAGGGCTCTAAATACAGAACAAATAGCAAAGGGGATGGGGGTATCCCTACTTCATTCCCCTTGCCAATCCAAATGTGTCTGAAAAAGCGCCATCTAGCTTCACATACACCCTAGGAGAAGAATAGATATTCTGCAGTTAACATACTAACATACTATTTGCCATCAGATTAGGCCTTGTGGTCGATCGAGTCTGCTCAAACCTCAGATCCCTAGTTGGGTGCCGAGACCCTCCCCTCCCTTGTGTTCCAGAAACCCCTATCATCTCCTCACCCCCGGACAGGCCATCATCTGATACATCCACTTTCTGTGTCTGTCCCACCTCTCTTGAAGCCCTCCACTGTGGATCTCTAGATCAGCTCGCTAGGCAGTGCATTCCAAGGGTCCACCACCCTCTCAGTGAAAAACCTCCTCCTCTTTTCCCCCCTCACCCTTCCTCCTTCCAACTTCAAACCATGCCCTATGGTAATACCTCCCTGCTTTAGTCTAAAGATCCCCTCCATGTTTACCCTATTTATTCCCTTGAGATACTTGAAGACCTCAATCATGTCCCCCCTGTCTCTCCTCTCCTCTCCTCCAATGAAAACAGGCAGAGCTCCTCAAATCTGTCCTCATAAGTCAAATCCCCTAGCCCTCGTGTCATCTTTGTTGCCCTCCTCTGTACCCTTTCCAGGAGCTGTATGTCCCTCTTCAAGTGTGGTCTCCAGTACTGCACACAGTACTCAAGGTGTGATCTAACCAGTCCATTGTACAGCGGCAAAATCACTTCTTTGCTCCTAGAGTGATCCCCCTTCAGTGCACATCCCAACATCCTGTTTGCCTGCCTGCAGCTCTCCTGCACTGCTCAGAGTTATTCATACATGAGCCACCATGACCCCTAGGTCTTTTTCCCCTATTGAGGCCTCCAGTGCCTCCCCTCCCAGGGTGTACCTGTGTTTAGGGTTTCCCGACCAAGATGCAACACCTTGCACTTGGTGATACTGAAATTTAATTTCCATGTGTGAGCCCAGCTTTCCAGGGTGTCCAGGTCCCCTTGCAGGGCCAACCTACCCTCTTCTCCCTCAACTACTGCTCCCATCTTGGAGTCATCAGCAAAGAGACTCATTTCACACCCTATACCCTCCCTGATGTCAGATATGTATGCATTAAACAGGATCAGACCCAGGACCGAGCCCTGAGGTACCCCACTACCAACCTCTCTAGGGTTTGAGAGCTCCCCACAGACCACTACTCTCTGGGTGCATCCAGCTACCCAGTTTTCAATCCATCTGACCATCAAAGGGCCTACTCCTAACCCCATCAGTTTCTCAACCAGACCATTGTGGGGGACAGAGTCAAATGCCTTGCTGAAGTCCAAGAATAATACATCCACAGGCTTTCCCCTGTCCAGTTCTGATGTTTACCCATTCGTAGAACTCCACAAGATTGACTGACATGCATCTACCTGGCACAAACCCATGTTGCCGACTATCCAGACCTCCCACCTCCTCCAAGTACACCCCCAATTGTTCCTTTAGTATACTCTCCATTAATTTTCCCACCACTGAGGTCAAACTGATGGGTCTATAGTTACCTGGTACTTCCCTCAACCCCCCTTTATGGATTGGCACCACATGTGCCTCTCGCCAATCCCTAGGTACCCTCCCTGTCTCAAGTGACCTGTTGAAGAGCTCCGCCAGGGGTGCAGCCAGTATGTCCACCAATTCTCATAGTACTCCTGGTTGAATGCCATCCGGCCCAGGAGATTTGTCTTTCTTTAGGGCCTTGAGGGCTAACCACACCCTTTTGGCGGAGATAGCATCATCTGTCCCCTCCACCTTACTGGCCTTTTTATCCTTGTCCAGATGTGACACCCCTGGGGTACCTCTCCCTTCCTCTTGCTCCATTTCTGTTGCTCCCCTGATCCCACTCACTGCCACTTCTATCCCCATCGTGCCTTGCTTTGTAGATATCCCATCCCCCTCCCTAGTGAACACAGGCAAAGTACTCGTTAAATACCTCTGCCTGGTCCCTCGCCTCTTCCACCCCACCTCCTTCTGATCTCAATCGCTGAAAGATGGCTCCTTAGATTTTCTCTCCTCTCCCAATGTACCGGAAGAACTCCTTTTCTCCTCCATAATCCTGTGCCAGCTGCTCTTACTGGACTTTGCTCCCCTCACCATCCGGGGTGGCTTTTCTAGATGCAAGATGGTACACTTCTTATCCCTATCCCCTCTTGTTGTTTTATATTTTTGTAGGCGCCTTCTTTTCTCTGGCCGCTACCTGTACCTCACTGGACCACCAGCATGGTTTGTGTGACCTTGCTCCCTTATGTTTCAACTTAGCGCAGATCCTGACTGCCTCATGAAGTCCCCGGTTTATGACCTCCCATCAGCCTTCCACACTTGTCATTGATGTAATTCCCTTCAAGTGATCCTTGAGAATATTTCCCATGCCCACAAAGTCTGCCCCCCTGAAGTCCACTGCCAGTGTCCTAGATCCCCCCCCCTCCCCCCATGCTTATTTGAAACCAGACAGTATTGTGGTCCTCCCAGTCGAGGGTCCTCTACAACCATGTCCCTTACCAGATCCCCATCTGCCAGAACCACGTCCAGGACATGCCCTCCCTTGTGGGTTCCATCACATGCTGTGTTAAGAACACATCCTGAAGCTGTCCAGCAGCTCTGCTCCTTGGCCACCTTAGAGGACATGGTTCCCAGTTAGTACCTGCATATTAAGATCCCCATCAACACCACTCCTTCCTTTTTGGTTTTGGTCACACTGGGCAATGATGTTGTCCACAAATCATCCTCTAGAACATCACTCATCCGGGGGCCATATACTACACCCAGCTTGACCTTATCTCCTGCTGGGCATCGTGAGCCACATAAGGCCTCCGCATTTCCCTCTGCCTCTTCTACCCTGGCAATTTCTATGTCATCTCTAATGAACATAGCCACTCCACCCCTCTGCCCTCCTTTCTATCCTTCCTAAGCATAGTGTACCCATACGTTTGGGGTCCCAGTCATGAGTTTTTTTGTTGGCCACCGTCTCCATGACCGCCGCCACATCCACCCCCGAACAGCATGGCCTGGAACTTGCAACTTGTTTCCCAAGCTCCTGGCATTTACTAACACCAACCCCCCCTTATCCTGATTCCTTTGTCGAACCCACTCAGGTTCTTTTATACTTCCATTCTTCCTCTGCTCCTCCTGAAAACCTCCACCCCAGTCTGTTTCCCTCCCCTTGGGTTTGAAGGTTACTCCCTCATCTGGAGGAGAGGGCTTCTGGTCAGCCCCTCCTTATCCCTTCCCCCCCACAAGTTTAAACCCCACCTTTCTTGAATGTAGTCAGCCATCCCCTGTTAAGGACTTCCTTCCCTAATGGGGCAAAGATGAAGCATGTCCTTGGCAGTCAGTCCCTTATCCTCCCAAACTCCTTTCCAGTTCTTCAACACCCCAACCCACTCTCTTCACCCCACTTCCGAGCCAGTCATTAACCTCTGTGATCTTAATTTTTTCCACTGAGGCCTTTGGTAACAGCAATATCTCTGAGGAAATGTTGCATCCATTATCCCGACAGACTCTGGCAAGTTCTTGGAATCTTGCTTGGATTTTCAACGCTTCTTTCCCTCTAGATCGTTAGTTCCCAAATACCAGGAATCCAGTTTCCCTCCACAATCCCTAACCAGTTCATTCACCATGAACTTTGCTCTGTCACTGTCAGCCCAGAGATACTCACTACCTTCACCTGGCTGTGCATCCACCCCTGTCCCTCCCACTGGATGCCGCTAATCATCGAGTCTCCCAATAACAGAACTTTAACACCGCCATCAGCCTTATGGTTGCCTCCACTAGCCCCTCTCAGCCCCCATCCCCTTTATTCGTGATCTCAATTCCATGGAGTCTTCCTGCCTTATTAGAGACCCCTTGTCCCCTCCTTTCTGTCTCCCTTGTTATTTTGACCACTTAACTCAGATCCCTCTGTATATGGTCCCTCAACCCTCTCTTATCCGAACCATTTATCCTGCCCTGATGGTTTCCCCTTCCCCACACGCCATCCTCCCCTTGTAAAGTACCCCCCTGCCCAGAGGCTCTCTGGGTCCTCTTTAGCTAGGGCCCCATCCTTGGTACTGACCCCCCTGCTGAAGGGGGGCTCCTCTCCCACCTCCTTGTCTCCCAGTTTCTCTCCAGTCATGCTACCCTCCCTCATGTCTGCAATATGTTGCATCTCCCCCATCTGCTTAACATTTATGTTTCCCCTTCTCCCTCTGGGACTATTTCTATCCTTTCCATTGCTGGTCTGTGATGCCCTATGAGTATCCGACTCCCTCCCCCAGGCCTCTGTATCAGTTTCCTCATTTCCACCAACCCCTTCCTCCCCCTCTAGGTTGCTTAGTAGCTCAAATTTATTGTGACACTCTATGTCAGCCTCCATCAAGTAACCCGAGTTTCCCCTGTCTGCACCTCTAAACTGCCCCTCTTCTTCCCCTCTTGCTCTGTTCTCCTTAGGAGCTCCGTTCCCACAGTCTGCTGTTTTAGGCTTCCCCACAACAGCCCCTCCATTCTCAATGTCTTCTCTACTAGGCTTCCCCACAACAGCCCCTCCTGACTCTTTTCCCTCCACTCTCTTTGTATTTGGAATGTTCACCCTGTACACTTTCCCCTTAGCGTCAACATCCCTATCTAAGGGTCCTCTGTCCCTAATATCCCCCCTCCTGCTTGCCATAACATAATGTCCTGTAATTTCAGAGTGTTGCCCCAGCCTCCCCTCAGACCCACCCTTCTGCTGCCCATATCCACACCCCTTATCCTTGGACACCCCCAGCTCCCCCAGCTTACCCTAACCAATATACCTCACTCCTGATACAAGATAGTTGTCTACAGGTGGGCAGCCTCCTCTCCAGGCCCAATTGAGAATTTGCCATCCCACAGCCTGTGCAGCCTACAACCCTTCGAAGATGCCTGCCATGGTGGAATATGGCCACCCTGTTTGTCCCCCTCTGTTGATAATGGCACACCCCCTTTTCTCAGTCCCTTCCCCCTGGAATACAGTTTCTCTCTATACTGACTGCAGTTATTTGCAAACCCAATTTCAACCCCACCAATAAAGTTCCCAAGTCTCACAAGCACATACAGTCCAGTGTGTGTCCAGTCCCACTAACAGTGTGTGTATGCAGACATCAGGTACCGTATGATGTCATAGGCCCACCAGTTCCTGTTGCTTTGAATTTCAGTCCCAAACAGAAATACACAGCCCTTCAATCCCAACCCCCAGTGGCTTTTCAGTATTTAAGAAAGCCTACAAAACAGGGTGGCAGGGAGGGTTCTTACCAAGACCAGGCAAACATCACATTTAAATTACACTCTAATTATCACTGCCAAACAAGTGTTCCCAAGCCTCAAAAGTTACAATATCACAGCCCAAGTAACAGTTCTAACTCAAAGTAGTAATTTTTAACACATAGAACTAATTTCACGCACAAAACTATTCAAATATTTCAGTTAAAACAGAATATAACCCCAGACCTCTGTCCTTACCAGCCTCCTGCTTATGTTCCCAAGTGAACAATGAAAGACACGGTGATTTCTGTTAATTTCCCCTTCCCCTAACATCAGGCAAACATCACATTTAAATTACACTCTAATTATCACTGCCAAACAAGTGTTACCAAGCCTCAAAAGTTACAATATCACAGCCCAAGTAACAGTTCTAACTCAAAGTAGTAATTTTTAACACATAGAACTAATTTCATGCACAAAACTATTCAAATATTTCAGTTAAAACAGAATATAACCCCAGACCTCTATCCTTACCAGCCTCCTGCTTATGTTCCCAAGTGAACAATGAAAGACACAGTGATTTCTGCTAATTTCCCTCCCCCTAACACCAGGCAAACATCACATTTAAATTACACTCTAATTATCACTGCCAAACAAGTGTTCCCAAGCCTCAAAAGTTACAATATCACAGCCCAAGTAACAGTTCTAACTCAAAGTAGTAATTTTTAACACATAGAACTAATTTCATGCATAAAACTATTCAAATATTTCAGTTAAAACAGAATATAACCCCAGACCTCTGTCCTTACCAGCCTCCTGCTTATGTTCCCAAGTGAACAATGAAAGACAAGGTGATTTCAAGCACTTCCTCCCCTAACACCAGGCAAACATCACATTTAAATTACATTCTAATTATCAATCACAAACAAGTGTTCCCAAGCCCCAAAAGTTACAATATCACAGCCCAAGTAACAGTTCTAACTCAAAGTAGTAATTTTTAACACATAGAACTAATTTCACGTACAAAACTATTCAAATATTTCAGTTAAAACAGAATATAACCCCAGACCTCTGTCCTTACCAGCCTCCTGCTTATGTTCCCAAGTGAAGTTGTTTAATAAATTCTTTGGGAAACCCAAATTTCAGGAGAGCTGCCCAAAGAAAAGACCAAGCGACCCTGTCGATCGCCTTCTCCATGTTCAGCCCAAAAATGACCAATGGAATCTGTCAGGTTACAGCATAGTCTAGCAGTAGATATGTACAGTGTACTGCATTATGTGCTTGTCTACCTTTAAAAAATCCAACTTGATCCTGGTCAACCAGGCAAGGTAGATAATTTTCTATCCTCTGGGCTGTAACTGACATATATAATTTGTAATCATAATTTAACATAGAAATGGGCCATAAAGATGATGGCTATCTTATGTTCTTCTGAGATTTAGGGACTGCAGCTATAGGGGCATATTGTCAGGAAGGTGGAGGGGGATACTCATCCTAAGCTGCATGAAATGCCATTAGGATGACAGAGATAAGCAGGTCTTTAAATAATTTATAATACACCACTGGGTATCTGTCTGGTCTGGGGGCTTTATGGGTTTTAGCTTTTCTAAAAATCTTTTCTATTTTTGATCTGGTGATTGGGAGCTGAAGGTTGTGGACCCAATGCTCTGTAAGTTTAGGTAAAGAGAGTTTTCCTAGGTACCTATTTATCTGTTCAGGTGTTGGCTTATGAGCCTGTGTATATATTTTTTTATAGTATTTGGCCAATGCATTTCTAATTTTTTGGGGCTGGGTAAGCTAGTTCTTGGATTATTGGTCTTACATACATACTAGTAACACATGACTTAGTTTTGTATTTCCTTAATTTTCTGGTTAGTCTTCTTGCCCTCCAGGCCCACCTTCATAGTAATAGTGTTTTAAAGTATCTATAAAAAGTCTTATTCCCTCTTTTTACAGCTTTTACTATTGCCTCCTCAATTTGTGCCTTTGCTCTTATTACCTTCCATACCTCTCTCTCTTCATTTCCAGATACAGACTCCTATCCTCCTCACACTGAGTACTCTTGTACATCCTAAAGGCTTCCCTTTTTTCCCCTTACTTTTTTTGGCTACTTCCCTTGAGAACCACACTGGACTTTTCCTTCTCTTTTCCTTACTCACTTGCCTACCGTGCACAAGTTTGTTGCTTCTGCTATGGCCCCTTTGAGATATGCCCACTGCTCCTCTACTCCCCCTCCTGCATCTAATTCTCTGATTTCTTCCCTGACACATTCCCTCATCTTCACAAAGTCTGCCCTCCTGAAATCTAAAACCCTTGACTTCATATGGTTTCCTTCCTCTACTGATGGGGTTTTTTGTTAAGGCTTTTGAAGTTTTAAATACATAATCTACATTGCCAAATTGTTGGTAAAATTCATATGTAGCACAATTTGTGTTTCTTTGCTAACAATTTACCAGCAAAGTAAAACTTCACATCATTCCTAACAGCAAGTCTTCCCCCTATATGACTGTCAGAAATTATTTCCAGGCTCTCCAGACTACAGGTATGCAGAATCAGTTCTGACTGGAACATCATACCACCCTGAACTTGGGAGACTTGGCAGGAACTCAGTCTTAACTGAACCTTTCCTGTTCAACTCAGAAACTGTTTCTATTAATGCCCCACCCCCACCTGCCTTGTTCTTTTGGGGAAAAAAGACAGTAATAAGCAATAAAAGCTTATACTGTATATCTCTTCATCTATGAACTATTGCTTATTAATGTCTACAGAAATATATGTGTACAGTGTGTACAGTCACACTACAGAACTCAGTACCCTGCTCAACTAGTGATGTACTGATATGGTGCAAGAGAAAGGGAGTGACTGAGCTAGCCTGGAAAAGAGTAAAGGACTAGACAGCATGCTGCCTATCAGGAGGTGGGAGGCAAAGATTCCTCAGGGGCTCTTGCCCCAAAAGGTAGATGTGGGCAGGATGGCCAGAATGAGAGGGGGTCTAAAAATATGTCTGGAGGGAGCAAAGGTTGGCAGGCCAACTGTACATCTTAGTTTGGGACACTGACCAATAAAAGCAGACTGGGGAAGGAGTGTGCCCAGTAAAGGTAGTTTGGTTTATTGGTTAAAACAGAGCTATGAACCCAGAGACCCAGATTTGAATTCCACCACAATACTAACTGTGTGACCCTAAGCAACTCACTGAACTGCCCTTTGCTTAATCTCTCTGTAATCTATCCACCACTTGAAAACTGTACAACTAATGGCAGTAGCACAGTTCTCTCTTGTCCTTCTTCGGGATTATAAAGCAGTCTGGGACTGAGTTTGTACGAAATGCATTGTATGAAACTAAATTGTATTCTACACAACAGTAACTAACTTCTAATATTCTATTTGTTGCTTTGTAAACCACTTTGGTATATGTGTTTGAAATGTATTGTAGAACTGATACTTTCCTTTTCCTTCGGGTGAAGTTGGGGACAGAGAAAAGTATTAACCTTGTCAGGAGGAGGAGTGGGGGGGGGGAGACTGACAGGAAGTCAGATATGCTATGAGAGAGTGGGGGAAACATTTGAGATGGGACTTTTGACCCATGAAGGGAAAGATTAGGTTACAGTGTGTGTGTGTGTGTGTGTGTGTGTGTGTGTGTGTGTGTGTGTGTGTGTGTGTGTGTGTGTGTGTGTGTGTGTGTGTGTGTGTGTGTGTGTGTGTGTGTGTGTGTGTGTGTGTGTGTGTGTGTTTTTAAAAGTATGCAGTGTCAGTGGTTTATCAGGTAGCACACTCACCTCTAAGGCTGGGAGATGAGAAGGTCGTGGGTTCTATCCCCACACCAGGCACTTGGATTAATATCCCAATACTGATATTATAGTGCAGCATGAGAGGGGTACTGCACTCCTGAGGTGCCATCTTTCAGATGAGATGTTAAACCAAGGTCCCATCTGCCTGTTCTTGTGGTAGCTCAGGTAGATGTTAAAGATCCCATGGCACTTCTCGAAAAGAGTAGGGGAATTTTTATTGAAAGATGGACATCATTACAAGACAAATTACAATGAATATATATGGAAAAGACATCAAATCAAAACTACAAGACAAAAAAATAACATTCCCATAATCACTCTAATATTGCTTCACCTATTATTATACTCAAAACAGACCCACCACCAACAAAAAGAGAACAAAAAAGTAATAGTCTCTAAACTTACATGTAATCATGCAGCCACTTTCCACAATTAACCTATAAATGATTGACCTTTTCATGTGAATAATGCCCCATTTCTAGTTTTAGAATATTTTGATTTAAGAATTTTTTAACCTTATACAAAATGTTCATATTAGTCAAAACCCTCTGCTGCAGTACCCACATACAACGGGCTTGAAACAGAAAATATTTTAAAACAGCAAAAATAACATAAATGGTATCTGGATGGTAGTTGCCCCAAGAACCTGGTGCAGGCCCATACATGACCTCTGCATAAGTAAGTTGGGCAAAATGGTGTTCAACCTATTCGCCAACTAGGTATGTCCACCAGAGAGCCACATATGGACATTCTATAAAAAGATGAGAGTGGGTCTCAATAATTTGTGTTCAGCTGTCCCTAGGACAGTAACTTTCTGATGACTGTCTGTGTTTATTATTACTTTTCATAATCAATCTACCATAGTTCCCTAACCATACCATATCCCACACAAAGGGAGGAAGTCTGGGATTAACTAACTGATGAAGTACTAATGATTTTTGAGGGACAGGACATTGTGGAAAAGTAACCTCTATCTGACCACTTATGGAGACTATGTGCTTGTATATAGTTTTCCGATCCCAGGTCTGATACTGAAGAGGAGTTAATTCCCATTTTATCAAGTTCTTGAGGCAATCCAATCCATAAGCTGGAAGCTTACCTCCTATTTTCAGTTGTCTGGAATGGGCGTGTGTCCAGGATTGAATATGAGGCTGTAGCCATAACAAGGGGTTTCCAGACCTTATCCCCAGGATGTAGTGCATAACCTAAGTTATAACTTCCAAATAAACTAAAGAAAAAGGCAATCAGATGGACCATTTGTACCTCTCCCACAGGAAGTGATTTATATGTAATCTTTCTTTTAATCGGATTAAACCTAGCGCCCCAGAAGGCTTGTAAAAACACATTATATACCAGGCAGTTCAGTATTTTATGTAATGATTGGGCCTTACCACAGGTTTCTCCTGTGGATGCCCAGAGCCTTACACAACTGATAATGGCAGCTGAGGCAGAAAGTGCCATTAATGGTTTAAAATCTGGTACAGCACCTGGTATGGATGGCTTTAGAGCTGGGATTTATAAATTATTTCAACATGAATTAGCCCCAGTGTTGTCTACTTTACATGGTAACTAATTTCAAAGGAGGAGGCTTTATCTGACTGATATACAATAGTATAGGAATCAAAAGTGTCTTAATTATGGCCACCTTCTTTTTTTTGGAACGTTGTTCACCTCTCCAACCCATCACTAATCTATCTGCTCAGGCCAGTCCAGTGGTCCAGTTCAAAACAGCTAGATCCCCAGGTCCAAAATCTAATCCCAGGGTATTCACGGGATCTGTTGTGATAGAAATCCCAGAAAAAAGCCCAGAATCAGGAATAGGGGTATTACCTAAAACCACCCCCCTACTCTTAGTGATTTTAATAGCAGCTCCAGAAATGTTAGATAAATTCTGAAGTACATTGATCAGTGAGACTTCACTTTCATCTGGTGCTAAAGTCAGCACTGAATCATTTGCGTAGGTTAAGACCTTAATCTGTGGGCCATCTGGTACAGATGTAAGGCCCGAATAGGTGCAATTTTAACTGCTGTTGAATCAAAATGTCAATTCTGAAGGCATACAATAAAGGACTCAAAGGGCAGCCCTGCCTGACCCCCCTTAACAAACCAGTATGGGAGTACCCATCCATCCATTAACACAGGGGAGCAAGACAGTCCCTCAGTACATACCCTGGATCCAAAAAACAAATGTGTTAGGTATCCTGAAATGTCTTAAAACTGAAAAAATGTAATCATGTGCCAGCCTATCAAAAGCCTTCTCCTGGTCCAACCCAAGCATATACCCTTATAAATTTTGTTCTCCCCTATAAAAAAGTTCCTTCAGTACAATAAGGTTATCTTGTTGTAACGTTCCTGCCACAGCACAAGCTTGGACATTTGAAATCAAAGAATCCGCAATTATGGATAATCTTGCTAATAAAACTTTACGGAGGATCTTTAAGTTCACATTCAGGAGACTTAAAGGTCACCAATTTGCAATATATTCCTTAGGACCTTTTTTATATAATGATACTAAGATTGCTTCCTTCATAGAGGAAGGATATTGGGAAGTGTCTAATATAAAAATAAACAAAGTAGACATGACTGGGGCTAATTCATCTCGAAAAAAATTATAAATCCCAGCTCTAAAGCCATCTGTACCAGATTTTAAACCATTAATGGCACTTTCTGCCTCAGCTGCCATTATCGGTTGTGTAAGGTGCTGGGCATCCATAGGAGAAACCTGTGGTAAGGCCCAATCATTACATAAAGCACTGAACTGCTTGGTCTGGGGTTGGGTACCAAACTGACCAACCAAATGCCGTTCTAAAACTTTTAACAAGTTATCAGGATTAGATACAATACCTCCCAAAACATTCCTCAAAGATTCTATGAATCTATGCTGCACCCTAGACTTATACTCTTTAAATGGGTCTAAAGAACCTTTCTTTAGTTGGGTACCAAAACGGAGAGCTTGTGACAGGGACTTTGCTCTATCATATTGTAGGGCTGCCACCTGGGATTTAAGTGTAGAAATCTGAGCACTACAGTCTAGACCAGAAGCCTCTGTCTGTAAGATCAAGTGATGTTACTGATGCCCAGAGAGCAAGGTATCTGTGATACTCTTTGTTAGCCACAAAGTGTGCCCAAATCTGAAAAAGGGCACGCCATGTGTTTTTAGAATCTTCCCACCAGCCCAAAATATTATTGTAGCATTCTGCCACAGATAGCCTAGTGGACCACTCCCTTCTCCATCTATACTGAACTACCGAATCTGTTAATAAAGACTCGTTTAGTCTCCAAGAGCCTTTTTTTACAATGTGGGGAACTTTCCCACGAGCCTTATGCTAATAGAGTTATGATCCGAGAATTCGTATCCACTTGTCTTGATCTCTTGAATGTGTAATATTGTAGATATAAAAAATGAAATCTATACATGTTTTAAGTGTGCCCCTGACATATGAGTATCCACCTGAAAGGGGAGTTGCCTGTTGGCATCCACTAAACCCGCTGTTTTAACAATCTGTTTCAGTGCAATAGAGTCACAATATAACCATCGATGTATGGTGTCCCCTGTCAGTCTAATGCAACCCACAATTAAAGTCTCCAATCCAAATAATAAGTCTGGAGGTATGTAAATTAGCCTGAATTTCTCTGAATAAGGCTACCCTCTGTGCTTTGGTTTGTGGTACACAGGTAACAATAATATGAAATTGCTCTGACAGATGCAAAATGTCTAGCAACAGGGCCCTGCCCGGATGGATATCTACTAACCGGGATACCTGAAATTGAGGGTTTGCCAAAAGGATGCCTACCTCATCGCACGTATCTGTCCCCACTGACCAGAATGAAGGGCCTAAGGCCCAGGATTTTGATGCTTGTTGTAGTTCAAAATGAGTTTTTAATCTAGTATCTTGGACATCCACTATATCATATTTATTTTCTAATAGACAGAACATAACTGCTGCCTGCTTTTTCATACTCCTAATACTATTTCATTATGCATTAAAAAAGACAGACCAGCCGGCCCAGTGGCGCAGAGGGTTGAGGCGCTGGCGCCTTACCTCATCCCACGCCAGTGACCCGGGTTCGGGAACGGAATCAGGTCGTCGGGGGCTGGCAGGGGCGGGAGAGGATCAAGCATCCGTAGGACTGCTCTCCTCTCCTCTCCTGGGGGTGGGTAGCAGGGTCTTGCCGCGCTGCAGCGGCCTCTAGTGGAGACCAGGAGCACTGCGGACGCATGCAAGGAAAACGAGGGAGTAACTAGAAAAGTGGAAATACCGCTTCACGGTAGCCAGATGATGGCTGCCTGGCGCGCTGAGGCCATCAAAGGTCCTACCGAGCTCTCCGCCTCAGCAGCATCCCTCGGGCTAAAGTAGGAGCACTGGTCTGCCCTTGGCTGGTGCCTTCCCCCTCCGAGGAGGGGGACCCATCCGGCGAAGGTTACTTGGGTCACCCTGAGGATCAGCTGCGATCTGAGGTGGAATCTCGGAGGACAGATGGGTCAGAGGACTGCCTTGGCAAGCCTGAAGGAGTGGCTGCCGAGGAGTACATAGGGGGCGAAAAAAGATAACACAAAAAAAAAAAAGATAGACCAGACATGCAAAGGAGATATACAGTAGGTACAGACTACAGAACCCATTATTAAATATCATGTACGGTCAGGTAAGGAAACTGTGACAGTCTTCTGTGGCATGTTCTCTTCGCTATAGAATCCTTCCCTCCTTCCCCCCTCTTCAGTATCCATTGTGGAAACACGAGAAGAAGCATCAGTATCCTCGCCTCCTGAATCCCCATCTGTGGGCTCTACTATAAGGCAGTAAATTTGTTTACTTTCTGCCATGAGGATGCTGAAGGTCTAGAACACTCCACAGAGGACTGTTTGGAAGATACCGCCCTCATCCATGGGCATTTTTTCTGTCACAACTATAAAAGGATTATCTTTCTCGGGAGGTGGGGGAGAAGGTGGCATATCAACGCCCTTATCAGTAATTATCTGGGTAGTTTCTCCTTCCTCAGGCCTAGTATCTGGGGCAGGGTTAACTCTAATAGTTCCTTCTAGGGAAGTATCCATAGAAGGTAAAGACTAGTTTGCATGCCCCTCCTGAACCTCATGAACAGTGTGCTGTAACTCAGAATCCCTTGAGTGTTGTTCAGCAACCCTTTTTGCCAGAAGGAGTTGTGCAGAGTTAATGAGGCCCTCATGGGATGGACAGTCCTCCCTATTATGGGATGCCCAGGGACAGTGCCCATAGGCATGCCCTGTGTTCTCACAGAGGTTGCACTTAAATAAATTTAGACATGCTGCAGCTGCATGTCCAAAGTCCAAACAATGGCTACAACAAATGGAATCACATGCTAAGCTGATATGTACATGGGCACCATATTTATAACACGTCCGGGGCTGTCCAGCATAAAATAGGGAACCTCTATCCCTGCCTAAAAAAAGGATCTGGGGAGATGAACAGGGTCTGTATTGGTAGTATATAATTTCACTCGTATCTGCCAACCCCCGTCCCAGATTTGTTCACTGTCTAATGTAGGGACAGGCCTACCTAGGACCTCACACCTCTGATGAAGCCAAAATAAAATATCCTCCACATTAACACCCTTGTTCTTAAACATAACCGTGATATTTTTTACTAAAGGCTTGGTCAGAGGGATAGCATGAAAAGGTATCCAGACTGGGTTATTGTTCTGCAAAGCATACTGTGCCCAAAACCGGTCTAACCCCAAGACATTTTTAAAACTAACATCAAAGTTAAAGTTACCTATGTGAATAAGGGAAAATATTTTGGATGAAAACAATTTCATTGCACCTTTCAAGGAACTCTAGTATTATGTAGCCATTCAGGAAGAGATTCCAACCCACCTTTATATAACAGCCTTATGGCACTATGGCAGGGAGCAGGTTCCCCTTTGTTGTCAAAGAGGTCAGAAAGTTTAAACATAGGGGCTAAATTATTAGGAACAGATGTGTTTTCTAAATCCTGCTCTGAGGGGCCAAATCTAAGAGGCTCTCTGACTGCGCTATCCCCTACAGCCTGCCCTACTTCCCGAAGAACAGTATTAGGTAAAACAGTAGCTGCATCTGAAACATTACAAACAATATCACTGTGCACAGTATTAGTTAAGTTACCCCGGGGTCCATTGGAGCTTGAAGAAGCTGATGCTTCCATGTTGCTTGAAGTAGCACCTTCTGGAAAGTCCTCCTGATATTTTTGCACAGTAGTGTCCCGAGCGTCGGGTATCCATCACCTGTTCACCTCCTGCATCCAGCCCGCGTCCTCAAGGGCATGTACAGGGGATCAATTTCCTAAATCAATGTCCTGGTTCCTGGGTGTCACAAAACCTTTACTCCAGCCCTTCTTGTGCTGATTTGGAGGAAAAGAGAATTCCAGCCGCTCAACAGTAGAAGGCTGTTGCTGCCCTATCACAATCAGGCCTATAAAAGTAGATGGACAGCCAGCACCCAACCTGGACTTGCTCGGTGCTGCCTGGTGAGCAGGACCTTGCGAAGTAGCACATCGCAGCTCTAGGCACATGGATTCCCCACTGTTTGTTCTGCCAGCCACATTTTTCGCCAGACATGGAGTGCCTGGCTGGTTATCTAGAGCTGAAGTATCAAAACGTGACTGCTGTACCTTCTGACTTTCTGTAGCACTGGCAGCAGATGAAACAGGCTGCTGAGGAAGCTGGTCCACATCACTTTCAGTGTCAATCGCAAAAACATTGTCCTGAGCATCAGATGGTACTTCCCCATTCGGCAAGGGGATACATCACCAGTCACTACAGAATTGATAGCACCACTTTCCGTAGATTGATAAAAACTGTCATTTTCAACTAAACTGTCCTCTGAAAAATCTGCAACAGTCATTGCCAATCTATGGCCTCTTGTGTGTCGAGTACAGGAGAGGAGGCCTGCTCCCCTGACTCCTCCACATCCATCTCCTCCGGCAGCATCTCTGGACTGGCCATCCTGCAAAGGATAGTCAAGGGTTCCCCCTACTGGCTGAATAGGGGAATTTCCCCAGTGTCTTGGCCAAATTTCCCCCATTCACTAAAAACACTACCAACACCTTAATCTGGTTCAAGGTCAGTTAGCATTCATCTGTATCCCCCTCCCCCCCAGGTTGTGCCTGAAAATAGGCAAGAATTTATCTAGTGCACTTACCCGGTCAACAAAAATTAAATAAAGAAATAAAAATGGTGCCTAGGGAAGGGAGAGTGGCTTGAATCTGAAGCAAAGCCAATACCAGGAGTGGGTTGGCAAAAAACACAATTTAAACAAAATTTGAGCAAGAACCTCCCTCAGTTTTTTTCCACTTTTACTTTAGTCTAATTACTTCTGTTAAGAACTTAGTTGAATTATTTCTGTTAAGAACTTAACAAGTCTAAAGGGGATTTAAAGAGTCACTTGAAAACAAAAACAAATTACTGTGTCTTAACCAGATTTGGCATGTACTTACAGTATGTAAGAACAATATAATTCTGTACGTATGACATAAAAAACACATGGTAACCCCTGAATGCCACAGAGGGGTTTTTATTGACATAATACACCATGAGAGCAAAGAGCACAGCATAATTATTTTTTGCGTAATATAAGGTCAATGACTCTTTGAATTTGTCATTGATCAATACATTTTTACCTGTTAGTAAGTAGAATGTTATGTGAATCAAGCCACAATTGTTTACCTCAGAATGTTAAGTAGGAGTAATAAAATTTGTTTTGTAGAAAAAAATCACATAAGCGGCAACAGACAAGGGCTATTTATGTAATAAATTGCCATAACAATTAAGTAAATGCAGGCTAATACAGGATCGCCTTAGTCACAGTATAGAAAACAGCACCATTCTGGGAAACGTTATCTGACCAGCACTATGGCATACATTGCAAACTGGAAAAAAACAGTTCTCAGAAGCATGTTTTCGCAAATAGACCTGAAATGTTCTGCTGTGCAGTCCTATAGATCCCTACACCTTTTACATCTTTGCATTACAGATGCAAGCAGGTCCCCTCCTGCTGAGTTGCTATCCCTTTGAAGGAGGAAAATAGGGAAATTTGTCTTTTTCAGCTTTTGCCACACCCACCAGTCTGCTAACAAGAAGTCTATTAGCTTTGCTAAAACAAAATCCAAAAAAGCTCTGCACTCGTATTGCTCTGTGAATCCTGAATAAAACACCAACCTCTTTTAAATAAACATGAAGGTTTTTATTTCCAAGGTGCCCAGATTCACAATAGTGCTGCTCCTTATTTTTCAATCCACAACCTAATGTTAGTGCATCTAGCAACAAAATGCACTAAGTCCCTTAGTGCCTTAGTGCGTTTTGTTGTTAGATGCACCAACATTTGGTTGTGGATTGAAAAATAAGGAGCAGCACTATTGTGAATCTGGGCACCTTGGAAATAAAAACCTTCACATTTATTTAAAAGAGGTTGGTGTTTTATTCAGGATTCACAGAGCACTATGAGTGCAGAGCTTTTTTGGATTTTGTGTTTGGACGTTAGTTGGGCAACCCCCTTGCTCTGCAATGGGGTTACATTGTGCACACATCTGTGGAGGAGTGGACTACCTATTAGCTTTACTATGCAGCTTTAACAAAGACTACCAAAACAACATTAGCACATGAAGCAAATGTGGAAACCACATTGTGTGGAGACCTTCAGATGCTACCTTTGGAAAAGTGAGTCAGGTATTTGGGTATCTCTGTTATTTGAGATATCTTTAAAGTGGTCTTATATTTCTTGCAAACCTTTTTGTTGCCTCTAAAACGTGTCCCTGGATCCCCTCCCAGAAAAGACTTGCTTCCACAATTTTGTCACTTGTGGATGCTCGCTGGCAATATTTATTAAAAGGCACATTTATATATTTACATTCTCAGTTCTGATTTCCCCCTTTCTTGCAGGGAGGCTGGGTGGGTGGATAATTTCTACAGCAAGAAAGAGGGCTCCCCACCTGCTGCAGGCCCTTAAGAAGCACCTAAGGACCCCAATCAGGGCCCCATTTGGCCCCTTCCCTAAGCCAATGGCCAGTGAGCCTTTACTCTGGTCAATGACAACACCAATGATGTCACACGCCCCTTCCCTTTTCTTCCCTTCCCCTTCCCCTTTCTTCCCCAGTCCCTCCCCTTTCTCTGTCTTTCTGGCTGGGTCCCTGGGACAACCTGGCCTGCCTTTTAATGGCAAGCTTAATTGTCCCTGGATCCCCTCCCAGAAAAGACTCACTTCCACAATTTTGTCACTTTTGGATGCTCGCTGACAATATGTATTAAAAGGCACATTTATATATTTACATTCTCAGTTTTGATTAAACAATCAATATTTACATTCAGACATATCAGTCCATTAATTTTCATAGGACATAACTGTCCTGTCTTCCCTCATGTGGTTCTTCCTTCTTGCTTTCTTCTTCGTGCAAATTTTTCTTGGGGTCCAGGCACTGTGATCTGGCCCCCCCTACCATCACCATAACAGGGTCACCACCTTACCTGGACATCCTCCCCCCTCCGCCAGGTGTGGACACATTGATCCACCCCCTAGCTCTACATCCCTCCCCTTCCCCCATTACTCCCATGCCTGGGTTCCTTTGTCCCCAGCCTGTGGTGCCTACCCTCTTCCCCCCTCTATCTGCCCCTCCATTTTCCCCTTGCTCCCACCCCTTTCCACTGACCCATCTCCAGCTATGCAATGGAAGATGGGTCTCCCCCCTTGTGGATTAAAGCCTCAGGCCTTTTTTATTAATCTCCCACACCAAACCTCCTAGGGGCCGGAGGAACAGGCACATGCCGAATTCTGTCAGGTGCACCCCGTCTGACCAATACACATTGGCCTGCTCATATGAAATATCCCTATGCTGGATATGCACCCCCCCCATCTACCGTTACTACCCTGGATACCTTCCTATGTAGGTGCTTCCAGGACACCTCCACTGCCTTAATCCCCTTTGCCCCCTCTCCATACCCGCCAGGATGTGATTTCGGACCAGCCGATCACCACCCCGGCCACCAATTCTTTATCCTCCCCAGGTCCACAACCATGTCCATCAACAGGGCACCCCATTGCACTTCTCCCAGGTCATTGCCACCCAGATGGATAATAATGCAGTCCAACCTGGCCCAGCGCACCTGCAACTCCTCGAGCAGGGGGAGTAACTGCGACTACCTCATGCCCCTCAAGCCCCTCCATTGTACTCTGGTGTGCTTCACCTCCAGGCGTAAATGGATGCATCTCCTTAGTGGTGGCATAATCCTCTCTGCCCAGGAGATGACAGGTGCCTCATGATCCACTGCCCGTTGGCCAGAAAAAGAAAGAAAGGTGTTAGCCATATCAGCACCTTACATACCTTTTGTAACAGCTGATTGCCATCTTCCTACTGTTTACCTCTTCATCCCTGCCCCCCAGCCGCCTCCTCGGATGCCGCCCAATTGAATGAGGTGCATGGCACTCTGGGTTGTCCCCTCATGAACACCAGTGCTTTCACAGCCCCTACTTGAAACCCATCACTGGGGACATGTCCCTTGCAGGAACCACACCCTGTCAACGAGCCCCTTGCCCTGCCATATTCACCTATGGCCCCGACTGCACACACTCCCTTCCCCAGGTGCCTGTGCACTTCCACTGCAGTGCCCTTCTCTTGCTGGTCCATTTTGGACATCTGCAGCCAGATGACCACCTTGTCCCCATCATACCTCATGTCACCACTCTGTAAAGCCATGGAGGCCACCTCTCTCCTGGGTGCCACAACCTTCCCCACCCTTAGAGCCCCTCTGTCCATAAGTGCAAAGATGGCCCTGAATAGGCAGGCTTCCTTTGCCAAATTGCACACATGCTTCAATGCCCCCACCACCCTGGTGAGCAAATCCCCCATTATTGGCCTTCTTCTGTCCTGCCTGACCCCTTGCCTCCTCTGCCATCCAGTGACCACCCATCTGATGGCCCGTCCTCCTGCTACATCCATCCACCCCTGGTCCCTAGACATCCAACTGATGCCTGCTAGCTGGTCTACCATGGTGGTATGAGCGAAACCCTCCTCCCATTTCTCCACAACATACTGCATTACCCATTCTTCTTGAACCGGCTCAATCATGTCCCATCCTATGCGGGACCGAAAGGTTTGAAACATAGAATTTGACATAGAAACATAGAATTTGATGGCAGATAAGGACCGCTTGGCCCATCCAGTCTGCCCATTTCCCTACCTAATGGATAAGCTGCAGATCCTAGTTAACCAGCAGCCTACTTCTTCCTACCCCCAACTCCTAGAATTGCCTTATGACTGTCCCATGCATGCTTGAATTCCACCACTGTTTTTGACTCCACAACCTCCACCGGAAGGCCGTTCCATGCATCCACAACCCTCTCTGTGAAAAAATACTTCCTTAAATTACCTCTGAGCCGCCCCCTCCATCTTCAAATTGTGCCCCTTGTTCTTGCACACCTCTTTTTTTGAAAGATGCTACCCTCTTGGACTTTGTTGATTCCCTTGAGGTACTTGAAAGTTTCTATCATGTCCCCCTCTCCCTCCTTTCCTCGAGGCTATACATATTAAGCTCCTTAAGTCTCTCTTCATATGTCTTCCGTGCAGACCTGCACCATTTTAGTTGCCCTCCTCTGGACAGCTTCCATCCTGTCTATGTCTTTATGAGACTGGGTCTCCAGAACTGATGCAGTACTCAGATGGGGTCTCACCAGCTGTCTGTACAGAGGAATAATAACTTCCTGTTTTCTACTGGTGATGCCTCTACCTATGCATCCCAGTATCCTCCCAGCCCTCCTTGCTGCCCTCTCACATTGCTTGCCCACCTTTAGGTCATCTGATATGACTACCCCCAGCTCCCTTTCCATTTTTGTTGTTGTTAGTATCTCATCCCCCATTGTGTACCCTTCCCTGGATTTTTGTTTCCCAGGTGCATTACCTTGCACTTCTTAGCATTGAATCTAAGCTGCCATACATTTGACCATTCCTCTAACCTTGTCAAGTCCCTTCTCATCCTTTCCACCCCACCTTGTGCATCAACTCTGTTGCAGATCTTTGTGTCAGCCCTACTACTGAAAACCTTCCCATGCCCCCTCATAGGACCTCAAGGTGCTGGCCGCCCACGACTCTCTGTACAATACCCTGACTTTCTCCCTCCAATCTCCCACAAACCGTCTGGCACCCTGGTTTGGGTCGGAGAGGCGTGTGGCACCATCTCCCGGAACCGCTCTACCTGCAGTTGAGAAAGACAGTCAGCCACCTCATTTTGCAAACCTTCAATATGCTGAACCCTAAAAGGCAGGTTCAAATGCAGCCCCAGTAGCACCATGTGCCGCAGGATGCATCCCACCAA
Source organism: Neoceratodus forsteri (assembly GCA_016271365.2). Taxonomy (NCBI): domain Eukaryota; kingdom Metazoa; phylum Chordata; order Ceratodontiformes; family Ceratodontidae; genus Neoceratodus; species Neoceratodus forsteri. The sequence goes on from CM057449.1 coordinate 1,748,040,591, forward strand.
TTCCATGTTCCCACCCTGTCTGTTTATCACCTCCACTACTCCTTTATTGTCACACCAAAATAGAATGTGACGGCCCTTCAACCAGTTTCCCCAAATCTCCAGCACCACCCATATGGAGAAGATTTCCAGGAATGTGATATCCTTGGTGACCCCCCCATTCCTGCAACTGTGCTGGCCATGCTTTGGAGATCCACTTCCCCTGGAAGTAGGCCCCCATCCCAAAACCTCCAACTGCGTCCGTGCACAGCTCCATGTCCATATTGCAGTCTCATTCCTCCTGCCAGAATGTCAGCCCGTTGTATGAGTCTAAAAAGTCTTCCCATTTGCTGAGGTCCTCCCACACTCCTCTCGTGATGTCCACCCAGTGGTGGAGTTGTCTTGCCTTCCCCATGGCCCTCCCTAACCATCTTGTATAAGCCCTGCCTGGGCTTATGGCCTTGCAAAAGTAAGCAAGCCCCCAGCAGCTGCTGTGCTCTGAAACCAGCGGGCACCCCCACCCCGGCCAGAGCTAACAGCCCTCTCAAACATGTCACCTTGTTGTCTGGCAGCCAAAATATTCCCGCTCAGAGTCCACTCCCTCTCCCCTGGACCCTCCATGTTCTCTCATGCTACAGTGTTGGCTGGTCCCGCTGGCCATGCCACCCCCTGCTGGGCCCATCGATTCCACCATGCCCGCACCACGCTCCAGGCCAGTTCCAGCCACTGGAGCATCCCCTGGCCTTAACTTTGTGCAGCTTGTCCCCTTGAACCACTAGGCCAGCCCTGTGGCTTTGACCAGGTAGCCATGCTGTGTACTTGCATGTCCCACAGCTCCTCTCCTCGCTTCCCAGGGCTCATCCCGCCTTGCCTTCCTGAGGTCTCTATCTCCCCTGACTCAGTACCCGCTTGCTTCTGTCCCCAAACTTTGCCTGTGCCTACCCGCAGCGCACTTCTATTTGAAGTCTGTGCTCACTTCTGTGACACTTCTGGGCAGGTCCACCCCCAAAATGGTGACTGTACCATGTGGTCATGTCTCTGGATCCCCTTACTCCTTGCCCAGGCCCCTGCAGCCAACCATGAAGCAATCCAGCAGCCGCTGCCCTGAGGGGCGGTTCCACTCACTACCCATATGCCCACAGAAGGCCTGTGGCTCAAACCATCTTGCACTGGGATTCCCAGCCAATCCCAGGCTTTCACCCATTCCACACACCTTTCCAACTCTGCGAGGCCCAGCCACTCGCATCTGCCAGCCAGAACAATCACCAAGGCCTTGCTGGTCCCCTACCTATGCTCACATTGGGCCTCCAGCACCCACCACACTCTTCTTGTGTTCACCACATAGTGCAGAACTGCACCCTCATCTCGCCAAGGCCTTGCTGGCACCCCCCACAACATGCTAGGCCTCCAGCCCCCACCACATGCTTTTCATGCTCCCCACGTGGCACAGAAACCACACAATCCATCAGGCAACAGCACGCCATTCAACTTACGAACAAATGCTAAAAATGCCAGCTACTCGCTAGCCACTGTCCATCTCCCATCCACCATGTGGCCCCCGATAGCAGCCACACCATACAGACGTTCCCATCTGCTCCGCCACGCAGTCCCAAAGCAGCAGAAACTCACTGGTAATAATAAAGGCCATAGCACTCCTCATTCTGTTTGCAGCCCAGATCTAACGCTACCAACAAAATATCTTCCTTAACCTCGCTCTTCCCCATGTGGCATCTGCTAGCGGCCACCAGCATCAGGATCTCTGCCACAGTTGCTTAAAAGAGCCTTGCAAAATCATTCTATGCCTGAAAACCACATCGCATTTTTAACTTTAGCCTCCACTCTGTTTAAACCCAGCAATTGCTACCACAATACATGCCTCACAGAAATAAAACATTTTAAATCCTATCACCTACTGCCTAAAGCCTTGCCAGAAGGCCCCAAGCCTTACCTCAGATTGCCAAATGATGTGCTGTAGTTTCTAAAGCAAGAAAGAGGGCTTTCCACCTGCTGCAGGCCCTTAAGGAGCCCCTAAGGGCCCCAATCATGACCCCATTTTTCCCCTTCCCTAGGCCAATGGCCAGCGAGCCTTTACCCTGGTCAAATGACAACACCAATGATGTCACAAGCCCCTCCCCCTTTTCTTCCCCTTCCTCTTTCTTCCCTAGCACCTCCCCTTTCTCTGTCTTTCTGGCTGGGTCCCTGGGACAACTTGGCCTGCCTTTTAATGGCAAGCTTAATTATGGAACACATAGTTTGGACCGTTGTTTATTGGTCACACCATTTTGTAAAACTCAATAAGGTCAAAGAGTATTTTCTAATACCATGGCCACAGAATGGATTTCTTTGCCTTTCAATGTTACTTCTGTTATTAATATTGCTACATTTAAATGTAATGACAAGTATTGTCTGTTAACTGTGTATGTAAATGTTTTATGTAGTTGTCTCCGTCTTCTGTATTTGATCTGTATTTCATGCTCTATTACCTATTTCAATTTGTCTCTTTTTGTATTTTGTCTTTCTCCTGGGTCCCCTTTGAAAATGTTCTTGGGTAAGCCGGCCCAGCAGTGCAGTGGTTGGAATTCCACCCATGATGCCGATGACCAGGGTTCAGGAACAGACCCGGGAGTTGGAGAGCTGGCTGGGGGGGGGAAAAGGATCAAGCATCCATCAGACTGCTATCCTTCTCTGGGGGGATGGGAGGAGAGTGTCAGGTGCTGTGTTGCCCCCTGGCAGAGGCTGGGGGTGCCGCTTGGCCAGTGCCATAATGTAGGTGGGGTGGGGTGGATGCTGATCATCATTACATATCCCCCCCGGGGAATCAGCACACACAAAAATTGCTGGCCCCTGGCATTACACTCCTGCTCTACCACTATCCTCAACTGACTTACATGTCTGCCGGGAGGAGGTCCCTCTCCCGTGGCCCCAACTGGGGGGTGTAAGCTGGGGCTAGCCTATAATTACCATTGGGGAGGGAAGCCCTCCCAGTGGCCCTGCCCAAGGGGGCAAGCCTGGGCAAGGGGGGGGATGCAGACTAGGCATGGACAGACCTCTGAAGGGAGGAATAAGGGGCCAGGCCCCCCCAAAAAAATGTCCGTTGGGTCTCACCCAGTTAACAAAATATAAAATAAATATAAACAAACCTGACTAAATGTAGTACATAGAAAATAGATTATACATACCACTAGACAAAGGAAATGTATAAATACACTATTTGTATGACAATACAAGCCAACTGATTCTAGACATATGGAGCAATAGTTGTTTGTGATTGTACAAGTGCACTGAAGTGATTGCTAGAACAGCAGGTCATGTTGCTTACTAGGAATCATAACTAAACATATAACTAAGAGAATGAACAGATTAGTAGAGGATTTACTGGATCAGTCACTGATAGTGCTACATATTCTGCAAAGGACTCTCCTTTGTTCCACAAGATAAGTCATACCTGTGGATATTCAGATTGATCTATTTAAACTTTTCACAAACTTGATCTAAGAGTGCATTTTGGAAAAGAGACAAGGAACATGGATAATATGGGAGGTGGACTGAGACCAAACAGCCCAGGAAGAAAATGATATCAATAAGCTTCAAATGGCCGCTATAAACTATATTAAGGATGAAGGGGTGAATGAGTCACAACATGGAGAAGGAGGAACAAGACAACAGAGAGAATGAGTGCATTGACCTCTACGGAGCCACCCGCAGTGGAGACCAAGGAGGATGCTGGGAACCTTCACAAAGGAGACCCACAGGAGGGTGGCATGAGACCCCACAGGTGAAGGAAACAACTCCTGGTGGGGGACTCCATCATTAGGGGGGTAGAAATGGGGGAGGAATGGGAGAGGGAGGTAAGGTGCCTGCCTGGTGCCATGGCTTGGAAGGACAGGAAGCGAATCCTCAAGATTGTGGGAGCAGCTGCATGAGGGAGGGAGTTGGATGTCATTGTCCACCTAGGGACAAATGACCTGGCTAGAAATGGGATCAGAGCAGTGCAAGAGGAGTTTGTAGAGTTGGGGAGGGGCCTTAGACAAGCAGCGCATACAGTAACCTTCTTGGAGGTGCTGCCTATCTATGGCAAGGGTGATGCTAGGGTACTCCTCACCAGGGTATTCAATGAATGGTTGAAAAACTGGTCTGGAGCTCAGGGTTTTGGCTTCATTGGAGACTGGGGGGCCACCTAGAGGGATGCAGGCCTATACTGGTGCGATGGTCTGCATCTGTCCAGGGGGGAAACCAGGATCCTAGGTGACAGGTTTAAATGCTTCATTGGCAAGCATTTAAACTAGCCAAAGGGGGAGACACTGAAAAGGAGCAGGGAAATCCCAGCCTCCCCCCACAAACAACAGTAATTAGTGAGGTAAACACCAAGGTAGAGAAGTCATTAGGGAGCAGGACAGAAGTAAATGTAAAAAAAGACAAAGGCAGTAAGGACAGAATTGGGGCTAAAAAGAGTAAGACCATCAAAAAGTGGAGGGTGATGAGTACCAATGTTCATAGTCTGTGTAACAAGCTCCCTGAACTAGTGGCCTTGATGGAAGAGGGTTGCCTGGATATTGTGGCAGTCACAGAAACATGGTACACAGAGAACCATGACTGGGATGTCAATATACCAGGATACACAATCCACAGGAGGGACAGGAAGGGTAAAAGAGGAGGAGGAGGAGGAGGAGGAGTAGCTCTTTATGTAAAGGAAGGGATCAAAGCAACAGAACTAAAGAGTAAACAGGGAGCAGATGAGACACTCGGGGTCACCCTGGAGACAGGAAATGACACCACAATCCGCATGGGGGTTGTGTACAGACCCCCATCTCAGGGGGAGGAAATGGACAAGAAAATGATAGAAGGCTTCCTTGGAATGGCAGAAAAAGGGGATATATTGTTAATGGGGGACCTGAATGTGCCAGATATTAACTGGAGCACCTTTGCTGCAGGCACATCCAAGAGCAGGGTCATTCTTGATGCCCTACAGGGAGCATGCCTCAGACAGCTAGTATGGGGAACCCACTCGGGAGGGAGCAATCTTAGACCTGGTACTCTCAAATTGGGACAGAGAAATAATCTCAGATTTAGAAGTGGGTAGCCATCTGGGAATAAGTGACACCAAACCGTGTGGTTCACGATAAACACAGCCATACAGTCAAGCCATACAAAAGCAAGAGTATTGGACTTTAGGTGGGCTGACTTTGGGAAAATGAGAGAGTGCCTCAGAAAAACACTAGCAAACAGGCAAGAAGGAGGGGTGGAGGAACAATGGAGAGTAATCAAAACATCCATCACAGAGGCAACAAGCCTTTGTGTAAAGCAAATCAACAAAACACAACGAAGGAAAAAAACACTATGGTTCTCAAAAGAGGTGGCAGGGAAGATTAAGGAGAAAATGATAGCATTCAGGAAATATAAGGAAACACAGAAGGAGAAGGACAGAGAACTTTATCAGTTAAAGCAGAAAGAGGCTGGGAAGGCAGTCAGAATAGCAAAGGCCCAAACCAAGGAAAGGATAGCCAAATCTGTTAAGAAGGGGATAAGACCTTTTATAGGTACATTAGGGAGCAAATAAAGACCAAAGGAGGGATACTGAGGCTTAATAAAGGGGAGGGAATGTCGGTAGATGGTGACAATGAAAAAGCAGGGATACTGAACGAATATTTCTGCTCAGTATTCACAAAGGAAGAGGAGGGGGAGGTACCTAAACCAAACAAGAGAAACACTCTGAAGATGAGGGTCGATACCAGTCCATTTACAGAAGAAAGGGTTCTGAAAGAACTAATAAAATTGAAGGTGGACAAAGCAATGGGGCCTGATGGAATTCACCCAAGAATTCTTAAAGAACTAAGGGGAGAACTAATGACACCGCTGACTACTCTCTTTAACAAATCGTGGGAGGATGGGGTGGTACCTGAGGACTGAAGGAGAGCAGATGTGATTCATCTTCACAAAAGTGGGAGCAGGACAGAGACAGAAAACTACAGACCAGTTAGTTTGACCTCAGTGGTAGGTAAAATGATGGAATCACTTCTAAAGGAAAGAATTGTTGAGTACCTAGAGGCCAGTGGGGCACAGGACCCAAGGCAGCATGGATTCACGATGGGAAGGTCATGTCAGTTGAATCTAATAGATTTCTTTGACTGGGTGACCAAAGTAGTAGACCAGGGAGGGGCTGTGGACATGGCTTATCTAGATTTTAGCAGAGCATTTGATACAGTCCCACACAAAAGATTAATACACAAGTTAGCCAGCCTTGGAGTGGGTCCCAAGGTGGTGTCCTGGATAAAAAATTGTCTAGACAACAGGACCCAAAGGGTAGTAGTAAATGGAGTCCACAGTGAAGAAAGGAGGGTTACTAGTGGGGTACTGCAGGGTTCAGTACGGGGCCCAGTCCTTTTTAATGTCCTTGTAGGTGACATTGCAGAGGAACTGGAAGGAAAAGTATGTCTCTTTGCAGATGACCCAAAGATCTGCAACAGGGTTGAAACACCAGATGGAGTGGAAAGGATGAGAAGGGACTTGGCAAGGTTGGAGGAATGGTCAAATGTATGGCAGCTCAGATTCAATGCTAAGAAGTGCAAGGTAATGCACCTGGGAAACAAAAACCCAGGGCAAGAGTACACAATGGGGGGTGAGATACTGACAACAACAAAAATGGAAAGGGACCTGGGGGTAATTATATCAGATGACCTAAAGGTGGGCAAGCAATGTGAGAAGGCAGTAAGAAAGGCTGGGGGATACTGGGATGCATAGGAGAGGCATCAATAGTAGAAAACAGGAAGTTGTTATCCTCTGTACAGACAGTTGGTGAGACCCCATCTGGAATACTGTGTGCAGTTCTGGAGACCCCATCTCCACAAAGACATAGACAGAGTGGAGGCTGTCCAGAGGAGGGCAACCAAAATGGTGCAGGGTCTGCACCAGAAGACATACAAAGAAAGACTAAAGGAGCTTAATATGTATACCCTTGAGGAAAGGAGGGAGAGAGGACATGATAGAAACTTTCAAGTACCTCAAGGGAATCAACAAAGTCCAAGAGGGTGGCATCTTTCAGAAAAAGAGATGTGCAAGAACAAGGGGGCACAATTTGAAGATAGAGGGGGGACGGCTCAGAGGTAATGTGAGGAAGTATTTTTTCACAGAGAGGGTTGTGGATGCACGGAACAGCCTCCCTGAGGAGGTTGTGGAGTCAAGAACAGTGAAGGAATTCAAGAATGCATGGGACAGACATAAGGCAGTCCTAGTGGGGGGTAGGAGGAAGTAAGCTGTTGGTTAATTAGGATCTGCAGCTTATCTGTTAGGTAGGAAAATGGGCAGACTAGGTGGGTCAAGCGGTCCTTATCTGCTGTCAAATTCTATGTTTCTATGACTTCTCAATAAAAGCAGCAGAAGGGCTGCAACTGGTACAGGCTGAGGCAGCACAAATAGGACACAGGTATACCCCAATGTGAACAAATCAGGAGAACCAAATGGATGTTTAGACTGGTAAAAAGCGCTATCACAAACCTAATCTTATTGTGGATTTTGGAAACAATTTTATTTCATTTCATTTTCTTTTTTCTTGTTTATACTTTTTAGCAAGATGAGCAATTGTTAATTTTCTCAAGTGACAAGTACAGCATTAAAACTAATAGTCAAACAGGACATGTTATAAATAAAAAAAATACATTTTAACATCAATACAAACATACATATAACAATAAAATTGTAATGAAAACAATTGCAGTCCGAAAAAGTATTAAAGGGGACCTTCCCCAGTCACTTTGACGTTCATGCATTAATTACCCCTTCTTGCATTGATTTTTAATTGTATTTCATTACTGTCTGCTGCAGTTAGTTTTTGCATTCTGAGCTGCTAAAAACTGCAGGTTGTACCAGAGCTTCTATAGCAAGCCTGGTGTTGCTGTGGGCCCAGGGTTGTACTGCTGACAACATTGTAGGGCAGAGCCAATTTCACAAAAAAAAAAAACATAGACAAGGCATTTAGATTTTGGCATAATGTATTGCTAACAGGGTGTCTTGTGGAAGGGGGAACACAGTATGTACACTGAGTACTGGCAGATTTCCCTTGCAACATTGTTGCAATTGCATGGTACTGCACAGTGTGAGTCACTCCTCTATACTACACTGATGTCATCAGGAGCTAGCAGCCCAGCAGCTGAACAGCAAAGTCAAGTGCAGCAGGGCTCACAAACAAATCCAAATTATGGAAGCCAAAGTAAACCTTGGCCAGAAATAACAAATGCATACACATTTTCAGGCCTAGTACTGCATATAATGACTACAAGCTGTAACTTTTTGGATCATCAGGGAATGTCCTCTTTAAGCCATTGAACAAGCTAATACTTGAATGACCTGAATGTTCTACAGTTAATTACAGCAGGGGGAATAGTGTTAAAAGAGGCAATAGCCCTATAAACCACAGATCTCTGTCCAATTGTCTTCTTGTAAAGGGAACCCTTAATAAACCTCTGGACTGGGACCTAGTTCCTAAAACATGTGTGAACTGGGGAAAACATTGTGAATAATTGGTGGAAGTAAGCCCTGCATTCCCTTAAATACAAAAACTCCCAACTTAATTTTGATCTTACCTAAAAAGCAAGGACAGTTGTCTTCACTCATCAGTACACAGTGAAAGAGTTCTCAAAGAGAGACCAGTTATAAATTGAAGAATACTATGATAGGTTACTTGAGGTTTTTGTACCGTGTTTTCATTTGTTCCGGAGTATATCAATAGACCATAGTCAAATGCACTAAGCAAGAAACTATGGGCCAGAAGCCTATGGGATTCAGGCATAAGATTGGATTATAGCATTCCTAACCTCTGATGATTTTTTTAAATTATTTTACTAACTTGAAGGTCAAAATAAAAATGGGAGTCAAGCGTAACCGCTAAATAATTAAAACTGTCCAACAATTCAGTTATATTCCCTTTCAAGTCAACAATAAGAACATTAATATCTCTAACTTTCCTGGGGCAGGTAAAAAACATTACTTTTGTTTTCCCAGAATTATGAACTGCTGTAAAATTGAAAAGTAGCTCATTCATTTAATTTAGTGGTCCAAGGCTATGGGACTTATTAGCTGCAGTTAAATTTCACTGTCCTGTACTTCCACATAATGAGTCTGACATGGATAACTAACTTAGCTGTTCAGTTAATTTAGTGGGTCTCTTTCTAGTGCAAACATAGCAAGACTTTTTTTTACAGTGAAATAAATCAGTTCTACAGTAAATTACGTGAAAGCAGCCACTTTTGATATGTTTCAAAATCCTGTTAGACCTGAGTTAATGCTTGGCCAGGGTAAGGTCCATCTGAGAATATTACTGCATCATCTGTGTACAAGATCATATTAGACCCTAAGCAGGAAGTAGGGGCAGCATTCATAAAAAGGGAAAACAAAAGTGGGCCCAAAATTGAGCCCTGGGGTACCCCACATTAAATTCAGTGGGGATCAGAGCATTTCTGGTCAATTATAGTTATATGCTCCATATTATGTAAATAATCACTTAACCAAACTATAACTTCTCTAGAAAAAGAAACATCATTCAAAGTTTCCAGCAGCAGTGTATGGTTTACTGAACTGAAGGCCTTGGTGAGGTCCACAAATACTGCTGCAACAGAGTGCCCCAAATCCAGGGCACCCTGTACGCTGCTTGTGAACCTCACCAAGGCCGTCTCAGTATTATGATTTTTTCCTAAACCCGTGCTGACAATTTGCTAATAGATTATATTTTAACAAAATCTTTATCTGATCAAATACAATTCTTTCCAGAATTTTAGACAATGGTGCCAGCAATGAGAATGGGCTGTAGTTTGAAATAGTACTCCTCCAACTTGATTTAAACATAGGCTTTATGAGAGCTGACTTCCAAATCTGAGGGAAAACACTGTAACATAATGAATAATTGAGTAAAGTTGTCAGGGAGTAGCTGAATACTTTTATACCCAGTTTCAATAATCTATAATCAATTGTGTCCTATCCTATTATAGGTTTAGGATTGTATTTCAGGACATAATCTGTAATCAGCTCTGGAGTAACAGCTTGAAAATAAAACTGAGGATGCTTACAACTTTGGTCCCTATCAGAAAGCAATGTCATAACTAAAGTCATATTATGAGTTAGAAACTTTGCCCAATCCCCAAAATAGTCATTAAAGAATTTAAATATATGGCTTGGATCACTCATTAATTGATCCCCATCCTGAAGTGTAATTAAAGTATCATTTATGTTCCTTCCCTCAAATTATTTAAATTATTAAGTGTCAGCCATGTTTGTTTCGAACTACCCAAAGATGACAGTTGTTTATTTTTAAATTTTAAAAAAAATTCTATTTTTGCTTTCCTTATTGCTGCCTTACATTTATTCCTAAGTATCTTGTAATCTAATAGTAGGTTAGGGTCATTGTTTTTTTTTTTTTAAATAATTTCCAGGCTCTGTCTTTTTGTTTCATTAATACTAACAATTCTCTGGTAACCCATTCTTTTTTATTGGATCTGATTCTCATTTTTATAAGTGGGGCTATTTGATTTACAACCTGATTAAATAAATCACTAAATGTTTCTAACATTAAATTAGTATCACAAACATTTTCAGTTTTCAACTAACTCACAAGCTGCATTTATGACATCAGTTGTAACAATATTAATATTTATAGTCTCTATATAGCATGGTGGACTATGAGTTTGTTTAGATGACCATTGGCAAAAAACAGGGCAGTAGTCACTAACCACATCAGGCAACACTCCAGAATCAATTATCTTTAAGCATGAGTGACCACAACCCAATCAAGAATAGAACCCCTCCACCTTGTAGTTAAACCTGGTTATTTGAGAAATTAACTGTTGCACACCCAATTCCTGAAATAATTCAACTGCATAAGAGTTCTGGTCAACACCCCAGTTCAAGTTAATATCTCCAATCAAAATCCACTCCCTGTTTGTTGGCAATGATCCTCTAAACAAAGATGTAAAATCTAATCCTTGCTTAATAAGACCAGGTGGACAATAAATCAAGGTACTCATAAGATGTTTATCGGAACCTAAAAGGAGGTCAACAGAAATTACATCACACCCTGATCTACAGTATTTGGTTGAGAAGCAATTTCAAAAGCCTTAAACTTAATTTTAATATAAATCACCACCCCAACACCTTTCTTTCCCACCCTGTCCTGTCTAAAAATATTATAATTAGGAAGAAACATCTCTTTGTTAAGAATCTTATCATTTAGCCACTTTTCTGATAATGTTATAATATCAAAATCGTACTGGACTACCCAGGCCTCAAATTGAGTTCACTTGGCAACAAGGCTCTACACATTAAGGTGAACAATGTTAAGTGCTGACATTTTACCACCAGTCTCTCCTACATTGAAAAAATTAGCAGACATGTCCTGAACACTATTCAGTTGTGGGCTAGGGTGTGGATGAACTGTACCTGACATTAAGAGAAGTAAAATTATTCTTCTGGGCGACATTTTAAAATTAAAACTTTCGGACTTTTTCAATAGTCCCTTTAAACTTTTACTTTTTAAGGTGAGACCAAAATGAAACAAAGCTAGGTTATCAAACTGAGACATCCTAAAGAGTACATTGTTTAACTCATAATTAAAAACAAAATTACTCAATTGGACAAAACTGAAATGATTAGTTGTAGAACTCCTTTCAGTTGATTTCAATGGCGGCCAAAAAGTAACTGAGTTTATGGAGTTATAGATCCATCAATAGCCTTAGGCCAATGAACACTACACAAAAACAAGACCAAACCTAACAGTCTCATTTGTTTTAACTATAGTTTGCTAAATACAATTAAGAGTCCCTACTTAGACAATTAATAAAGTAATATGTCCTAAAGAAACTTTTCTAAAATCAATAACATTTAGTGCTACCTGATTTCAATTTCTTTAAAGTGAAAAACTACAGGGTTAGTTAAAATAGTTTCCAGGAGGTGTTGTTCCAGTGTTCCCCAAGGCAACACACGTAAAGCTGATTCATAAATCAAACATACCTGAAACAATGGAAATTCGAGGAACAAATAACCTCGGCAAATGCTCCAGAGGCAACTAAGGAGAAAGGAAAACATTCTGAGTGCAAAACTTTCACCAAGTGGCACAGCCACTCATGCTCTCATCTGAGGCCTCATGCCTTGGGCTGGCAGAAGTCTTTTATTGTGACAAGTCCTGCCCCTTCTTTTGCCAATTGGCTTCTGTCTAAGACAAGGAATATGAATAATATGGAAGGTGGAGTAGGATCTAACTTAGCCCAAGAATAAAATGACACAGAAGAACCATTAATAGTGGCTATAAACAACATTCAGGATGAAGTAGTAAATGAGTCACAATTTGGGGAGGAGGAACAAGGCAGCAGAGAGAAACTGTACTTGAGCTTGTTAATCAAAGCAGTAGAAGAACTGGAACTAGAACAGACTAAGGCAGAACAAATAGTCTCAGGAATACACAAATGTGAATAGTACAGGAGAACTAGATGAATTGTTACAAACTACAGCATGAGTATTTTTAAGAAATGTAAACCAACACCGTTTTGTCCAAAATCCACATATTGTCCTTAAGCGTACAATCAGCAGAACTCATTGTGTTCCAATAACTTGTAAAAAGGGACATCAAAATGTTCTTTGAGAAACCTTCACCACCACATTTTCACAATTTAAGTCAAGCAGAGTCTAAGGCTTTATCTGAACTAAAAGCAATGAAAGAAATCATTATTAAGCCCTCTGACAAATGAGGAAATGTGGTGGTGAAGGATACTAACAAGTATAAATCTGAAGAGTTAAGACAACTAAGGGATCCAGAATGTTACCAACAACTAATGTTTAATCCTGCTGCTTCATACAAATTAAAAGCAGATACTATAACGGATAACATTTTCTTCATTATAAAGAAAAAGGAGGCTGTTTTTATCTTGACAACCCCTATTAGCCCAACTTTTTATGTCATCTCTAAATTGCACAAATCACTCACTGACCCACCAAGGTGCCCCATAGTCTCAGGGGTTGGATCTGTGAATGGAAATGCTTCCAGATATGTAGATCAGGTCATTAAAACTTTAGTTAAAAGTATACCATTGTACTCACAAGACAGCAGGGGTGTGACTAACAATCTTGAAGGAATGACCAGGCACTCCAATTCAAGGTGGCTCATGGTTTAATAGATGTAACTGCCCTTTACATGAGTACAGAACATAGTCTAGGGGAAAGGGTTGCTAAACACTTTCTGGAAGAGAAACAGTAAGAAGAGGAAATACTGGTGGATCTGATTTTGGAATTGTTGTACTTCACATTACACAATAATTATTTCACATTTGAATAGAAAGTATACCTGAAGAAAAGAGGAACAGCAATGGGGAAACACTAGTCCCGTCTTACGCCAACATCTTTTTTAGGAGGGAAATGGAAAAAAAAGGACATTTTTTTAACAGAACTGAATCCCCTTTACAGACACAGAAAACAATGGTATTGTTTGATTGACATTATACCACAGGTATGTATTGTGAGCCAATCAGAACAGAGAAAAGCTGTCAATTATTATCACACAAACTACCACCAGTACATTTTGTACATGCCCACAGTAAGTTATTCACATTTTAGACATGACCACAGTCAGCTATCCACCTTTTATCCACACCCTCAGTAGGTTATCCCAATGTTTCAAAGACAACCACCTAAGTAGGGCACAGCTGCAGAAAACTTGTTCATGAATGAGTTTTTCATTTTCAAACTGCGGTATATGTTTTATCTCTACCTTCTATTCTGAATTTTTTTATTGGTCTACTGAGGATATTGTGCAATGTTACAGGGTGAAATCATCCTTTGAAAAGTAATGCTGTGATTCTTGGCATGCACATTACCGCTGGCAGTAATGCACATGCCAAGACTCGTGGCTTTACTTTTCAAAGCCCAATTTCACCTAATACTGCTTATTTGGGCTTCAGTGAGAAGAGCCCTGCAGACCTTTTGCTACGATAAAAAGACTCATGCATTTCCTGTGACTGAACAACAAGTTGGAGTGTCAGTGTCTGTGGAGAAACACTCTGCACTGCACTTTTTTACTGTCCATGGTCAATCACTTTAAAATATACATATCCCTCCCCCACCCAACATAGAAATATAGAAACATAGAAGATGACAGCAGAGAAGGACTGCCAGGCCCATCCAGTCTGCCCATTTTTTTTCTACCTGATGAATGTGCTATAAGGCTGTACTCTGCCATTGACCTACTTATTCATGCTCATCTGTATTACTCCCTTGTGCCTATCCCATGCCCGTTTGAAGCCTTACACTGTATTCATTTCCACCACCTCCTGTGGCAGGCTGTTCCATGCATCTACCACCCATTCTGTGAAAGAAAACTTCCTCACAGTACCCCTTAATTGGCCTCCCTCCAATCTCACATCATGTACTCTTGTCCTTTTTTTTTCTTATACTGTACATGTTAGACTCTGTCACCTTGTTAATGCCTTTAAGGTATTTGAATGTCTCAATCATATTGCCACTCTCCTTCCTTTGCTCTAGGGTATACATATTGAGTTCCTTTAATCTGACCTCATATGACTTTTGCTGCAGTCCCTGCACCATTTGGACTGTCTCCATCCAGTCAATGTCCTTGTGCAGGTGTAGCCTCCAGTACTGTATGCAGTACTCCAGATGGGGCCTAACCAGTGTCTTGTAAATTGGGATAATTTCCTCCCTCCTAGGGCTTGCAATACCCCTGCAAACACATCCCTATATCCCCTCTAACCTTTCCTACTGCCTTTGTGATCTGCTTGGATGCTTTTAGGTCATCTGTGATGATGATGCCCAAGTCTCTTTCTTCCCTTGTGATTGCCAGCAACCCCCCCCCAACCGATAGGTAGCTTTAGGGTTTCTCTTCCCCACATGCATGATTTTGCACTTCTTTGTGTTAAATCGCAGTTGCCACTCTTCAGACCATTTCTCCAGTTTTTCCAGGTCTCTTCTCATCCTACCCAACCCATCTGGATCATCAACCCTGTTGCAGATCTTGGTGTCATCTGCAAACAGGTAAACCTTTCCCTCCAGTCCAACTGTAATGTATCTGATGAAGATATTGAAGAGGACTGGTTCCAGGCCCAATCCCTGAGGTACCCCACTAGTGACATGCATCTCTTCTGACTGGATACCATTAACCACCACTCTCTGTTTTCTGCCTTTCAACCAGTTCTCCATCCAATTGTTCAACTTTTAATCCACCCCAAGACTACCTAGCTTGTTAATCAATCTTCTATGTGGAGCAGTATTGAAAGCTTAGCTGAAGTCAAGGTAGGCAACATCAACTGCACCCTCTTGGTCCCCCACTCTGGTGACCCAGTCAAAGAAATCAATCAGATTAGTTTGACAGGACCTTCCTGCTGTAAACCCATCCTGTCTTGGATCTTCTGCTCCTATAGATTCCAGGTGTTCCACAATCCTTTCCTTAAGGAGTGTCTCCATGATCTTATCCACAACTGAGGTAAGGCTGACTGGCCTGTAATTCCCCTGTCTCTTCCCTGCTGCCACTCTTGTGAAGTAGAATCACATGAGGTCTTTTCAAGTCCTCTGGGACCTCTCCTTTGCTCAGAGATTCACTAAACAGCTCTGCCAATGGCTCTGCTCATTCCACCCTCAGCTCCTTTAATACCCTGGAATATATGCCATCTGGTCCTATTGCCTCATCTACCATAAGTTTTGCGACCTCTTGTAGGACACTTTTTTTGTGTGAAGAGACTTGAGTTCACCCCCCTGTGTCTACAGTGTTGATTTGGGGGCCCTGTCCTTCCTTTTCCTCAGTAAATACCTAGCATAAGTATCTATTTAGGACAGATGCCTTTCTTCAGATCTCTTCCACACACTCCCGCTAATCCTCTTGGAGCTTAGCAATTCTCCCTCTAATAATAACACAGGCATACATAGGTGGCTACAAATGCCACAAAAATGGGGCCAAAGCCAGATCCAAATAGTACTCACAAACTGTCCATGTAGGTCGGCACCTCATAGCCATCCACTGTCAGATATAAATTCCACAAACGATGTGTCAGGATAAAAGCCTTTATTCCAAAATAGGCAAATTGGTCAGCAAACATACGAGATATAGGCTCAATACACCTAGCCCCTCCCCACGGAACCAAACATTTTCGCGTCTCAATTACGCTTTCTCAAGGCTATGGCAATTGGGGATAATACACCTTATATACCTTTTGTAAAGGTGAAGTTTAAAGGCAATGTTTACTCCTATAAATAAATCCCCATATTAAATTTCTATTGCCATAAAGAACAGGTATAAACAATATTATCCAGTACTATTAACATAAATATAACCACACCAAAATAAAGACATTCATATCAAAAAATGTATAAATATCTATAAAAAAATATTAATGAAAAATATTATTAAAAAGTGGAAACAGGGAAGCTTCTACACAATATCATAACCAATATCATAAGCAATATAATATGACTAAAAATTGTGACATATTTCTCTGATACATCCTATATCTACAAAAAGGGAGAAAGTTGAAAAAAGTAATTTAAGCCCGGAACAGTATACGACTTTAAAATGTATTGCCAATAGGTTTCTCTCTGACGTAATTTCAAATCTAAATCCACCCCGGGACCCATAATAACTTTTTAATGATTTGAAAACTAAAATGATGTTCTTCTCCCTAGAGATAACGTGTTGGGAGAGAGCACTAATGCCATCAGCATGTGCTATACTTCTAACGTGTTGCCCTATACTTTCTTTAAATTTTGGAGTTATTTTACCCACATAAAAACCAATACATTTATTGCAAAATGCTAAATATACAACATTAAAAGTGTTGCAATTTGCCAAAATTTTGATTTTATATTGTTCCCCTGTAACTGGTTGTTTAAATATATTGCCAGTTTTAATAAACTTACAAAAATGGCAATTTCCACACTGGAAAGTTCCCTTGGGTAAAACATTCATTTTCTCTGCATTCTGTGTCTCCCCACTATAATAGCTATGTACCAATTTATCCTGTAAATTATAACCCCTTTTATATACAATTTTCGGAGGGACTGCAACCAAATCTTTAAGTTTATTGTCCACTGATAATATATGCCAATGTTTTTTAATGATTTTAATGAATAAATGTGCTTGTGGACTAAAAGTGGTGATGAATTTTGGAGAATCATTTATATGTACAGTGTCCTTTTTCTCTTCTTGATCTTGCACATATCCCATTTTGATATTCCACTTGTATTCGACTTTAGTACGTCCCTTTTGTATGTTTTCCATACTGTAACCACGTTGTAAGAACCTCTTTGTCAACTCCTCGGCACTTTTTTCATAATCCCCTTCATGAGAACAGTTTCGTTTATGTCTCAAAAACTGTCCAATCGGTATATTTTCTGTGACATGTTTGGGATGACAACTTTGAAAGTGCAATATACTATTTCTATCTGTGCTTTTTCTAAATAGCTTTGTACTGATGTCCCCATTGTTTTCTTTCTTTACCATTAAATCCAAAAAGCTAATCTCTCCAGGATCGGTTTTTAATTCAAATTTTAAATTGCAGTTCGATTTCTCCAAAAACACTTTAAACAATTTTAATTCTTCCACAGAGCCTTTCCAAATGAAAAATAGATCACCTATGTATCATTTGTAAAAATCAATTCTATCCAAAAAAGGATTTTCATTACTAAAAATGAACATTTCCTCCCATTTTAATAAATATATGATTGCATAATTGGGGGCCATGGCTGCCCCCATAGCCGCTCCCTTTTTCTGAAGATAAATCCTTCCATCAAATATGAAGGTATTACAAATGAGAACCTTCTCCGTTAACACAACCAAAAACTCCACAAATGCTTGTGAATATGAGTTTTTTTCATACAGACTCTCTCTCAAATGTTCTAACCCATCGTCATGTGGGATATTCGTATATAAAGAACAGACATCCAAGGTTGCAAAACTCGATTGTTGGCTCATATCAATGTCTGCAAGAAAGTCCATGAATTGTGCTGTATCTTTTAAAAGGAGGCAGTATAGCACAGTGGTCTAAGGCTCTGAGCTGCAAATTTGGTGATATCCAGCAGACCAGATCTGGGTTTGAATCCCACGGCTTCCACTTGCATATTGTGTGACCCTAAGCAAATCACTTAAGTTCCCAGGTCGCTCCTGTAAAAAAGCTTTCAGCTTAGTGTGCTATACCTGGTTAAATAAATAAAAAAAAAATGACCAAGTATTTTGTGCAATAGGTTTGATGTAATAATCTATAAAATGTGCAATGTTGTCAGTCAGGGATCCAATACTGGCTACTATCGGTCTTTATGGTGGATTTTTCAAGCACTTGTGGATTTTAGGAAGTCCGTGCAGGACAGATCTTACTGGATGTTTTTTGGATAGAAATGACTGATCAAGCCTTCCGATAATGCTTCATATAAGATATTATCAATCTCTCGTTTGAATTTATTTATAGGGTCGTAAGACAAACTTTCATAAAAATCTGTGTTCTTTAACTGATGTGACATTTCTAATTCATAGTATTTAGTATTTATAACCACCACAGACCCTCCTTTATCAGCCGGCTTTATGGTAGATATAGAATGTATCAGAGAAATATGTCACAATTTTTAGTCATATTATATTGGTTATGATATTGGTTATGATATTGTGTAGAAGCTTCCCTGTTTCCACTTTTTTAATAACATTTTTCATTAATATTTATTTATAGATATTTATACATTTTTTGATATGAATGTCTTTATTTTGGTGTGGTTATATTTATGTTAATAGTACTGGATAATATTGTTTATACCTGTTCTTTATGGCAGTATGAATTTAATATGGGGATTTATTTATAGGAGTAAACATTGCCTTTAAACTTCACCTTTAAAAAAGGTATATAAGGTGTATTATCTCCAATTGCCATAGCCTTGAGAAAGCATAATTGTGAAGTGAAAACATTTGGTTCTGTGGGGAGGGGCTAGGTGTATTGAGTCTATATCTCGTATGTTTGCTGACCGATTTGCCTATTTTGGAATAAAGGCTTTTATCCTGACATATCGTTTGTGGAATTTCTATCTGACAGTGGATGGCTATGAGGTGCCGACCTACATGGACAGTTTGTGAGTACTATTTGGATCTGGTTTTGGCCCCGTTTTTGCGGCGTTTGTAGCCGCCTATGTATGCCTGTGTTATTATTGAATTGAATTGGCGTGCTCAGCTGGCTGTCGACTTGTTGCTGTATATTTAAAAAGAACAAGGTATAAGTGAAAAATTTCTGAGTAGTACAATATGTCAGATGACAATGTACTTGGAGTCAGCAACAATGCCCCTTCCCAACAGGTAACTTCCAGTACATTCATTGAGTCATTATTTGCCCAAAAGGATGCTGTAAACCCCTTTTTACAGATACGAAATGATGATCATAGCTGTAGACAACAGAATGCTATAGAGAAACAAGATACTATAATCGACATAAAGAGAGCTTTCATTCTGCTGCAAGAAACAGCCTTAAAAGCATGCCACCTTTATTGGCAGAGAGTATCATTAACAGCATATTTATCCGTTAATAGAACACCACAGGGTTTATGATGAACAATCTAGCTAGCATTTGGTGGCAATAGAGAGTCGTTCATTGTGGGATGGCAGCAACATCTTTTAAAATCTACAGCTGGGCTCATTGAATATATTTTAAAAGATGCAGAAACGGTGGAACAGGAAATTAAATTAGAATTAATTGAAAGAGAAAAAGTGGTTCTTTCCTTCTCTGATCATGTGGAATATTTTCAATATCAGAGACAATTGGAAGAAACAATCAAGAAACAAGATACTAGAACTGAGAAAGTGAAAATTAGCAAGTTTGAATGAGATAAGAGAGATTATGAAAGTGGGAGAGTTTTTGAGTGGAATAAGATGATTAAGCTGGTGAAGTCTATATTAAAAAAGCAAATTATATTTGCAAATGACAAATCACCACATTCGGATGTATATACAAGTGGATCTGAGTTTGAAATGACAAATTCTCCTTTTTTGGATCACAGTCAGGAGAGTATTCCTCCAAATCAAGAAGCATACAGGGCGCAACAAGAGAAGTCAGTTTTAAAATCAGTGCCCAATGTGGACTGGGAGATACAGAACAAAACCTCTACCCCATACTTGTACCCCCAACCCCATTCCCAGGTGTACCCCTCACACAGTCGGTCGAGGTCTGCACCAATACAGGAAGTTCCAGAGCGACAATTGAGACGCAGTCCGAGATTCACCAGGTTTCAAGAAGATCAGTACAAAGAGGTACACAAGGGAAGGGGAGAAAGAACAAGAGAAAATGGAGGGGGCAGAAGAATGTATCAATGACGGGGGAAGGGGTCTTATTACAGACACAAAAGAAATTACTAGGAGATGAAGAAAAGGTGGTGATTAACATCTCTGACTATGTTCTGACTGAATCAGAAACAAGAGTCTTGGAAAAGGGACTTTCGTTTGTTCCAACTTTCAGTTTAAATAAGTTTGATACAATAGCGGATTTTCATAAATTCACTAGAAAATTGAATTTAAAGGCATTTTTTCATAACGAGAATCGGGAATGTAAGTACAAGAAAAGAATGGGGAGGCAGTAGATCTTTTTGAAACTGACCCCATTTTTAAAAATAAATCAACCTTTTTTCCCCCACAAAACACGGCAGTTATGGTGTTTGAGAAAGCATGCATCCAGGATTTGGAAAATTTATTGTTACCACCACTGAGATATTACAACTGTACAATGGAGGAAAATGCAGCCATTCGTGCCTTAAAAAATAATAAAATGATTACCATAAAGCCGGCTGATAAAGGAGGGTCTGTGGTGGTTATAAATACTAAAGATTACAAATTAGAAATGTCACATCAGTTAAAGAACACAGATTTTTATGAAAGTTTGTCTTACGACCCTATAAATAAATTCAAACGAGAGATTGATAATATCTTATATGAAGCATTATCGGAAGGCTTGATCAGTCATGATACATATGAATTTCTATCCAAAAAACATCCAGTAAGATCTGTCCTGTACGGACTTCCTAAAATCCACAAGTGATTGAAAAAATCCACCATACAGACCGATAGTAGCCAGTATTGGATCCCTGACTGACAACATTGCACAATTTATAGATTATTACATCAAACCTATTGCACAAAATACTTGGTCATATTTTTTTAGTTGTTTAACCAGGTATAGCACACTAAGCTGAAAGCATTTTTTACAGGAGCGACCTGGGAGCACAAGTGACTTGCTCAGGGTCATACAGTATGCAAGTGGAAGCTGTGGGATTCAAACCCAGGACTGGTCTGCTGGATATCACCAAATTTGCAGCTCAGAGCCTTAGACCACTGCGCTATACTGCCTCCTTTTAAAAAATACAGCACAATTCATGGACTTTCTTGCAGACATTGATATGAGCCAACAATCGAGTTTTGCAACCTTGGATGTCTGTTCTTTGTATATGAATATCCCACATGACGATGGGTTAGAACGTTTGAGAGAGAGTCTGTATGAAAAAACCTCATATTCACAAGCATCTGTGGAGTTTTTGGTTGTGTTAACGGAGAAGGTTCTCATTTGTAATACCTTCATATTTGATGGAAGGATTTATCTGCAGAAAAAGGGAATGGCTATGGGGGCAGGCATGGCCCCCAATTATGCAATCATATATTTATCAAAATGGGAGGAAAAGTTCATTTTTAGTAATGAAAATCCTTTTTTGGATAGAATTGATTTTTACAAATGATACATAGACGATCTATTTTTCATCTGGAAAAGCTCTGTGGAAGAATTAAAATTGTTTAAAGTGTTTTTGGAGAAATCGAACTGCAATTTAAAATTTGAACTAAAAACCGATCCTGGAGAGATTAGCTTTTTGGATTTAATGGTAAAGAAAGAAAACAATGGGGACATCAGTACAAAGCTATTTAGAAAAAGCACAGATAGAAATAGTATATTGCACTTTCAAAGTTGTCATTCCAAACATGTCACAGAAAATATATCGATTGGACAGTTTTTGAGACATAAATGAAACTGTTCTCATGAAGGGGATTATGAAAAAAGTGCCGAGGAGTTGACAAAGAGGTTCTTACAACGTGGTTACAGTATGGAAAACATACAAAAGGGACGTACTAAAGCTGAATACAAGTGGAATATCAAAATGGGATATGTGCAAGATCAAGAAGAGAAAAAGGACACTGTACATATAAATGATGCTCCAAAACTCATCACCACTTTTAGTCCACAAGCACATTTATTCATTAAAATCATTAAAAAACATTGGCATATATTATCAGTGGACAATAAACTTAAAGATTTGGTTGCAGTCCCTCCGAAAATTGTATATAAAAGGGGTTATAATTTACGGGATAAATTGGTACATAGCTATTATAGTGGGGAGACACAGAATGCAGAGAAAATGAATGTTTTACCCAAGGGAACTTTCCAGTGTGGAAATTGCCATTTTTGTAAGTTTATTAAAACTGGCAATATATTTAAACAACCAGTTACGGGGGAACAATATAAAATCGAAATTTTTGCAAATTGCAACACTTTTAATGTTGTATATTTAGCATGTTGCAATAAATGTACTGGTTTTTATGTGGGTAAAACAACTCAAAAATTTAAAGAAAGAATAGGGCAACACGTTAGAAGTATAGCACATGCTGATGGTGTTAGTGCTCTCTCTCCCAACACGTTATCTCTAGGGGAGAAGAACATCATTTTAGTTTTCAAATCATTGAAAAAGTTATTATGGGTCCCAGAGGGGGAGATTTAGATTTAAAATTATGTCAGAGAGAAACCTATTGGCAATACATTTTAAAGTCATATACTGTTCCGGGCTTAAATGACTTTTTTCAACTTTCTCCCTTTTTGTAGATATAGAATGTATCAGAGAAATATGTCACAATTTTTAGTCTTATTATATTGGTTATGATATTGTGTAGAAGCTTCCCTGTTTCCACTTTTTAATAATATTTTTCATTAATATTTTTTTATAGATATTTATACATTTTTTGATATGAATGTCTTTATTTTGGTGTGGTCATATTTATGTTAATAGTACTGGATAATATTGTTTATACCTGTTCGTTATAGCAATAGAAATTTAATATGGGGATTTATTTATAGGAGTAAACATTGCCTTTAAACTTCACCTTTAAAAAAGGTATATAAGGTGTATTATCCCCAATTGCCATAGCCTTGAGAAAGCGTAATTGTGATGTGAAAACTTTTGGTTCTGTGGGGAGGGGCTAGGTGTATTGAGCCTATACCTCATATGTTTGCTGACTGATTTGCCTATTTTGGAATAAAGGCTTTTATCCTGACACATCGTTTGTGGAATTTATATCTGACAGTGGATGGCTACGAGGTGCCGACCTACATGGACAGTTTGCGAATTCTCCCTCTAGACTTTCTCTTTTCACTAATGCACCTGTAGAAAGTCTTGTCCCCCTCCTTCACTGTTTGTGCCAGTGTTTCCTTGTTTTGGGCCTTTGCTTGCCTTACTACTTTCCCAGCTTCCTTTAGGGAACTCTGGAATGCCTCCCTATCTCCTTCCCATTGCATTCCCTTATATTTCTTGAAGGCCAACCTTTTGGCTCTGACCTTCTCTGCTACAGTTTTTGAGAACCAAAATGATTTTCTCCTTCTTTTGCCCTTACTTTTTTCCCTGGCACAATAGGCAGTTACTTCAACTATTGTGTCTTTAATACTTGTCCACTTCACCTCTACTCCCTGTCCTTTATTTCTTCATGCCAGGGCTAGTTTGATCCTCTCACCCATCTTACCAAAGTCAGCTTCTCTGAAGTACAAGATTTTTGCCTTGGTATGGGTCGATTGTGTTCTAGTGGCCAAACCCTCCCTCTCAGCACCCCTTCCGCACACACACAGAAACCTAACAGTGACACTGGGGGTGCCCAATCCCCTTGTGTCCCAATCACAAAATCGCCTCCTCACTGCATATGCATGGTTGTGCCTTTGTTTAAATATACTTTTATAGTTCCCCCACCCAACCCTCTCTCTCAGCACCCACCACCCCACCCCAGACCCAGAAATGTAACAGTGGCAATGGGGGGGTGTCTAATCCCTCAGTGCAAGATTCCTCATCTCCCCAAATCCACTACCATGCATGCACAGTTTTTTTAAACTTTCCTCCCCCCACCCAACCATCCCTCTCAGCACCCACCACCCCACTGCCCCCACAGAAATGTAACAGTGGCACTGGGGAGTGCCCAATCCCCTAGTGCAGGAGTCCTTTGTTTTTTTAATCCTGTAAAAAAAAAGTCCATCGATGTCTTTTGAGGCTGATGCACTTACCCCCTCACCTGAACCTCCCATTCAGCACCCACCATCCCACATCCCCCCCCCACAGCCTTTACTTACCCATCGGGGGTCCACTTTCATAATCCTGTCTGGACTGCAGACACATCTTCACTCTTCAAAGCTGGACTGAACTGAATAAACAGGTATGCAATTCAATTAATTTCAATGGTGTTTTGAACTTACTGCATTTGGCTATTTTTTCGTATTTTTGTCCCACTTTTTCAACATGCCTTTTTTGGGACCCCACCTCATGAACAATTGAGCTGTCATAAGGCAAATCTGTCATGAAAGGTGATTTCATTGTCCCTGTGCAAAATCACCTTTTGGGCAGGACTTGAACATTTTCTCTGCCATTGTTCTTGAGGTGGGGTCATAAGAAGGCTATGTTGAACATTTGGTATAAAAATATTACAAAACAACACAGTTATGAGCCTTCATTGAATTTTGTGAATGCAGGCTTGTAACTTTCATAATTTTCAATATTTTTACCCCAAATGTACTGCACAGCCATATCTTTTAAACACTTCATGAATGTGACCACTAGCAAGTTTTAAATCCTGGCCAAAATGTTTTTTTTTTTACATTCCAAAAGATGATTTTATAGCCCCTGCGTAAAATGACCTTTCAGGCAGGAGTTGACAATTTTCTCTGCTCTTGTTCATGAGGTGGTATCATAAGAAAGCTATGTTGCAAATTTGGTGTAAAAATATTAAAAAACCAACAATGTTAGGCACTTACATTGAATTTTGCAAACACAGGATCATAATTTTGGTAATTTTCAATATTTTGTACCCAAATTTACAACATAGCCATATCTTTACAGCATCTCATGAATGTGATAGTTGTCATTTTTCAAATCCTGGCCAAAACATTTTCTTCACATCCCAAAAGGTGATTTCACAGTCCCTGTATGAAATCACCTTTCAGACAAGAGTCATACATTTTTTCTGCTCTTTTTTTCATGAGATGGGGTTGTAGTAAGAAGGCTATGTTGAAAATGTAGTTAAAAATATTTAAAAACAACAAAGTTATGAGCCTACATTAAAGTTTGTGAACACAGGCTCAAATGTTTGGTAATTTTCAATATTCTGACCCCAAATTTACAACATAGCCATTTCTTTACATCTCATGAATGTGACAATTGTCATTTTTCAACTCTGGCCCAACACGTGTTTTTGCATCTTGAAAGTTGATTTCGCAGTACCTGCATGAATTCAGTTTTTGGGCAGGAGTTGAACATTTGCTCTGTCCTTCTTCATGAGGCAGAGTCATAACAAGGCTATGCTGAAAATTTTGTGTACAGACATTACAAAACTATACATTTGTGAGCCCATGCTACATTTTCCTAAAGCTGGCTCGTAACTTTGGTAATTTGTTTTATATTTTTACCCAAAATTCCTCCCATGCAGCCTTATCGGCTCTAGCCAGAGTTTGTTTTTCATTACCAGTCTGATAAAAAAAATGCCATTTAACTCCTAGTGGTATAAGAGTATTGACATTATTTAGTTGTGGTATACTAACAATAACCAGGCTTCTGTGAAGGATTAAACACCTTTGTGTACAGCCTTGGCATTTAATCCCCTACAGAAGCCAGTTATTGCTTCATATACTAAAACTAAATAAATGTTGTCACTTGAATATCATATATGTCTGGGATGGGGATGATGAATGAGTGTTGAACTTCTTACACTGGCTGAATGAAAATGAGACTGGCCTACAGTTCACATATTAGACAAACAGTGTTAGAGCTGAATTCTTAAATCTGGTCTTGGAGGTTAATGGCAAGAATCAGATACAGATATGTACCAGAGGTCCACTGTGGGGAACAGCCTACTGAGGGTGGACAGTTGCCATCCAGCTCACCTTATAAATAATTTTCTCTATGGACAGTTTCTTAGGGCCAGGAGAAACTATCCTGCAATTGAGGAATTTCACTAAGCAGCCACAGAACTAACAGACAGATACAAGCAGAGAGGGTATTCAACTAAAGGTGTAAAAAATGCCAGAGAAAAGGCATTGAATGTGCAAAGAAAAAATGTATTAACTCCCGAAAAGCTGAAAGATACAGGAGAATGATCAAATAACATTTCTCACTTATTACGGTAATAGGGCCCTAGAAGTAACAGACATTATTAGGAAACACTGTGATGTTTTAACTGTGAATAGGGCATTTTCAGAGCTACTAGGAGAACAACATAGAGTCTGTATCTGTAGGGGTAAAACCATGTGAGATATTTTTGTGCACAGCCACTTTATTGAGAAACGAGGCCCCTTATTGTCCAACAGAAAAAGGTTTTACAGATATTGCTGCTGCAACACCTGTAAATTTATTAACATACAGTAAGATCAGAATACATTGATCCTATCATGAAAGCAAGACATGGACTAAACTGTTATGCAGACTGCTGAAAAAACTTTGTGGTGTATGTAATTTGGTGTCCTTGTGTTCTAAAATATATAGAAACATAGAACATAGATTTTGATGGCCGATAAGGACCGCTTGGCCCACCTAGTCTGCTCATTTCCCTACCTATTAGATAAGCTGCAGATTCTAGTTAACCAACAGCCTACTTCCTCCTACCCCCCACTATAATTGCCTCATGTCTGTCCCATACATTCTTGAATTCCCCCACTGTTTTTGACTCCACTTCCTCCTCAGGAAGGTGGTTCCATATGTCTACCACCCTCTCCATGAAAAAATACTTCCTTACATTGTTCTTGAGCTGTCCCCCCTCTATCTTTAAATTGTGCCCCCTTGTTCTTGTCAGCTGTTTTTCAAAAGATGCTACCCTCTTGGACATTGTAGATTCCCTTGAGGTACTTGAAAGTTTCTATCATGTCCTCCCTCTTCCTCCATTCCTCAAGGGTATCCATATTAAGCTCTTTTAGTCTCTCTTCATATGGCTTCTGTTGAAGAACATGCACCATTTTAGTTGCCCTCCTCTGGACTGCCTCCATTCTGTCTATGTCCTTGTGGAGATGAGGTCTCCAGAACTCCATGAAGTACTCCAGAATGGATCTCACCAACTGTCTGTACAGAGGGATAACAACTTCCTGTTTTCTACCGGAGATGCCTCTCCCTATGCATCTCAGTATCCCCCCCCAGCCCTCCTTATCGCCTTCTCACATTGCTTGTCTACCTTAAGGTTGTCTGACATGACTATCCCCAGGTCCCTTTCCATTTTTGTTGTTGTTAGTACCTCCCCCCAACTGTGTACTCTTCCCTTGGGTTTTTGTTTCCCAGGTGCATTACTTTGCACTTCTTTACATTGAATGTAAGCTGCCATACTTTTGACCATTCCTCCAACCTTGCCAAGTCCTTTCTCATCCTTTCCTCCCCCCCTTGTGTATCAACCCTGTTGCAGATCTTTGTGTTGTCTCTAAAGAGGCATATTTTTCCTTCCAGACCCTCCACAATGTCTTCTATAAGACATTAAAGAGGATCACTCCCAGTACTGAACCCTGCAGTACCCCACTAGTAGCCACCCTTTCTTCAGAGTGTACTCTGTTTACTATTACCCTATATGTCCTGTTGTCCAGCTAATTTGTTACCCAGGCTACCACCCTGGGACCCACTCCCAGGCTGGCTAAGTTGTTTATTAATCTTTTGTGTGGGACTGTGTCAAATGCCTTGCTAAAATCTAGGTAGGCCATGTCCACAGCCCTTCCCTGGTCTACTACTTTGGTCACCCAGTCAAAGAAATCTATTAGATTCATTTGACATCACCTTCCCACTGTGAATCCATGCTGCCTTGGATCCTGTGCCCTGCTGGCCTCTAGGTACTCAACAATTCTTTCTTTCAGAAGTGATTCCATACTTTTCCCTACCAATGAGGTCAAACTAATAGGTCTGTAGTTTCCTGCCTCTGCCTTTCTCCCACTTTTGTGAAGGGAAATTACATCACTAATAAGCCAGGTAAAAAACAGTATACAAGAACACATTAGGGCAATTTACATTACTGAAAAAGAAAGTTCAGTAGGACAACATTTAGGGCTGACAGAATTTGGTGAAGTTCTAACCCTTATTAAATAAGAATCAGAACATGGGGTGGTAGATTCTAACTTATCCTGATTACTTCTGATTATTTATAAATATTTGAATAAATGTGATTAAATGCATAAAAAGGATCAAGCTCTGTAATATTTACAACAGATGGCCAATGGAAATACTTTAACTCCAGGCCCAAAAAAATGGCTGTGAAAAAAATGCATGCATTCTTTAAATGTTCTGACTGTCCTGCTACATATCCCAATGAGCAGGTGCACCAGACCAAGTACATAACAAATGTAGTGTTACAAGATATAAAGAACCCCCCAACCCTTGCTACTTCTCTTCAAGATGATGCATGTTATTATCCCCAAGGACTTCCTTATAAAATTGAGGGTGATCTATTGCTGTCTTGATGAAAATGTACTGGGAGAATTCTTGTAGCAAACTTGTATGTTTTTGTATTTGAATGCTGCCTTTGTTTGCTCCTTAATTGCAAGGGGATCCTGAGATGAAACATGTTAATTTTAATTGCACACCTGGACAATGTTGATATGTGTTATATGTCATTACTTGGGAATGATAAAAGGTGTGTGTTGTTCTCCTTTTGCCTGCCCCTGATGACACCTTTTAGCTGAAGTGCTGGGGTGTTTTTTTCATGATAGTGACTGGCTGATGATCAGTTTGATTATTTGCTTTTTCTACAATTAAAGTTTTGAAGAATATTTACTACAGTACAATTAACCAGTGTTATTTTGTAGAGTGCAGCTATTTCCTTTTTATGTAACCCAGAATGTAGCTGGCAATTGTGGATAAGTCAGTTTGAGGACAGGGCAAAGCGACATATGCTATTATAGGTAACATCCCATTTGTGAAGGTTTACTTTGGAGGTGTGAGAGTAGGTGACAGAGCCATAGGTAAGGCTAAGGAGAAGAATGCCAAAAGCAATGTCAGCTCAGGTGGAGGTAGTGAGGACATATTTAGTTCTAAAAGTCAAGCCAAGCTTAATATTCATGGATTTGCAGGTATTAGATATGTGCAGAGCAAAATCTAGAGAAGTGTTATGGGTATACTGTACATAGGTACTAAAGAGTTAACTTTCTTAAGCAAGGTTGAATAGAATAGAACACCAGGTCATCTGCATAATGTAGAGAGGAGTAGGATACTGGGTTAATGGCAAGGTCATTTACAAAGACAGTGCAGACAAAGGGACCCAAGTTAGATCCGTGAGAAACACCAATGTTTATAAAAGTGAGGTCAGAAAAAGCAGTACTAAAATTGACAAGTTGTTTCCTGTTCTTGAGGTAACTCTCAAGACCAGGAAACCACCTCTGGGGGGGGGGGGGGGGGCCCAGTGTTTGCAGTTACTTCTTAAGTAAATGATGGTCCACTGAATCAAAGACCTTAATAAGGTCAGTAAACACTGCCCCTGTAAGCATACCTTTATCCATGGCTCCCTTGATACCATTTGTGAACTGAAGTAGAGCCACGGTGGTACAGTGGCCTTTTCTAAAGTCCTGCTGAGCTTCAGAGAATAGATCACAATCAGAGAGATAATTGATTGTCACTGCAGCAACACATTACTCTAAGATTTTGCTCAGAACAAAGAGAATGGCAACTGGGCAACAATTTGTAATACTTTTTGGGGTCACCTTTCTTGAAAACAGAAGCAATTTTGAAAACTTTCCAGGTCTCTGGTAGAATCACAGAGCACAAAGATAGATTGTAGATTCTGGCCAATGGAGAAACAAGGTAAGAAAAGGCAATCTTGGACAACCCAGGCATGAGGCAATCCTTGTATCTTTCTGTTAACAAGACATTTGTTTTTTTCTGTCATCATTGCAGCTATCTCTAAAGTCAAAGAGAAATATTATGGAATTCTGAATGCATTTAAAAGCCATTGTTGAATAGGAGAAGATCTAATACCTGAACCAAGATGATGTAGGAAAGGAGAACTACTCCTAGGTTTTATAGTTATCGCCACTTTTTTTTAGCTATTTCTTTCTCCACCTCATTGCCATGGCCCCGCTTTCCTCCAGAGGGAGCCCCCAGTCCTGTCTCCCAGCATCCACCATCTTGTGTTGTCCCATACCCCCAGGGCTTACTCCCCCTGACAGGGCTGGTGGGGTTCCCCAACCCCCACCGGAGACCGCATCCAGTGTGGCCAGTGCCATGGCTAGCCAGGAGCATAGCCTGTGAGGTGCCCTCCACTATTCACCATGGCATCTATTTCCTGGTTTTCTCCCCAGGAGATGAGGCATGCAATGATGCCTGCGGAGTGAGCACACATGCATCCACATATGCTCATTCTTAGCATCTGCCCATCTCCTCCCCTTTTCTAACGTGTTAGAGCACTGTCCCCCAGCCTCCAGTAGGTGCCAGTCAAATGCTGACCACTGGCAACCCCCCTTCCCGGAGAAGGAGAGCAGTCCATCCAATGCTCGATCTTTCTCCTCCCCTGCTGACTCCTGGTGGCCCGTGCTCATTCCCGAACATCCAGTGCCTCAGCCCTCAGCACCACCGGGCCATAGTTATTGCCACTTTTAAGTTTTAAAACTTTATTTTTTAGCAAAACTTTCCATGATTTGACTAACACATATGCTGCTGATCATTTTGAACATACATTTGGTGCTTTTGTGACTATGGGTTAGAATAACCAAGGTGAGGCAGTGTGATAAGGGTTCTGTCTGAAAGCTGACAGACTGGGACTCAGCAGAGCAGTGTACCATTGATGAGTGTGAAGGGATCAACAGCCATCTAATGTGGCCCTCCTAAATGTCATTCAAGCCTTGCTCAGAAAAGTGAAAAAATTTGCTATGAAAGCATATACTATGGACATCAAAATGGACATGGTTCAGACTGACATTAAAATTGCACATTTTAAGATTGACCAGGCAGTGAAAGATGCATCAGGACTTGCAAAGGCAGCAGTCCTACTTCAGCAATGTCTTCAAAATGTAGAAAACATAGTCAGGGCTCTGGGCTGATAATGTGAGGACTGCTGGTTTGCCAGAGGGGGCAGAGGCAGAGAGCCCAGGGGAATTTTCTAGGAGATTGCTGCAAGATGAACTTTTATTTATTTATTTATTTATTGAATTGATTCACCAGGAAGGCACACTGAGCAAAAACAATGCTCGTCTCCCGGTGCAACCTGGGGGGGAGGGTACAAGGTAGGATAACACACAGGTTATCATATAACAACAAATAACATGCAGGTTATCATGTAACATAATAACAGTTGCCAGTTTACACAGGAAAGAAGGAATTATTCAGTTAACAATTGTAACAGACAGCTAAAAGCATGCACTCAGAACTACAGGTAACCACTATACATATGTACAATGCTTGCATACCTTTATGGAGTACAGCTTTGTGCTGTAGATTGACCCAAGAGCTAAAACTAGGCATGCCAGAGAGAGTCCAGGGAGTGAGCGAGTAAGTGCTGATAGTTTTTTTTTTCAGAAATAGTTATATATACGACAGCTACCAAGAGAGGGCGGTGCCGTTGGTCAGGCAGAGGAAAATTTGGGAATGGAGGGGAGTTAGATTATTGTGCACAAGTACAGTTTACAATGAAGTAGTTTGTCAGTGCAGTTGCCAGGGAATGAGTAGAGGAAGAGTGATGAATTTGAGGGGGGAGAGCATTTCAGAGTTTCAGGAATCAGTGCGAGAAGGCTGTTTGTCCAGCGGAGGTCTTTCAGCTGGGAATATTTAGTAGACAGGAGTCAAAGGACCGGAGAGCATGAGGAGGGGGTGGGAGCTGACAGCAGCATTGAGGAAGGGTAGGAGGGGAGAGCATCAAGCCAGAATTTTGAGACAAACTTGGGAGCAGTGCAGTTTTCAGTGATTCTCTAGGGATGGGAAGGCGAGGGAGCAGTAAAGGTCACAGTGGTTGAAATGGGGTGTGGCATCTACAGCGAAGTGGCAGAATGCATTGAAAATAGGGTCTAGTTTAGACGGAGTGGATGTGGGTGCCGCACTATAGACTATGTCACAGTAGTCTATGGAAGGGAGGATCATTTTGTGAACTAGTTCCCGCCTAGCCGAGAAAGGGAGGCTAGAGCAGTTCCCGTAGAGGACACCATGCTTGGGGCGTAGTTTTTTGGTAATTGCGTCAATGTGGTCAGAGAAGGTAAGGTGATGGTCGAGCCATACCCCTAGATACCGGAAGGAAGTGACATCCTCTAGGGTTGTCCCATCCAATTTGCGGAAGGAGGGTAGGGAGGGAGGGAAGCCGGGCTCGCTGCTGTCTCATGCTGAAGGACATAGTGACAGTTTGTTTACATTGAGAGAGAGCTGATGCGAGCTGAACCAGAGTTGGACTTTTTCAAAATCTGTTTGGAGATTTGAAGCTACTTCTTCAGGGGAGGAGCCAGTGGAGAATAGGACAGTGTCGTCGGCATACATATGTATAGATGTATTTGTGCAGACTTGTGGCAGGTTGTTGAGGAAAATGGAGAATAGGATGGGACAGAGTACCGACCCTTGGGGGACACCAGTGGTCACGGGGAGGGGGGAGGATATAGCATCAACAATTTTTTACTGATTGAGTTCTACCAGACAGGTAGGCACTGAACCAGTTTGTGGAAGAGATGAAGAAGCCTGCCTCCGTGAGGCTTGTTAACAACAGTGGGTAGGAGACCATGTTGAACGCTTTAGCGAGGTCAACAAATATAGCTGAGGAGATCATCCGTCTATCCATGCCGGAGAGGATGGAGTCCATGAGTCTTAGCAGGGAGGATGTGGTAGTGTGGCCCTTCCTGAAGCCAGACTGAAATGGCGTCAAAAGGTTATAGTCTGAGAGAAAGGAGGTAAGTAGGGCAAACAAACGGTGCTCTTGAAGCTTTGCAAGGACTGGGAGGAGGGAGATAGGGCGGTAGCGTGAGGTGGAAGGGGGGGCCCCCCTTTCAGAAGGGGAATGACAATGGCATGTTTCCAGGCCTGTGGGACTAGCAGCCTTGGTAAATGAGAGGTTTAGGAGATTCACCAGAGGAGAAGCTATAGCTGGTGCAAAGAGGTGGAGGAGTTTGGAGTCCAACCCATCAGGGACATTACCTTTAGTTGGGCTTAGTGACAGCAGGGCCTCAAGGGCTGCAGTTTGAGTGATAGGTCGGAAGGAGAAGGTGCAAGACCCGGGCATGTTTGAAACACTTACGGTAGGTCCGGATGGGCAGTGGAGGGCAGGAAGGAGAGGAGAGGAGAGGAAAGTTGAGGCACTCAAGGTAAAGTATGTGTTGAACTCTGCATCCACTGCCCCTGGGTCAGAGAGGAGTGAGTTGTTTACTTTTAGGAGTAGGGTAGGGTTAGCAGCCAGGGGGGGAGAAGAGGGAGTAAATGACCTTCCAGAATTTGGAAGGGCTGTTTAAATTTGACTGGAGGGAGGAGTTGAACTATTCTGTTTTAGCGAGCTGGGTCACTCTGGTGCACTTGTTTCTCAGCACACGGTACTTATTGAAGTCTTGTGGGAGATGCGACGATTTATGTGCTCGCCATGCTTTACCACGGGCATTGTGGCAGGGTATGAGTTCTTGGGTGATCCATGGTAGGTGGTTGCTGCGTACCCTTGAGCGACGCAAAGGGGCATGAGCATTCCAGACATGTCATGAAAATGTAGAAGGGCAGTGTCCGAGGAGCTGGCTGAAGTGGGTGTGATCCAGTTTGCAAGGGCTAGATCTTCGAGCATGGCTGCTAGGTTGAGGGATTCACAGGAGCATTGAATTAGAAACCTGGGTGCTGAAGTGGGGCGGTGGATTTTCCTGATCAGAGAAGTTATATGGTGATCACTCAGAGAATTGGAGAGCAGACCAAATTGAATGACTCGATGTGGGTGGGAAGTGAGAACCCAGTCTATTAGAGAGTGGTTCCCAGATCTGAGATTTAGGCGGGTTGGCTCAGTGATGGATTGTGCCAAGTTTAGGGCCAAGATGGCAGTATGGGTTCTGCTGAGGTACTGAGATAACCAGTTGTGGTTTAAATCCCCCATATATATAACTCCCCCTGCGGGGAGTTAGGGAGGGAGTTGTGAGAGCGAGTCGGTGACAGAAGATGCTGGCATGCCGGCTGGCAGTATACACCAGCAAGTTAGATAGGGAGTGAGAAGGGTAGATCCAATTGAATCAGTAGTAGTTCATGGGCCTGAGGTTCAGACTTGGTTAGAACGGAGAAGTGTAGTTTGGTCTTTACATAAATTACCACACCACCACCTCTGCTAGCCCTGTCCTGGAGGGTCATGGTGTAAACTGGTATTGATACTGTGGGCACAGCAATATTTTTGTTTAGCCATGTTTCGGACAGGATGAAGATGTCAGATTAAAAAAACTTCAACTCAATGAGTGGCCAAAAGTCTTGAAAGTGTACCAAGTAATGTGATGGCAGGTCCAAGGGTTAGATAATCAAGCCTGAAGACTGCTCATTGCATTGGGAGGTAGTGACATGTGAAAACATTGTGCCACTAATTAATTTGCAAATTCACCTCATTTCATGAAGTTAATCAGCTGCACCAAGTCCAAATTCATGGAAAACTAATAACTCCATGAAATGTGAAGTTGCAACTTTGCTGGCAGAGTTTGGCACAGATGTGAAGTTTTGCATGAACACAAAGTTGCAACTTCACTGATGAAGTTTGGTATGGAGGTGAAGTTTGCAATGTACTATGGGATTTGAGGTCACATGTTGCTGAAATAGCCTGTACAGCATGTGGAGGCTGTCTTCAGTGCAGTCTTCTGAAGACAGAGTAGGAGAGAAGACTGTGTGCTTATCTGAGAAAAAAACTTTTAAAGTACATCTCAGAACTGAGCTTTTTTAATCCAAATTGCTCACAAATTGCTCTATAGGGCATTGTGCAGCTAGATTTGCAGTTTTTTGTTAATTTTTTTTATGATTATTTACTTTAAAGTAGTGGTTTCTGTTTTGTCAGTCTGTGAAGCAGTGGGCTGGGGTGGGGAGCTTTGTGTACTGTAAAGCATGTTAGCAAGGCAGTTCAAAAAGATCCAGAGCTTTTTTTGTCTAAGCAGGAGATCTGTGTTATATTTTGGTTTTCTCATTCTTTTTGTTCATCATTTTTGATCTGTTTTGAGTAATTTATCATTTTTATTTCTGTGGCTTAGTTTTGTATATCTAAGTAAAGTATTTTGCCAGTGTCTTTCTGTAGCAGTTTTAGTGGGTTTTTTTTAGATGTTTCTTTAATTGACAGTGTTCTGTCAGTTTTTCTTATACTTAATATTAAATTACCTTTGTTGCTCCTGTTGTTTTCATCCCAGTTTTGTTTTAAAAAAGAAAGAAACTTTTTTGGTTGTGTTTACTGTAGAAGTACTTTTTCAGATTACACTGTTGATCCCTGATTCCCTAGGGGGAGCTGTTGCCTGTTCCTGGTACTTATTTGTACTGCTGTGTTAGTTTATTAATCCCTGTGTTGCATTACATACTATTAGCATAGTATTTTTTAGATCACACTGCTGATCACTGATTCTGTAGGGGAGGCGTTGCCTGATGCTGGTAGTTAATAACTTGTTTAACCCTTTTACCCCTGTTGTGTGTGTAGTGTTAATCCCTGTAATGTTTTATTATTTCAGATTACACTGCTGATCCCTGATGCCCTAGGGGGAGGGGTTGTCTGCTCCTGGCACCTATTTGTGCTGCAGGTTTTATTTACATTTTGTAATTTTTATCACACATCAAGTTACAATTAGCATATAAGAATGACCAGGAAGGGAGGTGTGGAAATGCTTGACTTTCAGAAGTACTCACGGGAGCACAACTGAATTCATTCACATATCTGGACTGTGTTAATGGTATGGTTGTATCGCCTATTGGCTCACGCCAGAACCAATGATATGCAGCCCCACTGAGCTGTCAGTCGGTGGGCGGGCAGGCAGGGTGCTGCCACCCACTGGCTGATGGGGAGCACGGGTGGGGCTTCAGTGGGCGGGGTGGAGGAGGGGGTATACCTGACCACCAGGGCAGTAGGAGTATGTTATGAGTTACAGATGCCCGCGATCGGCAGTGATTGGTCCACTGGACCACCAGAGATATTGGACGGGGGTTATATTACTGATGCCCGCTGACAGCACATGGAGGTCCACTGGACCACCAGGGATATAGGATGGGGATTACTACACAGATGCCCGTGATGGGGCATGGGGTGCTGCCAGGTGTGGCAGGACTCGGTGGCCACCCATAGGTGGCAGCCGGGCCGTGTTGCACCCTGCAATGTGGCAGCTCACCCGTGGGTGGCCACTTGTTCCCTTTTTCTGGACTTAACTTTATGCAGGTGCAGTAGGGTTGCATGCATGACTCTGCACATACCGGGCTGAATATCGGGCTGTGCAGGTTATGCATGGGCATGCCCCCCCTACCTGTGCCCTGCATCTGATACTGATGCGGCTCCGGCACATCGGGATTTATGGTCGACTTTTCCCTTTGAATATCGCGCCGGGGTGCATCAGTGGGTTGTGCATGGTGCAACACTCTTTGCGCCATGTGCAACCCTTTTGAAGATCTGGGCCATAGTGTATAAAGTAATTACTGATAATCTCTCACAGTCATTTTATCAGTGATTAGGTAGATTATGTATGGAATATATTTAAAAGACAAACATAATGCATTATAGTGAGGTATAATAGTCATTCATGATCTAATCCTATGAAAGGATGTAAACATTAGAAAATATTAGCAGCAAAGCACATTTCTAGCACTCATGCTTAAATGATGGATGCCTAAATCTATATACTGTATTAGATTAAAATAGCAGTATCACAGTATAATAGACCAGGAATACAGTTTGAGGTGAATGTGGGATGATAGGGGGCATAACCCAGGTGCAACAGTCCCCTCTTTGTTGCCCTAATTGCAAAAGTGGCAACACAACAAAAAGACAATGGTTAGGCACCATTCATCTACAGGCTCAAGGCATGAGCCTGATAGAGGAATTTTTACTGGTCACGGTGAAGTTTAAGGATTTTCCTTGAACAGCAGAATGTAATTATAAGGGTAATGTTAGTAAACCTTGTATTACTATAAACATTTGGAATAAAACTTCACAATGGGGTTTTCCAATATCAAAACAATCAGTAAATACTGATATGTAGCAGGTGTGTATCTGTCCTATTGAGAAGAAGTTGAAGAGACAAACTTAAGTTGCCTGTAAGGATATTGAAAATGAGAAAAAAATCTAGATAGGGCATCAAGATAGTTAGGACTAGACTTAATGGTATCTGGTTCTAGGATGAGAACAGGTGTGATTACCTTATAACCTATTACCTGTTTAGGGAGTAAAAATAGAAGTTAGTAAAGTTTACTTTGCATAACTTTTAGTCCATATCAGAAGAATGTATAGTTGGTCACCACACAATGTTCCACATCAACAGAATATACCACCTTGGAGGATGGCATTTTTCTGTTGGTAAGTTTGAACAGGACACAAAATGTTAATGTCCACAGGCATAAACTATGAACAGTTCCAGGGATAAATCCAGGGTTTCTTCAAGTGTTAGATGAAGATTCATAGTTCAAATTCGATGTATTCAGATTTTCCAAAGGTAGATCAAAATGTTCAGGAGGCTGCAGCATTTTCCGAGGCCTCAGCAGGGGGTGCATTAGGTTGCACCTTGAGTTTTACAATGGAATAGTAACAGTGTTCATTTCAAGATGATCACACGGCTGCACAAAGTGCAACAGTTTATGACATTACTCAGTTTGTATGAGGTGCCAGCCAGGCTTGGAAAACAAGCAGTGAAGAAAATGGATTTCTTGATTGTAGATAAAATGAGTAAGAGTCTTCTTGCTGAAGTTAGGGGATTGCCCCTACCCCAGACTTGCTTCATAGTATGCATAACAATGAGCTTGATTGTAGAATCTTAATTTGCTGGACCGAATACAGTTCATTTGACAGTTCACAAGAGGAAGCCTAATTTCAGTTATTAGGCCAGCATTCACAAGTTGGCAAGACAAGTTGGAAGGTCTCACATCTGCATAAAAGGTGGCGTTCCTTTCAGATGCAGTCAAAGTTCAGAGTCAATTATGATTCCAAGACCTGACAAACAAAGAAAGGAGGTAGTTTCAACCTTTCATGATAAAAGTTCCCATCAAGATGATCAATAGAATCGACGGTTGCCAGACTATTAGAGATGGATGTTGCCCGATGAAAATGTGGCAATGACACTGTGAGAGTCACAAACATGGCTTCCTTGATTGTGCAGGAATAAGGTTCGAAACATGGAACAATACTGGTGTGTGTGGTGACATACCCAAGATTCCTTGCCATTGACAAGGGAATAGTGCTAGATTCAAATAAACATTTAACACATGCATTAGAAATGCAAAATGTGGCAATGCCACTGACCCATTCATCTGTCATGTATGAGATCAAGGATATGTCCTAATTCCAGATCCCTGAAGGGATAACCAAAGGGCTGTTAGAATATAATAGCTGTAGGCAGTGCAAAGGACTTTCCTAGCTATGTGATGCTTATCTGCTTTCTCAATGTGAGCAGAAATGAATTCATTAATATGAACATTTGCCAGGCAAACCTCTTCACAATATCCTTAATATTATAAATGTAAACCACTCTCATGAGCAAAACCATGTATACCATGTAATGTGGGGAGTATGATATTATATTTCATACTATCATGAACCTTTAACATATGTGCTTGAATAATGGCTACATCAGCCCTATTTCAAATAGATGTGTCAGAGCCAAATAGGCCTGAGTCTAAACCTGTTTTCTTTTTTTTAAATAAGAAAAACAAAAACAAAACAAAATGCCTAGTGCGTTTGGGTAGGTTTACTGTTATAAGATGTACCACTAGCGGTCAGGATGTGAGAATCCTCTGTGTGTGTGTGTGTGTGTGTGTGTATATTACTATCAGTCCCTGTATAGGGGGTCATCACTGAGTACCTGGTATGCTGCCAGGGTATCCAATCACATCATTATTAAAAAAAAATGTCGGAAATGTTTGTTGTGAAACATAAAACAAATCATTTCAAGTTTTAAAGGGTGAAATTTAAAATCACTGGGTTGTGCATGAGCTGCATATTATTAACTAGGGTACCTGGTTGGGAAGTGACTGTCAGACCATTGGTTGGGCCAGGGTTCTGTTTTGGGCATGCAGTAGTAAGTGTCACAAATTATTGAGCATCATAAGGTAAAACCTTAAGGTCTAATGGCTTTTATTGCCGTATAAATTGTGGATGCAAAATTCCTGATTATCAGTAAAATGTAAACTGGGGTCCAGATCAAGTCTAGCTGCTAGAGTTGATCCAAAGCAATGATCATAACATTCAGTTGGGCCTCGCTACCCTTCTGGATGATGAACATGTCTTTTTAGGACTTTAAAGTGCATTCCACAGGATGCAATTAAATCATGTGGGCTTGTGAGTTACTCTGCCTCAACAAGTTGTTTAGAATTAGGTCACTGGTTCTAATCTGCAATAAGATGTGCAGTTTGGGCTTGTAAGAAGACCCTTACTTAAAAAAAAGAATAATAAGCATAAAAGCAAGCATCTCTCTCTCTCTGGAATCTAAAAGGAAAGAGAAAAGAAAAAGCATAGTTAGTTTAGTACTATTCCAACCACTGGGGTATGGAAAAGTAATTTAATCTCCTTTAAACAGGTTCATTTGATTGGCATGTAGCCATTTATCAATGACTGTTATAGTGAGGTAGTCTAACTTGGTAGACTGCTGGACTTAGTTTGTTTACAATGGAATAGGGCCTGTTTTTGGGCCTTGCCCATACATTGTGCAGCAAACAAGTGTACCTTTTGGATG
Organism: Neoceratodus forsteri; assembly: GCA_016271365.2. NCBI lineage: Eukaryota > Metazoa > Chordata > Ceratodontiformes > Ceratodontidae > Neoceratodus > Neoceratodus forsteri. Next base: position 1,748,080,628 of record CM057449.1, read on the forward strand.
TCTTGTTTGAATTAACATGTTTATCTACTGATGCTCCATCAGCAGTGGCAGTACACAGAACCAGAAGTAAATGTTCTGGGAGTCTCATGGACATTCCGGTCACAATTTTAAAAATGGGGTATGCTGTGTACCTGCAGAGGGTATCCCTCTTATTGCCATAAGGAGTAGAAAGAATCCCAGTCCTTTGGGGTTTTTCTGAACAAGTTTATTATAAAACATAATGTTGATCTGCCTGTTAGCCCATTCCACCTGTCCTGATGACTGTGGGTGGTAAGGGATATAAAACTTTTGTTTTACCCATAACAAATCCAGAGTTTGCTGCATTACTTAGGCTATAAAGCCAGATCTCTATAATCAGAATTTACCTTTAGGGTAAACTTTACCTGGTAAATAGCTGGTTTACCAAAACATTTTCAGTCACTTTGGTTGTTTTGCTCCATTAGGTTTGTTATCATTAGTGCAAACTAGTTGTTCTTAATGGTTGGCATAGGGCCAATGTAGTCAATCTGGATGTTGTTCCAGGGGCCTGATTGCCTCTGGGGAAACAATACATTTTTTCTAGCTGGTATAGGATTGTTCTGTGCACAGATCAAACAGTTACTAATGTAGTGTTCTACATCATTTCTCACGTGTTGTCACAAAATAAAGTATTTTAGTCTGTCTAGTGTTTTATCAACTCCCTGGTGTCCACCAGTTAGAGTAGCATGTACTTGGTACAGCAGATAAAATCTACTCTCAGGTGTTCAGGAATTACCCGTAACTTTTCATGAGTGTTACAGCAGTGATGTTCCAAATGAGTAGGCCATCACTGGACAGGTGAATGTCATTTTCACTTTCTTATAAGGCAATACAACTGGGGTATAAGAGCTTTTTTCTGGACGTTATTCCTCAGTTCCTTTATTAAGGAACCTATATACCGTCCTCAAATGAGGGCCTTCTTTTGGAGCACAAGTTTCACATGTTAAAATATGCTCAAACCTTATGAATGTACAGTTTGCATTTAAACTGGTTAGGTTAGGGTTGTGATGTACACAGACAAGTCTCTGTATTTCACAGGGGTAATACCACAGTATTGGGAGATTGTTTTCTTCCAAAGAAATTCATTTTAGGGAGAAACAGACCCAATTAGAATCTATAATAAAAACATAGTATCTGCAGTGCTTTCTGTAATTATCTCAAGGCTATTTCTTAAAGCGTGCAGAACTTAACCCTCTCACGGAGTGCTGGTATCATGTTACATAAGGAAAACTCTTTTTATTCCTCATTATTATCACAACCTGTTTCACTTAAGGACTTAAAAGCTGTCTAAACCATCCACAAATATTTGTGGTAATAAGGAGACTCCTCGCCTCCCTGTTTTACATTTATTTGCCAGGAGTGTTTTAACATTGCATGTGAATCGTACATATATGATGATGCAGTTACTAGCCATACACACTTTGTCATCACCAGAATGTAAAATAAGAATTCCATACACTACTATCTGACCTTCGTTGGTATATGTGGCTGAGTCATCAATTAAAACATGACTCACAGTGGTGTTTTTTAACATTTTCTGAGGTTCTGTCAGAAAGGGCTCTGGGACATGTAGGTCAGGGGGTTGGAGTGAACAATCATGGGTCTCTCCTGCAAATTGTAGGTTATGGGCCAACAAGGATGAAGTTTTGATAGGAAGGACAGTGATGTCAGGATCCTGTAAAATGAGAGACCAGTGTGTAAGCCTAGCATTGGATACAAAGTCATCTTTTACTCTGTCTGACAACAGAAAGTTAGTTGGCAAATGACTGGAATGCAGCACAATGGGTGCATATCCAATAATGTACATAAAGTATCTCACTGCCCAGAATGTAACCAAAAGATTACTTTCACAAAGGTTGTATTTTAGCTTCACTTGGGCAAGCATCTGGGATGCATAAGCAATGGGTCTGATGTGTCCATTGTATTTTGGGGCTAAAACTGCTGAGATTGCTATATCTGATGTAGCAGTTTCAATATACCCTAAAGCTAGGTTAGGATTAACCAATGCTGGGACCATGGTCAATGATCCCAAAAGAAAAGACAATGGTATCAGTATTAGGCTACCTTGTACCTTCTTACCAGAAGTGCCTTCTATAATGGACCCAAGGCAGCATGGATTCAGAACCCAAGGCAGCATGGATTCACAGTAGGAAGGTCATGTCAGATAAATCGAATTGATTTCTTTCACTGGGTGACCAAAGTAGTAGACCAGGGAGGGGCTGTGGACATGGCCTACCTAGACTTTAGCAAGGCATTTGACACAGTCCCATACAAAAGATTAATAAACACATTAGCCAGCCTGGGAGTGGGTCCCAGGGTGGTAGCCTGGGTAAAACACTGGCTGGACAACAGAACACAGCGGGTAATAGTAAATGGAGTCCACAGTGAAGAAAGGGGAGTTACTAGTGGGATACCGCAGGGTTCAGTACTGGGGCTGGTCCTTTTTAATGTCTTTATAAGTGACATTGCAGAGGGACAAGAAGGGAAAGTATGTCTCTTTGCTGATGACTCAAAGATCTGCAACAGGGTTAATATGCAAGGTTGGGTGGAAAGGATGAAAAGGGCCTTAGCAAGGCTGGAGGAATGGTCAAACATATGGCAGCTTAGATTCAATGCAAAGAAGTACAAAGTAATGCACCTGGGAAATAAAAACCCAGGGGAAGAGTACACAATGGGGGTGAGATACTGACATCAACAAAAATGGAAAGGAACCTCAGGGTAGTCATATCAGATGACCTAAAGGTGGTCCAGCAATGTGAGAAGGCAATAAGGAGGGCTGGGGGATACTGGGATGCATAGGGAGAGGCATCACCAGTAGAAAAGAGGAAGCTGTTGGCCCTCTGTACAGACAGTTGGTAAGACCACATCTGGAGTACTGTGTACAGTTCTGGAGACCCCATCTCCACAAAGACATAGACAGGGTGGAGACTGTTCAGAGGAGGGCAACCAAAATGGTGCAGGGTCTGCACCAGAAAACATATGAAGAAAGACTAAAGGAGTTTAAGATGTATAGCCTCGAAGAAAGGAGGGAGATGGGGGACATGATAGAAACTTTCAAATACCTCAAGGAATCTACAAAGTCCAAGAGGGTATCATCTTTCAGAAAAAGAGATATGCAAGAACAAGGGGGCACCATTTGAAGATAGAGGGGGAATGGCTCAGCGGTAATGTGAGGAAGTGTTTCTTCCCAGAGAGGGCTGTAGATGCATGGAATGGCCTTCCTGAGGAGGTCGCAGAGTCAAAAACAGTGGGGGAATTCAAGAATGCATGGAACAGACATAAGGCAATTCTAGTAGGGGTAGGAGGAAGTAGGCTGTTGGTTAACTAGGATCTGCAACTTATCCATTAGGTATGGAAATGGGCAGACTAGGTGGGCCAAGCAGTCCTTATCTGCCATCAAGTTCTATGTTTCTATGTTTCTATAGTTTGTGCTGGGAATAACCCAGACTGTTCCTGACTTGTGCCTGCTATTGCATGTTCTGGGAATAACCCAGACTGTTCCCGGCTTGTGCCTGCTATTGCAGCCACAGTATGGGATGATCCAGGTGCCACTGATGGAGGGGGTTCTGCATCATGTGCTGGCAGTGCTGGCGCTATCAGGGGTGCCTGCACAGTGGAGAAAAGTGTTGTGCAAGCTGCACGTAGTTCTCCAGCTATGGATTGTAGTTCAGTAGCCATCAGGGATGGAGAAAGTAGTACTGAAACAGCTGTCAGCACAGGTTCAGAAATCAAACCTGCAACCCTCCCCCCAATGTGGCCTGAGATGCTGAAAATATCACAGCCACGGGGCTTTCAGAATCAGGGTTGTCCCCTTCCCCATCTTATGTGAAGTGGGTCTCCCCAGTGGAAGGTTGCTGGATGGTAGCAACATTGTTTTTAAGGTTACAGTTTAAAGCATTAATGCACTGCATAGGAAAAGCAGTACATTCAGTCTTCTCATGGAAAGCTGATGCTAAATTGCATAGGGAAGAATTACAACATTTCATGTAATTAACTGCAATGGGTTCCTTAACCAAGGACTCTCTAGTATAATAAACATTGCTAGCAGAAGTTTCTTCTTCTGCAGCATCAGACATTGACTTCATGACAGATTGCATACCAGCCTCATTCAAAAGTACATCAACATCATTTTTAATGAGAATCTTCTGTCCCTCAGATACACTAGTGCTACTGATAACATTATTAATTATGTCAAAAAACTCCAGTATGTTTTGTTTAGTTATGGCAGCAATCACAGGTCCCTGTGACTGCATGATACAACCTCCATGATGTGGTGGTTTGCCAGTTTGGATTACCTCATGGCATCTTGGAAACTGTTTTATGACCATCATCACATGACCATGTGCAGCCATCTTGGGGATGGTATGGGGATGCAACCTGATGACATGTGTGTCCACCATTTTGAGACTCTAACAATTCTCCATGTTGTGAATCACAGAAAAACAAGTGACTAGCCTTTGTTCTAGTCCACCCCACAGCATACTGTGAGTGTTCAAAATCAAATTCTTCAACATCAGAACAGGCACGGTCTATGGGCAATAAGTTAGTATGCCCTGTCAAAACCTCTGGCTGATGGCGCACGTTCACCATACCTGGCTTTTTACTCCTATATTCTAACTGCTCAGATACAGGAGTTAACATGCTGTAAAGTGCCTTGTTTTCAGATCTCAAGACATTCTCATCTTGTAACACTTGCCTGTTATTAACAGAAGCTGTGTCACAGTTTAGATTCAAAACATTCATTTCCAGTCTGCAGTAACTAAAACATAATAATTTATGCTGTTCAGTCAAGTTATGGTGTTGAAATACCAGCACGTTAACTCTTTCAGTAATTACTTCAGACTTATCATCCCTAAGTTCCTTGTTTTCAAAATGTAAGGAATCAGTGTTATTAGCCAGAACACCATTCATCTATAAAACTTTTTTCTAAGTTTTGCCTTTCCAGCGTTATCTCTTAAGGAATGCAGGTCTTTGCTGCTTCCGTCATTAAAGAGAAACTCATTTTCTTGATGGAGAGACTGAAGCTGAGACTGCAGTCCATCTATCCTTTCTTTAGGAGAAGCCTTTTTCAGACTAATTTCCTGCTTGCAAGCAGCATTCTCCATTTTGTGAGCAACATACTCAGATTCCAAAACAGGTAGTTTATTTAGAACAGCATCAAAACATTTAAACAACATTGCAATTAACAATCCTTCAGGATCAACTCTTTTGGTACCATTTTTCAATTCCCCATACTGGGCAATGATATCCCTGAAAGGGCTACCACTCTGTTTTGTTACCTCAACAAAAACAGACCAACCACCATAGGCAGTTTGGTATGTTAAGGCATCCAGCCTCAACTCAGTACAGATATTTTTAGACATGTCATAAGATAAGAAACCCTTAGCTGTCTGTGGATCAAAAACTTTGCAACCAAAGTTCATGACAGGATAAAAACAGCCTTTAGCATATGTGGACTCCTAGATGAGTAAACAAAAACCCGTTAGGATTTGAGACTACAAATGAAAGCAGTCTATCTGTCTGTTCAGATCCCTTTACAGCTGTGCATTCCCACAGAGAAAGAATAGGGAAACAACAAAACAAAAATAAAACAACTCATTACACAGCGTTTGAATATTCTGCCAAGAGATTGTTTTGTCTGCACACTGGTACACAGCTGACCAAAAAGTTAAACAAAAGACACTCTCAGCTGCTTGTTACTGAGATTTCTCATCCAGTGTTTTAATTCACAGAGGAAATTAAAATGTAACCTTGGCAAACACCCAGACTCTGTTTGCGGTCACCATTTTATGTTGCCTAAACACTCTTAGTGTAGGGTAAATAATAATAATACTAATAATACAGATTCTTATGTCTTCAGAGTCTGCCAAGAAACATTCATAAACAAGCAAGAGTGCTAATAAATGTTTATTATACTACTTACGCCAAGCACGTGATAAAGAAAATCACAAGGGAGATGGGTTTCTCACCACTCTCTTGAAGAATGTACATAATATCCAGAATTGTAGGATCTTAGGTTCTTCAAGATCTTGTTCTCTTTCCCCACTCTCCTGGAGCTACAGTAGGTTGCAGAAGGCTATATACTACAGATAACAGCATAGCAACAGAGATCACATTATAGTTACATATATGAGAAACATTATGCATTGGATAATGACTTAGGAAACAGAATTACTAATGAGTACCATATGAGACAAATAATATGCTTCCATTTGCATTATAGCGTGGACAAAAGAAATGCTGATGGGTTCAAACTACATGTGGCATTTCTTGCCTGCGTATAAGACATAACAAAAGATTTCTCTCTCTCTGTGTCAGCTTGCTTAGACAAAGAGAAGTGTTGACTAGCCACAACTACATATGATTATATGAGAATATATATATATATATATATATATAGTGTATAAAGTAATCACTGATGATCCCTCAGAGTCATCTTATCAGTGATTAGGTAGATTATATATGGAATATATGTAAAAGACAAACATAATGCATTATAATGAGGTATAGCAGTCATGCATGATCTAATCTTATGAAAGGATGTAAACATTAGCAAATATTAACTGTGGTTCAGAGTTCAGCGCTTATGTTACATACTGTATCTAGATGCTGTAGATTGTGCTTGGATACAGAGGCCAGACCAGTAAGTAGGATAATGCTTGCAAGGTACTAGCAGTATGCATGATTTGTGCTTAGGTACTTTAGCATAGACATGAGCAAGTCAGTGATTATAGTACATGTGAACTGGATAGTATATGCAAGGTGCTTAGATGCTTGAACTGATGAGTTACTTGTTATGATTTGATAGTTTTGGCCTTTCTCTGTATCCCACTGTATGAATGACGCTTAGACCAGTATTATGAGACCCCCCCAGTGGGATAAGAGTGCCGCAGAAGGAAGAGGTGTCAGGGGAGGATGGTGGGGTGTGCGACTCGATCTAAGCAGGGCAGTGTGCAGAATGCTAGTTTAAATAGGGTGTGGGGGAGGAGCTCTTCCCCAACTTAACTACGGGCATGGCCCTAAATTTAACTGTGGTTCAGATCTCAGTGCTTATGTTACATACTGTAGCTAGATGCTGTAGGTTGTGCTTGGATACAGAGGCCAGACCAGTAAGTAATGTAATGCTTGCAAGGTACTAGTAGTATGCATGATTCGGGCTTAGGTACTTTAGCATAGACATGAGCAAGTCAGTGATTATAGTATATATGAACTGGATAGTATATGCAAGGTGCTTAGATGCATGAACTGATGAGTCACTTGTTATGATTTGATAGTTTTGGCCTTTCTCTGTATTCCACCATGTGAATGATGCTTAGACCTTATTATGAGACCCCCCAAAAAATGATATCAACGATTGTTCTGTATCCGACTGTTAGAAGGAGTCAAGTTGGTTGACACCCCGAGAAGAATGTGTAGCAGTATGATCACCTCCTCCAACTCCGGAGAGTGTGGCCAGTAGCACGCAGAAAAGGAAAACTCCCCTTGGGGGGAAACCTCTGAGGACCCATGGCTACTGACCTGCCTGTCCTTCTGGGCATACTAAAGAAGAGTAATCATAATTTTTGATTAATCGGCTAATCCAAGCTCTAAGTTGTAGAACCTGATCCAGAGAAATGGAGAACTGAAGAAGTAATGAATCATGACACATCAGGTGAACAGATCAAGCATCCTCCTAGTAAACTCAAGTTCAAGAATCCAAGTGTATGTTTGAATGAAAGTAGAGTGGAATCCATGGCTGATATGAATTTGAAGTGACAAGTTGCAGTGGTGCAGCACTCCAGTAGGTGAGGATGACTTCTCAGAGGAGAACCAGGAATCAAAGGCTCAGCATCCATGTCTAGAAGGAGGACTGTTGGGTCATGATCTGCTTGGCAAACTTCACAAATGAAGGCTGTGGTGATGAAGCACGAGAACTGGCATATGCAGCATGATCGGGAGGATAGAGCAATAGAAACCTCCAATCCAGAGAGGGGAAGCAAGTATGTGAAGCAGGTAGAGATCGTAGTGCAAATAGGTTGACATAAGTCAGATGTATTTCCAGCTCACGAGGAGTGAAGTAGGTTGTAAAATGGAGTGGTAGTCATGATGACCTCTAGACCCTGTAAGGGCGAAGCAGGTAGTATGAGTAAGTAATGTAAATAAGTGGACCTGTACATAGGTCAGTTGTAGCAGTAAGTAAGCTGCATGATGCAGACGTAGAAGCAGGGAAGTAGTATTGCATAACTTATGAATGATATACAGCAAGGGAAGACTGGTAATAGCAAGGGATTCAAAGAGCTTCATGTGGATCCAAATGGTAGCATAACAATGTTGACATCCACGTTTCAAAGACAGAATGGTACCTTAGCTGGAATTGACTTGGTAAGAATATTCTGATGAGTCCTGAATAGTCGAGCTTATGAGTCATAGATAGTGATAACTGAAGGGACTGAGTCAAATGAAGTAGCGTTGTCACAGGAGCCAAGAAACCTAGAGCATAAATCAGGATATTGAAGGTCCTCTGGATAAGCTCAACTAAGTGTCCTGGTAAGAGTGTAGCAGTAGTAATTCTCATATGACTGAAATGGCATGGCAAAGCATTCAAAAACGGATGACGAATGTTTAAACAATCCAGATGTGAGTCCATAGTAAAGTAGCTCCTAGGGCTGGCTGACACAGCGGCAGGTAGGCATGTGGTAGACTATGCAAATCTCCAGGCCCCAAGCTGGGCGAGGCAAGTGTAGAGTAGAAGTAGTCAAATCCCCAGTCTGATGGGTGAAAGCAGGTCATAGAAGTAGGTGATTATGGCTCAGTAATATGTAGAAGCAAAGGACCTTCGGGCCCGTAGGGGCCCAGGTCTGGCGAAATGTGATGGCAAACCTCCTCCCCTGCGGGGAAAAGCAGGTTGCAGAGCAGTGGTAGATAATGCAATAGAAATGTCGAACTGCATGCAATGCAGAAAAGCAGCGAAGTAGTGAGAAACAAATTGCAAACGGTATTGTAATTGTGGCATATCCTGAGTCAGTTTAGTGCGGAGTAGTACTGTAGTTTTAGGCAGACCTTGGCGGAAGAGTTGGCAACTCGATAAGAGGTAACAAGCATCCTGAAACTGTAGCAATTCAATGTTTTAGGCATCAGTTCAACCAAGAAAGACAATATGGAATAAAGGTCAGCAGGGATTCCTGGCAGAGATGGTAGTAGTAACTCCAGGGAAGTTGAAGTAGCATGGCGAGGAGTATCCAAGAGAATTAAAGCAAATATCTGAAGTACTCCAGAAATAATTCAATGTAAGGCGAAGCTTTAGGAGGCATATTTGGAAAGGCAGGTCTGAATGAAAGCACCCATGGGAACAAAGGGGAGCTAGCTCAATGAGATAAGGAAGTGAGTCTAGACCAGGTGTAGGTCAGCCGATGAACCGTAGATGGTACGATTGAATGAGAATAGCAGCCAGTGAGTAAACAGAAGCAGTAGCTAAACCCAAGAAGGCTAGCATGCAGCTGGAGCATACAAGGTCAGCTGGTAAGGTAAGTAAAGAATGGCAGCTAGCCCCACGTAAGCTTTCATGCGCTGCTGGACCACACGGAGGTTAGCTGGTAAGGTAAGTAGAGGACTAGCTCCAGGTAACATGTAAGCGCAGCCAGCCCTTCGAAGGTCTGCTGGTAAGGAAACCTCCAGGCCCTAAAGGAGAAGCAGGTACAAGGTAGAAATATATGAATCTCCAGGCCCAGACTGGGCACATGGCAGGTAGACAGGAATAGGAACTTCCAGTTGCAGATTACGTATCCATTGGAACAGTTCATAGCCAAGACCAGAGGTCAAGATCAAGCTTCCAAGTCTTGCTTGAGCGAAGCAGGTAGTAAAGTAGACTATCATTGAATTCCAAGCAGCAGGATGCAGGAAGTATGAATGCAATGGATAGTGTGAGCAATAGGCAACGAGCCGTAAGCAGGGACCTGCACATAGGTTGGTGGTAGCAGTAGTAGCAGTAATAGTAGTGGTCATTGGATTTGCACGAAATGCAGATGAAGCAGGAATAGCACTGTATAATGTACAGGCAGATGGTGTAATTTGAGTAGCCAGAATTAGCTACAAGTATGAGAAGCATCAGAACTCTGCGGTGTCGGAATCAAAGCGACTGAAGTCAGAACACTAAATGTGGTGCATAGCAGTTGAAAGGCGTGGGACAGCTTAAATGTAAATGCTATCACCGAGCTGATGCCTGAAATCTGGTTGTTTTGATGGACCGCTTCAATATATGTTCCTTCTTTGGTATTCAATTGAATGAAAACAAGTATAAGCTGGCAGGTAGCTGAACCAACTAAATACTAGAGTAGGTCAGAAATGTTAGAGTGGATGAACTATACAAGCCCCCACTTTTTGAGAGGCATCCCCAAGATCTTGGCAAAGAGCTGCAGGTACTAGTGCTGCCAAGAATCATGCAAACTCAGGCAATGACATCAGCAAATACCCCATGGTAATTCACATAAAGTAAATAAATGATAGGGATATGTATTCCAAGTACTCAAGGGCAGTATCAGTCAGTGCTCCCGGCCAGCCGAGGTGTCAACGGCTCGCTGCAAATGAACTCAGAAAACCTTGTCATGCTGGAAGGCTGAACAGGCATGATGGGAGCTTAGGGAAACCAGCACAGACCGAAAGCAAGTGTGTATCAGGAATTGAAGTAGATATGCTGGCCACAGAGAGCTTGGTGACTGTAGAATGAACGTATGCAATTCCATGAGCAGCAGTGAAGTAAAGCAGCAGCCACGAGTCAGGATGGACAAAGTCACTTCTGGGCTAAAAGGTTCAGTAAAGTTGCAGCTAAATAAAATGGCTCAGTGCAGCAGCAGACAGCGAGCCAGGGCATACGGATGCCGAGGAGGAAGGCAAGAGATGCATGGTGGCAGCAGAAGGCATGAACCCAGCGGTAATGGTGAGGCTAAAAGGCGGCCCCAAGGAGCATCAACCAGTAGGCGGTAATGAATGCGGCGAAGAACTGGGGTGTGGAGCCGAGGCTGCTGAAGGGGAAAAACGGAGAACAAGGCAAGTGCTCAAGAAAAGCGAGTGATAGGGCAGGAAGAAGTGTAGTGCTCGAGGAGCGAGCAATAGAACCCCCCAAAAAAATGATAACAAATGGACCAAACAGAAACACCGGGAACAGGAGGAGAAGGAAGGCAGGGGGGGACACAATGAGCAAACGAAGCAGGACAAATGAATGGGGGGAGAGTAGGAGCAGCCACGGACTAGCAACAACACCACGGCAAGTGCGACTCACTCTAAGCAGGGCAGTGCGCAGCCTGCTAGTTTAAATAGGGTGTGGGGGAGGAGCTCTTCCTCCACTTAACTAGGGACATGGCCATAAATTTAGCAGCAAAGCACATTCCTGGCACTCATGCTTATATGATGGATGCCTAAATCTATATATTAGTGCAAAATAGCAATATCACAGTATAATAGACCAGGAATACAGTGTGAGGTGTATGTGAGGTGTATGTGGGACAATGGGGGCATAACCCAGGCACAACAATTGTGCTGTTCCCCATCTTCAACTGTTGTGATGCTGTTTTCTTGTGCCTAATTGATTAGCTGCCTCCACCACCTTAATGTGATGTCCAGACACCACTTCTTCCTCCTCCTCCTCCTCCTCTGGCTTGCTTGGGTCCTACACAGTCACAAACATCATGGGCCACCACGTGATGCAGCATAAAAATGCCATTGCCAGCTAGTAAAATCATGCCTGTTCCAGCCAGCAAGACATGGCACTGCCTTCACCTCCTCTTCTTCTGGCCTGCTTGGGTCCTACACAGCCACAAACAGCATGGGCCACCGCCTCCACACTGATGCAGCATAAAAATGCCATTAGCCAGGTCTACACCAGTCAACCCACTAGCCAGCTCTCAAGCTGACCTCCAGCCAACCAGCTCATCAAGGCAGCAAGATGTCAGCTACACCATGGCCTATCTTTGTCTGCTGTGATGGTATGTCACTTTCACTATTGTTCACAGTCCTTATCCCTCCCTCACTGGGGGTGTTTGACTCCAGCCCTCAGCCTCACAGAGGATGAAAGGCCTTCAACATTATACTTAGAAAGACCTTAAAATGTTTTTCTGTCTTTCCTTTTGTCTCTCTACAGGTTTCTCCATTCACAGGAATAACTGGCAATGGCAGTCGCAAAGCCAGACAGACCTCCAGAAGCAGACAGGAGTTATGTGCCTAGGAGGCAGTATGGCGCAGTGGGTTAAAGCTCTGAGCTGCAAATCTGGAGACCTGGGTTTGAATCACACAGCCCCCTAGGTGCATACTGTGTGATCTTGAGCAAGTCATTTAACTTCCTTGTGCTCCCAGGTTGCACCTGCAAACAAGCTTTCCACTTAGTGTGTCTCACCTGGTAAAATAATTGGTTAAAAAAATAAAAATAAATAAAAATGTGACATCTTCTTCACCACATCAGGTAGGATTACACAGAAGAAGCATAGAGTTAGGAAGGGCAGCCTGTAGAGATGGGTGGGGAGAGTGAGACACACAGCTCCACACAATGTAGCAGCAGCACACATAATTCTGGGAGTACCAAAATTTGGCTAGCTTTGTTTTTTCTGGAACATTTGCACTACTGTTGTGCAGTGAATTATAGGAAGGGCAGCCTGTGGTGGGGGGGGGCAGAGTGAGACACACAGTGCAGCACCATGTAACAGTAGTATACGTATAAAACTGGGAGTACTAAAAGTCAGCCTACTTTGTATTTCAGGAATATTTCCACTTTTGTTGTGAAATGAATTACAGGAAGGGTGGCCTGTTGGAGTGGGGGAGTGAGACACATAGTGCAGCAGCATGTAGCAGTAGCATAAATGTTCATGTGGTTTACATAATTCTGGAAGTACTGAAATTTTGCATACTGTACTTCATTTTTCTGGAACGTTTGCACTACTGTTGTGCAGTAAATTACAAGAAGGGCAGACCGTAGGTGGGAGTGAGACACACACTGCAGTACCATGTAGCAGCAGTAGTTGAGAACAATTTTAGTGATAGTATAAGGACTGTGCAGTTGCACAAAAAAGACAATAATGGAGTTGAAATCAGATTTTTTCTTTTGGATGAATAAGAACAGAAGAATTTCAATGGATGGAACAAAGCAGTAGCAGAAATCAAGAAATACAGAAAGATAGAAAGAAATAAAGACGGATAAACATATATTTTTTTTCATTTTAAGCTTTTAATATTTTTTTTTTATTTTTATGGTTTAAAAGCACAGCAGTAACAGAAATAAAGAAATACAGACAGACAAAGAGAAATCAGAATAGATTAACAGTTTTTTTTTCTTTTTAAGTTTTTAATTTTTTTTTTTTTTCATTTTTAGGGTTTAACAGAGGGTAAAAGAGAAAGATAAAAAAAATATCTGGATTGGAGGGCTATGGCCTGGGGACAGAGGGTACACCTCCACTTTGCACTTTGGCAAAACCCTCCAGAATGGTTTGCTGATTTTGCAGCACCACCTCCAATAGCTCCTTCATCCCTACAACTTTCTGGGAGAACTCCCCTACCTCTCTGTGAAGCTGTTGTACTTCCACACAGGTGGATGTGTGAGGAGGATTTCAGGCCAGTCTCTCATGTGCCCCTTCCAGCACCTGCATCCACCTGAAGGTCATGCTCTCAGTCTTCTCCATCTTCTATGCACCACATTTCTTTCTCTTACCCAGCAAAGAAGAAGCAGTAGGAGTGGTACCACCACCTCCACCCCCTCACCAACTTTATTTCACAGATGCTCCTCCCACTCCTTGCAGTGCCTCACTCTAAGGTGGGTGTGCTGCCCACCTGCTCCCAAATGGCTTCCTTGTTTTCCACGCTGAACAACAGTGTGCCATAGTTTACAGGTGACCACACTATTGTCAGTGGGGTCAATATCAAAAAAGTCCAAACCAAGGGACTTCAGCTGCTGCCGATGAGAGGAGGGAACAAGATGGTCCTGGCTGTGTCTCCTCCTTCTCCTCCTCCTCCTCATGGTGTGCAGGTGGTGGTGGTGGTGGTGATACAACAGCTGACTGAGATGGAGCTTCCTTTGCTGTTGGTGCTGGTTCCCTTACCTCATTTTGCTGCTGGGGGTGCTGCACTGTGATGGGGGGATGCTGCTGCTGTCTCTTACTGCCACAGTCATGGGCCTCTTGATACAAAAAGCATGGCAGTGAACAATCTTTTTTTTTTTAATAAGAAAAAGTGATAAAATAATGTAAAATTATTTTGGGAGAACCATACACTATACCAAATACCAGATGGGCAAATCTATGCTCAATCAGTGTGTTCTGCCACCTTGAGGTCCTGATTTCTACAGACCTCTCGAGCTTCATTCATAAGGTCAGAGGGAATCAGAACCCCTCTGTGGCAGAACACACTGGTTGTGCATAGTCACCCATCCAGTATTTGCTATATCATGCTTGGAAGTTATGTATACTAAAGTGCTTGACAGCACAGACTGACTGAAAGGGTGACTTAAACAGCATAGTAGCAGCAGCAGCAGTTCATTATCAGTATTATTGATTTCTGGTTTGGGAGAGAATTTCCAGAACTGAGAAATTTATATATTGTGCTTGGCAGTTGTGTATACTGAAGTGCTTGACAACACAGACTGTCCAAGAGGGTGACTTAAAGCATTCAGCCATGCTGCAATGAGAGGCATGTTGCTGACACCGAGTACGGTGCAGGCAACATGCTGCCTGGTATTACAGCATCAGGCATTATGCCTCCTGGGAGTTACAGTGCCAAAGTATCAACCTGGGAAATAGCCAGCCTTGCCTACTGCACCCTCCAAAAACATATATAATCTCCTCCGGGGTGGGCATGCCATGAAGGGCACAGAAGTTGTGTGAAGCACAACACAGCATGAGTTTGAGGCGATCTAAAATCAAGATCGTCCCTGTCACTCTTGCCCTTTTTGCAGTAACAGCATGACTGCACTGTAATGCTATCACTGCGCTGACAAGATATGGACTTCAACAGCACAGTTGCAGTAGCAGCAACAGATGTTTATTACCAGCATTAGTGATTTCTGGTATGGGAGAACATTTCCAGAACTGAGAAATTAATATACTGTGCATAAAGCAGACCAAGAATGTGGTAGCACTTGAAAGAAAATCAAAGTCAAATGTGTTTTCAAAGGACTAACTGATGCATTTCACTTCAGATACATTTAACATCAGTAGTACACAGTGTAAAGCAGATCTCAGCAGAGCAGCTACTGATCCCTAGCGCCTCGACTTTCACAAATCTTCAAAAGGGGTGAGGCTGCAAGGAAGAAAGCTGCCTTTTAAACAGCAACCTCATTAATATTCATGAATGCATTTCAAATAACATAATGAGTGAAACAGCAACACTTTCAAATGAAAGAGCACATTGTTCAAACAGAAATACATTTTGAAATTAAAAAATAGAAACCAAATAATATTAATTATTTATATAACATTTCATCTTTTACAGACTGTATAATATACAAATATTGAAAAAACATTTACTTTCTATCTAAATTTAGATTAATAGTAAAGCCATGAAATTAGTAATAAAGAATATGGAGGTACATCCCTGGACTGCAAACCAATTGTTCTCATGGCTATCACAATCATGACTTCCTGTCAAATGTGTACCCAGGTAGGTGTGAGATGTCTTTTATTCCAGGATGGCTCCAAAGTGTTGAAGTGGACCTGTAAGGAAGAGAAAAAAAAGAAGAAAAACAAAGAAGAAGACCAATTAATATCAATTCAGTAAATAAAACAGACAAAAAAATAGACAAAACACAGCATATTAAGGAGTCATGTAAAAGGCATTTAGTGAATAAATATTAAAAAAAAAAGGTTTTATGTCCCATTGATCATTCAGGCTGATGAGTTTAATGCTATTAAACTTAAAAATCTATTTGCTATCTTTCTGAAACAAAATGTTGGCTCTGTCTCCTCCTAATCTCGGAGGTGGGACCCTTTCCATCCCCAAGAATTTCAAATCATCTGGAGAAGAATTATTGTGTAAAGTAAAGTGAACTACTGGAGTGTCATAGCAGTTATTAGTTATGGATCTTACATGTTCTTGAACACACTGTTTGAGTGGACATACTGTTTTTCCTACATCTGTAAGACCACAACTATACCATAACAGTATCCTGTTATATGGGTGACTCAAATTGACTGACTCAGTTTGAACACCTGTGGGGACAGCAACAGTGAAAGCATAGTGAGGGGGAGTGAATCTTGAGTGAAATAGTGATAGCGACTTACAAAGCGATAGGTAGAGTCAATTATGGGGCTTTGTTGCGTGAAGCAGTGTTGAGCTGCTTGTCTGGTGCAGTGGCTACAGTCTCCACCTCTGATGCTTGTTGACCCAGGTTCAGGACTCTGTATGGGTTTCTACAATTTTTATATGTTTTATGGGAGGGTTGTTTAATTTTTTTGTGTCTTTTTCCAGTCTCGTTCCCCTGAGTTTGTTCCCCCACCCTCCCGCATGTTGATCCCCCCAACATTCTTCCCCTTGAGCTTCTCCCCCTCCCTGAGATGCACCTCCCCAGAGTTGGTTAATGAAATATGGGTGTGGGGGACACAGAAGTAAATATCAGCCTCCCACAAATAACGTGTGGATTAGTAGTAAATTTTGTATTAGGTGTAATGTACAATGCTGTTTGCGGGTTTCAGCAATGTGCACTCACTGTAATAGTAGTTGCCATAGTGCAGTCGCTTTTGTAAACATAAAACCCACCACAACACATATACCACATAGGGGGTATCACATGTGATAAGTTCACATATGTCTACACTGTACTCTGGAAATTTTGGATGCGTGAACTTATTACTAGCAACTGCATGTTTACAAATATTGCACTTTCTGCACTTATGGAAGCCATTAGGTATTTTGGGTAACCAATCAGAGGTAATAACAGTTGTACTTTTTCTCATTCTGCTATGTACCAATTTACCTTTTAGGTTTCTTGCCTTACCAAATGTTACCCTAGGTTTTGGGCCCACTGCACTTTCCACTTCATCATCACTGAGTAGAATGGGCCAGTTTTTGTGAATCACCTTGTCTATTTGGCCTGACACGTGATTATACTCAGTGATGACAGTACAAGGAAATATGTCAATTTTGTTCAAAGTGGAGTTGTTTAATAGGGATGTCCTGGGAATTCTTTTAACTTTGTTTTTTAAATTTTGTAGTACATTCAATAAATATTTTATTGTTCGACACAAGGTCTTTACAATTTTTTTAATAACAAGAAAGGACAACAAATAATACATAAAATCCTTAGGATAACACAGTATCCATATAAAACAATTAGTCCTCTTATGAAAAAAAAATATATTTATAAATTCAGTGATAGTAAAAAGAGACTAAGTCTGTGCAATATTATTTTTTCCTGAAAATTAATTAGGCATATTAGAATATTGTCCAGGGGGAGAGAGAGGGCTGACAAAATTTGTCCCAGCCAATGTTTCCTATGTTTTTCATATATAGGAAATACCAGGAGAACATGCTTCAATTCATCTGGCATTTTTAGGATACATTTGCATAGTTCATCATTAATATCTTTCCTTTTTTGTCAATAATAGACCTGTCTGCAGATGTAAATTTCAAACCTAAATCTACAGTAATAATTATCCTTTGGGCATCAGGATCTTCCAGTATTATTAGATACAGCTCTAATTTAGAAACATAGAAACATAGAATTTGATGGCAGATAAGGACCGCTTGACCCACCCAGTCTGCCCATTTACCTACCTAGTGGATAAGCTGCAGATCCTAGTTAACCTACTGCCTACTTCCTCCTACCCCACCCCCTAGAATTGTCTTATGACTGTCCCATGCATTCTTGAATTCCACCACTGTTTTTGACTCCACAACCTCCTCAGGAAGGCCGTTCCATGCATCCACAACCCTCTCCATGAAAAAGTATTTCCTCACATTACCTCTGAGCCATCCCCCCATCATCTTCAAATTGTGGTCCCTAGTTCTTGCACACATCTTTTTCTGAAAGATGCTACCCTCTTGGACTTTGTTGATTCCCTTGAGGTACTTGAAAGTTTCTATCATGTCCCCCCTCTCCCTCCTTTCCTTGAGGGTATACATATTAAGCTCCTTAAGTCTCTCTTCATATGTCTTCTGGTGCAGATCCTGCACCATTTTAGTTGCCCTCCTCAGATTGCCTCCATCCTGTCTATGTCTTTGTGGAGACTGGGTCTCCAGAACTGCATGCAGTACTCCAGATGGGTCTCACCAGCTGTCTGTACAGAGGGATAACAACTTTTGTTTTCTACTGTTGATGCCTCTCCCTATGCATCCCAGTATCCACAGCCCTCCTTACTGCCCTTTCACATTGCTTGCCCACCTTTAGGTTATCTGATATGACTACCCCAGGTCCCTTTCCATTTTTGTTATTGTTAATATCTCGCCCCCCATTGTGTACTCTTCCCCTGGGTTTTTGTTTCCCAGGTGCATTACTTTGCACTTCTTAGCATTGAATCTAAGCTGCCATACATTTGACCATTCCTCCAACCTTGCCAAGTCCATTCTCATCCTTTCCACCCCACCTTGTGTATCAACCCTGTTGCAGATCTTTGTGTCATCAGCAAAGAGACATACTTTTCCTTCCAGTCCCTCTGCAATGTCACTTATAAAGACATTAATGAGGACCGGTCCTAGTACTGAACACTGCGGTTCCCCACTAGTAACCCCCCTTTCTTCAGAGTGGACTCTGTTTACTATTACTAGTTTACTAGTTTATTAGTACCATTACTAGTACCATTTATGAACTGTTTTGATTTTTTTGTGCCAGTCAAAATTTTTATAGGTTTGTATTTGTTCCATATCTTCTGAAATTGCTATGTCTTTAGCCTTGGTTTTGACTTGAGACACAGTCTCCTGGAAAGATCTATAGTAGATTTGGATTAGAAGGTGTCCTAGTCCTATTGGGTATACATGTGTGGCTATGCAGGACATCACAGGGAACATCATTTTCCTTGATGAGCAGTCTAGTTCTTCCTCTAAACACATTCTTGAAATTCTTGTTTCTTGAAGTGTAAATAACTTTAATAAAAATATTATTATTCTTTCTGTCACATATGTTAGGAGTGGGTATTGGCCAAGTACTACCCTAAGAATCAGGTCAGAAATTCCCTGAGGACTTTCAATATATATATATATATATAGTTTATTTATTTGGATTTGTAGCATCTCTAACTTCTCTATAGCCCAAATTTCTGCTGCATATATTACACTAGCCCTAATTATGGCCTCTATAACCTTTAATAACCCTTTTATTGAGCCATTCCCCATTTCAGCTGCCAATCTCATAAAGGCATTTGATGCTATTATTAGTGTGTGTCTTATTAATTTTAAATATTCCGTCCACTTCATGTCTTGTGAAAAACATATTCCTAGATAAATGTAATTTTAAACAGTATTTATTTTTTATCATTGTTTAATTTTGGTACATTCTTCTTTTTATTTTTTTTCCATTTAAAGTTTATTAAATTTTACAATAATGAGAACAGGTCCAGGAGTATCATATACAGTGAGTACAATATTTATATCCACAAGGATCTGTCCTCCTCCCGCCCACCCCTCCTCCTCATCCCACCCCAACAAAAACCCTCCATTAACACTGCCCCCTCCCAAACATTATGCAACACAGATAACAATCTTAAATCCTGTTGGGCAACAGTAAATTGTATGTGCAGGTGAAGTATCAGAGAGAGTATAAGGTGTGCAAGGGTTCCCATATTTTTGCATATTTCTCTGTCCTATTATTGAGACTGGCTATTGTCTTCTCAGTCCTAAGGTTTGCAAGGAATTCATTAAGCCATTCCGTATATGAAATAATGTTATCATCCTTCCAGTGATGTAACACTAATTTCTTGATGGACATAGAGATCAGAGCAATATGATACCTTCTGACTAAAACCGGAATGGCCGAGTAGTCACCTAAGAGGTAGATTTCTGGAGTGAATAGCTCCTGCAAACCCAGTAAGGGATCAGCCTTATCCTGAACAGTATTCCAGAGTGGGACAACTTTGGGGCAGCTCCAGAAAACGTGAAATAGGATGCCCTCTTCTTTCTTACATCTCTTACATAGAGACGATGGGAGGGGGCCAAATGTGTATAGTTTTTGTGGAGAATGGTATAAATTGTGCAATATATGAAATTGAGTCAAGCGTAGTCAATCCTGGGTAATGTACTTATGGCAATTCTGCCATAATTCAGTCCAAACTAATTTATTAGTGGAGAAAAAGGGTTCCCAATATGCTGTAGGAGCAAAGCAGTTTGGGTATGCCCAGTTATATAGCATTTTGTAATAGTTGGATACTGAGTGCAGAGAACCATGCTCAGGATTTATTACACTGGTAAAAGATGGTTTATCGAGCATAGGGGGGATTGGACCAAAAATCTTAGAGAAGAGATGTTTTAATTGGAAAATTTTAAAACTATATTTAGTCGTCAAGTTGAGGGTGGATAGAATGTCGAGAGAGGAAGGCCATGTGTTCCCTTCTGAGATACATGATGAAAGACGTAGATCATTCAGACCGGGAATCCAGCTTGGTAGAAATGTTTTGTTGTCTATTTTGAAACTGGGATTCCCCAAATAGGTTGCTCTGGGTCCTGAATGTGATTGTACTTGAGATAGCTACATAATTGTGTGTGATTCCTCACCGAAATAGATATGGGAGTGGGAAGCAGATTTACAGGTAGGGCCTTGGTCTTAACATACAAAAATGAAATCGGGTTGAGGCCATGTTTCTGTAATAGGGATAGTTCAATTCTGAGCTAGAGGGGTGAGAAAGGAGAGTTGAGAACCATACCAACAGGAGATAGCCATCTGAGGTATTTGACGCGTGACCAGCCCAGTGGTAAAAGGTTAAATGAGGGAGACGTAAACCTCCTCTGTCCTTAGGGGCTGCCAATTTGACATAAGCTAGTCGAGGCTGTTTATTAGCCCATATAAATTCTGTGATAAGTCTATGAATGTTATTAAACCATGAGAGAGGTAACCAGATGTTGAGTAGCAGCAGGGGGTAAAAGAGCCTAGGAAATACATTCATCTTGACTATATTGATTTTGCCCCATAATGAGAGAGGGAGTTTGGACCATCTGTCCAAGTCTTGATGGATAGTTCTTACCAGAGGATCCAGATTAAGTTTTTGAAAATGAGCTGGGTTTCTCGGTATTATGATACCAAGATATTTTAAGGAGTCATGCTTCCATGTCAGACCAAAATCCATAATGGACTTCTTATTGACCTTATGATTGGGAGGGAAAACCAGAGTCTTGTCTATGTTAAGCTTATAGTTAGACAAGGTACTATATTTCCTGATAAGTGATAACAAATGGGGAATCGAGGTCTCCGGATGAGACAGTTGTAAAAGTATATCATCAGCATATGCCGAAACCTTGACTAGTTGGGATGCAATGGGTATCCCTTGGATCTGATCACAATTTGTCAATCTATGGATCAGGGGTTCTAAGTATAGATTAAATAGAGTGGGAGAAAGGGGGCAGCCCTGTCTAGTTCCTGATTTTAAAGGGAAAAGAACGTTCCTCTTTTTATAACCGAAAACCAACACATTTGTTTTATTTTTGTTGATTATTATTTTATTTTCTCTACACATTCCTAAAAAATTGTCCTTTTTTTTGTAGCCCTAAAAGTGAATTTGATATTAATATAAGATTGTCTACAAAAGCTAGGACCGGTATTTTCCTGTTTTTAATACTAGGAGAATGTAATTCTGGTTTATCCAGATTTTCTATAAGAGATTTTATATATAGATTAAACAGGACTGGGGCCAATAGGCAACCCTGCCTTTCTCCTAGGTTTGTTTTAACTCCGTTTGTTAAATCAGCTTTCTGGTTAAATTTTACTTTCAGCCTTGTATCTTGATGAAGCCTTACTATAATATCAAAAAGGGCATAGTCCATGTTATAAGGTTTCAACTTATCCCATAGTAATGCTCGACTAATGGAATCAAATGCCATTTTGAGGTCAACGAAA
Source organism: Neoceratodus forsteri (assembly GCA_016271365.2). Lineage (NCBI taxonomy): Eukaryota > Metazoa > Chordata > Ceratodontiformes > Ceratodontidae > Neoceratodus > Neoceratodus forsteri. The sequence continues at coordinate 1,748,102,634 of CM057449.1, forward strand.
CAGCAGTATAGTTTCCCCTTTTTTATTTTCAGATATTTCCATATCAAATGGGACAGGATGTAGCAATGCTGGATCACTGATCTTCCTTCTCTGAACCCATTTTGGAATTCACTGAGTATATTCTCCTCCTCTACCCATTCATGTAACCTGTCTAGAATGATTCTACAAAATATCTTCTGTGATGTATCTAAGAGTGATATTGGTCTCTACATCTGTGGGTTCGATGGGTCTCCTTTTTTCTTGTATATAGCACAGATCAGGCTGCCCTTCCAACTACTTCAGAGGAGCTGACTTTGATAAGATGGCCAACAGAGTTAAGCTAGCCCTGGCAAAAAGAAATACAGGTGAGGGGGTACAAGCAAAGTGGGCAAGCATTTAGGATGCAATACTTGAAGCAACATCCCACTGTGTTAGAGAGAAAAGGAAGTGCAAAAGAAGAAGGAAACCACTTTGGTTCTCAAAAACAGAAGCAGAAAAGGTCAGAGCCGAAAGGCTGGCCTTCAGGAAATATAACGGAATGCAGCAGGATGAAGATTGGGAGGCATACCAAACTTCCCTAAGGGAAGCAGGGAAGGCAGTAAGACAGGCAAAGGCCCAAACCAAGGAAACACTAGCACAAACAGTAAAAGACGGTAACAAGACATTTTATAGATACATTAGTGAAAGGAGAAAGTCCAGAGGGGGTATTGCTAAGATCAAAGGGGATAAGGGAGCATGTGAGGAGGAGGACCATGTAAAAGCATCTATCCTAAATAGATACTTCTGTTCAGTATTTACTGAAGAGAAGGTAGGGCAGGGCCCACAGCACTGCACCATGGACACGAGGGGAGGGAGGTGTGCACTAGTCCCTTCACAAAAGAAAGGGTCCTACAAAAGCTCAATAAGCTCATGGTGGACAAGGCAATGGGACCTGATGGCATACATCCCAGGGTACTAAAGGAGCTAAGGGTGGAACTAGCAGAGCCATTATCAGAATTGTTTAGTGAGTCTCTGAGCACAGAAGAGGTCCCAGAAGGCTGGAGATGGGCTCATGCGATCCCGCTCCACAAGAGTGGTAGGAGGGAGGAGGCAGGGAATTGCAGACCAGTCAGTCTTACCTCAGTAGTGAGCAAGATTATGGAGGTACTCCTTAAGAAAAGGATAGTGCAACACCTGGAATCCATACGAGCACAGGATCCAAGACAGCATGGGTTTACAAAAGGAAGGTCCTGTCAAACTAATCTCATAGATTTCTTTGACTGGATAACCAGAGTGGTGGACCAAGGGGGAGCAGTTGATTTCACCTACCTTGAATCAACAAAGCTTTCAATACTGTCCCACATAAAAGATTGATTAATAAGCTAGGTAGGCTCAGGGTGGGTCAGAAGTTGATCAACTGGGTGGCAAACTAGTTGACTGACAGAAAACAGAGAGTGGTGGTAAATGGTATACAGTCAGAAGAGATGCAAGTCATAAGTGGGGTACCTCAGGGATCAGTCCTGGGGCCAGTCGTCTTCAATATCTTCATCGGTGACATTGCAGATGGACTGGTGGGTAAGGTTTGTCTGTTTGCAGATGACACCAAGATCTGTAACAGAGTAGATGATCCAGAAGGGGTGGGCAGAATGAGAAGAGATCTGGATAAACTAGCAAAATGGTCAGAATGGTTTTACACAAAGAAGTGCATGATCATGCACATAGTGAAGAGAAACCCTGAAGCCACCTATAGGCTGGGAGGGGAGTTGCTGGCAGTCACAAGGGAAGAAAGAAACTTGGGCATCATCATCACTGATGACATGAAATCATCCAAGCAGACCACTAAAGCAGTAGGTTAGGCTAGTGGGATGTTGGGGTGTATTAGTAGGGGTATCACAAGTCAGAAGAGGGAGGTAATAATCCCTCTTTACAAGACACTGGTTAGGCCCCATCTGGAGTACTGCTTGCAGTACTGGAGGTGTACCTTCTCAAGGATATTAACCAAACTGAGGCAGTCCAGAGAAGGGCAACCAAAATGGTGCAGGGACTGCATCAGAAAACATATGAGGACAGGTTAATGGAGCTCAATATATATACCCTAGAGCAAAGGAGGGAGAGAGGTGATATGATCGAAACATTCAAACACCTTAAGGGCATTAACAAGTTGAAAGAGTCTAACATGTTTCAATATAAGAAAAATAGCAGGACAAGAGGACACAGCATGAGATTACAGGGAGGCTGATTAAGGGGTAATGTGAGGAAGTTCTTTTTCATAGAAAGGGTGGTGGATGAATGGAACGGCCTACCTCAGGAAGTGGTGGATATGAATACAGTACAGGGCTTCAAAGAGGCATGGGATAGGCAGAAGGGAGCAATATAGATGAGTATGAAAGACAGAGCACAGGCCGATGGCACATTCATAAGGTAGAAAGAAATGAGCAGACTGGATGGGCCTTGCGGTCCTTATTTAAGCAATAAGGCACGACAGGGTGTGTGTTATTGTGTAATAACATCACTCCTGGGGTGAGTTGAAGCACGAGGTGAAGCTGAGTGCTTCCACCACCCCAGGAGTGACGTTATTACACAATAACACACACACTGGAGTGCCTTGCTATTATACAATGGCTCGTTGCTATACAAAATAAAAACATGGAATAGTGTGAGCTTGACATCCGATGATCCCAAGTCACAGCCCTGACGCCTGTCATTCCGTACCGGGTGGGGTGCTACAGTTGGAATCCCTAACACCGTAGGTGTGTAGTGGTAGTTTCACTCCACATTTTCAACATGGGCTGCTTGTCAGGCCACCTCTTGAAATGCGGCACAATCACTTTGTTAGCTGAAATGTGGTTTTGCACAGCGGTTGTGCCATTTAGTGACAGAGGGATGAAAACACAGTTTTGGGCAGGATGTGGAGAATGACAACTGTATTGTACATGAGGAGGCGTAAAAAATGGCAACGTTGAAAATCTGGAGTGGCAATGTGAAATATTGGTGAAGCAATGAACATACATACAAACTACGCAACAGACGTCCACAACCCAATTATTTTTGGGAGTTTTTTAGGCACATTTTCCACATAGATATTTTAGGAACTCCCATCATGAACAGTGGCACTGTGATTTTGTTAATGTGTCCCAAAAGTTGATTTCCCACAGTGAGCACGCCATTGTGTGCCACAGTTGCGTAAACACGTTTTGGGCAGGCTGTGAAAAATGGCAGCTGTACTGTTGATAAGGAGGTGTGCTCAGATGCCAGTGGTGAAAATCTGGCATGAAAATATCGCAAATTTACGAAGTTACAAGGCTGCATGAGAACTGCGCAACGCACGCTTGCAGCACAGTCATTTTATGGACTTTCGGCACCAAATTTTCAACATAGGCATTTTAGGACCTCTGCTCATGAACAGTGTCATCATCATTTCCTCAAACTGTCCCAAAAACTGATTTCGCATAGTGACCGTGCAATTCTGCACTGGACGTGTGAAAACACATTTCAGCCAGGATATGTAAAATGGCAGCTGTACTGTTCATAAGGAGGTATGGAAAATGTCAATTTTGAACATCTGGGTGAAAATATTACAAATGCACAGTCACGGTGCATGCAAACTGCATAACACGCTTGTAAAACACTAATTTTATGGACTTTCATTGAAATTTTGTGATAGGCATTTAGGACCTCTGCTAATGAACAGTTCACTGTCATTTTCATAATGTGTCTCGAACATGGACTTTCCACAGCGACCACGCTATTCTGCGCTGGAACTGCGAAACACATTTTGGTCAGGATGTGAAAATGACAGCTGTACTGTTCATAAGGAGGTGCAGAACAATGGCAATGTTGAAAATCTGGAGTGAAAATATTATAAATTCACGAGCGTACGAGCGTGTGTGCAAACTGCTCAACGCACGCTCGTAACACAGTCATTTTATGGAGTATCGTCACCAAATTTTCAGCATAGGCATTTTAGGACTTCTCAAGAATAGTGTAACTGTCATTTTCAAAATTTGTCCTGAACACTGTTTTCCCACATCGACTGTGCTATTATGCACCGGAAGTGCGAAAACACATTTCGGGCAGGATGTGAAAAATGACAGCTGTACAGTTCACAAGAAGGTGTGGAAAAATGTCAATGCTGAACATGTGGCATGAAAATATTGCAAATTCGCTAAGTTACGGGCGTGTATAGCAACTGCGCAATGCACACTCGTAAAACAATCATTTGTTTGATTTTCTCCACCAAAGTTGCAACATAGGCTTTTTGAGAGCCCCCCCTCATGAACACTGGCACTGTCATTTTATTCCTCACTCCCAAAAGGTGATTCCATGCTGCAGTGACTGCAAATTCACCTTTCAGGACCAAGTAATGCCATGACAGTGCAAGAATTCATGAGGATGGGTCCCAAAAACCCCATGTTGAAAATTTGGTGCCAAAATTCCAAAAAATTCCTGCAATATGCATCAAAGTTGAAAAAACCCTATTTATTCCATTATACAGCTTACCGGCATTTCCTCAGTTCGTGGTTGGCTTTGAAGAGTGCAGACGTGTTCCCAGTCCACCGAAGATCATCGCGCCGGACTCCTCAGGTAAGTATGGGGTGAGGTGGGGTGTGTGGGGAGGCAGGGTGCGCAGAGGGTGGAGTGCAGGTTGTGGGGAGACTGAGGACTATTTTTGTATTACAGGGTTAAAACAAAACATCATGGGACTTTTTTTTTCCTCAGAGTTGCCACTCGGTGGGCTCTAGCATGCCACCTAACTGTTTGGGGTGGGTTTGCAGCCAAAGGATTAGCACCCTTGTCAGCACACAACAAAAGGGGGGGGTTAATTTATGTCAACGGGGATTGAGCACCCCTGTCAGCACACAAGGAAAGTGGGGGGCAAGAGCCGAGGGGGATTGGGCACCCCCTTCAGCATATAACAAATGGTGGGGAGTGCTTTAATGCCAATGGTGAGTCAGCTCCCCCGATGGCACATACACTGGGGCCACGGTAAGCCAGCAGGGGGGTTGGGCACCCCTGAAGTCAGCAGTTGGGCCGCCGCCATGTCTGCAAAGTGGCCGAGCACGTTGGGAGGTCTGTTGCATCTGACAAGCTTTGCTCGGATTGCAGCGGACCTTTCCTTAGATGTGCTGTCCACATTATGTATGCATGGTGTGGAGCTGACATGCAGGCTGATTGGGGAATGAGGGACGCAACTACTGATCGTGCCCATTCCCCAATAGTGACAATATCCAAATCTACTACGCGAGATGTTGGCTGCGCTTAAGCGCCAACACATAAAAATGGAGTCCACCAATCTTCGCAGTACTTACTGTATATACTTCTGATACTATGCTGTCTAGGCCTGGTGCCTTATTACTTTTCAGGCCGTGTATGGCTATTATTATTTTGTAGCAGTCTATATAGATTGGGTATGGGTAATAAGGAACCTTTGCATTGTAATTTGTTAACATTTTTTCCTCCTTGGTATAATATAAGTTTGAGAAAAACTATTCTCATTTATTATGTGTTATATAGGCCTCAATTCCTTTGCTATACTGTTGATATCCTTGACTGATCATAGTCCAGAATTTTTTATTGTTTTTTTTTCCTGTATTGTCTGTCTTAGCTTATTCCATCTTCTTAATTGGTGTTTCTTCCTCTCTTTTTCTAATGTTTCTTTGTATTTTTTCCTATCTTTATTTAGCTGTTTTAATGCTTCCCTACTTGGGTTATTCTTTACTGTTTTTACCTCTTTATTTAATTATTTTTTTGCTTTCATGCAGCAAGTGTTAAACCATGTAGTTTGCCTTAACCTCCCAATACTTGAGTGGTACAATAGAGGCCTTATATAACTTATTATTTTCTGGAAGTTATCAATGATGGTTATCATATTTCCTGGGTTTACCATTATTTCATGTCTATAATCATATGGATAGCCTACAAACAAAACCTCTCTTATGCCACTTATAGCTTAGGTTTCCCATCTTATTTTCCTGCAATTAATTATTTCACTGTTTTGACATTGTTGTTGATTTCCCTGTTCAGTCGTATATTCATAATCCAATTTAAGTACCAATTGGAGTGGCAAATGGATTGATTCTGATCTCCCTATAACTTTTAATGATTCCACTAATCTGGCTGCATCCTGATTTGTCCAGATATGATCTATCGTGGATGAACCCAGTGGACCCATACATGTATATTCCCCCTGGAAGTCACTGTTTATTCTCCCATTTAAAATGACGCAGCTTACCTCTTCCATGGCTTGCAATTAAGACTGGGATTCAGGTCTGGTACATTCTGTAGAATATCCCTATGAAATACACCCAATGTTGTTTTGTTCGCTATTCTGGTGTTAAAGTCTCCCATTATTATTAAAGAATAGGTAGGGAATCTAGCTATAAGATCTCCTATAAATTCTGTAAAATCAGACCAATTATGCACTACTTCCATTTTGCCCCTCTTTGGTGGTATGTATATGTTTAGTATTAAGAGGGACATATTATCTGTTTCAAGCAATAGAGGAAGTAACATAGAAACACAGAAACATAGAATTTGACGGCAGATAAGGAACGCTTGGCCCACCTAGTCTGCCCATTTCCCTACCTGATGGATAAGCTGCAGATTCTAGTTAATCAACTGCTTACTTCCTCCTACCCCCCCACTAGAATTGCCTTATGCTTGTCCAATGCATTCTTGAATTCTCCCACTGTTCCTGACTCTACAACCTCCTCAGGAAGACTGTTCCATGCATCCACAACCCTCTGTGTGAAAAAATACTTTCTAACACTACCTCTGAGCCATCCCCCCTCTAGCTTCAAATTGTGCCCCCTTGTTCTTGCACATCTCTTCTTCTGAAAGATGCTACCCTCTTGTACTTTGTTAATTCCCTTGAGATATTTGAATGTTTCTATCATGTCCCCTTCTCCCTCCTTTCCTTAAGGGTATACATATTAAGCTGTTTTAGTCTCTCCTCGTATGTCTTCTGGTGCAGACCCTGCACCATTTTGGTTGCCCTCCTCTGAACAGCCTCCACTCTGTCTATGTCTTTGCGGAGATGGGGTCTCCAGAATTGTACACAGTACTCCAGATGGGGTCTCACTAACTGTACAGAGGGATAACAACTTCTTGTTTTCTACTGTTGATGCCTCTCTCTATGCATCCCAGTATCCCCTAGCCCTCCTTACTGCCTTCTCACATTGCTTGCCCATGTTTGGGTCATGTGATATAATTACTCCTAGGTCTCTTTCGATTTTTGTTGTTGTTATTAACTCACCACCCCACTGTGTACTCTTCCCCTGGGTTTTTGTTTCCCAGGTGCATTACCTTGCACTTCTTTACACTGAATCTGAGCTGCCACATATTTGACCATTCCTCCAACCTTTCCAAGTCCCTTTTCATCCTTTTCACCCCACCTTGTGTATCAACCCTGTTGCAGATCTTTGTGTCATCTGCAAAGAGACATACCTTTCCTTCCAGGTGCTCTCCAATGTCACTTATAAAGACATTAAAGAGGACCGTCTACCAATACCAAACACTGTGGTACCCACTAGTTACCCTCCTTTCTTCACTGTGGACTCCATTTACTATTATCCTTTGCGTCCTGTTGTCCAGCCAGTTTTTTATCCAGGCTACCATCTTCGGACCCACTCCAAGGCTGGCTAACTTGTATATTAATCTTTTGTGTGAGACTGTGTCAAATGCCTTGCTAAAATCTAGGTAGGCCATATCCACAGCCCCTTCCTGGTCTACTACTTTGGTCACCCAGTCAAAGAAATCTATTAGGTTCATCTGACATGACCTTCCCTCTGTGAAACCATGCTGCCTTGGGTCCCGTGTCCCACTGGCCTCTAGGTACTCAACAATTATTTCCTTCAGAAGTGATTCCATCATTTCCCCTACCACTGAAGTCAAACTAACTGGTCTGTAGTTTCCTGCCTCTGCCCTGCTCCCACTTTTGTGTAGTGTAATCACATTTGCCCTCCTCCAGTCCTCAGGTACCACCCCATCCTCCCATGATTGGTTAAAGATAGTAGTTAGTGGTTTTGCTTGTTCTACCCTTAGTTCTTTTAGAATTCTTGGGTGAATCCCATCAGTCCCCATTGCTTTGTCCACCCTCAGTTTCAAGAGTTCTTTCAAAACCCTTTCTTCAGTGAATGAACGGGTATCAACTCCCCTATTCAGAGTTTCTCTCTTGTTTGGTTTAGGTACCTTCCCCTCTTTTTCCGTTGTAAATACTGAGCAGAAATATTCATTCAGTATCCCTGCTTTATCACTGTCACCCTCTGCCCACATTCCCTCCCCTTTATTAAGTCTCTGTATCCCTCCGTTGGTCTTTCTTCACTCCCTAATGTACCTATTAAAGGTTTTATCCCCCTTCTTAACAGAGTTGGCTATCTTTTCTTCAGCTGGTGCATTTGCCAGTCTGACTGCCGTCCCTGCCTCCTTCCTGCTTTAACTGATAAAGTTCTCTGTCCTACTTCCTCTGTGTTTCCTTATATTTCCTGAATGCTAAACTTTTCTCCTTAACCATCCCTGCCACCTCTTTTGAGAACCATAGTGTTTTTTTTCTTCATTTTGTTTTGTTGATTTGCTTCACATAAAGGCTTGTTGCCTCTGCGATGGCTGTTTTTATTATTCTCCATTGTTCCTCCATCCCTCCTTCTTGACCATTTGCTAGTGCTTTTCTGAGGCACTCTCTAATTTTTCCAAAGTCAGCCTTCCTAAAGTCCAATACTCTTGTTTTTGTATGGCTTGACTCTATGGTTGTGTTTATTGTGAACCACACTGTTTGGTGGTCACTTGTTCCCAAATGGCTGCCCACTTCTAAATCTGAGATCCTTTCTCCTTCCCCATTTGAGAGTACTAGGTCTAAGATTGCTCCCTCCTGAGTGGGTTCCAACACTGGCTGTCTGAGGCATGCCCCCTGTAGGGCATCAAGAATGACCCTGCTCTTGGATGTGCCCACAGCAAAGGTACTCCAGTTAACATCATCATATTCAGGTCCCCCATCAACAATATCTCCCCTTTTTCTGCCATTTTAAGGATGCCTTCTATCATTTACTTGTCCATTTCCTCTCCCTAAGATGGGGGTCTGTACACAACCTCCTTGCGGATTGTGGTGCCATTTCCTGTCTCCAGGGTGACCTAAAGTGACTCATCAACTTCCTGTTTACTCTTTAGTTCTGTTGCTTTAATCCCTTCCCTTATATAGAGAGCTACTCCTCCTCCTCTTTTACCCACCCTGTTCCTCCCATAGACTGTGTATCCTGGTATGTTGACATCCCAGTCATGGTTCTCTGTGTACCATGTTTCAATGACTTACACAATATCCAGGCATCCCTCTTCCTTCAAGGCCACTAGTTCAGGGAGCTTGTTGCACAGTCTGCGGGCATTGGTACTCATCACCTTCCATTTATTTTTGATGGCCTTACCCTATTTAGCCCCATCCCTGTCCTTACTGCCTTTTTCTGCATTTACCCCTGTCCTGCTCCCTAATGACTTCTCTACCTTGGTGTTTACCTCTCTAACTACTGTGTTTTGTGGGGGGAGGCTGGGATTTCTCTGCTCCTTTTCAGTGCCTCCCCCTTGGCTAATTTAAATGCTTACCAATGAAGCACTTAAACCTGTCATCTAGGATTCTGGTTCCCCCCGGGCAGATGCAGACCATTGCACCAGTATAAGCCTGCATCCCTCCAGGTGGCTCCCCAGTCCCCAATGAAGTCAAAACCTTGAGCTCCACACCAGTTTTTCAACCATTCATTGAATCCCATGGTGTGGAATACCCTAGCATCATCCTTGCCATAGACAGGCAGCACCTCCAAGAAGGTTACCGTACATGCTACTTGTCTAAGGCCCCTCCCCAACTCCACAAACTGCTCTTGCACTGCTCTGATCCCATTCACAGCCAGGTCATTTGTCCATAGGTGGACAATGACATCCAGCTCCCTCCCCTTGTGCAGCTGCTCCCGAGATCCTGAGGATTCGCTTCCTGTCCCTCCAAGCCGTGGCGCCAGGCAGGCACCTTACCTCCCTATCCCCTTCCTCCCCCACTTCTACCCCCCCAATGATCAAGTCCTCCACCAGGAGTTGTTTCCTTCCCCTGTGGGGTCTCATGCCACCCTTCTGTGGGTCTCCTTTGTAGAGTTTCCCAGCACACTCCTTGGTTTCCACTGCATGTGCCTCCATGGAGGAACCACTCTTTGTCAGAACAACATATGAATTGTGGAGAAGTACAACTGGAGGGATGCACCTCTGTTCCACCACCCTCTCCCTCCCTGAGCCTACCTTGGTCCAACTGCTCCTCTTTCTCTGAGGTAACAGTGGTGGCCCTGGTGGTCCCTGGGTGGGGGGAAGAGATTTCATGAATCCTAGCCAGGTCAGCTTGGAGACAGGCAACCTCTTCCCTCAGACCAGAGAGGTGCCTGCAAACAGGGCAGCTTCACAACCTCCAAAATGTCTCCCGGAACACTGCAGCCCCACAGCCATTGCACTGCACCACTCCCATTTTTACTTATTTTGTGTCCCCTCTCTTGTTGCTTTGTATGCTTACTATCTCCTCCCTCTAAGTATTTTTACACTTACTTTCCTACTGCCTATGTACCCTTACAACTCTCGCCCTTCCTGTTCTGGGACAGGAACTTCCTGTAATCTTCAGTAGTCTCCTTCTTCTGTGCTTGGATTCATACCTCCAGCAGCCCGGGGGGGGGAGAGAAAGAGTTATTTTTTTAGGTTCTTTCAAGGTTGATGAAACAAATGTGTCTCAGTGATCCTTCCCTTCCTACTGCCAAACAGGAAGTTCCTGTTGTCAGTCAAATCCAGTGGCTATAAAAGTAGAACTGGCTTAGGGTGGGAAGGAGGGCAATTAGTAAAAAATCTGTAGTTCTAGTCTGCTGTTTCTTGTTCTGAAACCAAAGTTCTCCTCTGTCAAAAACAACAAGAAGCTGTAATTGGAGACACCTACTTTTGTACTCCTAAGCTCCTAAGCCACACCCTCAATTAGATTTACCCTCTGCTCCTAACTCAGTAAATTAAGCTGATACAGCCCCTTCCTCAGAGAAACACACAGTGACTTTCTTCTTTTTGTTTAGTTAAATGAGACCCTCTTCTTCTAATAAAGTATCTGTTTGCTTAATCCAAACAGGCACTGACTGCTGCTGAGATAGAAGTGATTTATCAGTAAAAAATATGTAGTTCTAGACTGCTGTTTCTTGCTCTGAAACCAAAGTTCTCCTCTGCCAAAAAACAGCAGGAAGCTGTAAGTATTGATTTCAATTTACATGGGAGTTGTTTTATCTTGAAATTCAATATAGTATTTATATATGTTACTAGTCCCTCTCTTGCCCTACCATTTTTCTTAACCCTAGAGGCAGGGATAGAAAATCACTAATAACCAGCCACAGGGGGTGCATGGTCTTCACTACACCAGGTCTCTTGTATACAGTGGATATCAAACTACATCAGAAAATCTCTGCTTTTTTATCTGCTATCTTCATTGTAAGGCCTCAATATTCCAAGTAAATATAGACATTTTTCCCATCTGGTGGGTTCTTTTGTTTGCCACCAGCCAATTACTCTCTCTATCTAAGTCTAAGTGTCAGAATCTATTTGATTCTGTTGTTATTCCCTGTTTTTTTCCATAAAAGAATTTGTCTTTAGTGAGTGCACCTTTATTATATTGTAATCCATCTTATCTAGTAATCCTGAATGTTGTGTAATTAGTTTCACTATCTTAGTATTTGCGAAGGTAATATCTATTTGTGTATTACCATTACTTTGGTCGTATATCTTAATCCACTCTCTGTTTTTCCTTGATAATGGTAAGTTCATCACTCTTGAAAAAAGGTGGCTACTTCTGTTTTGATCTTACCTATTGGTTCCCTGCTAGACACCTTCCACCCAAACATAGTAAGTGATTTGGATTCCCAGGATACTTCCTTTAAGTTAGTATACTCTGATATCACATCCAGTGTAGTCGTCAGCCACTCATTAGAAATTCATTTAATATTAGTTAATTCATTTGTCAATTCAGGCTGCTCTTCTATCATCACTGGAACCATTTGAGGTGGTAACATTTGAATTCCCTTTCCTCTTAGTGATTTTTCCCTTTACCAGATGTTTTTGACAATTCTGATGCCTTACAGTATACAAGTAACAATATGGTAAGTCCAAGTTAGGAGGTCTTGTTATAAAAATGTCACCCCATACATCTTTTAGCTGGAGTAATTTTATTGTGCAAAGTGCAAAATAATGCACCTGGGAAACAAGAACCCAGGGGAAGAATACACAATGGGTGGGGAGGTAGTAACAACAACAAAAAAGGAAAGGGACCTGGGGGTAATCATATCGGATGACCTTACGGTTAGCAAGCAATGTGAGAAGGAAGTAGGGAGGGCTGGGGGTATACTGGGATGTATAGGGAGAGGCATCAGCAGCAGAAAACAAGAAGTTGTTATCCCTCTGTACAGACAGTTGGTGAGACCCCATCTGGAGTACTGTGTCCAGTTCTGGAGACCCCATCTCCGCAAGGACATAGACAGGATAGAGGTAGTCCAGAGGAGGGCAACTAAAATGGTGCAGGGTCTGCAAGAGAAGCTATATGAGGAGAGACTAAAGGAGCTTAATATGTATTCCTTTGAGGAAAGAAGGGAGAGGGGGGACATGATAGAAATGTTTAAGTACCTCAGTGGAATCAACAAAGTCCAAGAAGGTAGCATCTTTCAGAAAAAGAGACTTGCAAGAACAAGGGGACACAATTTAAAGATAGAAGGAGGACAGTTCAGGGGCAATGTGAGGAAGTATTATTTCACAGAGAGGGTAGTGGATGCATGGAACAGCCTTCCTGAGGAGGTTGTGGGGTCTAAAACTGTGGGAGAATCCAAGAATGCATGGGACAGACATAAGGCAATTCTTGTGGGGGGTAGGAAGAAATAGGCTGTTGGTTAACTAGGATATGCAGCCTATCCTTTAGGTAGGGAAATGGGCAGACTAGATGGGTCTAGCGGTCCTTATCTGCTGTCAAAGTCTATGTTTCTATGTTTCTATTGTCCAGTCCTCCAATACTTGCTGTGATTCCAGATAAAGTTTATTTATACCATAGAGCTCAATCAGGTATTCCATGTTACTCTCATGGTTTTATGTCATAACAGCGAAAGCCTAAAGGCGATCGCTGTTATGCAGAAGTCAAGAGTGCCAAAAATTTATTTCAGCACTCTGACACCCTGGCGCACAGCAAAAGGGCACCAGGAATTTAGTTTTTTAATGTTTTCTGTGGGGGGCTGCACCGCCCACACCACCCTACTAAAGGATTCTCAACTCCAGGGAGCTGCATGCCGGGGGGTGAAAACATTAAAAAAAAGGTTCAGGCCGGGTGCAACAAAAGCTCACCATGCCCAGACCCAAACCCAGTACCCTGCTGACCAACGCTGGCAACCCACCCACCACATCACGGTGATGGCTCAGCAACCCACCATGGCACCACCCCTCATATCCCTCACTGTGTGTGCCCACTCTCACCCCCCCATTGCTATAGTCACCCACCCCCCCATCTGGCTGACCTACGCTACTGTCTGTAGCCATCCCTGAAATGTGCTGGGGAGTGGGTCACTGTTATCATAGGCACCCATTCCCCAGCACTCTTATCACGGGATACCTACTTGGATGGTTTCTATTTGTGGCATTTTGTGGTTTGGAGATATTTTTTGTTCTTTCACTGGTCTCCAGACTGTTACCATTCATGTTATCAGATTGTTTGATATGGGATCAAAGTTTGAGGCCTCGGTCTCCCCCTGGATTTCTACTACATAATCTTCCCACTGCAATCCATTTCCTTCCTCTGGTATTTTTAAAGTTCCTAATTTCAAGTCATCTTTCATAGCCCTTCCTATTCCTTTTTGTTTACCTTTCTCTTATTGCTATTTCCCTAGAGTGATTTATTTTTCCTTTTACTTCTTTATCTTTTGCCTTCCAAGCTTGGACTTTTGTATGTGATTTCTTTTGTCTCTGATTTTTTGGGGCCACTTTTATTTTCCCTAGTTACTTCCACCTTGTCTGAGGTTTCTCTATTAAAGGGCACTGGAAGATTAACTTGCACCACTTTATTGCTATTAATAATGAGATCAGAACTAATTTCCTGTATTGATACTTGATCTACCTTTTCTTTCTCTGTTTTCTTTTGCAGAATTTTTTTTTTAACAATGTTTGGTTATAGATTATGTCTGTTCTCATATTAGAGATTTCCTTCTTCAATATTGCTAAGTTCTCCAGGACTGCTATATAGCTAAATAAGGGTTTTTTAGAAGCTCTAATATCTGTTTGGATAATATCGAAGATGTTACAAATTTTCTTTCATAAAAGGTAACTGCTTCCCTATCTTCTGAATACATATGTACCATGACACCTGTTAATTCTATGCATTGTGCAACTGTAAATTCTGGATTGTCAACCTGTAATTTCTGTCTCTCCAATGTTGTGTCTCAATTTTAACCACTGTATTATCATCCACTGTATGTAATCTCTGCTGTGTGTATCTAATCCCGGGTCACCCCTGAAAAAGGGACCTCTGGTCTCAGTGGGCTTACCCGGTTACCAAAATCTAAATAAAAAAAATAAATAAATAGTATTTTGCACTGATGAATATTGTCATTTTAAATCATTATTAAAGGAATTACCTTCTTCAGTTCATTCCCTTCTTAATGGAGTTTCAACATTGCTCAAATTATTTATCTAGAAACATGGTATGAGTGCTTTTAGCCCCTCAGTTGCCAAACTCATATCTTGCATGACCGAGACCATACTGTTTCTTGCCTCGAGTTTTTTACTACCCTCAGCCTTTGTAATCTACTGCACTCTGACTCTGGTTGGACACACTGCCTCTATTGGGTGCAACTGGAACTGATGAGGTTGTTGAAAAAGTTTCTGTTGGACCTTGGGTTAAATATTGAGGGACCATTTAATTCCCAGCTATAGTTTGGAATTGTCATATCCTCATTAAAAGAGTCATATTGTGACAATTGCAACTCATCAGTGGTGTGGTCAGCTCCTAGTCTCTTGGTTATATCAGATTTATTCATGTTCTCTACAGTAATCCTGTTCTGATCCTTAGATTTTAATTTATTTTTATCTCTATAGCTGCCTTTTGGGCTTAAGGAGTGTTTTATCTCTTTAAAATAGGCTGTGATTTTAGATTGGTCTGTACTCTTCTTATTTGTTGGCTTTATTAATTTCTCTTCCTATGATCTGTTTTTATTTTTTATTTTCCTATTTCTAGGTGTTGTGTTTACTGGTAGCACTGATGAGGAAGGTGAGCCTACTTTCCCACTCCTTGTTATCACCATTTTTTCTTTTATACTCATCTGCCTTGAGATTAAGATCCAAACAAATTAATAAATTAACTGGTTAACACACAGTAACAAATAAAAATGAAAAACTAGTACAGTGCAAGATTCTAATTTCCACTAAATTTTCCGTCTGTGCTTTGTACTTTGCCTATCAATATTCAAGTATACTGTAACTATAGCTGTTTAATTAGCTCTAAGGTGAATTCTAATATTAGCCTTATATTACAAACGTGTAGCTACCATCAAAGGGACTATGCCCACAATACATTTGTTAGGGGTATAAAAAGAACATGAATTTTCTGGAAAGTGCATAAAAATGCTTAAAGTGCTTTGAAAGTATTAAAGTGTCTATGTGCTTTGATAGTTCACTTAAAGTGCATGTTTGTGTTATCCAAATGACCCACTAAACGAAAATAACACTTGCAGTCAATAAGTGCTATGCTTACAGCCTGGGATCAATAATTCAGTTATAGCTTTGCAATCCTCCTTTAAATTATATTTACTTGTGCTAGGAGGAAATTTTCCAATAGCAGGGCCAACTTTTTCAGAAAAATAGAGACAAATAGCTGACACTGGTAGTAAAATAATTAATAGCTATCTGAGCCTGTCAATTGTCAAGTTAATGTAACTAGGAGGGTTGGAAGTAGAGCTGGAAGTAGTTAATAAAATAACTAATAAAAACCAAGTGGGCCAACAGGCCAAATAGGGCTAGATGGCCCAATAGTGCCTAAAGTGGCCCTGTAGAACTTGTTTCTATACCCATGTTAAGAATATTGTATTTCTTAAATTTCTTCACGTTCTTTTTAGCTTAAGTATCCGCAGAACTATCCCAAAGGGAAATGCAGTACTGTCGCTAGGGTTTAAAACTTTACCAAAATAAAAAAAATGCTTTGCTTTGTGCTATGTTAGCAATTAATAACCTCAATAGTTTCTAAGTGGAAAATTTGTAGCGAACACATTCCTTTCTTGCATGTTCATTGTAAACTGTTTACTAACAATATAGCATTATTATCGCATCTCAATCATAATAAGTCATAGTTAATCGCACAAAACCCATAATCACAAATTTAACAAAGCTCCAAAAGAGTTTCCACTGTAAGGCAATTTTTAAACCCTTCATGCCCCGGAGAGTGTCTCGAGTACTTTAGTCAATAAAAAGGAAATACAAGCTTGTGCGAGCTTTGTACAAATTTACTGTTGCTGCTTTTCTTTTCTGACAGTATTATTTAACATCTATATACTGCTAGGTGACATTTGATATTCAATAGTATTCAGAACTCAGGAGTCAGCTCGATGCAAGTAATGCTGAATAGTATTCAATAATCAAGGTTCAGCGTTTTCAGTAATTGGGTTGCTTCTTACCAGTTTTTGGTTGTTAGAACATAGCATATGGCCCAACACTTGAATGTTTCTAGAATTTCTCTCCTGGTTTCCTAAGTACAAGATGAGTCTCCATTTTCTGCTCTTCACTCTCCATTCTCTTTTCTCTTTAGAGTAGTCTCTTATTCTTTCAACCATTTCCTTGTCCTTTCTGCCTCCATGACTCTCTCTCTCTTCTCTCCACTGTGGCACTCCGGCATTGACTCTGGCCTTCCTGAAGGGTCTCCTGGTGTCTTTTCATCCTGCCTCCATCAATGACTCATCCTAAAAAGACACAAAGACAAGGGAAACTTATACCGGGAACTTATACTGGGTGTTGACCAGAGGTTTAGCGCAAGATGTGCTGGAAAGATACTGCTAAATTAGTGCAATGGTGGCATACCTTTTCCAAGGCATAATAGGCCTTTAGCAGATCCTGTTGCCCATGCTCCTCACACAGTAGTGTGCAGCTTTGCCTCTGGATACCTCACCGGAAACAGAACACCTTCCTACCCACAGTACATGGCAACCAAGATTCAAATTTTGTAGTAGGTTATTATCATACCTCCAGCTAGGAATCTGGCAATCAGTTCATTAGCCTATGTTTCAAAATCCAAATCAGTGGTACAGTTTCTTCTGAACCTCAAAAGTTGACTGTAAGGAACCAATTTCTTAAGGCTTGGGGGGTGGGTGCTGTCATAATGTAGTACTGCCATGACACTTCAGTAGGAGTTCACTTTACTTTACATTATAATTCTTCTCCAGGTGATTTGAAATTCATGGGGATGGAGTGGGTCCCACCTGTGAGGTTAGGAGGAGACAGAGCCAACATTTTGCTTCAGAAAGAGAGTAAATGGATTTTTAAGTTAAATAGCATTAAACCCATCAGCCTGAATGATCACTGAGACATAAAACCTTTTTTTAATCATTTATTCACCAAATACCTTTTACATGACTCCTTAATATGCTGTTTTTTTCCCTTGTCTGTTTTATTTACTTAATTGATAATAATTGGTCTCTGATGTTTTTCTTCTTTTTTTCTGTTCCTTACAGGTCCAATTCAACACTTTGGAGCCATCCTGGACTGACAGACATCTCACACCTAGCCAGGTACACATTCGACAGGGAATTATGATTGTGATAGCCATGAGACCAATCAGTTTGCAGCCCAGGGATATACCTCCATATTCTTTCTTACTATTTGCATCGCTTTACTATTAATCTAAACTTAGATGGAAAGTAAATGTTTCTTCAATAATTGTATATTATACTAACTGTTCAAGATGAAAGGTTGTATAAAAAATTAATATTAATTGGTTTCTTTTTTATTTCAAAATATTTTTTCTATTTGAAAAATATGCTCTTTCATTTGAAAGTATTGCTGTTTCACTCATTATGTTATTTGAAATGCACTCTTGAATATTAATGAGGTTGCTGTTTAAAAGACAACTTTCTTCCTTGCAGCCTCACCCCCTTTGAAGACTCATGAGAGTTGAGATCCTAGGGGTCAGTGGCTGCGCTGCTGAGCTCTGCTTTACACTGTGTACCACTGATGTTAAATGTATCTGAAGTGAAGCAGTAAAGCCTTTGAAAACACATTTGGCTTTGTTTTTTTTTTTTTGAGTGCTGCCACATCCTTGATCTGCTTCTGTAGTGAACAGTTCCATGTCATAACAGCAATCACAAAACAGTGATCACTGTTATGGCAAGTGTACATTGCCAAAAAGAAAATTGATGATGTACACTAGTGGGCAACAGCACATCCACACAGTTAAAATAGTGTTTATGTGGGGGGACTGCCCCCCACACCCTCCCTGGTGGGGGATTTCTCCCCCCCACCCACCTGACTAAATATAACCAACTTCAGGGGGGGTGCATGTTGGAGGAGGGAGAGACAATTTGAAATCACAAAACAAACTGCAGCAGAGGTAAAAATTTCCTCAGTCTCCAGCCCCAGACCCAGTACCTGCTGCACCTAAGCTAGCCACCCTCACCACCACACCACACAGCTAGCTTGGTGACAGCATGGCATACTATCCCACACAAACCCTCTTCCCTATTACTCCCCTTCCCCTTCTTATACCTCCCCTTCCAGTCACCCTCCCTCGCTCATCCCTACTACCACCATCGCATTCAGTCGTTACCCTTGCAGGGTAGCCCAAAAGGATAGCACTGTAAATGAGTCACTGTTTTGACAGTCGCTCAGTTACAGTTGCTATCATCACTGGATACCACAGTGAACAGAGGTCAGCCACCTCACTTGTGGTAAGCACTGGCCAGTATTTGAGAAGCACGGCCGTATTCTGGAGTTTATATATTGTGCATGGCAGTTGTGTATACTAAAGTGCTAGACAACACAGACTATCTGAGAGGGTGACTTAAATAGCAAAGTAGCAGCAGCAGTAGCAGTTTATTGCCAGCACTACTGATTTCAGGTTTGGGAGAGAATTTCCAGAAGTGAGAAATTTGTATATTGTGCTCGGTAGTTGTGTGTACGAAAGTGCTTGTACCAAAATTCAGCCTACTTTGTTTATATGGAACATTTGTATTATTGTTGTGCAGTGAATTACAGGAAGGGCAGCCTGTAGCAGGGGTTGGGAGTGAAACACAAAGTGCAGCACCATGTAGCAGCAGTAGTAGTTGAGAACAATTTTAGTGATAGTATAAGGACTGTACAGTTGCACAAGAAAGACAACAATAGAGTTGAAATCAGATTTTTTTCTTTTGAATGAATGAGAACAGAAGAATTTTTAATAAGTAGAACAAAAGAGTAGCAAAAGTCAAGAAATACAGACAGAGAGAAATAAAGATGGATGAACATTTTTTTCCTTTTAAGTTTTTATTTATTTTCCATTTTTAGGGTTTAGCAGCACAGCAGTGACAGAAATAAAGAAATACAGACAGACTGAGAGAAATAAGGATAGATGAACATTTTTTTTTAAGTTTTTTTATTTTTTTTTCATTGTTAGGATTTAACAGAGGGTAAAAGAGAAAGATAAAATAAAATATCTGTATTGGAGTGCTACGCCCTGGGTTCAGAGGGTGCACTACCACTTCACAGTTCAGCCAAACCCTCCAGAATGGTTTGTTGATTTTGCATCAACTTCTTCAACAGTTTGTTCATCCCACAACTTGCCAGGAGACCTCCTCTACCTTCCTGCGGAGCTGTTGTACTTCCACATGGGTGGATGTGGGAGGAGGATGTGAGGCCAGTCTCTCAGGTGCCCCCACAGCACCTAAATCCAACTGCAGATCCCTCTCTCAGTCCGCTCCTTCTCCCCTACCTTCACCTGTGCACCAAGTTTCTTTCTGTTGCCCAGCAAAGAAGAACCTGTAGGGGTGGCACCACCTCCACCCGTCTCACCAACTTTATTTTTCAGCTGCTCCTCCCACTCCTTGTGATGCCACCCTCTAAGGTGTGTGTGCTGCCCACCTGTCTCCAAATGGCTTTCCCATTTCCCACACCAAACAACAGTATGGTATAGTTTTCAGGTGACCACACTGTTATCAGTGGAGTCAATATCAAAAAAGGCCCAGACAAGGACTTTGGCTGCTGCCAACAAGGGGAGGAGCAAGATGATCATGGGTGCATCTCTTCCTCGTAGTGCACAGGTGGTGGTGATGGTGGTGGTACAACAGCTGACTGGGCTAGAGCTTCCTTTGCTGTTGATGGTGGTAGTTCCCTTGCCTCATCTTGTTGCTGGGGTTGCAGTACTGTGGGGGGGTTGGGTGCTGCTGCCACCCCTCCTAGTTCCAGTGCCATGGTCCAGGCCCTCTTGATGCGAAAAGCACAGCATCTCACATCTGCTGCCTGCACTCCCCTCTCCTCCTGACCACTCACATTGATTTTAACACAAAACAAAACAGAGTAAAAAAGACAGAGTAAAACAAAACTCTAAAAGAGATGAAAAATAGCACAAATAAAAGTGTTCCATATAAAGAAAATAACATCTAGAACAACTAAACACTTACAACCTGTACAGTAAAAATAAGATGAAGAACAAGCAAAAGAAAGCTGAAAAATGGTTTGCGGGAGCTAGGTTTTACTGTGAAAAAAGCAGATCTGTCCCCTTCCACTGACTAGCTCAGACTGCAAAGTGAAATGAAAGATGAGTCAGTACATAGATTAGTAGCATGCAACCTGCAGAAGTTGCTTCCATGTGACCTCAAGCACTTGTTTACCACTGGTAACCTCATTTTGAACAGACTTCACCTGTCTTAATGGCAAAGTTACTGCCGAAGTCACCTGGCAGAGTTAATAGGCAAATTTTCACGCTGATGGAAAAAGTTGCGTATTGCTCCATGGAGGCATAGTAGGTAATTTTGCCAGAACTTCGCTGGTGAATTGAAACTTCTCAACATCTCTACTGGAAAGTTCAACAGGGTGGGAGGATCTCCTTCAAGCAGGGTAGCAGAAGGTACCACAAACCTGGCAGAATTCAGCTGTGCTTGGTTACAGTTTGATGATGCATTAACCACCATATGTGTTAGACCTCAGAGAGTTAATGCAGGCTGGGTAATGTGCACTAAAAGTGTAAATTTAAAGAAAATTAAATACTGAAACAGTTTTGCAGATATATTAATCCTTAAAGATTTTAAAGTGTTATGAGTATGTAAAGAGTAATAACCTGTTCAAGACTATTTACTTTAAAGAGTACCATTTTTGTTGATTCCATCAAGCCTCCCCTCCCACACACACACACACACTGGTGCCTTACCCCACCTGGACTTAAACAGTCCATATCTTGATATTTTCTGAACAGTAGATTATATGGGGAAAGGGACTATAATTCTTGACTAGGAGGAGTGGGACACTAGATCCCTTCCCCTTCATGGTACCACTAGCTGAAAGCTTTGCACCGTACTGCCCCAAGCTCTGACATTTTGTAACAAATGAATTTGAAGAGCGTAGGGCAGCACTATATTGACAGGAATGGAGGTGAGTTTTAAATTGCTTTTGACACATTTTAGAAGTCCACTGGGATCTATTCATAGCCACCAGTCAACTAACAAGAGCCTTGTTAATTGAGTGGTGGCTTAGAATTGACCCAGGAGGACTTCTAAAATATGTCAAGAAGCAATTTAAAATGTGCCCCCATTCATATCAATGTAGCATGCCCCCGTGCCCTTGTGCTCTACAAACTAATTTGTCACAAAACATTGGAGCACGGGATGGCACGGGGAAAAGCTTTCAGCTTGTAACACTAGTAAGAGGAAGGGATTTGGTGGCTGACTCCACTGAGCTAAGAATTACAATCCCTTCCCCTTCATAATCTACTGTTCAGAAAAGTTCAAGATATGGACTGTTAAAACTCAGGTAGGGTAAAGCACCAGTGGGGCTTAGGGACATTTTTTAAATGAGCACAATTGCTGATCTTCAATACATACAGTACTGGAGGAACATACAAGTCAAAGAGATTGCCATACAAAGTGTTGTAAAGCATTTTTCATTTACGTTCTTGTACTTCCATGCATATAGTTCATGGTTACAATTTAGTTATATAAAATTGTGCCTGCCAGGATGCAATGCAGTTTCTTGAGTTCATGCATGACGAAACGGATTAACTGCCATTGAAATTTGTTATTTACTGCAATAACACTATTGCATTATGCTGTAGTATTGTACTGCATCTTGGCCCACACCACTGTTTACAGCTTGCTTTGCACCATACTGCCCCGAGCTTTGACATTTTGTGACAAATGAATTTGGAGAGTGTAGGGCAGCACTATATTGACATGAATGGAGGTGAGTTTTAAATTGCTTTTGACACATTTTAGAAGTCCACTGGGATCTATTCATAGCCATCAGTGAACTAACAAGAGCCTTGTTAATTGAGTGGTGGCTTAGAATTGACCCAGGAGAACTTCTAAAATATGTCAAGAAGCAATTTAAAATGTACCCCCATTCATATCAATGTAGCATGCCCCCGTGCCCTTGTGCTCTACAAAATCTCCATAAATTAATTATAAAATACATAATTTAAGATCCTAAACACGCATACAGTATACTAAACTTAAGCAATACAGCACAACAGGGTCTGTGTTATTGTGTAATAATATCACACCTCTGGTGGTTAAAGCATAAGGCTGCAGGTTGAGTGCATTCAACACTCAAGAAGTGATGCTATTACACAATAACACACAACTCTGGAGTGCCTTATTGCTATTATACAATGGCTGATTTAAAAAACAAACAAAAAACAGCAAAGAAATTCATTTTAACCCATAGGCTGCTGACAGAATTAGAACGTATAGGAATTCAGGACTGATATATCAGTCCGAGGCGCAGCAAGGTCTGTGGCACAGCAAGGGTTAAAATACTTTTTCTGCTTAATTTTCTATGGATAAGTATACATTTAAAAAAAAGTTCTGAGCAGCTCTTTGTGGGCAGTAGGTAGTGCTGCAGTTTTCTGTACTGTCACAGAATGTTTGTTCCTGTCATCATGCTCCCACCCTGCTTCTCTGTGTAGCTCTTGTTCTTTGGGAGATTCCTTTCCTGCATGGAGTGACTTTTCCTCTCTTTAAATTGTTTTTCTATTCAGTCTTTACAGTGGGTTGAAGAGAAGCAAAGAGGCAAGGCACATGAATTTTGATCAGAAAGTGGAGCATGTGACATGCACCAAGGCCATTTGAGGTGGGAATATGGACTATGGTTAGACTGACAAGCCATGATATGTAATAGTTTCATTTTACTTATGCTTATTTCTACATTTATTGGAGAAAAAGAAATGAGTGCAAGGCAATAATTGGGAACCGTGCTCAGGACATTCGGCAGAAGAGCGAGGGCAGTGGTTTCTTTGATGGTAGTGTGATTGTGGTGGCAGAAGGCGGACTGAAATGTCATTTTTAGTGATGGATTTGTTTTAAATTTAATATGTATGTGATTTTTGGCATAGAAGTGGGGACCGCAATGAGAAAACCAGGCGACAGGAAGTAAAAGTGAAAGACAGACAGAGACTAACCGTCACGTCTTTCAGTAAAGCCGGTTTCCCAGTCAGCTGGGCAGGGAGTGGTTTCTGTAGTAGACATGTGGTTGTGTCTGTGCCTGCTCTAGATCCAGTGATGTTACTTAAGCAATACACCATGACAGGGTGTGGGTTACAGTAGAATTTACCACGGCTGGCGTAGTTTGGCCACGAGGCCGCAGGCCGAGTGGTCAAATCTACGTCAGCCATGGTAAATCCAACCATAACCCACACCCTGGAGTGGTGTATTGTGATTATACCCTCACAAGAGATTAATTTATTTAAAAAGAAAGTTTTGATTTATTGATTAATTAATAATTATTTATATTTTTTATGTAAATGTATATACCCCACATAAAATAGTCCAGGCAGTTAAGGTTGTCGAACACCATTTTTATTTATTTAAGCTCAAGTTTTCAAATATATTGCTTTTAATTTTTTTTTTTGAGGAAAACTTCTCCTTACATGAGGAATAATCATGTTTACCAGTACTGTGTTTAATTAGATCATTCACAGTTTTCAGAAAATAAGTCCATCGAGAAACAGCTAAAAGCATATTTAGTATTTCAATTTACTTGTTTTTCACTTGTTTCTTTAAGCTGACTGCTTTGTGTGTTTCGTGGAACTGTATCTTTAAGATGTTTATCTTCAACGTTACTAGTCGGTCTGAAGTCTGGGGGAAGGGTGGAAGACGTCTATGTCTGGGTAGATCACCTGATAAAAAAAAAATTGCTATGAGTTTTTTTTTTTCTGTACTCTGAATTTACCACATTGTATTATTATTTATTGTTTTCTACCTTACCCCATTATTTTGTGTGAAAATTCATGGCGCCATAATTGATCAGGTTGCCGACAGATGCCATGGGTGGGTGGGTCAGGATGCTTGCTGGGATGCAGTAGTCATGTTGTGCTTGTGACACCATTTCAGGAGCTTGGAGAAATGCAGTAGTCAGACGGCTGCTCTCCGTGCATATAGGCTGATCATTTTTCATTGGGTATGTTGTTTTCTGTTCACTGGTAAGGAGGGATATTTCTGGTTTGCACACTTCCATGTGTTGTGTGTGTAGAGTGCTTGGGTATGTTGCTATACTTCGGCTATTCTCTTGGATGTCTTGGGATTTTTTTTTACATTGATCTGCTGCTTCAAGGGAGGTTTGCCCAGCTATTATGTTGCCCCATTTTTGATATTCTGTGAGACTGGGGCGCCAGTAACTATGAAGGGAGGCTTTGTTCTTGTGACCTGTTATTCTCATTATCTGTCGGGCCTCCATTCCCGACTCACTCAGTAATGTCACAACCGTGGCACGTAGCGAATGATTGGTGTACAGTTTTGGTAACGATGCCTCTTTGCAGATATGAGGCAACATTCCTCCTAGGTAATTTACACCCATTACTTCGTATGTGTACCAGATGTCCATTTTATTTATTATGTCCTGGGAGAATCTTTTGGGGTGGAGGAATAAAGCTGGAGGGTTAGGGGGCAGCTTAGAAATGTATTTAGTAAAACTTTTTACTGGGCAAAGAGGATCATTGGGTTGCTCAAACATGTAACCTCTACTGTGCTGTCTGGTTGGGTCACTGATCTCTTTGTGGTTTTTGGTCTGTTCGTTGAAGGATTTAGTTAAGTACTGTTGACCATTTTCAGATACTTTTATGGCAAAAGGAGTTAACTTTCAGCTGTCTGACACCCTCGCTGCCTCTTCGTGCAAAGTGTAGCTGGATATCTAGCCACACCTTGCGCACTAGTCCAATGGCTGTTGTTGGTGAAACTGCTTTTGAATTCCTGATTATTGTTAGCCCATTGACTGTCAGTGGCTCATGGTGCTCTGCCCTATCATTGCCTTCTTTTCTGTAGCATTTTACCTGCCCTTAAAATGTTATTACTGGTGGCAAACTCAGTGTCATTCATTATGTTGAATGACCTACTTAGTGAGGGGGTCATTTAGATGTCTGTTTAGACCTGCTCATAGGCTGACAAAACTACTGAGGACATATTCATTGCCATCACCATTTCTTATTGTACTGTAATATTTCCTCAGTATGTTGTTTAACTCTGATGCAGTGATTGAGGCTACATTTATGGAAATCTCCTTTTAACTACACCAATCTTTGAATACATTTGTAGCCCATCGAGTCTGTTTTTGAGTCGCTAATTCATGACGTTGCAATTCTAGACTTTCCATTTCCTGATCGGTTATCTCCTGGTGATGCTTGTGTTTTCTTTTTACAGTGATGGATGGGCCCGCAGTTTGGGTGATGACAGCGGGAACTGAGTGTCGTGGGGCCGGGATTGGTGACAGCACAGTTGGGAGAACCACTAATGGCATGTCGGCGGTTGGGGACACCTGAGCAACAGCGGAACTACTGGGGTGCTCAGGTAAGTTTTCTTCGACTACTGGTACACTTGTGGGATCAGATGACTCAAGTGAATTAAATATTGTGTCAAGTTCACTTGAGTCTATTAATTCAAAGCTGGACTCCATTTATGGTTTGCTTATGTGTGTCTTGACTTCAGGTGGCGGTAAGAAAGATGGCGGTCGTGATCGAAATTTGAATCGGAGTGATTTGCTTGGGGGTCTCGTGCAGCAAAATGCTTGGCAACTCTTTCGTTGGTGATTGCAGGATTTACACCTGCTCAGAGGTGCCAAGCAGCCAATGACAGTGCTGCTTTTTACTGTTCATTTTACAACCAGGGTATAATGTCAGATAACATCACTGTCTCTAGGGCTTGGCAGCCAATCAGCTTCCACGAATTTTCCTTACCATTGTATAAATACATGTATACACTTAAATATTGTTACATTATTTCAGAGTTTCCATTATAGTCTGCTTCTGGTTAGAAAAGTATTTTTGTTTAGGGGGAACCCCTGTACCATTAGAATAAAGTGCAATGTATCTACCCAAGCCTATCAGTTGCAACACTGATATCTAGGGGTCAACAAAAAAGAACCTAGTTTAAACATCTTTATTTTGGAAAAAAGATGTAGTGATAAGGCACTTTAGTAAATATAGAGCTAGTCTCTATATGAAATAGGATATCTGGGTAGTTTGGGTCAAGTTACCTACACACAGTCTCAGTAGAGACTGTAGTCTCCTTTCCCTATAGATAAGAGGCTTTATGATAAAAAGAATGTGTCGACTGTAAAACCCATCAAAAATCTTGTAAGATTAGCTTACAGTACTTGGAAGTGTTTAAATAAAACCCAAAGTTTGCTTTATCATACACAAATCATTTGATGAAAAAAATCTATACAGTAATTTGAATTTTGATTTGTGCAAATTTGCCGAGACATTGGGCAGATAAATGTTTCTCTGCTTTTCATAAAATGGGCAAATTAAACCTACGTGAAATAACTGATCAATCATGTTATTCTTAGAATTACATAGTGGTGTAAGAGAACTACCTTGTTTGTTATATCTTTTTTAAGGAAGTTATTATTACATAATTTGAATCTGAACTGTGTTAACATTCTGTCAGATGGATTTGATATGATTTTTAAATATAGCCTCAACTTAGTATCTTTCTTATTTTCTGCAATCCAGATGGGTGTTTTTTGTGCTGTTAAATTAGTTTGTTTCTTATTGAAAATATGTATCCTCTATTCATCTTTCAGTTTTAACTATGTTCTAGTTTATTGGTGCTAGTTTTGGAAATAAAATTAGGTACCCGAATCTTAACTTATTTAATTTGTCCTGCACAAAGATAATCCAGATAATCCAAAGAAAGGTAAATCCTTCTCTACAATACCTCAACATTTCTTCAACTGCTAAATTGACGCAACCTGTATCAGGGAAAGACAAAATGTTTAACCAGCATTTTAGATTCCTTTTGTCTGATAACTGTTGAAGTTTCCATAGCCCTAGTTCTGCCAGGACAATGATGTAGAAATAGATTTTTATATTCCCAAGAGATTATTACATATTCTGTACAACGGTTTGTCTAATACTTCACAGGGGGGCCAATACCCCACATTTGACATCTGCAATGTATATGGGCCTCGGTTTTAGCTCCAATTTGAATTTGAATGTTATTGATGGGCAAATAACCTGTAGACATGAGTGCCTGTTTTGAAAGGCGACCTAGTCAAATGACAATACACAATAATTTACACATAGAACAAGAGATTCAGTATAAAAATAAAATGTCACTATAAAATAACTAAAATAACAAAAGTATATAATTAAAACATCTTCACATCATAAATTCATTTATATGCAGTCTCAAGGCATGTTTAAAAGACCCTTGGTTCTTACAGTGCAATACATTCAGTGTAAGGGTATTCCAAGTTTTCACTGATCTTTTTTAAAGGACCTTTATCCCAGGGAAGGTGCAACGTAACATGCAAGTATAAAGAGATTTAAAGCAGAAAAAAGAACCCCATACCTCAGTCAAAAAATCTTACTCATTTGCTTGTATGAGCAGGTACAATTTCATAAATGTAAAATAACATCCCAAAGAGTAACAAATGCAGTTAACATACACATGATTCAATCTATCTATAGTAACTGATGGAAAAAAGTTCCATGGGCTTTTCACTTGAGATGAGTATAGTACCTGCCACCCCTATGGCTGGCCACTACATTCCATTCATTTAGTCATAGTGATAAGAGCAACAATGCTGATGTTTCTTATGGCAGTTGACCTTCTACCAACTGTGCTAACAAAATTAAGTCATTGTTCTGTCCCTGGTACAATGGCCCTATGTGTCAGCAACTCCTTCCTATCGATGGAGTCAACTTCAATTTCTGCCCTGTCTAAGATGGTCTATAGCCCCTCTGCTGGAATCTCCTTCTGATGTCCATCCTTTGTTCTAGGTAATCATTTTCACTACTACAGTTCCTTTTGGCCCTCGTACTGGGATTTAGGTATGTTGTTATTTACATGGTTGGGGCGACAGCTGGTGGCAATCAAGAGTGTGTTTTCCTATCAGTGGACTTATGGTACAAATTTGTTTTTACTGTACCGTCACCTTCTTCACTCATGGCCATGTCCAGGAAACACATCTCTGTTAGACTAGCATTGACAGCAAACTTCAGATTAGGGTTGGTACTCTCCAAACAGCCTATAAAGACATCCAGCTCTACCCTGCTTCCCCTCTATACCATTAAAATGTTGTCTATATATAATGCCTCCAGAGATCCATCTTATGGTAAAAAGGATTGGTCTCGGGGCTACAAACTATTTCTTTCTCCCAGTATCCCAGATATAGGTTAGAATAATTGGGGGCAAAATTTACCCCCATAGCTGTACGCTTCACCTGTAGTTAGAAAATATCCTGAAACAGGAAGACATGAAGTTGACTCCATCAATAGAAAGGAGTTGCTGACATATAGGGCCATTGTACCAGGGACAGAGCAACAACGTAATTTTGTTATCACGTTTGGTAAAAGGTCAACTGCCATAAGAAATATCATTTCTAGAAATTGATGCATAGTTAGCACGGATATGATCCTTAGGAACTTTTGTGCAAACCCACTTAAGTTTAACTATAAAAGAGCAAAAAACCTTTCGGACAGTTTAACCTACAGTCTACAACCCACTGTAGAAAAGCCACAAACCTGGCTACCAAGTCTAACTATGGGTAACCACAGATGTGGTCAATGTAAATATTGCCCTGTTATGGAAAAAACGTGACAGTTTACTAGTAGTAATGCTACAAAAACTTGACATCAGGAATGTTATTAATTGTGATTCCACACATGTTGTAAATTTGACCTGGTGTAATGGTGGGATATTTTACGTGGGCAAAACATCCAGAACCTTGAAACTCAGAATTGGGAAACACATGAGGACAGTTGTTGTGGTGATCTGAGCAATGCTTTAGCAGTACATGTTAAAGATTCCCCAACAACAGAGTGTCATGATTTTAAGTTCTGTGGGATTGAGAAGTTTTTTTGGGGGTAAACAGGGTGGAGATTTGGATGCCTTACTCTTACAGAGGGAGACACTATGGATTTTCCAGCTGGGGGGGCTACTATCTACCTGGTTTGAATTACAGGCTTGATGTCATGCCATTAATTAAAAGAAAAAGGAAAAATTTAAAAGTAATGAACTGTAACAAACAGTGGAGGTCAGATGACAGATTCACAAAAAATCGCAAAGTGCCACACGAAATATTGTGTTGCATTTTGCGATTGCCCAGGTGTGTAAAAATGCTATTTACAGATGGATAGCATATGGCACTATCTGACTGTGAATTGGGCTAGGTAGAGGCAGTGGTAATACCATTACTGCTATCTCAAACCCCACTAGCACTGCCCTGACCTGCAGTCCTGTTAATGGTCCTACAATGAACAGCGCCAGTGTGCTATCTGGTATTCACAAAAGCAGCCATGCAGATGAGCCCATTGGGCATGCAAGGCACTAGCTGGCCATTTGTATGCCTATTATGGGCTCATTTACATGAGCTGCGGGTGTCGTAGTGCACTCCCCACCCCCAGACCCTGCATAATGCAGCTGTACTCGAAGGTGGTGTAGTGGTCCCTCCCCTGTCCCTGATGCCGATACCTGTCCTTTTAATTCATATGAAATATCACTGGTGGTCTAGTGGTCCCTCCCCCTTCCTGATCACCCTCCCTTAATTTTGTCTTAAATATCCCTGGTAGTTTAGTGACCCTCCCCTGATGTCCGATCTCCATCCCCATCTAAATAACATCTTTTCCCTGGTGGGCTAGTGGTCCCTCCCTGTCCCCAAACTCCCATCTCATGAACTACAATGAAACATAACTCTGGATGTCTAGTGGAACCCCCGCACCTCCACCCCATCTGGTAGTGACCCTCCACTCCACTCCCCCACAACCCGACCCCCTGCTGGCAACCAACACAGCCCTCCTCTCACCACTATGGCTGGCCACTGACTGAGCTGTGAATGAGTGCATACCATATAGAGTACACACTCATTCACAGTGAAACTGTCAATCACTGTGAATGAGTGCATACTCTATATGGTATACACTCATTCACAGCTCAGTTGGCAGCCAGCTGTGGTGGTGAGAGGTGGGCTGTGTGGTTCATCAGCAAGGACTCGGATTGGGGGGAGTGGGGTGATAGGTCACTACTGGAAAGGGTGGAGGAGTCCACTAGACCACCAGGGTTATGTTTCTTCATAGTTCATGGGATGGGGATCGGAGACAGGGAAGGACCACTAGACTTACAGGGATATTTGAGGAAAGGCAAACAAAGAGAGACACTCCCTGGAAAAAGGCAGTGTGTTGAGTCAAAAAGTATCAGACTAAGTATAGGTAGGGACTCCGCTTGATGCCTCAGAAGAAGTAGGCTGCCAAACATAGATTGTTCAAAAATACAAAAACATATTTTATTTATATCTACATAAAAAACAGGTACACTACACCGAGGGTGAAGATATAAAAAGGCAAGACAAATTTTATTTATATAGCACCCCATCTAGGGCCTCTGAGCACTTCTCAGTAAAAGCAATATCCCCAAGAATTAAAATAAAAAAAAAAATAAATAAATAAAAGCTTTATCAAAAATGTATCTTTTAAAGAGGCTTTAGTGGACTCCGACCTTGCTGCATATATATAAGGTGGAAGAAAATACCACAGTGCAGGTGCAGCAGTACCAAAAGCTCTACCCAATTTCTTAGAACGAAAAGAAGGTACATCAAACAAGGCAGCCTCAGAGGAGCATACAGTAGGGGGCAGTAGGTCAGTAATAAAAAGAACACCTAATGATCGTTTCACACCTTTGCAGGTGCTTTATCAAGGGATCTGTTCTTCAAACCAATACACCAATATTTATACTAATCCCAAAAATGTGACAATGCTACCACATTACCATATCAATTAGAAATAATTAAATCTATTTCACATGTCTTAAAATGAATAGCTAAATCAATCACACTTAAATATCCCTTCTTAATAAAAATCTATCAGGTTCCAATTCGCCTTCATAGGCTCAAACTTTATAAGCAACCAATGATGTCTGATCAGAGCATCCTTTAAGATCAAAATCTAATTCAAGTTCATTAATCTCAATATGTTTTTAAAACTATCCTTGCTTCAATTGATTCATCTCTGAACACTCGTTCCTTCTTATTCACTTGTTGTTTCACTTTGCTTGTTGCATTCAATGATGTAGGTTCCATGGTTTTCAAGAAGCTGAAATTCATCTTTGTTCCTCAATAACTCAAACCCATACTAACAAGCATTTGTCAATGCCGAATGTTGATTGCGTTGGTTCGTTGAGCTCTCTCACTGCCCCTGTGTCACTCACTTGTTCTGTTTCTCCTGGTGCTGCAGCTGCTTTTTTGTACTGGGCTCCTGCCTGTGTTGGCATGTTTTTCTGCCCACAAAGAAATCTGCAGCTGTCCTGACACAGCTCCGTTGAGGTGGGTCACACACCCCCCACTCGCTCATTCTGTTTCTGCTGGCGCTGCAGACTGCCCTTTTGTACTGGGCTCCTGCCTCTGTTGGTGGCTTTTTCTGCCCACAAAGAAATATGCAGCAGTCCTGCCACAGGTCCGTTGAGCTAGCTCACTACCCCCCTCTCACGCACTCGTTCCATTTCTGCCAGTGCTGCAGACTGACCTTTTGTACTGGGCTTCTGCCTGCATTGGCACCTTTTTCTGCCCACAAACAAATCTGCAGCAGTCCTGACAGAGCTCCGTTGAGCTCGCTCACTCCCCCTCTCTCACTCGCTCATTCCTTTTCTGTCGGCGCTGCAGATTGCCCTTTTGTACTGGGCTCCTGCCTGCGTTGCTGCCTTCTTCTGGCCAAAAAAGAAATCTGAAGCAGTCATGATACAGCTCTGAGCTCGCTCACTCACTCCTCCTCTCTCACTCATTCATTCTGTTTCTCCCACCACTGCAGGCTGCCCTTTTGTACCAGGCCCCTGTGCGCATTGCTGCCTTTTTCTGCCCACAAAGAAATCTGCAGCAGTCCTGATACAGCTCCACTGAGGTCACTCACTCCCCCCTCTCACTCTCTCATTCCGTTTCTACCAGCGCTGCAGGCTGGCCTTTTGTACTGGGCTCCTGCCTGCATTGCTGCCTTTTTCTGCCCACAAAGAAATCCGCAGCAGTCCTGATAGAACTCCGTTGTCCTCACTCACTCCCCCCTGTCTCACTCGCTCATTCCGTTTTTTCTGGCGCTGCAGGCTGCCCTTCTGTACTGGGCTCCTGCCTGCGTTGACACCCTTTTCTGCACACAAAGAAATCCACAGCAGTCATGATAGAGCTCTGTTGAGCTCGCTTACTCACTCCCCCTCTCTCAGTCACTTGTTCTGTTTCTCCCACCATTGCAGGCTGCCTTTTTGTACTGGGCCCCTACGTGCATTGCTGCCTTTTCCTGCCCACAAAGAAATCCGCAGCAGTCCCAACAGAGCTCCGTTGAGCACACTCACTCCCCCTCCCTCACTCGCTCATCCTGTGTCTCCCGGCGCTGCAGGCTGCCCTTTTGTACTGGGCTCCTGCCTGCGTTGGTGCCTTTTCCTGCCCACAAAGAAATCTGCAGCAGACCAGCTAGAGCTCAGTTGAGCTCGGTCACTCCACCCATCTCTCAGTCGCTCGATTCTAATCTGTCCCAAACACTGATTTCCAACAGCTTCTGCGGTATTCTGTGCTGGAAGGGCAGAAACACATTTCTGCCAGGATGTGAAAAATGACAGCTGCACTGTTCATAAGGAGGTGTGAACAAATGCCAGTATTGAAAATCTGGAGCGAAAATATTACTAATTTGTGAACTTACAAGGGTGTGTGGAAACTGTACAACACACACTCATAACACAGTCATTTTTTGGAGTTTCATCACAAAATTTTCAACACAGGCATTTTAGGACCTCTGCTCATGAACAGTGTCAGTGTGATTTTCTTAATGTGTCCCGGACACTGATTTCCCACAGCAACCGCGCTATTGTGCACCATAAAAGCGAAAACACATTTCGGCCAGGATGTGAACAATGACAGCTGTACTGTTCATAAGGAGGTGTGGAAAAATGGCAATGTTGAAACTCTGGAGTGAAAATATTGCAAAGTTGCAAAAATACGGCGATGCTGCATGGAAACTGTAATGCACATTCGTAACACACTCATTTTATGGACTTTCATCACCAAATTTTCAACATAGGCATTTTAGGACCTCCATAATGAACATGTGTCCTAACATGGATTTTCCACAGCGATCATAGCTTATTCTGAGCCAGAACTGCTAAACACATTTCGCCAGGATGTGAAAATGACAGCTGTACTATTCATAAGGAAGTGCAGAACAATGGCAATGTTGAAAATCTGGATTGAAAATATTATTACTCCCTGGTTACGGCGCGGAACCCGCGCAATGCACGCCAGAATACAATCATTTTATGAGATCATCATCAAATTTTCAACTATAGGCATTTTAGGACCTCTGCTCATGAACAGTGTCACTGTCATTTTCTTAATCTGTCCCAAACACTGATTTCCCACAGTGACTGCGCTTATTCTGAGCCAGAACTGCGAAAACACATTTCGCCAGGATGTGAACAATGACAGCTGTACTGTTCATAAGGAGGTGTGGAAAAATGGCAATGTTGAAACTCTGGAGTGAAAATATTGCAAAGTTGCAAAGGTACGAGCGTGCATGGAAACTGCGCAATGCACATTCGTAACACACTCATTTTATGGACTTTCATCACCAAATTTTCAACATAGGCATTTTAGTACCTCTGCTAATGAACATGTGTCCCGAACAAGGATTTCCCACAGCAACTGCGCTATTCTGTGCCAGAATTGCGAAAACACATTTTGGCCAGGATATGGAAAATGACAGCTGTACTGTTCACAAAGAGGTCTGAAAAAATACCAATGTTGAAAATTTGGTGCGCAAATATTGCAAATTCGCAAAGTTACTGGCGTGCGTAGCAACTGTGCAATGCACGCTTGTAAAACATTCATTTGTTTGGATATTTCCCACCAAATTTGCAACATAGGCTTTTGAGAGCCCACCTCATGAACACTGGCACTGTCGTCTTGTTAATTGGCCCTGAAAGGGGATTCCTCACAGTGACCGCAAAATCACCTTTCCGGCCCAAATAATGCCACAACAATGGCAGAATTCATGAGGAGGGGGTCCCAAAAACCCCATGTTGAAAATTTGGTGCCAAATTCCAAAAAATGCCTGAGATATGCATCAAAGTTGAAAAAAAACTATTTATTCCATTATACAGCTTACCGGCATTTCCTCAGTTCGCGGTCGGCTTTGAAGAGTGCAGACATGTTCTGGTCCACGAAGATGATGATCGCGCCGTACTCGAGGTAAATATGGGATTGGGGGTGTGGGGAGGGAGGTGCACAGTGGGTGGGCATGGGTTGTGGGAGGGGTAGGAGACCACCGAGGGACCGCTTCTTTTCCACACGGAAAATTAAAACAACATTGCGGGACCGCTTTTTGTTTTACAGGGCATGTGGCATGCTGGGGTGGCTCCAGCGTGCCAACGACTCTTTGGAGGCAGTTGCAGCTGATGGGGACTTGGCACCCCGTCAAGCTTGCTACACCAACAAGGAGGAGGGTTACATTATGCCGACGGGATTGGGCACCCCCGCCAGCACACAACAAAAGGTGAGGGTGGTGACATTATGCTGATGTGGATTGGCACCATTGGCACACAACAAAAGTGGGGGGTTACATAATGCTGATGGAGGGCCTCTATCCACAACATCAACCTTGGGGCTTGAAGCCGACGGGGATTTGGGCCCCATCGGCAAACAAACACGGGGGGGTCATGCTGCCGAGGGATTGGGCACCCCCCAGCAGGGGGGGCTTAATATTGTTTGTGAACATGGCGGCAAGCTGCTGCCATGTTTACAAACAGTATCACTGTAACAAGTTTCCGCACAGCAATGATGGGTCGCTTCCTCATTGCAGTGAATGGCTTACGCTGCAATGATGAGGCTGCCCCTGATTGTAGCGGCTGAAACCTTACAAGGTTGTGGCACGCTGGCTGAACTAGTGTTAGCAGCAGCGTGCGGCACTGGGGAAAGTGGGCCAAGCCTTCAACGGCTGTGGGGGCATTGGCCACAACAGTGCCACGCCTCCACAACCTTCTTCTGGAAAGCTGCCGTAATATGTTTCTTGCGCATGTGCGCAATCAACATAAAAAAGAGAGAGAGGACAAACAATAAATATCCATGTTCCACCCTTTTACATCATATTCATAAAAACAGTTTCACTTCAAACCTCCTGTTCAAACCGGGGGTTCCCTGAGAGCAAGGATTCCTGAATAATCATTATCTGTTTTAATTTTAAAAATGACAAAAACACAGCATCACTAAGTTTTCTCTTAAAAACCAATACAGTCCAGGAAACACTTTTACATCCAGAAATTGTATCAGTATTAACATTTGAATTTCTCTGGTCAAGTCAGCCCTTATAGTCTGATAAACTTTCATACCTATTTGACAAGTTAATTACATTTTCATCAATGACCTGGTTTTTAGATAGAAGGTTCTCTAGAATCAACTTCAATTGATTTATTACTTCTGGAAGTTTGTGTTTTTCCTTCCTGGATTGTGTCTTTTTTCCTTTCCATGCCATTCCCATTGAAAATGAATATACTCAAACTGTCTAAGGCAAAGCATTTATTTTTCTGTAGCTCCCTATCCAAAATGAGCTCGGAGCACTTCACAAATGTGCACAATCATAGAATATAAAACAATATACAGTACAATTAAATATACTTTAAAACAAAAAAAAGTAAAAACAGTGCCTCTGCTGAAATTAATTCAAAGCTAAGAAGAACAAATATGTTTTTAGTCCCTTTTTGAAGGCCTTAGCCACCAGAAACATCCTGAGATAAACAGATAAAGCATTCCAGATTAAAGGGGCTGCCACCAAGAATGCCTTCTCTCCAAAGAGTCTCAGACGTACCTTCAGAATGGCCAGGAGCAGACCATTGGAAGAGCAGAGTGGGCGAATGGAATCATACCAGCCTAAGAGACATTTTAGGTAGTCTGACCCCAACCTGTACAGGGATTTGTAAGTTAATAAAGTGATTTTGAAGGTGGTGCACCACCTAACTGGGAGACAGTACAGCTGCCTTAACACAGGTGTGATATGTTCCCTACATGAGGTGACATGATCAGCCTGGCCACAACATTCAGCCGTAACTGCAGCCAATGCACTAACTTCCAAGACAACTCTATACATATATACCCCTATAGGGTTACAATAGTCCAGTCTTGAGGCTGCAAATGCATGTACCAGGGTAGTCAGGTCCATACACCTCAAGTGTCCCGCATTGTGTGGGACATCCCGGATTTGCCCCTGTTTTTGGAAGTTGTCCCACTGTCCAGCCAGCACCCGTCATTGTCCCGAATTTGACAGTGACAGTAGTGCTGATGCCAGTGGGCCCTATAAAGATGTGCAACCAACTCTTCTGAATGATCAGGTCATTGGGAGTGAGCACGCAGAATGGGCAGCAAGCAAGTCGGGTGCAGGTTGGTTGGTCGCTCCTCCTCTCTGACTCATCACGCTACTCTGGTCATTCAAAAATTGTCAGGTTGAATTTGGCAGGTGGCACCACACTTCAGGTACAGTCGAGTGTGGCTAACTTTCCATCCTCAAGGTGAGAAGTGGAATTAAATTGTCAGTCTGTTCTGAAGATAGGATCTCTTTGGTTTGGATTATCGACCCCCCTCCAAAAGCCCCCAATCCTCCATGTAAGTATGAGCACTGGCCCAGGAGTACCGTTTTTGCTGCCAGGAGTGCCTGCCCTAAAATCTGCCTCCTAGTTCTGACCTGACCCTTTGCTGCTTCCTCACTTGTGGCCTGGAGTTCGAGCAGCAGCACCTATCATCCACCCATCTGGAAGGAATTTCAGCAAGCTACACTTCAGAAAGCGCAGCCCTACCCCAGACATAGCACCCCATTCCACCCCATCAAGCCCCTGCTGCACTGCCTACCACCTCACCACTGGAGAACAAGCCAGGCCCAGTTGCACTTGCCGCCCCAGGAGGAGAGCATGCCATCAGTCAGAGACAGAGTCCATGGACTGGACTGGAGGGAGCTCAAGTCAGACAAGTGGTGCTAGTGCCAGCTGGTGACTTCACTTGAGGTAGGTAGGATAAAAGAAGCTAGTAAAAAGGTTAATTTCTATTATGTTAGTACAGCGGTAGGGGGTTTAGCGCTTCTGTTCTATTGTTCTTTCAAGTTTAATCTGTGACTGGCTTCACATTTATTTCCAACTATGTCTCCGTCTTGCTGATCGATTGAGATTGGAATGAATGATTAACAAGATTTTATTTTCATGTTTTGTGGCCAATTGGGGGGGGGGCTGCAAGGCAATAGGCAAATTTCTTGCATGCTGTTTGCTAAATTTGAAAGCCAGCTGGGCTACCCCTAACCTGACAGCTAAGACAGTGCACTAGTCTCAGACTGACTGTCACTCACACTATCATAATCTAACACAATTCAGTTACAAATCTATGGAAAATTATTTATTGCATTAATGCTGCCTGTGCCTGATGCTGCCTGTCAAGTGGCATGGGAGGCAGGACACAGTGACTGTCACAGAAGGAAAGTAACTGCAAAGTGCAACAACCATCATTAGAACAAATGGACTTTTTATTTGTCATTACAAATTGTTGTTTTTCCACGCAAAATGACAAATTTCAGGCACAAGATTATTCTTTACTGCTATTAGACTGAGTTTTAGGCTCTGTTATGCTCTTAAACAGTGCATTAAATCATTAAATCATTAAAGTGTCAAAATTCTTATGTCCCTCATGGTGTCCCTCATTTCAGGGTGTGGTGTCCCCCATCATCCGTCATTTCAAGGGTTGATGTCCCTCATTTCAGAGTCCTGAGCTTGACAGGTATGGCTAGATCCTCTTGAACCAGATAGAACTTAATGCGGGAGATGTTTCTAAACTGGAAAAAATCCACTGTAGACCCCAGCAGACACATGGTATTCAAGGGTCAGCCTTGGGTCCACATTGAATCACATATTTTTCACCCTATCCACAGCAGCCATAGGTTTACCATTCTAACAAGGCAACACCATAGCATTACATCTGACTGCCTACCCCCAAGAACCTGGCTCCACTAACAACAGCTCCATTTTATCTGGATTAAGGCTCAGCCAACACAAGGCCATGTAGTCTGTGATCTCCTAAGGGCATTGCTCCAACACTGAGACCACTGCCTGCCTGTCAAGTGTGAAGGACAAGTATAGCTGAGTATCATCTGTATAGCAGTGAAAACTCACCCCATACCATCAAATGACTTGCCCTAGTGGTAGAATATATACTGCAAATAACATTGGTGATAGAACCGAACCCTATAGAACACCACAGTTGATCATAGCTGGCTGAAATGAGAACGATCCCAGCACTACCTTCTGAAATCTGCTGATCAAGAAGGACTCTAACCACTTCAGTGCTGACCCAGCAAGTCCCCCATATTCTGCTAGGTGGTCAATCAACAGTCCATGAGCCATGGTGTCAAATGCTGATGAGAGATGGAGAAGAATGAGACTGGATCACTCTCCTCTGTCGCTCAACAGCAGCAGGTTACTATACACCTTGACGAGTGCAATATCCATGCTGTGGCAGGGCCAGAAACCCACCTACAATGACTCGTGAATGTTATACTTCACCAGCTGGGCCTTAAGTTGAATTGCCACCAACTTCTTGATCACCTTTCCCAGAAAGGGAAGCTTTGAGATGGGTCTGTAGATAGCTTGCAGCTCTGGGTCCAAAGATTGTTTCTTCAGGAGGGGTTTTACTGAGGTGGTTTTAAGGGTACTCAGAAAGCAGCCTTACAACAGGGAGCATTGGATGATTCCACAAAAAAAGGGTCCATGGCAACACAGCAATCCATCAAAAGCTGCATTGGACCTGGGTCCATGTATCAGTATAGGAGACGGAGGCTCAAGACCATCCCTCTCAGAGACAGTCAGACATTCACTCCAGACTGATGGAGTGCTCAAGTGCCTATCCTCTGGGCCACTGCTGGCCCATGACAGGCCACTCTGCCCTGTTGCCTTCATCTGACACAGCTTGTAATTATACCATGGTGAGCTGTGGCAGGAGGACAGCAGGTGGACACGGATTAGTGCAATGGAGTCCAGTGCCATAGAAATTATCAAATTATAGCCCTTCAATGGCCTGCATTGTATCTACACTGCATGCTGTCATCATACTAAAGCTGTCCAGTGTACCCAGGAGCCTGTCTGGCTCTATGTTATGTAAAGGACAATAACAGACCATCTCCACAAGGGAGGGTAACTATGGGGGGCCCGTGATTGAAACTGCACAACATAGTGATCCGACCATCCCACAACATCCACATTGACATCAGTAATGGCAATCCCATGCATAAAAAACAGGTCAACTGTATGGCCATGTTCATGGGTAGCAGTAGAAACCACCTGTGTGAGATCTAAAGAATTCCTTAATGGGAGGAATTGCTCAGCACACTGCAAAGATTCATCATCGACCTATTAAAGTACCCCAGCACAATTAGATTTGGGGCATTCAATGCAAAGTCAATGATAAAGTCTGTAAACTGCCGTCCAAACGCCTGGTATCCAGCTGAAGGTCAATAGGCCAAGAATATCCTACATCTTACATCCGCATCACCCTTCATGTCTACACACTCAAAAGACCTTGTTCCACTCACATAGAATGCTGTCAGTTCCAGGCAAGATCCAAAATAGACAGCCAACTCACCGACCCCACACTTCTGCCATGGGCAGTGTACCATCGAGTACCCATCAGGTATGGTCACATCAAGGACATGCCCAGAGTCGTCACCTAATCAAGTCTCAGT
This sequence comes from Neoceratodus forsteri, assembly GCA_016271365.2. Taxonomy (NCBI): domain Eukaryota; kingdom Metazoa; phylum Chordata; order Ceratodontiformes; family Ceratodontidae; genus Neoceratodus; species Neoceratodus forsteri. The sequence continues at coordinate 1,748,143,000 of CM057449.1, forward strand.
GAGACATTCCAGATACCCTTGGAAATCTGTGATCCAGTCTGAGCTCACAGATGACTTGTTCCTTGGGGATCTGACACGACACAGCATGCACCGCTGAGGAGGAGCAGCGTCAGCTGGGTCATTAACTACCTGTCGTCACTCTTAGTGGTCTTCTTGGTGATCTGAATCAGGCAGGGAGAACCCTGCTGTTCATACCTCTTAAACACGGGATTGTCTGCCTGACCTGACAATCCCAATTCAACCCACCCTGATACCTACCACTTGATCATGACTCCAAGTCTTGTTCCTCCTCTCAAGGATTCCCTATCTCCTGCAGCAGTAATAAACCAATACTGGAAGTGAAGAGACTCAAAAAGGTTGGAGCTGGTAGAGCAGTCCAGATGACTAGGTATGCCCAGAGGTTATACTAAATTGCCACTACTAAAAACTACCTTCCCCATTCCACTCCAAGATAATACAGACCACCACCAGCAACCTACCCCACCACCTCAAACAATACCTTTCCAACCACCTGTCACACAACACTCACACAATTTACAATATCATGGTAACAATCACATGCACAATTTCCACTCATTAAATACCATATAAATCTGCATCTTTATAAGAGACCAGTCTTTGTGCACTCAGCTTTAACTCCAAGGTAAAGTATTAGATTTCCAACCAGCAGAAGTCAATGTGAATCCTCTCACTGAGCCTTTTTCTGTGTCCAGTTGGACAGACCCTTTCCCGGAGCCAGGGAGGAGGACAGAAAAACTAGCCCATCAGTCTGGAAAACTGTCTTATCCTGCTCTCACCAGAATTTTAAGCAGACTGTCCCAATAATTTGGGGGTGGGGGGGATTACCAAATTCAAGCACTGCCAAAGAATGTCCAAGATTGCTCTCACCAGACCAATGTTTCACCAATCCACACAGTGATCTAGCAGTGTGGGGTTCTCTTTCACTGAACTGTTTTCATGGCATCTCTCAGCCTGAGTAACAGGCCTGCAGAAAAACAGGCTAATATCTAAGGACTGTTATTTCCAGGTCTACACTTACACTATAGCCCAGGAAAGGAGAGAATATACCACACTAAAAAGAGCAAGAAATACTTTGCACTGGCAGTTTGCTCCTCTGTTCGTCACTAGTCCACCCAGCAACAGACACCTTCTCCCAGCTGACTGCTGTAGGCTACAGTGGAATCTGCTTTCTCAAAAATCCTGACCACCGAAACACTTGTTTCACAGGGGAGGTGAGGGGAAGGGAAACAGTCACACTCAGAGGCTGTAACACTCTTCAGCCACACCTAACCAACTGGTCCAGCACTCTCCAGAAAGTTAAATGAAATCACCGACTGAGGCAACAGTAAGGTGAATAAGAAAGGAGTCCCAGAATGTACAGAACAAAATAAAGAAAAGTCACCACCACATGCAAATATTCCATCATTGGCAAGCCCCAGTAATAGTGGCCTTGGTTAAATGCAAAGCTGAAAAAATGCTGACTACAATTTGGCACACAAAGGGACCTTTAGCTTCAGAAAATAAAAAGTGTTCTTACTTCTGGGATGCATCCTGTCATCCTGGATCCCAAAATTCACTTTCCTTTGGTCCATCTTGTCTATTCTTTGCACCCATTTTATGCCTTCCCAGCCCAGATTTAACCCCAATATGTCTTTAAATAATGAGCATGATTTCTTCATGAGATGTTTTTAGATTCCCTCTGCTCAAACGATATCCCAAATACTGTAAATGTAATTTCACCACTATCAGAGCTGCTGTTTCTTGGCTCCTTTTTTAAAGCCTGTCCTTCTTTAGAAGATCCTCAATGATGAAATTCAGTTTTTGGTCATTTTCACCCAGTAAGAATTCTGCCACTGGTTTTGGTTGCTGATGTACAATCCCCAGTTGCTCCAACTCATTGGTTTTTTCCAGCAAGCCTCTGCTTTGTAATATGATTTAAAAAAAAACACTGTTGTTTGGCCTGTATTATTCAGGCATGTAGGTCTATGTAAGCCCCTTTGCAGGAGGGGCTTATGCACCCACTTAGGCATCCTCCCCCACCCCCAGCTAGGAATTTATTAGTGCTCAGGTTAATGCCTGCTGGATGCCTAAAGGTGGCAGCAGGTTTAGGGAGGTATATAAGGCTGGGGACCGGATGGTCGGGGCCTTCTCCAGCCCAGGCATTAGGCCTGGGGCTGGAGGGGGGTGGCTGGAGGAGCAGAGTAGGCAGGCAAGAAGGGAGCTCAGTGGTCTGGGTGGGCCAGTGGAGGGGGGCCCCCCAAGTGCAGATAGGTTCGGCTTTCACAGTGACATGGCATCAAGCAGCCAGGAAGGGAACTCCATGGGGGAAGATGTTCAGCCAGGTCCTGTGTCGTCAGGGTAAGGGAGGTGCAGGTGGCAGTAGGAGGCCAGGATAGAAAGGAGCCCTTAGAGATCCCGTGAAGTGTTTGTTCAGGTTGCCAGAGCTATAGGGACTGTGGCAGGGTCCTCACAGGGGGAAGGCCAGTGGTAGTGGCTCTTCCCCATACTTGATGAGGCAGGGTGGCTTGAAGGGCAGATGGATTCAGGGGGTCCTTCACCCACTATGGGGGCCTGCTTGGAGGGGCAGGCTCTGGGGCACCAGCATTAATGGTCCAGGCAGGTCACAGGTCATCGGACAGGCCTTGGAGGGTGGCCTCTGGTTGGAGCTTGCCACAAGCCCAGGATGTGTTTGAGAGGGATGTGGGCCTGGGCATGGATCCACTGAAAGGGTCAGCTGGGAGCAGAGAAAGGAGTTTGGCACTCTCTGCAGAGGTGGGCTGCTTGGAAGGGCCTGGGCAGTGGCAGGGCTCAGAGGCTCCCCACGTGGCAGAGCAGCCTGTAGCAGGGGGCTCAGGTGCTGGAGCAGGACCAGGTTTGAGGGCCGCTGGACCATTGGAGAGCAGTACAGAGGAAAGCTGAGCTACAAGGAGGGAACGGGTACCAGATGTTTGGGAGCACTCGCAGGTTTAGATTCCCTGTTTAAGTTGAGCATGAGTGGGTTACAGAGCCAGGGTCAAAGTTAAAAATCCTGGTACCCTTGATATTTGGGCCAAGGTCCAGGAGCCAGGTAGGGGAAGCAGCACATTTTCCTGCACCGAAGATAGGGCAGCGACAAGTGGCAGAGTGTACAGAGAATGTGTGACCCAGAATAAGATAAAAGATTGGCTTACCAGCACCAGGGAGCCAGGAACCTGTGGGTTTTTAAGTAAAGAGGTATCTTGGGTAAATTATTCTAGTAGGTAGAATCGGGGAAGCCTTGCTTGAACTGCCTGTTAACCATTAGTGCTGCTCTCTGAATGTCCAGCCTGGATGTCTTATAAAAAAGTTTGGATAGCCCCATGGAGCTGCTTTATTTATTTCAATGAAGGATGTGACCCCTGCATTCCTGGAATTATTTGGGGTGCATGAGCTAAATAAACAGGCTAGTTAGGGAAGAAATTGATAGTGGGCGTTTCCTTATTTAAGCTGGAAGTGGAACAAAATGAAATAGAAACTACCCCCTCCTCGTGTCTAATTTATCTCATAAGTTTTAATTCCAGCATGCTGCATTCAGAATCGAGGGGCTCTGGGGCTTGAAGAGTCAGGAGATTGCAGCATGGCGATCCTGATCCAGTGTCAGCATTTGGGGAGACTCCAGATTTTCAGTGGCGAGATTGAGAGTGAACTTGTGAATGAAGGCTCCAGAAGGTAGGACTGTATCTCCTATTTTGTTTAGGCATGCACTGGCTCAGGTGTTAGCATTTGATGTATCCCTCCCTTGTGTCCCCAGGAACATCTGTGATATGATTTATGCCCCTAGACGAGGGGGCTGGGTGGGGGGTTACAACTATGAATTAGGATCACATCTCTACCAAATTCTACATCAGGGTTGATAAGTCTTAAAATAGACATTACTGAATTGTCTTATTTCCTCTTATTTTCATTTTGTGTGCCTTCGACAGTGCGCAGTACTAACACTGCTTTGTTTCCCTTAAAATCACCCTTCAATACTGGAGAGAAACAAAGATAATCTTTATTGGGCAAAGATAATTCCTTATTAGGCTAATGAAAAGTTAAAGATACAAGCTATTGAGGCCTGAATGCATCTTCTTCAGGTATATTAAAATGCAAGCTGACATGCTCATCCTTTGTAGAAGCCTGGTTATGATTAGCAATGCAGGGAAAAAGCCTGCAGAGGTTTGAGTAAATTTTGAAGTTCCAATTAATTACAAAGCAGTAGGAATAGTGCCACTATTTACATTTTAGCTGTTGCCACAGTATACACAGGAAGATGTTTTTTTAAAGACATGCAGATAAAAAGCTACAGATATTTTAAGATATTAAGAGTAAAACAAGCTTAGTACTGCTAATTTTGCATCAAACAGGGTGTAAGCAGAAGGTGTTAAGAAAATGTTTCTGTATGGCCTTTTGTTACATAGCAGTCCAGTTGCTGTCTATTTAATAACAAGGGAAATGCTATGTTTAAAGACTAAGTTAAATAGTGGGATGTGAAACCTCTGTCTTTAATCAGGCCACATTCCAGTATTTAAACCATTTGCATAAATTTCAACTGAGTCCCTTTTCTTCCTCTGTGTTTTGAGGTTGCCCTTTGGGACTTCACTTTCAAGCCATTTAAACCATGTGCCAAGCATAAGAACCGCTCACCCACTAATGTGTTCATGAGCAGGTGTTTTTTTACTTCAAACACTTTCGCCTCTGGCGGAGCGGGCCCCATGACTTCCAGCTACTGGCACCCCTACCCCCGGACCTGGTCTGGTGCACGGAATCACTTCATCGCACAGGGTCGGCCACACTCCGACAAAGGCACCTCTCGTGTCCAGGGACGCGGGGCACAGCCATCAGCCACTGAGGTCGCCCCACCATTTTCTGCTTTTCTGGTCCCCAGGGAGCTGGACGTGCAATGGCGTCCAAGCACATCCATGCTGACGCCCACCGCACTCCCATTCCTTGCTAGGCACACCACTGCAGTGCAGCTGGCCTCTGCCAGTCACTGCTGCAGCATGATGTGCCATTCCCCCCCCACCCTAGAAGAAGGAGAGCAGTCATGGGATGCTCAATCTTTCCTCTCCCCTGCCATCTCACAGCCCGAGTCCATTCCCGAACCCGGGTCGCCAGTGTGGCGTGAGGTATGGCGTCCAACGCCTCAACCCTCAGTGCCACCGGGCCGGCTATGATCTGGTGTTTGATATTTTAGCAGTGCAGGTTCATTCACTTCCTAAGAGTCTGTCCTGTTTCCCCCACAAAAGATTTGTACGGGGCATTTTGAGCACATGATCAGATATGCAATATTAATGGAGCATCAGTTAAATGATCCCAGTTTTATGTGCAATACTAAATCAGTACTTCAGTATTAAATCTGTTTTTCTGTTATAGCTTCCTTCATTAGCTGAGTGGCGAACTATTATTTCTGAGTTGGGAATCCCAGTATCTGCTCTTAGTTGTTCATTTCATAGTAGGGAATCTTTTGGCTCTTCCTTCGTCATACTAACCTCCAGTTTTACATTTGTTTCCCACTGTGATATTTCCTTTCCTTCTTTTGTATTTATGCTTTGATCCCCTTTCTCATTTGTACCTTTTCTATTGTTTTTCTTCCTCTTTTTCAACTTTATTCTTATTATTTTTATTTTCACTAAATCAGTAAAATGTTTCCCTTACCTTTCTTTGTTCAGGGGATTTCACTTTTTGATGTTGCACAAAGCTTCTAAAAGAATGGCAGTTGATTTTTCCTGGCCTTTGCCTTGCTCTAAAACAGTTCTGTTTAAGTCATCTAGCCTAGCGCTATTAATAGCCAAGTCTTCACAGATAGTGTCTCACTTATTTCCCAGTACAACTAACAGTTCCATCAACTTAAGGTTAGCAATAAATGAATCTCTACCTAGGCAATGATATCCTCACTTAGCTTGGAAAAAAAATCCTGTTTATCTAACCCCTGCATCTCTTCTTTCTGAGACTATGCTCTCTATATTTTTCTGGAAAAGCTCTATCGGTAATAACTGAGTTTTGTAAATTCTTCAGACTGATACTGGCATTTTGAAGCTGGTCACTTAATAAAGCTAGATCTTCATTAGGGAACATTACTAAAGTATTCATTTTAGTGCTTGAGTTTTCAATCGCGTTTTACCTTGCAGTGATAGAAAACAGTTCCTTGCTTCCATAAAATAATTTATTATTCTATTAGACTTATTTTGATTTTCTGATTTGTCTATATTGTCTTTAGAGTAATAATAAATTAATCTATCCTTAGGTATTAAATAAGTTTATAGTACTGAACGTTATTCTAGAGAATCTGATAGGGATTTCAGGTTACAAAAGGAAACTGATTTTGTTTTTTTCTGGTTTTAAAATTTCTGTACCTTTTTGGGGTTTCTCAGTTTCTTAGGGGTGTAGATGATTAAATCCTCTTTAACAACATTTCTCAGCCTACCCTAGCTTTTTGTCATGTGCATTATATGCTGTTGATTAGGAGGCTTAACCAGTTCCTGGGAGTCTACTCCCTTATTCTTTTTTTGTATGTGTTCTTTTTTTACCCTTCTGCTGTTTTAAACAGGTGAGACCAAAATCTCAGTAATGGTATTTATTTTTTTGCTTTTTGTTGAAAACATTTCTGCTATATTCCTTACTAAAACTATGTAAAGAGAAATATACAAAAAAAATGTTATGCAAACAAGAAGTCTGATATCAAATGCAGTCTAAAACAGATTGAAATAACATCTTTATTAAAAACTATTGAGCATTAATATTTATATTAGTCCTAAAGAAGTTCTTATAAACTTATATTTCTGTCTTTTTCTTCACAGTGAGCAATCTTGCACTGAAATTGCTTCAATGAGTAAAGTGCTTGAACTTAATATGTGATTCAGTCTGGAGTTATTTAAGACCTTAAGTCAAAATTTAGAAAATGCAGTGAAATAAATACTTGCTTTTCTCCTTTACACTGCTCTGCACACAGTTGTGCACAGCTTGCCATTGTATGGCTTTACTTTCTGATGGAGCTTTTGGTTTTCAGTGAAATAAGTACCACTGTTGCTGTCCCTTTCAAATTGAATGGAAATTATTTGCCTGCTTTGCCCCAAAAGCTTCAAAAGGCATTAAAATAACGACAGGGAAACATAGAGATTGGCAATGTTCATATTAATTAAAGATCTAGTCTGGCGAGGATCTTTCCACTAGTCTATATTATACAATTTAAAACAATAATGTTGATAGCTTCTTTAACTTTAAAGGTTTTTTAAGGCATTTTAAGGTTCAATTTCGGGGGGCTGAGATTGTTTTTGATTATTTGAGTCAATAATTTTTATTAGTTTTATTTGTTTAGGATATAAGAGTGTTGTTAATAGATTAGGTTTATTTTGTTTTTTGGGATGGGGTTTTGATTTTAGTTTATTTTTGCTGATTAGTTGTATAGTGTTATAATGTGTTGGGTAATTTCAGAGATGGTGGGGCACTATTCCCCCACCAGGCTCAGGGAATTGTGCCCCTTTGAGTGTTCCCCATTGCCATCCGACACCTATTGTAAGTGTCGTGCTTTGGGTATACTTAGAAAGCATTTAAGAAAGGGGAAAGCTGGGCCTGGCAGGGGACAGGAAAGGGGAGGGTGGATTGGAGTCGTGGAGTCCAGGAGATGCTCTGGGGTGAAATCAAGTCAGGATAGAGGTTCTCCCTGTCTTGTCTCCATACCCAAGGGTTCCGACGTTAGTGGGTAGGTACAGAGGTCTTCCTCGACAGCTCATCCTGCCTTTTTGTGGTGTTATGCAATACCAGATCTATTAAAAACAAGACAGCTATTATAGCTGATCTTGTTGGAGCAACTTATTTGGCTGGCATTATCGAGACCTGGCTGGATGAAAATGCAGTCCCTGTATTGGCCTTGGCAATTCCGGCTGGGTTCTTGTGATACATCTTCCAAGGTTGGATCGTAGGGGCGGGGGAGTAGCCATTATGTTTAAGACTGAGCTGGGTCTTGTGGATGTGCCATTGGGAAGTACCAGATCCTTTGAATATATCCTGGGAGAGGGTGTAGGCTGCAGGATTCTCCTCATCTACCATCCACCAGAAGATGGCAGAGAATTCCTGCAGGAGATAGCAGACTTCATCATCGACACGGTGTTGAGGTCCACCAGATGGATAGTTCTGGGGGACTTCAATGCCTGGGTCGATGATGAACTCTCACATTTTGGCCAAAATCTCCTCCAGCTGATGACAATGCTGGGCCTGACACAGGTAGTACCTCCTCGACCCATGTTGGGGGTCATTCATTGGATCTGATCTTTCTTTTGGGTATGGAGATAACTGACTTGGGGGTGGAACCAGTCAGCTGGTCTGACCATTACACCATAAGATTCAGCTTTGGGGCCCCCAAATAGGTCTGCCCCTATGGAGATAATCCAGTACCATCCTGTAAGGGAGGTTAACCCCAGTGACCTATTGGTGGGGCTGGACCTATCATGCTTGTTGGGTGAATGTATGAGTTCAGATGATCTCATACTAGCCTATAACAAGGCTGTGTGAGATGCTCTGGACAAGATTGCTCCTGTTCATGTTCAGCTTCTCACTCTTTGCCCAAAGAGCCCTTGGTTCGATGGCTCCTTGAAAGAGTTGAGGCGAGCTGGCCAAAGGATGGAGAGAGCCTGGCAGAAGTCCGGCCTTTATGCTGGCAGGCTTAGGTTGATGGCACATTATGAAGGCTATCAATCAGAAATCTCCCGTAAGAAGGCAGAATTCCTGTCCAGGGAGATTTCTGCTTCACAGAATTGACCAGTTCAGCTTTTCCAGGCTGTTGACAGATCGTGTAATCCAATCTGTCTCCAGCCCAGAGAAGCTTTCCTCAGCTGGGATGCGAGGAGTTCACTCGATTCTTTGCAGATAAGGTTGCCAGCATCAGGTCTGGCATCGGTCCGACCTCTCCTTTGAGGGACTGCAGTGATTGACAGGAAGTGACATACACTCAGTCTAGCTGGTCAGACTTTTGCCAGCCGGAATTCATGGACATTGTGAAGATCATCCAAACATTGTGCCCAACCAGTTGTAGTTTGGATCTGGGGCCCTACACCCCTCTTGGTGGGATGTGTAGATGTTATCTGCCCGATCCTTGTTGAAATTGTCTGGAAGTCCTTGGAGAGTGGAGTCTTTTCCGACCTCCTGAAGAAGGCGGTCGTACGACCACTCCTTAAGAAATCCTCCTTGGATCCAGACTGTCTCACTAACTACCGGTCTATTTCTAACCTGCCATTTGTTGATAAGGTTATTGAAAAGGTGGTTGCTCTGCAATTGGACGATCATCTTACAACTCACAATGTCTATGATACTCTCCAGTCTGGTTTTAGGAAGAAGCGTAGCATGGAGACTGCTCTTGTCCGGGTACTGAATGATCTCCTAATGGCTAGAGATCAAAAGGCACATACCATTCTGCTCCCTCTTGACACTGTAGACCATGGGGTGCTGTTGGAGCACCTGCGGCTTTTTTGCAGGCTGTCTGGTACAGTCCTCAAATGGTTCAATTCATACCTCACGGGCAGGTGTCAGAGAGTTGTCACCAGAATTTATTCTTCTGACGCTCACTCCCTGGTATGTGGGGTGCTGCAGGGTTCCATTCTGGCCCCCATGTTGTGTGCAGTGTACATGCTGCCATTGGGAGATATCATCAGGTGATACAGTCTGAGTTTTCACTGCTATGCAGATGATACTCAGCTGTATATATCCTTTCTGCCTGGACAGAATGATGCATTATTCATGCTAAATAATTGCCTTGATGAGATCAGTGCTTGGATGAGTTCAAGCTGGCTAAGACTGAATCCAGACAAGACTGAAGTGTTGGTAGTGGACTCAGGTCATCTGGGGGTGGGTGTGGGGGCTGGACAGCCATCTAGCTTGCTGCTTGGTGGTATACCGCTACTTACCTCAGACTGGGTGCGTAACCTGGGTGTTATTTTTGATGATGGTTTGACCCTAAAATCTCAGGTGTCAGCTGTCATCAAATCCTCTTTTTACCATCTGAGGAATATCGCCCAGGTGAAACATCTGGTTCCCTCAGATGATCTTCCAAAACTGGTCCATGCCTTTGTCACTGCCCATCTTGATTACTGCAATTTCCTATACCTGGGGCTACCAGGGATTGATATCTTCCGCTTGCACCTGGTGCAGAACGTGGTGGCCAGACTTCTGACTGGGACTGCTAGGACCAGTCATATTATGCCTGTGCTCTGCAGGCTGCACTGGCTGCCTGTTCAGTGGCAGATCACCTGTAAGGTTGGCTTGCTAACCTTTAAAGCCCTACATAAACAGGGACCCAGTTACCTGCAAGATCTCTTGGTACCCTACTTCCCCCTCCATCCTGTCTGATCTGCTAACGAGGGATTGCTGGAGATTCCCAGGGTACGCTTGAAGACATCTGATTCTCATGCCTTCTCTTTCTCGGCTCCCACCCTGTGGAATTCTCTACCTCGTCGATTGACAGAATGCCCAACCATTGATCGTTTTAAAGCTGAGTTAAAGACTTATTTATTTGATTTAGCCTTCCCGAAATATGGATGATATGTTTTTAATTGTTCTTGCTTTAGTTTTTATGTGATGTAATTGGTTTTATGTACAGCGCCTTGGTTTTGAAAGGTGTTATAAAAATAAAGATGATTTGATTTGATTTGATTTGATGATAATATCATTTGAACATATAAATACCACAAAAAAATGTCAGCTAGTATACATCATTCTAAAGAATGTTGGTACATAGTTTTATCTGAGAGTAGGAGATGAGACTGGAGTTCTTATCAATGGATTAGTTTTACATGGATACATGCAAAGTCTTTGCAACTAGATTGCTTTCCCTACCAGGGATTTCTAAGTTTAATGCTCTTTTCTTTCCCTGGACATTTAATCACAAAGGGTTATACATTAGCCAACCTCTGCTTGAGTGGGATCTGGCCTGCTGCAAATGCTTCTGTGGAGTCTGATTCAATGAAGCTAAACTCTACATGTATTCTTTTAATGTCATCCAAATGGCTTTTCTTTTTTTTTAATCACAGCTGCTATTTTTGCTCCCTGCTGCAGTCTTCTACAGCTGAGGCATCCAGCCACTGACTCTGCCTGCCTGGAGAGCTGGGCAGCTCATACCACACCCAGGAGGGTCTGAGACAGCCGTCTTGCCATCCTGCTGGTGGGCCCCCTATGCCCTGCCAGCTAGAACAGCCCAAAACCCTCCCCGATGGGACTCCACACCAGTCCTCTGAGCATCGCAGATTACGGCCATCAAGCTGCATGGTCGCGCTCAGCTATTTTTCCTCCTGTTAAGCCCCACAGGAGTGCAGATGTGCAATGACATCTAGGCACAATGTGCCAACATCCGCTGCACTTCCCCTACATACACTGGTGCCAGCAGTACCCCTGGGCATCCCCAGAGGTCACTGCAGTGTAGTGGTTCCTCCCCATCCCACCCCAGAACAAGGAGAGCAGTCTGCGCATGTTCAATCCTAGTCCGCCCCTGCCAACCCCCAATGACCCAGGCTCATTCCTGAACCCAGGTTGCTGGCATGATGCGAGGTGTGGCGTCCAGTGCCTCAACTCTCACCGCCACCAGGCTGGCCCCCAAATGGCTCTTCTGCTGTGGTACAGAATTAAAAAAAGAACTCTATCATCCTTGACAATTAGATAATTATCGCTAGAGTTTTAATATATAAAAAAAAATTTGCTGGAAATGATAAAGAAAAATATTTTATGCATTTGGTTATCCAAAAAGCAGAAATCTAACACTTCAAAAAGGTGCTCTCATCTTAACATATGTTAGTTTAGCACATACACATTCCATGAGAAAAGATAACTAACTGGGAGCAAGATAATAGTTTCCAATAAAAATTGTCCTAGATTTATTTCACACTTTATTCTACACTGCACAGTCACTGAACTCTTTTGTATTCTTTAAAATTTCCAGTGTTGCAAGTAAGTTTTGCAGATTTTCTTATAGGATTTAAAAAAACATTTTTCCAAGTTGTTTGCCATCGACTTTTTACAACCGCTTCACCTGCTTGTAAATGTCCTCAGACCTCAGCATCATCTTATGCCTATGGACAGAATTCTTTAAAAAGAAAGTCAACAAGAAAACTATATTGAAGTCACAGTGAATTTATGAGCAGTCCTGGATATGGGATAAACAGCAAACAGTTTTCAGAACATATAATCATTTGTGTTCTATAGCATTTGTCACTTCATATGCATATTTAAAAAATATGAGAATAAGTTTCCAAATGTAACTAAAAACAAAACTAAGATCATCCATAAAAGTATGACTCTCTGAAACAAACTCCAGTTTCACTCACAACAGCATCCTGTCCTCAGCACCACTGTGATTGGCAAGCCCCACTATGTAAAAACTCATTAAAACATCAGATGTTATCCTATCATAACATACTGTAGCAACTGGAATTTTTTTTTTGTTATTCATTTTCTTTATTGTTATGTCCAATAACAAATAACCATTAAATAAAGAACACCTAAAATACAGTTCAGTCACAAGCTAACATAATAAACATAAAAGCTCCAGGACCCCTTCAACCACCCTACTTTTAAGGGAGCAGTATAACAATAGACAGCTAATTTGAATGAGCAGATGAGAAAAAATTCAGGTTACAAATGATATTACAGATAAAGGAAAGTTCAGAAGAAAGGCTACCTATCAATTTATACAGTATATAAAGAGAAAAATATAAAATCGCAAATACATCAGTTTTGAACAAATAGAAAGGAAAAATATGTATACAGCATGAGATCAAAACCTTCACTTGGGGGGGGGAGTATATTGTATCATAGAATGTTAATTAAATCTATGAGCTTCTGCCAGCATTTCCTAAAAAAGGGTTGTTTATTATGAAAGTAAGAAATTATATGGATCAAAGATAAATTTTGTCTAATTAGCTAAGTTTATTCTTTAAAGGAAGGTTTAGATTTCTCTGTCCAGTATTTGAGTATCAGCTGTGTGGTTGTAACTCCTATTAAAGTTAAAATAGATTTATCAGTAATTGGCATATCTATGGGTAAATTGCCTAAGACATAAGTATCAATACTAAAATCATGAGTGCGTAGTAATTTGTCCAAAATCTTTAATTTAATTTCCTGCCATAACTCATAACTAAATAGACAAAACCAAAGCATATGATCTAAAGAGCCTGGAGAATTTCCGCAGTTGTAACATATGTTAGATTGTATAAGGTCCATTTTGTGTAGTCTTGAAGGAGTTAAATACGAATTATGAAGGGTTTTATACTGGATAAGTCTTAGGTTATCCAAAGGGATTAGTTTATAAATATTAGTCCACATGTTAGACCAATTTAAAGTGTGGCAAGAAGTATTACTATCCCAAAATGGGTTGCTGTAAGGGATATCCAAAAAATTTAATTTCAGAAGATATTTATAAAGGTTAGAAATAGGATGAGCTTTGTTAGAGGCCAAAACCAAATCAAAGATAATATTGGGTTCATTCATAAGGCATGCAGATTGGTTATAATGGGATTGCACTAATAATTTTAAGATATTAAAGTTTAAAATATATTTCTTAGGCCACTTAAATTCCTTGGAATAATATGCAAAATATTGGAATATCCTTTTGTCCATTACAGAATTTACTTGAATGTTAGTAGAGCCAGGCAAAAACGTAGGCATCAAAGTTTTACCATGAAAGCAAAAATTTGGGTTATATAACATCGGTTGGTATAAACTTTGAACCAAGTTTAGTTTGAAAAGATGACAGAACTGATTATGTCTTCTCAAGGAAGTACCTATAACAGTATTTTTAATTTTTTTAAGAATACGTCTAAAGGTCGTATATAGAATAGCTTCAGGACAAATATTATAAGCTTGAAGCATTCTTTTTTCCCGCAAGACCCAGGGAGAGGGGGGCACATATGAAGAGGAAGAATCTTTATTAGATAACCACTTCAAATATTTATTCAGGTAGGACGTTATATAATAAAATACAAAGTTTGGAATTCTTTGGCCACCTAGGTTTTTAGGAAGAGTGAGTTTTTCAAATGCTATTCTGGAGTACCATTTTGCTATTAATAATTGCATGTAATTTAGAAAACCAGTTGAGAGGTAAACATTTAACATATTAATGGGAAAAATATTCTGGGAAAAACATTCATTTTTACAATGCTCATTCTACCATTAAGGAAGATGGGCAAAGATGCTCATCTTTTTAAATCCTTGGAGATACTTTGTAGCGTAGCCTCTAAATTGAATCGTATGAGATGAGATTCTTCTTTGAATATAAGGATTCCCAAATATTTAATCCTTGATAATGTCCAAGGCCATCCAAGATTGCTGATGTCTTGCCTGATAAAACAATTGGCTAAAGGCATCACCTCCATCTTTTCCTTTTTGAGTTTATAATTGGAGACTTGGCTAAAGTTGTCAAGTAACTAGAATTTAAGTAACCAGAAGGATTAACTGGTATCTGTCATTGTCCAAAAGGTATAAATAAGCATAAATAAAAAAGTTATAAATGAAAAAAAGCTGAACACTCAGAAATAGGGCACTTGGCACCCTACGGATTCTGCTTGGGAAACAATAAATCTTAATCCCATTTATTTTTAAAGTGAGGCTTGGAACACAAACAAAAAAATGTGAATGGTGTCTGACAAAGGAAGGGATGTTACTTCCTGTGTCAACTGCCAATCACTGCTTTTGTTTGCATTCCAAGCCTCATTTAAAAATAACCTGTGAATAAAATCTGTCTCTTCCATTTGTGTTGTTTCTTGATATACTGTCATTTGAAATTTTACAGTAAGATGTACTTACTGAAGGAGGTGCTATGCTACAACAGCTACACTTTCAATATAGTCCAGTAAGCAATGGCTGAAGGCAAATATGGCTGGCTTTGTAGCTAACTATAACTACAAACAAAAACTCTTACTCCCGTTCTGGGCAGAGGGAGAGGGACAATTTTTCTCACTGAAATCCATCATCAGATTGATATAGGCAAAAATACATATATTTTGACTATATCAATGCCATTAAAGTGATTGTTCAATTTCCTGAAAAAACAATGTCACTTTGCTAAGGCAGAACTCAAATCTTACAACATTTGAAACAAACTCTGGTCAGAGCCGATACAGCTGTGACATTGCAGCGAAAGCAAATAAAACAATTCTCAGAGCTCTCACTGTGCTCTCACAGCACCGGAGTCTGGGCATCCCAGTCCACTTTCTAAGTAATTATTTTGATGGATAGATAGATAGATAGATAGATAGATAGATAGATAGATAGATAGATAGATAGATAGATAGATAGATCTGTATGTTTTCCCAACCAGTGGTGCAGCTGCACAGATTAACAACTTTGTGTACAGGAGTCAGAAGAGTGACAGAAACAGCATCAGGAGACAGTGTGAACTTATGTACTGTGAAAAACTAGATGCTGTTTCTGTCACTAAAATAAGTCTCACTTTAGATTCTCTTCTACTTCTAAATACTAGTGTCACTTGCAAGACTGGCACTGCTGAACTGGAAGACTTTCATTTTCCTGAGTCCTAGTCAACAGCATTGAAAGTGCTGGGCATGCTGTGTGTATGCAGTACGTTATCTCCAGTCCGCTAAATCCAGCCCAACTCTGTAGAGCCAAAACCTGATTTTTCAAATACATGTGTCTTAAAAAATACAAAACTCCCAAACATCAAACTCTACTAGCAAATAATTCCCGACCAATGACCGCAACCATACAAAATTTCACCCGTTAAAGATTTATACTTTTTCCTTTACACAAGAGCAAACATTCTGGAAAAAAACAACTTTGAAAAGAATGGAAAATAAAAAATGTTTCACACTCTAATATCTGTAAGAATACAAAATGGATTTGCAGGAAACCGGGGACTGTAGATTCTGCCATGTACAACAAATCCCAAAAGTTTCATGTAAATCTGTAAAGCCATTTTTAAGCAACCAGCAAACAAAAAAATCTGATTTAATATAGAAGTCATCAGCCACCCTAATTAAAGAGGAGTTCTACACCCTTATAATGGTTTTGCAACTCATCTGCGATGTATTTTCAGTTGTACAAGACAACGAAAAACTTAGGCAACCCTTTTTGAAAGGTTTTATACTGGTTCCAGCAACAATTATGCAACTCATTGAGAAATGGTATGAGAACAGTAAGGGGGTAAGAAACCATTGTGATTTGCTAGAGAGGTGGGGGTGGCTGGGAGGTCAAAGAAAATGCATTTAAAATACAAATGCAGACAAGAAAAAGTGTATATAATAGAAGTTCATAACAGAGAGAAAGAGACCAGCAGGACCATGAAGCAGGCTAAACCTGACACAACCTTGGAAACAGTGGCGGGAATGAAGAAGGGAGACAATACCTTATTTCATTACATGTGAGAGAAGCAAAAAATAAGGAGAGAATTGTCATATTAAACAAGGGAAATGAGTGGGAGGCAGAGGATAAAGGAAATGTGGACATCTTTAACAAATATTTTTGTTCAATGTTCACAGCAGACTGACTGTGCCATCAGAGCAAAGAGGAAGGGAGGGAAGGGTGTCAATGAAGATCCAGTCTTAGTGATAGGGGTACTAGAGTGCTTAAGTTCATTGAAGATGGATAGGCTGTAGCCCACTTGTGCTAAAAGAGATGGATAAAACCCTAGTGGAGAAATATTTGCTTCTCATAACTCTTGGGTTCTCATTCATGTAACTTTAAATATTGTGGCTTCTGATGTCTGTTTTTCTAAAACATTTTGCAGCACTGGTCCAGTAATCCTCAATCCTGTGTCTTGACTTAGAGCCTTTCTGTGCCCATAACTGATCCATACTTCCAGATCAGCATGTCTCATCAGCTACTGGTGCTGGCCACTAACCACTATTTTTAGAGTCAGGTGGTAAAATTAATTTAAATAATACATGTATTCCAAACATCACAGCAGGAGTTGAGCTCCCCCTCTTCCCTATAAATATTTCTGGTCTTGGCAAGCTCTGTTACAACACTGTTGTTCCCTCTGTTAGGAGGGTGGCATTCAGGAACCCACTACCGTACAAAACAAGTCCTAGTACAGCTGGACTGAGCTCTTCAACAGCTCACTAGAGATAGGGATAGTACCCAGGAATTAAAGGACACTGAATATACTGGTAGTTCCCCTGTACAAAAGCATGAGCAAGAATGAACCAGGAAACTGTTAGTTGTACGTTTGGGTAACTGGATAGTGACCATAATAAGGGGAGACTGATAAATTTAGTGAGGCAAACAGCGTTAAGGACCAAAGACAACATGGTTTTTGGGGGAGTGGTCATGTCTGAAAAACCTTACTTATTTTTTTTCAATTGGGTGATGAGGGTAGTGGACAAGAGGCAGGCTGTAGACACAGGGTACTGTACCTTGACTTCAGTAAGCCTTCATCTCTGTCCCACATGGGCATTTTGTAAAGAAGATGCATGATCTGAGGGAGGGGCACATAAGTTCACAATGTAACCCTCGTGCCATTATACTAAGGGCTGCCTGTATCCCTAATAACAGGTTGAGGGGTCTGGGTTCGTAACTACCTAGTATGGGAGGGCCCTACCAGTAGTAGTGCTACAATTATGGTGCCTCCACCCAGAGTAATTATGTGGGTAACTATCACAGTAGGTACAGCCCTCTGGGAAGGTAATACCACCCACAATCTCACCTAGTGACCTTTTACGAAAATCTGTACAGTTGCAATGTGTAACAATCAGAGTACCAAACAGTTTGACCCTTAATGATATGCTCACCCTCAGCCCACTTATGAACAGGGCCTGGATCTCTGGCTTGCATCCTGTGCTACCCCTGTAAAAGACAGTTTCAAAGCAAACATGCTTTGTAACAGTACTCAGCATATATATTATCACTGTAAACTAAGTAATAATATGCTCATACACAGTCATAACATGAAACACACAGGTGGTTTATTTGGGGAAATGACAGGGGAGGGCCAGAAACAAATGAGCTGGTCAGCTTGAGTATTTAGCTTAAATAACCTGTAACTACAGTTTATCATGCACTGCGTACCCAGAATGATTAGGTGGGCAGGCCTGCTCAATGCCCGTGGCAGCCAGCATTGCAGCTGTAGTTGGGGCCCTTGGGGAAGAAGAACAGATTATTTGGCACAACACTTTAAACACCCCAACCCTAATTGTATTCTTGGCCAGATGGCTCAGTCTCAATTAAGCACATTAACTGGTAAACAAGAATTAATTGGCATCACAGAATTGGCTTTATTGCAGGGAGCTACCCTGAGATTACTCACTGTACCCAAACTGAGGACTGAAGGCCTGCTTAGTCATAATGTCGCATGCTCTACAATGCAGACTTGACCATTAGGTAAGAACAACACAGTAGGAAAGAGCTAGAGGGTGCACCTGCTCACTGTTCCCAGTGCAGGATAATAATCCTTCTGGGAGAGGGGTCTGCCGAGCAGCTGCCATGGCTCGATGGGATCAGCCATGGGCAGCAAGGGTGGCAAGCAGTGCATTTGGGACCAGTCCCAGACATATGGAAATTAATTTTTTGCACTTTGTGCGATATTAAGTGACCCCCGGAGTTAGTTATATTAGTTGGGGTAACTATAAGTGCACTCTGTAACAGGGGTGTGGGGGTGGAGCGCCCTGCAAAAACAAGAATTATGCCATTTTCAATATACCGCGCTGTATTGGAAGGGGGGTATATTACTACGGCATAGTGTCTTGTGACATTATGACCCCATGCCAATTGAAGGTCAATGCCTTCATGGTCTTTCCCACAGGTGACCACAACCTCTCTTCATGGCCTTTCACACAGGTGAACGCAACCTCTCTTCACAGCCTTTCCCACAGGTGACCACAACCTCTATTCACGCCTTTCCATAAGGTGGCTGCAACCTGCGATTGTCAGCAGAACAGGGCACTTCCCCGGAGGTGGTCTATCACCGAGCTGACAGGTGAGATGGCTCTGAGACAGTCTACATGGGCTCAAGATGGCATGAACCCAGGTGAAACACACTTGATGACTGCAAGAACAGTAACTGTGCTGACGAAACCTCCAGCTGGTGTTTGGCAAAGTTCTCAGGTCTCTCGTACGACTCCTGAATTTAGACAGGAGTCCCTGGATCAACTTTCCCACTCACGAGGTAGGCCACAACTATGTGACTGAAGAAATGGCAAACTCTCTTTTCAAATTGTTTCTGGACAGTTCCTATCTCAGCAGCTTGCTGAAGAACCTTTTCTGGTCTGCTGGCAGGCAGTTCCAAATTCCGACCACCCTTTGGACTGGAAGATTTCTCATGGGGCCTTCCCTGTGAAAAGGCTGCACAGAGCCACACAGGCTCCTCTCTCTTTGAAGTCTCGAGCTGAATCCAACTGAACTGCAATTCAAACAGTACCTCTCAACAAAGGCAGGAGTTCCAGCAATCCAATTGGCTGCTCCAGCTTGCATTTATAGTCCCAGTCTCCTGATTGTCTGGAGCTTTGCCACCAGGAGTTTGTCCCTGATTATCCCCCTCTAGCCTCCAGTTAGGTCCATGAGCCTCTGGCTGAAATCCAGGCTCATGACTGGCTGTGGGACCCCCAAAATGGTGGCTGCTGTATTCAGTGTTTATGCAGTCCAACACTCTCCCCTCTTTTAAGTTCTGGTGCAGCCAGTATAAAAAGCACTATTGTTCAATCTCTCCCCCCAGGCACATAACCCCTACTATACCCTTTCACATATACCCTTTTTTATATAGTTAGCCCCCGTAGACTTAGAGTCGCTGTCTCCATAACACTGACCACCTAGACGGCAGCATCACTTCATTAATATTCATGAGAGGGGCTCTTGCATATTTATGAGCCCAGCTCTTAGCCCCTCTTACAACTTCTTTATTTTCCCCCTAAGCAACTTCTCTGCCACAGCATTCTGGTCACCGGCCTTCATTTAGCAGAGGAAATGTGCCAGGACTGCAAAATCACTCTCCTGCTGACAGCAAAATCGCCATTCAGCACACCAAAGGTGCCACTTGCACTTGCGTGATCCCCACTCACACCGAGGTGTACTTTCACAGCAGGAGATCGCAGTTTAAAAGTTAAAGCCCAAACTGAGCTAAATTAAGATATGGCTGCAATGGGGACTTTTGGGAGCAAACAGAAGACTTCAGGGGTATCAGAGGAATTGGGTTATGGTGGTGAGAGGATCGGGACACCAGGCAGTAGCGGGAGGAAATGGGAGAGCAAAGGACACAGGCTGGGTCTGGGTTACCTGGCAGAGCTACTGCATCCCTACTGCCCCAGTAGATCTCTATGGTCATCGGGGAAGATCTCCTCAGGGTGTCCAAGGTGAGACTGAAATCGTCAGGGGATTATGTTTTTGAAGTGGCAGCACCGATCCTCTGGAACTCGCTACCTGGGTACCTGAGGGTGGGCCCCTTCTGCTGAGATTTTTAAGAGAGGTTTGAAGACATTCCTATTTCTACAAGCCTTTGGGGAGTAACAGAATTAATAGAATTTAGTACTGCTTCTGATGATGATTACTTAAGTGCAGATGGTATTATTTATTATTTGTATACTGTAAGTGAAGTTTACATGCACTATTTGATGTTTATGATTTCATGATGTTTTTGTTATAAGGGCACCTTGAGCCTTCGGGGAAGGGTGCCATAAATAAATAAAATCTACTGCTATTACTAATACTTCTTTACAGAAAGAGATGGAATTCTGAAACAGCCTTCCAGCAAAGGTGGTGGGAGCAAAAACAATAGTGGAGTTCAAGAATGCTTGGGATAGGCATAAACGGATCTTAATGGAAAGGAACGGGGGGGGTAGTGAGAAAGAGACAGAGATCAAGCAGGGTCTGTAGTGATACTGTAGGTAGGAAATGGGGGCAGACTGGGTGGGCCATGTGGTCCTCATCTGCCATCAAATTATATTTTTCTATGTTTCTATTATAGTTAACAGCGCATAATATCAAAGTACTTGTTACATACGATGTAGTTGTAAAAAGTAGATACCTTCAGTTTGAATCCATTTATTTCATCCTGTAGTACCTACTAACTATAGTGTCATAGTCCTCTGACATTTAAGTACCCTAGCATCCATGTATTGTATCATTCTTCTGTTTATATTTCCATGGCTAATAAAACTGGTGTCCTTTTCCAATGTTCAGTGTTTAGGTAAAGTTTATCTAGTTAAACAACATTTTGCATAACAAAACTTGTAAGAGTTCATAAACTAAAAACCCATCTATAACTGACTTGTTGGATCTCATTCTTGATCAGTGTGTTTACATGACCCCCCACCATTCTCGCCATTATGTATGGTCTGACCTCCTACTCTGTATTGTCCAGCTCCATAACCACTATTCATGCTCCAGCTATCTGCTGTCATGTTAACCCTTTCCCCTCCTCCCTCCCACACTCCCCCTCCTTGTCCACCCTTTCTACCCATCCCTCCCCACCCACCTTCACCCTTGCCCGGTACATTTCATAGCATTTAGTATGTTGTCTGTTTCTTCTTCATTACCCAATTTGTTATTTACACCATATTGTATTGATGTATTATCTACCTTCCTTCTTGGACATCCGAGGCCGCTGCCCAACTCTAACATCTCCTGCCGCCCTCCTGGTTCCCTCTCCCTGACTCCAGACACAAGGTACGGCTGCTGTAAATTTTCTCTGTGCCATGTAGCTCCAGCTGTCTCCCAACTGGTGCGGCTTTTGACTACTGGACCCTGATTGGCCCGATCTGCTCCGAGACCTCCCCTGATTGGAGCACCTTTTTGACTATGTTTTTCTGCAAGTCTTAGCACTCCTGCTTTGACTATAATTGTGTCTTTTGCTGTACTTGATTTT
Source organism: Neoceratodus forsteri (assembly GCA_016271365.2). Classification (NCBI taxonomy): domain Eukaryota; kingdom Metazoa; phylum Chordata; order Ceratodontiformes; family Ceratodontidae; genus Neoceratodus; species Neoceratodus forsteri. The sequence goes on from CM057449.1 coordinate 1,748,164,787, forward strand.
TCTCCCACTCCACCTCCCCTCCCAGGCCTCCTTTAAATACATGAATAGCTCCTCCCTGCTCGGCATCCCCTCTCCCTGTTGGTCAATCTTTGTCTATCCTGCAGGCACCAAATAACCTAATTTCTGTGGATTTTTCACACTCCCATTTTTGGCCTGATTTCAGCTCCTGGTCACTTACAGTAGCTCTTAGTACTACTAGGACACAACTCGCCCTCCTAGTTTCTCCTCTCACAAGCTGATTTCTATCTAGCTTTTTTCAAACCTTCTGCCAGTAACATTGGTATACCATGCGGTGTTCCTCCTGCTAAGATACTTAGGAGGGTGACCGGCCTGCTTGTTGAGACATTTTTTTTTAGTTGTTTAATTTGGAGCTCGCCCCCATGCCCAAACTCTAGCAGGCTACTCATTTTGCCTAATTTGCTGGTACTCTACTTTTACTATTATTGCCTAATTTTTCTGTTTCAGTCTTTTGACAACTATTCTTAACTGTGACCCTCACTAAAGGTACTGACATTTCCAATCGCTAGTGACTTCGGGCAGGTCAAGTCACTATCACCTGTTCATTTCCCCTGGTTGGCATCAGGTTTCATTTGCCCTCTGTCTCTTCCATAAGACATCTTTAAAAATGAACCAGCACATGATATTATTTCTCCTTGTGCCCACATTGCCACTACTCTACCTTTCTATGCTTACAGTGCCCCAAGCTGAATCTGCTCTCCCTAACTACATGCCTCATGATTACTACTTCTCTAACATCTTACTGCTTCCCTCCTACCACTGTGATCCCACTCCAATGTTACTATGTAGGGTATGGATCCACATGGTTGCATATGCCCAAAATAAATGTCTCCTGTATCTACATTCCTTATGCCTCTTCTTGCATCGCAAACTCTGGTACCTCCTCCTACTCTCTTTCCTGCTCTCTGGTGATGTGCAACCAAATCCAGGACCATCAAATACTATACCTGACTCAATTAGTAACGCTAAAGGCCTTATTGTTGCACACCACAATATAAGGAGCCTCACACACAATCTAGCTGAACTTGAATCCAGGACCTCCCTCTATAAGCCTGATATCATATGCCTCACTGAAACCTGGCTAAAACAATCCATGCCTGACTCTCTATGCCCTCTTCCATCATACAATCTATTGAGACTTGATAGAATGGCAACCAAAAGAGGGGGTGGTACAGCTGCTTATTTTAAAGATCATCTTCACGTCATTCCTGTCAAATCCTATAATCTGGCCCACTGTGAGGCACTTCATGTCCTCCTCACCCTCGGTACAAAAAAATTACACATTGTGTGTGCCTACAATCCCCCGTCCAATGCCATGAAAGGACTTGATGAGTTGATGGAGCAAATCTCATGCCTCGCTGGGAGACATGAGGTTCTTATACTAGGGGACCTTAACATTAACGGGCTAGGCAGTGCTCAATCAACAACAATGACCAAACTGCAGAGCCATAACCTACACCAGCTGATATGGGAACCCACCTGAATCACTCCTCACTCTAATACGGACACTCTACTAGACTGGATAATGACTAATCACCCTGAAAACGTGGTGACTTCTGGTGTACTACCTAACTTCATCACTGATCACTCCCCAACCTATTATGTATGGGGCAAACCCAAACGCTTAATTACCTTCCGTAACCATGCAAATTTTGACCAGCAATTTTTTTTTACAAGACATTGCGGCCACGGATTGGTCCTCCCTGCTCTTAACCAATGATGCTCAGTCTGCTTTTAATATATTCCTGACCTACTTCCTATCGCTCCAGGAAAAACACTGCAAACTTCGACCCACCGTGTAAAAAATAGTCAAACATGCTGGTTTAATTCTGTCCTACTATCTAAACTAAAACAAAAGGACAAAAGCTGGCTCCGTTTCAAAAGAACAGGGTTATCCTCTGACCTCTACACTTACAAGGCACTGCGTAACTCCTGCAAGAAGGATATAAAAAATGCAAAGAGCTCCTACTGCAAAGATCTATTAACCAACTCCTATGGTGACTCTAAAAAATTTTGGTTCCATATTAAGTTCTTTCTTAAAGGCGTTCACTGCAATAATCCTAGAACCACTGCCAACTTTTTCAATAACAAATTCTCTGACTTAACTCATTGTCTCCTAGAAGATGCCTGTAGTCATCAGTAAAATACACTGGTCTGTCCTGAGGACGCCTGCAGAATTCAGCTACTGACTCCCAGTGTGCCCTTGCAACGTTTGGAGAAGTCATTTATATATTTTAATATATAGTGTAACAGAATATAATATATATTTGACTGCATAGCACTGTTGGAAAGGTAATTTTGTGCTGAACAACTTTGCCACTGATATTTTGTGTATATCATGTATACTTTAGGAGTTATTCGCATTTGTTTATGGTATGGTGTGTATCACTTATGTTGCCTGTTTTAGTGAAAAAAAAAATTTTTTTTGCTGTTTCAACCAGCATAGAAAAAAACAAAATTACATATTTTTATTTGCATACCACCATTTGAAAGGTAATTTTGTGCTGAATAACTTTGCCACTCATACTTTGTGTCTAGCACTTACGGTTCTTGAGCTATTAGGATTGGTTTGTGGCATGCTGACTATAGCTTGATTTTGCTTAGAAAGGCCCAGGATTTGCTGTTAACAGTATACAGGAGACAAGTGGTGCAACATCAGAGAGCTCCTGTGGAGGCAATGAGTTAACTAGTTACGCCTCCTCTTTCTCTGCCCAACCAAACATATCATCTCCCCCAGAGGTCAATGGTCCTCATTTCTTCTTTAAGGCAGTCTCTAGAAATGATGTGCTTAGGTTACTGAACAAGATCTCTGACCACACTGCTGCAGGCTCTGATAATCTTGAACCCAAGCTCCTAAAGCTAGCTGCCCCTTACATTGCTGCTCCCCTTGTCAAGATATTCACGCTCTCCTTGTGTCAGAACTTCATCCCTGATATATGGAAGGTAGCTAGGATTACTCCTGTTTTCAAAAAAGAAGATCGCAAAGACCCCTCTAACTACAGGCCCATAGCCATTCTTTCAGTCCTCAATAAAATCCTGGAGAAACTGGTTGCTGCTCAAACTACAGATTTCCTCCAGAAACATGAACTACTTACCTCTGCCCAGCATGGCCTTCGCAAGGGCCATAGCACTACTACTGCCCTTCTCAAATTTACGTCTGATATCCTAGTGGCTATGGACTCTTGTCTTCTCACCGAGGCCATTTTCATCAACATGACCAAGACGTTTGACCTAGTTGATCACTCCATTCTTCTAACCTCCCTGAGATCACTAGGTTTCTCTGCTAATGTCATAAGGTGGTTTGGTAGCTACCTGGCTGATGGGACTCAAACTGAAATACAACTCTACCCTCCTGGACAAGACCACTGTGAACATTGGGGTGCCACAAGGTTCCATTCTTGGACCTCTACTTTTTTCCATCTTCATAAATAACATCATTTCTAGCCTCCTTAGGACAGCCTCCCTGTTATATGCTGATGACATTGTGCTTTACACTGGCGCAAAGAGCATCAATAACATAAATCTGCACCTCTCTCTTGATTTCCAGAAACTCCAACAGTGGCTTTCTAGTCACAAGCTGGTCCTAAATGAGGCCAAAACCCAAGTTATGATCTTTGGATCACAGGCAAAACTCAAACTTTCCCGGCCAAATTTCAAAGTCTCCTCCATGAATGGTTCAACAATTGAGGTGGTAAACTCTTTTAAATATCTGGGTGTCACACTTGACCCATCACTAAATTTTGACCTCCACATCCAACAGACCTGCAAGCTGGTCAACTCTAAACTGGGTATAGCCTACCGAACCAGCTATGCACTCACGTCCTCAGCTAGGCTTGCCATTGCCCGTGGCATACTCCTGCCCACACTTACTTATGGTGTTGCTACGTTTACCTCTGCATGCTAATCTAGCTTTCAGAAGTGGGATGTCACATATAACAACATATGTCGATATGCATCCTCCTCTCATCGGCTGAAACACCGCTGTCTTCTATATTCAGACCTTGGATGGCTTCCGCCCTCTGAGGCTAGGCTTTATGCTTATGGCTCTGTCATTGACAATATTATCTGACAACAATTCCCAAACCCTTTGCCGACCTCTTTCAAAATCTGACACCTTGTTATGGACTGCTGTCTGCTGACAATGCCCCTGTAGTCATCCCTAGACATGACACCTCCAAAGGAGCATGCGCTTTTGCCTGTCATGCCCCCCTGTACTGGAACACCCTCCCACTAGTCCTACGCCAATCCACATCCCACGCGTCCTTTAAGTAAGGGTTGCATAACCATCTCAGCACTTCTTGCAAGTGCTCCTGTTTCAAATTACACTAGCTCACATTTACCCTTCTAGCATCACCTTTCCTGCCTCTTATTTTACCATGCCATACGCTAAGCACTTTTTTCTACCTCTTTTGACCTACCTCCTCATCTTGCCTCATCCTAAACCCCATTTCTGGCCTCTTTACAGCTATCTCCCTTACTCTTATTCCTCCTTTGAATCCCCATTTTTCATTACCTATTGAATACTTTTATATTTACTAATCGTTCTTTTTCCTCAATTCACTTATATGATGTAGCCTCATAATTTGAACTGTTTGTCTGCATATCTCTTTCTATACTGTAAATGCACCTACTCTGTCAGTATCTATGCTTTCTGTAATATATTGTCAAATATGTCAAACTGATTTTGCAATGTCTCTGCCTGTATTTGTCATTCTGTACCGTCCCGGGTCGTGCCTGAAAATAGTCATTGCTATGGCTAGTGCACTTACCCGTAAACAAAAACTAAATAAATAAAAAAAGCAATCATTTTAAGATTATAGTCAACATTTTTAATTGTTGCACTTCGCCTGCACACTTTTAGACTATTGTTATTCCCTGCACTGACACCCCCCTGTCACACCTGGAAACAAGCTACTTTAAGCTCAGTATGTCTCTCCTGGTAAAAATCTTTTAAATAAACAAATAATAACCTGCACACCCTCCTATTTTGCTGTAAATTCAGATTTACATACTCTAACCAGGGTTGCCAAGTTTTCCTTCATTATTCCTCAATGAGGTGCAGCATTGCTGTGAGACTCCCCAGGTCACAGATTCCTGAGCATTTTTATGTTGGCACGCTTGCGCAGCCAACATCTTGCGGCAGTGGGGATTTGGAGGCATGGTCACTGCTGGGCAAATGCAGGGCATGCATCAATAAGTACGTCTCTCATTCCCCAATCAGCCTGCATGCTGGTGCCACACCATGCATATTAATGTGGCAAGCACATCTAAGGAAAGGTTCGCTGCAATCCAAGCAAAGCTTGTCAGACACAGCGGACTCTTCCTACGTGCTCGCCACATTGTCAGCATGGCAGGCAGCTGCCCAATACCCGACAGGTGCCCAATCCCCTGCTGGCTTCTCTGGCCACAAAGTATTTTGCCAATGGGGAAGCCTACTCCCCATCGATAAAGCAGTCCCCCATTTCTTTATATGCCGAGGGTGCCCAGTCCCCTCTGCTTTTGTCCACCGCTTTCCTTGTGTGCGGCGGGGATGCCCAATCCCCATCGGCCATGAATTAACCCTTTTGTTGTGTGCCAACAAGGGTGCCCAATCCCCCTTCAGCTACAGAAACCCCCCTCAAACAGTTATATAGCATGCTGGGAGCCCACCCCAGTGTGCCAAGTCCATGAAAAATAAAAACTGTCTCGCGATGTTTTTTTTTTTTTCACCCTGTAACACAAAAACGGTCCTTTGTAGTCTCCCTACCCACCATCCACACCCACCCACTGTGCACCCTGCCTCCCCACACCCCCCTCACCCCATACTTACCTCCGGAGTCTGGCGTGATGATCTTCGGTGGACCAGGAACACATCTGCACTCTTCAAAGCTGACCGCAAACTGAGGAAATGCTGGTAAGCTGTATAATGGAATAAATAGGGTTTATTTCAACTTTGATGCATATCTCGGACATTTTTTTTGAATTTTTGCACCAAATTTTCAACATGGGGTTCTTGGGACCCCTCCTCATGAATTCTGTTATAGTTATGGCGTTAATCGGTCCCGAAAGGTGATTTTGCAGTCACTGCGCAGAATCACCTTTCGCACCAATAATGCAAGAACAGTGCCAGTGTTCATGAGGTGGGCTGTAATCAAAAAGCCTATGTTGCAAATTCAGTGGGCTCTAAAAAATGGCTGTTCTGGCGTGCCTAGCGCCCAGTTGCTACTCTGCTTCTCGCTACCGCCAAAATTCACAATATTTTCATGCCATATTTTCAACATTGTCATTTTCTACACCTCCTTGTGAACAGTACAGCTGTCATTTTTCACATCCTGGTCAAAATGTGTTTCCGCATTTTTTTTTTATTTTACCAGGAGAAACACACTAAGCTGAAAGCTTTTTTACAGGTGCAACCTGGGAGCACAAGGAAGTTAAGTGACTTGCTCAAGGTCACACAATATGCAAGTGGGGCCTGTGGGATTCAAACCCAGGTCTCCAGGTTTGCACCTCAGAGCCTTAAACCACTGCGCTATTCTTCCACCTCAATATCGCTATACTTCGCACTTCCAGGGCACAATACCATGGTCGCTGTGGGAAATCAGTGTCTGGGGCAGATTATGAAAATGACAGTTACACTGTTTATGAGCAGAGGTTCTACAATGCCTATGCTGAAAATTTGGTGACTATACTCCATAACATGACTGTGTTACGAGCGTGTGTTGCACAGTTTGCACGCACGCTCATAAGTTCGTGAATTTATAATATTTTCAGTCCATATTTTTAACATTGCCATTGTTCTGCACCTCCTTATGAACAATACAGCTGACATTTTTCACATCCTGACTAAAATGTGTTTTCACAGTTCCAGCGAAGAATAGCGCGGTCGCTGTGGAGCGTCCGTGTTCAAGACACATTATGGAAATGACAGTGCCACTGTTCATTAGCAGAGGTCCTAAAATGCCTATGTTGAAAATTTGAGGCCGACAGTCCATACAATTAGTGTTTTACGAGTGTGCGTTGCGCAGTTTGCACGCACGCTTGTGACTTTGTGCATTTGTAATATTTTCACTCCACATGTTAAAAATTGGCATTTTTCCACACCTTCTTATGAACAGTACAGCTTTCATTTTACATATCCTGCCTGAAATGTGTTTTCGTATGTCCAGCGCAGAATTGAACGGTTACTGTGCGAAATCAGATTTCAGGGCAGTTTGAGGAAATGTTGATGACACTGTTCATGAGCAGAGGTCTTAAAATGCCTATGTTGAAAATTTGGTGCTGAAAGTCCAGAAAATGACTGTGCTGCAAGCATGCATTGCGCAGTTTCCAAGCAGCCTTGTAACTTCGTACATTTGTAATATTTTCTTGCCCATTTTCACCACTGGCATTTGTACACACCTCCTTATCAACAGTACAGCTGCCATTTTTCACAGCCTGCCCAAAACATGTTCCCGCAACTGTGGCGCACAATGGCATGCTCGCTGTGAGACATCACCTTATGGGACACATTAACAAAATCATAGCGCCACTGTTCATGAGGGGAGGTCCCAAAATACCTATGTTGAAAATGTGCCTAAAAACTCCCTCAAATAATTGGGTTGCGGATGTCTGCTGCGCAGTTTGTATGCGTGTTCATTGCTTCACCAATATTTCATATTGCCACTCCAGATTTTCAACGTTGCCATTTTTTACGCCTCCTCATGAACAATACAGTTGTTATTCTCCACATCCTGCACAAAACTGTGTTTTCATCCCTCTGTCACCAAATGCCACAGCCACTGTGCAAAACCACCTTTCAGCTAACAAAGTGATTGTGCCACTTTTCATGAGGTGGCCTGCCAAGCAGCCCATGTTGAACATGTAGAGTGAAACTACCACTACATGCCTACAGTGTTAGGGTTTCCAACTGCAGCACCCCAACCGGTACAGACTGACAGGCATCAGGGCTGTGACGTGGGATCATCGGATGTAATGCTCACGCCATTCCACCCCCCCCACGCCCACCCTGCAGCCACTGACAGGCATCGTGGTGTGTCTTGCATTGTTCGGCCACAAACTTCACCCCATGCTCCTATACTGCACCCAGGTCAGCGTATTTTCTTATGGAATGGGGTAAGTATAATGCCCAAAGACCCCAAAGCACACTGTGACACATGTCAGTGTCTACAGGGTAGGGTGAGGTACAATGGCATGTGCATTATACCTGACGACCCAAAGGCACACCCCACTGCCTGTCGCTCTATAGGGTGGGGGTGGGGTTGGCGCCACTTCAATACTTCACTGCCATTCCTATTATACGCCTCTAGCTCCACCACTGCCAATGTCAATACCAGAGCGACAACATTCGGCATTGACAAATGCTTGTTATTTTATGTTTCAGACCATACACTGTGCAGAATAACACATGGGCAACCATGCACAACTACACTGTGTTTTCATCTCAGGCTTCTGATGACATCAGGGGCTACTCAAGATTTGCTCTTCAGGTTCTGCTGATGTCATCAGAACCAGTGGATGGAAGTAGAGCCTTGTTGTGTATCTTTGCACATAAATTATTTTCTGTATTGTACAAGTTGGCAATGCACAATATCTGCAATATGTAGTGATGTGTGACTGTGTGCTTTTACCTATGTAGGAAAAATCCCTACTCACTTCCTCTGTGTTTTTAAATGTTGATAGGTTGTATAGTATGCCACGATACAGAATACACAGCATCTAGTGATGCACCAGATCTTTGTAATATATATACACAATAACTTGTCTATTGTTCACTACTCATTCTACAAAGGTATCTGTTGAAGCAGACAGCAGGAAACTGGATAGCATTTATTATGTTTCTGAGGGTGTATCTGGGCAACAGGCTTTCTTCACTTTCACTTATGGCTAAATTTAATTCCAGCTTTGAACAGTAGGTGGCATCTGTCACCACTGTATTACGTTAGCTTGTAACATGGCAATAAATATCACATTCAAATAAGCACTTCTCATTGGACAAATAACAGCAGCTGACCAAAGAGCAAGCAGGCATTTATTCCCTAGTAATGCACGCTTGCTCCTGTAATACATTTCTTAACCACTATAAAATTGCTAGTGAGCACAATCACACAAAGAGTTTGTTTCCCACCCATTCACCCCATGGGCAGTTGAGTATCAAACGAGCAGTATTTTCATCATACTATTAAAACAAGTGTTCAGTTATCAAGCAGCCCACCGTCTTCGAGTAACCCCTCAACAAAGAAAGAAAACTCAGTGCCACCAAAAAAAGCAGAAGAGCAACAAAGAACAGAAGAAATCCAACCGAGTATTGTAAAACAGTACCCTACAGAAACTACATCGAACACTGATAAGCAGCAGCCCACAGAAACTGCGGCATCTATCAGTGCCAGCCCATTTTATATGAGCCACTTTACCATAAATGGTTCTGAAAAATAATGCTGGGTAATAAGGCCCACTCACCCTACAAAAATGAATCTGAAAAATCTTTATATATCAATCGAATATTTAATCATGTATCTTCCAGTTTAAACAATAACAATCGACGTTTCAGGTAAACTCTTCATCAGGACACTGGTTTACTCTATAAGATCAATAAAATATAAAAGAGATTCATTTTCATTTGTTCTAACTCATAGTATAATACTATAAATAAATAATTAAATCTATAAAAGAAACTGTCCTTACATTTTGAAATTCAGATCATTAATTACCTTTTCTTACAATAAGTTTAGTTTCAGGTTTGACTCCCGCTTACAGCCACTGATAACAAAAAACAAAGAAAAATTAATTTTTCAATTTTACTAATCTTCTGTGTTAACTATCTATATAAACGGTAAAATATTGCTAAACATAAACTCTTTTATATACCTTCAACAATTTTATATCTACTTTTCATTCAAATCAAGACTGCATTTTAATTCATTATGTTCTCTAAACCAGACCAACTAGATATATATACTAACCCATAGGTTAACACCTATAGCCTCTTTGTGTTTCACTGCTCACTCAATTAGTTACATATTGCAATAGTTTACTATAATGTGATACTCATTTTACAAGATTAGACTGTCGTGCTTTTAACATTTATTTCCTCCGTATATCGCTATATTCCCAAGTCATTCTGAATTTAAAAGACACATAAAATGTAAATGAGCATTCTCATTTACAATGATACAGGATTAAATACAGAGGGTGGAAGAAAACACTGACCTGTTTTGAAAGTCTTAAGCTTTTCAGTGCATTTCAGCTTTGTTCGCTAAAGATAAATAAACAAAGATTCCATCAGTTTTTATGATTTTAAGCATTTTATCCTCCGTAAACATATTTAGTACTTTGTTTAAACTTACTGAAGATTTCTTTCAGCATCTGGCGTATTATGTAGTGGGAGTAACACGCAAGGCCTATTGTACCTGCATTTAAAAGGAGGGAGGACTCCACCCCCAAATCCAGCAACCAACGCTATGCGTTTATGCAAGCACAAAGTGCCTACCTGTGTGCTGGACCCGCCTCTGGCAGCACTGAGTACCTTAATTCTCAGTGTTAGGGGTAATAGATCAAACTAAATTATATTCTTTTTAGCTAAATTAAATTCTTTTTTCTATACTAGCCCCCTGTCATTCTGGAGTGATCAAACTGTCAACAAACAGATAATATTACTGTAAATCATGAATAACTATCATTCTTTCATTTCATTAGATCCCCAAATCCAACAAAATCAATAAGACAAGCACAAAGTGATTACCTGCGCACTGGAATCGTATCTTGCAGTACCTAGTACCATATTACTTAGAGTCTAAAGTATCAAATTTAATAGTTCTAAGTAAATATACCTAAATTATATTCTTTTTAACAACAACAATTAGTTCTTTCCAAACTGTCATGCTGTCATTCTGAAATGTAGTAAAACTATCGTCAGAACTATAATTTTTTCACAAGATCGGCTGCCATTTTATCACTTCATTTAACCCAAACTTTGGGTTATTTGTTTCAAAATAATTAATGAATCTTGCTTCCCTTAGCAATAATTTGTTGTTGTAGTTTCCACCTCTATTATCCCTATGTACCTTTTCAATGCCAAAAAACCTTAGTGTTGCGATAGAGTGCCCCCATCCAAAAAATATCGTGTTATTGGTGACGTCAAATCTTGATTTCTTATATATCCCTTGTGTTCTCCCACTCGTTGTTTTAAAGCTGTCTTAGTTTTTCCTATATACATAAGATTGCACGGACATTTAATGCCATAAATCACACCTTCTGTTCGACAATTACTAAATTCTGAATATAAATAAACTGAAAATAAATTGATAATGTAGTAATACTTCTCTTAGGGTTTTTTGCGTGATCCCTACAACGCGTGATGTACCGCTCTCTTCAGTAGAAAAGTATTGAAGTGAGCGGTGCATCGGCGCACCTTTGCAGCAAATGGAGCATCCCCTGCTTCCTCCATACTTCCTGGTTTCAGACTTTTTAAAATTAAAATACAGCAAGTTGCGGTGCACAGAAAGGCTGCTCTTGTTGTTAAAAGCTAAACCAGAGGGTAAGTTGTCCAGGAGCAGGAGCCCACGTTTTGGACAGCTTTCCATTAAAAAGGAGGGCATTGAGGATGGGGGTGGTGTACAGGCTGCTGGCCCAAGGGGACAACCTCGATAGGGAGTTAACTGAGCAAATCAGAAGGGTCTGTAGGAAAGGAAACACTGTGGTGGTGGAGGACTTCAACCTACCGGGGTGGAGTGTAGCACCTAAACCACCACAAGTGCACAGGAGCAGGTCATATTAGAGGCATTCCAGGACAGCTTCCTGATGCAGCTAATCTGGGAGCCAACTAGATTGGATAGGACTCTAGACCTAGTTCTGTCAAATGGGGAGGCTGTAAGGGATCTGGAGGTGGAAGACCCTCTGGCTGGGAGTGACCACCACACGGTATGGTTCATGCTCAATATGGACAGGGCATCAGGAAGTACTAGTACCAGGGAGATTGAATTCAAGGGGACAGACTTTAAAAGGATGAGGAATATCAAGGACAGGCATCTGGCGGGTAGTAGACAATGCATGGTTGCTAGCCAAAAATGGGATATTATTAAGAAAGGGCTGGTGGAGGTTATTGGGACATGTACAACAACAAGGAGTAAGAAAGGAAGGGCAAAAAAAAAAAACAGCTGACTGACGCAGGAGGTCATGGAGGGGGTAAGAGTCAAGAAAAAGGGCATTTTGGATACTCAAGAAATCGGAAGGGGAGGACAACAGGGAGATGTATATGAAGAATTCCAGGGAGGTTACCAGGTTGGTCAGAGTGGCCAAGGCTTCTAGGGAGCTAAGATAGGTGCAGGGCATTAAGAACAGGGAGAAAGACTTCTTCAGATACATCAGTAAAGGCAAAAAAACAAAGATCAGATAGTGAGGATAAAGAAGGATGGGGGCTGGGTGGAGAAGGGGGAGGACCAGGCAGAGGCACTAAATGATTACTTCTGCTCTGTGTTCACGATGGAATAAGGGGGGCAGGCACCACCTGGGAGAGGTGGGGTGAGCAGGGGGGAGGAGGTGACTGATACAGGGATCACAGAGGACAGTGTGCTAAAAGGATTAAGGGGACTGAGGAGGGATAAGGCACCAGATCTAGATGGCATTCACCCCAGGGTACTTAAAGGAGCTAGCTGAGATCCTGGCAGGACCATTGGCTGACCTCTTCAATACCTCCTTGGACACAGGATGCGTGCCACTGGATTGGAAGATGGCCCATGTGGTGCCCATTCACAATGGGGCACCCAAGGACAAACCAGGCAACTACTGACCAGAGAACCTCACTTCAGTTGTGGGTAAACTGATGGAGATGATCCTAAAAGTGAGGCTGGTGACCTTTCTGGAGAACAATGGTCTCCAGGACAGTCGGCAGCATGGGTTTGTCTCAGGAAGATCCTGCCAGACAAACCTGATTGAATATTATGACTGGATGACTAGGGAATTGGACAAAGGCCACGCGGTGGATGTCCTGTATTTGGATTTCAACAAGGCCTTTGATTCTGTGCCACATGGGAGGCTGGGGGGAAACTGGAATATTTAGGGCTGGGAACAAAGATGGCAAATTGAATCACCAGTTGGCTGAAGGGGGGGCAGCAAAGGGTGGTGGTGGTGGTGGTGGGGGAACTCTCAACACAAAGGGATGTGACATGCAGGGTGCCGCAGGGATCAGTGTTGGGACCAGTGTTGTTCGGGATTTTCATTGCTGAGATCTTCCATGGGGTCCGGAGCAAGATCTGTCTCTTCGCAGATGACACAAAGATGGGAGCGGTGGTGGGTGACATCAAAGGGTGGAGGGGGCTGCAGTAGGACCTGACCAAATTACAGGAGTGGTCCGAGGCATGGCAGTTGGGGTTTAACATCAAAAAGTGCAAGATATTGCACTTCGGGACTAAGAACCAGGGGAGGAGCTATCAACTGGGGGGGTACAGCTGGAATGCACCGAGAAGGATCTAGGGGTGCTCATAAAGGAGAGCATGAACAACTTTTCTCAGTGCAGGAAGGCAGCAGAAAAAGCCAACAGAATGCTGGGGTACATAGCAAGGGGAATCTCCTCTAGAAATAGGGAGGTGATCCTGCCCCTCTACAGGTCGCTGGTCAGGCCACACCTGGAATACTGTGTGCAGTTCTGTCGCTCATTCCTGAAGAAGGACATCAGATTGTTGGAAGGTGTACAGCACATGGCGACGAAGATGATCCAGGGATTAGAGGGATACTCCTATGAGGAGAGGATAGGTGAGCTGAACATGTATTTCCTGGTGGAGAGGAGGGATGGGGGGATATGATTGAAACCTTTGAATACCTTAAGGGGATAAACAAGACTAGTACAGAAGGGATTTTCCAGATCAGAAGGGGGAGGGTAATGAGGGGGGCACCAGGTGAGATTAGAGGGGAAGTCAGGAGGCAGTATTTCACAGAGCAAGTGGTGGATAAGTGGAATACTCTACCTGAGGAGGTAGTAACATGTAACACAGTGGACGGCTTTAAGAGGGGATGGAACAGAGTGAGAGGGAGAGTAATTTTGAAGAGGGGAGGTGGGGCAGCTGCAAGGTGAGGCGCTAGCTGTACAATCAAGTGCACTCGATAGACCATGAGTCCTGTATCTGCTGGCATTTTCGTATGTTTGTATGTATTTTCAGCCATGACTTACGAGAGTTAAAGCCTAACTGCAGGAAAAATATGCATCAAACAGTGTACCTAAATTGAGAGCAACTTTGGCGGGATGGTGCAGTTATTAGACATGAAATAAGCGTAAGTACAAGCCAAAATGTAGCCAGTGAACTCAAACAATGTGCTTGCTAAAAAAGGAAAACATGGTACAGGACATGGGGGGAATCACAATACAGAGTGTAATAACATTTAACATGTTTAGTAGTTATACTGCACAGAATTGAGCAGAAACTGCAGCAGTGCTAGAGTAGCCAGTCCTGAGGTTACTAACAGGAGCAAAGGCTGGGAAGACACAGTGATACATTTAAACAGGAAAAGGCTCCACTGAGAAGCTCGTTTACAAGGAGGTCCTGGGTAGGATAGCAAACATAAGTCAGGAAGCATAATGATACAGGGTACAAGATAAACTGTAAATACAGAGCAGTTACCTACAGAGATGCAGTCAAGGGATAATAAAACACAGTTAGAAGTAAATTCGCTGAATTCAAACAGCTGTCAGCTGTAAGCTGTCAGATATACTCAGTGAGAGCAATACCATACTAACAGTAACCAAACTGAAGAGGGCAAGAGTAAAGTGAGCCTAGTTTATTCACAGGAGCCGGTCTCAGTGCATATTTCTTCAATCAGGGCCTTATAGGTACTAAGACTGACCAGTGAGGTAAGGTTTAGAGAGGTTTGCTGCAATAGCCACAGATACAGATGAGAACATCAGTACATATACTGATCCTGTGTCATTGATCTTGATTTATGAAAGACAAACATCAAGTGTTCAGCAAGCACAACAATGCCAGCTGTTCTGTAAGGAAGGTGCCATCTCATGTTCTATTTGACTGGTGAGTCATTTATAGTTTTGCCCCTACCCAGCCACATCTAAGCATGCACTCTATCCACATCTCTGAAGCTCTGTTTATTTTTTTTCTTGTTTTTTTATTCACATTTTTATGCACCTTTGTAGATCTCTGGCACCTTTCTCTAAGGGTACCTAAGGCATGTTCTTGCTTGCTGTGCGATGTCTTTACTGCTCCATTAGCCCCTCCATGGAGCTGTGGTCCCCCCCCTTGGCGGGGTTGGAGGGAGACACCCCTGAACATCCCCCTCATTCCCTCTGAATATTCCCAGGTTCGGCAGGCTCCTAGGTAACAAACCTCACACAGGCCTGGATATACCTGAGTCCCATCCTCTAGGGAGTCAGATCCACTCCATTTTTATGTCTGCTTGCGCATGCGCAAGAAACATATTGTGGCAGCTTAGGAGAGAAGCAGGTTGTGAAGGTGCGGCACTGTGGCAGCCAGTGCAGCCACTGCATTTGCGGGCTTGGCCTCCTCTATCCAATGTGGTGGCACGCTGCTGCTGGCACTAGTTCAGCAAGTGTGCCACCAACTTGAAAGAAATTAGCGGCTGCAATGAGGGAGTGACCCCTCATTGCAGGGCATGCCTTACCTGGTGTAACATTTCAACACAACATGGCGGCTGTCACCATCCTCTCACAGTCCCTATACAAGGTGATGGGGGTGCCCAATCCCCATCAGCATAATACCCCCGCAATTTGTTGTGTGTGTTGGGGGTGCCCAATCTCCTGGCATCATGCACCCCAACAGGCTTTCTTTGGTGACGGGGCCCAATCTCCATCGGGCTTAAGTCCCCTCCTAGGGGATTCAGGTTGCACACTGGGAGTCCACACCAGTGCAAAAAGCAAACCTGCAAAAAGAAAACCTTCCCAACATCTTTTTTTTCCCTGAAAGAAAGAAAACAGTCCCTTGCTGTCGGGTCCCCTTCCCCAACCTGCGCCCACCCTCTGTGCACCTCACCTCTCCACACCCCCCCTCACCCCATCCTCCGGATCTGGGCGCGATGATCTTTGGTGGACCGGGAAACGTCTGCACTCTTCAAAGCCAACCGCGAACTGAAGAAATGCCTGTATGCTGTATAATGGCATAAATAGGGTTTTTTTCAACTTTGGTGCATATCTTGGCCATTTTTGGAAAATTTGGCACCAAATTTGCAACATGGAGTTATTGGGACCCCTCCTCATGATTTAAGTCACTGTCATGACATCATTCAGTCCCAAAAGGTGATTTCGTGGTCACTGTGTGGAATCACCTTTTGGGACCGATCAATGAAACAACAGTGCCACTGTTCATGAGGTGGGCTCTCAAAAAGCCTATGTTGTGAATTTGGTGAAAAAAATCACAAAAATGACTGTTTTATGAGTTTGCGTTGTGCAGTTTACATGCACGCTCATAACTTTATGAATTTTAGAGATTTTTAATCCAAATTTTTCATATTCCTATTTTTATATATACCTCCTTATGAACAGTACAGCTGTCATTTTCCACATCCTTTTATTTTTTTATTTTTTATTTTATTTTATTACAACTAGGATTACAAGTACCTTTGAGCCAGGCTCTTTTACAAAGGTTCCACGTCAAAGAACAAATACAATACAAGTTATAGAAATAGGAACAAAACAATAAATAGGTCAGCATATTAGGTTACGATGGTAGATCAATTCAATAGCTAGAATAAGTAGAATGTATACATGGGAACACAGAGTAACAGAGGGATAAGTAGGAGGGAGGGTGGAAGTTGAAGATAAACGTGAGAAGCAAAGTTGGAGAGGGCAGGAATTGCAGCCAACGGGCATGGTCATCAACTGGGAGCAGGCTGAAACTAGTCAACAAAAAGGGAAAGATCATTGAGGGCTCAGAAGAGGCGGGGGGTGAAGGGGGGAGAGTCAGGAGTGGTGAAAAGAAAGCAGAAATAAAAAAGTAACAGAGGAAAAGCAGGGGGTGGAGATGTGGTAGGTGATAGTTGGAGGGAACAAAAACGAGAGGGCTGAGGAGATTATAGGTAGCATTCACAGGAGCTAGAGTTAGTAAGGTGGAGGTGGAGTTTATGTTTGAATGAGCCAAGGGTGGTAGTGGAGGAGATGTCAGGATTGAGCGCATTTAACCAGCTAGGCGCTCTGAAGGCAAAGGATCTTTGGCCCTGAGAGGTGCGACGGCAGGGAACCTGAAGGAGCTGGTATTCAGAGTCCCTGGTGTTACGTGGCTTTAGTCTAGAACTAAGCAGTGCTTGGACTCCCAGTGGAGTGAGGTCCATGGTTACTTTCTTTGCCATAATGCAGGTTTGGTATTTTATGCGATTAGAAAGTTGAAGCCAGCCAGATTGGGCTTACAGGTCACATGTATGAGTGAGACGATGAGCACCAGAGATAAGCCTGCAGGTCTTGTTACGTGATGTTGAAATTAATTTCAGGACAGTGGCAGAGGCAGAGCCATAGATCATAAGACCATAATCAGTGATGGAGACCACCGAGCTTTGGATGGCAATCTTCAGTGCTTCTGCAGTAAGGTGTTGTCTATGTCGGTAAAGTAGGCCTAGGTGCATATTTGCTGATTTGGCAACATTGTCTGTGTGTGCCCCATAGGAGAGATTTGAGTCCAGGGATAACCCTAAGCATTTGAATGACTGCACTTGCTCAAGGGTGTTGCCATTGCTGGTAGAGATAGCTAGGGGGTGAGATCAATGCCTGTTTTGAGAGCTGTTAAAGAGCATTACTTTGTTTTTTTTATGAATGAGGACAAGCTTATGATGAATGAACCAGTTTTCCACTGCAGCAAAACCTTGCTGAAGATTGGTCTGCAGGAGCACAGGGTCCTTGTGGGAGGAGAGGATATCAGCGTCATCAGCATAGAGGATAATCTGTTCAGT
This sequence comes from Neoceratodus forsteri, assembly GCA_016271365.2. Classification (NCBI taxonomy): domain Eukaryota; kingdom Metazoa; phylum Chordata; order Ceratodontiformes; family Ceratodontidae; genus Neoceratodus; species Neoceratodus forsteri. Next base: position 1,748,182,679 of record CM057449.1, read on the forward strand.
ACATGATTTCGGGAGTGTGTTAAGAAAAAGGTTGAAGAGTAATGGACCCTGGATGGATCCCTGAGAGAATCCAGATCGGACCGGTCTGAGGTCCGAGAGTGTCCCAGCAATTTTGACTCGTTGAGATCTGTTTTGCAGATATCTGTTGAACCATGAGACAGTGTCAGGAGAGAGACCTAAATGCTGGAGTTGTTGGATCAGTAGATGATGGTGGACTGTGTCGAAAGCCTTGATCAGATCTACAAATACTGCCCCGGTTAAGTGACCCATATCCAATTTGCCGTGCAGTGCTCCAGTGAACTCCAGTAATGCAGAGGAGGTGCTGTTACCTTTTCTGAAGCCATGTTGTTGTGGGCATAAGAGATTGTGTTTGTCCAGATAGTCCATGAGTTGGTTGGATACTATGCATTCGAGTGCCTTGGAGAGAGGTGGTAGTATCGAAATCAGTCGATAGTTCGCATGGCAGGTCTTATCCCCGCTTTTGTGGACTGGAGTAACTGTAGCCACCTTCCATTTGTAAGGGAACTGACCAGTGCTAAGGGAGAGATTGAGAATGTGTGTTAATGGGACTAGAACCTCATCCATAGTGAGGGTTAGGAGTTTTAGATCCAGCGAGTCTCCACTTGATCTTGACTTTGAAATTGCTTTGGTGATGTGTGTTCGGGCATCGTGCAGGTTAATTTGTTTGAAGTGGAAGGGCGGGAGAGCGGTAGGAGGATCATCGGGGATAGCATGGGCAGTGTCTAGGAAAAAAATCCGGGGGAAGGACGCTGCTGAGATCAGTTAATGCATCATTAAAGGTGTTTACAATGACCAGAGGATCCAGGGTGATGGTCTCATCGACCTATAGCATGGTTGGGGAGGATTTAGTTTGTTTCCCTGTAACTTCTTTGATATTCTTCCAGAAATCCGACCCCTTTCCCCAGGAGTTTGAGAGAGCTTCTTTGTAGTAGGCATTTTTCAGTAGTCATATAGATTTAGTGCAGTTATTGTGGACATATTTGTAGTTCTGTATGTCATGCTGGGCACCAGAGTCTCTAGCCAGGGCCCAAAGGTTGTCCCAAGCCTTTAGCTGGGCAAGTAGCTCTCCAGTTAGCCATGGGTTGCAGAGTGCTTTGACTTTTCATTTTTTAAGCAGTGCGTAGGTGTCACGGCCCACATTGAAGGAAGAGATAAAGAGGTCAACAGCTGTGTTAACATCTATTGAGAGGAAAATGGGAGACCAATCAAACTGACTGAGGTAGGATTTAAGGTGTCTTAGCTGTCCACGTGGGAGCACTGTGCTAGTGATGACTTTGGGTGGGGGTTTATGGAATTTATTTGACCATTCACCTATAATGGGTGAGTGGTCACTTAGTGAGTCAGGGAGGACAGAGGTGCTGGCGATATGAGAGGGGATGACTGGTAAGGACCCAGTCCAGTGAGGTACTAGTGCCTGTTTTATAGTTCTTTCTGGTGGTGGAGAGAACCGTTTGTGAGAGGTTTGCTGATGATATGGCATCCCAAGATACAGCAGCATCTGATGAGAGCCAATTAATATTGAAATCACCTAGTGTAATTGTCTCCGCACCTACTGGTTGGGATTTGACGAAGTCCAGAACAGTTGTGAGGCTCATCCCTTGGTCTTTGGAGGGATGTAGACTGTGATTACTGTGAGAGTTTTGTTGTGTGCTCCTAAAAGTAGCTTAATAGGTAAGATCTGAGCAGTAGAGTCACGGAGAGGAGTAGAGATGGGGCAACCTATGAGATAGTCTTTGGTGTAGATTGCACAACCTCCACCTCTTTTGGACATCCTGCCCGAAATGTGTTTTCACACATCCGGCCGCACAATGGCGCGGTCGCTGTGGGAAATCAATGTTCAGGACAGATTAAGAAAATCACAGTGAAACTGGTCATGAGCATATGTTCCAAAATTCCTATATTGAAAATTTGATGACAACATTCCACAGAATAACTATGTTATGAGTGTGTGTTGTGCAGTTTCCATGCACACTCATAACTTCGAGAATTTTTTGTATTTTCACTCCAGATTTTCAACATTGCAATTTTTGTACACCTTCTTATGAACAGTACAGCTGCCATTTTTCACATCCTACCCAAAATGTGGTTTCACATATCTGGCGCACAATGCCATGGTCACAGTAGGAAATCAATGTTCGGAACAAATTAAGAAAATCATAGTGTCACTGTTCATGAGCAGCGGTCCCAAAATGCCTATGTTGAAAATTTGGTGAAAGAATTCAAAATAATGACTGTGTTACGATCGTGCATTGCGCAGTTTTCATGCACGCTTGTAACTTTGAGAATTTTTAATATTTTCACTCCAGATTTCCAACATTGCCATCTCTTCACACCTCCTTACGAATGGTGGAGCTGTCATTTTTTACATCCTGCCTGAACCGTGGTTTTGCGTATCTGGCACAGAATGGTGCGGTCGTTGTGGGAAATCAATGTTCGGGACAGATTAACAAAATCACAGTGCCACTGTTCATGAGCAGAGGTACCAATGCTTTCATCAGGCAGAAGTCACAAAAAGGCCATATTGAAAATGTGTAGTGCAAATACCAACAAATGCCTGAAGCGTTAGGGGGTTTCTAACCATAACGTCCCACCCTGGACAGACTGACAGGCGTCAGGGGTGTGTCTTTGGATTACCAGGTGTAATGCTTATGCCATTCCACACCCACTCTGCAGCCAGTGACAGGCATCGAGGTGTGCCTTGGGCTCTTCAGCCTCACCCCATTCTCCTATACTGCACTCATTTCAGAGTATGTCCTGATGGAATGGGGTGACTGTAATGCTGAACACACCAAGGCACACCTCAACACTTGTCGGTGTCTGCAGAATTGGTTGAGGTGAAATGGCATGAGCGTTATGGGCAATGACCCAAAGGCATACCCCAGTGCCTGTCCATATGTCCAGGGTGGAGGTGGGCATCTACCTAACTCCTGCACTTCCAGTGACAATACCAGCAAGCAAACATTCAGCATTGACAAATGCTTTTTTTCTCATTACTTCCCATTGTGGATGCCAGCACACATGAGCTCAGGCATGCTCACACACATACCACATCATGCGGCATGTGAGCCAGTGTCCACACCCTAATCTGCATGGTTCTGTTACACTTCAAAACATGGTCCCCTAGGTGGCAGTATTACAGTGGAGGCAACAACCCTCTGTCCCCAGAGAAGAAGAGCATCCTCTGGGATACTCAATCCACATTCCCCCCAGCTGACCACCGATGACTCAGTCTCGCTTCCAAACCCAGGTTCTCTGCATTGTGAGCAGTAGTGCTATTGCTGCACCGAAGGGCCAGTGCTTTTTTTTTTCTCTTTCACCAACAACATAACTTGTGATGGTATCTTTCAGAGCTAAAAGAAGCAGCAGATGTAATCAGAAAATGTGAAATGCACTTGAACAGGCAATGAATACAAATTTGGGTGAACAGGGTCAACACAATCATTATGACACTGTTAATCTGATCAAGGGATTGTGGGGGAGGAAGAATTATGCTAGAGAAGCTGGTGAATCTGGAAATGTAAAGGGATGGAATTAGATATCATAGCATAGAGCAGATACCAAGAGCAAGGAGACAGGCAAGGTAAGTGGTGCAGTCAAAAAGATTGAGAAGCCAGTACTGTGTTTAAAGAGAAGCCAGTCTGTAACCAGGGTGAATTGCCTTGCATGAAGATGCCTTTGAAATTTTGTAATTCAACAACTCTTTCTAAAGCATCTTTGTCGATTTATGTACAGGATATCTTTGTTCTATCTTGGTTAGAGTGTGAGACACATAGGCTATAGCAGTGTCAGTGGCTCAGCAGGTTGCACACTCACCTCCGAAGTGTGAAGATCAGAAGGTTGTGAGTTGTAGTCACACATCAAGAACTTGGGGTAAATCCCAGTACTGACACTGTAGTGCATCATGAGGGGGATGCTGAACTCCTGAGGTGGCATCTTTCAGACAAGATGTTAAACCAAGATCCGTCTGCATGTTCAGGTGGATGTTAAAGATAAAGGTATAAGAGGGGAGTCTATTTCAAATGAGACAGAGCACCAGGACAAGAGGGCATGTTACGAAGCTGGAGTAGAGGGAGTTTAGAAGGGATGTGAAGAAGTACTACTTCACTGAAAGAGTGGTGGATGCCTGGAATAGACTACCAGTGGAAGTGGTGGAGGCAAAAACTGTAGGGGGCTTTAAGCATGCATGGGACAGACATAGGGGAATATTAGTAAATAGGCAGGGAGGAGGGAAGGTTGCAGAAGACCATTTAAGGTCTGTGGAGACAGACAGGGCAGGGACCATCTGAGCAGGCTGGCTGGGCCAAGCAGTCTTTTTCTGCTGACAAATTCTATGTTTTTCTACTATGGGACTTCTCACAGTAGGGGAATTTTATAAAAAGGAAAAACTCAAACAGTACATTCAAATATTAATCAGCACAAAACAAAATAAAGTATATTGCTTAAATACATTAGCAAAAAGAAAACAAAAACCAAAATGCACATTCCAATTATACATTCCCCTTATTATGACTAAACCAATTACTAGATTGCAGTGTAAAAATATTGTAAATAGAGCTATTATTAAAGTCCTACCACCATACAAGAACATCCTCCTGGAAGGATGTAAAACTAGGAACACCCATACAAATAGGCTAAGACAATCTTTCTGAATCAGTGATCCATGTATAGTGGCCCCAAAGATTCAGAAATTGTGCATATGGTAATGACCAGAATTCAGACTGACAAATATTTCTTAAGCGGCTCTGAATAGTTGCAACTACCTCATGAACAGGAGTCACTTTTTGCTGTAGTGTAAAAGCACATCTGTACAATTGTTTTTGGGCTGTTGAAAATTTAAAACATAGTGGTGGTGTAATTCTGTGCTGTCTTTAATTGCTGCAATTCGCCTCCCACCCCTTCCCCAACTCTTAATTATATGCCCTGATAAATCTGATTGACAGGAGCTAAACACAGGGTATAGTAAGAGGTGTGAAGTAGGAGGGGCATAAGGGGAAGAAGACCACCCTCAGACGACAAGTGTTTTGACTCATTTATTTATTTATTGGTTTTTTTCCTTAAAAAAATATATATCTGACGATCAGTTACAGGATTTTTAGTACTGTAAATAAATAAAAGAGAACTAAGAGAGCTTCAGTAGCAGAGAAGTAGTGGAATTGCAGTATAATGTGGAGTGGTGCAATGCAGTGGCTGTGGGCAGCCATATTCAGGCAGACCTTCTGGACACTGAGGTGCTGCCCTATCTGCATGCATCTCTCTGACCGCGGATGAGGTAGCCAGACTCAGAGCGGAAGTAAACTGGGTCAGGAGTACCATCACCCCTATCCAGGGACCACCCAGTCCAATGCAGCTGCCTCAAAGGATGCCGAGAACAGGAGCACTTGGATGACAGTGGCTCAGGGAGGGTTAGAGCAGTCAGGCAGAGGCACATCCCAGATCCTATTCCTTCTCAAGAACTCATATGCCACACTGGCAAATGAGGACAACCAAATAGAGGTACCCAGGAAGTGGAAGGAAAGGATGTGGAGGTTAGGCAAGGAGGTGACCTCAGTGGGGAAAGCAGTGGACCCCAGGAGGAGGAGGAAGCGAATCCTGGTGGGGAACTCCATCGTAAGAGGGATCCAGCTAGGAACACAGGAGGGGGAGGACAGGGAGGTGAGGTGCCTACCAGGTGCCACGGCATGGAGGGATGGAAGGAAGATACTGGGGATCACTGGGAAGGCAAGACGGGAGGGTGAGCTGGATGTCATTATCCACCTAGGTACTAATGACTTGGCAAATGGGGAGCCAAAGGAAGTTCAGGAAGAGTTTAGGAAACTGGGGAGGGGTCTCAAGCAAGTAGCTACTTCTGTCACTTTCTCAGAAGTACTACCTGTGAGAGGCAAGGGAGAGCATAGGAGTGCATGCACCAGGAACTTTAACTCATGGTTGAAGAACTGGTGCTGTGAGGAAGGGTTTGGATTCATTGGTGACTGGGACCCACCTGGAGGGATGGAGGTTTGTTCAAGCCTGATGGCCTGCATCCATCCTGGAGGGGAATCCAAGCACTCAATGATAAGTTTAAATGCTACATTGACAAGCATTTAAACTAGCAAAGGGGGGTGGCAGGCCAGCAAGGAGGGTACCTACTTGCTCACCCCCCACAGCTAGTAGTGGAACCAGTGAACCAGAGGAGTGGCTATCTCTGCAAAGCAGTGTGCAAAAGATGGAGATTAGTGTCAAAAAGGTGGATAAGCAGAAAAGGGGCAAAATTCAGCAGAAGGGCAAACAGCAAGGAGAACCAGGGATAAATGACAACCAAGGAAGGGGCTGGAGAGAACAGTGAATCAGTCTAGGAGGTCAAATCATGGAAAGCCATGTGCAAATGCCAGGAGCCTTAGCAACAAGATGGAAGATCTGGAGGCTGTCATGGTACAGTCAGACCTGGACATTGGGGCCATCACTGAAACCTGGTGTAATGATAACCATGACTGGGAGATGGCCATACCTGGCTACAACATATTCAGAAGAGACAGAGCAGGCAGGAAGGAGGAGGAGTGGCACTGTGTGAAAAATGACATAAGGGCCACACAGATCCAGGAGGAACAAAATGGGGAGAGATACTGTGGGTTAAGCTGGAAAGGAAAATGGGGCCAGCCATCCGCACAGGTGTGTGGTCTATAGACCACCAGCCCAGGAGGAAGAAACAGATAGGAGTTGATGCTAGCCATCCAAAAGATGGCAAACAAGGGTGAGGTAGTACTGGTTGGAGACTCAATATTCCAGACGTGGACTGAGCATCCCAGCAGCAGCATCAACTAGAGCAGATTTATCCTGGACTCTTTCAGGGTGCCTTCTCAAGCAACTGGTCATGGAACCAACTCGGCAGAAGGCAATACTGGACCTTGTGCTCACAAACAGCGACAGTGTGATGGGGGTAACAGTGGGGGAGCACCTGGGTAACAGTGACCACCAGTCATTGTGGTTTGAAATCACAGAAAGAGCAGAACCAAACCACACAAAAACACGTATCCTGGATTTTAGGGGGGCAGACTTTGGGAAAATGGGGAGATACTTGAAAGAGGCATTAAGGGGAATGGGACAGGAATCAGGGGTTGAGGAACAGTGGGCAGTATTTAAATGGGGATTATAAGAACAACAGAATTATGCATTAAGCAGGTTAGCAAGAGGAAAAGGAAGAGGAGACCATTATGGTTTTCCAAAGAGGTAGCAAAGAAAGTGAAAGCCAAAAAGATTGCATTCAGGCAATACAAAAGACACAGGCAGAAGGGGATAGGAGAAGTACCAGGAGAAACAAAGGGAGGCAGGGAAGTCAGTAAGGGAAGCCAAAGCTCAGACAGAAGAACACATTGCAAAATCAGTGGGTAAAGGGGACAAACCTTTACAGGTACATAAGTGAAAAAAGAAAGACAAAGGGAGGGATAGTGAGACTGAAGGGGGAGGATGGGAGCCGCGTGGAGGATGACAACAATAAAGCTGACATATTGAACAGGTATTTCTGCTCAGTCTTTACTAAGGAAGAGGGGGGTAATGGGTCTGAAGGGAGTACAAGGGGTGAGAATGGTGCAGAAATGGACACAAGTCCCTTTACACGAAAGGGTCCTGAAGGAACTGGAAGTAATAAGAGCTGATAAGGCAATGGGGCCAGATGGGTGCACCCAGGGTCCTTAAAGAACTAAGAGAGGTGGTGGCTGAACCTCTGGCTATCCTGTTCAGCCAATCACTGGAAACAGGGAGGTACCCAAAGACTGGAGGACAGCAGATGTAGTCCCCTTATACAAAAGTGGGAACAAAGAGGAAGCAGGGAACTACAGACCAGTCAGCCTCCACCTTGGTAGTGGGAAAGATCATGGAAGCACTACTGAAGGAGAGATTGGTGGAACATCTGGTTGTCAATGGACTACAGGACCCAAGGCAGCATGGTTTCACCAGGGGAGGTCATGTCAGACCAACCTCATTGAATTTTTGACTGGGTGACTAGGGAGGTGGATCAGGGAGGGTAGTGGACATGGCCTATCTGGACTTCAGCAAGGCCTTTGACACTGTGCCACATAGAAGCTATTACACAAACTGGGAATATGGGTGTGGGCAGGACAGCAGTGTGGTGGGTAGGTAACTGGCTGGGTGGCAGGACACAGAGGGTGGTGGTAAATGGCTATCACTCCACAGAGGAAGAGTAACCAGTGGGGTACCACAGGATCAGTGCTGGGACCGGGTCCTATTCAACATCTTCATCAGTGACATTGCACAGGATTTAGAAGGCAGAATTTCACTGTTCACTGATGACACAAAGCTCTGTAACAGAGTAGACACACCAGAGGGTGTAGACAGAATGAGAAGGGACCTGCAGAAACTTGAAGAATGGTCAAGGGTTTGGCAGTTGAAATTCAATGCAAAGAAGTGCAAGATAATGCATATGGGGCACAAAAACCCTGGCACAATATATCAGTTGGGGGGTGAGGATATAGCATGCACCAAGCAGGAAAGAGATCTTGGGGTTATCATCTCTGATGACCTCAAGGTAGGGAAACAGTGTGACAAGGCAGCAGGTAAAGCAAATAGGATGCTGGGATGTATAGGCAGGGGCATCACCAGCAGGAAAAGGGAGGTCATAATTCCGCTATACAAGACACTAGTGAGGCCCACCTGGAGTACAGCGTACAGTTCTGGAGACCATACCTACGTAAGGACATAGACAGGGTAGAGAGAAGGTTCAGAGGAGGGCAACAAAGATGGTGCATGGGTTGCATCACAAGTCCTATGAAGACAGGTTGAAGGAACTGAACATGTACTCCCTGGAGGAGAGGAGGGAGAGGGGATATGATAGAGACATACAAGTATCTTACAGGGAGGAACAGGGTGCAGGAAAACACTATTTTTAAGCGAAAAAGATGTTTCAGGACTAGAGGGCATGGGATGAAGTTGGAGGAGGACGATTCAGAGGAAACATGAGGAAGAATTTCTTCTAGAACGGGTGGTGGACAAGTGGAACACCCTGCCAGAGGAAGTGGTGGGGGCTGAAACAATCACGGGATTTAAGAATGCATGGGATAGACATCAAGGAATTCTAGAGGGCAGGGGTAAAGGGAAACAGACTTCTAGGAAAACAAACTGAACTTACAAGCTCAAATGGGCAGACTCGGTGGGCCATAGGCCCTTATCTGCCGACACTGTCTATGTATCTATGTATCTGGCCTGCCATAAGAAATACTTGCACACAGAGAAAATCAATTATAAATTGCTTTGGTCATATTTATAAAATCTGTGTGGATCAAGCCCTAATACAGTACCACAATGTCGTTTGTGATCAGAGGGAAATTTGTGATTGGAAGGAGAGAGGTATGATTCCAAGCTTTCAGTACTGTATTCCAGAAATCCCACAGACACTGGACATTCGAGAAAACAATTTTCCCATGTTTCTAAATGTCCCATACAAATCAAACTGGGGCAAATGCACCCCTCAGCTACTTTATACATTAATGAATTCTTTAACCCCAATTTCCCATGATGGGAGAGCCAGGTTACATCCCACACTGAAGCTGAAAAAGAGTGGGGAAATAATAATAATAATAAAACTTTATTTTTATGGTACCTTTCCAAAACCAAGGCGCCAAACAAGATTTAAAAACATACCACATATTGCAGCAGCTTAGTTGATACAACAAACAACTAAAATTAAAATAAATACTGCTAATCAGTCACCAAATGCTTGGTGCCAAAGATGAGTTTTCAGAGCTCGTTTAAATCCCTCCACAGTCACACACTCACATAACTGGAGGGGTAGAGAATTCTAAAGAGAAAGGGCTGTATGCATAAATGCCCGGGCCCCAGCAGATTTTAAACAAACTCCTGGAACCTCTAGCAACCCCACGCCAGCTGAGCGGAGCAATTGCCTGGGGTGGTAAGGTATCAGAAGCTCTTTCCGGTAATCCAGGCCCTGTCCGTTTAGGGCTTTATAAGTCAGGAGACCGACTTTGAAGGTGATCCGCCAATGTACCAGCAGCTAGTGCAGACCATGCAGCACTGGAGAAATATGGCAGGACTGAGAAGTTCCTGTCAAAAGCCAGGCTGCTGCATTCTGCACTAGCTGCAAAAGGTGGATTTCCAACCCAGGTAGCCCAAGGTATAGGGAGTTGCAGTAATCCAAGTGCAAGGACACAAGGGCGTGAACCAACATGGGAAGGTCACCGGACGGAACAAGGTGCTTAATCCTGGCAATATTCCTCAGGTGGTAAAAGAGATATTGATGATGGCTGACACCTGTGAATGCAGGATCAGCCCTTCATCAAAGATTACCCCCAGGTTCCACACCTGCTCAGAGGCCGGGAGTGATAAATCCCCAAGAAAAAGCCCCAAGGATGAACCTACCCCCGACCCCCCATATGGCGTCCTGGGTCAACAACCAGCACTTCAGTCTTTCCCCAAGTTCAACTTCAAACAGTTCGAATCTATCCACTACTGGATCTCTGCCAGGCAGTTATTAAAGACTGAGAGGGCTCCATTCTGGTCAGGTGCAAAAGAAAGGTACTGTAGAACTGGGTATCATCAACATAGCAGTGAAACCTCAGCCCATACCTCCTTACAATGTCTCCGAGGGGCAGCATATACACTGCAAACAACATGGGGGACAACACCAATCCCTTAGGAACCCCACATGACAGAGGGATTGAGTCCGAAGAATGAACCCTGGACACCACCCTCTGAGTTCTTCTGATGAGGAAAGATGTAAACCACCTGAGGACCATACCCGACAGGCCACAGATGAACCTCAGATGACTGAGCAGAACCCCATGGTCCACAGTGTCAAACGCTGATGACAGCTCAAGAGGGACCAAGATAGAATGGTTCTTCTGATCTCTAGCCATCAGGAGATCATTGAGCACCCCAACCAGTGCTGTCTCAGTACTATGCCTCTTTCAGAAACTGGACTGGAGGGGTTCATAGATACCATGGATGGTCAAATGGTTCTCCAGCTGTACGGCCCCTACCTTCTCAACCACCTTCCCTAAAAAGGGAAGGTTAGAGATTGGTCTATAGTTCGCATGGCAGTCTGAGTCCAAAGAAGCTTTCTTCAGGAGGGGTGTTCCCACTGCTTCCTTCAGGGAGCTAGGAAACTCACCTGTTTCCAAGGAACACCAAACTATCCATGCAAGGACTGGACCAATAGAATCAATACAACCCCAAATCAGGGAAGTTGGTCCTGGGTCTGAACTACAGCACGTAGGGCATGAAATGTCCCCAGTGTCCTGTCCAAATTTTCCCAGTCTACTAAAAATATCACCAACTGTGTAACCTGATTCAGTGTGTCAGTTTGTATATGTATCTCCCCCTTCCACAGGGATGAGGCTGAAAATAGGCAGAACTGCCTGGCATGTCTTTCCCAGTCAGCAAAAAGTCAATAAATAAACATGTTTTTGTCTGCCATATGGTATTTTATAAAGATATACGGCAACCAAACTAATTGGGATCACAGGTCAAAATTGCAAGCGATGCAGCATCAAAACACTAACAGGGAAATATAGAGAGCTGCTTTTGGCTAGATTGAAATTGTCTTTTCACTTTTTTGGCTAAACCCATTTCTGATTTTTGTGCAGCAACTGAGACGTGGCCAAGTTTTATATAAAGTTCCCATAATAATTTAGAATAGCTAGGAAAATATTTCTGTTTTGGTGAATGTGTTTGTTTAGGGGTCTAAGAGATAGCTTTTTTTTTTCTCTTCCATGGAGGGAATACCCTCAGCATCAATTATATGATCCAAGTACAGTAAGTTACCTTTTCTAGAAAAAAATGCTCATTTTACTTTTTATAACATGTAACCCTGCTCCCTCCAGGTTCCTAAAAACAACTTCCAGATTGCCACCTGTGCTAAAAATATCATTAAGCATACAATAATACTTGATAGATGGGTGGTATTGGGCTATACTGGGCCATCCAGAGAAGTAACAAGGCCCAATACCACAAGCAGAGAGCCTTATATCCCTGTAAGGTCTGGTATAGCCCAATACTGACCACCCTGGAGGGTATTATTGTACTTAGAAAATGGGTGCTAAAGACTCAGACACAAATGTTTAAATTTCCAAACAGTAACAATTATTTTTTTTTACTTTTTTTCTGTTTTTTTAGGGATTTGGGGAAAAAAAGTCGGGGGAGTAATCACATAAACCTCACAGTTACACTTTGTTTTGGAGGGTTGAGCAAAACTATAAGTGAGACCACCACTGCTTACTGGAACTAATGGAATTTATTGGGGCACTCAATGTGCAGTTGACTAGATTCAAATTGGTGGCTGTAGAGGTGCAGGCTGAGTTGCAAGGGTCTGTCTCATGGAGTTGCATTGTAGTGCTGGTACCTGTAGGTGGCATGCTGCTTGTTGAAGGCTGTTGCTTTGCTTGAAGGTTTGCACCACTCAGTACTGAGCCCCGCTGTCATCGATTCTGTAGACAGGCTGACCAGTAGTGTTGCAGGCTTGATTCAGATCTGTTCCCTGTGACACTCGTGATTTCATGAGTGGAAGAGACCTGCTTTGCTGGGTATCTGCACTGCTATGAATCTTATGTTGTGGGTCATGTACCAGATGGATAGTTGTGCCTCTAAGTTCAGCTTTGACATCATATTTCTGAGGATTTTTTTACCCAAGGCTTCATGGGTATACCAATACTGCTGTGTGTCTAGGTATGCTTAAGGTTATGTTCTTGGGTGCAGGCAGAATGAAGAGGCATGTGGTGGGATCATCAGCGGGTATTTTATAAAAAGATTGTACCGGGTACAGAGGGTTTCATGGATGCTCATACATGAATCCTCTCATGTTTTCCCTATTAATTTAGAGAGGTTTCTTATGGTTTTTGCTGTCTGCAGTCTGTGACAGCATAACATATTAAATGCCATTTCCATCCATTTTAATTAGAAAGGAATGGGGTCGCAGGTCCCAGAGCCCCTCATGACGTTGCATGCCATGTAAAACTGTAGGTCAAACAAGACCTTTCTAATGAGCCCTGGTGCAGTATCTCAGGACAGAATGGGTGATTTTTTAAGTTTGTCCAGGTCAGTTTCAGAGATTGGAGGGTGGTGGTCTGCTGTATCTTTTAGCTTCTTCCTCAGTTTTTTTAGTACGGAGGTCAGCACTTTGTTAGATGATCTGAAAGCCAGGGCTATTATGAGGTTTGTGTTGCAGCCTGTATCTGGCATGTCAAGATATCTATTAAGGCCGATTTTCAGAGTGCAGTATCCAGGTACGGAATATTGTTCTGCAGTCATGGTTCAGGCTTCAGCACAACATTTTTTTAGGTGGCTGTTAATAACTTCAAAGATGTCTGTGTGCCGGTTTATTGTTATGTTTTGTATAGTGACCCATTCATTAAACATGCTCACTGCTCATTGTGTATTTATTTGAGTGCTGAGCTCTTCCCTCTCACTTCAGTTTTGTTAAGATCAGTTGCACTTATGGAGGTGAAGCTTGTACTTCACCAGAACAGGCATCCTCTTCAGGAAACAGCCTTGCTTCTGTCTCTTCTGGTGTCAAGGTGAAGTGGATAGGGAGGTAGTTGGACTTTTTTTTTTGTGGTCTATATGTTAGAGAATGCTAAGTGTTTGTGTGTTGAAAAAGGTGAAAGTGTGATGTGGCACAAGGATATGTCAGATGATGAGGTAGGTTGACATGGATCTTGTTTCTTCCCGATTTCTGTTGGCACATAAATGCACCCATTGCAAGGGGTGTAAGACAATCAGAACTGTGGAAAATTTCTACCAATTTTCTAAGGCAGCATATCCCACCAGTCAGCCTCTGTAAAAACAAGCCCATAATAAGCAAAAAAAGGGTAGGGTCACTTGCAACCCTATAAGCAGGAACATTGGGAAATTATGTATAAGCCCCCTCTGGGAGTTTATTAGAAAATTAAATGTTTCCCCCCATCATCACCAGGGATCGCCTGCAGGTCAGGAGGTCAAGGGTAGGTATGGCCAATATAAATGGTGAGGTCTTAGCGGGAATAAGATAGATCCAGTGGCAGTGTGGCAAGTGAGGGAGGAGAAGTAAGTATGGCCGTGATGGGGGCAATTGCCTGGCCTGGCCCATCAGACCCATCTCGGTAATATGGTCATCAATGGCCCAGTCTGTGATGGGAATATGGTTGCCATTAGGAGCCCTGGATCCAGTCTGACAAGGCCCTGTGTGAGTGGGGAGCTGAAACTTGCCCCTCAGTGAGTGCGAAGATTTGGGATTAGTGTAAAAGAAAGCTGCAGTGATCTGCTAAAGTGCCTGCTGTGACCTGCTGAGAGCAGCCACAATGACCCACCTAGAGTGAACTTCGAGGTCCAAGAGTTCGCTGAGCTGAGGGAGTGATAACGAGAGAAGTGCAAAAGTGATTAGTGGAATGTGCAAGCTGCAGCTGAGAATAAAGAAAAAGCTGAGCATCTCTGTGCATGGAAGTTTTGAGCAGTGAGGTAGTGCTAGGAATGTGGCTGCCATTAGCAGCCCTGGCTCCAGTCTGACAAGGCCCTGTGTGACAGTGGGGAGCTGAATCTTGCCCCTTTGTGAGAGCAGAGATTTGGGATTAGCATAAAGAGAGAGCTGCATTGACCTGCTATACCGCCTGCAGTGAGCTGCTGAAGTGGCCACAGTGACCTGATGGATTGAATAGCAGTGACCCACCTAGAGCGAACTTCAATGTCCAAGGGCTCAACAAGCTGAGGGAGTGATAGTGAGAGAAGTGCAGAAGTGACTAGTAGACCATGTGAGCTGCAGCTGAGAATAAAGAAAAAGCTGAGCGTCCCTGTGCATAGAAGTTTTGTGCTAGTTTAAGACATTGAAGGGAACAGGACCAAATACTATGTCATCAGTGTGGATTCTTCTGGAGAAGAAATGACCAAACCTGAAGCCTGAACCCCAGTACTAGTATGTGAGACAGTAAAGGCCCACTTGCTCTGCAGGACTCTCAAAGAAACTTAAGATCAAGGTGTCCCCACATATGAACAGTGATGCTGTGTTGCATTTTGGGCTGCAAAGTGAACCACGAAAGGACACTTGTCTCCAGTTATCAGGTGAGGCAAACACTTTCTTATTTTATTGTTGTTCTGCTTGTTGCAGGGTTACATACTTGTAAACCATTTACAGAGAGACTAAAATGATTGAACAGTTATACCTCAGCATGTAGTTATACCTCATCATACAATTGGTTAAATGTGGTTCACAGACACTGAAACATTACAGACTTGGCACCATGGTGCCAGTAACTAGGGGGAGGGGTTAAACACTATTTTGGCAGGATTCCTCTGTTTACATTCCATGGCTTTATTGTTCTTTAATAAAACGTAGCCCACGCTTTGTGTAACAGTGGGGATTATCTGTTTACCTGCTCAAATTTTGTTATGGTTGGTGGTTTTGTCGGGATGGTTTGGGCTGGCAGATCATGGTAGCAGTGCAAAAAATAACAGCTTCTAATATTTCAGTAGGTAGTTTAGGCTGGGATGCCACTGCTGTAGCTTAGGCAAACTGCCTGCTGACACAGTGGGTTGAGTCACCAGGGCAGTGAAGTGTACAGTGATGGGAGTAGAGTGGCCATAGAAAATGGGGTTCATCTGATTGATGGGGAATCCACTGTCTTGGTGTTGCCAGCAGTGCTGGGTGGAGCTTGTGTGGAGGGAGTGCGCATTCCTCCCCACGGGTGTCACTCCTGTAACTGGGCAGCACGCTCAACCAGGGTTGGTGAGTGTTTGTCGGGGGTGAAGTATAAGCCCCTTTTGGGAGTTTACTAGAAAACTAAATAGATATACCCTATCATCACCGGAGACTGCCTGTGGGTCAGAAGGTCAGGGGTAGGCACGGGCAGTATAAATGGGGCAGCCATGGCAGGAATAACAGACATCCAGTGGGAGTGCGACAAGTGAGGGAGGAGAAATAAATGCAGATAGGTTGGGGGGGGTGATTGCCTGCCCAGGCCCGCCAGGCCCAGCACGGTAGTATGGTCATCGAAGGCCTGGTTTTCGGCAGGAATGTAGTTGCCATTAGATGCCCCGGCTCTGGTCTGACAAGGCCCTGTGTGACAGTGGGGAGCTGAAACATGCCCCTCAGTGAGAGCAGAGACATGGGATTAGCATAAAGAGAGAACTGCAGTGACCTGCTAAAGTGACCACAGTGACCTGCCTAGAGTGAACTTCAATGTCCGAGAGTTCACTGAGCTGAGGCAGTGATACTGAGAGAAGTGCAGAAATGATTAGTGGATCATGTGAGCTGCAGCTGAGAATAAAGAAAAGGTTGAGCGTCCCTGTGCATGAATGTTTTGAGCAGTGAGGTAGTGCTGGGAAGGGCTGAGAAACGTGCCCCCACCATAAAGTGACGTCATTCATGATTGTGAAGTGATACAGTGAGAGACTTAGGTAGAAGCTGCATCAGGGTGTACCATTCCTGCTGCCACTGCAAGGCCTGATTCAGCTCCCAGAATGATAAATTAAGTGAGAGACCATATCAGTGACATTTACCACTATGTCTCTTGGTACTATCTGTGCCAGTGAACTTGTTTCTTGACCCCCATGACCACCCCCCAGCTCCATAGACTAATTGTTGTTGCTTGTGTCCCACTGCATTCAATGGATTTTGTTCTTTTAAATCATGTGTGGACATTGGACTCACTTACTGTATAAACTGTTGCCTGCCACTTATCTACCATTCCCTTTCAGCAGCAGCAACCATACATGAGGGCACCCCCCAACGTTATGAGGCTACGGACCAGGTAAACACAGTCATTTTCTTGTGGTTAGTTTTTTCTGCTATGTGGTTGCCTCCTCCCTTTGGACAAGTTACCACCATACCCCTAGACACTGAGGAGGGGGGCTACATATGTCTGCAATGTTATTCAAGCATACAAGTTTCACTGATATCCAGTGCAATTAGCAGAAAAGAATAAAGGCCTTAATGTGGTGCATTTGGAATGTTTCGAGGAACTCCCACAACTTTCTGCAATTTTTTTTGTCACAACATCCCTGCCATTTTGGGATACGTTTTCTTTTTTTCTTTTCCATTTAAAGTTTATTAGTTTTACATCATACCAGACAGACAGTCAAAAACAGTCTCTTTATACAATGACAGGATTCAGTAGACTAAGCCTGTCCCCACCCACCAAACCTTCCCACCCCTATGTCCCTCCCCCCCCAGAGTACAGCAATATTATACATCTTAATCACTACGGTTCCACAATTCCAACATTTCCATTATGTCAATATAACAGACCTACAGAGTTCTTACCAGTGCTTTCTGTTAAATTGTGAACAGAGTGTAAAAGGGGTCCCATATCTCTTTAAACCTTCCTAATCTATTGGATAGGCTTGCAATGGCCTTTTCCGTTCTTAGACTCGCAAGCAGCTCTGTTAACCATTTTCCATACTTGATTTCTGATTGATCTTTCCAGTGCCTTAATACTACTTTCTTGAGGGTCATAGAAATCAAGGTCATATAGAATTTCCTATTTTGAAATCCGATGTCAGAAAAGTCACCCAGAATACATATTTCCGGTTTAAATAGGTCTGCAGGCCCCAGGATTGGATCGATTTTGCTCTGAATAGCCGCCCAAAGAGGGACTATTTTGGGGCAAGACCAGAAGATGTGATACAGGGTGCCTTCACTATTAGAACATCTCACACACATAGAGGAGGAATTTAAGCCGAACCGTGCTAATTTCTCGGGGGAATAATAAAGGTTATACAGAATGTACATCTGCATCAGCCTTAGTCTATCTTGTGTTATGAACCTATGGCAGTTAGACCAGAGTTCCTCCCAGTTAAAGCTATAGCCTAGGAAATGGGGGGACCAATAGTGGGTCGGTCCAAAACTTTCTGGGTGCAACCAGTTATAGACAATACCATAAGTTTTGGACACTGCATTCTGAGATCCTACCAAGCGTTTCAACTCTTCTATGAGGGAGGGATTATTATTTGATTCTAATTTATGCCCTAGAGTTTTGAACAATAAATGTCTCAATTGGATAATTCTGAAAAACTATTTGGCTGGGCCTTAAACTTTTGCTTTATATCTTGGGCTGAAAGCCAGATATCCCCCTCTCCCTTTAAGGCATACAGTGGGATACCTTTCAACTGGGGTAACCAGGTTACAGAGATGCATTTTCCATCAATCTTGAAATTAGGGTTATTGAACAGGTGTTGACTCAAATCTCCTGTATTGTTGTATTTGAGGGAACGGCAAAATTGGGTGTGAATCCTGATAGATAATGCTATGGGGGTATTCTTTAATGTGTTAGGAAGAAGGCTCTCCTTGATGTGTAGTAGTGATTCTGGGTCTATACCATTATTTCTGATCTTCGCTAGCTCTATAATGAGCCATCTCGGAGTGTACTCAGTTGATACTGGCTCTAACCATCTCAGGTATTTATTAATATGACTTGCCCAGAAGTAAAGCCCTACATTAGGCAAGCGTAGGCCGCCCCTTCGCTTTGGAGCCCCCAATTTGTAAAAAGCTATCCTAGGGGATTTATTGGCCCAGATAAACTTTATAAAAAGACTATTAACCCTTTTGAACCATGATATCGGTAACCAAACTTTAAGCAAAGCCAGGGGGTAATAGAGCCTTGGAAATACATTCATCTTTAACAAATTGATTCTCCCCCAAATGGAGATTGGTAGTGAGGCCCATCTCTTCAGGTCTTGAGTTATCACTTGACATAACGAATCCAGATTTAATTTGCTGGTATTACCCAAATGCCTTGTGAGTTCAATACCTAGATATCTCAGATAGTCCTGCTTCCAGGCAAGTCCTAGTTGTACTATATCTGTTTTATACAATTTGTGATTGAGAGGGAAGACAACTGTTTTACTTACATTTAATTTGTAATTTGATACCGAACTGAAAGACTTTATGATATTTAACATTGGGGGAAGAGAAGAGACTGGATTAGCCAAATGAAGGAGCAGGTCATCCACGTAGGCTGAGACCTTAACCTCACATGGGTGTATCAGAATCACTTGCACTTCTGGGCAGGCCTCCAGCTTATGGATCAACGGCGCTAAATAAATGTTAAACAATAAAGGGGACAAGGGGCAGGCTTGTCTAGTACCGGAATGGAGTGTAAACGGGTCAGAGATTACTCCGTTTCCTGCTATTCTTGCTCTGGGGGAGCTATAAAGGGATCCAATCCATGTCAGGAAGGTCTCAGGAAATTTAAACGCCTTTAAAGTACTAAATAGGTACTGCCAGTTAACCCTGTCAAATGCCTTCTCGGAGTCCAAGGAGACCAGTGCGGCAGGGTAGGGAGCATCCCTGGTCACCGAGAAGACATGAGACAGGGTACGAAGGTGATCCGACAAAGATCTACCCTTCAGAAAACCCACTTGTTCTGATCCAATAATAATAGGGAGAATTGTGTTGAGACGGCACGCTAATAATTTGGACAGAATTTTAACATCCTGATTTAGAAGGGAGATTGGCCGATAATTGGTAACCAACTCGGGCTCTTTTCTGGGCTTAGTAATAAGTACTACTAGCGCTTCAAATAATGAGACATCAACAGGGGCTCCTGACAGTATGTATTGGAACAAAGAGAGCATCATAGGGATGATGGAGGCCCTAAATCTTTGGTAAAAATAAGCTGAGACTCCATCAACTCCTGGAGTTTTGTTTAAAGGTAAACTGCTTATGACATTAGATATTTCCTGACATGTAATGGGTAATATTAATTCCCTTTGTTGATCTTCGGTGAGGTTAGGCAGGTTGGCCTCTTGTAAATAATTATCTAGTTGGGGCTGGGTTGGAGGATTTGCCATTGGGCCATAGAGTTCTTTGTAGTAATTGAGAAATTCTGATATGATTTCTTCAGGGGAGGTTTTCACTAGCCCATCCAACCGGGATTGGATTGATGCTATGTATCTCGAGGACTCACATTGTTTAATCCTTTGAGCTAATAGCCTTCCCGCCTTCTCACCTTGGTCAGTAAAAGATGCCTGAGTTTTAATAATAGCATGTTCTGCTTTTTCCCGAAGCAGGTCAAGATAGGCTGCCCTTAATTTAAAGAGTTCTTGTACTATGGTTTCAGAAGTGCCTGGGATAAATCTTTTTCTATTGAGCTTATCTGAGAAAATAGAAGGGACATTTGTCTTTCCCTTTCTTTCTTCCTGTTAGAGGCTAAACTTATGAATACTCCTCTTAGATAAGCTTTAAGAGCACACCACTCTATATCCGGTCTCTGAGTGGTACCTTGATTGTGTGCTATAAACAAATCAATATGATCCTGAACCGTACAGGCTAGCTTAGGGTCTTTTAATGTTTGGTCATTAAGTTTCCATCTACCTCCACTTCTACTTGGGGGTTCAATAGATAGGTGACAGCAGACAAGGGAATGATCTGACGGGGGTCCGGGTTGTATCAAGACGTCGATGACTTGGGGTATATACACTCGGGAGATAAGCACGTAATCTATTCTGGATGATGTTTTGTGGACCAGGGAAGTAAAGGTATAATCCCTGTCAGTTAGGTGGAATACCCTCTAACTGTCGCAGAGTCCAAGTTGATCCATAAGATCTCTGAGGGCACGTTGGGCCGGGTTTAACCCCTTCCTAATGCGACCATTCTTATCCATTATTGGGTCATACACCAAATTGAGGTCGCCCCCCAAAATCATCGGGATCGAAAGAAAAGGGAGTAGTGTTGTTATGATCTGCATAAAGAAGTTAGGAGAGTCTTGGTTTGGCCCATAGATGCTCCCTAAAAGTACTTCCTTCCCATGCAAGAGACCTACCATGAACACAAATCTACCTTTTGGATCCTTGACTATTTTTGACGGGGTAAAAGGGAGCTTTCTATGCACCAAAACCATTGTACCTCCTCTACTCGTGGAGCTTTCGGGCGCGAAGACCTGACCTACCTGTTGCCTTCGCATTTTGGTGGCCTCAGTATCTAGTAAATGTGTCTCCTGTAGGAAAATTATCTCTGCCCTAATCAGGTTGAGGTGCTTCAGGATCAAGTATTGCTTAACTTTGTGTCTAACTCCTTTTACATTCCATGACACTGCATTCAATATTTTAGCCATTAATCTTTTTTATGACAGTGGTATATTCGTGGTGAAACCATGTTAGTATTGAAACTGGAGCTATATGTACTTTGCTGTACTTCTCCCCCCCTTTCTACCTCATCCCTACTACCCCACTTGTTCCGTATTTCCCTATTACTTAACCCTCCTGGAGTAAAACCTCCTGCTACTACTAACTGTTTACTAATTATCCCCCACTCTGCTTTCCCCACTGACTGCAAAATCACTTCTTGCTACTCCCCTGTCTGTTCTCTCCCGCCGCTAGATGTCTATTTCCCTTGAAATCAATCTAATAGGTCTCACTATAGATCGGGTTAATACTTCCTTAACTGTCCGATCATTATCTCTAAATCTGGAATGAAACGGTACCTCTATAATGAAAACCGAATGAAAGAAAAAGCAAGTGCTTGTCTAAACCATGTGATAGTACCTTTCATCAAACCTCCTTAAGTACTTCATTTTTCCATGCTTAGCCCAGGTCTGAGTCATGTCCCCCCCAGTACAAGCAAATTTGCACCCCTCAATTCTTGTCTGATTGTCCCCCAACTGAACATAACCAGGTCCTGGAAATATTTACAACCATATCAGGGGAGCCTTTTTGCCTTCTGTTTTGCAGAGTGCATCTAGTCATATAACCTAATCTAACCTAATTCGTCTTAGCTCACTTTGAATTGCCGTATGCATTACTGCTAAACCAGAACAGTGACAGGATTCATAATCCTAAATTATAAAACTGGCCCCAGCACTGCTTGGACTGAGCAGCGCTACAGGTCATGCGATCATAAACGCAAATCAACTCTATGATTGGCTTATATCTCTATACTGGTGCTTCCACCTGAAATAACAATCCTGTTAACTCTCCAAGCCCAACAGGACTGTAAAACTAAAATTGTCCAAGTCTTAATCAGAGTAAATATTGACTGGCTTTTCATCCTGGAGAAGAGCCTCATTTCCTGGCATCGGGAGTATTTTGCAAACATATCTCTTACACCCACTTCCTTCGTATTTGAGCAAACAAACATCGGAGAGCCCCCCCCCCCCCGGTAACGAGATTCCGTCCCACAAGAGTCCAATGCTACAAGTTCTTGATTCACACTCAGTCTTCTCCTGTTTGCAATACTTTAACATACAAAACAACTAGTTCCCTTGCTAGGACTTTAAAACCAGGACGACTACTTTCACATCAGGTTATAAGCTGAACCACCCCGACAAAACTTTTTACTATCGATCGCACTAATTTAAGGAGATCACTTTTCGGCATTCCACCCCCTCTCCTCAGCGATTTTTAAACAGATCTGGTTTGGACTTCTGTAGTTCAATTCTGGCTACTTCCACTTCTTCAAAGGTAGCCCACGATCCCTCTAACAGTACCTGGAGTTTGAATTCTGAACTTTATTCCGGCTGCAATTAGCTTCGATACTATGGGGTGGAATTGAGTGCGACGGAGCCAGACAGATGCAGGGAGGTCCTGTGTTATTCTCAGCTTCTCTCCTTCCCAACTAATTTCTTGCATTTCTTTAATTTTCTCTAATAGATATATTCTTTCTTGAAAGTTCAGGAATCTACAGATGATCGTGCGAGGGAAGGCCCCTGGTGGAGGCATTGGCCTTAGAGCTCTATGAGCTCTTTCGATCATATAGACTTTCCCAAAAGACAATGGACTGGCAAGTTTTTCTACCAGCTTCTCAACAAAAATGACAGTGTTATTCCCTTCTTCTTTTTCTGGTATTCCCAGAATGACCACGTTATTTCTGCAGCTTCTACCTTCTAGGTCTTCTAATTTAGCTTCTAACTTCTTGATTCTGTGCCGCATATCAGTTGCTTCCTCACCAGCGCGGTCTGTTTTTTTCTCCAGGGAGGTTGTACTGGCGTCATTATCTGCAATTTTTGTGGATAGGTCATCCAGCGTCTCGGTTATATTTTTAATATCTGTTGCCAGAGATTTGACCTCATCCCTGAACGGAGTGAATTCAGCGAGGAACCTCTCCAACGTTAGGGGAGCTCCTTCTTGCTCTTTCGTCCCCATGGTGCTTATAGCCGCAAATTTTCCCTCCATGACTTTGTTGGGCCTTAGGCCTCTTGCTTTGCTTCTCCGGGGAGACCGGCGGGTTATATTTAGGAAGCGCTAAACGCATCTCTGCTTCCATTCCTGTAGATCGGATTCTTCTCCCAGCCTTAATCCGTGCCGTGGCTATCAGGTAAATCACTTTTGACTGTTTTAATGTTCGAATATGAGCTTTTAAAACATCAAGCGGCGGGAGCTACACTGGAGAGCTGCTACTCAGCGTCTTGCATCATGTGGTTCCCCCTGGGATACATTTTCTACAGTTCTCCAGTGTCCATGTTCATAAGCCAACTGTTTAAACTGATACAAGACATTCTGCATACTGATTGAGAGATATGGCTTGGATTTTGATCCAAGGCCACTTGTTGACATGCTTGTGACAATTCAAACTTTGTGAATTTTGTCCTTCCAACTAGCATAGAAAACACACCTCAAGGTCCAGAAATAGGACACTGGTCTATATCCTTCCAAGGGTTTATTGTGACCTTAGAATCACCACAGATCCTGACCTTTCCATCTTTTTGGGGGTGTACACATGATGGATGTTGTCCATTTGAAGTAAGTTGCTGAGGAAATTATGCACTCCTGTTCTCGTCTTTTGATTTGCTGATTAAAAGATTCCCTCAAAGCATAGGATACCGGATATAGAGGTTTAATTTGTATTACGGCTTCTGGTTTTGGATCACATGCACATACACACAGGAAATGTATTGATGCATGTTGTCACAGGCTGCTCATAACAAAGGTTTATCAGAGCCTGAGATCAACAAAGTCATAGATATTAACAACCTTGGAACAAGCTGCTACTGTAGAACATCACTATAATAAAACTTAATTGATGATGATCATAACAGTACCCAAAATAGTTTTATTTATTTATTCAGGATTCGGAAAGTACCTTTGAGTCAAAGACTCATTTACAAAGGTTCCACGTCACATAGATTGGTTAATACAGTATTAAGGTAACATACAGTGCAGGAAGCAGAACAAGCGAGATACATGGTAAAAGTACAAAATAAGGGTCACAATCTGAATTAGTTGCATCTGTTTGTTCAGAACCCTACATTTACAATACCACACCTTGTTTTATGTAGCCTGTAAAACCATAAATACATAACATGTAGCTTCACCACTGTAGATAGTTGAGTAACTCTTCACAGAGACTCATAAAACTTTAAAACTCTTTTGCTGAAAGACAGTATTGTGCCTATGTTAACAATTATGTCCCAACTACAGAGGGATTTCAAGGAGTAACAGATAATTCAGACAGGGTGCGTGGCACTGAGGTTCACAAGGGAGCATTAATCATAGCATCCAGAGAGGGAGGTAGAAGATGCAAAAGTGCACGGGGTGAGCAGTGAGGCAGTGATCAACAGATAGGGTAAGGGGGTAAACAGGGATTCACGAGAGTGGTCTGCATAAATGCCAGAAATCTCAGGAACAAAAGAAGTGACCTCCAAACTGTAAAAGCAGAGACTAGGCAAGATATAATGGCCACGACAGGAATAAGTGCAACATTCAATGACAATTAACAGCTCATGTCACCTGGTAATGATCTGTTCAGGAAAGATAAGGAGAAGAGGGAAAATAGTACTATGCACCAGTGAGGCAACTAGGGAAACTGAGGATAGGTAGATGGGGGAAGGGTGGGCTGAAATCCCTATGGGTTCAGATGATGGTGGTGGGTACCAGGGAAAGAACCTCCAAATGGGGTGGCCCATAGGCCTCCAAATTGTTTAGATGAGATGGACAGGACAGCAAATGGGATATCAGCAATTTTTCTTACACAAGGACATGGTGTGCACCCATATGGAATCCAAACAAACAGAAGAGAGAAAGAAATAAGTGCCTACATTCGGCACTTATTTATTTCTCTCATCTGTCTGTTAGGATATTAAGAATGCAGTGGTGGGGGGAAGTTGCCCTGCTAGTTGTCCTACTGGCTTCAGCATGCCAGATGCAGACTGTAGTATTCCTGGTTCAAGAAGCACTAGGAGGAACTAAATGCTTGTCGATAATACAGTATGTAGAAGAGCAGACTGGGATGGTGCCATACTGAACCTAGTTCTATTGATTCGGGACAACATATAGGAGGTAGCTGTGGAAGATCCACTTGGGACAAATGGGCACAACATGATGTTGTTCACAGTAGTGTAGCTCTTGAGGTCCAGACCTGATGTTTCAGTGTGAATACATTTGTGGTCCGAATTTCATATGTCTGAAAAAGTGTGCACAAGTAGCAGAAATGAAAAACAAGGCGGGGCTTCCCTTGCACACCCACAATTTTTCCCATATGCTCATGGTTTTCATTTCTTTAATAAGAGAGTCATTGCATAATAGATTGCATCATCCTTACTTCTCGTAAGAGATTACACAAGCAATGACAGGACACCATTAAAAAAGACATTTCCAGAAAAAAAAAAAGGTACGGGGTTGAGAAACTGCCCCACTAAAGGTAGTATATTGATTTTTTTATTTTTTAGCCTCATGTAGAAGAAAACCTAACTCATCCTGAGCCACGGATCCGTGTCATGTTTTGTTTTTGTTATACCTATGGCATAAATTGTATATTGCCAATGAGTCCAATGAGATAGGGTAGGGTTCTCCATGATAACTATGATCACGATATAGTGATCATCATTAGGGCCAGTGTACATCACCAAAAATGAATTTCGGTGATGCACACTCACAGCGATGCACAAAAGGGAGCCCGAGATCTAGGGGATGTTATTTAATGTGGGCGGGCTATGCCCCCTGCATCCCCCTACTAATGGATTCTCAACTTCAGGAGGGTGCATGTCAGAGGAGGTGAAATACTTCGAAAATGAAAAGCAGCCTGCCAGTAAAAAAAAAAAAAAAGAGCGCCATGCCGAACCTGAACCCTGCACCCTTCACCTCCCAACCGACCACCCTGCCCACCATGCTACTGGACCAGATCTGCAGCTGCCCACCACCCCCCCACATACCTTTCCTCCCCTGCCTCCCCCCCGAGCATGTGTGCATGTGCATATACACATGTACTTCCCGTCACCCTACCTCGCCCACCAGAGTATCCGGTCATCCCCCTGCTAGGTAGCCCTGAACACAGGTGCCATAATTTAGTCACTGTCTTTCTAGGTACTCAATTGTGGTCGCCCTGTTCACAGGTTCCAGAGGGAAGAGATAGACCTGAGATGATGGATAGGTCTCCTCCCCCACTTAAGTGGGTTCTAGCTCCCTCCGGTTACTGACTAAGTCTCCCCTTATCCACATATATCAGATGTCTTCCTTTTCCTCTCTGAGGGAGATCAGATAGTTACACCATCCCTTTGATTTATCCAAGAATTCATCCTTTGTGAACTGTATGGTAGCTATTATTCTGTCCTTCTGAAACAGCTGACTCATGTGGTGTCTCCATTCATTCATTCATTCATTCTGGGAACTTCTGGAGATAACCAATGCGATACAGTGCCTTTAATAACATAATGTGAAACAACTCTTCCTCCTCCCAGTGGGTGTGATACCCAAGATGCAGTATTTAAATTCCTTTGAGAACCCTTGGTCCTAGATCCTGTCCAACTTTTTGTTGATCCGGTGCCCATAGTCCCTTATTTTTAGGGCACTCCCAGAACATGTGAAAATGTTCCCCTTTGACAACACAGCCTCTCAGCATCTATCCAAGTTCCCCTCCACCCAAAAATGAATCATGACAGATGGTGCATGGAAAAACTTCCAACATTACTTTCCATCTATATTTCCTCCAATAGGGAAATGCTGTGACCTTCCAGCTACATTCCAATATTTTGGACCATTCCTTCTCAGGTATCTCTTTACCCAGTTAACTTTTTCATATCTTTGTTATCCCCAATGATTTGTGGCCCCCTGCTTTAATTAGCAGTTCACAACCATTGAGATATACCTACACTTAGTACATAGTCTGGTCACCCAGAATAACACATACTCCCATTTGGTCAGGTCCCTTGAGAGATAGTGTCAGACCAGCAGAAACCTATAAAAGACCCTGTTTGATATAGAAAATTCCAGTTTAAGATAATCAAAAGGTACACAAGCTCCACTGGTAACCAGCTGCCTGTATCTTGTTAGAGACTATTGATTCCAAAGTAGGAAACCTAGACTGGACATAGGAAATTTAAATTCTGGGTCTCTAATAATTGTTAAGAGGTCAAGCTTGGTTCTTAGGTTTATAGGTGTTGTATGAGTTTGAAGGACAAGCCCATTATGAACTCGTTGCCTAATGGAGATAATGACATTTCTTCATACCTATATAATTATCCAATCTGAATTTAAATTGTGTCAAGCTATTGCTTGTGACAACTTCAGCTGGTAAAAAATTCCACATAGGAGGCAATCGCTGGGTATAAAAATTATTTATTTTCAAAGTTTTATTTACTATAGCCTTTAACTTTAAGCTATGTGCCCTAGTATTACAACCTGTGACAGTCTTTTCAAGGCAAATAGCCTCACATAGGGCAGGATCATGAAGTGCTCTAAATGCCAGGCATAGATCATACCTTAATGCTCTATATTCTAGAGAGAATAGGCAGAGAGATTGAAGTCTGTTTTTATAGTCTGTGCTAGACAATCCTCTGACCTTCTTAGTGATCCTTCTTTGTACCTTTTCCATTCGATGCCTTATCCCCGAGAGAGGTGGGAGAGCAAAATTGGGCACAAAAATCAATATGTGATCTAACCAAACTTGAGTACAGGGGGATTAAAACATCTAGTTCCCTACCCTTGATACGTTTAAGAATACAGGAAAGTAAACTATGACATTTCTTGATTATGTTATTGTTATGAGTTGTAAACTTTAAGTCATTTGCAATAGTAATACCCAAATCCCTTTCGGTTATAACAGATTGTAATGTGTGATTGTTTATTTTATAGGTAGCTAACATGTTGTTTCTGCTCAGGCGCATCACCTTACACTTGGCTGAATTAAAGGTCATTTTGTTCTTTACTGACCATGTTACTAAATTATCCAAATTAGATTGTAAAGAACTAACTGTTTCAGAATTGTTAACAATGCAACCAAGTTTGCTGTCATCAGCGTATTTGAGTATCCAGACACCATTAGAGGTTTGCATACTAATAATTAATATATTAAACAACAAGGGGACCAAGACAGAGTCATGTGGGATGCCACTGCTAACTTCACCCCATTCAGACATTTTCCCCTTGATGCTAACCCGTTGCTGCCTGTTATTAAGCCAAGAATGTATCCATTTAATAATGTTAGCTTGGAATCCATACCCTATCAATTCTTCGATTAAAACGCCATGAGAGACGGAATCAAAAGCTTTCTCAATATCTAAAAAGATGACATCAACTAGAAGACCTCGGTCCAGTGCTAAGCTTGCTGGCTCAAAAAAAATGTATGAGGCTGAGTTGGCATGATCTACCCTGTACAAAACCATATTGAGTTATGTCATGAATGTTTTTGTTTTGAAGATGCTCTAACATTTTTTGCTTTACAATCCTTTCCATCAGTTTACCAATACAGGATGTGAGGCTAATAGGTCTGTAATCACTGACTTGATGTTTATTGCCACCCTTGTGTACTGGAACTACAGTAGCCAATGTCCATTCCTTTAAGGCAGTACCTTCATGGAAGGATACATTAAATAATAACGTAAGCAGACCCACTAGTTCAGTTGCTATTTCTCTAATAAATTTGGCTGGAATACTGTCTGGGCCAGCTGAGGAATTGACTTTGGTGGCCTGAATAGCTATCTTAACCTCCTCAGGGATGATCAGGAGGTATAGTACTTCAGCTGGTAAATTATCCAGACATGTAATATCCTTAGATTTATATACACTAAGAAAATAGTCATTAAATTATTTTGCAATTTCTAATTCATTAGCTAGTGGCACATAATCTTTAAGTAGTGGGCATATGGATGGTTCCTTCCCTCTTAGTGATCCAATATAGTTGTAGAACTGTCTTCTGCCATCTTTAGTCATAGCAGCAAGCTTTAATTCTAGATTATTCTTAGCAGATCTAATTGTCTTTTTACACTGTTTAGCTTTAGTTTTAAACTTTAGCCATTTTACAGTAGTAGGGTCTTTTTTATATTCATTGTGTGCTTTTTTCTTTATTCTTATCAGTCTTTTGATTTTACCATTTAACCAAGGGGGGAATCTTTTATTATTATTGTTCAGTGTATTACTTATTGTAC
Source organism: Neoceratodus forsteri (assembly GCA_016271365.2). Taxonomy (NCBI): domain Eukaryota; kingdom Metazoa; phylum Chordata; order Ceratodontiformes; family Ceratodontidae; genus Neoceratodus; species Neoceratodus forsteri. The sequence continues at coordinate 1,748,211,964 of CM057449.1, forward strand.
CTATTTGGAGAACTACTTTCAGAGAGAGAGAGAGACAGAATATTTCAGAGAGAGATCAGTCCAGGGATTAGAGATCTGCCTTAGCATCAGTGGGGTGAGTTTAGGTTCTGAGAGGGTATGTAATGGTATGTAATGGTGCTTGCAAAGTGGCTTGGTTCTCCTAAACATACCATTCCAGTTCTAAGTGCTGTTTTGCCACTGTTATTACCTGTGAGGCTTAGCGGCTAACTAGTACATTTCAAAATTTGACAGGCCCATGTCCTTAGCAGGAGAGATAGAGTATTACACCCAGTTCAAATCCTGCATCCCGGTCATGGGAGTTTCAATGTTAATTTCTTAGGTTGCTGCCAAAAGGTTTCTGGAATCCTAATAGGGAGAGCCTAAAACAGGAACATCAATCTGGGGAGGATATTCATTTTCAAAATGTCTGCCCCTCGAGGGAGAGCGGGAGTAAGCTCCATGTCTGCTTATCCCTTGCAGTTTCCTCCGGCACTCTCATGTGTGTCAGTTTAAATATTTCAGCCAATACTGGCAAAACACTAATTCCCAGATATGTAATTGTTTTATGGGGCCTAGTAAAAGGGGCATTATTATTTTATACTCAGATGTACAAGTTACTGATAGCAACAGGGCTTCAGATTTTATATAAATTTATCTTATACCCTGAAAGTGCTCTAAAGGATTTTAATTCTGTAAGCAGGGCTGGGATGGAACTGCTCATCTCCCTTACAAAAAAGAGGGAGTCATTGGCATATAAAGTTACCTTCTGTTCCAAATCCCCCACCTGAACCCCTTTGATGTCCCTCTTGTTTCTGATTGCCATAGCTAATGACGTCTTTACAGACAACAAAAAGTAAAGGTGAGGGAGCATCCCTGCCTAATAGTCCTGCACAGGCATAGCTTCTGGGGACGTGTTCAGCAAGGTAAGACAAGTTAGAATCTTCAGACCAAATCCCATCACCTCCAGTGTGTGTTGAAAGAAGGCTTAGTCCACCCAGGCAAACACTTTCTCAGCATCCACTGAGATGGCAATCAGAAACTTCAGGTTGCAAATGAAGGATGTTAAAGAGGCACCAGATACTGGCATGAAGGTTCCACCCCTTAGTGAATCCTATTTGATCTAGGTGGACTAAGGCACTCTAAAGGCCAGAATAGAAGTGAATATTTTAAGCTCTTTACGGAGGAGGGATACTGGATGGTAAGACTAGCACTTCCTGCGGTCTTTCTCAGGTTTTAGGAGGATTGAAAGTTGCAGTCTACTCCATGTCAGGGGTGCCTCCTGTCTACCTAAAAGCCCCCAAACAGCCCATGGGGTTCATGTGTAGGTTATTCTTGGAAAGTTTTATAGAATTCTGAGGTAAGACCATCAGCCCCTGGGGACTCATCCCCAATAGTGACCACCTCCAGGGTTTCCATTTGTTGCTGTGTTAGCGATGGGAGGTGCAGTTTCTGATTGTACTGTAGGTCTGGACGTACTTTGTATGTAGGGACCTGTAATAACATGCAAAAATACTTGCAATTTCCCTTGGATGCATGGTCTCATGATTGTCCCCCCTCCCCATCTCTTGTCTTCTAAACTGCTCTGCTGGCTGTTTAGGGATCTGCCATGCAAGTATCGTCCCTGCCCTTCTTCCCCCTCATACATCTGACAGGAGTACCTATACTGACCCTCTATCTTCTGCTCCAGGTACTGCTGTATCTGACTTTGCCTTTTCTGTTTTATCTGGGGGAGTAGGGAGTGAGACATCTAATGTAGTCTTATGAGTTGCCTCCAAATTGAAAAGGTGGAGCTCTAATTCTAGCTGATAGGCTACATCATGCTTCTTTTTTATGGAGGCAAACTGAATCATCCCTCTGGTAACTGTAACCTTCAGACTATCCCACCAGTGAAACAATGTGGTATTACCCACCTTATTTTTCTGGAAATAGCCCATAAGTTTCTGTTGTACCAATGCTTTAAATTCAGAATTATTGAGTAAGGAATTATTCATATGCCAAAGTGAACTTTTACAAGTAGGGCTGATGGACAAAGCAAGGCTCACCAGGGCATGATCAGACATAGTAGCAGTGCCAGTTCTGCAATCCTGTACATACTCCACATCAGTTCTAGAGTAAGAGCTCGGGAGGTAGGCAAAATAATAAGTGCAATCTCGATCAGTGGGGTAGGTACAGCACCACACATCCTGCAGGCCCAGTTCCCTAGTTAGACATCTATGTCATTGATCTGCCCTGTTACCCCATTGTCTATTGCATTCCTGCTGTTACAATCTACCCCTGTATGCAGCACACTGTTAGTCACCTCCTACCAAGCAGTGTCTGTTATGATCCATGGATGTACCAAGCAGGACTTTCCTAAAAAAAGACTAACCTTACTGGGTTCCTCATTGTGGGTATATGCATTTAAATTGGAAATTGGGGTACCTTGATATGTGCCCTCTATGTAGATAAATCTAGAGCTAGGGACAGACTTACTTGTAATAACCTTAAATCCCTCCTGATCAGAATCGGCATGCCCCTGTAGTGGAAATGAAAATCAAATGAAGATGAGTAACAGGAGCCCTTCCACAATCTGATCAATTTCTTATATTCTGGCTGGCTAAGGTGCATCTCTTGAAGGAAAACAATTGAGCTCTGCTGTCTGTTTAATTCCTGAAGGAGTCTACTCCTCATCACTGGGTTCCCCAAACCCTTCACAATATAGGTGATATCTTTCAAGTTCACTGATAATTCCATCAGAGGTATAACGAAGAGTAATACTGTGGTATGGCATCCCCTCCCCCAAACCCCCTTCCCCAAGCCATACATTGGGGTAAAACATACCAGATATATAGGAAACCAACTGTTAATACTGGACACTGAAAACATTATACTGTAACAGATAAAAATAGTGTCAACCGAACACTCTGAACCATAAAACCTTTAAACTACTTCATGGTGTATCATGGAAACATAGAAAATGTTGACAGAAAAAAAACATTGGGAGAGTGACGTGTTTGCCTGAACAAAGAAGGATGCCTAACCCCATGGCTCCTGGTGACTGCTATAGCTATCTGTCTGCAATAGATATTCTTTGGCAGCACAAACAGCAAATATAGGGTGAGGAGAAGTATGCCTGTACAGTACCTGTGGGAGTTTTGAACAGCCAGAGAATCCTCGAAAATGAAAAAAAAGAGCCAGGACTCCTCTGTGCCCTCCTCCTTTAATCCCACTAGCATGATGGCCATGACTCAGCTTTCTCCCACTCCTCGCCACCTAGGGATCAACAAACTTCTCTCCTAAAGCTGATTGCACTGGCCATAGAGACAATCAAAACAGTCATGGAGGCACAAAATAGTATTGTGATTCTAACAGGGAGAGTCTCTGCCACTGAATCTCAAGTTGAAGGCTCCCAGTATGTAACTCCTATGACCAGCACAATGAGTAAATCCAGGTCATGGAATAGCAAATCCACTGGCTCATGGTGAAGCTTAAGGACCTGAAAGGACAGTGGCACAGAAAGAACTTGAGCATCCTAGATCTGCACGAAGGCCTAGAGGGGAAGGGCATGACAAATTACTTCTGTTCACAGCTATTTGTCTGGCTGCAGCTTGACCTAGCTAAGTATGACATTGGGTTGGACAGAGCCCATCGCATTAGGTGAGCAAAGCCGATCTCACAGAATGTGAGAATCTCAAGTGCAGAATAGTGTATCTGTCCCGGTAATTATATCTATTGTTCAGTATTTCAGTTTCTGTTTTGTTATGTCACTAAAATGAAATATTTAATAGTGATATATGGGATTTTTTAAAGAATCATTTAAATATGGATTATTTTGTGAGGGGGGATTTTAGCTAAACACTGAGATAGGGGAAATGCTAAGACTGTGAGTAGCTCTATTATAGTATGGTTATTTATTTCTAGTACTAGTGTTTGTATGGTTTATTGAAAGAAGGAAAAATAATCTAAGTAGTGTTACTTGTTATTTGCACTATTATAGGAGTGCAGTAGCATCCCTATAGTTATGGCTGAGTAGGCTGTTTAATGTTAAACCCCAAATTTTATGCCTTAATAACGATGGCGTCATTTGACAAAATAACCCATAATTTTGCATACACAGTCAGGCTGTCAGAGTCTCAAGATGTGGTAAGTTTTGTGACAACGTCTTGCAGTGGTGTCAAGCCCATAGGGTCCGAGGGGGCATGCCCCCCCCCCAATACAACTGCACAATCCTTCACAATCCTCCTAAAAATGTAACACTTCATTTTCAGTTTTTTTTTTGTCTGGTTGGCTGCTCGTAGATAGTGGAACCAGGGGGGTCCTTCTGTAATTGGTTGTCAATGTCCCCAATGCCATTGCATTGGCAATTGACTGTGAGAGCTGTGACTGTCAGATTAAAACCCTCTCAAAGCCATAATGGGACACATCCACCATTCCAAACTCACTTAAATTTTCTTCAAGAAAGGTTTTAATAAAACTCTCCATGACTTTCCCCACGCTGGAGGTTATGCTTATTGGACGATAATTTTTGAACAGTGACTTATCCCTTGCTTTATGTAATGGGGTCACATTAGCTACTCTCCAGTCTTCCATAGTCTTACCTGTCTCCAATGATTTATTAAACAATTTAGCAAAAGGCCCAGTCAGTTCTTTTGCTATGTTGTTCAAAAAATGTGGGTGTATATCATCAGGTCCGCTCGATTTGTATTTATTTAATGCTTTGAATTTCTCAAATACCTGTGTTTCTGAAATAATATATCTTTTGATTTGGCCCATATTGTTAGGATCCAGGGTCTGAATGTCATTATCCGCAGTCTGAAGAACACTTAAAAAATAGTTGTTAAACTTTTTCATTATCAGTTATCTGTGTGCCCTCTTTTAAGTTGGTTATTTGCTTGCTGCCTACCAACATAATTATATAATGTGTTATAGTTGTCTTTTGTGGTTTTAACTAAATTCAGTTCTGCTCTTGTTTTAGTATTTTTAATTGTCATTTTGCATTTCTTAACCAGTAACTTGAATAGAAACACAGAAATTGACGGCAGATAAGGACCGCAAGGCCCATCCAGTTTGCTCATTTTTTCTACCTTATGAATGTGCTATGGGCCTTTACTCTGTCACTGGCCTGTCTATTCATATTCATCTGCATTGCTGCCTTATGCCTATCCCATGCCTGTTTGAAGCCCTGCACTGTATTCATATCCACCACTTCCTGAGGTAGGCTGTTCCATGCATCCACTACCCTTTCTGTGAAGAAGAACTTCCTCACATTACCCCTTAATCGGCCCCCCTCTAATCCCATGCTGCATCCTCTTGTCCTGCTATTTTTCTTATATTGAAACATGTTAGACTCTTTCACCTTGTTAACTTGTACTTGATCTCACTGACTTGGTGTCATTGAGGCACAGGTCAGGAAGCACAGGGAAAAAACAGGAGTAGTTGTAAAAATCACCAAAACTTTATTTATTGTAGCAGTAACATAAAATAAAATAAACCTGGTCAGAATAACTGTGTACAGAAGCAAAAATAAAACCTTTCTTGTAAAAAAATGTCCCTTACAGCTCAGCTTAGCTGTTTTTATAAGTCTTTTTCAACCCCCATCCTTTGCAAGCATCCTGTTCTTTGTAAATTTCAGGAGCTGCTAAAACATTGACAAGTTCCTGCGGTCCCCATAGCAACTGCAAAAGGCGCAGGCATTTGCATCCAAGTAACAGCTAACTTTTTACAGTTATCTTAAATTATAAATATATATATTTCTACAGTAACACAATTTTCTAAACAAAAGTGATCCCAATATCAGCTTCATTCCATACATTAATTTGCATATAATTTTATATTAACTGACATAGGTATGCAAGGAAGGAAAACAGACAAGAAGAGTAAACTGAGAGACAGTGAGAGGCAAAGAATTGCAAGACTGTTCGGGTTGATCAAGTCTGAGGTCTCACAGGAAAATTTGGTAGCGCAACCAGACGGAGAAGAGAGTAAAGGAAAGAATACAGATCCTTGCATTTATACACTTTCTCCATAACAAATGGGACAGGGTCCTATTCTACCCTATTACACTTGGGTTGGATTTTTTTAAATTTCTTATAAACTTTGGACAGGATTCACAGAAGAGATGCGCTGGGTGCAAAGGAGATATGCTGGTGCAAATTGGATGTGCCCACCAAACGGCGAGCGATTCACAAAGTGATGCACCATGCGCAACCACACTGTGAATCATGCGGACAGGGCAGGGCACAAGTGGAGATGTGCCAGCGTTGCCGGGAGGCACACAACCACCCAGGGGAGCAACACAGTGAATACGGGGCAACCCAGCAAGGCATCTGGGAGCAACAGGGGATAATGCAGTGGGACAAAGGAGGGAGGAACACATGACCAAAGGGACAAACCAGAGTGGCCAAGGGCACAACAGTGGCCAAAACAGGCATAATAGTGAGACAGGACATACAGTACAACACCCAGAGGCCCAGGCCACACCCCCACAGGCCCATGGCAGGCACACAGAACAGATATACTGCAGCTGGCATGGTACCACACAACAGTGGTGGAAAGCAAGGAGCAAGGTGGTGGCCACTGGACAAGGCCAACACCACAGGGGGCCAAGACTGTGCCTGTGTGGGAGGTGACACAGGGTGACACCATGCCATATACTGGGCAGCACACAGTGCCACCACAGTGCCACACAGCCAGTCCAAACCCCCAACCACAGGACACCACACAGAGGGCTACAAACTAATAGTGCAGCAGTGCAATGTATGCATGCCACAAGCGGCACACACAGACTGGGAGCAGAGACATGAGCAGCAGGACATGAGGTACACGCACACAACACAGGTAACAGTGGGGTCACATGGAGGCGGGGAGGCAGGGGGAAGCAGACCGTACAAATACGGGTGCATACATGGGCATGGCACAAAGCAGACAATGAAGAGCCCGTGACAGTACACAAACCCAGGACAGTGGAACAGTGAAGGACCACAGACACCATGTCAGAGAATCAAAAATTTAATACAAACACATCAACATTAACAAGTACAAGTGCAACAAACCAAACCACAAAGCATTATCTACAGTGGATGATAGAAAAAGGGATGAGGTGTGAGGGACTATTTACAGTAACAGGAGTGCATAAAGGGGGAGTGGGCAGGGACAGCAACAGAGGCAGGGAAGGTCAGGGAAACAGCAATAACAGTACCATATTAATAACTTTTTACAATAGGATGGCTAGCAACACACTGCCACGACCGCACATGGCTACGTGCCAACAGCAGTCTGATGACAGTGGCCATGGATCTCTGCACTTGGCCTTGCACTCTCAATATGGGTTACAATGCCGCTCATATGGCCCACTGGACTCCTCGCCCACCATCCCGCTGCTGCACCAGGGGTCTTCCAATGCCAGCCACAGCACCATAATCCCAGGGACCTACAGCAAGAACACATAGAACACATACTAAGTGCCATTGAAGACACGCAACCCCCACCGAACAGAAGCCCACCCCACCAGACACTGCACACACAAGGCAGCCACCTACCTGCACCCACACAGTCACCATGCCCTCTGCTGCTTCTCCTCAGTGGCCTCCACAGCCTACTGCCTGGTCTCCAGACCTGCAAGACACAACAGAGACCACCACGAGTAGACACATCATTGCAAACCCCCCCAACACCAGTGTGAGCATGCAATGATGGGGTACACAACCAATGTGGCACTAGTGACTGGCCTTGCAATTTGCAACTGTGCACAGCAGCCTTGCCCGAACCCCCAAAGTGCCCTGCCATGGTTATGCACCACATACGGTGGTCCCACCCCATGCCGAAACAGTGTACCTCACACACACACACACACACCACTGCAGAGAGGCCCACCCAATGTGGCATGCAAGACAGGGCACCACAGGGCAGGTGCAGCCATACCCCAGTGTGCATGTTGGTGAGTGCCCATGTGAGTGTGATGTTGTGATGTGACCCATCCCCACCCTGCAAGCACCTATGCTGCACACATATGCATGATACCTACCTGGTCATGGAAGTGCTCCCCTGTGTGCTCTCTCATGCAGCTGCTCCAGACGGACCCAGTCCCTCCGTCCAAGGTCACCATATCGGTACCTGCACTGTTCCCCAGTGTGGGGAACCCCTGTGCACTGCACCAGCTGCCAGGCAATGGTAACCCATACCTGCACCCTGGGCACATGCAGGTCCTCCCTCCCAAAAACCTGCCCCTCCATCCACATCACCAGGGCTACCAGGTGGAGCAGCACCACCTCGGACCAATTCATAGCCCTTGGTCCAGTCCTTCCTGCTCTCAGCATGCCCACAGCAGAACCAGCACACAGCAGTATGCAAGGTCTGTACAGCACAAATGCCCAATGGCACCACATGTGCCACTAGGTCACATGCATGCCCCCATGCACAGTGGTGTGAAGCACGATTGGTCAGTCATGCGCCCAGAGGTGAATGCACAATGCGCAGTGTTATGGCTGGAATGCGTTATCATGGGTTATAAGCAGGTCATGCATGTGCAATACGAATGTGGCCACCATGTTGTGTGTGTCATGAAGCATCATTTTTTATTTAAATTGAATATACTTTATTCATTTTATGCCATTACAGTACTATTTAACAGGCATACAACTTCCCAGCAGTACTTACATTGGTACAATGGCATGAGTCAATAACCAAACATACATAGTATTTTAAAATTCTGCAATATTTTAAATACATGGAATAAACATAATCTACTCATGCCTTCCAGTCAATGGCCAGCTACTCCCTCCCATACCTCTCCCCACTCCCCTATCCACCCCCCATCCATACCCTCCAGAGCCATGTTCGCTCTCCCCAAAGGTGCAATTCCCGAATACTCGGTAACTCCACTATCCCCTTTATCTATGACAAATTAAATAAAGAGATCCTCTATGTAAGCATCTCTGATTTAGGGCATGCAAGGGATCCTTGTGGATATAGTATGTTGTTGTTTACTTAGCTATTCTTCTCCTGTGACTTGGTTTCCTAAAAAGCAAGGGGGAGAGAGCAGAGTGTAAAAAGCTTCTCCCATCTGGATTTATACAGGGGGAGCTTACCATGAAGACTCGCAATTGCCTTTTCTATTCTAAGTTATGTAGGACTTCCTTTACCCATTCAAGGTAAGAAATCACATGTTGATCCTTCCAATAGTGAAGGACAAGCCTTTTAACTGACAGAGAAATAATGGCCATATGGTACCGCCTCTCCTTGAAAGGGACAGTGGTGTAATCCCCTACTATACAAACCTGTGGTGAGAAGTATTCCTGCAACCCCAGCAATGGGTTGGCCATTTCCCAAATGGTTCTCCAGAGAAAGGCTACTTTGGGAAAATCCAATAATATGTGAAGTAGTGTCCCTGGTTCCTGTTCACACCTAAAGCATGCTTGATTCTGTATCTTACCCATTCCATACAATTTAGTTGGAGTGTAATAAATGTTATGCAATATATAAAACTGTGTTAGTCTTAAGTGGTCGTTAGCAATGTATAAACCCACTCCTTCCCAGATTTTATCCCATAGAAAACTGTCATAAGGAAAGTTATGTACCCAATAATTAGAGTGACCTGATACTTCCGGGTTTAGTTTCCCATATAACAATGAGACCAGCTGGGATACAGCATGTGGTTGCTTAAAGCATTCAAGAAGCTCCTGAAGAGGAGACACCTGATGCATATTCTATATACCCGAGCCGAACTAGTTTATCAACATATGCCTAATTTGGAGCACAAAAAAGGAGTATTTATTGGGAAGCTGAAAGAAAGTTAGTAGCTCCGATGTTCCCCCTAGTTTGCCATTTACTACCAGATGACAGACTTTGATTTTAGAATCAGAGCAATCTTTGGGAGCAACAATTTTTTTATCACCCAGTTTAAAATTGGGGTTATTAAACACTGGTTGTGATAGGTCCAGTTGGTTATTATATTTCATTGACTTACAAAACTGTGAATGGACCTTTAGTGAGATATATATAACCAAGCCTCGTAAATTACTGGGTAATTTACCCGGGGCTATAAATAAAAGGCTCTCTGGAGATAACCCAGCCAGTAAATACTGTTCCACTTGTAACCATATGTGAAATTTGGCAACATTACCCGTGTCCGAAGGGATAGCCCTCCAACGCATATACTTAACCATGTGGCTAGCTAAATAATAGTGGTAAAAATTAGGGAGTTTAAGACCCCCAAGTTGTTTTGGGGCACTTAAGTGATTATATGCTCTACGTGGGGGCTTGCTTCTCCATATGAATTGGGAGATTATACTGTGAAGTCTACGGAACCAATTCGGGGGAGATAAACATTTAGCATATTAAGTGGATAGAATACCCTCGGCAAAATATTCATTTTAATTACACTAACCCTCGCTTGGAGGGACAAATGCATAGCATTCCATCTGTTTAGATCCAATTAAATTTCTTTTACTAAATTATCTAAATTCAACTTTTTCATCAGGGACACTGATGTAGACAAAGTTATTCCTAGATATTTAAGACAGGTGGTCCAGGCCATGGATAATGGGGTAATGTCTTCCCTGGAAAGCAAGGGGTTCAAGGGCATCACTTCTGATTTACTAATATTGAGTTTGTAGTTTGAAATCTTGCTAAACCTTTGGATTATCTGAAGGGCGGCTTGGATGGATTCGCAAGGGTTAGTGACATGCAGGAGGATGTCATCCACTGTCACGCAGCATCATGCATGGAGCCTGTGATACGCAGTAGCAAAATGCTGCACTATGGCATAAAATGCACAATCAGCATATAACCATGGACAGGTGGCATATTGTGCATCATGCATATGGATGTCCATGCATGTACAGATGTCACCACACGATGTGCACCATACACATGTCCACGATGTGACTGTCTGGCCAATCGTGCATATGCATTGCAGCGGGCAGATGTACAATGGACACAGTGCATGCATGCACGATGTGCCCATGCACTTGTGCCCCATTCAGGAAGATGCCCTGAACACACTGCACATGTGCGGGTAATGCACCATTTGGAAATGTGCTCATCGCAACAGATGCGCCATGCTGATTGGGATGAGCTGAGGGCAATTATGCAATTCACAGAAATGCACCCAAATCAGCCTATTAACATGTGCAGGGGCATCTCAGCTGATTAGCATCTCATTATCACTGCCCCAGTCCTCATTTGCATGCCCTGAGCCATAAATGCTCCCAACTCAGATCACACTGAGTATACTGTAGGTGACTGGGAGGATTAACAGCCTTGAAGGGTGAGTACTATTTATCTATTTCTGTTGTTATGTAGGTTTTGTTTACCGGGTATGTGCACTAGACAAATCCTGCCTATTGTCAGGCATGACCTGGGGGAAGGGGATACTGATGAATGCCGAATGACACTGATCCAGAGTCATCTGTTGGTTTAAAGTACCATTCCTAGTGCAGCCAACCACATCATGCAATGGTCAGTGGACAGCCTGTTGCCATCCAGACATGTGCAGGGAGACCTGTTGCACACCATGCTGTGCCACACACTGTTCCACAGACTGCACTATGAGGGGGGGGATGCTGGTGGCTGAAGTGTCTGCACAAACAATGGGTAGTGCATAGTGTCAGTGATGGCCAGACCAGCTGCATGTGTCACTGGACATGTGACACTGGTGGCAGGTCAACACACCATGCACCACTACAGACATGCACTGACTACAGGCCTTTGTCAGGCAGTTGCTGAGGTGGCATAATGCAACCATTGTACAGCAGTACTGGGCACATGGGAACCTGCATGTGTATGTCTAATGTCTGTCTCTACCCTCCCACAGAAGCCAGAATGTCTGGAGGAGACAGTGCCGCCAGTTGCAGGCTGCCAAACTTCAGCAAGGATGAGGAGAGGGCACTCTTAGAAGCATATAACCTGTGTCTTGATGTCCTGACAGGGAGGGGTGGCAGCTGTGCAGCATGGGATGAAGGCTGTGAAGTGGTGGCATGCCATGCCAATGCTGTGGGCAAATACAATCAGACCCCACTGGAGTGCAGAAAGCACCTCAATGATGGCAAGTGGAGGGCCAAGGATAAGGTGACCTACATTGAGACCTCCCCTGAGCAGGACAGGGGGTGGCCCACAGTCCGACGTGCACCTCAGCCCAAATAAGGAGCTGCTAGAGGTAGGCATTGCCAGGTCTGCTGTGCAGGGTGTCCCTGGAGGGGGGTTCCAGACAGGTGTCAGCCCTTCGCAGCACTGTAAGTAGTCATGCCCATGACATGTGTCAGGCAACGTGCCTGTACCCTGGCTGCCATGCCAGTCCCAATGTGTTCCACTGTGCAACTGTGTTCCCGTGGGATGTATCATGTGTGGCAGTGGCCCATGCGTAGGCCATGCTGTGCTACGCTGTGTCTGACAGTCCATGCCCATGGTGGCACATGTGCATGGCCCGGTGCCAATCAGGCTACTGGGACAGTATCACATTTGGATGGGTATGTCATAGCATTGACACACAGGGTGCCATGTGGACATGTCCTGTCATCACACAGCCACAGTCACAGCAGGTGCACGGCTACAGTGGCATTACAGGCACTGGACAGCCATGCCGGGGACTGTCATGCACATCTATGGCACAATACTGCAGCACACTGTACATGCATGTATGTATGTCTGACACTGTATAATCCATTGACACTGACCATGTTCTCCCTTCTTCTTTTCACAGCTCCATCATGCCTCACAGGTGCAGCAGTGTCCATGGCTGCACAGGATGCCCTAGTAGGCAATGATGCTGGCCCATCACACAGGGCTGCAGGCACATTAGGTATGGTGCCATCCCTGGACCATCCTCTGCACCAGTGTCAGCAGCTGCAGCACCAGTGGTGGTGGGCCCATCAGACCCTTTAGCCATGGTTGCCACTGCTGGTAGGCATGTCACCACATGGCTGGAAGGTCTACTGTGTTTGTCTGATGATAAACCAGTGGACACAGTGGACATCGCTGATTCCCTACTTGTGCTGGTATCAGGCACGCCGATGGCATTCAGTGATGCCCCTGTGGACAGCAATGCCACACAGATACAGGACAACACAGCTGACAGTGGGGCACTCAGCGCACACAGGTGCCTGCACAGGTGGCACCTGATGCCATTGATGGCCCTGCTGCACAGGTCATGGCTGCAGAGACCACACAGCTGCCCACAGTGGTGGGTGCTGTGCACTCTGCAGGCAGTTCTGGTGTATAGCCGGCAGGGTCAACTACACGTCACATCCAGGTACTATGGGACACGCGCAGCCACCGTTGTCCCGCAAAGTGTGCTGTGTCTGCCATGCAATGCATGCCTATGTTTCTACCTGTGGTCACCATTGTGCACCTCCCCTGCACATACCTGTGACACTCACCTACATTCCACAAAATGCTCTGCCACCAGTGTGCTCCTGTAGAGCCCTGATCTTGCAGCCAGACGTGGGTCCTGCCATACCATTGGTGGTCCGGTGTTCTAGCCCTGTGGCACTGCGTCTTCCTCCCCACCCTCCTCCTTCTCCCTGGAACTGTCACCCTCCATGGACTCAACAGCTATTCCACGGTCAATGGCCATGTTGTGTAGTATACAACATGACAGGAATATGCCACAGGCCTTCTCAGGCCTATATTGTAGGGCACCACCTGATGTATCCAGGCACCAGAAGCACATCTTCAGCACGCCAAATACGCAGTCTATGATGGTGTGCATAGTGGTGTGTGCCTCATTGTAATGCTCTTCCACCCTGTTCCTGGTCATCGGATGGGGGTGAGAAGCCAAGGTCTCAGTGGGTACACTGCATCACCTGTGAGGGAGGGAAGGGTGACTGTTAGCACACCGGTCATTTGTGCTGTGTGCCTCCCCTGCTCCATGCTGCACAGCTGTGTGTGATGTGCGTCCACCACTGATTGTGCTTGTCCCTTCCCTGCCATCCTACTGCCACCATCCACCTGCTGTTGTCTTTCCCCACTGCTGTTGTTGGCCCAAGGTCACACATGCCATTTGAGTCACACGTGGCCTGCCCTCCATTGTCCCGCCCAGTGTGCATGCTGGCAGCACTTGCTGTCTGCATGTGTTGCACTAGGCCTTGCCACATATGCCCCCCATGGCACAGCACCCCGCATTCCATGCATTGCACATGTGCCACCCTGTACTGGTTGGTGGCTGCCTGTGTCACCTTCCCCCCTCCACTATCCCACATCTACTGTACCCTCTGCACTGTGTGCATCGTGCTACTGGCACACCTGCCCCCCCTTCCCTAGCCTGTGCCATAGTGACCTGTTGTGTGGCAGGTTACCATGTCCCATGCACCTACTAGATGGCCACTTGGTATGTCCCCTGCCTTGAATCTGTGGCAGAGGGATGACCTGTGCCATATGAAGGCATCATGTGTGCTCCCAGGGTGTGTGGCACAGACATTGCTGATGCGCCCAGTGATATTGTACACCACCTGGCAGTTTACAGAGTGGTAGCCCTTGTGGTTGATGTAGGTGACCATGGTGTCACCAGATGGTGCACGGATTGCCACATGGGTGCAGTCAGTGGCCCCTATGACGCATGGCATTCGTGCCACTCTGTAGAACTGCTGCATGGCTTCTGGCCGCTCTGCCTGTGTGCTTGGGAAGTGGATATATTCTGAAGCATGTGGTAGCAGTGCAGTGAGGAGTTGTATGAGGAGACAATAAGTGGAGGCCTGTGAAATGCCAGTGGTGTCCCCAGATGGCCTCTGGAAGACTTCTGTGGTGAGCAAGCACATTATTGTTGTCACCTTGGTATCCACTGATATGGCATGACCTCGTCCAGTGGTGCCTACATTTCCTCATGGCACAGGTCACAGAGCTGCCTCAGAATGACCCTATTCAGGTGGTATCGGCCTACTGTCTCCATGTCCATGAGTTGCTCGGACAGCCTGGCATGGTACCGCCATGGGGCCAGCCACCTATGATGCCTTCCACCTCCCCATCTCCTCATCCCCATTATCAGTGCCACCATCACGATGGTGCTCCATCCATTCTGTCCTGCAGATCTCTCTCCCTCTCTCTGCGTGCTACTCCTGTAGTGCTGCGGCTGAACTGCTGGTGGCTTGCACTTAAGTCTGCTTCTTTTATACTTATCTTTCCATGGCGCATTTGTTACTTGTGCTGTGTTTGCTCTATACTGTATTTGCACCTTCCTTTTGCACGTTGAATTGCTTTGCACTGTGTGTGCATATGTACGCCCCCTCTATTTGCTCCACATACCATTATCATGCATCTCCAGTGCATCCTGTTTGGCACAGCACTCCTGGGATGCGCCAGCACATTTGCTTTGTCTGTGACTCATTCCATGGCACATTATTGTGATGCGCCAGCGCATCTGCTTTGTCTGTGACTCATTCCGTGGCACATTATTGTGATGCGCCAGCACATCTGCTTTGTCTGTGACTCATTCCGTGGCACATTATTGTGATGCGCCAGCACATCTGTTTTGTCTGTGACTCATCTCCGCGGGTATTATTGTGATGCGCCAGCGCATCTGCTTTGTCTGTGACTCATTCCGCGACATTATTGTGATGCGCCAGCATCTGCTTTGTCTGTGACTCATTCCGTGCATTATTGTGTGATGCGCCAGCCGCATCTGCTTTGTCTGTGACTCATTCCGTGGCACATTATTGTGATGCGCCAGCGCATCTGCTTTGTCTGTGACTCATTCCGTGGCACATTACTGTGATGCGCCAGTGCATCTGCTTTGTCTGTGACTCATTCCGTGGCACATTACTGTGATGCGCCAGCGCATCTGCTTTGTCTGTGACTCATTCCATGGCACATTATTGTGATGCGCCAGCGTATCCCATTTGCTCCCAGTGCATCTCTTTTGTGAATCCTGCCCTTTATCTTTTGACTTTAAAAATTTCTGGATTTTTTTAGAGAACCATTTTTGAATTCTACCTCGGCCTTTATACTTTTCTTTTTGGGGAACATACTGTACGTATTCATACATGAATGTATTTTATTTTTAATCTTTACCCACATTTCAGTCAGGGTTTCATCTTTCAACTCTTTTTCCTAGTCCCACTTTTTTAATACTCCTCCTATAGCTCTATAATCACTTTTTTCAAGGTTCTATAGTCTGGTTGTCCCACTAATCTTATATGTTTCTTCTAGTAATAGGCATGATATCATATTATGATCACTATCTCCCAACGGCTGTCGCATCTTTACATCATGTATCCCATCATCTAGATTACCAAATAAGAGATCCAATATATTATTATATCTTATTCCTCCCTTTACATACTGATTTAATCTATTAATTAAACAAATTTCAATAAATCTGTTTCCCAGGCTACTACAGCCACACATCTGATCCCAGTTAATATTCAGAAAATAAAAGTCCTCCATTAAAATGCAATTATGTGCCGCGAGCATCAATTCCAGCTCATTCAAGAATTCAGTGTTTTATTTTCAGTCATATTTGGAGCCCTATAACCTACACCAAGGGTAATACTTCTTCTTTTTGTTTTAAATGTTATCCAGATTTGTTCTGTTTTCAAAGTATGTTTAAAGTAAGTATTCTGTGTTATACTGATTTCTTGTGCTTTAAGGCAAGTGGCAATGTACACACCCACACCTCCCCCAATTTTATTTACTCTATTTTAATAAAAATAATCATAACCTTGTATATCATTGAACTAGTCTCTGGATTTGGTCCAGGTCATTGTTATTCCACAAATGTCAATTTTTTCTGTTAAAAGTATGTATTTCAGTTCCTCAGTCTTGTTTTTTATACTTCTTGCAATAACCAAGAGCATTTTTAATTTTGCCCCTTGCCTGATTTCACATTTTTATATGCCTGAGGTTGTGTGTTAGGACTAATATTTAAGTTATATGACATCCCTCCTTTGTCAAGGTGCCCATTATTAATATCAATAGATTTATTTTATTTGGGCATGGCCCCTCTCCCTCTAGATTTTAGTTTAAACACTCATCTATCTTTTTTTTTAAACAGATTTCCTAATAGCTCATTTCCTTTCTTATTCAGATATAAACCATCCTTCCCATAGTATGATAAATCTTTGCTAAAAATTTCCCAAGAAGTAATACATCTTAGACCTTATCTGAGGCACTACCTTCTAATCCAATTACTTATCCTAATGACTTATTGATTTATTTTACTTCCTGCTCTTGGTACCGGTAATATTTCAGAAAAGACTGTAGTTCCGTTAATTCTTGTATAATCTTTACAATGTTTAGGAGCTCTAGGTATCTTTGATCCTCTCTTGTTATTCTCAATTCGTTTGTACCTACGTGTATTAATACTACAGGTTTGTCCCCCTTATCTTTGACAATTTTAGGTAATAGCTTTGACACATCTCCTAATTTTGCACTGAGTAAATAAGAGCTAGTAACCTGTTCTTTACTATCCTTTGTCGTGTAAGCATCAGTAAATATAATCAAAGAGTTCCCCACTATGAACACCCTGTCCAGATCTCTAGTGATTTCCACAGAAACTTCCATGCTGTTTGGAGTGAACTGCTGCTCATCTTGTCAGTCTCTTCCCCTCTACTGGGTCATTTTTAGGTATTTTACTTGAATCATGAGTTTTGTTACCAGTGGACACATTTAGATTATTTTCCCTTTCTTTGAGTGATTGAGTCCTAACATTTACATTTGACACAGCAGTGTCTGACTGATTCATCCTAGTGCCTTCCGGCAGTGCATCCAATAACTCCTGTGCTTGATTTTCCATGGTTTCTATCAAGTTCATTAAGGGAGTAAAAGTGTTTGATAAATGCAGGTCATATTTCATAGTGCTCCTTCTTTGTTATGTTGATTGTGCGCAAGCGCAAGAAACGTACTGTGGCAGCTTTTGCAAGAAGCAGGTTGTGGAGGAGTGGCACTGTTGTGGCCAATGCCCCCACAGCCTTTAAAGGTTTGGACCACAGTCCCCAATGGTGTGACATGCTGCTGCTGACACTAGTTCAGCCAGCGTGCCACAACCTTCTAAAGTTTTAGCCACTGCAATCAGGGGCCGCCTCATCGCTGCAATGAGGACGTGACCACTCACTGCAGGGCTGTTGCTGACAGGGAGCCCAGTCCCCTTCAGCTTGCCCCCCCATTTCTTGTGTGCCGAGGGGGATGCCCAGTCCCCTCAGCTTATATCCCCCCTTCTTCTGTGTTTGTCGATGGAGGTGCCCAATCCCCGTTGGGCATATCCCCCCATTTCTTGTGTGCCGAGGGGGGTGCCCAATCCCCCTTAGCTCATGAGCCCCCCAAGTATGTGCCAATGGGGTGCCCAATCCCCATTGGCTCCAGTGCACCCCTACCCCAAAACATGCAGGTGGCACACTGGGAGCCCACCCCAGTGTGCCAAAAGTACCTGAAAAACCCGTCCCTCAACATCTTTTTTTTCTCCTAAAAGAAGGAAATGGTCCCCGCCATCTGCCCCTCTCGGCAACCTGCGCCTCCCCACTGTGGACCCCACCTCCCACCCCCGCACTTCATACTTACCTTGCCTGGCGTGACGATCTTCGGTGGACCGGGAACACGTCTGCACTCTTCAAAGCCAGCCGTGAACTGAGGAAATGCCGGTAAGCTGTATAATGGAATAAATAATTTTTTTTTAACTTTGATGCATATCTCAGTCGTTTTTTTGAATGTTGGCACCAAATTTTCAACATGGGGTTTTCAGAACCCCTCCGCATGAATTCTGTCACTGTCATGGCGTTAATCAGCTCCGAAAGGTTATTTCACAGTCACTGCATGGAATCACCTTTCAGGACTGATTAATGAAATGAGAGTGCCAGTGTTCATGAGGTGGGCTCTCAAAAAGCCTATGTTGCAAATTTGATGGAAACATCCAAAATGACTGTTTCATGATGCGTGCATTGCATAAATTGTCGCCAGCACACTCGTGAATTTCTAGCGAATTTGCAATATTTTCATGCCAGATTTTCAACATTGCCATTTTTCCACACCTCCTTGTGAACAGTACAGCTGTCATTTTCACATCCTGACTAAATGTGTTTTCGCACTTCCCGCGCAGAATAGCGCGGTCCTGTGGGAAATCAGTGTTTGGGACAGATTACAAAAATTACAGTGACACTGTTTGTGTGCAGAGGTTCTTAAATGCCTGTTGAGAATTTGGTGCAGATACTCCATGAAATGACTGTGTTACAAGTGTGTGTTGTGCAGTTTGCACGCACGCGCATAAGTTCACGAATTTATAATGTTTTCACTCCAGATTTTCAACATTGCCATTGTTCTGCACCTCCTTATGAACAATACAGCTGTCATTTTTCAGATCCTGGCCGAAATGTGTTTTCGCACTTCCAGTGCCGAATAGCGCGCTCACCGTGGGAAACCTATGTTCGGGACACATTATGAAAATGAAAGTGACACTGTTCATTAGCAGAGGTCCTAAAATGCCTATGTTGAAAATGTGGTACTGAAAGTCCACAAAATGAGTGTGCTATGAGCGTGTACTGCGCAGTTTCCACGCACGCTCATACCTTTGCAACTTTGCAATATTTTCACTCCAGATTTTCAACATTGCCATTTTGCCACACCTCCTTATGAACAGTATAGCTGTTATTTTTCGCATCCTGGCCGGAATGTGTTTCCGTTCTTCCAACGCATAATAGCGCCGGGTTGTTGTGGAAATCAGTGTTCGGGACACATTAAGAAAATCACACTGACACTGTTCATGAGCAGAGGTCCTAAAATGCCTATGTTGAAAATTTTGTGATGAAACTCCATAAAATTACTGTGTTACAAGCATGCATTCTGCAGTTTCCATGCAACCTTGTAACTTTGCAAATTAGTAATATTTTCACACCACATCTTCAACACTGGCATTTTTCCACACCTTCTTATGAACAGTACAGCTGTCATTTTTCACATCCTGGCTGAAATGTGTTTTCGCGCTTCCGGCACAGAATACAGCAGTCACTGTCGGAAATCAGTGTTTGGGACAGATTAAGATCGAGCAAGTGGGGGGGGGGGAGTGACCGAGCTCAACTGAGCTCTGTCGGGACTGCAGCAGATTTCTTTGTGGGCAGGAAAAGGAGCCAATGCAGGCAGGAGCCCAGTACAAAAGGGCAGCCTGCAGCGCCGGGAGACACAGAATGAGTGAGTGAGGGAGGGGGAGTGAGTGAGTGAGCTCAACGGAGCTCTGTTGGGACTGCTGCGGATTTCTTTGTGGGCAGAAAAAGGCAGCAATGCATGCAGGGGCTCAGTTGAAAAGGGCAGCCTGCAGCGGCGGAAGAAACAGAATGAGCGACTGAGAGGGGTAGTAAGCGAGCTCAACGGAGCTCTATCATGACTGCTGCAGATTTCTTAGTGGGCAGAAAAGGGCGGCAACGCATGCTGGAGCCCAGTACAAAAGGGCAGCCTGCAGTGCTGGCAGAAACAGAACGAGCAAGTGAGGGGGGCGAGTGAGTGAGGTCAACGGAGCTCTGTCAGGACTGCTGCAGATTTCTTTGTGGGCAGAAAAAGGTGCCAACAGAGGCAGGATCCCAGTACAAAAGAGCAGCCTGCAGCACCAAGAGAAACAGAACGAGTGCATAAGATGGGGAGTGAGCAATCTCAACGGAGCTCTCTCAGGACAGCGGCAGATTTATTTATGGGCAGAAAAAGATGCCAATTCAGGCAGGAGCCCAGTACAAAAGGGCAGCCTGCAGTGCCAGGAGAAACACAATGAGCAAGTGAAAGAGGGGGAGTGAGCAAGCTCAACTGAGCTCTATCGTGACTGCTGTGGATTTGTCTGTGGGCAGGAAAAGGTGGCAATGCAGGCAGGAGCCCAGTACAAAAGGCCAGCCTGCAGCGCCAGCAGAAATGGAATGAGCGAGTGAGAGAGGGGGAGTGAGCAAGCTCAACAGAGCTCTATTGTGACTGCTGTGGATTTGTCTGTGGGCAGGAAAAGGCGGCAACGCAGGCAGGAGCCCAGTACAAAAGGCCAGCCTGCAGCGCCGGCAGAAATGGAATGAGCGAGTGAGAGAGGGGGAGTGAGCAAGCTCAACAGAGTTATGTTGGAACTGCTGCAGATTTTTTTCTGGGCAGAAAAAGGCAGCAAAGCACATAGGGGCTCAGTACAAAAGGGCAGCCTGCAGCAGTGGGAGAAAGAGAACGAGCGAGTGACGGGGGGAGTGAGTGAGTGAGCTCAACAGAGCTCTATCGTGACTGTTGCAGATTTCTTTGTGGGCAGAAGAAGGCGCAACGCAGACAGGAGCCCAGTACAAAAAGGCAGCCTGGAGCAGCAACAGAAACGGGACAAGCGAGTGAGAGCGGAGAATGAGCGAGCTCAATGGAGCTCTGTCAGGACTGCTGCAGATTTGTTTGTGGGCAGAAAAAGGTGCCAACAGAGGCAGAAGCCCAGTACAAAAGGGCAGCCTGCAGCACCAGGAGAAACAGAATGAGTGAATGAGACAGGGGGAGTGAGCTACATCAACGAAGCTCTCTCGTAACTGCTATGGATTTCTTTGTGGGCAGAAAAAAGCAGCAATGCAGGCAGGAACCCAGTACAAAAGGTCAGCCTGCAGCGCTGGCAGAAACAGAATGAGCAAGTGAGAGAGGGAGAGTGAGCGAACTCAACGGAGGTCTATCATGACTGCTGCAGTTCTCTTTTTGGGCAGAAAAAGCCGCCAATGCAGGCACGAACCCAGTACAAAAGGGTAGCCTGAAGCAGCGGGAGGCACAGAATGAGCGAGTGAGTGAGGGGGAATGAGTGAGCTCATTGGAGCTCTGTTGGGACTGCTGCGGATTTCTTTGTGGACAGAGAAAGGCAGCAATACATGCAGGGGCCCAGTACAAAAGGGCAGCCTGCAGTGGCAGGAGAAACAGAATGAATGAGTAAGAGAGGAGTTCAACAGAGCTCTATCGTGACTGGTGCAGATTTCTTTGTGGGCAGAAGAAAGTGGCAACACAGGCAGGAGCAAAGTACAGAAGGGCAGCCTGCAGCGCCGGCAGAAACGGAACAAGTGAGTGGGAGAGGGGAAGTGAGCAAGCTCAACGGAGCTCTGTTGGGACTGCTGCAGATTTCTTTGTGGGCAGAAAAAGGCACCAACAGAGGCAGGAGCCAAGTACAAAACAGCAGCCTGCAGTGCCAGGAGAAACAGAAGGAGCGAGTGAGTCAGGCGGAGTGAGTGACCTCAACGGAGCTTTGTCGGGACAGCTGCAGATTTCTTTGTGGGCAAAAAAAGGTGCCAATGCATGCAGGGGTCCAGTACAAAAGAGCAGCCTGCAGCAGCGGGAGAAACAGAATGAACAAGTGAGAGAGGGGGAGTGAGCAAGCTCAATGGAGGTCTATCATGGCTGCTGCAGATTTCTTTGTGGGCAGAAGAAGTCGACAACACAGGCAGGAGCCCAGTGCAAAAGGCCAGCCAGCAACGCCAGCAGAAATGGAACAAGCGAGTGAGAGAGGAGGAGTGAGTGAGCTCAACGGAGCTGTCTCAGGACTGCTGCAGATTTCTTTGTGGGCAGAAAAAGATGCCAATGCAGGCAGGATCCCAGTACAATAGGGCAGCCTGCATCAGCTGGAGACACAGAATGAGTGAGTGAGGGAGGGGGAGGGAGTGAGTGAGCTCAAAGGAGCTCTGTTTGGACTGCTGCGGATTTCTTGTGGGCAGAAAAAGGTAGCAATGCACCCAGGGGCTAAGTACAAAAGGGCAGCCTGCAGTGGTGAGAGAAACAGAATGAGTGAGTGAGAGAAGGGTAGTGAGTGAGCTCAACACAGCTCTATCATGACTGCTGCAAATTTCTTTGTGGGCAGAAAAAGGCGGTAACACAGGCAGGAGCCCCGTACAAAAGGCCAGCCTGCAGTGCTGGCAGAAATGGAATGAGTGAGTGACAGAGGGGGATTGAGCCAGCTCAACGGACCTGCATCAGGACTACTGCAGATTTCTTTGTGGGCAGAAAAAACCACCAACAGAGGCAGGAGCCCAGTACAAAAGGCCATCCTGCAGCGCCAGGAGAAACAGAATGGGCAAGTCAGAGAGGGGCAGTGACCTGCCTCAACAGAGCTCTGTTGGGACAGCTGCAGATTTCTTTGTGAACAGAAAAGGGTGCCAATGCAGGCAGGAGCCCAGTGCTAAACAGCAGCCTGCAGCACTGGGAGAAACACAATGAGCTACTGACAGAGGGCCACTAAGCGAGCCCAATGAACCAACGCAATCAACATTCGGCTTTGACAAATGCTTGTTATATTTGCTACTATTCATTTGTGTTTCCCAGTCATCTTCAGCTTCAGCAGTCCCTCTGTCTCTCTTCTGAGTTTGATCCCTATGACTCACACTTTCTTGAGCACTGGTTTTTGTTACTTGTTTCAACCATTTCTGCTCCAATTAATGACCTACAATTTTAACTCTTAAGTTCTTCCAGGTCCAAGCATTGTCTATAGACTTACTCCACTAATCCAGTGTATTCATTTAACAAGAAATTCCCACTTTCCTTACAGCGTATACCTGTTTCCACCACTTTTAATGTAACTGTATGATTATCCATTTTAAATTCACACTAATATGCAAATTCCCAGACAATATGTATACTTGTTTCAAATGGCAATACTACGCTATGTATATTAAAACCAGAAGTATACACAGTTACCTAGAGGTTGAGCTCCTATTCCTTGCTCCCAAACTAACACGCCAACACACATGCAGAGATGCACGTGTCTCTGTGTGATTGTCTCAGCGCATCACGCTCGCTAAACTAGCTCGTTATCAAGTGTCCCATGACCTGGAAGTGCATCCAAGGGTCGCGGACACTATAAATATTTAAAATAGGTTTTTAAAAGCCCTAAAATAACCCTTTGGGACTCATGTAGTAATTTTAGTTAGCCCCAATGGCAGGATTCAGATAAATACACACTATCTCTGTGGTGTAGTTCCCACTCTAACACTGGGAACTACAAACCCCAGTAACACTTCCTGCTTTTCTACCCTCTCACCCTTGTTGAAATTAGGTACAGAAAATCAAAGCAGCAGACTAGTCATGGTGAAAATGCTAGCAAATACAGCCCTGAGCCACTGTCATGCCACTTTCCGTGGCCACAAAGTACAAGTCCGAGCCTAAAATCACCAGTGCTCACTGAACTAGCTTGTTATCTAGTGTCCTGTGACCTGGAAGTGCATCTAGGGGTTGCGGACACTATGAGTAGTTAAAATAGGTTTTTAAAAGCACTAAAGTAGCCCATTGGGACTTGTGTAGTAATCGTAGTTAGCCCCAATGGCAGGATTCAAATAAAAACACACTGTCCTTGCACTGGGAACTACAAACCCCAGTAACACTTCTTGCTTCTCTACCCTCTCACTCCTGTCAAAATTAGGTAGAGAAAATCAAAGCAGCAGACTACCACAGTGAAAACGCTAGCAATTACAGTCCAGACCCACTGTTACACCACTTTTGGCGGCCACACAGTATAAACCCAAGCCTAAAATCACCAACACTCGCTGAGCTAGTTCGTTATCTAGTGTCCTACAACCCGGAAGTGCATCCGGGGTTGCTGACACTATAAGTACCTAAAATAAGTTTTTAAGAGCCCTAAAATAGCCCTTTGGGACTTGTGTAGTAATCGTAGTTAGCCCCAATGGCAGGATTCAAATATAAACACGTTGTCCTTGCACTGGGAACTACAAACTCCAGTCACACTTCCATCTTCTCTACTGTATCACTCCTGTCAAAATTAGGTAGAGAAAATCAAAGTATCAGACTAGCCACAGCAAAAACACCAGCAATTACAGCCCTGACCCACTGTCACACCACTTTTTGTGGCCACACAGTACAAGTCCAAGCCTAAAATCACCAATGTTCACTGAGGTTAGCTTGTTATCTAGTGTCCCATGACCCAGAAGTGCATCCAGGGGTCACGGACAATATGAGTACTTAAAATACATTTTTAAAAGCCCTAAAATAGCCTTTTGGGACTTGTGTAGTAATTGTAGGGCATGAGGTCATAATGTCATAAGACATTATGCTGCAGCAATATACCGCACTGCCAATACAGCGCAATATATTGCCAGTGGCATATGTCTTCATCTGGATGCCATGGTAATACCCTGAACCCCCCCAACTAAAAAAATTAACTCCAATGGGGGGGGGGGTAGCAGTTAAATTCGCACAAACTGCAAAAAATTAAAAAAATCCCATGTGTCTGGGACCAGGAATCAAAACCTGGTCCCAAACACGCTGCCTGCCTCCCTAGCTGCCTGTGGCTCATCCCATCGAGTCACAGCAGCTGCTCACTGGCCTCCTGTCCCAGCAGTGGTCTTATCCTTTGCCTGGGAAGAGTGAGAGGGTGCACTACTGTGCACACACCCTTTCATGGTTTTGCACCCTCTTGCTGTTCCCTATCATGCTGTTCCTGTTGCATGGTTTTGTTATGTGCAATGAAGCATGCAACATATTGACCCAGTAGGTAATTGTAGTTAGCCCCAATGGCAGGATTCGAAGACAAACACTGTCTCTGTGTTTTAGTTCCCACTCTAACACCAGGAACTACAAACCCCAGTAACACTTCCTGCTTCTCTTCCTTCTCACTCCTGTTAAAATTAGGTAAAAAAAATCAAGGCAGCAGACTAGCCACAGTGAAAACACAAGCAATTACAGCCCTGACCCATTTTCATGCTGCTTTTGGCAGCCACAGTACAAGAATAAAATCCTGTCTGTCTAGGGATGTTCTAAATTGTGTAGGGATGTTTTAAATTGTTCCATGGTAGTACCGTTAATAACAACCTCTGGCAGCTACTGACAACCCTCTGACTAAACCAATTCTGCCTTTCGGTTGTCTTGCTGACCTCTCCACCTAATGTGAAATGGTGTGACCGAGTGTTTCTATTATTTGTTTTTTTAAGGAGACAAATGGCTTCTCATGTGTCCTGGTTCTTAGTTGCACTAAACATTAGACACAGATACCCTCCCATTCTTCTATATTCTAAGGAATATAGACTAAGTTGATGCAGCCTATCTCCATAGTTAATATGTTGCATGTCTTTTTCAGGGACACTGGTTTACCGGGATTAAGAAAGGGCAAATTCCATTTTGCACATTGTGAAAAACGGTATTGTCACCAGTGTCTGCCAAGCCAAAATCTGGTTTTACTGGTGTTTGGTTCTGTGTACTTTATTTTCTAATTTTTAACTCTGCTAACTTGCATTTTAGCAATTTTGACTTACACTATTGTACATTCATCCATCCATGTAAAAATTTAAAGTTAATTTAAAGTAATGAACTATCGGACCACTGTGGCGGAAGCTCTGTTGTCCAGTACGCGGATGATGCAGTCATCTACCAGTCCACTGCCACCCCGGGAGGCCTTAGCCCCTCACTCCAAGATGACCTCCAGTCATTGGAGCACTGGTTCTTCGAGAACAGAATGGTCCTCAACACGTCCAAAACTAAGGCAATGCTAGATCCCTTGGTCAGGACAGATCACAGCACCTACAACTCACAACTGCATCTGGCAACAGCCTAGAAGTTGTGCCCTCCCTGAAATACCTCAGCCTAACCCTGGACCAGGGCTTCACCCTGAAGAACCACGTGGACTCAGTCACCAAAACCTTACACAGGAAACTAGGCATCCTTTACCGGCTTAAAGACCAGCTCATACCTGAAGCCAGAACCTCAATCGCCACCAGCGTCCTCCTCCCGATACTCACATATGCTTCCCTAGTCATGCAGGGGTTGGGAAAGCTGGAGAGGAATAGACTCCAGGTGCTTTACAATAAGGTGGCTCACTTCGCCTCCCAGGCCAACCCCAGGGTTCACCACTGTGACTCCCTATCCTTCCTAAACTGGCCCTCACTAGATGCGCGCCTCCAGTACCCCCTACTCTGCCTAGCGTACAAGCTAACTGGCCTGACACCCTCCCCAGCCTCTCTGGCCTCGTTGCTCTAAAGACCAATTGCTGACACCTCTGCACAACTGACAGAACTCTCCTAGACGTACCCAGGATCAGAACCAAGGTGGGCGGTATGTCATTTGCACTCACCACTCCCACACTCTGGAACCAGCTCCCTCCTGGGGTGCAGAAAGCCTCTACTCTCAAATACTTATGTACTAGGCTTAAGGCCCACCTTGCAGTCACCAGCTCCTGCGATTGTACTGGCACCTGATAGGTACCCTGAGCTAAATTAACAACCAGGTTTTATCCTCCGCCACTGCTTAACTCCAAGTCAAACTGCTAATTTCCACACAATGTTTAACACTGTTGATCAACCTATCTATTCCATTTTGTACTTCTGTGCTCCTGCTCTGCCATCATAACTGTGTTATTGTGACTCCTGTAACCTGAACTAATTCTGTATTTTGTCTTTTGTTTTATGTATTCCTGGGTCGCCCCTGAAAAAGGGACCTTCGGGGCTCAGTGGCCTTACCCGGTCACCAAAATTTAATAAATAAATAGATAAATAAATACATTTAGGTACAAGATGTGATGGCAGCAGCAGGACTACAGCCCCCATCCCTAAAATGTGATATAAGCAGCACTACGGCCCCCATCCCTCTGGTGCGATGGCAGCAGCAACAGCACTACTGCCTCCTCCCTCAGGTGTGACAGAAGCAGCAGCACTGAGGCCTCCATTCTTTAGGTGTGATGGCATCAGTACCATGTTCTCCATTTCTTAGGTGTGATGGCAGTATCAGCATTATGGCCCCATCCCTTAGGTGTGATGACATCAGTACTACGTTCCCCATTTCTTAGGTGTGATGGCAGTATCAGCACTATGGCCCCCATCCCTCTGGTGTGATAGCAGCAGTATTACATTCCCTATCCCTTGGTGTGATGGCAGTATCAGCACTATGGGCCTCATCTCTCAGTTGGAACAGCAGCATTACTACATTCCCCATCCACCAGTAGTGTTGGCAGAAGCACTACGGCTCCCACCCCTCAGGTGTGACGGCAATAGCAACAATGCAATTGCCATCCCTCAGGGGTGATGGCATTAGTGACAGCACTTTGATCCCCTTCCTTCAACACCCACACCACACATGCACAAGTTACAAATTACTTGGTCACTTTGCTTGTTAGAACTCAGATGTGAATTAATCAGAACCACCACCACCACTAAGGTGGACTACCTTTAACTTTTCCTATGTATCATTTAACTGCCTGAATTAGTTTTCTGCCTATGACAGCACTGGCCTGGGTTCATGAGACTTGGGTTTTGGAGGGCTGGCAGGGGGGTGAAGGCTTGAGTGTCCACTGACCACTTACCTTCTCCTGGGAGGGAAGGTGGGTTCACAGTTCAGTGTTTGCTGGCCTCTGGTGGAGGCCAGAGGCATGGCAACACATTGGCCCTCACTGCAGGAGGGAGTGTGACAGACATCAGCCTGTGCCTTGACATCATGTGGCCCATCACACTCCCAAGAAAATGGGAAAACACCCACTGGCCAACCAGAGGATGACTGCGGGTCCCTCCATATACCCGAAGCCCCAGACACACACGTCTACGAACATATGAACATACGAATGTGCCAGCAGAAAGAGACCACCCAGTCTAGCTAAGTCTGCTTGAGTGTGCAGCCAACACCCTAGTCTGCAGCTGCCCCACCACCTCCCTTTGTCATCCCACTGCCACTCCCACCCTCACTCTCCCTGTTCCCTGTTCCATGCCCTTTGAAGCTGTTCACAGATTTACATGATACCACCCATTCTGGTAGGGTGTTCCATTTTGCTGCCACCCTCTCTGTGCAATAGTGTCTCCTCATTTCCTTCCTAAGTCTTCCTCCCTCCATTCTTAGCCCATGTCCCCGGTGACCCTCCCCCTCCTTAACTTAAAGACCCCATCTGCCCCATCCTTGTTGATTCCCCTCAGATACCTCTGAGGGTCAGATACATCTGTTCCTACCCCTGCTGTACCCGGGATACACAGAAGCTTTTTAGGGTGATCTTCCTCCACTGGTAGCCTCTCACAGGGATAGAAGCCTACTCCATGAAGGGTTACTTTGGGTTACCTGGTAGCACAGCAATAAGTGGCAGTGGATGGCAGTTGGGACTCAGCAGTAGTGGTAGGGGGGCCTTGGCAGGCCTGAAGGAGTAGATGGCCAGGGAGTACTAGAAGCCCCCCAAAAAAAACTGCCTGAATTTGATTCTTTGAAATAAAGTGTCTTCACCTAAAAAAATCCACAATTGATTAGTTGAGGACCTTCAAATGTAAAACCATGCATCTCCCAAACTTTTTTACTTAGTCTCTATGAAAAGGGAGTCTCTCAGTTTTCATGTCTGAGATCAGATGTGAATTGAGCACCATTTTGCCCACCAGCATCATACAGCCCCTTGGGTTTTAACTTGTGTGTGTCTGAGTGTGCTTTCTGGCTTGGTTGTGTTTGCAGCAACCCACTCACCACTAATGGCATTATACAGTGGCAAGACAGAGTGTCAACAGCAATTGGACCATATATCAGATCCACTGGCCAAGCACAAGTACACTTAAACACCACTTAACATTTGATTTTTGTTGAAGTAATCTATCAGAAAACTTTTTGCTGCCACAGAGAGTGAAACGGCAGGTGGGAGAAAAAGTGAAAATGATCCTATGCACCTAAATGGGGTGCTAACTGAGAAGTCTTTTTGCAAGTGGTGGTAAGGCAGTTTCTTCCTTGTGAACATACTTTCATTCAGACTAGTTTTCATTCAAACAACTGAGGATTTTGGATGGCCCTGCTGATCATAAACTTGAATCAGCTAGTTGGTACCAGTGATCCTGCACTTAGCAATCTACAACCTAGATGCTCACATGTAAAGGATACAATAAAAACTTGACCAAAGTCTAAAAACAAGCTTATAAAACACATAAAATGCATTTGAACATTTATACTTAGCTATAATTCACTGCAGCCCAAGTAAAACTCAGGTAAAGTACAGGGTACCCTTACTACTGTATGATGTAGTAAACCTATATTGTCTTTTTTATATATTCTTTGTAAACTAACCAGAACTAACTGTTTTCAGGGGTGACTTAGGAGCACTAGGGAAGTTAAGTGACTTGCCTTGAGCCATACAGTATGCAAGTGGAGATTGTGGGAATGAAACCCAAGTCTGCTGGATGTACCCAGTTCAGTCACTGTTTGTTATTTTAACCACTAGGCTATACTGCCAGCCATAATAACAGATAAATATAATGTTTTAATATATGATTTCAATAATAGTGCACAGTACCCACAGTGCAAATTAAGAACATTAAACAGTTTACATTTTACTAAAACTGAATTATTCACCACTCCATCTGTTTATTTTTTCTTACACCAATGTGGGAGAATAGTTAACAGAACACTGTAACTAGCTTTTGATCAGGCTTCATTATTCTACATACAGAAACAGATAAAATATGTTTATTCTGGATTTATTTCATATTGATTTTCCATGGCTCACTAAATAGAATCTATTTAGCACTGTATAAGGCAGATGTTTTTAAGTTTTGGGAGAGAGTCAACACATCTTATTCATTTAGGATTCATTTTAGGAACATCATTTTTTCTTCATATTTAAAATATATTCAAGTTTCAGTGTATTAATTTAGTAGTTTATGCTGACTAATATATGCTGCAAAAACAGTAAAGGATTTATTGTGAAGCACTTAGAGTCTATAGTAGAACTCCTGCAATTTCCCAGAAAGTTTTGCAAAAAATCTCTGCAATTTCAGGTTACTTTTCCCACAGTTTTCCAGTGG
Source organism: Neoceratodus forsteri (assembly GCA_016271365.2). Classification (NCBI taxonomy): domain Eukaryota; kingdom Metazoa; phylum Chordata; order Ceratodontiformes; family Ceratodontidae; genus Neoceratodus; species Neoceratodus forsteri. Next base: position 1,748,242,578 of record CM057449.1, read on the forward strand.
CCTTTCCCTTGTGTGCTGATACTTGTATTTTTTTTTGTATCATCCAAATCAAATCAAATCTTTATTTATCCAGGTGAACATCGTTGAGCAAGTTAATTTACAAGATGGACCTGGTTAAATCCAGATTATATTACAAAACAGGCATCAATATTTACAGTGGGAATAAAAACATAGTGGAAGTGCAAATCAGGAAACAGACATACGTAACATAACAGTTGATTCTAGAGCATCAATAAGACCAGTCAGCAGTGGGAACAGGCAGGTCCACAGAGATACTGAGATGAATATTGATACAGTAATTTTCATAGGAAAAAAGGACAGGTGAGACCCAGGTATCGCTATCAAGACAGACCAACATAAATAAGTGATCCATCTTTTTCTTGACCGGTTCACAAATGAGTAAAGCAGGTGTAGTATGCTTGGAGGAAGCAGGATGCAGGCAGCCTACTAGGCACTAACACTGCATCCCCAGGGAGCGCTTACATTGGAGCAGTGGGCGGCTGTACCGCGGTGTACTGCAGGAAGGTATGAGTGAGGTACTGGGCATGGGTGGAACAGCACCTACCGCATATTTAATCTATGGCTAGGTGCTAGCACTAGCTTTCCAGGTTCAACAGACCGTCAGGCCTCGGGAAGGTCACAGTACAGGGATGGAAGAGATATGCTGGGGCGCCTGTGACCAGTCATGGTCAACGATTCAAAATGGAGCTTAATCACTCATACTCCCAATAATAACACTTTAGCCATGTGGAAGGATTACATCGGTCAGGGAATGAAGCGGTTACAGCTGCTTTAGCAGAGTACGGCAGATCATTCGATTTTTCGACGGCATTGGAAGGATCACCAAAGAGAACTGCAGGAGCCAATTGGGAGCATGGGCCAGAAGGCATTCATGATCCAATTGGTTGGTGGCCTTAGCGGTACTTTGTTAGAGAAGAGTCTGGGCAAGCAGTCTCGGATGGCGGCTTGCGAAGGTGCCACCACCCAAGGGGTAGAGATTTTACGTTTTGGGTTCAGATCTACATCCAGTGTAATATAAATAATAAAATATCTTTAGGTGCATACTAAATGAAAACTGTGGTTTCTGGAAGGAAAGCAGCCCTCATCTGATAGAGAGGTTGGTGGGAAGCAGAGGTGGATAAACTGAAGCATGGTTGGTTACAACAAAGCAGTGCAGGTGGTTTCCTTACTGATTCTATATGCAACAAAGCAGAAAGAATGCAAAGCAGAGCAGCATTCATTTTAAGATGCTGAAATCTGGGTCAGCCTGCTAGCGATGCAGTAGCGCTACTGCTTGCAATGCCAGTGACCTGGGGTCAGAAGCGAACTCGGGTGGCTGGAGGTCTGGCCAGGGGAGTAGGATTAAGAACTGCCTGGGGGGTTACAATATATGGTCTGTGGAGCACAAAATGGGGAGCAGTACTTTAAGTATGGTCTAACCAATGACGAGTGGAGTGGTATTATTACTTCTTATTCCCTACTCTTTATATGTTTGAAAATCCACCCTAAGATTTTAAGACATTTCTTAACCATTACCTTGGTGTGTACATCAAAGGATAGATAGTTACTAATAGCTACCCCTAAATCCCGTTCGATGTCTGTTTTCTACAGAGTGGAGTTATTTAAGCTATATGTTAAATGTAAGTTTTTATGACCTAGATGCATAACCTTGCACTTGTCCTCATTAAATTTGAATTTGTTTTTCTTAGCCCATTGTTACAATTTAGATATCTCATTTTGTAAAGTTTTAGCTGCACAGTCATTATTAATTATTGCTTCCAGTTTGCTATCATCCACGTATTTACAGTCAGGCAGGACCTTAGTCTGTTTCGTGTAACACACAGTGATCATCTGGGTGCCATGGTAGCACAAGCACTAGGGAAGGACGCATGGACAGTAAAATGACTTGCATAGGCGGCAGCACTGGAAGGTCAGGGGGGTCAAACTGGTGATGATTATGCCAAACCTATAGCAGGCATGAATGAAATGGAGCCACCTAAAGGTGTCCAGGATATCAACATGGTCCCAGCCCCAAGCAGCAGAGGGGTAAATCATTACATGGCACTAGGCACAGTGCGCACCTTCTTTAACCACTTCCAAATGAGTAAGCTCCTCTCTTGTGGAATACCAGCTCACCAGCACCCTACATGCAGTACTTCAGCACATCTGATGCCATTACAGTACACTTCCATTTATCCGAATTTCAGTAATCTAAAAATCCTAGTGACCCAGAATGAAATTGCGTCCGCCGTTGTGCTCAGTGAAAATGAATCACCTGTCAAGCTGCTCCTGATTATCCCATTAGCAGTTGTTACCGCTAATCTTCTCCCCATTGTATTCAACGTGGGCATTGTGAAAACTGATCACAGCACAGCACATCACCTCACTAACTGCTCTGCAACACCCTGCCCTGATTTAAAATGTCTAAGATGAAGAGAACTGTGCTTGACCTGAATCAAAAAAATTAATTAGAGAATGCATAGGAACCCGCTGAGGAGGAAAAGCTTTGTATCCCTACTGATAATGAAGCTGTGGGTTGCACTGACTTGCTGATCTGACAATGTTCAAAAAACAAGCGGAATCATCACTTCTCCCCTGAATCAACAAGACTGTTTCTGTGCAGTACAAAAGTGAGTTGGCTCTTTATTAAGTTGATCAGCAACTCACACGGGTAGTCTGTGACTGTGGGGACTCAAAGGGAAAGGGAACTATCACTCATGAGCTGCTAAATGTTTTAGCTGGGCTTATGATCGACAATGATACAGATCTCTGTCTGGAGCCAACCCAGACAAAAGCCGGTACTTCTCTAAAGTTTTCCATTGTGGCATTTTTACAGGGCTTACAGAGGCTGAGGTTTAAAACAGGAGCACAGAAACAATCTTGTTTTTTTATGTCCTGTTTCAGCATCTGTCAATTTCTGCTTGAACTTCCGCTTATCCGAGCACCCGGTTATCTGAAGGATTTTGATATCCCCTGGGCCATTCAGATAAATAGAAGTCTACTGTATACCTTTGCCCTGCTTAAACACAATACACATTTGTTCTGTCTTGGAACTGTATTTTATTTTTGTAATAGCGCAGTGCATTCCATTACATAACACCTCCACTGCCCCCACACACTAGTAGAAATAGTTGCCAACAACCCTGGCTAAGCTTAACCATTCTGCAATGTAGCCCCACTGTCTGGCAATGGGCTCCCACAAGAGCGAACAGAACAGTGTGAAAGAGTCTTGCTGATGATGTGCCACCCTGGAATCCAAGTGTTCTGTGTGCTCTAGTGGGAGACCATTGCCAACAGTGGGGATACATTACAGAATAGTCAAGCAGTGATGTCTATAGATAAGGGCACCCTTTTGTTTAGTGCCAAGTTATACAGCATGCAGCATACAACAAAGACTCTGCACACCTTTCCAGGGGCCAGAAGGAGTGTACCACCAGTCTTATCCAGACACCAAAAGTGTATTCTCATCATCCAAAATGTTCACTGATACACCTGGTCAGTCAGTAGGCATCATTATACCATTACTGTGCCTCATTCCATGGCTGCAGACATGGAGTAAGGAGGCATGTCCACAGTAAATATCCATTGTTATGATATACTAGTGTGCCAGACAGAGTTAGGGAATGCATTGCATTTAATGTGGTAAGAGCTGACTGAGCTGTGTCATCATTCGTCATTTCCCAGTAAACATTTCCTAAAGATTAAGTTAGTGACTGTGCTGCGCAACAGTGCAAAGAAAGAGGCAGAAATAATCCTCTCCCACAAGCCAATCCATCTTGCCATGACAAGATTCTTAAAGGAAACTTGAGATATACAAGTAAAACAAACAAGAACAAATGCCCAAACTATTCAGAGCACATGGCATTGGCTATTACCTGGTCCCAAGGTGGTGTTTCATGTTTCATTTATTGGATACAGAAGAAAATCAGATGTGATGTAATGGAATGGATTCATTCTGTTTGTTTTTCAGACAGTAGTTAAATCTAAGTGATGACCATAAGGTATGATTATCCTTCTCCTGGTTGAAACTTTTTTCCCCCTCCTTTCATGATAAATTCATGTTATGCTATGGGGGGGGGTGGCTCTCAGCTCTCCCTGATTTTGTTTGGTTTGGATGGAGTTGAACAAAGAAAATGCTACATGTGTGTGGGGAGGGGGGTTGTTCTCCACGCTCCCTAATTTTTTTGAGGTAGGGTGGGTGTGGCTCCTAATTTTCTTTGATTTTGTGTGTAGGAGAGAAACGTGTTGAACAGAACTTATGGCATATGGGTGGATCCGGTGGCTCTCAGTTTTCCCTAATTTTGTTTTTCTTTTTGTAAGTGTGTGGTGGGGGGGGTGCTATCAATGTTCCTGATTGGGAGTGTGTGTGTGTAGTACACAGAAAAGATTATACACTAAACAACGTATAAGCAAGAACAGATGACTTGTGTCATTATTTTTTATGCATAATTATAGTAGATAACTGCTATTATGTGACGAATCGAATGGTGCATTTCTGGCTTTTAGCAGGTAGTGAATGAGTAAGTAATGGACTATAACTAGCTAGCTGATTCTTTGTATGGTAAAAGCCACCAAAATGCACCATTTCAGTTCAATTTTTATTAAATTTCTTTGAAAATACAAAAGGTCACTGTCCACAGACTGAACAAAGACAGAGAAAAATGTATCATTGCGCTATCATTATGAAGGCATTTAACATGTTAGGGAACAGCTTCCTGGCCTGCTAAAAGTCACCAAAATGCATCATTTGACTTCAATTTTTCAACATTTTCCAAGGGGAACATGCCCCCAACCCCCCTAGAGAGGTTTGGATTTTGTGCCCCTCCAAAATTTCTGGTTGCATGACACCCTTGAGTAAAAGGGACATTATCTGTGAATTATGACAGTATTATTTCAAAACCAAGTGACTTAGAGACATGGTGATACAGTCAGTCTGTGTAATGGCAAGCTGCTTGAGGTTGAGACTGCTTTATTCTGTGTAATGATATTTGGCCCTACATAAGCTGATTTGGCTGTCAAAACTCATATTTTTGTGTCTGCAAATTTGTATTTCAAAATGTCATGTGATAAGTGAAATAAGACACTTCAGGGTGTGGGTAGTAGTGTGATCATCGCCCTTCCATAGGCATTAAGGCACTTAACCTGCGGCCTCATTCCTCCTTATGCCTTGGATGTGCAATGATCACACTACCACCCACACACTGTTGTGTCTTTTTGCTTAAATATCCTCTTCCATGTCTTTATTTGCCCACCTTCCCCCAAAAGTGGAGCACTGGACCAGGTGTGAAGCCAGGAATTTTAAACTTTTACTTCAGAGTAGACAGAACTGTGACCTCTCTCCTCTGTAACGCAAACCAAAAGATGTGCTGATCCTCCACACAAACATTGCTTCACCCCATTTCAGTGAACAACATGTAGTAACTCAATGATCCTAATAGATTCACAACATTTTTGTTTTATTGAACACACAGATTACCAGTCAGACAGAAGTAGCCGGCTTTTATTTTTAATGTTAAGGATACATTAAAAGCTTCTATACCACATCAAGATAGCCAGCATTAAAGAAGTCTTCAGACCAGCACTTATGCATATATACTCAATCGAGTCACTCATACAATCATGGCCTTTAAGTTTAGCACCCACATATCTTACAGAGAAAATTCACAAACTCACACTAAGAAAGCATCTAAGGACGGAGAAAAATAGTTTTTCAGTTACATCAGGCTCTGTTTGTGTTTGCTGCTCTGCTGTACTGTACTGAGCTGTGTGCACTGTCAGGATACTACATGGTCCAGTGTTCCAGGACATCTGACACAATGCCCCCCCCCCGCCCCATGGCACATGACATACTCTATCTACAGTGGGCCATGCAGAAGGTACTGACAAACAGCCGATGTTTTGGGGGCATGTATTGCATGCACATCTACTCATCTGAGTGGATATACGGGGACAATGGCACACTGTTGTGTGGTATAAGGGCACATGGAAGATAGCCTGCAGCGACACTTGGCACACTGCAAGCACACACTCCATAGCACTGCACATGCTCCTCTGTGCTGGGGTACACTCGGAGGTAATGATGGTGGCAACTGGTGGAACCTGACTGCCAGTGAGCAGCCCATAGTGCTACAGGACTGGACAACACCACAGATCCCAGATTAATGACACCTAGGCAACTGCAGCAAATCACACTCAGGCTGTTGTCCACCAAGGGCTACTGCTCGTGCTGGAAAGCCATTAATTTGGCCTGTAGTGTGTGTTACCTTTGCTGCCTGCCATTACCACTCACACAGCATGCATATGGCATCTTGTCACCATTTTGGCTGCCATGTCACTAGGGTGCTGTGTGGGGACTATGTGCCAGCTCATATATCTGCCTGGTTTCCATTATGCTTCGTTACATGTCCTGACAGGTCCCACACCATTACTGTATTACCTTGTGCTGCGGTGACCACACCATTATGCTTGCCGTGGCTGTCCATGTCAGTACACACTGCCATTAGACCTGCTCTGGTTGGTCTAAGATCCAGCAGGTCCTGTGGCTTATTGAGGGCTTTGAAAATCCAGCAGATAGGGATGTTGCAGCCATCATGAGGTGCAAGTCCTGTGTCCACCATAGTGCAGTGTGCAGCTCAGCACATGCCTGGAGAACGCCAGTCTGGCACAGGTAACCCTGCTGGGAACACAGTCTGCATTTGAAAATTGGGACTGACACAAAGTTTGGTGCAATACACCCCTTGCTTCATTTATTTTTGATGCAAGTACCTTGTGTCAGTCCTGGTCCTTTGAAAATTGAGCACCTCCTCACTAGGGAAATCTCTGCTGTTTAACCTGCTACAGATAAAATAAAAGCCCTGGTTCCAACTGAGACCTTCCATTGAGTGTCTTTGGGAGTAAACATTCTGCCAATAGAACTGAGCAGAGATTTGAATTCTTGTATTCTATCCATAGTAAACATTCTATCGTTTGAATGTAGGAAAGACAGAGTAAGCAATAATACCTGCCAGGGTAGGCAGTATTGGGGAATACCGGACCACCCAGGGGTTTAATGGGGCCTGACGCTGCAGGCAGAGGGCATTATAGCCCCTGGAAGGTCTGGTATTCCCCAATACTACCAAACCTGGAGGGTATTATTGTGCTTAGAAAATGGCCCCACTGTATTACTTGTGCTTATAAAAAATTTATATTTATATATTAAAACTATTAAGTTTTTAATTATTTTGTAATAAAGTAGTTCCTCCACCTGCATTACACTTGTGTTTCTTTTTTGAGGTAAGGACTTTGGTCCTGTTAGAGCCCCCATAGTTGTATGAAGCTGGTCATCATGGTCCCCACACACACACACACACAGCTTAGAAAATGGGTTGACATGGTTTAAGTAGTTTTTACTTCTTTATCCATTTATTCAACAGTTTTTTTTTAACTGCCACTTCTTTTCCCCGACTGAGCAACATGCACTGTTTTGGGCAGTGGCATTTAGGTACTGTGATTTTCTTTTCTTTTCTGTGGAACTTATGAAAAGGCACTTGCTTGCTTGGCTTTAAACTCACATACCAAGTTGAGCAGGCGAGCAAGACACAGAGAGTGACAGAGAGAGCGAGAAACCACTAGATCTGCAGTCTGGAAAATCAAGAAACTACAGGTGTTCTAAGCAGATCTAGCGATCTCTGTGCTCAGCTTAGCTTGAGATTGTACAGGTGATCTTGATTTTTCAACAAATATGTGAATTTTGTCAGTGGGAACAGGGAAGATCAGCCGCTACTCTGTGGGGCTCGCATAACGAGAGAAACAAATGACGACTGAAAATTCAGGGTGCCCATTTATATTCTCAGTAATGAAGCACCCCAAATTGGCACTTGTTTTCCACCAGGCATCCATCAAAAAATAAATGCCCAGGTTGGAAGTGCTTTCAGCCAAACATGTTTCAGAATGCATTCTTGCTATTTTCTAAAAAGAAATACTGTGGGAGAAAAGGGAGGGACTAATCTAAAGAAGAAGAAAGAAAAGTGAGAAAACAGGTAACTTCGTTGAGTTGGGGAAAACACAAAAATAAATATTTTGCTGTGCATAATATTTGAACCTGAAATGACAGGTCAGTGCTGGGATGTGCTAGGACTATTTTTGCTGGGGTGGATGAACATTTCTTAAAAAGTTATAAAAATGTTTGTGCAGCCCCCCCCAAAAAAAATCTTGGACTCATTGTATAATAGCTCTGTTCCCCTCCCCCACTACGTTATATAGTTAACTACCTCTGGCACCCTTAACTGGGCACAGATACTCAGACCACATTTAGAAATTTAGAATATATACCAGGCTCATTACTCTAGAGATCAAAGGGGTGGGTATGGGGTGTACAAAAGCAATTATGACCTATTAGGTATTTACAAAAACCAGGCCCTGGGGAGAGAACTTTTTGCTAGGGCTATGCTAGATCTATACTTCTGGAGGTATACATACAGTAGTAAATCCACACACAGGAAACAATAACGTAACTGTCCAAACCATAGTTACTGTAGGCTTCTAGAGTGTGACTTTATTCCAAAAGATGTTCTATAAAGCAAGGGTCGGCCCCCAAGGTTTACACATCATGACACTAGGAACTTGCAGAACAACAAAATGACTTTATCTGACAGAAAACTCTTTGTATTCCCATACTTCATAGGACATTGAACATCTTGCACTTGCATTCCCATAAAGCACAGAACATTTAAACATTCTTCCAGTGGCACTGGCCACAACTGAACACACATTTACTGGCATAACTCGTTCACCTTGTATTTCCATATTTCATAGGACATTTAACATTTCTTCCAGTGGCACTAGCCACAACTGAACATTTCTTTTAGTGGCACTGGCCACAACTGAACATACATTTGGCTAACAACTAGTACAACCCACTTCGGGAGATAAAATCCTCTTCAGACATTGGTCCTATGTCTAAAGAAACCAGGTGCTCCTACTGAACCTGTAGTCCTGAACTGGTTACTCCAGATGGGGGTCTGCCCACTCTTTGCTCCCAAATCCATACCTAGCCATTCTTCAGAGTTACACCTTAAACATCTTGAACACACTTGGATAAATGCATAATTGAATGAACTTTTGTATCCAGCAATTAAAACACTACACTGGTAGTGGAAGAACTAAAGTCCCAAACAATGTGATATAGTCAACCCTCTGGACATCACACACCTCAGACAACTTTAAATGAGAACAGTCTCAAACTTCTGAATTCACAGAAGAATTGTGCATTATCCTCTTAGTCAGAGAACACAACAGCACAGGTACTTGCTTTCTATAGCACAAGGTCAGATCCTACTTACTGTTAGAAATTTCAGGCAGCTTCAAACATCCTGGATCACAAAGGGGATTGCCCCTAGGATCCATCTACAGTACTATCAGTCCCTTTCACCCCTCCGGGGATGAAAATTGGGAGATCCTGCTGTAGACAACAGGTTCCACCACTTCTCCTGGCACACTGAAGAATATCTGGAGTAGGGTGACAAAGCAAGGCTCTCAAACTCAGAGCCGTCAGCTGGGTAGTTCTCACTCCTAACACTTCAGGCTAGAGACTCAGACTGACCACCTTCTCAAGATTCTAAACTTCCTCCTCACAGCAGCTGTGGCTTATGCTGCTGCGAGAGTTCCAAAATGAGCTCATCTCTCTCATCTCAGTTGAGGCTAAGTAAACTAAAGAGTGAGTAGGTGAAAACCTGATTTAACCAGTTAATCACCAGCTTTGCCTCTCCCTGCCTAGCACTGTAAATCAGGTCCTCCCCTACCATGTGCCAGGCACAGACAGGCAACACTAAAGGAACAGAGGCCAGCTGATAAAACTTCAGCCCCTATCCTATGATCTGTCTATGGATTCTCAGTGGCTCCAAGAAAATGCTTGAAGCATGCCCTAATAAATAGCACTGTTGACCCTTATCTGGCTCAGGACCACCAGCCTGCCTATCCCCCTAGTCCTCTAGAGAAAAGCTATCTGACTTGGACTACCTACTGAGGAACCTTCCCCCCAGCTTCCCAGGGTACCTCTGAACAACAAAAGGAAACATACTCTGCATTGCATTACATTTCCCAAAATTCACACCTGTGAAGTAAACATGTTAACAACCTGTTAACCATAAACAAATCTAAAAATATTAAGAAATGAGGAACTTGGATGAGTTCCAACATCCTCTTCTGTTCTTCTTTTCTTCTTCAGGAACACCTGCAAGAGAAGAAAAACACAAAACACATTTTGCAGGCAGTCCACACTCCTAAACCTCCACCGAACATTAAAGAACCCCAACATTATTTTTTTCTATTAAAGTACAAAAGTAAAAAACAGAAAGAAGACATTTATACAACACATTTGGGGATATAGTTCCCAACAATGTCCCAACTAGTCGCAAGATTACTGTTGCCCGTAGGTATTGTCCAATAAAGAGTCTTTCCTAGGCCGAAGCCTGCTGAATAACAGTTCTTAGACAGGACAGGGCCAGTATAACACTGCAATCCATGGGGAGAATCTTTGATGAAAATTAAAATTCCATGGATAGCCTTCAAATATAGGATGTGTTGTGCAAAGTCAGTTAATGTAAATAAAGTTTTCTTACCAGCTCCGTGAAGAATGAAAATAAAGGATCATCTTACTTCTACGAGCTGAGGACCTTCTCCCTTCAGACCAAATGGCATCTTTGGATACTGCTAGGGTGATGATCTCTGGAAAACCAAATGATGGAACAGGAAAACTGCTGGAATGATGTCCTCTGGAAGGCCAGACGATGGAACAAGAAAACTGCTGGGTGGATGAATCTGGATACAACTGAAGAAATACTGGAATACCAGAAGAGCTGCATCTTCCTCCATAGATACTGCTGCTTTGGATGACAGACACTGGCCTGCCACTGCTTGCTTCCTTTAGGCATGCTGGGCATATTCACAGGGAGTGGCACCATTAAGGGTTGTACCACTCAGGGTGTGTGGCAAGGACTATGACCCCGTCTGGGTGTTCCAAGCTGATGTTGTGAAATGTTTCATTCCCAGCCCCATCCACAATTCACACAGTGCCCATAAACAGAGTCCTGCCCACTCTCCAGAATCTAAAGTGATCACTTGTAATTTTGTCTTTTACATATTCTGCCGCACCATAGTACAAATTCTTACTTGCCTCTTCCATTAACCAGAATTGACTGTTCTGTTCGATTTCCTCCCAGACTCAGTGAGGAAAGGTAGGAAATGACTTCCAGTATGTGGCGTCAGCCCTCCTACATATCAGTCTCTCCTTTTTACTAGTCTTTACTAGTCTGCAGCCCATGTCCTGGCTTGGGGGAGGCCAGTCCTGGTTGAGCCAGTGTTGCATACTTAGAGAACGAAAGAACTTGTCCCCCACTATGTCTGTGGACAAGTTGCTAGAGCCTTCTCCAACTGTCTCTGGCTCCTCTGAGGCAAGAGCTTGAGGTGACTCATGGGAGCCCTCTACATGAAAATACTCTTCTTCATCCTCCTCTTCCTCACTCATTATCTGTGCCCAAGAATGAGCAAATATCCTCACTCCTAAGGTATTCCATTCTTCACTGGGCATGGAAGTGAACACCTCACAATTCAATGTCTCTTGCAATTTTCCCTCCCGTACTAGGCTAGGACTTGGATCCTGATTCCATGGGTCCACTGACTCCTCTGCTGCATTGTCCATCTGGGATACAGGTGTGGAAACCTCTCTCTGTTCCTGTCCTAGCATTGGATCAACATCAGTTTTACTTGCTCCTCCTGTAACACACTCTGTACAACTTTTCCCAACAGGTTCAACCTGGTGCTGCTTGCTGCTGCTGGCAGGGTCCCCTGCCAGGGCCCATGTGGGAGCCAATCAAATTATTGTTGCCCTCTCTGGTGCTACACTCCTGCTTATTCCAAACTTCACAAGGCAGATCGAGCAATGGGGTATCACAAACACATCCCTTCCAGCCTTTAGACACACAATGCATAGTCTCACTGGATAGCTAGGGACTGCTACATCCAGGGGGTAACCTGTCACCATAGTAGGTTCTCTCAGCCTCTCTTAGTGCTGCCACCTCCTTGGTGATCATAGCTCAGGCATGATCCAGGTAGCGGGGAGTTCCCAAAGCCATGTCCAAAAGCAAACACACAAACTTTTCATTACTGAATTGCTCACTTGTCACATATTGTCTCACAAAATGGCTCCCTGCTGCTGTGTTTAACGCCCTGTAATGGCGGCGGTAACTTTTCTCATGCATCAAAGTCTGTTCACTTGCTCAAAACTGTGTTTCTGACCTTTCTGGCTACTGAATTGACTTTAAACTGCAATCAGTTGCTCTGCTGGTACATTTCATCACATTTATACAACTTTTTAAACTGGTAACTTGATTTTGCAATCAGCATTATTTCAATAAAACTATTTACACATGTTCAAAGTCACTTTTAAGCCACACAGTCTTTATTTGCACAGGATTGCCTGTTTGCTGCATCCTCCGTATACAACTCACAGTCCTGCTGCTTAGAAAAATTTACTGTTGCTAAAACCATTCATCATTGCTCACAGTCTACACTCAGAATTTCTGTTTGTTGCCCTGCTTCTACAACCTGTAGTCCTTCTTTGCACAAAAATCGCATTGCCTGTGCCCAGGTTCAGCTGGCTTGATAATCACACACAGTTTGCTTGCACAGTTAACTTGTTTACTCACTGAATTCAGTAGCTGGTTCCCTCTGAAGGAAAATTTCGGCCTGCTGCCAATCCTAGGAAGGCCTCTGGGGTGAAACGGGCTGCTGGTCCCACCGATCATAGCCACAAATGTCTCAATCACTCTCCAGTCAGTCAGACAATGGGTTGAGCCCAAAATGATACAGTACTAGTCTGTTTACTAAAGTTTAGTATGCTCACAAGCCCCTTGATAGTTGATCAGGTCTAACTAGTTCACATGCTAGTCTCTCTCTCTCTCTCTCTCTCTCTCTCTCATCCTTGAATACTCTGCAGCACACAGATGCTGGCCAGGGGAAAGGACTGGATGCAGTCGCATCAATCACTCGACGCCATGCAAATGACCGTCTCTCTCTCTTCTCGCTTGCTCTTCCTTCACAGTGATCATCAAGCAGGAGCAAATTTAAACTGCAAACTGTAACTTTTTTTCTTGGCTGCAATTTCAGTGGTGGGAGTGCCGTTTTGACCTTTTTCTACCACAGTTTCTGGAAAATTTCTTTAGTGACTCCCCCAATTTGCACATGAAGTACATGAAACTTCCAGGGCACATATCTGAGTATGTTCCTTAAAATCCAAAATATGTTTGGCACTTGAAAATCGTATTTTAAAAGATCTGTAAGCACTTTTGATGCAGAGACCAGGACACACACTTCATTGCTTTTCTGTCCATTGCAAGTTGAAAACACATAAGCAGCACTTTGTTCTTTTACTGTACTAGAAGACACAGACGCAGCACATCTGGGTGGCATTCTTTGGGCAAAAATCCTCTTGCCCAAAGCTTTCTTTCTGTTTGTGCTACACTGCTACCAGACAGAAAGATGCTAGACATACCCTCAGCAAACATCTCTGGTTCTCACCCCAAATTAAACATCACCAGATGAGCCCCCATTTATTGTAACCACCAACCCCTGCTACTTTACACAGTTAGCTACCCCGGTACCTTTAACTGGGCACAGATACTCTGACCACATTTAGAAATGGTACCATCCCTAGCTTTGGGAATGTATACCAGGCTCATTACTCTAGAGAACAAAGGGGTGGGGTGTACAAAAGCAATTATGACCTATTAGGCATTTACAAAAACCAGGTCCTGGGGAGAGAACTTTTTGCTTGGGCTATGCTAGATCTATACTTCTGGAGGGGTACCCAGCAACTCCACACATAGGAAGAAATAACATAACTGTCCAAACCATAGTTGGGCTTTTAGAGTATGACTTTCTTCCAAAAGATGTCCTCTAAAGCAAGGGTGGACCTCCCAAGGTTTCACATCATGGTACTAGGCACTTGTAGAACAACAAAATGGCTGTATCTGACAGAAAACTCTTCGTATTTCCATATCTCATAGGACACTGAACATCTTGCACTTGCATTCCCGTAAAGCAGAGGGCATTTAAACATTCTTCCAGTGGCACTGGCCACAACTGAACACACAATTACTGACAGAACTCTTTCACCTTGTAATCCCATATTTCACAGGACATTTAACGTTTCTTCTGGTGGCACTGGCAACAACTGAACATTTCTTCTAGTGGCACTGGAAACAAAATGACTGCATCTGACAGAAAACTCTTCATATTCCCATATTTCATAGGACGCTGAACATCTTGCACTTGCATTCCCATAAAGCAGAGGGCATTTTAGCATTCTTCCAGTGGCACTGGCCACAACCGAACATACAATTACTGACAGAACTCTTTCACATTGTATTCCCATATTTCATAGGACATTTAACACTTCTTCAGGTGGCACTGGCCACAACTGAACATTTCTTTTAGTGGCACTGGAAACAACTGAACACACATTATGTTACTAACTAGCACAGCCCACCTCAGGGGGTAAAGTCCTCTTCAGACTGAAGCAACTCAACTGTAGAGTATAGTTGGTCTAGGAGTTTGGCAGGTGGTTAGGAGGGGCAAATCAGGTACCCGATCACTCAAAGCTCACCAATGTATCACCTCCACAAACCATGTAAAAACTACAAACATGTATCTGCCTCTATCTCTGAAATCAAACAAAGGGGCAGAGGACACTGCAGAGTAGGACACTGCAGCACAGGAGATAGCACTACAAAACTTGCCCCTGATAGGGACCAAAACAAAAAAGTCAAAAAGGAAATCCAAAACTATTCTGACTCCATGATTCTGGGAGTTGTTGCCTACCCCCAGCCAGGGTTAGTGGTCAGATGTCTCCCAGGTACATCAGAGTGGAGAGACACTGGCCGCATTACTAAAATCATGCAGGAATCAGGAGAAAATGGTAATATCTTGGTACACATAGGAACTAACGATCTAGCCAGCCGGTCAGTTGTGGAGACCAAGCAATACCCAACCAGGCTGGGAGACAAACTGTCATCCATTTTGTCTGGCATCTCCTTCTCTGAGGTCCTGCCAGTCTGGGAGAGGGGGGCAGATGGGAAGAAGGTCAGAGAAAGGGTGACATGGAAGCTAAACATGTGGCACAAGGGCTAGTGCCAGGAAAAAGGACAAAAATTTGTAGGTAACTTGCAACAGTTTTGAGAGCAAAGTTCTTTAAATTTGCTGGACTACATCTGACAAAGGAGGGAGTCAATGCATTGGGGCAGATGTTTGATGTCTTTGCAGAATATTTAAACTAACAAATGGGGAAACGGGTGCAGCACCCGATACATCGAGCGGGAAGAGGACCCCTCATCCCTCAGCTAGTGATCAAACAGCAGTTCAGCATGTTTGTACTTCATCTGCATCACCGGATGAGGAAAAAGGTCTGGATCCCCATACAACGCACAGGGGAAAAGCCGGACCTCACCCCACAACTAACGCACCAAAATCTGGCCAATGGAAAATCATGTACACAAATGCCCGCAGTCTGGGAAACAAGATCCCAGACTTGGAGGTCACAAGAACAGAGGCTAAACTAGACATAGTAGCCATTAGCAAGACATGGTTCACCAGTAACCACACTTGAGAACTACCATACCCAGCTATGAACTGTTCAGATGAGACCGAAATGAAAAAAAGGGGGGGGGGGGTTAGTGGCCCTTTATGTCAATGGAAATATGAAAGCTAAAGAAATTCAGAATACACATAAGGAGCCAGCAGAACTGTGGGTCACACTGGAAACAGGAAATGGAACAGCCGTACGAACTGGTGTTGTCTACAGGCCTCCAGACCAGGGGAAGGACATAGACACATTACTGTTAGAAGATATACAAAACATGACAGCTAAAAGGAAGGTACTGCTAATGGGAGACTTCAACATACCAGATACAGATTGGTCAATACCAGCCAGAACATCTGCCAGAACTAGGCACATAGTGGATTCTCTGCAGGGGGAGGGCCTCAAACAATTGGTACAACAACCCACATCTATCTAGTACTGATTAACGGAGAAAGGATCACAGATCTTCAGGTACAAGGTCACCTGAGGGCCAGTGACCATCACATGGCATGGTTCAATTTGGCCACTAGAACTAAATCATCCCATTCCAAGGCAAAAATAGGGGACTTCAGAGGAGCTGACTTTCATAAGATGGCCAACAGAGTTAAGCTATCTCTGGCAAGAAGAAATACAGGTGAGGGGGTACAGGCAAAGTGGGCAAGCATTAAGGGTGCAATACTTGAAGCAAAATCCCATTGTGTTAGGGAGAAAAGGAAGAGCAAAAGAAGGAGGAAACCACTTTGGTTCTCAAAAACAGTAGCATAAAAGGTCAGAGCCAAAAGGTTGGCCTTCAGGAAATATAAGGGAGTGCTGTGGGATGAAGATAGAGAGGCATACCAAACTTCCCTAAGGGAAGCAGGGAAAGCAGTAAGACAGGCAAAGACTAAACTGAGAAAACACTAGCATGAACAGTAAAAGAAGAGGACAAGACTTTCTATAGATACATTAGTGAAAGGAAAAAGTCCAGAGGGGGTATTGCTAAGATTAAAGTGTGTGGAGGAGGACCAAGAAAAAGCATCTATCCTAAATAGAAACGTCTTCTCAGTATTTACTGAGGAGAAGGTAGGGCAGGGCCTACAGCTCAGCACCATGGGCACAGGGGAAGGGAGGTGTGTACAAGTCCCTTCACAAAAGAAGGGGTCCTACAAGAGCTCGATAAGCCCAGGGTGGACAAGGCAATGGGACCTGATGGCATATGTCCCAGGGTACTAAAGGAGCTAAAGGTGGAACTAGTAGAGCCATTAGCAGAACTGTTTAGTGAGTCTGTGATCGCAGGAGAGGTCCCAGAAGACTGGAGAAGGGCTCATGTGATCCTGCTTCACAAGAGTGGCAGCAGGGAGGAGTCCGGGAATTACAGACCAATAAGTCTTACTTCAGTAGTGGGCAAGATTATGGAGGCACTCCTTAAGGAAAGGATAGTGCAACACCTGGAATCCTTAAAAGCACAGGATACAAGACAGCATGGGTTTACAACAAGAAGGTCCTGTCAAACTAATCTCCTAGATTTCTTTGATTGGGTAACCAAAGTGGTGGACCAAGGATGTGCAGTTAATGTTGCCTACCTTGACTTCAGCAAAGCTTTCAATACTGTTCCACATAGAAGATTGATTAATAAGTTAGGTAGACTCAGGGTGGGTCAGAGGTTGGTCAACTGGGTGGAAAACTGGTTGGCGGGCAGAAAACAGAGAGCGGTGGTAAATGGTATACAGTCAGAAGAGATGCAAGTCACAAGTGGGGTACCTCAGGGATCAGTCCTGGGGCCAGTTCTCTTCAATATCTTCATCAGTGACATTACAGATGGATTGGAAGGTAAGGTTTGCCTTTATGCAGATGACACCGTGATCTGCAACAGAGTAGATGATCCAGATGGGGTGGGCAGAATGAGAAGAGATCTGGAAAAACTGGCAAAATGGTCTGAAATGTAGCAGCTGGGGTTTAACGCAAAGAAGTGCAGGATCATGCACATAGGGAAGAGAAAATCTGAAGCTACCTATAGGATGGGAGAGGAGTTGCTGACAGTCACAACGGAAGAAAGAGGCTTGGGCATCATCATCACAGATGGCCTGAAATCATACAAGCAGATCACTAAAGCAGTAGACAAGGCTAGAGGGATGTTGGGGTTTATTAGTAGGAGTATCATAAGTCATAAGAGAAAGGTAATAATCCCTTTTTACAAGACACTGATTAGGCCTCATCTGGAGTACTGCATGCAGTACTGGAGGCCGCACCTGCACAAGGGCATTAACAAAATGGAGGCAGTCCAGAGAAGGGCAACCAAAATGGTGCAGGGACTGCATCAGAAAACATATGAGGACAGATTAATGGAACTCAGTATGTATATCCTAGAGCAAAGGAGGGAGAGAGGTGACATGATTGAAACATTCAAATATCTTAAGGGCATTAACAAGGTAAAATAATCTAACATGTTTCAATATAAGAAAAATAGAGACAAGAGGACACATCATGAGATTACAGGGAGGCCAATTAAGGGGTAAAGTGAGGAAGTTCTTTTTCACAGAGAGGGTGGTGGATGCATGGAACGGCCTACCTCAGGAAGTGGTGGATATGAATACAGTGCAGGGCTTCAAACAGGCATGGGATAGGCACAAGGGAGCAATAGAGATAGGTATGAATAAATAGGCCGTTGACAGAGTAAAGGCCTATGGCACATTCATAAGGTAGAAAAAAATGGTCAGATTGGATGGGCATTGCGGTCCTTATCTACTGTCAACTTCTATGTTTCTAGACATTGACCCTATGTCTAAAGTAACCAGATGCTCTTACTGAATTTGTAGTCCTGAACTGATTAGTCCAGATGGGGGTCTGCCCAATCTTTGCTCCCAAATCCATACCTAGCCATTCTTCAGTGTTACACCTTAAACATCTTGAACACATTTGGATAAATGCATAATTGAATGAACTTTTGCATCCAGCATTTAAAATACTACACTGGTAGTGGAAGAACTAAAGTCCCAAACAATGTGATATAGTCAACCCTCTGGACATCACACACCTCAAACAACTTTAAATGAGAACAGTCTCAATCTTCTGAATTCACAGAAGAGTTGTGCATTATCCTCTTAGCCAGTGAACTCAACAGCACATGTACTTGCTTTCTGCTGCACAAAGTCAGATCTTATTCACTGTTAGACATTTCAGACAGCTTCAAACATCCTGGATCAAAAAGGGGATTGCCTCTAGGATCCATCCACTAGCAGTCCTTTTCACTCCTCCGGGGATGAAAATCAGGAGATCCAAACTCAGAACCCTCAGCTGGGCAGTTCTCACTCCTAACACTTCAAGCTACAGACTCACACTGACCACCATCTCAAGATTCTAAACTCCCTCCTCACAGCTTCTGTGGCTTATGCTGCTGCAAGAGTTCCTAAATGAGCTCATCTCTCTCATCTCAGCTGAGGCCAAGTAAACAAAAGACTGAGTAGGTGAAAAACCCATTTAACCAGTTAATCACAGCTGCCTCTCCCTGCCTAGCACAGCATCTGAGGGGATTCTAGTAACACCAGGGGAGAGGATGGTTACAGCTGAAAGACACTTCAGGGTGTACTTTACATTGGGATAACATCATTTCTCAGGTGGTTGAAGGTACTCAGCGATGCTTTGTGCCTTACAACACACCCAAGGCATGCTGTTATCCAACCACAACACACACCCTGTCATGTCCTATTGCTTCAGTTCCTAAACCTGCCTGTTCCAAACCAGATTAAAGTTTCATCCTCAATGACAGGGTCTCAGCTAAAAGTGGAGGTGGGGTTGGGGTCCTGATTTACTTCAAAAACCAAACCTCTTCAGCCTTCTTTGCATATTTGTATCCACCCCCAATATGAATACACACATTCACTTCATGCTGCTACTGGGTGACTCAAACAAGATGCACATGATTTATTTTTACAACCCTCCTTCTAATAATCTTGCTGGCCTCTCAGCCCTGGTTGAAAATCTCACTTACCCTCTCCAGTACTTAGGAATTATTGTTGCCTGGGGATTTTAACCTAGGCTGCTCTGGCAGACATTCTAAATCTCTTGATGCTTTTATAAAAAGGTTAACCTCACCCAACTCATTTCTGACCCCACAAGCCTCTCCTCTGGGGGCTCAAAACATTCCCTAATGGACTGGATCCTAACTAACAAGTAGGATTATATGGATATTGATGGTACCTTCCTCGATGCCATTAGTGATCAATGTCCCGTTTTTGCTGTTTGGAGTGTCTGCCCCTAAAAGTTCAACTAATGTGGGCTATTTTAGGGATTTCTCTTGATCTCTCATGATCTTACCAACACCAACTTTTCCTGGCTCTACTAGTCCTATCTGTTGTTGACCTTAATCTGAGAATTTCCAGCATCCAGCAGTATTTGAATTGCAGCATCTTTCCTAGTATGGTTAATTATCTTAGATGCATGTCACTGCATGGTACGACTGTAACACATGTCTGTACTGCCTGTCCTTCTGTCCTGGTTGCAAAATATTTTTAATCACAAAAAAGTCAAATATAATAAACAAGTCCTGTATAAATGCTACCCTTTCTGCTTTCCTTGATATCTGCTGTTATTTACAAAATAAATGTGTCCGTGTTACTAAACATAGGATACGAGGCTCAGCCAGCAAGTGTCTTGGGGTGATTTACCTGCCTAGATGAGAACATATTGGAAACAGTTCAAAGAATCAAGCTGTGGTCTGACTGGGCTGAATGCAGAAATAGTGCAGTGTTTGTAAAGCCAATGTCAGATCTGAAAAGAGTCATTTCTGCCAAGACCAGTTGCTATTTCTGCTGGTAAGTCCCATAAATTTGGGGACAATACAAAGGGACTTATGGGTATGAAAATATCATGTATTGTGACCAATGTTAGCACTGATGTTGTGAATGGCAATAACCACTCCACAATGGCCGACACATTTAATATTAAATTCTCTGATCTTTCGTCTCTCACCGTGGGTGTAGGGTTTAGGTTATCTTGGGGGGGGGGGGCTCTCAGGCTATTGGCCTAAACTGTGGACCTATTTTTAGACTACCCTATCTGAGGGGGAGGGCTCAGCATTCCCGGGGGAGGGGGCTCGAGCCTGGAAGACCCCCCAAACTCTACATCCATGGCTCTTACCACTAATCTCAACTAGGGCTGTAAATGTGGAATTCAGTGCAAAATGGCAATTCCACTTCCTAAATGTTTTTTTGGAATTCGTTTTCAATTCCACAGAATTCCAAAAATCATCTACATAGTAACAAAGTAGTTGACTGCAGATAAAGACCGCTAGGCTCACCTAGTCTACCCATATTCTCTGCCTGCATCAGTGGCCACTGACCCTACTTGATCATTGACTTTCGCCTCTCTTTCCCATATCTAGGGTTCCTTTATGTCTATCCCATGCATGTTTAAATCCCTCCACTGTGTTAGCACCCACCACTTCCTGGGGACAGCTAATCCAAGCATCTACCACCCTTTCCATGAAGAAAAACTTCCTCACATTTCCCCTTTTCCTGCCCCCCCAATCTCATATCTTGGCCCCTCGTCTTTGTACAACTGTTGTACAGAAAGATGTCACCCTCCTGCACTCTGTTTAGGCCTTTAAGATACTCGTAGATCTCTATCATATTCCCCCATTCCTTCCTTCCTCTCTTTCAGTGTATACGTATTGAGGTCTTTTAATCTGTCCTCATATGTTTTCTGATGCAAGCCCTGCATCATCTTGGTCACCCTTCTCTGGACTACCTCTGACGTGTCTATCTCCTTGTGACAATGTGGCCTCCAGAACTGAACACATATTCTGGATGAGGCCTCACCAGGGTTTTGCACAATGGCATCACCACCTCCCTTCTTCTGCTAGTGATATCCCTTCCCATGCACCCCAACATCCCACTGGCCCTCCCCACAGCCTTGTTACACTGTCTAGCCACCTTTCAGTTATCTGAGATGATTTTCCCTAAATCTTTTTCTTCCCAGATGACTGTCAGCACTACCCCCCCCCCCCCATCCTGTAGTTCTATGCAGGGTTTCTTTGCCCTAGGTTCATGATTTTGCACTTCTTTGCATTAGATTTTAATTGCCACACTTTGGACAATTTTTCCAGCTTTCCCAGATCCCTCCTCATTCTTTGAACCCCCTCTGGAGTGTTTAATCTGTTGCAGAGCTTGGTATCATCCGCAAATAGGAAAATCTTCCATTCCACCCCTTCAACAATGTCACTGATGAAAACATTAAAAAGGACTGGCCCCAGAATAGATCCTTGAGGCACCCTACTGGTCACCCTCCTTTCCTTGGATTTGATACCATTTACTATCACATTCTGTTTCCTGTCCCTCAGCCAGTTTCTAACCCAGTTTTCCATGTTATGGCCCACCCCCAGGCTACCTAGCTTGTTCACCAGCCATCTGCGCAGTACAATGTCAAAGACCTTGTCGAAGTCGAGGTAGGCGATAGTCACCACTCCTCCCTGATCCACCTTCTTTATCATGCAGTCAAAAAAGTCAATCAGATTTGTTTGACATCACCTTCTTGCTGTGAATCCATGCTGCCTTGGATCCTGTGCTCTTATGGTTTCCAGGTGTTCCATAGTCCTTTCCTTACGCAGTACCTCCATAATCTTACCCACTGCTGAGGAGAGGATAACTGGCCTGTAGTTTCCTGCCTCCTCCCTGCTACCACTCTTGTGAAGAGGGAATACATTTGTCCCCTTTCAGCTTTCTGGAACCACCCCTGTATTTAGCGACTCACTAAACAGGGCCACCAGTGGTGCTACTAACACCATACATAACTCCTTTAATATCTTGGGGTGTATATCATTTGTTCCATTGCTTTGCCCACCCTAAGTTTTGTGAGATCCTCTAGGACTCTCTCTTCTGTAAAAGAACTGGTGTTTACCTCTCTCTCCCCACAATTTCTGCTACCTAGTTTTGGTTCCTGTCCCTCATTCTCTACCATGAATATCGAACAGAAGTATTCATTCAGTATCAATGCTTTTTCTAGAACACCCTCTACGCACACACCTTTCTCCCCTTTGAGCCTTATAATCCCTCCCCTGGCATTCCATTAATCACTAATGTGTCCATAAAATGTCTTGTCCCCCCCCCTTTACCGTCTGAGTTAATCTCTCCTCTGTTTGTTACTTCATGCTCCAAACAGCTTTTCCTGCCTCCCTCTGTCTCTCTAGGTAAACCACTCTATCCTCATCCTTCTGAGTCTCCTTACATTTTCTGAAAGCCTCCTTGTTGTCCCTCTCTTTCTCTGCCACCTGCTTTGTGAACCATAGTGGTTTGTTCCTTCTTCTTTCCTTGTTACTCAGCCTAATGCATTGATTTGTCATCTCCACTATGGCTTCTTCTAGGTGTGCCCTCTGCTCCTCAACCCCTCCCCATGGATCCATTCTTGCCAGGGCTTCTTTGATCCCCCTTCCCATCCTAGCACAGTCTGCCCTCCTGAAATCCAGGATCCTTGTCTTTGTATGGCTCTCCTCTAACAGTGTACTGATTTTGAACCGCACTGTGCACATTTCTGTGTAAACTGCAAAATCATTTTCCTGTGGATCGCATAAATCACAGAATATTATTCTGCTGTTTGTGGAACAAGAATCTGCAGTTTATGTAAACTGGAGATTATTAACCTGTGAAAACCATTTTGCATGGGAAATGTCACTGCACAGCCCTATGTTTAACTCTTCCCCTTCAACAACTTCTCCCCAGCTTTATGGTGCTTGTTTCAACTCTCCTGCCTTCTACCTTTAGAAAGTGAGGATGCCAGAGGTTCTGAAACTGCTAAGCTGCATCACCCCTGACGACAACTTGGGCTCTGATTCTCTGGAGCCCAAACTGCTCAAATTGGCAGCCCCATTTATACTGTAGCTGCTCCAATTTCTAACCTTTCCCACTCATCCAGGATTGCACCAGATATTTGGAAAACAATCAGGGTTGTCCCTGGTTTTATGTAAGGTGGCCCAAAAAGTATGGACAGTCATTGTCCAATTGCCATTCTCTCCATCCTGGCAAAGTTGCTTGCAAATTTACTAGCCCAGTAAGTTTATGGAACACTTTAACAAAATACAGCCTTCTGTCTGTAGCCCAACATGGCTTCAGGAAAGGTTATGGCAGTGCCATTGTTCTAACTGTACTCAAAATGATATTAACAAAGCCATGTAGGCTGGCTTGCTAACTGCTGCTTTATTTGTTTACCTGATCAAGGCATTTCATAGGTTTATTTGAGCCAAGCAGAAAAAAACCATAACAGATCGCCAACTAGTAGCAGTAACCCCTGATCATCTTTCTATTGCAGCAGTCATCCAATCTGTTTTTGAAAATCTCCATACTCTTACTACACGCCACCTTGCATGGCAAAGAATTCCATAGGCTGATCACCCTCTGACTAAACCATGATGCCCTCCTCTTGGTATTAGAGGTTTCTCCCTGTAACTGCAAAATGTGTGCTCTTGTATCGTAACTGTTTTTCCTCACCCACAAGTTCAGACAGTCCCATACATTGGTATTAGTAAAAGCTTTGTATACCAGACGTAGATCATCCCTTAAACGACAATACTCCAGAGTGTACAGCATACGTTCATGTAATGTTTCTTCATAACTCAGATGTTTCACTGTGTTAATCATCTTTTTTATTTATTCATTTATTTATTTATGTATGTATTGAGAAATCAGAATTACAAGCCTTTGTGTCATAGACATTTGCAAAGGCTCCTCATCAGAATAACATATTATACAGGCACTACAATGAGAATTAACAGGGTGCATAAAGCAATCAAAATGGCATAGTACATATAGAATAACAGAGGAGGAAAGAATAACATCTTGGTTGCTCTATGCTGCACCCTCCCCAATGTCTTCATCCCAGTTTTATAGCAGGGGTACCAAAACTGGACACAATACTCCAAACCTGGCCTCACCAGAGAGGAATACAACGGCAGCAGCACATTCCTATCTCTGCTCTTTATGTTTCTCCTTATGTTACCCAACATGGAGTTTGCCCTTTTAGTTATATTACAATGGTTTCTAGTCTCTAGTTTGTTCGTTATCTGTATGCCCAGATCCTTCTCTTCTTCTGTTATTCTAAGGTCCTTGTCCATAATGTATATTTAAACCACTTATTATGTCTCCCTAAATGCATAACTGCACATTTTTCACTGCTCAGTTCCAGTTCATTATCACTGTTCCACTTTTCTACCCTAGTTAGTGCTTCTTGAAATTGAGCTGCATCATCTGTGTTCCCAACCACCCTCCCCACTTTTATGACATAAGCAGACTTGGTTAGCCATGATCCATCAATTACGGGAACAGATGAGACATATATTTTAAATAAGCAGGGACCCAGGACTGATCCCTGTGGTACGCCACTCATAACTGGCCAACTAGATACATAACCTCTTCTGCCTACAGGCTGTCTTCTTGTACAGAGCCATGATTTAATCCAAAAAGCCAGGCATGGAGAGTACTGGCAGCGTTAAGAATGATAGTGTAGTGCAAAAAGTGGTCCTCCAATCACCATTCATGAAGGTCCAGTGTTTTTAAGGATGTGGGTTTTATTCATACTCTGTATCAAGTAAAGATCCTCTCAATAAGCCCAACATTTTGCCCCTCCTTGGCTTCTTCTGCGAGAAGGATATATAGACAAAACAATAATACAAGCATCAATACTAATATAAAGACAGTACATGAGTACAGTTACTCTTCAGTATTTCCATGGCTAGTGCAGGAAGGAAAGTAACTTAATTGTCCCATTACAATCTAATATAAACTTAAATGAATTCTGAAAGCTTGCCTAATAATTGGTCACAATTAATGTAAAATTAAGTCATATCTATGCACTATAACAGGATCCAAAAGTTAATCTAGTCACAATAGTTCTCATTGCACAAATTATGGTCACTGTAGCCAGAGCTGTAAAATATAATTTCCTTAGTAATTGTAAATCTCCAGATTAAAATGGGACCAAGGCACCCACCTCAGCTGTGATGCCCGTGTAAAAACCACAATATTTCTTTTAACACCTTTAAGTTTCTGGATAAGTACCTATACAAAAATAATTATATTTTTTAAATTACATGTTCACTGTTAATATGATGATCTAAACATACTCTTTCTCCTATGTATGTGTTATTGGTGTTCATATCACGGCTCCATTTATATTCACCAAAAAGTAGATAGATTCTGTACTGCATAAGTTTGTTTGTTTGTTTGTTTTTATTTTGTTAACTGGGAAACATATGATCAACTATAAAACTGGCCAGTACCTAAATCTACAGCACCAACAAAATCACCTATAATATATAACAGGCTTGTTTTCAACACATATCTAAAATTATCATTATTTTGATTTATTTAAATCATAAATATGTTCATCACATTTTTAATAGGTTTCAAAAAGTGAAATCAGTATTTTTCAAAATCTCCTATACCTCTGTGTGTGCAGTCAAGTTATGTTATTTTCATATTTTAAATTATAAATGTCCTATTGAGAGAAATATGTGCCATTAGTTGTTTGCCAGTTCAGATGTTCTTTGTCAAAATGAATAAAAGTCAGTGTCAAAGTCCCCTCACAGGTTCTACTCACAATGTTTGTCCATATTTTAGTGGCAGCCAGCAAACATTACTGTGCTGCCCACTCATGGTTGCAGTGTTTAAACAGCGCTGGAGCATAAGGGCAAAACATTGTCCCCCAATCACCATTCACAGAGGTCCAACATCAAAATGACATCATAAATCCAGGTGCTCATACCTAGAAGGAACTGACAAGACAGCAAAGTGCTGTCATTGAGGAATTCCTTGGTCTGGCCTCGGTGAGGGTGCTTTGCTGTCATGTTGCTTAGCAACGGACAGCTCCTACCAAGTATGAGCACCCAGATGTACGACATCCTTAAAAACATTGGACCTTCGTGAATGGTGATTGGATGACAACTTTTTGCACTACAATATCATTCTTAATGCTGCCACTACTCTCCATGTCTGGCAAGTAGGTGTGTACCCTAGCCCACAGATGCCCATTTATGGTGGGGTCATGGACAGTTCCCAGTCTTCTTGGCCCACTCATCTTTCCCATTGCACAGCATTGTGCATAATTATGCAGCCAGTGCACACCACGGTGACTACCTCCTTCTCCATTGTGTATGCTGTGGTGGAATATGCATTTCTATCAAAATGCATACCTACTATACACAGCACTGCCACACATGAGGGAACCAGTCATGCACAGGGCCCTAAAGGAGTATTTACTGCTATCAAGCTTCTGCTCCTGCCCATGACCTAGTGCTCCCTGTGCTGTCAGTCTATCTGCCCAACCAATGCATTGCTACTTATTTGCTGTCTCTGACCGGGTATTGCTGTTTGATTCCCTAGTTATTTAATCTAGATGCTTTGTACTGAAAATATGCATGTTAGCCTAGTGCACTTACCTGGTATTTTAAAACAAATAAATGAAAAAAAAAACTTACTATAACAGAAGCCGATAATTGTATGTTTTTACTGGTGCCACTGTCCTGGACTCCTAGGTGCAATAATGGATAATTGCATGTGCTATACTGCCACCCTGTGGTAGTAGTCAAAATATTCAGGATGGTTTGGCATGGAACTGTACTAATATTCTTTTGGATGTCTGTAATAAAGTGTTGCACAGTAGTAGCTGTGTTGAAAACTGAGACTGGTACACTTTTATTTTTGGGGACATCCTTGTAGTCATACATCTCTATACACAGGCCTTTTATGAAGTTATGTTTTAAAAATATAAGATATAAATTTATAGTAAAACACAAAAATAGGAGGAATCATGGAGCAAAGGAGGGATCTGGTGCTGATGTACCCCAGCCAGGAGCAGATGAATTGTACATAGAAACATAGATTTTGTCGACAGATAAGGACTGCTTGGCCCACCCAGTCTGCCCATTTCCCTACCTATTGGATAAGCTGCAGATCCTAGTTAACCAACAGCCTACTTCCTCCTATCCCCTACAATAATAAACAATAATAATAATAATGCTTTATTTATATGGTGCCTTTCAACTACCAAGGCACCTTACACAGAATTAAAACAACTAACATCATAAATTCAAGCATTATAAATAGTTTAAAATATTGAAATACAATAAAACAGGTATCAATCAGTTACCATATGCTTGGTACCATAAATGGGTTTTAAAAGTCTGTTTAAACCCCTCCACGGTTGCGCACTCCTGTAGCTGATGAGTTAGAGAGTTCCAAAGTATAGGGGCCACGTACATAAATGCACAGGCCCTGGAAGATTTTAAAGACACCCTTGGAACCTCTAGCAACCCCTTTTGAGATAAGCGGAGCAATCCCCCAGGACAGTAAGGGAATAAAAGCTCTTTCAGGTACGCCAGGCCCTATCCATGTAGGGCTTTGTAAGTCAAAAGTCCAACTTTAAAGGTGATCCACCACTGTACAGGAAGCCAGTGCAGTCTGGGCAGCACCGGTGAAATATGACAGGACCGAGAGGTTCCTGTCAATAACCAGGCTACTGAGTTCTGCACTAGCTGCAAGCAGCAGATATCCGCCCCCAGTAACCCTAGGTACAGGGAGTTGCAATAATCCAGGCATGAGGACACAAAGGCATGGACCAATGTAGGAAGATCGCTGGATGGAACAAGGTGCTTAACCCTGGAGATATTCCTCAAATGGTAAAAAAAGAATTTAACGACCACTGACACCTGTGAACGTAGTGTCAGCCCCTCATCAAAAATTATCCCCAGGTTTTGCACCCATTCAGAGGTCAGGAGTGGCAAGCCCTCAAGAAAGAGTCCCGAGGCCAGCCAACCCTGGCCCCTATCCAGCACCCCGTGTCTACAACCAGCACCTCAGTCTTTTCTGAGTTCAACCTCAACCAGCTCAAATTCATCCAGTCCTGGATTTCTGTGAGGCAGGTGTTAAAAACTGAGAGAGCTCTATCCTGGTCAGGTGCAAAAGAAAGGTAGAGCTGGGTATCATTAGCATAGCAGTGAAACCTCTGTCCTTACCTTCTTACAATGTCTCCGAGGGGTAGCATGTACACTGTGAATAACATGGGGGACAACACCGATCCCTGATGGACCCCACATAACAGAGGGACTGGGTCAGAGGAAAAAAATCCCCGACACTACCCTCTGAGTTCTTCCGATGGGGAAAGATGTAAACTACGTAAGGACTGTACCTGACAGGCCACAGATGAACCTCAGATGATCGAGCAGAACTCCGTGATCCACAGTGTCAAATGCTGAAGAGAGATCCAGAAGAACCAATATGGACTGTTTTTTCTGATCTCTTGCCATCAGGAGATCACTGAGCACCAGAACCAGCACTGTCTCAGTACTGTGCCTCTTTCAAAAACCAGACTGGAGAGGTTCATAGATGTCATGGATGGCTAAATGGTTCTCTAGTTGTAAGGCTACTACTTTCTCAATCACCTTCCCTATAAAGGGGAGATTTAAGATTGGTCTGTAGTTTGCATGGCAGTCTGGGTCCTAAGAAGCTTTCTTCAGGAGGGGAGTTACCACCGCCTCCTTCAGGGAGCTAGGAAACTCACCTGTTTCCAAGGAGCACCAGACTATCCATGCTAGGACCATACCAATAATGTCACTACAACCCATAATCACGGTAGTTGGTCCTGGCTCAAAGCTACAGCATGTAGGGCGCATACCCTGGGTAATCCACATGACATCCACAAACTCCAGCTGGTCAAAGGTACTCCAGGAAAGCTGAGGGGCAGTGACCGAGCGCCGATCAGGAGCAACACCCATATAGTGTGCTGGTTGGAGTGCCACCCTGTTGTCAGCCACCTTAGTAGCAAAGAATCGAGCAAGTTCATTGCACTCTACTTGTGAAAAAGCTTTTCGAACCTGTAAACAGGCTGGGTTGTACAGTCTGTCCATGGTTTGAAAAAGCTGAGCTGGGGACTTCTGGTGATGTCACCACCTCGAATGGTTGCATAGAAGAAAGGCTCCGGCACATCCCGCTAGAGAAAGCTCCCTAACTCAGCTTCACTGTTCTTAAAAAGTGTAAAAAGTAAACGGGCAATGTCTGGGAGTAAGGACAAAACGAAATTGCGCCCAGCGAGACATAAAGAAAGAGCGGATGTCAGTGGATGTGAGAGACGGCCTACTCCCAGTTGTAGCATATCCCCAGCGAGCAGCATGGCCGGAGATCTGGATCCTGATACAGACAGAGAGAGTGAGAGGCTTTCCAGGACCCAATATGAGACGCTTTTGGCTGAAATACTGGCGTTCCGAGCGGAAAACAAAAAGAGTTTTCAGCCCTACAGAAAAGACTGATTGAGGTGGAAGAAAGACTAGAGCACTCTGAGGAGGCTTCAGGGGAGATTGCAGAGGAGACCACCCATTTGCATCAGGTTGTTGACTATGTAATTGATCAGCATGAGATAATGCAAGACAAGCTGGTAGATCTAGAGGCTCGTTCCAGAAGGGATAATCTTCGTATTTATGGTCTCCCAGAGAAGTCAGAAACTGGCAAGATGGAGGATTTTCTGACTGACCTGCTCAAGGACGTAATAGACCTCCCCCCATCATTTCAATTTAAAATTGAGAGGGTGCACAGAGCTCTGGCGAGAAAGCCAACAGATCCAACAGCCAGACCACGCTCTATTGTCCTAAAACTGTCCAGCTATAGAGACAAAGCGCTGCTTCTTCGAACAGCGTGGGCTAAGAGAAACGTGACTTATAATTCAGATAGGCTGCTGTTCGATAATGATTACCCTTCTGAAATAATGAAGAAAAGAATTGCTTACACTCCAATTCTGAGAATTCTGAAAGAGAAAGGGATTCGCTTCCAAACACCGTACCCTGCCAAATTGTGGGTCTGCTGGAACTCTGGTACTAAAACATATGCAAGCCCTGACGAAATTGTTCCGGAACTAAGGAAGATGGGATGGCGTTTCCAGTCAACCGGTCCTGTGCCACAGGAAAAGCATCCCCCTAGATCGCAGTGGCAGAGCCTCCCGAATAAACGTGCAGGTACAGGCAGAGGGAAAGGATTTTGCTCGCTACACGAAATCAGGGAGTTCATCGGGAGACCCCAAACAGATCCTAAAGAGGCAGATCTCGAAGACCAGAATGTGAACACTTGAGCTGGTGACCGTAAGATTTAAATCAGCCATCTGCTTACATCTTCTGTACTAAAGTAGCTGCAATGTCTGGCAGGACACTGAGGCACTGTGTCAATAAGGTCTCATTAATTTACCAGCTTGTAATATTATGTGCAGCCTTTATTTCTTGCTTCATTTTATGAACTGTGGGTTATAAAATTACCTATGTTGTTTCAGTTTGCAGGTTCAAGTTTTCCTAAGCGCAAATATGAGAGAAAGCAGAAGTGGGATGTGCTGGGGTGATGTTTAAGGTGCTTAACTGTACCCCCCCCCCGTAGCTAGCTCTACTGTTGCCCTTTTGAGGTGTCTTCTAGGAAGGGCAGTCATGCCGCTGTGCGGGATTGCCCCACTTGTGTGGATGACGTTACTTATTATCGACCTCGATAGGGGTCGGGGAGGCCTGGCCAAACCCATGGTCACAATTCCCCCCTTAGGTTCCGAGTCCTTTATGAGGGCCGCGGAGCCTCTGTTCAGAGGGGTAGTTTTTACACCCTCATCTTCTGGAAGTATCTTTGTAAATAAGTTTAAAATGTTAAAATGTGTCATGTTTAGGTATTATTTTATGTTGGTAAACGTGCACAATTTCTTTTATGGTTGCCAATATGTGAATATTATGTTGAATTCAATGGGTCGAATGCATAAGGAAACACAGGATTTCTTGGCGTGGAGGGAAGGGGAATCTTTTATCATTTTGACATGTAAGCAGCTGGGGTGGGTTCCCCCCCTACAGTATTTCTATCAGCCCTGAATACTAAAAATAAGCCTGATGGCTAAGCAGCCTATGATCAGGGTTTGTTCCCAAAATGTTAATGGGTTGAATAATCCATTAAAGCGATACAGAGTAATTAGCTTTTTGAAAAAATTGAAACCCTCATTCCTCCTATTACAGGAAACACACTTGAGTAAACAAGAGCACCAAAAACTCTCAAAATTTGGGTTTTCTACAATAGTGGCTTCTGTTTTCAGGAAGGGGAAGAGAAGAGGAGCAGCGGTTCTGGTCCCTAAAAACATTCCTTTTCATTTGACTAATTTCTATATGGACCCAGAGGGCAGACTAGTACTAGCCGTGGGTCATTTGGAGGGGCAGGATATCACGTTGGCCTTGATTTATATTCCTCCTGGGGAGGGACCCGAAGTGAGGAAGAAGATATTTCAGAGGATTATGGAGTGGCACAAAGGGGTCTTAGTAATTGGAGGGGAACATAATTTAACTACCTCTCACCTGGATACCTCCAGTATGAATCCCTCCAAAAAATCCTCTGCACTACGGGCGGTGCAGGCCTACTTTTCTAGTGTGCAATGGATGGATGCTTGACGATATCTTCATCCTAATAAAAGAGAATATGCACATTTCTCGGCTCCCCACAAAATTTACACATGGATAGATTATATACATGTTTCCAAAGAACATCTATATAAGATTCAAAACTGTACTCAGACACCTACGGTGTTATCTGACCATTCTCTCCTGATGCTTACCATGTCCTGGGAAAGGGAGAAAACCAACATTTTGTGGAAATTTAATAATTACTTGTTGAACCTAAAAGATTTCAAGGAAATGGTTCAATATAAAATTAAGCAAATCTTAGCAGACAATGGGAAACAAGGGACAGAGAGGGGAATACTTTGGGATACTCTGAAAGTAGTCCTTAGGGCCGAGATAATAAAATATGCAGCTTATTACAAAAAGAAACAACAGTCACGCCTTGACAAACTCCATAAGCAACTTAAGGACCTGCAGGCCCAACATGCAGCTGGGGACGAGGGGGCTTTTCCATTATTGCAGGCCACTAGAGATCAGATCCAAGGGATTTTAGACATCCACACAGAGCAAGCTTTACAATTTACTAAGCAAAAGTATTATGAAGGGGGGCCTAGGGCCACCCGGTTACTAGCCCATAGACTCAGGCAACACAAGACCCGATCCAATATTAACCAGATCAGAGACCCAATTTCAAAAAAAATGGTTACTCTCCCTAAGGACATAGAGCATGCTTTCCAGACTTTCTATAGTGCCTTGTATAAAACAGAGGAAGATAAAGGCACCCAGGAGAGGGAGGCCTTCTTAGAATGTCTCAGACTCCCGAAATTGTCTGAAGAGCAAAAACAACTTCTGGAGAAACCCATCTCTCCGGCAGAACTAGCCCAAGCTATCTCAGCTCTAAAAACCTTTAAGAGCCCAGACCCGGACGATTATACAGGCGATTTCTATAAGGCATTCAGGAAAGAGTTCTCTCCAGTTTTGTTAGAGGCCTGTAGAAGTGTCCAATCAGGGGAATTAATTCCCGACTCCTGGCGATACGCTTACATATCCAGTATACCAAAACCGGATAAGGACATTACATCTTGCTCCTCGTACAGACCCATCTCTGTTCTTAATATAGATTACTAAATTTTTGCATCTATACTAGCTAAAAGATTTGAGGTATTCTTGCCAGAGATAATAAACTTGGATCAGACCGGTTTTGTCCCAGGGCGTCAAACACAAGATAACATAAAAAGAACGTTACTACTGTTACAGCATGCTAGGAGGGAGGGGTCCCCGTTCCTTTTGCTTTCTCTGGACACAGAGAAGGCATTCGACTGGGTTGAATGGCCTTTTCTGTGGGCAGTATTGGGGAAATTTGGTATTCCACACACTGTTATTAATTTAATAAACTCAATGTACACAGACCCCAGAGCCTTCATCCGAATTAATGGTTCATTCTCCCATCCTATTCCACTGTCCCGTGGTACAAGGCAGGGCTGCCCCCTGTCTCCCCTGCTGTTTGCCTTATATTTAGAACCCTTGGCTCAAGCCTTGAGGCAGGAGGTGAAGGTGTCCGGGGTGGAGCTGATTTCTGGTATGCACAAACTCACACTCTATGTGGATGATCTTGTGATATATATGACCAATCCTGAGGCCTCCCTTCCCCCTATTTGGGACAAATTGACCAAATTTGGAGAAATGGCAGGGTATAAGGTCAACCTGTCTAAAACGGAGGTTTTGGCTCTAAATTTTACCCCATCAGCGGATCTCAAGAGTAGGTACTGCTTCAGGTGGGATTTAAAAAGTGTAAAGTATCTAGGGGTGCGGATTGGCCCAACGCATGAAGACCTGTTCCACCTAAATTATTCCCCTTTTTTGTTTAAAACCAACGCTGACTTGGAAAAATGGGGTACCCTCCCTTTATCCTTGTACCAAAAAATTGAATCCATTAGGATGGTGATCCTTCCTCGCTTCCTCTACCTAGCCCAAACCCTTCCAATACAAGTAACGGATGCATTCTTCAGGTCACTACAAAGGAAAGTGTCAGCTTACACTTGGGGGAAACAGAAGCCGAGGATCAATCTTTCAGTTTTACAGCTTCCCAGGCAGCAGGGAGGTATGTCCCTTTCTAATTTCAGGCTATATTATTTAGCCTCTCAAATCAGAATTCCACTGTACTGGCTAGACAAGCATTATAGAGCTAGATGGAAGTCAGTTGAGAACCAAGAGAGGGAACTTGAGAATGTCCTTCATACACTGCTCTCCGTCCCCTTTGCACTAAAAACAGAGGAAATTAAAAACCCATTTACGTACTCCACCTTGAGGTCCTGGCAGAAGATGTTATCCCTTTCGGAACTCACAAAATGGAGACCCGCCCTGTTCTCCTTGCCCCATATAGACCTTTTTACCCTGGCCAAACTAGACAAGGGATATCTTAGATGGCAAAGAAAAGGTCTGCACCTGCTATATCATTTTATGCCACAGGGGATAATTTTATCCCTTACAGATCTAGTTCATAGGTATGGCATCCAATAGTCAGACAGATTTAGATATTTTCAAACTAGGGATTACCTCCGCTCATTTGGGGAGGTGAGATGGAGGGACTTCCCCCTTCCTGGGCTCCTGGACACTTTGGTGAGAGTGATACATGGGAGACCTGTTCCACCCCATATAATTTCAATCTTATATAAGGGTTTACAATCTTTGAAAGAGAGCCCCCTAGATAAAACTAGGCTAGCTTGGGAAAAAGATTTGGGGATAGGAATTTCTTTACCTGTATGGGAAAGGCATATAAAAACAATGCAGAAAGGCACCAGCTCTGGATACTGGAAAGAATTCGCCTGGAAATTATCAGTAAGGTATTGCAGAGCCCCTGTAGTGACTCAGAAATACAGCATGCATGAGGGAGCAGATTGTTGGAGGCAATGCGGATTTACTACAGCCACTCTAAGCCATATTTTTTGGTCCTGTCGGATTTTACAACCATTTCTTTCACGTCTTCAAGAAGCCCTTCAACAAATTATCTCACCAAATATCAGACTTGACCCCTTTTTCTTTCTGTTTGGTGAGTGCTCCCTGGACCAATTGGACACCCCAACAAAGAAATTTATTAATTTGGCTTTTCTTGCTGCTAAAAAGGCTATTACTAAAAAGTGGCTGTCCCCCTTGCCTCCCACTCTGGATCAGTGGCATCAATCAATGATTGACATCTATAAAATGGAAAAAATTACGGCTACATTAAATAAATCCCAGGCTGGATTTGAGAATATGTGGAGAAAATGGGTGATGTATATTACACCAATTCGGACAGAGTTTATACCTTGAGTTGAATCTGTAGCTTACTATCTTGGTGGAATTAATTGCCCCAGCTACTTTCTTTGGGTGTATCAGTTATGGCAACATGTAAAATATTATGAAATACAAAATGCGAGTGCACTTTATGTTTATTCCTATATATTTTTTTAAAAGTATTTATGTTATCTGTATTTTTATGTTCTTGTCACTTCACTGTATTGTTAGTATGCATTTTTGCTGTAAGCAATGTATATGTTTTATACTATAAAATAAAGATTGAAAGTTTAAAAAAAAAAAAAAAAGAAAAAGCTGAGCTGGTCGGTTCTGAGCAGACCCAATCTCCCCAGACAGGAACTCTGCCTCCTTACAGGTGCTTGCAGATTGATAGGCTTGATAATGATCCATCAATTTAAGGTGGTAGGCATCCAGGGCAGATCTCCACCAGCAAAGCTCCAACCTTCGTCCTACTCACTGCATCTCCCTCAAGGTCCCATCAAACCATGGAGACAGAGGGCAAAGGGGAGAGAGGGTGAACTCAGACAGGAGCAATGCCATTCAGGGCCACAGAAATGACCATATTAGAGACCACCACTAGGGCCTCTGGGTTGCTGTTTGTCAGTGGAAGACCCAATATGTCCAGTACTGCCGCCAGGCCATCAGAGCTTACATCTCATAAAAGGCGGTGCCTGACCATCTCCACAGTGGTAGGCCAACAAGGAGGGGCACAAAATTGAACCCCACAGTGTAATGATCAGACCATTCAACTGGTTCCACCCCCCAAATCTGAGGTTTCGATCCTCAGGAGGAAGACTAGGTCAAGAGAGTGACCATGTTTATGGGTAGCAGTGGTAACAATCTGTGTAAGTCCCAGTGATGTCATCTACTGGAGGAAGTGCTGTCCAAATTGTGAGACCCCACATTTTCAACATAGTCTTCTTATGACACCACCTCATACCCAGAGGTGAAGCTTTTCAAATCCCCACCAAAACATCATTTCACACAATGTGTGCAAAAACCATTTCAGTCAGCATGTGAAAAATGGTAGCTGCAATGTTCATGAGGTGGTGTGCAAAAATGGTTATGCAGAAAATTTGGGTTCAAAATATTGGAAATTACCAGTTATAACATAGTGTAGAAAAATTTTAATGTACTCTTGTAAGTTGGTTGTTTTTACATATTTTTTTCCCACATTTTCCACTCGGCCTTTTTGGGACCCCAGTTCATGAACAATGGCAGTGAAATTATGTAACTTCAACCCAAAAGGGGATTTCCTGCAGCAGCCTTAAAATCACCTTCTGAGCCAGATTAACCCAATTTCATTGCCAGTGTTCATTAGGTGCAGTCCCATAAAGTCCATGTTGAAAATCTGGGGAACAAATATGCAAAAATTACCAATTTATGAAGAAAAGTT
Source organism: Neoceratodus forsteri (assembly GCA_016271365.2). Classification (NCBI taxonomy): domain Eukaryota; kingdom Metazoa; phylum Chordata; order Ceratodontiformes; family Ceratodontidae; genus Neoceratodus; species Neoceratodus forsteri. Next base: position 1,748,279,241 of record CM057449.1, read on the forward strand.
CAAAACACATTGAAATATATCATATGGCACTTACCTGTTTTCCTCAGTTCTCGGTCTAGCATTGAAGAGTGAAGACATCTTTCCAGTCCAGAGAGGATTACAACATTGGACCTTGTCTGGTTAAGTATAGGGCAAGGGGGGTATGGTGGATGCTGAGTGGGAGGGTTGGGGTGGGGGATTGTGGATAGCAGCAGACAATAAGGGACTGTTTTCTTTATTTTAGGGTTAAAAAAGTAAAGATGTTGCAGGTTGGTTTTCTTTATTTCAGGAACTGTACTTTGACATTGGGCATTGGGTACCCCAGTGTCAGCATGATACTTGGGGGCACTGGGGGTGGGCACTCCAGTATTCCAGACTGCTGGGTCGGGGGAGAGGAGGTTGTGTACACTGGCAGAGGGGAGTGGGCACCCTAGTGTTGGCAACTCCCAATTATGGGATTTTTCGGGGTGACCTTACTTGGGGAGGAGGGAACAAACCTTCACTGGGGGCTGGGCTCCTGGGTGTCAGAGTACACTGTTAAATAATTAAACTGGCATGAGGGATTGGGCACCCCGGTGTCCAGTTGAAATTAATAAAGCCATTCATGCAGCTATTGATGGATCAGGGGGAAGGAGGTTGTGTATGGGGATTGGGCACGGAGGTGTCAACAACTTCAAATTATGGGCTTTGTTGGAGGGCCTTACCAGGGGAATGAACCAGCACTGGGGGTGAGCACCACAGTGTTGGATTATACTATTAAGTAATAAAACTGGCACTAGGGATTGGGCACCCCAGTGTCCTGCTGAAAAAAATATAGCCACTCATGCCACAGAACAAAAACAGCAGCAGAGCATACATAGACAGGGAGCAGGCTCTGTCGTCTGATAAATGAGGGCATCTCCATAATACAATCACATGACTTCATGTTGTTGAAAAAATTCAGTTATCTTTAGAATGTTGATTTTTTAAAACTGTGCATGCTCACAAATGGAACATTTTTTTCTTAAATAATTTAAAAACAACTTAAGTTTGGGAAACAAAAAATACAAAAGCAAACATCTTTGGACAAACTCTATCAAATCTACAAGTTTCAGGTTTCCAATCCTACTAGTTTTTCAGTTATAGTTGAGCCAAAAAGAAAACAGTGTTAATTTTGGTGATTTTTTGGGAGGGGGGGTTGCCCCCCCTATATCTTTGCCCACAATGAACCAATTGCCATTATATTTTCATAATCCAAAGATCTTAGCACCGTCTCTGTCCTTTTAAAATTCCATGTACAATGGTTGAATGGGGGCAAAGTTATTAAGGTGCAAACACTGAGGTTTAACATTAAAGTGCTTACTCATCCCTATTATACAGGCAGTACTGAGCCTATATAATAATGAGAACACATAGAATAGCAGTGAAAACAAACTGGAAGGCACAGAACAAACCCCTCAAACTTTGCCAAACCCATAATTTTAATAATCCTAAAAATAGGGCTCAACCAAGGGAACGGTGTAAAAGATCAGTGATGTAATCATGAAATCAGAAAGTAATGGGAGAGGGACAAGAAGAGGCAGAATTAAAAAATACCAACAAGCAAAATACAAATCAAAATTCTAACTGTAGGGGAGGCTAGCAGATGATGAGGAAACATGCTTTCAGCTCATACTCCCCTCTTGACCCTATCTTATTAAAATTTTATGCAGTTTAACATGATAACTCTGCATCTCAAAGTAACAGTTTTTATTGGGTGCAGTTGCAGAAAGCTATTTAGAGATTTTTTGGCCAGTTCTGAGGATGGGAAGACCAAAGAATACTCAACTGGGAGACAGAGAGAAGACTAAGCAGCAGATCTCTTTGAGCATGACAGGCCTATTGCCTGCCATTCGGGATGATGCAGAAGAAGCAGAGCAAAGAATGAAAGTGTGCTTTAAACCATCCTGGAGCTAAGCTGCAAGATGGACTTTAAATACCAGACTCACCACTCTGGATACAAAACTAGACATAGTCGGCACCAAAACAAAAAGAGCCATGGAGATAGCCAACAAACCTATGGTGACAGCAGCTGGCCCATAACAGAAAGCAAGCTACTTTTAGGCAGATTAAAGTATTTAGAATATGGAGCACCTTCTGCACATTTAAGGATACTCAGCATAGCAGAGGGGAAGAAAGGGGATAGGCTGCACAAGCCTATAAGTAATGTCAGTAATGTCAGGGAAAAGAATAGAGTGAAATATGAAGAGGAAGTAAGAGCAGAAAAGGGAAAGCAGGGTAAACCCTGTCCAGGGTAGGTAAATAAACTAGCTCAAGGGAAGCAGAACAGAGGGGTAAGAGTACCATGCAAGTAGGAAGAGGGTAGAGGGGTAATCCTAACTAGCGTAGATACTAACGGAATGTAGAAGGAAGGCAGTGATCATGGGAGTCATGCAGTGCAATGGTTGTGCTGCCGCAGTCTTTCAGGAGACCATCTGGAGACTGAGGTGCTGTCCCATCTGTACTATCCTCTCTGGGTTGCGGGTACAGGTCACTGATGAGAGACTCTGTAGTGAAGGGGGTGGGCTTTGGAGTTGGGGAGAGGAAGGATAGGGAGGTGAAGAGCCTGATCAGTGCTTTACTATGGGGCAATAAAAAGCATATCAAGAGGATCAATAGGACAGCGGGAACAGAGAGGGAACTGGATGCCATTACCCATCTTGGGACAAATGACCTAGGAAGGGAAAGTAGAAGTAGTACAGGGCAATTTCAGTGAGATGGGGAGAGGTCTCAAGCCCCTGCCTCAAGCAGAAAGCATGCACTGGTCAGGAAGAGGCAAGTGTACTCCACACAAGGACCTTTAGTGACTTGTTAAAGACTTGGTGCATGGATGAGGGCTTTGGCTACATCAGGAACTGGGGACCAATCTGGGAAGATACAGGTCTCTGCAAGGAAGATAGCAAGCATCCTTCTAGGAAGAAAACAGCAGTCCTTGGGGTGAGGTTTAGATGCTACTTGGACAAGCATTTACACTAGTCAGGGGAATCCAAAGTCCCCTCAGATGGTAAAATATTAGAGAGAGAGGGCCTGGAGAGGACAAACCCCCAGGGCAGAAGTGAAGGAAGTCAGGGAATGTAGCAAGACAGAAGAAAAGGAGGAAAAAAATCAGGTAGGGGACCATAGTGGATTGAAGGAGATCAAAAATGAGGAAAACAAAATTGGAAGAGGTAAGTTAGAGAGGGCTTCAGGTAACAGAATATGCAAGAAATGGAGGGAGATGCAGGGCATCAGGCAGTGGAGAAGAAGGTGTGATGGGCTATGAGTGCCAACACAAGGAGCCTTGGAGACACAATCCCAGACTTGGAGACTATCATGGCAAATGTTAACCTGGATTTAGTGGCCATAACAGAATCATAGAGCACTGAGCACCACAACTAGGATATAGCCACCAGGCTACTCTCTGTTTAGGAAAGATTGGGCAAGGAGGAGGCATTGCTTTGTATGTGAAGGAGGGAAATAAGGCTATGGGAATACTGGGGCACCTGGAGGAGGAGGAGGAGGATCTGGAAGTACCTTGCATCATCCTGGAGATGGGTTCTGGGACCTCTCTCCATACTGGCGTAGTGTACAGACCACCAGCACATGGAGAGGTGATGGACAAGGCACTAGGAGAAGACATCATCAGGATGGCAAGTAAGGGGGAGGTGCTGCTACTTAGAGATTTCAGTCTACCAGATGTGGTATGGAACATTCCAGCTGTGGCCTCAGCAAGGAGCAGGGCCATCTTTGACGCCATACTTCTCAGGCAGCTACTCAAAGAACCTACTAGGGATGGAGTAGTGCTGAACCTGGTGTTTACAAACAGAGACAACATTGCAGACATCACAGTGGGCAATCCCCGATGTTCCAGTGATCACTGTACAGTGTGGTTCAATGTAAGGACAGGAGCAGAGGCAAGCCACACAATCATGGGTCCTGGACTTCAGGACGGCAGATTTTAAAGAAACGGGAGACTGCCTCAGAAATTGCCTCAAAGGAGGGAATTGCCAAGGTTGTGTAGGGGCACAGTGGGAAGAATATGAGAGAGTATAATTAGGGGCAAAAAAATCTCTGTATGAAAGAGGTAAGGAAAAACAGAAGGAAAAGGATACTGTTATGGTTCTTCTAGGTTCCGCCATGCCACAGTGACACAAATTGTATCAAACAGCATTATAGCAATGGCACAATGCTGACAGTCGGCACTGTGCCATCTGGGAAAGCAAGTTTTCACCCCCCCATACTATAAATAACTAACTCTGAGTCTGAGTTGATTCAGAGAGGGGATGAGGTCCCTGAAGACAGCGGTGTTTGGAATACCAGGAAACCATTGCAGCGAACTGCCAATTTTGTCACTATAATGGTCTTCGCAGTATTCCCGATGCTGTTCGAATGTGATACCCTTGTTCAAGTGGTGGCTAAGGTGGTGAAAGAAAAAAGGTGGCATTTAAGAGGTACAAATAAATGCAGAGAGAGGAAGACAGGGGGAGTACCAGGCAAGGCAGTTAGGGGAGCAAAAGCACAGGCAGAAAAGGATTGTTAGAGGGCTGCTAAAAGGGATGACATTTTTCATGTACATGAGAACAGAAAAACAAGAGAAGGGATAGTGAGAATCAGATGGGCAGAAAGGGGAGACTGTGCAGAAAGGGGCCAAGAAAAGGTGGACATCTTAAACATGTACTTCTGCTCATTCTTTCCAGTAGGAAGAGGAGGGGGGAGGAGGGAATTGACCAACAGAAAGAGAAGCAAGAATGGCGGGTGGAGGTGGACACAAGTCCATTTTCAGAGCAAAGAGTCCTGAAAGGACTTGTAGCACTGAATGTGGATGAGACTGTGGGACTGGATGGGATACACCGTTGTGTATTAAAAGAACTAAGAGAGGTGCTAGGTGTCCCACTGACAGCCTTGTTCAACAGCTCACTGGAAAGAGATGTGGTTCTGGAAAAATGGCAGAACTGACATGGACCCCTCCCTCATAAGAGTTGAGCAGGAAGGGAGGCTAGCGACTAAGGAGTCCTCTAAATCCACACTTGAGGACCCCTCTTTTGTCAGACCTGCTTAGGAAAACAGCAGAAGTTTACGAATGAAAATCCAGTGCTCGGGACCTCAAACACCAAAGGCTAGCAGAGCATCTGGATATGCAGGAGGCAACTCCTATCCTCACTCCCCCCTGGTTAGAACTGCACAAGGACCTGGTCTCCACCATCTGGATAATGCCCTCCTTGATACTAGCAGTAGCCAGAAAGGCCAACTGGACCTACCAGACTCCAGAGGGGAAGGACCACCTTAGTGTTCATCCTAAGACAGACCCAGTGGTAATTTCTGTGGCCAGTGATCAGTCCCAAAAACCTAGACATACGAGTACCACTCTTTCTGACAAGGAGTCGAGACAGCTGGATCAGTTCAGGAGGAAGTTTTACTACTCATCGACGTTGGCCATGCGTGCCTTGAGCTACGTAGCCCACATGTTGGTCTACTCAGCTGGAGCCAGCCATTGAGGCACTGCCAGACTCTGAGTCAAAATCCATTTTGGCAGACTCTATTAGGTCTGCCAAAGTGGCATGCAGACATTCCCCTCTGGGCCACCTACAATGCGATGAACTCCTCGGCCAGGGGTGACGCTATGCCGGTTAGTCTAAGGAGATTCTACTGGTTAAGGGTGTCTGGTCTGGCACCGGATGTGCAGGCAGTCATCCAGGATGCTCCCTTCAGGGGTTCAGTCTTCTTCAGGGGTGATGCTCAAGTCACCATCACCAGCCTGCAGGATAAGGGCAAGGCCCTCAGGTCGGTTCACACTATATACTGCCCTAAGTTTCAAGCCAAAAACCTTTTCAGCACCAAGTGAAGCAGCAGACGAAACAGCAGCAAACATACGAACATACGAATATGCCAGCAGAAACAGACCACCCGGTCTATCTAAGTCTGCTCGAGTGTGCAGCCAACACCCCTAGTTTGCAGCTGCCCCACCCCCCTTCCCTTTGTCATCCCACTACCAACCCCCACCTTCCCCACCCTCACTTTCCCCTATTCCCTGTCCCATGCCCTTTTGAAGCTGTTCACAGATTTACATGATACCACCCATTCTGGTAGGGCGTTCCATTTTGTTACCACCCTCTCTGTGAAATAGTGTCTCCTCATGTCCTTCCTAAATCTTCCCCCCTCTATTCTTAGCCCATGTCCCCTGGTAAACCTCCCACTCCTTAACTTTAAAGACCCCATCTGCCCCATCCTTATTGATTCTCCTCAGATACTTGAATGTCTGTATCATATGCCCTGTCCCTTCTATCCTCCAGGGTGTACATATTCAGGTCTCCCAGCCTGCTGTCATAGTCTCTCCCCTCCATTCCACATATCATCTTTGTTGCCCTCTGTACCCCCTCCAGTAGCCTGATATCACACTTTAGGTATGGCCTCCAAAACTGCACACAATATTCTATGCGGCCTTATCAGCAACCTGTGGAAGGGCAAGATCACCTCTTCGACTGGATCAAAAACCTCATGCACTCCCAACATTTTGTTCGCTTTGCAGCCGCCTCCTGCACTGGGCAGTGTTATTCATGGTCCCTGTTATCATTACCCCTAGGTCCTTCTCCTCCTCAGTGATCTCCAGCTTAACCCCCTCCATAGCCGGTATTCTCTCCTTGGGTTTTTCACCCCAAAGTGCATAACCTTACACTTCTTTGCAGTGAACCCCAGCTGCCACCTTTCTGACCACTCCTCTAGCTTGCATAGGTCTGCCTGCAGTTGCTTCCATCCCTCCTCTCCATCCACCACTGCTCCAATTTTGGTATCGTCAGTGAACAGACTTACTTTGTTCACCACCCCGTGTGCAATGTCGAACAACTAGGCATCAGCCCAAAAGTCAGGCTAAGTCGACTACAGCCACCCCTCCTGCAAAGGCCCAGAGAGCTTCCAGTGCAGATCTCCCTAACTCCCCCTCCCTCGCTTCACTCGTTGTCCACCCTTCCTCTTCCATGTTCATTGGGGGAGCAGGTGGGCGGAAGGTTTGCCAGTCATCTGCCAGGGTGGTGGGCAGTAACCTTCAACTTATGGGTTCTTCAGTTGATAAAACAGGGTCACACTCTGGAGTTTCTTCAAAAACCTTCAGACAGGCACCCAGTAGTGTCCCACTATCCAAAGGTACACATTCCTCTGTTAAGAGAGGAAATCAAGGCACTTTTATAAAAAGAAGCAATAGAGCTCCCTTCCATCCAACCAGGTAGGAAAGGTGTATTACACCCATTTTTTTCTTGGTCCCCAAAAAGATGGAAGACTTGCATCCCATTTTGGACCTCAGTGATCTAAATCTGTACATAGAGTAGATGAGGTTTCAAATACTGACCCTCCAAGATCTGCTGCCCCTCCTGCACGAACACAGTGGCTCTGCACTCTACACATGCAAGATGCCTATCTGCATATCCCAAACTTCAAGGTCCATCGCAGCTATCTCAGATTCGCCTTTCAGGGGGAGCATTACCAATTCAAGGCATTCCCCTTTGGCCTGTCCTCGGTGGTGGTGGTGGCAGCCCTGAGTTGTCCGGGCCACTGTGTGTCCCCCCTACATTTGATGACTGGCTTCTGTCAGCTCCATCGAGGGAGCAACTGGAACTCTCCCTCTCAGCTACCCTGGATCTTTTTACGCAGGCTGGGATTACAGAGAACCTCCTGAAATCCTAACTCACTCCTTCTCAATGCCTCCAATTTATTGGAGCTATTATGGATACAGTACAGGGTATAGTTTTCCTTCCTCTGGACAGGGTGGACACCTTGCAAAAGCAGGTTCATTTGGTAGCCTCCAGCAGGAAGGTCTCTGCCAGGTCAATTCTTCAGCTGCTGGGCCTTATGGCAGCAGCCATTCCCACAGTTCCTTTAGCCAGGCTCCACATGCAGATCTCACACTGGACACTCAGGGCACAGCAGGATCAGAGGCTGGACAACCTGGACCATGTGATCATGGTCTCCGATTCGATGCAGAGGGATCTCTTATGGTAGCAGGATCTCACCAATCTTACCAAAGGGATGCTTTTCCAATCTTCTCCTCCCACCCAGACTCTGATCACAGATGAGTCAGGGATGGGTTGGGATGCTCACTTGGGGAACCAAAAAACTCAGGGTTGGTGGTCCCAGTTAAAGCTCTCCCTACACATAAATGTGTTGGAGATGAGAGCAGTTCTGTATGCCCTTCAAGCATTCCAGAACTTGCTCATCCAGGGTGCACTGTTGGTTCAGTTGGACAATATGTGTGTAGTCTGGTACCTCAACAAGCAAGGAGGACTTCACTCATACCCTCTCTGCAAAGAGGTGATGAGGGTGTGGAACTGGGCTGTCCTGCATCGGATTCACCTCACAGCAGTTCATGCCCCGGGCATGCAAAATATCCTAGCGGACAGTCTCAGCCACACCAGTGTAAGAGCCCACAAGAGGGAGCACAAGCAAGAGGTGGTCGACCACATTTTCAACCTGTGGGATCAGATGGAACTGGATCTGTTTGTCTCCCCATACAATGCAAAACTACCTGGGTTTTGCTCGCTCATTCCCAGGCATAGTGTTTTTTGGCAAGATGTGCTATCTTTTTGCTGGACAAGGAGTTTTTTTGTGTGCCTTCCCTTCCTTTCTGGTCCACAGAGGGCGCTGCTCAAGCTTCAAGCAGAAGGGGCCCACATGGTTCTGACTGCCTCATTCTGGTTTCACTAGGTTTGGTTTCTGGTTCTTCAGCAGCTGGCAGTGAATCCCCTTGTTCCTCTATCCTTCTACCACAATCTTCTAACTCAGGAGAGGGCACGCTGGTCCATCCAGGGCTGAAATCCTTTCAACTTCACGCTTGACACCTCAGGACATAGCTGCTTCATGATTTGGAGTCTCTTCCAAAGTGGCACAGGTCCTGATGGAGGCTAGAAAACCATCCATGAGGACTACCTATGCCATGAAGTGGAAGCGTTTCTCCATCTGGGCTACCTCAAAGGGTTGCGATCCCTTTTTGTGTCCAATTCCTCATGTCATGGAGTACCTCCTGCACCTCTATGACCTGGGCCTGAGCTACTCATCTCTGAAGGTACACCTGTTGGCTGTTTCTGCCTACCACATTCTTAGTGGCAGTCACTTCTGTTCAAAGGATTTCCCAGCTTCAGACCCTGATTTGTAAGGAGCCTTATTTAATTTTTCATAGAGACTGGATGGCTCTTCATGCCAACCCTCAATTCTTACCCAAAGAGGTTTCAGAATTTACACTGAACCAGTCGATTCAACTCCCAGTGTACTACCCCGAGGATTCCAATCAGGGGGAAGTGATTCTACATACACTGGATGTTCACAGAATACTGCGATATTACACTAACAGGACAAAGTCTGTCCAGAAGTTGGACCAATTTTTTGTTTCCTTTGCACCCAAGAGAGAAGGTACATCAGTTTCTTAACAATGTTTATCCAAATAGTTGCCAACTGTATTGTTTTCTGTTACCAGAAATATGGTTAAACCCTCCCGGGGAGGTTAAGGGGCATTCTACCAGAAGCATGGCTGCCTCGACTGCTTGTTTCAGGAATGTGTCAGCTGCTGACATCTGTGCTGTAGCTACCTGGAGTTCTGTCCATACTTTCACAAAGCATTACAGTTTGGACATTGCCTCTAGGCGTAGGGTGGGATTTGAAATAGCTGTTCTCCAGGGTCGCCTGTCCTGATTTGTCTGCTTTTCATAGATCCATTCCTGGCTCCCGTATTTCAGTTTTTCATCTGATTACACTGCTTGGGACTCAGCCCTCAAGATTATCACCTACTGCAAGAGCCCTCTTGAAGAAAGACAGCACAGTTACGTAAGAACTTACCATAACAGTAGATCTTCAAGAAAGGCTCTTACAGTAGGTAACCTTTTTCCTCCTTCCATCCCCACATCTTCTTTGTTGCTCTTTTTCTATGAGCTCATTCAGGGCTCCAGAAGCCTCTTTTCCAGTCTCCTGCTTCTCCTTCTATGAGGTCTCCAGCAGAAGAACTGGAAGGCAGGCTTAGGAACCGCCCACTATATAGGGTTATGCTGATGTCTGTCACGTGACATTGGGTGGGCAGTCCCCCAACAGACACTGCTAGCAAAAGTTTCCAGGTGGTCCTGATGCAAGGGGGCACAGTCCTCAAGGTTATTATCTACTGAAAGAGCCTATCTCTCAAAGATCTACTCTTATATTAAGTTCTTATGTAACTGTACTTTCAGTGGACTGCATGACCATTGGCAGCCTGGATTTACAAGGGTAGGTCATACAAAATGAATGAGATTGGACAAGGGAGGGCAGTGGATGTGGCCTATCTGGACTTCAGCAAGCTCTTTAATACTGTGCCACAAAGGAGGCTGATGGAGAAGTTGACCAGTCTAGGAGTGGGATACAACATGTAAATTGCTTAAGGAACTGGTTAATGAATAGGTGACAGAGGGTGGTGGTTAATGTCACTCACTCTAAAGATGGGAGAGTCAACAGCAGAGTACCATAAAGTTTGTTTTTTAGGCCAATCCTTTGAAGAAAAACTGGAGAGGCAGCTATGCCTTTTTACAGATGACACCAACATCTGTAATAGAGTGGGCACTCAGGAGAGAGTGGAGAAAATGTGTAAGAATCTTGGGGAACTCAAGAAGTGATTAAAGATAAGGCAGTTGGGTTTCAATGCCAAAAAGTGCAACATCAAGCCCCCAATGTAGTGTGTAAGCACTATGGTGTTAAGCATAGGATGGGGGAGGTACTGCCAGTTACTGTACAGGAAGGGGACCTTGGGGTTATGGCGCTGGGTCCAAACAGTGCCAACAACAATAGCGTCCGCTAGGAGCATGCAGTAAAAACAGCACTGATTTATTTTTGCAGGGGCTCCACCCCATCCCACCCCACCCCATCTTTAGCATCCTCACTCTGAGGAGAGTGGATCCCAGGAAAGTTAAAATTTGTGGCACCATTATGGCCCGATATAAAAATAAGTCTAAGTCCCGAGGAATGCTAAAAAGCTTGGAGACCAGGATTAGAGCCCTGGTCTCCACTAGTGCTGGCTGAGTTACTCAATACCCCTGCCCTCCATGCCATAGGAGCAGCTCATCCAGCCTTCTGGATTTTTGTACCCTTGTGGTACACCAGCACCATGGACAGCAACCAGGAGAGTGCTTAACGCAAGCGCTGTAAATTCCCAGTCGCTGTCCATTTGAACACTTATCAGGCTAGCACTGTATAGTGCGGTGCTATTCTGATAGTGCTCATTTGACGGGGTACCGGAGGTTATTATATCAGAGGACCTCAAGGTGGCAGCACAGTGTGACAAGGCTGTGGGAAGGACTAGTGGGATTCTGGGGTGCATAAGGGAGTATCTCCAGTAGATGGCAACTAAAATGTTGCAGGGTTTGCACAGGAAGCCCTATGAGGAGGGAGAGGTGACTTGATCAAGACCTAAAAGTGCCTCACAGTGTAATCAGGGTACAGGTGGGGAGTCTCTTTCAAATTAGGAGGGTACCAGAATCAGAAGGCATGTGATGAAGCTGGATGGGGGGGGGGTTCAGGAAAGATGTGAATAAATATTTTTCACTGAAAGGGTGGTAGATGCCTGGAACACACTACCAGCAGAAGCAGTGGAAGATAAAATGGTGCAGACTTCAAGCATGCACAGAATAAACATAGGGGTGTATTAGAAAAGAGGCAGGGAAGAGGGAGGTTTGCTGGAGACCAGATAGGGTTTGTGAAGGTGGAGTAGGTAGGGAAAAGGTTGGCAGATGGGGGGGAAGTGGTCATTTTCTGCTGACAAATTTTATGTTTCTGTGTTTCTAAGTACAGTTTTTATGGCCTTAGTGATGCAACCTGAGAGCAGCGGCAAGAGTTTGAAGCCATCTGTACTGCGCTTAAAGCCCTGTAGATCATCCATTCCTTGCAGCTGCCAGTGAGGTTGCACTTCACAGATGCAGGAAAAGGTTTTCTTTTCAGGGACCCCACAGATGCTGGCATGCAACTGGACAAAATCAGGAAACACTTTGGGCATTACTCTATCTGAGAAAAGACTTCCAAGAGACTGTGATACTGGGACTATGCTGGTGTACAATATTATAGAAGTAAGATCTGTGATCCTTTGTTAGAGAGCACAGATATATGTGTGCAAATTTCTAAGTCTGGATAGTGTAGTGTAGTGAATATGTTACGTCTTTCTATATCTTCCTGCATTTCTTTAGAAAAGGCAGCAGACACAAGGCCAAGGTTGGTCTGGGTGATCTTCCCTACTGGGGACAAAATGGCTGCCAATCATGACACCAGACAATTGTCTAAAGTATTCAAGTAACTAAGCTTGAAGGAAGTGTATATTGTGTAAATTAACTGCACCATGCAGAATATTTTGGGAACTCAGCTGTATAGTTTTTTATATTATTCAAACTGCAGCTACTGGTAGTGCAAAGTTATTCATGGTCTGCAGATTTGGTTAAATATTAGAGCCCTAGTGGGACTTTTTGGGAAAGAATTAAATGCTGTTATTGTTTATTATACAACAGGTATCTGGTCTCATCCAATCACAAAAGAGAACAACTGTAAGTTATTCTCTCACAAACTGCAAACCATATCCCCAGAGTCATTCATTCAGTAAAACCTTACCCACAGTTGTTCAATGAAACAGTAACCCCACTCACAGTTGTTTAGTGAAACAGTAACCCCACCCACAGTTGTTTAATGAACCGTAGCCACCCCCCGATATAACAAAAACATTTTCAGTCCACTGTCGCAAACTTCAGAGCACTGCATTCACACACACTGCACCAGCGCGCAGCCGAGGGAAAACTCAGTGAATGAGTTACACATTTTTGATACAAATAAAGCATTGTATTTCATACACTAGGCACCACAGAATAGCACAACTGTTCTCCTACCCTAAAACAAATGCTGCAGACTTCTATAGTTTCTCTCCAACTGTCGCAAAGAGCACCAACCCACGCTTACTGCAACAGGGCAGAGCCAAGGAAAACACAGTCCTAAACGAGTTACACATTTTTCGATGAAATGCCAATAAACCATCGTTCTTCATAGACATGGCTCCACAGAACACCATAAATATACTCACAGCCTGAAATGAGAGCTGTTAAATTATGTATTTTTCTGTCCAAAAATTGAAGTGCGATTCCAAGCATGCGCATTAACACCTCTGCTAATGTGCATGCCAGGAATCCCGCTTCACTTTTTCAATAGAAAAATACATAACTTTGCAGTGCTTGTTTCAGGCTGTGAGTACATGTATGATATTCTCTACTGCCATGTCTAGTCATATATAGAAGATTATTGCTTGAGTATACAGAAACTGCTCGTGAATGATTGAATGCCTCGGCTTCGCCTCGGCATTTAATAATCCACAGAAGCAGGTTATTGTTTCATATACTCCAAGCAACTGAATGTTATCACTTAATTATTCTTGAAGATGAATTGTGGATCTGTGAGACGGGTTACGAGGTGGGAAGGGCTGCTTAGCATAATGAATACGTTCTGGTACCTGAAAGTATAAGCTGGTTACAGCTTTGAATGCAAGGGACTGAATTGTTGGATTAATGTTTTTTTTCTCAAATCCAGGGTCATGCTGCATGTAGCTCTTATTAACAAGCTTCATCAACGGTTTCTCAGAACTTTGTTTTACTGAATGTTTTATTCATGACATACAGTATGGGTTTCTCCACTATGTGTAACAAGGAGCATAGAGATTGGAATTCTACAATAAGATTTACTTTCTGTACCATACTGCCCTACTGTCTATAAATTATTGTGTGACTCTCTTGCATTTAGCCAAATAGAGCAACCAAGAGACAAAACATACAAAATTAAACCAAATGAAGAGCATAATTAAGTCTTTTACATCATTCCCTTATTTTCTTTTACTATTTGTGGAGCTGCATTTTGCAAGTACCATGTTTGTTTTCATAATGTAACCCCCCTGCAAATGGGGGTTCCCAAAAGACTTCCAGGAGCTTGCTTGAATGCTCCAAGCCTGAATGGTTTTTGGCGTTTAAGCCATTTATCAGTGAGTGTTTTTAGAGCCTCTGGTACTGTCTCTTTAAGAGCTGTCTGCTTGCAGACATAATTAGTTTGTATGGGGGGACTGTGTGCTTCTCTGTTTGAGTACCACTCGAGCTGCTGCCAATTCACTCCATTTTTGCAGTCACTAGGAGTGCAAAGGGAACCCATCTGAAAGATCTAACTGTTTGCCAGAAATCATTTACAGTAATAATGAAATTACAGTTTGTCTAACCTGCTTTCTTTGCAGTCAGAACTGTGTCTGCCTAGTTCCCCATTCTGGTTTTGAACTGCTGAACTGGACCAATCAGTGTGGGTAAGCTAGCTCTAAAATGGTGCCTTGGACGAATCAGAACTTGGACTCATAATCTGAGCCAGCCACAAGAGGATTGTATGGGCAGTGACTCTGGGAGATGTAGTTTAGACTTCGCGCCTTTTGGACCAACAGCGGCAGTCTATTGTGAGTGACAGCCAATCCAGTCAAGAACTGGGAGGAACTCAAAGGAAGTGCCCGGTTTTGTCTGTTGGAGTTTCAGTTTAGCTCTGGGAGTGAAGGAAAGAAACCCTGTGCTCCTTCAGTGCACAGTTTCAGTCAAAAACGTGTAAGGGCCCAGAGTTCCAGTCTGCAGCTTGTGTAACTGCTTGTTAGGACTGAATCCATCCTGTGAAAAGAATCAAAGGATCTCTGAAGAGTAGAAACCAGGCTCACCCTGTAGAAGACTGGAGAAATTGTTGAATTGCACTCGGTCTGTCAGGAACTGAATCTGCTGTGTGTTCTCTCGGGTATTGTGCAGTAATTGCGATCGGGATAGAGAAGCAGCCTGCCTGGTATGGTACTTTCTTTTTCACCATATAATTGTGTGAAGAGTCTCGTGGAGCTCAAGAGTAGCCCTGCTGACATTGAAGGACCCTATCTTGTTTGGAGGTCGTGAGTACTAATTCAGGGTCGCTCCCTGTTGAATTGACACATTAAATCCAAATGGAATCACTGTACTGCTGACTGTTTAAACTAATTTTTCTTTTCACTGTGTGAAAGGGCCCCTACCAGCTGCCACGGTTGGACTAGCCACTAGGGCTTGGGTACCCAGGGACAGTAACTGGTAGGGATAGGCCTGTGCACAGAGCCATAGGTAGATAGTAAAGTGATAAGCTAATTAACCTGATTTCCCTGTCCTTGTTATATCCCCTAAATAAATCAGAGCTGCTTGTTTCCAGCAAAGTTATACTGCCTGGAGGTATTTGTCTATGTTAAAGTACTGTACTGTGATTGTTGCACTGTATCTTATTTCACAGGAGGTCCCAGTGCCGAACTAGTCCTGGGGTAAGTGTATACTGTGAAGGTAATTCTGATATATTGTGTGGGCCACTAGTGGGAAGAAAGGGGGGTTGCAGTGTCCCAGAGGGCTGTGACCAAGTAAGTTTAACTATTGCAAACCCTGACCTCTGGGTGGAGGCACCCGCCATTGGATCCAGGCCCCTCAACCTGTTAGTGGCAAATCAGGCAGGGGTAGTAGCCCCTGGGATAGCGCCATCTAGGGGTTACAATGGGTTTACAGAAGTTTGGAATAATTATTTGTATGCTGAGGGCATCATTTTGACTCTGTTTATCATAAGGAAACTCTGCTGTGGCTAAAATGACTTTATAATGTTTAAGGACTCGCATATAATGTTGGGTTTTTTTGGCACTCCTTACAATATTGATTCATGATTTATAAGGCATTTGCCCCAAAAGCAAGAATGTTCTGTGAAATGCAAGACACCTTGCTGCCTGGCAGAAAATAACAAAAATAAGAAATACAATAGCACCCTCTAGTGGCTGAAATGCATAACCAGAAATAATTTGTTGGAACTGTGAGAGAAGGGAAAATTCAAGAAACCTACTGTTGATAGCTGGGATCTTTGGAGAGGAGCAGGCATAGCCCAGGGCAACATTTTGTGTCTAGTGGTATAGCGTATTTGCCAAAAGGCTTACACCCTATGAATTTATAAGCTTGTCCTGGCCAGAGCTGCGCTGTGACACCTGAAAGACCCACCCAGTGCTCACTCAAAGAATTCACTGACAGCAGTCTTTGAGCACATAGTCCCTTTACTGTAGATAAACTGTACAAGTTCATAGTTTGATCCAGAGATCACACTTCATTTGATGATGTTTAAATAGGTGTAACTCCAATATAAATTATGGAGGTTACTCAATGGCATGTCTGCACATTTTCATTTGCTCCAAGGGTTGCATGTTATTGCCCCTGTTAAGAAATGTTGTTTGTTTCCTGTTTGCTACTGCCAGCCCCCAGCAACAGAGAGCTATCAATGTTTATTTATTTATTGAAATAATCAGTAACAACCTTTGAGCACAACTTGCTCATTTGCAAAGGTTCCATGTCAGATGGGGATATATACAGGGTACTGAGAACAGCTAAGTCAGCACGAGTAGGGCCTTGTCAAAACATGGCACAAGTTCTGAGGGTACAAACGGGTATATCACATTACTGCATATTAGAAAGTAATACATTTATTGTACAGGTGTTGAAGGCTGCCAGGGGGCAGCATGTTATAAATTAGTATAGAGTATTCACATATTTTGCAAGCAATTACAATTTAGGTTTAAGAATTTCTACAGGTCAAACAAGGCTTTGTTGATTACCAGACGTAAAGATACAGACCATATTTCGTAGTGACCCTGTGTGTTTGCGGTAGATTAGTAGTGGGCAGTAGTTAGTTTTGTACAGGAGCCATAGGTCATGCACCCAGGCCTAGTTGACTGTAGAGGAAGGGTACTACAGAGAGGTGGAGAGGGGAGTAGTATGGTGGCAAAGAGTAGGCTGAGCACTAACTGATTGTTCAGGTTGGGCAAAGCAGTGACAGCCAGAGTTCAGGGCGATATTAGATCTGAGGGCCTGTTTGAATTGTGAGATGGTGAGGATGTTGGCTATGCTGACTACCTGACTTTCAAAGGATGAACATATCCTTTCAATGTGGTGAACACATCCTGTACTCATTGACTCCTGTACGCCTACACTTTTCAGGGTTTTTTTCTGCCCATCCCACCAGGTTATAACTATGGGACCCAGGGTCCTGCCAAAAATTCAGTTTAAGGGGTTCCAGCAGTCATTTCTGTGTTTAGATCCCTAGCTCAGTGATTGAGCTTTTGGGCTCAGGCACACAAGGGGGTCTTGCTGTGGCTCTGACCTTCTGAAGGGGACCTGCAGAATCGTGATGGTGGTAGGGTCACAGGTCACTGGCTTCCTCAGGTTCTTTCTTTGGAGGCTCAGATTTTGGCTAGGGTCTGGGAATGGGTCAGTGAGGAACTATTTGTGGTCCACCATCAAGGAGGGCTGCCTGAAGACAATCACAGCAAATGTCCCAGGATTCAGAAGTGTGTTCTGCAGGTTCCTTGTCATTCAGCTTTGATCCTAAGCATGGAGCGTGTGACTAGAGTTGACTGCTGTGGACCAGAGATGGCACTGACGTGCTGAGACCCAAGGCTAGGATGAGATGCAGTAAGCCCATTTCTGCCTCATTTCCACTGGTACTCATGCCTTCAGAATACAGTCTGGCGGGGGGTCATGGTAACTGAACAAGTGGAAGAGAAGGATTTGGGGATAACATTCACAAACAACCATAAACAGGCCACACAGTGTAGGAAGGCTGCAGCCAAGGCAAACAAAATGCTAGGTTCAGGGACAGCAGGGCATGGCTTTTGAGGACAGGCTGAGAGAGTTCAATATGTACTCACTCAAGGAATGGGAGGAGAGAGGGAACATGACTGAAACCTTTAAGTACCTGAAAGGTACAAACACGGTTGGTATCAAGGAATTTTTTCTGTTTCAGTGACAACAGAACCACTAGGGGCACTGTCTCAAGCTGGCAGGGGGAAGAGTCAAGAAGGTCAGGAGACACTTGTTTACAGAGAGGGTAGTGTCAGGATGGCATGAACTCCCATATGAGGTCATCACCCAAAAGACAGTGTGGGGTGGTCAAGAGAGGGTGGGATAGGATGAAGGGGAAGATCAGGATTGGGGCGGGAGGCAGAGATCCACTGTAATCTCACAGTAAGGGGCACCACAGGCAAGCAGATGCATTAGACCGTAAGGTCTTCATCAGCTAGCAAATTGGTGTGTTCATACTGTAAGTTCATATGTGTGTTGTACTGGGTATTAAGGAGAATGTATCTCTCACCCTGTCATTAGAAAGGCCAGTTGACTGATTTAGTACTGTACTGCTAGGGGCACGAGTGCATCCCATAGTAACCTCAGTTCCCTGACAGCAGCAATGAGAACAGGGTGAAATGTAAATATGTGCTGCTGCTACTGCATGTGGTTCCCACTGTCTACAGGTTCAGGACCTGCAAGTACTGCTGTTTTCGGACTATGGCTGGGAGGGTTGCAATCAGGGCTACAAATGTGTAATCCTCTACCACTTTTCCTGAACTGTGCATGGTAAGCATAAATACTGTAAATAAAATAGCTGTCAAACCTAGTACAGCTCAGTTTAATCAAGTTTGCTGCATGCCTGTTTGTCCTACGGGAATCTGTATGCAGTTCTGTTTAGATGATTCAGTGGTGAAGACCAATGTGGCTTTATAGAGCTGCGGGTGCCCTGGCAGCCTGTTTGTGGATAGGATTTTCTACAGAATGTCAGGCAATGTATATGCTATCATATTTACAGCAAAAAAGACAATAAATAGTGACAAAATACCAAGGAATCTTCCATTAATACTACAGTGTCATCCAATCAAACCATAGACCATCCCTGCACATCAAATGGCAGTTTTTTATGATTTCATAACCACCAACTTTCATGAAAGCTAATCTTTTTACCTAATGAAACCTAATTTTTCGTGAAAGCATAAAAAATGGTTTTACAAAAATTTGCTTATCATTTTAGAATGATAATTTTTGCTACTGTGGATGTATAAAAGCGGAAAAGAATTTTGTAAATATCTCAAAAACAACATGAGTTAGGAAAACTAATTATTTATTTAATTTAGTCAGTCATCCTATAACTAAACCCTGTCAAACCTGAACCTTTCAGATTTCAAACCCCTGCCATTTTTGAGCTGTTGATGAGCAAAGTCTCCATTTTTGTGAATTTATGTGTATTCAACCTTCCAGAACTTTGCCCCCACTGAACTAGAGATGTGTGAAATTGGAAAATTATTTCGCATAATTAGCGCATTCCATGAAATATTTCACTGGGCTAAATGGGAAATTTCACCCGCAGTTGGACGCCTGGAATGTTCTCTATGAGCTCTCATAGGCTTTTAAAGTGCTGTCTGCCCAGAAATTGTGAAAGAGAAACTCTGCTCCTTCCAACCAATCTCCCAGAGCTCTTCTGGTATCTTCTCCCCCACCGGAGCCGCCCTGGGTGCCATAGCCTGAAACCTGTCCAACTGTAGACGGGAGAGGCTGTCAGCTATCGTGTTCTGTACCCCTGCAATGTGCCTGGCCCTGAAGCTCATATTGACCCTCAAACCTTGCAACACCAGCTGTCCCAGAATTCTCAGTACCATACGTGAATTTGTCCCTCTGTTGTTTAACACATCTACGACCGCCCCATTGTCACACCAAAATGTGACCTGCTGGTTCTCCAACCAATCCCCCCACAGTTTAGTAACCACCCATGTGGGGAAAAAATCTCGAGGAATGTAGTGCCCTTCGTGAGACCCCTTTTCACCCACTCCTTGGGCTATGGTGCTGAGAACTATCTGCCTTTTAAGTAAGCACCTACCCCGAGCCCACCGGATGCATCTGTATATAACTCCAAGTCTGTATTAATAACCAGTTTTCCTGCAAAATAGTTATCCCATTATACATCTTTAAAAAGTGCTCCTATATCCCCATATTGTCCTTGATCTCTGAGCCTAGATGTATCCAGCGTTGTGGTCTTGTTGCCCCTGACAAGGCCCTAGCCAGGCACCATGTA
This sequence comes from Neoceratodus forsteri, assembly GCA_016271365.2. Lineage (NCBI taxonomy): Eukaryota > Metazoa > Chordata > Ceratodontiformes > Ceratodontidae > Neoceratodus > Neoceratodus forsteri. Next base: position 1,748,299,131 of record CM057449.1, read on the forward strand.
AACGCGCATCCTGGCCCCACCACCTTACAAGCAAAGTTCAAATGCCCTTGTACCTGTTGTACCTTTAATAGAGTCACTCTTTTCTTCTGCCTGACCTCCCTTGACAATTCTCTCAACTTCTGTGCTTTCTGCTCTGGAAGCCTGAATAGCCCTTCCTCAGCATCAATTTCTATCTCTAAAATCTCAAAACATCTGCTCAGGCCCTCTGTTTTTTTTTTTTTTTTATGGCACCCCCGGCTCTCCACACATCTCCTCGAAATCCTTCAACATGACCTGTACCCCGATTCTTCCTTCTCCTACGAATAGGAAGTTGTCCAGGTAATGCACCCCTGTGTCATGGCCATATCTCCTTTTAAATACCCATTGGAACAAGGTGCTAAACCTTTCAAATGTGGCACATGCTATGGAACCACCCATTGGCATAGCTTTATCAAAATAATATTCCCCCACAATCTGAAAGCCCAATAAATCCCAATCCTCCTGCTGCACTGGTAATAGCCCAAAGGCCAACTCGATGTCCATCTTTGCTAACCATGCTTCCTTCTGTGCCCTGATGATGTCTACCACATCCTCTAGGGTCCCCAAAGACACCTTGCTCTCTTCCTCTGCAATGAAGTCATTGACCGAGTCGTGTTCTGGGTATGACAGGTGGTGTATCACCCGATAGTCCCCAGCCTGTTTTTTGGGCACTAATCCCAAAGGGGACACCCTCAGACGTGTGAATGGGGGTTCTTGGACAGTCCCTCTACTCTGCCCGTGGCCTTCTCTTTTCCAGTTTTTTCCCTCAACATGTCTTCTTTTCCCTGTATGGACTTCAGATTCTTAGCCCACATCCTTCTTCTATCCCCTTTATAGTGTAAATTAACCATCCCCCCCCGAAAACCTGCCACTAATTCTATACCAGCTGCTGTGTCCGGGTACCCTGACATCCACTGCTCAACCAACTGCCCTTTTATTTAGGTCAGGGACAAGGAAGCCCTTTCCTCCATCTTCCTATTTCTCCCCTAGTGGTAGCCCCTCCCCTGCATGTCCTCTGCCTCTACTGCCTCATTCCAGTCGCACCCTCTCCCCTTGCCCCTGAAAGGAATATCCCCATCCCCTACCAGTACTGCTGTCTCCATACATGTGGCATCCGAATGCTGGGTGGGTACCCCCTCACTTGGAGCATATGTGCCTAAACCTGCATTGAGGGAAAGAGCAGTGCATGCTGTTGTACCCCCAATGACATTTTTTGAAATCTAATTCCTCCCTTTCCCCATTCTTCTTCAGTTCCCGCTGCCACTGGCATGGTTTCCCACCATAAATCATTATGTCTGGAATCCCATTTGCAATCCATCCCATAATTCACCATCCGTGTCCTAAATTTCTCATCATACTGTGACCAGTTCGTTCACCCCATCATTTCATAGACATTCCTTACAATTAGGGAATAAGCCAACAGCAGGATCCCTAACTCGGGCTTTTTCTCTTGTACAATGGCACTGTAATAAATGAAACCCAAAGACCAGGCCTCCCATGTTCTACCCATGTGATTTGTCCCTTTTTGCTCCTCGCCCCCTTTTTTTTACCAAAACTACCACTGCTGCCAGGTCCTGTTTTCCAAAACCCTCTTTCTCTTCATACAGCTCTGCTGTCTTCTTATCCACCAGAGCAAATATGTCTACAGACTTGCCTTTCCATATCTTTGCCTTTGTTGCCATGGGTACATGATCGCCAATCTGCACCCCTTCCCCTGTCCCCCCCCTTGTTCTGCTACTTCCTTTTGTTTCTCCTCTGGCTTCTCCCCCACCTTGCAGCCTTTTTCTAATATGCTGAGCACTTTTTGTAACACTCAGTGGGCTCTGTCCACCAGGGATCATCATCACCCTCATAGCATCCGCCTTCAGTGCTCTTGATCCTCTGGTCACTGCTCTACTTGCAAGAGAAAACAAAATTGTTACCTCATGTAGACTTCCCCCTTTTTTTTTTTTACAAAAAAACCCCACTGCAGTGATTGTTTTTGAGGCACAGCACCATCCAACATGCTCCCTTATGTGTCCAAGCCTGCAAACTGTGCTGCGCTCCTAGCCACCTTCTGGCAATGTGGATAGTCCCTGTGAAAATTCCCCCAATCAGCGAAGGGCGCCCCCCCCCTTTTTTTTTTTATTTGCGTCCCGCATACCTAAATATCTTCATTAGTTAAATTTTTTTTTTTGCAATGCTGAGGTTGACTTAATAGGTATAGCTCCTTTCCATGGCATAGTGCTTGCAAAGGCGCTGCCTTGATTGCCCCTAATCGTGCTTCCTTACCAATGGAGCTTGAACTTTTGCACCTTTATCCCTAAGTCAAAGGATACTAACATTAGCCCATCTGTTCTGCTTCTTCAAAGCTGCTTCCTTACCCCTTTTTTAAAATAACAAACTTTATTTATTTATTTATTTATTTTTTTAAATTGCTCTCTGTGCTGCCCCCATACTATGTGGCCTTGCCACTTGCAGTCCTAGTTTGTCCCATGCATGCTTGGGCCTCCTACCCACATCTCTTTTTGTTCTCTTTGTTTCCCAGCCCCCCCCAACTGTCTCCACATCAAAACGGTGGCCGCCACGTACGTTCCCCAAAATGGCAGCCGCCTTGTGGCTTAGAAGCTGTCCCTTTGCTTCCTGCTGCCGCGAGGTCCTTTTCCTCACAACCTCGTACAGAAGTGAGGATCTCTCCACCTAAAAAAATTTCCCCATCCCCAGAAACCATGCCACAGGCGTTTCAGGCCCTCTGTCTCCTCTCCCGGGCCTTCTGCGCATGTCGCCCCATTGCCTGTGTGGCTTGCTGGCCTCCACGTTCACCGTGTGTGCTTCAGCTTTTTCCTGGCAACAAAAACACCCCTTCCTACGAGACGCAACCCTCGGTTCACTCTGCTCCCTTATGCGGCTCACAATCCTGCTTTTCTTTTGCCTCCCAAACTCTCTAGCATCCTTGTTTAACCAGAAAAACACCCACAACCTCGCACAGCATCTGAAGCTGTTCTCTCCTCCCTTTCGCTTGTGCCCTGCTTCCTCAGTCTGAGCAGTTACTGGCCCTGTTCTTAGGCCTTCCAGTGCTCCTGGCTTATTCCCCCACAAAAACGAGTGTTTTTTGCCTCACGTCCCCACTGCAATTACCACTGCAGACACATAAAACTTTTCAGCGATCACCCATGTATTTCAGTGCACACCAAACTAATTCTACCACTTCCATGCCCACAACACAGCGCTGCTTCACCCGCTCTGCTACACAGCCTACAGTAATTCTGATGTGAGGATCCCCATAATACAGTCCCTAGCTCCAGTATTTTTTTTATTTTTTGCATTCACTCTAAATAGATACAACTGCCTTCTTCAACTCCCAGCACCACATCACATTTCATTTTTAGGCAATCTGGTCTTCACTGTAGTCCACAAAAAACACTCCACACCGATACTTGGCTAGAGCCTGGCCACAACCTCACAAAATAAACTCACAAACTCTCCCCTTCTCTTACCCTGCTCTCAGTGATTTTTATTTTAATTTAGCACTGTATCATCAGCTTATTTCACCACCTAAAGAAAATATTCTGCTTGCCTTGTTCTGTAAAGTAAAGTACTGCTACCTGTTCAAGGAACTCTCCGACTGATGTGCTAAACTAAATAAATTATTTAGTCCAGCAGAAAGTGAGAGAGCACACTTGTGCAGGCATTCTTAAACCTCCTATTAACCCCTCCCTCTGGCTGCTCTCTCTACACTTGTCCTCCAATCCCTTCCACCCTTTCTTCTAGCCCCCTCCTTCTTTCTGATGTCACTCTCTGTCTAGGGCTCCACCCCCTTTTCCTTTGTTCCTCCCCTTTTGTGACCTCACTCAGCTTTCCCCAATATCCCTCCCCCGTCTCCTTTTCCTCCTTCTTGGGGTCCTTCTGGCCTGCAACAAAGGGGGCTGTCCTTTTATGACAACCCTTCTTGTTTAGTATAAGTCTTGTCAGTGGAACAGTTTCTATGGATTCGTAGGAATTGTTCATACAGTATTGTACTAACCAAATGTCTGGGGTCTGAATTGTGCACATGTAAAAGTGTGTTAACAGATATTAATACTGAAGGGATTCTTTGTGGGGTCATTGAGCCACAAAAATTCGGCATCCCAGATAAGATCACTAAAGGCCTCCAGCACAGACACTGTGTCTCTTAGATATGATGGAGAAGTGACCACCAAATCACGTAAGAAAGCATCTATGTAAGTAGATAAGTGTTCAGTCAATGAACCAATCCGAGAGACAATAGGGTGGCCCGGGGAGTGCTGTAAGTCTCTGTAAACTTTTGGTAGGATGTGAAAAGTGGGAACTGTTGGGGTATAACATTTCAGGTATTCATACTCACTGTTAGAGAGATGACCTAGTAGTAATGACCTTTGAAGGAAATTATGTAATTTTCCTTGAAATGCTGATGTGGGATTTTCCTATAACTTTTTATAATGTTCAGTGTTATTAAGCTGGTTGTAAATCTCCTGTACATAAAGTTACGTGTCCATAACCACAACCATGCCTCTCTTGTCTGAGGCTTTGATGGTAATTTCTGGCATGTTTTTTTTAATTCCTTTAGAGCCTTAAACATTCCCCTTCAGTCAGGTTCAAGTTTATATAATTTTATGAGGATAACAGCTGCTCCATCTCTCTGTTGATCAGCTGTTCAAAGGTAGTTATAACTGGGGCCAGAGCTTCTCACTCTCACCATTGTCTGTCTTCTGCAGGATGTATCATAATATTAATTTAGTACAATAAGGGTAGGTTACTTTATGATTTCCTTGTCTAAACTGTTACATACTGCCATGCAGTGCAAGAGACTCTTTTGATAGCAGTTTGTATTATTATGTAATAACTGGTGAGCATTTTTTCTGTAAGGGAAACCTGGTTATAATTTGCCATTATAACCAGCTGTTTATAACAGCACACATGTGATGGGTTTCCCTTGGACCATGCATGTGCCAGCCTGCCACTCTTCCCTTCCTCAGCACTGCTCTCAGACAATAAACCCACCACTTGCAGTCACCAGTCAGTAAATGTGAAAACAAAAATCAATAAATAAACTCACTTGTCATTACAGATGTTTTTTAATCATCCTGCTTTTTAGATCATGAGGTAAGAGGTCTGTGGTGCAGGTTTCCACATCAATCATCAATCAATAAAAACTTTATTTAACCAGGCAGATTCATCATTGAGCAAGCTCATTTTCAAGATGGTCCTGGCAGAAGGGAACAGAGCAAGGAATAATACAATTGGACATTTAGTGCAGGCTGGTACATAGAGTGAAAAAAGTAGCAACAGCAACATTTTATAATACAGAGTGTGCAGATTGTTAACAAATTAAATTAAGGGTACACCAACGTCTGGGGTGGATACTAAACAAATCAATAGAAGTAGCAGGGTGTAGTAAGAAGATTATATTAACAATAGAACAAGAAGGCATGAATGGACTGACCAGGAAGGTCGACCCTTTGTTGGGAAGGATGGGGGGGGGAAGGGGTTTCAGGAGGAGGATGTCAACATTAGAGGGAGAGTTGACACGAACATAGTAAGGCCAGGGGGTAAGAAGAGTATACAGAGGGAGATGTGCAGAGAAGTGCTGGAGTTGTAAGTAAATGCTAAGTAAACGGAGAGCAGGGTAGGCAGACCATAATCTATTGATTCCAGCATTTAACAGGAAGATGGGGCAGTTTTAAGGGAATTGTAAATAATCTTTGTTGCCACAACTCCATTAGCCAGCTGAAAAGCATAGTTTGTTAATGCAAGCTCTTAAATGGTGTCTTTTGCTTGAATTACATAATATTTAAAAAAAGGAAGGGTTTTAACAGTCACTCCATTGCAGACTGTGCTTCATCCCTACCAGACCCTGGCTGAACAGTGCTGTTACCACATTTTATGTAATTGCTGTAGTGAAAAAATGTTCAACAATTATGTAAAATAAAGGCTGGGTAGGTGTGTAAAACTAAAATTTTAGGCACATCCTCAATGTGGGATGCCTTTATAAACCCTTTGAGTGTCACTCTCGGGGTTTATGTGGCATCCTTAAAATTCTCTTTATTACCACCTACCCAGCCATTATTCTATATGTTGTATCTTGAAGAAGATAAAGATAATAGAGAGAAAGAGTGGAATAATAGCATCACCAAGATTTTTAAAGGGACACTGCCAACCTTTTTTACATCAAATTTTTTCTAGTTAAAACCCCATATTTTATAATTTCTTACCTCCTCAAAAATTAATTGATGTTGCTGGTTGTTCTACCTGCCTCCTTGCTTGATAGAACTGAAATGCGTGCTAATGTATAGTTGTACCAAACCATGTTTTGTTTTAAATCCTGGATCTGTTCTTATTGCATACTTCCTGAACATTAGAAACACCCCCAAAGAGTGCAGCCACTCATGACTGAGTTGAATATGTACACCATGGAGGAGAGGAGGGATTGTGGGGATATGACTGAGACCTTCAAATATTTGAAGGAGATTAACAAAACAGGGACAGAAGAGATATTTAAGCTGAGGAGAGGAAGGGACACCAGAGGGCATGATCTTAGGTTGGAGGGCGGAAGATATCAGAGAGAGATGAAGAGGGATTTTTTTCACAGAAAGGGTGGTGGAGAAATGGAACACTTTAACCAAGGAGGTGGTGTCCTGTAGCACAGTGGGCAGTTTTAAAGGACATGGGACAGATGTGAGGGGGAAAGGTGAGGGGGAGAGGGGGCAGCTGTAATATAAGGGTGCTAGCTGCACATTTGAGCAGACTAACTTGATAGATTGTAAGGCCTGTTTCTGCTGGCAGATTTATATGTTTGTATTTTCGTATGATGCAATAGCCTCCCCTACTTCCAATCCCACTGCATTATGAGTAGCTAAACTGTGTTGAGGGTGTTACTAAGTCCAGGAAAGATGCACTGGGAGTTGATCAAGGAATGGAAACAAACATGTTTTTGTGTGGTAACATCAGTATGGTGGGCAGTCTGTTTTTCACTTTTCTAAAAAGGGGAAAAAAGGTAATTGGAATCAGTCATCCAACTACGTCAGCAGTCTCTACTGAATGTGAAAAATCATAATATACATTTTATAACTAGGGACACTTTGAGGCCTAAGGAGGTTGGCAGTGTCCCTTTAAGGTGTTAGGTATGTGGAATATGACTATGAGGTTAATCATTTTGGCTAATTTAAACACATCATACAATTAAATGTATTTTTAATTCTAATTCATTACATAAAGAGGTGTCAGAGATTGGGAGGTGAACAATTTTTACTTACCTTTAAGGGTAATATGTGGTTCTTTTTGTCAATAATTAACTAAAAGTTTGGTTCTCTATGACTCTATAATTGTTAGTTTATTTATTGTTAGTTTATTAATTGCACATCTATGTGTATTATCCCTGAAGAAGCTGGGTTTACAAACAAAACATTGGAGGTTATATTGTATGAATCTGTGAAGAAAATACAATAATTGAGGTGAGTACAGTCTGTTTGTCTTATGTGGGCTTTTCAGTAGTGGTTTGTTGGATTGGCAGCCCCTCAGTTATTTTTCCTTACCTTACAGGACCAAGTTGCTCCAAGTATAAGGTAGTTATAGACCCCAGAAAGCATACCCCTCAATTAAGGGGTGGTCTGGAAGTAGCTGTCTATTCAGCAACCCCACACTCCTTAGATCTAACCATAACAACATATTACTTTTGTCAAGCCTGGGCCCTCCGTCTGTTTCAGGGATGGACACAGAGGGATGACTGCCTCCCCCCCCACACACACACACTTCACTAGTCACTACCCCATGAATATGGTCCATAAGTCTTTACCACTTTCCCCAATGCCAATTGCACCTCAAAAGATACTGGACCTGTTTTGTGCACACAACATCCCTGGCACCCAACAGTTTTTGTCTCTAAAACTTGCAACCCAAACAGAATTTCCCATTTGCAAGGAACTCATGTCTGTCCTACGCCCTCTGGCCCTCTGCATTTCTGCCTGACTCTGATGCATTTTGGTCCCCAAAACTGGGCAGATCAAATCCAAATGGAGCAAAGTGTCCTGCCAAACAATCACTCCACTGGTGACACCACTGTCTTTGCATGTGGCGTAACTCGGTGTCACAACAAAAACCTTGCTATATGCATTTGCATAGATCCTGAACCCAGTCACCTCAACCCTTCTTTTACTGTTTGCACCACCCTTTTAGCTAAACCATTAGAAGCTGGGTTGTAAGGTACAGTTCAAATGTGTCATATTCCATTGCCTTCCATAAATTCTAAAAATTTCTGGTAACCCATAAATGAAAAATGCTTGCCTAAGCTAGACCACAGTGGCCTCTGTGGTAATTGAAGACATTACCCAGACATCCAGTCACTTGGAATATGCATCCACCAGAACAAATAACATTTTCACCCAGAAAAGGCCCTGGAAAATCTGCATGCGCCCATGTCCAGGGTTTATCTGACCACTCCCACGGATGCATAAGTACCAGGATTGGTGCATGATGTACCTCCTAACAAACTGTACACTTGCTAACCAGTTCTTCTATTTCCTTGTCCATACCCAGCCACCAAATCACACACTGTGCCACCCCCTTCATTCTAGAAATGCCAGAAAATGGGTCATGTATTTGCCCCAAAGCCTTAGCCCTCAGCTGATGGGGTACTACCGCTCTGCTTCCCCACATCAGACAGCCAGCATGAATTCCCAACTCAAAATGCTGCAGAAACAAATTGTGGTAATGCCTCCTCCAACTCCCACCCAGGCCACCCATTCTGTATCCACCCCAAAACAGATGCCAATTTTGGGTCCTGATGGGTCTCCCTCCTAATATGATTTTCCATCACTGGGGTCCCTGCTAACAAATCCAATAATAGGATCATGTTTCCTGACTCCAGAACCTGCTTTGGGTAATGTGGCATAGGTAGCCTGCTAAAGGCATCATAATTGGAATCCAACCCTCCAGGCCTATATTTGATTTCATGCTGGTAGGCAGACAAGGTCAGTGCCCACCGCTGCTACACCTCGCCGTCTGTGGAGGCACTGATTTGCATTCACCAGAAAGACTCACCATAGGATTATGTTCCATGAGGATTATGAACTGGTATCTACACAAATACTCTTGAAACTTCTTTATTCCAGATATTATTGCCAATGCCTCTTTGTCTAACTAGAAATATTTTTTTTTCATGGGTGCCATTGTGTGTTATGCAAACCCAATGGGCCTCACAGATCCATCCTATAATACATGTGAGAGGACAGCCCCCACACTGTATTGGGATGCATCACAGGCCAGGATCTTTGGTAACTTGGGGTCAAAATGTGTCAACAGTTGAGAAGACTGCAACAACTTTTTTGAAACCAAGAATGCTGCCTCATGAGCCTTCTCTATTTCCACAGAACCCACTTTCACAATAGAAAGAGCAGTGGTGCTGACACTGTTGACAACTTGGGCAGAAATCAGTGGTAATAATTTAAAAGCCGCAAATATGCCTTCAATTCAGACACTGACCTTGGTGCAGGGGCTTCTGCAATTGCTCTTGCCTCATCACCTATGGGGTGCAGGCCCTGCACATCAATTATGTGACCCAAAAACTATACAGACTTAGTGAAGAATGAACATTTGTCCCCACGGAGCTTAAATCCTGCCTGCTGCAGTCTCTGAAGCACAGTCCATAAAGTGTCCAAATGTAACTCCTGGTCTGGTCCTGTCAGGTTTATGTCATCCAGATAAACCAGAACACTGCCTTAATTGTTTGTTGAAAAATTCCCAGGGTTGACACCACCCCAGAAGGTTGTCAGGTATACCTGAACAACCCCTGATGTATACTGATTGTCAATAGCTCCTTAGATTCCACATCTAGCAGTAACAGCTGATAACAATGACTCAGATCCAGCTTGGAAAACAATTCCCTTCAGCTAGTGAAGCAAATAAATCTTCTATTATAGGAAGTGGGTAGTGTCCAATTTAGCCACTGTGTTTACTGTGATCTTGTAGCCCTCACAAATCCTCACTGACCCATCACTCTTGATCACAGGCGCAATGGGGATTACCCACTTCAAAAACTGGACAGGGTCAAGGATCCCTTCCCAACCCAGATGAAGCAGGTCTTCTGCCACCTTACCATGGAGAGCATATGGCACAACACGGGGTCCAAAAAATTGGGTTGAGCCTCTGGGCTCACCACAGTCCAGGCAGTCATTCCCTGCAAAGTACCCAGTCCTGGTGAAAATACAGAAGCTGCCCACTCCAGCACCTCTTCCAGTGTTATAGGCCAGAGTAAGCATATCCCCTGCCTGTCCAATTTCAACTCTCGCAGCCAGTTATATCCCATTAGGCACGGACCCTCTCCCCGCACCACCAATAAGGACAATAGCTTCTGCTGTGACCCATAAGTCACTTGGACCAGCATCTTTTCCACCAATGGAATCAGTTCCCCTGTATAAAGTGGCGAGCGTACAAAAGTTTATCAGTACTGAGATATACCTTAAGGTACCTCGAGGCACCACTGATGCACTCAAGTTCAATTTGCATTGACTGTAATGTGATCCTGTCTCAGTACCACTGAAGTATACCTCGAGGTATACCTCAGTACTGATAAACTTTTGTACGATCACCACTGTATGTCCAAAGTTGCACCCCTGCTGGTTGTAGTACTGGGGCTTCTGCAGGGGCCCACAAGATAGAAAAAAGCTTCTCCCCTATCACCAAAAATGATACCCCTGTGTCAACCTACACATCTATAAAACAGCTGTCCATTGTCACTTCAACCATATACATAGAATAGACTCCATTATCACCCTCTGCCACTGGTTCTTCCTCATCTACAAAACTGGTTTGGCCCCAGCAATTTGTAGATCAGGATGACTGGCCCTGGGGCATTCTCCCAAAGTGGCAAAGTTGGGTCACATGGCCCCGGCACCAGCAGCAACTACTTCCTCTAGGAACCTGCAAGTCTCTGAGTCATGTGCACCACCACAATGGAAACATCACTCATCTGTGTCTCCATGAGCGGAGCTTCACTGAAGGCCCCACATGCAGAGAGTGACTTTGATGATGGTAAGGCAGATGAGTGAGGCTGTTTCACCTGATACACCATGGCAGCTCCTTCCACCATAGAACTCCACAACTCTTGAGTCTGGCGAGCTGCAGCATCCATGACCAGGGCAATGTACATCACCCTCTTTAAATCAAGTACTGTCTCTGCCAAGAAATGGCATTGAATATGTTCATCCTGCACTCCACTCACCAACAAAGTGTCTCCAAATTCACAAAATGCCACCAAATTCCACAACTCAGCCACATAGGCTGCAGCTGTCTCTCCCTGCTGGTACATCCTGCCATGAAACTTAAATGACTGCACAGTAGCTAAAGGTTGGGGGTTAATATGGTTTTGAACCAGCGTACACAGGTCCCATAGGGTTTTAGTCCCTGGCCGCTGTGCAGCCACTAACTTATGTATAAAAAGATAAATCTTTTGACCACAAACAGAGAGGAAAATAGATTGTTGCTGATCCTCATCTGTGATTTTATTTGCATCTTCCAAATACTCCACATATTCGGAGCAGTCACTTGTGCCAGCAGACTCTGCCATAGCCCCAGACATTACCATTCTGGGCCTGGATTATTCTTACTGTCAATGCAGTAAACACCAACACACCTCAGTTGCTTCTTATCAGGCTTTATTCTTAACATCAACTTGGCCTAACTTCTGCACGCAGGCAGAATTCCTGTGGCTTGAACACAGGAAACAGGAAAATACAGCATGGGTGTCAGCAGACATACTCAGTGTACTCTGCTGAGTACAGTAAAATCTGGAAAACCCAGGGGCAACATGAGCCTCAGACCAGGGTAACAAACAAACAGAGTCTGATGTATCTGAAGAACTGTTTTTCCCCCTTCTTGGATGCTTAAATGTGAGTTGTGAATGATCTTTGGAAGATGTTTGGGTGCCTAACTTAGAAGACTTGATTGTATGAATGACCTGATCAAGTATGTATGCATGAGTGCTGGTGTGACTGGACTTCTGTAAGGCTGGCTACCTTGCTGGAGTGCAAAAGCTTATCACAATGTATCCTAAACATTGTAACTAAAAGCCAGCCAACGTCTGCCTAAGGGCGTGTGTGTGCGTGTGTGTGTGTGTGTGTGTGTGTGTGTGTGTGTGTTAGGGGTCAGCGTGTCTCAGTTGGTAGGACATCCACTTATGGACCAGAAGGTCATGGGTTCTCATCCCACACTGGGATTGGACTTGTACCTAAAACGTTGGCACCAGAGTGTGGTATTGAGGGGTGCTATACTGCTGGAGTATGCTGTCATTCAGATAAGATGTTAAACTGAGGTCCCTTCTACCCATCCCGGTGCTGTCCTGGTGGGTGTCCAGGTAGAAGTAAAAGAACCCAGGGAATTCTTCACAAAGAATAGGGAACATTCTCGGTGTCCTAGCCAACATTCCCCTTCCCACAAAACCGGTTCATGCAACTGTTTGGTCTGGTGCTGATGTCCAATATGACTGCCACTACACATTCAGTCACTCCACTACCAGTCTAGCAATGCTTGTAAAGCGCTTTGGGATACACTGTGTATGAAAAGCACTATAGACATGCTGGTTCTTCTTCTAGATCAAATGTTGTGAATCTATCAGGATAATTTGCTTACTACAGATTGTTGACTGAAATGTGGGCAAGGCAATGTTTGTGTGGTGGAGTGGCACATCTTTTGATTTGTGTTTATAGGTGGGGGGGTGAGGCAACAGTTTTGTCACCTCTTGAGTATAAGTTTAAAATTCCTGGCTACACCACTGAAATACAGTATCATGTTTTCTAAATGGACTATGTCTAAATATCACTGTTATTACACAGTGAACACTAAATAGGGAACAAATAACAATTATGATATACAGACCACTTTATAACAGTTACCACTGCTGTCAACCTGAAGCAGCAAGATGGAACAGATTTTGATGTCAGATGCCACAAGCTACTGTACCCTGATGTCACTGTACAGACTATGCACATGCAGTGATAAGGTACAAATCATATTGATAACTATAACAAGTATCTGATGTCATCTGTCACCCTGTTATACAGGCCATCTATGCAGGTGAGGTAGTATCAGAGTGGTGTGCCATCATTAATAAAGGACTTTCCCATGGGCATCTTATGAAGCTCCATGAGCAGCTCTTTCTTCACACCCTGCAAAAACACAATATGTCAAGGCCTGTCCTTTACAACCCGACAGAGCTACGTGACATGTTGCATACATACAGTACATGACACTGTAAAAAAGTACTTGTAGTATTAGTAATGACTGCATTAGAATAAGCTATATAGCACCACCTTGTGGCTGTTACAGGAAACTTAGTAAATGTTGTAAACTGCTTCACAGCAGTTTGTTTTATGGGACTGAGGCAGACAATAAACAGAGTTTGTTACTGAAAGCATGGACTGAGTGTCCCGTGCTATAGATTACAGCAAGAATCCTGTAAAACAGCACATTTGGTAACAGGATCACAGAGGAACCAGGGTTATGTCTAATTTCAGTACACTGAATCATGAACCATCATATTGGCCATACTAAGTCAGACCAGTTTTCCTGCATTTGGTGCTGACACAGAGTCTAGTTCACCTGAACTACACAGAAATAAATGGGTTCAGAGATTTGAGAATTATCCAGTTGCAATGGTCATAACAGCTAAAGACAGGTAAAAAAGCTGTTCTGACATATTTTGCAGAAGAATTAGATCCTGACATACTGCATATGATACTGTATCAGCAATGGTATACAGTATATTCAAATGTCAGCACTACAGTAAGCTGATGAATTAGTTTTTTTCCTGAAAAGAATGTGCATTATGAAATTTATTGTATTCAGAAAAGCATCACTGCATGCAGGTAAAAATGTAGATACCTTCCAAACAAGGTTATATACAGTATGCTAGCGAAAACCTGTGAATTTGTAGATACCGATAAAGAAATTCATGTACAAATTATACAGAGCAGCATGTCTTCCAGATTGCCACTTTGTTCATTGAGAGAGCCAGATATGTCATTAAAAGACATCACTGATCATGAATAGGCAATTGAGACCTGAGGGATGCAAGCCTTTGTCAATGCACAAGGAGCAAGTGGTGTATTACCTCTATCAACAAAGTAGCCCCAAAATAACCTGCAAAACACTCTCTCATTAAAATGTGAAAACAGACTATGACTGCCTGCACAAACTGTGGTGGCTCATATATGCATTCAGGAGTTTGTCCTGCAAAAGGGAAAGAACGTAAGAAAAACCACTTTGCTAAAAAAGTGTGATTCAAAGTCCCAGCACACAGCCCAGCCCAAAACTAATTTCCATGCCAACAAAAACAAGCATTTGTCAATGCCAAATGTTGTCTTGCTGGCATTGGCATTGGTAGTGCAGGAGTTAGAGAGATGCATAATAGGAATGGCAGTGAAGTATTGAACTGATGCCAGCCCCACCCCCACCCTGCGGAGACTGACAGGCATTGGGGTGTGCCTTTGAGTCATCTGCCATAACATGCATGCCATTTCACCTCACCCTACCCTGCAGACACCGACAACTGTTGCGTTGTGCCATGGGGTGTTTGGGTCTTACGCTCACCCCATTCCATAAGGACATACACTGAGATGGATGCAGTATAGGAGAATGGGATGAACTTTGGGGCCAAGAGTCAAAGGCACATGGGGCCTGTCACTGACTGCAGGGTGGGGGTGAAAGTAAGTGGAATGGCATGAGCATTACAGCTAACAATCCCAAGTCACACCCTGATGCCTGTCAGTCTCTACAAAGTGGGGTGTTATGGTTGGAAACCCTAACACCCTGGGCATTTGTTGGTATTTTCACTCCAAATTTTCAACATGGGCTTTTTGTGACCCCACCTCATGAACAGTGGCACGATCAATTTGTTAGTCGAAAGGTGATTTTGCACAACAGCTGCATCATTTGGCACCACAGGTGCAAAAACACATCTTGGGCAGCATGTAAAAAATGACAGCTATACTGTTCATAAAGGATCTAGGCTGGAGACTCAATAGGGGTGGACATAATCCGGCCAGGGGCCTTAGTCAGAGAGGGGAAGGTAATCAGTAGCAATCACAGTTATTAGAGGACTGGAGGCATATATGTAAAAATGGCAATGTTGAAAATCTGGAGAGAAAATATGAAAAATTGGTGAAGTCATGAGCATGCATCAAAAACTGTGCAATGCATGCTCATAACCCAATTATTTTGGAGATTTTTTGTTGAAATTCTGGAGTGAAAATATGAAAAATTGGTGAAGGTACGAGCATGAGTAGAAACTGTGCAACACATGCCCATAACACTATTACTTGGGGATTTTTTTAACCAAATTTTCAACATAGGCATTTTGGGACCTCCGCTCATGAACAGTGTCACTGTGATTTTTATTAATCTGTCCCAACATTGATTTCCCACAGCTGACTCAGGCTACTTGTTCACATGTCAATACATTTTTGGGCAAAATATGAAAATGACAGATGTATTGTTCATGAAGGTGTGAAAAAATGGCAGTGTTAAAAATCTGGAGTGAAAATAGAAAAATTGGTGAAGTCATGAGTGTGCATCGAAAATGTGGTACTGGAGTAAATGTTCTGACTGGTTTTGATACAACACTAAACTTCATAGGCGAGACAGCATTTAACATGCTGAACAGAGTCCCATGATACAGCCAAATAAAATCAGTGTATATACTTATGAATCAAAGAAGCCGCTTACAGTTCTAGGTAAATTTACCACCCACATTGCATTCAGACAGTGTAGCACACAAGGGACTTTCGATGTGTGGTAGGTGGTAACAGCTCTCGCTTTTAAGTCATCAAACAGCTTCAGAGTTGGAGCTCATAAAAAACATTCATGCCAAAATTCGAATACCCGAGACAGACACAGTAGCAGACCAGTTGATAGTTCAGCATCCAGTGCTTGTTTAAGGCATCAGAAAACTAAAAAGACTTTTAGGTAGGTTTTTGTATTAGTCCAGGCATGAAACCTACAATTCAGCTACTGTACATCAAAGGGTTCCATTCCATTTGTGGAAGAAAGCGGAAGTAGAGTTCAAGCTAACTTGACTACGGCTTACTTATCTATGGTGCTGCAAGCACCTCAGCCTTATCCAGAATACGCCTTGCCCTTAATAAAGCATGCCGCCTTACCTTGGATTGTGACCGTCTCACCCACACTTGCTCGCTATACATTACCACCAACTGGCTTAACCTCAAAAACAGAATCAGGTACCATGCCTGTCTCATGGCAAAAAAGGTTACCCTTGGCCTCGCCCCCCCCCCAGACTCACCCCTTTAATCCACTCGGCCCCTGCACTTAAGCGCACCCGAAGCTCTACTAAGCAGCTCCTCACAGTACCCCACTGCCGTACTTCCCAATTCCAAAGGTCCTTTAGCTATAGAGCCCCCTCCTAGATGAATGGCCTACCCACCTCCCTTACTAACGAAAACCATATTGGCGCCTTCAAAACTCAGCTTAAGAAACACCTCCAGTCCTCTAATAACTGTGATTGCTACTGATTACCTTCCCCTCTCTGACTAAGGCCCCTGGCCGGATTATGTCCACCCCTATTGAGTCTCCAGCCTAGATCCGTCAGGCACAGCTGGTTCTGCAGAGTAGTTTCAACATATTGTTTAAGAACTGTGCTTATTATTCCTAGTATCTAACTGTTAGTCTTCTCCTTGCTCTATGTCTATACTTACTTGTACCCTGTGAAGATGAATGACCATGTATTGTCTGTTTTGTATCTGACTTCTGTGACGTGGAACCTTTGTAAAGGAGTCTCTGACTCAAAGGTACTTTTCCAAAACCTCAATAAATAAAAAAAATAAATAAATAATGGAAGATGAGGGGCAAATGTTTTTTAATCCCATTGTAAATGCTTCAGTCCATAGCAGCCACTTTTCCATGTTATGAGATCATCCAGAGGTACCCTTCAAAAATGCCCAGTTTAGCAATCAAATGTGCATTCCAAATTTTGCTATGAATGATTTTTACTGCTTACTGTGATAAATAAACTGTTCAGCTAAATTTTCATTAAAAAACTGCTTGTCCTAACGCTGGCTACTTTATGTGGATTTGCTAGTCTTGAAACTAGTTCTTTTAAATTGGCACAGGTATAAGGATATGTATTTTATAAGGGACTGGCACTTTTTTCACTCTCTATGTAGGCACTTTAAAATTGATTGAACACACAGTTTCACTAAACATTTTGTATTATGCAATTAATTCTGTAAATTAATGTCCATATTTAAATGTGCACTCTTGAAGACAACTCTGACCCTTGCTGAAGCCTCCAAACAGTGGAGGCGATAAATAAGGGAGTTCGCTCCATGTTTTTCAAGCTTTACTAAGGCTTTCTAAACCAAGGCAGCATGTACACTCCTTTTTGTTTTCCTGTCTGAAATTGTGTACACAAGCAGCACCCTCATAGACAGGAGTGCATCTTTTCTGTTTGTTGTTTATATTACAGTGGAATCCCAATTAATCGGGAGTCCAGATAAGCAAAATTACTGGTGCTAGCCATATTTTACACTGCCGTATTTTATCACCCTTTAATCCATAAGGCACTGGGGACTAAATAATCTATAAGTACATACTTCATTTTGTAAACTTCTGTTACTGTCAAGTTACTTTCAGGGCTGGCCCACCAGCACAGTGGTAGCACCACCACTTGTGATGTAGATGACCCGGGTTCGGGAGCAAGCCCAGGAGTCTGAGATTCAGCTGGGGAGGGTTGTCAGAGTGTCTGATGGATTGCTCTCCAGCTCTGGGGGGGGTCCACTGTGGTTCAGCACTTGAGTACTGTCCAGCAGAGGCTGGGCATGCACCGGACTATGACTGCATGGAGAGCGATCAGGCCATTGGCGGATGTCTGCAGCATGTGTATGGGTGCATGCACGCACTGCATTGACATCACTGCCTATCCACAGCCTATGGGGTGGGATTAGGGGTCAAAACCAGGGGAACTGTCCAAATGATGCTAGCTCTTCCACCCTGCACGCCCGACCATGGTGGGCCCCCTTCATGCTGCTTAGCTGGATCCTGACTGCGGTGGTGCGGCTGCAGCCCTGCTGCTCCTGCCAGGGGGAAGAAACCCTGGCAGCACTGACAGCTGGAGGAGTGTTCTACAGTGGTAGTCTGGTTGGTAGCACACCACCACAATGACATTTCCACAGTGAAGACCGTCACAGCGGCAAATCTCATCAGGTAGCTGTGATGGTCTGCTGTACATCAGCATTGTGTCTCCCGGTGTTACACCCCCACCCCAAACCAAATCCAACTTGGAGTTGGTTATTTAGAGATGGGGGTGTGTGGGAGCACAGCCCCCATGTGGGGTTTGCAGGGGGCAAAGTCCCCTGCAAAAAAAACACTCCATTCCTGATGGGAACAATGCCGACAGTTGGCATTGTTCCCATCACTGTTCAGGATGTCGATGACATTGTTGCTGATATTCTGACATGGAACCGTCTGGTCAATGAGGGTAAGAGGTGGGTGGTGAAGTTGAGGATTGCCAGGGATCCCCAGATAAATAAAACAGTCAAGTTACTTTCAACCTTTATTTACTTAATGTTTAGTTGGGTTTAAAAAAAAAAATCAAGCACAGTTTTTTGCTCTAGTCCATCGGATTGTTTCTTACTTGTCCATGTCTTCAGGTTTCTAATCAGCATTAGATGTACTGGTGAACAATCCAACTGTATTTCCATGTACTGTAGCCATTTATCAAAGTAGAAGACAGTTTTGGAGTGTTTGGGTATGGAGGATGGAGAGGGTGTTTTGTCCTCTGAATCTGAGTCACTGTTTGTTGCTGTGTCTGCACCACATTTGAGTTCAACAAGTGGATCCTCAATGAGGATTTTGTGTTTCTCTTTAGTGCTATCACAGCTGACCCACTCCTCCACATCTGTGGCTCAGTATGGCCCCAGGTAATGCCGCTGCTAGCACGGAGAGCTCTGAGTCTGCATCATCTTCACTGTCAGGTGTGCTGTCCTCCTCACTGTCACCATTCCAGCCTGCTGAGCCTGCCCCCTCAGTTTCGTCTCCTAACCAGATGCCAGATTTTGTCCATGATTTTTACATGGTCTCTGCTTTTACATTCTGCCAGGCTTCTGCAACCATGTAAATGGCATCTTTCAGCACTATTTGCTTTAGGACTTCATTTAGAGGGACAACCACATTCTCCTCTGCAAGCACTGACTGAAGCAGTCGTTTTTGGTAATTATGTTTCAGAATTTCCAGGATTCCATGATCACAAGATTGCAGACAGGATGTTGTATTCAGGGGTAAGAATGCACACTTTATTGTCCCATTCTGAGTTTTAACAGGGGGAGTCTCTAGGAGTACAGGGGAATTGTCAAGCAGCAGTATTGTTTTTTGTGGCAAACCTTGGGATCTGAGATGCTGCTTGACAGAGGATACAAAGTGTCCATGAAATCATTTTTAAACAGAAAGGCATCTCGCCAGCTGTTTCTCTGAGCTGTATAGTTGACTGGAAGGTTAAGCATGTTGGTGTGCTTAAAACAGTGAAGCTTCCAAGATTTGCCAATTAGGAGAAATTGCAGTTTATGAGTTCCTGTGGCACTTGCACAACCAAGGATTGTGACCCTCTCTTTTTGCTTTTAAAAAACAGGTGCATCTCATTCACATCCATGTTTCAGGGTCTTATCAGATTGACATCTCCAGAAAAGGCCAGTTTCATCAGCATGATAGACTTGCTCAGCCATCAGTTGTTCTTCCAATATGATGTTAGCGAATGTTTCTGTTAATGGGCCAACTACTTCATCAGTTGCGCTGTGCCACTCACCACAGAGATTAAGCTGTCTAATGCCATACCATTTCTTGAAGCGGTCTAACCAGTCATCTCTGGCACTGAACTCACTCCAGTTGCCAAGTTTCTGATGGAACTGTAATGCCCTCTTTTTCAACAATGTCCCAGATATGGGTGTCCTCTTCTCTCTTTCCTGCTGAAACCAGACATTGTGGCATTGTCCCTCTAATCATCTTTACAAGTCTTCATATTTTTCTCTATCATCACTCCTGGCTGCAGTTTTCATTGTACAGGCAAACTCGTGCAGTTTTTGTTTGGCAGCCAAGATGTTAAAAATCGTTGATCTACTCACACCATATTCTTACTGCAAGTGTGACAGCCTTTTCCCCATGCTCCAGGTGCTCACATATTCACAGCTTCTGAGCTATGCTCAGCACAGTCCGTTTCCTCTTAGTGGCTTTTTGCGAGGGTAGGCTGCTCTGAGAAGGCTGAGACATCATGGACAGCAGGACAATACAGAGCATGAGAGGTGTGAATGAGGAGAAACCTAAGTAGCCAGCTAATCTGCAGCAGCAGTCAGGTGCTAACAATCCCTGTAATCACAGCAGTCACCCAATAATCATATTAAGTATTGTGTGACTACTGTTACAAGCACCTGTACCTAACACCTGCTGAGGTGAAACACGAAGGACCTCATCAAGGTAGTGTGTGGAGCATGCAATGTCTGTTAGATCGGGATTTCTGGATGAATGGGGTTTGGAGAAATGGAATTAAATGGTACTACCTTCTCAACACATGCAGGGCTGTGGAGATAAAACAAAAAATGAATTTTGGTATTTCCTCAGCTACCAAGTATTTCCAAAACATCATACACCAGACTTTACAGAGTTTTGCAGGTGTCAAGAACTTCAACAATGACATCATCATTTATGGGGTCACTCAAGTGGAGCAAGATTGCAACCTTGCGGCTTTTTTGCAAATACTACATGAAATATCCTGCAACAAGTCCGAGTTTAATAAAACAAGACTTGAATTTTGGGGATTTTTTTTTTATATTTTCAGCCAGAGGTGTGTTAGTGGATCCAAAGAAAGTTACAGCTATTCAGCAAACAAGCAAGCCAAAGGAACCCAGTGATGTTCAGAGCCAACTCAGAATGGCCAACTGCTGTTCTGGATTCATTCCAGATTTTGTTACCATCACTGCACCACTAAAAGAGTTAACATGGGAAGGAGTGGCATTAGGGAGATCCCTAAGAGCAGCACTAGAGAAACTGAAAGTCTAACTAGTAAAACAAAGATGGCATATTTTAACCCATTAAGAGAGACAGAACTAATTGATGATACCTGCCAAATAGGATTAGGTGCCATACTCATGCAGAGGGACAACTCTACACATTACTTCGTAGCATATGCAAGGCCCTGCCTAAGTGACATAGAAAGACGGTACTCCCAAACAGATTGAGGGGCACTGGCCATAGTATGAAGCTCTGAACATTTTCATTTACATCTCTATGGCAGATCACTCACACTACTGAATGACCACAAGCCGCTGGAGCTTTTATGGAATAACCCCAGGTCTAAGCCTTCTACATGCATCGAATGATGGGGGCCTCAACTTAAACCATATGATTTCAATGTTATTTGCATATCTGAAAACAACAGCCTAGCAGATTGGACATCATGTCAGCCAGTCCCAGAAACAGTCTTTCAAGTTCTAGAGCATCCGAAGTATCATGGGAATAAGAGAACTTCATAATGCAGCATGCAACACCTAAAATTACCCAACTCTGCAGACAGTGATATCCCTCATATGCAGTGGGATATTAATTGTTGAGTGTTTCAGCCAGTGCTGCTGAGTGAAAGCTTATGCATATGAAGAAGTATGAGATTTCAGACCTTTTCCACAGTTCAGGCAGAGAAAATTGGAGGAAGTTAGTACTGAAGCAACACCAGTGTCTCAGGACACAACACCAACCCAGATGGGTGCCTCATCAACTAAGAGGTATCCCACAAGAAAGAACATAAAACTCCAATTTTATCTCAATGACTATGAATCAGGTACTAGTGACTCTCAAAGACTTTACCCAATAGGATGTCCACAGTGGAATAGAGCTACACAGTAGTATTGAACTTTCATCTTGGTAATGCAATTTAACAAAATTCATTAAAATTCTCCAAACATATGTTCAGTTATGGTATACATTTTTGAACTAAAGTAAAGGAGAGAGATGCTGTTGAGTTTGTAGCTATTCACTGCTTTAAAGTATGTTATAGCACCACCTTGCAGTTGTTACATGAAACTTAATAAATGCTGTGAACTGTTGTGAGACCTTTTGCTTCACAGAATGACCTGCTTTATGGCAGTGAGGCTGACAATAAACAGAGTATGTTACTGAAAGCATGGACTGAGTGTTTAGTGTTATAGAGTACAACAAGAAACAAAAAGAAAACAGCATAGTACTTGTGGTGTGAGACACAGCCATTCAGTACTGGTGTGAGACAAAGCAGTACACCAAGCTGTCTGAACCCCTGTATAATAGGGTGAAGTAGCTGGAGACATTTGGGAACTGTGGTCATCCACCTGCTGTAGTTTTGCAAACACATACAGGCCCCACAAGGGTTCTACAGCTGGTGTATCATGACCATGGGGTCATGGAGCATCAGCTAAACAAGATGGTTGTCAAAGGTCACTGTTAACCAGGGTTTAAGACAACAGGACACATAGTTGTATGCAGATTACCTCATAAAGTGCATACCACACAGCCGTAATGCACATGACGCACACTGCACAGCAGATATACGGGCCCTACAACACCATGGACATGGGCAACACATACTATATAGTGCAACAGACAAACATACAATCCTTTGCCCACTGCCAAACCCATTGGGACACAATCATATGGACAGCATTATTATGACAGAAATATATTTTAATGTAATAATAGATGGTGGCATGGGTACTGATGGATGTCCTTTGGGATGATCTCATGCTACCCCTAGCAATGACATGGCCCACACTCACTGGTCATTGTTGACCACCTAAAGAACATGACAACTTGTGCAGGTTTTACATCTCATGGCAATAGATCCTGCAGCACACACAGAACACATCCCCCACCCAAATAGAAGCACAGCATATGTAACAATGCATACTTACCCAATAGTCCACAAGGGCCCACAGAAGGCTAAAGGCATCTTGGTACTGGGCTCCACTGCTGCACGTGTTGACATAGTGGGCAGAATGATGTCATCCCCCATGGCAGGGTGATGGTGTTCTGTAAGAGTCAGATTATTAGGTGGCACCTTGTGAATGTTGGCCTGGACCTTTCCATCATCCCTCTGCAAGCAATGGGAGATGGTTAATGTCAGGCATGGCCAACAGATGTAATGCAATACATTGGAGATACATGACAACATGCCGTATGGTACCTATTAGATTATACTCCAGCTTCCAGTTGGGGAAGGGGTCTTGGCATGCTACACTCATGACCCCTCTGACCTGAAGTAGGCCAGAATGAGCAGGTACATTGGTGGTTTGCAGTTGCCATGCTCAACTTACTACTGGTGTATAAGCACTGTTCCACATGTGTAGGCACATACATCTATGAGGTCACTGACGACGTACTGTGACCAGACAGCCATCTGTTAAGGGTCAGTGTATGCCATGTGCTCACATTTCCAAGTCTGGCCTGCACACCGCAGTCCTTGTATGCAGGTCCCCTTGTTTGTTGCCTAAATCACACAGTGCACCAGGGAAGAGGAATGGCTCTTTTGGCACTGTTCATGTTAATGTGATGTCATTGACATAGCTGGGGGCTGTGCTGTTGCACAGGTGTCAGCCTTCATGACAATGCCACCCCCCAACATCTGTTCCTTTCAAGTGCTAGATATAGTGTAATCACATCACTGTACAATGGTGTATGTGGGTTGCTGGCATGTCCTACTGGGGTTTCAGTGTATACTGTCCCGGACAGTGACTCATCTGAAAGATGGGGAAGACAAAGGCAATAAAACTGGGGATAGTGTCCTACAGCCTCATCTAGTGATCACCTTCTCCCATGATTGGCATGTGTCAATTGGAGTATTGTTGATCCTTCATCAGTGAGTACATGTTGCTCTCATGCCATGCATTCTGTGTGGTCAAATGTGTGTGCAGCCTGTATAGTCACAGCCACCTTCACCTGCCACTGTGGTAGGGCATGCAAGTGACTGACACCATGGTGCTTTGGAGAGGACAGGCTAAGCATGCCATGGAGGAAGCACACAAATTGCGGTCAGATGAATATGACCCCACCCTGGAGAGGGATGTTGAAGACTAGCTGGGGCCAAATGACCAGTGTGTGGGGTTAACAGGCCCACAGCTCTTACCACTAGAAGGACCGCCCAGTGTGTGTTTGGGGGGTGCAGCAGACACTGCTATTCCTATGGCTAGTAGGTTGTGGTGTACCAGTTGCATGGGATCATGCAATTCATCCTACCCATCTCCAGAGCCAACACCATGATCAGCATATCTGCACCCAGGTGCCGTGTGGGCACTTTCCCGGTGTGAAGCATCCTGGAGACGAAGACAAACATCCATGGGTCATTAATGCTATGCACTAGTAGAAAACCAGGGCATGTAGCAATAAGCTCAGGACACAGGTCTGTATTTCCAAACTGCTTGTTTTTATTTTATAGTCGAGCAGTTTTCCACCACAATGCTGCATACAAGAAATGTCTAGATCAACACCCCAGCACTTCAACCTTAATGCAGGTCTTCATTAAAAACAAGGAGTTTGGAAATACAGACTTGTGTTCTGAACTTGTTGCTATAGTGCATGCCCTGGTTTTCTGCAAGTGCACAGCATTATGGGCCCATGGCTGCTACTTGTACAAGTCACCTTCCGATCCTTCTGCAGTCCCCACCTGCTCTGGCTGCACTGTTGAGATGCCATATGTTGCAGTTTAAAAAAGCAAAACACATCTCTCTCTCTCTCTCTCTCTCTCTCTCTTGTCCAGCGGTAGCAGCCAGAGCTCCATCCTATTAAAAAAACAACAACTCCACAACAGTACAGGGGGTAGCACTCCTGCATCAGGTTGGCAATAAACATATAGCACATACAGAATGATGTAATTCTGTAGTAGGCAGAAGGACTATTTTATCATACATTTGCATAAGCAAATCTTGTTTTCTACATATAAACATGATTCTGCTAACTGTAATAAGTACACAAAAAAGGAGCCCATTTTATAAGTGCAATAAGACACTTTGGGGTGTGCATGGAACAGATTTTACCACACTTCCTGGGGCTGAAGAAACTCAACCTGCAGCCTTGTGCCTCACTACACCCCTGAGCGTGCAGAAAAATCTGTTCCATACACACCCCGTTGTGTCTTACTGCTTACTTGTCCCATTAACATTGAGGCATCCCATTACAGTTCAAGCTGGTTTTGGTACCTTTAACATCAATCCCTGTACTTTCCAATAAGATAGTGTTTTTTGAGCTGCTATACGTTACATTGTGTATTATTTTTTAATAGCGAGGTACTTGCCTGATCACCTTGGTCAGTCTTTGCTGAACACAACCCTCATGCTGTTTTGTGCTGGCCAAAATGTAGTAACTGAAATGAATTGTTTCCTTTTTGCTATGGCACTGTTTAACATTTACAATAAGGAGAGGGTGGCGTTCATACAGCTTTGCTATTTAAGGTATTTTAATGGAGTTTGCCAAGGTCTCACTGAGTAAGTGTTTACTCCAGAACTCTATGTTTGGTGAGCATTGTCATTGCTGTGAGAACATGGAGCAGGCAACATGCTTTCTCAGCTGGGAGGGAGGGAGCAGCCCTGATGATGTCCCAGGGTCAGGAATCATAAAGGAGCAATAAAGTGAGTGATGTGTCTGGCCTAAAAAGCCACGGTGACCTTGGAGAAGGATTTGGATGTACTGGGCATGTGAAATCAGGTGTGGCTGGCAAGAGAGTGTGGGACTGGGAGTCTGGTAAATTATAGCTGTAAAGTTGAGGAGCCACTGTTTGGTCTGCTCCAGAGGATCTGGAGTGTAAAAGTAGTAAAATATTTTATTCATGAGTTCATGAACAAGGATAAACTCTATTGAGCTGAGGCTCATTTACAATGAGGTCCCATTGCACATTGAGTGGCCGGGGCAGTTAGAGTTTAAAGCCACCTTATTTTATTTAACTGGATGCCAGTGTGACTATTACTAACGTGTGAGGCGAATGCTGCAAATTGGGCCAGCAACCCCCGTATTAAAAAGGGCTTTTTTACCTAAAATATTCTCAGATGTATAGCCTGCAGTAATAAAAAAAAGAAAATACTTAAATATATTACAACTGACAACTGTAATAAAACCAAAATTAAAGTGGGGGGCATGAATTTTTGTGTTAAGTGTTAGCATGACAACACTTGCAGGAGCATGGCACCTCAGAGGGCCCCATAGTGACTATTGTGCATAGGGACCATGGCTATGAGACTCTAGCCCTGGTCCCTAGTGATGCGTTTTTTGTTTTTTTTTTGTTATTGTTATTATTTTTGTTTTTGTTTTTTTGTTTCTTAACTGCGAACACTGAAGAGGAACTGCAAGTGCTTCAAGTCAGCAACTGTGGCCGGTAGAGGCAGTTACAGAAAGCTGAGGGAATTCCTGACTTTTAGCTTGCCTGATAGTGTCTACAAGGCAGTGCAATCAGGTCCTACTTCTCCCAACCAAGCCACAATGCTCAACATTCAGTGCACAGAACTGGGGAAAAAAATCTCTTCCAGATCTTTGCTACTCTCTAGTATGTAGTACTTTTACAAGATGGTGACTGACAGTAAAGGCCATGGCAGAGTACATCTGCCATGTCACAGTGTGAAAAGGGAGGGGGAGCAGGGAAGTGAGTGCAAACGGGAGAACGGGTGGGCCATTAGAATACCAGGACATGAAAATCAAGAAAACATTTGTATTTTTAAAAGAAAAAACTTGAAACATTAAAAAAAAAACAGTGCCATGGCTGAGAGCACAGTGAACTGATTCCAGTTTCTGGGGGCTGTGGTGAAGGGTGATTAACAGGTTGGCTGGGAAATAGTACAAATGACTATTGCCCAGTCTAGTGAGCTACTGCCCAGTTTCATACTGAACTAATGATCAGTTCCCACCTGACACTCACCATTGCTCTCTTTATTCATCTCTTTCCATCCTTCCTCTACCTCCACATTACCTGTCCCACTGTACCTCCTTTATTGCCAAACACTGGTTTGACTCCCTTCCCTCCTACATTTCCTCACTCCTCTCCCCTGCCCTCTCCTCCACTTACTCTCTATGCACCAAAGACTCCCAAACCTTAGCCATTCCCCATCCTCACTCATGCACTGGGCAAGCGGCTTTCTACCATCTCTCCTCCTTCTGGGACCAGTTCCCCTTCATCTCTTCCCTTCCCTCATGTCTCTAGATGGATGCTAAGATCTACTTGTGCCCCCCCGTTCCTGTCACCCCCTCTCATGAATCCTTCTCCACTCTCTCCTCACAGCCCCCTGTTCCCCCAGTTACCTCCTATTACACACCTACCTCCGCCTGCCATGCTCTTGGCTCCCTAGCTGCTCTTCAGTATGTTGGTGCTCCATTTTGTTGCTCTCTGTCACACATTGTTCACTGCAGCCGTGTATGTTACTACTCATAGCTCTCTCTCTTTTTACCAAGTTTTTGGCTTTTACTACCTGCAGAATTTATATTTTTGTACACTGCACTTTGGATTCTTATAACTGCTCTTTATTGTATGTACCTCCACTTTTCCCTGCCCCCCCCCCCCCGGTCACTTCTGGAAATGAACCTTGACTCCGTATGTCTTTCCCGGTTATCACATTTTAAATAAATACCTAAATAGTTCACAAACTGGCTGTGAGTAAATCTGGGACCAGGATTTTTTTAAGGATCCATGTTAAATGTGTATATATATATCTATCTATATACATACATATCATGGTGATTTACATATACATTCCATAGTACTTTGCATTATGGGGTATTATATATATATATACATATTTATTAGCAACAACTTCATTTAAAACAAAGTTAGGGTTCTAGACATAGTTCTTCAACCAAAGTGATACAGGTCAGGAAATTAGATGTTAGGGTTTACAACTGTTATGCCCCTTCCCCACCAAACTCTATCATTGGAACCACACACACCACCTTCCACATACCAAAAAGAATCGGGGTGTGACTTAGGGTCGTGGGTACCACCCCTCACCCAACGCTACCATTGCAACACCACCCCCACCTTCCACACACCTAGAGGTGTTGAGGTGTGCCTTAGGGTCATGGGCCCCACCCCACCTCCCACCCAACCCTACCATCGCAACACCACCTCCACCCTCCACACACCAACAAGCATTGGGGTGTGCTTTAGAGTCATGGGCCCCAACTCTCACCCCATTCTCCTATACTGTACCATGTCAGGTTCCTTACAGATGGAATGGGGTGGGTGTTAGGGCCTGTATCACTTTGGTTGAAGACCAATGTCTAGAACCCTAACTTTGTTTTAAACAAAGTTTTTGTTAATTTCCTTACTTTTTGAGATAGTATAATAGTATTACAGTTTTGTGAGATTTTTTTGGTATTGTTGATGCAAATTTTCAATATGGCCTTTTTGAGACGCTGCCTCATGAACACTGACACTTTCATTTCGTTACTCAGTCCCAAAAGGTGATTTCAAGCAGCAACTTTGCCATTTCATGTCACTGCTGCGTAAACACATTTTGGGCAGGATGTGAAAAATGACAGGTTTATTGTTCATGAGGTGGTGTAAAACACTGGCAATGTTAAATATTTGGAGTGAAAATATTAAAAATGTTAAAAGTTACACATGTACGTTGTGAAATTTCAATGACTGCACGCATATTTTTGCACCAAATTTTCAACATGGCCTTTTTGGGACCCCACCTAATGAACAGTGACACTGAGATGTCATTAGTACATCCCAAAAGTTGATTTCACACAGCGACTGCACCATTCTGCGCCACAGCTGCAAAAACACGTTTCACGCAGGATGTGAAAAATGACAGCTGCACTGTTCATGAGGAGGTGTGAACTCTCAACGTTGAAAATCTGGAGTGAAAATATTAAAAACTGGTGAAGTTACGAATATGCATAGAAATTGCAAAATGCACACTCATAACGCAGCCATTTTGGGGACTTTTTGCATCAAATTTTCAACATGGGCTTTTTGGGACCTCCCGTCATGAACACTGGCACTGTCATTTCATTAATCAGTCCAGAAAGGTGATTCCACGTAGTGACCACAAAATCACTTTTCAGGACTGAATAATGAAATGACAGTGACAGTGTTCACGAGGTGGGGTCCCAAGAACCCTGTGTTGAAAATTTGGGTTAAAAATTCCTAAAAATGGCTGCGATATCAACCTAAGTTGAAAACCCCATTGAGAGCCATAATATGAGTCTATCTTGATTCCTGTTTGCGGTTGGGCTTTGAAGAGTGCAGATGTGTCCCGGTCCAGAGAAGATCGCTGCTCCCAGCTTCCAGAGGAAAGTATGGGTTGGGGGGGTATGGGAAGGAAGGAAGGTGCTCAGTGGGAGGGTAGGGGTTGGGGAGGGGGAATGGGGAGATGACATGGGACCCGTTTCTTTTTTACAGGTTTAAAAAAAGACATCGGGGATGGTTTTCTTTGTTAACAGAAAAATCAGGACAATAAAAAGTAAATGTAGGCACACTGGGGGTGGGCTCCCAGTGTGCCACATGTGTTAAGGGGATACATAATGCAGACACAGGGGTTGGGCGCCCCCGCCAGCAATGGAAGTGGGCTCCTGGTGTCAGAAAAATATTAATTTAATTATTTGGGCACACTGAGGGTGGGCTCTCCAATGTACCATGGTAGTGGCGGGGAGGATAAATGCCGACCCAGGGATTGGGCACCTCTATGTTGGTGAAAGTGAGAACTTTGATGCAGGATTCTGCACTGAAAATGGCAGGACACAGGATTCTGCATCAAGTTTAAAAAATGATGTCGGGGGACTGTTTCTTTTTTTAGGTGAAAAAAACAGATTTTGGGGACACTGGGAGTGGGCTCCCCAGTATTCTACAGACTTTTCGGGGGTGGGGGTTCTGACCTGCACCTATACCCTTCAGCAGGAGGCTTTGGCATACAATCCTATGCCAGACAGCTGCTCTGACATATAATTGTATGCCCATTACTAAACTTTAGCATATAATCATATGCCGGAAAGCTGCTCCGACACAGAATACTGTGCCACCAGGGACATATATTTTTTCACATAGGAAATAATGGGTAAAATAACATTGAATAACTTTTGAACAGATTAATATTTTTTCCAAAGGCTCATCTGTTAGGCAAAAGTGTTCTACACAGAAAATTTCATGCCTGTAGCTACAACTGATTGTGAGATATATGTTGACAAAAAGAAAAACAGCTAAAACCATAAAAATCTCTTGTTTTGAACACTCTGTATCTCACAAACCACATAAGGGACTCAAACCAAATTTGGCACATCAATAGACCGACCCCTTCTAATGATATGTGCAAAATTTCAAGCATATCTGTTGAACCTGGCCAAGCCTGCTACCCTGCAAAAATTGGCCTTTAACATTACATGCTTGCATTAGCCCTAACTATAGCTGCACTACCATGCAGCTATAATATATATATATATATATATATATATATATATATATATATACACACACACACACACACATAGAGAGAGAGAGAGAGGTATTATAGGGGAGTGGTCATCCCCCTAGGGTTAAGTAGCCCATTTAATGTTAAACCTCAAATGTTGTACTTTAACAACTTTGAAACTAATCAATGGTTACCACAATATTTGGTATGTGCTGTCCCGTGGGGTAGATTTCCTGAGGTAGCAAGTTTCATTCCAGTTGGATGAATAGTATGGGTTCTGAGATCTAGATAGTGTAAAAACCTTAAAAATCACCAATTGTTGCAGTTTTTTTCTCATCACCTTGCATACAGACGGTGTGGAATTTTGGTGTGATTTTTTTATGGCAGAACCAGCTTGGGTAACAGAACTGCCATGCTTTTTTTTGGTGAACAAATATTAATCTGTTGTAAAAGTTATTCAGTTATTAGGTTCCCTTTGTTTTCAATGGGAATTCTCCTATCCAAATTAGAGGGATAAAGTTCAACCAAGGATTGACCTCACAAAAAAGGATTCACTCTTGTGAGATCAGTTCCTTTTTTGTGAGGGAAAAATCATTTTTCGTGAGAGAAAAATTATTTTTAGAGAGCCACCATCTTGTTTTTTTCTTCCACCAACTAAAAAACATGGAAAATACATAAAAATTTTGTCATTTTAAAAATCAAACATCAGAACCTAGGTAAACAGGACCCATTTAGCTAGATTCTGGTGTTTGTTTCTCATGATTAGGGCCAGAAATACTTTTTCTGGGCTCCCGAAATCCTGAGTGCCCAGCATTGCGAGACAAACCTTCAGCCACGTTCTCTGTATGAGCACCGGGGATTTTCTTGACTTCTGCAGCAGCAGCTAAACTCCTGCTCCCAGCTGCAATGGGAGCCCCCTCACCCTGGTGTGTAGTGGCACCCCTCACTCCCTGATTACTGTCCCCCTAAATAGAAGATTTATTCTCTGGTGTCTAGTGGCACCCCCCACCCTCATCGACATGCTGTAATGTTTATTCTTGCCCCTGATGTCTACTGGTACCCTTCACTCTCCAATTGTCTTTATCTTCTTTGTTTTGAATCCAAAAGCACAGTTCAATGAGCACCCATAGCCAAAGGAATCACTAGGACTCAATCCAACAGTTGTAGCAAGGTCCTTTTAATTAATGAAGTGCATGATACATGCACAACACAAGTGCCAGCATAAATATGGTGCTGCTGAGCCACTGAACCACTAATATTTCACCTGACCAACTGCCCGGCTTCTTCAAAGTGATCTAATTTTATTGGCAGCAGTGTCAAACATTTATAGTGGTGATAGGTGAAACTCAAAAACTATCCACCAATCAGATGCCTCCATTTCATAGGGTTGGTTACTTTAAAAGTTTCAGTACTTAAAACATTCATGAACAAGCACTGCTATTATATGCTGGTAATCAGTCTAACATGGTGCAGGTTAAACTACAACTATGTTAAATTTTTATTATTTTTATTTTTTCAGGTGTTCCCCAATTGGTTCCGACATATTTTATAGACTGTACTGCAAAAATAATATGATTCAGTCCAGGCACATACTTAAACATTAGCAAATCACAGCATTGTGACATAGTCAAAACCCCAGTACTGACAATATTTCCCTTTCACAGGAATATGTTCCTAAAGGGCTTTCTGGATAGCATCTAAATTAGTTTAAAAAAGCTGCCAAGTCTATGCTATCATTAAGCCTTTCTGCATTCCTTGCCAAAAATTCAAAATTCCTGAAACTTCCTCTCCTACCAATTAGTTTCTCAATGCCCCCCCCCAAGTCCCACTGTCACCAATTCTATACCTGTTAAGCTGCTGTTGTGTTTCCATCCAGGCAAGTTCTTTACATGCTTTACAATAGCATAAGAATTGTCGCATCTTTGTAGAACTCATATATGTTCCCCTACCCATAACTTGAAATGGCATGTGGTACGGCCAACATAGAAAGCTCCACAGCTGCAGGTCAGTAAATATACTACATCCTGACTATTGCAGTTAAATTGTCAGATGGCAATCTATTTCTTAGTCCTGGGATGGAAGAAGGACTTTCATGGCTGGAGATACCTGCAATACATGCACCTTCCACATCTGTGGGTTCCTAATGGGGGGAGCAAAAAAATGAGATCTAACTGGTTCAGGTCCTGGTAAGATATTGCTAACCACCATATCTTTAATGGTTTTGCAATGTCTAAAGGCTACATTTGGGCCATCACTGACAAAGTTTTGTAATTTTGGCTCCAACTGCAAGATGGACCAGTTTCCCACAATGATTTCCTTTATTTTTTCTGTTCTTTTTGAGTATGTAGTGATAAATGGGTAAATCTGGAGTCTTCCTTGTGACCAGCGTAGGTCAAAGTATCAGCCCTAGCAATGCTCTCCACAGTTGCCACTGCCATTATGATGCTATGGGTGCCGTATTCCCTCTCTTTGAATCATTTGATCTGCATATTACACTTAGCCTTATAGCCTCTCTGTTCTGTACCATTTCTCAAAGTTCACACTAGTTGACTCTTGGGTATATTAAATCTCACATGGGGAAGCATGGCAGCCCTCATACCTAAGTATGCTGTTGCAGTCTGTGGGCTTCTGGAAGAGCATGGCACAGACATTCCCCTGATTATTGCCATCAATTTTGAGGTCTAAGTATGTGATTTCACTTTGGTGGATGGTGTAGTTAAACCACAAACAATTACTAGTACTCTCCATCCATCTGACAAAGGAATAACCATCCTCAATCGTGCCCTTCCAAACTATTAAAATGTCATCAATAAAGCACGGCCACAAATCCAAACATTGGATATATGGATTTGTGGTGATGCTATAGAGATGATCTATTTACCATTTGCCAACAAATAGGTTGGTGAAACTGGGGGCCATGGTGGCCCCCATCTCCATGCCCCATGTCTGTAAATATAATCTGTTTTGGAACAAGAATACATTTTTAGCGAGCACACTTTCAGCAAATTCAAATAAGTATTCAGTAGGTAAAATAGCAGGAAGACAGTGGCTCAAATGACCAAATTTTCAGTTTGCAAGCTCAGGGTGCACTTACCAGGGTGAAGTAAATCAGAGGAACAGATGCTGTAAAACAGCTGGGTGGTCCGCACTCCTCAAGGCCCATGTTAAATTTACCTTATTGGTTTCACAGTGGAACAGGGCTGGCAATGAAGCAGATGCAAAAAAGTTTTTAATCCAACAAAGTGGCAGCACATACAGTATGCATACAGGTACCAACTATCCAGGTAGAGCAAGGTGCAGGAGACAACACATAGAAACATAGAAACATAGAAGTTGATGGCAGATAAGACCACAAGGAACATCCAGTCTGACCATTTCTTTTTCTACCTTATAAATGTGCCATCGGCCTTTGCTCTGTCAATGGTCTGTCTATTCATACTCATCTGTATTGCTCACTTATGCCTATCCCATGCCTGTTTGAAGCCATGCACTGTATTCATATCCACCACTTCCTGAGGTAGGCCATTCCATGCATCCACCACCCTTTCTGTGAAAAAGAACTTCCTCACATTACCCCTTAATCGGCCTCCCTCTAATCTCATGCTGTGTCTTCTTGTCCTGCTATTTTTCTTATATTGAAACATGTTAGATTCTTTTACCTTTTTAATGCCCTTAAGGTGTTTGAATGTTTCGATCATATCACCTCTCTCCCTCCTTTGCACTAGGGTATACATATTGAGCTCCATTAATCTGTCCTCATACGTTTTTCAACAGCAGTAGACATCTGTATCAATTAGCAGATTATAGTACAAAATGCATATTAAAGTACTGTACGACGCAGAGAAAATGGCTTCTTCAGTTTCATGGACAGTCTCTAACTACACCCTGGCATACCTGAGTGATACACGTAACTAACCTTTCAATGTCATATTGATGTCTTCCTCAGAGAACTCATTTTCTCTGTGTCACACTTTAATATATATTTTACACTTCAATCTGCATATGTGCTGCCACTTTGTTGGGTTAAAAATGTTTTTGCATCTACTTCATTGCCAGCCCTGTTCTACTGTGAAACCAATAAGGTAAATTTAACTTGGGCCTTGAGGAGTGCGGACCACCCAGCTGTTTTTCAGCATCTGTTCCTCTGAAGTATTCAGTAGGTACTTCATCCTGGTCAACTTCAGATCTCAAATTTAAAAAATAACCCATTGCACTTAACTCTTCATCGTGAGGGATAACAGTATACAAAGAGTTAACATCAAGGGTGACAAACAACCAATCAGGTTCTGTGTGTGTCCTCCATGATGTTATTGATTTCAGTAGAGTCCATCACATATGAATGCAGATTTTTGACCAAAGGTTACAAATATTGGTCTACAAACAGGGAGAGGGACTCAGTAAACCAACCCCTTCCCAAAATTATAGGTCTCCCTGGTGGGTTCTGGACCCCTTTGTGGATTTTTGAAAGAATGTAAATTGCCAGTGTCACAGGGTGGGCTACTGTTGGAGTCCAGTACGTTATGTCAGAGATCTACCCCTGAATAAACCCCCTCCTCAGTAAATCATCCACCTGCTTTCTTTGTTTTGTATTTTTTCAGTTTTCTCCCCCCCACCTGAGGCCATGGTGAACAAATGTGTGTGCATACAAGGAGGTGTGTGCACATGCCAGGATCCAGTGGCCCCTTTCACCCCTTCCCAGACTTTTGTCGCCACACCTTGGCTGCTGTGCATCCCACCAGACTTCCACCCGGTGGGAGCGGGACTATGGAAGAGCGGGCATCTACCTTGGAGGGGAGAGCCGTGGCTCAATCCTACTCCAACCTTCCCCCCCAAGCTGGTTCCCCAGTGGCCCAAGGTCATTCCCGAACCCGTGTCGCTGGAATAGTGCAAGATAAGGCATCTGCGCCTCAGCACCACTAGGCTGACCTTCCACCTGCTTTTTAAACTCCAAAATACAAGTGCTGCTAATTCTGGCAGAAAACTGATGATCATAAAGTTACCATTCTATTTCAGATACATAATCAGATGTATTCATAATTACAATATCCCCTCCTTTATCGGTGGACTTAATAATAATCTATTATTTGCAAGCTGTTGTATAGCTCTCATCTCTATGCTACAGCAGTTAGAAGGAGTTTGTTCCACATTACTGCTCTTCAATACCTCCAAGTTTAACTCACATCTTTTAATGAAAATAGTCATTATGGGATTATATGAGGGACAGAACTGTGAACTAGCTTTAAAGGTGGAGTTGTTCTCTGACAATGGTATTTTATCAGTATTACATTGAATATATTGCTCTGAATACATACATTTAAAGGTGATATTCTGTGCAAATTTGTGCAAATCAACACACACAGAAAAAAAGACAATGTCAGCTGTGGGGAGAAAGACAATCCCTTACTTAACACTCTTTCCACTACAGCAGTGAGTTTATACTGAGGCAAATTCACAATAGGGATCAAAAATTTATCAAAGTCCTCAGGAGGTTAGTGGGTGGAATCGGTGGGCTGTTTTATCAGTAAGAGTTCCTTCTCCTTCCTCCACGCTAATCCCCCCTGTTTTCCTCCTTGAGGCTGGTAAGCCTCCTGAAAATGAGTCTTGCACTGACTGTGCCGTATGCCATGTGGTTGTGCTGGAAACTGTCTCTGTGGTAGCTCCCTCATGTCCTCCTCTAAAAAATGGTCAGATTCTGATCCATCTGTATCAGACGGGTCGATTGTGTAATCCAGCGCTGTGGTGACATCTCCCTCTGTTGCCCCAGCCCCTGTGGACTTTTTAAATATAGATTTAGGTCTATTCCGTGCATTGGTGACCTCTGATTTATTATGCCAGTCAAATACTCCATTAAATTTGTAGTCATTTTTGTCCCTTAAAACCTTTTTGCTTTAGTTTTTAAGTTGAATATCATATCTTGACACTTTGCCAAACAGAGTCTTGTTATGATTTTCAAACTCCTCTGTTGCTGTTTTTGATTTTAATAAAGTTTCAGCACTGGCAATGTCCACAGTTAGTTGTTCATGAACAGGTAGGTAGAAATTTATTGTTCGACAAAAATGTCTTTACAATTAAAAAAACAGACATCACATAAATATTCATACAATCATAAGTCACACACTTCTCACAAATCTCACTAGAGTTTGTGCAAATAGCTTAAAAGTAATTGTACAAAGTTTTAAATAGTCATCAAATACAAGAAGTGTTATTATCATACACCTCCATCCTATACTTACATCATAGTTTGATTGCTATTAAATACCGACTTAATCTCTTCAAGGTTCCAACATCATTTGAGTTAAAGAGAAATAGAAGTATCTTATCAGAGGGAAGACTGAGGGTTGCCAAAACTGATTCCAAGCAATATTTTCTTTGATTGTTATATTGTGGGCAGTGTAAAACAGTATGTTTCAAGTCATCTTCAGCAACATAATTACAATTACAATATGAGGTTTTAACCTCATTTCTCCTTTGTCTTAACATAATATAGTTTGCTGGATATAATTCCATTTTGAATCTTGTTATAATTCTTCTTTCATTCCAATCAACTACTAGTGTCAAATATTCTGCTAAACCTCTAATAGTTTTTATATTTTTGTACCATCTGAAATTGTCTAAACGTCATATTGTAATATGATCCTCTGACCATTCTATACCTGATAACCTTGTCTTGATTTGCATTTTTATCTCTCTTAATGGTCTAATATAAATTTCATATAATATCTGGCCCAGTCCCAAAGGAAACATAACCTTTTTAATTGTTGTTATAGTTGGTGGTACAAATTCCCTTTGATTATATTGTATTTCCTCTTCCAAACACATTCGCAGCAAGTGATGGGAAAGTAGAAGAAATAATTTCAGAATAATATTAATCTTCTTTCCAGAATTTGGTTCCTCAAGGATATTTGGCCAAGTTCATGTCTCAAAACTTCAGCTGGTACAGATTGTGGAATTCTTAATAAATACCTGTATGTCTAGTTGATGACTGTTTCCAAAGTTTTCACTTTATCTACCACCCATATTTCAGAGGCATAGAGAATACTTGTCTTTATCTTGGCATTCATAGTTCTCAACATGCCTTCTACTGACCCTTGTCCATAATTAAAATTAAATTTCTTAAATGCTGGCTGGCCCGGTGGTGCTGAGGGCTGAGGCGCTGGGCACCTTACCTCACGTCACGCTGGCAACCTGTGTTCGGGAACGAGTATGGGCTGCCTGGGGTTGGCAAGGGGGAGAAGGATTGAGCATACCCAGGACTGCTCTACTTCTCTGGGGAAGGGGAGTTAGCAGAACTCGGCATTTGCCTGCCCTCTAGCAGAGGCTGAGAGGTGACATATCAGCACTAGAGACTGAGGGCGAGCGACTGCAGCAGGTGCTTGGTGAGCGTGTGCACAGGTGCATACTCGCTGCCGCTGCTGGTGCCATTGCACACCACAGTCCTTGGGGGAAGCCACAAAAAAGTAAAAATGGGAGTCCTTTGCAGGATGATGATGGTCCCCTACCGCAACGGCCCGGGAAGGCACCTCCCCGCATACTCATCCGGTCTGGTGGGTTGAGTCACTCCCCACCCCTGCCATGAAGGGTAAGTTATGGGGTTCAGGGGAGGGGACCTCATACCCAGTGTCCATGTGGGGGGATGTCAGAGGGGGAGAAAATAAGTAACTGTAAAAAAAAATTCTTAAAAGCTTTTGTTGTTATGTTTAATTTTTTGTTTGATTTATTATATGCTGTTTCCAACTATAATTCTGAGAAAATACCACACCCAGATATTCATAACTACTAACTGTTTTTAACTTTTTTCCATCTAAAAAAATGGTTGGTAAGGATTTAGTCCTAGCACCAAACACAATCATGTTTGTTTTTTTCTCTATTGATTTGCAATTTATTAATTTTACAAAGTTCTGAAAAGTATGTCAGTTTTCATTGTAATCCAAGTTTTGAGGTTGATAATAGGACTATAACATCCACGTATGCAAGACAAGAAACCTTGTTGTTCAATATAGCTGGGGAATGAAATTCTGAGTTATCCAAATCTGTCAAAATTGAATTTATGTAAAGATTAAGTAATAAAGGAGCAAGAAGACATCCTTATCTCACTCCTAAATTAGTTTCTTACTTTTAATCATGTGTTCTGATGTAATGTACTTAGAATTCTCAAAAGGGTTGAGTCAATATTATGTCAGTAATGTCTCCCATAATATAGATTGACTTATTGAATTGAACGCTGTTCTTAAATCCATGAAGCAACAGTACAATTTTGTCTTTTTCAAGGTAACATATTTCCACAGGAGATGACTTAAAATGTAACAATGTTGAACTGTGGACCAAGCTGCTCTAAATCCATTTTGTGTTTCTACCAATAAATTCTCCTCTCCACCCATTGTTGTAGGTGCTGCAAAAGTATCCTTGAGAAAATCTTCTGTGATGAATCCAAAAGGCTTATTGGCCCTGTACATAGCTGGATTATTTATATCACCCTTCTTAAATATTAGACAAATTATACTTCCTGACCATGTCTCTAGGAATACATAAAATTGACAGCCAAAATTAAATATTGAATACAGGACCAGTACCCACCATTCCTTAAATGACCTAAACATTTCTGGCAAAATTTTATCTAGGCCCGGTGCTTTGTTTAATGATGTTTTTTCAATGGCTACAACTATTTCCTCTTTTGCAATGAGAATTGGCCAAGGACACATTTCTAGAGGATAATATGCTATTTTGCCTCTGTGTTGTTCATCTTTAGGGAAATACAAGTTTGCAAAATGCTCTTCCCATTTATCTGGTGTAATTGTGGCTATAACTTTATTGGCATAATTCCCAAAGCCTCTTGAAACTAATAGCCAAAATTGTTTTATATCTTTTTTAACTATAGTTCATGAACAGGCTTAACATGGGATAGTATAAGCTCTATGTTCTTAAGGGATGGTGCCTCCATATTATCATGCCATTTATGCATGAATTCTAAATCATCAGTACCACGTGAGGGTTTGTGTAACATGCGTGACCCACGAGGCACCCATTTTACTTGAAAGTAGGCTTCTAATGTGGTCTTGAACATACACCTATCTTTTAACACCAGTTTTTTGAGGTTTCTGAAAACCATCTTAGCCTCTGGTACTGCTGTAGTCTCCATCATCTGAGAATCCTGGTTCAGAATGGGGTTGATGTCACTAGCTATGAATAAAATCATTCCAGCAAAGCTACCAACCAGAATGCTGGGCACTCCTGCAAATGTTTTCCAACTGTTTATTTTTTTTTCAATTGTTTAACCAGGTGAGATACACTAAGCTGAAAGCTTGTTTACAGGTGCAACCTGGGAGCACAGGGAAGTTAAGTGACTTGCTCAGGGTCACACAGTATGCAAGTGGGGGCTGTGGAATTCAAACCCAGGTCTCCAGATTTGCAGCTCAGAGCCTTAAACCACTGCGCTATACATCTCTCTGTTCACCTGATTGGCCATCTTTGGAAGAGTGTTCTGATGAATAAAATGGCTGCCAGTATCAATAAATTGGAGCACACTGCAGGATGAAATCTGTAGCTGATGTGGTGTAGCACAAACATAGAAGGAAGCTGGATCCCCCCACAATGAAAAGTAGTGGTCCCTGTTTTTACACCCCTATACAAAGGGGAAACCTGTGCTCTACAGGAGCAGAAAACCAGGATATGCAGAATAGGTTGAGCACCAGAACAAATCACTATGGTGCTAAATGGAGAAATCCAGAATCTACAAGCACAGTTCAATCAGCACCCATAGCCACAGGAACCACTAGGACTCAATCCAACGGTTGCAGCAAGGTCCTTTTAATTAATGTAGTGCAAGATACACACACAACACAAGTACCAACATAAAAATGGTGCGGTTGAGCCCCTGAACCATTAATGTTTACCTGGCCCACTGCCTAGCTTCCTCAGAGTGATCTAATTGATCGATATATAATGAAAATAGCAAGGAAGCTAGTATACAACCTTGGCATACCCCCTTATTAGTTGAAAATCTTACTGAAAGTTCACCACTTAGCCCAAGTCTAACTGTAGCCTATGTTTTAGTATACATTTGGGCTATCACGACTACTAGATGCTTATCTATTCCTCTATCTAAAATTATTTTCCACAGCTTATTTCTGGAAATCGAATCAAACGCCAAGGAATAATCAATACAGGCTACATACAATACTTGCTTCCTTACTATTACATATTTTTCTATTAGATGTCTTAAAATATAAATATTGTCACATGCAGAACAACCCTCCTGAAAGCCTAACTGGTATTTAAAGATTCCCCCAGTTCTTTCTACTTCTAATCTAAGTCTCTGTAATAAAGTCTTAGAAAAAATCTTCAAATTGACATCAAGTAGGCTTATAGGCCAATACATCACTGGATCAGAAAGGGAGCCCTTTTTGCAACTTTTGTGTAACCTTAATATTCTAAATTCAGATTCCCCCAAAATTATTGATGACATCTGTGCAACTCTGGCTTATGCTGATGACATTGTTATCTTTTCATTATCTAAAGCAGGGTTACAAAAGAAACTTGATTTTGTTCAAAAGGAATCAATCAAATTAGATCTGACAGTTAATATGAATAAAACAAAGGTTGTGATATTTGGACAGAAACTTAAATCTTCTAAATACTGGTGTTTAGGCAAAAATAAACTAGAAACTGTGGATTCATATGTTTATCTAGGGATTACAGTACATAAAAATGTAAATTGGATTGCACATTTCTCTGTTGTTATGGAGAAAGGGAAAAGAACAATGATGGGTTTGGAGAGCTTTAACTATAAATATGGTGGGGAAATGATAGAACCTTTATTACAAGCTATTAAAGTGAAATTTAGAATGCAGATTGTATGTGGTGTGGAAATCTGGGATTCAAAAGATATGCAAAGTATTTCTAAACCAGTATTTAAAACACTAAGGAAAATAATGAGAATAGGGAACTCTTGCCCTGCAGCATATATTCGATCTGAATTAGGTCTTACAAATATACTGGCAATAGTTGACTCTAGGAAAATTAACTTTCGGTTGAGATTCCATAAAATATCTAGAGATGCTCCAGCTCATTGTTGTTTGATGAAAAAAAGAGATGGCATGATCTTGATATTAAAAATCTATGGTATGATAAAATGCTGCAAACATTGGATATGTACAGTCTTACAGTTCTAAAGAGATGGCTAGATAAGGGGTATTAATTAGCCATAAGTATAATAAATATATTATCAAAAAGACTAGTTTATATTGGAATAAAATTTATGAGATGTCTATTGGCAACTCTACATACTCTAGGTGCTTTGAAAAGAATAATGTGGGGTTTGGTTTTAAGACATACCTGAGGATTTTGGAGAACCATGAATTACAGAAAAACTTTATTAGAAATAAATTTGAACGCTTTCCAAGCAACATTTTATTTGTTAGACACAATAAGCTAAATAAGGAACTGTAAGAATGTAGCTGTCCATTTGGAGGCAAAGAGAATTTAAATCACGTAATGTGGAATTGCCCGTGGTATCAGAATGAAAGGAATTATTGGCATACACCATATCTGAGTGATCTATATAAAATGTATAAAGAATTGTTGACTGTTATTTTATTGCACACTGCAGATGAAGAGACCATTACTAGAGCTGCAAGATTTTTTATGCTATTGGCAAAAAAAGGAAACAAATATTGGAGGCAAATCAAATATGATTTTATAATTGTAGATTTAAATTGAAGACAACTATTATGTGGTTTAATGAGCTGTTTGTTGTATGTTTCTATTTATTGTATTTTGTATTATATGTATGTATGTCACTATTTAAAATGTCATGAGTTTAGTTGTATAAATTGTGAAGGCTAATGTGCCATACAATAAACTTTTTCTTCTAGAGTGATCTAATTTTAATTGCAACAGTACCAAACATTTATAGTGGTGATAAATGAAACTCAAAAACTCTCCACTAATCAGATGCCTCCATTTCATAGGGGTGGTTACTTTAAAAGTTTCAGTAATTAAAAACATTCATGGACAAGCACCACTATTATAGGCTGGTAATCAATCTAACATGGTGCATATTATACTGCAACTATGTTACAACATATTTTATAGACTGTACAGCAAAAATAATGTGCTTCAGTCCAGGCACATAATTATATATTTGCAAATCACAGCACCGTGACATAGTCAAACCCCCATTACTGACAATATTTCCCCTTTCACAGGAATATGTTCCTAAATGGCTTTCTAGCTAGCATCTAAATTTGTTGGCAAATGGGGAATAGATCATCTCTACAGCGCCACCACAAATCCATACATCCAAAGTTTGGATTTGTGGTGGCACTTTATTGATGATATTTTAATAGTTTGGAAGGGCACTATTGAGGATTTTTATTCCTTTGTTTGATGGATGGAGGGTTCTGGTCATTGTCTGCGGTTTAAGTACACCATCCACCAAAGTGAAATCACATGCTTAGACCTCAAAATTTATCGCAATGATCAGGGGAATGTCTGTACCATGCTCTTCCAGAAGCCAACAGACTGCAACAGCTTACTTAGGTATGAGAGCTGCCATCTTCCCCACGTGAGATTTAATATACCCAAGGAACAACTAGTGCAAACTTTGAGAAATGGTACAGAACAGAGAGAATATGAGGATACGTATAATATACAGATCAAACAATTCAAAGAGAGGGGATACAGCAACCATAGCATCATAACTGCAGTGGAAACTGTGGAGGGCATTGCTAGGGCTGATACTCTGACCTACGCTGGTCACAAGGAAGTCTCCAAACAGATTTGCCCATTTGTCACTACATACTCAAAAAGAGCAGAAAACATAAAAGGAAATAATTGTAGGAAACTGGTCCATCTTGCAGTTGGAGCCAAAATTACAAAACATTGTCAGTGATGGCCCAAATGTAGTCTTTAGATGTTGCAAAACCATTAAAGATATATTGGTTAGCAATATCTTACCAGGACCTGAACCAATTAGATCTCATCCCCCCCCCCATTAGCTACCTACAGATGTGGAAGGCGCATTTATTGCAAATATATCCAGCCATGCAAGTCCTTCTTCCATCTTAGGACTAAGAAACAGATTGTCATCTGACAATTTATGAACTGCAATAGTCAGGGTGTAGTATATTTACTGACCTGCAGCTGCAGAGCTTTCTATGTTGGTCGTACCACACATCATTGCAAGTTGCGGGTAGGGGAACATATCCATGCTCTACAAAGATGCAACAATTCTTATGCTATTGTAAAGCATGTAAAGAACTTGCCAGTACAGTAACACAACATCAGCTTCACAGGTATAGAATTGGTGACAATGGGACGGGGGGAGACATTGAGAAACTAATTGGTAGCAGAGGAAGTTTCAGGACTTTTTAATTTGGTGCAAGAAATGTAGAAGGACTTAATGATAGTATAGACTTGGCAGCTTTTTTCAAACAAATTTAGATGCTATCCAGAAAGCCCTTTAGGAACATATTCCTGTGAAAGGGAAATATTGTCAGTAATGGGGTTTTGACTATGTCACGATGTTGTGATTTGCAAATGTATACGTATGTGCCTGGACTGAAACACATTGTTTTTGCTGCACAGTCTATAAAATATGTTGGAACTGATTGGGGAACACCTACAAAAATAACAAGCATTTTTAACATAGTTGCAGTATAACCTGCACCATGTTGAACTGATTACCAGCATATAGAAACAGTAACATAGAAACATAGAACGTGTTGGCAGAAAAGGACCGCCAAGCCCACCCAGCCTGCCCAGTATGCCTAGCATGCCGCTAGGACTTCACTATCAACTCCTGCCCCCCCTTCTCCAGGTCTAGCAAGCCCTTGTGTCTAGCCCACGTTCTTTTGAATTCTCCCACAGTTCTTGCCACCACCACCTCCTCTGGGAGTTTGTTCCAGTTTTCCACCACCCTCTCTGTGAAGTAGAATTATATAATAGTGGTGCTTGTCCATGAATGTTTTTAAGTACTGAAACTTTTAAAGTAACTGCCCTTTTGAAATGGAGATATCTGATCAGTGGAGAGTTTTTGACTCTCACCTTTCTCCACTATAAATGTTTGGTACTGTTGCAATTAAAATTAGAATGTGCTGAGGAAGCTAGGCAGTTGGTCAGGTGAAACATTAGTGGTTCAGGGGCTCAG
This sequence comes from Neoceratodus forsteri, assembly GCA_016271365.2. Taxonomy (NCBI): domain Eukaryota; kingdom Metazoa; phylum Chordata; order Ceratodontiformes; family Ceratodontidae; genus Neoceratodus; species Neoceratodus forsteri. The sequence continues at coordinate 1,748,343,693 of CM057449.1, forward strand.
CCACACTGTTTTTATGTTGGTACTTGTGTTGTGTGTGTATCTTGCACTACATTAATTAAAAGGACCTTGCTACAACTGTTGGATTAAGTCCTAGTGGTTCCTGTGGCTATGGGTGCTGACTGAACTGTGCTTGCAGATTCTGGATTTCTCCATTTAACACTGTAGCGATCATCCTGGTGCTCAACCTATTCTGCATATCCTGGATCTCCTTTTTTTTAAATTTATATAATCTGACACTGGGATACCCACCCCCCAGTGTTAGATTCCACCCCCACCCCTGCAGCCCATTGTTTAATTGATACTGCCAACACTGGGGGTCTGAATCCCTGAGCCCACCCCCAGTGTCCTGAAATATATAATTAGTGTCACATCTTTTAAAAAAGAAAACAGTCCCCTGATGTCTTTTTTATTTAGCCTAAATAAAAGATAATTATCCCTTATCATCCCTGCTGTCCCCCTCCCCATCCTGATACTCTGACTAAGCACCCACCACCCCACACACCCCCCTTACCCTATACTTACCTCTGGCGGTCATAGGCTGTCATCTTCTGTGGATCAAGACACGTCTGCACTCTTTTCAAAGCTGAACCTTGAACTGAGGAATCAAGGTTGGTGCCGTATAATGTATTTCAGTAGCATTTTGAACTTATGTTCATAACTTTGCATTTTTTGGGATTTTGTTCACCAAATTTTCAACATGGCCTTTTGGGGACCCCACCTCGTGAACACTGCAATTGTCATTTTGTTAATCAGGCCCAGAAGGAGATTTTGCAGTCACTGCATGAAATCACCTCTTGAGACTGAATAACAAAATTTCACTGCCAGTGTTTATGAGGTGGGGTCCCAAAAAGGCCATGTTGAAAATTTGGTGAAATAATTCTTAAATGTTGCTGAGTTACATGCATTCATTGAGATGTTTCTAAGCACATGCATAGCATTGGTAATTTTCAAAATTTTGACTCCAAATTTTCAACATAGCCATTTTTTCACACCACCTCACAAACAGTACAGCTGTTATATTTCACATCCTGTCTGAGACATGTTTCCACACCTCTGGCATGGAATGTTGTTTTGGCATGGATTTGAAAAGTTTCACCTATAGGGACTATGTGGTGGGGTCATAAGAATACTATTTTGAAAATTTTGGGTCAAAATATAAAAAAATGCCAAAGATATGACCATTCATTGCAATTTCACTATGCCTGCTTATAACTTTGGAAGTGTTAAATATTTTTACCTGAGATTTTCAACATAGTCTCCTTATTACCCCTCCTCATATTTTTCCTAGCTGTCACTTTCCAAATCCTGCTCAAAATGTGTTTTCGCACCTGTGGCATGGAATGGCATTGCAGTTGTACAGAATTACGATTTGGCTTTGATTCAAAAATTTTCTGTACTGGGCACATGAAGTGGGGTAATAAGATGGCCATGCTGACAATTTGGTCACTGTTGTCCTATAAATGGAAGTGCAGGGCTCAGAGGACCCTGTTCTTTCACAGCTACATATATATAAGCATCTATGGAGGGATGGGAGTGCAGGGTCCAAAGGACCCTGCGCTCACACAGTAAAATAAGGATACTATTATACTGTCTCAAAAAGTAAGGAAATAAGTTGCAAAAAACTTCATTAATGCTCCAGTTATGGTCAAAGCAATAAAAGTTGGGAAATGAGGCATTAGGGTTTCCCTAACACCTCACCCTCCCAAATCAGGCAGGAGAGCAGTTGTGGGGTGTGCCTTGGGCTTCTCAAGCCTAATGCTCACCCCATTCTCTTAACGTCTACACACCTGACCTTATTTACAGATGGAATGGGGTGAGTGTTAGGCTTGAGAAGCCCAAGGCACACCCCACATGTGCTCTCCTGCCTAGTTTGGGAGGGTGGGGTGTTAGGGAAAGCCTAATGCCTTATTTACCAATTTTTGTCACATTGACCCTTACTGGAGCATTAATGATGTTTTTTGCAACTTATATATCTACAGTGGTCATTACAGCTATTTGACTGTCTCTCCATACATTTCTCTAACCAAGCACGATACTCCTTTACATCTACCTTCCAGACCAATGCCCCGTATGCCCCCTCTCCCCTTACAATACCTTCATTCCCTGGTTTTCTACCTCACTGTATGTTTTTGCTAGCATTCACTATGTCTACCAGACTGCCCCAAGGGAACCATCCCCTACATGCCCTTCATATCTTAGACAACACCCACCTCAATCCTTACTGCATGGGCACCTTGGTGGATGACTACTATCGACCTGGCTCTCACACGCATGATGGCGCACTTAGACATATCTGGCCCTTGCCACAGAGCCCCAAGGTAGTGGTTTACACCATTAACACTCACACTCACATTTGTGACCTACTCAGACAGGACCTCAACTAGGAACAACCTAAAAAGGCAGTGTAAAATCAGCTGCAAATTTTTTAGGAGCTACCTGGTTCATCTAGCCCTGCTCCTGCTCATTCTTTCTGGTAACATTCATCCCAACCCAGACCCCCTTCATGGTTCAGGTGCTGGCACACTAAAATCAGGCACATTAACTTTTGCATCCCTCAATATCTGAAGTTTAATAGCTAAGTTTGATAATCTTCAGGCTTGGGTAGCCCTCCACAACCCAGATGTGTTATCCGTAGTTGAAACTTGGCTCTTCCCTAAAATTCCTGATGCTGCCATCACTCTCTCGGGCTATAAGATCTTTAGGCAAGATCAGTTATCTAAACGTGAGGGTGGCTGTGTCATCTACCTCAGGGATAACTTACATGGATTCACACTGGAGCTACTCAACATAGGACAGAACACCCAGACCCTAGCCATAAAAATCCTCCTGGGTACTCACAACAAATCTATCACCCTACTGTCCATATACATCCCTCCCAAGCACTCTGACAGTGGCCTCCAAGCAGTCATCGACTGCCTTGGTAACCTAAGTCTCACCACAGAAGTCTTACTCCTAGGTGATTTTAATGTCAGCTGGCTGGCACCTGATGCCAACCGCTTCAAAGATGCACTCCTTGCTGCCCACTTCACGCAACTCATCGATGCCCCCACAAGGACCAACTACAGGACAGGTAATAGCACTCTGCTTGACTGGGTACTCACAAACCACCCTGAGCATACATCCAATGCCACAGTTCTCCAAGGTGATATCAGTGACCACTCCTCTGTCTGGTTCTGCTGGTTTAACAAGTACTCCAAACCCCCACCAAAATCCATTACAAATAGGGTCCTAAAGCAAGGACACTCTGGTCGGTTGAAAGCAGAACTCAGTAGCATGGATTGGTCTTCTGTTTATGGGGCCAGTGATGTTGACTCTGCACTTGACCACTTCATCCTCCTTTTTAACCTGGTCTGTGACAAACATGCCCCAGTCAAGAAGCATAAAATGAAAGGCTATTTCAACCCCTGGCTGAGCCATGACATATTTGAGCTCATGCATAACAGGGATCATCTCTGGCATATAACCAGGGCCACAGGGAAACTAGCTAATGTTCTTAACTACAAAAGGGCAAGGAACAACTGCACTAGAGTGATCTGAGTAGCAAAAAACAACTACTTTAAAGCCTTAGTGTCAAACTGGAGCAATGGCACAAAATTCTGGGAAAACCTAAAAAAAGTCACTGGTTAGGAGCCCAAATCTGCCCCCACCATGCTCAACATTGATGGGACCCCGATCCTTGATCCTTTGTCTATAGCCAACACACTCAACCATGCTTTTACAGATCTCAGCGGGTGTACTCCCTGACAGCTTTGTCACCCATACCAGCTCTACTGAGTCTATACAGCATTTCAAGCATCCCCCTTTTTACTTCAGGGCTATCACCCTGGGGGAAGCCAGAAAATATCTTCGTAAAGTGCTTAGTAAAGGGCGATATAGCGGGGACACCCTTGACCTTAAACTAGTCTCCCTCACATTGGAAGAAATCCTAACTCCTCTCACACATATCCTCAACCTTTCACTTCGGCTAGCAAAATTCCCACAGAGATGGAAAGCAGAGGTAGTTACTCCAGTGTTCAAAAATGGTGATCCAGCCCTGCCTGGGAATTATAGACCTATTTCCATCCTACCACCCCTCTCAAAGGCCCTTGAGCATATTGTGGCTGACCAGCTTGTAGATTACTTGGGAAAAATACCAACTGCTTTGCAAGGAGCAACATGGCTTTAGATCTGGGCACAGCACTACTACAGCACTTCTGGAGTTCACGGGCTTCATCCACAAGTATCTTGACCTTGGACAACTGGTGGGTGCTATTTATATCGATCTTATGAAGGCCTTTGATACGGTAAACAATGCTCTTCTTTCTGACCAACTAATTGCCCTTGGACTCTCCCAGGATACCATCGCATGGTTCCGTAGCTACCTAGAATGCCACTCTCAACAAGTAAGGATAAACACTGTCCTCTCAGACAGCAAACCTGTCTGCTCAGGCATCCCTCAAGGGTCAATTCTGGGCCCACTACTATTCAGTTTGTTTCTGGATAGCCTCCCCCAAGCCTGTCAGAACCGCATTCTCCTCTATGCAGATGATGCTGTAATCTTCTACAATGGCCCAGATCTGTGCACCCTAGAAAGGCAACTGCAGGATGATTTCTTTCGTGCCGAAAAATGGTTCAGTGACCACAGACTAGTCATGAACTACAAAAAGACTAAAACCATGCTGTTTTCCAGCCTTCACAACAAACACCGAAAGTACCCCTTCTCCATAACCAATAGCTCTGAGAACTCCCTGGCACTAGTCCAACACTTCAAATACCTTGATATCACAATAGACAACATGCTCACCTATGCCCTCCACATTCATAATACCATCAAAGCTATTAATTCACGCATCAGACTACTGTATAGACATAAAATCAGTCTGATGCCTGAAGCCCTAAGCATTGCTGTCCACAGCTCTGCTGCCTCTCTCGTTGACTACGGTCTGGCCATATATGGATCCTCAACAAACACTGCTGTCTGGTGCCTAAAAACTGTGCTCAACTGAGCCTGTCGTCTCGTCACAGGTGCGCCCCGGCTGACACATACCTGTGATCTTATGCCAGTGCAAACTGGCTACCGCTCAGCAGCCATTTAAAATACCAAACCTGCCTCCTAGCCAAAAAAATCTGCCTTGGCTGCATGCCTCCTGGGGTCAAACAACTCCTTACCCCATGCATTAACCCACATCCTACTCATAACTCTGAACACCAGTTCTTCCTAACCCCCAAATGCAGAACATCCCAAGGACAAAGGTCCTTTGCATATCGAGCACCACTCTGGTTTAACTCCCTACATAATAACATTGTTAACCTGCCCACGCTCAGTGCATTTAAACTGAACCTCAAGCATCAGATGGTTCTGAACTCCCAATGTGACTGCCTTCACTATTCCTACATTCTGATCTGCATCATCTATCTCCACTCATCCCACCTCTGTCTCTCTTTCTTTCTCTCTCTCTCTCACTCTCCAGATGTCTATGCTTCTTGCCACCTTAGCCCTCTGGTGCCCACTTACACGTTCCTTCTATAAGACAATCGGGGCCCTGTTCCCCTGTGCACCCAGCTTTCAAGTATTTTGATTCTAATTACTCTCCTTCCACTGGATTGACAAATACTAAGTAACCCTTCATAACCTTTTTTATATTTTGCTTGATGTGCTATTATGCTCCCTTATCTTGTTTATTTTATCCTATAGTAACTTTATCTCCTTGAGTAACAGTTCACATTACTCTAATTGTTTTCAGTATTTTTTCTTTCTTTATTGTACATGATGTGTAACCTATGTAAAGAGCTTCCTGGTCAAATGGTATTCCTAGACAGTAATAAATAAAAAAATAAATAAAATAAAAGTTGTACAGTACTGCGGTATACCGACCGGTGTGGCACTGTTCCACTCGGTACACCGCTCGGTGCAGCATACATTGTAATTATGTGGTGAGGTATAATTAACCTCAATAGTGTAATTCATTGCTAATCTATGAGGTGGTGACAGCAACTCATCTGAAGCCCTGAAGTGCCAGCATTTTTCTTTCTCCACTGTTTGTACAGGTGCACTAGCAGGTGGTGTGTATTAATTGTTACTTTTTTTTGTGAGGGTGGGGAGGGGATGCCGAAATGGCTAGGCTTTGGCAGAACCTCTATATATTAATCCTTTGCATGTCACTGCCCACAGAACATTTGATTTAAACATTATTCAATGAGAGACTTCATTAAAACTCAATTTGAAAGGAGCGGCTTTTGCAGGCGACTGGCATGCATCAGTTACTGTTAAAAGGCTGAAGATACCCACGATGACAACGGGTGAAACTTACAAAATGTCATCCCTTAAATGACAAAGACTGTCTGCACCAATGAGAAGGCAGTATTAGACAAGCTCAGATGTCAATTGGTTGTCTGCACAACTATGGACACTATGCCTTCTCGACTGTTCGGTGCTAAGGTTAAAACCTGCAAAATCTGATACTATCCTGATTGAAAAGACATTTGATTTAAGCAGTATTTAATGAGAGACTGCATTAAAACTTGATCTGAAAGGTGCAACTTTCGCAGGTCACTGGCGTGCATCACATACTGTGAAAGGGCAGGAGATGCCCACAATGCTCATTCCAAGAAATGTGGCTCATATTGTAAGCACAATCTTTCTTTGAGTCCCACCACCTGCTAATATTATGGCAAGGGATGAAAAAACACAAGCTAAGTATCTTTTTAGATGCACTGCCTATCAAAGAAATCAATTCTAATTGATTTGTGTTTAGCCTGCATAAGTGAGATATGACTGGAAAAAAGAAGAAACTCAGTAGCAATGGAGCTGAGAAGTATCACTTGGATACATAAGAAAATTGACACCATGGTCACCAAGGTAAAATAAGATTGATGTCCAGGCTATTTTATGCCACTGATCACTGAGGAGGCATAGGTTCAAAACTTGGGTCTACAGTTTGTACATGTTGTTGCTGGTTCTGACCACTCCACTATGTCTATTGCTTGCCGTGTGTAGCTGTTTAACTATACTATAAATGCTATCCTAACGTTAATTACCTAAGCTTAAATGTGCAGGAAATATAATTGCACATAATAATCCCACCCTCTGACATTGGCTAGGGCCATGGCTAACAATGGAGAAGGAATGGGGGCAGATTTCATATCTCATACTAGTACCTCTCAAATGAAAGTAGAATAACTGGGAATGAATAAGAACCTAGAACTCTACCAGCTCATTGGTTTTGCAAATGCAACACAATATAAACAACCTTAACAGAAACATCTTTTGATTTCACAATAAACAGCTGGGTCCAAGAGCCAGCAGAGACAGAATGAAACTACTCACGCAGCTAGTTGGCATACTTTAGATGGTGCCCACTTGAACCCTTATAAGGTTTATATCTGAAAGCTGACCTTCAAATCAACCCTGAAAGCAATATAAACATGTTGCTGACTCACAGTTTGAGTCATGCTACATTGTGTACTTAAACAGTAGTTAAAGGTGATCCAATTATAGCTGTGAGAGGCTGATAATCATCAGGATGCACTCCTTGAGACCCTCACCTCTACCATGGATTAGTTACTTCAAAATCATACTACAGGGCAGAGGAGGGGTACATCAGTTTGATGAGATGTGAAGGATACAAAGTTTAAATCGGGCAGAAGTGCACCCTGGCTGGACTCAAACTGCTGTGGCTATACTCCATAATACAGCTGCGGTGGACTATTTGTTAATTTGTGCTGGAGAAAGGCAGCATAGGGCAGATCTCCTAGCAAGCTTAAAACAGCTAAACATTTTTAATTAGAAACACAGCTTGCAGTTATGATTAGGACTGTGATTAAGATACAACTCAAGAAGAGGTGCAGCATTAAACACTGTGGAGGAGATGGATGGTGCAGTTGTGAAAGACCACCTTGGAGCTGGGGGCGTAAATGGATTTCCCATCTGCTGGTGTACAGTACAATTTTATGTAAAAGTGTTAAAACTTTAAGCTGTAGGAAGAGTTAGCAAAATACAGGGCTCTCAGGCATGCACCATATCAGATGGCCACAATATAATTCCAAACTTCTTGATATCCATTTGTGCCTGTATACTAAAGACTGTATTGTCTTTACCATACATTTAAATATAAGTCCTTGTAGATGACAGAAAATGTAACTTATAAACTGTCATTCCTGAAATGCCAATGACTGATTGCATCAATGAGTAAGCAGTACTAGATACATCCTCATGTCAATCAGTCATCTGCATGAATATGTGCACTATAAATAAAAATATATCTGATTTGAGCAGACCTTGAGTCTGCTCAAGTGCACAGCTAGTTATACTATGTAGCTGCCCCCTACTCCTCCTGGAGTTGCCCCCCCTTTCACTGCAGCCCATCTTCCCCGTGGGTCCTGCTGATCTAATCTTCTTCTTTATCCTATCCCAACCCCTTTTAAAGCAGGTCACTGACTTTGCCACTATCACCTCCTCTGGCAACTCATTCCACCCTTTCACCAACCTTTCTGTGAAGAAGTGCCTTCTCATCTCCCTCCTGAAACTGCCCCCTACCAATTTCAGGCTATCACACCTTGTTGCACCTTCTTTCCTTAGGGTAAAGATTCCTTCAATGCTGGTCTTGTTTATTCCCTTTACGTATTTGAGGTCTCAATCATGTTGCCCCTCTTCTTCCTATTCTCCAGAGAATATGTGTTCAGCTGCTTCAGTCTGTCCTCGTACTGTATGATCTGTCTCCCATGCCCTGTATCATTTTGGCTACTCTCTGCTGTATTGCCTCTAGTAATTTGATATCTTTCTTGAGGTAGGGGCACTAGTACTGGACACAATACTCCAGGTGTGGTCTCATCAGTGACCTGTATAGTGGCAGGATACCCTCCTCCTTCATGGAGGTGATGCCCCTGGCTATGCAACCCAGCATTCTGTTTGCTTTGGCCACTACCTTACAGCATTGTGCCACATGTTTCATTTCACTACCTACCATAACCCCCAGGTCTTTCTTCTCTTCTGATACTGTCACCAGAACTTCCCCTAGCCAGTACCTCCTTTATGGATTTTTGGCTCCCATGTGCATCACCTTGCATTTTTTAGCATTAAAACCTAGCTGCCAGATGCCAGACCATTCCTCCAGCGTTGCTTAGTCCTCCCTTAGATCCTTCCTCCCTCCCTCCCTTTGTGTCCACCCTCCCACAGAGCTTAGTATCATCTGTGAAGAGACAGATTTTGCTCTTGACCCTCTCCACTATGTCACCAATGAATACATTGAACAACACAGATCCCAGCACCGATCCCTATGGGACACCACTGGTCACTGGCCTGGGTTTGGACAGTTCACCTGCTACCACTACTCTGGTTCCTGTCTGTCAGCCAGCTCTTTACTTAACTCAGTAGTTTGTCCCCAACCCCCAGGTCTCCCAGCTTGCTGACCAGCCTGCCATGGGGGACAGAGTCAAATTTCTTGTTGAAGTCCAGATAAAGTACGTCCACCACCTGCCCTTTGTCCAAGGTTCTTGTGACCCAGTTGAAGAAGTCCACCATGTTGGTTTGACATGAATACCCCCTAACAAACCCATGTTGTTTGTCATCCTGGAAACCACTATCTTCAAGGAAGGACATGAACTGTATCTTCAACATGAGTCTCCATTAACTTGCCCACTATGGAAGTCAAGCTTACTGGCCTGTAGTCTCCCAGCTCATCTCTAGGGTCACTCTTTTGGATAGGCACCATGTGAGCTGTCCTCCAGTCCTGAGGCACACACCACTCCTCGAGTGAGGTGTTGAATAGGTCCATCAGTGGTGTTGCCAATATCTCTACCAATTCCCTCAGAACCCTTGGGTGCACCCCATTCAGGCCAGAAGCCTTGTCCATCCACAGTTAAGTCCTCTCAAGACCTTGTCTTCCTCAATCTCCCCCTCATATTCCTTCCCCTCCTTAATAGGTTTCCTGGCCATCCCCTTATACATGTGCCTGCTGTCCTCCCTGGTGAAGACAGGGCAGAAATACTCATTAGGTGTATCTGCTTGCTCCACTCCCTCTTCTACCCACCTCCTCCTCTCTTGATCTTGACAATCCATCCTTCCTGTTTCTTTCTCCTTAATGTATCAGAAGAAGTCCTTCTTCCTTTTCTTAGTCCCCTGAGCCAGTCTTAGTTCTTTCTCCACCTTGGCTGCCCAGACCTCCCTTCCTGCCTCCCTGGACTTTGCTGAGTAAATTTCCCTGTCTTCTTCCCTTGCGGTATGCTTGTACCTCAGGAAGGCTGCCATCTTGCCCCTTACCTTTTCAGCCACCTTGCTATTAAACCAGATTGGCTTCCTGGTTCTGGTATTCTTTTTCCTAGCCTTTGAACAAGTGTTGGTAGCCTCAATCAACCCCATCTTGATGACAGTCCATTTTTGGTCCATATTCATCCCTGGTTTGTTCTTTGTCAGATGCTTCCTCACTATGCTCCCCATCTTGTTGAAGTCTGCCTTCCTAAAGTCTACCACCTTTGTTTTAGTCCTAGTGGCCTCCTTCCCCATGCAGATTGAAAATCACACTGCTTGGTGGTCACTACCTATGAGAGGTTCCTTCACCTCCATGTCTTAAACTTGTTCTTCATTTGACAACACCATATCTAATATGGTATCCTCCTTTGTTGGGTCCTTGACTCCCTGCATTTGAAAACAGTCCTGTATAGCATCCAGGAGGACCTGTTCTCTGCTGCAGGTGGTAGCTGGGATGCTCCAGTCTACTTCTGGCAGACTGAAGTCACCCAGAATTACAATGTTTCCCCTGCCCCCTGCCCTTCTGATCTTTTCCCCAAACTCCCTATCTAAATCCTTTTCCTGTGAAGGTGGTCTGTACACCACCCCCACTCAAATTCTTCTGCCATCAGCATTCTGCAGTACTGCCCAAATGGCTTCTGTTGTACCCTCCTCTCCCTCCTCCCCACTACAATTTATCCCTTCTCTTATAGACAAAGCCACCCCCAACCCTCCCTTTAGCCCTGTCCTTCCTGTACAGTTGGTAACTTAGGATTTCTTGGTCCCAGTCATGGAATGGTATTGCCCATTTTTCTGTAATGGCAGCTATATCCACCTTACCCTCCACCAGTAGTGTCTGTAGGTCTGGTATCTTGTTTCCAAGGCTCCTAGCATTCAGGATCACTACTTTCCAGACCATCCCTTGGCCCTCTTTGTCTCTGTTTGTACTTTTCCTCAACCTCCCTTCCCTTCTGCACCCTCCCTCTGTACTCTCCTGCTTTTGTTATTCTCCCTGGGGGGGCCCTTGGGCCCCCATGCCTGGTGTTGAGCTCTTTGCCCCCTGCTGCCCCACCCCCATTCAGTTAAAATGTATCCTGTCCTTTAAGTAGCTTGTGTTGAACTCAGTAATCCTCTCTTTTCTAACTGTTCTTGCCTTAGGGACTGGCAGCACTCTGAGAAGGTCACTGATTTGGCCGACCCTCTACAGATCTTACCCAGCTCAGAGAGCCTTTCCTGAGCTACCTTCACTACCTTCACTTCACTGCCTACCAGGTCATTGGTACCCAAGTGAACTATGATGTGTGGCCTCCTCTGCCCCAGAGAGTTGGGTAATATTGCTCCCACCCTGTCTGCTGTCTTGTTGGCATGCATTCCACTCCCTTGTTTCTACTGCCAGAGTTCCCACTACCCCATCTTATTCCCTTCAGGATGGAGTCACCTATTATTATGACTTGCTCCTCTCCTTTCATACTCTTGCCCATAAAGTGTCTTTTATGCTGTCCATCCTTATCCCTGGTGTCCTCCCCATCCTTGGTTACTCTCTGGTTTGTCCCCCCTCCCAGGCTTTTCTTCTCCTCCCCCCCCGGGCTCCTCACCTGAAGCTTCCACTGCCTTATTCTGACCTCCTTTGGTCCTGACACCCTTGTTTGTTCTTGCTGTACTGTCCTATACAGTTGTCCTCACAGCCTCCCTGCTCTTGGTCTCTCCCTGGATTGCCCCCCTCTGGCCTTTTCCTCTCCCCCTCTGCAGACTCCTCCCCTGGAGGTGCCACTGCCTTTTTTCTGCCTCCTTTATTTGTGTCCCCCTTGCTCATTCTTGCTGTTTTATCATTTGCTTCTGGTTTCCCAGCCTCCCTACCCTCAATAGTCCTCATGCCCTGGATCATACTCCTTTCCTCCTGGTTTCCCCTACTTTGATCTGTCTGTGTTTCCCCCAGATTTCCCAGCTCAGTGCTGGCCCCCTGCCTATCTAAACCCTGCAGGATTGCAAACCTGTTTGAGGTCTTCCCTCTTATGATTGTGGTGCCCTTGGAACTCTTAACCCATTCCCACTTGTTACTTCCTATGCCTATCATCTTCTCTTGAGTGCCTCACCTCTCCACCACCACCAAGTTCCCCCCTTCAGCCCCTCTTTGAAGCTGTGCCACAGATGCCTCATGCTTCTGGGATGACCACCTAGATTTCTGCCTAGCTCCTCCATCAGCCTTGGCCCCCTGGCTCAATCTTCTCCCTTCTCTTCCCAGTTCCCCAACCCCACTAGCCTTCCCTTATTCCCAATGACCATCTAAGCCACTCAATTTCTTCTTTAAGTTGCCCCAGACACCTGCAGACCTGATAACCTCCTACGTACAAGCTACAGGACCAGGGATGGAAAGCCAAACCAAAAGGAAAGAAAGGAGGAAGATCCACAATGTCCCAAGGAAGATGGCAGCACCCACCACAACCATTACAGCTGACCATCCTCTCATTTCCCCCATGCCACCCTCAGTTGTTATCATTGGCCCACCTACCTCCCACTGTTCCATATCCTTCCTCTCCCCATCTGTTTGACCACCACATATTGCCAAGGATATCTTTCATCCATTACATCCTCACTGCCTTCTCCCCTTTTAGGCCTTTTGGTGCTCTGTGATCTTCCTCCTTTCTTCCCTTTTGGTCCGGCTTTCCCTTCCTGGTCCTGTAGCTTGTACGGATACTTCCTTTGCTCTTGGCTCTGTGCTGTGGTTTCAACCTCACCTGACCTGTCTACAGCTGGAAGTAGTTCAACCCTGTCTGGAACTCCACCTATAAGGTGAACCACCTGGGAGGGTGGGAATGGGGAGGTGGGTTGGCCCTAACCTTCTTGCCTCTATGGAAAGTAAACAATCAGACACAGTACATTATTTCTCTGATCCTGATGCTGCCCCTGCTCAAAGTTCCCCCAGAAGCAGATCTGGACAAAGACAAAAGTACACTGCTCCGCTACTTTGGAGCACTAACCTCTGGCTCCTAGTCCCGATTCAGGCAAAATTACACTGCTCCACTATTTTGGAGCACTAATCATCTATCCCAATCCCTGATCCAGCTAACCTGTGCAGAAAAGCTGTGCAGCCACATTACGCCCCCCCCATGTCACACAGCAATACCCACTCCATCCCTCTCAGCCTGTATGGCAAATATAATCAACCCGCTCACCTCTATGACAAGTAAACAATCAGGCACAGTACTTTATTTCTCCATTTCTGATGCTGCCCCAGCTCAAAGTACCCCAGAAACAGATACAGCCAAAGACAAAAGTACACTGCTCTGCTACTTTGGAGCACTAATCTCTGACCCCTAGTCCTGATTCATGCAAAATTACACTCCTCTGCTATTTTGGAGCACTACTCTTTGATCCCCATCCAGATTCCAGCTAATCTGTGCAGGAAAGCCATGCAGCACCCTTGTTTAGGAATCCCCCCAAGTCACTGTGTACACAACCCAAATTTAATAAAAATAAAACACTTCCTGGTCCTTCTGTTCCCCTTGCGGCTGCAACCCCTCCCCGGTCTTGGCGGCAAAATCCCCAACTTCATTAAAACTCAATTTGAAAGAGGTGGCTTTTGCAGGCCACTGGCATGCATCAGTTACTGTTAAAAGGCTGAAGATACCCACAATGACAGAAAGTTTAACTTACAAAATGTCATCCCTGAAATGACAAAGACTGCACCAATGAGAAAGCAGTATTGGACACACTTGGATGTCAATCAGTCATCTGCACAACAATGGGCACTATGCCTTCTCGACTGTTTGGTGCTAAAGTTAAAACCTGCAAAATCTGACACAATCCTGATTGAAAATACATTTGATTCAAGCATTATTCAATGAGAGATTGCATTAAAACTCCAAAGCTTATATTAAAGTTAATGGCACTCTGTCCCCCCTATTTCATTGGAGAGAGGCACCCAGCAGGGCTGTTTCCTCTTATCTCTCTAATACACTGTATATATTCAGCCTTCTGCTGCCTCCATCAGAGAGGATGCAGCTGTTGAGGGAATTACTCAAGGGATGCATGATTGCAAGAGTGTGTTGCTTGTGGATGGTGTCCTCTTAACATTAACATCTTTTGATTCCTCCTTGCATAGGGTTTGGACCCTGCTGGCTGAAAATGAATGGCTAGCAGGCTTTAAGTGTAATACTAGAAAAACTAAAGTCATCCCATATAACCTCATCTCATCCCAGGGTTTGAAAAGCCAGTTCACCTTTCGATGTTCTTGGGGGGGGGGGGGGCTGAAATATTTGAGCATTCAGCTCACAAAAAAGTTTGGACCATTTAGAATTGTTAAACTACAGTATAAACCACTCACCTCCAGTACAAAGAAAAATGGTCACCACTGGTCACAGCTGCCCTTGGGGTTTTTGAATAGGGCAGCAGTGGCAAGGCAGAACATCCTTCTGACTTTTTTATATATTTTAACCCTAACTCTTATGCCAAACATGCTGTATTTTCAGGAGTGGGCTAAGTAAAAATATCATGGTTTGCCTGGTACAGGGGATGGCCCAGAACCTGTGACTTGGTCTTACAACTTTCTAGAGACTGGGGGGTGAATCTCCCAAGTCTAATTATGTTAGGACTGCACACATCCACCTGATCTGCTGCTGGACTTCACAGTCCAATGGGGCTCACTGGAAAAGTGTAGAGTTTATGCTTAATGATGTGTATCAGATTGACCAGTTCCTCTTGGTTCCATGTGATACTAAAGGTCATACTAAAAGGAAGTAGATACACAGAAGGCTGAAGCCCATGTAAGTGCATCTCTGGCCAAGCTGGTTCATCATCCCTTAGTTAATAAACGTTGGTCCAATTTATATTTAAAATCTGTGTGGTTTGTACAAACTACTACTGATTCAGGTAATGTGTTCCATAAGGGAATTATTCATTGGGTGAAGAAGGAGCGCCTTTTATTATTTCTTGGGTATGTTAGGGACAGTTGATAGTTATGACTTCGAAGGTTACAATCCCGGTTACTAAAGGTCATTCCTAAATTTGACAGCATTTCTGTATCATTTACTAATTTCTGCATTAAGAGAAGATCTCCTCTAATTCTCCTTTGTTCCAAGGAGTATACATTTAGTTCATCCAATCTTTCTTCATACACCATACCATGCATATTCTTGACCATTTTAATTTCTCTTCTCTGACACCCTCCAATCTATTTACGTCCCTCCTGTGGTATGGACTCCACAGAGGAGAACAGTAATCCAAATATGGTCTCACATAAGTCCTATACATGGGTAGTATGCACTCCCTATCTCTTGAACTGAAACTCCTCTTTATGCATCCCAGTACTATGTTTGCTTTATTTACTATATAATTACAATGATTTTGGAAAATTAGATTGTGTGAGATTTGTATTCCTAAGTCACTATGAATCCCTACTGATGAGAGTACTTGATTATTTAGGGTGACTTGCTTTTGGATATTTGTTGTTCCAAAATGCATAATGGCACATTTATTAGTATTAAAAATCATTGTATTGTTTTGTGCCCAAATTTCTAGTGTCTTTAAATCGTTGACAAGCATTAGTCTCTCCTCTTCAGTTTTTACTTGGGCTGCTAGTTTAGTGTCATCAGCACATTTTACTACAGTGCTACAGAGGTTCTCGGTCAAATCTGAAATGTAGGTAGAAAACAATATTGGTCCCAGTACCGACCCCTGGGGTACACCACTGCTTACTGGGCTTTGCCCTGATAAGTTTCCCCTAATACATACTCTTTGTGTATGTTTATATACCCATTCTTTCACCCAGTTTATGATGATATCATTTATTTTTTGTTTTCTCATTTTATCTATTAAGATATCATGAGGTACCTTATTGAATGTGTTAAAAGAAATCCAGGAAATTCACATCTAGAGGAATATTGTTTTCTATTAACTTGCTGACATGTTCATAAAAAAACAAGTTCCCAGTTAAACATGATCTATTTTTTTTTAAATCATGCTGGGTGTAATCCATTAATCCTTTTATTTCTAGATCTTTTTCCAATTTATCTTTTAGTAATGATTCAAAAATCTTGCCCAGGACACTGGTAAGGCTGATAGGCCTGTAATTTGAGATCTCAGCGTGGTTTCCCTTTTTAAAGATCGGTATCACTATAGCTGTTTTCCAGTCATTTGGTATTATATGATCAGATAGGGACATATTAAAGATCTGATAAAGAGTTTCTACCAACCAATTTATTTATTTTAATAATCTAGGTTATAGCTTATCAGGACCTGGGAATTTATTTATGTTCATATTGCTTAATTTAGCCAAAATATCTGCTTTGGAAAATACCATTGGTTCAGCTGCAACATTACTAATTATGGATCTGTTTGTGTTAGCTTTTGGATTAAACACTGAATAGAAATATTTATTAAATTCTTTGGCCATAACCTTATGAGTACTTATTTCCTCGTTATTAACCTTAAGGGGACCAATTGTTATAGCAGATTGTTTTTTGTTGTTTACTTAGGCAAAGAAACTCTTACCCCTGTCTTTCCTATATGCTAAACTTTTTTCATATTTGTCTTTTGCTATTTTAATTTTGTTTTTACAGTATTTTTGGATTTTCCTATATTTCCACTTATTGAAGTAATTATTACATTTTTTTTGTAATTTGTACGCCCTTTTCTTTTATTTGATCATATCTTGTATTCTGGTAGTGAGCCATGGTGGAATGTTTCCCTGTCTGCTATAAATGATCTTATCTGGGACATAGATTTCTTTCATTTCTAAGATTGTTTCCTTAATTCTTGTCCAGAGATCTAATGGGGAAGATGGTCCATTTCCAATAGTATAATTCCTGTTTGTAGGCAGTGAAATTTGCTCTATTGTAATTGTTAAAAAATGTTTTTCCCAACTGTTGTTTAATAGGTAAATTAATGTTGAATGTAATAACCCTATGATCACTATTGTGAATTGGTACTTTGGCCAATATTACTTATTTTTTCTGGGATATCCGTCAAGACTAAATCAAGTATGTTATTTCCTCATGTTGGTTTATTAATTAGTTGCTGTAATCCAGTTGATGAACATAGATCCAAGAAGGAATTATCCTGACTGTTGATTCCTAATGCATTTTCCCAATTAATACCAGGGAGATTAAAATCACCCATTAAAACAAGTTATTTGTAATGTGATTTGCTACTAATACAGTTTAATATCTCCTGATGTTCAGTCAAATTAGAATCTGGGGGTCTATAACATAGCCCTATAAGTAATTTAGGTTGATTTTCTGATAATACATAGAAACATAGACTTTGACGGCAGATAAGGACCACTTGGCCCATCTAGTCTGCCCATTTCCCTACCTACAGGATAGACTGCAGATCCTAGTTAACCAACAGCCTATTTCTTCCTACCCCCCCACAAGAATTGCCTTATGTCTGTCCCATGCATTCTTGAATTCTCCCACAGTTTTAGACCCCACGACCTCCTCAGGAAGGCTGTCCATGATTCCACTCCTCTGTAAAATAATACTTCCTCCATTGCCCTGAACTGTCTTCCCTCTATCTTTAAATTGTGTCCCCTTGTTCTTGCATGTCTCTTTTTCTGAAAGATGCTACCCTCTTGGACTTTGTTGATTCCACTGAGGTACTTAAAAGTTTCTATCATGTCCCCCCTCTCCCTTCTTTCCTCAAGGGTATACATATTAAGCTCCTTTAGTCTTTCCTCTTACAGCTTCTCTTGCAGACCTTGCACCATTTTAGTTGCCCTCCTCTGGACTGCCTCTATCCTGTCTATGTCCTTGCAGAGATGGGGTCTCCAGAACTGGAAGCAGTACTCCAGATGGGGTCTCACCAACTGTCTGAACAGAGGGATAACAACTTCCTGTTTTCTGCTGCTGATGCCTCTCCCTATGCATCCCAGTATACCCCCAGCCCTCCCTATTGCCTTCTCACATTGCTTGTTAACCTTAAGGTCATCTGATATGATTACCCCCAGGTCCCTCTTCTTTTTTTGTTGTTGTTACTACCTCCCCACTCATTGTGTATTCTTCCCCTTGGTTCTTGTTTCCCAGGTGCATTATTTTGCACTTCTTTGCATTGAATCCTAGCTGCCATACTTCTGACCATTCCTCCAACCTTGCCAAGTTCCTTCTCATCCTTTCCACGCCTCCTTGTGTATCAACCCTGTTGCAGATCTTTGTGTCATCTGCAAAGAGGCATACTTTTCCTTCCAGTCCCTCTGCAATGTCACTTATGAAGACATTAAAAAGGACTGGACCCAATACTGAACCCTGTGGTACCCCACTAGTAACCCCTCTTTCTTCAGAGTGGACTCCGTTTACAATTACCTTCTGTATCCTGTTGTCCAGCCAATGTTTTACCCAGGCTACTACCCTGGGACCCACTCCCAGGCTGGTTAATTTGACTATTAATCTTTTGTGTGGGACTGTGTCAAATGCCTTGCTAAGGTGTAGGTAGGCCATGTCCACAGCCCCTCCCTGGTCTACTACTTTGGTCACCCAGTCAAAGAAATTTTTTAGATTCGTCTGACATGACCTTCCCACTGTGAACCTATGCTGCCTTGGGTCCTGTGCCCCACTGGCCTCTAGGTACTCAACTATTCTTTCCTTCAGAAATGACTCCATCACTTTCCCTACCACAGAGGTCAAACTGACAGGTCTGTAGTTTCCTGCCTCTGTCTTGATCCCACTTTTGTGAAGGGGAATCACATCTGCCTTCCTCCAGTCCTTGGGTACCACACCATCCTCCCATGATTTATTAAAAAGAGTAGCCAGTGGTTTCACTAGTTCTCACCTTAATTCTTTTAGAATTCTGGGGTGAATTCCATCAGGCCCCATTGCTTTGTCCACCTTCAGTTTTAGGAGTTCTTGCAGAACCCTTTCTTCTGTGAAAGGACTGGGATCGACCCCCCTATCAAGAGTGCTTCTGTTAATTGGATTAGGCACTTCCCCCTCCTCTTTTGTGAATACTGAGCAGAAATATTCGTTCAGTATCCCTGCTTTTTCACTGTCTCCCTCTGCCCACCCACCGTTCATTCTATTCAGCCTCACTATCCCTCCCTTTGTCTTTCTATGCTTGCTGATGTATCTATAAAAGGTTTTATCCCCCTTCTTAACCGAGTTGGCTATCTTTTCCTCAGTTTGGGCCTTTGCTATTCTGACTTCCCTCCCTGTTTCCTTCTGCCTTAACTGGTACAGCTCTCTGTCCTGCTCCTTCTGTGTTTCCTTATATTTCCGGAATGCTATCTTTTTCTTCCTGACTTTCATAGCCACCTCTTTTGAGAACCATAGTGGTTTTTCCTTTGTTCTGATTTGTTTATTTGCTTCACACAAAGGCTCGTTGCCTCTGTGATGGCAGTTCTGATGATTCCCCATTGTTGCTCCACACCTCCTTCTAGCCTCCTTGCTAGTGCTTTTCTGAGGCACTCTCCCATCTTGCCAAAGTCAGCCCTCCTGAAGTCCAGTACCCTCACTTTTGTATGGCTTGACTCTGTAGCTGAGTTTAATGTGAACCACACTGTTTGATGGTCACTTGTTCCCAGATGGCAACCCACTTCTAGATCTGAGATCCTCTCACTGTCCCTATTTGAGAGTACGAGGTCTAAGATTGCTCCCTCACGAGTGGGTTCCAAAACTAGCTGTCTGAGGCCTGCCACCTGTAGGGCATCAAGAATGGCCCTGCTCTTGGATGTGGCTGCAGCAAATGTGCTCCAGTTAACGTCTGGCATATTCAGGTCTCCCATCAACAGTATCTCCCCTTTCTCTGCCATTTTAAGAATGCCTTCTATCATATCCTTGTCCATTCCCTCCCCTGACATGGGGATCTATACACAACCCCTGTGCAGATTGTGGTGCCCCTTCCAGTCTCCAGGTGACCCACAGTGCCTCCTCTCCTCCCTGTTTACTCTTTTGTTCAGTTGCTTTTATCCCTTTCTTTACATAGAGAGCTACTCCTCCCCCTCTTCTCCCCTGCCTGTCTCTCCTGTAGGTTATGTACCCTGGTATGTTAACATCCCAATCATGGTTCTCTGTGTACCATGTTTCTGTGACTGCTATGATATCCAGGCATCCCTCTTCCATCAAGGCCACCAACTCAGGGAGCTTGTTGCCCAGACTACGGGCATTGGTACTCATTACCCTCCATTTCCTGATGGCCTTACTCCTTTTTGCCCCATCCCTGTCCTTCTTGCCTTTGTCACTTTCTCCATTTACCCCTGCCCTTCTCCCTATCGACACCTCTATGTTGGTGTTTACGCACTTACTACCGTTATTTTTTTTTGGGGGCTAGGATTTCTCTGCTCCTTTCCAGTGCCTCCCCCCTTGGCTAGTTTAAATGCTTGGCAATGAAGCATTTAAACCTATCACCTAGGATCCTGGTTCCCCTTCTGGACAGATGCTGCCCATCATGCCAGTATAGGCTTGCATCACTCCAGGTGGACCCCCAGTCCCCAATGAAGCCAATTCCCTGAGCTTCACACCAGTTTTTCAACCACTGATTGAATCCCATGGTGCGGAACACCCTAGCCTCTCCTACACCATAGATGGGCAAAACCTCCGAGAAGGTTACCGTGCATGCTACTTGTCTAAGGCCCCTCCCCAATTCCACAAACTCTTCCTGCACTTCTCTAATCCCTTTCTTAGCCAGGTCATTTGTCCCTAGGTGGACAATGACATCCAGCTCTCTCCCCTGTGCAGCTGCTCTGGCAATCCTGAGGATTCGCTCCCTGTCCCTTCAAGCCATGGCACCAGGCAGGCACCTTACCTCCCTCTCCCCTTCCTCCCCCAGTTCTACCTTCCTAACAATGGAGTCCCCCACCAGGAGTTGTTTCCTTCCCCTGTGGGGTCCCATGCCACCCTCCTGTGGGTCTCCTTTGTGGAGCTTCCCAGCATCCTCCTTGGTCTCCACTGTGGGTGCCTCCATAGAGGAACCACACTTTGCCAGAATGGCATAGGAATTGTGGAGAGGTACAACTGGAGGGATGCGCCTCTGTTCCACCACCCTCACCCTCCCTGAACCCACTGTAGTCCAACTGCTCCTGTTTCTTGGCAACCTCTGAGGCAACGGCAGTGGCACTGGTGGTCTCAGGATGGAAGAGGAGGTCCCCCAAATCCTGGCCAACTCAGCCTGGAGATGAGCAACCTCCTTCCTCAGCCCAGAGAGGTGCCTGCAGATGGGACAACACCGCATCCTCCAGAACATCTCCCGTAAGACTGCTGCTCCACAGCCACTGCACTGCACCACTCCCATCACGTCTTATTTCTGGCCCCTTAACTGTCTGCAATCCTTACTCTTTCCTCTGTTTTTTTTCTCTCTCTCCTTGCTTTCTGCCTGTGTGCCCTTTAAGCTCCTGATTGTCCTGTTTTGAGACAAGAATATCCTATATTTCTCAGTAGAACCCTTACTTGCTCAGAGGCAGACCTCCAGCATCTAGAGGGGGCCAGAGAGCTACTCTTGCCCTTCTAGGATGGTGGGTCTTTGGTGGCTCTGTGATCACTCACTTCCTGCTCCCAAATGGGAAGTTCCTTTTGTCAGTCAAATCCTGTGCCTATAAAAGTAGAACTAGCTTTGGGTGGGAGGGTGGAGGAGAGGGGAAGTAAGGAGGGCAATATAGTCCGAGCAGAGAAGTCCAGTCACACAGCAATCCTTTCTCCTGGTGTCTTCTGCCAAGCTACCTCCTTTCGATCCAGATAAGCTCAGTAGATATATTTTCAATTGGGTCAAAAATTTGTTTAAATTTTATATAATTTTTAATGAATAATGCCACCCCTCCTCCCCTTCTTCCTATTCTATTCTTATAGCAAGTTGTATATCCTGGAATAGTTATGTCCCAATCTGAAGAATCTCCCCACCAAGTTTCCGTTATGGCTGCTATGTCTATATTGTCCCTATTTAAAGTTATATTTAATTCCTTTAATTTTGTGCCATGCAGGGTCCTAATATTAGTCAGAAGGAAGGACAGACCTTTTTTTTGTTTCTTTTTTAGATAAAATGTTATATGTTGTTGGATTGCTTTCTGCTGTTGTTTTAGTCTCTACCCTGCCTATAATATTTGGTGGTTCCCTTTGCCCCATAGTCACAAGTTTTTTGTTTCCATTTGATGAAGTATGTTATAAAAAATGCATCCAAGGTGTCTAGATCCCATCCTGCTCAGGTGGAGCTCATCCTGACCGTATAGAGTTAAACTGGATTCAAACAATTCCCAAGTCTTTATACATTTAATATTATTTGTTAGAGACCATCTCCACAGCCAATTATTAAAATCTTGTATGTTCTTATTTCTTTTATGACTTGCTCTGGGTACCAGTAGAATTTCTGAGATAATAGGTGTTGCTCCCAGCCCTGTATTGTTTTTATTGCAACCTCCATATCTTTTATTGTATCTACTACGTCTTGTTTACCCATATCATTTGTACCAGCATGAAAAAGAACAACTTTAGGTTCAGGGACATTTTGCAGTATACCTAAAAACAGCAATCACTATCATCGCGAATGTATATCACTGAAAAGCATTTCGGTGATATACATTTCTTAGTGAGCCAACATCCGTAAATTAAAGTGTTTTTGTGGGGCTGCACACACACACACACACCGTGCCCCAACTAAAGATTCATAACTCCAAGGGGTGCATGTCGAGAGGGGGCAAAAACACTGCATCCAAAAAAAACCAACAGCCACAAGCAGCGGCTAAACATTCACCCGCAGCGAGTCCTGAACCCAGTGCCTGCTGCACCACGGCCAGCCACCCTCACCACCACACCACAGGGCTGGCTCAGTTGCAGCAGGCTTCTCCCCCTACCTAAACCCTCCCTCCTATCCATCTTCTGCACCTCCCTATCCCTCCCCTTCCAGTCGCTGTCATTGCTAATCCATCGCTACCCTTGCAAGGTAGCTGATGATGATTGCGCTATAAATGAGTCATTGTTTCTACAGTGGCTCATTTATAATCACTATCATCATGGGCTACCCTTCTTCTTTAGGTCCTGGAAGGGCTGTCAGTCATACTCTGCTCTTATAATGTACACAGCTTTCTCTCTAAAACTCTGGAGCCAGCTATTTCAAAGGATAGAATTTACTACTCTGCAGCTATGGCTGATGGCACTGCAATGTGCTCACACCTGCCCTCTCATCAAGTTGGGCACTTCACTACCATGCTGAGACAGAACAGGCTTCAAGTAGACACACAAACTATTTAATGGCTGGGGTTTAATCCCTGTTTTAGACTTGCAGCAAGCCTATGGCTTACCATGGGCAGTTCAGTATGTATATTTACAACTCCTCTCCAAGCTGTAGACACGTGGGTGTGGCAACTTGTGTGCCCACAGCATTCCCCTTGCTTTCTAGAATCCATAGAAGAGTTCAGAAAGTAAGGGTTTGGCAACATCTGACTAGGTAGTTGTACAAAGGTTTAATGGGACTGAGGCCAGAGGCAGCTATGCACATGTTGAGAAAATGGAATGAGGAATTGGAGACTGGGTGCTCATTTGTGATGAGGCCCACATTTATGTTACCTGCATTTAAGAAAACACCTCATAGAAACATAGAAACATAGAAGTTGACTGCGGATAAGGACCGCAAGGCCCATCCAGTCTGCCCATTTCTTTTTCTACCTTATAAATGTGCCATCGGCCTTTGCTCTGTCAGTGACCTATCTATTCATAGTCATTTGTATTGCTCCCTTATGCCTATCCCATGCTTGTTTGAAGCCCTGCACTGTATTCATAGCCACCACTTCTTGTGGTAAGCCATTCCATGCATCTACCACCCTTTCTGTGAAAAAGAATTTCTCACATTCCCCTTAATCGGCCTCCTCTAATCTCATGCTGTGTCCTCTTGTCCTGCTATTTTTCTTATATTTAAACATGTTAGACTCTTTCACCTTGTTTATGCCCTTAAGGTGTTTAAATGTCTCGATCACATCACCTCTCTCCTCCTTTGCTCAAGGGTATACATATTGAGCTCCGTTAATCTGTCCTCATATGTCTTCTGATGCAGTCCCTGCACCATTTTGGTTGCCCTTCTCTGACTGCCTCAATTTGGTTAATGTCCTTGTGAAGGTGTGGCCTCCAATACTGCACGCAGTACTCAGATGGGCTCTAACTAATGTCTTGTACAGAGGATTATTACTCCTCTTACGACTTGTGATACCCCTACTAATACACCCTAACACCGCCCTAGCCTTACCTACTGCTTTGAGAGGTCTGTTTGATGATTTTAGGTCATCAGTGATGATGATGCCCAAGTCTCTTTCTTCCTTTGTGACTGCTAGCAACTCCTCCCAGCCTATAAGTGGCTTCAGGGTTTCTCTTCCCTATGTGCATGATTTTGCACTTCTTTGCATTAAATCCCAGTTGCCACTCTTCTGACCATTCTGCTAGTTTATCCAGATCTCTTCTCATTCTGCCCACCCATCTGGATCATCTACTCTGTTGCAGATCTTGGTGTCATCTGCAAACAGACAAGCCTTACCCTCTAGTCCATCTGTGAGGTCACTAATGAAGATGTTGAATAGGACTGGCCCCAGGACTGATCCCTGAGGTACCCACTTGTGACTTGCATCTCTTCTGACTGTATACCATTTACCACCACTCTCTGTTTTCTGCCAGTCAACCAGTTTGCCACCCAGTTGACCAACTTCTGACCCACCCCGAGCCTACCTAGCTTATTTATCAATCTTCTATGTGGAACAGTGTCAAAAGCTTTGCTGAAGTCAAGGTAGGCACATCAACTGCTCCCCTTGGTCCACCACTCTGGTTACCCAGTCAAAGAAATCTATGAGATTAGTTTGACAGGACCTTCCTTTTGTAAACCCATGCTGTCTTGGATCCTGTGCCCCTATGGATTCCAGGTGTTGCACTATCCTTTCCTTAAGGAGTGCCTCCATAATCTTGCCCACTACTGAGGTAAGACTGACCGGTCTGTAGTTCCCCGCCTCCTCCCTGCTACCACTCTTCTCAGCTCCTCACTAGCAATAGTTTCCATGGAAATGCTGTATGCAGTTTTTCCACACTCCCGCAGTACAAGCCACATAATTGTGATGGGGCACAGGCCATTGCTGGTGAGCCTTTGGAATGGATTAATCCAATCAGATACACACCATCTGGGGGTGCCCACTGATTTGTCAATTTTTGGATGGAGTACAAAAGAAAATCAAAGATATTAGTGATATCAGAAATGTAGTCATGCCTTCATTGGTGTTGTTAAATATCCCCTTGAAGAACACAAACTCTGGGGTAAATCATTAATGTTTTTATTGATTTTAGTTACAGTGGCAGAGAAAGTGTTAATGAGACTTTAGATAAGATCCACTGTCCCAACTGTGGACCAATGGTAGAAATTAATGTATGATATTTTTAAAATGGAACGATTAACTCAAAAACTGAATACTACCATGGAGGCATTTTTGGAGTTCTGGAGAAGTTGGGTCCTCTATCAGCGGGACAAAAATGCTACACTTGTACCCTAGGACCCAAGGGAAGTCATTGTCACTCATCCATATTCCACCCATGACTGTAATATTCCACTATATAGGTCTATCATGATTCTTTGTACAAATAGGATAGAAGGCAACTCACACAGTACACCACTATATATGAATAACCATGGTGAAGCTACCCTCCCCCTGACCATGGCTAGGGCCATGGGTAACGATGGGGGGAAGGGGTTCGGCAAGGTCACTACTCCTCAAATAATCTCTTGAGAGAAGGAACAGTGCTGTGAACTAAGAACTGCAATGGTTTGATCAATAAGGTGGCACGGTAATGACAATAATGTTGAGAAATCAAAAAGAACCTCTTCTGCTAGTCAGTCTCTCCTAATGTACAGTACCAACTACCATGTCTGCACTACCATATGACTGATGCCTGAAAATGCAGATAAATGATTTATTTAGCTGCATTTTCGGTGGTCAGTCACATGGTAGTGCAGAAATGGTAGTTTTAATTGTATCAGGAGAGAATGAGCACACGTCACACAAATGTGGGACATCGCCCCAAACCCTCCAAGAGCAAACACCTTAGCAGACATGGAGATTCAAGCTCAGAATGTTTTAAAAACTATGCTGGTGTTTTCATATTATTTTATCTTAACAGAGAATAAATAAATATGAATTTATAAATACAGTACAATTTAAAATCCTAATGGACAGCAGACATCGGATAAGGGGTTATTGGTGGAAAAATGAAGGGCTGTACTGTTCCTCCTAGTGAGTGGCAGCTTAAGACCTATGAGTCATATGTTGGTCTGAAGCTAATCCTGAAGGCTACATGGGATCCTATTGCTTCAGTTACAGAAATAATGCTGCAAAATAAAGAGTATCAGCAATGGTGAGGATATGTTGTTATGTAAAAAATCTGAAGCTGAACTAACATCTCTGCTGTGAACCAAACAAAATATTCCATATACTAAATTATTTTGCTGAATACAGCACATATCTTTAATAGGCTTCATTTGTAAAAATGTAAAGTTATCGCCTGAATCACAGCACTGATTTTTAAAGTAGGTTGTTGTTTTTTTTCCTTTTTGAAGGTGGGAGTCTAGAATGGTCAGCATCTTATACTGTCTTCCGAACATTTTATATGGATTACAGTATGTCTTGCTGGACAACACTGAACTGAAATGATAAGAATGTTTTGCATTACATATCATGCTGACTCTGTTGGACTCTTTCAAACTATTAAATTGATAGAATGGGTCCTGTATCTTGGATCAATATTTTCCTAGCTTTATATTTATTCAGCATGCTACTGTGTTTACTGATGGCAAGGAGCTGTGTTCTCCTTGATTTCTTCATTCCTTTTTATGCTTCCCATCAGGCAAAGCATTTTGGTATGGTACAGGGCTTTGAGAGGTGTGTCACAGTGATCCAATGCAGGAGACTCTACAAGGGGCTTGACCAATACTCAGCCTACCTGATAATGACACTACTGAGGCATGAAGTGTGTGGACTTCAAAACATTGGTACCGACAGACACATTCATAAATCAGATCTTTCAGCAAGCACAGCTTATCTCATTCTTTCTGTATCAGAGCAGGGAAAGGTTAATGTCCATCATATGATGGCTTCTCTTTTACCATGCATATTCTTTTCATTAAGTTCCAGCTTTCTTCCACCTAGGCTGCTTCTGTCCTGAATTCAAGCACTGCAGGCATTTTAGAACCAGTATTTGAAGCAACATATAAACTCTTTACAAAGTACTCTCTGCACTTTATTTATATCAACAGCAAGTAAACATGCTTGGCACTTTATGATTGCTAAAGCACTATAAGCACTTTCATAAGCAGTTTTTCTTATTCATATGCATATCAAGCATTTTATTCAGCATGGCAGGCACTTTAGCACCACGTATGGACAGAAAGAAAAAAATGTAACAGAAAGAATAGTGAAAAGGGAGACTATCTATGTAGGTGGCCAATCTACTGGGAAATAAATAGGATAGAAAAATGGCACTGCTGCAGCAGACTACTAAGACAGAAAAGGGGAGAGGTTAGAAAAATATGTCCCTGGGTGCTCCAATTATTCCTAAGGTAGAGCACAGCTCTACCACAGCCTGCAGTTCCATTTTTATGATGTTATCACACCAGACTGGTGGGAATAGAAGCCACATTCCTTTCTGAAGTCACCCAAGTACACCAGACTACAGCAGCACTGCTGCAGAGGAACCTCTACACTGACAGCCCAGCCCCCATTCAAAGCAGAGAATGGTGAAAACTGTATTTTTTATTCTTTTAAATTCTCTTCAGTTTGTCAGTTGTTGCCCCACCATAACTGCCCCCCCCCCCGGGTCCAACCCTTAGCCTTCCAGCATGGCCCGGGATCTGCACCTTGACCTGGTACAATATTAATACCAGCGGCAAGCATCTGGCATTGACAAATGCTTGTTTATAGAGTACACTATATAATACAGCTCTGTTTGTGCCCCTCATTTTCTGTCATTGGTTAATGTATATATTTCTTTTATATGATTTTGTATTTATGTTTATCAATTAAAGGAACAAAGTGTTGCATGTCAGCTACATCTACTTATGAAGATCAAGGAGTTTTTGTATTTGTAACTATTTACCAGTGCTGCATGTCTCTCTTATTCTTTTTTATTTACCCTTGAGACATCCAGTATTTCACTACCATGCTACATCGTGACTACAAAGGGAAAAAACAAGGTTTCAAAAGTGATTTGAGTTTGTATCTACACTTTGTAAGTCCTGGCCCCTGTCTGTCTGTCTATCTATCTATCTATCTATCTATTATATCTGGTTCCATTGTGAAATACTTCACTTGTCACAGAACTGAGAACATGGGAAAGGGCGTGTGATTTGCAAAAGCAGATGGGGCTCCCTTGTGACATAATTCATTAGCTAGACAGCAAGCACACAGCCAGCAGCAATGGTTACAGAGCTCCTTTAGTCCCAAAAGAAAAAAAAAACACTGCTGAATCTTTTTGAAAGGTGAACTCATAGAACACCCCCAGTATATACAGTACAATATTTATTATTTTATGCCTCATTCAATTAATTGGTAAGTTTCTTTTTGGAATTGATTTATATATATATTTATTCTACCTATGTAAAAGGATAAACACTATTTTACCCACACAGTTTCAACTTTAGCAGACTTTACACAATACTGCACCTAAAGGTTTAGACGGACCATTACAGACTCATTAAATGCAGAATTCAAGTTGTTTTCTTCAGGCACCTCTCCCCATCAGTGCAAGAGAGAGTTAGCAGTTGGTAGTGGAGGTTGGGAGAAGTGATGGATTTCAAGCTGAAAACATGCTGAACTGTTCTGCATTGTGGCTCCTAGTACAATACTTCAATCATTTCTTCACCCCACCCCAAGCACTATTGAGGCATTCAGAAGACAATGACTACAACAATGTGGACTTAGAAAGGCCAGCTTTAGTGTTGGCACCTAACTCACCCCTCTCCCACTTGCAATCAGTTTCAGGTGATGTCAATAGTGGATATAGAGTGGTGTGAATAGGTGGGGGGGGTGTGCCGAATTCCTCACATTTTCTGTCTGTGATTTAAATCCTCTTGGTCTTGGTACTACTGATTTTCTTTATAGATCATTTTAATAATGACTTTACTTCATGCAGTAGCTGTATTTTGTACTGATGTACTGTATCTCAACTCCATTTCAACAGTACACACCTGCAGTGGGTCCCAGCTCACTGTGCTTTGCTACCCAAGTACTATAAAAAAAATAAAATCTTTTCTGAAAGTGTGTATATGTGTCACATAATTTGCCCCATTTAATTTTCTCCACACTGTTAGCCAGGTCTTTCCTGGAGGCTGTTTGAGTATTCCCATATGGCTGGCATGAATAGTGACATTTTAAATAATTCATGGTAGTGACAGTTTGGGATCTTCAGTCTGTCCTAAAGGTCAAAACTCTCCTCCACCACCAACAGATTCACCTGAGATGCCACTTTCTATATCTGGGCCTGGATATTCAGAAATGTGCCAAAGGCTTGCGCAACCCCAGAGCATCGCAAGTCAACTGCGCAATGGTGAAGTGACTGCAATATTCAATGGTTGAGCATTGCAACATGTGCCAGTTCAACATGACTGAATGTCACAGTCATGGAGCCATGGCGCAGTGAGAGGTGCACCAGGGAGCAACCAGAAATATGCCATAGCATAACCAGGGATGTGCAAGGGGCAGAGGAAGATGATCCAAGGCACAGCAGGAACAGCCACAGGCACAGCAGGGAGCCAGGCATCGGGGAAGGTGGGGGAACAGTGTGGGGAGGTGTGGAAACCAGGTCAGAAATGCTGGCAGGGACACACAGCTGGCACACAGGTGACCACTGCCCATGGAGTGCAGGCATACAGCTGGCCCCCCAGGTGGTGAACGCATGGTACAGGCAGCATCAATGTCCAGGGGTGAGCCCCCACTGTCCACCACCTGTCAGATGGCTTGCAGCCACCCAGACAACAGCAATCTACACCCTGGCACACGGCACCAAGCACACACATACCACACAGCCCGTACAGTCAGCCCAGGGCCACTCCAATGCACAGCCACTGACTGAGGGGCATGCCACCACCATGCACGGTCCACACAACAACACAGGCACACCACACGGCCACCCACCACACCACTGCAGCATGGACCCACTCGCCACCTGCAAAGCAGACATGGACACAGAAGGGTAAACAAGTAACAAATATAATGTAAGATTAACAACAACAAAGGATCATACAACCAAGAACAAGGGAGAGGGTAAGTGAGGGAGGGAAGGGGACAGGGGACAGGGTCTGTACAGTTGGAAGGAGGAAGGTAGGAGAAGGAAGGACAGAGGCAGGAAGGGAGTTGCAGAATCTCAAGGCCAGCCACGGCCTGCTGTTGCCTGGCGCCTCCCCCTGCGCCAGTCCCAGAGCAAGATCCTCCTCATTTGATTAGCGATCTTCATTGTATGGGACATGATTAGTATAATCTGTCGCAGCAGATGACTGTAGAATGGCAGACATGAACCCCTCTGGATACCTATGGCAGAGGAAGGGACAGGTGATCAGTGTGCATCCATAGCACCTTAGCCGCCCACTGTGCACAGCAGACAGTGGGAACACATGCCCCTGGAGTGGTACCCTGGCCACCTGCAGTGGGTGGGCCTATGCCTGCCACCAACCCAGCAAGCCACGACAGTGCACAGAGCTGGACACTGCCACCCAAGGGCCACCTGACAGCACAGTGGCAGGCAGGTGTCATGGTGCTGCAGTGGAACCACAGCTGCACTGGTGGCAGCTGGATGCACACTCAGCCCACCAACAGCAGCCTCACATGTGCAATGGCAACCCCATGGCACCACGCACACTGCACCATGTGCTGCACACAGCTGCCATGGCACAAGGCACAGGAGGCCAAGGCCGTACCCCTACTCCTGCCAACCACCTTGCACAACATTGTGGGAATGCACAGTGCCTACCTGCCTGCCATGGCACTGTGCATGCTGGTCCCACTGCTGTACTGCCACTGAGTCCCGTACCACCAGCCGAAGGGCCTGCAGTGGCCTGCTGCAGCCCACCAGGCCCCCTGCCACCCTTGCTCTTCTCCCGTCTTCAGGTCCTAGGATGGGAACACAGACAGGCACACATCAGAACACAGCCACAGCATATGCCCACTGCTCCCACCCCCAAGTACAGTGTGTGCCCCGGCCTGGCAAGGTCGCAGGGCAGTGGTGCAGCACACCCAGTGACTGGCAATGCTATGCCACTGGGCACACAATGACAGGCCCCCCTCCCTGGCATGGCATGAAGCCTTGCCAGCCCCATGGAACAGTGGTCATGCACAGATGCAGTTTGAGCCCACTTACCAGGCCATGGCACAGCCCCCCTGTGGATGCATGCCTGCAGCACCCTCAGCCTCTCTGGGTCCCTCCTGACCAGGTCACCATACCGGTGGTGGCACTGCTCCCTGGTGTGCTGCACACTGGTGACATGAACCAGCCCATCGGCAATCCCCTGTCACACCTCCATCCTGGGACACTGTAGGGGCTGCTGCCAGAACAGACTGGCAGCATGGGGCTCCACCTGGGCCACCAGGTTTACCAGTTCCACCTGGCTTCAGTTCTGTGATTATGGAACAGCATGGCGTGCCATGGTGCCAAACCAAAGCAGCAGGACAAAATGGCACCCAATAGTGCACGTGCACAATGTGCACGAGATGCATGCCTTGCAAGGAGATACGCTGCCTGTGACAATCGCACATCTCTGGAGATGTGCAGCGTGGGCGTGGGCATGGGCATTGCCACACTGGCACATGGAGCAGGGGTTCCAAGATGGCATAGGGCAGGGCGGGGGTCAGCATGTGCAATGTGCACGTGAGTGCCATAGGGCCCATGATGCATGGTGCGCAATAGGGACATGAAGGCACCATGCCCCATGGGCCCAATAGCACCCAAGTGCCATAGGCCCAATACTGCCCTAGCACCACAGGCCCAATAGCACCCCAGCACCATAGGCCCAATAGTGCTCGAGTGCCATAGGCCCAATGGCACCCCAACACAAAAGGCCCAATAGTGCTCGAGCACCATACGCCCAATAGCGCTCGAGCGCCATGGGCCCAATAGCACCTCAGCAGCATGCGTTCCATGGCACATAGGGTACAATGGCCCCCATAGTGCTCCTAGCACATGCTGCACAATAGGTGGTAGCACATGCAATGGCACATGCATATTATCAAGGGTGCACTGTGCATGTCACGGCATTGTGCCACAACATGCTCTGGAGCAAGTCCATTGCGCAACGTGAAAGAGCGCAATATTCAACTGTCATATGCAGATTAGCTCATCAGCATATCCGTGGTGCAATGGGGACATTTGCATGTCATTATCGTTGCACATCACCTCATTTGCAAGTGATGCGCTATAAAGGCGCCGCACAACAGCACAGGCCATGGACCTGTATTGCAACTATCAAGGAAAAGTTACACCTGCCGAGGGGATGGCCAGCACAGTGGGCTGGATGGCTGGGGTGGGCCACTGCAGCCACTAACTACATGTCCATGTCCACAGGTAGCATCATGTCTGAGCACAAGGAGGGTGAGGAGCATGGGCCTGCCCACAAGTGCAGACCCAACTTTACTAAAGCGGAGGCAGATGCCCTGTTTGAGGTGAACCTCAACAGGGAGCCTTTGCTGAGTGGCACCACTGGCACACCCCAGGCCAGGGCTGCAGCCAGGAAGGAGGTTGTGGAAACCATGACTCAGCAGGGCAGCCACCAGCGGTCTGCACAGGAGTGCAAGAAAAGGGTGGGCACCGACAAGCGTCAGATCAAGGAGAAGGTGGCGGCTATATGGGCTGCAAGATCAGCCACAGGTGGGAGCCAGACCATTGTGCCACAGCTCACAGCACAGGGGGAGCTGGTGGTGGCCACCATGTGGTGCAGTGCAGTCAAGGGTGTGCCAGGTGGTGGCTTCCAGACTGGAGGGAGCCCATCACTGCATGGTAGGTATGGTGGGGGGGCCAGGGCCTGTTGATTTTGCACCACTAATGCATCAGTGTTCCCTTACAGCACCGGCTCATGCAGTGGCAGGGGCACCTGCAGCTGCTGTGGGAGCATGCCCAGCCCAGGAGGACCAGCCATCCACCTCCACGGGCATCCGGGGGCTCAATCGGCTGCAGAATGCCATCGACGTTCAGCTGGATGTCCTGAGCGTGGTGGCGGATGAGGAACTGGCTGTGTTCCAGTGGGACGCCAGCCATGGTGTGCTCTGTGCAGAGACACAGATCGAGGCAGGGTCCGACACTGATGATGATATGACCATAGTCCTGTATGGCGGGGGTCTTGTCATGGAGAGACACCCATACCATCCACCATTATTGGCAGCACAGCCAGTGGCCTGTTGGCAGTGGAACAACTGCCCGCCACTGCCCTCGGTACCACTATGTGTGCAGGCACAGCAGTGCAGGGTGGCGGTGCAACCGCTCAGGTGCTGGCCAGCACATAGGGGCCAGAGGGGCAGCAGCAGCAGATGGCTGGAGATGTTGGGCGGCTGGGTGCAGCATCCAACACCGGGGTGCCTGTCATTGCCCAACCCCAAGAGGACCCTGCTGTGTAGCACCCACCTGAGTGGGGGGCCGTGCAGCGCAGTCATACACCACCGGTGGGTTGGCATCACACCCATGCACTCCTGAGCGTGTAGCCCTTGCCTGAGCACACTCGATTGCTGCAGGCCTCCATGGAGCAACAAGTGCTGCTCATGGCTGGGATGCATGCACTCCATGCAGAGGTGCAGCCCTGGACCACATTGCCAATACGATCATGGTCATCCTTGCCCCACTGGTTGCCACAGGGTGTGGCTGACTGCCACAGACAACGCAGAGTGCAATGTCCACCCCACGGCCCTGGCATTGGGTGACCCCATCAGTGTCACCACCAGGCTCCACTGTGGACATCCCAGGCATGCCTGGTGTGGGCCTGTTTGGGAGCCTGCAGACCCCTGCAAGGACCCGGTCATGGCCCCATAGTCCCACCCTTGGGGGGCAGTCACAGACACCCCTGTGGCCATTGCACAGCCAGAGACTGCTGGTCGGCCATGGCGCGGCCTTCCCCATGTCTGTGATGGCCATGTGTCTGTGTGGTGGACCTGATACGCACACCACCCTGTCCGCTGTCTGCAACCACCACCCTGTGTGTACATGGGTGTTATGTGTGTGTGTGTGTGTGCATGACACGGTCATGGCAACTGTGTGTTGTGCCACACACAGCCTGTGTGCACACCTGCCTGGCCGCTGGCCCATGTTGTGTGTGCATGATGATGCCAACACTGCACTGGTTGCTCATGTGCACTGGTGCCCTGTGTCTGATCCACGCCACATGCTAGTGCCTGGGTGCATGCCAGTGTGTGGGAGGGAGGGTGTGTGTGTGTTGGTTGCTGTGCAGTGCTGCGTGGTGTTGCATGTGGCATGGCCCCCCTGTCCCTGCCCCATGACTGTGTGTGCATGCCCATGGCCATGCCCACACATGCTAGTGTGCCTTGCCACTTTGTCGGTTCTGTGCATGAGTGTTTGTCCACCTACCTACGTGCACTGTAGTGCTCCTGTGCTATTGTGTCCTGATGCTGGTGTGCCATCCTCATGAGCTGGAGATCCCTCCACCCAGGGAGGGCTGCCCACCACCACCCAGCCCATCGCCCGTGTCATCCCCACTGCTGTTCCCCTCTTTGGCCTCGACAGCTATCCCACGGTCAATGGCCATGTTGTGCAGCATGCAGCAGGCCAGGAATAGGCCACAGGCCTTTGAGAGGCTGTACTGTAGGGCACCACCAGACCTGTCCAGGCAATGGAACTGTGCCTTCAACATCCTGAACACAAGCTCAATTATGTTCCATGTGCTGGCATGTGCCTCATTGAACTGCTCCTCCATTGGGAATGACAGGCACCGGTAGGGGGTGAGCAGCCAGAGCCAGAGTGGGTAGCCACTGTCACCTGTGTGGAGAGAGAGAGAGATGGTTAGCCTGGTGACCCCTGTCATTGTGCCCCATGCCCTTCCCGGGCACACTCGGTGGCCCCCCTGCCCTGGCCACCCCCCTTTGATGCCCTGCTCTACTCAGCTGCCCATGGTCTCACCATACTCACCCATTAGGTGACCTGTGGGGATGTCCCCACTCTTGAGCCTGTTGCACAGTGCTGAGCTTTTCCAGATGAAGGCATCATCTGCGTGTGTGGCACAGACATTGGTTCTGCACCCCCTGGCATCGCACACCACCTGGAAGTTGATACTGGGGTAGCCCTTTCTGTTGACATAGGCTACCCCATCCATGCCAGGTGGCATACAGATGCCCACATGGGTGCAGTCAATGGCCCCTAGCATGCCAGGCATACGTGCTGCCCTGTGGAACTCCTGCATGGTTGCTGTACACTCTGCCTGTGTGCTGGGGAAGTGGATGTATTCCACAGCATGTGACAGCAGGGTGTTGAGGAATTGTGTGAGGAGCCATGATGTGGCCAACAGGGTTATGCCTGTGGTGCCCCCTGTTGGTCTCTGGAAGGTGCCCATCGTGAGCAGGCACATGACAGCTGTTACCATCATCTCCACTGTCAGGGAGTGGCTCTGTCTGGTGGGTGCCTGCATCTTCTCACTGCACAGCTCACAAAGCTGCCTCAGAATTGCCCGGTTCAGGTGATACTAGCCCACGATCTCTGTGTCAGTATGGAACCTTCAATTTAGGGTAAAAAAAACACAAACAAAAAAAAAGTTAGTGTGTTTGTCTGAGTTAGCTGAAGTGAATGGTTATCTGAGCAGCTATCTAGGAGTAAATCTCAGGTGGCTGAAGGGGAATTGTTATCTGAGTAATTTAATTACGTGTTGAAACATCTATTAGGTAGGGGGAGTGGCTTAACTAGAAGGAAGCAAGATTTAAACACTGCCCTAGATAGATTCTGCCAGAGGCTTGGTAGAGAACACCAGGAGGAAGGAATGCTGTGTGACTGGACTTCTCTACTGGGACTATATTGCCCTCCTTTCCTCCCCCTCCACCCTCCCACTTAAAGCTAGTTCTACTTTTATAGGCACAGAATTTAACTGACAACAGGAACTTCCTGTTTAGGAGCAGGAAGTGAGTAATCACAGAGCCACCAAAGACTCACCATTCTAGAAGAGCAAGAGTAGCTTGCCACCACCCCAGCTACTGGAGGTCTGCCTCTTAGCAAGTAAGGGGTCTACTGAGAAATATAGGATCTCCTTGTCTCAGAACAGCATGATCAGGAGCCTAAAGGGCACAGAGGCAGTAAGTAAGTAGGGAGAGAAGAAAAAAACAGAGGAAAGAGAAAGGATTCCAAACAACAGTGAAGGGGTGAGAAATAAGACACGATGGGAGTGGTGCAGTGCAGTTTCTGTGGAGCAGCAGTCTTCCGGGAGACGTTCTAGAGGATGCGGTGTTGTCCCATCTGCAGGAACCTCTCTGGGCTGAGGGCGGAGGTTGCTCATCTCCAGGCTGAGTTGGCCAGGATTTGTGGGACCTCCTCTTCCATCCAGGGACCACCAGGGCCACTGCTGTTACCTCAGAGGTTGCCAAGAAACAGGAGCGGTTGGACCACAGTGGGCTCAGGGAAGGTGAGGGTGGTGGAACAGAGGTGCATCCCTCCAGTTGTACCTCTCCACAGTTCCTATGCCATTCTGGCAAAGTGTGGTTCCTCTATGGAGACACCCACAGTGGAGACCAAGGAGGATGCTGGGAACCTCCACAAGGGAGACCCACAGGAGGGTGGCATGGGACCCCAGAGGAGAAGGAAACAACTCCTGGTGGGGGACTCCATTGTTAGGAAGGTAGAGCTGGGGGAAGAAGGGGAGAGGGAGGTAAGGTGCCTGCCTGGCACCATGGCTTGAAGGAAAAGTGAGCGAATCCTCAGGATCACCGGAGCAGCTGCACAAGGAAGGGAGCTGGATGTCAATGTCCAACTAGGGAAAAATGACCTGGCAAGAAAGGGATCAGAGCAGTGCAGAAAGAGTTTTTGGAGTTAGGGAGGGGCCTTAGACAAGTAGCACGCATGGTAACCTTCTCAGAGGTGCTGCCTGTCTATGGTGTAGGTGAGGCTAGGGTGCTCCACATCATGGGATTCAATCAGTGGTTGAAAAACTGGTGCAGAGCTCAGGGATTTGGCTTCATTGGGGACTGGGGGTCCACCTGGAGTGATGCAGGCCTATACTGGCATGATGGGCTGCATCTGTCCAGGAGGGGAACCAGAAACCTAGTGATAGGTTTAAATGCTTCATTGGCAAGCATTTAAACTAGCCAAGGGGGGAGGCACTGGAAAGGAGCAGGGAAATCCTAGCCCCAAAAAAAGTCAGGATAGTAAGTGAGGTAAACACCAAGATAGAGATGTCGATAGGGAGAAGGGCTGGGGTAAATGGAGAAAGTGACAAAGGCAATAAGGACAGGGATGGGGCAAAAAGGAGTAAGGCCATAAGGAAATGGAGGGTAATGAGCACCAATGCCCGTAGTCTGGGCAACAAGCTCCCTGAACTGGTGGCCTTGATGGAAGAGGGATGCCTGGATATCATAGCAGTCACAGAAACATGGTACACAGAGAACCATGACTGGGATGTTAACATACCAGGGTACATAACCTACAGGAGAGACAGGAAGGGAGAAGAGGGAGGAATAGCTCTCTATGTAAAGGAAGGGATAAAAGCAACTGAACAAAAGAGTAAACAGGGAGGAGAGGAGGCACTGTGGGTCACCTTAGAGACTGGAAATGGCACCACAGTCCGCACAGGGGTTGTATACAGACCCCCATGTCAGGGGGAGGGCATGGACAAGGATATGATAGAAGGAAGTCTTAGGATGGCAGAGAAAGGGGAGATACTTTTGATGGGAGATCTGAATATGCCAAATATTAACTGGAGCACATTTGTGGAGCCACATCCAAGAGCAGAGCCATTCTCGATGCCCTACAGGTGGCATGCCTCAGACAGCTAGTTTCAGAATCCACTCATGAGGGAGCAATCTTAGACCTCGTACTCTCAAATGGGAACAGTGAGAGGATCTCAGATTTAGAAGTGGGTTGCCATCTGGGAACAAGTGACCATCAAACAGTGTGGTTCACGATAAACTCAGCTACAGATCAAGCCATACAAAAGTGAGGGTACTGGACTTCAGGAGGGCTGACTTTGGCAAGATGGGAGAGTGCCTTAGAAAAGCACTAGCAAACAGGCTAGAAGGAGGGGTGGAGCAACAATGGGGAAACATCAAAACTGCCATCACAGAGGCAACAAGCCTTTGTGTGAAGCAAATAAACAAATCAAAATGAAAGGAAAAGCCACTATGGTTCTCAAAAGAGGTGGTGGTGAAAGTCAGGGAGAAAAAGATAGCATTCAGGAAGTATAGGGAAACACAGAAGGAGCAGGACAGAGAGCTGTACCAGTTAAGGCAGAAGGAAGCAGGGAAGGAAGTCAGAAGAGCAAAGGCCCAAACTGAGGAAAAGATAGCCAACTTGGTTAAGAAGGGGGATAAAACCTCTTATAGGTACATCAGGGAGCGTAGGAAGACAAAGGGAGGGATAGTGAGGCTGAATAGAATGGACAGTGGGTGGGCAGAGAGGGACAGTGAAAAAATGGTGATACTGAACGAATATTTCTGCTCAGTATTCACAAAAGAGGAGGAGGGGGAGGTGCCTAATCCAATTAACAGAAGCACTCTTGATAGGGGGGCTGATCCCAGTCCTTTCACAAAAGAAAGGGTTCTGAAAGAACTCCTAAAACTGAAGGTCAACAAAGCAATGGGGCCTGATAGAATTCACCCCAGAATTCTAAAAGAATTAAGGGGAGAACTAGTGAAACCACTGACTACCCTTTTTAACAAATCATGAGAGGATGGTGCGGTACCTGAGGACTGGAGGAAGGCGGATGTGATTCCCCTTCACAAAAGTGGGACCAAGACAGAGGCAGGAAACTACAGACCTGTCAGTTTGACCTCTGTGGTAGGGAAAGTGATGGAATCACTTCTGAAGGAAAGAATTGTTGAGTACCTAGACGCCAGTGTGGCACAGGACCCAAGGCAGCATGGGTTCAGGGTGGGAAGGTCATGTCAGATGAATCTAATTGATTTCTTTGACTGGGTGACCAAAGTAGTAGACCAGGGAGGGGCTGTGAACATGGCCTACCTAGACTTTAGCAAGGCATTTGACATAGTCCCACACAAAAGATGAATAGTCAAATTAACCAGCCTGGGAGTTGGTCCCAGGGTGGTAGCCTGAGCAAAACATTGGCTGGACAACAGGACACAGAAGGTAATTGTAAATGGAGTCCACTCTGAAGAAAGAGGGGTTACTAGTGGGGTACCGCAGGGTTCAGTATTGGGTCCAGTCCTTTTTAATGTCTTTCTAAGTGAAAGTGCAGAGGGACTGGAAGGAAAAGTATGCCTCTTTGCAGATGACACAAAGATCTGCAACAGGGTTGATACACAAGGAGGCATGGAAAGGATGAGAAGGGACTTGGAAAGGTTGGAGGAATGGTCAGAAGTATGGCAGATTGGATTCAATGAAAAGAAGTGCAAAATAACGCACCTGGGAAACAAAAACCCAGGGGAAGATTTCACAATGAGGGGGGAGGTAGTAACAACAACAAAAATGGAAAAGGACCTGGGGGTAATCATATCAGATGACCTTAAGGTTAGCAAGCAATGTGAGAAGGCAGTAGGGAGGGCTGAGGGTATACTTGGATGTATAGGGAGAGACATCACCAGCAAAAAACAGGAAGTTGTTATGCCTCTGTACAGACAGTTGGTGAGACCCCATCTGGAGTACTGAGTCCAGTTCTGGAGACCTCATCTCCGCAAGGACATAGACAGGATAGAGGCAGTCCAGAGGAGGGCAACTAAAATGGTGAAGGGTCTGCAAGAGAAGCCATATGAGGAGAGACTAAAGGAGCTTAGTATGTATACCCCTGAAGAAAGGAGGGAGAGGGGGACATGATAGAAACTTTTAAGTACCTCAGTGGAATCAACACAGTCCAAGAGGGTAGCATCTTTCAGAAAAAGAGATGTGCAAGAACAAGAGGACACAATTTAAAGATGGGGGGGGTCAGGGGCAATGTGAGGAAGTATTTTTTCACAGAGACGGTGGTGGACGCATGGAACAGCCTTCCTAAGGAGGTTGTGGAGTCTAAAACTGTAGGAGAATTCAAGAATACATGGGACAGACATAAGGCAATTCTAGAGGGGGGTAAGAAGAAATAGGCTGTTGGTTAACTAGGATTTGTAGCTTATCCTGTAGGTAGGGAAATGGGCAGACTAGGTAGGCCAAGTGGTCCTTATCTGCCGTCAAAGTCTATGTTTCTATGGTCTCAAAGCTGATGAGGGGCCAGTACCACAGACAGGCCCTTCCACAGCCACATTGCTCTGCCTCCTGCCTCCTCACACCCCTTATTATGGCCTCCATCTGGAATGCTG
This sequence comes from Neoceratodus forsteri, assembly GCA_016271365.2. Classification (NCBI taxonomy): domain Eukaryota; kingdom Metazoa; phylum Chordata; order Ceratodontiformes; family Ceratodontidae; genus Neoceratodus; species Neoceratodus forsteri. Next base: position 1,748,384,258 of record CM057449.1, read on the forward strand.
CACTGGCCATGGCCCCTGTTGTCCTGTCACCCCCTGGGCATCCGGCTCCACTGGCCTACCCAGCTCTGTAGGGCAGTGCCTGTCACTCAGCAGGGCCCCCTCCTGTGTACCCTTCCCCTTGCTGGCTTTTGCCTGCAGGCTCTGTCACCCACCCCTGTGGGTGCCTGTGTCACTCCCCTTGGGTCTAGTGGCTCTGTGTAGCACCCACTCTCTCTCACTCCCTCCATCAGCCTCCCTGTCTGCCTCTCTCTCTCTCTCTCTCTCACTCTCTTTCTCTCTCCCTGTTTCCTTCTTCCTCTGTCAGACAGCCTGTCTGTCTCCCTCTGTCCTGCTCCCCTCTGGCACAAGTGTCCTCCTCCTGCTTGCTTCCTGTTTTTACAGGCTCAAGTCTGCTCCATGCAACTGGCAGTTGCTCTTCACTTGCGCCATTGGTCGGGGGTTGCATATTGCACTGTGCCGCATATTCATGGGTACGCCCCCTGCCCTTGCGCATGCATTCATTACTATTGTGCATCGGCGCACTGCAACCTGTGCTGTGCAGTTGCTGCCGCTGAATATCTCTCTATTGCGCCTCTCCACAGTTGCACATGCGCAACCCTGTTGAGCCATGTGCAACTGCTTTGAATATCTAGGCCCTGGTCTTTAAATTTGTAAAATATACTACTTCGTCTAAACTACAGAAAGGGCTTAATGACCTCCTACTTAATTGCAAACAGTGCACCTGTTTCCAATGACATCTACTCATAATTTAGAAGCAAATTTATATAGTGTTAGTATTGGTTTGCAAATCCACCATGTGAAAGTGACTTAATTTGATCTGTATAGTGTTTGATCTACCAGTACTATAACGTGTTTACAATAAAGTTTTCTGAAGAAGCATTTCTAATGTAATCTGGAATTACGTAACCTTCTGTAACACCTTATTTACCATTGTGTGCACTGAGTATTGATTGTATGTAACCAACAGAAGCTTACTATTGTTGTTGTATGTAAAATGTCTGTCTGCTCTGTGTATGTGTAATTAAACCTGTCAGATTTCTCATTTCTCAACACATCAGTATTTACTTTTTTTGAACTTTAACAAGCCAGTTAATCATTAAGTGTTGTAGTTCACCCTGTAGTGGGACCAAGTAAAAATCTGGATGCCACTGAAAATGAGATGGTGCATCTCAAACGGGTAAATATACTTACAAAAATAAACATGAAAATTTAGAGCAAACGCTGGATCTAGGACAGCTGTGCTGTTCATATAAGTAACTACAAGACAATAACACAGGAGTCCACCTTTCAGCGCAAAGTACTAGGGCAAGTCCCGGCTGAAGAACAGTTTTACTATATTAATCCATGAACAGAGGATTGTTTTCTGGAAGTTACATTACTTATGTCTTTAATAAAAGCAATAAAGAAAGAATGATAAGCATTGTTTCTCTCATGCTATTCTGCATCATTTTATTAGCTGGTATTTTTCTGGAGACAGATTTCCTTTGTGCAACCTAATTTTGGACTTGTGAATTGCTCACAAGTCAAATATCCAAAATATAAAGTTTCTGTGGAACACTGTTTTCCTGCCTATATTGAAATGATTTTGGTGAAATAATTACTCCTAAGTGTTTTGAATGATGAATTATACAAAAACATAAAGGTTCCTTTAATATTTATTTTATTTATTTATTGGAGATTCGGAAATACCTTTGAGTCAGAGACTCCTTTACAAAGGTTCCACGTCACAAGTATCACAAACAGAGAAAGACAGGTTACATAGCAGTACAGCAGTACATAGTCAGGTAGTTACAGTAGCAGTTGTGAGGCTAACAGTGTAAGAAAAATAACTAGGGAAAAGTTAGCGCAAACACACAAAACAAATTGCAAACGTGCAGAACTAGGCTAAGGGGACACAGGTTGTGGCAGGGAGAGAGGGGAATCTGGCCACAGCCTATGCCGGTCAGAATAGTGTAAGGTACTTCAGTGGCAATCACAGTGATTCGAGGACTGTAGTAGGTCTCTGAGGGTGGTTTTGAACGGGCCGAGTCTGCTCTCTTTTGTAAGTGGTGTGGGCAGACTATTCATCCAGGAAGGGGCTCTGTAGCTGAAGGACCTTTGGTATTGGCAAGTACGGCAGTGAGGGACAGAGAGGAGTTGCTTACCAAAGCTATGAGTGTGCTTGAGTGTCAGGGCCGGTCTTATTAGTGGTGTGAGTCCTATTGGGCAGAGGCCTAGAGCTATTTTTTTTGCCATGAGACAGGTGTGGAACTTAATCCTGTTGTCAAGGTTCAGCCAGTTGGTATCATTGTATGGAGAGCATGTGTGAGTTAGATGGTCACAGCCCAAGGTGAGGTGACAGGCTTTATTTAGGGAGATACGTAGTCTGCTGAGGGCCGATGAGTTCGCCGCCCCTTAGATGACTAGGCCATAATCTAGCAGGGAAAGGACAGAGGAGGAGACAGCAAGCCTCAAAGCGTTTGGGGTAAAGTAATGTTTGAGGTGATACAGGAGCCCTAGCCACACATTGAGGGCAGTAGATAGGAGGTGGATATGTTGGTGGAAGGTGAATGCAGGGTCTAGTGTTAATCCTAGGTATCTGAAGGAGTCCACTTGCTCCAGTGGGGTCTGTTTGGCAGTTAGTACTTGAGGGCATAGTTCCTTTCTAGTATTGAGCGGGTGGGAAAAGTACTTAACTTTAGTCTTGCAATAGTTCAGGATAAGCCGATGAGAGGTGAACCATTTTTCTGTGGAACTAAAGCAGGATTGGAGGTAGAGGTGGAGTTGCATCGGGTCAGTGTTGGAGGAGTAGAGTACGGCATCTTCTGCATACAGGAGAAGGTTCCCAGAGCAGGTACTGGGGAAGGAGTTAAGAAAGAGGCTGAACAGTAATGGTCCAAGGACAGACCCTTGAGGGACACCCGAGAGGACAGGAAGCCTACTAGATATAGTGTCTCCAATTTTGACCTGCTGGGAATGGTTAGACAGGTAGTCGGAGAACCAACCAAGGGCATCCTGAGAGAATCCAGTGTTGGTCAGTGCGGATAGCAGGAGCGGATGATTCACTGTGTCGAACGCCTTAGTGAGATTGATGAAGACAGCCCTGAGATTTGACCTCGCCCAAAGGAGGATATGAGAGGTGAGTTCCAGGAGGGCAGTAGGTACTATGTTTCTCATGAAGCCGTGTTGGTGCATACTAATCAGGTTGTATTTGTTTAGGTGGTCTGTTAGCTGGTCTGAGACTATCCTCTCAAGGGCCTTGGATAGGGGAAGGAGAATGGAGATAGGTTGGTAGTTGTTAGTGAGGACATGGTCCCCGTTTTTAAATATCGGCATGATATGGGTAGATTTCCAGTGGGAGGGGAACTTCCCTAGGTATAAGGAGCTGTTTAGTATGTGGGTGAGGGGGTTGAGCACCTCAGGGAGAGAGAGAGACGAAGGAGTTTCAGGTCTAAGGTGTCACTGCTATACCGAGAGTGACTTAGTGCCCTTCTGAGATAAAGCTTGGCGCCCTTAGGTGAGATGCTGTGCAGGCGAAAGGGTGGGGTTGTTGGGAGGGTGGGGTGTGTGTCCGGAGGAGGGTCAAAGAAGTTTGGGGGGAGAACCAAGCCGAGGTTAGAGAATGCGTCATTGAAGGCATCGGCCATTCGGGCTGGATCAGAGGTAAGGCACCCATCAACCCTAATCTGGCTAGGGGTGGTGTTGGGAGCTTTTCCACACAGGTCTTTAATATTGTCCCAGAACTTTCATCCTGAGCCCCATGAGTTGGTGAGGGAGGTCTTGCAGTACTCTGCTTTAGCTTTGTGCAGGGACCAAGTACATTTGTTCCGAGCCTCTCTATAGCTGTGCCTGTCAGCTGGCAGGCCAGTCTCGTTGGAGAGGTGCCATAGTGAGTCTCTGGCCCGCATGAGGTCCAGGAGATGTTCAGAGATCCATGGTGCCGGGTTACCTTTGGCCACCCTTTTGGTGATTGGGGCAAATATATCACAGATGGTGTTGAAGGCAAGGATGAAGAGGTCAAGGGCTTGGTCGGTATCGAGGGCATTCGTGACGAAGGACCAGTCCATAGTCCTAAGATACATTTTGAGTTGCACAAGTTTGCCTGGACCAAGTTTGCATTGATAGATTAATCTGGGGGGTGCTTTGGGTGATTTGCATGTCCAGGAGCAGAGTACAGGGGAGTGGTCGCTAAGGGCGTTTGGGAGTACAGTAGTACAGGCAATTTTAGTGGGGCGGTTAGTGAATACCAGGTCCAGCAGGGAGGAGGACCCAGTGTGCTGGTTCAGTCTTGTAGGGGATGTGATGACTTGCGTAAGGTCTTGGGCAGTAGCGGCGTCTAAGAATGGTGTGGCAGTTTTGTCAAGCCAGTTAATATTAAAGTCTCCTAGTATGATTTTCTCAGCTTGTGGTGGAAGAGTGGTCAGATAGGACAGAACAGAGTAGAAGGCCATCTTCTGCTCTCTGGGAGGGATGTAGATGGTGGTGATGAGGAGGGAGGGGGGATTTGGAGATTCCCAGTGTGATTTTTATAGTGAGGGCCTGTGGGCCAGGTTGTAGGTTGTAGTAATAAATGGTACCTTGAGGAAGCCGTGGACATAGTACTAATAAGCACCAACAAAACAGTAATAATTTTTATTATTTACAACATCATTATAGTTGTTATCAAAACAAAAAAGTTTCATGCACTCAGTAAGCAGAAAACTGACCACTGAGTTCCCTTTAGGAGCTACAGAATTTAAAAAAAAATGCTATTACTGCTACTATTAATAAAACTGAACATATACTGCACAGAAGCAATAAATGCAAAGAACTAATGATGAAAAACAAATGCGTGTAGTTCACTTGTAATATTCCTTAAACTCGTCTTTAGTGACTTGCATAGTCATTCTACAGTTACTTTATAAGAATAAACCCCAATGAAACTTCGATATTCATAACAGGCCGTCTGTCTATCGGGAGGGGTATTTAATATTTTATTTAAAAGGACATTTTAACAGAAAGATATTTGAATTAAAAAAGGCAGCACTTGTATTTCTTGATGTGTAAATGTGCCTTTCCTTAAGGGTTAATTCTAAATTGTCAAAATTAATATTTTTCCTCTTCAGGGCTGGCTTATATAGAATCAGGGAGTTAATGGGCAAGGGTTGGTTATTCTTGGCACCTTTGCTCCAGTTTATTTCTGTAAGCATTACTGCACATTCCAGAGGGGGTTAATAGCAATCTGACCTGCACAGCAGTTCTGCTCCACTATAGTATATGCTGGTGGCATGAAGGCTTGGATAAAACTCAGCTACTGTATGTGGACTCAGTAGAATGGTTTGTGTAGGAGCAGTGGTCTAGTAAATTGTGGTGTTGGTTGAATTACTATAAAGGGCAGTACTCACCAGGTTGGAGGAGCAGTGGTGTATTTGTTTCTAACAGTCACCAGTGGTTGTGGCCTACCACCACCCTTCCCCTCACCCCACCCACACCCTAGGTGTGGCATTTCCTTTATAGCCAAGGTTCTGACATCACTTCCTCAACAGGTCTTGGGGCAGAACTTTCATGTTCTTAATAACCCAGCACAGTGCATAAAGGGTAAGTACACACCAAAAAAAAAAGAGATGTTTTATATATTATTCCTTGTATATTATAAGGGAGAGGGACATGTGGGGAGTGGTGCAATGCACTGGCTGTGGGGCAGCAGTTTTCCAGGAGGCATTCTGGAACCTGCGTTGCTGCCCTATTTGCAGGCAACTGTCAGCTCTGAGAGAGGAGGTTGCCCACCTCCAGGCTGAACTGGCAAGGACTAAGGAGGCCTCCCCCACCCAAAGAGCACCAGTTCCACAACCACTGCCTCAGAGGTTGCCAAGTGTGAAGAGCAGTTGGATCACAGTGGGTTCTGGGAGGGTGAGGGTGGTGGAACAGAGGCGTAGCCCCCTAGTTGTACCTCTACACAAATCATATGTCAGTCTGGCAAATCAAGGTTCCTCTATGATGACACCCCAGTGGAGACCAAGAAGAATGCTGGGGACATCCACAAGGAGACCCACAAAAGGGTGGCAAGGGACACCACAGGGAAGGAAACAGCTTCTGATAGGGACTCAATTGTTAGGGTGTAGACCTGGGGAAGAGAGAGGAGAGAGGCAAGGTGTGGCGTCAGCCATGGCTTGAGGGACAGGAAGCAAATCCTCAGGATTGCAGAAGCAGCATCACAGGAGAGGGAACTAGATATCATTGTCCACCTTGGGACAAATGACCTAGCTAGACATGAGATCAGTGCAGTGCAGGATGAATTTGTGGAGTTGGGGAGGGGCCTCAGACAGGTAGCAAGCACGGTAACCTTCTCAGAGGTGCTGCCAGTCTATGGCAGGGTTGAGGCTAGGGTACTGCACACCATGCAGTTTAATGAATGGTTACAAAACTGGTGCAGAGCACAGGGCTTTGGCTTCATTTGGGACTGGGGGTCCACCTGGAGAAAGGAAGGTCTATACTGGCATGATGGTCTGCATCTGTCCAGGAAGGGAAACAAGCTCCTAGGTGACAGGTTTAAATGCTTCCTTGGCAAGCTTTTAAACTAGCCAAGGGGGGAGGTGCTGATAGGAAGCAGGAAACTTCAAGCCTCCCCCCACAAAACATGGCAGGTAATAGGGTAAACACTGAGGTACAGAGCTTGACAGAGGGCAGGATGGGGTAAATAGAAAAATAGACAAGGGCAATAACAGCAGGGATGGGGTAAAAAAGGATAAAGCCAACATTAAATGGAGGGCAATGAGTGCCAATGCCCGTAGTCTGGGAAACAAGCTTCCTGAGCTAGTAGCCCTGATGGAAGAGGAACACTTGGATATTGTGGCAGTCACAGAAACATGGTACATGGAGAACCATGACTGGGATGTCAACATACCAGGGTACACAATCTACAGAAGGACAGGGAGGGTAAAAGAGGAGGTGGAGTAGCTCTCACATAGGGAAGGAATCAAGTTACAGAACTAAAAGTAAAGGGGAGGACAAGAGGCACTCTGGGTCACCTTGGAGACAGGGAATGGCATCACAATCTGCACAGGGGTTGTATACAGACCCCCATCTCAAGGGGAGGAAATGAACAAGAAAATGATAGAGGACATTCTCAAAATGGCTGAAAAAGGGAAGATACTGTTGATGTGGGACCTGAATATGCCAGATGTTAACTGGACGACATGGACTGCAGCCACATCCAAGAGCAGGGTCATTCTCAATGCCCTACAGGGGGCATGCCTTAGACAGCTAGTGTTGGAACCCACTCGGGAGGGAGCAATAGTAGACCTGGTACTCTCAAATGGAGAGAGGATCACAAATTTAGAAGTCAGTAGACATCTGGGAACAAGCAACCACTACACAGTGTGCTTCACAATAAACACAACATGGAGACAAGCCATACAAAGACAAGGATACTGGACTTTAGAAGGGCTGACTTTGGCATAATGGGTGCATACCTGAGGAATGCATTTGCAAATGGCCAGAAAGGAGGGGTGGAAGAACAATGGAGAAAAATCAAAACTGCCATCATGGAGGCAACAAGCCTTTGTGTGAAACAAATAAAGAAAACAAGGCGGAATAAAAAACCACTATGATTCTCAAAAGAGGTGTCAGGGAAGGTTAAGGAGAAAAAGGCTGCATTCAAAAAGTATAAAGAATCACAGAAGGAGCATGACAGGGAACTTTATCAATTAAAGCAGAAAGAAGTGGGGAAGGCAGTCAGAAAAGCAAAGGCCCAAACCAAGGAAAAGATAGCCAACTCAGTTAAGAAGGGGAATAAAACCTTTTATAGGTACATTAGGGAGCATAGAAAGGTTAAGGGAGGGGTAATGAAGATTAATAAAGGAGAGGGGAGGTGGGCAGAGGGAGACAGTGAAAAGGCAGAGATACTGAATGAATACTTTTGCTCAGTATTCACAAAAGAAGAAGAGGAGGAGGAGTTACTTAAACCAAACAATAGAAACATTCTGGGTAGTGGGGTTGACGCCAGTCCATTTACAGAAGAAAGAGTCCTGAAAGAACTCCTAAAACTCAAGGTGGACAAAGCAATGGGGCCTGACAGGATTCACCCTAGAATCCTAAAAGAACTAAGGGAGGACCTAGTGAAACCACTGACCACCCTTTTTAACAAATCATGGGAGGATGGGGTGGTATCTGAGAACTGGAGGAGGGCAGATGTGATTCCCCTTCACAAAAGTGGGAGCAAGGCAGAAGCAGAAAACTACAGACCTGTTAGTTTGACCTCAGTGGTGGGGAAAATGATTGAATCACTTCTGAAAGAAATAAATGTTGAGTACCTAGAGGCCAGTGGGGCACAGGACCCAAAGCAGCATGGATTCACAGCAGGAAGGTCATGTCAGATGAATCTAATCGATTTCTTTGACTGGGTGACCAAAGTAATAGACCGGGGGGGCTGTGGATATAGCCTACCTAGACTTTAACAAGGCATTTGACACAGTCCCACACAAAAGATTAATAATCAAGTTAGCCAGCCTGGGAGTGGGTCCCAGGGTGGTAGCCTGTGTAGCAAACTGGCTGCACAACAGGACACAGATGGTAATAGTGAATGGAACACATTCCAGAAAGGGAGTTACTAGTGGAGTACCTCAGGCTCAGTACTGGGTCCAGTCATCTTAACGTCTTTATAGGTGGCATTGCAGAGGGTCTGAAGGAAAAGTATGCTCTTTGCAGATGACACAAAGATCTGTAACAGAGTTGATACACAAGGAGGTAGAAAGGATGAGAAGGAACTTGGCAAGGTTGGAGGAATGGTCAGACATATGGCAACTTAGATTCAATGCAAAGAAATGCAAAGTAATGCACCTGGGAAATAAAAATCCAGGAGAAGAGTACATAATAGCAGGGAGGTACTAACAGCAACAATAATGGAAAGGGACCTGGGGTAGTCATAGCAGATGACCTAAAGGTAGGTAAGCAATGTGAGAAGTTGGTAAGGAGAGCAGGAGATACCAGGATGCATAGGGAGGGGCATCAAAGTAGAAAAGGGAAGTGGTTATCCCTCTGTACAGACAGTTGGTGAGACCCCATCTGGAGTACTGTGTGCAGTTTTGGAGACCTCATCTATGCAAGGACATAAACAGGATGGAAGCAGTCCAGAGGAGGGCAACTAAAATGGTGCAGGGTCTACATCAGAAACCATATGAAGAGAGACTGAGAGAGCTTAATATGTATACCCTTGATGAAAGGAGGGACAGGGGGACATGATAGAAACCTTTAAGTACCTCAAGGGAATCAACAAAGTCCAGGAGGGTAGCATCTTTCAGAAAAAGAGATGTGTAAGAACAAGGGATCACAATTTAAAGATAGAGGGGGGACGGCTCAGGGGTAATGTGAGGAAATTGTTTTTCATGGAGAGAGTGGTGGACGCATGGAACCACCTTCTTGGAGAAGTTGTGGGGTCTGAAACAGTGGGGGAATTCAAACATGCATGGGACAGACATAAGGCAATTATAGTGGGGGGTTGCAGGAAGTAGGCTGTTAGTTAACTAGAATCTGCAGCTTATCCAATAGGTAGGGAAATGGGCAGACTGGGTGGGCCAAGAGGTCTTTATCTGCCATCAAAGTCTATGTTTCTATGTAACCACTAGGCAGAGTAGTTGTCCATACATAACTCGAAGTATTGTCTGGTAGAAGTTCTTCTGATTAGCAGAAGGGAAAAGAAAAATATTTCAGATAAAAGTACCAGTTCACAATTTTTGAAAGCTAATATTGATTTAAGGTGGCACACTATCTCATTTTTTATTTATTTTATTTATTTCACTTTTGGAATTACAACCTTTGAGCCAAACTGGCTCTTTTACAAAGGCTCCAAGTCAGCAGAAGAACAGACAAGACAGTACAATTTACATAAGACGAGAACATACATTAGCCAAGTGACAAGGCAATTTTACAAGCAAGATAAATGTGGAGTATTACCTCAAATGCAAATACTTTTATAACAGAAATATTTCTAGTCTATAAGCCTAGTTACTAAGTGCAGGTTGCTTGTAGCTTGCAGATAAAATTGGCTTTGTCAAGGAAAAGGGGATGAAGGAGGAGGTAAGGAGAGTATTGGCATGGGCACAGAGGAGGCATATTGTATAAAATTGTTAGCGGATAGTAGAAAAGGATATGGTAATGAGGGAGAACAAGCTGATAAGTGCTGTATGCATGGGGGCAGCCTAGGGGAAGTGTAAGCCAAGTGGAGGGGACGGGATGAGGACTCTTGGGCAAGAGGGGTAGGAGGGTGGGGGTAAGAGTTGAAAGCGTACGGCAGGGGATGAAACTCTTATCATTGTGCACAGCAGTTGCACTCTTGGGATTCTACCAGGAGGCGATGGAGTTCTTTTTTGAATTGGCTGAGTTTCTTAAGGTGAAAAAGGGAGGGGGGTAGGTTGTTCATCCAGAGAGGGCCTTGATAGGAGAGAGACCTTTGAGCAAAGGAGGTTCATTTGTAAGGAACACACAGTACCCCCTAGCAGAGCTTCGGGTTGTTTTAGTTTTGGGGTTACACTGGAAAAGCTCTGAAGCTGATTCTGGGACCAGTCCTAGGAGGGCTTTTTTTCCCTATGATACATGCCTGGTACTGGGACCGTAGAGGTAATGGAAGCCAGCCAGTTGCAGAGTAGAGACTGCAAGAGTGGGAATACTGATTAGCTCCTAGAGCAAGTTGGCAGGCTTTGTTGAGCAGGAGTTTAACCCTTTTGAGAGCAGTTTCAGTGGCCACACTACAGATAGTCAGTCCATAGCCAACGATGGACAGTATTGAGCTTTTGGTGGCAAGGCTGAGGACCTCAGTGGTCATAGCATTTCTGTGCCAGTGAAGGAGTCAGAATCTGATGTTGGCTGTTTTCATGACATGGTCAATATGGGTGTTGAAAGAAAGGGTGTTGTCTAGGAATAATCCAAGGTATTTAAAGTTAGTAACCTGTTCAATTCCATTGCTTTTGTTACTTATTATGGTAAATGGGCCACACTGTTTTTTGAGCTTTGTAGGGTTAAGTGCATTGCTTTTGTTTTTCTGTAGTTCAAGAGGAGTTTGTTGTGAGCAAACCATTACTCCAGTTTGGTAAAGCTACTTTGAAGGGTAGCTGTTATTTCATGGAGGTGTGATCCAGGTACAGAAATCACTGCATTGTCTGCATAAAGCAGCATGTTAGCAGGGTACATGCTTGGCAGGGAATTGATAAAGAGGATGAATAGTAGGGGCCCTAAAATTGATCCTTGTGGGACTCCCAAAGTAACATTCTGGGGTTCAGAGGATGCACCTTTTATCCTAACACACTGGGACCTGTGTGAGAGGTAGCTTGAGAACCAGGACAGTGTATTGGTGAAGAGGCCAAGGGCTGCGAGCCTGTTGAGCAGGATATGATGACTGGCAGTGTCAAATGCTTTGGTTAGGTCAATAAAGATGGACCCAACCATTTTTCACTATCCAGGGAGTCATATAGGTGTGAAGTAAAGTCGGTGCGTGCAGTAATAATGCTGTGGGATTTATGGAACCCATGCTACTGAGAGCAGAGGAGGTTATATTTGTTGTGGTAATCCATGAGCTGATCTGACACAATTCTCTCTAGGGCTTTTGAGAGGGGTGGTAAAATAGATATTGGGTGGTAGTTGCTTACGCTGGTGCTGTCTCCACCTTTAAAGACTGGGCTGACAAAGGCAGTTTTCCATTTGTCAGGGAATATGTTCAACTTAAATGATATATTAAATAGTTTCCTTAGTGGGTGGGCAAGCTCTTCTAGGGTGATGGTGAGAAGCTTCATGTCGAGCATATCACTACCCATTCTAGTTTTGCCATGGATCTTCTTTACATATTTAATAGTGTATGCCTTCGTGATCATTTTGAAGTAGAATGGGGGTTGAGTTGTGTATGTGGTGGTAGCGGGGCTTGGTGGCTGGCTGTTAGGATCAGTAACAAGAAACTCTGGAGGGAGGACAGAGCTGAGGTCTGTAAAGGCCAGATTAAAAGCATTAGCTAACTCTTTCAGTTGCTGGAGAGGGCCCGCAGGGGTGACAATTAGATCTGGTGGAGCTTTGGATTCTTTCCCTGACAGTGTTTTAACATTTTCCCAGAATGATCTCCCATTCCCCCAGCACTTCTGAAGTTCCTTTCTGTAATAGGAGGCCTTAGTAATCCTTATTAAGTGAGTGTATTTATTCCTTGTAGCCTTGTAGGCCATAAAATCTGCATGTTTCCCAATAGCTCTCGCTACATACCAGAGGTTGTCCCTATTCTTCATTAGTTTGTAAAGGGGCTGTTAAGCCAAGGATTGGATGCCCCTTTTGTTTTGAATGTTCTAAATCCTGCAAATAAGTTGCAGGCTTTATTGAAGATGGTAATAAAGTATTCCAGATCCTGGTTAGGGTCAGGGCAAGTGAGAAGGGGAGCCCAATCTGCATCTCTCAGGCAGCTCTTGAGGAGGCCATGTTGCCCTTTCCTCAAAGAGTGCTTTTTCTGGTTTGTGGCATGTCCTTAGGGCACTTGTTAGACCAGGAGCAGATAAGGGGAGAGTGGTCTCTCAAGGGTCTGGCAGGATGGTGATATTTTTCATGTGCTCGGGGCAAGTAGCTAGGAGTCAATAAATGAGCGTGCTACTACCTGTTTGATAGTCCATCCCAGTTGTTTGATTTACCATCTGTGTTAGGTAAAGGGCATGTATTTTGTCCCTGATGGTAACTGTATCCTTAGCTAGCCAGTTCAAATTAAAGTCCCCAAGGATAACCTGTTCCCAGCCCTGTTTTGCTTTTTTTTTTACATGTTCAGTGAATGACTCAAGTCCTGGCCCTTGTTTTCCTAGGGGTATGTAAACTGTTGTAAGTAACAGAGTTTTACCTTGTTGGCCAATTGAAAGTTTAATAGAGAGTATCTGAGCTTTCTTGACATTTGTATTGTAAATATTAAATATAAAATTCCCCTAGTCTTATGAAATATACTGTATCTGTGCTAGCATTTGGACAACCACCAGGGATGGGCAGAAGGGACATTGGCTTAGTGTCATAGCCAGAGGATGCCTACTCCTACTGGACAGTGTACACTAGTAATGCACTACAGTGTCAGCACCATACAAGTGCCAAGGGGCAGGATTTTCATAAGCAATTACCATGAATGAAACTTCCAGTTATATAAATGTCAGGAGTAGAGATGCAGCAAAATTAAAATCTGCCGGCGAAGTGAACGTGAAGTGGCCACTTCACATTGTTATAACGCTATGTGAAGTGACCATTTGAAAATACCCACTTCACCATGTTATTGTGTCTTTGCGTTGTCATTCTGCCTTAACGTGAAGTAAGGTGAAGTGATAACAATATAGGCAGCCCCCCCCACACATCACATGGCTTACAGTTCTGTAAGCCACATGCTTCAACCAGGCAGAAAGGAAGTGAGTCATACAAGCAGATACTTTCACTTTCTCCTGTGCTGAGTAACAGAGGAGGCATTTTGTAGGAGAGTAGAGATTGAGAGGATTGTTGTTTTTGAATGTGATCAAACCCAAAAGCTTTTTTAAAAGCTAATTGTTTAGTTTTTTTTTAACTGTTTTGGCAATTCATTTTTTCTTATGGTGACTGATTTCTTTGTTTTCTAAGTTTTGTTTTGTGTGTGTGTGTGTGTGATTGTGTGTGTGCCTGTGTTGTACAGTGTGTGTGAAGTCATTGGAGTTGGTAGTCGAAGAGGGAAGGAGGGCTTCTTTCGAAATGGAGCAGGGACAGGATCTGGACCGTCCAAGTCAGGACTCAGAGGGAATCCATGGGACTGTGCCGGGGGAAGTGGAGCCATGTGGCAGCATTGCTGGCAGGAGGAGAGGAGTGCACATGCATGGGGGTGTGGCCAGGTGGTGTTGGACTGCTCAATAGTCTTCTGGTCCTCCCCCCCTCCAGAAGCAGCAGCAGCACCACCACCATGACCACCAGGTCCACCACCACCACCAGTGGCAGCTGCAGGAGCTCCAGCAGCACCACCTCCAGAGCAGCAGATTGAGTCCCACTGTGACCAGGCTGCCGGCACTGCATCTGCCCCTCCCGTGCCTGGTCCCCCCCCCACAGCTCCCCAGTTTGGCAGTTTTTCAGCTGTGTCAAGGGGACAGTAACCTTGTCGTATGCAGACTTTGTGGGGTGGAGGTGCATCGTGGCCCCCAGGGGACACATCTGGGGACTGGGAGCCAGTGCATCCATATGTTGAACTACCACAAGGTGGAGTGGCAAGCTGCCACAGAATGGGCCAGACCTCCACCTGCTGGCCCTTCTGTGGCAGTGGCAGACAGTGCTGCTGTTGTGCATCACTGCAGCAGGAAGAGGAGGAGGGCCACAGCAGCAGCTGCTCCACCACCACCTCCACCAGCACTACCCTCACCATCACCACTACCTGGTGTACCACCACCAGTGGACCTCACAATGCCTGCAACTCAGGCAGACATTTCACTTTTGTGGGCCATGGTGGAAGAAAATAATGAGAGGGTGGGTGCTGTCCAGCAGCAGTTGGAACAGATAGAGTGACACCAGTTACAGATTGTGTCAATGCTCCATCTGCTGCTGGACCAGCAGGGGATCCCCCATTAGCTTTTTTGCAGCACACCTCCCCCCTACCACTGTAGTGTTTTGTCTTTTGTTTAATAACAGAAAGAGGGAAGGCCACAGTAGTAGTTTAAATATATACATACACATACATACATGCTCCTTATTGCCCTGTTATTATAATCCAGTGCCTCAGTAATGTTTACATTCTGTTGTGGAGTGGTTGTGGAAAAGCAGGACTGAGAGGTGCAAGTATAATGTACTAAATTGCATGTGTGCAGTCAGTGTTGTTTCCTGTGTGTGTGTGACTTCAGATATCATCTAGCTTCTTGCAAACATATAAATACTGACTTGTTGCAGTGTTTATGGTATAAAGAATAGAGATAAGAATATATAACGTATATTTTATTGTCACCATCATCAGCAGCGGACTAAGTGATATGATATTTTTTCAGAGGTGTCTGGCCAGAGTGCAACTTAGTCACATACTGCACACATGATTTTAAGGAGAGCATGCGTTTTTTGTGCTGTTATCTCTGCAAAGTCATGTGTGCAAAGTCTGTGAGTGACTGAGGTGCACAGTGGCCCGAGACCTCTGAAAAAATACCATATCGCTTACTCCACCGGTGCTGATAGTATAAATAAAATATACATCATATATTCTTTCTTATCTTTATTCTTTATGTACTGTAACAAGTCACACCATATATATGTTTGCACAAAGCTGGACAATGTATGCACACACAGGAAAAAAACTCTGACAGCACACATGCAGTTTAGCACAGCATACTTGCACTGCTCTGTCCTGCTTTTAGACAAACACTTCACAAGTCCCGACACAAAGTAAACATTGCTGAGGCTCCAGAAATATTTCTTTTTTGAAATAGACATTAAAGCAGCAGTGCAACAACCTGGTGAAAATTTTGACCTATACTTTTTATGCTATTTTACATTGCCACTTTACTTACCTCCTGACTTGTTGTATGATGCTGTTCTTTCCAATATTTGAGCCTGCTTTAGAACTTTTTTTATGTCTGAAATAATAAAAGGAGGGCTCCTTTTAATACGGTGTGGACCAGGTCTTCATCAGTATTTTCCGCTGTTTTTGTCCATCAGTTGTTTATATATCACTTCTGTTGTAACTAAATTTAACAAGTATGCAGCTGGCAGTGTTTCTGACCTCACAGAACAATATTTGTTCAAAAACAGCTGCAAATACTAATGAAAACCTGGTCCACACCATATTAAAAAGAGTGCTCTTTTTATTGTTTCAGACATGAGAAAAAGTACTAAAGCAGACGCAAATTATGCAAACAAGGGTATCATATAAGTCAGGAGGTAAGTGGCTGGGAACCTAAAATAGCATAAAAAAGTATAGGTCAAAATGTTCAACAGATTGTTGCACTGTTACTTTAATTTATAATTTAATTATGACGTTATGTGCTCAGAACACACAAAATGCAACTGTCTTGTGTCCAGAAAATTCCCAAGTGCTGATGAAGTGAAATGGGAGCAGTACACCACGTGCAAAGTCCCCCAGAATTTATTGCACAGGCACTCATGTGCACAGTGGTAACACAGAGTACCCAGAATTGTTCTGCATCCCCAACATGCAACTGTCTTATGTCCAGAAAGTTCCCAAGTGCTGACGAAGTGAAATGGGAGTTGTACACCACATGCATGAATGACCAGTGTTCCGTCACAAATGATGACAGTGAGAGAACTGTTGCTTGTCCAAAGTGTGCTACAAATGCGATGCGATCACCTCAACCAGATGGAAGGGTGCCCTTTGTGTGTACACTAATAAGAGCCTTGGTGAGTTGATATATATGTGTGTGTGTATATATATATATACTGTATATATATACAGTATATACTGTATATATATATATATATATATATATATATATTATAGTGGCATGGTAGTGCCACTATAGTTAGGGTTGAGGAGCCATTTACATGTTAAACCCAAAATGTTGCACCTTAATAACTTTGCAACCATTTGACGGATTTGCCTGAAATTTGGAATACATGATCAAGACCCATACGCCTTGGGATCTGCCAGGTTTTGTACTGGTTGCATATACAGCTGCGGAGTTATTAAGCATGATCTGCGCATGTGTTTACGCTTTTCTGGAATTCTACGGTCGCGCCTACAGGTCACATGGTTTGTACGACTGGTCCAAAATCTTCAGGGAACGTGCGGTCGAGGTCCCCGATGTGCCTTTTGAAGATTTCGTGAAAAAATATTAAACGGTTCAAAAGTTATTCAAATTACAATTTCCCATTGTAAGTCAATGGGAAAAGTTAACAAAAAGTTCAACAGTGTCGCAAATACACTTTTTAGTGTCGCAAATGGCCCTTTTACTGTCGCAAATCCGCCATTTTGTTTTCAGTTAGTGATCAGAAAAATGCTTGGCATTTAAAATTGGGATGCTCTAGCAACCTAATTCTTTTTGTATTCACCTAGTCAGGCCCTGAGGATGCTAGCCATGTCTTTATTTTGGGGTAAAACACCCCAGAAATATGTTTTTCAAATTTCTGGAAAAAGTACTTTCGCAAAGTACTGTCGCACTTGCGACACTGTCGAATGAATTTGTGAAAGCTTTCGCAAATTGCGAAAGTACTTTTCTAGGCTGTGGGAAAATGACAGCAATTCTTTGGCACCCTGCTACAAAAGAACGGTTTGGTGCTTTGGCCTGAAATTGGAGGGAACGCAGACGATATCTCACAGATGTGCCTTTCAGTGTTTTGTTGAAAAAATATTACACAGCGGCAAAGTTACTGCACTCCAAAGTTGCCACTTTTCCCATAGGATAACATTACGGTGTCCGACGCATTGCAGCAATCCTTTGGCGCCCTGCTGCAAAATAACGGTTTGGTCTTTTGGGCTGAAATTTGGAGGGAAGACAGCCAACATCACACAGATGTGCCTTTTAGTGGTTTGGTGACAAAATATTACAGGGAGCCAAAGTTATGGCACTCCAAACTTCTCTTTTTTTTCCCATAGGATAACATTACAGCATTCTCACGCCTTTCAGGGCCCGTATCTCGGAAACGATGCGAGATACGGACTTTTCGTCGGAAAAATGCTTAGCCCCTCAATAGGGTCTTCGGTCCTAACTCTCACCCCATTCTCCTATACCTCTGCTTCTTTACACATGTGATGGGGTGAGAGTTAGGGCTGACAACCCCAATGCACACCCCAATGCTGGTTGGGGGGGTGGGCTGGGGGGTCCAAGGGAGGTTTTCAACCCTAACACCAAATTTCCTCACTTTTGTCGCTGTGGAACAACCCTAACTGATGCATTAAGCAGAGTTTTTTGCCTCTAATATATATATATATATATATATGTATTTTCTAGGTGGGGAGTTGACATATCTATACATGTACTCATTGTATTGTTTTGTATCACAGGTCACATACTGTTGGTGTGCACATTCCCATGTTTGATGAGAAATTTTGGCGTTGGAATTGGAAATGGAATACTCTGAAGCCAATGAAAGTAAGTATTTTTTTTTGGGGGGGAGCATATTTGCAAGTAGGTCTCATTAATGGTTTATTATCTGGTTAATTCTTCACAGATTTTATCTGCATCCTTCTCCAGTCTGGTACTGATGGTCATAGTCATCATTGATTCAAACGACTTCTGCTTGTTGCATGTCTGCCCCAGCCTGAGGAGGGCATGATGTTGAAGAATGTCTTTGGATAAGGCAACTATGACACCACAAAGCATCTGGAAGTTTCCTAGAAAAAGAAATGAAGGACTTATTACAACTTGATTGCAGCAGTAAGACATTATTTTTAAACTGTGGCTGTTCACCAAGGGTATCTGTAGTAACACATATAGCAAGCTGTCCCACTGCAATCATCAGATCACAATTTAATTTAGTACCAGGCTGTAACAAATACATGGTGTCAGTGTCCCTGAGTCTCAACTTAAGTTACATTTTAAAACCACATCATGACCTGGGTCCAACTTTTTCAACACTGTCATGGCTGCACACTACAGCTGCAAATTTGAAATACAGTGCATGATATGTTGCAGAAATATTTTTAGTGATGTACATGTCGCCTAGTTTATGAGTCATCAGTTGGATTTTTTGCACACTAATGAAAAAAAGGAACTGATGAAATAAAATTGATATACTTACTAGTATGGATTGGAAATGGATATCCCATAGGTTCCTGTAGACAGTACTGCTTCTGTACCATTGATGCAGCCCTTCAGCAAAGAAGAGTTGTTTGTTGTTAACCTGTAAAAAAACAAAATAATTTGACTGTGTGGGTTTGACCATCGCAGCTCAGAAAAGCAACAGAAAACAAAACACATAGCTAAAGGAAGATGAATAGCATGAAAAACATTAGTACACATATGCACTTTACAGTTTTAATAGTAAGAAGCCTTGTGCCTGTGGCTGATGGATGTGGTCTCCTGTTTGACTCCCTCTGCCTTGGCATGGTCAAGACATGTAATGGAAAACATTGTCACAATGGTGGTGGGTGGTGGTGGTGGTCACAGCTGAGACACATGATGACATTCCCTCTTACATCTTCCTGCATCTAGTGGTGGCGGCAGTGGCTAACAGCAGTCTTATGGAGGTGGTAGTAGTCCAGGGGGACACAAGGTCACATTCCCTATGGTGGCAGTGGCAAACAGCAGTCTTATGGTGGAGGTAGTCCAGGGGGACACATGGTCACATTCCCTATGGTGGCAGTGGTGAACAGCAGTCTTATGGTGGTGGTAGTAGTCCAAGGGGACACATGGTCACATTCCCTATGGTGGCAATGGCGAACAGTGGTCTTATGGTGGTGGTAGTAGTCCAGGGGGACACACAGTCACATTCCTTATGGTGGCAGTGGCAAACAGCAGTCTTATGGTGGTGGTAGTCCAGGGGCCAGGATATACTGTGCTCTGTGTTATAAATGTGATGTGATATATGAAATTTGAGTCACTATGAGTGGGACACTGATTTAACTTTATGAAAAAGAAAACATGTATCATACAAGAATTGTGACAGCCTTTTAACCACTTAAGTTAAAACATGCCAACATTAACCTCATCATCATTCATCATCATCCTCATAAAGAAAGCTGCCCTTGCAGTCTTCTATGTCTGAATTCTGACCACTGGGAAATTCTTTCTGCATTGTGTTATCATCTACATCAGTGGTAGGCTGTTTCATGCTGCCAGTGCCAGCAAGATGGTTCCTTTCTACAACATCAGCAAAACCATGACTATGCTGGGGTATGAATACTGAGGTTGCAGTCTGAGCTGGTATGTGCCTCTCATTCATTTTTATGAATGTCATCAAACTGACATTTGCAGGAGAGAGGTTTTTACAATGATCCCGAGCTATTGCACCTGCTGAGCTGAATACCCTCTCGACACTCACACTGGAGGGTGGGCATGTCAGGTACTTCAGTGCCACAGCAGTCGGCTCTGGCCATTCACTGACCTTTCCACTCCAGCATAAAAGGGGATTATCAGTGTTTGACAGATGCCTGTTTTCAGACAAATATGACTCAACTATTCGCTGAGCGGCACTAAGTCCAGTGGATGATGCATCATCTGCTTCTCTGGAATCATTTATGTCACAAATCCCCCCTTGGGACAAAGCCTCCCAAAGTGGGTTAACACCAACCACTTTTGATGACAGGCCACCTGGAACTGCAGTCCCCTTTCCCTTACAGGATATGCTTGATACTACTCCTCCAGGTTCACCTTCAGCTTGATTATGCTGCTGAGGTTTGCTGACCTTGGCACGTGACTTCTGTGCCCCATGAACCAAGCGCACCAGTTGCCCACTGACATTTTTTACCTGTTCAGGCCCACCCTCCAGTACTGAGGCAATTCCATGTTTGTATTGTGGGTCCAGCATTGTTGCTATTGCAAAGTTGTCACTACGCTGAATCCTCAAGATGTGATGATTCTGGTTGAATACTGTCAGCATGTGTTTCAGCAACACACTGCTTGCACTGTCTCTGGCAACATCAAGGCTATGCTATACATTCACCAATGTCTGCCTCAGCACCCGCAGCAGTGGAATTGATTGGCTAATGGAGGCAGACTCACCACTCACTGCCTGTGTGGCATGTTCAAAAGGCCTCAAGATTGTTATTACAGAGTCCATGAGGCGTACTGTTCAGTCATCATAGACATGGAGGCCCAGAACTGTCACAGCTAGTGTGCATGACAAGATATTCTGAGATGGCTTTGTACTGTTCATACAACCTCTCTGCCATGTATAAAATGGAGTTCCATCAGGTGACAACTTCCAGCTTCAAGCAGTGCTGCGGGAGGCTGTTTTGGATCTGCAACTGCAGAAGTTGGTCACGGGCCTTTGCAGAGCTTAAAAAGTGAGAACAGACACTGCATGCAAATGTCAGTATTTCCTTTAAATCACGGTGCTGCAGAAACTCCTGCACCACAAGATTTAAACAGTGGGCCATGCATGGAATCCAAACAAAGCCACCATTCATGATGCATTTCACCACATTTGATCTATTGTCACTTGCTATGAACCCAGCTCTCAGAGACAGGGGGTTCAGCCACTTGTCAGTTTCAGTCATTACCAAGTCCAACATGTTTTCACCAGTGTGTGAACAGGTCACATTGAGCATAGCAATCATTGCATGCTGTCAAATTCCTGAAAGATTGCTACCACAACAATCCACCTTACTACACTGATTATTCACACTACCAACAGCACAAACAACACCCAGCACCTGCGCCCAATGTGCAGTTATACACAAATATGAACTCCCCGCTGTTTTGCCACTTGTCCACATATCCATACTTAAATGAATGAATGCAGAGGAGGAATGTTGAAGGGCATGTCTTACAGAGTCGGACAAGTACAGTACAACTCGGGGACAGCACGGGACAAAAAGTATGTCCTGGATGTGACTTTCCATTTTGGACAGGCATGTGCAGGAAACTGATGGAACCCAGAATTCTCCACAAAGGAGAAGGGCAAAAGATCAATTACCAGCATTTCAGCTACCTCAGCATTAAGTTCATGTGACATGGTATGATTGGGTGGGTACTTCCGCTTATGCGCAAAAACACTCTGTAACGTGGGCTGACTTAAACGTTTTACATGGGGTGTGATGACAAATGGTTCTGCTCTGTGAATCACAGGGGGTGGAGTGTGGATGTGTGATGAAGACAGTTGCATGGGTGATGACAAACCCAAAAATGCAGTTATTTTCCCCGATTTACCAACAGGGGTTGATGTACCACTTGCACTAGACATACTGCATTGACCACCACTACCACCAAAACTGCTCCTCTCACCACCACTGGACAACATTTAAAAATCATTATGCTCCTCCACCTCATCATGTCTGTCATAATCCTCTACTCTTATTTCATCACTACTGCACACATTTAATTTTCTTCTTGATGTTACAGTCATGGAACGGGATAACATGCTCATTATGGTTGATGACAAGGGTGAACACCCCACTGTGGTATTAGCTGCTATCTTGTGCTGGATCCACAGTGCCATGTGCCTGCTCGTAAGATGTGTATGCTGTCCCCCATGCCCAGATGACTCCCCTTTTTACCTCTCCTCACATGCACCTGGCAAACCTGGCAGATTGCAACTAACTCATCATTTGCATCTTGCACAAAAAAATCCCAAACAAGGGATTGTGAAGCTTTAGTTTTAACATGTCCCTGATGCTGCTTATTGGACTCTGTTTTTTTAAGCCATGAAGTGGGGGGTGTGCTACATGATTTTTCAGGCAGGATACACTTGGACTGCAACTGACCACCACGACTACCTATCATTATTACTGGGTTATCATCACCATCAGCTGAAACTGGTACATCACAACTTTTTAAGGGGGGGGGTTAATGCAAACAGACCCAGACAAAGCCAACTTGAATTTCTTTTTCAACGGTTCCCAACAGGGGTCACTGACATCATCATCATATTCATCAACATCATCCACATCTGCTTGAATGCTGGCATGTGGACTGCATGTTGCAACCATAGCAAAATCATCATCATCAGATTCATCATCATCAACACCACCATCACCTGATATTTTTTCACCACACTGTGAATCACTGCATGGCAAATGTGTGACCTGAACCACGATGGAAGAAATGTGACATTGTGTGCTATCATTGACATGATGATCAGAATCCTCATGTTCAATTACTGGGATGTTACTAGGGAGTATGTCATTATCTACACTGTCACTCATTGGCACTGTTTCACACTCCACTATATTTTTGGACATGGTAAACTGGTCAGAAGTGG
Organism: Neoceratodus forsteri; assembly: GCA_016271365.2. Lineage (NCBI taxonomy): Eukaryota > Metazoa > Chordata > Ceratodontiformes > Ceratodontidae > Neoceratodus > Neoceratodus forsteri. The sequence goes on from CM057449.1 coordinate 1,748,407,022, forward strand.
AACTTGAGGCAGCAATACTCATACCACCACCAGCAACTGCACTAACACCACCAGCTGGGACAACATCATCTCCTTCAACTATGAGTGAAGCTATTGATTGCACTGTAAAACACATTGAAGGAGAAATACCTTTCCTCACATCAGCAATGCACTTCTGCAACTGCGTATTACCGCACTCACAGACAATTTTACCACTGGCAGCAGTGCTATGGTGAGAAACAGCTTTGCTTGCATGTCTCTTTGTGGGGATTTTGGGGGATCAACAAGAATATTCTAAACAAATCTAGATTTTGGAACATTTACTCTTGGTGGGGGCCGGGGGGGGATGCTGGATGTGAAGCCAAAAAAACAACTGTGGCTTCAACAAGAGGTACAGATGCAAAGTCACAACAAGTTCAACAACACTTCAACCAGTGCTGCAAAAGAATACCTTTTGCTGGGGGGGGGGGCACTGACTGCAGATTATGGCAATGCAAAACCAAGAAAAGATACCACAATGCCAGTACAAAATCACACAGGTGCAGTGAATAGCAGGTTCACACTGCTGCACCTGCAATTACACTGTGGCACAATAAAAGGTGTATTATTTGATGTCACGCACCGCACACGTGCGCACTCACATACACACACACACACAATTTGTCTACAAGTAATGTGTAGCAAATTGAAAACTTCAGTAATATACCAAGTATTTTAAACAACCTGAAATTATGCACTGCTGCACCAGATCCACAACCACAACACACACAATCAGCAAAAAAATGTCAACAATTACTGAAAATATTACTGTGTGTACATTAACACAGTCAGTTATACAAGAAAAATATAACCAAAAAACAAAGAACTCCCTCTTTCTCCAACTTAAGTCTATGTACACCACAGATACACCCCTCCCCCAAAGCACACTTCCACTGTCTCTCAGTACACAGACTGAATGTTGTACATTAACATTCAAAATCTACATTCAAACAATAAACGCTTGATGATATGAACACAGGAGGGTTTCTTACAATCGATGAACTAAAGTTTCAGTGAAAAAAATGACTCAAAAAAGCTTTTTTAACAGTTTATAGAAGGTTTGAATCGCAGAGAGATCTCAGAGCAGACTGTCTCCTATAGCTTCCTACACACACTACCCTGAACTGAGGCTGTGTAGAACAATCTACAGTCCATGTGATCTGAAATCCCATGAATCACTGCAAAATTCACTTTTGAAGTTTTAAAACAAGGCGAAGTGAGGTGAAGTACATTGCTTTCAATGTACTTCACCTTAAAATTTTGTAGACTAGTGGTTTGGAGAAGGTGGAATAATGAGAATTCATTGGTTTCAATGGACTTCACGTTACCCATCATGGCACAAAGTACTCCACTTCACATTGTGGAGTACTTCACAAATTCGCCTTCACTCGGTGAATCACTTCGTGAAGCGAATGGAGGCCACTTCGCCCACCATTAGTCAGGAGCTGCCCTGGTATGTCTAGACAACATTCTATCTAATTGGAACTACCCCCAAAGGTTCATTGGAAATATGTGTAACATTTCAACCTGATTTATGTTCAAGTTCAAGATAAAGTTTATTGATCGAACACAAAAGTCATTACAATATTAATTAAAAACTGTGATAAATTATATTGAGAATTCATAGTACATATAAAATCCCAAATCACAGTTATAATTAAAATCATGTCTAAAATATACATATAATTCTTAGGGTCACTTTACAGCTTCATCATGCAAATGCAATTTCATGTGGTCTACAGTTTTCAGGAATGAGGCTACAGCATCCAAAGTTGAAACAGAATGTTATTTAAATAAAAAAGCTACTTGATGCATAGGTTCTAATTCTACCTCAGTTAAAATTTTGCCAAGAACTTTTTTCCTGCATAAGTTATATAAAGGGCATAGAATTATTATATGTGTAAAGTCATCCAATCCCAGATTACATTTGCATAAAGCTGTAGACATGCTTTTATTATAGAATATATTGGGTCTCTGGCTTTAATAGTATTCAAACCTATACTTTCTAATCATGTGCTCTTATTTAAATAAAGTATTTCTTCTTCTTCTTCTATACATTTGCTGGGTATTCTATCTTCATTCATAGAATTAGTTTTAATCCAGTATGTAAATATTCACTTCTTGATCAGTCACTCAGCTGGTAGTTGCCCTAGATCTGCTCTGACTAATGTGGATGAGACACCTTAAGGAAGCCCTGGTAACTTCTAATAATATAAATTAAGCTTTTTATCTATATTTTGGGAGTTTTTGATGTCCCCAAACTTCTGACCCGTGAAATTGAATTTGAAGTTTTGCATTGATGACATTAAAACAACCTTTTATCCAATTGCCCCCATACTTGTATGTAAAACTAAACATTGCTGAAAAACAATGTTTTTGTTTTACTCCCAAGTTCTTCCAAGTGTCTATTCCAAGTTAAATTCTTGATGAATGTTATTCCTAGATAACAAAAAGCTTGTACTGCTTCTAAATTATGCTTTTCTATTCTATAGATTTTAATTTCCTCCAAGTACCATTGCCTTTCTTTTTTTCATAGTTAACACATCTGCCTTATTACATTCTAGATAGAATCTCTCTAACATTCTTTCTACCCCTAAATAATGTGTAGCTATTAATACTATATTGTCTGAATATGCCATACAGACAACTATAATCCACAATGTTTGGTCGGTGGAAAGCAAGATTATATATAAAGTATTCAAGTAAAGGTTAAATAGTAATGGCTTGTTTAGCTGCCCCTGTTTGTGGCAAATCCACAAGTCCTATTTCATATCTGACCTGAGTTGAATTATCTGAGTATGAAGTTTTAATCATGCTTAGGCTTTCCATAAAAGTGTTCTATTTATTTTATCACAGGCAACTTTTAGATCTAGAAATACACAACATAGTTTATGCTTTTTAACAACTTTATATTTATAGGGCATGATTCACAAAGCATTTCTGCACAGCATATCTCAGCTGCCCCAGCACAAATGAAATGTGCCATACCCGAACTGTGGTATTCACAGAAGATGCACCAAAACACGCTTCCAGTGCATCCTCACTGTGAATACCACAGTTGCCCCCAACCCAAGAAGCACCGGTGCTTCCCCCTGCTCGGGCTGGGAAACCAATAGGGCAAGACATCTCCAGAAGCACTGCACCCAATGTTGCCATTCACAGCCACAGACATGCAAATGGGGCTATTAGGCATGCAAGGTGCAATAGGGTCATTTGCATGTCATTATGGCTCCATTTGCATGAGTCTTGCAGGAATGCACCTGGCAGAATGTGCTGGGCACCCTGCAAGCGTGGCAGTACAACCATGAACAGAACACCCCTGGTAGTCTAATGGACCCCCTCCCTGCCAGTAGCCCTGAAAATGAATGACATCTCCGTAGTTAGCCCTGGTGGTACAATGGTACCCCCCTCCATGCCCATAGCCCTGAGCATGAAGGTCATTCCTGAAGTTAGCCCTGGTGGTACACTGGTACCCCCCTTGCCCATAGCCCTGAATGCATTGTGACAGTACCATCCAAAATAATTCTGGTGGTCCAGTGGACACCCTCCTGCTTGAATCCCAGAAGTAATGTAACCCAGTGCACTCTCTGATTGTCCAGGGGCACCCCCCACCCTGCCCACATCCCCAGTATTAGGAAAGTAAATGTGGCAAAACACAAGTAGTCTAGTAGAACCCCCCTTCCCAGCCTGACCTGATCGCAACAACGATAGATATCCAAAAGTCTCCCTGGTGGTCTTGCAGATCCCCCATCCACTCAGGCACCACCACCCCACCCTGCTCCCCCCATCCTAGCATGTTCCTATCAGCAGCGGGCAGCACAACCCACTCACAAACTGCCATGGCTGCCCGCTGATAGAGACATCCATGAATGACAACTACTGCACTACTGTAAACCCATTGGTAGACTGTGTTGACCAATGGGCTTGCAGTGTGTACTGTAAGCTGCCATTCACAACTTTGTGTGGTCATTCACAAAGTTGTGAAAGGCAGTTTACAGTACACACTGCAAGCTTATTGGTCAACATGGTTTACCAATCGGCTTACAGTAGTACAGTAGCTGTCATTTGCAGATGGCTCTGTTGACAGGGAGCCATGGCAGTTTTTGGTGGTTGTACTGCCCACCAATGATGGTAACATGCTAAGACAGGGGAGCAGGGTGGGGAGAGGGTGCCTGAGTGGGTGGGGGGTCTGCTGGACCACCAGGGAGTCTTTTGAATAGCCATCGTTGTTGTGATCGGGTCAGGGAGGGATGGGGGGGTTCTACTGGACTAGCTGGGTTTTGCTGCATTTACTTTCCTAATACCAGGGATGCAGGCAGGGAGGAGGGATGCCACTGAACTACCAAGGAGTGCACTGGATTAAGTTACTTCAGGGGTTCAAGCAGGTGGGTCCACTGGACCACCAGGGTTATTTTGGATGGTACTGTCAAAATGCATTTATGGGTATGGGCAGGGAGGGGGGTACCACTGTACCAACAGGGCTAACTATGAGAATGCTTCATATTCAGGGCTTTGGGCAGGCACGGGGGTACCATTGGACTACCAGGGATACTTTGTTGTATGGAAATCAAACTGCAATTGGCCCAGGGAAGGGTGGGGGCATACCACTAGACTACCAGGGTAGGCAGGCTGCCATGCTGCCATCTGCAGTACAGCAGCCTGCCTGTGGGTGGACACCCACTTATGTCTACTTGTTGTAGACTTATCTTTTGGAGGCCCATCTCCAGACTTGTTCCATAGATGCACCTCCAAGTTAGGTTGTGAATAGAGCTGCACACCATATGCATGGGCCGCCTCCTGCACAACCCCTCCAGATGCGCCACATAACATTATGGATGGTGTGCGGTGCATCAGCAATGCGCCGGTGCAAATGCCTTCCCTCCCCTTCCAGAATCATGACTGTGCACAAGTCGGGGATGTGCTGAAGCATCTCAGATGCACTGGGCACATCCCTTTTGTGAATCCTGCCCATAAACTACAGCTTGATTTATGATAGTTAGCCCTGATTTTGGATACAAATTGCCAAACATAGATGTAAATTATGAAAATATGTATTCCCAGTAGCAAGGGCACTGCACTACGAACAAGAAGAATGGTGAGTTTGTATCCCACCACAACCAATTGCTCATTCCATGATCATGAACAAGTCCTATACCTTCGATGCTGTGCTTCAAACTAATCAGCAGTTGTATATCAGCAGAGATGGAACCAGGTTTAGAAACAAGAACTCAATGTATGGCAAAATGCATCAAGAGCCAGTGATTTAGCCAGTGATTTAGATTACAGAAAAAAAAATAATTTAATGGAGTGGTGAAGGGTTCATTTTATAATTAAACAGAGCACCTGGGCTACTTCCTCTAAAATGGTTGTGACTATAATGTGCTAATTATTATCACGCATGAGGATGCACAAGCACATCAGTTCAGAATTTCTTTTCACACCTCACAACATTCTGTCTCTTAAATGAACTGAATGGCACAGATAGTAAAAATAAGGCACAATATCCCTCATAATGAGGCACACATGCGCAAACATGGAATTAAAAACCCCAAACCCTGAGGAAACCACTGCCTGCACTTGAACAAGGTTTTTATTTTTAATCTGAAATTGTATAACTTAAAGAGGCAGTATAGCGCAGTGGTCTAAGGCTCTGAGCTGCAAATCTGGTGACATCCAGCAGACCAGACCTGGGTTTGAATCCCACAGCTTCCACTTGCATATTGTGTGACCTTGAGTAAGTCACTTAACCTCCTTGTGCTCCCAGGTCGCTCCTGTAAAAAAGCTTTCAGCTTAGTGTGCTATACCTGGTTAAAACAACTAAATAAAGTATAAGCATTAATGGCTGAATTGACAGATCCTTATCGGTGTGGGCAGTACCTTTTTTCACAAGGGATGGTCGAGGACAATTTAATTAGTTCAGTGTGTCATTTTGGGGAAATAAGGAGATGTTGCATGGCAAACATTTAAAAATGAATATGGTAAACTGCTCTGGTTGGGGATCCCCTCGAGCAGTGGGACCCCAACAACAGCAGGGTTCGCTGGTTCCTAAAACCAGCCATGGTGCCAAAAAAAGCTGTGCTTTTCAGTGCTGTCAGTCTTAAACTTATTTGTCAGTTTTCCTTGCATCCACACTTGCCTTGTTACCCTGTAAATAAATATAAGCTTTTCATAATATAAATGAGGTGTCTACTAACCACATCTGACATTTGTGTCCACAGGATAATTCTGTTAAGGCTGATGTTAAATCTATAAAGGCTACATGCACATTGTATTTTCTGACTTTCTTATATCTTTCTAAAATGTGTGCCCACACAAAGCACTGGTGTACCATGATACAACAATCACTGAAATCAGCATGATACTAAGATACTACATTCTTTTCATTTCCTTGATCCAAGATTGCTAAAATATTAGTCATATTATTAATTAGGCTAACTGCCAGTATGTTTTAGGGTAGTATTTATTCCTTTGTTCACATATGGCCTTTCATTTACAATTAAATATGCAGATGATGTGAAAATCGGAGGACCATGTTCTAATTTAGACCAAATATCTTGTATTCAGCATGATCTTGATATTATTAGTACCTGGGTTAATAAATGGGGCATGAAATTAAACTCTACAAAATGCAAAGTAATGCATTTGGGTTCTAATAATTTAAATTTCCAGTATATTCTGGATGATTTACTATTGTGTGCCACTAATGATGAGAAGGATTTGGGTATAAACATTTCAGATGACTTAACATATTCCAAGCATATGCATTTGGTTATTAGTACATCTAATAAAATTATTTGGTCTATTTTGCGTAATATTAGATCTCGAGATCAGGAGGTGTTGTTACCCCTATTCAGGTCCTATGTCCGTCCCCATCTTGAATATGCTTCACAGTTGTGGTGTCCTTTTAAAAAATCAGATAGTTACTCTCTTGAAAGGGTTCAGCGAAAATACACTAAAATATCTGGTCTCGAATCCTCATCTTATGAGTTTAGGTTGGATACATTGAAACTAATGCCTCTTACTATCAGAGCGCATTAGAGGTGACCTTCTCCTCCTATATGATATTATTCATGACCCCTATATCATGACTGAGTTAGGATTTTCTTTTAAGTCATCAATACATAATACTAGAGGTCATGTCCTCCAGTTAACTGGCAAATCTTTTAAGCATGATAATCGAAAGTTTTTCTTTTCTGTAAGAACTATTGGGCCTTGGAATAGACTTCCATCTGCTGTAGTAACAAGTAATACTAAAGAGATTTTTAAACATCGTCTTGACATGCTAATTATGTCTGGGTATGACTTAACATTCTACTCTATGGCCTAGCATAAGAGCATTATGGGCTTTGGCCTACTAGCTCTTTCTTCTAACCTTAGTATGAACCTTAGTATATGGGAATTATTTGGCTCCCTATCCAAGAACAGGGGAAACAGTTTTGTAGGATACATACAGTATGTTATAACAAGTTGCTAGCACACTGCTCCACCAGTGAATAACTGTCTTACAAATATCAGCACATATTCAGTCAAACCCAGGTGCTTTATTTGATTTACATGTCAGTATTGTTTCACATACTTCATCAGCTGTTATTAGTGCAAAGCAAACTGATATTTGATCTATTGGTTAGTGGGTTCCAATCTTTCTGTCTCATTGCTGTCATGAACTATTGTTGTATAGCAGTAGTAGGTAGTTCTAAATGGCAAATTAAGGGAGGGTGGTGATGGGACATTCTTTTCATCTGGTGGGTCATCAATAGTGGATTATGCAATTAGCTCAAAATTCTGAATTTGTTAATTGAGTAACCTTAACAATTTTTACAAGGAGTAAAGGTGACCATTTCCCCCTATTGCTGACTTGAAAGATAGATGTAAGAACACTGTGGATTGGGAGATGTCAACAAAATCCTCATCAGCCATCTGAGTTAGAGATCGTTAACAAAAAAGGATGAAATGGGATCTTAATTTAAAAGAGCTAGTACAATGCAATCTGGTGAACATAATGGTGGAACACAAGGGGCCACTACTGGGGGAAAATAATGCTGAATCTGCTAACAAGATTTTTAATGATCTTTTTGCAAGACATGCCTTATCTATCCAATATTAAATAACCAGTAATAGAAAGAAAAAGAAGCAATGAACACATGGTTTGACATAACCTGTTGCATAGGGAACAGAAAACCTTTACATCTTATAATATTTATCATAAATTTCCCTAGAAGAAATTAAATGTTACTATCTTAAACCAGCAAAAGAACTATAAAACCTTTTGCAACAACCAAATTAACGATTGCTTTGGAATCAAATGTTAGAGGCAGTATCTGGAAAAGATGCACTTTTGGGGGGAAGGGCAACTGGTAGCCAATAGTATGTAATAGTATGTATAACTCTCCTTTGGAAATGAGTGACAGGACCTTATCGGTGTGGGCAGTACCTTTTTCACTACGGACTGGTGAGGGCAATTTAATTAGTTCACTGTGTCATTTATAGGAAATGAGATGTTGCATGGCAATAAATATGCTGTAATAGGAATTGTTCACTTGTTTTATGTAACTAAATAACTAAAAAAGGTTACAAGTAATGAGGATTAGTAATAAAGAATGACACAGCTGATAACTATACAAGACAGTGGATGACAACAACAAAAAATTAAAGCACTTGTCTGACGGAAAGTCAATAGAGTGAGGTAAAAAAGGAGATAAATCATTTAAAATTACTTCACAGTATTTAGGCATCTAAATTGATACAGATATTTTGTAGAAATAGTCTGTCCTGGAATGCATTTGTATTAAATATATAGAGAAATGACCATCAAGTTTCAATAAATTCTTACATATCTGTAAATGTGTGTATATATATATATATATATATATGTGTATATATATATATATATATATATATATAACCCCACTGGCCACTTATTTAATTAGTAGGCACATGGCCCATACCTTTTCTGTCTAGGGGGAAAAGAGGGGGTGGGGGTACAAAGCAAAACTGCTGCAGAAACACGAAGTGTGTACTAAACACAAATGGACCAATACCAAAACCCAGGTCCTGGGGAAAGAACTTTTGCTAAGGGCTGTGCTAGGTTTGCACTTCTAGAGAGGTACCATTAAATCCACACAGGAAGCAGTAACTAGATTGTCCATACCAGGCTGGGATTCTAGGGTGTGGCTTTATTCCAAAACAAAGATGGAACACAAAAGCAAAGATGGACCCCAAGGGTTTAGACTTCATGGCATAAGGCAATGCAGAACACATCTGTAGCAAAACAGACATTCAAACTCCCATATAGCATAGGATTAGACATCTGGAGTTGTGGAACTAGCCACAGAGAAAAAACACACAAGTCCTGTAAAAGGCACTTGGCCACTTCTTAGAACAGTTCCCATATGGCATAGGATTAGACATCTGGAAAAATGTGGAACTAGCCACTTGAACACACAAAATCCTGTAAAAAAGGCACTAGGCCAGTACTTAGAATAGTTCCCATATGGCATAGGATTTTCAGAAAGGACTGTAGCACCCTGGCAATGATGGAGCACACTAGGGCTCAAAACTGGAGAAACCCACATACAAGATGTAAACGTCTTCAGGCATTGGCCACATGCACTGAAAGAAAACAGGCACCCTTACAGAACTGAACACTGAACTGGTCACTCCAGATGGGAGGTCTCCCACCTTTTGCTTCCATGTTCATACCCAGCCATACAGTACTTTCAGAGTTACACCTCACAGACAATGAACAGTAGAAATGATGCTTTCATATATATGTTTGTCACATTCCAGCATAGGAAAACACCACTAGGGTGCAATGGTTAAAGTTCTGAACAAAGGACATAGCCACATATGGGACATCCACTGTTGTCAGCAAACTTTAAAACAATCTTCTTAAGAACAGTCTCACAGAAATGGATGGATGGGTCCCTTAATAAGAGTGTTACCCCACAAAAAAACAAGGCAGGTACCCTCCTGGGTAAGTTTCAGAAAGAAATCTATTCACAGTTCTTGCACACAAGGCAGCTTTCAAAATGTTCTAGATTGGATCAGTGGATTGCCCCTTGAATCCTCTGTAGCCCCTCCTCATCCCACATGGCATGAGGCAACAGGAAATCCTGGAGATGGTTTCCACCACTTCACAAGTCAGGTAGAAGGAAATCCCAAACTAGGATGAGAAAAGAAGACAAACTCTTCATACTCCTCACTGTTGCTCAACATCTGAGCTGCTGCTGAAACTCACTCCAGCTCAAACACTCTCCACTACAGAACTGCTCTCAGAATTCTAAACTCCCCCAGACTCACAACAGTGTGGCTTATGTTGCTGAGAGAGTTCAAAATAACATCACATCTCTGCTCTCAGCTGAGACCAAGTAAGCAGAGCGGAAGCAGGTGAAAATCCATTTAACTAGATATTCAGCAGCTGCCTTCCCTACCTAACACTGACTCTGATGGGATTCTAGTAACCCCAGGAAATAGGGAGGCTACACTCACCCCAGCCAGGTAAATGACTGTCCTCAGTCATTACTGTACCTGGCACCAGGCCATCCTACCCTCTGTGTTACCTACACGGGGGGTGATCAGGCCCTCTCCTACCATGTGCCAGGCACAGGCAGGCAACACTAAAGGCAAAGAGGCCAGCAGCTGAAAGTTCAGCCCCTTTCCTATGATCTATCTATGGAAGATCAGTGGATCCAAGAAAACTGCCTGAAGCATGCCCTAATAGACCAGAACTGAGGCCTCTCCTGCAGCTCAGGACCATAGCCTGTCTGTCCCCCTAGCCATCTAGGGAAAATCTATATGACCAAGCTGCCCACAGGGGAACCTCCCCCCAAATCCAGGGTACCTGCAAATCAAAACAGCAAGAAAACAACACATTACAATGCATTACATTCCCTACCCTTTCCCCACTTACGCCTATGAAGAAAAAACAGTTAACATAGTTGACTACCAAACAATTCTAAAACTCTAGGAAAAAACAAGAGGAACTCAGCTGAGCACCATCATCCTCTTTTTTCTTCTCTTCATTTCTTTTCTTCATCAGGAACACCTGAGAAAGAAGAAAAACCAAAAACCCACATTCTGCAAACCACACAGTGTCTAAACCTCCATCTGAACACTAAAGAATCTCCAAAATTATATTTTTATAGAAAAGTACAAAAGTAGAAAAGTGGAAAACAGACATTATACAACACATTTTTGGGGATGGAATGCCCTTAATGTCCCACACTAGTGACAGAATGTTGTTGCCCAAGGGCAAGGTCCATAAAAGAGTCTCTCCTGGGCCAGAGGCCACTGAAGAAGAGTCCTGGAACAGGGCAGAGCCTGAAAAGCACTGCAATCCATGGGGAGAGTCTTTGAGGACAGTTCAAACAGTTTGTGGTAGTCAGCCAGGTGTAGGGTGTGTTGTACAAAGTCAGTAAAACAGAAAATATTGTTCTTACCAACTCCTGGAAGATTGAAACAAAGATCACCTGACTTCTCCAAGCAGAAGACTCTCCCCCTCTGGCAGCATCTTCAGATACAGCTGGAATGATGTCCTCTGGAAGACCAGGTGATGAAACAGGAAAACAGCTGGGGTGATGTCATCTTGGAAATCGAACAATGAAACAGGAAAACAGCTCAGATGATGTCATCTGGGGTACCAGGCAATGGATATGGGAAAACACTGCTAGGCTGATGAATCTGGATGCACCTGGAAAATTCTGGAACACCAGTAGAGCTGTATCTTCCTCCTTGGATACTGCTGCTGCTAAATGACAGACACTTTGCTGCCACTGCTTTGCTTCCCTCGGGGCATGCTGGGCATAGTAACAGTTAGTGGTACAATTAAGGGTAATACCACTGAGGGTGAGGTGCAAGAACTAGGGCACCATCTGGGTGTTCAAAATTAATGTTGTGGAATGTCTCATTCCCTTCCTTGTTCATAATTTGCACAGTGTCCATAAACAAAGTTCTGCCCAATTTCCAGAATTTCAGTCTATCACTGATGACTCTGTCCCTGGCACATGCTGCTGCACCAGGATGAAATTTTTTGCTTGCCTCTTCCAATAACCAGGATTGTCTGTTCTGTTCAATTTCCCCCCAGTCTGTACAAGGAAAGGTAGGAAAGGACCTCCCATCTATGGCGTTGGCCCACCTACGTACCAGTCTCTCCTCCTTGCTACTCTTCACAAGTGTACGGTATATGGCTCAGTTTGGAGGTGGCCAGTTCTGGTCAAGTCAGTGCCACATACTTAATGAATGAAAGAACTTGTCCCCGACCATTTCTGTGGGCAGGACAGTGGAACCATCTTCTTCTCTCTCTGGCTCCTCTGAGGCAAGAACTTGAGGCCCCTCACTGGGACCCTCAACATGAGGATACATCTCTTAATCCTCCTCTTCCTCACTTAGGATCTGAGCCCAGGAGTGAGCAGACATCCTCACTCATGAGACAGTCCATTCCTCACTGGGTGCAGAAGTAGACACTTCCCAGTTCAAAGTCTCTTGCAGTTCATCCTCCCCTACAAGGCTAGGACTAGGGCCCTCCTTCCATGGGTCCACAGAACCTTCCATTACACTGTCCATCTGAGACACAGGTGTGGAAACATCTCTAAGTGCCTGCTCTTGCAGTAGATCCATACTATCTCCCTCTGTACCACACACTATGGGGCTTCCCCCAACAGGTTCAACATGGTGCTGCATGCTGCTACTTACAGGGTTTCCTACTTTGGTCCAAGTGGGAGTCAACTGAATTTGTGATGCCCTCTCTGGTGGTGCACCCCTGTGGGTATCAAAAACACATCCCTCCTGACCTTGAGGCACATTATGCATACTCTCACAGGATAGTTGAGTATTGCAACATGTAGAAGCAACGCTTCACCATAGAAAGTTCTCTTTATTTCCCTTAGTGTGGCCACCTCCTCTGCTATCATAGCTTGGGCATGATCCAGGTATTAGGGATTTCCCAAAGCCATGTCTGCAATTAAAACACACAAAAGTTCATTATTACTACTTGTTTACTAGACTCTGCACAGTCTCACAAAATGGCTCCCGGCTGCTGTGTTTACATTGCTAACCCCACCCTATAATGGTGGCAGTAGCACTCCTCATTGCATCAAATCTGTTTTCTGACTCAATAACTTGTACATCCGACCTTTTCTGCTACTGATTTTACTCAAAACTGTTTTTGATTGCACTGCTTTACATTTTTCTCAGCACATTCATATGATTTACATGACTTTGCAATTAGCATATGAATCAAACTATTTATCATGCTCAAAGTCACTTGCAAGCCACAGTAATTCTTTTGCACAGGATTGCCTGTTCTGTTGCAGCATAAAACAACTCAGCCTCTCACTTGCTCAAGAACATTTTTACTGTTGCTGAACCCATCATAAATGCTCAGTCTATGCTCAGAATTTTGTTTGTTGCACTTGTTAGCTTTATAACTCACAATCTTCTTTGCAAAACAATCTCACTGCTTACACACAGATTCAGCTGGCTTTAAAATCACAATAGTTTGAGGCACAGTTATTTGGATGGTACTCACTGAAATCAGTAGCTGGCTTTCTCTGGTGGTAATTTTTGGCCTGGACCCAATCCTGGAAAGCCTCTGGGGTGAAATGGGCTGGCAGTCCCTTCGATAATTGCCACGAGCACCACACTCACTTTCCAGTAGTCAGATAACGGGCTGAGCCCAAATTTGAACAGCAAAAGTCTGTTTTTTACATATTAGAACATTCACAAGCCCCTCAAAGGTTGATCCTGGTCTAACTAGCTCGCACGCCACTCTCCTCTCCTTCTCGAACACTTGGCTGCACTCTGAAGCTGGCTAGGGGGTGGGACTGATTGCAGTCACAGCAATCACTCAACGCCATGCAAATGAGCCTCTCTCTCTCTCTCTCGCACTGTTCCTTCATGGTGATCATTGAGCAGGGTAAAATGTAAACTGCAAACTGTGACTTTTTTTCTCTCAGCTGCAATTTCAAGGTGGGAGTACTGTTTTTGACCATCTTCTCTCTGAACTTGGCAATTTCTTTACCAACAACCCCAATTTACACACAAAGAACATGGAACTTTCAGGCCACATTTCTATCTTTGTTTCTTAAAGTCCGCATTACTTTTAACCATTGAAAATGTGAGATAAAAAGTTTTGTAAAACGTTCTTGATGCAGGGACAAGGACATACACTTTCTGTCTTTACAGTCCCCGGTAAGATGGCACAAACACACAGCAGCACAGTACTAGCAGGCACACAGCAGCACATACAGATGGCACTCTCCTGGGCAGATCTTTTTCTGCAAAGCTTCCTTTCCTAATTTTGGGCTACCAAACTACCAGACAGACAAAATGCTAGCCATTCCCTCAGCAAACATCTCCTTGTTCTCTCCCCAAATTCAAACAATCTCATCAGATGAGCCCCCATTTTTGTAACCTCCATGACCATTTATTTAACTAGTAGACACACCTTCCATACCTTTTCTGTCCAGGTGAAAAACAAAACTGCTGCAGAAACACAAAGTGTGTACAAGATACAAATGGACCAATACCAAAACCCAGGTCATGGGGAGAGAACTTTTGCTAAGGGCTATATTAGGTTTGCACTTCTGGAGAGGTACCCATTAAATCCACACAGGAAGCAGTATCTAGATTGTCCATACCAGGCTGGGATTCTAGAGTGTGGCTTTATTCTGAAACAAAGTTGGAACACAAAAGTGAAGATGGACCCCAATGGTTTACACTTCATGGCACAAGGCAATGCAGAACACATCTGTAGCAAAACAGACATTTGAATTCCCATATAGCATAGGATTAGACATCTGGAGTTGTGGAACTAGCCATGAAGAAAAAACAGACAATTCATGTAAAAGGCACTAGGCCACTACTTAGAACAGTTCCCATATGGCATAGGATTAGACATCTGGAAAAATGTGGAATTAGCCACTTGAACACACAAAATCATGAACAAAAGGCACTAGGCCAGTACTTAGAATAGTTCCCATATGGCATAGGATTTTCAGAAAGGACTGTAGCACCCTGGCCATGACATAGCACACTAGGGCTCAAAACTGGAGAAACCCACATACAAGGTGTAAACCTCTTCAGGCATTGGCCACATGCACTGAAAGAAAACAGACACCCTTACAGAACTTAAGTGCTGAACTGGTCACTCCAGATGGGAGGTCTCCCACCTTTTGCTTCCATGTCCATACCCAGCCATTCTTTCAGAGTTACACCTCACAGACAATGAACAGTAGAAATGATGCTTTCATATATATGTTTGTCACATTCCAGCATAGGAAAACCCCACTAGGGTGCAATGGTTAAAGTTCTGAGTAAAGGGCATAGTCACATATGGGACAACCACTGTTGTTAGCAAACTTTAAAACAATCTTCTTAAGAACAGTCTCACGGAAATGGGTGAATGGGTCCCTTTATTAGAGTGTCACCCCACAAGAAAACTAAGCCAGTACCCTCCTGGGTAAGTTTCAGAAAGAAATCTACTCACAGTTCATGCACACAAGGCAGCTTCCTAAATGTTCTAGATTTGATCAGGGGATTGCCCCTTGAATCCTCTGCAGTCCCCTCTCATCCCACATGCGATGAGGTAACAGGAAATCCTGGAGATGGTTTCCACCACTTCACAAGTCAGGTAGAAGGAAATCCCAAACCAGAGTGAGAAAAGAAGACAAACGCTTCACACTTCTCACTGCTGCTCAATATCTGAGCTGCAGCTGGAACTCACTCCAGCTTGAACACTTTCCACTACAGAACTGCACTCAGAATTCTAAACTCCCCCACACTCACAACAACAGTGTGGCTTATGTTGCTGCGAGAGTTCAAAATGACATCACCTCCCTGCTCTCAGCTGAGACCATGTAAGCAGAGAAGGAGCAGGTGTAAATCCATTTATCTAGATATTCACCAGCTGCCTTCCCTACCTAACACTGATACTAATGGGATTCTAGTAACCCCAGGGAATGGGGGTTACATACATACATATATATATATATATATATATACACACACACACACACAAAATATATACACACACACACAAACAGTTTTCATTTGTTTTTATGTACATCAATGGGCTTGATACAGTAGATCCATTGTACAAATTTCCTGTTCAGTTAGTTTTCAGAAAATCATAAATTCTCTATTTTGAGACTATGGCATGGAAGAACAACCCACCCCACATACTGACCCTACAAAAGCTAGAACCATTACTTCACACTATGGCAGGCCATCCAGTCAAGTGTACTGAAGGCATATTAAGTGATGCCTTGGAAACAGACATTTCACCCATGCAAGTTTATGTCTACTGGGATGGCTATTATGCAAGAGAGTGGGTAAACTTTACTTTTTTCACCCAGTATGCAGTAACGGGAGGGAGGGACAGAGATAATTTACAGACCTGGGAGACACCTTCAGGCAAAGCTTAATATACCAGTCTAATTCACATGTAAACAGCACCACCTGGTGCATTTCGGCATTCAGAAAAAACATTTAGTCAGATTACGGCATACCCCATACCATATACCGCATGTTGCATACCGCATCATACTGGGGTACCATGCAACTTATTATTTATTTATTCTATTTGAATTTTGATGACCGGGTAAGCCCTCTGAGACTAGATGTCCCTTTTTCAGGGGTGACCCAGAGTTAGTTACATACATTGAGTGACAGACGTTCAATACTGTAAAAGACATAGTTATGCAGTATCATACAAATAGATATATATATAAATTACAGTAGTTACACAATATATCCAAACACAGATATATATATATATATATATATATATATACACACACACACATATGCAATTCTATTTGAATGACTATGACTAAAATACATACAGGGGGGCAACCTGCCTAGACTCATCATCCTTTTACTAATTCTACATGTCTAAGACATAGATGTAAAGTATCATACAAATATAGGCCTATTTAAATTAGTTGCATGATATAACCATACACAGTATGTACATACATATGAGTCTTGTTGTATGACTATGACTAAATGACATACAAGGGATAACCTGCCTAGACTCATCTATCCTTTCACTAATTCTGGGTATCTATAAAACAATAGGGTTGAGAGGGTGGAAGGGGTAGGGACAATAGGACTTTAATGAAAGCAGTTATATGTGGCTGCAGTCCAGAAGTGGGCTTTTAGTCTTTTTTTAAACAGTGCTAGTGTAGGGAAAGTCATGATCACTGGGGGCAGTAAGTTCCATAGGTGTGTGGCACAGAAAGAGAAAGACCTTTTTCCTATACTGTATTGCAGTTAAGAGATTACCAGCAATGGGATGGCTGCAGTTCTAAGAGGTCTGGCAAACTGCTTGCATTAAATAATGCCATGGAGACTGGGTGGGGAGGAAGATTGCAGGAGCTTAAATGTAAAGCAATATAGGGGATATCACAGTCTTGTTTCAAATGAGGGCCATCCCAGGGTTGTAAGCACAGTGCAGTGGTGAGTTTTGGGGTGTGCAATGCTTATAAATTGCCCAATTCTATGATAAAAGGTTTAAGCCTAGAGTGGGTGGCTACTCAGACAGACTGCAATACTGGGGCACTGTAGAATAAAAGGGGGAGGAGCGTTCTCTTAGCAATAGTGTAGAATGCCTCTTTTGTCAGGTAGGGAGAGTATGTACAGTAGCCCAAGTTTTAGGTTTAGGGTTTTGGTTAGTGCATCCACACGTGGCTCAAAAGTCATGGTTTGGTCCAGGACATGTCTAGGTACCTAAAGGTCTGTACCACCTTCAGAGTATCTCCAGTGTGAGTGGTTAGTTTAAGTAGATGCTGCCTATCTAAACCAAGGTTATTGTGACTGAATAACATGACTTTTTTTGTTTGTTTTTTGGTATTGAGAATGAGTTTATTGTCTAGAAACCAATTTCCTAGTGATCTGAAGTCATCCACTAGCTGAGTGTTAACCAGGGCTATATCTGGGGAGGACCTATATAATATGGCATTGTCAGCATATGGCTGCAATGAGGCTTCTCTGCAGTTCTTGGGTAGTTTGTTGATATATATAGAGAGAGAGAAGAGAAGGGGACCAAGTCTTGATCCTTAGGGGACCCCACTAGTGATTAATCTAGGAGGTGAGATCATACCCTCCCATTTGACAGTCTGCTTGTACCCCTTCAGATAGTTCAGGAACCAACTACAGGTGTGGCAATCCAATCCACAGTTCTGAAGTTTGGTAAGTAGCAGGTTGTGATTGACCAAATCGAACTCCTTTGTGAGGTCTAGGAACATTACTCCAGTGGTCATGCCCTGGCTCATGTCATCAATAATGTCACTGGTGACCAATACCAGGGCTGTATCAATGTCATGGTTTTTATAGAAACTGTGCTGGCAATGTGTAAGTGTATTATTATGTTCAAGGTATGTTAGGAGTTGCTCATATAGGAGCCTGTCCTGAAGTTTGGCAATTGAACTGAGGGGGGATATAGGTCTGAAGTTTTCTATCTTCTCCTTTTTCCCCCCTTAAGTATTGGCACTGCGAATGCCATTTTCCATTTGTCAAGAACTGTGCCAGCTAAGAAGGACTTATTAATAAGGTTTCTGATTTGTGTGGTGATGGCTGGGGCAGCTATTTTCAGAAGACATGGTTCCAGAGTGTCGCTACCTGGTGAGCCTTCACTTTTTAGTCTCTTTAATTGCTTTAAGACTTCCAGTCTGGTTACTTACTTAATGTGAAATTTTGGTGGAGAAGTACTATTCAAGGGCTGAGGTAGGGGGCCTCTGTGTTTTCAGATGTTTGCTGAGGTGCGGAAGGTTGGAGGGTAGTTGGGGGAGTATGTAAGTAGGCCATGAATCTATCTAGGTAAGTGAAAAAGCAATTAAATTTAGATGCAATTGACTTGGGGTTTGATAGAACTTGGTCATCACAGCAAATAACATGGTTGGAAACAACAGTTTCTTCATAGAGAAGCTGGTTTATTTGGGACCAGAAATGTTTAGGGAAAGAAAGATTTTTGGTTTGTAGGTATATTAGGTAGGTCTGCTTTGCATTTCGTAGAGTGTTTTTGCAGGTATTCTGAAGGGATCTTTAGGAGTGCCAGTCAGATGGTAGTCCAGAGATCTTGTACTTCAGCCGGGCTTTATCTCTGAGTCTGGAAGTTCTACAGAGCTCACTGTTGAGCCATGGGGTACAGAGGCCTTTTGCCCTATGTCACCTTATAGGAGCAAATCTATTAAAAACAGTAGAGAAACTTTATATGAAGTAGTCAGGTGCCTGGTCAACAATCGAGAGGTCATTTATTGGAAAACACAGTAACATTCATTGCCATAGGGCCAGGGTTTTGCTCAACATCAATTCTAATTCCAAAAGCACCATACCTTTTGCTCAACATCCCCAGATAGTACAAGTGTGTTAAAGAAGGTTAGGAACCATGGATAAATGCCCAGGAGTGTGGGTTGGAGATCTTACAGTAGTGCCTGATTCCTGTCACTAGTAGGTAGCAGGTCCCACTTCTGCGGAGACTATAAATGAGCAAGGTATTGGGCAGTAATGTACTGAGACCCACAAGTACCCATCTGTACCTAGAGAGTCATTATGACTTGTTTGCCTAGTATTAGTTAGATAAGAAGCTGCAAGAAGATCACCACACAGCAGGGAACCAATGAGTTCAGCGGCTACTAGTACACCTCTGCCGGTCATACTTTTTTCTGAGGAGATTATTGACTTAGAGGATGCTGTCAGTAAGGGAGGGGGGTACAGGCTGAGCTTCAGTTTGATACTGTGAATAAGGGACCACCTAATAACAGGAAGTTAACAGTGGAAGAGGTAGAGAGCTCACAAACAGTAATGAACTGTGGAATTCACTTTAATGTTAGATGAGCTGAAGATGCTGAGAAAAAAACTCAGACAACAGGGTGTATTACAGACACATAGTGTTTTGCGAGGTGTAATGCTGGAGCAATGAATTAAAATTTGGTGATTTTGTGACCGCTAATGGTTAAGTAGTATAACCTCCAGATGGGAAAATGAGGTGATAGAAATTTATGTGATCACATGGTCCCATTATCCTGTTTAAGTAAGGCCAGCCAAGGGTGGGGGGCAGGTGGGGAGCTGCCACGCTTGTGCAGCAGCAGGGACAACTGAAGCAGGCAGAGCAGACTGCAGCTCATTAAAACTTAGAGGCAGACTGCAGCAATGTTACAACTGTACATTAAGAAATTAATTTAAGTAATTAAATTCAATTGTGACTCTTTTAGGCACAGCTAGATTGTCTTAAATTGCAGCTATACTGGAATTAAATGCTTGGTCCAGTTCAGTATTCAAAAAAGGTGCCAAGTTCAAAATCAGCCCAGCACTCTGCATGTAGTCTCCTGCACACTGAGCCCCATACATTGGTAAATGGTGGTGGCATCTGGGAGCTCTGACTGGGAAGGAGGGCAGGTAAGTTGCTCAAGAAGATGACAATTCTTGGTAAATGGCGGTGGTGTTTGGGAGCTCTGACTCGGAAGAAGAGCAGGTAAGCTGCTTGGGGGTGACAATTCTTGGTAAATGGCGTAGTTGGCATCTGGGAGCTCTGACTGGGAAGGAGGGCAGGTAAGCTGCTCGGGGGGGTGATAATTCTTGGTAAATAGTGGTGGCATCTGTAATAACCATTGTATACAGATAGATAGCATACTCACAATACATGGATGGGAACTTTTCACCAATAGAAAAGATCATGATGTATTGCATTTCACTGTATACCTGTTACTAATCTATCAGTTCAAAGTATATACCTGCACTAATTAAAAAAGGTACCCCATCAGATGAGTGCTACCAGAATAGCGCCGCACTATATGGCGCTAGTCTAGAAAGTGCTCACATGGACAGTGAGGGGGGATTTACAATGTTTGCTGTAAGCACTCCCCTGGTCACTGCCTGGGGTACTGAATGAACATAAGAGCACCAGGAGCCAGAAGGATGGCTGAGCTGCTCCCGTGGTGTGGTGGGCTGGGGCATTGAGCAGCTCAGCCAGCAGCAGTGGAGACCAGGGTTCTAATTCTGATCTCTGACCTTTTGGCATACCTGGAGACTTAATTTTCTTTTGCACGAGGCCGTAACTGCACCACATATTTTAACTTTTCCTGGGATACGCTCCCCCTCAGAGTGAGAATCTTATTGACAGGGTGTGGTAGAACCCCACATCGGGGGTGCCGGGGTGAAGCAGTCCTCAAAAAGGCACAATTTTACCACGTGCACCATGCTGACGCTATTCTTGTCAGCACTGTTTAGACCCAGTGGCGTTAAACAATTGCAGCTATATACCTACACTTTTTAAATCTATACACCAACATGAATCAAACAAGTAAAAGTATATACCTGCACTAATAAAATGCACACAGCTGCATTACATTGAACCCTATGGGATACTACTAATAACAAAATTAACACAGCATTGAGAAGCTAGCCAAACCAATTAACAAAGCTGCAAAATAAACTGGAAAAAAGACACTTACGCAAAATTCTCCTAAACCCAAAAATTCCCCAAATTCCTACCTGCACTGATTACACACCATTCCCTCTTTGCTGCAAGAGATCTTCAGGTGCCATAACATCATCACAAACGTGATCTCTGTAACAATAGCCATCCTAATATATTATATTAAACAAAAAATGGGTAAAGGTGGTACGCTCGTAAGTATACCTAGCTCAGAGGCTAATTAGGGCAATAAAGCCACTCACCCTTCAGGCTAATGGCCTTATAGCCCTAATTAGCACCCTCTAAGGGTATACATCCTTATATACCACTCTTATCCATTATTTACTCTGTATATATAAAACAATTCAGTGTATCAATAGTAAATATTTACCACATTGCTCTCATTTCTTTATTAATATAATTGTTTATTATTATTAAAACATGTCTGTACAAGAATAAAGAGATATCATGAAATACAAATGTGAAGTACCCACATTTCATTAGAACATATCTAGACAGTTATCTTATCATACTATAGCTTTGATGGGTATTCCCTTCTTGTTTGAGAAAGCGCAAAGGGAGGAAACTACCATCCATTTGTTTAGCTGGAGTACCCACTGACATACCCTAGAAAATAGATAAGTAACAATCCAGAAAAAAAAACACAATTTGGGGGGAGGGAGGCCTTGCCACAGCAGGAATCCAGCCATCATATATCTGGTTCATTGCACATAAAAGAAGAAGCACTCAGGGGACCTACTGGGATAGTGCAAAAATAACAAATTTATACAGGGTACATCAAAGGCTGCTGACTAGCAGCACTTCAGACAAAGGGTCTTCATCAAGGACATGTCAGATGATCATAAATGCACCCCTTATAAACATATTATTTAAAGGCATGGGAACCAATTTCAGAAGGTGGACGCAGGGCTTGTGTCAAGCTCTACATTCACCGCAAACCGGGATGCAGTTGCACCAAAGCCCATGGCATGCACCTTGGCGCTATTCCAGAAAAGCTGTTGCATTTATGACAGTTTCTCCACTTTATGCCACTTGCACCAAAGGTTTGGTTCAAATCCTGTAAAAGGGAGTCCCCCCAGACTTAAAGTTAGACCAGGGACAACCTGGTCTGACTTCTATGGCAGGGTGTTGGGGCAAGCAGCTTTTGGAATTGCGCTTGCCACAAGGGTTGCCACAAGTCACCACCTGCATCACCCACTCTGCCGCAAGTCCCCTGTGGCAACTGCATTAGGTTCTGGAATCAGGCACACAGTGTCCAAATTATTACAAGACAACATCAAAAAAGTGGAAAACAACACAGGTTATAATGTACTTATGGGAGAAAGTAAAAAAATGCATAGAATACAGTTCACAACTCATACAACCTGCTACTTCAAGTGGCATGTAAAATACAATAGTCAAAAAAAATGCACTCCAATAATAATTAATTATCACGTGGAAAATATAACCTCATGTAACACATTCCATGTAAATCTATTCTAAACACCACTAGTGTTCAACATTTTTAAAGCGCTCAAGAATTCATATGTTTTTCAATGTAAAAGTTAATTGCCATTGAAAATTATATACTCTTAAATACTTTCCTAAATTTAATAATCATAAAAGTTGATGACACATGTTGATAGAGGAAGTCAAAGAAAATGGGTTATCTTATCCTGTTCATAGAGGTGGACATAAAAAATAGAGCAAACAAGATACAGCAGAGGGAGACATCCTGTTTTCCTGGTTCTAAACATCCATACTATAAGTAATACATCTGAAACAAGCTGTTGCAAAAGAAAGAATAAGAAAATGTAAGCATTCAGTAGCCAAACTTTTTTTTATATCATATCTTACTTTCAATACACTAAGCAGTAAAAATTGATAAAAATCTGTTTGAGAAATGGTGTGAACATACCTCTCAACCTCCTGTCTCATAAATCAGGGACAAGGCTTAAAACAAGTTCTGGCAGAAGCCACAAGGGTTGCAGTTGAGCATGATAAATGCCAGCTGCCACATTCATGAGGTGCTGTAAAGAAATGGCAATGTTGAAAACTTGGGGTAAAAATACTGAAAATCACCAAAGTTACAAGCCTGTGTTCACAAAATTCAACATAGGCTCATTACTTTGTTGTTTATAATATAACTGGTTTCCCTTTTTTCCCATAGGGAAACCATGGCATAATTTGTCATAATGAAGGAGTATTCATTATGGCAAACACGTGCACGGTCTCTCTCACTGTGCGCATGCACCCAACGAAGTTCTTTACCTCCTAACCACTCCACTTTTGCTTTCTTACTGAACAGCCACATAAATGGACATTTAACCGCCACTGGGAGCTGGCAACAAGTACTTAAAATATGTATCCCTCTCCAAAAATTAACCTTTGGCAGCCCAAAAGAAACAAACAAACAAATTAAATAAATGAAGAAAGGCAACCACTGTCATGCACTGTAATCTAAGCGGACTGAGGTGGCACTGCAACTGCCTTTTATTTTATATATTTGCTAAGGGAAACCCAGCAATTATATAAAATAAAATATGGGCTGTTGTGCGTAGACTCGAAGTTTACACACAGCACCCCATACTTTATTCTATATTTTATGCCAAATTTTCAACATAACCTTCTCATGAACTCGCCTCATGAACAAGTGCACAGAAAATGTTGAGCTCCTGCCCAAAAGTTGATTTCACTCAGTGACCATAAAACCACCTTTTGGGATGTAAAAACACATTTTGCCAGGATTTGAAAAATGACAGCTGTCACATTAATGAGTTGCTGTAAGGAAATAGTTGTGCTGTAAATTTGGGGGGAAATATTACAAATTACCAAAGTTACAGGCCTGCGTTCTTCGCAAAACTCAGTATAGGCTCATAACTTTGTTGTTTTTTAATAGTTGTACTGCACCTAGTAACAGGGTTACTGATGTACAGTGGGACTGTCTCTAAGATTAGTGGGTGACCTGATTAGGCTGTAGGGTTATCTTGGACTAGGGGGGAACCTGGTGGCTCACCCAAGGAAACCTATTTGGAAGGGGATGGAACCACACATCATTAGGGCCGGCATCTTTGGGAGGGTGGTGGGGTGCACAGGGTGTGGAGCAGCCATGATACTGGACTGGCTTGAAGTTCAGTGGTTGCCCAGTGCTACCAGCTAGCACAGCTTAGGGAGGAGGTTGGTGGATTAGGAGAAAGCTGGGGAAGGGGTGGTATGGTTGGGGAAGGGGCTGGGAATCTCCCACAGGGTTGCACCCAAGCACTGGGGTGGGGCATAGGGAAGGAGTGCAGGAGAATACCAGGGTCACATAGGGAACCTGGCAGAGGGGGTACAAAAGGACACTACCAAGGAAGCAGGCAGGTAACTGGGGGCCCTCACAAAGGGGGACGGAGGGACAACATTCTCAGGAAGTAAGCAGATGGCCAGGGCTGGACAGAAGGAAGCAAGGCGGGAGGTGGATCAGACCTTACACCCAGTAACCGCCTACTCTTCTTCTGCTCAAGGATGAGGGGGGGATGTAGCCATGACAGGGGTAGTTAGAGATGGAAAGGGAGTGGGAGTAGGAGGCAGGAGGCAGGGGCCAGATAGCAGGAAGAACAGGGGGGGACCTGGAATGCAGGAGAATGGGGGGGAGCAGTGAATCAGAGCAGGAGGGGCAGGGGGAAGAGGGAGGAAAGCGCAAGCAGGACCAGTTGGGAGGAAAGGTAAAGAAGGACCAGAAGTACAAGGAGGATTCAGTAAAGGGAGCTGAGGGTTTAGGCCAGGGGAGCACGACTAGCAAGGAGGAATTAAATGGACACAGGAAGGAAGGGAGGATGAGCCAGGCTGGTTTAGCAGATGGGGAGAAGGACCAGTTGCAAGCAGTGAGGGGAGAATTAGCAAGGAACTGAAGGATACTCAGGAGGAGGAGAGGCATAGGATTGGAGGGGAGGGGGTGGCCATGGTAAATAAGGAGGGGGTGGCATGTGGCACCCAGAAAGGGGGAGGAACACGGAGCCAGCTGGGTGGAGGGGCCTGTAGAAAGGATGAGGGACATGGAAGGGGGAAATGGAGGAAAAGGAGTGGTCAGAGTGCTCCTGCTGGGGGATTCTATGATCAGGGGGTATCAAATGGGATAGGGAGGAGAAGCCTGGCCAGTTAGAACAAGATGCTTCCCTGACTAACGGTACAGGGCCAAGCATGAGGTATATCAGCTGGCAAAGGATTGTGGGGTTCCCAGACATACTGGTCCACCTGGGTACAAATGACATTGAGGGAAATAGCGAGCTAGAGATACAGGCAAGATTCAGGGAGCTCGCCAGGGTCTGTCATGACATAGGATGCACAGTTTCCTCAGAAATCCTGCCAGTGCCAAGGGCTAGTGGGGAACACAAAAGGAAAATTAGGGAGATAAACCAGTGGCTCAGGGAGTGGTGTGAGGCCAGAGGGTATGGGTTGATGGGGGATTGGGGGGAGACCTGGGAGGATAAGGAGCTGTATGCTAGAGATAGACTACATCTCAATTTGGAGGGGAGGGGAATCCTTAAGTTGAAAATAGAGGGGTTCATTGGTGAAAAGTGGGGTTTAAACTTGTGAAGGGGGGTGGGATGGGAGAAAAGGCTGTCAAGGGGGTGTCGATAAAGGAGGGACTCTGTCTCCACCCCCCTGGGGACCAGGAGGATTGCAGGAAAAGGCCAACTGGCAAAGTGCAGACCAGGGAAAACAGAACCTCTGTGGGAACACGGCAGGGAAATGGAACTATAGGAAAAGGGTGGAAGGTAGTCCTTAAATGCCAGGAGCTTGGGCAATAAAATGCCTGAGCTCCAGGCGATGCTAACTGAGGGAGCAGTGGATGTGGCAGCGGTCACTGAGACTTGGGCCACTGCAAGACATGACTGGGACCTGAACCTGGAGGGATACACTATGTTCAGGAAGGACAGGGGAGGGGAGGGAAGGGGAGGAGGGGTAGCAATGATAGTCAAAAACTGCATTGGCATAGGGGGAGTAGAGGAGGCGGAGGGAACCATGGAGGCGATTTGAGTCACCTTGATAACAAGGGGATGCAAGAGAGTAAAAATAGGAGTGGTGTATAGACCCCCTGCCCTGGCGGAGGAGCTGGAGGACAGTCTGGTGGCAGATGTTAGGAGACACTGCAGACTGGGCAGAGGAACGGTGGTGGTGTTGGGGGACTTAAACATGCCAGGAACAGACTGGGAGACTATGACATCCTCTGTGACCAGGGAACAGAGGTTGTTGGATGTCTTGCAAGATGTGTTCCTAATTCAGCAGGTGAGGGAACCGACCAGGGAGGCACGGGTACTGGATGTGGTCCTGGCAGACAGTGACCAGATTGGGGGCCTGGAGGTAAGGGACCCATTGGCGGGGAGTGACCATGCCACGGTCTGGTTCTGCCTGGACCTAGGAGGGGTAGAAGGCTGCACAAAGACGGAAGTAACCAACTTCAGGGGGGCGGATTTTAAGGAAATGGGAAGGATCCTTAAGGAGCATTTGGATGGGATTGGGTCAGACATGGACGCTGATAGTAGGTGGGAAATCATCAGGAGAGGGGTGCAGGATGCTACCAGCACCTGTGCAAGAGTAAGACGAAAATGCGGTAGGGCCCAAAAACCCTGTTGGTGGACCAGGGAGGTCCAGGAGGTGGTGCGGGGAAAGAAAGCAGCCTATAAGCAATTCAAGTGCTCAAGGAGTGAAAGGGATCGAGGCAAGTACGAGCTGATGGCTAGAAGGGCCACTAGAGTGGTGAGGGCGGCTAAGGCAAGAAAGGAGCAGAACCTGCCCAGGGAAATTAGGAGAGGGAACAAGGGGTTCTTTAGATACATTGGGGAAAAACGAAGGGTGAAGGGGCAGATTAGCAGGATTAAATCAGGGGAGAGATGGGCACAAGACCCGGGGGAGCAGGCTGAGGTACTAAATGAGTACTTCACCTCAGTTTTCACCAGGAAAAATGGGGTGCTGCATCATACATGGGAGGAGACAGAGATACTGAGGAGGGGGGACCCTACCGACCGGGCAGGTCTGGGGAGAGGGGAGGCATCACTGGCAGGTGGGGGAGGCTAAGCAGGGAGAAGGGCACT
The DNA here is from genome assembly GCA_016271365.2 of Neoceratodus forsteri. Lineage (NCBI taxonomy): Eukaryota > Metazoa > Chordata > Ceratodontiformes > Ceratodontidae > Neoceratodus > Neoceratodus forsteri. The sequence goes on from CM057449.1 coordinate 1,748,434,526, forward strand.
GAAGTGGAAATTACAGCAGAGAGAGTGAGGAAGCCCTCAGCCCCTTAAGACGGAGAAAGCACCGGGCCGGATAAATTACATCCCAGAGTGCTGAAGGAACTTGCAGATGTCCTAGCAAAACCCCTGGCAGAGCTTTTCACCATCTCTCTGAGGACAGGGTGGGTGCCCCAAGACTGGAAGGTGGTGCATATAGTGCCTGTCCACAAGGGGGGATCAAGGGAGGTGGCAGGGAACTACAGGCCTGTCAGCCTGACCTCGGTGGTGGGCAAGGTGATGGAGGGCATTGTCAAGGAGAGGCTAGGGGGGGACCTGAATAAGTCAGGGTGCCTGGGCGATAGACAGCATGGATTCATCCTGGGAAATCGTGTCAGACAAACCTGGTGGAGTTCTATGACTGGGTGACAAGTGCCTTGGACCTGGGTAGACCAGTGGATGTCCTCTTTCTAGACTTCAGCAAGGCATTTGACTCTGTTCCTCACGTGGGCCTGTTGGATAAGCTGGGAGAAATGGGGTGGGAACCAGATGATCAGATGGATAGGCAATTGGTTCCAGGACCGGACCCAGAGGGTCGTAGTTGGTGGGATAGTCTCATCCCCAAGGAGGGTCATTAGTGGGGTCCCACAGGGATCAGTCCTTGGGCCCTTTCTGTTCAACGCCTATGTATCTGACATAAGGACAGGAATCAGGAGTGAGATGAGTCTCTTTGCAGATGACTCAAAACTGGGGGCGGTGGTGGATGGGGAGGAGGGGAGGGTGGCCCTACAGGGGGACCTGGAGGCTCTGGAAAGATGGTCTAGAAAGTGGAAGCTGAGGTTCAATGCAGGGAAATGCAAGGTACTCCACCTGGGGGGCAGAAACCCAGGCCAAGTGTACACCCTGGGGTGGGGAATGCTACAAGTCTCGATGGCTGAGAGGGACCTGGGGGTGGTGGTGGATGTCAAGATGAACAACTCTGAGACTTGTAGGAGGCAGCAGCCAAGGCCAACAGGATGCTGGGATGCATCGCTAGGGGATCACCTCAGAAGGAGGGAAGTGATACCCTGCTGTATAACTGCTTGGTGAGGCCTCACCTTGAGTACTGCGTGCAGTTTTGGAGGCCACACTTAAAGCGGGACGTTAACCTCCTGGAGAGGGTCCAAAGGAGGGCAACCAAAATGATTTGGGGCTTGGGGGACAGGACCTATGAGGAGAGGCTCGAAGAGCTAAATATGTACACATTGGAAGAGAGAAGGGACCGGGGGGACATGATAGAGGTCTTTAGGTACATGAAGAGGGTAAATAGGGGAGGAACAGTCGGGTAGCTTCAAGGAAGGGAGGAAGGGGCCACTAGAGGGCATGGGTGGAAGCTGGAGGGGGAAGATTCAGGGAGAAAGGAGGAGGTGCATTTCACTGAGAGGGTGGTGGAGCCATGGAATGCACTGCCTAGGGGGCTGGTGGAGGCAGAGACAGTGGAGGGTTCAAGAGGGGGTGGGACAGGTACAGGGGAAGGGTTCTGGAAGCAAAATCCAATGCAGCAAGAATATCCGGAACTGGGAAGGGAGAAGCCAGAGAAGGCAAGGGGGACAACAAGGTCAGCACCCAGGTTGGGGACTGACCAAACGAGCAGACACGAAAGACCGTTAGGCCTATTCTGCTGGCATTTTAGTATGTTAGTATGTTAGTAATAGTGTTACAGCAAATGTTCAATATAGCCTTCTTATGAACCCGTCTCATGAAAAAAATCAGAGAAAATGTTCAAATCCTGCCCAAAGGTGATTTTGCACAGGGACCACAAAATCACCCTTTGGGACAGATTTGCCTAATGTCAGTGTAGTTGTTCATGAGGTGGTGTCCCAAAGAAGGCATGTTGAAAATGTAGGGCAAAAATATACAAAATGGCCACGTTATGCCACTAAGTTCAAAACCCATTAAAATACATTGAACAGCATGCCTGTTCCTCAGTTTGTGGTCCTGCTTTGAAGAGTGAAGATTGTCTGTGGTCCACAGAAGATTATGGCACTGGATCCCTAGTGGATAATTAAGGTCTTGGGGGGGGGTGGGTCCGAGTGGGAAGGTGGGTGGGGGACAGTAATATCATCGCAACAGACATCGATGGATGCTTTTCTTTTACAGGATTTATTAAAGAAAAATACTAGAGAAGGTTTTCTTTATTTCAGGTCATGACACTGGGATTGAGCACCCCAATGTCAGTGTTATGTTTGTGGGGGTGGGGGTGGGTGCTGAGAGGGAGGGTCAGGAGGGTGGGACAGTTTCAGAGGTGACAGCAACAGAGAGAACACAACACTGGGGGATTGGGCACCCAAGTGTCAGTGTTATGTTTAGGGGGGCTGAGAGGAGGGTTAGGTGTGGGGGACAGTCTTGTCAGTGGAGGTCCAAAGACAAGGGGGGCTAGGTGAAGACATGAAAATATGTATTTAAAGAGTGCCAATGAGTGGTATGAAGCTGCATTTATACATAATAATGACCAGTTTATAAATATTAATGAACCCTGCCAATGAGCACCAATGAACAGAAGGCAGGCAGGGTTCAGAAATATTCATGAATGGATCATTAATATGTATAAATTCAGTTTCATACCACTCTTTGGTGCTCTTTAAATACCTATTGTCATGGCTTCTCCACAGGAGACTTCATGTCTTCCGACCCCAGCTAATTGATCTCAGGGTCCAGGACCACCTGATGCACTGCTATCATGGTGAGAAAATGGATGTGTGTTACCACACAAGTATGGACCTCCAGCTCACACATTCTCAGTGTGGCTACAAGTGGTTCTGCCTCTCTGTTCCTCTGGCTCCTCTTTAAAAGAACAAACATTTGGGGGAGCCAGATGGAGACTGAGCAAGCATCAGGGATTGTGGCCAAAGTGGCAGTGAGAAAACAGGGCAAAGGGGACCTCCACCGTGCGTGTGTGTGAACTGATGGGATAAAAATAGTGCTGTAGGAAGAGTACATTGACAAAGAGGAGTGCTTCACGAACACAGAGGCAACTGTGATGCAACTCCTAAATTGTTCTTTGGGAGGAAAAATCTCTTTTTTTGATTGTAAGATACTGCAGGGCTCTGCCACTGCAGCCCTAAAAATCAGAGACAAAGAACCAAAATCAGGGACACTTCCTCCACATTGGTGATATATAATCAGGAAGCTGTTAGAATAAGGGACTGGGTTTAAAATGCATTTTCTAAAGAAGAACAAGTCTGAAACTTTAATGTTGGATATTATTTTGTTTGTATAACTCCCACTATTTAATCATGGAATCACAAACTTTAGGGGAGACAGAGTAAAATATTGTGGCTGAATCCCAGATGTCCATGAAAATCAGGGACAATTGAGAACTATGGGTGTGACATCCAGCTCTTCATTTAGACCATTAGGTTGCAGAGTGTTCAAAACTGAAATCCACCTACTCTCATTTCTGAAAAGACTATCAACTCTGTCACCTCCCTGGCTGGACAGGTGGTGTAGAAACATAGAAACAGAGACTTTGATGGCAGATAAGGACTGCTTGGCCCACCCAGTCTGCCCATTTTCCTACCTATTGGATAAGCTGCAGATCCTAGTTAACCAACAACCTACTTCCTTCTACCTCCCTCTATAATTGCCTTATGTCTGTCCCATGCATCTTTGAATTACCCCACTGTTTTTGGCCCCACAACCTCCTCAGGAAGACCTTTCCATGCATCCACCACCCTCTCTGTGAAAAAATACTTCCTCACATTGCCCCTGAGCTGTCCCCCCATCTTCAAACTGTGTCCCCTTGTTCTTGCACATCTCATTTTCTGAAAGATGCTGCCCTCTTGGACTTTGTTGATTTTCTTGATGTACTTGAAACTTTCTATCATGTCCCTCTCTCCCTCCTTTCCAAGAGGGTATACATATTATGCTTCTTTAGTCTGTCTTCATATGGCTTCTGGTGCAGACCCTGCACCATTTTACTTGCCCTCCTCTGGACTTCCTCCATCCTGTCTATGCCCTTGCAGAGATGGGGTTTCCAGAACTGCACACAGTACTCCAGATGGGATCTCACCAACTGTCTGTACAGAGGGATGACAACTTCCTGTTTTCTACTGGTGATGCCTCTCCCTATACATCCCAGTATCCCCCCAGCCCTCCTTAATGCCTTCTCACATTGCCTGCCTACCTTTAGGCCATCTGATATGACAACCCCCATGTCCCTTTCCTTTTTTGTTCTTGTTAGTACCACCCCCCATTGTGTACTCTTCCCCTGGGTGTTTCCCAGGTGCACTAGTTTGCACTTCTTTGCATTGAATCTAAGCTGCCATACTTTTGACAATTTCTCCAACCTTGTCAAGTCCCTTCTCATCCTTTCCACCCCCCCCGTGTATCAACACTGTTGCAGATCTTTGTGTCATCTGCAAAGAGGCATACTTTTCCTTCCAGTCCCTCTGCAATGTCACTTATAAAGATATTAAAGAGAACCAGCCCCAATACTGAACCCTGTCGTACCCCACTAGTAACCCCCCTTTCTTTGGAGTAGACTCTGTTTACTATTACCCTCTGCATCCTGTTGTTCAGCCAATTATTTACCCAGGCTACCACCCTGGGACCCACTCCCAGGCAGGCTAACTTGTTTATTAATCTTTTGTGTGGGACTGTGTCAAATGGCTTGCTAAAGTCTAGGCAAGCCATGTCCACAGCCAGTCCCTGGTCTACTACTTTGGTCACCCAGTCAAAGAAATCTATTAGATTCATCTGACATGACCTTCCCGCTGTGAATCCATGCTGCTTTGGATCCTGTGCCCGCTGGCCTCTGGGTATGCATCAATTCTTTCTTTCAGAAGTGATTCCATCATTTTTCCTACCACTGAGGTCAAACTAATAGGTCTGTAGTTTACTGCCTCTGCCTTGCTCCCACTTTTGTGAAGGGGAATCACATCTGCCTTCATCCAGTCCTCAGGGCCCTCACCATCCTCCCATGATTTGTTAAAAAGGGTAGTCAGTTGTGTCACTAGTTCTTCCCTTAGTTATTTTAGAATTCTGGGGTGAATCCTGTCAGGCCCCATTGCCTTGTCCACCTTGAGTTTTAAGAGTTCTTTCAGGACCCTTTCTTCTGTGAATGGACTGGTACTGACAGGGGGATCCAGAGTGATTCTATTGTTTGGTTTAGATACGTCCTCCTCCTCTTCTTTTGTGAATACTGAACAAAAGTATCAATTCACTATTTCTACCTTTTCACTGTCACCCACTACCCACTGTCTCCCCTTTATTAAGCCTCACTATCCCTCCCTTGGTCTTTCTTCACTCACTAATGTGCCTATAAAAGGTTTTATCCCTCTTCTTAACTGAGTTGACTTTCTTTTCCTCAGTTTGGGCCTTTGCTACTCTGGCTGCCTTCCCCGCTTCCACCAGCTTTAACTGATATAGTTCTCTATCCTGCTCCTTCTGTGATTCCTTACACTTTCTGAATGCTATCTTTGTCTCCCTAACTTTTCCCGCCAACTCTTTTGAGAACTGTAGTGTTTTTTTTCCTTCGTTTTAGTTTATTTGCTTCACACAAAGGCTTAAGATGTAACATATTCTAGAGCCATACATTTCAAGGTACTGGGATCTGAATTCTGTTCAAGTTTATAATGAGCCCCCAGAGCATTATTTTCCTTGCCAGTGCAAATCACTCAGACATGATCCTGTATTCTCTGTCTAAGGAGCCATGTGCTCCGCCCTACATAATGGAGGCCACACAGGCAGGTTCTACATGTAATCTACTGTCTGATGTCTGTTTCATAATGGAATTCAGGGCCTTTTGAGTAGGAAGGGAAAGTGGCTCATTGATGAGGGTTGTCAAGTCCAGACATTAGTTTGCCACGCCTTCCTCTATGGGACAAAGTCCTAGGGCCTGATTCCAAGACACCTGATTTTATTTATTTATTTATTTATTTATTTATTTATTTATTTATTTATTTATTTATTGTTTTATTTATTTATTTCACAATTCATATTTACAACCTTTGAGTCAAAGACTCATTTACAAAGGCACCTAGTCGCAGGGAGGGTAGACAACAATAGGTGGAGTACAAAATGGCACAAGGCAATTTATGCCAAAAATCACACCTTGTGCCATGCGACACGCTAGTTGCAATTCCAAGTTGTGGCTTGTGCCATGCCACATGTGGGTTGCTCCAAAGGTTGGCTACACCACCCACTATGCCCGCAACCCACTGTGGCATGGTGCAAAGGTGGGTTATGGCAGCACCTGCACCCTATTCTGAAAAGGTGGCTGCCAAGTCCCACTATGGCACTGTGGGTTAGACCAGCCTAGAGGTGGTCTAAGGGGCATATATCCTGGCAAAAGGATGGTTGCCCCCCTTGCAGTGCTGAAAAATGCACATGGCCATACCCCATGGACCCCCAGCCCTGTGATGCCCCACCCCCTGAATTTTGGGGTGCCCCTGAGGTCACACACTTATGTGCCCCCCTTGCACTTTTGCCACATGGTCAACCCCCCCACCCAGGGCCCCCAAGGGATTTGGGGCATGTGTTGGGCAAGGGGGAGCAGGGGAGAAGTTTATTGCAGTCTGCGTCTCATGGCGGACAAGTCTGTTGCACCATTCCCATTGTGCAACCGTGCGGCTGCCGCAAGTCACAGAACATATGTGCAGGGGACTCTGCTTGACCTGGAATAGGACACAGGGTCCCCAGCATAGTGCCACATGGCACAGCTCACATATGCCTGTGAATTGTGCCATGCATTCTGGAATCAGGCTCCTGGTCTATACACATCACATACAAGAGCCAACCTGTTCAGTGGGAGCAGCATAGCTTCACCTTACCATTAAGATAGTGCATTACCTTTCCCATTTTGTATATTTGGTTTACTGTGCTGCACTATATTGGAACTCCCAGGGACTGTGGGGTTAGCCAAAGTCTGGTAATTTTTTTTACCTGCTGCAAGTCAGGTAGATAGAAGGGAATTTGGATCTCGTAATCCTCTAGGTAACTGGAATAACAGGAACAGCTCTGCTGTTAAGGGAACTTGTCTACAAAATAGCTTCTCTAGGTCTCTCTCCAGGTAACAGAAAAAGGTGAGCAAGATAGGACAGGCCCACATAATATGTATGTGATGAGCACGGGGTTCACCAAAATCTTTGCAGCAGACGGAGTCTCTTGCTGCCAGATAATGTGCTGAAATGACTGGGGTGCTTAAAACTCTCACCAAGTGTTTCCAAGAATTCTCTCTTCACCAGTGATGGCTGGTTATTTTAGAGGATATCTCAATGACTTGTGCCATGCAGTGGGAAGGATGGGGGTGTTTAGCTCCTCCTTCCATTTCAGGGCAAAATCCAGTGTATTGTCTCCAGTGAACTTTGCCAATGTCTTATAGATATGATAGATCATATGGCTAATCCCTGCTGTTTCAAAGAAGGGGACAAGGAAATGAACTATTTTTGGGTTGGAATCTGGGGTGCAAACATCTATAGAGAGCATGACAGTGTAGTGTCTAAGCTGAAAGCACCTGAAAAAAATCCATTGGGCAGAGACCAAAAGCCATCTATAGTTAGGGTTGTACTGGTACTTCATTGTTAAACCTCAATTTTTGCACTTTAATAACTTGGCAATCAATCATCAGATTTGCGTGAAATTTTGCAGACGTGGCCTTTCATGGTACTGTAGGTCTCCAGATGTACCTAGGTTTGTTCCAGATGATATGCAAATTCTGAGATACTGTACAGCTAGTGGAAAAAATGAATTTGGGGGGCTTTTTCCACTTGATTTGGATGAGGTTTATGTCTACTTGGTTAGTGCCAGACAGTTTCAAATTTTGGTCTGAAATTTTTTGGACTGAATGAGGCTGGCCCACAGGTGTGCCTTTTGCTTGTTTGGGGAAAAATATTTATCCATTCCAAAGTTATTTAATTTTTCAATTTTGAAAAACTGGTTCTGAGCATACTCAGTAAGCATAACAAAAAATAGCTGTATGAATCTGAAAAAGAATTCTGTTTTTTTTTATAGTGACATTATCCTTTTTTGTGAGGGGAAAATCCTTTTTTGTTTAACCCTCATCTTGTTTAAGTTTTTACCACAAAATTTGAATTTAAAAAGCCTCCAAAATGATATTCTGGAATGCAAGCAACACATGTATGTTGCTCATCTGGACTACATTAGCTAGATTCTGCATTTAACTGTTGGATAAATGGTACGACATTCTTTTAACATTTAACATCATTTTTATGACTCACTTATCACAAAAAAAGATTAAATTTTCATATTTACTTGATGCTTCCTGGCCCCGTTATTGTGTTCCTTTTATGTCAGCTAGGCTAACACCCAGACTGTTTGTATTTTTTTATCTGAAATTTTCAAGGCAAAAAGGGGCTGGGGCACAGATCTGGCTGGTTTGGCAGGAAAAAATATGAATCCCTTCCAAAATTATTTATCTTTTTTCAAGTTTAAAAATCTTTTTTGTGACTTGTGGTATGAAAAATATTGTTTTTCATATGACAAGTCACAAAAAAAAGATTATTTTTTGTGAGGTGAGAACTTTTTGTTATGAGCCAGCATCTTTTCCATGGTGTCTAGTGGCACTTGCCACCCTCCGATCACCGTTCCAACCTAAAATAAAGAAAAGGGTCCCTCAGGTTTTTTTTTTCCTGTAAAAAAGAAAATGGTCCCTCACTAATCTCCCCTCACCCCCATCTCCTACTCAACACCCACTCCCCCCCCCACACACACACACACCCTCACTCATCTGAACAGGTGTCAGGCTAAAAATCCACTCTCCTGTGGAAAACACATCTTTCTGCTAGAACTGCTGACTGCAATATGAGAAACTAAGGTAAGTGAAAACAAGGATAGCTGCTCCGCTCACTGTTATGCACAGTTAAGACCAGTACAGCAATTTGTAAGAAAACCAGCACCGACACCATAATGGATTAGCTTAATACTTTTATTCTGTTAATAACAATTTCCAACACCGTCTAGAAAATACGGGACAAAGTTTACTGAATGTCTCGACCGGTTTCGCATGTGCATGCTTCCTCAGGGAGGCCAGTCATGTGTGTCCATCCCCAATATATCCCAAAACACAGCACAGGTGCAATTAATAAAAACATTATAGTCACACACACACACACGACGCAACACTATACATAATTACTAAAGTTCATACAGCAGCACTACAATGCCTTCATTCATATTAAATTCTCAAGAATGCAATTATGTGGTTTCCACTATTGCAGTCATCTCTTTAAATTTTATCATAGGTATTTACATTATAAATGAATCAAACACTTGTTGTACAGTTACAATAATCTGGATTCCTGCAAGGTCAGTGTTCTCATGAAATTATTATAGCAATTCCATTCATTACATAATTATTTAGAAACCACATTTCCTGATATAACGTGTGATCTTACATAGTCTGCTGTTATAATATGCAGCTTTACATTATTCCATTGAAGATCATGGAGGTAATTTTACATATTTATCATTGTGCAAGCAGTAACCCTTTAGTCAACCTGTCCTTGTACAGTATTTCAGCAGCCTCTCAATTAATTTTTACTTTTAGCATTTACTGTTACCTGTATTAAAAATCACAGAAAACAAGGGCAACTAATATGGTCTTACAGTGCATACTACAGGAACATAGGTATAATGCTCTTTAAAAAAATGTTTTTGTTCTTAAGCAACTCCTATTATTTAACCTCAATTCCAGCACAATGCTAACACCCCTATATATTTATTAATTTTTGGCCATCCACGGATGTATCCAGTCCCAATTTTTTAGACAACTTATTTTTATTTCTATTTATAACAGTGTTAAAAAACATCATAATTCATTGATTTAAAGGAGGTCTCGAAGGTCAAGAGTTGCTAACAACTCAAACCTCAAACAAGTTGTATGTGTATAAAACACCAAGGGCCAGATATTCAAAACTTTGCCCCTGGGCTAAATTAGCACTGCCCAGAGGGCAAACTTAGCCCAGAGCACAAAGCAAGCTATATTCAAAAGGAATAGCCCAGGGCAAACAGCTTCTGAATATAGCCTGGGAATGAGGCTGGGAAAACTGGGCTGGGAGTGCAGGGCAACCTTAGCCCTTGAATAAGGCAGCTCTGAATATAGCAACCAGGAAGTGCAGACCACAACAGCATCACAGAGCACAGCGATGTGAAGATAGCTAGAGGTGACTTATGTGGCCAATGTGTGTTCCAGCAAATGCATGGACCCAGTACAGTTGCAGGGAGCAGCCTATGGGAAAGTACAGTGTGCAAAACAGTATAATATTCCCCCGAACCATTAGCGTGGAGCTAACGCATTTGCGTGGTATTAACACGGAGCTAAGCTGTTTGCCCAGTGCAAACACGTTTTCCCCGCGCTAAACTTTGCCATATTCAAAAGGGACATGCAAATGAGCCTACTTAGGTAGTCTCTGGGCAACATCCAAATTAACATCTCGTTATGCCCCGATTTGCATGCAGTTTGCCCAGCATTACTGCAGGGTCCCACAGAGCCACCTGTAGGTCAATCTGGAAGTACAGGGGCTGGCCAGGTCTGACAGCAGCTCCACCTGTAGGTCAGTCTGGCAGTGCTCAATGATAGCTGCAGGCTACATGTAATCAGTACAGCATAGCATAGCATATTGTACCCCAGGGGACGAGACAGCATAGGCACAGGTGGTGGTGGTGCTGCATGCAACTGTCACACTGTAGGGCATGCTACAGTGCACAGCATACACTACAGTATCAAGGGGGCCAGTAATGTGAGGGACACAGCACTGCCTATGGTGTGTAGGGCAGTGATGCTGACTGCACTGTACACAGTGACAGGCCCAACGTGCAGGTGTTTACTGACAGTGGACATTACTGTTACGCTGTTGTGTGATCCACAGATGCTGCACCTGTGGCATGGGATGCACACCATGAAATATACATGGCCGGCTGTGTGTGCTGTGGCATCTGTACAGTTGTGCTGTATGTGGCAGGGGGGCACGTAGGATCTGACAGACACACAGGCGGTGGGGTATTCCCACTACTGGCCCATGTGAACTGCATGCTGTGTCCCAGTCTTGTGGCCATATTTGGGCTGTGGTGAGGTCTGGCCACCTGTACACCCTCCCCTCAATGGTCACCATGCCCACAGTGCTGCCTGTGTGTGTGCTTGGATCTGCTGGGCACTACAGACATATGGTCTGCAGGTGTGTTCTGTATTGCCACACTACCATGATGACCTCTGTGGGCCCAATCACCCCTTACTGCCTGTGCATGGCTGGGACCTGTGGCAGCTGTTGGCATCATGGTGGTGCCATCAGTGAGTGGCATGTGTCCTCCATGTCTGGCAGTTTCTAAGTGTCATACTCATATGTTAGGGCTGCGCAAGCCACGCTAATGCCATGCTATCACTGCACAAAGCAACAATGTCACACAAAGCTGTTTGCCCAGGGTTAAGACCAGCTTTTCCTGGGTGGTAATTTGTACCACGCTATGGGTCATGCTAAGTAGCGTCAAACACCTTAGCGCGGTGCTAGTCACTGAATATCTCATTGTGTCTATATTCATGTTCACTTTGCCCCTTGCATATACTTATGGTTTGCCCAGTGCTAATGCGGTTTGCCCGTGCTATTTGGCCTTTTGAATAGCAGACCCGTGATAATTCTGTGCAAATGTTTTTTGCCCGGCGCAAAGATTTGAATATGTGGCCCCAAATGTTTCTTTATGGTGTGTCATTTAAAGCTACATTTATTCATCTATACAATTTTATATTGATTAGCAGTATTCAATATAGAGTTCTGTCATAACCATACGTGCCCTTATTTTTTACTACTCTTCCATACTCCAAAAAATGTGGTTATTGCCACATCAACATAATTAATATTATAATACTCATACTCTCACCCTATTCCTAATGGGAGGTTATGGTGAATGATATGTATGTTCTATAAGTAAACATTTTTGGAGATCATGGTTTTTTAAAACATTCAAAACCCTATTACTCTCAATAAGTTATATAATTTTCATCCTCCCAGTCCATTCTTAATGGGAATTCATGGGAGGTCTCTGTGTATGATGTGCATGTTTAACAATTAATCATTATTTCAAATCATAGTTTTTTTAACATCCAGAAACTGTGTTTCTCACCATACCAGCAGAAATAGTTCTAATTCTTATCCTTCTATTCTATTCCTTATGGGAGGTCATGGGAAGTCACGGTAATTGTTATATGTATTTAACCAAAATTTTCCGCAACTCAAGGCACCACCATACTTATTCGTGAAAACGGGGCTTCATCATTTCATTTTCCCTATACACTGCATCTACTTTATATTTCAGTGAAAACGTGAAAACCAAGGTGCTCATGTATAAACAAAAAAATCACAGCTAAACCAATCAACCCCATCTCATGATCCATATTGATACCATTTAGGTAAAATTACTTCCAGTTTACAAGAGGAGAACATACCATACAATAACCTATATCAATTTACCTTTTCTCCATTACAAGTACAAAACCCATATTTTCATGACCTTGGCCATAGCTTTAATCAGAGGGGCCTTATTGGGGGATTACCTTTTCTTTAAAAATTGGGCTATATTAAAGCTCTCATTTAGTTCTGGTTTCTTTGTACTTCTGAAATGGTATATCCAAAATGCTTCTCTTCTGAGAAGCAAACAGTAAGTTCTCAACATCTCCTCCCCATACCTCAACTGTAACTTTCTCCACACCGCAAAATTGAATTTTATGTTATGCAGGATTCTGGCTTTCTACAATGGCCCAGATATTCAGAGCAGTTGCGTGCAACTGAGTTGTGCCGGCACAAGTGCGGTATTGCACCAAGGAGCCATATTCAGTGGGAGCACATGCACAGCACAAAATCCATTGTGCCAATGTGCAACTGTAATGAATGCAGGTGCAAAAGCAGGGAGCAGTCCTATGAATATCCAGTGCAGTGGCATATTTAACAGTGAAGCCATGGCACAAGTGTGGAGCAAATCGAAGTTGCTCCAAGCAGACTTGTTCCTATAAATACAGGATGCAAACACACAGACAGCACTTACACCAGGAGTTAGAGGGAAAGACAGAGAGAGAGAGATAGACAGAGGCACAGACAGACAGACAAAGGCCACACACAGGAGGACAGGGATAGAGAGGTGACCTGGGAGAGTGAGAGGGGGCAGAAAGGGAGAGAGAGAGAGAGAGAGACACACACACACACACACACACACATACTGTGTTCCAGGGTGCCACGCAGCCAGCAGCCAACCACCCAGGGGGACAGAGGACAGCAAGGGCCATGGACAGTGCACCCTTCATGATGGAGGCCATAATGAGGGGGTGTGAGGATGTAGGAAGAACAGCAACGTGGCTAAGGAAGGGCCCGTCGGTGGTATGCCCGACACAGGTGGTACCATGCCCGCATCACCTTTGAGAATTACAGCTACACGGAGATCGTGGGCTGGTACCACCTGAACAGGGCCATTCTGAGGCAGCTCTGTGAGCTGTGCTGAGAGAAGTTGCAGGCACCCACCAGATGGAGCCATGCCATGTCCATGGAAATGAAGGTGACTGCCGTCATGTGCTTGCTCACCGTGGGCACCTTTCAAAGACCAACAGGGGACACCACAGGCATAACTCAGTCAGCCATGTCCCACCTCACACAGTTCCTCAGTGCACTGCTTCCACATGCTTCAGAATATATCCATTTCCCCAGCACACAGACAAAGCATACAGCAACTATGCAGGACTTCCACAGTCATGCCTGGCATGACTGGGGCCATTGAATGCACCCACGTGGGCATCTGCATGCCACCTGGTCCCAAGGGTGTGGCATTTATCAACAGGAAGGGGAGCCCAAGTATCAACTGCCAGGTGATGTGTAATGCCACGGGGTGAATCACCATTGTCTGTGCCACACACCCTGGGAGTGCACATGATGCATTCATCTGGCACAGCTCTGTGCTGTGCCACAGGTTTGAATGTTGGGACATCCCCATGGGCCACCTAGTGGGTGAGTATGGCATAGGCAAGGTGCGATGGGCAAAGCAGACCTGGGGACGGGGGTGGGTAGGGAGTGCATGGTGGCATGGGCACTAGGGACAGGCAAGGGGAACAGCACAGAATAGCAGAGGGCTAACCATGTCAATCTCCACACAGGTGACAGCGTATACACGCTGAGGCCCTGGTTGCTCACCCCCTACCGGTGCCCATCATCCCCAGCAGAGGACCGGTGCAATGAGGCACACACCAGCACACACATCATCGAGTGGGTCTTTGGCATGCTGAAGGCATGGTTCTGTTGCTTAGACAGGTCAGGCGGTGCCATACCGTACAGCCCCTCAAAAGCCTGTGGCCTATTCCTGGCCTGCTGCATATTGCACAACATGGCCATTGACCGTGGGATAGCTGTCGATGTCGATGAGGGCAACAGTAGTGGGGACGATGGAGGCAATGGGCCAGAGGGTGGTGGACAGCCACCCCTGGGTGGAGGGACCCTCAGCTGCTCCAGCAGGCATGATGCCACTGGGACACCGTCACACAGGAGAACTATGGTGCACACAGGTAGGTGGTGTGGTACACAGGCATGGGCCACACACCCAGGTACAACACACATGCAGGGGCATGCATGGCACTGGGCATGCACACAAAGAGGTGTGATGCAGGGGTAGGGGAGTCAGTGGCACACAACCACACACAGCAACACACACACACAAGCACCCACCCACCCAGGCATTGGTATGTGGCATGGATCAGATGCATTGCACCGGTGCACAGGTGCAACCGTTGCTAGTCTGCCCTCATCACACCCACACCACACAGCTAGTGGCCAGGCAAGCACACACACAGGCAGCGTGTGGCATGACACACAGGCACGACACCAGTGGTGGGCACACACACACCACCCATGTGCGCACAGGGCAGCAGCTGCAGAATGTGGTCAAGGCAGCCCATGGATCAGGGCCACTGCATTGTACCATGGCCACCACAGCCATGGGGGTTGCCATGCTGGGGCCGATCAGCTAAAGTGGTGTCCAACAGCCCCCCAAGGGTGGAACTGTGGGACTGCGACCTTGTCCTCATGGAGGTGTGCAGGTGCCCAAACAGTCCAGCCCTGGGCATGCCTGGGCTGCATACATCAGAGCCCAGCATCAACTGTGTTGGGATCACCCAACGCTGGGTCTATGGGGTGGACGGTGCACTGCGTGGGGTCGCTTGTGCATGGCCATGCCTTGTGGCAGCCAGCAATGCAAAGCCATCTGTGATCGCACTGACAATGTGATCCAAGCATACAGTCATGGCCTCCTGCATGCGTTGCATCCCTGCCAGGATCTGCGCAGTGCCTCTTTCCTGCTGCTCAGCCAATTTGAGCACCTCTGCACACAGTGCATGCACCCCAGCAGCAAGCAGCACCTGTTGCTGCATGGATGCCTGCAGCAGCTGGGTGTGCTCAGACAGATGGTCGGTGTCCTGGGGCTCTCAGGAGGGATGCTGATCCTCTTGTGGTTACCGGCCATGCTGCACAGCCCCCCCCTCTCTAGTGGACACTGCACAGTGGGGTCTGTAGGGGGAATGGGCACAGCAGGCACACCAGCAGTGGACCCCATGTTTGGCTGCCCAGTGGCACCAGCAGCCTGCTGCCGTGGCCTGTCCGGCCACTGTACACCACCCTGCATCTGCACTGCTGCACCACCACTGGGAACAGCAGTGGCAGTGCACACCGCTGCATCCGCAGTGTTGGCAGGCAGCTGTTCCACTGCTGGCAGTGCGCTGGGTGTGGTGCCTGTGTCAGCTGCCAGCAGGGGTGCCACACCCACAATTTTGCCCTTGCTGTCCAGGAGCTGAGAGTAGTCCACATCAGAGTCAGACCCCACCCTGATCTGTGTCTCCACACACAGGACCCCAAAGCTGGCATCCTACAGGATCACACCAGGGCCTCATCCGACCCCAGGTCCAGGACATCCACCTGCACTGTGGTGATGAGCTGCAGTCTGTCAGGCCCCTAGATGCCGGTGGATGTGGATGGCTGGTCCTCTGGGGCTGTACTGGCATCCACTGTTGCTGCTACTGCAGGCGGTCCATCTTCTGCATGAAGGTGTGCTGGTGCTGAGAGAGAGACAAATGGGGTGTCAGTGATGCAATGCCCACATGTGTCCCCCAGTGCACTGCTGCTGCATGTGTCCTGCAGCATAGCATGCACATGGGTGCGCACACACGCACACGGCATGTATGCTAGCCGCATGCATGCCAGCATGCCCATGTACGCACCCTCCATGCTATCAGCAGTGCTTGTCTGACATACATACATACATACCATGCAGTGATGGGCTGCCACCCATCTGGAATCCTCCTCCAGGCACACCCTCCACCAGAACCAGAAGCTTGTTTCCAGATGCAGCCTAGGAGCACAAGGAAGTTAAGTGACTTGCTCCCTTGCTTGGAAGGAAGTGTTTGATGGGATAAGATTTGCCACCCCCTTCTTCTACCCTCTCGGTAAGAAGAGGAGAACACAGATGAGAAGCCAAACTTAAAGTAACATTATTTGTTAGTCACCATGGTGTTTCTTCAGCAGTAATGGCTTTCTGGCAAAAATATCAAGATACTCATTTTTCTTTTTGTTTCTTTCATTTTTGAATCACAATACAAGATTTTGAAGTTTTTGAAAGTTCATCCCCCCATGCAATACTGCCATAAAAAAAAAAAATACTGTATCTTGGTACAGTTCTGTGCTGTTTGCCATCAGAACATGTAATAACACCATTATAGTGTATGTTAGAACATTGTCAGGGATGGAAATACATCCCTCCTAAAATATTGTTATGCTGACCTACATAAGCTAGTTTTTTGTGTTGCACTAGCTACGTAGCTAGTGCAGCATAGCAACTTAGAAAGCGATCGCGCATGCGCATTACGTGAACTTCCCCCAACATACAAAACAGCAATGGTGGTGACAGCTATATGAGACGATAGTGGTGAAGAGAAAATAAATGAAAAAGTAAGGAGACATTTAGTTAACAAGGCTTTGATATGGATAGATGTTCATGTAACAGCAGACCATACACTATAAAAGACAATGTATGGTCCGCTATCCATAACAAGCAGGTATAGCCATCTTGAGGTTGCCATGATGACCAAAACCTCTCAAGCCTCACTCGTGAGGTTTAAACAGTCACCACCAACAACCTCTTGATGGCTAACCATGCTTTTTATGGATAGCGGATCATACATTATCCTCTATCTTATGTGTCCGCATTATGAATTTAGCATATATATTCAACAGGTAACCTCAACAGAAAATATTTTTTTAAATTTGCTAGTGGTGTCCATCTTTAAGGATGTAAGTCATTAATTACTAAATTAGCTATAAAAGCTGTTTTCAAAATATCTGATAAAACTAAACATACACTGAGGATGAATCTAAGGATGCCAGAAATACATTTTTGCTAAGAAAACTCTATGAAGAAATTTTTTTGCTGACTAACAAATACTGCTGCTTTAACAAGTTTCTCATGTTCTACGCTGGAGAAGTGCATCTCCAACATGTATATTACAATGGATTTCACTTTAATTTTGGATGATATCTTGGACCTTCTGACCAGATTGGTGAGCACATTAACATTGAGTCTAACTGTAGTTTAGGGATACTCATGTCAAATAAATATTAAGGTCAGATGAGATGGCATGTTCCCCCTGGACTCTCCAACTCCCCACACATTAGCAATGCTGACATTGTACAGATATCCTTACAACTATAAACCCTACTACCAGAAACAATGGGCAAAAACTGGGGTATCACTCCAGCTTACATGTAGGAAGGGGAAAATAACTAATGTCTAGTGGCACAAACTGGATGTATCCAGACAAAACCAGAGATTCCAAGGAGGAGGCCCAAAGTGTCTGTGACTTGGGCCTTGTGAGACAGCATGGTTTAGCCTGTGCGGAGAACATGCCTCAATCAAGGGGCCTCTTCAGAGGGGTGCATGAAAAGGACATCATGTCCCCTTCCCAACCAATAATTGGAATCAGTAGGAGAGGTGATACACAGAGAAAAAGGTAATATTAGCAGGCATGTAGTCATTTGCCCATGAGAAAGTCCTCTGGGTCACAAAGCCAGTATGTAATATATCCTTGGTTAGTGAGGGGGAGTCAATTGTCCTGAGTTGCAAACGTTTCAGGTAGTACAGAATGCTGTTTTTGTGTCTGCATATCAGTCATAGTGGCCCAGATCTTGGAGCACATTAGACTCGGCTGAGAAATCCTAAGTCCCCACCTGCAAATAGGTGCAGAGGTGGGGCCATGTAGGCCAGGGCATGTAATATAAGGAGATCACTAGTCATTTGTGTCCCTCTGTTAGTTCATGGAGGTGGCTGTCATAGTCCATCCCTGGAATCAGCTGCATTAAGGGGGAAAATCCACCAGTCTATGGTACAGTACTAAGAGAATATCAGAGGTTCCCTGATAGTCCTGTATAACTCATTCTCCGTTTAGTGTGAGCTGTGAGGCAGTGGCAGCAATGTTCACCATCAGCGGTGATGGTGACCCTAAGAGTTGTCTCCCCCAACTCCCCTCACCATCAGCCCACACCTAATCCCCACATCCCCCATCAATACCCACCCTGCTGGAAGACCCTCTGTGCTCATCTTCTTGGGAAAGGTATATCCCCCTGGGAGGTTGTTCGAGTACTGGCTTGTTTTTGGTGTAGTTGAGTTATTAATTGCCATGAATTACACAAACCCCATGAGTGACTTATTATTGTTACTGAAAGTACCCTTCATGAAATCTAATATGGGGGGGGGGGTCATTTGGATATGTTGCAGCAGAGCTCTGGAATGTGTTATCACCACATGTTAGAAAACTTTTTTGCAATATTATAATGTTATTGATGTTTTCAAATTTGTGAAATAGTACAGCAACAAACTGCTACAATGTCACTTGGGATAGAACCCACTCGGCACAGGGCAGTGACAGACCTGATGCTTACAAACTGGAACAGCATTGCAGACATCACAGTGGGCAGTCCCCTGGATATCAGTGATTACCATATAGTGTGGTTTAACATAACGATAGGAGCAGAGGCTAACCACACAAGGATGAGAATCCTGGACCTGAGGAGGGAAGATTTTAAAGAAATGGGTGATTTCTTCACAAACAGCCATGGGGGGTATTGCCAATGAAGGGTAGAGTGTAGAGGCACAGTCTGGAAAAATAAGGGACGGCATAATTAAAGCATCCTTCAACTTCAACTTTATTGGATATCAAATTGAGATAAAATAATATATTTTCCAGTTGAATCCAACACTTGACATACAAACCACAAATTTACAAACATATACACAATATTACATATAAAAATATAAAACACCATAATTTGTCATGATAGTGTGGCTAAAATACAGATTTCATCCAAAACAATTGAAATGTGTATTATAGAGGGTGATTAAAAACTATCTAAAATGATCAAAAGATAATAATACAAGAACATTCAGTTGCTTTGATAATCTTGCCCATGTTTTGGGAACCAAGCTTGACAAAGTCGTTCTCCCAAAGCTAGTTTTACATTGTGGCACACAAAAACATATTCAATCCATAGATCTTAAACTATGCATTCGTTTTTGCTTAATTGCAACTGTCTTCAAGAGAAAATCTGTTAAAAACTGGGTCAGAAACTTATAAACTAATACATTCCAATGCATATCTCACCTATCAGATAACGAACATGTACCTGATTTCTGGTACAAAACACAGCAATGAGTTTTATATGGCAAATTTGTTATCAATCTTAAAGCACTATTAAACAACACATCCAAAGAGCCTAGTAATGTTTTATTAGCATTTTTATAGACTACAGTTCCGTAATCTAGTATTGTCAAGAGCATAGGTGTAACCAATAACTTCCTAACTTTTAAGTGAAAGAAAGACTTATTCCTACAAAAAAAAGCTCAATAATCCCTTTAATTTATTTGACATTGGTGTTATATGTGATTCAAATGTTAAATTATTGTCTAGTACCACCCCTAGATATTTATAAGACTCCGCCTGTTCCAGAATAACCCCAGTTAATGACCTTATTTCCTTTATAATTAACTGTTATATATTTTTTCTAAAAATTATCCATTGTGTTTTGTGTTCATTCAAAAGAAGCCTCAGTTTTATTAGTTATTTCTGTACATTTAAAAAATCCTGTTGGAAAACCGATAGTGCTATATTAATATCTTCATTTTTTGTATATAAGATTGCATCATCTGCATAGAGCTGGATACATGTGTCAGGTGAACAGACATTTGATAAATCATTTATCTATAGTAAAAAGAACAGAGGGCCCAACAGTGATCCCTGAGGTAACCCATTACACATAGTAACAGGTGTTGAACAGGCTCCTCCCACTCTGACACATTGTAATCTCCTTATTAAATAAGTATGAATCCAGCTCAGTACTGATACACCCAAACCTACCTTCTTCAACTTATTCAATAACACAATATGATAGACAGTGCGGAATGCTTTTGACAGATCCAGGAATATAGCTGACATTTCCTGGTTTCTGTCAAAGGAACCCAACCCATCATCAACCACCCTCAGAATTGTACATGTTGTATTATATCCTTTTCTAAAGCCTGACTGACAGTGTGTCAACACATCATATTTACTAAAATACTGTACTAACTGCTGATGAATAAGTTTCTCAAAAATTTTAGTGCATACCAGAAGAATTGAAATCGGTCTATAAGAACCCGGGTTTGAGGAATCCCCCTCCCTTATATATTGGAATAACAAATGCTGTTTTTAAATCAAGCGGTAATTCTGAACTTTCTAATGAAAAATGAAAAATACATGCTAAGTGAGGTGCCAAAAGTTCAGAAGCCAATTTAAAACAAAAAAGGGAGTTTTCATCACATCCTGGTCCCTTTTTAATATCTAACCTTTGTAACTGTTTTACAACATCCTCAATTACTATTGGAAAAAATGAAAACAATGGCCTTTTCAACTTGTAATCAAAATCAATATCCAGAATTGGGGGAGACAGCCCAGGATGAAAATCATCAAATGTATTTCCAACAGAAGCAAAAAAGGAATTAAACATTTCAACTTTATCACTATCTGATGTCAAGACCTTCCCTTTAGCAATTAGGCATGTAGGTAAAGAGGGTAAACCCTGCTTCCCCTTTAATGAATCAGTTCCCTATCTTAATGTTCTAGGATTACCCTCAACTGACAAAAAAAAATTTCATAATAGTTTTTCTATGCTTTTCTAATTTTAGCAGTACACTTGTTCCGAATAACCCTAAAAGCCAATTTATCTGTTTCAGATTTTGATTTCCTAGCTGTGTGCCATTGTCTTGATTTTTGTTTCATTAAGCTTTTTAACTCTTTTGTTATCCAGGGTACTTTTCCCTTTCTTACAGTTTTTAACTTTAAAGGAGCATGTTTATCAATAACACTAAAAAGAGCAGTCTTGAAAAAAGCCCATGAAGTTTGCACATCTGGGCATACATATAGTAAGTTCCATTGGATGTTTGCAAGGTCTCTCAGATAAGCTTGAACATTAAAGGAAAACTGCATGTTAAAATCAGGAAAATATATTTTTTACCATCCATTGTGTGTTCTTAGTTCATCCCAGTGTTATTTTTCAGCTCAGGCTGTGTGAGGAGTTTTTTCTAACTTTCTCTTGCTATTTTATGGCCCTTGGGGGCTGCCATTTACCTTTCTTTTATTGCTTCTTGTCCCAGATAGTCTTCCCAGAGTGCCCTCTGCTCTGAGGTCTAATAGCCCATGCATCTAACCAGTGTCTTGTTACAGTGACTCTCAGTCACAGCACAGAAGCAACACCACAGCCAGGATTCACGCCGCTTGTCATTATGTAAATACACGTTTCCTAAATATTAGTACCTTATCCAGCTGTTTTCTGCTTGGTGGAGAGAGAGAGAGACATAGATAGATAGATAGATAGATAGATAGATAGATAGATAGATAGATAGATAGATAGATAGATAGATAGATATGTGTGTGTGTGTGTATATATAAGCTGTTCACTTTTTAGAAATACTTGTCTGCATTGATTTGCTATCTTAGTCCCTTTCTGGTTTTGCACCAGTGGCAAGTAGCAGAAGTGGAACAGCACCTTATTATTGTTTATAGTAGCCAGAAGATGAAAGAGTATATAGAGCATTGGAATGGTTTCTATGGTTTGCAAACATCATGGAGCACAACTAACAAGTCTGTCTGCTCCAACAATGCTAATTTCTCCCCGGACATAAGCAGAGGAGAGAGTTTATATCAGCAGCACTCACTGCCAAGTGCAGCCTGTATATAAACTGTTACTTTGTTTAGATTCGTGCTCTCCCCCCCCTTTTAGTCGACATATTCTGTACTTTTGATTCAGTTGCTTTTGTCCTGTGTAGAAGATTCATGCTTGTAGACCAATGTAATCCTTTTGCAGCAGTTGTCATCCACTAGCTAAGCAGCCTTCAATATTTTTGTGTTCATGTGATCTGCACCAGAAGCCCTCTGCATGATTTTGTCCTGTTTTGTTATTAATACCAGCTGGTATCTTTGCCTTCAACTTTAAATATTTAAAGAGCAGCTTGCTTGCCAGTGGCATCCTCTTCCCATTTGTGCAAGTACTGCCAGATGCTGCATGGTTTCTACTTGTGTTGGTGTGTGGTGGGGGAAGGGATAACAGGTGTTTGGTTCATCTGCAGACAACCTGTGTGAGATTTTCAGTCAATTGGTTTGAGACACTGCATAGCTGTTGCATTCCCCTGCCAGTCCAGTCCTCAGTATTTTGTGATTTTATTTAGGTCTCCTTCACTGGATTCTAGCCTTTGCTATTTTATGCCATGTCATTTTATATTGTACAGCATCCAGATGTTGAGGACTGAAATGCAATGAGACAGGCTGAGATGTCAGTTTGGCCTCCCCCCAAAAATTAAAACACACACACACACACACACACACACACACACACCCTATATCCCCAACACCTGCTAAATAAGCTGCAGCACCCCCACCCATGACCAGTCATGGCAGAACATGCTTCAAAACAGTACATGAAATATAGGTCTTCCCTTTGTATCATTCGCCACACAGCAATAACCCTTACTGCGTACTGTGCAATATACCCAGCCCCCTATGCCTGAATAAGCACTGGTGACACCATAAAACCCTGGGCATCTAGTGGCCCATCACCACCAACTGGCATTTAGTGACCACCACCCTATCCCCCCCCCCGTCCTGTACCATGATTTACTGGCACATCCCTCTCACACCAACAAGACAAACCACCAAGATAACGTACTGTATATATTTTGCATGGTGACAGTTCCCTTGTGCGTCTTGCTATGGGAGTTACAGGAGTGCTGTGCCATTAACACCATCTGTTCATGGGACTATGGGTTAATAAGGGTGATGTCAACTACCTGCCTAGTGTTGGGTGCCACTATACCAGGCAGTGCTGGTGTCTTCAGAGCTTATTTGTACATAATGGGCATGTGTATGGGACCTTAGGTCACTGTGACAAACTGGTATATTGTGCTGCATTCTTAAGATGGTGATTGTTGGGTGGGCTGTCCGGTAGTAGAATACCAGGGAATGGCACATACTAGACATTTATGTATATTGCAGACTGTGGCATACTATTTATTGCTGTCTTATGTGGTAGTGGTGGTGTGCTGTCTGCCAGTGCCCTGCCAGTTTGTGTGAATGGCTAATGCCCCACCACCCATCAGCCTGTGTGTCACACCTCTTGGCTAAGCCAGTAGGGTGTGGACTCTGTCCTGTAGAAAATAGGCCAGAGTCCAGTATGTCACTTACTCATCTTGTAGCATGTGTTATTCTAATGTCATAACTACTTTAGTGGTATGACAGCTTCTATGTTCGAAATCAGCTTGCCTGAACCACAGATGTCAATTCAATGTCCTATGAACACTGTTTGCAACCTGATGTGTTAGACTGTGATGATCAACTAAACATGTGCCACATGCCCAAAAATAGACTCTGCGACTGTTCCTGTGCCAACCTTTGTTCAATACTCCACCTCTTTTCTGACTGTTGCCTTTTCTTACTTGCCATACTATTACTGTCTCATCCCTCAGTGGTTGCACCTTGTACTAAACTGATCCTTGGTTACTGATAATGTGGTGTTAGTAGAGTATGCTGGTACCTAATGGTACCGACTGTTCTATGGAACCCTGCAACACACTACAGTGCCCACTATCAAGTCGAGTTCCCTAGGTTAAAAAAGTGTAAGATATTCTGTGTTTATAACATGGTTTTCTCAACATGGGATTTGAGATACCATGTCTGTCCATTGCTTGTGTGAGTGGCTGTGGTATGCGACATGCATTGTACTTTTTCTTCTTGATGACTGGTTAATGTTTTGTTTCTGAGTCTCTGTTGACATGCCGACTTGTCATGTGCTTCTATGAACTTTATACAGAATCACTAGGTTGTCCTTCAGCATGCCACATTGTCTTGCATTTGGTTGTGGGACACACACTGGGAGACTACTGAAAGGAGTGTCCATGTATCTTTTCCCTAAAGATACAAAGTTGGCAGAAATTTGGGTGAGAAGATGTTGTACTGATGTGGGCAACATAAAAACGTTTGTCTGCAAGCAGCTGAAAGAACACCGCAAGAAGTTCAGTATTTGCTCTCTTCACTTTGAAGACAGCATGTTTGAACACGACTTCCAACTTCAGCTGTTACCACCAGAATTTCACCCTAGACAATTCACCTGTCGGCTCAAACCAGAAGCTGTGCCTACCATTTTTGCGACCTTGAACCACAGTGAACGACAATCTTCATTGCATCGCATTGCCCGCCAGGACCGGAAAAGGGTATGTAAAACAATCATACTTTCTGTGAAGGTTGCCTCTGATGATGTTATTTTACAGTTCTATTTTGACAGTAGTTGCATCTTTTACAGCTTGCAGAGGAGTCACTGCAGTGCACGACTCCAAGAAAAGCAACACCAGGGAAAGAGAATCATTGTTCAATCCCAGTAAGCAGTCTTCTACATGTCCTAGTTGATACCATCTAGCTTTTAGCAAATTTGGATGCAACATTTTATTCTGCGTATCTGCTTCTGACTGACATTTTTCTTAGACCCTCCACCCTGTAGGTTTGTGCATTTCTGTGCAATATTAATGTCTTCTAGTGGCCTGTTCTCACATCAATGTGCCACTTAATGCACAGTAGTACTGTATTTAGTATCTGTGGAGGAAGCATGTGTTATGTAAAACACGAGAAAACCCAGAAAAAAGGCATTATTCCGTTTAAACCTGAACAAAGTGATTGCATCCTGCCACCCTGAGTTATAGTCCCTTCAAAAATGAACATGCCTGCTCTTATGTACATTGAAATGTCACACATATACACTACAGGCATGATCTGTGACATTTCTTGTGCATAATATGGTGTGGTACTAAGGGTAGGATATTTTCCTCCCACCGAACCAACACATCTGTCACCCACTGTGGATGCTACTGCTGTGGGTCACAAAGCATGGGTCATGGCATTTATCCTGTCAACTGTACAAAAATTGGATGCACCACTTGTTCATTGCAATTACTGTGCCACACAATCTCATTCTGTGCCAACAGCATCCTGTCCACATGTGACCAGACTGCTGTTCATCAAGTCCACTCACTGGCATTGTGGTGCATTGGTCACATTGTGGCCAAACATATTGGGGTGGTGGTTGCACCTGGACATTATACTGTCTACGGAAAGTCTGATATAGATCAGCAAGGGGACATTAGACAGCAGGATCATGACTGTGAAACATCAGTTCTCTGGAAGGATGACAGCAAACAGTGTGCGCTCTGTGACAGGATGTCTACATGGTGAGCGAGTGGGAGAGACTGCAGGACTGCTACCATAGATGCTTGTGCCATGCACTGGAAGGCTTCCAGACAACAGTGCTGGGTTGGTTAGAAGTCTTGGGGGGGTTGAGAGAAGAAAGAACATTAAATGCGATTGGGAGTGATGTGGTGCAGAGAGAAAGAGTTTGGGGTGGTGAGGTCTTGTGGGGGTGGGAAATGGAGCTTCAGGGTGAAATGGCAGAGCTACAAAAGTTGCAGACTCAAGATGGTTACCTTGGTAGGAGGGTGTGGGTGGGAACAATGAAGGATTAATTCGGGGGTTGGGTGGAGGGGGAGTACTCCTGGTGGATTCCATGCTAAAAATGGATAAGATGGGGCAGTAAGGGGGAAAGTCATAGTCTTATATGGGTAGCGTCCATACCTGGGTTATCGGTGGACTGGACAAGGCAGTCACTTCAGAAGTGTGCAGAAAAGGGCAGGAAGAAAAAATTACTCACCTTAGTAATTGTGTTTCTTCTAATGGAGTCTTGCTGTATTCTGACTATATGCAGTTAGCCCCAGCACCTGAACTGCTCCATAGAGGAAAGAGTTAACTCTATACCAAGGCATAGAACATTGAGCTCAAGCTCGGTTTTCAAACCTCTGTCCCATGTACTCACCAGTGTCATCTATTGCCTCGCTCACATTAAAAACTTTACCCTGCAGAAATCTTATACCCCTCTCACCCTTGCCTCATCACTCCTTCCATCTCCCAAGCCACTCTACCCCTTGCTCCAACTCTGATCACCAAGTGCCAATGACCCCACAGAGCTCCCAGCATAGTCACCAAGGGAACCATGGTCATCAGCTGTCGGTGCCCCCAAATCCACCACCTGAGACCCCTTGACTGGATTATGCTCCCTGAGAAATGAGAACCCCCCCCAGGGTCCCAGCTTTGACAATTTGGCAATTACTAAGGTGAGTAATTTTTTCTTCTGGCCCTTTTCTGCACACTTCTGAAGTGACTGCCTTGCCCAGCCCACCAATAACTCAGGTATGGATGCTACCCATATAAGATTGTGCCTTTCCCCCTTACTGCCCCATCTTATGCATTTTTAGCATGAAATCCACCAGGAGTACTCTCTTCTCCCCCAACCCCCAAATTAATCCTTCGTTGTTCCCACCCACACCCTCCTGCCAAGGTAACCATCTTGAGTCTGCCACCTTTGTAGCTCTGCCATTTCACCCTGAAGCTCCATTTCCCACCCCCACAAGACCCTCACCACCCCAAACTCTTTCTCTCTGCACCATCACTCCCAATCGCATTTAATGTTCTTTCTTCTCTCCACCCCCCCAAGACTTCTAAACTAACCCAGCACTGTTGTCTGGGAAGCCTCCCAGTGCATGGCACAAGCATCTATGTAGCAGTCCTGCAGTCTCTTCCAACTTGCACACCATGTAGACATCCTGTCACAGAGTGCACGCTGTTCTGTTGTCATTCCTTTCCAGAGAACTGCTGTTTCACAGTCATGATCCTGCTGCCTAATGTCCCCTTGCTGATCTATATCAGACTTTCCGTAGACAGTATAATGTCCAGGCGCAACCACCACCCCAATATGTTTGGCCACAATGTGACCAATGCACCAAAATGCCAGTGAGTGGACTTGATGAACAGCAGTCTGGTCACATGTGGACAGGATGCTGTTGGCACAGAATGAGATTGTGTGGCACAGTAATTGCAATGAACAAGTGGTGCATCCAATTTTTGTACAGTTGACAGGATAAATGCCATGGCCCATGCTTTCTGACCCACAGCAGTAGCATCCACAGAGGGTGACAGATGTGTTGGTTCGGTGGGAGGAAAATATCCTACCCTTAGTACCACACCATATTATGCACAAGAAATGTCACAGATCATGCCTGTAGTGTATATGTGTGACATTTCAATGTACATAAGAGCAGGCATGTTCATTTTTGAAGGGACTGTAACACAGGGCGGCAGGATGCAATCACTTTGTTCAGGTTTAAATGGAAAAATGCCTTTTTCCTGAGTTTTCTCGTGTTTTACATAACACATGCTTCCTCCACAGATACTAAATACAGTACTACTGTGCATTAAGTGGCACATTGATGTGAGAACAGGCCACTAGAAGACATTAATATTGCACAGAAATGCACAAACCTACAGGTGGAGGGTCTAAGAAAATGTCAGTCAGAAGCAGATATGCAGAATAAAATGGTGCATCCAAATTAGCAAAGCTAGATGGTGTCAACTAGGCATGTAGAAGACTGCCATCGGGACCGAACAATGATTCTTTCCTGGTGTTGCTTTTCTTGAGTCGCGGCACTGCAGTGACTCCTCTGCAAGCTGTAAAAGATGCAACTACTGTCAAAATAGAACTGTAAAATAACATCACCAGAGGCAACCTTCACGGAAAGTATGATTGTTTTACATACCCTTTTCCGGTCCTGGCGAGCAATACGATGCAATGAAGATTGTCATTCACTGTGGTTCGAGGTCGCAAAAATGGTAGGCACAGCTTCTGGTTTGAGCCGATGGGTGAATCGTCTAGGGTGAAATTCTGGTGGTAACAGCTGAAGTTGGAAGTCGTGTTCAAACATGCTGTCTTCAAAGTGAAGAGAGCGAATACTGAACTTCTTGCGGTGTTCTTTCAGCTGCTTGCAGACAAATGTTTTTATGTTGCCCACATCAGTACGACATCTTCTCACCCAAATTTCTGCCAACTTTGTATCTTTAGGGAAAAGATACATGGACACTCCTTTCGGTAGTCTCCCAGTGTGTGTCCCAGAACCAAATGCAAGACAGTGTGGTATGCTGAAGGACAACCTAGTGAGTCTGTGTAAAGTTCATAGAAGCACATGACAAGTCGGCATGTCAATGGAGACACAGAAACAAAACATTAACCAGTCATCAAGAAGAAAAAGTACAATGCATGTCGCATACCACAGCCACTCACACAAGCAATGGACAGACATGGTATCTCATATCCCATGTTGAGAAAACCATGTTATAAACACAGAATATCTTACACTTTTTTAACCTAGGGAACTGACTTGATAGTGGGCACTGTAGTGTGTTGCAGGTTCCTGTCGAACAGTCGGGTACCATTAGGTACCAGTAAAACACTCTGCTAACACCACATTATCAGTAACCAAGGATCAGTTTGAGCACAAGGTGCAACCACCGAGGGATGAGACAGAAATAGTATGGCAAGTAAGGAAAGGCAACAGTCAGAAAAGAGGTGGAGTATTGAACAAAGGTTGGCACAGGAACAGTCGCAGAGTCTATTTTTGGGCATGTGGCACATGTTTAGTTGATCGTCACAGTCTAACATATCAGGTTGCAAACAGTGTTCATAGGACATTGAATTGACATCTGTAGGACAGGCAAGCTGATTTTGAACATAGAAGCTGTCATACCACTAAAGTAGTTATGACATTAGAATAACACATTTTACAAGATGACTAAGTGACATACTGGACTCTGGCCTATTTTCTACAGGACAGAGTCCACACCCTACTGGCTCAGCCAAGAGGTGTGACACACAGGCTGAAGGGTGGTGGGGCATTAGCCATTCACACAAACTGGCAGGGCACTGGCAGACAGCACACCACCACTACCACATAAGACAGCAATAAATAGTATGCCACAGTCTGCAGTATACATAAATGTCTAGTATATGCCATTCCCTGGTATCCAACTACCGGACGGCCCACCCAACAATCACCATCTTAAGAATGCAGCACAATATACCAGTCTGTCACAGTGACCTAAGGTCCCATACACATGCCCATTATGTACAAATAAGCTCTGAAGACACCTCACAGTACTGCTCGGTATAGTGGCACCCAACACTAGGCAGGTAGTTGACATTACCCTTATTAACCCACAGTCCCATAAACAGATGGTGTTAATGACACAGCACTCCTATAACTCCCATAGCAAGACGCACAACGGAACTGTCACCATGCAAAATATATACTGTACGTTATCTTGGTAGTTTGCCTTGTTGGTGTGAGGAGGGATGTGCCAGTAAATCATGGTACAGGACTGGGGGGGGAATAGGGTGGTGGTCATGAAATGCCAGTTGGTGGTGATGGGCCACTAGATGCCCAGGGTTTTATGGTGTCACCAGTGCTTATTTGGGCATAGGGGGCTGGGTATATTGCACAGTACGCAGTAAAGGTTATTGCTGTGTGGTGAATGATACAAAGGGAAGACCTATATTTCATGTACTGTATTGAAGCATGTTCTGCCATGACTGGTCATGGGTGGGGGTGCTTCATAGTTGAGCTGTTGCATAATAGTGCCATCATAGCATGTGGGGTGGGGGGTAAGAAGATGTCAAGGGAATTGAGGTGGAGCCATGGTGGGTACAAACTCAGTGGGACAGGACCATACACATTGCTTACAATTGCCAAACGTCCGTGTACCTCGAAGTAACATTAGCCCATGTTTTGGCAGTTCTAAATGTATGCAGTATGATTAATTGAGTGGTGTGCTATCTATGCATGCAATCATTGTGAACCAGACACACACAAATGTAAGAAATGCAGTACAGCAGTTTGACTGCAGCTTATCTAGCAGGTGTTGGGGATATAGGAGTGTGTGTGTGTGTGTGTGTGTTTATTGTTTGGGGGGAGGCCAAACTGACATCTCAGCCTGTCTCATTTTTTCCAGTCCTCAACATCTGGATCCTGTACAATATAAAATGACATGGCATAAAATAGCAAAGGCTAGAATCCAGTGAAGGAAACCTAAATAAAATCACAAAATACTGAGGACTGGACCAGCAGGGGAATGCAACAGCTATGCAGTGTCTCAAACCACTTGATTGAAAATCTCACACAGGTTGTCTGCAGATGAACCAAACACCTGCTATCCCCTTCCCCACCACACACCAACACAAGTAGAAACCATGCAGCATCTGGCAGCACTTGCACAAATGGGAAGAGGATGCCACTGGCAAGCAAGCTGCTCTTTAAATATTGAAAGTTGAAGGCAAAGATACCAGCTGGTATTAATAATAAAACAGGACGAAATCATGCAGAGGACTTCTGGTGCAGATCACGTGAACACAAAAATACTGAAGGCTGCTTAGCCAGTGGATGACAACTGCTGCAAAAGGATTACATTGGTCTACAAGCATGAATCTTCTACACAGGACACAAGCAACTGAATCAAAAGTACAGAATATGTTGAATAAAAGGGGGAAGGAGAACACGAGTCTAAGCAAAGTAACAGTTTATATACAGGTTGCATGCAGCGGTGAGTGCTGCTGATATAAACTCTCTCCTCTGCTATGCCCGGGGGGAGGGGGAGTAAATTAGCATTGTTGGAGCAGACAGACTTGTTAGTTGTGCTCCATGATGTTTGCAGACCATAGAAACCATTCCAATGCTCCATATATTCTTTCATCTTGTGGCTACTATTAACAATAATAAGGTGCTGTTCCATTTCTGCTACTTGCCACTGGTGCAAAACCAGAAAGGGACTAAGATAGCAAATCAATGCAGACAAGTATTTCTAAAAAATGAACAGCTTATATATATACACACACACACACGTATCTATCTATCTCTCTTTCTTTCTCTCTCTCTCTCCACCAAGCAGGAAACAGCTGGATAAGGTACTAATATTTAGGAAACGTGTACTTACACAATGACAAGCGGCATGAATCCTGGCTGTGGTGTTGCTTCTCTGCTGTGACTGAGAGACACTGTAACAAGACACTGGTCAGATGCATGGGCTATTAGACCTCAGAGCAGAGGGCACTCTGGGAAGACTATCTGGGACAAGAAGCAATAAAAGAAAGGTAAATGGCAGCCCCAAAGGGCCATAAAATAGCAAGAGAAAGTTAGAAAAAACACCTCACACAGCCTGAGCTGAAAAATAACACTGGGATGAACTAAGAACACACAATGGATGGTAACAAATATATTTTCCTGATTTTAACATGCAGTTTTCCTTTAAATGATGTAAACACTCTAGTAAAAATAAATTGAGGTTTAGGTTTGTCAAGAGCCATAT
Source organism: Neoceratodus forsteri (assembly GCA_016271365.2). NCBI lineage: Eukaryota > Metazoa > Chordata > Ceratodontiformes > Ceratodontidae > Neoceratodus > Neoceratodus forsteri. Next base: position 1,748,466,321 of record CM057449.1, read on the forward strand.
CTCTTATACAAGATATGTAACAGTGATCACTCACATCATTTTCATGAACTGAAGAAATGTACCTATCAGACCTATTTGAAAAAATAAATCTAGTAAAGTGCCTTTTTCACTATCTGACTTATGTAGTCTGGTTGGTAATTTCACTAATTGCTGTAAACCAAGTGCTGCAAATTGATTTAAAATCTCAAGCTGGGATACCATAACATTCCAATTAAAATCTCCTAGTATCACTGTCTCATTTTAAAAAAAAAAGGAGCAATCGATTCAGACAAAGTCTGCAGTGCATTAATTTTCGCTGGGGGGGGGTCTATAACAAACTATAATATTAAAATAGAACCCAAATTTCCCATGCACTTGTAGTACTAATAAATCCAACTGGTCAGGGATAGAGTTAGCATGCTTAATTTGACCCTTCAATTTATATTATTAAGATATATCAAAACTCCACCCCTTTTTTTAATCTATCTTGTCTAAAAATACTATAGTTTTCCATCTCTACAACCTTGTTCGCTATTTTAGTTGAAAGCTGAGTTTCTGTTATTGCTAAAATGCCTGGCTTCACTGTTTCCACTTGAGCTCTTATTATATCCAATTTGGGTAACAAACTTCTGGTATTTAAATGTAACCTGCCTAACCTCTGCATGAAGGAAGTGAGCAAAAGCAGCAGGAAAAACAGATCCTTATGATTCTCTCAGGAAGTGGAAAAGGTGAAGAAGGAAAAAGGTTCCATTCAGGTGGTATAAAGAAATAATAGAGGGAGAAGGGCTGGGAGGTCTGCTAAAGCAGAGGGAAGCAGGTAAGGTGGTAAGGGGAGCAATGACACAGTAAAGGATCATCAAAGGGGTCTTTAACTGGAATAAGACTTGTTTCAGTTACATAAGTGAGAAGAGAAGAGGAAAGGGAGGGAGTGTGAGAATATGAAAAGCAGAGGATGAGACTGAACAGAAGTGGACCGAGAAAAAGCTGCATCCTAAACAGGTTATTCTGCTCAGTCATCACTGTGGAGAGAAGGGGGAGGAAACACCGGGGAGCAGCAGGAATTGGAAGGAGGTGGACAAAAGTCAATTTTCAGAGGAAAGGGTCCTGAAGGGACTTGCAGTTGTGAAGGTGGACAAAGCTATGGGACCAGACTGGATACACCCAAGAGTTCTAGAAGAACCCAGGGATGGGGTAGCTGCCCTACTGACTGCCTTATCAACAGCTCACTGGAAACAGGTGTGGTTCCTGTTTCCAGAGGACTGAAGAAGAGCTGACCTGGTCCCTCTATATGCTGTAAGAACAGCAGTGCTGAGGAGGCTAGCAACTACAAGCTGGTCAATCTTACTGCAGTGGTTGGGAAATTAATGGAACCATGCTAAAGGAATAGCAGGCCACAGTATCTTGAATCAAATGGGCAGCAAGACCACAGGCAGCATGGGTTCATGGGAAGGAGATTATGCTGAACAAATCTGTTAGATTTCTTTGACTGAATGACCAGGGGGATAGATCAGTGTAGGGTAGCAGACATGGCCTATCTGAACTTTAGCCAGACTTTTGACACTGTGCCACACAGGAGGCTGACACAGAAACTAAGCAGCCTGGGTCATGGGATCAGAAGTGGTGAATTGAGTTAGTAACTGGTTAATGGAAAGGAGCTAGAGGTGGTGTTGCATGGCATTGACTCTAACAACGGCAGAGTGGCCAGCGGGGTGCCACAGGGCTCAGCACTGGCACAAGTCCTCTTCAATGTCTTCATAGGGGATATTGCAGAAGAACTGAAAGGTAAGGTGTGCTTTTTTGCAGATGATACCAAAATCTTCAATAGGGTGGACAGAATGTGCAGGGATTGTGGGAAACCTGAGACGTGGTCAAGAGCATGGCAGTTGGGATTCAATGACAAAAAGTGCAAAATCATGCACCTAGGGCATAGTAACACAGGAGCTCAATATAGGATGGGGGGAGATACTGACAGTCACTAAACAGGAAAGGAACCTTGGGGTTATCATATATGACAAACTCAAAGTGGCAGGGTAGTGTGACAAAGCAGCAGGTAGGACTAATGAGATGCTGGAGTGCATAGAGATGAGTATTTTTTTAACTCATTTTTGAATGAGGATTATGGTGAGAGCTATTCCTCTTTACTTCAAAATTTTTGGATGGACCTGGTAAATGCTTGTGAACTAACATTATTTAAGAAGATATTTTGGACAATAATTCAAAGATTTATTGCCCTGTAGCCACTTTAACAGACTTTTTTGTGTTTTTGATTTTTTGTAAAGGTTATATTGGGGTTGGGGATATTGTTAATTAGTTAGTGACCAAAAAATGTTACTTAATTGGTGGGATTTGTGTTGGGTGTTATTGTGAGCTTTGTGATTATCTCTGTGTCAGTTATTATTTTAAGAATGTTGGGGAGGCCTAAAGATGGCCAGGCAGTATTCCCCCACCAGGCTTAGGGAACTGTACCCTTTTAACTGCCCTTATCTATCATCAGAGACTTACAAACATTGTCAATCCCTCAGGGTTGCTAGGAGGTACTGGAAGGGGGGAGAACTGGGCCTGGTGGGGAAATGGAAAGGGGGGAATTAGGATGGTATGGACCAGGTGATGCCCTGGGGCAAAATGGTGCCAAGACAGGGGTAATTCCTGTCTTGTTCCCATACCCAAGGGCCCAGCAATTTATGCTGGACAGGAGTCGAGGTCTTCCTCGGCATTTCATCCAACCCAGGCTGTGTTATGTAATGCCAGGTCCATCAAAAATAAGACGGCCATTATAGCTGATCTTGTTGAAATGGTGGATCTGGCATGCATCATCGAGACCTGGCTGGATGAAAATGCATGCCCCGTATTGGCCTCTGTAGTTCCTCTGTAGTTCCAGCTGGGTTTTCAGTGCTTCACCACCTGAGGTTGGATTGCAACAGACTTAGAGGATGAGAATGCAAAAATGCAACTTGATGAGGTCTTCAGACATGGTACACAAAATTGTTCACGTTTCCCGGATGAGGATGTCTTTTGGATCAGAGAGTAGATCTACAATGTGGGGCCCTCTTTAGATAAGTTAATAGGCAACAGAAACTTAAAATAACTTCCTGGGTCATGTGTTGCAGTGGAACTGACTACAGTACTCTATAAGATACCTTGAATGCTATGTGTTGTGCCGCTGTTCTCATATGCTGTGATTGAAGTATGAAGTGATACAAAGCTCAAGAGAATGCTGGCTCATTGCAGAGACTGCAGACCCAACACAGACTGAAGCTGACAGTGAAGCAGAAGCTTGCCACAGCAAGACTGCAGGACTTGAAAAGTGTTATTTTTCCAATTGTTTAACCAGGAGTAGCACACTAAGCTGAAAGCTTGTTTACAGGTGCTACCTGGGACCACAGGGAAGTTAAGTGACTAGCTTAGCATCACACAGTATGCAAGTGGGGGCTGTGGGATTCAAACCCAGGTCTCTAGATTTGCAGCTCAGAGCCTTAAACCAGTGTTCTATACTGCCTCCCTAGCAGAGAAGGAGTAGACAGACCTATCAGGTCAGTAGGTCTTCTGGGCAATCCTTATGCAACAACTCAGAAGGCTATGAATAGAGCGAAGTTCTGTAATACTGCTGCTTGTCTGTGTCTTGCACTAATGAAAGTGACTTGCGTAATATACTGAGGTCCTTAGGAGAGTGAAAATACTGATTATATGGAAGCCAGATTGAATTTGAGACCTTCACACAGAACTTTGGTATTTTACTTGGGAGTCCTTGTCTTTTCTTATTTTTATCTTACAGGTTTTATGTGATATTTATCTGATATTCCAAGCAGGGAGTAAGGTTCAGAAACCCTACAATAGTGTTTATAGTGCCGATATATTTTAGTTGCCTTATATCTTTTATTTACCATATTTCTTTTTTATTAGTATTTATCTGGTATTTATCTAATATTCCATGGGGGGGATAAGGTTCAAAAACCCTAAAATAGTGTTTATAGTGCTTGTATATTTTAGTTGCCTTATACTTTTTATTTACCTCATTTATTATTTATTATTTATTTTGGGTCAGAGTGTATTGCTCTAGTGGAAGAATCTGGATGAATTTTTAATATGCACTTTCTATTCATTCTGTACAAATTAATAGGATTATTTTAACATTTTTTTCTGGGGGTGATTTAAAGTTTAAATTTCACACTCTTTGTCATCATTAGCTGGTGACGTCAGATGCCAAGAATACCTTTTTAACTATTCTCCCTTATATTTTAACAAAGCACCTTTTGAAGAGAGAGAGATGGTTTATGCAGTGAGGAGTGTAGTTTGTTTTCGTTAACTTTAGAGCTACCAAACAGCACAATACATTTTATGAGACACTAAAGTCTTAGTGGAGAGTAAACTTTGTTCTGCTTGTTGGCTTGTCTGCCCTGTATCATTAAGACTGGACTGGTTATTCTCCAGTTTTAAAATGGAATTCTTTTTTAAGTCTCACTCAGTATTTTGAACCTTTTTGCAAGTATGGTGAATGGGTGACTAAGTTTATCTTTCTGTGTTAGTTTTGAAGTAATTTTATAACACAGGACTGAAATATGAAGTGTAGAATTTGTGAACCTTCTACAGTATTTTAATTGTTAGTTTTGCACATCTGATATTTTGACTAATTTTACCCTATTACTGTTTCCCTGATTAAACATGAGTGAAAGGTCAGAAATGGTGCTGAGAAGTGCTAATGTATTAAACAAAAACAAATTTATGGCTACTATGGGGAGTAAGAAGAAGGTGGCCACAAATAATAAAATGATAACAGATTTTATCAGATCATCTGAATTCACGCTTAGTTAAGGGGACAATTTTCCTTTTACCTCTTCTCCCAAAAAACTGATTATGGGTGATGAGGGACATGAAAAGGGTAATTATCTCTTAGAAAAATGAATCTACCAGAATAACAGAAAGAGGGTGAAGAATATGTAGCCCTTAATCAATCTGTACCCCCAAGATTAATGTAAATTTAGCTAGAGTGATCAGTAATTGATCTTATTAGCAATAATTTAAATAATATAATTGCCAGTGGGCACAATGGTAAGGAGACAAAGGCTCCATATGTTTCATCAGGTGTCATCTCTAGTGATAATTCCCCAAAAGATACAGTATGTATTTGGAAGAATACAAAACATTTTTGACACCAGAGGCCTGCTTCTGAAATGCTCCCTTGGAGTGACGTAAGTTGCAACGCTCCAGAGATACAGCGATACCCAGGTGCGCCAGGAACCCTGCACCAGATTCTGCAAAAAAGCAGGGTCCCGGCACCAAAATCCCCAGGTTTGCCACAACTGTGGATTAGCGCCCAACCATTGGCACAGCTGCAGCACATGCTGCAAGGATCTTTCTCCCCTTTCACCTGCGCAACACATGACAGGCAACATTGGTGGTGGTGAGGGGGGTAACTGCATGCCTGGAGGTGGTAAGGGGGTAGGTGGGGCATAGGGTGAGTTGGTGTGACAGCAGGGAGGCCAGGGATTGGTTTAGCACCAGGGAGGGTTCATATGCCTTTGTCTTACATATATGGAGGCATATGCACCCTGCCGGGTGCCAAAGCAATCCCCTGCCTACCTGCTGTCCAACCAACCCACCCTTTCCCCCTTTGTGCCCCTCCTGCATGCTCTCCCCACATGGAGCTATCACCCCACTATGTGCACACTGTTGCAAGAGGCTTAGACCACCTCTGGGCAGGTCTAAGTGGAGCTCCTTGCTACAGTCACAGTGAGGCTTTTGGAATTCAAAATTAGGGGATATAGCAGCCCCGCCATGGCACAAGCCCCCTTGTGACCTAGCATACCTAGATGCAGGTTGCAAGGGTGGTACAGTGCCCATTTGGTGCAGTAGCTTCCCATTCTAGTGCAGACAGCATACCAGAATAGTGAATGCCGCAAACTATGATGCAAGGTGCAACTTGCACCATTGCTGTTTGACACAAGCACCTTGCATTAGGCATAACCATTTTGGAATTGGACCCCATATCTTAATAAGCCAAAATTAGATTTTTTCCTCTAACAGCCCAGACATTCCTTTTATCTGGTTCGGTACACAGTATAATTCTAAGAATAAAACAAACACTGAAAATGAATGGTGTGGACATTGCCTACAAAATAAAGACCATATGCTGATACAAGCTCTTAAAGAAATTAAACAAGCTTTCCTGCAAAATGACTTCCTTCTAAAAGAAACATTATTAGCTATTAATGTACAGACATATAATACAGTAAAATCTATATGATAATAAAGGAAGCATTGGAACCAGTAATGGAGGAACTCCTTTCAAAGTTCTCTTCAGACAACACAAATTCAGAAAATCAAGTGGCAACTGAGACAGTTCAGACTACTGACAGACAGTGAATGAGAATAAACAAGAACACAGAAAGTTACTAATTGAAAAAGATAATGGAGAAAGAAATACAGGACATAGAACTGTTAGTAGCAGAGCTGAACAAATAAAAAATAGATAAGGAAAATAAGAAAATACATTAAAAGAGAAGTTAATAAAACATTTAGTACCCAGATTATGACAGCAGAAGGAATAAAAACTGAGCGGAAAAAAAGAAACAGACTATTACAAAAAGGGGGCAATTAAAGAGATGTGATTCTCCCTGATACTACTGAGAATGAGCAAATTAACCACAGAAAACAGGATATAAGAAGAGGTGGTGGCAAAAATAATCAGATTGGAAAGTTGAATGCCATTTAAATCAAAGGAGTTTCAAGATCAAACAGAGAAACACCCTTGTTATTAAAAATAACTATTTACAGTTTTTAGTTAAAACTATTCTGAATAGAAGTATTTAAATTGGAAGATGTTTCCTCTGTTTTTCGATACAGAGTAAAGAGTAAAGCCAGCTAAGGGGAAGATCTATCTGGAAGTTAGATCAGCTCATATTATGGAGAGAATTTTGGAGGACTGTTTAATTCTAACAGATAATGGAATTTACCTGAATGATACCTTAACAGACAATCACGTATCACCTGTGATTATTTGTGATTAACATACACAGGTAAAACAGAAAGAAATTTTAAAAAGGAAATCATTTAAACAACAATTAATAAATTAGTATTTGGATAAGGGGTAGATTGTTTTCAGTTAGGTACTTATGTGTGTCTTCTATCATTTCAAATGTTTTTTTAATCTCTGTAGAAATATTGTATTCCCCATAGTCTTTAGTGTGAATTATCTTGTAACAATTATAAATATAGTGCAGTATTAAATTGTTATATAAATACTTCATGCCTTCTGTGACTGAATCATTTCAGGTTTAAATAACTAGGGGTAAATTGGTAAGTCTGTGATCTATTTATGAAGATCAGGGTCCAGTTACCATCTCTAAGGCAAAGTGTTCTCAGCTGTAACAAAAGGTATGGGTTGTTTGCCCTTTGATATGGAGCACTGTACTGTGCAAGCAGTGGCCCTTGTGGGATTTAGACCTATAAATACCCTGAGTGAGGTCGTGGCTGAGTGTGGGCAACATACCAAGGTAACCCTTTCAGGCATCTGAAGGACTGTAAAAACTGGTAGCTGTGCAGACTGAGCGTTCTGTGACAAACCGGTTGTCAGTGGTTGGGATCTAAAACAGATTGTCAATAGAAAGGTTATCTGTCCAGTCAAAAAACACAATATACAAAGGGGAGGGGTTCAAGAGGAGCTGGGACAGGTACAGAGGAAGGGTTCTGGAAGCAAAATCCAATGCAGCAAGAATATCCGGAACTGGGAAGGGAGAAGCCAGAGAAGACGAGGGGGGCAGCAAAGTCAGCACCCAGGGTGGGGGCTGACCAATCGAGCAGACTCGAAAGACCATTAGGCCTATTCTGCTGGCATTTTAGTATGTTAGTATGATACTGTATATGCAACCATTTTTTGTTTGTTTTGTAAGTAAGAGTAGATAGCTAGAAGACACTATGTAATAAACCATATGAAAAATTGAAGTTGGCACACCTTGAGGAGCCACGCAAAAGGAGAGGGCGTGTCCTTGAGGAACGTCAGTCATGAGAAAGCTCATATACCACTGTGTAAAAAGTGTCAGGGAAACAGTGCAAAAGTTGTCACTGTTACCCAAAGTCATGAGACAGAGGCTAGGGAAAGTGTAAATGAGCCAGTACCTATAATTGGGTCCGTTTGTGCAAGCAGAATGGATAAAATGATGCAGTGGGAGCTCACCCTGGTTAAGACAAAGGGAAAAGTTGAGAGGCAAAAGACAGATGCTGAGCTGCAGAGAGTGAAAGTGGAGGCAGAGCTTCCAAAACTGAGGCTGGAGGCACAGGCAAGAGAAAGGCAGCACTGGTATGAGAACCAGCTGGGAGAACATGAGATCAAAATGAGAGAGGAGTGAGAGAAAGAGCAAGGAGATTGTAAGGCAGTGACAGCACAAGATCCACCTGAGAGTGTATCAGATCCAGATGAGAAAGGTCAAGAGTGAGTATGAGCATGACAGGGAGATGAAGATTCAACTCCAGAAGGTAGTGCCACAAATTGTAAATACTGGCATCAGGGGTTCAGCCCAAGAAGCCAAAATTAAGTCTAAAATGTTTCCCAAGTATCATGATAGGATAATCTTGCTTTGTTTTTAAAATCTTCTGAGAGAATTTGTGGGCAATTTGAATTGGAAAGTTCTTTTTGGGCAACTAACCATTTGCTACTCCTTATGGGCAAGGCATTTGAAGACTTCACCAGGATGGACAATGAGACTGTACGAACTACAACAAAGTGAAAAATGCCTTGCTAAAATAGTTTGCATCAACTCTGGAGGCCTATAGACAAAAATGTACAGGTTTAAGGAAGGCACCGAGAGATAGCTGTTCTGAAATGTGTATACAGCTAGGAAATCCATTAGAGTGATGGTTAGAGGGTGCAAAGGTTAGCTCTGTGGAACAAATAAATGATTTGTTCCTCATGGAACAGTTCTTAAATATAGTACCAGTGATGCTGAGAATATAGTTGCTGGACAGGACTCTGAGCTCCATGAAGGAGGCATCTGAGAGGACTGATCAGTTTGTATCCAGACAACCATATTTTCAGCTCTAAAACAAGGGGGGAGAGATATCAGGTGGTTTTAAGGGAACCCAGAGGGGGCAACCTAAGGGAAGTCAGACTATGCCCAAACAAAAAGAGAAGCTGAATGGTTTCAAAAGAAAAACATCAGGGGAACACAGATGCTATATCTGCCAAAAACTGGAACACCTGTCATATGACTTTCCAAAATATACAACAAAAAGGTACGAGTACAGCTGGAGGGGGTAGCTCTGCAAGCTCCCAGAGGCTAGTGGCTGGTACCCAGAGTGCAGTTCTTACTAATTCCACTGCATACAGCACATGCACTGTATGTTAGTAAATGGGATGGTAACCCAGGAATTAAGGGACACTAGGTCCTCCATTTCAGTGGTAAAACAGGATGTAATTTAGGACACTAGGGCCTTCATTTCAGTGGTAAAATGGGATTTATTTTGGAACACTAGGTCCTCCATTTCAGTTGTAAAACAGGATGTAATTTGGAACACTAGGGCCTCCATTTCAGTGGTAAAACAGGATATAATTTTCAAGGGACAGATCCTGCTAGACCAATTTTCCAGAATGAGAGGAATGTTGGGTCCTGCGGTCTCAGTGCCAATGGTCTGGATCTTTCTAAGCTGGGTAAATAGCCAGGGAATACAGGAGGTGGGTGTTGTACTGGACCGGCCCATGGATGTAATTATCAGTATTGACTTTAACAGTTGAGCCCATATTGTGTGTGTCATTACCTGTAGTAACACTAGGGAAGTCTAAGCCAATTATAAGGATTTCGAGATCTTTTTCTAAATTTGATGTACATTCTTTTTGTACAGAGTTGGGTAAAATAGATTGGTCTTTTTTATATTCTATCCCTGATGTGGATTCTGCATTGCATTTTTTCATTACTGAGTTTACACATGTTTTGGACCAGTTAGCTCCCCTTGTTAAAAGAAGGGTCCGAGGGAAAACTTATGGGTGGTTAACACCTCCTTTGATTAAACTTATGAGACAACGAGACAAGGCCTGAAAACGATCAAAATGAACCATTCTGCTTCTGGTTATCATGCGTATAGGACTTTAAGGAACCAATGTAAGGCTAAGATAAGGAAGGCTAAACAGACTATATTCGCTATAAACAATGTGAAGGGTTATCTAACGCTACTACTTTTTGGAAAACAATTAATAATTTCATAAGGCCTAATGTTTGTCAACCAGGTTCAATGAGGTTGAATGGTGACTTGTCTTGTCCACTGAAGATAGCTAACGAGTTTAATTTGAAATTTACTGCATTGTCTGATTCCTTTAGTGACCAGTCCAAGGTGAACTACTTGGATTGACTGAAGATTTTACAGTTAATCCTAAACTGTACTTAAGGACTACTACTCCAGGAGGTAGAGAAGTTGTTGAGTTGTATTAAGAGGGACAGCTCAGCTGGTTCTGATGGCTTATGTCCTAGTTTATTACGGATGCTGCCTCGGTTATAGCACTTCCAGTTAGTATTATTTTCAACTTGTCTTTTGTTACAGGTACTATACCTAATATATGGAAACATACTTTGGTCACTCCTATATTTAAATCTGGTTCACAACATGAGTTTTGTAACTACAGACCTATTTCTAGCTTGCCTGCTTTAGCTAAAGTTCAGGAAAGAATAGTTTATAATCAGTTGATTGGGTATGTGGATCGTTTTGGATTATTGTCTCAGAACCAACATGGTTTTAGAAAGGAAAGGAGTACTGAGACTGCCTTGTCGAGTTCACGAACGCGTATTTAATGGCATGGATAAAGGGTGTCTGACGGTGCCGTGTTCGTGGACTTGACCAAGGCATTCGACTCAGTTGATCACCAATTGTTGATTTCTAGACTTGGGTCATTGGGAGTTGGTGAGTCTTTCTTGGACTGGACGAGGATTATTTAACAAATAGGTTTCAAAGGGTTAAATATAGGGTGCTGTATCAGACTCTGTAATGGTTAATGTGGGGTTCCACAAGGTTCTACTTTGGGGCCACTTTTGTTTTCTTTGTTTTTTGATCAACTAGTAAGTGTGATTAATAATGCTTCTTTAACACTTTACGCTGACGATGCAGTAATTTATACACAGGGTTTGTCATTTGGAGATCTAGGTGTTTCTTTAACAGAGGAAATGTGCAATTTTCAGTCTTCACTTTGGCCTGTAAATTACTCTTAAACAAATCTAAGACAAAGGTGATGGTTTTGGTACCCCACCTAGACTGAGATCTGAGGTTGGTACTTTGGAAGTTAAATCTCTTTGATGGATTACTGTTTGACTATGTTGATACATTTCAATATCTTGGGGTATTACTAGATTCTCATCTAAGTTATGAATCTCATTTTTGAGGGTTACCTCAAGAATACATTGTAGATTAGGTTCTTGTACAGAATCCGTTCATTTCTTATTCCTGAGTCTAGGCTGGTTATTTCAAATTGCTGCTTACTTCCTATTGTGAACTATGCAGCTATGATTACTGACACTGCTTCTGCGACAGTGATTTCAAAGAAATCCACTTTACTTCACTTGATAGCTAAGTTTGCTTTAAATTGTTCTAAGTCATCTCATCATTGTGTGATTTTGAAAGAAATGGGCTGGTTACCGGTTTCATTAAATTTCCAATACTGTGTGGCCAAGTTCATATATAAAGTTATGGACTCTGGAATTCCACATAGTATTTCAAAGTTTTTGAGACCATATATTGATGGTCATTATTCTAGACATAGGTCAGACAGTAGGTTTCTCGAGATTCCTTTTATGAAATCTAAAAGTGGACAAAGATCCTTTGCTTATATTGCTCCATTCATTTGGAATGAAATTCCTCAAGATATTAGGTGGTTGTGTTCTGTCAAAAGTTTGCCGATGCATTAAGGATGTATTTCAATCTCAATTTAATTGTAACTGTTTTTATGAATTTTTTTTATGAATTTTATACGTAACAAAGACATTTTTGTCTGCAATTTGCTGCATTGTATATGTATGTTTGATTATGTATTGTCTGTATGCAATATATGTGGGTCGCACCTGTAAAAGGAACTTGTTTCCAGTGTGCTTACCCGTTAAGCGAATAAACAAACAAACAAAGTGTCTCCTGAGGACACAGAAGAGGCTGTGCAGCTGGGAGCAATCCCTCCCTTAGTAGCATGGGAAGTTGTAGCTGACGAATGAGCTGAGAGCAGTCATTCTGAGCTACAGCTACAGACTAAGGAAAGCCCAGGCCTGGGAAGCTCTCCCACAGGAGACTGTGCTTTAGGAAATTTCAGGCATGCAGAGCTGGGAAGGACAAAGCAAGCAGACCTATCCCTACAGAAATTAAGGGACTTACCCACCAGGGTTGATGATAACTCTCAGGGTTTGAAGAAAAGGGGGTATACTGGGAGAATGTGCTCCTACAGTATATCATGAGTGGGTTCCAGTGGGAGGACTGAAGGAAGGGGTACTCTGTCAGATAGGAGCTTCTAAGGAGTATAAGAAGCAGCTTCTGGCCTTAGCTCATGATATACCCTTTTCTGTACATTTTGGAGTTAGCCATACAAAAACATGACTAACAATTGTTATTCAACCAGTATCTTTAAGGACGTGACAAACTACTGCTGAATGTGTCTGCAGTACCAGAGGGTGGAAAAGCAGGAACAAGGCTAAGGCAGCTTTGATTCCCTTGCCTATAACCAAAGAGTAATTTTGGCCAGTTGCTATGGACACTGCGGGGCCATTCAGTACCCCAAGTTCCACAGGTAAGAGTTACATTTTGGTGGACATGGATTACACCATGAGGTACCCAGAGACCATGCTCTTGTCCTCCATTGAGGCAAAAAAGGGGCAAACAAACAGCTGGGGTATTCAGCCAGGTGTGGGTTTCCGCAGGAGATTCTATCAGACTAGAGCACTAATTTCTGCCCTTGTGGTAAGTCTTTGGGAGAAGTCTGAGGTGAGACACCTTAGGGCCTTCCCATACCACACCCAGACAAAAGGTCTGGTTGAGCAATTTAATGCATCTCTTAAGTCTATGTTAAGGGCATTTGCCAATCAGCATGTAAAAGAGGGGGACAAGTACTTACCCCATCTCTTGTTCACATGTGAGGAAATCCCCTAGGATTCTACAGAACTCTTTCCCTATGCTCCTGTTTGATCATTAGGTAAGAGATCCACTTGGTTTAGCAAGAGAGGAATGGGAAGTCCAAAGTACCTTGATGGTGGTAGCCAAGCTTGCCTGCACTTCCATCTGAAATTTGACATAAGTCTTCAATTCAGATTGGGACTTGACTCACAGCCTGCTTCTAGCTGTATTGAGGAGTATACTAAAAAGGAAAGCCGAAAAGGTAGAAAAACACATGAAAGCATGGAAGATTAGAATGCTTGCCTACAGGTGGCTGTACTGCAGACAGAAAAGAAATAAAAAGCTGCTTTGCAACAGACTTAGAGGATGAGAATGCAAAAATGCAACTTGATGAGGTCTTGAGACATGGTACACAAAATTGTTCACGTTTCCCAGAGGAGGATGTCTTTTGGATCAGAAAATAGATCTACAAAGTGGGGCCCTCTTTAGATAAGTTAATAGGCAACAGAAACTTTTATTTATTTAATTGTTTTTTTAACCAGGTATAGCACACTAAGTTGAAAGCTTTTTTACAGGAGCGACCTGGGAGCACAAGGAGGTTAAGTGACTTGCTCAGGATCACACAGTATGCAAGTGGAAGCTGTGGGATTCAAACCCAGGTATGGTCTGCTGGATGTCACCAGATTTGCAGCTCAGAGCCTTAGACCACAGCGCTATACTGCCTCTAAACTTAGAATAACTTCTAAACTTTCTAAGATTCAAACTTAGAATAACTTCCTGGGTCATGTGTTGCAGTGGAACTGACTACAGTACTCTATAAGATACCTTGAATGCTATATGTTGTGCAGCTGTTCTCATATGCTGTGATTGAAGTGAGTACAGTATGAAGTGATACAAAGCTCAAGAGATGCCGGCTCATTGCAGAGACTGCAGACCCAACACAGACTGAAGCTGACACTGAAGCAGAAGCTTACCACAGCAAGACTGCAGGACTTGAAAAGTGTTATTTTTCCCAATTGGTTAACCAGGAGTAGTACACTAAGCTGAAAGCTTGTTTACAGGTGCTACCTGGGACCACAGGGAAGTTAAGTGACTTGCTCAGCATCACACAGTATGCAAGTGGGGGCTGTGGGATTCAAACCCAGGTTTTTAGATTTGCAGCTCAGAGCCTTAAACCACTGTTCTATACTGCCTCCCTAGCAGAGAAGGAGTAGACAGACCTATCAGGTCAGTAGGTCTTCTGGGCAATCCTTATGCAACAACTCAGAAGGCTATGAATAGAGCAAAGTTCTGTAATACTGCTGCTTGTCTGTGTCTTGCACTAATGAAAGTGACTTGCGTAATTTACTGAGGTCCTTAGGAGAGTGAAAATACTGATTATATGGAAGCCAGATTGAATTTGAGACCTTCACACAGAACTTTGGTATTTTACTTGGGAGTCCTTTTCTTTTCTTATTTTTATCTTACAGGTTTTATGTGATATTTATCTGATATTCCAAGCAGGGAGTAAGGTTCAGAAACCCTACAATAGTGTTTATAGTGCCGATATATTTTAGTTGCCTTATATCTTTTATTTACCATATTTCTTTTTTATTAGTATTTATCTGATATTTATCTAATATTCCATGGGGGGGATAAGGTTCAAAAACCCTAAAATAGTGTTTATAGTGCTTGTATATTTTAGTTGCCTTATACTTTTTATTTACCTCATTTATTATTTACTATTTATTCTGGGTCAGAGTGGATTGCTCTAGTGGAAGAATTTGGATGAGTTTTTAATATGCACTTTCTATTCATTCTGTACAAATTAATAGGATTATTTTAACATTTTTTCTGGGGTTGAATTAAACTTTAAATTTCACACTCTTTGTCATCATTAGCTGGTGACATCAGATGCCAAGAATACCCTTTTAACTATTCTCCCTTATATTTTAACAAAGCACCTTTTGAAGAGAGAGATGGTTTATGCAGTGAGGAGTGTAGTTTGTTTTCATTAACGTTAGAGCTACCAAACAGCCCAATACATTTTATGAGACACTAAAGTCTTAGTGGAGAGTTAACTTTGTTCTGCTTGTTGGCTTGTCTGCCCTGTATCATTAAGACTGGACTGGTTATTCTCCTGTTTTAAAATGGAATTCTTTTTTAAGTCTCACTCAGTATTTTGAACCTTCTGCAAGTATGGTGAATGAGTGACTAATTTTATCTTTCTTTGTTAGTTTTGAAATAATTTTATAACACAGGTCTGAAATATGAAGTATAAAATTTGTGAACCTTCTACAGTATTTTAATTGTTAGTTTTGCACATCTGATATTTTGACTAATTTTACTCTGTTACTATTTCCCTGATTAAACATGAGTGAAAGGTCAGAAATGGTGCTGAGAAGTGCTACCGTATTAAACTAAAAAAAAAATTATGGCTACTATGGGGAGTAAGGGGAAGGTGGTTACAAATAATAAAATGACAACAGATTTTATCAGATCATCTGAATTCACACTTAGCTAAGGGGACAATTTGTCCTTTTACCTCTTCTCCCAAAAAACTGACCATGGATGATGAGGGACAAGAAAAGGGTAATTATCTCTTAGAAAAATTAATCTACCAGAATAACAGAAAGAGAGTGAAGAATATGAAGCCCTTAATCAATCTGTACCCCCAAAATTAATGTAAATTTAGCTAGAGTGATCAGTAATCGATCTTATTAGTAATAATTTAAATAATATAATTGCCAGTAGGCACGATGGTAAAGAGATAAAGGCTCTATATGTTTCATCAGGTGTCATCTCTAGTGATAATTCCCAAAAAGATATGTATTTGGAAGAATACAAAACATTTTTGACACCAGAGGCCCAATTCTGAAATGCTGACTTGGAGTGACACAAGTTGCAATGTTCCAGGGATGCAGCGATATCGAGATGTGCCAGGAACCCTGCACCAGATTCTGCAAAAAAGCAGGGTCCTGGCACCAAAATCCCCAGGTTTGTCACAACTGTGGATCAATGCCCAACCATCGGCACAGCTGCAGCACATGCTGCAAGGATCTTTCTCCCTTTTCACCTGCGCAACACATGACAGGCAACATTGGTGGTGGTGGTGAGGGGGGTAATTGCATGCCTGGAGGTGGTAAGAGGGTATGTGGGGCATGGGGGCATAGGGTGAGTTGGTGTGACAGCAGCGAGGCCAGGGATTGGCTTAGCACCAGGAAGGGTTCATATGCCTTTGTCTTACATATACGGAGGCATATGCACCCTGCTGGGTGCCAAAGCAATCCCCTACCTACTTGCTGTCCAACCAACCCACCCTATGCCCCTTTGTGCCCCTCCTGCACTCTCACCCCACATGAAGCTATCACCCCACTATGTGCCACACTGTTGCAAGAGGCTTAGACCACCTCTGGGCATGTCTAAGTGGAGCCCCTTGCTACAGCCACAGTGAGGCTTTTGGAATTCAAAAGTAGGGGTTATAGCAGCCCCGCCATTTTACAAGCCCCCTTGCGACCTAGCATACCCAGATGCAGGTTGCAAGGGTGGCACAGTGCCCATTTGGTGCAGTGGCTTCCCTTTCTAGTGCAGACTGCATGCCAGAATAGCGAATGCCGCAAACTATGATGAAAGGTACAACTTGCACTATTGTTTTTTGACACAAGCACCTTGCATTAGGCATAATCATTTTGGAATTGGGCCCCATATCTTAATAAGCCAAAATTAGATTTTTTTTCCCTCTAACAGCTCAGACATTCCTTTTATCTGGTTCGGTACACGGTATAATTCTAAGAATAAAACAAACACTGAAAATGAATGGTGTGGACATTGCCTACAAAATAAAGACCATATGCTGATACAAGATCCTAAAGAAATTAAACAAGCTTTCCTGCAAAATAACTTCCTTCTAAAAGAAACATTATTAGCTATTAATGTACAGACATATAATACAGTGAAATCTATATGATAATAAAGGAAGCATTGGAACCAGTAATGGAGGAACTCCTTTCAAAGTTCTCTTCAGGCAACACAAATTCAGAAAATCAAGTGGCAACTGAGACAGTTCGGACTACTGACAGACAGTGAATGAGAATAAACAAGAACACAGAAAGTTACTAATTGAAAAAGATAATGGAGAAAGAAATACAGGACATAGAACTATTAGTAGCAGAGCTGAACAAATAAAAAAAAATAGATAAGGAAAACAAGAAAATACATTAAAAGAGAAGTTAATAAAACATTTAGTACCCAGACTATGACAGCAGAAGGAATAAAAGCTGAGGGGAAAAAAGAAACAGACTATTACAAAAAAGGGGGCAATTAAAGAGATGTGATTCTCCCTGATACCACTGAGAATGAGCAAATTAACCACAGAAAACAGGATATAAGAAGAGGTGGTGGCAAAAATAATCAGATTGGAAAGTTGAATGCCATTTAAATCAAAGGAGTTTCAAGATCAAAAAGAGAAACACCCTTGTTATTAAAAATAACTATTTACAATTTTTTTGTTAAAACTATTCTGAATAGAAGGATTTAAATGGGAAGATGTTTCCTCTGTTTTTCGATACAGAGTAAAGAGTAAAGCCAGCTAAGGGGAAGATCTATCTGGTAGTTAGATCAGCCCATATTATGGAGAGAATTTTGGAGGACTGTTTAATTCTAACAGATAATGGAATTTACCTGAATGATACCTTAACAGACAATCACGTAACACCTGTGATTATTTGTGATAAACATACGCAGGTAAAACAGAAAGAAATTTTTAAAAGGAAAACATCTAAACAATAATTAATAAATGAGTATTTGGATAAGGGGTGGAAAGAGAGTGTTGTTTTAATGGTTCTGTAGTACAGCAAGAATATGTAAGAGGGAGAAAAGTGAAGAGTATGGCAATCAATAATAACTGTAAATGGGTTTTTGATCAGGACTATAGTGGATCTAAGACAACTCAGTGAATCTCATATCAGCGCGGTTCAAATCAGAGCCACAAATTCAGCATGCTGGCAGTACCGTGCTGATAGAATATATCAAAACTCAATTCGCTGCAACTACCTATAACAACACCCTCCAGAAAACAACCACAGAACAGCAGCACATTTTCTTTAACAGTCCATAATTAGTACACTGGTGTTATGTATGTTCACTAGTTTTTAATCAGGGGCCTCACCCCCTGAACCCCCATTGGGGGGCTACAACCCCGATCCCCCTTTACTTAACCCTTACAGGGCTGTGGACTGATATATCAGTCCTGAATTCCTATACATTCTAATTCTGTCGGCAGCCTGAGGGAATCAACTCCAGGGTCATACATAATTCAAAGAAAGGGGGAAGTTTTCAAACTAGCATGGTTTTGCCATGCAAGGTGGCATTGCCCCCCACACCACCCATAAATGTATATCTGTATAACACAGCACACATATGTAAAAAAAAACTTTGATGGGGATGGCAGACTCGAACTGTGTTCCTGATGTAGCCCCATCTACTCATATGCTGTCACTCTATCCTATAAGCCATGCTGTCAGCTTGGCAGCACAGTGCACATCTACATACTTTGAGTGTTCGGAAAGGATGGAAGCAGGTATGCCTTTAGTGCTGTATCAGACATCATTATTATGTTGCCTAAGTGCATACATCTTTCATGCACTTTGCTACGCAGTATTGACTATGCACTAATGACACTTGCAGAGTGGTCATGCTACCAACTATAGTGATAGTGAGTATGATAATGAAGAAGGCCCTCTACTTGCCAAACCTTGCAACAGGGCTCGCTGCTACACCTGCAAATTTATTTCCAGTGTAACTGAGATTCCGGGGCCTACAGATGTTTTTCACATCACCAAGGAGTTCTCATGCACCTCCACTAATGTAGTGTACTGTATTCTTTGCAGGAGGTGTTCAGCTATGTACATCAGAGAAACTGGTAGGCGTCTTGCTGACCATTTCAGGGAACATTACAGAGCGGTCAGGAATGGTGAAACTGCTAAACCCATTGTATCCCACTTTATCTCCAGGGACCACAATGTCAATGACCTTTCTGTTTGTGTCCTTCAGCATGGTTTCTGGGATCCTGACCATAGAAAAATCATGGAAGCCAAGCTGATCATCCGCCTTGGCTCCCAGCAGCCCTCTGGTTTAAATGATAGACTTATTTTCCACTAACATCTTTCAGCCTCCCTTTTTTTCCTAAAGTCAATTTGTTTTTGTACTGATTTATTTTTCATTTTCATCATATGTCTCCATTTCTGTCTCCTTCTCACACATTTGTCACCTTTCAGCCTTCTTACAAGGCCCTGTTAATCAGTCTCTACCTGGGAACTTCCCCAGCTCTTTCTCTCCCATTATGTTTTATCTTTCCCATCATCACCTTTTTGTTTCACAGATTCTCTCTTAATCTTACCATTTATCACGTCTTCTCCCTTAGCCTCCCCCTTCTTCTTTCTGCACATATATATCTCTCTCATTTTACCGCTCCTCTACACTAACTTGTTTTTTTCTCTTTTAGATATTACCTGAAGAAGACCTAAGGTCGAAAAGTAGATTTTTAACTCTATTTTCTATTTTCAGCGTGCATTTAATATAACCATTTTGTTTTGCTTTTAGACCACATGCTGACGCAGTGCCTTGTCTTTGTTTGTTTACAATTTGCCTCTACTTGTAACAAGCAACAGATACTTCACTTTACTAGAAGATGTTCCAGAATGGCTGATAGAGGAAGTGGATGAAACCATTAAAAATAGTTATTAACATTTAAGATCACTATTCTTTAAAATTATTTTCCGGAATATTGCAGGTATAAAAAGCAAAATCTTGGACAGAGAATGGATGTCCAGAATTCAAAAGTATCAAATTATTTTCCTTCAGGAAACTTGGGCTGTGCAGAATAATAAAGTTGATATAAAAGCGAATATGAAATTTGAGATTAAAGGTATAAAATCTATTAAAACTAAAGGACATAATAAAAGTGATCTGATTACTTTGATTTCATCCAAACTTCCAATTACATGGGATCCAGTTGTTGTGGAAAAAGACTATTGTTTGTCATTGTTCATCCCTTTGCCTTATAACAAATATTTGTACATAGTTAATTTTTATATGGAACCAAGTTTATCTGTTAATGATTTTTGGAGAGGGCTAGAAGGGGAGGCTCAGGAGATTGTTGCACTGAGAAATATGTACCATAGATTAGCTGTTATCTGAATGGGAGATTTTATTGCATGGATAGGTTCACTTTCTAACAGTATGGGAATAGAACACAATTTTAAAATTGATGCAATTTTAGGCATGTATGAAAGACATTTGATTGATGTCATCAGTAATATGAAAGGGAGAATACTTCTAAACTGTCATTATGAGAACCATCTCTGTATTATTAAGGGTAAGGTAGAAGGAGAACCCTTAGATACAATTACCTTGTTTTTTAAAAAGATAAAACTGGAGGATCTGTATTATATTGTGCAATATGTCATATTTTTGACTGGCATCTAGTCAAACAACTTGAGGTATAACTGAATTTTAGTAGTAATCATTTGCCCAATACCATCCATCTTGATATAATGGCAGAATCATTAGAAGGAAAGGACTGGGAATTGAGTAGCAGTGTAACAATTAATAGTACACATTTATTTATTCACAACAGAAAAACAATTAGGTGGAATCCCATCATATACATAAAAACTTGAAAGTCTACAGAGAGAAAAAGTGACTGAAGTTTTCTGAGATAAAATCATAAGTAAAATAGATGTGTTAACAAATTATGAAATACTAGCCAATCTAATATCTAGTAGAACAGGACAAAGGCTAGAAGGCAGGAGAAGATTATTATAAAATCAAAATTCTCTTGGTTTGACAATGATTGTAGAAGATTCAAATTGATAGTAAATAAAAACAGGCAGATTGACAATAAAGCATCCAGAATTAATGATGAAGATGGCTCTTATTGAAATTAGGAAAGAATATAGGTCTCCTTTAGAATAAAAGGAAAAGAAATTTGAGAATAATTGGTGGGGTTGGAGCTCCAGGGTGCTGTAGCTGATAAAGATACAAAATTATTTTGGTTCTTAATTGCACATGGAGAAAATAAAATATCACACAATATTGACGCTATGGTTTCTGTTGCAACTTAGGAAAATCTATATACTAAATTGTATTCAGTATCTATTCAGGACACTGATAATGATTCAGAGTCTGGATCCTTAAAGAGCTGCTGATGCCCCAAAGAAAACTTTTAAAAACAGAAGATTTTGGTACAATGCAGCTTTTATTCCATATATATTCTATGGATTTATCCCCCACAGTATTTATTACTGAGGAAATGTGCATGAATACGTAATCTTTATCACTTAGAGTTCCTCTCCCTCTATAGCTTACTCCCTACTTCAAGTTATAATCCTCTGCTGTGACATCACAGTATGTTGCCATGGTAGTAACAGTGATGTCACAAGCAGTGCATTATGACCTCAGGTAAGGAGAAAATAGCAGGACTAGCTGATCTCTTCAGGAGCAAAGCTCCTGTTTGCATGTAATGGACCTCAGTAATAGATAATATGGAGGAGAAATACAGAAGTAATATGACATACAAGCTGAATTGTGTCTAGATATTATGTTTTGCTAAGATTCTCCTGAAGGCAGCAGCTGCTCTTTAAGTACTAAAACTTTAAGTAGTAGTAGTAGTAGTAGTTCAATGTTTGGGAAATAGTGATGAGGTATTAGTGCTTGTGTAACTTGTAGTACTTTTTGTGGCTTTACTCTATTACCACCCTTGATTAGTAGGTATGTAAGTAGATATTTGTAGGAATAGAAGGCCCATGAGCAAGGGTGAGAAGAGCGTCGGAGAAGGAGAAGGTGGGGATGGTGGTGGTGGACAAAACACACTCCCTAAGAAAGGGAGGTATGTGAGTGCTGGGAGTTATATAGAGTTTGTGGGAGGAGCTATTTCCCCAAATTGAACCTCGGGCATAAACCCTCCCATAGTATAATAAAATTTAGTCCTAGAAAATGGAACCCTGCTACTCCTGCAGAAACTGAAAACTATATAGCAGGCACTTGGGTTGGATGGCCTCCAGTCCAAAATTTTTAAAGTGAACATTACTTAATGGACACAGATCTTTGCAGCTCTTTTCAATTATAGTAATGTTTCTGATCACTTTCAAAATACTTGGTCAACTTGTGAAACTGTATCCAATCACAAAAAGGGAAGAAAAAAGGATTCTGCTAATTTCAGACCTATTTCCCTACCCTGCATGTCAGCTAAGATATTTACCCATTATTTACTGAGTAAAATAGAAATATAAATTGAGGAGAATAAATATACTTTCAGAAAATCAATGCGGATTTAGAACAAGGAGATCAACCATAAATAACATATTCATTGTGAATCACCTAATTCAGAAATACATTAAAGGGAGTAAAGGCAACATATACTGTTGCTTTGTTGATATGAGAAACACATTTGACAATGTCAATAGAGCAATTTTATGAATATTATTGGCAGATCTTGGCATGTATCCACATTTGCTTAAAAAGATAATAGCTTTACATAAAAATATATCTGCATGCATTAGATACAGCATAGAAGGGAAATTAAAAAGATTCAAATTAATAAGGGAGTGAAGCAAGGGTGTATTATGGCACCTGTTTTGTTCAACATTTACATTGATCAGATCATGAGAAATGTGGAAAAGACTTACACAGATGCTTCAAAATTATGAATTATCCAGTTATCCACTGAGGCCCAGATATTCAAAAGGATTGCGCCATGCGCAACAGGGTTGCACATGTGCAAGTCCAAAACTGCGCCATTTTGCGATATTCAGAAGGAGGCAGTTGCACCCCCGAAAATATGCTGAGCAACAGCACAATGAAAATGAAGGCATGTGCAACCGAAGGGGGCGGATCCATGCATAAAGGCCGCTGTCGCGATATTCAAAGACTTGCGCGATGCGCAGATTGCTGGCGGAAATTATTCACTAGCGGAAATGAGCCAAAATAAAAGGCTCAAGGAAGCGGCGCAAGAACGCTACCAGGCTGCCAAGTGGGGAGAGAGAGAGAGAGAGAGACAGACAGCAAAGGGCAGGCAAGGAAAGTGTGTCCCATAGTCTGTAGAGGCCAGTGGGGGTCAGAAGCCAGGAGATGGACAGTGCCAGTTTCACATGGAAGCTGTAATGAGGGGGTGAGAATGCATGCTGCAGGGGGCGGTGGCCGTGGGAAGGGCCCATCCCAGTGACAGCTGCCCCGACAGGCGTGCCGTGCCCACATCAGCTAGGCTGTACACAGATGTAGAGATCATGGGCGGTACCACCTGAACAGGGCAATACTGAGATGGCTCTGTGAGCTGTGCAGTGATGTGATGCAGGCACCCTCACGGCGGAGTCACGCTCTGTCGGTGGAGACCAAGGTGACAGCCTGCATGTGCCTGCTCACCACGGGCACCTTCCAGAGGCCGACAGGGACACCACAGGCATCACACAGTCGGCCACGTCATGCATCCTCACCCAATTCCTCAGCGCACTGCTGCCACATGCTGCAAGTACATCCATTTCCCCAGCACGGCAGAGCGTACAGCAAACATGCAGGAGTTCCACAGGGTAGCACGTATGCCTGGTGTGCTAGGGGCCATAGACTGCACCCATGTGGCCATCCGCATGCCACCTGGCCCCAATGGCCATGCATATCAGAACAGAAAGGGATTCCCTAGTGTCAACTGCCAGGTGGTGTGTGATGCCACTGGGCGCATAATCAATGTCTGTGCCACACACCCTGGTGGAGCACATGATGCCTTCATATGGTATCAGTCTGCACTGTGCCATCGATTCGAGAGTGGGGACATCCCCACAGGACATCTAGTGGGTGAGTACACATGTATGGAATGCAAACTCTGGGCAAGGGTGGGAATGCCACAGGTGCCATGGTAGTGGCACACAGGGATATGGCCAATATGGACCTGAACATGAGACTGATCTCCACTATCTCCACACACAGGTGACTGCGGATACCCACTCCATCCCTGGCTGCTCACACCGTACCGGTGCCCCATGACCCCAGCACAGCTATGCTATAATGAGGCACATGCCGCAACACGCAACATCATAGAGTGGGTGTTTGGGATGCTCAAGGCACGCTTCCGATGCCTAGACACCTCCAGCGGTGCCCTACAGTACAGCCCCCAAAAGGCCTGTGGGATATTCCTGGCCTGTTGCATCCTGCACAACATGGCCAAAGACCATGGGATAGCCATACAGGTCGAACAGAGGGACAGCGATGGGGACACCAGTGGCACCGGTGATGATGGTGATGAGCAGCCCCCCAGGACGGAGGGACCCCCGACTGATCCGGCAGGCCCAGCTTCACCGGGACACCATCACAGAGGAGCACTATGCACAACACAGATAAGTCAAGGGGACATGTTCAACCAACACTGTCCATGCGCAAACCACAGGCACACAGGGGAACACACCAGGGGTGCATGACGGTCAGGGGAGTGGAAGGGTCCAGGCATACAAACACACCATCAGGGAGGAGAGCACTCATATGGACACACACACACACAGGCACAGAGCATACATGGGCAGATGCACAGCACTGCAGAACCAACATTGCTAAACACACAGCACCACCGTCCACCCCACCACCGGACTGTCCAAGTACGTGTGTCAGAACCTGGGCACCCTTGCACCTTGGTGTACAGTGCAATGCAGGCATCATCATGCACACGCACCTGTGGACAGCAGTTGGGAGGGTGTGCAGGTGGTCCGTGGTTGGCGTGGTGAGCAGAGCACCCAGCAGTGCACTGCCCACCATGACACATTGCACATGGCAGCACCAGACAGGGCCGCACTGGAGACAGCTCAGTCATGTAGCACTGTCCCACGGCCACCGCGGATGCATGGGCGGCCCCGCCGCGACCCAACAGCATGGGCAGGCTGAGCAGGGGCCACATGGGGTGGCACTGTTGCACCACCAGGGGTTCCACTGCATGAACGCGACCTTGCCTGCACAGGGGTCTGCAGCATGCCGAACAAACCTGCACCAGGGGTGCTCGGGATGCCCACAGCAGAACCTGGTGTCGACAGGCCTGGTGTCGCACGACGCCGGGAACGGGGAGTGGAGAGTGCACTGTGTGGGGTGTGCAGTACAGGGGCACCTGACTGTGTGCCCAATGCGTCCACAACAGAGACCACTGCCTGGGTCAGCCTGTCAATGGCGTGGTCACATCCGTCTGCATCGCGGACCAGCTTCGTTCGGTCCCGAGCACACTCCCTGCTGTGCCACTCTACGGTTTACAGACAGTGCCTCCACGGACCCTGCAACCCGCCTCTGCAGCTGTACTGATTCCTGCAGCAGGTGGGTGTGCTTGTCCAATGGGTACTGTGCCCCAACGGCATCCTGACCCCCAGGGTGTGGACGGTCTTGATGCACAACACCCCTTGAGGGTGGGCGCTGTTCGCCAGGACCAGGAATGGGCAGATCAAAGGGCGGCGGACATGTGCCACTGCTTGACACTGTACCCCCAGACCTGGTGGGTGACTGCTGTTGCTGCCCCTTCAACTGCTGTGCCCCCGGGTCCACTCATTCCACCGCTGTGCTGGCAACAGTGCCAGACACCTGCACAGCCACCAGTGCTGTCCCACGGGTGCTGACAGGCACAGCCTGGGACCATGCCAGCATGCTGGTACACAAGTTGGAACCAGACTGGCCCTGGGGCATGTGCTGGCCTGCCGTGTGTCTGTCATGGGACACACAACCAGCACTGCCCATTGCAGGCCTTCTATCATCAATGGTGCAGGTACGTGCTACTGCCATGGTCATAGCGTGCTGGCATGCTTGCATGCCAGACTGCTGAGACACAGGCTATGCACCCCCCGTACCCATATCACTGACACCAGAGTTTGCGGCCCAGTGTGCATGCTGCTGCAGTGCCTGCTGGCTGGTGGTGGAGGTGGATGGACACTCCTCCATGTCCAGCAGGTCAGCATCACTGTCTGGACCCACCACCACCGTCTCCTGAAGACGAACAGGATCTGTAACAGAAAGAGAGTACATGTGAGTGCATGTGAACAACCGCCCCCCCAAACACCACCACCATGTTATACCGTGCAGTGATGGGATTCCACCTGTCTGGAATCCTCTGCCTGGTACACCCTCAATGGTGCTCGGCTGCATGGCTGCAACCAGTGTCTCCTCAGTTGGGGTCAGCTGCAACACCACTAGTGGGCCCCCGCCAGTGCCAGCACGTGCTGCCCTGAAGGCTGCCACCTTCTCCTTCAACCTCCTGCAGTCTATCCCCATCTTTTTCTTGCATTCCTGCATGGAGCGCTGGTGGCTTCTGTGCAGCTTAATGGCCCGAGCTACCCCCTTCCATGCAGCCGCATGGGACTGAGGGGTGCCCCTCCATCCACTCAGCACTGGCTCCTCATCCAGGTAGGCCTGGAAGAGAGCCTCCGTCTCTGCTGCTGTAAAGTTGGGCCTCCTCCTACGCCCACCGTCCTCACCCTCACAATGACTCTGCTCGGTCATGGCGATCTGTATGGGGGGAAGTGGACACCTGTCACTGTGCAGTCTACAGCATTTTCCCATGACCATCGTCCTGAACATCACACAGCATGCAACTCACCTCTCACCTGCAGTAACCGAATCTGGCCAACGCAGCCCAATGTCGCACATTTATAGCGCAATACATGCAAATTAGGAGCGGAGCAACTATAATGACATGCAAATCACGCCACTGAGCCCTTGAATGGCTGATCAGATGATTTGCATGTGTCGGCTGAATATCGCGAATCTGCGCTTTGCGCAATACGGAAGAGTCGGCTGAGCAATGGCGCAGATCTGTGCCTGTGTGGTACACTGCATCGCGCATGCCCAGATAGCTTACATAGGCGTCTGTCGCACTGCTGACATGCTGAGCACGTTCGGCAATTCAGGCCATGGCCACCATTGTGCCAGTGGCGCTACAGCAATGGGCACTATATGGCGCTGTGGCACTACTGCGCAATACTCCACTGTTGCACTGGTACGCAGCTGGTCGGTCGCGCAGGATGCCTATATGTCAGATGGTGCTGTGCGTAGCCTTGCATCATTGCCCATGACCTTGTGTATGACCTTTGCCCCCTGGCACTGTTTGCCTGCCATGTGTACATCCCTATTGCGCTGTCTGGTGACAGCGCTATGTGAAGTGACGGTGCTGTTCGAACAGCATGATTGGAGCCTGTGGTGGTCTATTGCACAACATCTCCACATGGGGTTACGGTGCAGCTGGGCGCCATATTGCCTGCTGTAAAGTTGGTGCCATGGCTAGGAGGAGGGCAGTGTCCTGGAGCCAGCTTGAAGTGGCCAACTTGGTGGCCCTAGTGGAGCCCCACTATGGGGCACTTTATGGTGAGGCTCCCCTCACCATTGCCCGGACCCAGGTGTGGCAGCAAGTGGCCACTGACCTGGTGGGGGTCACTGGACGGTGCTGGTCAGCTGAGCAGTGCCGGCACCAGTACAGTGACCTCCGCCAGAGGGATCCTGATCTGCTGGATCGGCTACGGTCACGTGCCAGGCGGGGCGTGGTGCCTAGGCCAGGTGGGTGTGCCATATATGCACCTGTATTATCTGTAGGGGTGTGTGTGTGTTTTGGTGGCTGTGCATAGGTGATGGCTCAGCCACGGTTGGCTATGTCGGTGTGTGCAGCTGTGAGATGACTGGGTATGGCTGTGTGGGCAGGCACTGTCACTGGGGCAGGGGGCAGTCTGCTTTTGAGTCACACTGATGTTTGTCTCAACATATGTCTCCCACAGGCCGGGATGTGAGGATGCGGGGCAACAGTGAAGAGGGCCATGCCAGGGACCCGTTGCCAGCAGAGGTTGGAGCCCACCAGCAGCAGCAGCGCCAGCAACAGCGCCAGTCGGAGCTGCTTGAGCAGTGTGAGTATCATGACTTCATGGATGCTATTGCATGCTGGGGGGCCAGTAGCCATGCACAATACAAACATGCAGGAAAGGGGAGGTCATAATTCCACTATACAAGACACTAGTGAGGCTCCACCTGCAGTACAGTGTACATTTCTGGAGACCATACCTAGTAAGGATGTAGAGTGGGCAGAAGGTTCAGAGGAGGCAACAAGGATGGTGCATGGCTTGCATCACAACTCCTAGGGAGACAGGTTGAAGGAACTGAACCTGTACTCCCTGGAGGAGAGGAGGGAGAGATGGGATATGATTGAGACATACAAGTATCTTACAGGGTGGAACAGGGTGCAGGGAAACACTATTTTGAAGTTCAAAAGATGTTCCAGGACTACAGGGCATGGGATGCAGTTGGAGGGAGGACGATTCAGAGGAAACATGAGCAAGACTTTCTTCACAGAATGGGTGGTGTACAGTGGGACACCCTGCCAGAGGGAGTGGTGGGGCTGACACACTCCACGGGATTTCAGACTGCAGGATAGACATAACGGAATTCTTGAGGTCAGGGTAAGGGCAACAGACTTCTAGGTAAACAAAGTAACTTACAGGCTGAAATGGACAGACTGTGTGGGCCATAGGCCCCTTATCTGCCGACACTGGCTATGTATCTATGTCATAGGCATGACACAGGTGACATGCATCACTGTCCAGTTTCACAGCACGTCTGTGTATGCATCACTGGTGGTCCATGCATGCACTGGGCACATAGCTGTGTAACTGGCATCGCACCATGTTGCCACATCACTTGCCAGCCTTGTTTGTGCTGTGATGGACATGGGCAGTGTGTGTGCAGTGGTGCGATAGCTGGTGCCGCCTGTTGTGATGGCCATGTGCATGTTCACTGTGGGTGGGTGCATGCCATCACAGGTGCGGACATTGGCATATGGCTTGCAGGTTGGGTGGTGTTCAGGGTTGTGGTCAGTCACAGCCATTGACTGTGTTCCCATTTTTCTAGGCCTTGAGGTTCTCCAGAGGATGGCGAGGGATGTCAGGGGCCATCCGACAGCTGTGGCCCAGAACAGCGACATCCTGCAATCCATTCACACCATGAGCGTGCGGAGGAGCAGCAGAGAACTGCAGGACACCGCAGGAGGATGGGCGACCAGCTGGCCCATGACCTCTACCCTTCCCAATTCTCCCATCCCTACCACCCTGCCTTCTCTCCAAGTTTGTCATCCCTACCCCTTGACCAACCCTACCTTGTACCCGTCCCCCCTTGTAATTAGTTGTACTTGTTCTTGATAATGTTTGTTGTTGTGAAATACATTTTTATATTTTTATATGAATAATGTGTTGCTCTCTGATTTGCAGCTGCCTATGGGTGCTCAGTTGCAGGGGTGTACATGCCATCTGGGCTGGTATGGTCCTGGGTATGTGTGTGTGTGTGTATGTGTGTGTGTGTGTGTGTGTGTGCGTGTGTGTGCATGGGGAGGTATCTCCAGCATGGCAGTGACTTTCGGTTGGTCTTGCTGTCTGCTGCCACCCACTGCTGGTGCACAGGGGTGTGTCTGGCTTGTAGGCTTCTTGTGCTGCAGGGGTTGGCGTGTGCTGGGGGATGCATGGTTTCCTGCAGTGCCAGTCACTGCACATAGGTGGTGTCTTGGGGTCTGAGTGCAGTGTGCTGTGCGTACGGGGGCTAATGTGCACTGTGGTTGTCAACCCTCTGTGTGTGGCACCTCAGCCTGCCAGTGGTTGTGCTGGGGTGCTTGGCTCTGCTATGCTTTGTTGGCTTGTCCCCATGGGCAAGTAGATCATCCGTCCCACCCCAGTGATGCTGTGCTTGGGTGTGCAGGTGTGGTGTGGGTTCTGCAGTGTGTTCTGTGCCCATGTGTGGCATAGCTGGCGGTGGGTCCCAGCCTGCCTCCTGGATGTGCAGTTCCATTGCTCTGGGGGGGCTCTGCTTGCGCTATGGCACCTCTGGAATGCTCAGCTGGGATGCCCTGGTTGTGCCATGAGTGCAACATTTCGGCTCAGCTTCTCCTTCCTGGTTGCGCTATGGCGCAGTATGTGCGATATTCAGACGTTGGTTGCTTGCACAATTTGTTCTGCTCCATGTTTGAATAGCGCACCTGTTGCGCATTTGCGCAACTGGTTTGTGCTTGCTCCTGCTGTTGCGCTCATTTTGAGCACAGTTTGAATATCTGGGCCTAAGTATTTTAATGTACACATATGATGCCCTTATAATTTCAAGGTTGCCCCAAGGCTTACAAAAAGAATTGGATACTGCTGTTGATTCTCTTACTAGACTTAGTCTGGTGATTAATGTGCAAAAAACTAAAGTTCTGATTATTAATAAACTCCATTAACTTAGATACAAATGAAAAGTGAAGGAAAATGTTATTGAAGAAATAGAATAATTTGAATATTTAGGAGTTATTATATATAGAATAATACATGGGGGAGCGCATAACAAGAATTTAATGCACACCTGAGGTGTGGGATGCTACATATATTTATCAAAGCATTCCACACTGAGGATGTGCATTAAATTCAAGTTTTGTCCTCACTCCTATGTATTATTTTATGTAATTGCCGGAATCAGGGTTTTTTGTTTTTTTTTGCCCTTAGGATCTAATTTTCTGTTAAAGGAATTGCATTTTTGACTGGCCAGTAGATGGTGCTGCTGCACATACTGTCCTTATTTGTGGAGACTGTCTTTATTTCTTTAAATTTGTTAAGTCTTTCTGTTTGTTTAGATTTTTGTTGTTGTTGTTGTAACTTATTGCCATGGGTGCTAGCTGCTGGATTGTTTAAAGTAGTACAGTGAAAAGCCGCGTGGCAACTGCAGTTGCGGTCAGGCTGAGTTCTGTGATCCCTAGACTAAAAGGTTAATTTTATTTAAAGAAAAGTAGAAAAAAAGCCAGGAAAGAAGACAGCCTGTTTTGGTGAGGGTAGAGAGTAGCTCCGTCATTGCCCGTCGACTCAGTGCCATACTGAGAAAATGACCAATGTTATTATTTCTCGAGTTGTCACATGAAAGGGCTCTATGTCTGCATACAGTGTGGGGGAACCTGTTGTGTGTTTGCTGTTATAACCCGCAGGTTATAATGGTGAATTATAACCAAGTTTCTCTATGGAAAAAAACTGATGCCAGTTATTACTTTGGCAAATAATGGTTGGCAAAGCATATACAGTGTTCAAAACAGGCAACTAGACAAACTGTATTAGGTATAAATAAGTTTAGTAAAAACTTTAGCAATTCATTTAAGGCTATGACAGATATTTTTAATGCAAAGGTGGACTCTGTGTTGTTGTATGGTTCAAAAGTATAGGGCATAGATACAGCTGTTGCTTCTTTGGAACCAATACAAAATGTGTTCCTGAGATTGACTTTGGGTTTGCCGCAAATAGATCTACAAATTGGTTAATAATCCCAAAAGTATCTTTGCTTAATGCATGTTGGCAGGTATACATTTTTCACAAACAAATGAATCTGACCTATTCTTCATAGTTTTCAAATTTAAAATGGATTTTGAGGCAACATGGACTAAATGCACTCTTTGAGGCTTCTACTACCATAAATTCAAAAAATACAAAGGTGAGGCAAAGACTAATTGATATACCCAGGCAAGGGCAACACAAAAAAAATACTAACTCATCCTTGTTTCATTTATATAAAATTTTAATTATACAATGGCAAGAAAATTTCCTGACCTCTGATTGGTCAGTGGGTGCCTGGAACCATGATGTTATTTCACAATAACATCACTGTATGAAGTCTAGGCACACTACTTTACATCTCATAAATCATGCCAGAGCTTCAGAAGTACAAACCTTTACAAATGACTTTGGCTCTAGCACAGACACAAACATTACTTTACACCCTCCCCCACCACACACACACACATTTCATTCCTTGTCTCTTTTTTATTTTACAGAAATCCTTTTCTACAAAACTTCACTGCAGCTTCTGCACTCAGCTTCTTTTCCCACTGAATGGAGTGGTTTCCCTGAACCACTGAAATTAAAGCTGAAAAGCCAGACTGTCCATCATGTGACAGGAGATCATGAAGAAAAGTTATAAAATCAAACCAATGCCACATATTTCCCTATTCCCTTCCCGCTCACCTGTAAAATGCTGATCCTGAACCACAATTGAATCCTTGACATTTTCAATCCTTCTCCTCCTGAACCTTTCATGGTGCATGCCAGGATTGTAGCGCAGCGCGCCTTAGTGACTGAATGACTTCACCACGACCGTGTGTATTAATGGTCACGAAAAAAATAGTCGGGACACTCATAATACAGCCCACTTCAGCAGGTCATATCAACAGTCTGGAGGATGACTGTGTGTGTGTGTGTGTGTGTGTGTGTCTGTGTCTGTGGCGGTGGTGGTGGTGGGGTGCATTTAAAGTGCAGCAACATGCCTGAAATAGCCAAGAAAGTTACAGCTCTGGGAAAGCAGCATTACATACAGAGCAGCTCCACCTGCCGGTGGAAAAATATACTGACCTTTTTTTTTCAAAACATATACCTCCACATGCAAAAAATGAAAAAATAAAGCAAAAAAAAGTTTTTTTCTTTTTTTTTATAGAAACAAACCATTGTATGATAGCAATAAGGCACACCAGGGATGTGTGTTATGCAGGCAATAATACCTGACAGGGTAGGTGGTATTGGGCAATACCAGACTGCCCAGGGGTGTAATGAGGCCCGACATCACAGGCGGAGGGCCTTATAGCCCCTGGAAGGTCTGGTACTGCCCATACCCAAGCCCTGTCAGGTATTATTGCACTTAGAAAATGGGCACTGTGAAAAAATTGTGTAATAAAAACATTTTATTACACAATTAGTTTTAAATGAGTTTTGTAATAAAATAGTTCCTCTGCCTATATTACAATGTCTTTTTTTGTGAACGTGCACACACACACACACACACACACACACGCACACACACACACACCCTGAGTCCAGCTTCTTTGTAGATCACAGCTGAATTTCCCTCCTGCAAACACACACAAAGACATACAGGATGTGATGCTTTTTTCTGTATACTGGCATCAGTCTGTTACCCCCTTCCAGTGTTGTATCTTGTTCAGGATGCTGATCACACCCCCTTCCCCTCTTGACCACCAATAAGAGAAGAACAGACACTTTAGCAGATTTTTTTTTTTGTTTTGTTTTATTCTTTTTTTTTTTTTTTTAACTGCAGGCTTAGCAGTGGGTAGCTACATGGAGGCGCAAGACCAAAAGGCTTTGAGTCTTGTGTGGCAGCACGGCAGAACTCGGCATAGTTTACAGAAATGCTATGTCTGCTGCAAGAAATGGTGAACACATTAATAATAACTTTGCTTTGGTCAGCTTGGTTTTTAGCTCTGGTTTGGAGATCTAATGCCATGAAGGGATTTGGCAGGCAGCATTGTGAAGGGACTACTGTGCTGTAACAGGAATGAAAGTACTGATGCGACAGCCTCAGGAATGAATGCCATATTAAAAAAATGAAAATGAAGAAAAACTAGCTGTGTTTGAGTGGTGAAACTGGGAGTACAGTAGTGGGCAGGGTTGTGGTACTATATTTTTGTGTTGGGTCTGAGTCAGTGGTGTTCTATCCCAATTACCAAGTGGGAAAATAATGGTTATTTGAAATGGCACAAGGGACAGGAGTTTCTGACTGAGGCACACGAAGTTGAGCATGGTCGTCGCTCCGAGAGTCATGCAATGGAGAATTACAGGGCAATAGCAAAAGAGTAAAGGGGAAAAAAAGCAGTAGAGCAAGACATGAGCTGAGGAAAGTTTGTGTGCATTTTTCCCAGTCAGCTGGCATTGAACTACTGAGCGGGGGGGGGGTGCTAGTATCTCTCGCTAAGTGAAACAAAAAAATGGTGGTGACTTTATATTGGAATTAGGGAGTTTAGCCAATTAGGAAGCAAGGTGGGCAGTATCATACTCCAGTGAGTGATGGGGCACTCCAGGATGGAACTTTTTATTTCCTGGGCATCTATTAAAAGTTAACGTACCCCATCCCGGAAAGAGTACTAGCCAATCAGATTCCAGGAAATAAAAAGCCCATTTTCTAATGTGTAATAACATCACTCCTTGGGCACTGAACACACTCAGCCTGTGGCCTCATGCTTCAACCACCCAAGGAGTGACATTATTACACAATAACACACACCCTATCATGCCTATTTGCTTAAAAACAGTTGTTAGAAAGAAAGCTATCTGTTTTGGTGTGAAAACACTTTGCATAGGAAATCATTGGCCAAGCTTAGATTTGATATACACCTTCATTATCAATCTGTTTGAAATGCATGGCATGATTATAGGAATACAAGAAGTTGTAAATGTGATAAAATATCTCATATTTCACCCAAACATTGGATATTGGACTGTGTGCTACTAAAAGATATAATAAACAAATGGATAGCAAAACATCTAGAAAGAGCAAGTGGTTTAAATCTATCTGAAGCACTTTGGTTTTTACTACACAGTAATAATAAGGTCATGACTCAGGCAGTAATTAAGTTTTATCTGGAAGCCTGTAATATTTTAAAACTGTGAAGGTATCATATATACTGTAGGTCTTCTTCTCCTTGATGGGTATCAATAACTGCTAAATTGTCTTACTCTATTGCCTACAGCAGTTTTCTGTGTTAGGATGTGCATAAATGTAATGTAACTTGTGGATCCATGTATTTATTATTATACCACAGGTGTCTACTCTCAGCCAATCACAACACAGGAAAACTGACAGTTATTTTCCCACAAACTACCACCTACATGCCCACAGTAGTTTATTCACATATAGCCATGCCCACAGTAGTTTAATCATCTTTCCACAGTAGTTTATTCATCCTAACCATGCCCACAGTCATTTATCCACATTTCCTTTCTCTCCACTCACACTCGTACACACATATTGACAGAGTCACCCTATGTAACTAAGTACAGCCTGCCACTGATTTCTTTAGTAAAAGAAAATTTCACCACACCTCAAATTTATTTTGCAGTGCACATTATATCTCCTCCGTGTGACTGTCACCTGCACTTCTGCGGGAGCAGGTAAGAAGCTTGTTTATCACTAACTCATGATTTTCGGGTTATATGTGTGAAATTAGTAATATCGGAGACTTAAAGCCAGATATATTATTTGCAAGTTGGTCCTGTTCAAAAGCGAGCACTAAAGCCCTTTTTATTTTCTGTTGCCAAAATTGAATCTGTGAATCTGCACATGCGCATTACCAGCTTCTGGAATGCGCATGTCCAAAATCACAAATTCCATTTCACAAGAAAAAATAAAAAGGGTTTTAATGCTCGCTTTTGAATGGGACCAACTTGCAAATAATCTCTCTGGCTGTAAGTCTCTGATATTACTAATTTCACACATACAACCCAAAAATCATCAGTTAGTGATGAACGCGCTTCTTACTTGCTCCCACAGCACTACAGGTCACAGGCATAGGGAGGAGATATTACGCTCGCGCCCGAAAATTATATTTTTGTGGAGTATACTCACAATAACCAGCTTCTGTGGGGATTAAACACCGAGGCGAACCTACAGTAGCTAGTTATTGCTTTGTATACTCCACAAAACTTAATGTTATCACTTAAGTATATTATATCTTATTCTGGCAATTTTTTTATAGTTGTGTTTATTTTGAGCAAACATTTTGTCTTAATTTGTTTTTAAAATATCAAGTGTACATCTTTTGATTATACACTCTTTTAACAATAAAATGTGTTTGATTGAGTCATTGATTTGATTGATTGATTGATTGATTGAGTGATTGGAGAGAGGAATGGGAAGGTGAGGCTTTTCCCCAAGGGGAATCCGTCATGATGTACATCCTGAATTTCAGGTCAGGGCTCAGAGAAGTTCATGAGGTTCGACAAAGATCACCTAGCAACTACACAACAGAGACAGAAAATGTGGTACAACTATAGGGTCAAAGCCTGGCAGTGAAAAGTTGGGCATTGGGTGTTGGTACTCCTGATGGAATAAATTGCAGGCAGCTTGGGAAGGCCTTTAGTCAGTGGTCAGGATGGTGAATGGTGTTATGTATGTGGTACAGCTAAGTGATAGGAATTGCAATCAGCAAATCTACAATGTAAACATGACAAAGCCCTACCATGATCGTGATGAGATAGTCCTAGCACGGTGCAGCTATCTGGAAGAGGAGGCAGAAGCCAACCCACTAGTGGATCTCCTGGGAGAGGTTAAGGGAGAGTCCTTAGTGGATGCTGTCACCCTCTTGAAGTGGGTGACATCAGCCCATGCTGCTGAAATGTGTGGGGTGCTTCATATATTTGGGGAAATATTCATGGATACACCAGGGTATACCATGCTAGTAAAGCTCCATGTGGATACAGGGTCCTAGTTCCTGCTGAGTCAGCCACCCTACAGAGTCCCTGAAGCAGTGAAAATTGTCTTAGAGTGGAGATCAAAGAAATGATGTCTCTTTGGGTGAGTCAGGGATCCAGTAGACCCTGGGTCTCCCCAGTGATACTGATCCAAAAGAAGGTAAGAAATACAAGATTCTGCATTGACTACTGCAAGCTCAACATCTGTGTGGAGTTGGATGCATAGCCCATGCCCAGGACTGATGAGACCCAAGAGAGGTTATGGGGAGCCATGTACCTGACCACCATATGCCTGAAACAGGGCTATTTGCAGGTACCATGACCCCTGAAGCCAGAGAGAGGTTAACCTTTGTCACTCTGGCCTGTTCCAGTCATTTGAGTGATGTCATTCAGGATAAGGAATGTGCCAGCCACCTTGCAACAGCTCATGGACCACATTCTGTCTGGAGAAGGAGGCTTTGCTCTGGCAGACATGGATGGCATCACCATCTACAGCCACACATGGATGAATCACGTCAGGCACATAACAGAGGTGCTCTATTGACTGCAAGCTGCAGGGCTGACAGTCAAGGCAGAGAAGTTCCAAATAGGGAGAGAAGATATGTCCTACCTTGGCATAGGGTGTGGAGTGGGTACATCTGGCCATTGAGGCTATATAGAGATGGGCCATGTGGGCCATAACCACAATAAACAGAAAGTGCAGGACATCCTAGGGATGGCAGGGTACTATTGAAAGTTTCTGCCAAACCTCAGTAGCATGGAAAAGTCTCTGTCCAATCTCACAAGGAATAAAATGCTGGAAAAGATTCAGTGGACAGATCACTGTGACATAGCATTCCACAAACTGGAGGAAGCATTGCATCAGGCATCCATGCTCACAGGCCCTGACTATTCTCTGAAGTTCATTGTGTGTGTGGATGCATCTGATCATGAGCTAGGGGTGGTTCTGAGTCAGATCACACACATCAGGGAGGAACCACCAATCATATACTTGAGCAGGAAGCTGCTGCCAAGCCAGAAGGCCTATGCCACAGTTGAAAAAGAGTTTCTGGGTATTGCCTGGGTTCTGCAAAAGCTACAACCATGTTTGTATGGGAGGACATTCACACAGGTCACTGATCACAACCCCCTCACATGGCTCCCTAGGACCAGCGGGAAAAAACTCAAATGGTTAAGATGGAGCCTAGTGATGCAGTCCTATAACATGAATGTTAGGCACCACAGTGGGTCACAGCATGGCAATGCAGATGATTTGTTTAGGTGATAACCAGTGGCTCACTAAAGAATAGGAGACACTTTAAAGAATGTTAAAATAGAGAACTGGGGGCATAGCAGGTAGATCAAACCTGCAAACATAAAAAAAAACATTTCTCAGGTTCACTAAAAGATTTGTTTTTAATTTCTTTCAGGGGATGGAGATGTAATAGATGTAACACTCAGGGTCTTTTTTTTAATTTTGTATCATACTCGTTATGTTGCCTGTAAAATATTTTAGCTGTAGGATGTATGGGGAGAATTGAACATTGCCTCACATTGCAGTTCCAGGCCTTGAGGCACTCAGCTAGAAGGGGCATTTGTGTAAGCAATCCTTTTCTTGCCCCGTAAAAGGCTTTTGTTTTGGTTAAACTTCAAAGGGCTGAATCACTTTCACAACAAAAAAGACATGTTTCAATGTAAAAAGGATAAGGCAGAGCAAGATGGCACCCTACCGGTATAGCCAGCCAGGAAAATGAAAGGACCTGGCTCCAATCCACAAAACCAGTTTGAATCTGTTCTGGAAAAGAGTTGTCTCCAGAGATGAAAGAAATGAGTATGTGATGTTAGAGAGACAAGTATGATGATGCGGGTGTAGTGGGCTGGCCCTCCATAGATATTTCTCTGTGTGTTTGCTCTTAGAGTCAGTTTCACTTGAGATTTTGAACTAGCAACATCACAGATTTGAGTCTGCCATAACTCACCAAGTCCTAGTGGGGGGGGTAAGCTTCCACTCTACTTAGAAGTTAGACAGGTTTGAGTTACATTATTCTGTGTGTCCTCTTTTTATTTTTAATTTGTACTTTATAGCTCCTCTGTGGAGCCGACAGGTTGCTCCAGCCCTCCCTCAGAGGTACTCGTACTCCAACTCGAACATGTTGGGTCATCATGGACCCCATCAGCTCCCGGCCATTTTCCACTTTTTCTCCCTGGGCACCCGAACCATGGAATGGAAGAAGTAACTGCTCCCATCTCTGCAGAAGCAGCCATATGCCCTGGATGGGTGCTCTCCCCTGGTCTAGGTGGCATGCCTATGCTGAGACCCGGCCACTGCTGGATGTCATTTTCCAGCATGCCACACTGTCCTCCCCCTCCCAGAGGAAGGAGAGCTGTCTACAGAAGCTCAAGCCTTCCTCCCCCTGCCAATCGTGAGTGACCTGAGTCCATTCCGGAACCTGGGTCACCACCATGGCATGAGGTGTGGCATCCAGCACCTCAATTCTCAGTGCCACCAGGCTGGCCATCTGCTGTCTTTTCAAATGTGTTTATTTTTAGATCTGTAGAAATACTATATTCCCCATAGTCTACAGCATGTATTATCCTGTACCATATTTATTTATTTATTTATTTAGTTTTTGTTAACCCGGTAAGTGCTCTAGCCAAGAAATTACTGTTTTCAGGCACGACCCCTGGGACAGTACAACAGTCATAAACAAACACAAAGCATGAGTACAGGAAAATTACATATAGGGCAGGTCAAACAGTCAGTAAAAATGAATACATACAGCCAAAAAACATAACATAATATCCACATAGAATTAGGGTAGATAACTTGCACAGTAAGAGAGAAATAACACAGCAAGGTAATTTGGAAGATAGATAATACTGGTCACAGAAATTAACATTCTAGAGGCAGCACAGCAAGGCCAGGGCAAATTCCTGGCTGGGCAGGATGTACCATCATGGTTTACAGGGTGAGACACAGTATTAAGAGGGAAGGCTAGAGTAGCCCACTGAGGAGTTTGGAAAGTTGAGAGAGGCTGGAGAAGTAAGGTAGTGGAAAGTATGGCAGGAAGCAGCTGGAGGTTGAGGGGGATTAAGGAGGATCAAAGCAAGTGCAGGTGTTTGCAAGAGATAGATAATGATGCAGCTCCCTTATAAAGCTGTCATGGAAGCCTGCCTGTCAAAGTGCTAGGGGAAGGGAGTTCTAGAGCTCTGGGGCAAAGTGATGGAAGGCACCAGAGCCTTTGGCCATTTTGCATCTAGGCATATTTAGTAGGGACTTATCTACCAATCGCAGTCCATAGGAGGAGGTTTGAGGTACATGCATCACAGCAATCACTGAAGGAGTTTGATTTCTGATTACTGAGTCAATCAGGGAGCCAAGAGAGTATTGTTGGTAGGCAGAGGGGGAGAGCCAGCCCATGTCTCTGTAAAGTTGGTAGCGGTGCTTAAGCCAAGGTGATGAGGAGGTGTACAGACAGATATTATTATAAGTGATGTCCCATTTATGAAGGGTGGTTTTATGAGCAGCAGCATAGGTAGGAACATCATAAGTGAGGGCAGGGAGTAGGATGCCTCTGGCAATGGCCAGCTTAGTAAAGGGAGTTAGTATAAAGCTAGACTTATAAGCGACTCCCAGTTTTGCATTGACTGCTTTGCAAGTGGTCTGTATATGGAGATTGAAGTCAAGGGATTGGTTCAAAAGAACACCCATGTACTTAAAATGATGTTACACACTCTATTTGTGTACCACCTGAGTCTTGCACCAGCAGGGAGGTTTGACATGACCTGAGCTTAGGTGCAGAGCCAAGTAGCATGGCTAGTGTTTTCTTGGTGTTGAATACAAGCTTATGGGCAGACAGCCAGTTTTGTACATTCGTGAATTTAGAGGAAAGGGATGCATTTATGTTGGCAACATTGTTGGAGCTTGAATAAATTACAAGATCATCCACATAGAGAATAGATGAGCACAACTGAAGAACCTCAGTTATGTTATTGATAAAAAGTAAG
Organism: Neoceratodus forsteri; assembly: GCA_016271365.2. Classification (NCBI taxonomy): domain Eukaryota; kingdom Metazoa; phylum Chordata; order Ceratodontiformes; family Ceratodontidae; genus Neoceratodus; species Neoceratodus forsteri. The sequence continues at coordinate 1,748,506,577 of CM057449.1, forward strand.
AAAAGAAGGGATCCCAGGATAGGGCCCCCTTAGGAAGACCTGTTGGTTGAAGTGCAGGGGTTTCTGTGGTGACTCAAGTGCAGTATCTGGCTATTAACTTTTGGCACAATAAATTTAAACCTTTTTTACTTGCAAATCTTTGCTTGTGCCATTATTTGCTGTGTTGGTAAGTGCGACCTTTTGACTGCTTGGTTTCTTGGCTTGCTACCTGGTTTGCACCCCCCTGGTTCACAGGTGTATCGCTGGGTTTCATGAATTTGCTTTGAGTCCCAGGATAGAGCCCTGGGGGACCCCAATGTTGATAACAGCACTGTCAGATAAGGAGTTAAATTTCACAATTTGAGTGTTGTTAGATAGATAGATTCTGTACCAGTCTACTACTAAGGGTGAAAAGCTCTAATTCTAAAGAGTGGAGAGAAGCAGGGGGTGATCAATGAGATGAAAAGCCTTAGTAAGGTCTATAAATATTGCCCCTGTCAGTAGACCAGCATCCATATTGGTAAGTGTGTCAGTAGTGAATTTGAGAAGAGCTTTAGAGGTACTATGACCTTTCCGGAAGCCATGCTGCATTTCCGAGAGGAGGCTATACTTTATTAAGTAGTCAATGATTTGATTTGCAATCAGTTTTTCTAGAATTTTACTTAAGACCAAGAGGATGGCTATAGGCCTATAGTTAGTGATCTCCTTAGGATAACCTTTTTTAAAAAACAGGTGTTACATGGGCTATTTTTCAGAGGTCAGGAACATAGCTGTGAGAGAAAGACTATGTGAAGATTTAGCCAGAGGGGAGGCAATATAAGGTGTCACTGACTTGAGGGTATCAGACCCAGAGCTGATGTCAGAGATAGTCTGCAGTAGTTTTAAGACCTCAAGCCTTGAAATTGCCTTGGAAAGGAACAGGGGATTATTAGGCTGTTGTCTGGCAAGAGAGCTGGAGGAAGCAGACTGAGGTACAGGAGAAAACAGAGAGGATGTCTGAGGTGATGGTAAGGAGGTGGTATACTGAGACAGATCCAAGAACATTTGATTGAATGAGTTAGCTGTGGTGATTAGGTCATTGCAGAAAACACCATTTAATACCATGTCACTAGGAGTAGGGTATGTAAACATTGTGGAGTATTAAATGTTATTTTTATACACTTCATTCTTTCTGTGACTGGCTCATTTCAGGTATAAATAACCATGCAAGTCTGGGATCCTTTTCTGAAGAGACAGGCTAAAGTTGCCATAACTATGGCAAAGTGCTCTCAGCTGTGACAAAAGGAGTAGGAAATTTGCCCTTTGGTAAGGAGCACTGTACTCTGTGAACAGTGGCTCTAGTGGGATTTGACCTAAAGATATCCCAAGTGAGGCTGCGGCTGAGTGTGGGCCGCATACCAAGGTAACACTTTCAGGTGTCTGAAGGGTTGTGAAAACTGGTAGCAATATAGACTGAGTTCTGGGAGAGAACAAATCTTTGACACTTACACACTCCCCAAATTTTTTGCATATATCCTAAATGGGGTGGAGAAGAATGTGTATGAAGAGTTCATATATATTAGTGAGTCATCAGTGTATGATTGTAGTTTTTGATGCCTACCATCTACAGTAACTGTACCCCCGGGACATTAGGGTACGGATGGATCACCTTTGCCAGTGTCTGTAAGTATATTTCAAAGAGCAGGGGTGATAGGAGTTACCCCTCTTGAGTGCCCTGTGGAATTCAAAAGTGGTAGAGAGTTGGCCATTATTTGTAACATACATCTCTGCTACATCATACAAAACTCTTGGAATATTTATAAACAGTATGAGAAATTGCATCTTGGACAAAGCAAATTAAAAGGACCACTCTACCCAGTCAAAAGCCTTTTTGGCATCAAGGCTTAAAGGGTACCTAAACAAGCAGTTTTTTTAAATTGCAAGCTTCAAAATCTGGCTTCATAGTGAGGTAAAGTAAAGGCTGCTGTTCACATTTATACTAAAACTGCATTTATATAAATAACATAAATGCAGTTTCATAGCTTTTGAAAAATGCAAACATCCACCTTTCACTTTCAAAAATCAGCCTTGGTTTCTCCCTAAGATGTCTGCCAAGTGTGTTAAGTGATGAGTCATGATGACATCATCAGAGCCAGAGCCAGAGATCCACATATGTTCCTACAGTGGTAACTAGTTCTTCTTTCCATCTTTGTTTTGAATTGTTGTACCAGAATGATCAACACCATGTGTTAACTTGCGGATCATTTTGATCAGTACTCATGTTAGGCTATGATTTTGTTCATTTTGTTTACTTTAACTTGCAGAAAATGTTTTGCAGTCCAGCTTTCTCTTTGGCAAACCACAGTACAGTACAACACTTCAAATACCTGATGATCTAGTGGTTAGATGATACACTGAATTTTGTTTTTTTGTTAACCAGGAGAGAGACACTAAGCTGAAAGCTTGCTTACAGGTGTGGCCTGGGAGCACAAGGAAGTTTAGTGACTTTCTCATGGTCACACAGCAAAGTACCAGTCTGGTACTCATGCTCTCTTGTTAATTCACAAATAAGGCTTTCCTTTTCCACATGAACCCCCTGCACCTAGCCTGCCTTCTGTTGAACACCCCACCATCCATACCCTGTCCTTTGTATTGCCTGGGGCCGCATATGTGCCTACGGTCTCATGAAGAGTATTATCACACCTCAGATTGTAATCTTGTACTTCAGAGAGTTGTGCACACCTATACCGATACGCATCATCAGCTGGCACTGTTAAAAAATGCCTCCCAAATCACTCTCCAGTCCACTTTCTCAATGTTTGACTTCTGTTCCCACAGTAAACACTGAGTGACTCACCACCCTTCTACAAAGTGAAGATAGTATATACAGTTCCCCTGTTGTGTTTTTTTCCCACCTCATTAACCAACAACTAGATCTTCCTGGAGGGCCAAGCAATAAGCATCATGACCTACCAGATAAACTGCCATTCATGCCCTCATAAGGGCTGCACTTACAATGGATAACAATATTTTAAGCAAGAGAGGCATACTAATACCTTGAGCGAATCCACCCGACTTCCAGAGTCAGTCTACTCCTTTACCTGTGATCTTCAGAACCCCGAAGGACAGTTCCCAGCAATTCTTCTCCTGTACTTTTCTGTGCTCTACTCCACAATGCAAGTTGGCTGGCTACCACCCTTCCAAATCTTGAATGAGCTATACACAACTCCCTCAATACTGTCTTAACAAACGTCAACATCCCCCCTCCCCACCCGAGGGTAATCTCCCTACACTGAATTCAAGTAACAGTTTAGGTCCAGCTCTGCCACTCTGAGTATTTGTCATCACTGGCTACTCTCATCTACAGTCAGTTAGTGATCACAATGCTGGCAGCCCCACATTTCTGATCTCACAGTGATCTGCTCAATGTCCTCCTTCCTGTCTTCAACTAACTTGAATATAGCTGTACTCTGCTTGAATGGCCTCTTCAGTCCCTGTCTAGCATTCATTCTTCTCACCTGCTCCCCACACCAAAAACTGGTGAATTCACTGCCTTTCTACATCATGAATGTGGTTAGTACAGTCTCCCGTGTTATTTTTACATATTAATAATACACATGATCTTCTGGTAAGCGAGGCTGATAGCAGCATGGCACAAGTGGAAAAATAGGCTTTCCTACCCATATAAGATCTAAGCCACCTATAATTAGGCACTATTAAATGATGTGCATAATGATGTGCACACCCGTCATTTAATAGTGCCTAATCAAAGGTAGCCTAGATCTTTTAAGGCTAGGAAAGCCCATCATTCCCCTTGTTCCCTGCTGCTATCAGCCTGACTTACTGGAAAGATAGGTTTATATTTGATATGTAAATAAAAAAAATGGCGACTGTACCACTTGCATTCATGATGCCGAGGGGTGATGAGCTCACCAGTTTTCAGTGTGAGAAGGAATAATGAAGAATGAATACCAGAGGGGGACTGAGAAGGCTACTCTTGCAAGGTACTGCTATATTCAGGGAAGGGAGAAGACAGAAGGAGAGAAATATGAGCAGATTACTGTGACAAATAAGATGTGGGGCTGCCAGCACCATGATCATTACATGACCCAGTTGTCCTGGCCAACATTCCCCTTCCCATAAAACCAGTTCACACAATTGTCCATGGCTGTGTGTGGATATTAATGTATGAAATGGCTGCCGCTACACATTCAGTCACTTTACTACCAGTCTAGTATTGCTTATAAAGCACTTGGGATACAATGTGTATGAAAACTACTATATAAATGCTGATTCTTATTATTATTATTATTATTATTTCCAGTGGAAAAAGAAGACACACATATATTTGATTTTCAAGAAAGTATGAACTCTAACACTGGACTGCACAAGAACTTTGCTACAAAAAAGTGGTGGATCTAGGGGGTGGTGAAAGGTGTGGCTGCAACCCCCCACATTGTAACATTTGTGCTTCTGCTGCTGCTGCATTTCACTTTGTTGAAGAAGTCTAATTTATTGATTGTGCAAATGTTTACATTTGTAGGGTCTGTCAAAAATGTACTAGAAAAGAATAATAGCAGAAAATACAAAGGTTTAATAAGAATGTTAAAAAGTGCATATTAAGTGTGCGCACTACCCCAGCACCCCCATTGTAGCATCCTGGATCCGCCATAACCACTAGACCACCAGTTTATTCAGGATTTGTATTGCACTGTGGTTTGCCACAGAGAAAGTTGGTTGGATTAAAACACAATTTCAGCATGTTAAAGTAAACAAAATGAACAGAACCAAAGCCTAACATGTGCATTATATAAAATAATGCACATGGTTTTCACCACTTGGGTGAAACAATTCTATACAATTGAATAAAAGAACTGGTTAGCACTATAGAGAGCCATATATCTCTCTGACTTTGGCTCCAATGATGTCATCACATAATACATTTGGCGGCCATTTTAGGAAGCAGGTAAGACAGTTTTTTTTAAGTTGGAAGGCTGATTTACAATTTTCAAATGCTCTGGAACCACATTTAGGTAAATTATATAAGTGTAGTTTTAGCATTAATAAATACAGCAGCCTTTCCTTTAGTCACCTATGGAGACAGATTTTTGAATAGTTTGTTGTCAAAATGTTGTTTAGGTATCCTTTAATAATAAGAATAGGGTATGGGACAGGGTAGAGTGGTGAAAAATACAAAGGGTTCTCTTAATATTATCTTCTGTTTGGTGAGAGCATACTAAACAAGTTTTGTCTCTATCATTTAGGGATGGGAGCACTTTGTCTAGTCAGTGGGCTACTACAGAGGTGAAAATGTTATAATCAATATTCAAGACTGAAATTGATCTGCATGATGAACGTAAAGTAACTACCTTTGTTAGGCTTCAGCATTGCTGAGATCATTCCTTGCTTCCAAGAAGCCAATGCTGGAGTCCCCTGCGACACCTGCCTAGATGCAGCTAGGAGTAGGGAGAGCAAGACTTCCTTAAATTTTTTATAGAATTCCATTGTGTAGCCATTGGTCCTCATGCTTTTTCTGTTTTCAACTTTTTCTGACCTCTTCTATTTTTGTGGCTTGCATGGGGCTGTTAATTTTTTCTACCTGAGCCAGGGAATGTGATGGCGGTAATTAAACCTCACCCAGAAAAGAATCTACTGCTGCAGGTGACAGATCGTGTTGAACATAACATGTGCGAAAGGCACCCAATATCCTCTCTTGATGAAGGAAAATGACAGGGATACGGAGATCTTTTATTTGTGTCACTTTATGTTGCACAATATGTCTGTCTAACCAAAAGGTCAACTTCTTTGTGGCCTTTAGAATCTCTCAGAGAGAGAGAGAGAGAGAGAGAGAGATATCTTGATGCCATCTCTGTTTTAACATCAAGAATTTCTTGGCTCTCCTGCTGCTGTTTAGAAAGCGTACAGCCCACAGTGCACTCTCCCTGCATGTGTAGTATCTGTGTGTCTATCAGTTTCTGTTGAAGTGAGGCTAGTCGCTCCTTCCTTTGTTTTGTAATCAACTTGAATATCCAATTAGTCTTGGAGGACAACATTAAGTGCCTCATAGTATTCCTGCTGATATAACTGAGTGTGAGTTATCTTCCAGGATTTGTCTGATTTTTTCGGTCAGCATCTCCTGAAAGTCCCCCAGAATTCAGTAAACAGTTATTGAATTACCATAAAGATGTCCCTTTAAAAGGGCCCCATTTAAGTTTTAAAAGGATTGGTGCATGATCAGAGGTGTATCTTGATAAAATGGTACAATCCGCTAGAAGACCAGTATTTTCCTTGGACATGTGTATCAGCTCAATATGAGTATAAATCTAATGTGGACTAGAGTAGTGTGTATAACTGTGTTGGAAACCTTAAGCTACACAATGGCTTTAAATCAAAACTGAAATGTATCTACTTGAACAGTCACTCTTCAACTGTTAATGTATAACACTTGTACATTTGTCAACACACTACTCGTGCAATACTGTGTGCCTTACCTTATGTAATTGATTAATGTACAGAGCTGATCCTATGTATCTGCACTTTTGTGTTACTTCCTCTTGTAAGTAGTTTTCTAACGGACTGCTGTTTGGCATCTATGTTGGGTTGTTCCCTGTAAGTGGGTTCTATTATCCAGTGTACTTACCCAGTAAACAAAACCAAATTAAAAAAAAAAAGGATGCCTGAGATTTTATTGAAATACCAAGTGTTCACTACAGCATATCTAGTCAAACTAGTTACAGTCAAACCAACCTGATAGATTTTTTGACTGGGTCACAAGCAGGATCACTGAAAAACTGCAGAAAAAGTTATCCCAACATGCAGAGATTTCTTTTGCAAACATTGCAAGGAAATTGGAGAGTTTTACTATACATCCTGAGTGCTCCTAAATACATATTTAATTTTTGGTTTTTCTGCAGCATGTATTGATTGACATACATTGTTTTTGTAAATTCGTTGCTTTCATAGGAAGAAAGGTTTATGTTCTGAAATAGTACGTGTTGCTATGCAGTATACTATATCTTCAGAAATTTACAAATATCTACCTCATGCAGTGCTAACTAGATTTTTATTTGGTAATTCACAGTCAGACAGTATTAAATAGCTCTTGAAGCAATATGTATTGTCAGCATCTAGATGTAAAATTAAGAAGCTTGTTCAACAGCTAACAGTGCTTCCTTTATTTATCTGCCAGGTTGCCTAATCAAGTTCTAGTATAAACCATTTATTTTGTTAAAATGAGTGCTGTTCTTTATTTGCACTGAGGGTACAAACATTTCTAAAATCACATTTAATCATGCCCATTTATTTTCAGCACATTATACCATAGTCTATCAAGCACGGCACCTTGGTTTTACCCTGGCTGCAATGATTTTTGTTTATTTAAAGGTACTGTCAAATTTCAAATATACTTCACTTGTTTTCATAAGCTTGTTTTCAGGAATCGTTATCGAGTTTTTGTTTGTTTGTTTTTGCAGTTTGTGCATGTGAGCATGTACTGTAGATGGTGGATTATAAAGTGAGGTATCACTGTCAACATCTCCATCAGAAGTACATTAAAGTTTATACTCAGCAGGGCCATCTGACATCCTCAGATGTTTGAATCAGACTCTACTCTGAATTAAACTATTTGTACAAGAAAAAAACTACCCTCCCACTCAAAAAAGTGAATTGTAGTTAGCACTCCATTTAGGTGAAGGTGAGAGTTTGCACCTTTCCTCCCACCTACTGTAGTTTTCACTCTCTATGGCAGGAAAAAGATTTCTGCTAGTCTACTTCAACACAGATTTTAAGTGCATTTACTGTATGCATAGCCAGATGATTTTGAAATCACCCCAGGGAAACATAGAAACATAGCATCTGATGGCAGATAAGGACCACTTGGCCCACTTAGTCTGCCCATTTCCCTACCTAATGGATAAGCTGCAGATCCTAGTTAACCAACAGCCTACTTCCTCCTACCCCTCACTAGAATTGCCTTATGTTTGTCCCATGCATTCTTGAATTCCCCCATTGTTTTTGACTCTACGACCTCCTCAGGAAGGTTGTTCCATGCATCTACAACCCTCTCTGTGAAGAAATACTTCCTCACATTATCTCTGAGCTGTCCCCCCTCTATCTTCAAATTGTGCCCCCTTGTTTTTGCACATCTCTTTTTCTGAAAGATGCTGTGCTCTTGGACTTTGTTGATTCCCTTGAGGTATTTGAAAGTTTCTATCATGTCCCCCTTCTCCTTCCTTTCCTCGAGGCTATACATCTTAAGCTCCTGTAATCTTTCTTCATATGTCTTCTGGTGCAGACCCTGCACCATTTTGGTTGCCCTCCTCAGAATCAGATGAAAGTAGTCACACAAAATGGCACAGGGTCATAATGTTGCAAGACATTATGCTGCATGGAAAAAATCACACTGCTAATGCAGCGTAATATTGCCATGCGGCGTATCTCTTCTTTCTGTGAGGGGATCTGCCCCCACACCCACTGTTACGGGGGGCTGTACCCCCTGGCCCCCCCACTAAAGATTCTCTCAACTCCGGGGGGGGTTCCAACTTGAGGAGCGCACAAATAGTATAAAAAAATAAAATGTCTGGAACTGGGAATCAAACCCAGTCCCAAACACAGCACTTGGATTTTTACTGCTGTGTGCTCAGTCCAGTGAGCTATGACAGCTGCTCAGCAGAACCCACTCCCAGCAGAGGTCTTATCCTCTGCCTGGGAGTGTGTGAATGGTGCAATATCGCGTACAGCAGTATATGCAGTATTGCACCATTCGTTGTCCGGGACAGCGCTCTTTCAGGTTAGCTATAATGTTGTATGCTATTAAGCGTACAATATTATGACCCGGTAGGACACAAAAGAACCTCTTCTCATCTCACTCTGAAGCCTGTATGTGAAATTGCCAGCATGTTTGAATATCTTTAATTATGATTCTAGAATTTACTATTTAACATACTGTAATTTCAGTCAAATCTTAATAAACTGCAACAACTGCAGATTTTTTTTTTTGGTGGAGGATGGGGAAAAATGTGGATTTTGCAATCACAAATTGTAGTGAGAATTAAATAAGGTGACCTATAGGGAATTGAACCCAGGCCCCCAAAATACCATCCTGGTGCTCTAATCATCGAGCTGCTGACTCACATAGTTAGCATTACTCTTCCCAGACACACTTCCTTTCTTGGATATTGCAAATCCTTGGAACTAGGAACAATTGACATGATAATTAGATGTTTTTTGTGCAGTATTAGCCACTGCTAAGCAATTTAGATTACAAATTGTAGTGAGAAAGAAATAATGTAACAAAAGGTCACATTATTTCTTTCTCTATACAATTTGTGATCTAAATTGCTTAGCAGTGGCTAATACTGCACCAAAAACATCAAATTGTCATGGACTTTGCAATAAAATTGCAAGTGCATTTTTCCAGTGTCCCTGGGTACCATAGATAAGGGCCAGGAAGTAGTACATACTGTACCTGAACTTTAGTAAGGCCTTTGACTCAGTTCCCCACAGGAAATTAATCAAAAAAAAATAGGACACCGTGAAATGAGAGATAAAATGACCAGGTGTGTGTGTGATTGGCAGGTCAGAGAATACGGATCTATGGCAGTCAGTTGACAATTTCATTGTTGGCCAACATTACAGTGACTCCTTTATGTCAACCGTATTTGTGGTCTGCATAAAGGGAGTCACATCAGATTATGTTTTCTTCAGGGGGCTTTACCCTCCCAAGCCCCCAATGTAGAAGGCTTTGCCCCCCACATCACCCGCTACTAGATTAATCAACTCCAAGTCAGAGTTGCTTTGGGGAGGGGGTGCAATACCCCCAGAAAGCAGTGGTGGGGTCCTGCGCTGACACTACAGCAACCTGGCGTCATTGTCGCTGTAGTGTTGGTCGCAATAAAGCTGTCACCATAGTGACGGTATACCAGAGAACAATGAGGGTAGTGGCCAATGTTGGAGCACTCAGTCATGAGTGAGCTCAAAAGTAAAGATTTTGTTCTACAGCATATTAATGAAATGGCTGATGACATTTATTTATCTAAATCCTGTACTATGGTTCTATGTCAGTATTGCGTGGTCAAAAACAACATGGTCAGTACAAAACCACGCAGTCCAAAACCGTGTTACATTAGATATACAAACTCCAAAACTGCACCACGCTGCTATGACTACGTGGTTTTAGACCATGCACATTTGCTGTCACGGTTTTGACCAGACACCCTGTACTATAGTTCAGCATCAATGTTTCTATTACAGGTTCATGTTCACTGGATATTTGCCTGTGAGTGTAGGCTAATGTGTTTATGGCTAAGAGAGTAAACAGGCTAGCTGGATTACCAGACCCCGCAAACCATGCAGTGGAGTGAGTACTGGAGACTAGCCTGAAATGGTAGCCACCCCTGCTCTGTGAGTACTCTGCAGTGGTGGACACATTTATGGGTGCTGAAGATGAAGCACCCTATCTTGTACACTCCTGCTCATGTACAGTAGTGCCAACCATGATACAATGAATCACCTTGCAGTAAGTATCTCATCAAAGGGTGATTGAGATTGAGTGACTCAAATATGAGCAACTCAGTTTCAGTGCCCGTTTTGTGGGCTACCTTGAAAGGGTAGTGATGGGTGAAAAGGAAGCTGACAAGGGCAACTGGAACCACACCATGGGGAACAAAAGAGAACGGAAGGTATGTTAGAAGCAGTGCAGCTGAAGGTTGCTGGGCTGGCTGTGTGGTGTGGTGAGGGTGGCTGGTTATGGTTGGGAGTGTACATGGTTCAGGTCTGGGGAGAGGTGAGAGTTTTTCCAGTCATGGCAGTTTTTTTTTTTTTTTTTTACAAGTCTCCACCCCAACATGCCCCCTTCCAGAGTTGAGAATCTTTAGTTGGGGGTGTATGGGGAGGTACAGGGGAGCAGTCACCTGCATACATACAGATCTGTGTTGCTGCCATTGTTCTCTCCGTGAGTGTACATAGTCGTTTTTATTTTCGGCGATGTACACTCACCCTAACTGAAATCGCCGTTTGGTATTTGCCATTATGACATAGAAGCCTTGCAGTATTACTGCAAAATACTTCAGTATGTTGCAGGGAACAGTGTAATTCAATGACAAGTAAGCCATTTTTCTCATTCAGTGTTTTGTGACATGTTAGCAACTGCAAGGCAGTGAGTTGCATACTGGATGGCTCATCTGATGTGCTAGTATGACTGACCCATAATCAGCTACAGATAGTAGCATATTCTGTGCTATATCAGTGCACAGATCCTTGGTCAGATATTTCTAAGTTCTATACAGTAAACCAAACTTTCTGTTTAAAGTGTTAGTACTGTAATCCGGGTGAACACCAAAGGTAAGGTATGTGTCCAAATATATTCCAAGATATTTAAATTTATTACAAACTTCCAATCTCTTTCCATCAGTAGTTCTGATATATTGTGACACCTTATTTGTGTTTACCTATACATTAGAACTGAAAACAATAGCCTTTTTTGTCAATAGTTTAACACAAAGTTATTTTCTGTAAGCCACTGCTGTTCAGTATCACATACTAATAGTGACCCAAAATGAGCGACTACAAAAATAGCGACTCATTTTGGGTGCTATTATTCTGGGCTACCCTGCAAAATAGAGAGGGTATGGGACAGTGACTTTGGGGAAGGGCGAACTGAAGGGGGGAATAACTAGGGGAAAGAGAGAGACAGGGAAGTGGTTGTCAGGGACTGGAGTACCTGCTACTGCCCTGCTAGCTATGTGGCAAGGTGGTGTGGGAGATTAACTCTGGCAGAGCAAGTACTGGGACTGGGAGAGAGTTACATTTTGACGCAGACTTAATTTTTTCCCTGACATCCGGATTTTGCCCCCTCCCAGACATGCACCTCACTGGAGTTAAGTATCTTAATTTAGGGGGGTGCAGGGGCAAGCCCCCACAAAAACACTTTTTTCATATCCAGATGTCAGGCCACCTTAATATGTATATTGCTGATTCACTTTTCGGGGATATACACTCGCCATAATAGCGATCACTGTTTTGTGATCACTATTATAACGTGGAACCCTGATGTTCACTTTTTATGCTTTTATGGATTTCTGCATTGCTTAGCTTGCTTTTATAAATGACTGTATCAACTGCATATACTGTAGTAATAAAGTACCTTGGTAAAATCTCAAATTGTTGGTAGGTTATCTATGAAGAGCTAAAACAGAAGAGGGTCCAGGATACAGCCCCAAAGACTCCAATGTGTAACTTTCTAGGAGAGGAAGTGATTCCATTTAACTTTACCATTTGCTACCTAACATGTTGGTAGTTTGTGATCCATGACAAAGTTAGGTTGTCTGGCCTCAGGTTTGTAAGTTTCTCAAGGAGTTTACCATAATCAACCAGGTCAAAGGTTTTGTCTAAGCCCACAATATTACTCCAGGCCTCAGCCCTGCATCAGATGTACAGGTTACATCATAGATGAATTTGATCAGTGATGTTGCAGTGCTATGGTTTTCCAAACATCATGTTGTGCACCACTGAGGAGTCCTTTCATGCTGATGTAGGTTTATAGTTTATTGTATACTTTCCTTTTCTGAATTTTTACTAGGGTGAAGTGGAGTGATATGGGCCTGTCTTTTTTATGTTGATTGCACGCATGCGTAAGAAACATATTGCAGCAGGCTGCCAGAAGCAGGTTGTGGAGGCACGGCACTGTTGTGGCCAATGCCCCCACATCCTTTAAAGGCTTGGCCCACTTTACCCAATGGTGTGGCACGCTGCTGATGACACTAGTTCAGCCAGCATGCCACAACCTTGAGAAGTTTTAGCCACTGCAATCAGGGGCCACCTCATCATTGCAGCATCATCCGCTACAATGAGGGAGTGACCCCTCATTGCTGGGCTCCCTTGCATTCCCCACCTGTTTGCTGAGGGGGTGCCCAATCCCTCTCAGCATCATGTCCCCTCCTTTGTTTTTTTTTGCTGACAGGGGTGCCCAATCCCCGTCAACATATCCCCCCCAAGTTCTTGTGTGCCGAGGGGGTGCCCAATTCCCCTTGGCTCATGAGACCTCCCCATACCAGTATGTGTTGATGGGGGTGCCCAATCCCAGTCAGCATAATGTCACCCCTCTGCTTTTGTTTTGTGCCAATGGGAGTGCCCAATCCCCATCAGCATGATGTGCCCCCCCTTTTGTTGTGTGCCGACGGGGGTGCCCAATCCCCCATTAGCTACAGCTGCCCTCCCCCCAAAAAAGAGTCCACTGGCACACTGGGAGCCCATCCCAGCATGCCACATCCCCTGAAAAAAAAAAACGGTCCTGCAATGTTTCTTTATTATTTTCCCCCCGTGAAAAAAGGAAACTGTCCCTCACTGGTCTCCCTGCCCCCCTTCCGCAACCCGTGCCCACACACTGTGCACCCTGCCTCCCCATACCCCCCTCACCCATACTTACCTCCGGAGTCTGGTGCAACGATCTTCGGTGGACCGGGAACACGTCTGTACTCTTCAAAGGTGACCGCGAACTGAGGAAATGCCGGTAAGCTGTATAATGGAATAAATAGGTTTTTTTCAACTTGAGGCATATCTCAGCAATTTTTTAGAATTTTGGCATCAAATTTTCAACATGGGGTTTTTGGGACCCCTCCTCATGAATTCTGCCACTGTCATGGTGTTACTCGGCCCCGAAAGGTGATTTTGCGGTCACTGCGTGGATTCACCTTTCAGGACTGATTAATGAAATAACAGTGCCAGTATTCATGAGGTGGGCTCTCAATAAGCCTATGTTGCAAATTTGGTGGAAAAAATAAAAAAAATGGCTGTTTTACAAGCGTGCGTTGCGCAGTTGCTATGCACGCTGATAGCTTTGTGAATCTGCAATATTTTCACACCTGATTTTCAACATTGGCATTTTTCCACACCTTCTTGTGAACAGTACCGCTGTCATTTTTCACATGCTGGCCGAAATGTGTTTTCGCACTTCTGGAGCAGAATTGCATGGTCACTGTGGGAAATCAGTGTTCAGGACAGATTATGACAGCTGTCATTTTTCACATCCTGGCTGAAATGTGTTTTTGCACTGCCGGCACAGAACACTGCAGTCACTGTCAGAAATCAGTGTTTGGGACAGATTAGGATCGAGCGAGTGAGAGAGGGGGGGGAAGTGATCAAGCTCAAGTGAGCTCTGTCAGGACTGCTTCGGATTTCTTTGTGGGCAGAAAAAGGTGCCAACGCAGGCAGGAGCCCAGTACAAAAGGGCAGCCTGCAGCACCGGGAGACACAGAATGAGTGAGTGAGGGAGGGGGAGTGAGTGAGCTCAACAGAGCTCTGTTGGGACTGCTGTGGATTTCTTTGTGGGCAGAAAAAGGCAGTAATGCACCCAGGGGCCCAGTACAAAAGAGCAGCCTGCAGCGGCAGGAGAAATAGAATGAGCGAGTGAGAGAGGGGGAGTGATCGAGCTCAACGGAGCTCTATCGTGACTGCTACAGATTTCTTCATGGGCAGAAAAAGGCAGCAATGCAGCCAGGAGCCCAGTACAAAAGGCCAGCCTGTAGCGCCAGCAGAAACGGAATGAGTGAGTGACAGAGAGGGAGTGAGCAAGCTCAACGGACCTGTGTTGGGACTAATGCAGATTTCTTTGTGGGCAGAAAAAGCCACCAACAAAGGCAGGAGCCCAGTACAAAAGGCAAGTCTGCAGCTCCAGGAGAATCAGAATGAGCGAGTCAGAGAGGGGGAGTGACCCACCTCAACAGAGCTCTGTCAGGCCAGCTGTGGATTTCTTTGTAGACAGAAAAGGGTGCCAATGCAGGCAGGAGCCCAGGACAAAAGGGCAGCCTGCAGCACTGGAATACACAGAGTGAGCGAGTAACAGAAGTCCAGTGAGCGAGCTCAACGGACCAATGCAATCAACATTCAGCATTGATCAATGCTTGTCTGTAACTGTTATTTAAGGTGCAGAATGAGCAGTACACATTACATGATACCATAGTATCATGGTAATGTGTCAGCAGAAAAGGACTACCCTGGTCCATCTATTCTGCCCATTTTCCACCCACCCCTACTTGTCTCCACTTCCCAGGGATTTTTTCATCTGCCCACTAGCCAACCCCTTGTGTCTGTCCCATGCTCTTTTGAATTCCTCCACTGTTTCTGCACATACCACCTCATCAGGTAATCTGTTCCAGGGTTCCACCACCCTCTCCATGAAATAACATTTCCTTACATTGCTCTTAAATCTTCCCCCTTCCAATCTTAAATTATGACCCCTTGTTTTAACTCCTACTTTCCTTTTGAATAATCTACCTTCATTCAGGTTATTTATGCCCTTCATATACTTAAAAGTCTCTATCATGTCACCTCTATCTCTTGTAACCTCCAGTGGGTACAGATTTAATTCTCTCTGTCTAGTCTCATATACCTGTAGCTTCTCCTGCATACCTTGCACCATCTTTGTTGCCCTTCTCTGAACCCTCTCCAACCCATTTATATCCTTTCATAAATGAGGCTTCCAGAACTGTACCCCACACTCCAGGTGTAGTCTGACCATGGTCTTATGTAAAGGCATCAACATCTCCCTCTTCCTACTTGTTACACCCCTTCCTATGCACACCATCATACTATTAGCTTTACCTACTGCCTTACTACATTGGTCTCCTACTATACCTTAAGGTTGTTTGAGATTATAATCCCTAGATCCCTTTACTGTTCTGTTTGTTTTATCAGTTCTCCCCCCAGTGAGTACTGAGGCAGTGGATTTTTATGCCCCACATGCATCACTGCACACTTCTTAACATTGAACTTCAACTGCCAAATGTCCGACCACTTCTCTAGGGTGCTCAGATCTCTCCTCATGGCCTCAACCCCTCCTGCTATGTCAACCCTATTATATAACTTTGCATCATCCACAAAAAGAAACACTTTCCCTTCAAGTCCCACTGATATACAGTATATGTTTAAAAGGATTGGGCCCAGTACTGACCCCTGAGGAACACCGCTTGTCACCCTCGTTATCCTAGAATGTACATCATTTCCCACAACCCTCTGATTTCTATCCTTCAGTCAGTTGTTCACCCATCTAGTTATTTTCTGTCCCACCACCAGGATCTCTGTCCTATTTACTAGCCTATGGTGAAGAGCAGAGTCAAAGGCCTCACTAAAGTCCAGGTAGACCACATCAACTGCCTCCCCTTGATCAATAACCTATGTTACCCCATCAAAAAATTCAATCAGATTTGTCTGGCACGATCTCCCAGTAGTGAAGCCATGCTGCTTTTCATCTAATAGTTTATAGTCCATTAAGTATCTTGCCACTCTTCCCTTTGTTAACACCTCCACCACCTTACCCACCAGTGATGTGAGGCTGACAGGGTGGTAATTTCCTGCCTCCTCCCTGCAGCCCCCCTTATAAATTGGTACTACGTCCACCATCCTCCAGTCACTTGGACCCCCCCCCATATCCAGGGATAAATTAAATAACTTTGTCAGATGTGATGCCAGTTCATCCCTCAACTCTCTAAGAACTCTTGGATGAAAGCCATCAGGCCTCATTGCCTTATTTACCTTTAATTTTCCAAAGTTCTTTCTTTACTCTGCTCTCACCTAATGGGCTTTGATCCATCCCACACTCTTCTCCTCCCTTCCTTTTTAACTCAGTTCCTTTCCCCCTCTACTGTGAAAATAGAGCAAAAATAAGTATTTAGAGCCTCCGCTTTCTCCAGGTCATTCTCAACATTTATACCCCCCTCAACTTCACAATCCCCCGTCTGGTTCTGCTCTTCTCTCTCACATATCCAGAAAAAGTTGTATCCCCTCTTTTGGCATATTTAGCACTTCTCTTCTCTGTTTCTGCTTTTGTTCTAATCAATTTCCCTGCCTGTCTCAGTCTCTCCTTATAATTAACTTTGTCTATATCACTCTGAGTTTTCTTATATTTTCTGAATGCTATCCTTCTAGCCCTTAAGGCCCCAACATCATCCCCATTAAACCAAAGAGGCCTCCTATTTTTCTGTTTTTTCCTGTTCTCCTTATACATGGTTCTGTGGCTTTTATTACTGCCCCTTTGATGCATCTCCACAATTCCTCTACATCCTCTATCTGCTCTTTGCCTTCCATTTCTTCTCTGTAAATCTCCCTCATTCTTTCAAAGTCCACCCTCCTGAAGTCCAGAACCTTTGCACTGGTCTTATTTTCATTCTCCCTTTCTGAAACTCACTGTGCGATGATCACTTGTACGCCGGCAGTGTCCCACCACCACATCTTTAACGCTATCCCCGTTTGTGAGTAAAACGTCCAGTATACTTTCCCCTCCTATGGTCTCCTTAACCAGCTGTTGTAGAATTGATCCCTGCAGTGCCTCAAGTACTTCTCTACTCCTGGTAGATGTTGCCATAGGGATTCCCCATTCTACGTCAGGCATATTAAGGTCCCCCTGTAGTACAAACTCCTCTTTCTTCAACACACTTTGAATTACCTGCATCAATTGCTTATCTATCTCCTCCCCCTGGTTTGGGTAAGCAATAATACCCTACAGGGTGGGCTTTATTGGGAAATACCTGACTGCTCAGGGGCCTTATAGCCCCTGGAAGGGCCAGTATTTCCCAATAAAGCTCACCCTGGAGGGCATTATTACATTTAGAAAATGGTCACTGTAAAACAAAATAAGTTTGGTAAAAAAATGTTTGTAAAAAATGTGTTTAATTTATATTTTAAAATAAAATAGTTCCTCTGCCTTAAGTATCCTCCTGGTTGTCACAGTTACTGCTACACACACACACACACACACACACACACACACACACACACACACTAGGAACAGAGCAGGAATCAGCGGTAGGGCTGCAATACCAAGCAAGTCTATGCGAGAGGAGGTGAACAAGAAAAGTGTCTCCTGTTCTTTGTGGGGTTTTTTCTTTGCCTGGCCCTGCTAGAGTTGTCCTGCTAATAGTAAAGATGGAGGTTTTGGAGCAGAACATCGGGAGCTAGCCAACGATCATGTGAAATGCTGCTTGCTTTACACTGAGGTGCGAGTTGTGTTTCCTTTTTACTTTTGCTGTGAACATGTTGCTTTTATTTAAAATTAAACAGACTGACAGGGGAACACTGTAGTTCTGGTGAGCTAAAAAAAAAAAAAATATTCCCAGCTCCTGTCATGTGGTCCACTCATCCTGCATTGCTAGAGTAGGGATGGAGAATAATGAGTAACCAGAGAAGACCCATGAATTCTGGACTATCCAGAAAAAAATGTGTAGGTAGCAACCCTACCTAGGAGAAGGCTGAGAGGGCGAGAGGCTGTAGGATTTTTTCTTCACTTTGGTGACTCACTTTTCTGGAATGCACATTGCAGCTGTTAGCTGTTGCTAGGTAACTCGTTGGGGAGGTCTCGGAGACTCTGTCAGCCATCACTGGTTCATAAGGGAGCAGTAAATAGGAAAATAAATATGATGTATGCTTTTTGCTGTTTGGGAGAAAGAAAAAAACAAAAACAAAAAACAATTGTCAGGTAACTCGGGGGGGGGAGGGGTGATCTCGGAAGCCTCGGTCAGTCATCAGTCATCACTGGTTCGTAAAGGAGTGGTAATTGGGAAGTAAATAGGATGTATGGTTTTTGTTGTTTGGGGGAAAGAAAAAACAAAGGAAACAAAAAAAAAACAATAGCAAATCTATTTGTTGGGAGTGTTTTGCACGTGGTCAACATGTTAGGTCTCGCTAAGTGATAACAAAAGTGGTGGCAGTTTGAAATTCTATGCCCAGTGTTACAGCCAATAACAAAGCAGGCAGGGCACAAGGATACTTGTTTGGACATGAGGCAGGTTTGGTGTGGGACTTTTTATTTGGTGGGCATCTACTGAAAGTCAATGTACCCTTGTGGAATGGGTACCAGCCAATCAGATGCCTCCACAAAAAAAGCCCATTTTCTAAAGGCGTATATATCGCTCCTAGTATTAATGTAGTGCCAGACCTCTTCTCTGTGACACACAGGAATTCTGTCTCACCATTTTCATCCTGTTCTTTCATTGCTTTAATGGTCTCCTTGACACACAATGCCACCTCTCCCCCCTTCCTATCCACCCTGTCCATTCTGAATAGACTGTAACCTTGACCACTAACCTCCAAAGAATTATGCTCCGACCACCAAGTCTCTATTATAGCCACAATATCTAGGCATTATTCCACCATTATGGTTTCTCGGTCCACCATTTTATTCCCTATACTCCTGGCATTTACAGACAGCCCTCTCCTCCTTAAGTCCCCTATTCCCTTACAATATTTAAATAAATTACCTACCCCAATATAAGGGGGATTGCTAGCTAGACTATTCCCTACTGCTCCCCCACTAATAAGTTTAAATTTAACTTTTCTCTGGCATAGCTATACAATTTTTCACTCAGGACCATTGTTCCCTCACTGCTTAAGTGCAATCCGACTGGAGCATATAGTTCTACTTTATTCCATGTCCTTTCCCCTTCCCCCACCAAACCAACCCCCTTTCACAACACCACCCCCTTAACCATATACTGAACTCATCTGTTCTCCCCTTTCAATACACATTGGCCCTTGGCACTGACAGTACTTCTGAAAAAGAGACAGATTTCTTTTCCAGCTTCCAGACTCTTGCCAAATCTCTGACTAGCTTGCATTTCCATGAGACTGCTGGCTGCCAGGTCATTTGTGCCCAAATGCGTCAAAATGTGGGTGATCCCCCTATGTTTCCTGGATAGGGAGTATACATGACATGAAGCTTTTAATGCCATCATGCTGGGCATGCACTCAGCCTTAATATTACTATTCCCCTCTCCCACCCTCCTCCACTGAATTCCTCTAATTATGGAATTCCTCAGTATACGAACTTCCTCTTGTACAGACTCCTTACAGTCCACCAAAATCCCAGCTGATTTTATGTTAACCAGTTTTGCTCCTTTTGCTCTCTCATTATGGTCCATATAACAGAAGAATGACATAGATGGTTGCATGTGGTAACAAGGGCAAAGGAAACCCCCACAGGGCAGGGTACACCCAGTACAAATTACTAATGAAATCATATCAAGGTTGTGGTGCAGGATTCTACATCAGTACAGCAACCCCCATCTGGTTTTACATGTTGAGGGCTCCCCTACCCCCACCACTAGTTTGAAGGTAGATTATTAGGTCTCTCTTTGGTATTAGGATCACAAGAGCAGTTTCTTATGCATCTGGGACTTAAACAGAGATGAAAGAGCAGTTAAACAATCTTGACACTGGAGTTGAAACAGCACAGGCAGACAGCTTGAGCAGCTTAGGTGCCAGACCATCCAAACTTGCAGACTCTTTTGTTTGCTTTTACTAAGGTATTTCTATACTTTTCCTCACTGGTGAAACAAACTGTAAGTGGAATTCAACATACGTACTGTTATTCTTACGTTTGTCTGTAGTGTGATAGTAGGTCCCTTTCTTTTAGTCATTTATAACTGGGTCCTTGATTTTGGGTTTGTCATTGCACTTGAACAGCTTGCTTATCTGTGACCAGAAATGCTTGAGTTATGTTGAGCAATCAATCACCAGTTGTTTGCAATATTAACTTTGAACTTTTTTTTTTTGCCATCCCCACAGTTCATTAGAATGCCAACATGTTTGTTACCACATGAAAGAGTTCATTATAATACTGCCTAATACCAGATGGGTCAGTACTTTTACTGCACTTGTGTGTACAGAACTTGAGTGCATTTGCACTAGAACCAATTTATTCATTACAGCGCCCAAGTATCTATTAAAACATCCTGGTATTCATTTATAGCAAATGTGTATTTTGCATCATTTGGCAAAGTATTCATCCAAAAATCAAAATATGCATGTTGTATACCACTGTATGGATTTCAGAAGCCACATATTTAGATAGTAAATTCAAGATATGCGTTAGTTCACCATATTACTTGTACTCCTCTCATAAGTACACAGCTCAGTATGCACAAAGTCATCGGTTTCCTGAGTATACATTTCAGTACCACATCTATTCAAAACATGTATTTGAGTACACATATCGAGTGCTCTGCATTAAATCCTGAAGTATTTATGAACTACTGACAAGAATTCCTCTTCATAAGCGAAAGTACACTGTGCATGGTTGACAGTGGGGAGATACTTGCCTGGGTTTACCCATCGGTTTTGTTGGTATAATTCCATCAGATCGAACAACATTTACAATGTGCAGAAACAGCTGGGTTAGAAAAAAAAAGTCAATTGTGCAAAAACTATGATATCTAAAAGATGAAAATGGCTCAGTTAGATGAAATGGCCATTTATATCAATGTATGCCATCTTAATAGTAATGTAGAAAGCATTTGAGATGGGAGAAACTTGGACAGCCCATCAACTCCTACCCAATATGCACATCCAAAGCCTGTGTTCATTTCCTCTGCATGAGTGAGAAAAATGGCTATGACAGGTCCATCTGGTTCTAGAAAATATACAAGTTACAAACAGAAATTTAATTGGCCATGTTAAGCAAGACACACATGGCAATAACCTGGCCCCTGAAGTGGGTGTGGTGTAAGAATGGAAAGGGGGCAAATAATCCATAGTTGTCTGTCTTGTTTAATCTGTGCAATGACATTTTTTTGTTTGTAGCTTGAATTTTTTAGAGCTGGAGGGACCTGTCCACGTAGCCCTTATTTATGCCAATTCATATGTTCATCCAGTCACTCCCACAGCACATTTACTTGTGAATCCATGGGTTTCTACTAGCAAAGTGTCTGTACCAAACAGCAGTTCTCTGCAGCAAAACAGCAATTCCCTGCAGCACATTTACACAGGTAAATAATCACAAATGTTTTACTAGAAACAGATGTCAAGAGATCGATAGAAATATAAGAACAAATCTTAACTGGGGACTGATCTCTCTCTCTCTCTCTCCCACCACCCCCTTCCCCCCAGATCTTTAGCCCACCTTTTTAGAAGCTCAGACATTCCAGTTTGCTGTCTGAGATGTCACAAAAAAACTGCTCCAAGCTTGCATTGTCACTGGGGTCATTGCATTTTCTGATTCCACAGCTACCCACCTGAGGTACAGCAAAAACAATGTTATTGCCTTTAAGGAAAATCTTTTTACTCTGAACAAAGAAATACACTGACAAAATACTGACAAACTGACTGACAGCTTGTTTTATTACTCTCCTAAAGAACTAGCCAGACTGTTTCACATGACATAGAAATTACCAAAACAAATAGTTTGTTAAACCGATGCAAGCATTTAAACAATCACACTGCACTGCAAGCTCAGAGTTATATTTATAGCAGTTATTATTTTTCCAGTTACCCATGTCTACACATTTAATATTGTCTTTCATCTTTATCATCTGATTCTTTTTCTGAAGCACTCTAATAAACTGTCAAGGGACACAGTATACCCACTTTTACAAAAAAAAAAGGAGAAGAGTTTTTTTGTCTGTTCAAGCAGTCACATAAATTATGGAAGGGTTCTCAATGGAAATCAACTGAGCGGGCAGATTTTTATCTTATTCAACTTTATTTTACCAGGAGGTCCATTGAGAATAAAATCTAGTTTGCACTGGAGAGCAGTAGAATCATTTCACAAGAATCATAGCAGTTAAAAAGTCTCACTTTAGCAGAATCATAGGGGTTGCAAAGCTATTGCACCCATCACATTCTATATAACAGATGCTAGGGAAACCTTGTTTAAGGGGTTTGGGGTTTCACTGAACATCATAGGGGTTGCAAAGAAATCATAGAGATCTCAACCACAGCCCCTGTCTACCTCTGCTTGGGATCTGGCAAGTGATGGCAGCACAACACAGGTAGATAACAAGAGGAACAAACAATGGAGTCTTGGCACTGTTGGTCACTGATGTGCACGTCCGTGCAGTGGCATGCACTTGCAGTAGTATCATTGCATACTGGGTAGTCCTGGGGAGAAAATGTCTGAGGAAACAACCCCAACTAGTTAGATGTCTTCTTGACCCTCCACAGGCACTACACCACTGACAAGGAAGAAACATACAATTTAAAGAACTGCTTAGCCCGCCCAGTCTGCCCAGATGTTCCCTACCTAATCTGTCTTCACAAACCCTAACTGGGCTTCACTGACCATCCCTCCTATTTACTAATATCCCTTTATGTCTGTCACACATATGCTTGAAGCTCCCCCCCCAACACTGTTTTTGACTCTACCACTTCTGCTAGCAGTGTATTCCAGGCATTTACCACCCTTTCACTGAAGTAGTACTTCTTCATATCTCTCATAAACTCCCTTCCCTCCAGTTTCATTACATGCCCCTGGCCTTGTTGCTCTTTCTCAATTGAAAGATACTTCCCTCCTGCACCCTGTTCACCCCTGTAAGGTAGGTTTTAGGTCTGTGTCATGTACTCTCTCACTCTCTTCTCTTCCTGGGTGTATAAGTTGAGATCCCTCAGTCTCCTCTGATATGGCTTCTTTTTGCAATCTCTGCAACCCCTGCACCATTAGTTGTCTGCCCTGGCTAAATTAGACACACTCTACCATCAGGCCTTGAAGTTCAAAACTGGTCTCCCATACTCCACACATCACTGCTCCCTTTATGCCACAGTAGGCTGGTCGTCCCTTAACTACAGAAGACAGAAGACTGCAGCTGTCTGGACATTTTGGGCCATCGTGCAGATGTTGCCTCAGTACATCTCAGACTGTCTTCTTCTAGGTGTGATAGGTAAATATGCCTTAAGGAGTTCTTGCGTTATCTCCCTTGCAGTACCGAAGTTCAAGTCACACTTTGGCAGGTCTGCCATATCTCACGCTTTACCCTCTCTCTGGAACAACTTGTAAAAAACCCTGAAGTTGACTTACCCAATCAAACTATCAGCCTCCAAAGCACTTTATTCTTGCTCTATCAAGGAATCCTGTAACTGCTTCCCCTGATGTGACCTTCCCCTAGCCTCAGCTCCATCTGCTCCAGTGTATCCCTTTATTGGTATTGCTTTCCCACCCCTCTTGGGCAATGTTACAGCCTATAAGAACTTACCTGCCTGCTCCATCTATCCCAACCCTGTGTTTTTTCCTTATCGTTAGTTCCTTTTCCATATCCCCCTGGCTCCTACCTACACTCCTTGCTTACCCCCCTTGACACTATCATGGTGTTTTACTTTCCACTCCCTAACTGTTGCCACCCTACCCCCTGCAATCACTACATGCTTTGTGGGCACTCCATGTGCCATGTACCTCTCCTTACTCATGCTTTTGCATCCCCCTCCCCATCCCTCCCATGCCCCACCAAGCTCCTTCAATCAATAATTGTGTTCAAGGATGCTTCAAATACACACTGTATTTATAGTTGTATACATTTAACCTGTATATACTGTACTACAGTTGCTATACATTTTAGCTGCATACGCTTCATGTCATTAGCTTAATGGCTCTTTTTAATACTCTATTTTGTGTGCATTATAAACGTCCTGTGTATAATTACTGCTCTATGTAAATACTATGTAAGTGTGAATTCATTTTGTATATATTGTTTACTTAATTCTGCTATAACTGAGTATTCCGTTGTATGTATTGTTAACCTCTCCTTTCCAGGTCCATCTCATAAATGAGCTTGCTCAATGATGTTCACCTAGTTAAATAAAGATTTTGATTGATTGATTGATTTGCCCTCATCTGGACTGCCTCCACCATGTCCATGTCCTTTCTAAAGTGAGACCTCCAAAACTAGACACATTACTCCAGGTGAGTTCTCACCAATGAGTGATGCAGTAGCAGCACTACTTCTCTCTCTTCCTGCTGAAGATACCCCTCCCTATGCAACCCAGCATCCCACTAGTGCAGCCCACAACTGTGTCACACTGCCTTGTCACTTTGAGGTCATCAGTTATGGTAACCCTAAGGTCCCTTTTCTGCTTAGTGACAGTTGGTACCTTCCCCCATCCTATACTTTGCCCTGGGTTCCTATGCCCTAGGTGCATGATTTTAAATTTTTTGGCATTGAAACCCAACTACTGTGCTCTTGACTGCTCCTCAAGATTCCCAAGATCCCTACTCATTCTCTCTACCACCTCCTGAGTATCCACTCCTTTACAGATTTTGGTATCACCAGGAAAAAGGCATGCCTTCCCTTCCAGTTTTTCTGCAATGTCATTTATAAAGACATAGAAGAGGACTGGTCCTATTACTGAGCCCTGTGGCACCCCGCTGATCACTCGCCATCCTTAGAGTGAGTGCCATTAACCACCACCCTCTGTTGCCTATCTATTAACCAGTTTCTAACCCAATTCACCACTGTCAATCCCACCCCCAGTCTGGTCAAGTTCTTTATCAATCTCCTGTGTGGCACAGTGTCATAGACCTTGCTAAATTCCTGATAGGTCATGTACACTGCTGTCCCCTGACCTACTTCCATGGTCACACAGTTAAATTAGATTCATCTGACATGATTGACACCCCCCCCCATATGAATCCATGCTGCCTGTGGTCTTGCAGCCCTTTGGATATCAGCCTTCCATAATCATGGTCTGAATACTTTCCCCATGACTGAAGAGGTACCATGTCTACTGTTTTCCAGCCCTCTGCAACCATGCCTGTTTCCAGTAAACTGTTGAATAAAGTCATCAGTGGGGAAGCTAGTACCTTCCTGAGTTCCTTCTGTGCTGTGACTGTTATGACACAGATTTAGTGACCCAGATCCAAATTTAGAAACCAAATGTGTGGGAGGCAACATGATTTACTTTATACTAGCCCAAGAGCGAGTCTTAATCCCAGTGTAGTGGCCCTCACATAAATCCCACAATGTAGTGAGCTTCACAGGACAAGCAGATAACAAGAAACCCATGCTATACCATTCAGTAGGTTTTATTTTAAACAACACAGACTTGAAAAGAAAAAGGTAACATATATGCACTTAGCAAGTCAGTAAGCAACAGCATCTTTCAAATACAATTGTACCAGTGCACTCTGGTTAGGAGAGTATGACATTGCTGACAGTCCTTTGGCTTCCCTCTCAAATGGGTCAGGTGCTGGAAACAGTTCTTTTTAGCTGATATCCTCAGTAAAACAGTCCCTGTTACAGCCTGGCATCTAACCAGCCCAGATAATGACAGTTTATACAGTTTTTAGAAAGAACACACACATTAGTCACTCGATAAACCCACATACCTTACATAAAATCTCACTCCCAGCCCTTTTAATCTCTTGCCAAAGATAAGACGTTAGCTAGGGAGTTTATTTGGCAAGGGCTTACAGTCACTGACAAACAGTTTTTTTTTATGGCTGCATGGGCAGAGCTCGCAGCCATTTTGTGGTTGCTCAGAAAGCAAGCGACCATGGCACACTTCCATGTTGGAGTTTGGGATTAATCCTTCCAATACCCCATAACAAGTAGCAATCCACCATGACCGCTTGCAATGCAAGCACGGCAGCACTATTTTTTGTGCTGTCCATCACTTCCACATTGTAAAACAGAATTGCGCATGCAGGCATGTGTAGTTCCGTTGCCATCACCATCTTGGGAATTACATTTTGCCATTCAACAGAATTCCTCATGCGCGAGTGCCACACATGCGTAGTTTCATCAGTGCTGCCATCTTTGTAATGGCATTTGGCGTCACTTTTGCTGCACGTCGCAGCCATATTGACTCTTGCTAGAGTTTGTTTATCTTGTTCATGGGGGTACTGATGCTTGCTGCCATTCTCTCCCTCAATGGTCTGATCCAGTGTTGTTTTTTGGAGCTGGTGGGAAACTTGTCATATCATGATTTTGAGGCATGGTACTGTAGGTGGCACAGGATTCTGCATATTGTTGTCTTTCTCCTTGTGTCCTGTAACTTTGAATTGCTGCAGAAACAGTTTGTTTCTTACAGGTGACATGATGATGACATTAGATATTGAAATACCATCTTGATGGTATTGTTGTTCAGACATACCACATCTCTCGACGGTATGAGATGCTGAAATACCATCCTGATGGTATTGTTACTCAAACATACCACATCTCTCGATGGCATGAGATGCTGACATACCATCTTGATAGTATTGTTGCTCAGACATACCACATCTCTTGATACCATCTTGATGGTATTGTTGCTCAGACATACCTCATCTCTTGATGGCATGAGATGCTGAAATACCATCTTGATGATATTGTTGCTCAGACATACCACATTTCTTGATGGCATGAGATGTTCAGAATACTACCGTTAATGGCATTGTTGGATGTTAAGCAATACCATAGCTCACTTGTGAAATGGTTGCATTTTTATATAGTACATTTTCCAGAGCAAACATTTTTCATCTCATGTCATCAGACATTAAGACTGCGAAGCTGAATTTTACTTACATTTCAGCTAAGAACATTTGATAGACATGTTTTCACCTATCCTTCAAGAGTCAGAAGCTCAGTTGAAAAACAGCAATTCAGTAATGTCAGTCTTAAAATAGCAGGCTAGCTTTAGCAGAAAATAGTGAACAAAGCTGAAGTAGTAATGTTTTCAATAAGTGAGCAGGCCTATAATTTAAGTTCAAACTTGATCTGAAAATATGTGACCCTGTATTGCCCACATATGCCATCTCCAGGAATCATTAGGATACAAAACTCATCTTCATGATTACAACCAACTACATCAATACAAACTTGATATTAACCACCTGTATTACTGAGAACCGTTATTAGACAATTTAAAAATGTCAACATGTAACATCAATGGCACTTAACAATCTTGAAATTTATCTCTAACATTCCCTGACTAACCCATGAAAACAGGTGGCCTGCAAGTTTCAAACTGACTATATTGGTACAAGTGATACATTATGAGGCCTATCGCTAGCAATCTGATTTAGCACAAAGGAATCCTTTCAGTATTTATCTTTATCATAGTATGCAAGGCCCAGTGGCAGAAAACAAACTTAAAAAAAACAAACTTTTTTTCTTCTCTGGGTATTCTATGTGCTTGTTTTCAGATGAGATTGGGCACATCCAGGATGGTATGGCTGTAGGCCAATAATGATTCCAAGGATTTAGGGAACTTGGGCAGACTAGATGGACCATGGACCTTTTTCTGTCATTATTGTCTATGTTTCTGTGTCTTCTACCTTACTCAAGAGCTTTGCTAACTTACATTATAACTAGTACCTTGGTTATTCTATTACCGTGGAACTGTACTAACATGGTGGTCAGAGTGACCTTTCTCATGGCGTAACTGTTTACCCACCTAGGGGTAAGTAGTCAAAGTGCCTGAGCAAACCTTGACTGTAGTCTTTACAGCAGCGACCAGTTCATCACCACTGGACCATAATTCCATGGCTGACCTTTGTTTAGTACATACTGTAGTTACTCGCTGTAATATCTCTGCACTTGTCAGTAAACTGACAGAGGTAGTTGCAGAACCCTGCGGTTATGCAACCAGTCTATAGGAGTTCTGGGATTCAGGAAGGCTTGGCCCAATACTCCCTTGAGGGCAGAGGCCATCTAGACCTATCTAAAGATCTGAGTAGTTCCACTCTACTGGCAGCATGAACCTCCAAGTAGAGGGCAGCTGCACCTGCTCCTTGTGAGATACTTTCACAGTCCAGATGTCACATGGCTATGGATTACCTTAGCTTCTACCGGCTCGGCCAGACTCTGATCAATAGAGGCCATGAGCCACTAGGATTGTGAAACTTGTTTATAATTAATGGGTCTCCCCTTTTTGCCATAGGAAGACTATGCTTTAATTTGTCATTATAAAGGAGCATTTATAATGGCAAACACACTCACAGTTCCCCTTGCTTTGTGCATGCGCCCACTGCAGTGTCTCCCTTCCTGGCTCATTGCTTCCTTCTCACCCGCAACCTAGCTGCCAGAGAAACATGGTAGTAAATCACTTCAAAAACCAAAAAATGTTATTTTCTTCAAATAGAGGGATAGCAAAATATTAAAAATAAAACTGTAAACCTCTAAAAATGAAAATCTGTGGACCGGCTCACTAGCTGAAACCTGAACTGGAGCAAGGCTGTACCAGAACGGCTGTTATTTTATGATTGCTGTGGCCAAAAAGGGGAGACCCAGAAATTATATAAAATAAAATATGGGGTAGTGTGTGTAAACTTAAAGTTTGCATACACCCTGGGGGTTAGATGATTTGTACAAACTGTTTATGTAGCATCTAACCCCTCAGGTGTGTGTAATCTTCTCGTTACACACACCACCCCATACTTTATTCTATTTATAGTCTATGATCAGCCTCCATTTACATGTGTGCTTAAGTGTCCTTCTCAGAAAAGCACAGGCTTTCCTGTACCACTTCTGAGTAGTTAGGAAAATATGAGGTTGCTGCATATAGACTGTTTTAGAATGGAGGAAGGTGTTAACCTTATTCCCATTAATTCTTTTTTGCCACAGTGTTATGCCCTCTTCTGGCTATCTGGCATTTCCTTTTTAACTGGGGAGAGCTAGTGGTCTGTGGTCACTTTCAGTGAGCCCTTGTCACTTACTTTTGACCTAGAATGCACTGCAATCATTGACTGAGTAGAACTTGAGAGTGGTCAAAAGCTTGTGGGAAAGCAGTGTTGTGAATACCCTCCGCTTGCCTTGTTGCCTCTGGATCTGGATGTGCTCCAGATAGCAGACCCACCACTGGAATAGTGTGCGAATGTGGAAGGGGGGGGTGAAAAAATTAGAGAAGGTTATATCTGCCACCATATACAAGCTTAGTCTGATCCTTAGCACTATTGACATAGTGCCAGTTTATCCAACAGGACAAAAGAGCTTGCTCCTTGTAATACCTGTGAATGACATTATGTCTAGGACTAGGGAGTAGTTCAGACTAAAAACAATGGTGGAATAAAGGAGTAACCCAGAGCTGTAACACATGTCCCCTTACTACCTGTTTCCTAAAAGAAAAGTTCCCGCCTTTACATTAGTTGGCATAGCATCATGGTCACTTGCCACCTGGCATGCCTTGGATGTATAAGGTATAGAAACATAAAAACATAGACTTTTACGGCAGATAAGGACCGCTTGGCCCACCTAGTCTGCACATTTCCCTACCTACAGGATAAGGTGCAGATCCTAGTTAACCAACAGCCTATTTCTTCCTACCCCCCACAAGAATTTCCTTATGTCTGTCCCATGTATTCTTGAATTCTCCCACAGTTTTAGACCCCACAACCTCCTCAGGAAGGCTGTTCCATGCATCCACTACCCTCTCTGTGAAAAAATACTTCCTCACATTGCCCCTGAACCGCCCCCCCCATATCTTTAAATTGTGTCCCCTTGTTCTTGCATGTCTCTTTTTCTGAAAGATGCTACCCTCTTGGACTTTGTTGATTCCACTGAGGTACTTAAAAGTTTCTATCATGTCCTCCCTCTCCCTCCTTTCCTCAAGGGTATACATATTAAGCTCTTTTAGTCTCTCCTTGTATGGCTTCTGTTGCAGACCCTGCACCATTCTAGCTGCCCTCCTCTGGACTGCCTCTATCCTGTCTAAGTCCTTGCGGAGATGGGGTCTCCAGAACTGGATGCAGTACTCTGGATGGGGTCTCACCAACTATCTGTACAGTCTGTTTGTATTACTCTCATTAATGCCTAGTACAAGTTAGCAAAGGGGTCACCTTTCAGGTCTGTATAAACCCCCCAAGTGCATGTTTATGGAGACATTTCTTCACCATGATAGCCATTTTAAGATGGAGAGCTTCACCACTCCTCTCGATCACATAAAGGATGCATAATGAATATGTTTCTTTTAGCAAAACTCTTAAGCATTAACAATTACTTTTCATTTCTCTGACATGCATGCTTTAGGCACAACCTTAAGAAAAATAATTTGTGAAGTCATGACTGTATTACACCGAGGGTTAACATTCCAATTCCTATGCAGTTAATTAGTTACTAGATTCTTGTCACCTCAAAAACAGGCTTTTAGAAGTGTAGTGTCTTATACCCTTGCAAAGATTTTAAATCCTGTTTGCATGTACAAAGACATCTTGTTCTGTGCAATGATCAAGAAAAGAGGGCAGCAGCCACCCTGTTGGCCCAGTGCTGATGACCCGGGTTCAGAAGTGAGCCAAGAAAGTCATGTCAGGGGACAGGCCATGGCCATGACTGCTGCCACTCAGCAGTGCATCTAGGCCAAGGAGGGTTGGTGATGAAATCCACCACCACAGCGACCCCTGCAGCTGGGCCAGGGAGCTTGCTGCTGCCACACAGAGATAGCTGTGGCTGTGCGAGACTCACTCAGGCATCATTCCCACTAGGGGAGGTGGGAGGAAAAAAACTGGGTGGAAAAATGGTGGACTCAAGGTCCATGATGTTCTGCCAGCCCTGACCCATGCCACCGCCTGGACCACTTATCCATGTTGGATTATTCTTCAGGTGAAAGGAAGGTGGCCCTCCCCTTCCTGGCCACACCATGGGGGGGATACACTGGTGTCTCTGAATCAGGTGAGTACTGGGGTAGGCAGTAGCCGGTTGAAGGGGTGGCAGGGATGGAACAAACCTAACCACCTGAGTTCAGCCAGGGAGAAAAAAGCAATATGAAAAGGGGGCAGCAGGCGTTCAATCTCTGGACCCTCCCAACTGCATTTCCCAGAAAGTACATTTTCCTTTCCTTTAGGTAGGCAAGTTCAAAAGTACCTGTGAAAAATTCTGCAGTGGAAAAGATTTAATCCCACCCATCCTGTTGCATCTGAATTCCAGACAGTAGCTTATGAGCATGTGAGATAGAGCATTTCTCTTCTGGGACTAGTCTGGTTCAAGGAAAAAAACTGGTCCCAAGTTCAACCCTGAATATGCCCAGAAGTGCTCACCTCCTGACCACAGGGTCTAGTACTGAAATTCAGGGCTAGATGAAAATTGTCTATATCATTACAAACAGTTCTATGTCATAACAGCGATCACGAAATAGTGATCACTGTTAGGGCAAGTGTACATCACCAAAAATGAATTTCAGCAATGCACACTCATGGCGAATTGGAAGAGGACGCCCGAAATACAAGTATTTTTTTAATGCAGGGGGTTGTGTCCCCGGCACACCCCGACTGAAGGATTCTCAACTCTAGAGGGGGCATGTCGGGGTGAAATACTTTCAAAAGAAAAGCTGTCTGCCAGCAAAAAAAAAAAAAAATCACCTTGCCAGACCCAAACCCTGCACTCTGCACCTCCCAAGCGACCACCCACCCCACCATGCTAGCAGTCCAGCTCAGCAGCTGCCTGCCACACCCCTCCACATACCTTCCCTCCCCGCATGTGTGTTTATGCATGTACTTCCCTTTGCCCTACCTTGCCCACCCAGGTATCCGCTCACTACCCTGCCAGGTGGCCCTGAACACAAGCGCCGTAATTGAGTTGCAGTTTTTGTAAGCACTCAATCACTGTCGCCTTGTTCAGGATATACCATTACAAACATGTCATTACTATAAAACACATAGCAAGTAACTAAGCACCAGTCTCTTTCAAACACAGTTGTACCAGTGCACTCTCCTGAGAAGAACATGACATTGCCAACAGTCTTTTGGTTTCCGGAAAGGGGGAGGGCTGAAAATATATGTTCTTTGATCAGTTTCTTTTAGCTGATAATCTCAGTACAACAGTCCCAGTTCCAGCTTGGCACATATCCAGTCCAGACGATGACAGTTTATACAGTTCTTAGCAAAGCTATAGCCACATTCGCTCATGCTTGTGTCTACTCTTCTGACTCACTCGCTGTCCTCGCTCTGCACTCAAAAGCTTTTTTGGGACAAAAGTAACTAAAGTTACTTTAAAATTACACAGCTTACATCCCTTTGTACAAAACCTTGCTCATTATAAAGCTTTGGTCTGAGGTATTATATATTACTATTGTTGTTTGTTATATTAATGACCATTTCTTTGGGGTCTGTTATATACTGGATCCCTAAAAAAGGTTCTGAGAATGTACCTAACTGAATTTTCCAAGACTCAGGACTGTATGGTTCTGTATTTACATATTGGATATTTAGTTTACTTATCCACTCAGATCCCCAGTACTCTGTAGATAACAAAGGACTGTAAGTCCCTATTCCATTACCATAGTAATTATTTCTTTACACATTTTTGTGGTGGAATGTTATTTTTAATTTTTCCATTTTGTTTTCAATTCACTGTAATGTTCCTTTCGAACTTGGCCTAGGAGGTTCATGAATACTATGGGGTTATTTTTGAAGTCTAAGGGCCAGATATTCAAAACTTTGCTCCGGGGCTAAATTAGCACTGCCCAGTGAGCAAACTTAGCCTGGAGCACAAAGCAAGCTATACTGAAAAGGAAATAGCCTGGTGCAAAACCAGCTGAATATAGCAAGCAAAGGAAGCCAGGCAAACAGGGCCAGGAGTGCAGGGCAAAAATTGCCCAGGAATAAGACAGCACTGAATATAGTGACAGGGAAGTGCACACTGCAGCTGCAGCTCATTAGACCCTGGAGAAAGCCAGTGTTGCAGGTGGAGAACATTGTGTGCGATTGCACAGAGATGTCTCACATCTACTGCAAACAACAATGTAAGTCACACATTGCAAAACGGTGCTATGCTTAAGTAAGGTTTGCCCTGGGCTAACCTGATTGCACAGTGCTAACACATTAACCCTGTGCAAACTGGTTAGCCTGGAGCAAACGGGAGCTATATTCAAAGCTCCTGTGCAAATGAGCCTACTTAGGCAATCCCTGGGCAAACAGGTATATTTGCATCTCATTAGGTGCTGCTTAGCATACATTACCATGCAGTTTGTCTGGTGCTACTGCATGGAGCAGAAAGTTCCCCCTATTGGTCAGAATGAAAGTACAGGCTGGACGCTGCAGGCCAAGGCATGCCCACAGCATCCCCTGTTGGTCAGAATAGAAGTACAGGCCGGAAGCAGCAGAAACTGTGTGCTGCCAAGCACAGTCGGTGTTCTGGCACATAAACACATGGGCCCAGATATTCAAACTGCGCCAGGCTGTGGCGCAAGCTTGGGCGCAGCTCAACTTGGCTGCGCGGGGGTGTGGACTGGGCGATATTTAATGGAGCTGCGCCATGGCTCAGCAGCATTGAATATCGCACCCTGGTCACCCCCAGTGTGCATGGCGCAATGGCACTGCACCAGTGCAAGTGGCCAGAGTGGAGCATGGGGATGTGCTAGCCCAAGTTCCATTGCGCCATGCACAGCAACCAGGATATTCAAAAGTTGACATGCAAATGGGGCCATAATGTATGCAAGGCACACATGGGGCCATTTGCAAGTCATTATGGCCCTATTTGCAAGCAGGTGCGCTGATTCCCGACGACTTGCGACTGGCACCCTGCTAGGCAGCAGCAGCTGTCGGGGACCGACGCCCTCTGCAGCCCGATCACGGACATTTGTAGTAAAACAAAAAACTATTCCGTCCAATATCCCTGGTGGTCCAGTGGAAAGCTATCTGCCCACTCGCGGGCATTTGTAAATAAAAGAAATGTCCTTGCAATATCCCTGGTGGTTCAGTGGACTGCTATCTGCCTGATTACGGGCATTTGTAAAAAGGAAATAAGTCCAATATCCCTGGTGGTCCAGTGGACCTCTATCTGCCCGATCGTGGGCATTTGTAAAAAAAAAAAAAATTCCAATATCCCTGGTGGTCTAGTGGTACCCCACCGCCCACTGAGCCCCACTGCACGCTCCCCGGGTCGGCGGCGGTGGCAGCACCACCACCTGCCGCCCGCCGCCCGCCGACTGACACTGTCGATGGGGCTGCACGCCATTGTTCACGGTGAGCCAATGGGCATGCAGTCTATCGTACTACACATTCAGATGTGAATCACATATCTGGAATGTATATTACAATAAACTGCATAGCTCACGCTGGCTCAATGGTGCGCTCCCGACAATGTCGGCTAAAAGCGGCTGGCAACTGGGCTGATGGTGCTGCGCCCGCCCGGCTGACCGAAGCGGGTGATGAGGCTCGGTGGAGTGAGGGTCACCTGAAGATGTGCTGCAAATGCCGCAGTGAGCAGATGAAAATCACTAATTTCAAAGAGATAACAGTGTCTTTATTTTATACAGATGCTGCAAGCGGGCAGATAAGTCCACTGGACCCACCAGAATATGACAAGTATTCTTTATTTTTATACAGATGCCAGCGATTGGGCAGATAACGGTCACTGGACCACCAGGGATATAGAACTTATTTCCTTTTTACAAATGCCGCAAGTGGGCGAATGTGATCCACTGGACCACCAGGGATATAGGATGGAATTATTTTATTTTATTACAAATGCCTGCGATCAGGCATGGAAGCTACCAGGTGCAGCGGAACTTCGGGTGGCCACCCACAGGTGGCAGCTGCCCGTGTTGCGCCCTGCAATCGCGACAGCTCACCTGTGAGTGGCCATCAGTTGTTCCTTTTTTTGGATCAACTTTGTGCCTGACACAGGTAGGGTTTACATGCATGGCTCTGCACATCCCGGGCTGAATATCGGGCTGTGCAGGTTATGTCATAAAGGCGTTCCTGCTCCTGCATTCATTACTGATGCGCTCCAGTGCATCTGGATTTGTGCCAGCGTACTTTTCCCTTTTGAATATAGCGCCGGGGTGCATCAGTGGGTTGCGCATGGCACAACACTGTTGCGCCATGCGCAACCCTTTTGAATATCTGGGCCCTGCTACATGAGGGACAGAGGAACATGTGGAAGCTAAATCAGGGACCTCCCCGAAAAGCAGGGACAGTCAGGAGGTATGGGTGCATACAATGCACCCATGCATATGTGTGCCTGATACACACAGGTGACCCTGGTAATGTAGTGGTTCCCCCAACCCCCCCCAAACACGACTCCTGGCCCATTCACAATAATATAAAATTAATTTCCCTGGTAGTCTAGTGGTCCCCCACCCCAGCACATATCCCGACCCATTCTCAATAACATTAAAATATATTTCCCTGGTAGTCAGTGGTCCCCACCCCCAGCATGTATCCACCCATTCACAATAATATTACATTTAATTTCCCTGGTGTCTAGTGGACCCCCCACCCCCAGCACATATCTGACCCATTCACAATGATATTAAATTTAATTTCCTAGGTAGTCTAGTGGTCCCCCACCCCCAGCACTATCAACCCCCATTCCAAATAACATGAAGCTATTTTTCCCTGGTAGTCTGGTGGTACCCCCCCACCTAGTAGCACACCCGCTCAGCCACCCATCTGCCATGAAGTGAGCTGGCGACCGGCTCAGCCCTCACTCACTCCACCACGGCCAGCCACCAGCTGAGGAATAAATAAGCTGTACTGCATGGTACAGCTCATTCATTCCTCAGAATGGGTGCATCAGTGACCATTGGAAGACAAGCCGATGCCAGCTAAGCTTCATAACGAATAAAAGCTAAACTGGGCCTGAAAGGCCACCAGGTTCAGCTCTTTGAAGATATTGTTGAAATAAGGGCAAGAGACTCATACTGAGAGGAGGACCCGTAGACTTCTCAGAAAATATTTAATGTCATTCATAACAGGGGTTGGGATATGTGCAGGAGGTCCTGGGCTACCAGGGCAAAAGGTTTACTTTTATTTGGAATGGGGGTCGGATAAGTGCTGGAGGGTGGGAACACTAGACTACCAAGAATCTCTCTTTCTATGGGGATCAGGGGTCAGATACGTGCTTGCTTGGGGGGGACCACTAGACTACCAGGGCTTATATCGCCACTAAGGGGGTACACGATGGGAGGGCACCGCTGCACTGCCGCATTACTGCCAGCTTTTTTCCGGTGGTATCTAGTGCCACGCTACAGGTCACACTAATGCCTGTAGTGCAGTACTATACATTTGAATATGCCATGCTCCTGGCATTCATGGGTGCTCTCCTGTCCATGCCCCTACATACCATTACCTATTAGCATTGGTGCTACTACACAGCGCCGGCACTAATAGGGCTTTTCAATATTGCAGGCTCGCACAAATCCAGCACTATTCCAGCTCTACAGATTTGTGCTAGGTGCAAAGGTTTGAATATCTGGCCCCAAGAATGCTGAATTGATGTGTTTCTAGATTGTATGGTAACACATTGACCAATCAAAAATGTGCACTGCCCCTTTAAGACTGTGCTTTAAATTGATTATCATTACACCTGTGGGACACTTTCTGAAGAGGCTACTGTGAAACTGGTAGAAGTCAGTGGGGCCCTGTATTGATCTCCGGCTTTTGCTAGTAGCATTTATGAGTCTTTCACCATTTTTTTACTGCTGTATTATTATTTTTATTTTGTTTTTGTGGACTCTGTTTATGCTCTACTCCTGGAACTCTTTCTCTCTGACCACCCCTACTCACCAGTTCTCACTTCTACCACCTGCCATGGTCCTGGCTCCTTAGAAGGTAGCTGTCCTCCACCAACCTTTGAGCCGACAATCCCCCCAGCTCTGAGTCCCCTAAGGTAGGGCCACCTCCACTTTCCAGTGCTCTATTTATAATCTAGAATGCCAGTGAAGGTGGTGGAGGAACAGAGGGGGTGGAGACAAGATCCCAGCATTGGGCATGTGGCAAGGTGGCACTGAGGGGAGCCATTGCCTATCCAGGAGTGGGGGGATTTCTTCTTTATGTTGCCCCAGGAGTTTGGTCATGCAATGACATCTAGATGGTGAGCTGTTGACATCCGGCTTGCCCTCCGCTTATTGGCTCCTTGCAGGCTGTACCTCCAGTCTCCACTGGGGGTCTTTGTTGCTGCGCAGCACCCTGGATCCCTTCCCAAGGAAAGGAGAGCTGTTCATCAGATGCTCAATCCTCCCCCCTCCCTGCCAACCCCAGTGCCTGAGCTAGTTCCTGAACTTGGGTCACCGGCATGACATGAGGTGTGGCATCCAGTGCCTCAACCCTCAGCGCTGGGCCAGCTCTAATACTGCTGTATTATTAAACTGCATACTTTTTTGGCATTTATTCTGTGTCGTGGCCTTGTTTGGTGGTGGATAGTGCTTGATTCTGAGATTTCATTATAAAGCTTTGCCAGCATTTTTTTTACCAGAATGAACATGCTCTGTCGTGCTATAGTGCAAGACAAAAGAGAAAGTCATTACAGCTGAAACAGTGAAAATATGGCAGGATTAACCAGATACATTTTTATCACTTTTAACCTATCAAAATCATGGCAGGACCAACCTGGTAACTGTTTTGCAGAGTGGGACAGCTTTATAGATTTACTTAATTATGCTTGTGGCAGACTGTGTGTGCCAGGTATGGAGTGATTTCATTGTCTAGGCTTCCTGTGAGAAGGTTTTGAGGGATTGAAAGTAGTGCAGATGTGCAGTCATAATGGGAGGCATGCAGTCATTGTGGGATAATGCATGGTATCTGGTGTATTTTATCCAATCAGGGACCCCAATTTTAAAGTGATTTTCCTACCCATTTTTATAGTTAAGGGTGAATATGCTGTTTAATGTTAAACCCCTAACTTTGCACTTTAATAGCGTCACCATTGTTCAACAGATTTGCACAAAATTTTGCATGCACAGTCTCAGGGGAATGGTCTCCTGTTGTACCAAGTTTTGTTCTAGTCACATATGCAGATTATAAGATTCAGATAGAGAGAAAATTTTGAAAAAATAAGGGTGTTTATTTTGGGGGGGGTTGCTGTGTTTTGTCATCCCCTAGCACCCAGACAGTTGGAAGTTTGGTCTGAAATTTCTAGGGAAGAAAGGGCTTTGGCAAAAGTGGTGCCTTTCATTGGTTTGGTGAAAAAATATTAACCTGTTCCAAATATCAAATCATATTTTATTGATCAACTAGGACGGTATTAGCGCCAAAGTTATAATTGTTGTAATCCTAGACTTGAATAAATAAATAAATAAAAGTTATTACAATTGCTTACAGACAAAAAAAAAACAGTTAAAAAACATACAATAACTTAAACAGTTATATGCATGTTTGTACAAAAAACAACATTTATACACATGGGTGATAATTAATTAGTACAGTGCTTAGTTGTAAAAGTGCTGAGCAGGAGATTGTTCTAAGTATATGATACTAATAGAGGAGAATGCTTATTATCAGGGTTTTGTTTTTGCTTATCAGATGAATTAATGCATTTATCCACAGGAGAGAATATTTCTTGTCACTTCTTATTTCTAATTCTAAACTCCTTTTTTTATTTTAATCGCTGATGCTGTAAATTGTGATAACATTAGTGCATCTTCTGTAAACCTTGGATGAAGCAGTACAAACACTGCATCATAGCTGACATTAGCGTAAGCCATTAAAAACTTTGAAAGAATTTCATTCCTTACTTCGTTATAGAAAGGACATATTGTAATCAAATGATGTAATGTCTCTTCATGGCCTTTATTACATCTACAGAATTGATTTGTTTCATTTGTATTAATTACATTTAGTGTATTATAATATGTGTATTTTGAAATGATTAATTCAAACTTTGTCTACATTATTATTCTCTATGCCTTAAGTTGGGAGAAATAGGGAGAATCAAATATTCTTCTAAATACTGGTCTATTTTGTTCTCTCTAAACCATGGCGCACATTTTTGTTTCTTTATATTTTCCATGTCAGCTGCTTTTGCATTTTCAATTAACTTTCTTTTAATACGAGATCTCTATGGCGTAGAAATATAAATTTTCTTGGTATGATCATTCCAAAGATGCAACATTTTAATTTTGGTTAGTATATTTTTTTGAGCTACTAGCCATTTAGAACATTGGTCTTCTTGTGACCATTTCATTTTCCTTTTTAAACAGCATTTTAGAAGATAATTATTTGTATAATTAATTATTTAAAGCCAATATGTGACTAGAGTAAGATCTTTAGTTGTGCTAATTGGAATTCTACCTAGTTCTGCTCTTGTCATAACATTTGATGTGGGACACTTAATAAGGATTTTTAATCAAAGGAGAGGGTCTTTTCTAGATTTTCTGATTTATAGGATCCCCAGACCTCAGTCTCATAGGTAAGAATGGGGCAGATGTTAGCATACCCAGCTTTAAGAGGTGGGATAATTGTATTTCATCCATATTTTAAATTAAACCTTAATAGCACCTTTGCTACTAATTTAGTCTTCATATTTTGATTGCGTACATGTTGTGACCAACTGGTGGAAGTTACAAATTTAATACCAAATATTCATATTCATTAACTATTTCTATTTTTTCATCTCCCAGATAGAAATAAGGCTGTTTTTATTTGATAGACATTTCCCATAGATCATTATTTTTGTTTTATTTAAATGTATCTTCAGTTCTGTGAACATTTTTTTTGAAAAATATTAACCTTCTGTTGTAAATCAGATTCTGTTACTGAAAAGATTACTATATCACCCACATAAGTCTGTATATGTAAGGACTGTTCATTAATTTTAGGGGAATCTAGTAAATTCATTTCCTCATATACTGTATGATGTTACATCAGCAACACACTTGGGTGGCCACACACTGGACCTGTTTTTTTCTATAGGTCTAAATATTACTGACCTCTGTGTTGATCTGGTTGTTTGGTTGGATCATAGCACCATGAGGTTTACATTTGGGACCCCCCCCCGGATGGTCCTGCCCCTGTGGAGATGGTCCAGTACCACCAGTTAAGAGGAGTTTCCTCTACGGGACTGTCGGTGGTACTGGACCTATCAAGTGTTGTGGTAGCTTGTGATACTGGGCTGTAGGAAGCAGTGGCAGCCCATAATGGGGCTGTTGCTGCAGCCTTTAACTCAGTTGCACCCTTTCATGTCTGCCCTCTGTCTACTCGCCAGAGACCTCCTTGGTTTGATGAGGAACTCCAGAGTTTAAAAATTGGGGGTCAGAGGTTAGAGAGGTGCTGGAGGAGATCTGGCCTGATGGAGGACAAATTGGCCCTGAGGTTGCATTATGTCGGCTATCGGGGGCAATCTCCCATAAGAAGGTAGAATTTCTGTCTAGGGAGATTGCCACAGTGGGGAACAGACCAGCTCAGCTTTTCCACATGGTATACAGACTCTTACATCCTGCCTGTCTTCATGCTGGGGGAGCAGTTTCAAGCACTAGGTGCGAGGAGCTGGTTAAATTCTTCTCTGACAAGGTGTCCTCTATTATGGCTGAGGTCTACTCAAGTATCTCTTGAAAGGGCTGCAGTGTCCAGCCTGAGTTGTGCCAGAGCACTCCTCCCATCTGGAATGAATTTGGGCTGATTTGGGGTAGTTGATGTGATGAGGATATTCTCAAAGCTGCAGCCAACACATTGTGATCTAGACCCAGGTGCAACCTGACTTTTGGTTGGTTGCTTGGACCTGATTGGACCTGTGGTTGCTGAGGTTGTCTGGAGCTCCTGGAGGAGTGGGGTCTTTTCACTGTCATTGAAAGAGGGTTTGGTCAGACCCCTTTTGAAGAAGTCCTCTTTGGACCCTGACTGCCTCAGCAACTACAGGCCAGTCTCAAACCTCCCATTCTTAGGGAAGGTCATAGAGAAGGTAGTGGCCATGCAGCTTGAGAGACACCTTGTCTCTTCATCCACCTATGAGCCTTTCCAGTCTGGGTTCTGGGCAGGGCATTGTATGGATGCTGCACTGGTGAGGGTGCTAAATGATCTCCTGATGTCGAGGGGTAGGATAGCTCATACCATCTTGGTTCTTCTGGACCTCTCTGCAGCATTTGATACTGGGAACCACAAGGTGTTGCTTGATCCCCTGCAGTTCTGGTGTGGCCTGTCCGGTAACATCATCAACTGATTTAGGTCATATCTGACAGACAGAGTGCAAAGGGTGACGATGGGACTTGTCTCATCTACCCCAAAGCCTCTGTGCTGTGGAGTTCCACAGGGTTTGGTCTTGTTGCCCTTATTGTTCACGGTATATATGCTGCCATTGGGGGACATTATCAGGTGGTACGAGCTGAGTTTTCACTGTTATGCAGATGATACCCAGCTGTACCTATCCTGTGCACCTGATTCTCAGGTGTCGGACTTGGTATTTAATAGCTGCCTCCAGGAAATCCAGTCTTGGATGACTCAGAATTGGCTTAGGCTCAACCCAGACAAGACAGAGGTATTGGTGGTGGATTTAGGTAATTGGAGGGAGGGGTGGTGGCATACTGTAACTCCCAGTCCAGTATTGGGAGGGGTTCCCCTTGAATTTGGGTGTAATCCTGGATGATGGCTTGTCACTTGATGTTCAGGTGTTGGCCATGGTTAAAAATGACTTTTACCATTTTAGGAATATTGCCCCAATCTGTGCCCTGGTCCCCTCTGATGACCAGGCCATGATGATACATGCTTTTGTCTCTTCCAGGCTGGACTACTGTAATGACCTATACCTTGGGTTATCTGGAGGCAATCGCCACAGGCTGCAGCTGGTGCAAAACATGGCAGTGAGGCTTTTGACTGGGGTGAAAACATGTAAACACATTACTCCGATCCTCTGCAGATTGCACTGACTGCCAGTCAGGTGGAGGATTGTCTTCATGATAAGGCTCCTTACCTATAAGACCCTACATGATAGGGGTCCCGCCTATCTGCAAGAGCTCCTTGTTCCTCATTGCCTGCCCTTGACACTCCATTCTGCTGAAGGAGGCCTCCGTGGGGTTCCCAGGGTTAGACTGTGGCATTCTGGGGACAGAGCATTCACTGTGGCCTCACTCACCCTGTGGACCTCCTTGTCTGGCGATGTAAGGGGGGTTCCTTCAGTAGGAACCTTTAAAAGGGGTTTAAAAACTTCTCTGTTCCAACAGGCTTTTATTGATTGACTCAAAAAGTAATGTAATGCTGATTTTTAATAGTGATTTTATTATTTGTGTTTGTATGATTTGATTAATCTGTATGGTTATAATGATGTTCTTATAGTACAGCACTCAGAGTCCTTTGAATTGAGCGCTTTATAAATAAAAAATCTAGCTACTAATACGTTATTGATATAAATGTTAAATAACAGGGGTGTTAAAAGACAACCTTGTTTAACTCCCCTTTGTGTATGAAAATATTGGGTTAAATTGCCACTATTGTCATACCTTATTGATGTCAGTGTATTAGCATATAATAAGCAGATTAAAATTAATACAGTGGTCAATGTCCATGTGAATCAATATCTTCCAGAGTTTATCTCTATTTATAGAACTGAATGCTGATGAGAAATCAGCAAAAAGAGCATATAATTTTATTTGCCGAATATGCACATATTTCTCTATTATATGATTAAATACAAATATGTTATCAATGGTAGAGAACCTTTGACAAAACCCTGCCTGACACTGGGAAAAAATTGAATTTTCATCTGTACAATTAATAAGACATTTCAATAATAACCTTGCAAAAACATTGGCGCTAATGTTTAACAAACTAATAGGATGAAAATTTGACAGGAATTGCAATGGAACTATAACAATTTTTAGTCCATGAGGTAGGGACATATTTGTGCATTGAGCAAAAATTAAATAACATGTCAAAGTTGGTATGCAGAAGTCCTTGTATTCTTTATAGATTTCTGAGGGGATGCAATCTACACTGTACAAAGGCAGCAGGGAGGGCCAGTGGTATGCTGGGGTGCATAGGCAGAGGTATCACTAGCAGGAGGCGGGAGGTGGTGATGTCATTGTATAAAACATTGGTAAGCCATCACCTGGAGTACTGTACAGTTCTGGAGACCACCCCTGTGCAAGGACATAGATAAGGTGAAGACTTTCTAGGGAAGGGCAACAAAGATGGTGCAGGGCTTACACCACAAAACATATGAGGAGAGACTAAGGGACCTCAGTATGTACTCACTGGAGGAGAGGAGATGGCAGAGGGGCATGATTGAAACTTTCAAGTATCTTAAGGGCATAAACAAGGTGCAGGCAGGGGGATTTTTCCAGTATAGAAAAAATACTAGAACAAGGGGGCACAATATGAAATTGGAGGGGGGTAGATTAAGAGGTAATGTGAGGAATTTTTCTACACAGAAAGGGTAGTCAACATATAGAATAGTCTGCCACAAGAGGTAGTGGGGGCAAGCACAGTGGAGGGGTTTAAGAATGCTTGGGACAGGCACAAGGGAAGCCTAAGAGGGGAAGGAGGGAGAGAGAGATGACAAGCCATTGAT
Organism: Neoceratodus forsteri; assembly: GCA_016271365.2. Taxonomy (NCBI): domain Eukaryota; kingdom Metazoa; phylum Chordata; order Ceratodontiformes; family Ceratodontidae; genus Neoceratodus; species Neoceratodus forsteri. Next base: position 1,748,550,418 of record CM057449.1, read on the forward strand.
CACATAGGGTCAGTGGCCACATACAATGTATAGGGTCTACGGGCAGACTGGATGGGCCTAGCAGTCCTTATCTGCAGACAGTTTCTATGTTTCTATGTAATCTGAACCAGGAGCCTTAGTATTTTTCAATTTAATAATAGCCTCTTCAACTTCATATTCTGAAAATTTAAGTACAGTATTAGATGTGTATCTCAATATTTCAATTAAGTTTGAGTCTTGATTTTCAGCATCACCTTTGGTGAAGATTGTTTTGTATTGCTCAATCCATGTTTCCTTTGGAATGTATACTACAGTGCAGCCCGCTTAAGTGCACACCCTCGGGATATGACTTTTTTTGCACTTAGGAGGGCTGTGTACTTATCCGGACAAAACGAATTTTCCACTCAAACGCTCAGTTGCATACTGCAGTAAGCACTTTATTAAATTAAACAGGTGCAGTCATATAAAAACAATGAAAGGTTAGCAGGTAAACAAGCAATCAATCAAAAAAGCAAATCAGATTATTCTGGGAAAAAATCGGTAATTTCTTTTTTTGTTTTGTCGACTGGATTGCCAAACTGTTAATGTAACTGTCAAACTGAAATAGCAAAGCAAAATCACTTTTTTCTTTGTTTAAAACAAAACGCCTCACAGTTTCCATCACTGCAACAGTGGCTGCTGTGGTCACTGGCTCATCATCACAATCCTTCTCGTCTTCGTCCTCCTGGTCGACAATGATATCCCCAGAATGGCTTGCAGTGAACCAACTGAGCAGTGCAGTTTCAACTGTGTTACTTTTTCCTGTTCTTTTCCTCTTTCACCCTAGCTTCTCACCACTTTCCCACTCTGCCAGCAGTTTTTCTCCAGAAGCATAAATACAGGAAATTGTAGAAACATCTACACTGTACTCTTTTGCCAGGTCAGCACGTTTTACATCAGGCTGTGACAACTTATTCAGAACAATGATTTTCTGCTCCAGGGTAAGTGTATTTTTTTTTTTATTTTATCCATGTTGTAATGCTGAACCAAGCACTGCCTTGTTCAGTGTGCTCTGCTCTGAGCAGTCTTTATAAGCCAGCACTAAAAAAAGAGTCAAGTGGTCATTTACAGTACTGTAGGTCCAGTTTCTAAGTGAGCAATTGATCATTCAATTAAGTAATCATCCAGGTCAATGTGCACTTACACAGATTCTGAGCCAAAAAATGTTACATTTTCACAACGAAAACTGTGCATTTATCCGAAATGTGCACTTATGTGTAGTGCACTTATCAGGATAATTTAACATTGATAATATTGGAAAAAAATCAGGATATTGTTTTTCTGTGCACTAAAACCAGGATGTGTACTTATCCGATGTGCACTTAAGTGGGCTCCACTGTACTATACTGCTAAAGTTGGATGATATTCATTTACTCCTTTTGCAACCATTCTCCAACATTTTTGAGTGTCTTTTTCCTGTATGGCTTTATACATTTCTGTCCACTGATTTTGTTGATATTCCATTTTTTTATTTCAAGTCATCTATTGTATTGTTTTCTATTTTTATTTAAATTTGCAAAATTTTCCTTTGAGGGGTGTTTTTTGGTCCATTTAATTAATTTATTTAATTCCATTCTGGCCTTTCTGCATTCATCATTAAACCATTTATTATTATTCTGTAAATAAAGTTTTGGTTTAACATATATCAATGTTTTAATATTTTCATATAACTGTTCAAGTTTCTGTTTTATCATTTGTGGAGAATTTAACTGTGGATTATCTAACTGATTAAGTTCAAGCTGCCAATTATGTGTTATTTCATTTACTTTAGTATCTTTGATCTTATCTCTTTTCAATTTATTTTTCCTTGTCAATATAGTGAAGCTAGTGTGGTTATGTTGTCTCCATTGATGAATGTCTCATCCATCGGTGCGACTTGTAAAGTGAATGGCACATGGTCACTCTCTGGTCTCCTTATAATTTTGAGATTAGTAAACAGATTATATTTTTCTGGATTGCTTAATATGTAGTCAATAGTGCTCTGGCCATGAAGGGAGAAATGGGTAGTATTACCTTCATCATCACTCTAAATCCATCCATTTAAAATCAATAGAGAATTTTCCTCTATTAGATTTTGTATTTCTTTCCCTGATCATTTCTTTTCATATCTTTACTGTGTCTATCTCTAAGGTTTACAAATGTCATTTCAGACTCAAGAATACATAAATTGTCACAATTCGATATTCTTGCATTGAAATCACCAGCAATTAAAATATTACTATTTGGGAGCTTTTTAGTAGTAAAATTTATATAATTTTTAGATTAACCCATGCATTTTGCAAAGGTTTATTTTTTGGTGGGATATATATGTTAACAATAATAATAATGAATGAGGCATTTGCTTATAAAATACTAAGTATAATGTAATTAGAAGTAATTTAAATTTGTTCTACTAGGATAATGTCTTTTTTTAATTTGTAGATAAATTGCCAAAACCCCAACAGGCCTCCCAAATTTCTTGTCTTTTTTTTTTTTATTCAAGTGTTTTTCCTCCTGGGAGCCTGGCAGGTGGCTCCAGACCCTCCTCGGAGAGGACTCGGTCTCCAGCTGCGCCATTCCCCACCCAACACCTCCTACATTCCCCACGGCTTTCCCTCTGTGGTCGGGCCGAGGTGAAGGGGCGCTAGCTCTCCCCCACCCCAGAGCAAAATCCAGACATTGAAGGAGCCAGAACAGGGTGCCTGGTGTGGCCATTATGGACCCTTCTAGCTCCTTTTCCTCCTTTTTCTCCTCACCCCACTCCACCAATGATGGACATCAGCGATGTTCCTCCCTGCTCACATCTCCCCCCTTCCCTCCTCTCCCCCCTTTTTCCCCCTCATCTCTGCCATCCACCTTTGGCAGTCCATTAACCGTCCTAGCAGACAACTCTGTCATCCACCTCTGACAGACCATGTATACAGTCCCTTTTGACTGTCTTCCCTCATGCTCTATAGTTTAAGGGTGGGTGGGAGGGATCAAAACTTCAGCAAAAGTGGCTGAACCACCCTGCACTGCCCATTATGTGCCTCCTTTAACCCCTCCCTTCCTGTTGCCTGCCTATTGTTCTGTCTCCTGTCCTCCCTTCCCTTTCCCCTCCCTCTGAGCACACCATCTTCAGGTAAAGGGAAGGGTGCACCAGGACAACTTGGTCTGCCCCTTAAAGGGCAAACTCCATTGTCCCAGATTCACCCCTTTTCCCTCACAAAAAGACAGAGACTACTGTATGTTGTGCGCAGATTGGCAATTAATTTACTATATATCATAATTCCATTTTCCATCTCATCATCATTTATTATTGTATCTTTCACAATTGTATTTTATTGCATCCATATATCAATCTCTAATCATCCCTCTTTCTTCCTCTTTTCACTCCCCCAGGTGAAAACCTGGGTGCCTTCTTCTTCTCTTTTCCTGTTAGGTAACGGTGAGAACCGAGACCGCTTATCCTCCTTCAGCTTCTTCTTCTTTCCATCCTATTCATTTTTCTTTCCCCCTCCCTCCTCCCCCCTCCCCCCTTTTCCCCATTAGCCAGTCTCCAGCTTGCATTGGATGACTGGCTTTCCCCTCAATTTAGGGTATTGTTCCCCCACCACTTAGGGGACCTCCTCCCTTTTCCTTTTGTTCTCTTCTCTTCTTTTTTTTTAAATCTATTTTCTGCATGTCTCCTCCATGCTTCTATAAAACCCATTGTTTCTGTATTAAACATATCTATGGTTAGATCTGACAGGTGCATGCCATCTGACCTGTAAAAATCCTCTACCCACTCTTCAGACACCTCGCAGTATTACGTGTCCCCCCATTTTCCTTATCAGTATTCATACCCTTCTATTCATCTTTCTCCTGGCCCTATCTACCACTCTATGACTGTGTTCATGCCTCCATACCCTTCTTGGGATCATATCTGACCAGGCAAGGCATGCCCCTGGCCACCACTGCTGTATTTTCTCTAAGTCCCTTTTCACCTGCATGTATGTGTCCACCCATGGCTTTCCCCCAATGTCATTACTCCCTAGATGTACAATAATTAGGTCTGGAATGGGTCACTGCTCTTTCATCTCTTTCAGGGTAGGAAGCAGTTGCGCCCATCTCATCCCACGGATGCCACACCAACCAACCTACATTTTCTCACATCCTGGTACAGCTGCTTCCCCCAGCCTGTTTCTCAACTCTTTTTTTCACCCAATAAATGTTGGAGTGACCACAAATCCATACTTCTGTGATCCTCCCTCTTCCTATAGGATTTAAGCAAAATAAATATCTTATATATGTTCTTAGCTCCTTTTCTGTATCCCAGCTCTATGCCCCCTTCCCCCAATGTGGTCCTGTATCTGCAAAACAAAACACAGGTGATATATTAGTCTCCATACTGCAGTGCTTGAATGTATCTCTTGTAACTGGCAGACCGACAGCGCCCCTTCTCCATCATATTAGTCACTGTCTCACCTGCTGCTGCCCACTGTGAAGCAGCCCCTATTCATAGGGAGTGAGATGAGCAATTACCTGGATCCTCCCCCAGGAATTGCATGCCTTTTTTGAGCATGGCCGTGACTTGATAACTTGTGACCTTTTTCCCTTCTCCATGCACAAATAATCTCCCTGTCCTACCCCCAATCTCTGTGGCGTAAGCCCACAAAGCCTTTACTGGGCACACTGTGTTCTCTACCTGAGCCTTCAGGGTTACAGTACAGCCCTGTCCCCCTTGATCCATCTTTGACTTCTTGATCATGATTTGAATCTCTTTCATCCCCCAGCTTATATTTTCCCATTCCAACCCCCCTTCTTCATCTTTACTGCCATGTTCCACAGCCTTGCTCACTCTCATGGCCCCTGCAAACATTACCAGATTTATCGTGTGGAATAGCTGGGTCTTGTCTTTTGATCTGCAGGTTGCCGGTAATACCCCTTTTAGTTTCACAAGCCACTGCTGCCTTATTGGTCTTCTACTATCTGTAGCTCTCTGTTTTAACCTACCCCATCCCTGCATCATTCTTCTAATCAACATTGACTTCATCAGGTCCTTTCAACCCTTCAGGCTGCAAACTACACTAATCCCTGCTAAATAGACCCCCATCATGGTGTGGGCCGTTCCTCTCTGCCATTGCTCTACTGTGAACTTTCCTAACTGTTCCTCCATAAGTGGCCTACTTACCCCCATGTGGTGTGTTGTCCTGAATGTTTGAAACACCTGCCCGTCAGGACCCCTCGTAGGCCCTCAGAGTCCATGGTGCCCATGAGCTGTGAAACAGTGGTTCTGCTCCCTCTTGCCAATGTCCCAGATGTTTGTTGGTATGGGTGTTTCTTGTTCCTCTTCTGTAGGTGCCAGCCACTGGAAATGATCCAGCTGCAGATGGGAAAGGCTGTCAGCCAGGATGTTGTGTATCCCTTCTATATGTTTGGCCCTGAATGACATGTTCAGTTTCAAGGCCCTTAATACCAACTGTCTCAAGACCCCCATGACCATTTCTGACCTGGCTCCTCTGTTGTTTAAAACATCTACCACTGCCTTGTTGTTGTACCAAAATGTCACCTTCTAATTCTGCAGCTCCTCCCCCCACACCAGGGTGCAGGCCCAAATGGGCATGATCTCCAACAGTGTGATGTCTTTTACTTTCCCATCCCTCACCCAGTCTGCAGGCCATGGTTCCGCGAACCATCTGCCCCTCAAATAGCCCCTCATACCTAAGTCCCCTGCTGCATCAGTGTAGAGATCGAGGTCCGTGTTATAAACCCAGTCCTTCTGCCAAGAGGAACAGCCATTATAGGTGCTGAGGAACTCCTCCCACACCCTGAAATCTTCCCTAACTCCTTTTGTCATGTCTACCCAGTGGTGTGGTCTGGTTACTCCCGCTGAGGCCCTTTCTAGCCTTTTGGTGAAAGCCCTCACTGGTCCAATTGCTCTGCCCTCAAAGTTTAGGCGTCCCATGACCTGTTGTACCTGTTTTAATTGCACTCTTCTTCTACTACTTGTATGTACTTGAATCAGCTCCTTCAGCTTCAATACTTTTTTGTCTGGCAACCTAAAGACCTCACCCAGGGCATCTATTTCAATACCCAGGAATTCTAAAACCTTAATGGGACCTTCTGTTTTTTGCAGCACCAATGGAACCCCTAATTCTCTGCATAAATCTTGGAAACTGGCCAACATTCTTTCTGTCTCTCTCCTCTCACTGCCTATTAAAAGGAAATCATCCAGATAGTTAATGACCATCTTGTAACCAGTGTTTTCTTGAAATATCCACTGTAAGCAGGTGCTGAATGCTTCAAACATAGCACATGCTATGGAACATCCCATGGGCATTGCTTTGTCAAAATAATACTGTCCCCCAATTTTAAATCCCAACAGGTCCCAGTCTTCCCTTCTAACCGGCAGCAGTCTGAAAGCGAACTCTATGTCCGTTTTTGCCTTCCAAGCATCAGAAGTTGCTTGGATGATCTGAACCACTTCTTCTAATGTGACATATGTCACTTTACTACGTTCCTCACTTATAAAATCATTCATCGAGTCCCCTTCCGGAAATGACAGATGGTGAATCACCTTGTATTCTCCATGCTGTTTTTTGGGAACCAAACCCAATGGAGAAATTCTCATATTCTGCAATGGGGGGTATCGTATGGCCCTTCTACTCTACCAGCTGCCTTTTCCTTCTCTATTTTCTGTCTTAAGATTTCTTCCTTCCCTTTAACTGAGCCCAGGTTGTTCGCTTCTCTCGCTTGCCTCGGGCCTTCACACTGTAATGAAAAAGCTGCCCGAAAACCTGTCTTGAGTGTCTCTGCCACCTTTTTAGCCAGGTATCTTTCTAACCAGTCCTCCCATGCATCTGTCTTGATGGGCGTTCTTGCTTCTTGAAATTGATCCCCAGCCCTCTGCCTTTCCCTTCTGCCATACTCCCCTACCCTGCCATTTTCTTGGCCCAGACGGTCAGTAAGTCTGACTCCTTCTACCTGTATGCCCTCTGCCTCTCCCCCCCTCTGCTCCATGCCTGCCCTCTATACCCTTGCCCTTCTCAAAATAAATACTGATTTGTTCCTTGCCCCCTGACCCTTGGGCCCCTTGTGCCCATGTCGTTCTGCATCTGCTCACTGGGTGTGTTCCCCCACATTTGGAGCATGCATGCCGAAAGCGGCATTGTGGCCAGGAACAAACGGCCCTATTGTAACCCCAACAACACCTCTGGAGCATCTTGCCCCTCCTCCCCATCTCTCCTTCCTACATTGACTGATCGGTTACATAGCCAGTCCACAAATCAAATTGTTTCATGTCCCATCTTACATCCCCGTATGTCGCCATCCTTTGTCGGAAAAATTCATCATAGTATATCCACCCCACCCCTCCTTTTGCCTTTGCCCGCCTTATTATCAGGGAGTACATGATGAGTGGAATGCCCAATTCTGGCTTCTTCTCCAGTACTATCGCTGAATATGTGGAAAAACCTACAAACCATCCATCCCATGTCCGACCTAATCTCTGCCAGTGCTGACTCCATCTGGCCTAACCCCCCTGCCCTGAGTGCCGAAATAATTAGGCTTATATATTCTTTGATGCTTTCTCCTACTGACCCGGGTACATTACCCATGGCTTTATCAGCTCCTTGTGGCCTGCTGTCCTGGTATGGCCCCCTGCCGCTGCATGGATGGTTGTAACAATAATGGCTGTGGAGGGACCATCACGCTCGGGGGATCTGGTCTGGGTTCCACCGGGGGAACCCCCACCTGTTCTTGGGGAGGTACTGACAGTCCAGGGTCATTGGGCTGTGGAGGTACTGGGCTAGCCCCTCTGGGTGGTAGGGCTGCATGGCCTCCCTGTCAGCCATTTTACTCCACCCCTTTCCTCTTCCCTGCTTTCCATTTTTCCCCGGATCTCCCCGGTTCCTCCCCTTCCACCATCTTCCACATTCTGTTGGTTTTCTCCGCCAGTTCCACGATAGCCCTGTAAGCCTTCTCCTTTGAAGGACTGTTCTTTTTTGGTGCCATGTTCCCTTGTTTTCCTGTGAAAAGCTGTGGAGACAACTGACAAAAGTTATATAATTAATCTCCTGTTGTAAGTAGACCTTCGTATAGCGAGGCCCGCTTTTCCTTTCCTTGCTCCTGTCTCTGTATAGAAAAACAGCCCCAGTGCACGCTCCATCCGCCTCTGGTTTCTTAGGCCTAACCCGAGGCCTGCTATGCCACGGTGGTGGCACCTAGCATCCCCCCTGTCCAATCTGGGCCATCTGGCCTCTTCCTTATTTACCCTTTTTTTTAACCCCCCCCTTCCTGACTCTTGCCTTCCCCGTTCACTCCTTGTAGCCTCTGCTAACTTCCCAAGGCCGCTCTGGGCCTGATCAGTCCCCTGTTCTGTACCTCTTAGTTCCCTAGCTTGTCCTCTGTGGTTTCTCACCCTATCCACCCACCGATCGCTGCCCCCCAAGCACTGTGCCCCTCTGCCACCCCTCGCGTGGCATCCTTCCCATTGGGGTATCCATAGCATCCTGCTGTTGCTGTTTCACTCTGGGCCCTGTTTGTTCCTTTGTTCCTCATCCTATACACCCAACCCCGTTGCCCCCTCAACTCCATTGTCCATGCCCCCACCACACCACATGGCCCTCCAGGTGTGTCACATCATGCCACATGGTTAACAGTGCTGGGCCCAGCCTCCCAGGCCTCCGGCTTTTCCGTACAATGGCATCCCTGTCCCCCCCACACTTTAAAGCAGCACCCCCTTTTAGCGTCCATTGTGACCATTGTTCCTGTCTCCCCAAAGCAAATCTGTTTATTTCACGCCACCCCAGCGTGTAACATCTTGTCATGTGGCCATCCGCTGGTCCCATGCTAGGCCTTTCCTTTGGGCCTCCCCTCAACTGTCCCATTTGCAGTACACAAAAAAAAACTAGCTCTTCCTCATACCATGGCATTCCTGTGATCTCCCCCGTGCCTTAAAGCAGCATCCCTTTTCAGTCTAACCGCGAATCTGCTTGTTTTGCAGCCTACCCCTCTCAGCGTGTGACATCACACCACGTGGCCATCCGGTGACCCCATGCTAGGCCTTCCAATCAAGCAGCACACAACCCTTCCAGGCAAATGCTCGCACTGCCCTTGTCACTTCATTCTAGGTCGCTTGCTCTCCCCCCCAGCCATGCTTCACAGTCTCTTTCTTCCCTAAGCCCATGCCAGCCCAACACCACCACATGCCTTCCCAAGTCTTTCAAGGCCTGTGCACAATGCTCAGCTACCAACGCTCACTCTCTCTTCAACCCCACTCCAAAGCTGCTTCCCTCGCTGGGTCACTATCGGACAACAACACACAGCTTGCTGCTTCATTTTGGTCACATAGAAAAAACTCCTCCACTTCCCCCTGGGCCAGGCCTGTCACAACCAGCTACCATCTGTAGCCCTTCAGCTCTGTTCTCAAACGCTATCACCGCCATTTGGCTAAACACCCCACAGTTCTCTCCAGGAATGCTTCCTGTTCTTCTTTAACAGCTGCACCTTTTACACTGCGTCACATACAGCAATCCTCTGATGCGCTTCGGCTCTGTTCTAACTCGCTATCACTGCCATTTGGTACACCACAGTTCTCTGCCCTTTGTCACATACTGTTTCCATATTAAATCAAGAAAGACCTTTAAAATCTTATTATTATATATGAAAAACCCTTAAAGCATTATTATTATATATATACATATTTTTAAAACCACATAGGTTTTTTTTTTTCCTTACCTCTTTATCCTGTTGTGCAAACTCTGTTCCCACAATCAATATGCCAATCTGACATGCTGTAGTTTCAGTTTGATCAAATCTTCAGCAAAAGTGGCTGAACCACCCCTGTGCTGTCCATTATGTACCTCCTTTAGCCCCCTCCCCTTCCTGTTGCCTGCCTATTGTTCTGTCTCCCTGTCCCTCCCCTTCCCTTTCCCCCTCCCCCTCTGAACACACCATCTTCAGGTAAAGGGAAGGGGTACACCAGGACAACTTGGTCTGCCCCTTAAAGGGCAAACTCCATTATTAAGAGCATAGAGGCTATAAAAGTTGTTTTTCTGCTTATCTGAGCAAGTAACTTCTTTCTGAGTCTTTAGGAGATCCTTCTTATTCAGATCTCCTGAAGGGCCTTCAAGGATTTGATTGTTGTCCTTATTGCTTTCTTTTGACTGTATAACAATGAAAGGCTCGATCTGCGGAGGTTTCATTTCCTTTGTTTTAGGATCAGCCCTATAGTCTTGATTAATTCGACTAGGTGCTAATTCTTTTTTGTCGTTCCTTTTTTTCTTTCGTTTACCATTATTTTGCTTAAGGGATTTTACTTTCCTGCTATCCTTTCCTTTTTGTGTTTCAGGGATGTGAAGGGTAGAGAATGTTAATTTTTCCTTTGGCATTTCCTGAGCTAGGGTGTCTATTTTCTTTCTAAGTTATCCATCCTAGTGGAAATAATTTTTATAAAACCATCAATTTTGCCCCATAGATTGTTTAAGGCCTCTACCGGTACAATGTTAGCCATCACTGGATGAGCGAGGGCTTTTATTGTGTATTTGGATAATGTATCAGGACATTGAGCTGGGAAATCAGTTTCTAGTTCAATCTGTTCTATTTCGATGTCTAATTTTTGGATTACCATATTTGGGGAGCCTGCCAGTATAGATGTATCATTCATACACTGATCATTGGAGAGTAAATTAGAGGGGTCATTAGATATCTCCATGGGGCTGAAAAGTTATAATTTTGTTTCATGGGTTTTATCCAATAACTTTGCCCTATTACTGTCTCCATCCTTGGTCAAATTAATTTCTGGGGTTCCTGTTTCCTTATTGGTTCAGTTGAGGGGGCACCTTGGATGGAGAAGAAATGAGTGATGTCTTTCTGTAAGGTGTCTTTTTTGACAATATTTTTTTACGAGTTTCTCTTTTTTCTTCCCCTTTTCCCCCATCCTTTTTGGGGACTGTTTAGGTTCAGGGACTTCAGACTCCTTATTTTCTTTATTTTCCATTGTTTCTTTGTTGTCCAGATTACATTGTGCTCCAATAAGGGTCACTTTTGCCTTCACTCTAGTAGGCGAGTTTGATTTTACCACTTCAGCAAAAGATGTAGATTTTTTTATTTCTATAGGTGCTGAAGTGGTAATTTGGAACTCATCCTTAGAGCTTCTTCCTGCTGGTCTCCATTTTACCTTGCTTCATTAAAGACGTTTATCAGCGCTGCTGACCCTGGGACTATACTTTTTCGTAAAGCAAGAATTTCTTCTCTTTTTTTGTAAAGAAATTCTTCTTTTTTGTAAAGCTAGAAGGGCATGAAAGGGCCCCCCCCCACACTGTTTCTCTCCTCATCTATCAATTAAGCAATAATGCCCAACAGGGTGTGTGTCATGCTGGGATAACGTCATGCCTCAGGTGGTTGGGCACAAGGCCGCAGGCAGTGTGTCAACAACTGGGGCATGATGTTATCCCAAGCATACCTGGGCGATTTGCTATTCTCTAATGGCTCGTTGTTATACAGAATAAAAAAAAAATCATTTTAATGATGCTTTTGTGTGGAAAAATATTTTTGTTTTTTAAGAGCAGATGAAACAATCAAGCAAATGCTCAGCATGCTCATGCTCATCAGCAGGTTCACAGTGAGGCTGCGATTAGACCCGTGATGTTGTGCTGGGATAACATCACGGGTCCAGCACAAGACTGACCAATCAGAGTCAAGGATTTTTTCTTGCCATTGTATAATCCAGTTTAGGCCATTCAGTGTTACACTGCTATTGTTTAAAGTGATTTGCCTGCTCTGAATGCACTGTGATTACATCCCTCTTTAGAATTAATTCTCTGCAAAAGGCTGAAGAGTTTTAAGTTGACCTTTTAATGCACTCCTTAATATCCTAAAACTACAACCAAATCCTTTTTATTATTAATTCTGAGTGTAAAACTGTAGAGTTTTAAGTTTATTAGACCTGTACTGCACTGTCTATTACTCTAAGCAAACAAATGAATCCTTTTTGGAATTAATTTCTGTGTAAAGCTGTAGTTTTAAATTGACCAGACTTTTCAGTGTACTGCTTAGCATTCTAAATTTACAGCCCAATCCTTGCCTCTTGCTTTGCCACCTGTCTGCTCTTTAACCCACTTACATCTCCTCCCTGTTTCTATTACCCACTTTGTAGTTTAGCCTCCTCCTTCCAAATAATTGTGACCACCCTGTTTCTTTGTTTGAGTTAACCACACCTCCCCTGCCTGCCCCTACTTAATCCATCTCCTTTCCTCTGCCCCAGGTGGGCTCGGACCTCGCCGCCAGAGAAAAAGCTACAAGCCTGTCCTGGGAAGTAACCCACAATTCTGCTGCTGCAAATCAGCAGACCCTGAGGCTTTTTTCCCCTGTTGAAACTGCCGCCTGGGATCCTTCGAACTCTGGTTCATTGCAGGGCCCAGAAATCTACAGAAACAGCCAAAATCCGTATACCCCCTCAGTCACATTGATATTTGGTGTCTTTGGACATTCTGAATTTTCAGCGCCAACACTCTGACTGGAGGTTCTCAGTCTCACTGACTTCTTCCTGCTGGTCTCCATTTTACTTTGCTTCATTAGAGATGTTTATCAGAGCTGCTGACCCTGGGACTATCCTTTTTTGTAAAGCAAGAATTTCTTCTCTTTTTTTTGTAAAGAAAATTTTCTTTTTTATAAAGATAGAAGAGCATGAAAGGGCCCCCCACCCCCACACACTTTATCTCTCCTCATCTATCAATCCAGTTTAGGCCATTCAATGTTAAACTGCCATTGTTTAAAGTGATTTACCTGCTCTGAATGCACTGTGATTACATCCCTCTTTAGAATTAATTCTCTGTGAAAGGCTGAAGAGTTTTACTTTGACCTTTTAATGCACTCCTTAATATCCTACAGCCTAATCCTTTTTAATATTAATTCTAAGTGTACGTTTATTAGACCTGTACTGCACTATTATTCTAAGCAAATAACTGAATCCTTTTTAGAATTAATTTCTGTGTAAAGCTGTAGTTTTAAATTGACCAGACTTTTCAGTGTACTGCTTAGCATTCTAAATTTACAGCCCAGTCCTTGCCTCTCGCTTTGCCACCTGTCTGCTCTTTAACCCACTTACGTCTCCTCCCTGTTTCTATTACCCACTTTGTAGTTTAGCCTCCTCCTTCCACATAATAGTGACCACCCCGTTTCTTTGTTTGAGTTAACCACAGCTCCCCTGCCTGCCCCTCCTTAATCCATCTCCTTTCCTCTCCCCCTCAGGTGTGCCATGATCACCTGGAGCTCGGACCTCGCCGCCAGAGGAAAAGCTACACCCTCAGGTATGTTGGTATTTGGTGCCTTTGGACATTTTGAATTCTCAGCACCAACACTCTGATTGGAGGATCTTAGCCTCACTGACTTCTTCCTGCTGGTCTCCATTTTACTTTGCTTCATTAGAGACGTTTATCAGTGCTGATGACTCTGGGACTATCCTTTTTTGTAAAGCAAGAATTTCTTCTTTTTTTCTCATTTGTAAATTATACTACACAGCCACTAGAGGGCTACAACAGCTTTCTTTTCTGTTAAAGAGGAAACACATTATATTTACTCCTTCTTCTTCTGCTCCAGTGGACCTGGGATACCTCTCTTTCTGAGGACCATCCCCGGGGTTTTTCTGCCTGTTTCTCAGGCTGAACCATGCTCATCCACTAAGGCCGCAAGACATGAACGCCTGCCCCCACTCCTATTCTATACTGGTGAAGCGGGGTCAGAAACAGAAACGAGAGCTGCAGACTGAGCTTGCCACACTGGATTGCAGCCTTGAACCACCTCACTGGCTCAGCTGCAAAGCATTGCTCCACAGGTACGTTCAGTGCCAAAACCACCTCTCAGCCAACAAAAAGATTTTGAACTTATGACACCTGATCGCTGATTGGTCTAGGCTTTATTTCACCAACCTGGATATTAAGGCTTTTTGTCATGATGTCTTGAGGATAAACTGGTCTGGTATTTACCTTTCCCATAATGTTGAGTCTGCACTAAGTATCTTCCTTAATAAATTCCTGGCCATCCAGAACAAGCATGCCCCCAAGGTGACATGGAGGGTGAGGGGTAAACCAACAAGATGGCTTCACAAAGTCTTGCTGAAAAATCTATGCTCTAGGGACAAATGCTGGAAAAAGTGCAAAGCCTCGGGGCTACAATCTGACTGTGCTACCTACAGAACCCTACGCAACTTCTTTAAAAAGCAGGTCAGAACAACTAAGAGTGCCTATTGTAAAGAATTGCTGCCAGGCTCTGCTGGGGACCCTAGGAAATTCTGGGCCCATGTCAAGTCCTTTCTCAGTGCATCCCAGTCAACTAGCATCAGTGACATGGTATTAAATGGAGTATATTGCAATGACTCCAACATCATTGCTAATTCCTTCAATCAAATGTTTTTGGACCTGTCTCAGTATACCTCTGCCTTCCCATCTCCCCAGGCAGCCTCTCTGCTTGCAACATCAGCACAGTCCACTATTCCCAGCTATCCTTCCCAACAAATGTCTAAAAATTCCCCATTCTACTTCAAGACAATCTCAAGGACTGAATTCTTAAAACTATTACAGACTGTCTCTGACAACACTAGCTCTGGATCAGATACACTTGAGCCTTGGCTCCTGAAACTAGCAGCACCATACATAGCTGACTAGAATTTACACCTTGTCTCTTTCTAATAGCCAAGTTCTTGACCTCTGGAAGATTGCTAGTGTAACGCCAGTCCTTATAAAAGGTGATACCAAGGAGATTACTAACTACAGGCCTATAGCCAGCCTATCGATCCTAAGTAAAATTCTGGAAAAACTTGTTGCAAATCAAACCATAGACTACCTCACAAAATACAGCCTTCTGTCTGACACACAACATGGCTTCCATAAAGGTCACAGTACCTCTACAGTGCTTTTCAAATTCACTACCGATGTGCTTACCAGTATGGATGCTGGCCAGCTGACAGGGGCAGTTTTTATAGACCTTACTAAGGCCTTTGATCTTGTTGATCACACCCTGCTCCTCTCCACTCTTTGCAATCTGAGCTTTTCACCCTAAGTTGTTGCCTGGTATGGAAGTTATCTATCAAATAGAACTCAAATTGTGAAATTCAACTCCTCTTTATCTGATGGTGCTACCATCAATATTGGGGTTCCTCGGGGCTCTATTCTGGAACCTCTTCTTTTCTCACTTTTTGTCAATAACATAGATGAGGTTTTTCTTTCATGCTCGTCTATTCTCTATGCAGATGATCTTGTACTCTATTCAAGCTCTGATAAGGTCGCCAGCTTAAATGTGTCCCTTTCTTCAGATTTCACAAATGTCCAAAACTGGCTTTTTACACATAAGCTTGTACTCAATGCTAAGAAAACCCAAGCAATGTTACTTGGATCTGCCCCTACACTTAGGACATGTCAAACTCCCCTATTGGTACAAGACTGCAGTGGAACACAAATAGAATGCATTACATCTTATAAGTACCTCGGAATTCTTCTGGACCAATCCCTGGACTTCAGCCTACATATACAATCTGCCTGCAAGGCAGTGAATGTTAAACTGGGGGTTGCTTACAAGTCCAGTTTCATGCTGACTCCCTCTGCTAAACTTGCTATTGCCAGAGGCATATTACTCCTGCCCTCACCTACAGCATGCCGACCTTTGCTGCCACACACAAAACCATCCTTCATAAGTGGGATGTCACTTACAATAATATCTGTCGATATGCCTCCTCGTCAACACGGCTTAAGCAACACTGCCAACTGTACAGGGACCTGGGCTGGTTATTTCCCTCAGCTTGCCATCAATACTCTCTTGGTTCCCTGATTGACTCTATACTCAGAAACCAGACCTCTTCAGTGCTCGCAACATTGCTGGTACCTCAGACCTCCTCCTATAGACTGCGATCAGTAGATAAATCCCTGCTGAATGTACCTAGATGTAAAACATCAAAAGGCTCTGTTGCCTTCAATCACTCTGCTCCTAAGCTTTGGAGCTCTCTCTCCCCCCAAGCACTTTGAATATCTGGATCCCATGACAGCTTCAAAAAGGAGCTGCCCTTACATCTATCCCTTGCTGATCTCAGCACTTGTTTTAATCCTCCCTAATCCATTCACCCGCCAGATGCTGCCTGGCCTAACTTTAACCTCCCTACCTCATAGCACCTCTTACTATCTCCTTGAGAGCTAATCTACCCCAACTGCCCCCCCACACCTGAGTCTTGTTTCAGAGGTTGTGATAATGCATTCTGCCCAGTCAGGAATTTGTCCTTGTCTTGTTTCGCTGCCTATTTGAATCTTCATTGTTGTGACTAATTTGAACAATATTTCTTTGCTGCTATGTTGTGGTATCTCTTCCTAGACTGTGTAGGTTTTCTCTGCCTAAAAGTTCTATGTGAATTGCATTGATTGTTATTGTCCTGGCTGCATGTATTCATTACTACTGACTGTTCTGACCTATGCTATTGTAATTTCATTGTACTCATATGCAATGCACCTGTCTTTGATTGTTGTACTCTCCTGGGTCTTGCCTGAAAATAGTCATTTTATGACTAGTGTACCTACCTGGTTAACAAAAACTAAATAAATAAATAAATAAAAAATTCACTCATGTTAGGCCTTTTCTTCCTAGGCATAACCACTTTGCCACTTCTGGTATTCATAATTTATGGAATATGTACAAGATATAAGATATACAGTACAGAGCACTTATTAAATGAGTATAACCTACAGGACCTAGGACAAATTGATGTGAAAAATCTCTAATAAAATGATAGCATCAATAGAAAGAGATTCCTTCAGAAGGACCCTCACAAAACACACATCCTTATTACTTAGGTGGGGGAAGGGGATTTTAGAGTCGCTCAATTGTCTATCTGTAATTGCAGGAAAAAAAGACAGTTGCATTCATTAGTGAGTGGTTAAGCAACTAAGACCACCTCATACACCACTTCCCAATTATTATAAATGTCTGAAATACATCTAGATGCAAACACTATATTTAACATATATAACATTTAACCAGTACACTTTAGTGATACTTATTAATACTGTTTACTAAGACCAAATACTTAGACTGTAATAATACAGGCAAGAACAGATTAAAACACTGCTATAGTTTTCAACTTTACACCAAATGCTCCATCCAAGTTGGATCTATGGTGAATTACAAGAAACAGGGTCACAACAAGTCCTAGAGAATCTGTATTTCCAAATTGGTGTAAGAAGTCCAGTTGCCTCCAAATAGTAGCTGTGATAGAATTAAAGTCAAAATTTGCATGCTGCTCATTTCATATACCGCCTTCTGGGTGTTTGTTCAGTAAAATTCAGTGTAGCAAACTGCTACAGTCATAATCATAGTCACTCAAAGGACCTAGACCCTGTAGGAAGTAAGGTACTATGACCCAAGCTTGCTGTAGACTGTTCTTATATCTTGTGGGAAGTTCAGTAAAATGGCAACACAGCAAAATGCACACCAAAGCATGTCTCTGGGTGATATGGATTGATATGGCGTGATACTTCTTGGAGACTGGCATCTCTGCTCAGTCGATCTAAGGGAAATTAAGTTATATGGGGTGAGTGTCTATCCACAGATTCTCCTCACATTCCACCTACCCTTAAATAACTCTCTTATCAAAGAACACCACTAAAAATGGATACTTCTATCAAAATCTTCAGAAGTAAACTGAAGAAAAAATACTTAGAATGTGAAAATGTGTAAATAGATATATTAATGTTTAGAAAGTTAATTTCCACGTGGGACTAAAAACTATCTCTAACACTTGACTACTTGCATTAGTTATTCCTACAGTTCCTACAGCAATGCAGAGTAGATATACAATAAAATTGAGTACATGACACTGAATGCAGTAAAATGCAGAAAAAACTTACAAATGTTGCATTGTAATAGATCAAACTAGGCAAAAAGAAACCAACAGTAATGATAATCAATCTTTTGGCACAGCAGCACACTAGCACGTTCTGCTCTAGTGCAAAAAAATGGTGACTCTAGCTTAGGAAATGCCACGCATGCGTTTAGAAGGGAGGATTTAGTCACACGTAAATGTGATCTAGGAGACCACAGAAATACCAGTATTGAAATAAAAAAAAGTTATTTCAAAAAACTATATTTTCCTTGATTCCTAATGGCTAAAAAGTACAGCAGACAGATTATATTACTGTGTGAGCTATGGATTTAAAAGTAAGACTGTTATTAAAACTATAATAATTTTTAAAACAGAACCACATAGGGTAAAGTACTTGAAAGTGCATATAAAACTTGTTTGTGCTAAAAGGGACTAAAGGAACCTGGATTTTATTATTCATTTTTTTAAATTATGATAGCTTACTAGTAGTTGCTTATATACTTATATGTTTATATGAAGGAGTAGGTCTCTATCTCCATTAGATGGTGGCCACACACAGCATATAACAGATGATTACAGCAGTTGTTAAAACTTCAGGGGGGAGCTCTATAGTACAATATTTTAAACGGTAGCTCACTGCAGCACATTGAAAAGAATTAGTTCATTTAGCCAGACAGCCAATGCTTCCCTCTAAGTTTTGTGAAGTCTCCAGCACCTCTGAGGTTTTCAACACCTTGGTGGGTTCTCCTCACAGCCACCGTGTAACAGTAAGCACTAGTAAGCACCACGGTACTCCAGCTCTCTGACTCTCTGTCTCTCCACCTTTATGGCTCTCCAATTCTCCGGTTCTCCATTTCCATCTTGTTCTCCTTAAATTCTCCTTCAGTTTCTCCACCCTTCACATTTTCTCCCTGATAAACTGCCACTGTCTGCCAAAAACAGAATAAAAGGCAAGTATCTGGAATATCAGAGGCTTTGCAATACCGGTACAGGTAAAAGGCTCCTACTATTCAGGCAACGGTATCATACCTTTTATAAAATATTTAAAAACATGTAGAAACCATCCCTCATCTGCTCATCTGAGGTCCTTCACAGCTATGAAAACAGAATAATATCGAACAGCTCTCTGGCGCCTACTCTGTCCAAAAGTTTTAATGATTTTAATTTTTGGTTCTGAGTATGCTCAGTATGGTTTTCTTGAATAGCTATTTCATATGAAAAAAGAATCTGAGCCAGTCTGGTGGTGCTGAGGGTTGAGGCACTAGACACCACACCTTGCACCATGCTAGCAACCCGGGTTCAGGAATGAGCCCGGGTCATTGGAGGTTGGCAGGTGGGGAGGGAGAGGATGTGATTGGCTGCTGGCTGGCAGCTCTCCACCTTGGGAGGGAGTACATGGGTCTCCTCGGAGCTTGACCACCCCCTGGTGGAGGCTGGGTGGCTGTATCACTTCTGAGGAGTGCTGACATTAGGCAGAGAGAGGGCAGAAAGGGCTGGTACTGGAGCTGCAGTGTGTATATGCGCCTCCACGCACATGCATCACCGCTTCTGGGGCCTCGGGCAGGACCTGAATGTAGGGCTGAAAACAGAGGAAAAATTCTGGGGCCACCTAGGATGAAGCCTCTGGGCTGGCTCTCGGGTTCTGCCGGGATGCCATAAGTTCCTGAATAACCCCAAGTCTGGTAGGCTGGCAGATGAGTTGGTGGCCTGCAGAGGTGGTTAAATAGAATTGTAAAAAAATAAAATTGGGTCATATGAAAAAGGATTCTATTTTGTATGGGGGTAATCCTTTTTGTTACAAAACATTTTTTTTTTATGTCTGCAATCTTGTTTCAGTTTTTTTGGAAACCCATAAAATCAAAGACCAACACATGTATCTTGTTAATTGGGACCCCCTTAGGTGGACTCTGCAGACAGTTTTTGGAAAAATCACCCAGAAATGTGTTTTTTAATGAGCCACCAATGCCTCAAGTAGAACTTTGAAAACACAAAGCAGCTTATATTTCACATTAGCTCTGTATATTTTATCCCAGTTATCTATTACTGAGCTCATATACATGAAAACAGGAAAGCTGCTCCTTGAGGGTTCATCAGCTCCTATTGCTCCTTCCCAGCCTGTTGTCATAATACTCTTCCTGTGACATCACAGTGATTTCACTGGTAACAGACTGTGATGTCACAACATTGCATTATATTTTCAAGCAAAGATTAAGCTATAGAGGCAGATGACCTCTGAGGGATAAAGACCCTTGTTTTTGTATGAATTTATTCAGCAATCAATAATGGAAATGAGAAATCTACATAATATATATGAAATACAAGCTGAACTTCACCTAACTATTTTGCTTTCAAAGTTTTCACAAAGGCAGGAGATGCTCTTTAACACTCTAAAAAAATATATTTTCATGACCCCAATTTTTTTTTGTATAGCCATACAAAAAAGGAATAAGGCCATACGAAAAAAGATTGCCTTCATACAAAAAAATTATTTGGACTTTTTACCTAATTCTTGCTTTTTTGTTTTTTTTAGGAATCTTTTTTTGTATGAATGACACAACCTCATGAAAAAAGATCTCTTCATATGAAAAAAGAATTTGAATTTAGTGTTTTTTCATATTCTTTTATTATATGAAGGAATCTTTTTTTCATATGAAAAACACAACCTCACGAAAAAGACTCCTTCATACAAAAAAAAATGTAGACTTATTTTTCTTCATATTCTTTTTCGTATGAATGATACAACCTCACAAAAAAAAGATCCATACATACAAAAAAAAGAAATTGGACTTAGTTTTGTTTCCTCATTTCATCTTTACCAAGCAATAACTCAAAAAACATAAAACTTAAAAAATGTACAATTCCCATAGGATAGCACTGCAACTTTAATAAGCTGTAACTCTGTCAGTCTTTGGAGTTAACAGGCACTGTATATATCACTAGAATGGTCTTAATGAGTAGTATGACACTAAGCCCTAAGAAATAAAAACTGAAAATGGTCCATCTCTAAAAAAAAATTACAATTAAATTGCTGTTCTGGAGGAATGGAAACACAGGGAGCAAAGGGCCCTGCGCTTCCAAACCCACATACACATGTAGATATATGCAGGCATAGAAGCGAAGGGCCCAGCAGGTTTGGGAGAATGACAATACAGTTCTACTACCTCAAAAAGTAAGGACATTCATTGCAAAAAAACTTCATTAATGCATCAGTTAGGGTTAAAATGACAAAAGTAGGGAAATGCGGTGTTAGGGTCTACAACTCTAACTCCCCACCCCACCCCCAAACTCAAAAAAAAAAATTACTGTTTTCCCTTTCTTTAATCATGGCAAATAAAGGGTGGGGTGTTCCTTGAGGCTCTCAACTCCAACACTCACACCATTGTCATATACTCTTCAAATGTACAGACCTGTGTCTCCCCACATAGTACCATGCCCTGCATGAAGAAAACAGATGATCTGACCTTATTTCTTCATGTAATGGGGTGAGCATTAGGGCTGAGAACTGTAGGGTTGGGTGGGGTGTTAGGCTTGAAAACCCAGGGTATGGGTGGGGTGCTAGGGTTGGAAACCCTAAGACAGCATTTCCCAACTTTTGTCACTGGCACCCTAATGGTGCAGTAACAAAGATTTTTCAGAGAATGTCCTTACTTTTTGAGAAATTATAATTGTAGGCTTATTTGCTTGTGGAAGCACAGAGCCTACTGGGCCCTGTACTCCCAACTATCCATAATTTTTGAGAGATTGTAATTGTATCCTTAGTTCCCTCTGGGAGCCCTGTGCTACCATCACTCCATAATCCTCCATGTATTTGCATGTGGGAGTGCAGGATCCTATGGGCCCTGTGCTGCCATGTATGGATAAGGTCTGCACTCCCAGCACTCAATAATGGTATGCATATTTGCATCAGGGAGCACACAGTGCTATCCATCCATAATGTTTGAAATATTGTAATCATATCCCTATTTCTGTGTGGGACCATAGGACCCTGGGCCCTGTGCTCCCATCAGTCCTTAATGGTATCTGTATTTCCATGTGTTCATGCATAATTTTTGCATAATTTTTGAGATAGTGTAAGGCGCTACACCCCAGTGCTATAATGTGCAAACCCAAAGAAACACCTGATATTGTAATGTGCTCCTATGGAAACAGAAAAATGTGAAACCTGTGTAACTCAACACCAAATTAATATATTTTCACCAAAATAGGAAAAGGCACATCAGTGGGCTAAACTGTCTGTACCCTGGAAATTTCAGAAGAAAATTGCAGACCATTTCTTTACAGTGGTGTGACAAACAAATGACTCTCTACTCCTCCCATTACAATGTTGTCCTATGGGAAACAAAGCAAAATTTAATCCCACAGAACTCCAGAACAAAATAATATATTTTCATCAAACCAGCAAAAGGCACATTTGGGGGGCAAGCCCTTTGTACCCTGAACATTTCAGATCAAAATAATAAGCCATTTTGTTACTGTGCAGTAACAAAGAAACAGCCGTCTTGAAAATCCGTTTTCAGAAATTGCGAAAAATAATCCTTTTCTATAGTTCCTTTTTTCACAGTTTGCAGTAAAAGAAAATCCTTTTTTGCCAATTGCAAAAAAGAATCCTTTTTCACAATTCTTTTTTTGTAATTTGCAGCCAAAGAAAATCCTTTATCGCAAATTGCAGAAAAATAACCTGTTTCAAGGCATACGTTTTCCATGATTTGCGAAAAAGGATTTCCACGGCTAAAAGGAAAAACACATTTCTGAACAACTTATCAAAAAACTGACCCCAGAATCCAATTCTACAGGCCCCAATTAGATAAACATGACTGCTGATATTTACTAAAGCCCTCTATTTTCTAGCAATTTAATTTTGTTTCCCTAACTGAAAACAAAATGGCGGCAGCACTAAAAAGATTCCACATTTGATGCAAAAGATCCTTCATTTGTAAAATAGGATTCCACATTTATGATAAAGAATCCTTTTTTGAGTGGGTTATCTAATTGGTTCCATAGGATATAATGGGAAACTTTAAAATTTAATAACTTTGAAACAGATTATTATTTTTTCACCAAACCTTCAAAATGCACATCTGTGACCCAAACCCTATATATCCTAAAAATGTCAAAGCAAAATTCCACACCATTTTTGTGCAGCGACATTAGAAGTAATTTCACCAAAAGTGGTAATGTGTACATTGTTTGACAATCTGTATCTCCACACCCACATATCTGACTGGAATAAAACTTGCTACATCAAGAGATCTTTGGTCCCTGATGGCACATGCAAACTTTCACACAAATCGCTTGAATAGTTACGAAGTTACTAAAGTTAAACATTTTCAGTTTAACATAGAAGTGAAGAATGAATCATAATGTAGGAGTGCAACTGTGCCTCTATAATTATAGTGGTCTGATAGCACCCCTATAGTTAGTGTTGAGTATACTGTTTAATGTTAAACCTCAAATTTTACATATTAATATCTTTGGCTCTCTTTGACGGAATGTGCTGAAATTTTGCATGCGTTGTCTAGAAGGCAAAGTCTTGAAGTGTGGAAATTTTTGTGAAGGCAACTTGTGCAGGTTCTGAGATCTGCATGTGTCATTTTAAGAAATAAACTAAATTGTTTCCTATGCTTAACATTGTTTTTTTTTGCTCTTTTGTACAGCCTACATAGAAAGGAATTGTTGACACAAGCTTGCAGGGAACATGTGTCATGTTCCAAGGCAGTGTCTTTGACAGGTCTGATGAAAAAATATCAAGGGGTTCCAGAGTTATAAGGCTTTAAATGTTAGTGTTTTTTCGACTTGTGCACGCGCAATAGGGGTTTTGATATAACATTCTGCTGCAAAAGTAAAATGTTGATGCCGCAAATGCTTGTTTTGCTTTCAGGGCTCTTGTTTGGCATGACACCAAACTTTTTTTTGTGCCGTGCCAACCGTCTTCTTGTTGCCCTTTTCCACGAACTAACAAACGTGGAAAAAGCAAAAATAATACTGTGATTTTAATAAACAAATATCAGAACCTAGCTAAGCTAAATTCTGATGTTTGTTTTTAAGTATACTGGCCAGAAATACATTTACTGGGATCCCAAAATACCAGGTGCCCAACTTAGCAAGAGGAGATCTTCCCCCGCATTCTCTGTATGAGAACAGCGGGATTTTCTTGACTTCTGCAAATGCAGCTGGAACTCGTGCTGCCGCCTGCATTTTCATCTGTGAGCCACCCTTTTCCCTGGTGTCTAGTGGCACTCCCCACTCAATGATCACTATCACCTATCCCTGGTGTCTAGTGGCAGCCCCCTCCCATATCTTTCCTCAGTGTCTAGTGGCACCCCTACCTCCGAATACCATTTTTAATTTGTTTATTTAGTTATTTATTTATTCATTTAATCTGACACCTGGATGCCCACCCTAGGTGTCAGAAGCCCCCCACAGTCCCTTGCCTTATTTGCTGAAATTGGCGGGCCCAATCTCTGTGTTGGCATTAGAAGCCCCCTCCCAGCAGTGTGGGACACTGGGGAGCCCATTCCTAGTGTCCCCAAATACTTATTTAGTTTTAACTTGTAAAGAAGAAAACCATCCCCAACATATATTTTTTCAATCTGAAAAAAAGAAAACAGTCCTTCGTCATTCCTGCTATCCCCCTCCCTATCCCAACCCTCCCACTGAGCACCCATCACCTCCATCTTCCTTACCCTATACTTACCTCCAGAGGTCATAGGCTGTTATCTTCTGTGGACTGGGACACATCTGCACTCTTTGAAGCTGAACCACGAACTGAGGAATCAAGGTAAGTGCCGTAGAATGTATTTCAATAGCATTTTGAACTTATGTTCATAACTTCACCATTTTAAAGGACTTTTTTCACCAGACTTTCAACATAGCCTTTTTGAGATGCCACCACATGAACACTGTCACTGTCATTTTGTTAATTTGGCCTGCAAGGTGATTTTGTGGTTGCTGCACAAAATCACCTTTCAGGACTGGATATTGACATTTCACCACCAGTGTCTGTGAGGTGGGGTACCAAAAAGTCCATGTTGAAAATTTGGTGAAGAAATTCCTAGAAATGGCCAAGTTACAGGCACTTGTTGAAATTTTCTTATGCACACACTTAACTTTGTTATTTTTCAATATTTTGACTCCAAATTTTCAACATAGCCAATTTTTCACACCACCTCATGAACAGTACAGCTGTCATTTTTCACATCCTGTCTGAAACATGTTTTTGTACCCATGGTGTGAAATGGCATTTTAGTATGGATTTGAACATTTTCAGCTATGGGATTTATGAGGTGATGTCATAAGAAGACTATGTTGAACATTTGAGGTCAAAATATGAAAAAATGCCTGACTTATGACTATTCATTGCAATTTCTCTATGCCCACTTGTAACTTTGGAAATTTTACACATTTAACCCCAGATTTTCAGCATAGCCTTCTTATTACCCCCACCTCATGAATGTCACAGCTGTCATTTTTCAAATCCTGCCCAAAATGTGTTTTTGCATGTGGCGTGGAATGCCATTGCATTGCACAGAATTACGTTTTGGCAGGGATTTGAAAATTTTCTGTACTGGGTACATGAGGTGGGGTAATAAAATAGCTATACTGACAATCTGAGGTCAAAATATGTAAACATTCTAAAGTTATGACCATTCATTATGTTTACTTGCACGCATGTGCAAGAAACATAGCGCCATCATCCGAGTTTTCGGAGGTGTGGCAGCCGTCTTCCAATTCAGTCAGTATGTTTGCAGGCACGGCCGCAGTTCTCCAATGAATGCTGCAGCTGTCTATGACAGCAGTTGAAAATGCAGTGGCCGTGCAGTTGAAAGGGAGAGCTACGCTTCAGTGAGCAGCGATAAGATATCGCGTGCTCATGCATGCTCCTCCCACACACACACATGCATGCATACATGCACACTGTGTGCTTGTGCTCCCCCCCACGCACACACTGTATAGCCGATAGGGGTGCCCAATCCTCCGTCAGCTGTGCTGCGCTCCCCCAAACAGAGTTCCAGATGCCATGCTGGGAGCCCACCCCAGCATGGCAACAGATAGTATGGCCAACAGGAGTGCCCAATCCCCCATTGGCTCCACTGTAAACCCCCTCAAGACACTACAGAGTGCCACGCTGGGAGCCCACCCCAGCATGACAACGGATCGTATGGCCGATGGGGGTGCCCAATCCCCTGTTGGCTCCACGCCCCCCCAACAACCTTCCAGCTGCCATGCTGGGAGCCCACCCCAGCATGCCAAATGTTCCGCATCATCCAAGTAATAAAAAAAAGGTGAAAGAAAAAACCTTCCCTCGCTGCTGTCTTGACCCCCCTCTCCCACCCACATCCACCCACTGTGCACCCTGCCTCCCCACACCCTCACCTCACCCCATATTTACCTCTGTAGCTTGGCGCAATGATCTTCAGTGGACCGGGAACACATCTGCACTCTTCAAAGCCGACCATGAACTGAGGAAATGCTGGTAAGCTGTATAATGTAATAAATAGGGTTTTTTCAACTTTAGTGCATATCTCGGGCATTTTGGGGAATTTTTTCCCCAAATTTTCAACATGAGGTTTTTGGAACCCCACCTCATGAATTCTGTCACTGTCATGGCATTAATTGGCCCCAAAAGGTGATTTTGTGGTCACTGCATGGAACCACCTTCGGGACTGATTTGTGAAATGACGGTGTCTGGATAATAGTGGGCCCCAAGAACCCTATAGTTGAAAATTTTGTGAAAAATTTCCCAAAAAATTACTGTTTTACAAGCATGCATTGAGCTGTTCCTATGCACACTCGTAAGTTCATGAATTTTCAATATTTTCACTCCAGATTTTCAACATTGCCATTTTACCACACCTCCTTATGAGCAGTACAGCTGTCATTTTTCACATCTTGGCCAAAACATGTTTCCACCCATGTAGCATACAATGGAGCAGTCAGTGTGCGAAATCAATGTTCAGGACAAAGTAAGAAAATCACAGTGACACTGTTCATGAGCAGAGGTGTTAAAATGGCTATGTTAAAAATTTGGTGACATACGTCCATAAAATGACTGTGTTATGAGTGACCATTGCACAGTTTCCACTCACCCTTGTAACTTCATGTGTTTCTAATATTTTCAGTCCAGATTTTCACCACTGGCATTTTTCCACACTTCCTTATGAACAGTACAGCTGTCATTTTTCACACCATGGTCAAAATGTGTTTTTGCACTTCCAGCGCAGAAATGCGTGGTCGCTGCGGGAAATCACTGTTCGGGACAGATAAAGAAAATCACAGTGACACTGTTCATGAGTGGAGGTTACAAAATCCCTGTGTTGACAATCTGCTGCAAAAAATCCCCAAACTAATTGCATTATGGGTGTGCGTTGCACATTTTCTCATATGGCTACATTGACTTCACCAGTTTTTAATATTTTCACTGCAGAATTTCAACATTGCCATTTTGCACCTCCCCATGAACAGTACAGCTGTCATTTTCACATCCTATTCGAAATGTGTTTTTGCTCTGTGGTGCCAAATGGGCGTAGTAGCTGTCTGCGAAATCAGCTTTCGACTAACAAACTGATATTGCCACTGTTCATAAGGTGGGGTCACAAAACCATGTTGAAAATTTGGAGTGAAAATGCCAATGAACACCTGAGGCATTAGGGTTTCCGACCATAACGCCCCAGCCTGTAGAGATTGAGAGGCAACAGGGGTGTGACTAGGGATTCTCACCTGTAATGCTCATACCATTCCACACAATGCAGCCAGTGAGAGGCACCAAGGTGTGCCTTGGACTCTTCGGTCCAAAAGTTCACCCCACTCTCCTATACAGGACCCATCTTACTGTAGTTGCTGATAGAATGGGGTGAGCATAAGGACCAAAGACCCCAAGGCACACCGCGATACTTGTCAGTGTCTACAGGGTAGGGTGTGGTGAAATGGCATGGCCGTTATGCCTGATGACCCAAAGGCACACCCCAATTACTGTCAGTCTCTGCAGGGTGGTGGTGAGGTTGGCTTCAGTTCAGTACTTCACTGCCATTCCAATTGTGCAGCCCTCTAACTCCTACACTACCAATGCCAATGCTAGCAAGCAAACATTCGGTATTGACACATTCTTGTTTTAATTTAGCTATGCAAGCTCATATCTTTAAACATTTTCTATATTTTCATCCCAGATTTTCAACACATCCATCTTATTAACACACCTCATGTATGTCACAGCTGTAATTTTTCAGATCCTGGTCAAAATGCATTTTTGCACCTTTGGTGCAGAACAGTGTTGCCATTGCACAGAATTATGTTTTGGTGGGGATTTAACATTTTTCTGTACTGGGTACATGAGGTGGGGTAATGAGATGGCTATGCTGACAATTTAGTCACTGTTATCTTATAAATGGAAGTGCAGGGCCTGGATGGCCCTATGCTTCAACAGCTACATGCATATACGCATCTATGGAGAGATGGGAGTGCAGGGCCCAGAGGCTCTGCATACTCACAGGCAAATAAGGATATGATTATACCTTCTCAAAAAGTAAGGAAATAAATTGAAACAAACTGAGTTAATGCTCTATTTAGGGATAAAGCCACAAAAACAGGGAAATGTGGCATTAGGGATTTTAAATCTAACACCCCACACCCACCCTGCACACACCAATAGGTATCAGGGTGTGCCTTGGGGTTGTCAGCATGAGTGTTCAAAGTTAATATCCCATACCCAGCCTGCACACACACACCAACAGGCATTGGGGTACCTTGGGGTTGTTGGCCCTAATGCTCACCCCATTCTCTTATACGGTACCCATCTTAGCTTATTTATTTATGGAATGGAGTTAGTGTTAGGGCCGACAACCCCAATGCCCCCCCGAGGCCTGTTGGTGTGTGCAAGGTGAGTGTGGGGTATTAACTTTGAAAACCCTAACACCACATTTCCCTACTTTTGTGGCTTTGACCCTAGCTAGAGCATTAACACAGTTTTTTGCAATTTACTAAGCTAGGAAATGTGATGTTAGGATTTCCAAACTTAACACCCCACCACCACTCTGCACATAGCAATAGATATGAAGACGGTATTCCTTGGGGTTGGCAACCCTAATGCTCACCCATCCCATAAGTAAATAAGCTGAGATCGGTACAGTATAGCAGAATGGGGTGAGCATTAGGGTTGACAACCCCAAGGTACAGCCCCTCCATGCCTGTTGCTGCATGCAGGGTGGTCATGGGGTTTTAGGGTTGGAAACCCTAGTACCACATTTCCTAACTTTTGTTGCCGGAACCCTAACTGATGCATTGGCAAAGTTTTTTGCAAAGAATTTCCTTATTTTTTGAGCTAGTATAATTGTAGCCTCATTTGGCTGTGGGAGCACTGTGCCATCCAGGCCCTGAACTCCCATCCCTCCATAGATGCATGCATGTATGTTGCCATGGAAGCATTTCTGCCTTATTACACTACCTCATGAATGCTAGGCTGAGAATTTTCAACCCCCACTGAAACAGGACATAGACGGTGGTGGTTGGCAGAGTTCAATCCCAGAAGAGGGGTGTGACCAGCAGGGTGCTGCAAGGCTCAGTGCTAGGGCCTGTCTTCTTCAGTATCTTCATTATTGACATTGTAGAGGGGCTGGAAGGGAAGGGAAGGGAAGCCTCTTTACGAATGACATCAAGATCTGCAATAGTGTGGGCACTCTAGATGAGGTGGAAAGAATGAGAAGAGACCTAGGCAAGTTGGAGGAGTGGTCAAGAGTGTGGCAGTTTAAATTTGATGCAAAGAAGTGCAAAGACATGCACTTGGAGCACAGGAGTTTTGGAGAGGTATATACAATCAGGGGAGATACTAACAACAGCAAAATTGGAAAGGGACCTGGAGATAGTCATAACAGACAACCTAAAAGTAACCAAGCAGTATGAAAAGGGTGGTGGGAAGGGCTAGAGGGATGCTGGGGTGCATATGGAGGGGCATCACCAGTAGAAAACAGGAAGTGGTGATGCCACTGTACAGAAAATTAGTGAGGCCACATCTGGAATATTGTGTTTAGTTCTGGAGGCCACATCTCCAGAAAGACATAGACTGAGTGGAGGCAGTCCAGAGAAGGGCAAAAAAAATGGTGATGGTAATGCACCATAAACCATATGAGGAAAGACTGAAAGACCTTAATACGTATACTCTGGAAGAAGGATGGAGAGGGGGGATATGATAGAGACATTCAAATACCTCAAAGGGATAAACAAGATACAGGATGGCAGCATCTTCCAAAAAAAGAGATGTGCAAGAACAAGATGTCACAATATGAGGCTATAGGAGGCAGTCTCAGGGGTAATGAGAGGATGTACTTTTTCACAGAAAGGGCGATGGATGCATAGAACAGCCTCCCTGTGGAGGTCGTGGGGGCAAAAACAGTGGGTGAATTCAGGAATACATGGGATAGGCAGAAGGCAACCGTAGTGGTAAGAAAGGAAAGGTAAGCAGCAGATCAATTAGGATCTGCAACTTTTAAGTACTGTAGGTAGGGAAACTGGGCAGAAGTAGAAGGGGTCTTATTTAGGGTTAAAAAAAAGAAAGAAAAGAAAGAAAGTCAGTGTGTGTTCTGTGCTGTGAAGGGTACTGTATCAACTTACTTTGCTAAACCAGTAGGAGGAGAGAGAGTTTAATTGGGGGTGTGGCTTAGACACTATAAAAGCAGGTGACTCAAATTACAACTTCCTGTTGCTAGCCTTGCTTGTAGAGCAGAAAGCAGCTAACTAAAAGAAGCAACATTTTCTTATTAATTTAACACTTATATCTCAGCAGGAGTCAGGGTCTGTTGAGATTAAGCAGACAGATACTTTATTAGAAGTAGAAGGGGTCTTATTTAGGGTTAAAAAAGAAAGAAAGTCAGTGTGTGTTCTGTGCTGTGAAGGGTACTGTATCAACTTACATTGCTAAACCAGTAGGAGGAGAGAGAGCTTAATTGGAGGTATGGCTTAGACACTATAAAAGCAGGTGACTCAAATTACAACTTCCTGTTGCTAGCCTTGCTTGTAGAGCAGAAAGCAGATAACTAGGCGATCACGTGATGCAGAGTACTGAGTAGAAGCTCCTCCGCTAAGCTCCTGCCTCCCGAATATAAATTTGCCTTTTTTAAACGTTCAAACCTATCTAATTCCTCTGCTTACGAATTCTTCCACTGCTTAAGCATCCTGTGCTCCAGTTTTGGGCGTCAGTGTGGTAGATGGAGGCTTATATGAAGAAAGCCCCGTAGAAACATATCCCCCGCCACTCCTAGAAAGGCCTCAAGAGAATTCCCGGCCTAAAGGTGAAAGCTGAACCAAGCCTGATCCTTTGTGTCAAGCTGGGGAACAAGAGCCTTTAACACTCAATAGGTTTTTAGAAGAATTCAAACCATTTTGAGAAGAGATGAAAGATATGGTGACTGATTTGAAATCTCTCCAGAAAATTGGATGAAGTTTCTCACGGTCTTCGACAATACTGCTCGAATAATCTCGATGGAGAGGAAACTGGAAACCCTAGATCCTGAATTGCTGTTAACGAGACAGAAATTATCTCATTTAGAAGCTAAACTTGAAGATTTAGAGGGCCGTAACCACAGAAATAACGTCGTAATACTCAGGCTCCCAGAAGGGGAAGAGGGCCAGCATGCTGTAGTCTTTGTACAGAAGCTGGTGGACCGGGTTACTGGTCCCTCTCCCTTTGGTCCAGTGTACATGATAGAGTGTGCTCATCGGTCCCTGCGACCAAAGCCCCCTCCGGATGCTCCCCCCGCGTCCCATTATCTGCCGCTTCCTGAATTATTTGGAAAAGCAGCATTTTCTGCAGAAAGTCAGGGCCTTACAAGAGGTCTGTTGGGAGAAAAAGTTGAGAATTGCACAAGATCTCCCTGGTTCAGTCCGTCTGAAGTGGAAAGCGTTTCACCCTATTGTATCTAAGATTATTGCAGCAGGTTTAAAATTCAGGATGGGGTACCCAGCCAGGTTACAAGTCTCAGTAAACGGTTCCTGGTTTAATTATGAAGATCCTGAAGCTGCGTTGTCAAGCCTTAAATCTATACTGCCAGATTTATTCCGGATGACCTGAGAGTTCCTCTAAAGTATCGGGATTCATCGAGAGCTGCTGTTGGAACTGTTATTCATTTTCTTTTTGGAGAAAGCATTTACCGCTAACTGAGATCAGACTTGTTTGTTTTCTCATTTGGAACTGGGCTACCTGTTATATGGCCTAATAGTTACTATTTCCATGCCCTGGCTTCCTAGTGTTAATTCTGTTTCAGGGCGAAACCATTTAGGGTTCTGGTGATGGCTCATTCAGGAGTGCAGTTTGGAGATTATTATACACTCAGTTTTTTGGGAGTTGCATATAGGGGGAAAGCTTTGGGTTGTTGGCTTTTTGACTAGTCCTTATGTATTAGCTTGGTAGGCTTCAGAGCGGTTTTGGGCTTTCATTGCCATTTTGACATACCTGTTGGACCGGGAGATAACAACAAGAGCGCGTGGCTCGCCTAGTTAATATATGCCTGGGTGGTCTTGAATTAGAGAAGGATCTCTCTCAATTTTTGTGTTACTCTAGCTTTTTCAGGAGGTACTTTGGAATTAGGGGCTGGCAGCCCCTGGGTAGTCACATTTCGCAGTTTTCTCTTTGCAGGGTCTCGTTTCAGTTGCTACCTCATTTCTTGCTCTCAGCTCGTGATTGGG
This sequence comes from Neoceratodus forsteri, assembly GCA_016271365.2. Classification (NCBI taxonomy): domain Eukaryota; kingdom Metazoa; phylum Chordata; order Ceratodontiformes; family Ceratodontidae; genus Neoceratodus; species Neoceratodus forsteri. The sequence goes on from CM057449.1 coordinate 1,748,582,906, forward strand.
GCTATCCCTCATTATTAGTTTTCCCTCTGGTTCTGGTCTTGGTGTAGTTCTCTATTGGTGACAGGCAACCCCTAATTCTCACTCTGGTGTATGTGGCTACCTGTCATACTCACGTTTTTGATAGCCTGTTTCATTTTCCCTAGTCCTATTGGATTCATAATCATGTGCCCATGGGCTCTGGAAGCTCGAGACCGCTCTTCTGGTATTAGGGGCCAGCTAAATCTGTTCGTAATTTACATTTGCAGCTAGAGATATAAGTGGGTTCTCATTAGCAGAGGAAAATTTTTTGGGGGGAGAGGGATGAAATGACCCAGTACCATGCTAAATGTTGCTTGTGACAGATTGAGGGGCTGGGAGGGTGGGAGAGTGCAGGTTCGTTGGGGTGTGGGGTTGTACAGGGGTTTAAAAATGGGATAATGATGGGGGGGTTAGGGTGGTGGGAGGGCCTTACAGCAGCAACTGGTAGGGTCAGGTCACACATATTATATACCCTGAGCGCAGGGCCGAATCTATTAAACCTTGTAATTATTTTCAGGTGGCCAAGGAGGTGACTTTTGCAACGTGGAACGTTAAGGGGATCAGGAAAAAATCTAAACAATATCAGGTTCTTAAACACTTAAGCCTACTATGCTCACAGATAACTTTTCTACAGGAATCTCATTTATTAGAAGTGGAAGCTTCACAGTTGAGGAGACAACAGGTGGGGACGGTGTACAAGGCTCAAGGCTCCACCAATAGTTGTGGGGTCATGCTTATTATTAACAAGGGCATTCCCTTTGTCTCTACACAAGTTATCAAGGATCCTGAGGGTAGGTTTGTTTTAGTTAAAGGTACTCTCTGGTCAGTCCCACTGCTACTTGGCAGTATATATGGTCCTAATGTGGATGATCCTGGGTACTTTATGAGACTTATAAATATAATCCTGCCTTTGCTTCCTATAAGGATTATTTTGGGAGGTGACTTTAATCAAGTCATAGATTCTAATCTCGACAGGACAAGGGGTGGACCAGTGGGGATTTCTCCAGGCCAGAGGGCTCTCAGAGACCTATTGGATCAATGCGGGCTCTGTGATGTCTGGCGCGTCTTATATCCGGACTCCAAGGAGTTTACCTACAGGTCATTGGCGCACGGCTCGCAGTCCCGCATTGATTACATTCTTATTTCTCAGGCTCTCTTGCCTGGGGTTAAGACTTCATCGATCCAACCTGGTCCTGTCTCTGACCATTCATTGATGTTATGTAAACTGGCATTCCAGGACTTTTCAAATAGGGAAACAAGATGGAAACTTAATGACCAACTGCTTAAAGATTCCAAATACTGTAAGCTCATAGGGAAACAAGACGGAACTGACCTTTTCTTGTCCAACCCTTAGACAGTGCAAAACCAGATATCATATGGGGGGCCTTTAAAGCCTACATGAGATGGGTCCTTATTAGTATGGCAGTGAGTAGGAAAAGGGCTAGGGAGAAGGAACTATTATCATTACTATCTCAAATTCGGGTATTCGAAATTAACATTCCGGCTAATGCTCCAGAAGAAGACAGGAGGAAGCTCTATTGCTGAGAGATATATATTTAGAGTTGCTCCGGGAAAAGGCAGAATTAGCTATCATATGTACTAGAGCTAGTTACACTGATCAGGGAGAGAAGGCGGGGCACCTATTGGCACTCCGTATCAAGCAACAAGAATCTGCGAGATTCATCCCTCCAATTAGGGCGTCAGCTGATGGGTCTCTATACTATAAAACGTTGTACAGCGACATGGAGCACCCCCCCCAGTCCTGAGAGCGTGGAGAAGTATCTGATGGATTCCCATTTGCCCTTCCTTTCAGCACATCACAAGGACTTTCTAGTTTCTCTTATATCACAGGAGGAAATTGCTGTGAAGGGTACTGTATCAACTTACTTTGCTAAACCAGTAGGAGGAGAGAGAGTTTAATTGGGGGTGTGGCTTAGACACTATAAAAGCAGGGTACTCAAATTACAACTTCCTGTTGCTAGCCTTGCTTGTAGAGCGGAAAGCAGCTAACTAAAAGAAGCTACATTTTCTTATTAATATAACACATATCTCAGCAGGAGTCAGGGTCTGTTGAGATTAAGCAGACAGATACTTTATTAGAAGTAGAAGGGGTTTTATTTAGGGTTAAAAAAAGAAAGAAAGAAAGTCAGTATGTGTTCTGTGCTGTGAAGGGTACTGTATCAACTTACTTTGCTAAACCAGTAGGAGGAGAGAGAGCTTCATTGGAGGTGTGGCTTAGACACTATAAAAGCAGGTGACTCAAATTACAACTTCCTGTTGCTAGCCTTTTTTCTTACTAATTGCCCTCCATCCCACCCTCTACCCACCCACCCTAGGCCAGTTCTACTTTTATGGCCACTGGATTTGACTGTCAACAGGAACTTCCTGTTTGGCAGTAGGAAGGGAAGGATCATAGAGAAACATTGGTTTTGTCAACCCTGTGTGGTACCATTTGCTTGTAACTGACTCTTCAGTGAATAGCAGAGCATTGTGGGAACCTGGAGGACTAGCAGTAGGCTAGTATACCTTCTACCCCAAAACAACATCTCTCTGTTAAAAGCACTGTTGCCTGGTGGTTTTCTTGCCCTTTTAAGGGCTTGTAAACCTTCAACTCACAGAATCTTGCTGAATTTAAGTAAATATTGTTATTTTTACTTCGCGCTGAAACTGGAAGTGAATGGACACATACTTCTGGTTTTTCACCTTAAAACCTGCCCCTCTAGCAAGAAGGCCAAGCGTGCGCGTGGCCGCACGCAGAGACACACGCGTTTGCACGTGTCTGCTGTGTCCGCTTTGAGCGCTGAAACTGCTGCCATTAGACAAACTTGGATAAGATAATTTTAGCATATCCTCTACTTAGTAAATATACGCCTTTAATAATGGAAAAAGAACTTAGTAAGTGTATGCAATGTTTGATGTATAGTGAGGGAAAGCATGGGAGCGAGTACGTATGTGCTAATTGCCATCTGATTACTACTCTTGAAGCAGAGCTAGCATTTCTGCTAAATATTAAACCAGTTTCTACTGATATTAGGGAATTGGAAAGTTACATTGATCTTATGGATGAACAACTTCATTCTAATGAACAATTTCCTTCACATTTAGGTAGCATTTCTATGCCTCCTGATGAGGAGACAATTGTAATGACTAGTACTAGTACACCTGTTGCCTCTGTCCCCTCTTATAAGGTGGATGATTATCTGCCCTCTTCTCATGATAATGATGACTGGACCATTGTCACAAAGCCTCTTAAAAAAAGGAGGGGCGGTCAAATATACAATAGTGCCCCTATTGAAACTCGTAATAGGTTTGAGCAATTGTTTGTATCAAATAATGAAGTGCTACATGATTTATCCTGTGCATCACCCTCTGTTGATAATAATGGTTTAAAAACACTTTTTAATCAGGAGTTAATGCCCATGAATATTTGTCCTAGTAAGTCTCAAGGTACCAAATCAATACCTATTAAGTTAATCCCTCCAGAATGTGTTAAACAATCACCTGTTTCTGATTCTTGTACCCCTACTGTCTCAAAACAAGTGTTAGTCCTGGGAGATTCAATCATTAAGCACATTGACAGGGCGGTATGCAATAGTGACAAGAGCAACCACACTTGTTCTAGCTTCCGTAGGGCCAGGGTATCTGACATTACCTCCATGATGCCTAAAATTTTACAAAATGCAGGGAAATCCACTGGTTATCATACATGCCGGTGTTAATGATATAAACAACACCTCATTTAATCAGTTACAACAGGACTATGTGGCGTTATGTAACCTGTTACTTGATAGGGGATGCTGTGTATGTATATCTGAAATTCTACCTGTCCCAAGAGCAACATCTACCATGACACAGAAAATCAAAGCCCTAAATGAATGGCTGAGAAAGTGGTGTTTTAAGCAGGATATACCCTGTATTACCCACTGGGAATCATTTTCAGATCATTCTTCCTTGTTTTGCTGGGACAGTTTACATCTCAGTCGTATGGGTAGTACACTTATGGGGAAAAGTATCACTAAAATCATAAATCATTGTTTAAACTAAAAACAATGGGGGAGAATGGGTCTATTCCCAAGTCTCTGAATACTTACCAAAATATTATTACAACTAAATGTAAATTCCTAGCTTTGAATGCAAGATCTTTAAACCAACTCAAATTAGCAGAACTCAAAGCCAAATGTAAAACTTTAACTATAGGTGTGGTGGGAGTAACCGAAATTTGGTGGGACACATCATCAATTTGGTCCAAAGAAATTCCAGGTTATAAGTTATATCATAAAAACAGATTAAATAAGCAAGGTAGTGGAGTTTCTATGTACATACAAAATGCTTTTCCTTCTTTTGAAGTGTGTTCTCCCTTTCCTTTGGAAAGTATATGGGTTAAAATCTTATTGAAGGAGCAGTCCTATATAACTATTGATAACATCTATCGACCTCCATCTGCAAATTCAGATTACACAACTGATATGTTTAAAGAAATTACACATTTTTCAGAACCTCAAGATACTGTAATATTTGGTGACTTTAACCTCCCTCAGATTAACTGGGACTCATTCTCAGGACAGTCCTATGCCAAGAAAGGACTAATAGATGTGGTAGTTAGTACTGGATTACAACAACTTGTTACTGAACCCACTCGAGGTCCTAATATTTTGGATCTATTATTTACTAACAAAGAGCAACAAATTAGCAATTTACAAATTTGGGATCCACTTGAGAACAGTGATCATTCATCTATTCTTTCTGAAATTCAACAGTTTTAAATTACACAAAGGAAATAATACTGTACAAAAAATTATAATGAAGCAAATTTTTCTAAAATCAATGAATACTTACAAAACATAAACTGAGAATCTAATCTTCTTAATTGTACAACACAACAAGATTGGGACTTTTTTAAAAACATTGTACATTATTTGGAAAATACCTTTATTCCATCTAAGAGGAAATTTAATAATAAAGGAAAAATCAATTAAAAATCAGATTAAAATAAAAATTAAACTTTTTAGGAAACTTAAGAATAGTTCTGTTCCATTTAAAACTACTCTATTACATAAATACAGACTATCTGTGAAAAACTTAAAAAATTCTATTAAATTGGCAAAAAATAAGCTAGAATTTAAACTAGCTCACATAAAAAACTGTCACAAATCTCTTTTCTCCTATATAAATAGTGAAAAAGGTGTATCAAGGACCATTGGTCCCATTATAAATGGCTCTTCTCTATCTGATATAGAAACCTCGACTCTCTTTAATCGTACTTTTGTTCTTCTTCTCTCAAAATCACCTATTAGTACATTTAAAGTTCACCATGTAGATTATCATAGGTTCTAGCCAACTGACATTATACAGGCTATCAAAAAACTAAAAAAAATACTAGTCCGGGCCCAGATGGTATTCATCCATGGTTTCTGATCGAAACCTCTATAAATATTTCTATATCTTTGTCAATTATTTTCAACAAATCCTTACAAGAAAGCATTGTACCAAATGATTAACGTTCAGCAATAGTTACACCCATATTTAAAAAAGGCAATAGAGGTTCTGTGCAAAATTATCGTCCAATTAGCCTGATCTCAGTAGCTGGTAAATTAATGGAACGAGTAATGAAGTCTCTAATAGATCAAGATTGTAAAAAATTAGGAATTTATGATTCAAATCAGCATGGATTTACTCCCAAGTATTCCTGCACCACCAATCTGATATCTTTTTATAATAATATAAGTACTCTACTAGATGTGGGTATCCCTGCTGATGTGATTCTTTTGGACTTTAGTAGAGCTTTCGATAAAGTCTCACATGAAAAACTCATTACTAAAATGCGCAATCTAGGTTTTTCACCTGATATTGTCAACTGGACTTTAAACTGGTTGACAAATCATTCTGAGAGAGTCAGAATTAATGATATTTTGCCTGATTCGGGTAGTGTGACAAGTGGTGTACCACAGGGGTCGGTCTTGGGACCAACATTGTTTAGTCTCTTTTACAAACAGGGCCAAATAACTTCATGGTTAAATTTGCAGACGATACTAAATTGGGGGGCAAAGTTAATAATCAAGAAAATATTTCTGCATTAAAGAAGGATTTGGAAAAATTAACACTTTGGTCAAATGAAAATCATATGCATTTTAATCAAGACAAATGTTTAGTAGTGCATTTTGGTGTAAATAATCCAAAAACAATATATTATATAAATGGACTACCACTTCACTCATCAAATTGTGAAAAAGATTTAGGGATATATGCTAATAATAAACTTACATCAAATGATCACTGTGTTAGACCTGCTTGCATGACCAACAGACTTTTGAGGCAAATGAAACGCACTTTTGTTAATCACACTGAACAATGCCTTATTACAATGTATAGGGCATACATTAGACTGTATCTAGACTATGGCTCCCCTTTCTGGAACCAAACCAAAAAAAAAGACATAGCAATTCTTGAACAGGTTCAAAGGAGAGTAACTAGAATGATTCCAAGATTAACACATTTGGATTATCAGAACAGATTAAAAGCTACTGGTCTCTTCTCTCTTCAAACTAGAAGATTAAGAGGCGATATGCTTATGGTTTTTAATTTAATAAATTCTCCAGATCTAATGGAAAAATGTGGTCTGACACTCTCCAAAAGGAGACATGTTCTGAGACTGTATAATAAACAGCTTGAAGTAAAAACTTATAAAACCAGCAAAAGGGGAAACTTTTTTCCAATAAGAGCATCCATTGTATGGAACTCCTTGCCACAAGAATTGGTAGAGGCAACTAGTGCCACTGTCTTTAAAAACAAATTAGATGTTTGGTTGAGGGATAATAGATAAATAATGTCCCACATAGTGGAGGGAACAGTCTCGATGGGCTCTGGCCTTCTTCTGTTCTTTCATACCAAGTAATATCCAAGTAAATCTAGGTGGGTCAGGCGGTCCTTATCTTCCATCACATTCTATGTTGCTATGTTTCTATGAAACGTCATTCCACAGCACCACAACTTCACTCCATGCCACAGGTGAGAAAACACATTTGAGCCAGGATTTGAAAACTGACAACTGTCACGTTCATGAGGTGATGTAAAGAAATGGTGATGTTGAAAATCTGGGGTGAAAATTATGAAAGTTAGGAGTAAGCATAGCAAAATGTCAGCAGATGCGCACAACTTTGCCATTTTAACATATTTTGACCCAAACTACCAGGGAAATATATTTTTTATATGGGGGCAGCGATTGGACAGTGGGGGAGGGGGAGGAACCACTAGACTACCAGGGAAATATATTTTTTATACAGTGATGTCAACTGGAGAACGGGGGATTGAAGGAGGAACCACTAGACTACCAGGGCAATATTTTTTTTTTTTATATGGGGACGGCAATCGAACATTGGGAGCTGGAGAGACCACTAGACTACCAGGGAAATATATTTTTTTATATGGGGACAGCAATCAGACATTGGAGGAGGAGGGAGAAACCACTTGACTACCAGGGAACTGGGCCAGATCAAGGCAGCCTAGGGACCTAGGCTCAAGAAAAATCTGAACCTCACCTTCACCACAACCACACCCCTTTACCATTACATATTAGTTCAATTCTGTCATACTGCCGTATTTAAATTTTTTCTAATAATTTAAAGCACCATTTAAATAACACATAATTTTTAAAGGGAAATCAGCACCCATCACATGAATGATGATGATGATGATCTTGCATAATACTGCAATTGCATGGTTTATGTTAGCTGCATTCACTACAATTGTCAGGCAGTTTGAGTAATGAATATGTTATTAATACATAAAGTTGGACAGGTTTGCTATTTTTTGCTGTAAAGGTACGGGATTTAATTGTAAAAATCCCAGTGTGTAAAAATCCAGATACATAATTGGCAGTGCCATGGGGCTGGCAATTTAGCCCAAAGGTTAGAGTAAACAGCTGTGATTGATCATGGTACATTCAAACTCTTTTTTCTCACCTGTCTTCCTGGGGCATCTCTCAGCCTGCTCTCTTGACTTCTGCCCCTAACTGCCTGCCTGGATCACTCCTCCAACAGTCACATTGTTATCAGGATCCCCAACCTCCTCCCAGACCCCAGAGGAGTGGGCCGAGGATACCCAAGGGGTAGAGTCGGAAGTTGTGGCCAGTGTGGAGCGTGTGGAGCATCAGCTCCTGCAGGTCACCATCACCTCACCCAGTAGACAGTTTTTTTCTGCTTGTTGCCCCTCTCCTCTCCCTTCCCAGAGCTTGTACATGCAATGACACCCTCCAATGTCTACCGCAGCTCTATGCCCTCTACTTCAGCCCAAAGCTGCACAGTGCCTCTGGCTTGCACCGGGGGCCACTGCTATGCCAGGCTAGCCATGGATCCCCCCCAGAGAAAGAGGAGAGAGGAGAGATGTCCACTGGATGCTCACTCCTCTGTTTCCCCTGCTGACCCCCAGTGGCCCGTGCTCATTTCCGAACCCAGGTTGCCAGCATGGCAGGAGGTGTGGCATCCAGTGCCTCAACCCTCAGTGCCACTGGGCTGGCTGTACATTCAGCAGACTTGGGTTTGATTCCCACGACCTCCACTTGCAAACTATGTGACCCTGAGAAAGTCACTTTCCTCCCCAATGCTCTCTGGTCATCCCTGAAAACAGGCACTTGTGCCTAGTGGGCCTTACTTGGTTACAAAAGAATAAAATGACTAGAAAATAAAAAATACATTTAACTAGTTATACAGCTAGTGTTAAGTAGCAAGAGAAAAATGACAAAACACATTCTGGATGTAGGACAGTAGGATTATGTCCACAATTTCCTGCATCATAGACTATTAAATACTAGTTAAGAACACCCAAAGTATGCTCAGTCTGAAAGAATTATCCTTGCACTTTTATAGGAAATCATTAGCTTCTACAAATTTTCATGCTGTGAACTACATGAGTAGAATGTCCCCTTGGCCTTATCAACTATGCTGTGGCATGTGTGATGAAAAGGACCATGCTTTTTCAACCTTGATAATGAATGCAACCCAAGCAGGTTTACAGTTTGTACATTTGTGTACAGGTTGTTGATTTTTTAGTCAATAAGTTGCTTTAATGAGAACAAGATATTGATCAAGTGTACATCTCCAGGACTTGAAACCAAACAGGAATCCTATAAATAAAATCAGCTTGTGAAAAAAAAAATACATTTCATTCTAGATTCAGAAGGACTCTAGTATTCAAGATATATCAATCAATGAAGCTTGATTTTACCAGGTGAAACATCATTGAGAAAAACTAATTTACAAGATGGACGTGGACACATAGAAGATAAGGACAACAGTGCAAAACCAAAAAGCAGAACAGTAATAACAGAGCAAAATCAGTATAACATAGAGAATAATGGATGGGTAGGTAGTTATAGTGAGGATTTTACACACCTTGAGGGGTGGAATGCCACATAAACCCCGAAAGCGAATCTTGAGGGGTTTGTTAAGGCATCCCACCTCAAGGGGGGGTGTAAAATCTGAGTTTTACACACCTACCCATCTTTTATTTTGTATAATTGCTGAGGGTCATTTTTTCACCACAGCAATTACAAAAAATAAATGTATATCTCTAAGGAGCCAAGTCGTGGACCATTGGGGTTTCAGCATGGTCCATAGCAGCTCAGCTCCTGATGTATAGCACTGTTTACTTTTTTTAATTTATTTACTTATTTCCAACTGGAAAAAAAAAAACATTTTATGTGCCCAGCAGTCATATATTTGTTTAAAAAAGAAGAACTTACCTCTGACTTCTATGGTCAGCATCGGCAGACTTAAGAGCATTGAGGAGAGGTACAGCAGGGGATGCGCAGAGTAGAGGAAAATCATAGCCAGCACATGTGCCAAGCTAGGGAAACCGGGCATGTGTTTGCCATTATAACCAGCTGGTTATTACGATAAAATTACAACCCAGTTCCCCTATGGGAAAAAACGAGAACCAGTTATTATAATACAGTTATTAATACCAGTGAAGCAAAGCTTAGTATGAACAAAACTGCATGACTGCAAAGTGTACATATGTACATATAAAGTGCATTTAAAACAGGTATGAGGGAATCTGCAAGGAAAGGAGGAAGGTAGTGGAAAAAGTCATTAGGACAGATATGTGCCACATAGTGGGCCGGGGATAATACCATACTACTAGTTTTGTAGGGAAAATCATTTCCTGCAGCTACAGGATTTTGTGATGGTTCGGGAGAGGATGATTTTAAACGTGGACAATTTCACAGGCGAGGCTCATTTCAGAATTTTTTGCATGTTGCTCCATAATGCAGTGAGCGAATGGCTTATAGAGGCTGCTCCAAAATGAAATCTGACTCTAGGAATGATCAGGGAGATATGAGAGAGGCTTCTGAGTATGTAGCTACCAGGTGGACAGCTGGGTAGGCAATCAGAGATTTACTGTGGAAGCTTCTTTATGATGGCTCAGTACGTCCAAATGTCTGCATTTCTTTGCTGTCTGTAGCAGAGTGACGTCCAACCCATTAGTCCATATAGTGAGCAGTGATGGGTAGAGTAGGGTGCACCTGTAATGAATCTTATCGCCCTGTGGTATAAGGTGTCAAGTTTGGACAAGGCTACACTAGCACATTGGCTATATATATATATATATATATATATATATATATATATATATATACACAAACATTTCTCAGTGAGTTTATTTACATTTATCAGTACATATTAGCATGCAGTATTTGCCAGTGATATCTAATTTATCATGCTTCCTGCTCTCTTTCTCTTGAAAGTGTTATTCCAGATGGCAACAAATAAAAAAAAGGAATTGGTTGAACCGAAGCAGATAAAGCCTATCTATGACTCTAGTGTTCAACATTTAGTTAGACAGAAGAACAAAGTGAATTACTACCGTTTTCCATCTTTCTTTGCTCCATTTATCTTACTATACCAGGTGGCACCGCAGGCATATTTTCCAGTGTTGCACAAATATTACTGAGGGGAAAAATTGAATTTAAATTATATACGTTTTTGTTTCCTTTATGGACAGTGAAACAAGCCCACCTCAGCCTCTCAGACACCTGAGCCCTCTAAAGAGAGGAGCTGGCTGCGTCCCTCAGCCTGGTGTAGCCCGGTTAGCTGGGGCATCACTGCTACCTGCAGATGTGATGCAGCTGTCCTTCCCTGCCAAATCAGCAGCACAACCAACATAACAGTGAGCTGGCAGGGAGTGCAATAACCTTCCCCCACCACCACCACCACTAAAAAATATTCTGAATTATACAGTGTACACCTGTAATAATTAGTCACATCCTTAAAGTCTGAGTTCAAGCACCATCAATAAAATATTTTGGAAGTGCTGCAGAGCAAGACTGCTCCATTAACATGGTGTTAAGTAATGCTGTATGCATTTGATTGTCGCTTGTGCCATTGCCCACATATGTGTTTTTTTATATCTATCTATCTGTCTATATATCTATCTATATTTCTGAGAGCTCTGCTGGTATGTATCTGGAACTCCCAGCTACAGACAGTTCAGTTGATTGCTGCTATCCTTAGTCTGTGATAATGGAGGGAAATGTGGCAGCAACTCTGCACTCGCAAAATAGGCAGTACAGTAAGAGCTCACATTGCGTGACCCAGTAAAGGGATTTTGGACAGTGTAAAGCAAACAAAAGTAAATACAAATGGCATCCAAAGTTGCACTCACAGGGAAACTAATTTCAAAACCTATCCTATGTCATAAAAAAGGATACATTATGAAAAAGGCATTATGTCTCATCCTGATACAGGAACCTATAATAAATATATTGTTTTACTGGTCCTAAATAGTATCCCGATTTTTGCAAAACTAATGCCCAGTTACCTTCAGCTATTTTTCTGTATTACTTATTTATGCAGGTATGTAGGTATGTGTATTTATTTATTTTGGGGGTATGAAAATGCAAGAATGACTTACTGGGTAAATATAAAATTGTACATTCCCGGTTTCTGCAACACTAATGCAACACTGCAACACTAATTCCCAGTTACCTTCAGCTATTTTACACATAACCAATAGCAATAATTTTATTTCTTAATTATTTAAATAATATATTTAATTAAAACTTTTTTATTTTCATAAAAGGCCTTCTGAGAGCAAGTTTCCCCATTTAAAAATCTCCAGGGACACATATACTGGAATGGCCTTTAGTAACAGGTATCTGCAGTAAACATCTTATGTTTATTAAGGCACCCAGTGGGGTTAGTTCATGGGGCCTCCTTTCCATTCTTTCACTGATTGGTTGGGCTGAACGCCTTGGCAAACAGTAGCATATCATTGTGATGCCATTTGTAAAGTTGTGTACCAAGCCCAGTGATGCACCTTATTGTGAGGTAGTTCAACAAGACACAATGCATGAAATCAATAACTAAAAATCCAGTACATAGAAATTTCAAAGACTGATATAACTTATGGCATTTGTCAGGGTACCTGTGATGAGTATTTGTTTTCAAAAGTTTTGTCCCAGAAAGGCACACTGAGTCAAAACTCATTTCCAGGTGCATCCTGATAGCACAGCCAGGTTAAGTGACTTGCTTAGGTTCACAGAGTATTCAAGTGGCACTTGTGGGTTGCAGATCCAGGTCTGCTGGGTCTCCTCCATTCACACAAGCAAGGTTAGACTAGATGGAGTATGCATGGCTGATTTCATGCTACCAGCATAAATCGGGTAGGACGGGCACACATGAACAGTTTACATGGCGATAACACTCCCAGATCTGTAAATTACTATTCCAGTCATATAGGTAGAGTCAGCCATGATGAACATGCACAGCAGGTTGCTATGGTGATGACACACACTCTTCCAGTCAAATTACCATGTACATATATATATATATCTATATATATATATATATAGATATATATATATATATATATCTATATATATATATATATATAGTGTCCTGGGATGGTCATCATTTTTTCAGTCCAAGCAGACTCCTGGTAAGTAGCTGCAGTAGAGGGAGCAACAAGCAGAGTGAGGTGGAGTGGAGGAGGTATCTACAGTATGTGTTTACTCCCAACTCCCTCCTGTGAGAGAATAGCACACTTTACACCATTTCTCTGCCATGCAGTTCATGACTTTCTGTTTTTAGGGTTTAGATGATTGAAGTGGCTGGGAATTGGGACTTCCATGAACTGTCTGTTGGAAACAAAATGGAAAGTCAGAGAAGCTAGCTTAGAATAGCCTGGTATAAAACTGGATTCCATGACCCCAGTTTCTTCTTACTACCTGACCCAACTTTATGAATGGTTGATCTGTTGTTGTGTGTGAGCCGTGCCAGTTTCTCTGACTTTCTCAACGTTTTTTTTTTTGTTGTTTTTTTTTTGTGTATGCGAAACCGGTGTAAGTTTATTAAATTGATCCATTCTGCAGCCTCCCATTGGCCAGACCATTCACTGCCATTTGCTTGATACTTTTTTACAGACGTGATTATGTATTATTTGTTTCATTTTCCAGTTTCTTGCACTTGCTTGCTTGGTTGTTTTGCTCTGCACCTGGATTTGATCCAGCTTTTTTCTTACAACTCACAGCCACTGCCATGACAACTGCTATGGAGGCAACGCAAAAAGCACATATAAATAGCAGTCTGGGACCAGAGATAGTACAGCAGCAATAGAGGCTGCAAAGTAACAACATTACAGATGTTGTCACTCCTAGAAAGCAAAAAAAGCACACAGGCATTAACAAGTATTGTACATCTAATTGAAAAGTACATGTTACCCAAGTTGTGTGACCACTATTCACCACGTACAGACTTCCCACTAGTGTGTATACATAAACACTTTTGTACTGCTTAATTCATTCTTATAGCAGCAATGTGTGGCAATCAGACTAGTTAGCATTTTATTATGCCCTTCTCATTATTCTTACTCATGAGGGAAGTCAATGGGCTCATATAGGTGCCAGGTATTTATGCAACCATTATTTCAATGCAGCTGTTGGTTATTTAAGCAATAATGCCCGACAGGGTGTGTGTCATGCTGGGGTAACATCACGCCTCAGGTGGCTGGGCACGAGGCCGCAGGCCGAGTGCATCCAATGACTGAGGCCTGACGTTATCGCAAACGACACACACCCTGGAGGGCATTATTGCTATTATACAATGGCTCGTTGTTATACAGAATAAAAAATATAATTTTAAAGATGTTTTTGTGGGGAAAAGTATTTTTGTTTTTTAAGAGCAGATGAAACAATCATGCTCAAGATGATCAATGTGCTCAAGATGATCTGCAGATTCACAGTGAGGCTGAGACTAGACCCATGATGTTGTACTGGGATAACATCACGGGTCCAGCCCAAGACTGACCAATCAGAGTCCAGGATTTTTTCTTGCCATTGTATAATAATCTATACAGTACATCTTAGTCCCAATATAATGTAACGAGGAAATAATTAAATTTTTAAGTATAGAAAATGCATTGCCTGTTGCTGAATCTTCACATAAAATATTACTATAGCCCAGCATCAGCCATCACATTCAAGGAGGTTATATATGCTCACAGTCCAATTTTTTCTTCTTTTACTGCATCAATTTACTCATTTGTAGTCATAATATGAACAGTCCTATACATTTGACAATCCCATTATATATATAGGATAGTGCATGTGCAGCCATTCAGAACAAGGCTATTCTTACATGAGTGGTTACTGCGGTGACTGCTGACCTTGACAGTGAAGCTCGAGAGGTCTGTTGGTTGCCACAGAAACCACGAGTGTAAAGAATAGCCTTGTTCTGAATGGCTGCACATACACTTTTCTATATAGCATATGGTGATTCAGCAACAGATACTGAAAGAAAAACATAAAACAATGAATTCAGTTAAAAGCTTTACTAATGACACATTTTTACATGTGAACTGACAACATTTGTGGGCACATAAAATACATGTGCTCTACATGCAGTCCTCTGGGCAATGACTGCGGCTGCTGGGAAACTCTAGAGAGAGAAGGGAGACAAAAGAAATAGAAAAAAAAGATTTTTTAGGAACTTACATCAGTGATGACACTCTATCACAGATCACAGTAACCCCTCCTCAGCAACTCGCAGTAAAACACAACTGTCAGCAGCTCTGCGAGCTTTCACCCCGGCCCCACTTGCCACTCAGTACTGTAAAATCAATTCAAAACTAACCCTTCACCCCTCACCTCCTTGGAACTTGCTAGGCACTAAAAAAACATTCTGCAATTGGGGAGTTTGTTGTCTGTGGTTACCATGGCAGCAAGAACGCTCATGGACAACACAGTGTGGCATGCGTACTGAAGCAGAACAAAATGTAGTTCTGCTGCAGTACAGACGTCACTACTGTTGCAGGACCACATTTTGGACAGCCCAGATTTCAATGTAGAACTACGTTCCACCATACATTCTACATCAATACTTAATCTGCAATGGGAGTTATAAGGTTAAGTATTGATGTATAGTGGAACTGTGCACAAATGATTTAGTAAAAGAAGAAAAAATCAGACTGTGAACATATCTTGATCCTTAACCTCTTTGATTGCGATGGCTGATGCCAGGCTATAGTAATATTTTATGTGAAGATTCTGGAACAGGTAAAGCATTTTTCTATACTTAAAACTTCAATTATTTCATTCCTCTTTGATAACTCTAGGTATAGGGCATGCGAGCAGATATAAAAAGTATAGCCAAAATGAAGGATAAAAAAAAACACTGCATTATATTGTGACTAATATGTATAGATTAATAACCAATAGCCAAATTGAAATAATGGATGCATAAAGAAATACCTGGTGCCTTTATGACCCCGGTGATCTCCCTTGTAAGAATAATGAAAAGGGAATAATCAAATGCTCACTGGTCCGACTTTCACACACTACTGCTATAAGAATGAATTAAGCAGTACAAAGGTGTTTTTGTATACATACTACTGGCTTTTCAAGACTATCGGTTACCTGACAGAAGAACAAGAACTGGACCCAACAATTTCGTGAACACTTCAAGTATGTTAAACCAGGCAAATCTGGATAATAGGGCTGATACTCTTTCTCTCTGTCCTGCAATCCAAAACTGATATGACTGCAAAAGTCTCAGTAAAGTCTCTTGAATCAGTCCCTTAACATTATTATAGTACCTTAGTATTAGGGTTGGTTGGGTCAGGACAGGTAAGCATGCCTGGTTTTCATGGTGATGACACACACTCCCAGATTTGTAAATTACCTCCCATTTATACAAGCAAGGTTAGTCTGGATGGGCATGTATGGTGGGACAGGCACACATGAACAGTTTCCATGGCAATGATACTCCCAGATTTGTAAATTACTGTTCCATTCACACAAGTAGGGTCAGTCAGGATGATCATGCACAGCAGGTTGCTACGGTGATGACACACACTCTCCCAGTCAAATTACCACATTCTGCATATATAGAGTCCTGGGATGGTCATCATTTTTTTTTCAGTCCAAGCAGACTCCCGGTAAGTAGCTGCAGTAGAGGAAACAACAAGCAGAGTGAGCCGGAGCACATGAGGTATTTATGTGTTTACTCCCAACTCCTTCCTGTGAGACCCCGATCTCTTATGGTACACATTAAGCATTAAGATAAGCCACCATTTTACTACCTGTCCCACTTGACAACCAGCCTTAAGCGGCCACAAAAGTTAATCAAAAAGAAACTCCATACAGGTGGAGTTCAACCGCAATGTGCGTATTCTCACAGTAATAGTCTGACTTATTAAAGATTTAAAAGGAACTCGGCGTTCCAGGATTCCTTCCAAGACTTTTGCTGGGTATCCATAACAGGACTTTTTAGAATGAATTATGCAGTCCACTTAACAATTAGGGAGCAAAAGCATTTACACTTCAGTGCTTTTACCAGACTCAGACCATTCTGTCCTGCGGCTGCAGAAGTGAAGAAATTCCCACTGTTCTCATACAGAGAATGCATGGGTAGCACTCCTCTCACTAAGCTGGGTACTGGGGATTTTGTGTACCCAGAAATGGTATCTGTGGGAAGCATACTAAAAAACAAACATCAGAATCTAGCTAAATGGATCCCATTTAGCTAGATTCTGATGTTTGTATTTTGAAATACACGTATTTTATCTATTTTCCATGTTTATTACTTCATGGCAAAAATCAACAAGATGGTGGCTGGCATCCTCATGAAAAAGGATTTTATTCTTGTGAAAAAAATACAGGTCTCGCTAGACAAAATCCTTTTTCGTGAGATCAAATCCTTTGTCAAACTTTCTCACTCTATCCTGAAAAGTGATCTTCCCACTAAAAACAATGGGAAATGAAAAACTGAATAATTTTGCAACAGATTAATATTTTTTCACAAAACAAAGCATGCCTGTTCCATTACCCAAGCTGTTTCTACCATAAAAAAATCACACTAAACTTCCACACCATCTGGAAGTGAGGCGATGAGGAAAAAACTGCAAAAAGTGGTGACTTTATGACTTTTTGTACTGTCCGGATCTCAGAATCCACACAGCCAATTGGAACAAACCTTGCCACATCAAGAGATCCACCCAACGGGACAGCACATACCAAATTTGAGCAAATCCATTGATAGGTTGCAAAGTTATTAAAGTGCAAAATTTGAGGTGTAACATTAAACATGCTACTCAACAGTAACTATATGGGTGCTACCTAGCCATTATAATATATACATCTATATTATAGTGGCACAGTAGCTCCACTACTGTTAGTGTTGAGTAGGCTGTTCAATGTTAAACCCTTAACTTTGCACATTAATATCTTTGGCACTGTTTGATGAAATGAGTTAAAATTTTGCATGTGTTGTCTAGGAGGAAATTTTTGTGATGGCAACTTGTTCAGTTTCTAAGATCCACATGTGTCATTTTTTGTAAATGTCTAACTTTTTTCCTTTACTTAACATGCTTTTTTTTTTTTTTTGCTCTCCCCTACAGCCTACATGGAATGGAATTTGTATCCCAAACTTGCAGGGGACATCTGTCATGTCCTAGGTTAGTGCCTTTGATAGGTCTGGTGAAAAAATATTAAAGGGTTCCAGAGCTATGAGGCTTTAAAATTTAGTGGTTTCTGATCTGCACATGTGCAGAACAGTAGGGTTTTTCAGATAACGGTCTTGCGTGAAATTAAAAATTTGATGTAGCAAATGCACTTTTTTGATTTCGCACCAGTTGCTTGGCAGAGCAACAAACATTTTTTGTGCCATGCCAACCGCCATCTTGCTGATTTTTTCAATGAACTAACAAATGTGGAAAATACATAAAAATGTAGGGATTTTAAAAAACAAACATCAGAACCTAGCTAAACAGGACTCGTTTAGCTAGATTCTGATGTTTGTTTCTTAACATAATGGTCACAAATATCTTTTAGGGGTACCCAAAATCCCAGGTGCCTAGCTTAGCAAGAGGAGTGCTTCCCTTGCATTCTCTGTATGTAAACAGTGGGACTTTCTTGACTTCTGCAGCTACAGCTTGAACTCGTGCTGTGGGCTGCAGTGATAGCAGTAAGTCACTATTTTCTTGGTGTCTACTGGCACCCTACTAGAGATGCAGTGAATTTAAATTCTGCCGGCGAAGTGAATGAGAAGTGAGCACATCATGTTGCCACTCCACTACACGGAGTGGGCAATGTAAAGTGCTCACTCCGCCTTGTCATTACCACTTCACATTAAGGCGGAATGTGAATGTGAAGTAAGGTGAAGTCATTGTTTTTAATGGACTTCACATTCCTCATTATGATTCTAAGTGATCCACTTGGTGTTTCAGATTTGGCAACCACAACACACCACATGGCTTACAGTACTGTAAGTCACATGCTCTTTAGCTAGGCAGAAAGAAAGTGAATCATACAAGCAGACACTTTTACTTTCTCTTGTGCAGACGGAGAGAGAGAGAGAGAGAGGAGTGTGTTTGTGACTGCTGATACTTTGAGATCAGAACAAGGAGGATATTTAAACTTTGATTTAGACCCAACAGCTTTTTTAAAAGCTACATTTTTTTGTCTTTTCTTTCTGTACTCTTTTTTACTTAATTTGTTCTTTCTGTAAATTTTAATTTTTCTTGCATAGAGGGACATCAGTTGCAAATTATGTCCATGCTGGAACTGCTGCTGGATCACCATGGGATCCCACATTAGTTTTTTTTCCCCTCACACCATGTGCCCCCCACACCATCTTTGCTGTGTTATAAAATGTATTCCTCCACCATCCCCAACCCTTGTATGTAATTATGCCCTTTTTTTGTTGTCTTCTGTATGTATTCTGAGCAGTGGAAGTATACTGTGCTAAACTGCATGGGTGCAGTTTTCTTTCCAGTCTGTGTATGTACTGCAGACACTGTCCAACTCCCTGACTTAAAAACACTTATTAACGAGTACAATGGTGGGGTGGTGAAACCTAGAGAGACACTACAAAACAGGCTTACAACATCCAAATAACTAGTAAAAATATTAATGTTGTGATTCGTGACATAATTGTAAATCGTGATTTGTGACTGCATTTGTGACCGTGATGATAAAGAAATGCAAATGCCTACGCTGTTCTTCCCCGCCCCGATGAGGTGTGGCACAAAACTCCCTGACTTAAAAACACTCATTAATGAGTACAATGGTGGGGTGGTGAAGCATGGAGAGATACTATAAAACAGGCTTACAATGCACCCAAGTAACTAGTAAAAAAAATTACTGTTGTGATTCGTGACGCGATGGTAAATCATAATTTGTGACTGCATTTGTGACCGTGATGATGAAGAATGTGATTTGTATCATGAGTAATTCCAGATGATGGTCCCGACTTAAAAACGCATATTAATGAGTACAATGTTCATGCTGAATTATGCACCACACCTGTCCAGTGCTCTGAAGGAAAGCCAAAGAAACAACTGTGACTTAAGTTAGAGATGGAGATTGGGCCCTAAAGAGATGCAAATGTAGAGACAGATTAAGATTGTGCTGCGCACTGAAGAGATGCAGATGCAAAGGCACAACACCTAACCAGTGCTCACCATCAGAAATTCAAATCTGGAAAAGAATATCTTTGCCGGTTGGGGCGGGCCACGGGGGGGGCAGTGTACTGCACTGCTGCAGTAAGAGTCACTAGTACTAGTACCAGTAAAGATACCACAAAGAAGTACAAAAATTACCAGCTGCAGTGGATAGCAGGTTCACATTGCTGAAATTATGTGGCACAATAAAAGGTGTCTGATTTGATGACATGCATCACACACATACTCACACACACACTAAGTAATGCGTAGCAAATTGAAAACTTCAGTAATATAACCACATATTTTAAACAAACTAAAATTATGCACTGCTGCACCACAACAATCAGCAAAAAAATGGCAAGAATTATTGAAAATATTACTGAGTGTACATTAATACAATTATACAAGAAATATCATCAAAACAGAAAGCACTGCCTTTTTCTCCAAGTTAATCTACCTACACCACAGATACGCCCCTCCTCCAAAGCACACTTCCACTGTCTCTCAGTACACAGACTGAATGTTGTACATTAACATTAAAAATACACGCATAAACAATAAACGCTCGATGATATAAGCACAGGAGGGTTTCCTATAATCGATGAACTAAAGTTTCAGCAAAAAAAATGACTCAAAAAGGCGTTTTTAACAGCTTTTAGAAGGTTTGAAGGTGAGAGCTCTCAGAGCAGATTGTCTCCTACAGCTTCCTACGCACACTACCCCAAACTGAGGCTGTGCAGAACAATCTAGAGCCCATGTGACCTGAAATCCCATGAATCACTGCAAAATTCGCCTTTGGAGCTTAAAAACAAGGTGAAGTAAGGTGAAGTACATTGTTTTCAATGTACTTCGCCTTAAGAATTAGTGGAGTAGTGGTTTGGGAAGGCGGAGTGACGTGAAGTCATTGTTTTCAATGGACTTCACGTTACTCATTAATAACGCTGGTACTCCGCTGCACATTGTGGGCACTCCACATGATTAAACTTTCACTCCGCTGCCCACTTGGGGGCGTAATTGGGGCCACTTCACCCATCTCTACACCCTACCCATTACTGTCCCTTTTAGAGTTGCCACCTACCCGGTTTTTATGCCACCAGCCACTAGGGACCATCCCTGCAAGCACTTCACTGGACAGTTTTACAAATTACCGTAGAACCCTGATTTTTGGAATCTCTTGGGAGACATCTGATCATGCTGCTTTAGTTACAAAAATACCCCAGCTCTGACCACATTCTCCAAGCAAGCCACTTCGCCAACCCCATGTTGAAATTATTCCCTGGTAGTCCAGTGGTCCCTCCCCCAATTTGCGATCACCGTCCCCATGTAAAAAAAAAAGATGATCCCTGGTAGTCCAGTGGTCCCTATCCCCTTCCCATTCTCCGATCATTGTTCCCATGTAAAAAAAAATGATGATCTCTAGAAGTCCAGTGGTCCCTCCCCCTTCCCTGTTCTCAGACCACCATCCCCATGTAAAAAAAAAAAGATCCCTGGTAGGCCAGTGGTCCCTCTTCCTTCCCCGTTCTCCATGCTGCCGTTTATGTCCTTGGTGTCTAGGGGCATCCCCCCACCTCCAATCAGTGTCTTTCCCTGTATTGAAAGGAAAATTGTCCCTCAATGTTTTTTTCCTTGCAAAAAAAATGGTCCCTCACTGATCAGCCCCCACCCTCTCCTTCCACTTAGCACCCACCACCCCAAACACCCCAGAACACCACACATACACACACACACACACACACACACATACACCATCATTCTCCTGAACAGGTCCCAGGTTTGAGATCCACTCTCCAATCGAAGACATGTCTTGCTGCTGGAACCAGCGACTGCAATATAAGAAACTAAGGTAAAAATGGTTCAATGTATTTCAATGGGGGTTTAACTTTTATGCATAACTTTGCCATTTTTTAACATTTTGACCCCAGATTTTCAACACGGCCTTTTGGGGAACTCACCGTATGAACAATATGACTGCCATTATGCAACTCCTGCCCAAAAAGGTGATTTCATGGTCCTTTGCTGAAGTCATCTTTCAGGCGAGATTTGAACATTTTTTCTGCCCTTGTTCATGAGGAGGAGTCATAAGAAGGTTATATTGGGGGCACGCCTTAGCCTTAGACTGTGATGGCAGCTTAGTTGCTCTGCTCCCTGACTGTGGAACAGAATCCTTAATCATCCAGCATAAAGGGGGCCCTGAATATCATATATATATCTCAGCAGAAATAAGAAGAGGGTCTTACCTGCTGCATTTTGGAGTCCTTAATTTCTTCAATCAAAGGAGATTCAGCCCAGATTTCAGATCCTTCCCAGCTCTGTGGCCTGAAGGGTGGCCTCCTCTGCCCCATCATCAGCAGAATCTACAAAAATGGAGCAAATGTTCAATCTGCTGCTTGCTCAGATGGCACAAATGACAAACTGCCATGAACACTAATACCCAAACTTTGCAAGCCATAGAAACTTGTCTTTTCCATACAGAATGACATCTCAAGGCCCATGATGCTGCCATTCAGGACCTCACTGCAGCCACCAGAGAACAGGGCCATCTTATCCAAATGCTCCAGGATAAAGTGGATGACCTGGAGAACCGCAGTCGCCGTAACAATCTGTGGTTTCTCAGCTTCCCAGAGGGGGCTGAACAGCGGGATGCCACTGCTTTTCTGCAAGAAGTGCTGCCCAACATCCTTGGTCTGGCTCCCACACCCACCCTTCACATCGAGCGGGCCCACTGCATGCTGGCACTGGTACCAAAACCAGGGGAGCGCCCGCACCCTATTCTGGCCCACTTTCTTGACTTTAAACAAAAAGAACTGGATAGCAATGCAGCCAGGGAGAAAGGCACAGTTGCTTGGAATGGGCACAGAATTCAAATATACCAAGACTACTTGAGGGAGCTTTCTGTGTGGTGAAAAGCTTATTCCGACTGCCGGCACATCCTGCATGCTCACCAAGTTCCCTTTTCCCTGTGCTACCCAGTGACTATGTGGGTAATCATGAATGGGACTCCCACCCTCTTTTCTACCCCAGAAAGTCTAATGGATTTCTTACACTAGGAATTCCCCCGAGACTTCCTAGATCTCGACCTGTTCAATGCCTCCAGGAACACCCCTAAGGTGGGCCACGGCACGGAAATCTCGCCCAGGTCAACAGTGCAGTTGCTAGGTCCTCCGGTTCACAGATTTGATGCCTGTCTCTCCCCCCCCGAACCAGACCCACATCGACATGATAGGAGGCAGCACCCAACCAACAGGCAGCATGCAGGGAGTCCTCCATCCAGAGCACTGATGTCCTGATACAGTTTCACACTCCCAACAAGTTCACCCTGCTCCTTACCCTGGACAAAGCCATCCTAGAGGAAGGTGCTCATTTCGCCCTCTGCACATCAGAGTCTGAGCAGAAATCCTGGGCTGCAGTAGTGGCAGAGGGTGCCCCTTCAGTTCAAGACCTGACGCGGCTCTAGGATTCACCTGCTCACTCCCTGAAGAAGTCAAGCTAGTTTGCGCTCCCCTCACAGGTTGGCTCAGAGACCCCACTTATTGTCTTCTCTATCTGTGTTCTGTTGAGCAGGGGACATGCTCCTCCATGGATGGGCAGCAAGGCAAGAGACACCTTTACTCAAGTTTTGGGCTCCACTCTCACTATACAAGGGACCGTTGGCAGTGCTCCTTGCTTTCCCTCTTATGCACCCTGCAACTGTTGTACCTTCCCCACAGGAGGGCGAGAGGTGACAGGTTGCCAGAGGCTAATACCCAGTAATATTTAGTCAATTCTGGTATGCTCACTCACTTCTTCTACCCACCCCGCATGGAGGATTTGGGTGGCCCTGGTGGACAGACTGCCAGTCTTATTGTCTCCCTCCATATATAGGATACTATAGGTTGTTAGTTTTCTTTGTAAATAGTTGGATGTTAGCTCGGGCGCTTTGCCCGGTTAGATGCTGTTTGCTAGTTTACAATCAGGTACCGTCATGGGACTTTATTGTCTGTGTTTATGCACGGTATATCTGTTCTTCCTTTCAAGGTCTTAGTGGGAGCTTCCTGTGGGAATAGGCAGCTCCATCCTCAGCCTCACCTCAGTATATTATCACGACCCTCTCTTGCACTGCTATTATCCCTCATGATCATGGAACGTACAGGGTTTGAACACCCTGGTAACACGTAAACAGGTGCTGTCTCATCTCAAGAGGCTGAGGGTCCGTGCTGGCCTTCCTGCAGGAAACCAAATAAACTAAACAAGACCACGATGCATTGGTTAGAGACTGGGTGGGGCAAGTCTTCTCAGCTTCCCCCACATCTAAGAAGTGAGGGGTAGCTATATTACTCCATAAATCCCTCACATGGTCCCCCTCTCAAATTTGAACAGACCCTCAAGGCAGTTGGGTCCTGGCACTGGTCACCACCCCAGATGGCCCTCTCCTATTAGGCTGTATATACACCCTGAATGAAGATGCCCCTGCTTTCTTCCATACAGTGGCCCAAGAGCTCTGCTCCATTGCCCCAACCTCTACACCGACCATTCTGGGAAGGGACATTAATCTCGCTCTGGTGCCTCAAATGGACCATAGTGCCCCATCACTCATGTAACACCCCAAAACCCGTCTCATTCTCCAGCAGCTAATGGCTAAGCTGGGCCTGACTGACATCTGGAGAACCTTTCACCCTAGGGAGAGGGATTTTTCTATACATTGCCGGTACATGGGTCACATAGTCGTCTGAACTTATGGCTAGTATCGGCTGGGGTATGCCAGAAGGCAGTGGACTCACAGATAATGCCCAAAGTTATCTCGGACCATGCCCCTGTCCACCTGCACATCTTATGGGGCCCACCCTCCTTAAGGGCCTCCTCATGGAAACTAGACCCTCTTCTCCTCAAGTATCCTGACTTCATTCAGCTGGTATCATCTGAGGCAGCCCTCTTTTTGGCAGAAAACTCTCCTCAGGACACCTTTCTGGGTATCAGGTGGGAGGCACTAAAGGCCACTCTGCGAGATGCAATAATGGGGTATGCATCTAGATGCCATAAGCAATGGGAACACCTTCTGAACTCCTTAGAAATGCACCTGAAGGCTCTAGAGTCCCAAGCCAAACAACTCATTACCTTACAGCTAGACTCGGCACTGAGTAATGAAATACTCAAGACTCGTATGGAGATTAACGACCTCCTCTCTCGCAAAGCTGAAATTGCCATACTGAGGCTGCACCACCAGTATTGGGAAGGGGAGAAAAAGCCAGCAAGCTGCTGGCCTATCGACTGCACAAACAGCAGGCAGATCACCATATTTCTAGGTTGAAAGACCAGCTGGGGGTTATTCAAACTGACCCTCGGTCGATAAACTTTATCATGAAACAGTTTTATTCAGACCTGTACACTTCCACCAGAGGGCAGGATGCTAATTCAGCAAAGCCTTTCCTCTCCTCTCTTCAACTCCCCAACCTCCCAAATTGAGGACCTGGACAGGCAAATTTCACCATCTGAGATGGCGGATGCCATTAAAACATTGAACTCTGGCAAGACCCTGGGGGTGGATGGCTTCCCCCATAGAGTTCTGGCAACTCCTTACCCCCTATATGCCCCCCTTCTCTCTTCCATATACAATGAGGCCCTGGACAAAAGTACTTTTCTCCCATCCCTGCGAGAAGTGGTCATTACAGTTTCCCCCCAAAAAGGTAAAGATCCCACACTCCCTGCGAGCTACTGACCTATATCGCTTATCAGTACAGATAGTAATATTTTTGCCAAGATTCTGGCCTCTAGACTAAACCCTCTCCTTCCCTATCTCGTGCACCCTTCACAAGCAGGTTTTGTCTCGGGATGGTTTAGTCGAGACCATATCAGGTCTTTGTTCAACATCATTTATTACACCCAGGCCCTCCCCATTCCTGCAGCAGCTGTGGCCATAGACTTCAAGAAGGCCTTTGACTCCCTGGAACACCTAGGACAGGTGCTGTCACACTTTGGATTTGGGGCTCGATTTTGGGGCTGGATATGAGAGCTTTATCAGCAGCCTATGGCCACTGTTCGCACCAACACGGTGACCTCTGAGCACTTCCAGCTGGGCAGAGGCACTCGACAAGGCTGTACCCTATCCCCTCTCCTTTTCATTCTAGCAGTAGAACCACTGGCAGTGGCTATCAGGCAACACCCCATCATTTGAGGAATCCCAATAGGGCCACATACTTACACTACCTTTATGTACGCAGATGACCTGTTGGTCCCAGTGGAAGACTTGAGGGCGTCTCTCCCGGTGCTCCTCTCCCTTCTGATGGACTTTGCAGTGCTATCAGGCCTTAGGATGAATAAATCCAAAACAGAAGTGCTCCCACTAAACTCCAAGTGTACTCAGGATATGGTGGCTCCCTTAGGGCTTAAATGGGCCTCTGGATCTTTGGTCTACCTCGGCATCCACATTTCCCCAGACCTTACCAAAATTTGGGACCTCAACATGTCCCTGCTAGTTGCTGATCTTAATACCGAGCTGGACAGGTGGAAAATGCTCCACCTCACTCTAGCTGGCAAAATCTTGGCTCTCAAAATGATCTCTACACCTAAGCTCCTGTATCCTCTCTCCCATATCCCTCTGACTCCCCCCCGTAAAATGGCTCTGTATCATCGACTTGACCATCAGCAGTTTCATCTGGGAAAATAAAAGGCCCAGATATAGCAGAAATAAATTGCACTCCCACTGGAAACAGGGAGGTTGGGGTTTATCATGGCTTGAGGGTTATGCATGTGCTTATTCCTTTCCCCAGACTCTGAAATGGCTCTCAACTATATCCCTGAATCACTGCAGTGGCTCTCCATGTTAAGTCACTGTCTCAGTACATAGCCTTCCTTTTCTGCTGTACAATCCCCTACCCAAAGCCTTACAACATCACCCTACAATTGCCCTGTGGTCCAAATTTGGGGTAAAGTTCATGCCAGGATCAAAGCCAATCCCAGGCCTCTCTCACACACTCCCATTTTCAAGAATGCCGACATACTGGTGAGCAAAAAAACCCTTTCTGTGACCCCAATGGGAGTGTAAAAATATTTTGGTACTGGCGGATGTTATGGAGGATGATGGGCATAGGATGCAATCCTTCCAAGATCTTGCCAAAAATAAAGGGCTAGGGAAGGAAGATTTCTGGAGATACCTACAATTTGCAGCTCTCTGTCAGAATACCTTAGCACATACCCACCCAGCCCATCAGCTCCCATAAGTTGGAAAGCTGGCTCCAGCTGTCCAAAGGCCATGCTAGCAGGATTTACACTGATCTCTGGGAAAGCATCCCATCACAATCCGAACAGTCAAAGTAGAAATGGGAGGGTCCTGGGCTTGCAGCTGGATGAGACTAGCTGGAACTTATGCTGGAAATTTGCCCACGTAAGCTACCCAGACATGCAAAGTAGACTCATCCAAAATGAAATACTGCACCACTGGTACAGAACACCAGATGTTCTGTATAAAGCCAAGCTCATAGATAGCAACCTGTGCTGGGGTGCAGCTCACAAGTAGGAACTTGTACCATATCCTCCAGCAATGCCTCTGCTGTCCTCCTTTTTCAACAAGTCAGCCAAGTGGCCGCCCAAACCCTAGGCTACAAGATTCAAATGGACCCACTGGTCTGGATTCTGGGCCTTCCCCCTCAAGGGACTCAGTTAAAGGGACAGCATCTCTGCTGGCTAGCCCTATTAAGCATCTCTGCCAAACAGCTCATCCTGTGCCGTTGGAGGTCTACAGAAATCCTCTCTATCTCAGAGTTGTATCAGGCACTTATGCAGCTGGCTTCATTGGACCGTATGTCTCATGTTATAATTAACAAACAAGTTGTCCACTATGCCTGCTGGGTCCCTTTTCTTGCCTATCTGAAGCCTCGGACAGGTATTGGATGAGGATAACGTGTCATCCTCTGTCCTCCCTTTAAATTGCTCCTCAAAGTTTCTCTGCCTGCAAGGGACCAGATTATCCATGTTATCTACTGTCAATCCTATATTATTAGCATGGTACCCATCATCTAGGTATACCAGTTGTGTTTGTTCTTTGTTTTTCGTTATCTTTGCTGTTCTTTGCTATCACTGATATAATGTATGCAGCAGAGCTAGCTCCTGTAGCCCACCCTTCTTTTGGCAGTTACTAAGGACCTCTATGATAATTAGCAATGCTCTCTTTTATTAGCCAATGCTTGTGATCATGTGGGGTGCTTTTCCTTTGTGAGTAGCCTTGACACTCCTTTGTCTGACTGTATATGTTCACTGCTCTTGTACTATGGAGTTTATGGATACACCTGTACAATGACTTCTCTCCCTGTTGCCACGTCAGTATGATGTCATGTTTTGGTGTGTTTTTGCTTATGTTTGTATATATGTTATGTTGAAAAATTCAATAAAAACTATTAACAAAAAAAAAATAAATAAGAAGGCTATGTTGAACATTTGGGGTCAAAATATGTAAAAGTGGCAAAGGTATGACCATTCATTGCAATTTTACTATACATGAAATTTTAAATATTTTGACCCCAAATTTTCAACATTGACTTCTTATTACCCCACCTCATCTACATCACAGCTGACATTTTTCAAATCCTAGTCAAAATGTGTTTTCATACCCATGGCACAGAATGGTGTTGCAGTTGCACAGAATTGCATTTTGGCAGGGATTCGAAAATATTCTGCACTGGGTACATGAGGTGGGGTAATAAGATGGCTATGCTGACAATTTGTTCACTGTTGACCTATAAATTGAAGCACAGGGCTCTTCCACAATGACATACATATATGCATCTATGGAAGGATGAGGGCGCAGAGCCCTTTGGGCCCTGCAGTCCCACAGGCAAATAAGGATAAGATTACTCTATCTCAAAAACTGTGGATGGATGGGAGTACAGGGCTCTCTGGCAAATAAGGCTCTGATTATCAAAAAGTAAGGAAATTATTTGAAAAAAATGACATTAATGCATTCAGTTAAGATTCAGGATAAAGTAACAAAAGTAGGGAAATATGACGTTAGGGTTTCCAACCCTAAAACCCCTGCCCCCACCCATGAAGCAAATGAGGGGTGGAGTCTTCATAGGGCACCCATGTGAGGCAAAAGTGCTTTTTAATCATTTTCCCATTTTGGGTCATGACCTAGGATCCTAGGTCATATCTCATACATGCAAACTAGGATCCTATATCGTATACGTGGATACGAACTAGGATTTAAATGATTAAATAAATACATTTTATGTATATATTTCCTCCGTAAAGTGCAGTATGCACCAAAGGGGGTCCCAATAACAAGCTACATGTGTTTGTTCCTAGGTTTCAAAAATATTTTGGGACAAAACTGAAAACAAGATGGTGGCCATGCAAAGTAGGAATTTCTCCATATGGAGCAGGATTCCCTACGTTGTTTCATACAGCTATACTGAAGTGCCTACTAAGCATGCTCAGAAGTGATTTTTTCAAATTTTTAAATTGCAATAACTTAAAAACTACTTATTCTTTTTACACCAGACTAGCAAACGGAAAATCTGTGGTTTAGTCCCTCTCTACCCTGCAAATTTCAGACCAAACAACCAAACCCTCTGGGCTGTAGGTAAGTTCAATGAAAATCCCAGCAAAGACAATGGGTAGAAACATGTTGTCTCCCCCTATCCTTAACTCGGAGACTGCGCATCTGACTGGAATGAAACTTGCCAGATTAAGAGATCAAGCCCACAGAAAGGTGCATACCAACTTTTGTGCAAATCTGTTTAATGGTTGCAAAGTTATTAAACTGCAACATTTTGAGTTTAACATTGACATGCTCACTCAACCCTAACTATAGGGGTGCAACCGCACCTCTATAATATATATATATATATATACACACAAACACACACACACTGTAGAGAGATAGACAGACAGACAGACAGATTCTGTATCTTCAAGAAGTCTTGTTTTTGAACTGCTGAAGAAATGCTTATTTCACATAATTGAACCAAAATTCCTGGAATACCATGCTGGCCATTTACCAGCTGAGTTATTAATGTCCTTTGCTGACTATCTAAGCGTTCTTAACTGCAGAAGTTGGAGTTCTGGGACAGAAAATGACTGCAAGAAACTCAAGCTCATCAAGTGATTCTAGTATTTGTCAGCTGGTAGAGCACCATGGCAGTTTTTATGGGACCTGGGCTAAATTCCTACTTAAGTCAAAATGCCAATAACTACATACCATCTCAGCTGAGCCTAGCTGCAAGTTTGGGAAGTGGGGTTAATAAACTGGTACACTGGTTGTGTGGAATGTGCTGGCAGGATGCCAGCTTTGGTACAGTATACATAAAAGGTAGAATGGGACTGGGAAATGACTAAGAGGAGTGTGGTCGCCATGGAACAAGACCTGATCACCTGGGGGCACAGGAAAGACTTTTTAATGTCTTTCTTATTGTTTATCTACTTATGGAGCTGAATAATTACTGTAAAACATGGAATACTATATGAGGTGATGTGTGTAACAAGAATTTTACATACACCCGAGGTGTTGGATGCTACATAAACCCCAAGAGCAAAGCTTGAGGGGTTTATTTAACACACAACACTGAGGGTGCATGTAAATGAGTTTTACACCACCCCATATTTTATTTGATATATTGCTGGGTATCAGTTTTTCACCACAGCAATTATATAAAATAACAAGATGTCTATGTGCAGTCGTGGTCTGACAGGGTTTCAACAAGGTCCATGGTCGGATGTAGCTGCTGAGAAAGGTGTTGCTTACATTTTTTTACTTTTTTTTAATGTGGCCCAGTTTAGGTATTTTTAGACAGTGATTTTTTTTCATGGGCTTACCACCAAGTCTGGTGGTGGTGTAGTCACCAGCAAGTCTTCAGCGGTAAGCCCTGGTGGCAGTACTGAGAAAGGGGAGAGTGGGGCTGGCACTTGCACAGGATAAGGGGAACCCAGCATGTGTTTACCATTATAAACACTCATTTATAACAATTATGCAATGGGTTTCCGTATGGGAAAAGACAAAATCCCATAATTATTAACACATAACAAAAAACTGTGGGTTCCATACTTCATCCTAATCTGTATGCATCACAAAAGTCCACAGATCCTCTCTCCAATGTACATTAGCTCTGTCTGAGTAAACTGGTTATGTCTCAGAGGTTGCATGGATCAGTAAGTAGTATATGCCCTATTGTCAGATACATATGACAGTCTATATATGAACATACAAATGTACCAGCAGATAAAGGCCTTGAGGTCTATCTAGCCTGCTCAAATATGCAGATCCCACTGCATTTACAGAGGAAATTGCCCCATCTTGCTATATCCCTTGAACCCTGTCAAATACCCTCTCCCCTCCCCCACCTGCAACTCCCCATCCTGCTCCAACCTCTTTGAAGCTGTCCACCATTTTAGGGATACCACATTCTCTGGCAACACATTTCACTTAGCCACCACCCTTGGTGAAAAAGTGCCTCCTCATCTCCCTTTTGAACCTTCCCCCACCATCTTTATGCTGTTACCCTAGTGGTCTTGTTTCCACTTTGGCTGAAGAGACCCTCAGTGCTCACCCTGTTTATACCTTTAGGGTACTTGAAGATATAAGTCATGTGCCCTTCTCCCTTCTGTCCTCAAAAGAGTACATGGCGAGCTCTCTGAGCCTCTCCTCATAGGTGTTGCCTTGCTGGCTCTGGATATTTTCACAGACTAAATTACATATAGCCATTGTTATCACAGTCAATATTAACACATGACAATTGCAACAGTATTGCATTAGGCAAACTCTAGTGAACAGTATTTCTTGTATACATTAGTTCTCACCAAGAGCTGAGATATAATATGCCATGAACCATCTGTCAATGCTTACCCTTGTCATACATTACATGTGTACTGTATGTTAAAAATCTGAAAAGAAATGGCTTCAGCAGGGTTGTGTCCTAAAGGCTGCAGCATTTTTCAGGCACTCATTAAAGATGCATTGATGACAACTAGGGGTCGGATTTTCAAACCCTGAGGATGCAAGGTGTTTGTGCAACTGGCACCTTGCATCAAAGGATGCACCAAGAGCTATTTTGCAAAGCAGCCTGCATGCACCAAAGGGGCTTGTGCCAGCCTTGCACCACAATATGGGCTGTGGCATGGTGCTAGGGGGCTTGCGGCAGATGCAGGCTGCCATATCCCCTAATGTTGAATTCACAAAACCTTCCTCGAGGACAAAGGTCTAAGTACAGTTAGATCATCCAAGGGTTGGTCTAAGGGTACTTAGACATTCTCTGGGAGGGTTGTCAACCATATGCCACTGTGTCTCCCCATCCCCAGCCCTGATCTGTCAGTATCCTAAATGTTTCCTATAACCCTGGTGAGTTAGTGGTCCCCCCACTCCAACATACCGTAATGTAAATTATTATTAAAAAAAAAACAGCAATTCCCTGGTGATCTATCCCCCTGCCCACACCAAGCCTCTGTATGTCCGTAATGCAAAATATTATAGTATACAGCCATTCACTGGTTAACTAGGGTCCCTGCCCCCAGCCCAATATGCCCAAATATGAAACTGCTGATAACATCCCTTACTGGTGGTCTAGTGGTCCCCCCACTCCAGCAGGTTGTGCCCACCACCCTGCTGCCCCCTTCCCAAGTTCCTAGTGGGGAAGGCTGTGCCAGTCACCAGATAGGAACTTGGGAAGGGGCAGCAGGGTGGTGGGCACAACCTGCTGGAGTGGGACCACTAGACCACCAGTAAGGGATGTTATCAGCATTTCCATATTTGGGCATATTGGGCTGGGGTGGGGACCTAGATCATGAGTGAATGACTGTATCCGTATAATATTTTGCATTATGGGCATACCAAGGCTTGGGGATAGAACACCAGGGAATGACTTTGGTTTCATAATGATTTACATTAGGGGCATATTATGGATTGAGGAGCCACTAGATCACCAGGAATGACTGTTTTTAATAATAATTTACATTGCGGCATATGCGGGCAGGAGGGTTACCACTAGATCACCAGGAGTGATGGGTTCGGTAAACATGTAGGTTACAGGAGGTCAGTGGTGGTGGGGGCACTACCACTACTGTGCTCTGTCAAAGGCGCAGCTGCAGCCCACCACCCACAGCTGCTGAGACACACCTTGTGGGTGCACCATCTGTTCAGTGCATTGCCACTGTTGCATAAGCTGTGGGACTTAGGCACTGGGATCATGTCAATAGAGCATTGGTCACAGGGTCCCTGGCGGTAGTGGCACTTGGTGCCAGCAGCTTGTAACTGAGCTTTGAAAATCAGGCTCCAGGTGTTTATTGGTGCAGTATTAGCTGCCAGATATGCAATACCAGAGAAAGGAACTGTGTCTGGGAGCCCCAGGTTCAACCATGTGAGTCTGCAGCTCAGTGGTTAGAGCACCTGCATGGTATTCTGGGGCCTAGGTTCAATTTCCAGTGAGTCACTACAATATGTGATAAAAGATGCTCTGTTACCTGTGCCGTGTCAAGGTACATTCAGATGTGTTAACTAAAAGGTAGGTAGGTACTGTAGTCAAGATTTTTACCTTTCTGGTAATCTGCTTGCACAAGAGCTATTTTAACACGTTTAACCTGCAAAGGCAGACACAGAAGCCTGGGTTCAATCCCCAGTAGGTCAAATTATTTCTTTCTCCGCCAGTATCTGATAAAAGATACTCTGTTATCAGTGCCTTTAGTATCAATGTACATTCAGATTTGTTAGCTAAAAAGTAGGTACAGTAGGTACTGTTGTCAAGATTTTTATCTTTCCGATGATCTGATTGCACAAGGCTATGTTCACAGATGTTTATCCTGCAAAGGCAGACACAGGAAATCCAGAACATTCATCACTGTCACTGGAGAGGACATCAGATTAAAATGGAAATTACTATCTGACAACCAAACATGAGAAAGCTATTTTAAAACAGATTCTGGTTCCATTTATCTTTATTTTGTGACTTCCTTTTCTTCTTATCATGTGATTTTTGTTTTACTCAACCATCCTTACTGCTCTAAAGGTACACCCAGGTTTTATAAACACAGGAACATAGAAACATAGACAGTGTTGGCAGAAAAAGACCATTGGTCCATCCAGTCTTCCCTGTTATACCATATGGTACCCTAGGACCTATTGTCTACATGGGGTTTATGCCCTTACTTCCCCTTACCCCCTGCCTTACTATTACCCCCAGAGTAACTATTAGTCTCTTAAGTATACCCCAGCTGTGCTTAAAACCATTTTGGGGTTTTGCGCCCGCCATTTCAGCAAGTAGGCAGTTCCATGGCTCAACCACCCTCTCTGCAAAGTAACATTTTCTCACATCACTCCTGAATCCCCCCCATTGGCTCTCACTGAAGTCCCTGTGTTGTTGACTTGCCATTCCTGCTGAATAATTCCTCACAGTTTACCTTATTCATTCCTTTCAGGAACGTGTAGTTCTCTCTCAAGTCTCACCTCCCCCTTCTGGCTTCCAGAAAATACATGTCCAATACCTCAAGACAGTCCTCATAGGCTCTGCCCTGTTGTCCCTAAATCATTTGGATACTTGTGCTGCACCATCTCCAGTCTGTCCTTGCCTTTCTTTAGGTGGGGACTTCAGAGCTGTGCATGGTATTCTAGGTGTGGCCTCACCAGTGATCTACAAATAGGTAGAATCACCTCTTTCCTCCTCCTACTATCAAACCCTCCCAATACTTCCCATCATTCTGGTTGTCTTGCTGTGGGTCTTTCATGAATTGGTTCGATTGTTTTAAGGAGTTAGCTATATGATACCAGGTCCCTTTCCTCTGAAGTAGTACCCACTTAACCCCTGCTATCCAATATTTCATCCTGGGATTCTTGTTCGTATGGGCTTCACCTTCTGCTTTTTGGCATTGAATTTCAGCTCAAAACAATGGGTGTGATTCAAGAATGGGTGGGTTTCCCACACAAAATGCACATAGCCTGCCCGCTCAACTCCACACCCATGAACAGGTACATGGTGGCTGGCATTCATGATCTCCAACCACCATGCACCTCCCATCAATGGACCCTCCCCCACCAGTGCACAACTGTGCAGGAGCAGATCGGCAGACATGGGAGGGCAGCCAATGGGATGCCCATACCCAGTCTACTTGTGGATCCCCAGTCCAGTGCAGCACAGGGGTTTCTGGAGTCAGCCAACTGCATCCATACAGGAACACTGAGTGAGTGCATGGACAGCTGCCCCCCAGCCTCCCCTCTGGTTCATGGGGCTGGGATGGCATGGGTGAGGGGCCAGCAATACTTTGCTGCAGTCAGTGGTGGCACTGTGAGGGGGTGCAATGGCTATACCTGAGTCCCTACTGAATAGGGGATGCAGGCCAGAGCAGTGCACAGTGCCATTATGAATGGGCACCACACGGGACACCCTCTTGCATGCCCCATGCCACCCTTGTAAAGTCAGCCAGGAATCCATTGCATGGGGCACTAGCACACCATTAGTGAATGTTGTGAGGGGTGCACAGGGCACCACCATGTGACATTTGGTGGTAGGAATATCCTATGTGCTGTCCTTGCTCAGCGTGTAGGCATTTATGAATCACAGCCAATGTGAAAACAATTGGCAGTCCCAAACCAGGTTTGTTAAGTTCACCAAGATCATTCAAAATGGACTAGTCACTCCACACAACAGATGAATGAGTCACTAATGAACACCATCATAAAATCTCATCAAAATGTTTTAATAAATTGTTCCAGCCACCAAACTTCTTCCCCAAATGTTTTCGCTGGCCCCCACCATGGGGTAGTGATCCTGTAATTCATAAACATATAAAGTACATTTTCAGTATTATTGTTATGTGGCACTATACATAACAACAGTAGTATTTCTTCTCAAGATATCTTTTAAGCTTAGAATTATACATATTCTTCAAAAGTAAACACAGATATTAAAATATCACACTTATCAAATCATCAAAGGCTTTGCAAGTGGTTAATCAAGTCAAATCAAACTTTATTTTAATAGCGCCTTTCAAAACCAAGGCACTGTACATAAAACCAAATACAACAAATATGGATAAAGTTAAAACAGGATTTAAGAAAATGAATTATCCATAATTAGGGAAGGCTAAATTAAATTAATATGTTTTTAGCTCAGTTTTAAACCTATCACTGGTCAGGCATTCTCTTAACTGACAAGGTAGAGAATTCCACAGGGTTGGAGCTGAAAAAGAAATGGCACGGGAACCAGATGTCTTCAATCACACCCTGGGAATCTCTAGCAATCCCTCTTCTCAGGGAACCATGCAGCCAAAAGTGGTAGTCTAGCTGCATGCTCTCAGCTTGTGCCTCTTAAAGCTGCTGCTGATCCAGATGTCCCGATATGATGAGACATCACACCAATTAGCATATGCATGACATCAACAGCCAGGAACCTTGTAACATGGAGAAGATGACAGGGTTCCATCTCACAGCCTCCTGGGACTCAAGAAAAGGGTTAACATAATAATGGAAGTATGATTTTTCTTTCAGTTATGTCTCTGTACACCACTACTATACATTATCCACATCTATTATATCCAGGAATGAATTAATGTGAAATCCCACTTACATTTCAGGTCCAGGGAGATCAGCCTGCCAGAGGCACAAGATCAACTTGCCATTTAATTAACTTATTTATTTATTTACTTATTTATTTAAAGGCATACTGAGTAGACTACTGCTCGATTTCAGGTATGCCCTCGGGAAGGGGAGAGAGAGATAACAGGCACAAGTTACATGTTTACATATTTAGACAGGTTACAATATACACATACACATGTTACAATATTCACATAGAAGGTAGAGTGCATTCCTGTGGCAGATTGTACAATGTATATGACAGTAGGATAGAGCTACCAGATAACTTACATTTAATGGTGATACCAGTATTGTATTTCTCACAGTAACACCTAATGTTAGACTCTAGAGGTCAGTCTATGAACAATACAAAAAAATGGAAACAAAATGCCAAAATGAGCAATTTAACAACATAATAATATTTGACAACAAACGTTTTTCATACCATCCTTCTACAATATTCAATATGGCTCTAATGTTAAGAAAGTGCCTGCTTAAGATCTTAGGCATAGAGAGTCTATGTATACAATATGAGAGTCAGGGATACAGTACAAGTCACATTAAACTGTTCCATCAACTCACTAGTGTAGAATTGTTTTTTTGTGATGCTACTGGAGTGGCAACTCAACCTGCTGAAGCTTTCAACTATTTTCCAATCATCCTTCACTGCCTGTTCAGCTCACATGTAACTGTTTAGTGAAATGGCAGTAGCTGCATTTTTATGGCATTGTTTATAAATATCACAGCATTCTTTTAGAGAATTGTTTATAAATAGCACAGCATTCCTTATGAGCATTGTTTATAAATATCACAGCATTCCTTAAGAGTTGTTTAGTCTGCCTTCTGAAATGAAACTCATAAGCACTCAGCTGAAAATAAAGCTTATAGCACATAACAGCTAGATGCAAACCAATACTAAACTTTTACTAATTCATTGAATTAAACCCTGCACAGATTACGAAACTCATTGAACAATGCTACACCAGTGAGTTGAGGGAACAGTTTAATGTGACTTGTACTGTACCTCTCCATCCAGAAAGAGACCTGGGGGTTATCATATCCAATGACCTGAAGTCATCCAAACAATACGAATAAGCAGTGGGAAAAGCAAACAGAATGCTGGGGTGCAAAGGAGGGGGCATAACCAGTAGGAGGAGCAAAGTGGTGATGCCACTGTATAAATCACTGGTGAGGTCTCATTTGGAATACTGTGTCCAATTCTGGAGATCAAATTTCAGGAAGGACATAGACAGAATGGAAGCTGTCCAGACAAGTGCAACAAAATGATACATGCACTGCACCACAAGCCTTATGAGGAAAGACTCAAGGAACTTAACATCTATTCACTGGAAGAGAGAAGGAGAAAGGATATGATAGAGACTTTCAAATACCTTAGAGGAATAAACAGGGTACAGGAGGAGTGCATATTTCATAAAAGAAAGTGCACAAGGACAAGGGGACATAACATGAGGCTGGAGGGAGGGAGGCTTAGGGGAATGCTTGGAAGTATTTTTTTCACAGAGAGAGTGGTGGATGCATGGAATAGCCTACTAACGGAGCTGGTGGAGGCAAAAACAGTACAGGGATTCAAAAGTGCATGGGATAAGCATAAAGGCACCCTGCTGTATAGCAGAGTGGGGGAAAGGCAGTCCAGATAAGAATAGTGATTGCCAAATCAAGTAGGGAAATGGGCAGACTAGGTGGGCTGTGTGGTTCTTATCTACTGACAGATTTTATGTTTCTATGTTCCTCTCAAAACATAATAGCAATCCCAGTAAGTTCAAATTACAGTCAAAGCAATGGCAGCCAATCACTTGCTGCATTCATGTTCCTTACTCAGTGCCCCAACCTTTCTATCCAACAGGCTTCCCTTAAAAGTAAAACCTGATTGCTATAAACCCATCCACCGATCAAGGTTCTACTTGTTCAATGCCATAAAATCGAAATGAGGGAACCTGGCGCCCTGCTTCCAAAAAATATCTGGCAAGACTGGATGTATGGTTCTTTCTGCAAATCATTGATTTATGTTCAGAAATACATACACATAGTTCACTTTTTGTTTGTCCAGTGTATATCCTGTCACAGTTACACTTAATAAAATGTATGCAATAGGTGTGGTATGAATATCCCGGTAAACATTCTGTGTATTTCAGCTACTGTGTAAATAATTTCATTTATGTACATACTAACTATGTCAGGTAATGTTTATGTACATGGCTAGTATGTCATGTGCAGTCACCCATGCCCCCCATCTGCATCTCGCCGGCGCTACTTTCAAACCATAACTGAGCCAGCTGCCTTAATTTCATGAAACTCAGCAGGCCCTGTTTCCCCAAAACATGTGTATCAAAATACAGTGCTTCACACTGTGTAAAATCAAAGCGCTACATCGGCTGTAAATAAATAAACAATAACTACAGAGTGAAAAAAGTAGAGGAAAAGCGATAGTTAACTAGTAGCCAAACAGGCTGTTCCCCAGTACCCGATTCAGCACGAAGAACACTACTGACTTTATGAACTGTAAATGCATCACATTTAAAAAAATGCAAATTGGATGCCAGCATTTCCAGACCATAACACAGTGTGCTTAAATTTAAATATTGAGCCCTGCACCTGCCAATCAACCCACATAATGTATTAATAAATAGCACCACATGTGTAATACGTACCTACAGTCCCTACTGTCCCATCCACCATGCACCAACCTGCCTTGAACATCTGTCTAAATGACCACCCCACATCAGAATCCTTGAGACATGGCACCACATAAACTGTCATGACCCCAGTGCAACACTGTCACTCGATAGTTTAAACTGAGAACTTCTATTGTGACAGTGATATCCAGCAACCATTTCTGTTATTTTTTCACATTAAAAGAATTAAAACTACTTGGTCTAAGTGGTAAAAAATAATGGAATATATGCAGGAAGTAGACCAGCTGGGAAATCAGGACTAGTCATTCAGATTGGAACTGGAGGAAATCCTGACACAGATACAAAATGACTCTGAGCCACTTGAAGACCCTACCCAGGTCCAAGCCAACAACCTCTACACTCCTCCCACATACCAAAAGTTCAGCAAGAAGGACAACAGAAGGAGCAAGAGGTTCAGTAACTCACAGGTCGTCAGCAACAGTCTCCCTAACTGAGTTTCAAACCCAGTTATTCAGCATCACCAAACACCACCAATACCAGAAGAGCAGCTATCAACCAGCAGTGCAGTACAAATTGACATGGACAAAATAGAAAATGTTATTGAAAAGGGCAGGAACAGCAACACCACAACAAAAACAAAAATACTGTAGATGTCCAAGTCTCCATAAGGTATTTAAAAGAAACATTTAACATAAATACTGAACTACAGTAACTGCCACCCACTGAGCTAGACAAGCTTCTGTGTCAGTACATAATGAATATCTGTAAAAAAGATGGGACACCCAATGAGCCACTGACAATAAGATCAACCTTCCAGAGTACAGAGCATTATTTGAAACTAAAGATGTAACCCTACTCACTGACCACACCTCCTGAGTTCCAGTGAAGCAGGCAAGTGATGCAATCCAAGCAAAAACAGCTTAAAGGTGAAGGTAGAGGTAACAAGCCCAATGCATCCGACGAGCTTACAGACGCTCTTATTGATAAACTGCATACAGCACACCAGCCACACCCACATAGTCCCGAGTCACTATTAAACATTATGTGGTTAATAGTGACCATGGACTTTGGAGTCTGAGGTAACATGGAAACCAGAGATATACAGTGGGGAGACAGAGTTGAAGAAAGATGAAAACAACATGCAATACATACAATTCAGTCAGAAACGTCAAACTAAAACCAGGTCAGGGGCAAACCTAAGAGACACTAGAAAATTGAAACCAAGGGTCTATGCCACCCAAAGCAACACAGAGCATTGTCCAGTAACAAACTATCTCTTGTTACATGTCCCACAGACCTGAAAAGTGCCTTTCCAAGACTCACCATTTTTCCTTGCCATCAATTTAAACAACAAGCCACAATTCCAGCATCCTAGTACAAAAATCAACCCGTGGACACTAACAAACTTAGCACTTTAATGAAAGTAATGGTACAAAAAGCTGAAATACAGACTGACAAAAAAATAGTGAACGATTCAGTCAGGAAACATCTTATTCCAAAGACAATGGAGTGGCACTCATAGAAATTATCCAGGTCTCTAGGCACAAACAATTAGAGTTTGAATGATTATTCATGACTGAACGAAGAACAGCAGATCCATATTTCCAAGCTGCTAAGCAACCAAGACCCATCAGCAGCTGAACAGCAAAGTAGAAAAAGGAAAAGTATCAGCACAATAACCCCTAACTGGAAAGATGTCATTGGTTCCTGATTTCATTAACCAACAATTAATGCAAAGAGCTTTACTTTCAACATTATACAAGGTAATAAGCATACAAAACATAAATAAAAAGGTATTTCACAACAAATAACTGCTAATCATTATATAGCAATCTAAAAAGCATATACAAGGCTAAAACGTATTGTACACAGTATAGTGAAACGCAGACAAATTGAAATGTGCACAGATAAATGCTATGTCACATACAGAAATGCACAGTATCCCAAATGTTGTTTTTATTTTTGTTCTCAAATGCAGTATTCACTTACAAACCTGCATAAGAACATGTTCAGTTGTATAAACTGCTTTATACAGTAGACCAAGGTGACATGAGAACAGGTCACCATGCCTAGAAGTGAGACTCACAATTGCAAGTAACCAAAAATATTCTAGGGCAAAAATACATTTTAATAACTCACACACACACACACACACACACACACACACACAGCATTATGCAAGAATGTAATAAGTAAAGCAGATTAATTATTTCCATCTCTCCTCTTCTGCTCTGTATGACAAACGCAGGTGACTAATACGAATCAGTAAAAAGAAGATGCCCACAGGTAATCGACTTAGACACATTCAGACTAGTAATGGTAAATGTGAGTTGTACTACTAGTCTAGCAAAAAATATTTAAATGCAGGGCCTGAGAATGCACCCGATGTTGAAATAAATACAAACCAATCCAAAGTAAATGTGAAACCAAGCAATTAAAGAAGATAGCCTCTGTTTCTAAGAATAAAACACTAAACAAATGGCAGTAATGCATAGCAATCCTCATGTGCAATTCCTACAAGATGTACTTGTGCACCAGTGACCTGAAATCCCTCAAAGTACCAATCAGCAGTACTGAGTAGGTACACCTACGTACAGTAAAAGTATATGTCACGTTCATCCCCTACTGCTAAAACACTGCAAATATTTCTTTCCTTGCATAGGTAGCAATGAGTACATCAAAAGCATGTAGTTCATTTATCTAGTAATGTAATTACAAAAATGTAAGCAATCAAACATATGTTTGAGCCCACACATCCCATTTTCTTCAACATGTTATGCAATTCTAACCCCTAAACAGACTACCCAAAAAACTGCACTATGTTATTACCACAGAATTTGTGGCAGACAAAAAAAACCATGTAATTTCCCAAGTACAGCTGAAATTCTGCCATGCACTAACACAATTTTGTAAGAAGGGAATTGTGTGACATCAGTTGACTGCTACAAAAACTCCACGAGCTGCAGCCAGCATGTAGTTTTAAACAGTGACTGAATTGCAAATGGCAGCAAAATTTACTAGGCATAACTGACAGAGCAAGGAAATAAAACAAGCATTTGTCAATGCCAAATGTTGCTTGCTTCTATGTGCTGTTTAGGTATTTGGAAGTCATTGGAGTGCAAATATTGAAAATTACGCAAACTTACGGCGTCGCGTCAAGGTGAAATCGCAAAGTAACGACAAAACAGTCATTTTTAGGAATTTGTTCACCAAATTT
The DNA here is from genome assembly GCA_016271365.2 of Neoceratodus forsteri. Taxonomy (NCBI): domain Eukaryota; kingdom Metazoa; phylum Chordata; order Ceratodontiformes; family Ceratodontidae; genus Neoceratodus; species Neoceratodus forsteri. Next base: position 1,748,625,252 of record CM057449.1, read on the forward strand.
TCAACACAGCCATTTTAAGACCTCTGCTCATGAACAGTGTCACTGTGATTTTCTTAATATGTCCCATACAGTGATTTTGCACACCGACTGCACCACTCGTGCTTGTAAGTGGAAACACGTTTTGGGCGATATGGAAAAATGGCAGCTGTACTGCTCGTGAGGAGGTATGGTAAAATGACAATGTTGAAAATCTGGGTGAAAAATATTGAAAATTCACAAACTTACGAGCCTGCGTAGGAACTGCCTAGCATAGCTCGTAAAACAGTCATTTGGAATTTTTCACTAGAATTTTCAACATAGGCTTTTGAGAGCCCACCTTATGAACACTGGTGGTGTCATTTCATTAATCGGTATGAAAGGTGATTTCGCAGTGACTGCGAAATCACCCTTCGGCCCAAGTAATGCCATGACAGTGCAAGAATTCATGAGGAGGGGTCCCAAAACCCCATGCTGAAAATTTGGGGCCAAAATTCCAAAATGCCTGAGATATGCAACAAAGTTGAAAAACCCTATCTATCCCATTATACAGCTTCCGGCATTTCCTCAGTTGGTCGGCTTTGAAGAGTGCAGGCGTGTTCCGGTCCACCGATGATCGCCGCGACGAGCTCCGGAGGTAAGTATGGGGTGAGGGGAGGTGTGGGGAGGCAGGTGTGCAGTGGGTGGGTGCGGGTTGTGGGAGGGGCAGGAGACTACAAGGGACTGTTTTTATTCACAGGTTTTTTAAGAAGACAATGCGGGCCGTTGCCACACTGGGGTGGGCTCCCAGCATGGCAGCAGGAAAAGCTGTTTGGGGGCGTGGAGCCGGCCGGAGATTGGGCACCTGTTGGCCAAAACAAGATTTGCCACGCTGGGGTGGGCTCCCAGCGTGGCACGGAAAACTTTGGGGGAGGGGCATGCAGCCTTGGGGCCCGTGGGGGATTGGGCACCCCTGTCGGCTATAACAGTGTTGTGCATGGCACCTGGACAGCTGTTGGGAGGGGATGTAAAACCGATGGGAGTTAGGCACCCGTCGGCCATACAGTGTATGCGAGGGGAGCGATCAGCACGCAATATGCAGCTTCGCGCATGTGTGTGTGCATAGGGAGGAGAGCTGTGCTCACTGAAGTGGAGCTCCTTTCAACTGTATGCCACTGCATTTGGAGCTTCATAGACAGCTGCAGCACTCATTGTGGAACTGGGTCTGCGCCTGCAAACACACTGACTGCATTGGAAGAGGGGCTGACACACCTCCGAAAACTCGGATGATGGCACTATGTTTCTTGCACATGCATGCAAGCAACATAAAAACTGACTCAATTATTTATTATACATACACAGCAACCCCTTCCCCAACACTCCATAAAGGTAAATCATACAGATGTAAATTTCCTTAATGTTGTTTTTTGTTTCTCAACAGCTCAGCAACGAACAGTGGCAACACAGCTGAATTGAAGAAACACCATGAACAGCAATACGTAACACAGTAATGTTCAGCAAGTTCTCCAAAGAATAAGTCACACTGTTAGTATTAACACTAATAGACATGCCAAAATTATAGTGAAAATCATCCCTTAAGGGTGAATGGTACCATATGTCTGGTCAAACAAACCATATTTATTTCTAGATTATAATTGAAAGTAATTGAAATAAGTAACGACAGTTGAAAAATGTCTGTTTCTAAGTACTATGCCCTTCAATGATTACTCTTGCATGTATTTCCAACTTCTATCACTAGATACTTGTTTTTCAATAAAATGTGATTTCTTAAAAGTTAGTATAATTATAATAGTAACAGCTTGACTACATTTCATTTGTTTTCTTAAGTCACTTTTCAAAAAAAGGAATAAATTAATTGTTCAGTTGATATCTTCCTATCTATGTTCTGTTGAATAAAAAAAGAAACTATAACTTACCAGTTATTGACTAGTTCTGTCATAGGTATTCCACAATAGAGTAAGGGTGCAGAAATAATCCATAACCCCAAAAAAATAGATGTCTCACAATGGGGTAGATCCACAGTAAATGCATCTTAAATTGCAAATCCAATGTGAGAGTATGACAAAAAAAGTCCAAAAAATAAGTGCCTGATGTAAAACTACTATTCTTGTTTACCCCCCAAAAATGGCATATTAAATATATCTGAGTCATGATGAAGGTAAGAAAAAAAATCCATGACATAAAGATAGCAGGACCACTGAAGAGAAAATAGTACCAAAATCCAGGGAAAGGATTTCCAGCAATGCCAGGACACAAATCTTTGAACCCAGACAACAGTCAACCCATTCCCCTGTAAAATCCCAGGATATGGCAGACTCCTTTGTGACCCAAAGCCAACAGGTGAAGTGCTGACTCCCCGCTGCTCTGTCTGTACAATCCCACTCCTTGTCAAGGTAGAAGCTTGACATCAGCAGCAGGTATACGAAGACTAAATCCTTCCCAAGGCAAGTTTCAGTAATTCTCCAGCAAGTTCCTGCAACCCATCCTACTCATCCTCGAAACTCTGACTAGGCCATGAATGCTGCAAACAGCAGGCCACCACACGAGGTATCCTACACGATCTGCTACTCAGTCCCATCTGACAGCAAACATTGCCATTACGCAAATCTCGCCCTATGCATGATTGACATGAGCCACCACAAATCAGCAACATTTTTCCACGGTCACAGTATCCAATCAAAAGACCCATACAATGTTCATTCATAAATCCAACCAATCAAATTTCACACTTGGATCTTATTCACAATCGTATATACTCACACCTACAGCAATGACCTGATCACACGTAATCCCTCACTAATGCTGTAAAAATATTAAAAAGCGAAGTAAAACCCAATTTAAAAAAAAAAGCACAAATCAAAGGGTCCAATTGGATAAATTGAATACATGATGTCTCTCTGTTATATACGCTATTTATTTGAATTCGCTGTGTGTGCCCTCGGGACCTCACTCATGGCTCCGTCACTTATGAGGTCAACCGAGGTCATAGTTAGGAATAAGCCCTGACATCCAAAATCTCATCATCACATAGTCCGACACCATAATCCCAGCTGTTAAAACGCCAACAATAACTTGTTACGACTTGATGAAATCCTGACTTTGGCAACATTTATTTATTTATTTGAGTTCTGGTAACCAGGTAAGTCCACTGAGACAATTACAGTCCCTTTTCTAGGGTCAACCTGGGGTAGAGAAAGGCAAATACAGAATGGTACAATGAAACAAGCATAACTACAGTACAGTCAGATAAAGCAGATATACATACAGTAGTTGAGTACAAAAATTGGCATACAGTAAAAAGGAAGCATAAAAAAGCATTATACATTAAAATAACAAGGCATAAGAAGGTATATACAGTCTTCACTATGTACAAAGATACAAGGCTAATACATTTGAGTTCATGAGATAAAATCCTAGAGCTGAGGGGAATAAATTATGGGATATGGGGCAACTAGCAAAAGGCATAGTAAGATAAGGAGCAGGAAGGAGAAGAAGGAAGGAGGGTCAAGGGCAGGTAGGAGGAGGAGTGAGAAGAGGGAGGAAGGTTCAGGGTAGGAAGGAAGGAGGAGAGACAGAGTAGGGCAGAGTGAGAATAGGTGAGGCATTAGCGGAAGCAGGAGCATGATACAGAGCTGGAGAGAGAGGCAAGCAAACGTTACTTCGCATGTATATATCTGGCATTAAGTACACAAGCCAATGGAAAAGTAAATGCCCCTCCCCCCAACTTTCCTGCTGTTCAGCAACATAACACAATAGTATTCAAGATTACTTCTTTGTACTTCCTTTACCACATGTGGAAATAAGCGACAGCTCAGAACGGACTTTTCTTCTGATCGGCAACACCAAAGAATAGTGTATCTGACGTTTCTAACATTTTTAAAATATCTTTATGTGACCCCTAGGTGGTGCTATCCCAAGGGCTACTACCCCTGCCAGCTTGGCTAGTAGCAGGTTAAGGGGCCTGAGTTCTGAAATGGGTGCCTCCACCCGGAGGTCAGGGTTGGTAGTGGTCAAGCTAACCTGGGCACAGGCCTCCGGGACACTGTAACCCCCCTCTTTCCTTACTAGTGGCCAGAACAATACACAATAATCACGTTCACAATACCCCTGATACACCACACAAGTATCCACACTGTTTGCACTTACCACCAAGGCTTTCCTCTGGCTCTGCCCTGGGGACCCACTGTAAAACAAGGTTATACACAGCAAATAACAGCAGTACAGTACTCTTGCACAAACTGGAACCACAGTCAGGGTAAATGCAAAAAAGAATTAGATCTCATTTATTTAAGAGACTTGAACAAGGGAGGGGCTAATCAGGTTAATTTGCTTAAAGTCTGTATCAATCAAACAGTTATGCATGCACTTCGGATCCATAAACAGTCACACACCGTGGAGTACCCAGATGGAGAGCGGTGAGCTAGCCAGGAACATTGCAGCTGGTTGGGGCCCTGTGATGGAAGAAAAGCAACATGCACAACCACACTATTTATAACCCAGAGCTGGAGGCTCTCAGTTCGTGAAAAGAAAACAACAAGACAATCAGATGACATACTTTTAGATTAGGCTGTTGTTGCAGGGATCTACCCTGATGATTACTCATGATACCCAAGACTGGACACAGGCTGGACGAAAAGTGAGACAGTAGGTGGTTAATCTGGAGTGCCAGGAGAAGCAGAGCCCACACGAATCACTGAGGCGTCTTCCTGTTCAAGCGTGAGCAGGGGCTGATCTCAGCAAGTGTCTCATCGGTGGCTTTCTCTGTGCAGTGGGTAGTCTGGCAGGGCCAGAGTGGCATGGCCCAGGCGAATGGAGATGAAGGCGGATTCAGTCCGATTAGGCTGGCTAAAGCTTCTAGCAAGCAGAACACAGTTCACACAGTGGGGAACCAAATCACGACCCACTTTCAATACACAGCACATTTACATGTAAGAAAATTCTACTGTGCCAGGCAAACCGCTCTCCGGTCATGATCGCAAAGTCTCTGTACAAACCGGGGATTCAAAAGCAGCTGGAAATCCTGACAAACCGATCACATTCAGCAAAATCTTCGGTCTTCTTCAGGTATGAGCCTGGTAAAAAATCAGTGGCTTACTTCGTTCTCATAAACTTGGATTTAGTCCGACATAATTCTCTTCTCTCCCTCTCAGAGGCAGCAGGCAGACATACAGACCACAACTCAGGCCTTTCCACAGTTCTCCCATGCGAAACTACTCAGACGGCTGCTTGACTGTCTCAATCATGTTGCCTCTTCAGCTCCCAACTTAGATCTGACTCAAACTGCAGCAAGCCTGGGAATTTCCCCAAGATCCAAAAGGTTTGCTTGGCTGATTCATCTGTCAGTCACAACAGGAGCTCCCCCTTCAGGTGCAAAAAGGTGCCAAAAGCCCAAAACTACAATTCCTACAGATTTTGACTCCAGACAGCTCCTGTAGTCGGCTCCATTTTAGGTCCCACCAGTACTGATTGATCCAATTCGCAGTCCTGGGCCAAATGGTGGGGATAAACAAAACAGTCCTTGCTGCAAAGAAGGTAGGTTAGACAAACTACATTATCATTATCACTCTAAACAATTTTCAACAAATAGTTACATCTTTAAACCGAGCTCCCTCTCAGATTACTTATGACTGCAATCCAGGCCGCTCTTAAAGACACAGTACATAGAGGATATACAGGCACTCTCTGGCAGTCACATTTAAACTGCTAAAACGCAGGACACCAGCCTGGCAGTGAGCATTTAGGCAAGCTCGAGGAAGACTTTTCGGGAACCCCCATTTGTAGGGGGGTTACAAGTGTATTTAACAGAGAGCCATTACATATCCCTTATATACTACATAAGTGGAACTGCAAGAGACACGTTGTCTAATTTTAATTTGTTTCATTTCTGTGGGGGTATTGAAATTTCTAATAACCTGTGTGTGTTTCCGAATTGTATATAAAGTCCACAAGGATAATTTCTCATCGGGGGGCCAAACAAAAGTTATCTTTGGCTCCCTTATTGTATTACGTAGATTGTCTATGCCTAAAATCTTAAGCAGGTACTTTCTTCACATTAGGGCCATGTTGAATATTGTAATACGGTGGTATAACACTCTTTTGTTGTCATATAATATTATGTTGTTTCTAAATTGCTTATTTTTGCGTATTGTTTTCATTTTTCAGTATTGTTCCTAGACTTACCTCTGAAGTCTAACATTAGGTGTTGCTGTGAGAAATACAATGCTGGTATCACCTTTAAACAGGAGGCTGACCTTGAACCTCTGATGGGCTAACCTCCCGGGACCCAAAATGTAAATGGGACTGTAAATGAATTAGTTTCTGGATATAACATATGTGGATAATGTAATGGTGAACAGACACATACCTGAAAGAAAACCATGCTTCCATTGTTACATTAACCCATTTTTCTGAGTCCCGTGTAGTTGTGAGAGGAACACTTTCATCTCACCTGCATTACAAGGTTCCTGGCTGCTGTGGATGTAATGCATATGCTAACATCGTAATGCTATCATGCTGGGATGTCTGGATCAGCAGCAGCTTTAAGAGGCACAAGCTGGGAGTCTGCAGCTAAACTAACACTTTTGGTTGCATGTTTGCCTGAGACATACAGCTTAGTTTGTGTAAACCACAAATGTGATTACAACTGGGAAAGCCCTTGATGGTTTGGTAAGCTTGATATTTTAATATCTGTGTTTACTTTTGGAGACTATATATATATTACTAAGTTTAAAATGTATTTTGAGAAGAAATATTCCTGTTATTATGTTAAGTGCTGCATAGCAGTCATGTTGAAAGTGTGCTCTACATGTTTATGAATTACAGCACCACTGCCCCTTGATAAAGCTGGCAAGGGGCAGCGAAAACATTTGGGGCAGAAGTTTAGTGGCCAGAGCAATTTAACAAAATATTCTGATGAACTTTTTTAAAAAGATGGTGCTCACTGGTGATTCACTCATCTGCTGTTTGGATTGAATTACAGCTGCCAGATTCGGGATCACCTTTCTAACCTCTGTAGGTCCCTCTGACTCTCTCTTACCACCTCCTCGCTGTCAACACTGCCACAGAGTTTAGTGTTATCTGCAAAGAGACATATCTTTCCTTACATTTTTTCTCCTATGTCACTGACAAATATATTGAAAAGGACTGGCCCCCGACCCTTAGAAACATAGAAACATAGAAGATGACAGCAGATAAGGCCATAAAGGCCCATCCAGTCTGCCCATTTTTCTACCTTATGAATGTGCCATAGGCTTTTACTCTGTCAATGGCCTACCTATTCATACTCATATGTATTTTTCCCTTATGCCTATCCCACACCTGTCTGAAACCCTGCACTGTATTCATATCTACCACTTCCTGAGGTAGGCCATTCCATGCATCCACCACCCTTTCTGTGAAAAAGAACTTCCTCACATTACCCCTAAATCGGTCTCCCTCTAATCTCATGCTCTGTCCTCTTGTCCTGCTATTTTTCTTATATTGAAACATGTTAGACTATTTCACTTTGTTAAGGCCCTTAAGGTGTTTAAATGTTTTGATCATATCACCTTTCTCCCTCCTTTGCTGTAGGGTATACATATTGAGCTCTGTTAATCTGACCTCATGTTTTCTGATGCAGTCTCTGCACCATTTTGGCTGCCTTTCTCTGGACTGCCTCCATTTTGATAATGTCTTTGTGAAGGTGCAGCCTCAGTACTGCAGTACTCTAGATGGGACCTAACCAGTGTCTTGTAAAGAGGAATTATTACCTGCCTCTTACGACTTGTGATACTCCTACTAGTACACCCCAGCACCCCCCTAGTCTTACCTACTGCTTTAGTGGTCTGCTTGGATGATATCAGGTCATCTGTGATAATCAATCAATCAACCAATCAATATCTTTATTTATCCAGGTGGGCACCATTGAGCAAGCTCATTTACAAGGTGGACCTGCGGTCCTACAGTAATAATACAGAAAAACAAGTTACGATAGTACAAACAGTAAAAATAGCTGCTATTATAGTAAAATGCACATTTACAGGTAATATACATTGAACATAGAACTACTCATGGATAATGAACTTGCTGGATCCAAGCCCAAAAACTGTGCATTTCATAGTGGGAAATGTTAGGGAAAGGGTAGGCATACCAGATAGAAGATATCAAGCACATAATGTAGGGAGAGGTGGGGAATAGGGGCGCAAGTGAAGAGGACCCAATTGTTAGAGCAGAGTGAGGGATTGGGAGGGCGGAGGACCGTACGAAAGGCGACAAAGCGATTTTTGCCCCAAAACACGGTGACATATGGAGGAGAAAAGCTGCCGTTGTACTAAGTGCAAGAGGAGGAATATAGTAGCAGGGGCATAACTGGGAGGGTCCTGGAGGTTGGGGCAGAGGGAGGTGTTGGATGGACGAGGGACCGAATATTTTTTTGGGCGAAAGACGATAATTATCCCCAAGTGTGGTAGCATGTGCTAGAATCAGGCTGCAGCTGTTCAGAGCATCAAAGAATAAGACATGGGAGTTCGGCAATAATCCTGTGGATCTGTTGGTGGGCGTGCTAGAGGTGAGGCACACATTTCAGCTGGGGGCCGCCATTGCAGAGCCACCATTTGAGGAGGGAGGTTAGTTAGTGTCTGTAAAGCAGCTGCAAATTCCGTAATGCCATCATGGTAAAGCCTTTTGAACAAAAGGGTACTTACTGGGTTTTCAGCGTAAGTATTTTTTAGGTTATATTCCATATTGATGGGAGTGTGAATCCAAAGGCAGCTCTCCCGACTCGTGTGAGTGCCCTGGGTATATTCAGCAGGAGTTGGGAGCAGCTTCTAAGGGAATAATTCCTGGGCAGAATTGGAGACAGACAGTCGACGATGTATTGAGGGAGTTTGCCACTGAGGGCTCTAAGTGTCCAGAGTGCTGCATTAAAGTTGTGCCTATAGTGAAGTGAGGTCCAGCCTGTGGCAGCATATAGTGTGCAATGATGGGTAGAGAAGGGGAGGTCAGTGATGAAGCGTATAGCTCTGTGGTAGGGCGTATCCAATTTTACAAGATAGGAAGCCACACAGCTACTGTATATGAGTCTGCATAGTCAATTAAGGACAGGAACGTGGCTTGGACTAGTCGTTTCTTTGCGTCTGCTGTAAGAAGTCTTCTTATCCTGTAAAAAAGGCCAAGTCTTTGTCTTAATTTTTTCAGCAAGTCTTCCAGGTGGTCAGTGAAGGAGAGTTTACAGTCGATCCAGACCCCAAGATGTCTGAATTTGGAATGTACTCTAAGCACTCTCCCAGCATCGTGGTTATTGGGGGGAGGAGTCAGTAGCGCTTGTGTAGTTTGCGGGGGAAAATAAAATGGCTTTAGTTTTCTTAGCGTTTAATAGCAGTTTTTTATTGATTAGTTGGAGTTGCAGGAGGTTGAAATCTTTTTGTAGGTCAGTACAAGCTTCTTTTGGTGTGGGACGACTCAGGTACAGCACTGTGTCATCTGCGAATAAGTGAATACTTGCATCCTTGATTCCCTCATCAATGTTGTTGATATACACTGTGAAGAGGAGGGACCTAATATGGATCCCTGAGGACACCTCTTTGTAAGTGTTTTAGGGCAAATAGTTTGCCATCCGCTTTCACCTGCTGGTATCTGTCTGTCAGATATTCAGAGAACCAGTTTAGAGAAGTAGCATCCAATCCTAGTGTTTTAGCGAGTTGAGGAGCAGGTCGTGGTCAACTGTGTTGAATGCTTTGCTGAGGTCAAGAAACACAGTACATACTGACTTTTATGCTCCAACTCCAGTTGCCAGTCATTGGTTACTTTAGCTAATGCCAAGACTGTACTGTGGTTGGCTCTGAATCCGGATTGAAGGGGTTTAGTAATTTTTCTCTGTCAATGAAGGATCTTAGTTGGCCATTTACTATTTTTCCAGTAGCTTCAGAGTGTGGGTAGGAGAGAAATTGGCCTATAGTTATTAAGGTCGTAAGGGTCTCCAGATTTAAATAGTGGGATAATGTGTGATCTTCCATATGTGAGGAGGGCACCTTGTGCTAGGGACAGGTTGAATAAATGAGTAATAGGTGCAAGGTTACACTTGCATTGGGAGAACTGCTGTTGCAGAATGCGTGGTAATTGTAGATGACAGATAGTTCAATTAGAATATTTTCATTTACAATCTGACAAACATTTCAAGACAAGTAAACACCTAATCCACAGAAAACTGTCTCTAACTACTATCAGAGTACAATATATCATGGCCCCCATATTCAAAGGATATGCGCTGCTCATCATGGCGGAACAGGGAGATGTGCCACACATCCCCAACAATGCATTGCAATGCAATATTCAGATGGGCAGGATGCGCCGGCCGCAAGGGAATGGGCCAGGGCAGACAATGATATATGCAGCGCAGGAAGTGGGGGCATTCCCATGAGCATGGAGTGCATGAGCTTATTCATTGGAAAAGCTCCCCGCAAGGACAAGGACTGTGCCGTGCAAAGATCGTCCGTGAAAAGCTGTTGTTTACAAACTCAGTGCAGTCATAAGTGCTTTTTGCTAATGATGTCAGAGTTTAGAGAAGCTGGGTTAGTGGCTAATTTGCTAGCGCCAGCTCGCTTGAGGATCCATTTTCAGGGCAAGATGTATTTCTGTTAGGGTACTGAGTCTGTTAGAGCATTTTACGAAAACAATGTTAAGATACTAGACGATGTAGGTTCTGACCTTGAAGAGGATTAGATAGATCGTATAGAATATCATCCAGTGAATACATAAAATACTGATGTTGAGCTATTCTCTCTTTAGGATGAAATTATGATTGGATGTTTCTCTTTACTGACTATGTTTGGGACTCGGTGGAGGAGGGATGGGTAATTGGATTTAAAGGCTAATGTATGATAGGTATTGATTTAAGGCTGCGATGTAAAAGCTTGGAGCACATTCAAAGTTAAAGATTATGATTTGGAATTGATGATTTTTCTCCAAGAACTTTTCTTTTGTCTTTTTAAACCCCCTTAAAACAAAACAATCTTTTTGTGCTTTATTAAGTTTATGCTCTTTATGTATTAATTTTTTCTTAATGTTTTCTAATCGATGGAAATATATGTTGTTGTTTTTATTTTTATCTTGAGGAATAAACAAATAAAGCATAAAAACAAAAAAGCAAGCCTAACCCTGCTGGCCACCCACAGGCAGGCCGTGGAACAGCAGACAGCCACACAGCAGCCTGCTTGCCCCAGCAGTCCAGTAGAAACCCCCTCCCAGCCACTACCTCAGTGCAAACATAACCCCGCTGAACCATCCCATACTCGATCCCTGCGTATGCCATAGTGTAGGGCCCCTTCCCCAATCGATGGCACATCATCCCCCCCAGCACCATTCCTGGTGTGAAGCAAAACCACCACCCCACACACAGCACCACTCCCGGTCCAATGCATCCTCCCCGCATCAACATATCCCTGGTCCCTTATGGCACTTACACTGGAACCACACTGGCCCCTATCCCCGGCGTTACTTGTGCCAATGCACATCCCCGACCATTATTATCATAGTGAAGTGGCCCCCACCCCATCAGGTTCGAACTCCCGACCCGCTCCCCTTCCGACCCCCGGCCAGTGACTGGCTCAGCCCTATACACACCATCATGACCAGCCGCCAACGGAATAGTCCAGCAGTGCACTGTACTTAGAATGCATTCTTCCAAAGAGTGCAAGTTTCATACAGTACACTGCTGTGACAATTAATCGGCGGCTGGCCCTGATGGTGGAGGACTGAACCAATCGCTGACTCTGGGTGGGCTGGGAGAGCAGTGTCGGGGGTTTTGATCCTGACTGGGGGGAGGGGAGCAGTGTGGGGGGTTTCTGTCCTGACTGGGTGGGGGCCACTACACAATGGAAAGGGATTGGGTTCATTGTGTTTGCATTTGGGAATCGGAGATGGAAGGGGGTACCACTAGAGTATGGAAAACTGGAATGTGGCTCGTGTACATGTTTCTCGGGGATCGGGGCAGGGAGAGCAGGTACCACTTGACAACCAGGGCTGGCATGGGTACTTCCATTCATTCATATCATGATCAGGGCTGGGAGGGGGTACCGCAACCTTATGGATACTGGCTCAGGGTGTTGTCATACACCAGTCAGGGACTGGTGTGTCCATAGCTGCATTGGTGAGCAGATGTCAGGACAGGGGTGGGGGGGTCTCTACACTATGAAAATGGCACGGGTTGTGTTCTGTTGCACTGAGTGAGCAATGTTGGGGTGGGCGCTGCACTAGGGTCAGGACAGGGTGGGTGCTTCATTGTGCTTCTGTGACATGCGTGGGGGCTGGCCCGGCGCATCCAGCTGGGTGCAGCTATGCTAATGAGCCCATAATGGACATGCATGGGCCCATGTGTGCCATGCATGCCCAATGAGCTCATTAGCATAGCTGGCTGAATATCGCCCTTTGGGGAATGGCTCCCTGCATGGTGTCCTTGATGTCTCTGCTCCTGGCTGTGGCAGCAGCACAGTTGCTCTAGTTGACATCCAGCAGATTGAAGTCTCCCACCAGCAGCACTTCCCCTTTAGCAGTCATTCTATGGATGTCTTCTCTAAGTACCCTGTCCAGTTCTTCCTCTTGTGCAGGAGGTCTGTAGATCACTCCAGTGCAAATGGCAATGCCATTTCCCCATCCCCAGGGTGATGCACAGTGCCTCCACCTCTTCCTGCATTCCCCGTATTTTGTTTGCTTTAATTTCCTTCATGATGTAGATAGCCCCTCCTCCTCCTCCCTTTTCCCCCAACTTGCCCCCCCTGAATAGAGTGTAACCTGTTACGGCTACATCCCAGTCATGGTTTCACATGAACCATGTTTCAGTGAGAGAGGTATTGTTTAGGTGTCCCTCAGCCATCAAGGCCACTAGGTCTGGGATGTTATGTCCCAAGCTGCAGGCATTTACGTACATGGCCTTCCGATTTCTGCTGCTTTCTCTCATAATGGTTCCCCTCCCAATGTCTTTCCTTCGTATCCCTCCTGTCCTTACATTCACTTTCCCTTTTTCCTGTCTTGTTGACAGTTTTGGTCTTGGGCATCTCTGGTTGATTTCTAAACCTTAGGTTCCCATCTGCTGACAATAGTATTTTGGGGGGACGGCTGTTTGCTTCATTCTGCTTGCTGCTTCCACCCCCTTGGCTGGTTTAAATGCTTGCCGATGAAACATTTAAACCTCTCCCTGAGGGTCTTAGTTCTCCCTCTGGATAGACGCAGGTCATCAACCCTGTATAGGCCTGCATCCCTCCAGGTGGAGCCCCAGTCCCTAATGAAGCCAAATAACTCCACTGCACACCAGCCCTTTAGCCATGCAATGAATCTCTTGGTGTGGAGTGGCCTGTCCTCTCCCTTGCCATTGATAGGCAACACTTCCTATTGGGTTACAATGCTTGCTACCTGTCTAACACCACTCCCCAACTCCCAGAACCTCTCCTGCACTACCCTCACCTCATCACTAGCCAGGTCATTTGTCCCCAGATGGATACTGAAATCTGGCTTCCCCTCCCTTCCTGCTTCTCCAGCGATCCTGAGAATGTGCTTTCCATCCCTCCAAGCCGCAGCACTGGGTAGGCACTTCACCTCTTCCCCCCAACTGGCCGAGTCTACCACCTGCAGTTGCTTCCTCCTCTGCCTCTGGGATCCTATGCCCCACCCCAGGGTCTCCTTCTCCTCCTCTAGGATCCTATGCCTCCCCAGGGTCTCCACTATAGAGGACCTCCACACCCTCCTCGGCCACTGCTGTGGGTGCCTCATTGGGGCAGTCCTGCCCTGCTAGAGCAGCAAAGACATTATGGTGTGGAACTGTATGAGGGATGTGCCTCATCCCCACCTCCCTCACCATTCCCAAGCCCACCATAGTCCAGCCACTCCTTAGCAACAGATGAGACAGTGAGGGCAAACTTTGTGATCCAAAGGTGGGGGAAGTGGTTTCCTGAAACCTAGCCAACACAGTCTGGAGATGAACCACCTCTGCCCTCAGCCCAGAGAGGTACCTGCAGATGTGACGGCATCACAGCCTCCAGAAAGTCTCCCTGAAGACTGCTGCCCCACAGCCACTGCTCGGCACCACTCCCATCCTGTCTGCTTGTATATTTTTTTTTACCTTCATCTTACTTCCTCCTCCCTTTTCCACTGTCCTGCATTGTCCACTTTCAGTTATGCAAGTTCTGTCAGGACTCTGTCCTCTGTAAATGGACTATTGTTAACTTCCCTGCCATTGATGCTCCTGTTGCTTTTCTGTGGTCCCTCTCCTTTCCCTACTACTATACATATCATGCACAAATATTGGTTTAGGAACTCTGCTTTCTCCTGGTCTCCTTCCATACATTCTCCTCCTTAATCTTACAAGCCCTCCATTGTGTTTTTTTTCCTGTCACTCACATCCCTGTGGAATGGCTTACCCACTTTCTTAACTACCTAGGGTACTGTCTCCTCCATTTGGGCCTTTGCACACCTGACTACTTTACCTGCCTCTCTCCTTAGCCTGATGCACTTCCTTGTCCTCCTCCATCTGCGTCTCTTTATACCTCCTAAATGCTAACATATTTGCCCTTACCCTCCCCAACACCTCCTTTGAGCAGCATAATGATCTTTTTTTTCCCTCTTGCTTTTGCTAATTTGACTAACGCAGAGGGTTATTGCCTTCAGTATAGCTCTTTTTTAGTGTACCCAACTTTCTCTTGACTCCACACAAGTACCCCGCTCCTATCAGGGCATCCCTGAGACACTTCCCCATCTTTGTGAACTCTACCCTTCTGAAATAAAGAACTGTCTTTGTGTGGTTTCACTCGGCTACTGTTGTTCTACTGAACCACATGATTCAGTAATCCCTGGTCCCCATGTGGTCACCCACTGTGACATCTGCAATACTGCCCCATTGGTGAGTACTAGGTGCAATACTGCTCACTCACATGTGGGTACTGTTACCAATTGCCTGAAGAACACCCCCTGCAGGGAGTTCAGAAAATCTCTGTTCCTAGCTGAAACTGCAGGTGGGATATTCCAGTCTGCATGTGACACATTGGAGTCTCCCACCAGCAGCATCTACCCCTTAGTTTCTACCTTATAGATGGCTTGCATTTCTTCCCCTCCAAACTCCTCACCTAGTGCTGCAGATCTGTAGATCACCCCAGTTCAAATATCAGTTCCATTTCTCCATTCTGTAGTGACCCGCGTTGCCTCTGTGCCCCCTCCCCCCCATTTCAGATGCTTTTATGCCATCCCTCATGTAAAAAGCCACACCTACTCCTACTTACACACACTGTCCTTACTGGAAAATGTGTTGCTTGGTGTGGTTATATCATAGTCATGGTTATCATTGCACCACGTCTCAATAATAGTGACCATATCCACATCAGCCTCTGCCATTAAGTCTGAGATCTTACTTTCCAGACTGGGTGCACTTCCGCACATGGCCTTTCATATTCTACTACAACCCCCTCCTGTTAGCCCCACTGTTTTCTCCGTCACCTAGTTTCCTTCCCTCCTAACCCACTTTTTTACTTCTGTATGTTTTTGTACAATTTTCAGCCATCTCTGTGGTTTGCCCCCTGCATTGGGTTCTGTCTATATACCACTTCCACGGGGGAGGGGTTATTTCCTTTGCTGTTGTCTTCCAACCTGCTCAAGTAGTTTACACATTCGCTACTTGTGTTTTCAACTCATTCTTTGAGGACCTAGGTCTCCCTCTCTGACAGATGCAGGCTATATCCCCTGTACAGGTCCATAGCCTTCCAGGTGGGCATGGGGCCGCAGTTTGCTCAATGGGTCTAGTTATCATTCCCCTACCCCCCACAACACATGAACTGTGCTGGCAAGAGTATCATAAGTCTGACTGTTCAAATGGCTTGTCAGCACAAAAGATGCCCCGTGGGTCCAACAGTATGTCAATGTCTCAGCCAAAGGCATCCTCCAGGTGAATGAGTGAATGAACATGTCAGGTCTGATAGGCTGTACTGTACCAAATCTGCTGATGGTGATGACGCGACAGGGGTCATCTGTAGGGAGGAAGATGGAGCGGCAAACATGAATTTCAATTGTGAAACCGAGTTGCACTTCATGTTGCTATTCTGCCACCTGGATGACCACAGATGATGGTACACACAATAAGGAGGAATACAGATGTGGTCCCTGATGCAGACACCTCACCTCCATCCAGAAGGTGTTGTATGCAGGCTCACTCATGGGAAGGGGGGTGTGCAGCAACTGAGACACATATGACTTCATTAGGGTGGCTGGAGACAGCTACTATCACCAATTAGGTCCTGCTCCCTTGCCTCATATTCTGTCACTTTTATTTTTTTTTTAGTCTTTGGTAACTGGGTAAGGCCCTATAGGCACAAGTGCCTGTTTTTTGGGGCGACCTGGGAGCACTGGGCAGTTAAGTGACTTGCTCAGAGTCACATAGTATGCAAGTGGAGGTTGTGAGAATCAAACTCAGGTTTGGTCTGCTGGATGTATCAAGCTCATTCACACCTCATTCTTCTAACCTCTAGGCTATACTGCCAGCCCGGGGTCTCACAACAGTAAGCATTACCTCATACCTTGCTACACTCCTAGGAGTTATGTAGCTCCTTTTATTAAACAGAGAAAACTACAGGAAGACCCGTTGTTGTGCAACACTTGCCACAACAACAATCATCAACATGAGGGGCTGTCACGTTAACATATAGAATCATAGAAATTTAATGGCAGAAAAGGACCCTTCTGGCCCATCTGGTCTGCACAGCCCTCCCCCTTGACATACTTCCCTCCCCACCTGCCCCCACTCTCCCCCAATACTCAGTCTCATATCCTGTCCCATGCCACTTAAATTCCTCTACCATCTTAGCCCCCATCACTCCATCCTGCAGTCTGCTCCAGGGCTCCCCCACCCTCTCTGTGAAGAAGCGCCCCTCACATTGTCACCCCTGAACCCATTGCCTTGCAATATGAGGCTGTGCCCTCTAGTTCTGGTTCCCTCCTTCCTCTTCAGCAGAGCCTTCACCTACTTTGTTGAGCCCCTTATATATTTAAAGATTGTATGCCCCCCCTTCCCCCTCCTTGTTTCCAGCATGTACAGATTCAGCTCCTTACACCTCTGCTCGTATGTCTTCCCCTGCATACCCTGCACCATCTTTGTTGCCCTTCTCTGAATCCTCTCCAATGCACCTATATCCTTGCAGAGGTGTGGTCTCCAGAACTGAACCCTGTACTCTAACTGAGATCTCACCATGGCTTTGTAGAGGGCCATTATAATCTCCATCCTTCTGCTAGTACTGCCCCAGCCTATGCATGCCAACATTCCATTGGCCCTTCCTGCTGCCCTACTACATTGAAAACCTACCTTAAGGTTTGAGGACACTATGATCCCAAGATCCATTTCCTGATCTGATTCTTTGATTCCCTCACTTCCCTATTGAAATCCAAGTCTTAAATTCTGATTGCTAGTCAGGGAGAAACAACACATCCCAGAAAATAATATCCCAATCAATACACACACATGGTTATGTAATTTTTCCTACATTGTTTTGGCCTTCAACTGTTACAAAATGTGTTGCTTTACATTCAGTTATTGCCCCTGTACTATAGGTAAGGGTCACATCCAGTACCCCAAAACAGATCGAGCTGTAATAATCCAGAACTGCCATTACAACCAGAATATGCATATTTTCACATTCTGGTACTTGCAACAGTTATGTATTTTACCAATTGTTAAGGTTGGAGCAACATCTGTCAGTAATTTGAAACAGTCATACTACTTCACAGATGACACCCTTCTCCTGCTGGAGCAGCTACCCACCCCAGCCACAGTTTCATCCACCTGCTGTAATGAGCCCATGACAGTACAAGTGCCAACCGAAAGGCCAAGGATACCCACCAAAAAGGCTTAATGCCCACCATAAAAGCAGAAATGTCCACCATAAGGCTAAAATGACACATAGAAGCAGACCATAATGGCAGAAAAAGACCACAGGTCCATTTAGTGGTACCCATGTTCCCTGTAATCCCTGGGACCTTCCCTGGAAACTACGGTACCTCCAGCGTAGTAACACTCCCCATCCCATCCCCATTTTCCGTACTGCTCTTGTCACCCAGGGGACCTCTATTCCCTTCACTCTTTGTCATGCCTGCTTCACTCCCTTGTCAGTATGTGCTCCCACCACCGCAGCCGACACTGTTCCAAGGTTCCACTACCCTTTCCATACAGAAGTACTTTCTTAAGTCCCTCTTGAACCTTCCTTCTGTTAATATCCACTCGTGACCACATGACCCAAGGTTGGTATTCAGAGCAGTAGCCCACCACTGTTTACTTTGTTAATTCCTTTATGGAACTTGAAGGCTTCAATCATATCTCCTCTCTACTTTCTGGTTTCTAGAGATTTCATATTTTGTGCCTTAGGTGCTCCTCATACGATGTGCCATGCTGACCCTGAATAATTTTTGTTAGTCTGCATTGCACTGTTTCCAAACTATCACTGTCCTTTCTGAGGTGAGGACACCAGGACTGGATGCAGTACTCCATGCAAGGCCTCACCAGGGATGTGTATGGGGTGGTATTACCTCTTGTTCACTACAATCAGTACCCCTCCCGGTATTGCATCTTGGTCGGGGAAACCCTAAACACAGGTACACCCTGGGAGGGGAGGCGCTGGAGGCCTCAATAGGGGAAAAAGACCTGGGGGTCATGGTGGATGCATGTATGAATAACTCTGAGCAGTGCAGGAGGCGGCTAGTAAGGCAAACAGGATGTTGGGATGTATCGTAGGGGGATCACCTCTAGGAGCAGGAAGTGATTCTGCCGCTGTACAATGGACTGGTTAGACCACACCTTGAGTACTGTGTACAGTACTGGAGACCACACTTAAAGAGGGACATACAGCTCCCTAGAGAGGGTACAGAGGAGGGCAACAAAGATGATATGAGGGCTAGGGGATTTGATGTATGAGGACAGACTTAAGGAGCTCTGCCTGTTTTCACTGGAGGAGAGGAGAGACAGGGGACATGGATTGAGGGGTCTTCAAGGCCTCAAGGAATAAATAGGGTAAACATGGAGGGATCTTTAGACTAAAAGCAGGAGGTATCACCAGAGGCATGGTTTGAAGTTGGAAGGTGGAAGGGTAAGGGGAAAGAGGAGGAGGTTTTTCACTGAGAGGGTGGTGGACCCTTGGAATGCACTGCCTGGTGAGCTAGTTCAGAGATCCACAGTGGAGGGCTTCAAGAGAGGATGGGACAGACACAGAAAGTGGATGTATCAGATGATGTCCTGTCTCAGAGGGGTGGGGATGGATGATACGGGTTTCTGGAGCACAAGGGATGGGAGGGTCTCGGCACCCAACTAAGGATCTAAAGTTCGAGCAGACTCGATAGACCATAAGGCCTAATCTGCTGGCAAATAGTATGTTAGTATGTACATCCTAGCGTCCTGTTAGCCTTGCTATGGACCTTGTTGCACTGCCTCCTTTGTTTATGGGAGTTACTGATAACTATTAGATACCATTCCTCTTCTGTAGTGCTATATCTTGTCCCACCCATGCAATACTCCTTCCTGGGGTTCCTTTTCTATAAGCGCATTACCTTGCACTTTTTACCATTGGATTTTCAATGCCAAGCCTTTGACCACCCCTCCTTTTTTTTGTAGTTCCCTCTGATATCCCTTATTCCCCATCACTATCCACTGTCCCACAATTTTGTGTCATCGGTGAAGAGAGACAGTTGCAGTGGATTCCCTCACTAATGTCACTAATGGACAACTTGACGAGGAATAGTCTCTGAACAAATCCCTGTGGAACCTCACTTGTAACCTCCCTTTCCTGTGATTTAATCCCATTCTCCATCACCCTCTGCTGCCTGCCTCCTGACCAAGTACCCACCCAGTTCATTACAGTTCTAGCCATGGCCAGGTCTTTTTCTTTCAGCAAACTTTTGTGCGTTACCAAATCCAAAGCTTTGCTGAAGTCACAGTACAGCAGATCTACAGCGTGGCCCTTTTGTACTGCCATAGCACCCAGTCAAACGAAAAAGAAAACAGGTTACACTGACAATACCTTCCTGCCATGACACCGTATTGTTTACCGTCCTGGGGCCCACTGCCCTCTAGGTCTTCTTTGATTAATGATTCCATCAGCTCCCCTACAATGGAGATCGTACTTACTGGTATGTGGAATGGCCACCCTCTGTGGTTGAATGGCCACCCTCTCTGGCTCACAGCCCACACTGGTTGCTAGAATTACCATGCTCTGTTCCTCATAGCCCATGCTGGTACTGGAATATCAACCCTGTGGGCCACAGCTGTCACCCTAGGTTCTCAGTGCCCACCATATCTAAGTAACGGACACCCACTTCCCACTGTGCCCACCCACCTCTGCTACCAGAATACCCACCCTAATTATTTTTTTTGGTTTTATATGAGGACATATTTCCCTTACTGCTGGCAAGGCTCTGTGCATCGACCATCCACTCTGTCTCCCTGTACGGGAATCACAGAGCACAGCACAGGGTGTGGGTTGTTTCCATGGCTACAGAGGCAGCTACAGAAAGCCTTACCCCTCCCTCAAGGGCACCGATGTGATGGACCAAGGTTCACGCGGGAAGCTGTGTGGAGACATGGCTTCTGTGAAGCACCTAATATAACCCTCCCCTCCTGACACCATCCACTGATCAAATCAGTGCCCAACTCCTCCCCAGAGAGGATACTGCCTCATGGCAGCTCAATCCAGCTCCTCCCTCCCCCCCAAAAAAATCCCCAGTTACCCTGGCTCATTCTTGAACCTGGGTCACCGCTGCAGTGCAAGGTGTGGCGTCCAGTGCCTCAACCCTCAGCACCACTGGGCCAGCTCACCCACCATAGCTCTTGAAGGCCCATCCTATGTCTGACATGCTACACCTAGTTTTTGCATGCCCACCCTCCAAGCTTTACCATCCTAAGACTGGAATGACCACCCTCTGTCTCTCTGTACTTATTTTGGGGCTATAATGCCTAATCTAGGTATGTAATGTTTCACCTGGATCAGAAACACCCACCCACTTGCCACCCACTTCAGGAACACAGTGCACAGCCTTTGAGCCTGAATGACCACCCTAGGGCCAGAATAACCACCCTCTGGGCATACTTGAGCCCCATGGAGAAAGCCCGCTATAGTGGATGGCATGACCACCGTTAGCTCTATGGTACCCACCCTAATTGCTGTAATTCTCATCCTGGGGCATGAATGTGCAACCTAGGGACAGAGTACCCGACCTATGTGCATCAATGCATACCCTAGGGATGAAATGACCACACACAGTGCCTCAGCTGACCCATCCAAGTACAATAACACCAACTCACATGTCCAGGGTGCCCACCTTAAGTTTCCAATATCCACACAGAGGCCAGAATGCCCACCATCTATGCCTCAGGGCTTAATGCAGTGCTGAAGTTCCTACCCTCTGTGTATAAGTACCCAGCAACACGGATGGAGTGACCACCTTGCGTGAATCAGTGACCACCCTAGAGTCTGAATGCCCTTTCAAAGTGCCAGACTATCAACTATATAAGTGCCACAGTGCTCACTGCTTGGCTAGAGTTCCCACTTTCTGTGATTTGGTTCCCACAGTAGTGGCAAGACTGACTAAATTCTGTCATACCGCCTACAGTATTTGCAGCATGCCCCCCCCCAGTTGTTTTAATGTCATACCTCTAAATTTCCAAGCCCACCATGGGGTTTGCATAGGAACCCTCCATGCCTAAAAGCTCACATTGTGGGCCAAAATGCCAACAATGAGGGTCAGTCAAAAATAAACACCCCCAAGGATATGCTGCTCACCATAAGACTGGGAAGCCACACACACACACACACACACACACACACACATCCACATCCACACCGAGGTCAAGATTAACTTTCTTTGTGATTTCTGTGACTGTAAAATTTCTCTGTGGCCCCCAGTAGTCTCTCTCAACTCTGGATGGCACAAGTCAAAGATTTATTTTGCCAGCCTGCCCTGCCTGTACACACACAGCCACACTGAGGCCAGTACTAAACTTTATTTGTGATTTCTGTGACTGTACAATGTTTCTTTGGTCCTCAGTAGTCTCTCCTCACAATGGCAAAAATGAAGGATTTCTTTTTCCTGCCTGCCCTGTGTACACACACAGTTACACTGAGGGCAAGATGAACTTTCTTTGTGATTTCTGTGACTGTAACATTTCTCTGTAGCCCCCAGTAGTCTCCCCCTCCCATGGCACAGATCAAGGATTTATTTTGCCAGCCTGCCCTGTGTACATACACAGCAACACTGAGGCCAAGATTACCTTTATTTGAGATTTCCGTGACTAAACATTCTCTTTTGCACACAGAAGTCTCTCACTCTTTCTCCTCTGGATTGCACAAGTCAAAGATTTATTTTTACCAATTGCCAGCCTGCCTTTGCCCTACAAAGTGCAACTAAAATCTCCTCTCCCGCCTCCAGTTCCTCTCCTCTGCTCCTGACTCCCAACCCTTTCTCCTCCCCTCCAGCTTCCATCCTCACAAATCACACTGCAGCCCACAGGTTCTCCGCTCCAGTCTCCCCTCTCTGACCTAGCCTGCTCTGTACCGTACTGTGTCTGCTGCTGCTCAGCGGGTTGCATTGCACACTCACCACAGTTACATACCATGTGTGTCACGTGATTCTCCCCTGCCAGCATCACGTGACTGATGCTTGATTGGTTGCCATTGGCCAGCTATATGTGCTGTGAGCATGCCAACAGCATCCCCACGGTAACAGTCATCAGTAACACACTCTGTGACACTGTACAGCTTTCCACAGACCTGGAGCCAGACTTCTGCAGCAAAGTCTGTATTTATTCAAGTCTGTGGATTTTAGGTTTGATCTGGTGGTCTGGACTTCGGGCAGAATGGTCTGCCCAACCCGACTAGTCACTGACTTCCCGTTCTCCGTCACAGTCCCTGATCAACCATCATTACAACTGGTATAGCTACTACTAAGCAAAGAGAAGGGATTGATTGTAACAGTTACATACACATGAAGAAGCCAGCAGAAGAAAGCCATTTGATCTATCAAGTCTGCTCATGTTGTAGGGTCCACAGCTTGAGCTACTGTCCCTGCCCCTTCTCCCCACTCCTCCCATCCTCCGTGCCCATGATCCTTACCTTCCCCCTATGCCTATCCCAGTCTCTCTTAAAGCTGCCCACTGCCTTCAATAAGATTACCTCTTCCGGTAGCGCATTTCAAGTGTCCGCCACCCTCTCTGTGAAGAGGTGCTTCCTGACCTCCCTCTTAAACCTACCACCCTCCAGCTTAAGACTGTCTCCCCTCATGCTATGGTTCCTACTCAACTTAAAGAGTCTCTCCTTATCAACCTTATTTATCCCTATCAAGTACTTGACAGCCCCTGTCATGTCCCCTCTCTCTCCTGTCTTCCAGGGAGTACATGTTCAGTGCCCTCAACCGCTCCAAATCTCAAATCTCTCAGCAGCAAGGCTTACTCATTTCTTCACAACACACCATTTAACATTAAAGGTATTTTCTACATTATGATTTGCTTTTATAATTAGTTTTTTAATAGAGCCATACCCGACAGCTACTTCACCCCTGCTAGATGTTCACCCTCACAGACTCCTCAGCTC
Source organism: Neoceratodus forsteri (assembly GCA_016271365.2). Classification (NCBI taxonomy): domain Eukaryota; kingdom Metazoa; phylum Chordata; order Ceratodontiformes; family Ceratodontidae; genus Neoceratodus; species Neoceratodus forsteri. Next base: position 1,748,648,804 of record CM057449.1, read on the forward strand.
TCACAAATGATATTTGCAGAGATAATAATAAAACAGTGCTATAATAATGTCACTTCATACAATATTCTGATGCTTTTTCTTTAGTGTTGCTGACCTCCTGCCAACTCAGCTACTCCTCTATTATTTATATCCCTATCACAAACAATTAAGCTCATGAAACTCCTGATTGCAAATGTAATGGCACATAGATGTGCATTGGCAGCATCACTTTGACAGACTGACATAATGTCTGAGAGGGGCGAGACATGTATTTGTTTTTTTTTTCCTCTGTTGGATCAAGCAAATGCACATTTATTTAAACCTTCTGCACGGGAACAAGAGACAAGACTCACAATAGCCTTTAAATGTATTTATTGTGCTTTTCCATTTCACAGCACATTCCTTGCCTGCAGCATACTCTCCTCAAATGTGGCGGACATCGGCTTAGCCAGCAGTGCGAGTCCACCCTCTAGCCCTCTCTATTTCAGTGTCAGAGCAGAACCAAGTCACTCAAGTAAAGGAGCTAGTTGATGGGAAATTATACAGGCATCCTGCAAATTGGAAGTCAGCGTGCCTATGCAGACCCGACTCGTACTAGTGATTATGTTGCATAGGTCGATTTCCATTCTAGTCGTTCTATTTCTATGCTCTCAGTCAAATCAACATCTGGGTCAAGCAGCAGCATGCTTACCTGGTGATCAAATGGATCATCATCACAGTGTGGTGCGCAGGCTGCTTGGTGTGTCTTAAGCACAAAATAAATTGAAGGTGTACACACAACTGACAATGGAAACCATGAGACAGACAAAGAAATTAAAGGGGCAGAATGGCCTAAGAAAACAACACAGTTAAAAGTACAAAGTGCATAATATAATGCCAAAGCGCAAGTGCTTAGAAATAATAAACTAGACAATTACACACAGACTTAAGTGTGCATCACGTGCGAAGTGTTTATACCGCATACATATTACAAGCTAAGGATTAAAATACATACAATACAGTACCAGGAACTGTCACACTAGGGGTAGGAGAAGGAGCAGAGCCGGCAAGTCATGCTCACATATCACTTCGTTGTGATACAGGCAAACAACAGAACCATCAAGTCATGTTGTGTTAGGGATGTAATAAGGGCAGATTTTGGAAAGCTCATACTGTTTGCTCACACTTTTCATCAATCGAGGGTCCAGAAAAAACAGCATCCACAGAGTTGGCAAGTCATGTGGTGCCAAAAGTAATTTAGGTATCCAAAGGTATTTCAAAGCAGCCTGAATATACCTTACACTCCCTATTGATTATAAAATGTCTCAGAAGAAGAGGCAGACAATAGAGCCGGCAAGTCTTGTTGTCATGCCTAGTCCTGCTTTGTTCCATTTGTAGAGACAGTTTTACTGTGGGGAAGCTGCTTTGTACTGATAGGCATCTCAGAAACTAATATAGCGGGGGGGTGGAAGTGGAGATATGCTTCAGTTCACATTTTAAAGGTAGCCGTGCATGGGGATGTCATCATTTAGACCATGTGGTGACAATGTGTCTAACGTGTACAGTGGATGTTACAGAAAAGTTGATGGTACCATGGTAATTCCCACTACCGAGGGAATGCGGTAAAAAGCCCAATGTTATTCGACGGAATTTTACCACAGTACCGTTGTAAATCACAGTAATGTTTACCGCGGTACAGTGGGAATTACTGTGGCACCGTCAACTTTTCTGTAACAACCACTGTATATCCAAAATGCCTCTCTTTGCAGCAATCTGTCTTTCAGGTTGCCCCCCACCCCTTGCATTCAGTTCTACTTTTTCCAGTCCCACAAATTTAAGAGATGCTGCAGATCTATGCCCAGCCTCTTCATTTATTTATTTAGTTTTTGTTGACCGGGTAAGTGCACTAGACAAATCCTGCCTATTTTCAGGCACGACCCGAGGGAAGGGGATACAGATGAATGCTAACTGACCTTGAACCAGATTAAGCTGTTAGTGGTATTTTTAGTGAATGAGGGAAATTTGGCCTGGACACCGGAAATTCCTCACTCTTTTTGATAAGTGCCATGGGATCTTTAACATCCTCCTGAACTACCACCAATCCAGGCAGATGGGACCTTGGTTTAACGTCTCATCCAAAAGGGTAATGTCTGGCTATTGCATTGTGACAGGAAGCTCCTGCCACTCTTGAGGACCAACCTTTTCTTAAATCTGTTGCAACAGTTCTTCTATTTCTTAGCCTAATCTATCCTTTACAATTTCTAGTCCATAAGGTTGGCCACCTATGGGCACCCCCTCCTCTTTCTTGACTATGCTATAGTATCCTCTTTAATTTTCTTTGTCCCTCTCAGGTCCTTGTACAGGCAGGTTATTGTTGTGACCTCCAAACGTATGTAAAACAGGTTGTGTTTATAATTTTTGGATTTAATATGTAATAGCACTATGTCATAATATACCTTATGTTTATGAAACTTGTAAATGTTGGCACTAGGTGTTTTTGATAATGGTAAAAAGTACTAGGTGACTATTACAGAAATTAAGTTAGTTGTGCTATTTAAAATGCATGTAAATTGCTGTAAGCTGAACCCGTCTGAAATGTCATGGTGATCTGCATATATCCCAGGATGCTTTGCATTAATGAAGTATGTATGATGTTGTATTTCTTTGAAACTTGGCTTGTTGCCAATGCCCTTTGGGGTAACCCTTTTTTTAGTGTTTCTGCTCTGACGTTCTCTGTCTATAGCTTGTTTTTTTTTCTCTTTTTGGGCCCCCACTACCCAAGTAAATGGGGCCCACATAGGGGTGGAGGTTGCATCTGAACTAGTAAGTTAGATCCGAGATCAGTGTCAGTAGGTGCTAGCTAAGTGCAGAGAAAGGACATACATTATTTGTTACTGCAAACTGATGTACTGAAAAAGGAATATGACATTGCATAAGCTTATTTCCTGTATTTTAAATAAACATTACACAGAGATTGTATGTTGAACCTGAAGTTCAGTGTCTGGTCCATCTGTTAGCCCACAGTTTCTCCACATGCATGTTCCACATTGTCATTGTGAATGGCTGCTTTATGTTCACCAATCCTTTACTTTAACGCATGTTTTGTCTGTCCCACATATCCTAAATCACATGGACATGTGAGTAGGTAATATACCGTGCATGAGTTACAGTTGATGAATTGATTGATACCAAATCTTTTCCCTAAACATGGGTGGGTAAAGTTGTGGGTATTAGAAGTGTTAGAGCAGTGTGTGCAATGTCCACATCTAAAGTTGCCAGCTGATGGTTTGGGTAGCCAGTTCCTCGGGTATGGCAATGGTTCAACTATTGGATGAACTAGTAAGTCTCTTAAATTCTTGCCTCCACAATGCATAATTCTTGGCATTTATTTTGCTAAATCTGTAAGTCCTTGAAAAACGATTTTTTTTGCTCTGAAACATGTCAGGTGTGGTGCTTTTAATGCAATAAAATGTAAGTTGCACTTAATTTCCGCTGTGGTGTCCTTCTTATAGGCTTTGTGTGTGCTTGGAACTTTAGTTTATTTACTGTTATAGTCTAGCTGTCTATTTTATTTTATTTGGAATAGCATGATAGAGGTACCATTTTGAATTGCTACAACAGAGCAAATTGATATCTTGTGGCATTTATACATTAACAATCATTGCAAGTGACTGGTACCATATATATATATATATATATATATATATATATATATATATATATATATATACTTTAGACATTGCGGTTATTTCATTTACCAGCTATGATAAAATAAATAGCAAACTTTTTGGTAAATACTGGTGTTTTTGACCTTTCTACAGTAGGTGTGCTGACCTTCCTAAAAAGGTTGTCTCAAGGCTACTGCCATATAAACAAATATGTTTCTGAAAGTATGCACATGGATAAGGTCCCTTGACCATTTGCACATGTGCTGACCTCCTCCAGTTGCACTGGAACATGTGCTCATTGAATTTACATACACTCCTTGGTATGTTCACTCTTTTATGGGTGATCCCCCACATGTGTGCAATTTGGTGGATAAAAAAAACCTATATGAAAAACAAAACATGGGGACTGCAAGATGGCATACCGTAGTCATGTATCAAACCTTGAGCAGGTACTTACACCATACATGCTGACTTCCTTAAACACAGAACTACATTGTTTATAGTGTGTCAAAAATGGTGCTGTATACTCAAGCTTCACCTCTTCCACATGTGGAAAACAGTCACAATTTAGAGTGTCAGTTTCAACATAACTACAGGGTAAGTTAATGCAGCAGTGGTAATTACACTGTAGATGCATGTTTGTTGCATGTAATTACAGTGCAGTTGCAGTGCAGTTACACTGTTACTACAGTGTAGTTAAGCAAACTTAAAGTGTTTCCTGGAAAACTGTAAAACTTTGTTAAACTCCATAGTGCATGGCAGTAATGTGCCTTAATAATGACATGTTAATGTAAGCTAATGATATAGTAAGGAGGTGTTAGGGGATTGCATTTTCCATACAAACATATGACCAATCAAAGAAGCCAGCAAAAGAAGTCCATTTGGTCTATCTAGTCTGCTCGTATTGTAGGATTCAGAGTTTGAACTACTGACCTTGCCCCCCCCACACTCCTCCCACCTTTCCATCCTCCTATCCATGATCCTTACCTTCCCTCATGCCTACCCCAGCCTCTCTTGAAGCTGCTCACCATTTTCAACAAGACCACCTCTTCTGACAGAGCATTGAAAGTGTCCACCACCCTCTCCATGAGGAAGTGCTCACTGACTTCCCTCCTAAACCCCCCCAGCTAAAGACTGTGTGCCCTCGTGTTATGGTTGTCACTTAGCTTAATGAGACTCTCCCTATCCACCTTATTTATCCCTTTCAAGTACTTGAAGGTCTCAATCATGTCACACCTCTCTCTCTCTCTCTCTCTCTCTCTCGTTCTTTCTCTCTCTCTTGTTCTCTATCCTGTCCTTCAGGGAGAACATGTTCAGTGCCCTGGGCGTCAAGCCAACCATTAATTATTTAGTTACTGAGAACAGAGTTACACTGTTTTTATACAGTATGTTCAACTGGACAGTTTCCTTGCAATGTTTAAGCAGCATATTATACAGGGAACCTGATTCTCCAGTGATGTAAGACTGATTGGCTGAATTTCATCATTTGTTTTCCCCATTGTTGGGAAACCACTGAGTTGCTGCCACATGTAGCAGGAGTGCTCTGCTGAATGTTAAATCATATGGAACATCTTGATACTGGCCAGAGGGCCAGGACACCTTTTTCTGGACTTTATATTAGAATAATTGATAGTAGCATGGCTACAAGGAAATGTGTTTTTCAGAGTTAATAAGTTATTCCCTCCAATCTTGTAACAGAAGATAGATCATGGAATTATACTGTCTTAGCAGTTTGAATGAACTGTGTATTTATGCGGTACTGTACCTCTGTATATCTTTGTACTGCTTTTCCTGTTAAAACAAGAAAAGGAAATTAAAAAAAAATTGACGCAAACAGGAAGGGCGGACATATCCTGTGATTGCTGGACAATACTAAACATGCTTAGATGATATATAGTGAAACTACCCAGTTCTGGATTTCTGGGAAAGCCACCCATTTCTTAGCAACACAGCATGATAACAGAGCAACAGTACAATTGTATAGTCTTCTGGGATTCAGAAATATTGGCCTATGCTCAGTTTTTGATTTCTGCATCAAAGGTTCCTCCTGCTGTACTAGAGATGACAATCTGGAAACAAACAGAAATGACCTGAACTGAAACGTGAAGGACTCTCTTTACAAAGGTGAAAAAATAAAGGATTTTATTATCCTGACCTCCCAACCAGGCTCAGGGCATTTCATCTCTGACAGCACTGTATATTTAGTTAGTTACTTAGTTAATTAATTAGTCAGTTAGAGAGTTTATACATTTTACCAGGTAAAGCACACTGAGCTGGGAACAGCTTATTTCCAGATGTGTCCTGAGGGGAAGGGGGCCAGTTCACAACAAAGTCAGTTAGGTAATAAGGTAACAAAAGGTAACGAGAACAGTAGTACAAGTCAATCTATACAATCAGTTCAATAGTGCATATTAAGACTGCAAAAAAACATGATGGCAATGGGTTGAAGATACTAGCATACAGTTGTAGAGCATAAGAATACAAGACAGTGGAACTGCAACTGCCCCAAAAAAGTATTTCATTTTGAATTTCAGGTTCTGACCATGCTCAGTTCAGTCTAAGATTTATATGCACGTTTTGCAAAAGAGAACTGGGCTCATGATCAAGGATTTTGTCACCTCGCGAAAGGGGATTTATAAAATCCCCCGTTTGTGAGAAAAAATTCCCCTTTCGCGAGTCGCCATCTTATTTTAATCTTTTCCCCCAAGCAAAATGTTGTAGCTTGCCCCATGGCTGACTTCTTTTGCAAATGCAGCATGGGTTTTGTTCAGGGTGACACTCTCTACAAACCCATGCCTTTGGTTTCCATTGTTGTGGCCAAAAAATGGCCGTTTTAAACTTTGAAATTCTTTGTTCATGACTCACTTCCAATCCTCTTTCACGAACTGACAAAATCGCCTTTCACGAGCCAATCCTCTTTGGCAAGCTAACAAAATCCTTGTTCGTGATTCAGGGACCAGATGTCCCTATCTCGCGAACAAGGATTGGCTCGCAAAAGGGGATCAGCTCGCAAAAAGGGATTTTGTCAACTTGCAAAAAGGGATGCTTTTTTAATCCCATTTCGTGAGCTGACAAAATTCCCTTTTGTGAGCTAACAGAATCCTAGACCGTCATTTCTCAACCAGATGGCCCTTCTCGAGGACAAGCATTGGCTCTCGAAATGGAATTTTGACACCTTGTGAAAGGGGATCGACTCGCAAAAGGGGATTTTGACAACTCGCAAAAGGGGATTGGTTTTTCAATTCCTAGTTTGTGAGCTGACAGAATCACCATTCATGAGCTGTCAAAATCCCCTTTCGTGAGCCAATTCCCTTTTGTGACCTGACAAAATCCTTGATCACAACTTTCAGACCAGATGGCAAAAATCTGACGATCAAGGATTTCTCTCAAATGGAGATTTTGACAGCTTGCGAACGGGGATTGACTTCTCGAATGGTGATTTGGCTACCTCACAAACTAGGAATTTAAAAGCTTTGCAACTGCACTGTAAATAAATGGTTTGGTCTTTTGGCTTGAAATTTGCAGGGTAAAAAGGCGGTGTCCCAGAGTTGTGAATTATCCTGTTTAGGTGTAAAAAAGTTAATCAGTTCCACAGATATGCCATCACAAATTTGAACTTTTTCTCATAGGATAACATTGCAGTGCCCACAGCGACTTTCAGTGCCCGTATCTCAGAAATTATGCGAGATACAGATTTTTCGCTACCCACAGCTTAGTCCACCTTTTGCACAACTGGGCAGCTTCTGAGTGTTTTCAAAAAATTTGCAAAAATTTTTGGAAAACATTCAGAAATTTATGGCCTTTTACTATCACACAAAAAGTGTTACACGGGACATCTAACTTTTTCCCACAGGAAAAAATGGGAAAAAAACAAAATTAAAAAACTCTGAAAGGATTCCTATTTGTGCACCAAACATTCAAAAGGCACTTCTGTGGGTCCAATGCTTTCAAACAAATAACAATCACACCAATATCTACACTCATTTGTGAGATACACGTGACAAAAAATTGGAAAAAACCTGGTAAATTTCAGGATTTTTAAACCCTAACATTGAATTTCCTAAATTTTGTCACTGTTCTGTCAACCCTAACTGATGCATAAATAGAGTTTTTTGCAGTGAATACATATATATATATATATATATATATATTTTATACATATATAAATATGTATAAATATTCCTTAAAGCAGATTATTATGCCCTAACAAACCATAGTCTGTCACCCTACTGCTGTGCCATAAAGACCACCTCACCAACCCTGGCTGCTATTAAATATGTATAGTTCTGCCCATTTCTCAAGTCCTCCTCTACCATCTGCTGCATATTGATCAACACAGACTATTTTTTTTTTTTCTGTACCCTGGCCTGTCTCATCTTAAATGTACACAGCTACTGCTTCCGGTTCACTCTCTAAGTAACCATGGCCCTAAATTTTAAACTCTTACTGAGCGCCTTTCCCATTCTCATATTTCTGTCTTTGCCCACTCCCACAAGCAAGATAAGCCTTAGTTTGGTTTACTCACCCAATATTGAAATCTTGAAAAACCTTCACGTCAACATAGGTTGCTCATCTGGGAACTTTTTCACTATTAATAATGGACCTTGGTCTACCTCAATGATCCTGCCCGCTATAAATATTTGGCCCCCAAGTGGATCACATCTCCATCAACGTGTCCTTAATGACCACACCATCCCTATTTTATACAGGGAAAAGACAAAACCTCACTGTGTTCGCATGAAGGTTAAATGTTTCTCCAAGGCTTGAAGAGAACTTCTACTCAGGATAACCCTTATGCTACTTCAGCTATCTGGAAACATTCATCCTAATCCAGGTCCTGAAGCACCTCCCACCTACAATGCGTGCCCTAAGCAAGGTACCATTAAACTGACCACAATTAATATCTGTAGCCTTTTAAGCAAAACTGATGTCCTGAAAGTCTGGGTAACTCAGCACAACCCTGACATACTATCTGTCGTTGAGACATGGATGAGCCCCAAAATACCAGATTCTGCAGTAGCGATACCTGGATACACTATATTCAGGCTGGACAGGCTGACCAAACATGGGGGTGGATGTGTTATATTTCTAAAAAATTCTCTAAAGGGGTATGCTATGCCACCAACTGATTTCAGTGGCAATATCCAGGTACTGGCGATAAAAGTGCTGATGGGGGCTCACAATAAAACAATATCAGTACTCGCAGTCTACATACTTCCCAAAGACCTGGCCACTGGTCTCCTCAGTCTGTTTGACCATCTCCGCTCACAAAATCACCTCACAGAGACAATTATCATGGGAGATTTTAATATAAACTGACTGTCACCTGGGACCAACTCACTAAAGGATGCAATAACAGCCCTTCACCTAACTCAACTTGTTAATACACCCACTAGGATAAACTATAAAACAGGGACTAGCACCACCCTCAACTGGATAATTTCTAAACAACCTAACCACCTTTCCAATGTAACTGTGCACCCTGACTCCATCAGTGACCATTCCCCAATCACATGCAGTTGGACTAATAAATTCCTTATCCCCCCTCCCCAAACTATCTACAGCAGGTTTCTCAGAAGGGGGCACCTGGACCTCCTAAAACAACAGCTTTGTGCCCAAAATTGGAACATCCTGGACTCAAGCAATTATGTTAATGTAGCCCTCTGTCACTTTATAAGGGTTTTCAACACTGCTTGTGATATGCATGCTCCTCTCAAAAAGATTAAAGTCTCTGGCATGGTTAACCCTCTGGATCACTCCTGAGCTACTTTCCCACATGAAGTTTCAGGAGCATCTCTGGCACTGTGCAAAAGCCACTGGTAAGCAGCAAGACCTACAAGCCTATAAAGCTGCTAGAAACAACTGCACGAGGGAGACTCACCAGGCAAAAGACAAGTACCATAGGAAGATGCTTAACAAATTCTAGGGTGATAGCAGAAGGTTCTGGTCTAATATAAATGATGTCACTGGCAAAAACCTAAAGTATCTCCTACAATGCTAAACATAAATGGAACCCCTACCACTGACCCTCTCGAAATTACTAGTGCCTTTAACAATGCTTTTAGCAATTTGAGCTGTGTTCTCCCAACTGACTTTTTTGATGATGATGATGCCCACTCCACAAGCCATGGTGATGAAAATAGACCTGAGCACTCCCCTTTTTATTTTAAAAGGGTATCATGCAACCTGGTTAGAAAACTACTAGCTAAGGTCCTAAGAAATGCAAGACACAGTAGTGATGGACTACACCTTAAGCTTATAACCCTAGCCCTAGATGAAGTTCTCCTACCTATAACTAAGATTCTAAATCTTTCTCTTACACTGGGACAATTTCCTGGTGCCCGGAAAATGGCCATCGTAACTCTGGTGCATAAAATTGGTGATCGTTCCTTACAGGGTAACTATAGGCCTATATCCATTCTCCCTCCACTCTCCAAGTTGCTCGAATGAACTCTCATCACCCAGCTTGGTGCTTATCTGGACACATTCGCCATCCAGTGCCCACAACAACATGGCTTTAGAAAGGGGCACAGTACTACCACAGCATTATTAGAATTCACAAGCTTCATACAACAGGCAATCGATCAAGACAAGATTGTAGGTGCAGCCTTTGTTGACCTAAGAAAAGCCTTTGACACAGTGAATCACACTGTTGCTTGGCAAACTCTCTAAAAAACTGGTGTTGCCCCAAACACCCAGAAATGGTTCAGAAGCTACCTCTGTGATAGACTGCAGAGGGTGATGATATCAAATGTAGTTTCGGAGCAGAGGGCTGTCCGATCAGGGGTACCTTAAGGCTCAATCCTGGGTCCCTTATTGTTCAGTATTTTTCTGAATGACCTTCCAGCTGTCTGCAACCAGCATACTCTCCTCTATGCAGATGACGTGGTCATCTTTACTAGCCATCCGGATCCCAATGCTCTTGAAAACAGTCTTCAACAAGGCTTCACAAAAGCAGAGAGATGGTTTAATAATCACAAACTAGTGCTAAACTACAAAAAACTAAAGTCCAGCTGTTTTCATCCTCTCAGAATAAGTTTAAAGCCATCAAGTCACTATCACCAACAACGACGGAGACGCTCTTGAACAAACTCAGCTTTTCATATACCTAGGTCTTAGCCTGGATAGTCACCTTACCTTTGTTCCTCACATTGAAAATGTTGCTAGAGATGTTAATACCAGAATTGGGCTCCTCTTCAGACACAGACAAAGTCTAACTCAAGAAGCCCTGAAGGTTGCAGTTCACAGCTCGGTCCTCTCAATCATCAATTATGATCTAATCATATACTGTGCTGCAACCTCCACATCTCTTAAATGACTCACGGTGGCCCTGAACAAAGTCTGTATGTTAGTTACAGGTGTTGCGTGCCTCACTCATACCTGTGAGTTATATGTTCAATCTGGCTGGCTCCAACTAAGTAACAGGATCAAATATCAAACCTGCCTCCTGTCCAAAAAAGCTCTACTTGGATTACTACCCCTGAGCATTGGTTGCCTGTGAAACAAATCCCCTAAGACCCAACACACACGTACCTCAGTTTCTGACCTCCTTCTAGTACCCCACTGTCAAACTGCACAATACCAGTGATCCTTTCAACACAAAGCCCCCCTGTGGTTTAATAATTTAAGCAACCAACTAAGCAGTCTTTCTAGTCTGTCCCAATTTAAACTTATGCTTCATCAGCATCTCCTAACCGAAAGCACTTGTGATTGTTACACCTAGTTTCCCACTTCTGCAGACCCCTTATACCACTTTTTCACTCTCTGGGGCTCTTACTTGGCTTCTCATTTTGTTTCACCTCTCCTGACAAAACAATTTCCCCTTTCCCCTGTCACCTCCTCCTTTCCTCACCTCCTTGCTCTTATCCCACTGACCCCCCTTCCTGGACCTGTCCAGACCCTCTGGTCCCCACTCTCCCTTTTCTTCTTTCCCTTCATCTGCCCTCTTTTCCCCCTCTTTTAACCCTTCTCCCACCTTATCCTCCCATCTCTCTCACCCTACAACAAGACCTCTGGCTGACATATTTTCTTTTCCTTCTCTATTTGGACTATGCCCTCTCATCTCCCCTACCCCTTCCTTACGCTGCCCCTTCCACCTCACCTCTGATTAACAATGTTGCTTCAAATGTACCTTATGGTTTTCTATGCTTGCTTGTAATCTTGAGTGTGCAGCACTGTTTCCATTTATTTACCAATTGATTTGCTGTGCTCTGATGATACCATGAATGTTGTCTGTACCTCCATTGATACCATGAATGTCGTCTATACCTCCCTACCTTATTGTTACCCTTTCTGATATATATATATCTGTAGATGTAGATATAGATGTAGATGTAGATGTAGATATAGATATAGATATAGATATAGATATAGGGGATACATGATGGGAAGGAGTGTGATATGGAAAATATGTTTACTCCTGCAGAGTGAGCTCTGGATACTCACGAGTGTCAAAGGCATGAGTGAGAGTATCCAGAGCTCATGATGCAGGAGTGAAGATATTTTCCATATCACATGATCTGCACATCATGTGCTCAAGTTATACAATAGAGGTATGAGTTTCAGAAGTATTGTTATGATTTTTTGTGTTCTGTTGCTGTTTCTGTGTGTGAGATTTTCTGAATGGGCAGGCAGTGTTACAAACTCTGTGAGGAAAGCTGAGTGTGTTTTTTAATACTAAGTAAGTTAGCTGCAGGCAGCAGTGAGAAAGACTGTTGTATGAAGCTGTGTGCTTTAGAATTCTGGCTGCAGTCAAGCTGAGAGCATCACAGCAATGGGTTGGGAGTGAGACCGAATGATGTTGAACAGGTGATGACATTTTCCCATGGTAATTGAGTTAGCTGCAGGCAGCAGTGAGAAAGAGACTGTTTTGTGAAGCTGTGTTGTTTAGAATTTTGTCTGCAGTCAAGCTGAGAGTATCACAGCAATGGGTTGGGAGTGAGACAGAGTATAGGAAATGCCTGAAAAAGTTTTGCCATGGTAACTGAGTTGGCTGCAGGCAGCAGTGAAGTATCACTCACAGTGGTGATGTCACAACATGATTTATCTCTAGCCGTGATGTCACAACATGAAATATCTCTTGTGGTTATGTCAGCACGGTGAAGATACATGTTTTTATCACACTCATTTATCCTTCACCCCTATTGAATAAATATAGATATAGGTATACTGTAGGTATAGATATAGATATAGATATAGATATAGATATAGATATAGATATAGATATAGATATAGATACAGATATATTCATTGCAAAAAAACTCCATTAATGCATCAGTTAGGGTTGTCATTACAGAAGCAAATGTTTGGAAATTCAATGCTAGGGTTACCAATCCTACCCCCCACCCCCACACTCCACACACCAACAGGCATCAGGGTGTGCCTTGGGGGTCCTCGGCCCTAACTCTAACTCCATTCCATTTGTAAATAAGCTGAGATGTTACAGTATAGGAGAATGGGGTAAGAGTTAGGCCTGATGACCCAAGGCACACCACGATAACCGTTGGTGTGTGTGGGGTGGGGAGTAGGGTTGGTAACCCTAACATCGAACTTTCAAGCTTTTGTCACTGTAATGACAACCCTAACTGATGCATTAATGGAGTTTTTTGCAATGAATTTCCCTTCTTTTTGAGAAAGTGTAATGCTACTCATATCCATACTGTATGTAGGAGCATGGGTCCTCTGGGCCCTGCGCTCCCACCGACCTATAAGCATACTTACTGTACATATCACAGGAGGGCTCTGTGCTCCCAGTGTTGCAAAATGGTATCCATATGTGGGAGTGTGGTCCCTCTGGGCCCTGTGCTCCCACCCACCCATAAGTGTAGAGGCATAGCACAGGAGTGCCCTGTGCTCCAAGTTTTGCATTATGGGATCCATAACTGGAAGCACAGGACCTCAGGGCCCTGCTCTCCCATCCATAAGTGTAGACACATAGCACAGGAGGGCCCTGTGAGCCCAGTATTCCAAGATGGTATCCATAGGTGGGAGTGCAGGTCCCAGGCCCATGCTTCTACCCACCTATTAGTATAGAGACATAGTGCAGCAGGGCCCTGTACTCCCAGTTTTGTATATTCAGATCCACAGGTGGTAATGCGGGCCCTCTGGACCCTGTGCTCCCACCCACCCGTAAGTGTAGAGGCATAGCTCAGGATAGCTCTGTGCTCTCAGTTCAGCATAAGTGGCATGCATAGGTGGGAGTATGGGCCCTATGGGCCCTGTGCTCCCACCTACCCATAAGTACAGACACATAGCACAGGCTTAGAGACATTCCAACTAACCCTTGTACTGCAAATGTGGCAATATCTCAGTAACCCTAGCAACTTTTGAAAAAATTCCTTTGCAGTTGTATTCATGACCAGGCCACCTCCATGCATGCTTAGCAAAAAATCCATATCTCAAACTGTTTTCGAGACATAGCCACCAAAAGGCACAGCAACCACTGCAATGTTATCCTATGGGAAAACTCACAACTTTGGAGTGCTGCAACTATGGAACCAGTGTCAATTTCTTCACCAAACCAGCAAAAGGCACATCTGTGGGTTAAGGGCTTGCCACCCTTCAAATTGCAGCCCAAAAGTCCTAACAGTTTGTTTGCTATGAAGTGGCAAAGAAACTGCTTTTTGGGGCTGCTTACCTGCAGTACTTTTGCAAAGGTTCCACGGACCTTCATGAAAGAACCGTGGACTTTTGCAAAAGTACCACTGTTTTACATGCAGGACTTTCATGAAAGTTCCATGAAATTTTGCAAAAGTCCCACATGTAAACCAATGGTATTTTGCGAAAGTCCCTATACTTTCATCAAAGCTTTTGAGACAGACATATATTTTTTTACCCATAAGCTTTAATGGGAAACTTTAAACTTTAATAACTTTTGAACAAATTAATATTTTTTCACCAAACCTTCAAATGAAACTTCCCTGACCCAGTCCCGATATACCCTGAAAATTTCAGACCAGACAGACAAATCATTCAGGCTGTGGAGATGAGCAAAGAATTCCAAAAAATTAAGGATTGTTCACGTTTTCACACTCTGCAGCTCTGCAACTGCAAATCCAACTGGAAAAAAAAATTGTCCAGATCCAGAGATCTATGGTACCAGACCACACATGCAAAATTTCAGGCAAATTGGAAGAATGGTTGCAAAGTTATTAAAGTGCAAACATTTGAATTTAATATTAAAGCACTTACTTAACCCTAACTATACTGCCACCATAGTTAGGGTTGCATGGCCACTTCTATGTTAAACCCCAAATTTTGCACTTTAATAACTTTGCAACCATTTGGCCGATTTGCCTGAAATTATGCATATGCCATTTGGTACCAGAGATCTCTGGATCTGGCAAGTTTTGTTCTGGTCAGGTGTGCTGTTGCGGAGTGGCAGATTGCCAAACAATGTGAAAAATATCACTTTTTTGTCAATTTCTTTGCTCAGGGCTACAGCCCAAATGGTTTGTAGTTCTGGTCTGAATTTTTTAGGGCAAATGGGGACTGGGTCACTGATGAGCCTTTTAAGTTGAAAAAATATTAATCTGTTCAAAAGTAATTAAAGATTTAAGTTTCCAATTATATCCTATGGCAAAAAAATATACAGTATGTGCAGCTCAACAGTAAATCTGTGCATCCACAAAAGCAAGTTTTACTGTCACAAAGGGGTCCAGTATTGTCATGCTGTCACCATCTTGTTTCAGTTACCAATGGGTCAAAAAACATTGTAATTAAAAAAATACTGCTCCTTGGTAAACACTAATAGTTGTGTTTACCTAATCGGGGCACAAGGAACACAATCCTGACCTTAGTTTTTTTTTTAATTATGCTCGGAAATGTGTTTTTCAGAATATGTTCATTTACAGTGTTGCAGCGTGTGACACTGACTTTGAGAAAGGGCCACAATGTGTGACACTTTCGCAAGTGCGATATCACAAATTTGCGACAGTTTCAGCAAACATTTTCACAAAATTTGAAAAACTGTCACACATTTGAAACACTATCTACACAAAAATTGCAGTTTCTTTGCCACTTCACTGCACATAAATGGTTAGGACTTTTGGGATGACATTTGCAGGGTAAGAAGGGCTTGCACCACATATGTGCCTTTTGTTGGTTAGGTGAAAACATTTACATCAGTTCCACAGTTACAACATTTCAAAATTTTTTAATTTCCCATAGCATAACATTGTGGCGGTGGTGGTACCTTTTGGTGCCTACATCTCAAAAACGCTTAGAGATATGGACTTTTTGCTAAACGCAAGCACATGTGCAGGTTGCCAGGCCATGATTACAACTGCAATGGAATGTTTCCTAATGTTCCTATGGTTACTAAGTGAGATATTGCACTATTTGCAACACAAAGGTTACTTGGAATGTCTCTAGGCCTGCGTTGTGTCCCTATACTTATGGGTAGATGGGAGCGCAGGGCCCAGAGGGCACTGCACTCCCACATATGGATACCATTATACAAAAATGGCAAAACAGGGCCTCCATTATGCAGTACAGGCAGTGGGACCTGTGCTTCCACAGGAAGATGAGGGTTTATTACAATGTCTGTATACTTATGGATAGATGGGAGCACAGGGCCCATAGGGCCCTGTGCTTCAACAAATGGATACCATTATGAAGTGAATTTCCAAACTTTTGCTGCTGTAATGACAACCCTAACTGATGCATTAACAGAGTTTTTTGCAATGAATTTTTCTTCCTTTTAAGAAAGTGTAATGTTACTCATATCCATACTGTATGTTCATGATTAGAGCACAGGGCACACAGAAAGATGAGGGTTAATTACAATGTCTCTACAGTTATGTTTACATAGAAGCATGTGCTCCCACATGAAAATCAGAAACAATTACAATATGCATGCATGGCAGCACAGAGCCTGGAGGCACTTGTGCTCCCACAACAAACTACAGAATGATGGGCCCTGCACTCCCACAACCACATACAGGTAAGATTACACTCTCTCAAAAAGAAGAGAAATTCATTGCAAAAAAATCCATTAATGCATCAGTTAGGGTTTCTATTACAGTGACAAAAGTCTGGAAATGTGATGTTAGGGTTTTCAACCCTAACACCCCACCACACCCTCCACACACCAACAGGCATCAGGGTGTGCCTTGGGGTTGTGGGGTCTAACTCTCACCCCATTCTCCTATACTGTACCATCTCCCAAGTGAAAACAAGCTTTGATGGTGCAGTATAGGAGAATGGGGTGAGAGTTAGGGATGACGACCCCAAGGCATACCCCAACACCTGTTGGTGTGTGGAGGATGGGTGGTAGGGTTGGTAATCTTAATATCGAATTTCCAGACTTTTGTTGCTGTAATAGAAACCCTAACTGATGCATCAATGGACTTTTGCAATGATATATATATATATATATATATATATATATATATATATACACACACACACACACACACACAAACATATATATATATATTAGAGGCAAAAAAATCCATTTAATGCATTAGTTAGGATTGTTCCACAGTGACAAAAGTGAGGAAATTCGCTGTTAGGGTTGAAAGCCCCCCTTGGACCCCCCCGCCCACACCCCCAACTGGCATCGGGGTGTGCATTGGGGTTGCCGGCCCTAACTCTCACCCCATCAGATGTGTGAAGAAGCAGAGGTATAGGAGAATGGGGTGAGAGTTAGGACCGACAACCCCAACATGCACCCCGATGCTGGTTGGGGGCGAGGGTGGGGGTCCAAGGCTTTCAACCCCACACCGACTCTCGCTTTTGTCGCTGTGGAGCAACCCTAACTAATGCATTAAATGGATTTTTTGCCCTAATTTCTTCTTTTGAGAATGATAATGAGAAATAGTGAATGTAATGCGGTGGTGGAGCACGAGTCCGACTGCCACGTGATGTCAGTCACATAGTAACACGGTGCCTGCAAATGCAAATGGTAATGCACATGGTGATGCAAAGCAAAACACAAAGATAAACAGTACTGTAGACACAAATGGTTAAAATAACACAAACGCAAGCGCAAATGAAAACGCAAAGGGTAACGCACATGGTGCCGTAGACGGGAACAGTAAGTGAAACGGGTACGGAACCGCAAGCAGAAGTGGTAAGGGTAACAGTAATGTAAGCACACAGGCTGGTTTTCCCCAAAAGCTGCACAGAGAAAGACAGTGAGTACAAAGAATGTATGCATAATAATGGGTCTCGGAGCAGAAAATGAGGAGTTGGAATACAAAATTGCTTATATCTCAAGAACCGTACTACGTAGAAAAAAATTTAAAAGCCATATGATTTATGATTTTCCTGGCTAGTTTTGTATTTAGCCCCTATTAGGGGGCTAACCATTTTTCCAACAAAAAGTCTGTATCTCGCACCGTTTCCAAGATACGCGCCGTAATGTTATCCTATGGAAAAAAAGAGAAGTTCGGAGTGTCATAACTTTGGCTTCCTGCAATATTTTTTCATCAAACCACTAAAAGGCACATCTGTGGGATGTTGGCTTTCTTCCCTCCAAATTTCAGCCCAAAAGACCAAACCGTTATTTTGTAGCAGGGCGGCAAAGGATTCCTGTAATGCAGCAGATGCCGTAATGTTATCCTATGGGAAAAAGTGTCAACTTTGGAGTGCCGTAACTTTGCCACCCTGTGATATTTTTTCAATGAAACACTGAAAGACACATCTGTGAGATGTTGGCTGCGTTCCCTCCAAATTTCAGCCCTAAAGACCAAACCGTTCTTTTGCAGCAGGGTAGCAAAGAATTGCTGTCGTTTTCCCACAGCCTGGAAAAGTACTGTCAAGCTTTGTGAAAGCTTTCTCAAATTCCTGCAACAGTGTTGCAAATGCTAAAGTACTTTTTCCAGAAATTTGAAAAACATATTTCTAGAGTGTTTTACCCCAAAATAAAAACATGTCTAGCATCCTCAGGGTCCGACTAGGTGACTACAAAAAGAATTAGGTTGCTAGAGGGTCCCAAATTTAAATGGCAAGCATTTTTCTGATGACCAACTGAAAACAAAATGGCAAATTTGCGACAGTAAAAGGGCCATTTTGCGAAAGTAAAAACTGCATTTGTGACACTGTCGAATTTTTTGTTAACTTTTCCCATTGACTTATAATGGAAAATTGTTTTTTGAATAACTTTTGAACCGTTTAATATTTTTTCACGAAATTTTCAAAAGGCACATTGGGGACCCCAGCTGCATGTTCCCTGAAGATTTCGGACTGGTCACACAAACCATGCACCCTGTAGAGACGAGCAAAAAATTCCAAAAAAGTGTAAACGTGTGTGCAGATCATGCTTAGTAACTCCACAGCTGTATATCCGAACAGTACAAAAGTTGGCAGATCCCAAGATGCATGGTTCTTGATTATGTATTCCAAATTTCAGGAAAATCCATTGAACTGTTGCAAAGTTATTAAGGTGCAAAATATTAGGTTTAATATGTAAATGGCTCCTCAACCCTAACTATGGTAGCACTACTGCTACCATTATATATATATGTATATATATATATATATATGTATATATATATATATATATATATATATATATATATATATATATATATATATATATATATATTATGGTAGCACGGTAGTGCTACCATAGTTAGGTTGAGGAGCCATTTCTATGTTAAACCCAAAATTTTTCACCTTAATAACTTTGCAACTGTTTGATGGATTTGCCTGAAATTTGGAATACATAATTAAGAACTATAGGCCTTGTGATCAGCCAAGTTTCATACTGGTCGGATATACGGCTGCGGAGTTATTAAGCATGATCTGCGCAGGCGCTTACGCTTTTTCTGGAATTCTACAGTCGCATTCTTACAGGTCGCGACGGTTTTGTGCAACTGGCTCAAAATCTTCAGGGAACATGTGGCTGGGGTCCCTAATGTGCCTTTCAAAGATTTGGTGAAAAATATTAAACGGTTCAAAAGTTATTCAAAAACAATTTCCATTATAAGTCAATGGAAAAGTTAACAAAGTTCAACACTTTCGCGAATGCATTTTTACTTCGCAATATTCTCTGTTACTTTTGCAATCTGCGATTTTGTTTTCAGTTAGTGATCAGAAAATGCTTGGCATTTAAATTTCATGACCCTCTAGCAACCTAATTTTTTGTATTCACTTAGTTGGACCCCAGGATGCTAGCCATGTCTTTATTTTGGGGTAAAACACCCCAGAAATATGTTTTTCAAATTTCTGGAAAAAGTACTTTCACAAAGTACTTTCATGCTCATGAAAGTGTCGCAAATTTTAGTGAAAGCTTTCGCAAATTGCGACAGTACTTTTCTAGGCTGTGAGGAAATGACAGCAATTCTTTGGCACCCCTCTGCAAAAGAACGGTTGGGAGTTTTGGGCTGAAATTTGGAAGGAACACAGCCGACATCTCACAGATGTGCTTTTCTGTGTTGTATTGAAAAAATATTACACGGCGGCAAAGTTACGGCACTCCAAAGTTGACGTCTTTTCCCATAGGATAACATTACGGCGCCCGACGCATTACAGGAATCCTTTGGCACCCTGCTGCAAAATTATTAAGGTGCACAATTTTGGGTTTAACATGTAAATGGCTCCTTAACCCTAACTATGGTAGCACTACTGTGCTACCATAATATATATATATATATATATATATAGTTATGGTAATAGAGGTAAAACTCTGTTTAATGAGTTAGTAGTATTGTTCGTGAGCGACAAAAGTATTTCGTGTTAGCTGACCTCTTGACTTCAGCTTTCTTTCAACCGGTATTGAGGCGTATTGTCATCGGTCCTAACTCTCACCCCATCACATGTGTAAAGCAGCAGAAGTATAGAGAATTGGGTGAAGTTAATCGACGACACCAGTGCGCATCCCAATGCCGTTTGGTGGGCATGGGTGGTCCAAGGGGGTTTCAACCCCAACAGCAAATTTCTCGCTTTTGTCGCTGTGGAACAACCCTAACTAATGCATTAAACGGAGTTTTTTGCTCTCTATTATATATATATATATATATATATATATATATATATACACACACACACACATAAATATTTCACGTAGAGGCTGAGTGAATTCCTGATGTGGTGTATATCGGGCCACCAACACTGCAACCAGGAGTGATGTGAATTGTGTCACTTCCCATCAACAGGACATCATAAATGTAGTATGTGCCTTCGCGGAGCCGCGGCTCACCGGAGCATTCCTGTGACTCTGTGTTCACCCTTGCACCTGCCGTTGTTTGGAGCCACGTGGAGAACGCCACGCTGTCTTTCCTCTGCCGCTGCTGAGTAGGACTAGCCCCGCCGGCTTCACCGGCTGCCCCACCACCCCCACCACCACCTGTGGTCGACACTGAGCTTTATAGCTCTCATCACGTGGGCTGATTTATCCTATCAGCCCACTTTACCATCTGCAGGCTATAGCAGTTTGCCACTAGAGGGCTGCTGGCGTTTTCTCTATGTGTGTACCTGGCTGACTGCTTTATGTGCATCTCCTAGGCACATTATTTTGTGACTCTGGCTTTCTGTGCTCTTTTTAAGACAGTATACTACAGGTGACGAGCTGTCCCTTGACTCCTCTCCTTGCCTTAACCACTGCCCCAGTCTCAGCCCCACCTATGACACCTTAGACACCTTTTCACTCTTGCAGTTGCCCCTCAGGCTCTGTTAGGTTTACTCCTATTGTGAACTGGATCTCTGGACACTGCACCTAAAGCCCAGGGTTACCTCGCAGCCCTGATAGACCAGGCTATGGATCCTGTCGTGCAGCCGGCCAACACACCCTCCTATCCTGGTCCCCCAGCAACCCCATACCCCCTCAAGCCACCCCCAGCATGGCTGTCTAAAAAAGGCCTAAAAATAGCTCATCTAAACATCCACAGTATCCTACATAACAAAGCGGAACTGACAGCATGGGCAACCCTGTATGGGCCTGACATCATGGGTATCACGGAAATATGGCTGAAGCCTGATATTCCTGACATCGCATGTGCCATTCTGGGTTACAGCCTCATCAGGCAGGATAGGACTGGTAGTAAACATGGGGGGGTGTACTCCTATACTTTAGGGGGCACCTAAACGTATCCGTTGTGTCACTTTCTCCACCCGACTCTACAGGTTGTGAATTCATTCACTCCATCCTACTGCTCGGTAACACAAAAAGTTGCACCTGGTCTGTGCCTACAATCCACCTAGGGGAGGCTTACCAGACTCCTCTCTACTTGACAACCTTAAAGGCAAGGTTGGGTCTAATGAGGTGCTTATCCTGGGGGATTTCAACCTCAACTGGCTGGGGCCTAATATCAAACTTTATGAGCTGCTTCTGTCTGGCCTCGCCCTCAATCAGACCATCACAGTACCCACTAGGACCTCCTCCCGGGGGGGGACAAGGGATCACTTATTGACTGGTTACTGAGCAACCAACTGGATAAAATCATCCAATCTGGCACTCTCCCGGACGCTATATCGGACCACTCGGCCATTTACTGCATCTGGGGATCCACTGCCCCCCAAATTCCTAGTAGAGTGATTCAGATGAGGGATTACTCCAAGTTTATCCTCCATGACTACTTGGATGACCTACATCATACCGACTGGTCTAGGGTTCTCAGCACCAATGACCCTACCACAGGACTGGACCACTTCCTTGTGATTCTCATCCCCCTGCAGAACAGGCACGCTCCCCTCACAAAAAGGAGGGCGAGGCGTACTGTCACTAAGTGGCTCCATGGTGGACTACTCGCTGTCATGAAGCAGAGAGACAAGAGTTGGATCAACTACAAAATTTCCAGTGAAACACAAGACCTCCTTGAATATCGACAGCTCAGAAACTCTTGCAAGGCCGCAATACGTGCCACCAAGAGTGAGTTCTGCAAATCAGCCTTGCTCAAATCGGCCTACAACCCCCAGTGCTTCTGGCAAAACATCAAAAATATGGTCGGTGTGTCCACCAAGCACTCAGTCGTCGACATGAATGTAGAGGGGGCCAACTGTAACAACCCCCAGACCATAGCCTCAGCGTTCAACTGTTTGTTCTCTGAACTGCCTGCCTCCACTCCCATCCCAAACTCCACTCCTGAACCTCAGGGCCACCCCCCTCCCCCGGCCTCCTTTTTACCTGAAACAAATCTCTGCTAGAGAGACTCTAACTCTCCTTGCTGGTCTCTCACACCACTCAGGGGTGGGTTATGATAACCTTGAGCCTAAGTTTCTTAGTCTGGGGGCGCCCCTCCTCGCCCGGCTGATTACCCATATTGTAACTCTTCCCTCACCTCTGGAATCTTACCTGACGTGTGGAAGGTGGCCAAGGTTGTCCGGGTGTTTAAGCATCGCGACCCCAAGGAGAGAATAACCACTACGCCCCATTGTTCATACTCCCTGCTACCAGCAAGCTCTTTGAAAAGGCTATAGCTGGACAAATCTCCCATTACCTGCAGGAGTATGCGCAGTTCTTCCCTGCTCAGCATGGGTTCAGGAAGGCATAGTAATGCCACTGCTATCATTGCTTTCACCTCCGAGGTCCGATCCGCCACAGACATTGGCAAATTCGACTGGGGCCATCTTTTGTCCACCTCTATGCCTTGACCGGGTCAACCACAATCTCTTCACCCGCTCTACTGGCAAGGCTTCCCGAGCCCTTGATTGGTCTCCTCCAACTACCTTGGGGAGACAACAACACCTGTTTTAACCGAGCCCTTTCGGACCTCTCTCCAGTCAGATGCGGAGTACCCCAACGGTCCGTTCTCGGTCCCATTCTGTTCTCCCTTTATATAAATAAACTCCCCTCTGTTACAACCTTCGGGTCTACCACACTCTATGCAGATGACCTGGTACTGCTATCTAGCTCCCAGGACATCTCTACCATCAACTCCCAACTCAACTCTGACTTTGGGCATATCCTTAACTGGCTCATGGGACAGAAGCTCACCGTTAATCTAAACAAAACCCACGCCATGTTATTCGGGTCGGTGGCCAAAACCGATCTTGCCCCTCCCCTGCCATTAACAGGGGAATGGCTCCTCCTGCCTGTCCTTGAACCGCTGAAACCCAGGGGGTGACCCAGATCCTCAGCTTGATCTCTCAGTGCACCTCCACAACATCTGCAAAGCATCGAACAGTAAGCTCGGCTTGGCCTACAGGCCCAAGGACTGCCTCACCCCAGCCGCCGGCTCGCCATAGCCCAGGTATCCTCCCATCCACGCCTGTTATGGGCTTGCCGTTTTGGCGCTCGTCCCGGATGCTCATCTAGTAAGAATGATACGGCCTATACAATATCAGATACGCCATTTCGCCTCTGCTCCTCGCCTACTCATCGGTGCCCTCTAGCCCATCTGGAGTGGCTTCCCCTGATAAACACCAAGCCTTTGTCCTCGGTAATATGGTGGATAATGTAGTCCTTACTGCTTGCCCCCCCGGCCTTGCCCTTCCCTTCAAACACTGCACTCCAGCCTATCAACTAAGGTCCAGCTCGACTTTGGTTTGCAAGGTCCCTAGAACCCGTTCCCTCACTGGTGATCGGGCCTTCTCCGCCTACGCCCCGAGACTCTGGAACTCCCTTCCTGCCCCAGTCTGAGCCACCCCTTCCTACCCCGGCTTCAAAACGTCCCTCTGGAAGTTCCTCAAAGCTGCCTCCATCTGTCTTTGTGCCAACTAGCTGGCACCAGCGCGGCTGCCGACCCTCTCCCATAAGCATGATTCGGCCTCTGCCTCTTCACTATAGCACTCCTCACGCCAGGCTGCTCAACACCTCTCCCACTAGCTGAATTCAGCCTCTGCCTCTCCCCACCATAGCACTTCCCACTCTTCTCGACAGGCGTTCTCACCCATTAGCTCCTCCCTTGTAACATCTTGAAGTCCCCACGCTATTTTTGACCTGCCCCCTGGGCACGCAACTGGATTGGGCAGTTCTCTCCCTGCAGTTCAAGCCTTACTCCGCCGGGGTTGTCCTCCAGGCTGTGTTCCTCCCCCTCTCCTCACCCACTAGTTCCATGCTGCCCTACAGCACTGTTTACTCTCCTCCCTGCCTGTTTCCTGACACACACCTGGTTTGTTCACTGATCCTGCCCCCCCCTTAGTTACCTGTACCTGTAGTCTCCTACCTCCTTGTTACCTTATTGGGTTAATGTATTTGAGTTGTAGTTGTAATCATGTTTGCTAGCTCTGTCTCTGTACCATGTCTATATACTGTACTTCTGGTCCCACCTGTGTGTGGGTGAGTATGTCACTCGGTCTTTGCACCATGTTCTCTGTACTGAATTCTCTCTGGCCCACCTGTATTGAGGGCTTGTATGCTACCTTGACTATGTACCATGTTTTTCTGTATTGTACCCTCCCGGGTCGCACCTGAAAATAGGCACTTGTTGTCTAGTGTGCTTACCTGGTTAACAAAAACAAAATAAATAATAAATAAAATGGCTGCAGGAAGTGATGTGTTTCGGATCACTTTCTGTGCAACAAGGCAAACCTGTGTATGTAAATATGAGGCTGAGGCCTTGCAGTCATCTAGCATGATTTCACAAAGGGGCTGACTAAGGAAGGGGGAGGAGCCAGAGCAGAAGCAAAATGTGCTGGAGAGAACTGGTTGAGCAATGTGATATGAGGTTGAGATCTTACAGAAATCTAGCATGATTTCACATAGGGGCTGTGTAAGGAAGGGGGATTGGGCAGAAATAATGGCAAAATGCCCTGGAAAGAACTGGCTGAACAAGGTAAGGGGGCTGAGCAGGAAAGAGGAAAAACTGTCCAAGAGACTAACTGTAAAAGTTGGTCCAGACAAACTGTCCAAGATGGTCAGTGTAACAATTATGGTGTCTAAACACCAACCTAGCTCCTTCTGATAATCTGTGGCCCCTACTGGCCCTATTGCTGAGTCCTGCTGACACTCCCCCTGCTCCCCTGTAGACAGTGTTGCAGGGGAATTCGTAAGTTAAGCCAGGAGCCACCACAAGGAGATCCAGGAGTTTACAAAATACAGCACTGAATTCTTTTGTTCAGTGCACACCCTACTGCCAGGGGAGCACTCCACTGACATAAGGATGCACAGCGAGGTATGTGACCGCTGAATTAGGGGTCACACACACACATAGACTTGCATCCATCTCTGTTAGTGGAGGAGGTGGCTGTTCAGGGTAAACAACTCAGGTTATCTGAAGATGCCTGTTTTAAAAGTGAAACTTGCATGCTGAATCCTTAAAGTAATATTCTTGGATTTAACCTGATGATAACCTTGACACATGCCAACGTATGGGTGGTTCACATTACATAAGGGGTGGCCAGTGATAGAGAGAGTAACTGTAATATCCCCCAATGGGGGCTTACCTTAGCCCACATATCTCCTGTTTTGCCTCACAGTGCCCATGGGTGTTTCCTTGGTTGTCTCCAATATTCACCACCACAGCCCGAGTCCTGTGTGCCCTAAAATTCCCCCTTAGTGGCCCAGTGCTTGGTTTCAGGCCGTTTGGGCTCAAAGGTGGAGCCATGATCAGCTGCTGTGTTTTCTAGCACTCTGGCACTAGGCGATGATTGTACATGCGTGAGGTGTGGTTTTAACCTCCCGACCACCAGTTCTGCAGTCAAACAGGAGGTAGTTCGTCAGTCCCAGTCTCTGCTTTGGGCAGTGTGGGGACCAGTGACCTGTGTAAGGGCCAAGAGAGCTCTCTCTCTCTCTTTTATGTAAATAAATGAGCGCTATGAGTGCTACTAGAGGAGGGTTCATGAATATTAAAGAGCTCCTTGTGCATATTAATGAGGGCGTCTGTCTGCTGTAAGGGACTACATATTTTAATAGCAGCAACAGGCAAAAGGGTGAAAACAAATTTTTATTAAGGGCAGCACTGCAATGGACACTAAAGGGACTTGCACTTCAGGGGAAAAACATTTATTTAAAATAAATATACTGGCTGCAACAGATCTTAACATTGGGACTCAGGGAAATTGCTTGTCTGCTGCTTGAGGACACTTAATTTCAGCAGCAACAACAGGCTCAGGACTGAACCAAAATGTTTACACTGGGCAGCGGTTGAGAAGGCACAAAAGCAGCTATTGGACTGTGGGGCAAGTAAATATAACAAACATTCTGACTGCATCAGAACTTGATATATGGGACTGTGTCAAATCTGCAAGGGGACTGTGTGTTCAGCAGCCATTTTAGTGTAGCACCAGCCAATCGGAAAGCCAGGATTTCGGCCAGGACTTGTGGTACTTTTTCCTGGGGCTCATGGGACATTGCAAAGTGTTCATGGGGAAGTTACAGGGACCTCATTTCAGGCGTCAAAACAGGGAGCCAATGGCGCATTGAGTGCGGCTAATGAATATTCATTTTGTGGACTGACAAGTAGGTTCAGCCAATTACTGTGGGAACAGCAAGTAGCTTCAGCGAATGGGGAGCCTCTGAGGAGCTCCATAAAAGACAGTGTTTTCCAGGCTGAGCAGTGTTCGAGCAGGACCCCCCCCCCCACAGGAGTGGGAGCTCAAGCTCTTTGCTCCAAAATGGGCCTAGTGTTCTAGTGCAAGCCCCTCCACAGGGGAGAGGCTTTCTTCTGCCAGAGAGAAAAAGTGGCTGCAGGCAACAGAAGTTGTTAGCCTGGGGGTTACCAGAGATTGTCCTCCAGGGCTGGCCAGCACCTTTCCACATTTTGGGAAAACATGGGCCTCCTGAACCTTCAGCTGTGAGAGAGCTGCATGCATGTTCTACCTCAGCAGCGAGAGTTCTGAAGAAAGCCTGAAACCGCAGAGAAAAGGAAAGCCATTTCTGCAAGTAATCTACGTGAGTAAACTGTGTCTAACAAGTACAAGTCTGAGAAAGTCTGCAAGGGGCAGAGAAGTCCGGCACATTTGTGATGTGGCTGTCTGTCTGCACCCTAGTTTAACCAAAGTACAGAAAGGGTTGACATTTGCTCAGTGACCAGAGAAGGGTCTAGTTTAAAAGTATATAACTGTATCTGATTTGAGAAGTGCCACAGGACTGAATGGGGAGTTCCCTGACCATGCAGCATTTCTCCGACAGTGCCTGGTGGGCCATTAACCATCTATATGTCCAGTTGGGAGCTGCAAATGCCAGTGAGAGCTACAAGGTACTGTGTCTGTGTATTTCTGAGCCTGAGAGAGCTACTAAGAACTGTTTTACTACCAAGTAATGTGATGTGAGTCTAGAGAGTTACAGAAATCAGTTGCTTCCAAGTAATGTGTCTGAGTCTGAAAAGGTCTACAGTTTCAGCTTTGCCAACAAGTAAAGTTTGCTAAAGCGTAGTGAGCCATGCTTCAAGCTCAGTCAAGTTCAAGTTGTTTCAATAGTAGTGAGCCGTGCCTCAAGCTCAATCTAGTCAGAGTCTCAAGTGGAAACAAGCCAAGGTTCAAGTTTGCCTGGTTCTGTGCAAGAAATGCATCTGAGATCCTAGTTGTTCTGCAAAGACTGCAAGCATGCGGGCTGCCCTAGACCTTAGGGAGAAAAGCACCCATCCTTGTGAAAGCATGTGTCTGATGAGTAAAAGGATCAGGGTGGCCACGCTGGCTCCTGGTTGAAGGATTGTGAGAGGAAAAATGTAAATGTAATGAATCCGATACATGTGCTAAATGCTATGCAAGCATCAGATTAGGCTTGGGCCACAGCCTGGTAGTGTGCCACCTTGGGCATGGCCATATGCGTTTCCTCCAAGGGGTACAGCCTTGACATGGGGTCTGAAACGTGCTGGCCTAGGTCCCTGTCTGGTCATCCAACAAAGTAGTTTCATAGCAGAAAGGAACACTGCCTTTAGAAGTTAAAATATAGTCTACATCTGCAAAGCTGTAAGATCCCTGCAGTCAGGTTTGAGCCCTGGCTGTTAATCTTTGTCTGCATTTTGATCTCCAGAGTCAGAGTTTCCGCCTGCTGTAATCACCTTAAATCTTCCTCTACAACCTGATTATGACTGACCGATGATGCATCCTGATCTGTAAGTATACAGGGCCCAGGCCCTGTCTCAGATTTAAAAGGGACATGTACATAGTTAAAGTGCTTAAATAGATGAGGCCATCCAGCCATGGATACAAAGGACTATAGTTTTACAAATGTGTTGCATATGTAAATCTGCTTTCTTTCTTTAAGGGCCCCAACTAGCCGGCCACTGTACAGCTGCTCCGAGCATCAGGCTTGCACCTTTAAGAACTTTAGACACAGGGTACCCATGTTAATGCGTGAGATTGCGGGGTCTTATGCAGTTGGGAACTGGTACCAGTGTGGGCATTAATGGGTAATGTGTAAACTGATTTATGCAGCCAGTTAGATAGCCAGGGCTCTGACTATCTCAGAGGTTGGTGGGTGCTGCTGTAAATTATGATCAAAGGAAAGAATGATGATGATTATGTGATTTATGCAATACAACCAATTCAAAACAATCCCTCAAATCACACTGATCACCCTTCCCCATGTAATTAAATGTAAATAAATTGTTGTTTTTGCATAATCCCATGTCGTGAGCATATTATTATAGAGAGTTAATAATTACAACATGTCTAATTGTGGGGAAATGTCTTTGGTCAAGCTTGGGTTGGCATTATAGTGCTGTGGGTGGATACAGAATCCCAGAGAGTAGTACCAGTTTTAATTCTAGCCCATGAAAACTATACTCAGGGTGGAGGCACTGAGTCATTATGGTAAATCTTGGGAAATCATCAGTTTAAAGTTATTTTAGGAACCCAGGCCCCTCAGCCTTGGTCTGGCTAGGCAAGGCAGGGGTACATAACATGTATGCTTAAAAGTTGATGTTAGTTAGCCAGAATTAGTAGAAATTAGCCTCTCCCTGAGATTAGAAGTAAACAGTAAACAAGCCAGAGTAGCAAGTTTTACTTTAAGGTTGCAGTTGAATATATTCTTAAATGCAGATGGCCAAAGCTCTGAAACTTTGCTGCAGCCTGGTCAGATGCAGTGGAGGAGCTCAAGCATGAAGAAGGGTGATTAGGCCTAAAACATGGTGCACGTGTCATTTTTAAATCACTCTGAGATGCCAACATCCAGAACACTCTCACTCAGCCCAGAGCCACATCAGAGTTCACACTCTAAAATCAGACACTCTCTGGGTCACTGTGTGGAAAGCAGCTAATCCTGGACCCACTGGCAGAGGTTCCAGGACACTACAGTACTTCCTGACTGCAGTGAGAGCCCCACTACCAGAGGAACTCTCCATTACCAGGTGTAGTGCAGTAAGATGCATGACTGCTGCATATCAAAGGTAGACGTCACAAGCCAAATAGAGCAACATATATAAAAAATCTTAGTAAAGAAGGTCAATTTTGGGTCCAAATAAACTGCTGACAGCAGGAGCTGTGATCCTATGCTGCAACCTGCTCAGATGCACATTTGAAACTGACCTAGTCTGATCAGGTCACAGGACATGGTTGGTTGGATTTCACTTTTGAAGTCACATGTGCATCAGCAACTTATTAGGTAAACATAATCATGGACATAACGATCCTGAAGTGCTCAGGGATTATACCCCAGAATCAGCCAGTGGTGTACTACTCCATAACATGCAATGACCAGTCCAAATATTGACTGAAAAACTCAAATATCCAAAGTTAGGGACATCACATTATATGGCTCAGATGTAATATAGTCAGTTGAATCAGCCATAAAACACATCATAGTAAGCAAGCAATTTGAACACCATGCTATGCTGCTCATCCCTGTGTAGCTTAAATGTTCTCTAGTTGTATTTTCAGAAAAACAAACAAAGTCCTACTTAAGAACTTTATCCTAAAGTCCAATTTATGTAAAAGCCCTTCCAAAATCATTACCGGACTGTCCAATGTACATAGCGAGTTGCCACATGAAATGGAGTAACAGTCTGTAACTTATCTCGGCCTGAACCGCAATATATTGGAAGCAGCATGCAGTTACAGGAAATCCGGTGTGGGTGCCAACTGTGAGGGCCTGTCACATATTGCACATGTGCATCATACAGAAGCATGTGTCAAAGACATCAACTCTCAGCCTATCATGCTACAGTTCCCACCAAAATATATCCAGTTGCTGTCCATCAGAGACATGTAGTAACGTGTTCCAAGAAGGCATAGCAAACAAAGTAAAAATTGTAGTACTCCAAGGCAAAATAGGGACACAAAAAAAAGCTTTTGTTTTTGCTGATGATGTACACTGTAGAAACATAATCCAATAGCATCAATTAGGCATGCTATAGGTTCATGGTGGATAAATAATTTGTGCAAAAACATGCTACCTATTATATTATGAAAAATAAAAAACCCATTAGTGTTCAAAACTTGCTGGTTCGTGCACCTTGGAAGTGCAGTGACAAAATTAAGACACTTGAGGTTCGCTCTTGTATCAATGATGTAACCAGACTAACTTGTACTCTGCTAGGGTACAAAGAGGTATTTTTTATAGAGTAAAAATACAGAATTGTGGTGTTTGACAAACATTACTTGTTGTGGATACTGAAGGCTAGGACTCTGCTTAGGTGCTGAGAGATATTTATAGAGTGCAAATACAGGATTTTAGTGTTTGACAAACATCACTCTTTGTTAAGTACCGAAGACTAGGACTCTGCTTGGGTGATGGGAAGCATTCCTGTATAGTGCAAATACTGAATTTTTCTGTTTCAGAAACTAAACGTAGCGCTATATACTGAAGACAAGTATTAAATAAAATTCTTGACATACATAGTGACATTACTATCACAAGACCAGACTTGCTTGCACAAACCAGCTGTTAATAAGTGAAACCAAAAGATCTCAACCAGCACAATTCTGGGGCAGTAACAAGGACAATTATGGCCAATTTGCACCAGTCACCCCCCTCACCACCACCCCGTTGAGAAGACTATGAGAATCTAAATGTGCCAAGATCCTTGTGTATCTATGTAAGTATCTAAGTATCTATGGCTCAACCACTATCTCTGTAATATAATACTTTTTCAAGTACCTCTTGAACCCCCCCTCCCAACCAGCTTCAACTGATGCCCCTGTGTTTTTGACTTGTTATTCCTGCTGAATACTTCTTTAGAGTTTATCCTGTTAATTCCTTTTAGGAACTGATGCCCCTGTATTTTTGACTAGTTATTCCTATTGAATAGTTCTTTACAGTATACCCTGTTGATTTATTTTAGGAACTTAAAAGTATCTATAATACCGCCCCTCTCCCTTCTGGCCTCCAGTGAGTACATGTTCAGTGCCCTAAACCAATTCCCATTTGATCTGCCCGGTTGGCCCTGAACCATTTTGGTTACTCTAAGCTGTACCGTCTCCAGCCAATCTTTGTCTAGCCTTGGCTGGGGATTCCAGCTGAGTCTCCCCAGTGATTTATAGGGAGGTAGTGTTTTCTCCTCCCTCCTGCTATTAAGACCCACCCCAATAAAAACAAGAGACACATTTTACCCTGAATTCCTTCTCCCATGTTGTAGATAAACATATTGAAAAGGACTGAACTTAGGAATGACTCCTTTGGCACCCTACTTGTGACCTCCATCTCCCCCTTCTTGATTCCATTAATTTGTTTTTGTTTTTGTTTTTGTTGACCGGTTAAGTGCACTAGACAAATTCTGCCTATTTTCAGGCACGACCCGGGGGAGGGGGGGATACAGATGAATGCCAACTGATCTTGAACCAGATTAAGCTGTCAGTGGTATTTTTAGTGAATGAGGGAAATTTGGCCAGGACACCGGGGAAATTCCCCTACTCTTTTTGATAAGTGCCATGGGATCTTTAACATCCACCTGAACTACCACCAATCCAGGCAGATGGGAACTCGGTTTAATGTCTCATCTGAAAGACGGCACCTCAGAAGTGCAGCACCCCTCTCATGCTGCACTACAGTGTCAGTACTGGGATATTAACCCAAGTGCCAAATGTGGTAATTGAACCCACAGCCCACTGATCTCCTGGCCTCAGAGGTGAGTGTGCTACCTACTGAGCCACTGACATTGTATTACCACCACCCTGTGCTGTCTTACCCCCACCCACCGCCAACTACTCACCTAACTAACTAGGTCTGTTGCTGTACCTAGCCTCTAAATTTTTCAGCGGCTTTCTGTGTGGCACCATGTCGAATGCTTTGCTGAAGTCAAAGTTGCATAAATCTAATGCTTGTCCCTTACCCATAGTTACCCAGTCAATGAATATTATCAGGTTTGTGTGACAAGACCTCCTGATCATGAACTTGTGTTGTTTACTATCCTGGAGCCCATTTCTATCTAGGCAGTCCATTAGGTCTTCCTTGACTAGTGTCTCCATCAGCTTACCCACATGGAGGCAAGGCAGACAGGCCTGTAGTTATCTGTTTGCTTTTTGTCCTCTACCTTTCATAGATTTCATAGATAATCCTAGCTGCACAGACTTGCGTCCTTGGTGCTTGCCAATAAACTTTACATCAACTTATATTTATTAAAAAAAGTTATCTAATCCTTGTTTAAATGAGTACATTGATTTACTCACTACAACTGCTTCTGGAAGGGAATTCCATAACTGAACTCCTCTCTGGCTAAACCATTTTTTGCATCGTAAACTGTTCCATTTATCCAGTTCCAATTGTAATCTATGGCTTCTGGGCTCATACAAATAATGCTTCTTTTCCATTAACCCTATATCTTTTTTAAATTGCTTATCCTTTAGTGCTCTGAATATCATGCACATATCTCCCCTCAACCTTCGATACTGCAAAGTATACAGCCCTAGATCTTGAAGCCTATTTTGATATGATTTATGACGCATTCCATTAATCCTTTTGGTCAGCCTTTTCTGTACCCCCTCCACCCTTTTAATATCCACTTTCTTGTAAGGAGACCAAACTTGTGCACAGTACTCAAGATGCGGACGAACCAATGCAGTATACAAAGGCAAAAGCACTTTGCTTTCCCTACTTCCAATGTGTCATAAAATACAATTTAAAACCTGGTTTGCTTTCCTTCCAACAGTAGTTCAATGTGTATCAAATTGCAAATCATTAGCTACCTGTACCCCCAAATCTCTTTCCATTTTAGTTTGTTGTAATGCCATATTGCCCAGCCTGTATTCACAGTTGATATTATTATTACCTAAGTGCATCACTGCACATTTATTTAAGTTTAGTTCTAACTTATGCTGAACTGTCCACCGTAACAATGTATCTAATGCCTTTTGAACATTATCTTGATCATCCAGGTTATTCACAACACCTCCAATTCTATAATCATCTGTAAATTTACTCAGCCAAATGTTAGGGAAATTCAACTTTATTGATGTTACGTAAATATTAAATAAACAAGGACCCAACACCGACCCCTGTGGGACTCCACTAGTCACATCCCTCCACTCAGATAGTACACCCCTAACTGAAACCCTCTGCCTTCCATTCTGCAACCAGTTCTCCACTCAGTTAACTATATTCGTGGGTAAATTAATACTAGTTAGTACTTGTATAAGTTCTTTGTGCGGTAGCTTATCAAAAGCCTTAGAAAAATCCAAAATTATAACATCCACTGCATTCTTTGTGTCCAAGGCCTTATTAGTTGCTTCATAGAAGGTAAGCATATTTGTTTGACATGACCTAGTTTTTGTAAACCCATGTTGGGTTGGGTCTATTAAATTATGTGTACTTAAGTGTTGTAAAATCAAATCTCTTAATATTTCCTCAAATAATTTTCCCACTATCGACGTCAAACTCACTGGTCTAAAATTTTCAGGTCTAGATGAAGCATCTTTCTTAAGTAGGGGAACCACCATTGCTTCCCTCCATGCCTGAGCCACCTGTCCCTCATCCAAGGATTTCTGAAACAAATGAGTCAATGGGGGAGCCAAACTAGCTGCCAATTCCCTTAGAACTCTAGGGTGTAATTCATCTGGTCCCTGAGATTTATTTATATTAATGTTATGCGTTCTATTGAATACCTCATCAGGCTCTAATTTCACGTGGCCCATCTTTGATTTTATTATATTCATTGCATCTGAACCATCACTTTTATTGAAAGCTGAACAAAAATATGAATTCTGAATATCTGCTAATGCCTTAGTATCAGTCACTCTCTCATCTGATTCATTAATATGCGGACCTATTACATTTTCCGCCTTTTTTTTTTTTCTATTAATCTAAGAAAAAATGCTTTCTTATTGTCCTTGGCTCTAGTTGCCAGGCTAAGTTCATAATTCCCTTTGGCCTTTTTTATTTCTTTCTTTACTTGCCTTACTTTGTTCCTATAAAAGGTCCAATCCTCATAATCATTTTTACTTATTCTTTTAACAATCTTATTTTTTTCCTTAACCATTTTTTGTAGCTTTGAATGAAACCATCCCTTGTTAATATTTTTATTACTATATTTGCTTACCCTAGGTATGAAATTCAGCACTTCAGAATTAATTTTAGTAACCAGGGTTTCATTTATTTGATTAACTGATTGGCCAGAGAATGCAGTTTCCCAATCCCAGGCAGCTAATGCTTTATTTAAGCCCCAAAAGTTTGCTTTTTTAAAATTAAGCTTTTGAGTAATACCTTTACTAATTTCATCACTTAATTCACCTTCCATCCTAAAATACACACTATTATATTTACTGTTCCCCACCGGACTACCAATTCGTACTTTATTAATTTTATCCCCTGTATTTGTTAGTACTAAATCTAGTGTATTCTGATCTCTAGTTGCAATTATAACTGTTTGCTCTAAACCAATCTGGTGTATTGCTTCGAGGAATCTCTTTTCTGAAATGGTTTTTGCACTATGACTCATCCAATCTATTCCAGGCATATTAAAGTCACCTGACAGCAGTAGGTCATCTGCTGGGTTTAGGTTAGAAATATAATCCATGAGGAGATCATTCTCATGTTTGGTTATAGATGGGAGTCTATATATTAATCCTATCCTTGTTTTAGCATAACTCTTATGAATTAATTTGACCCAAAGCATTTCTGTATTATCTATTTGTATATTTTTCTGCTCATAATTAAAAGTTTCTCTAAGATATATAGCATCCCCTCCACCTTTAAGACCATATGTCACCCTCAAGTCTGATAGTTTCTGCTCCGTACCTCCCAGTTTAAATGGAAACTTATTACTTTGTTTATTTTAGCACCCAGCATTCTTGTCCCTATTTTGTTACGGTACAGACAATCATGCTTCTAAACAACCTGTTTTTTAAATGTTCTTTCATTGTTCATAAACCCTGTATCTTTATTTATACAAAGAGAACGTAACCATTTGTTCACTTGATTTATGACCCCATTTTTATAAGCATTTGGCCCATAAACAGGAAGAACCCCTGAAATTATAAGCTCTGCTCCTTTTGCCTGAATTCTTTCTATTATGTCCAAATAACATTGCTGTATTAATTCCATTTCGTTACTACCTATATCGTTAATCGCTACATGCAATATGACTAGGGGTTTATATGTATTTTCCATGAGGCCATCCAAACTGTTTACCAGATCTGTTAATTTCACCCCCGGCAATGTGCTAACAGTTGTCTGCATTTTCCTATTTCTGTATACTATTTCATCTATTCCCCTCGTAATTGAATCACCTATTACAAGTATATCTTGTTCCATTCTTTTCTTTTGAGACAAACTGTTTGTTGTTTCAGTATGTTCTAATCCAGCATCTGTTATAACTTGACACATTTCCTTGTTTTCCTCATCTACAATTTTTTCATTACTTCCTTCTATATGTGGTATAGGTGCCTGGATTAGTGCTTCATACCTATTAGACAACTGTATGAGTTCACTACTATTTACTCTTTCCTTTATTAAATGTTCCCTTTTTACGGTTACTTTAGACAGCCTGCCTTTGCCCTTTTTACTAGTTGTGATTTTATTTTTCCCAAGTATGCAACTAGGAGTGCTGGTTGTAATACTAGTCCCTGTAATGCCCTCTTGAAGTGTAAATAATTCTGACATTGAGTCAATAAATTCCTCTAATTCACCTATCTCCTTTTTGACTTCTAGTCTGGCCAAGAGTGAGTTAATTTCTTCCTGAAGTGTTTCCACTAATAAGCAGTTACTACATTTGAATTGTTGCTCCTTGTCCCCCTCTGTGTACATTTTACATTGTGCACATTGTTTCTGTATTTTGCTTGCTTTACCCTTTCCTTGTGCCATTGTTTCAATATGACCCCTTAAACTATACTCACTTAACTTCTCGATTTATTGCCAAGTCAAATACCTGTGCTCTTATACCAATTTTTACGCTTCTGCTTCCTGCGTTCCAGCGGACACAGCAGACATGCGCAGACGCACGTGTCTCTGTGCGCATCTCCACACATGACAACACGTGCCCTGCTCGCTGCAGGGGCAAGTTAAATTGTTGAAATGATCAGGAAGCGTCTTCGTGGGTCACAGGAGCCCTCGCTTTACTCACTTTTAAAATAAAATGAAATGTTTTATCAGGAGCCCTCAGGTGGAGTTTAGGGCTCAAACAGCTAATTTCCTTAAAAAAAAAGCACAATAAAAGTGCTAAAAAAGTGCACGTAGCAGTCAGGTCCCTCACGCTGAGGACAACCACTCTCTTCCTGTTACTCGTATCTCGGCAACAGGGCTCCAAAATAAAATGCACAATACGTATAATTTAAATGGTGTATATGAGCTTCCCACAAGTTACAGCACACCTCTACACAGTATATCAGTATACTCTACGCTGTCCGCTACTACTGGGGCAAGTTAAATTGTTGAAATGACCCGGAAGTGTCTTCATGGGGTCACAGGAGCCCTCGCTTTACTCACTTTTAAAATAAAATGAAATGTTTTATCAGGAGCCCTCAGGTGGAGTTTAGGGCTCAAACAGCTAATTTCTCTAAAAAAAAGCATAATAAAAGTGCTAAAAAAGCACACGTAGCAGTCAGGTCCCTCACGCTGAGGACACCCACTCTCTTCCTGTTACTCGTATCACGGCAACAGGGCTCCAAAATAAAATGCACAATACGTTTAATTTAAATGGTGCATATGAGCTTCCCACATATTCCCACAAGTTGCAGCACACCTCTACACAGTATATCAGTATACTCTACTCTTGTAGAGTGGAACTATGTCCACTATACTCCAGTCTTATGGAACCACTCCTTACTGCATTGCGCTATTGAATAGCCTGCCAGAGGTTCAGCCAGATCTGATGCCAGTTCTGTGAGCACCCTTGAATGCATCCAGTCTGGTCCTGGAGTCTTATCTATTTTTAGGGCTGCAAGACCTTCTCGGACCCTTTTTTCTGTAAACACCATCTTCCCCATTTCTGGGATCCACTTGCAGCAGCCTTTATGCCACTTTTAGACAAATGGCCCCTATTTTCCACTGGGAATACTGAGCAGAAATAGTCATAAAGAATGACTGCCTTCTGCTTTTTCTCCTCTGCTACCCTGCTCAGCTGCTCCCCTCCAACAGCCTTACTATTCCCGTCTCATCTTTCTTGTTTCCTTAATGTATCTGAAAAATATTTTTTTCCCCCTCCTTTGACCCTCTCCACAGTACACAGCTCTGTGTCTGCGTTTGTGTCCCTGACTGCTTTGTTGGCCTCTCACATCTTTATTTGGTATTTTCTCTATTTCTTATTCCCCTGCTCCTTTTTGTATCTGATGAATCCCCTCTGTTGGCCCTCACTACCATGCTGACCTTAAAGAACCAGACTGGTCTTGTGTAGCTGTTTCTCTTGATAACTATTCTCAAACATGATTTAGATGCTTTGAGAATGGTCCCCCTCATTACTCCCCCACATTTCCTTCACTCCTTGATTTTGTCCACTTCAGCCAACTTATTCTGGATTAAGTCCCTCATCTAGTCAAAGTCTGCTGTTCTGAAATCCAGAACATCAGCCTATGACGAGAGTATACTGGTACTCAGCCAGTTTGAATCATATGTTGCTATGGTCACTGGACCCCAGTGGCTTCACAACCCACACTCCACCTACCATTTCTGACTTGGTGAGCACCACACTGAAAATAGCAGCCAGCCTTATGGGTTCCCTGACCAGCTGCACTAGCAAGCAGTCCTGCAACATGCCTAGCAGGGTTTGACATCTGGTGCTGTTAGCTGCTCGAATGTCCCAATCTACATTATATCTGGCGGGATGAGCTCCCCCTTTGCAGCCCCCTTCCCTATTTCTGCCCTTCATTCTTTATCGCTCTCACCCCCTCCGTCCTCATGGTCTATAGACCACCTCCATGCACAACTTCTTACCTGGTGATATTGTGAGCTGCACCCACAGAGATTCTGTTTCTCCATTGCCTTCATTGAAGAATTATCCTCTACTGCTTCTATGACTTCCTTAACACCTTTCCCCCTTTTCCCGTCACCCTATTCCATATCCAGTGAGGATAGCAACTGAATATTGGTGACCGTCAAAACAGTGACTCATGTTCAGCGCTATCCATATGGGCTACCCTGCAAGGGTAGTGACCCTATGCAAAAGCAAGTGTAAGGAAGGGTGACCAGAAAGGGGGGATAGCGTGGGGAAGGGGAGGGACAGAGAAGGGGTTTTAGGGGACTGGTGTTTCTGCTACTGCCAAGCTAACCATGTGGTGTGGTGGTGGTGGTGTGGGTAGCTAGCTCTGGCTCAGCAGGTACTGGGGTCGGGGCTGTGGACCGAGAGGGTTGGAATTTTGCTGCTGCCTGAGGCTGTGGGATTTAATTTTTGGGGAAATGCAGACTGCGCCCCCTCCCCAACATGCACCCTCCTGGAGTTGAGACTCTAAAATCAGGGGGGTGCATGGGGGCACAGCCCCCCTCCAAAAAACACTTATTTTGTTAACGGATGTCAGGTCACTGGCAAGTGTATATTGCCAATTTGCTTTTCGGTAATATACAGTTGCCATAATAGCAATCGCTGTTTTGCAATCGGTATTATGACATAGAACCCCCTATTCCCCCTATATATGGTGTAGCCTGGTATTGCCAGATCACAGACGTTATTTCTAGTGGCCCATATTTCCATAATGACTGTGGGATCTAACCCCATATCTGCACCCTTGCTTGGAGCTCACTAATTTTACTACCTAGGCTGGCATTTAGGCACACTGCCTTCCAACTCAAGCATAAACCTTTGTCCTTCTTATCAGTTCCTCTGCCTTTGTTCTCCCCCTCCTTTCTTAAGTTCCTAGTTGTCATACTCCCTGCTGGCTTTGTGACCCCTCTTGGAACCTTTACGTAACTTATTATGGACTCCTGTCTTGATGCTATCATACACAATGCACCTAGTCTCCATTTTGGGGGGATTCTTAGCTAGATTCCCCCTTTGCGCTCCATTCTCTGTGGTTCTCCCAAACTTATTCTCCCCCTCTCAGTTTTAATGTCCATGATTGTAAGCATCAAACGTCTGCCCAAGTACACTGACCCCTCTCTTGTAAGGGGAAGACCATCACCCTTGATAAGCCACCTGTCCCAGAAGCCCCCCCAGTCACCAAAATATTGGTGCCTCTCCTCTGTACACCATCCCTTCAGCCACTCATTAAATTCCTTAGTCTCCTCATTCCTACCTATTCCCAATCTCCTGACCCCAAATAGGGAGGAGCTCAGAAAAGGCTAGGGAAGTTGAGTGTGCCTTCAATCTGTCCCCAACCTTGGAAAGTTATGCTTCACTGTCCAAACAGGCTTTTGCCAGATCATTAGTACCCAAGTGTTCCAGCACCCCAAGCTCCCCTCCTCTCCCCTCCCCTCCTCTACCATCCGCCCCATCCTCTCCAAATTCCAGATTGCCAGTGTACCAGGAAGGCATCTGACCACTCTGACCCTTTTCTCTTCTCCCTACCAAAATTCTTACTTTCTCTATCCTATCCATAAAATTGGCAAACTTAAACATTGTGGCATGTACACACATCTAAGTTCCACGTCTGCCAGTAGCAGACCATCACCCTCTCTGCATTATTTAAAACCTGTAAACATACAACAGGGCTTGCACAAGGAATGGAGTGCTCATAGTAACTTCAAAATATTCACCACAACATAACCAGGCACTCTCCCACCACCAGAAAAACAGGCTGACGCAACAGTATTATAAGAAAAAAGGATTTAATAAATCCCTTTTTCTTATAATACTGCAGTGGGTGAGTGCCTGGTTATGTTGTGGTGATTATTTAAAACCTCTGTATTTAATTGTGCAATAGAAACATAGAATTTGACGGCAGATAAGGACCACATGGCCCACCTAGTCTGCCCATTTCCCTACATAACGGATAAGCTGCAGATCCTAGTTAACCAACAGCCTTCTTCCT
Source organism: Neoceratodus forsteri (assembly GCA_016271365.2). Classification (NCBI taxonomy): domain Eukaryota; kingdom Metazoa; phylum Chordata; order Ceratodontiformes; family Ceratodontidae; genus Neoceratodus; species Neoceratodus forsteri. Next base: position 1,748,689,525 of record CM057449.1, read on the forward strand.
CCTACCCCCCACTAGAACTGCCTTATGTCTGTCCCATGCATTCTTGAATTCACCCATTGTTTTTGACTCTACAGCCTCCTCAGGAAGGCTGTTCCATGCATCAACAACCTTCTCTGTGAAGAAATACTTCCTCACATTACCTCTGAGCCATCCCCCCTCTATCTTCAAATTGTGCCCCCTTGTTCTTGCATATCTCTTTTTCTGAAAGATGCTACCCTCTTGGACTTTGTTGATTCCCTTGAGGTATTTGAAAGTTTCTATCATGTCCCCCCTCTCCCTCCTTTTCTCGAGGCTATACATCTTAAGCTCCTTTAGTCTTTCTTCATATGTCTTCTTGTGCAGACCCTGTACCATTTTGGTTGCCCTCTTCTGGACAGCCTCCACTCTGTCTATGTCTTTGTGGAGATGGGATCTCCAGAACTGTACACAGTACTCCAGATGTGATCTTACCAACTGTCTGTACAGAAGGCCAACAACTTCCTGCTTTCTACCGGTGATGCCTCTCCCTATGCATCCCAGTATCCCCCCAGCCCTCCTTACTGCTTTCTCACATTGCTGGCTCACCTTTAGATCATCTGATACGACTACCTCCAGGTCCCTTTCCATTTTTGTTGTTATCAGTATCTCACCCCCCATTGTGTACTCTTCCCCTGGGTTTTTGTTTCCCTGCTGCATTACTTTGCACTTCTTTACATTGAATCTAAGCTGCCATACATTTGACCATTCCTCCAACCTTGCCAAGTCCCTTTTCATCCTTTCCACCCCACCTTGCATATCAAGCCTGTTGCAGATCTTTGTGTCATCTGCAAAGAGACATACTTTTCTTCTAGTCCCCTGTAATGTCACTTATAAAGACATTAAAAAGGATCGGCCCCAGTACTGAACCCTGCGGTAGACCACTAGTAACCCTCCTTTCTTCACTGTGGACTCCATTTACTATTACCCGCTGTGTCCCATTGTCCAGCCAGTGTTTTATCCAGGCTACCACCCTGGAAACCACTCCCAGACTGGCTAATTTGTTTATTAATCTTTTGTGTGGGACTGTGTCAAATGCCTTGCTAAAGTCTAGGTTGGCCATGTCCACAGTCCCTCCCTGGTCTACTACTTTGGTCACCCAGTCAAAGAAATCAATTAGATTTGTCTAACATGACCTTTTGCTGTGAATCCATGCAGCCTTGGGTCCTGTGCCCCACTGGCCTCTGGGTACTCAACAATTCTTTCCTTCAGCAGTGATTCCATCATTTTCCCTACCACTGAGGTCAAACTGACAGGTCTGTTGTTTCCTGCCTCTATCTTGCTCCCACTTTTGTGAAGGGGAATCACATCCACCCTCCTCCAGTCTTCAGGTATCACACCATCCTCCCATGATTTATTAAAAAGGGTAGTCAGTGATGTTACTAGTTCTTCCCTTAGTTCTTTTAGAATTCTGGGGTGAATCTCATCAGGCCCCATTGCTTTACCCACCTTCAGTTTTAAGAGTTCTTTCAGAACCCTTTCTTCTGTGAAAGGACTAATATCAACTCCCCTATCCATAGTGCTTCAACAGCCAGGATATGTGAAATGACAGCTGTGCTGTTCATAAGGAGGTGTGGAAAAATGCCAATTTTGAAAATCTGTAGTGAAAATATTACAAATTCACAAAGTTATGAGCATGCATGGAAACTGCACAACGTACGCTTGTAAAACAGCCATTTTTTTATTTTTCCCACCAAATTTGCAACATAGACTTTTTGAGAGTCACCCTCATGAACAGTGGCATTGTCATTTCGTTAATCGGTCCCAAAAGGGATTCCGCACAGTGACCGCAAAATCACCTTTCAGAACTGAATAATGCCATGACATTGCCTGAATTCATGAGGAGGGGTCCCAATAACCCCATGTTGAAAATTTGGTGCCACAATTCCCAAAAATGGCTGAGATATGCACCAAAGTTGAAAAAAACCCTATTTATGTCATTATACAGCTTACCGGCATTTCTTCAGTTCACGGTCGTCTTTGAAGAGTGCAGACGTGTTCCCAGTCCACCGAAGATCGTCACACCAGACTCCGGAGGTAATGGGGTGAGGGGGGTGTGGGGAGGTAGGGTGCACAGAGGGTGGGCACGGGTTGTGGGAGGGGGCAGGAGACTGCGAGGGACCATTTTCTTTACCACAGGTTTTAAAAAAGCATTGCAGGATGGTTTTTCTTTTGCAGGGAATCTGGCATGCTGGGGTGGGCTCCCAGTGTGGCACCATAGTGTTTTTGGAAGGATTCTGTAGCCGTTGGGGGATTGGGTACCCCCCTCGGCACACAACAAAAGAGGGGAGACATTATGCCGACAGGGAGTTGGTCTCCCCATTGGCAAAATAAATGGGGATGGGGGATAAATGCCGATGGGGATTGTGTCCCCTCTTGGCAAAAAAAACTGCTGGGGGGGCGCATGATGCTGAGGGGGATTGGGCACCTCCTCAGCATACATTTTAAATGGGTGGGGGGTCATTATGCCATGGGGAGTGGGCTCCCTGGTTAGCATTGTGACAGGAGGCAGCGGCAGTCACTGCCGCCATGTTGCGTGCACATCGGGAGGCGTGTTGTGGACCCACTGCATGAGAGCTTCGCGCTCATTGCAGTGTACATTTTCTTAGATCTGGTGGCCACATTGGGGATGCATGATATCAGCGCCTGCTGCTGGCTTTTTGGGGAATGAGGGACGCATCTACTGATGTGTGCCCTGCATTCGTCCAACAGTGACCGCGCCTCCAAATCTGCTACTACCGTAAGATGTGGCTGGCACGCAAGTGCGAGCCAACATAATGAGACAATGTAAATTCAGTTTTTAACATCACTTTTTTATTCAGGTACATTATGAGTTACAGATGGATTAAATTGATTGAACAAATGGATCCCTTCCTTTGTCATTTGACTTCACAGTTATGGACTATAATTCAAATGGTCAACAGCTCAGGTATTTATTTGTGGCAGCCCAGGTTAGGTAACCATTAAGAACAAGCTCAGGAGGGAATACCATGCACTAGTACAGCTGAATAGATAAGAAGAAGATGAAAAGACTACATTTGTGTTTCTGAGTTGCTGTGGCTGTCAAAAACCTGCTGTTGTGCATTATGTTGAGGCTGTGATTGATGCTGTGCTGTGAGGCATACCCCATAAAAAACAAATATGAACCTCCAGTAATGTTCTGCAAAGGGTGCAGCGTACCCTCTGTACACTATTTGCACCCCTGAAATATTTGGACGGGGGGGTACGCTGCACCCCCTCTTACGTGGACCTGGTTGGAACACTGGTTAGGATTGCTAGGTCAGTAGGAAGGGAAGCAGGTCTGGATGTCATTGTCCATCTGGGGACTAATGACTTAGCCAGGGATGGACCTGGGATAGTGCAAGAGGTGTTTAAAGAGCTGGGGACTTCTCTTAAATAAGTAGCACATTCAGTGGCTCTTGCAGAAGTGTTGCCTGTCTATGACACAGGGGAGGAGAGGGATCTCCATACCAATACCTTCCGACACTTAGTTGAGAGAATGATATAGAGAGGAAGGTTTCAGCTACATAGGGGACTGGGGTACTACCTGAAAGGATAAAGGTATGTACAAGAGCGATGGCCTGTGTCCATCCAGGAGGGGAACCACAGTCCTCAGTGAAAGGGTCAAATGTTATTTAAATTAGCATTTAAACTTACTGAGAGGTGTGGAGGAAGACATAGGGAAGGCAAAAACAGCCATCCTCCAAAAGCTAGGAATGTAAATATCGAAGTCAGAGTGGGTAAAGAGGGAGGGCATAAAGATAAAAATAACAGAAATCATCAGAATGGTAATAAAATCTGGAAGGCCATGTGTGCAAATAGTAGAAGTATAGCAAAATAGGTTTCCAGGCTTGTTGACACTTATGGCAGAGGCCAACTTTGATACAACGTCCATTACCAAGTTATGGTGTAATGAAAACCACAACTGAGATTTGACCATACCAGGCTATCTGTTTAAAAAGGACAGAGAGGGTAAAAAAGGAAGGGGGGTGTTATATTTAAGAGAAAACATTAAATCTACAGAGATACATGGGATACAGAAGTGATCATAGATACTGTGGGTCACCCTAGATAAGGGAAATGGTGCCACTGTTTGCACTGGCATGATATACAGGCCTCCATCACAGGGGAAGGAGTTAGGGAACTGGTGGAAGTCATTTGTAAAATGGCAGAAAAGGGAGACTTGCTGGTCATGGGGGACTTCAATCTGCCGGATGTCGATTGGAGTCTCCCTGCTGGAGTTTCGGCTAGAAGCAGAAACATTTTGGACTCCCTATAGGGGTCATTCCTTGAACAACTAATCTGTGAACCCACTCATGAAAGGGCTATACTGGATCTAGTACTTACAAATGGAGACAGTGTGACAGATATCAGGTGGTGGGAAGTCACCTAGAAACCAATGATCACTGTACGGTGTGGTTGGTTCAATATAATGACAAAGATAGTTTCCAACCATGCTAAGGTGTGGGTCCTGTACATTAGGAGGGCAGAGTTTATAAAAATAAGCAGATGCCTAAAGGATGAACTGGTGGCGGGAGATAAGCTAGGTAAAGTGGAGGAACAGTGGGTGGAATTAAAGAGTGCCATAGTGAAGGCTACAGACCTCTGCATCAGGCAAGTGAGCAAAAGTAAGAGGAAAAACAAACCACTGTGGTTCTCTAGGAAGGTGGTTGAGAAGGTAAAGACTAAAAGGGTGGCATTCAGAAGATAAAGTATAATGAGACGCAGAGGGAGGAGGATAGGGAAGTGTATCTGCAGAAGCAGAGTGAATCAGGTAAAGCAGTAAGTAGAGCAAAGGCAATAACCAAAGAGAGGATAGCCAAAGAAGTAATGAAAGGAGACAAGACATTTTGTATGTGTATTAGTGAAAAAAGGAGGAACAGGCGAGGAATCGTAAGATTGAAAAATGTTGGGAAGAACTCTGCAGGGGGAGATCAGGAAAAGCAGACATATTAAACAGCTACTTTTGTTCAGGGTTGAGGAAGATGGGGATGGGCCACAAAAAGCAGTATACACTCTATAATTATAATGGATACCAGTCCATTCTCTGAGCAGAGGGCATTAGAAGGACTAGCTAATCTGAAAATAGACAAGGCAATGGGACCAGATGGAGTACATCCTAGGCTATCAAAAGAACTCAGGGAAATCTAAGCTGCTACTCTGACACTTCTTTTTAACAACTCATTAGAAACAGGGGTGGTTCCAGAGGACTGAAGGAGAGCAAATGTAGTCCCTCTTTATAAAATTAGTAGCAGGTAGGAGACTGTAAATAATAGGCCAGTCAGTTTGACCTCGGTGGTGGGAAAGTTAATGGAATCTTTGTTGAAGGAGAGGATAGTGGATTATTGTGAATCAAATGGGTTACAAGATCAGAGACAGCATGGGTTCACAGGAGGGAGGTCATGTCAAACAGATCTGATAGACTTCTTTGGGTGACAAAGGAAGTTGATCATGGTGGCACAGTGGATAAGGCATGTTTAGATTTCAGTAAGGCATCTAACACCTTTCACCATAGAAGACTATTAAACAAGTTTGGAAACTTAAGAGTGCATCCAAAGATGTTAACTTGGGTTAAAAATTGGAATTAGAGGGTAGTAGTAGATGGGTTTCACTCAGAGATGGGGAGGCTGATCAGTGGAGTGCCGCAGGGGTTGATGCTGGGACTGGTTCTCTTTAATGTATTTATTAGTGACATAGCAGAGAAGCAGATGGGTAAAGTCTGACTATTTGCAGATGATACCAACATTTGCAACAAGGGGGACATTCGGGGTTAAAAGGATAAACAGAGACCTGAGAATGCTAAAGGAGTGGTCTAGGAAATGGCAGCTTGAATTCAGTGCAAAAAAGTGCAAAATAATGCACTTGGGGTACAGGAACCCAGAAGCTGAATACAAAATGGGAGGAGTGTTATTGGCAACAACCAAGCAGGAGAGAGACTTCGGTGTAATTGTCTCGAATGACCTTAGCATAGCTAGGCAATGTGACAAGGCAGTTGAGAAGGCTAATGGGATGCTGGGTTGCACAGAACGGGGGATCATCAGCAGAAGTAGGAAGATTGTGTTACCTCTGTATAGGTCACATGTGTGACCTCATCTGGAGTACTGTCTACAGTTCTGGAGACCACATCTATGGAAGGACATAGAGTGGAGGCGGTACAGAGCAACTAAAATGGTAAAGGGTCTGCAACATAAGACCTATGAGGAGAGACTGAGGGAACTCAATATGTGTAACCTAGAGAAAAGGAGAGGGGGGGATATGATAAAGACATTTAAATACATAAATGGGGTGAATAAGTGTAGGAGGGGAGTATTTTTCAGAAGAAGATGTGCTCAAGAGCGAGGGTGCATGGTGCAAAGCTGAAGGGGGTAAATTTGGTAGGGATATAAGAAAGTTCTTCTTCACAGAAAGAGTGGTAAATCCTCGGAACAGGATGCCAGCCAAGGTAGTTAGGGCTAAAACAGTGGAAGCATTCATAAAAGCGGGGGATATGCATAAGAAAATCTTAGGGAAAAATAAACAAGGAGTAGGTGAAAGAACCAGAGATCATGTAGAGTCTATGGAGATACTACAGACAGGATTAAATGGGCAGACTGGGTGGGCCAAGCTGTCCTTATCTGCCGACAAATTCTATGTATCTGTAAATCTGAATAAGTCCCTTTTTTTAATTAATTTGTGAGTCTGAGGAATGATTTGGGCTGATTAATCTGTCTCATCTTTGGAGTGCATGTTTGATTTCTTTGCTTTCCATGGCATTGTTTTAATCTACTACTCAAGCTATCTCATAGTTTTATGTCAGTTTTTGTTATCCCAATTATAGACCTGTTTGCATGAATAATCTCCCTCATCTTTAATAACCTTCATTTTCTTCCCTTAAATAATTTCCAGATCACCAGATTATCTGTGACTTCTTTATTGAATACTGGGAAAGTCACTATGGTCTGTACATTTTAATAACATGTCTTGTATCTTTTCTACGTCACTTTGCACAGCTTCATATTTTTACTTATCATCATTGATGGAAATCTCTTTGCTCATTAGAGCATTTAATGAGTGCCCTTTCCCCATGGGTTTACTTTCTTCCTGTTCAAAATCCGTTGTTGGTGCATTGCCCAAACTCAGACCTCATGGAATGTATTCCTCCTCAGTGTATTGCTTCAAATTGGTTATCATGTAAATTGATTTCAGCTATGGACAACCATTCATACTGAGCACATAATTTCTTCAAAGAGCACCTCTCTATTATAATAAAAAGCTTAAAAAACTATAGATTTATGCCTGTTATGTTTTAACTTCATCATATTCTAGTTATTTTTACTTTCTTCTGCTGTTGGTCTACTAAATATTGAAGACAATGCAGAAATTATTTCACTGAGTCTTTCAAAATGTATCTGATTCTTCCCTGCTATCCACACAATTACTGTTTGTGGTGTCACAGTCTGTTGTCATGGTCTTCAACTAACCTGAGGACTGCCCTGCAGCATCATGACTGACTATGGAAAAAAGCACAGTGAACAAAACTTCATAGAAACATGGAAACATAGAAGTTGAAGGCAGATAAGGACCGCAAGGCCCATCCAGTCTGCCCATTTCTTTTTCTACCTTATAAATGTGCCATAGGCCTTTGCTCTGTCAATGGCCTATCTATTCATACTCATCTGTATTTCTCCCTTATGCCTATCCCATGCCTGTTTGAAGCCCTGCACTGTATTCATATCCACCACTTCCTGAGGTAGGCCATTCCATGCATCCACCACCCTTTCTGTGAAAAAGAACTTCCTCACATTACCCCTTAATCAGCCTCCCACTAATCTCATGCTGTGTCCTCTTGTCCTGCTATTTTTCTTATATTGAAACATGTTAGACTCTTTCACCTTGTTAATGCCCTTAAGGTGTTTGAATGTTTCAATCATATCACCTCTCTCCCTCCATTGCTCTAGGGTATACATACTGAGTTCAATAAATCTGTCCTCATATGTTTTCCGATGCAGTCCCTGCACCATTTTGGTTGCCCTTCTCTGGACTGCCAAATTTGGTTAATGTCCTTGTGAAGGTGTGGCCTCCAGTACTGCACACAGTACTCCAGATGGGGCATAACCAGTGTCTTGTAAAGAGGGATTATTACCTCCATCTTCTGACTTGTGATACCCCTACTAATACACCCCAACATCCCTCTAGCCTTACCTACTGCTTTAGAGGTCTGCTTGGATGATTGCAGATTGGAGATGATGACGCCCAAGTCTCTTTCTTCCCTTGTGACTGCCAGCAACTCCCCTCCCAGCCTAGAGGTGGCTTCAGGGTTTTTCTTCCCTATGTGCATGATCTTGCACTTCTTTGCGTTAAACCCTAGTTGCCACTTTTCTGACCATTTTGCTAGTTTATCTAGATCTCTTCTCATTCTGCCCACCCCATCTGGATCATTTACTCTGTTGCAGGTCTTGGTGTCCTCTGCAAACAGATAACCCTTACCCTCCAGTCCATCTGCAATGTCACTGATGAAGATATTGAAGAGGACTGGCAACAGGACTGATCCCTGAAGTACCCCACTTGTGACTTGCATCTCTTCTGACTGTTTACCATTTACCACCACTCTCTGTTTTCTGCCCATCAACCAGTTTGCCACCCAGTTGACCAATGTCTGACCCACTCTGAGCCTACCCAGCTTATTAATCAATCTTCTGTGTGGAACAGTATTGAAAGCTTTACTGAAGTCAAAGTAGGCAACATCAACTGCTCCCCCTTGGTCCACCGCTCTGGTTACCCAGTCAAAGAAATCTATGAGATTAGTTTGACAGGACCTTCCTTTTGTAAACCCATGCTGTCTTGGATCCTGTGCTCCTATGGATTCCAGATGTTGCACTATCCTTTCCTTAACGAGTGTCTCCATAATCTTGCCCACTACTGAGGTAAGACTGATTGGTCTGTAGATCCCTGCCTCCTCCCTGCTACCACTCTTGTGGAGCGGGATCACATGAGCCCTTCTCCAGTCTTCTGGGACCTCTCCTGTGCTCAGAGACTCATTAAACAGTTTGGATAATGGCTCTGCTAGTTCCACCCATAGCTCCTTTATTACCCTGGGATGTATGCCATCGGGTCCCATTGCCTTGTCCACCCTGAGCTTATCGAGCTCTTGTAGGACCCTTTCTTTTGTGAAGGGACTCATACACACCTCCCTCTCCCCTTTGTCCATGGTGCAGAGCTGTGGCCCCTGCCCTACCTTCTCTTCAGTAAATACTGAGCAGAAGTATCTATTTAAGAGAGATGCTTTTACATGGCCCTCCTCCTCACATACCCCCTTATCCCCTTTGATCTTAGCAATATCCCCTCTGGACTTTCTCCTATCACTAATGTATCTATAGAAAGTCTTATCACCTTCTTTTACTGTTTGTGCTAGTGTTTCCTCAGTTTGGGCCTTTGCTTACCTTACTGCCTTCCCTGCTTCCCTTAGGGAAGTTTGGTATGCCTCCCTATCTTCACCCTGCTGCGTTCCCTTATATTTCTGGAAGGCCAGCCTTTTGGCTGTGACGTTTTCCGCTACTGTGTTTGAGAACCAAAGTGGTTTCCTTCTTCTTTTGCACTTCCTTTTCTCACTAACACAATGGGATGTTGCTTCAAGTATTGCATCTTTAATGCTTGCCCACTTTGCCTGTACCCCATCACCTGTATTTCTTTTTGCCAGGGCTAGCTTGACTCTGTTGGCCATCTTATCAAAGTCACCTCCTCTGAAGTCCCATATTTTTGCCTTGGAATGAAATGATTTTGTTCTACTGGCCAAATTGAACCATACCATGTGATGGTCACTGGCACCCAGGTGACCTTCTACCAGGAGATCTGTGATCCTTTCCCTGTTAGTCAGTACTAGATCTAGGATAGCTCTGTCTCTTGTGGGTTGTTGTACCAGTTGTTTGAGGCCCTTCCCCTGCAGGGAATCCACCATGTGTCTAGTTCTGGCAGATGTCCCTGCTGGTATTGACCAATCTGTATCTGGCATGTTGAAGTCTCCCATTATCAGGACCTCCCTTTAGCTGTCATGTTTGTATATCTTCTAACAGTAACATGTCTATGTCCTCCTGGTCTGGAGGTCTGTACACAACCCAGTTCGTATGGCTGTCCCATTTCCTGTTTCTGGGTGACCCAGAGTTCTTCTGGCTCCTTATGTGTATTCTGAATTTCTGTAGCTTTGATATTTTCATTGACATAAGCGCCACTCCACCCCCCCTTTGCACTTCGTCTCTTCTGAACAGTACATAGCCAGGTACTGAAGTCTCCCAAGTGTGGTTACTGGTAAACCGTGTCTCGCTAATGGTTACTATGCTATGTCCAGTTTAACCTCTGTCATTATTGCCTGCAGGTCTGGGATCTTGTTTCCCAGACTGCAAACATTTGTGTACATGGTTTTCCATTGGTCAGATTTCGGCGTGTTAGTTGTTGGGTGAGGTCTAGTATTTCCCCTGTGCATCATATGGGGAGCCAGACCTTTTTCCTTACCTGGTGATGCAAATGAACTACAAACATGCTGAACTCCTGTTTGACCACTAGCTGAGGGGGGAGGGGTGTTCTTCCCATTCGACATTTCGGGTGCTGCACCCCCTCCCCATTTACTAGTTTAAATATTCTGTAAAGACATCAAACTTCTGCCCCAATGCACTGGCTCCCTCCTTAATCAGATGCAGTCCATCAAATTTAAAGAACTTTCACTCCCAAAACTGTGTCAGTTCCCTACAAATTTGTGTCCTTTTTCCTGGCACCAGCCCTTGAGCCACATGTTTAGCTCCCCTATCTCCCCTTCTCTGACCTTCCGTCCATCTGTCCCCAGACTGGCAGGATCTCAATCTGATTGGATTCAATTTAGAAAGGCTAGGAATCCCTGCACAAAGATGATTCAAGAAACCAGGGCAAGCTATTTCCAGGCAGAAATTGATTCTGCCTCTAAATTCTCTGCCAATTTCTGGAGAACCATGAAGATAATTGAACACCATAGGACTCCAAACACCCTACCCACAAAAATGACCTCTGGTGGCACCTCAACTATGGATGAACGAGTAATCCTTGATTTCCTTAACAATCATTTTATTACTGCAGGGCTGGCCTTTGACACATCCTGTGCTAATAACCTTCATTATCAACTTGGCCTACATGACCCGAGGATGTTGGATACCAACAATCAAAAAAGCAGGGCTGTATTTTCCTTTCAGCATGTCTCCTTGAAAGAAGTTGAATAGCAACTGCTATATTTGGATGTAAGGAAAGTGCTGATACTGACCTTATCGACCCTTTTTTCTTCAAGATCAGTTACCACGTCCTGGCAGTGCCAATTATGCTTCTTCTAAATCTATCACTTACACAGGGTGATCTTCCAAATACATGGAAACCTCCCATGTAATACCCTTATTCAAATCAGGAGATCCTGCAGACTTAAATAACTATAGACCAATTTCTCTACTCCCAATCCTCTCAAAGATCTTGGAGAAGATAATAAGCCTGCAACTACAGAGCTACCTGGAATCCTCAAACCTACTAAGTCCTCTGCAATCAGGCTTCAGGCCACTTCACAGCACAATCTCGGCTCTTGCAAAAGTAACCAATGACTGGAAACGTGCCCTAGATATTAAGAACTTTGTATGTGCCATGTTTCTGGACTTAAGTAAGGCCTTTGACACCATTGACCATGAATTGCTTCTAGAAGTTAGGCCTGGACTCCCAGTCCTTGCAGTGGTTCAGAAATTATCTTAATGGTCAACAGCAGCAGGTTAAGGCAGAAGGGCAGTTCTCACCTCTCAAACCCTTATTAAGGGGTGTACCCCAGGGATGTATACTGGGTCCTCTGCTTTTCACTGCTTATATAAATGATATTGATGCAGGACTTAACTCAGCCAATATTCATTTATTTGCTGATAACACAGTACTCTACACCGATAGCCCAACCCCCGAACTAGCTTGTACAGACTTGCAAAAGGAATTCAATCTTCTGCAATTACATTTGCTGAAACAAAAACTCCTTCTTAATGCAAAGACAAAGGCAATGCTTTTTTCCCCTTTGTTAACGGGGCTAACTCAACCATTCAAAGACCTCTACATCAAATTACCACACTGCTTAGTGAATCCCTGGACTTCGTAACCAAGTTCAAATATTTGGGGTCTGGGATAGACCATGAACTCTCCTTCTTGGATCATATCGATGAACTATCTAAAAAACTTAAAGGCTAGACCTTTTCTACAGGATCAAACACCTCGTCACTCAGGATGCCAAGAAGAGACTCGTCCAAACAACTTTCCTTTCCCTTCCCCTTCTGGACTACAGTGATTTCCTTTATGGCCAAGGTCCGATCTATATGTTGGCAAAACTTGACACCCTTTATCATAGAGCCTTAAGATTCATCTCCAGTGTGTCATATCTCTCTCATCACTGCTCTCTTTATGCACTCATAGGATGGACATCTGTAAACTTCAGGAGACAAAGAAATGTTGCCTTCTGGGCCTACAGAGTAATCGTAAAAAAATTCCACAATATCTCAGATTGCCTCCCTCTAACTGTGGAAAGCAAATATGCTTTGAGAAGTTCCTCCTTTACTTCCTTTTTCATTCCCAAGGTCAACTCACGCTCAGGGAGGACAGCTATAAGCTATTTGCTACCTCAATTTTGGAACAAGTTGAAAAAACCTTTCAAGTAGCTGCCCCCATTAACTTGTCTGCATTCAAAAAGATCTATGAGCATTCGTTCAAGGAGTCTTGTAGCTGCTTTCCTTAATTGTTGCTTCCTAAGGACTGTAGGATTCTATGTTTAGATAAACCCTTTGATATTCTGTACATATTAAAGCTGGTCACTTTCTCTATACCTATGCCTCAGTATGGTAACTTGTTAATAGATATTGTATTGTTCCATCCCTCCTTTTTGTATTCTTATTCAAATGTTGTTGTATTTTTTGTTCAAATATATATTGTATATGTAACCATTATTGTATTGCCCAGGTCCATCCTGAAAATGAGCTTGCCTCAGCAGTGATTGCCTGGCTAAATAAAGACTTGATTGATTGATTGATTGATTGATAAATATACAGTTAGTGCTGTCAGCTAAACACATGAAGCTTTTAAAAAAGATATGCCATGCTCTAAAGATAGTCAAAAATCTAAAGCATGTACTGTATCTATTTGATTTCAGTTGGCACTGTGTCTTGCCATTAGCAAAATGCTTTCATTAGCACAGGACAGGAAAGGTACACACTGCTGCATAACCCACGGAGACTGTGGTGAGTTGCTGCTGCAAAAAACAGGTCATAGCCCAATATTATCCAAAAGCACAGCCAAGTTGCAGTGCACTCTCACACCCCGGAAAAATAAAGTCAGATATTCATAGTTGAGGTGCTAGGTGACAATGTTTATTCTCATGGTATGTCTTTTAGCAAATGATACCAAAATCTGCTATAGGGTGAACACCCAGGAAGGAAGGGAAGAAAATGCACAGGGATCTTGGAAAACTCACTGAAGGGTTGAGAGCATGGCAGTTGGGGTTCAATTCCAAAAGCGCAAAATCATGCACCTAGAGCACAGAAACCCAGGAGCCAACTATAGGACAGGGGTGCTGACAGTCATTAAACAGGAAAGGGACCATGGGGTTATCGTATCTGATTGCTTTCAGGTGGTGATACAGTGTGGCAAAGCAGTGGATAGGGCAAGTGGGATGCTGGGGTGCATAGGGAAGGGTATATCCAGCAGGAGGAGGGAGGTGGTGTTGTCACATAACTGTTTGCTGGTGAGACTTCATCTGTAGTACTGTGTCCAGTTTTGGAGTCTGCGCCTCAGAAAGGACATAGACAGGGTAGAAGCAGTCCAGAGGAGGGCAACTAAAACAGCGCTTGAGTTGTACAAGAAGCACTATGAGGAGAGACTGAGGGATCTCAACATGTACATTCTGTCAGAGAGAAAAGCAAGAGGTGACATGATAGAGACCAAGTACCTCACAGGGGTGAACAGGGTGCAGGAGGGAAGTCTCTTTCAAATGAGGAGTACCAGGACCAGGGGCATGTGATGAAGCTGGATGGGGGAAGTTTAAGAGAGAGATGTGAGAAAATATTTCTTCACAGAAAGGGTGGCAGAAGCTTGGATCAGACTGCCAACAGAAGTGCTGGAGTTGAAAATAGAGGGGACTATAAGCATGTGTGGAATAGACAAAGGGGTGTATTAGAAGACAGGCAGGGAGGAATGAGGGTTACTGGAAACCATTTAGGGTCTGCGGAGACAGACCCTAAATAGGTAGGGAACATCTGGGCAGACTGGATGGGCCTAGTGTTCCTTTTCTGACAGCAGCTTCTATGTTTCTGTTTCTACAATTTTACAAACTTCTGAACCTCTTGCATGCAGTGCAGTTGCCCACAAACACCCCTCCCCCCAGCATTTCGCATCGCACTGATGCTTTTCCAAACAGGAGTTCTAGAAACAAGGTTACCTACTTTTATACCCCCTTATTTAAAGTGGTAATGATTCACAGCCCTGTCTTAATGTTTTTCTTGCTGTTACAGGCAATAAATAGGATGGACAAAGGTGTGTTTCCTATCTAGCCTACGCCCGCCTCCCACCTCCACACACACACACACACACACACACACACACACACACACACACACACTTTTCAGTTGTAATAATTTGTTCTGCAGTATTTGTTTCCTTTAAATATATATCCAGCCCTTTTTTTTGCTGCTAATCCCCTGTTCTCTGGTCCACCCCTGTCTGCTCAGCTGCCTCAGCCCTATCACCCTGGCATCCCCCAGGGCCTTCTGTTTGTTCCCCTAGAGCTTGACCCCCTCTGCTGGGATTGGTGGGGACACCCTTAATCCCTGCTGCAGGATGGATCCAGTTATGGGAGACAGTGCCTGGGTAGCCAGGTGGCAGGCCTGTGGGTGGCTGGCATCAACTAGATAGCCAGGGTGTTTCTGCTTTTCCCTCATTTCCCCCTAGGACATTGGCGGCAAGGGTGCGCAAGCATGTGCGCATGTAAGCGGCACCAGCTGACATGCTCCCACCAACCAGCCACTCCCGACTGTACTGCCACCTCTGGTTACCCAAGTGACAGTATAGCAGTTAAACTGATTACAAACCCTCTCTGGACATTAAGTGTCCCCTGGGATGCTCAGTCCTCCTCCACTGACCAGCCCTCGATGACCTGAGCACATTCCAGGACTTGGGTCACAGGCATCACAAGCAGTAGCGTTACTGCCACACCTACTGGCCAGCCCTATCCAAGCCTTTCTTAAATGTATTAATCCCATCTAGTTTCCTATATTGCTTGGAAGTTTGTTCCAAATTCCCAACACTCTACGAGAAACCAGATTTCTTCCTGTCAGGTCACTTTAACTGTGTTTTATGATCCCTGGTTGTAGATTCATTTGCTTTCTGAAATAACCCAACTCTGCATAATTCTGCACCTTTTAGGAAACCTTGCAGAGCAAGTAGATCTCCTTTAATTCTGCTATTTTCTAGACTAAATATGTTCAGAGCATGTAGTTCCTTCCCATATTCCATGCAGCTGTCCCTATTATAATTCTTGTTGCTCTTCATCAAACCTATTTCAATTTATCCATACCCTTCCTGCTATACGGATTCCAGAACTGGCAAAGGTCTTCCAGCTGGGGTCTCCCATGTATCCTATATAGTGCCTTAAGGAGGCAATATAGTGCAGTAGTTTAAGGCTCTCAGCTGCAAACCTGGAGACCTGGGTTTGAATCCACACAGCCTCCACTTGCATACTATGTGACCCTGAGCAAGTCATTTAACTTCCTTGTGCTCCCAGGTCACACCTGCAAAGCTTTCAGCTTAGCATGTCTCTCCTGGTTAAAAAAAAGGGGGGGGCTATCACTTTTCTAGATCTGCTAATAAAGTTCCACCTTATCCACTCTAGTACTTAGACTTTCTTTCTTACATGTTAATTTACATTGCATTCCCTGATTGAAATCAGTTGTTATTACAAAACCTAGACTACATCCTTCTTCTGCCTGCCTTCACTCCCATTTAGGTAATAATTTGCATTTCAGTTTTTCTTTCATTAATGTTATGTAACACAGTGCATTTTATTTGCTGCAGCTAAGGTAATACTGCTTATTGATGGAAATTAGTTTGATAGACTGTATAAAGCCAGTTCCAATCTGCTCATTTAACTTTTTAACTTTAATTAAGGGTGCTACAGAGGTAGGAGAAAACTGGTTAGTATCAGATGCCTAAGGGTTATCGTAAGGATCATTGTAGTGATAAGGGCTTTTCAGGGAACAAGTCAGTTGAGGGGACTGTGGGGCACTCTTTTCCAGGGTTATGCTCTGGAGGAGGGGTCACTGCCCCTTCTGCAGGACCTTTGCAGAAATCTCTACTCTGCTAGTTGCAGTGAGGGATGAGATATCTCTCTTGCAGCACCTGCTCAGCTGGAGCCTACAACCCACATCTCCACTTCTCCAGAGGCCCACTGGTCATGGGGGGTGGAGAGTGGTGTGGAGTGGGAAGGGTGGCAGTAGCAGCCACAATGAAGTTATCCAACCCACACCATCCCAATGACAAATCATTTTCCACCCCTGGAGGACACTGAGGTTCCTGACTCCACTTGGGAGGGCACTCTGGGTCAGTTGGGGGAAGTGGGAGTGATGTCTTGATGAGACTCATGGGTGAGAGTAAAAAGAAGGCAACTAGGAGAGTCTTAGTGGTTAGGAAGTCTATAATCAGGGGAGCAGAGAGGGTGGTGGATGGGAGATGTTCAGGTGCCTTCGTGAGCATCAGTCATCCGGGACATGAACATAACAGGAAGGATAGTGGGGGGGGGCTGGGGGACTGGTGCACTTGAGAATCAGTGATCTGGTAAAGACTGTGGGGTAAATGAAGCCAAACAATCAGAGGCTGGGGGATGAATTGTTGGCACACTCTGCCTCCCTGGTCTTTTCTGAGGTCCTCACTGTGTGGAGTTGGTGGGGGGCGAATAGAGTATGGAGGTGAGAGATAGAAGAATTAAGTGGGTGGTTAAAAGGATGGTGTCAGAACAAAGTGTAGCACTTTGTGGGGGACTGGGAGGACTTCTGGGACAGAAGGGTCTTCAAAGATGATGGCCTCCACCTGACAAGAGAGGGAACCAGCAGACTGGGTCAGAAGTTTGACATCTACTCTAGACAGTTAAACTGACCGGGGGAGGCACTGAGGATAGGGTAACCACGCTAAAGGGAGTGTATGAGGGAAACCTAGATAGTGCTTCCCCATGCTATGGAGTGGTAGCAGTAAGGTGGGTAAAAATAAGGTTAAGGTTCAAAAAAGAGTGGTGGAAGAGGCAAAAGAGTAGGCTCTCAGGGCCTGAAAGCAATAGGAAAAATAATATGGGAAGGATAATGAAAATGAAAGCAGGTGTAGGATTACAAAACAGAACAAGCATTTGTCAATGCCGAATGTTGTCTTGCTGGTTTTGGCTTTGGTAGTGCAGGAGTTAGAGGGACACACATAAAAGAAGTAGCAGTAAAGTATAGCATCGACATCAACCCCACCCCACCCTGCAGAGAGTGACAGGCATTGGGGTGTGCATCTGGGTCACTGGCCATGACGCTCATGCTATTTCACCACACCCTACCCTGCAAAGTCTGACAAGTGTCACGTTGTGCCTTGGGGTCATCTGGTCTTATGCTCACCCCATTTCATAAGGTAGTATGTTGAGATGGGTGCAGCATAGGAGAATGGGTTGAACTTTGGGGCTGAAGAGTCCAAGGCACACCTTGATGCCTGTCACTGACTGCAGGGTGGAGGTGGAGGACCAATGGCATGAGCAGTACAGCAGACAATCCAAAGACACACCCCTGATGCCTGTTAATCTATACAGGGTGAGATGTAATGGTTAGAAACCCTAACACTCTGGGCGTGTGTTGGTATTTGCACTCCAAATTTTAAAACATGGCCTTTTTGTGACCCCACCTCAAGAAAGCATTTGGGACCTCTGTTCATGAACAGTGCTCCTGTGATTTTGTTAATCTGTCTCGAACGTTGATTTCCCACAGTGACCGTGCCATTCTGCACCACATGAACATGTCAGCTGCATCACTGATAAGGAGGTGTGAAGAGATGGCAATGTGGGAAATGTGGAGTGAAAATATTAAACATTCTCGAAGTTATGAGCGTGTATGAAAACTGCACATCGCACGTTTGTAACACAGTCATTTAATGGAATTATTCCACCAAATTTTTAACATAGCCATTTTGGAATCTCTGCTCATGAACAGTGGCACTATGATTATCTTAATCTACCCGAACGTTGATTTCCCACAGCGACCGTGTGATTGTGCGCCAGATGCGCAAAACTACATTTCAGGCAGATGTGACAAATGACAGCTGAACTGTTCATAGGGAGGTGTGCAGAAATTACAATGTTGAAAATCTGGAGGGAAAATATTACAAATTCTCGAACGTATGACTGTGCATGGACACTGTGCAACGCACCACTACAACTCAATCTACAACATGGTTTCACCTCTGTTGAGAATTGATTTACTAATCAAAAATTGTCCTTAATCTCAAAAAAACAAAATCTATGCTTTTTAGCAGCTCTCACAACCAGCACGGGCTACACCCCTGACTGCCTTCACCAGCCAGGAGAATATCTTTGAACAGGTTCAATCTTTCAAATACCTAGGGAGATCCTGCTTTTTTTTTTTGAAATTTAAGAAATTTTTTATTATTAATTAACAAAACCAAGGGGGCTTATTACACATACATGAGAAATAGAATACATAAATACAGCAGTAGAACCACAACAGACTTCGTGGTACATGAACCAAATAAGCCCCCTCCCCACCACCCCAACCCCAACACCCACCCCTTCCCACCCCTAGGAGTGTGCCAACACTGAAAGTGACAGAGGAGAGAGAGACCAGCCAAATTGACAAAAGGCCCTCTAGTTGCCTAACTAGCTCTAAATAACAGCACCTTTATTTTAAATATAATGCATATAGCTTACCCCATTTCCTATCAAAACCCACCATATTGTTACGAAAACTTGCAATTAAGCGTTCTGTTCTAAAAAACACCGAAATATCATTTAACCATTCACTATAGGAAATGGTTAATTGATCCATCCAATGTTTAAGGACTAACTTTTTAACAATAATAGATATCAACGCAATGTGGAATCTACGCTCTTTGACCTGAATACCAGAGTATTTACCTAACAAACAAACTTCAGTTGTAAACAGGTCCTCCAGTCCTAACCAGGGATCCAATTTAGAATGAATTTCCTGCCAAACCGGGAATACTTTTTCACAATACCTGAATATGTGCACCATATTGCCTTCTGTTTTACAACAGCGAGTACAGCCAGAATCCTGTAATCTGCCAATCTTAGCTAATCTAACAGGCGTATAGTACATATTATTCAATATATGATATTGAGTAAGCCTAAATCTGTCCTGGGAATGTTATAAGTAAAGATCTTTCCAAATCTGAGCCCAGTCAAGATACAGATCAGGGAGTAACATATTCCAGCTAGTTGAACCAGAGAGGGGATTAGAGCCGGCCATAGACAGCAAGAGGGAATAAATTGTAGAAATGCTGTGTGGTTTCAAAGCGTAATCAAATAATTGAACCAGTAGGGATTTAACACTTGCTGTTTTAGGCTTAAAACCAAACAGAGCACCTATGAGATGCCTTAATTGGAGCACCTTAAATATCTGATTCCTTGGGATATCAAATTTAGAAAGAATTTCCAGGGAAGAGAGCAGATTATCCTGGGAAAATAGGTCCCCCACTCTCACCTCTATCAGTTGAGGGAGCCAATGATTCGGAAGCCAGGAACCACCTATTCTAATGTTGGGTTTTACCAGTATCGGTTGCTCCAAGTCATATTTAGGGAATATCTTGAAGTATGCGCAACATTGAGAGAAAAGTTTGAGCGAAGTGGCAATTACCGAGTCACGCAATATCACTGGCAGTGAATTTTTACCCAAATAGAAAACCATGGAGGGATTAGTGAGATTAGCATTTAACAGATTGTTCTCTATTTGGAGCCAAATAGGGATATAATTCAACTCCCTTGGAGGAAACCATTTCCCCAACTTAGTTAAATGGCTCGCCCAATAGTAGAATAGAAAGTTCGAGAGGCGAAGACCTCCAGTATTCTAGGGCAAACTGAGTTTGCCGTAAGTGCAGTGAGGATGCTTACCATCCCAGATGAACCCAGAAACCAAAGAATGCAGACGTTTGAAAAAGGATATCGGAAGCCACAAATTCAGCAGGTTTATAGGATAAAAGAGACGAGGCAAAACGTTCATCTTAATCACATTAATCCGCACCCATAAGGATAAGGGCAACTTTTGCCATCTTTGGAGATCATGCTGAATGGTCACCATCAGGTCATCCAGATTAAGTTTCTTGGTATAAATGGTGTACCTAGTTAAATAGACACCGAGATATTTAATTGCTTGGGAAGACCATTTAATGCCGAAATGAGCAAAATCCAATTTCACCGTATAACTGTTGAGCGGGAAAATCACTGTTTTAGAAATGTTCAGTTTGTAGTTAGATAGCCTACCATACCGGCTGATAACCCCTAACACATACTCCAGAGAATGTACTGTCTGGTCCAGATGAAGAGGAACATCATCTGCTTATGCCGAGAGCTTTAAGGACTGGTTAGTGATTGGAATACCCTTAATTTGAGGACAGTGTTTCAACTGACAAAGGAGGGGTTCCAAATAAACGTTGAAGAGAAATGGTGAGAGGGGACAACCCTGCCTAGTACTGGTAAATAGTAGAAATCTAGCTGAGAAGACCCCCATTACAGTAGATCTTTGCCGAGGGAGAGGAGTATATTGATTGAATCATTGCAATGAAGGGAGAAGGAAAACCTAATTTCTTCAGAGTTACCCATAGAAATTCCCAGTACACTCTGTCGAAGGCCTTCTCAGCATCAAGAGAAATTAGGGCCATTGGAGACCGAGAGGTTTGAGCCACGTGAAAAATATGTGTGAGAGTTCTCAGATGCTCTACTGAACAATGACCAGGTAAAAATCTTACTTGTTCTGGACTTAAGAGTGGAGTCCACAAGACTTTTATCCGAAGAGAAAATACTTTAGCTAGAATTTTAATATCGCAATTTAAAAGAGAAATCGGCCGATAACTAGTTGGGTCCTGTTTGGGCTTATTTGGTTTGAGCAAAAGGACAATTGTTGCCTCCAGAAGGGATGGGTCTAGTTTGTCTGCCACAAACATATAATTATACAAGCTAAGCAAAAGAGGGGATAGCTCTTTAGAAAATATTTTGCAAAAATTCAAAGGAAACCCATCGGGACCGGGTGTTTTATCTGGAGCGAGGCTATTGATGGCCATTGCGATTTCTTCTGCTGTTATTGGAGAAAGCAAGGAAGCCTGGGATGTGTCTAAAGAGTCCAGAAAGGCCTCCATCTCCTGAGATGATATTTGAGAAGGACATTTACCATATAATGTTTTATAAAATGTCTCAAAAACCTGGGCGACCTCTCGAGGTTCTGTTTTAATAGAGCCATTTGGTGACCGAATGGAGGGAATTAGGTGGGAACTCTGTAACTGATGTAGCCGTAAAGCTAGCATCCTACCAGCCTTCTCACCCTGGTCGACATATTTGACCTGAGTCTTGAAGAGAGCGTATTCAGCCTTCTCCTTGATCAACTCAGAGTACTCGTTACGCAACGCCATCAACTCTTCCAGGGTAGCCAAAGATGTATTAGAGGCCAGGGAGTTCTCTTTCTCTTTAATCTGAGTTAACAAGGCTAGAGCCCTAGCCTCCCTAATCCTTTTCCTCCCAGAAGCTATTTTAATAAACTCTCCCCGGAGGTAGCATTTTAAGGAACACCAGAGAAGGTCACCTCTGATATTGATATCACCATTATGTTCCATAAAAGTGGAAATCGAAGTTTTAATGCGAGAAACCGAGTGGTTATCTTTTAGTATCTGACTATTCAACTTCCAAACCATATCCCGCAGAGCCTTAACATCCAAAGAGATAACTATCCAAGTTGCTGAATAGTCAGAGATAACTATGGGCTAAATGCCAGATTGGCAGAGACCTTGGATAAGGGAACAGCTAATTAAAAAATAGTCAATCCTTGACCATGACTGATGAAAGTTCGAATAAAATGTGTAGAGCTGCTGTGAAGGATTCAGTGTCCGCCATAGATCACACAAGCCCAGCATAGCTGTTAAATCCTTCAGAGCATTCTGTGAAGGCGAGAGTGGCTTCAAAGGCCTATATGTTCTATCCAAATCCTGGGTTGGTGGGATGTTCCAGTCCCCCCCCAGAATCAAAAGGGAGGTTAGAAATGATGCTATTTTGTTAGCCAGGTCCATTAAGAAATCAGGATCCCCTCCCGGCTCCCGGTGGGCCATATACCGAACCCAAAACCACTGTACTGTTATTCAAAATCCCTTTGGCCAGTACAAATCTCCCTTTAGGATCAGTGAGGACCATCTCCTCCTGGAAACAGATATTCCTCCTAATTAATATAGCTACTCCCCTACTCGAGGAGGAAATCCCAGCCGCAAACACCTGACAGATTCCTTGTCTACGTAGCCTAAATACTTCTGAACTTACCAAATGCGTTTCTTGAAGCAAGATAATACCCGCATTCAAAAGGGCACAATGCTTAAGAATCTGATACCTTTTCGATACGTCTCTAGCTCCTCTGACATTCCAAGTTACAACTTTCACAGGCTATAAGCCATATTTAATCTTGCAGAACATCCTAAATAATAAACCCAGCTGTACAAAAACTAAACCCTTAAGGCACACTCTATCCCACCCCCAAAACTCTCCCCCCATTACAACATAGTTATATAGAAACTCAAACAATATATAAACCCAGATGCCATAACCCCACCCATTTGGCTTTAGATACAAAGACTGTCATTAATTACTATATTGAAGAAAAATATCAACATCCCAGGAAACCGTAAAACCCACCCCCATTAACCGTAAATACAAAATACAGACAATAAGTGCTATGATGACAAGAAAGACAGTAGTCCAGAAAACCGAGAAACCCCTCCCCCAATGAAACCCCAAAACTATTTACAATAGGCTTGTCGATCCAAATGAAAATATCTGTGATTGTTTAATACGGTAACCCATAGCCAACCCTTGACAGTATTGAATGCCCCCAAAATACAAGAAAACCGAAGAAGATATCTAATCCACCCTAAAAACTTCCCTATCAAAATATCAAGACTAAGCCCGAAAAAACAACTAATAATGAGAACTACTAAGCAAAAGAAAACCAGGATACCATCTCCCCCTTTAACTAGTACACTATGCAGTCTACCCAGTCTTACTCCAAACCGGAGCTCCCGCACCCCCCATCCCATCCCCCCTGCCCTGAAATAACTGAGAAATTGCCTCACCCAAGCTAGGAGTATAAACAACCATAAGGCACGCTGACCTTAAAACTAAATAACCAAGGTTGACACCCTCACAGAACGAGCGGCACTGATGGACCACCTACCCCTCCCCTGCCCCAGGCCGCTCTCACCTTCTTAATAAACCGATCAAGGTAGTGCACTTAAAATAAAAAAAAAAAAAAAAGGAATATACCTCAACCCAGACTACCCAAGCATGTAAAAAACCTGCCACCCCAGAAGCCACCCAGCTGTCCAAGCCCAAGTATAAGAACAAAACAGTTAGCCCTGACCCTTCATACACTATTACACCTAACAGCCTTGTGCGAACAGAGAATCTAGCGAAAACGGTAAATGCAACCAGATTAACCGACCAGACTCCCCAACACTCACTGTACTAAGGGCCAGTTAGAAAAGAAAATAGGGTCACCCCTGTTAAACCCCAACAGGTATCCTTCAGGGAAACAAACCTTTAGTACTGAGTCTTTATGCAATGGGAGGCCCACCAATCCAACAGAAAATGGGGACTAACCCCTAATGTGCTTGAGGCAAATACCAGAGAGTCTCACACCACAAGCAGAGGACCGAGCCTCAAGCACTGCCACTCCAAAGCTAGTTCAGGTCGATGAGGTACCCAGGGAAGAACGAGATGCACACGTAAACCTTCCTTCTACCATGCTCACTGCCAAACACCAACCACTAACCCCTTTACCAATTCACCCAAGGTAATAAAAAAACCCACACAAGCCCTAAACCAAATTGTCCTGACCAGAAAGCGGCCCACCACACACAAGGTCATTGTAAAAACCGAGACTCTGACCAGCAATGCGCAGAGGTGCCTCAGAACACAATCCCAAAAGAAAAACATTGATAGTACCCTGCATTTATCAGAGAGACCCCTCTCACAGGTTCCCACTGTGTCCCGAAAGACTGACCTGATGTTACACCGCACCAATCCTGGGGAACAAGATGGGGAAGGGAACCGAGAATGCACCAACTGGTCCTTCCTTCAGGCAACCCCCTACCATGAACAAAAGTTCCCATATGCGACTCAAGCACACATCTGGGCCTACCCAGCCCGAGACCAGAGTTCCCCCCCAAAACCACCCGAACCAGTACGCTCCACGCCACATCAGCAGGTAAATCAAACCAATTTCAAAATATCATTAGCAATCTAAACAAATTTAAGACAGGTCATCATTATCAAAGTTCAGTCATGTTTAAAGAGATCTGGTAGCCGTGTTGCTAAGTCCGAAGCTGCTTGTTCAGGAGTGTCATATGCCAACCAGGAGCCATGCACAGATACCCTTAATTTAGCTGGGTATTGCATCCTGAAGGGGATTCCAGCAGATATTAATTTGCTGACTGTAGAGTGATAAGCAGCCCGCTTCTGGCACATCTCCCGGGGTAAGTCCTGAGTAATCCTGAGAGTTGCGTTCTCCCATATGACTTTCTGCAGGTCTTTACTTTTACTGAGAACATGTTGTCTCTCTGAATAGCTTAAGAACTTCACAATAATTGGTCTGGGGGGAGCTTCTGAAGGAGGCTGAGGTCGAAGAGAACGATGAGCCCTCTCAATTTGATAACTAGGACTGAGAGGGGAAGGGCCTACCAATTTCTGTAGAAGCTTCTGTACAAAAAGAATAATATTGGGGCCTTCCTCTGACTCAGGCAGACCCAGAATCAAAATATTATTCCATCGACTTCTGCCCTCCAAATCCTCCATCTTCAGTTGGAGTTTGTGAATCTGTTGACGCAAATAGGATAGCTCCGGATCAGTCTTTTCTCTCCATTTCTCTAGCGAGACCGAGCGGGCCTCTGTATCCCCCACCCGACGTGTGAGACCAGTTAAATCACTACGAAGAGATTTCAGCTCTTCCGATATATCAGAAAGTGATTCTTTAAAAGGGAGCATTTCCTGAAGAAAGCAATCCTCTGATAACAGAGTAGCAGCCGTGGATGAAGGGTTCGGCTTGTCAGAACTGGCTCCTTGGGCACGTTGCTTCTTAGGCATTTTTTCTGGTGAGGTTGGTGGAGTATGCCTTGGCAAGGCCTGCTTCATGTCAGCCTCCATAAACGGCAGGAATCACGACTTGCGAGCCACGAGACCAATGCAAATCAGACCCAACAGTAGTCAGAGCTTCCTAGCTCTCTTTTAATTGACGAGTATGTTAATAAAACCTTCAAAATAGGCGAGATAGGTGCAAGGCAGTGGGAGCTCCAAATCAGCGCTGCTACCAGAAGCCCTACATCACGTGATCTCTCTAAGGAGATCCTGCTTGACTTCAACCTATCCTATTGGGCCCACAGTGACAGCTGTTAATACGCGACTAGGCTTATTGTTCAAGCACAGGCAACATCTCACCCCTGAAGCCTTAAAGATCATTGTCCAGAGTTCCATGATCTCCATCATTGATGACGGCCTAATCATTTATGGCTCAGCCACGGCAACTACCCTCAGACGCATATCAACATCACTCAACAAGGCCTGTCGGCTTATCACTGGAGCCCACCATCTCACTCATACCTGTGATCTTTATGTTCAGTCTGGATGGCTCCAACTCTCCAACCATATTAAGTATCTGACCTGCACCATGGCGAAAAAAATTATCCTGGGCCTCGCCCCTCCTGGTGTCCAAGCTCTACTGCACCCTAGCACTAATCCGCAAAGCTCCAGGAGATCCGAATCGCAGTGCTTGCAAGTTCCCCACTGTCACACTACCCAGGGTCAATGATCTTTCACCTATAGGGCTCCCTCATGGCTGAATGGACTCAGCACCACCATCTCTGCTGCTCCCAAACTTGGCATGTTTAAAACCAGGCTCCAACTCCATCTTACTGCCTCCAGCTCCTGTGATTGCCTCACCTAATCAGAAATACTTGCCACCACCAACAGCCTTACCTTGCCACCCCCTTCATAGCACTTATCTCCTATTTTACCTCTGCTCCCTTGACCCCTCCCTCTTCCCACCTCCCCCCACCCACCCCCTCTCTCCAGCACTTCTCCCAGTGATGTCTGACAATGCCTCCAGCTGCTACTACTCCCATCTTGCCATCCCGTTCCTCTTCCATAGTTATTTACCCCTCTCCTAGTTGATGTTGCTCTGGGCCATTCTATGTACTGACCTCTCTAATGTGTTGCCTCCTCCCTCAATTAATAAATTAATAACTGTATAATGTACTGTTTACCTGCAATGTTGTTATTTCTGTTGTATCCCCTGTATTGTACTTCAACTGACGTGGAAGCTTTGTAAAAGAGCCTTGGCTCAAAGGAATTTGTAATCCTAGAACCAAAAAAATAAATAAAAAATAAAACATAGTCATTTTATGGAATTTGTTTACCACATTTTCAACATAGGCATTTTGGGACCTCTGCTCATGAACAGTGTTACTGTGATTTTCTTACTCTGTTCTGAACATTGTTTTTCTACAGCGACTACACAGCTGCCGGATGTGCGAGGAAAACACAGTTCAAGTAGGATGTGGGAAATGAAAGCTGTACTGTTCACAAGGAGGTGTGAAAAAATGGCAATGGCGAAAATCTGGAATACAAATATTAAAAATTATCGAAGTTACGAGCGTGCGTGGCAACTGCACAACGCACGCTTGTGAAACAGTCATATTATGGACGTTTATCACCTAATTTTCAACATAGGCATTTTAGGACCTCTGCTCATGAACAGAGTCACTGTGATTTTCTTAATCCATCCCAAACATTGGTTTCCCACAGCGACCACGCTATTCTGTACGGGAAGTGCGATAACACAATTTGGCCAGGATGTCAAACATGATAGCTGTACTGCTCATAAGGAGGTGTGAAAAAATGCCAATGTTGAAAATCTGGAGTGAAAATATTGCAAATTTGCGAGGTTACAGGGGTGCGTGGAAACTGCACAATGCACACTCATAGCACAGTCATTTAATGGACTTTCGTCACCAAATTTCAACATAGGCATTTTAGGACCTCTGCTCATGAACAGTGTCACTGTGATTTTCTTACTGTGTCCCAAACACTGATTTCCCACAGTGACCATGCTATTCTGCACTGGAAGTGTGAAAACACATTTTGACCAGGATGTGAAAAATGACAGCTATACTGTTCATAAGGAGATGTGGAAAAATGCCAGTGTTGAAAATCTGGAGTGAAAATATTACAGATTCGCAAAGTTACGAGCATGCATGGAAACTGCACAATGCACGCTCATAGCACAGTCATTTTTTTTTTTTAACCAACTTTGCAACATAGGCTTTTTGAGAGCCCACCTCATGGACAGTGGCACTGCCGGTTCATTAATCAGTCCCGAAGGGTGATTCCACACAGTGACCGCAAAATCACCTTTCTGGACCAAATAACACCATGACAGTAAATGAATTCATGAGGAGGGGTCCCAATAACAACATGTTGAAAATTTGGTGGCAAAATTCCCCAAAATGCCCGAGATATGCAATAAAGTTGAAAAAACCCTATTTATGCCATTATACAGCTTACTGGCATTTCTTCAGTTCGCGGTTGGCTTTGAAGAGTGCAGACGTGTTCCCGGTCCACCGAAGATCATTGTGCTGGGCTCCTGAGGTAAGTATGAGGTGAGGGGGGTGTGGGGAGGTCGGATATGCAGTGGGTGGGCGCGGGTTGGGGAGGGGCTGCAGACTGCGAGGGATCGTTTTCTACTTTACAGGGTAAAAAAAAAACATTGCAAGAAGGTTTTTTTTTTACAGACACATTTGACATGCTGGGGTGGGCTCCCAGCATGTCACCCGTGTTTTTTTTTTTCGGGGGACTGGAGCTGACAGGCATTGGGCATCCCATTGGCGAATAAAAAAGTATGTGGGGGGATGATGCTGACGGGGACTGGGCTCCCCTGTCAGCAGATGAACTGGGGACGGGGGCATGATGATGATGCTGAGAGGGGGATTGGGCACCCCCTAAGTCAGCTTTTCTGAGGATTGTGTGAGGTGGACAGCACAGCCACCGCCATGTCACACTGAAACTTACACCTGGAAAGGTACACCCTGCAATGAGGTGGAGCTCCCTCATTGCAGTGGCTAAAACCTTTCAAGGTGATGGACACACTTTTGCACTGCTGTCATAGACAGCATGCAATCTAATTCATGCCACGGAGCCCAGCCCCAAAAAGCAGTGGCGCCACAGGCCACAAGAGGACCGCACCTCCAAAACCTGCTACTCTGAAGTTACCGCAACATGTTTCTTGTGCAGACACAAGACAACATAAAAAGATGATCAGGAGCAAGATAAAAGGGGGATCTTCCCTAATGCTAGAAATCTGTGTAATAAAACCAGTAAGCTCCAGGCATTGATGATAGACAGTTTGGCAGGTCTCATGGCATCACAGAATCTTGGGCCACCGAGAATAATGACTGAGACATGTCAGTCCCAGGTTACACCATGTTTAGACAGACTAGAGGGATAGACAAAGGGGGGCATAGCCCTGTATGTCAAGGAGGGCATAGAAGCTGGGGAGAATGGACACAACAGGGGAAGCAAAGGGGAAACACAGTCACTGTGGGTTTACCTCATGATGCCATCAGGCAAACAAATATGGGTGACAGTGATCTATAGACCACCAGAGGGGAAGAGGGAGATAGGGAGCTCAGGGAAGAGCTGTGAAGGGAAGTGAAGAAGGAGGAGGAGGAGGAGGAGGTGGTGGTGGTGGTGGTGGTGGTGGTGGAAGGTGATCTGAACCTGCCAGATATCAGCAGGGACATTCCAGTGATCAGGTGCACCAGAAGTCAGGCCCTCTTAGATACATTGCAGGACTTCCTGCTGGTGCAGCTGGTTAAGGAACCCACTAGACAGGTGGTCATTCTCAGGTTAGTGCTCAACAACTCAGAAATAGTGGGTGGAGTGAGGATAAGGGATCCACTTGGGTCCAGAGATCATAACTCCAATTGGTTTGAGCTAGCCCTCAGGACCAGAATGCACTTATCAAAAACTGAAGCCCTTGATTTTGAAGAACAGACTGTAAATGGATGAGGAAGCTGGTCTGAGACAAAATGACCAGGGAGGACAGCATCGCAGGTGTAGAAAAAGATGGAAGCAACCAAGGGGACCAACCTTGAGGCAACAAAGTCATACATGAGAATTTTTACAAAACAAAGCAGGTACGAAAGGCAAATATAGGTCTCAAAAAGGGGCAGAGAAAGTAGTAAGGGCCAAGAAAAAAGGCTTTCACCAGGTACACAAAGCAGGGGATGGAGAAATGGGCAGAGTACCAAATAAACACTTGGTAAACAAAAGTGACAGTCGGGGGGGCAAAGACAGACACAAAGCTACATATTGTGGAGGGGGTCAAGGGTGGGGAAAACAGTTCTTCACATATAGTAAGAAAAAAAGGAAGAAGGGAGGAAGGAGTATTGTTAGGCTACAAGGGGAGGGAGGGTACTAGAGGAAGATAAAGAAAAGCAGCCACCCTTAAAGTAAATGTGTGATTTAAAAAAAAAACATTTTGGGCTTAATAGCCCGCTACCCTATGGAGGCGATAGCCCCTCTGTGTAAAAATAATCATTTTTTTACTCACTTTGTAAAGTTTAGTAACAGATCATAATTCTGGCCAAACTGTGAGCCAGTCAATCCCTTCCCAGTTCCTAGACTGCCTGCTCCGGCCCCGCTCTCCCATGTTTTGTGACGTGATATCAGGAAGAGTGTGGGGACGCACCCCACACAAGTCTATGGGGCTCATTTTTAAAATGTTTTTACAGCATTTTAATGTACCTTTTGATAAAAGTGAAAGCCACCGCTCCACTAATAGGTCCCTATCAAACACCAACAGCATTAAACCCACACAACTATAGAATAAAATACAATAAATATAAAGCAATTAAATACAATCGCTAAAATTCATATAAGTCAGTTCCTACATTATTTGGCCGGGTAAATGCACTCCTCATGCCCCACAGACTTGTTAGAAGAGGAATTTTTTAAATGTTTTTGAATACTGTACCTCAATAGAAGGTGCATCTCAGAGGTACCCTGGCAACGAAGTCCAGAGGACTTGGGCAGCTACCTCAAACGCCCGGTCCCCAGACGATTTTACCCTAACTCTAGGGACCTCCAGGATGGCCTCCCCTGCCCATCTGAAAGAGCAACTTGTGTAGCTATTCTGATTATAAAATAGTTGTGAAAGTTACCTGTTACACTAACCTCATATCTGCAAGCCAATTTGCCTAGACTGATGTTTTCTTTTTAAACTGAATGTATCCTGCATTTATATGTTGATGTCTGACAAGAATTGTAAAAACAAATATTGTTTTATTTTAAATGCAATAAAATATGAGTTTTAAAAAAAAATATTAACTGACTAACCCTTATTATTCAAATCTGACAGTGCAGTTTCTTGAATAATCTAGGAGCCTCTAGTAAATGGAGGTTTCTGTAACCTACAAGAGCTATAGTTATTTAAAATTGCAAGTACAGTGGCACTTAACTATAACTGTCCCCCCCTTCCCATGTCTCTCTCTCTCTCTCTCTCTCCCTCTCTCTCTCTCCTATTTTGATTTTCTAGCTGCAGTATTTTTTCCTCTCGATTAGCTGCACCCCTCAGTCCCACAGAGTTTTTTTCTGCTTTGCTGCACTTCCCCACCACTGAACCCAGTCAATGCCAATTAGCAATCTGCACCACTGCTTTCCAGTCTTCTGTTATTGACAGGGTTCCTTTTTTACTCTTTTTATATTTGCTTTCAGAATTCAAGGAAATATCTTGTTATCACGCTGGACTCTATAGGTGTGTTAGGGTGTTAGTCAGTAAGTAGTAGAGAAAACAGACACTCCCAATTATCAGCTAATGGTGCTGTGTAGCTTTAAATATATTTGAATACCAATGGGTGACCATTCCACGCACATTCCCACCTGCTGACATGTCCATGTTGATAGTCATAGTTATCTGGATGTGATCTGTGAGCTGAAGTATAGTTAGCCTGACTGCATGTGATGTGTTAGTTGAGGTGTCACTGTGACTGAGGCATTTATGTGACCAACATGGAAAGCTCTACTGCTCTGTGTTTCCAGCTCCCCTTCCTGACCACAGGCTCCATCCTGTCAGTATAGTAGAAGCCGCTTAAGTGGGACAGTAGGGTGGCAAGTTGATCGTCCCACTTAAGTGGTCATCCCAGAAAACCAAAGTTTGCAAACCGGGCTTGTGGAACTGGAAATGGGATGGGGGAAGAGCTTTACTAGCTCACTAGCAGTGTGCTAAGTGCTAATTGATAATTGCTACATTTGCAGTGAGGAGAAGTGAGGGTCAATGTATGCTGTAGCAAGTTTTGTTTGTCATGTTTCACTGCTTGTGCTTGTGACAACATTAATTTTTTTATTTTGCTTGTGCTTAAAGTCATGATTGTGACATTATTTTTTTTATTTTGCTTGTGCTTAAAGTCATGATTGTGACATTATATTTTTTTCATTTTATTTGTGCCTGAAGTCGTGATTGTGCTTGTGCTGAATTGGGCTTCATTTCACTTTGGTACTGGATGCTGTTTACACTGTTAACAGCGCAGTGTTGATTTGTTCATGATATTCTTTATCGTCGTACTGTGGGTACTCCTCGTAGTGTTGCAGCAGTAGATCTGCTGTTTCTAACACCATGTATGATGTTGAGGGTGCCTGATCCTCGTGTCCATACTCGGGTGCTGTAATGCAAGCATGTGATGTTGCTGAAGCGGAGGAAGCAACTGATGGATATAAAAATATCCAACATTGATTTTTTTTTAATTAGGATTCATAGGATATATACAGAGCTAATGGATTTGTATCCTTATTGCTCGCCAATGATTTCTAGGTCATTCTTACTTAAGCATGCCAGATTTCCTAGTTATTCTCATGTACTGATCCCACCTATGATTAAATATTGCTGTTGTTGAACTTGCCAGCACCTCAAGTGGTAATCTATTCCAGTCATGGACTACACTCTGGTTAAACCACCAATTGGTATGTGCCAATCTCAAATTCCATGTAGTTAGCTGCAGGGGTGGGATCTAGTACTATATGTATTAGCATTTTCCACTAGTCCAGTAAGATCCCAGATATTGCTGTTATTCTGTGCTCTGTGCACTAAGCACATATTCCCCCTTTTCCTTCTTGCCTCCAATGAGTACAAATCCAGTTCTTTTAGACGTGTTTCATAGCTCTTCCCTGCCATATTATGTATTGCCTTAGTGACCCGTTGCTGTACTCTCTCCAGGAGTGCCATGTCACCTTTTTTGTATGGTGCCCATACTTGGGCACCGTATGCCATAACTGGTCTCACCAGTAAATTATACATAGACAAGATGACCTTCTTACTTCTAGCTGATATATTCCTAAGTATACAATTCAGGATTTTGTTTTTCCTTTGTGCTAGTGTCAGTGGCTCAGCAGGTTGCACACTTGCCTTTGAGGCCGGGATATCAGATGGCAGAGAACGAAATGGAAGAAAAAAGACTGGAAGTAGAGAAAGAACTGTAAGAAAAGAGACTGGCAGACAGAAAGAAAGAACGCCAAGACAGAGAGAAGGAACGTGAAGAAAGAGAAAGAGAATGACAGCATGAACTCCAGAGACAACAGCTTGAGAAGGAGATGATGACTTTGCACAGCCAGCAAACCATGAGTAATGGTGGAGTGAGTTTACCTCATGAAGCCAAAATTAATTCTAAATTGTTCCCTCAGCTTAAAGAGGGAGATGACCTTGATTTATTTTTAAGGTCATTTGAGAGAGTCTGTCAGCAATTCCAATTGACTAAGGCTTCGTGGTCAACTTATCTCACACCCTTACTTATGGGGAGGGCTTTGCATGCATTTTCTAAAATGAGTAATGAAGACAATGCTGATTATGATAAAGTTAAAACAGTGTTGTTGAAACATTTTGAATTAACTCCTGAGGCTTATAGAAGGAAATTTAGGGAGTTAAAGAAAAGCCCAGAAGACAGTTATGCAGAACTGCAGGTTCAACTGTGTACTTACCTCTATAGGTGGGTGGAGGGGGCTAAAGCAAACACTGTAGAACTAATCAAAGATGTGTTGGTGAGAGAATAATTTCTTAAAATTGTACCTCAGGATATGCGTGTATGGCTCCTAGACAGGGCGTGCACCTCCTCAAAAGAGGTGGCAACGAGCGCTGACATGTATCTGTCTAGCCGGCTATACGTACAGTGTAAGTCTCATGGTGGGGGGCAGCACATGGGTATAAGGGATCCCATGGGAGCAGCCCAAAGGAAACCAGCCTGCACCTAAGCCCAAAGCAGAACCTTCTGGTTCAAAAGGGACTTAAGAGACAGCACCCAAGAAATGTCATATTTGCAATCAAGTGGGGCACTTGAGATATAACAGCCCTCAGAAACTGGTTAAGGGGCAGAGGCATGGGGCAGGGGTGAAGAAAATAGGATGGGTGTGTTTGTGGGGTGTTCCCAGCCTGAAGAACCACTCTCCTCTGATGAAAATATGCATCCTATTGTAATTAATGGGACAGTAACACAGGGACTGAGGGACTCAGGTGCTTACATCTCCCTGGTGAGGCAGGATCTCATCCAGGCAGAGCAGATGGTGCCTGGGAAATACTCCAGGATCCGGGCATTCACTGGGCCAGCAGTCCAAATACCAATGGCTAGAGTCTTCCTGAGCTGGGAGGGTGGCCATGGAGAAAAGGAGGTGGGGGTCGTAAAGGACCTCACTGTAAATGTGTTTGTGGGGAATGCTTTTGACCACAGGAAAAAACTGGTGTGTGTTGTAACTCATAGTCAGGCAAAAGGGCAAGCTTCTGAGGGTGAAGAGGGGGTGACTCAAGGTAGTCCCGCCCCTCCCTCAGTAGCTGAGGAAGTGGCTAGCACAGGGGAGGGGCTGGCTAGAAGCAGCAGTCCAGATCCCCAGTCACAAATAGAGGAGCCTACAGGACTTCCTTCTGAAGGGGCACTGGGAAGGGTCAGACGAGGGCAGCTGAGCGCTGCACAGCGAACGGACCCTACCTTGCAAAAACTGAGGGGAATGGCTCATAGGGCTGAGCGTCCTCGGGGGTAAAGAGTCCATTTACTGGGACAATGGGCTGTTGTAAAGAGAATGTACAACAGAGGAAGGGCTAGACAGTGAGGTACTCCAGCAGCTGGTAGTCCCTAAGGTTCACCATCAGCAGCTTTTGGCCCTTGCCCATGATATCCCTTTTTCAGGACACTTGGGGGTGAGATGCACAAAACAGCATCTGACCAACAATTTCTTCTGGCCTGGTATTGGCAAGGATGTGGCAAATTATTGCAGAACTTGTCCACAGTGTCAGTGGGTAGGGAAAATGGGGCACAGGGCCAAGGCAGCTTTAGTGCCCCTGTCCATTATTGATGAACTCTTCAAGAGGGTAGCTGTGGACATAGTGGGGCCATTGAGCACCCCAAGTCACACTGGCAAGTGGCATATCCTGGTAGTTGTTGACTATGCCACAACATACCCAGAGGCAGTGACCCTATTATCCTCTGAGGCAGAACCAGTGGCACATGCACTGTTGGGAATATTTAGCCGGGTGGGCTTTCCCCAGGAGATATTTTCAGATCAGGGTGCCAATTTCATGTCAGGATTAATGAGTAGTTTGTGGGAGAAATGTGGGGTAAAGCAGCTCAAAACCTCCCCATACCATCCACAAGCTAATGGTCTGGTGGAGTGGTTTAATTCAACCCTTAAGACCATGCTAAGGACTTTTGCAGACAAGCAAAAGAGGGACTGGGACAAATATTTGCCTCATCTCCTATTTGTATACAGGGAAGTCCCACAGGAGTCCACAGGGTTCTCACCTTTCGAGCTCCTATTTGGTCATAGGGTGCGGGGGCCCCTAGATTTGATTCAAGATGAGTGGGAGGGTGACAGTGCCTCCCAAGAGGAGTCTGTTGTGGAGTATGTTCTGAACTTCAGGACTCACCTTAAGGAGCTCATGGGGTTTGCTCAGGAGCACCTGGCCACTGCACAACAGCGGCAGAAAGTCTGGTATGACCGTGGGGCCTGAGCCAGAGAATATGAGGTGGGAGAGCGAGTGATGGCACTCATCCCTGTCCGACAAAATAAATTACAGGCAACATGGAAGGGGCCATTCTCCATTATCCAAAAGGTTAGTGATGTCAATTACATGATAGAGTTACCGGACAGGAGGTGCAGGTGAAAGGTGTATCATGTTAACATGTTGAAGCCTTACCATGATATGGTGGAAGTGGTCCTCGCAGTATGCAGTGCCCCAGAGGAGGAAACTGAGACAGATCCACTGTTGGACTTTCTTGGGGAGGCCTGGGTTGCATTCTCTGTGGACAACCTTACCCTCTCTGAACAGCTGACACCAGCCCAGGTGCAAGAAATTAGGGGTATGCCGAGAGAATTTGAGGACATGTTCACAGGGAAACCGGGGTACACCATGATGGCAGAGCACCATGTGAATACAGGGACCCAGGTTTCCCTGAAACAGTCACCCTACAGTGTACCTGAGCATGTTAAGCAGATTGTGAAAGAGGAGCTCAAGGAGATTATGGAACTTGGAGTAATCCAGGAATCTAGTAGCCCCTGGATATCACCTGTGGTATTAATCCCCAAAAGGGATGGCACCACATGATTCTGCGTTGACTACCAGAGGCTGAATAGCTGCACAGAGTCTGACACCTATCCCATGCCCAGAACAGATGAGACCCTGGAGCGACTGGGGGGAGCCAGGTATCTGACCACAATAGACCTAACCAAGGGCTACTGGCAGGTACCTCTGACCCCTGCAGCCAAGGACAGATCAGCTTTTGTCACTCCATTTGGCTTATATGAATTCAATGTAATGCCATTTGGAATGAAGAATGCACCTGCAACCTTTCAACAGCTTGTGGATCACATTCTGTCTGACGTAGGTGAGTTTGCATTGGCGTATATGGATTATATAGTCATATACAGCCAGGCCTGGGATGAGCACATTAAGAATATACGGGATGTGTTTCACAGGTTAAAGAATGCAGGTCTGACAGTCAAGGTGGAAAAGTGCCAGATAAGTATGGCAGAAGTGTCCTACCTTGGACACCGGGTGGGTAGTGGACACATCCACCCGGAGCCTGCCAAGGTTGATGCCATCCTGGCCTGGCCTACTCCTTCCACAAAGAAACAGGTCAGGGCATTTCTAGGGACAGCAGGATACTACAGAAGGTTTGTTGCTTGCTATAGCGATCTGGCTAAGCCCCTGACAGACCTAACCAAGAAGGGAAAGCCAGATACGGTGCAGTGGTCAGAAGGCTGTGAGGTCGCTTTTCAGGAACTAAAGAAGGCCTTAAGCGGCCCAGCTGTATTGGCCAGCCCCAATTATAGTTTAAAGTTTATGGTCCATGTGGATGTCTCAGATCATGGGCTGGGGGCTGTTCTGAGCCAAGTTACCCGGCAGGGGGAGGAGCACCCAGTTGTGTACCTCAGACAGAGGCTTTTGCCCAGAGATTAGACATATGCTACAATTGAGAAGGAATGCTTGGAAATAGTGTGGGCCCTTCAGAAGCTGCAGCCTTACCTATAGGAGAGAGAATTTACTGTGGTCACAGATCATAATCCCCTGATATGGCTTCATAGGTCAAGTGGGCAAAATGGAAAACTACTGCGTTGGAGTTTGGTACTGCAGGCATACATGACCATCCAGCATCGCAGTGGCAAACAAAATGCAGATGGGCTTTCTAGAGTGGGCTAATGACATGGCCGGATACTTTGGGCACTTCCCAGTAGTTGCATGAATGGCTGTGTCACTTGGGGTGTCCCAAGGGACATGCCTTCATTATCTGGGGGGGGGATCTGACAGGATAATGTACAAGAGGCTGAAAGAGAATGAAGAGTGTTCTTCTTACTTTTGAAGCTGGAGGGAGAATCTAAGTTGGGTGCTTACCCTTCTAGCTATGTCCGTGGGAGCTGGCAGTTAGCATAGGGCACAGTGGTCTCTTGAAAGGACAGGGAAGGTTAAGTTAGTACTAGCATATTGCAGTAATAGCCTTTTTCTTTTGCCATCTGTTATTTAAAAACATTTGTTTACTTTTCCTGTATTTGTGTTATTCTATTGTGTTGTAAATATATATCATGTAAATGCTCAGTGCACTTTCTGTTAAGTAAAAAGCTGTTTATTTGCTCAACAGTTGTGACTGTGATGTCATTTTTCTAAGGTAATATTTGGTTTCCACTAGCTGAGGTAAACTCTGTGTAGCATCTGCCACCCGAGAGAGACACACTACCAGACTTTAACTTGTGCAGTTGCACGTTTAATTATTCAAGTTTGTAAACTTGCAGGAGGTGCTGGAAGACAGTCCAGCTAGTGGCAGTGAATACCTGAGGACAGACACCTCTCTAAAAGCTGCTCCAGCCCAGAGGGAGAGGTGAGTTGTCACAGGTATCACTTACCTGGGGATCAGTGTACCTACCTAGGATCCCTAAATTTGACCCTGCTGCTCATGCAGCTCAAAGCTGAGTGTGACCAATGAGAAACTCTGGCTCTATCATTGGTGGGGAAAAAAAGAGGCAATTAAAATGGTCACAGTGGCCAAAGTTCTGCATGTTCTTACTCATCTACCCACGTGCATACCCTTTAAATGGTTTAAACAGATGAATAGGATTCTGGTTGACTTTCTATTAGAGGGGGAAATGTCTAGATATACTGTAGTAGGGCAAAGCTTCTGGCCAATGGGCAGAAGGGTTGAGCCCTTCCCTGGCTTAAGGGTTATTACTGGGTCATTAGGGGGTGCCAAGACTCTTTTGTGATTTCTGAAATGAGGGACTCACCCCTTTCTGGCAGCAGATGGAAACTATGATTACAGCAGGGTTCCATCACCACATATTTTTTTATATTCTTAGCTGACCCTTAGCCTTAAGGGGCACCCTACCATAACTGCCTCCAGTCGAACATGGGCACCATTAGCAAAGTATATGGAGTTTCATTTAACTTCCATGGCCTATGCCTCATTATGAGTCAATCTCATGTTTCTAACTCTAGGGGGAAATTAACAAAGTGAGGGACTTGTGGTACAAAAGTTGGGGTGCAGAAATCATTGAAACTTCAATCCTTGGAGAATTTACAGCAACAACATGGGCTCCCTAGCTGAGATCTTTGAAGGTATCTCCAGACCAGGAGTGTACTGAGAGATCACTTGAACCATACATACCAGATCCCAGTCACACAGTTGATGGGTATGTTCATGAAAAGTGTGGCATGAGGGTTTGTCTTTTAAATCTACAGCTGCTCAGTTTTGCTATGTATTTCAAGATGCTGAGACCTGAGAGTGAAAAAGGGACCATGTTATGAGATAACACAATAACCAAGACCCAGGGTTGTACATGTCACAAGAGACACAACACAGCTACTGAAATTCTAAATGGTCTACTAAACATGGACTACTACATAAAAATGAAAGTAGCAAAAAAAGTGTGTATTAATAAATCTTGCATTCATGTCAGCTGAGTTATGTTTTACAACTGTACAATAAGCAACGATACAATAATAAACAGAGGTTACACTGACAAATCAGGCATAAATAAAAACAGTTTAGTATAAAGGAAAAAAATGTTACTGACATGCTCAGTGTAATTCTGTATTTTGATACTCATAGTCGATTTATAGCATAATGTGAAAACCTGACAAATAGTTCATGAACCCTCTGTATACATATCTCATCCTACAACCTCAATGGCTGATAGAGATAACAGGGGTCCCACGCATGTGGTTGCTAAACTAACAAGAACACCAAATGCTTATCAAATTCTGCACATGTATTTCTTTTTCCTTATTTAAACTGTGTTGTCTGGGAAATGCGCTGTGAGCTGGAGCTTGTTTCTCTGGTGTGACCTGGTGCAGGAGGCAACAAGTGAGAAATGCAAACAAATTCAAAATATTGAATGTGCAAAGCAATAAAACATACCAGAAATCTATGGATTCTATACATAATTTAACAGCAGTAACTTTATGTGTGGGGGACTAAGCAGATAAAAACATTTTCTGGGTGGGCCAGTGTGCCCAAATAAGACTTTAAACCCCCTCTTGAAAGCTTCCACTGAAGGGGCTTCTCTCGGAGCTTGGGGCAGGGAGTTCCATTGTATTGAGGACACAACCACAAATGCTTGATCTCCACATTGTTTCAGATGGGACTATAAAACCCTCAAAAGTTCAGTCTTGGCAGAGAGCATGGGGCAACCAGATGTATATGACATTGAGTTCTCTCAAGTAGCCCAGACTCAAACCATGTAAGGCTTTATACAGTAGGTGAACAGATCTGCCATTATTTCTGCAGTGATGGCTTCTCTACACTAAGGACAGGCTGGATGTAACAGTCTGTCTACAATGCAAACAACTGTGTAGGTCCAGTTTGCCCTGCAGCAATAACCCACAACAGGAGCTCTGCCCTTGTCAAGGTGATCACCCTTTGCTACTCATTGTAGTGAGAACTCAAGACTCAATTTGTCCTCCATGGACCTGTGCCAGTAGCCTCCAATTGATGAAACTCACCATTGTACCATGGCAAGCCCCAGCAGGAGACTAATGGGCATACAAGGTAGGATCCAAGGGTGTTGAAAGCAGCTTCTGTGTCATATTTTAACTTTTAATAACTTTTCAGCATTCCCTGAACAAGTTGGCGTCAAAGCAAATTAGTGTTGTTAAAAAATGGTTTATTATGAACTTTTATGCAGTTAAGAGCCTATTACTTTTGTTTCTGTTTTATTTCATTTAAAAAAAATTTATTCAGAAGTGTCAGAAGAAAGAATGCACGATAATAATTAACATGAGCTTTGGAATAAACGAGAGAACATATTTATCAAAAGGTTCGTTCACACTGCACCTTATCCCAGCGGCTCATTTTTATTTATTAAAAAAAAGTAATTAAATATTAGAGTGCCATGTTCACATGGCAACAGTTTTGCCAATGCCCTTTTCCTTTCTGGTGATTTGACCGCTGTTCCGGTCATTGTTGATTTAGTAGAGAATTTTGAGTGGTGCAGGTGGTTTGGCTGTTCAGATGGCACAGGAAACAACCTACACCACTCCGTAAACCCAGGTAAAGGGGGAACGTGAATGCAACACTACGCAATGGAATAGTTTTCACACATGGGCAGGATTAACGATCTGGGCTGTTGTAAGCCACTGACAATAGCTCACAGTCGGCTGTGTGAACGAGCCTAAAGAGTGCAGCTACAGAAGTTCCAAATAATGTAAACGCTAATTCTTAACAGCCCAAGGAAGTCGTATATGGCATTATAAAAGAAACAACACAGCTGTGAAACAAGAAAAAGTACTTACCATAGTAACCTTGTTTCTCCCAGGGATAGTTTAGCTAATATTTATATGGTTACAGTTTATGATAGACTGTGGCAGATTATCTTCTGAGCGTCAGATATCTGATCTCAGATAAAGCAACATTTGATAAGCTGACAGACCAGAGCTCAGCATTTTCAATCAATCAATCAAACTTTATTTAACCAGGCAAAATCATCCTTGAGCAAGCTCATTTGCAAGATGGTCCTGGACAAGTAGGACATATACAACTACAGCAAAATGACCAGATAAGCAGTGTACACACAACGAGCAAATAAAAGACAGTTACAGAGAAACAAATAAGATCTGGGCTGGGGAGTACATATGGTGAACACTATCCGGGTTGATAATTGTCTGTATATATAAAGGATTCCCTCAAGACTTGGTATTATTCAGACAAAGGTCACAACGTCACAATAAGATGAGGGATACCAGGTAGGGTAAGTGAGGGAACAACAACTGAAGGTTTATGGGTGGGGGGAAAAGCAAAGGAAAGGGTCAGTGAGGGGTGGAAATAGATGTAGTTAAACAAACAGGTGGGAGTTGACAGAATAATCCCAAGGTGGAAAGAAGAAGAGAAGTGCTAGGGGAATACATGTAAGTGCCAAGAGTTTGGGGAGCCACAGGAGATGGAGAAGGTGGTTATTTGTGGCATACACACAGGGCTCTCAGTTTGAGAGTGAGCAGTCTCCTGAAAGAGTGAGGCCCTGGGAGGGAGGACAGCCTGAGAGGGTTTTTTGCATGACATTCCAAAGAGTGGACAGAGGAAAGACGATAGCCACTGAGCCATGTCGTGTCCTTATTTTGGGTACTTTAAGAGAGACAAGAGACAAACTTTACTTTATTTGTACTAAATAAAAAATGGTGATGGCCTTGGGGTTCTCTCTGCGCCTCTCTCAATGGGGGAGGGGCTTATCTGAGCCATTAGGGACCATCCATCACAGAGTTACCTTGCAGTCCTTCACTTTTTACGTGATCAAAGGTCAAAAACATCAGCTAGAGGTAAGTCGCCTCTGTAGTCCACTTATTCTTCATCAAACAAAGAGTGTAATATAGATAATCTACTCTAATAATTGATAACTTGTTTGCTTATTATGCAGATTAGTGCCGTTGAGGCACGTGGTTTTTAGGAGTGCCAAGAAAAGACAACATTAATTAAATGTTCTATGTTTTATTCCAGGATCCACAGGCTAACAAAGTATACATTAGCTGTAGTATTAAAGGTACTCTATCTATTTGACTTTCTCTTACATTGATCCAGTATCATGCAGCAGTGGTTCATTTTAAAGAATTGATTATGGACACAATTCTTAGACATTAAGATATTAGATAAATTCCCACCCATGTGGTAACAATATGCTGTTTGAAAGGGTCTCTTATGTACTCATGTCAATTTATTAATGTACAAGTGATATCTTACAGCTATGTATTCTGTTTTATTTTCTTTCTGTGTATAACAAAATGGATCACATAAAGTTAAAAAAAGAAACAAGAATGTTAATTAAGGGGATCATTTTGCCTCACAGCAATATAGGTATAGAAAATTTTAAATTTTGCAATG
Source organism: Neoceratodus forsteri (assembly GCA_016271365.2). NCBI lineage: Eukaryota > Metazoa > Chordata > Ceratodontiformes > Ceratodontidae > Neoceratodus > Neoceratodus forsteri. The sequence goes on from CM057449.1 coordinate 1,748,731,723, forward strand.
TTTTCATAATTTTAAGTCGATTGATTGCTCTTTTATATTGAAACTAGCTGGTGTGTGTGCTGCATTTTACTTTCTTGTCACTGTTTTTGTACATGGTTGTTCTACCATAGAAATATATTGACGTGCTTACTAATGCAAAACTGTAAGGTGTCCTTGGGAAGTAGAGTCTTTCGGGTTGAGTACCCCCTCCTCCCCAGATACTACAGAGATACAAGGCACTACTATATTACGATGCCACTGGATAACCATTGATATCACTGTGGTGCCTGGGATAATGATGATGATGTCATGTGAGGGAGTTTTTTTTAATTTTTAATTAGTTGTTTAACCAGGTATAGCACACTAAGCTGGAAGCTTTTTTCCAGGAGCGACCTGGGAGCACAAGAAGGTTAAGTGACTTGCTCAGGGTCACACAGTATGCAAGTGGAAGCAGTTTTATCTGGTGATAGCTGGAAATAGCATTGTGCTTCCATATAGAACAAGAATATGGTCAGCACAGCCTGTCTGGTGATTGTGCTGCACCCCCAGGATGATGTACCTACCCACTTTCCAGTTATGGTCACCCCACCTCTGTACTGTCATAATAGCTATGCAGTCCCCAGTAAACGTGCACTTAATGTTTGTAATGATTGGCAACAGAGCATGAGTTGAAACAGAGAAACATCAGTTTTCAGGTAGTACGACAGTAAATAAGCAAGAGAAAGAAGGATTAGCAAATAAGTCTGTGTGCAAAAGGCTGGTCCTTCAGCCCCCAACATAGGTAGAGCCTCAGATCAAGCCCATTCCTCACTATCTTGCTGGGTACAGCTAAATTAAATGGTTACCCGGTCTGTTGCTAAAAATGCCCATCCACAGGTAGCTAGCACCACAGTGTGCAATACAGTGTGACACTTTTACCCTCCTGTACTGGAGACACTACCTTCTCCCCACTGCTACTAGTGCTTAAAAAGAGCTCAGAATTTCTTACTGGGCATCCAGCCATGGGTTTGGTGTAGACCCACTGTCCTTGCATGTGGAGGGCTGTTGGTGGTACATTTTAAATAAATGGTTAGTTACATAATGAAATGGTGAAACCCTAAAGCCAAAGGCTATGTAAGTGAAAATGACAAAACCCAAGCCTTAAACAAAGGTATTTGTAACTCCCAGAAATGTTGACAACTTTCAGTAAACACTACTCAAACTATGATACTAGGACACAGGGGTGGGGCAAACTTAGATTTTACTCACCATTCTGACACTACCAAATCTGTCTTACTAGTCAGGACTCTGCTGTCGCAGTTTGCGGTGATCCCTTTCAGTTGGTTGGTCTCTTGGGTCTGTGATTAGGCTCACTTTCACTCTCTCTCTCTCTCTCTCTCTGTTACTGTGAATCACTAAGGTGATGCACCTTGGAGGTTCAGCTGTCCTCCACAAGATTAAACCACTATGGATCTGTGCCTCACTCTACTTCAAGCATCTAGTCCCACAGGATGGAGAAAACCTGGTAATGAACTATTATACCTTCTGAGGTGATCCTGTAGCATATCAGGTAGTCAGTCAGCTCCAGCTCTCACTCTTTACAGCCACCAGTGTTTGAGGTAACAGACATGATTGGCTAGCATGAGAATGCTTCCTTTCTCTAGGCAGTGGCTCTGCTTATGATCACACCTTTCACCAACGGCAGACACACAGGGCCCGATTCCAAGATGGCTTACACATGGCACAAGCCAAGTTATGCCAAACCCCATGGCGTAAATTGCAATTTGTGCCATATGTTACGCCATTTGCTATTCCAAAAGGCACCTTGTGCAATGTTGTATACAGGTTATACCAAATGTGGGTTACACCACCCACTACACCCGCAACCCACAACGGCATGGCGCAAGGGTGGGGTACAGCAGCAACTGTGACCTATTCCAAAAGGGGGGTTGCCATAACCTACTTATGCTATTCCAAGAGCCGTAATGGTGCAGTGGAGTTAGACCATCATGGAGATGGTCTTAGGGGCATCTGTCTGTGCCAGTTGATGGATGCCCACTCTGCAGTGCCACAGAAAAGATACTGCAGTGCTCCTCGTGCCCCTCAAATACATTCATGCCCCCCACCCCAAATGATGGGGATCCCAGGGTCCGATACACAATGTGCCCCCCAAACATCAGTGCCACCTGGCCAGCCCCATCCATGACCCCTGGTGCATGCGGCAGTGTTCCGGGGTGGAGGTGGCTCCACGGGGTGCAGTTCGCAGTGGGCTGCAACTTGCGGCATGCAGGGCCATTGCACCATGCTTGTAGTGCTAGCCTATACCTGCTGCAAGTCACAATATGTAGGTTCTGGGGATCCTGCCTGTCTTCTGTCTTGGAATACAGCACAAGGTCCCCTGCATAGTGCCACATGGTGCAACTCACATACGCCCGTGAGTTGCGCCATGCATCTTGGAATCTTCCCCACAGTCTGTCACAGCACAGCTCTGAGCAACTGTTAGCAGATCCACTCTCCTTGGTAGTTCAGATAAACATCCTCTGCTGTTCATGGGACAAAACAGCAAACTAATTGGTTAACACAGCAGTGATCAGGAGAGGCAGTCTTTGAGATATGCCATGTGACAGTTGATTCATAGTTCGAAAGGTGCCTTGATTAATTAAGTCCATCCATGATTCATCATGAGCTCTGGTGGCTCCCTGAGTTGGCAAATGCTCCTGACTGTTTGGCACATCACCCCCCCCCCGACCCCATCATTAGGCAAGGCAGGCCAAGAGTGGTAAACATGGCTGCAGGTTTATCATCTCAACGGTAGATTCCACAAAAGTACTGATTTTCACAAATTTCGAACATATATCCACACTTGAACCAGTGTTGTACAGGTGTAAACTCACGGTGACATGGCAGAGTTGGCTCCACTGGCAGCAGAGAACAGAAATGATGCTCAAGCAGCTGGGGAGACCTAAAGGCACAGTACTCCATAGGAGATTACAGTCTCCCCAGTCCTTAAATAATGTAAACAGAAAGAAGTAGTGGTGAAAATAATTAGGCTATTTAAAAAAGATTATGAAAACCCAGATTCATTATATGAACTTAGAGTCAATCTTCCACGATACCGTATATAAGAATGTTCAGCAACATGACTTTAAATTTGAAAAACTGAGTGAAACCATTAAGGAATATGACACCAACAAAAAAAAAAAAACATTAAGTCCAGATGATATATGGAAAACTTGCCACAGATCATCACTGCACATTAATGAAAATCACCATTAAACAATTTATATGTCAGCTCTGCTTTAAGACGTGTGTATGGTAAAAACAACAAGCATTTGTCAATGCCGAATGCTGTCTCGCTGGCATAGGCATTGGTAGTGCCGGAGTTAGAGATGCATAATAGGAATGGCAGTGAAGTACTGAAGTGACGCCAACCTCACCCCCACCCTGTAGAAACCAACAGGCAGTGGGGTGTGCCTTTGGGTCATCAGCTATAATGCTCATGGCATTGTACCTCACCCTACCCTGTAGACACTGACAAGTGTCATGGTGTGCTTTGGGGTCTTTGGGCATTATACTTACCCCATTCCATAAGGAAATATGCTGACGTTGGTGCAGTATAGGAGAATGAGGTGAACTTTGTGGCCAAACAGTGCAAGCCACACCACGATGCCTGTCACTGGCTGTAAGGTGGGGGTGGGGTGGAATGGCATAAGCATTACAGCCGACGATCCCAAGTCACACCCCTGACACCTGTCAGTCTCTACAGGGTGGGGTGCTATAGTTGGAAACCATAATACCACAGGCATGTGTTGGTATTTTCACTCCAAATTTTCAACATGGGCTTTTTGTGAGCCTACCTCATGAAAAGTGGCACTATTAGTTTGTTAGCTGAAAGGTGGTTTTGCACAGCAGCTATGTCATTTGGTGATGCAGGGACAAAAACACATTTTGGGCAGGATGTGGAAAATGACAATTGCATTGTTCATAAGGAGATGTGAAAAAATGGCAACGTTGAAAATCTGGAGTGAAAATATGAAAAATTGGTGAAGGTATGAGCATGAATAGAAACTGTGCAACACACATCAGTAACACAATTATTTTTGGGATTTTTTTAACCACATCTTTAACATAAGTATTTTGGGACCTCCCCTCATGAACAGTGGCAGTGTAATTCTGTTAATGTGCCTGAAACGTTGATTTCGCACAGTGACCACGCCATTGTGCGCCACAGGTGCGAAAACACATTTAGGGCAGGATGTTAAAAATAACAGCTGTACTGTTCATAATGAGGTGCAAAAAAATGCCAATGTTGAAAATGTGGCATGAAAATAGTGCACATTTGCAAAGTTACAAGGGTGCATGGAAACTGCGCAACGCACGCTTGTAACACAGTCATTTTATGGAATTTTGTCACCAGATTTTCCACATAGGCATTTTATGACTTCTGCTCATGAACAGTGTCACCGTCATTTCCTGAAACTGTCCTGAAAACTGATTTCGCGCAGTATCCACGCTATTCTGCACTGGAAGTGTGAAAACACATTTTGTCCAGGATATGTAAAATGACTGCTGTACTGTTCATAAGGGTAATGGAAAATGGCACTTTGAAAATCTGGAGGAAAATATTACAAATTCTACGAAGTTGCAAGGCCGCATGCTAGAAACCGCGCAGAATCTATCGCCATAAAACAGTCATTTGGGGATTTTTCCACCAAATTTGCAACATAGGCTTTTGAGAGCCCACTCATGAACACTGGCACTGTCATTTTGTTAATCGGTCCTGAAAGGTGATTCCATGCAGTGACCACAAAATCACCTTTCCGGGCCGATTAACGCCATCACAGTGCCAGAATTCATGAGGAGAGGTCCCAAAAACCCCATATTGAATTTTTGGTGCCAAAAGTCAAAAAAATGCCTGAGATATGCATCAAAGTTGAAAAAACCCTATTTATTCCATTATACAGCTTACTGGCATTTCCTCAGTTCACGGTCGGCTTTGAAGAGTGCAGACCTGTTCCCGGTCCACCGGAGATCATTGCGCCGGACTCCGGAGGTAAGTATGGGGTGAGGGGTGTGTGGAGAGGCAGAGTGCACAGTGGGTGGGCGCAGGTTGCGGGAAGGGGGCAGGGAGACGGTGAGGGACCGTTTTCTTTTTTCACAGAGTTTAAAAAGAAAGAAAAACCTTGCGGGACGGTATTTATTTTTCAGGGTGATTTGGCACACTGTGGTGGGCTCCCAGCATGCCACCTATGTGTTTTTTGGGGGGATGCTATAGCCAACGGGGGTGCAAACAATGAAAGTGGGGGGACAAGAGCCGGATTGGGCACCCCTCTGCCCATAACAAATGGGTGCATTATGACCAGGAGTGGGCTCCCTGGCCAGCACATACATTGGGCAGGGCATGCCGACAGGGGATTCGCACCCTTAAGTCAGCAGTATGGCAGGCAGTGTGCCGCCATGTTAATCTTTTTTTACCACCAGGGAAAGCACGTCGGGAGGTCTGCTGAGTATGACGAGCTTTGCTTACATTGCAGCAGACCTTTCATTTGGTGTGATCACCACATTAAGTATGCATGGTGTGGCACCAGTATGCAGGCTGATTGGGGAATGAAGGATGCACCTATTGCTGCATGCCCTGCATTCGCCCAACAGTGACCGCGCCTCAAAATCTGCTACTACTGCAATATGTTGGCTGTGCATGCGTAAGCCAACGTAAAAAAGATTCTCACCCAATCTGCAATGGCTAAAACAGCAGATTACATGTTTCATCCTTGTTACTCATCAGTGTGCCACATCTGTATTTGAGCCCAGGCAAGGGAGAAGCCAGCTATATGACGGTCTTTCTGGTTAGGGTCATGGTGAGCCCAAAAGAGGAACCCAATCTAAAAGACAAGGGAAGAATTCAGTACCAAAGTCCTAAAGCATAGGTTACTCTAGAAGGGCAATGGCATGAAAGACAAGTTTCAAAGAAATGCACAAGTATACATACCTCAATAATGCAAAGCATAATGGGAAGTATAAGCTAATCACCATGAAAGAATTTAGGCAAAGCTGCTTTAAGCAGAATCATGCAATAGTCCAGGCTGTATGTGGATGCTGATGTGCGATATGGCTGCAACTACACATTCAGTCACTTCACTACCAGTCTAGCATTGCTTGTAAAGCACTTTGGGATACATTTCATATGAAAAGCGCTATAAAAATGCTGATTCTTCTTTTTTCAGGAGTTTAGGATGCAAACTGCCTCTCACACAGTCTGTAAAGGCCAAAAAACAGAGACACAGACCCATGTTTTAGACTTGTTAGGACTTTTAAATGTGCCACTTATGTGAATTGCCACGCTGCAGACCAGCCAGCAGGCTGTAAAGACAGGTGATAATAGCTACAAAGACTGGCTGTGATATTCTCTCTGACATTACATGACCTTGAGTCTCATTCAACAAAGTGTCCCCTGGTTTGCAACTTAAGAGCTCACTTGTAGAGCAGCTTACCCTGACCGAATCTTGCTCTCTGGTCTCCAGTCATAGCCTCACTAATGCCTTTGAATGTAGCAATCTCCTCTGAAAGGAAAGCACAAATCTGCTTTCAAATGTTGTGCACAGTTTTACTGCTCACTAACAGATAAGAGGTCTGCACACTCATTTGATCTCCCATGGATTACCTCTGCTGCTGGGAGACTGTGTCTGTTCACCTGAGAATCCAACCTATGGGTTGGTCAATTCCAGTGCTGTGTACACAGGGAGGGCCGGATGTCTCTCCTGCAACAAGCAATTGACTGCTAATCCCAAAGGTGAATTAATGAGTCCTCCTACTGTCCATGAGATCTTTCTGGCTAACCACAGGCTCCATTTCCTGGACTGGTCAAACCTTTCCCTCTGAATTGTCTCTTAAGTTTCAAAGGTCAGTGGCAGCTATTAGGGGTTAGCCGGTGGTTCACAAGAACTGTCTGATTCAGTTGGAGTGGCTTTTTGGAAAAAGGCACAGGTTCACCTAAAGCGCCACTGTTGCTAGCAGCAGTGTCCACATGACAACAGAACCACAGCTCACAAAAGGATACAGATAGCCCAAGTAGTAAATTCCTTCTGTTTGTCATCCATACCTGACCCTATATGACAGTCTGAGTTCCAGAGCCAGATAGAAGCCATCTAGTCAGTTGTAGGAATGAAAACTCTATGGAGCATATAGTAAGCCCCATTAATTTTGGGAGGGGGGTTATACATGCATATTCAGTCTTTTACATAGGCCATTATGCAGTTTGTTGTAATACCCTTATGTGGCTGGAGTCCCTGTGACCTAACCCTGAACTTTGCCACCCATCATTTTGTTCACTCTGGGCTCAGGACTGCCACTAAAAAGAGGGCTGGAGGAGCAGCAACAGAATTGCTACACTTGTGCACTGCAGTGTGCGCCAGATATCTCACTAAACATAACATCCTATGCAGCCAGTAGCACTGATTTTGCAACCATCAAAGCACCACCATAGCCACCCTGGCTTTATTTATGGATCGCATCCACACCAATATGGATCATGGGTGTGCCACGGGTGCTGTTTTTGTGGCATTATCTAAAGCCTTCGGTCTGGAAAATCACTCCCTCTTCCTCTCCAAATTACGCTCAGTCGATTGTTCTGCAGAGACAACTAGCTGGTTTTCAAGCTACTTTTCTGACTACTTCCAATCTGTTTGCATTGGCTCTGCCACTTCCCCTGCCCTGCTGGCCACCACCGGTGTACCCCAGGACTCCATCCTGGACCCTCTACTCTTCACGATATTTGTTAGCACTCTCCCCTCAGATAGTCTAAACTACAACTTGCTCCTTAATGCGGATTACCTGGTCATCTTCCACGGTGACAAGTCCCTTCCTTGTACATCTTCTGTCCTTACCCAGAATTATCGCACCACCCATGACTGGTTCTCATCCAACTTGTTGCTGGTTAATGCTAAGAAAACAGGGCTATGCTTTTCAGCTCTAAACCACACCTTGCCAGACACACTGATGCCAATGCTTCTCTCCTAATTTACCCTCACACTGGCCCCGCTCTTGAAACTGTCACCTACTTCAAAAACTTGTGGGTAACACTGGACCCCTCTCTCTCTCTCCTTCACTAAACACACTAACCTGGTAGTTCATCGGATAAATAAGAAACTCTGTGCTGCTAACCATATCAAAGCCTACCTTACCTCTGAGGCTTACTTTGGGATAGTTGGAGGAAATCTTCTCCCTATCCTGAATTACTGTTCTGCCATATTCTCTTGAGTCTCTACCACACTCAGGGCTAGGCTCTCATCTGCCTACAAAGGTGCTTGGCACTTTGCCCTGTCCGCCCCTTACTCCAGTCACCACTGTGACCTATACCAATCTCTCAAGTTTCTCTCTCTCTCTCTCTCTGCAAGGTGTCTTCGATTTTACCCTTGGTTCTTTCATAGACTCTTTCCTTAGATGTGGCCCTGCTTTCCCACTCTCCATCCTCTGTAAGCACCGTACCTCTTCTAGGTGTCTCCGTTCATATGCTGTCCATCCCCTGGAGATTCTGTGGACCTCAACTAGAATGGGTGGGAATGCCCTCTCGGTAGTGGCCCCCACACTATGGAATAGAGTGCCCGCACCCTTCAGATCTTTCAACACCCACCACAACATCAAACTTAACCTCAAGTCCTTCCTTCTCAACACAGACACTTGTACTTGTCCTAGATAGTACTCCTCTCCCCCTAAGCTTGTGCATCCCTCCCTAATAATGATCTGACTCATCTCTTCCTACCTGCTCATGGTTGGATGACACCTACAGGAAATGTTCATGAGTTGGGGAGGGAGGTTAATTTCTGTTCTGCTCTGTAGAATTGCTATACCACTGTTACCCGACTATTACTCGTGGTATCTACTGTTTTTGCTACTTTTACTGTTGTCACCTAATTGTATCTACTACAGTTCCCATTGTTATTTTTCTTTTTTCTTTTCGAATTGAACCTATGTATATTTTGTATGTGCACTTGCATATTTGTTTGAATCAATTGTATACTTTGTATTCTCCACACCTTTTGACCCAGGTCGTGCCTGTAAATGGTCCCTTGGATCAGTGCACCTGCCTGGTTATCAAACACATAAATAAATAAATAACAGATGGAGCCACAGTCAACTCTAGTGTTTTTTGGAACTGGATGTGCCCACCCACCAAGGGCACCAGGAGCCACATTGGTGGCCACCACAGCACCTCCCCTGGTGTGCTCTAGCCCCAGGAACTTCAGTCAGCTTCACAGGGCATGGAGGCACTTGGGGGAGCAGGACAATTAAACAGGACATTTAGCATGCTGCACCTTTAAGATTGAGTGGCTCCTTGCCACCCACTGAGTTAGCCAGCAGTACAAGGGGAGGAGCATAAAACGGAGCTCCCAACGAAGAGCACACAAGCCTCACCCACTCCTAACCACAAACCGGACAATCAGGCACAGTTGTGCCTATCAATCTAGAGGCAGTGCACTGAAAGGGGCAATATGGAAATAAATAAAAACAAAGACTTTGGAGCGCAGGGCTCCATTGAAGAAAGGGGCCACCATCTTGGTGAATCATCACCCCTTAAGCAGCAAATCAAAAAGCAGCAAAGTCAAACAATGGAACATGGTAGAATGATGCAAGAGTTTCCTGCCATTTGGACCGGTGGGCTTTTTTAGCCATTCAGAGGGCAGGACAGGGCTAAAGGACTGACAGACAGTGTTGTCTGCCCAATTAGAGAAGGAAGGAAGAAAAGAAAACAAAAGAGTTTCTGAGCCCTTCAGAACAAACGGGCAGTTCAGCTGGGACACCAAGCAAGATAGAGATGCATACCTGTTAGAGAGCTAGGGCCTCCTCAGGTCTGCTCCACATGGGTCCTCCCCAGGGTCCATTCCTCAGTAGTTTCATGGGTCCTCACCAGGGCCACTCCTTGAAAGTTTGTGAACTGTCTCCTGGGCTCAAATTCATCAGGAGGAGAGCTGAAGTGTGTGCTAGAAGGGCGCCATATGAGCAGCAGAGTCTGTGCCAGAAGGGCAATGTCAGAAATGAAGTGATTGTGCCAGGAAGGGCATTGTGAGTGGAAAAGAGCGCCCTAGCCAAGCCATACCTCCTCCAAGTCCTTTCGTGGGCTTGTCCTGAAGAGGTATTGAAGTCCTCCTCAAGTCTCACACAGACGTTTCCTGGTTGTCCTCCCCAGGGTGCCTACCTTGTGATCCTACATCTGGGTTCATCCATTTGCAGAGACTGCATCCTGTTCATGCCACTGTAATAATTATGCAGACACCAACGTAGAGTAACCTGGCAATAACTAAAGTTTTCTGGTGCTCTGCCTCCTCTTACACATTATGCAGCATCTCCTACATTATGTTGGATGTTCCTAGCATCTGTTCCCACTTTGGAGGCTTGGCTATAAGCCATACTCTACCAAATGCTTGGAACAAAGCCCAGTCCATACTAAAACTGCAACAGCTAACCCCCTGAGCAGTTTCAAAAATGTAATTCATAGCAAAATACATGACTCCTGTACATACCGCTGACCCCTGAGTTTGCCATTGAAAGTTTTGTCAATTCGGTCTTATTGTACCTGTATGAGTGTCCTCACCCCTCTCAAAATCCCCTTCCACACACACCGCCCACCCCACTCAGCTACCCTCCCCATCTCCCCCAACATACCCTGAGCGAGCCACTTCCGCACCTCTCATTCAACATGCTCGACCACTACTCCATTTGTCTCACCGACCCCTATCTTTCCAGATCACCTTTACTTACTTCTACTCTACCAACTCTCTCGACCCCATCTACCAACCCTCTCCACTTCCCTTCCCACCACTCATGGTTGACTCCCCCCATCACAGTTCTCCTCGAATATCCAAGTCTCACACCCCATGCTCTCATCTCTTCTACTTGTCACCAGATGTTGTAATCTGACCTATTGCAAGATGTGTTATCTGTCTGTCAACATAGTTTCATTGTCAATAAGTAATCCAAGATATTGAGCCTTAATACCCTATACTTCGTAAAATGTTCCTGTGTAAATATGTTTCCCTCATTGAGTCATATAATACTACACTTTGTAAAAAAAAATTTCTGTGTAAATATTTTCAATTTTTAAAATGCTGACTGTTGTACATTTACTTGTTTTTATTCTCTCTTTACTTATATTGTACTTGCATTGCACATCATTTGTCTCAGGACCTCCTTGTGAAAGAGCCTGCTCAATGGAGTTACTTCTTGCCATTGCTGCCAATAAACTTTGACCTGACTTGACTTGACAAATTTACTGTACTATGTAGCACTGTGAACAAACTGCAGAAAGCACAGGCTACTGCCTGCCAGATAAGGGTTTATATATAGATATTAGCACATGCACATTAACAAGGCATATGCAAGTGGCATATGCTAATTCACTTCCTTACATGTTCCTTCTCAATTAAACTCCCCCACCCACCAAAACATAAAATTCTTAAAGTTCTATGTAGCTCAAAGTTTTGGGGTGTCTATGTACTGTAGTCATGATACCAGGTGGGCCTTCAGATCTCCTGTCCACTGACATGGCCGATTCTCGGGCTGGAACTGGTGCCAGTCAATTGGTCTCGACTGCTTAGGCGTGGGGCTGACTCCACAGGCTCGCTTTGTAACTACCCCAGTGCCACTTGTGGAGGGACCTCCATTGCAGGCACCTCTGGGATCCCATAATCCTTCATCATGTCGTCACTGTCTTCTCTGTTCTTCTCTTCAGATATGCGAGTTTTGTGGGCCGCAGAAGCGGTGCAACTCAGGGGTTAACAAAAGGTCTCTCCTGTTTCTTTGATACAATTTCCCATTTGCTTGTACTACATAGGAACATGGTTCTTCAGCTGGCATTCCACAATTGCAGGGATCCAGGTATTCTCAGGTGTTCGCAAATAAACAGGCTGTCCTGGCTGTAAGGCTGGGCGTGGTCAGGCATGCAAATTGTAATACGATTTTTGTTTTTCTTGAGTCCCTCGCAATGTAGTTCATGCATCAACTTCAGGTACTTTTGGTTTAAGTAGCTCAGATCTGGTAGACATTAAAGTTCTGGTTCTGCAGCCCATAAGCAGCTGTGCTGGGGATCCTAAACCCTCCAGTGGGGTATTTCTCAATTCCAAAAGTGCTAAGTTTGGGTCTTGACAGTCCAATTGTGCTTTCTGTAACAGTCTCTTTATTGTTTGAATGGCTTGTTCTATCATGCCATTATTCTGGGGGTGTCTTGGTAAAGACATTACATGTTTAAATGCATATTTCCATTGAAAGTCTCTGAATTCAATGCAGGCAAATTGCAAGCCGTTTTCTGTTACAAGTATTTCTGGAATACTGTGTCTTGCACATTGTGATTTAATATGGTTAATCATCATTTTGCTTGTTGTATTTTGCAACTTGGATATCTCAGTGTGTTTGGAGTAGTAATCAACCATTGCCAGATAATTTTTCCTTTCAAATTCAAATAGGTCAGCCCCAACCTTTTGCCAAGGTTTCTATATCATGTGGCTGCAGCAACTCTCTAGATTGTGCTTTCCTGAATTGGTTGCAAATGCCACACTTGGCCACCATGTCACTAATTTGACTATTCATCCCTGGCCAGAATAAGAGATCTCTGAACCTGCGCTTGTAACATGTCTGGTCTGAGTGATGTGGGGACTATCAGTCTCTCCTCCTTCAGCAAAATTCAATTTTCTGTTGTGATCTCACCTCTGAACAACCAATACTGCCTTACCTTGGGGTGCACTGATGTTTTCTCTTAGGGCTATCCATTCAAAACAGTGTCTCTCAACATGACCATTGCTGAATCTTTGTCAGTCTCTTGCTGAAATAATTTCAGCTTTTAATCACTGATAGGCATATAGTCCACTGTGTGAACCTCATATTTGTCTAGTTCAGTTTGTGGCACTGAATTTTCTCCCAAAGCCCTACTCAGGGCATCTGCTATATAACATTCTTTACCCATTTTGTACTGTACTCGCAAATCATACCTTTGTAGTTTTAGTAACATGCGTTGAATTCTCAGTGGGGCTGTGGCCAGTGGTTTTTTGAAAAGGCTTTTTTAGAGGCTTGTGGTTCGATTCAACATTGACCCTTGGTGTGCCATAGATATATTGTTGGAATTTTGAACAGACAACACAATAGTTAGCGTTTCCTTCTCAATTTGTGCATAGGTTTGCCTTCTTCTGGCAGACATGCACCCAGCCCTTCTGAAGATGCATCAACAGATAATTCAACAGGGGGAATCACGTGGTGTTGATGGTCATGTAGCAGCTTTCCTGTGGTGCTCCCTTCTCCCCTGCCACCATCCAATACAATCCTCATTCATAGCCTGACAGACTTCTTCAATTTAACTCTAAATTGTTGCCTGCCTACCTACTGCTGCCTCTGAGCTTCTTTCTACATCACTATCAGTGACTCTTACTGCCGTGATGGATTCCAAATGAGGCAGGACCAGCCACACCATACACTTCCTACCTCTCCACTGAAGGCGCCAAAGAAATTGAAATCCCAGGGGACCCAGCCTTCTCGTACCACTTCCCAATTGAAATCCCAGGAGACCCAGCCTTCTCGTATCACTTCCCAAGCCTCTACTGCAAGTCCGCTAACTGAAGACTGCTCTCTCCAGGAATTGCTTCCCTTCAGGGAAGCGCTTGCAGATATTGCCTCAGAGCTCAAGTCCCTCCACTCTGACATGAGGGATCTGGGGCACAAGATTAACAGTGTGGATATCAGGGCTGTATCACTGGAGGGCTGGGGAGATCGCATGGAACCAGAGATAGTAAATTAAAACAGCAGATTTCCAAATTACAAGCAAAGACTGAAGACCTGGAAGGAAAAGCTGAAGGAACAATATTCTAATTTTTGGCCTACCGGAATTGGAGGAGGACCCTAACATTCTTTGCTTTATCCAAAAGCTTCTGGCAAAAGTGGCAGAGCCTTCTCCCTTCAATCCTGTCTATCAAATTGAAAGAGCACACAGATCCTTGAGACCGTGACCCCCTGAGGGTGCACCACCAAGGCCCATTATATTGAAAATCCTCAGCTACCTCGAGAAGCAACATGTGTTAACAAAGGCTCGTGAATTGCAGGCCATACTATGGGAGGGAAAATCTTTGAGGCTCACTCAGGATCTGCCATTTGAGACCCATCAAAAAAGATTGGCCTTTCATTTGACTGTCTCCAAAATAATAGCTGCTGGTTTAAAATTTAAAATGTCGTATCCTGCCCGCCTACAAGTTTACATTCAAGATACCTAGCTTTCATGTGACACTCTGGATGCTGCAAAGAAAGATCTGACCCAGAAACTGCCTGATCTTTTCTCCTCAACTTGAACTGTTAATGGGACACTTAAGCTATGGAATATTAATAAGTTGTACCTGTTTGTGCTGATTTCTTCATTGATGTTGGTTGTGGGTTGTTCTGAGCTGGTTCGCAGGTGGGCTTGTCTTCCCTGAGGGGGATGTTTGGGTCCTGGTGCTGTGGCCCGCGGTCTGTGCTTGGTGCTCAGTTGGGCTTGGGAAGGCTAAGCCTATATCCTGGTGGCTCCCCTTAGAAGTGCTGTCGATCCTCTGCTGGGGATTGCGGTCTTTATTTCCTGGACCCTCAGTCTGGGTATCAGTTTCCCAGGGTCTGTCTCTGGACGTACCAGTCCATCTATATTTTGGTTCCCCTGGGCAGCCGAAGCCACCATCTAGCTGATCTAATGGGGGGAGGTGAGGTGAGTTTGCTTCTACTTCTGCGTTATTTGAAAATCTTTGCTTTAGCCGGGTAATTTATGATTGATTCAGTCATTGGACACCCCTGTGGACACATTCAGGGTTAGGCTGCTATTCTTTTTTTTTTTTTTATCACATCTTTCTTTTTTCCACCTTGCTGCAGCGATAACCATGGGGGGCATCCAGCCGCCGGCCCTGCCCGCTGGGAGAGTACCAGGCTCACTCACATAATGGGGGATCTGGTACAGCCATCACCAGTCCACTTGAGGGCCTCCCCATACCCTGCCCAGCCGGACCGGCCCCGGCCCTCCCCAGTGCGATTCCACGAGGGTCCTTCCGGCGAGGCAGGGCACGGCATCAAGATGCATGGTCACTCCCAGCCATTTTCCACCTGTTTTTGTGCCCACTGGAGCACTGACATGCAATGACGTCCAGGAACAGTGTGCTGACGTCTGCTGTGCTCCTCCCCCAGATGCACACCAGCATGTAGTGCCTCAGGCATCCCCAGGGGCCACTACAGCACAGTAGCTTTCCCCAGCCCTCCCCAGAATCAGGAGAGCAGTCTACAGATGCTTGATCCTGATCCTCCCCTGCTGACCCTCTGACAACCCAAGTCCGTTCCCAAACCGGGTCGCCGGCATGGCGCAAGGTGTGGCGTCCAGCGCCTCAACCCTCAGCGCCACCGGGCCAGCAGTAGGCTGCTATTCTGAATGAGGATTCACTCGAGTTTTGTTTGTTGGTCTATCGTCGCCCTCTAGTTGGCATATTAATGATGTGGTCCTTTTTTCAAAGATCCTGGCAAAAAGGGAAAGATTGCCGATCGGGTGACGGGGATGCCAAATGCCTTGCTCTACCTGACACTGGGATGACTGAGCAGTTCATCATGGGTGCGCAGGTAGGCTTTTTTCCTCAGCTGTTCTGTTTTACTGGGTGTCATTTATGACGTTGGATGGAATACTAGCTGTTGGATGATGGGGGAGGGGGTGACGGTTCATGGAAGAGCTGGTTATCGAGCGATCCAGCATCACCATCTGGCTATAGGGGGGTCTGTATCTGCTTCCATTCCCCAAGGGCAATCGTCAGTTTGGCCTTGGTACAGTTATCCATTTTTCCGGGGTGAATGGTACTGGATGCAGGGGGGCTCTGCCTCTTTACAATTTGTTGCTCTTCTTTTGGTTAGATTTTGCTGGGTAGGGGAGAGTATAGTAAATAGTTTTGTGGGTTTTGAGTTGTTTTTGGGGAATGGTGGGATATGGTTCCTTGTCTACAGGTGTTGTGTGTATGGCTCACAGGAGGGAGGGGGTGGGGTGTTGGGTATAACAGACCTGGTGGTTTACTACAGTTTATAGAAGTTTTCATTATGGGATGTTTTATATATGGGGCTACAGTATATATATGTGTCATTTTGCTCCTGTTGAGCTTACTTTCCTGGGTCCTATGGTCTTCTAACTGTTTATCAGATGAGGGGAGGACTGTAGTGTGCCTCATGGGTTATATCTGGCTAGCTGTTAACTCTGTGTTACTGAATATTCTGTTTAGCAAGAACGATGAGTCAGACAATTAAGATTGTAACTTGGAACATCAGGGGAGTTAGAGAGCCCACCAAGAGACACCAAGTTCTGAAACACTGTGCTCTGCTTAATGTTGGCATTATTTTCTTGCAAGAGAAAACATCTGTTAGCAAAGGAGGCCATCTGGCTGTGCAGGCAAGGGGTCTGTCAAGTTTTTGCTTCTGGGGAATCTTCCTTGAGCAGAGGAGTGGCCATTCTAGTAATGGGCAATACCCTCTTTCAAGTTGATTTGACCATTTCTGACCCAGGGGGTAGATTTATTTTGATTAAAGGTTCCCTGCTTCGCACTGACGTGGTCCTAGGATGCCTATATGGCCCGGTGGTGGATGACCCTTCTTTCCTTATGGACCTAGCCAATAAGCTTGCAGCCCTCTTAACCACACCCCTAATCTTGGGAGGTGATTGGAATATTCCACCCACACAAGATCTAGATAGATCCTACCATCCACTGAAACCCCTTTTTCTGGCCCAAAGAGCTTTGAGAGATTTTACAGACCTGTTAGGATTGTGTAACCCATGGCACATTCTTAACCCCTCTCACCATCTTTTCTCCTTTTACTCCAATATTCATAAGTCCTGGTCTAGGCTTGACTATATCCTTGTTAGCCTTCCCTTTTTGAATGGCCTATGCTACACAGGGATAGAACTAATTGTTCTATCTGACCGCTCAGTAGCTTGGTTAGGCCTCTCCCCAGACCCTGATATGCAGAGAGATACAGCACAGAAGCTGAATACTCAGCTCTTGAAAGATAAATCCATTATTGTCAAAGTTCAATCCCTTATACAATTCTTCATTGACTCTAACAGGGGTTCTGTTCAAAGGGAGAATCTTGTATGGTGTGCACTCAAATGCTGTCTCTGAGGCAAATTCATTAAATTTGCCTCCAGAAGGAAAAGACAGAGGGAAGCTGAGGCCCTGTCTCTTTTAATACAAATCAGGTCAACTGAGCTCACTTTCTCCTCATCCACTTCTTCCGATACACTAGAAGCATTGCTTTCCTTAAGAAATAAATATGTTGACTTACTGAGAGAAAAGGCAGAGTATGCCATCCTAAAAACACGGCCTAAATACGTTGAACAAGGTGAGAAGGCCAGCAGGATACTGGCTCATCATTTGCACAAGCTGGAAGGCTCTAGGTTGATTCCCCCCATTCTCGCTCCAGATGGCTCTACCAAGACCTCTCCCCGGGATATAGCCCTAGTGTTTGAAAGCTTCTACCATAATCTTTATGGGAAGAACCCTTCTCCCCCTACCTCCCAAGCAATAGATGATTATTTAGACTCCATTTATCTCCCGTGTCTTCTTGCCCACCAGCAGGCCTCCCTCTCTTCTCCCATCTCCTTACTGAAGGTGGAGGAAGCAATCAAGGGTCTTCCTCTGAATAAAGCTCCAGGACCAGATGGCTTTCCCTCTAACTCTTACAGAACCTTCTCTAAGGAACTTTCTCCTTTGTTGCTCAGGTTATATAGATACATGCTTACTGCCGACTCCCTTGACCCCTCTTTACTAGAAGCTACCATTGTCCTTCTTCTCAAACCTGACAAACCACACACAAACCCTGCAAGTTACCATCCTATTTCTCTTCTGAATTATAATATCAAGAGCCTTACCAAAATTTTTGCCTCACAAATCAGGAAGGTCTGGATGCACCTCCTGAGTTCAGAACAAGTAGGGTTTATTCCATGAAGGTCCTCTGCGGACCACTTAAGGAAGCTGATACACATATTCTGGGCCACTCAGCCGTCCACTTCTCCTATGGCTCTGATCTCATTAGATGCTGAGAAGACCTTCGACAGAGTGGACTGGGGGTTCCTCTGGTCGACTCTATGAAAGATGGTATTCCCACTCATTTTCCTTCAATGGATCTGAACCATATATTTCCCCCCTTGGCTAGGATACATTGTAACAGTGTCTTTTTCCCCCACTTCTCTCTTTTCTCTAGTACAAGGCAGGGCTGTCCCCTGTTTCCTTTCCTTTTCAATCGATACCTGGAGCCTCTCCTGAGACACATCAGAATGACCCCCCCCAGATACAGGGTATCCCTGCATATGACTCCATTTTAAAGCTTTCAGCATATGCGGACGATATCCTCCTTCATCTAGAGCATCTTGCTGTTTCCCTCAGCCACACGCTAAATGTGAGATCCAAGTTCAGTCATCGCTCCAATTATAAACTGAACTTTAACACAACTGAAATTTTTCCCCTCAATCACTACACTCACAAGGCTGCTTTTAACCTATTTGGCAAGAACTGGTCCCCAAATTCAATTAGATACCTGGAGATACTCAAAACCACTGACCCCTCTCTTACTAAGAAACTAAACCTAGACAACCTTGTGGTTCATATCCAACAGGATCTCCAGAGATGGGAGTCTCTCCCGACATCCTTATGGGGATGAATTAATATCATAAAGATTAACGTTCTCCCCAGGCTCTTCTACCCCCTAAATATGCTGAATCTCTGGCTTCCTCTCTCCTTCTTCCAACATGTACATTCTCTCATCTCTAATTTTATTTGGTTGAATAAACATCTAAGACGCTCATTCCTCAAGCTGTGCCTTCCCAAGGATTTGGAAGGTCTTCGCCTTCCTAATTTCCTGCTATATTACTGGCCCAGCCACCTTTCTAAATGTGGTAGATGGTTCTCGAGTTCAGAAGGAGATTATACCCCTATCTGGTTGCAAATTGAGGACTGGATCCTACAGCTCCATAACCTAACTACCCCAACTATTTTTTGTCTCCCATGGAAATCTCTGCCTGTCTTACTCCATCACTCGGTGATTGGCACCTCAATAAGGGTATTCTCCCAGTTCTGTTCCTCTCATAAATTCCTTTCACAAAAAGATTCTGCTCAATCTAATATTCTAAACCCCAATATCAAGATTGGGGGTATGTGTCTTTCTCCAGGGTGGCTGCCACAGCTAAGAGAGGCCACAGTAGCTGACTTGTATTCTCAGGAATCCTTCCTCTCTTCTTCAGATATTCTTCTGAAATATGGCATAAGCCAAGTGCACATCTTCAAGATCTTCCAGCTCAGACACCTGCTGGGCCAATTATTTGGCACAACCCCTAAACCCTCTGTTCTGAGTCCTATCTTGGTACAGTTAAAGGAATTAGCCCCCAAGCCCTGTGTCATCTCTCTCCTATATTCCTGTCTCCTAGCCATAGGCCATCCTGAATCCCTCCCAGGTTCCAAGGTTTGGAATTCTCTGTTACCTGATGTAACCCTTGTTTGGTCACAGATCTAGAAAGATCTATACATTTATAACTCTCAGGACAGGTTCAGACTCACCCAATACCACATCCTAAATGACATGTATTACACACTGGTTAAATTGTCCAGAATGGGCCACCTACCCCCTTCTATATGCTCGAGGTGTGGTAACTCAGAAGGGAATATTCTACATATATGCTGGCAATGTGACAAGGTCTCCCCCTTGTGGCAGCTAATCCAGGCCACAATGGACCCCTTGCTTGGTTTGGAGGGTCTCCTTACACCAGAAATTTGTTCTCTAGGCTGCTACTCCAACATCAGGGTTAAAGAGAGAAGATACTACGTGGCCTTAATCTCAATGGGAGTCAAGAAACTAGTACTCAAGCACTGAATGGATCAGCTCATCATATATTACAGTGAATGGCTGCACGAGCTGTCAATGTATTTCAGGACTCAATGCTTGCTTGCTAGCTCCCATAATAGGCTCAAGCTTTTTGATAAAAAGTGGGGCAAATTATATGCCTTATATCTGCATTAAATGCACCAAGATCTTCTAACTGATTAATTGGAGATGGCATTAAAGGCAAAATATGCCTATTTGCAGATGACACCAAGCTCTGTGGAGAGTGGACAAAGCTGAAAGGATATGGGACCTACAGAAAGATCTGGAGAAGCTGGGGAGGTGGTCCAGGATCTGGCAGTTTGGCTTTAATGCCAAGAAATGCAAAGTTAAGCATTCTGGAGCCAAGAATCCCAGGACAGAGTATTACCTGGGTGGAGTCCGAGTAGCTGCATCAGAGGAGGAGAAGGACCTGGGAGTGATGATCACTAGTGACCTGAAGCACTCCACGCAGTGCAAAAAAGCAGCAGCAAAGGCAATCAAGATGCTGGGATGCATAGCTAGGGGGATCAGTAGTAGGAGAGAGGCGGTTATACTGCCCTTGTACAGGTCACTGGTAAGGCTGCATCTAGAGTATGGAGTTCAGTACTGGTGCCCACACCTCAAAAAGGACATTAACCTACCAGAGAAGGTACAGAGGAGGGCTATAAAGATGATAGCCAGTCAGCAGGGCAAGGCATATGAGGAGAGGTTGAGGGCACTGAACATGTACTCCCTGGAAGACAGGAGAGAGAAAGAGGGGGACATGATTGGGACATTCAAGTACTTGAAAGGGATAAATAATGTTGACAAGGAAAGTCTCTTTAAGCTGAGTGGCAATCATATCATGAGGGGGCACAGTCTTAAGCTGGAGGGTGGGAGGTTTAGGAGGGATGTCAGGAAGCACTTCTTCACAGAAAGGGTGATGGGCACTTGGAATGCACTGCTGGAAGAGGTCATCTCGTTAAAGACAGTAGCAGCTTTAAGAGAGGCTAGATAGGCATGGGGGAAGATAAGAATCATGGGTAGGGAGGATGGGAGGAGTGGGGAAGGAGGGCAGGGACATTAGCTCAAGCTGTGGACCCTGCAATATGAGCAGACTTGATAGACCAAATGGCCTTCTTCTGCTGGCTTATTCATATGTAACTCTTTTTTCTAACTCTTTCAAATGTAGGGTGTTCTTTTGTACTTTTGTTCTTTATTAGGGGCACACACCAGGGGTGGCTTGGGTGGGGGGTGGTGGAGGGAGGGGGGTGGTTAGATAGTATTTTATGTTGGCAGATGTCTTTTTCTTGATTATGTTCCATGGTATGTAGGTTTTATTGTTCTAAAAACAATAAAGAAGTTGAATTAAAAAAAAAACAGATAATTCAACAGGTTTTCTTAGAGCGGGAGTCAAGTGATGCCTCGACCTGGTTAGCAGCTAGTCTCACCAGCTCCTGCCTTTTTCTGCCTAAAACTGCACTTTTAACTGTTTATAACATCAGATCTTCACCTAGTTAACTATATAGGGTGCTGCATCAACAGGAACAAACCATCTATATCAGCAATAATCAAAACTGAACCTGAAATTTTCGTCTCTAAGGATCTGCATGGAGGAAGAAATGAAGCCATGCCTGCACACATTCCCCAACAACCCGGAGAAGAGTTTCAAATACTTTAAGGCCCAGAGCTCTTAATCTGGCTACTCCAATACTACAACCCTGGCAGCTATACCCTTAATGGAGGACAGTTTTCTCCAAGAGTTTCAGCTGTTTAAAGAAACCTAATGGGATCATTACTGAACTTTAGTCACTTCAAAGTGATCTTGGGGACTTAGGCAAATGAATGTCAGACTCAGAAAGTTGTACTTACTCGCTTGAACAATTGAAGGACAAAGCTGATTTGGAGCAGATTAAACTGCATCAACAGGTTGCCCGACTGCAAGAAAAAATAGAAGATTTAGAGGGTAGGAGTTGTCAGAATAATCTGGTCCTCTTCGGGCTCCCTGAATCCTTAGAAGGTTCCTCTCCAGTTGTCTTCACACAAAAGTTTCTCCAGAAGGTAGCTGGCCCCTCTCCATGAAACCCGGCCTACTTGATTGAACGAGCACACAGGTCTCTTCGGCCCCGACCACCCGACGGCTCACCCCAGCAACCATTTATTTTTAAATTCCTCAGCTATGTAGAAAAGCAGCATGTTTTGAAGAAACTGCGGGATCTGCACTCAATCCTCTGGGAGGGCACAGCTCTACGAGTAGCCCAAGATCCCTCTTTTGAGACCCGTAAAAAAAGAGCTGACTTCCATCCCTTGGTGTCCAGACTCATCACTGCTGGTATCTGCTTTAAAATAGGATGCCCTGCTCGTCTACAGATCTGTATCCAAGATAAGTGGCACTCATTCGAATTGCCCAACTGTGCTTTGAATGAGCTCCAGGAATTATTGCCAGCACCTTTTAAAGCCACCTGAGGAAGACGAAAACTTTTAGCAAGTCTCGGTAAGTGAGCACCTATTGATATATGCCCCAGTGGTTTAATGGCTCTGGATGAACTGCACGAATGTGTGCAACATCACAGAGTGCTCATCACAAGCTTGCAAGTTATCGCACGGTAGCCCGGCTATATCCTACTCGCCTTTCTGATGTCACGATCCTTGTTGCAAGAACAGTTTCCAGCACTACAGGCTAGTAGGATTTAACAGATATGAGAGTCTGGTTCTGAGATTTTGTTAATTAGACAATAATCTGTTTCCTTTAACAGCCAGCAAAGTTTTATATGTTACCACAGTTACGACCTCCAGTTTCAGACTGTTATACCTACAGTCAGGATAGTGTTTTTTTGTTTGATTTTTCTTCCTGGTTTGGAGTGGAGCTCTGTATACAAAGGCAGAGAGTCTATACTGTTTTATTAAGTCAACAGCTTTTGCCGCTCAGATTGTTTTATACATGACCTTTTGGTAGTCACTATATCCTTACTTAATTAGCCTTAAATAGATGGGAGTTTTCATGCTCAGTCCTTTATTCCCCCCTACTGGCAGCTCTGTTTCTATACAGGGCTCCAACCAATATTTTCTTTGTAATTACGGTTTACGGTTGATGTTGTGCCTTTAGTTATATATTTAGCTAGGAGATATTTTGGGGTGGATGGGTGGGAGCTGGGGTAGTGAGCTGAGCAGCGGCTTGGGCTATGAGGATTGTCAAGGCAGCCCTTATAGCTCGAGATAAGCTCTGGGCTAAAGCTAGACATTCCAAAGAATCTTCGGATTGGCAGGCCTTTAGAACAGCCAGGAATAACTGTGTGAAAAAACTTCACTCTGCTAAAGCTAACTATTGTATTTCTACTCTCGAACAAGCTAAAGGTAACCCTCATAAAATATGGAAGACTATCAAAGCTATAGAAGGACGTTCCCATGGCCCCCTCTGTCCCAAAAAAGATAGTTGCAAGTGGCAAGATTGTGGAAAACAAGTCCCTAATCCTGGAGGAAACTCCCACTTTGCCACAGCTGGATTAGCTTTTGACTCTCACCTTATGCTGGTGCTGGTGAGCCAGCATACCCTCCCCCACATCTAGTCCTGCACCCAGCCCCTTCCAACCACGCGAGGTAACTTATAAAGAAGTAGAAGATTCTCTTCTAACTTAGACACCAAAAAGCGCAGGGGACGATGGCTTGGAACCCTTTTCCCTAAGGTCAGGCTACGCCATCTCACTGCCCCACTTCTCCACATCTTCAATCTTTCCATTACATCTGCTACTGTGCTGTCCTGCTGGAAATCAGCACATATCCTCCTCTATTTAAATCTGGTGACCCATGCGATGTAAACAACTATAGGCCTATCTCCATATTGCCTATCCTTTCTAAAGTTCTCGAAAAACTGATCCATATTCAGTTAAAATCTCACTTGGAAACCTTCTCTCTCATTAACCCAGCTCAATCTGGCTTCCGGGCTAATCATAGCACAATCACTGCACTAGCAAAAGTAACCAATGATTGTATCTCTGCTATAGATGCTAAGAAGGTAACTGGTGCAGTCTTTTTGGACCTCAGCAAAGCTTTTGATACTGTTGATCATAAACTATTAGTCAATTGCCTTGCAAAGTTGGGTGCCACATACCATACCACCCAGTGGTTCTCTAGCTACCTAACTGGAAGATTCCAAAAAGTAAAGACGGAAGGCTTTTTTTCTGCTGCCTTGCCAGTTGCAAGAGGAGTCCCCCAAGGATCCATCTTAGGCCCTATCTTGTTTTCTTTGTACATTAATGACTTAGATGCTAACATATCTCGTCCAATCTGCACTTTTGCAGATGATACTGTATTGTATACTTCTGGCTCATCGTTATCTGAAGTTAAGGAGTGCTTCAGCGGACTTCGCACAACTTGAGCATAATCTAATAAAAGCAAAGCTTCTGCTCAATGCTAAGAAGACTAAAGCGATGATATTCTCCCGCAGTGCTGTCACAGGCCCCCCCAATACCCTTGCCCAAGACTTCATTGTCACCACGCTAAAAGAGCCTCTGGAAGTTGTAACCAAATTTAAATATCTGGGTATCTGGATCGACAATAAATTATCTTTCAATGACCACGTCAAAGATGTCTCTAGAAGGTTAAAAGCAAGGTTAGGTTTCTTCTACAGAAATAGGCCCCTTTTCCCCCTTGAAACTCGAAACAAGCTTGTACAGGCCACTTTTCTCCCCCTACTCGACTATGGCGATGTAATCTATTCCTCTACCACTCTTGCAAATCTAAGTAAACTGGACATCCTTTATCACCGTGCGTTATGGTTCATTACCAACTCCCCTTACCGTTCGCACCACTGTGACTTATATGCAGCTGTTGGTTGGACATCCCCTACTACTAGACGCCTGCTCCATGCTGGGCTATGGACTCTTAAACTGCTCCTGCAGCAATTGCCAAGCTATCTCTCTTCCCTTATTAGTATCTCACATAGTGCATACTCGTTAAGAAAATCTGACTTTATTATGCTTGACATACCAAGGACGCGAACTCCTTTGGTAAACGTGCTATTGCATATGCCCTTCCCTCCATTTGGAACCAATTACAAACCATGCTTGAAACTAACTAGCCAGTTTCAATAAACTACAAATCGCTAAGTTCAGCCAAAATAAAAGACACCTGTAACTGTCATTAAGTCTCTTCCTTCTCCATGTGTGCCATATTTATCCACTGGTAAGGTATAATTGATTTGTCATATTAACTGCTTTCCATTCCCCTTCTACTCCTGGCTTTATCTATGCTTACGCTCCACTGCTACTCTATCAAATCACTCCTTCCCCCCATATCAGTTGTAGTCTGTTGTTTGTTCTAGCTGCCAAAATATATGTATTGCACACACCAGTTATCATGTTTCATTTATCAGTATGCAACCTGTAAGTCGCTTCCCTGTCTCATATCAATGTTTACCACCTGTGGTCACCCTATGTGGTACCCTTGTATGTATATCCAGCCTGTATCATGTAACGTGCATTTCATGTATATACTGTTATTACCTATCTGTGTTTGTACTTTAAGTGTTTATGTCACAGGACCGCCTTGTGAATGAGCTTGCTCAATGGAGTTTTCCTGCAATAAACTTGAACTTGAACTTGAACTCATTCACTGTTTTACATGGGTGGGAACCAGGACCATCCCCTTATCATATTTTTTATTAGGTCTTTGGAATATTATCAATGCCCAACCCCATTACGTATTTCCCTTTTTGTTAGGTCCCATTTGTCTTTCTCTCCTATTACATGAGGAAAAGTCTTTACACCCAAATTGGCTCTAGGTTAGGGGCCTTGTTTTTTTTTACAATTTAATAATTGCCACTTCCTTCTTATGTCTTTATGATTATTATTCCCACGGATTTTGGGTCCAGGTTTAGAAGGTATTCTGATTTCATTTCCTTTAACCTTACGAAGTACTAATGCCGCTGGGGGAGTTGGGAGCAGAGGGGGGAAGGTAGGAGGGCCTTTTTAGTTTTTTCGAGATTTGAAGATGGGGATGGGGTGTAAATAGTTACATGGGTGTGGTGGTTTGGGTTAAGGGTGGGTTTCCATTACAAATGGTCCTAATGTCAGCATGGCACATAGGGGAGCCATTTCTTATACTGCTGGACGCTGGGTATTTACCAACCTGTGGTCTCCCCTGGCAAATGATTTGCTTAACAGAGACAGAGTTTAGAGAATTGAGCGGGGTGGGAGAGGAGTGGAGGGTCACGGATCTACTGCTCACCTTATCTTTTTTCAATCTTATTGTTACAGAGTTTGTTAGCTTGATATGGGATTTCTATGGGGGGGCAGTTTAAAGATATATTGGAATCCAACTTTTATCTGGTATACCATCTTTTTATTCTTGGTTGCAATATTCTCGGGACTGGGGGTTAGGGACCCGGGGTGGGGGAGTGGGGATGGGGTGCACTTAGGGGATACGATTTATCTACACATACTGTTTAAATTTTATGACTATGGCTAGAGGTGTAACTAAGTTTTTGACATGGAATGTCAGAGGTGTCAGGGAATATTTAAAAAAGTACCAAGTGCTGAAACATAACTCCTTACTACATGCCTACATCTCTTTTATTCAGGAGACCCACCTTCTCCCTCATGAGGCACCCAGGCTCCTGAGACAGGACATTAATCAGGTTTTTGCCTCTGGAACCTCAACCTCAAGTAAGGGTGCAGCCATCCTGGTGAACGGTTCGGTCCCCTTGTAGGCTGACCAAATCATTACAGACCCACAAGGATGATACATTCTCATTAAGGGCCTACTTGACCGGAAGGAACTAATCCTGGGGAGCATCTATGGAACAGTGGTGGGTGATCCAGCTTTTTTTACAGAATTGGCCGATAAATTGACCCCCTTCCTCTCACTCCCAATGATACTGGGAGGTGATTGGAACCTCCCCCCAACTCAGGATTTGGATCGGTCTAACTATCCCCTTAGGCCGTTCTCAGCAGCACAAAGAGCCCTGCAGGAATTTGTGGGTCTGCTAAGTCTCTGTGATCCCTGAAGAATTTTAAACCTGTTGTCTTGCACCTACTCCTTTTACTCAATGTTTCATCACTCTTCCTCCAGACTGGACTACGTTCTGATTAGCCATTCTCTTCTCCCTGGTCTCTGCAATACCAGGATAGAACCTATTGCCCTATATGATCATGCAGTGGCCTGGGTAGCACTTGTCCTAGATGCCAGTTTCCAACGAGATGCATCCTGGAAATTGAATACTCAACTTCTCAAGGAAGAGTATGTGATTTCCAGAATCCCCTCTCTCATCCAGTCATTTGTCACATCTAATTAAAACACAGTCCCAAGGGTAGACCATGAATGGTGTACCTTAAAATGTTTCTTAAGAGGGGAGTTTATCCATCTCATTGCTACCTGAAAAATGCTGCAGAGAATCAGAAGCCCTCTCCTTGCTTGCACAAATTCGTACCTTAGAACAGTTTATCTCTACTACCTCCTCTTCAGATTCTCTACAAACACTGCTTTCTCTCCAGGGCAAGTATGCCACTCTAATGCAAGAGAAGGTGGAATTCACAATACTTAAAACCCAGGCTACGTACATAGAACAGGGTGAAAAAGCAGGCTGCCTTCTCGCTCTCTGGCTAAGAAAATTGGAAGCCTCAAGAATCATACCTTCCATTACAGCCCCAGATGGTTCTGTTAAAACACATCCTAGAGATTCAGCGTTAATTGTTGAATAATTCTATTCCACCTTATACAGCCAATGCACAGTTTCACCAGCCGCAGAGGAAGACTTTGCTTACTTGGACTCCTCTACATTACCACACCTTCTAGAGCATCACTGAACTAGCCTCTCAACCCCTATCTCCCTAGAGGAAGTAGAGGATGCTTCACAAAGCTCAGGGCCCTGATGGTTTCCCCTTCAAATTTTTACAAACTTTTTATTAAGGACCTTGCCCCCATTCTGCTTCTCCTATACCACTTTATGTTCTCCTCTGACTCCCTCAACCCCTCATTGTTGGAAGCCACCATTGTCCTCCTTCTCAAGCCAGACAAGCCACCTGCTTGTCCATCCAGCTATCGTCCCAACTCTTTATTAAATTGTGACATCAAAATTCTCATTAAAATCCTAGCCTCCAGAAGAGAGAAAGTCTGGTCTTGCCTTCTCAGTCCTGAGCAGGTTGGTTTTTCATCTCTGGGAGGTCTTCTACTGATCATCTCTGTAAAATCTCCCATATCTTCCATGTGGTGGGCTCCTCTTCCTCCCTATGGCTCTAATTTCTCTTGATGCCAAAAAGGCCTTCGGTATGGTGGACTGGTCATTCCTGTGGTTAACCTTGCAAAGTATGGGTTTTCCTCCCTCATTTCTACAGTGGCTTCAAGTGATATATTCCTCCCTGATGGCCAGAATTTACTGTAATGGCGTGTTTTCTTCACCCTTCTCTCTACATACCAGTACACGTCAAGGATGCCCACTCTCCCCTTTTCTCTTTAATTTGTATTTGGAACCACTCATTAGGCACCTGAAATCTTCCCCTAACATAACTGGCATCCCTGTTGGTAGTTTTATGCCATCGATTTCAGTGTATGCTGATGACATCCTTCTCCAAATCTCCAAACCTATCTCCTCTCTCTCCGAAGTCCTCAAGATCATAGATAACTTTGGTAAGTATTCTAATTGCAAACTAAATCTCAATAAGACAGAGATATACCCTCTTAACCACGTAATACACAGACAGGATTTCATCCCATTTGGTATGAAGTGGTCCCCTCGTTGTATTAAATATCTTGGTATATATTTAACCACTGACCCTTTCTTAATACGGAAACTGAATTTAGATGACCTTTTGGGTACCATTCAACAAGACCTAACGCGTTGGAAGAACCTCCCTCTCTCACCAAGGGACAGGATCAATATTATTAAGATGAATGTTCTCCCCAGGCTCTTTTACCCCTTAAACATGCTCAATAGTTGGCTTCCTTTATCTTTCTTTAAACATATTCATTCTGGTATCACTTCATTTATATGGTTAGACAAAGCTCCCTGATGCTCTTATCTTAAACTGGGATTGCACAAGGAATCTGGGGGTCTACAACTACCCAACTTCATGCTATGCTACTGGGCCAGCCATCTTTATAAGTCTTGAAAATGGCTTTCCGTACCTCAAATGACACCTGAAGATGAATACGTCCCCATTTGGTTGCAGATAGTATTAGAACTAATTATTAACCAGAACCTGGCCCTGCAACTATTTTCTTTTCTCCTTTGAAATCTCTCCTGAATATGTTGGGTCCCTCCCCAATTGGTATCTCACTTAAGGTCCTCCTACAGCTTTGTGCTTATCTTAGGATGTCCCCTCCGCAGACTTTTCTCAGCCTATTTTTCTCAACTCGAATATCAAGATTGGGGGTCATCCACTACCCACCACCTGGATTCCAGTACCCTCAGAACTTAAGGTATCGGATTTCTATTCCCAGACATCTATTTTCCCCTCTCCTGAGCTATTAGCTAAATTCTGGCTAGTGCCAACCCACATTTTCAAGATCTATCAATTACAGCGTCTTTTAGCCAAACAATCACAGCAATCTATTTTTGGGGACTTTTTGCAGCAGATCTATGAGTTTGCCTCCGAACACCATGGGGTCTCCTTTATATATATTTATTTTGCTCACTAGTTCCCGATCTTTCTCCCTGATGGGCTCTAAGGTATGGGAATCTCTCTTACCAGATCTTGAAATCAGCTGGAAATGCCTTTGAAAAGATCTAGATACTTATTTATCTCAGGACTGGCTCAGACTTACGCAATATTATATCCTAAATAATATGTATTATACTACAGTCAAATTAGCTAAAATGGGTCACCGCACCTTCTCTATTTGCTCCAGATGCAGTAAGGAGGAAGGTACCCTACTGTATATTTTTTTGGGCCTGTGAGAAGGTGTCTCCCCTGTGGGCACAAATTGAAGAGCGATTGGATCCACTGTTAGGCCTGCAGGGTTTCTTCTCCCCAGTTATATGTATTATTGGTGACTATTCACAGATTCAGGTTAAGGAAAGGAGATACCATATGACCCTTATTTCCTTAGCAGTTAAAAAGACAGTTCTCAGACACTGGTTGGACCAAGCACCCATTACCTATAATGAATGGTTACATGAACTCTCTTTCTCTTTAAGAACAGAGCAGTTAATTGCCAATATACGATACCGTAAACCTCTATTTAACAAAAAATGGGGCAAATTATACAATCTTTATTTAAATTGGCTCCTTTTTGGATTTTCCAGAAATGTCATTGTGATGGATAGATTAAAAATAACTTTAATTTATGTATTTCTGTCTGAAGTATTAATCCCGTTTGCTGTGCACTCCACTGGTGGGGGAAGGAGGGGTTGTGGATATTGGTGGGGAGGGGAAGGGGGGGATTTGCTTTATCCTGTCATTCATGTTTATGATGGCTTGTACAATGTTGTTGGTTGTTATATTCTTAAACTAATAATGTTTTTTTTTTCAATTTAAAAAAGGTTTTCTTAGATCGTAGTAGTTCAGCACTGGGGGGTTTGTGACAACTGTTTTTAGTTCTTGAAAAGCCAGTTGGTGGCACTCCTCCCAGTGCCATGCTGTTTCTTTCTCTAGTAACTCTCTTAACAGCTTATTTACAGTTGATAGGTTTAGAATGAACTATTACCAAGCCCCTAAATCTCTGTAAGTCAGTCTTATTTTGGGGAACCGATATCTGGCTAATTGCTTTTATCTTCTTGGGGTCTGCCAGCAGCCCGTCATTACTTAACTTGTGTCCAATATATTAGACCTCTGACATTTTGATTTGGGATTTATTTAGGCTTAAAGTCAAATGCTTATCTCTGGCTCTTTGTAGAACATTCCATAACCTGTCAGTTGTGCTTTCATACATTAGCTCCCCATATTAGGATGTCATCCATAATGACCTCTGTGCCCTCGAGCCCTTCAAAAATACGTGAAAATTTATTTTGGAAGACTTCTGGTGTTGAGCAGATCCCAAAGGGAGACACTTGAACTTGTACCTCCTGAAGGGTGTGTTAAAGGTCACTAGACCAGAGCTAGGCCCATCCAGTTTAATCTGCCAGAAAGACATGCCCAGCATCTAACAACTGTAAATACATTAGCCCCTGCTAGCTTGGCTGCAACCACTTCAACTGTTTTCATCAAGTAATGTTCCCTTTTAATTGCTCTACTAAGATCTCTGGGATCTATGCAAATTCTTACTTTATTTGTTTTTTTCTACAACCACCATTAAGTTCACCCAGCTCATGGGTTTCTCCACCTTCTCAATAACCCCCAATCATTCAATATCTCTAGCTCAATTTTCACTTTATCTTGTAATGCAAAAGGTATTTTCCTAGGGGGTGGATCACAGGACTGACTGTCTTATCTATTTTAATGTGGTATTCACCATCTTAGCATCCCAATTCCTCAAATGCATCGGCAAATTCAGCCAGTATTCCTTTTGTGGTTTGTCCCTCACTTCCCCTTGCAGCATCTACGGAAAATAGCTTCTTTATAAGATTAATTTCCAAACAAGTAGTTACGCCCAACACTGGGGTCACATTTGCTTTAACCACTTGAAATGGCAACAGGCAATACTTTTGCTTAAAACATGTTAGCAGCATCACTTTGCCTTTCACATCAAGTTTATGACCACAACAGGAAACCAATCTAGATGATGACCTTTGAACAGCTTCTCCAGACAATGTCTTATACATCTGAAAAGGCATCACATTACACTGTGCTCCAGTGTCTGATTTGAATGTCACTATTTTCCCATTTATGCTCAGATTTATTTTCCAATCAATCTCGGGTTTATAGGTAGTCACAGTCTCAATGCTAAAAGTACTTTCATTTTCCTGAGCATCTTCTCTAACAACATGGATCTCACTGCATTTGCCCAGATGACATACTCTAGCAAAGTGAATTTTCCCTATGGCATAATTTTCAATACTGTCCATCTGCTGGGCATTTGTTTATTTCATGTTCACGGCCACACTTTCACATTTGACTTTATTCGCTTAAGATGAATAACTCCCTTTGCTCACATTGGCACCTGCTTTTACTCTTTCTTCCTGCACAACTGCTACTTGCACTGATCTTTCATCCTGAGCATTCCCATTTAAGCGTTTAATCTGCATTTCACTCAGTTCAGCTGCCCTGCATATATCTATGCATCATCTAATGTTAAGTCTGCTTTTCTCAACAGTCTGCATCTCACATGCTTACTCTGTATGCAGCACACAATTCTATTTCTGATCAATGATCCAGTTAAACCTTCAAATTCACAAGACTTAGCCTTTAGCCTCAGTTCAGTTACATATGAATCAACGGACTCACCCAGATTCTGGCTCCTAGTATTAAATAAATGTCTCTCATAGGGCACATTCTTTCTCAGGTTCAATACCTCTCAGATTGTTCCAGAATTTTGTTCAGTTGTTCCTTCTCTTCCTCTTTTTCCCAAACAAAAGTATTGAATACTTCCAATAAATCATGGTCTGCCACAGGAAAGAGGGTCATAGCGTGGCTTTTCTGGGATTTTCAGCGAGTCCACTGGCAACTGAGAAAATTTCAAATTGCTGCTTAAATCTTCTCCAGTTTTCAGCAACATTTCCTTGTAGACTGAGAGTGGTGAGAGGATGCAGGTAGTCCATTCTAACAAGATGTAATAATCACGCAGACATCAACACAGAGTAAGCTGGTTAGTTTACTGTACTGTATAGTGCTGTGAACAAACTTCAGAAAGCGTGGGCTACTGACCACCAGATAAGGGTTTATATATACTGTAGATATTAGTGCATGTGCATTAACAAGGCATACACAAGTCACGTATGCTAATTCACTTCCTTACAGCCACCTTCCGAGGTAAGGGTCCAGCTAGCCCTTATCAAGTGGGATGGATTGGGGAACAGGCCTGAGTGCTAGGGTACTCTCAACCTCTTTAGGGGAATCAGACCATGGGGTGGCTCCTGGGGTCTGGCCTCCTTGGGAACCGGAAAGCCAGTGTCCAGTGCTCCTGTATCCTCAGCGTGATCCTGAAGAGCTGTGACCAGAGAAGCTGCACCAGAAGGATTTCTGCATCAAGAAAAATGTGAGCTAGAAAGGCATCGTAGCAGAGAAATGTGAGCTGGAAGAGCTAGTTTTAGAGGGTTGAGCCAGAAGGGCTATGGCTTGAAAGCTGATACAGAACAGCTGCATTCACAGAGGTATGAAGACAAGAGGGGCCAAATCATTGTTGCCTATTCAAAAGAATCCAGGTTTCTGGACTGCTTTTCTGCTCTTGTGTACTGCTCTCTGCTGCTCCTGAACTATCTTTCTGCTCCTGGTTGGCTGCATCCAGGGTCATGTGAGTGCTGACATTGCTGGCAAGACTTTCTGTCATCCTTATCTAGATTACAAGTTTGTTTCCAGTTTGTAAACAATACAAGCAAGTTGGTTGGAATTTCAGTTTTTATTAAATTTGTGCGGGCACACAATGGCCTGTTGGGTGTTAAAATGCAAGCTTGCTACGTTGCTCTAGTGCACCACTGAGTGATTCCAGGCAACTCTACAACCAAGCCTGAACAAGGTTTCTAATATAACTCTTTGGCACCCAGAGTCTATTGATAGTAGCTTTATTACATAGATCTATAGTTCTACTACTGGTACCAGTTTCAGAGTATCTGCACCATGTGTAATATATTTATCTCAGTGGGCCCTTTGTTTGGGTGGGTGCACTGTGTATGTTGAACCGATTATGGAGGAAATGTTCAATGGTAACTTGCAAGTGCTTAACCCATTTCTCCTTCTCCAGCTACCAAAGGCTGTGTGCCAAAATAAAGCACTGTTAGTTGTTTGCATTTCTGTGTGCACCCTCAGTTTCTGCATCCTGACTGAGTTATTGTTTGATAACAGTAACAGCTGGTGATGGTCCCCAGGGAGTGGTCTTGTTTGTTCAGCATAGGGAGATAGGTACTGCTTCCCAGAGGGTGGTACCACACACAACATCTGGCCCACTTACGCTCTCTGGGTTGAGGCACTGCACAATTTACTATTTTGGGACAAACCCCTCTAGTAGAGGAGAATAAAAAAAAAAAAACCTCAACCAGGTGTGCCACGCAACAGCCACAAGGAAGTGATGTGAACCAGGGTCACCGCATCAACCACGGGGGGAGTGCATCACATTGTGAATATACAAATAGGTTTTACCAAGTGCCATTTGCCTTCAGTTTGCTGGAACTTCTTGAGGCAGTAAAAAGAAAACACCCCTAGTGACTAGCATTTTGCTGGCCAGACCCACAAAGTAACATTTAAAGCCTCAGACCAGCACAGACTTTCCCAAACCAACAAAATGCACAAGCAGAGTGACTTGGACCAGACTGGGTAAAATCTTAAAAGGAAATAAATTGGATCCTCAGGCTGCAGCCTCCTCAGAATTTCTGTCTGCACTCACATGAGACCTGGTGTGGGCTGGGGTTATGCTGGGTGTATTAAGACATTTTTTTAAAAATATTATAAGCAGCTTCCCTAATTGCATCCAGTCAAAGTGGCCTGCCTAGTCACTGTACGACCTGACTCACTGCAAAGGAGATCTGGTGTGGGCTGGGTTGAAATTGCATCTAGTGTCAAAAAATGCCCATCTAAGTGACACTCTTTAAGAACCTGACTGCAAAATCATTTTCCAAAACTTTTGAAGAGGGGATAACCCCCCACACACACTTAGCCATGTCTGGACCAGCATTCCAGTTGCTGAAACTTGGGACCTATGCAAACCACTATCATAGATACATAGATGTTGTCGGCAGATAAGGGCCTTGTGGCCCATCTAGTCTGCCCAATCCCTTTTTCTAATGCTTAAGGTACCCTGGAGCTATAAGTTCCCCCTACTTTTTTCCCTAGCTTGATAATTCCCATGTGCCTATCCCACACATTCTTGAATCCCTGAACCATGGCTGCCCCACCACTTCCTGGGGAAGGCTGTTCCATCTCTCCACCACCCTTTCAGTGAAGTAGAATTTCCACAGATTTCCTCCAAGTTGTACCCCTTTTAGGCTCATGCTGTGCCTCCTTGTTCTGCTATTTCCCTTCATGTGAAAAATGATCCCCTCTGGTACCCTGTTGATCCCTTTAGATACTTGAAGGTCTCTATCATGTCCCCTCTCTCTCCTCTCCTCCAGGGAGTACATATTGAGAGCTCTGTGTCTCTCCTCATATGACTCATGCTGTATCCTCGACACCATTTATGTCACCCTCCTCTGTACTATCTCCATCCTGTCTATGTCTTTTTGGAGATAGGGCCTCCAGAACCGAACAGAGTATTCCAGATGAGGCCTTACTAGGGAGTTGTACAATAGTACCACCACTTCCCTTCTTCTACTTGTTATACCCCTCCCTATGCACCCTGGTATTCTATTAGTCTTTCCGACTGCTTTGTCGCACTATTTAGCCACTTTGAGGTTGTCTTCTATGACTACCCTTAGATCCCGTTCCTCTGTGGTGGCCTCTAGTGTTAACCCATCTAGTTCATAATCGACCCTAGGATTCCCTCTCCCTAGGTGCATGATCTACCACACCATACTACTGACACAGTATTACTGCTATGTTCACAGTAGTGCTTTCTACTATGGCCTTGATAAACAAGCCACACATCGTAATCAGGCCATGTTTCTTTCCTATGTATTTCCCTTAATGTAGGCACATTTTACAGAATCCAGAAAGGCCCCAAACCTGGATGGTAAATCTGTTCAAATGAACTTGCAGACTTTGGAATACTGCGGTAAAGTTACTACGTGACTGTTTACCTCAAATTCTTGTACAGTCAAAATGAAACTGACAGCAAAAAGGACCTTTTTGCTATTGATTTCATATTGAATCTAAAGAATGGTATTTACTCACCTGGTAAAGGTGATCATACCTACAACCTTTAAGGTGCTTAGACATTTCTCTCAAATGGATAATCCTCCATCCATTCTATTGGTCGATGCATGGTCATAAATTTTGGACTGCCAGAGGCCATGCTCCCAGTCATGATAACATTGTCCAGCTAGAAACTTCCCTAGCAGAAAAAAATGGCAAAAACACATAGAAACAAAGGCAACAACAGGAAAACAAACAAATGACTGCCAGACATCAGTATCATTGCAAGGGTCATGTACTGGAAGATAGCAGAGAAACATGCGGGACAGCAGCCTGAACCATACTAAAGATCTGCCCTCAAGAAAAAATGCATATGATACCGATGACATGGATAATCCACATTCCAGATTGTACTTAGTAGATAATAAAATGCAATTTTACACAGAAAGGCCACTTACCCTTCTGGAAAAAGCATCTCCCTCTGGTTCTGGCTGTCCTGGTTTCCTGTTCATCTGAAATTGGGAGGGACTCTAAGCAACATAAAGATTGCAGGTATAAGCACCTTTACCAGGTGAGTAAATACCATTATCCCCTGCAGCCTTTCTGGTGCTTAGACATTCTTCACAAATGGGGCTTTTGTAGCAGTACCAGGGAAAAAAAACCTCAGGCAGGAGACAAACAGTATGTTATACTGACCCCGAAGCAGCCTAAATCATGACTGTCCCAAAATCATCACTGCCTGCTGATGCTCCGGCCAGACTGAAATGGTGGACAAAGTATATACTGATGAAAGGTAGCTGTGGCACAGATACCTAGTACTGAAGTTCCCCTCTATCGGTCCATGATACCAACAGATAGCTTGAACTGAGGGACCCCATTGTCTGTCCAAGAGGCAGACATCGGTCTGGTGAAATGTGTCCTAAAACCTGTGAAGTTCAGACCCACCCCTTGTCAGGCGACCACTAACACCGCCATTATTTGTCTGGTTATCGATTCTTGAAATGCAGTCTGAACCACCTACTTTTCAGAAGGGAAATCAACAGCCTTCCGACTGACAGAAAACTGATGGACAGAATCCGGTAAGCCGCTATCAGAATAACCATTGTGAGCTAATGAGTAGCCACAGCAGGGCTACCTCAGTCAGCAAATGTGAGAGTCTGGTTTCATGTGGGAAGGTGAGATCCACTTTAGAATGAATAACAGGACTGGTGTAATAGACACCCTGTCAATGTGGATAGTCAGAAACGACCCCGGTATGATGGTGCTATAACTTGCTTACCCGCCATGTTGAGCACATAGTGATAAGGAAGACCATTCCTATAGTAAAGGGAAAAAACTAATGCACAATATGAATCACATAGAGACCATCCAGGACAAGATTAAACTGTCATGAATGGCAGGTGGGTGTATCAAGGGGAGACTCAATTTGCCCCGCCTGCCACATGCTGACTACCTTGGGACATGAACCCATGTGTCCCACCCCCAAGAATACAGCCTTGCATGTCAGAGAGGGCCGAAGCCTGTAATAATCTTAATAATAATCTTTATTTTTATAGCACAATTCAAAGATATCAAAGCGTTGTACAAATTTAGTCAATAAGATCACATTAAAACCAATACAATAATAAAACACAGTGTAATTCTGAACTTCAGACCAAAATACATTAAAACAGTTACTACATAAAATCCCCAAAGGCAAGATGGAACAAATGGGTCTTTAAGGCCATCTTAAAGTTCTTCATGGTCTGGCACTCTCAAATCCGATGAGGTAGAGGTTCCACAGGAGTGAAACCAAGCAAAAGGCTCATGAAACCCTGAAGTTTTCTCAACTTACGTACCTGGAACTTCTAGCAACACCTCATTGGCTAAGTGGAGTGGTCGGTTGGGGTAGTAAGGATTCAGGTGCTCTTGCAGGTAGCCCAGACCCTGTTCGTGTAGGGCCTTGTAGGTCAGAAGACTAACCTTGAAGGTGATCCACCACTGTACAGGCAGCCAGTGCAGTTCGCACAGCACAGAAGAGATGTGGTTTGAACGAGGAACCCCCATCAACAACCTTGCTGCTGCATTCTGCACTAGCTGCAAGTAGTGGATATCAGCCCCCAGATGCTTTAGGTAAAGGGAGTTACAGTAGTCCAGGCGCGAGGTCACAAAAGTATGGATCAACTTTGCAAGGTCACTAGATGGAACAAGATGCTTAACTCAGGCGATGTTCCTCAGATAATAAAAAGAGGACTTGACTACTGCCAACACCTGTGAGTGCAGTGTCAGCCCCTTGTCAAGAATCACCCCCAGGTTTTGTACCCATTCAGAAGAAGGCAGCTGGTTACCCCGAGCCAAAAAGACCCTGCCACCGACCCCTCTATCCGGTGACCTGGATCCACCATCAACACCTCAGTCTTATCAGAGTTCAACTTCAGCCAGCTGGTCTTCATCCAGTCCTGGATTTCTGAGAGGCAGTTATTAAAGACTGAGACCACACTATCCTGGTCAGGCACAAAGGACAGGTAGACCTGAATATCATCTGCATAACAGTGAAACCTCAGTCCATACCATCTCACAATGTCTCCCAATGACAGCATATACACCACAAACAACACTGGGAACAGCACAGAGCCCTGAGGGACACCACATGGCAGAGAGAGAGAATGAGTCTGAGAAATACATCCCAGACACCACCCTCTGATACCTGCCAATGAGGAAAGATTGAAACCATCCAAGGACTGTCCCTGACAGGCCACAGATATCCCTCAAGCACTCCAGCAATTCCCCATGGTCCACAGTGTCAAAGGCTGAAGAGAGATCAAGAAGCACCAAGTTGGAGAGGCACTTCTGATCTCTTGCCATCAGGAGATCACTGAGCACCTGAACCAGAGCAGTTTCAGTACTGTGCAACTTCCAAAAACCGGACTGGAGGGGATCATAGATGTCATGGATGGTAAGGTGGTTCTCCAGCTGCAGTGTGACTACTTTCTCAATCACCTTCCCTACAAAGTGAAGGTTAGAAATTGGTCTGTAGTTAGCAGGACAGTTTAGGTCAAGAGATGATTTCTTAAGGAGTGGTGTCACCACCTCCTTCAAGGAGTTCGGAAACTCACCCGACTCTAAAGAACACCAAACAATCTCTGCAAGGACTGGGCCGATGGTATCAACACACCCCAATATGAAGCGTGTTGGGCCTGGGTCCAAGCTACAGCAAGTCGGCTGCATGCTCTGGACAATCTGCATGATATCCACGATCTCCAGACGGTTGAAGTATACCCAAGAAAACAGGGGAGTAGTAACCAAGCATCGACCACTGACAACCCCAATAGAGTGAGCTGATCAGATCTCGGCCTTGATGTTGGCCACCTTATCAACAAAGAATCGCATCAACTCTTCACACTTACCTCGAGAAAATGCACTTCGAACTTGAAGACAGGTTGGATTGCGCAACCTGTCTACAGTTCAAAAGAGATGAGCCAGTTGATTCTGAGCTGTAGCAATCTCCCCGGACAGGAACTCTGCCTTCTTATGAGTGATTGCTGATTGATATTCTCGATAATGTTCCATCAATCTAAGGTGGTTGGCATCAAGGGAAAATCTCCACCAGCACTGCTCTAACCTTCGTCCAACTCGTCTCAACTCCCTCAAGGTCCCATCAAACCATGGGGACCGCAAGCGAAGAGTGAGAGGACGAACACAGACAGGAATGACAGAGTTCAGACCTCCTGCTACGCCTTGTTATAGGCCTGGACCAGGTTCTCGGGACCCTCGCTAGCACCCGGAAATCCCAATAGGTCTAATATCACCAAAAGGCCATCAAGGGTCACATCCCTCAAAGGGCAGTATCTAACCATCTCCACAGGGGCACGCCTGTAGGGGGGAGCCCAGAAATTTAATCTTATAGTGTGATGATCGGACCATCTGACTGGTTCCACCACAAATTCGGAGGTCTCCATCCCCAGGAGGAAAACCAGGTTGAGTGAGTGACCCTGGGTATGGGTTGCAGAAGCAACTACTTGTTTGAGGCCCAACAAAGTCATAAACTGGAGGAAATCCTAACCAAATTGCAAGAGTTTATCATCAACCCAGGCACTGAAGTCACCCAGCACCTTCACCCTAGGGGACTCCAACACCATGTCGACAACAAAGTCCACAACCTGCTGTAAGAACAATTTCTCGCTCCCGGGCGGACTGTAGATGAGAATGATCCAACACCCCACACCTGCAACCACAGTGCACTCAAATGATTAGGATTCCTCAACTGGCACCTCTACAAGGCCTAATTCTAATTTGAAACAGATGGCTAAACCCCCATCCCTGTGGTCCAATCTCAGGCGATGTATCACCAAGAACCCAGCAGGAATAGCTGCCTCCAAGATGGGGCCAGCATTCTCTCCAGCTAGGTCTCAGTGATGCAAACCATGTCTTTTGTCCCAACAAGATCAGCTATAATAGCTGTCTTTTTCCTAATAGACCTGGCATTGCACAATACCACTCAAGCTGGATGAGATTCTGCGGCCAG
Source organism: Neoceratodus forsteri (assembly GCA_016271365.2). NCBI lineage: Eukaryota > Metazoa > Chordata > Ceratodontiformes > Ceratodontidae > Neoceratodus > Neoceratodus forsteri. The sequence goes on from CM057449.1 coordinate 1,748,771,848, forward strand.
CCAGACTACCAACCCTAGAACACTGGAGCCCTTGGGTATGGGGACCAGATATGGAGAACTATGTTCTGGAACCCATTTCACCCCAGGGTGTCTCCTGGTCCTAACTACCCCAATCCAGCCACCCAGCTCACCCCCCTCTCGAGGTTCAGGGCCCCCAGCCCCCCTGCGCCTCCTACCTTCTATTCCCAATGCCCTGCAGCATTTGTAGACTGCCGCCGGCAGAGAACAACTAAAGGGGTGGAGGTCCCGAAGCTTGGAGGGGGATTAGCGCCTGATTGGGAGAGCTACCTGCCAGCACATCTCTACATCAGCAAAAAGCTGGTGACAAAATCAACAATAAACAAAGAAATTGACTAAATCCACCCAATATAACCTATGAAATCAATGCACCCTCTCTCACCCACAAACTCCACAACCACACTCAACACAGTGCTACAAACAAAAGGAAAAAATCAAATTGTACAAAATTGTTAGTCCCTTATAATCGCATGAAGTAAATATGGGAAAAGAGGAGAACCAGTAACACTATATCAATGCAATTTGAGTTTTGAACCCAAAGAGCTCCCACCACTCAGGGTAAACATCAAGACAGTGGTTCAACCCCAACACCACCTCTTACGTAGTAAGTGAAGAATCAATAGTAGCTTAGGAATAATGAAAATCGGTGTGCTAGGCACTCTCATTGGTCATACAAAGCCAGCAGTAGGATCAAGGTGGAGGTGAGCTGTTGATTTCCAGAAACACAGTTCTCAAGGCCAAGCTATCAACCAGTTGGCCCCCAGATCATCAGATTAAGGGATAGTGTAGAAAAAAGGACAGTCCACTTCCATAGACCTTCAGATGTCTTCTCACTTACAGCAGGACAACAAATAAGAGTTATGGATCTTTCACCAAATGGCATCAGCCGCTAATAAATTCAGTGGTTCCAGGTTCCGCTCCACTCACTCCAGTTGAGTCAATACTAAGCAGTACTGCACACCACAAGTCGGCATCCCAGCTTGCAGGGGAGAAACCAACAGTAAAGAACCCAGAGAGTGCAATAGTTGGGGAGATATACAGGCACCCCCAGCTACACTGCCAGGAGCTTGCCACACCCCCCTCCTTACCTGTGACCAGCGGCTACAGGCGCCTAGGTGAATTGATCTTCTAACCAACCCCCAAGATGACTTTGGAGAAGCCACAGTCTCCTGTCAGCTCTCCAGCGTCCAGACACAAGTGACTCCTGCCCGGTCCTGGGCACAGCAACAGGACGACTGCCCCCAGGAGAGCACAGAGGATCCCTCACCCAGCACTCCACAGAACCCCAAGACTTTGAGCAGTGTCCTCTCAATTCTCGGTCTGAGTCCACTGACACAGTTGAGCTGCAGCGTGTTCTGACTACACTCCAGCACTCTTCCCAACCAATTCCTCCAGTAATGAGCAATGGCCAGCCATGAATGTTCACAGAAAATCCAACATCCAGCTCCCACCTTGAAACAAACAGTGACCTGGCTCTTCAAATCTCCACTGAAACACAAACTAAGTGCACCAAGAACAAGTTCAGGAGTTGCTGTGGTGAAAGGCAAGAAGTCCAGGAACTCACAGAAAAAAAACACGCGCTCACAGAAGACTCAAAATACAATTATTTTACTGTGGAAATGCTGCCAAAATGGGCACAACCTCCGCACTTTGTGGGATCTAAGCCCTCTTCATCAGGAGGTCATCTAAAATCTAAGATTCTTGGAAGGGCCACCACTGACTGGGACAGGCCTTGTGCTGTACAATGCTTATAGAAAGACTTCCAACATCTGTAAAAACCTCCTAGATCAACAGAGCCAGTAAAGTTCTCTGGGAATACCCCTCGCTCAACAGAGGTTGCCTGGCCGCCTCCATGCAGACAGGCTGAGAATTTAGGGAGTGTGGCGAAGGGCTGGATAACATAGAAACATAGACTTTGATGGCAGATAAGGACAGCTTGGCCCGCCTAGTCTGCCCTTTTCCCTACCTATTTGATAAGCTGCAGATCCTAGTTAACCAACAGCCTACTTCTTCCTACCCACCACCAGAATTGCTTTATGTCTGTATCATGCATTCTTGAATTCCTCCACTGTTTTTGACACCACGACCTCCTCAGGAAGGCCGTTCCATGCATCTATCACCCTCTCTGTGAAATAATACTTCTTCACATTGCCCCTGAGCCGTCCTACCTCTATCTTCAAATTGTGTCCCCTTGTTCTTGCACATCTCTTTTTCTGAAAGATGCTGCCCTCTTGGATTTTGTTGATTCCTTTGAGGTACTTGAAAGTTTCTATTATGCCCCCCCCCTTACCTCAAGAGTATGCATATTAAGCTCCTTTAGTCTCTCTTCATATGGCTTCTAGCTGTCCTCCTCTACACTGCCTTCATCCTATCTATGTCCTTGCGGAGATGAGGTCTCCAGAACTGCATTCAGTACTCCAGATGGGGTCTCACCAACTCTCTGTATAGAGAGATAACAACTTCCTGTTTTCTACTGGTGATGTCTCTCCCTATACTGTACATCCCAGTATCCCACCAGCCATCCTTACTGCCTTCTCACATTGCTTGCTGCTTACCTTTAGGTCATCTGATATGACTATCCCCAGGTCCCTTTCCATTTTTGTTGTTGTTAATACCCACCCCCCATTGTGTACTCTTCCTCTGGGTTTTTGTTTCCTAGGTGCATTACTTTGCACTTCTTCGCATTGAATCTAAGCTGCCATACTTTTGACCATTCCTCCAACCTTGCAAAGTCTCTTCTCATCCTTTCCACACACACCCCTTGTGTATCAACCCTGTTGCAGAGCTTAGTGTCGTCTGAAAACAGGCATACCTTTCCTTCCAGTCTCTCTGCAATTTCACTTATAAAGACATTAAAAAGGACTGGACCCAGTACTGAACCCTGCGGTACCCCACTAGTAACCCCCCCCTTTCTTTGACGTGGACTCCATTTACTATTACCCTCTGTGTCCAGTTGTCCAACAAATTTTTTACCCAGGCTACCACCCTGGGACCCATTCCCAGGCTGACTAATTTGTTTATTAATCTTTTGTGTGGATTTTTGTGTCAAATGCCTTGCTAAAGTCCAGGTAGGCTGTGTCCACAGCCCCTCCCTGGTCTATTGGTCTATTGCTTTGGTTACCCGGTAAAAGAAATCTATTAGATTCATCTGACATGACCTTCCCGCTGTGAATCCATGCTGCCTTGGATCCTGTGCCCTGCTGGCCTCTAGGTACTCAATGTTTTTTTCTTTCAGAAGTGATGCCATCATTTTCCTTACCACTGAGGTCAAGCTAACATGTTTGTAATTTCCTGCCTCTGCCTTGCTCCCACTTTTGTGATGTGGAATCACATCTACCCTCCTCCAGTCATTAGGTACCACACCATCCTCCCATGACTTGTTAAAAAGGGTAGTCAGTGGTGTCACTAATTCTTTTAGAATTCTGGGGTGAATCCCATCATGCCCCATTTCTTTGTCCACCTTCAGTTTTAGGAGTTCTTTCAGAATCCTTTCTTCTATGAAAGGACTGGAATCGACTCCCCTATCCAGAGTGCTTCTGTTGATTGGATTAGGTACCTCCCCCTCCTCTTCTTTTGTGAATACTGAGCAGAAGTATTCATTTAATATCCCTGCTTTTTCACTGTCCCTCTCTGCTCACCCACTCTCCCCTTTATTAAGCCACACTATCCCTCCCTTGGTCTTTCTATGCTCCCTAAGGTACCTATAAAAGGTTTTATCACCCTTCTTTTGCTAGTGCTTTTCTGAGGCACTCTCCCAATTTGACAAAGTCAGCCCTCCTAAAGTCTAGTACCCTCACTTTTGTTTGGCTTGACTGTGCAGCTGTGTTTATCATGAAAGACACTGTTTGGTGGTCACTTGTTCCCAGATGGCTACCCACTTCTAGATCTGAGATCCTCTCTCCGTCCCTGGTTGAGAGTACCAGATCTAAGATTGCTCCCTTTCGAGTGGGTTCCAACACTAGCTGTCTGAGGCATGCCCCCTGTAGGGTATCGAGAATGACCTTGCTTTTGGATGTGGCTGCAGCAAAGGTGCTCCAGTTAACATCTGGCATATTCAGGTACCCCATCAACAATATCTCCCCTTTTTCTGCCATCCTAAGGATGCCTTCCATAATTTCCTTGTCTTTTTCCTCCCCCTGAGACGGGGGTTTGTATACAATCCTTGTGCAGATTGTGGTGCATTTCCGGTCTCCAAGGTGACCCACAGTGCCTCCTCTCCTCCCTGTTTACCCTTTAAGTCTGTTGCTTTGATCCCTTCCCTTATGTAGTGAGCTGCTCCTCCTCCTCCTCCTCTTCTACCCTCACTGTCCCTCCTGTAGATTGTGTACCCTGGTATGTTGACATCCCAGTCATGGTTCTCTGTGTACCATGTTTCTGTGACTGCCACAATATCCAGGTGACCCTCTTCCATCAAGGCCACCAGTTCAGGGAGCTTGTTACCTAGACTACGGGCATTGATGCTCATTACCCTCCAATTTTTTGATGGACGTAACCCTTTTGCCCCATCCCTGTCATTACTGCCTTTGCCTCCATTTATCCCTGCCCTTCTCCCTATTGACTGTTCTATCTTGGTGCTTACCTCACTAACTAATCTGATTTTTTTTGGGGGGGGTCCTGGATTTCCCTGCTCCTTTTCAGTGCAGTTTAAATACTTGCCAATGAAGCATTTAAACCTGTCACCTAGGATCCTGGTTCCCCTCCTGGACCGATGCAGGCCATCGCACCAGTATAGGCCTGCATCCCTCCAGGTGGACCCCCCCAAGTCCCCAGTGAAGCCAAAACCCTAAGCTCTGCACCAGTTTTTCAACCACTGACTGTATCCCATGGTGCGGAGCACCCTAGCATCACCCATGCCATGGAAAGGCAGCACCTCTGAGAAGGTTACCATGTGTGCTACTTGTCTAAGGCCCCTCCCCAATTTCACAATCTCCTCCTGCACTGCTCTGATCCCTTTCCCACCCAGGTCATTTGTCCCTAGGTGGACAATGACATCCAGCTCACTCCCCCATGCAGCTGCTCCTGCGATCCTGAGGATTCACTCCCTGTCCCTGCAAGCCATGACTCCAGGCAGGTACCTTACCTCCCTCCACCCAGTTCTACCCTCCTAACAATGGAGTTCCCCACCAGGAGTGTTTTCTTCCCCTGTGGGGTCTCATGCCACCCTCCTGTGAGTCTCCTTTGTGGAGGTCCCCAGCATCATCCTTAGTCTCCACTGTGGGTGCCTCCATAGAGGAACCACACTCTGTCAGAACAGCGTATGAATTGTGCAGAGGTACAACTGGAGGGATGTGCCCCTGTTCCACCACCTTCACCCTCCCTGAGCCCACTGTGGTCCAACCGCACCTCTTTCTTGGCAATCTCTGAGGCAGCGGCGGTGGCCCTGGTGGTCCCTAGGTGGGAGAGGAGGTTCCCAGATTCCTGGCCAACTCAGACTGGAGATAAGCAACGTCCTTTCTCAGCCCAGAGAGATGTCTGCAGATAGGACAACACTGCATCCTCCAGAGCGTCTCCCGGAAGACTGCTGCTCCACAACCATTGCACTACACCACTCCCATCATGCCTTATTTGCGGCCCCTCTGGGTTGAGATGATCTGGGCAGTGTGTCCAACACCAGCAGGCATCGATCAACCTTGCTTTGAGCAAAGCATACCAAGAGCTCCAGGTCCCAAACAGGATCTATCATCAGTACCGTGACCTACGTGGCCCTGATTTTGACAGTCACTTTCCCAACCATCAGAATGGGTGGAAAATCTAAGCTGACTTGAAAAGCCATGGTGTTGGCTGTGTGTCGATTTCTTTGACCTGACTGTGGTGGAGCATTAGTGGCAGTGGGATAATTGAGTGTTGCGGTGAGGAGCCCGAAGTTCACATGAAAAAAGGCAAGGCAAGTTTTATTTAAGAGACGCCCATTCCGGAGGCTCTGGGCGCCGTACAACAATCAAAATAAATACAAAACAACATCATAATAAACATGTACAGTATATACAATATTCCAAACAGTTAAAACAGAATTTACTACCCTCGACAGCAACTAAATTCAGAATAGGTAGAAACTAAATTAAACATCCATTTCTAAAAGACAGGTAGAGACTATAAAACATAGTCCGGGAAGGCCTGATTATACAACAAGGCCTTGAGGCAGGCCTTAAATATCTCCACAGAAGGGGCCTCCCTGACGGCTAAAGAAAGCGAATTCCACAGGATGGAGGTGGCAACACTAAATGCTCTGTCGCCAGCAGTTTTTAACCTTGTCCTGGGAATCGCGAAGCGGCGCCTAAAGGAGGAGCGGAGGGAGTGGACCGAGACAGCAGGTGCAAGAAGGTCCTTCAGGTAACCAGGGCTCAGGTCATGTAGGGCCTTAAAGGTGAGCAAACCCACCTTAATGAGGACCCTCCACCTAACCGGCATCCAGTGCACTTGACGCAACACCGGAGTGATGTGACAACACTTAGGCTGTCCTGTCAACAACCTTGCTGCCGCATTCTGCACCAGCTGCAGTCAGTGTAGGGTACCCCCAGAGACCCCAAGATAGAGTTCATTACAGTAGTCAAGCCTGGACGTCACAAAGGCATGCACCAAAGTGGGGAGGTCCAGTGACAGAACTAGGGGCTTTATCCTGCCGATATTCCTCAGATGATAAAAACTGGTACGGACAATAGACGCCACCTGAAACTCAAGTGTCAATCCGCTGCCAAGAATAACACCCAGATCATGCACCCTAGAGGAGGCCTTCAATGGTACAGAGCCAAGACAAAGCCCTGTCTCTGCACCACAGGCCAACCTATCACGCCCTCTGTTTGACTCCACCACCAGTACCTCTGTCTTACTGGGGTTTAGTCGCAACCAGCTGGAGGCCATCCAGTCATTGATCTCAGCAAGGCAGCTGTTAAGCACTTCCACTACGCAAGATGTTCCAGGGACAAAGGAAAGATACAGTTGGGTATCATCAGCATAGCAATGAAAACCCAGACTGTACTTCCTAATGAGCTCTCCCAAGGGCAGCATATACATGGCAAACAACATCGGCGACAAGACCGAACCCTGGGGAACTCCGCATGACATTTGGCTGGGGAGGAGGAGGAGAAGTTCCTCATCACTACCCTCTGCTTCCTGTTAGATAGAAAATACTCAAACCAGCAGATGACAGTGCCGGCTAGTCCGAAGAATTCCCTTAGGTGGTCAAGTAGCACTCTATGGTCCACCGTGTCAAATGCTGAAGAGAGATCAAGGAAATCAAGAATTGTCTCCTCCCCTCGATCTCTAGCCCTAAGGAGGTCATTATGCAACCGAACTAGTGCAGTTTCTGTGCTATGCCTCACACAAAACCCAGGCTGGAGCGTCTTGCACAGATCATGGGCCACGAGATGCTCCTCAAGCTGAAGCGGCACCACCTTCTCCACAATCTTACCCAAAAATGGGAGATTGGAGACAGGACGGTAATTTGCCTTGATGTCAGGGTCCAATGATGTTTTTTTCAGAAGGGGTCTCACCAATGCCTCCTTCAAAACATCAGGGAAAACTCCCTCCGACAAGGAACACCGGACAATCAAGGCAAACACTGGGCCAACAGAGTCAACACATATTAAGAAACAGGTTGGCACCAGTTCCAGTTCACAAAAGGTGTGCCGAAACTTGGCGGCAATCTCACTGACCTCAGCCACCTCCACCAGTCTAAACTCACCCCAGCCAGGCGGTCTGCTCTCCGGTCGCCCGTGGCGACCACTGTCAGCAAAAGTCTGGTCCACTGGCAGAAGCCCTGCCTGATGGCAGACACCCTGTCTGAGAAGAACTGAGCAAACTCCTTGCACAATGCATTTGAAAAGGCTACCTTTGGCTATAGACAGGAAGGATGAAGAAGCCTGTCCACAGTCCGAAAGAGCACAGTTGGTTGGTTCCTCCTGGCAGCAATCTCTCTGGACAGGAATTCTGCCTTCTTACTGTTGATTGCCCTCTGGTATGCACCATAGTGCACACGTAGGGCCAGTTTGTCTACCTACAGGCCGGACTTCCGCCAGCAGCACCCTAATCTCCAACCCAAAGTCTTCATTACCTGGAGCTCCCCATCATACCGAGGGGACCTCAAGTGAGAAGACCTGGGTCATACATGGGCTGGTGTGAGTTAGTCGAGGGCACCAGGCAGCGCCTTGTTATAGGCATCCACTGCCACACACACATCCTCAACGCATGCACTCTCCACACTAGATAGGTCAGCCACCACCAAAAAACCCTCAGGGGTCAACACCCTCAAAGGGCGATAGCTGAACATCTCTGCAGGGGGAGAGCTATCAAGAGGGGCCCCGAACTGGAACTGCACCGTGCAATGATTGGACCAAATGACCTGATCAATGCAGAGACTATTTATCCTCAGCCCTAGTGAGAACACCGGATCCAACATGTGGCCACTGTGATGGGTCGCACAGTAAACTTCTTGCGCAAAGCCCAGAGATTACATCATCTGGAGGAAGCTGTAACCAAGCCAAGAAGATTCATCCTTGGCCCAAACATTGAAGTCCCCAAAACTAAACATCTGGGGGCCTGCAATGTTTCCCTGATGATGAAATCGGCCACCTCCTGCAAGAAATCTCCCGTCGCCCCAGAAAGGCGGTAAATCAGGAGAATCAAGCAACCTGCGCCTGGACCCCATGGATAGCCACACATTCAAATGAATGTGGTGCTCTCACTGGGTGCAGGGTGCAGCCCAACTCAGATCTAAAACAGATGGCTACCCCCCCGTCCCTGCATTCCACTTTGGGGCAGTGCACTATGGTATACCCGGGTGGGACGGCAAGGCAATTTTATTTATAAGACGCCCAATCCCAGAGGCTTTGGGTGCTGAATATAAACAATGACATATAGCAATAGATAAGAACATCATAAAACCTCATTAAAAACATAGCAAGATTAAAATACAGTAAAATAGAGGTTTCCAGATGTCAGACTTTAAGGGACTGTCCTAAAATAAAAAGGATGTCAACAGTCAAAGCACAGGCTGAAGAGGTGAACCTTTAGCCTCCCCCTAAATACCTCAATTGAGGGAGCCTCCCAGACTGTAGGTGGAAGTGAGTTCCACAGGGTCAGCCCACAGACACTAAAAGCACGATCTCCCGAGGTCTTGAGCTGAACCCTGGAAACATGCAGGATGCCCATCGAGGAGGAGCGGAGAGAGCAAGCAGAGGACACCAGTGTCAGCAGGTCAGACAGGTAACCAGGACCCAGCCCATATAAGGCCTTAAAGGTGAGAAGACCCACCTAGAAAAGGACCCTCTACCTGACTGGCAGCCAGTGCAGAGCATGCAGGACCGGAGTCACATGGCTGGACCTCAAAAGGCCCATCAGCAACCGGGCCACTGCATTCTGCACTAGCTGCAGCCTGCAGAGGGTCCCTCCCATAACCCCGGAGTACAAAGCATTGCAGTAGTTGAGCCTAAAAGTCACAAAGGCATGTACTAGTGCCAGCATGTGCTCAGGCAGAATGAGGGGCTTAATTTGGGCAATGTTATGCAAGTGGTAAAAACCACTACTGACTCACCCACATTTGGCCATACATTAGGTAAGCCGTGTTTAGAGCAGCCCAGGGGTTGCAAAGTAGATCTTGGGGGTTAGAAGGAGACCTTAGGGATCTTGAATGCAACCCCTGGTTACTGCATGAAGTAAAAATGGACAATGTTATCATGGCTGTGGATGTGGCCTCTGGCAGTCCAAAATTTGCGATTGTACATCGACCAGTAAGATGGATGAAGGCTTATCCATTTGTGAGGAATGTCTACATACCAGGGTCGCCCCTGAAAAAGGGACCTTCAGGGCTCAGAGGGCCTACCCAGTCATCAAAATTCAATATATAAATAAATAAATAAGGTTGCAAGGGATAATTTTCCATTTGTTTTTCTGTTCAGAATTACCTTGTCTACCAATAGCAGGACAACACTGATATATTTACTGTACTTAGCCTATCTGTTGGCTCTGTGCTGAGGCATGCATGACATGCCTGACACTTTCATAGTTTTTAATGAAGGGGACGCATTCTTTTTCCCCTGTGTGCATCATTTGTATGAAGAGTGAACCTGTTTATCTTTTTGCTATCGGTTTCATTTTGAGTGTATAGAATTTTCCATTTGCTCTTCTGTTCAGGAGTACCTTATTTACCTAAGGCAAGATGATACTGATATACTGTATTTACTTAGTCTATCAGTCGTTTTGAGGCATGACTGTCACTTTTGTACTTTTTGTTCTATGGCGTGCATTCTTTTTCTCCTGCATGCATCATTTGAATGAACACTGAACCTGACTTTCTCATACTGTACCTGACCTTGTAGCTCCTGAGCCTGTCCCACACTCCTTTTTGCTGATTCTGTAAACAGTTTCTTTCATACGTTTGGGATCATAACACTGTTACTCCTTAAAGCGGAGCATGACTTTCTTGTTCTATTTCTGCATCTGGAATTGGTGGGAGAAGGCTACCCATGTTTAAACTCGACACCTCTATCATTTATACTTGAAGTTATGTTTTTCTAGACACAGATATTAGTTTATGTATTGAGCTTTCCTTTCAGAAAAAAAAAACATTTAGAGCTCTTTCGATACAGAAAAAACACTGTATATGGTAATCTTTCAGATATGAAAGTGGTTGAGAGCCTGAAGTTAATTAAAACTGGCAGGTTTTTTTTTTGTTACCTTAAACCTGATGTGGTGATCTTGAAATCTTTGCTCTCTTCTAAGATCTCAAACAGGGAGGCAGGTATGCTCAGGCAGAGCATGACTTGGTGCCAGAGGGGGAGTGGCTAACCCCCCTATCTCAGCCACACTAAAACAAAATGGCACTCACAGAGAAGAGGATGTCCCAAACAGATTCTCTTCTCTCAGAGCTGCAGTTCAGTGCTTTTACTCACAAACTGTCAGGGCAGTAACAAAAAAAGAGAAATGGGTTGAGTGACCGGTAGATGGCCCATCACTTCGACTACAGCCTTTGTTAGGGGGCAGTGTCTAAGTGGGAAGGACCTTCCCCCCTTAAATACCAAACTCTTCCTCATCGCAGTCAATCCTATGTACGTTGCTGCTTACAATTTCAATTTATGAATGAGTTGATATTGTGTGGGGGGGGGGTAATTGTGGGTTGGAGGACAATCAAGGTTCCAGCATCTAACAATCATTCTGCTATTAACAATTAAAATTAGTTGAAATTATTTATTACAACTCCAGGAAAAATTATTTCTATTTATGCTTTTTATAACCCCTCGAAGGTAAGAACAAAAATATATGCTTTCAGAACTTCAGTTTTAAAATTTCGAGAAGAGGCTTTGTTATGTCTATTTCACTTTGAAAATGAAAATAACATTATCTCTCGGAATAAAAATAAATTATAAAAAAAAAAAAAAAAATTAAAGTCCATTACTGCTGAAACTTCAACATGCTAATAAGAGATAACGTTTACTGAAATTAAAATAAACCTGAAAGCAAACACTGTCATTCAGAGTTAACATATAACTGATTTTTAAGTTTTCACAAACACTTTGATTTAATAGAAAACTTCCAACAAATTGTTTAGATATACTGAATGCCAATGAAGGGTGAGAACAATATAAAAAAAAAAGAAAGATATATGCTTCCATAGGAGCTGCGATCTCCTCTCTCATTTGTGTTCCTTTATAGGGGATGGGGGTATCGGCTAATCCAGTGACCAGTTTGAGATAGATGAGTTGTAAAAAAGAAGGAAAGAAATTAATAATGAGGAAGACATAGGCCCAGATATTCAAAGGGGTTGTGCATGGTGCAACTAAGTTGCACAGCTTGCAATACCAGTATATTGGAAAGGCTGCCAGGTGCAGCACAAACCAAATGTGCTGGGGCACAATGTAATCATATGCAGTGCAGATGCAGGGGCGTGCCCATGCATATGTGGCACATCTCAATATTCAGCCCAGGATGTGCGGCGCATATGCTGGCGCAACCCTGCACTACGCCACATAAAGTTCCTGAACTTTTGCATTCTAATCATTTAAAAAAAACACGAAGACAACAATATTAACAACTAAAGAGTTGTATTTAGAAATCCACCTTGTGAGAGCCCCTAGCACCTCGGCCTAATGCCTTCAAGAGAGCATTTTACATCCTGGTAAGCAATACACATTCAAATCCATTAAAGCTGTGACATCATTATTAATCAACCAATCACCTATAAGCAAAAACATCTCTTATAAAAAAACCTAGTTAACAAAACATACCTATATGTCATAACTTCTTAAATTACTCATTTTATACTGTATGTACTTCGACATCACACCATTCACTATCCACAGTAAGCAAAATACATTTTCTTACAATAAAAAGGATTTCAGTGCATGAGACAATGACCTTAAACACAATATTTCTTATGATTACCTATTATTTCATTACATTTCATTATTAGCTAAACCAGTTCTCCATAACTGAGCTACACTGAAGCTACATTAATTTTGCAGATCTAATTGGAGACATAGCAAATACAGTAGATATAAACATCTATTTAATAAACAAAACCAATGAAGGGCAAAGAAACATCAAAGAAAAAATATCAAAGAGATATATATGTCACTTTACTTACTACCTAACTTCAAAATACTAGCAGGAGATAATTAGAGAGAGTTAGATTGTTTGTGAGGTCTGTCCAGGACCTTTGGATAAATTCAAACAAGGCCATCTGTACTGGAAAATATTAAACATATGCCTAAAGAAAAGAAAAAACAAACAAAATCTAGCAACAATTCTTTACATATTAAACTTTCAGTATTAAGACACATATCCAAAGAAATGTTTTTCTGTTCATTTTTTGTACTTTAAAAAAGGTTTGAGGTCCCATCTCTCATACAAACCTGTGGGACTAACAGGTTCAGCTTTGAATATCCAATAACTCTCCTTTTGCAGTAACATATTTGGTCTGTCACATCCTCTAGGGTGGCATTTTATTTGTTCTATTCCCATGAATCTGTAGCTGCCAACATCAGACTTGTGTACATGAAAAAAGTGCCGTCCTACTGCTGTATCTAATTTCTGATTGATCACAGAACGTATTATGTTCTCGTATTCGTTCTTTTAGAGGTCTTACTGTTTTCCTTATGTAGTATAAATTACAATTACACCAAAGAATGCATACAAGGAATGCAGTGGTGCAAGATATAAAATCTTGTATTTTAATATATATACCATTCCATAATGTTAGTTCCTTGCCAGTAATCATATACTGGCACACATTGCACCTCTTACATTTGTGTTTACCCACTGGTTTACTTGGCAGCCATGTGCTCATAGGTGTTTCTTTCTTGAAAAACTGACTTTTAACCAGTTTTTCTTTTAGATTAGCAAGCAATTCTTCTGAAAGTAATTCTGGTTGTGTCTGATAATAATAATAATAATAATCTTTATTTTTATGGCGCCTTTCAAATGCCGATGCACCTTACAAATTTAAAATCACAAAACAAACATCTCAGCAACATATATTATATATAATGTCATCAAACAGTTAATCACTGAATGCTTGGTGCCACAAAAATGTTTTCAAATCTTGCTTAAATCCCTCCACGGTCATGCACTCCCGTAACTGACGGGGTAGAGAATTCCAAAGGGTTGGAGCTGCATGCATAAATGCTCTGGCCCCAGAAGATTTCAAACACACCCTTGGAATCTCTAGCAGCCCCTCATCGGCTGAGCGGAGCAATCATCCAGGGCAGTCAGGGACCAGAAGCTCTTTCAGGCAGTCTGGGCCCAGTCCGTGTACGACTTTAAAAGTCAGAAGACCGACTTTAAAGGTGATCCGCCACTGTACTGGCAGCCAGTGCAGACCATGTAGTACCAAAATATGGCAGGACCAGGACAATCACATCAAAAGTCGAGCACTGCATTCTGCACTAGCTGTAGATGATGGATTTCCATCCCGGTAGCCCTAGGTAGAGGATTACAATAATCTAAGCGTGAGGACACAAAGGCATGGATCAAAGTAGGAAGGTTCTCGGCCGGAACAAGGTGCTTAATCCTGGAGATATTCCTTAGATGGTAAAAGGAGGATTTAACAGCACCCGACACCTGAGAGTGCAGGGTCAGTCCTTCACAAAAATTACCCCAGGTTCCACCTGTTTACAGGTCGAGAGATAGGCCCCCAAGAAAAAGTCCGAGGGTAAACCCACCCCAACCCCCATCCAGCGACCCGGTTCCACAACCAGCATCTGAGTCTTACCCGAGTTCAACCTCAACCAACTGGAATCCATCCCACCTGGATTTCTGTGAGGCAGCTATTAAAGACTGAGACAGCTTCATCCTGGTCACGTATGAAAGAAAGTAGAGACTGGGTATCATCAGCATGGCAGTAAAACCTCAGCCCATACCTTCATAATGTCTCCAAGGGGCAGCATGTACACTCACGAACAACATGGGAGACAACATCGTCCCCTAAGGAACCCCACATGACAGAGAAACTGGATCCGAGGAATAAACCTCGAACACCACTCTCTGAGTTCTTCCGTGGGAACAATGCAAACCACCCAAGGACTGTGACTGACAGTCCCAGATGAACCTCAGATGGTCAAGCAGGACCACGTGGTTCACAGTGTCAACGATGATGAGAGATCTAGAAGAACCAAGATGTAATGGCTCTTCCAATCTCTAGCCATCAGGAGATCACTGAGCACCCGAACCAGCGCTGTCTCAGTACTATGACTCTTTCAAAATCCAGACTGGAGGGGTTCATAGATGTCATGGATGATTAAATGGTGTTCCAGCTGTGCAGCCACTACTTTCTCAATCACCTTCCCAAAAAAGGGGAGGTTAGAGATTGGTCTGTAGTTTGCAAGGCAGTCTGGGTCCAAAGAACTTTCTTCAGAGTGGTGTCACCACCGCCACTTTCAGGGAACTAGGAAACTCACCTGTTTCCAAGGAGCACCAGACTATCCAAGCTAGGACTGGACCGATGGAATCAATACAACCCAAAATCAGGAAGTAGGTCCTGGGTCTAAACTACAGCACGTAGGGAAACACACTCTGGACAATCAGCATGACATCCATGAACACCAGTCAGTCGAGGTACTCCAGGAAAGCCGAGGCACAGTGGCCTCACACTGATCAAAAACAGCGCCCATAGAATGTGCTGCTTAGAGTACCGCCCTGATGTCAGCCACCTTAGTCGCAAAGAATCGAGCAAGTTCATTGCACTCTACTTGCAAAAAAAGCTTTCCGGACTTGTAGACAGGCTGGGTTGCACAGTCTGTCCACAGTTCAGAACAGCTGAGCTGGTCGATTCTGAGCGGCTGCAATCTCCCCAGACAGGAACTCTGCCTTCTTATGAGTAATTGCAGATTGATAGACTTCATAATGGTTCATGAATCTAAGGTGGTCGTCATCCAGGGTGGATTTTCACCAGCAACCCAACCTTCATCCTAGTTACCGAATCTCCTCAGAGTACCATCAAACCATGAGGATCAAGGGTGAAGGAGAGAGGATGAACTGGACAGAAGCAATGACATCCAGGACCACCGAAATGGCCAAATTAAGCCTTCATGAGGGCCTCTGGGTCATTGTTTGCCACTGAGGACGGAGGTCAAGCACCACTGCTAGGCATTGAAACTTATGTCTCGTAAGGATGGTACCTGACCATCTCCACAGGGTAGGCCTATAGAAGGGGGAATAAAACTGAACCCCATGGTGTAGTGATTGGACCATCCAATGGTTCCACCCCCAACTCAGAGGCTTCGATCCCAAGGAGGAAGACTAAGTCAGTAAGTGACCATGTTTGTGAGTAGCAGTAGTAACTATCTGTGTAGGCTCAGCAATGTCATCAACTAGAGGAACTGCTGCCAAATTGCAGAGTAATCATCGACCCAGGCATTGAAGTCACCCAGGACCATCAGCCTGGGTGACTCAAACGCCATGTCTATGACGAAGTCTGCGACTTCCTGAAGGAATCACTTATCTCCAGGTGGATGGTAGATGAGGGAGATCCAACAACCTACACCTGCTACTATGGTACACTCAAATGACTCAGTCTTCTCAACTGGTGCACTCATGAGGTTAAGTTCAGTCTTGAAACAGTCCGTAACCCCCCCCCCATGCGATCCAATCTCCAACGGTGTATCACTGAATACCCGGCCAGAGTTACAGCCTCCAAAATGGGTCCAGAGTTCTCATCTAGCCAGGTCTCGGTGATGCATGCCAGGTCCACCATTTCAACAAGATCTGCAATAATAGCAATCTTGTTTTTAATGGACTGGGCATTGCATAATGCCACCCAAGTTGGATGAACCTCTCAGGCCACCTGGACCACCTGCCTACCACTATTGGTAGTGCCCTTGGGTATGGAAACCAGACATTGCAGACCACATTCTAGGTTCCATTTTGTCCCAGGGGGTCTTCTGGATCTTACCACCCCGATACTATGGCCCCTCTCATTCACCCTCTGCTGTTTGCACCCCCAACTCCCCTCCCTTCCCTACACACAATACCCAGTGCTCTGCAGCATTGGTAAGTTGTAAACTGAAGTGGTGGAGGGGATGGGGTAGAGGGCATGGAGAGCGGAGGGTGAATACCGCACAACTGTGGGGGCAGGCCTCCAGCACATTCTCATGACCCAAACAACACTCATCAACTATCCAATTATGTACCAAAAAACAAAACACAAAATAGTAAAGATAAAATAAAATACAAAATCTGACAAAAGCCAAATAAATACCCTCTTAACCCAACCCCTCTTGACAGGAATTCTGCCTTCTTACTTTTGATTGCCCCCGGTATGCACCGTAGTGCACACGTAGGGCCAGTTTGTCTACCTCCAGGCCAGACTTCCACCAGCAGCGCTCTAATCTCTGATCCAAAGTCTTCATTACCTTGAGCTCCCCATCATATCAAGGGGACCTCAAGTGAGAAGACCTGGGTCATACACGGGCTGATGCGAGTTAGTCGAGCGCACCAGACAGCGCCTTGCTATAGGCATCCACTGCCACGCACACACCCCCAACGCATGCACTGTCCACACTAGATAGGTCAGCCACCACCAAAAAACCCTCAGGGGTCAACCCCCTCAAAGGGCGATAGCTGACCATCTCTGCAGGGGGAGGGCTATCAAGGGGGGCCCCGAACTGGAACTTCACCATGCAATGATTGGACCAAATGACCTGATCAATGCTGAGACTATTTATCTAAAGCCCCAGTGAGAACACTAGATCCAACATGTGGCCACCATGATGGGTCGCAGAGGAAACTCCTTGCACAAAGCCCAGAGATGACATCGTCTGGAGGAAGTTGTAACCAAGCCAAGAAGATTCATCCTCGGACCAAACATTGAAGTCCCCAACACTAAACATCTAGGGGCCTCCAATGTTTCCCCGATGATGAAATCGGCCACCTCCTGCAAGAAATCTCCCGGCGCCCCAGAAGGGCAGTAAATCAGGAGAATCAAGCAACCTGCGCCTGGACCCCCATGGATGGCCACACATTCAAATGAATGTGGTGCTCTCACTGGGAGTAGGGTGAAGCCCAACTCAGATCTAAAACAGATGGCTACCCCCCCTCCACATTCTGCTCTGGGGCAGTGCACTACGGTATACTCGAGCAGGATGGCAAGGCAATTTTATTTATAAGGCACCCAATCCCAGAGGCTTTGGGTGCCGAATATAAACAAAGACATATAGCAATAGATAAGAACATAATAAAACTTCATTAAAAACATAGCAAGATTAAAAAACAGTAAAATAGAGGTTTTCAGATGTCAGACTTTAAGGGACTGGCCTAAACTGAAAAGGATGTCAACAGTCAAAGGACAGGCTGAAGAGGTGAACCTTTAGCCTCCCCCTAAATACCTCAATTGAGGGAGTCTCCCAGACTGTAGGTGGAAGCGAGTTCCACAGGGTTGGCCCACAGACACTAAAAGCACGATCTCTCGAGGTCTTGAGCTGAACCCTGGGAACATGCAGGAGGCCCCTCGAGGAGGAGTGGAGAGAGAGCGAGCAGAGGACACCAGTGTCAGGAGGTCAGACAGGTAACCAGGACCCAGCCCATATAAGGCCTTAAAGGTGAGAAGATCCACCTAGAAAAGGACCCTCTACCAGACTGGCAGCCAGTGCAGAGCATGCAGGACCAGAGTCACATGACTGGACCTCGAAAGGCCCATCAGCAACCGGGCCACTGCATTCTGCACTAGCTGCAACCTGCAGAGGGTCCCTCTCATGACCCTGAAGTACAAAGCATTGCAGTAGTCGAGCCTAAAAGTCACAAAGGCATGTACTAGTGTCAGCATGTCCTCAGGCAGAATGAGGGTCTTAATCCGGGCAATGTTCTGCAAGTGGTAAAAACCACTACTGACTACAGCTGACACCTGATCTTCAAAGGTCAATCTGCAGCAAAGGATCACACCAAGATTTTGCACCCTTGAAGAAACCACCAATGGAGCAGACCGTAGAACAAGTCCAGAGTCAGGCCCCAGTGGCAACCCATCACACCTGCGACCAGGCTCGATCACCAGCACCTCAGTCTTAGCCAGGATGAGTCTCAGCCAGCTGAAAGCCATTCAGTCATTGATTTTAGCCAGACAGCTGTTAAGCACATGGACCGCTGCCAATGTTCCGGGTGCAAAAGACAAATACAATTGGATGTCGTCTGTATCGCAGTGAAACCCCACACTGTGTTGACAATGATCTTGCCCAGGGGCAGCATATACACTGTGAACAACATCGGTGACAAGATCAAGCCCTGAGGTACTCCACAAGACAGAGGCATTGGGGAGGAGGAGAAATTTCCCATCACCACCCGCTGCACTCTGTCCGAGAGATAGGACTCAAACCATTTGATGACAGTGTCAGGTGGGTACCCTCTCTCCTGGAGGGATGTATTCCACCCATCGTGATACTATAACACCCCTTCTTCACCTCAGTGGCTGGCTTTTGCCCGAATCTGGTCCATAAGCACTGCTGACAAGGGCAGACCTCCAGCAAGAAGGAACTGTCCACTCCAGTAGACCAGAGGTCAAAGAAGGCAGAATCCCACAGGAACTCAGTTCCACCACCTCTTAAAACTGTATGGTGGTTGTACCGCCTCCATCATCATTTTCCAATGAATACCATAGGAGAGTTCCACCACCTAAAATGACCGATCTACCCTGTCGTAACCTAGCTGTGAGAGTGCCCCAACACAAAATGTTCCAAGTTAACCACTGCGATGGATTGCACTGGGCTTCTACACCCTGACGGAGGCTAGAATAGGTCTCTGGGTTGGGCTCCTGTCAGGCTCAAGCCCATAGTACCATGGTTATGATCTACACCATGAGCCCTTGTTGGTGCAGTTATACATCCACGGGCATGCTGTGATGCATCCATATCAAGTCAATGAACTTGATCAAGTTGTGAACATATTCTGCTAGTGAGCCACTAAGTGCTGGAGCATCGGTGGGGCCATGGAATTCAATTACGAGTCACCAAGTCTATAACTGTGAGCTCTGGCTGCTACCCTATATCTCCTCCTCCCATAATGTTAGGGTAGGTGGTGAGGGACTGCATTCTCTTCTCTCCTCTCCTTGCCTGTGTGAGTGGCCTCGCCCATAAGGGTCAATTGCAGAGTGTTGTGGCAAGTCCTGCTGCAGAGGTGGCATTTCACAAGAATCATAAGGGCTGCAAATCTCACCCACATTTGACCATACATTAGGTAAGCCGTGTTTAGAGCTGCCCAGTAGTTGCAAAGTAGATCTTGGGGGTTAGAAGGAGACCTTAGGGATCTTGAATGCAACCCCTGGTTACTGCATGAAGTAAAAATGGACAATGTTATCATGGCTGTGGATGTGGCCTCTGGCAGTCCAAAATTTGTGATCGTACATCGACCAGTAAGATGGATGGAGGCTTATCCATTTGTGAGGAATGTCTACATACCAGGGTCGCCCCTGAAAAAGGGACCTTCAGGGCTCAGTGGGCCTACCCGGTCATCAAAATTCAATAAATAAATAAATAAATAAGGTTGCAAGGGATAATTTTCCATTTGTTTTTCTGTTCAGAATTACCTTATCTACCAATAGCAGGACAACACTGATATATTTATTGTACTTAGTCTTTCTGTTGGCTTTGTGTTGAGGCATGCATGACATGCCTGACACTTTCATAGTTTTTAGTGAAGGAGACACATTCTTTTTCTCCTGTATACATCATTTGTATGAAGAGTGAGCCTGTTTATCTTTTTGCTATCGGTTTCATTTTGAGTGTACAGAATTTTCCATTTGCTCTTCTGTTCAGGAGTACCTTATTTACCAAAGGCAGGATGATACTGATATCCTGTATTTACTTAGTCTATCAGTCATTAATTCTGTTTTGAGGCATGCCTGCCACTTTTGTACTTTTTGTCCTATGGCGTGCATTCTTTTTCTCCTGCTTGCATCATTTGAATGAACACTGAACCTGACTTTCTCATACTGTACCTGACCTTGTAGTTCCTGAGCCTGTCCCACACTCCTTTTTGCTGATTCTGTAAACAGTTTCTTTCATACGTTTGGGATCATAACACTGTTACTCCTTAAAGCGGAGCATGACTTTCTTGTTCTATTTCTGCATGTGGAATTGGTGGAGAAGGCTACCCATGTTTAAACTCGACACCTCTATCATTCATACTTGAAGTTATGTTTTTCTAGACACAGATATTAGTTTATGTATTGAGCTTTCCTTTCAGAAAAAAAAAACATTCAGAGCTCTTTCGATACAGAAAAAACACTGTACATGGTAATCTTTCAGATATGAAAGCGGTTGAGGGCCTGAAGTTAATTAAAAATGGCAGTTTTTTTTTTTGTTACCTTAAACCTGATATGGTGATCTTGAAATCTTTGCTCTCTTCTAAGATCTCAAACAGGGAGGCAGGTATGCTCAGGCAGAGCATGACTTGGTGCCAGAGGGGAGCGGCTAACCCCCCTATCTCAGCCACACTAAAACAAAATGGCACTCACAGAGAAGAGGATGTCCCAAACAGATTCTCTTCTCTCAGAGCTGCAGTTCAGTGCTTTTACTCGCAAACTGTCAGGGCAGTTACAAAAAAAGAGAAATGGGTTGAGTGACCGGTAGATGGCCCATCACTTCGACTACAGTCTTTGTCGGGGGCAGTGTCTAAGTGGGAAGGATCCTCCCCCCTTAAATACCAAACTCTTCCTCATTGCAGTCAATCCTATGTAGGTTGCTGCTTACTATTTCAATTTATGAATGAGTTGATATTGTGGGTGGGGGGGGTAATTGTGGGTTGGAGGACAATCAAGGCTCCAGTATCTAACAATCATTCTGCTATTAACAATTAAAATTAGCTGAAATTATTTATTACAACTCCGGGAAAAATTATTTCTATTTATGCTTTTTAACCCCTCGAAAATAAGGAAAAATATATATGCTTTCAGAACTTCAGTTTTAAAATTTCGAGAAGAAGCTTTGTTATGTCTATTTTACTTTGAAAATGAAAATAAAATTATCTCTCTGAATAAAAATAAAGTATAAAAAATAAAAATAAAAAAACAATTAAAGTCCATTACTGCTGAAACTTCAACATGCTAAGATGAGATAACATTTACTGAAATTAAAATAAACCTGAAAGAAAACACTGTCATTCAGAGTTAACATGTAACTGATTTTTCAGTTTTCACAAACACCTTGATTTAATAGAAAACTTCCAACAAATTGTTTAGATATACTGAATGCCAATAAAGGGAGAGAACAATATGAAAAAATAGAAAGATATATGCCTCCATAGGAGCTGCGATCTCCTCTCTCTTTTGTGTTCCTGTATAGGGGATGGGGGTATCGGCTAATCCAGTGACCAGCTTGAGATAGATGAGTTGTAAAAAAGAGAAGGAAAGAAATTAATAATGAGGAAGACATAGGCCCAAATATTCAAAGGGGTTGTGCATGGCGCAACCTTGCATTGCACCCCGGCGGAATACTGGAAAGGCTGCCAGGTGCAGCACAAATCCCAATGTGCTGGGGCATAATGTAATCATATGCAGTGCAGATGCAGGGAGCGTGCCCATGCATATGTGGCACATCCCAATATTCAGCCTGGGATGTGCGGCGCATATGCTGGCGCAACCCTGCATTACTCCACATAAAGTTCCTGAACTTCTGCATTCTAATCATTTAAAAAAAACATGAAGACAACAATATAAACAACTAAACAGTTGTATTTAGAAATCCACCTTGTGAGAGCCCCTAGCACCTCGGCCTGATGCCTTCAAGAGGGCATTTTACATCCTGGTAAGCAATACACATTTAAATCCATTAAAGCTGTGACATCATTATTAATCAACCAATAAGCTATAAGCAAAAACATTTCTTATAAAAAAACCTAGTCAACAAAACATACCTATATGTCATAACTTCTTAAATTACTCATTTTATACGTAGTTCGACATCACACCATTCACTATCCACAGTAAGCAAAATACATTTTCTTGCAATGAAAAGGATTTCAGTGCATGAGACAATGACCATAAACACAATATTTCTTATGATTACCTATTATTTCATTACATTTCATTATTAGCTAAACAGGTTCTCATAACTTGGCTACACTGAAGCTACATCAATTTTGCAGTTCTAATAGGAGACATAGCAAATAGATATAAACATCTACTGTATTTAATATACAAAACCAATGAAGAGTAAAGAAACATCAAAGAAAAAATATCAAAGAGATATATATGTCACTTTACTTACTACCTAACTTCAAAATACTAGCAGGAGATAATTAGAGAGAGTTAGATTGTTTGTGAGGTCTGTCCAGGATCTTTGGATAAATTCAAACAAGGCCATCTGTACTGGAAAATATTTAACATATGCCTAAAGAAAAGAAAAAACAAACAAAGTCTAGCAACAATTCTTTACATATTAAACTTTCAATATTAAGACACATATCCAAAAAAATGTTTTACTGTTCATTCTTTGTACTTTAAAAAAAGTTTGAGGTCCCATCTCTCATTCAAACCTGTGGGACTAACTGTTTCAGCCTTGAATAACCAATAGCTCTCCTTTTGCAGTAACACATTTGGTCTGTCACATCCTCTAGGGGGGCATTTTATTTGTTCTATTCCCATAAATCTGTAGCTGCTAACATCAGACTTGTGTACATGAAAAAAGAGCCGTCCTACTGGTGTATCTAATTTCTGATTGATCACAGAATGTATATGTTCTCGTATTCCTTCTTTCAGAGGTCTTACTGTTTTCCCTATGTAGTATAAATTACAACTACACCAAAGAATGCATACAAGGAATGTAGTGGTGCAAGATATAAAATCTTGTATTTTAATACTGTATATATACCATTCCGTAATGTTAGTTCCTTGCCAGTAATCATATACTGGTACACATTGCACCTCTTACATTTGTGATTACCCACTGGTTTACTTGGCAGCCATGTGCTCATAGGTGTTTCTTTCTTGAAAAACTGACTTTTAGCCAGTTTTTCTTTTAGATTAGCAAGCAGTTCTTCTAAAAGTAATTCTGGTAGTGTCTGATAATAATAATAATAATAATCTTTATTTTTATGGCGCGCCTTTCAAATGCCGAGGCACCTTACAAATTTAAAATCACAAAACAAACATCTCAGCAACATATATTATATATAATGTCATCTAACAGTTAATCACTGAATTCTTGGTGCCATAAAAATGTTTTCAAATCTTGCTTAAATCCCTCCACGGTCATGCACTCCCGTAACAGACGGGGTAGAGAATTCCAAAGGGTTGGGGCCACATGCATAAATGCTCTGGCCCCAGAAGATTTCAAACACACCCTTGGAATCTCTAGCAGCCCCTCGTCGGCTGAGCGGAGCAATCATCCAGGGCAGTCAGGGACCAGAAGCTCTTTCAGGCAGTCTGGGCCCAGTCCGTGTACGACTTTAAAAGTCAGAAGACCGACTTTAAAGGTGATCCGCCACTGTACTGGCAGCCAGTGCAGACCATGTAGTACCAGCGAAATATGACAGGACCAGGACAATCACATCAAAAGTCGAGCCGCTGCATTCTGCACTAGCTGTAGATGATGGATTTCCATCCCCGGTAGCCCTAGGTAGAGGGAGTTACAATAATCTAAGCGTGAGGACACAAAGGCATGGATCAAAGTAGGAAGGTTCCTCGACGGAACAAGGTGCTTAATCCTGGAGATATTCCTTAGATGGTAAAAGGAGGATTTAACAGCACCCGACACCTGAGAGTGCAGGGTCAGTCCTTCGTCAAAAATTACCCCCAGGATTCACACCTGTTTACAGGTCGGGAGAGATAGGCCCCCAAGAAAAAGTCCGGAGGGTGAACCCACCCCAACCCCCCCCATCCAGCGACCCGGTTCCACAACCAGCATCTGAGTCTTACCCGAGTTCAACCTCAACCAACTGGAATCCATCCACTCCTGGATTTCTGTGAGGCAGCTATTAAAGACCAAGAGACAGCTTCATCCTGGTCGCGTGCGAAAGAAAGGTAGAGCTGGGTATCATCAGCATGGCAGTAAAACCTCAGCCCATACCTTCTTACAATGTCTCCAAGGGGCAGCATGTACACTGCGAACAACATGGGAGACAACACTGTCCCCTAAGGAACCCCACATGACAGAGAAACTGGATCCGAGGAATAAACCTCGAACACCACTCTCTGAGTTCTTCCGGTGGGGAGCGATGTAAACCACCCAAGGACTGTGCCTGACAGTCCCCAGATGAACCTCAGATGGTCAAGCAGGACCACGTGGTTCACAGTGTCAAACGATGATGAGAGATCTAGAAGAACCAAGATGTAATGGCTCTTCCCATCTCTAGCCATCAGGAGATCACTGAGCACCCGAACCAGCGCTGTCTCAGTACTATGACTCTTTCAAAATCCAGACTGGAAGGGTTCATAGATGTCATGGATGATTAAATGGTGTTCCAGCTGTGCAGCCACTACTTTCTCAATCACCTTCCCAAAAAAGGGGAGGTTAGAGATTGGTCTGTAGTTTGCAAGGCAGTCTGGGTCCAAAGAAGCTTTCTTCAAGAGTGGTGTCACCACCGCCACTTTCAGGGAACTAGGAAACTCACCTGTTTCCAAGGAGCACCAGACTATCCAAGCTAGGACTGGACCGATGGAATCAATACAACCCAAAATCAGGGAAGTAGGTCCTGGGTCTAAACTACAGCACGTAGGGAACACACTCTGGACAATCAGCATGACATCCATGAACACCAGTCAGTCGAAGGTACTCCAGGAAAGCCGAGGCACAGTGGCCTCACACTGATCAAAAACAGCGCCCATAGAATGTGCTGCTTAGAGTACCGCCCTGATGTCAGCCACCTTAGTCGCAAAGAATCGAGCAAGTTCATTGCACTCTACTTGCAAAAAAAGCTTTCCGGACTTGTAGACAGGCTGGGTTGCACAGTCTGTCCACAGTTCAGAACAGCTGAGCTGGTCGATTCTGAGCGGCTGCAATCTCCCCAGACAGGAACTCTGCCTTCTTATGAGTAATTGCAGATTGATAGACTTCATAATGGTTCATGAATCTAAGGTGGTCGTCATCCAGGGTGGATTTTCACCAGCAACTCTCTAACCTTCATCCTAGTTGCGAATCTCCCTCAGAGTACCATCAAACCATGAGGATCAAGGGTGAAGGGAGAGAGGATGAACTTGGACAGAAGCAATGACATCCAGGACCACCGAAATGGCCAAATTATAAGCCTTCATGAGGGCCTCTGGGTCATTGTTTGCCACTGAGAGGGACGAGAGGTCAAGCACCACTGCTAGGCATTGGAAACTTATGTCTCGTAAAGGATGGTACCTGACCATCTCCACAGGGGTAGGCCTATGAAGGGGGGGGAATAAAACTGAACCCCATGGTGTAGTGATTGGACCATCCAATTGGTTCCACCCCCAACTCAGAGGCTTCGATCCCAAGGAGGAAGACTAAGTCAAGTAAGTGACCATGTTTGTGAGTAGCAGTAGTAACTATCTGTGTAAGGCTCAGCAATGTCATCAACTAGAGGAACTGCTGACCAAATTGCGAGAGTAAGTCATCGACCCAGGCATTGAAGTCACCCAGGACCATCAGCCTGGGTGACTCAAACGTCATGTCTATGATGAAGTCTGCGACTTCCTGAAGGAATCACTTATCTCTAGGTGGATGGTAGATGAGGGAGATCCAACAACCTACACCTGCTACTATGGTACACTCAAATGACTCAGTCTTCTCAACTGGTGCACTCATGAGGTTAAGTTCGGTCTTGAAACAGTCCGTAACCCCCCCCCATGCGATCCAATCTCCGGCAGTGTATCACTGAATACCCGGCCAGAGTTACAGCCTCCAAAATGGGTCCAGAGTTCTCATCTACCCAGGTCTTGGTGATGCATGCCAGGTCCACCATTTCAACAAGATCTGCAATAAAAGCAGTCTTGTTTTTAATGGACTGGGCATTGCATAACGCTGCCTGAGTTGGATGAACCTCTCAGGCCGCCTGGACCACCTGTCTACCACAATTGGTAGTGCCCTTGGGTATGGAAACCAGACATGGCAGACCACATTCTAGGTTCCATTTTGCCCCAGGGTGTCTTCTGGATCTTACCACCCTGATACCATGGCCCCTATCATTCACCCTCCGCTGTTTGCACCCCCTACTCCTCCCTCCCTACACACAATACCCAGTGATCTGCAGCATTGGTAAGTTGTAAACTGAAGTAGTGGGGGAAAGGGGCGGAGGGCACGGAGAGCGGAGGGTGAATCGCGCACAATTGTGGGGGCAGCCCTCCAGTACATCCTCGTGACCCAAACAACACTCATCAACTATCCAATTATGTACCAAAAAAACAAAACACAAAATAGTAAAGATAAAATAAAATACAAAATCTTACTAAAGCCAAATAAATACCCTCTAAACCCAACCCCTCTGGACAGGAATTCTGCCTTCCTACTTTTGATTCCCCCTGGTATGCACCGTAGTGCACACTTAGGGCCAGTTTGTCCACCTCCAGGTTGGACTTCCGCCAGCAGCGCTCTAATCTCTGACCCAAAGGCTTCATTACCTTGAGCTCCCCATCATACCAAGTGGACCTCAAGTGAGAAGACCTGGGTCATACAAGGGCTGGTGCGAGCTAGTCGAACTTGTTATAGGCATCCACTGCTGCGCACACACCCCCAACGCATGCACTGTCCACACTAGATAGGTCAGCCACCACCAAAAAACCCTCAGGGGTCAACCCCCTCAAAGGGTGATAGATGACCATCTCTGCAGGGGGAGGGCTATCAAGGGGGGCCCTGAACTGGAACTTCACTGTGCAATGATCGGACCAAATGACCTGATCAATGCTGAGACTATTTATCTAAAGCCCCAGTGAGAACACCAGATCCAACATGTGGCCACCATGATGGGTCGCAGAGGAAACTCCTTGCGAAAGCCCAGAGATGACATCATCTGGAGGAAGTTGTAACCAAGCCAAGAAGATTCATCCTCGGACCAAACATTGAAGTCCCCAACACTAAACATTTGGGGGCCTCCAATGTTTCCCCGATGATGAAATCGGCCACTTCCTGCAAGAAATCTCCCGCTGCCCCAGAAGGGCAGTAAATCAGGAGAATCAAGCAACCTGCGCCTGGACCCCCATGGATGGCCACACATTCAAATGAATGTGGTGCTCTCACTGGGTGCAGGGTGAAGCCCAACTCAGATCAAAAACAGATGGCTACCCCCCCCTCCACACTCCGCTCTGGGGCAGTGCACTACAGTATACTCGGGCAGGACGGCAAGGCAATTGTATTAGTAAGGCACCCAATCCCAGAGGCTTTGGGTGCTGAATATAAACAAAGACATATAGCAATAGATAAGAACATAATAAAACCTCATTAAAAACATAGCAAGATTAAAATACAGTAAAATAGAGGTTTCCAGATGTCAGACTTTAAGGGGCTGGCCTAAACTAAAAAGGATGTCAACAGTCAAAGGACAGGCTGAAGAGGTCAACCTTTAGCCTCCCCCTAAATACCTCAATTGAGGGAGTCTCCCAGACTGTAGGTGGAAGCGAGTTCCACAGGGTTGGCCCACAGACACTAAAAGCACGATCTCCCGAGGTCTTGAGCCGAACCCTGGGAACATGCAGGAGACCCCTCGAGGAGGAGTGGAGAGAGTGAGCAGAGGACACCAGTGTCAGGAGATCAGACAGGTAACCAGGACCCAGCCCATATAAGGCCTTAAAGGTGAGAAGATCCACCTAGAAAAGGAACCCCTACCTGACTGGCAGCCAGTGCAGAGCATGCAGGACCAGAGTCACATGACTTGGCCTCAAAAGGCCCATCAGCAAATGGGCCACTGCATTCTGCACTAGCTGCAACCTGCAGAGGGTCTCTCCCATGACCCCAAAGTACAAAGCATTGCAGTAATCGAGCCTAAAAGTCACAAAGGCATGTAATAGTGTCAGCATGTCCTCAGGCGGAATGAGGGGCTTAACCCAGGCAATGTTCTGCAAGTGGTAAAAACCTCTACTGACTACAGCTGACACCTGATCTTCAAAGGTCAATCTGCAGTCAAGGATCACACCCAGATTTTGCACCCTTGAAGAAACCACCAATGGAGCAGACCCTAGAACAAGTCCAGAGTCAGGCCCCAGTGGCAATCCATCACGCCTGCGACCAGGCTCGATCACCGGCACCTCAGTCTTAGCCAGGATGAGTGTCAGCCAGCTGGAAGCCATCCAGTCATTGATTTTAGCCAGACAGCCGTTAAGCACATCGACCGCTGCCAATGTTCCGGGTGCAAAAGACAAATACAATTGGGTGTCGTCTGTATAGTAGTGAAACTCCACACTGTGCTGTCAATGATCTTGCCCAGGGGCAGCATATACACTGTGAACATCGGTGACAAGATCAAGCCCTGAGGTACTCCACAAGACAGAGGCATTGGGGGGGAGCAGGAGAAATTCCCCATCACCACCCGCTGCACTCTGTCCGAGAGATAGGACCCAAACCATTTGATGGCAGTGTCAGGTGGGTACCCTCTCTCCTGGAGGGATGTATTCCACCCATCGTGATACTATAACACCCCTTCTTCACCTCAGTGGCTGGCTTCTGCCTGAATCTGGTCCATAAGCACCGCTGGCAAGGGCAGACCTCCAGCAAGAAGGAACTGTCCACTCTAGTAGACCAGGGGTCGAAGGAGGCAGAATCCCACAGGAACTCAGTTCCACCACCTCTTAAAACTGTATGGTGGTTGTACCGCCTCCATCATCATTTTCCAATGAATACCATAGGAGAGTTCTACCACCTAAAATGACCGATCTACCCTGTCATAACCTAACTGTGAGAGTGCCCCAACACAAAATGTTCCAAGTTAACCACTGCGATGGATTGCACTGGGCTTCTACACCCTGACAGAGGCTAGTGTAGGTCTCTGGGTTGGGCTCCTGTCAGGCTCAAGCCCATAGTACCATGGTTATGATCTACACCATGAGCCCTTGCTGGTGCAGTTATACATCCACGGGCATGCTGTGATGCATCCATATCAAGTCAATGAACTTGATCAAGTCGTGAACGTATTCTTCTAGTGAGTTACTAAGTGCTGGAGCATCGATGGGGCCATGGAATTCAATTACGAGTCACCAGGTGTATAACCGTGAGCTCTAGCTGCTACCCTATATCTCCTCCTTCCATAATGTTAGGGTAGGTGGTGAGGGACTGCATTCTCTTCTCTCCTTGCCTGTGTGAGTGGCCTGGCCCATATGGGTCAATTGCAGAGTGTTGTGGCAAGTCCTACTGCAGAGGTGGCATTTCACAAGAATCATAAGGGCTGCAAAGCTCACCCACATTTGACCATACATTAGGTAAGCCGTGTTTAGAGCTGCCCAGGGGTTGCAAAGTAGATCTTGGGGGTTAGAAGGAGACCTTAGGGATCTTGACTGCAACCCCTGGTTACTGCATGAAGTAAAAATGGACAATGTTATCATGGCTGTGGGTGTGGCCTCTGGTAGTCCACAATTTACGATCGTACATCGACCAATAAGATGGATGGAGGCTTATCCATTTGTGAGGAATGTCTACATACCAGGGTTGCCCCTGAAAAAGGGATTTTCAGGGCTCAGTGGGTCCACCCGGTCATCAAAATTCAATAAATAAATATACAAAGAAAAAGGTTGCAGGGATAATTTTCCATTTGCTTTTCTTTTCAGAATTACCTTATCTACCAATAGCAGGACAACACTGATATATTTACTGCACTTAGTCTATCTGTTGGCTCTATGTTGAGGCATGCATGACATGCCTGACGCTTTCATAGTTTTTAGTCAAGGGGACGCATACTTTTTCTCCTGTATGCATCATTTGTATGAAGAGTGAACCTGTTTATCTTTTTGCTATCGGTTTCATTTTGAGTGTACAGAATTTTCCATTTGCTCTTCTGTTCAGGATTACCTTATTTACCAAAGGCAGGATGATACTGATATACTGTATTTACTTAGTCTATCAGTCGTTGGCTCTGTTTTGAGGCATGCCTGCCACTTTTGTACATTTTGTCCTATGGCGTGCATTCTTTTTCTCCTGCATGCATCATTTGAATGAACACTGAACCTGACTTTCTCATACTGTACCTGACCTTGTAGTTCCTGAGCCTGTCCCACACTCCTTTTTGCTGATTCTGTAAACAGTTTCTTTCATACGTTTGGGATCATAACACTGTTACTCCTTAAAGCGGAGCATGACTTTCTTGTTCTATTTCTGCATGTGGAATTGGTGGGAGAAGGCTACCCATGTTTAAACTCGACACCTCTATCATTCATACTTGAAGTTATGTTTCTCTAGACACAGATATTAGTTTATGTATTGAGCTTTCCTTTCAGAAAAAAAAAACATTCAGAGCTCTTTCGATACAGAAAAAACACTGTACATGGTAATCTTTCAGATATGAAAGTGGTTGAGGGCCTGAAGTTAATTAAAAATGGCAGTTTATTTTTTTGTTACCTTAAACCTGATGTGGTGATATTGAAATGTTTGCTCTCTTCTAAGATCTCAAACAGGGAGGCAGGTATGCTCAGGCAGAGCATGACTTGGTGCCAGAGGGGAGCGGCTAACCCCCCTATCTCAGCCACACTAAAAAAAATGGCACTCACAGAGAAGAGGATGTCCCAAACAGATTATCTTCTCTCAGAGCTGCAGTTCAGTGCTTTTACTCACAAACTGTCAGGGCAGTAACAAAAAAAGAGAAATGGGTTCAATGACCGGTAGATGGCCCATCACTTCGACTACAGTCTTTGTCGGGGGCAGTGTCTAAGTGGGAAGGATCCCCCCCCCTTAAATACCAAACTCTTCCTCATCGCAGTCAATCCTATGTACATTGCTGCTTACAATTTCAATTTATGAATGAGTTGATATCAGGGGCGTCATTTAGGGGTAGCCAGGGGTTGCGGTTGAGACCCCTATGATTTTTTTGCAACCCCTATGATGCCCACTGCAACCCCTAAGAATCCTAAAACAAGGTTTCCCTAGTATTTATTTATATAAATGTGGTAGTTGGGGGAGTTTAACAACCCCTATGCTTTTGCTGAAATGGGACTTTGCAACCCCTATGATTCTAGTGAAATAATGCTACTGAGTATAACCTACCTCCTTCTGCTTGCTATCCCCCTCCCTATGCAGTCCATCATCATATTTGCTCTCCCCACCATCGTTGAACACTTTCAGATCATTTGATTGATAACCCTGAGGTCCCTTTCCTATGAGATATATGCCATGACCTCTCCTCCCATCTTGTACTCGGCTCTGGGTTTTTGTGTCTGATGTGCATGACTTTGCACTTTTTTGGTATTGAATCCCAGCTGTAAAATTCTAGACTACTCTTCTAGTCTTTCCAGGTCCCTACTCATGGCCTGCATTCCCTCGATTATGTCCACACTATTGCAGATCTTGGTGTCATCAGCAAATAGATAGACTATTCCTTCATGCTTCACCCTTATGTCCCCTATGAATATATTGAAGAGAACAGGCAAAGTACTGACTCATGACTCCCATCTCCCCTGAGAATTCCCTATTTAGTACAATCCTCTGGGTTCTATTCCTGAACCAACTGGGGGATCATTGGTTAAGGATAGGCGACAGAGGTGAGTAAATGGCATTCATTCTAATTAGGGGACAGCGACCAGTGGGGTGCTGCAGGGCTCACCATTGGGACCGGTCCCTTCAATGTCTTCATAAGTCACATTGCAGAAGAACTAGAAGGAAGGTATGTCTTTTATGTTTGCTTGCACGACGCAAGAAACATGTTGTGGCAGCTTGTTGGAGTAGCGGTTGTGGAGGTGAGGCAATGTTGTGGTCAGTGCCAGCAGTGCTTTTTGGGGCTGGTCTCTGTGGCACCAATAGAGGAGCATGCTGTCAATGACAGCAGTATTACAGCATGCCACCAACTTGAAAGAAATTTGCTGCTGCAATCAGGGAGCGCCCATCATTTAACAATCAGCTCTCTTTCTGCTGGGGTGGTCCCTGATTCCAGCGGCGAATCACAACTTGCCTTGTCTGGTGTCCCATTTCAATAAACATGGCAGCAGCTGTCACCGTCCGCCTCTCACAGTCCCCATGGAAGACGACAGGGGTGCCCAATCCCCCTGTCGGCATGCCCCCTCCCCAGTTCATTTGCCAATGGGGGAGCCCAATCCCCATCGGCATAATGTCCCCCGTGTAATAGTTTTGTATGCTGAGGGGGTGCCCAATCCCCTCGATTATCCATGTGACCCCAAATACAGATCCTTTTTCTGTGCCGATGGGACGCCCAACCCCGCCGGGTCTTCAGTTCCCCTCCCTAAAATACAGGTGGCACACTGAAGCCACCCAGTGTACCAAAAACAAACCTGTAAAGGAAAAACCTTCCTGCTGGTATTTTTTTTAACCTGTAAAAGCAAAGAAACAGTCCCTTGTTGTCTCCGGTGCCCCCTCCCCCAACCCACATCCACCCTCTGCACACCCAACATCCCCACACACACATTCATCCCATACTTACCTCCAGAGCCTGGCATGATGATCTTTGGTGGAGCGGGAACACGTCTGCACTCTTCAAAGCTGACCACAAACTGAAGAAATGCCGGTAAGCTGTATAATGGCAAAAATGTTTTTTTTTTCAATTTAGGTGGATATCTTGGCCATTTTGTGAATTTTAGCACCACATTTTCAACATGGGTTCTTGGGACCCCACCTCATGAATTCAGTCACTGTCATCTGATTATTTGGTCCTGAAAGGTGATTTGGTCAACAAGTCATTTTGGGACAATTAACTCAAACAATAGTATCACTGTTTGTGAGGTGGGCTCCCCAAAAAAGCCTATGTAGCAAATTGATGAAAAAATTCAAAAAATGACTGTGTTTCAAACGTGCATTGTGCAGTTTCCACGCACTCTTAACTTCAAAGGTTTGTAATATTTTCACTCAAGATTTTCAACATTGTCATTTTGCATATCTCTTTATGAACAGTACAGCTGTCATTTTCTATATCCTGTCCAAAATGTGTTTTGCACATCTGGCACACAATGGCACAGTCGCTGTGGAAATCAACTTCCAGGACAGATTAAGAAAATCATAGTGACACTGTTCATGAGCAGAGTCCCAAAATACCTATATTGAAATTTGGTGAAATAATTCCACTAAATGACTGTGTTACAGTGTGCATTGTGCAGTTTCCACTAAGCTCATAAATTCGAGCACTTTTAATATTTTCATTCCAGATTTTCAACATTGTCATCTCTTCACACCTCCGTATGAATGGTACAGATGTTATTTTCCACATCCTGGCCAAACTCTGTTTTGCACATCTGGCACAGAATGACATGGTTACTGTGGGAAATCAACCTTCAGGACAGATTCACAGAATCACAGTGCCACTGTTCATGAAGAGAGGTCCCAAACGCTTTCATGAGGTGGGGACACAAAAAGGCCACGTTGAAAATTCGTAGTGCAAATATCAACAAACGCCCGGGATGTTAGGGTTTCTAACCATAATGTCCCACCCTGTACAGACTGACAGGCATCAGGGGTGTGCCTTTGGATTTCCGGTTGTAATACTCACGCCATTCCACCCCCACCCCCACCTGGAAGCCAGTGACAGGCATTGAGGTGTGCCTTGGATTCTTCAGCCACAGAGTTCACCCCATTTTCCTACACTGCACCCATTTCAGCATATGTGCTTATGGAATGGTGTGACTGTAAAGCCAAACACCCCAAGGCACACCTCAACACTTGTCAGTGTCTACAGGATAGAATGAGGTGACATGGCATGAGCATTATGGGCGATGAGCCAAAGGCACACCCCAATGCCTGTCCATCTCTGCAGGATGGAGGGGGGTTGGCGTGACTTCAGTACTTCACTGCCATTCCTATCCTGCTTCTGTCTAACTCCTGCACTTTCAATGCTAATATCAGCAAGCAAACATTCAGCATTGACAAATGCTTGTTGAAGATGACATCAAAATCTGTAATAGGGTGGCTACCTAGGGTGGCTACCTAGGAGAGAATGAATAGGTATCTTGGGAAACTTGAGGAGTGGTCAGGGCATAGCAGCTGGGGGGAATGAACTGAACTGAACACTGAGTAAGCAATAAGACATAACAGGGTGTGTGTTAAACAGTTCTAATGCACAGCTAGGGGGCGTAGTGAGGTCGAGCTGCAGGCCGAGTGCATTCAGTCTCCTAGAACTGTCTA
This sequence comes from Neoceratodus forsteri, assembly GCA_016271365.2. NCBI lineage: Eukaryota > Metazoa > Chordata > Ceratodontiformes > Ceratodontidae > Neoceratodus > Neoceratodus forsteri. The sequence goes on from CM057449.1 coordinate 1,748,806,500, forward strand.
ACACACATCCCAGGTGGCTTGTTGTGCTTATAAATGGGGCTGTTTATTCCACGTGGAGTTTCTAGTTTTAGCCATGCATTAGACACTTCTAATGCATGGCTAATAACCAGTCAGATTCCTTGAACTCATTTTCCCATTTTATAATGATTGCTTTGACATGGGCCACAAACTAGTAGCACACTCCTAGAAAAATGCATGAATTTATAAGAAATGTGATTAAAATTTGATAAATGAGCAGGGGTAGAGAATTCCAACCCTCTGCTATGATTATTAGCTGGGATTCAATGCTAAAATGTGCAAAATCATGCACATAGGGCATAGAAATCCAGGAGCTGGTTATAAATGAGGGGCAAGTTACTGACCATCATTAAGCAGGAAAGAGGCCTTAGGGTTATCATATCTGATGACCTCAAATTGGTGGGGCAGTGTGACAAGGCAGTGGGCAGGGCTGATTGGATGCTGTAGAGCATATGGAGAGGCATCACCAGCAGGAAGAGGGAGATGATGTTGCCACTGTATTGGAAAGCTCATGAAACCCCACCTGGAGTACTGTGACGAGTTCTGGAGGCCACATCTCAGAAAGACATAGACAAGGTGGAGATAGTCCAGAGGAGGGCAATTAAAATAGTGCAGGGGTTACATTAAAAACTCTATGAAGAGAGACTGATGGATCTCAACATGTACACCCTACAAGAAAGGATGGAGAGGAAATGATACAGACATACAAGTATCTCATGGGGTGAACAGGGTACAGGAGAGGAGTTTATTTCAAATGAGGAAGTGCACCAGGACAAGGGGACTGCAATGAGCTGGGATGGGGAAGTTTAAGGGGGAATGTAAGAAAGTATTACTTCAGTGAAAGAGTGGTGGATGTCTGGAATAGGCTGCCAGCAGAGGTGGTGGGAGCACAAACAGTGTGGGAGGGTACTTCAAACACGCATGGGATATGCATAAGGGAATATTGGTAAATAGGCAGGCAGGGAGGGGGAGGGTAGATGGAGACCAGGTTGGGTCTGCAGAGATAGAACAGGCAGGGAAAATCTGGATGGGCTGGGTGAGCCAAGTGGCACTTTGTGCCGATAATTTCTATGTTTCAATTTCCTACCCATTGTTTTTTCTTTTGTTTTTTTTTTGTCACCTACCACTAGGCCTCCTTACTTGTGTAAAAGACTTTACTGAAGTTCATATAGGCCACATTGACAGCACACCTCCTGTTCACCTCCCTTGTCACCCAGCACTACTTCACCCTGGGGAAACCATGTTGCTTACTGTCCTGTAAACCATTAGATTCTAAGAATTCTAGAATCATGCCAGCAGACAAATACCATTCGTCTCATTCGAGTCTGCCTAAGATAACCCCACCTCCTTCAGGGGCATCATTTAGAGGGTCTCAGGGGTCGCATATGCGACCCTATGAACATTTTGCAGGACCCCTATGACAGGGCTTGTGACCTCTGCCCTTTGCCATGGCTTAATGGACGCTTAAAAATATTAAAACATAATTTTTTTGCCTCCCTGGCATTACGTGCCTGCCCGTGCACGCACCTGTGGCTTGTGCAAGTTGTTGTGGCTTTGTGCTGCTGCGTGGAGGAGACGTTTCAACAAGGAGTCTGTCTGGCGTGGTGGTGCCTGGCGCACGCTGCATGTGTTCTCGACTCTCAGCCCACCATCCACCTACTCACAACCCCAACATCCATCCTGTTGCTGCCATGGCGTGAGAGAGGGTCACCTGACAAACTGGAGGATTGAGCAGGAGCAGCAGTGAAAAAAAACTGGAACCTACCCAACCACCACCACACGAAACAACTTCCAGGCAAGCTGAAGAGATTGCGACTGAGGTGCGAGCAACAAGAGGCTACAGTGTGAGACAGACTCAAGTGAATTTTGAAATTCAGCTTTTCGGCTGGTAGTTACTTAAACCGGGTGGCGGGCGAGGCTAGCAAGCAGTGAGAGGAAAGAGGAGCGAAGCATTGATTGTTTATGCCACAGAGAAGGGCAGGGCAGTCCAGACCAGAAGCCATAATGTAAGGATGCAATCTGACTCCCCCCCCAAGCACTACAGGTATACTAAAAACACTAAATATATATTGTCAGTAAATATAAACTGCGCTGAAGGACCATGTGGGCAAACCACAGATAGCTTGCCAGATTTTAAAGCAATAAATCTAACTGTAGCACTTCCTCTCCTCAAGTGGCCTATAATGTTTATTGTTTAAATGATAAATATTCTCCTTTCCTTCTAATGGTGGTTAAAATGATAAGTGAAGGATGTGTCAATTTAGTCATTTGAATCATCAGATTCAAACCCACTAAGATTAATTCAGCCTTCAGTCTTTCCATAATGTGAACTAACTGCAAGTTTTCACGAATATCTTTTAAAGGAGGCTTACATTTCCAGTAATCAGTATCCTTACTTTTTAAAGGCACCAAATGTATAACAGTTAGCAAGACATTGGCTGATTACCTGATTTTGGGGTCAAGACTGGGGTGGTCAGTAGCAGCGGAGGGATGCCGGAGGATCAAGTGATACTGGGGTCACTCCTGTCAGTTCTAACCTCATCCACCCTCCTGTTTCTCCAGTTGTTTTGAAACAAAACTCAATACCTGGTGCTGTCCCAGGAGCTGGATTTTGTTTTCTTAATAAAAAAAAAAGTCTGGGGGAGGGTGGAGAGTGATTGGGTGGTAACGAAGAAGTGGCTATAGGACTAGTTTGGGCTACTTATTATGAAGGGCTAGACATTTTTTTTTTTTGCCAAAGGCTGAAGTGATCCAAAGTGGCCAAAACTTCAGCTGGACTGAACTGAACTGAAGGTAAACGAGCCAAATTTCAGCAAATTCACTGAATACAAATTAGGTACTGGCTCATTGTTACACTTTGTGGAAACAGGTTCCTAAAAGAGGGCTAACAGCATGGGATCAAAGCAAAGATAACATTACTCAAGGCTACTGAAATGTCAGCAGTGCTAGTCTGGAAATCCTCATCAGGGCTACATCGTGTCAGAGGTACAGGCCCAACAGTCTTTCTCAGGGCTATCAGAGTGTCAGCAGTGTTAGCCTAGCAGCCTTCTCAGGGCTGCAAGATTGTCAGTGGTGGCGTTAGCAGTGTTCATCAGCACTAACGGAATGCAAGAATGTTAGCCCAGCATCCTTCCCCAGGGTTGCTACTGTCAGTAATATTTGCAAGGATATTAGTGTCCGTGGGGTTTATGGGAGCAACCACAGCTGAAAAGTTGGAGGGCACACATCCCTACCTAGACTTTCATGCTGATGCTAATATCATTGAGCAGTTGGCATGGCTTAAAAAGTTGGGGGGACTGGCCCCCCATTGGTTGTGCCCATGTATTAGCCCCAAAGCCTTCTCTGAGGCTAGCATGTCATGGTGTAAGCCCAGTAGCATTCCTCATAGTTATCAGTGTCAGGATTTTAGCCTGGCGGCCTTCCACCAAGGCTGAGTGCCAGCAGTACTAGCCTAGCAGCCATTCCCAGGGCTACCAGGATGTCAGCAGTACTAGTCTAACAGCTTGCCCCAAGGCTGCTAAATTTCAGTGATATTAGATCAGTAGCTTCCCCAATGCTACCACAGTTTTTGTGGTGGTAGCCCAGCTACCTTACCCAGGTCTGCTAAAGTGTCAATGATATTAGCCCAGCAGCCATCCGCAAAGATACTAGAAAATGAGTGTCTGTGATGTTACATCTGGATTCATTTCTAGGGCTTACATAGTGTCAGCAGTGTTAGTCCAGCAGTTTTGCATGTAGAAATAAGTGCTTGCTCATGTAATCCTTTGATTGTATGATTAGGAAAGGCAGGTAGTATCATGTTGGCAGGACTTCTCTAGCAATGGTGCCAGTATATGACCCACATAATAGCTTCAGTATGTGCCAAGGAGTCACCACCTACAATAAACCCACAATCCTTTGTTACTGGGGAAAAGCAGGTGTTACCGGGACTGTCTGAGAAAACCCACATGGTATATGTGTATGTGGCATTACAGTGACACTAAATTAAACAGACAATGTCTTGAATGTTTTTATGCACATGGAGGTGGAGTTTCATGTTTATGTAATGTGGCTTGTATATATAATGCCAGCCTTTAATGTTGGTTAAAGTTCTACATATCTTGGTTGCCATTGGTTGGATTCCTTTCAAATGCAGTTGCTATGCCAGTTAATATGTGCTAAAATTAGTCTCCACTCTTGCAGCCGGGTGCAAAAGGTTAGAGTTCAAACTGAGATTTCCTTAATTTTCTTTAGTAATTCATTAACACTCAAGGGGAAACGTGGAGTGTCTTGTGACCATTCGGATGCAGGCCCGGGGCAGTATAAAGCACTTACATGTGCAGTTTGGTTGCTTCGGCGGATTCAGGGCACTGTCAGCAGAAAAATAGGCAGAGAGACTACAGAGGTATCACCAAGTATTGTAAATTATATTGATAGCTGTAGAAATTGTAGAATGCCACAAAATGCATTTTAAAATCTACTGACACAATCAAACTGCACATAAACAGGTTCTTTTTCCTTTTATTATTTTTTTTCTTTACAGGTTTTTGGTGTGAATTTTTTTCATCAGTTCGTTTTTGTTTAATATTTGTACAGTTGAGGAATGGGACTTTCACTATACTGATGATTCCATAATTTGATAAACTAGCTATTTAATTTGAATCAACATCTGTAATGACCCATTTCAGATTTATATTCAAACTTTATTATTCAATTTATAGCCATTTTAAATTACTTGAAACTAACCTATGTCACATCGACAAATGCCACCCTCTCTGGCCCCGCCCACAACGTGGCCCCACCCACATTGTGCCCCCCCACCTTGCTACCCCTATGATTTTGCTGAAATGACGCCCCTGGTTGATATTGTGGGAGGGGGTAATTGTGGGTTGGAGGACAATCAAGGCTCCAGCATCTAACAATCATTCTGCTATTAACAATTAAAATTAGTTGAAATTACTTATTACAACTCCGGGAAAAATTATTTCTATTTATGCTTTTTAACCCCTCGAAAATAAGGAAAAAAATATATGCTTTCAGAACTTCAGTTTTAAAATTTCGAGAAGAAGCTTTGTTGTGTCTATTTTACTTTGAAAATGAAAATAAAATTATCTCTCTGAATAAAAATAAAGTATAAAAAATAAAAATAAAAAAACAATTAAAGTCCATTACTGCTGAAACTTCAACATGCTAAAATGAGATAACATTTATTGAAATTAAAATAAACCTGAAAGAAAACACTGTCATTCAGAGTTAACATATAACTGATTTTTAAGTTTTCACAAACACCTTGATTTAATAGAAAACTTCCAACAAATTGTTTAGATATACTGAATGCCAATAAAGGGAAAGAACGATATAAAAAAATAGAAGGATATATGCTTCCATAGGAGATGCGATCTCCTCTCTCATTTGTGTTCCTTTATAGGGGATGGGGGTATCGGCTAATCCAGTGACCAGCTTGAGATAGATGAGTTGTAAAAAAGAGAAGGAAAGAAATTAATAATGAGGAAGACATAGGCCCAAATATTCAAAGGGGTTTTGCATGGCGCAACCCTGCATTGCACCCCGGCGGTATATTGGAAAGGCTGCCAGGTGCAGCACAAATCCCAATGTGCTGGGGCTCAATGTAATCATATGCAGTGCAGATGCAGGGGGCGTGCTCATGCATATGCGGCACATCCCAATATTCAGCACAGGACGTGCGGCACATATGCTGGCACAGCCCTGCATTACGCCACATAAAGTTCCTGAACCGCTGCATTCCAGTCATTTAAAAAAAAACACGAAGACAACAATATAAACAAATAATCAGTTGTATTTAGAAATCCACCTTGTGAGAGCCCCTAGCACCTCGGCCTGATGCCTTCAAGAGGGCATTTTACATCCTGGTAAGCAATACACATTTAAATCCATTAAAGCTGTGACATCATTATTAATCAACCAATAACCTATAAACAAAAACATTTCTTATAAAAAAACCTAGTCAACAAAACATACCTATATGTCATAACTTCTTAAATTACTCATTTTATCGTGCTTGACATCACACCATTCACTATCCACAGTAAGCAAAATACATTTTCTTGCAATAAAAAGGATTTCAGTGCATGAGACAATGACCATAAACACAATATTTCTTATGATTACCTATTATTTCATTACATTTCAGTATTAGCTAAACAGGTTCTCCATAACTTGGCTACACTGAAGCTACATCAATTTTGCAGCTCTAATAGGAGACATAGCAAATAGATATAAACATCTACTGTATTTAATAAACAAAACCAATGAAGAGTAAAGAAACATCAAAGAAAAAAGATCAAAGAGAAATATATGTCACTTTACTTACTACCTAACTTAAAAATACTAGCAGGAGATAATTAGAGAGAGTTAGATTGTTTGTGAGATCTGTCCAGGACCTTTGGATAAATTCAAACAAGGCCATCTGTACTGGAAAATATTTAGCATATGGCTAAAGAAAAGGAAAAACAAAGAAAGTTTAGCAAAAATTCTTTACATATTAAACATTCAATATTCAGACACATATCCCCCCAAAAATTTTTCTTTTCATTTTTTGTACTTTAAAAAAGGTTTGAGGTCCCATCTCTCATTCAAACCTGTGGGACTAACTGTTTCAGCTTTGAATAACCAATACCTCTCCTTTTGCGATAACACATTTGGTCTGTCACCTCCTCTAGGGGGGAATTTTATTTGTTCTATTCCCATAAATCTGAAGCTGCTAACATCAGACTTATGTACATGAAAAAAAGTGCCGTCCTACTGGTGTACCTAATTTCTGATTGATCACAGAACGTATATGTTCTCGTATTCGTTCTTTTAGAGGTCTTACTGTTTTCCCTAAGTAGCATAAATTACAACTACACCAAAGAATGTATACAAGGAATGTACTGGTGCAAGATATAAAATCTTGTATTTTAATATATATACCATTCCGTAATGTTAGTTCCTTGCCAGTGATCATATATTGGCATACGTTGCACCTCTTACATTTGTGATTACCCACTGGTTTACTTGGCAGCCATGTGCTCATAGGTGTTTCTTTCTCGAAAAACTGACTTTTAACCAGTTTTTCTTTTAGATTAGCAGTTCTTCTAAATGTAATTTTGGTTGTGTCTGATAATAATAATAATAATAATAATAATCTTTATTTTGATGGCTCCTTTCAGATGCAGAGGCACCTTACAAATTTAAAATCACAAAACAAACATTTCAGCAACATATATTATATATAAAATCACTAATGTCATCAAACAGTTAATCACTGAATGCTTGGTGCCATAAAAATGTTTTCAAATCTTGCTTAAATCCGTCCACGGTCATGCACTCCCGTAACCGACGGGGTAGAGAATTCCAAAGGGTTGGGGCCACATGTATAAATGCTCTGGCCCCAGAAGATTTCAAACACACCCTTGGAATCTCTAGCAACCCCTCGTCAGCTGAGCAGAGCGATCGTCCAGGGCAGTCGGGGACCAGAAGCTCTTTCAGTGGGTCTGGACCCAGTCCATATAGGGCTTTAAAAGTCAGAAGACCGACTTTAAAGGTGATCTGCCACTGTACTGGCAGCCAGTGCAGACCATGTAGTACCAGCGAAATATGACAGGACCAGGACAATCACGTCAAAAGTCGAGCCGCTGCGTTCTGCACTAGCTGTAGGTGACGGATTTCCATCCCCGGTAGCTCTAGGTATAGGGAGTTGCAATAATCTAAGTGCGAGGACACAAAGGCATGGATCAAAGTAGGAAGGTTGCTGGATGGAACAAGGTGCTTAATCCAGGAGATATTCCTTAGATGGTAAAAGGAGGATTTAACGACAGCCGACACCTAAGAGTGCAGGGTCAGCCCTTCGTCAAAAATTACCCCCAGGTTTCAGACCTGTTCAAAGGTTGGAGAGACACACCCCAAGAAAAGGTCCGAGGGCAAACCCACAACCCCCCCATCCAGTCACCGGGTCCACAACCAGCATCTCAGTCTTACCGAGTTCAACCTCAACCAAGTGGAATCCATCCACTCCTGGATTTCTGCGAGGCAGCTATTAAAGACCAAGAGAGCTCCATCCTGGTCGGGCGTGAAAGAAAGGTAGAGCTGGGTATCATCAGCATAGCAGTGAAACCTCAGTCCATACCTTCTTACAATGTCTCCAAGGGGCAGCATATACACTGCGAACAACATAGGGGACAACACTGACCCCTGAGGAACCCCACATGACAGAGAAACTGGATCCGAGGAATAAACCCCGAACACCACTCTCTGAGTTCTTCCTGTGGGGAACAATGTAAACCACCTGAGGATTGTGCCTGATAGTCCACAGATGAACCTCAGATGGTCAAGCAGGACCACATGGTTCACAGTGTCAAACGCTGATGAGAGATCTAGAAGAACCCAGATAAAATGGCTCTTCCGATCTCTAGCCATCATGAGGTCATTGAGCATACGAACCAGCGCTGTCTCAGTACTATGACTCTTTCGAAATCCAGACTGGAGGGGTTCATACATGTCAGGGATGATTAAATGGTCTTCCAGCTGTGCAGCCACTACTTTCTCAATCACCTTCCCTAAAAAAGGGAGGTTACAGATTGGTCTGTAGTTTGCAAGGCAGTCTGGATCCAAAGAAGCTTTCTTCAAGAGTGGTGTCACCACCGCCACTTTCAGGGAGCTAGGAAATTCACCTGTTTCCAAGGAGCATCAGACTATCCAAGCTAGGACTGGACTGATGGAATCAATACAACCCAAAAGCAGGGAAGTAAGTCCTGGGTCTAAACTACAGCACGTAGGGAGCACACTCTGGACAATCCGCATGACATCCATGAATGCCAGTTGGTCGAAGGTACTCCAGGAAAGCCGAGGCGCAGTGGTCTCACACTGATCAAAAACAGAGCCCACAGAGTGTGCTGCTTAGAGTACCGCCCTGATGTCAGCCACCTTAGTTGCAAAGAATTGAGCAAGTTCATTGCACTCTACTTGCAAAAAAGCTTTCCGGACTTGTAGACAGGCTGGGTTGCACAGTCTGTCCACAGTTCAGAACAGCTGAGCTGGTCAATTCTGAGTGGCTGCAATCTCCCCAGACAGGAACTCTGCCTTCTTACGGGTAATTGCAGATTGATAAACTTCATAATGGTTCATCAATCTAAGGTGGTCGGCATCCAGGGTGGATTTCCGCCAGCAACGCTCTAACCTTCATTCTAGTCACTGCATCTCCCTCAGAGTCCCATCAAACCATGAGGATCGAGGGCGAAGAGAGAGAGAGAGGACAAACTTGGACAGAAGCAATGACATCCAGGACCACTAAAATTGCCAAATTATAAGCCTTCACGAGGGTCTCTGGGTCATTGTTTGCCACTGAGAGGGACGAGAGGTCAAGCACTGCCACTAGGCCTTGGGAACTTATATCTCATAAAGGACAGAACCTGACCATCTCCACAGGGGTAGGCCTATGAAGGGGGGCAGTAAAACTGAACCCCATGGTGTAGTGATTGGACCATCCAGCTGGTTCCACCCCCCAAGTCAGAGGCTTCGATCCCCAGGAGGAAGACTAAGTCAAGAGAGTGACCGTGTTTGTGAGTAGCAGTAGTAACTATCTGTGTAAGGCCCAGTGATGTCATCAACTGGAGGAAGTACTGACCAAATTGCGAGAGTTTGTCATTGACCTAGGCGTTGAAGTCACCCAGGACCATCAGCCTGCGTGACTCAAACGCCATGTCGATGATGACGTCCGCGACTTCCTGAAGGAATCACTTCTCATCTCCGGGTGGACAGTAGATGAGGGAGATCCAACATCCTACACCTGCTACTATGGTACACTCAAATGACTCAGTCTCCTCAACTGGTACACTCATGAGGTTAAGTTCAGTCTTGAAACAGTCCACGACACCCCCCCCCCTTTGCGATCCAGTCTCCCGGCGGTGTATCACTGAATACCCAGCCAGAGTTACAGCCTTCAGAATGGGTCCAGAGTTCTCATCCAGCCAGGTCTCGGTGATGCATGCCAGGTCCACCATTTCAACAAGATCTGCAATAATAGCAGTCTCATTTTTAATGGACCGGGCATTACATAACACCGCCCGAGTTGGATGAACCTCTCGGGCCACCTGGACCACCTGTCTACCACAATTGGTAGTGCCCTTGGGTATGGAAACCAGACATGGCGGACCACATTCTAGGTTCCATTTTGCCCCAGGGCATTTTATGGATCTTACCACCCCAATACCGTGGCCCCTGTCATTCACCCTCCGCTGTTTGTACCCCACCACTCCCTTCTCTCCCCTACACACAATACCCAGTGCTCTGCAGCATTGGTAAGTTGTAAACTGAAGTGGTGGGGGGGAGGGCGCGGAGAGCGGAGGGTGAATAGCGCACAACTGTGGGGGCAGGCCTCCAGCACATTCTCATGACCCAAACAACACTCCTCAACTATCCAATTATATACCAAAAAACAAAACACAAAATAGTGAAGATAAAATAAAATACACAATCTTACTAAAGCCAAATAAATACCCTCTAAACCCAACCCCTAAAAAATAAATGACCCTTACATAAATCTTTCTAATATTATATTCCTAAAAATAAATCAAAATAATAATAATAACTAACAAAATTCCAAATACAACATAAATAAACCAAACAACAAATCTTCACCACCCCAGGACCCTCTCACAACCTCGGAAGGTGAACAAAACAACATTGCACTAAAATAAATAAAACAAAACAAAAACATCAAAATCATATGCAAAATGTACAGCCACAAGCACTCACAGTAGAGGCATTCATCATAGAAGTACAAACTGAGTCCAATCCACAACAAAGGGGCAAGTCCAACCACTGTGAATGCAAACAGTAGCGGGGCCAGCTAAAACCAGCCCAGTGTTCACTTCAGTAGCGTCCGAATAGCACCCCAATAGCACTAACCAGCTCACCACACTCACGAGCTCACCACGCTCCTTGGCAATAGCGAGACAAACGGAGGAAAGGCAGACAGTTCGTGCATTCAAAGTTCAAACAATTCGGACAAACCACGGAATGAGGCAGGTAAAAGCAAAACAAAAAAGCTGGCAAAAAACAGTAGAAAGTTAAAAACTGAACTTAAAACTAAAACTAAAAAACAAAAGACTGCAACTGCAGAGCAGCCAATGGCATACCCAGCCTAGCAGTCATCATCTTCGGTGAAGGTAATACGTCTTTTAACTTAGGATCCCCTCTTAAAATGTCCCAGTATCTCCAAACTACATTTCCCACTTCACCAGAAACTTTGTTATATATTCCAGACAGCATGTAATTTTCTCATTTATGGCATTTGTTTTGCAATTTTTAGTGTTCCAGCTTAATAATTCTACCTGTGTTTTATTCTTTACTTTAGTCATGGCATCATTCAGTACTTCAGATGTATAACCCCTTTCCCTAAATTTTTGCAACAATTCATTCGCTTGTCTGTAAAATTCCACATCCTCAGTACAGTTTCTGCTGATTCTAACCAGCTGTCCATAGTGGATGGATTTTTTAAGCTTGTAAGGGTGGCAGCTATCATTTTTTAGAAGGGAGTTAGTGGAAGTTTTTTTCTTGAAACCTTTTGTACTTATTGTGCTTGTTACTTCATCTCCCATTGAAGTGATGTCCAGAAAATCAGTCACATTTTTATGCATGACTGAGGTAAATCTAAGATTTAGTGTATTGATATTAAGCCACTTAACAAATTCTTTGTTTTTTTCTACTCCCCCAGTCCAAATACATAAACAATCATCAATATATTGCCCCCATTTGGCGATATACTGAAAGGGTGGATTCACGTTTTGATTTAGCAGATGTTCTGGGTCGTGAGGGTTGCCCAGCCCTCCCCTGGACGCGCCTGCTCGCCAACCCCCACCTCCAAAGTACCCAAACAGATGCTGGGAAACAGAACGGGTGGTGAGGGTTGCCCAGCCCTCCCCTGGATGCTCCTGCTCACCGACCCCCAACCCCGAAGCACCCAGACAGATAATGGGTTACAGAACGGGTCGTGAGGGTTGCCCAGCCCTCCCCTGGACGCTCCTGCTCGACGACCCCCACCCCTGAAGCACCCAGACAGATGCTGGGTTACAGAGCGGTCGTGAGGGTTGCCCAGCCCTCCCCTGGACGCTCCTGCTCGCCGACCCCCACCCTCAAAGCACCCAGACAGATGCTGGGTTACAGAACGGGTCGTTAGGGTTGCCCAGCCCTCCCCTGGATGCTCCTGCTCGCCGACCCCCACTCCCGAAGTACCCAGGTAACGGAAGGACCAAAAAGAAAGACGTGTTTCTGGCGCCATATTTGAATCTCCAGAACTGCTGCCCCAGAAAAGTCTGCGCAGTGTTTCTCTGTGCCTGTGAGCTTCTTTATCTGTTGGCACACGAGTGTAGACTGTTTTTTAATTAGTGCATTTTTCACTGTATAGCACATAATTCTTGCCCACAGTAGAAGTGCCTTAAGAAGTAGTAAAATAAAGTAGTGCTTAATCACTGCAGAGTCTCGTGAGCCCATCGTAATAGTAACCTTAATGGAACCTGCATTATTGTCTGCTAAAAGTATTTGCTTTTAAACCATCGTAATAGTAACCTTTAAGAACTTGCTTTATTGCCTGATAAAAGTATTGCCTTTAAACCATCGTAATAGTAACCTTTAGGAACTTGCTTTATTGCCTGATAAAAGTATTGCTTTTAAAACATCGTAAGAGTAACCTTAAGGAACTTGCTTTATTTGCATGCTAAACCTACTGCATTTTAGTCCTTTCACAGAAATTGCCTTAAGTACAAGTACTTAGTATTTGCATACTCACTGTTTCAAGAATTATATTTGTGCTTTAAGCTCTGTTAAAAATCTTAAGGTATGCATGGGAGAATTTCACTGCCTTGCCCTGACTTTAGTTCTCATGCTGCAAAGTTGTAAATTTTGGACCTGGGTTGTGAGTAGCTGAGCCCCGAGTTTAAACAAATCTAAGGTAATTTCGGGAGCATTTTTCTCCCACGCTGCGAACAGTTCAGGCGCCATTTACAGCTCCCTCGGTCCCATAAGCCAGTAAATTTTCCTTTGTGCCTGCTTTCTCAATTCACGATAAGGCACTACTGAATGTAAACCTGCTCCTTTCTGTAAATAAGCTTTCTCCAGAGTAGAAAGGCATTTCCCTGCGTTCCCTCAAAGCCTGTTTTTACCAGTAAATCCCTAACAGCTGGTCTATGAATGGTAAAGCTTTGATAATCAAATAACCTTCTGCTCCGTTTGGGGAAATACGCTACCAGTGCTGAATCAGGTGTTTTTGTGAAGCTGGTCCAAATAATTTGTAAACAGCTCTGTTAAGCATGCAAATAAACTGCACTATTGCTAGGAAATAGACTTTTTCAGGCTGCTATCCACAAGCAGTTGCCCAGAAACAGCTACGCAGCAGGATTTTGTTGGGCACTCCTCCCACTTACCTTGGCTATAAAGCTTCTCTTATATCTCTCCCTGCAGACAGACGCTGGGTTACAGAACGGGTCGTGAGGGTTGCCCAGCCCTTCCCTGGACGCTCCTGCTCACCGACCCCCACCCCTGAAGCACCCTGATAACGGAAGGACCAAAAAGAAAGCTGTGTTTCTGGCACCATATTTGAATCCCTAGAACTGTTGCCACAGAAAAGTCTGCAGTGTTTCTCTGTGCCTGTGAGCTTCTTTATCTGTCGGCACATGAGTGTAGACTGTTTTTTAATTAGTGCATTTTTCACTGTATAGCACAGAATTCTTGCCCACAGTAGAAGTGCCTTAAGAAGTAATAAAATAAAGTAGTGCTTAATCACTGCAGAGTCTAGTGAGCCCATCGTAATAGTAACCTTAATGGAACCTGCATTATTGTCTGCTAAAAGTATTTGCTTTTAAACCATCGTAATAGTAACCTTTAGGAACTTGCTTTATTGCCTGATCAAAGTATTGCATTTAAACCATCGTAATAGTAACCTTTAGGAACTTGCTTTATTGCCTGATAAAAGTATTGCTAAAAGTATTGCTTTTAAAACATCATAAGAGTAACCTTAAGGAACTTGCTTTATTTGCCTGCTAAACCTACTGCAATTTTAGTCCTTTCACAGAAATTGCCTTAAGTACAAGTACTTAGTATTTGCATACTCACTGTTTCAAGAATTATATTTGTGCTTTAAGCTCTGTAAAAAATTTTAAGGTATGCATGGGAGAATTTCACTGCCTTGCCCTGACTATAGTTCTCATGCCTGCAAAGTTGTAAATTTTGGGCCTGGGTTGCAAGTAGCTGAGCCTCGAGTTTAAACAAATCTAAGGTAATTTCGGGAGCATTTTTCTCCCACGCTGCGAACAGTTCAGGCGCCATTTACAGCTCCCTCGGTCCCACAAGCCAGTAAATTTTCCTTTGTGCCTGCTTTCTCAATTCGCGATAAGGCACTACTGAATCTAAACCTGCTCCTTTCTGTAAATAAGCTTTCTCCAGAGCAGAAAGGCGTTTCCCTGTGTTCCCTCAAAGCCTGTTTTTACCAGTAAATCCCTAACAGCTGGTCTATGAATGGCAAAGCTCTGATAATTAAATACCCTTCTGCTCCGTTTAGGGAAATACGCTACCAGTGCTGAATCAGGCGTTTTTGCGAAGCTGGTCCAAATAATTTGTAAACAGCTCTGTTAAGCATGCAAATAAACTGCACTGTTGCTAGGAAATAGACTTTTTCAGGCTGCTATCCGCAAGCAGTTGCCCAGAAACAGCTACGCAGCAGGATTTTGTTTGGCACTCCTCCCACTTACCTTGACTATAAAGCTTCTCTTTTCTCTCTCCCTGCAGACAGATGCTGGGTTGCAGAACGGGTCGTGAGGGTTGCCCAGCCCTCCCCTGGATGCTCCTGCTCGCCGACCCCCACTACCGAAGTACCCAGATAACGGAAAGACCAAAAAGAAAGCCGTGTTTCTGGCGCCATATTTGAATCCCCAGAACTGCTGCCACAGAAAAGTCTGCACAGTGTTTCTCTGTGCCTGTGAGCTTCTGCCCCGCCGGGTCCCCACCGCCCTTGGTGAGCTCCTCCTTTTATAGGCTGAGGTCACATGATTTCAAAAACCTATCAGCCTATTTCTCCATTTGCAGCTTATCAGCTGCCACCACCAGAGGGCTCAACTCAAATCATTGCAGTTACCCATACGAATTAGGCGAGGATGCTGCTGTTATCATCCTTATTTCTTCTCTCTCTGGCCACTCTCTCCTCCCCACCACCCTCCCAAACAGAGAACCCCCACAGCCCCTACCCCCTCGGCTTACCCCTCAGCCCTGCCACATTGTGTCCTCACACGCACCTGCCCACGCCCTGGCCCAAAACCATTACACAAGTATTAGTGCCAGCATCATTCCACCATCCTTTCACCAGGGGCTTGCAGTCTTGCACACCCCAACCCATCACTGCCCCCAAATTTTCTCAAACACCTGGTCCTCCACATCCTACCCTTACCTCTCTCGGACAAAAATAAAGCATCTAATCTAAATACTTCTACTCCTGTCAGGGGACATAGAGATAAACCCTGGTCCAAACCACACAAATTCCCATTCCCCTTTCTCCTTTCCCAAAGGCCTCTGCATCTTACACCTAAACACCTGCAGCCTTTTATCCAAAATCACTCTACTCCAACCAATTGCATTAACACAGCGCCCTGACATCCTGGTCATTTCAGAAACTTGGTTAAAACCCCATCACTCAGACATGGAAGTCTCCATACCAGGCTACACTATAATCAGACATGACTGGCCAGGCAAAAAGCAAGGAGGTGACACGGCAATGTGTATCGCCAACAGCCACCATTTCTCTATAGTGGACATCCCCACAACCCCTGCAAACATAAACTCTGTTCTCATCAAACTATCTCTCCCCTGTTCCTCCCCCATTTACGTGGCAGGCTCATACTGCCCCCCCTGCACACACACCCCATGGACATCCTCTCCCACCTAACCTCCCTTTAATCCCTAGCTGCCAGGGGTGAGCTACACACCACCGGCGATTTTAACACAAACTGGTTAGGTACAGATAAAGCCCATTTGAAGACCAAAATAAAGGCTCTGAACCTAACCCAACTCATTACTGATCCCACAAGACTAAACCACAAGACCCAGAACCATTCTCTACTAGATTGGGCTCTCACCTCCCACCCCCACAGGATCCTAAGCACGGGCCTATTACCCGATTCTATAAGTGATCATCACATGATCTACCTGATTAGGAAGGTGCATAGCCCCTCTGCCCCCCAAAGACACTGCGCACCAGGTCCTACAACTCCCTCGTCTTAGCATCTCTCTTGTCAGACTTAGGACACGAAAACTGGTCCTTCATACCTGAGTCTCCCTCCATTGATGCAGCTTTTGCGGGTTTCAAAACTTGCTTCCTAAAAGTCTGGGACAGACACGCCCCCCTACGGACAAAAAGAGTTAGAGGTGCTCATCTCCCCTGGATCTCAGCAGACAAAATTAGGAATTGCCACACCAGAGACCGTGCCTGGAAAACTTATAAGAGAACAGGAACACAGGCATCCCTCTCCACATATAGAAAGCTCCGCAACACATGCACAAACTCCATCTGACAAGCAAAAAAGATTTACTTTCTGTCAGCTTTTAGAAAGAACATTAACCACCCAACTGATTTCTGGAAATCACTCAAATCCCTGCTCTCCCACCCCACTCTACCCCCATCCCCTACTCTATCAGACCAGGGCTCCCACATCTCCGACCCCATCTGTGTAGCTGAAGCCTTTAATACACATTTCTCCAGTTGCTACCAAACTCCTATCCTCCTCCTGAATCCACTCCCCGGTCCCCCACCGCACATGCCCCCAAAGCCTGCCCCCAGTCCTGCCTTCTTCTGCCCAGTAATCCATGCCAAGTACTCCACTCACCACGGGTCCTGAACCCAAACAAAGGCAAGTGCCCTACGTCCCTGGATGCCAAGATGCTCTTCCTGTCTGCCCCAGCCATAGCTGCCCCTCTCACTGCCCTTTTCAACCTCTCTTTCTCTCTGGGAAAGTTTCCCGCAACCTGGAAGATGGCTACAGTCATACCCCTGCCAAAAGGTGGTGACCTCTCCTTCCCAGAAAATTACAAACCCATCTCCCTGCTCCCAATCCTGGCCAAATTACAGGAATGGCTAGTCATGTCCCAGCTCACCCCTTACCTGGATGCCGCCTCCTTTTTCACTCTGTTCCATTCGGGATTCCATAAATCCCACTCCACCACCACCTCCCTGCTACGTGTCACTGGTGACATTCTCACTGGCATGGACAAAGGTCACGTCACCTCGGCCATCTTCATAGACCTAGCCAAGGCTTTTGATACCGTCTCTCTTCCCTACTCCTCTCAAAACTCTCCAGTGCAGGGCTCTCAGAGCCAACCATTGGATGGTTCCATGACTATCTAGCAGACAGGAAACAAACAGTCAAACTGGCCTTTCACACCTCAAACCCCCCTGCCAGTCACTACCAGAGTTCCACAAGGATCTGTCCTAGGCCCACTACTTTTTTCCAGTTTTTTAAATGACCTCCCATCAGCATGTTCCCACTCATCCATCCAAATGTATGCGGACGACACTGTCCTGTATGCCTCCGGCCCTTCCGCGCAAAGCGTAGCAACCCTCCTCCAGGAGGATTTCTATGCCATCCAGTGCTGGTTGAGGACTAACCAGCTATTCCTAAACCCTAAAAAAACAGTATCACAAACATTCGGATCCCAACAAAGACTCTCCCGCCAAACCCCCTGCCCCCCTTTCAAAACCTTGGACAGGACTCCCCCTGGACAATTGTGCTTCCTTCAGATATCTAGGCATCTGGCTAGATCAGCACCTAGATTTTACCTCTCATATCGACTCACTACACAAGAGACTACTCCCCAAGCTAGGTGCTCTATTCTGCAACAAAAAATGCCTCCCTACACAAACTAGGCCCGCCATTGTCCAAAAAATGATTCTTCCTGTATTCGACTACGGCGACATAGTCTACTCCATTGCCCCCGCGTCCGCTCTGGCCAGCCTAGACACCATGTTCCACTCCTTGTGCCAGTTCATTCTAGATGGTCCACAATCCACTCACCATTGCAACCTATACAGCTCGGCAACCTTGCCGTCCCACCATGATCGCAGACAAATAAACTACGTTAGGTTCGCTGCCAAATTCTGGTCCCTCTCCCTCCCCCCCATCTGGCCTCTACCCTCTCCCAACAATCCCCTCCTGCATACTCCCTCAGGAACACAGACCCCAGACTGCTGCACATCCCATTTATGCATACTACCAAAGGCCAGGCCGCCTTTAGTTACTGAATCCCACAGATTTGGAATGCTCTGCCGGCCTCCATAAGACATGCACAGAATACCTGCCAATGCAACCCTCTACTTAGAGCCCATTTCTGTTCCAGCTGCTCCTGTTATAACTAACTATCTAATTATTATGCTTGTTGTACTATAAAAGTATATGTAATGTATATGACCCTATCACTCTGTACAATGTATATATCAACCCCTGTCTGTATTCCCTCAACAAATGTTTATAGGAAAGCCTTGGCTTCCCAAAATGTACTGCTTATTGTATATATTCCATGTATTGTTATTGGGTCTCAGCCCCCAGGTCGCATCTGGAATCGAGCTTTTAGCTCAGTATGCCTTCCTGGTAAATCTCGTAAATAAAGAAATAATAAATAAATTGTTCCCACAGCCCCATAAAAAGATTAGCATATGAAGGGGCCATTGAGGCCCCCATAGCTGTGCCACATATCTGGGCATCGAATTCATTATTAAATTCAAAGCAGCTGTGATTTAACACAAACTCGAGGGCTTCTATCAAAAAAGGCACTGGTGCTCCTGTCTCACGCTGATCATGTTCCAAAAAATACTTTGATGCTTTAACTCCGTCTTTATGTCGAGTTGATGTGTATAATGCCTCTATATCAATGCATATCCACAAATATGTTGGCTCCCATTTAATGAATTTGAATTTCTGGATCGTGTCTCCTGTGTCTCTTAGGAATGATGGCAGCGTTATCATACTGTACTGAAGGAATAAATCAAGAAATTCACTAATATGTTCTGTTACTGAGCCTACCCCTGAGATAATCGGTCTCCCTGGAGGCTCCAATAGATTCTTGTGTATTTTGGTTAGTCCTGCAGGTTTGAGCATACTGTACTAGACAGTCCCAAATATGTAGTGAGTCATTCCTTGAATTTGGGACTGTCTAGACAGTATGCTCTGCATAGCTCATTGGTCCACGGGACCAATGGGCTTACAGCCCTATTCTGTACCTGTCATTCTGCGGTTGCCAGGGCAGTATGCGGTGGGTTGCAGCCGCTCACCGATGATGGGGGCGGGGGGCAAGAGGGTCCTGTGTGGGTGGATGGGAGGGTGGGAGGGGTGGGGTGCCACTGGATCACCAGGGACTTATGCTTCCATGATATACCGGCGATTGGAAAATCAGGCAGGAGGGGGGTACACTAGACTACCAGGGAATGTCATATTGCACACATACTGGTGATCAGGGAATCGGGCAGGTGGGGGGGGGGGTCCACTAGACCACCAGGGACTGAGATTTTATACATTACTCAGAGAATCGGATGGGGGGTCCACTGGACTACCAGGGAATGTTTTACTTAATATTTACCACAATCATGGCTACGGGGCTGGGATGCCCTGGGAACCCCACTGTGCACATGTCATGCTGTGGTGGGTGCCAGGCACAAGTCACCGGGCTGCCCTGTGCAAGGTATGCAAATAGGGCCATAATGACATGCAAATGGCCCCATTTGTGCCTTGCATATATTATGGCCTCATTTGCTTGCCCCCGCCGAATATCGTGGGTGATGCACCTAGCGCAACTCTACTTGCGCTGGCACATCCCCGTGCTCCCTATCTGTGGCTTGCACCAGCACAGTATCTCTGCACCGTGTGGTCCATGCCATATTCAATGGTGCTGCGCCATGGCACAGCACCGTTGAATATTACCTGGTCCTGGCCTCAGCACTTCCCAGTTGCGCTGCGCCCAGGCTTGCGCCACTGCTGAGCGCAGTCTGACTATCTGGGTCATACAGTAAAAGCAACTGACATATTACATATATTAGTCATATTCTACAGATATGGCTTCAAATCCCATTCACTTTTTAGCCCTTTTGGTTGGACAGAACTTAAAGAGAAAACTCCAATAACTTTATCCTTGTAAGAAGGTTTTTTACCTTATCACAACCTCTTGGATTTCTCACAACCATTTCCAAGGCCAAAATTGGGTATCCACTGGTGAGTTACCTTTTCTTTTGTGAAAATGCCTGCCTAATGGGTTATCCACCATCCCTGAGCAAATATGTCTGATGTGTTCTTGAATTCGCTGTTTCAGTGGTCCCACTGTACAACCTATATAGAGAAGAGGGCAGGAACACCGAATGGCATAAACCACAAACTCACTACTGCAAAGTTGTGAATCTCCACGTTTCTATCATACCCTTCTAACTTAAATGTTTTCTCTTGGTGACAAAAAATGTACACTTTACAGTGGCCACACTGATGCATTCCTGGTCAGGGTGGGGGCAACCACTGTCTAAAGGCAGAAGTGATATGTGGTTGGACAGTGGTGTATCGACTATAATCTAATTTGTCCCTTGAATTTTCAGCCCTTGGAAAAGTGATTCTTAGTTGAATTGTAAGTTCAGTGGCTAGGATAGGATCCGGTAACAATATTGGCCAGTGGCGGCTCTACACCAGGGCCCGCCAGGGCATGTGCCTCGGTAAAAAAATGCTGTGCCCCAGTTGGTGCCCCATATAGTGCAGAGCTTCCCCCATAGTAACAATATATCAGTGCCCTGGCTGCCATCTGTTATGCCCCAGCTGTGCCCTGGTAACCATTTGTGGCTAGAGCCGCTACTGATATTGGCCAACATTTTGTGACAGTATGTGCTGTCCTACCTGACAGCCTACTGAATTTTGTTACAAAAAAAAGTTATTTATTACCATTCACTATTTTGGGTTTGAGAGTCGAAAGATAATATGCTGTCAAGATGTCTGGCCCTTATTAAT
Source organism: Neoceratodus forsteri (assembly GCA_016271365.2). NCBI lineage: Eukaryota > Metazoa > Chordata > Ceratodontiformes > Ceratodontidae > Neoceratodus > Neoceratodus forsteri. Next base: position 1,748,827,529 of record CM057449.1, read on the forward strand.
GCTTCCTCATGTTTCCATCTAGCATAGCCCCTAGCTAAAAATCTCTGGAACAGTTCTCCAGATTGTTCATCAAAATCCTCCGCCATTGATCAATTTCTCTGTATACAGAGAAACTGTCCATATCAAACAAAAGTAACTATACAAACAGTCAGTATCAGTAATACAGATGATACTAAATATGATGCTGAAGAGAGTGCCTCTAACCCTGAAGTTTTTTTTTTTAAAGAGAATCTTGAGGCAACAAAGACCAAGAACAAACAGACACTTGCAAGGGCTGCAAAAAAAAAAATGTGCTGGGGAATAAAAGGAAGAAAAAAGTAGTTAACCTTTCCGTCGTAACCTTTACCCCTGCTCAAATCTCTCTTTCAAAGAAGGGACTGAACTTCATCCCTCAGATGGACTTGGACAGAGTTGCTCTTCAGGTTGATTTATTTAAGTTTTGTTTAGGAAGATTAGACTTTGTGTACATTTCTCTAAGAGTAAACAACCTCCTAATATAGGTGTATCAGGTGAAAACTCACCTGTTGGTGAGGACGAGATATGTGAAACTCAAAGGATGGAGGGAGCTCTACCTTATGATTCAGAAGTACTCTTAGGTGTGAATGATCTTATATCGGCCCCCTCTGGTCAGAATAATAATTGCATCCAGACATCAGTGAACAGCATTTCTAATGATTCTGTGGGCTTGATTTTCAAAGAACCCTTAAAGTGATGCAAGTTGCATCGCTCTAGGGCTGCAGCAAACTACAGGTGCATCAGGGACCCTGTGCCCAGTTTTATGAAAGGGGGTTCCTGCACCAAAACCCAGGAGTTGCCACAGCCGCAGGCTAGTGCAGACATTTAGTGCACCTATGGGAATTGCCACAGGGATTCAGCCCCCACCCCCCACCTGACGCAACACTAGAGGGGCTGCAAGGGTTGGGGGGAATTTGCATGCCAGTAGGGGCCATCGGCAGAAGGAGCATGGGGATGCCCTAGAGGGCATCAGGGAGACAGTGGGAGTGACAGGGAGTGATGTGGCACCTGGCAGGGGTGCCATTTGCATAGCCCTTCATCTGATCAGATGGACCACTTCATTGGGAGCTACCAGGGTCAAACACTGAATGGCCCCAGGTGGGCACAGCCCTGGCAACTGCCCCATAGATGCACAATGTCAGGACCCTGTAGGTGTGAGGCAGACTGCCACATCATGGGAGGGTGGGTACTTGGGGACTGTGGCAGTGCCCAGACAATGGTCCCCCCCCTCAATTGTCAGCCCTCAACCCGCAGCTCCAGCTTCCCACCTAGAGGGTCCTGACTTTCTGCACATATGGGGAGGCTGCCAGGGCTGCGTCCACCTGGGGCCATGTCACTTTTCAGCCCTGGCAACTCCCCCCAAAACCAGTCCCATCCAATCAGCTGCATGGCTATGCAAATGGAATCCTGGCCAGGTACCACATCACTCCCTGTCATGCCCACTGTCTCCTTGATTCTCCCCTAGGATACCCCTTCTGCCCCCAGTCTCCCACTTTCAGATTACCCCCATTGCCACAGTGTGAGGCAGTGGTGCAAGGAAAATGTAAGGGCCAAAACAGTTGCAGGGAAGGAAGTGGGGCACAAGGGAGGAAGGAAGTGAAGGCAAGGAAGCAGGGGAGCAGCAGGAAGGTAATATCAGAGTGAGTGGGGATAGCCCGGACAGGAAGTCTGAAGGGGTGGGGACCTAGAAGGGGGACACCACAGGGCGGAAGCAGTGGATGAGGGAGGCAAGAAAGGTGGGGGAGGGGCCACTGTGGACTGTGTGGAGAAGGTAGAGAAAAATGGGAAAAGGGGGCAGGTGAAAGGAGAGATGGTTGTCATACTGGGAGTTTCAATAATAAAAGGTGTGAGTTGGAGAAGCAAGGGTGGAAGAAACAGCCACACATGAGTGGAGTGTATACCAGTCATGACGGCAGGGAGGATGGGGCAGTTTATACCAAAGTGTGAGGGTCAGGAGAGAGAGAAACTACTCATAGTGATACACCTGGGGACGAACAGCCTGGCAGGGGTTGAGGAGGTACAGGACAAGTTCAAGGAGGTAGAAAGAATATGCAGTGAGGCAGGTAGATCAGTTGCATTTTCTGAAGTGCTACCTGTTCCTAGGGCAAGTACAGTCAGAAAACAAAGAATTGAAGAATTCAACAGATGGTTGGGGGAGTGGTGCACAACCAAGGAGTACAGGCTGGTGGGGGGGGTAGGACGTGGGAAAACAAGAACCTATGCACAGCAGATAGGCTGCACTTAAGTAATGAGTGCACTGGGATACTGAAATGTAAACTGGAATAGATGACCCTCCCTCCGTGGCAGCAGAATTCAACAACTACTTCACTTGCTGTGCCTCCTCCCGCCTCAGCCATGAACCTCCCCAATCAGGCGCTCCTTCCATCCATCACAAGCGGTGCCACCTGCTATTACCCGCTGCCCACACCTCTTCCTCGGAGTACCAGCTGCAAGCCATGAGTCACCCTGAGCGGGCGCTCCTTTCATCCATCGCAAGTGGTGCGGCACCTGCTATTAACCATCACCCGCACCTCTTGCCGGGATACCAGCCACAATGTCGGTCACTGCAGCACAAGATTTCAACTTTGGCAGTACCCTTCTGCTTAATCCTGACTGGTTGCTGTAACCATTACCCTCCTGATTGGCTAAACCTCAGACACTTCTGCTCTGATTCAAGCTTCAACCCTATGCTCATTGCTGTTTCAGCTAAGTAGCTTGCCGACCTGGTGCATTCCTAATCTTGATTCTTTTCTTGACTTTTTTCCTGTTTTACAGCCATTGTTTTATCTACTGTTACTGAATTTCAGCCCTTGTATTTTCTACTGTTAGCCTGTTGCTGTTTTAATTTTAGTACTGCATCTAATATCATTATTTAATATCTTACTGAGCTGACTGTTGTGAAACTTGTTACATTTCTTAACTTTTGTGCTGCAACTAATGTCATTATTTAATATTTTACTAAGTGGAATGTTGTGGGACTTGATCAAATCCTCTCTTTTCTTCTGTAGCTAATCTTTACTGTTCCCTCCCTCCTCTGACCTGCCCCCCAGAGCTCGGAGTTACCCGTCCTGCGTCCTGCTTGATTTGCTAAGCTCCCCTCCCTCTGGCTCAGCACTGATCCACCCTGCCCCCGCTTGATCCCCTTCTCTGTTCTTTGTGGAACCGGTCCACCGTTTATCCTAAATTGCCGTCTAACACCTACGGCCCCCTGCTGTGCAACTGCCTGTTGTCCCTGTCTCCCTCCTCCCCCCCTTTTCACCCTGACTTAAACCTAATGCTTCTTTATTTCCTCTCCACAGCAGTGAGCCCCCCCATGGTCGGGCACTCCTTCCATCCATCGCAAGCAGTGCGGCACCTGCTATTGACCACCGCCTGTACCTCTTCCCCAGGATACCAGTCACAAGGTATGGTCACTGCAGCACAAGATTTCAACTTTGGCACTACCCCTTTGCTAAATCCTGATTGGCTGCTGTAACCATTATCCTCCTTCTAATTGGCTAAACCTCAGACACTTCTGCTCCAATTCAAGCTTCACCCCTATGCTCACTGCTGTTTCGGCTAACTAGCTTGCTGATCTAGTGCATTCTTAATCTTGATTTTTCTCCCTTCCCTAGTGCTGTTTAAATGCACTAGCTGCACTCTGGCCTCTGCCCAGCTGCACAATAGCCCAATTGCAGCTCAGCCCCTATCCTAACTTCCTGCAATTGGCTGCCCCTCCACAGGCCTGCCACACTCCATAATAAGAGAAATTGATGTACTTCCTCATACTATTTTAAGCTACTCTTGCATAATTCCCCACGGCTATAAATCAGACAATTATTTCACCCCACCCCCCGTTTTTGCTGTTATCCATATTTACTCTGATCTGTGTCCACAACCGACCCTATCCCTACCCTCTCTCCTGCATCTTCCATTCACCTCTAAAATATTCTCTCCTTTCTCATTCACTGTCAAATTTCTTCCCACGTCACCAGCCATGTTCCCCCACCTACTTGCCTGCTTCCCCCGCTATTCAGCCTGACATTCCTTTCCCCTACTTCTCTAACCTCCACCCCACTTATCCCTACCGTTCCCTCCTCCTGTCAGCCTCCCTTAATACACTTCCCCTGGCATGCTGCTGCCAGTATCCTCTATAGAACTTGGCCTGTTTGCGAGACCATATTTTTCACAGCAGCACAAATAACAAGCCGCCAGCTGTCTACTTCCCACATCTGAAAAATGGCTGGCCAGCCTTGCAAGACCACTCTTAACACTTTTGCTTATCACAGTAGGTGACATCAAACCTAACCCATCACACACACACACACACACACACACACACACACACACACACACTACACTTCACCTCACCTGAATTGCCAAAAGGACTTAAACTCCTACATCTAAATATTAGAAGCCTCCTCCCCAAATTTGATCTTCTACAGCCAATCATGTTACATCTAAAACACTCGGTCCTCACTTTAACTGAGTCATGGCTCAGCTCTAAAATCTCAGATTCTGCCATCTCCATCCCTGGTTACTCCCTTATCTGCCAGGACCGCAAGTCCAGGGGCAGAGGAGTTACCATGTATATATCCTCATCTATCAATTACTATGTCTGCCTCTCCATGTCCTCCCCCTCTGCCTACGAAATGCTTTTAATAAAATTTCCCTCCCCTTTTCCCTCCCTATCTTTGTAGGCAGTGTCTACTGCTGTATTAACCTCCCTGCCTCCTCCCTTTCTTCTATCACTGATCTTCTCTCCTCCATCTCCTCCCTTGCCACCCCTGGTGAACTTTTCCTCCTAGGGGATTTCAACATTAATTGACTGTCCAGCAGTCCAAAGTATGAAACCATGTCTCGTCACTAAACCTTAAACAACTCATTACAGACCCAACACACCTTAATCACAAATCAGGTAAACATACTCTGATCATCTGGGTATTGACCTCACACCCACACTGTGTCATAAATTCTGGTATACTCCCCAATGCACTCAGCAATCATCATATGGTCTATTGCGTGCATAAAATCCATCATTTTAAATTCCCTCCAGTCTTTCTCAACTTTCATTCTTTCCATGCCCTAGATCTGTCCTCCTTCCATAATGACAAGTCCAATATTGATTGGATGCCAATCACTACTGCCCTCTATGTAAATGCAGCCTTGTGTTATATCAGCTTACAGTTATTTAATGTTTAGGACCAGCAAGCACAGTTTAGAAATGCAAGAGTCCGTGGAAATCAGCTACCCTGGGTCTCCACCAAACTCATCATGTGTCAACATGCTAGAGACCAAGCCTGGCTAGCATTTTATACTTCTGGTACCCCACTCAACCTTCAATGCTATTGCGCACTCCACAACACGTGCACCAGAGCCATATACCTCGCCAAGGCAGAGTACTTCCAAGCCTCCTTCCATGAAAACATCAACAATTCATCCAAATTCTGGAAGGTTATCCACGCCCTGTTTTCCCCCCTGCCCATTCTTCTTCCCCATCCAAAAAACTGGTGCTCACACAATAGATGACCCTTCCTCCATGGCAGCGGAATTCAACAACTACTTCACTTCCTGTGCCTCCTCCCTCCTTGCCTCACTAACCCCCATTGCTACCAGTGACTCTACTTGTCCCCTCTATGCCACCTCTCACTCCCATTCCCCCTCTGCCTCGCACTTCCCTTACAAGTCTGTACTCTCTGAGGACACCCTGCATGTATTACTTGCCCTGAATCCTTGCAAGGGCAAAAGCCCTGAGGGCCTTGACCCTAAATTACTTCACCTTACAGCTTACTCTATTGCTCTTCCTTTGACTAATCTGCTGAACCAATCCTTCTTACATGCAACAGTACCCGATGCCTGGAAATCTGATACCGTTATCCCTCTTCCTAAAGGTGGGGACCTCTCCAACCCTGGCAACTTCTCTGCGCCATTTCTTTACTCCCCACTCTGGCTAAGCTCCAAGACCACCTGACTCTGGAGCAACTCTCCTCCTTCCTTGACTCCTCCTTTTTCACCCATTTCCAGTCTGGGTTCCGAAAAGACCACTCCATCACCACCTCCCCCCTGCGGCTCACTGACTCCATTCTCACAGGCATAGATCAAGGACACATCACCTCTGCCATATTTGTCAACTTGGCCAAAGCCTTCGACACGGTCTCCCACTCCCTTATCCTGAGTAAGCTGACTATGCAAAGCAAAGCAATCTTTATTTGTTAAACGCTATTCCAGAATCAAGATCATAGCGTTGTATAAAAACTCTGAAAAGCATATATAAAATTATAAAACAATTGTAGAACAATTAAACATAGGCAGCCCACTTTCAGATTTCAAACAAATGCCAGACTGAATAGATACATTTTTATGGCAGATTTAAAAGCCTCAGTGGTCAAGCACTCTCTTATCCAATGAGGTAGAGAATTCCACCTGTTTGGAGTAACAAATGCAAGTGATCTAGCTCCTGAAGTTTTTAAACAGACCCTGGGAACCTCTAGCAATCCCTTGTCAGCAGAGTGAAGAGGGCAGTGGGGGCGGTAGTGGCAAAGGAGAGCTTGCAAATACCACAGTCCCTGTCCATGTGGGGCCTTATAGGTCAATAACCCGACCTTGAAGGTGATCCTCTACCAAAGTGGCAGCCAGTGCAGTCTACGGAGCACAGGTGTGATATGGTAAGATCTCGGTAAGCCAATCGACAACCTGGCAGCCACATTCTGCACCAGCTGCAGGCAGCAAAGGTCCACAGCTGCAGCTGGCCTCTCTGATTCCGCCACCAGCTGGTTCTGATCCTACCTCATAGGCCAGTCCCAGTCTGTCAGAGTCGGTAACACCATCCCTCCTCCTCTCCCTATCAATATAGGTGTCCCCCAAAGTTCAGTACTTCGGCCAATACTGTTTTCCATTTTACAAAAGGACCTTCCTAATGCCTGCACATCCTCATGTATACACATGTATGCAGACAATTGGAAAGGCTTTGCCTGGGTTTCAATGACCAAGCAGCCAGCCACTCCCACTTCCTGAGCTATATAAGCAGTTCCTCTCAGCCTCATTGTGAAACACTTTTCTTTGCAACTGAAGGCTCTGTCCATTTGTCCTCTGAGCTGACTGGGGCCTACCCCCCCCCCCCGCTCCTGCTTGTCTGCTGGCTTCTGTGTTTCTTTCCTGCTTCTGGTTTGTATTTTGCCTTCGGCTGTGAGTGCTTCTTCTATCTTTGTTCCCTGTTTTCTGTGTTTGTGTGTCTTTGTTTTTTTTTGGGGGGGGGGGGCTTTGTTTCTAATCTCCTGGCATACTGCTGCTCCAGAGCTCATACTACTTGCTTTCAGTTATTCACAATTCGAATTGCTTTCATTTACAACACTCAAATTCCTTGCAATGCAACTGTTAACATTATCTGTGTGTTCAGCTCAGCCATAACTGTTTTCCATGTTGCATACTTAATTGCTTTCACTTGATTACGGGTCACACTGAACCCTGGCTATACAGCTCAATCATGATCAACTCATTCTACTTGTCTCATTGCTGCAGTTCATTGCACTGCCTGTGACAGCTGCTTTCAGAGTATTGTGCCTCCTTTATTTTATGCTTATTGCAGTTTGCAACTCAGTGTACTCAATACAGATGCTGCCTCTATGTTTGCACACCTGCTTTCAGCTCTGAACCTTGCTATGCAGTTCAATCCTGTTACTCCATTTGTACACTGCTATTCTACTCTGAGGTTAGCTAAAGCTCCTGCTGAGGCTATTAAATTAGCTTTAATATCTGTATGTGGTTCTTAGCCCTTCCATCGCTTCCTTGTTTGTCCTATGGCGGGGACTGGGAGGTGTCTGGGGTGTCGTGGCCAATGTGGCTAATTATTTCTGTTCTAAACCCTGTCTTCGCCATGGAAAATCCTCAGGGTTTGTCACCTTGATTTGGCTTTGAAATGCCTGGCTGGCTTGCCCCACTATTCAGTGCTGTTTCATTGCCCTATGTTATGTAGACCTACGTGCGGGTCCACTTATTACTACTCTGTTTACTGACCTACGTGCAGGTCCACACTTGCTTACACAATCGTTGCTCCTTGCTTACGCAAACCATTGCTGCATGCCTACTATCATCCCCTCAGCTTCAGCCTCAGGGATTCTGCTGCACTCAGTACTGCATTTGACCTTGCAAGGTCTCAGCACTCAATGCTCATTACAATCTCAGCATGCCGTGCTCATTCAGCTCACCAGCTTTTCAGCTCTCAATCAATATCTGGGGCATGCCAGCCATTCTATTCTGGCGCAGGGTTCCTGCAGCCGACAGTCTCGGTCTGCATTTAGTCCGCATCGTAAGCATGTCCTTCTCACCTGGCCCATAGCTGGGAATGTCCTCACCCCGGGCTTGGTTTTAGCTGCCTGCTACATGACAGCAGTTCCTGGTGTAGAATTTAAGACTAGCAGTGAAGGGTGGTTGCGATGATCTCCTTTGGCTCTAGTGTTCCACTATAACGGTTAGCCATTGACTTTACTGGTTTCCCTAGCAGGGTGCCTTCACCACATTCTCCCTATGACTGCCTCTGGTGCACTTGGTTTGAGTTTAAGGTGGGTAGGCCAGGTGAGTGCCTCAGCAGTTGTTGCTCTCCTCTGCGCCTTGGTTGCACGTGTTGTCGCAGAGTTTTCTCACAACCTTCCACGGCATTCCTTCTAGAGGGTTTGAGTGAGAGCTTTCCTCCAAATTGGAATATTTTCCACCTCCCTTTAATTGGGTTTTCCAAATTGCAGCTGCAGAGCCATCATTAAATAAACTATCCCAAGCCTGGAGGGAAGGCGACCTAGGCCTTGGATCCCCAGAGATTTCCTCCTCATAGGTTTTTTTTTCTCTCCTCCGTTGCCTCAGGTCATAACTATTAGTTAGCATAGTAGTGTCCCCTAGTTTTTTTTAGGTAGGTTCCGCTGTTGGATGGAGGTGGAGGATGTCCTGCCGTTCCCTCTCTCCTTAGAGGATCCTCTCATTCTCAACGCAAACCATTAGTATCATGTTACGATAACCTGGGCATTTCATTACGTTATCAAACTGAGCATCTCATTACGTTATCAAACTGTCTATACTTCTCTGCTACATTACAGTTACTGCTCCTCCGTCACAGTTACTGCTTGCTCATAAGCTTTGTGTCACCTCCTTCTTTGGGATATGATTGTACTACATTTCTTTTGGGGATTTCTATGGTATCTTTAGCCACGGGAATTGTCCTGTGACACCTCTAGGGGTTGAACCCTCTCCAAGGATTCCTTGCCTTTCGTACCCCTACAGGGTGGTAATTCCTCTAGAATAGAGAGTGCAAATGGCCAAAAACAAAACAAACTAACAAAGTTACACAAGCATAACACTATACTGGCTGCACAGGACAGTGAATTGGAAAGGCTTTGCCTGGAGTTCATTGGCCAAGCAGCCAGCCACTTCCACTTCCTGAGCTATATAAGCAGTTCCTCTCGGCCTCATTGTGAAGCACTTTTTCTTAGCCCCACCATCCTCCCCTCCTCCTACAGTGGCAGCACTCTCTCCTTCAGGGGATTCCTAAGGTACCTTTAGCCACAGGAATCATCCCGTGGCACCTCTAGGGGTAGAACCCTCTCCGAGTGTTCCTTGCCTTTTGTACCCCCTACAGGGTGGTAATTCCTCTGGAATAGAGACTGTGAATGGCCAAAAACAAAACAAACTAACACAGTTACACAAGCATAATACCATACTGACTGTGCAGGACAGTGAACACTGTGTTATTCTCATCCGGTAACTCCACCTCTGAGATGACTTCCAGCCTTCAGCAGGACTTAAACAACATCCAGTGCTGGTTTAACGCAAACCAACTCTCAATGAATATAAAAAAAAAAAACAGTCTCCATGACCTTCAGCTCCAGACAAAAACTGTCCAGACTTGATTCCACTCCTATCTTCCATACTCTCTCTGGTACATTACTGGAGGATATCCCCACATTTAAGTACCTTGGGCTATGGTTGGACAAGCCTCTAGACTCTGGGGTTCACATCAACACTATCCACAAAAAATTGATCCCTAGACTCGGTGCTCTGCACAGACACCGCAGTTGCCTGTCACTGCAAGCCAGGAAAGAAATTATCCAAAAGATGATTCTCCCTGTCCTCAGTTTCAGGGATATAGTTTACTGTTCTGCCCCCAAATCTACCCTATCCAGACTGGACACTCTCTTCGACTCCTTCTGTTGCTATGAACTTGGCTGCCCCCAACTTACTCACCACCGTGATCTTTATACCTCGCTTTCTTTTTCCTCCCTCAATGCCAGATGTCTATACCACAGTGCTAACTTAGTTGGGAAGTTCTGGCTTGGATCACTACCACCATACTTATCTTCCCTCTTGTCCGTTCCCCCACCCTCCTGCTATACCCTCTGAATATCCACACATAGAACCCTTGCCCTCCTCCCACAGCGCATTTCGTCTGGTCGCGCCACCTTCTTGTACACGTTTCCTAATATCTGGAATTCCCTCCCACTTGAAATTCACTCCGCTCAATCCCCATCATTCACTATCACTCCTCCTCCTGCTCCAGAAACACACTATTCACTGTTGCAACTGCACTTAACCCCTTCCCTGCCTACCTAATCCCCTAACCCCAGCATCCCCCTCTAATTCCCCTTTCACTTCTAGGTCACCTTTTGACAGCAGCCACAGTTACCCCTCCTCCCCAACTTACTCCTACCCAATTACCCCCTCTCCATCCCTCTTTCTCTCACCACCATCCTTGCTGGGTCCTTGCCCCTTCGCAGGGTTCTCAGAACCCTGAAGGGGCATAGTTCTCTGCACCTAATCCTTCTCTGCCTACTTAATTCTCAACCTCAGCTTCCCCACTCTACTTCCCCTAACTTCTAGGTCTCCTTGGTACAAGCGACCGCTGCTCCCCTCACCCATCCTCCCATCTGATCCCCCCACCCACTACTCCTCTCCTCCGCCTTTGTTTCACCACTTTCCTTGCCGGTCTGCATCCCTTGCAGAGTTCTCAGCATCCTGAAGGGTGTAGTTCTTGGCATGCCTCTCCTTCCTCTCTCCCCTCCCCCTGCCTTCTTGGCAGGCAGTATAGTGCAGTGGGTTAAGGCTCTGAGCTGCAAATCTGGAGACCTGGGTTTGAATCCTACAGCTGCCTAGGTATGTACTGTGTGATCCTGAGCAAGTCACTTAGCTTTCTTGTGCTCCCAGGTCACACCTGAAAACAAGCTTCAGCTTAGCATACTATTCCTTGTTAAACAATGTTCCCTTTCCCCTTCCTGTTCCCTCTCAACCCCCCTACCTCTTCCCTTGTTTTTACTGCCATTTCTAATAGGCAGACTTAGCACTTAGAAATCCCTGTACTCAGCCTGCCACCTCTAGCACTTTTAAGGTGTACTCCTTCTAACCAGTCTATACCTTACCAAGTTAGAAAACCTGAAGGAGCTCGCACTAGGATGGGGTGCCATGGAAAAATCAGAGATTAAAAACACAAATCCAGGCACACACCACCACAAAATAGCTGCTACATGAGAGGAAAACATTGTAAAACATTTTATTATTTAACCTGACATGGTTCTGGTCTGCTGGACCCTTTATCAAAGGCTAATTTGATAAAAAAGCATTGGCATATATATAGCAGAACAAATGACTGACATCACAATTATATCAATTAAAACACACCAATAAAATTACAAGGACAATGAAGCAGAATATAAAACAATTAAAATTACTGCATGGTAGCAATGCACTCGAAGAGCGAGCCCTCATTATGAAACAACAAAAAAAGATCTAAAATCATATACATTGCAGATATAGATTTTAAAGGAGAAGGGAAATATAAAAGAAAAGGGGGGGGGGGGAGACAAACCCAAATGTACTAGCGTCTTTCTTCCAAAAATGGTTTCAGATCAAAACTGTCATTAAGGCCAGGATAAGTGGTAGCTTTCAATTGCAAAATCCAAAATGCTTCTCTTTTTAATATTAGATTTCTATAATTACCCCCTCTAGGTTTACAGCAAACTCTATCAATAGCCATGTATTTAAATTGATGGACTGAAGTGTCATTTTTGTATTCTAAAACGTGTGCTGCAGTAGCATAAAGTGGGTCTTCTCTCACAGTAGCCCGTTGATGTCCACCAACTCTAACCTTAAGGCTCCTTTCAGTTTTACCCACATAAAATGCCTCACAGGAACAGGTTGCCAAATAAATGAATCCACTGGTATTGCATGTTGTCATTCGTCTAATGGTAAACTCCCTCAAATTATTAACAGTTGAAAAAGTCTTTCCATTAATGATTACTTCACAATAAATGCAATTATTGCACTTAAAGCAGCCTAAAGTTTTTGGTAGCCAGGTCTTTACTTCTTTTTTGTCCACAAAGTGGCTATGGACAAAACTATCTTTAAGACTTGCAGCTTTCCTGAAAGTAATTCTTGGTAATGATGTAGCTACATTTTCTAAATTTCTTTCAGCTGATAAGACCCCCCAATGTTTTTTAATAATGTCCCAAAAAAAATTAGCATGTACTAAATAGGTAGTAACTACATTCAACCGTGCATCATTAATTTTATTTACATCTGGTGGCCGTAACAAGACACTTCTATCAGTATTTGTAGCCATCTCTTTAGCTTGTAAAACATCTCTTCTACTATAACCCCTCTCCTGAAATCTTGCCTCTAAGATATCTGCACTCATTTTAAAACCATTATCAGAACTACAATTCATTTTTGCTTGTAAGAATTCTCCTTTTGGGATATTTTGTATCGTATGTGCTGGATGACAACTCGAGGCCATGAGAAGAGTATTGCCATCAACTTGTTTATGATAAATTTCAGTTTCAAAATACCCAGTTGGTATTTTTGTTATTAATATGTCCAAGTAAGGCAACTGTTCATCTGCCACATTAAATGAAAAACGCAAATGTTCATTTGTGGAGTGGAGGTAAGTCAAAAAATCTTGAAACTCAACCAAACATCCCTTCCATAATAAAATCACATCATCTATAAAATGTTTCCACAAGATAATCTTATCAAAGAAATGATTTGTGACTGAATTATGAATAAAATTCTTCTCCCAAAGACCAACATATAAATTTGATATTGAGGGGGCACAAGTGGCCCCCATAGCTGTTCCTTTGATTTGCTTATAAACAAATTGATTAAATAAAAAAACATTGAATGTCAAAACATATTCCATTAATTTCAACAGGAAGTCCACTGGTGGTCCATCATAACTCTAGTCACTATTAAGAAAGAAAGCCATTGCAGCCAAAGCTCCACAATGAGGAACACTTGAATACAATGATTCTATGTCCAGTGTTATGAGGAGAAAATCCTCTGTAACATTCAAAGAGCTCAAAAGGTTTAAAACATCCCTTGTATCCCTCAAATAGGAGGGAAGACCCTCCACATAAACTCATAGGAAGGAATCGAAATAATAAGATAGTGGCTCAGTTAACACCCCACTCCACTAATGATTGGATGCCCTGGGGGGTTAATCAGAGATTTGTGCACTTTTGGTAATAAATACAAAGTGGCTATAACAGGAGAATCCTTACTTAAAAAATCTCTTTCGTGTTTTGAAATATGACCCTCCATATATGCATCTTTGACTTTTTCATCAATTATACTTTTAAATTCCGAAGTCGGATTATAGTCAAGTTTTTCATAAAAATTCTATCACCCAGCTGTCTTAATGCTTCTTTAAGATAGTCACTTTTATTCATGACTACCACAGTGTGAGCTCCTTCAGGTTTTCTATTCATTTTTGGAGCTTTATTGCACAGGTTTCAGGCTATTAGCCTGTTTAAAACCACAGCTGTTTTAGCTTTATTTGTTCCTCCTTTCGTTTTGGCTTTTTGGAGAAACAAGTCATGTCTTTAGAAGCTACTCCCAATTTGGTTTTTGAAACAACGTGAATGCAGGAGATTAATCAGCCTGTTGGCTTTGTGGACGAACTACTTCATGCAGCAGGTGCAATGAATCCATTTCTTGTAAATGAAGCGGATCCTGCTTTACTTGGTCCCAAAGCTTTGTCTTTAAAAGAGACTTACAGGAAACTTGAAAAATTAACACTGGAACTTTGAAGGATTTATTGGACTAAAACTAATATGGAGGCATATACACAGGTAAAATGCATTCTGAGAGGTTTACATATAGACTTAAAACCAGCATATGGTCAAGAAAATAATAGATTAATGCAAGAATGGGAGAACATTTTATTAGAAGCAAGTTTCAAATTGATTGACTTGATTATTAGCTTCTTGAAAGAACAATAATGTAATATTAAAGAAGAACTAAAACAATATGAAGCAGAAGTTTTACAGTTGTGTCATAATAATATGGGTGAACTGGATAGTTTGAACAATAAGTTAAAAACTACAATACAAAAATTGGATGTGGACTTAAAAAAAATAAAACAAACCAAGTTCATAAGAGACAAAGGGGACTATGAAGCTGGACTTGTTTATACATGGAAATCCAAAAACATTAAACAGAAGGGTATTTTAAAAAAGAATGTTTCCTTCGATTTCGACACAGATCTTAGTGAAACAGAGTGAAGATGGTATTTCTACAAATCAGGAATCTCTTTTAGAACAGAGATCAGATCCCCAGGGTATAATGGAACAACAAGGAATACTTTCACAGAATCGGGGCCCTCCTTCTCCTCCCACAATGGAACACTAACCCCCCAAACCATCAGTCTTTTCAGCCACATTGGAGCCCCAGATTGACTTATCAAGGAGGGGACAATTTCAATTTGGGAAGAGGAAGAGAAAGAGAACATGAAGGGTGAGAAGGGAGAGAAGGCAACAATTATTACTGAGGCCATTGTCAGAGGCAATTCAATCGGAGGCCCTTTCAGGGAGGGAGGAGGAGGTAAGTACCCTCATCACTACATAGAAACATAGAAAGTGACAGCAGATAAGGACCGCAAGGCCCATCCAGTCTGCCTATTTCTTTATCTGCCTTATGAATGTACCATAGGCCTTTACTCTGTCAATTGCCTGTCTATTCATACTCATCTGTATTGCTCCCTTATGCCTATCCCATGCCTGTTTGAAGCCCTGCACTGTATTCATATCCACCACTTACTGAGGTAGGCAGTTCCATGTATCCACCACCATTTCTGTGAAAAAGAACTTCCTCACATTACCCCTTAATGACCTCCCTCTAATCTCATTCTGTGTCCTCTTGTTCTGCTACAGAAAAAACTATTGCAGATATGAAAGTCATAAACATTTCAAGCTATGGTTTATATGATGCTGAAATAACATTGTTAAGTAAAGGCTTGAACTTTGTCCCAACTGCCTCAATTGATAAAATACAGACATTAATAGATGTTACTCTCTTATGTAAGAGATTAAATTTGTATGTTTTCTTTGGGGACACACAGGACTGTATACCTGATGTAGATTTAAAAGCATGTCACCCAGATTCTACTTTTTGTCCTCTAACATGTACAGCTGTAAATATTTTTTGTCAGCTAGTGGAACAAGATTTGAATTTTTTATTTGATAATTTGCCTCATTACAACTTTGATAATTTGACGGTCAGCGAAATAAATGCTTTGAAAGTTTTACAACAGGAACCCTCAATTATAATTAAACAAGCAGATAAGGGAGGGTCTGTGGTAATCATGAATAAAAGTGACCATCTTAAAGAAGCATTAAGACAGCTGAGTGATAGAATTTTTTATGAAAAACTTGATTATAATCTGACTTGGGAATTTAAAAGTATAATTGATGAAAAAGTCAATGATGCATATATGGAGGGTCATATTTCGAAACATGAAATAGATTTTTTAATTAAGGATTCTCCTGTTATGGCCACTTTCTATTTATTACTAAAAGTGCACAAATCTCTGATTGACCCCACCAGGGTGTCCAATCATTAGTGGAGTGGGGTGTTAACTGAGCCACTATCTTGTTATTTGGATTCCTTCCTATGAGTTTATGTGGAGGGTCTTCACTCCTATTTAAGGGATACAAGGGATGTTTTAAACCTTTTGAGCTCTTTGAATGTTACAGAGGATTTTCTCCTCATAACACTGGGCATACAGTAGAATCATTGTTTTCAAGTGTTCCTCATTGTGGAGCTTTGGATGCAATGGCTTTCTTTCTTAATAGTGACCAGAGTTATGATGGACCACCAATGGACTTCCTGTTGAAATTAATGGAATATGTTTTGACATTCAATGTTTTTTTATTTAATCAATTTGTTTATAAGCAAATCAAAGGAACAGCTATGGGGGCCACTTGTGCCCCCTCAATAGCAAATGTATATGTTGGTCTTTGGGAAAAGAATTTTATTTATAATTCAGTCACAAATAATTTCTTTGATAAGATTATCTTGTGGAAACGTTTTATAGCCAACTTGATTTTATTATGGAAGGGATCTTTGGTTGATTTTCAAGATTTTTTGACTTATCGCCACTCCACAAATGAACATTTGCGTTTTTCATTTAATGTGGCAGATGAACAGTTGCCCTACTTGGACATATTAATAACAAAAATACTAACGGGGGATTTTGAAACAGAAATTTATCATAAACAAGTTGATGGCAATACTGTTCTCATGGCCTCGAGCTGTCATCCTGCACATATGATAAAAAATATCCCAAAGGAAGAATTCTTATGTGCAAAAATGAATTGTAGTTCTGATAATAGTTGTAAAATGAGTGCAGATATCTTAGAAGCAAGATTTCAGGAGAGGGGTTATAGTAGAAGAGATGTTTTACAAGCTAGAGAGATGGCAACAAATACTGATGGAAGTGACTTGTTACGGCCACCAGATGTAAATAAAATTAATGATGCACAGTTGAATGTAGTTACTACCTATTCAGTACATGATAATTTTTTTTGGGACATTATTAAAAAACATTGGGGGGTCTTATCAGACGAAAGAAATTTAGAAAATGTAGCTACATCATTACCAAGAATTACTTTCAGGAAAGCTGCAAGTCTTAAAGATAGTTTGGTCCATAGCCACTTTGTGGATAAAAAAGAAGTAAAGACCTGGTTACCAAAACCTTTAGGCTGCTTTAAGTGCAGTAATTGCATTTATTATGAAGTTATCATTAATGGAAAGACTTTTTCAACTGTTAATAAATTGAGGGAGTTTACCATTAGACAAATGACAACATGCAATACCAGTGGATTCATTTATTTGGCAACCTGTTCCTGTCAGGCATTTTATGTGGGTAAAACTGAAAGGAGCCTTAAGGTTAGACTTGGTGAACATCAGCGGGCTATTGTGAGAGAAGACCTGCTTTATGCTACTGCAGCACACGTTTTAGAATACAAAAATGACACCAGTCCATCAATTTAAATAAATGGCTATTGATAGAGTTTGCTGTAAATCTAGAGGGGGTAAGTATAGAAATCTAATATTAAAGAGAGAAGCATTTTGGATTTTGCAATTGAAAGCTACCACTTATCCTGGCCTTAATGACAGTTTTGATCTGAAACCATCTTTGGAAGAAAGACACTAATACAATTGGTTTTGCCTCCCCCCCCCCCCCCATTTCTTTTATATTCCCTTCGACTTTAAGATCTATATCTGCAATGTATATGATTTTAGTTTTTTTAAATCTTTTTTTGTTTCATAATTAGGGCTCGCTCTTTGAGTGCATTGCTAACGTGCTGTAATTGTAATTGTTTTATATTCTGCTTCATTGTCTTTGTAACTTTACTGGTTTGTTTTAATTGATATAATTGTGATGTCAGTCATTTGTTCTGCTATATATATGCCAATGCTTTTTTATCAAGTTAGCCTTTGATAAAGGGTCCAGCGGACCAGAAACACATCAGATTAAATAATAAAATGTTTTACCATGTTTTCCTCTCATGTAGCAGCTATTTTGTGGAGGTGTGTGCCTGGATTTGTGTTT
This sequence comes from Neoceratodus forsteri, assembly GCA_016271365.2. Classification (NCBI taxonomy): domain Eukaryota; kingdom Metazoa; phylum Chordata; order Ceratodontiformes; family Ceratodontidae; genus Neoceratodus; species Neoceratodus forsteri. The sequence continues at coordinate 1,748,845,389 of CM057449.1, forward strand.
TTAACCTTACCTAGTTACCTGCAATCCTCTTGTTCTCATGGTATTACTACACTATATGCATATCTATATTTATTTTATTTATTGAGGTTTCAGAAAAGTACCTTTGAGTCAGAGACTCCTTTGCAATGGTTCCACATCACAGACATCAGATACAAACAGACATTATATGACAATTCACCATCACCAGGGTACAAAAGTAAGCAATAAACATAAAGCAGGGAGAAGCTAACAGTTTGATACTAGGAATAAGAAGCTCAGTTCTTAAAAACAATACGTTCATACTACTCAGAGAACCAGCTGAGTCTAACAGACTTAGGCTGGGTACTCAATGTGGTACAAATAAGCCGGCCAGTGGCCTTAGTCAGGGGAAAGGAAGGTAATCAGTGGCAATCACAGTAATTAGAGGACTAGAGGTGTCCCTTTAGCTGAGTTTTGAAGGAGCCAATTTGGTTTTCGTTAGTAAGGGAGGTGGGTAGGCCATTCGTCCAAGAGGGGGCTCTGTAGCTAAAGGACCTTTGGAATAGGGAGATACAGCAATGGGATACTGTGAGGAGCAGCTTAGTGGATCTTCTGGTGTGCTTAAGTACTGGGGCCGAGTGGATTAGTGGGGTGAGCCCGAGGGGGGCGAGGCCAAGGGTAACCTTTTTTTTGCCATGAGACAGGTGTGGTGCCTGATTCTGTTTTCGAGGTTGAGCCAGTTGGTGGAACTGTGTAGTGAGCAAGTGTGGGTGAGATGGTCACAACCCAGGGTAGGGTGGCAGGCTTTATTAAGGGCAAGGCATAGTCTGGACAGGGTTGAGGTGCTCGCTGTGCTATAGATTAGTAAGCCGGAGTCAAGTAGGGAAAGGACCGAGGAGGAGACAGCGAGCCTAAGGGCGTCTTGAGTGAGACAGTGTTTGAAGCAATGCAGTATCCCTAGATGGATGTTGAGGGTGGTGGATAGGAGGTGTATATTTATTTATTTATTTAGCTTTTGTTAACCAGGTAAGTACACTAGACAAACACATGCCTATTTTCAGGTATGACCCAGAAGAGTACAGGAAATCAAAGAACATACAGAGTACAATTTGAAGCAAGTAGGACAGATACACAGATGTCAGGAGATGCATAACATACATAGTAAGATATTTCAGGTCACGACAGTAATCATAGTCAATATGCTAAGGTACAGCGTCACTGACACAACGTCACCAGCAATCTATATACAGATATATACAAAATTTACACATTTGCAAGATAAATGGAATGAATACACTCAAGTATACTGTGCAGAGGACCAGGCTACTCAGGGAAGGTTAAGACAGTCACATACTGACGAGAGCGTCAAGCAGTTCCACAGGGAGGTGCATAGGCCCGACTGGGGGAGGTCCGGACCTGGACAGGAAAGGAGTTCCACAGTCTAGGGGCACATGACGCAAAGTCCCTGTCCCCCATTTTGGTACGAGTAGGAGGAACCTTAGGGATAGCAGGGCCCAGTGACCTTAGGGGCTAGGTAGCGGGGGCTGCTGGCACAAGGAGCTCCGCCAGTCCAGGTGGGGTGCCAGTACCCAGTACCTTACCCGTGAAACTGCCCATAACAAAATTCAAATAATTGGGCGGGGAGAGCCACTTGAGCTTACTGTACAGATCACAGTGGTGAGTGAGACGAGGGACTCCAAGAGCAAAATGGCAGATGTTATTATAGGCAACGGTCCATCTAGAGAGGTGGGTCTTGGAGGTATTGGCAAACAAAAGGAGCCCATAACAGAGGGATGGTAGAAATGCCCCCCTAGACAGTGCTAGGTGAGCAGCCTGAGTAAGGTTATTCTTTGCCCTGTAAGCCAGACCCAATTTCCAGTTAACAGCGCTACACGCATTTTGGATATGCTGACCAAGATCGAGCTGTGGGTCAAGTGTCACCCCAAGGTATCTGACGGAATCGGTGGTGAGAACAGGAGTGCCATCAATACCTGAGATGCACATAGGAACAGATGAGGCCTTTAACTTGGCCAGGGAACTGAACAGCATGACCTGGGTCTTTTTAATATTTAGGACTAGCTTATGGGATGATATCCAGGAATGGACACTCCTGAAACCCTCACTCAGTTGGTAGTTAATGACCCCAATATCCTTTGAATGAGTGAGGATAACAAGGTCATCAGCATACAGGACAGTCCTGCAGGAGGCCGCCGAGGAGGGAAGGTCATTGATGAAGATGGAAAAAAGCAGGAGCCCAAGGACTGACCCCTGGGGGACCCCTGAGGACACGGGGGTGGCATCCCAGAACACCTTACTATATTTGGTCAGTTGCTGCCTTCCATGAAGGTAGTTGGAGAACCAACTCAGGGCCGGAGGGGATAAGCCCAAAGACCCAAGTTGAGAGCATAGCAAGGCATGGTCAACAAGGTCAAAGGCTTTAGCGAGATCAATAAAGATGGCCCCAGAGAGTCTGCCCTGGTCCATAGCAGCCCTTATCCCAGAAGTGACAGAGACCAGCACAGAGGTGGTGCTGTGCCCTTTTCCAAAGCCATGCTGTGAGGGAGACAGAAGCTCATGAGCCTGTGTATAATGCAGGAGTTGTCCTGCCACAACTTTCTCAAGGAGCTTGGTGATGGCAGGCAGAATGGCAATCGGATGATAGTTGTCAAGGATCCTGGGGTTGCCCTATTTGAGCACAGGGACAACCCGTGCCACCTTCCACAGGTCTGGGATAACCACAGAGGCTAAGGATAGGTTGACAACATGGGCCACAGGGGAGGCAATGTAGGCAGCAGCAAGGCAGAGAAGCTTTGGTTCCATGCCATCAAGGCCAGCACTAGAAAAGGGTGAGAGACCAGTTAGCAATCTCTGCATTTCTTTTACCATCACAGCCCTGAGATAGAATGGAGGATGGGGGGAAGGTGCCATATGAGGCAGAGGGACTTGGATAGGACTATCATGACCAGTGGAGGAGAATAGTGAGGTGAACGCAGACAGGTCCGAGAAGTGAGCATTGAATGCATTTGCAATGGTTAGCAGATTATTACAGCTCATACCATCAATGAGCATGTCTGGAGCCTCACAGGAGAAGGAGCCACTCACTATGTTTTTAATATTCCTCCAGAAGTTCCTAGGGTCCTTAGCTGAGGTCTGCAAGGCAGCTTTACAGAAGTCACTTTTGGCTACCCTGATAGCCTTTTTGCACTCATTCCTGAGCCTCCTGTAATGTTGGAATATGGTCTGATCCACTGAGACCTTGAAACTGGCCCAACATTTATCTCTATCCCTCATGAGAGCAAGGAGGCTCCCATGCAACCATTTTGTGACAGCCCCCCTTACCCTCCATCTGACGAGGGGGGCATGCTTATCCTGTAACATCCCAAAGATACTATTGAAGTGACAGACTGCTGAGGAAGCCTGGTGGAAGCTTAGTGCTGCGTCTAAGGTAATGTCCAGGTATTTGAAGGAGTCCACCAGTTCGAGAGGGGGATGATTGACAGTTAGTAGAGAGGGCCAGTGCTCCCTCTGGGGGTTCTGTGGGTGGGCGAGGATCATAACTTTCGTCTTTTTATAGTTCAAGCTGAGGCACTGTGAGGATAACCAGTTTTCAGCACCACTAAAGGAGGTTTGAAGGGAGTGATGGAGTTGAATGGGGTCAGAGTTGGAGGAGTATAGGACAGCATCATCCACATAAAGTAGTAGGTTGTCTGTGCAGGACATGGGGAGGGAGTTAAGGAAGAGGCTGAACAGCAATGGCCCAAGAATGGAGCCCTGAAAGACACCGGAGAGAATGGGCAGTCTGCTGGATAAGGTGTGACCTATTTTGACCTGCTGGAATCAGTTTGAGAGATAGTCAGTGAACCAGCAGAGGGCGTCCCAGGAGAAACCGAAGTTGGAAAGTGTGGTTAGTAAGAGAGAGTGGTTGACAGTGTCAAACACCTTAGTGAGATCAATGAAGACAGCACCAGTAATAAGGCCCCTGTCTAAAGTGGAGTGAATATGGGCAGTGAACTCCAGGAGGGTAGTAGTGGTACTGTGCCCCTTGGGGAAGCCATGTTGCTATTTGCTGAGAAGGTTGTATTTATTGAGGTGGTCGGTGAGCTGATCGGAGACAATCCATTCTAGGTCCTTGGAGAGGGGAAGGAGAATGGAGATGGGGCGATAGTTGTTGGTGCTGGTACGGTCCCCACTTTTAAATACCGGTGTAATGGAAGCAGATTTCCACTGGGAAGGAAATTTACCCTGGCACAGGGAGCGATTTAGAATATGTGTGAGGGGGTTGATTACTTCCTGTAAGGTAAGTCAGAGGAGTTTAAGATCTAAGGAGTCACTGCTATAGCGGGAGTGGCTGAGGGCTTTTCTGAGGTACGGTTCTGCAGACTTTGGGGTAATGCAGCGTAGATGGAAGGGGGGGCTTATGTGGGGGGAAAAGGGGGGCTAGTTGAGGGTATGTCAAAGAAATTAGAGGGTAGGACCTGGCTGAGGTTTGTGAATGTATCGTCGAAGGCTGTAGCTATACATGCAGGATCAGTGGTCAGGCACCCATCAACTATGATCTGGTTGGGAACAGTGTTAGGGACTTTGCCACAAATATTCTTAATGTTGTTCCAGAAATTCTGCCCTGAGCTCCAGGTGAAGGTAAGGGAGGATTTAAAATACTCAGATTTTGCTCTATGCCGAGCCCACGTGCATTTATTTTGGGCCTCCCTGTATTTCTGTCTGTCGGTCAACAGGAGAAACTCATTGGAGAGGTGCCAGAGAGAGTCTCTAGTCCTCATTAGTGCCAGGAGGTGGTTCGAGATCCAAGGTGCGGGGTTCCCTTTAACTTTTCTTTTGGTGAGTGGGGCAAACTTGTCACATATAGTATTAAAGGAATGAATGAAGAGGTCAAGGGCTCTGTCAGGGTCAGGGATGTTCATTACGAAGGACCAGTCCATATTACTGAGATGCACTTTAAAGAGTGCCAGCTTGCCAGGGCCAAGTTGGCATAGATGTATTATTGTGGGAGGAGATTTAGGTGCTTTGTTGGTCCAGGTGCAGAGCACTGGGGATAGGTCACTTAGGGCATTTGGGAGGATGGAGGTGCTAGTGACTTTGTGAGGTCAGTTGGTGAAGACCAGGTCCAGCAGCAAGAAAGACCCTGTGTTCTGGTTCAGTCAGGTGGGGGATGTGACTACCTGCGTTAGATCATGGTTAGTGGCTGCATCAATGAAAGGTGTGGTGGTTTAACCTAGCCAATTAATATTGAAGTCCTCAAGTATGATCTTTTCCATTTGGGCTGGGAGGGTGGCCAGGTAGGAGAGAACTGAGTAGAAGGCCGCCTTCTGATCCCTGGGAGGTATGTATACAGCAGTGATGAGAAGGGGGGCTTGTGAGCATCCCAGGGAGAGTTTTAGTGCGAGGGCCTAGGGTCCTGGTTCCAATTGAGGGGGTGGAAGTAGCTCACCTTGTAGGGTGGCCTTAGTTTAAATGGTGCAGCCACCCCCGCATTTCCCCTTGCGGTCAGCATGGTGAGCATTGTAGTTGGGGAGGGTTATTGATGAGTCTGGAATCATGGGAGAGAGCCAGGTTTCACCCACAGCAATGACATTGGGCTGATATTGCAGGACCCAGCCCTGGAAAGAGTCCCACTCTTTTAATAGGCTGCAGACATTTAGGGAGGCAATGCACAGTCTGCTGGGAGGGGATCGTGTTGTGGTAGTGGGTGTAATTGGCCCAGGGTGTGGGTGTATGTTACCAGACATGAGAAGGAGGAGGAGGAGGCACCTGAGGATAGGGTGCCAGGTCAGTTTTTTTTGAGTCGGCAGGATTTGCAGGCAAGATGGCCCTTCAGGGTTAAGATTATAGGGATGGGGAGGTTAAATAGAAGGGGGGTCACCAGGAGTAGGGTCTGAGGTGTGCAGGGGGTGCCTGTGGCAGGTGTATTTGGTGCTGATGATTAAAGTGGCAGTAGTCAGCACATAGGGTGGTGCATCTACAGTGGTGGACATTAGGAGTGATTGTATGGTGGCAGGCCAGAGTCGCAGTTGTGGGTAGCTGACAGGCAGCTATGTGGCAGTCAGTGTCATAGGTAGGGTGCAGAAGAGGGAGGAATAGAGAGGAGAGAGAGAGGGTTAAGAGAAGCATGTTGAAATATGTCATGAGATGCAGTGGAGCAAAGGACAAGCAGGAACTTGCTGAGGATGGCTCAATGCCCTCTAGTGGCAGATGGATATAGGCTGCCAATGGAGAAGTGGGCTGATTGGTTCAGCCATCTGTCTCACCCCCTATAAAAGGGAGGTGGTGGGGAGGGGGAGCCGATGCTTAGCCGTCGGGCCACAACACAGACAGTCTAATTAGAGGCAAGATGGAGCTTTTCCGTGTGGTGTCAGCTCGGAGTTGTACCTGATGGCTCGGGGGTGGGGGGAAGGCGACCAGTCCAGGCCCTCACGACCTCCTCGGCGAACTGCTGAAGCTGCTGTGGAGGGAAGAAGAGCAACAGGTAAGAATTTAAGCTGGCAGAAGAGGGGGACTGCTTTGAATAAAGAGGAGCAAACAGTAAGGACTGGTAGGGGGAAGGGCATAACAGAGCTGTAACAGAGCTGAAAACTTAATCTTTCTTTAAGCTGATTTTAGTTGACTTTCTTAGATAGGGCCTGCCCAATTTAATGAAAGCCCTCAAAACATGCTGAGAAGCTGATTTTAGTTTACTTTAGACGGGGACTGCCCAATTTAATGAGAGCCCTCAAAACGGACATTTTGGTGCTTTTTCTTTTTTTTTTTTTTTTAGGGAAAATCAGACCCTTGCGGCAGTACTTAAATAGCCCAGGAATCAGACCCTTGCATCAGCACTGTTATAAAGCCCTGTCGGCTACACAAACAAATTAAGCACTGTCGGCTACACAGACAAATTGCTAATAAAGGATCTTATACTGCATTAAAGGGTATGTTCCAACCATAACAATCAGGCACAGTTCGCTGATGACACAAAGCTCTGTAACAGAGTAGACACACCAGAGGGTGTAGACAGAATGAGAAGGGACCTGCAGAAACTTGAAGAATGGTCAAGGGTTTGGCAGTTGAAATTCAATGCAAAGAAGTGCAAGATAATGCATATGGGGCACAAAAACCCTGGCACAATATATCAGTTGGGGGGTGAGGATATAGCATGCACCAAGCAGGAAAGGGATCTTGGGGTTGTCATCCTGATGACCTCAAGGTAGGGAAACAGTGTGACAAGGCATCAGGTAAAGCAAATAGGATGCTGGGATGTATAGGCAGGGGATCACCAGCAGGAAAAGGAGGTCATAATCTGCCATACAAGACACTAGTGAGGCCCCACCTGGAGTACAGTGTACAGTTCTGAGACCATACCTACGTAAGGACATAGACAGGGTAGAGAAGGTTCAGAGGAGGGCAACAAAGATGTTGCATGGGTTGCATCACAAGTCCTATGAAGACAGGTTGAAGGAACTGAACATGTACTCCTGGAGGAGAGGAGGAGAGGGGATATGATAGAGGCATACAAGTATCTTACAGGGAGGAACAGGGTGCAGGAAAACACTATTTTTAAGCGAAAAGATGTTTCAGGACTAGAGGGCATGGGATGAAGTTGGAGGAGGACGATTCAGAGGAAACATGAGAAAGAATTTCTTCACAGAACGGTGGTGGACAAGTGGAACACCCTGCCAGAGGAAGTGGTGGGGGCTGAAACAATCACGGGATTTAAGAATGCATGGGATAGACATAAAGGAATTCTAGAGGTCAGGGGTAAGGGGAAATAGACTTCTAGGAAAACAAACTGAACTTGCAAGCTCAAATGGGCAGACTAGGTGGGCCATAGGCCCTTATCTGCCAACACTGTCTATGTATCTATGTGTATCTATGTAGAATAGTCCAGCTATGCTTTTTGTTCAGTGAAACGACTTTCTCCACTTGTACGCCAGCAATAAATTTAAAGACTGGAATGGCACCAAAAACAACACAGACAGTCTAATTAGAGGTAAGATGGAGCTTTTCCGTGGCATCGCTCGAATTTTACCTGATGGCTTTGGGGTGGGGAGGGTGACCAGTTCTGGCCCTCACGACCTCCTTGGTGAACTGCTGAAGCTGCTGATGGCTTTAGGGTGGGGGAGGGTGATCAGTACAGGCCCTCACGGCCTCCTCAGTGAACTCTGCCAGCTGATAGCCTGGGGGTGGGAGTGGGGAGGCTGACCAGTCCAGGCCTCACGACCTCCTCGGTGAACTGCTGAAGCTGATAGCTCGGGGTGGGGGAGGGCGACCAGTCCAGGCCTCATGACCTCCTCAGCGAACTGCTGAAGCTGCTGTGGGTGATACTGTCTTTCCCTGCTCTTTTCACTGTCATGGATTGCAATGAATTGTGCTTTGTATTGCATTTATGTATGTTAGCCTGGTTATGTTTTTTGCTCTCCCCACTTATGTAACCCCTCCCCCCAGTATGCTTCTGGAAACGAGCTGTTTACAGCTCATGTTGTCTTTCCTGGTGAAACCTTTTCAAATAAATAAATACAAAAATTGGAGGAATGTTTGTTGACTAAAATTAGTTTAAACTGAAAGGGGGACCGCGATAGGGTGTACTCCAATCTGGGCCACCAGGAGAGGAAGACCAAATGGCCCCACCCCAGTAAGTCAGGGGGTAGGGAGAGGAAATTGAAAAGGGGTGTATGGAAGAATTGGAGGGGAGAATGGTGTGCAGGGGGCACATTGGAAGGTGGTATCCTTGAATGCAAGAAGCCTGACTAATAAGACAGTTGAGCTACAGGCACTGATGGTGGAAAGAGAGGTGGGATTAGCAGCCATCACAGAGACATGAGTCATCCAACACCATGACTGGGGCCTCATGATCCCTGGGTACAGATTTTGCTGGAAGAACAGAGAAAATGGGAGAAGGGGTGGGATGGCATTATTTGTAAGGGATGGGATCTTATGCATGAGGGAGGAGGGAGAAGTAAGCAGGACTGAGGCCTTATGGGTACAGCTACAAAACTGTAAAGGGAGGATGGTTAGATTTGGGGTGGCATACAGACCACCCTCACAGAGTGAAGAAATGGACAGGGAGCTGGGGGAACAAACTAGAAGGCCAGGTGGCAGGGGCAACATTTTTTATTTTTTTTATTTATTTATGTCTCGATTACATATACCTTTGAGCATTATACTATTTTACAAAGGTTCCACGTCAGCAGGATATGGCAACAGATTAACAGGACAATAAAGTATGGTGTAAAAAGGACAAAACAAAAATTATAATGGTGATTAAACAGAGAAACATTATGCTAATCAGTTTCAGGCACAGGAAAATATATACAGTAAATTGATATCAGCCAACAGGCTTTGTCAAGACAAACTGGGCACAAGGTGGGAGAAAGGAAGTGGGGGAGGGAGTTGGGTGGTGCTGGGAAGAGAAAGAGAGTGGGTGGGAGGGGTGGATGTGAGGAAAGGTGGAGCAAAAGGGGGGGAGGAAGGGGTTAGGGGATGCAGTGGAGAGTGGTTGGCAGCAAAAGTGCTAAGCAGCTATGGCTAATGGTCACATGCTAAGATCGAAGTTTGGGAAAGGGGGTTAAGGGAAACAGTCACAGGTGCTAACTGCTGAGAGGAGTAGCTGAAGCTTGGATTTGAATGGGCCCAGTTTAGATTCAGAGGAGATGTCCCTGTTGAGAGCATTCATCCAGAGTGGGGCTCTATAGGTGAATGATATTTGCCCCAGGGAAGTTCAGCAATAAGGGACCTGGAGGAACTGAGATTCAGAGCCTCGGGTGCAGCATGGATTACAAGGGGAGTTTATAAGATAATGTACTCCAGCTGGTAGCAGGCCTAAGGTTATTTTCTTGACCATCAGGCATGTTTGGTATTTGATGAGATTTTTAAGCTGAAGTTAACCGGTTTGGGCATAGATGTCACATGTGTGAGGGAGACAGTGGGCTACTGAGATGAGACGACACACATTGTTAAGAGCAGTGAGATGCGCTGAAGGGCAGTATCAGTGGCAGAGCCATAGATGATCAATACATAGTCTATTATGGAATTAACAGAGCTCTGTACAGTTAACCTTACGGCTTCAGGAGTCAGAGAGTGCCTGTGTCTGTAGAGCAAACCAGTATGAATATTTACTGCTTTGGCAACATTATCTATATGCACCCCATACCATAAGTTGCTGTCAATGGTGACTCCAAGACACTTAAAGTATTGTACCTGTTCAAGGGCAATCCCAAGGCAGTTAGTGATAGTTGGAGGATGTTGCCTGTGTTTATTGTGGGAGCTACTGAAGAGCATGAGCTTATTTTTTTTTATAGTTTCATATCAACTTGTGATTACTAAACCATTTCTCTACTGAGGCATTTCTCTACATTGTCTTGACAGTGGACTTCAATCAGCCTGGGATAGGCTGGAGCACCCCAGCTACCTCCTGTTCTAGGGAACAGTTTCTCCTGGATACATTCCAGGGCTGTTTTCTGGTGCAGAGGGTCACAGAGCCAACCAGGGAGGGTACCATATTGGACCTGGTGCTGTCAGTCAGTGAACAGGTCCGGGACATAGTAAGTTGAGGACCCCTTAGCAGACAGTGACCACCGCACAGTGTGGTTCTCCATCAGCTTGGGCAAGGAAGCAGCCAAAACAAGGGTGATGAACTTCAGGAGAGCCAAATTTGGAAGGATGGGTGATACCCTAGCAGGGCACATGGCCAAAATCAGCCCAGAGATGAATGTGGACCAAAAATGGCCTATTATCAAACTGGGACTAATTGAGGCCACAAACACATGTGTTAAGACTCAGAGTAAGAAGTCCAAGACCAAAAGACTGAGCTGGCTCAGCAAGGAGGTGGCAGAGACATACAGCAGCATTCCATAGATACAAGAGATCTATAAGAGAGGTGGGTAGGGAAGAGTACTCCAGGAAGTCCAGAGGGGTGAGCAGAATAGGCAGGGCAGCCAGGGCCACAAGAGAACTAAGGCTGCCACAAGGGAGCAGAAAAGGGAAAAAGGATTTCTTCAGGTACATAAGAGAGAAAAGAAGCTGCAAAGATAGAATTGATAGGATTAAGAGGAAGTGGGGATGGACAGTAAGAGGGGTGGACCAGGCAGAGGCACTAATAAAGTACTTCTGTTCAGTATTCCCTAGGAAAAAGGATAGTCCTATGCCACAGGAAATAATAGGGGTGGATACAGGGAGAGCAGGGGTTACTGATGGGGAAATCCCAAATGACAGGGTTTGAAGGGCCTTAAGGCCCTCCACTGGACAAGGCTCTAGGACCAGATGATGTGCACCCGAGAGTCCTAAGGGAATTGGCTGAGGTTCTAGCTGGACCTCTAGCAGACCTGTTCAACACCTCACTGAAGTCAGGTCACATGCCTAAGGACTGGAGAATGGCACATGTGGTGCCTCTCCATAAAAGCAGACCCAGGGATGAAATGGTTAACTACAGACTGGTCAGTTTTACCTCCATTATAGGGAAGTTAATGGAGACCATTCTGAAGGAGAGACTGGTGGACTTCATGGAAACCAATGATCTCCAGGACAAAAGGCAGCATGGGTTTGTCTTGGAGAGATCCTCTCAGATAAACCCTAGACTTTTATGATTGGGTCTCAAAAGCACTTTACAGGAGCCATGCAGTGGATATCCTGTATCTGAACTTCAGTCAGGCTTTTGACTCGGTGCCACATGGTAGGCTGCTCAGTAAACTAGTGAACCTGGGAGTCAGGGAGAAACTGGTGGGGTGGGGCAGGAACTGGCTGCAGGACAATATACAGATGGTAACCATGGGGGGGGGGCTATCAAAACCTAGGCCTGTGGGCTCAGTACTGGGTCCAGTGTTATTCAACATCTTCACTGGGGACATAACAGAAGGGATCAACAGTAAAAATCTGCCTATTCACAGATGACACTAAAATCTGTGAGAGAGTGGACAGTGAGGAGTGTAGACAGGAGCTTAGGCAGGACCTGGCTAAGCTGAAGCATTGGTCAGACATCTGGTAGTTGGGGTTCAATGCTAAGAAATGTAAGGTCATGCACCTGGGAGCCAGGAATCCTGGGACTAGCTACTTGCTGGGGGAATGCAGGTAGCCATGACAAAGAAAGAAAAGGATCTAGGGGTGATTGTCACAGGGGACATGAAACACTCAACTCAGTACTGTACAGCAGCTGCCAAAGCAAACAAAATGCTGGGGTGCATCATCAAATGAATCACCTCAAGTAGTGAGGAAGTCATTGTGCCATTGTACAGGTCACTGGTCAGATCACACTTAGAGTACCGTGTGCAGTTCTGGTGGCCATATTTGAGGAAAGATATCAAACTGCTGGAGGAGGAGTGTGTGAAGGGAGACCAAAATGATCCAGGGCCTGGGGGACATACCTATGGTGAGAGTCTGAGGGAACTCAACAAATACTCCCTAGAGGATAGGAGGGAAAGGGGGACATGACAGAAACCTTCAAATACCTAAAAGATATGAATAAGGTTGGAACAGAGAGCATGTTCAAATAAAAGGGGGAGGGTCCCAAAAGAAGGAACAGGCTGAAATTGGTGGGGAGAAGATTTAGAAGAGAAATGAGGCATTATTTCACAGAAAGGGTGGTGGCAAGGTGGAGCAAATTGCCAGAGGAAGTGATCTCACTGAAAACTGTGGGCAGTTTCAAGAGGGCGTGGGACAGGGTCAAAGGGAAGGTAAATTCTGTGGATAGATGGTGGAGGGGGAGAGGAGAGTGGAGGAAGATAAATCTAGGGAGGAAATTTATTTTATTTATTTATTTATTTGTATTTCGGATGACACCTTTGAGCCGAGGGCTCTTTTACAAAGGTTCCACGTCAAGGCAATAAGGACAATAAGATACAAAACATAACATGATCATTACAATGGAACTTACAAAACAAAAAGACAAATAAGGTTACAACAATAGCAGCCAAAGGCATTGTCAAGGAATTGTGTTGCGAGTTAATTATACAGTAAAAGTCATAGGGGGGCTCAGTGAAGCTTTTTTAGGAGTGGGTTAGTGGGAAGAGAGAAAGAAGAGTGGTGGTGAGGGGTGTATTGGAGACAGAGAGAGGGAGGAGGGGAGAAATGGGGAGGGCATTGTATTGGGTATGTGGTAGATGGGAAACAGCAAGGGAGGAGGAAAGGGGGGGGGTGAAAAAGAAAAGGAGACAGATTCATCCTATACCCAGTAATGGGGGGTAGGAGAGGAGGAGGAGCTGAGGCAGTGCGGAGGGATGCTTGAAGATAGTATGCCTGGAGGGGATTATAAGAAGCAATCACAGAAGGCACTAGCCACGAGGTGCTGACGCAGTTTACACTTAAAAGCACCAGTCATGACAATGTTGGAGATTTCTGTATGTAACAAGTTGAACCAGGTGGAGGCTGTGACAAGGTAAGAACGCTGAGCTTGAGAGGTCCGACAGTGAGGTATTGTAAAGGTTAGACTGTCCGATCTTCTAGTTAGGTGGCAAACACGCTGTGGGGTCAATATTGATTGGACTCCAGGGGGCATAAGGCCCAGTGATGTCTTCTTAGCTAGGATGCAGGTCTGGTACTTTAGCCTGCTGGATAGCTGGAGCCAGTTAGCCTGCTCAGTAAATGTCTGCGATGTGAGAAAGGCGGGCAGCTGAAACAAGGAGTCTACATGCCTTATTAAGGGCTACAGCTATGCGCCGGAGTGCAGTATCAGTAGCGGATCCATAGATAACAAGCCCATAGTCAGTAGTTGAGATAACAGAGCTCTGGATAGCGAGGTTCAAGGTTTCAGCCGTTAGGCAATGTTTATGCTTGTATAGTAGCCCTATATAGGAGTTCACAGTTTTAGCGATATTGTCAATGTGTTTGGTATACGAGAGGTAGCAGTCAAGGGTCAGGCCCAGATATTTAAACATATCCACCTGCTCAAGAGTGATGCCTTCGTGGTTGTTAATTATGAGCTCATGGTCCTTGTACTTGTGGGTTCCATGGAACAACATTGTTTTAGTTTTTTTGTGGTTAAGGATGAGTTTATGTGAGCAAAACCAGTCTTCCACTTATGTGAAACTTTTCTGTAGTTGAGACTGAAGGGAGGTGGGGTTGGGTGTGGCAAGTGAAGATTACTGCATCATCTGCATACAGTAACATTCTGTCATGGCAGGAGGCAGGAAGATTGTTCAGGAATATGCTGAATAACAAGGGACCCAGGATAGAACCTTGGGGTACTCCAGAGTAGATTGGTAGGGATGACGAGAGGAATTCACCAATCCTGACCTGTTGGGTCCGGTTTCTGAGGTAGCTTTGAAACCAGAGGGTAGTTTCACTTGAAAGACCAAGGAGGGATAATTGTTTGAGGAGAATGGTGTGATTGAAGTGTCAAATGCCTTAGTCGGATCAATACAAGAGGTGCCGACCAACTGGCCCTGATCAAGTGCATGATGGATATGTGTGGTGAATTCGAGGAGTGTCGTGGTAGTGCTGTGCCCTTGCGGAAGCCATGCTGCTGGGAACATTGCAGGCTGTATTTTACAAGGTACTCCGTGAACTGATCAGCCACTATCCATTCCAAGGCTTTGGATAGAGGAGGGAGGATGGATATAGGCCTGTAGTTGTTCGTGAGAGTCTTGTCACCACTTTTATGGACTGGAGTCACCACTGCCAGTTTCCACTTTTGGGGGAACTGGGAGAGCATGAGGGAATGGTTGAGGATTTTGGTTAGTGGGAGCAGGACTTCGTCAATGGGGAGGGCAAGAAGTTTCATATCCAGTGAATCGCCACTGACCCTAGACTTTCCAAGCACTTTAAGAATGTGTTTTTTAGCTAGGCTTTCCAGGATTGCTTTGAAATGGAAAGGAGGGTGCCCTGGTGACAAACTTGAACTAGCAGGAGCTGGATTGACTGTGGTGAGATCAAAAAAGTTAAGGGGTTGCACATGACTAAGGTCAGCAAAAGTGGTGCTAAATGCGTTGGCAATGATTACATGGTCAAGAGTGAAGGTACCATCTATGTTCAACATTGTGGGTGTTGTTTTGGGATCCTTTCCAGTCACTTCAGCAAGGTTACGCCAGAATTTACTCCTGTCATTACAGGTGCTGGCTAAGGCATTCCTGTAATAGTTAGCCTTCTCATGATGGATTGCTCTGGTACATGCATTTCTTGCTGTTTTGTAGGCCTGGATATCAGTCTGGGTGCCAGTAGTCTTAAACGTAATTACTCAGAGCTGGTCTCGAGATTTCATTTGTGTCAGGAGGCCTAGTGTCATCCACGGGTTATTGACACCCTTGATCTTACGCTTCTTGAATGGAGCATGAACATCGCAGGCTGAGTTGAAACAGGTGATAAAGTATTCAAGTGCTGTGTCTACATCGGGGGCTATATCAATTGGTGACCAGTTATGTTCACGAAGGAGTGTTTTAAGTGACTCAAGATGACCGGGGGGTCAGCATTCTCCTGTTAATAGTTTTTGGGGGAAGTTTGGTGTATTTGTTCATCCAGATACACAAGATAGGGGAATGATCACTTAAGGAGTCTGGGAGGACTGTTGCTTCGGAGATGTGCTCTGGATGATTAGTTAGCACCCAGTCTTGAAGTGTACAGGTCCCTGTTCTGTAGTTTACTCTAGTAGGTGATTTGACCATTTGTGAGAAGTTAGCAGCAGCTAGGGCATCCTTATAACTATTCGAGCTGGAGGCCAGCCAGTTGATGTTGAAATCACCAGGTAGGATAACTTCTGTATTCTGATCCAGGGAGTTGATACAGTCAAGGAGGGAGTGAAAGCCCAGATTGCTCAACTTGGGTGGTATATTGACAGAAACAACAGTCAGGATCTTGTTATGAGTTCTGAGAAATACTTTGGCAGCAAGGATTTGGATGTCATTTCCAGGGATGGGCACAGGCATGACATGACCCATGAGGGACTCTTTAAGGTAGAGGGCACAGCCTCCTCCTTTCTTGGTAAGTCTGTCGTGTCTGAAAACAACATATCCAGGAATTGCTATTGCGGAGTCAGGTATCTTCGGAGGCAGCCATGTTTCCAGCACTGATAGGATGTCTGGATTGTGCTGGGAAACCCAGGCAGAGAGGGTATCAAGTTTGGAGAGGAGGCTGCATATGTTAATGCTTGCCAAGGACAGTGACCCTGCACTTCTGGTAACCTTGTGGCCAAGTTGTGGTGGGCCGAGGTTAGGGTGAATGTTGCCTGAGAGGAGCAACAGCAGCAATATTAGATGTTTTAAAAGGGGTTTAAAGTTGCTTCTGTGGGGCAGCAGGGCCCTTTTGTTAACAGGTTCCTTTCCATAAGGATGATGCATGGGGTAGTAACCAGTTAGTAACAGCAAGGAGCTGTAAGGGCACAGTTGCAGTGGTTTTGAGAACAGGCCAAAAGTTTCATTTGTTCTTCAAAATGGTTGTTGGATAGATAGCCATTAGAGACAAGTACATTAAGAGTTGATTTCAATTGAAAATGTTTGAAACCTGGTGGTTAAGTCAAAAGCTAAAAGAAATGATCAACAGCTGAGGTCCACAGTCATAGAATGTGTTAGAATTCCTGAAAGGGATGAACTCTGCCTGTGCATATGCAGGATGTGAAATCCTTTTGTCTGTATGCGTCTTTGTCATTCAAAGAGGTCTTGAAAAGCCCAAATACAGATTATGGGGCAGGTCAGACGAAAATGTGGATTCAGGCAGGACCCAGAGTCACTGAATTTGTCAGACTTCATTGCTTCACTTATGTTTTGCTTGGGATACCTTCCAACAAGTTGATTTTAAAATGATTTCAAAATGAAAAATGCAGATACCTGGTGATGATGCTTTGTAGAAATCCAGTCCAGGAGACCTTCACTGATGTAGTGAGCAAGAATGGTGTAGTTACTCCAACCAGAAAACCATGTAAATCCACACATGGGTGGGGGCAGATACAGTAGAATAAACTGTGTACTATGCACTCGAACAAACTTGATAGACCGTAATGGCCTGTTTTTGCTGGCATATTCATATGTTTGTATGTTTGTAAGTCCCTTAGATACCTCCTGACTGGTCTAAGTTGAGCCTCTTGTTGCATCCATGGAGGTGCTTCCAAAATTTTTCCAAAAAGTTTGGGCTGGCAGTATAGTCTAGGGGTTAGATGAACGAGGTGTGAATAAGCTTGGTACATCCAGCAGACCAGACCTGAGTTTGATTCTCACAACCTCTGCTTGCATACTGTGTGACTCTGAGCAAGTCACTTAACCGTCCAGTGCTCCCAGCTCACCCATGAAAACAAGCACTTGTGCCTAGTGGGCCTTACCTGGTTACCAAAGACTAAAAAAAAATAGCAAAAAAGTGAATGTTGCAGCCCCGCCATGGTGCAATCCCCCTTGTGACCTGGCACATTGGTGCTTCAGTCATAAGGGTGGCACAGGGTGGTCTGGGTGCAAGGCATCCTGATTTCGACACAGCTTGCGTTTAAAAGTCCGGACTGCTGCAAAGTGTGACTCATGGTGCCACTTGTGTCATACACCTTTGCCACAGGCACCTTGTGTCAAACATAACCTCTTGAAAATCTGGTGCTATGTTTTGACTTGACAGGGTGAACTTTGAAGCATCAGAATATTATTAAATGATGCATCTACTGAGATAGATGATAGTGAATTTAATCTGATGGAAAATCAACCCATATATGATGCATCTGGTCACGCCTTTATGAGTCTGAGTAAGCCAATATTTAAATCCAAGTCTCTATTTTTCCCCAGCATGAATAAAGCTTCAATTAAGGCATTTGGAAAAGTGGCCCTCAGGGACATTAATGATCTCTTTAGCAGTTTATCATTTGTCTGCAGGAATTTATCTAAAGAGGAAAATCAGACTTTGAAGGAATGATGTGAATTTGAGAACATTATCAAATCTGCGATGGGTGGTAATATTGTCATTATGAATGATTCAGATTATGTTAAATGTGTGGACAACCTTTTAAGGAATTGATATAATTATAGAAGATTGGAGCAAAATCCCATGGATCTGAAGAAACTCTTGCAACTTTTAGAATGGAGAAGGGCATTGAATTACATCACAGATTATTAACTCAATTTCTTGTGGGTGGATTCTACAACTATACCTACCTTCAATGCGTTATCAAAAATAAACAAAAGTTTGGAATTCCCCCCAGGACACCCTATAGTTTCAGGGATAGGATCCCTCACAAATAATGTATTGTAAATTTTTTGATTTTTTTCTAAAGGAATGTGTAGTGAACTTAAGGTCCCATCTCAGAGATACTATGGATGTCCTGGGTTAATGGATTTGATAGGAGGAAAGATTATGTGTTCCTTGGACTAGATGTAGACTCTCTATACACTAGGATAGACCATACAAAAGGTGTACAGGCATGCTCACATTTTCTGAGATGTCACCCAAGAAAGACTCTGTATCCACTGACTTTTTGTTTGAGGCACTTTAGTTTGTTCTGAAACATAATTATTTTGTATTTAACAATAGTTATTATCTGCAACTTTGTGGAATAGCTATGGAGGCAGCAATGGTGCCCTCTTTCTCCATCCTCTTCATCGGTCTCTAGGAGGAATCCCTTATTTACTCAGTATGTGAAAATCCATACATGCACCCCATTATTAAGTGAAATTTTTTTATTGATTATATCGTCTGTGTATGGCAGGGGTCTAAGGAAGAGGCTGGCAAATTCCTTGAATGGTTTAATGCCAACACATTTGGATTGAGATTCACAGACCCAGTGAATAGTTAATGTCTCAATTTTCTTACCAACGAATTTGGATTGAGTTTCACAAGCCCAGTGAATCACCAATGTCGCAATTTTCTTGCCAACGAATATGGATTGAGATTCACAGGCCCGGTGAATAGTCAATGTCTCAATTTTCCTGTTATTACTCTATTTGTAGATGAGCAGCACAAGGTACAAACCAAGGGCTACAGGAAGTCAACTTCTACTAATAGGCTTTTTAGTGCAGAAATTTCACATTCATGCCACTCATTAACTTGATACCATATGGACAGTTTCTCCGTATATGGAGAAATTGCTCAAAGGAGGAGGATTTTAAAGAATAATCTGGAGAATTGTTCCAGAGATTTTTAACTAGGGACTATGATGGGGGAAAATTTAACAAAGCACTAACAAAAGCCAGGAAACTGCATATAAATGATCTTTTGAGTCCCAAGCACAAAACAGTGAATAGTAAAATATTGGCCAATATTGTTACAGGATCCTGTCCTAGCCACTGAACTTATGAATCAACTAAGAATCACATTTGCAAGGGCTGAAAATTTAAGAGACAAATTGGTTTATAGTTGATACTCCACTGTCTAACCACACATAACTCCTGCCTTTAGACAGTGGTTGTCCCCACCCCCACCAGAGATGCATAAGTGTGGCCACTGTAAAGTGTACATTTGGTAACCTATTAGGATACCAAAGCTGAGGGTACCAACACTCATGAACCTGGCTTCAGTATCCCGAAATTAGGCATGCCTGAAAGTGTTGCCCAACAGCGAAATTACATTTCGCTGGGCGAAATTGTATTTTGCCTGCTGAAATGCTAGCCTACGCCCATGGAACATGGTTCCACCTGGCATAGCCTTGTGAGGGTGGCAGAGTGAGGAGCTGGACGAGCTGCTCCATGGCATGGAGCACTAATGCTCCTGCAGCTCAGCCAGCAAGCTTTTTGGGATGGGGGTTTGTTCCTGGTAGGGGAACTTTTTTCAAACTCTTTTTTGCACCCCCTGTAACCTAACTACCTACTCCAAGGTCCTCTCCCCCTTGTAGTTGGCACAAGTCCCTGTCAGGATTCTGAAATACGGTCTGCTGACCTTGGTGTAGTGTAGGTCAGGAGACTGAATTTCAGGATTCCATAATATATCCGTACATTTTTTATCACCAAGGGAAAACATTTCAGTTAGAAGGGTATGATAGAAACATGGAGATTTGTAACTTTCTAAATTGCAGTAGTGAATTTGTGGTTTATGCCATTTGGTGTTCCTGCCCTGTTCTCTATATACTGTAGATAATACAGTGAGACCACTGAAACAGTGAAAACAGGAACATATCAGAAGTATTCGCTCAGGAATGGTGGACACCCCAATAGACAGGCATTTCCACAAAATACATGGTGACTCACCAGTGGGTACACAATTTTTGGCCTTGGAAATGTTTGTGAGAAATTGAAGAGGTGGTGATAGGGTAAAAACCCTCTTACAAAGAAAGTTATTGGATTTTCTCTTTGGATTCTGTCCAACCAAACGGGTTAAAACATGAATGGGATTTGAAGCCATATCTATGGAACACCCTTTGCAGACTGTGTGAGAGGCCTTTCAACACCATGCATTTCTGCTTAAAGTTGAACCAGCATAATATTTTGTGATGATTTGCATATACAACCCATGATGCTTTGCATTATGGGGTATGTGTGATTTTGTATTTCCATATCTATATAATATCATTAATTTATTTATTTTATTTATTTATTTATTACATTTTAGTGACTGGGTAGGCTCACTGAGTCCCGAAGGTCCCTTTTTCAGGGGCGACCCGGGATAACAATACAAGATAAAATACAGTGGAGAAAAACTTTTGATTACTTAGGTTGTTCAAGCATAAGGTGGTTACAGACAGTGGTTATAGACATGGTTATCATCATGACACAGTTTTGCCTTCGTACTACTTGGCATAGTGATGTACATGAGGTAGCATTGGTCCCTAGGTGTCCAGATACTAGAGGGAGGTACATGGTCGGCTCACCTTTGGGAAGGTTTGATGCAGAAAAAGGGGATACCTTAAGAGTCATGGCAGTGGCATGCACTTGTGGCCAGTATATGGGACTTGAGCCTGGTGCAGAAGTTCGTGAGTGAGGAGGCATCCTGGACTGGGGGAGCTTGTTCCATAGGCTGGGGACTTGGCAAGAAAAGGATCTGCCGCCAGCATTGGTCCTTACTCTGGGGACTTCTAGTAGTGTTCATTCTGATGTCCTTAAATTCCTAGGGTTGTGTTTAATGGCTATGGTTCCGGCTATGCTTGGTGGAGCGGGGGGTTTGAGTAGCTTGTAGGCCTGGACAAGCAATGGGTATTGGAGGTGAGCGGGCAATGTGGGCCACTGGATCTGGGCCAGAGTGTCATAGTGGTGACGTCGCGGGTGGTTTTGGGTAGCGAACCGAGCTATTTTGTTGTATAGGATTTGCATCCTGGATACCTCTTGCTTTGCCATACCCTGTATAATCGGGGCCACATAGGTCAGGGTAGGGAGCAGGACACTTGTCACAATGGAGAGCCTGGCCTCAGGGATGAGCTGGTTCCTAAGTCAGTACAAGGTACCGAGTTTGCGATGTAGGGTCCTGGTGACCTGGTCCACGTGGTTCTTGTAGGTGATAGACTGATCCAGAGTTAGGCCTAAGTATTTTAGGGAGGGAACTACATTAATGCTTTTGCAAGAGAGTGTGGTTAGTCAGAGGGATGAGGACCTGTCAAGTCCCAGTGACCTTGGCCCAAATAGCATTGCCTTGGTTTTTGTCTGCATTAAGTACCATTCTGTTCTTACACAGCCATGTCTCTAGGGATGTGAGGTCCTTTTGGAGGAGCGGACCAAGAGCGGCCACATCGCTCAAGGGTCGGTAGATGACAGTGTCGTCAGCATACTGTACAACCGAGCTCTCCCCACAGTAGGTACTTAATTCATTGGTAAATAGGGAGACTAGGAGGGGGCCTAGTATTGAACCCTGAGGTACTCCCTGTTTTAGAGGTAGTGGCTCTGACATGGCCCCCTTCCATGTGACCCTCTGTGTCCGGCCTGATAAATAATTCCCAAACCACTTGAAGGCATGGGGGTCTAGACCCACATTGTGCAGCTTCTGTAGCAGAAGATTGTGGTCGACAAGGTCAAATGCCTTGGACAGGTCTATAAAGACTGCACCTGCGGGTATGCCTTTGTCCATTGCCCAGAGCACTCCATCCGAGAAGTTAATGAGGGCAGTGTCAGTACCGTGGTTTGGTCTGAATCCATGTTGAGAGGGAGCAAGGAGCTGATGAGCTTCCAAGTAGTCCCAAGGTTTGGTTGTAGATTAACCTTTCTTGCAACTTGGCAAGTGCGCAGAGAAGGGAGAGCGGCCTATAGTTGGTTAGTTTTTCCCTGAGTCCACCTTTGTGGATAGGTACTACATTGGCATGTTTTCACTGGTCAGGGACTGCTCCTTCCCTCAGTGATCTGTTAAGGAGCATGGTTAAGGGCCTGGATAAGGAGGTGGCTCCAGCCTTGAGTAGCTGAGGGTTGATCCCATCTGGTCCCCCTGATCCTTTAGGTTTCAGAATCTTTAGGAGGATTAGGACCTCAGTGCGCTTTGCCTGTCTCAGATGGAAAGAGGGTCGTTCAAAGTGTGTTGCTTCAGCTGAGCTTGGGGCCAAAGTCAGGGAAGATTGGCCTGTTTTGTAGGCCTCCAGATCTGTGAAGTGGTTGTTAAGGGCAGCCGATATTAGAGAAGAGTCAGTAGTGAGCTGACCGTTGATCTCCATGGGGCTGGATTCAGTCTTTTTGCTGCCCTCGATCAGGTCATTGACATGATTCCAGAATTGCTTAGGGTTGCCTAAGCTAGTTTTCTGGAGGTGTGTGATGTATTCTCTTTTAGCAAGTTTAATGGCTCTCTTGGCTTTGTTTCTTAGGGCTTTGTATTCCACAAGCCTGAACTTCTTCCAGGCTTTGTCCTGAGTAGTCATTAGAGCTTTGAGGGATGGAGAGATCCACTTGTAACAGCTGCCTTTCACCCTCAGTCTCTTCATAGGAGTGAAGAGGTTGGCAACTGTACTTAGTAAGTCCTGAAAGTATTCCAAGGCCTTAGCCAGAGTTGGGAGGAGTGTTATGGGGCTCCAGTCCTGGCTACTTAGGTAGTGATTGAATTGTACTTCCGAGAATTTGGTGTAGTCTCAGGCAGTAAGGATTCTTGGCTGGACCATGGGTGCTCTGTTCTTCCATATACAGAAAATTGGGGAATGGTCACTCAAGGAGTCTGCCATTGTGCCCGCACTCTGGATGTTTGCAGGGTTTGACACCAGAGCCCAGTCCAGGGTGGTGTGATTCCCAGTTTTGTAATTCAGTCTGGTCAGTTCAGAGATGACCTGTGTCAGACTTGCTTCATGGGTCAGAGACATCGAGGCATGGCCAGGGTCCTGGGCCCAGTTGAGGTTGAAGTTGCCCAAAATGAGTAGCTCCGTAGCTACCTCTTGGGCCAGTGCATTCGTGATGGCTTCGAGTGATTGGAGGGCAGACTTTGGTGGGTGGTAGACACAACCTATTGTTAGTTGCTTGGTGTGTCCTAGGGTTATGCGGATCAATATACCTTCACCCTCAGCAGGAGACTTCCCTGCAGGGTTAGAGGTGACACGGTGAGGTCAGTCTTTGTATAGATTAGCACCCCGCCCCCTTTTTTGGATTCCTGTCCTTGAGGTAGGTGCTATAGCCCAGTGCTTGTATCTCATGATCAAGGATGTGGGCTTTTAACCAGGTTTCAGAGATGGCTAGGACATCAGGCTTGTAGAGGTCCAGCCAGGCTTGGACTTCATGTATTTTAGGTCTGAGCCTACATACATTCATATGTGCTATCTTCAGACCCTTGGCAGACACCCAGCGAGGGTCCTGAGGGGACGCCACCAAGATATTGGTGGTATTGGGGCTGGGGTTGGGTTGAATATCTCCTGCCAGGAGTAGTAGCGCTACCAGTAAGCTGAGTAGTTTAGTACTGGGTATGGTGATGAGGTTCCTTCGACGCATCCTGCTCATAAAGTAGAACAGGTCATGGCATATACCCTTTTTTACCATCTCGTATGCCATTGAGAGAGCAAGCGTGCTTGAGATAGGGTTACCTCTGTGAAAATCGTGGGGGGTCATTGAGCAGATGGCCCCTGGTCTGAGGTGGCATGGGTCAATGAGCCTATCCACCCAGAGGAGGGTCAGTGAGTAGATTATGGCAAGAAGTGCCCTGTTAGGGAGAGGGACGCTGGTTTTGAGCACATCAGGTGCAGGGGGGGGAAGCATGTGCTTTGTAAGGCATGGTTGAATGATCTCTATACGGATCAGTTGGAATAGGGTGCTCTAAGTCTAGCTGCCCTTAGATCTATCAGGTGGTCAGCACTCGCTGACAGCTTAGGTTGTCAGTTGCAGAGCAGTCCCTGGCTTAAAGATAGATTTTGGCAGCAGTTTTTAGATGAGTTTTTCACTAGGGGAGAGCCACTGCCTCATTTGCTGGAGGGGGAGGAAAAAAGAAAAAAAAAGCAAAAACGCTGTATCTATTCCAACAACAAAACAAAAGGACGTGTATGGTACCAGCAATGCCAAAAGAGGTAGTGAGGAGTAGTAGTAGGTGGTTGCACCTCATGGTAGTTTGTTTGGTGTTGCTGGCCTGCTTAACTGCTAGCTGGTTTATAGTTGAAAGGGTATATAGTCGAATTAGGGTGACGTCCCTAACAATAGGGCAGGTAGAGCAGTAATTGAGAGGAGTTAGATGGAGTGGCTGGAGAAAAGGTTGAGAGCAAATGTGTGATCCTGTGGGTGGGACTGCTTTAGAAAGGGGCAGTGAGAAAGTGGGTCAAGTCAGGTATTGAAGACAGGGAGGCCAATAGCATGAAAATGTGCAGCAGTGGAGTGACCAGTCAGCTGCTAGGCTGAGGAAAGGGCGGAGTAAGGGTCTATTTAATACAGTGAGGAGGAGGGGGAGGGGGTGAGTGAAAAAATCCAGTCCAGACCACAGCACAGAAAGAGATTTCCCTGAGATCAGGAGGAGCCAGGCATTGGAAAATCAGCCAAGGAGTAAAGCTGCCAATCAGTGCCTGGTTCCTCCACTGGGCATCCAGTCAAAACAGTGGCATTCAAAACCACGAGTTTTGGAGGTCCGGTGCGTACCTGAATCTGTCAATTGGGCAATTTCTTTCCTTCTCTATTTTTTTACAACTCATCTGTCTCAAGCTGGCCACTGGATTAGCTGATGTCCCTATCCCCTGTAAAGGAACAAAAATGAGAAGGGAGATTGCAGCTGCTATGGAAGCATATATCTTTCTATATATTTTTGTCTTTCTCTCCCTTTATTGGCATTCAGTATATCTAAACAGTTTGTTGAAAGTTTTCTATTAAATCAATGGGTTTGTGAACATATTAAAAATCAGTTATACTGTAAAGGACAAAATATTCGCTGACCCTTTATTTTCACTATATTCACTATTCCAATTGATCAACAAACATTAAGGGCCAGTGAATATTATGAGACGTGTGCAGTATGCAGTATGCAACTACCATAACTACTGTGTTGCTGTTTTAACACTGTACTGGATTCATTAATATAACGTTGCTAAACTTACTGTAATTTAACCTTTATGACAGGTAACCTGTTACAGTACCTTGTCCTCCAACAGGTCGGGCAGGTCAAGCAGTATGCCATGAGTTGTGGGTGGGTAGTGGAGCGGCAAGTCGCAAGTAAGGAAGCGACGACATTGTGTAGTGATGCCAAAATACTTTATTGGTGCAAATCCAGCCACATGAACTTAAATAAAAAACTTAATAGTCCAAGTAGGGTGTCCCTTTTCAATCAGACTTGTAATCGTCAGTGGTCTCTTGGGCTTCTGCATTCCCAACCACGTGGTCCTCCTTGTCGGTGTCTGACATCACACTCGCCCCTAATATTCCTGATGCTCCCATTGCTCTAGATGCAGTTCTTTCATCCTGCAAAAGGGGGACACTGTTAATAGACTGAGGAATACAGGTACAATACAGTGCCACAAAGATGCTATTGGGATGTTTAATACAGTGCATACCCACATTAAACAGTTGTTGTGTGCTTGTAGAATGCCAGCCTTGGTAAAACCTCTAATACAGTCATCCTTCCTTCTGCACAATTCAACAAAACTCTGCTCTAGCCATGTCAAGTGTCTTTCTTTCAGATGGTGCTGTTTAAAGTCTATTTTAAACTCCTGAATCCCTTTGGCCACAGTCTCTGCCACCTGACCAGCATGCCAGTTCATGAAACATTACCGTAGGCTGTCTTTTAACAGTTTATTCAGGCTAATATCAAGGGACTGCAATAGATCAGTGCAGGAGGCTGGGATGAAGATAGGAACAATGTTAGCCTCCTCTAAAAGATTTAAACCAGAGGTGGTGGTGTGGGCTCTGAACAAATCCATCAGTAGCAGAGCTTTTTGTTCACTTCGTAGATCTAACTTTGTTTTCATGGCAGAGAAGTGGAGGATTATAACATCTTTGATGTACTCTAACATCGTAAACTCATTGGCACAGTGGTTGGTGGAGTGTGTAATGGACCAACTAGGTAGAAATTTGTGGGCAGGGTGGCATGCCATCATTTTCCCCTTGTACGTCACCTGAGGGAGAAGGAAATCACCTGACAGTGTACACCCCAGTAGCATTGATACAAGGTGCTTGTCCCCTAGGCCAGCTACTGAAACTTGAGGAGAACCGGTGGCTGCCATGGTCCACTTGGACACTGGTATCATGCTGACACCTGTTTCATCAATGTTTATTACAAGGTCCGCGGGATAAGCTCCTAGGCCACACATTTTCCATGGGTCACACCTGGAAATGAGATTCGGCTCAGTGTGTCTATCCTGGTCAACAAATGTTTAAATAAAATAAATAAATACAATTTTTGCAATACAGCTTAGAAATGAAGCCTTCAAGGTGAAGAAACTGGATCGGGTTTTTCGAGCAGTTTTTGTGCCTTATCTCTTACCGTACCCCATGCAATTTAGGAATTTCCATTTCCTCATCAGTTCTATTGTTCCACCATTTTCTTTTAATAGTTGAGGGGCACTTGTTTTAACAATTCCCTTGGCAATGGCTAGAACCACAGGTGCATTAACAACAGCACCCTCAGAGTGCAGAGTACTCACAATTTTCTTGAGCTGTTCAGTGATGTCTGACATTAGCAGCATTGGTCTACCTCTAAGCTTTCTAGGCAACTTGATTAAGGTGTGCAGGGTTTGGTGTGCTTTTTAGATGGTCCAGATAGTCCTTCTTGAACTTCCTGATTGTGCTGTCATTTATGTTGTTTTAAGTTTATAAAACTGCACAGCGGCCATCACACCATTATCAGCCGCACACCTGCCATATTCAAAACATGTCTCTGGAGTATACTGCCAGTAAATCTCCAGATGTCTCCTCTTGGCGGGGGGCACATGGAAGTTCCTGTGCTACTGCTTAAGCAACTGGTGTAGCAATACCAGATGTATGCGCTAGACTCTCAGGATCAATTTCAGCAACATCAAGTGGGTACTTCCACTTTGCTGGCCTTTCGGACTTCTCAGGCTTCGTCCTCAACCAGGACAGCAGTGACATCTTTACTGCTAAGCAGCTAGGAATGCAGCCAGGAATGCACAGTAATGGCAACAGTACTAGAAAGCTGCAGACTGATTTGGAACAGTTTTATTGAGTAGGTGTTTTGCTAATTACCAGATGTGGTGCCAAGACGCGTGCACTAATTCTAGAAGCAGCAGAAACGTTTAGCCAGCTGCAGTTGCGATTACTAAGGATCACAAATTCATTGTCCTCTACAGTATGTAAGTTCTGCTCCTAATGTATTGCCTCCTTTCTACTGTTTTCTTGGAATGCTTGTAAAACCCTTGCCCCCACCACCCCACCCCCACCCCAGACGACTGTGTTTTCTTCTAGGTTTAATTTCAGTAAATGTTATCTCTTCTTAGCATGTCAAAGCTTCAAAAGTAATGAACTTTGTTTGTTAATAAGAGAATGACTGTTAAATGTTGGACTCTTAATTGTCCTCCACCCCCCCAATACCATGATACTAGCTCATTCACAGCAATACGGAGACCATCAAGGAATTTTTATCAGAGTCCATCTACCTGAGATAGGGAACATAGGTACATAGATGTTGTTGGCAGATAAGGGTCTTTGGCCCACCTAGTCTGCCCATTACTACAATTTACTGTGCTTGTTTAAGCTTCCCTGGAACTACTGTAGGTTGTCCCAAGAATGTAGATAAACAAATACTAGATGCCCAGAAGAGGTGACACAAGCAATCAAAACTAAGAAGGCGGGGAAATCACCTGGTCCAGAAAGACTTAATAAAGAATTTTACGAGACATTTCACCAATAATTAGTCCCAGTCCTAACACAAGTCTTCAATTCCTGTGAGGAAAAGGAAGACCTGCCCCATTCATGGCAAGAAGACTTTATTACAATCATACCAAAAAAAGACAGACCTTTAGATAGATGTAGTTCTTACAGACCAATTTTTTTATTGAATGTGTACTTGAAAATATTTAGAAGAAGAAGAAGAATCAGCATTTATATAGCGCTTTTCATACACAGTGTATCCCAAAGCACTTTACAAGCAATGCTAGACTGGTAGTGAAGTGACTGAATGTGTGGTGGCGGCCGTATCGCACATCATCACCCACACACAGCCCTGGATAATTTGCATGAAACCGGTTTATGGGAAGGGGAATGTTGGCCAGGACACCGGAATGTTCCCTACTCTTTGTGAAAAGTGCCCTGGGTTCCTTTACTTCCACCTGGACACCAGGACAGGCAGAAGGGACCTCGGTTTAACATCTCATCTGAAGGACGGCACATCCCAGCAGTAACAGCACCTCCCAATACTGCACTCAGATGCCAGCAATTTTTAGGTGCAAGTCCAATCCTGGTGTGGGACAAGAACCCATGAGGCGGATGTGCTACCAACTGATCCACACTGACATCTGAAAATATTTACCAAAATCTTGGCCTCAAGGGTAAGTAAAATACTACCCAACTTAATTCATCCAGACCAAGCTGGGTTTGTACCCACATGACATCTGGGGGATAACATCAAGAGGTGCCTGAACATTCTACATCAGGGAGGCAAGTCGCAGGTTCCACAGATAGCAATAACCATAGACACAGAGAAGGCATTTGATTGCCTGAAATGGGACTTCCTATTTTTGGTTCTTGCTAAATCTGGGTTTGGAGAACAGTTCTGCACTTGGATCAGTGCCCTTAATTATAAACCTACTGCTAGAATTTAGTAAATGGTACAGTATCAGACTCCCTAACTATAGAAAGAGGAACCAGATAGGGCTGCCCCTCTCACCAATACTTTTTGGCTTAAATATAGAGCCCCTGGCTGAAGAAATCAGATACCACACAGATTTAGAAGGTATAAAGATGGGGGGAAGGGAAGAAAATAGAATATCTTTATACACAGACAAAACAATGTTATACTTCAGAGACCCAATAAATACTTTCCCCATATTATACCACACCCATGATTGAAAATAAATGAAGACAAAACAGAAAAGATTGTGATTAGTGGGACTAAAAAAAACCCTCCCTCACACAACTGATAGGTCGCTACCCATATTAGATACCTAGGGATACACATACCAGTAGATTTAAAAAATCTGTACCAAATAAATTATGATAAGCTTATAACAGAGGTGATAATAGACCTGAAAAGATGGGAGCTGCTCCCTTTGTCCTTGATGGGAAAAGTGGACTCAGTCAGGATGAATATACTGCCCAGATTCTTTTTTATTTCAAACTCTTCCCTTACATATACCCCATAAAGAGTGGAATAAGATGGACAAGGCCTTATGCCAGTTCATTTGGGGAAGGAGATGTGCTAGGATTAAATGGGCAGACTTTCAATGGTTATGAGACCAGGAAGGACTAGAGTTACCTCACCTTAAACTGTACTATCAAATGGTACAAGCATTGCCATGGACAGCCTACAAAAAAACAGGACCACAACAATGAATGTGTGGGCTAAGAAAAGGGAAGCAACCCTGGAATTCATCCCTTGGCAGAGTTTGAAGCTTCAGCAGACCATTTACTCAAACTGAAAGCAAGCTACCAACCCATGGTTACAACAATTATTCAAGAACTGGGGAACCATTAAAAAGGACTTGCAAATCAATTATATATTAACTAATAGAATGGACAGAACCCAGTGTAGTAAATTTACTCCCCCAAAATCAGATCACACATTTCTCCTGTAGAAAAGGCAGGGGTTAAACTTTTTCATACAGTTTCTCAGACAAATACAAGTAAAATCTTTTAAGGAAATGCAGCAGGAATTTCATTTAAAGTGGACAGACTTTTTCCACTACCTACAGATAACCTCCTTCTTAAGGGTGGGCCGCCATCTAGAGGAGGTGCAAAGAAACCCACACCCCCTGATGATGGTCATATTGCAGGCAGCTGAAGGGGCAATTGAAAAAAGTACATGTCTACATTCATTAGGATATACACGGCTACAAAAGACCAACCCCTACTTAACTACCAAAGAGCATGGGAAATAAGAATCTGGGACAATGATAGATTCACAGGGATGGAAGCAAATCTGGAAGAATGCTATGTGCGCATCGGCATCCAACAATTGGAAGGAGTTTCACTGGGAAACTCTTAGCAGATTTTTCCTTACTCCCACAAAAACTAAACATTATACTTTGGGTGGAACAGATCGATGTTGGCAAAGATGTAGGATGGCAGGGAATCATCATCGTATTTGTTGGAGGTGTCCATTACTGCAGACCTTTTGGACATTGATTGGGGAAGAATATAAACGAATGATAGGGACAGCAGAAAAGCTAGACTTCGAGCATCTGGTGTTAGGACATTTGCCCAGGGGTAAAAAAATGAATAGCCAAAAATCATTTGCAGGGATCTTGCTGGCAGCAGCAAGTAAGGCCATCACGAAGAAATGGCTGCACCCAGGACCAATCACAGTGCAGGAATGGGCAGACATAATTGAGGGAGTTTATAGACATGAGAAACTCATAGCAGACTTGTGACTACAAACAGAACATTTTAAGGGTACATGGCTCCTCTTTATGCATTTCATAGAGGAATGGGAGGGCACATCGGTCCTGTCACAGCAGGCACATGGGTACTAGGGCAACACACAAAGAGGGCACCAGTTGGGGGGGGTACAGCTGAACAGCAAGGAGGGATATGTATCCTACCTATGAGGGGTGAGAGAAGATGTTATGACCCACTATAGTACTGGTCTTCAGGGTCAGAACAGGAATAACAAATAATGGAGAATAAGATCTAAAAAGGGAAAAAACACAAAAGAAAAAGAAGATAGTGCAACCACACATGAAATAGTTACGTTAACTGATGGTTATTTAAGCAATATACCATGACAGGGAGTGGGTATATTGGTGGATTTACCACGCCTGGTGTGGTTTGGTCACGAGGCGCTGCCGAGTGACTTAACTACACTAGAAGTGGTAAATCCACCCATATACCCACTCCCTGTCATGGTATATTGCTATTATACAATGTTCAACTTGTTTTTTTGTTTTTATAGTGATATAAAACCTTTACAGTGGGTATACTGGAGGATTTACCACAGTCATGTGATCTGTTTTGACCAATGAGGTTACAGGATTTTCATACCCCATTGTATAATGTTGCTTAATCACTGGTTGGAATGTTGCAGAATTGTGACTGAGTAAATATTAATGATCAACATAAGCCTGATAGGTCAAGAATGGTACACCAGGACAGCTGGTATTAGAACTCAGTTTTTGCAATACAGGGAAATGATTAGTTAAAATCATAGTTATGATGTATCTATGTAGACCTTCTCTTCTTGTTCTCTTCTACCTGAGTGCAGTAGAGGGAGAACCTTTATCGCTTTGATGAGATGAGGGAAGGGAACAGAGGGATGATCCTAGATGTGAGAAAAGGAAAACAAATTAACTATGAAACCATACAAATGGAACTGTCTCTGCATGAATGTAAATGAAATTGACCTATACAATAAAGAAGTTTTAAATAAAAAAAATGTAAGCAGCAACCTATATGGGATTGGTTGCAGTGAGGAAGAGTTTGGTATTTCAGAGGAGGTCCTTTCCACTTAAACACTGTCCCCTGATGAAGACTGCAGTCAAAGTGATGGGGCATCTACTGGTCACTAAACCTGTTTCTCTTTTTTTGTAACTGTCCTGACATTTTGTGAATAAAAGCATTGAACTGCAGCTCTGATGAAGAGAATCTGGGGCATCCTCCTTTCTGCAAGTGCTGGGCAATTTTGTTTTAATCTCTTCTCTAAGATCCCTGATTCCTCTGTTTTCATCCTCGGTTGCACCATTATTAGTCAGGATTGAGCAAAGAGGAATAGTGGTGTGGCCATCTACAGTACATCTCCTCATACATTCAGTTTGAGCCTGTGCTCTCCATCTCTATCCCCTCTGCTTATGAGATGCTTCTCAAACGCTCCCTCCCCTTCTCTTCATCCATATTTACTGCTGGTGTTTACTGCTTCCCTGGCATGTCCCCACCTTCAGTAACTGAGTTACTCACCTCCAGCTCCTCCCAGACCTCTGCTGGTGAGTTACTTATATAAGATGATTTCAGTTTAAATTGGCAGCTTCCCCTCTCTTCATAAATTTTGCTTAAACATAAAGTCCCTCCTTTTAACTTAGCTGATTTCTGTCCCTACTCCAATTCACTTCCTCTTGAACTGAGTCATTTCCTCCCATCGCCTTCCTATTGCAGATGCTAGCACCCTCCCCAGTGCCCTCAGTGACCACCATATGGTCTACTGTGTGTGCAAGATTCATCATCTCAAAGCTCCCCCAAATTCATCCAGATCCAGTCATTTCACTAGCTGGAATTGCCCTACCTTTATGTTGACCTGGTAGCCACCAACTGGTCCCCTCAGTTGGCAACATGGACAATGCCCTAAAATTCTTCACCTCTAAATTTATGTCTGTCTGGGATCATCCCACTCCCCCACCTTAGAAAAACATGGTTTGAGGCTCACATCACCCATGGATCTCCGCTGAGTTGCTGGCTTGTCATTGTGCACGTGACCTTGCCTGGAAGACCTACAAGTCCTCTGGCTCCACTTCTGACCTTACTAATTACTGGACCCTTCATAATGCTGTACTAAAGCTACTGGGTTTGCGAAGTCTGAACACATTGCATCCACTCTCCGGAAGAACCTTAATCACCCCTCTAAGTTTTGGAAGGTTATTCATGCACTTTTCTCGCCTCCGACCCAGTCTCCTCTCCCTGCTCTCAAGATGAGTGATGCTCGTATCTCTGCCCCCACTTCAGCACCTTATCTTTCAATTCCTTTTTCACCTCCTGTGCCTGTTCACTCCTCTCTTCCTCTTCTCCATCTCTCTCTTCCCTCTCACACTTCTCTACCTGTCCTACTGCCCATTCCTACTCCTCCTCCTTCTCCCTTTTTCTTTTTCATCCATTACCCCTGCTGATGCTCCTAAGGCCCTCTTGACTCTAATTCCTCAAGAAAATGGGAGCCCTGATGGTCCTGACTCTAGACTCCTATTTCTCTTTGCTCATGTGATTCCCTTTCTTATTACCTACCTCCTCAGCTTCTCTTTTTTCTTATCCTGTGTCCCATGGAAGTTGGCTACTGTCATTCCCCCTCCAAAAGGGGGTGACCTCTCTTCCTATAGTAACTTCCATCCTATCTCTCTCTTCTTCTCACTCTGGCTAAACTCCAGGAATACCTTGTTCTCGCCCAGCTCTCTCCTTTTCTTGACACAACCTCCTGCTTCACTCCATTCCAGTATGGCTTTAGAAAGTCTCACTCCACTTTCACCTCTCTCCTCCAGCTCACTGATACTGTCCTCTCTGGAATGGATCAGGGCCTTGTTACCTCCACCATTTTCATCAACTTAGCCAAGGCTTTCAATACTGTAGCCCATCACATTCTTCTGGACAAGCCTAAGGCAGCTATACTCTCAGCTTCCCCAGTTGAGTGGTTCCATGCCTACCTGGAGGGCAGGTTGCAAGCTGTCCATATTGGAGACTACCCCCCTCCCCACTCCCTATCAGCTCAGGTGTCCTCCATGAGTCTGTCCTTGGCCCAATTTTTTCCTCCATTTTTCTAAGTAACCTCCCCCAATGCCTGCTCCTCTGTGTCCATTCATATGTGTGGAGATGATATGGTACTCTATTCCTCTAGCTCCTCTGCCTCTGGCTTCATGAACCAGCTCCAACTGGAGTTTAACAATATCCAGTTCTCGTTACAAGAAAATCAGTTATCCCTCAATGCTAAGGAAACAGTCTCTTTGACTTTTGGCACCAGGAAGAGGCTTGCTAGAGTCTTCCCTCTTCCTTTGTTTCATACCTTTGATGGTGCAACTATTGAAGATATCTCCTAGAGGTGAGTAAAGTGCTTCCACTTTGCGTATTATCCCCCAATCAACGTAATGCTCCGCAACGCAAAGCAAATTACTCCACCTATAAATCTGAATTCGAAATATATTGTTTTCAATGGATTTCGCACTACTTCACCTTGTATTACAGCCTTCCCCCTAATTTTAACACAAAGTGCCATTGATTTTAATGGACTTCACTTTGCTTCACCTGTTTATTGCTATTTGAGGCAAATTTTGCATTGATTCATTGGATGGCAGGTCATATGGGCTCTATATTGTCTTGCACAGCCTCAGTTCTGTGTAGTGTGTGTAGTGGAAAGCTGGAGACAGTTTGCTCTCAGAACTCTGAGAATCAAACCATCGAAAAAGCTTTAAAAATCACCTTTGATCCAAAATTTAGTACATCGAGTGTTGATTGTTTTTTGTGTGCATTTTGAATGTTAATTTAGAACATTCAGCCTGTGTACTGACAGACACTGTTGAAGTGTGCTTCGAGGAAGAAGTGCATCTTTGGTGGAGTGAGATTCACATGAGAAAGGCAGTCTTTCTAATTGTTTTGTACTAGTAGTGTGTGTTAGTATTTGTGTGTTTATGTACACACAGTGATACTTGAAGTAATTTTTAATTATTATTTTCTGTTTGTTGTGGTGCAGTGCATATTTTCATTCTGTTTAAAAGATTTTTTTATATAGTGTATTGCACTGTTACATTTTCTACATGTTGCCTGTAGTGTGTGAGTGTGTGTGTGTGCCATCAAGTAAGACACATTTTATTTTACCACACAGTAATCGCCACACTCTGAATCGGTTATCCGTCTATGGTATTTTTCACTGCTTCCTTCTATCTAGCTAGTGGACTGCTACTGCAGTGCTCCTCCCCAACTCGCAAAAGGTATAATTTATTTTTCCAGTTTTGGATTTGTGTGACCACTAGTTAAGGTGTTTTTTTGCCTGGGAGGCTGCATCTCTTTATAGTGTGCAATCTGCATCTGTGCATTTGCATCTGTTTAGTGTCCAATCTGCATCTATAAGCCACAGTTGTTTTTTGGCTTCCCATCCACCCCAAATTTCAGAAATCTCAATTTGTTGTGAATTTTCAGCGTAATCCCAAAAAATGCTTGCAAAGAGATGTGCATGCAAAGACGCTTCTGGCCATGGCACTGCTGGCAGTGGCAAGAGTGGCCATGGGCATGGTAATATGCAGCAGAAGTGCATAGTTGATGCCAGTAAAGGGACTTCTCTGACTATGTTTTTCACAGCACAATCAGTAGCTTCAGTCATGGTTGGAGATGCTGTTGTCCCCGCTGGTGGTAGTGAAGTTGCTAATGTCATGAGTATTGCCCAATTTCAACCCGTGACAATAAGTTAACCGGTTTCCCAAATACTGTGGAGTCTAAAACTTAATATGTATAACCACAAGGAAAGGCGGGGTCATGACAGAAATTATGAAATACTGAAAGGGAATCAACAACATACACGAGGGTAACATATTTTAGAAAAAGAGATGTGCATGCACAAGGGGTCAAAATTTGAAGATAGAGGAGGACAGATCAGAGGCAACATCAGGAACCATTTTTTAACAGAGAGGGCGATGGGTGCAAGGACAAACAAAAAATAATGATCAGTGTTATGATGTGAGAGCAGCAGTTGAAGCATGCCCATTATTTGGAGTCGGTGCACCTCCATGAGCTCCAAACACTGCTCCACATTGTCAGTCCAGTGGTTCACATGGTCCAACTAACTCCACATCAGGCCCAAATCAGCATGTGTGGTGGCATTCATGCAGGGTTGCCACCGTCACCTGCAGGTTATGGAGCAGCTGCTTGCTGCATGGCCCATCCCCACTTGACACCATGTGCAGGTGGAGGCCGAGCTGCCACCTGTTGCCCAGCAGGTGTATGCCCTGTTCATCAAGCTTGGCCTGCCAATCTGCATGGTGGTGGTTGTATAGGTGGGTGTGTTGACCACCTGTGCCCAGATGACTTCCCTTGGGGCCATGGCACACCACCTCACCACACAGATTGCACTTCACTGCACTGGTGTCCATAGGCAGTGTAGTGAAGAACTTCCACACTAATGAGCTGCGGGGAGGACCGGGCACAGCGGGGAGGCCCAGATATTGTTGCCAGCTGCTGCTGGTGCTCAGTTGGGGCTGGGGTGGGGAAACCTGCTGCTGCTGCTGTGGCTGTGACTGCTACAGCTTCTCCCTCACTTCCTGCTGAGTCGCTGGCGCAGGGGCCATGGCAGGTGGTGGCACTAGTGGAGGGCGCTGGTAGATGCCACCGGAGGTGATGCTGCCATGGCACCACTACCTCCTGCTTCAGGAAGGGGACCACTAGCCTGGAAGGCTCTCCAGTTCAGACATGAGGTTTATATTTTTTGCTGTCTGTCTGTCTCCTCTCAAAGTGGGGTTTATATTTTTGGCTATCTCTTTGCCTCCTCTCAAACACAGCTCTTTCTCCCACACTAGGTAAGGTGAAAGTGAAAGTCTTTCACACTCTTGCATGATTATCTTCCTGCCTGAAGCATGTGACCTGCAGACTGTTAGCTATGAGATCTGTGGGCTGTTACAATGCTCACTCACTTTGCCTTTAAAAGAAAATAAAGTAAAGTAACGTGGAGTCATTATAATGCAAAGTCATTATGATGCGTAGTGGCGAAGTACTGCATTTCAATGGACACTTCACATAGCTGTATGTTAAGGCGGAGTGGGTCACTTTGCCTCTGCTACACTAGCAAAGTTAAACTTCACTGCATCTCAGTGTGCCTCAGGATCTGGCCAAATTGACACCTTGACTCGTTATCTACAAGAAGCTCTACCCAAGCTTGCAGCACTGTACAAAAATAAGAGAAGCATTCCACTTCCTGCTTGCAAAGCAATCCTTACTAAGATGATTCTCCCATTTTTGGCTACAGAGATTCTGGTTATAGTACTCCTCCGAAGTCTACTTTAGCTAGACTGGATCCACTCTTTCACTCCTTCTGTCACTTTGCCCTTGAACCCCACCCCCGCATATACACAATTGTACACCATACTCTTTCCTCTCCCTCCCCCCTCTTGATGACAGGCACCATACCCACTGTGCTTCCTTTATCTCCAAATATTGGTTTATCTCTCTCCCCTCATGTCATCCTTCTCTCCTCTCTTTCCATCTTTCTTCCTCTTACTCCTTTCAAAGTGCTTGCTCTCACTCTCTTGGTCTTCCTCAGATGAACTCTACTGCTGGCAAAGCTGCCTTCTTATTTTGTTTCCCTAAACTTTGGGGTTCTCTTCCCCCTTCTATTCACTCTGCTCCTTCCTTTGTTGCTGTTAAGTCTCTCCTCCATGAGTTCTCTGTTCACTCCTTCAGTTGCTTCTGATACTGGAAAGGACTCCTACCGACCTGCAATACACCAAATATGACATTAGCACTGCCCCGCTCCCTTAGTTATTAGTTATTTCTCCCTGTTTCTTATGTTGCTGTGTTGCTTACTGTTTAATGTTCTTTTGCCTGTTCCACAGTTTACTGTATGGTAATTCGCTGTTCGACAATTTACTCTTTAGCATTCTTGAATGTGTATATTCTGATACACTTATTTCCATGGTCTTGTATTATTTTATACATTGTACTTTGTATCTGTTCTCTTCTCCTCCTCTCTTCCCTCAAACCCAGGATGTATCTGGAAACAAGCCGATACCAGCTCGGCAAGTCTTTCCTGGTAAAACCTTTGAAATAAATCAATGAATAAGACAAATACAAAAATAATAATATGGCATACCGAAATGAGTAAGGTACATGTTACATTACACATTACGATTTAAGTACCATGTTGTAAGCATAGCTTATGTATGTTCATATCCACATTAAACTTGTACATAGAGCACTATGCCAGGACGTGATTGAAAATGAGCTCTGCTGAACTAAATATCCTATTCATTCATCCTTTGATGATGAATAAAATACTGATTGACTGACTGAAGTATGAGACATGCTGAAATCAGTACAATGCTTAGAGTGAGGATAGCTCATAACAAAATGGGTATCTCAATTACTGAACTGAGTCAAGACATACTGCAGTGATTATAATTCATATTGGAATAAGTACAAAACACACACAAATGTTTGTAACACAAACCAAAATGAGTATAGCATATACCAAAATAAGAAGATATACCAAAATGTGTTAAACATATGCCAGTACCAAAATTATTTTAACACATTCAAGACCGGATTGGGCCTAACTGGTGTTCCAGTTGAGGAGGCAAGATCATTTGAGTGTACAGTGGTAGCTGGTGTGGGGTGCTGGATTGCTCTCATTTACCGTCCACCAGGGGATGAGAAGCTTTTCCTGCAGGAAATAGCAGATTTTGCCACTGACATAGCCTTGGAATCACCCAGATTGATGGTGCTGGGCGATTTCAATGCGTGGGTCGACAACGAATCTTCGTCTTTTGGTCAACATTTCCTCCAGGTGATGACATCGCTGGGCTTCACACAGGTTGTTTCCATAGCTACCCATAAAGGTGGTCACTCTCTTGATCTTGTTTTTCTCCTGGGGATTGAGGCGTCCGATTTGGTGGTGGAACCAGTCGGTTGGTCTGATCATTACTTAGTTGGGTTCAATTTTGAGGCCCCCTGCAGGTCGGCCCCTGTGGAGTTGGTCAAGTACCGTCCATTGCGGGACGTTGTCCCTGAAGACCTGATGGCGGTTCTTGACTTCTCGTTGTTTGATGATTTGTGCTCTGATCCTGAGCGGCTAGTGGTGGCCTATAATGAGACCATCTCGGCTGCTCTCGATCAGATTGCACCTACCCGTGTTCACCCCCTCCCACGCCGTCCCGTCGCTCCTTGGTTTGACGAGGCATTGAGAGGGCTGTGGAGGTTGGGTCATAGGTTGGAGCAGCGTTGGAGAAAGACTGCCTCGGATGCCGACCATCTCATTTTGTTAGAGCATTATAAGCTCTATCAAACAGAAATTTCCCGTAACAAGGCAGAATTCCTGTCCAGGGAAATCTCTGTTGCTCGGAATCGACCAGCTCAGCTCTTCAGAACTGTCAGCAGACTGTGCAACCCAGTCTGTCGGCAGATCCATCGAGTTTTTACACAGAATGACTGTGAGGAGATCGCTCGGTTCTTTGTAAATAAGGTGGAAGACATCCGGAGGCAGTGTCCCCGACCCCACTCTAAGGTTTTTGCAGTTGATCAGTGTCTTGTCACCGAGCCTGGAATTTTCTGGGGTACCTTTGATCTGCTGGATTTCGTAGACACTATGAGGATTGTCCGTGAGATGCGTCCAATGTGCTGTAGTTTGGATCTGGGTCCTACTTCCCTGATTTTGGGATGTAGTGAGTCTATCGGCCCGGTCCTTACTCTGATTATCCGGTGCTCCTTGGAGACGGGAGTCTTCCCTAGCTCTCTGAAGGAAGGGGTGGTGACTCCTCTTCTGAAGAAAACTTCCTTAGACCCGGATGACCTAGCTAACTACCACCCGATCTCTAACCTCCCTTTTGTAGCGAAGGTTATTGAAAAAGTTGTCGCGACTCAATTGGACAACCATTTGACCATCCATAGTCTACATGAACCTCTCCAGTCTGGTTTTCATAAAAGGCATAGCACCAAGACTGCTCTGGTTCGGGTGCTCAATGATCTCCTGATGGCGAGAGATCGGAGACACCGTTCTATTCTGGTTCTCCTTGATCTGTCATCAGCTTTTGATACTGTGGATCATGGGGTTTTGCTCGAACGTCTGAGGTCCATCTGTGGACTTTCAGGTATGGTCCTCAGATGGTTTACATCTTACCTCGAGGGGAGAATGCAGAGAGTGGTCTCGGGATTACATTCTTCTGGGGTCTTCTGTCTGCCCTGTGAGGTACCACAGGGTTCGGTGCTTTCCCCTCATGTTATTCGCAGTATATAAGCTTCCCCTTGGAGACATTGTAAGACAGTATGAGCTGAGGTTTCTCTGCTATGCTGATGATACCCAGCTCTACCTGTCTTTTGCACCTGACCAGGTTAGTGCTGTCTCGGTGCTAAATAAATGCCTTGCAGATATCCAAGACTGGATGAATACCAGCGGTTTAAAGTTGAATCCAGGAAAGACTGAGGTTATGGTTGTGGATCCCGGCCGCAGGGTTGGGGGTTTGGGGGTTGAGTCCCCCTCCAGAATAATTCTGGCGGGGGACCAGATCCCCATTTCCAATAGGGTGCGTAATCTGGGTATAGAGCTTGACACAGAGTTGACCCTCCGTTATCAGGTGTCTGTCATAGCCAGGACTGCATTTTTCCATCTTAGAAACATCTCCAGGATTAGGCACCTGGTTCCTCCTGGTGATTTGCCGGTTTTGGTCCACGCCTTTGTGACATCTCGCTTGGATTACTGTAACTCCCTGTACCTAGGACTTGCTGGGGTTGATATCCGCCGCTTGAAGCTAGTGCAGAATGCTGCAGCAGCGTGTTGACGGGGTTTCAAGAAGATCTCATATTACCCCAGTGTTGTGTTTTCACTGGCTGCCAATACAGTGGCAGCTCACCTTTAAAGTGGGTCTTTTGACCTACAAAGTCCTACACGGGTATGGTCCTAACTATTTGAAAGAGCTTCTGTTGCCTTACACCCCTCTGAGACAGCTTCTCGCTCGGCTGACGAGGGGTTGCTAGAGATTCCAAGGGTTAATTTGAAGTCTTCTGGGGCCCGCGCTTTTGGTTTCGTGGCTCCATCCCTCTGGAATTCTCTACCCCATTCGCTTCGAGAGAGTTCAACGGTGGACATTTTTAAAAGGGCTCTAAAGTCCTTTTTATGGGATAAGGCCTTTCCACCTAAATTGTAATTGGCTTATTTGTTGTAATTGTTGTTCTGCCTCATTGTATTTTGATGTTTGGTTTTAGGAATTTTTGTACAGCGCCTTGAAAACTTGAAAGGCGCTTAATTAAATAAATTTTATTATTATATTATTATTATTATTACATACCAAAATGGGTAACACACTTCCTGAACTCTGTACAAGACAAACCAACACAATTATAATTGAAACTGAAATAAGTACAAAACACACAAAAATGAGTATAACACATACTGAAATTAGTATAGCCAGGGGCGTCATGTAGTCAGAAATTGTGGAGGGGCACAAAGTCTCAACCTTTCTAGGGGGGTCCGGAGGCATGCTCCCCCATGAAAATTTTGAAAAACTGAAGTCAAATGGTGCATTTTGGTGACTTTTAGCAGTCCAGAAAGCTGTTCCCCAACAAGCTAAGTGACATAAGTGGCCTATCTGAAAGAACTTCTGGTTCCCTACTCCCCTGGTTGATCGCTCTGCTTGGCTGAAGAGGGGTTGCTAAAGATTCTAAGGGTGAACCTCAAATCATCTGGCTCTAGAGCGTTTTCTTATGCTGTGCCCACCCTTTGGAATTCTCTACTCCGTCGGTTACAGGAGTGCACCTCCATGGTGGAATTTAAGAGAGGATTAAAAACTTTTCTTTTACAAAAGGCCTTTGTAGAAAACTGAACTGAATTCTGAATATGATTTTTTTATTTATGTTTAAGATTTTGGATTTTAATGTTTGTTTTAAATTAATTTAATCTGTGAGGCACCTTGGAAACAGAAAGGCGCTGTACAAATAAAATTATTATTATTTTTATAATACTGACATAGGTTAGAGAAATGATCAATTGTTTTTGTCCTTTGTTCATTCTACTTACAGTGTTACCTTTTGTATATATTTTTTTTAAGAATTAGTCAGAACTTATGCATTTTGCAAATCTTTTATCATAAAAGACTCGCAAAATGCACAAGTTCAGTTTTATCATATATAATCACATAACTACTTAGTCCACTTGTAGCTGATCCATTAACTTCTACATGATAGGAATTCACCATTTCAATTTTCATTTAGTTATAGTCAACTATAAATGTTATATTTGAATAATAATGAAACAACAGTTGTTGAGCTTTTTTTATTTATGTAAAATTCTGTACTTTGGAAAAAGCACAGTGACTCATTCCTAGGTTCGACAATGGGAAGGGGAAGATTTTAACAATGAAAAGTTCACAGTATACAACTCCAGTCACAGTTTAAAAGTTCTAGTGTGTACAGGGCTTAAAACTCTCTGTGCTCGCCCCCCCAGTTTAACCATCTCGAGATTTCCTTAACATTCCTCCATTTCACCTCACCTCACTATGAATGGTTAATAAATGCTGAACTGTTTGTCTCTTAAGAAGTGCTTTCGAATACGGTGGTTATGAAAGATGCTATGAGGCCATTTCAAAGCAGACATAATTTACCCAGACATGAGTATTTAATCAACAAGTGTTTGAAGCAGATTTGCAATTTTTAATACCCATTTTTACACAGTGGAGATAACCCCTATCATGTTCACCAGTTCAGTCTCACCCAACAAGCACTCATTGCTCACCCCCAAGATGGATACCCTATGAGGACTGACTCCAGTTGGGTGGAGGACACAAGCAGTGAGTGACAGCCTGCGATGAGGACCCAGGTAAAGAGCAAAAGCCATCACCTGATCATCCTGCCCTTCTTCTTCATCCCAGAAGCCATCAGGGTGGCACTTTCCCTCATGGCACAAGTGCATCAGTCCAACCTTTGCTCACATGTCAGAGACCAAACTTGGCAGATCAGTCACAAACCACTTCAGGAATGACATAGCACTGCTTACCTCCCCAGGAAAGAGAGATTTGACCCTGGGCCACCCAGTACACAAGGACCTGGGCTGGTACACAAATCTCAATTCCCATGCATAGCATGGAAGCATGAGCAGCAGTGGTACTGCTTTATCTGGCTGGGCCACTTACTAGAAAAGATGAGTTTCACATTTTATTAGCTTTTTTGACCTGTACAGCACAATATAGTATTATTCCAGGTAACAACTCACACCCACAAGCCTTTGCCCTCTCCTATCCTTCAAACATCTCCTCCCTCCCCCTGCATCCCCCATCCCCATCATAATATTTCAGGTCTGTCTTCGCTCTTTAGTAAACAATACATAAAAACAACTCACAGATCTACAACCTTTCCTGTACTTTACAGGAAAATTGAGCACTCTACAGGAAAATGGTTCCCATAGACTTGCACTGATTTTTGCAAGAGACCCAGGAAATTTAGTTTCCATAGAAATAAAAAGTAATCTATAAGACAACAAAATGATAATAGCCCTGGAGTTACTGGAAAAATGCTAATTTTGGAGCCCTGCATTCAGATTTCATGAAAACCTAATATTCTTCAGGTGAAGCTACCTCTGACTGGAAGCTGCAACACTGGACTTAGGATTTGCAAGAAAGCAAGTTGTGCTCACAACAGAGGGAGGTGAACCTTAAAATTTACAATTGTCTTTGGTTTGTAGCAGATTCATTAGGAAAGTTAATATTCTTCAGGTGGAGACTACTTCTAACTGAAAGGTGAAATAAGGAACTTAGAATTATCAGAAAAGGCAGTCTTTCAATCAACAGAGGGAGGTGGACCTTGCTTTACTTTTGTTACAATTGTTAAGATTTTCAGTGCAGGAAGAGTTTAAACCCAGAGGGACTGAATACTGTTTACTGTGTCTGTCCTTGTGCAATGCTGATTTGTTTTGGGGCTGACTGCTTTCAGAGCACAAGTCACCAGGCTGTTTTGGGGCTGGCGAGGTTTACCGGTGTCTGACTTGAATGTTTGGATTTTTCTCTGTTTGATTAGCAGAGTATTTTCTCTGTCAAATTGTCGTGTAGGGTATCTTGCTGACAGGAAGGCACTCATCGCAGCAGTAGGTCAGAGCTTTTAGCTGATTGTTTCGTGAGGGCACAGTTTAGGCCCAAATCCTTCCCACCCCTCACCCCTGGAAATAGTTCCTTTATACCTGGGGTTCTGACATCATTTCCTCAAGAGGGCAAGGTGCATATCACTGTCATATCCTCTCTAGCACTCTGCACTGACAATATAAGCATACACATTGTATAATATATATATGTCTATATTACAAACCAATCTCACACACACACACACACACACACACACACAGAGAAAACAAAACAAAACAAAACAAACAAAAAATTAAAATAAATAAATAAAAAATAAACAAAAAGGTAGACAGACATGTGGGGAGTAGTGCAATGTAATGGCTGTGGGGCAGCAGACTTCCCGGAGTCTTTCTGGAGGCTGAGATGCTGCCCTGTTTGCAGACAACTCTCTGCCCTGAGGGAAGAAGTTGCCCATCTTCAGGCCACACTGGACAGTAATAAGGGAACCTTCCCCCATCCATGGAGCACCAGAACCACCACCACTACCTCAGAGGTTGCGAAGAAAGCACAGCAGTTGGACCACAGTGGGCTCAGAGAGGGTAAGGGTGGTGGAACAGAGGCACACCCAGTCAGTTGTTCCACTCCACAATCCATACACCATTCTGGGGGAGCATAGTTCCCCTATGGATGCACCCACAGAGGAGACTAAGGAGGTTGCATACAACTGTCACAAGGGAGGCCCTCAATGAAGGAGGCAGAGAACACCACAGGGAAAGGAAGC
Source organism: Neoceratodus forsteri (assembly GCA_016271365.2). NCBI lineage: Eukaryota > Metazoa > Chordata > Ceratodontiformes > Ceratodontidae > Neoceratodus > Neoceratodus forsteri. The sequence continues at coordinate 1,748,889,899 of CM057449.1, forward strand.
AGCTCCTGGTGGGGGACTCAATTATTAGGAGGATAGAACTGGGGGGAGCAGGGAAAACTGAAGTAAGGTGCCTGCCTGGTGCCATGGCTTGGAAGGACAGGAAGCGCATCCTTAGGATCACGAGAACAGTTGCACGGGAGTCTGAGCTGAACATCATTGTCCACCTAGAGACAAATGACTTGGCTCATCATGAGATTAGAGCAGTGCAGAAAGACTTTGTAGATTTGGGGAGGGGCCTAAGACAAGTAGCACACACAGTATCCTTCTCAGAGGTGCTGCCTGTCAGTGGCATGGGAGAGGCGAGGGTACTTTGCACCATGAAGTTTAATGAATGGTTAAAAGAACTGTGTGAAGCACAGGGGTTTGGCTTCATTGGGGACTAGGGCTCTACCTGGAGGGACACCAGCCTATACTGGCAGGATGGTCTGCATTTGTCCAGGGAAGGAACAAGTCTTTTGGGTGATTGGTTTAAATGCTTCATTGGCAAGCTTTTCAACTAGTCAAGGGTGGAGGCACTGATAAGCAGCAGGAAAATCCCAGCCTCCCCCTACAAAACAGGGTACTAAATGAGAAAAAGACCAAGGTAGAAAGGTCAGTGGGGGATGCTGCTACAGAAGGTAAAGCCATCCAAAAATGGAGAGCAATGAGCACCAATGCCCGTAGTCTGGGTAACAAGCTTCCCGAATTAGTGGCCTTGATAGAGGAGGAACATCTGGATATTGTGGCAGTCACAGAAACATGGTACACACAGAACCATGACTGGGACGTAAACATACCAGGATACACTATCTACAGGAGGGACAGGGAGGGTAAAAGAGGAGGAGGAGGAGGAGTAGCTCTCTACATAAGGGAAGGAATCAAAGCAACAGAACAAAAGGGTAAACAGGGAGGAGAAGAAGCACAGTTGGTTAGTTTGGAGACAGGCAATGGCACCTCAATCTGCACAAGGGATGTATACAGCCCCCCCTCTCAGGGGGAGAAAATGGACAAGGAAATGATAGAAAGTATACTTACAATGGCAGAAAAAGGGGAGATATTGCTGATGGGTGATCTGAATATGCCAGATGTTAACTGGAGTGCAGTTGCAGCAGCCACTTCTAAGAGTGGGGTTATTCTAGATGCCCTACAGGGGCATGCCTTAGACAACTAGTGTTGGAGCCCACTCGAGGGAGCAATCTTAGATCTGGTTCTCAAATGGAGATGAAGAGAGGATCACAGATGTAGAAGTGGGTAGCCATCTGGGAACTAGCAACCATCGAACAGTATGGTTCACAATAAACACAGCAACAGAGTCAAGCCATACAAAGGCAAAAGTACTGGACTTCAGGAGGGCTGACTTTGCCAAATGGGTGAGTGCCTAAGGAATGCACTAGCAAATGGCAGGAAGGAGGGTGGAAGAACAATGGGGAATAATAAAACTGCCATCACAGAGGTAACAAGCCTTTGTGGAAGCAACAAACAAAACAAAACAATGTAAGAAACCACTATGGTTCTCAAAGGAGGTGGCAGTGAAGGTTCAAGAGAAAAAGAAAGATTCAGCAAGTGCAAGGAATCGCAGAAGGAGCAGGACAGAGAACTGTATCAGTTAAAGCAAAAGGAAGCTGTGAAGGCAGTCAGAATAGCAAAGGCCAAACTGAGGAAAAGATAGCCAACTCAGTTAAGAAGGGGGATAAACCTTTTAGGTACATCAGGGAGCGAAGGAAGACCAAAGGAGGGATAGTGAGGCTTAATAAAGGGAGGGCTGCAGCAGAGGGTGACTGTGAAAGACAGAGATTTCAAACAAATATTTTTGCTCAGTATTTACAAATGAAGAGGGGGAGGTACCTAAAACAAACAATAGAAACACTCTGGATACAGAAGTTGATACCAGCCCATTTACAGAAGAAAGGGTTCTGAAAGAACTCATAAAACTGAAGGTGGACAAAGTAATGGGGCCTGATGGGATTCATCCCAGAATTCTAAAAGAACTAAGGGTAGAACCAGTGACACCACTGACTACCATCTTTAACAAATCATGGGAGGATGGGGTGGTACCTGAGTACTGGAGGAGGGCAGATGTTATTCCACTTCACAAAAGTGGGAGCAGGGCAGAAGCAGAAAACTACAGACCTGTTGGTTTCACTTTCAGTGATAGGGAAAATGATGGAATCACTTGAAGGAAAGAACTGACGTAAGTACCTATAGGTCAGAGCGCACAGGACCCAAGGCATGGATTCATATGCGGAAGGTCATGCCAGACTGAATCTAATAGATTTCTTTGACTGGGTGACCAAAGTAGTAGATCAGGGAGGGCTGTGGACATGGCCTACCTAGACATTAGCAAGGCATTTGACACAGTCCCACACAACAGATTAATATACAAGTTAGACAGCCTGGGAGTGGGACCCAAGATGATAGCCGGGGTAAAGAATTGGCTGGAGAATAGGACACAGAGGGTAATAGTAAATGGAGTCCACTCTGAAGAAAGGACGGTTACTTGTGGGGTACCGCAGGGTTCAGTATTAGGATCGGTCCTCTTCAATGTCTTTATAAGCGACATTGCAGAGGGACTGGAAGGAAAAGTATGTCTCTTTGCAGATGACACAAAATCTGCAACAGAGTTGATGCACAAGGTGGGGTGGAAAGGATGAGAAGGGACTTGGCAAGGTTAGAGGAATGGTCAAATGTATGGCAGCTTAGATTCAGTGCTAAGAAGTGCAAGGTAATGCACCTGGGAAACAAAAACCCAGGGAAAGAGTACACAATGGGGGGTGAGATACTAACAACAACAAAAATGGAAAGGGACCTGGGGGTAGTCATATCAGATGACTTAAAGGTGTGCAAGCAATGTGAGAGGGCTGTAAGGAGGGCTGGGGAGATACTGGGATGCATAGGGAGAGGCATCACCAATAGAAAACAGGACATTGTTATCCCTCTGTACAGATAGCTGGTGAGACCCCATCTGGAGTACTGTGTGCAGTTCTGCAGACCCAATCTCCGCAAGGACATAGACAGGATGGAAGCTGTCCAGAGGAGGGCAATTCAAATGGTGCAGGGTCTGCAATCGAAGACATATGAAGAGAGAGACTAAAGGAGCTTAATATGTATAGCCTGAGGAAAGGAGGGAGAGGGGGACATGATAGAAACTTTCAAGTACCTCAAGGGAATCAACAAAGTCCAAGAGGGTAGCATCTTTCAAAAAAAGAGGAGTGCAAGAACAAGGGGGCACAATTTGAAGATGGGGGCGGCTCAGAGGTAATGTAAGGAAGTATTTTTTCACAGAGAGGGTTGTGGATGCATGGAACAGCCTTCCGGAGGAGGTTGTGGAGCCAAAAACAGTGGTTGAATTCAAGCATGCATGGGACAGTCATAAGGCAATTCTAGGGGGTTGGGGTAGAAAGAAGTAGGTTGCTGGTTAACTAGGATCTGCAGCTTATCCATTAGGTAGGGAAATGGGCAGACTGGGTGGGCCAAGCGGTCCTTATCTGCTGTCAAATTCTATGTTTCTGTGATCATCTCTCGCTATTTTAAGGTATAGGAGGCTAGCATTAGCAAGCATCCTCACCGCACCCCCTCACCATTATATTGTTATTCTACCAATCTGCATTTTCTCCATTCTCGACTGTGCTTAAACTGCAAAGGTTCACTTCACACCCAGCAACCTCGGAACAGTAATGGTCCGTTTAAAATAGATCCCATAGTAACAGCAGAAAATTGATCTGTGTAAGTGACAGGTCAGCCCCGAGCCCATATTACCTGGAGTGAACCTGTCACCTATGAGGAGATGCCAGCAGGACAAATACTATGAAAGAAAGGGGATTGCAAACATCCAGTTTTTGGAACCATACATCTTAGTTTGAAATTATATGGAGTAACATTGCTAGAACTACTTAGAATAAATGTACATTGTTTTTCAATGTGAGCTCAAAAAAAAAAATGCACTTTTATTCAATCTGTACTATACATGTACTATACCCATTGGTAGTGTGCTTTCTAAGTCATGCCAGATACATTTGTATTAATGAACCAGCCTGTTATGAAACTGAACATCGAGTTAGCGAGATGGATTCACACTAATCCATTTATTTTTTTTTCTTAAAATACCACCACCACCCTCGCTGGTTAACTGCTCCACTCCACAGGATGTCAAAAAAGAACAGTTTACACTAGCTGGTTTGTTTTATTTTGTTTAAGATATTACACATCTATTTTTTGCAAGAGAAAACTGTACTGGAAACCTCAATCTTGAGTTGGTCATTCTCAACTGTATGTGATCTCGGGTTTGAATCCTGGTTGGAGCGATTGGTCAGTTAGGATGGAATTGGAACAGAAAAAGGTTTTCATCACTCAACGAACATTAAGCACGATCAAGCAATTTGACAACTGTATGATACTAAAAGTTGCACTTAAAAAGGAGTTCACGTTGCAGTTTGATGCACTTGTACAGATTAATGCATACTGCAGAGTATTCTTTTTTTATAGTTAGGACTTATAGTAGTTGTGGCACAGTATGTGTAAGCACTTAAAAACATTGAGGTAAACGTTGATTCATACTGTAATAGAACATCGTATTTATTTACTAAGGCAATTTTCTTTTTAATTTTTTGTACATTACAAGTACTGTTCTATAATCAAATTCTAACAGATCTATCTGTAGTTCTTGCACTGAACCAAAGCTAGCCCTAGTAAAGATGGTTTGCAGTTATCTTCTTCAGACAATAGTAGTAGGATGTAGCAGAATTAAATACACGACAAAACCAGATTAATTCCTAGATGCATAAGCAATGGCATAATAAATTACAGTACAGCCACATGCGTCACATGTATTCACAGTCAGACCCTGAAAGTTTCATCCTCGAGATTCAGATATCACCAGTAAATTGATGTATGAATCCATAACAAAGCTAACATTAGAGGTGATGAAGTTACAACTGTGGAGCCAGCCTAGATCTATTAATATGTGCAGAATATAGTACTGAATGTTCCGTCTACCAAGTGACAGTTAAAAAAAAAAAAGTAAAAACAGCTTGAGCATCCTGCAGTTATCCTATCAGGCCAACAAACACAGATAGCAGCTGTAGCTACAGCTTATACCTCTGATGATAAAGCACATTAAAAAATACTGATGCTTCAACAAATGTGCCCAGTACTTTCAGCAAAATAAAAAAACAGAAAAATCACCCGATCACACTTGCTGCATGAATTACATAAAAGCTTGTGTTTTTTTTTTATTTTGAGCACAACATTGAAAATAATATGCATTCATACTGAGTAGTTAGTTCTGTGCTAATAAAATGATTCCATGCTATTTCAAACTAAAATGGATAGTGCCCTTACATGTCCCTCTTTTCACCCATTTCACCCAGCATACCCATAGTTGTTAACTGTATCATATAGCAAAAACACACACACACACACACGGGAGTAGGTAAAATTCACAGTACAATCTCAGGACAGGAGTATGGATTCTGTCAAGTTCCACTCTAGAATTTGGGTTAGCAGTGGAATTGCTTGCTGTACTAGCCACATGGCTAAAATATTAAACTAGAAGGAAAAACGAGATTGCTAAATACAGACTCATCGTCGACAGGGGAGAGGTGGGCCGCAATAATGATAAAGTCAATTAATTTATTATTCTATTTGAAAGGAGATTATATTGACAGTCAATATACTGTAATAACCCCCTTTCAAAAAGAATAATAAATCAGGAAAGATTAAAAATAAATAAGCAAAGCAGAATTTTTTTGTGAGAGATCCTGGAATTAGGAAAGTGTTACAGTGGGCACCTCTGCTCTGATACAGGGAGGTGGGGGACGGTTGCCATGGCATGGCATTTGGCAGTGCTGGGTTAAATTTAAAAAACTACTTCCTCACCTTGCTTCCAAGTTCCTTCCCCTTGGTACTGATCTTTTTTCTACTAGTAAAAAGCCAGGACTCAGGAGGAACTTCAGTCTTTTCTGATCTGGAGGTACACACCGACCAACCGACCATGCTCTCTCAGTACCGACTGATGATTCCTCTCTACTCAATTGACTATCAGATCAGAGAATGGCACTCAATTGACCGACAATGATGAATGACAACCAATTTGCCACATGAGCAATTTCTTTGCGCCTTAGCTGTAATTGGCTGCTGGCTGCTGTCAGCTACCACCAATCAACTGTCTGTTGTGACAGTCTCTATCTCTCTCTCTTTGTTTTTACAGGGGCTCAGCTCAGCCCTGAAGCCAGTCGCCAGCTCAGTGGGAGCAAGTAATTTTTTTTTAAACCGACGGAAGCTCTCACTCAGTCTTTACACACACACCAATCGATTCGGATCATAACCCCCACTCCCCGTCCCCCACCAAAAAGTCTTTGAAAAAGCACCTTTTTTTTCCGCCCACAGGACAATAAAAGAATAAAATGCTAAATCAATTTTTTTAATAGCCTTCACAACAATATTGGGGGGCACATGACCCCTCGGGCCCTATGGGCATGACGCCACTGCAGTATAGCATATACCAAAATGGAACATATACCGAAATGTGTCTGACATATTCCAGTACCTAAATGCTTCTGACACATGCCAAAATACTGTATGTATTGAACTTACAGAACTGAGTCGAGACATAACTGCACTGAGTATTACTTATACTGAAATAAGTGCAAAAACATACAAAAATAAGTGTGACTTATCAAAATGAGTTTAACATATATCTAAATGTGTCCAACAAAAATATTGAAATGGATATAACGCTCACTAAAATGAGTATAGCACACAGCAAAATATTTTGACATAGATTGTACCAAAATGAGTGTAATATATTGAGTTGAGTATAATGCATCTGCAGATGAGGATTACACATACCAATATAGACAATAATGTATGGGATAGAGTGTCAAATGAGATTTTGCATACACCCAAGGTGTGTGATGCCTCAGAAACCATAAGAGCAAAGCTCAAGGGTTTGTATAAGCATCGCACACCAAGAGTGTGTGTGTGTGTGTGTGTGTGTGTGTGTGTGTCTGTGTGTGTGTAAAACACATTACACAACCCCTAACCATACTACATGTTATATAACTGCTGACCCCAAAAAAAAGGTCGTAAAGAAACAAAGTGCGAATACAACTGATTTAATGTTTTTCAACTGATTCACTCTAACAAGATGCCTTTGTTGCAAGTTAAAACAAACAGAAAATGAACAAATACCTCCAGGTATGGAAAAATTAAATGTTGCTATTGTACAGAAACTGTGTTGTGATACCTCTTCAAGTCTGTGGTTTTCTGTGGTGTGCTTATCTGTATTTTTCTCATCAGGAGAGGCTTTTGAAAGAGTCGCTGCTGAAAACTGAGCTCAGTCTACAAAAGTGATTGACAGCAAGCTCCTGTCTCACACCCACTGTTACACATGACTGTATAACTGTGGACTACATCACAGATTTCAGATTGTAGTCATACCTAGTCAGACATTATACAGGAGATATTCCATAGAGCACACATTAATAAGATTTTTATTCATTTAGAATGCTGTCAGCAGTGCCGCCTAGCAACAAGGGGCTGAGCAAAGTAAAGCCCCAAGTACTAAGGCAGCAGTTTTGGTAGCATTTCAGAGTGAATACAGTTCTTATTCCCGTATCTCCTAAGAGATATCCTATTTAAACCACTGGACTCCAAAATCTATGTTAGTGTTCCACTGACATTTGAAGTCTGTCTGTTTTTTTTTCAATCATTTGAGAGAGAGAGAGACATAGCATGAGTTGGACTGTGCAGCACACTGAGGAGGACAGAGTCAGAAAAAAGGCAGCTCAAGGACAGCAGCAAGTATAGGAGACCATTACATTAACACAGAGAGCTTCACTATTGTGAGTGATTAAATGACTGCTAGCAGGTAATATAGGACTGCAGGGAGAATAACACTTCCCTCCAAAGGCATGAATGACTGTAGCATATATCAAAATGGATATAATACGTACTGAAATGTGTATAATACACACTGCACTGAGATGGGCAGTTGATTCTTCAGTACACATGTGCCCTGTCCCTGTCATTCAGACGACAGTCGACTGAAGCAGTGAGAGGAGGGTCTGTGCCAGTCCCAGTCACAGGCTCTGCACATGGTCCTTTATGGTCATTTGATGGGTGACAGTGCCAGATGAGGAGTGGCAGTGGGTGCTGAGTGGGTGGGTCAGGAGAGGGCGGTAAGGGGGTCTGCTGTAGCATAACGGTGATAGTGGCAGAAAGAGGTACCACAAGACTGCCACGGAATGCTTCTTATCACAGCAGAGATCAGGTGAGGGAATCACTACACCACCATGGAATAATTCTTATAATATCAGGAATTAGGCTGGAGAGGGGTACCCCTAGACTGCCAGGGATTCCTGTGTTGGGGATGGGGGGGGAGGGACTGAGGCTCTAACAATGCTTGAGTGCATATATGAGTGGAGGAATAACACAGAGCTGCTAGTGGCTACATAATAGCATGCAAACAGTCCCATAGAATATTGCATGCCCATATATAATCATTAGCATGCCAGCCTCTGAATATGGTATCCAAGAGCACATGAGCTATCCTGTTGGGGAGGCGCTATCCCCCTTGGCACCTGGGTGTTTGACTGCTGACAGCCGGGAGCTGTGGTGCACCGCACATGTACACTTTTCACGGCACTACCACAGCCCAGTAATTACACAGGCAGCTCATGCCAGACAGAGCACACTGCCTATGTAAGCAATCACCCTTGACAGGGTGTGTGGTTATTGGGAGTTAATCAAAATCCCAGGTGCATTGTGAGGCATGAGGCTGCACATTCAACTGGGTGAAAGAAACAGTGAGAGAGACATGTAAACTATAATTAAGCCATGCTGGAACCTGGCAAGTGTGTGTGCATCTGTGTCTTTCTGTACAGTAACAGTGGCATTCCCCTGTGATGCTCCATTACATTTGCGATTCCTTAGTGGCCATACTTGCTCACCACACTTTCTACCCTCTGTTGTCTCTGTGTGCGGTATAGTGCATCACAGAGAGCTCCCTGTCAGTGAAAATCAGAAGCTGGGAGCTTCCTGCTTCTGGTGATGGCAGAACACATAAAAAGTTCCTCTATTTTTAACTAAATAATCATGTTTTCCTGCTATGTTTTGAGGGTCTGGTGACATCCCGTGTTATAAGCGCAATAACCCACTCCAGGGTGTGTGGTTAGTGGGGATTAATCAACACCCTGGGTGCTGTGAGGATGCGTGACCTGTGGTCTCATGCCTCACAATGCACCTGGGGTGTCGTATAATCCCCAATAACAGCACACCCTGTCATGGGTTATTGCTTAATTAATGTTCAGGATGGAAAACAGAAACTGGAAGTAAATCATGCAAAACTGAGACAGCCCAGTGGCATGTGGGCTAAGGTACTGCTGCCTCACTGCCTGCTGTACCAGCAACCTAGATTCAGGAACAGACCAGGATCACTTGAGGGCTTGCCAGGGGAGTGAGGGAGGTTTAAGCAGCTCTCCTCCCTCAGGGAAGGGGGCGTGCCTGTTTCACAATTAAACTACCACCTGCAGGAATCTAAGCTGCAGTGACATGGGACAGCAAGGGAGTGGGACCCCATGTCTGGGCACTGAGGGTGTCTCCATGATGTTGCAGTATGCTCATGCATCATTACAGGCATATAGGTCCTAACTAGAGAAAATTAATGAAAAACCCTCCAACCTTGGGGCAGTGATGGCCTGCCCTGTTTCCATGCAGGCCCTTCACCAATGGCGAGGAACCTTCAGCAAGGTTCTGTGGCATGATAATGATGGAGGAGTTGACTCCCAGTGATGTCAAGTGATGGGGCTAAGCGTATCGGTCTAGATGAGGGCCAGTCAGAGCGACCAAAGTGAGAAGCACAAGGTAGATGAAAAGTCATGCATAACTGTTAGTAAAATTCTCCTTTACTCCTCTTGTTCATTCCACTGCTTCTGGCAGCCCAGGGTATAGGAAACTGGGTGGTAGCTGTGGGTGTAGAATCAAAGAGGCTTCTGCTAATACAATGGAGAATTGTCAGGGTGCCCAGTCTAGACAAGTGATAACTGGCAATGTGCACTAAAGTAGCACGTAAAAGGCTCAACCATTTCTCCTTAGGTAAAGGGAGAGGCATACCAAAAATATTTGGGTGAGGCTATTTGGGATCATCTTTGTGTAGAACCCACATAAGTGCTGGAAGTTAAACCCAGAGTAAGGGAAGGGAAATCTTCCCTTCTAGGATCATGCTGTTCCCTCTACCTGTTAATGCTATGCCATGGTGGATACCCAGGTTCCCTGAATGGTGATGACTGATACCAAGATTCTCAGCAAGTAGCAGTATTGTAAGAATTTATAAAGCCCGTTATACAGTAGTATGTTCCCTTACATGTACACTAATCTTGTTTTTTATGGGGGATCCGATGCAACTGGCATGTGTAAGTGACGACTGTTGTAATGTCAAAAACTTTCAATAAACAGTTTAACTACATGATAAATAAATAATAAACAAACAAACAAATAAACACAAAGTTTTCAAACAGTCCATGAACTATAAATTAGGACTGGTAACATTACTGTACTACTCAACAGGATAAAACAGCAGAATATAGGAGGCAGTATAACGCAGTGGTCTAAGGCTCTGAACTGCAAATCTGGTAACATCCAGCAGACCACACCTGGGTTTGAATCCCACAGCTTCCACTTGCATACTGTGTGACCCTGAGCAAGTCACTTAACCTCCTTGTGCTCCCAGGTCGCTCCTGTAAAAAAGCTTTCAGCTTAGTGTGCTATACCTGGTTAAACAACAACTAAAAAAAAAATATATATACAAAACCAAAGCATACAGAGACATTTCTCCATCAAAGAAAAATTAAAGATAATTTTCTGCCTAGGCGAGCAAAGCTAAATAAGACTTTAAATCCCTCTTAAAAGCTTCCACTGAGGGGACTTCTCTCAGAGCTTGGGGCAGAGAGTACCAAAGGAGTGGGGACGCAACTAGAAATGCCTGATCTCCAAATGATTTTAAATGGGAACACGGAACCCTCAAAAGCCCAGCCTCAGCAGAGCAAGGGTGCAACCAGACGTATATGAAATGAATTCTCTCAGGTAGCCCAAGCCCAAACGGTGTAGGGGTTTATAGGTGAGCAGACCCTTATTTGTTTTATTTATTTGATGTTTTGTACACCATTGGCTCATTAAAATGGCAAAGAAGATAGACAAATTAGCAGTATTGCTTATGCTGTGGTCAAGCGAGTTCAATATTGCTGTGGTGGCAAAAGAAGAGAAAGCCTTCCTTATGTCAAATAGTACCATAGGTAACAAAAAGGTGTTGAATGTCCCACAGTGTATAACCTTGTCTGTGTCTCAAAAACCTTTGAGCAGATATGGTGCTGAAAGACTTATCACAGCCTTGTAGACCATCTTAAGCCAGTCTGACTGCCTTCACCTCTGAGGAAGGGCCACCATAGTTGTTGCTGCATTACACAATAGCCGGGATGTTCAGACCATGCCAGGCTAGGGCACAAGCCTGGGTGCAGTGCAACTGGGATGCACCAGGGCATGGTCTAGGCAATATTCAACGGTGCTGTGCCAAGGCTCAGCACCATTGAATATGACACTGTGGCCACCCTGCATTATGCATGGCGCAGTGGCACTGCACCAGCACAAGTGGCTAGAGAGGAGCAGGAGGATGCGCCAGTGCACATGCGGGTGCGCTAGGTGCATGAACCGTGATATTCAGCGCTGTATATGCAAATGGGGCCATAATGCATGCAAGGCACAAATGGGGCCATTTGCAAGTCATTATGGCCCCATTTGCATGCAGGTGAGCCGATCCCCGGCGACTTGTGCCTGGCACCCTGCCAGGCTGCAGCCGTCAGGGACCGACACCCCCTGCCCCTCGGCAGCAACGCGCCACAACACCTGATCGTAGGCTTCATAAATGTAAAAGATCCCTGGTGGTCCAATGGACCCTACCCCCTCACCCAATCGCTGGTGTACTGAAAGAAATTCAGTCCTTGGTGGTCCAGTGGACCTGCCCCCCCAGCCCGATCGCAGGCTTTGTAAAATTAAAAGTTTCCCTGGTGGTCCAGTGGACCAAATCCAGCCCGATCACGAGCTTTGTCAAAGAAGAATCCCTGGTGGTTCAGCGGTACCCCCCCACCCGCCTATGCACACCTGCCACCCCCCCCCTGTCAGCAGCGGCGGCAGCTCCCCACCTGCAAAACGCCCAGCCACCTGCTGACGGACAGCGTACAGTATGACTGTGCCACCCATTGGTCCACAGCATGGGCCAATGGGCATGCAGACCGTACTGTACGATACAGTCCCGATATGTGAATGGAATCCATTCACATATCAGGACCGTGTTGTACAGTACGCTGTGCACCAATGGGAGTACAGCCGTACTGTACGCTGTCAGTTGGCGGGTGGCCAGGCGGCTTGCTGGTGGGGAGCTGCCACCCACCGCTGATGGGGGGAGCAGGGTGGTGGGTCTGTGGGGGTGGGGAGGGGGACCGCTGGACCACCAGGGATTCTTTCTTTGACAAAGCCCGCGATCAGGCTGGATTCGGTCCACTGGACCATCAGGGATACATTTAATTTTACAAAGCCCGCGATCAGGTTGGATTCGGTCCACTGGACCACCAGAGATACATTTAATTTTACAAAGCCCGCAATTGGGCTGGGGAGCAGATCTACTGGACCACCAGGGAATGCTTTTATGTCATTACGCCCATGATCGAGTGAGGGGGTAGGGTCCACTGGACCACCAGGGATATATTACATTTACAATGCCCACAATCAGGCGTGGGGGGGTGATGCCTGGTCTCTGTCTCGGGGGGTCGGGTGGCCACCCACAGCAGGCAGCTGCCGTGTTGTGCCCTGCAATATGACAGCTCACCTGTGGGTGGCCAGTCCTTGCTCCAATTTTTTTCAGCAGATCTTTGCACCCCCCTCTGTGGCGCAAGGCGGGTGTGTGCCTGCATATGCGCCGCACATCCCGGGCTGAATATTGGGATGTGCCGAATATACATGGGCATGCCCCCTGCACTTGCGCTGCATACATTACTGGTGCACCCCGGTGCATCGGGATTTGTGCAGCACATCACCCCCTTTTGAATATCGTGCCGGGAAGCATCAGTGGGTTGTACAAGGTGCAACCCCTTGGAATATCCTGGCCAATGAGTATCTGGCTTACAATTCAAAACAAAGTATTAGAAACTATTAGAACAGCTCAAACATAATAACTATGGGACAGTACTTTATCTGCAGTTCGGGAGAACAAGGCAAATCAGACTCATCACACAATAAAGCCCTAGGTGGCACCTGCCTCCTCCAATTCAGAATCCGAAGCTTCAACTCTCCAGGAGTGCACTGGGACATTTCTCTGCACCCATTTTCATGCCTCTGCTGGATTGGAAAAAATATGAATTTTGTCTTGGTGGGCAGTGCTGAGGTAGACAGGAAAAAGCATGCCATGGGAAATATTAGCATCACAAAGGATCACCTGCACCATATCAAATCTGTTCTTCTTCATCCTGGTGGCATAACTGAGATCATGGTATAAATGGACTTGCTGTCCTTCACAGAACAAAGTTTTTTTGTCTGTCTTGCAAGTCCTAGCATGAAGTCCCTGGAGCCCACTCCATCAAGTAGCATCACAATGGCTCTGGGTGCAACTGGGTTGTCAGGTCTACCTCAAACTGCCACTCTATATTCCTTTTGAATGTGTTCCTAATAATTTCTAATGCCCATGTTGGTACCTGGGATGGTCATTTTATTAAACTCAGTTGCCTGACCTAACCTATGTTACTTTTATCTCCTCTTTTACAGGAGTTTGGCCAGCGGAATCACTAGCTGGTGGTGATGCAGACATTTCGGGACACATTATCATAACATGAGGTCCAGGCAGCTGCTTAAATTGTTAATTTTTATTGCTGATTCTGCACTATGAATGCCGTCCCTCTGTGGTTAAAATTGTTTTGTTCACTGCTTTATCCAAATTTATTATATAGAGTAGTGATCTTTACCTCTGTTTGATTCTTGTGGCACAAGTCTCGATACTAGCATGTTACTCTCATTTCCCTTAGTAGGAAGTAGAGACACTGTTTATTAGCTGCAATTCTAGTTTTGATTATGCTACATGCAGCTCTTGGACTCAATTACATGGCATTCGGATAGATTCTTATTTAGGCTGTAGATTTTCAATATGGCAGTACCCCCATAAGATGCATTTTATGGACATGAAACGTTCCATTTACTATAAGTGTATTAAGAGGAGGGGCAACCTCAGTGTAATTCAATGTATCCTTATGTGCTATGTCAGTGTTTTTTTCTGTATGTATTATGGATAACCTAATAAACAGAAATAAAAAAAAATGAAATATATTGTACACTCTCATTAAAAGGGCTAAAGTACAGACACCAGCAGAATTCTAAACTATATCCCTGTAGTCTAAAATAGGTAAAACTTCTTGTTGAACAATCCACTGGCAACCCAGTAAGGCCAAACAATGATTGGCATGATACAGTCTACCCAGACAAGCAACCCTTAAAAATTACAAAATCAATGTGAGGTTTAAAGACAAATTTGCATCAAAATAAACCCCAAGATAACAGGAAGAAACTACTTTCAAAGGAGACCTATTTAGTACAGTAGTGAAGGGGAATTAAAACACTTAATAGTGTAATTAGTACCAAAAATCATAGTCTTAGTTTTGTTTGGATTAAAAATGAAACATTTCTGCCGAAACCACTAAGACGTTCTGCAAAAATGTATCTGGAGGTTAGTTTAAACAGCATTCAGTGATTTATGAGCAAAATAAAAAGAACAGTGTTGTCTGCATATTCTAATACATTGAAACTGATATGTCAATACACTGGTAGTCAGTGCAATTCCCGCAGCACTGGCATGATATGCTTGGAGAGGGCTGGCCCGTTAATGAGCCATGCTGCAGCATTCTACTCCCATCGCAGATAACACAAAAGCCCCACTGATAGCCCAAAGTAAAGAGCACCACAATAGTCCAGACTCAATGTGATAAAATCATAAACCAGTGTCTTCAGTTCTTCCATACCTAGAAAGGCGTCTATCTTGGCAACGTTACTTAGAAAAAGTCATTTCGGACAATGGGCGACATCTGATGCTCTAGCATTAACCTGTGGTCCAATTCAAACTCTTAGATCTTTTAACCTGTCCCTGGCAACAAGGCTGTAGGCAGGCATACTCAATGTACACATTTGTGTACCGTTTTTCTGAGTATCCGTCCCAAACCATATGCCTTTCTGTTACCATTGTCTTTCTAAGTTGCAGTAGTTGAGTTAGTGTAGGCCACTGAGTAGTGTCTGTATCTGTTTTACCATCTGTTGTTCAGGACATAAACATGTACGCAACCTGTTTAGAGAGTAAAGGAATTCTCGGATAACAATCTAATTTGTTTTGAGATGGTGGGTCGGCAGTTGGGAAGGATGTGTACATTTTTTAATGGGGGGCAGCACTAGGAGAGAATGTGTACAGAACAGAAATTTCTGGTTACACTGTTGCATGGCTGTAGTCTCAGAGCCTCCGAGTTTTACCCCAGTTGTTCCAAGAACCATGCTGGAAGGCCTAAGGAGACCTAGTTCAGCCAGTAACATCTCTGTTTTGTCCAGGTTGAGCTTTAACGAGCTAGATGCCATCCAGTCATTGTTGTCTAAGCAGTTGTTTGGTATGGTGATAGTATTTCTTTTTTTAGGTGAAACTGAAAAATTTAGCTGAGTATTATCTGTTAACATCACAGAGGAGTGAGGGCCAAGCTCACATTTCACTGCACCACCTAGTGTACACTGTCTGTAAGAAAGAATTCAAACCATCTTTAAACAGTACTGGTGGGTCCTTCATAGCACTTCTGATGATTCAACAACATGCTATGGCCCACAGTGTCAAAGCCTGATGACAGACTGAGAAGGCTAAGAATGGAACAATCCCCATGAGATCTAGCCAATGAGAGGTAATTTTGAACCCAAATGATGCCATCACGATGCTATGCTGTGGCCATAAACCAGACCAGAGTAGCTCATAGATGTAAAAGGCCTCCAGATGAGCCTCAAGCTGCAATGACACCACTTTCTCAATAACCTTTCTCAAAAAGGGAAAGTTAGAGACTGGTCTGTAATTTGGCCACATGGCTGATCTCCTAACTCCTGCCACCTCAGTCTACTCCTTCTACTCTTCCACCAGGGGCCTCCTTGTGGTTCCAAGAGCCAGGTTAAAATCATCCAGTGATCAAGCTTTTGAGGTCACCTGACCGGCCCTTTGGAACTTGTTTCCCATCTCTGTTAGGGAGGCCCCAAAAGTGGAGATTTTTTAATGGAGTCTGGAGACTCAACTTTTTAATCTGGCTTTCCTGGACTAATCAGAGCTATTATATTTTAATATTGTATTTATTAATTTAAATCTGCACTATGCATTATATGTTGCATTTTATATATTTGTGTGTAATTTATCATATTTAGTACCACCCTGCCTCTTTTTATGTAAGATATCCAGAGCCTCCAGGCTTGGGTACCATATTAAAAAAAGGTGCCTTGCCTTGCAAAGACATCATGATTCAAGGATGGTTTCTTCAGAAGGGGCCTCACCAAGGCCCTCTTCAGGGCTAATGGACAGGTTCCCTCCTCAGTGGAGCACCTGATATGCCCTGCTCTTACAGGACAATGGCTTTCTGACAGTTCACCAACAATCTGGTGGGTCCTGAACTGAGTAAACCATAAATGTTACATAGCCCAATAACTGTCTGAAGTACCTTTTCCATCAGAACTTCCCAAACAAATAAAGTGCCTGTTTCATGCTAGGGGTGAGCACCCCTGGGTCATGGCAACTCACTCTGGTTGATCCAGAACCTAACACAGGCTACCCTATCAAGAAAAAATCTACCAAACCCGTCACACCTTTCTGCAGTAATGGCCCCTCTGGACTTTACTGCACACAGCAGGTCAAATCTTCACTGGTGCAATCATCCATGTCAGGAACCCTGTGATTACCCTCTGGTGCTCATTGTAGTGAGAATGCAGAGCCAGTTTGTCCTCCAGGGACTTGGGCAGTCTCCAGCAGGAATCTAATCTGTGTTCAGTAGCCTTCAGCTGATGAAGCTCACCATCATACCACACCAAGTCCCAAGAGACTAATAGTTATACACAGTAGGGTGCAAGAGTGTCCAAAGCAATCATGAGTGTCATATTTAACTCTCAATGACTTTTTCAGCATCCCCAACACAAGTCTTTTTCAGAGCAAATGAGTGTAAGTATGACAATGGTTTGAGACTAAGGTTTTTTTATTTGTTTTTGTGTTTTTTACTTTTATTGTCACTTGGAAATTGTGTTCTATGGTGTCAGAAAAAAGAAAATGGAATAACGACTTATGTTAATCATGGAATAAAACAGAATATATTCATCAAAGAATCACTCTAAAAAGTCACTGGTTTTCCAAACAGCATATGCAAGGGGTATATGACATTATAAAAGGAAAAAAAAAACACAGCTCTGCAACAAATGGTCGATTCCTACTCTGGTTCTAAGCATCATCTGACAGGAACGGTGGTGCCTGTTTTATCATATTCTGGGACCTTCTAAACAGGCAAAGCAAATGTGTTGTTTGTGATTTTATACAAACATCTATAGTGTTGTCCTTGAAGAAGTTATGCCATTTGAAAAAAAGTCTCTTCAGTTTTTCTTGTGAATCAACTTTTTAAAACTGAGTGACATTTCAAATTAAAGTTATGGACAGAAATGGATCTCTCATAAACTATAAGCACTACACTCATCAAGTCTATATTTCAATTGATCTGTTATGATTGATTGAAATGTCTAAAATATGATTTTTGGGGAAGAATCATTAGGTGCAGTTACAAGTATCTGGCTGATGTGTTTCCATCTGCATTGCTTGCCACCACCGTTTACACATGCGAGTTGTGCACCATTGCAGGGTGGCAGGCAGTACTTCCTGCATTTCCAGTCTGCATTTCTGCTGGCAGTTTCCACTTTCCTCTAGCATGCACAGACTCAGAACATCCTGATGCCAGCAGATTCCATCTGTGAGTGAGCCTCCTCAACTGCCATATGCACTGCATACAAGAATAGAATACGTGGTGGGAAGAAGGGGTAACTCAGTCTTTTTTTCTTTACAAAGCAGTTGGATGTACCCTGCCAATGGCATCAGTGGATAGTACAGTGGTGCCCCTCTACTCTCAGCAAAGGGGCTCGGACCCTACTACGCTGTCAAGCCTCCTCAAGGGAAGTGGGGAGTGGGGTCCCTTGCTTTCCTCTTCTGTCCTGGGTGGGTGTCAGTGCAAAGCCAGTCCCCAGCCCCACTGTGCTGATGACAGGCTAGCTTGACATGGGGTGCCATGGTGGTGTACCAGTGCAGGTGGAGCAGTGCATTTACATACTAGGTAAAAACGCCTGCACTGATACGCGATCCCATGAAAACAGGATCGCAGTTTGCCACAGTGGAGCAATCTACAATGCTTCTCCAGTTGTTTGCACAACCAGGTCTGCACTGGCACAACTCATCTGCCCACTCACTAAACAGGGAGGTGAGGAGGTACTGTGGGTCACCCTGGAGACTGGAAATGGCAGCACAATCCGCACAGGGGTTGTATACAGACCCCCGTCTCAGGGGGAGGAAATGGACAAGGAAATGATAGAAGGCATCCTTAGGATGGCAGAGAAAGGGGAGATATTGCTGATGGGGAACCTGAATATGCCAGATGTTAACTGGAGCACCTTTGCTGCAGCCACATCCAAGAGCAGGGCCATTCTCGATGCCCTACAGGGGGCATGCCTCAGACAGCTAGTTTTCAAACCCACTCGGGAGGGAGCAATCTTAGACCTGGTACTCTCAAATGGGGACAGAGAAAAGATCTCAGATTTAGAAGTGGGTAGCCATCTGGAAACAAGTGACCACCAAACAGTTTTTTTCACAATAAACTTAGCTGTAGAGTCAAGCCATACAAAAGTGAATGTACTGGACTTCAGGAGGGCTGATTTTGTCAAAATGGGAGAGTGCCACAGAAAAGCACTAGCAAACAGGCAAGAAGGTGAGGTGAAGCAACAATGAGGAAACATCAAAACCGCCATCACAGAGGCAACAAACCTTTGTGTGAAGCAAATACACAAATCAAAATGAAAGAAAAAAACACTATGGTTCTCAAAACAAGTGACGGAGAAGATTAGGGAGAAAAAGGAAGCATTCAGGAAGTACAAGGAAACACAGAAGGAGCAGGACAGAGAACTGTACCAGTTAAAGCAGAAGGAAGTGGGAAGGCAGCCAGAATAGCAAGAGGCCCAAACCAAGGAAAAGATAGCCAACTCGGTTAAGGGGGATAAAACCTTTTATAGGTACATTAGGGAGCAAAGAAGGACTAAGGCAGGGATACTGAGGCTGAATAAAGAGGAGGGTGGTTGGGCAAAGAGCGACAGTGAAAAAGCAGGGATACTGAACGAATACTTCTGCTCAGTATTCACAATGGAAGAGCAGGGGGAGATACCTAATCCAGTCAAGAGAAGCACTCTGGATGGGGGGGGTTGATATTACTCCTTTAATAGAAGAAAGGGTTCTGAAAGAACTCCTAAAACTGAAGGTGGATAAAGCAATGGGGACTGATGGGATTCACCCCAGAATTCTAAAAGAACTAAGGGAAGAACTAGTAACACCACTGACTATGCTTTTTAATAAATCATGGGAGGATGGTGTGGTACCTGAGGACTGGAGGAGGGCAGATGTGATGCCCCTTCACAAAAGTGGGAGCAAGACAGAGGCAGGAAACTACAGACCTGTCAGTTAGGGAGACTACAGACCTGTCAGTTTGACCTCAGTGGTAGGGAAAATGATGGAATCACTTCTGAAGGAAAGAATTGTTGAGTACCTAGAGGCCAGTGGGGCACAGGACTCAAGGTAGCATGGATTCACTGCAGGAAGGTCATGTCAGACAAATCTAATTGATTTCTTTGACTGGGTGACTAAAGTAGTAGACCAGGGAGGGGCTGTGGACATGGCCTACCTAGACTTTAATAAGGCATTTGACACAGTCCTGCACAAAAGATTAATAAACAAATTAGCCAGCCTAGGAGTGGGTCCCAGGGTGGTAGCCTGGAGTAAAACACTGGCTGGACAACAGGACACAGAGGTAATAGTAAATGGAGTCCACAGTAAAGAAAGGGGTTACTGTGGGGTACATGGAGGTTCAGTACTGAGCTGGTCCTTTTATTGTCATTATATGTGACATTGGGAGGACTGGAAGGAGAAGTATGTCTCTTTGCAGATGACACAAAGATCTGCAACAGGGTTGATATGCAAGGTGGGGTGGAAAGGATGAAAAGGGACTTGGTAAGGTTGGAGGAGTGGTCAAATGTATGGCAGCTTAGATTCAATGCGAAGAAGTGCAAAGTAATGCACCTGGGAAACAAAAACCCAGTGGAAGAGTACACAATGGGGGTGAGAAACTGACAACAAAATGGAAAGGAACCTGGGGGTAGTCATATCAGATGACCTAAAGGTGTCAAACAATGTGAGAAGGCAATGAGGAGGGCTGGGGGGGGGGATACTGGGATGCATAGGGAGAGGCATCAACAGTAGAAAACAGGAAGTTGTTGCCCCTCTGTACAGACAGTTGGTAAGGCCACATCTGGAGTACTATGTACAGTTCTGGAGACCCCATCTCCGCAAAGACATAGGCAGGGTGAAGGCTGTCCAGAGGAGGGCAACCAAAATGGTACAGAGTCTGCACCAGAAGACATATGAAGAAAGACTAAAGGAGCTTAAGATGTATAGCCTCGAGGAAAGGAGGGAGAGGGGGAACATGATAGAAACCTTCAAATACCTCAAGGTAATCAACAAAGTCCAAGAGGGTAGCATCTTTCAGAAAAAGAGATGTGCAAGAACAAGGGGCACAATTTGAAGTTAGAAGGGGGACGGCTCAGAGGTCATGTGAGGAAGTATTTCTTCACAGGGAAGGTTGCAGATGCATGGAACAGCCTTTCTGAGGAGGTCGTAGAGTCAAAAACAGTGGGAGAATTCAAGAATGCATGGGACAGACATAAAGCAATTCTAGTGGGGTGTAGGAGGAAGTAGGCTATTGGTTAACTAGGATCTGTAGCTTATCCGTAAGGTAGGGAAATGGACAGATTAGGTGGGCCAGATTCTATGTTTCTAAGTTTCTATGTAATGGTTCATGTAAACAGGCCTATTGTCATTGTGTTGAGCTACAGACATTTGGAAGAAAAATATCTTGCTGAGTTTTTAAGATCAAAAGGTTTTCATCAAAATTAACAATCTCTGTTATATGTGTTACATTTCAGAGACTACAGACGCCAGCTTGCTTGTTCAGACAATGAAAAGGAGTTCTACCAACTTTTAAAGCGTGTTTTATTAAAAACTGTCACAGCTTTATGATCATTCTTTCTTTTAACACAAATTTTTACTAAATTTGCAGATTTCACATATAAATGAACCCCCC
The DNA here is from genome assembly GCA_016271365.2 of Neoceratodus forsteri. Taxonomy (NCBI): domain Eukaryota; kingdom Metazoa; phylum Chordata; order Ceratodontiformes; family Ceratodontidae; genus Neoceratodus; species Neoceratodus forsteri. Next base: position 1,748,911,345 of record CM057449.1, read on the forward strand.
TGTGGAGATTACTTTATTTGCCCCGGTTCCCCATTTCCCCCATTATGTGTACTGCCACCTGGCCTGAGTTTTTGATGCCCCTAAAGCCTCTGTCTGGCCCCTGTATTATTTTTCAGTCCGTAATGGGGCCAGAGGAATAAAGCCTCAGAGCTGCCAAGCTGCAGCTGCAGAAATGTGTGAGCTGGCAGTCCACATATGCGCAGCAGCACATGATCATTTTCTTACCATGACTGTGGTAAAACAAAAGCCTCTCCGGTGGTCTTGGTGCCCACATTTAGCTAGTTGGGGACCAGAGACATGGAGGAAGCAAAAGAGAGGCTGTTAAATTATTTTATTAGAGAGCATACAAAATCACACATGCCCCCACAATGCAAAGCATCATGAGCTGCATATGCAAATCACCACAGAATGTTATGCTGGTCCAACTTTAAGCAGAATTGCATGGTGCCGAAAGGCCTCTCACACAGTTTGCAAAGGGTGCTAACAGAAGACATAGACACGTGTTTCGTCCTACCAGGACTCATCAGTATGCCTCGTCTGTTTGACACCCCATTGGAATGGACCAGCTACCCCTGAGGCAGTGTGCCTGGGATATATTGTGGTGAACCCATTAAAATAAAAACTATTTAAAGACAAAGAACCTCTGTGCGTAAACACTGAGGCAAGGGTTACCCAAAGGGCATTTGGCTGGGAAGCCAAGTTTCAAGAAAATACAAAATCACACATGCCCCACATGCAAAGCATCATGAGCTGCATATGCAAATCACCACAGAATGTTATGCTGGTCCAACTTTAAGCAGAATTGCATGGTGCCAAAGGCCTCTCACACAGTTTGCAAAGGGTGCTAACAGAAGACATGAACACGTGTTTAGTCCTACCAGGACTCATCAGTATGCCTCATCTGTTTGACACCCCAGTGGAATGGACCAGCTACCCTGAGGCAGTGTGCCTGGGATATATTATGGTGAACCCATTAAAATAAAAACTATTTAAAAATAAGAACCTCTGTCGTAAACACTGAGGCAAAAGGTTACCCAAAGGGCATTTGGCTGGGAAGCCAAGTTTCAAGAAAATACAAAATCACACATGCCCCCACAATGCAAAGCATCATGAGCTTCATATGCAATCACCACAGAATGTTATGCTGGTCCAACTTTAAGCAGAATTGCATGGTGCCGAAGGCCTCTCACACAGTTTGCAAGGTGGGTGGCCAACCCTTACCAGTGTTTACGCACAGAGGTTCTTTGTCTTTAAATAGTTTTTTATTTTAATGGGTTCACCATAATATATCCCAGGCACTGCTTCAGGGGTAGCTGGTCCATTCCACTGGGGTGTCAAACAGACGAGGCATACTGATGAGTCCTGGTAGGACTAAACACATGTCTATGTCTTCTGTTAGCACCCTTTGCAAACTGTGTGAGAGGGCCTTCGCACCATGCAATTCTGCTTAAAGTTGGACCAGCATAACATTCTGTGGTGATTTGCATATGCAGCTCATGATGCTTTGCATTGTGGGGGCATGTGTGACTTTGTATTTTCTTGAAACTTGGCTTCCCAGCCAAATGCCCTTTGGGTAACTCCTTTGCCCTCAGTGTTTACGCTAGAGGTTCTTTTGTCTTTAAATAGTTTTTATTTTAATGGGTTCACCACAATATATCCTCAGCACACTGCCCTCAGGGGTAGCTGGTCCATTCCACTGGAGTGTCAAACAGACGAGGCATACTGATGAGTCCTGGTAGGACCCTTTGCAAACTGTGTGAGAGGCCTTCGCACCATGCAATTCTGCTTAAAGTTGGACCAGCATAACATTCTGTGGTGATTTGCATATGCAGCTCATGATGCTTTGCATTGTGGGGCATGTGTGATTTTGTATTTTCTTGAAACTTGGCTTCCCAGCCAAATGCCCTTTGGGGTAACCCTTGCCTCAGTGTTTACGCACAGAGGTTCTTTGTCTTTTAAATAGTTTTTTATTAGAGAGCGCCTATCAGTGTTGGGATTCTGCCTCTTGAATATTAACGAGGCTTGGTAAAAATGGGTAAGCCGACCTGTCTAGTGCATGAAGACACTGTATTTCGGCACTAGCGACATGCTGTGGACTGAATTTTTACAGCTAACTCTGCAATTATATAATAGGGCAAACAGATTGCTTTGAGACTATGAGGCATTTGATAAATAAAAATACATATTCTGGCTGCACCAGGACTTCTAAGTTGGGATCAGCATGGACTGCAGTTAAACTGTTTTCTCAGCAGCCATGTTAACATCCGTTGAACCCATTTTCACCAATCAGAAAGCAAGATTTTTTTGACTTCCGGTTCCGGTATGACTGCCTGAACATCGCTTTTGCTTGGGCTCCTCGACCAAAATATTAAAAACTATTTCCTACCTTAAATATTCACACCAGCTCAGCCAAAACTCCAACAAATAAACAATCGGGAGATTGCAGCAGTGAAATCCATTATAAAAACTTCACTCGGATGGCCAGGCATCGATCAAACAGATTCCTGCCGCTCACCGACTTGGAGGGGGAAGGCAGTGAAGAATCACATGGTACGGAGCAGTGCGGCCTAGCCCAGCATGGTCTTGCTCAGCAAGGCTCACAACTCTTCAGTACAAACAAAAAAATAGACCAAATGTCGGGAAAGGGAGGGAAAAAGAATGGCAACGACCCCCAACTCGGTTCTCAACCTGAACAAAATATTCTACGAGCAATTTCGGAGTTCCAAGAAGAAATGGGTTCAATCCAGGAACTAAGATTAGAATTGGTAATGCTTCAGGACGGATGGATGATGTACATGACCAAATTTTGGCCAATTCAAACAAAATAGAAAAGTTTGAACAAGAGATTCTCACCCTGGCCACCGCACAGCTACACAGTTCTTTGAGACAGGAGGATGCAGAGAATAGAGGGAGGCAGAAGAATATCCAGATTTTCAGTTTACCAGAGGGGGAGGAGGGATCGGACCCTCTGGCCTATGCAGATTTTCTGTTTCAATCAGTTTTGGAGCTAGGTCCAGAATACCAACTGGACTTTGAGCAAGCTCATCATGCCCTCGGGCCCAAACCCATGACCAGAGATGCTAGGCCTAGATCCTTTGTGGTCAGGTTCCAAAATTTTCAAACCAAAGAAGCAATGCTGCGAAAAGCGTGGCAGAAGGGCAAAATAATGATGGGAACAAACCAATTAATTATGGACAATGATTATGCTCCTTACACTCAGGGACAAAGAAGAGAGTATGCCCCTTTATTTCCCATCTTGAGAGCACAGCAGATAAAATTCCACACCCCATATCCCTCCAAGCTCACAATCCTGTTACCAAATGGCCCGATCACGTATAATTCTGCCCCAGAGGCAAAAGAAGACCTTTTCCAGTGTGGGATTATTAAAGAACGTCTGCAGAACCGGAATACAACAAAGCGTTCATACGCTAGGCAATCTGAGGTCAATGCACAGTCAACGGGGCCTAGTCTCGACCTGGATGAAATGCTGAGGAGAATTCGGTTCTTGAGAAACCCCATGTTACCTACGATCTAGAAGTAAGTCCTGGGATTTGATTTTCCTTCAGCCCCTCTGGCACCTGGATTGACTACAGGGGGTGAGATGGGGGTGTGGACTGACCGAGGGGAGACCTCGGGATAATGCTGCAAAATACCACCTACCCAAACAGTGGGAAAACAAAAGGGAAATTGCAAATTTAAGTTTTGGCCTTACCCTGTAATGTTGGGTTTGGAGGGCCCCTTGATGGCTGACATGTCGTCGGGCTGGGGGGTCCTGGCGAGAGTCCCATGGTTTTATGTTCCCCCCGTGGCCCACTTGTTCCTTCCGACTCCCCTTAAGCCCCCGGATCACTCGCTGATTAGTCTGTGTTGGCGGGGACTCCGTGGGGGTGGTGTCCTCAGGGCTGGGTTGGTTTGGGAGGGTAATCTGACCAAGGTGAAAGGGGCAAAGCTTTAAAGTCATTGAGGATTGTTGGCAGCTATATGCACGGTTGGTAATCGAGTTTGTCTCGAGTGGACACTGCAGAGTTCCTTGAATCAATCTACAGCAATCGGAGAAGATCCTTTTAACTTAAGTGAACAAAACTTACAACTGTGGACAGTATGTACTCTGAATATTAGTTGCAGCATGTTCCTTATCCCATCCTCCTTCTCCCTTCATCCCCTTCTCACTTCCCTTCTCTTTTACCCTCCCTCCCCCCTTTGTTTTTCCTTTTCTCTCGCTTCTCCTCTTCCCCTGCGTTCCTTTCTTTCTCCCCCCAGGGACTCTCTTTCTCTCTTTTTCTTTCTTCTTTTACTCCTTAAAGTCAGTTTATAATGAACAAGAGAATGTATGTGGTATGGAGATGACTTGGGGGGGGTTGGGAGTGGAGGTGGAAAGGGTTTATTTTACCACATGGACAGTGACTCATCTCAACCAGTAATCCTCACTAGTTTAGTTAAAAGGAAAGCCTTCCCCTGAAAGGGTCTGAGAAACAAACTGGTCTCCTAGTCATCCCAGTCACTGTCCTTCTGTGAGGGAGAAGTATGGAGAGAGAAAACTAGACCAGCATATAAAATTCTCCGTTTTGGGGGGGGGGTGTTAGAGGAAGGGAATATATATAGTTTTTATGGGGATAGATGGGAGGGTGGGGGTTTTATACCTAGCCTAACTTACTTAACAGGTATAGTCGGGAGGGTGTCAGAGGGGGGGAATGGCTGGTAGTGGCCCACTATACTTTAAATAAGGAAACAGGGAGCATCTAAATATGAGGACAAAGGGGAGCCCAGATAAGACCGTATACCGGACCAAGTGGAAGGGTAAGGGGAAATTGTTCCCCAAGGGAACTCCAATCTAGGGGGGGAAACACTTCCTCCCTGAAAATCAGGAGACCCCCGATCATACTAGGTCCCCTTAGGGAGATCAGTGTGAGATTACTATAGGGTGGACAGGGTTTACCACTTTAATATTGGAAGCATACTTGTACATAGTTTCTAGTTATATAGTAAAGTTGTTAAATATATTATTACTCTTTGCATTCTATTTAGGTCAAGTTAAGTTACAAGAAATGAGACACCAGAGACAATTGAACAAATTGTATAGTAAGACTTTATTAGAAATACTTCAGAAGCATCAAAATCAGAATTTTGAGCCAGCAACCATTGAAAGTTTTGTTGAAATTGTCCGATCTGTTCTGGAATTGCTGTGGGGATTGGTCCAGGAGATGATGGGCTGGGGAGATCTGGAAAACAAAAGAATTAACAAACAATTAAAAAACTACATAGTAAGAGTAGCCTTGGACTTTAACCTTAACAAATACCGGGGGGAAATAAATAAAAATCAAACATGACTACACAACCAGTAAAGATTTACTGATTAAATGTCAATGGACTCCATAGCCCCATTAAAAGATTGCGAACAATGCAACACCTTAACAGGCAGAGGGCGGATATAATATTCATACAAGAAACTCATCTCTCAGAAATGGAACACCAGAAATTGTCCTGGGGGGGCAGATATACTATCCACTCTTCCTCACACCCAAGTGGACGCAGGAGGGGAGTAGCTATTCTGATCACAACCATTACCCAATTTCAATTAAACTCAATCCATATAGATGGACTAGGTCGATATGTTGTTGTCCATGGTCAACTATACAATCGAGAGGTTACCTTGGCTAACATATATCTGCCTCCACGAACTCAGACCTCAATAATTCGATCGATCCTGATCAAGATATTAGATCAATTAAAGGGGCAACTAATAATGGCAGGGGATTTCAACATGACCCTACAGCCTAATTTAGATTCATCAAACCCTAAAACATACTGTCTTTCTAGCTCTGTCAAGTTCTTTAAAACACAACTTCACAACACTTAGGTCTGGTCGACATCTGGCGGAAGACTTTTTCTACTTCCCCAGTTTATACGTATTACTCGAGTAGATTCCATTCCTACTCCAGAATAGATTATTGTTTCACTACTTGTGAACACTTCTCCACAATTGAGGACATCGTAATTGGCCCCAAAATTCTCTCTGATCATCACCCGCTTTTATTAAAATTAGATCTGGGTAAAAAAACTAAGCATCCTTTGTGGAGAATCAACCCTTATTACTTAAAAGAAAAAGAATTCATAGACCAGATGAAAAATGGAATTCTGCAATTCTTTGCAGAAAATAATTCTCCTTTACTGTCGGAAGCCACTATACGGGATGCTATGAAAGCCACAATAAGGAGTGAAATTCTTGCATATGCCTCTATAAAAAAGAAAGAGAGAGAGAGAGGCCAGATATAATGAGCTCATTACTAGCTTACAAACCTATCAATTATTGTACAGAGAAGGCGATAACTACAAATCAAAATTAGAGAAACAAAAGCGGCCATCCAAAAAATCATGGACACCAAAATCCAAAATGTCCCTAATATATCTAAAACAAGCTCACTATGAAAGGGAATCAAGATGGACTCATAGACTAGCACAGAAACTGAGGGCCAGAAAAAATACAGTAACAATTTTAAAAAATTAAACACCCTAAAACGGGAGTAATATTACACAGAGAAGATGAAATAAGGCAAACATTTGTGCATTATTACCAACAACTATACACGCTACAAACAACATCATCCTTGGAACAAAGATAGAATTTTCTGACAAGTCTACAGTTACCAAAACTAACTGATACCCAAATCCAGAAACTGAAGGCCCCTATAGTGGCATAAGAAATAAATACAGTGTTAGCCAATCTATCCACAGGCCGTTATCCTGGCCCCGATGAATTCACTGGGGAATGGTATAAATTCTTCAACAAAGAACTATCCCCCAGACTCCTACAACATTATAGAGAGATAGCCGAGGGAAAACCCCCTTCCTCAACATGGGAATATGCAATGATAGCTGCAATTCCCAAACCAAACGGGAATAAACTAGAACCATCCTCATATCACCCAATATCAATTGTAAATTCAGACTATAAGATTTACATAGCCATTTGGGCAGCTAGAATTGAAAACATCCTCCCAACAATAATTCACCCAGATCAAGCTGGCTTTATAAAGCAGCGTTCCACTATGGATAATATCAGGAAATCTTTAATCTTAATTGAATATATCCAAACCCAAAAAATCCCTGCAGCCATTATAAGTCTATATGCTGAAAAAGCATTCGATAGAGTCTACTGCCCCTTTCTCTGGGATGTGCTGAGGGAGTTTGGATTTCCAGATACACTATTGCACTGGCTTCGTCAGATCTACTTCTCTCCCAAAGTTTATGTTCAAATCAATGGAGGATTGTCCTCTCCTTTCCCACTATACCAAGGTACAAGACAGGGATGCCCTTTATCCCCTCTATTATTTGTATTATACATAGAACCCTTAGCTGTAGCAATAAGAGCATCATCAAAAATAAAGGGAATTCCCTTTGGGCAGACAGAATACAAGACTAGTCTATTCGCAGACAACATTCACCTTTCTCTCCTTGCCCCTACAGACGCGATCACAGAGGCATGAAGTATCCTTCAAAAATATGAAGAATTATCTGACTTTAAACCAAACATACCTAAATTGAAAGTCCTTTTATTTCATTACATCCCCCCGAAAACTCTTAAACAAAATTTGCCCTTTAAAATAGAACTCCATTAAAATAAAATATTTAGGTATATATATATATATATATATATATATATCTCAGAATCTACAGGTCATTGAATTAATAAACTATGAACCCCACTCCATTTCAATCCAGAGCGATCTGGATAGATGGACCCTACTCCCACTTACCTTGTTTTAACGAGTAGAAATGATTAGAACCAATGTCCTACCCCGACTCTTATATTTGCTCCAAAACATTCCTTATTTCCCATCCCCATATTTTTTTTAAATCATGGGATAACATGATATCTTCCTTTGTTTGGAACAAACAAAGTCCAAGAATTCGGCTTTCCATTTTAAAACTGTCACTGCCCCAGGGTGGAATAAATCTCCCGGATTTTAAACGCTATGTGGAGGCGGCATTCCTATGTACTCTTCTTCTATCACTTTCTGATAACTTTGAATCCCCATGGAAGAGATTGGAATTTCATCTGAACGATTTACACAACATTTAAAGGATATTATTTTCCTCTCCGGGCAATACTCCTCCTCTCAGGGGCTTTACGACAATTACATCCCAGGTTCTGAAAATGTGGTTTCAATTGTGAAAGAAGGAACCATTCCAGCAAATCTATGAATACGGTAAGGTAATTTCAGAGAACAAACTCTTCACCCCATTGTATATTGACTTAACCTTCTCTCATTGGAGGAGTCTAGGGTTGGAACAGGTTTTCCAATTCCTGGGTCCCAATGGGGTGTTAATATTTAATGACCTTAAACAGAAATTCAATCTTGCAAACACAGATCAGTTCAGATATTTTCAAATAAGAAACCACTTAGTGCGAATCCGAATTATCCAAATTAAACTGACCCACCCAACCCCTCCGCTCTTAAAAATATTCGTTGATCATTCTCAAGGTAATCACTGGAATCACATAATTGGAAACTTAAACAAAATGATGAGAGACCTAACTAAAGAGTCAACAAATTTGATACTGACAAGCTGAAATAAAGACCTAGAATCTAACATATCTACGGAAGTATGGTTCTCAGCTGCTTTTAAGTGGTAAAAATAATCAAATCACATATATGGAGAGAGTATTCGTGGAAGTGTAGGTCGAGGTTTTTCAGGTCTCCGGCATGGCTAGTTAAATATCTTCCAGAAAAGTATGGAAATTGCTGGAGGGAGTGTGGATGTGAGATGGCTGACATTGCTCATATAATATGGCAATGTCCACTATTAATGCCTTTTTGGATAAATCTTCAAAAGGAAATAACAGAAAGTCTGGGAGAGAGGGTTGACATTACAGCAGAGATGGTCTTACTGGCTATCTACCTGGACTCTGCCCCACCATGGACAAAAACCATGCTACCTATCATGTTGTTAGCAGCTAAAAAATCCATCACAAAGAAATGGATGTCTCATGTTATTCCTACCATAGATGATTGGAGAGGTATTATGATTTCCATTTACCAAATGGAAAGCCTAACTGCTAAAATTAACAACCAATCTCAATCTTTCAAGAGGCAATGGCAGCAATGGTCCTTATAACAGGCAGCCGTCGATCCTGACTTTTGCCCATAACAAGACTGGACGGGTGGGAAAGGGGAGTTGAGGAGAGGGGGGGAAACAGGGAAATGTCATTCATAAATAAGTTTTATATATTAACAAGACTAAAACATCCAAGTAACAAAATAAAATGCTCTCATTCTGTTTTAATCTGAAGTTGATTAAATCTGCAGTATTGTAATGAATGCCAATGTTTGTAAGTGTCTCATGGATTTTTGGAAAATCTTAATAAAAAAACAAATTAGAAAGCAAGATTTTTTTGCCAAGGACTTGTGGGACTGCATAATGGACTTGTGGGAGAAATAGCAGAGATAATTCTTGGTGCCCATTTGAGGGACAATCAGGTGTCGAAAGAGCCTGATGAATATTACTTTTTCAAAGGACACTTGTTTCAGCCGATAGTTGCCTAAAATTCCCAAAAGCCAAAAGACTTTTGATTATGTGTGCAGTTCTGCTGGAGCCCCTCCACAGGGAGGGGGGGCTCAGGCCCCTTGCTAAAGAAATATGGCAGCAACTCTTAAGAGTAGCCTGCCTGGGGATGCCAGCTACATGTCCTCCAGGGCCTGTATTTGCCTTTCCACATTTAGAGGAATTTATCTGCAGAATCCTGATTTGCAACTTCAGCTGTGAGAGTGCTGTAAGAATCCTACCACTGCAGCTGTGAAAGGACCTGCAACCTCAGCGCTGAGAGCGTTGTAATGATCTGTGACTTCAGCTATGAGAGAGCAGTGAAGAAGCTACACTTCAGTGGTGAGAGCACTGCCTAGAATGTTACTAAGTGAGAACGTCTACTGTGAAATTCAAATAAGAGGGAGACCTGCTTGGGGCCCAAGTAGCCACTAGTTCCAGGAGGTGCTCAATTCTGTCTGTCGCCCTGTGTTGACTAAGCACCAAAAAGGGGTGGAAATCTCTCTGAAGGAATGACTGAGGATGGTCCTGGTTTGCAGAAAATGGTATGGGAGTCTCCCTGGAGAAAGGAGCTGGCCAGTAATTGCCTGTGAGAAGCTTGATGTCCTGCATGGGGCTGCGGAGCCATGCCTGCCAAGAGGAAATGTTTGCCTGTGTTTCAGAGTATGGAAGCTAAAGTGCAAAGTGTATTTGCTGCCATGTGAGAAACATCCAGTGTGGTTGGGATACTTGCCTTAATCTCCAGTGTTTATCACCAGAAGTGAGAAGAGAAACCCTCTTCTGTGTTACTGAGCACCTGAAAGGGGAGCAAAGCATTGTTTAAAAAAAAAAAAAATTCATTACAAGTTTAATGAGTTTTTTTGAAGCCAATTTGATGTGCCCGAGTCTTATCGAGACTGTGTTTACTGGTAAAGAATAACTGTGTCTTGATCTAAGTGGATCATGGCTGCTATGCTGGCAGTGTAGCTGAAAAAAAGGATTTAGCCAAATGTGACTGAATTCTAGAGAGCAAGAAAGAGACTGCCATGTAAGATCAGCTTGGGGAATCAGCCTTGTAGTGCCATCAGCTCGGCACTGCCATTGTGCCTCACCCTGAGGGGTCATACCTAGACATAGGGATCTGAGGCACCCATGTCCCTGTGTTGGTCTGTTCCAGCTGTGACTTCAGCCTTAAAAGAAGGTTCAACTGATAAAGAATCTGTGAGATGTTTCCAGCATGCAAGTCTACAATAGCCTGCTGTTTGGAAGGGGGGGGGGCGCAGAAGCTCTTATGTGCACAACCTCAACAAAGTTAAGTTCCACAAATTGTATCTAACTCAGTTCTACTGTCCTCTAGCCTTTGCTGCATTTGCAAACAGTTAAATGCTAAGCCATGGGTAGAGCAGACTCTGGTCTACATTTGGAGGGGATTGTAAATAGTTGCTTCAAGAGTTTGCCAAGTGAAATTTCAAAGTCAAAGTGTTGCTACAGTGCCAATTTTACCTGCCTAGTTACATTATCGTGTTTTATTAAGAAATCGGTGCATCTATGAAAAGGGTTAAGTCTGGTTTAATTTAAGCGTGCCAGCACTGGCCAACCAGGTGCACCATAACAGGCCTGTAACGTTTAGTACTGGGTATCCAGGGATAGAACTGTGGGGTTCTTAGCTGGACTGGAGACTGGTATCAGTTGGGGTATATTTAATCTTACACCCTTAGCAGCTAGATAGTTAGAGATAAGTTCTTTTTTGGAGAATTCACTATAAATCAAGGAGGACTGAATAGTTTTGAGATTAGGAATCGTACTAGTACAAGATGGGACTCTGTAAACACCACTGAGGTTGTGAGAATTGTACAACTATATCTTAATAAAATGATGGCCTTTGGTGTTAATAATCTTAAATTGGGGACTATGTCAGTAATCATGTCATAATGTTTAAATGACAAAAGGAAAGCTGTTCTGAAACCTGGCAATGGAAATCAAAGCAGGATAAGGGCCACCTAGTTTGACAAGGAATGTTTGCAGTATAAAAAAAACTTCACCAAACAAATCAGACAAGCCAAGGTAGTAGATAATAAGGGGTCTTAGAGAACACTTGATGAGTCAATGAGTAAGTACAGAGAATTTTTGAAAATTAAATGTAGGGATTTTCAAATAAAAAATTGGTCACATATGCGAACAATAATAAATAATGATCAACAGGCCTTCTGGCTAATGGTAGCTGTCGCGGGCTAGCCAGCTGCCAATCATTATTTGCAATATGTATTTCTGTTACATATATTTTTTATGTGATTTCTGTGTATACTCATGCCAGTGTTAATTCAAGGCATAGGGAAAGACTAGTTTCTTTTTTTCTAAAGAGGTGACCTTTTGGCTCAAGGCCACCTGTTTACCAGGACAGGAGATTTTAATTCTCGGGTCTTTTGACAGGGATGTGCCAAAAGCTATTTATCTGCCATAAACATGCACTACAGAGGCAGATTGTTTTGATCTCAGGAACTAGTCTAAGTATATCACATTTTATGAGGGAACAGGATATATTCCCCAGGAAAGACCATTCTATCAGCACTATGTGAAATTCTAACATTACTGCTAATTAACTTACAGGTTGGAATATTGGTACATCAAAGTTTTAAATATAGCAGGAGACTGTGAAATTAGCCTACCAGCTGGGACTCTGAAAACATCTGCCCTGCCCAATGGGGCTAGCACCACTCACGTGGCCACTGCCAAGAAGCTGCCCGTCTGCCTCCCACAACGTGGGAAGAAGGATCCTGCTCCCCACTGAAGCTGCTCAGGCATCTGCCATGCCCAGTGGGGCTAGCAACGCTCATTCAGTCACTGCCAAGAAGCTGCCTGTCCGCCTCCCACAGCATGAGAAGAAGGATCCTGCTCCCCACTGAAGCTGCTCAGGCATCTGCCCTGCCCAACGGGTCTAGCACCGCTCACACAGTCACTGCCAGGAAGCTGCCCATCTGCCTCCCACTGCATGGGAAGAAGGAGCCTGCTCCCCACTGAAGCTGCTCAGGCATCTGCCCTGCCCAACGGGTCTAGCAGAAGCAGGAAACTACAGACCAGTTAGTTTAACCTCAGTGATAGGGAAAATGAAGGAATCACTTCTGAAGGAAAGAATTGTCGAGTACCTAGAGGCCAGAGAGGCACAGGACCCAAGGCAGCATGGATTCACAGTGGGAAGGTCACGCTAAATGAATCTAATAGATTTTTTTGACTGGGTGACCAAAGTAGTAGATCAGGGAGGGGCTGTGGACATGGCCTACCTAGGCTTTAGCAAGGCATTTGACTCAGTCCCACACAAAAGATTAATATACAAGTTAGCCAGCCTGGGAGTGGGTCCCAAGATGATAGCCTGGGTAAAAAATTGGCTGGAGAATAGGACACAGAGGGTAATAGTAAATGGAGTCCACTCTGAAGAAAGGGGGGTTACTAGTGGGGTGCCGCAGGGTTCAGTATTAGGACCGGTCCTCTTCAATGTCTTTATAAGCGACATTGCAGAGGGACTGGAAGGAAAAGTATGTCTCTTTGCAGATGACACAAAGATCTGCAACAGAGTTGATGCACAAGGTGGGGTGGAAAGGATGAGAAGGGACTTGGCAAGGTTAGAGGAATGGTCAAATGTATGGCAGCTTAGATTTAATGTTAAGAAGTGCAAGGTAATGCACCTGGGAAACAAAAACCCAGGGGAAGAGTACACAATGAGGGGAGAGATACTAACAACAACAAAAATGGAAAGGGACCTGGGGGTAGTCATATCAGATGGCTTAAAGGTGGGCAAGCAACGTGAGAGGGCAATAAGGAGGGCTGGGGGGATACTGGGATGCATAGGGAGAGGCATCACCAGTAGAAAACAGGAAGTTGTTATCCATCTGTACAGACAGCTGGTGAGACCCCATCTGGAGTACTGTGTGCAGTTCTGGAGACCCAATCTCCGCAAGGACATAGACAAGATGGAAGCTGTCCAGAGGAGGGCAACTAAAATGGTGCAGGGTCTGCACCGGAAGACATATGAAGAGAGACTAAAGGAGCTTAATATGTATAGCCTCGAGGAAAGGAGGGAGAGGGGGGGACATGATAGAAACTTTCAAGTACCTCAAGGGAATCAACAAAGTCCAAGAGGGTAGCATCTTTCAAAAAAGAGGTGTGCAAGAACAAGGGGGCACAATCTGAAGATAGAGGGGGGACAGCTCAGAGGTAATGTAAGGAAGTATTTTTTCACAGAGAGGGTTGTGGATGCATTGAACGGCCTTCCGGAGAAGGTTATGGAGTCAAAAACAGTGGTTGAATTCAAGCATGCATGGGACAGCCACAAGGCAATTCTAGGGGGTGGGGGTAGAAAGAACTAGACTGCTGGTTAACTAGGATCTGCAGCTTATCTGTTAGGTAGGGAAATGGGCAGACTGGTTGGGCCAAGCGGTCCTTATCTGCCGTCAAATTCTATGTTTCTATGTAGCACCGCTCACATGGTCACTGCCAGGAAGCTGCCTATCTGCCTCCCACTGCATGGCAAGAAGGAGCCTGCTCCCCACTGAAGCTGCTTGGGCATCTGCCCTGCCCAACCAGGCTAGCACTGCTCATGCGGTCACTGCCAGGAAGCTGTCCATCTGCCTCCCACAGTGTGGGAAGAAGGACCCTGCTCCCCACTGAAGCTGCTCAGGTACGGATCTGGAACCTGACCCGGGCAAGGAAAGCCATCTGAAATTGTAACGCTTCTCTTGTCTTGATTTCAAAGTCCCGGCACTTTTTTTTCTGCAGAGCCCTCATTGGTCCCTGCAGGCCATTTGAGCTCTTTGTTTTATCTTACAAGGTTGCCCGATACTTTCAGCTTTAAGCTGATAAGAGTCTCATTCAATTTTCCCTACTGAGAAACCCTGGAACATTGCTGGGAAGATTTTCTTCTTGTTATTTTAATCCCTGTCAGCTTAGCTCTCTGCTGCTTCTGCCTGTGTTTTTGAAGGTGTTTTTCAGAGAAAAAAAATCTTGTACTGCTATTACTAGTACCTAATGTTTAGAGTGATCTTTTAACGCTAAGTGTTTAGAGAGTTGCTGAAATTGTTTAAAGTGTTTCCTGTCCCTTGCTCCTTACACTGCCTTTGCTCTGTTTATAGTTGCCTCAGGGCAGCAGTTCACCCCGAATAACCCTTTTGTTTTATTTTCATTCCAGACTCTTCTGGTGCCTTGCCTCGGTCTGAGACCCCTCCCCCCCCCGATTTTAGCCCTTTATTTCCTTTTGTTTTATTGAAGTTAGTCCTGTATTTACCTCTGATTTCCCTCCTCCTGTCAGCTTTATTTAATTACTCCCCTCTTGTCCCTCTCCTTAGGCATCTGCCCTGCCCAGCCGGGCTAGCTCCACTCACGTGGTCACTGCCGGGAAGCTGCCTGTCCATCTCACACAGCATTGGAAGAAGGAGCGGCTCCCCACTGAAGCTGCTCAGGTATGGACCTAGAACCTGCCCCGGACAAGGAAAGCCATCTGAAATTGTAACGCTTCCCTTGTTTTTATTTCATAGTCCCAGCGCCTTTTTATCTGCAGAGCCCTCATTGGTCCTTGCAGGCCATTTGAGCTCTCCGTTTTGACTTTCAAGGTTGCCCGGTACTCTTAGCTTTAAGCTGATAAGAGTCTCATTTAATTTTCCCTACAAAGGAACCCTGAAACATTGCTGAGAAGATTTTCTTGTTATTTTAATCCCTGTCAGCTTAGCTCTCTGCTGCTTCTGCCTGTGTTTTTCGGCCCATCCCAGCCTTAATTAAATCAGCTTAGACTCCTTCCCTGTCAAGCAGTCATCACTATTGGTTTACAGCACTCAGTTGCCTCTTGCCTGATTGGTCCTAACTCCCCCCTCCTCTTTCAGTGCTTCCAAGCAACATTTCCTTTTCTTGTCCCCTGCTTGTGAAATACCTAGTTTATGTATTTAGTTTGCTGTGGTCTTTCCCCCAATTTCTGCTCCATATTGGGTCACTATATGTATTTACTTTACTGTGGCCTTTCCCCTAATTTCAGCTCCATATTGGGTCACTATATTACTTCCCTGCAACTGCCGAATTCTGGACTCCACAACTATATAGCATAGAATGGCCAGACTAGCAATTCTGTATTTACCCTCGTACGTGCTGCTTCTCTTCTCTGCTGACTACCTGATATCATTGGCCTTAAGACACCCACCGGTGCACCATGCCACAGACCCACCCCAGCACATCCCATGTGATATGGTACTCAACTTTTACCTTGCCCCCTGTCTGCCTAAAAGGGATGTCACCTACCTTGGGCTATGGCTCTCCAGGAAATTAAGCAACTGTCCAATCACTGCTAAGAGACTGGCACGGTCCCTGCTGTCAACACCTAAGCCATGGTTCTTACTTCTTCTCTTGTTTTCTCTCGTTGGTGTCATTGAACCTTATCCTGGACTGATGACCCTCACCCCTGCCCCTCTCCTGCCTATATTCACCAACCCACTACCGAAGGGGCTGCAAATCATACACTTAAATATACATAGCCTTAGACCTAAAATGCCGGAACTTGAAGCATGGGTCCATAGTCACACCCCTGATATCCTGGGTATCTCAGAGACTTGGCTGAAACTGAGTATCAAACCTCATGAGGTTGTCTTACCTGGATATAAATATTTTAGGGGGGACGGCCTGGGTAAAAAGGCTGGTGGCGTCATCATGTATGTTAGAGACAATCTTGATGCTACCCAAATTGCTCTGCCTAGCCCTGCTCCAGCTGAGATGGAATCGATATTTCTTTCTATCACCCTTGGATCAGTCAAGAAACTCCTGGTTGGGTGTGTATACCTGCCCCCAAAAGTGGCGGCATCCTGCCTCCTCTCCTTTATTATCTCCTGTGCTAGTCTACCGCGTCAGGATATCGTGACCGGGGGTGACTTTAACACAGACTGGTTGAACACAGAATTGTTTGAATTGACTGCAGCCCTGGCAGACTCCAATCTGGTTCAAATCATCAATGTCCCAACTCATATCAACTCTAGATTGGGCAACCATACCCTTCTAGACTGAGTGGTCACCAACTGTCCCTGCAAAATAAAATCAGTTGGTGTTCTCTCTGACAGTATAAGTGACCACTCCCCAACCTTATGCATCTGGCGTAATAACTCCCCCAATCCCCCACTCAAAATCATCAAGACTCAGGACATGTCCAAATTCAATCCCAGCTCCTTCTCGGATGCTATCCGCTCAACTGACTGGAGCCCTATAAATACCATCCATGATGTTAATACAGCCCTAGATTTCTTTGTGTCAAAACTCAGGGACATCATTGACTCCCATGCACCTATGACGAACTGCTGGATTAAAGGGATTTGTGCCCCCTGGCTCTCCAAGGAGCTAAGGAAACTCATGACCTCTCGTGGTGAAGCCTGAAGGGCTTACAAATGCAGTGGCCTACCTGCTGACTGGCAATCATATAGGCAGCTAAGAAATAGATGCAAAAGTGCCATCCAGAAAGCTAAGCATTGCCATTTCAAGAAACTTCAGACAGAGCACCTAGGTAACCCAAAAGAATTCTGGAGACAGATCAACCCCCTCCTGAAGGGGAAACACCACTGATGTCCCCAGCTCCACTGATGCCCAAGGCTCTGTCCACGCTAATCCCCCCTCCATTGCATCCTGCTTTAATGAATTCTTCACTGACCTGCACAAGTATACCTCTCAATTCTCCAGCTCCTCCTCCCCCCTCCTACCAGATCTCTTGCCTGCGGTCGACCCCATGGCTTGCCCCTCCTTCCACCTAAAACTTGCTACTCTGGAAGAAGTCCACCATCTACTTAGGAATCTTAAGGCAGACAATTCACCAGGGCATGACACCCTAGAAAAAATCCCAAAGGTAAGGTGAAAAATTAACCTTATTAAGTCGCACACTGAGCCTCCGGTTCCTAAGGTGCCATCAAATGTCCACAAAAGATAATGTTTGGAACCCAAAAATAACTTCTTCAGAGTCCAAAATTTCTTTGTAGTGATTTCTCTTTTTATTTCTGTTTATACTGCCCCCTACATTTCACTCTGTATAAGAGCTTGTTCACGGGGTATATCTGTTAGAAAAAATAATAATAAGCCACGTTTTAGTATAATAATTCATGAACAAAAATCATTTGCCTCTATTTTATATTGGCTCGCATCTCTTCTGACATATTCAGTAGTAGCAGATTTGGAGGCGCTGTCACCTTTGGGCGAATGCAGGGCACACATCAGAAGGTGCGTCCCTCATTCCCCAATAAGCCTGCATGCCAGCACCACACCATGCATACATAATGTGGTGAGTACATCTAAGGAAAGGTCTGCTGCAATGCGAGCAAAGCTCGTCATACGCAGCGGCACCTCCCGATGTGCTTGCCCTGGTGATAAAGTAACAAACATGGTGGCACACTGCCTGCCATAATCATGCCAACTTCAGGGGTGCCCAATCCCCCTGTCAGCATGCCCTGCCCCAATGTATGTGCCGATGGGGGAGCCCACTCCCCATCAGCATCATGTACCCCATTTGTTATGTGCGAGGGGGTGCCCAATCCCCTCAGCTCTTTCGCCCCTCGCTACATAGGTGCTGTGACGGGGTTTCCAATCCCCCATCGGCTACAGCAGTCCACCCCCAAAACAGTTAGGTGGCCAAATCCCCTGGAAAATAAAAACCGTCCTGTGATGGGTTTTTCTCCTTCCTTTTAACCCTGTGAAAGAAGAAAATGATCCCTCGCCATCTCCCTATCCCCCTCCAACAACTCGTGCCCACCATCTGTGCACCCTGCCTCCCCACACCCCCCTCACCCCATACTTACCTCCGGAGTCTGGCGCGACGATCTTCAGTGGACCGGGAACACATCTGCACTCTTCAAAGCCGACCATGATCTAAAGAAATGCCGGTAAGCTGTATAATGGCATAAATAGGGTTTTTTCAACTTTGGTGCATATCTCAGGCAGTTTTTGGAATTTTTGCACCATATTTTCAACATGGGGTTATTGGGACCCCTCCTCATGAATTCTGGCACTGTCATGGCATTATTCGGTCCTGAAAGGTGATTTCATGGTCACTGCGTGGAATCACCTTTCAGACTGAGTAATGATATGACAGTGCCACTGTTCATGAGAGGGGGGCTCTCAAAAAGTCTATGTTGCAAATTTGGTGAAAAAAATCCCAAAACTGGCTGTTTTATGAGTGTGCATTGAGCTGTTTCCACGCATGCTCGTAACTTCGTGAATCTGTAATATTTTCACTCCAGATTTTCAAAATTGGCATTTTTTCACACCTCCTGATGAACAGTACAGCTGTCATTTTACATATCCTGGCCAAAATGTGTTTTCACACGTCTGGCACAGACTAGCCAGGTCGCTGTGCGAAATCAGTTTTCGGGACAGTTTGAGGAAATGATGGTGACACTGTTCATGAGCAGAGGTCCTAAAATGCCTATGTTGAAAATTTGGTGCTGAAAGTCCATAAAATGACTGTGTCACAAGCGTGCGTAGAGCAGTTTCCACACACCCTTGTAACTTCACAAATTTGCAATATTTCCATGCCAGATTTTCAACACTGGCATTTTTTCACACTTCCTTATGAACAGTACAGCTGTCACTTTTCACATCCTGCCCAAAATGTGTTTCCACACCTGTGGTGCACAATGGCGTGGTCGCTGTGGGAAATCAACTTTTGTGACAGATTAACAAAATCACAGTGCCACTGTTCATGAGGGGAGGTCCAAAAATGCCTATGTTAAAAATGTGGCTACCAACCTCCCCAAAATAATTGGGTTACGGAGGTGTGGTGCACAGTTTCTATGCATGCTCATGACTTCACCAATTTTTCATATTTTCACTCCAGATTTTCAATATTGCCATTTTTTTACGCCTCCTCATGAACAATACAGTCGGCATTTTCCACCTCCTGCCCACAATGTGTTTTCATCCCTGTGTCGCCAAATGGCATAGCCGCTGTGCCAAACCACCTTTCAGCTAACAAACCGATTGTGACGCTTTTCATGAGGTGGGCTCACAAAAAGCCCATGTTGAAAATTTGGAGTGAAAATACCAACACACGCCTATGGTGTTAGGGTTTCCAACTGTAGCACCCCACCCTGTAGAGACTGACAGATGTCAGGGGTGTGTCTTGGGATAATCGGCTGTAATGCTCACACCATTCCATCCCCACCCCAACCCTGCAGCCAGTGACAGACATCGTGGTGTGCCTTCCACTGTTTGTCCACAAATTTCACCCCATTCTCCCATACTGCACCCACCGCAGTGTATTTCCTTATGGAATGGGGTAAGTATAAGGCCCAAAGACCCCAAAGACCCCAAAGCACACCACAACACTTGTCAGTGTCTACAGGGTAGGGTGAGGTACAATGGCATGAGCGTAATAGCTGAGGACCCAAAGGCACACCCCAATGCCTTTCGGTCTCTATAGGGTAGGGGTGGGTTTGGTGTCACCTCAATACTTCACTGGCATTCCTATTATGTATCTCTAACTCTGACACTACCAATGCCAGTGAGACAACATTCGGCATTGACAAATGCTTGTTTATGTTATGACACTGTGTTAAGTTAAAGCATTGTGAAATTCTTAAAGTAATTATACACTCAAATGAATTTACCCAGCTCACAGCTACTGTCCTCCTATATTTTGCTTTCCTCCTGCTTACTTTTTGTTACAAAAAACATCCATGCCATCTGTGAATTGATGTAACATGTCCTATCACTTATTTTTACATGAAAAGCCCCGTATTAGCTTAATTGTAACAACTGCATAAAGCCTGTAACCACATAACCGCTAGGCCATTTACCTCATAGCATACACAGAAGCACTCACTGTGAGCTTCACTTCATTCACAGTTTGTTCAAGGCCAGATCCAACAATTGGGTATAAACCCTGCAAAACACATAAGAACAAAACTGTTTCACCAAATAAGTCGCTATAAAATGCTCACATAGATCCTTTATGTACTCTTACAATTCAAACATTTAAAATAAGATAGTTCTATCTTATCGTCTGTGATTTCAGACAGTTTCAAAGCTTCAGCGTTCACAAATGCCCTATCTGTAGTCTCAACAGTGCTAAGTGTGCTGCTCAAGGCGTTGCCTACCTCCCTGACCAACCTGTGTGTCCTGAGGGAATGAAATCAAATTCCTTATATGCTGTGGATCCTTCATTACTGCATCTTAAATTCTAAATGTTCACTAATAGACTTTTCCAGACACTTATACAAAGCTGCAGAAGATTTTATGCTGTCATTGTCTACAGTTACAACTTACTTCCTTGCCTCACATTTAGCAGAATTGGAGAGGCTAGTTGTATACATTCATTCAAGTGTAGCTGTACATTTACAAACAAGCTTGCCAGTTAGATTCTAAATTCATGCCTATCTGTTTATCCAGTGTTCTGAGGTGGAAAATCCACCTCATCTCTGCCCGCTCAAGCATTTTTTTATAATTGTCTCCTCCTGTAGGGGGCACAACAACCTTTAATCCCTAAAACCGCAGTGAGGCACCATTGTTTCCTGCATCGTTGAAATGTTGCACTACTGGTGACCTTATGTCATTTCGTCTAATATCTCCCTTGTGTTCTACGATTCTCACTCTCAGTGCTCTTTTTGTCTGATCAACATAAAGCCGGTCAACCTCCTGCTCTAGCAGGAATACAAGGGAGTGATTTCATTCCCTCAGGACACACAGGTTGGTCAGAGAGGTAGGCCACACCTTGAGCAGCACACTTAGCACTGTTGAGACCGCAGATAGGGCGTTTGTGAACGCTGAAGCTTTGAAACTGTCTGAAATCACCAATAATAAGGTAGAACTATCTTATTTTAAATGTTTGAATTATAAGAGTACATAAAGGATCTATGTGAGCATTTTATAGCGACTTATTTGGTGAAACAGTTTTGCTCTTATGTGTTTTGCAGGGTTTATACCCAATTGTTGGATCTGGCCTTGAACAAACTGTGAATGAAGTGAAGCTCACAGTGAGTGCTTCTGTGTATGCTATGACGTAAATGGTCAAGCGGTTATGTGGTTACAGGCTTTATGCAGTTGTTACAATTAAGCTGATATGGGGCTTTTCATTCTAAAAATAAGTGATAGGACATGTTATATCAATTCACAGATGGCAAGGATGTTTTTTGTAACAAAAAGTAAGCAGGAGGAAAGTGAAATATAGGAGGACAGTAGCTGTGAGCTGGGTAAATTCATTTGAGTGTATAATTAAGAATTTCACAATGCTTTAATTTAACACAGCGTCATAACATAAAAAATGGAGGCAAATGATTTTTGTTCATGAATTGTTAAACTAAACCGTGGCTTATTATTATTTTTTCTAACAGATATACCCCGTGAACAAGCTCTTATACAGAGTGAAATGTAGGGGGCAGTATAAACATAAATAAAAAGAAAAATCACTACAAAGAAATTTTGGACTCTGAAGAAGTTATTTTTGGGTTCCTAAACATTATCTTTTGTGGACATGACACCTTAGAACCCCAGTTCCTCAAAACTGGAGCGGATGCACTAGCCCATCCCATCCACGACCTATTTAATAGAGCCTTCCTAACAAGCACCATCCCTGATAAATGGAAGGTAGCAATAGTTGTCCCTGTACACAAAGGTGGCTCCAACACAGTCATGGAAAACTTCCAGCCCATATCAAATCTCTGTCTCCTACCCAAAGTACAGGAGCGGATACTGTATGACCAGCTCCAAAATTACTTTGAATGCCACCAACTCCTATCATCTTCCCAGCATGGAGTTGGAAAAAATTATAGCGCCACCATTGCTTTGATCAAGGTCACCACAGAGTACTTAAAAAACCCAGAAACATCCCTTCCAGAGGTGTTTATACAAACACAGCAATTTACGGAGATATCTGGCTATACATTAAATACAGCCAAGACAGAGGTCTTGACATGTTACTTTCAGGTTCCCCTAGATAGTCAGAGAAGGTACCCAATGAGGTGGGGGTTGGAAAAATTTAAGTATTTAGGGATTTATCTAGGTGTGAACCCATCAACTCTTTTTAAGGATATTTACCCTAGCTCGGTAAGTGAGATAACCCAAGACTATAAGAGATGGGCCCATTTGCCCTTATCCATGTACTCATGAGTCAAATCCACCAAAATTAACATACTCCCCCATTTTTGTATCTTTTCCAGAGGGTCCCCTGCATAGTCCCACAACAAACATTAGAATGTTCGCAGAGACAGCTATTGTCTTTCATTTGGGGAGCAGGATGACCAAGGGTCTCTAGGAATATTTTATACCTACAAAAGGGGGAGGGGATCTGGCAGTTCCATTCCTGCCAGGGTACTTGACTGCTTCACAGAAGAAATTGGTATTACTGTGGCACCACCCCTGCTACACTTCCCACTGGAAAACAGTGTGGGAACCTCTCCTGTGGGCTATAACCTTTAATCAGCAGCTGCAGGCTTCATCGGGCCACCAATTTCCAGTGGGGGTCGGAGCAGCTTTAGAGAGCTGGAGGCGAGGGACCAGCATAGATGGGACAGTGCAACATATGTGGAAACATGGTTGGTGGGCATGGGACGAGCACTTAGACCCTGCAAAACAAGACCCTTGGTTTAGAAATCAAGCCCATAAGGGCTTCCATTCACCATGGCAGGTTCTGAGTGGAGGCTCACCTGTCTGATTTGAGGCAGTGTTGACTTTATTTGAGTTGAGCCCAAATGACAGATTTAAATATTACCAAATAAGAAACTGGGTATGTGTTAACTAAATAACCTGACAGTGGTGGAAGACCTGAACCTGCCTTCTCCTCCATTTGAAAAAATATGGTCCTCATCCTCAGGGAGGGGAGTGATCACACTACTATACTCCAGTTTTTTGAATGATTGGGGATATAATTCCCTTGGGGTTAAAACTAAGTGGGAAGAGAAGATGGGGAAAGAATAGAGGAAAAATGTGGGAGAGGAGCTGGAGGGCGGTGTGGAGTACCACCTCCTCACCCACATGGCATGAGTTCAAGTGGGAAACCAGAATTAGGTACTTTTTGGTTCCTAAAATTCAAGCTAAATTTAAACCAGGGGGCAGACCTGCTTGTTGGAGGGAATGTGGGGAACCCTCAGTGGGCCACATTCATATACTGTGGAAATGCCTGAGAATAAGAACCTATTGGGGGGATATTATTAGGTATCTACAGGTAATTTTTGCAGAAATTAGCGATTTGGGTCCAGAACATCTGGTGCTGGGAGTCGAACCTGGGTCCTTAAGAGGGCAGAAGGTTAAATTTCTTCGGCATATATTATGTGTTCCTGCACTTAAGGCCCTCACAAGGCACTGGTTGCAAAAAGAAAGCCCCACAGTAAAAGATCGGGTTAACATTGTAACCTCAGTACAGGAAATGGAGAGGATCACTTTCGCAATTCAACACAGGCAAACCCAATTTCTTAATAGATGGACCAGGTGGGAAATACAAGCCGTGAACATAAAATAGATCAGATCACTTAGTCCCACTGACTGTCCTAGACTTGGGGGTTTCAAAGGGGGAGTGGACGAAGGCTTAGTGGAGAGGGTAAGGAAAGATACAACTGTTGAGAATAGGTAAAGTTGACTGCGGGACAGGTCAGCAGTGGACGGCAGCTCTTGAGTTTTGTGTTTCACATTTTGTTAATGTTGTTTTTAAGTAACTATTTGGTTTTATTCAATAGTGATCTGAATGATTTTGGAATAATACTGTAACACTTTAGATACATAAAAAGCTAAACTAACAGGGTGTTGGCAAGGCGTTATTATAAGAAATTGTATAAATTTCAAGCTAAATATGAATGACTGTTATATGCTTGTCATTCTTCTGTAATAAAAATAAAGTTTTAAAAAAAAGGGTCCCCATGAACATATATCATGCAGTGGGTACTAGCCTTGCCACCGGTGCAATATTCATGGATTTGACCAACGCTTTTGACTCGGTCAACCATGACCTACTCCTACGACAACTTCATTTTCTAGGTCTTGATGTGAATGCGCTTACATGGACCCATAGCTACCTCCATGGATGTACTCAGCATGTCAAATGGGTGGGCTCCTTGTCAGACCCACGACACATCACCCATGGTGTACCCCAGGGCTCTATACTGGGTCCCTTGCTTTTTTCATTATTTATTAACGAGCTCCCTAACAATTGTGGTGGTGCCACATTACATCTCTACCCAGATGATGCTATCATCTACAGATCCTTTTCTGACATAGGTTGGATCAACCAAATGCTAACATCCGACTTCCACTCCCTTGAGGACTGGTTTACCCACAAGCAATTGGTCCTAAATACCAAAAAAACTAAGAACATGCTCTTTGCCAACTCTACTTTTCAATCACACCCTCCCCTGACTATTCAGTCATGCTCAGGAGCCATCCTTGGATCAGTTCAGTCTTTCAAATACCTGGGAATCTCCTTGGACTCCTCTCTTTCACTGGATGTACATGTCACAACCCTTACCAAATCCCTCAACCAGAGGCTAGGAGTCCTCTACAGAATCCACCCTACCTCTCTCTGACATCATGCCACAAGATACCAGAGGCCACTCTCCTGCATCTCCTCCTGTATGGTGCCCCATTGCTGCTCTCTTCATCCTCCTCAGTCCTAACCTGCCTTTCTCAGTTATATCATAGGGTGGGTAGGTTTGCCCTGGGAACCAATGCACGGCATCACCATTGTAATGTCCTGTCTACCTTGGGCTGGCTACCCTTTGAGTCTAAACTTTGATATATTACCCGTAGCTGAATACACAGATGCGTCTATCGCTTCACCCCCCCGCCTATCTGTGATAATCCAATGCAAATTCACCCATAGAGACCTGAGATCAGCCTCACTGACCCTTCTAGCTATTCCAAATCTTAGACTCTCCTCGGCCCAGAGATCATTTGACTACACTGCTGTGTCCTCCTGGACCTCTCTGCCTCCCCAATCCTGGCCTGCCTCTCC
The DNA here is from genome assembly GCA_016271365.2 of Neoceratodus forsteri. Classification (NCBI taxonomy): domain Eukaryota; kingdom Metazoa; phylum Chordata; order Ceratodontiformes; family Ceratodontidae; genus Neoceratodus; species Neoceratodus forsteri. The sequence continues at coordinate 1,748,936,807 of CM057449.1, forward strand.
ATTACATAATTCCAAAGTGCTCTGTTAACACACCTTGAAGCCCCTACTTGTCCATGCTTTCAGAAGCTCCCTGAGTTTACCTACTCTTCACTGACTGCTAATATTAACTCCCAAGACCTACCTCTGCATCTCTGTCTCCATCTGGCAATGTTTGTGGACTGGATGGATACAAGCTTGTGGTCAGGACATAGTTTTGATTATCTTATGCTGAATTGTACCCCTGTGGTATTGCATTAACCTGTGTATCTCTGCTTGAAGGGTTGTTACCTGCTTATCAAAGTAACCTTATCCCGTTCAACTTGTATTTCTTATACTGCACTCACTGTCGAATGTGTTATCCTGTATAAATGTTGTATCCTATACTAATGTTGTATCAACCTCTGCACTATTCAACTGTACTGCTCTTCCTGGGTTGCCCCTGAAAAAGGGACTGTCATGTCTCAGTGGGCATACCAACATTCAATAAATAAGTAAATCAAAGTTTAAATGTGACACTAGTCATGTTACTGGTTAATTATGCAGGATGAGGGTTACCTCACAGCTAACATCATGAACAAACTGTGTGACATCACAGGATGGGTGGGACATTTTGATGCTCTCATATTGTTAAGTTTTGCTGAGTGGACACTGGAACACACTTCTGTTCTGGACTCCAAAGAATTAACCAGACACAAATGCAGACTGAATAAACTGCATGCTTGTAAGGTAGAACTTTAACTAACCAGTTTCAAAGCATTTTCCTGTATACTTGTCCATTTCATTTTCTGACTGTAACCTAATTATGTTCTTTTTTTTCTTATAACTGCATTCAGGTAATTATTTTAGTAAAGAATTCTGCCTGTGTGAGATGAAAAAATTACTCACCTTAGTAATGTTGTTTCTTCTAATGGAGTCTTGCTATATTATGACAATTGCAGTATGACCGCAGGTTAGAACTGCTCCGGAAGTGAAATAGTTAACTTTCCATGCAGGCATGGAACTTAGAGCGCGAGCTCGGTTGAAAACTCTGTCTGTTGTGCTTCAAATGCAAACTGTCAGATCTTTATGAGCTAAAACTCACTAAGGTTCTGTGTGGAAGCTGTAAACCTACACTAGCCAACTGGCTACTAACATAAACACTCATTTTTGGCCTAAAACAAAGACTCAAGTCAGGAGACCCAAAAATGCAAAAACACAACACCAATTCACCCAAAAAGGTAGGTGAAAAACAACAAGGTGGGCATCAAAAAAAGTGCCAACCCTGTACTGCCCACCCACATTCCCAAAACAGAGGTTCTGAGAGGGGCAGGCAGGGAGGGAGGTCATAATATAGCAAGACTCCATTAGAAGAAACAACATTACTAAGGTGAGTAATTTTTTCTTCAAACAACATGAAGTCTTGCTATATTATGACAATTGCAGACTACACAGCAGTACCCCCATGGAGGAGGGACAGAACCTACCTAGGAAATAGGCTCTGAAGCTTACGGCTGTTGTAAGAACCGAAGATCACTCCCAGCCTGGATGTCCAGGGAGTAATGCTTGGTAAAAGTGTGAACTGTTTTCCAGGTAGCTGCTTGACATATTTCTAGAATAGGAATGTCTCTGGCAGCAGCCAGAGAAGCAGCTGTACCTCTGGTAGAGTGAGCCCTCAGGCCTGAGGGGGAACTTTACCAACTTCTCAAGCAGAATTGGATATAAGAGACAATCCACCTGGCAATGGATCTTTTAGTGGCTGGCTTCCCTTTACCAACTTCGCCATAGGTGAGGAACAGTTGAAGGGAGTCAAACCTATGACCCTTGGTACGCTCTATGTAGTAACTAAGGGCTCTCTTCACATCTAGGCTGTGCAGCATCCTCTCCCCAGAGGAGGAGTGGTCAGTGAAGTACACTGGAAGTGAAATAGATTGATTAAGGTGGAAATCTGAAACCACCTTAGGCAGGAACTTTCTGTTAGTCTGAAGGACCACCTTATCTCTGTGAAAAGAGATAAACTCCTGCTCCACTGACACAGCTTGTAATTCACTTATCGTCTGGCAGAGGTGATGGCTACCAAAAACACAGTTTTCAAGTCAAGTACTTGTGCTCAGTTGAAGACAAAGGGCTCAAGGGGTTGCATAAGCTGAGCAATGCAAACATTAAGATCCCAGGCAGGGGCAGGATCCCTGAATGGAGGGTTGGTGTGAAACAACCCTTAAAAACTTGGAAAATACAGGATGAGCTGAAAGGGAAGAGGATTTACCTGCTGAAATAAAAGCAGACACAGCTGCCAAGTGCACCTTCAGGGTAGCTGGTCTCAGCCCAAAGAATTCAGGTGGACCATATAATCCAGGACTGTGGATAGATCAGCAGAGACTGGGGAAATATGCTTTTCTGAGCACCATATGGAAAACCTTTTCCATTTGGAATTGTAAGTAGCCCTGGTGGAAGGCTTCCTTCTGCCTTCAATATATCCATTACACCTTGGGAAAGGTGTAAATCAGCAAACTCTAACTCTTCAAGAACCAAGCCTTGAGATTGAGAGATTTGAGATTCGGGTACCAGACCCTTCCCTGAGCACAGGTTAACAGATTGTGATTCCTGGGAAGGGACAGGGGAGGATGGACTGCTAAGGACAGCAGGAGTGGATACCAGGGCTGTCTGGCCCAATCCGGAGCTATCAGAATGACTTTGCATGATTGGGATCTGATTTTGACTAGCACTCCCTCTCCCCTATTTGTCTCAATCGGGGAAATCACAGCGTGAGAGGCTGTGTAATTTTCATCTGGTTTGGCTGATATTGGAGGGGTGGGAGGGAACTGGTTTCTGTTGTGAGGGTTGGGGTCAAGTGTCTGCATATAAGCAAATGCGCTCTGGCGCGGTAGCCTTACAGGCTTGTTGTGAGTGGCGTGGCTCCTCGGTGCCAGATTTACACTCTGTTTGTAATGAAGAGTTGGGAAGTAGTTTTGTTTATTAAGGGCTTTAGATTGTAGTAGGTTTCTTAATTAGTAATATTTTAAACTTGTTGAATTAGTTTAAACTAAAGTCTATCTATCATTTTTATCTTTCAAACTAGGAATGTGTAAGGGGTCTGAAGGGCAACCTGCGAGGGTTAGGATTACTTATGGGAAGGCACAGCTGCATGCTTTGCGTCCCTTTGTTCCTCTCCCTATGTCCGTTGTTACGAGCAGGCGTTGCAGGGAGGTTGGGATTATAAGGGACTGTTTGGCTTGTGAGCTGTGGGCTGATCGGAGGCGGGCTGAGGGTAGAATAGAGGTGGTTGGATCGAGGAGACGCCCTGGTATATTTAGGGCACCTAGGCGACGCCAGACGTGGTTGGTGCCCATTTCCAGGGAATCCACCAGACCAAGTGGTCAGGTAACCCGAGGGGTTACACCACCTGCCATTCCTCTGTCGGCAGTACTGTGCAATGCCAGGTCAATTAGAAACAAGACAACAATTATTGCCGCCTTGGTTTCTTCAGTCAACCTGGCCTGCATAACGGAGACCTGGGTGGGAGATGATGCTGGCCCTGTTTTTGAGGCTGCAGTCCCCCCAGGTTATACCGTTGTGCACTGCCCCAGAGGAAATCGCAGGGGTGGCGGTGTAGCCATCTGTTTTAAATCTAGCCTGACCTTCACCGTGCACTCGGTGGGAGCTCCGGATTCATTTGAGTGTGTGGCCGTCCGTGGAGGACTCGGCATTGGCTGCAGGATCCTCCTCATCTATCGCCCTCCTGGCCCGGTGGAGGGGTTCCTGCGGGAATTTGCCGAGTTCATTGCCAGCGAGACATTGGACTCCCCTAGATGTGTTATTCTGGGGGACTTCAATGTCTGGGCTGAGGATAAAACTCAAAGATGTATTGACGAATTTCTGCAGAATATGTCCTTATTAGGGCTTCTGCAGTTCGTTGATGCACCTACCCATCGGGATGGCCACACACTGGATCTGGTGTTCTCACTGGGGATTGAGATCTCGGATCTCATGGTTGATCAAGTACTTTGGTCTGATCATAGCACGGTGAGGTTCATGCTTGGGGCTCCCGCCGTAAGTTTCTCCCCTGCTGAGATGATCCGCTGCCGCCCTTTAGGAGATCTTACCCCTGTGGGTTTTATGGCGGCTGCTGATCTATCTAGTTTAGGTGATGTATGCATCGCAGCTGTTGGTGTCAGTGTGGATACCTATAATAAGGTACTATCCGACGCCATCAACTCCCTCGCACCTGTCCGTGTACGACCCAGAACTTTGTACATGAGGTCTCCATGGTTTGATGGAGATCTCAGGAAATGAAGAAGATGGGTCGGAGATTGAGCGCTGCTGGAGGAAATCCTGCCTGGAGATGGACAAACTGGTCCTGCGTGCACATTATTGTGCATATCAGGAGAAATCGACCGAAAGAAGACATTGTTTTGTCTCGGAGATTGCTGCCGGGAGAAACCGACCAGCCTCGCTCTTCGGACTGTTGACAGACTTCTTCATCCTATCTGTCTCCAGCCCGGTAGAGTCTCTTCCAATGAGGATTGTGAGGATTTTGCTTGTTTTTTCGGACAGGGTGTCTTTTATCCGTACGGGAGGTTTCTTCAGCCAGCAATATTATTGCTGTCAGTGGTCGCCAGTCGTTACTGAGTGCACTCCGCCTGACTGGGTGAGTTTAGGCCAGTGGAGGACCATGAGGTAATTGAGGTGGCGGTCAATCTGAAGCATACCTTTTGTGAACTGGACCCAGTGCCAACACATTTCTTAATGAGATGCATTGACTCTGTTGGCCCGGTGTTTGCCCTGATTGTCCGGTGCTCCTTAAGTCAGGGTGTCTTCCCGGATGCCTTGAAGGAGGCTCTGGTTAGACCCCTTTTAAAGAAATCTCCTTTGGACCCGGAGGTCAGGGCAAACTACCGTCCTATCTCGAATCTCCCATTTTTGGGGAAGATTGTTGAGAAGGTGGTATCGCTTCAGTTGGAGGAACATCTCATGACTCACGATTGTACGATCCCTTCCAGTCGGCTTTTCGGGCCAGGTATAGCACTGAAACTGCGTTAGTTCGGGTGCAAAATGACCTCCTCAGGGCTAGAGACTGAGGAGACAAGACAATTCTTGTTCTCCTCGATCTCTCTTCAGCATTTGATACTGTGGACCATTGTGTGTTGCTTCTCCGCCTGAGGGAGTTATGTGGACTCACCGGTATTGTCATCAAGTGGTTTGAGTCCTTTCTCACAAATAGGAGACAGCGGGTTGTGATGGGAAATTTTTCATCAACACCCAGTCTCCTTTTGTGTGGAGTCCCTCAGGGTTCGGTGTTGGCCCCAATGCTGTTCGCAGTGTATATGCTGCCCCTGGGGGGGATCATTAGAAAGTATGGACTGAGTTTTCATTGCTATGCTGATGACACTCAGCTATACTTATCTTTTGCCCCAGGAACACCCAACACAGTAGATGTGCTGAACATCTGTCTGGCTGAGATCAGCGACTGGATGGCCTCCAGCTGGCTTAGATTGAACCCTGATAAGACTGAGGTATTGGTAGTGGAGTCGAACAGAGTTCATGATGGGATGGCCTCTGATTCTGCAACTGGCCTTGTGCTAGGGGCTGCATCATTGACGGCCTCCCCTTGGGTGCGAAATCTTGGCGTGATGTTTGACAGGAATTTGTCCATGGAGATTCAGATTTCTTCCGTGGTCCGTTCCTGTTTTTTTCCATCTTCGAAACATTGCCAGGATTAAGCCCCTTGTTCCGCCTCTGGACCTCCCTACCTTGATACATGCCTTAGTCACTTCTAGGCTTGACTACTGTAATGCCCTCTATCTCGGGATCTCTGGGGGTTCTCTCCGCAGACTGCAGCTCATGCAGAATGCTGCTGCCCGGCTTTTAACTGGGCAGAGTAGATTCTGTCACATTACACCTGTGTTACGCGAACTGCACTGGCTGCCTGTCAGGTGGAGAGTGCTCTTCAAGGTGGGGTTTCTCACCTATAAGGCCCTACACGGACAGGGCCCTGGTTACCTGTTAGATCTCCTGATACCATCCTCCTCCTCCTCCTCCCGCAATCTCCATTCTTCTGATGCCGACCTCCTAACTGTTCCAAGAGCGCGGTTAAAATCTGCGGGCGACTGAGCATTCAGTGTTGCCGCTCCCGCTTTTTGGAATTCACTACCAGTTGCAGTTAGGAAGGCCCCGAACCTTATTACCTTTAAGGTTTGCCTTAAGACTTACCTATTCTCACATGCTTTTGGGGTTTGATTATGTTTATGTATATGTGTTTTACTCTTTTATGTATTTATATGGCATGAAATGCTATAATTTCTTCTCTATCTCTCCTTTTTATTGTGTGGCACCCAGAGCCTTTGGGTTTGGGCGTCTTTTTAAATAAACATGACTTGACTTTGAATAGGAGAGGAAAGGGAAGGAAGGCATAGAGAAACTTCCCCTCCCAACTGAGGGCTAAGGCATCCAGTGGGAGTGAGCCCAACACTGGGGGCCTGCAGCAAAAAAGAGGAAGTTGGTGATTGTCTGGGGCTGCAAAAAGATCTGCGGAGTGCCCCATCTGGCAAATACTACTCCAAGACCTGGGGATCCAGTGACCATTCGTGGTGGCCCTGGAAACTGCTGAGAGCATCTGCCAGGACATTGTCCATGCCTGGGAGGTGAACTGCCATAAGGGAGGTGTTCAGGGAGTAAGCCAGAGACCACAACTTCATCACTCGATTACCTGGGCCGTAGACCAGTGCCCTCTTGTTGATGTACCACATTGTAGTGGTGTTGTCTGTTCTGACCTGAATACTCTTGTTCTGAACAGATTTGGAAAAGCTGAAGTGCTAGAAAACTGCTCTGAGCTCCAACAGGTTGATGTGGAGCAGAGATTCCTGGGGAGACAACAGACCCCAGGTGGTGAGGTCACCCATGTGAGCTCCCAAGCCCAAGAGGGATGCATCTGTAGTAAGGATTAGAGAATGAGACTGAGTGACAAAAGGAACCCCTTGTCTCAGGTTGCTCTGATCCTGCCACCACTGTAGGGCTTGGATCAGGGTTCGAGTTACTGGGATCAACTTGGTAAGAGGATCCTTTCTTTGAGACCAAAAAGTTCTCAAATGGAACTGGATGTCCCTCATCTGAAATCTTGCTCCTTGCACAACTGCTGTGGAAGCAGCCATGTGTCCTAGGAGCTGCAGAAAATGCCTTGCTGGCCGGGAGACCTGCAGGGTAAATGAGGAGGCCAGGGAGACTAGGGTCTTTGCCCTGTCCAGGGGGAGGAAGGCACTGGCTTCCTGTGTGTTCAGTTCTGCACCTATGAAGGTAAGAAGCTGGACCGGCTCTAGAACTGACTTTGAGAGATTCAGAAGGAAACCTAGAGAGGTAAGCAGTTGCTGTGTTATCTGAAGGTATAAATTGACCTGGTCTGGGGACTGGCCTACTAAGAGCCAATCATCCAGGTAAGGAAAGATGGCAATCTTTTGCCTTCTTAGGTAGGCAACTGCTACAGCCAGGCATTTGGTGAATACCCTTGGAGCAGAAGTGAGGCCGAAGGGCATTGCTCTGAACTGGTAGTGGCCTGAGGGCAGCTCGAACCTGAGGTACTTTCGATGGGAGCTTCGATGGGAATATGGAAGTAGGCATCCTTGAGGTCCAGGGAAGCTAGCCAGTCCCCTGGCCTTAGAGAGGGTAGGATAAGTCCCAGAGTCACCATTTTGAACTTTGGCTTTAAAAGGTGCTTGTTTAAATATCTGAGATCCAGGATGGGCCGCCATTCTCCTGTCTTTTTTGGGGTAAGGAAGTACCTGGAGTACAAACCTTTGCCCTGGTGTAGGGGAGGAACCCTTTCCACAGCTCTGAGAGCCAGGAGGGTAGAGACCTCTGCCTCTAGGGCGAGTGCCTCTGATGGAGTTGCAGGTGGAAAAGATCTGGTTCTCAGCTTTGGAAATTTTTTTGAAGCTAAGAACTAGTCCCTGGCTTACTACTTCCAGGACCCACTTGTCTGATGTTAAAGACTTCCAGTCCTGGACAAAGTAAGCCAGCCTGCCCCCTACAGGTACAGGAGAATCGGCCCTGGCAATCCCATCAGGGTGCCTGCTTGGCAGGGGCTTTGGGCTGAGGGGTGGAAGCAGACCTGCTTGTACCCCGTCTGTCTCTCCCTCTAAAGAACCCCCTCTGAGCATAGGCGGAGGAGAAAGCTTGGGCTTGGTAAAAAGGCCTATGAAAAGGCCTGCCCCTGCCTCTAGGAAGCTGCTTTTGAGGAGTGGCCTGCCTTTCCTTGGCCTGTGCAGTCCTATAGGTGGTCCTATATTCACAATTTTCTTCATGTAATTCTCTGTTTGCTCCCCAACTAGAGAATTTCCCACAACAGGAAAATCCATGGCCTTTGACTGGGTATCCTGAGACAGGGTAGTACATCTGAGCCAAGCCATTCTGCGAAGTGCCACAGATGTAGCCATGACTCTTGATGAAACATCATTACAGTCCACTGCAGCATGAAATTGCACCTTGGATGCCTCGATACCATCCATAGCCACCTGTTCCAGCTCCCTGGAAGTTGGTCAGGGACTTGTTTCGCTAGGGCCAGCACAGTATCCCATCTGGATTTCTGGTACCTAGCAGCATAAGCCATATAATTTGCTTGTCTGAGTCCCAAAGATGCTGCCATGTACTGTTTCTTTGCCATAGCATCAACCTTCCTGGAGTCCTTCTCAGGGGGGTGTGAAGCTAGGGGAATATTAGCCTTGTCACAGGCTGCAGCCTGCACTACCCCCACATGGCTGCATTGTTGAGTGAGGAAATCAGTGTCGAGCCTGATAAGGTATACCTCTTGTCCATCCTTTTATCCACAGGAGGTATAGTGTGAGGAGTTTTAAAACTTTTACTGTCTGTTTCCGAAAAGATTTATGCAAAGGAATAGACAGTCTCCTAGACTCTGGAATATCCATCATTTCTACATAGTCTGGCTCCTCTTGGTCATCAACAGCTTTCTCAACAGGGAGCTGGAGAGTTTCAGCAACTTTTTTATAAAACATGAAATGAGAAGGGGACTCAGAAAGCCTTGGAGGAGAAAGCCCTAGGGGTCTATCTGGAGAGATGTCTGGATCAATGGGCACATCCAGATCTTCAAAACCATATTCACTCTCCTCATATTCCTATTCCCCCTCCCCCGGTTCATAAAAATCCTCAAAATCATAATCTTGAACCGGTGGAACCGGACGAACCGAACGCTTACCTGAAGGTGTCGGTTCGGTCGGAACCGAAGAGAGAGACTGGACAATTTGAATTGCTTTAGCTATTTCCTCAGCAGTTGGGGAGAGAACTTTTGGCTCTACACTAGCTGACTTTCTAGTCCTTTTGCTGGAACCGCTCCTCAGAACCGGCTCTTCGCTTGGTTCGAGGGAAGTATCGCCTGGTCAGAGGGCACTCCCTCCGTTCGGTTGGCACTGAACCGGCTGGCCATCCGTCAGCGGACTCTTTAGCCTCCTTTCCCTGAACCTACCAACTCTCTTATCTATGGTGGCAGCAGGGAAATTGTGACAAATCTGGCAGTCTGAATTGAGGTGGTCAAACCCCAGACAATAGACACATGTGGTGTGTGGGTCAGCCTTAGAAAAGCTTCCCCACAAACACTACAGTGTTGAAACCCAGTGGGTCCAGTTTTTCTTTTGGGTTTCTCAGACATAATGCCAGCCTAACCAACTTGCCCGTTTATGGCAATCCACCAAGCAAGACACCCTTATCGTTCCCCAACCGTGAACACGTGGGTCGAAAAAAACGAATGAAATCCGTTTTTTAGAACCGATAAGAACCGGAACCGCACTCTAAAAAGGACTAGTAGATTTTAAATACAACCTGATCAGTTCAAACCAAACCGATAAAGAATTACAAGTTCCACACAGAAAAAATAAATGTAAAACCTATCTATTACTTACATTACCACAGACAGAGCTTGAACCGACCGGTTGAGGTTTAATTTCGGCTAAAAAACGAAAAATAATACTTTTAAACCGACAAAATGAACTGAGCAGAAGGAGAAATCTCCGGAGCGACTGTTCAGTGAGGCGGAGTAAAGAATCTGACAGTTTGCGTTTGAAGCACAACAGACAGAGTTTTCAACCGAGCTCGCGCTCTAAGTTCCATGCCTGCATGGAAAGTTAACCATTTCACCTCCAGAGCAGTTCTACCTGCGGTCATACTGCAATTGTCATAATATAGCAAGACTTCATGTTGTTTGAATCCTTATATTGCATGTATGACTGTAGAAGTTAGTGCAAATCTATGACAACTGTTTGTGTTTAGAAGCGTCACCAAATAGAAACCAGATTGAAAAGGGTCAATGGGGACATGCAGGCAGGTTTTGGGAGAATACCAGAGTCTCATACAGGTCTACAGGGATTGTAAACTGGGCTATTGCATGTCCTGTAGGGTGAAGGCCAAATCAGGTGCTGTGCTGCTACCCCAAAGAAGGTGTAATTATCTGGGCCATCCTGCTGTGTGTAATAGCCATGAAAAGGAGTCATATCTGGCCACAAGACTTGAGACTGGTATTGTGCCCTGATCCAAAGTATAGAGGGATAATCTAGGACCTTGTGGCAAGTGTTCAGTAGTAAATCCAGCTAGCACTCTGGGCAAACATGAGGAGGGTATCCCTGTTTCCCATTCCCTGTCATGGATTGCATTTAGGGGTGAGCACTGTGAGCTCAGTGATCTGATGCTCACGAGTGGGTTCGTGACAGTAGCCAGAGGAACAAAAAACAGCAATAAACAACTGGACACTTACATTTCTTTGGATCAGTGGATTAAGCAATACTCAGATTTTTTTTTATGATCCAGCTTTAGCAAATGTACCTGCAGACTGGGAATATGATATCCCTGTAGAAGTTGTTTTAGACCCCTCACCTATCAGGACATTTATTTAGCCATAGTGCAACTTAAAAAAAGCTCAAGATCCTGACAGGATTATTCCTGAAATTTACATGACAGACCCATCTTTATGGGTGAGCTTGTTAGAGCAGTGTTATAACTTGTGTATAACTAATATGTATAACTAATAGTGAGGTCCCATCTTCTTGGAAGGGAGATATCATTGTTTTCATATTCAAAAGGGTGATGGAGCAACTCCCTGACTGTACCAGCCTATCTCCCTTTTGGATATTAATGGAAATTTTTTTTCCAAGATAATTAGTAAGCAGGTTATTGGAGCAGCTTTGTGATTTGGGAGGACCAACTGAATTTCAAGCTGGTTTTCATACTGGTTACAGCACAACAGATAACTGTTACATACCATTGCATCTAGTGGAGAACTACATAACGCTTAGAGGGCAGAAATTATATGTAACATTTATCTATTTCAGTGCAGCATTTGATAATATTTCATGTAGTATTCTCTGTCAATTAACGCTACAAAAAAGTTTTACACCAGAACTTATTAGCATAATTAAAGAGTTGTACTGTGAAACTTGGGCTCAAAGTAGAACTGGAGCCTGTGGTCGACTTTCTGCAGTCTTTAGGACCAATAAAGGAGTAAGGCAGGGTTGTACAATGGCACCAGTTTTGTTTTGTATTTACATTGCTCAGTTACTTGTAGAACTACTTTTGTCGTCTTCAGATTTCCCTCTTATTGGTACCAGAGCTTGCCCAGTGCTGGCTTATGTCAGTGACCTGGCCTTGTTTTTGTTATCCTGATCTGGTCTTCAGAAGAAATTAAACATTCTAAATACATATGCTTCCACTCACAACTTACATATTAATATAATTAAAAGTTAAGTTGTGATTTTTGGATCCCGAGATATCTCTATAAATTGGGTGGTAGGTGACCAAAAAATAAAGTCTGCAAAGTCTCATGTATACTTGACCCTCTCCTTTTCAAATATGGGGAGCTGAAAACCTTATGTAAAGAGTCAAATAGTAAAACTTAAACAAATAGCTGGTGCGCTTCCAAGATTTAGTAAAAAAATATGGAGATTTCTCTGTATCCCATAGAAAACAAGACATAAGTACTCCACAAACTGTCTACATAAAGCGGTGCTCACAGAAAAAAGCAGAATGCAACAGAGAAAAACTTGGAGCACCCACCCTAGACTACTTAAATATAACTTAAAGATCAAATGCGCATATTCCATAAAAAGCTTGAATCCCCTTGAATACACATCCCTGTGTCATGATTAGTGTTTCCTGAAAATATAGTACAGTTTGCTTTAGTGGTTTTCTTTAATTCAGCATCTGTTAATGTGGTCTGCAGTAACTGAAAACAGTGAAGAAACAGTGAAGATGTTGCTGTCCCTGTCAGTGAGCAATGACATCATACCTGTACTGCCAGCTGTTTCTGCAGTTAAGTCCCTGATTGACTAAATAAGCTGTTGCAGTCCCTAGTTACAACAGTCTGTAGAGCTAATTGTTTTAACTTGGAGTTTATTACTAACCCATCTGGTTTGTGTTTAGAAAGATATGCTTAAAATCTTTCTTTCTGTTCTCATAAAATGTTAATCACTTGGGGTTTAGCACTGAATTGAAGTGGTATGAATGAATCTGTGAGAAATAATACTTTCTGTATCACAGCTCTCAGTTCTGTGTCATCAAAACTCTGCATTCTATTCTGGCTGTATGTGACAGGAAGCTCCAGCCACTCTTGAGGACCAACCTTTTCTTAAATCTGTTGCAACAGTTCTTCTATTTCTTAGTCTATTTTATCCTTTACAATTTCTAGTCCATAAGGTTGCCCACCTATGATCACCCCTACCCCTTTCTTGACTATGCTATTGTGTCCTCTTTAATTTCCCTTTCCCCTCTCAGGCCCTTGCATAAGGAGGTTATTGTTGTGACCTCCAAGCATATGTAAAACACATTGTGTTTATCATTGTTGGACTTAGTATGTAATAGCACTATGTCATAAAATACCTTGATGTATATACCTTATGTTTATGAAACCTTTAAATGTTGAAAATACCATGGCACTATGTGTTTTTGATAATGGTAAAAAGTACTAGGTGACTATTACAGAAATTAAGTTAGTTGTGCTAATTAAAATGCATGTAAATGTTTATAAACTGAACAAGTCTGAAATGTCATGTTGATTTTCATATATCCCATAATGCTTTGCATTATGGACATATCTATGATGTTGTATTTCTTTGAAACTTGATTTGTTGCCAATGCCCTTTGGGGTAACCCTTTTTTCAGTGATTCTACATTGAGGTTCTTTGTCTATAGCTTGTTTTGTTTTGTTTTTTTCCTTTTGAGCCCCCACTACCCAAGCAAATGGGGCCCACATATGGATGAAGGGTTTTTACTGAAAAGTGGTTAGATTAGAGATCAGTGTCAGTAGGTGCTGGTTAAGTGCAGAGAAATGACATACATAGTCTGTTGCTGCAAACTGATGTACTGAAGAAGGAATATACCATTGCGGAAGGTTATTTGCTGTATTTTGAATAAACATCACATAGAGATTGTGTGTTGAACTTGAAGTTCGGTGTGTGGTCCATCTGTTATCTCACAACCCCTCCACACTGTATAATAGATATAAAATAAACTATATTCCATTAACTCATAGAAGCAATGTGCATTTAATGTAGCCTCAATAAATATGTCCATGCGATAATTTTATTTTAATGTCAGATTGACAAATGTGTGTCTGCCACACTGCTACTTCAGGAACATGTACTGTATGAACTCATAAACATCAGTTTTTAGAGGGTTTCTGTGTGAAAATATATCACGTATGTATATAACTAGAAATACTATATGGCATCCTTATGCCCCTGTCTCCTGCCCAACAGTTTAGGCAGCAGCTTTCTGCTTCCTTCTTTCCCCGGCCCCAAAAGCCCCGTCTTCTGCCCCCATTTGAAGCTGTTGCAACCTGCTGCCCACTGTCTTCTCCACACAGTCAGGGCTACTGCAACCTGCTGCCTCCTGCACAAACAGTTGAGGCTGCCGTACCCTGCTACCCTCTTTCCCCCACCCTATAACACAGGATGGAAGTATTTCTTGTTTTTTCAGTCGTGTAGTTTCGGCAGTGTACCAAAGGATCTGACTCTAGTGGCAGGGAGCAGCATGGTGCAACAACTAACTGTGGAGACAAGAGGCTCTGTGATGCAGCAGGGCACAGTGGTGTCAGAGGACAGAGGACAGCATGATGCAGAAGCTTTGACTGTGGTGCAGGACACCATGGGGCATCAGGGTATAGAAGCCCTGACTGTGTGCTGGGGTGCACGTGATGCAGTGTTGCTGCCCATTTGGAGCAATGGAAGTGGGTATCAGGGTGCAGCAAAAGCCTCACCTTTGGTGGCATGGGACAGCATGGTGCCGAAGCCCAAACTGTGGAGGCAGAGGCCCTGGGACTCTAGGGCTTAGCAGAGCATTTCAGCCTTGTTTTTAGAGACAGGAAAAGGGGGCAACAGAGTGCATTGGCCCTGACTGTGGGGGTGGGCGACAGAGGGAAGCAGGGTGCAGCAGCTTCAACTGAGAGGCAGAAGACAGGGGAATACGGATGCCATACAGGATTTAGAGTCATACATATAAATGATGTTTTTCCACACAACTGAATTTTATGAGATCATACAGTACATATTCCTGAAATAGCAGTGTGTGGCAGACACAGGTTTGTCAATCTGACATGGAAATAAACTTTTTATCACATGAACATGAACATATTTATTGAGGCTACATTAAATACACACTACTTCTATTAATGAAATGTAGTTTATTTTATATCCATTAAGCAACCTGGTGTTATACAGCCAGAATAGAATGCAGAGTTGTGATGACAGAGAACTGAGAGATGTGATACAGAAAATGTTGTTTCTCACAGATTCATTCATACCACTTCAATTCAGCACTAAACCCCAAATGATCAACTTTTTATGAGAAAAGAAAGAGTTTAAGCATATCTCTCAACACAAACCACATGGGTTAGTGACAAACTCTGACTGAAAATAATCAGCTCTGCAGACTTCTCTAACTAGGGACTGCAACAGCTAATTTAGCAATCAGGGACTTAATTGCAGAAGCATCAGGCAGGACAGGTATGATGTCATTGCTCACAGACAGGGATAGAAACATTTTTTACTGTTTCTTCACTGTTATAGGCCATGTCCACACCGAGCCCTGTAAACCGTTACCAGTCTGGTAAACCGTTGCCGCTACTTCCAAAAACGGTTCACATCCACACTGGTAATGATTTAACAGACGTTTTTAAAACCGATCTCAAGACCTGTAAGGATGTGGTCTTTAGATCGAAATGGGGTAACATTCTGGAGCCTGTAATGTTACAGTTACCTGTGTGGATGCGTGACCGTGTGGACCCTCCATTCACAGCGTCTTCCAAATAGATTAAAACTGGGAGAGATGAGGTGTAATGTGGATACTACACTAATGTCTGTAACATTTTTAAAAATGTTACTACCAGAATGCAGACACTCCAAAATGGTAAGGGCAGTAACGTTTTTAAAAACATTACCACAGACAACTTTGTAGTGTGGACAGGGCCTTAGTTACTGCAGAGCACATTAACAGATGCTGGTTTAAAGAAAACCACAAAACCAAACAGCATGATATTTTCAGGAAACACTAGTCATGACACAGAGATGTGAATTCAAGCTTTTCATGAAATATGTGTGCATTCGATCTTTAATGCACTTCAGTGTGTATAGTACTTAAAAATCACACTTGAGCTAAACCATGTAGAAAAATTTGTACTTACATTGAATTCATGTACATACAACATGGTGCAAGGCAGTGCATTAAAGTTTGGCAAGACATCAAGGCAGCAACAAATTTACATTTGGAACAAGAGGGGAAGCAGTTCCAAATGCATCAGCGTCGCCCTTAAGGGCAAACAAATCTTGTATTTCGCTTTGTCTGGGCGGAGCTTCTTCAGAGGTTAGAAAACCAACACTTTATTACTTCTTTTATAGTGGAACCAATAAATTACAACTAATTAAATAAGTGCTTGTGCAATTAAAGTGCTAGTTCATGCATACTAATATTTAAAAACATGTTTGTAGCAACCCACTCCCATCGAGAACCAGCATATGGCAATAAATAAATAAATAAATACATACATACATACATACATACATACATACATAAACACATCACCAAAACAACAGGATACAATTAGTTTTAGCTTAGAGAAAAGTTGCCTATACACATTTAAAATATTTAAACATAACAGCAGATAAATACATGTAGAAGAAAACTTCTCGGACAACAGACAGAGACTGTATAACATATTTTTAAATTGCTTCATTAGAAAGTCCCACTTCCATTAATTTCAGTCTCTTTTTATTGATTCAGCTCATTTTCTCCTTGTAAATCCTTCTGTTTATCTTGCCTCTGGGACTTTTTAGAACTTTGTATGTGGACAGCTTAATTTCCATGTGGGTAACTAGAAGCATTAAAAAGACATATTAAGAATACTTGCACACAATTATGTTGCACAGTAACAAGGTTATATAACAGCATTTCCAGTTTGCAATATATATTCTATTGATCAAGTCTAATTAGCAATCATAATATGAAATATGAATCAATGAAGCATACTATGAGAAATGCTGTTATATAACCTTGTTACTGTGCAACATAATTGTGTGCAAGTATTCTTAATATGTCTTTTTAATGCTTTTAGTTGAATATAATTTGTTGCTGCCTTGATGTCTTGCTGAACTTTAATGCTCTGTCTTACACCATGTTGTAAGTACATGAATAAAATGTAAGTACACATTTTTCTATATGGTTTGGTTCAAGTGTTGTTTTTAAGTACTATACACACTGAAGTGCATTAAGTTATATTTAAGTATTCTAGGGCGGATGCTCCAATTTTTTTCACTGTTGTGTTTCTCTGTATCCCTTTTACTGAAAGCTGGATAGACCAAATATATACTACAGGCATTGTATCTGGTGGAGATCTGAGGATATAGGAAGATAAAAACATTAGAAACACCATTAAACAAAATTCTCAGAGCTGTGTTGGGTTAGGGGGTTCTACCCCAGTTTCTCTGGTACGTGCAGAGCTGAGTTTTACCAGCTTGGAAGCTTTTGCCCTCTCTTGATTACTAGGATACTGGATTATCACTGCTAGAATGATCTCTGACAGATTGTCCAAGAAGTGTCTGAAAGAAAAAGGAGAAGTGGAAAAACACTCGATATAGACAGTCCTCTTTGTACACATATCTGCTAAAAGTGTTAAGTTTACATGGTTTACAACATCTAATGAAATATTATGGTATGGGTATTGATATTAGTGTAAAATATAAAAAATATTCCAGAAGGTTTTGGAAAATTTTAAAATAAAGAATTGTAAAGATATACCCGCACTTAAGATTGCACCCTGGGTGGTAAAAAATTATATTTGTCATGCATACAGAAAATATTTAGATGTGTTAACTGATCAAGAACTAAGGCACAGTTATACAAGTTATAGATCTGAACTCTTTAAAGTAATGTTCTCATGGCCAGAGACAGTAAAATAGCTGATTCTACTTCTAGATACTGTGTCTGCAACATAACTGAAGTAGAAAACCTCTTTCATGTGGTTTTTATATGTCCCTGGTATAATAAGCCTAGGACGTACTGGTTGCTTCCAGTATGGTCTCAGATTGATACACTGGATAGAGATATATTACTGGAAATTATGATGGCTGTGCAAGATGAATTCTTGATCCAGAGGGTAGAAGGTTAATTTAGAGCTATTTCCATTATTTGCAATAAGTACAAATGATTAATTGTGGTTACATTAACCTTATAGTTAATAATTGAGCACTTTATTATGTTTAACTGCATTTTCTGACTGATTTCTAATATAGATGAATATGTAGTTGACTAACGTGAACTCTTATGTGTTGTAATACATGCAGACCTAATGTTTTACTGTCTGTGTTATTTATGTATTTATTTTTGTAATGATCTCTGACTGAACAAATAAATGTTTTCTATGTCTAGTTAGAGATCTTAACCTGTATCCATCAAAAGGGTTGCTGGGTGGCCAGCATTGAAAGATGTTTGAATTCAAATGTAAAATGAATGTTTTTTGATGCTAATTACCAACTCTGTTACCTAACCTCTATGTCCAGTTTTTCCCCTCACCTAGCCCTTCCCCTTGTAAATAAATTGTTGGTTAACTATTTTTACAAAAGATGTGTCGTCAGCATATTATTTGTGCGCAGTGTGCGCATATTATTAGCATAAGTCAATAATTGTAAGTTGTTGAAATTGTAGGTTTTGGTTGCTGTTAGTAAATGTGTGGGTTGACTGTAACGGGCAGTGGGTAGGTATAGCATCCCAGGTGGTTGTACTGCTTGTTATCAGACCCACTTGTAATTTTACTCTGGGTGGAGGCACTACACTCTTCATTGTTATCTTGGGAAAGAACCCCCATTTTGCATCAAGAAAGGACCCAGGACTCTCAACGTGGTTTGCAGCCACCCAGGAAGGGGTAGTAGCCCATTGGGACATGACATCAGTCAACAAGTAAAACAAGTAAGCAAGATAAAGAAAACAAAATTACATTCTTGAAATTCACAGAAACATAGAAACATAGAGGTTGACGGCAGATAAGGACCACAAGGCCCATCCAGTCTGCCCATTTCTTTTTCTACCTTATAAATGTGCCATCGGCCTTTGCTCTGTCAGTGGCCTATCTATTCATACTCATCTGTATTGCTCCCTTATGCCTTTCCCATGCCTGTTTGAAGCCCTGCACTGTATTCATAGCCACCACTTCCTGAGGTAGGCCATTCCATGCATCCCCCACTCTTTCTGTGAAAAAGAATTTCCTCACATTCCCCCTTAATCGGCCTCCCTCTAATCTCATGCTGTGTCCTCTTGTCCTGCTATTTTTCTTATATTTAAACACGTTAGACTCTTTCACCTTGCTAATGCCCTTAAGGTGTTTGAATGTTTGGATCATATCACCTCTCTCCCTCCTTTGCTCAAGGGTATTCATATTGAGCTCCGTTAATCTGTCCTCATATGTCTTCTGATGCAGTCCCTGCACCATTTTGGTTGCCCTTCTCTGGACTGCCTCAATTTGGTTATTGTCCTTGTGAAGTTGTGGCCTCCAGTACTGCACGCAGTACTCCAGATGGGGCCTAACCAGTGTCTTGTAAAGAGGGATTATTACCTACCTCTTACAACTTGTGATACCCCTACTAATACACCTTAACATCCCCCTAGCCTTACCTACTGCTTTAGAGGTCTGCTTGGATGATTTCAGGTCATCGGTGATGATGATGCCCAAGTCTCTTTCTTCCTTTGTGACTGCCAGCAACTCCACTCCCAGCCTATAGGTGTCTTCAGGGTTTCTCTTCCCTATGTGCATGATCGTGCATTTCTTTTCATTAAATCCCAGTTGCCACTCTTCTGACTATTTTGCTAGTTTATCCAGATGTCTTCTCATTCTGCCCACCCCATCTGGATCATCTACTCTGTTGCAGATCTTGGTGTCATCTGCAAACAGACAAGCCTTACCCTCTAGTCCATCTGCAATGTCACTAATGAAGATATTGAAGAGGACTGGCCCCAGGACTGATCCCTGAGGTACCCCACTTGTGACTTGCATCTCTTCTGATTGTATACCATTTACCACCACTCTCTGTTTTCTGCCCGTCAACCAGTTTGCCACCCAGTTGACCAACTTCTGACCCACCCCGAGCCTACCCAGCTTATTTATCAATCTTCTATGTGGAACAGTGTCGAAAGCATGGCTGAAGTCAAGGTAGGTGACATCAACTGCTCCCCCTTGGTCCACCATTCTGGTTATCCAGTCAAAGAAATCTATGAGATTAGTTTGACAGGACCTTCCTTTTGTAAATACATGCTGTCTTGGATCTTGTGCCCCTATGGATTCCAGGTGTTGCACTATCCTTTCCTTAAGGAGTGCCTCCATAATCTTGTCCGCTACTGAGGTAAGACTGACTGGTCTGTAGTTCCCTGCCTCCTCCCTGCTACCACTGTTGTGGAGCAGGATCACATGAGCCCTTCTCCAGTCTTCTGTGACCTCTCCTTTGCTCAGAGACTCATTAAACAGTTCTGCTAATGGCTCTGCTAGTTCTACCCTTAGCTCCTTAAGTACCCTGGGATGTATGCCATCAGGTCCCATTGCCTTGTCCACCCTGAGCTTAGCGAGCTCTTGTGGGACCCTTTCTTTTGTGAAAGGAGTAGTGCTCACCTCCCTCCCCCCCCCCGTGTCCATGGTGCTGAGCTATGGGCCCTGCCCTACCTTCTCTTCGGTAAATACCGAGCAAAAGTATCTATTTAGGATAGATGCCTTTACAGGGTCCTCCTCCTCACATGCCCCCTTTTCTCCTTTGAGCTTAGCAATACCCCCTCTGGACTTTCTCCTTTCACTAATGTATCTATAGAAAATCTTGTCACCTTCTTTTACTGTTCATACTAGTGTTTCCTCAGTTTGGGACTTTGCCTGCCTTGCTGCCTTCCTGCTTCCTTAGGGCAGTTTGGTATGCCTCCCTATCTTCATCCTGCTGTGTTCCCTTATATTTTCTGAAGGCCAGCCTTTTGGCTATGACCTTTTCTGCTACTGTATTTGAGAACCAAAGTGGTTTCCTTCTTGTTTTGCACTTCTTTTTCTGTCTAACACAATGGGATGTTGCTTTAAGTATTGTATCCTTAATGCTTGCCCACTTTGCCTGTACCCCCTCACCTGTGTTTCATTTTGCCAGGGCTAGCTTAACTCTGTTGGCCATCTTATCAAAGTCAGCTCCTCTAAAGTCCCATATTTTTACCTTGGAATGGGATGATTTAGATGTAGTGGCCAAATTGAACCATACCATGTGATGGTCACTGGCCCCCAGGTGACCTTCTACCTGGAGATCTGTGATCCCTTCCCTGTTAGTTAGTACTAGATCTAGGATAGCCCTGTCTCTTGTGGGTTGTTGTACCAGTTGTTTGAGGCCCTCCCCCCTGCAGGGAATCCACCATGTGTCTAGTTCTGGCAGATGTTCCTGCTGGTATTGACCAATCTGTATCCGGCATGTTGAAGTCTCCCATTATTAGAACCTCCCCTTTAGCTGTCTTGTTTTGTATATCTTCTAACAGTAATGTGTCTATGTCCTCCCCCTGGTCTGGGGGCCTGTACACAACCCCAGTTCTTATGGCTGTCCCATTTCCTGTTTCCAGGGTGACCCACAGTTCTTCTGGTTCCTTAAGTGTATTCTGAATTTCTGTAGCTTTGATATTTTCATTGACATACAGGGCCACTCCACCTCCAATTTTTGCACCTCGGTCTCTTCTGAACAGTACATAGCCAGGTACTGAAGTCTCCCAAGTGTGGTTACTGGCAAATCATGTCTCACTAATTGCTACTATGTCCAGTTTAGCCTCTGACATTATTGCCTGCAGGTTTGGGATCTTATTTCCCAGGCTGTGAGCATTTGTGTAAGTGATTTTCCACTGGCCAACAATTTTCAATATTCCCTATCCAGGGTGTATCCCCCTTGGATATACTGACTAGTTTCCAGCAATGGTTGATGAAAAGCATATGCAGGTCAGTTAGTGTAAAGTGGTGACAATAAGGGACAGAATCTAGTTACCAAAGCAAGGATATTATGGTAGGTGTAGTACCCAGAGCAAGTGAAACTGAAGCAGCCTGAGAAGGTGTAGCCTGTGTCTGGTATTGTGGTTTTGATACTGCTGTATGTGAGCACACCATTCCTTTCCCACTGCTGCACTGGCCAGCCATGTGTCTCACCCTGCTAGCATCCTCTATGGCTTAATGCCTTGAATTATGCTACTGCTCCACTGTGTAGTGTCTTGGCTCATATGAGGCAGTTTGGCATATAGTTGTCTACGGGGATGTTGCAGTGAGGGAACCCCAAATATCTTCCCCAGGTATTTACAAAGTTCTCCAGAGTACCTCTGGTCACTACTCATCCTTTCAGAACAGACTGTTTTCCCTAGCTCCATCAGTCAATCAGATATCTGAGGATGAGTTAGCTTCCCTCCAATGTCTAAGGATGATCTGTTTAGCTATGATGAGTGTTCCTGTCAAGCAGCATTTCCGGTACTTATCCATCCTGATCTAGGTACCTGGGCCCTCCCCCCATGCGTAGTCAAAATATGACCGGTTTGGTATGTCAGCTTGGAGGAAGTGAGTTCCCTGCATATCTGCTGCACCAAGTCCCTGTAGCCCTCAACTGTGGGGAATGACCAAAGTATGTGTGTGATATTACCACAAGTTCCTTGGCAATGCCAGCACTTGTCCATGTTTAGCAGTCCTCGCTTATATAACTGGGTTGGGGATTTATTCAATCGCTGAAGGATTTTCTTTTGGGCAAGACTATTCTTACAGTCTTTCACTCCATTAGACAGAATTCTTATACTTGAACACTTGAATTGAACAGAGAAAGGAGACCAGCACCACTGCCTCATAACAACAGGACTATGCCTTCCAAAATATAAAGCCACTGAAGTGTGTGAACTCACCAGGCTATAAATTGCTAAAAGTCCAGAGTAAATCCAAGCAAAAACTTTTATTTAAGTAAATCCATAAGCCAAAGGAGTACAACGCTATCCTGCTCCCCAGAGAACTTCCTGGTTGCAAGTGTATTACATCACCTGACGTGTTTCGCATAACCTGCTTTCTCAAAGGTGCAGTAAAAAAACAAGAAAGTACTCTTATATACAGTAATGAGTCTTAAAGTGGTACACATTAAAAGTGCAAAACACCAAAATACATAACAAAACATCAGACTAAACGAAGCCAAAAACAATTAAAAAGTTCACATTTCCTGTAGGTGCAAAAGTTGATTAATAGACACTATAACTATTCTTTTTAAATCTATTTTGTAGGTATATACCTATATATCTATTTATCCATTTTAGCATGGGATTTATATTCTCCATGATATTCATATGTGTCCATATAGCATCCAAACTATTCATACTCAGTTGTTATATTGTACTCTAGTGGACAAAGTCAAAAATTACAAGTACCTTAAAAACATAAAAATCAAACCTGCCAGTGAAGAATTATATACACAAAGAAATAGCACACGCTATATGTAATTTAGGTAGCAGGCAAGGATGTCAATCTGTATAAAAAAAGGGAGAAACATAAATAATATATAAGTATCACAGCAATATATAGATATTACACCATCTTCTTATCAATCACTTCTTCAAAAAGTGTTTCACTTCAATTTTACCATTTAGCCCCTTACATTCCATGGCCTTAAATGTGAAAATCCAATATTGATCTCTTTTTAGAAGTAAATTATTGTAATCACCCCCCCCCCCAGCATGATAGTGTCAGTTTTTCGATGCCAATATATGTAAAACCATGTTCTGTTTTATTCCTTGCCCTGGCTAGATCAGTCTATATTGATCTCTCCAAGGCATTTGATACTGTCAATCACAATATGCTCATAAACTCCCTCCTCTCTGTTGGTGTATCCAAAGAAACTGCTGGCTGGTTCACCAACTATCTACATGGCTGCACTCAACAAGTAAAGATAAAAAACACCCTCTCCACTAGCCTTCCCGTTCGGTCGGGTGTCCCCCAAGGGTCCATCCTTGGTCCGTTCCTTTTTTCACTATACCTGAACTCCATACCTCTGACCTCCTCAGGGCGCATCCTCCTTTATGCAGATGATGCTGTGATTTTCAGTCAGCACCTGACCCTACACAGCTCCAAAAATCCTTGCAGGGCTCCTTCACACAAGTTGAAGCCCGGTTTCTCTCACACAAGCTTGTATTCAACACAAAAAGAGACGAAAGTCATGCTATTCGCCCACCCACAATATAAACACAGCATGACCAAATTATCTATACATAATGCGTTGGGCACCATGCTGGAACCTGTTTCCAATTTTAAATATCTAGGGGTTACCCTCGACTCTGCCCTTACTTATCGTGAGCATAATGCGTCGACTTGCACTGAAATAAATAGAAGAATCGGTCTCTTATATAGACTAAGACCATGTCTCCCTCCTGAGGCTCTGCGATTAGCAATCTCTAGCTCCATCCTTTCCCTGATAGACTACGGCATAATCATCTATGGTGCCGCCTCTGACATGGCACTGACCAACATTAAACGCACCCTAAACAAAGCCTGCAGATTGGCCACAGGCTGTGATCAGCTCACGCATACCTGTGACCTCTACCTACAGTCGTCATGGCTAAACTTCCAGGGGCGACTTTTTTATCAGACCTGCTTACTTGCCAAAAATACCAAGTTACTTGTTAGACAGGATCTGTTTTTTGAAGCCATGTTGTGTATTATCTATTACATTTTTGGTTTCCATGTCTTTTGGTGACTTAGTTTTGAATAATGATTCAAATATTTTACCCAAAATGCTAGTCAAACTTATAGGTCTATAATTTTCTAATTGGCTTCGATTTCCTTTTTTGTAAAGTAGAGTGACTGTAGCTATCTTCCAATCATTTGGGATATTTCCTGAATTAAGGGAAAGGTTAAATATTTTGTATAATGGATTTTATCAGGTCCAGGTGAATTATTTATATTTATATTGTCTAGTTGTTTCATAATATCCAGGTTTGTTATTTCAGTTAGTGTCTCTGATTTATTTATGTCTGATTGCATATATGAATTCTGAGAATTTGATTTATTAAACACAGAGCAGAAATATATATTTAGTTTGTCTGCCATTTCTTGTGGTTTGTCTGTTGTTTTTAATCCTATATTTAGGGGCATCTTGATATTATTTTTTATTATTTACATAAGCATAAAATTTTTTTTTTTTTACTTTCTTTATTCACCTACCCCCCAGGCATCCTTCAGAAGTGCCCAACTCGGATCCCACCCTACTCCCAACCTGAACCCTCGCATCTCCCCTGATCTCTCCCCCCCCAATCAACCCCAGGCAAACCTGACCCCAGTACCATCTCCGGGGCTGATTCTGCTTTCCCCCAGCAGCTACCTCCTAAGCATGAAGGGCCTACCTGTAAGTTGTCGGGTCACCCTGAGAGAGATCCTGGGCGCGTCTTGGCCGGTGTTTGGGATGTGGGAGGGTCCACCGGGGCCACCGCCCCCAGGCATTATGCCGCTCCGCTACACTGGTGATCTCCAGCCACCACCAGAGGTTGCTACAGGAGCGAAACACTTCCCATCCCCACCCCTGGGAAGAGAGAGCAGTCAGCGGACGCTCAATCTCTTCCCCGCCAGCCGACCCCCGGTGGCCCGGCTCATTCCCGAACCCGGGTCGCCAGCATGGTGCGAGGTGTGGCATCCAGCGTCTCAACCCTCAGCGCCACCGGGCTGGCCAGCATAAAAACTTTTACTACCGTCTTTGATGTATGATAGTTTAAACTCAATTTTTTTCTTTTCTAGCCTTATGTTATGTTTACATTTCCTAAGTATTTCTTTATATTTATGTTTGTTGTAACTGTTATTATCTCTGGATAATGGCAAGTATGCTCTTCTTTTTTGTGCCAGTAAATTAGATATTTTGAGGGTTAGCCAAATAGGTATCTTGCCTTTTCTATTGTATGATATTTTGTTTGGAATATGTGTTGTTTCCAATTCAAGTATTTTATTTTTTATCCTAGTCCAAACCACTTCTGGGGAATTTGATCCATTATTCCCATTTCCATTGTTTTGGTTTTGCCAGAATGTTTGTGAAGTTTGCTCTGCTGTAATTTTTAAATATTGATTTACCTGATATTTCTTTTACATTTATTTTTGTATTAAACATCATAATTTGATGGTCACTATTCTCCAGCAACCCTCCTAATATTTTGGTGGGATGTCCCTCTCTAGCTCATTGCTGTTGGAGGATGAGAGTGGGGTCTGGTCCCTAACTGAGTAAAATCCTGTGGATGTGACCAGCTCTTTTACCTAGGGCTATGGAAGGATGAAGCAGGTTGTCCAAAATGGATGACACCATTGCTCGGAATCGAGACCCCAGCACTGGCTGGAGGGCATGCCTCATCTGCAGATGCCCTCAATTATATTTCTGCGGGAGTTCATAGATTTCCCTTAGTTGATCAAAGGACATTAGTGAACTGGAATCTTGGTCTATTAGGTGGAGAAGGGAGTGAATTCCTTTCTGTTGCCAGTCTTTCCAAATGACCTTTGTTCCACAAATGGTGACTAACTCATTTTCCCACAGAAGGAAAGATTGGGAACATTTTGTGTTTCATTCTGTGAGGTTAGCCACCCTGCCTCCTTCCTGAGCAGAATGTTGTATCAAGGGGTGAGACATAAGTTCTTTAGGAAGCTTTCCAAAGCATAAGGCCTTTATCATGGGCTTTTTGAGCAGTGCCTCCTCATACCTCACCTACTGAAGGACAGTAGGTACCTCTGGGTTGGCAGCCACCAGTATTTGGTGCACTGCCTGGTTGGTCCTCTGAAAAGTCTGGCAAGAACATTCCCCCACTGGAAAATTCTTGTCCCAAAGTTTCAAAGACTTATTCTCTGGTGGCCTTTGCCCCAGAAAAATGAAAGCATATCTTTATGCAGTGTCCTGATAAGGTAATGGTCCCATGCCATGGGAATGTTGTCCAAGAGGTATTGTATTCTGGATGTTTCCATCATCTTGTACACATGTGCTTTACTACAGTGGAATAGGTGCAGATGATTCCATCTGGACTTGTCTTGCTGCAGGGCCACCCTCAGGGTTGTGAGATTTATTTTCCCCATGTTTCGTAGATCCCAGGTGAAGTTTATTCACAGATATTTGATCTGTCCAAGGGTTACCATCATATTCCATGGGAAGCCTGGCAAATTTGTAACTGAGGCATGGGACGGAAGGAGTAATGATTTTGCCACACTGATTTTATACCCAGAGAGCTGACTATAATGCTAGATCAGCTCCATGAGATGTCTTGTGGTTTGGTCAGGGTCAGTATAATGTCATCTGCAAATGCCAGTGTCTTGTTTGTACCCCCCAGTTGGATGCTGTGCATCCAAGGATGCTGCTAAATTACTTGAAACAGAGGTTCCAATGCCAGAATGACCAGAAATAGGGATGGGGGAATCCTTCCTGGGTTCCTCTGCCTAACTGAAAGGGTGAGGATACAGGACTATTTGTCATAAAGAGGCAGAGGCCTGCAAGTACAGAGAGGAGATCCACTGTGTGATGTTTAGGCCAAAGCCAAAATGGTGTAATACATGGAATAGAATCCCCCAATTTCACCCAATCGTATACCTTTTCTTCTTCTTTTTTTTCATATAGGTTTTTATCCCTCCAGGCGTCTCACAGGCAGCTGTCAGCCCCATCCCTGCTCCCTCTGCCCGGCAGCTACCTCCTTGACCCACTGAGCCCCAGATCCCCAGGATTCCCACTGTGGCAGGGCCAGGAAGGGAAAGGTCATTCTCCCCACACCCGAAGACTCAACATCCGGACCGGGAAGTCAGCGAGTCAGTAACAGTGTGGGACAAGGGTGGGCAGGCAAGGCTGCATGTGCACATGGAGGCACTCACAAACACACGCTACATAACCACAGCCCTCTTACTTGTGCTGCCCTAACACTAGCACTGTCACACAGCCTCCCCCAGCTGGCAACCAAGGAGTGAAACAGCATTTTCCCCCCCACCCAAGAGAGGAGACTGGCCCATCGGATGCTCGATCCTCTTCCTGCCTGGCCGACCCAGGACAACCTGTGCTTGTTCCTGAACCTGGGTTACTGGCATTGTGAAACACAGAAACACAGAATTTGATGGCAGATAAGAATCGCTTGGCTCACCTAGTATGCCCATTTTCCCTACCTGCTGTAATACCATATACCCTATTTGATGTCAGGCTTAGCCCTCCCTTTCCTCACAGCTAAGGTTCCTCTATGAATCACGCCTCAGCTCTCTGCAACACTTGGCTAGATAGACTGACTGCCTTTTCAGCATCCAGCAACAGCAGAACCGTTGGTGGTTGGGGGTAGATAGTGTACCAGATAAGGTTTAATAGCCTTCTGGTGTTATAAGTACCCTTGTGCCAGGGAAAAATCCCACCTTGTCATTCCCAACTAACTGACTAATCACTTTTTTAATCCTTTCAGCTATCATTTTTGCAAAGATTTTACTGTCAAGCTGTCTCGGTGGTGCTGAGGGTTGAGGCACTGGATGCCACACCTCGCACTATGCTGGCAACCCAGGTTCAGGAATGAGCACGTGTCGCATGGGGTTGGCAGGGTTGGGGAAGGATCGAGCATTCAGAGGACTGCTCTCCTTTTCCAGGGAGGGGGGACACCAGCAGTCAGCATGTGGCTGCCCCCTGGTGGAAGCTGGGGGGGCAACACCACTAATGCTGCAGAAGTAAGGGCGGGAGGAGGCAGAGGCTAGGAAGAGTGCATATGGAAGCGTGTGGATTCCATCCATTGGCATCACTGCACACCTCTTCTAGCAGGGGAACCACTCCAAGAAAAATCCCCAGCAGCATGATGGCTGCTTGCTGGTGCTGCCACAGTCCCACACAAGTCAGTGCCCTCCTGTGTCCACCCTCTGGGTCTCTGCGGTTGGTGTGGTACGTAGCCACTGCGAAGCAACCAGGGAAGGGTAGTGACGGGGAGGTCAGAGCTCTGCACAGGACTAGGGCGGAAGCCAGCAGAGCTGGCCAGATGAGGGGAGGAACCAAAGGCACAACCTCCCTCCTAGCCGTGGAACTACAAATAAATAATCAAAAAAAAAAAAGAGATTTTACAGTCGACTGGATCAGGGAGGTGGACCAGTAACTCCCAAATTGATGAGGTTCCCTTCCCAGGTTTAGGTAGCAATGAAATCTGTGCTGTACGCATGGAAGGCGATAGAGTGCCTACTTTATAGGATTCCACTAATGCATCCTGCAGAGGCCTGGCCAGCTGGGGTAGAAACCTGACATAAAATATTGCCTGCAGCCCAGTGTTTCTGGGTGCTTTCCCAGCCGGAATGAATGCTAATGCTGATCCCAACCACTGTGTAGAAGGGTTAGTCTAGGTATGTAACTTGGGCCTTTGATAGCATTGGTAGAGCTAACCCTTTGGTAAATGATGGCATTTCTTCTTCTGAGGGGATTCATCTTAGAGGTGTACAGTTTTTTGTAGACATTTAGAATGGCAGTGTTTATAGCTTCTTGGCCATTTAGCAAAGCTCCATTGCATGCCAAGATGCTGTGGATCTGGGATTTCTCTTGGTGTTTCTTGAGCTGGTACACCAGAAGTCTACCTGGTTTCTCACCAGCCACCCTGAATAACTGTCACAATCACAAAAAAGTGAATTCTGCTTTTCGGTGGAGAAACATGTTGATTTTGAAACGGGTGCCAATTATGTTTGTTAGCAGATCTTGGTCCATGCCACCTATTGCTCTAAATTTGGATTCCAGGTCCTTGAGGTGAGCCTCTTGCTGGAGCAATTCTTCCCTCTTCTCGTATTTGACACATGAAGCAAAGGCAATGCACTTGCCCCTGATAAATGTCTTCAGTGTATCCACCATTCAGCGCAGTGGAAGTGTCAGAGGCTTTGTTAAATTCCAAGAAGTCAGTTATGTCTTTGGATAGTTGCATGCAGAAATTTGAGTCATCTAGGAATGTGGAGTTAAACCTCCACCTCCCTCTGCATGGCAATGCTTGGTCTGAGGGCATCCAAGAGAAAGACACTGGGCTATGGTCCAAGACTACTGTTGTCCCTATCTGTGCATCCACCACTTCCTCCACCCAGTCCATCAGAGCCAGCCAGAGATCTGGCTTCATGTACATGTTATGAGGGTGAGAGAAGATGTAGTCCCTTTCTTTCAGATGGATGAGTCTCCAGATGTCTGTGGTACCCAATTCCTTAGCCATCTCCTGAAAGGTAGTGGAAGTGGGGGACTTGGCCCCCGTGGGTGGGGAAGGGGGTTACTTCTATGTAGGAAGTCATCCATGATTATATTCATGTCACCCCTAACCAAAACCTGCCCTGTGCTAGTTTCTGCCAGTTTCTGAGTCAGAGCATTGAAAAACATGGCATCTAGTAGGGTGGGGCCATACACAGAGCATAAAGTTATATAGTACATAGATACATAGACAGTGTCGGCAGATAAGGGCCGATGGCCCACCCAGTCTGCCCATTTGAGCTTGTAAGTTCAGTTTATGTTTTCCTAGATGTCTGTTGCCCCTTACCCCTGACATCCAGAATTCCTTTATGTCTATCCCATGTATTCTTAAATCCCGTGATTGTTTCAGCCCCCACCACTTCCTCTGGCAGGGTGTTCCACTTGTCCGCCACCCGTTCTGTGAAGAAATTCTTCCTCACATTTCCTCTGAATCGTCCTCCCTCCAACTTCATCCCATGCCCTCTAGTCCTAGAACATCTTTTTCGCTTAAAAATAGTGCATTCCTGTACCCTGTTCCTCCCTGTAAGATACTTGTATTTCTCTATCATATCTCCTCTCTCTCCCTCCTCTCCTCCAGGGAGTACATATTCAGTTCCTTCAACCTGTCCTCATAGGACTCGTGATGCAATCCATGTACCATCTTTGTTGCCCTCCTCTGAACCTTATCTACCCTGTCTATGTCCTTACGTAGGTAAGGTCTCCAGAACTGTACAGTGTATGGTGGAATGCGGTTGTGTATGGAAATCTGTACACCACAAAAAGTTGTTCTGCTTCAGTAGTAACATCCTCACTAATGCAGAATGACTTTTTATTCTGCGTTAGTGAGGACGTTACAATGCAGCCACCCCCACCAGTGCCATTCATAGGACAGGGGTCGATTGGTGACTCCTGCACGCGAGGTGGCTGGTGGGCTGGGGAGACCAGGAGTGCAGGTCTCGGTGACAGACGTTGACTAAAAAAATATAAGTGATTCAGTTTTGGGGCACCATACACTACATAGAACAGTGTATGGTCTCCCAAACAACTCAGCAACTCTTCCCCCTCGTGTTTTCTATGACTGCAGAGGGACCGCTTGAGCTTCGCTCTCGAGGTCATCAGCCATCAAAGAAATTATTCGGGTGAAGAATTGCCTTGTTGTGTATGGGAGGCCATACACTATCCTATATGTTCTTACCATATACAGTTGCTGGCCCCCAGCTATGATATATCTGCCCTCTGTGTCAGTGTATGTGTGAAGGAGGCTTTAAAGAGCTTGTGTACTGCCTTAAACTAATATTAGATTTTAAAAGCAGCCAACCATTACCTTTTATATCTATGGCACTTTTTCTTTTCACTTTGTTTAATTAGAAGATTGTTTACCTGCTGTTAGTAGGTGTGATGTGTGCAACAGCTCTTAGCCTGGCAGCTGACATATCTTGCTCTACTGTCCACATTACATCAGCATTGTGACCTCACTGACTGTGACATCACTGCTTCTCTTAGGAACAGCAAGTAAATGACTGCAAGGTCATTCACCTGTGATGTCACAGTGAGTGAGATCATAATGCTGATGATGTAGTGTGGGGACAGTGGAATTAGATATGTCAGCTGCCAGGCTAAGAGCTATTCCACACATCCAGCACAATATTATCTCATAGAAGACTTTCTGATGGGCAAAAGAAAAAAGAAAAATACTTCAGAAATGCAAAGCTACAACTGACTACTACTTAAAATTATGTATTATTTTCATGTCTGCCTGTTCTGGCTCCACTAGCTCTTTAAAGTCCACATCTTTGTGTACCAGAATGAGCAACCCCTCTGCTTTTTGAGTTGCATGCACTGCTGAAAACCTGCTCCACCCACCCTTTTTATGTTGCTTGCACGCATGTGCAAGAAACATAGTGCCATCATAGGAGATTTCGGAGGTGTGTCACCTCCTCCTCCAATTCAGTCAGTGTGCTGGCAGGCGCTGCCCTGGGAAGTTATGCATTTTGAGCTGTCTATGACACGCCCAAAATGCAGTGGCACAGGTTGAAAGGGGAGTGATGTTTCAGTGAGCACCGATAAGATATCAGCTGCTCCATACAACCCCCAGACACCGCAGCGTCTGCAGCGCCCCAGACACGACTGTATAGCCGACAGGTGCCCAATCCCGCCGGCTGAGCTACGTCCCAGTAGTAGGTGCCATGCTGGAGCCCACCCCAGCGTGGCAAGTAGTCCTTTGCCGAGGGTGCCCAATCCCCGTCGGCTGAAACCCTCGTCCTTGTGCCACGCTGGGAGCCCACCTCAGCGTAGCAACAACTATATGTACGACGGGGGTGCTCAATCTCCGTCAGCTGAGCGCCCCTTGTCACTCTGTGCCACGCTGAACCCACCCAGCGTGGCAAACGCCCCACGACGTTTTTTTTTTAAACCTGTAAACGAAACGGTCCCACGCGGCCTCCCAGCCCTCCCACAACCCGCACTCACCCACTGCGCACTCAGCCTCTCCACACTCCCCCACCCCATACTTACCTCCGACCCGCACGACGTATCTTCAGTGGAACGGGAACACGCCTGCACTCTTCAAAGCCGACCGAACTGAGGAAATGCCGTAAGCTGTATAATGGGCTAGATAGGGGGTTTCAACTTGTTGCATATCTCGAGAGTTTTTGGACTTTTGCACTAATTATTGAAGTAACTTCTCATGAATAATTGATTGTCATGAAAGATTGGCTTCAAAGGGCGATTTCATGCAGTGACTGCGAAATCACCCTTGGGCCCAAATACCACCATGATAGTGACATCATTCATGAGAAGGTCCCAAAACTTATGTTGAAAATTTTGTGCCAAAATTCCAAAAAATGACTGTTTTACGAGCGTGCGTTGTGCAGTTCCTACGCAGGCTCGTAAGTTTGCAAAATTTCAATATTTTCACTCCAGATTTTCAACATTACCATTTTACCACACCTTCTTATGAGCAGTACAGCTGTCATTTTTCACATCTCACCCAAAATGTGTTTCCGCCCATGTAGCGCAGAACGGCGCTGTCGGTGTGCGAAATCAATGAATGGGACAAATTAAGAAAATCACAGTGATGCTGTTCATGAGCAGAGGTCTTAAAATGGCTATGTTGAAAATTTGGTGAAAAAATTCCTAACAATGACTGTTTTACGAGTGTGCATTGCGCAGTTCCTACGCAGGCTCGTAAGTTCACAAATTTTCAATATTTTCACTCCAGATTTTCAACATTGCCATTTTACCACACCTCCTTATGAGCAGTACAGCTGTCATTTTTCACATCCTGCCCAAAACGTGTTTCCGCCCCTGTAGCGCACAATGGCGCAGTCGGTGTATGAAATCAATGTATGGGATGCATTATGAAAACCACGGTGACACTGTTCATTAGCAGAGGTCTTAAAATGGCTATGTTGAAAATTTGGTGAAAAAATTCCTAAAAATGGCTGTTTTACGAGCATGTGTTGAGCAGTTCGTACGCACGCTCATAGGTTTGAGAATTTTCAGTATTTCCACTCCAGATTTTCAACATTGCCATTTTACCACACCTTCTTATGAGTAATACAGCTGTCATTTTTCACATCTCACCCAAAATGTGTTTCCGCCCATGTAGCGCACAATGGCGCAGTCGGTGTGTGAAATCAATGTATGAGACACATTAAGAAAATCACAGTGACACTGTTCATGAGCAGAGGTCTTAAAATGGCTATGTTGAAAATTTGGTGAAAAAATTCCTAAAAATGACTTTTACAAGCGTGCGTTGCGCAGTTCCTACGCATGCGCGCATGTTTTGAATTTTCAATATTTTCACTCCACATTTTCAACATTGCCATTTTACCACACCTCCTCATGAGCAGTACAGCTGTCATTTTTCACATCCTGCCCAAAACATGTTTCCGCCCATGTAGCGCACAATGGCGCAGTCGGTGTGCAAACTCAATGTATGGGACACATTAAGAAAATCACCATGACACTGTTCATGAGCAGAGGTCTTAAAATGGCTGTGTTGAAAATTTGGTGACAAAATTCCTTAAATGACTGTTTTACGAGTGTTCATTGCGCAGCTCCTATGCACGCTCGTAAGTTTGCAAATTTTCAATATTTTCACTCCACATTTCAACATTGCCATTTTACCACACCTCCTTATGAGCCGCGCAGTTGTCATTTTTACATCTCTTGCCCAAAACGTGATTACGCCCATGTGTAGCCTATTACGGCACATAGTCGCTGTGCGAACTCAGTGTATGGGACACATTAAGAAAATCACAGTGTCACTGTTCATGAGCAGAGATCTTAAAATGGCTATGTTGAAAATTTGTGAAAAAATTCCTAAAATAATTGTTTCTGATGCGTTGTGCAGTTCATAGCAGCTCGTGGTTCTTAATTTTCAATATTTTGCTCCAGATTTTCAACATTGCCATTTTACCACACCTCCTTATGATGAGCAGTACAGCTGTCATTTTTAACATCCTGCCCAAAACGTGTTTCCGCCCATGTAGTGCACAATGGCGCAGTCAGTGTGCGAAATCAATGTATGGGACACAGTAAGAAAATCACAGTGACACTGTTCATTAGCAGAGGTTTTAAAATCTCAATGTTGAAAATTTGGTGAAAAAATTCCTAAAAATGACTGTTTTATGAGCATGCATTGCACAGTTCCCACGCACGCTCGTAGGTTTGCGAATTTTCAATATTTCCACTCCAGATTTTCAACATTGCCATTTTACCACACCTCCTCATGAGCAGTACAGCTGTCATTTTTCACATCCTGCCCAAAACGTGTTTCCGCCCATGTAGCGCACAATGGCGCAGTCGGTGTACGAACTCAATGTATGGGACACATTAAGAAAATCACAGTGACACTGTTCATTAGCAGAGGTCTTAAAATGGCAATGTTGAAAATTTGGTGAAAAAATTCCTAACAATGACTGTTTTCTGATGCGTTGCACAGTTCCCATGCGCTCGTGGGTTCACAATTTTCAATATTTCCACTCCAGATTTTCAACATTGCCATTTACCACACTTCCTTATGAGCAGTACAGCTGTCATTTTTCACATCCTGCCCAAAACGTGTTTCCGCCTATGTAGCGCACAATGGGGGTAACCAAAAGGTCATGCTGAAAATTTATTGTGCAAATACCAGCAATCACACAGGGCATTAGGGTAAAGCACCATATGTGCCAAACACCACTGCAAATACCTGCAAGCGAACGTTCGGCATTGACAAATGCTTGTTTTACTTATTGCTTGTGCTTCTTACCTCCTCGGCTGGGGTGTACCTATGGTTCCCAGTCAGCCTTCGACCTTCGGTGCCCCACCGGCCACAGCTTATGTTCTTGACCTCCTACCCCCCCCCCACACACACACACACAACTTAGGTCTCCACCCAGCAGGTACATACCCCACACACTGGGGAGTTCCTGGTGAGCCAGGCTGGGAGGCAGAATCCTGGTGCATCTGGTGCGTGGCGCCAGCTGGCCATGGCCTCATGTGTGCCAAAGGATTCCATTTTTCACCTTTTTTCTTCTCCCCTCTCCACAATGTCAACAACTGCGTAAGGTCAGATCTAGGATGTCACAGCAAAGGCGCCCTCACGCTGCATGTCTGATGTCTTCCCTGCTATCCCACACTCTCCATGCTACCGCACACCACCTCCTGGCCACCACTAGGAGCCAGTGCTGCAGCGGGTCTTGTCCCCCACCCTCCCCAGGAGAGGAGAGAAGAGGAGAGCAATACTCTCCTCCCCAGTTGACCCCTGGCAACCCGCGCTCACTCCCAACCCTGGGTCACCAGTGTGGTTTGAGGTGTGATGTCCAGTGCCTCAACCCTCTGTGCCACCAGGCCGGCTATGTATATCAGCCTTTTAACTTGATCCCTGTGATTTAGCTGTTTGGAATTGCCCCAGTCAGTGCCCTGAAAGGGGTGGGTCAATATCAGAGGAGGGGTGCGAGGCCTGCATGTGGTCCATACTTGAAAGAAGGGTTAGTGCCAACACGGCTTGTTCACCCCACCTCTACAAATTACTGACAATGAAACTGTCTGAGAGTACCATTATGGGCCACCCCATTCTGTATTGGTGAAGCACACTGGATTAACCAGATATCTGGCCCCCAACTTCTTCCCAACGTTCCAAGGAGGGGCAGGTCTGACCGTCTACCAATGGCCGTACTGAAGTCCTGAAGAGAGCAAGGCTTGCACCTCTGGTTCTCATCAGGGGAGGGTGCTGTTTGCACAGGTGCTATGTGGCATTTTGGTGTCCACATGAAGATTCCCAGGACTCTCTAAGTGCTTCAAGCACAGTGACCCATGAGAGGCAGCTGTGCAGCCACAACATGTGTCTGGTTCTCTTGGCCCAAGCATGACATCCCCATCTGTAAGGTGACTGATGCGTGGTGAGGATTGGGGAGCATGTGTGAAAATGGGCATCACCTGGAGGGGGTCTATGCAACCCACACCTCTCCCATGGCTGTGGAGGAAGTCACATCTGTGCTCCTCTCCAGAATATTTCCAGTCTACTAATTAGCCTGGCAGTACATCTGTGGAGGACGTGGGATGGGAGATTATGGTACATCCACTGTTTAAGCCAGCAGAGGGATTGCCCTGAGAGATGGTGCCTGCTGTTAATTCCTCTACTTCTTCAGTCACAGTCATCCTCCCCCCACGCCGCCCTGGCCCAGGTCCTGGTCCTGTTTGTATAGCATCAGTTTGGTGTCCCTTGGCAGCCTGACTGCTTATGCAGGTTCAAGGGAGCTGAATAAGTCATTGAGAGTAAGATGTGAGGAAGTGGGAGAGGCAATGTAAGCTGTGGTGGTGTTTCACTCACAATCCCGCATGAGTTAGTAGAATTCACATGGTCAAGCTACTTGAAGAAGCAGCTCGAGTGTTAATGCATGGGGGGGAGGGGCGTGACCAGATCCTGTCATCACCCTCCAATAGCTGTACTCTTAGAGGACCCCCGTCTTCAGTGACAGTCAGTGTAGGGTTGCAGTTGGTCCCTTCCTTCCTCCTGAAAGAGATTTGCTGACTTACACTTCCTTCCCACCCCTACTAATTTCCACCCTGGGTAGACATTACATTTGGAAGCAGGGTTCTGACTTAAGCTTTCATAAAATCCTGTAATATTGCTTCAAGATGGGGGTGTACCTTTCACCCTCCACTATCGGTTTCCTTCCAGAAAGAGAGGTCTCTGGCAACAGTGCCTTGGCGAAGTCGAGCAGGTTGGGTGCCTGAAAACTCGATGCGCCACATCTCCAAGCCTGTGAGGAAACCAATCATCATGATAGCTGTTTTGTTATCACTGACTGAGCATACAGAGATGTCGTGCAACAGATTACAAACAGGCTATCACTCATTTGCCTGTAGGAAAGACTGATGGCACCCTTAGCCCCCACCCATACTGCCCGTATCCCTTCTCGGTGGAGTTGATAATGGCATTAGTAGTTGACAAATCACGGCCTCTCATGAAAGGTGAGGCAACTGATTGAGTTGCCAAAATGTTTTGTTTGCTGAACTCGACAGTTTTGCTGATTGCAAAATAAATTACCTTTTGCAGCATTCTTGACTGATAGTCTTCTTTGGCCATTGGTGTGCAGTCCATTCTGTGTTCCTAGTCACCTCTCATGAAAGGTGACTGGGGAGTAAAAATGCTGACATCCAGCCTCATACAGGGAAGGAGGAGACCACCAAGGAGAATGATGAGTCATTTAGTATTATGCCCGGGCAGCTCTGCCGACATCTCACACATTAACTCACCCACCAACATTTGTCTGCAGAGGCCCAGGCATTGATGTATGGGAGTATTACCCAGCAGATTAAACCATGGTCCTGGGTAAAATAAATTAGAAAACTATGAGTGAGCATGTGAGAGCCCTTTGGCTGAGCAAGCCCAGAGGCACTTAAGTCTCCCCCCTGCCACCAGTTGCTATCCAGATGCAAACCTGTGAAGAAACAACTATTAAAAACATAGCATGACAAAAATTGAAGCATTTGAAAAGGATACTGCCCCTGTCTTTAAAAGGGCACAGCAGTAAATCGCAACCCTTATTTGGGTCCGATTTGAGTTCATGTCTCACCACCTCAGGTGCATGCCCCAATGTCCAGTGGTGTGTTGGCCCATTTAAATGGGTTGACCTGTGGGAGACCAGATTCATCTGCTGAAGGAAGCCTTACTATTTCTGCCCGGGACAGGGAACCATCCACCATGTTGTCAGTTTGCTACAGGGCAACATATTTGTTTTTGAGCAGCAGACTGTCTTCTGAAGCTTAAGGCTTGAAAGTAGCCAGCTTGTCTTGTCGCCTTCTCTTTGGTGCAGGCTTTCCGAGTGTTTCTGAACCATTGCTGGAAGAGCCTGAGTCTCTGCTCCCATTTCTGTGGTTAAGAAGAGCCTCCCCAGACTTTCTTCTGCCCCTACCCCACTTATGCCTTGTCACTCACCAGTCCATTTCTTGCCCCTCTGGAGGCTGGGAGGTCACCATCACCCTGTGAGGGCCATGTTCTGCTGTCGGTGCTGGGGGGTTACTTATCATAGGGCTGTGCTTACCAGGCTAAAACCCAACTCCTTAATTTTGTCTGGTCAGTACTTTTTTATGTAAGGAGATGCTTCATCTGGCATCTCAAATGTGTTTGCCACTCCATTTCGGAGGATTTTTAACTTAGCTGGGTATTGGAGCTCATACTGGATGCTTAGTTGCTGGAAGGCATTCCAGGCAGGGTCACTTCTTTCAGATGTGCTGCAAGTTCAGGGGAGTAGTCATTGAAAATCAGGATTTTATGACCTCCCTATGTTAGTGGTCCTCTTGGACAGACTAGATGGATCCTTCTGCCATCACTTATTATGTTTCAGTGTTTCTCTGGTGAGTGTCAGGAATCATTACTTCTCTGGAAAAGGCAGCAATTTGTCTAGCATTGGTCTAGGACTATCATCTTTTCTGGGTAGAGGTGCCAACGACCTATGTGCCCTTTCAATCGCCAAGGGCACTCGTTATGTGTAGTTTAGGATAGGATCCTAGGCAACTCCCTCTGCAGGAATGCAATACAGTCCTGTTTCTCAATCCCTCAGGCAGACCAAGAATTCTGATATTATTCTTGTGACTTCTAATCTCGGCATCCTCAGGCCTATGCCATAGAAGTCTGACCAAGTCCTCCAATTCTTGTATTCTGGTTCATGCCTGGTGTCCTTATCATCAATGTAGGATAAGAAGGTGTCAGTATCCCACTGCTTGTGCTGGAGGCTTTGTACTTTTTCCTGTAAATCTTCCACCAAGGATTTAAAAGTGAATATTTCATTCAAGACTTGTTGTAACATCCCCTTCAGAATATTCCCTTCACTCATGGACATCAGGACTGCCATCTGGACTGCTGGCGGGACTGATGGAGTGGCCACAATGGCTTGGGCTGACAGGAAAGAACTGCACCAAATTGAAATGGTGTTATCTCGGTGAGTGGTGTAATTGAAGGTCTGCAAACTGTGGATTCATTACAATCAAAGTTTATCTAATGAATAAGTCAAGATTGGCATGGTATAGTGAGTCCATGTTTCAAAATTTTCCCAGATTTTGCTTTAGGCTGTGAGGAGAAGTGGTTTAGGCCTCCATCTGTTTTCATGGCTCTTGCAGGTACTTGCTTTATGATCATTCTTACTTAGTCTTGCATAAAAATATTATTGCAACAACCTGATTTTTTAGAAAAGTGAGACACCAAGGAGAGTAAACTTGCCACCTGTCTGGTTTTAAACTGGGCAATTTTATTTTAATTTTATATATTCATTCAGTTTTGTTCAGATGTAGTCCATTTTTCAAGCCATTTTGAATGCTCGCATTCTTGTACAATGTATTCTATCAGACATACAAACCCCTATATAAACAGCAAAAAAGTGCACACCTTTTGAAACTGTTACAGTTGAAGAAGAGACAGAGAAGGTAGCAGGCCAGAACAAAGCCAAATGCAACAGGGTAGCAAAAAATCATGATGCGCTGAATAACATGGACAAGAGAAAAAAACTCTACATCATAGGTGACTCCATGATTCATGGGGTGGATCCCCACCTGAGGCAAAACAAGCATACAGATGTGCTGGCCAGATGTCTCCCAGGAGTCTCTGCAAGGAGGGACACTGACTGAATAAGTCAACATAACACAAAAGGAAGAAATGAACATAAACATCCTGGTCCACCTAGGGACCAACAACCCGGCTAACCAGCTGGTAAATGAGGTTAAGGAGCACATTCCCAGCTGGAGAAAAAACTGGTTTCTCTTTTATCTAGCATTGCCATCTCAGAGATTCTGCCTGTTTGGTAAAAGAAGAGAAATAGGCAGAAAATCAAAGAGAAAGAGATATGCAATCTAAATGACTGACTTAGGGACTGGTACCATGCAAAAGGGCATCATTTTGTTAGAAACTGGGGAACCTCTGGGAAAGGGAGTTCTTTAAGTTTGATGGCCTCCACCTAACAAGGGGGGGGGGGTTAGGGTGCTGGGTCAGAAATTTGATGTCCATGTGGGACATTTAAATGAACTGATGGAGAGACAACAGCAGCTCTCGAAGCAGCTCACGTAGAGCCTGTCACCTCTCCGACCCTCCAGTTAGCACAAAACCTACAGAGCACACTAGCAAGAAAGTCTCAGAAGACGGGAAGCGTAACCCTCTAATGGGGTTTGCCAAAGAGCAAAAAAATATAATGGAGACAAAAGGACAGAACACACAAGCAGGGAAAGAAATCAGGAATGGAAAGTTTTATGTCTCATGAATACACATAGTCTGGCTAATAAAATATTAGCCGTCACTGCCACAATAGCGGAGGTAGCACTAGGCTGGGTTGCTGTGACCGAAACGTGGTTCACTGGCAATCACAATTGGGATGTAGCTATCCCAGGATATAACCTGTTCGGGAGGGATCGGGCAGGATAAAAGGAGGGAGGGGTAGCCATTTATGTTAAGGATACCATCAAGGCTACAGAAAATCAGGGGACACAATGGGAAGCAGAGACACTGTGGATTACAATTGGGGCTGGAAACAGGGCACCCATCTGGTTAGAAGTAATCTACAGACCCCCGAATCAAGAGGAAGCCAGGGACAAGGAAATCCTGGAAACCATCCTGCAGATGTCAAACAAAGGGGTCATTGTGCTGGTAGGGGACTTCAAACTACTAGACATAAATTGGTGTTCTTACACAGCAGCATGGTAAAGAAGCAGAAAATTCCTAGTAGCACTACGGGGGGCAGGCCTGAGTCAACTAGTGAAGACACCCACAAGAGGAGATGCAATCTTAAACCTGGTATTTACAAATACGAACGGGTTCTAGGCGTCGAAGAGGGGAGCCACCTGGGAACCAGTGACCATCGCACTGTATGGTTCAAGGCAAACAGGGCTGAGGATTCCGGTACTAAAAGTCCTTGATTTCAGGAGAGCGGACTTCACAAAAAATGAAGACCTGCCTGAAGGACATCCATAGCCACATGTCAGAGGGAACATCAAAGAGTGTCAGGCAAGGTTGAAAGAATAAGTGGAAGGCTCCGCCTTTGGTTTGATGGACAAGCAGCCAGCCACTCCCGCTTCCTGAGCTAGCAGTTTCCCCTCAGCCTCCTTCTGAAGCACTTTTTCTTTGCCAGCCAGAGGCTCTGTCCATTTGTCTTCTGCAGCTGGCTGGGGCCTGCCGCCCCCCTCCCCCTCCCCGCCTTGCTGCTTCTTTCTGCTGGACTTCTGTATTTTGTTCTTCTGCTTCTGGTTTGTATTTTGCCTCCGGCTGTGTGATTCCTTTTGTCTCTTCCCTGTTTTTTCTGTGTTTGTGTGTCTTAGTTTTGTTTTGTCTTTTGCAGGGGACTTGGCTTCTAAACTCCTACCTTTTTGCTCATTTAGAGCTCAAGCTACTTGCTCTCAGTTATTCACATTGCTATTGCAATCAGTACTAGAGTTCTAGTCAAACTAAAGCTGCTCCCCATGCTACACGCCTAATTGTTTTCACCTGATTCAGGCTCCCTCTGAACCCTTGCTATGCAACTCAATCATATTTTCCCAGTTCATCTACCTCCCATGTGGTCATAGCTGCTTTCAGAGCATTGTACTTCCCTCCATTTCATGCTTATACAATACTACCACTCATAGTTACTCAGTGCTGATGCTGTTCCATGTTTGTACACTGCTGTTATACTCTGAGGTCGGATAAACTACTGCTGATGCTGTAAACTAGCTTTAATATCTGCATGTGGCTCTCGACCCCTTACATTACTTTCTTGTATTTCCTATGGCAGGGACTTGGAAGTGTTTAGGGAGTCATGGCCCCATGTGGCTAATGACTTATGTTCTGCATCCTGTCTCCGACGCCAAAAATCCTGAATATTTGTCATCTTCATTGGCTTTTGAATGCCTGACTGGCTTGCACCACTGTCATAGTGCTGCTTCTCCCCTTGTGTTTATGTCCCACCATTGCTACTATGTTTTGCAGACCTACGTGCAGGCCTGTCTCTTCCTACTGCTTACTGACCTACGTGCAGGTCCGACTATTGTTACCCTGCCCTATTGAATTACCCTGACTTACTGAACTACATCCAGATCCACTCCTGCTCATGTCATCATTGCTCAATGCCCTTGTTGTCTGCCCTCTGCAAGCTCTCAGCACTCAATGCTCATTCAGATCCTCATCAGTCCCCGGAGCATGCCAACCATACCACTCTGGTGCAGGGTTTCCCTGCAGCCGATGGTCTTGCTCTGCACCTAGAGTCCACAGTCTGAGCATGCGAAGCTTGGGGCGGGGTCCTTCTCACTTAGCCCATAGCTGGGAATGTCCTCGCACTGGGTGGACCTTCAGTCATCAATCGTACCGACGGCACCTCAAGTTGTAGAAGTTAAGACTCAGCTCTGAAGGGCTGGGCCATCTCACGGGGGCCCCTTTAGCGCCCGAGCGAGGAGGCACCATTCAAAGCTAATCTCCCTATAACTGTCTCTGGTTCACCTGGTTTGTTTTAGATCAGTAGGCGGGGTGAGTGCCTTGGTGGTTATTACGCTCCTCCTCCTGCCTTGGAGGTGGCTTGCTGAAGAGCGCAGCGGCTTGCAACCCTCCACAGCACTCCTGTTAGAAGTATGGAGTGAGAGCCTTCCTCCAAATTGGAATTTTTTCCACTTCATTAATTGGGTTTCCAAATTGCAGCAGCAGAGCCGTCACTAAAGAAATTATCTCAAGCCTGGAGAGAAGGCAACCTAGGCCTTGGATCCCAAGAGATTTCCTCCTCAAAGGTTT
This sequence comes from Neoceratodus forsteri, assembly GCA_016271365.2. Taxonomy (NCBI): domain Eukaryota; kingdom Metazoa; phylum Chordata; order Ceratodontiformes; family Ceratodontidae; genus Neoceratodus; species Neoceratodus forsteri. The sequence goes on from CM057449.1 coordinate 1,748,979,695, forward strand.
ATTTTTCTCTCCTCCATGTCTCAGGTCATAACTGTTAGTTAATCTAGTGTTCCCAAGTTCCATAGGCAGGATCCACTGTTGGATGGAGGGGGATGGTGGCCCTACTGCCATTCCCTGTCTCCTTAGGAGGTCCCTCATTCCCTCTTGAAACCCATCAGACTCATGCCATTGCTAACCTACGCATCCCATTACCTTATCAAGCTGCCTGATGCTTTATCTAGTACTATGTCTCACAACTACTGATTACTTATATGCTTCATACTACTACTTCTTTTTTGGGAATCCTTCCTAAGGTACCTTTAGCCAAGGGAATCATCCCACCACACCTCAAGAGGTGGAACCCTCTAGACGGATCCTTGACTTTGGTACCCCTACAGGGTGGTAATTCCTCTGGAACAGAGAGTGCGAACGGCCAAAACCTAAGTAACACAGTTGCACAAGCATAACACTATACTGGCTGCATAGGCCATTGAATTGGAAGGCTCCACCTGTGGTTTGATGGACAAGCAGCCAGCCACTCCCACTTCCTGAGCTATATAAGCAGTTCCCCTCAGCCTCCTTCTGAAACACTTTTTTTTTTTGCCCCGCCATCCTCCCCTCCTCTTCAAGTGGCAGCGCTTCTCTCGGGGGATCCTTCTTAAGGTACCTTTAGCCAAAGGAATCATCCCACAGCACCTCTGGGGTGGAACCCTCTAGAGGGTTCCTTGCCTTTAGTACCCCTACAGGGTGGTAATTCCTCTGGAATAGAGAGTGCGAACGGCCAAAACCTAAGTATCACAGTTGCACAAGCATAACACTATACTGGCTGCGTAGGCCATTGAACCATGGTTACGTCACACAGAAACACAGACTTTAATGGCAGATAAGGACTGCTTGCCGCACCCAGTCTTCTCTTTTCCCTACCTATTAGATAAGCTGCAGATTCTAGTTAACCAAAAGCCTACTTCCTCCTACCCCCCCACTATAATTGCCTTATGGCTGTCCCATGCATTCTTGAATTCCTCCACTGTTTATGACCCTACACCCTCCACAGGAAGGCGGTTCCATGTGTCCACCACTCTTTCCATGAAAAAATATTTCCTCACCTTGCCCTTGAGCCATACCCCCTTTATCTTCAGATTGTGTCCCTTTGTTCTTGCACATCTCTTTTTCTGAAAGATGCTACCCTCTTGGACTTTGTTGATTCCTTTGAGGTACTTGAAAGTTTCTATCATGTCCCCCCTCTCAATCCTTTCCTCAAGGGCATACATATTAAGCTCTTTTAGTCTCTCTTTGTATGGCTTCTGTTGTAGACCCTGCACCATTTTAGTTGCCCTCCTCAGGGCCACCTCCATCCTGTCTATGTCCTTGCAGAGATGGGGTCTCCAAAACTACATGCAGTACTCCAGATGGGGTCTCACCAACTGTCTGCACAGAGGGATAACTACTCCTGTTTTCTACTAGTGATGCGTCTCCCTATGCATCCCAGTATCCCCCCAGCTCTCCTTACTGCCTTCTCACAATGCTTGCTTACCTTAAGATCATCTTCTATGACTACCCCCAGGTCCCTTTCCATTTTTGTTGTTGCTAGTAACCCCCCCCCAACTGTGTACCCTTCACCTGGGTTTTTGTTTCCCAGGTGCATCACTTTGCACTTCTTTGCATTGAATCTAAGCTGCCATACGTTTGACCATTCCTCCAACCTTTCCAAGTCCCTTCTCATCCTCCCCCCCTTGTGTATCAACCCTTTTGCAGATCTATGTGTCATCTGCAAACAGTCATACTTTTCCTTCCAGCCCCTCTGCAATGTCTCCTACAAAGACATTAAAGAGTACCAGTCCCAGTACTGAACCCTGAGGTACCCCACTAGTAACCACCCTTTCTTCACAGTGTACTCCATTTACTATTACAATCTGCATCCTGTTGTGCAGCCAATTTGTTACCCAGGCTACCACCCTGGGACCCACTCCCAGGCTGGCCAACTTGTTTATTAATCTTTTGTGTGGGACTGTGTCAAATGCCTTGCTAAAGTATAGGTAGGCCACATCCACAGCCCCTCCATGGTCTCCTACTTTGGTCACTCAGTCAAAGAAATCGATTAGATTCATCTGACATGACCTTCCCGCTGTGGGTCCATGCTGCCTTGGGTCCTGTGCCCCGCTGGCCTCCAGGTACTCAACAATTCTTTCGTTCCGAAGTGATTCCATCATTTTCCCTACCACTGAGGTCAAACTAGCAGGTCTGTAGTTTCCTGTCACTGTCTTGCTCTCACTTTTGTGAAAGGGAATCACATTCGCCCTCCTCCAGTCCTCAGGTACCACACCATCCTCCCTTGATTTGTTAAAAAGGGTAGTCAGTGATGTCATTAGGTCTCCCCTTAGTTCTTTTAGAATTCTAGGGTGAATCCTGTCAGACCCTATTGCTTTGACCACATTGAGTTTTAAGAGTTCTTTCAGGACCCTTTTTTCTGTGAATGGACTGGTGTCGTCCCCCCTGCCCAGAGTGCTTCTATTGTTTAGTTTAGGTACCTTCCCCTCTTCTTCTTTTGTGAATACTGAGCAAAAGTATTCTTTCAGTATCTCTGCCTTTTCACTGTCACCCTCTGCCCACATTCCCTCCCTTGGTTTTTCTTCACTCCCTGATGTACCTATAAAAGGTTTTATCCCCCTTCTTAACCGAGTTGGCTATCTTTTCCTCGGTTCGGGCATTAGCTATTCTGACTGCTTTCTCCCACTTACTTCTGCTTTAACTGATACAGTTCTCTGTCCTGCTCCTTCTGTGATTCCTTATACTTCCTGAATGCTATCTTTTTCTCCCAAACCTTCCCCGCCACCTCTTTTGAGAACCGTAGTGTTTTTTAGTTCATTTTGTTTCCTTTGTTCCCTTCACACAAAGGCTTGTTGCCTTTATGACGGCAGTTTTGATTTCTCCCTTTTGTTCTTCCACCCCTCCTTTCTGCCCATTTGTTAGTGCATTCCTTAGGTACTCACCCATTTTGCCAAAGTCAACCCGTCTAAAGTCCAGTACCCTCATTTTTGTATGACTTGACTCCACGGTTGTGTTTATCGTGAACCACACTGTGTGGTGGTCACTTGTTCTTAGATGGCTACCCACTTCTAAATCTGTGATCTTCTCTCCATTTGAGTGTACCAGGTCCAAGATTGCTCCCTCCCCAAATGGGTTCCAACACTAGCTGTCTGAGGCATGTCCCCTGTAGGGCATCGAGAATGACCCTGCTCTTGGATGTGGCTGCAGTCAATGTGTTCCAGTTAACATCTGGCATATTCAGGTCCCCCATCAACAATCTCTCCCCTTTTTCTGCCATTCTGAGGATGCTTCTATCATTTCCTTGTCCATTGCCTCCCCCTGAGATGCGGGTCTGTATACAACCCCTGTGCAGATTGTGGTGCCACTCTCTGTCTCCACAGTGACCCACAGTGCCTCTCCTCCTCCCCATTTACCCTTTAGCTCCGATGCTTTGATCCCTTCTCTTATGTAAAGAGCTACTCCTCCTCCTCCTCTTTTACCCTTCCTGTCCCTCCTGTAGATTGTATACCCTGGTATGTTGACATCCCAGTCACGGTTCTCTGTGCACCATGTTTCTGGGACTGCCCACATGGGTGTAGGCAGGCATACTCCAAGCACTCCATGGCATGCAATTTTATTTAAGGGGGTAGCAAATAGGCTCTGAACTGCTTCCTTTTTCCATGAAAGCTAACAAATAAAATACCGAACCTTTCTGCAATTTTATTCATAGGAGTCAAAACTTGAAGGACTGGTCACTAATACTCTCTTTGCATCCCAAGGACAATACAACTTTACAGACTCTGGGCTGGTATGTGGGTGTCTCAGGGAACAGTGCATGGCATTTGTATTTACCCATGCATGGCAACAACCACTATCATGAGATACAAAAGTTGTATTTATTGTGCCAAATGAGGCAACAAACACGGTCCTGGTGTACATTTGTATATTGTCTGGCTACACCCGTGGGGTGGGGGAGGTAGCTCACCCTAACAAGGTGGGGTGGGGTAGCAGTGAGTCCACTTAGTGTGCAGAACTGAAATCCCTGGCTACACCCTTCCTGCCATGATATCCAGGTGTCCCTCTTCCATCAGGGCCACTAGCTTAGGAAGCTTGTTACCCAGATTATGGGCATTGGTACTCATTGCCCTCCATTTTTTGATGGCCTTACCCTTTTTTGCCCCATCCCTTAATGCCTTTGCCTTTTTTCCATTTACCCCAGTCCTGTCCCCTGTCAACCTCTGTACCTTTGTGTTTACCTCACTAACTACCTTGTTTTGTGGGGGGAGGCTTGGAATTTCCTGCTTCCTGTCAGCACTTCCCCCATGGCTAGTTTAAAAGTTTGCCAGGGAAGCATTTAAACCTATTACCTAGGAGCTTGGTTCCCTTCCTGGACAGATGCAGACCATCATTCCAGTATAGACCTGCATCCCTCCAGGTGGACCCCCAGTCCCCAATGAAGCCAAAACCCTGTGCTTTGCACTAGCCTTTCAACCATTCATTGAACTGCATGGTGCAGAGTATCTTAGCCTCACCCATACCATAGACAGGCAGCACCTCTGAGAAGGTTACCGTGCATGCTACCTGTCTAAGACCCTTCCCCAACTCCACAAACTTCACTTGCGCTGCATTGATCCCATGTCCAGCTAGGTCATTTGTCACAAGGTGGAGCTCCCTCTCCCATGATGCTGCTCCTGCAATCCTGAGGATTTGCTTTATGTCCCTCCAAGACGGCGCCAGGCAAGCACCTTACCTCCCTCTCCCCACCCTTCCCCAGTTCTACCCCCTAACAATTGAGTCCCCACTAGGAGCTGTTTTCTTCCCCCGTGGTATCCTTTGCCACTCTCCTGTGGGTCTCCCTTGTGGAGGTTTCCAGCATCCTCCTTGGTATCCACTGCGGGTGCCTTCATAGAGGAATCATACTCCACCAGAATGGCATATGAGTTGTGGAGAGGCACAACTGGAGGGATGCGCCGCTGTTCCACCACCCTCACCCTCCCTGAGCCCACTGTGGTCCAACCACTTATCATTCTTGGCAACCTGTGAGGCAGCGGTGGTGGCACTGCTGTTCCCTGGGTGGGGAAGACTTCCCTACTCCTTGCCATTTCAGCCTGGAGATGGGCAACCTCCTCCCTCAGAGCAGACAGTTGCCTGCAAATGGGGCAGCAACACAGCTTCCAGAATGTCTCCTGGAAAACTGCCACCCCACAGCCAGTGCATTTCACCACTACCCACATATCCCTCTCCCTTCCTGCTTAATATATATACAATTTTCTTTTTTGTTCGTTTGTTTGTTTGTATGTGTGCTTACCCTGTATGGACTGTGCTGGGTTGTTAAGGATATGACAGATGTATGTCCCTTGCCCTCTTTAGGAAGTGATGTCAGAACCTTGGGTATAAAGGAAATTACATGCCTGGGGGGAGGGAGAGGGGAACAGGGGGTGGGTGGCTCCCAGACAGTGACCTTCAGAAATACAATCAACTACGCCTCTGAGTCACCACCCTGATGAGTGCTGCCTTTCCTTTCAGTAATACAACCAGCACAATTTAACAGACCACTTCACTTACACAAACCACTGCATTGAACCCAGGAGTTAAAATTAAATCAATCCTCAGTCAGCAGTACAATCCTAAATGTTGCAAAAATATCCTTAAAAATACTAGGTCACTACACAGCCAGCAGTCACAGTGTGCCCATCAGGTTAGCAAGAATAAAAGGAAAAAGAAACCACTTTGCTTTTCCAAAGAGGTGGCAACCAAAGTGAAGAAAAAGCATAAAGCCTTCAGAAAGTACAAAGAGTCAAGGGATGAGAACAACAAAACAGAGTATAAACAAAGGCTTAAAGAGGCAGAGAACGTAATAAGAAATGCAAAGGCCAAAACAGAACTAAGAATAGCTCAGGGAATGAAGAAGGGTAACAAAACCTTCTACAGGTACATACGGGGAAAAAATGAAGATTAGGAGTGGAATAGTCAGAATCACAAAAAAGGATGGGCAGGACATGGAGGAAGACAGACAGAAGCTAGAGGCACTCAATGAGTACTTCTGCTCAGTCTTCACACACGAAGCAGACGGTGACTGACCAGCACTATGCAGAAAGGATTGTCCAGTTGGAGGAACGGACTTGAGTCCCTTCAGAGAGGAAATGGTCCAGGAGGAACTCAACAAGTTAAAGGTGAAGAAGGCAACCAGGCCTAATGGGATACACCCAAGGATACTGAAAGAACGTGGGAGGAAACTACCATCCCCCCAGTGATTCTCTTCAATAAATCTTTGATGAGCAGGGAGACTCCTGAGGACTGTAAACACATGACCATGGTGCCGCTCCACAAGAGCGGGAGCAAGAAGAAACCAGGAAACTACCGATCAGTTAGTCTGACCTCAGTTGTGGGAAAACTGATGAAGTCCCTGCTGAAGGAAAGGATAGTAGATTTTTTTAGAAAAGATTGCTCGGCTAGACACAAAGCAGAACAGTTTCACAGCAGGAAGATCCTGCCAGACAAACCTGGTAGATTTCTCTGATTGGATCATCAGAGCAGTAGATCGGGGGGACATTGATTTGAAATGCCTGGACTTCAGTAAGGCCTTTGACTCCGTTCCACATAGGAGATTGGTCAACAAATTGGAGAACATGGGAGTTGGGCATAAAGTAAAATGCTGGGTCAGAAACTGGTTGAATAGGAGAACACAGTGGATATTGGTGAATGGTACACTGTCAGAAGAAGGTAAGGTATTTAGTGGAGTGCCACAGGGCTCGGTTCTAGGGCCAGTCCTCATCAACATATATCAGTGACATCACTGTTGGACTGGAAGGAAGAATGTGTCTGTTTGTGGATGACACCAAAATTGACAATAGGGTTGACACACCAGAGGGGCATCGGAGCATGGATTCTGATTTCCAAAAGCTGGAGTGGTTAAGGAACTGGCAATTGAGAATCAATGCAAAAAAATGCAAGGTCATGCACCTGGGAAAATGTAACCCAGGGAAAGGGTACCCACTGGGTGGGGAGCAGCTGGTGGAAACTAGGCATGAATGCAACCTGGGGGTTATCATTTTCAGATGACCTGAAGATCAGCAAGCAATGCAAGAAGACAGCATTGAAGGCTAGTGGCATCCCCAGATGCATAGGAAGGGGCAACATGAGCAAGAGGCAAGAAGTGATTATGCCTCTGTATCAGTCACTGGTGAGACCGCACATGGAATACTGCATCCAGTTCTGGAAGCCACACCTCAAGAGGGACAAAGAAAGGCTGGAGACAGTGCAGAGAAGGGCAAGAAAAATGGCGCAGGTCTTGCATCAAAAACCGTATGAGGCAAGATTGTGTGAACTCAACTTATAATCCCTAGAGTAGCACAAGAATCGGGGAGATATGACAGAGACATTTAAGTACCAGAAGGGTAACAATAAAGTGTAGGTACTGAACCTCATTCAGATGAAAGACTATAACAGGACAAGAGGGCACAACCTTCGCCTTAAGGGAGAGAGAGTCAGGAGCAACATGAGGAAGTTCTTCTTCATGGAGCGTCTGGTCGAACCATGGAATAGCCTGCCAGAGGTGGTGGGAGGGTGAAGATTTTGTGGGGAGAATTCAAGTGGGCATGGGACAGACACTGGGATACTCAAGTAGGCAGCTAGCTAAGTAAGGGGGGTGGTAATAAACGGGCAGACTAGATGAATCATGTGGTCCCCATCTGCCAACAATTTTCTCTGTTTTCTATGTTTCTATCAAATCATTCACTGTTGTGCTTGCATATCCAGGTAACAAATAAGTTCCGATGTGCTACAGACCATTGCTTGTAAACCGGTCAGTCTGAGAAGTGTAAAGTATGTCAGTTAAGATCATTAGCAGCAAGATATATATTATGTCATTTGTAGACCCTTTATGTTAAATTTATAATCTAATATTAAGCCTCAGTATCCCTCCCTTGGTCTTCCTTCGCTTTCTTGTCTTTGTAATACAGCAACATTAAATCCCTTTCTCCTCAGCAGCTATTGCACTCAGCTTTCATAGTACTGTACCTGAACATTTCAGTTATAACATTCCAGACCATGCAGATGAACAAAATCTAGATTTAAAGCCACAGTGAAAATATTGACATTTAATGCCCACATAGATGCTCCTTGTGAGAAGCTGAGACAAAAAAATAGGGGTCTATTTTCACAATAAAGTTTGCCTTACACATGGCAACAAAAAAAATGCTTGTCCATGCATCATTCCTTCCCCTGCTGTACTATGGTGACATTATTTACAGATGCACAACATCTTCACAACTGGGCCAGCTAGACGTACTGTACCACAGATATGTTACGTTTGTAGGCTACCAACTCTCATGCTTCATTGCCTCTTCTATAATGATATAGGTTGGCCGCTGTTTGATATTAGAAGGTCATGACACCTAAAGCTTTAGCCTCTCAAAGCTCTTCACAATTCACTACCCTCATAAATCTCCTCACTTCTTGTTAGGTCACAAGGTCCTTATATGTTGCGAATGCATAACCTTATCTTTCTCGACGTTCCTAGGCACTACTCTTAATATGGGAGGATGGCATTTAGTTGAGCTGCTCCCAAAGCATGGAATCCCCCTTCAGAAATTAACTAAGCTTTCCACCCTGGTCTGTACCCATTTTTTCCAATCCTTTTCCAACCGATACAGTACAGACAAATGTGCTTCCACTTATACGTCATGAACATGCAATTTTTTATGTTGATTGCGTGCATGCGCAAGAAACATGTTGCGACAGGTTTGTACAGAAGCAGGCTGTGGAGGCGTGGCACTGTTGTGGCCAATGCCCCCACAGCCTGCAGAGGCTTGCCCCGATTCCCCCAATGCCGTGGCACGCTGCTGCTGACACTAGTTCAGCCAGTGACTCTTTAACACCAAAAAACAGCTGCTGCAATCAGGGGCCGCCTCGTCATTGCAGCGTCAGTCATCTGCTGCAATGAGGGAGCAACCCGTCATTGCAGGGCGGGATGTAAAGCCCTGAGATTGTTTGTGAACATGGTGGTGGCTTGCCGCCGTGTTCACAAACAATATACCCATCCCCCCACTACCATGTTTAGTTGTCGACGGGGGCCCCAATCCCCATCGGCATTCTGTGCCCTCCCCCCTGTTTTGTTCCTGCCAACGGGGTGCCCAATCCCCGTCGGCTGTAGTGGCCCCGCTGTTTGTTTTGTTGCCAACGGGGAGCCCTCCCCATCAGCATTCTGTCACTACCCCACCCCTTTTGTTCCTGCCAGCAGGGTGCCAATCCCTGTCGAGTAGCGATACTCCGCCCCACCCCTTCGCCCGACGGGGTGCCCAATCCCATCAGCTACTGCTGCTCCCGAATGACAGTCACTTAATGGCACACTGGGAGCCCACCCCAGTGTGCCAGAGGCCCCTGCAAAGTGGAAAACGGTCCCGCGACATCCAGGTTTTTTTTGTTTGTTTTTTGTCCCTGGAAAGCAGGAAACCGTCCCTCGGCGCTTGCCCTGCCTCCCACCTGCACTCACCCACTGCATGCTCTGCCTCCCCACACCCTCCCTCACCACATACTTACCTGATGAGCTCAGCGCAACGATCTTCGGTGGACCGGGAACACGTCAGCACTCTTCAAAGCCGACCGCGAACTGGCGAAATGCCGGTAAGCTGTATAATGTAATAGATAGGGGTTTTTCAACTTTACTGCATATCTCGGGCATTTTTGGGAATTTTTTCACCAAATTTTCAACATGGGGTTTTTGGGACCCCTCCTCATGAATTCTTGAACTGTCATGGCGTTAATCGGGCCGTAAAGGTGATTTTGCGGTCACTGTGCGGAATCACCTTTCGGGACTGGTTAACGAAACGACAGTGCCAGTGTTCATGAGATGGGCTCTCAAAAAGCCTATGTTGCAAATTTGGTGGAAAAAATCCAAAAAATGACTGTTTTACGAGCGTGCGCTGTGCAGTTGCTACGCACGCTCATAACTTTGTGAATTTGCAATATTTTCACACCAGATTTGCAACATTGGCATTTTGTCACACCTCCTTGTGAACAGTATAGCTGTCATTGTTCACATCCTGGCGGAACTGTGTTTTCGCACTTCCGGCGCAGAATAGCGTGGTCGCTGCAGGAAATCGGTGTTTGGGACAGATTAAAAAAATGACAGTGACACTGTTCATGAGTAGAGGTCCTGAAATGGCTAAGTTGAAAATTTGGTAATGATACTCCATAAAATGACTGTGGTACGAGAGTGCGTTGCGCAGTTTGCACGCACGCTCATAAGTTCGCAAATTTATAATATTTTCACTCCAGATTGCCAACATTGCCATTTTCCCACACCTACTTATGAACAGTAAAGCTGTAATTTTTCCCATTCTGACCGAAATGTGTTTTCGCACTTCCGGTGCAGAACAGAGCGGCCGCTGTGGGAAATCACTGTCCGGGACAGATTAAGAAAATGAGAGTGATACTGTTCATGAGCAGAGGTCCTAAAATGCCTATGTTGAAAATCTGGTGATAATACCATCGAATGACTGTGTTAAAGTGCGTGCACACTTTCCACGCACCTGCTTGTAACCCATAGATTTGTCATATTGTCCTCCACATTTTCACCAGTGGACTTTTTCCACACCTCCTTATGAGCAGTACAGCTGTCATTTTCCACATCCTGACCGAAATGTTTCCACAGTTCCGGCGCAGAATAACGCAGTCGCTGTGGGAAATCACTGATCAGGACAGATTAAGAAAATGACAGTGGCACTGTTCATGAGCAGAGGTCCTAAAATGCCTATGCTGAAAATCGGGTGATGAAACTCCATGACATGACTGTGTTACAAACGTACGTTGACCTGTTTCCACACACCCTTGTAACTTCGCAATATTGTGATATTTACACCCCACATTTTCAACAGTGGCATTTTTCCACACCTCCTTATGAACAGTACAGCTGCCATGTTTCACATCATGGCTACAATGTATTTTTGCTCTCCTGCTGCAGAATAGCATGGTGGCCTGAGGAAATCACTGTGTGGAGCACATTAAGATGAAAGCAGTATGAGGGGGGAGTGACCGCGCTCAACTGAGCTCTGTCGGGACTGCTACGGATTTGTTTGTGGGCAGAGAAAGGGCCCAATGCAAGAGCCCAGTACAAAAGGGCAGCCTGCAGCACTGGGAGAAACAGAATGAGAGAGCGACTGAGGGAAGGGCAGTGAGCAAACTCACCGGAGCTCTTTCAGGACTGCTGTGGATTTCTATGTGGGCAGAAAAAGGCATCAATGCAGGCAGGGCCCCAGCACAAAAGGCCAGCCTGCAGCGGTGGGAGAAATAGTATGAGCGAGTGAGACACTGGGACTGAGTGAGCTCACCAGAGCTCCGTCAGGACTGCTGCGGATTTCTTTGTGTCCAGGAAAAGGCACCAATGCAGGCAGGAGTCTCATACAAAAGGGCCGCTTGCAGCACCAGGACAAACAGAATGAGCGTGTGTGAGAGAGAGGGAGACTGAGCGACCTCAACACAGCTCTGTCGGGACAGCTGTGGATTTGTTTGTGGGCAGAGAAAGGGCACAACATCAGAGCCCAGTACAAAAGGGCAGCCTGCAGCACTGGGAGAAACAGAACAAGACAGCGAGTGACGGAGGGGGAGTCAGCGAATTCACCGGAGCTGTTTCAGGACTGCTGTGGATTTCCTTGTGGGCAGAAGAAGGCATCAATGCAGGCAGGGGCCCAGTACAAAAGGCCAGCCTGCAGCAGTGGGAGAAACAGTATGAGCAACTGAGACAGGGGGACTGAGTGAGCTCAATGGAGCTCTGTCAGGACTGCTGCGGATTTCTTTGTGGGCAGTAAAGGCGTCAATGCAGGCAGGAGTCCCGTACAAAAGGGCTGCTTGTAGAGCCAGGACAAACAGAATGAGCGTGTGAGACAGGGAGACTGAGCAACCTCAACAGAGCTCTGTCAGGACAGCTGCGGATTTGTTTGTGGGCAGACAAAGGTGCCAGTGCATGCAGGGGCCCAGTACAAATGGGTATCCTGCACTGGTGGGGAAACCAGAATGAGTGAGTGACAGAGGGGCAGTGAGCGAGCGCAACAGAACTGTATTGTAAGTGCTGCAAATTTCTTTGTGGGCAAAAGAAGGCAGTAACACAGGCAGGAGTCCAATGAAAAAGGGCAGTCTGCAGTGCCAGCAGAAATGGAATGAGTGAGTGAGAGAAGGGGACTGCGTGAGCGAGCTAAACGGAGCTTTGTTGGGTCTGCTGCAGATGTCTTTGTGGGCAGACAAAGGCGCCAACAGAGGCAGGAGCCCAGTACCAAAGGGCAACCTACAGTGCCAGGACAGACAGAAAGAGTGAATGACACAGGGGGAGTGTGCGACCTTAATGGAGCTCTGTCGTGACTGCTGCGGATTTCTTTGTTGGCAGGAAAAGGTGCCAACGCAGGCAGGAGCCCAGTACAAAAGGCCACCCTGCAGCGCTGGTAGAAATGGAACGAGTGAGTGAGAGAGGGGGAGTCAGCAGGCTCAACAGACCTGTGTCGGGACTGCTGCAGATTTCTTTGTGGGCAGAAAAAGCCCCCAACAGAGGCAGGAGCCCAGTACAAAAGGGCAGCCTGCAGCACCAAGAGAAACAGAATGCGAGTGAGAGACGGCGAGTGACCCACCTCAATGGACTTCTGTCAGGACAGCTGCAGAACTCTTAGTGGCCAGAACAAGGTGCCAATGCACGCAGGAGCCCAGTACAAAACAGCAGCCTGCAGCACCGGATGAAACAGACTGAGCAACTGACAGAGGGCCAGTCAGCATGGTCAACACACCAACGCAATCAACATTCGGCATTGACAGATGCTTGTTTTGCTATCATGCCACCTATGCTCTTAGAAATGTACTTTGCTATATATATATATATATATATATATATATTATATATATATATACTGTGTATATATATATACTGTATATATATATATATATATATATATATATATATATATATATATCCAGTCTCATTATTTCCTTTTTGCACATCTTGATGTCAGTTCATCTGTTGATTCCAGGTCTAATTACCATTTGAAATGTGTACATTATTTGCTCTTGTGATTAGTATCTATTCTTTACTAGTCTGAGCTACTCTTTTACTGTCATAGACAATGTGTTTCTCAATATATGCTTAGATATAATCGCCTTTCCTGTAACATGCACTTCTGGGTGTCATTGTGATTTGAAAATCATGATATCCCTGTATGTGTGCCCTGTGTTCTTCAGTTTATTCTTCTGTCCTACCCAGGACCTCCTTGTAAATGAGCTATGCTGAATGGAACTTCTTCTTGGTAAAATAAACAAGCATTTGTCAATGCCAGATGTTCGCTTGCAGGTATTTGCAGTGGTGTTTGGCACATATGGTGCTTTACCCTAATGCCCTGTGCGATTGCTGGTATTTGCACTACAAATTTTCAGCATGACCTTTTTGTTACCCCCACCTAAAAGCATAAATCATAAAATCATAAAAGCATTTGAGACCTCTGCTTATGAACAGTACCTCTGTTATTGTGTTAATCTGTCCTGAACGTTGACTTCCCACAGCGACCACACCATTCTGCTCCACATGTGCAAAAACACAGTTCGGGCAGGATGTGAAAAATGACAGCAGTAGCATTCATAGGGAGGTGTGAAGGGATGGCAATGTTGAACATCTGGAGTGAAAATAGGAGGCAGTATAGCGCGGTGGTCTAAGGCTCTGAGCTGTAGATCTGGTGACATCCAGCAGACCAGACCTGGGTTTGAATCCCACAGCTTCCACTTGCATACTGTGTGACCCTGAGCAAGTCACTTGTGCTCCCAGGTCGCTCCTGTAAAAAAGCTTTCAGCTTAGTGTGCTATACCTGGTTAAACAACTAAATAAAAAAAAAAAATAAAAATACAACAATTTCCCGAACTTACGAGCGTACATGGAAACTGCGCAATGAACGCTCATGACACAGTCATTTTGTGGACTTTTGTCACCAAATTTTCAACATAGGCATTTTGGGACCTCTGCTCATGAACAGTGTCACTGTGATTTTCATAATCTGTCCTGAGCATTGATTTCTCACTGTGACCACACCATTGTGCGCTGGGTGTGCAGAAACACATTTCAGCCAGGATGTGAAAAATGTCAGCTGTACTGTTCATAAGGAGGTGTGAAAAAATGCCAGTGTTGAAAATCTGTAGTGAAAATATTTCAAATTCTCAAAGTTATGAGTGTGCGTGGAAACTGCGCAACGCACGTTCGTAACACAGTCATTTTTTGAAATTTTTTCACAAATTTACTAACATAGGCTTTTGGGAGCCCACCTCATTAACAGTGACACTGTTGTTTAGTTAATCAATCCCAAAAGGTGATTTTGTGCAGTGACCATGAAATCACCTTTGGGGACTGAATAACTCACATGACAGTAACTGAATTCATGAGGTGGGGTCCCAAGAAACCTATTGAAAATGTGGTGCCAAAATTTGCAAAATGTCCGAGATAACCACCTAAGTTGAAAAAAAAAACATTTTATGCCACTATACAGCTTACCGTCCATTTCTTCAGTTTCAGATTCGGCTTTCAAGAAGTGCAGGCGTGTTCCCACTCCACTGAAGATCGATGCGCCAGGCTCCGGAGGTAAGTATGGTGTGAGGGAGGAGGGGTATGCAGAGGGTCGGGTGGGGTTCGGGAGGGCACAAGACACAGCGAGGACGGTTTTCTGTTTTCACAGGTTTTAAAAAACAAAGATGTTATGGGACAGTTTCCCATTTACAGGGACAATGGGCATGCTGGGGTGGGCTCCCAGCATGCCACCTGGGTGTTTGTTGGGGGGGCCTGGAGACAATGGGGACTGGGCACTCCGTCTGCACATACAATGTGTTTGATGAGGGCAATAACAAGGGAGCAGGGTAGACGGCAGCAGAGGGAGGAAGTGGGAGGGATTTTATTAGCAGCCAGAGGGAAAAGGGTGACATCAATATGTTAAATACACACACGTTACCACGCTGATTGCGGTGGTGCTTTTCTTTAACTGAAGACCACTGCAGCCAAACTGCTGTCATAGACAGCTCATGCATCCATTGGTGCAGTAAGGGTTGCCTGCACGTTACACTGAGCACTGCATTGGATAGGAGGGTCACACACTTTCAAAAATCGTACTGTCCCAAAGCGTTCCTACACATGCATGCAGCGAATGCAAAATAAACAAGCATCTGTCAATGCGAATGTTGCTTGCTTCTATGTGCTGTTTAGGTATTTGAAGTCATTGGAGTGCAAATATTGAAAATTGCGAACTTATGGCGTGCGTGAAACTGCGAACGCACGTCAGAAAGTCATTTTAGGGATTTTTTCACCAAATTTCAATGTAGCCGTTTTAAGACCTCTGCTCATGAACAGTGTCACTGTGATTTTCTTAATGTGTCCCATACATTGAGTTAGCACACCGACTGCGCCATTGTATGCGCTACATGGCGGAAACACATTTTGGGCAGGATATGAAAAAATGACAGCTGTACTGCTCATGAGGAGGTGTAATAAAATAGCAATATTGAAAATCTGGGTAGAAAATATTGAAAATTCGCAAACTTATGAAGCGTGCGTAGGAACTGCACTAGCACACATCGTAAAACTGTCATTTTAGAATTTTTCACCAAATTTTCAACACAGCCATTTTAAGACCTCTGCTCATGAACAGTGTCACTGTGATTTTCTTAATGTGTCCCATACATTGAGTTCTTACACCGACTGCGCCATTGTGCGCTACATGGACGGAAACACGTTTTAGGCAGGATGTGAAAAATGACAGCTATACTGCTCATGAGGAGGTGTGGTAAAATGGCAATGTTGAAAATCTGGAGTGAAAATATTGAAAATTTGCAAACTTACGAGCGTGCGTAGGAACTTATTTTTTATTTTTTTATTTATCAAGTCAAGGATTACAAATACCTTTGAGCCATGGCTCTTTTACAAAGGTTCCACATCAGAGAAATACAAATTATGGGGAACATCAAGACAGGCATTACAACAAAGTGGACATTGCAAACAGAGTACAGATTAGTACAGTTAAATACAGTTCAAGGGTAGCATTGTAACAAGGAACTGTGCAACGCACGCTCATAAAACGGTCATTTTTAGGATTTTTTCCACCAAATTTTTAAAATAGGCTTTTTGAGAGTCCACCTTATGAACACTGGCAGTGTCATTTCGTTAATCAGGCCCAAAAGGTGATTTCGCGCAGTGACTGCGAAATCACCCTTCCGGCCTGAATAATGCCATGACAGTGACAATTCATGAAGGGGTCCCAAAAACCCCATGTTGAAAATTTGGTACAAAATCAAAAATGCCTGAGATATACAATAAAGTTGAAAACCCCTATCTAGCCCATTATACAGCTTACTGGCATTTCCTCAGTTCGCAGTCGGCTTTGAAGAGTGCAAGCGTGTTCCAGTCCACGAAGATCGTTGCACGAGGTCTGGAGGTAAGTATGGGGTGGGGGGTGTGGGGAGGCTGGGTGCACAGTGGATGGGTGCGGTTGTGGGAGGGGCCAGGAGAAGTGCCATGGGACCGTTTTTAATTACAGGTTTTAAAAAAAAAGACAACGTGGATGTTTGCCACGCTGGGGTGGGCTCCCCAGCGTGGCAGAAGGATGGCTGGGGGCATGGAGCCAATGGGGGATTGGGCATCCCCGTCGGCCAAAACAAGGTTTGCCACGCTGGGGTGGGCTCCAAGTGTGGCACCAAAGCTTTTGGGGGGGGCGTGAGGCGCTGCGAGTGCACAGCGGTGTGACATGGGACGTTTGCCATGCTGGGGTGGTTTTCTTTGAAGTGAAGACCACCGCTGTCATACACAGCACCCGCATCCATTGGTGCAGGACCACCATGCCTGCTCAACGGAGCAGTGCATTGCACAGGAGAGTCACACCTCCAAAGTGTGCTATTCTCCCAAGACGTTCCTTGCGCATGCGCGCAAGTGAACGTAACAAATGAAATACTTCTTTATTCCATTTTAGATTGCCCCTTATCTCCTGACTTGTATAATGTCCTTTTTTCTCGGTTTTGAGTCTGCTTTACCAGTTTTTGTACATTTGAAATAATAAAATTAGCCCTCCCTTCATTATGGCTCGGACTAGGTTTTCATTAGTATTCTCTCTTGTTTTTGTACTTCCATTCTTTGAGATCACTTTTCTTCTAACTATAATGAACTAGCTTGCAGTAGACATTACTTCCAAACTTTATATGACAACCGGTGAACAGAAACAGCTGAGAATACTGACAAAAAGTTCAAGCCATATTAAAAGGAGTGCTTATTTTATTATTCAAAAAAGTGCTAAAGCAGGCTCAAAATGGGAAAAGAAGTTTGTATCATACAAGTCAGGAGATAAGGGGTAATCCAAATTAGAATGAAAAAAGAATAGGTCAAAATGTTCACTGTTGTCATGCACTGCTGCTTTAAGGGCACACAAACGTAAGCATAGAAAAATAGATTTTGACGGCAGATAAGGACCACTTGGCCCACCTAGTCTGCCCATTTTCCTACCTAATGGATAAGCTGCAGATCCTAGTTAACTAAAAGCCTACTTCCTCCTACCCCCCAACTAGGATGTCCTTATGTCTGTCCCATGCATTCTTGAATTCCCCCACTGTTCTTGACTGCACAACCTCCTCAGGAAGGCTGTTATATGCACCCACAACCCTCTCCGTGAAAAAAATACTTCTTCACATTATCTCTGAGTCATCCCCTCTCTGTCTTCAAATTGTGCTCCCTTGTTCTTGCACATCTCTTTTTCTGAAAGATACTACCCTCTTGGACTTTGTTGATATCCTTGAGGTACTTGAAAGTTTCTATTATGTCCCCCCTCTCCCTTCTTTCCTCAAGGGTATGCATATTAAGCTTCTTTAGTCTCTCTTCGTATGTCTTCTGGTGCAGACCCTGCACCATTTTGGTTGCCCTCCTCTGGACAGCCTCCACTCTGTCTATGTCTTTGCGGAGATGGGGTCTCCAGAACTGCACACAGTACTCCAGATGGGGTCTCACCAACTGTCTGTACAGAGGGATAACAACTTCCTGTTTTCTACTGTTGTTGCCTCTCCCTATGCATCCCAGTATCTCCCCAGCCTTCCTTACTGCCTTCTCACATTGCTTGCCCACCTTTAGGTCATCTAATATAATTACCCCCAGGTCCCTTTCCATTTTTATTGTTGTCAGTATCTCACCCCCATTGTGTACCCTTCCCCTGGGTTTTTGTTTCCTAGGTGCATTACGTTGCACTTCTTTGTGTTAAATCTAAGCTGCCATACATTTGACCATTCCTCCAACCTTGCCAAGTCCCTTCTCATCCTTTCCACTCCATCTTGTGTACCAACCCTGCTGCAGATCTTTGTGTCATCTGCAAAGAAACTTACTTTTCCTTCTAGTTCCTCTGCAATGTCACTTATAAAGTCATTAAAAAGGACTGGTCCCAGTACTGAACCCTGTGGTACCCCACTAGTAACCCTCCTTTCTTCACTGTGGACTCCGTTTGCTACTATCCTTTGTGTCCTGTTGTCCAGCCAATTTTGTATCCAGACTACCATCTTGGGACCCACTCCAAGGCTGGATAACTTGTTTGTTAATCTTTTGTGTGGGACTGTATCAAATGCCTTGCTAAAATCTAGGTAGGTCAAGTCCACAGCCCCTCCCTGGTCTACTACTTTGGTCACCCTGTCAAAGAAATCTTTCAGATTCATCTGACATGACCTTCTCACTGTGAATCCATGCTGCCTTGGGTCCTGTGCCCCACCGGCCTCTAGGTACTCAACAATTCTTTCCTTCAGAAGTAATTCCATCATTTCCCTACCACTGAGGTCAAACTAACTGGTCTGTAGTTTCCTGCCTCTGCCCTGCTCCCACCTTTGTGAAGAGGAATCACATGTATTAAATTAATGTATCAAAAATTGATCAAAACATAATAAAATCCATGGGGGGGGGCATAGTCAGCCCAAAATAGGAAAGCAATCTAAAAGACAAAAAAAAAACTCAGTACAATGCAAAAGCCTTGAAGCAATGGTTACTCTGGAAGGACACTGGCAATAAACCCAAGTTGCAAACCCTTATAATACAAAACATCATGGAAATTATATACTAAGCATGGAAGGAGTACCAGTCCTGCCAGCCTCAGAGATAAACAGACTTAAATCAGGGAGTAGCTGTTCCAATCCCAGCCAAACAAACAAAGATACCGATGGGAAACAAAAGGCTCACTCACCCACACAGCAGTGTATGTATCAAAGTGATGTTTTTTATTTTTTATTTTTCATTAACACTAACAACCAGAAGCAAATTATTGGTAAACCAATGTTTTGGAGATAATTCTCCTTCTCCAATGTTTGCTGCTGTGTGTTAATTCACTACAGCAACAGGTCTGCACTGGCATCCACCTACACTTTCCAATGAATCCTCATAATGTATTATTAATGAAACAATATCTCTAGTTGTGGCTTCAAATTACCTATTTCTCTCATTTTTTTCTCAAACCTCTGGCTTGCCAGCACTTGCCAGGTTAGATTCTGCTCTGCTGCTCGACTACCACTAAACTCTCTCTGGGAATTCAACCCAGAAGAAGGAGAATTATCTTTGAAACATTAGCAATAATTTGCTTCTGGTTATTAGTGTTATTGAAAATTGAGTGTAAGCCCCATCTCTTTTACAGAAAGGCTATTGTTCCCTTTAGGGACCCTTTTCCACCTTCTACCCCCCCCAGAGCTTAGGGGTTTATTAGTGCTCTGGGGGTTAATCTCTGCCGCATGCCTGGAGGTGACAGCAGAGAGCAGGCTGAAAGGGTATACATAGGGTTGTAATAGGAAGTGCTGGCCTTTTTCAGCCTCAGGCAGTAGGCCTGAGGTTGAGGGGCGGGCAGCTGGAAGAGCAGGAAGGCAGGTAAGGAGGAGCTTGATGGTCTGGGTTGGGCTGTGGGGGGACACTCCCCCCAAAAACTGAGTAGTCAGGGATGGCGAGTGTATAGCAGTGTGGCATCAAAGAGCAGGTATTATTTATTTATTTATTAATTTATTGATTTTATTTCATTTTTGTTGACCGGGTAAGTGTAGTAGACAAATTCTGCATCTTTCCAGGCATGCCCCGAGGGAGGGGGATACAGATGAATGCCAAATGACCTTGAACCAGATTAAGCTGCTGGTGGTATTTCTAGTGAATGGGGAAAATTTGGCCAGGGCACCATGGAAATTCCCCTACTCTTGCGAGTAGCAAAAATTCTTGTTGGTCATTGCAAAATGGCTGACCAGCAAGAGGAAGCAGGTGGAAATGGAGGAGCTGAAGCAATGGGGATTCTGTAAATGCTTAGGTGAGGATGGCATGGAGGAAGATTTCAATGGAACGTCAGGGAGTGATGTTGTGGCTGCAGCTTCACAGTTAGAGAAGGAAATCGAGGAGCATCGCAGGATAATACTTGAAGAACTTGCAGTCGATGAGGAGTGATACAAAAGTCAGAAAGCCATTTTGAAATGCCGCCAACTGAGCTTGGAATTACTCCCAGGTGCAACGCTACACAGGGTTAAGGACTGTCAACCCATCACAGAGAAAGAAAAGGAAATTATGGAGAAACCGAGCACTCAGGACGTCGAAGAACAGGAGGAGCAAAACAATGAGGGACAGGAGGAACAAATCACTATGAGACAGGAAGAAACAAGAACTTCCTGCAGGAGAGGAGAGGCTGAAACAGCCAGAGGGAGTGCTGAGCAAGTGAAAGCGCCACCATGCACCATGAGAGCAGCCATAAGGGGAAGCATTTAATTTAAATAAAAACTAAGATGAAATGGAACTGATAAAATGGAATTCACAGAGGAAAACTGGACACCTGAAAGAGCCCTTAGAGGGGCAGGATGGAAACAACAACTGGATGGGATATGGATTTCGGACCCAGATTGGGAGTGGTCCCACGCTACAGAAGAAACAGTGGACACCTGAGGCAGGAAATACAGGTAAACATATAGAGGATAATGTATGGTCCTCTATCCATAACAAGTTTGTAAACTCTTCAAGAGGTTGTCATGGCAACGTTTGGAACCTCGAGAGCGTAGCTCGAGAGGTTCAGTCATGGCTGCTCGAGAAGAGTTTTCAAATTTGTTACGGATAGAGGACCATACATTATCTTTTATAGTGTATGGTCACCTATCTGTTGCAGCTGAAATAAAAAATCACAGTCAGTCGGCTGCTGTCACAGAAACGATCAGTCGGTTCAGTTGTTGAGAGAAATATTTTCTCACATTTGATATGTACATCGGAAGCCAACATCGATAGTGGCACATTGCAAAAAAAAAAAAGGGACATAGAGAAATGTTACACTTTTTTAACTTAGTCGTTTTAACTATAAGTCTCTTGGTATGGATGATCTATGTGGAAGTGTTGGCCTGACCTCCGGAACTGAAAACGTAACCTCGATTAACTGTATGCTGTTTATTGTGCAGCTCGCACTGACAGAGTTTCTTTCAAGATTCTAATCTGTTATGCTGCAGTAACTACGTACCTGGTGCAGCATAACAGCAAGCTGCTGCAGGATAACAACATTTTAGCTGGTATGGATTTCCAGTCATAACAACGTTCTACCATACATTATAATCAAATGAATCCTGTGGGGTCTATGGAAGGGCAGAAAAAGGGTAATGAGCTTCAAGCAGGAGGTGTGGACAAAGACGCAAATGGAAAACAAGCAATCATTGATGGGGACGTTAATGCTGTTGGGGCACTGAATGTCTCAGAAGGGACTGTCCAAAATAATGCTGTGATTGATTTAGGGGATGTGTTGGATGAAAATGGGGGTGGGAAACCAGGATTAAGATGCAGGAATTCTAGCATAGAGGAAAGAAATATTATTGCACAGTGGTCACAGAGAAGTGGTGTCGTTTTGTAGAATGCAAGGGATGGGACAGATCTTTTACAGGCAAAAACCAGTAACCGAGCTTGAGTCAGGAAGAAGTTTAACATTGCAAGAGAGATCCTCAGGAGCTGACCCCCCCCCCCAGTCTTCCTCAAATCCAATACCTAGATATGCAGACCTCTTCTCCAGAATACAACCTTTATCTAGACAAAATGCAGTACAACCGCGTTTCTGAGGTGGTCTAAAGAGGGTGCTTTGGAGCAGTCCTCCCACCCCCAAAAGACAGTATGCCTCCTTTAAGGAGAAGTACTAGAAATGTAAAGAACTTGCAACAATTTGAGGGTGTTGAAGTAGCTAACCCTTTTAACACATTAAATACAGTAACAGAAGGGGTTTCAGATTTAGATGCGTTAGATGTCAGATACTTCAGTCCAGGTAGAGATACAAGATCCCCTTGCTCCAATACAAACAGAGAAGAAGAAAGCTGGGAAAAAGAAGAAAAAGGAAAAAACAAAAATGATTTTTGTTACATGAACAATTTTACAGGATCTTCCCTGAATACCTGCAGCATTAAAAATGCAGGGCGTAGAAATGCTATGTTTTCCTTATTGCATGATTTGAAAATGGATGTCATTTTTTGCAGGAGACACGGATGTATTCTTTAATGCAGATGCAGGTGGACAAGAATAGTTGGGTAGGGGGCCAATCGTTCTGGTCATTTGGGGAAGATAGAGCAGATGGGGTGGGAATCCTGTTCTCAGGTCAAGATTTCAGACTTCAAAAGCTTGTGGATCTAATCCCAGGTAGAGTGTTAATTTTGGATGGGATATGGCATCATAGGCCAAGTAGGTTTATAACTATTTATGCCCCACAACAAAAGGCTGAGAGAGTAGATCTCTTTTCTCAGGTACAGCCTTTTTTAGCTATGGTTAAAGACATTTTATGGGGCTGAGATTTTAATTGTACGAAAGATGTGGCAGGAAGGTAAGAACAAGGGAAAAAGATATACTGTAATTCCCATGCTTTCAACAAGTTTATAATTACAGCAGATTTGACAGATGTATCAGCACAAGTGAATCCAAAAATTACACATACATATATCAGAAATAACCTTACAACAAAGATAGATTGTATTTTTATTTCAAAACATGTAAACATAAATAAAACAGCAGTGGTTCCAGTCGAATTTCAGATCATTTATTGCTGTTTACAGATTTAAGCATCAATATTACTTAACCCAGGGGAAGAGTACACAATGGGGGGTGAGATACCAACAACAACAAAAATGGAAAGGGACCTGGGGGTAGTCATATCAGATGACTTAAAGGTGGGGAAGCAATGTGAGAGGGCAGTAAGGAGGGCTGGGGGGATACTGGGATGCATAGGGAGAGGCATCACCAGTAGAAAACAGGAAGTTGTTATCCCTCTGTACAGACAGCTGGTGAGACCATGACTGAATTCAAGCATGCATGGGACAGCCATAAGGCAATTCTAGGGGGTGGGGGTAGAAAGAAGTAGGCTGCTGGTTAACTAGGATCTGCAGCTTATCCATTAGGTAGAGAAATGGGCAGACTGGGTGGGCCAAGCGGTCCTTATCTGCCATTAAATTCTATGTTTCTCTGTTTCTAAGAAGAGTGTACAACAGATGGAAAATGAATACAGCAATATTAACAGTCATGGATGTTAAATCACCTTACAGCATTAATCTCGGCTCGTATTTCCATCATTTGTATATGTTAATGTTGGGATTTGGTTGGAAGAAACAAAAGAGACACAAAAGTTTGGAAACATACATAGAAACATAGACTTTGACAGCAGATAAGCACCACTTGGCCCACCCAGTCTGTCCATTTCCCTACCTATTGGATAAGCTGCAGATTCAAGTTTATCAACAGCCTACTTCCTCCTACCCCCACCCCCCACTAGAATTGCCTTATGTCTGTCCCATGCATTCTTGAATTCTCCCACTGTTTTGACCACACAGCCTTCTTAGGAAGGTGGTTCCATGCGTCCACCACCCCTGTCCATGAAAAATATTTCCTCATATTGCCCTGGAGCCATCCCACCCCCCCACCCCCCACCCCCCACACCCCCATCTTTGAATTGTGCTCCTTGTTCTTGCACATCTCTGGACTTTGTTGATTCCCTTTAGGTGCTTAAAAGTTTCTATCATGTCCCCCCATCCCTCCTTTCCTCAAGGGTATACATATTAAGCTCTCTTAGTGTCTCTTCATATGGTTTCTGATGCAGACCCTGAACCATTTGAACACAGACTAAGAGAACTTAATATGTATACCCTTGAGGAAAGGAGGGACAGATGTTCAAAGTATGGGAAACAGAAAGTACAAAGTAAGTTTATGATTCATCTAAATTTAAGAATGCGATTATATAAACTCTATTCTGCAACCCACATAAATAAACAGGACACTTCTGAACAGATCAACATAATAAAGACAGAAATGAGAAAATTCTAATATGATAGAGCTACTTCACTTCAGGCAGAGATATCTTATGGAACACAACAAACTCCGCAGGCGGATCCTTGTGAAGCCTGTAAGGAAATCAGAATAAATTCTCAAATTACTACTCTATATGATTTAAAGCAGCATGAGTTAAATACTCCTAAAGAATGACACTCTTTCTTAGAACATCACCTTGATAGTTTTTAATGAAGGAAGCCAGGTGGCGGAGGCAGAAATTCAGGATTTTTTGGGTAACATTCAAATTCCTGCATACCTGCAACCTTTAAAATTAGAAGTAACAAGTCCTACTATGACTCAAGAAATAGAAGACACAATTAAGAAACTAAAACAAGGGACATCTCCTGGATGAGATGGAGTGTCAAACGACTTTTATAAAGAATGCAAGGTCATAATTGCACCATGTCTAACCACTTTATATAACACTCTCCTGATGAACCCGAAAGAGATGCTAGTCGCTTTTTCTAAGGAAATTGTGTCTTTTTTTACATAGGTCTGGAAATATGAGGGATATAAATAGCTGGAGATTGATAAGTCTTTGAATTCAGACTTTAAGACACTGACGTATATTTTACAAAATAGGTTAAGAAAGATAGCACAATATTTAACATCCCACACAAAAAAGTACTGTTCCAGACAGGAAAATCCAAGAAAATGTATCTATTATAACAGATGTTTTGGAATTTTGCAATTAACAAAAAATTGCACATTTTTTTTAATTAGTTTTGGATCAGAAAAAAAGCCTTCAACAGAGTGGATCATTAGTACTTATTTCAGGTGTTATTGTGTTATGGTATCTCCACACTCTTTGTGAATTTGGTACAAATTTTATATGAAAGAGCAGAAACAACACCATTGTTTTATGGGAAAGAAGGAAGATACATTAAGGTAAAAACAGAGGTGCGGCAGGGCTGTCCGCTAACCCCATTACTGTACATATTTACTCTAGATCCACTGGTAAGGAGGGTCATTTTAAACCCCACCATTGAAGGCGTCAAGGAGGCACAGACACAGGCAGCCTCTTGTGGCAGGGTAGTTTGAAGGTAGCAGTGGGCTGTTGTACGTGATGCTATTTGTACCAGCATGAATAAATATGATTGAGTTACTCCCTGCCTTATGTAAAAGGTTTGGGATCATGGACGTGATGTCTGCAATCTTTGCCCCCCCTAAAGCTAGAGCAGGTACAGTTTAATTTATCTGGTTTACAGATGGTGCGGTCAAGATGTTTAATCATAGAATCACCAAGCACAAAGACCTGCCTTGCCTGGATGTGGGGATATGAGGGAGAGTTTCCACAGGCAGAATGATGAGGGGTAACTGAAGGAGAGGGAGGAGGTGTAGAGTTAGGAGTGGGGCATCTAGGAAGAGGTTTCACCAGTTTCTGGGCTTTATTGGGGTTAGGACTAGTGGGTTCATCAGTAGAAACTTTGGTAGGGACTGGAGAACTGACTGGGGGCTGGACGATATCCTCAACTAAAAGGGGAAGGAATTTGTTTTGCAGCGGTAGTAGAGGAGGGTTAAAAATCTGACCACCTCTGGGCTTAGTTTTTGATTTAGTAACTATGGTCCAGTCATCAGTACTAGATTGGTTGGTACACAGATCTGGAATTGGGGCTATGGTTTCCACTTGTTTGGCCATGGTACAGTACCTATAGTTTTCAAGTGATTCAATCTCTTCATTAATTGGTCCCTTAATGAGAAGTCTGTAATTTCTTCCTGAAGAGTACACACTAATAAACATTTGTCACAAACAAATTCATGTGTTTCCTCACCAACACAAAACATTAAACATTGAATACACATTTTTACAGGATCTTGTATGGTGCTACACTGTGGCATTATTTCGACGAACTGCAGTATGTGACACAGGGGTATATAGCTGGTCAAACCCCAAGTAATTTATTTATTCTGGAGTTGTCTTTAAGACTGCCTGTATGGGTAAGGATCCATAATAAATACCTACCTGCATCCAAATGATCTAGTGTGCTGTCTTATCTACTATTGCCACCTGTGCCAATGATGCCAAACATGCGCTAGACGCACGTGTCTTTGCGCATGACGCCACTTGTCCTGCTCACAGCACGGCAAGTAAAAATACACTACAGTGACCCGGAAAATGTCCTATGAGGTCACGCAGTGTTAAAATCCTAAAAGTGCCCACATAAGCTTAAATCCCCTGTGAAAACCATTCATGTGTGGTATTGGCAGGTGTTGAGCAGGCTGCAAGTAACCAAATTAAAAATTAATGCTCCCTTCTTGAGTTGTAGTTCCCGAGTGTTTCACAGGAAACTACAATGCACTCTTCCTGCTTCCTGTGAAGAGGCTGCAGGGCTCACAGAACATCGATAATGGTGCGAACAGCAATAACAGGTGTGGAGATGAGACTTGGCTATAGGTCTCCTATGAACACGCTTCACTTAACTTACAAACAGTTTCATCAACTACCACACTGCCACTCACAGCAGGGCAAGTTAAAATACACTACAGTGACCTGGAATATGTCCTATGAGGTCATGCAGTGTTAAAATCCTAAAAGTGCCCAAATAAGCTTAAATCCCCTGCAAAAACCATTCATGCGTGGTATTGGCAGGTGTTGAGCAGGCTGCAAGTAACCAAATTAAAAATTAATGCTCCCTTCTTGAGTTGTAGTTCCCGAGTGTTTCACAGGGAACTACAATGCACTCTTCCTGCTTCCTGTGAAGAGGCTGCAGGGCTCACAGAACATCGATAACGGTGCGAACAGCAATATCAGGTGTGGAGATGAGACTTGGCTATAGGTCTCCTATGAACACACCTCACTTAGTTACAAACAGTTTCATCAACTACAACACTGCCGCTCACAGTAGGGCAAGTTAAAATACACTACAGTGACCCAGAAGATGTCCTATGAGGTCATGCAGTGTTAAAATTCTAAAAGTGCCCAAGTAAGCTTAAATCCACTGCGAAAACCACTCATACATGGTATTGGCAGGTGTTGAGCGAGCTACAAGTAACCAAATTAAAAATTAATGCTCCCTTGCTCACAGAGCACAGATAATGGTGTGAACAGCAATAATAGGTGTGGTGATGAGATCTGGCTACAGGTCTCCTATGAACATACCTCGTTTAGGTGAGCAACAGGCTGGACAAGAATGATGTCATCATTCACTGATAAGGACAGAAAAATCTTCAGTGTTCAGTTACTGCAGAGTACATTAATAGATGCTGATTTAAAGAAAACCACAAAACCAAACAGCATGACATTTTCAGGAAACACTAGTCATGACACAGGGACTTGACCTCAAGATTCTATTGAAAATCTGTAAAACTTTTTCATTTGATCTTTAACTTGTCCCTGGATACAGGGTGGGTACTGGAGGACTGGAAGAAGCCAGACATGGTGCCACTTCATAAAAGTGGCAGCAGGGAGGAGGCGGGCAATTAACACCCGGTCAGTCTCGCATCAGTGGTGGGTAAAGTAAGGGAGAAAATATTGAAACAAAGAGTGGTTAGCTATTTGGGAGAGGGGGGCTGCAAGACATTCAGCAGCATGGCTTCACTCAGGGTCAGTCATGGCAGATGAACCTGATCAAATTCTTCGATGAGGTGATGAGGGTGGTTGATCAGGGTGGGGCAATGGACGTGGCCTACCTGGAACTTCGGGAAGGCCTTCGACATGATGCCCCACAAAAGACTGGTTAATAAGTTCAGGAGTCTAGGGGTGGGGCAGAAAATAACCAGATGGGTGGAGAACTGGCTGACGGGTAGAACTCAAAGGGTAGTGGTCAGTGGGGTGCACTCTGGGGAGATAGGGGTGATGAGTAGGGTCCCCCCAAGGGTCAGTGTTGGGGCCCATTCTGTTTTAACATCTATGTCAGCGACATAACAGAGGGGCTTCAGGGGAAGGTCTGTCTTTTCGCAGACAACACGAAACTCAGTAACAGGGTAGGCACCCCGAGGGTGGGGTGGGGGGTGGAGGCAATGAAGAATGATCTGAGATTACTGGAAGAGTGGTCAGAAACATGGCAGCTAAAATTCAGTGCCAGGAAATGCACAGTAATGCACTTGAGGAGGTGGAATCCAAATACCACATACACACAGGGGGGGAGTTTATGGCTGCAATCAGGCAGGAAAAGGATCTAGGAGTTATATCACTGATGACCTTAGGGTGGGGACCCAGTGCAGCAAAGCAGTAGGCAAAGCTAACAGGATGCTGGCATGCATAAGGAGAAGGATAACCAGCAGAAGGAGGGAGTTGCTGATGCCACTCTACAGTTCCATGGTTAGGCCACACCTGGAGTATGGGGTACAGTTCTGGAGGCCCCATCTATGAAAAGAAATAGTATGGAAAGGGTGCAGAGAAAGGCCACTAAAATGGTGCATGGGCTAAGTGGAAAGACATATGAGGAGAGGCTGAAGGAGCTGGCTTTGTATCCTCTGTAGACAAGAAGGGAGAGAGGGGACATGATCGAAATATTCAAATATGTGAAGGGAATCAATAAAGTGGGGGACAGCTTATTTTCAGGGAAAGTAGATACAAGAACTAGGGGGCATGGATTGAAAGTGGAGGGGGGAAGATTAGGAAATATTACTTCACTGAGAGAGTGGTTGAGCCCTGGAACAGACTGCCAGAGGAGGTGGTGAGGGCCAGTACAGTTGAGGATTTCAAGAAGGCCTGGGACAAACACAAGGGGTTGTCAAGGGGGGAGGAGGGGGGAACAAGTGGGGGGGGGGAATAGGCAGACTCGATGGGCCAGGAAGATCCTTTTCTGCTGACACAAGTCTATGAATCTATGAATCTATGAAAGGAGGGAACCTTCTTCCAGTGGAAAGGAAGACCTGGCATCACAGGGCAGTGTTGAGGGAGTTACCACCCGGATGAGTGGGAGGAACCAGTCCAAAGACCTTCTGGACAGTTCTTTTTTTGAGAGCAAAGGGCCTACTCAACGCATAGTGATAAAGAGGGAACCTTCTTCCAGCAGAAAGGAAGACCCAACGTCGCGGAGCAGTGCCGAGGGAGTTACCACCCTGGTGAGTTGGAGAAACCAGCTTGAAGCCCTTCAGCCAGTTGTTAAACAGAAAGGAATCCTGCCAGAAGTGTGGATAAGTGCACCATGTCCCTAGAACCAGCATTCCGGTGAGATGGAAGATCAAGGCAGTAGTGGGTAATGAAGGTGTGTACTGACTTCTAAGTAGAAGGCCTGCAGATTTCCTGGAAGCAGCCACTGAAGCAGCAGTATGTCTGGTGGAATGAGCTCTAAGCCCTCCAGAAGGCTCCCTACCAGACAGACCTATAGCAAAGGTAGACATAGGATGTGATCCACCTGCCAATCATCCGCTTTGTTGCTGGTCTGCCAGGTGTGACATCAGTGTAAATTATGAACAGCTGGTGAACCTCTCCCTAAACACCAACCATGCGCTCCTTATAATAAAAGGCTGCAGTCAGTCTTTGAAGTGTGATAAGTAATGTAGACTAACAAGCTTATCACCTGGTTAAGGTGAAACTCTGATACTATCTTCGGGAGGAACTTGGGCTGGAGTAAAGGATGACTTTGTCCCTGTGAAAGACCAGATAGAGAGACTCCACTGAGAGTGCCTGGAGTTCATTGATCCTTCTGGCTATTGTAATGACCACCAAAAAGGCAGTCTTCCATGACAGATGTGACATCTCTTACCTGTGCATTGGCTTGAATGGTTTGCACATGAGCATCACCAACACCAGCAGTAGGTCCTACGGTGGAGGAGGCTCACGCACTGGAAGGGACAGGTGATCCCATGCCCCATAAACAGAGATGGCTGCCAGGTGCCCCTTAAGGGTCATTGCTTGCAATCCTAAGAGAGGGAACAGAAGTAGTCCAGGATGCTAGCCACAGAGCAGGCAAGTGGCTCAAGCTCCTTGCCTTGACACCAAATGGAAAATCTCTTCCATTTAAAGGCATTGCATCTGCATGTCAACTGTTTTTGGGAGGCCTACACAATGTGGAGGACATCCTCAGAGAGACCCAAGGCCTGGAACTGTAGCCACTCAGGAACCAGGCTGTGAGCTGCAGGGACTGCTAGTCTATGTGCAGGACCATTCACTGTCATCTGGTCAGCAGATTCAGGCAGAGAGACAGTTGCCTCAGAGGTCTGCTGCTGAGGGTGAGGAGATCCGGGTACCAGAACATCCTTGGCCAGACCGGAGCTATCAGGATCATCCATGCCTTGTCCTTCCAGACCTTGGTCACCACCTTGTGAATCAAGGACAAGGGAGGGAAGGCACATGGGCATCCCCCCAACAGCATTCCAGACTTGGGGGCAGGCACCAAACAGACCTAGTTTGGCAGTCTCCTAGGAGACAAACAGATCCACCAGAGGAGTGCCTCACAAGAAGAATGGGTGGCCTACCACCTAATGATTCAGGGATCACTCGTGTGAGTGCGACATCAACCCAACCTGGCTGACAGCATGTGCCAGCTGACTGTTCACTCCTGCAACATGGATCACCAGGAGATCTAAACATAGGCTACATATGAGGGACCAGGAGCAGAGTGCCTCCCAGCACAAGGGAAGGGAGTCTGTTCTACCCTGCCTACTCAGGTAGAACATGGATGTGGTGTTGTCTGCCTAGTGGCACACAGCATGACCTGACCCCTGATGAGAAGAGTGAATTCCATCAGTGCAAGTGGCAATGTACAGAACTTCAGCAGGTTTATGTGGTGATGGGACTCCCTGGGTGACCAGAACCTGTGAGCTCTGTGGCTTCCCAGATGTACTCCCCACCCCACCAGAGACATGTCCATCATGAGTGAGATGGACTGTTCTGGGCAGACAAACAGGATTCCTTCCTCCAGGTGCAGCACCCACCTTCAGCTGCGGTGGCAGAGTCTCCACCCAACTCGGTGCAGAAGCAGCTGCTGGGAGCACCTGAGTAGTGTAAGCTGGCAGGGCACCACTGGAGGCAGCCAGGTGACAAGAAGTCCCTTGGGTAGAGCCCTGCCCTGCCCCATGATAGCCCACTGCTGCCAGAGAAGCTCCTCGTTGCACCAACACAACCTGTGGCAGTGCTGCTCCTCATCAAATGAGGAGGTTGAGGAGCATCAATGGAGACATCTCTCAGTTGAGCGTGATCGACAGCAAGAGTGCCTTAGTTGAGACCTCGACTGAGACCTTAACTGTCGACCATATGATTGATGTCGAGATAAGCCTTCCAGCTGGTTGTGGTAGACCACATGCTTACCCACATTCATGAAAAAAGGCGTCGAAGGCTCAACTGCTGATGGAGGCTGCTCCCACTGTGGGCTGGATGGGGACACTGACCAATCCATGTCCTCCTGAGTGAGGACCAGGAGTACTGGGGTCTGCAAGAAGGATTCCTGAACCTCATCTGACAACCAGTTGACAGGCTTGAGGAAAATCTCCATGACCTGATTAACTGGAGTCAAGGACAACAGGCTCAAAGGGGGTGTCGTACAGCCCTGGACTGGCTGAGTTGTCCCTTGACTGAACGGTGCTTGACCACTGTCCCAGTCCCATGACCTGCACCAGCGGCACTTGGGCAGGGCTCTCTTCCAAGGTATGGAGGGCCAAACACACATTGAAGAAGCCTCTGATGAAGGTTACTCACCTGTAACCATAGTTCTAGGAGTGTTATACAGTTCATATCCTTACATGGGCAGTTCCATGGAAGTGCTGATTCATTGGAATGTCTTCAAGGTAAGAATGCTGGAAGCAAGATGTGCCACTTGCCAGGGGAGATCAGGCAGGTTATGTGGATGTACACCATACCATATACCACTCCTAGAACTACAGTTACAGGTGAGTAACCCCTCATTTGTAGGGATGTGGATATGGTGTACTATCTACACTTCTGGCAGATTCCTAGCTGTTCTCCAGGAGGAGGGGGCAAGGTGCACACCCACTATATAGCGAACAGAGACTGGAGAACCAATAACTCAAAACCAGTATCCTGGCGTGACTCAAGGTCGATGTGATAATGGGAGATGAAGGTGTGTGCTGACTTCCAGGTAGCCACACTGCTAATTTCTTGGACAGGGACATCCCTGGAAGCAGCCACTGAAGCAGCAGTATGACTGGTGGATAGAGTCCTAAGCATAGCAGGAAGCTCCCTACCAGCCAACCTACAGCAGAGGTCGATGCAGGAGACTATCCACCTGCCAATCATCTGCTTAGTTGCCGGTGTGCCAGGTGCGGCTTCACCAGAGATGACAAACAGCTGGTGAACCTCTCCCAGAAATCCATCCGTAAGCTCTTTGTAATACGCAAGCACTCACCTCAGGTCCAAATGGAGCCTGTGCTCAGCCTCTGAGGTTGGATTAGTGAAGTACACTGGGAAGTTAATCATCTGGTTATGGTGGAACTCTGAAACAACCTTCAGGAGGAACTTTGGGTTGGGGCTGAGGATAACCTTGTCCTTGAGGAACACCAGGTAAGTTGACGCCACTGAAAGCACCTGGAGTTTACTAATCCTTCTGTTGGAGGTGATAGCCAGCAAGAAAGCAGTCTTCCATGACAGGTGAGAGAGTTCACACTTGTGCAGTGGTTCAAATGGCTTGCTCATCAGCATTGTTAACACCAGCATCCAGTCCCAAGGTGGTGGTGGCTCATACATTGGCAGGGACAAGTGGTCAAGGCCTTTAAAGAAGTGCCTGTCCACCTTCTCCTGCACCACCATTGGCGTACCAGCCCATGCCCTGTATGAAGAGATTGTTACTAGGTGCACCTTAAGGGTCTTGACCGGAGGTCTGACTGGGAGATGGACCATGAGTAGTCCAGAATGTTTGCCATTGGGCAGGACAAGTGGTCCAGTCCCTTGCCCTGGCACCAAATGGAAAATCTCTTCCATTTGAAGGTATAGCACTGTTGCATTAACTCCTTCCAAAGGGCCTCGACAACATGGAGGACCTCAGAGAGACCCAAAGCCTGGAAATGGAAATTACATACAGTACCTACCGTAATTCTTGTTCTTCTTGGATGAAGTCTCCACCACTCATTCACACTAATGGGATCTATGCTGGAGGTGCTAGAACCCAGCGGGAGCAAATTTTTGCAGGAGGGCCAGCGCCAGAGATGCAGCCGTGAGGAGTGGCACCACGAGCCTCTGCTTGTGTGGCAATGACTATCTCGGCATCGACCCTCCAACCACCTCAATACCTTTTTTTCGAGGAGGTGCTGCGTAACTAACCTAGAAGGATAGCCTAACCAAAAACAGGACATAAGATGGTCCGGAAGACCCGTATAAGAACAGTCAAGAAAGAAGTCTTCACAGCCTAAAGATTGAGGGAGTAAGACCAACAACAGAGGTGAGCTCGATGAGATAGATGAGTGGTGGAGACTGGTCCAAGAAGATCGAGAATTATGGTAGGTACGTAATTTTCATATCTTCCCGGATATAAAGTCTCCACCACTCATTCACACTAATGGGAGAGTACCAAGCTAATAATCCCCCAAGAGGGTGGCAGGAGAGACCAAGAGCTCACAAATTTAGGACAGAAGTCCATTAAGGATGGTTCTGCCAAACGAAACATGTTGTCTGGCATGGACATCCAGGGCATAGTGTTTGATGAAAGTATGCACTGAGCTCCAGGTGGCCACATCCCAAATATCTGCAATGGGCACATTGCAGATTTCCACCAGGGATGCTGCAACCGCTCTAGAAGAGTGAGCGTACACTCTGCCTTCCAGCTTAACCTGCGCCATGGAATAACAGTGGCAAAAGCATGCCACCAGCCATGCTGAAATGCATCTGATAGTGACAGGTTGACTCAGTGGGGTCTTGCTGAAGGAAACAAACAGTTGTTGAGCTTTGTGAAAATCTTTTGTTCTATCTAAATAGAAACGCAAAGCTCTTTTGACATCCAAGGAATGAAGAGAATGCTCCCTTCATTTTGGAAGTTCGCAAAGTAAGTAGGAAGGACCAAAGGTTGGTTTAGATGGAATTCTAAAACAACCTTAGGGAGAAACTTAGGATGAGTCCTAAGAACTAGTTTGTCTTTATGAAACACAGTATACGGAGGGTCTGTGACCAAGGCATGTATCTCAGAGACCCTGCGGGCTGAGGTAATGGCCACCAGGAAGGCCGTTTTCCAAGTAAGAAATTTCAACTCACAGGTAGCAACAGGCTCGAAAGGTTTTTGAGTGAGCATATCTAGCACAAGATTAATGTCCCAGGCTGTGACTGGACATCTGATAGGAGGTCTCGTACACAGAATTCCCTTAAGAAATCTCTAAACCACGGGTAACTGAGCCAGTGACAAGGAAAGTACTGGTCCATGATAAGCTGAAATGGCACAAAGGTGAACCTTGACTGTAGAGTATTGCAGACCTGAATTTGAGATGTCCAAAAGGTACTCTTGAACTTTATTCAGTGGGCAGGAAAAAGGATTCAAAGAGGATTTTGCACACCAGAGAGAAAAACGCTTCCATATGGCTGTGTAAGTTTTCCTAGTGGCTGGCTTGCACGCAGCCAGAGGAGTATCTGAAACTCTGAGAGAGACATTGAACCTGTTCACTTCTATCTCTTCAGGAGCCAAGCATGAAGGTGAAGTGATCTCAGATTGGGATGGACCACAGGACCCTGAGTCAGAAGGTTCGTCTGAAGGGGAAGCGGTTTCGGAGCGGTTTCCTACATACTGTTGAGTAACAGAAACCATATTTGTTGAGGCCAGAAAGGAGCAATGAGGATCATTTTGCTCCCCTGGGACTCGAACTTGAGAAGTACCCTCTGAATTAGAGGAAGAGGTGGAAAGGCATATAGAAAGAGTTTTGTCCACTGCAGCCTGAATGCATCCTGACAGAAAATGCCAGGCCCTGGATTTCTGGAGCAGAAGAGAGGCAGTTTTGTGTTGAGTGGGGATGCAAAAAGGCCCAGGTCTGGAGTTCTCCACTCTGCGAATAGTGACTAAACTACAGTTGAGTCGAGAAACCATTCATGAGGGTCTGTCTCTGTTCTGCTGAGACGGTCTGCCAGTTAATTCTGCACTCCTGGCAGGTAGACCGCTTGAATCAGAGCCTTGTGCTCCAAGCACCATTCCCACACACTCATCGCTTCCCTGCATTGGGGGTAAGAGTGAGCACCACCTTGCTTGTTGATGTAATACATCACTGCTTTGTTGTCTGTTTGAAGGAGGATGTTCTTGTGACAGAGAATGTCCTTCAAAGCCCGGACTGCAAAAAAGATAGCTCTCATTTCTAAGACATTTATGTAAAGTTGGGACTTGTCCTGAGTCCATGTACCTTGAGTGTGGAGGGTCTGACAGTGAGCTCCCCACCCCATCAGGGATGTGTCCATGGTAATGGAAATCTGATGATCCAGAGGAGCAAAGGGATACCCTTCCAGAAGATTGTCCTCTTGTGACCACCAGGTGAGTGACTTCTTCAGAGGTTCTGTCACCTTGATGAGAAAGGATTGAGGGTGAGTGGTTGGGGACCACTGAGTACTGAGCATCCATTGAGAGGTTCTCATGTGAAAGCGTGCTAGGGTACAGTGAACACCGAGGATGCCATGAGACCTAGCATCCGTTGCATTGAGATAGCTCGAACTGAGCTGTTCTGTCTGATGTATTGGGCCATCTGCAGGATATCGCTCCTTCTGTCCTCTGATAGAAACACTTTCCCACAGGAGGTATCCAGAAGAGTTCCTATGAAAAGGAGCCTCTGGGAGGGCTGCGGCTGTGATTTCTTGAGATTTAGCAGGACTCCCATGGACGTGAGAAAGTCTGAGGCTGTGGCAATGGCGTTGAGAGTTCCTTGCCTGGAAGGGCTCGCTAGAAGCCAGTCGTCCAGATATGGGAACACTTGTATTCCGATTTTTCTGAGATGCACTGTGAGTATTGCACAACACTTTGTAAAAACTCACGGTGCCGAGAATAGCCCAAAGGGCAGGACTCTGAACTGATAGTGTGCCCAAAGCCACCTAACCTTAGGTACTTGTGATGCCTTGGGTGAATAGGAATATGCTGGTAAGCATCCTGCATGTCCAGGGAGGCTAACCAGTCATGTTGATGAAGCAAAGGTAACAGGGTTCCTAGCCATATCATTTTGAATTTCTCTTTGGGAAGAAATTTGTTAAATTTTCCAAGGTCCAAAATGGGGCGCATGCCACTGGTTTTCTTTGGAACTAGAAAGTAATGGGAGTAGAACCCTGTGTTCCATTGATCCAGAGGAACTGCTTCCACTGCCCTGTTGTTCAGAAGGTCTTGTATCTCGGAGGCGAGAAGTTCTGACTGAAGTACTGACAGCCTGGGTTGTCGTTTGGGAGCGCGATCCAGAGGGGTCTCTAAAAGATTGAGGGAATACCCCTCACAGATTATCCAGAGGACCCATTTGTCTGATGTTATGGACTTCTGCCGGTTGTAGAATTGAGTCAGATGACCTCCCACCGCTGAGGAAGAGTCCCCCTCGGGTAGTTGAGGTAGGGCTTGGGCCAGCAACTCAGAAGGCGGCACTGGGTGCTTTGGGTCCTTGCGCCTTCTTTTGCATTTTCTTTTGAGGCTGAGGTGCTTGGTTTTTATTAAAACCTCCCCTGCCTTTGCCTCAAAAGGACTGACGGTTATGAAACTGGTGTTTGTTAACACCCCCTCAAGAGGGGGCGGGAGGCGGTCAAGCAAATTTAATGGCTGACCTATTCTTTTGTGTGGCGTCTAGAGCCTGTTCTACTTGAGGCCGGCGAGGCATATTACCATCGAAAGGCAACATCATGACCTGTTGCTGGGTATCATTCAGAAACCTGAAGTGCGCAGGAAAGGAATGACGGTGGGTACAATGCCACGCCACTGGCCGAGGCAGTATCGAAGGTGTCCATAGCTGCTTTAACTCAGCGGGTTGTTGGACCGACACTTGATTATGGCTTAGCAGCTCTGAATTAGTGTCTGACTCTGGTAGAGCTTCAACCATTTGTTTGAGCGAATGCCAAAGAATATATTCATATTGAGAGAAATAACCCTGGTAGTTGGCGATACGCAAACCCAGGGTGGATGCAGCAAAGACTGTCTTACCTAAAGTATCTATCTTATGAGATCCTTTGTTTATAGGTCGAGCTGTAGTAGTCTGAGGAAGGACGACCTTATCGTTCTCTGCCAAGACTACAATTGGATCCACAAAGGCTTGGGAGGCCAAAATAGATCGATCGATTGGGAGCAGCATACTTCCTATCTATGGACTTAGCCACAGAAGGAATGAGAGCAGGATTATTCCATACCATTTGAGAAAGCGTCTCAAAGGAGGGTTGTACCGGGGGAGTTAAATCCATAGGGATGTCCGGAACATGAAGGTATTGGAGTCTTAAAAGATTCCCAGGATCAATGTTCATAGTCTGGAGAGAGAGTGGAATTCAAATTTTTCAGCAGAGACTTAAATGACAGGTCCTCGACCACAGGCTCTGTAACAGGATTAGGTCCTGCTCCTTCCACTTCATCACCCAGTCTAAGATCTGGGTCAGGCTACCAATATCATCTCCTGACAGTCCAGAAAGGACCGCAAGGACAAGAAAGGAATGAAAATCAGCAGGAAAAGAGGAAGGAAAAGAATTCAGAGAGGAGAAGTCCTGAAGATTGGCTGATGAAAAGCCAGGCCTTGCCGCTGAAGAAGAACACGGTGCCAAAAGGCCACACGGCACTGACAAGGCAGACGGCACTGAAGAACATGGCACAGAAAAGCCACACAGCACTGAAGACAGTGCCAAGAAACTCAATGGCGCTAATAAAACGCACGGCGCCAAGGATGGCGCCGACAGGCGCGTCGACGCAAAGAACGGCGCCAACAGGTGCATCAGTGCCAAAATCGGCACTGAGTGACCCACTGACACCAATGGCACTGACACCAACCCAGGGCCCCAAAAATTAGGATTTGAGGGGAAAGAAGGAAGAATACCAGGAGATAGAGGCATCAGTGTGGCCCCCTGCGCTGCGGCCATGTGGGGGGGGAAACACCTGAGCACGAAGTCGATGGCACCGAAAAGGGCATCGCATGACCAGGGAGGCCCAATCACCCTGCTCAATCTCCTGAAGAACCTGAGGGCCCCGGAGTGACCGGGCCAGGCAGCTGGACCAACCTCCGAGCCCATTGCTCAATAAGAGCGGCCCACTGATGAAACTGCTCATCGGAAACCCTACCAGAAAGAGGGGAAGGGCTCTGATGTTGAAGAGGTCGGTGACCAGAAACAGAAACCGGCGACTCCGAATGAGGAGACCGGCAACTGACCCCAATGACCGACCGTTGACGCGACTGAGTGATGCCTTCTTCTTTTGACCCACGGGCCAAGAAAAGCCTGAGGCTAAATGGTGCCGAGAATGTGACCGCTTTTATGCTTCTGGGGAACCGCCCTTCCCTCAGGCACTGGACCGTCCATTGTCAGACCCCCTCCGGAGAAGGTGGCGGACTGACCCAGTCCAGCTGACTGAACAGCTTACACGGCGTCTCCCTACCGCCACCTGACTCCGCTTCATGGTCGAATTCGCTAATGTAGGCTGAGACTTTTTCTTTGATAGGAATAAATTATCGTAAGCGTACTTTTATTCAAAAATACCAAAATAATAAACTGAAAACTATGCTGCTAGTTTGAAGTCTGACTCCTGGCTGGCGAAATGTCGTCACTGAAGTGCACTCGACGGCGGGGAAAAAAGGAACTGAGGCGGTTGGAGGGTCGATGCCGAGATAGTCATTGCCACACAAGCAGAGGCTCGCGGCACCACTCCTCGCAGCTCCATCTCTGGCACCGGCCCTCCTGCAAAAAGTTTACTCCTGCTGGGTCCTAGCACCTCCAGCATAGATCCCATTAGTGTGAATGAGTGGTGGAGACTTTATGTCCGGGAAGATCTCAAGCTGCTCTGGAACCAGGCTGTCAGGTGCAGGGACTGAAGGTCAGGATGAAGGACCATTCCCTGAGAACATAAGAGCAAATCTGAGTGGAGAGGGAGATGCAACAGAGGCCTGCAACCGAGGCTGAGGAGATCAGGGTACCAGAACTGGCGCAGCCAGTCTGGAGCCACCATGATCACCTGCACCATGTCCCACCACACCTTGATCAACACCTTGTGGATCGGGGAAAGAGAGGGAAGGTGTACATGAGGCACGGGGTCCAGGACCTTATGAAGGCATTCCCAGAAGCATCCTGCACTAAGAGGGGGTAGGCACAATACAGCCACAGCTTTGCATTCTCCTGAAAGGCAAACAGGTCAACCTGGGGAGTGCCCCACAGGGAGAACAGGTAGTCGACTACCTCCTCGACTGAGGGTGTCCGCCAGCTGGCTGGACATGCCGGCCACATGAATTGCCAGAAGGTCAGTGTCCAGGCTGCAAATGAGGGTCCAGATGTGGAGAGCTTCCCGGCACAATGGGAGGGAATGTGCTCCTCCTTGCTTGTTGAGATAGTATACGGTCATCATGTTGTCCGTCTGGACCTGGATAACCTGACCCCAAACATGCAGAGTGAAAGCCGTCAGTGCCAGATGCACTGCATGGAGCTCCAGCAGGTTGATGTGATGGTGGGCACCCAAGCCCAGCAGAGAGGCATCAGTCATGAGAGTGACCGCCCACTATGGGTGGATGAACGTGACTCCTTCCTTGCCATGGTCCAGAACTAGACACCACTGGGTGATGTCCTACATCTGCTGTATCACCATGACTGGCTGATCGACGTGACTGCGATGCTGAGACCACTGCCCGACCAGCCCCCACTGAAAGGAGCGCATCCTCCAGTGGCCCCAAAGTATCACAATGGAGCAGCCACCATGTATCCCAGGAGGGGCAGGAAGCCCCAGGCAGGGCAGAATTGCCCAACCTGAAATGATCGGGCAAAGGAGGCAAGAGCCTCCATCCTGATTGATGGGAGTCAGTCTCTGACCTGATGGGAGTCAAACTCCACCTTGATGAAGTGAATCACCTGCGAAGGACTGAGTTCTGACTTAGCTTCATTGACTAGAAGGCTGAGGGTCTTGTAGGTTTGGAGGGTAAGATCCCTGGATCATTCCACCTCCACTCTGGAGGAACTGGCGATCAGCCAGTCATCAAGGTATGGGTACATCTGGACTACTTAGTGTCGCAGGAATGCTGCCACCACTTCAAGATGCACTCAGTCAAGACTCTGGGGGCTGAGGAGAGACCGAATGGCATGTCCTGGAACATGTATAGAATCCCTTTCAAGTGGAACTGCCGGAACCGCTGGTGGAACGGACAGATCAGGACATGAAAGAAGGCATCCTAAAGGTCCAGGGAGCAGAACCACATGTCCTGCTCCAGGGACGGAATGATCTGATTCAGAGTCACTATCCAGAACTTGCACGACTGAAGAAACTGAGGTTATGCAGATCCAGTATGAGGGGCCAGATCCCCATCAGTTTTGGAGCCAGAAAGTGTCTAGAGAGAACCCTGGATCAGTCGTGGTGTCCGGAACATGAACCACTGTCTCCTTCCAGAGAAGCTGGGCAATGTCCTCCTGAAAGGCGGACAACATGTCTATGGACACCACATCTTCCCATGGGGGAGGGCTGGGCAGGAGAGCCTTGAACTCCAGAGGCAGACCCCAGCTGACCACCTCAAGCACCAACCTGTCTGAGGTAAGAATGGACCAAGCGGAAGTGAAGTGGCAGAGCTGGACCCCCATGGGAGGTTCCAAGCTGGACAGGACAGGTGGGGGAAAAGATGCCCCCCAACATGTCACTGTGCAGGCTTGGAGGTGGTAGTAGGGCTAGCCAAGGTAGCAGCTGACCCTTTCCCACCGGACATCTTGGCAGCCGAAGTTTGCTTTTGTCAAGGTTGCCAGGCCTGCTGTTGCCCTGCTGGGGGCTGAGGTGGTCTAACTGCAGGTGCAGAGTATAGCAAAAACTGAAAGGGCTTTTTCTTTATGTCTAGCCCTTAGCATCTTTCTGAGTGGAGGTGATGGGAGTCCAGAGTGGCACTGGACTTCTAAATGCAGGTGAGATGACCATCCACCCCAGGCCTGAACAAGTCAGTGCCCAAAAGAGGAATGTCCACCAGTTTGTGCTGCGTATCGGCCATACAGGTCAAAATACACAACCATGTCCTGCAGTGCATAGCCACTGCCAAGGTCACAGACCTGGCACAAGAGTGGCCAATGTCCAGGGTGATCTGGAGTGGCTGCTGTGCAAGACTGCAACCTTGATTGTGGACTAGTTTGACCGGCAGCTACAAGTGGGCTGGGAGTTGAGCGTAACCAACAAAGCACGGACAAAGTTGTCCATAATAATGGCCAAACTAGCCTGCTGACAGCCGAGGAACAAGGCCGCATAGACCTTTTTGGCAGTGTGGTCCAGCTTCTTGGATTCCTTGTCAGGGGGGTCTGCCAACATCTCCGATGCTGCCTGAGCACCTAAAGACCAAGCTAGCAACCAACCCCTCGGCCAAAGGGTGGTCAGTGAAACTGGACAGAGACCTAGTGGGGACTGTGTATTTGCAGACCATACATGTCAACGGCATTGGGCAGGAGGCAGGATGCTGCCACAGCTTCAGAGTGGGGCCAAGAATGGCCTCTGTGATGGGGAAAGTGACTCCAGGAAAGTCATCCTTGTTGGGGATCTCCATAAGGGAATACTTAGCCTGCTTCTGAACAGGTTCCAGTGAGATCCCCATACATTCAGAGATGAAGTGGAGCAGGGCCCCAAAGGAGGGTGTCCTTGCTCCGTAGTGAGAATGCATCTGTGACAGGGCTGAATAAGGCCCTGTCCCATTTGTTATGCAGAAAGAGTTTAAATGCAAGGGTCAGTTCTATCCTCTCCTTTTCTGTCTCTTGTCTGTCTGGTTGCATAACCAGATTTTCACATGAAACCTAGAAACTGATCACGCCGATGGTTTTGCAATTCTCCACCTCTCGCTGTCTCTCTGCCTTAACTTGCTGTTCTGTCTTTTCTTCCCCCTTGCATATCTGAGGGTATAAAAAATATATGTGAATCTCTGTGTAAAACTGTATGGGATCCCTTTGTTTAAAACTTTATATAGTTATACTGTTGAAATGATTGCAAAAAGCTATTTTGACTTCAGGTTAACCTGACATGCAGTTTTTAAGCCCTTTGCAGAGTTGTAAACAAGAGGTCATTTCTGGGTCACCATGTACTGTTTTGCTGCACTTGCAAGAAACAGAACTGACAAGAGCATTCTGTAAACTTACAAGATCGAGTTCCCAAACACTTATAAAAAGAGCAGCAATGCTTTTGCTAGAGAGACGAGGAGAGTGAGACTGAAACTTGGAACTAGAAAAGATACCCTCAGAAGAAGGACTTAGTTTTCTCTGTTTGTACTGCCTTTGTAAATAGTTATACTAGATAATTTATATTTTGCTGTTATTGAGAAAAATAAAACTCTGTGAATTTTGAAACTGCTCCTGGTCATCCCATGCTTTCTTTTTTTTTTGATTATTTTATTATTTTTCCGGGCTGGGCTCCGTGTTGCTTCTGCCCTTGTCACGGTGCCCTGGGGACCTCCACCACCTCCTATGTCTGCCGAGATCCCCAGTCACCCCCGGCTTCCCCCCGGAGGGCGGGGCCGTGGCCACCTACACCTGCACTCACGGGCCTTGTATCTAGTCAGGGATCCACAGTGGCAGTGGTGTTCCGAGGTCCTCGGGGAGGGCGTCATATGTACGTTGCTCTCGCCTCTAGTTTTTCCTCCTTTTATGGAGGCGGATGCAATGACGCCGCGGCGCCTGCCCCCACCTACCAGACCTGGCTCTGCCGGGTCACCTGGGGTCCCCTAGCCTCCACTAGGAGCCCTCAGTGTGCCGAATGCTTTCACACCCTCCCCCAGAGAAGGAGAGCTGTGCTCTCATCCTCCTCCCCGCCGCCTCTGACGACTCGGGTCCGCTCTCAACCCGGGTCACCAGCGCAG
This sequence comes from Neoceratodus forsteri, assembly GCA_016271365.2. Lineage (NCBI taxonomy): Eukaryota > Metazoa > Chordata > Ceratodontiformes > Ceratodontidae > Neoceratodus > Neoceratodus forsteri. The sequence continues at coordinate 1,749,022,830 of CM057449.1, forward strand.
GCGGGAAATCCCACCACTGTGCCAACGGGCCAGCTCATCCCATGCTTTCTGACCTGTGCCTCGACAACAGATGGTGTTAGCATGGGATTTACGCTCTGCATACTCTAAGCCAAGAGTTCTGTGCGTGGGTACTAGAACTGGTACCAGGGAAGCATAGAAGAAAGGTATGGATTCTGCAGTAGCAAGCCCAGGAGTGATTACCAGAAGAATGGCAGCCAAAACTAGCAGAGACAGAAGTCCAAGCTGAGACTGTACAGCCAGCACCAGCGATGAAAAAAAAGAACAGGCAGTGACAGAACCTGAAAGACTGATTGCCTTTTTCAAATGGTGGGCTATACAACAAACAGAGATGGAGAAACAGAGAAGAGAGGCGATGCAGCAGAGAGAAAAAGACGTTCAACATTTAGAGGCACAGAGAAAAGAAGAAATGCAATAACTCGAGAAGCAGAGACAAGAAGAGATGCTGCAACAGGAGCAGAAGAGAAGAGATACAGTGACAGGATCAACAAAGAAGAGAAGAGATGCAGTGACAGGAGAAGAAGAGAAGAGATGGAGGATCTGGCACTGGTCCAGCAGAGCAACAAGACACAAACAACATAAAATACATTAAACTTACATAGTTGTGTCCCCTCGGATAATATCGAAGCATACCGTACAACTTTTTAAAGGGTTGCTGCAGCGTACCAGTGGCCAAAGCAGCAATGGACAATCAGACTGGTACCTTACCTGTCAGGTAAAGCCCAACTTGCTTACAGCAATACGGGCACTGCACAGTCAGAAAACTATGACCTGGTGAAAAGTGAAATCCTGAAAAGGTATTGTAAGTAAGTAAGTAAATATTTATTTCTATAAGGCGCCCTTCCAAAGCTCAGGGCACCTTTACAATATCCTTCATACAGTATTAAAAACCATAATTATGAACAACATTAAATTCAAAACACAATCCGACATAATTCAAGTCACTAAAAATGCTTGGTTAAAAAGGAAGGTCTTTAAAGCTTTTTTAAAGCTCTCCCACAGTCAGGCTATTGCGTATCTGGCAAGGTAGAGAATTCCACAAGGTAGGGGCCATAAAGGCAAATGTTCTTCCACCAGATGTTTTTAAAGTTACCCTAGGAATCTCCAGCAATCCCTCACCAGAGGATTGAAGGGAGCGGGAAGGACAGTAAGAAGTCAGGAGTTCTTTCAGGTAGCGAGGTCCCAAATCGTGTAGGGCTTTATAGGTCATCAACATGACCTTGAAAGTGATCCACCACTGTACAGGCAGCCAGTGCAATTCGCGAAGCACAGGTGTTATATGGTTGGACCTCGGGCTTCCAGTCAACAACCTAACTGCCACGTTTTGCACCAGCTGTAAGCGGCGGATATCCACTCCCGGCAGCCCTAAATAAAGGGCATTGCAGTAATCAAGACGATTGGCAACAAAGGCGTGGACCAGGGTAGGAAGATCCTCTGATGGAATCAAGTGTTTCACCCATGCTATATTCCTTAGATGAAAAAAGGATTATTTGACTATGGCTGATACCTGCGCCCTCAGGGTCAAGCCCTCATCAAATATAACACCAAGGTTACGCACCTGACCAGACGCCATGAGCGGGATTCCTCCCAGAAATAAACCTGAGGGTTTTCCCGCCCATGGACTTGATAACCTCACCCCCAGTTCCACCACCAATACCTCTGATTTTCCCGGGTTCAACCTCAGCCAATTGGTACTCATCAAGTTCTGTATCTCCAGGAGGCAGTTGTTAAACAATGTACTTGACTCAGACTCCTGCTCGGGCACAAAAGACATATAGGGTTGAGAATCATTGGCATAGCAATGAAAATTCAAACCATAATGTCTTATAATGTCCCCTAATGGAATCATGTACACCGCAAATAACATGGGGGACAACACCGAACCCTGTGGCACTCCACAGTGTAGACAGCGAGAGGTCAAGGAATAAATCCCCGACACTACTCTCTGAGTCCTACCCTGCAGAAAAGATTTAAACCAACTGTGGACCACCCCCCTCAGTCCACAAAGAAACCACAGGCGTTCGAGCAGCACCCCATGATCCATGGTGTCAAATGCTGCTGAAAGATCGAAGAGAACCAAGATAGAATGAGTTCTTTGAACTCTTGCCATCAGGAGATCATTCAGTACCCGAACAAGAGCCGTCTCAGTACTATGCCGTTTCCTGAAGCCAGACTGGAGAGGGTCATAGATATTGTGGATGTTTAAATGATCTTCCAGCTGCAAGGCAACCACCTTCTCGATAATCTTCCCCAAAAAGGGAAGATTCGCGATCGGTCTGTAGTTTCCTGGGCAGTCGGGATCAAGGGAGGGCTTTTTCAGGAGGGGACATACTATTGCCTCCTTCAAAGGATCAGGAAAGATCCCTCTCTCCAATGATGCCATTACTATCCCAGTAAGGATTGGGCCAATAACCTCTACACACCCCACAAGTAGGTGAGTAGGGCCCGGATCCAAACCACAGCAAGTTGGACGCAAAGTCTGGACGATTCTCACTATGTCCATGACTACCGGTTGACTGAACGTGAACCAAGTCAAATGGGTATTTGTGTCCCTCGATTGATCACTGCAAGACCCAATGGGGAGGCCCTGGCTGATCACATCTCTGATAGCAGACACCTTATCAGCAAAGAACGTCGCAAACTCCTCACACTGTAACTGTGATAATGCTCGACCGGCATGAAGACAGACTGGATTGCACAGTCTGTCCACAGTCTGGAAGAGCTGGGCTGGTCTATTCTTTGCTGTAGCAATCTCCCTGGACAGGAACTCTGCCTTCTTATGGGAGATTGCTAACTGGTAGATTTTATAATGATCTAGCAGTCTAAGCCTGTCAACTTCCAGGTGAGTCTTCCGCCAATGTCTCTCCAATCTTCAGCCCTGTCTCTTCAACTCACGGATCTCCGTGGTAAACCATGGGGCCCCAGGGTGAAGAGTACAGGGGCGAACACGGAAAGGAGCAATGACATCCAGAGCCCTCACAACTGCCCTATTATAGGCCAGCACTAAAGACCCTGGATCCATGCTATCCATTGGAAATCCCGAGAAGCCAAGCTCCGTCATTAGGCCTTCTGAGGTAACTCCTCTCAAAGAACGGAACTGTACTATCTCCCTAGGGGCAGGCCTCTTTCGGCGGGGCCACGAAACTGAATCTCAGGGCATGATGGTCAGACCAACTGATGGGCTCCACCTCCACATCAGAGACTTCCATCCCCAGATGGAATATCAAGTCCAATGAATGTCCCCCCTGGTGGGTTGCAGTGGTAATAACCCATGTCAGGCCCAACGAATCAGTCAATTGGAGGAGGTTTTGTCCAAAAAGCGCAAGTCCATCATTGACCCAGGCATTGAAATCCCCCAGAATTAACCATCGGAGGATTCCAAAACCATCTCAGCAATAATATCCACCACCTCCCTCAGGAATTCTCTCCCATCACCTGGTGGATGATAAATGAGAAGTATCCTGAAGCCTGCACCTGCACCCACAATACATTCAAAGGAGTTGGTATACCCAACCGGTACCTCCCTGAGGTCCAGTTCCTGTCTAAAATGCACGTGGACAGCTGGTTCTGATTTCAATAGGAAATTTTTTCTGCAATATAAAATATGTAAGGGAGTGTCTGTCAGGAGAAAATACTGTCTTGCTGAAATTGACACATCAAACCCCCTCAGGGATAAGTTCAAAGGACAGAAGGTAGCTTAAACTGCAGATATCTGAAATGCAATTACTTTGTTAAGTTTTCTTTGAAGCCCAGGAAATAAAATATCCTTTCAGGACGTCCTCAGGGAAATCCTTTGATTTGCACTAGGTGTCATGAAGGAAGGAGAATATGCATGTGTTGGGGTGTCCCAAGATACCAGTAATTACATCAAAGAGACTTTGATGTCTGTGTGAAACAGATCACAGATTGGTTCAAGAAGTCCAATATGCATGTGTTGGGGGGGTGTCATCTAAGGAAGCCAGAATTACATCAAAGAGGCTTTGATGTCTGTGTGAAGCAGATCACAGACCGGTTTTGGCAAGTCACAAGAAGAGAGGAGAATCATTTATGTCACCTATTATTTTTTTAAATATCTTAGTAGGACATCCTGTGTTATAAAATATAAATTTTAATACACCAAGGCAGAGTTAGGTGACCTCAGACAGAAGGCCGGCTCAAGACTGCTTTTTAAATATACTGAGCAGACCTTACACAGACACTTACATTTTCTGACTGAGAAAAGAGGAATATCGAAGCACTGAAAGATTAAGAAAGTAAGGACATTAGATAAGACCAGTCTGCGTGTATGGGTTGTAGGAATTAACACTTTTAAACCTGTTTTGTTTTTAAGATTGTACATGTTGGGATATCTTGTTCTGTATTTACTGTTTTGCTATTTTTATCTATTTTAAAGTAAAGATATATATTTTAAAAACAGAAACTGCCTGGTGTGCCTTGAAACTTCTTTATATATAAGTGAAGCTTAGATGGTTACAGTTGACACTGTGCATGAGCTTATTGTGGTACCAAACTGGGAAACAGATAAAAGTTCTCTAGGTCTTGCATTGAGTTCTAAGGGTTCATTTTGTAATACCTGGTTAGGTGCCCGTAGGCAAAGATATCTGCCCCCCCCCGAAGACAGAATTATCTGAGCCTGACAACTGGGTACGCTAACAAGAGGTTATCAGTTTGAATCCCTCCAGAACTTGGGACAAAGGTGACTCAAACCCACAAAACAGACAAGAGGGCTACCTTGTTCTGTTAAACTGTTCACAATTCTACACTCAGAGGTTGGTACTTTGGGAGTAGAGGGCTGACCTGCTGAGTGGGTTTGTGACAGATTGGTTGGCAGCGGTGGCATAAGTTTGGTGGTATAAGCTTTATTGTTCAGTGTGCCAGCTTGAGACTGTTCAGCTCACTTGGAAAAAAAGAAAGGCAGTGTTTTATTTTAAAAGGAAACAGAACTATATCCCTTGGCTTACAGTCAAGTTCCTACCCATTTTATTTTTTTTTAAGTGCCAGTCAGAGTAACAGTAGTGAGGGAAGAAGAAGATGATTTCCGACTACAGCAGGCACACTGTAGATTACTTGAAGCAGTTGTGCGGGGACAGAGGAGTCCCGTTCGAGGTGACAGCCAAAAAGCAGAACCTCATAGATGCCCTGATGGTAGCAGATACCCAGAGCAGCGAGTCACAGACCATGACTGGAAAGGACCAAACCTCAAGTGTGGCAGGGCTAGGGACCAGTGCTGTGTCCAGATCTGGTGAGGATGACAACAGGGCCACTGTCAGTGAAGGGCCACAGCATCAGGGGAAGGTCACCAGTATCCTGAATCCAGAGGTACTCAGGCTGCAAATTGAGTTGTGCAGGAAGAAGCTGGAGTTCCAGAGAGAGAGAGAGACCGTGAAGAAAGGGAGACAGAGGAGAAGAGGGAGTGAGAGAACCAAGAGGCAGGGTGGGAATGACGAGAGGCAGAGAGAGAACAGCAAGAGGCAGAGCAACAACAGAGGGAGGCAGACCGTGAGGAGTGTGAGTGCCAGTGAGCTGCAGAGGAGAAGAGAGAAGAGTGCCAGAGGCAACACGAACTGGAGAAGATATGAATCCAACCAGTGGCACCAGAGCAGGTAAGTGGCTTGGGTTTAACTGGGACTGCAGGACTGGGTTACAAAGTGAACTCCAAATTAATAGCCGAGTTTAAAGAGGGGGAGGGTATGGATGTCTTTTTAAATTCTTTTGAAAAAGTTTGTATTCAGGCTAAAATTCCTAGAGAGTCCAGGAGCTTCCAGCTACCCCGCTACTTACCGGGATAGCTTGGGATGCATTGGGTCAAATGGACAATGAGGACAGCAATGATTACAGCAAGCTAAAAGCTGCACTGTTAAAAAAAAGTTTGAATTAACTGCTGAATCATACAGAGCTAAATTCCGTAAGCTCAGGAGAAGCCCTGACATGAGCTACAAGGAGCTAGCCATGAAACGACGCCAGTTTTAAACTGTTGGTGGAAGGAATTGAGGCAAACTCTGTTAATAAAATTGAAAATGTGATTTTATTAGAACAGTTTTTTGGGGCATGCCCAGCAGAGCTAAAAACCTGACTAGAGGACCGAGATCCCAAAACAGTGCAAGAGGCTGCTGAACTCTGGGACCACTATGCCAAGAGCAGACCTGCTCTGAGAGTGAATGGGGCAGGCATGGCAGTGAAGAAAGGGAAAAGTGCACCTTCAGGGCAGCTAAAACCCTCACTGCCTCCACCGAAACCAGTTAGACCCAGGTTTCAGAGAAAAGATTTCTCTGAGAGAAGAACTGAATGTTGGTTGTGTAAGGAAACTGGGCATATTGCCAGACAGTGTCCCAAAAAGGAGAGCCATAATACACAACCGGGTGCTAGAAAAGAAGTAGGTTGTTTGTGTGTCCCTGGAAGCATGCCAGTGAACATGAGGGAACACATGCACCCAGTCATGGTGAATGGTGTACAGACGCAGGGGTTAAGGGACACAGGGGCATCCCTGACATTGGTGAAAGGGGATCTGGTACAGCCTGGTCAGCTTCTACCCAATAAATACGTCACTGTACAGGACTTTGCAGGTGAAGAGAAAACATTGCCACTCACTAGTGTTCTCCTGGACTGGGGTGAAACAGGGAGAACTGTGCAACAGGTAGCTGTAGCCAAAATATTAGCAGTGGATGTGATCCTGGGTAACAATCTCCAACAGGGGATGGTATGTGCAGTTACCCATAGCCAAGCGGCAAGGGAAAATTGTAGTTCCCTGCATCCCACAAAAACCAGTGTGGAAACCACTGAGAGGCCAGTTCCCCAGCCTGTGTCTCCTGATATGGAGATTAATGAAGGGGGATAGAAATTTCCCCAGTAGCAAGTAACCACACAGCTACAGAGGGTTACTCTGAAGAGGGAGGGGTAACCCCTTGTCAGAGGATTGGGATTGACAGTGATCCTGAGGGCCCTGACGCTAGTGTTAGGGACCATAGTTTAGTAACTGAAGGGGACCTGTCCCATGCCTTGGGACTGTGTGAGGGGTTTGCCACTGCTCAGAGGAGTGACCCTAGTTTAGAGAAGCTGAGGGCTTGGGCAGACTCTGACGGAGCACAGGGAGGTAACAGCAGACATAAGGTTTATTGCGAAAATGGACTTATGTATACTCAGGCAGTACAGACAGAGGGAGGGATGCTAGGCAGGCAGCTTGTCATTCCCCAGGGGTATCGTGAGCAGTTGCTCAAGATTGCACATGATATTCCCTTGTCTGGTCATCTGGGAATCACGCGTACTATGCAGTGGTTGGCCTAGAATTTCTATTGGCCTAACTTCACTCAGCAGGTGAAGGAGTATTGCAGGTCTTTTCATCAGTGCCAAGAAATAGGGAAGGCGGGCAAAAAAAAAAACTGCCCTGATTCCATTGCCCATAGTGGAGGAGCCATTCCAGAGGGTGTGAATGGATATTGTGAGGCCTTTAAATACCCCCCAGCTCCTCAGGGAAGAGATTCATCCTGACTGTGGTGGATTATGCCACCCGGTACCCAGAGGTAGTCGCCCTATCCTCACTGAGGACAGACAGAGTGGCAGATGCCTTACTTGGGATTTTCTCCCATGTTGGGTTTCTGCAGGAGGTAATCACCGATCAAGGGTGTTCCTTCATGTCGGACCTGATGAAATGTTTATGGGAGAGGTGTGGGGTGGTGCAGAGATGCACAACACTGTATCACCCACAAGCCAATGGGCTTGTGGAACGATTCAATGGTACTCTAAAGTCTATGCTCTGGGCATTTGCTGAACAGCGTGGGAGGGACTGGGAGAAATACCTTCCCCACCTGTTGTTTGCATACAGGGAGGTGCCCCAAGAGTCGACAGGATTTTCCCCCCTTCGAACTCTTATATGGACGCCGGGTACATGGGTCCCTAGACTTGATCCGGGAGGACTGGGAAGTCAAGCACACCACCCAGGGAACTCCCATTGTAGATTACATCTTTAGGTTTAGGGAAAGGCTGAAGGAGCTTATGGGGACAGCCCAGAGCAACCTGGCAGCTGCCCAACAGAAACAAAAAGTGTGGTACGACTGCAGAGCCAGAGTTCACTCGTAGATGGTGGGTCAGGAAGTCCTGGTCCTTATTCCGGTCCAGAAAGACAAGCTGCAAGCTGAGTGGGAAGGACTGTACAAAGTGGCTAGGAAGGTAAATGACGTGAACTACATTGTGGAGTTACCTGACAGAAGACAGACAGAAAGGATGCACCATGTCAACATGATGAAGCCATATGCAAATAGGGCTGACGTGGTGTTTGCAGTGTGTAGTCATGGGGAGGGGACAGACGAAGCAGACCCTCTTCTGGACTTCCCAGAAGTGAGTAAATGAGAGTCCTCTGTGGAGGCAGTAAAATTGTCTCCCCAGCTGACCCCGGGCCAGATCCAGAAAGTGAGGGAGGTTTTAGCAGACTTTGCCCCGTTGTTTAGCGCCCAGCCTAGACTAACCCCCTTAGTGACACATGATGTGGAAACAGGGACACAGACGCCCATACGGTGGACAGTATATCGGGTGTCAGAGGCTGTCCAAAAGGACATTAGGAGGGAAGTGGAGGAGATGCTGGATTTAGGGGTAATCCAAAGATCCCACAGTCCCTGGGCCTCACCCGTAGTCCTTGTACACAAACCAGATGGCTCAACTTGTTTCTGTGTGGACTATCATGGACTGAAGGCAGTCATGAAGTCAGACGCCCACCCGATGCCGCGGACGGACAAACACCTGGACAAGTTGGGAGGGTTGACCACCCTTACAACCACTGACCTGACAAAGGGGTACTGGCAGGTCGAGTTGACGGACAGAGCTAGGGAGAGGTCAGCCTTCATCACTCTGATAGGCTTATTTGAGTTTAAAGTAATGCCTTTTGGAATGAAGAACACCCCAGCCACTTTCCAAAGGTTGGTGAACCAGGTGTTAAATGATACTGAGGAGTACGCCGTGGGGTACCTGGATGACATTGCCATCTTTAGTACCAGCTGGGAGGAACACCTATCCCACCTTGGGGAAGTGCTGGGCAGGAAACAGAGGGCCGGGCTTACTGTCAAAGCTGAGAAGTGCCAGGTGGCCATGGGAGAAGTGGCATACCTCGGGCATGTGGTAGGAGAGGGACAGCTCCATCATAACCAAATAAAAATAGAGGTAATCCAGGCATGGCCCAGACCAGAAACTCAGAAGCAGGTCCGGAGTTTTCTATGGACAGCAGGGTACTATAGAAAATTCATACCCAATTACAGTGTCCTGGCTGCTCCCCTATCTGACCTGACAAAGAAATGAATGCCCAAGAAAATTACCTGGGGCCCAGCCTGTGAGGAAGCCTTTTCCAAACTAAAAGAGGCACTGTGCGGTGCTCCTGTTTTGACAAGTCCTGACTATAGCAAACCTTTTATAGTTCAGACTGATGCCTCAGACGTGGGTATTGCGGCGGTACTGAGTCAGACATCCAGCCAAGGGAGGGAGGGATCACCCAATAGCCTACCTGAGTAAAAAGTTACTTCCCAGGGAGCAGTCATACTCCACAGTGGAAAAGGAGTGTCTTGCCATAGTATGGGCCCTAAAGAAATTGGAACCATACTTGTATGGGCAGCATTTTGTGGTGCAGACTGACCACAACCCCCTGGTTTGGCTGACACAGATGGGGAAGAACAATGGTAGATTGCTACGATGGAGTCTTGCTTTGCAAAGATATGACATGACCATTCTGCACAGGACTGGAGCGACCAATCAGAACTCAGATGGGCTGTCTCATGTGTATGAGGAGTGAACTGATTTGGGAAGCTCATTCCATGCTGGGGATAGACCCCCCAAATTGAGTCTAGGTGGGGAGGATTGTGGCATGTGGACAGCTGGTTCTGATTTCAGTATGACATTTTTTTCTGCAATATAAAATATGTAAGGGAATGTCTGTCAGGAGAAAATACTGTCTTGCTGAAATTGACACATCAACCCCCCCCAGGGATAAGTTCAAAGGACAGGAGGTAGCTTAAACTGCAGATATCTGAAATGCAATTACTTTGTTAAGTTTTCTTTGAAGCCCAGGAAATAAAATATCCATTCATGACGTCCTCAGGGAAATCCTTTGATTTGCACTAGGTGTCATGAAGGAAGGAGAATATGCATGTGTTGGGGTGTCTCCCAAGATACCAGTAATTACATCAAAGAGACTTTGATGTCTGTGTGAAACAGATCACAGACTGGTTCAAGAAGTCCAATATTCATGTGTTGGGGGGTGTCGTCTAAGGAAGCCAGAATTACATCAAAGAGGCTTTGATGTCTGTGTGAAGCAGATCACAGACCGGTTTTGGCAAGTCACATGAAGAGAGGAGAATCATTTATGTCACCTATTTTTTTTTTAAATATCTTAGTAGGACATCCTGTGTTATAAAATATAAATTTTAATACCCCAAGGCGGAGTTAGGTGACCTCAGAGAGAAGGCCAGCTCAAGACTGCTTTTAAATATACTGAGCAGACCTTACACAGACACATTCATTTTCTGACTGAGAAAAGAGGAACATCGAAGCACTGAAAGATTAAGAAAGAAAGGACATTAGATAAGACCAGTCTGAGTGTATGGGTTGTAGGAATTAGCACTTTTAAACCTGTTTTGTTTTTAAGATTGTACGTGTTGGGATATCGTGTTCTGTATTTACTGTTTTGCTATTCTTATCTATTTTAAAGTAAAGATATATATTTTAAAAACAGAAACTGCCTGGTGTGCCTTGAAATTTCTTTTTATATAAGTGAAGCTTAGATGGTTACAGTTGACACTGTGCATGAGCTTATTTTGGTACCAAACTAGGAAACAGATAAGAGTTCTCAAGGTCTTGCATTGAGTTCTAAGGGTTCATTTTGTAATACCTGGTTAGGTGCCCATAGGCAAAGATATCTGGCCCCTGAAGACAGAATTATCTGAGCCTAACAATTGGGTTTACTAACAAGAGGTTATCGTTTGAATCCCTCCAGAACTTGGGACAAAGGTGACTCAAACCCACAAAACAGACAAGAGGGTTACCTTGTTCTGTTAAACTGTTCACAATTCTACACTCAGAGGTTGGCACTTTGGGAGTAGAGGGCTGACCTGCTGAGTGGGTTTGTGACAGGTATGACAGTACAACTCAGTCAGCAATCCTCAAGACACTTTCACCTATTTCAGAAAACTCCTTATTAAATGGCTCCAACCAGATGGCAAAACAGTCCCATAGATTATCGACACATCTGCAATGGAGCAATTCATCAACTTCCTGCCTACAGATGTACAGCTTTGGGTGAAAGAACACGAACCAGAAAGTGGGGAAAAGGCCGTTTCTTTGGTCAAAGACTACCAAATGGCCAGACAGATGCCACAGCAGCGAGGTAACAGCCAAGCACTGGTAAGACACTCTTTTTCTCCATTTAAACTCCAAGTCTGACAAGAACTCTGGTGGGGGTAAAAAAATCTGCACCCAATGACTTTATTTGCTATAACTGTAATAAGCCAGGTCATATTGCAAGAAATTGCCATAGTAAGAAGAGTGATACTGGAGCAGATTTGTCCTTAGCAAATTGGGGCAAGTAGGTAACAGATGTAAGGGTGGGAGATAAGATTGTGAAGGGACTTATAGATTTGAGAAGCAGATAGACTCTAGTGCATACTGAAGTGCTGGGAAAACAATGTACAAAAGGACCAGATACTGGTGTCATCTGCATCCACGGGGACACTCAATACTATCCCACCAGCCAAGTGACTCTGACTATTAATGGGGTGTTGCACCAAATAAAAGTAGGGGTAGTACTTAAGTTACCCGCACCTGTGATTATTGGAAATTTCTTTCCAGGATTTACTGAGTTAATCAAAGAGGGAGTAAATCCTGATGTTTCAACAGCTGTGGTGACAAGAGGTCAGGCAAAGAAAATCTCAGATGGTGGGGACACTTTTGCTTTAGCTGATTTTGATTTGGACTTGTTTGAGCACAGCTCCGAGATCTGGAAATCCAGGAAAGAAAGACGACGCCTGAAGAAACACTGGCAGCAAAAGACTGATGGACATAAGGGGTTAACATATGAAAATGCTGAAACTAAACTGATAACTGACTTTGATTTTCATTCAGAGTAAGCTAATGACATTTCTCTCCAGGGTTATTTTAAGTAGCTGGGGGTGAAACCAAAACAGGGTGAACCTATGTTTAAAAAATGTAATGGGCTACTGTACAGAGTTTGGGTTAAACCTCAGACACAGGACCAGATAGAACAATTGGTTATACCACATAGAAACATAGAATTTGATGGCAGATAAGGACCACTTGGCCCACCCAGTCTGCCCATTTCCCTACCTAATGGATAAGCTGCAGATCCTAGTTAACCAGCAGCCTACTTCTTCCTACCCCCACCCCCTAGAATTGCCTTATGACTGTCCCATGCATGCTTGAATTCCACCACTGTTTTGACTCCACAACCTCCTCCTCCGAAGGCTGTTCCATGCATCCACAACCCTCTCTGTGAAAAATACTTCCTTAAATTACCTCTGAGCCACCCCACTCTTCAAATTATGCCCCTTGTTCTTGCACACCTCTTTTTTGAAAGATGCTACCTCTTGGACTTTGTTGATTCCCTTGAGGTACTTGAAAGTTTCTATCATGTCCCCTCTCCTCCTTTCCACGAGGCTATACATATTAAGCTCCTTAAGTCTCTCTTCATATGTCTTCCGGTGCAGATCCTGCACCATTTTAGTTGCCCTCCTCTGGACAGCTTCCATCCTGTCTATGTCTTTGCAGAGATTGGGTCTCCAGAACTGCAAGCAGTACTCCAGATGGGGTCTCACCAGCTGTCTGTACAGAGGGATAATAACTTCCTGTTTTCTACTGGTGATGCCTCTCCCTATGCATCCCAGTATCCCCCCAGCACTCCTTGCTGCCCTCTCACATTGCTTGCCCACCTTTAGGTCATCTGATATGACTACCCCCAGGTCCCTTTCCATTTTTGTTGTTGTTAGTATCTCACCCCCCATTGTGTACTCTTCCCCTGGGTTTTTGTTTCCCAGGTGCATTACCTTGCACTTCTTAGCATTGAATCTAAGCTGCCATACATTTGACCATTCCTCTAACCTTGCCAAGCCCCTTCTCATCCTTTCCACCCCACCTTGTGCATCAACTCTGTTGCAGATCTTTGTGTCATCTGCAAAGAGACATACTTTTCCTTCCAGTCCCTCTGCAATGTCACTTATAAAGACATTGAAGAGGACCGGTCCTAATACTGAACCCTGCGGTACCCCACCAGTAACCCCCCTTTCTTCAGAGTGGACTCCATTTACTATTACTCTCTGTGTCCTATTCTCCAGCCAATTCTTTACCCAGGCAGTCATCTTGGGACCCACTCCCAGGCTGGCTAACTTGTATGTTAATCTTTTGTGTGGGACTGTGCCAAATGCCTTGCGAAAGTCTAGGTAGGCCATGTCCACAGCCCCTCCCTGATCACTACTTTGGTCACCCAGTCAAAGAAATCTATCAGATTTGTCTGGCATGACCTTCCCGCTCTGAATCCATGCTGCCTTGGGTCTTGTGCCCCTCTGGCCTCTAGATACTCGACAATTCTTTCTTTCAGAAGTGATTCCATCATTTTCCCTACCACTGAGGTTAAACTAACAGGTCTGTAGTTTCCTGCTTCTGCTTTGCTCCCACTTTTGTGAAGGGAATCACATCTGCCCTCCTCCAGTCCTCAGGTACCACCCCATCCTCCCATGATTTGTTAAAGAGGGTAGTCAGTGGTGTCACTAGTTCTACCCTTAGTTCTTTTAGAATTCTGGGATGAATCCCATCAGGCCCCATTGCTTTGTCCACGTTCAGTTTTAAGAGTTCTTTCAGAACCCTTTCTTCTGTAAATGGGCTGGTATCAACTTCTGTATCCAGAGTGTTTCTACTGTTTGTTTTAGGTACCTCCCCTCTTCCTTTGTAAATACTGAGCAAAAATATTTGTTTAGTATCTCTGCTCACAGTCACCCTCTGCCCACCCTCCCTCCCTTTATTAAGCCTCACAATCCCTCCCTTGGTCTTCCTTTGCCCCTGATGTACCTATAAAAGGTTTTATCTCCCTTCTTAACTGAGTTGGCTATCTTTTCCTCAGTTTGGACCTTTGCTGTTCTGACTGCCTTCCCAGCTTCCTTTTGCTTTAACTGATACAGTTCTCTGTCCTGCTCCTTCTGCGATTCCTTGTACTTCCTGAATGCATTTTCTCTTGAACCTTCACTGCCACTTCCTTTGAGAACCATAGTGGTTTCTTACATCATTTCATTTTGTTTATTTGCTTCACACAAAGGCTTGTTACCTCTGTGATGGCAGTTTTTATTATTCCCCATTGTTCTTCCACCCCTCCTTCCTGCCCATTTGCTAGTGCATTCCTTAGGCACGCACCTATTTTGGCAAAGTCAGCCCTACTAAAGTCCAGTACCTTTGCCTTTGTATGGCTTGACTCTATTGCAGTGTTTATTGTGAACCATACTGTTCGATGGTCGCTAGTTCCCAGATGGCTACCCACTTCTACATCTGTGATCCTCTCTTCATCTCCATTTGAGAGAACCAGGTCTAAGATTGCTCCCTCTCGAGTGGGCTCCAGTACTAGTTGTCTAAGGCATGCCCCCCTGTAGGGCATCTAGAATAACCCCACTCTTCAAAGTGGCTGCTGCAACTGCACTCCAGTTAACATCTGGCATATTCAGATCACCTATCAGCAATATTTCCCCTTTTTCTGCCATACTAAGTATACTTTCTATCATTTCCTTGTCCATTTCCTACCCCTGAGAAGGGGGTCTGTATACAACCCCTGTGCAGATTGCGGTGCCATTGCCGGTCTCCAAATTTACCCACAGTGCTTCTTCTCCTCCCTGTTTACCCTTTTGTTCTGTTGCTTTGATTCCTTCCCTTATGTAAAGAGCTACTCCTCCGCCTCTTTTACCCTCCCTGTCCCTCCTGTAGATAGTGTATCCTGGTATGTTTACGTCACAGTCATGGTTTTGTGTGTGTACCATGTTTCTGTGACTGCCACGATATCCAGATGTTCCTCCTCCATCAAGGCCACTAATTCAGGAAGCTTGTTACTCAGACTACGGACATTGATACTCATTGCTCTCCATTTTTTGATGGCTTTACCTTCTGTTGCAGCATCCCCCACTGACCTTTCTACCTCGGTCTTTTTCTCATTTAGTACCCTGTTTTGTAGGGAGAGGATGGGATTTTCCTGCTGCTTATCAGTGCCTCCCTCCTTGACTAGTTTAAAAGCTTGCCAATGAAGCATTTAAACCGATTGCTCAAAAGACTTGTTCCCTTCCCGGACAGATGCAGACCATCCTACCAGTATAGGCTGGTGTCCTTCCAGGTGGAACCCCAGTCCCAAATGAAGCCAAACCCCTGTGCTCCACACCATTTTTTCAACCATTCATTAAACTGCATGGTGCAAAGTACCCTCGCCTCACTCATGCCATTGACAGGCAGCACCTCTGAGAAGGATACTGTGTGTGCTACTTGTCTTAGGCCCCTCCCAAATTCTACAAAGTCCTTCTGCACTGCTCTAGTCTCATGATGAGCCAAGTCATTTGTCCCTAGGTGGACAATGATGTCCAGCTCAGACTCCCGCGCAGCTGTTCTCGTGATCCTGAGGATGTGCTTCCTGTCCCTCCAAACCATGGCACCAGGCAGGCACCTTACTTCAGTTTTCCCTGCTCCCCCAGTTCTATCCCCTAATACTGGAGTCCCCACCAGGAGCTTCTTCCTTTCCTTGTGGTGTCCTCTGCCTCCTTCCTATGGGCCTCCTTGTGACAGTTGTTCTCAGCCTCCTTAGTCTCCCTCTAGGAAAGCATCCATAGGGAGCTATGCTCCCCCAGAATGGTGTATGGATTGTGGAGTGGAACAACTGACTGGGTGTGCCTCTGTTCCACCATCCTCACCCTCCCTGAGCCCACTGTGGTCCAACTGCTGTGCTTTCTTCGCAACCTCTGAGGTAGTGGTGGTGGCTGTGGTGCTCCCTGGATGGGGGGAGGTTCCCTTCCTACCATACAGTGTGGCCTGGGGGAAGGTTCCCTTACTACTGTCCAGTGTGGCCTGAAGACGGGCAACTTCCTCCCTCAGGGCAGAGAGTTGTCTGCAAATAGGGCAGCATCTCAGCCTCCAGAAAGACTCCTGGAAGACTGCTGCCCCACAGCCATTATATTGCACTACTCCCCACATGTTTATCTACTTTTTTTTTTGTGTGTGTGTGTGTGTGTGTGTGTGTGTGTGTGTGTGATTGGTTTGTTATACAGAAATATATATATTATACAATGTGTATGCTTATATTGTCAGTGCA
This sequence comes from Neoceratodus forsteri, assembly GCA_016271365.2. Taxonomy (NCBI): domain Eukaryota; kingdom Metazoa; phylum Chordata; order Ceratodontiformes; family Ceratodontidae; genus Neoceratodus; species Neoceratodus forsteri. Next base: position 1,749,039,163 of record CM057449.1, read on the forward strand.
GTGTGCTAGAGAGGATATGACAGTGATATGCACCTTGCACTCTTGAGGAAATGATGTCAGAACCCCAGGTATAAAGGAACTATTTCCAGGGATGGGTGGGGTGAGGTGTGGGAAGGGGTTGGGCCTAAACTGTGCCCTCACAAAACAATCAGCTAAATGCTGCGATGAGTGCCTTCCTGTCAGCAAGATGCCCTACACAACAATTTGACAGAGAAAATACCCTGCTAATCAAACAGAGAAAAAATCCAGACATCCAAGTCAGACACAGGTAAACCTCCCCAGCTCCAAAACAGCCTGGTGGTTTATGCTCTGAAAGCAATCAGCCCCAAAATAAGTCAGCTGTGCTTTAAACTCTTCCTGCATTGAAAATCTGAAGAATTGTAACAAAAGTAAAGCTAGATCCACCTCCCTCTGTTGCTTGAAAGACTGTCTTTTCCTGATAAATCTAAGTTCCTTATTTCACCTTTCAGTTAGAAGTAGCCTCCACCTGCAGAATATCTGCTACAAACCAAAGACAATTGTAAGGTTCACCTCCTTCTCTTGTGAGCACAACTCACTTTCTTGCAAATCCTATGTTCAGTATTGCAGCTTCCAGCCAGAGGTAGTTTCACTTGAAGACTGTATCTGAGTTGTTACAGACAGCACATGATAGTTCCATGGATGGTCACTTGAGGAGGGATTGCACCCTTGCCAGATTGCTGTGCAGATTTGACTGGCCTGGAATTCATGAAGATGTAGCTATCTATTGCAGTTCTTGTGCTGAATGTCAGAAAGTAGCCCACGTGACTAAAAAAGACAAGGTGCCCCGCTGCCCCTACCTTTGACAGATGTGCATTTTGAGAGAATTGCAATGGATGTGGTTGGCCCCTTAGACAAAAGTAAAAAGGGTAATCGATTAATTTTGGTAGTATGTGACTATGCTACACGATACTCAGAGGCAGTTCCCTATATGTACTGTTACAGCTCCAAAAGTAGCAGCAGAGCTTGCCACAATTTTCAGCAGAGTGGGCATACCTAAAGAGATTGTTACTGATCAGGGTAGTAATTCTCGTGCTGCCTTACTGAAGGAACTGTACTAACTACTAGGTATCACCACCATAAGGACCTTCCCTTATCATCCTCAGACAGACGGTCTTGTTAAGCATTTTAATCAAACCCTAAAACACATGTTAAAAAAGATTGTAAGAGGGTAAGGGAAAGACTGAGATCAATACTTACCTTACCTGGTTTTTGCTTATGGAGAAGTGACACAGGCATCAACAGGTTTTTCACCATTTGAAATGCTGTATGGTAGACAACCTAAAGGTGCACTAGATGTAATAAAAGAAACATAGGAAGATAACTCCCATCAGAAAATGTAGGTTACTAACCTGTAACAGTAGTTCTAGGAATAGTATATGTTGTTCATCCACACTTCTTGGCATGTCCTTTCCCTTTAAGAATCTTGCCAGAAGGTCTAAAAGCTGGCTCCTTCCACCCACCGGAGTGGTATAACTCTTGGCTCCACTCCTTGATGCCAGATCTTGCCTCTGGAAGCAGTGGTTGTGCATTGAAGCCGGGGGGGTTGGGTGCGTAAGGGTGGATAAACAACATATACCAAGTACAGTTGCATACTTACCATGATGGTAGATCTTCGAGGGGTATCTCTTGCAGCAGGTAATACACTTGGGTCATCACCAGAGGGCACTGTGGTGCACGGCAGCTCTCTTCTAGCAGTCTTTTCCAGGTGCCGCCCACACATGACATCATCATCCTGCTCCTATGTAAGAGTGGGTGGTCCCTCATACCCTCAGTTCCCTGCCAGATTCAGCTCGCTAATTGAGGACCAAGGGAGATTTGAGGTACCATAGGTATCCCTTCCCATATACATTTGGATCAGAAGTTGTTCTCTTAGAGAAGGAGGGGGATGGAGGGAGGGATCATACCTGCTCAAGAGATACCCCTCGAAGATCTACCATTACGGTAAGTATGCAACTGTACTATCTTCCACAGGGATAATCTGTTGCAGCAGGTAATACACTTGGGATGACTCCCAAGCAGTAAACCCAGGAAGGGTGGAAAGTTATGACAGAAGGCCTTGTGGGACAGTGCAGCCAGAGGCCGTCCTACAGCAAGAAGCTATGTCTAGGTTATAGTGCTTCATGAAAGTATGTATTGTGGACCATGTGGCGGCATTGCAGATATCTGTAACAGAAGCCCCTTTGAAGCAGGCTGCTGTAGTGGCCATGGCTCGGGTAGAATGGGCTTGGACAGCTCCTGGTAATGGTTTGTTATATTTCTTATTACAAAATGTAATACAATGTGCCAGCCTGATGGAGAGGGTCTGTTTAGTGACCAGAAAACCTTTCCTGGTTAAGGCGAAGGTAACAAAAAGCTGAGGAGTTTTTCTGAAAGATATGGTACAATTTATATAGTATCTCAAAATATGATGGACATCTAAAGTGTGTAGGAGGTATTCTCCCTGATTGAAGTGCTCAGGGTAGTAGACTGGTAATTCTATTGACTGATTTAAGGTGTGTTCCAAGACCACCTTAAGTAAAAAAGGAGGGATAGGTATGAAGAGACACTTTGTCTTTGTAAAAGATTAAGTACAGCTCTCTACACATTAGGGCATGAAGCTCAGAAATATGGTGACCTGAAGTGACAGCAACTAAGAATAGTCTTCCAGGAAAGGAAGCGGAGATCAAAAGTAGCATGCCCGCCCTCCAGTTCTCCTGCAGGAGCCAGAAAGAGGCCTGCCAGCAGGAGCGAACAGGATTTGGAGACCTTGTAAAACATAAAATGAGGGGAAGGAGGTAGGGAAAAATAAGACCTACTGAAGGAACCTCTCTCGAAGATCTACTGTTAAGGTATGTTCTTACGTAACTGTACTATCTTACTTCGAGAGGGTTCCTTCAGTAGGTCATCACATATAGGACTGAGTCCCAAGCAGTCCCTCCAAGGAGAGACCGAGAGAAACTAGGGAGGAGGAAACAACTCCAACGGAAAAGAACTGGAGTCCCGACAGGACCCAGTCTAGGACAGTAGGCCCTGCAGGACGGCTAGGCCAAAGCCAGCCCTCCACCTAGAAGCAATGTCCAGACTATAATGCTTGGTAAAAGTATGGACAGAACTCCAAGTAGCGGCAACACAAATGTAAGCTGCAGAAATGTTCCGTAGGAAGGCTGCGGAAGCAGCCATGCCCCTAGTAGAATGACTTCTGATGGAACCTGGCAGAGGTAGATCGTACTTCTGGTAACAGAATTGAATGCAGTTGCCCAACCATTTGGAAAGGCCCTGCTTAGAAACCGGTTTGTCCTTCGATCTCAGGGCGAAAGAGACAAACAACTGGTCACAAGAGTGAAGCTTGTGTATAACACCGGAGAATCCGATGGACATCCATCGTGTGAAGGAGTGCCTCACCTCTGTTAGAGGGGGATGGGTAATACACCGGAAGCTCTACCGATTGGTTCAGCATGGCATCCAACACCACCTTTGGGAGGAACCTCGGATGGGTTCTAAGGACCGCCTGGTCCCGATAGAAAATCAAGTAAGGCTCCTTGCAGACTAGAGCGTGACATTCTGAAATCCTTTGGGCTGATGTGATGGCCGCCAGAAAAAGCACCTTCCAAGACAGGAAGTGCAGATCACAGCTCATAGATGGCTTGAAAGGAGGAAGGGTGAGCTTTTCCAGGATGAAGTTCAGGTCCCAAGGTGGAGTTGGGCTGCAGATGGGGGGGGTTCAGATGGAGAATCCCTTTCAGAAAGGTTTTAGAGACTTCCAACTGAGCCATGGGTTTACCATCCACTAGCTCGGGGTACGCTGAAATAGCTGAGATATGTACCTTTAAGGAAGAGTAGGACAGACCGGAGTCTGACAAGTGAAGGAGGTATTCCATGATTTGAGGGGCCGAGCAAGAGAAGGGGTTCCATCCCTTTGCGGTCACCCAAATGAAAACTGCTTCCACTTCAGCATGGTAGTAGAACGGGTAGAAGGTTTTGGCCTCACTAGGACTCTGCAACCTGGAGAGGAGACCTAAATGGGATATTGCTATGTCTGCAGGAGCCATGCATGAAGATGCAGGGTCCTGAGCCCCAGATGAATCAGACAGCCTTGATCCTGAGTAAGGAGGTCGTGAGTCACTGGAAGTGGAACTGGTGGTTCTCTGGAAAGCTGCTGAAGCAGCGGGAACCAGATCCATCTCGGCCAGAGAGGGGCGATAAGGATCATCCTTTCCCTCTCCACCTGAAGCTTGAGAAGAACCCTCTGCAGAATGGGAAACGGAGGGAAAGTGTACAAAAATTTCCCTGTCCAAGATAGAGATAATGCGTCGCTCCAGAAAGCACCTTGCTCTGGAATGAGCGAGCAAAACTTGGGAAGTTTTGTGTTGGACTGGGAGGTGAAGAGGTCGATTTCCAGGCGCCCCCAATTTCGGAAGATGGATTCCGCCACTTCCTGATGCAGCTCCCACTCATGAGCTAGGGTTCAAGATCTGCTGAGACTGTCTGCCAGGACATTTAGAACTCCCGGCACATGCATGACCACCAGTGCCAGATGGTGCTGGACTGTCCAGTTCCACACCCTGGTCACCTCCCTGCAAAGAGGGTATGACAGGGTTCCTCCTTGTTTGTTGATGTACCAAACTACTGACATATTGTCCGTTTGGATCAGCAGTGTTCCCTTTGGAAGGAGGGTCTGAAAGGCCTGCAACGCATACAGGACTGCCCTGAGCTCCAGAACATTGATGTGGAGGGAACTCTCCAAGCTGAACCAGAGTCCCTGGGCCTGATCTTCCCCCAGGTGAGCACCCTACCCCATGTTCGAGGCATCCATGGTGAGGGTAGCTGCTGGTGCAGGGTTCCAAAAAGGAAGTCCCAAGGAAAGATTGCGGGGATCCATCCACTATTGCAAGTCCTTCTGAACCACTGAGGAGATCAGGACTGGATGGTCTAGATCATCCAGGAGCTGGTCCCACTGCACCCGCAAGGACCACTGAGTGATCCTCATTTGGAGCTTTGCTAGGGGAACGGTTGAGACGGAGGCCGCCATCAGGCCCAAAAGGCAGAGGACTTCCCGGGCTGGGATAGTCCTGCTGGAAGACACCTTGGAGGCCTGATGGATAAGGATCTCTACCCTGTCTGGAGGAAGGAAGGCTCTGCACTGGACCATATCCAGGACTGCCCCGATAAACTGGAGTTTCTGGGCAGGGATAAGGGATGACTTGAGCATGCTGACCATGATCCCTAACCGGTTGAACAAGTCCAGTATAAAGGAAAGAGCCTTCAGCAAGGAATCCCTGGACGGGGCTGCAATCAGGCAGTCATCCAGGTAAGGGAATACTGCAATACCCCGGCGGCGCAGGAATGCCGCAACCACCACCAGGCACTTGGTAAAAACCCTTGGTGCCGAAGACAGACCAAAGGGGAGCACCCAGAACTGGAAGTGTCCCCCTTGGAAATGGAAATGCAGGAATCGGCTGGGGAAAATAGGGATATGCAGGTAGGCATCCTGCATATCCAGGGTGCAGAGCCAGTGGTTCTCCATGAGGAGAGGAAGGAGGCTCTGGAGAGTCAGCATTCAGAATTTTTTGTACTCGACAAACTGGTTGAGCTGACTCAGATTGAGTATGGGTCAGAAGTCCCTGGTCTTTTTTGGAACCAAGAAAAAAATGGGAATAGAATCCCTTTCCCCTTTGTCCTGAGGGGACGCACTTGATCACTTCTTTCAACAAGAGCGAATTTACCTCCTCGTGAACAAGAAGTGCCTGGTCCAGAGAGTATGAGGACTTCTGCAGAGGATTTCCCGGGGGGAACTCCAGGAGCTCTATGGTGTGCCCGATGGACACTAGTTGCAGGACCCACCCGTCAGAGGTAATCGCCCTCCACTCCTGTGCACTGTGGGTGAACTTCCCCCCTATCTGCTCCCCGTCACAAGACTGAGGAGGCAGTGGGGCCGGGGAGTCAAGAAGTGGTGGGACATTCAGGGGGAGGACCTCCTGAACGTCTCTGATTCTTGGAGGCAGAAGGGGTGGCTGTAACCGTGGTCTTATGCTTCACCTTTGGTAACACGCTTGAACATTCTTCCTCTGTCTCCAGTTCTTTTTCCGAAAGGGCTGCTACTGTTGTTGTTGAGTGCCTGATTGGTACAGTGACCTAACAGACCTAAGAGCAACTCCTTTGTCCTGTAGGTTTGTTATAATATCTTTGGTGTCCCCTCCAAAAAGGACAGAGCCCCTGAAAGGGGCATCTTGAATTGCCAACTGGACCTCGTTAGCGAGGCCCGAAAGGCAAAGCCATGAGTGCCATCTAAGGGCAACAGCAGTTGCTGAGGTATGGGCCACAGCATCGACAGAATCATAAGTGGCCCGCAGAGCATACCTGCAGGAGATCTTGGAGAGACAGAAATCCTTGGCAAGTTCCTCTTTGAGAGATGAAGGATCCATGGATTGGACCTTCGTCTCTAATCTGGCCATAGTCGCTTTTTGGTGGGACACCATGTGGGCCATGTAACTGAGGGAGAGAAGGGCGCATGTGGCCGAGGAGTAGACCTTTTTCCTGAACTGGTCCATCTGCCTCGACTCCTTGTTCTTCGGAGTAGTGCTCATGTGTTTAGGAGCAGAGGACCGATCATGAGCAGCTAAAATGACTACAGAGTCAGCCTTAGGATGAGACTTTAAGAAAGGGGCATCCTTAGGCATCCAGTAAAGTCTTCTGACCATTTGGGGACAGCCAGAATAGACTGAGGCATCTGCCAGATGGTCGTGGTGAGGTCTTGATGGGGGCCCATCCATGGAGGAACAGGGATGGGAGACAGAGACTCCAAGTCCAGGTGTTCCATGATCCTCTGTCTCATCGGGTCCTGTTCCTCTGACTCCTAGTCAAAGTAGTCTCTCAAGGCCCTCAAGAGGTCCGAGAAAGAAGGGTTCTCAGGCGATGATTTTGGCGAGGCCTTGCCTTTCGGTTCCTCGGGGTCCTCCACAGTCTCTTCCTCCGAGGACTCTTCCCTCCCATCTGAGCTGTCATCATCTGCCTCCTGAACAGGACGATGAGAAAAATTCAGAAGGGCAACATCCTGCTGGGTCTTCTCCGAGATGTGGACAGTTGGAAGCGAGCTGCTCGGGGAAGGGGACCTAGGAAGCTGCAGTTGTGGGAGTCTAGTTTCCAGGTCTGAAACCAGCTCCGACCTAGCCCCTTGCCACCAAGACTGTATTAGGGTCTTGAAATCTGGAATGACCGGAGGGGGGTAGATGGAGCCGGCTGAGGCTGGGGGGGGAGGAGGAGGAGGAGGAGGAGGAAGGGCGACCAGTGGGGGATAATAACCCTGGGGTCCCATGTAGTGGGAATAGGGGTTAAATCCTGGGTAGAACTGTCCCAGATGACTCCAATCGGGAGTGGAACTCCCCAGGAAGGGTCCCCAGGATACTCATATGGGTAGTGGGGGACAGTTCGGGGTTGGGTGTAAATCCTCTTCATCAGCCCTGATGTCAGGGGAACTCACGTCAGACCCACCATGGTATAAATCAGAGGAGGGTCCAGTGTCAGGGCAGTCCATGTCAGATGAACTGATGTTGGCATCGGCGCTAACCGATCCAGTGCCGGAAGGGGATCCGGTGTCGGCACCGGACAATGGAGCTCTGACGTCGGAGTTGGGTCTGGCGTCAGGGCCAAAGGAATAGGCCGGACCACTGGTCCCAGCAGAGGGACTGTCGTCGGGATTGCCGGCGTCTGAGGAGGGGCCAGCAGTCCGCCGTCAGGCTGCGGAGGGGCCTCCACCGAAACGCCATCCGGCTGAGGAGCCTCCTGCACCTGGACCCTGGCAGGGGAGCGTGGAAAGGAACCCAACATATCAACAGGTTCAAGGGCATCTCCATCACCATCGCTGGACGTGTCTGCGGGAGAATGCGAGGACACGGACAAAGAAGAAGGAGGAGGAGGGAGAAGGGCTTTCTCCCTCAGGTCCCGCCGGACATTGGGTGTGGTGCTGTTAGGCTCGACAGAAGACAAAGCCTGTGCAGTCATCAGAGACATGACGAAGTGGCGGAGTCGGGCGTCAGGGTGGAACCCCCTGCCAACTTATCAGCCAGAGCCGCAGCTCCCCAGCCGGGGAGCTGACTTACCGCTGCCATAGTCTCCGAAGAGCCGGGGCCGACTTACCGCTGAGGTGATGCGGTCACTGGAGGAGTCGATGATTGACTTATCTGCCAGAGTTTTGTCTGACTTACCGTCCGGTTTCTTGGGGCAGCTGAGCCTTACTTCTCGAGGGCCTGACGTCATTCGCAGGACGAGCCCGCTCCCCAGACTTCTCCTTGTGTTTTTTAGAAGGGGAAGATTTTTCAGATGAGTCCCTAAGCCGATCCATCTTTTTCTCTAGAGAAACTAGGCTGGCTTTGAGCAGGTGGGCCTCCAAAGCCTGCTGTCTCTGTTTCTTCGTGGCCTGGTTGAATGACTGGCAGTCAGGGCAAGAGGAGACTGGATGGTCTGGGCCTAGGCAGATGACACACTTCGGATGTCTGTCTTTGTGTGAGATCTGGGTGCCACACGAGGAGCCCTTCTTCTTCTTAGGAGAAAACATCAAAAAAATTAAAAGTTTTGAAGAATAAAGCAGCGAGGGATTACCGACGCAATGAACTTTCTCGACGATTGCAAATGGAAGTCTACGGAGCAACTGACACGAGGCGACATCGGGAAAGAATTGGAGGGCAGGCGTGGGGACCGCTCACTATATACAGTCATGCTGACGTCAGTCACATGACATGGGGTGGGCGGTCCCCCGTCAGAGATTGCTAGAAAAGTCTGCCGTGCGGCCCGACGCCAGGTGGCACCAGTCCTATATGTGATGACCTACTGAAGGAACCCTCTTGAAGTAAGATCAGTTGTTTTCTGTCCTGCCTATGGACTTTGGTTGCTGTCAGGTAGTAGCTAAGAGCTCTTCTGAGTGACGTCCAGACTATGAAGACTCCCTTTCACCAGAACTAAAGTGTTGAGTGAAAGAGACAGGTAAGGTAATTGTTTGGTTCAAATGGAAATCAGAAGCCATTTTAGGAAGATACTTCCTGTTTGTTCTCAGGACCACTTTGTCTCTGTGGTATGAAATGTAGTCCTGTTCAATGCAGAGAGACTGGAGCTCACTGATTCTTCTGGGAGAAGTCATTACCACAAGGAAATGGAAATTACGTACCTACCGTAATTCTTAATCTTCTCTTGTATCTTCACCATTCATTACTGATTGGGTGTATGCCGAAGGCGTGCACCCACCACGGGAATTTTTTTTTTTGGAGAGGAATCAACGCCGATGGCACCGCCCCCAAGAGCAATGCACTACATGGTGTGCAAGGGGCAGCTGTTAGGCGCCGCAGACTCCTCCTCCATCCTCTGTAAGCCGGAGAGGCAAAATAATGATACAAAAAAAGGGAAGTGAGGCAAGAGAGCCGAGGGATAGGTAAAGGAAAGGATATAAACTGAAAAGGAAGAAGCTGATAGAGGACAGGAAAGAGGAAAAACCTACCCCACAGGGCCGCAGGGCCTCACTCCTGGGTTGGCTCCAAGGGAGGAACAGATAAGGGAGAGAGAAAAGAAGGAAGAAGAAGAAGAAGAAGAGAGAGGGGGGGGATGCTGGGAGGAGGGAGAAGTTCTGCCAAGTTGTGAGAACTGGCTTGAAGGCTCGTAAGCTCGGGACCAAGGAGAGAGAGCAAGGATCCCATTTAGGAAAACTGGTGAAGAAGGTTCAACTGAACCTTTTGCACAGCTTGGTACACAAAAGGCAGACTCTCTGAACCTCCCACCATCCCCAGTCCCTTACACTCCAGCTGAGAGCTCACAGACTGCCAAGGCAGAAATCTGTTCTGAAGGAGAGTGCCCAACTAGGAAGAGGAAGGAAGCCCACAAGCACCCTGCTACTTGCTAACACAGAAGTGTGTGGGGAAGGGGGTATCTGAGGCCCTACAGAGGACGCCTCTTTGTGGAAAAGGACAGAGTGGGAACTCAGTCTGACTCTCTGAAGGCAAGGCAAAACAGATCACCAGTTCAAGCCAACTGGAGTGCCAGGACAGCGCTTAACTAGCAGCGGCTGGCGAAAACAGGAGATTCAGACATGCCAGAGGGGACCTAGAAAAAGGAACCAAACTGTTTAAGGAATGGTTTCTTTAACTGTGAATTGAACAACATGGCTTAAGAAGGAGCCAAGAGGTCACCATCAGGGGCAATCAGAAAGAGTTCCCTCAGGATAGAGATAAATTCTACTCGTTCCCCTCTCTTCCTCAATTAAATGAATCTGTTCTGAGAAAAGAATGGAAGGCTTTAAGACCATGAAAGGAGGGAGGAGGAATGAGCAGGGAGGGGGACACGCAGAAGAAGGAGGCCCGTGAGGGGAAGGTGGGTGGGTATCAGTAATGAATGGTGAAGATACAAGAGAAGATCAAGAATTACATAGGTACATAATTTCCATATCTTCTTTTGTCAGTCTTCACCATTCGTTATTGCATGGGTGAGTACCAAGCCCCCCTGAAGGGGGACTAGGAAAACCCTGAGGGAACAAGACCCTCAGCCTCCTGTTGGTGAAAAACAGAAGGAAGAGACCCTGGCCTTACAAGATAGGAAGCCTAAGGCTGAGAAGAGTTAGTAGGTGTCTCCCGGAGACGAGGAGATGGAGGAAGACCCTGCAGAAGCCTCCTAGCCCTGGTGGAAAAAAGGCGGGTCCCTTGGAAGACGGAGCAGATCACGCTATGCCAGGTCAGGGGTGACAATCTTGATAGGCAAAGCCACGCCATCTGCTTAATGCAGATTGCTGTCCCTGCAAGCCTGGAAGCCACTTTGTTGGCATCATAGGATGCCCTTGCTTGGTGCCTTGCCAGTTCCAGACCTATACCGGAGAGGACAATGGCTTGTCTAGATTGCTCCATATCAGGCATTGATGCTAGAAGCTGAGATAGCATCGACCATAGATGCCTGTTGTAGGCAGCATGGTGTGCCTGATGTGATGCAATACACAGCATTGCAGGAAGAAAACACTCTTTGCCCCCAACGGTCAAATTGTAGAGAATGTGAGTTCAGCTGTCGGTTGTGCGCCAGGCAGTGGCTGGAAGAAGTCTCTAGGGACACCAATCCCGAGGTTGGGTTGGGAAGAGAACCTAGGGACTCAGATGGGGCACAATACCTCCTCCTGCAGTCTACCAGGGCTAGGACAGGGTCGGCTGGAGACTGCCAGGAGCGGATAGATGCCACCTGGAAGGGAATAGGCCAGGATCACACCACCAAATATTGGGCACTGAATTCGCTGAGGAATTCACGCATCTCCCACTCAGTATGCGTTGGATGAGAGGTGAGCAGAGGGTTCCTCTCCCTCCGAGGAGGGAGTCGAGGAGGATGGGGAACTCAAATGCCCAGAGGACTCCTGCAGTGGTGGGGAGAGGTAAAAAACCCGCTCATTCATATATCTAACATATGACAGGAAGGCCGACGCAGTGCCTCTGAACATCTCCCAGGATAATGGGCCCATAGAACCGACATGGCCTGGAAGAGAGGGGGGTGGCTGCAAAGGAATGGGAGAGGGGCACCTATGAGGAGGCAACTGACCTCTGCTAAGGCTCTGAAATCTGGGGAATGGAGCCCGAGCTGGCCGGGTCTCGGATATCAAACCAGGTCACAGAACAGAACACTGGGGATGTGAACTCTGGAAGAGCCTAGAAGGGGAATCTCCCCTGTGACGCACCTGGGGCTGCATGGATCCAGAAGGGCAACCCACAGCAATGCCACTGGAGGGGTCTCTCAAGCCTAAGAGGGAGAGGCGGGGCTCGGCGCTATGGCTCCTCCCTACACCCCAAAGGGTAGCAGGCGGAACTCGATGCCCCTCACCCCGGCCCCTCAGACTCAGAGGACACCCTCCTCCTCCTCAATGCCAGCAACAAGGCCCGTCAATCCTGAGGTCTCCCGGGGGAGGCCCCCAAAGACAGGACCCTTAGATCACCCCGAGAAGGTGTAGTAGCAGCACCAGAAACAGCAGCTGCCACAGCCTCCTCTGGCAGGACAGTCCCCTTTCCAATCCCCAAGCTGCCCTCCCCCATGGACTCCAGGCCACCCCCAGCCTGGAAGTCCAAGAGGTAGACTGCTGTGGAGACTGAGGAATGGGAGCGCTGGGCCACCTGACACCGCGTTCCACAGAAGACTCTGATTCCGAGGAATGGGGGAGTCAGACCGGGTCCATGTCTGAGTCGTCTACTTCCGAGGAAGAGTTGACCAGAAGAAACTCAATGCTGGCCACCCCAAGAGTCCACTGAGAAACGGCACCGCGAATGGTGCCAGTGTCACCACGGTGCCATCTGGTCCCGTGCACCACTCACAGCTCCCGAGCCCAGTCCCAACTTGCCTGCGGCACCGAAACCCAACATGGTGCCACCCACGGAGTTGAACAGGCCCACGGCGCACGAGCGGTGCCGTGAACCAAACCAGCACTGCGAATGGCACCAGGATCCAAGATGACATTGGATGGTGGTGTCGAGGGTTCACCAATGCTGGGCCCAGCAACTGTGGGCCATGACACTGGGAGAGCCTGCACCTCTGAAGAGGTGACTGCTGAGGTGTTGTCCCCACCACGGCCCTGGGAGGGACCTTGGCGTTCCTCCAACACCACAAAAGAGGCCTCCTCCTCATCAAGGCTTGAAGATGAGGAGACCTCCTCCTCACAAGACCGTATAGGCCTGGGAGGGGACGAGGAGGAAGGGTCTAGAGACCTGGCCTGGGAGGCCCGAGAGCGACGCCGTCCTCCAAAAGTCAGCGGGCCATGCCGATTTTGAATGCGTGGATTTTGAGAACACGGTGGTCCATCGAGAAATAGGTGTCGCATCTATCCATATCATGGTTAGGTCCCAGGCACCAAAGACAGACATCATGATGGTTCATAACAGAAAAATGCCGGCCGCAGGAGCTCTGACGTATAGGGGCATGGCCCGTTTTCAACTTACGTTTGGCTCCTGAACCAGACATGATGTTAAATTAACTTATAAACAGAAAAGCTCCTGACGCCGTCAAAATAAAGAAAAAGAACGGTCTTACGGGTTAGCGGCGTCAGGAAGTCGAGCTGGGACGGAGTCGAAGGATCACTTTCAGAGAAGGCCTAATGGCGCAGGGTGAAACTCAAGCAGCAGGTGTTGCCTCGATAAGCGGGAGAAACAGAACTGGGATGGAGGAGGGAGGCGGCGCCTAATCCACCACCCCTCAGACACCAATGTAGTGTGTCGCCTTGAGGTGGTGCCATCGGCATCAACTCCTCTCCAAAAAAAAAAACTCCCATGGCAGGTGCATGCCTCTGGCTCACACCCAATCAGTAATGAACGGTGAATATTGACAAGGGAAGATGAACAGGTTACTCACCTGTAACAGTAGTTCTAGGAGTGGTATATGTTGTTCATCCACACTTGGCATGTCCCCTTTCCCTTTAACGCTCGCTGGAAGTCTTCAAACTGGCTCCTCTCACCCACCCAGGTGTTATAATCCTTGGCTCCACCCCATGATGCCAGATCTTAGCCCGCTGGAAGCCAGGTGTTGTGCATCCACAGCCGGGGAGGTCGGGCAAAATGGCAGGGGGTTGGAGGGTGGGAAACTACTTACTGCAAGATACATTCCTAGAAGATCTACTGTTACAGAAAAAGTCTTTGTGTAACTGCACTTTCTTCCACGGAATGGTCTCTTGCAGTAAGTCATTACTTCTGGGAGATTCCCAAGCAGTTATCGAGCAGAGGGATGGCCATATATAGCATTCTGCCTTATATCTTAGTGTGGTCTTAGGACCGAAGGGGGCTGAGAAAAGTGTATCAGCATATAAAAAAGGGATTTTGTAAGTAATCCATTATATCATTTGTTATAGGATCATGGCTGAAAGACAAGCCAGATTGGCTATTAGTTGGCATCATTAGACAAGTGTAAGGAGATGTAAACCCGATTAGGCACATCAAGTACTGTAATAGATCATAGGAAAGTCAGCCATATAATGGAGTAATCAGTAGATCTCAGTGGAAAGCACTGGAAAAGACAGTCTATGTGAAATTCCATTGGGTTCTGAGTCCAGGATAGTAACCCAAATAATACAATGTTATTTTGTAGTGTAGCAAGTTAGTACTGTTTTTTTTGCTGTGAAACAATGTATCTATTTCATGAAGGAAGCCAGTGACACTTAGAGTCAGTGGCAACATTGTACCCATTTTAGGGTAAGGACATAGAATGCAATAGAGTGATGTATTCAGTTCCATCATGTGTTAGTAATCTCATTTGCAAGGGGTTCCCAAGCATGTCAGGGTCTACCACCTCGTCAGGCATAAACCTGAAACATTAGTATGATGGGCCCTTTGTTGATACTGTCAGATGAACAGACATGAAGCATTGATCTGGATACTTACAGATTTAGGAGTCATGTGATCTCATGCGTGAGATTTGAAATGTAAGAAAATCATAAGGTTTGTAACCTGTCCATAGTTTGTTGTCCAAATGGCGTGGATCAGCAAGATTGATAAATCTTGCATTTTGTACAGATTTTATGTATTCACCATGTCCAGTCTGTCCAGACAGTAGAAACTGTATCCATTTAGTAGTAATAGGATACTGAAGTAGCAGATAATGTTGCAAAATGAAACAATGTATCTGTGACATAAAGGAAGTCAGTGATTTTTAGAATCAGCAGCTATAACCTATCTTGTAGGTGGTTTAAAGAACATGTAAAGTAATAGAGTGAGGTTGATATATCCATTTTATATTAATAATCTTACTTACAAGGAGGTCCCAGGTATGTCTGGGCCTGCAACCTTGTTGGGAGTAAATCTGAAATATTTGTATGATGAGTCCAGTATGTCTACTGTTTGGAAAACAGAAGCTAAATAATGAACAATATAATTGAAATCATAAGGCAGTGGATCTCATTTTTGAGATTACATAAACACGTGTATATACAAAAAGGAATATACTGTATATTTATTTATACAATGGGGGTGAGGGATAACTGAGTGAGATAATGTGTTATTCTCACTCCCGTTGAATAACCACATGATGACATCACCACTATGAGAATATTTACAAATATACAATAGCACTAACCCACGCTAAACCCGTGCAAAGCTGCGCTAACCCCATGCAAGCCGCGCAAATTGTACATTTTGCAACAGGGAGGCCCCACTGTATAAATAGGACACATGATGTGCACATCGTGGAATATGAAAAATATTTTCACTCCTGCCTCGTGAGCACTGTATATTCCACTCGTGCCTTCGGCACTCGTGAAATATCCAGGCTCACTCTGCAGGAGTGAAAATATTTTCATATTCCACTCAGTCCATCATGTATCCCCTATATAACAATAGGGTGAGTGGTAAATGAGTGAGATAAACAGTGTATCATCCACTGCAGTGTGATATTTTTATCCTCTGCTCTACTGTGATGATATCAGCCATTTACACACAGGTCACAAAAGGTCATCACTCTAGGCAGCTTTCCCCTCAGCATGCAAGAAACACCTGCGCTGTTACCATAGACACAAATGCAGAACTACTTCAGAGGTCTCACTGCTGCCTACAGCTAATTCAGTGAGCATTACAAAACACACCTACCCCCCCACCACCAACTTCCAGCTCATTACTGTGACTGCAGCCAGAATTCTAAACAGCACAGCTTCACAGAACAGTCTAAACTACTGCCTGCAGCTAACTCAGCTACCACTGAAACACACTCTCACTTGTTCCTCAAACTCTGATTCTCACCCATTACAATTACTGCAATACTATCAACTTGACTACAGCCAGAATCCTAAAGAGCACAATTTCACATAACACTCTGCCTGCAGCTTAGTTACCACTGAAAACAGTATCAGCTGTTCTGACGCTCTGCCTCTCAGCTCATTACAATTACTGTGATGCTCTCAGCTTCACTGCAGCCAGACTTTTAAACAATACATCCTCACAAAAGTATGTTTCTCACTCCTACCTAAAACTAGCTCATTTAGCATTGCAAAACACACTCATGTGTTTCCCAGAGTTTATAACACTGACAGCCCATTCAGAAAAGCTCACACACAGAATGAGCAAAGACATACAGGAACAGAACACAAGAGAGCACAACAAAACTTCTGAAACTCTTGGCCCTATTGTATTTATCGAATACATGATGGGTATGAGTGTGATATGACAAATATTGTCACTTCTGCATCATGAGCTCTGGATATCTCACTCATGTCTTCGGCACTCGTGAGATATCCAGAGCTCACTCTGCTGGAGTGACAATATTTGCCATATCACACCCATGCCCATCATGTATCCCATCATCTGTACTCACTCTTGCTCATGTGATCTATGTTCATGATCAAGTGAAAGCAGTTTATAGCAGTAGAAAACTAAAGATAATATAATCCATTCCAGGATATATTGATTGAGTCTCAGCATGTGAGTAGTAGTAGGTGGACCTGTTCGTGGGAGGGACATGGAGACCGGTGCACAACAGGCCGAGAGGATCCTGATGGAATGGCTGTGATGGTCTGTAACAGTGATACCTCTGAAAGAGTGGCTAAATGTATAGAGCCTGTTGAAAAAGGCCTCAGGGTTCAGTTAAGTCTTTAGTGAGAGGAAGAAGAGGAGGTGCCTGGCCTGCCAGAGGGGCGGTCACAGGTTTAAAGGCTTGTAGGTTATCCAGTCTCGTTTGAGCCCCGGGGCCAAAAAGATGGTTGCCTTAGAAGGGGCATTAGTCACATGCTGTTGAATATCAGGTGCTAGCCCTGAGAATCAGAGCCATGCCTGACGGCGTATATGCCTGACGGCGTATAAAATACCAACTGCTGAAGCATCGGGAATGTCGCATATTGATCTTTTTCAGAGGATGCAAGTAGTCTATTTATAAGGTGACCAGCAGAGATACTTACCAGATGCTGGTTTTAGTTCTTGTATGTTCAGGTATGGCAGTACGGTTTTTGTTATAGTAGTCCATCAGCCCCTCTAGATGGTACAACATAAGGGGACTCATATTCTCTTGAATACTCATGAAGAGGCATGACAGGTGGGCAGTCCAGCCCCATGCAGGCCAGTGTCGATGGAGGCTGAGACATAGTCTGTGATAAATGGTGTATGAGTATCATGCATGACAGCAGAGGAGGCTGGTAAGCCTCTGTGTTCTGTAGCATATAATTCTTTATTATGTAGTGATGCAGCCACATAGTATGTTTTGATGCATGTTGTTGAAAGTATTCACAGAAGTCAATGGTAAACTTGTAATAAGGATCCTCCATAATTGTATTATATGCAAGTAAAGATGCTGTTCTATGATGCAGGGGCTGCTCAGTCGATGGTGGCAGCTGCCTCGTTGATGGAAGAGGAAGAGAAGCATGCCTCATCAATGATGTACTAGGTCTTATAGACAAAGCGTAAGTGAAAGCATGCTCCCTTGATGGTGGAATATACTCCGTTGATGAGGAGGAAGACCGTACATACTCCTTCGACAATGGAATAGTGGGTACATGCTTCGTCAATGATGGAAATTCTGTTGTCAACGATGAGAAGGTGAATGCATGCCCTGTTGATGGTGGAGATTTGGAGCATGTTCCGTCGATGGTGGAGGCAGCCCCGTTGACAATGGAGCATGTAAAGTGTGCTCCATCAACGAAGGAGGTGGTGTCATCAATGAGGATGTCTTGTAGAGCCCTCCAGTCGATGAGGGAGTATATCCAGTCAATGGGAAAAGTAGCAGGACCTCCGTTGTTGAAAGTGAGTGTAGCCCCATTGAGGAGGGAGCTGAAGAATGAAGCTTCATCGATGAGGAATGTTCTTTTAATGAAGAAGAGCCTGCAGGATGACGGGGGTGAATGCCCGTCAGTGCACTTTTGATGAAGTAGTGTCCATCGTCGACGGGGGTGAATGCCCATCAGTGCTCTTTTGATGAAGTAGTGTCCGTCATCAAAGGGGGATGAATGCCCGTCAGTGCTCTTTTGATGAAGTAGTGTCTGTTGTCGATGGAGGTGAATGCCCATCGATGATGAATGTCTTCTTGATGATCTCTGTTTCGGAGGCATGACTGTTGAAAGGCGGTCAGGCAGGACTTTAGGTGAAGGGGTTTTCTTCCCTATTTTAATTGCTGAATGTTGACAGGGAGACATCCATTGTAATAGTCTTATCTAGTACAGGAGCCTGGAGTCTTGTATGAAGTCCAGGCACCCCAGGTGACAGTGTCAATCCACTTCATATACTGCCGTAGAAGAGATGCTGCTAGAGCTGAAGCCGGCAGGAAAATGAAAGGAGATTACCAGGGACCACCCACTTTTATAGGTACAGCCCAGGAAGTGAGGTCATGTGGGTGGTCGCTGGTGTGGAGACTACCGGAAAAAACTTCCGTGCTGGAGCGCCACCTATCGGGAACTCCCAGAAGTAATGACTTACTGCAAGAGACCATTCCGTGGAAAATCCACTGTTACAGGTGAGTAATTTGTTCTTCTAGGATCATGGATATGTTGTTCATCCACACTTGTTGGCAGACTCCTAGCAGTTCTCCAGGAGGAGGGAGGCAAGGTGCACACCCCCTATTAGGGAACAGAGCTTGGAGAACTGAGGCCCCAAAACCAGCATTCCGGCATGACTTGAGGTTGATGCGGTAATGGGTGATGAAGATGTTTGCTGACTTCTAGGTAGTAGCCCAGCAGATTTCCTGTATGGGGATGTCCCTGGAAGCAGCTACCGATGCAGCTGCATGGCGGGTAGAGTGAGCTCTTATCTCTCTGGGAGGCTCCTTGCCCGCCAACTCATAGCACAAACTAATGCATGATGTAATCCACCTTGCAATAGTCTGTTTTGATGCAGGTCTGCCAGAAGCGGCTTCAGCGTAGGTGACAAACAGCTGGTGAACCTCTCCCCAAATTTCTGACATCCTCTCCTTATAATAAGAGAGAGCACATCTCAGGTCCAAAGTATGGAGCCTGTGCTTGGCCTCCAATGTGTAGTTGGGGTAGTACACCAGCAGAGTTAATACCTGGTTAAGGTGAAACTCTGACACCACCTTTGGAAGGAATTTTGGGTGGGGGCATAGGACAACCTTGCCCCTGTGGAAAACCAGATAAAAGGAGTCCACCAAAAGTGCCTGGAGCTCCCCTGTCCTTCTGGCAGACATGATAGCCACCAGGAAGGCCAGCTTCCATGATAAGTGTGACAGTTCACACTTGTGCATTGGTTCGAATGGCTTGCCCATGAGCTTTGCCAGTACCAGCAGTAGATCCCACAGAGGTGGAGGTTCATGCACCAGAGGGGATATGTGATCCAGGCCTTTGAAAAAGTGCCCGACCACCATCTCCTGTGCCACCATCGGCTGACCGGCCCATGCCTGGTAAGCAGAGATGGCTGCCAGGTACACCCTAAGGGTCAATGACCGTAGACCCCCTTTGGAGAGAGACCAAAGGTAGTCGAATGTTAGCCACAGGACAGGACAGAAGGTACAGGCCCTTGCCCAGACACCAAATGAAAAACCTTTTCCATTTGAAGGCATAACATTTCCTGGTTGATTCCTTTCTGGATGCTTCCACCATGGTGAGAACATCCTCGGAAAGACTCAGAGCCTGGAACTCTAGCTACCCAGGTACCAGGCTGTGA
Source organism: Neoceratodus forsteri (assembly GCA_016271365.2). Taxonomy (NCBI): domain Eukaryota; kingdom Metazoa; phylum Chordata; order Ceratodontiformes; family Ceratodontidae; genus Neoceratodus; species Neoceratodus forsteri. Next base: position 1,749,058,737 of record CM057449.1, read on the forward strand.
GGTGCAGGGATTGAAGGTCCAGATGGAATACCTTCCCGAGTGATGGAAATCAGGTCCAGGCATGTGCAAAGCTGCTCCGGAGGGCTGCAGCTGAGGCGATCTGGATACCAGAACTTCCGCGGTCAGTCTGGGGCTACCAGGATCATGTTCACCTTGTTCCTCCTCACCTTGAGGAGCACCTTGTGGATCAAGGGAAATGGAGGGAAGGCATAGAAGAGGTCTGGGGTCCATGGCCTCGAGAAAGCATCCCCCTGCAGTGAGCCCTACTGAGGGGGGCAGGCATGAAACAGCCTTGGCTTGGTGTTTTCCCTGGAGGCAAACAGATCCACCAGTGGATTGCCCCAATGGGAGAACAGACTGTAAGCTACCTCTAGATGGAGAGACCACTTGTGGGATGTCTCGCCTAAGCAGCTTAGAGCATCTGCCAGATGGTTTGAGGTTCCTGCCACAAGAATGACTTGGAGATCTGCCTCCAGATGGTTCACGAGTGTCCAGATGCAGAGCACCTCTTTGCAAAGCAGATGGGAGTGCATTCCACCCTGTTTGTTGAGGTAGTACACGGTCATGGTATTGTCCATCTGGACTTGAACCACTTGACCCTGGAGCTGAGGAGCGAAAGTGGACAGTGCCAGTCTGACTGCTCTGAGCTCCAACAGGTTGATGTGGTATCAGTACACCTCGGGGTCCAGAACCCATGGGTCCTGTTGTCCCCCATGTGAGCACCCCAACCCAGGAGAGAGGCATCAGTCATAAGGACAGCCTTTGGCTCAGGTTGGACAAATGGGATCCCTTCCTGCAACTGGTCTGGGGAGGTCCACCACGGGAGAGCGTCCCACATCTTATGGGTTACAGTGATCAGCTGGTTGAAATGACAGTGGCGCTGAGCCCACTGGGTGGCCAGCTCCCATTGGAGGGGGCACAAGTGCAACTGGGCCCAATGGACCACTGAGGTGCACACCGCCATGTAACCCAGAAGGTGCTGAAAGTCACGGGCAGGGCTAAAGTGCCCAACCAGAAATGATCGGGCAAAGGAGGAGAGAACCTCTGCCCTGTCTGCCGGGAGCCGAGCTCGTAATTGACAAGAGTCTAGCGCTGCCCCGATGAAGCCCATCACCTGAGAAGACACAAGTTCTGACTTGGCTTCATTGATCAGGACGCCGAGTTGGGAGCAGGTTTGGAGGGCCAGATCCCTGGACCTCTCCACCTCCTGTTTGGGTGGGACCTGCAAGGAGCCAATCGTCGAGGTAGGGGTCAATTCTGACCCCCCGATGCTGGAGATGAGTGGCCACCACTGCAATGCATTTGGTGTAGACCCATGGGGCCAATGACAGGCCAAACAGCATGGCTCGGAACTCGTACAGGGTCCCTTTGACCCTGAAGTGGAGGAACTGCTTATGGGATGGACAGCTTGGGATGTGAAAAAATTCGTCCTGCAGATCCAGTGAACAAAACCACATGTTTCGCTCTAAGGATGGCATGATCTGGGACAGAGTGACCATCCAAAGTGCGTGACCTGAGATATTGATTCAGGTCATGGAGATCTAGAATGGGGCACCAGCCCCACGTCCGCTTTGGCACCAGGAAGTACCTGGAGACAAAGCCTGGGTCTGTAGATGGATACACTATGAGAGCTACTGCCTCCTTAAGGAGGAGATGAGCGATGTCATCTCAAAGAGCTGACTGGGTTCAAGCGGAGATCTGTTCTCCCCAAGGGGCATGGGCTTGGCTGGGAGGGTACTGCTTGAATTCTAGAGGCAGTCCCTGACTGACCACTTCAAGAACCCACCTGTCTGAAGCGATAGCAGAACAGGTGGAAAGGAAGTGGTGGAGCCAGCCCCCCACAGGAAGACCCAGAGCTGGCATGATTGGAATAGGGGTGGCAACCCCCACCCCGTCACTGAGCAGGCTTGGAGGAGGAGGAGGAAGCAGCTCCAGGACCTCAGCCTCTGCCTCCTCTGTGGGCCTGTTGGGGTCCAGGCTTGGGCTGAGGGCACCAAGCTTGAGCCTGCTGCTGAAGCTGCTGTCCTTCCTGGAAGAAGGACTGCTGAACCACAGGGGAAGAGTGCCAAAAGGGCTTCTTCTTTTTCTTCTGCTGGTTCTTGCCCGAAGAACTCTTAGCAGAAGTGGCATCCAAGGTGGCATTGGACTGCCCTATGCGCTGCAGGTGACTGGCCACTCCTGGGTCAAACAAGTCAGTCCCAAGGAAAGGCACATCAGCTAACTTGTGCTGAGTATCCGCTGGGAAGGAGGCGAGCCTCAGCCAAGCCCTGTGGTGAGAGGCAACTGTGGTGGCCATCAAGTGGGCATAAGAGTCCCCAATGTCCAGGGCCATCTGGAACTGCTGTTTGGCGACAGCACGGCCCTGATCTCAGACCTGCTTGACATGGTCTGCATGTCCATGGGGAGATGTGGGAGGACTTCATTCAGTGACCCAAGAAGGACAAGGGAGAAGTGTGCCATGGTGACAGACAAACTTGTCTGATGAAGGCCCAAAGAGGACACCGCATAAACCTTCTACTCTGAGTGGTCCAAATACTTGGACTCCTTGTCGGGAGGTTGGTCAGTTTCAGTAGAACTGCCAGTATGCCTGAACACAGAGGCGGTCACCAGGATCTCGGCCGAAGGGTGCTCTGTGAACCCCACAAGGGACACCTTGGGCACCACCTACTTGTGGGCTATGCGGGCAGATGGTGCTGGACATGAGGCTGGGCGCTGCCACAGTTCTAGTGCCAGACCAACAATGGCCTCGGCAACAGGAAAGGCCTCTGTCAGGGTATCCCCTTTCTTGAGGATGTCTGTGAGAGGGTACTCTGCCTTTTTCTAGATGGGTTCCAGGAGCATCCCTGTGGAAACAGAGAAGAGACGAAGGATCCCTTGGAACGAGGAAGGAGGAAGGACCTTCCTCCATCCCTGTGCCAACGGATGACTCATCATCCCCAGGATGAGAGTGGAGCCTGATGACATTCGAGTTCAAAGAGTCGAGGTACAGCGGCCTGCCACCCAAATCACCCTCGACCCACCGAGGGTGGTCTGGGGTGACCGTGACAGACAGACTTCGGGGAAGCATGGTATCTGGTCAGTCCTCTTTGGAAGGAGCCCCTGCCACAGGCTGCTTAGGCAGCAGCTCCACCACTATCGGTGGAGAGAGACCAATATAGGCCAAACTGGAGGACGGGCTGGCCCCATGGACAGAGGAACCAAAGGCTTCAGTTCTGAGGGGGTCAGCTTCGGCCTAGGAGGCGAAAGCCAAGTAATGGCCAGGGTAGGAGTCGAAGTCAGCTTGTGCCTGGACAAAATAAGCTGTTGCCACATGAGGTCCTTGTAGCACCAGAGTTTCTGTCGGATCCTCTCCTCTTCTGAGGAGGATGTGGACGACCGGTGGTGTCGCCTCTTTTTGGAGCGCTTGTGGCTCTTCCTTGGCTGTCCGGACAAGGGGGTTCTAGACCTCGACCGAGATCGGATGGGCTGACTGGATCGCTTGGGAGACACCGGCAGGATCGGTGACACCCGGGGGTCCAGAACCGGTTCCTCAATGGAGACACCAGCAGGCTGGGTCTCATCGGGGAAGACAAGGACCAAAGTCCTTTCCAAGGAGTTGTCGACTGGGACCGGCGACAGAGGATCAATGGGGTTGAGGACAATCTCAACCTCATTGGCCACATCCTCAGTCGGCTGGCTTGATGGAAGATCTGTGAAGCCTGCAGCCCAGGAAGAGATCTTGACCGAGGTCGAGATCGAGTGCTCCTGGGACTGAGACCTCTCTCGGTCCTAAGAGCGTCTTCGCCGAGACGAAGACGTACTTGGTTCCTTATCTCTTTTACGAGACTGGGAGGAGTGTGAGCCTGCAGGTGCCTTTCCCTGGGTGGGGAGAGACTGGCACAACTCCTTGAAGGAACCTGAGAAGGTGGAGCCAAAGCTGAGTGGAACAAAAAAGCTCTGATTGTCCGAAGTGCAGGCGGCTTCTTCTTCGAATGCCTTCATGGATTCCAGCTGCTCAGCGGAACCCGTGGCCACAGAGACTGCCTGTGACACTTGGACAGCTGGTTCTGACTGATCTATAATTTTTGTAATATAAAAATGTGTTATTGAATGTCTCTCATGAGAGATGCTGACAGCCTGTGGAATGACACCCCCTTCCCAGGTTTTAGCTATAACGTGTTACCTGGAAGGTCAAGAGATAATTACAGGTTACAAGAGACTTAAAATTTAAGCATCTACTGTTTATGTGACTAAATGCAGTTTGCCAACTGCCAAGATAGATCATAAACTTTTATAATGTTTAGAGGAAGAAGAGCAGGTTATGACTCTTTAGTGCAAAGTCATAAAAGCTGCTTTGATGTCCTGGAAAGGGGAAGCTGCTCATAAGATCAAAGAAAGTCATTTGAAGAAAATGAGTTGTGCTGAGGTCACAGAATTTAATACTTTGATAAGACATCCTGTTTTGCATAGATATACTTTTTTATATTCTGACAGGGAGGAGCTAGGTGACCTCACGCAAAGAGGTTGGCAAAGACAGTTTTTACACAGTATTCTGTTTTCCTTTTAAAACACAAATGTTTGGACTCTGAAAAAGAAACATCTACAGCACTGTGAGATAAGAATACGTTAGAACAGACAAGTCTAAGTGTATTAGTGATAGAAATATGCATTTTTTAAAACCTTATTCTTTTAAGTGATTTGTATGTTTTGTGATATATGGTTCTGTATTTACATTTTTTTATCTATTTTGAAGTAAACTTCTACTTTAGAGATTACTTGGTGTGCCTTTGACATTATTTTTCTTGACAAGAGAAGCATACATGGTTAAAGCTGACACGGTACAAAGCTTACTGGTTTTACCAAAGTGGGAAAAGGTAAGAATGTATTCTGAGGTCTTTAATAGAGTTTTAAGGGTTCATTTTGTACGCCTGGTTAGATGCCCATAGGCAAAAGATATCTGCCCCCCCGAACAGCAGAATTATCTGAGCCTGTACATTGGGTACGCTAACAAGAGGTTCACAGTTTGAATCCCTCCAAGACTTGAGACCAAAGGTTGATTCGAACCCACAAAACAGACAGGAGGGTTACCCTGTTTCTGTTAACTGTTCACAAGACTGCCCTCAGAGGTTGGCACTGTGGGAGCAGAGGGCCTGACCTGCTGAATGGGTTTGTGACACCACCCACCTACCCTCCTTGGACTTCACCGGAGGATTCCTTTTCTCTGGTCTCCTCAACTTTAAACGTGCCAGGTGGTCATCCAGAACATTGGGATGGAAGGCCAAGCAAAAGCTGCAGGATGAGGTGTCATGGCCGACACCTAGGCAGTAAACGCATGTGAGATGGGGATCGGTGCACGACATCTTCTGGCCACAAGGACACTGGCGAAATCCTGGATAAGATTTCTGTTCCATAATTGAGAACGCAAAAGCACGATCGCTAACTCGGATGAGTTTTAATTTCGGGAAAACCGAAGTTTTGAAAGCCAGGGCCTACAAAATGCATGAGCATGAGGGAAGCAACCTGTATCTTCCAGCGGAAAGGAAGATCTGGCGTCATGGGGCTGAGCCGAGGTATATACCACCTGGGTGGGTGGGAGGAGCCAGCTCGAAGACTTCCAGCACGATTTAAAGGGGGAAGGGACATGCCAATACATGTGGATGAACAACATATCCATGATCCTAGAAACAGTTTTTCATGTGAAATATTTCAAATAAGCTGAAGACACAGTGGGATCCATGAGCCTAACTATACACACATTTAGGTCCCATGCTGGCACCGGTTAACTGTGAGAGGGGTGCAAATGGGCCAGGCCTTTAAAGAACCTTTTGAAGATAGGGTCTGAGGCCAGAGAAACATCCTGTCCAACTGAAATGTAAGCAGATGCGGCCAGATGGACCTTAAAGGTACTGGACTGCAAACCCAGTAAATGCAAATAGGTAAGACAGTCCAGCAAAGCTGGGACACCAGTCTGTGCTGATATGGGTAGAATTTGGAGCCACTGATATATTTTGTCCAGCTGATATGCAAGCAGATGCTGCAGCTAGGTGGACCTCGAGGGTGCTGGACTGCAAGCCCAATGAATGTAAACAGGTAAGATAGTCAAGCACAGCTGGGACCCCAGCATGTGCTGGTACCAGTTCCCTGGGTTGAACACCAAACAGAAAACCTTTTCCCTTTTTGAAGAGTAGATTTTCTTAGTGGAGGGTTTCCTGTAACCCCTTAAAATGTCCAAGACTCTTTCAGAAAGATGCAAGCCTACATATTGTAGGCCCTCAAGAGCCATGCCTTGAGCTTGAGTGACCTGAAGTTTGGGTACAGGAGCCTCCTCTGGTTGGAGGCCAGAAGACTGTGCCTCTGAGGAAGGTGTATTGGAGACATGGAGAGTAGCAGAGAGTACCATGGTTGCCTGGCCCAGTTTGGTGCTATGAAGAGCATTGATGCTGACTGGGACCCGAGCTTGAGAAATGCTCTGTATACCAGAGGGAAGGAAGAAAAAGCCTACAGGTGCTTCTCTGACCAATTCAGAGCCAGAGCATCCAGGGGGATTGTTCCCGGATCTGGGGGTCTGCCATAGTACTGTGGCAGGTGGTGGTTCTGGTGGGACGCAAGAAAAAATGACTCAGCTTAGTAATGTTGTTTCTTTTAATGGAGTCTTGCTGTATTCTGACTACATGCAGTTAGCCCCAGCACTTGAACTACCCTGGAGAGTAGAGAGTTAACTCTATGCAGAAGCATAGAACGTTGAGCTCGAGCTCGGTTTTCAAACCTCTGTCTCTAGCACTCTGAAGTGTAACCGTCAGATTATTACGAGCACTAACTAATCAAATTAACAGGTGGAAATTGTTTCAACTTTTGTAAGCCAAATGGCCACCACAAATTGTTTTTAGGGTCAAAAGACTCAAGTCGAGAACCCCAAAAAGAAAGCTAAAGATAAGACAAAGACAAAGTAGGTAGTGAAATGAAAACATTAATAAACCCTTAAGATAGGGCATGCCAAGTACTCCTCTGGGGTGCAGCACTGTGCCTGCCCACCTACATCTCAAAACTACTAGGTTCCAGGAGGGGAGGAAGGGAAGGAGCTCAGAATACAGCAAGACTCCATTAGAAGAAACAACATTACTAAGGTGAGTAATTATTTCTTCAAACAACATGAAGTCTTGCTGTAGTCTGACTATATGCAGACTACCAAGCAGTACCCCCCAGGAGGAGGGAGTCACAGAACCTATTTTGGGAACAGGCTCTGCAGCACAGCTGTGTTAAACCTAGCATCACTTCTAGATTGAATGTCCAGAGAGTAATGTTTGGGAAATGTGTGAACAGTTTTCCAGGTGGCTGTTTTACAGATTTCCACTAAAGGTATATCTCTAGCTGCTGCAAGCGAAGCAGCTGTACCTCTGGTAGAATGAGCCCTCAGGCCTGAGGGAGGTTCCTTCCCAAGCTTTGAATAGCAGAACTGGATACAGGAGACAATCCACTTGGCGACAGTTCTCTTGGTGGCTGATTTGCCCTCTCCCACTTCTCCATAAGTGAGAAATAACTGAGAAATGGAAATTACGTACCTACCATAATTCTGATCTTTCTGTGTATCTTCACCATTTATCACCTTTGGGTTATTGGCCGGAGGTCATGACCCACGCGGGAGCTCTTTTCTTTTGGATGGGCGGGAGTCTGACGCAGCATCAGCGCCTTCAAGACCGACGTATCGTGGCACTTTTAGAAGTTGGCCATTAGGTGTTGAAAGACCCGCCCTCCACCACCAGTTCTGAGTCACCGAGAGGTTAGAAAAAGGGGTGGAGGGTGGGACAAGGAGGTCCAAGGGACAGACAAAGGAAAAGATATAAGACTAAAAGGAGAAATAAATGACTGAGGACAGAAGAAGCTCGAAGACTAAGGGGGATTGGAAAGTGGCCCCAATCTCTAGAAGCAGAAAAGCGGAGGGAGGGAGGGAAAGGTTTTTAGAGGTAAGGAAAAATGTTTGGGGGGAGACAAGAGAAAACATACCCTGTAACCTTGCCTAGTCTCCAGTTTATATAGGAACTGCGAAGGAGTAGCCAAAAGGCTAATTGCCAGAATTGCTGGCACAGAATACTGGCATGACTCCTATAAGCAGAATCGGCTATTCTGGAAAAAAAACAGGGATATCTCGCCCCCCCAGGAGATTTTGGTGTAAGAAACCTTGTTTCTTAAATTAATTGAGGTTATGTCCACAGAACAAGGAAATCAAAGTTTGACGGGGAGAAGGGAGTAGGAAAGAAAAGGGGGCAACTGCCAACCCCCACTCCAGAAGGGTGGAGCCGAAGCACTGAGGATGGAGTGCCCCCAATCCTGACCACTCCACCCTTGAGGAAAAACTATCCCCCTATGTGCTCCAGTTTATCCCACTCCTGACACACAGAAAGGAGGGGAGGTAAGAGGGGGGCACAGAGAGGGAGGGGGACCCAGAGACTGAGGCCCCAGGGGAGATGGAGGGTGGGATTGTGATGAATGGTGAAGATACACAGAAAGATCAGAATTACGGTAGGTATATAATTTCCATATCTTATCTGTGTTAGTCTTCACCATTCTTCACCTTTGGGTGAGTGCCAAGGCCCTCCCCCAAAGGGGGGTTTTAAAACCTAAGGGACTGAGTCCCTTAGCTCTCAGTGGGTGACACACTAAGAGGGAGAACCTTCAGGGCCTGGAGAGGCCCTAGTGTGGGGAGAGTGAGACGGGGACCACCCGGAGGGGGTAGGAAGTTACCCTGACAGACGCTGCCTCACTCTACTGGAGAAGTGATAGGTTCTCTGGTGGGTGGAGTTAATCACCCTATGCCGGGCCAAGGGTGACAACCAGGAAAGATGCAGCCATGCCATCCGCCTAGTGCAGATCACTGTCCCTACAACCCTGGTAGCTACCTCATTGGCATCGTATGATGCCCTTGCTTGGTGCCTTGCTAGCTCCAGGCCACATGCAGAGAGTGCAATGGCTTGTCTGGTTTGCTACATGTCAGGCATGGAGGCTAGGAGCTGACCCAGCCTGGACCACAAGAACCTGTCATAGGTTGCATAGTGGGCCTGATGTGCTGCAATAGAGAGCAGCAACTGTGCTGAGTAGTAGGTCCTCCTCCCCCAGAAGTCAAAATCCAAAGAATCTTGATCTGGGGCTGGTCACCGTGCAGGGCACAAAGCCCATCAGGAGTGTCCAGTTGTGTCAATCCTGACTGAGGATGAGGCATGCAACCTGGAGACTCCAGGGGGGCACAATACCACTGGCAGAGATCCCTGGGGCAGGAACTCCAGAAAAGGGTCACTGCCAGGACTGCAATGACACCTCCCAAAAGGGAGCAAGCCAGTGGGGCACCACAAGGGTGTCCTCACTGAAATCACCTAGAAAGGCGTGCGCCAAGTGCTCTGGATTGTGTAGAGTGGGGGGGTGATGTGCAGGTCCTCTAACATCCTCACGAGGAATCGCTGATACTCAGCGAGATCAGCAGCTGGAGAGATGTGGACAGATGGCTCCTCTCCCCCAGAAGAGGGGGATAAAGAGTCAGAGGACCTTAGAGGTTCAGAAGTTGTCTGCTCAGGGGGAGGTTGAAAAACCTGTCTGTCCATTACCCTAACGTAAGAGGGAAACTGAGCTGCCTGAGCTCTGAACTGCTCCCAGGAGAGAGGCCCCGCTAGGACCACAAATGCCTGGGAGTGCAGGAGAAGGTGGCAGAGAAATAGGGGCAGAACCAACAATGGGGATAGGTTGACCCCTGCCTGGGCTAGGAAGTGCATCAGGAGCCCCAGGGAAAGAAGGTGCTCTGGAAGACTCCACAGCCGACAGCTGAACAACCAAACTGTTACTGCCTAGGCTGCACCCTGAAGAATCCCCCCTGTGAGGTGACCAGGGCCGTGTAGGTCCAGAAGGATGGTACCCTACTTCCAAAGAATGGGGCCTTCTCAAGGTAAACAAGGGGGAAGAGTGGAGATCCACACTATAGCTTCCCACAGAGCCCGGGTGGGTTCCAGAAAAAGGCCACTGCACAGACCCCATGCCCCTTGACCCCTCAGAATTTGACAGTGCCCCTCCTCCTTGAGAGAGCCAACCTAGACAACTGACAGCCCTGGTCAGTCCCCAAAGGAGCTATCCAGGGAGCAGAACCCTCCCCTCCCGTGGGTGCTCTGATTGACTCCAAAGTTGGGCGATCTAGGCACACCACAGGAGAGGGTACCATAACGCTGAGGGGTCAGAGAACCCTTCAAGGCCAGGCTGCAAGGCAATGGTGGCCTACACCACTGCCTGCTGGTCAGAACCCCTGTCCCTGGCACCGGCAGTCACTGTCCACTCCTCAGAAGGGGGGTTGACTCCATGCTGGCGAGGACTCTACTAGAGTGTCCACGCCAGCAGCCAACTCCAGGGAGTCAGACTGCTCATCTGACTCAGAGTCTGATCCTCTTCCAAAGAGGTAGAGATCTTTTATTTTTTATTTATTTAGTTTTTGTTGACAGGGTAAGTGCACTAGACAAATTCTGCCTATTTTCAGGCACGACCCGGGGGAGGGGGATACAGATGAATGCCAACTGACCTTGAATTGGATGAAGTTGTTGATGGTATTTTTGTGAATGGGGGAAATTTGGCCATTGCACCGTGGAAATTCCCCTGCTATTTTCGAGAAGTGCCATGGGATCTTTAACATCCACCTGAACTACCACAAGAACAGGCAGATGGGACCTCGGTTTAACATCTCATCTGAAAGACGGCACCTCAGGAGTGCAGCACCCCCCTCATGCTGCACTACAGTGTCAGTATTGGGATATTAACCCAAGTACCTGGTGTGGGGAGAGAACCCACAGCCTACTGATCTCCTGGCCTCAGAGGCAAGTGTGCTACCTGCTGAGCCACTGACCTGCTACCGAAGATCGAAGTCCTGTGCTAAACAGTGCACGGATGCCCACTGCCATCCCTAGTAAACAGGGCACCAGGACCAGAGACTGCACCAGAGTCGATGCCTGTGCTCTCCTCCGCACCATGAACGGTGCCAGAAGAGGACATGGCCCCAACTAGGGCAGCAGCCTCGCGACCAGAGCCTGTCATGGCGGCATCCCGACCCAGGGTACCGCAAGCGGCGCCGAGGTCATGACATCTGGCCAATAACCCAAAGGTGATGAATGGTGAAGATTGACACAGATAAGATCAGCCATTTCTATAGGCCTTAGTATGCTCCACATAGTAACTAAAGGCCCCCTTTACATCAAGACTGTGTAATCTTCTCTCCCCAGAGGAAGAATGGTCAGTGAAAAACACAGGCAATGACATAGATTGATTCAGATGAAAGTCTGACACTACTTTGGGAAGAAACTTTCTGTTAGTTCGAAGGACCACCTTAACTCTGTGAAATGAAATGAAATCAGGTTCCACTGATAAAGCTTGTAACTCACTGATTCTCCTGGCAGAGGTAATAGCTACCAGGAATACAGTTTTCCATGTCAAGTATTTCAGCTCTGCTGCAAATAGAGGCTCAAAAGGAGGCTGCATAAGCTGTGCTATTCAGATGTTCAGATCCCAAGAAGGAGTAGGGTCTCAAAAGGGAGAATTAACATGTAGCAGACCTTTGAAAAAACTTCTTGAAAACTGGATGAGAGGCTAGGGAAGAGCCCTTACCAGCGGAAAGAAAGGCAGACACAGCTGCCAAATGTACCTTGAGAGTAGTAGACCAGAGGCCTAAGCTATTAAGATGCACCAGATAGTCCAATACAGTAGCAATGTCAGCCAACTCTGACTGAACAGGTTTCTGGGAACACCAGGAAACCAAATATTTTCTGGTAGCAGGTTTCCTGCTAACCTTTAGAATATCTAAGACTGATAGAGAAAGGTTTAGATTTGCATATTCTAACTCTTCAAGAACCAGGCCTTGAGCCTGAGAGCCTGAAGATTGGGGTAGAGGATCCTCCCCTGGGAGGATGTCAGAAGATTGAACTGTCTGGGAAGACACAGAGGCATTGTCACTGACAGTGACAGTAGTAGAGGATACCAAGGCTGTCTGGCCCAGTCTGGTGCCACTAGAATCACCTTGCAAGGCTGAGATCTGATTTTGATCAGGACCCTAAATATCAATGGGAAAGGAGGAAATGCATACAGGAACCTGCTTGTCCAATCCAATAGTAGAGCATCCTGGTAAACAGGATAGGAGGTCTGCAACAAAAGAGAGGGAGTTAATGATTGTCTGGGGCTGCAAAGAGACCTATCTCTGGAGTATCCCACCTCTTGAAGATAACCTGAAGGATATGAAAATTACGTACCTATCGTAATTCTTGATCTTCTCTTGTAGCTTCACCATTCATTACTGCTTGGGTGTCAGCCGGAGGCGCGCACCCGCCACCGGAGATTTTTTTTTAAATCGGCTCCAACGGCACCACCTACAAGAGTGACACGCTGCGACATGTGCCAGGGTCGGCCGTTAGGCGCCACAGACTCCTCCTCCATCTCAGTTCTGGTAGCCGGAGAGGCAAGAAAAAGGTTAAAGGAAAAAAGGGAAGAGTGGTCTTCCAGTTCCGGTATGCCCTAGAGAACCTCTCGTTGGAATAGCTCCTGCCTTACAAACTCCAAAACAGAGCAATCAGCGTTAAAATAGTGCTTCAGGACAATCTACTACACACCTAAGATTGCTCTGAGTCATTACTTGGCTATGGCTAAGTCCTCCAGAAATCGATTCCTTCCGATTGCAGACCAAACAGATAGAGAGGAGATGCTGTCCGATGACAGCGAGGCCCACTCCAAAACCTCGCATGGCTCCGATAGAAAACATCAGCACCAACAACAACAAAAAAACAAACAATCCAGGAAACCACCGGTGACCTCTACCTCTACTGATGTGATACTTCAAGCCATCTCAGACTTCCATGAAGAGGTCCGCGACTCTTTGAAAGAGCTAAGAAGTGACCTTGTTAATCTGGAGGCCCCACTGACAGAAGCCAACACACAGATAACGGCTAACGTGATGTGCTTAGATAACTTGGAGACCACAATAAAATCAATCCTATCGGAGCAAATCACACAATCCCTACATCAAGAAGATGCAGAAAATAGGAGCCGGAGGTGAAATATTCAAGTATTTGGTATCCCCAAAGGGGAGGAGGGCTCTGACCCCAGAGCTTTTGCTGATTACTTCCTCCGTATGGCTCTAGCTCTTGATCCGGAGTTCCAGCTAGATATTGAGAGGGCCCATCGTGCCCTGGACCCAAAGCCTACTCGGCCGGACGCTAGGCCCCAATCATTCCTCATCAGATTCCTAAGCTATCAGGTCAAGGAAACCTTATTAGTCAAAGCCTGGAAAAAGGGGAAAATATTATGGGGTCAAACACATATTCTGCTGGATAACGATTATGCCCCCTTGATGCAGTGGCAAAGAAGAGATTACGCACCTTTATTTCCGCACCTCAGGGCCCAACAAATTAAATTTAAAACTCCTTATCCAGCGAAATTAGTGATGCATTTACCCTTGGGAACCCAGATCTACACCTCGGCATCCGAAGCATCCAGCGATCTCCAGGCGCGTGGTATTATCCCAGAGCAATCAAGAGAAAACACAACACGATGTTCCCTGAGACCACAGTTCCAAAATAAACAGCGAGAACACACTGAGCCCAAAAAGATCCAGACCTTGCTCCAGAGACTCCAACAATTTAGAAGTGCAACAACATGAAGAGACTTTCGAGCGAACATCAGCATATCCTTTTACCTACTTCTGAAATTGGCAGTTTTTTAATATTATCTCAATATTGAGAGGAACTGACTGTCAAATTTTACCGGTTCTTCCAGTTCCTTGTGGTCTCGGGGGGCATGGGGGGGTTCCTCACCTTCGAGGTTTTCTCTCACTGGCTTTGAAAAGGGTAGGCCCCCCCTCCTGGATGTTATCTTCGTGTGTCCAGAGGTATCCATTTTCCTAAGATGTGCTTATAACTCGGGGGATGGTAACTTGAACTTAAGGGCTGGCACTACGGTGACACCTTACATGACCCTCTGGTGGCTCCCTCCCTCTCCCTCCCTCTCCCCCCTTTTTTTTTTCCTTGGTCTTCTGCAACCTGGCTCCACCTGGGATTTACCCAATTGCTCCTTCTGATGCCCTCCCGGCTCCCTCCCCCCTCACCCTCCTTCTCCTTTGCCTCTCCTCTATTGGGTGGTCCTGCTGGCTGATTCGGCTCAGCGATGAAGGATCCCAGCTTCTGGCTCTCGGTGGACAGCCCTGAGAGGTATTGGGGTTTAATGATACAGGTATGGTGATCTTTACCCCGGGGGGGGGAGCCAAGATTACAAGGTGGGAGGTGAATGGCCCTTCAAGGACACTTTGACATCAAGTGGAGGGATTTCCCCAAGAGCCTATGCTAGCTCCTTATACAGCTTTCTTGTCCTGCCAGACCTCGGGATTTCCTTGCAGTATGGCGTAGCCTTGGGGAGACCCTAGCAGTCCAGTCGTGGTAGGATGGTAACTTACCCGCCCGGCTGTTGGCTCCCCTGGCTGCCTCCCTTCTCCGGTGCCTCATCCTGCACGCACTTGAGTGGCGGGATGTCTGGGTTTTGAGGGTCCTCTGGGTTCTCTTTCTTTTAGAGCTCTCACCGCCTTTGGTTGCCCTCGGTCGCCCCGAAGGGCCTAAATTGAGGCTGTCGTGCTGAGATTCGTTTCCGGATCATGCGACGTTTACTTTCCCATTGGGGGGAACAAGGGCTCCTCCACTAGCCAAGGAGGATGGGGGATTCCCTGGCAGACCGAGGAGGAGAAGGTAACTTACAGGCTCATGGGTCGGCAGGCTCAGTGGGGAGAAATCTGATCCAACAGGTCAGTCTTTACATCTCCTATTACTGTGAACCTTCCTTGCTCTATCCTCAATGGCTGTGCTAGACTGTACCTCTAATTAAGATGACCCCACTGAACCCAGACCTATGGTCTGATACTGCCTCAGGTGGGGACATGGTTTCCCTTCTTTATCCCCCAGACTTGTGATTTGGATCTGCTCTTGGGTAGACAGGGTTCCCTTTCTCTGTCCCTAGGAACTGATGAGACCCCCAAACATCTTTGAGTACATTCAGACCCCCTTCCCAGGTGTTCCAGATGAAACTTCTCTTTAGCCTAATAATAACTATGATGTCCCTGCAGTCTACCAGCCTTTTGTGTGTTATATATGAAAAAAAAAAGAGAGAGGAAGGAACAAAACCGTGGCTGTCCCCCCCCTTTGTGTGTGTTTTTTTCTCCCTCCCAAGAAGGGTAGCACTTTAAATATATTCTCAACTTTTAGCTCTTTCCTTCCCCTAGTGAAAGCACTACTTGGAGGTATACCTAGGACCCCCAGTGGCCTGGAGCTACCTCAGGAGACCTAGTCCCTCCGACTGGTCGCTTGGAGTTTCTCCCCCAGCGGGGGATGGGGTCCTCCCCTCCGGATTATAGGGAAGGCGAGATCTTCCCCAGGGACCTTACGCCTTAGCTGGAAGACAGACGAGTGACGGTCCACCTCCTCCTAAGTGACTCGTTGAATTTTAGGACCTCCCCCCAATTAGGCCACATAATTTGATCGGGGGGGCTGAGGGGTGATAGTTTCTCCCTTCTCTTTCTCTTCCTCCTCCCCCCCTTTTTTTTTCTCTTTTCCCCCCCTCCTCTTTCACTCCCTGCCCCTCCCTGGTTAGCGGGGGGTTGCATGCCATGATGGAGCAAACCATCATGACTCTCCCCCTCTAGTACCCTATCTAATACCCTCTAGATACAACATCTTAACTTGGCCATACCGTACAGGTAGAGGCATTCAGCTATTCAGTAACTCTGGTAATTACCTTTTCTTTAGGCGGATACTGAACCACCCTAGGAGTAGTCTAGATACTGCTCCATTAGGGGCTCGGTTCCTGTACCCGGTATACTTTACCGGTCTCAGGTCAAGAACCCCTTCTCCATTTGGGCCCTCTTAGGCCCTTGTTGTGAAGACTTCCCAAGTAGCTCTAGATGAGCTGCTTCTACGTTGAAGTTCTTCTGTATATAAGTTTATCTCCAGTTAACACCCTGCACTGTCATTATAACAAAGTACAAGAGACAACTAAGGGGATTAGAAGTTTGGTTAACTCTGTTTTGTATATAGTTTTGTTAACTGGTTCATTTTGGCCCCTACAGGTGGGCAAAGGGGTGAAGATTGAAATCAATAAAAAACTACACAATGGACTGCTTTATTTTTTACATAATAAGTTTATTGATACAGGACTGTAAGAAATCTCCAACAGTTTGGGTGAAGCCAGGGTCCTATTCTCCTGGGGGGTCGGAGTGGTCCAGGTCCCCTCTTCTTTCTTCTCCCTGGAAAGAAAAGACACAAATAAATATCCACAGTACCCTCCTCATTAGGTATGCCCACGCTGAATCCAGTAAAAGTCTTTTCCCATAATATAAATGGGATTCACAACCCAATTAAACGGGCCAGATTAATGCAATGCCTATCTAAACAAACCTCAGACCTTATCTTCCTACAAGAAACTCACCTTTCAGAAGCAGAACATTTAAAATTGCAATGGGGGGAGGTATAAAGTGGTGGCCTCCTCTTACCCTAGGGGTAGACGGAGAGGAACGGCCATTCTGATCCCTAGAAATACCCAACTGGACATTCAACACACACATGTTGATCCCGGGGGATGCTATGTTATTCTTCAAGCTGTCCTATTTGGTACTCAGGTCACGTTAGCCAATGTGTACTTCCCTCCTGGTTCGCCTCTCCAAGTTTATAAACGTTTTATCTCGGTCCTTCTCTCCAATTTGAAGGGACAGCCGATCATGGGCGGTGATCTAAATCTAACATTAACCCTGCACCTAGATTGCTCAAAACCCCTTGGACACAGAAATAATAACACGGCTAGACACTTTAGGAAGACAACTGAACACCTGTGTCTGATTGATGTGTTGCGCGGGATTTTTCCCTCAGATCCTGGATATACCTATTATTCCTCTAGGTTTAATACCTACTCGAGATTGGACTATTTTCTGACTACCTATGAACATCTGTCGCGGATTCAAGATATTAGCACAGGCCCAAAATTTTTATCAGACCATCATCCCCTGATAGTCTCTCTTGATATGGGTAGAGAAGGAAAGAGATCATTATGGAGGCTTAATCCCATTCTTCTATCAGATCAGAATCTTCTAGATTCCCTATCGACTAAAATTCCAAGATTCTTTGCAGAGAATGCTGACCCTTCAATATCTCAGAGTATGCTCTGGGACGCCATGATGGCGACCATTCGAGGTGAACTAATAGCATTTTCTTCAAAGAAAATTAAAGAAAGAGACCTTGAGTACCATAGGTTAACTAACCAGCTTAAAAACTACCAGCTCCTCTACAGGGATGGAGACTCAGATCTTCAGTGCCTGATTAGAAATACAAAGGCGGACCTTCAGAAAATCGTTGACAATAAGATTCAACAATCTCTCTACTACCTTCGACAGAATATTCATGAGGGGGGCCCTAGAAGTGTTAAGAATTTAACCCGTAGATTAAGAAATAATAAAGCATCCTCTACCATTCTCCATCTTAAGAATCCCATATCTGGTCAAACTCAGCACTCGATTACCCATATTCAAAAGGCATTTATAGACTACTATACCAAACTTTATTCCTCTCCCACACCATTAAATGAAAAAACAGATTCCGTACATATCCTGGCCCAAGCAAACCTCCCAACTCTTATTTCCAATCAAATCCATTCCCTACTAACTCCGATCTCGATCTTCGAGCTTGAAGAAGCTATTAAAAATATTAAGCCAGGAAAGTGCCTGGGTCCGGATGGTTTTGTCCCAGAATGGTACAGGAAGCTCAAAAAAATCTTAACTCCAAGACTTCTGACGCTTTTCAATGATATATCCCGAGGAGAAATCCGCCCACCTTGGGAGTACGCCACAATAGCCCCTATTTTAAAACCGAATAAAGATCCTTCCGATCCTAAATCATATAGACCAATTTCCATTCTAAATGTTGACTATAAAATGTATACAGCCATCTTATCATCCAGACTAGAAAACTTAATCCCCACTATAATATACCCTGACCAAACTGGTTTTGTTCGCAGTACAATGGATAACATACGTAGGGTCCTTCTTCTCCAAGAATTCGTCCGAACTAGACAGATCCCATCCATCTTTATAAGCCTTCATGCTGAGAAGGTCTCTGATTGGGTCTCTTGGCCCTTCTTATGGGAGACCCTCAAGGCTTTTCATTTCCCATTGCAATTTATCTCAGTTCTAGAAAACCTATCTTTCCCCGAAGGCTTATATCAGAGTCAACGGTTCCTTTACCACTCCTTTTCACCTATATCAAGGGACCAGACAGGGATGCCCATTGTCCCCTTATCTTTTTGCTGTATTCATCGAATCTTTGGCAGCTTGCCTACGGAATACACTCAAGGTGGAAGGGATCCCAATAGGGCAAACTGAATATAAACTATGCTTATTTGCGGATGACATTATGCTAACATTGTTATCCCCCTCAAACTCGATCTGAGCAGCCTGGAAATTATTTGCCCAGTTCGAGAAATGAGCTGAATTTAAATTGAACATGAACAAAACAGAAATATTATCCTTTAACTACTCCCCCCTCCTCAGACCAGAAAAGTATTTCCATTTAAATGGAGGACCACCAAAATAAGATACCTGCGGATCCATCTTACACATGACCCGGGAGTTATTGAGCTCTCTAACTATGAACCCCTAACAATTCAAATACAATCAGACCTAAACAAGTGGCCTCCTATTGCATCTCTTTGCACCAAAAGATTCTAATATTGCGTACTAATATCCTTCAACGTATACTGTACTTATTCCAGACAATTCCTTACTTCCCATCCAAATGTTACTTCACTTCATGGAACAAAATGATCCAGGATTTTATATGGGGGAAGGAACGACCCCGGATTAGACTTTCCACTCTTAAATTATCCCCTAAACAAGGTGGGCCGGGCCTCCCAGATTTCTTCCTATATGCACAAGCAGCATTTCTTCGAATCCTTGTACTATGGTTAACATCTTCGTATAATTCTCCCTTGAAGTCCATGGAATTCCACCTTAACGACCTACACGATATCAATAAAATCTTGTTTTCCACAGATGGTAACTCTTTAACTCCCTCTTCTCTCACCGACATTACGGCCCAAACGTATAAGCTTTGGAAACAACTGAGAAAAGCAGGCCCTATCCAACAGATATTTGAGTTCTGTAAATTAATATCTCAAGATGAAAACTTTTTCCTAACAGTATGGACCAGGCCTTCTCACAATGGCGATCACTGGGCCTCTCTCACATCTACCAGTTTCTCTCACCTGAAGGCATTATCTCGTCTGAGAAACTACAATCTCAGTTTTCCCTAAGAGCCTCGGACCTTTTCAGATACTTCCAAGTCCGGAGCCATCTCCTTAGAAATAAAGTAATATCCCCTAAAATTCCTTCCTCAATCTCAAAACTTTTGAAACTATTTATTGATGCCATTGAGGGGAGACTAGGGTCACATATAATCGGTCAGATACACTCTGAATTGCAAGCTGAACTCTCTAATACTTCACTTTTAATGCTCTCTGCCTGGAACAGAGACCTACAACTACAAATCTCTCAAGAACTATGGCTTAAAACAGCATTGGTTGAGATAAAATCAATCTCATCCCCGTATTGGAGGGAGTTTGCTTGGAAGTGTTGCTTGAGATATTTTAGGGCCCCCTCAATCCTCATGAAGTACCTCCCAGACTCATATGGCAGGTGTTGGAGGGAGTGTGGATGTCTTCGGGCCACCCTTTCTCATATCTTTTGGACCTGTCCCTATCTTATGCCGTTCTGGTTAACTTTTCAGGATGAACTGTCCATTCTGTTTTCGGAACCTATTGAACTAACAGTTGAACAGTTCCTTTTTGGGGATCTACCTGGACCACTCCCCCCCCCCGGGAAAAGACTATACTCCCGCTATGTTTCGTGGCCACGAAGAAAGCGATCATGAGATGTTAGATGAAAACACAGATTCCCACAATACATAATTGGAGACAAATAATGTCAGAAATGTATAAAGCTGAGACTTTTAATCTGGAGCTTCGGGGAAACTCTATAATACAGGCTCGAAAATGGAATTTATGGGCTCAATATGTTTCTTCCCAAAATCTAGATTTGGCTCTCTAATTCTATTAACTTTGTTATGGGTTCGTAATCTATGGTATGTCCAGGGCCCCCTGGTGTTCTGCGGCAGAATATTCTGATTTCTGCGGCAGGGCTCCTTGACTTTTGCGGCAGCATTTTCTGATTTCTGCGGCATGATTTATGCATTTCTCTGGCAGAATGCAGTCCTGTCATTGGCTAAATATGATGTGATGTCATCGATGACATCATATGCTGAGCATAGAGGAGGGGCTTCAGGATAAATGAGGTGGGAAAGAAAGCCTGACACTATGGAAAAACAGTATATTTATATGAAAATTCACCAAAAACAATGAATTCTGCGGCATTATATATATTCTGCAGCATGATGCAAATTCTGTGGCAAATTCCACAACCGCAGAACCGAAGAATTCCAGGGGCCTTGGGTATGCCCTCGCCCACTTACTCCTACATTAAATATGAGACCCTAGGCTTCACCCAGGAGACAATCAAAACTTATTGAGTGTCCCTTTGTATCTTATTAAATATGCTCTGACTACTTGTAAGCTGAATACAATCCATGTATCTTTTGCCTAAAATACTGTCCTAAGTGTAGTATTGTACAAAATCTTCTGAATAAAAAGAAATTAAAAAAAAAAAGAAAAAAGGGAAGAGCGAGGCAAGAGAGCTGAGGGATAGAAAAAGGAAAGGCTATAAACTGAAAAAGGAATAAGCCAGTAGAGGACAGATGGAAGAGGGAGAATACCCACCCTAGGGGACCGCAGGGTCTCCCATCTAGGATGTCTCTAAGGGAGGAACAGATAAAGAGAAAAGGAAGAGGAAGCAGAAGAAAGAGAAGAGAGAAGGGATGTTGAGAGGGGAGAACACTGCCCATAGATATATTGGTTGAGACGGTTATAAGCTCGGAGCCAAAAACCAAGGGAGCAAGAATCCCTTCTAATAGGATTGAGAAAGGTTCAACTGAACCGCTTGTAAGATTGGACACAAGGGCATATTCTCTATAATCTCATCATCCTAAACCCCTACCCTCTAGCTGAGAGATTACAGACTGCCTGGACAGAAACTGTTCCGGAAAAAGAGCACCCAACTATGAGGAGGGGAGAAAGCCCCTTAGCACCTTGTTAAGTGCTAACATCAAAGTGTGTGGGTAGGGGTTAGGCCCTACAAGAGGCAGCTTTGTATGAAGGATACAGTGGGAACTCAATCAGACTGCCAGAAGGCAAGGCTAGGGCAGCAGCTCTAGGTTAAGAAGTGCAGAAGCACCAACTAGAATGAGCTGACAATTAATAATGCCTGCCAGGGGGAACCTTAATTTTGAGGCCGAGCCAAAAGGGACAGTCTCTTGAGCTGTGAGCTGAGCATCGTGGCTAAGGAGCCCAGAGGTCACCCCTAGGGGCAATCAGAAAGAGTTCCCTCAGAATAGGTGAAAAAACCCACTCGTTCCTCTTTACCTTGAGGAAAAGAGATCCGTTCAAGATGCACCAGATAGTCCAAAGGCCAAAGGAAGGGAGAGGAACGAGACGGGAGGGGGAGGGGGAGACGCCGCAGTAGGAGGCCACTCAGGGGAAGGTGGGTGGGTATCAGTAATGAATGGTGAAGATACAAGAGAAGATCAAGAATTACAGTAGGTATGTAATTTTCATATCTTCCCTTGTCAATCTACACCATTCATTACTACTTGGGTGAGTACCAAGCTCCCCGGGGGAGCATGACCCCCAGCCTCCTTTTGGTGAGAAACAGAAGGGGAAGACCCTGGGCTAATTAAGTGAGAAGCCTATGGTGGGGGAGAGCTAGGAGGTGTCCCCTGGGGATGGGAAGACAGAGGAAGCCCCTGCAGAAGTCTTCTAGCTCTGGAGGAAAAGAGACGGGTCCCCCGGAAAGCGGAGTGAATCACCCTACGCCGGGCCAGGGGTGACAACCTTGATAGATGAAGCCACACCATCCGTCTAATACAGATCGCTGTCCCTGCAAGCCTGGAAGCCACCTCATTGGTGTCATAAGATGCCCTTGCTTGGTGTCTTCCCAGCTCCAGGCCTATAGCAGAGAGGGCAATAGCTTGTCTGGTTTGCTCTGTATCAGGCATTGATGCTAAGATTTGGGAAAGCCTCGACCACAAATGCCTACTGTAGGCAGCATGGTGAGCCTGATGTGATGCAATGCATAACATCACACGAAAGGAAGAGAACACTCTTCGCCCCCACTGGTTAAACTGTAGAGAATCTGAGTCCGGTGGACGGTCGTGGGCCAGGCGGCACCACCCAGAGGGAGTTTCTAGCTATGTCAATTCTGAAGGTGGGTTGGGGAGAGTACCTAGAGATTCCAATGGGGCACAATACCATCGTTCACAGTCTGCCGGGGCTGGAGAAGGGGCAGCTGGCGACTGCCAGGAACAGATAGAAGCCTCCTGGAAGGGAATAGGCCAGGATAGTACCACCAAATGCTGGGCAATGAATTCACGCGTCTCCCATTCAGTATTGTCTCACCTAACATAGGAGATATGAAGATCTCTCACCATCCTCGAAAGGAATCGCTGATATTCAGTGAAATCAGCATTAGAGGAGAGAAGAGCAGTGGGTTCCTCTCCCTCAGAGGAGGGAGACGAGGATGATGGAGAGCTCAAATGCCCAGAGGACTCCTGCAGCGGTGGGGATAGGTGAAAAACCCGCTCATGCATGTAACTAACATATGAAGGGAAGGCCGCCGCATAGCCTCTGAACGTCTCCCAGGACAACGGGCCCATGGGACCGACATGGCCTGAGAGAGAGGGGGGTGGCTGCAGAGGAATGGGAGAGGAGCTCCTATGGTGAGGCAACTGTCCTCTGCTGAGGCTCTGGAATCCAGGGAACGGAGCCAGAGCTGGCGGGATCCTGGACAACAAACCAGGTCGCAAAATGGAACCCTGGGGATGCGAAGCCTGGAAGAGCCTAGAAGGGGATCCTCCCCTGTGATGAACCTGGGACTGCATGGATCCAGAAGGGCAGCCCACAGCAACGCCACCAGAGGGGTCCCTGGGGCTTGAGAGGGAAAGACGGGGCCCAGCACAACGGCTCCTACCTGCCCCCCAAGGGGTGGCAGGTGAAGACCGAGGCACCTGAACCCTGTCTGTCAACCCCTCAGACTCCAAGAACGCCCTCCTCCTCGACCCCAGCGACCCCCCACCCTGAGGGGGTGCAGCAGTACCAGGATCGGCAGCTGCCACAACCCCCTCAGGAGGGAGAGCACCTCCCTCCACCCCGCTTCATCCCCCCAGGGACCCCAGACCACCCCCAGCCTGGGAGGCCTCAGGGGAGGACAGCAGTGGAGACAGAGGAATAGGCACGCTGGGCCGCCTAGCACCTTGTCCCAACGGAGACCCTGACTCCGAAGAGTCAGGGTGCCAGGACAGGTCCACATCTGAATCATCCTCCTCTGAGGAGGAAGAGATCAGCTGGACCACAATATTGGCAATCCTGGGGGTCTCCAGTGAAATGGCACCAGTGCTGGAGGTGGCGCCGGATGACCCTGGACCCCCAACACCTAGACCCGGCCTCGACTCCCTAACGGTGCCAGCCAGACCCACGGCACCACCCTTGGTGCCAGGACCCGACTTGGCACCGCCAGAAGAACTGACCAAGCCCGCGGCACCACTGAGAGCCAACACTGAGCCGCAAATGGTGCCGTCTCGATCACTGGTGCCGGGATCTGAAACGGCGCCGGAAGGCGGCGTCGAGGGTCCACCGATGCTGGGCCCAGCAGACCTGGGCCTCGACACTTGGGCAGACAGCACCTCCGAGAAGGTGACTGCGGATGCGGTGTCCCCACCGCGGCCCCAGGAGGGACTTGGCATTCCTCCAACACCACAAAAGAAGCTTCCTCTTCAGCAAGAGAAGATGAGGAAGCCTCCTCCTTTACAGACTGTATAGGCCTGAGAGAGGACCTGGAGGAAGGGTCTAGAGACCTTACCTGGGAATCTCTGGAGCAGCACCGTCCCCCGAAAGTCGGCGGGACCTTGCCGATCTTAGACACGCGGACTTCCAGGATGCGACAGTCCATCAAGAAATAGGTGTTGCACGCATCCATATTGTGGTTGGGTCCCAGGCAACAGAGACAAACATCATGCCGGTCCGTGACGGAAAAATGCCGGCCACAGAAGCACTGACGCGTAGGGGCGCGCCCGCCTACAACTTACATTTTATCCCAACCTGACATGATGTAAAATATTAAGACTAAAACAGCAAAGCTTCCTCAAGTCAAGAAAGTGAGAAAAGAATGGTCTTACCGTGATGGCGCTGAGAAAACAGGAGGAGGAGTCTGGAAATTGATGACGCAGGTAGGCCTAAACTGAATCTGACCGCGCAGCAGGTGTAGCCTCGACAGTGGGAGAAACAGAACTGAGATGGAGGAGGTCTCACGTACCCTAACGGCCCCCTCTCGCATGACGCAGTGCATCGCTCTAGCAGTGGGCAGCGCCCGTGGAGCCGATTTTTAAAAACAAATCTCCCATGGCAGGTGCGTGCCTCTGGCTGACACCCAAGCAGTAATGAATGGTGAAGACTGACAAGGGAAGATCAGGGGATTCAGAGTCCATTCGTGATGACCCTGAGAAATTCTGCTGAGAGCATCTGCTAAAATGTTGTCCTTCCCTGGGAGGTGCACAGCCACCAGGAAGCCTGAAGGGAATAAGCCATAGACCATATCTTCATGGCCTCTGTGCACAAGGCCGAGGACCGAGTGCCTTCCCGCTTGTTGATGTACCACATGGTTATGGTATTGTCTGTCCTGATTTGTACTCTGATTTGTACTACTTTCCCCTGAACCACAGCTGAGAATGTCTGCAGAGCTAGAAAGACAGCTCTCAGCTCTAGAAGATTTATGTGAAGGAGAGACTCCTGGTGAGACCAGGCTCCCTGAGGTGTAAGCTGATTCAGGTGAGCCCCCCAGCCTAGGAGAGAGGCATCTGTGGTGAGAATCACTGAAGGAGCCTGACTGATGAATGGAACACCTTGCCAAAGGTTGTCCTCCTCCAGCCACCACTGGAGTGCCTGAAGTAGAATTTGAGACACTGGAACCAATTTGGAGAGAGGGTCCTTTTTCTGAGACCAGTAAGATCTGAGATGAAACTGAATATCTCTTATCTGAAACCTTGCTCCCTGGACCATAGCTGTGGAGGCTGCCATGTGGCCCAGTAACTGAAGAAAATGCCTGGCTGGACGAGAAACTAGAGGATGAAAAAGAGGAAGCCAGAGTGACTAGAGACTGGACTTTTGGAAGAGGAAGGAATGCTCTTGCCTGGATAGTGTCTATGTCCACCCCTATGAAAGTGAGCAGCTGAGTTGGTTCCAGAACTGACTCTTCTAGGTTTAGAATGAAACCCAAGGACTCCAGGAGCCTTTGGGTGACCTCTAATTTGGCTTCATTGGGGACTGGGGAGCCACCTGGAGGGATGCAGACCTATACTTGTGCGATGGTCTGCATCTGTCTGGGGGGGAACCAGGATCCTAGGTGAGAGGTTTAAATGCTTCATTGGCAAGCATTTAAACTAGCCAAGGTGGGAGGCACTGAAAAGGCGCAGGGAAATCCCAGCCTCCCCCCCACAAAACATGGTAATTAGTGAGGTAAACAGCAAGGTAGAGAAGTTATTAGGGAGCAGAACAGAGATAAATGTAAAAAAAGGCAAAGGCAGTAAGGACAGGAATGGGGCTAAAAGGGGTAAGGCTATCAAAAAGTGGAGGGTGATGAGTACCAATGCCGTAGTCTGTGTAACAAGCTCCCTGAACTAGTGGCCTTGATGGAAGAGGGTTGCCTGGATATTGTGGCAGTCACAGAAACATGGTACACAGAGAACCATGACTGGGATGTCAACATGCCAGGATACACAATCTACAGGAGGACAGGAGGGTAAAGGAGGAAGGAGGTAGCTCTCTGTGTAAAAGAAGGATCAAAGTAACAGAACTAAAGAGTAAACAGGAGCAGATGAGGCACTCTGGGTCACCCTGGAGACAGGAAATGGCACCACAATCCGCATGGGGTTGTATACAGACCCCCATCTCAGGGGAGGAATGGACAAGGAAATGATAGAAGGCTTCCTTAGAATGGCAGAAAAAGGAGATATTGTTGATGGGGACCTGAATATGCCAGATGTTAACTGGAGCACCTTTGCTGCAGGCACATCCAAAACAGGTCATTCTTGATGCCTACAGGGGCATGCCTCAGACAGCTAGTACTGGAACCCACTCGGGAGGGAGCAATCTTAGACCTGGTACTCGCAAATGGGGACGGAGAAAGAATCTCAGATTTAGAAGTGGGTAGCCATCTGGGAACAAGCGACCACCAAACAATGTGGTTTCACGATAAACACAGCCATACAATCAAGCCATACAAAGGCAAGAGTATTGGACTTTAGGAGGGCTGATTTTGGGAAAATGAGAGAATGCCTCAGAAAAGCAGTAGCAAACAGGCAAGAAGGAGGGTTGGAGGAACAATGGGGAGTAATCAAAACAGCCATCACAGAGGCAACAAGCCTTTGTGTAAAGCAAATCAATAAAACACAACGAAGGAAAAAAACGCTATGGTTCTCAAAAGAGGTGGCAGGGAAGGTTAAGAAGAAAAGGATAGCATTCAGGAAATATAAGGAAACACAGAAGGAGCAGGACAGAGAACTTTATCAGTTAAAGCAGAAAGAGGCTGGGAAGGCAGTCAGAATAGCACAGGCCCAAACCGAGGAAAGGATAGCCAATTCTGTTAAGAAGTGGGATAATACCTTTTACAGGTACATTAGGGAGCAAAGAAAGACCAAAGGAGGGATACTGAGGCTTAATAAAGGGGAGGGAATGTGGGTAGAGGGTGACAGTGAAAAAGCAAGGATACCGAATGAATATTTCTGCTCAGCATTCACAAAGGAAGAGTAGGGGGAGGTACCTAAATCAAACAAGAGAAACACTCTGAAGACGGGGGGGTCGATACCAGTCCATTTACAGAAGAAAGGTTCTGAAAGAACTAATAAAATTGAAGGTAGACAAAGCAATGGGGTCTGATGGATTCACCCAAGAATTCTAAAAGAACTAAGGGTAGAACTAGTGACACCGCTGACTACTCTTTAATAAATCATGGGAGGATGGGGTGGTACCGAGGACTGGAGGGGGGCAGATGTGATTCCTCTTCACAAAAGTGGGAGCAGGACTGAGGCAGGAAACTACAGGCCAGTTAGTTTGACCTCAGCGGTAGGGAAAATGATGGAATCACTTCTGAAGGAAAGAATTGTTGAGTACCTAGAAGCCAGTGGGTCACAGGACCCAAGGCAGCATGGATTCATGATGGGAAGATTGTGTCAGACGAATCTAATAGATTTCTTTGACTGGGTGACCAAAGTAGTAGACAGGGGAGGGGCAGTGGACATGGCCTACCTAGATTTTAGCAAGACATTTGATACAGTCCCACACAAAAGATTAATACACAAGTTAGCCAGCCTTGGAGTGGGTCCCAAGGTGGTAGCCTGGATGAAAAATTGGCTAGACAACAGGATGCAAAGGGTAGTAGTAAATGGAGTACACAGTGAAGAAACGAGGGTTACTAGTGGGGTACCGAGGGTTCAGTACTGGGACCGGTCCTTTTTAATGTCTTTATAAGTGACATTGCAGAAGAACTGGAAGGAAAAGTATGTCTCTTTGCAGACGACACAAAGATCTGCAACAGGGTTGATACACAAGATGGAGTGGAAAGGATGAGAAGGGACTTGGCAAGGTTGGAGGAATGGTCAAATGTATGGCAGCTCAGATTCAATGCAAAGAAGTGCAAGGTAATGCACATGGGAAACAAAAACCCAGGGGAAGAGTACACAATGGGGGGTGAGATACTGACAACAGTAAAATGGAAAGGGACCAGGGGTAATTACATCAGATGACCTAATGGTGGGCAAGCAATGTGAGAAGGCAGTAAGGAAGGCTGGGGGGATACTGGGATGTATAGGAAGAGGCATCAATAGTAGAAAACAGGAAGTTGTTATCCCTCTGTACAGACAGTTGGTGAGACCCCATCTGGAGTACTGTGTGCAGTTCTGGAGACCCCATCTCCGCAAGAGACATAGACAGAGTGGAGGCTGTCCAGAGGAGCAGCAAAATGGTGCAGGGTCTGCACCAGAAGACATCTGAAGAAAAACTAAAGGAGCTTAATATGTATACCCTTGAAGAAAAGAAGGGAGAGGGGACATGATAGAAACTTTCAAGTACCTCAAGGAATCAACAAAGTCAAGAGGGTAGCATCTTTCAGAAAAAGAGATGTGCAAGAACAAGGGGCACAATTTGAAGATAGAGGGGCGGCTCAAGGTAATGTGAGATATTTTTCACAGAGAGGGTTGTGGATGCATGGAACAGCCTCCCTGAGGAGGTCGTGGAGTCAAGAACAGTGGGAATTCAAGAATGCATGGGACAGACATAAGGCAGTCCTAGTGGGGGTAGGAGGAAGTAAGCTGTTGGTTAACTAGGATCTGCAGCTTATCTGTTAGGTAGGAAAATGGGCAGACTAGGTGGGCCAAGCGGTCCTTATCTGCCATCAAATTCTATGTTTCTATGTTTCTAATGCTGACCTGACTTGGTCTGAGGACTGGCCTACTAGGAGCCAGTCATCCAGATATGGGAACAGAAGGATACCTTGTCTCCTGAGGAATGACACCACTACTGCCAGGCACTTGGTGAACACCCTTGGAGCAGATGTTAGGCCGAAAGGCATGGCTCTGAACTGATAATGGCCCAAGGGCAACTTGAACCTGAGGTACTTTCTGTGGGAATGTCTGATGGGTATGTGGAAATAGGCATCCTTGAGATCCAGGGAGGCTAGTCAGTCTCCTGGTCTGAGAGAGGGAAGAATTACTCCCGGAGTCACCATTTTGAACTTTGGTTTTGTTAAGAGTTTGTTCAGGTACCTTAAATCTAAGATGGGTCGCCACTCCCCTGTCTTTTTTGGGGTAAGAAAGTATCTGGCATAAAGTCCTTTTCCCCTGTGACAAAGAGGTACCTTCTCTACTGCTCGCATGAGCAGAAGAGAGGAGACTTCTGCCTCTAAGGCCTTTGTCTCTAAGGGGGAGAGGGGCTGAAAGATTTTGTTCTCATTTTTGGGAACCTTTTGAAACTGAGAACAAGTCCCTGGCTCACTACTTCCAGGACCCATTTGTCTGAAGTGATGGACTCCCGGACCTGGGAGTAGTAAGTCAGCCTGCCCACTACAGGAATTGGGGAGGCGACTCTGACTGACACCTCAGGGTGTCTGGCAGGGGGCGTGGACTGAGTGGATGCTGGGGTCCTGGTCATCTCTCATCTGCCTCTTCCCCTAAAGAACCCCCTCTGCTGGAACGAAGAGGAGGCCTGGACTTGGTAAAAAGGCCTGTGAAAAGGCCTGCCCCTGCCAGCCCTAAACTGCTGCTTCCGAGGAATGGTCTGCTTCTCTTTTGCTACAGCACTCCTGTAGGTGATCCTGTACTTGTCCATCTTCTTCATGTAAGCCTCTGTCTGTTCACCAAACAGAGAGTTACCAGCTACAGGAAAATCCATAGCCTTAGTTTGGGTATCCTGTGACAAATTGGTACATCTGAACCAAGCTAATCTCCTCATGGAGACAGATGTAGCCATGACCCTGGAATGTACATCCTTCGAGTCAACAGCAGCATGAAATTGGACCTTGGATGCCTCAGTACCATCTGCAGCCACCTTCTCCAGCTCCTTGGCTAGCTGGGGAGGGGCACTCTTAGCCAGTTCCAGAACCGTATCCCACCTCGATTTCTGGTATCTGGCTGTATAAGAAGAAGAAGCCAGAAGGGGAAGGAAGGAAGGAAACATATTCAATTCAGTGCATTAGAGTAACTGGTAATTGCTATTTTTCTTTTAAACTTAGATTGAGGGCTTTTAGTGACACTATAATTTCTTGTCTTTACTTATAATTGTTTTTGGGCTGTTGAAAATTTACAACATAGTGGTGGTGTAATTCTGTGCTGTCTTTAATTGCTGCAAATTTTGCCCTGTTAAATCTGATTGACAGGAGCTAAACACAGGGTATAGTAAGGGGTGTGAAGTAGGAGGGGCATAAGGGGGAAGAAGCCCACCCTCAGCACGACAAGTGTTTTGATTCATTTATTTATTTATTGTTTTTTTTCTTTAAAAAAAAAAAATATCTGAGGATCAGTGGCAGGATTTTAGGACAGTAAATTAATAAAGGGAACTGGAGAGAGCTTCAGTAGCAGACAAGTAGTGGAACTGCAGTATAATGTGGGGAGTGGTGCAATGCAGTGGCTGTGGGGCAGCCATATTCAGGCAGACCTTCTGGACACTGAGGTGCTGCCCTATCTGCATGCATCTCTCTGGACTGTGGGAGGAGGTAGCCAGACTCAGGCGGAAGTAAACTGGGTCAGGAGTACCATCACCCCTATCCACAGACACCAGTCCAATGCAACTGCCTCAAGGATGCCGAGACGAGGAGCACTTGGATGACAGTGGGCTCAGGGAGGTTAGAGCAGTCAGGCAGAGGCACATTCCAGATCCTATTCCACTCAAGAACTCATATGCCACACTGGCGAATGAGGACAACCAAATAGAGGTACCCAGAGAAGTGGAAGGAAAGGATGTGGAGGTTAGCCAGGAGGTGACCTCAGCAGGGAAAGCAGTGGACCCCAGAGGAGAAGGCAGAATCCTGGTGGGGACTCCATCATAAGAGGATCCAGCTAGGAACACAGGAGGGAGGACAGGGAGGTGAGGTGCCTACCAGGTGCCACGGCATGGAGGATGGAAGGAAGATCCTGGGGATCACTGGGAAGGCAAGGCAGGAGGGTGAGCTGGATGTCATTATCCACCTAGGTACTAATGACCTGGCAAATGGGGAGCCAAAGGAAGTTCAGGAAGAGTTTAGGAAACTGGGGAGGGGTCTCAAGCAAGTAGCTACTTCTGTCACTTTCTCAGAGTACTACCTGTGAGGACAAGGAGAGCATAGAGTGCATGCACCAGGAACTTTAACTCATGGTTGAAGAACTGGTGCTGTGAGGAAGGGTTTGGATTCATTGGTGACTGGGGACCCACCTGGAGGGATGGAGGTTTGTTCAAGCCTGACGGCCTGCATCCATCCTGGAGGAATCAAGCACTCAATGATAAGTTTAAATGCTACATTGACAAGCATTTAAACTAGCAAAGGGGGGTGGCAGGCCAGCAAGGAGGGTACCTACTTGCTCACCCCCCACAGCTAGCAGTGGAACCAATGAACCAGGGGAGTGGCTATCTCTGCAAAGCAGTGTGCAAAAGATGGAGATTAGTGCCCAAGAGGTGGATAAGCAGAAAAGGGGCAAAATTCAGCAGAAGGGCAGACAGCAAGGAGAACCAGGGATAAATGACAACCAAGGAAGGGGCTGGAGTAGAACAGTGAAACAGTCTAGGAAGGTCAAATCATGGAAAGCCATGTGTGCAAATGCCAGGAGCCTTAGCAACAAGATGGAAGATCTGGAGGCTGTCATGGTGCAGTCAGACCTGGACATTGTGGCCATCACTGAAACCTGGTGTAATGATAACCACAACTGGGAGATGGCCATACCTGGCTACAACATATTCAGAAGAGACAGAGCAGGCAGGAAGGAAGGGAGGAGGAGTGGCACTGTATGTGAAAAATGACATAAGGGCCACAGAGATCCAGGAGGAACAAAATGGGGGAGAGATACTGTGGGTTAAGCTGGAAAGGAAAATGGGGACAGCCATCCACAGGTGTGGTCTATAGACCACCAGCACAGGAGGAAGAAACAGATAGGGAGCTGATGCTAGCCATCCAAGGATGGCAGACAAAGAGTGAGTAGTACTGGTTGGAGACTTCAATATTCCAGACGTGGACTGGAGCATCCCAGCAGCAGCATCAACTAGGAGCAGATTTATCCTGGACTCCCTTCAGGGTGCCTTCCTCAAGCAACTGGTCATGGAACCAACTCGGCAGAAGGCAATACTGGACCTTCTGCTCACAAACAGGGACAGTGTGATGGGGTAACAGTGGGGGAGCACCTGGGTAACAGTGACCACCAGTCATTGTGGTTTGAAATCACAGAAAGAGCAGAACCAAACCACACAAAAACACGTATCCTGGATTTTAGGGGCAGACTTTGGGAAAATGGGAGATACTTGAAAGAGGCATTAAGGGAATGGGACAGGAATCAGGGGTTGAGGAACAGTGGGCAGTATTTAAAATGGGGATTACAAGAACAACAGAATTATGCATTAAGCAGGTTAGCAAGAGGAAAAGGAAGAGGAGACCATTATGGTTTTCCAAAGAGGTAGCAAAGAAAGTGAAAGCCAAAAAGATTGCATTCAGGCAATACAAAGAGACACAGGCAGAAGAGGATAGGGAGAAGTACCAGGAGAAGCAAAGGGAGGCAGGGAGGTCAGTAAGGGAAGCCAAAGCTCAGACAGAAGAGCACATTGCAAAATCAGTGGGTAGAGGGGACAAAACCTTTTACAGGTACATAAGTGAAAAAAGAAAGACAAAGGGAGGATAGTGAGACTGAAGGGGAGGATGGGAGCCGCGTGGAGGATGACAACAGTAAAGCTGACATATTGAACAGGTATTTCTGCTCAGTCTTTACTGAGGAAGAGGAGGTAATGGGTCTGAAGGGAGTACAAGGGTGAGAATGGTGCAGAAATGGACACAAGTCCCTTTACGAGAAAGGGTCCTGAAGGAACTGGAAGTAATAAGAGTTGATAAAGCAATGGGGCCAGATGGGGTGCACCCCAGGGTCCTTAAAGAACTAAGAGAGGTGGTGGCTGAACCTCTGGCTATCCTGTTTAGCCGATCACTGGAAACAGGAGGTACCCAAGACTGGAGGACAGCAGATGTAGTCCCCTTATACAAAAGTGGGAACAAAGAGAAAGCAGGAACTACAGACCAGTCAGCCTCACCTCGGTAGTGGGAAGATCATGGAAGCACTACTGAAGGAGAGATTGGTAGAACATCTGGTTGTCAATGGACTACAGGACCCAAGGCAGCATGGTTTCACCAGGGGGAGGTCATGTCAGACCAACCTCGTTGAATTTTTTGACTGGGTGACTAGGGAGGTGGATCAGGGGAAGGCAGTGGGACATGGCCTATCTGGACTTCAGCAAGGCCTTTGACACTGTGCCACATAGAAGACTATTACACAAACTGGGGAATATGGGTGTGGGCAGGACAGTAGTGTGGTGGGTAGGTAACTGGCTGGGTGGCAGGACACAGAGGTGGTGGTAAATGGCTGTCACTCCACAGAGGGAAGAGTGACCAGTGGGGTACCACAGGGATCAGTGCTGGGACGGTCCTATTCAACATCTTCATCAGTGACATTGCGCAGGACCTAGAAGGCAGAATTTCACTGTTGCTGATGACACAAAGCTCTGTAACAAGTAGACACACCAGAGGGTGTAGACAGAATGAGCGACCTGCAGAAACTTGAAGAATGGTCAGGGTTTGGCAGTTGAAATTCAATGCAAAGAAGTGCAAGATAATGCATATGGGGCACAAAAACCCTGGCACAATATATCAGTTGGGGGTGAGGATATAGCATGCACCAAGCAGGAAAGGGATCTTGGGGTTATCATCTCTGATGACCTCAAGGTAGGAAACAGTGTGACAAGGCAGCAGGTAAAGCAAATAGGATGCTGGGATGTATAGGCAGGGGCATCACCAGCAGGAAAAGGAGGTCATAATTCCGCTATACAAGACACTAGTGAGGCCCCACCTGGAGTACAGTGTACAGTTCTGGAGACCATACCTACGTAAGGACATAGACAGGGTAGAGAAGGTTCAGAGGAGGGCAACAAAGATGGTGCATGGATTGCATCACAAGTCCTATGAAGACAGGTTGAAGGAACTGAACATGTACTCCCTGGAGGAGAGGAGGGAGAGAGGGGATATGATAGAGACATACAAGTATCTTACAGGGAGGAACAGGGTGCAGGAAACACTATTTTTAAGCGAAAAAGATGTTCCAGGACTAGAGGGCATGGGATGAAGTTGGAGGAGGGCGATTCAGAGGAAACATGAGAAGAATTTCTTCACAGAACGAGTGGTGGACAAGTGGAACACCCTGCCAGAGGAAGTGGTGGGGGCTGAAACAATCACGGGATTTAAGAATGCATGGGATAGGCATAAAGGAATTCTGGAGGTCAGGGGTAACAGGGCAACAGACTTCTAGGAAAACAAACTGAACTTACAAGCTCAAATGGGCAGACTGGGTGGGCCATAGGCTCTTATCTGCCGACACTGTCTATGTATCTATGTATCTATGTATATGCCATATAATTAGCTTGTCTGAGTCCCAAAGAGGATGCCAAATACTGCTTCTTGGCCATGGCATTCACTTTCCTAGAATCCTTATCTGGGGAGTGGGATGCCAGGGGAATATTAGCCTTGTCACAGGCTGCAGCCTGCACTAACCCAACATGGCTGCAATGAGTAGTAAGAAATTCTGTTCCAGGACCTGACAACATATACCTCCTGTCCATCTTTTTATCCACAGCTGGTATAGAAGTTGGAAACTGCAAGATTTTTTTGTGTCTGTTTCCCCAGGGATATATGCAGAGGGATAGACACTCTCTTTGACTCTGGGACATCCATCATTTCCATGAAGTCTGGTTCCTCTTGATCCTGTTCATCTTCCTCAACAGGGAGCTGAAGAGTATCAGCCACTTTCTTGTAAAACAAGAAATGGAAGGGGGACTCAGAAAGTCTGGGAGGAGACACACTGGAAGGCCTGTCTGGGGAGATGTCAGGTTCTACTGGCTCATCTAGGCCTTCATCTTTCTCTTCATCATATTCTTCTTCTCCATCCCAATTGCCCTCATAGAAAGCTTCTGGATCAATGTCAGAAGTGACTATGTCCGACCGAGCCGAACCTCTGTGAACCATTGCCGGTTTGGTCGGAACTGGGCAAAGTGACTGTACTATAGTGATCGCTTTTGCAATCTCCTCAGTGGTCGGACCATGGGAAGTTGGATCTGAACCAGCTGATTTACATTTCCTTTTACTAGGAACCGATTCCACAGAATCAGCTCTCTTTTTGCCCGAGGAGGTATCGCCCAAGTCAGTGGGCAACTCCTCAGGTTCGGTCACAACCAAATAGGGATGGCCATCCAGGAGAGGTGGACTTCTCAGCCTCCCTCTCCCTCGGCCTACTCAAACATTTTTCCAGAGTGGCTTTGGGAAAGTTCTTACAATTCTGGCAGTCTTCTTTGAGGTGGTCAAACCCCAGACAGTAAACACAGACGAGGTGAGGGTCGGCCTTAGCAAAGGCCTCCTTACACTCGGTACAGTGCTGAAACTCAGTGGGACTGGTTTTGTTTTTGGGTTTGTCAGACATGCCGAAAACTAAAACAGTTACCCTTACCAGCCAATACGCCAGGCAACTAAAAACTGATCGGTTCCAACTGTGTCACGGGTCGGTTAAAAAAATCCAGAAAATCGGATTTTTTTAGGAACCGATGAGTGCCGGAAACCACAGCAATATTTTTGAACAAAAACTCAAATAGAATGGGTTTCAGTTCTAAACTGGACCCACCGAAGAAGAACCGAAGGCAAAACAATTTCCACAAGAAATACCAGAATTACAACAAACTACCTACTACTACCACTTACTGTTACCGAGACAGAGGTAAGAAGACTGAAAATAAAGAAGCGGTAAGATAAAACTGACCGATTTATACTTTATAGTGAACCGGAGTGCAGGAGGGATCTCCGGAGCGACTTCACAGTTAGGCAGAGTAAAAA
Source organism: Neoceratodus forsteri (assembly GCA_016271365.2). Lineage (NCBI taxonomy): Eukaryota > Metazoa > Chordata > Ceratodontiformes > Ceratodontidae > Neoceratodus > Neoceratodus forsteri. Next base: position 1,749,094,555 of record CM057449.1, read on the forward strand.
ATCTGATGGTTACACTTCAGAGTGCTAGAAACAGAGGTTTGAAAACCAAGCTTGAGCTCAACGTTCTATGCTTCTACATAAATTAACTCTGTGCTCTCCGGAGCAGTTCAAATGCTGGGGCTAACTGCATATAGTCAGACTTCATGTTGTTTGAAACAAGTTTACCTCTGGGGTGCCCCACCTCCTGAAGATATGAAAATTACGTACCTACCGTAATTCTTGATCTTCTCTTGTATCTTCACCATTCATTACTGCTTGGGTTAGTGCGGGCGCGCATCCGCTATGGGAGTTTTTTTTTTTGGGTGGCTCAGCGCGCGCCCCTCGGCCAGCGGCCGTTTCGTCATCGTGGCGGTGGCCGTAGGTAGCCGAGACTCCTCCTCTATCTCAGTTCTGGTAGCAGAGAGGTGAAAATAAAGGGTAAGAAAAAAGGAAGCGAGGCAAGAGAGCCGAGGGACAGAAAAGGAAAGGATATAAACTGAAAAGGTATATGCGGTAGAGAACAGACAGAGAGAGAGAATTCCTACCTAAGGGACATGGGGCCTCCTTTCCAGGGCAGCTCTAGGGGAGGAACAGAGAGAGGGAAAGAGAAAGAAGAAGAAGAAGAAGAAGAAGAAGAAGAGGCATGTTGAGAGGAAGAACAGTGTCCATCGAGCATTGGTTGAGAGGCTTATAGGCTCGAGACTAACAAGGGAGCAAGAATCCCAGTTGCTAGGACTGAGGGGAGGTTTGACCGAACCACCTGAACAGATTCGAATGAGGGCAACATCTCTGAACTCTCAACATGCCAAGTCCCTACATCCTAGCTGAGGGCTCCTAGACTGCCTGGGCAGAACCTGTTCCGGGAAGAGCACCCACCAGGAAGGGGACTAAGTCCCTTAGCACCTTGTTAAGTGCTAACACAGCAGTGTATGGGAAGACTATGCCTTCTCAAAGGCAGCTTTGTATGAAGATGAGTGGAACTCAATCAGACTCCCTAAGGCAAGGCAAGCAGGCTGCTCAGAGCTGACAAGTTCAATCAGCAGCTAGAAGAGCTCAAAAATAATACCTAACAGAGTTCTAAATTTTGCGAGGCCAGAGTCAGAGCATGGCCTCTTAAGCCGTGAAACTGCATAACCTGAAGAAGGTATTTAGGAATCGCACCCTAAGGGCGGTCAGAAAGAGTTCCCTCAGAATAAGAGAAAAGTACAACCGTGCTCGTTCCTCTTTACCTTGAGGAAAAAAGGAACCATTCATAAAGAATGGGAGCAGAAAAATTTTTTTTTTTCTTTTTTCATAAAGGCCAAAGGAAGGAAGAGGAATGAGACAGGAGGGGGAGATGCCACCGAAGGAGGCCACTGAGGGGAAGGTGGGTGGGTATCAGTAATGAATGGTGAAGATACAAGAGAAGATCAAGAATTACGGTAGGTACGTAATTTTCATATCTTCCTTGTCAATCTTCACCATTCATTACTCAGGTGATGTCCAAGCCCCTTAGAAAAGGGGGTAGAACCCTGAGGGAACAAGACCCCAGCCTCCTGCTGGTGAGAAACAGAGGGAGACCCTGGGCTAATTGAGAGAGAAGCCTATGGGGGAGAGAAAGGCTAGAGGTGCCCCGAGGATGGGGAGACGGAGGAAGCCCTGCAGTAATCTCCTAGCTCTGGAGGAAAAAGGCGGGTCCCGGAGGCAGGGCGAATCACCCTACGCCGGGCCAGGGGTGACAACCTTGATAGACTAAGCCATGCCGTCCGCCTAATGCAGATCGCTGTCCCCGCAAGCCTGGAAGCCACCTCATTGGTGTCATAAGATGCCCTTGCTTGGTGTCTTGCCAGCTCCAGGCCTATAGCAGAGAGTACAATAGCTTGTCTGGTTTGCTCTGTATCAGGCATTGATGCTAAGATCTGAGAGAGCATCGACCACAAATGCCTACTGTAGGCAGCGTGATGAGCCTGATGAGATGCAATGCAAGCCGCCATACGAGAGGAAGAGAACACTCTTCGCCCCCAACGGTCAAATTGTAGGGAATCGAATCCGGTGGACGGTCGTGCGCCAGGCGGTGGCACCCGGAGGGAGTCTCCAGGTATACCAAACCCGAGGGCGGGTTGGGGAGAGTACCCAGGGATTTTGAAGGGGCACAATACCTTCATCGACAGTCTGCCGGGGCTGGAGAAGGGGCGGCTGGCGACTGCCAGGAACGGATAGATGTCTCCTGGAAGGGGATAGGCCAGGAAGGTACCACTAGGTGCTGAGCACTGAATTCTCCAAGGAATTCATGCGTCTCCCATTCGGTACTGTCTCACCTAATGTAGGAGATTCGAAGATCCCTCACCATCCTCAAAAGGAATCACTGATATTCAGTGCAATCAGCATCGGAGGAGATATGAGCAGAGGGTTTCTTGCCCTCAGAGGAGGGAGACGAGGATGATGGAGAGCTCGAGTGTCCAGAAGATTCTTGCGGCGGTGGGGATAGGCGAAAGACCCGCTCATTCATACACCTGACATATGAGGGGAAGGCCGCCGCAGAACCTCTGAACTGCTCCCAGGATAACGGGCCCGTAGGACCGACATGGCCTGGAAGAGCAGGGGGTGGCTGCAGAGGAATGGGAGATGGGCACCTATGAAGAGGCAACTGTCCTCTGCTAGGGCTCTGAAATCCGGAGAACGGAGCCCGAGCTGGCGGGATTCCGGACAACAGACCAGGTCGCAAAACGGAACCCTGGGGATCGAAGCCTGGAAGAGCCCAGAAGGGGATCCTCCCTGTGACGAACCTGGGACTGCATGGATCCAGAAGGGCAGCCCGCAGCAATGCCACCAGAGGGGACCCGGGTCCAAGCGGAAGGAGGGGCCCAGCTCACGGCTCCTAGCCACCCCCTGAGGGGTGGCCGGCAGAGACTCGACGACTGCACCCCCCCTCGACCCCTCGGACTCCGAGAGCGCCCTCCTCCTCGACCCCAGCGTTCTCCCACCCCAAGTGGCTGCAACAGCACCAAGGAGGGTAGCTGTCATGAGCCCCCCAGGAGGGAGAGACCCTCCATCCACCCCCACTCCATCACCCCCCAAGGACCCAGGACCACCCCTAGCCCGAGGGCCCTCAGGGGAGGACAGCAGTGGGGACAGTGGAAGAGACCCGCTGGGCCACCTAGCACCACGTACCACCGGGGACCCCGACTCCAAAGAGTCAGGTTGCCAGGATGGGTCCACGTCTGAGTCATCGACCTCCGAAGAGAAGAGACCAGCTGGACCCTATACTAACAACTCGAGGGATCCCGGTGAAATGCGCGCCGTGAGACGGCGCCGGTGCCAGAGGCGGCGCCGGACGACCTCGGCCCACTCTCACCTGCTAGGCCTGGTCCCGGCTCCCCATCGGCGCTGGCTAGGCCCACGGCACCGCCTTCGGTGCCGGAACCCAACCCGGCGCTGCCAGGAGAGCGAATCAGGCCTGCGCGGCGCCGAAGGCCAGAGCGGCACCGTTTTAATCACCGACGCCGCTAGTGGCACCGGGATCCAAAACGGCACCGGAGGGTGGCGTCGAGGGTCCACTGGTGCCGGGCCCAGCAGGCATGGGCCTCGACACTGGGGGAGCCTGCACCTCCAAGGAGGTGACTGCTGAGGCGGTGTCCCACCGTGGCCCCGGGAAGGACCACGATGTTCCTCCGACACCGCAAAAGAAGCTTCCTCTTCAGCAAGAGAAGAGGAGGAAGCCTCCTCCTCCACGGACTGTATAGGCCGAGAGGGACCGGAGGAGGGCCTAGAGACCTTACCTGGGAATCCCCTGGAAGCGGCCTTGCGTCCCAGAGTCGGTCTGGCCTTGCCGATCTTGAACGCGGACTTCGAGGACATGGCGGTCCATGGAAGAGCAGACATAGCATCGTCCATATCGTGGTTGGGTTCCAGGCAATGAGACAGACATCATGCCGATCCGTGGCGGAGAAATGCCGTCCACAGGAGCACCGATGCATAGGGGCATGGCCCGCCTTCGACTTACGTTTTTCCCCTGAACCTGACATGATGTGAACTAAATAAGCCAAAAAACAGCAACAAAGCACTCGGCGCCGTTGATAGAAATAAACGAACAGTCTTACCGGGAGACGGCGTCGAGCAAGTACCACTGGAGAAAACGAGGAGTCTTGTGACGCAGAAAAGCTTCAACTACGCGGCAGGTGCAGCCTCGACGGCGGGAGGAAACAAAACTGAGATAAGGAGGGAGTCTCTGCGGCACCCTAATGGCTGCCTCAGCACATGACGCAGTGCGCCACGCTCTCAAGGCGGCGCCTGCTTGGAGCAGAGACTCTCAAAAACTCCCCAGAAGGGTGCACGCCTGGCACTAACCCAAGCAGTAATGAATGGTGAAGATTGACAAGGGAAGATCACTCGCACCACCTGACTGTTCAAGGTCCATCAGTGATGGGCCTGGTTGAGTTGAGTCAGGGTATCTGCCAAGGTATTGTCCTTGCCTGGCAGATGAATAGCCTGCAGAGGAATCCCCATAGAGCATGCTAGACTCCATATTTACATGACTTCTGTGCAGGGAGGGCTTGGGCTTGTCCATCCCCACTTGTTTATGTAGTACATTGTGGTGGTATTGTCTGTTCTGACCTGTACCACCTTTCCCTGTACCAGCTGTGTGAAAGCCTTTAGTGCCAGTAACACTGCTCTTAGCTAAAGCAGGTTTATGTGCAGGAGTGACTCTGCACTTGACCATGTGACTTGCGTGGCGTGAACCCCCATATGGGCACCCTACCCTAGTAGAGATGCATCTGTTGCCAGAACTGATGGGTACTCTTGCTGAAAAGGAACCCTTTCCATTAGATTGGCTTCCTCTTTCCACTATTGAAGGGCCTGTAACAATTTTTGTTGTTACTAGAATTAGTTTTGAAAGAGGCTCCCTTCACTGACACCAGTGTGCCCTGAGGTGAAAATGAATGTCCTTCATCTGTAACCTGGATTCCAGGACTACGCCAGTGGCAGGTGTCATGTGGAAACTGTCTTGTAGTTTTTGGCTTGTTCAGGCTGAATGAGCCTGCTATCTGTGGAATACTTCTTGCCCTGACTGGAGGCAGGTAGGCCCTGTCTTGTAGGGTATTTACTCTGTTTCTATGAATTGTAGTGCCTGCGCCAGCTGAAGGACATACTTTTTTAGATTTATCAGGAATCCTAGAGACTCCAGGAGCCCCTGGGTGAATTGCAGATGCTCTCACTTGCTGGGGTGATTTTACAACCACCAGCCAGATGTCTAGGTATGGGAAAACTGTGACACCTTGTCTTTGAAGGTGTGCTATAACCACTGCCATGCACATTGTGTACACTCTTGGCCTGATGGGAATCTGAACCGGAGGTACTTTCTGTGAGACTCCCTTATGGGGAAGTGGAAATAAGCATCCATTTAAGTCCAGTGATGCCAACCATTCCCCTTTTTGGAGTGTTGGCAGAATCAGTGACAAAGTTACCATTTTGAACTTTGGCTTTGTTAAGTGCCTGTTTAGTACCCCGAAGTCTAAGATAGGCCGCCACTCCCCATTTTCTTTGTGGTACATTTTGCTGTACTAGGGCAGACTCCTCTGCCTTTGACAGTAACAGGTTTTGAACCTCTTTTTCCAGGAGTTTTCTCCCAACATTTGTAGATGGTTTGAAGACATTTGTTTTTAATGCTGGAAGGAATTTGAACTCTGAGACAATCCCTGACTCACTACATCCAGGACCACTTGTCTGTTGTGATTTTTCCAAGACTGGAAAAGTGAGTCAGTCTGCCTCCCACAGATAGTAGGGAGGTGGTCTGGGGAGACATTTCAGGGTGTCTGCTTTGTTTGAGGCTGGACATGGGACTGGGAACCACGCCTGAAACCCCTTATGCCCCTGTCAATGAAGTACCACTGCTGTTGGTATTGCTGATACTGAGGTGCAGCCATGGCCTGATAAAAAAAGGCTTGCTATGAAATGATCTGCCTCCCCTTCCATATGTTTTAGTGGATGGGGAATCCCTTTCTTTTGTAGAATTGCTACTTTAGGTGGTTTTGTATTCATCCACCTTTTTCATGCAAGCCGTTATCTTTTCTCCAAAGAGGGAATTACCCTCGACTGAGAAATCCATAGCTTAATTTGGGTATAGTGAGTAAGGTTTGTGACTCACAGCCAGGTAAACCTCCTCTGAATCACTGTATTTGCCATCCACCTGACAGAAGTGTCATTAGGGTCAGCAGCCATTTGAACTGGCATTTGGCTGCTCCGGCTAGATCATCTGACAGGGGAGTCTGGGCATGACTGCCATAGCAAGGACAGACTGCCATAGTGACTTTTGGTATTGGGCAGCACAGGCTTCAAAGTTTGCCTATCTGATGGCCAAGGAAGCTGATAAATATCCTTTTGCCATGTTGTCAATTTTCCTGGAATCCTTGTTAGGAGGATAGGATCCCAGGGGTATCTTTGCCTTGTCACAGGCTGTCACTTGTACCACTCCTTGGTGAACAGGGTGGGAGAATAAAAATTCAGCTCCCTACCTGGCCAGCTGATATTTCTTATCCAGAGGGGGACCAGAGCTTGGATTCTTTAAAGTATCTTTCTTGAAGAATATATTCACAGGAAGGAGAAGCTTTTTAGTGGGTGCCAGCCCAATCATTTCTCACAAATGTGAAGTGTGAGGAATAATCCTCAAATGCTCTGTGGGGAAGAGTCAAATTCCTGTTCAGGGGAAACCTCAGGTTCAATAGGTCCCCCCTTCCTCCATTTCATCATAATCACATATTCTTCTTCTTAAATAATAGGAATACTGAGCAGGGGAGACAAACTGCTTTGCAGGGGTCTGCTACTGAGAGGCAGATAGCCTGTGTACGCCTGAATCACCATAAAGGCCTGTGCAATTTCTGTCAGAGTTGACAGAAGTCCCCAAATGCTGTCCAGCAGGGGGTTCTCTGTGCTTAGTTTTCTTTGAGGGAACCGGGGACTCAGCAGGTTCAGCAAGCCTCATAGGAATTGCTTGTATACCCGTCTCAGGGGTAGCAGTTCACAGTAATTGTTGTGGGTTCACCTACAGTAATTTAGGGTGTTAGCTGGTCAGAGCTCGAGGGACCCTTAGGTGGTGATAGTTTTTTCTTTAGCCTTATCCAGACATTTTTCAATAGTTTTCTCAAGACATGTATTGCAGATTTCACTCTGCTTTTAAATGTTCATGCCTAGGCAGGCAAAACAAAAGATTGTTTGACTTAGCAAAATTTCACCACACTCAATACATGGTTTGAAACCAGGATCACCAGTTTTCTTCTTAGTTTTTCTGACATTTTCAATGTACATCAGAAAAAAGTTGCAACCGCTAAAAAATGTTTAAATTTAAGTTTATTTAGCGGTTCTGGTTGGTTCCAGAACCGATATTAGTGGTTCTTAAAACAAGCTAAATTTAACAAAATTAAACATAACTAACAAAGTTTTTAGTTAGAAAACTCTGATAAATATAAAATAAACCTCGGTTTACCCCTGGTGATACCAAACCAGGAGAAACCAAGAAAACTTACGATTTAAACACAAACACCACGGGTTTACTTAAAATTACAAAAAGTTAATGGCAGCAAATGAAATGTAAAGAATACTTACATACATTTTATAAGGTTTCTCACGTCAGAACAAGATGATGAAGAGAGGATCTCCGAGCATCTTGTCTTGACAGGCGGAGAGAGAAATCTGAAGGGTTCAGAACTAAGGCAGTTAATAGAAAACAGCATTTGAAAAAAGTGGCTTGCAAAATATTGCATCATTTGCATATGTTCCTCCTCTCTGGGCAGTTCTGTCTTAAAGGGCCACTGCAAGAGTTATGAATACCTGAGTATTACTGGGGTTAGAAACCAAATATTTGGGCAATGTTTTGGGAAATGGAGAAGTAAAGCCATAGACTTCCAAGACATAAGCTGTAGCTTACAGCCCTGTCCCCAAAACCAAGAAACAAGTCAGGTCATTTTTAGGATTGGCTGGTTATTATCGGAAATTTACCAGCTTTGCCGAGTTAGCTACTCCCCCCTCACTGAACTCACAAAGGAAAGGTTCCCGAATAATGTGAAATGGAACCCAGAGTGCAACAAGGCTTTTTGGTCCATTAAGGCTGCATTATGTTCGGCCCCAGTTTTAAGAAGCCCAGAGACTGAGAAACAATTTTTGTTACAGACTGATGCATCAGAGGTAGGCCTAGGTGCAGTCTTGAGTCAGAATATAGATAGGAAAGAAAAACAGGTTACTCACCCATAACAGTAGCTCTGGGAGTGGTATATGTTGTTCATCCACACTCTTTGGCATGTCCCCTTCCGCTTTAAATCTCACTGGAAGTCTTCAAGCTGGCTCCTCCCACCCACGTGGTATATACCTCGGCTCCGCCACATGACGCCAGATCTTAGCCTGCTGGAAGCCAAGTTGTGTGCATCCGCAGCCAGGGAGTACGGGTGGAACCGACAAATATACCACTCCTAGAACTGTTACAGATGAGTAACCTGTTTTTCTAGGACCGTGGATATGTTGTTCATCCACACTCTTTGGCAGACTCCTAGCTGTTCTCCGGGAGGAGGGAGGCAAGGTGCACACCTCCTAGGGAACAGAGATTGGAGAACTGAGGCCCTAAAATCAGCATCCTGGCGTGATTCAAGGTCGATGTGGTAGTGGGTTATGAAAGTGTTTGCTGACTTACAGGTAGCAGCCCGGCAGATCTCCTGGATAGGGATGTCCCTGGAAGCAGCCACTGATGCAGCAGTATGGCGGGTAGAACAAGCTCTTATCCCTCTGGGAAGCTCCTTGCCCACCAACTCGTAGCACAGACTTATGCATAATGTGATCTACCTTGCAATGGTTCATTTTGCTGCAGGTCTGCTAGAAGCGGCTTCAGGGTAGGTGACAAACAGCTGGTGAACCTCCCCCCCCTGAATTTCCACCATCCTCTCCTTGTAGTAGGAGAGAGCACGTCTCAGGTCCAAAGTATGGAGCTTGTACTCAGCCTCTGAGGTGTAAATAGGGCAGCATACTGGCAGAGTTAACACCTGGTTAAGGTGAAACTCTGACACCATCTTTGGAAGGAATTTCAGGTGGGGGCATAGGACAACCTTGTCCCTGTGGAAGACCAGATAAGGGGAGTCCACCGAAAGCACCTGGAGCTCCCCTGTCCTTCTGGCAGATGCGATAGCCACCAGGAAAGCCGTCTTCCACAACAAGTGTGACAAGGCACACTTGTGCATTGCTTCAAATGGCTTGCCCTCGAGCTTTGCCAGTACCAGCAGATCCCATGGAGGTGGATGTTCACGCACTGGAGGGGATGTGATCCAGACCTTTGAAAAAGCGCCCGACCACTGTCTCCTGTGTCGCCGTCAGCTGAACGGCCCACACCAGATAAGCAGAGATGGCTGCCAGGTGCACCCTAAGGGTCGATGACCGTAGACCCCCTTTGGAGAGAGACCAAAGGTAGTTGAGAATGTTAGCCACTGGACAGGTTAAAGGGTCCAGGCCCTTGCCCTGACACCAAATGGATAACCTTTTCCATTTGAAGGCATACCATTTCCTGGTCGATTCCTTCCTGGATGCCTCCACCATGGTGTAGACATCTTCGGAACGACTCAAAGCCTGGAATTCTAGCCGCTCAAGTACCAGGCTGTGAGGTGTAAGGATTGAAGGTCCGGATGGAATACCTTCCCCTGACTGAATGATATCAGGCCTGGATGTGTGCAAAGCCACTCTGGAGGCCTGCAGCTGAGGCTGAGGAGATCTGGATACCAGAAATGGAAATTATGTACCTACCATAATTCTTGATCTTCTTGGACGAAGTCTCCACCACTCATTCACACTGATGGGATCTATGACAGAGGTGCTAGGACCCAGCTGGAGCAAACTTTTAGCAGAAGGGTCGGCGCCAGAGATGGAGCCCGCAAGGAGTGGCTCGTGCAGCAATGACTATCTCGGCGTCGACCCTCCAACCGACTCAGTACCTTTTTTCCGAGGAGGCGCAGCGTAACTAACCTAGAAGGATACCCTACCAAAAACTGGACATAAGATAGTCCGGATGACCCATATAAGAAGGGTCAACAAAGAAGTCTTCACAGCCTGAAGATTGAGGGAGTGAAGACCAACAACAGAGGTGAGCTCGGGGGGATGGTGGGTGGGCGTGTGAATGAGTGGTGGAGACTTCGTCCAAGAAGATCAAGAATTACGGTAAGCACATAATTTCCATATCTTCCTGGACATAAAGTCTCCACCACTCATTCACACCGATGGGAGAGTACTGAGCTAATAATCCCCCGAGATGGTGGCAGGAGAGACCAAGAGCTCACAATTTAGGACAGAGGTCCATTAAGGATGGTTCTGCCAAACGAAATATGTTGTCTGGCATGGACATCCAGGGCACAGTGCTTGACGAAAGTATGCACTGAGCTCCAGGTAGCCGCATTGCAAATATCTGCAATGGGCACATTGCGGATTTCCACCAGGGATGCCACCACTGCTCTAGTAGAGTGAGCGTACACTCCGCCCTCCAGCTTAACCTGCGCCATGGAATAACAGTGGTGAAGGCATGCCACCAGCCATGCTGAAATGCATCTGATAGTGACAGGTTGACCCAGCCAGGTCTCACTGAAGGAAACAAACAGTTGTTGAGCTTTGCAAATTTCTTTTGTTCTATCTAGATAGAAACGCTGGGCTCTTTTGACATCCAAAGAATGAAGGGTACGCTCCCTTTCATTTTGGAAGTTCGCAAAGTAAGTAGGTAGGACCAAAGGTTGGTTTAGATGGAATTCTGAAGCAACATTAGGGAGAAACTTAGGATGGGTCCTAAGAACTACTTTGTCCTTATGAAACACAGTATACAGAGGGTCTGTGACCGAGGCATGTATCTCAGAGACCCTGCGGGCAGAGGTAATGGCCACCAGGAAGGCAGTTTTCCAAGTGAGAAACTTCAGCTCACAGGAAGCTAGAGGCTCGAAAGGCTTTCAAGTGAGCATGTCTAGTACAACATTAATGTCCCAGGCTGTGACTGGAAGTCTGATAGGAGGTCTGGTATGCAGAATTCCCTTAAGAAACCTCTTAACGACAGGTAACTGAGCCAGTGACAAGTAAAGTACTTGCTCATGATAAGCTGAAATGGCACAAAGGTGAACTCTGACTGTAGAGTATTGCAGACTTGAATTTGAGAGGTCTAAAAGGTATTCTAGAACTTTATTTGGTGGACAAGAAAAAGGATTGAAAGAGGATTTTGCACACCAGAGAGAAAAACGCTTGAATTTGGCTGTGTAAGTTTTCATAGTGGCCAGCTTGCACGCAGCCAGAAGAATATCTGAAACTCTGTGAGAGACATTGAACCTGTTCACCTCTATCTCTTCAGGAGCCAAGCATGAAGGTGAAGCAATCTCAGATTGGGATGGACCATTGGCCCCTGAGTCAGAATGTTTATCTGAAGGGGAAGTGCTTTTGCAGGGGTTTTTGACATACTGTTGAGTAACGGAAACCATATTTGTCGAGGCCAGAAGGGAGCAATGAGGATCATTTTGTCCCCCTGGGACTTGAACTAGAGAAGTACCCTCTGAATTAGAGGGAAAGGCGTACAGAAAGCGTTTTGTCCACTGCAGCCTGAATGCATCCTGACAGAAAATGCCAGGCCCTGGATTTCTGGAGCAGAAGAGAGGCAGTTATGTGTTACATAGAAACATAGAAACATAGACTTTGACGGCAGATAAGGACCGCTAGGCCCATCTAGTCTGCCCATTTCCCTACCTACAGGATAGGCCACAGATCCTAGTTAACTAACAGCCTATATCTTCCTGCCCCCCACAAGAATTGCCTTATGTCTGTCCCATGCATTCTTGAATTCTCCCACAGTTTTAGACCCCACAACTTCCTCAGGAAGGCTGTTCCATGCATCCACTACCCTCTCTGTGAAATAATACTTCCTCACATTGCCCCTGAACTGCCCTCCTTCTATCTTTAAATTGTGTCCCCTTGTTCTTGCAAGTCTCTTTTCTGAAAGATGCTACCTCTTGAACTTTGTTGATTCCCTTGAGGTACTTGAACGTTTCTATCATGTCTCCCTCTCCTTCTTTCCTCAAGGGTATACATATTAAGCTCCTTTAGTCTCTCCTCATACGGCTTCTCTTGCAGACCCTGCACCATTTTAGTTGCCCTCCTCTGGACTGCCTCTATCCTGTCTATGTCCTTGCGGAGATGGGGTCTCCAGAACTGGACACAGTATTCCAGATGGGTCTCACCAACTGTCTGTACAGAGGGATAACAACTTCCTGTTTTCTGCTGCTGATGCCTCTCCTATACATCCCAGTATACCCACGCCCTCCCTACTGCCTTCTCACATTGCTTGCTAACCTTAAGGTCATCTGATATGATTACCCCAGGTCCCTTTCCTTTTTGTTGTTGTACTACCTCCCACCCATTGTGTATTCTTCCCTGGGTTCTTGTTTCCCAGGTGCATTATTTGCACTTTTGCATTGAATCCTAGCTGCCATCGTCTGACCATTCCTCCAACCTTGCCAAGTCCCTTTTCATCCTTTCCACTCCTCCTTGTGTATCAACCCTGTTGCAGATCTTTGTGTCATCTGCAAAAGGCATACTTTTCCTTCCAGTCCCTCTGCAATGTCACTGATGAAGACATTAAAAGGACTGGACCCAATAATGAACCCTGCATTTACCCACTAGTAACCGCCCTTTCTTCAGAGTGGACTCCATTTACAATTACCTTCTGTGTCCTGTTGTCCAGCCAATGTTTTGCAGGCTACCACCTGGGACCCACTCCCAGGCTGGTTAATTTGACTAATAATCTTTTGTGTGGGACTGTGTCAAATGCCTTGTTAAAGTCTAGGTAGGCCATGTCACAGCCCTCCCTGGTCTACTACTTTGGTCACCCAGTCAAAGAAATCTATTAGATTAGTCTGACATGACCTTCCGCTGTGAACCCATGCTGCCTTGGATCCTGTGCTCCACTGACCTCTAGGTACTCAACTATTCTTTCATATGAAGTGACTCCATCACTTTCCCTACCACAGAGTCAGACTGATAGGTCTGTAGTTTCCTGCCTCTGTCTTGGTCCCACTTTTGTGAAGGGAATCACATCCGCCTTCCTCCAGTCCTCGGGCACCACACCATCCTCCATGATTTATTAAAAGAGTAGCCAGTAGTTTCATTAGTTCCTTCCTTAATTCTTTTTAGAATTCTGGGGTGAATTCCATCAGGACCCATTGCTTTGTCCACCTTCAGTTTTAGGAGTTCTTGCAGAACCCTTTCTTCTGTGAAAGGACTGGGATCGACCCCCTATCAAGAGTGCTTCTGTTAATTGGATTAGGCACTTCCCCTCCTCTTTGTGAATACTGAGCAGAACTATTCATTCAGTATTCCTGCTTTTTCTGTCCCCCTCTGCCCACCCACTGTTCATTCTATTCAGCCTCACTCTCCCTTCCTTTGTCTTTCTACGCTCGCTGATGTACCTATAAAAGGTTTTATCCCCCTTCTTAACTGAGTTGGCTATCTTTTCCTCAGTTTGGGCCTTTGCTATTCTGACTTCCCTCCCTGCTTCTTTCTGCCTTAACTGGTACAGCTCTCTGTCCTGCTCCTTCTGTTTCCCCTTATACTTCCGGAATGCTATCTTTTTCTTCCTGACTTTCACAGCCACCTCTCTTGAGAACCATAGTGGCTTTTTCTTTCGTTTTGATTTATTTGCTTCACACAAAGGCTTGTTGCCTCTGTGATGGCAGTTTTGATAATTCCCCATTGTTGCTCCACACCTCCTTCTAGCCTGTTTGCAAGTGCTTTTCTGAGGCACTCTCCCATCTTGCCAAAGTCAGCCCTACTAAAGTCCAGTACCCTCACTTTTGTGTGGCTTGACTCTGTAGCTGAGTTAACGTGAACCACACTGTTTGATGGTCACTTGTCCCCAGATGGCAACCCACTTCTAGATCTGAGATCTCTCACTGCCCCATTTGAGAGTACGAGGTCTAAGATTGCTCCCTCACGAGTGGGTTCCGAAACTAGCTGTCTAATGCCTGCCACCTATAGGGCATCAAGAATGGCCCTGCTCTTGGATGTGGCTGCAGCAAATGTGCTCCAGTTAACATCTGGCATATTCAGGTCTCCCATCAACAGTATCTCCCTTTCTCTGCCATTCTAAGAATGCCTTCCATCATATCCTTGTCCATTCCTTCCCGACATGGGGTCTGTACACAACCCCTGTGCAGATTGTGGTGCCTTTCCAGTCTCCAAGGTGACCCACAGTGCCTCCTCTCCTCCCTGTTTACTCTTTTGTTCAGTTGCTTTTATCCCTTCCACATGAGAGAGCTACTCCACCCCTCTTCTCCCCTGCCTTTCTCTCCTGTAGGTTATGTGCCTGGTATGTTAACATCCCAGTCATGGTTCTCTGTGTACCATGTTTCTGTGACTGCTACAATATCCAGGCATCCCTCTTCCATTAAGGCCACCAGCTCAGGGAGCTTGTTGCCCAGACTACAGGCATTGGTACTCATTACCCTCCATTTCCTGATGGCCTTACCCCTATTGCCCCATCCTGTCCTTCTTGCCTTTGTCACTTTCTCCATTTACCCTGACCTTCTCCTATCAACACCTCCATGTTGGTGTTTGCACACCTACCGTGATTGTTTGGAGGGCTAGGATTTTCCTGCTCCTTCCAGTGCCTCCCCTGGCTAGTTTAAAAGCTTGCCAATGAAGCATTTAAACCCTATCATCTAGGATCCTGGTTCCCCTCCCGGACAAATGCAGCCCATCATGCCAGTATAGGCTTGCATCACTCCAGGTGGACCCCAGTCCCAATGAAGCCAAATCCCTGAGCTCCACACCAGTTTTTCAACCACTGATTGAATCCCATGGTGCGGAACACCCTAGCCTCTCCTATGCCATAGATAGGTAGCACCTCCGAGAAGGTTACCGTGCGTGCTACTTGACTAAGGCCCCTCCCCAATTCCACAAACTCTTCCTGCACTTCTCTAATCCCTTTCTTAGCCAGGTCATTTGTCCCTAGGTGGACAATGACATCCAGCTCCCTCCCCTGTGCAGCTGCTCCGGCTATCCTGAGGATTCGCTCCCTGTCCCTCCAAGCCATGGCGCCAGGCAGGCACCTTACCTCCCTCTCCCCTTCCTTGCCCAGTTCTACCTTCCTAACAATGGAGTCCCCCACCAGGAGTTGTTTCCTTCCCCTGCAGGGTCCCCTGCCACCCTCCTGTGAGTCTCCTTTGTGGAGGTTCCCAGCATCCTCCTTGGTCTCCACTGTGGGTGCCTCCATAGAGGAACCACACTTTGCCAGAATGGCATAGGAATTGTGGAGAGGTACAACTGGAGGGATGCGCCTCTGTTCCACCACCCTCACCCTCCCTGAGCCCACTGTGGTCCAACCGCTCCTCTTTCTTGGCAACCTCTGAGGCAACGGCAGTGGCACTGGTGGTCCCTGGATGGAAGAGGAGGTCCCACAAATCCTGGCCAATTCAGCCTGGAGATGAGCAACCTCCTCCCTCAGCCCAGAGAGGTGCCTGCAGAAGGGACAACACCGCATCCTCCAGAACATCTCCCGGAAGACTGCTGCTCCACAGCCACTGCACTGCACCACTCCAATCATGTCTTATTTCTGGCCCCTTAACTGTTTGCAATCCTTACTCTTTCCTCTGTTTTTTCCTCTCTCCTTACTTTCTGCCTGTGTGCCCTTTAAGCTCCTGATTGTCCTGTTCTGAGACAAGAATATCCTATATTTCTCAGTAGACCACTTACTTGTTCAGAGGCAGACCTCCAGCAGCTAGAGGGCGGAGGCTACTCTTGCCCTTCTAGGATGGTGGGTCCTTGGTGGTTCTGTGATCACTCACTTCCTGCCCCTAAACAGGAAGATCCTGTTGTCAGTCAAATCCTGTGCCTATAAAAATAAAACTAGCTTTGGGTGGTGGGGGGTGGACGGGGGAAGGAGGGCAATATAGTCCCAGAGAAGTTCAGTCACACAGCAGTCCTTTCTCCTGGTGTCTTCTGCCAAGCTATTAGCAGAATATTTCTAAGGCAGTCTTTAAATGTAGCTTCCTTCTAGCTAAGCCACTCCCACTACTTACCAGATCTTTCTACAAGTAATTTAAACCTCACAGCAGTTAAGTCTTTTCAGTCACCTGAGATTTACACCTAGATGACTTTTCAGTTACCCATTCAGTTCAGTTAACCCAAACACACACTTTTTTTTGTTTTTGTTTTGTATGTTAGTTTTTTCATCCTAAATTAAAGGTCCAAATACAAAAGTTCTTCTACTTTAGTCCCAGCAGAGAAGTTCAGTCACACAGCAGTCCTTTCTCCTGGTGTCTTCTGCCAAGCTATTAGCCCTGTTGAGTGGGAATGTAAAAAGGTCCGGGTCTGGAGTTCCCCACTCCATGAACAGTGACTGAACCACAGTTGAGTCAAGAGACCATTCGTGAGGATCTGTCTCTGTTCTGCTGAGATGGTCGGCCAGTTCGTTCTGCACTCCCGGCAGGCAGACCGCTTGAATTAGAGCCTTGTGCTCTAAGCACCATTCCCACACTCTCATCGCTTCCCTGCATAAAGGGTAAGAGTGAGCACCGCCCTGCTTGTTGATGTAATACATCACTGCTTTGTTGTCCGTTTGAAGGAGAATGTTCTTGTGGCAGAGAATGTCTTTCAAAGCCTGGACTGCATAAAGGATGACTCTCATTTCTAAAACATTTATGTGAAGCTGTGACTCGTCCTGAGTCCACTTACCTTGGGTGTGGAGATTCTGACAGTGAGCTCCCCACCCCATCAGGGACGTGTCCATGGTAATGGAAATCTGATGATCCAGAGGAGCAAAGGGATACCCTTCCAGAAGATTGTCCTCTTGCGACCACCAGGTGAGTGACCTCTTCAGAGGTTCTGTCACCTTGATGAGAAAGGACTGAAGGTGAGTGGTCAGAGACCACTGAGTAGTGAGTATCTACTGGGAGGTTCTCAGGTGGAGGCGTGCTAGGGGTACAGTAAACACTGAGGATGCCATGAGACCCAGCATCGGCTGCATCGAGATAGCTCGAACCGAGCTCTTCTCTCTGATGTATTGGGCCATCTGTAGGATATTGCTCCTTCTGTCATCTGGTAGAAAAGCTTTCGCACAGGAGGTGCCCAGAAGAGTTCCTATGAAAAGGAGCTTCTGGGAGGGCTGAAACTGCAATTTCTTGAGATTTGGCAGGACTCCCATGAATGTGAGGAAGTCTGAGGGCATGGCTATGGCGTCAAGAGTTCCTTGCCTGGAAGGGCTTGCTAGAAGCCAGTCGTCCAGATATGGGAACACTTGTATTCTGATTTTTCTGAGGTGCGCTGCGAGAATTGCACACTTGGTAAAAATTCACGGCACCGAAGATAGCGCAAGGGGCAGGACTCTGAACTGATAATGTTGGCCCAGAGCCATGAACCTTAGGTATTTGTGATGCCTTGGGTGAACAGGAATATTTTGATAAGCATCCTGCATGTCCAGGGAGGCTAACCAGTCGTGTTGATGAAGCAAAGATAACAGGGTTCCTAGCGATATAATTTTGAATTTCTCTTTGGGAAGAAATTTGTTCAGTTTTCTGAGGTCCAAAATGGGGTGCATGCCCCCGGTTTTCTTTGGAACTAGAAAGTAATGGGAGCAGAACCCTGTGTTCTGTTGAACCGCTGAACTACTTCTGCTGCCCTGTTCAGAAGGCCTTGTATCTCGGAGGAGAGAAGTTCTGACTGAAGAGTTGACAGTTTTGGCTGTTGTTTGGGGGGACAATCTGGAGGGTTCTCTGAAAGATTGAGGGAATATCCCTCGTGGATTATCCGGAGGATCCATTTGTCCAATGTTATAGACTTCCATTGGTTGTAGAATTGAGTCAGATGACCTCCCACCGCTAAGGAGGAGTCCCCCTCGGGCAGCTGAGGTGGGACTTGGGCCAGCAACTCAGAAGGCGGCACTGGACACTTTGGGCCCTTGTGCTTTCTGTTGCATTTTCTTTTGAGGCTGAAAGGCTTGGCTTTTATTAAACCCTACTTTGCCTTTGCCGATCTGGTCTTTTGTGTGGCCTCTAGAGCTTGTTCTACTAGAGGACTGAAGAGATATACACCGTCAAAAGGCAGCGCCATGACCTGTTGCTGGGCATCATTCGTGAAGCCGGAAGTGCGCAGCCAGGAATGATGGCGGGTACAAATGTCCGCCGCCGCCGCTCGAGACGCAGAATTGAAAGCGTCCATAGCTGCTTTAACCTGTTGGTTGTTGGACTCGATACCCCTGGTTATGGTTTGAAGAAGCTCTGAATTAGCGTCCGACTCCGGAACAGCTTCAACCATTTGTTTGAGTGAATGCCAAAGAATATACTCATATTGAGAGAAATAGCCCTGCTAGCTGTCAATACGCATACCCAGGGTGGATGCAGCAAAGACTCTCTTACCTAAAGTATCTATCTTACGAGATTCTTTGTTTATAGGTCAAGCTGTAGTAGTCTGAGGAAGGACGACCTTATCATTCTCTGCCAAGACTACAACAGGGTCTGCAAAGGACTGAGAGGCCATAATGGGCCGATCCTTGGGAGCAGCATACTTCCTATCTATGGACTTAGCCACAGAAGGAACAAGAGCAGGATTATTCCACACCATTTGAGAAAGCGTCTCAAAGGAGAGCTGTACTGGGGAGTTAAATCCATAGGGACGTCCGCAACATGAAGGTACTGGAGTCTTAAAAGCGTCCCAGGATTGATATCCATAGTCTGGAGAGAAAGAGTGGAATTCTAATTTTTCAGCAGAGACTTAAATGACAGGTCCTCGACCACATGCTCTGCAGCAGGATTAGATCCTGTTCCTTCCACATCATCAACTAGCCTAAGGTGTGGGTCAGGCTCAATATCATCTCCTGACTGCCCAGGATGGACGGTATGTACAGGAAAGGAGTGAAAATCAGAAGGAAAATAGGAGGGAAAGGGGTTCGGAGTCGCGGAGTGCTGGAGACTGGAAGACGGTATACCAAGTCTCAGCGTCTAAGAAGAGCACGGCGCCGCCTAGCCCAGCACAGCGCCAACAGAGCCCCCGGCATTGAGGATGGCGCCGACAAGCCCGACGGCCCTGAGCAGCTGCATGGCGCTGAGGATGGCGCCAACAGACGCATCGCTGCTGAGTGACCCATTGAGGCCAACTGCACCGAAACCAACGCAGGGCCCCGAAAATGAAGATTTGAGGCAAAAGAAGGAAAAAAGCAGGAGAAAGAGGCATCAATGTGGCCCCCTGCACCGCAGCCATGTGAGGGGGGAACCACCTGAGTGCAGAGTCGACGGCACTGAAGAAGGCGCCACACGACTAGAGAGGCCCAACTGCCCTATCCAATTACCCAAAGGGTCCAAGGGCCCCTGAGTGACCGGGCCAGGCAGCTGGATCAACCTCCGAGCCCATTGCTCCATCAGTGGCCCACTGATGAAACTGCTCATCTGAAGCCCTACCAGAAGGCGGGGAAGGGCTCCGATGTTGAAGAGGTCGGAGACCGGAGACAGAAACCGACGACTCTGGATGAGACCGGCAACTGACCCCAATGATCGACCGTCGATGCGCAGACATACCAGAAGGCGAGCTCGAGTGATGTCTTCTCTTTCTGGACCTACAGGGTCAAACAAGAGCTCGAAGTTGAATGGGGCAGAGAGTGCGACCGTTTTCTTTTATGCTTCTGGGGGGACCACCCCTCCCCCCGGGCATTGGACTGTCCATTGTCAGACCCTCCCTCTGGAGAAGGCGGCAGACCAGACCCAGCCAGGCGACTGAACAACTTTCATACGAAGTCTTCCTACTGTCACCTGACCCGCTCATGGTTGACTCCGTCAATGTAGGCTGAGACTTCTTTCTTATAATAAATTATAGTAAGCGGTACTTTATTTCAAGGAATACTACAAAATAAAAAAAATGAAAACTATGCTGCTAGTTTGAAGTTTAACTCCCGGCGGGCGAGCAACGTTGTCACTGCAATGCACTCAACGGCGGGGAAAAAAGGAACTGAGGCGGTTGGAGGGTTGATACCGAGATAACATTGCTGCACGAGCCAAGGCCACCGCGACGCCGCTTCTCATCCATCTCTGGCGCCGACTCCACCTGCAAAATGTTTGTCTCGCTTGGTCCAGAGCCCCGGCGTAGATCCCATCAGTGTGAATGAGTGGTGGAGACTTTATGTCCAGGAAGATCATATCGCGGCCAGTCTGGGGCTACCAGGATCACCTTCGCTTTGTCCCTCCTCACCTTGAGAAGCACGTTGTGGATCAAGGGAAATGGATGGAAGGTGTAGAGGAGGCCTGGGGTCCATGGCCTCAAGAAGGCATCCCCCTGCAGTGAGCCCTGCTGAGGGGGGGGTGGGCATGATACAGCCTCAGCTTGGTGTTTTCCCTGGAGGCAAACAGGTCCACCATCGGTTTGCCCCAACGGGAGAACAGGCTGTAAGCTACCTCTGGATGGAAAGACCACTCGTGGGATGTCTGGCCTAAGCGGCTGAGAGCATCCTCCAGGTGGTTTGAGGCTCCTGCCACATGGATGGCTAGGAGATCCGCCTCCAACCGGCTCACGACCAGATGCGGAGATCCTCCTTGCACAGCGAACAGGAGTGCGTGCCACCCTGTTTGTTGAGGTAGTACATGCTTGTGGTATTGTCCATCTGGACTTGAACCACTTGATCCTGGAGCTGAGGAGCAAAAGCTGACAGTGCCAGTCTGACTGCTCTGAGCTCCAACAGATTGATGTGGCCCTTTCGTCCCCCATGTGGGCTCCCCAGCCCATGAGAGAGGCATGGGTCATGAGGATGGCTGTCAGCTCGGGGCGCACAAATGAGATCCCTTCCTGCAACTGGTATGGGGCAGTCCACCATTGGAGAGCGTCCCACATCTTCTGGGTTACAGTGACCAGCTGGTCGAAATGACCATGGTGCTGAGTCCACTGGGTGGCCAGCTCCCATTGAATGGGGTGCATGTGCAACTGGGCCCAACAGACCACTGAGATGCATGCCGGCATGTAACCCAGAAGGTGCAGAAAGTCCTAGGCAGGCTGCAAGTGCCCAACCAGAAATGATTGAGCAAAGGAGGAGAGAACCTCTGCCCTGTCCGCCGGGAGCCGAGCTTTGGCTTGACAAGAGTCAAGCTCTGCCCCGATGAAGACCATCGCCTGAGAAGGCACGAGTTCCGACTTGGACTCGTTGACCAGGAGGCCGAGTTGGGAGCAGGTTTGGAGGGCCAGATCCCAGGACCTCTCCACCTCCTGATGGGTGGAACCTGCCAAGAGCCAGTCGTCGAGATAAGGGTAGATTCTGAATTGACGCTGAAGATGGGCCACCACCACTGCAATGCATTTGGTGAAGAACCATGGGGCCGATGACAGGCCGAATGACATGGCTCGGAACTCGGACAGGGTCCCCTCGACCCTGAAGTGGAGGAACCGCTGATAGGATGGACGGATTGGGACATGGAAGAACGCGTCCTGTAGATCCAGTGAACAGAGCCACATGTTTCGCTCCCGAGATGGTATGATCTGGTTCAGAGTTACCATCTGAAAAGTGTGAGACCTGGTATATTGATTCAGGTCATGGAGATCTAGGATGGGGCACCAACCCCCCGTCTGCTTGGGCACCAGGAAGTACCAAGAAACGAAGCCTGGGTCTTTAGGAGGATCTGGCACTGGGGCTATGGCCTCCTTGCGGAGAAGCTGAGCTACGTCATCTTGAAGAGCCGACTGAGTGCAAGCTGAGATCCCTTCCTCCCGAGGGGCACGGGCTTGGCTGGGAGGGTACTGCTCAAATTCTAGAGGCAGTCCTTTACCGACCACCTCGAGAACCCACCTGTCTGAAATATCAGACCAGGAGGAAAAGAAGTGGTGGAGCCGTCCCTACACGGGAGGACCCAGAGCTGGTGTGATGGGTGTAGGGGTGGCAACTCTCAACCCACCACTGAGCAGGCTTAGAGGAGAAGGAGGAGGCTACTGGACCAGCACCTCAGCCTCCTTTATAGGGCTGTTGAGGACCTTGCTTGGGCCTGCTGCTGCTGACCTTCTTGATAGGAGGGCTGCCAGACTGCAGGGGAAGAATGCCGAAATGACTTCTTCTTTCTCTTCTGCTGGTTCTTGCCCGAAGAGCCTTTAGCAGAAGTGGCATCCAAGGTGGCGCTGGACTGCTCTATACGCTGAAGGTGACTGGCCATTCCTGGACCGAACAAGTCGGTGCCTAGGAAGGGCATGTCAGCAAGCTTATGCTGAGTATCCGCCGGGAAGGAGGAAAGCCTCAGCCTAGTCCTGCGGTGAGTGGCCACTGTGGCCGCCAGTGAGTGGGCACAAGAATACCCAATGTCCAGGGCCGTCTGAAACTGCTGTTTTGTGACAGCATGTCCCTGGTCACAGACTTGCATGACCGTGGTCTGCATGTCTGCTGGGAGATGAGGGAGAATTTTGTCTAATGACCCCAGAAGGGCATGAGAGAAGTGTGCCATAATGGTGGCCGAGCTGGCCTGACGAAGGCCTAAGGAAGAGACTGCATAGACCTTTCGGGGAGAGTGGTCCATATTTTTGGACTCCTTGTCCACGGGTCGGTCAATGTTGGCTGAGCTACCAGTACGCCTAAACACAGAGACGGTGCTTGGCAGGAAGCAGGACGCTGCCAACGCTCAAGGGCTGGGCCAACAATGGCTTCGGCCACTGGAAAGGCCTCCGTCGGAGTATCCCCCTTTAGAGAATATCAGTAAGGGCATACTCCGCCTTTTTCTGGATGGACTCCAGGGGCATTCAGGTAGATTCGGAAATGAGACGGAGTATGCCCTGGAAGGAGGAAGGGCCTTCCTCCAATCTTGCCACGGATAACTCATCATCCCTGGGATGTGAGTGCAGGCCGGTGACGTCCGAGTCCGAAGAGTTGGGATACAACGGTCTCCTGCATAAGTCCCCCTCGATGCGCAGAGGGCGATCGGGGGTGACTGTTATCGACAGAAGTCGGGGAAGCCCAGTGTCTGTTCAGTCTTTCGAGGGAGCCCCTTCCTGAGGCTGCTTAGGTGGTGGCTCCACCAGAATCAGTGGAGAAACCGGAATAGGCCAAATCAGGATACGGGCCAGCCCCACGGGCGGAGGAACCAAAGACTTCGGTTCTGGAGGGGCCGGCTTCGGCCTGGGAGGCAAAGGCCAAGTAATGGCCAGGGTAGGCGGCGGAGCCGGCTTTTGAATGGTCAAAATCAGCTGCTGCCACATGAGGTCTTCATAGCGTCTACGGAGTTTCCGCTGAAGCCTCTCCTCATCCGAGGAGAATGAGGACCTGTGGCGTCGCCTCTTTTTAGCATGCTTATGACTTTTTGGGGTTCTGGACCTCGACCGAGATCAGGGAGGCTGACTCAGTCAATCGGGAGACACCGGGTCGGTGAAAACTGAGGGTCCAGAACTGGGTCCTCGATGGGGACATTAGCAGGCTGGGTCTCCTCATCAGGGAAAACAAGGACCGGAGTCTTTTCCAAAGAGTCGTCGGGCTGAACCAGCGACAAAGGGTCGATTGAGTTGAGAACAATCTCGACCTCGTTGACCACTTCCTCGGTCTCCTGGCCCAATGGAAGATCAATGAAGCCGGCGGCTGAGGAGGTGATCTCGACCGAAGTCGAGACCACATGCTCCTGGGACTCGGACCTTTCTCGGTCCCAAGAACGTCTTCCCTTGGAAGAAGACCCAGTGTCCTAATCCCTCTTCTGAGGGCGGGAGAAGTGCAAGCCCGAGGGCGCCTCACCCCAAGTGGGGAGAGACTGGGATAACTCCTTGAAGGAGCCTGAAAAGGTGGAGCCAAGGGTAAGTGGGAGAAAGAAGCTTCGATTGGCCGAAGCTCGAGCTACTTCTTCCTCAAATACTTTCATTTGTTCCAGCTGTTCGGCGGATCCCGCGGCCGTGGAGACCGCCCAACCTGCCTCCTTCGATTTCACTGGCAGGTTCCTTTTCTCCAGTATCCCCAGCTTTAAACGTGCCTTGCGGTCATCCAGGACGTTGGGATGGAAGGCCAAGCAAAAACCACACGACGAGGTGTCATGTCAGACACCTAGACAGTGAGCATGCGTTAAGTGGGGGATCGGTACGCAACATCTTCTGGCAGCAGGGGCACTGGTGAAATCCAGGGAAAGATTTTTCCTCCATGGCAGATGCGGTAAAATCGCAATCACTAACACGAATGAGTTTTAAAACTATTTTCGGTAAAAACCGATGCTTTGAATCCAGGGCCTACGAATTGCTGTAAGAGCACGAGGGAACCTGTATCTTTCAGCAGAAAGGAAGATCTGGCGTCATGGGGCAGAGCCGAGGTATATACCACTCGGGTGGGTGGGAGGAGCCAGCTTGAAGACTTCTGGTAAGATTTAAAGTGGAAGGGGACATGCCAAGAAGTGTGGATGAACAACATATCCACACTTCTAGAAATAACCTTTCTTGGCTATGCTTTCAATTTTCCTAGAATCCTTCTCTGGAGGGCGAGGCCAGAGGGACCTTTGCCTTATCACAAGCTGCAGCTTGCACCACCCCCTGGTGGTCAGGGTGTAAAAATAAAAATTCAGCCCCTGTTCTGTCAAGCTGATACTTTTTGTCCACCCTCTTGTCTAGAAGAGGGACAGATCCAGGAGCTTGGAGGAGTTTAAAACTATCCCTTTTGAAGAATTTATTGATGGGAAGCGAAAGCTTTTTAGTTAGAGTCAATCCCATCATGTCCAAATATTCAGCCTTCTTCTCATCCTCTACAGCTTCAGTAGTAGGGATGTCCAAGGCATCAGCAATTTTCCTAATAAAGGAAAAATGTGAAGAATAATCTTTAGTGGTCCTGGGAGGAGAGCCAAACTCCTGTTCAGGGGAGACCTCAGGGTATATAGGCTCACCTTCTTCTTCCTCCTCCTTCTCTCCCTCACGCTGTTCAGGAAAACAGAGTGGGATAGAGGGTGCAGAAGTCTGGACTGGGGACTGTGATACCACAGGCAGCAGACCCTGCAATGCTTGCATAATTTTTATTGCTTGTGCAATCTCAGCAGAAGGCACAGTGGCAGGCACCGAAGAAGTCCTCTTTTCCACAGGGGGTTCAGTGTGCTTTGTCTTTTTCTGTTTTTTAACAGGAACCGGGGAGCTAGCCAGTTCAGAGGGTCTCTTTTTACCCGTGTCAGGGGTAGAAATAGCAGAAATTGTGGTGTTACCCACAGACCCTGAGGGTTTCGGCTGATTAGAGCCAGAGGAACCCTTTAATCTTTTATTTAGTCTGTCCAGATGTTTTTCTGAAGTCCCGTCTGGGAAAGATTTACAGATAGCACAGTCAGACTTTAAATGGTCAAAACCCAAGCAGGAAACACAAACAGAGTGTTTATCTGCTTTGGCAAAGACTTCACCACACTCAGAACAGTTTTTAAAACCAAGTTCACTGGTTCGCTTTTTAGATTTTTCTGACATAATGAAGAAAAACCACAACCGTGATAGTAAAACCTTTTAAAACTTAATTTTAAACACTTTTTATCGGTTGCAGTCGGTTCAGGAACTGATCGGAGGAACCGAGTGGAACCGGGAACCGATAAAATTTGAACCGAGATTATCAGTTCAGAACCGGAGTTATCGATTCTAAAAAACTAATTTTAAACAGTCAAAATATACGCAAATGACAGCAAAAAAGACTAAAACTAACCTAAAATACCTTGGTTCCTCAGCAGTTATTCCGAACCGAGAAAAATATACAAAACTAATTAAATTAGCTAACGGTTATAGAAAAACATAAAGATAAGAGGCAGCAATTGAAAATAAAAAATACTTAAGTATTTATGAAAATCAAGGCTTCTTGTGACTAGATGTTGAGGAGGAACTCTCCAAGTGTCTGGTCTTGACAGACGGAGAGAGAAATCTGAGAGTTAGAATGTAGGCAGTTGATAGGTGGCAACATTTGAAAAGTGTCTCATGCCAATGATTTCATCAGTTGCATAGCATTCCATCTCCGGGCATTCTGACCTTAAAGGCACACTACAAAGAGTTAGGAATATTGGCGTATTCCTGGGGTGAGAACCACATGTTTCGCTCCAAGGATGGCATTATCTGAGACAGAGTGACCATCCAAAGGGTGCGTGACCTGAGATATTAATTCAGGTCATGCAGATCTAGAATGGGGCACCAGGAAGTACCTGGAGACAAAGCCTGGGTCTGCTGGAGGATCCGCCACTGGAGCTACTGCCTCCTTGAGAAGGAGCTGAGCGATGTCGTCTCTGAGAGCCGACTGGCTCTGAGTGCATACTCTTTCCTCCCATGGGGCGTGGGCTCGGCTCAGAGGGTACTGCTCGAATTCCAGAGGCAGTCCCTGACTGACCACTTTGAGAACCCACCTGTCTGAATTGACAGCGGACCAGGCAGAAGAAAAACTTATTTACCATAGTAATGTTTCTTCTAATGGGGGTCTTGCTGTATTCTGACAATATGCAGTTAGACCGACTGGTTCAACTGCCCCGGAGAACCAAGAATTAAACTCTATGCAAATGCATAGAACGTTGAGCTTGAGCTTGGTTTTCAAACCACTGTCCTTGGTACGTTCTAGTGACTGATCAGATTCTATAAAGTGAACTAGTTTAATATGTTTGTAATAGCCAAAACTAAGCCTAAACAGGGGCAACATAAGGAAACAAACCCAAAGGGCATATAAAAGACTCAAGTCACAGATGCCCAGAGAAAACCATTACCACCAATGGTTTTAAAGTTGCTGCAGAAGAGCCACCCTTCCCCTAGGTTCTGAAGGGGAGGTAGGGTGGGAGGTCAGAATACAGCAAGACTCCATTAGAAGAAACAACATTACTATGGTAATTTTTTCTTCAAACAACATGAAGTCTTGCTGTATTCTGACAATATGCAGACTATACAGCAGTGCCCCTGAGGAGGTGGGCACAGAACCTATTTGGGGAATAGGCTCTGCAGTACTGCTGTGCCAAACCTGGCATCACTCCTTGCCTGAATATCCAGGCTGTATTGCTTAGTAAATGTATGCACAGACTTCCAGGTGGCAGCCTTACATATCTCAAGCAAGGGGACTTCCCTGGCAGCCACCAGGGAGGTTGCAGTGCCTCTGGTAGAGTGGGCCCTAAGACCTGCTGGTGGGTCCTTACCCAGCTTACTGTAGCAGAACTGGATACAGGCCACAATCCATCTAGCTGTAATCCTTTTTGCAGCTGGCCTGCCCTGACCAACTTCTCCATAAGTAAGAAAAAGCTGGGAACAATCCTTCCTTAGCTCTTCTGTCCTGTCCATATAATAGCTAATAGCATTTTTAACATCCAGGCTGTGCAGCCTGCGTTCACCTAAACTAAAGTGATCTGAGAAAAATACAGGCAAAGTAATGGATTGGTTCAGATGAAACTCAGAAACCATCTTAGGGAGGAATTTCCTGTTAATTCGGAGCACAACCTTGTCCCTGTGAGGTGAAATATAGTTGGGCTCCACAGACAAGGCCTGAAGCTCACTTATTCTTCTAGCAGAAGTGATAACCACTAGAAAAAGTTTTAGGTTTTTCTGGTAGCAGGCTTTCTGGCACCTTTCAGAATATCCAGGACAGATTGAGAAAGTTGTACATCTGCATACTCTAGGTCTTCAAGAGCCAAGCCCTGAGTTGAAGGGACTGAAGATTGGGGTACATTATCCTGCCCTGAGAAGATGTCAGCAGGTTGTACCTCCTGGGTAGAGAAATCGGTTTGGTCACTGACAGTGACAACAGCATCGAGAACCATGGCTGTCTGTCCAGTCTGGGGCTATGAGAATCATTGTGGCAGACTGAGACCTCAACTTGACCAGGGCTCTGGCTATCAGAGGAAAGGGAGGAAAAGCATAAAGAAACCTGTTTGACCAGTCCAGAAGGAAAGCATCCAGTGGCACTGAGCCCTGGAGTGGAGGCCGACAACAATACAGAGGTAATTGGTGATTGTCTGGGTATGAAAAGAGAGATCTATCTCTGGAACACCCCACCTCCTGAATACCGAGAAGGACCTGCTTGTTCAAGGTCCATTCGTGATGGCCCTGGCTGATTCTGCTGAGAGCATCTGCCAGTACATTGTCCTTGCCTGACAAGTGAACTGCCAACAGTGTCATGTTGAGAGAATATGCCAGCTTCCAAATCTTCATGGATTCCGTGCAAAGCAGGGAGGATCTTGTTCCCGTTTGTTGATGTAGTACATGGTGGTGGTGTTGTCTGTCCTGACCTGTACCACCTTGCCCTGTAGGAGACTGATAAGCTCCTGAATAGCCAGGAGCACTGCTCTGAGCTCCAGAAGATTGATGTGCAAGAGAGACTCCTGCGAGAGCCACGTACCGTGCGCTGTGTGATCCCCAGGTGGGCACCCCAGCCCAGGAGAGACGCACATCCGTTGCCAGCACCAGAGAGAGTACCTGAGGGAGAAAAG
The DNA here is from genome assembly GCA_016271365.2 of Neoceratodus forsteri. Lineage (NCBI taxonomy): Eukaryota > Metazoa > Chordata > Ceratodontiformes > Ceratodontidae > Neoceratodus > Neoceratodus forsteri. The sequence goes on from CM057449.1 coordinate 1,749,122,889, forward strand.
GGATCCCCACTCTGAGGTTGTCCATCTCCTGCCACCACTGAAGAGCTAACAGAAGGGTGGGAGACACTGGAATCAGTTTGGATAGAGAATCCTTTTTCTGAGACCAGAAGGATCTGAGGTGGAACTGAATGTCCCTCATCTGGAACCTGGCTTCTAGGACCACAGCTGTGGTGGAAGCCATGTGTCCTAAGAGCTGGAAGAAGTACCTTGCTGGATGAAGAACTCGAACCTGAAAGGATTTTGCTGATTCTACGAGGGTCTATGCCCTTGCCACGGGCAAGAAGGCCCTTGCCTGAATGGTATTCAGTTCTGCCCCTATAAAGTCTAGTACTTGTACAGGGTTTAAGACAGACTTTGAAAGATTTACCAAGAACCCCAGAGAAGGGAGAGTATCCTGGGTGAGTTTTAGGGCTTCTGTGACCTGCTGGGGGGACTGACCCACCAACAGCCAGTTGTCCAGATAGGGGTAAACTGACACCCCTTGCCTTCTGAGGAATGCCACCACTACTGCCAGATATTTTGTAAACACTCTTGGTGCAGATGTCAGGCTGAAGGGCATAGCCCTGAATTGGTAGTGGCCTGAAGGCAGTCGAAATCTGAGATATTTCCTGTGAGACTGTCTGATGGGGATGTGAAAGTAAGCATCCTTTAGGTCTAGGCATGCCAGCCAGTCCCCTTGCTTGAGAATAGGTAGAATGGTAGCCGGGGTTGTCATTTTGAATTTTGGCATTGTAAGATGTCTGTTCAGGAATCTGAGATCCAGAATGGGCCGCCACTCCCCATTTTTCTTTGGTGCCAGGAAGTACCTTGAGTACAGTCCTTTTCCCTTGTGCTGATGTGCTACAGGTTCCACTGCTCTTGACCGAAGTGTGGAAATCTCTGCCTCCAGCTGTGCCATCTCTGCAGTGCTGGAAGGTCTGAATATTCTTGCTAACAGTTTTGGAGGCACCTTGAAAGTGAGAGCAAGTCCCTGACCCACTATCTCCAAGACCCATTTGTCTGAAGTGATGGAATGCCAAGCCTGGAGATAGTAGGTCAGCCTGCCCCCAGCAGGGTAAGGGGAGGTGGCCCGGACAGAACTTTCAGGGTGTCTGGCTGGGGGTGGAGGCGGCCCTGCCAGCACCCCTCCTGCCCATCCCTCTGAAGAACCCCCTGGGTTGCTGATAAGAGGGAAAAGCTTGGGCCTGGTGGAAAGGCCTGGGGTAAGGTCTGCTCCTGCCCTGCTGCTTCTGAGGAGTGGCAGCTTTCTCTTTTGCTGAAGCACTCCTGTATGCCACTCTGTACTCATTCATCTTTTTCATATATGCCTCAGTTTGTTCCCCAGAGAGAGTTCTTGATAAGAGGAAAATTCATGGCATTATTCTGCGTGTCCTGGGACAGGTTGGTACACCTGAGCCAGGAAAAACATCTAAGGAATACAGCAGAAGCCATAGCACTGGAAGCTGTATTACTGGAGTCCACAGCCATGTGGAACTGGGACTTAGATGCTTACACCCCTTTGTTGACCAGCTCCTGAAGGTCAGCAGAAAGTTCAGGAGAGGCCTTTTTAGCCAGTTGTTCCACAGCTTCCCAAAGGGACTTCTGATACCTGGAGGCATAAGCCATACAGCAAGCTTGCCTGATACCCAAAGAAGATGCCAGGTACCCATTTTTTGCAAGAGAATCCACCTTCCTGGAATCCTTGTCATGGGGGTGAGAGGCCAGAGGAATGCCAGCCTTCTCACAGGCTGCAGTTTGAACCACCACTACATGGCTACAATGGCCAGTTAGAAAGTCAGTACCATTGCCAACCAGAAAATATTTCCTGTCCATCTTCTTATCTAAAGGAGGGACAGAACTAGGGGTTTGGAGGATTTTTAAAGTTTGCTTTTTAAGGGACTTATGAATGGGGATCAAAATCCCTGGGATACAGGAATATTCATCATTTCCCTGTAATCCTCTTCCTCTTCATCCTCCTGCCTGGCCTCTTGTACAGAGAGCTGCAGGGTCTCAGCTACCTGCCTCATAAAGGAAAAATGGGAGGTAGCCTCAGAGACAGGCCTAGGAGGGGATTCGTACTGGGGATGGTCAGGGGAGACCTCAGGGTCAATGACCTCCCCTTCATCCTGTTCCTCATCATCCTCCTCATATTCAGACAAATATTCCTCAGGATCAATGTGACCTAAAGGAGTTGAACCGTATCCGGAACCGCTGGCTGCGCAGACAGTACCTGCGACTGTTCACCCAACCCAGCTTGCAAAGACTGCACTATACAAATGACTTTCGCAATCTCCTCCGTGGTTGGAACCGAGACCGATTGCTTACGCGGTTCCAAACCAGAGCATTTGGGTTTCTTCGATGATGCGGGTACTGAAACTGACTCAAGAGTGTCGTTTGACAGTCGACGGTTCACCCTGGCTTGAAAGGTCGGTTGTCGGATCTGAAGGTTCGGCTGAACCGGAACCGGCCTCAGTAGTCTTGTCCATTTTCTCCCTTAGTTTACTGAGGCACCTGTCTAAAGCAGACTGAGGGAAATTTTTTTTTACAAATCTCACAGTCTGTTTGTAAGTGGTCGAAACCCAAACAGTACAGACAAACCAAGTGAGGATCAGCTCTTGCAAATTGCTCCCTACACTCGGTACAATGCTGAGACCCAGTGGGACCAGTTTTTCTCTTGGGTTTCTGTGACATAACCCTAAAATTTGGGGCTTAACCCAGTGGCTTAGTTAGGCTGGTCAAGCAAAATTCAAATTACTACTTTATCTGAAATGGCTTAGTTAGGCCAGGATAAAGAAAAGAAGAAAAGAGAAAATTATCCCTGAAGGCTTAGTTAGGCCGGGTAATAGAGAAGACAAAGTCCAAACTGGCCAATGGTTTAGCGCCAGCCAAAAATGAACAGAGAGCCCCCAGTTCTGGTCAGGACTTTGCACCGGTACCAATTACAGTGAAATTTGAGGACATTTTAAAGTTTGGCTTCCTCACAGTCACGGAACTGATTGGAAACTGAACACTTACCCAATCTAGGAACGTACACAATACCGAAGACAGCGGTTTGAGAACATACTGAAAAGAAAATAACAAAGCGGTTTGAATTAAACCGATGAAACTCAGCTAGACCGAAAGTGGCATAGGAGAAATCTCCAAGGCGTCTTCACTGGTGAACGGAGTAAAGAATTTGATCAGTTACTAGAACGTACCGAGGACAGTGGTTTGAAAACCGTGCTCAACGTTCTATGCATTTGCATACAGTTTAACTCTTAGTTCTCCAGGGCAGTTGAACCGGTTGGTCTAACTGCATATTGTCAGAATGCAGCAAGACTTCATGTTATTTGAAAGAAGTGGCAGAGCTGGCCCCCCACGGGAGGACCCAGAGCTGAGGTGACGGGAGAGGATCGGACAGTCCCCGCCCCATCACTGAGCAGGCTTGGAGGAGGAGGCTCCAGGACCTGAACCTTGGCCTCCTTTACGGGCCTGCTGGGGTCTGGGCTTGGGCCGAGGGTGCCAAGCTTGAGCCTGTTGCTGATGCTGGTGTCTACCTTGAAAGAAGGACTGCTGAGCCGCAGGGGAAGAATGCCGAAAAGGCTTCTTCTTTTTCTTCTGCTAGTTCTTGCCCAAAGAACCCTTGAAAGAAGTAGCATCCAAGGTGGCACTGGACTGCTCAATGCACTGAAGGTGACCGGCCACTCATGGGTCGAACAAGTTGGTCCTGAGGAAGGGCACATCAGCTAGTTTGTGCTGGGTATCCGCCGGAAAGGAGGAGTGCCTCAGCCGAGCCCTGCGACAAGAGGCAACTGCGGCAGCCATCGAGTGGGCACAAGACCCCCCAATGTCCAAGGCCGTCTGAAGCTGCTGTCTGGCAACAGCTCAGCCCTGATCCCAGACCTGCTTGACTGTGGTCTGCATGTCCACGGGGAGATGTGGGAGGACTTCATCCAACAATCCTAGAAGGGCGTGAGAGAAGTGTGCCATATTGACGGCCGAAATTGCCTGAAGAAGGCCTAAAGAGGAAGCCTCATAGACCTTCCTGGTAGAATGGTCCAAAAGCTTGAACTCTTTATCAGGAGGTCGGTCAGTGTCAGCAGAACTGCCGGTATGCCTGAACACAGAGGCAGTCACCAGGCTCTCAGACGAAGGGTTCTCTGTGAACCCCGTAAGGGACCCCATGGGCACCGCATACTTGTGGGCCATGCGAGCAGATGGAGCTGGACAAGAGGCAGGGTGCTGCCAGAGTTCTAAGACTGGGCCAATAATAGCTTCAGCCACAGGAAAGGCCTCCGTCGGGGTATCCCCTCTCTTAAGGATGTCCATAAGAGGGTACTCTGCCTTTTTCTGGATTGGTTCCAGGGGCAGCCCTGTAGATTCAGAGATGAGGTGAAAGATCCCTTGAAAAGACGAGGGACCTTCCTCCATCTCCAGGCCAACCGACAATTCACCATCACCTGGATGTGAATGCAAGCCAGTGATGTCCGAATCTGAAGAATCCGGATATAAAGGCATACCACCCAGGTCACTCTCGACCATGATCGACAATCGCCAGGGATGCCCAGTATCTGGTCTGTCTTCCTTGGAAGGAGCCCCTCCCACAGGCTGTCTTCCACCACAATTGGTGGAGAGACCGGTTTGGGCTGAACAGGTGGTTTTGCCGGCTCCGCAGGCTGAAGAACCGATTTAATTGGCTCCGAAGGAGTTGGCTTCATCCTAGGAGGTGAAAACCAGGTACTGGCTGGTGTAGAAGCTGGAGTTGGCTTGTGCCCGGTCAGAATCAGCTGTTGCCACATGAGGTCCTCGTAGCGCTGATGGAGTTTCCACCGGAGCCTCTCCTCATCCGAGGAGGACGAGGACAACCAATGGCGTCGCCTGTTTTGGATTGCTTATGGCTCTTCCTTGGCCTGTCAGACGAGAGGGTCTGAGACCTCGATCAAGATCGGGCGGGCTGACTCGGTCGCTCGGGAGACACTGGTGGGACCGGTGATTTCCTGGGATCAGGGACCACAGCTTCAATTGGAGTCCCAGCAGGCTGGGTCTCCTCATCGGGAAAGACCAGATTAGGTGTTCGATCGAGAGAACTGTTGACCAGAGTCGGCATTATCGGATCGATTGGATCGATCATGATTTCGACCTTGTCGACAGATAATTTGGTCGACTGGCCAGACGGCAAAGCCAAAAAGCCAGCAGCCGAAGAAGCGATCTCAACCAAAGTCGAGACTGCATGCTTCTGGGACCGAGATCTCTCCTGCTCCCAAGAACATCTCAGTCCAGATGAAGAGGCTCCAGGATCCTTCTCCCACTTACGGGATCGAGAGGAATGCAAGCCCGCAGGCACCTCTCCCTTAGTCGGGAGAGACTGGCACAACTCCTGGAAGGAACCCGAGAAGGTGTAGCCCAGGTTGAGTGGAATGAAGAAACTCCGAGAGGACTCCGCAGCATGAGCCGCTTCCTCCTCGAACGCTTGCATGTGTTCCAACTGCTCGGCGGATCCTGCAGCTGCGGAAACCACCCAAGCCTCCTTGGATTTCACCGGAGGGTTCCTCTTCGGCCTCCCCAGTTTTATGCATGTGAGATGGTCATCAAGGACGGGATGAAAAGCAAGACATAGATTGCATTTCGAGGTGCCATGGTCGACACTGAGACAATAGACACACACGATGTGGGGATCGGTGCATGACATCTTCTGGCCGCAAGTGCGCTGACGAAATCCAAGGGAAGATTTATCTTCCATGATCGAAGCTGCAAACTTGCGATCGCTATCGCGAACAATGCAATTTTCGGTAAACCCGACGGTTTGAAAGCCAGGGCCTACAAAATGCGTGAGCACGAGGAAGGCAACCTGAATTTTCCAGCGGAAAGGAAGATCTGGCATCATGGGGCAAAGCTGAGGTATATACCACCCGGATGGGTGGGAGGAGCCAGATTGAAGACTTCCGGTGAGATTTAAAGTGGAAAGGGACATGCCAAAGAGTGTGGATGAACAACATATCCACGGTCCTAGAACATCCTATTCTATATATAGGTAGGAAATTACACAACAGAGAGAAAAGGTACTCTCCACCACTGAAAAGGAATGCCTTGCGGCAAAGTAGGCCATGGAATCCCTTAAGTTTTTATTTACTAGGAGCTGACTTTGTACTTGTAACAGATCACAATCCTCTCTGTTGGCTTAACTAAATGAAGCATACAAATTCCAGAATCACACGGTGGTACCTGGCACTACAGCCACTTAAATTTAAAGTGACGCACACATCTGGGAAAGAGAATGTCAATGCTGATTTTCAGTCAAAATATGGATCAGGAATTGAGAATTCCAAAGGTTGAAAACATGTGAGCTGAAACTTCTCTGTTTGCTATGCTGCATATGCACTGAACTGTAAAGGTTATAAGCTAATGTTAGACTGGAATTTAATAAAACATTTTGGAAACCTGTTTTTGTAAAACAGGTTCCCTCTTAAGGAGGGGGTATGTGACAGGGTTGAATAAGACCCTGCCCCAGTTGTTATGCAGAGAGAGTTTAAATGCAAGGGTCTGCTCTATCCTCTCCTTTTCTGTCTGGTTGCACAACCCAATTTTCACGTGAGACCTAGGAACTGATCACTCTGATGGTTTTGCAATTCTCTGCTTCTCACTGGCTCTCTGCCTTCACCTGCTGTTCTGTCTTTTCTTTCCCATTGCATATCTGCAGGTACAAAACTGTATGTGATACTGGGAACCCTTTGTTTAAAACTGTATATAGTTATACTAGGTCACTATGTACTGTTTTGCTGCACCTGCAAGGAACTAAACTGACAAGAACGTTCTGTGAACTTACAAGAACATTCTGTGAGAAGCAGGCTCTCTTAACGAGTTCCCAAAGACTTATAAAAAGAACAGCAATGCTTTTGTTAGAGAGACAAGGAGAGTAAGGGACTGAGACACAAACTTGGAATTAAGAGATACCCTCAGAAAAAGGACTTAGTTTTCTCTGTTTGTACTGCCTTTGTAAATAGTTATACTGAATAATTTTTATTTTGCTGTTATTGAGAAAAATAAAACTCTGTGAATTTTTAAACTGCTCCTGGTCATCCTGTTCTTCCTGACCTGTGCCTCGACGACAGCACTGAGGACTTCTCAGAGTCTGAGGTCGAGCCCCCATATCCCCAGGTCGCCCCTGAAAACATGCACTTGTGCCTAGTGGGCCTTGCCCAGTTAACAAAGACCAAAATAAATAAATTATCCCCACTGATGATGCGGGACTCATTGGCATGAGTAACAGTTACCGACAGCCAATGGGGAAGCCCAATGGCAGCGCGCACTGACTTAGGAGGCCCCTCTTTGGGCTACAGAGGCAGGTACTCCACATGGATGGGCAGAGAAGCCGCCGTTGGCCTAGTCGGGGGAGTCGGCTCAGGCTGGGGCTGCAGTAGCCATGGGATCTGCCGGAGTAGGCTGAGGCATGGCCATCGTCCTGTTGCCAGCGCTGAGAAGCAACTGTTGCCACATGAACGCCTTGTAACAGTGCCAAATCTTACGGCAGCACCAATCCTTCCCCGAGGAGGAAGATGTAGAGGAGTACTGGCGGCGTCTCTTGGCAGATTGTTGAGAGTGGGAGCTACGGCTATACTGGGAATTGCTCAAGCTGCTCGACCCTGACCTCGACAAATTGGATGGCAAGGGGAAACGGCGACAGGCAAAGGACGCCTGCTGTCCCCAAAAGGTTGGGCTCCCAAGGACAGGGATCTGGCTCAGCATGCTGATCTGGCCCCCCTTGGGAGAGATCAGGCAGGGCCGGGTCCTGGAGATATCCTCCTCTCACCAGGCAACAAAGGGTCCACCGGGTCGAGAAAGATCTTAACTGGCTGGTAGACCTGTGTCTCGGCCGACAAGCCCAGTGGGGCTTCTGTAGGGCCAGCAGCCTGAACATAAATATTGGCCAAAGCCGAATGCTTGTCAGCTGCAAGCCAGCAGAAATGGAAGAAAAGGCCCAAGAGCACTCATGGTCCCACGACCTGCGATGGAACTTCTTGCTTTTGGAGCACGGTTTAGAAGATTTCGATCCCTGGAAAGGGACCTCCCCTGAGGGTTGGTAGGGACTAGCACAAGTCCCTAAATGCCCCAGTGCATGAGGCGCTAATGCCCACCAAAATGAGGGCGGAAGCAGATGAGGTGCCGAAGGCAAGTTGTTCTGTCGAGCCCACTGCTGCAGAAACCACCTTGCAGGTGTCCTTAGATTTAACAGGAGGATCCTATTTGTCCAGATGGCCCAGGAGGAGGTGAGCTTAGCGGTCCTCCAAGGTGGAGGGATGAAGAGTACAGTACAGGCTGCAAGCCTGTGGGTTGTGCTGTGTACACAAGCAGTAGACGCACAAGGCGTGTGGGTTGGTGCATGACATCTTCCGATCACAAGGGCACCATTTGAAACTGGGAACAGATTTCAGGTCTCCAGAGTTCATGGTAGAATCAAACAGTCAAAAGTGCAAAGCTTGAAGATTCAGAAAAATTTAGTAACGTTAGGGCCTACACCTAGCATGGAGCTGCGATAGAGGGAACCTGATGCTTCCAGTAGAAAGGAAGATCTGGCATCACGGGGCCGTGTCGATGAGGATACCATCCGGGTGGGAGGGAGGAAAGAGAGAGCTTGAAGACCTTCTGGCTGTTCTTAAAGGGGAAAGGAATCCTGCCAAAAGTGTGGCTAGTACACCATATCCACATCCCTACAACCGGATTTTTTTTAGCTAAGAATGCTGCCTGATGCAGTGGCAGAACAAGAGGTAGTATCAAAGGCATTTCTAATGGCTCTGAGCTGATGACTGTTGGGCTTAGGTCCATGTTTGGTAGTCAGCAAACTCTCTTTAGTTCCTGAATCTAGCAGGGATTGTGTCAGGGACTTAAGCGAGCTCCAAAGGGTATACCCGTATTTGGAAAAATGCCCTTGGTGGCTAGAAATCCACATGCCTAAGGGAGCTGCTGTGTAAGCAATTTTGTCCAAAGTGTCAATCTTGTGCGACTCCTTGTTATGAGGGTATGCAATGATCTATTAGGGGAGAATGGCCTTGTAACTCTCAGTGAGAATAACAATGGCACCAGCTACAGGTAGAGAAACATACACTGTTGTATCCTTAAGGGTGTATTTCTTATCTATTTGCTTGCAGACAGATGGTACTGAAGCAGACCTACTCCAGACAGCATTAGATGGGGTTTCAAATGCAGGTGGAATAGGAGGAACTAAATGGACTGGCATGGTAGAAATGTTCAACCACTTCAGATGGAGACGTCTTCCTTGTTCAATGGCTGTAGGCTCAAAATTAAGTGCAGAATACATGTTTCTGAGCAAAGCCTGAATGTCAGATCCTCCTAAAGTCACCAGCAAGTCGGCAACAGTACCATGGCAACCTCACCACAGTGACACAGGATGGAGGTGCAGCCAGGAGGACAGGAATTGGCAGTGAGGTCACCAACAAGGGCCCAGGGGCCACTGTTAGATCCAAATGCTCTACCGGCTTGAGGGCCCCACCTGTGGTTCCAGTTCCACTGATCCCAAAGGGCCAGGGGCTGGCTCTGCTGGCGGAGGCACACAAACCAGATTCTGCACCCATTGTTCCATAAGAGCTGCCCAGTGGCAGAACTGCCCACTTACAGACAGAGAGGGACTCCAGGCCAAGACCTTGACCTCCTAGAACGAGAGGTCCCCAGTGACTCCAATGGTGCATGTGAGGGCCTCTGGCTGTGGGAGACTGAGGATCTTGCAGCAGACCTAACAGAGGGTAACCTTGAGCAGTACCAGTTCTTCCCTTTCTGACGGGAAGAGAAAGAACTCGAGGCTGAGTGGCACAGAGAACTGACCGAGATTGTGAATGGGTCCACTTCTTTTTGTGCTTGAGAGGACTCTTTCCTCCTGGGCACTGGACCACCCGTGGTCAAAACCCTTCCCCAATGGGGAAAGTGAACCGGACACAGCCTGTTGCTGGAACAGCCAGACTAAGCAGGCTCCCTACTGTTCTCCTCCATGGCCGCTGATAGTTGACTTGATAAGGTTAAGAGAGACTGACAGAAATATTCATGTAAAATCATTATACTGATACAAAAACAACAAACTCTAGGTTGAAGCACCAAAACTGAGAACTGAACACTGTTGTTGTATAGACATGAAGTTCTGATTCCCGATGGTTGAGCAACATCATCACTTTTGCACACTCAATGGTGGGGAAAAACGTAATGAGGTGGTTGAAGGATGGTGCCAAAGTAAGCCTGCACTGCGAGCCTGTCTCACGGTGCTGTGCATGTGCACAACCTACCTTGGTGCCAGAACTCTTAAAAAGTTCTGGCCTCCACTGGGTCCTAGTGCCTCCAGCTATAAACTACTACTGTGACTAAATGGTGAAGATTGATTCCTGGGAGATTGGTAAGAATGGCTGTAAAAGCCACATATATGACCAGCACTCACCACCTCAACAGAGCAATGTAGCCACTAGTAGAGACCCATATGAGAAAGGGTGGGACAAGCCAGCAGTGGGAACCCAGCTAGGAAAGGGGATACCATCAAAAGTCAACACCCAGTGATGACAAAGCAGCAAGCAGTGTTGGTTGCACAGGAAAGAAGGCCCATTCAGGAAGCAGAAAAAAAAAAACAGGTCCACATCACTGAATATAAAAATAAAGCCTAGTGAAGCACACAGCAATGAAGTCCAAGGAGTGAGTTCTTCAGTCCAATGTGAGGTTGATGACGGAAAAGGAAAGAAACAAGGCAGTTTGGGGCTGCCCATGTTATATACGCACTAATGATGCGCAACATCATGGGCTACCCACTAGTCAAAAGTTTCCCCAATAAGTCGAAGCCAATGCTCCACAGGTGTGGCTCACTGGAGGGGAATAGCTCCAAAGAAGATCATACTATCCTCCATAAATGGAAATTACATACCTACCGTAATTCTTGATCTTCTTGGACGAAGTCTCCACCACTTATTCACACTAATGGGATCTACGCCAGAGGCGCTTAGGACCATGAGAACAAACTTTTTACTGGAGGCTGGCGCCAGAGATGGAGCTAGGAGCCTCTGCATTGCTGCCATGACTATCTTGACGTCGACCCTCCAACTGCCTCAGTACCCCCCCCCCGAGGAGGTGCAGCGTAACTAACCTAGAAGGATAGCCTAACCAAAAACTGGACGTAAGATAGTCCAGAAGACCTGTATAAAAAGGGTCAAGAAAGAAGTCTTCACAGCCTAAAGATTGAGGGAGTGAAGACCAACAAGAGAGGTGAGCTCGGGGGATGATGGGTGGGCATGTGAATGAGTGGTGAAGACTTCATCCAAGAAGATCAAGAATTACGGTAGGTACGTAATTTCCATATCTTCCAGGACATAAAGTCTCCACCACTCATTCACACTAATGGGAGAGTACCAAGCTAATAATCCCCCGAGAGGACGGCAGGAGAGACCAAGAGCTCACAGATTTAGGACAGAAGTCCACTAAGGATGGTTCTGCCAAACGAAACATGTAGTCTGGCATGGACATCCAGGGCATAGTGTTTAACGAAAGTATGCACTGAGCTCCAGGTGGCCGCATTGCAAATATCTGCAATGGGCACGCTGCGGATTTCCACCAGGGATGCCGCGACCGCTCTAGTAGAGTGAGCGTACACTCTGCCTTCCAGCTTAACCTGCGCCATGGAATAACAGTGGCGAAGGCATGCCACCAGCCATGCTGAAATGCATCTGATAGCGACAGGTTGACACAGCCGGGTCTCGCTGAAGGAAACTAACAGTTGAGCTTTGCGAAAATCTTTTGTCCTATCTAAATAGAAACGCAGAGCTCTTTTGACGTCCAAAGAATGAAGAGAATGCTCCCCTTCATTTTGGAAGTTCGCAAAGTAAGTAGGACGGATCAATGGTTGGTTTAGATGGAATTCCGAAACAACCTTAGGGAGAAACTTAGGATGGGTCCTAAGAACTACTTTGTCTTTATGAAACACAGTGTACGGAGGGTCTGTGACCAAGGCATGTATCTCAGAGACCCTGTGGGCCGAGGTAATTGTCACCAGGAAGGCCGTTTGTCCCAGGCTGCGACCGGACGTCTGATAGGAGGTCTGGTATGCAGAATTCCCTTAAGGAACCTCTTAACCATGGGTAACTGAGCCAGTGACAAGGAAAGAACTGGCTCATGATAAGCTGAAATGGCACAAAGGTGAACCTTGACTGTAGAGTATTGCAGACCTGAATTTGAGAGGTCCAAAAGGTACTCTAGAACTTTATTTGGTGGGCAGGAAAAAGGATTCAAAGAGGATTTTGCACACCAGAGTTAAAATCGCTTCCATTTGGCTGTGTAAGTTTTCATAGTGGCTGGCTTGCGCGCAGCCAGAAAAATATCTGAAACTCTGCGGGAGACATTGAACCTGTTCACTTCTATCTCTTCAGGAGCCAAGCGTGAAGGTGAAGCGGTCTCAGATTGGGATGGAACACAGGCCCCTGAGTCAGAAGGTTCGGCTGAAGGGGAAGCGGTTTCGGAGGGGTTTCCGACATACTGTTGAATAATGGAAACCATATCTGCAGAGGCCAGAAGGGAGCAATGAGAATCATTTTGCTTCCCTGGGACTCGAACTTGAAAAGTACCCTCTGAATTAGAGGAAGAGGCAGAAAGGCGTATAGAAAGCATTTTGTCCACTGCAGCCTGAATGCATCCTGACAGAAAATGCCAGACCCTGGAATTCTGCAGCAGAAGAGAGGCAGTTTTGTGTTGAGTGGGGATGCAAAAAGGTCCAGGTCTGGAGTTCCCACTCTGCGAATAGTGACTGAACTACAGTTGAGTCGAGAGACCATTCGTGAGGATCTGTCTCTGTTCTGCTGAGACAGTCTGCCAGTTCGTTCTGCACTCCCGGCAGGTAGACTGCCTGACTCAGAGCCTTGTGCTCTAAGCACCACTGCCACATTCTCATCGCTTCCTTGCATAAGGGGTAAGAGTGAGCCCCGCCTTGCTTGTTGATGTAATACACTACAGCTTTGTTGTCCGTTTGAAGGAGAATCTTCTTGTGACAGAGAATGTCCTTCAAAGCCCGGACTGCATAAAGGATGGCTCTCATTTCTAAAACATTTATGTGAAGTTGGGACTCGTCCTGAGTCCACGTACCTTGATTGTAGAGAGTCTGACAGTGAGCTCCCCACCCCATCAGGGATGCGTCCGTGGTAATGGAAATCTGATGATCCAGAGGAGCAAAGGGATACCCTTCCAGAGGATTGTCCTCTTGCGACCACCAAGTGAGTGACTTCTTCAGAGGTTCTGTCACCTTGATGAGAAAGGACTGAGGGTGAGTGGTTGGGGACCACTGAGTACTGAGCATCCATTGAGAGGTTCTCATGTGAAGGCATACTAGGGCTACAGTGAACACCAAGGATGCCACGAGACCTAGCATCCATTGCATCGAGATAGCTCGAACCGAGCTGTTCTGTCTGATGTATCGGGCCATCTGTAGGATATCGCTCCTTCTGTCCTCTGGTAGAAACGCTTTCACACAGGAGGTGTCCAGAAGAGTTCCTATGAAAAGGAGCCTCTGGGAGGGCTGCAGCTACAATTTCTTGAGGTTTAGCAGGACTCCCATGGATGTGAGAAAGTCTGAGGCCGAGGCAACGGCGTCGAGAGTTCCTTGCCTGGAAGGGCTCGCTAGAAGCCAGTCGTCCAGATATGGGAACACTTGTATTACGACTTTTCTGAGATGCGCTGCTAGAACTGCACAATACTTTGTAAAAACTCGCGGCGCCGAGGATAGCCCAAAGAGAAGAACTCTGAACTAATAATGCTGTCCCAAAGCCACAAACCTTTGGTATCTGTGATGCTTTGGATGAATAGGAATATGTTGGTAAGCATCGTACATGTCCAGGGAGGCTAACCAATCATGTTGATGAAGCAAGGGTAACAGGGTCCCTAGTGATATCATCTTGAATTTCTCTTTGGGAAGACACTTGTTTAATTTTCTGAGGTCCAAAATGGGACGCATGCCCCCAGTTTTCTTTGGAACTAGAAAGTAATGGGAGCAGAACCCTGTGTTCCGTTGATCCAGCGGAACTACTTCCACTATCCTGTTGTTCAGAAGGCCTTGTATTTCGGAGGCGAGAAGCTCTGACTGAAGAATTTACAGCTTTGACTGCCGCTTGGGGAGACAATCCGGAGGTTCCTCTGAAAAACTGAGGGAATATCCTTCACGGACTATCCGAAAGACCCATTTGTCCAAAGTTATGGACTTCCACTGATTGTAGAATTGAGACGACCTCCCACCGCTAAAGAGTCCCCCTCGGGCAGCTGAGGTGGGGCTTGGGCCAGAAACTCAGAAGGCGGCACTGGGTGCTTTGGGTCCTTGTGCCTTTTGTTGCATTTTCTATTGAGGCTGAGGGGCTTGATTTTTATTAAAACCTCCCCTGCCTTTGCCTCGAAAGGACTAACGGTTATGAAACTGGCGTTTGTTAACACCCCCTCAAGAGGGGGTGGGAGAAGGTCGAGCCAATTTAATGGCTGACCTAGTCTTTTGTGTGGCCTCTAGAGCCTGTTCTACTTGAGGGCTGAAGAGATACACACCATCGAAGGGCAATGCCATGACCTGTTGTTGGGCATCATTTGTGAAACCTGAAGTGCGAGTCAGGAATGGCGGGCGGTACAATGCTCACCACGGCCGGGAGGCAGTATCAAATGCTCATAGCTGCTTTAACCTGTTGGTTGTTGGACTCGATGCCCCTGGTTATGGTTTGAAGAAGCTCTGAATTAGTGTCCGACTCCGGTAGAGCCTCAACCATTTGTTTGAGCGAACGCCAAAGAATATACTCATATTGAGAGAAATAGCCCTGGTGGCTGGCGATATGCATACCCAGGGTGGATGCAGCAAAGACTCTCTTACCTAAAGTATCTATCTTACGAGATTCTTTGTTTATAGGTCGAGCTGTAGAGCCTGAGGAAGGACGACCTTGTCATTCTCTGCCAAGACTACAATAGGATCCGTAAACACTTGGGAGGCCAAAATGGATCGATCCTTGGGAGCAGCATACTTCCTATCTATGGACTTAGCCACAGAAGGAATGAGAGCAGGATTATTCCATACCATTTGAGAAAGTGTCTCAAAGGAGGGTTGTACCGGGGGAGTTAAATCCATAGGGCTGTCCGGAACATGAAGGTACTGGAGTCTTAAAAGCTTCCCAGGATCGATGTCCATAGTCTGGAGAGAAAGAGCAGAATTCAAATTTTTCAGCAGAGACTTAAATGACAGGTCCTTGACCACAGGCTCTGTAACAGGATTAGATCCTGCTCCTTCCACATCATCACCCAGTCTAAGATCTGGGTCAGGCTCAATATCATCTCCTGATAGTCCAGGAGGGACTGCATGGACAGGAAAAGATTGAAAATCAGCAGAAAAAGAGGAAGGAAAAGAAACTGGAGAGGAGATGCTCTGAAGATTGGTAAAAGAAAAACCCGGCCTCGGAGCCGAAGAAGAGCATGGTGCCGAAAAGTCGCACAAAGCAGATAAAGCAGATGCCGGCGAAGAAGAACACAGCGCCGAAAAGTCGCATGGTGCTGAAAGGTCACACGGCGCCGAAAAGCCACACAGTGCAGAGAGCAGTGCCGAAGATGGTGCCGACAGGCACCCCGGTGCTGAGCGACTCACCGACGCTGATGGCGCCGGAACGAACCCAGGACCCTGAAAATTAGAATTTGAGGGAAAGGAAGGAAGAATACCAGGAGATAGAGGCATCGGTGCGGCCCCCTGCACCGCAGCCATGTGAGGGGGGGGGGAAAACACCTGAGCGTGGAGTCGACGGCACCGAAGAGGGCGCTGCGCGACTAAGGAGGCCCAATCGTGCTGCCCGATCCCTCGAAGAGCCCCCGAGTGACCGGGCCAGGCAAGTGGACCAGCCTCCAAGCCCATTGCTCCATAAGAGCGGCCCACTGATAAAACTATTTATTGGAAGCCCTACCAAAAGGCAGGGAAGGGCTCCGATGTTGAGGAGGTCAGAGACCAGAACCAGAAACCGGCAACTCCGAACGAGGAGACCAGTAACTGACCCCAATGATCGATCGTCGACGCCCAGACATATCAGAGGGCGACCTCGAGTGATGTCTTCTCTTTTTTGACCTACAGGTCAAAGAAGAGCTCGAGGCAGCTGCCGAGAATGGGATCGTTTACTTTTATGCTTCGAGAGACCACCGTCTGCCTCAGGCATTGGACGTCGTTGTCAGACCCTCTTTGGAGAAGGCGGCGGACGGACTCAGCCTGGCTGACTGAACAGTTTTCATATGAAGTCTCTACCGTCACCTGACCCGCTCATGGTCGACTCTGTCAATGTAGGCTGAGACTTCTTTCTTTGATAAGAATAAATTATCGTAAGCGGTACTTATTCGAAAAATACTACAAAATAATAAACTGAAAACTATGCTGCTAGTTTCAAGTTGGACTCCCGGTGGGTGAGCGACGTCGTCACTGAAGTGCACTCAATGGCAGGAAAAAAGGAACTGAGGCAGTTGGAGGATCGACGCCAAGATAGTCATGGCCACAAGAGCAGAGGCTTGCGGCTCCATCTCTGGTGCCGGCCCTCCTGCAAAAAAGTTTGCTCCCACTGGGTCCTAACGCCTTCAGCGTAGATCCCATTAATGTGAATGAGTGGTGGAGACTTTATGTCCAGGAAGATCATGGAATATGTTCAGGGATAAGAAAATATGTAATTTATTGTATAAATCAACAATTTTTTCAAGGAAGTAACTTTGTTAGACTTGTTATTTTAGCTTGTACAAATATTTATACTAACATACTAAAATGCCAGCAGAGGAGGCCTAATGGTCTTTCGTGTCTGCTGGATAGTCAGCACCCATACTGATGTTGAGACTCTGCTGTCCCCACACCCTTGGTTTCTCTAGCCCCAATCCAAGATGTTCCCCTTGTATTGGACTTTGTCAGCTTCACCCTCCCCTTATACCTGTTCCAACCCCTCTTAAACCCCTCCACAGTCTCTGCCTCCACCAGTCCCTTGGGCAGCTCATTCCATGGTTCCACCACCCTCTCAGTGAAGTAACACCTCCTCATCTCCCCCCTCTAGCTTCCTGTATCCTCTAGTTGCCCCCTTTTCCTTTGGAGTACCCCCGACTGAGCCTCCCTTATTAATCCACTTTATGTACTTGAAGACCTCTATCATGTCCCCCCGTCCCTCCTCTCCTCCAGGGTGTACATGTTGAGTTCCTCAAGCCTCTCCCTGAAGGTCCTTTTCCCCCAAGCCCCAGATCATTTTAGTTGCCCTCCTCTGGACCCTCTCCAGGACTGCAATGTCCCGTTTTAAGTGCAGTCTCCAAAACTGCACACAGTACTCGAGGTGTGGCCTAACCAAGCAGTTGTACAGAGGGAGAATCACTTCCTTCCTACTGGAGGTAATCCCTCTAGTGATGCATCCCAGCATCCTATTGGCTTTGGCCACTGCCTTCCTACAAGTCTCAGAGTTGTTCATTCTGACATCCACCACCACCCCCAGGTCCCGCTCACCCGTCGAGACTTGTAGTGTGTCTCCCCCTAGGGTATATACTTGGCCCAGGTTTCTGGCCCCCAGGTGCAGAACCCTGCATTGAACTTCAGTTTCCACTTCCTCAACCACCTCTCCAGAGCCTCCAGGTCCTTCTGCAGAGCCACTCTCCTCTCTATCCTCCACCACTCCCAGCTTCGAGTCATCCGCAAAGAGACTCATTTCACTCCTGATACCCTTCCTTATGTCAGAGACATAGGCGTTAAACAGGAGGGGCCCTAGGACCCCACTATTGACTCTCCTTGGAGAAGAAGCTAGTCCCCCAGCCACCATCCTCTGAGTACACACAGAGAACCAATTTCCTATCCATCTGATCATCTGCGTTCCCACCCCCATTTCCCCCAGCTTAGCCAACAGGCCACCATGAGATACTGAATCAAATGCCTTGCTGAAGTCTAGAAAGAGGACGTCCACTGGCCTACCCTGGTCCAGGGAAATCATCACCCAGTCGTAGAACTCCACAAGGTTTGTCTGACACGATCTTCCCGGGACGAAGCCATGCTGTCTATCACCCAGGTACCCCATTTGCTCCAGAACCCCTCCCAGCCTTTCCTTGATAATATCCTCCATCGCCTTGCCCACCAGAGATGTTTACAGTGATTTGTACATGTGACTATTTTCTCAATACAGACATATGAAGTGAATAAAATTATAAATGTTTACTTGTGCAAACCCTTCTAGTGGAATACACAGTGAAGTCAGTAACAAAGAGCACAGTTCTGACCGCACTAAGTGAATCACATTTAAAGCATGCTACTGCCCTCATATGTCAGAAAGACTATTTTACGTATCTTATAAACAGATTTCAGAATTTCATTTGTATTTTTAAAAAATGTTGCTTTTTTTATTTCATAAGTGCAGTAAGATAAAATGGGGTATTGGATGTGGTGATTTTACCGCACTTCCAGGGGTTGAATGCACTCGGCTGGAGCCCTCGTGTTTTACTATGCCTCTGGATATGTGGTAAAATCACCACACCAAATGACCACTGTATCTTACTGCACACATACCTTACAAGAGAGTCCTACACTAATTTATTTTAAAAAATTAGGATATTTAGGATAGTCCAGTGGTGTGGCATTAATGCTACTACTCACCACACCAGTGACCCGGGATCAGAAGCAATCTCGAGGTGCCGGGGCAGACTGCTCTCCTGTTCCCACTGAATGATTTCCACCAGGTGGAGGCCTAGTGGTAGTGCGGGTCTGCACGGCAGCAAAGAATGGGAGGGAGTAGCAGGACTTCTGTAGTAAGAGTGTGTGCCTCTACACATGTGCACGTCTGCATGTGTGTTGCGGCATGGGATCAGACGAGAAAACAGAAAATCTAGAGGCCTGGACTTTGTGAAGCCCTGCCCATGGGTCCGCCCTGCCGATCTGGTCCCAGAGCGACTCTGAATATGACTGCTGGGGGGGTAAACCATGGGAGGAACTCTGTGCGGGACTCAGCTCACTGACCAGAGAAGTTAAGGGATGCCACCCAAGCATGAGGATAGGGCTGATAGCTGACCAGCTCAGCTAGAGAGGATAAAACCTTCATAGGAGAAAAAAAATGCTGGTCCATAAGATAGTTCACATTAACTGTTAAACCTAATGCAAATGCTAAAATAATAACAATATGGTAAAGTATGAAATCAATCTGCAACTGCAAAGCCGTTCCTCAGAATACTGAATTTTCCAGCACGGTAACAAGGTAACTGTTATGGGGCGCTCTCTTCTGTCACTAGTGTAGTGAGCTTTCATACAAGTATGGCAAACCAACAATAATCTACAGCAGCCCAGTACTCACAGAGAGAAAATCCAGGTAAACAGCTACCAGGAGCAAGGAATACAGGTTACTCACCTGTAACAGGAGTTCTAGGAATGGTATATGTTGTTCATCCACACTCATTGGCAGGTATCCTTGCCGCTTTAAATCTTGCCGGAAGGTCTTCAAGCTTGCTCCTCCCACCCACCCGGGTGGTATAACTCCGGCTCCGCCCCATGGCGCCAGATCTGGCCCGCTGGAAGCTCAGGCTGTGCTACGTAAGCCGGGAGGTCGGTAGTCGGTGGATGAACAACATATACCATTCCTAGAACTCCAGTTACAGGTGAGTAACCTGTATTTCTAGGGACATGGATATGTTGTTCATCCACACTCATTGGCAGACTCCTAGCAGTTCTCCGGGAGGAGGGAGGCAAGACCACACCCCAATACTTACTTGGGAAAGAGAGACTGAGAGACCGAGGCCCAAAACCAGCATCCCGCGTGACTCAAGGTCGATGTGGTAGTGGGTAATGAAGGTGTTTGCTGACTTCCAGGTAGCAGCCCTGCAGATTTCCTGGATAGGGACGCCCTGGAAGCAGCCACCGCTGCAGCAGTATGGCGGGTAGAATGAGCCTATCCCTCTGGGAGGCTCCATGCCCGCCAACTTATAGCAGAGATCTATGCAGGAGGTTACCCACCTGCTTATCGTCCGCTTGGCTGCAGGTCTGCCAGATGCGGCTTCAACTAGGTGACAAACAGCTGGCGAACCTCTCCCGAATTTCAGCGTCGCTCCTTATAATAAGCGCACCTTCTAGGTCCAGAGTATGGAGCCTATATTCGCCTCCGAGTGTGATTGGGGTAGAACACCGCAGAGTCAACACCTGGTTAAGGTGAAACTCCGACACCACCTTCGGAAGGAATTCGGTGGGAAGCAGGACAACCTTGTCCCTGTGGAAGACCAGGTAAGGAGACCTCGATGGAAAGCGCCTGGAGCTCTCCCATCCTTCTGGCTGACGTGATAGCCACCAAGAAGGCGGTCTTCCACAGGTGAGAGAGACACACCTGTGCATAGGTTCGAATGGCTTGCCCATGAGCTTTGCCAGTACCAGCAGTAGATCCCACGGAGGTGGGGGTTCCCGCACTGGAGGAAATGTGATCAAGGCCTTTGAAAAGCGCCAGACCACCTTCCTCCTGCTTACATCGACTGCTTCCGGCCCGCGCCTGCAAGCAGAGATGGCTGCCAGGTGCACCCTTAGGGTCGCCGACCCAAGCCCTTGACTAGAAAGGACCATAAATAGTCCAAGATGCTTGCCAAGGAACAGGAGGAAGGGTCCAAGCCCTTGTCCTGACACCAAATGGAAAACCTTTTCCATTTGAAGGCATAGCATTTTCTGGTCGACTCTACGGGACGCCTCAACTACATTGAGGACCTCGCCGAAAGACCCAAGGCCTGGAACTCTAGCCGCTCAGGAACCAGGCGTCAGGTGCAGGGATTGAAGGTCCGGATGGAACACCTTCCCTGATTGACTGAGAGCAGGTCGGGCGAGCTGGAAGCTGCAGCGAGTCCTGGAGCTGAGACTGAGGAGATCTGGGTACCAGAACTGGCGAGGCCAGTCTGGGGCTATCAGAATCACCTCGCCTTGTCCTCCTGCGCCTTGAGAAGCACCTTGTGGATCAAGGGAAATGGGGAAAGGCGTAAAAGAGGCCGGGTCCATTGCCTCGAGAAGGCATCCCCTGCAGCAGAGCCCTGCTGAGGGGCGGGCATGGAACAGACTCAGCTTCGCGTTCTCCATGGAGGCAAACAGGTCCACCTGAGGTGTGCCCCAAAGGGAGAACAGATGCTGTACTACCTCCGGCAGGAGAGACCACTCGTGGGATGCAGCCCCTATCTGGCTCAGGGCATCGGCCAGGGTGTTGGAGGCTCCTGCCACGTGAATGGCTAGGAGATCCGCCTCCAGGCTGCGCACGAGTGACCAAATGCGGAGAGCCTTGCATAGAAGCATGGAGCTGCTGGCCCCGCTCTGGCGGTTTAGATAGTACATGGTCGTGGTATTGTCCCGCTCTGACTCGACCACTGACCCCGAGGAACGGAGCAAAGGCGGTGAGAGCTAGGCGGGACCGCCGGAGCTCCAGCAGGTTGATGTGGCATCGGGACTCCCGCTGGGACCAGAGGCCATGAGCCGGTGTTGTTCCCCAGATGGGCACCCCAACCCATCAGAGAGGCATCGGTCGATGAGGCAACCGTGGCTCAGCGAATGACGGGATGCCCTCCTGCAAATGATCTGGAGCGGTCCACCACTGGAGAGCGTTCCCACATCCCCTGTGTCACCGCCTGCTGGTCCAAGGATCGCAGCGCCATGACCACTGGCTGGCCAGTCCCCACTGAAGGGGACGCGATGTTCCAGCCGGCCCAACGGACCACGCTGGTGCAGGCCGCCATGAGACCCAGGAGGCGCAGGAAGTCCCGGCTAGGGCAATGCCCAACCAGAAATGATCGGGCAAAGGAGGAAAGAACCTCGGCCCTGTCCGCTGGAGCCGCTCTGGCTCGAAGAGAGTCGAGCTGCGCCCGATGAATAGAATCACCTGCCCGGCTCGAGTCCGACTTGGCCTCGTTGATAAGGAGGCCCAGTTGAGAGCAGACCTGAGGCCAGATCTCTGACCACTCCGCCTCCTTCCTGGAGGGAGCTGCTATCAGCCAGTCGTCCCAGGTAAGGGTACAGGACCTAATCGCCCACAGAGGAATGCTGTCACCACTGCCATGCATTTGGTGAAGACCCTGGGAGCTGGAGACAAGCCGTGAGGGCATGGCTTGGAACTCGAAGAGGATCCTTCCGCTCGGAAGCGAGAATCTCTGGTGAGACGGACGGATAGGGACGTGAAAAACCGTCCTGCAAGTCCAGAGAGCAGAACCACGCCGGCGTTCCAAGGATGGTATTATCTGAACCAGAGTGACCATCCTGAAGGTTCGAGGCCTTAGGAACTTGTTTAGGTCTGTAGGTCGAGAATGGGGCGCCAGCCCCCGTCGTTCGAACCAGGAAGTACCTGGACACAAACCCTGGGTCTGAAGGAGGGTCCACCACCTCTCTTACCACCTCCTTCTGGAGGAGGAGGAGGCGCTTCGGCTCGACGAGCCGCCAGAGTGAGGCTGGGATCTGAAGCTTCCCGAGTGCACGGCTCTGAAGGGTGGTGCCTGCTAATTCCAGAGGCAGGCCTCTTCCCACCTCCAAGACCCACCTGTCCGTGGTGACAGCGGACCAGGCGGAGCAAGTGCGGGCCGTCCCCCACGGGGAGACCCAGGGGTAGGCAGCGGGGGATGGGGGCGACACCCCTCAGCCCGTCCACTGGGCAGGCTTGGAGGAGGGACCGCCGAGGACCTCCTGGGCCCTTCCTCCCTGCCTCCTGTTAGAGGAAGCCGCGGCTTGGTTTGAGAATGCCAAGCCTGTCAGCCTGCTGGCCGTATTGCTGGGCGCGCCGGGGCACAGAAGGACGAAAGGGCTTAGGCTGTGGTTTCATGACCTTTGTCCTTCTGAGCGGAAGAGACCGAGTCCAAGGTGGCATTGGACTTCTCGATCCTCTGCAGGTGACCTCCACCCCAGGGTGAAGAGGTCAGTCCCAAAAAGGGAACATCCGCCAACTTGTGCTGGGTATCCGAAGTAAAGGTGGATATCCTCAGCCAAGCCCACGACGCGATAGCCACTCGGCCGCCACCGATCTGGCACATGAGTCCCCTATATCCAAAGCAGTCTGGAGCTGCTGTTTGCCACTGCCCTGCCCTGGTCCCGCACCTGCTTAACCGTAGTCTGCAGATCGGCGGAAGATGAGGATGACCTCATCCAGGAGCCCAACAGGGCATGAGAAAAATGTGCCATGAGGATGGCCAACTGGCCTGACGAAGGCCGAGAGGAGCACTTGGCGTAGACTTTTCGCCCGACATAGTCCAATTTCTTGGATCCTTGTCAGGAGGTTTGTCCACATCCCTGGCGTTGCCGGCGCGCCGGAAAACGCTGTCGGTAACCAACCCCTCAACAGAGGGGTGTTCCGAAAAACCGGACAAGGAACCGGTAGGGACCGCATACTTCCTGGCCATCCTGGCCGAAGGCGCAGGGCAGGAAGCAGGGCGCTGCCAAAGCTCCAGTGCGGACCCACTATGGCCTCGCCACGGGAAAGGCCTCCGTCGGAGAATCCCTCGTCCAGAATCTCCGTGAGGATACCTGGCCCGCTTGGAACGGGTTCGGCTCCATCCCGGTAGCTCCGAGATGAGCCAAGCAGTCCCAGGAAGGACGGCGGGCTATCGTCCATTGACTGACTCCTGAAGACTCCAAGTCCAGTCGCTGGAGAAAAAGGAGGAGCATCTTCCGGACTCGGAAGAGTCCTCGAAGAAACTGCCTCTGGCTGAGCCACCCTTCACCTGCCGAGTCGGTCGGGAGTGAGGGTAACTGACAGACCGATGGGGTAGACCCTTAGCCGACCCGAGAATCCTTGGTCGGAGCCCCAATTGGTGGCTGTGGAGGCGGAGGTTCCACGGAGATCGGTGGAGCAGCTGGTTTTGGCCGACAACGGCCTGGGTATAGGCCCTCGGATAAGTCGAGGGTTGTGTCGGCCGTTCGGTGACAACCACTTAATGGCGGGAAAGGCGACGAGGTCGGCTTATTCCCGCCAGGAAAACTGTTGCAACATAAAAGGTCCTCGCATTGCTCGACGTAATTTACGCCAAGCCTCCCCTCATCCGAGGAGGAGGGCGAGGGCAGCGGCGGCTTGCCGCTTGTGATGCGAGACGGAGAGCCGCCTATGACGGTGGGATCGGCTGGACGCGAAGAGGTCGAGACGCAGACAAGAGTCCCGAATTTCCGAGGTCGGGTGCGGGAGGTGTCGGCGGAACGACACTCCCTTGGCTCCGGATGGTCCATCCGAGGGCTCCGAACCGGAGGCACAGGCGAGCCCACGGGATCCTCAACTCCTCCCGGGGAACCGGGGAGAGGGGAATCTCGGCTGCTAAAGGCGACAGCCCGTCCAATGGGTCGAGAAAAATCTCGACTTCATCGGTGAGTCTCGGTCAACTGACCTGACGGGACACCGTGAGGCCAGTGGCCGAAGCCGAGCGGTCGATCGAAGCCACGATCGCACGGCCGAGGAGAGGACCTTTCCGCTCCCAAGAGCGCCGACGGAGGGACTTACCCTGTCCTCTTTTGGACCGAGAATAAGGTCCAGCAGACGCAGGCCCTTCTCCTTTAGTGGAGAGGACAGACAAAGCTCCTTAAAAGAAGCCGTGTAAGGAAGAACCCAGAGAGAGCGGGATAAATGCAGCGGCCGAGGAGAATCTGACCCAGCGCCTCACTCTTCGGTGAGCCACCATCCGCTCAGGCTGATCCACGCCGAGCCCGCGCGCGGACACCGCCAACTGGCCTCCTTGGACTTCACCGAGGGAGCTTCCTGGACGGCCCAGTTGCAATCCGGGCAGCACGATCTTCGAGGATGAGGGCCGAGAAAGAGAGCACAGGTCGAAGCCCGCGGGTCGTGCTCAAGGCCTAAGCAGTAGACACGCTGGAGTGTGGATCCGTCCCGAGACATCTTCTGCCCGCATGGGCATCTCCGAACCGAGTCGATTTGTCCATCGTGACCTCATGAGGGATAGAAGACTGAAGTCTTTTTGCAAAATTTATTTTTAAATCCAGCAACGGAGAAATAGGAACCAGTCACAAACGCAGAGCGTTAAGGGAGGAACCTGAGCTCTAAGCGGTAAGGAAGATCTGGCCATGGGGCGGAGCCGAGTTATACCACCCGGTGGGTGGAGGAGCAAGCTTGAAGACCTTCCGGCAAGATTTAAAGCGCAAGGATACCTGCCAATGAGTGTGGATGAACAACATATCCATGTCCCTAGAACAACTGATTCCTGCCCCCAAAAAAATCTCCTGATGATATCTAACAGCTGGAGCGTTGACACTTTTTCATTCACTAGCAGCAATACATAGGGATGTTTTACTTTTTAATAAACAATAGAAAAGACCCCTGCACTGTCAGACTGAAGGGTACTGGCTCCAAAGTAACAAAAAGGCACAGGAAAAGGCCAGCACACCTGTGCTGAATTTTGTTACAGAATATGGTCTCTCGTGCACTTTTTGCTGTGACTGCACACTAAACAATTTATATTTCCTTACAGAACTCAGTCCTGGTGTGCTGTCGTTTAGCTGTGCCTTATTATTATTTTTTTTAATAAGTAGCAAAACCTTAAAAGATTACAGTATACTGAGTTTTTGAGTTTTCTTCTCTGAGTAGTCATCTGTGCTTTTTTCAACATAGGATATTTCCAAGAACTTTTCATAAATGTGATGGATGAAGACGTAACCGGTACAGGAACCGCTCTGATCTGCTGCAACGATGCCAGGAAACCCATGTTTTTCAGAGTGGTAGTACTGGACTTTTTTTTTCATACCGCAGGATTACTTGACAAGGCTAAAGAGTCTACAGAAATGCATGCAGTAGCTACCTGTCTGTGACACAGTCCAACATACACATGGTACACTCTTTCCAGTTAAAATAACTAATGCAGACAATTCTGAATTTTAGAAGAAAGGCTGAAACAGTTTAAAATCCAAACTGGGTAATCATACCCAGCGATGTCTTTGTAAAATATATTAAATGACAATGCTCTTCATATCATAAAAAACAAATGTCAAAGCACATCTGCGGTTTTAATTTTTTTAAAAACTGTCTTTTTTTTGTCAATGTGATGAAATGTTTTCCTCTCATCTCTTTCCAGCAAACTAGTGCTAACTGCTGAAAATAGAAAACCAATCAAAATAAATGTCACAGAAGATAAAGAAATATACCAATATGGTGTTACTTTTTAGTCTGAAGTACAAACTAATAAGAAAGGTTATTAAATATTCCTGCAAAATGTAAAAGCAAGCACTTCCTCACTCCAAAAATTGTAATTATATCCTTCTTAGTTACCCAAACTTGCTTAAAAAAAACACTGCTAAACAGCAAATCTAGTTCATCATTGTTTTCAAAACATCCTGTTGTGAATGCTGCTCCTTTTGCCTTCAAAGTTGCAATGGAAGGGAAACTGTATTCAGATTCCCTGGTCTGGATAATTCGTTCTGAATTTTAAGCATTTAGGCTGTTTATCACTTGACATTTCAGTCTCCTTATTGTCCAGGGAGCATCATCAGCTCTCATTGTGTCACTGGCAGAGCCACGTTGACAGGAACCTGGCTGGTCTGAGATGCTGGGGACCCACTGGGGACTGGCTGCGAAGGAACTGCTGGGGTTTCCATTTTACTGATGTGGGTTATAAAACGAAAGCGCATTTTCAAACCTGGCCTCAAGTTACAAATAATTTTTTCAACCTAAACAAAAAAACAAACAAAAAAGGTTTAGCTGCTAGTTGTAAATGAAAAACGCAGGCAGAGATAGAGATGTGCCATCTGCACTGCACATTTTTATACCAAGAGAATCAGAAAGTTCACAAACAGTGTATAAACAGCTAAAATAAAATCTACCTGAACAGTTAAAATCTAGAATACAAAGGCTCAAGACCACTGGAATATTTGCCAGCTCAGGAAAAAAACTAATTTAAATCACTTCCAAGAAAGATTACTTCCATATGGAAAATAGGGACACACTCCTAACTACATGTGGTGTATCTATAAATGAAAGCTACTTACCATAACTCTTCATCTTTTAAGAATAATCTCCTCTAGGGGAAGAGCAGGAAGTCATGCAGGCCTGGGCAGACTGCCTCACTGAGTGGAGAGATGCTGGTGCAAATCCCCCACTCAATGGTGGCCCTATATAGGGATTTGTGAAGGGTGGTACCTCCAAAGGTATGGAGGTTGGCAGCTGCCCAGAAAGAGCTGGTGGCGAGCACACCTTGACAGCCTGACCCATCAACGGGGAGATGCCAGTGAAGGACCCAAGCTGAGTGAAAGTTCCATCTAGGGATCTGTGCCATGGGCTTGCTAACTGAAGGGATCTGGTTTGAAGGTTGGTGCCTGCCCAGAAGGGGGTTGACACCTGAGAAGAAAAATACAGGGGAGGAAGTTCTACCACTTTCCTAGAAAAGGGGGAAGGGAGAGTAATCTGAAGCTGAGATGAGCATGGACTTGCTAAGGATATTCAAACACAAATTGGGAGATCAGGATGGAGAGGATGGTGTTGAGGTCGGGAGGTCCACAGTCATAGTAACTAATATTTATCAGGGCTCAATCCCAGAGGCACGGGGATCCGTACAGTAAAACAAGTTTAAGCAATTTAAACAGGGTGGTAAAAACATTAACATCACATAAACAACTCTGAAATAAATAAAATAATAAAATATCTTGTTAATTTAAAAAGCATTAGCAGGGAAAACTACGCTAAAAAGATGAGTCTTTAGGCTCCTCCTAAATGCCTCCACCACTGGGGCCTCCCTCAAAGATCTTGGCCACGAGTTCCAGAGGACCAGGCCGGCTACCCCGAATGAACGATCACCCGAGGTTGTCAGCCTGGTCCTCGGAACTGCCAGGAGGTCCTCAATGGAGGAACGAAGGGAGTGGGCTGGGACAGCAGGAGCAAGGGGGTCTAACAGGTAGCCAGGGCCTGATCCATATAGGACCTTACAGGTGAGCAAGCCCACGGAAAAGAGGGACACATTCTAACCTACCTGTGGTGTATCTATAAATGAAAGCTACTTACCATAATTCTTCATCTTTTAAGAATAATCTCCTCTAGGGGAAGAGCTGGAAGTCATGCAGGCCTGGGCAGACTGCCTCACTGAGTGGAGAGATGCTGGTGCAAATCCCCCGCTCAATAGTGGCCCTATATAGGGATTTGTGAAGGGTGGTACCTCCAAAGGCATGGAGGTTGGCAGCTGCCCAGAAAGAGCTGGTGGCGAGCACACCTTGACAGCCTGACCCAACATGCGGGGAGATGCCAGCGAAGGACCCAAGCTGAGTGAAAGTTTCATCTAGGGATCTGTGCCATGGGCTTGCTAACTGAAGGGATCTGGTTTGAAGGTTGGTGACTGCCCAGAAGGGGGTTGACACCTGAGAAGAAAAAGCCAGGGGAGGAAGTTCTACCACTTTCCCAGAAAAGAGGGAAGGGAAGAGTGTCATCTGAAGCAGAGATGAGCATGGACCTGCTAAGGATATTTGAACACAAATGAGATTAGGATGGAGAGGATGGTGTCGAGTCAGGGAGGTCCACAGTCATAGTAAGTAACTAATATTTATCGTGGCCCAATCCCAGAGGCTCTGGGACCCACACAGTAAAACAAGCTTAAGCAATTTAAACAGAGTGGTAAAAACATTAACATCACATAATAATAATAGCTTTATTTGATAGCGCCTTTCGCAATATCAAGGTGCTTCACAAGTACACACAAAATTCCATAAATATGAATAAAATCAAAGAAAATCAGGAAATGCTTTGCTCCATAAAAAAGCCTACAGTGCCTGCTTAAAGCTCCCCACTGTTCTGCACTCCCGCAGCAGATGAGGCAGAGAATTCCAGAGGGATGGGGCAGCAAACATAAAAGCGCGAGCCCCAGATGAATTTAAACTAACTCTCGGAAACTCCAGCAACCCCTCGTCAGCCGAGCGGAGCTGTCGCACAGGGGTGTAAGGAGTCAGAAGCTCTTTCAAGTAGTCAGGACTGAGTCTGTGTAGGGCTTTGTAGGTTAACAAGCCTACCTTAAAGGTGATCTGCCACTGAACCCGCAGCCAGTGCAGATTGCGCAGCACTGGGGTAATATGGAATCTCCTAGATACCCCAGTCAATAAACGTGCAGGAGCATTCTGCACTAGCTGCAAGTGGCGGATATCAACCCCAGGAAGCCCTAAGTAAAGGGAGTTGCAGTAGTCAAGACAAAAACAATTCTGAAATTAATAAAATAATAAAAAATCCTGTTAATTTAAAAAGCATTAGCAGGGTAAGCTAGGCTAAAAAGATGAGTCTGTGAAG
Organism: Neoceratodus forsteri; assembly: GCA_016271365.2. NCBI lineage: Eukaryota > Metazoa > Chordata > Ceratodontiformes > Ceratodontidae > Neoceratodus > Neoceratodus forsteri. The sequence continues at coordinate 1,749,152,066 of CM057449.1, forward strand.
TAAGATGGCGACAGTGTGGGCAGACCGCTGGGTCAAGACTGGGACTGATACACTGCAGCCATGTTCAGTGATGGTCCTTATGCTCAATCTTTTTACTATACAAAAGTAAAAGAGTGGAAGCGTTTTTGATACTATTAAGAACTGTCAAAAAACCTGACAAATAAGACTACTCAGTGAGACTCTGACAGCCCACTTAGTGGCAGGAAAAAATTAAGAGGCAGCTGATGCTTATGTGTGGTGCACAGCTTCTGAATCATCAGCCATTCCAAAAGTTCTGTCATGGAGGATCCTGTAACCTCTGGCTCTAAGACCAAAGAGTGGGACTCTGCAGCATGCTAAGGTGCATAGGCAGAGGAATCACCAGCAGAAGGCAGGAGGTAGTGATGCCATTATATAAAACCCTGGTCAGGCCTCACATGGAGTATTGTGTGCAGTTCTGGAGGCCGCATCTTCAAAAGGACATTAACAAGCTGGAGACGGTCCAGAGAAGAGCGAATAAGATGGTACAGGGCTTCCACCACAAAACTTATGAAGAGAGATTAAGGGACCTCAATGTGTACTCGCTGGAGGAGAGGAGGGAGAGTGGGGACATGATGGAAAAATTCAAGTACCTCAAGGGCATAAACAAGATGTTTGGGGGTGGGGGGGGAGGACAGGACATCTTCCAATACAGGAGGAGTACAAGAATAAAGGGGCATGACATGAAATTGGAAGGTGGCAGGTTAACAGGGAATGTGAGGAAGTTTTTCTTCACAGAGAGGGTGGTGGATGCATGGAATGGTCTGCCACAGGAGGTAATGGGAGCACTGTGGTTGGATTTAAACATGCATGGGGCAGGCATACGGGAACCTTAGAGGTAAAGCAGAGGGAGGATCAGAAGCCCTAATCAAGTACAGGGTTTACAGGCAGACTGGATGGGCCTAGTGGTCCTTATCTGCTGACATTTTCTATGTTTCTGTGGCTGATCCTTGGAAGATCCATGTTAACTGCACTTGCAGACAGAAATGGAAATTACGTACCTACCGTAATTCTTGATCTTCTTGGATGAAGTCTCCACCACTCATTCATACTGATGGGATCTACGCCAGAGGCGCTAGGACCCAGCAGCAGCAAACTTTTTGCAAGAGGGTCAGTGCCAGAGATGGAGCCGCGAGGAGCGGCGCTGCGAGCCTTAGCTCGTGTGGCAATGACTATCTCGGCGTCAACCTTCCAACTGCCTCAGTACCTTTTTTTTCCGAGGAGGTGCAGCGTAACTAATCTAGAAGGACAGCCTAACAAAAACCGGATATAAGATAGTCCAGACGACCCGTATAAGAAGGGTCAACAAAGAAGTCTTCACAGCCTAAAGATTGAGGGAGTGAAGACCAACAACAGAGGTGAGCTCGGGTGATGGCGGGTGGATGTGTGAATGAGTGGTGGAGACTTCGTCCAAGAAGATCAAGAATTACAGTAGGTACGTAATTTCCATATCTTCCTGGACATAAAGTCTCTACCACTCATTCACACTGATGGGAGAGTACCGAGCTAATAATCCCCCTGAGAGGACGGCAGGAGAAATCAAGAGCTCACAAATTTAGGACAGAAGTCCATTAAGGATGGTCCTGCCAAACGAAAGATGTCACCTGGCATGGACATCCATGGCATAGTGCTTGAAGAAAGTATGCAATGAGCTCCAGGTAGCCGCACTGCAAATGTCTGCAATGGGTACGTTGCGGATTTCCGCCAGGGATGCCGCAACTGCTATAGTAGAGTGAGCGTACATTCTACCTTCCAGCTTAACCTGCACCGTGGTATAACAGTGGCAAAGGCACGCCACCAGCCATGCTGAAATGCATCTGATAGCGACAGGTTGACCCAGCCAGGTCTCGCTGAAGGAAACAAACAGTTGTCGAGCTTTGCAAATTTGTTTTGTTCTATCTAAATAGAAACGCAGAGCTCTTTTGACATCTAGAGAATGAAGGGTACGCTCTCCATTTTGGAAGTTCGCAAAGTAAGTAGGTAGGACTAAAGGTTGGTTTAGGGGAATTTTGAAACAACCTTAGGGAGACACTTAGGATGGGTCCTAAGAACTACTTTGTCCTTATGAACACACAGTATACGGAGGGTCTGTGACCAAAGGCATGTATTTCAGAGACCCTGCGGGCTGAGGTAATGGCCACCAGGAAGGCCGTTTTCCAAGTGAGAAATTTCAGCTCACAGGTAGCTAGAGGCTCGAAAGGCTTTCGAGTGAGCATGTCGAGTACAAGATTAATGTCCCAGTCTGCGACTGGACGTCTGATAGGAGGTCTGGTATGCAGAATTCCCCTAAGAAACCTCTTAACTACCAGTAACTGAGACAGAGACAAAGAAAGTATTGGATTATAATAGGCTGAAATGCCACAAAGGTAAACTTTGACTGCAGAGTATTGTGGACCTGAATCTGAAAGGTCTAAAAGGTACTCTAGAACTTTATTTGGTGGGCAGGAAAAGGGATTCAAAGAGAATTTTGCACACCAGAGAGAGAAATGCTTCCATTTGGCTGTGAAAGTTTTTCTAGTGGCTGGCTTGCGCACAGTCAAAAGAATATCTGAAACTCTGCAAGAAACATTGAACCGATTCACCTCTATCTCCTCAGGAGCCAAGCGTGAATATGAAGCGACCTCAGATTGGGATGGAGCAGAGGACCTGGGTCAGAAGGTTCATCTGAAGGGGAAGCACCTTCGGAGGGGTTTCCGCCATACTGTATAGTAATGGAAACCACATCTGTCGAGGCCAGAAGGGAGCAGTGAGAATCATCTTGTGTCCCTGAGACTCGAATTTGAGGAGTACCCTCTGGATTAGGGGAAGAGGAGGAAAGGCGTATAGAAAGCGTTTTGTTCACTGCAGCCTGAATGCATCCTGACAGAAAATGCCAGGCCCTGGATTTCTGGAGCAGGAAAGAGGCAGTTTTGTGTTGAGTGGGGATGCAAAAAGATCCAGGTCTGAAGTTCCCCACTCTGCGAATAGCGACTGAACTACGGTAAGTTGAGAGACCACTCGTGAGGGTCTGCCTCCATTCTGCTGAGACGGTATGCCAGTTTGTCCTGTATTCCCGGCAGGTAGACCGCCTGAATAAGAGCCTTGTGATTTGGCACCATTCCCACACTGCTTCCCTGCACAAGGGGTAAGAATGTGCGCTGCCCTGCTTGTTGATGTAATACATCACTGCCTTATTGTCCGTCTGAAGGAGAATGTTCTTGTGACAAAGAATGTCCTTCAAGGCACAGACTGCATAGAGGACTGCTCTCATTTCCAGGATGTTTATGTGAAGCTGGGCTTCGACCTCAGTCCATGTACCCTGAGTGTGGAGATCCTGACAGTGAGCTCTCCATCCTAAAAGGGATGCGTCGGTGGTGACATAAATCTGATGATCCAGAGGAGCAAAGGGGAATCCTTCCAGAAGACTGTCCTCTTGCGACCACCAGGTGAGCGACCTCCTGAGAGGTTCTGTCACCTTGATGAGAAAGGACTGAGGATGAGTAGTTGGGGACCACTGAGTACTGAGCATCAATTGAAAGGTTCTCATGCGGAGGCATGCTAGGGGTACAGTGAACACCAAGGATGCCATGAGACCCAGCATCCGTTGCATCGAGATAGCTCGAACCAAGCTGTTCTCCCTGATGTATCGGGCCATCTGTAGGATACCACTCCTTCTGTCCTCTGGTAGAAAAGCTTTCGCACAGGAGGTGCCCAGAAGGGTTCCTATGAAAAGGAACTTCTGGCAGGGCTGCAACTGTGATTTCTTGAGATTTAGCAGGACTCCCATGGATGTGAGGAAGTCTGAGGCCATGGCTACGGTGTCGAGAGTTCCTTGCCTGGAAGGGCTTGCTAGAAGCCAGTCATCCAGATATGGGAACACTTGTATTCCGATCTTTCTGAGGTGTGCTGTGAGAACTGCACAACACTGTGTAAAAACTCGCGGCACCGAGGATAGCCCAAAGGGCAGGAATCTGAACTGATAATGTTGGCCCAAAGCCACAAACCTTAGGTATTTGTGATGTTTTGGGTGAATAGGAAAATGTTGGTAAGCATCCTGCATGTCCAGGGAAGCAAACCAATCGTGCTGATGAAGCAAGGGCAACAGGGTTCCCAGTGACATCATTTTGAACTTTTCCTTGGAAAGAAATCTGTTCAGTTTTCTGAGGTCCAAAATGGGGTGCATGCCCCCAGTTTTCTTTGGAACAAGAAAGTAGTGGAGTAGAACCCTGTGTTCCGTTGATCCAACGGAAATGAAAATTACGTATCTACCGTAATTATGATCTTTCTGTTTATCTTCACCATTCATCACTGTTGAGTACTTGGCTGGAGGTCAGGACCCGGGAGCCTTTTTTTTTTTTTAGGTGGGTGGAGCCGACGCACCATCGGCACCGCCCTTGAGGCGTAGCACTTGCGGGCTGGCCGTTAGGCTGCATCGACTCCGCCTGCCTGCCAGTTCTGAGTCGCCGGAGAGGTAAGAGGAAGGGAGTGGAGGGTGGAACAAGGAAGACCAAGGGACAGAAAAAGGAAAAGATATATAAACCAAAAGGAGAAATAATGACTGAGAGGACAGAAAGAGAGAAAAGTCGGAAACTAAAGGGATTGGGAGGGGCCCCAATCTCTGGAAAAGGAAGAGGAGGTAGGGTGGGTAAGAATTTAGGAGGAGAGGGGGGAGTTAAACATCCCAGACTCTGGTCCGTCTCCAGATTACATAGGAACTGCAAGGAGTAGCCAAAGGCTTTCTGCCAGAATTCAAGCCACAGAATGGCTGGCAAACACTCCAGATAAGCAGAGTCGGCTATTCTGGAAGAGGGACAGGGTACAGAGAATTAACACCCTCTTAAGGAAAGATTATTGGTGACGGAAACAGGGAGGAGGAGAGAAAGGAGGGCAACTGTCAACTCCCACCCCACAGGGGTGGAGCCAAAGCACTGGAGAAGAAGTGCCCCTTCCTGCTGTCCACTCTCCCTGGAACATTATCCCCCTGTGTGCCCATTTTAACCCACTCCTAAAAAAGAGAGGCGAGGAGGAGGGATGGGCACAGAGAGGGAGAGGAATCCAGAGACTGAGGTCACAGGGGGATGGAGGGTGGGATCGTGATGAATGGTGAAGATACACAGAAAGATCATAATTATGGTAGGTACGTAATTTTCATATCTTATCTGTGTCAATCTTCACCATTCATCACTGCTGGGTGAGTACCAAGCCCCCTCGAAGGGGGGTTCTTTTACACCCTAAGTGATAAAGTCCCTTAGCTCTCAGTGGGTGACACACTAAGAGGAGAATCTTCAGGGCCTGGAGAGGCCGAGGGTGGGAGAGTGGTGCGGGTCCTCCAGTAGGGAAGGAAGTTGCCCCGACAAGCGCCGTCTCGCTCTACGGGAGAAGAGATAGGTTCTCTGGTGACTGGAGTTAATCACCCTACGCTGGGCCAAGGGTGACCACTGGGAAAGATGCAGCCATGCCATCCGCCTAGTGCAGATCGCTGTCCCTACGACCCTGGTAGCTACCTCGTTGACATCATAGGATGCCCTCGCTTGGTGCCTTGCTAGCTCCAGGCCACATACAGAGAGTGCAATGGCTTGTCGGGTTTGCTCCATATCAGGCAATGAGGCTAGGAGCTGACCTAGCCTGGACCACAAGAACCTGTCATAGGCTGCGTAGTGGGCCTGATGTGCAGAAATGGAAAGCAATAACCGTGCCGAGTAGAAAGTCCTCCTACCCCAGAAGTCAAAATCTGAGGAGTCTTGATCTGGGGGCCAGTCACGGTGAAGGGCGTGAAGCCCATCAGGAGTATCCAACTGCGTCAATCCGGACTGCGGATGAGGCATGGAACCTGGAGACTCCTGGGGTGCGCAATACCTCTGGCTGAGATCCCTTGGGGCAGGAACTCTGGAAGAGCCTCTGCCAGAAACGCAACGACGCCTCCCGAAAGGGAGCAGGCCAGAGCGGCACCACAAGGGTGGCCTCGCCAAAATCGCCTAGAAAGGTGTGCGCCGAGTGTTCAGGATTGCTAATAGTGGCAGGTGTGAGGTGCAAGTCCTCCAACATCCTCACGAGGAAGCGCTGATACTCAGCGAGATCAGCAGCTGGAGAGATGTGGACAGAAGGTTCCTCTCCCCCAGAAGTGGGAGATGAGGAGCTGGAGGGCACCGGCTGTTCAGAGTGTGGCTGCTCGGGGGGAGGTTGAAAACAGACTGTCCATCGCACTAATGTAGGCTGGGAACCGAGCAGCCACCACTCTGAACTGCTCCCAGGAGAGAGGCCCGCTAGGACCAAGGATGCCTGGGAGCGCAGGAGAATGTGGCAGAGGAATGGGGACAGAGCCGAGAAGAGATGTCGGCTGACCTCCGCCTGAGCTAAGGAGTGGACCGGGAGCACCCGCGGAAGAAGGGGCCCTGGAAGACCTCATAGCCGACAGCTGAACAACCATTTCGGTACTGCCTTGGCTGCACCTGGAAGAATCCCCTCTGTGAGGCGACCGGGGCTGTATAGGTCCAGAAGGACGGTCCCTACCTCAAAAGAATGGGGCTCTCTCAAAGAGACTGAGGAGGAAGAGCGGAGATCTGCACTACAGCTTCTCCCAGAGCCTGGCTGGACCCCGGAAAAAGGTCGCCGTGCCGACCCCACGCCCCTCGACCCCTCGGAGTCCGAAAGAGCCCTCCTCCTCCTGGAGAGGGCCAGCCTAGGTAGCTGACAGCTCTGGGCAGCACCTGAATGAGCTATCCAGGGCACAGCACCCTCCCCTTCCGTAGGTGCTCTGATCGGCCCCAAAGTTGGGCGATCTAGGCACACCACAGGTGGGGGTACCACTGCTGAGCGGTCAGTGAACCCACCAAGACCGGGCTGCAAAGCAATGGTGGCCTGCACCACTGCCCGCTGGTCAGCACCCCTGACCCCAGTCTCGGTAGCCACCGACCCCACCTCAGAAGGGATCCGACTCCGGCTTGTCAAGGAGACTACTGGGCTGCCCACTCCAACAACCAACCCCAAAGGGTCAGACTGTCCGTCTGACTCAGAGCTCGACTCCGCCTCCGAGAAGGTAGAGGCCAAGGCCCTGTGCCAAACCGTAGGAGGGCGCCCACTGCCATCTTTGCCAAAGGGACCAGAAACCAAAGCCATGCCCGAGCCGGTGCCAGTGCCCCCTGCAGCACCGCAAATGGAATTCACAGGGGGCACGGCTCCAGCCTGAACAGGAGCCCCAGAGTTGGGACCAGAGACGGTGCCAACTGGCCCCACGAGCGGCACCAAGAATGGCACTGAGGGCAGAGGTGGCGCCACCGACAGCAGACTCCGACGGCCGCACAGCCCCACGAGCGGCACCAAGAATGGCACTGAGGGCAGAGGTGGCGCCGCCGACAGCAGACTCCGACGGCCCCACGGCACCGAGCCCCAAGGACATGGCACTGTGCTCAACCTCGGCGCTGAGGAGGGTGCCGAGGCGAGAGGTGGACAAAGATGGTGCCGTAGCAGCTCCCATGGTGCCGCTAGCAGTAACGGTGCCGCGAATAGCTTCGACAGAAGCCACGGCACCGTGCGACAAGTCAGCGCCGACAACGGTTCTGTTATGGCCCACGGCACCACGAATGGTGCCAACTGACGGCGTCCAGGATAGCGTTGACCTGGGCCTTGCAAACCGCGGGTCCGACATAGGGGGAGCCTTCACCACCGAAGGGGTGATTGCCATGGCGGCACCTCCCACCCGCCCCCCGAAAGGAGTGGGATGGGCCTCCTGCGACACGAAAGGAGCCTCAGCAACGGCTAGGCTACTAGTAGCCGAGGCTCCCTTCTCCTCGGTCCGTGTAGAACCGGGAGGGGACCCGGGTGAAAGGCTGAGAGAGCGTGGCTTGCCTGACGAGGGCACACCGACTTCGAAGTCGGCGGAGCTTGCCCCACTTTAAACGCGTGTTGTTCGATGACCCGGCGGTCCATGGAGAAACAGGCATCGCATGAATTCATGTTGTGAAGCGGGCCAAGACACGAAAGACAACGGTCGTGCTGCTCGGTGATGGAATACTTTCAGCCACATGGGCACCGTCGCATTGGGGGCCGACCTGTCCTAGAAGATTTCTTGACCTCCGACCGAGACATGACCTACGGGGAAAAAAACATCAAAGACAGACTCGACATCGCAGAAATATAAAGAAATGGAAAGATCTTACTGGGTGACGTTGAGTATTGGCAAAAACAGAACCGGCAGGAGGACCGACAGACTTCGGCACCGACAGGATTTCAAAAAACTGTGGAGCAGGCCTAGGATTTTCTTCACAGCGTCCCACAAGGCGACCTCTACGGCGGGAGATGAAGAACTGGCAGGCAGGCTGAGTCGACGCAGCCTATCGGCTAACCTGCGAAGTGCACGCAGTGCGCCGGCCCCGAGGGCGCCGATGATGCATTGGCCCGCCCCTACCGAAAGAAAAAGGTTCCTGGGGTCCTGACCTCTGGCCAAGTACCCAACAGTGATGAATGGTGAAGACTGACACAGATAAGATCTATTTCTACTGCCCTGTTGTTCAGAAGGCCCGGTATCTCGGAGGCGAGAAGTTCTGACTGAACTGTCGACAGTCTGGGCTGTCGTTTAGGGGGAAGATCTGGAAGGGAAAATTGAGGGAATATCCCTCGTGGATTATCTGGAGGACCCATTTGTCTGATGTTATAATCTTCCAACAGTTGTAGAACTGAGTCAGACGACCCCCCCCACCGCTGAGAGAAAGTCCCCTTCTGGCAGCTGAGGAGAGACTTGGGCCAGAGAGTGAGAAGGTAGCACTGGGCGCTTTTGGTCCTCGTGCTTCCTGTTGCGTTTTCTCTTGAGACTGGGGGAATTGGTTTTTATTAAAACCTCCCCTGCCTTTGCCTCGAAAAAACTGACGGTTGTGAAACTGATGCTTATTAACACCCCCAGGAGAAGGGGTGGGAGCAGGTCGAGCCAATTTAATGGCAAACCTAGTCTTTTGAGTGGCCTCCAGAGCTTGCTCTACTTGAGGACCAAAGAGATACATGCCGTCAAAGGGTAACGTCATAACCTGTTACTGGGCATCATTCTTGAAACCTGAAGTGCGCAGCCAGGAGTGGCGGCGAGTACAGATGCCTGCCGCTGCCGCCCAAGAAGCAGTATCGAAAGCGTCCATAGCTGCTTTAACCTCCTGGTTGTTGGACTCAAGACCCCTGGTTATGGTCTGAAGTAGCTCCGGATTAGAGTCTGACTCCGGCAGAGCTTCAACCATTTGTTTAAGCGAATGCCAAAGAACATACTCATATTTAGAAAAACAGCCCTGGTAGCTGGCAATACACATACCCAGGGTAGAGGCAGCAAAGACTCTCTTACCTAAGGTGTCTATCTTGCGAGACTCTATTTATAGGCCGAGCTGAAGATGCCTGAGGGAGGACGGCCTTATCATTCTCCGCCAGGACTACAATAGGGTCCACAAAGGCCTGGGAGGCCAAGATGGGTCGATCCTTGGGAGCAGCATACTTTCTATCTATGGACTTAGCCACAGAAGGAATGAGAGTGGGATTATTCCATACCATTTGAGAAAGCGTTTCAAAGGAGGGCTGTACCGGAGGAGTCAAATCCATAGGGATCTCCGGAACATGGAGGTATTGGAGTCTTAACAGCTTCCCAGGATCAATATCTGTAGTCGAGAGAGAAAGAGTGGAATTCAAATTTTTCAGCAGAGACTTAAATGACAGGTCCTCAACCACAAGCTCTGCCTGGAAGGACTTGCCAGAAGCCAATCGTCCAGATAAGGGAACACCTGTATTCTGGCCTTTCTGAGATGTGCTGCGAGAACTGCACAACACTTTGTAAAAACTCACGGCGCCGAGGATAGCCCAAAGGGCAGGACGCTGAACTGATAATGCTGTCTCAGAGCCACAAACCTTAGGAATTTGTGATGCTTTGGGTGAATAGAAATGTACTAGTAAGCATCCTGCATGTCTAGGGAGGTTAGCCAGTCGTGTTGATGAAGCAAAGGTAATAAGGTTCCTAGAGAAATCATTTTGAATTTCTCCTTGCGCAGAAATTTGTTTAGTTTTCTGAGGTCCAGAATGGGGCACATGCCCCCAGTTTTCTTTGGAACCAGAAAGTAATGGGAATAGAACCCTATGTTTCATTGATGCAGGGGCACTACTTCTACTGCCCTGTTGTTCAGAAGGCCCTGAATCTCGGCGGCGAGAAGGTCTGACTGAAGGGTTGACAGCTTAGGCTGTCGTTTGGGGGGGACGATCCGGAGGGGTCTCCACAAGATTGAGTGAATACCCCTCGCGGATTATCCGGAGGACCCATTTGTCTGAGGTTATGGACTTCCACTGATTGTAGAAGTGCATCAGACTACCTCCCACCACTGAGGAAGAGTCCACCTCGGGCAGCTGAGGTGGAACTTGGGCCAACAACTCATAAGGTGGCGCTGGGCGCTTTGGGCCCTTGCACCTTCTGTTGCGTTTTCTTTTGAGGCTGGGGAGTTTGATTTTTATGAAAACCTCCTCTGCCTCTGCCACAAAAGGACTGACGGTTATGAAACTGGCTTTTATTAACACTCCCTCGAGAGGGGACAGGAGGAGGTCGAGCCAACTTAATGGCTGACCTAGTCTTTTGTGTAGCTTCTACAGCCTGTTCTACTTGAGGGCTGAAAAGATACACACCATCAAAGGGCAATGCCATTACCTGTTGCTGTGCGTCATTCGTGAAGCCTGAAGTGCGCAGCCAGGAATGACGGCGGGTATAAATACCAGCCGCCGCCGCCCGGGAAGCAGTGTCGAAAGCATCCATAGCCGCTTTAACCTGCTGGTTGTTAGATTCTATACCCCTGGTAATGGTTTGAAGAAGCTCTGGCTTTGTATCCGATTTCCGTAGAGCTTCAACCATCTGCTTGAGTGAGTGCCAAAGGATATACTCATATTGAGAGAAATAGCCTTGGTAGCTGGCAATACGCATACCCAGTGTGGAGGCAGCAAAGACTCTCTTACCTAAAGTGTCTATCTTACAAGATTCCTTACTAATAGGTCGAGCTGTAGTAGTTTGGGGAAGGACGACCTTATCATTTTCTGCCAATACTACAATAGGATCCGCAAAGGCTTGGGACTCCAAAATGGGTCGATCCTTGGGAGCTGAGTATTTCCTATCTATGGATTTCGCCACTGAAGGAATGAGAGCAGGATTATTCCATACCATTTGAGATAGCGTCTCAAAGGAGGGCTGTACCGGAGGAGTCAAATCCGTAGGGATGTCCGGAATATGGAGGTACTGGAGTCTTAGCAATTTCCCAGGATCGATGTCTGTAGTTTGGAGAGAAAGAGTGGAAACCAAGTTTTTCAGCAGAGACTTAAAGGACAGGTCCTCGACCACAGGCTCTGCAGCAGGAATAGATCCTGTTTCTTCCAGTTCATCACCCAGTCTAAGGTGTGGGTCAGGCTCAGTGTCATCTCCTGACAGTCCAGGAGGGACTGTATGGACAGGAAAGGAGTGAAAAATCAGAGGAAAATGAAGAAGGAAAGGAGTTGAAGGAGGAGTCCTGACAAGTGTATGACACTCTAAGAACCCCCGGCACCGTGGAGGCGAACGGCGCCGAAGAAGCGCACTGCACCGAGAGGCTGGACAGCGCCGAAAGGCCAGACGGTGCCAAGAAGCCTAACGGCGCCGAGAGGCTGGATGGCGCCGAGAGCCACATGGTGCTGAGAGGACGGAAACGCCAATCACTAGAAGGCGACGGACGGTGCCGACAGACGAGCGTGCTATTGACGCCGAAGGTGCCAAAACACCCAAGACTCAAAACAGGATTTGAGGGGAAGGGAAGAAGAGCAAGAGATAAAGGCATTGGGTGGCCCCTGTGCCGCAGCCATATGAGAGGGGAACACCTAAGCGTGGAGTCGACGGCACCGAAGATGGTGCCACGCGACCAGGGAGGCTCAACCGCCCTACCTGGTCTCCCAAGAAGCCCGAAAGCCCCTGAGTGACCGGGCCAGGCAGCTGGACCAACCTCCGAGCCCACTGCTCCATAAGAGCAGCCCACTGATGAAACTGCTCATCTGAAGACCTACCAGAGGGCGGGGTAGGGCTCCGATGTCGAAGACATTGGCTACCAGAAACAGAAGCAGGTGACTCCGAAGGAGGAGACCGGCAACTAGCCCCAATAACCGACTGTCTATGCACAGACATATCAGAGGGCGACCTCGAGTGATGCCTTCTCTTTTTTGACCTGTGGGCCGAAGAAGAGCTCGAGGCCGAACGGTGCCGAGAATGGGACCATTTATTTTTACGCTTCCAAGGGGACCGCCTGCCCCCTCGGGCATTGGACTGACCGTTGTCAGACCCTCCTTCCGGAGAAGGCGGCAGACCGGACCCAGCCCGACTGACTGAACAGCTTTCATACGAAGTCTCCCTATCGTCACCTGACCTGCTCATGGTCGACTCCGTCAAAGTAGGCTGAGACTGCTTTGTAAATAAGAATAAACTTAAGCGATACTTATTCGAGATATTACTACACAATAACAAAACTGAAAACTAAGCTGCTAGTTTGAAGTTTGACTCCCGACGGGCGAGCGACGTCGTCACTGAAGCGCACTCGACGGCGGGAAAAAAGGAACTGAGGCGGTTGGAGGGTCGACGCCGAGATAGTCATTACCGCACGAGCTGAGGCTCATGGTGTGGCTCCTCGTGGCCCCATCTCTGGCACCTGCCTCCAGCAAAAAGTTTGCTCCCGCTGGGTCCTAGTGCCTCCGGCGCAGATCCCATTAGTGTGAATAAGTGGTGGAGACTTATGTCCAGGAAAAACATACTCATATTGAGAGAAATAACCTTGGTAGCTGGCAATACGCTTACCTAGGGCGGATGCAGCAAAGACTCTCTTACCCAGAGTATCTATCTTACGAGATTCTTTGTTTATAGGTTGGGTTGTAGTAGCCTGAGGGAGGATGACCTTATCATTCTCTGCCAAGACCACAATAGGGTCCACAAAGGCTTGGGAATCCAAAATGGGTCGATCCTTGGGAGCAGCGTATTTTTTATATCTATGGACTTAGCCACAGAAGGAATAAGAGCGGGATTATTCCATACCATTTAAGAAAGTGTCTCAAAGGAATGCTGTACCGGGGGTGTTAAATCCATAGGGATCTCTGGGACATGAAGTTATTGGAGCCTTAAAAGCTTCCCAGGATCGATATCTGTAGTCTGGAGAGAAAGAGTGGAATTCAAATTTTTCAGCAGAGACTTAAATGACAGGTCCTCAACCACAAGCTCTGCCACAGGGTTAGACCCTGTTCCTTCCACATCATCACCCAGTCTAAGGTCTGGGTCAGGCTCAATATCATCTCCTGACAGCCCAGGAGGGACTGCATGGACAGGAAAGGAGTGAAAATCAGAAGGAAAAGAGGAAGGAAAGGGGCTAGGAGTTGAGAAACCCTGAAGATTAGTAGGCGTCACACCAAGCCTCGGCGCCGAAAAAGAACATGGCGCTGCGTGACCCAGCACTGTGCATGGTGCCGACAGAGCCTTCAGCGCCGAGGATGGCGCCAACAAACTGCATGGCACCGAGGGAGGAGCCAACAAGTTGCATGGTGCCAGGCGACGTGTCTACAAGACGAGACCGGCACCGAGACCCGGCCGACGCCAAAAGGCGCCCACACCAAGACAGGGCTCAAAACTAGGATCTGAAGAGAAAGAACGATGAATACCAGGAGATAGAGGCATCGGTGTGGCCCTGCGCTGCAGCCATGTGAGGGGGGAAAACACCTGAGCACGGAGTCGACAGCACCGAAGAAGGTGCCGCATGACTAGGGAGGCCCAACCGCCCTACCCGATCCCCCGAGAGTCCCGGAGTGACTGGGCCAGGCAGCTGGACCAACCTACAAGCCCACTGCTCCATCAGAGTGGCCCACTGATGAAACTGCTCATCTGAAGCCCTACCAGAAGGTGAAGAATGGGGAAGGGCTCCGATGTCGAAGAGATCGGAAACAGAAACCGGCGACTACGGAGAAGGAGACCGGCGACTGACCCCAGTGACCGACCGTCGACACGCAGACATACCAGAGGGCGACCTCGAGTGATGCCTGTGACGTAGACAGCCAGTTCTAAGTGCTGTATCATTTTTATTAATATAAAATGTATTACTGACTGTCTCTGTTGAAAATCTGATGCTCTTAGAATGACCTCACTCACACACCCCCCCCCAAGATTTTAGCTAAAAGATGAAAGCCATAAGAAAAATGCTGACAGCATGTGAGTTCACACACACAAAGTTTTTAGAGACCATGTGTTACATGTAAGGCCTTAATTAAGGATCCTGTTGGTCTGAGTTAATTACAACCGTAGTTGCTATAACATAAACATTTTATGACGTTGGAAGGAAAACCCAGGTCATTACAAAGAAGTGCAAAATCATAAAGATGTTTTCCTGTCATGGAAGTGGGAAGCTTATTATGAGATCAAAAGAAGTGTCAATTGAAGGACATGAATTATGCTGAAGTTGCAGAATGTAATACTTTAGTATAAGATATATTTTTCATATATCCTAACAGGGAGGAGCTAGGTGACCTCCTGAAAAGAGGTGGGGTAAAAGCCAGCATTTAATTTAGTCTGTTTTACTTCACAGAGACATTTTTTTTTACCTGGACTCTGACCACAAAACATCTTGGGAGCACTTTCAAGCAAGTATTTAGAGACTAAGTACTGTAGTAGGAATTGCACTGTTTAAAACCTTGTTCTTTGAATAGATTTGTATGTCTTGTGATATAACAGTTCTGTATTGTTGTGTTTTACATATTCTTATCTATTATAGTAAAATTATTTTTAGAACTTACTTGTTCTGTCCTTGACTTTTTTTTTATTTGTAAGAAAAGTACATGGTTATAGCAGACAATAGACATAAGCCTGAATGGTGATACCAAACTGGAAAGGGAAGCATTTTAAATCTGAGGTCTTTATTAAAGTTTTAAAGGGTTCATCTCTGTATTACCTGGTTAGGTGCCCGTAGGCAAAGATATCTGGCGCCCCCGAAGACAAATATATCTGAGCCTGTGCACTGGGTATGCTAACAAGAGATTAACAGTTTGAATCCCTCCAGAACTTGAGACCAAAGGTTGATCCGAACTCACAAAACAGACAAGAGGGTTACCTTGTCTGTTACTGTTCACAAGACTGCGCTCAGAGGTTGGCACTCTGGGACTAGAGGGCCTGACCTGCTGAGTGGGTTTGTGACAGATTGGTTGGCAGCGGTGGGATTATTTTGGAATCACAAGCTTTATTGTTCTGTGTCAGCTGAGACAGTAAGCTCTCTTGCAAAGAAAGAAAAAGGCAGAGTTTTACTTTAAAAAGGAAACAGAACTATATATCACTTGGCGTACAGTCCAGTTCCTACCCCTTTTATTTTTTTTCTAAAGTGCAAGTCAGAGTAGCAGTAGTGAGGAAAGAAGAAGATAGCATCTGACTACAGCAGGCACACTGTAAATTATTTGAAGCAGTTGTGTAGGGACATGGGAGTCCCGTTCGAGGTGACAGCCAAAAAGCAGAACCTCATAGAGGCCCTGATGGTAGCAGATACCCAGAGCAGCGAGTCACCGACCGTGACTGAAAAGGACAGTAGGGCCACTGTCAGTGAAGGGCCACAGCAGCAGGGGATGGTCACCAGTATCCTGAATCCTGAGGTACTCAAACTGCAAATTGAGTTACATAGATACATAGACAGTGTCGGCAGATAAGGGCCTATGGCCCACCCAGTCTGCCCATTTGAGCTTGTAAGTTCAGTTTGTTTTCCTAGAAGTCTGTTTCCCCTTACCCTTGACCTCTAGAATTCCTTTATGTCTATCCCATGCATTCTTAAATCCCCGTGATTGTTTCTGCCCCCACCACTTCCTCTGGCAGGGTGTTCCACTTGTCCACCACCCGTTCTGTGAAGAAATTCTTTCTCATGTTTCCTCTGAATCGTCCTTCCTCCAACTTCATCCCATGCCCTCTAGTCCTGGAACATCTTTTCGCTTAAAATAGTGTTTTCCTGCACCCTGTTCCTCCTGTAAGATACTTGTATGTCTCTATCATATCCCTCTCTCCCTCTCCTCCAGGGAGTACATGTTCAGTTCCTTCAACCTGTCTTCATAGCACTTGTGATGCAATCCATGCACCATCTTTGTTGCCCTCCTCTGAACCTTCTCTACCCTGTCTATGTCCTTACATAGGTATGGTCTCAGAATTGTACACTGTACTCCAGGTGGGGCCTCACTAGTGTCTTGTATAGCGGAATTATGACCTCCTTTTCCTGCTGGTGATGCCCCTGCCCTATACATCCCAGCATTCTATTTGCTTTACCTGCTGCCTTGTCACACTGTTTCCCTACCTTGAGGTCATCAGAGATGACAACCCAAGATCCCTTTCCTGCTTGGTGCATGCTATATCCTCACCCCCAACTGATATATTGTGCCAGGGTTTTGTGCCCCATATGCATTATCTTGCACTTCTTTGCATTGAATTTCAACTGCCAAACCCCGACCATTTTTCAAGTTTCTGCAGGTAACTTCTCATTCTGTCTACACCCTCTGGTGTGTCTACTCTGTTACAGAGCTTTGTGTCATCAGCGAACAGTGAAATTCTGCCTTCTAGACCCTGCATAATGTCACTGATGAAGATGTTGAATAGGACCGGTCCCAGCACTGATCCCTGTGGTACCCACTGGTCACTCTTCCCTCTGTGGAGTGACAGCCATTTACCACCACCCTCTGTGTCCTGCCACCCAGCCAGTTACCTACCCACCACACTACTGTCCTGTCCACACCATATTCCCCAGTTTGTGTAATAGTCTTCTATGTGGCACAGTGTCAAAGGCCTTGCTGAAGTCCAGATAGGCCTATGTCCACTGCCCTCCCTGATCCACCTCCCTAGTCACCCAGTCAAAAAATTCAACGAGGTTGGTCTGACATGACCTCCCCCTGGTGAAACCATGCTGCCTTGGGTCCTGTAGTCCACTGACAACCAGATGTTCCACCAGTTGCGCAGGATGGAACTGGAGGCAGAGCGAGAACAGAGAGAGGTGGACCGTGAGGCAGAGTGACAACAGAGGGAGGCAGACCATGAGGAGTGTGAGCGCCAGCAAGCTGCAGCGGAGAACAGAGAGCAAGAACGCAGACAGGCAGAGGAGAGGAGAGAGGAGCACCAGTG
The DNA here is from genome assembly GCA_016271365.2 of Neoceratodus forsteri. Classification (NCBI taxonomy): domain Eukaryota; kingdom Metazoa; phylum Chordata; order Ceratodontiformes; family Ceratodontidae; genus Neoceratodus; species Neoceratodus forsteri. Next base: position 1,749,169,197 of record CM057449.1, read on the forward strand.
GCAACACTAACTGGAGAAGCTACGACTCCGACCAGCGGCACCAGAGCAGGTAAGTGGCCTGGGTTTAACTGGGACTGCAGGACTGGGTTACAAACTGAACTCCAAATTAATAGCCGAGTTTAAGGAAAGGGAGGACATGGATGACCTTTTAAATTCTTTTGAAAAAGTTTGTATTCAGGCTAAAATTCCTAGAGAGTCCTGGAGCTTCCAGCTATTCCTGCTACTTCCCGGGAAAGCTCGGGATGCATTGGGTCAAATGAACAATGAGGACAGTGACGATTACAGCAAGTTAAAAGCTGCACTGCTACAAAAGTTTGAATTAACTGCTAAATCATACAGAGCTAAATTCCGTAAGCTCAGGAGAAGCCCTGATATGAGCTATGAGGAGCTAGCCACGAAACGTCAGTTTTTAAAACGTTGGTGGGAAGGAACGGAGGCAACCTCTGTTGATAAAAGTGAAAATGTGATTTTATTGGAACAGTTTTATTGGGCATGCCCAGCAGAGGTAAAAAACTTGGCTAGAGGACCGAGATTCAAAAACAGTGCAAGAGGCTGCTGAACTCTCGGACCGCTATGCCAAGAGCAGACCTGCTCTGAGTGCGAATGGGGCGGGCATGGCAGCGCAGAAAGGACAAAGCGTGCCTTCAGGGCAGCTAAAACCCTCACTGCCTCCACCGAAACCAGTTAGCCCCAGGTCTCAACGAAAAGATTTAGCCGAAGTAAGAAATGCACGTTGGCTGTGTAAGGAAACTGGGCATATTGCCAGAGAATGCCCCAAAAAGGCGAGCCAAAATACACAACAGGGTGCTTGAAAAGAGGTGGGTTGGTTTGTGTGTCCCTGAGAGCATGGCAGTGAACATGAGGGAACACATGCACCCAGTCATAGTAAATGGAGAACAGATGCAGGGGTTAAGGGGCACAGGGGCATCCCTGACATTGGTAAAGGGGGATCTGGTACAGCCTGGTCAGCTTATAACCAATAAATACGTAACTGTACAAGGGTTTACTGGTGAAGAGAAAACATTGCCACTCGCTAGAGTTCTCCTGGACTGGGGTGAAACAGGGGGAACTGTGCAACAGGTGGCTGTAGCCAACACATTAGCAGTGGATGTGATCCTGGGTAACAATCTCCAGCAGGGGCTGGTATGTGCAATTACCCGTAGCCAAGCGGCAAGAGAAAACAGTAGTTCCCTGAACCCCACAGAAACCAGTGTGGAAACCACTGACAGGCTGGTTCCCCAGCCTGTGTCTCCAGACAGGGAGACTGTTAAAAAGGGGGTAGAAATTTCCCCGGTAGCAAGTGACCACACAGCTACGGAGGGTTATTCCGAAGAGGGAGGGGTGACCCATTGTCAGAGGGTTGGGATTGACATTGATCCTGAGGGCCCTGATACTAGTGCTAGGGACCCTAGTTTAGCGACTGAAGGGGAGCCGTCCCATGCCTTGGGACTGTGTGAGGGGTTAGCTGCTCAGAGGGGGGACCCTAGTTTAGAGAAGCTGAGGGCTTGGGCAGACTCGGACGGCACACAGGGAGGTGATGGCAAACATAAGGTTTATAGGGAAAATGGATTTATGTATACTCAGACAGTGCAGACAGAGGTAGGGATGCTAGGCAGGCAGCTTTTCGTTCCCCAGGGGTATCGTGAGCAGTTGCTCAAAATTGCACATGATATTCCCTTGTCTGGTCACCTGGGAATCGCACACACAACGCAGCGGTTAGCCCAGAATTTCTACTGGCCTAACTTCACCCAGCAGGTGAAGGAGTATTGCAGGTCTTGTCACCGGTGCCAGGAAATAGGGAAGGCGGGCAAGAAAACCCAAGCAGCTCTGATCCCCTTGCCCATAGTGGAGGAGCCATTCCAGAGGGTGGGAATGGATATTGTGGGGCCTTTAAATACCCCCAGCTCCTCAGGGAAGAGATTCATCCTGACTGTGGTGGATTATGCCACCGGGTACCCAGAGGCAGTCGCACTATCCTCTCTGAGGACAGACGAAGTGGCAGATGCGTTACTTGGGATTTTCTCCCGTGTTAGGTTTCCGCAGGAGGGGGTTCCTTCATGTCGGACCTGATGAAATGTTTATGGGAGAAGAGTGGGGTGGTGCAGAGATGCACAACACCGTATCACCCACAAGCCAATGGACTTGTGGAACGATTCAATAGTACCCTAAAGTCAATGCTCAGGGCGTTTGCTGAACAGCATGGGAGGGACTGGGAGAAATACCTTCCCCACCTGTTTGCATACAGGGAGGTGCCCCAAGAGTTGACAGGATTTTCCCCCCTTCGAACTCTTGTATGGATGCCAGGTATGTGGGCCCCTAGACTTGATCCAGGAGGACTGGAAAGGCAAGCACGCCATCCAGGGAACTCCCGTTGTGGATTATGTCCTTAGGTTTAGGGAAAGGCTGAAGGAGCTTATGGGGACAGCCCAGAGCAACCTGGCACCTGCCCAACAGAAACAAAAAGTTTGATACGATCGCAGAGCCAGAGCTTGCTTGTACATGCTGGATCAGGAAGTCATGGTCCTTATTCCGGTCCGGAAAGACACGCTGCAAGCTGAGTGAGCAGGACCGTACAAAGTGGTTAGGAAGGTAAATGACGTGAACTACATTGTGGAGTTACCTGACAGAAGACAGACAGAAAGGATGTACCATGTCAACATGATGAAGCCATATGCAAATAGGGCTGACATGGCGTTTGCAGTGTGTAGTCACGGTTAGGGGACGGACGAAGGAGACCCCTTTCTGGATTTGCTGGAGGAAACTAAGTGGGAGTCCTCTGTGGAGGCAGTAAAATTGTCTCCCCAGCTGGCCCCGGACCAGGTCCAGAAAGTAAGGGAGGTTTTAGCAGACTTTGCCCCCTTGTTTAGCGCCAAGCCTGGACTAACCCCCTTAGCGACACACGATGTGGAGACAGGGACACAGACGCCCATACGGCGAACAGCAAATCGGGTGTCAGAGGCTGTCTAAAAGGACATTAGGAGGGAATTAGAGGAGATGCTGGATTTAGGGGTAATCTAGAGATCCCACAGCCCCTGGGCCTCACCTGTAGTCCTTGTGCCCAAGCCAGATGGCTCAACTCGTTTCTGTGTGGACTATCATGGACTGAATGCAGTCACAAAGTCCGATGCCCTGGATGGACGAACTCCTGGACAAGTTGGGAGGGGCGACCTACCTTATGACTATTGACCTGACCAAGGGGTATTGGCAGGTAGAATTGGCAGACAAAGCTAGGGAGAGGTCGGCCTTCATCACTCCGATAGGCTTATTTGAGTTTAAAGTAATGCCTTTCCGAACGAAGAATGCCCCGGCCACTATCCAAAGGTTGGTGAACCAGGTGTTAAATGGTGCTGAGGAGTACGCCGGTGCGCACCTGGATGACACTGCCATCTTTAGTACCAGCTAGGAGGAAAACCTATCCCACCCTAAGGAAATGCTGGGCAGGATACAGAGGGTCGGGCTCACTGTCAAAGCCGAGAAGTGCCAGGTGACCACGGGAGAAGTGGCATACCTCGGGCATGTGGCAGGCCGGGAACAGCTCTGTCCTAACCAAATACAGATAGAGGTGATCCAGGCGTGGCCCAGACCAGAAACCCAGAAGCAAGTCAGGAGCTTTCTAGGGACATCAGGGTACTATAGGAAATTTGTACCTAATCACAGTGCCCTGGCTGCTCTCCTATTTGACCTGACAAAGAAAAAGATGCCAAAGAAAATTACCTGGGGCCCAGCCTGTGAAGAAGCCTTTACCAGATTGAAGGAGGCACTGTGCAGTGCTCCTGTTTTGACAAGTCCTGACTATAGCAAAACCTTTATAGTTCAGACGAACGCCTCAGACGTGGGTATTGGGGCAGTACTGAGCCAGACATCCAGCCAAGGGACAGATCACCCAGTAGTGTACCTGAGCAGGAAGCTACTTCCCAGTGAGCAAGTGTACTCTACGGTGGAAAAGGAGTGTCTTGCCATAGTGTGGGCCCTAAAGAAATTAGAGCCATACTTGTATGGGCAGCATTTTGTGGTGCCGACTGACCATAACCCCCTGGTTTGGCTGACGCAGAATGGGAAAAACAATGGCAGACTACTAAGATGGAGTCTTGCTTTACAAAGGTATGATCTAAAAATTGTACATAGGGCTGGAGCGAAGAATCAGAACTCAGATGGACTGTCTAGGGTCATTGAGGAGTGAACTGATTTGGGAAGCTCATCCCATATATGGGATAGATCCCCCAAATTAAGTATAGGTGGGGAGGAGTGTGACGTAGACAGCCAGTTCTGAGTGCTGTATCATTTTTATTAATATAAAGGCCCAGATATTCAAACTGCGCCAGGCTGTGGTGCAAGAATGGGCGCAGTGCAACTTGGCGGAGCGTTGACTGGGCGATAGTCAATGGAGCTGTGCCATGGCACAGCACCGTTGAATATCGCACCCTGGCCACCCGCAGTGCGCACGGCGCAGTTGCACTGCGCCAGCGCAAGTGGCCAGAGTGGAGCAGGGGGATGCGCTAGTGCAAGTTCCGTTGCGCCATGCGCAGCAACCGCGATATTCAAAAGTGCACATGCAAATGGGGCCATAATGTATGCAAGGCGCCAAATGGGCCATTTGCATGCAGATGTCTTAATCTCGGCGACTTGCGCCTGGCACCCTGCCAGTCAGCAGCCGTCGGGGACTGACGCCCCCTGCACAGCGCGGCAATGTGCCCCACAGCCCGAGCGCGGGCTTCAGTAAATATAAAATAGCGTCCTATATCCCTGGTGGTCCAGTGGACCGCTGTCTGCCCAATCGCAGGCTTCTGTGTAAAAAAAGATAATCCTATATCCCTGGTGGTCCAGTGGACCGCTGTCTGCCCGATCGTGGGCTTATGTGTGAAAAAAAGATAATTCTATATCCCTGGTGGTCCAGTGGACCGTTGTCTGCCCGATCGCGGGCATTTGTACGTGAAAAGAAAATCCAATATCCCTGGTGGTCCAGTGGACCGCTGTCTGCCCGATCACAGGCTTCTGTATGAAAAAAGTCGTCCACTATCACTGGTGGTCCAGTGGACCCCTTCCACCTCCCATTACTGATCCTCACCACCCTTCGCCTCTCCCCGTTACGGCGGGTGGCCACCCACAGGTGACAGCTGCCGTGTTGCACCCTGCAACAAGGCAGCTCACCTGTGGGTGGCCAGCCATTGATCCTTTTTTTTTTTGGATCAACTTTGTGCGGTGCAAGTAGGGGTTGCGCATGCATGGACTCAGCACATCCCGGGCTGAATATCAGGATGTGCAGAATTTGCATGGGCACATCCCCCCTATCTGCGCAGCATACATTACTGATGCACTCCAGCGTATCGGGATTTGTGCCAGGCACAATTCCCGTTTGAATATCGCGCCGGGGTGCATCAGTGGGTTGCACATGGCACTACACTGTTGCGCCATGCGCAACCCTTTTGAATATCTGGGCCAAAATATATTACTGACTCTGTCTGTTGAAAATCTGATGCTCTTAGAATGACCTCACTCATCCCCCCCCCCCAAGATTTTAGCTAAAAGATGAAAGCCATAAGAAAAATGCTGACAGCATGTGAGTTCACACACACACTCAGTTTTTAGACACCATGTGTTACCTGTAAGGCCTTAATTAAGGATCCTGTTGGTCTGAGTTAATTACAACCGTAGTTGCTATAACATATACATTTTATGACGTTGGAAGGAAAATACAGGTTTCTCACCTGTAACAGGAGTTCTTGGAATGGTATATGTTGTTCATCCACACTGTCTGGCAGGTTCCTTGCTGCTTTAAATCTTGCCGGAAGGTCTTCAAGCTGGCTCCTCCCACCCACCCGGGTGGTAAAACTCTCGGCTCCGCCCCATGACGCCAGATCTAGCCCGCTGGAAGCCAGGTTGTGCGTCGAAGCCGGGGAGGTCAGATGGGTCGTGTGGATGAACAACATATACCATTCCTAGAGCTCCTGTTACAGGTGAGTAACCTGTATTTCTAGGGACATGGATATGTTGTTCATCCACACTGTCTGGCAGACTCCTAGCAGTTCTCCGGGAGGAGGAAGGCAAGGCGCACACCCCCGATACTTACTTGGGAAATAAAGACTGGAGAACCGAGGCCCAAAAACCAGCATCCCGGCGTGACTCAAGGTCGATGTGGTAGTGGTGATACAGGTGTGTGCTGACTTACAGGTAGCAGCCCGGCAGATTTCCTGGATAGGGACGTCCCTGGAAGCAGCTACCGATGCAGCGGAATGGCGGGCAGAATGAGCTCTTATCCCTCTGGGAGGCTCCATGCCCGCCAACCTATAGCAGAGATCTATGCAGGAGGTGACCCACCTGCCTATAGTCCGCTTGGCTGCAGGTCTGCCAGGTGCGACTTCAGCGTAGGTGACAAACAGCTGGCGAACCTCTCCCCGAACTTCAGCCATCCGCTCCTTGTAACAAGCGAGCGCTCTTCTGGGGTCCAAAGTATGGAGCCTATATTCGGCCTCTGAGGTGTGATTGGGGTAGAACACCAGCAGAGTCAACACCTGGTTAAGGTGAAACTCCGACACCACCTTCAGAAGGAATTTCGGGTGGGGGCGCAGGACAACCTTGTCCCTGTGGAAGACCAGATAAGGAGACTCAATGGAAAGCGCCTGGAGCTCTCCCATCCTTCTGGCTGACGTGACAGCCACCAAGAAGGTGGTCTTCCACGACAGGTGAGAGATGTCACACCTGTGCATCGGTTCGAATGGCTTACCCATGAGCTTAGCCAATACCAGCAGTAGATCCCACGGAGGTGGAGTTTCTCGCACCGGAGGGTTATGTGATCAAGGCCTTGAAAAAGCACCAACCACCTTCCCGCGCTTCACCAACTGCTTCCCGCCCGCTTCAGTAAGCAGAGATGTCTGCCAGGTGCACCTTAAGGGTCGTCGACTGAAGCCCTTGCCGAGAAAGGGACCATAGGTAGTCCAGAATGCTTGCCAAGGAACAGGAGAAAGGGTCCAGGCCCTTGCCCTGACACCAAATGGAGAATCTCTTCCATTTGAAGGCATAGCATTTTCTGGTCGACTCCTTATAGGATGCCTCAACGACGTTGAGGACCTCGTCGGAAAGACCCAAGGCCTAGAACTCTATCCGCTCAGGAACCAGGCCGTCAGGTGCAGGGATTGAAGGTCCGGATGGAATACCTTCCCCTGACTGACTGAGATCAGGTCCGGGCGGGCTGGAAGCCACTTCGGGAGCCTGGAGCGGAGACTGAGGAGATCTGGATACCAGAACTGGCGGGGCCAGTCTGGAGCTATCAAAATCATCTGTGCCTTGTCCCTCCTCACCTTGAGAAGCACCTTGTGGATCAAGGGAAAGGGGGAAAAGGCGTAGAAGAGGCCCGGGGTCCACGGCCTCGAGAAGGCATTCCCCTGCAGCGAGCCCTGCTGAGGGGAGCGGGCATGAAACAGTCTCAGCTTCGCATTCTCCCTGGAGGCAAACAGGTCCACCTGAGGCATGCCCCAGTGGGAGAACAGATCTTGTACTACCTCCGGCAGGAGAGACCACTTGTGGGACGCAGTCCCTATCCAGCTTAGGGCATCAGCCAGAGTGTTGGAGGCTCCTGCCACATGGATGGCAAGGAGATCCGCCTCCACGCTGCACATGAGCGACCAAATGCGGAGAGCTTCCCTGCACAGAGGCATGGAGCGCGTCCCGCCCTGGTGGTTTAGGTAGTACATGGTCGTGGTACTGTCCGTCTAGACCTGAACCACTTGACCCCGCAGAAACGGAGCGAAGGTGGTGAGGGCTAGACGAACCGCTCGAAGCTCCAGCAGGTTGATGTGGCATCGGGACACCCGAGGGGACCAGAAGCCGTGCGCTCTGTGCTCCCCCAGATGGGCACCTCAACCCGTCAGAGAGGCATTGGTCGATAGAGAGACCGTCGGCTCTGGGCGGATGAACGGGATGCCCTCCTGCAGATGTACTGGAACGGTCCACCACTGGAGAAAGTACAGTTACGTAAGAACTTACCGTAACAGTAGATCTTTGAGAACAGCTCTTGCAGCAGGTTACACCATTAGGACAGTAGCTGGCAGGCGTCAGGACCCCACGGAAATCTTCTAGCTAGCAGTCTTCAGCGGGGACCGCTTCTGACGTCGGTCCCACCCCCAACGTCAGGCGTAGTACATAAGGAGGTGGTCCCACATTCCCAGTTCTCCTGCCGGAGACTTCCGGCCGCTGGATGACATCAGAAATGGAGACCGAGGACCCGCCATCAGAAGTTCAAGGTTGAGGACTTTCTGCCGAAGCCTAGGCTAGGACTTACCTCCTCCAAGGGGGAATGGTGGGCGGGAATGTACCTGCTGCAAAAGCTGTTCTCAAAGATCTACTGTTACGGTAAGTTCTATCTTCTGCGAGATACAGCTCTTGCAGCAGGTTACACCATTAGGACTGATTCCCAAGCAATGGCGCCTAGAGACGCCCTAGGGAGGAGGCAAAAAACAGAGATCCTGGGAAACCCTGATTCTAGGACAGGAGACCCTGCAGAACGGCGAGGCCGAAACCAGCTCTCCGCCGTGAGGCGATGTCGAGGCTGTAGTGCCTAATGAAGGTGTGCACTGAGCTCCATGTGCCTGCAGCACAGATGGCCGAAATAGAGACGTTTCGCAGTGCTGCAAAGGAAGTAGCCACCCCTCTTGTCGAGTGGCCCCTGATGGTACACGGAAGGGGCTTCTGTTTGTTGTTGTAGCAAAAGGAAATGCACTGGACAAGCCAGCGAGAAAGAGATTGCTTTGAGACTGGTTGGCCCAACATCCTCTCAGCGAAGGAAATAAACAGCTGCTCGGATTTGCAATGCTGTTTTGTCCTGGTCAATAACATCTTAAGGAGTGGTGAACATCCAGGGTGTGAAGCAGTGCTCTCTCCTCTGTTGGTGCTCCAGGAAGTACACCGCAAGTCAATGTCCTGATTAAGGGTGAGAGCTGAGACACCTTAGGCAGGAATTTTGATTTGTCCTAGGGACACTCTGTCCTGGTAAAATTAAATAAGGTTCCCTACACATGAGGGCATGTAGCTCGGAAATTCTTTTGCCAAGTAACAGCAACCAAAAATAACATTTTCCATGACAGAAAACGTAGTTCGAATCTGGCGGCAGGTTCAAAGGGTGGCAGCGTGAGCTGCTCTCAGGACAAAGAGCAGGTCCCAAGGAGGGACGGGATCCTTAATGGGTGGTCTAAGGTGGAGCACCCCCCTCAAAAAGTCACAAGAAGTATCGAGTTGTGCCACTGTGCGCTGGCCTATTGGGGAATGGTAGGCTGAAATTGCACAGAGGTGAACCTTAATTGAGGAGTAGGCCAGACCTGAGTGAAAGAGGGAAAGCAGGTATTCTAAAACTGATTTTTCTGGGCAGTCTAAAGGGGAGAGACTGCATGCCTGAGACCATAGGCAAAACCGACGCCACTTCATGGCGTATGTAGCATGCGTTGCTGGCTTTCTGGCAGCAGAAAGGACTTCTGCCACCTCTTGCGAGACCCCGTGTCGCAGAATGGCTATGTCTCAAGGAGCCAGGGATGCTGGTTCAGTGAGCTGCAAGTCTGGGTGTGACTAGCGAACCTCTCTTGAGAGCAGATGGGAGCTGATGGCAAAGGAAGTGGAGGTTCCCGGACAACTGCGCCAAAGCGGGAACCAAATCTGTCTGGGCCAGAAAGGCACTACCAAGATCATTGTTGTATACTCCCTGCGTAAGTCTGAGAAGGATTTCTGGATCAACGGGAAGGGAGGGAAAGCGTAGAGGAATTTGCTCACTCAGAGAGGGACAATGCTCCGCCAGAAAACACCAGGCCCTGGATCTAGCGAGCAAAACTGGCAGTTTTATGCTGATGGGAAGTTTAACAAGTCCAATTCCTGGAGTGCCCCACTCCAGTGGCGAAACAGATCCTCCTGCTACCTCCTGAAGAAGTTTCCACTCGTGGACTCTGGCCTGGGGAAGCGACTCAGACCGTCTGCGACCGTGTTGTCCACTCCGGGAACATGAACTGCAATCAGGCTTGCGCCATGTTGAATTACCCATTCCCACACTCTCATGGCCTCCTTGCAGAGGCGGTAGGAGTGCGTGCCTCCTTGTTTGTTGAGGTAATACATCACCGCCGTATTGTCTGTTTGAAGCAGAAGAGCACTCGGTGGAATTTCTGACTGGAAGGTTTGCAGGGCATACAGGACCGCCCTTATCTTCAGAATATTGATGTGGAGGTGAGCTTCTTGAGGGGTCCATGTTCCCTGAGACCTCAACCCGTTCAGGTGTGCCCCCCACCCCAGCCCTGAGGCATCTGTGGAAAGGATTACCTCCGGGGACGACACTACGAATGGGACCCCCACAGAGAGGGTCCCTGGGTCTAGCCACCATTGCCAATCCCGAATCACGGCCCTCGTGATTCTGACTGGCTGCTGCATATGGTCTTGCTTCTGGTCCCATTGCACTTCTGAGCATCCACTGGGTTACCGCATGTGGAACCTGCCACGGATGGACGGTTGGAATCGCCGGGAACACGTGGCGAGCAGGCGAAGGACCAGTCTGGCTGGGACGGTCTTCTTTGCCGAAAGGTCCCTGATGAGGGACCTGATGCGTTCCGCTCTGTCCTCGGGAAGAAAGGCTTTCCCTTGGACGGTGTCCAGAACTGCGCCAATGAATTGCAGCTTCTGGGATAGTACCAGGAGAGACTTCTCGTAATTAATAAGTATGCCCAGCGACTGAAAAAGAGCTTGGGTGTGCTGGATAGCCAACAACAGCGCCTCCCGGGAGGTGGCCATGAGAAGCCAGTCGTCCAGGTACGGGAACACGTAGTGGCCCTGTCTCCTTAGAGACGCTGCCACGCACTTGGTAAAGACCCTGAGGGCCGATGACAGCCCAAAAGGAAGTGCTCGGAACTGATAGTGGTGGCCGAGAAACTCAAAGCGCAGGAACCTCCTGTGCGCTTGAGCTATGGGGATGTGCAGGTAAGCATCCTGCATGTCCAGCGACGCCTAGAAATGCGTCTTCTTCAGCATGGGAATAATACCTGGAGGGTCACCATGCGAACTGGTTTGTTAGCTAATCGACATGTTGAGGTCGCTTAGATCCAAGATTGGACGGAGGTCCCTGTTTTCTTTGGAACCAGGAAGAAGTGGGAATAGTAGCCTGTTCTCTCTGTCTCGGGACGTATCTATACCTTTGTGCAGAAGACTAGCATTTTGCCTGATACAATCTGTGCTGACCCGGTAGCGGAGAGCAGAGGACCTTTGGGTGGCTTGTCTGTGAACCTATAATGACCTTTTTGACTATTGAGTACCCAATTCTATGGTGGTGATCGATCTGTCACCCCTGGCAGGTGGTCCTATCCCACCCGACTTCGACCTTGGTGTCCTGTTATCCTGAGGGCGGGGCCGGAAGGAGTCGTGCCTGTGTGGCGGCTGTGGTCCTGCAGGTTGGGCCAATCTTGGGACGCTGCCTCTGCCTGAGGATCTACTTGCCCTGGGCTTTCCAGGAGAAGAAGCCCTCTGTTGCAGGCCAGAGAACGGGACTGTTGTCTCTGAGTCCGCCACGAAAACGGCTCTGGTTCTACGAAAAGAACCGGCCTGGATCTGTACATGGCCTGGACAGATCTCACGGCTCCTGCCTCCTGAAGCTTGGTGATGACCTTCTCCGAGGACTCACCAAAGAGAACTTCGCCGTGAAAGGGGGCGTCCAGTATGTTCTTCTGGACGTCCGGTGTGAATCCAGAGACACGGAGCCATGAGTGTCTCCGGAGGCATACGCCTGAGGCTGCTGCTCTGGTCGAGGAGTCCGTGGAGTCATACGTGGCTCGAAGCACCTGGGTTCCCACGTCTGAACCCGTGCGGAGGAGCTGGAGTAGCTCTTCCTTCTGCTCACCTTCTGACATCTTTTCTGCCAGCTCTTGTCCCTGCTCCCACAAGGCATTCTGAAACTGGACCATGTGGGTAAGATAAGTGAGGGACCTAATGGTGTAGGATGCAGCTGCATACGTGCGCCTACCCATTGCGTCCAATTGCTTGGACTCCGGGTCCGGTGGCAGGGTGCTCAGATGCTGTGGCCATTTGGACCGGTCATGTGAGGCTGTGATGACCAGGGAATCGGCCAGAGGATGACATGCCAAGTACTGGTCCTCCCTAGGTGTCTTGTACTGGCGGTCAGCCTTCTTTGGCATCGCCGGGAGTGAGTGTGGACGTTTCCACGCTGCCTTGGTGACGTTCACGAAGGTGTCCACCAAGGGTGGTACCACCACAGGCTTTGGGTCCTTTTGCCGAAGATAACACGCAAGGTGTAGCCTCTCGGGGTCAAGGTCTTCTGTGTCCCAGCCTATGTTCTCCTGGATATGCCTCATAATCTCTGAGAATGATGGGTCATCCGGAGGAGATCTTGGGAGTTCACGTGGGTCCAGAGAGGGGATGCTGATGGGAGAAGGGGATCTGGATCTGCCAGAGAAGTCCGATCCCGAGTCCTCCGTCGACGGCAAGTAGCGGCATCTTCTGGGTCTCTTGGGACTGGGTGACCCTGAAGAAGATCTGGACGGAGGTCTCCTCTTGTCCGATGGTCTGCCCCTAGGAGATTCAACAGGATCCTGGGGGGATGGTACTCTGCCTGCTGCCCCAGATGGAGTGGGGGGTGCTGGGGCCGGTGGAGTCACGGGTGGAGGAGGAGAAGGAAGAGGAGAGGGTGTGGGGACCACGTCCTTTTTAATGGTGTCCCACCAGAAACTGAATAAATCCTTCACCTCAGCAATGTTCAGGCCCAAACACGGGCTGGGCGCTGGAGGCCGGTCGTCGGGTCCCGGCGTTGGCCCCCTAGGGGTCTCTGGTTCAGGAGAGGGTTCCCTCGGGGGCTCGACAGGACCGGGGTCGCCCGCCTGGTCCTCGGGCTGGGTCGACTCCTCCTCCGTGAGCGCCTCCTGGCCGACGTCGGTAGGTGGCGTTGGGGTTCCTCCATCTGCTGGAACGGGCATCGGTCCCCAGCCGGGCGCCCGTGGTGGTGAGGGCTCACGCGGGCGGGCGCCTGGCTGTCGCCGGTCCCGGGACCGGCGGTGCTTCTGGCCGACGCCGATCAGACGCCCATTTCAGTGAGGTGAGCCTTGGTTTTTCGTTGGGGGAGGAGGCAAGGAGACCGACCAGACGTCAGGAGCCGAGTGGCGGGAGCCAGACTTGTGGTGATGGTGGTCCCCTGACCTCGGCGAGGCCTTGGACGAGGAAGGAGGAGGCCTGGAGGTCTTAACAGGCTGCAGAGTGGAGGAACCGGTGGAAGACTTGACCGCGACCGTGGGAGGCTGAGAGCAGGCCCAGGAAGAAGAGCGGTCGGACCGGGAGCTGGAGCTGTGGGAGTCTGAGGCCCTAGAAGGGGATCTAGATCTCACCTCTCCTGTGTTTTTCAAGTGCTCTAGGCCGGAAGATTCCCTTGGAGGTAGGTTCCATGGCCTTCAATCTTTCCAGAAGGTAAGCTTTGAGGGCTTCTGACGACGGACCTGGGTCCGACTGTTGAAGCCTTGACAAAAGGGGCAGGCCCGGGTGTCGTGGTCCGGGCCTAAGCACTGCACGCAGGCCGAGTGTGGATCTTTGAAGGGAATTTGCTTCCCGCAGGCACACTTAGACAGATGGCCCTCCACGGATGTTGGTGAAGACATCAGATGGCAGACAAATGAAGAAGAAAAAGTTTATTGCGAAGAAACGGAAAAAAGAACTTTTCCAAACGTTGCGCGCTAGACACTGACTGGATGGTCGAGACATGCAAGTCAACGGCGGGAAAGAAATACAGGTTACTCACCTGTAACAGGAGTTCTAGGAATGGTATATGTTGTTCATCCACACTCATTGGCAGGTATCCTTGCCGCTTTAAATCTTGGCCGGAAGGTCTTCAAGTTCTCCTCCCACCCACCCGGTGGTATAACTCTCGGCCCGCCCCATGATGCCAAGATCTGGCCCACTGGAAGCTCAGGTTGTGCCGGCCGGGAGAAGGGTGGTTCAGTATTGAACAACATATACCATTCCTTTGAACTCCTGTTACAGGTGAGTAACCTGTATTTCTAGGACATGGATATGTTGTTCATCCACACTCATTGGCAGACTCCTAGCAGTTCTCCGGGAGGAGGGAGGCAAGACGACACCCCAATACTTACTTGGGAAAGAGAGACTGGAGAACCGGAGGTCCCAAAACCAGCATCCCGTGACTCAAGGTCCATGTGGTGGGTAATGAAGGTGTTTGCTGACTTCCGAGCAGCCCTGCAGATTTCTTGGATAGGGACGTCCCTGGAAGTAGCCACATGCTAGGCAGTATGGCGGGTAGAATGAGCTCTTATCCCTCTGGGAGGCTCCATGCCCGCCAACTTATAGCAGAGATCTATGCAGAGGTTACCCACCTGCTTATCGTCTGCTTGGCTGCAGGTCTGCCAGATGCGGCTCAGCGTAGGTGACAAACAGCTGGCGAACCTCTCCCCTACTTCAGCCGTGCGCCTCCTTATAATAAGCGAGCCTCTAGGGTCCAGAGTATGGAGCCTATATTCGGCCTCCCGAGGTGTGATTGGGGTAGAACACCGCAGAGTCAACACCTGGTTAAGGTGAAACTCGCACACCACCTTCTGGAAGGAATTTCGGTGGGGGCGCAGGACAACCTTGTCCCTGTGGAAGACCAGGTAAGGAGACTCGATGGAAAGCGCCTGGAGCCTCCCATCCTTCTGGCTGGACGGATAGCCACCAAGAAGGCGGTCTTCCACGACAGGTGAGAGAGAGCACACTGTGCATAGGTTCGAATGGCTTGCCCATGAGCTTGCACAGTACCAGCTAGATCCCACGGAGGTGGGGGTTCCCTGACTGGAGGAAATGTGATCAAGGCCTTTGAAAAAGCGCCAGACCACCTTCTCCTCATGCGCCACCGACTGCTCCCGGCCCGCCTGCTAAGCAGAGATGGCTGCCAGGTGCACCCTTAGGGTCGCCGACCTAAGCTCTGACTAGAGAGGACCATAACAGTCCAAGATGCTTGCCAAGGAACAGGAGGAAGGGTCCAGCCTTGCTCCTGACACCAAATGGAAAACCTTTTTCCATTTGAAGGCATAGCATTTTCTGGTCGACTCTTATGGGACGCCTCAACTACATTGAGGACCTCGCCGGAAAGACCCAAGGCCTGGAACTCTAGCCGCCAGGAACCAGGCCAGGTGGTGGGATTGAAGGTCCGGATGGAACACCTTCCCCTGATTGACTGAGAGCAGGTCCAGGCGAGCTGAAGCTGCCGTGAGTCCTGGAGCTGAGACTGAGGAGATCTGGTACCAGAACTGGCGAGGCCAGTCTGGGCTATCAGAATCACCTGCGCCTTGTCCCTCCTCGCCTTGAGAAGCACCTTGTGGATCAAGGGAAATGGGGAAAGGCGAAAGAGGCCCGCGGGGTCCATTGCCTCGAGAAGGCATCCCCTGCAGCGAGCCCTGCTGAGGGGGCGGGCATGGAACAGACTCAGCTTCTCTCCATGGAGGCAAACAGGTCCACCTGAGGTGTGCCCCAAAGGAGAACAGATGCTGTACTACCTCCGCAGGAGAGACCACTGCGGAATGCAGCCCCTATCCTGCCCAGGCACGGCCAGGGGTGTTGGGAGGCCCTGCCACGTGAATGGCTAGGAGATCCGGGCCCAGGCTGCTATCGAGTGACCAAATGCGAGAGCTCTTGTATAGAAGCATGAGCGCGGCCCCCGCCCCCTGGCGGTTTAGATAGTACATGGTCGTGGGTATTGTCCGCCTGACCGGGACCACCACTTGACCCCGGAGGAACGGAGCAAAGTGGTGAGAGCTAGGCGGACCGGCCGAGCTCCAGCAGGTTGATGTGGCATCGACTCTCGCTGGGGACCAGAGGCCATGAGCCCGTGTTCCCCAGATGGGCACCCCAACCCATCAGAGAGGCATCGGTCGATAGAGAGACCGTCGCTCGAGTGATTTAACGGGATGCCCTCCTGCAAATGATCTGGAACGGTCCACCACTGGAGAGCGCTCTGACATCCCTAGTGTCACCGACACAAGCTGGTCCAAGGGATCGGTGAGCGCTGTGACCACTGGCTGGCCAGTCCCCACTGAAGGGGACGCGATGTTCCAGCGGGCCCAACGGACCACGCTGGTGCAGGCCGCCATGAGACCCAGGAGGCGCAGGGAAGTCCCGGTAGGGGCGCAATTGCCCAACCAGAAATGATCGGCAAAGGAGGAAAGAACCTCGCCCTGTCCGCCGGGGAGCCGCCTGGCTCTCGGAGAGTCGAGCTGCGCCCGATGAATAGAATCACCTGTTTGCTCGAGTTCGACTTGGTCTTGATAAGGAGTGCCCAGTTGAGCACCTGGAGGCCAGATCTCTGACCACTCCGCCTCCCTTCCTGGAGGGAGCTGCTATCAGCCAGTCGCCCAGGTAAGGGTACACCCGGACCCTCGCGCCAAGAGGGAATGCTGTCACCACTGCCATGCATTTGGTGAAGACCTGAGCTGGAGATGTCAAGGGCATGGCTTGGAACTCTAAGAGGGATCCTTCCCGCTGAAGCGGAGGAATCTCTGTGAGACGGACGGATAGGGACGTGAAAACGCTGCCCTGCAAGTCCAGAGAGCAGAACCACACGCTGCTCCAAGGATGGTATTATCTGAGCCAGAGGACCACCCTGAAGGTTCGAGACCTTAGGGAACTTGTTTAGTCGTAGGTCGAGAATGGGGCGCCAGCCCCGTCCGCTTTCGGAACCAGGAAGTACCTGGACACAAACCCTGGGTCTGAAGGAGGGTCCACCACCTCTCTTACCACCTCCTTCTGGAGGAGGAGAGCGATGTCGGCTCGACGAGCCGCCAGTGAGGCTGGGATCCCGGGTTTCCCGAGGGGCGACGGCTCTGAAGGGTGGTGCCTGCTCATTCCAGAGGCAGGCTTCTTCCCACCACTCTCTCAAGACCCACCTGTCCGTGGTAACAGCGGACCAGGCGGAACGGAAGGTGCTGGAGCTGCCTCTCCAGGGGGGACCTAGGGGTAAGGTGACGGGATGGGGGCGACACCCTCAGCCTGTCACTGGGCAGGCTTGAGGAGGGACCGCCGAGGGACCCTCCTGGGCCCTTTCTCCCTGCCTCCTGTTAGAGGAAGTCAGGCTTGGGTTTGGGATGCCAAGGTCGAGCCTGCTGGCCCTGACGTGATGGGTCAAAGCATCAAAGTAGAAGGACTGAAAGGGCTTAGGCTGTGGTTTGCGGCCTTGTCCTTCTGAGCGGAAGAGACCGAGTCCAAGGTGGCATTGGACTCTCGATCCTCTGCAGGTGACCTTCCACCCTAGGGTCAAGAGGTCAGTCCTCAAAGGGAACATCCGCCAACTTGTGCTGGGTATCCGAGTAAAGGTGGATATCCTCAGCTAGGCCTGCCGACGAGATAGCCATCATGCGGCCGCCACCGATCTGGCACATGAGTCCCCTATATCCAAAGCAGTCTGGAGCTGCTGTTTGGCCACTGTTCTGCCTCTGGTCCCGCACCTGCTTAACCGTAGTCTGCAGATCAGGGGAAGATGAGGGATGACCTCATCCAGGAGCCCAACAGGCATGAGAAAAATGTGCCATGAGGACGGCCAACTGGCCTGACGGCGTCGAGAGAGGACGAGCGTAGACTTTTCGCCCGACATAGTCCATCTCTTGACCTTGTCAGGAGGTTTGTCCATCCCTGGCGCTCCGGGCGCTACTGAAAACGCTGTCGGTAACCAACCCTCAGCAGAGGGGTGTTCAAAACCTGACAAGGAACCGGTAGGGGACCGATACTCTGGGCCATCCTGGGCCGGGCGCAGGGCAGGAAGCAGGGCGCTGCCAAAGCTCCAGTGCCGACTCCACTATGGCCTCGGCCACCGAAAGGCCTCCGTCGGAGAATCCCTCGGTCCAGAATCTCCGTGAGGGGATACCTGGGTCTGCTTGGAACGTGGTTCGAGCTCCATCCCGGTAGACTCGAGATGAGCCGAGTAGTCCTAGGAAGGGACGACGGCTATCGCTCCATTGACTGACCTCCTGAAGACCCAAGTCCAGTCGCTGAAAAAAGGAGGAATCATCTTCGGACCGGAATAGTCCTCGAAGAGCTGCCCTGGCCTGGAGCCACCCTTCACCCGCCGAGGTCGGTCGGCGAGGTAACGACAGATGAATACGGGTAGACCCACCACCGAGAATCCTTGGTCGGAGCCCCAATCGTGGCTGTGGAGGCGGAGGTTCCACCGAATCGGTGGAGCAGCTGGTTTTGGCCGAACAACCGCCTGGTATAGGCCTCGGATAAGTCGAGGGGTTGTGTCGGCCGCCCGGTGACAGTTACTTAATGGCCGGGAAGGCGACGGGCCGGCTTATTCCCGCCAGGAGGAGTTGTTAGCAACATAAGGTCCTCGCACTGTCGACGAACTCTTACGCCCAAGCCTCCCTCATCCAAGGAGGAGGACGAGGACGCCGGCGACGCCGCATCGCGGTGCCGAGATCGACCGCCATGACGGTGGGATCGGGTTGACCGGGCCAAGAGGTCCGAGACCGAGAGTCTGAATTCCGAGGTCGGGTGCGGGAGGTGTCGGCCGGAACCGGCACTCCTTCGCTCGGATGGTCCATCCGAGGGCTCCGAACCGAGGCACAGGCGCAGCCCACGGGATCCTCAACTCCTCCCGGGGAACCGGGAGAGGGAATCTCGGCTGCTAAAGGCGACAGCCTGTTCAATGGGTCGAGAAAATCTCGACTTCATCGGTGGAGTCTCGGTCAACTGACCTGACGGGACACCGTGAGGCCAGTGGTCGAAGCCGAGCGGTCGGATCGAGCCGACGGTCGACGGCCCGGAGAGGACCTTTCCCGCTCCCAAGAGCGCCGACGAGGGATTTACCCTGTCCCTTTTTGGACCGAAGAAGGTCCAGCAGACGCAGGCCCTTCTCTTAGTGGAGAGGGACAGACAAAGCTCCTTAAAAGAAGCCGGTAGGAAGAACCCAGAGAGAGCGGATAAATGTCATGCCGAGGAAGATACTGTTCACGCCGCCTTCGAGATACCATCCGCCGAGCTGATCCGCCGAGCTCGCCGCTGACACCGCCAACCGGCTTCCTTGACTTCACCGAGGAACGCTCGGACGGCCCAGTTGCACCGGGCAGCACGGTCTTCGAGGACGAGGCCGGAGAAAGATGAGCACAGGTCGCAAGCCCGCGGGTCGTGCTCAAGGCCTACAGTAGACACGTGAGTGTGGATCCGTCCGAGACATCTTTCTCACCCGCATGGGCATCTCCGAACTGAGCCGATGGTCCATCGTAGCCGCCGAGGGATAGAAGACTGAAGTCTTTTTGCAAAATTTATTTTAAACCGCAACGGAGAAATAGGAACCAGTCACAAACGCAGAGCTGCTAAGGAGGAACCTGAGCTTCCAAGCGTAAGGAAGATCTGGCCCTGGGCGAGCTGAGAATTATACCACCCGGTGGGTGGGAGGAGCAAGCTTGAAGACCTTCCGGCAAGATTTAAAGCGGCAAGGATACCTGCCAATGAGTGTGGATGAACAACATATCCATGTCCCTAGAACTGGAGATTTTGGCGAGACCGCCTCCTTATGAACTATGCCTGATGTCGGGGGCTGGATCGACGTCGGAAGCGGTCCCCGCTGAAGACTGCTAGCTAGAAGATTTCTGTGGGGTCCTGACGCCTGCCGGCTACAGTCCTAATGGTGTAATTTGCTGCAAGAGCTGTATCTCGAAGATCATCGTTCCACATCCCCTGGGTCACTGTCACTAGCTGATCCAACGGATCGAAGTGCTGTGACCAGTGGCTGGCCAGCCCCCATTGAAGGGGACGCATGTACCAGCGATCCCAATGGACCACGCTGGTGCAGGCCGCAATGAGCCCCAGGAGGCACAGGAAGTCCCGGGCAGGGCGCAACTGCACAACCTGAAATGATTGGGAAACGGAGGAAAGAACCTCGGCCCTGTCCGCCAGGAGCCGTGCTCTGGCTCACAGAGAGTCGAGCTCTGCCCCGATGAATTGGATCACCTGCTTTGGCACGAGTTCCAACTTGGCCTCGTTGATGAGGAGGCCAACCTGAGAGCAAACCTGGAGGGCCAGATCTCTGGACCGCTCCACCTCCGTTCTGGAAGGGGCTGCAATCAGCCAGTCATCCAGGTAGGGGTACACCCAGACCCTTTGGCGCCACAGAAATGCTGTCACCACTGCCATGCATTTGGTGAAGACCCTGGGAGATAGGGAAAGGCCGAAGAGCATGGCCCGGAACTCGTAGAGGGATCCCTCTGCCCTGAAGCGGAGGAATCTCTGGTGGGACGGACGGATTGGGACGTGAAAGAACGCGTCCTGTAGTTCCAGAGAACAGAACCACACACCTCGTTTCAAGGATGGGATTATCTGAGCAAGAGTGACCATCCTGAAGATCCGAGACCTTAGGAACCTGTTCAGGTCATGCAGGTCGAGAATGGGGCGCCAGCCCCCTGTCCGTTTTGGGACCAGGAATTACCTGGACACAAACCCCAGGTCTGGAGGAAGATCTGCCACCTTCCTGATCACCTCTTTTTCAAGGAGCAGGGCGATATCAGCTCGGGCGAGCCGCAGAGAGGTTGTGGACCCCATAGCCCCCCCGAGGGGCGACGGCTCGGAAGGGCGGGGCCTACTCGAACTCCAGGGGCAGGCCCTTTCCGACCACCTCTAACACCCAGCGGTCCGTGGTGACTGCGGACCAGGCGGAAAGGAAGTGGTGGAGCCATCCCCCCATGGGGGGAACCCGTGGGGAGTGACGAGGCTGGGGGCGATACCCCTCAACCCGTCACTGGGCAGGCTTGGAGGAGGGACCGGCCGAGGGACCTCCTGGGCCTTTTCCTCCGTGCTTCCTATTAGAGGAAGCCACAGGCTTGGCTTTGGGGTGCCATGCGCGAGCCTGCTGGCCCTGGTGTTGGTGCTGTTGGGCCGAACGTACCGCAGGCGCAGAAGGGTGAAAGGACTTATGTTGTTGTTGTCGACGGCCCTTGTCCTTCTGGGCAGAGGTGACAGAGTCCAGAGTGGCATTGGACTTCTCGATCCGCTGGAGGTGACCTTCCACTCCAGGGCCGAAGAGGTCGGTTCCCAGGAAGGGGACATCCGCTAGTTTATGCTGGGTATCCGCCGTGAAGGTGGATATCTTCAGCCATGCTCTGTGGCGCACGGCCACTGCGGCCGCAACTGATCTGGCACAGAAGTCTCCAATGTCCAGAGCCGTTTGGAGCTTCTGTTTCGACACCGCCCTTCCCTGGTCCCGGACCTGCTTGACTGTGGTCTGCAGGTCGACCAGGAGATGAGGGATCACCTCATCCAGGGAGCCCATGAGGGCGTGGGAGAAGTGTGCCATCAGCACGGCCGAGCTGGCCAGGCGGAGGCCAAGGGAGGACGAGCGATACCTTTGCGCCCGCATAGTCCAGCTTTTTGACCCTGTCGGGGGCTTATCCACATCCCTAGGGCTCTTGGAACGCCGGAAAACGCTATCGGTGACCAACCCTTCGGCACAGGGGTGTTCCGAAAAACTGGACAAAGAGCCGGTAGGGACCGCATACTTCCTGTCCATCCTGACCGAAGGCACAGGACAGGAAGCAGGCCGCTGCCAGAGCTCCAAGGCTGGGCCAACAATGGCTTCAGCCACCGGAAAGGCCTCTGTGGGTGAATCCCCTCGGTCCAGTATCTCCGTTAGGGGATACTTGGCCCACTTGGATATGGGCTCGAGCTGCATCTTGGTAGACTCCGAGATGAGCCGAAGCAGACCCATGAAGGACGATGGGCTTTCGTCCATCAACTGGTCCCCGGAGGACTCCAGGTCAATGGGCCTGGAGAACAGGGAGGAGTTGTCGTTGGACTCCGAGGAGTCTGTGAAGAGCTGCCTGGGGCCTGAGCCACCCTCCACCTGCTGAGGACAGTCGGGAGTGAGGGTGACCAACAACCTGTGGGGCAGGCCCTGACCCGACCGACAGTCCTTGGTCGGCGCCCCCTATTTCGGTTGTGGAGGTAGAGGTTCCACCACAATCAGTGGGGCAGCTGGTTTCAGCCGAACAACTAGCCCAGGCTTGGGCACCTCAACTACAGCGAGGGGTTGTTTTGGCCGCTCAGGTGACAGCCACTGGATGGCTGGGGAAGGCGACGGCATCGGCTTGTTCCCGGACAGAGGTAACTGCTGCCACATCAGGTCCTCGTAGCATCGACGCAATTTGTGCCGAAGCCTCTCCTCTTCCAAGGAGGAAGACGAGGATGAGCGGCGGCGCCGCTTACTTCAGTGCCGAGGCCGAGACCGAGACCGCCGATGTGATCGGCTGGACTGAGACAATGTCCGAGACCGAGATCCTTGGTGTTTCCGAGGACGGGACTGGGAAGGGGCCGGGGACACGCGCTCTTCCCTCGGCTTGGAAGCCTTGACTGGGGACTCCAGCACCAGAGGTGCAGGCAAGTCCTCGGTCTCCACCGAGGGAGCCTGTGAAGAAGGGTTGTCGGCTTCACCAGTCGACAGCCCGTCCGACGGGTCGAGAAAAATCTCAACTGCTTCGACGGGTGTCTCAGCCGGCTGACCTGACGGGGACACCATGAAGCCAATGGCCTTAGCCACAACCTCGACCGAAGTTGAGTGTCGACTGTCCGGGGAAGGGGACCTCTCCCGCCTCCCACGAACGCTGACGGGGGTCCACCTTTCGAGTCCTTCTTTTGACCGAGAAGAATGTCCCGATGGCCCCTCTCCCTTCGTGGAAAGGGATTGGCAAAGCTCCTTAAAAGAAGCTGAATATGAGGTACCCAGAGAGAGAGGGATAAATGCCGCGACCGAGGAAGAGGCTGATGCGGCCTGTGCCGCCTCCTCCTCGAGGGCGATCATCTGCTCGAGTTGCTCAGCTGAGCCAGCCGCCACGGTAACCGCCCAACTGGCCTCCTTCGACTTTACCGGCGGGTAGCGCTTCTCGTGGCGCCCAAGCTGTAACCAGGCAGCGCGGTCTTCCAGGACACTAGCCGAAAAAGAACACCATAACTCGCAGGCCTGCGGGTCATGGTCTAGGCCGAGGCAGTAGACGCACGTGGAGTGCGGATCCGTCCTGGACATTTTCTGCCCACATGGGCACCGCCGAAATCCGGGAGTTGAGTTGTCCATCGCAGCCGCGAGGGAGTAATTTGACCGAAGTCATGAAAATTTGAGAATAAGTTTCGGGCAAACCGAAGAATTAGGATCCAGTCTACACACAGAGCGTTAAGGAGGGAACCTGAGCTTCCAAGCGGTAAGGAAGATCTGGCGTCATGGGGTGGAGCTGAGAGTTTTATCACCCCGGTGGGAAGGAGGAGCCAGCTTGAAGACCTTCCGGCAAGATTTAAAGCGGCAAGGAACCTGCCAGACAGTGTGGATGAACAACATATCCATGTTCCTAGAATCCCAGGTTATTACATAGAAGTGCGAAATCATAAAGATGCTTTCCTGTCCTGGAAGTGGGAAGCTTATTATGAAATCAAAAGAAGTGTCATTTGAAGGACATGAATTATGCCGAAGTTGCAGAATATGAAAATTACGTACCTACCGTAATTCTTGATCTTCTTGGATGAGTCTCCACCACTCATTCACACTATTGGGATCTGCGTCGGAGGCACCAGGACCCATCAGGAGCAAACTTTTTGCTGGAGGGTCGGCGCCAGAGATGGAGCCGCAGGAGCGGCGCCATGGAGCCCAGCTCGACAAGTAATGACTATCTCAAGGCCGACCTCCAACCGCCTCAGTACCTTTTTACCAAGGAGGTGCAGCGCACTAACCTAGAAGGGTAGCTTAATCTAAAACCGGACATAAGATAGTCCGGGCGACCCGTGATAAGAAGGGTCAAAAAGAAGTCTTCACAGCCTAAAGATTTGAGGAGTGAAACCAACAACAGAGGTGAGCTCGGGGACTGAGGGTGGGCATGTGATGAGTGGTGGAGACTGTCCAAGAAGATCAAGAATTACATGGAGTCGTAATTTCATATCTTCCTGGACATAAGTCTCCACCACTCATTCACACTATTGGGAGAGAGCTAATAATCCCGAGGGCGTGCAGGAGATACCAAGAGCTCACGCTTCTAGGACAGAAGTCCATTAAGGATGGCTCTGCCAAAGGAAGAATGTCGCTCTGCATGGACATCCAGTGCATAATGTTTAACTAAGCATGCACTGAGCTCCAGGTGGCCGCACTGCAAATGTCTGCAATGGGCATGTTGCGAATTTCCGCTAGGGATGCTGCGACCGCTCTAGTAGAGTGAGCGTAAACCCTACCCTCCAACTTAACCTGCGCCATGGAATAGCAGTGTCGAAGGCATGCCACTAACCATGCTGAAATACATCTGATAGCGACAGGTTGACCCAGCTGGGTCTCGCTGAAGGAGACAAACAGCTGCTGGGCTTTGCGAAAATCCTTGGTTCTATCTAGATAGAAACGGAAAGCTCTCTTAACATCCAAAGAATGAAGAGATTGTTCTCCTTCATTTTGGAAGTCCGCAAAGTAAGAGGGAAGGACTAGAGGTTGGTTTAGATGAAAGTCTGACACAACCTTAGGAAGAAATTTCGGATGGGTCTGAAGGACTACTTTGTCCTTATGGAACACAGTGTATGGAGGATCTGTGACCAGGGCATGCATCTCAGAGACCCTGCGAGCCGAGGTAATGGCCACTAGGAAGGCAGTCTTCCAGGTGAGAAATTTTAGCTCACAGGTGGCCAGAGGTTCGAAAGGTTTCCGAGTGAGCATGTCTAGCACAAGATTAATGTCCCAGGCTGCAACTGGACGTCTTGTAGGAGGTCTGGTATGCAGAATTCCTTTAAGAAATCTCTTAACCACAGGTAATTGAGCTAGCGTTAAGGAAAAAAATGGCTCATGATATGCTGAAATGGCACTAAGGTGAACTTTGACTGTAGAGTACTGCAGACCTGAATTTGAGAGGTCCAAGAGGTACTCCAGAACCTTATCTGGTGGACAGGAAAAGGGATTCAAAGAGGACTTTGCACACCAGAGTGAAAAATGCTTCCACTTAGCGGTGTAAGTTTTCCAGGTGGCTGGCTTCCGAGCAGCCAGAAGAATTTCTGAAACCCTACGAGAGACATTGAACCGGTTTACTTCTACTTCTTCAGGAGCCAAGCGTGAAGGTGAAGTGATCTCAGGTTGGGATGAACCACAGGTCCCTGAGTCAAAAGGTTCATCTGTAGGGGAAGAGGTCTCGGAGGGACTGCCAACATACTGTTGAGAAGTGGAAACCACAGCTGTCGAGGCCAGAAGGGAGCAATGAGAATCATTTTGTCCCCCTGGGATTCGAACTTGAGGAGCACCCTCTGAATTAGAGGAAGAGGTGGAAAGGCGTAAAGAAAGCGTCTTGTCCACCGCAGCCTGAACGCATCCTGACAGAAAATGCCAGGCCCTGGATTTCTGGAGCAGAAGAGAGGCAGTTTTGTGTTGAGTGGGGATGCAAAAGGTCCAGGTCTGGAGTTCCCCCTCTCTGAATAGTGACTGAACTATGGTTGAGTCAAGAGACCACTCATGAGGATCTGTCTCTGTTCTGCTGAGAGCGGTCTGCCAGCTCGCTTTGTATTCCGGTAGGCAGACCGCTTGAATTAGAGCTTTGTGCTCCAAGCACCATTCCCACACCTCACTGCTTTCCTGCACAAGGGATAAGAATGAGCACCGCCCTGCTTGTTGATGTAATACATCACTGCTTTGTTGTCCGTTTGAAGGAGAATGTTCTTGTGACAGAGAATGTCCTTCAACGCTCGGACCGCATAAAGGACGGCTCTCATTTCTAGGACGTTTATGTGAAGCTGGGACTCGACTTGAGTCCACACACCTTGAGTGTGGAGAGCCTGACAGTGAGCTCCCCACCCCATTAGGGATGTGTCCGTGGTAATGGAGATTTGATGGTCCAGAGGAGCAAAAGGATATCCGTCCAGGAGATTGCTCTCTTGAGACCACCAGGTGAGTGATCTCTTTAAAGGTTCTGTCATCTTAATGAGATAGGACTGTGGGTGCGAGGTTGGGGACCACTGAGTACTGAGCATCCACTGAGTGGTTCTCATGTGCAGACGTCCTACGGGTACAGTGAACACTGAAGATGCCATGAGACCTAGCATCCGTTGCATCGAGAGAGCTGTAACTGAGCTGTTCTCCCCGATGTGACGAGCCATTTGAAGGATATCTTTCCTTCTGTCTTCTGGAAGAAAAGCCTTCGCACAGGAGGTGTCCAGAAGAGTCCCTATAAAAAGGAGCCTCTGGGAGGGCTGCAGTTGCGACTTCTTGAGGTTCAGCAGGACTCCCATGGACGTGAGGAGGTGAGAGGTCATCTCTACAGCGTCCAGAGTCCCTTGCCTGGAAGGGCTTGCTAGAAGCCAATCGTCCAGATAAGGGAACACCTGTATCCCGACCTTTCTGAGGTGCGCTGCGAGAAATGCACAACACTTTGTAAAAACCCGCGGCACCGAGGATAGCCCAAAGGGCAGGACTCTGAACTGATATGTTGCCCCAGAGCCACAAACCTCAGGAATTTGTGATGCCTCGGGTGAATAGGAATGTGCTGGTAAGCATCCTGCATATCCAGGGAGGCTAGCCAGTCGTGTTGATGAAGCAAAGGCAACAGGGTTCCTCAGCGAAATCATTTTGAATTTCTCCTTGGGGAGAAATTTGTTTAGCTTTCTGAGATCTAGAAAGGGGCGCATTCCCCCGGACTTCTTTGGAACCAGAAAGTAATGGGAGTAGAACCCCGTGTTCCGTTGATGCAGCGGCACCACTTCTACTGCCCTGTTGTTTAGAAGGCCCTGAATCTCGGTGGCGAGAAGGTCTGACTGAAGGGTCGACAGCCTGGGCTGCCGTTTGGGAGGACGATCCGAAGGGGTCTCCAGAAGATTGAGTGAATACCCCTCGCGAATTATCTGGAGGACTCATTTGTCTGAGGTTATGGACTTCCACTGGTTGTAGAAGTACATCAGACGACCTCCCACCGGAGAGGAAAAGTCCACTTCGGGCAGCTGAGATGGGACTTGGGCCAGCAATTCATAAGGTAGCGCTGGGTGCTTTGGGCCCTTGCGCTTTCTGTTGTGCCTTCTTCTGAGGTTGGGGAGGTTGGTTTTAGGAAACCTCCCTGCCTCTGCTCGAAGGACTGACGATTATGAAACTGACGTTATTGGCATGCCCTCGAAAGGGGCAGGAGGGGTCGAGCCAACTTAATGGCTGACCTGGTCTTTGAGTACCTTCTAGAGCTTGCTCTACCTGAGGACCAAAAAAGATATGCACCATCAGAAGCAACGCATTACCTGCTTGCTGTGCAGTCATTCGGAAGCCCAAGTACGCAGCCAGGAATGACGGCGGGTACAAATACCAGCAGTCGTTGAACGAGAAGCAGTGTCGAAAGCATCCATGGCTGCTTTAACCTGCTGGTTGTTAGATTCGATACCCCTGGTAATGGTTTGAAGAAGCTCTGGCTTTGCATCCGACTCCGGAAGAGCTTCCACCATCTGCTTGATAGAGTGCCACAGGATATACTCATACTGGGAGAAATAACCTTGGTAACTGGCAATACGCATACTTAGGGTAGAAGCAGCAAAGACTCTCTTACCTAAGGTGTCTATCTTACGAGATTCTTTGTTAATAGGTCGAGCTGTAGTAGTGTGAGGAAGAATTACCTTATCGTTCTCTGCCAGAACCACAATAGGATCCGCAAAGGCTTGAGACGCCAAAATGGGACGATCCTTGGGGGCTAAATATTTCCTATCTATGGATTTAGCCACCGAAGGGGTGAGAGCAGGATTATTCCATACCATTTGAGACAGCGTCTCGAAGGAAGGCTGAACCGGAGGAGTCAAATCCGTAGGGATCTCCGGGGCATGAAGGTATTGGAGTCTTAACAATTTCCCAGGATCGATGTCTGTAGTCTGGAGAGAGAGAGAGAGAGAGAGTGGAACTCATTTTTCAGCAGAGACTTGAATGACAGGTCCTTGACCACAGGCTCTGTAGCAGTAATAGATCCTGCTTTGTCCACCTCATCACCCAACCGAAGGTCTGGGTCAGGCTCAATGTCATCTCCTGACAGTCCAGGAGGGACTGTATGGACAGGAAAGGAATGAAAATCAGAAGAGAGGGAAGAAGGAAATGAGAGAAAGGAGTCCTGAAAAGCAGAGGGAGCCCCGAGAGCCCCCGGTGCCGAGGAGGCGCACGGCACTGAGAACGACGCCGAGGGACCACCCGGCACCGAAAACGACGCCGAGGGACCACGCAGTGCTGAAAACGGCGCCGAGAAGCCACGTGGTGCCGAGAAGCCGCACAGCGCCGAGTGCAGCACTGGCGCCGAGGATGGTGCCGACAATCAACGCACGCGCGGAAACACCCCAGACTCCAAAAAAACAGGTTTTGAAGGAAGAGGAACAGGAGATAAGGGCATTGGTGTGGCCCCCTGCGCCGTAGCCATGTGGGGGGGGGGGGAGACACATAAGTGCGGAGTTGACGGCACCGAAGAAGGTGCAGCGCGACCAGGAAAATCCAACCTCCCTACCCGGTCTCCTAATGAGCCCGAAAGCGCACGAGAGACCGAGCCAGGTAGCTGAACTAACCTCCGAACCCATTGCTCCATAAGAGCGGCCCACTGATGAAACTGCTCATCTGAAGACCTACCTGCGGGCCGGGTAGGGCTCTGATGTCGAAGACGTTGGCTACCAGAAGCAGAGGTTGGCGACTCCGAAGGAGGAGACCGGCAACTAGCCCCGATAACCGGACGCCTACGCAGACATATCAGGGCGCACTCGGTAATGCCTTCGCTTTTAGACCCACGGGCAAGGAAGAGCTCGAGGCCGAACAGTGCAGAGAATGCGACCGTTTATTTTTATGCTTCCGGGGGAACCGCCCATCCCCCCGGGCACTGGACTGACCGTTGTCAGACCCCCCTCCGGAGAAGGCGGCAGACCGGACCCAGCCCGACTGATTGAACAGCTTTCATACGAAGTCTCCCTACCGTCACCTGACCTGCTCATGGTCGACTCCGTCAAAGTAGGCTGAGACTTCTTTTATTTTAAAAATAAAAGTAAACTAAGCGATACTTTATCGAGATAATACTACAAAATAACAAAACTGAAAACAATGCTGCTAGTTTGAAGTTTGACTCCCGGCGGGCGAGCGTCGTCGTCACTGAAGCGCACTCGACGGCGGGAAAAAAGGAACTGAGGCGGTTGGAGGGTCGGCGCCGAGATCAAATCATTGCATCGCGCCTGGGCTCGAGGCGCCGTTCCTCGCGGCTCCATCTCTGGCGCCGACCCTCCAGCAAAAAGTTTGCTCCCGATGGGTCCTGGTGCCTCCAGCGCAGATCCCAATAGTGTGAATGAGTGGTGGAGACTTATGTCCAGGAAGATGTAATACTTTTGTATAATGTATATATTTTCATATAACTTGACAGGGAGGAGCTAGGTGACCTCCTGAAAATAGGTGGGGTAAAAGCCAGCATCTAATTCAGTCTGTTTTACTTCACAGAGACATTTTTTTTTTTTACTTAAGACTCTGACCACGAAACATCTTGGGAGCACTTTTAAGCAAGTATTTAGAGACTAAGTACTGTAGTAGGAATTGCACTGTTTAAAATCTTGTTCTTTTAATAGATTTGTATGTTTTGTGATATAACAGTTCTGTATGGTCGTGTTTTACATATTCTTATTTATTATAGTAAAATTATTTTTTAGAACTTACTTGTTCTGTCTTTGATTTCTTTTTTTTTTATTTGTAAGAAAAGTACATGGTTATAGTTGACAATAGACGTAAGCTTGAATGGTGATACCAAACTGGAAAGAGAAGCGTTTTAAATCAGAGGTCTTTATTAAAGTTTTAAAAGGTTCATCTCTGTATTACCTGGTTTGGTGCCCCTAGGCAAAGATATCTGGCCCCCCCAAAGACAGATATATCTGAGCCTGTGCACTGGTATGCTAACAAGAGGTTAACAGATTGAATCCCCTCCAGAACTTGAGACCAAGGGTTGATCCGAACTCACAAAACAGACATGAGGGTTACCTTGTCTGTTACACTGTTCACAAGACTGTGCTCAGAGGTTGGCACTTTGGAAGTAGAGGGCCTGACCTGCTGAGTGGGTTTGTGACAATGCCTACTCTTTTTTGACCTGTGGGCCGAAGAAGAGCTCAAGGCTGAACGGTGCCGAGAATGCAACAGTTTTCTTTTATGCTTCCGGGGGGACTGCCCCTCCCCTCAAGCATTGGACCATCTGTTGTCAGACCCTCCCTCCGGAGAGGGCGGCGGACCGGACCCAGCCCGGCTGACTGAACAGCTTTCATACGACGTCTCCCTACTGTCACCTGACCCGCTCATGGTCGACTCCGTCAATGTAGGCTGAGACTTCTTACTTGAATAAGAATAAATTATAGTAAGCGATACTTATTCGAGATATTCAGCAAAATAATAAACTGAAAACTATGCTGCTAGTTTGAAGTTTGACTCCCGGTGGGTGAGCGACATTGTCACTGAAGCGCACTTGACAGCGGGAAAAAAGGAACCAAGGCGGTCGGAGGGTCGACACCGAGATAGTCATTGCCGCACGAGCTGAGGCTCGCAGCGCCGCTCCTCGCAGCTCCATCTCTGGCACTGACCCTCTTGCAAAAAAGTTTGCTCCCGCTGGGTCCTAGCGCCTCTGGCATAGATCCCATCAGTGTGAATGAGTGGTGGAGACTTTATGTCCAGGAAGGTCAGTGCTAACAAACTCTGGTCAGAGCCGATATGGCTATGGAGAGCTTTTGGGATACTATTACCCATTATTTCTAATGAATCTGCACAAAACAGATCTTCTGAGAGGCAGTTTCAATGTGGTCTTCCTTTTACACATTTTTACAATGTATTTTCCTAGAATATGCCTCCTGATTGCTATATATTTAGCCTGGATAGTTCACAGAAAAAATGGCATCTTATTTTCGGGTGGTGAAGCACTAGCAGTAGGACGATGGAATGTGTCATACATTGGTACAAGATGAGTGTGGGCGATAACGCCCAGTGGCCATACACCTCAGGCACTCGTATGCAAATCCATCATCCCAGTGCCATTGTACTACTCAATGTGGGTGAAAGCTGATGCTGTATTCACTCACACAGGTCCCAGAACAGGCATGAAACACCCGACCTCCCATTTGTTTGTACAATCGAGGAATCACAAACTCACTATCCATAGCCTGGAGCATACACTACAAATACCATTGCAGGATACCACACCCTGTGGCACCCAGGATACCTCAGCAGTCCAGAGGGTGACTTGTTACAGAGGGGAACGGGGAAGAGTGTATGACAG
The DNA here is from genome assembly GCA_016271365.2 of Neoceratodus forsteri. Classification (NCBI taxonomy): domain Eukaryota; kingdom Metazoa; phylum Chordata; order Ceratodontiformes; family Ceratodontidae; genus Neoceratodus; species Neoceratodus forsteri. Next base: position 1,749,200,423 of record CM057449.1, read on the forward strand.
CAGGAAGATACAGCAATGACAAGGCATGCATTAGAGGTATGCCAGTTCCCGCTTATGGTTTGTCAGAGACATACACATAGCTGCATACACTGGTGGGCCTGCAGCTTGTGTAGTGCCCCAATGTATGGTATAGCTACTTGGGTCATTCTGAGTAAAGGTCCCCAGCCCGGGTCCAGTGCAGTTGGCGGCTGGCTATGGCAGGGCATGGAGGGCAGTGCCAGTCTCCGCAACAGCTTGGGTATGGGGGAAACAGGGTTGTCTATCTACCAAGGCAGTGGGTGGGAGTCCTCTATGCTATGGTTATGAACCCTAGTTTCCTCTGGTGCGGCTGGGTCGGGGGGCCCTACACTATGGAGCTCTTTGGGGATGGAGCTGGATCGATCGGTGATGGGAGGAGGTACCTTTAGTCCACCAGGTGCTATGCACCTGCGTGCACTTCCGCAGCCTGCTTGTGGGTGGTTGGCCGGCTTAGGCCAGCTATTCATGGCCTAGCTATGGGCCACGCTGCTCTGGGCAAATTTCCCACTGAGTATGCCGCAGTGTGGCATATGCATGGGAACACATCCTCGACTTACACGGCATACTATTTGTGTGTACGCTGGCCCATTCCCTTGCGGCAGGTGCATTCTGCACGTTTGAATATCATATTGCAGCCTACTGTTGGAGTTGCGCGGCACATCTCCCATTTCCACCGAGATGCGCTGCGCATCTCCTTTGAATATGGGGGCCCTGGATTAGGCTACCCTGAAGAAATACATTATCAAAATGGGAAAATCATGACCCCAATGAAAAAGTACAGTTACGTAAGAACTTACCGTAACAGTAGATCTTCGAGAACAGCTCTTGCAGCAGGTTACACCATTAGGACTGAAGCCAGCAGGCGTCAGGACCCCACGGAAATCTTCTAGCTAGCAGTCTTCAGTGGGGACCGCCTCCGACATCGGTCCCGTCCCTGATGTCAGGCGTAGTACATAAGGAGGCGGTCCCGCCAAAATCCCCAGTTCTCCCGCCGCAGACTTCCGGCCGCTGGATGACATCAGATGTGGAGACCGAGGATCCGCCATCAGAGGTACAATGAAGAATGAGTTCCTGACGAAGCCTGGTTAGGCCTTACCTCCTCCAAGGGGGAATGGTGGGCGGGAAAGTACCTGCTGGAAGAGCTGTTCTCGAAGATCTACTGTTACGGTAAGTTCTTACATAACTGTACTATCTTACTTCGAGATATAGCTCTTGCAGCAGGTTACACCATTAGGACCGATTCCCAAGCAATGGCGCCTAGAGACACTCTAGGGAAGAGGCATAAAACAGAAATCCTGAAAATCCTGAATCTAGGACAGGAGACCCTGCAGAACAGCGAGGCTGAAACCTGATCTCCGCCGTGAGGCGATGTCGAGGCTGTAGTGCCTGATGAAGGTGTGCACTGAGCTCCATGTGGCTGCGGCACAAATGGCCGAGATGGAGACGTTCCGCAGCGCTGCGAAGGAAGTAGCCACCCCCCCCCAAGTCGAGTGGCCCCTGACTGTGCCCAGAAGGGCTTCTGTTTGTTGTTGTAGCAAAAAGAAATGCACTGGACAAGCCAGCGAGAAAGTCTGTTTTGAAACTGGTTGGCCCAACATCCTCTCAGCAAAGGAAATAAACAGCTGTTCAGATTTGCGATGCTGTTTGGTCCTGGTCAAGTAGTATCTTAAGGAGCGGTGAACATCTAAGGTGTGAAGCAGTGCCTCTCCTCTGTTGGTGTACCTGGGGAAGTACACCGGCAAATCGATGTCCTGATTAAGGGTAAGGGCTGAGACCACCTTAGGCAGGAATTTAGGATTTGTCCTCAGGGACACACTGTCCTGGTGGAAAATTAAATAAGGTTCCTTACACATGAGGGCATGTAGCTCAGAGATTCTCCTTGCTGACGTAACAGCAACCAAAAACAGCGTTTTCCACGACAGAAAACGTAGCTCGCAATCTGCGCTAGGTTCAAAAGGGGGCAGTGTGAGCTGCTCCAGGACAAAGAGTAGGTACCAAGGAGGGACGGGATCCTTAATGGGTGGTCTAAGGTGGAGCACCCCCCTCAAAAAGTCACGAGAGGCATAGAGTTGTGCCACTGTGCGTTGGTCTATCGGGTAGTGGTAGGCTGAAATCGCACAGAGGTGAACGTTATTTGAGGAGTAGGCAAGGCCTGAGTGAAATAGGGGAAAGCAGGTATTCTAGAACTGATTTTTCTGGGCATTCTAAAGGGGAGAGACTGTGTGCCTGAGACCACAGGCAAAACCGACGCCATTTCATGGCGTACATCGCATGCGTTGCCGGCCTTCTGGCAGCAGAAGGGACTTCTGCCACCTCTTGCGAGACCCTGTGTCGCAGAATGGCTATGTCTAGAGGAGCCAGGCATGCAGGTTCAGTGAGCGCAAGTCCAGGTGGACTAGCGAACCCTCCTCTTGAGACAGCAGATGGGAGCTGATGGGCAACGGAAGTGGAGGTTCCCGGGACAACTGCGTCAGCATGGGGAACCAAATCTGTCTGGGCCAGAAAGGAACTACCAAGATCATTGTTGCGTGCACCCTGCGAAGTTTGAGAAGGACTCTCTGGATCAACGGGAAGGGAGGGAAAGCGTAGAGGAATCTGTCCGCCCAGGAGAGGAACAACGCATCTCGCCAAAAAACACCAGGCCCTGGATCTAGCGAGCAAAAAAAATTGGGCAGTTTTGCGTTGGATGGGGAAGCGAACAAGTCCAATTCTGGAGTGCCCCATCGAAGAAACAGATCCTCTGCTACCTCCTAAAGAAGCTCCCACTCGTGGACTCTGGCCTGGGATCGACTCAGGCCGATCTGCGACCGTGTTGTCCACTCCGGGAACATGAACTGTAATCAGGCTCGCGCCGTGTCGAATTACCCATTCCCACACTCTCATAGCTTCACTGCAGAGGGGATAGGAGTGTGTGCCTCCTTGCTTGTTGAGGTAATACATCACCGCCGTATTGTCTGTTTGAAGCAGAAGAGTACTCGGTGGAATTTCTGACTGGAAGGCTTGCAGGGCATACAGGACCGCCCTCATCTCTAGAATATTGATGTGGAGGTGAGCTTCCTGAGGTGTCCACGTTCCCTGAGATCTCACCCCGTTCAGGTGTGCCCCCCACCCCAGCCCTGAGGCGTCTGTGGAGAGGATTACCTCCAGGGACGGCGCTACAAATGGGACACCCATGGAGAGTGTCCCTGGGTCTAGCCACCATTGCCAGTCCCGAGTCACGGCCCTCGCGATTCTGACTGGCTGCTGCATATGGTCTTGCCTCTGATCCCATTGCACTCTGAGCATCCACTGGGTTACCCGCATGTGGAGTCTTGCCATCGGGACAGTTGGAATGGCCGCAGCCACAGGTCTGAGCAGGCGAAGAACCAGTCTGGTGGGGACAGTCTTCTTTGCCGAAAGGTCCCTGATGAGGGACCTGATGCATTCCGCTCTGTCCTCGGGAAGAAAGGCTTTCCCTTGGACTGTGTCCAGAACTGCGCCTATGAACTGCAGCTTCTGGGACGGTACCAGGAGAGACTTCTCGTAATTGATGAGTATGCCCAGTGACTGAAAGAGAGCTTGGGTGTTCTGGATAGCCAACAACAGCGCCTCTCGGGAGGCAGCCATGAGAAGCCAACTGTCCAGGTACGGGAACACGTAGTGGCTCTGTCTCCTTAGAGACGCTGCCACGACTGCCATGCACTTGGTAAAGACCCTGGGGGCTGATGACAGTCCGAAAGGAAGCGCCCGGAACTGAAAGTGGTGGCCGAGAAACTCGAAGCGCAGGAACCTCTTGTGTGCTTGAGCAATGGGGATGTGCAGGTAAGCGTCCTGCATGTCCAGTGACGCCAGAAATGCGCCCTTCTTCAGCATCGGAATAAGACCCTGGAGGGTCACCATGCGAAACCGTTTGTAGGCGACCGACATGTTGAGGTCGCTGAGGTCCAATATTGGATGGAGGTCCCCTGTTTTCTTTGGAACCAGGAAGAAGTGGGAATAGTAGCCTGCTCCTCTCTGGTTCTCCGGGACGTACTCCACTGCTCCTTTTTTCAGAAGCGCGAGTACTTCTTGCCTGATAAGCAATCTGTGCTGACCCGAGTAGCGGGAGAGCAGAGGAGGCCTTGTGGGTGGCTTGTCTATGAACTCTATAAAGTGGCCTTTTTTGACCAATTGGAGTACCCACCTGTCGGTGGTGATCGACTGCCACCCTGGCAGGTGATCTGCAATACGACCCCCGACCTTGGTGTCCTGTTGATCTTGAGGGGCGGGGGCCGGAAAGGAGTCATGTTGTGGCGGCTGAGGGTCCTGCAGGTTGGGCCGACTTGGCGGGACATTGGCCTCTACCTGAGGACGACTTCCCCTGGGCTTTCCGGGAGAAGGAGCCCCTCTGTTGCGGGCCGGAACTGGACTGTTGTCTCTTTCCGGCCGCGTAACATGGCTCTGCTTCCTACCAAAAGGAACCGGGCCTGGGTCTGTACATAACCTGGACAGATCTCACGGCCTTCCCGGCCTCCTGAAGCTTGGTGAGGACCTTCTCTGAGGACTCACCGAAGAGAACTTCGCCGTGAAATGGGGTGTCCAGTATGTTCTTCTGGACGTCCGGGGTGAATCCAGAGACACGGAGCCATGAGTGTCTCCGGAGGCATACGCCTGAGGCTGCCGCTCTGGCCGAGGAGTCTGCAGAGACATACGTGGCTCGAAGCACCTGGGTTCCCACGTCTGAACCCGTGCGGAGGAGCTGAAGCAGTTCTTCCTTCTGCTCACCTTCCGGCATCTTTTCTGCCAACTCTAGTCCCTGCTCCCACAAGGCATTCTGAAACTGGACCATGTGGGTGAGATAATTGAGGGACCTAATGGCGCAGGTTGCAGCTGCGTACGTGCGCCTGCCCATCGCGTCCAACTGCTTGGACTCCAGGTCCGGTGGCAGGGTGCTCAGATGTTGTGGTCTCTGGGACCGGTCATGTGAGGCTGTGATGACCAGGGAATCAGCCAGAGGATGAGATGAGGGGTCCTCCCTAGGGGCCTTGTACAGGCGGTCAGCCTTCTTCGGCATTGCCGGGAGCGAATGTGGACGTTTCCACGCTGCCTTGGTGACGTCCACGAAGGTGTCCACCAAGGGTGGTACCACCACAGGCTTTGGGTCCTTTTTGCCGAAGATAACACGCAAGGTGTAGCCTCTCGGGGTCAAGCTCTTCTGCGTCCCAGCCCATATTGTCCTGGATATGCCTCATAATCTCTGAGAACGATGGGTCATCCGGAGGAGATCTTGGGAGCTCATGTGGGTCCGGAGAGGGGACGCTGATGGGAGAAGGGGATCTGGATCTACCTGAGAAGTCCGATCCAGAGTCCTCTGTCGAGGACGAGTAGCGGCGTCTTCTGGGTCTCTTGGGGCTGGGTGACCCTGAAGAAGATCTGGACGGAGGTCTCCTCTTATCCGATGATCTGCCCCTAGGAGACTCAACAGGATCCTGGGGGGAAGGTACTCGGCCTGCTGCCCCGGATGGGCTGGGGGGTGCTGGGGCCAGTGGAGTCACGGGTGGAGGAGGAGGAGGAGGAGGAAGAGGAGGAGGTGTGGGAACGGTATCCCACCAAAAAGTAAACAACTCCTTGACCTCAGCAATACTGAGGCCTGACGACGGGCTGGTGGTTGGTCGTCGGGTTCTGGCGTCGGCCCCCCAGGGGTCTCTGGTTGGAGAGGGTTCCCTCGGGGGCTCGACAGGACTGGGTTTGCCCGCCTGGTCCTCGGGCTGTGTCGACTCCTCCTCCGTGAACGCCTCCTGGCCGACGTCGTTAGGTGGTGTAGGGGTTCCTCTATCTGCTGGGACGGGCGTCGGTCCCCCAGCCGGCGTCCGCGATGGAGAAGGCCTGGCCGGCGACGGGCGTCTGGCTGTTGTCGGGGACCGGTGGTGCTTGGCCGACGTCGGGTGGGTCGACGTCAGGTCCGACGTCCGCTTGAGCGATGTCAGCTCCTAGGTTTTCCGCTGGGGAGGAGGAGGCAAGGAGACCGACCGGATGTCGGGGGCCGAGTGGCGGGAGCCGGACTTGTGGTGATGACGGTCCCCTGACCTCGGCGAGGCCTTGGAAGATGAGGAAGAAGGCCTGGAGGTCATAACAGGCTGCAGAGTGGAGGAACCGGAGAAAGACTTGACCGCGACCGGGGGAGGCTGAGAGAGGGCCCGGGAAGGCGAGTGGTCGGACCGGGAGCCGGAGCTGCGGGAGTCGGAAGCCCTAGAAGGGGATTTAGATCTCACCCTCTCCCTGTGTTTTTTGAGGTGCTGGCGGGCTTTCTCGGAAGATTCCCCCTTGGAGGCAGGATCCATGGCCTTCAATCTCTCTTCCAGAAGGTAAGCTTGGAGGGCCTTCTGACGACGGATCTGGGTCTGACTGTTAAAGCCTTGACAAAAGGAGCAGTCCCAGGTGTCATGGTCTGGGCCTAAGCACCGCACGCAGGCCAAGTGTGGGTCTTTAAAGAGAATTTGCTTCCCGCAGGCACACTTAGACGGATGGCCCTCCGTGGATGTTGGTGAGGACATCAGATGGCAGACGATTTGTAGAAATTGAAGTTTCTTGTCGAAGAAACGGGAAAAAAACTTTTCCAGGAGTCGCGCGCTAGACACTGACCAGAGGGTCGAGACATGCAAGTCGACGGCGGGAAAGAAATGAAAATTACGTACCTACCGTAATTCTTGATCTTCTTGGACGAGTCTCCACCATTCATTCACACTAGTGGGATTAGCGCCGGAGGCACTAGGACCCATCGGGAGCAAACTTTTTGCTGGAGGGTCGGCGCGAGAGATGGCGCCAGCAGGGCGATGCCGCGAAGCAGCGGCTCGAGCGGCAATGACCATCTCGGCGACTGCACTCCAACCGCCTCAGTACCTTTTTACCAAGGAGGCAGCGAACTAACGAAAGAGTAAATCTAATTTAAAAACGGACATAAGATAGTCCGTACGACCCGCAAAGAAGGGTCAGCAAAGAAGTCCTCACGGCCCAAAGATTTGAGGGAGTGAAGACCAACACAGCGGTGAGCTCGGGGATGGAGAGGATAGAATGAGTGTGGAGACTCAGTCCAAGAAGATCAAGAATTACGTAGGTAACGTAATTTTCATATCTTCCTGGACATAAGTCTCCACCACCATTCACACCAGTGGGAGAGTACCAAGCTGATAATCCCCCAAAGGGCGCAGGAGAGCCAGAGCTCACGCTGCCTAAGATAGAAGACCATTAAGGATAGTTCTGCCGAATGCGGAATGTCGCCTGGCATGAACATCCAGTGCATAATGCTTAACGAAGGTATGCACTGAGCTCCAGGTGGCGGCGTTGCAGATATCCGCAATTGGAACATTGCGAATCTCCGCTAAAGATGCCGCGACCGCCCTAGTAGAGTGAGCGTACACTCTACCCTCCAATTTAACTTGAGCCATGGAGTAGCAATGTCGAAGGCATGCCACTAACCATGATGAGATGCATCTAATAGCGACGGTTGACCCAGCCGGTGTCGCTGAAAGAAACAAACAGTTGCCGAGTCTTATGAAATTCTTGGTTCTATCTAAATAGAACCGAAGGCTCTCTTAACATCCAAGGAATGAAGAGATCGCTCCTTCATTTTGGAAATTAGCAAAGAGGGAAGTACCAGAGGTTGGTTTAGATGGAATTCTGACACAACCTTGGGAAGAAATTAGGGATGAGTATGGAGAACCACCTTGTCTTTATGGAATACAGTATACGGAGGGTCCGTCCACCAAGGCATGAATTCCGAGACCTCATGGCTGAGGTAATGGCCACCAGGAAGGCAGTCTTCCAGGTAAGAAATTTTAGCTCACAGGTAGCTAAGGGCCTCGAAGGCTTCCGAAGTGAGCATGTCCAGCACCAGGTTAATGTCCCAGGTTGCAACTGGATGCCTAACAGGGGTCTGGTATGAAGAATCCCTTAAGAAATCTCTTCACCATAGGAAGCTGAGCCAGAGTCAAGGAAGAAACCGCTCATGGAACGCTGAGATGGCACTAAGGTGAACTTTAACTGTGGAGTACTGGAGACCTGAGTTTGATAGGTCCAAAAGATACTCCAGAACCTTGTCAGGAGGACAGGAAAAGGGATTCCAAGAGGACTTTGCACACCAGAGAGAAAAGCTGCCCATTTGGAAGCGTGATGGTGGCTGGCTTCCACAGCCAGAAGGATGTCCGAGACTCTACGAGAGACGTTGAATCGATTCACTTCTACCCTTCAGGAGCCAAGCATGAAGGTGAAGTGATTTCAGGTTGGATGGACCAACGAACCCTGAGCCAAAAGGTTGATTTGCAAGGAAGTGGTCTCGAGAGGCTGCCAACATACTGTTGAGCAGAGGAAACCATAGTTGCCGAGGCCAGGAGGAGCAATGAGAATCATTTTGGTCCCGAGACTCGAACTTGAGGAGAACTCTCTGGATTAGAGGGATCGGGAAAGGCGTAAGAAAACGCTTTGTCCACCGCAGCCTGAACGCATCCTGACAGAAAATGCCAGGCCCTGGATTTCTGGAGCAGAAGAGAGGCAGTTTTGGCTGAGTGGGGATGCAAAAGGTCCAGGTCTGGAGTCCCCACTTTTGAATAGTGACCGAGCTACGGCTGGATCGAGAGACCACTGTGAGGGTCTGCCTCCGCTCTGCTGAGGTGATCTGCTAGATCGCTTTGTATACCTGGCAGATAAACCGCCTGAATCAGAGACTTGTGCTCCAAGCACCACTCCCACACCCTCATTGCTTCCCTGCAAAGGGTAAGAATGAGCACCGCCTTGCTTGTTGATGTAATACATCACAGCTTGTCCGCTTGAAGGAGAATGTTTTGGACAAAGGATATCCTTCAGAGCTCGATCGCTGTGAGGAGACCGCTCTCATCTCCAGGACATTTATGTGGAGAAGAGTCTGAACTGAGTCCATACACCTTGAGTGTGGAGGGAGCGGCTTGAGCTCCCCATCCCATTAGCGAGCGCGCCTGTGGTGATGGAGATCTGATGATCCGGGGAGCAAAGGGAACCCTTCCAGGAGATTGTTCTCTTGAGTCCACCAGGTGAGAGACCTTCAAGGGCTCCGCACCTTGATGGGATAAGACTGGGGTGAGAGGTCGGAGACCACTGAGTGGAGAGCATCCATTGGGTGTTCTCATGTGAACCGGCCAGGGGTACAGTGAACAATTAGGACGCCATGAGACCCAACATGCGCTGCATCGAGAGAGCTGTAACCGATTGGTTCTCCCGATGTAACGGGCCATCCGAAGGATGTCGAGTCTTCTGTCCTCTGGAAGGAAAGCCTCGTCGAAGAGGTGTCTAGAAGCGCCCCTATGAAAAGGAGCCTCTGGGAGGGCTGCAGTTGTGATTTTTCAAATTCAGCAGAATTCCCATGGACGAAGAAGACGAGAAGTCGCTTGCACGGCTTCCAAAGTCCCTTGGCTGGAAGGGCTTGCTAGCCAATCGTCCAGGTAGGGATACACTGAGTCCCATCTTCCTGAGATGCGCTATGAGAACTGCACAACACTTTGTAAAGACCAAGGCACCGAGGATAGCCCAAAAGGCAGGACTCTGAACTGATAATGCTGACCCAGAGCTACAAACCTGAGGAACTTGGTGGGTCGGTGGATGGGGATATGCTGGTAAGCATCCTGTATATCCAGGAGGCCAGCAAGTCGCGTGATGCAGCAAGGGTAACAGGGTACCTAGGAAATTATTTTGAATTTCTCCCTGGGAGAAATTTGTTTAACTTTCTGAGGTCTAGAATGGGGCACATTCCCCAGATCTTTTGGAACCAGGAAGTAATGGGAGTAGAACCTGTGCTCGTGAGATGCGGGGCACCAGTTCTATTGCCCTGTTGCTTAGAAGGCCCTGGATCTCGGGCGTGAGGAGGTTCGACTGAGAGGCCGACAACCTGTTGTCGCCTGGGAGGACAATTGGGTTTCAAAAATTGAGAGAATAACCTCGCGAATTATCCAAGGACCCATTTGTCCGGTTATGGACTTCCACTGGTTGTAGAAGTACATCAAACGACCTCCCACCGGAGGAGAAAGTTCCACCGGGCAATGTGGATGGAACTTGGGCCAGCACTATAAGGTGGCGCTTGGGCTTTAGGCCTCGCGCTTTCTGCGCTTTCTTTGAGGGTGGGTAGGTTGGCTTTATGGAAGCTTCCTGCCTCTGCCTCAAAGGACTGACGACTCATGAAACTGACGCTCTGTTCACATGCCCCGAGAGAGTAGGAGGGAGGTCTGGCCAACTTAATGGCCGACCTCCAGTCTTCGAGTGGCCTCTAAGGCTTGTTCCACCTGAGGGCCGTAAAAGAAAAGCCATCAGAGGGCAGCGCCATTACCTGCTGCTGAGCATCATTCGTGAAGCCAGAAGTACGCAGCCAGGAATGGCCCGAGTACAAATCACCCGCGGCTGCTGAGCGAGAAGCAGTGTCGAAAGCGTCCATAGCGGCTTTGACCTGTTGGTTATTGAACTCAATACCCCTAGTAACGGTCAGAAGAAGCTCTGACTTGGAGTCCGAATCCGGAAGAGCTTCAACCATTCTTTTCAAAGAGTACCACAGGACATACTCATACTGAGAAAAATAGCCTTGATAACTGGCAATACGCATACTTAGAGTGGAGGCAGCAAAGACTCTCTTACCTAATGTATCAATCTTACGAGACTCTTTGTTAATAGGTCGAGCTGTAGTAGTTTGAGGAAGAACGACCTTATCATTCTCTGCCAGGACTACAATAGGATCCGCAAAGGCTTGGGATGCCAAAATGGGACGATCCTTGGGAGCTGAATACTTCTTATCAATGGATTTAGCCACTGAGGGAATAAGAGCAGGATTATTCCATACCATTTGAGACAGCGTCTCAAGGAAGGCTGGATCGGAGGAGTCAAATCCGAGGGATCTCCAAGCATGAAGGTACTGGAGTCTTAATATCTTCCCAGGATCGATGTCTGTAGTCTGGAGAGAAAGAGTGGATCTCAGGTTCTTTAACAGAGACTTAAAGGACAGGTCCTCACCACAGGCTCTGTAGCAAAGAAAGATCCTGTTTCTCCACTTCATCACCCAACCAAGGTCTGGGTCAGGCTCAACATCATCTCCTGATGGTCCAGAAAGGACTGATTGGACAGGAAAGGAGTGAAAATTAGGAGAGGAGGAAATAGCAGAGAAACAAGGAGAGTCCCCGAGGGCCCCCGGCGCCGAGAAGGCAAAACGGGTTGAAAACGGCACCGCAGAGGGGCATGGCGCCGAAGAGGCACGCCACACCGCAAGCGGCGCCGCCGGACCAAGCGGCGCCGCCAACGGTGCCGCCGAACCAAGCGGCGCCGCCAGACCACGCGGCGCTGCGGACGGCGCCAAGAAGGTCGAGCGGCACCGGAAACGGCACCGACAAGCCAACAGACCCTGCGGAAGGCGCGGAAACGCCCCAGGAACCTGGAAAGCTAGAGAAGGAAAAAACAGGAGATAAGGGCATCGGTGTGGCCCCTCGCGCCGCAGCCATGTGAGGGGGAACACCTAGCGGCCGAGTCACCGGCATCAAGAAGGCGCGCACTAGGAAGGTCCAACCGCCCTACCCGATCGCTGGAGGAGCCTGGGCTCCGTGGCAACCGAGCCAGGCAGGAGAACCAACCTCCGAGCCCATCGCCCATAAGAGCGCCCACTGATGAAACTGCTCATCTGGAGCCCTACCTACAGGCGGGAGGGGCTCTGATGTCGAGGACGACGGTCACCAGCAGTTGGCGACTCGAAGAAGGAAGCGGCAACTGCTTCGATAACCGACCGTCGTCGGCGGGCACATATCAGAAGGCGACCTCGGTGATACCTTCTCTTTTGACCTGTGGGCGAAGAAGAGCTCGAGGCCGAACGTGCCGAAATGCGACCGCTATTTTTTGCCGACGGGGGACCGCCCATCCCCGGCATTGGACTGACCGTGTCGGAACCCCGCTGAGGAGAAGGAGGCTGACGGACCCAGCCCGCTGACTGAACAGCTTTCATACTAAGTCTCCTACCGTCACCTGACCTGCTTCATGGTCGACTCGTCCAGTAGGCCGAGACTTTTCAAGTAAGTTAAATTTAAAATATTAGAAAATAGAATAAAATTAAGCGATACTACTATCGAGATAATGTTACAAAAAAATAAACTGAAAACTATGCGCTAGTTTGAAGTTTGACTCCCGACAGGCGAGCGACGTCGTCACTGAAGCGCACTCGACGGCGGGAAAAAAGGGACTGAGGCGGTTGGAGGGTCGTCGCCGAGATGGTCATTGCCGCTCGAGCCGCTGCTCGCGGCGCCATGCCTCGCGGCGCCATCTCTCGTGCCGACCCTCCAGCAAAAAGTTTGCTCCCGATGGGTCCTAGTGCCTCCGGCGCTAATCCCACTAGTGTGAATGAGTGGTGGAGACTTATGTCCAGGAAGATCTAGGGATTCTGGCGGGACCGCCTCCTTATGTACTACGCCTGACGTCGGGGGCCGGACCGACGTCGGAGGTGGTCCCCGCTGAAGACTGCTAGCTAGAAGATTTCCGTGAGGTCCTGACGCCTGCCGGCATCAGTCCTAATGGTGTGACCTGCTGCAAGAGCTGTATCTCGAAGTAAGATCAAGATATTTCATCTAATCTGGGATGGCCAGAATAAATACAGTGAAGAAATGTGTAAATGAAGATCCCTATGACAATGAGATGTAGCATCTCCCCAGCACTATCCAGGATACAAAATATAGGATAAGAAATATTTAAAGGAAATCTACTCTAAACTGAACTTCACTGTGGTCACTAACATAAACAGTTTCTTTATTGTAACAATCACAAAGGAGTGTGGTGTGCATATTTTATGGGACACTTACAAACAGAGGTGAGAAAGAATAAGTGCCTCAGCTGGGCCTTGAACCCAGGCTTCCCGGAATACCACTCCGACTGCGCTAACCAGCTGCACCACTGAGACAACTGGAATCTGGGCCATCCCCAGGCACATTACTCTTTCTCAAATGCTCAACCCAATGGCAACACAAATATTTATTTCACACAGGAGCGTGGTGTGCATATTTTATGAAACACAAAAAAACAGAGGTGACAATGAATAATTGCCTCAGTTGGGACTTGAACCCAGGCTGCCCAGAATACCATTCTGATTGCGCTATCCAGCTGTGCCACTGAGACAACTGGAACCTGGGCCATCCTTGAGCACATTACTCTCTCAAATGCACAACCCAATGGGAACACAAATATTTACTTTAAACAATCACACAGGAGCGTGGTGTTCATATTTTATGCAACACATACAAACAGAGGTGACAAAGAAGAACAGGTTACTCACCTGTAACAGTAGTTCTAGGAGTGGTATATGTTGTTCATCCACACTTGTTGGCATGTCTCCACTCACTTTAAGGATCGCCGGAAGTCTTCAAGCTGGCTCCTCCCACCCACCCAGGTGGTATAATCCTCGGTTCCGCCCCATGACGCCAGATCTTCCTTTCCGCTGGAAGATACAGGTTGCCTCTCTCGTGCTCTCGCATATAGTTAGGCCCTGACTTCTAAACCTTCAGTTATTCTGAAAATTTGTCTACTTCGCATTAGCGATTGCGGCTGTTTACATTCGATCATGGAAGACAAGTCTTCCTCGGACTTCGTCGGTGCCCTTGCAGCCAGAAGATGTTGCACACTGATCCCCACACCACGTGCGTGTACTGTCTTGGTGTCAACCATGACACCGCGTAGTGCGATCTTTGCCTTGCCTTCCAATCTAACGTTTTCGATGACCGTCTCGCACGCCTGAAACCAGGGAGGCTGGAGAAGCGAAACCCTCTGGTGAAATCCAAGGAGGCTTGGTGGGCGCTTTCCAAAGCTGCGGGATCCGCCAGGCAATTGAAACTCATGCAAGCCTTCGAAGAGGAAGTGGCTCAGGCTGCAGAGACCACTCGGAGCTTCTTTATTCCGCTCAACCTGGGCTCCACCTTCTCGGGTTCCTTCTGAGAGTTGTGCCAATCTCTCCTGACTAAGAAGGAGACTCCTGTGGGCATGCACTCTTCTCGGTCCCGTAGGCGGGAGAAGGACCCGGGACTGTCTTCGTCCTGACAGAGACACTCTTCGGATTGGGAGAGATCTGGGTCCCAGGAACCGGCGGTCTCGACCTTGGCCGCTGACTTTTCGGCCTTGTCGTCGGGCCAGTCGACCGAGGCTTTGGTCGAAGACGTGGAAATCGTCATCCATCCTATCGATCCTTTGTTGCCGACTCTCTGGAGAGGACCCTGGTCCTTGTTTTCCCCGATGAGGAGACCCAGCCTGCTGGAACTGCCATCGAGGAAGTGGTGTCAGACCCTGGGAAGTCACCGACCCCACAGGTGTCTCCCGAATGACCGAGTTAGCCTATCCGATCTCGATCGAGGTCTAGGACCTCCTCGACCATCAGGCCAAGGAAGAGCCATAAGCGCTCTAAAAAGAGGTGACACCATCGGTCGTCCTCCTCGGATGAGGAGAGGCTCCGACGGAAACTCCGTCAGCGCTATGAGGATCTCATGTGGCAACAGCTGATTTTGATCGGGTACAAGCCGACCACGACTTCTACCCCTGCCATTACTTAACTCACACCTTCCAGGCCGAAGCAGACTCCTTCGGAGCCGATCAAATCGGTTCCCTCGCCCACAGAGCTGGCAAAACCTCTAGTTCGGCCGAAACCGGTCTCTCCACCGATACTGACGGAACCACTGCCCAAGCAGCCTGTGGGAGGGGCTCCCTCTAAAGAGGACAGGCCAGACACTGGGCTCCCCCGGCGTCTCTCGGTCACAGTATATGTTGTTCATCCACACTTGTTGGCATGTCCCCTTTCCCTTTAAGGATCTACTGAAGTCTTCAAGCTGGCTCCTCCCACCCACCTGGGTGGTATAATTCTCGGCTCCGCCCCATGACACCAGATCTTAGCCCGCTGGAAGCCAGGTGTTGTGCGTCCGCAGCCGGGGAGGTCGGGTGGGTCCGTGTGGATGAACAACACAGAACACTCCTAGAACTACTGCTACAGGTGAGTAACCCGTTCTTCTAGGATCGTGGATATGTTGTTCATCCACACTTGTTGGCAGACTCCTAGCAGTTATCTGGGAGGAGGAAGGCAAGGTGCGCACAATCTACTTAGGGAACAGAGACTGGAGAACTGAGGCCCCAAAACCAGCATCCCGGCATGACTCGAGGTCGATGTGGTAATGGGTGATGAAGGTGTTTGCTGACTTCCAAGTAGCAGCCCAGCAGAGTTCCTGTTTGGGGATGCCCCTGGAAGCAGCTACTGATGCAGCAGTATGGTGGGAAGAGTGAGCTCTTATCCCTCTGGGAGGCTCCTTGCCCGCTAACTCGCAGCACAAACTAATGCATGATGTAATCCACCTTGCAATAGTCCATTTTGCTGCAGATGTGCCAGAAGCGGCTTCAGCATAGGTGACAAACAGCTGGTGAACCTCTCCCCGGATTTCCGCCATCCTCTCCTTATAATAGGAGAGAGCACGTCTCAGGTCCAAAGTATGGAACCTGTACTCGGCCTCTGAGGTGTAGTTGGGGTAGTACACTGGCAGAGCTAATTCCTGATTAAGGTGAAACTCTGACACCACCTTTGGAAGGAATTTTGGGTGGGGGCATAGGACAACCTTGTCCCTGTGGAAAACCAGATAACGGGAGTCCACCAAAAGCACCTGGAGCTCCCCTGTCCTTCTGGCAGATGTGATAGCCACCGGGAAGGCCGTCTTCCACAATAAGTGTGACAGTTCACATTTGTGCATTGGTTCGAATGGCTTGCCTAAGAGCTTTGCCAGCACCAGCAGTAGATCCCACAGAGGTGGAGGTTCATGCACCAGAGGGGATATGTGGTCCAGGCCTTTGAAAAAGCACCCAATCACTGTCTCCTGCGTCACTGTCGGCTGACCGGCCCACGCCCGGTAAGCAGAAATGGCTGCCAGGTGCACCGTTAAGGGTCGATGACTGGAGACCCCCTTTGGGGAGAGACCAAAGGTAGTCGAGAATGTTAGCCACAGGACAGGACAGAAGGTCCAGGCTCTTGCCCCGACACCAAATGGAAAACCTTTTCCATTTAAAGGTGTAACATTTCCTGGTCGATTCCTTTCTGGATGCCTCCACCACGGTGAGAACATCCTCGGAAAGACCCAGAGCCTGGAACTCTAGCCACTCATGTACCAGGCTGTGAGGTGCAGAGATTGAAGGTCCGGATGGAATACCTTCTCGACTGATGGAAATCAGGTCCGGGCATGTGCACAACCGCTCCGGGGGCCTGCAGCTGAGGCTGAGGAGATCTGGATGCCAGAACTGGTGCAGCCAGTCTGGGGCTACCAGGATCACCTTCGCCTTGTCCCTCCTCACCTTGAGTAACACCTTGTGGATCAAGGGAAATGGGGGAAAGGCGCAGAGGAGGCCTGGGGTCCACAGCCTTGAGAAGGCATCCCCTTGCAGTGAGCACTGCTGAAGGGGGCGGGCATGAAGCAGCCTCAGCGTGGCGTTTTCCTTGGAAGCACACAGGTCCACCAGCGGTTTGCCCCAAAGAGAGAACAGACCGTAAGCTACCTCTGGATGAAGAGAACACTAGTGGGATGTCTCGCCTAAGCGGCTGAGAGCATCCACCAGGTGATTTGAGGCTGCCACATGGATAGCTAAGAGATCTACCTCCAGATGGCTCACAAGTGCCAGAAGTGGAGCACCTCTCTGCAAAGCAGACAGGAGTGCATGCCACCCTGTTTGTTGAGGTAGTACATGGTCACGGTATTGTCCGTCTGGACTTGACCCACTTGACCGCAGAGCTGAGGAGCAAAAGCTAACAGTGCCAGTCTGACTGCTGTGAGCTCCAACAGGTTAATGTGGTATCGGAACTCCTCAGGGGTCCAGAACCTATGGGTGCTGTTGTCCCCCATATGGGCACCCTAACCCATGAGAGAGGCATCGGTCGTAAAGATGGTCGTCGGCTCGGGGCGGAGAAATGGGATCCCTTTCTGCAACCAGTCTGGGGTGGTCCACCACTGGAGAGCGTCCCACATCTTCTGGGTTACAGTGATCAGCTGGTCAAAATGACCATGGGGCTAAGCCCACTGGGTGGCCAGCTTCCATTGGAGGGGGCTCATGTGCAACTGGACCCAATGGACCACTGAGCTGCACTCCGCCATGTAACCCAGAAGGCGCAGAAAGTCCTGTGCAGGGTGAACTTGCCCAACCAGAAATGATTGGGCAAAGGAGGAGAGAACCGCCGCACTGTCCGCCGGGAGCTAACTCTGGCTTGACGAGAGTCGAGCTCTGCCCCGATGAAGCACATCACCTTGGAAGGCACAAGTTCTGATTTGGCTTCGTTGATGAGAAGGCCGAGTCGGGAGCAGGTCTGGAGGGCCAGGTCCCTGGACCTCTCCACCTCCTGTTGAGTGGTACCTGCTAGGAGCCAATCGTTGAGGTAGGGGTATATTCTGACCTCCCCCCCCGATGCCTGAGATGGCTGCTACCACTGCTATGCATTTGGTGAAGACACGTGGGGCCAATGACAGGCTGAATGAAATGGCTCGGAACTCGTCTAGGGTCCCTTCGGCTCTGAAGTGGAGGAACCGCTGATGAGACGGACGGATAGAGACATGAAAGAACGCGTCCTGCAGATCCAGTGAACAGAACCACATGTTTCTCTAAGGATGGTATGATCTGGGACAGAATGACCATTCGGAAGATGCGTGACCTGATACTGATTCAGGTCGTGCAGATCTAGAATGGGTTGCCAGACCCCCGTTCGCTTGGGAACCAGGAAGTACCCGGAGATAAAACCTGGGTCTGCTTGAGGATCCGCCACTGGGGCTACTGCCTCCTTGAGGAGGAGCTGAGCAATGTTGTCTCGAAGAGCCGACTTGGTCTGGGTGGACACTCTTTCTTCCCGAGGGGCCCGGGCTCGGCTTGGAGGATACTGCTTGAATTCCAGAGGCAGTCCCTGGCTGACCACTTCGAGAACCCACCTGTCCGTGGTAACATCAGGCCAGGTGGAAAGGAAGTGGCGGAGCCGGCCCCTCACGAGAGGACCCAGAGGTGGCGTGACGGAAGAGGCAGCCCCCGCCCCATCACTGAGCAGGCTTGGAGGAGGAGGATCCAGAACCTGGTCCTCGGCCTCCCTTATAGGCCCGGGCTTGGGCCGGGGGCGCTGAGCTTGAGCCTGCTGCTGTTGTTGCTGCTGTCTGCCCTGAAAGGAAGGCTGCTGCTGCGTCGCAGGGGAAGAGTGCAGAAAAGGCTTCTTCTTTTTCTTCTGCTGGTTCTTGCCTGAGGAACCTCTGGCAGAAGTAGCATCCAAGGTGGCATTGGACTGCTCAATGCGCTGGAGGTTACCAGCCACTCCTGGGTCGAACAGGTCGGTCCCTAGGAAAGGCACGTTAGCCAGTTTGAGCTGAGTATCCACCAGGAAGGAGGAGAGCCTCAGCCAAGCCCTGTGGCGAGAGGCAACTGCGGCTACCATTGAACAGGCACAAGAGTCCCCAATGTCCAGGGCCATCTGAAGTTGCTGCTTGGTGACAGCGCGGTCCTGGTCCCGGACCTGCTTGACCATGGTCTGCATGTCTGCAGGGAGATATGGGAGGACTTCATCCAAAGACCACAAGAGGGCATGGGAGAAGTGTGCCATGATGATGGCCAAACGGGCTTGACGAAGGCCCAAGGATGAAGCCTCATAGACCTTCCTGGTCGAATGGTCCATAAGCTTGGACCCTTCCTCGGGAGGTCAGTCAGTGTTGGCAGAACTGCCAGTATGCCTGAACACAGAGGCAGTCACCAGGCTCTCAGCCAAAGGGTGCTCTGTGAACCCTGCAAGGGACCCCATGGACACCACATACTCGTGGGCCATGCGGGCAGATGGTGCTGGACAAGAGGCAGGATTCTGCCAGAGTTCTAAGGCCAGGCCAACAACAGCCTTGGCCACTGGAAAGGTCTCTGTCAGGGTATCCCCTCTCTTGAGGATGTTTGTGAGAGAGTACTCTGACTTTCTGGATAGGTTCCAGGGACATCCCTGTGGACTCAGAGATGAGGCGGAGAATGCCCTGAAAAGATGAAAGACCTTCCTCCGTCTCTGTCCCACCGGCTGATTCATCGTTCCCTGGATGGGAATACAGACTGGTCACATTGGAATCCGAAGAACAGTACAGTTACGTAAGAACTTACCGTAACAGTAGATCTTCGAGAACAGCTCTTGCAGCAGGTTACACCATTAGGACTGAAGCCGGCAGGCGTCAGGACCCCATGGAAAAATTCTAGCTAGCTATCTTCAGCGGGGACTGCCCCCGACGTCGGTCCCGCCTCCGATGTCAGGCGTAGTACATAAGGGGGCTGTCCCGCCTGATTCCCCAGTTCTCCCGCCGGAGACTTCCGGCCGCAGGCTGACATCGAAATGGGAGACCGAGGATCCACCGTCAGAAGTCAAGGGAAAAACCCGATAGAAAGGTGAAAGGCATGCCTCCTCCAAGGGGGAAGGTGGGCGGGAAGGTACCTGCTGCAAGAGCTGTTCTCGAAGATCTACTGTTACGGTAAGTTCTTACGTAACTGTACTATCTTACTTCGAGACACAGCTCTTGCAGCAGGTTACACCATTAGGACTGATTCCCAAGCAGTAACGCTGCCGACATTCTGGGAGGAGGAAACTAGGAAATACATTCCAGGTCCTGAATCTGGGACAGGAAACCCTGTAGCACCGCCAGCGAGCTTGACTCTTGGCCGAGAGCGATGTCCAGGCTATAAAGCCTGATAAATGTATGCACAGAGCTCCAAGTGGCTGCAGCACATATGGCAGAAGTGGAGACGCTTGGGAGGCTGCAAGGAGGTGGCCACACCCCTAGTAGAATGACCCGGACTGTGCCGGGAGGGCTTTGTTTGATATCATAACAGAATGAAATACACTGGACAAGCCAGCGAGACAGGGACTGTTTGGATACTGGTTGGCCCATCATCCTTTCAGAAAAGGAAACGAAAAGTTGCTCTGAACTACGAAGTAGTTTAGTTCTGTTGAGGTAATACCTCAAGCTGCGGTGAACATCCAGGGTGTGGAGCAGTGCCTCTCCTCTATTAGAGTAGTTCAGGAAGTAGACCGGCAGGTCAATATCTTGATTGAGAGTGAGTGTAGAGACCACCTTAGGCAAAAATTTTGGATTCGTCCTCAGTATCCCTGAGGATGAATCCAAAATTTTTGCCTAAGGTGGTCTCTACACTCACTCTCAATCCTGTCCCGGTGGAAAACTAAATAAGGCTCTTGCACATGAGAGCGTGAAGCTCAGAAACTCTTCTCGCTGAAGTAACAGCAACCAAAACAGTGTTTTCCCGACAGAAAGCGCAACTTCGCAATCAGCGGCAGGTTCGAAGAGGCGTGGAGTTGTTCCAGGACAAAGAGCAGATCCCATGGAGGCACTGGGTCCTTAATGGGTGGCCTAAGGTGTAACACCCTCTCAAAAATTCCGAGAGCGTCTAATTGTGCCACTGTGCGATGTCCACGGAAGGTGGTAGGCAGAGATGGCACAGAGGTGCACCTTGATAGAGGAGTAGGCTAGGCCCGAGCGGAAAGGGAGAGCAGGTACTCCAACACCACTCCCACCGGGCAACCTAAAGGGGAAAAATCTCGTGCTCGCAACCATAAACAAAAACGGCGCCATTTCATGGCGTACGTTGCATGCGTTGCCGGTTTTCTGGCTGCAGAAAGAACTTCTGCAACCTCCTGCGAGACCCCGTGACGCAAGATGGCTATGTCTCTAGGAGCCATGCATGCAGGTTCAGTGAGCATAAGTCCGGGTGGACCAGTGAACCTTCCTCCTGAGACAAGAGATGGGAGCTGAACGGCAGCGGGAGCAGAGGTTCCCGGGATAGCTGAATTAGCACGGGGAACCAGATCTGTCTGGGCCAGAAAGGGGCCACCAGGATCATTGTTGCATACTCCCTGCGCAGTTTGAGAAGAACTCTCTGGATCAACGGGAAGGGAGGGAAAGCGTAGAGGAATCTGTCCGCCCAGGAGAGGGACAACGCGTCTCGCCAGAAAACACCAGGCCCTGGTTCTAGCGAGCAAAAATTGGGCAGTTTTGCGTTGGATGGGGATGCGAACAAGTCCAACTCTGGAGTTCCCCATCGAAGAAACAGATCCTCTGCTACCTCTTGAAGAAGTTCCCACTCGTGGACTCTGGCCTGGGAGCGACTTGGGCCGTCTGCAATCGTGTTGTCCACCCCGGGAACATGTAAAGTGATCAGATTCGCGCCGTGTCGGATTACCCAATCCTACACCCTCATGGCCTCCCTGCAAAGGGGGTAAGAGTGTGCGCCTCCTTGTTTGTTGAGGTAGTACATCACCGCCGTATTGTCTGTCTGAAGCAGGAGAGTACTGGCGGGATTTCTGACTGAAGGGCCTACAGGGCATAAAGGACCGCCCTCATCTCTAGGACATTGATATAGAGATGAGCCTCCAGAGGGGTCCACGTACCCTGGGACTTCACCCCGTCCAGGTGTGCTCCCCACCCTAGACCTGAGGTGTCTGTGGTGAGGATTACCACCGAGGACGGCGCTACAAACGGGACGCCCGTGGAGAGCGAACCTGAGTCTAGCCACCACTGCCAGTCTGGAATCACGGTGTTCGTGATTCTGACCGGATGCTGCATGTGGTCTTGCCTTTGATCCCACTGCACCTTGAGCATCCACTGAGTAACCCGCATGTGGAGCCTTGCGAAAGGGACGGTAGGAATGGCCGCAGCCATGTGTCCAAGCAAGCGAAGGACCGACCTGGCAGGGACGGTCTTGTTCAACGCCACAACCCTGATGAGGGATCTGATGCGCCCGCTCTGTCGCCTGGAAGAAAAGCTCTTCCCTGAACGGTGTCCAGTACTGCACCTATAAATTGCAGCTTCTGCAGACGGTACCAGAGAGACTTCTCGTGGTTGATTAGGATGCCCAGAGATCGGAACAGGTCCTGGGTGCTCTGGATCGCACGTAACAACGCCTCTCTGGAGGCGGCCATGAGAAGCCAATCATCCAGGTACGGGAACACATAATGGTCCTGTCTCCTTAGAGACGCTGCTACGACTGCCATGCATTTGGTAAATACCCTGGGTGCGGATGACAGTCCGAATGGAAGGGCTCGGAACTGAAGGTGGTGGTCGAGAAACTCGAAGCGCAGGAATCTCTTGTGTGCCTGAGCTATAGGGATGTGCAGGTATGCGTCCTGCATGTCTAGAGACGCTAAGAAGGCGTCTTGCTTCAGCATGGGAATGAGACCCGGACGAGTCACCATGCGGAATCTCTTGTATGGCGAAGACACGTTGAGGTCGCTGAGGTCCAGAATCGGACGGAGGTCCCCTGTTTTCTTTGGAACCAGGAAGAAGTGGGAATAGTATCCTTGTCCTCTCTGGTTCTCCGGGACGTACTCTATCGCTCCCTTTTGCAAGAGCGCGAGTACTTCTTGCCAGATCAGAGACTTGTGCTGACCCGGATACCGGGAGAGCAAAGGAGGCCTCGAGGGTGGCTTTTCTGCGAATTCTATAAAGTGGCCTCTTCCAACCAACTGAAGAACCCACCTGTCGGTGGTTATAGCCTGCCATCCCGGCAGGAAGTTCGTAATGCGACCCCTGAATATGATTTCCTGTTGATCCTGAGGGGCGGGGCCGGAAAGGAGTCAGGCTGTGGTGGCTGAGGGTCCCGCTGGCTGGACCGGCTTGGAAGTATGCTGGCTTCGGCCTGCGGGTTGTTTCCCCTGGGCTCTGCGAAAGCCGGAGCCCCTCCGTTGTGGAGCGGGGCGGGACTGTTGCCTCTGCGTCCGTCCACGAAATCGGCTTTGGTTCCTGCGAAAGGAACTAAGCTTGGGTCGGTACATGGCCTGAACCGACCTCACCGCCTTCCCGGCCTCTTGGAGTTTGGTAATAATCTTCTCTGAGGGCTTACCAAACAAGACTTCTCCCTCGAATGGGGCGTCCATGATATTCTTCTGGACGTCCGAGGATAGCTTCGGAGATGCGCACCAAGAGTGTCTCGGATGCATACGCCTGAAGCTGCTGCTGGGGCCGAAGAGTCCATGAGTCATCAGCTGCTCGTAGCACGGTTCCATGTCCAAACCCGTGCGAAGGAGCTGAAGCATCTCCTCCTTCTGCTCACCTTCCGCAGTTTTTCAGCCGCATCCAGACCCTGTTCCCACAAGGCATTCTGGAACTGCACCATGTGGGTCAAGTAATTCAGGGATCTGATGGCGCAGGTAGCGGAAGCATACGCGCCTACCCATAGCATCCAGCTGTTTGGACTTGGGGTCCGGTGGCAGGGTGCTCAGATGTTGCGGTCTCTGGGACTGGTCATGTGAGGCTGTTATGACCAGAGAGTCGGCCTGAGGATGCTGGAGTCAAGCACTGGTCTTCCCTGGGTGCCTTGTACAAGTGATCAGCTTTCTTCGGCATCGCCGAGGCGAATGTGGGCAGCTTCCCCGCTGCCTTGGTGGCGTCCCACAGTATCTACCAAGGGTGGCACCACCACAGGCTTGGGGTCCTTCTGCCAAAGGTACTTCGCAAGACGTAGCCTGGGGGTCTAGCTCTTCCGCATCCCACCCCATGTTCTCTTGGATGTGTCTCATAATATCCGAGAATGAAGGGTCATCTGGAGGAGACTTTGGCATCTCGCGTGGATCTGAAGAAGGGATGGAGAGTGGAGATGGGGATCTGGATGTTGAGAACTCTGATCCCGTGTCCTCTGTCGAAGGCGATCGTCGGCATCTTCTGGGTCTCTTAGGGCTGGGTGACCTGGAAGAGGATTTGGACGGAAGTCTCCGTTTGTCTGGTCTCCCCCTTGGAGGCGTTCTGTGCTCCTGGGGAGGAGGTAATCGGCCTGCCGACCCCGATGGGGGGGCGCAGGAACCGGAGGAGTAATTGGTGTAGGAGGAAGAGGAGGAGGAAGAGGAGGTGGAGTGGGAACCATGTCCTTCTTTATGGTGTCCCACCAGTAAGTGAACAGCTCCTTCACTTCTACCATAGAAAGGCCCGACGACGGTCCGAGCGCCGGTGGATGGTCGTCGGGTCCCGGCGTCGGCTCCACAGGGGGCTCGGGTAATGGCGAGGATTCCCTGGGCGTCTCGACAGAACCGGGGTTGCCCGTCTGGTCCTCGGGCTGAGTTAATTCCTCCTCGGTTATGGTCTCCTGACCGACGTCGGTCGGAGGCGTAGGGGTTCTCTTCTCAATAGGAGCGGGCGCCGGTCCCCCTAACGGCATCCGATGAAGTACTGGCCTGGCCGGCAACGGCTCCGGGGATCTGTGGCGAGAGGACGACGACGGGCGCACTGGCGTCGGGTCCTGCGGTCTCTTCAGAGAGGTAAGCTCCAAGGTCTTGCGAGGAGGCAAGGAAGCCGACCTGACGTCGGGTTCAGAAAGGGGAGAACCCGACTTATGGTGATGGTGGCAATCCCCAGACTTGACCAAGGCCCTGGAGGGACGAGGAAGGTCTGGCAGTCTTGACCTGAGAGGAAGAAGCTTCTTAACCGCAGCGGGGGCTGAGAGCTGGCCGGGAGGAGGCGGTCGGACCTGGAACCGGAGCTGCGTGAGTCTGAGGCCCTAGACGGGGACCTGGAAGGGGCCTTCTCCCTTCGTTTTTCAGCGTGCTTGTGGGCCTTTTTAGAAGAGTCCCCCTTGGAAGACATGGTCTTAAGCTTTTCTTCCAGCAAAAATGCCTGAAGGGCCTTCTGGCGACAGATCCGGGTTCTGCTATTAAACCCCTGGCAAAAAGGGCAGGCCCGGGTGTCGTGGTCTGGGCCTAGGCACCGGACGCAGGCCGAGTGAGGGTCCTTGAAGGGGATCTGTTTCCCACAAGCACACTTGGAGGAGTGACCGGGTCGGAGAGACATCAGAGAAAACTTGCTTGAAGAAAATCGAATTTCCCGTAGGAAGAACTTAACCACACGTCGTGGCAGAGCTGAACCGAAGGTTGAGACATGCAAGTCGACGGGCGGAAAGAATCAGAATTGGGCGGACCGCCCTCATGTACCACGCCTGATGCCGAGGCGGGACCGACGTCGAGAGCGGGCCCCGCTGAAGATAGCTAGCTAGAATTTTTCCGTGGGGTCCTGACGCCTGCCGGCTTCAGTCCTAATGGTGTAACCTGCTGCAAGAGCTGTGTCTCGAAGTAACATCTGGGTATAATGGTAGACCGCCCAGGTAACCCCCGGCCTGCTGGGGGTAGTCCGGGGTGACTGTGACCGAGAGACGCCAGGGGAGCCACGTGTCTGGCCTATCCTCTTTTGAGGGAGCCCCTCCCACAGGCTGCTTGGGCGGTGGTTACACCACTATCGGTGGAGAGACAGGTTTCAGCCGAACTGGAGGTTTTGCCGGCTTGGTGGGCGGGGGAAACGATTTGATCTGCTCCGAAGGAGTCAGCTTTAGCCTGGAAGGCGAGAGTCAAGTTAATGGCCAGAGGGTAGAAGTCGTGGTGAACATTGCCCCGGTCAAAATGAGCTGTTGCCACATGAGATCCTCGTGAGCTACCAACGGAGTTTGCCAGAGTCCTCTTCCTCATCCGAGGACCACCCATGTGTCACTTCTTTTAGGGGCCTATGGCTCTTCCTTGGCCTGTTGGTTGAGGGGGTCCTAGACCTCAACTGAGATCGGACAGGCCGACTCGTTTGCTCGGGAGACACCGACGGGGCCGGTGACTTCCCAGGGTCTGGGACCATTTTCTCGATGGGAGTTCCAGCAGGCTGGGTCTCCTTATCGGGGAAAACAAGGACCGGGGTCCTCTCCAGAGAGTCGTCGACCGGAGTCGGTGACAAAGGATCGATGATGATTTCCACGTCGTTGACGAAAGCCTCAGTCGATTAGCCCATCGGCAAGGCCAAAAAGCCAGCGGCCGAGGAGGCAATCTCGACCGAGGTCGAGACCGCTGGTTCCTGGGACCGAGATCTCTCCCGATCCCAAGAGCGTCTCCGTCAGGACGAAGACAGTCCCGGGTCCTTCTCCTGCTTACGGGACCAAGAGAAGTGCCTGCCCGCAGGACTCTCCCCCTTAGTCGGGAGAGATTGGCATAACTCTCGGAAGGAACCTGAGAAGGTGGAGCCCAGGCTGAGTGGAACAAAGAAGCTCCGAGTGGTCTCTGCAGCCCGAGCCGCTTCCTCTTCGAAGGCTTGCATGCGTTCCAACTGCTCGGTGGATCCCGCGGCCGTGGAAACCACCCACTGAGCCTCCTTGGATTTCACTGGAGGGTTTCGCTTCTCCGTCCTCCCCAGTTTCAGGCATGCGAGACGGTCATCGAGAACGTTAGAATGGAAGGTGAGGTAAAGATCACACTTCGAGGTGTCATGGTGGACACCAAGACAGTACGTGCACGTGGTGTGGGGATCGGTGCGTGACATCTTCTGGCTGCAAGGGCACCGACGATATCCGGGGGAAGACTTGTCTTCCATGATCGAACGTAAATAGTTGCAATTGCTAATGCGAACTAGACGAATTTTCAGAATAACCAAAGGTTGAGAAGCCAGGGCCTAATGATATGCGAGGGCGCGAGACAGGCAACCTGCATCTTCCAGCTTAAAGGAAGATCTGGCATCATGGGGCAGAGCCGAGGATTATACCACCCGGGTGGGTGGGAGGAGACAGCCTGAAGACTTCCGGCGATCCTTAAAGGAAAAGGGGACATGCCAACAAGTGTGGATGAACAACATATCCACAATGCTAGAATAAATGCCTCAGCTAGGACTTGAACTCAAGCCACCCAGCAGTATTGTGGCCATGAGGATGGTGTGCAGTGTGTGTGTGTGTGTGTGTGTGTGTGTGCGCACGTGTATGTACAAAACATAGAATAAGAAATATTTAAAGGACATCTACTCTAAACTGAACTTCGCTGTGTTCACTGACAGTTTTTTTTACAACATATTAGAATGCAATATTTATTTGGAATGTTGTGGCCATGAGGATGGTGTGTATAGAGTGTGTGTGTTGCTGTAGCTCAATATATTTTTTCTCAAAAAGCACAGTAATAAAATGGAAATTACGCATCTACCGTAATTCTTGATCTCCTTGGATGAAGTCTCCACCACTCATTCACACTGATGGTAACTACGCCGGAGGCGCTAGGACCCAGCGAGAGCAAACATTTTGCAAGAGGGTTGATGCCAGAGATGGAGCCGCGAGGAGCGTCGCCACGAGCCTTGGCTCGTGCGGCAATGACTATCTCGGTGTCAACCCTCCAACCGCCTCAGTACCTTTTTTCAGAGGAGGTGCAGCGTTACTAACCTAGAAGGACAGGCTAACAAAAACCATACAAAAGATAGTCTGGAAGACCCGTATAAGAAGGGTTAACAAAGAAGTCTTCACAGCCTAAAGGCTGAGGGAGTGAAGACCAACAACAGAGGTGAGCTCAGGGGATGGTGGGTGGGTGTGTGAATGAGTGGTGGAGACTTCGTCAAGAAGATCAAGAATTACAGTAGGTACGTAATTTCCATATCTTCCTGGACATTAAGTCTCCACCATTCATTCACACTATTAGGGCTGTACCGAGCTAATAATCCCCCCAAGAGGGCGGCAGGAGAGACCAAGAGCTCACAAATTTAGGACAGAAGTCCACTAAGGATGGATCTGCCAAACGAAATACGTCATCTGGCATGGACATCCAGGGCATAATGTTTGACGAAAGTATGCACTGAGCTCCAGGTGGCTGCATTGCAAATATCTGCAATGGGCACGTTGTGGATCTCTGGCAGGGATGCCGTGACCGCTCTAGTAGAGTGAGTGTACACTCTGCCTTCCAGCTTAACCTGCGCCATGGAATAACAGTAGCGAAGGCATGCCACCAGCCATGCTGAAATGCATCTGATAGCGACAGGTTGACCCAGCCGGGTCTCGCTGAAGGAAATAAACAGTTGTTGAGCTTTGCAAAATTCTTTCGTTCTATTTAAATAGAAACGCAAAGCTCTTTTGACGTCTAAAGAATGAAGAGACCGCTCCCCTTCAATTTGGAAGTTTGCAAAGTAAGTAGGAAGGACCAAAGGTTGGTTTAGATGGAATTTTGAAACAACCTTAGGGAGAAACTTAGGATGTGTCCTAAGAACTACTCTGTCTTTATGAAACACAGTATACGGGGGGTCTGTGACCAAGGCATGTATCTCAGAGACCCTGCGGGCCGAGGTAATGGCTACCAGGAAGGCCATTTTCCAAGTGAGAAATTTCAACTCACAGGTAGCTAGAGGCTCGAAAGGTTTTCGAGTGAGCATGTCTAGCACAAGATTAATGTCCCAGGCTATGACTGGATGTCTGACAGGAGGTCTGGTATGCAGAATACCCTTAAGAGACCTCTTAACCAAAGGTAACTGAGCCAGTGACAAGGAAAGTACTGGCTCATGATAAGCTGAAACAGTACAAAGGTGAACCTTGACTGTAGAGTATTGCAGACCTGAATTTGAGAGGTCTAAAAGGTACTCTAGAACCTTATTTGGTGGGCAGGAAAAGGGATTCAAAGAGGATTTTGCACACCAGAGCGCAAAACGCTTCCATTTGGCTGTGTAAGTTTTCCTAGTGGCTGGCTTGCGTGCAGCCAGAAGGATATCTGAAACTCTGCAAGAGACATTGAATCTGTTCACTTCTATCTCTTCAGGAGCCAAGCGTGAAGGTGAAGTGATCTCAGACTGGGATGGACCACAGGCCCCAGAGTCAGAAGGTTCGTTTAAAGGGGGAAGTGCTTTCGGTGAGTAACGGAAACCATATTTGTCGAGGCCAGAAGGGAGCAATGAGGATAATTTTGTCCCCCTGGGACTCGAACTTGAGAAGTACCCCCTGAATTAGAGGAAGAGGTGGAAAGGTGTATAGAAAGCGTTTTGTCCACTGCAGCCTGAACGCATCCTGACAGAAAATGCCATGCCTTGGATTTCTGGAGCAGAAGAGAGGCAGTTTTGTGTTGAGTGGGGATGCAAAAAGGTCCAGGTCTGGAGTTCCCCACTCTGTGAATAATGACTGAACTATGGTTGAGTCGAGAGACCATTCGTGAGGATCTGTCTCTGTTCTGCTGAGACAGTCTGCCAGTTCGTTCTGCACTCCCGGCAGGCAGACCGCCTGAATTAGAGCCTTGTGCTCTCCAGCACCATTCCCACACTCTCATCGCTTCCCTGCATAAGGGGTAAGAGTGAGCACCGCCCTGCTTGTTGATGTAATACATCACTGCTTTGTTGTCCGTTTGAAGGAGAATGTTCTTGTGACAGAGAATGTCCTTCAAAGTCCGGACAGCATAAAGGACAACCCTCATTTCTAGGACATTTATGTGAAGCTGGGACCCTTCCTGAGTCCATGTACCTTGAGTGTGGAGAGTCTGACAGTGAGCTCCTCACCCCATCAGAGATGCATCCGTGGTAATGGAAATTTGATGTTCGAGAGGAGCAAAGGGATATCCTTTCAGGAGGTTGTTGTCCTTTTGCGACCACCAGGTGAGTGACTTCTTCAGCGGTTCTGTCACCTTGATGAGAAAGGACTGAGGGTGAGTGGTAGGAGACCACTGAGTACCGAGCATCCACCGAGAGGTTCTCTGTGCAGGCGTGCTAGGGGTACAGTGAACAGCGAGGATGCCATGAGACCTAACATCCGATGCATCGAGATAGCCCTTACTGAGCTGCTCTCTCTGATGTATCGGGCCATCTGGAGAATATCAGTCCTTCTGTCCTCTGGTAGAAAAGCTTTCGCGCACAGGAGGTGTCCAGAAGAGTTCCTATGAAAAGGAGCCTCTGGGAGGGCTGCAGCTGTGATTTCTTGAGGTTTAGCAGGACTCCCACGGATGTGAGAAAGTCTGAGGCCATGGCAACAGCGTCGAGGGTTCCCTGCCAGGAAGAGCTTGCTAGAAGCCAGTCACCAAGGTATGGGAACACTTGTATTCCGATTTTTCTGAGATGCGCTGCGAGTATTGCTAACCGCCGTAAAAACTTCGCGGCGCGAGGACGAACCAAGAGCAGGACTCTGAACTAATAATGCTGGCCCAAAGCTATGAACCTCGGGTATTTGTGATGCCTTGGGCGAATAGGGATATGCTGGTAAGCATCCTGCATGTCCAGGGAGGCTAACCAGTTGTGTTGATGAAGCAAAGGTAACAGGGTTCCTAGCGATATCATTCTGAATTTCTCATTTGGAAGAAATTTTTTAATTTTCTGAGGTCCAAAATGGGGTGCATGCCCCCGGTTTTCTTTGAAACCAGAAAGTAATGAGTGTAGAAATACAGGTTACTCACCTGTAACGGGAGTTCTAGGAATGGTATATGTTGTTCATCCACACTTACTGGCAGGTTCCTTGCCACTTTAAATCTTGCCAGAAGGTCCTCAAGCTGGCTCCTCCCACCCACGCGGGTGGTAAAACTCTCGGCTCCACCCCATGATGCCAGATCTAGCTCAGTGGAAGCCAGGTTGTACGTCGAAGCTGGGGTGGTCGGGTGGGTTTTGTGGAAGAACAACATATACCATTCCTAGAACTCCTGTTACAGTGAGTAACTTGTATTTCTAGGGACATGGATAGGTTGTTCAATCCACACTTACTGGCAGACTCCTAGCACTTCTCCGGGAGGAGGGAGGCAAGGCGCGCACCCCCTACTTAGGAAATAAGGACTGGAGAACCGAGGTCCCAAAACCAGCATCCCGGCGTGACTCGAGGTCGATGAGGTAGTGGGTAATGAAGGTGTGCGCGGACTTCCAGGTAGCAGCCTTGCAGACTTCCTGGATAGGGACGTCCCTGGAAGCAGCCACCGATGCAGCGGTATGGCAGGTAGAATGAGCTCTTATCCCTTTGGGAGGCTCCATGCCTGCAAACCTGTAGCAGAGATCTATGCAGGAGGTGACCCACCTGCCTATCGTCTGCTTGGCTGCAGGTCTGCCAGGTGCGGCTTCAGCGTAGGTGACAAACAGCTGGCGAACCTCGCCCCGAACTTCAGCCATCCACTCCTTGTAATAAGAGAGTGCTCTTCTAGGGTCCAAAGTATGGAGCCCATATTCGACCTCCGAGGTGTGATTCGGGTAGAACACCGGCAGAGTCAACACCTGGTTATGGTGAAACTCTTGACACCACCTTCGGAACGAATTTCGGGTGGGGGCACAGGACAACCTTGTCCCTGTGGAAGACCAGATAAGAAGACTCGGAAAGTGCCTGGAGCTCTCCCATCCTTCTGGCTGACGTGATAGCCACCAAGAAGGCGGCCTTCCACGACAGGTGAGAGATATCACACCTGTGCATCAGTTCGAATGGCTTGCCCATGAGCCTAGCCAGTACCAGCAGTAGATCCCATGGAGGTGGAGGTTCTCGCACTGGAGGGGATATGTGATCAAGGCCTTTGAAAAAGCACCTGACCACCTTCTCCTGCGCCAATTGCTTTCCGACCCGCGCCCGGTAAGCAGAGATGGCTGCCAGGTGCACCTTCAGGGTCGTCGACTGAAGCCCTACCTGAGAAAGGGACCACAGGTAGTCCAGAATGCTGGCCAAGGAACAGGAGGAAGGATCCAGCCCCTTATCCTGACACCAAATGGAGAATCTCTTCCATTTGAAGGCATAGCATTTTCTGGTCGACTCCTTACGGGATGCCTCAACAACGTTGAGGACCTCGTCGGAAAGACCCAAGGCCTGGAACTCTAGCCGCTCAGGAACCAGGCCGTCAGGTGCAGGGATTGAAGGTCCAAGTGGAGTACCTTCCCCTTGTTGACTGAGATCAGGTCCTGGTGGGCTGGAAGCCACCTCGAGAGCCTGGAGCTGAGGCTGAGGAGATCTGGATATCAGAATTTGCGGGCCAGTCTGGGGCTACCAGAATCACCTACGCCTTGTCCCTCCTCGCCTTGAGAAGCACCTTGTGGATCAAGGGAAATGGGGGAAAGGTGTAGAAGAGGCCTGGGGTCCACGGCCTCGAGAAGGCATCCCCTGCAGCGAGCCCTGCTGGGGGCGGCATGAAACAGTCTCAGCTTCCCTGGAGGCAAACAGGTCCACCTGAGGTGTGCCCCAATGGGAGAACAGATCTTGTACTACCTCCGGCAGGAGAGACCATTAGTGAGCTGCAGCACCTATCGGCTTAGGCATTGGCCAGAGTGTTGGAGGCTCCTGCCACATGGATGGCAAGGAGATCCGCCTCCAGTCTGCTCACGAGAGACCAAGTGCGGAGAGCTTCCTTGTACAGAGGCAAAGAGCGTGTCCCGCCCTGGCGGTTTAGGTAGTACATGGTCGTGGTGTTGTCCATCTGGACCTGGACCACTTGACCCTGTATAAATGGAGTGAAGGCGGTGAGGGCTAATCGGACCACTCGAAGCTCCAGCAGGTTGATGTGGCATCGAGACCGCTGAGGGGACCAGAGGCCGTGCACTCTGAGCTCCCCCAGATGGGAACCCCAACCCATCAGAGGCGCGCTGGTCGTTAGAGTGACCGTCGGCTCTGGTTGGATAAACGGGATACCCTCCTGCAGATGAGTTGGAATGATCCACCACTGGAGAGCATTCCCCATCTCCTGGGTCAGTATCACTGGCTGGTCCAGAGGACCGGAGCACTGTGACCATTCACGGGCCAGCCCCCATTGCAGGGGACGCAAGTGCCAGCGGGCCCAATGGACCACGCTGGTGCAGGCTGCCATTAGGCCCAGGAGGCGCAGGAAGTCCCGGGCAGGGCGCAATTGCCCAACCTGAAATGATTGGGCAAAGGAGGAAAGAACCTCATCCCTGTCCGCCGGGAGCCGTGCTCTGGCTCGAAGAGAGTCGAGGTCTGCCCCGATGAACTGAATCACCTGCGTAGGTATGAGTTCCGATTTGGCCTCGTTGATGAGGAGGCCAATCTGAGAGCAGACCTGGAAGGCTAGATCCCTGGACCGCTCCACCTGCAGCTTGAAGGGGGCTGCAATCAGCCAGTCATCCAGGAAAAGGGTATACCCGGACCCTTCAGCGCCGCAGGAATGCTGTCACCACTGCCATGCATTTGGTGAAGACCCTGGGAGCTAGCTGGAGAGAGGCCGAAGGGCATGGCCTGGAACTCGTAAAGGGATCCCTCCGCTCTGAAGTGGAGGAATCGCTGGTGGGACGGATGGATTGGGACGTGAAAGAACCACATGCCTCGTTCCAAGGATGGAATGATCTGAGCCAGAGTGACCATCCTGAAGGTTCGAGACCTTAGGAACCTGTTCAGGTCATGTGGGTCTAGAATGGGGCGCCAGCCCCCTGTCTGTTTTGGGACCAGGAAGTACCTGGACACAAACCCTGGGTCTGATGGAGGATCTGCCACCTCCCTGATCACCTCCTTCTGGAGCAGCAGGGCAATGTCGACTGGACAAGCCGACAGAGAGACTGCGGACCCCGTAGCCCCCCGTGGGGCGATGGCTCGATAGTTTAGTTTAGTTTATTGGTCTAGGAATTAATACCTTTGAGCCAGGGCTCTTTTACAAAGGTTCCACGTCACAGAGAACATCAACAAATACAATAGACATTACAGGTAATACTAAGATAGAAGAGTTACATAATAAGTTTGCTATATACAGGTTAAGGCAGGAAGTTATAATAAACATGCTTTTAACAGTTTAATGGGAGTAGACAATATCGAAAAATAAAGAAAACTTCCAGTGAGAGGGAGATCATTAAGAGGCAAGACAGGAGGGAAAAGCGGTGAGCAGTCGAGTGAGTGAGCGGGGATAGAACAAAGGAAGAAAAATAGGGTGGGGACTGCTCGAATTCCAGAGGCAGACCCTTTCCTACCACTTCAAGCACCCAGCGGTCAATGGTGATATTGGACCAGGAGGAAAGGAAGTGGCGGAGCCATCCCCCCATGGGAGGAACCCAGGGAGGAGTGACGAGGTTGGGGGCGACACCCCTCGACCTGTCACTGGGCAGGCTTGGAGAAAGGACCGGCCGAGGAGCCTCCTGGACCTTTCCCTCCCAGCTTCCTGCTGAAGGAAGCTGCAGGCTTGGCTTCGGGGTGCCAAGTGCGAGCCTGCTGGCTCTGATGCTGGTGTTGCTGGGCCGGACGTGCCGCAGGGGCTGAAGGCCAAAAGGGCTTACGCAGCTGCTGGCGGCCTTTGTCCTTCTGGGCAGACGTGACTGAGTCCAAGGTGGCGTTGGACTTCTCGATCCTTTGCAGATGACCCTCCACCCCGGGACCGAACAAGTCGGCACCCAAGAAGGGAACGTCTGCCAGCTTGTGCTGGGTATCTGCCGTAAAGGTGGAGATCCGCAGCCAAGCTCTGCGGCGCATGGCCACTGCGGCCGCTACTGACCGGGCACATGAGTCAGCGATGTCCAGGGAAGTCTGAAGCTGCTGTTTGGCCACCGCCCTTCCCTGATCCCGTACCTGCTTGACCGTCATCTGAAGGTCAGCCGGGAGATGAGGAATCACCTCATCCAGGGAGCCCAAAAGGGCGTGTGAAAAGTGTGCCATCAGAACGGCCGAGCTGGCCTGATGAAGGCCTACAGAGGAAGCAGCATAGACTGTCTGCCCGGAGTAGTCCAGTTTCTTGGACTCCTTATCAGGTGGCTTGTCCACATCCCAAGCGTTCACGGAACGCCGGAAAATGCTGTTGGTCACTAGCCCCTCCGCGGAGGGGTGCTCCGAGAAACCGGAGAGTGAACCAGTGGGAACAGCATACTTTCGAGCCATCCTGGCTGAAGGTGCTGGACAAGAAGCTGGCTGCTGCCATAGCTCCAAGGCCGGGCCAACAATGGCTTCGGCCACCGGGAAGACCTCCGTGGGGGAATCCCCTCGGTCCAGTATCTCCGTGAGGGGATACCTGGCCCATTTTGAAACGGGTTCGAGCTTCATCCCAGTGGATTCTGAGATGAGTTGATGCAATCCAAGAAACGAGGCTGGGCTCTTGTCCACCGACTGACCGCTGGTGGATTCCGGGTCAAGCGGACTGGAGAACAAGGAGGAGTCATCATCAGAGTCTGAGGAGTCTGCGAACAGCTGCCGGGGCCTGAGCCACTCTCCACCTGCCGAGGTCGATCGGGAGTGAGGGTGACCGACAACCGATGGGGCAAACCCTGACCCGACCGAGAATCCTTGATTGGTGCCCCAGTTTTAGGCTGTGGAGGCGGGGGTTCCACCACAATGGGTGGCGCAGCCGGTTTCGGCCGAACTACTGGTGCCGGCTTCGGCTCCTCGACTACAATGAGCAGTTGTTTCGGCTGCTCTGGTGACAGCCATTTAATGGCCGGGGAAGACAACGGAGTCGGCTTGTTCCCGGTCAAAAGGAACTGCTGCCACATTAGATCCTCATAGCCCTGACGCAATTTGCGCCGGAGCCATCCTCTGAAGAAGACGATGACGAGGATGAGTGGCGCCGCCGCTTTCCATGGTGTCGAGACCGAGACCGCCGATGTTGGCGGGATCGGCTGGACCGGGAAGAGGTCCGAGACCGAGACCTTCGGTGTTTCCGAGGGTGGGTCTGAGGGGGGCGAGGGAAACCCGCTCCTCCCTCAGTTCAGGGACCTTAACCGGGGACTCTGGCACAGGCAAGTCCTCGGTTTCCACTGGGGGAGCCGGTGAAGAAGGGTTGTCGGCTTTTCCAGTCAACAGCCCGTCCGACGGATCTAGAAAAATCTCGACTGCGTCGACGGGTGTCTCGGCCGGCTGACCTGACGGGAACACCATGAAGCCAGCGGCCTTAGCCACAACCTCGACCGAGGTCGAGTGTCGACTGTCCGGGGAAGGGGACCTCTCCCGCTCCCACGAACGTCGACGGTGGGACCTACCCTTAGAGTCCTTCTTTTTGGACCGAGAGGAATGTCCTGAAGGCCCCTCTCCCTTGGTGGAGAGGGACTGACAAGCTCCTTGAACGAAGCTGTGTAGGTGGAGCCCAAGGAGAGCGGGATAAATGCCGCGACCGATGAAGATGATGCTGCGGCCTGGGCCGCTTCCTCCTTGAGGCCGATCATCCACTCAAGCTTTTCAGCCGAGCCCGCAGCTGCAGACACCGCCCAACGGGCCTCCTTCGACTTGACCAGAGGCTAACGTTTCTCGGGGTGCCCAAGTTGCAATCTGGCAGCGTGATCCTCTAAGACCATGGCCAAAAAGGACTTGCACAAGTCGTAGGCCTGTGAATCGTGTTCAAGCCCCAGGCAGCAAACGCACGTGGAGTGCGGATCGGTCCAGGACATCTTTTGCCCACAGGGGCACCAACAAAATCCAGGAGTCGATTTGTCCATTGCAGCCGCAAGGGAAGATGAAGACCGAAGTCTTGTACACTTTAAAATTAGTTTTCGGTAAACTGAAGAGTTTGGATCCAGGCCTAAAACGCAGAGCGCAAAGGAGGGAACCTGAGCTTCCAAGCGGTAAGGAAGATATGGCATCATGGGGCGCAGCCAAGAGTTTTACCACCCGGGTGGGTGGGAGGAGCCAGCTTGAAGACCTTCCGGCAAGATTTAAAGCGGCAAGGAACCTGCTAGTAAGTGTGGATTAAACAACATATCCATGTCCCTAGAACCCTGTGCTCCGTTGATCCAGCGGAAATACTTCCACTGCCCTGTTGTTCAGAAGGCCTTGTATCGCGGAGGCGAGAAGTTCTGACTGAAGTACTGACAGCCTGGGCTGTCGCTTGGGGGGACGATCTGGAGGGTTCTCTGAAAGATTGAGGGAATACCCCTCGCAGATTATCCAGAGGACCCATTTGTCCGATGTTATGGACTTCCACCGATTGTAGAACTGAGTCAGACGACCTCCCACCGCTGAGGAAGAGTCCCCCTCTGGCAGCTGAGGTGGGACTTGGGCCAACAACTCAGAAGGCGGCACTGGGCGCTTTGGGTCCTTGCGCCTTCTGCTGCATTTTCTTTTCAGGCTGAGGGGCTTGGTTTTTATTGAAACCCCCCCTGCCTTTGCCTCAAAAGGACTGACTGTTATGAAACTGGTGTTTGTTAACTCCCCCATAAGAGGGGGCGGGAGGAGGTCGAGTCAATTTAATGGCTGACCTAGTCTTTTGTGTGGCCTCTACAGCCTGTTCCACTTGAGGGCGAGAAGAGATGCACACCATTGAAGGACAATGCCATGACCTGTTGCTGGGCATGATTAGAGAAACCTGAACTGCGCGAGCTGGGAATGGCGGTGGGTATAAATGCCTACTTGGCTCATAGCTGTCATAGAAGGGCGCCCATAGCTGCTTTAACCTGCTGGTCGTTGGACTCGATACCCCTGGTTATGGCTTGAAGAAGCTCTGAATTAGCGTCAGAGTCTGGTAGAGCGTCAACCATTTGTTAAAGCGAATGCCTAAGAATATACTCATATTGAGAGAAATAGCCCTGGTAGCTGGCGATATGCATACCCAGGGTGGAGGCAGCAAAGACTCTCTTACCTAAAGTATCCATCTTACAAGATTCTTTGTTTATAAGTCGAGCTGTAGTAGTCTGAGGAAGGACGACCTTATCATTCTCTGCCAAGACTACAATAGGATCCGTAAAGGCTTGGGAGGCCAAAATAGGTCGATCCTTGGGAGCAGCATACTTCCTATCTATGGACTTAGCCACAGAAGGAATGAGAGCAGGATTATTCCATACCATTTGAGACAGCGTCTCAAAGGAGGGTTGTACTGGGGGAGTTAAATCCATAGGGATGTCCGGAACATGAAGGTATTGGAGTCTTAAAAGCTTCCCAGGATTGATGTCCATAGTCTGGAGAGAAACAGTGGAATTCAAATTTCTAAACAGAGACTTAAAAGATAGGTCCTCGACCACAGGCTCTGTAACAGGATTAGGTCCTGCTCCTTCCACATCATCACCCAGTCTAAGATCTGGGTCAGGCTCAATATCATCTCCTGACAGTCCAGGAGGGACTGTATGGACAGCAAAGGAATGAAAATCAGCAGGAAAAGAGGAAGGAAAGGAATTTGGAGAGGAGAAGCCCTGAAGATTGGCTGACGAAAAGCCTGGCCTCGGCGCCGAAGAACATGGTGCCGAAAGGCTGCACGACGCCGACAAAGAAGACGGCGCCGAAGACGGCGGTGAAAGGGAACACGGCGCCGAGAAACTCAATGGCGCCGCAAAACCACACAGCGCCGAGGATGGTGCCGACAGGCGCACTGGCGCTGAAATCGGCACCGAGCGACCCACCAATGCCAACGGTGCCGAAACCAACCCAGGGCCCCGAAAATTCAGATTTGAGGGGAAAGAAGAAAGAATACCAGGAGATAGAGGCATCGGTGTGGCCCCCTGTGCCACAGCCATGTGAGGGGGGAAAACACCTGAGCGTGGAGTCGACGACACCAAAGAGGGTGCCGCACGACCAGGAAGGCCCAATCACCCTGCCCGATCTCCTGAAAGACCCGAAGGCCCCGGAGTGACAGGCCAGGCAGCTGGACCAACCTCCGAGCCCACTGCTCCATAAGAGCGGCCCACTGATGAAACTGCTCATCGGAAGCCCTACCAGAAGGTGGGGAAGGGCTCCGATGTCGAAGAGGTCGGTGACCAGAAACAGAAACTGGCGACTCCGAAAGAGGAGACCGGCAACTGATCTCAATGACCGACCATCGACGCACAGACATATCAGAAGGCGACCTAGAGTGATGCCTTCTCTTTCTTGTCCTACGGGCCGAAGAAGAGCTTGAAGCTGACCAGTGCTGAGAATGCGACTGTTTTCTTTTATGCTTCTGGGGGCACCGCCTCTTCTCCACAGGCATTGGACCGTCTGTCAGACTCCCGAGACATGTGGACCGGACCCAGTCCGCTGACTAACAGCTTTCATATAAAGTCTCCCTACCGGCACCTGACCCGCTCATGGTCGACTCCCTCAATGTAGGCTGAGACTTTGTTCTTTAATAAGAATAAATTATCGTAAGCAGCACTTTATTCGAAAAATACTACAAAATAAAAAAAACTGAAAATTATGCTGCTAGTTTGAAGTTTGACTCTCGGAGGGCAAGCGACGTCGTCACTGAAGTGCACTCAACGGTGGGAAAAAATGAACTGATGCAGTTGGAGGGTCGACGCTGAGATAGTCATTGCCACACGAGCAGAGGCTCATAGCTCCATCTCTGGCACCGGCCCTCCTGCAAAAAGTTTGCTCCCGCTGGGTCCTAGTGCCTCCGGCGTAGATCCCAATAGTGTGAATGAGTGGCGGAGACTTAATGTCCAGGAAGATCTGGCGAGGCCAGTCTGGGGCTACCAGAATCACCTGCGCCTTGTTCCTCTTTGCCTTGAGAAGCATCTTGTGGATCAAGGGAAATGGAGGGAAGGCGCAGAAGAGGCCCGGGGTCCACAGCCTCAAGAAGGCATCCCCCTACAGCGAGCCCTGCTGAGGGAGGCGGGCATGGAACAGCCTCAGCTTTGCGTTCTCCTTTGAGGTGAACAGGTCCACCTGAAGGGTGCCCATTGGGAGAACAGGTCTTGAACTACCTCCGGCAGGAAAGACCACTCATAAGATGCAGCGCCTATCCAGCTGAGGGCATCGGCCAGACTGTTCGAGGCTCCTGCCACATGGATGGCTAGGGGATCCGCCTCCAGGCTGCTCACGAGAGACCAAATGCGGAGAGCTTCCTTGCACAAAGGCAAGGAGTGTGTCCCGTCCCGACGGTTGAGATAGTACATGGCCGTGGAGCTGTTCGTCTGGACCTGAACCACTTGATCCTGTACAAACAGAGCGAAGGTGGTGAGGGCTAGCCAGCTCGAAGCTCCAGCAGGTTGATATGGCATCAAGACTCCTGAGGGGACCAGAGGCCGTGGGCCCGGAGCTCCCCCAGACAGGCAACCCAACCCATCAAAGAGGCGTTGGTCATAAGTATGACCGTCGGTTCGGGGCGAACAAACACGGTACTCTCCTGCAGATGAGCTGGGATGAGCCACCACTGCAGGCCGTCCCACATCTTCTGGGTCACGGTTACTGGCTGGTCCAAAGGACCGGAGCACTGAGACTACTGGTGGGCCAGCCCCATTGCAGAGGACGCATATGCCAGCGGGCCCAATGGATCACACTGGTGCAAGCCGCCATGAGACCCAGAAGGTGCGGGAAGTCCTGGGGAGTGTACAATTGCCCAACCTGAAATGACTGGGCAAAGGAGAAAAGGACCTGTTGGAAGATGTCATACTAAGCCGTTTTCTTTTATGCTTCCGGGGGAACCGCCCATCCCCTCGGGCACTGGACTGTCCATTGTCAAACCCTCCCTCCGGAGAGGGCGGTGGACCGAACCCAGCCCGGCTAACTGAACAGCTTTCATACGAAGTCTCCCTACCATCACCTGACCCGCTCATAGTTGACTCTGTCAAAGTAGGCTGAGACTTTTTTCTTGAATAAGAAAAAATATTATATTAATTGGTACTTAGTCGAGATATACTACAAAACAATAAACTGAAAACTACTGCTGCTAGTTTGAAGTTTAACTCCCGGTGGGCGAGCGATGTCGTCACTGAAGCGGACTCGGCGGGAAAAAAGGAACTGAGGTGGATGGAGGGTCGACGCTGAGATAGTCATTGCCACAAGAGCCAAGGCTGGTGGCACCGCTCCTCGCGGCTCCATCTCTGGCGCTGGCCCTCTTGCGAAAAGTTTGCTCCTGCTGGGTCCTAGCGCCTCCGGCGTAGATCCCATCAGTGTGAATGAGGGGTGGAGACTTTATGTCCTGGAAGATCCTGTGTTTCGTTGATCCAGCGGAAATGAAAATTACGTACCTACCATAATTCTTGATCTTCTCTTGTATCTTCACCATTCATTACTGCTTGGGTTAGTGCTGGGCGCACACCATTCTGAGTTTTTTTGAGTAGGCTCCAGCGCGCTGCCCTTGAGAGTGATGCACTGCATCATGCGCCGAGGGCTGCCGTTAGGTGCCGCAGACCCTCCTCTATCTCAGTTCTGGTAGCGGAGGCGAAACAAAGGAAGGAAAAAGGAGGCGAGGCAAGAGAGCCGAGGGACAGAAAAAGGAAAGGATATAAACTGAAAAGGCATAAGCCAGTGAGCCTTAGTGCCAAAAGGCGAATCTGGCGCTGATGGCAAGGAGGCAGGCGCCATCGAAACAACCCAGCTGCGGCACCGACAACCCCAGTGGTGCGGTGGGCGGCCGACAGCCCCCAGCGCCACTGAGGATCGGCATTATCAGTGCGCAGGACGGTGCCGAGCGCCCCCGATGGCACCGAAAGCAATCCAGGTCTCAAAGTCTTGATTTGAAGAAAGCGAAGAAGAATACCAGAAGATAAAGGCATGAGTGTGGCCCCTGACCGCAGCCATGTGAGGGGGGGGAAAACACGTGAGCGCGGAGTAGATGGCACCGAAGATGGCGCCGCGTGACTAGGAAGGTCCAACCACCTTACCCACTCCCCTGAAGGCTTCGGAGTGACCAGGCCAGGCAGCTGGACCAACCTCTGAGCCCACTGCTCCATAAAAGAGGCCCACTGATGAAACTGCTCATTGGAAGCCCTTTAAATAGGTGGGGAAGGGCTCCGATGTCAAAGTGGTCGGTCACCGGAGACAGAAACCGGCAACTCCGAAGGAGGAGACCGGCATCTGACCCCAATGACCGACCATCGATGCGCAGACATACCAGAAGGCGACCTTGGTGATGCCTTCTCTTTTGACCATGTGGGCTGAAGAAGAGCTCAAGGCGAGAACGATTGCCGAGTACGACCGTTTTCTTTATGCTTCCGGGGACTGCCCATCTCTCTCCCCGGACCAACCCAGTCTGAACAGCTTTCATCTGAAGTCTCCCTACTGTCACCTGACCCGCTCATGGTCGACTCTGTCAATGGAGGCTGAAGACTTCTTTTCTTAATAAGTAAAGTTTAAAAGTAAGCGGTACTTATTTCGAGATAAACTACAAAACAATAAACTGAAAACTATGCTGCTAGTTTGAAGTTTGACTCCTGGAGGGCCAGCGACATCATCACTGAAGCACACTCGACGGCAGGAAAAAGGAACCAAGGCGGTTGGAGGGTCGACGCCGAGACAGTCATTGCTGCACGAGCCGAGGCTCACGGCTCCATCTCTGGCGCCGGCCCTCTTGCAAAAAAGTTTGCTCCTGCTGGGTCCTAGCACCTCCTGCGTAGCTCTCATCAGTGTGAATGAGTGGTGGAGACTTTATGTCCAGGAAGATCCTATTTTTCTTCCTCTGGTGTAAACATAAGAGTTGGTGGCAGATAAGGACCGCAAGGCCCATCTAGTCTGCCCATTTTTTCTACCTTTTGAATGTGCCATTGGCCTTTACTCTGTCAATGGCCTATCTATTCATACTCATCTGTATTGCTCCCTTATGCCTATCCCATGCCTGTTTGAAGCCCTGCACTGTATTCATATCCACCACTTCCTGAGGTAGGCAGTTTCATGCATCCACCACCCCTTTCTGTGAAAAATAACGTCCTCACATTACCCCTTAATCAGCCTCCCTCCAATCTCATGCTGTGTCCTTGTCCTGCTATTTTTCTTATATTGAAACATGTTTGACTTTTTCAACTTATTAATGCCCTTAAGATGTTTGAATGTTTCGATCATATCACCTCTTTCCCTCCTTTGCTCTAGGGTATGCATATTGAGCTCTGTTAATCTGTCCTCATATATGTTTTTTTTTTTTTTTTTCTTTTATTTAGTATGCTTTTCTTGGCAGGGCCTCCGTCAGGCTCAGCCCTGGTCACAGCCCCCGGACTTCCACCTACCATC
Source organism: Neoceratodus forsteri (assembly GCA_016271365.2). NCBI lineage: Eukaryota > Metazoa > Chordata > Ceratodontiformes > Ceratodontidae > Neoceratodus > Neoceratodus forsteri. Next base: position 1,749,242,924 of record CM057449.1, read on the forward strand.
ACTGCCGTCACTTCTTCCGGTCACCCCCCGACTTTCCCCCTGGTGGGCGGGCCCACAGAACTGGTCCCCTCTTATCGAGCCTGTGGAACCAGTAACTTGCTGGGTGAGCCGGCGATGGAGGCTAATCCAAGCCCAGGGAGGGCTTCATAGAGATGGAGACCCCACTTGATTTTTTCCCCCTGTAAGCAGGGGTGGGGACGTGCAATGATGACCAGCGTCCGGCCCGCCTGAGTTCTAACTGGCATCGGTGCATAGTGGCGAACCCAGCCCCTGCAGGGTGTCGCCACTGCACCGAATACTCGGTCCCCCGTCACCCCAGAGAAGGACAGCAGTCTTGGGACTTCTCCCCTGGCCGGCCCTCTGATGACCCGGGTCCCTTCCCGAACCCGGGTTGCCAGCGTCGCAAGTGGATATCCCACTGCTGTGCCGACAGGCTTGCCTCATATATGTTTTCTGATGCAGCCCCTGCACCATTTTGGCTGCCCTTCTCTGGACTGCCTCCATTTGGTTAATGTCCTTGTGCAGGTGTGGCCTCCAGTACTGCACGCAGTACTCCAGATGGGGCCTAGCCAGTGTCTTGTAAAGAGGGATTATTACCTCCCTCTTACGACTTGCAATACCCCTACTAATACACCCCAACATCCCTCTAGCCTTACCTACTGCTTTAGTGGTCTGCTTGGATGATTTCAGGTCATCTGTGATGATGATGCCCAAGTCTCTTTCTTCCCTTGTGATTGTCAGTGACTCCCCTCCCAACCTATAGGTGGCTTCAAGGTTTCTCTTCCCTATGTGCATGATCTTGCACTTCTTTTCATTAAGCCCCAGTTGCCACTCTTCTGACCATTTTGCTAGTTTATCCAGATCTCTTCTCATTCTGCCCACCCCATCTGGATCATCTACTCTGTTGCAGATCTTGGTGTCATCTGCAAACAGTCAAACCATACCCTCCAGTCCATCTGCAATGTCACTGATGAAGAGGGGTCGGTGTGATATATTCACAACTAATGGCTCCACCACGAAAGTCTTGTATAACTATTTAGTTCCACCCTTGTCCTCTGCCATGAACTGCACCCCCCACCTCCACCCCCGAGGCATCCTCCTTGCTGGTAATAAGACTGCTGGAACCATGTCTTTCTTTTGCTGTGTCTCAAAGGCTGCTATTGTTGCTTGCTCTCTCTGGCAAGGGAGTGGAGGGTTCTCTAAAAAACTGCTTTCTGAACTCTCTGTAGCGCTAGGGTCTATGATGAAGTCCATAATATTGACACTACTGATGGTTTGCCATTCATTCTGCTTCTTTAAATTAGATATATGCTGTGGGGTTTTGTTTTCATGTTCTTAACAAGTGTACATTCTGTTAAAGTCATTTTCATTGCGGACAGACTTCTTTTGTTCTGCCGCCTGTATCTGTTTGTCATAATGTGTGACCTTCATATTCTACTTTTTAACATATTTGTCTATATCCTGTTCTGTAACAAGTGATTTTAAAATGTCTTCTTTACTTGCCAATACATACCGCGTCCTTCGAGTACCACTCTCCCCAGTTGTCTGCAGTGACTATCCTCATCTGTAACCACATTATCTTCCGTCCCCACTGTATCTTTAAAAGAGGGTTTCCACCACCAACTTACAGGAACACTTTGTCGGCGCAGCCGAAAGAGGATGTCCTGCTGCTCGGTTTGATCAAGAAAACAGTAACTCTGCCACTGTTCAGTATGTAAGGGGGGGGGGGGAACACCACAGTGTGACATTTACAGCCACAGAAAGTGTAACAATTGGACCATGTAGGGGAGATATGGAAAGCTTGACTGGCTGCAGAAAAATTTTGCCAGTTGCCAGATGGGGGGCCAGAGGGGGATATGGCTTCAGTGCCAACCCTGATATAGCTGCATTTCTCCATTAGTTCAGTGCCTTGTATGCATATTTTAGGTGAATGTCATTTGTAATGGTATGTTCAAGCATAAGGGATTTATGTTTAAACTGAGATTAAAATGCTGCAATTGAAATAGGACACACATGTACATCTTTAGGGGATAGAAGAGATATATACTGCCTTAACATGACGTTGGAGTTTATATGATTTAATCCGTTGTGATCCCTATTTGCACACAAAGCAGCACACTAATCCGTTGTGATCCCTGTTTGCACATAAGGCAGCAGTTAATCATTTTATATATGTGTACTGGTGCAATTATATGCACTAAGTTTATGATTCCACTGTTACCTTTACCTATTATTTTGCTTTCTTCTCACTGTTAAAGGTATTTTATTTTTAATTGGCCATATTTCCTTTTTTTGTCCCCTTTTTCTCCCCGACCTGGGACCCGGCAGACACGTGCGTGCGTTGACGTGCACGCACATGCCAGACTCTTGACTCAGCCCCTACCTTTGACTATCGCGACGCCCCCTCCCACTTATGTGTCCCAACGGACCTCCACCTGGTGGGAGCGGGACTTCGTGGGGTGCAGGCAACCATCCCGGGAGGGGAAAGCTGCCTTGCAGCTGCTCAATCCTGCTGCCTTCCTCCCCTCCACGCCGGCTCCCCGAGGACCAGAGGTCATTCTCGAACCCGGGTCAGTGGCGTACTGTGAGGTAAGGCGCCTCAGCCCTCAGCGCCACCGGGCCGGTCTACTATTACAGCTTTTTGCACTGTCTGCATACCTTTGAAACCTCCAGGGTTGTACCTGAAAACAGGCATATATTTGTCTAGTGTGCTTACCTGGTCAATAAAAGCTAACTAACTAACCAACCTAACACCTCTGATGAAGCCCACTGCCAATGGGGGAAACATAAGGTAATGCAGTACATCTGACTGTTAGCACGCAGGAATGCATTTGAACTTTTACGTTTGATATATGCTCACTGTTATGGCACTTTATTTGTAATAAATAAGCAGTGAGAAAACAGCAACTTGTCATTGGTCTCCCTGCTTCTGGTGCAGCTATATTTCCTTTTGTATTTGGGCACTGTTTAAACCCACACTATAGCACTTTTCTGGTGCGTCCCCAGGTTTGTGTTCCTGAACTAAATCCAAGTAGACAGTACGTTACAATACAGTGAGGTTAGAGTTAACTAAATGTATGCAGTGAATGAATCAGCCTGAGTTTATCAATATGCAAATTTTTTCTTCTTTTTTAACTATGCTTTCTGGTACTCCGGTAGTAACACCTTTGGCTCCCATCCCTGCTGGCAGACCCCGAGGACACCCGCTCACAGTGCCCCCTGAATTACCCCCCAGGGCAGAGCCTCCAGAGCCCCCCCCAACTTGGCCCCAAGTCTAGGTCTTGGTTGTGGCAGAAACCGAAATCTATCATGGGGCGGGGTGTCATTAGGCACACCGGGGAGGATTTTTTCAACTGTTGTGTTGTTTGGGGGGGGTGTCAGTTGAGTGCCAGTGGTGTTACCACGCTCTGCGCCCTACACACCCACATAGACAGTAGTACTAACTGGTGCTTCGGTAACGCTGCATCCCATGGTTACCTGGGAGCACCGAACCGGAGGCACTCTACCCCCACCTTGGGGATGGAGAGCGTGTTATATCTGCTCAATCCACCCCTGCTGTCCCCAAAGCATCCAGAGTCCGATCCAGGGATGCCCGCATCACAGCGGTCAATCTTTCCACTGTGCCGGCGCGCTGACCCAAATATGCTAATTTTTGAACAGTGTGGTAGAATGTAATGTCTTTGTTGCCACAATGAAATAAAGTATACACAAATGTATCTGACTGCTGGCACATTCAAACACCCACACACAAAAATCGATTGAGACCAACTGCAATCAAAAGATAGGAAGAAACAAGGTGCTATGTGAAATGACGTACTTCAGAAAAAAAAACAAACTATAAGCATTCATAATTCACTCACTTGGTCTTTTATACTGTCCCCTGTAAACATGTACTTCATGTGGTACAGGAAATCACAGATGGGATCCATGTAGAGTAAGTGACTGCTGTACTGGTCCGCATTCTGAAGCATTTCATAAAAAGCTACTCCTATCTGCAGTGAAGGAAAAGAAAGAAGAGATGGCAGGCACGTTGAAAGTATTTTTACTGCTTTAAGGAACATGTAACATTCAATGCCTCGACTGACTTGTCAACTAAGAGTTTTTGAAATTCACTAAAGTATTTTTTCATACAACACTACCCAACCAGACTCCTTCTGAGTGTTGTTCTATGGGCTTCATCTGGTGGCTGATTTGAGGGTCCTCACCCACCCCATAGAGCACCCCTGACCCCATGACTTTCCCCATGTGATGAGACCCCAGTGATGGGGACAAATAACTTATGCGATATGATCTCCCAGGGTTGGGCCTTGTCAGCCTCCCAATCTTGCTCTTGCCACATAACCCTAAGTGATGTAGGCTGCATAAGAATGAAGCACACAGTGTAAAATAGTGAAAGCAGAAAACATGCGGTGCTACTGATTAATCTCCCATCCACCCTGGCCCACTAGGGCAAGACATGCAAGCCAGTCTCCCTCTCCACGAGAGACACGTGCCCCCCAAAGACTGCACTCTGTTTCTTGACGGGTGTCTGGTACATGAGGATTGAGCATCACATCTGGAAATGGATGCACACACCATTAGGCCAGCCAGCATTTCTGTTTCAAAAATCTGAAACGCCGGCTCTGTGGCCACAAGTACAAGGGTATCCACTGGGAAAGCTGGCAACCTGGGCTTGAACCCTGAGATCAGGATGATAGAAGCGAAGGTTGTCATGGATGGTGAAAGAGCATTCACGAGGACACTCTCCTCGAGGGATGGGTGGTGTGGAGCACCGCTCAGTTGTAGTGCCTTGACTAGTTCAGGTGACCACACGCTGGCTGGCATCCTCCCTGGATTCCACCAGGGTGTGCCTCCCACTGTAGGTGGGTGGAGGGGGAACAAAAGAGCAGAAATATCACACTTGTAGGCTGGACGACAGTCCTCAAGTGCCCCACATGCCCCCCCCCCAGCACAAGAATGGTATGCTCCTCCTCAAGCTAAAATACCAGGCACCAAGGTACTTCCTCTATTGGCACGGGAGATCATCCAGAAAGGGAGACTCCAGATCCACTGGGCGCAGAAATACTTGGGAATCTCAGGAGACCATGGTCAGCAGGAAAGGAGGAGAGTGTATTGCAGGCAAAGAATAGGGTGCTGAGAGGTAAGGGGGAAGGAGTACTTGGGAAGCTCAGGAGACCATGATCAGCAGGAAGGGGAAAGAGACTACTGTGGGCAGTGGGACTGTGGGGCCTGAAAGAATAGGGTGCTGAGAGACAAGGGGTAAGGAGCAAAATAAAAAAATAAGATGCCTAAAACTACTAAACAGAATGAATGAAATAAAAAACTCAATTTACTTTCTGTGTCCCTTGCTTTAGTTATTTCCATATGCCAAAAAAATGGAAATTATGTACGTTCCGTAATTCTTGATCTTCTTGGATGCAATCTCCACCACTCATTCACACTTATGGGACTACGCTGGAGGTGCTCGGACCCAGCGGGAGTCAAAAATCTTCAGGAGGGCTGGCGCGGGATGGGACCCGCGTATGCCGGCAACGTGGAGGTTATCTCGTCGTCGACCCTCCAACTGCCTCAGTACCTTTTTGACTGAGGAGGTGCAGTGTAACCAACGAAAATAAATAACTTATCTAAACCTCCGGGCCTGTGAAGGCCGGATGACCCATGCAAGAGGGGTCAATTGAACAATGTCTTCACAGCTCGAACAACAAGACAGTGAAGACAAGGAAACAAAAATGAATGAGCACGGGGGACAGTGGGTGGGCGTATGAATGAGCGGTGAAGACTGTGTCCAAGAAGATCAAGAATTATGGTAAGTATGTAATTTCCATATCTTCCTGGACTCCAATCTCCACCAAGCTCAAACCAACTCACCCTGAGCAGGGCATTCAGAGATAGGGCTCACTCAGAATGGAAGTGCAAGGGACTGTCTTACCAAAAAAGAAAGAGCTGTCTGAAAGGACATCCACAACATGGTGCTTTATAAAGGTATGCACTGAGCTTCAACTCACTATCTTGCAGAAGACTGCAAAGGACACATATGAATCTCCACCTGGAAGCGGCCACCACTCTGATAGAGTGGTGTGAAACTGGCCTTACGGTTTGGTCTGAGGCAAAGGTAGTAGTGTTGAAGACATGCTACTAGGCTAGCCGAAAACATCTCAAGTAGAAGCTGGTCTAGCTGAGGCATGCTGAAGCTACAAAACTTGCTCGAAGTGTAGCTTTTTTTTTTTTCATTGTTCTGTCGAAGAAAATTGCAGAACTGGCTTAACATTCAGAGAGAGAAAGGAATGCACCTTTCCCTTCTGGCAAAAACTTGATTAATGGTAAGAGCCAGAGGAAAGTCTACTGGTTCAAGCTAGACCGAAGAAGCGCAGATGTGTACCAGCACCACGAAGTATGGCTGACCTGCAAAAGACAGGTCCGAGAGGCACTTTATCACATTACTTGGTGAACACTGAAGGGTGCAGGTGGCATTTGTTCATCAAATGGAGAAGGGTCTATATTTAGCCATGTAAGCCTTCCAGGTGGAAGGCCTATGCATGACTTAAAGGACATCTTGGAATGTCTGGGAGAACCGGAGTCTACCCAGTTCCATTCCGATGAGGAATCGCTCTGCCGCAGTTTGCCTTCAACTTGAGCAGCACTCTCTGAACCAAGGGAAGAGGGGGGAAAAGTACAGGAGAACTTGTCTACTGCGATAATAATCCTGACAGAAGACACCAGGGTCTGGATTTCTGAAGCAGGATAGCGGCAGATTTGCATTAGGAGGGGACGTAGGAAGGACCAGACTAGGGCTGCCCCAGTCATTGAAGGGACTGTACAATGACTGAAACTGGCATAGCATGGTCAAGGCACTACCCACCATGGCCTTCCTTTATAGGGGGTAGGAAAAAAATGCTCCACCTTTCTTGTTGACAAAAACATTACAATTCTGTCATCTACCCAAAGTGAAATGACTCTGTGACAGATGGCCTCCCTCACCCTGAGGAATTTAGTGGAGCTCCTACGAAAAGGAGCTTCTGGGAAGGTGGAACTGACTTCTTGCCCGAAAAAGAAAAACCCGTCCTAGAGAAGGGAGAGGAAGCTGAGGCAACTGCTTCCAAAGAGTCTAGACCAGAGCGACCAAGACAGAGCCAATGTGCTGGAAGTGAATGTTCAAATACCAAAAACTCCTTCCTGAACAAGGGCCTATTTGACCTTTAAGGTCGAGAGAGGGAGCGTGCCGTCTGTTAGCTTGGAAGCAAGCAAGGAAGTAGGAACCTGTGTTCCGACTTGCCGTGGAGTTGCTTCCACTGCTCAGAGGCCCTGACTCAAAGAAGAGAGTCTGACAGAAAAAAAACAACACACTGGGCGCTGCCCAGGTCTGGGAAACATCTCTGAATTAAGAAAGAATCCCTCTCGGAAAAATCTGATGAACCATAGCTCTGCTGGATTGAACTTCCCCTAAAAGTAAAAGAAGTCAGGTGCCCTACACCATTGTGAAGAGGTGACCACCTCAGGAGCTGAAGGCAGAGCTTGGGTTGGATCTAGAAGGATGGTATCAGGTGCTTTCGGCCTAGGCCCTCTGCTGAGATGATTTTTTTTTTTTTTTTTTAAACAATTAGTGCCTGACAAGGCTCTCAGGCCTTTACCTTGAAAAGACTGCCTATTACAAGAATGGCAGTGATGTCGTCCATCTGAGGGGCAGAAGGAGCCTGAGCACTCATAACTTAAACTGAGGAATGAACCAATAATAACAGCTGAGGAGATGTAAATTACCTGTTGCCAATGGAAGCCACCACAGAGGCAGTATCAGAGGGGGGGCTATATACCCTTATCAAATGAGCGGAAGATTCCGGAAGGCTCTCGACCATTGAATTAGTGTGATCCAAAGGGGTACTTGTACTGACAACTGAAAGAAGTCCAGATGCAGAAGTCTTTGGTCCACAGAAGGAGCCTGAGACGTTAAGGTGGACCCCATATCCCTGAGGAAAAACTGAAAGAAGATCCTCCTTCACAGACTCTGGTGATGCAGAAGGTTTGCATTCCAGCCACTAAAATGAGTCATCCACTGTATCACTGACAAGTAGGACAGGGAGAGACTCATCCAGAACCACTTCTACCCAGAAGAACTTCCAAGGGAGGTCTAGGTCAGAATCGCCAGAGACACCCCCACCTGGAACAGTGTCGAGGAGCTCGACGCCACTTCATGGAACCGGTAATAGTGCTGCACGGATGCGGAATTCTGCTGGCAGAACAGCACAGAATAACAGCTCCGCCAACGGAAAACACCGGGAATTTGACTGGATCCCCCCATGGATCTCTAGCCGCAAGGCTCCTGCAGAAATATTCAGCGGAAAAGAGCTCCATTCTGCAGAAAACCACTCTGCAACAACTTCTGCGGAGAAGAAGAGATCCGCAGAAAAACAGCCGTTCTGCAGCACAGCACCCACCGGCACCACCCGCAGCGCCGGTATGACCCTTGGCAGGGGAAGTCACCGAGCAGTGTGGATGTCATCCACGGCACCACATGGCAGCAATGGTGGCACCAATGGCACCGCCACCACTGATTCTGAAGAAAAAGGGGTGGAGAAAGAAAGCGGCACTCGTGCCGGCCCCTGCATGGAAAAAGGAGAGGGGGGTAGGCACGAGGGTCGGCACAAAAGCGTTGGCACCAGGAGGGCACCACACACATCCTAACCCAATCAACTCGGCCCAGGTCCAGCGGCTCCGAGGCCCCGGAACCGAGTCCACTCCCCAGGAAAACTGGGCAGACGCCGAACACCCTGCTCCAGCGGAGGGGCCCAGAGGTGAAACTGCTCAATGGACCCCCACTGAGGACAGAGATGGGATCCAGTGTCGAAGAAAGCGGTCGTTAAGAGCGGGGACAGTGGGGAACCCACCAAAGTCAGTTCAGGCCTACTGCCCTCCACCACTGATGATCCCCGTGCAGACGTACCAGAGGGCGACCTGAGCGTGCGAATCTTCTTCTTCCCACAAGGAGGAAGAAGAGCTGAGGTTAGCGCGGACCGGATCCCCAGAACTGCCAATTTTGTGCTTTGGCAGACTGTCCCCGAGCACAGGACTGTCTGTGGTGGAGCTCCCCTCGCAAAGGGGGCGGACTGACACAGCCCCTCTGCCATCACAACTTTCAAACAAAGTCTTCCTACCATCACCACTACCATCTCAGGTTGACTCCGTTGATGGCAGGTGACAATTTCTTTTTCTTCTTCATCATATCTTCTTTTTTTTTTTAAATAAGAAAAGAACACTAAAATATTAATCTAAACGAATATGGAATGGCTACGAAGACTTGACTCTGGCAGGTGAGCGACGTCGACATCCAAGTGCACTCGACAGTGGGAGAAAAGGAACTGAGGCGGTTGGAGGGTTGACACCAAGATAGCCTATACAGGCGCGAGATAGCCTCGTGCTGCTGTGCATGCATGGTCCTATCCCGGCGCAGACCCTCCTGAAGCTTTTTGACTTCCGCGGGGTCCTAGTGCCTCCGGTGTAGTCCCATAAGTGTGAATGAGTGGTGGAGATTTGAGTCCAGGACGATCCAGCCCAATTTTCACTGAACCTTTCCCCTCAACATATCATAAAGGCAATGGAACAACTACTCTCAGCCTCCATCTTAGGAACCCCACCTCACTACTGATTTGGGCACAAACAAGGTATATGAAACATATACATTTTTAGGGCTGCAGTGGGCAGAGCCCTGCAGACCTCTTGTGAGCAAAAGAAGGACTTCAGTCCGACCGAACAACATGTAGGAGTCGCTTCACAGTTGCCTCTGCGGTCTGTGAAGCACTCCGCTGTCATATGTACATTTTTTTTTCTTGCAGTGACAGTGGCGCATCAGAAGCTCCCCCAGTGCTCCTGGACCCCATGATCACTTACTTGAAGTCCGGAGACACGTAGGCCGTGGTGCAGAAGCTGCAAAACTATTTGTTTAAAGAGCAGCAATAACCACTCAGGGATGGAATATATACATAATAATGAGCTGCTCATGCATATTAATGAACTCGATTCATAAGCAGCTCATTATTGTGTATATATTCAGTCCCTAAGCAGCTGTAGCCCTCGTGTCTCCGGACCCCAACTAAGTGAATTCGTGGTACAGGAGCAGTGGGGGAGCTCCTGATGCGCCAATATAGTGGCGAGCAAATGGATGTATGGCAATGCGCATGCGCGGATTGCAAGCTTGCACATTCAATGCAGCTGCAAGCAGTTCCGCGTCTGTGCTCCTCCTCTGCTGCTGCCCACCTGACCCTCCCTCTCAGCATCCACCCCCCACACCTCCCCGACAGTTGAAAACTCAATACAATATTTATTTTAAATAACCAGTTGACAGCTCCCAAAACAGCTAAACTACTAGATTTATATTCATTTCTAAGATTTATAGTTTTTGTTTGCCGCCCCACCCCCGACAAACATAACATTGACACTGGGGGTGCCAAATCCCCCAATGTCAAGACCTGAAATAAAGGAAAACCTTCCCTGGTAGCGTTTTTTTCTTTCACCCACCTGACCCTCCCTCTCAGCACCCTCCCTCCCCCAACAAACATAACACTGACACTGGGGGTGCCCAATTCCCCAGTGTCAAAATCTGAAATAAAGAAAACCGTCCCTTGTACTTTTTTTTCTTTTACTAAACCTTGTAAAAAGAAAATCATCCATCGATATTTGTTGTGGGTTATTGTCCCCCACCCAACCCTCCCACTCAGCACCTACCACCCCACAGCCCTTACTTACCCACCACGGGTCCAGAGCCGTAATTTTCTGTGGATCACAGATATGTCTTCACTCTTCAAAGTCAGATCGTGAACTGAGGAAACAGGTATGCAGGGTTCAATGTATTTCAATAGGGTTTTGAACTTAGTGGCATAACTTGGCCATTTTTGCCCCAAATTTTCAACATGCCTTCTTTGGGACCCCACCTAATGAACAATTGCACTGACATTAGGCAAATCTGTCCTGAAAGGTGATTTTGCACTCCCTGCATGAATTCACCTTTTGGGCAGGAGTTGAAAATTTTCTCTGCCCTTGTTCATGAGGCAGGATCATAAGAAGGCTTTGCTGAAAATTTGGTGTAAAAAATATTAAAAAAACAACAAAGTTATGAGCCTAAGTTGAATTTTGCGAATGTAGGCTTGTAACTTTGGTAATTTTAAATATTTTTACCCCAAATTCACAACATAACCATATCTTTACAGCACCTCATGAATATGACAGCTGTCATTTTTCAAATCCTGGCCAACATGTTTTTTTTTTACATCTCAAAAGGTGATTTCACAGTCCCTGCACGAAATCACCTTTCGGACAGGAGTCGAAAATTTCCACTGCCCTTATTCATGAGGCAGGGTCATATGAAGGCTATGTTATAAATTTGGTTTAAAAACATTAAAAAAACAAAAAAAAAGTTATGAGGCTATCTTGAATTTTGCAAACGCAGGCTCATAAGTTTGGTAATGTTGAATATTTTTACCCCAGATTTTCAATATAGCTATTTCTTTACAGCATCTTATGAGTGTGACAGCTGTCATTTTTCAACTCCTGCCCAAAATGTGTTTTTGCATCCCAAAAGTTGATTTTGCAGTCCCTGCGCAAAATTACCTTTAGGCCAGGAGATGAAACATTTCTCCACCCTTTTTCATGAGGCAGGGTCATAACAAGGCTATGTTGAAAATTTGGTGTACAAATTTTAAAAAACAAGAAATTTATGAACCTATGTTACATTTTGTGAATGCAAGCTCGTAACTTTGGTAATTTTCAATATTTTTACCCAAAATTCCTCGACTGCAGCTCTATCGACTCTGGCCAGATTATGTTTATCTAGGCATGTTTGTCTAGAGGAGAAATGGAAATTACGTACCTATCGTAATTTTTGATCTTCTTGGACGAAGTCTCCACCACTCATTCACACTGATGGGATCTACGCTGGAGGTGCTAGGACCCAGCGGGAGCAAACTTTTTTTTGCAACAGGGCCATCGCCAGAGATGGAGCCGCGAGGAGTGGCGTCGCAAGCCTCGGCTCGTGCGGCAATGACTATCTCGGCATCGACCCTCCAACCGCCTAAGTACCTTTATCACGAGGAGGTGCAGCGTAACTTACCTAGAGGGACAGCCTAACAAAAACCGGACAAAAGATAGTCCGGACAACCCGTATAAGAAGGGTCAACAAAGAAGTCTTCACAGCCTAAAGATTGAGGGAGTGAAGGCCAACAACAGAGGTGAGCTCGGGGGATGGAGGGTGGGCGTGTGAATGAGTGGTGGAAATTTCATCCAAGAAGATCGAGAAGTATGGTAGGTACGTAATTTCCATATCTTCCTGGACATAAAGTCTCCACTACTCATTCAATCTGATGGGAGAGTACCGAGCTAATAATCCCCCGAGAGGGCGGCAGGAGAGACCAAGAGCTCACAAATTTAGGACAGAACTCCGTTAAGGATGGTCCTGCCAAATGAAAGATGTCGCCTGGCATGGACATCCAGGGCATAGTGCTTAACGAAAGTATGCACTGAGCTCCAGATAACCACACTGCAAATGTCTGCAATGGGCACGAAGCGGATTTCTGCCAAGGAAGCCACGACTGCTCTAGTAGAGTGAGCGTTACATTCTGCCCTCCAGCTTAACCTGCACCATGGAATAACAGTGGCGAAGGCATGCCACCAGCCATGCTGAAATGTATCTGATAGCGACAGGCTGATCCAGCCGAGTCTCACTGAAGGAAACAAACAGTTGTTGAGCTTTATGAATGTGTTTTGTTCTATCTAAACAGAAACGCAGAGCTTTTTTGACATCTAAAGAATGAAGGGTACGCTCTCCTTCATTTTGGAAGTTCGCAAAGTAAGTAGGTAGGATTAAAGGTTGGTTTAGATGAAATTCTGAAACAACCTTAGGAAGAAACTTAGGATGGGTCCTAAGAACTACTTTGTCCTTATGAAACATAGTATACGGAGGGTCTGTGACCAAGACATGTATTTCAGAGACCCTGCGGGCCGAGGTAATGGCCACCAGGAAGACCATTTTCCAAGTGAGAAATTTCAGCTCACAGGTAGCTAGAGGCTCGAAAGGCTTTTGAGTAAGCATGTCTAGTACAAAATTAATGTCTCAGGCTGTGACTGGATGTCTGACAGGAGGTCTGGTATGCAGAATTCCCTTAAGAAACCTCTTAACTACAGGTAACTGAGCCAGTGACAAGGAAAGTACTGGCTCATGATAAGCTGAAATGGCACAAAGGTGAACTTTGATTGTAGAGTATTGCAGACCTGAATTTGAGAGGTCTAAAAGGTACTCTAGAACTTTATTTGGTGGGCAGAAAAAAGGATTCAAAGAGGATTTTGCACACTAGAGAGAGAAACGCTTCCATTTGGCTGTGTAAGTTTTTCTAGTGGCTGGCTTGCACGCAGCCAAAAGAATATCTGAAACTCTGCGAGACATTGAACCTGTTCACTTCTATCTCTTCAGGAGCCAAGCGTGAAGGTGAAGCGATCTCAGATTGGGATGGACCACAGGCCCGAGTCAGAAGGTTCGTCTGAAGGGGAAGCACTTTCGGAGGGGTTTCCAACATTCTGTTAAGTAACGGAAACCACATCTGTCGAGGCCAGAAGGGAGCAATGAGGATTATTTTGTCCCCATGGGACTCGAACTTGAGAAGTACCCTCTGAATTAGAGGAAGAGGAAGAAAGGCGTATAGAAAGCATTTTGTCCACTGCAGCCTGAACGCATCCTGACAGAAAATGCCAAGCCCTGGATTTCTGGAGCAGTAGAGAGGCAGTTTTGTGTTGAGTGGGGATGCAAAAAGGTCCAAGTCTGGAGTTCCCCACTCTGTGAATAATGACTGAACTACGGTTGAGCCAAGAGACCATTCATGAGGATTTGTCTCCGTTCTGCTGAGATGGTCTGCCAGTTCGTTCTGGACTCCAGGCAGGTAGACTGCCTGGATTAGAGCCTTGTGCTCCAAACACCATTCCCACACTCTCATCGCTTCCCTGCATAAGGGGTAAGAGTGTGCACCGCCCTGCTTTTTTGATGTAATACATCACTGCTTTGTTGTCTGTTTGAAGGAGAATGTTTTTGTGACAGAGAATGTCCTTCAAAGCCCGGACTGCATAAAGGACGGCTCTCATTTCTAAGACATTTATGTGAAGCTGGGACTCGTCCTGAGTCCACGTACCATGGGTGTGGAGATCCTGGCAGTGAGCTCCCCAACCTATCAGGGACGCGTCCGTAGTAATGGAAATCTGATGTTCCAGGTGAGCAAAGGGGTACCCTTCCAGAAGATTGTCCTCTTGCGACCACCAGGCAAGTGACCTCTTCAGAGGTTCTGTCACCTTGATTTGAAAGGACTGAGGGTGAGTGGTTGGCGACCACTGAGTACCGAGCATCCATTGAGAGGTTCTCATATGGAGGCGTGCTAAGACACAGTGAACACCGAGGATGCCATGAGACCCAACATCCGTTGCAGTGAGATAGCTTGAACCGAGCTGTTCTCTCTGATGTATCGGGCTATCTGGGGGATATCGTTCCTTCTCTCCTCTAGTAGAAAAGCTTTCGCACAGGAGGTGTCCAGAAGAGTTCCTATGAAAAGGAGCTTCTGAGAGGGCTGCAGCTGTGATTTCTTGAGATTCAGCAGGACTCCCATGGACATGAGAAAGTCCGAGTCCGTGGCTATGGCGTCGTGAGTTCCTTGCCTGGAAGGGCTTGCTAGAAGCCAGTCAATCAGATATGGGAACACTTGTATTCTGATTTTCTTGAGGTGCACCGCGAGAATTGCACAACACTTTGTAAAAACTCGTGGTGCCGAGGATAGCCCAAAGGGCAGGACTCTGAACTGAAAATACTGGCCCAAAGCCACAAACCGTAGGTATTTGTGATGCTTTGGGTGAATGGGGATATGCTGGTAAGCATCATGCATGTCCAGGGAGGCTAGCCAATCATGCTGATGAAGCAAAGGTAACAGGGTTCCTAGTGAAATCATTTTGAACTTTTCCTTGGGAAGAAATTTGTTCAATTCTCTGAGGTCCAAAATGGGGTGCATGCCCCCGGATTTCTTTGGGACCAGAAAGTAATGGGAGTAGAATCCCTTGTTCCGTTGGTCCAGCAGAACTATTTCTACTGCCCTGTTGTTCAGAAGGCCTTGTATCTCGGAAGCGAGAAGGTCTGACTGAAATACTGACAGCCTGGGCTGTCGTTTAGGAGGACGATCCGGAGGGGTCTCCGAAGACTGAGGGAATACACCTCGCAGATTATCCAGAGGACCCATTTGTCCGAAGGTATGGACTTCCGTCGACTGTAGAACTGAGTCAAACAACCTCCAGCCGCTAAGAAAGAGTCCCCCTCGGGCAGCTGAGGTGGGACTTGGGCCAGAAACTCAGAAGGCGGCACTAGGCGCTTTGGGACATTGTGCTTTCTGCTGTGTCTTCTTTTGAGACTGGGGGGCTTGTTTTTATTAAAACCTCCCCTGCCCTTGCCTCGAAAGGACTGACAGTTGTGAAACTGACGCTTAACAACCCCCCCCCCCGAGAAGGGAAGGGAGCAGGTCGAGCCAATTTAATGGCAGACCTAGTCTTTTGTGTAGCCTCTAGAGCTTGCTCTACTTGAGGACAGAAGAGGTACACACCGTCGAAGGGTAATGCCGTGACCTGTTGCTGGGCATTATTCGTGAAGCCGAAGTGCGCAGCCAGGAGTGACGGCAGGTACAAATGCCCACCGCCGCTGCTTGGGAGGCAGTATCAAAAGCGTCCATAGCTGCTTTAACCTGCTGGTTGTTGGACTCGATACCCCTGGTTATCGTTTGAAGAAGCTCTGAATTAGTGTCCGACTCCGGTAGAGCTTCCACCATTTATTTGAGCGAATGCCAAAGAACATACTCATATTGAGAGAAATATCCCTGGTAGCTGGCAATACGCATACCTAGGGTGGATGCAGCAAAGTCTCTCTTACCCAGAGTATCTACCTTACGAAATTCTTTGTTTGTAGGTTGGGCTGTAGTAGCCTGTGGGAGGACGACCTTATCTTTCTCTGCCAGGACTACAATAGGGTCTGCAAAGGCTTGAGAGGCCAAAATGGGTCGATCCTTGGGAGTGGCATATTTACTATCTATGGACTTAGCCACAGAAGGAATTAGAGCAGGATTATTCCATACCATTTGAGAAAGCATCTCAAAAGAAGGCTGTACCAGGAGAGTTAAATCCATAGGGATGTCCGGGACATGAAGATATTGGAGTCTTAAAAGCTTCCCAGGATCGATATCCATAGTCTGGAGAGAAAGAGTAGAATTCAAATTTTTCAGCAGAGACTTAAATGACAGGTCCTCGACCACAGGCTCTGCAATAGGATTAGATCCTGTTCCTTCCACGTCATCACCCAGCCTAAGGTCTGGGCCAGGCTCAATAACATCTCCTGACAGCCCAGGAGGGACTGTATGGACAGGAAAAGAGTGAAAATCAGAAGGAAAATAGGAAGGAAAGGGGTTTGTAGATGAGAAGCCCTGAAGAGTGGAGGACGTTACACCAAGCCTCGGCGCTGAAGAGGAGCACGGCGCCGCTTGACCCAGTGCAATGCACGGCGCCGAGGACAACACCGACAGGCCGCACGGTGCTGAGGACGGCACTGAGCGACCCATCGATGCTGACGGCACTGAAACCAACGCAGGGCTCCGAAAATTAAGATTTGAGGAAAAAGAAGGAGGAATACCAGGAGATAGAGGCATCGGTGTGGCCCCCTGCGCCGCAGCCACGTGAGGGTAGAAAACACCCGAGCATGGAGTCGACGGCACCGAAAAAGGCACCGCGTGACTAGGGAGGCCCAATCGCCCTACCTGATCCCCCAAATCGTGAGTGGCCGGGCCAGGCAGCTGGACCAACCTCCGAGCCCACTGCTCCATCAGAGCGGCCCACTGATGAAACTGCTCATCTGAAGCTCAACCAGAAGGCAGGGAAGGGCTCCGATTTCAAAGAGATCAGTGACCGGAAACAAAAGCCAGCGACTCCGGAGGAGGAGACCGGCAACTGACCCCAATGACCGACAGTCGACGTGCAGATATACCAGAGGGCGACCTCGAGTGATGCCTTCTCTTTTCTGACCTGTGGGCCGAAGAAGAGCTAGAGGCCGAATGGTGCCGAGAATGTGACCGTTTTCTTTTATGCTTCTGGTGGGACCGCCCTTCCCCCTGAGCATTGGACCATCCCCGTTAGACCTCTACCTCCGGGGAGGGCGGCGGACCGCCCCTTCCCTAAGGCATTGGACCGTCCATTGTCAGACCCCCCCCTCCGGAGAGGGTGGCGGACCGGACCCAGCCCAGCTGACTGAACAGCTTTCATACGAATTCTCCTTACTGTCAACTGACCCCGCTCATGGTCGGCTCTGACAATGTAGGCTGAGACCTCTTTTTTGTAATAAGAATACAATATAGTAAGCGGTACTTATTCAAAAAATACTACAAAATAATAAACTGAAAACTATGCTGCAGTCTGAAGTTTGATTCCCGGCGGGCGAGCAACTTCGTCACTGTAGCGCACTCGACGGCGGGAAAAAGGAACTGAAGCGGTTGGAGGATTGACGCTGAGATAGTCTTTACCGCATGAGCCGGGGCTCGCGGCTCCATCTGTGGCGTTGGCCCTCTTGAAAAAGTTTGCTCCTGCTGGGTCCTAACGTCTCTGGCGCAGTCCCATCAGTGTGAATGAGTGGTGGAGACTTTATGTCCAGGAAGATCTGTGATTTGAAGAAAAAGAAGGAAAAATGGCAGGAGATAGAGACATCGGTGTGGACCACTGCGCTCCAGCCATGTGAGGGGGATAAACACTGGAGCGTGGAGTCGACGGCACCGAGGAAGGTGCTGCATAACTAGGAAGGCCCAACCACTGTACCCGTCCCTCCGGGGCTGAATGGCCCAAAGGCCCCAGTGTCGGAGTGACCGGCTCGGGCAACTGGACCAACCTCCAAGCCCACTACTCCATAACAGCAGCCCACTGGTGAAACTGCTCATCAGAGACTCCTCCAATACATGGGGAGGAGCTCCAGTCTTGAGGAGGTCGGCTACCAGAGACAGAAACTTATGACTCCATCAGAGGTAGAGACCGGTGCCTGACCCCAATAACCGGCCGTCTGCACGCAGACATACCAGAGGGTGACCTTCAGTGATGCCTTTTCTTCTTTGACCTATGTGTCGAAGAAGAACTCGAGGTCGAACAGTGCCAAGAATGGGACCATTTCCTTTTATGCTTTCAGAGGGACCGCCCATCCCCCTGAGCATTGGACCGTCCCTGTTGTCAGACCTCTACCTCCAGGGAGGGCGGCGGACCGGACCCGGCCCGGCTGACTGAACAGCTTTCATACGAAGTCTCCCTACCGTCACCTGATTTGTTCATGGTCGACTCAGTCAATGGAGGGCTGAAGACTTCTTGCAGAATTGTTAAAATTAATAATATAATCAGTACTGATTAATCTACAGAACAATAAACTGAACTATTGCTGCTAGTGAAGCTTAACTCCCGGCGGGTGAGAGATGTCGTCACTGGAGGTGCACTCGGGGGAAAAAGGAACTGAGGCAGTTGGAGGGTCGACGCCGAGATAGTATCACCGCATGAGTCAGGCTCGCGGAAAAGCTGCCTTCCTGCGGCTCCATCTCAGTGCCGCCCTCTTGAAAAAGTTTGCTCCCACTGGGTCCAAGTGCCTCCGTGGACTCCCATTACTGTGAATGAGTGGTGGAGACTTTATGTCCAGGAAGATCTGATGGACCCCCGACCTACCCCTCCCCGCATAGTCCCTCCCCCTCCAGACACTCAAGCCTGAGAGAAGGAACCTAACAGGTTCTCTGGCTAGAGAAGGGCAGAGTCAAGGAGCTAGCCGGAGAGAGCGGGGCTCCAAGAGGTTGAGTAGTCCACGCCAGAGGGCAGACAGAGGATGGGGAGGGAAGAAGGGGAGGGGTCAAAGGAGACCTCTAATGTAGGAGGGAGCAGTCAGAAGCCTAGAAGGCTACCCTTTCTTCCCACAGTTTTGAGAGGGGTTTCCTGGAGATCCTGAAGAAGTAAAACCCCGCTCTCACAGAGAAGTTTCCCTTGACAGATTCCAGAAATCTATTTTACCTTCTGTTCTTTTCTGCCCTTTTTTTTTTTTAGGGGGAACACAGCTGTGAGCCTCTACAAACCCTCTAGGAAAAGGTAGAACCAGATGGGTACAGCCAAAAACCCACAGTAGAAGGCAGGCTGCTGCCACCTTCAGGGCCCTTTCAGGGATTTGCAAATCCTATCAGGGCAGGACCCGGAAGAGAACGTCTACCCTGGCTGAAGAGAAGGCAATTTCAACCCCTGGTTGGAGAGAATCTGAAACCCCAGAAGGAGGTCTCAGAGGATATTACCTACCCTGTAGGGTGGGAAGACCCACTCAAGAGACTGAGCAAACATGATTTAGGAGTAGCACAGGGTTTGCCTCCCCCAAAAATAGCCCTTTTCTTGAACCTTGTTCCCAACAGGGGAAGGAGAGAGGAGACAGCGTTGCCCAGCATCTGGTTACGGGGGTGGGGGGTGGTGGTGTAATGAATGGTGAAGATATTTGGGAAGATCAATAATTACGGTAAGTACGTAATTTCCATATCTTCCTCAAATTAATCTTCACCATTCATTACCTATGGGTCCGAGTGCCAAGATGGCAAACCCTGAAGGAAAAATATTTCTCCCAATCTTTGAGGGATAACCACAGGAGGAGGGGGCCGGTTTACAGGCCTGGCACAGCCAAAGGACTGGAATGGGCCGTCGAGTGCTCCTCAGATCCGGGAGGTGGAAGACACCCCTGTACCCTACGAGAAAACAAGTGCCCCCGGAAAGGTGAGAATACCATCCTACGCAGGGCCAAGGGTGACAACCTGGATAGGCAAAGCCACGCAGTCCGCCTAATGCAGACCGGAGCTCCTGGAAACCACCTCCTTGGTGCCACAGACTGCCCTAAAGAGGTGTCTTGCCAGCTCCAGGCCTTGAGCAGTGAGGGGAATGGCTTGCCTGGTTCCCTCACCATCAGGTAGGGCTGCTAGGACCTGTCCTAGCAGAGTCCAGATGTGCCTAGCATATGCTACCTGGTGTGCCTGATGAGCCACTATCTGCAGAAAAAGGCGTGCTGAGTAAAACACCCTTTTCCCCCATCGGTCAAACTCCGCTGAGTCTGCATTTGGGGGGGGGGGGGCGTGATGACGGCGATGGTGCCCAGATGGGGTGTTCAGGAGTCCCAGAACTGAAGTGGGCTGGGGCAAGGCACCTGGAGTCCCGCTGCTGTGCAATACCTGCACATACAGTCCCCTAGAGCCTGGTGAAGGGGCAGTGGGACGCTGCCAGATGGCATGCAAAGCCTCCACAAATGGCCTTAGCAGACAGGGATGATCAAAGTGGCAGCTCTGTGTTCACCTAGGAACAACGTTGCATGATCCTGGTACTGTCCAACAAAATGGGAAAGGCGGAGCTCCTTCATTATGTCTACCAGGAATCGCTGGTAAGACGTGAGGTCCCCATCATCAGAGAAATGGCATGAGGAATCCCCTTCCTCGTTGAGGGAAGCTGCAGATGAAGAGGAGTCTGACTCGGAGCATGGCGGCGCAGCGGTCTGAAAATGACCTCAGAGATGGCCCTAAGGTAAGGGAGAAAGGCACCCGACGAAGCCCTGAACTGTTCCCAGGTGAGAGGACCCCCAAGGCCAAGAAGCCCAAGAAAAGGAGGAAGAGGAGGTAGAGAAACCTGAGGAGGGACAGCCTGACTATGCCAGAAAGGTCCTCTGCCAGAGTTGTAGGTTTGTGCAGGGGGCCCCTCCCGCAGGGGGTGGCTGCCAAACTCACTTGCCTTAGTGCGCCCAACTGCTGAGGAGTAGAATGGGGGTTGCTCCTGGGGGGAACCCCCCAAGTGAGGAGGCTGGAGCCATACAGAGTCCAACGGAAGGCTCCCACCCCCACAAACTGCAGGGCCCTTCCCCAAAGCAAGGGAAGGCAAAGACAGGTCTGCACTATGACTCCTAACAAGTTTCTGAGGGGTCCCCTACGAGGATCGCTGCCCAGACGGAGTCCTGCAAACCCTCGACTTCAGAGAGTAGGACCTGCCACTCAGAAGAGGCCTAGTAGAGGAATCTGGGCTGGTGGCCTGGAGAGGGATAGCCCCAGCTCTCACGGGGGGGGGGGATGGGAGCCCTCTCGAATATCCTTGTCATCAGCCGGGATCCAGATCACAGTAGGCCTGGGTCTGACCGACAGAAGAACACTCGCCCCCAAGGCGGCACAAACTACAGTGCCAGAGGCTGAGGCAGCGCCAGCAGTGGCCAGGCTACCAGATATGGCACCGACTGCAGTGCCACCACACAAGGTGCCAACCTTGGTGCCACTACCTGAAACGGCGCCGGAATTGGCAATGCCACCCGCAGTGACTCCTGAGAGGGCACCGGTAGGGCCTCCGGCATCGGAGGTGGTGCCAGAGGAGTCCGGAGCAGCTGTGTCGCTTGCAGCACTGTCTCACTGCAATGGCGCCGACCCGTAACCCAGCAGAGGCCTCAAAGGGGCCAGGGTGGAATCAAAGGAGCCCGGAGCCTAGTCGGGGTCATCCCAACCATTGTCCCCCAAAGTGGGGGGTGAGATCAGGGAGACCGACAAATGGGCCACTCCCTGAAGATGAGCCCCCCACCCCCGGCATCGAAGGTGGCGTCAGGAGCTGGGGCAGAGACCAACAGCGGCCCTGAGGGGACCACCCAAGAAGAACCCGTGTATAGCCCTGATGCCACCTTGGTGGTCGTCCAGGCCTCCAAGGAGGCACCGGACATTGAGGGGTGACCAGACTGCCCCAGCAACCCGTTGCTGGGACCCTGTGCCCCAGCAAGCTGTGGAGAAGAGGGGGTCCCTTCCCCACTGGCTAGGATAGAGCTGGGGGGGGGCTCAGGGGTGGAGCCCAGAGACCGTGTCTTGGTGACCCTAGTGTGATGATACCCACCGAAAGTTGGGGGTCTCTACCCAACCGCGCCGCATGAATAATGTGAGTAGGAAAGTCCATCGAGAAGCAGGCGTCGCATTCGTCCATCGTGTGGCAGAGACCCAGACAGGAGAAACAACAGTCGTGGGGGTCTGTTATGGTCATGGAGTTGCCACAGGGGCATCGACGCATAGGGGCAACTCCCGAGCATTTCAACTATGAACGAAGCTCCAACTCTGACATACCATCGTGTGAACAGAAAACAAACCAAAACAGGGAAATGGAAATTACGTATTTACCGTAATTATTGATCTTCTTGAACGGCCGCCATCACTCATTCACACTAATGGGATAGCACTGGAGGCGCTAGGACCAAGCAGGAGCCAAAAATTTTCAGAAGGGTCAGTGCCGAGACAGGACCACGCATGCATGGCACTGTGAGACTAGCTCGCGCCTGTATAGGCTATCTCAGCGTCGACCCTCCAACCACCTCAGTACCTTTTCGACCGAGGAGGTGCAGCGTAACTAATGAAAATAACTTATCCTGAGCTTCTGGGCCAGAGAAGGCCCAGACGGTCCTTGCAAGAAGGGTCAAGAAACAATGTCTTCACAGCCTGAACCACAGGATCATGAAGACCAGGAAAGAAAATGAGTGAACCCAGGGGATGGTGGGCGCGTGAATGAGTGATGGAGACTGTCCAAGAAGATCAATAATTACAGTAAGTACGTACTTTCCATATCTTCCTGGACTAAGACTCCATCACTCATTCAAACTAATGGGAGAGTACCGAGCTAAAACCAACAACCCTGAGTAGGGTGGAGGAGATAGGGTTCACTCAGAAAGGACGGCCAAAGACTGTCTTGCTAATAAAAAGAGGTGTCTTGGAAAGAGCATCTAGAATATACGGGTTACTCACCTGTAACAGGAGTTCTAGGAATGGTATATGTTGTTCATCCACACTATCTGGCAGGTTCCTTGCCACTTTAAATCTTGGCGGAAGGTCTTCAAGCTGGCTCCTCCCACCCACCCGTGTGGTAAAACTTTCAGCTCCGCCCCATGACGCCAGATCTAGCCCGCTGGACGCCAGATTGTGCGTCGAAGCGGGGGAGGCCGGGTGGGTCGTGTGGATGAACAACATATACCATTCCTAGAACTCCTGTTACAAATGAGTAACCCGTATTTCTAGGGACATGGATATGTTGTTCATCCACACTACCTGGCAGACTCCTAGCAGTTCTCCGGGAGGAGGGAGGCAAGGCGCACACCCCCTACTAAGGGAATAAAGACTGGAGAACCGAGGCCCTGACCAACATCCCGGCGTGACCCAAGGTCGATGTGGTAGGGGGTAAAAGCGGTATATGCCAGCTTCCAGGTAGGACCCCTATGGATATCCTGAACAGGGGTATCCTCGGAAGCAGCCACCAATGCAGCGGAAGGGCGGGTAAAATGAGCACTTATCCCTCTGGGAGGCTCCATGTCCGCCCACCTATAGCGGAGATCTATGCAGGAGGTGACCCGTCCGCTTGGCTGCAGGTCTGCCAGGTGCGGCTTCAGCATAGATGACAAACAGCTGGCGAACCTCTCCCGAACTTCAGCCCTACGCTCCCTGGGAAGGCGAGCGTTAAATTAGGGTCCCAGTGGATCCTATATGTGGTCTCCGAGGTGTGAATGAAGTTGAACCCCGGCAGAGACAATACCCGGTTAGGGAAAAAACTCCGCCACCGCCTATGGAAGGAACTTCGGGTTGGGCGCAGGACAACCTTGTCCCTGTGGAAGACCAGATAAGGAGACTCAAAGGAGCGCCTGGAGCTCGCCCAGCCTTCTGGTTGGCGTGGTAGCCCCCAAGAAGGTGTTCTTCCACAACAGGTGGGGAAATCGCACCTGTGCATAGGTTTGAACGGCTTGCCCGTGAGCTAAGCCCATACCAGTGTAAGATCCCACAGAGACGGGATACTCTCCCCGGAGGGGAAGTGTGATCAAGGGCTTGGAAAGTGCCAGACCACCTTTCCTGCGCCACCAACTACCTTCCGGCCCGCGCCCGGAAGACAGGGGTGGCTATCAGGAGCACCTTAAGGGTCGTCGACCGAAGCCCTTGCTCAAGAGGAAGAACGGACCACAGGTGGTCCGGAATGCTCACTGAGGAACAGGAGAGGGGACCAGGCCCTATCCTGACACCAAATGGAGAACTCTTCCATTTGAAGGCGTAGCATATCTGGTCGACTCCTGGGAGGACGCCTCAACAACGTCGAGGACCTTGCCGGAAGACCCAAGGCCTGGCCACTAGCTGCACAGGAACCAGGCCGCCAGGTGCAGGGATTGAAGGTCCGGATGGAATACCTTCCCCTAATAACAGACATCAGGACCGGGCGGGCTGGAAGCCACCTCGGGAGCCTGGGGCTGAGACTGAGGAGAGCTGGATACCAGAGCTGGCAAAACCAGTCTGGGGCTACCAGAATCAGCAGCGCCTAGTCCCTCTTCGCCTTGCCTGTGGGTCAAGGGAAATGGGGGAGAGGTGTAGAAGAGGCCCGGGGTCCGCGGCCTCAAAGGCATCCCTTGCAGCGAACCTTGCTGAGGGGGCGGGCATGAGACAGTCTCGGCCTCGTATTCTCCCTGGAGGGAAAAAACAAAGGTCCGCCCGAGGCGTGACCTAGAGGGAGAAGGATCTTGTGCTACCTCCGGCAGGGAAGACCACTCGTGAGGCACAGCTCTTATCCGGCTTAGGGCATCAGCCAAGGTGCTGGAGGCTCCTGCCATCGAAATGGCTAGGAAACCGCCTCCCGGCTGCGTGCAAGACCCACTGCGGAGAACCTCCTTACGCAATGGCAAGGGGCTCATCCGACCCTGGCAGGTTAGGTAGCACATGGTTGTGGTATTGTCCGCCTGGACCTAAACCACTGGACCCCGCACAGACGGAGCGAACGGTGCGAGTTAAGTGTACCGCCTGGAGCTCCAGCAGGTTGGAATGACATCGGGACTCCCGAGAGGACCAGAGGCGGTGCACTCTGTATTCCCCTTGATGGGCACCCCCACCCATCAGAGATGCATCAGTCGGAGAAGACCGTCGACTCGCAGCGGACGAATGGGATGTTCTCCTGCAGATGAGCTGGAACGGTCTGAAGGAGAGCGTTCCCCAACCCCTGGGCTGTTGTCACGGACTGGTCCAAAGGATCGCAGCGTTGTGACCGCTGGCTGGCCAGCCCCATTAAGGGACGCATGGACCGGGCGGGTCCAAACAGACCACGCTGGTGCAGGCCGTCGCAAGGCCCAGGAGGTGCAGGAAGTCCCGGGCAGGGCGCAATTGTCCAGTCAGACATGACTAGGTAAGGGAGGAAGAACCTCGGCCCTGTCTGCCAGGAGCCGAGCTCAGACTCAAGAGTCAAGCTTCGTCCCGAAGAAAGGATCACCCCCTTAGACACGAGTTCCAACATGGTTCCATTAGAGAGGAGACCGGTCTGAGAGCAACCTAGGGGGCCAGAACTCTGGACCGTCTCCCTCCGCCCTGGAGGGGTTGCAGTTAGGCCGCCATCCGGGTTGGGTTACGCCTCGACTCCTTCGGTGCCGCAGGAATGCTGCTGAGAAGAGACCAAGGCATGGCCTGAACTCAGAAGAGATCCCCACTTTAGAAACGGAGGAGTCTCTCAAGAAACGGACGGATCAAGTGTAAAGCACGTCCTGGAGGTCCAGGAATAGAGCCACACGCCTTTGTTCCGAGGATGGGGTATCTGAGTCAGGGGTGACCATCCTGCTAGTGGGTCAAGGATGGGGCGAGCCCCCATCCGTTTGGGGACCAGGAATACCTGGACACAAACCCAGGGTCTGGAGGAGGATCCGCCACCTTCCTGATCACCTCTATCTCGAGGGGCAGGGCAAGTTGGCTCGGCGGGCCGACAGCGAGGCTGCAGACCCCATGGCCCCCCCGAGGGGCAACGGCTCGAAAGGGTGGGGTCTGCTCGCAAACCAGAGGCAGGACCTTCCCCTAGCACCTCCGACACCCAGCGGTCCGTGAAAGCGGACCAGGCGGAGGAGGGGTGGAGCCGTCTCCACACGGGGGGACCCGGGTAGGGGTGATGAGGCCGGGGATGGCGCCTCTCAGCCTGTCACTGAGCAGGCTTGGAGGAGGGACTGACCGAGGGAGCTCCTGATCCTTTACCTCCCTGCTTCCCTTTGGAAGAGCTGCTGGCTTGGGGACAGGATGCCCAGCACAAGCCTGCTGGCCCTCACGCTGGTGTTGATGGGCCAGTCGAGCCGCAGGGGCCGAGGAACAAAGGGGCTTATGCAAGGGCTGCCGGCGGCCCTTGTCCCTCTGGGCGGGGGGGAATGAGTCCAGAGTGGCAATGGACTTCTCGGTCCCCTGGAGGTATCCCTCCACTCCAGGGCCGAAGAGGTCAGTCCCCAAGAAGGGGATGTCCACCAACTTGTGCTGGGTATCCGTTGAGAAAGAGGATATCCTCAGCCATGCCCTGTGGCGCATGGCCACCGCGGCCGCCACCGACCTGGCACAGGAATCATCTAAGTCCAGAGCAGTCTGATGCTGCTGTTTCGCCACCGCCCTACCCTGGTCCCGCACCCGCCGGACCTTGGTCCGCAGGTCAGCCGGGAGATGAGGGAGCACCTCATCCAGGGAGCCCAAAAGGGCGTGGGAAAAATGTGCCATCAGTGCGGCCAAGCTGGCCTGTTGGAGGCCTAGGGAGGACGCGGCGTAAACCTTGCGCCCGACATAGTCCATCCTTTGGACTCTTTGTCGGGGGCCTATCCACATCCTGAGCGCTCACAGAACGCTGGAAGACATTATTGGTAACTAACCCTTAGCGGAGGGGTGTTCCAAAAACTGGGCAAAGAACCAATAGGGGCAGAGTATTCCTGGCCATCCTGGGCAAGGCGAGGACAGGAAGTAGGCCGCTGCCAGAGCTCCAAGGCCGGGCCGACAATGGCCTCGCCACCGGGAAGGCCTCCGAGGGTGAACCCCCTCAGTCAGGGGATAAGAGACACGTTCAGACACGGGTTCAAGCCGCATCCCGGTGAACTCCGAGATGAGCTGAAGCAGACCCAGAAAGGACGATGGGCTGTTGTCGACAGAGCGGTCCGAAGAGGACCCCGGGCCCTCCCGACTGGGGAACATGGAGGAGTCATTGTCGGACTCCGAGGGGTCTGCAAAGAGCTGCCTCAGGCCTGAGCCACTCTTCACCCGCCGAGGGCGGGCGGGAGTGAGGGTGACAGACAACCTGTGGGACAGGTCGTGACCCGACCGAGGTTCCACCGAAATCGGTGGGGCAGCAAGGTTCGGACAAACAACCGGCCCTGAAGTGGGCACCTCGACTGCAGTGAGCGGTTGCATCGGCCGGCTGCTGCTTGCTGGACGGGGAATGAATTGGAGTCGATTGATTCCCAGACAATAGCAACTGCTGCCACATGAACTCCCTCTAACGCCGACGCCATCTGCATGAAACACCTCATCCGAGGAGGGAGATGAGAGGAAAGGTAATGCTACTTAACTCGGTGCCTGGACGAGACCGGGTCGCGGGAGCGGTTGACTGAGAAGAGGACCGAGACCGAGACCCAAATCCTCGGGAAACCGAGGTGGGTCCGGAAGGAGCTGGGACACCCGCCTTCCCCGGCTCGAACAAAAAGACCGAGGCCTGTCACTCTGAAGGCGCAGGCAGAACCTCGGCTTCCACCGGGAAAACGGTGAAGGTTGACGGCTCTGTAGACCGCCCGGTGACGGGTCGAGAGAAGACTTGACAACGCCGACGGGAGTCATGGCCGGCTGGCCTGACGGGACACCATGAAGCCAGCTGCCTGAGCCGCAACCTCGACCGAAGTCGAAAGTCAGCAGACAGGAAGGGGGACCTCTCGGCCGCTTACAATGGGACTTGCCTATGCACTCCCTCCTGACCTGGGCCGAGAGGCAGGTCCTCAAGGCCCCTCTCCCTTCGAGGAAAGGGACTGACAAAGTTCCTGAACAAAGTTGAATGAGAGGAACTCAAAGACAGCGGGATAAGCGCCGCAACCGAGGAGGAGGGGGGGGACAGCCTTGGTCGCCGCCTCCTCCATGGAGGAAGAGAGATCGAGCTGCTCAGCCGAGACAGCCGACGCGGACACCGCCCGATGAGCCTCTAAGGATTTTTCCAGCGCGGAAAAAATTCCAGGTCGCCCGAGCCCAAAATGGGCCGCACGATCCTCCAGGACGCTGGTCGAAAGGGCACAGCAAAATTCACAAACTTGCGGATCATGGTCCAAGTCAAGGCAGTAAATGCACGTGGAGTGCGGGTTCCTGGAGGTATTCCCCGGGCGCCTCCGAGAGCCGGGAAACGAAATATCCATCGCAGCAGCGAGGGAAGAAGACCGAAGTTTTAGAAAACTTCCAAACTAAATTCGGAGAAACCGAAAAATCAGGAACCAGTTGAAAACGCAGCACGCTAAGGAGGGAACCTGAGCTTCCAAGCGGCAAGGAAGATCTGGCGTCATGGGGCGGAGCCGAGAGTTTTACCACCTGGGTGGGTGGGAGGAGCCAGCTTGAAGACCTTCCGGCAAGATTTAAAGCGGCAAGGGACCTGCCAGATAGTGTGGATGAACAACATATCCATGTCCCTAGAAATAGTGCTTACAAGGTAAGTGCTTGAGTTGTAACTCATCACTTTGCAGACGACTGCAATGGACACAAAATGAAACTCTGCCAGGAAGCCACAACCACTCCAGGAGAGCGTCGAAAACCCGGCCTCACAATTTGGTACAGGGCCAAAATGAATAGTGTCAAAGAAATGCACTAATCTAATGCCAAAGGACATCAGGAGCTGAAAGAGCCGGAGGTAAAGTCTACTGGTTCAGGGTAGACCGAAATGCGTAGATGGAAACCCCCACTACCAAGTATGGCTGACCTGTGAAGAACAGTTCCAAGAGTACTTGAACCCCCTACTTGGTGAGCAAAAAGGGGGTTCAGGTGAGGTTAGCCCATCAAGGAGAATGGTTTTCACTTAGTCACTAAAAACTTCCTGATGGAAGGCCAAAGCACGATTTCGAAGCCTCTTATGGTGGTCCAGTAGAACCAGATCCTACCCACTTTATATTCCAAAAGGAATCAACCTGCCTGTGTGTACAACTGTAGTAGCAGTGTCTGAACTCAGGGAAGAGAGGAAAAGTGTACAGGAGAAGATGTCCACTGCGGAAAAACATTCCGACAGAAAAAACGGGCTGGATTTGTAAGGCAACAGAGGCAGATGCGCGCTGAGGAGGACAGCAGGACCAAGTTAGGGCTAACCATTCGCTGAAAGTGACTGAAAAGTGGCAGAAGTGACTCAATGCAGTGAGGCACTACTCACTCCAGCCTCCCTGAAGGGAGTAGGAAAAGACTCTAGTTTGTTTGCTGCAAAACAAACATCACAGTTCCGTCACGCACTCGGAGAGATAGTTCTGTGAGCGACTGGCATGAAACCAGTGCGCAGGAACTCAAGGTGTGTATATTTGAGAAGCCATCTCAGAAAAAAGACCTACTTGACTTATGGTCAAGAAAGGAGTATATCGTCTGTTAAGTGGAAGCAAGCAAGAAAGTAGGAACCTGAGTTCAGACTCGCTGGAGAGTCACTTCTATTGCTGCGAGGCTCTGCTCAAGAGAAGAAGCCTGATAAAAAAAAAGGGAATTAACAGACTGGGCAGTTGCCTAGGTCTAGGACATGTCTCTGAATAAAGAAATCTCTCTTGGAAAACAGATGACCCATACCGACGCTGGATCGGACTCCCTTTAGGGGTAGAAGTCAGGTACTCGTTACCGTATTCTAGAGACGAGCGCATCGGGGGCTGAGGCAGAACCTGACCAGATCCAAAGGGTGGTATCGGGTAATTTCGCTAGGGCCCTGTGCTGTGATAAATTTTCTTTCTTTCTTTTTTTTTTTTTTTTTTTTTTTTTACCATTAGTCCGAGCCTGACAAGGCTTTCAGGCTGCTATTTCGTAAGGATTGCCTGATACAAAAAGAACGAAGATGTCCTCCATCTGAGGTGTTAACCACCTGTGCCGAATAAGCCACCGAAGGGGCCATATCACAAGGGGGCTATATACCCCTATCAAGAGTGGAAGAGCCTGAGTGGCTCCCGACCATTAAATTAGAATGTTCCAGGGGGGCGTGGCTTGGACCCAGAGAAGATGGCAGCATAATCTCTTCCCTCTGCCCCAGCCTGACGATCAATCGTATAGAATCTGCTGCTATGCTGGACTGAGAAGCTAACCTTTTCTATGGGCTAATCCCTATTACCTCTGTCACCGCTGAGAAACAGTTTTTCCAGGGGGAATTTGTGTTTTTGCTGCTATAATAGCACCACACCGAAGCTGGAGCCACAGACAACACTGGGCTGCACAGGCCTCAACGGACTGCATGAGGTGCCTTATCCTTATGATCAGGATCTCCTGGCACCACATTTCCTCCTTCTCCCCACCTACCGAGCAGCAGAGAGTGATCAAGTGAACCCGCGATCGAAGATGCACTCATGGTATCTCAGCGAGCTCTGGAATCCGTGTTACAGGTTAATTGCCTAAGGGTCAGAGCGGCTAGTTACACAAAGCCTATAGCAGCAAGATGGATCCATTAGCGTGCAATCAAGCAGGAGCACATAGTTAGGACAAACCACTAATTACTGACCAAGCCCACGTAGGAGAGGCCCTGGCGAATATTACTAAAATGCTCGAGGCACTGCTAATCAGAGTAGACACGATCGGCACCTCATTAACAGGGACTGTGGCTGATGTACGCCGGCTTGAGGACCAGCATAATGTTCTCGAACAGAGGACTGAAGAATTAGAGCAGCAGCATATGTATATGTTACAAAAACTGAGGGACCATGAGACTAAGCTGGAGCGGCTGAGGTTTAGGGCAGAGGATCAGGAGAACCGCAGCAGGAGAAATAATATACGGATACTGGGGGTACCGGAGGGGGCTGAAGGACCAAATATGGAACGTTTTTTAAATGAGTGGATTACATAATTACTGGGAGAACGCTGGAAGGAGCAAGTGGGGGTAGAGTGCACCCATCGAGTTCCCGGCAGCCCAAATAACACCAGAGGGCCTCGGACATTTATCGTGTACTTGTTGCGCTTCTCTGTGAAGGAGCACTTGTTACAAGTCGTGAGAGATCTGGGGGAATTAACCTGGAGAGGCAATACTATTTCATTCTACAGAGACTTTATACGAGGTGTCGACCAAGCGCCGAGCATATAACCCACAGAAAAAGATACTAAATGCCAACTCTGTACATTACCGATTCAAGGGCCTCACTGCACTTCACTTATCGAAAAATTGGCAATCCTTCACAGCTAAGTCACCCAAGGAAGCTGAGGCCTGGATTCAGAGTCATTGACTGGGCATACAGCCGAGAACTACCTCTCCCAGATGCCTCTGGGAGCCAAGAAGCTACAAAGACATGGGAACCAACAGGAAGGGATCCAACTCTCCAGGGGACCTCAATCACAGACGGAATGGTCTGCCCAATAAGGGCTCCCCCACTTGCAATCCGCTAGAAACCACTCGGGAAACGGAGAATGCGCAACACCAGACTGCTGCAGCTCTGTCATCTATATCTGAAAGGCCCCTCCCTCAATACCAGGATCCTGTTCCACAGCCGCTGCCAGCTAGACAACGACAGCGATCCAGAAGCCCCCGATCGCTAGTACTGGACAATGCTAGTGCCTCCCCTCCTGCCAAACTTCTGAGAGTGGACTCGCATCCCAAAGTTGCCGAAAGGAGCTCAGATCACCCCGAAGAGGAGTATGATGTGATGAATGACCTGATTCCTATAGACTGGGCGACTACAGTGGAACAAGAGGACGACCTTGAGGGAGTAAGCAATGGCTTGCTTAAACTGGGACTTATGGCATTTGCAGAGGCACTTACTTCGCATACTACATCTACTGAAACTGTTCCAAACTGTTGAACCGGAGTTGCCTTGACGATGCATAACAGCTGCTTCTGTAGCTGCTCCCGTGCCTTTATACGCTCCTGCCATGTTCTGTATCCTCTTTAGGAAATGCTGACATGAAACTGTTATTAGGAGGGCCGTGGCTTGTAAATCCACTGGTCAGATACTGTAGATGCTGCTAATCATGTGGATCTTCCGCGATCCATGCAATGACCCCATAGAATACACCCCCCATGACTCGTCCCTTGGCTCTAAGGGTGGTAAACCCCCCTCTTTTACAGCAATGATCCCCTCACTCTGTTGGGAACATGCTAGATGGTCTTCTCTGGGTATCGCAGAAACCATATGGCAGTAGCAACACATGCCTAGGGAGGCATGTTTAAATACACATCACGCAGTCGCTTGGCTCTACATCAGACTACCTTCCTCCCCTTTTGTTTTCTTACCTGAGGATAATGGCATGAGCGGTTGACAGAGGCCCCCCCACTTCCCACTTCAAATAGGTGATCTCTGCCTGTTGTCTAAGGATTACCTGAGACAGGGCAGGAACCGAGCTATTGGCATGGCTTGACTCTCCAGATCCGGCCTAACATGTGGTTGAATAGAGTCGGGCTGGGACAGCGCACCCACGACTGGTGTAATCCTCCCACGCCTCCATCTTGGTGACTGAGGCAGTGTGGCCCACAGGGCATTTTTGCCCCTTATCGCACACCTACCTCAGCACCAATACCTAAGTTTTTTCTTGTTGTTTGGTTGATACGTCCATTGTTACAACATAAGTTATTGTAGGATAGTTACAGTTAGATATATTAACCTGTGATATATTTCTGTCTGCCTATCTAACCTACCTAACAACTCCTTAAAGTACTCTCTACCTTCAACTCTATTTTCAGCCTTCTCTAACTATATCTCCGCTGAGGCTAACAGACACGTCTAATCTAACACAAAGTGGTGGTAAGGTGGTTCTTATCTTCCTTGCTGATCCTTTGTATCTCTGCATATTGGGTGACTACAACTGTTTCCTTCTTCCCTGCTTGGTGGTGAACACTGATGGCAGCACGCTCCCACGTTCGGGGAGACTGGAAGTGCGTCTCCTGGAATGTCAAGGGACTGAACCACCCTGCTAAGCGTGCCAAAGTTTTGCAATTCCTGCACACCTTGGGGGCAGATGTAGCCCTGCTCCAGGAGATGCACCTCACAAGTCACACAGTGCAATGGTTAAAGAAACTTTGGGTGGGGACTGTACTGGCTAGTGTGCCACCACCAAGTCCAAGGGAGTCGTCATCCTTCTTCGGAGGATGGGATCCTGGACAGTGGTGGCCCAACGACTAGATTCTCAGGGGAGATGGATAGCCGCTAAACTTTCTTACCCAGGTGGTAAAGTCATAATAGCTAATGTGTACGGACACAACTCCGATAAAGGGGAATTTTATGCTGAAATCAGCCAAGCCTTTGCAGAATTGACAGAGGGTGAGTGAGATCTTCCTATCCTTCTAGGAGGAGACCATAACCTAGTCCAGGACATATTTCTGGACAAATCCCTCTCCACTCCACAAGCTCACCCTAAAGTGTTAGCAACTCTAAATGCCTTGACTACAGAGTGGGCCTTAGGGGATCCCTGGAGGATGAGCCATCCAAAGGGGAGAGACTACACATTCTATTCCAGCGTCCATGGCACTCACAGTCAGCTAGACTTCTGGCTGGCTAACAATATAGCTATGTCAGGGATAGGAGATGCAACCATTGGTAATATAATCATTTCTGATCACACCCCAGTAACGCTCACATTTTCCCCGCCAGGCCAAAGCCTTCCCCCTCCATGAGATGGAGATGCAACCCCATATTACTCCAGGATGAGGCCTTTTGAGACTATATTAAGAGAGAGGCACAATCATATTTCCCTATTAATACTCCTGAAGAGACCCGATCGACCACTGTCTGGGAAGCTTTTAAGGCAGTTCTAAGGGGAAGAATTATTTTGTACTCTGCAGCCAAGAATAAAGAGCGTATGAAACAACTTCAAGAGTTACAGGGTGAACTCACCAGGCTGGAGCACCAGTTTAAAGCTTCCTCTAAGAACCTGCTCAACTTCCCACTACTGGCCCAGATCACAGGTTTGAAATATCAGATCAGTGTGCTGTTGAATAAAAGGGCAGAGTGGCAATTGATCCGAGCTAAACATAGATTCTGGGAGGGAGGGGACAAGGGTGGGAAGCTACTAGCCTATTGGCTACAGAAACAGCAAGCCTCTTCCAGGATTCTGGCCCTTAAGAATAGGCAAGACAAATTATTGGTGACGGCTAAGGCCATTAGTGAGGAGATGTTTAGCTTTTACCAGGAGCTCTACCAATCCCAGAACACGATTCCAGCTGATATGCTCTGTCAACGGCTGGAGGCCTTTTGTCACACCACACCACTTCCCCAGCTCTCGGCAGACCGTTGTAAGGACCTGGATGCCCTGATTACAGCTGAAGAGCTGCGCACTGCTGTGTTTCAGGTGGTGAAAAAGAAAGCCCCAGGGCCAGATGGGATGTCGGTAGAACTCTACCAAATCCTTAAAGATGAAATTACTGCTCCGCTGTTGACAGCCCTTCAGGAAGCCCAAAAAGATGGTATACTACCCCCCACCATGCGTGAGGCCCTTATTACCCTAATCCCCCAAAAAGCCTCAGATGTTCTACTTTGTGCAAACTTTAGACCCATATCACTGACTTCAGTGGACACCAAGATAATTGCAAAAGTCCTGGCGAATAGGTTGTCATGCATCCTGCCTACCCTGATCCACCTCTCTCAAACTGGGTTCCAGAAAGGGAAATCCGGCGCTGACAACATCCGGCTAGTTCTAAATCTTAAGTGGTTGGCACTACAGTCCAAAACCCCATCAGCCGCCCTAGCCATAGATTTCGCCAAGGCATTTGACTCCCTGGAATGGGGGTATCTACATAACGTCCTCAAATTATATGGGTTTGGGACCTCCTTCTGCTCCTGGGTGTCGATGATGTACCACTCACCCACAGCTCGTATTGTCACTAACAAGGATGCCTCTTGCCCATTTATGATACAACGAGGAACCAGACAGGGCTGGCCCCTTTCTCCCCTGCTATTCCAAATTGCCCTGGACCCATTAATCAGGAAATTTATAAATACCCCCGACATTACTGGTATCCCCATGAAGAAGTCATCCTTTCTGGTCAATGCATATGCAGATGATATGCTCCTTACCTTTTCTAACCCCCAAAACTCTATGCCTACTATTCTGATCATCTTGCAAGAGTTTGCCTCTCTGTCAGGATTAACAATAAACCAAAAGAAAACTAGCCTCTCTCCTCTGAATGGGGCCTGCACTAGGCATTGCCTTGCTGGTACCGACAATACCTGGGCCCCTATGGGGTTCCCATACTTAGGGGTACATATCCCCTCATCCTAGAAGGATATAGAGTCAGCTAATTTCTCTCCTCTTCTGACGTCCTTAGCGGCCGAGGTCCAGCGATGGAGAAAGCTGAACCTGACTCTGAAGGGCAAGATAGAGGCTATTAGAATGTTTATCTTCTCTAGAGTTTCCTATCTATTAAATAACTTCTCAATTCCGCTCAACTCAAAGCCATTCAAAGCCCTATATAACTTAGTTTCACTCTTCTTGTGGTAGGGTAAAGCCCTGAGATGGGGACGCATAAAGTTGCAATCTCACTGGACCAAGGGCAGGCTTGGGCTTCCCTGGTTTACAGGCTATCACTTGGCCTTCAGAATGGCCCAGGCCACCACTTGGTTCCTTCCCTGTACCGCCCCACCCACCCCAATGGGTCAGTCTGGAAGCTGCTCCATCTACAGCCAACCCCCTGTATTCCTTATTATCTAAGAAAAAGTCTAGGGAACACATCTTACACCTGTCATGATAGAAACGTACAGGTCATGGCGTAGGGCGATGGCACTTACCGGGGCCCCGGGCTTAGGCTACCTCCCTCCCATTATATACGCTCCACTCTGGGACAATTCTATTATCACAGTAGACTACAAAACACTTCAGTGGCCCTTGTGGGCTACTAATGGTATCCACATAACAGAAGACCTTCTTCTCCCACATACTAGAACCATTATGTCCTTTGAGCAGCTCTACAATCGGTATGGATTACCCTCAACAGATTTCTGGAAATTTTTACAGATTAGGAGTTCCTTAACCCCCCTTTTCAAGCAATCGTCAGACCAGTCACCATGGCACGGCTTAACCACTCCCCCCATTGTAGGAAGGGCCAAGGCCTTGTAAGCCTACTTTATAAAACCCTTAGAGTATCCTGATACTACTTTAGCTAGCAGAATTGCTTGGGAATGTGAACTACAACATCCCATATCCCCACAGCAGTGGTCAGACTGCATCAGAACTGCCCATACAGCATATGAAGATGCCAAGAGTCAATTAATTCCATTAAAAATCCTGCTTAGGTGGTACAGAACCCCTTCGGTCCTATATAGCTTAAAAATGATCCCCTCTGACCACTGCTGGAGATGTCATTCTTCTCCTGCTCATCTGCTTCACATATTGTGGACTTGCCCAAGCACGCAAGTATTTTGGACACAGGTTCTTGCTGATTGCTCTAGGATTATGGGCAAGTCCATTTCTCTTTGCAACCAATTTCTCCTCTTAGGAGACACCATGGCTTTGCACCCACTCTCCCCCTCTACAAAGGCATGGTTCCTCGTGGCCATGATGGAGGCCAAACGGACCATCCTACTGAGGTGGAGGCAGCCTGTACCCCCCTTATTATCACAGTGGTGAACAGCCATGGCCAGACTAGCAGTTTTTGAGAGGCTTACTGCTGCGGCCAAGGGATAGCTTACTAAGTACTACAAAATTGGGATGCATATCTAAACTCCCACATATGCTCTGTGGCGCTTCCTCCACCGCAAAATCCCCCGATTCCTGGCATTGTATAAATAATAACCAATGGGGTATTAACTGTGGGTGTCTGCAAGTTCCCACCACCTTCTGCCATTATATCATTCTATCCTATCCCTCCCTCCCTCTGATGTTACCTGTTCACACTTTCAGTTATTATACTGGTTTGATAGATGTTTAACAGTTGTACTCATGTAATTATAGCCAAGTATACCTATTGGACATTAGAATATACCATACCACTCTACTGTGCTCTTCTATAGTAACTCTAGATACATGGAGCCTATGGAGATTGAGGTGAATGTAACTATAATTCTTTCTTTTGTATAAGGTATAAGATTCCTAATGGTGTTTAGGATAAATTAGCCCTTTGTAGGTCAATGAATCTTATGATGTGTATAAGACTTTAATAGAAATTCTGCTTGTCAGTTCATAGTAGTTTGGTCATACCTGAACGGGGCATGGAGGTGCCCATTGATGGCTGATCATACACGGAAAATTAATAAAATATTATATGTTAAAAAAAAATCAGAATTTTCCAGAGAGTGTAATTGTCTTGACGCAGAAGTGTATGGTCCACGGACGCAGTTTGAAATACTATATTGGACCCCATTACTGAGGAACTACTAAAAAGATCTTCCATCACGGACTCTGATGGTAGAGAGGACGTGCCCTTCAGTATATAAAATGAGTCATCCGCTGTACAACTGACCAGAAGGACTGGGAAAGACCCATCTAGATGCACTTCTACCCCAGAAGGACCTCTAAGGGAGGTCTAGGTCAGAGCCACTAGAGACTCCGCCACCAGGAAGGATGTCGAGGAGCTTGGTACCACGTAGGGAGCCGAGAAAGTGCTGAGCGGAATGAGAGATTCTGCTGGCAGAACAGTACAACAGAGCTCCATCAGCAGAAAACCGCTGGATGACACAAGATCCCACGAAGACCACCACTCACTAAGATGTGTGGAAAAAACAATCCGCAGAACAGGACTTCATTCTGCGGAAAACATCCTGCCACAGGTTCTGTGGAGAAGAAGTCTGTAAGGAAAAATGCGTCACTAATTCTGTCAGACAGCACCCGCTAGCACCTCTGCGGCACCAGCATCACTCATGGCACAGAAGGGCACCAAGCAGTGCCTATGCCAACCTGGGCAATACCAGAGGGCACCCACGGTGGTACCTGCAGGCACCGCCGGCACCCATGGTACCAATGGCACCCATGGTAAGAATGACACCAGTGGCACCCGTGACACCAGTGGCACCAATGGGTGTCCCTTGCACCACCCATAGCACCCGTGGGTGTCCTTGGCGCCACCCGTGGGTGCACGTGGCAACTGTGGGTGCCCTCGGCGCCACCCGCAGATGCTCGGCGCCACCTGCCAGTGAATGGTGCCATCCGTGGGTGCTCGGTGCCACCGAGACACCCGCAACACCGACAACCAAGGGTAGCAACAACAGCACCCACGGCTCCGCACACAGCGATGGTGCTGACGATGGCGCCGACCAAGACACCAAGCCACGGTGCCGACCAAGGCACCGAGACACGGCACTGAAGGAAAATGCCAATGGAAATCCTGAGAAAAAGGGGAGAAGGAAAAAGGTGGTGCCCGTGCCGGCCCCTGCATGGAA
The DNA here is from genome assembly GCA_016271365.2 of Neoceratodus forsteri. NCBI lineage: Eukaryota > Metazoa > Chordata > Ceratodontiformes > Ceratodontidae > Neoceratodus > Neoceratodus forsteri. Next base: position 1,749,281,262 of record CM057449.1, read on the forward strand.
AAGGGAGAGGGGGGGTTGGCATGAGGGGTCGACATGATGGCGAAGGCACCAAGAGGGCACCGCGCTCATCCTGATCCAATCGACCCGGCCCCGATCCAATGGCTCAGAGGCCCCAAAATCAGGAACAAAGCCAGTAAAACTGGAGAAGTCAAACCCCCTGCTCCACAGGAGCGGCCCAGAGGTGAAACTGCTCACCGGAGCTACAACGAGGACAGAGATGGAGTTCGGAGTCAAAAATGCAGCCATTAGGAACGGGGCCAAGGGGAACTCACCAAAGTCGGTTCAGGCCTATCGCCCCTCCTGATGCACAATCCTCGTGCAGACGTACCAAAGGGCAACCTCGAGCGGCACCGATTCTTCTTCCCCAAAGAGGAAGACGAGCTCAAGGTTAAGCGGAGCTGGATACCTGGAACCGCTAGATTTGTACTTCGGTGGACTGCACCCCCCCCCCCCCGTTTATCAAGGGCGGCGGACTGGACACAGCCCCTCTGCCACAAAAACTTTCAAACTAAGTCTTCCTACCATCACCGCTACCATCTAAGGATGACTCCGTTGATGGCAGGAAATAATTTTTTTTTCTTCTTCATAATCTTCTTTTCTTGTTCGTAAAATAAGAAATTACTACTAAAATATTAAATTAAATGCTGAAAGCTGTTGTCGTATAAACGAAAACTTAGACTCCGGCAGACGAGCGACGTTGACATCGAAGCACACTCAACGGCGGGAGAAAAGGAACTGAGGCGGTTGGAGGATCGACGCAGAGATAGCCTACACAGGCACAAGCTAGTCTCGTGGTGTCATGCATGCGTGGTCCTGTCTTGGCACCAACCCTTCTGAAAATTTTTGGCTCCCGCTTGGTCCTAGCGCCTCCTGCACTATCCCATTAGTGTGAATGGGTGATGGGAGACTTAGTCCAAGAAGATCTTACAATTTAAAACACCTGTCACTGCAAGATAAAAAGAAAAAAGGTTATTGACCTGTAACAGTAGTTCTAGGAATGGTATATGTTGTTCATCCACCCTCTCTGGCATGTCCCTTTCCCCTTTAAGGATCGCCAGAAGTTTTCAAGCTGGCTCCTCCCACCCACCCGGATGGTATATACCTTGGCTTTGCCCTATGACGCCAGATCTCAGCCCGCTGGAAGCCAGGTTTGTGCGTCCGCAGCCGGGGAGGTCGGGTAGGTCCGTATGGATGAACATGTACAACTCCTAGAAAGTACAGTTATGTAAGAACTTACCGTAACAGTAGATCTTCGAGAACAGCTCTTGCAGCAGGTTACACCATTAGGACTGAAACCGGCAGGCGTCAGGACCCCACGGAAAAATTCTAGCTAACTATCTTCAGCGGGGACCGCTCGATGTCGTCCGCATCCGGCGTCACGCGGAGATACATAAGGGGCTGTCCGCCTGATTCCCAGTTCTCCCGCCGGAGACTTCCGCCTCAGGCTGACATAGAAATGGGAGACCGAGGATCCACCGTCAGAAGACAAACGGAAAATTCCTGTTAACAAAGGCTTAAGCCATGCCTCCTCCAGGGGAAGGTGGGCGGGAAGGTTTGTGCAAGAGCTGTTCTCGAAGATCTACTGTTACGGTAAGTTCTTACGTAAAGTAGTTACGTAACAACTTACCGTAACAGTAGATCTTCGAGAACAGCTCTTGCAGCAGGTTACACCATTAGACTGAAGCCGCAGGCTTAGGACCCCACGGAAAATTATTAGCTAGGCTATTTTCAGCGGGACCGCCCCCGACGCCGTCCCGCCCGACGTCAGACGTAGTACACATAAGGGGCGGTCCCACCCGATTCCCCAGTTCTCCCGCCGGAGACTTCCGGCCGCAGGCTGACATCGAAATGGGAGACCGAGGATCCACCGTCAGAAGTCAAAAGGAAAAATCCCTGTTAACAAAGGCTTAAGCCATGCCTCCTCCAAGGGGGAAGGTGGGCGGGAAGGTACCTGCTGCAAGAGCTGTTCTCGAAGATCTACTGTTACGGTAAGTTCTTACGTAACTGTACTATCTTACTTCGAGACACAGCTCTTGCAGCAGGTTACACCATTAGGACTGATTCCCAAGCAGTAACGCCAACATTCTGGGAGGAGGAAACTAGGAATTACATTCCAGGTCCTGAATCTAGGACAGGAGACCTCTGTAGCACCCGCCAGGTCAAGCCAGATCTTCCCGAGAGGCATGTCCAGGCTATAATGCCTGATAAATGTATGCACAGAGCTCCAAGTGGCTGCAGCAGATATGGCAGAGGTGGAGACGTTTCGGAGTGCTGCAAAGGAGGTGGCCACGCCCCTAGTGGAATGACCCCGGACTGTTCCCGGGAGGGGCTTTTGTTTGATATCATAACAGTATGAAATACACTGGACAAGCCAGCGAGACAGGGACTGTCTGGATACTGGTTGGCCAATCATCCTTTCAGAAAAGGAAACGAAAAGTTGCTCTGAACTACGAAGTTGTTTAGTTCTGTTGAGGTAACACCTCAAGCTTCGGTGAACATCCAGGGTGTGGAGCAGTGCCTCTCCTCTATTAGAGTAATTCGGGAAGTAGACCGGCAGGTCAATATCCTGATTGACAGTGAGTGTAGAAACCACCTTAGGCAAAAATTTAGGATTCGTCCTCAGGGATACTCTGTCCCAGTGGAAAACTAAATAAGGCTCTTTGCACATGAGAGCGTGAAGCTCAGAAACTCTTCTCGCTGAAGTAACAGCAACCAAAAACAGCGTTTTCCACGACAGAAAACGCAGCTCGCAATCCGCAGCAGGTTCGAAGGGAGGAAGCGTGAGTTGTTCCAGGACAGAGAGCAAATCCCATGGAGGCACTGGGTCCTTAATGGATGGCCTAAGATGTAACACCCCTCTCAAAAATTCCCAAGAGGCGTCTAATTGTGCCACTGTGCGATGTCCCACCGGAAGGTGGTACGCAGAGATGGCACAGAGGTACACCTTTATAGAGGAGTAGGCTAGGCCCGAACGGAAAAGGGAGAGCAGGTAGTCCAACACCACTGTCACCGGGCAACCTAAAGGGTAAAAATCGCGTGCTCGTGACCATAAACAAAAACGGTGCCATTTCATGGTGTACGTCGCATGCGTTGCCGGCTTTCTGGCTGCAGAAAGAACTTCCACAACCTCTTGCGAGACCCCGTGACGCAAGATGGCTATGCCTCTAGGAGCCATGCATGCAGGTTCAGTGAGCTTCAGTCCGGGTGGACCAGTGAACCTTCCTCCTGAGACAAGAGATAGGAGCTGAACGGCAACGGGAGCGGAGGTTCCCGGGACAGCTGAATCAGTAAAGGGAACCATATCTATCTGGGCCACAAGGATCATGGTTGCTTGCTCCCTGCGCAGTTTGAGAACTCCTCTCTGGATCAACGGGAAGGCAGGGAAAGCGTAGAGGAATCTGTCCGCCCAAGAGAGGGACAACGCGTCTCGCCAGAAAACACCAGGCCCTGGATCTAGCGAGCAAAAATTGGGCAGTTTTATGCTGGATGGGATGCTAACAAGTCCAACTCTGGAGTTCCCCATCAAGAAACAGATCCTCTGCTACCTCTTGAAGAAGTTCCCACTGGACTCTGGCCTGGGAGCGACTCAGGCCGCCTGCAATCGCGTTGTCTACCCCCGGGAACATGTACTGTGATCAGATTCAAGCCGTGGTCGGATTATCTCAATCCCACACCCTCATGGCCTCCTGCAAAGGGGTAAGAGTGTGTCTTCCTGTTTGTTGAGGTAATACATCACCGCCGTGTTGTCTGTCTGAAGCAGGAGAGTACTCGGCGGATTTCTGACTGAAAGGCCTGCAGGGCATAAGGACCGCCCTCATCTCTAGGACATTGATATGGAGATGAGCCTCCAGAGGGGTCCACGTACCCTGGGACTTCACCCCGTCCAGGTGTGCTCCCCACCCTAGACCTGAGGCGTCTGTGGTGAGGACTACCTCTGGGGATGGCGCTATAAATGGGACGCCCGTGGAGAGTGACCCTGGGTTTAGCCACCACTGCCAGTCTCGAATCACGGTGTTCGTGATTCTGACCGGATGCTGCATGTGGTCTTGCCTTTGATCCCATTGCACCTTGAGCATCCACTGAGGTACCCGCATGTGGAGCCTTGCGAAAGGGACGGTAGGAATGGCCGCAGCCATGTGTCCGAGCAAGCGAAGGACCGACCTGGCAGGGACGGTCTTGTTCGTCGAAAACTCCCTGATGAGGGATCTGATGCACTCCGCTCTGTCGTCTGGAAGAAATGCTTTCCCTGAACGGTGTCCAGTACTGCGCCTATAAATTGCAGCTTCTGCGACGTACCAGGAGAGACTTTCGTGGTTGATTAGGATGCCCAGAGATCTGAACAGGTCCTGGGTGCTCTGGATCGCCGTAACAACGCCTCTCTGGAGGCGGCCATGAGAAGCCAATCGTCCAGGTACGGGAACACATAATGGCCCTGTCTCCTTAGAGACGCTGCCACGACTGCCATGCATTTGGTAAAGACCCTGGGTGTGGATGACAGTCCGAATGGAAGGGCTCGGAACTGAAGGTGGTGGTTGAGAAACTTGAAGCACAGGAACCTCTTGTGCACCTGAGCTATAGGGATGTGCAGGTATGTGTCCTGCATGTCTAGAGACGCTAAGAAGGCGTCTTGCTTCAGCATGGGAATGAGACCCGGAAGAGTCACCATGCGGAATCTCTTGTAGGCGACCGACACGTTGAGGTCGCTGAGGTCCAGAATCGGACGGAGGTCCCCTGTTTTCTTTGGAACCAGGAAGAAGTGGAATAGTATCCTTGTCCTCTGGTTCTCCGGGACGCATTTCATCGCCCTTTGCAAGAGCGGTATTTCTTGCCAGATCAGTGACTTGTGCTGACCCGGTACCGGGAGAGCAAAGGAGGCCTCGAGGGTGGCTTTTCTGCGAATTCTATAAAGTGGCCTTTTCCGACCAACTGAAGAACTCACCTATCGGTGGTTATAGCCTGCCATCCCGGCAGGAAGTTCGCAATGCGACCCCCGACCATGATTTCCCGTTGACCCTGAGGGGCGGGGGCCGGAAAGGAGTCAGGCTGTGGCGGCTGAGGGTCCCGCTGGCTGGACTGGCTTAGAAGTACGCTGGCTACCGCCATGGTTGTTTCCCCTTGGCTCTGCGAAAGCCGGAGCCCCTCTGTTGTGGAGCGGGGCCGGACTGTTGCCTCTGCGTCCGTCCACGAAATCGGCTTTGGTTCCTACGAAAGGAACTAAGCTTGGGTCGGTACATGGCCTGAACCGATCTCACCGACTTCCCGGCCTCTTGGAGTTTGGTAATAATCTTCTCTGAGGGCTTACCAAACAAGACTTCTCCCTCGAATGGGGCGTCCATGATATTCTTCTGGACGTCCGGGGTAAAACCGGAGATGCGTAACCAAGAGTGTCTCCGGATGCACATGCCTGAAGCTGCTGCTCGGGCCGAGGAGTCCGCGGAGTCATACGCGGCTCGTAGCACTTGGGTTCCCACGTCCGAACCCGTACGAAGGAGCTGAAGCATCTCCTCCTTCTGCTCACCTTCCGGCAGTTTCTCAGCCGCATCCAGACCCTGTTCCCATAAGGCATTTTGGAACTGCACCATGTGGGTCAAGTAATTCAGGAATCTGATGGCGCAGGTAGCGGAAGCATACGTCGCGCTACCCATAGCGCCCAGCTGTTTGGACTCTGGGTCCGTGGCAGGGTGCTCAGATGTTGCGGTCTCTGGGACCGGTCATGTGAGGCTGTTATGACCAGAGAGTCGGCCTGAGGATGCTGAGTCAAGTACTGGTCTTCCTGGGAGCCTTGTACAAGCGATCAGCTTTCTTCGGCATCGCCGGGAGCGAATGTGGACACTTCCACGCTGCCTTGGTGACGTCCACGAAAGTGTCTACCAAGGGTGGCACCACCACAGGCTTGGGGTCCTTCTGCCGAAGATACTTTGCAAGGCGTAGCCTTTCCGGGTCTAGCTCTTCCGCATCCCATCCCATGTTCTCTTGGATGTGTCTCATAATATCCGAGAACGAAGAGTCATCCGGAGGAGACTTTGGCATCTCGCGTGGATCTGGAGAAGGGATGGAGAGGGGAGATGGGGATCTGGATGTTGAGAACTCTGATCCTGTGTCCTCCGTCGAAGGCGATTGTCGGCGTCTTCTGGGTCTCTTAGGGCTGGGTGACCTGGAAGAGGATTTGGACAGAGGTCTCCGTTTGTCTGATCTCCCCCTTGGAGGTGTTCTGTGCTTCGGGAAGGAGGTAGTTGGCCTGCCGACCCCGATGGAGAGGGGGGCGCAGGAACCGGAGGAGTAATCGGTGTAGGAGGAGGAGGAGGAGGAAGAGGAGGTGGAGTGGGAACCATGTCCTTCTTTATGGTGTCCCACCAGTAAGTGAACAGCTCCTTCACTTCTACCATGAAAAGGCCCGACGACGGTCCGAGCGCCGGTGGACGGTCGTCGGGTCCCGGCGTCGGCTCCACAGGGGGCTCGGGTAATGGCGAGGGTTCCCTGGGCGTCTCGACAGGACCGGTGTCGCCCGACTGGTCCTCGGGCTGAGTCAACTCCTCTTTGGTGATGGTCTCCTGACCGATGGTCGGAGGCGTCGGGGTCCTCTTCTCAAAAGGAGCGGGCGCCGGTTCCCCTACCGCGTCCGGCGATGCTACAGTCTGGCCGGGCGATTTGCCGCCCGGCCGACGGCGGCCCGGGATCAGGAGCAGAGGACGACGACGGGCGCATCGCGCCGGGTCCTGCGGCCTCTTCAGAGAGGTAAGCTCCATAGTCTTGGCGAGGAGGCAAGGAAGTTGACCTGACGCCGGGTTCAGAAAGGCGGAACCCGACTTATGGTGATGGTGGATGCATCCAGACTTGACCAGGGCCCTGGAGGATGAGGAAGGTCTGGCAGTCTTGGCCTGAGAAGAGGATGAAGACTTCTTGATCGCAGCAGGGGAGGCTGAGAGCTGACCCGGAAGGGGAGCGGCTCGGACCTGGAACCAGAGCTGTGCGAGTCTGAGGCCCTAGACGGGACCTGGAAGGGCCTTCTCCCACGCTTTCTCGTGCGTTGTGGGCCTTCTTCAAGAGTCCCCTGGAAGACATGGTCTTGAGTTTTCTTCCAGCAAAAGCCTGAAGGGCCTTCTGGCGACGGATCCGGGTTCTGCTATTAAACCCCTGGCAAAAGGAGCAGGTCCGGGTGTCGTGGTCTGGGCCTAGGCACCGGACGCAGGCCGAGTGAGGGTCCTTGAAGGGGATCTGCTTCCCACAAGCACACTTCGAGGAGTGACCGGAGGTCGGAGAGGACATCAGAGAAAAACTTGATTGTAGAGAATCGAATTTTCCGTAGGGAAAAAAGACTTAACCACGCGTCGTGCGCTAGAGACTGAACCGAAGGGTCGAGACATGCAAGTCGACGGCGGGAAAGAAATTAAAATTATGTACCTACCGTAATTTTGATCTTCTTGTATCTTCACCATTCATTACTGTTTGTTAAGCCGAGGCGCGACCCGCCACGGAGAGGGTTTTTTTTTTTTTTTTTTAGAGTTGGTTCTACAGCGCCGCCTCGAGGACCACGACTGCGGTCTAGGCGCGAGGGGCGGCCGTTAGGTGCCGCAGACTCCTCCTCCATCTCAGTTCTGTTAGCCGGAGAGGCGAAAATAAAGTGTAAGAAAAAAGAAAGTGAGGCAAGAGAGCCGAGGGATAGAAAAAGGAAAGGAAATAAACTGAAAAAGGAATAAGCCGATGGAGAATAGACAGAGGAGAGAGAACTCCTACCCTAAGGGACCGCAGGGCCTCCTTTCCGGAGCGGCTCTAGGGGAGGAACAGAGAGAGGGAGAGGGAGAGGAAGTAGAAGAAGAAGAAGAAGAAAGAAAGAAAGAAAGAAAGAAAGAAAGAGGCATGTTGAGAAGGAGAACAGTGCCCATCGAGCATTGTTGGTTAAGAGGCTTATAGGCTCGAAACTAATAAGGGAACAAGAATCCCAGTTGTTAGATCTGAGGAGAGGTTCCACCAACCTCCTGAACAGACCCAAGAGAGGGCAAACTCTCTGAACTCTCAACATACCAAGTCCCTTCATCCTAGTTGAGGGCTCCTAGACTGTTCGAACAGAACCTGTTCCGAAGAGTGCCCATCCAGGAAGAGGACTAAGTCTCTTAGCACCTCTTAAGTGCTACCACAGAAGAGTATGGAAAAACATGCCTTCTCGGAGGCAGTTGGTAAGAAAAAAGAGAGGAACTCAATCTGACTTGCTAAGACAAGGTAGACAGAGGCTTGAAGCTGACAAGTTCAGTCAGCAGCTGGAAAAGCTTTTGAAAATAATGCCTGCCAGGGGATTCCAAACTTTGAGGAGGCCAAGACAGGGCATGGCCACCAGGCTGTGAAACTACATGACCTGAAGAAGGTAAGGAATCGCACTATAGGCAGTCGGAAAGAGTTCCCCAGATTAAAGAAATTTGCAACCGTAGTCGCTCCTCTCACCCTGAGGAAAAGCTAATCCATTCACAAGAATGGGTGGAAAAACAGATTTTTTTTTTTTTGGCATAAAGGCCAAGGGAGGAGAGAGGAACGAGACGGGAGGGGAGACGCCACTGAGGGAAGGTGGGTGGAGATTGGTAATGAATGGTGAAGATACAAGAGAAGATCAAGAATTAAGGTAGGTACGTAATTTTCATATCTTCTCTTGTCAATCTTCACCATTCATTATTGCTTGGGTGAGTACCAAGCCCCCTCCCCCCTTGACAAAAGGGGGGGGTAGAACCCTGAGGGAACAAGACCCCCAGCCTCCTGTTGGTGAGGAACAGAAGGGGAAGACCCTGGCTAAAACAAGGGAAGCCTAAGTGGGAGAAGAGCTAGGAGGTGCCTCCCGAGGACGGTGAGACGGAGAAAGCCCCTGCAAAAGCTTCCTAGCTCTGGAGGAGAAAAGACAGGTTCCCCGGAAAGCGGAGTGGATCACCCTACGCCGGGCCAGGGGTGACAACCTTGATAGACGGAGCCATGCCGTCCGCCTAATGCAGATCGCTGTCCCCGCAAGCCTGGAAGCCACCTCACTGGCGCCATAAGATGCCCTTGCTTGGTGCTCTGCCAGCTCCAGGCCTATAGCGGAGAGGGCAATAGCCTGTCTGGTTTGTTCGCATCAGGCATCGATGCAGAGCTGGAGCATCGCACCACAGATGCCGATTGTAGGCAGCGTGGTGAGCCTGATGTGATGCAACAAGCCACCAGACAGAAGAAGAGAACACTTTCTCCCCACCGTGGTCGAATTGTAGAGAATCCAATCTGGTGGGCAGTCGCAAGGAAGGAGTTTTAGGTACACCAAACCCGAGGACGGGTTGAAGGGTACCCAGGGACTCCGAGGGGGCACAATACCTTCCGACGACAGTCTGCCGGGCTGGAGAAAGGCGGCTACACTGCCAGGAATGGATAGACTTTCTCCTGGAAGGGATAGGCCAGGAAGGTACCACCAGGTGCTGGGCACTGAATTCTCCAGGAATTCTCGCCTCCCGCTCGGGTATTGTCTCGCCTAACGAAGAGACTCAAGATCCCTACCATCCTCGATCTAATCGCTGATATTCAGTGAAATCAGCCGGAAGAAAGATGAGCAAGGGTTCCTCTCCCTCAGAGGAGGAAGACGAGGATGATGGAGAGCTCGAATGTCCAGAAGATTCCTGCAGCGGTGGGGAGAGTCAAAAGACCCGCTCATGCATGTATCTAACGTATGAGGGGAAGGCCGCCGCAGAACCTCTGAACTGCTCCTCAGGATAACGGCCTGTGAGGACCGACATGGCCTGGAAGAGCGGGGTGGAAGCAGAGGTACTGAGAAGGGCACCCACGAAGAGGCAACTGACCTCTGCCAGGGCTCTGAAACTGGGAACGGAGCCCGAACTGGCGGGATCCCGGACAACAAACCAGGCCGCAAGATGAGACCCTGAGGTTGCGATGCCTGGAAGAGCCCGGGGGGGAACCTCTCCTGTGATGAACCCGGGACTGCATGGGTCCAGAAAGGCAGTCCACAGCAACGCCACCGGAGGGAACCCTGGGGCCCAAGAGGGAAGGGCGGGGTTTGGCACTACAGATCCCAGCCACCCCACGAGGGGTGGCCGGCGGAGACCGGGGCACCCGTCCCCTGCCCCCTCGGACTCCGAGAGCCCCCTCCTCCTCGACTGCAGCGTTCCCCCACCCCGAGAGAAGGCAACAGCACCCAGGAGGGAAGCTGTCACAGGCCCCTAGGAGGGGAGCCTCTCCTCAGTCCCCACCACATCACCCCCTGGGGACCCAGGGCCACCCCTAGCCTGGAGGACCCCAGGGAGGACGGAAGTGGGACAGTGGAAGGCGCCCGGCGCCGCTTAGCACCTTGTGCCACCGGGACCCTGACCCAAGAGTCAGGGTGCCAGGATGGGTCCACATCTGTGTCATTGGCCTCGAAGAGGACGAGACCAGCAGGACCTCAATGCTGGCAACCCAGGATCCTCGAGCAACGCGCCGCGAATGGCGCCGTGCCAGGGACGCCGCGGACGCACCCCGCCCACCGCGACAGCCAGCCCGGTCCCGCCCCTGCCGCACCAGTTAGGCCCACGGCGCCGCCTCCCGCATCGAACCCAACCCGCGCCGCTGGGAGCACAGACTGGCTCACGAGCCGCAGCGCATCGAGGGGCCAGAGCGGCAGCCGGGCGGCACTGCTCCGATCACCGGCGCCGCAAGTGGTGCCGATCCAAAACGGGCGCCAGAGGGCGGCGCCGAGGGTCCACCGTGCCAGGCCCAGGAATCGTGGGCTTCAACACTGGGGAGCCTGCACCTCCGAGGGGAGGTGATTGCTGAGGCGGTGTTCCCCGCCGCGCCCCGGGAGGGACTTCACGACGCCCTCGACACCGCGAGAGAAGCTTCTTCGGCAAGAGAAGAGGAGGAAGCTCCTCCTCCGCGGATCTGATAGGCCCCGGAGGGGACCCGGGAAGGGCCTAGAGACCTACCTGGGAATCTCGGAGCGACGCTGCCCCTGAAGGTCGGCGGGCCTTGCCGAGCTTGAACGCTGGACTCGAGGACACGACGGGTCCATGGAGAAACAAGCATCGCAGGCGCCCATGTCGGGTTGGGTCCCAGGCAACGGAGACAGACATCATGCCGGTCCGAGACGGAGAAATGCCGCCAGGAGCACCGACGATAGCGCTCCGGCTTCGACTTACACCTTGCCCCGAACCGGACATGATGCAACTAAACAAGCAAAAAAAGAGATAAAGCACTAGGCTGCAGAATAGAAATAAAAGAATGGTCCCACCGGAATGCGGGCCGAGTGGATGTCTGAGAAAACGAGGAGTCCTCTAGCTGAGGAGAAACCCGACATTGCACGCTACCACGAGCAGGTGCAGCCTCGACGGTGGGAGAAACAGAACTGAGATGGAGGAGGAGTTCGCGGCACCTAACGGGCCGCCTCAAGATGACGCGGCACGTCGCCCCGAGGGCGGTGCTGCTGGAGCTGACTCTAAAAAAAAAAACTCAGAAGCGGTGCGCACCGCTTAACTCTGCCAGGTAATGAATGGTGAAGATTGACAAGGGAAGATTCTGGGGAATCGCTAGCGGACCGCCCTCTGTGACTACGCCTGACTTCGGAGGCGGACCGACGTCGGGGCGGTCCCCGCTAAAGACAGCTAGCTAGAATTTTTCCGTGGGGTCCTGGCGCATGCCAGCTTCGTTCTAATGGTGTTACCTGCTGCAAGAGCTGTGTCTCGAAGTAAGATCTGTACTATCTTACTTCGAGACACAGCTCTTGAAGCAGGTTACACCATTAGGACTGATTCCCAAGCAATAGTGCTTGCAAACACTCTGGAAGGAGGAAATAAGAAAGAACGTTCCAGGTCCTGAATCTAGGACAGGAGACCCTGTAGCACTGCCAGGCCGAAGCCTGCTCTTCGCCGTGAAGCGACGTCCAGGCTATAATGCCTAATAAAGGTATGAACAGAGCTCCAAGTGGCTGCAGCACAAATGGCAGAGATGGAGACGTTTCGAAGTGCTGCAAAGGATGTGGCCACGCCCCTAGTGGAATGGCCCCGGACTGCTCCTGGGAGGGGCTTTCGTTTGATATCATAACAGTAAGAGATGCACTGGACAAGCCAGCGAGACAGGGACTGTTTGGATACTGGTTGGCCCCTCATCCTTTCGGTAAAGAAGACGAAAAGCTGCTCTGAAGTACGAAGCTGCTTAGTTCTGCTCAGGTAGCCGCTTAAGCTGCGGTGAACATCCAGGGTGTGAAGCAGTGCCTCTCCTCTGTTAGAGTAATTAGGGAAGTAGACCAGCAGGTCAATATCCTGATTGACAGTGAGTGTGGAAACCACCTTAGGCAAGAATTTAGGATTCGTCCTCAGGGATACTCTGTCCTGGTGGAAAATTAAATAAGGCTCTTTGCACATGAGAGCCTGAAGCTCAGAAACTCTTCTCGCTGAAGTAACAGCAACCAAAAATAACGTTTTCCACGACAGAAAACGCAGCTCGCAATCCGCGGCAGGTTCAAAGGGGGAGCGTGAGTTGCTCCAGGACAAAGAGCAAGTCCCATGGAGGCACTGGGTCCTTAATGGGCGGCCTAAGGTGTAACACCCCTCTTAAGAATTCTCGACAGGCATCTAATTGTGCCACTGTGCGCTGTCCCATCGGGAGGTGATAAGCTGAAATGGCACAGAGGTGCACTTTAATCGAGGAGTAGGCGAGACCCGAATGGAAAGGGAGAGCAGGTACTCTAACACCGCTTTCACCAGACAACCTAAAGGGAAAGGCCGTCTTGCGACTTACAGATAAAAGCGCGCCATTTCATGGCATATGTCGATCGTTAGTTTTCTGGCTGCAGAAAGGACTTCCGCAACCTCTTGCGAGACCCGTGATGCAAGATGGCTATGTCTCTAGGAGCCATGCAGCAGGTTCAGTGAGCGAAGTCCGGTGGACCAGTGAACCTTCTCCTGAGACAAGAGGTGGAGCTGAATGGCAACGGAGCGGAGGTTCCCGGGACAGCTGAATTAGCAAAGGGAACCAGATCTGCCTGGGCCAGAAAGGGGCCACCAGGATCATTGTTGCATGCTCCCTGCGCAGTTTGAGAAGAACTCTCTGGATCAACGGGAAGGAAGAAGGAATCTGTCCGCCCAGGAGAGGGACAACGCGTCTCGCCAGAAAACACCAGGCCCTGGATCTAGCGAACAAAAATTGGGCAGTTTTGCGTTGGATGGGGAGGCGAACAAGTCCAATTCTGGAGTTCCCCATCGAAGAAACAGATCCTCTGCTACCTCCTGGAGAAGTTCCCACTCGTGGACTCTGGCCTGGGAGCGACTCAGGCCATCTGCAATTGTGTTGTCCACCCCGGGAACATGTACTGTGATCAGGTTCGCGCGGTGTCGGATTACCCAATCCCACACCCTCATGGCCTCCCTGCAAAGGGGGTAAGAGTGTGCGCCTCCTTGTTTGTTGAGGTAATACATCACCGCCGTGTTGTCTGTCTGAAGCAGGAGAGTACTCGGCGGGATTTCTGACTGAAAGGCCTGCAGGGCATAAAGGACCGCCCTCATCTCTAGGACGTTGATATGGAGGTGGGCCTCCAGAGGGGTCCATGTACCCTGGGACTTCACCCCGTCCAGATGTGCTCCCCACCCTAGACCTGAGGCGTCTGTGGTGAGGATTACCTCCGGGGATGGCGCTATGAACGGGACGCCCATAGAGAGTGTCCCTGGGTCTAGCCACCACTGCCAGTCTCGAATCACGGTGTTCGTGATTCTGACCGGATGCTGCATGTGGTCTTGCCTTTGGTCCCATTGCACCTTGAGCATCCACTGAGTTACCCGCATGTGGAGCCTTGCGAAAGGGACAGTAGGAATGGCCGCAGCCATGTGTCCGAGCAAGCGAAGGACCAACCTGGCTGGGACGGTCTTGTTCGACGAAAGCTCCCTGATGAGGGATCTGATGCGCCCGCTCTGTCGCCTGGAAGAAAGCTCTTCCTGAACGGTGTCCAGTACTGCGCCTATGAACTGCAGTTTCTGCAACGGTACCAGGAGGGACTTCGTGGTTGATTAGGATACCCAGAGATCGAAACAGGTCCTGGGTGCTCTGATCGCCTGAGACAACGCCTCTGGAGGCGGCTAAGAAGCCAATCGTCCAGGTACGGAACACATAATGGCCCTGTCTCCTTAGAGACGCTGCCACGACTGCCATGCATTTGGTAAAGCCCCGGTGCCGAAGGACAGCCCGAATGGAAGGGCTCGAACTGAAGATGATGGCGTGAAACTCAAGCGCAGGAACCTCTTGTGCGCTTGAGCTATAGGGATGTGCAGGTAAGCGTCTGCATATCTAGAGACGCTAAAAGGCATCCTGCTTCAGCATGGGAATAACACCCGGAAGAGTTACCATGCGGAATCTTTTGTAGGCGACCGACAAATTGAGGTTGCTGAGGTCCAGAATCGGACGGAGGTCCCCTGTCTTCTTTGGAACCAGGAAGAAGTGGGAATAGTATCCGTGTCCTTTCTGGTTCTCTGGGACATACTCTATCACTCCCTTTTGTAGGAGCGCGAGCACTTCTTGTCTGATCAATGACTTGTGCTGACCCGGGTACCGGGAGAGCAACGGAGGCCTCGAGGGTGGCTTTTTCGCTAATTCTATGAAGTGGCATCTTCCGACCAACTGTAGAACCCACCTGTCGGTGGTTATCGTCTGCCATCCCGGCAGGAAATTTGCAATGCGACCCCCGACCATGACGTCCCGTTGATCCTGAGGGGCGGGGGCCGGGAAGGAGTCAGGCTGTGGCGGCTGAGGGTCCCGCTGGCTGGACCAGCTTAGGAGTGCGCTGGCTCCGACCTGCGGGTTGTTTTCCCTGGGCTCTGCGAAAACCGAAGCCCCTCTGTTGTGGAACGGCGCGGGACTGTTGTCTCTGCGTCCATCCATGAAATCAGCTTTGGTTCCTACGAAAGGAACTAAGCTTGGGTCGGTACATGGCCTGAACCGACCTCACCGCCTTCCTGGCCTCTTGGAGTTTGGTAATTATCTTCTCTGAGGGTTTACCAAACAAAACTTCTCCCTCGAATGGGGCGTCCATGATGTTTTTCTGGACGTCCGGGGTTAAACTGGAGACACGGAGCCAAGAGTGCCTCCGGAGGCATACGCCTGAAGCTGCTGCTCGGGCCGAGGAGTCGTACGCGGCTCGTAGCACCTGGGTTCCCACGTCCGAACCCGTACGGAGGAGCTGCAACATCTCCTCCTTCTGCTCACCTTTCGGCAATTTCTCAGCCGCATCCAGACCCTGCTCCCACAGGGCATTTTGGAACTGCACCATGTGGGTCAAATAATTCAGGGATCTGATGGCGCAGGTAGCGGAAGCATACGTGCGCCTACCCATAGAGTCCAGCTGCTTGGACTCTGGGTCCGGTGGCAGGGTGCTCAGATGTTGCGGTCTCTGGGACCAGTCATGAGAGGCTGTTATGACCAAAGAGTCAGACTGAGGATGCTGGGTCAAGTACTGGTCTTCTCTTGGAGCCTTGTACAAGCGGTCAGCTTTCTTCGGCATCGCTGGGAGCGAATGTGGACACTTCCACGCTGCCTTGGTGACGTCCACGAAAGTGTCTACCAAGGGTGGCACCACCACAGGCTTGGGGTCCTTCTGCCGAAGATACTTCGCAAGGCGCAGCCTTCGGGTCTAACTCTTCCGCATCCCATCCCATGTTCTCCTGGATGTGTCTCATGATATCCGAGAACGAAGGGTCATCCGGAGAAGACTTTGGCAGCTCACGTGGGTCCGGAGAAGGGATGGAGAGGGGAGATGGGGATCTGGATGTAGAAAACTCTGAACCCGTGTCCTCCGTCAGAGGCGGCGGCGTCTTCTAGGTCTCTTGGGACTGGGTGACCTAGAAGAGGATCTGGACGGAGGTCTCCTTTATTGAGTCTCCCTGAGGGGTCCTGGGCTCCCGGGGAGGAGGTAACCGGTCTGCAGACCCAGACGGAGACGGGGGCGCAGGAACCGGAGGAGCAACCGGTGTAGGAGGAGGAGGAGGAAGCGGAGGTGGAGTGGGGACCATGTCCTTTTTGATGATATCCCACCAGTAAGTGAAAAGCTCCTTCACCTCTGAAAAGGAAAGGCCCGACGACGGTCCGGGCCGTGGACAGTCGTCGGGACCCGGCGTCGGCTCCACAGGGGGCTCGGGTTGCAGCGAGGGTTCCCTGGGAGTCTCAACAGGACCGGGGTCGCCCGTCTGGTCCTCGGCTGCTAACTCCTCCTCAGTGATGGTCTCCTGACCGACGTCGGTCGGAGGCGTCGGGGTCCTCTTCTCAATTGGAGCGGGCACCGGTTCCCCTACTGGCGTCCGGTGATGAGTAGGCCTGGCCGGCGACGGTCTTCTGGCAGACGACGGCTCTGGGGACCTGTGGCGAGAGGCCGACATCGGACGAACCGGCGTCGGGTCCTGCGGCCTCTTAAGTGAGGTGAGCTCCTTGGTTTTCCATGGAGGCAAGGAAGCAGACCTGACGTCGGGTTCAGAATGGCGGGAACCCGACTTGTGGTGATGGTGGCGATCCCCCGACTTAGCCAGGGCCTTGGAGGACGAGGAAGGCCTGGGAGTCTTGGCCTGAGAAGAGGAAGAAGATTTTCTCACTGCAGCGGGGGGAGGCTGAGAGCTGGTCCAGGAAGGAGAGCGGTCGGACCTGGAGCCAGAACTGCGCGAGTCGGAGGCCCTAGACGGGAACCTGGAAGGGGCCTTCTCTCTGTGCTTCTCAGCATGCTTGCGGGCCTTCTGCGAAGAATCCCCCTTAGAAGCCATGGTCTTGAGTTGCTCCTCTAACAGGAATGCCTGTAGGGCCTTCTGGCGACGGATCCGGGTTCTGCTGTTGAAACCCTGGCAAAAGGAGCAGGACCGGGTGTCGTGGTCTGGGCCTAGGCACCGGACACAGGCCGAGAGCGGATCCTTGAATGGGATCTGCTTCCCACAGGCGCACTTCGAGGAGTGACCGGAGGTCGGGGAGGACATCAGAGAAAAAACTGAACTTGGAGAACAAATTTCCCATAGGAAAGCACTTTACCACGCGTCGCGCGCTAGAAACCGAACCGAAGGGTCGAGACATGCAAGTCGACTGCGGGAAAGAACTGGGGAATCTGGCAGGACCGCCCCCTTATGTACTACGCCTGATGTCGGAGGCGGGAACGACGTCGGGGGCGGTCCCCGCTGAAGATAGCTAGCTAGAATTTTTCCCTGGGGTCCTGATGCCTGCCGGCTTCAGTCCTAATGGTGTAACCTGCTGCAAGAGCTGTGTCTCGAAGTAAGATCTACTGTTACAGATGAGTAACCTGTTCTTCTAGGAGAGTGGATATGTTGTTCATCCACACTCTTTGGCAGACTCCTAGCAGTTCTCTGAGAGGAGGGAGGCAAGGCGCACACCCCCTACTTGAGGAACAGAGAATGGAGAACTGAGGCCCCAAAACCAGCATCCCGGCGTGACTCAAGGTTGATGTGGTAGTGGGTGATGAAGGTGTTTGCTGACTTCCAGGTAGCAGCCCGACAGATCTCCTGGATAGGGATGTCCCTGGAAGCAGCCACCGATGCAGCAGTATGGCGGGTTGAATGAGCTCTTATCCCTCTGGGAGGCTCCTTGCCCGCCAACTCATAACACAGACCTATGCAAGATATAATCCATCTTGCAATAGTCCGCTTCGCTGCAGGTCTGCCAGAAGTGGCTTCAGCGTAGGTGACAAACAGCTGGCGAACCTCATCCCCAATTTCCGCCGTCCTCTCCTTGTAATACAACAGAGTATGTCTCAGGTCCAGGGTATGGAGCCTGTACTCTGCCTCCAAGGTGTAGTTAAGGTAGTATACCGGCAGAGTTAACACCTGATTAAGGTGAAACTCTGATACCACCTTCGGAAGGAATTTTGGGTAGGGGCATAGGACAACCTTGTCCCTGTGGAAAACCAGAAAAGGGACTCCACCGAAGGCGCTGGAGTTCCCCTGTCCTTCTGGCAGATGTGATGGCCACCAGGAAGGCCATCTTCGACAAGTGTGACAACTCGCACTTATGCATTGGTTCGAATAGCTTGCCCATGAGCTCTGCCAGTACAAGTAGTAGGTCCCACGGAGGTGGAAGTTCACACACCAGAAGGGATATGTGATCCAGGCCTTTGAAAAAGCGCCCGACCACTGTCTCCTGTGCCAACATCGGCTGACCGACCCACATCTGGTAAGCAGAGATGGCTGCCAGGTGCGCCCTAATGGTAAATGACTGGAGACCCCCTTTGGATAGAGACCAAAGAAAGTCAAGAATGTTAGCCACTGAACAGGATAAAGGGTCCAGGCCCTTACCCTGACACCAAATGGAAAACCTTTTACATTTGAAGGTATAACATTTCCTGGTCGATTCCTTTCTAGATGCCTCCACCACGGTGTAGACATCTTCGGAAAGACCTAAAGCCTGGAACTCTAGCTGCTCAGGTACCAGGCTGTGAGGTGCAGGGATTGAAGGTCCAGATGGAATACCTTCCCCTGATTGAGTGATATCAGGTCCGGGTGTGTGCAAAGCCGCTCAGGCTGAGGAGATCTGGATATCAGAATTGGTGAGGCCAGTCTGGGGCTACCAGGATCACCTTTGCCTTGTCCCTCCTCACCTTGAGAAGCACCTTGTGGATCAAGGGAAATGGAGGAAAGGTGTAGAGGAGGCCTGGGATCCATGGCCTCAAGAAGGCATCCCCCTGCAGCGAGCCCTGCTGAGGGGGGCTGGCATAAAACAGCCTTAGCTTGGTGTTTTCCCTGGAGGCAAACAGGTCCACCATCGGTTTGCCCCAATGGGAGAACAGACTGTAGGCTACCTCCGGATGGAGAGACCACTCATGGGATGTCTGGTCTAAGTGGCTGAGAGCATCTGCCAGATGGTTCATGGCTCCTGCCACATGGATGGCAAGGAGACCTGCCTCCAACTGGTTCACGAGGGTCCAGATGCGGAGTGCCTCCATGCACGGCAAATGGGAGTGCATGCCGCCCTGTTTGTTGAGGTAGTACATGGTTGTGGTATTGTCCGTTTGGACTTGAACCACTTGACCCTGGAGCTGAGGAGCGAAAGCTGACAGTGCCAGTCTGACCGCTCTGAGCTCCAACAGGTTGATGTGGCATCAGGACTCCTTGGCTGTCCAGAGCCCGTGGGCCCTTTAGTCCCCCATGTGGGCTCCCCAGCCCATGAGAGAGGCGTCGGTAGTGAGGACAACTGTCAGCCTGGGGAAGACAAATGGGATCCCTTCCTGCAACCGGTCTGGGGCAGTCCACCACTGGAGAGCATCCCACATCTTTTGGGTTACAGTGACCAGCTGGTCGATATGACTGTGACGCTGAGTCCACTGGGCGGCCAGCTCCCATTGGAAGGGTGCATGTGCAACTGGGCCCATTGGACCACTGAGGTGCTCTCCGTCATGTAACCCAGAAGGCGCAGAAAGTCCCAGGCAGGGTGCAAGTGCCCAACCAGAAATGACTGGGCAAAGGAGGAAACAACCTCCGCCCTGTCCGCCGGGAGCCGAGCCCTGGCTTGACAAGAGTTGAGCTCTGCCCCGATGAAGGCCATCACCTAAGAGGGCATGAGTTCAGACTTGGCCTCGTTGATCAGGATGCCAAGTTGAGAGCAGATCTGGAGGGCCAGGTCCCTGGACCTCTCCACCTCCTGTTGGGTGGAACCTGCTAGGAGCTAATCATCGAGGTAGGGGTTAATTCTGACCACCCCCCGATGCCGAAGATGGGCGGCCACCACTGCAATGCATTTGGTGAAGACCCTTGGGTCCGATGACAGGCTGAATGGCATGGCTCCGAACTCATACAGGGTCCCTTCAACCCTGAAGTGGAGGAACCGCTGATGGGACAAACGGATTGGGACATGAAAGAACGTGTCCTGCAGATCCAGTGAACAGAACCACGTTTCGCTCCAAGGATGGTATGATATGGGTCAGAGTGACCATCCGAAAGGTGCGTGACCCGAGATATTGATTCAGCTTGTGCAGATTTAGAATGGGGCGCCAGCACCCGTCCGTTTGGGCACCGGAAAATTCCTGGAGACAAAGCCTGGGTCTGCTGGAGCATCTGCCACTGAAGCTACTGCCTCCTTGAGGAGGAGTTGAGCGATGTAGTCTCTGAGAGCTGACTGTGTCTGAGCGGATACTCATTCCTCCCGAGGGGCGTGGGCTCGGCTTGGAGGGTACTGCTCGAAATCCAGAGGCAGTCCCTGGCCGACCACTTCCAGAACCCACCTGTCCGTGGTGATAACGGACCAGACGGAAAGAAAGTGGCAGAGCCGACCCCCCACAGGAGGACCCAGAGCTGGCGTGACAGGAGTGGGGATGGCAGCCCTCACCCCATCAATGAGCAAGCTTGGAGGAGGAGGATCCCGGACCGGAACCTCGGCCTCCTTTACGGGCCTGCTGAGGACCCTGCTTGGGTCGAGGGTGCCAAGCTTGAGCCTGCTGCTGTTGCTGCTGTCCGCCTTGGAAGGAGAACTGCTGAGTCGCAGGGGCAGAATGCCGAAATGGCTTTTTCTTTTTCCTCTGCTGATTCTTGCCCGAAGAACTCTTGGCAGAGGTAGCATCCAAGGTGGCACTGGACTGCTCAATACGCTGAAGGTGACCAGCCACTCCTGGGCCGAACAAGTCGGTCTCAAGGAAGGACACGTCAGTTAATTTATGCTGGGTATCCACCAGGAAGGAGGAGAGCTCAGCCAAGCCCCGCGATGGGGAGGCAACCGCGGCAGCTATCGAACGGGCACAAGAGTCCCCGAGATCCAGGGCGGTCTGGAGCTGCTGTTTGGCAATGGCTCGGCCCTGATCCCGGACTTGCTTGACCATAGTCTGCATGTCCACGGGGAGATGTGGGGGGACTTTGTCCAGTGACCAGAAGAGGGCGTGGAAGAAGTGTGCCATGATAACAGCTGAACTTGCCTGACGTAGGCCCAAGGAGGAAGCCGCATAGACCTTCCTGGCTGAATGTTCCAAGAGCTTGGACTCTTTATCAGGAGGTCAGTCAGTGTTGGCAGAACTGCCAGTATGCCTGAACACAGAGGCGGTCACCAGGCTCTCAGCCGAAGGGTGCTCTGTGAACCCCGCAAGGGACCCCATGGGCACCGTGTACTTGCGGGCCACGTGGGCAGACGGAGTTGGACAAGAGGCAGGACGCTGCCATAGTTCTAAGGCCAGTAGGTCAAGCCTGCTAAAACCGACCACTGAGTTTTGCCATGGGTACAGTAGCAAAGAGAAAAGACCCTCCATAGGAGTCAGAGAGACAAGAGACAGAGGTGGCAATCCCTAGAAAGAAAAAAGGTAAAATCATTTTCAAATTACTGGTTAAAAAGTAGAAATAAAAGAAACACAGTGCTGCATTACTGAAGCCTCCACAGACGGCTGGAAAAGAACTGAGGAGGGATGGGGCTGCCCATGCATTTAACGATGGTGACGTCAGAAGTCGATGTGGGTGGCCCCTAGTGAACTGCTGCAGCATAAAAGTTTCCATGTAGTCCTAGTGCCTGATGGCTGT
This sequence comes from Neoceratodus forsteri, assembly GCA_016271365.2. Classification (NCBI taxonomy): domain Eukaryota; kingdom Metazoa; phylum Chordata; order Ceratodontiformes; family Ceratodontidae; genus Neoceratodus; species Neoceratodus forsteri. The sequence continues at coordinate 1,749,302,720 of CM057449.1, forward strand.
AAGTTCTATAGGAGTGACCAGATGAAAGAGAGATCCTGAAGAAGACCCTAAAGTTCACAAAACAAAATCAGACACAAGGTCCATCCTATATGTCCCCTGCCTTACAGCGGTTGCAACCAATCTATTTTCCTAGGACTTAATTCAGCCATTTAGGTCACCCCTTTTTACACATGCAGTATCTTGAAACATGAATGTCACGTACTGTGCAATATCTTACTTTTCTATGAACGCAATTAACTCCGGGTCACTCTAGAAAAAGGGACTTCTAGTCTCAGTGGGCCTGCTCACTTAACAAAATGCAAACAAATGAAAACTCATGAATAAAAAGGAACAAAGGAGTAGGTGTTGTTCACATGTACCTCTAGCATACATCTTGTTCTCTCCTGTTGAAACCTCTGTAGGAAAGGGCCTACCAGGTGATACACATACAGCAACTGGAATTCTGTCTTCACAATAGGCTTTAACACCTCCGAAAGGAATCTACCAGTTGGGTAGGAAAAAACATATTAAACACATTTCTTTATTTAAAAAAAACAAACAAAAAACTTAGGTCTACAATACCATTATAGGTTTTTACATCCAAAATGTAAATTACTGATCCTATTTCTGTAGAGAGGAACATGTAAAATCAGGTTACTCACCTGCAACAGTAATTCAAGGAGTGGTTATATGTTGTTCATCCACACAGTTTGGCATGTCCCTTTCCCCTTTAAATCTTGCCGGATGGTCTGAAAGCTGGCTCCTCCCACCCACCCGGGTGGTATATGCCACTGCTCCGCACCTTGATGCCAGATCTTGGCCGCTGGAAGCAGAGGGTTGTGTTTCGAAGCCAGGGAGGTCAGGTGGGTTTGTGTGGATGAAATACAGGTTACTCACCTGTAACAGGAGTTCTAGGAATGGTATATGTTGTTCATCCACACTTATTGGCAGGTTCCTTGCCGCTTTAAATCTTGCCGGAAGGTCTTCAAGCTGGCTCCTCCCACCCACCCAGGTGGTAAAACTCTCGGTTCCGCCCCATGACGCCAGATCTGGCCCGCTGGAAGCTCACAGGTTGTGCGTCAAGCTGGGAGGTCGGAGAAACATGGGATGAACAACATATACCATTCCTAGAACTCCTGTTACAGGTGAGTAACCTGTATTTCTAGGGACATGGATATGTTGTTCATCCACACTTATTGGCAGACTCCTAGCAGTTCTCCGGGAGGAGGGAGGCAAGGCGCACACCCCTACTTAGGAAATAAGGACTGAGAACGAGGCCCCAAAACCAGCATCCCAGCGTGACTCAAGGTCGATGTGGTAATGGGTAATAAGGTGTGTGCTGACTTCCAGGTAGCAGCCCTGCAGATTTCCTGGATAGGGACGCCCCTGGAAGCAGCCACCGATGCAGCAGTATGACTGGTAGAATGAGCTCTTATCCTCTGGGAGCTCCATGCCCGCCAACTTATAGCAGAGATCTATGCGGGAGGTGACCACCTGCCTATCGTCAGCTTGGCTGCAGGTCACCCTGAGTGCTGACTTCAGCGTAGGTGACAAACAGCTGGCGAACCTCTCCCCGAATTTCAGCCGTGCGCTCCTTATAATAAGCGAGCACCCTTCTAGGGTCCAAAGTACGGAGCCTGTATTCGGCCTCCGAGGTGTGATTGGGGTAGAACACCGGCAGAGTCAGCACCTGGTTAAGGTGAAAACTCCAACACCACCTTCGGAAGGAATTTTGGGTGGGGGCGCACGACAACCTTGTCCCTGTGGAAGACCAGGTAAGGAGACTCGATGCAAGCGCCTGGAGCTCTCCCATCCTTCTGGCTGCGTGACAGCCACCAAGAAGCGGTCTTCCACGACAGGTGGAGAGATCACACCTGTGCATTGGTTCGAATAGCTTGCCCATGAACTTTGCCAGTACCAGCAGTAAATCCACGGAGGTGGAGGTTTCGCACCGGAGGGGAAATGTGATCAAGGCCTTTGGCGCCCGACCACCTTATCCTGCGCCACCGACTGCTCCCGGCCCGTGCCGGCAAGCGAGATGGCTGCTGGGTGCACCTTTAGGGTCGCCGACCCAAGCCCTTGACTAGAAAGGGACCATAAATAGTCCAAAATGCTTGCCACAAAACAGGAAGAAGGGTCCAAGCCCTTGCCCTGACACCAAATGGAGAATCTCTTCCATTTAAAGGCGTAGCATTTTCTGGTCGACTCCTTACGGGACGCCTCAACAACACCGAGGACCTCGTCGGAAAGACCCAAGGCCTGGAACTCTAGCCGCTCAGGAACCAGGCCGTCAGGTGCAGGGATTGAAGGTCCGGATGGAACACCTTCCCCTGATTGACTGAGAGCAGGTCCGGGCGAGCTGGAAGCTGCCTCGGGAGCCTGGAGCTGAGGCTGAGGAGATCTGGTACCAGAACTGGCGGGGCCAGTCTGGGGCTATCAGATCACCTCGCCTTGTCCCTCCTCGCCTTGAGAAGCACCTTGTGAATCAAGGGAAATGGGGGAAAGGCGTAGAAGAGGCCCGGGGTCCACAGCCTCGAGAAGGCATCCCCCTGCAACGAGCCCTGCTGAGGGGGGCGGGCATGAAACAGCCTCAGCTTCGCGTTCTCCCTGGAGGCAAACAGGTCCACCTGAGGTGTGCCCCAGAGGAGAACAGATCTTGTACTACCTCCAGCAGGAGAGACCACTCGTGAGATGCAGCCCCTATCCGGCTCAGGGCATCGGCCAGGGTGTTGGAGGCTCCTGCCACATGAATGGCTAGGAGATCTGCCTCCAGGCTGCACACGAGTGACCAAATGCGGAGAGCTTTCTTGCTTAGAAGCAGGGAGCGCGTCCCGCCCTGGCGGTTTAGGTAGTACTTGGTCGTGGTATTGTCCGTCTGGACTCGGACCACTTGACCCCGGAGAAACGGAGCAAAGGCGGTGAGAGCTAGGCGGACCGCTCGGAGCTCCAGCAGGTTGATGTGGCATCGGGACTCCCGCGGGGACCAGAGGCCGTGCACTCGGTGTTCCCCAGATGGGCACCCCAACCCATCAGAGAGGCATCGGTCGATAGAGAGACGTTGGCTCGAGGCGACAAGCGGATGCCCTCCTGCAAATGGAATGGAACGGTCCACCACTGGAGGCGTTCCACATCTCCTGGGTCACTATCACTAGCTGGTCCAAAGGATCGCAGCGTTGTGACCACTGGCTGGCCAGTCCCCACTGAAGGGCGCATGTGCCTGAGCCCAATGGACCACGCTGGTACAGGCCGCCATGAGACCCAGGAGGTGCAGGAAGTCCCGGGCAGCGCGCAATTGCCCAACCAGAAATGTTTGGGCAAAGGAGGTAAGAACCTCGGCCCTGTCCGCCGGGAGTCGTGCTCTGGCTCGAAGAGAGTCGAGCTCTGCCCCGATGAACAGGATCACCTGCTTCGGCTCGAGTTCCGACTTGGCCTCGTTGATGAGAAGGCCAACTTGAGAGCAAACCTGGAGGGCCAGATCTCTGGACCGCTCCACCTCCCGTCTGGAGGGGGCTGCTATCAGCCAATCGTCCAGATAAGGGTACACCCGGACCCCTCGGCGCCGCAGGAATGCTGTCACCACTGCCATGCATTTGGTGAAGACCCTGGGAGTTGGAGATAAGCCTAAGGGCATGGCTCGGAACTCGAAGAGGGATCCCTTGTGGTCGCAGATTCTCTTTACTGTCTATACTTTACCTTAATTTCTGTGTACTCAATAACCACACCCAATGGTTATTCCAATAAAGCTCAGTTTATTGTCTGCACACATATATGTGGGAGCCTCAGCTAAAGGAGAGAGCTCCTCGATCATTGTTCACAGAAGCTTATATACCTTTTTTAGTTTCACAGTCTAACAGTGATCTCATGCTTAACAACAGCTTTTCCTTATTTTTAGCAAAAACCTTAGATTCAGCACTTTCCGTATAAGGAGTTGTTTTTTATACTTACTATGTGTCTCCCCTTTATCTTAGTTACAACCAGCTGTATTTCGCTTCATTTAATTTTTCAAGGTTTTCTTATCTCTGTCAAACAACCTCCTTTGTTTTAGTTAGCACAGAACTGCACATTCATTATGGCTGTTTCACAAAGCAGATAGTTTTAAAGCATATGAAAGGCAACATGGCTATATGGCTATAATAAAGCAGATAGTTTTAGAGCATATGAGAAGCAACATATCTATATGGCTATAATCACATATAACAGTTATAAGCTCTGGTACAATAAGCTTTAGGACATAAAGTTATTATACTTTAGGATATATAAAAATTCCACCACACTCCCCCCTTTTGATACTTTGTATCAACTAACCACCCCCCTTTTTATTTATATGATTTAAAACTGGTTCCCAGCATACAGATAGTTAAGGCATGGAGTTACAGATGGAACACAATGGTGAGTTTGTAAAACATAATACAGAATTGAGGGATGTCAACACCACAACTGAAATACGTGGAAAAGAAAAATGCTAACATGTGATACCATATATAACACAATATAACATAACAATTTTGTCGATTAAAAAGAGTTTATGGAATTCACTTTGAGAGTGAATAAGGTAGATGCTACCTTGTGTTGAGGTGTGGCAGACCTTTGGAGCTTGATTGAAGAATCTGTTGATAATGTCTCTTGACAGATAAGTCCTTATAAAACATAACAGTCCATGAAATTAACAGTTCATAAGTTTATATAAGTATCTACAGGTTGATGTAGTTACAGTACAGATGAAATGTCATTTGCAGAATGGTGGTAACCCCACAAGGCATATGGGGCAATGCAGACAGTAATTTAAAAACAAAACACCAGCATAGTAGAAAGTCAGTGTTTATTTTGCTGGCTGCAGGTTGGGATGGCAGGCACACTGGCCAGGGGTGCATTAGATTGTGTATTGAGTAGCCACACACACACTCACTGGCATGACATTTGTGTTGTGGTAGTTGATTACACCCCGGCATAAAGATTAACAGTCCATAAAAAGGTAATAAACCATTAAGAACACAGTCCATAACAGAGCAATAGGGTTGTAGAAAATACCAGCCATGTTTGGAACAAGCGGCAGTGAAGAAAATGGATGTATTGCTTGAAGGTCAATTGAAACAGAATCTTCTCGCTGGAGTTGGGGAGTGCCCCTTCCCCAGACTTAACTTCATGGTAAGCAGAAACAATAAGCTTGATTGCAGAGTCTGAACTGACTGGACCTTCTTTAGTTGATTTAAAGTTCTACAAATAGTTGTAATTTTGCTGAAAACATTACACTTGCAGAGGTAATAATAACTGGATTCATGCAATAGTCCTTATAAGGAACCAGTCAGGCACAAAGATGGTGATAACATCAAAACTGTGGCAGTTGTTTTTCTTTTTTATGGAAAAAGATGAAGGTCTTGGCAACTTAGATGAAAGTATTACTGCTGTTGAGCGTGGAGATCTTATATGTGCCACATCGTGAAACCTGCAAACTTGCAAAGTGTGTTGAACACTGAGTTAAAACACATAAATAACAATCTTTTAAACTATTAACTCCTTGTTTTGTAAAGAGTGGTGTGACAGAGCCTAAATTCTAGCAATTAGAAAGAGAAAAAAATAAAAATGGGACATTAACCGCACACCTGGGGGTGCAGGCCAAGGTTCAATTATACCATTTGACCATCTGTAAATCATGACAATGTTATGGTTACCTCCTGCTTTTAAATCACAGAAGCAGTTATGACAGTGATGAACATTATTTCCCTGTCTGTTGTAAGCAGGCCTGACTGAGACCTGAGTCATAAAATCTTGTAATGTTACAATAACACACTTTAAACATATAGTTTATAGCAATATGCCTGTTACACAGTGCAATTAGTGGGACAAATACATATGTTGTTGGCCTATGCCAATTTAATAACAGTGCCTATTGCACCGGTAACAAGTGAAAAGGTCTACCTTTTTTACCCTGTATAGTGAAATACTCCAAAGTACTGAGTGGGGTAAGGCTTGAAGCATAGGTTTGGAGTACAATCTAAATTGTGCATATTATAATTGTTAAAATTGAAAATGACAAAATCTGCATAGAGTACACTCATTCTTCAGGTGTACCTGTGAGTAATAAGACAAGCAGACATTAATTTTACTTTTGGTTTTGCTTTGGAACATATTGTAGGGTGGGTCAGCAATGCTGGCCCCAGTATTTAAGTTTGGTTATGAGCATTAAAAACGTTATACATGTGGAGCACTTTTCTGAATACACACATGATACAGTGTAGCAAGATGTATATCAAAACATAACATAAACATGAAACATAAGCATGTTTGTAATAGAACAATTTTAGTATTGAGCATAATGCATAAAATAAATTTTAAACAACACATATAGACTGTAAACTTAGCTTAGAATCCAGAAATGTTAGAGTACTGTGAATTTACTGGTTGAAAAAAAAATGCATTATTGCTGTAAGGCAATGACAAAAGTTGTTTTGCATTTGTTTTAACAGGATAAGAAAGCTGAAAAGACAATCAAAAGAATGAATATGTGTGGACATACATACACAACTTCACCCTCCAGCGTAACTGATTACTTGCTGAGGCAGAAACCCTGTACCAATAATAGGTGTGATTTAACTGTTTACACTACAAAAACAGAAGGGCTTGGGCTGGGTTATGCTGTTAAAATACCTTGGGTCTTTTAAAACCTGTAAATAAGAAACAATTATTGGCAAATATACATTTTCTTTATTTACCCTTTGGGAACAGTGATGTACCTTGCAACCTTTGTGGGTACTACACTGGAAGGGATGGAGGAAGGGTAGCTTACCCCCTCCCCCCAAGCTCCTACTGGTGGAAAAGACAGCTCGAAGTGAAAGAGACAGCTCGAATACTGTAGCAATAAAAAGGTTAGCTGTGGATGGTGACATGATCCCCACCTACTACACTTTAAATTATAACAAGATAATATTACAATTAGTTTAGTAAGTTTCATACCTTACTATAAAGATGGGAACTTCTTTTCTCTAGAAGAAAGAGAGAGAAACAGACAAACAACAAAATACTAAACCTACACAAGTTTAAAAATAAAACAAGATTATTTTATAGGATAAAAAGAATAGCGTCCTGGGTTCCATTATCCTAAGCATGACAAAATGTCAGCTGAGTTTATAAAAATCGGTTGATGGTAATACCGTACGTGCGTGATCTCTTAGAATGCATTTCAAAAGACAAAAATGATTACACATGGTCACACACATAAAAACAAAGCCATTGTTTTAACTGTAGATGGTAAACTCTCAAAAACAGCTGTAATAGTCCTTTTTCCAAAAGTTCTATATATATATATAATAAAAATATGGGAGATGATGAATAATTCTCCCTTTAGCTGGAGTATTGCCTGTGTTGGCTGCAAGTCAGAAGCAGTGAGACAAGAAGAAAAGTTTGTTCCTCTTCACTTAGAATACTAGTTTTGCAATAAAAGTCAAATTACATGGTTCACTCTTGGTGTGCTTTCATGAAAACATACATTTTGTGTGAAAAGTTGTGCTTTAGGTATGGAATACACATCAAGTTTGAACTGGTAGTAATAAAATGTTGAAACACAAGAAGGTCAAATAATGTGCAAAAGGTCACAGTGTATGCAAGGTCGTTCAAACCCAGTTATTTTTGTAGTGTCCTTGAACACTACATATTAAATATCTTTAAATAATAATAGATTACACAATAAAACTGCTAGCCAAGACAGTACACACACATACAAAAGAAATACTTAACACAAAATAAGACTGACATTGTTTCACACCAATTTGCTGAGGTGCTCCATAGTTTTATTAGAAAACTGTACGTGTTTTAGATATATGTGCTGCCTCCTGCCTGTCTTGTAACACTGACAATTTTTAAACCAACACATTTATACATATTGCCATGCCAAATCTTTCCAGAACAAAACACTTTTTAAACACATTTTAATTTCTTTAAAATGCAGTACAACACACCATTTGTAAGTGAACACATCTAGTATAGAAGTATGATAAAGCCATTTATAGCTGTTAACACATTACATTTTCACCTAGCAGTGGCTTGGCATGTTGCTTGCAAACTACAACTCTTTCTGCACATTGCAATCTATGACGTCATATTTCTTTACCTTTAACACTACCTGCTCCAACCAACAACTACATACAAAAGTTCTTCACTGACCCTATCTAGGCAGCACAAATGTTTCATTAAAAATAAAACCAATTAAAACAGTCAGCTATGAGGCAAAGAAGCTTTTTCTTTTTTTTTACTGTAACATGTGCACTGAAGGCAGTTAATCCTATCTTGCAACCTTGACAACAGAACATAATTACAGAACACAGATATAAGCTAGAAAATATGCACGAGAAAGACGGAGCATTACCTTGTTTAGTATCATATGTTACAGAAATAGAACAGACAGACATAAAACAACTTTGAATAAAAAAAATTCAGACTTACCCGGTGCCAAGGTATTTTCTTTTTCTTTTCCGATACACAAGTCTGAGTAAGAAAACTGACTGCAGGACCTTCATGATAATTTCCAAACACTGCAGCTATTTACCCTTTCAAAGGTTTTAACCCTTTCAAAGGTTTTCTTTTGGCCATTTTAGTAACCTGCCAAACCAAGTCTTTTTCCAGAGCTCTGGTTTGCAGTTTAAAAACAAAACAAAAAAAAATCTCTAACAGTACTAGGTTGAGATCCATCTGGTAGAGGTCCCCCCTGTTTTTCATTGTCCCTAAAAAGGCGCCTAACCGGTCTTGTATGAGCGTCCCTGGCGCCGAGTGCCCACCCAGCACTCCTGGTGCCACCTTAGCACCTAAGACAGTAAATGATGGCTGTCGCTAATCCTGAGGCGCCACACATGTGGTGGGACTAAAACCTCCGGGCCACCTCTCCCTGAGGCCGGGACTTGGTAGTCCGATCACAGCGCGACACGGAGAAGCGAAGTCATCCTGCCGACTACGCCAAAAACTGTGGTCGCAGATTCTCTTTACTGTCTATACTTTACCTTAATTTCTATGTACTCAATAACCACACCCAGTGGTTATTCCAATAAAGCTCAGTTTATTGTCTGCACACATATATGTGGGAGCCTCAGCTAAAGGAGAGAGCTCCTCGATCATTGTTCACAGAAGCTTATATACCTTTTTTAGTTTCACAGTCTAACAGTGATCTCATGCTTAACAACAGCTTTTCCTTATTTTTAGCAAAAACCTTAGATTCAGCACTTTCCGTATAAGGAGTTTTTATACTTACTATGTGTCTCCTTTATCTTAGTTACAACCAGCTGTATTTAGCTTCATTTAATTTTCAAGGTTTTCTTATCTCTGTCAAACAACCTCCTTTGTTTTAGTTAGCACAGAACTGCACATTCATTATGGCTGTTTCACAAAGCAGATAGTTTTAAAGCATATGAAAGGCAACATGGCTATATGGCTATAATAAAGCAGATAGTTTTAGAGCATATGAGAAGCAACATATCTATATGGCTATAATCACATATAACAGTTATAATCTCTGGTACAATAAGCTTTAGGACATAAAGTTATTATACTTTAGGATATATAAAAATTCCAACACACCCTCCGCTCGAAAGCGGAGGAATCTCCGATGTGACGGACGGATAGGGACGTGAAAGAACGCGTCCTGTAGGTCCAGACAGCAGAACCACACACCGTGTTCCAGAGATGGTATTATCTGTGCCAGAGTGACCATCCTGAAGGTTCGAGACCTTAGGAACTTGTTCAGGTCGTGTAGGTCGAGAATGAGGCGCCAGCCCCCCGTCCGTTTCGGAACCAGGAAATACCTGGACACGAACCCCGGGTCTGAAGGGGGGTCCTCTACCTCCATGATCACCTCCTTCTAGAGGAGGAGAGCGATGTCGGCTCGGCGAGCCGCCAGTGAGGCTGCGGACCCCGAGGTGCGACGGCTCTGAAGGGCGGGACCTGCTCGAATTCCAGAGGCAGGCCTTTTCCCACCACCTCCAGTACCCACCTGTCCATGGTAACAGCGGACCAGGCGGAAAGGAAGTGTCTGAGCCGTCCCCCATGGGGGAACCAGGGGTGAGGTGACAGGGATGGGGGCGACACCCCTCAGCCCGTCACTGGGCAGGCTTGGAGGAAGGACCGGCCGAGGGACCTGGGCCTTTTCCTCCTGCTTCCTGTTGGAGGAAGCCGGCGGCAGGTTTGGGATGCCAAGCTCGAGCCTGCTGGCCCTGACGTTGCTGGGCTGGCGCCCGGGCGAGAAGGATGAAAGGGCTTAGGCTGTGGCTTACGGCCTTTGTCCTTCTGAGCGGAAGAGACCGAGTCCAAGGTAGCATTGGACTTCTCGATCCTCTGCAGGTGACCTTCCACCCCAGGACCGAAGAGGTCAGTCCCCAAAAAGGGAACATCTGCCAACTTGTGCTGGGTATCCGAGGTAAAGGTGGATATCCTCAGCCAAGCCCGACGACGCATGGCCACTGCGGCCGCCACAGACCTGGCACATGAGACCCCAATGTCTAACGCAGTCTGGAGCTGCTGTTTGCCACTGCCCTGCCCTGGTCCCGCACCTGCCTGACCGTAGTCTGCAGATCCGCAGGAAGATGAGAGACAACCTCATCCAGGGAGCCCAACAGGGCGTGAGAAAAATGTGCCATGAGGACGGCCGAACTGGCCTGACGAAGGCCGAGAGAGGAGGCAGCGTAGACTTTTCGCCCGGCATAATCCAATTTCTTGGATTCCTTGTCGGGAGGTTTGTCTACATCCTGGCGTTCTGCACGCGGAAACGCTTCGGTAACCAACCCCTCAGCCGGGGTGTGTCCAACCGGACAGGGAACCGGTAGGGACCGTGATACTTCCTGGCCATCCTGACCCGGCGCAGGCAGGAAGCAGGGCGCTGCCAAGTTCAAGGCCGGATCCACTATGAAGCCGTACCGGAAAGGCCTCCGTGAGAAAGTCCTGGTCCAGAATCTCCGTGAGGAGATACCTGGCCCTTAGAAAGCAGGTTCGAGCTTCATCCCGGTGGACTCCGAGATGAGTCGAAGCAACCCTAAGAAGGACGAAGGGCTATCGTCCACTGACTGCCCTCCTGAGGACTCCAAGTCCATGCGCTTGGAGAAGAAGGAGGAACCATCATCGGACTCGGAAGAGTCCTCAAAGAGCTGCCTCGGCCTGAGCACCCTCCACCTGCCGAGGTTTATCGGGAGTGAGGGTGACAGACAGCCTATGGGCAAACCCAAGGCCGACCGGAATTTTGGTGGAGCCCCAACTAATGGCTGTGGAGGCGGAGGTTCCACCAGAATCGGTGGGGCAGCTGGAACTGGCCGAACAACCGGCCTGGGAACAGGCTCTTCGGCTATAACGAGGGGTTGTTTCGGCCGCTCCGGTGACAGCCACTTAATGGCCGGGGAAGACGACTGAGTCAGCTTATTCCCGGTCAAAAGGAGCTGTTGCCACATGAGTTCCTCGTACCTCCGACGCAACTTGCGCCGAAGCCTCCCCTCGTCCGAGGAAGAAGAAGAGCGGCGGCGCTGCTTACCGCGGTGCCGAGACCGAGACCGCCTCTGGCGGCGGATCGGTCGGACCGCGGAGATTCTGAGACCGAGAGTTTCGACTAGGCCAAGGAAGGCGAGGAGAAGTGTGAACCGGCACTCCTCGGCTCGGACGATCCACCAGGCTCCGGAACCGAGGCACAGCGAGCGGCGGGATCCTCAACTCTCACCGGGGGAACCGGGAGAGGGATTCTCAACTTCTCCAGCCGACAACCCGTCTAGCGGTGAGAATAAATCTCGACGGCGTGGTAGAGTCTCGGTCAACTGACCTGGCGGGGACACCGTGAAGCCAGTGGCGAGCTGAGGGTCAGCAAAGTCGACTGTCGACAAGGGAGGGGATCTTTCCCGCTCCCAAAAGCGTCGACGGAGAGACTTACTTTGCTCTTTTGGACCTGGAAAAAGGTCCGAGAGTTGGACCCTCACCTTTCACCGAGGGTCAGACAAAGCTCCTTAAAAGAAGCAGAGTACGAGTGCCGAGAAGGCGGGACAAATGCAGCAGCCGAGGTAGAGCGGCCAGCGCCACCTCCTTCGCCGAGGCGATCATCTGTTTCGAGCTGATCCACCGAGCCCGCCCGCCCGGACACCGCCAACCGGGCCTCTTTAGATTTCACCGTGGAATTCTCTCTCGGGCCCCAGTTGTAATCGGGCGCACGGTCTTCAGGGCGTGGGCGTGAAAAGAAGAGCATAAGTCATGAGCCAGCGGGTGCGTGCTCAAGGCCCAGGCAGTGAGCCTTGCGTGGAGTGCGGATCCGTCTAGACATCTTCTGCCCACAAGGGCACCTCCGGAGAAACCGGGGTCGATTTGTCCATCGCGGCCGCGGAGAAGAAGACCGGGTCTTTTTAATAAAAACTTTTGATTTACTTTCAGAAGAATTAGGAACCAGTCTTAATCGCAGGCGTTAAGGAGGAACCTGAGCTTCAAAGCGGTAAGGAAGATCTGCATCGAGGCGCGGGCAGGGTTTTACCATCCGGGTGGGTGGGAGGAGCCAGCTTGAAGACCTTCCGGCAAGATTTAAAGCGCCAAGGAACCTGCCAATAAGTGTGGATGAACAACATATACATGTCCCTAGAACAACATATACCACCCCTAAAAAGTACAGCTGCGTACTTATCATAACGGTAGATCTTCGAGGGGTATCTCTTGCAGCAGGTAATACACTTGGGTCGTCACCAGAGGGCACTGTGGTGCACGGCAGCTTACTTCTAGCAGTCTTTTTCCAGGGCCCGCTCACACATGACATCATCATTCTACTCCTACATAAGAGTGGGCAGACCTTGGTATCCTCCATTCCCTGCCGGATTCAGCTCGCTAAGTGAGATCAAGGGAGAGCCGAGGTACCATAGGTATCCCTTTCCATATATATTGGATCCGAAGTTGTTCTCTTAGAGAAGGAGGGGGATGGAGGGAGGGATTGTACCTGCTGCAAGAGATACTCCTTGAAGATCTACCGTTAGGGTAAGTATGCAACTGTACTATCTTCCACAGGGATAATCTCTTGTGGCAGGTAATACACTTAGGATGACTCCCAAGCAGTAAACCCAGGAAGGGTGGAAAGTTATGACAGAAGGCCTTGTGTAGGACAGCGCGGCCAAAGGCCATTCTATGGCGTGAAGCAAACTCTAAGTTGCAATGCTTCATGAAAGTATGTATTTTTGGACCATGTGGCTGCATTGCAGATATCTGTGATAGAAGCCCCTTTGAAGCAGGACGCTGTAGTGGCCATGGCTAGGGTAGAATGGGCTTGGACAAGTCCTGGTAATGGTTTGTTACACTTCTTATAAAAAAAAGGTTATACAATGTGCCAACCAGTTGGAGAGGGTCTGTTTAGTGACTAGGAAACCTTCCCTAGTTGAGGCAAAGGTAACAAAAAGCTGACTTTTTCTAACAGATTTGGTATGATTTATACAGTATCTCAAAATACGATGGACATCTAAAGTGTGTAGGAGGTATTCTCCCTGATTACAGTGCTCAGGGTAGTAAATTGGCAATTCTATGGACTGATTTAAGGTGTGTTCCAAGACCACCATAGGTAAAAAAGGAAGGATTGGTATGAAGAGCCACTCAGTCTTTCTGAAAGATTAAGTAAGGCTCTCTACACATTAAGGCATGAAGCTCAGATATACGGCGAGCTGAAGTGACAGCAACTAAAAATACTGTCTTCCAAGAAAGCAAGCAGAGGTCGCAAGTGGACGCCGGCTCGAAAGGCTCGAGGGTCAGCTTTTCCAATAGGAAACTCAAATCCCAGGGAGGACTGGGCCGTCTAATGGGAGATTTGAGGTGTAACATTCGTCTTAAAAACATTTTAGCAAGAGGATGTTGATAAAGTAGTCTCCCTTCTAAAGGTTCATGAAAGGCCGAGATAGAGGCCCAATGAATTTTAATAGAGGAGTAGCTCAAGCCTGTCTCGGCAAGTGAGGCCAGGTAGTCCAATACTTTAGTCAGGTGACATGAATAAGGGTCCAACGACCGTGAAGCGGCCCATACAGAGAAGCATTTCCATTTAGCATTATATGTTTCCCTGGTAGATGGTTTGCATAAAGCCAACAGAATATTTGCCACTGGTGAGGAGACTTGAAGACGGACTATGAAAGTGACCTCAGGAGCCAAACATGAAGGTGTAGTGACTTTAGGTTAGGATGAAGAAGGGTACTCTGATCTTGAGTCAACAGATCTGATCTGATCGGCAATGGAATGGGGTCTGCTACTGAACTGCTGAAGTAGGGGAAACCACACCTGCCGGGGCTATGAGGATCATGGTGGCAGGTTCGAGTTGTAGTTTCAGTACAGTCCATTGCAGCAGTGGGATGGGGGGGGGCATATAAAAAGAGTCTTGTCCACGGTTGGGACAGGGCATCTATAGACAGTCCCTTTCTGTTCAGGACAATGGAATAGTATCTGGGGAGTTGGTGATTGCTGGGGGAGGCAAAAAGGTCGAGATGTGGGGTTCCCCACAATCAAAAGATCTGAAGAACTTCCTGATGAAGTGTCCACGCGTGCGTGGAGAACTGGCGATTGAGAACATCAGCCAGGATATTGTGGTGTCCCAGTAGACGGACGGCTATCAATGACAGATGTTGAAGTATGGCTTCCTGCCAAACCGTCATTGTCTCCCTGCAGAGAGTGCGGGACTTGGTACCTCCTGGCTTGTTCAGGAAGTATACCACTGAGGTGTTGTCTGATCGGATCAGTAGAGGCCCTGGGGAGAGGTGGGGGCAGAAAGCCTGAATGGCGAGGTGGACTGCTCATTTCCAGAAGATTTATAAAAGGAAGAATGGAAAATTGAGGCCATCTGCCCAGTGTCCTGTAGGGACCCAAGTGCCCCCCCAGCCTTCGAGGGAAGCATCTGTCTGTGGTCAATGTCTGCTGGGGAGGAGGGGACTGGAACAGCATGCCTTGCAATAGGTTGGCAAGATGGGTCCACCAGTCTGAGGCCAAGCAGAGAATGGGAGTGACTCTGATTCTGTCTTCAAAATCCTCTGTTTTTGTGCCGCCACTGATTCTGAAGAGTCCACTGAACTGGTCCCATGTGTAGATGGGCAAAGGCCACCGCGGGATGGCTGTGGCCATATGCCCCAGAAGGCATAAAAGAGTCTGGCTGTGATAAATTGTTGGATTTGTATCTGGGAAGCTAAAGACAGAAGTCTGTCTCGTCTGTCGGCAGGGAGGGAAGCCCTGTTGGAGGCAGTGTCCAGATCATCTCCTATATACTGGAGCGACTGGGTAGGAGTTGGATTGGATTTGGGCCAGTTGACCATAATTCCTAGGGACTGGAACAGAGTGAGGGTCACATGGAGAGACAAAGGCAGTGGGGTTTCAGAGTTTGCTTTTATGAGCCAATTGTCCAAGTATGGGAAGATGAAATGTCTGTCCCATCTCAGGGCTGCCGTCACTACCTCTTGGTAAAGACTCTCGGGGCAGATGAGAGACTGAACGGGAGTGCCCAAAATTGGTAATGTCCTAGCAGATGAAAGTGAAGGAACCGGTGGTGGGTGGGGGTTGATGAGGATATGTAGGTAGACATCTTTCATGTCTACTGTGCATATCCAATCCCCTTGTTTTAACATCGGCAAAATGGATGTCAAAGTGACCATCCGGAACCTTTTGTACTGAATGTCTAGATTCAGTTGCCTGAGGTCTAGTATAGGTCTGAGATCTCCAGTGCGTTTGGGTACCAGAAAAAAGTGGGAGTAAAATCCCTGATGGTACTCCAACGGAGGAACTGGAGAGACGGCATTCCTGTGAAGAAGAACCTGACGTTTCTCCTGAAGAATGGGAATATGGTCGGGTGGGTAATGGACAGAGCAGGGGAGGCACTGAGGTGAGTTCCAGCGTGTGCCCCATCCTTATGATCTGAAGTACCCACTCATCTGAGGTTATCGCCTGCCAGACCTCTAAATGGAGGGCAAAGTGACCACCCACGGCTTCCGAGGCCTGGTGGAGGAAGCCCGGGCAATGCACTAGTTGGTCACTGGGAAGTAGGCTGACCAGTTCCAACCAGAGGGTCGGGGCGGGAGCACTTAGATGTAGGAGTGGCGGTCCTGTAAAAAGGCTGGGAATGACTACAGAATCCGCCTCTGTAGGTGCCTCTATGTTTACTGCTTCTCTCTCTCTGATTGAAAAGAGGACTGGGAGGAATAGGTATGATACATCCCATGCACTGTACGCAAGGTCCGACCTGAGGCTTATAAATCATCCAGAAGTGTTTGGGTACCTGGACCAAAACTTTCAATCCATTAAAAGGGGCATTTGCCACTTTATGTTGTATATCTGGTGTAAATCCTGATACACGTAACCAAGCGTGGCGTCTCAGGGTAATTCCCATGGCCGACACGCAGGCAGGAGTATCCAAAGCATCATATCCTAAGTGAAGAAGGTGTCGAGAGATGGAATTACTAGTGGAAATTGTTGCCAATAATTGGTCCTTCTGAGATGGAGGGAGTTTATTGACTAGTTCTATAGCAGAGGACCAGAGGGTACGTAGGTATTTAACCAGGTGTCCCATATAATTTTGAATTCTAAGATTCATGGTTCCCGCCTGGAACACCTTCTTCCCGAGGTAGTTGAGTTGGCGGGACTTTTTATCGGGGGTAATGAGCACATGTGTTTTGGTCATTTGGTACGATCATGAGCCGCAGTGATCTCCTTTGGGGGAAGTAGAAAGAAAGGCATGGTCAAGAGGAGCCTGGTAAAATCGATCCATCTTCCTAGGGATGGCTGGAACAGGTGAGGGTTGGTTTCAAGCCACCAGTACGGCATTTTGTTAAGTTTGTATAAGTGGGGGCACCACTACTGCAGGCTCTTCAGGCAGTTCTAGATAATCTGCCATATCCTTTCTTTATCATGTTCTGTAGTTGAAAATCCCATGATTTTCTGAATTCGGACCATCATCTCATGAAAGGATGGGTCATCAGGAGGAGAAGCAGCTACATGTTGGGAGGCTTCCTTGTGTAAGAATTAGATAGTAGAAAGAGAGCATGGGGGATGGGAGTCCAAGTCCTGAAGGTCTAAATCCTCCCGATCTCTGGGAAAACCTTCCAGAAATTCTGCCTCTTCTGGAAAATACTCTTCCTCATAGGAGGGAGAGGACCAGGGTGGAGAGGGTTCCCTGTCACCTTGGAAGTATTTAGGTGGAGGGGTAGGAGAACAGGAAGGGCAACTCACCTCTCCTGGAGTGGGAGGTTGATAATGCCTCATCACTTCTAGAACCTGTTGTACCACTGTGGCTATGTCTAATGAGGTAGTTATAGAGAGTGAGTTAGGGGGTTTCTGAGAAACCAGAGTGACTGTAGAAGAACTAGGACGTGAGGTATAAACAGGTCAAGCCCCTGGGTGGTAAAGACCAGGGTCCCGGTCCCTGTCCGACTGGCCCCCGTGAGTGAATGGTCGTGAAGGAGGAGGGGCTGTAGAAACCACAAAACCAGAAGTTCTCCCCATGGAAACCTGACCCGTTGTCAACAGGGAAGCAAAGAAAAAGGCATTAGAATGCTAAAAGGAGATGTCGTTGACGGGAAACGAGTCCCTGTCAATGGGACGTCGATGGAACCTACATAGGGTTCCACAGGAACTGTTAAAAGGGCGCCAGAAAGCCCCGTTGATGAGAGGGTGTAAACTCCCATCGACGAGGAAGCATTTTTGGAGGGCATCGTTGATGGTGGAGCACCTATGATGGTGGCCGTCGACGAGTGTCTGCCTAATAAGGATGAGGATGATTTATCCTTGTCCTGTTTATGCTTCTTGTGTGAAGCTGCAGTAGGAGGTTTCTTGGGACGGGCCCCCTTCTCCAAGAGAGAGAGAATTTCTGCTCCATTAGGTGTGACTCAAGCTCCTGCAGCCATCATCAATGGGTTGCCTGGTTGAGTTCCTGGCAGTGTTTGCAGGAGATGGTGCCGTGTGTGGGACCCAGACAACTAACACAAATGGTGTGGATGTCGTAATGGTAGAGCTTCCTACTGCAATGACGACCAAAATAGTGCTGACTTGCTAGTAGATTCTTTGGATATTCATTGATGAAGGTTTGGAAATAGAGGGAAAGCCTGTTTCCAGCTCAAGTTCTCATCGATGACTGCTGCTCTATGCACTAGCTGCTGCGTGCGAGCTGAAGATGGTGGGAAAATTAACTGAGGATACCAGAGACTGCCCACTCTTATATAGGAGCAGAATGATGATGTCATGTGTGGGCGGCCCCTGGAAAAAGACTGCTAAAAGAGAGCTGCCGTGCACCACAGCGCCCTCTGGCGATGATCCAAGTGTATTACCTGCTGCAAGAGATTATCCCAGTGGAAGATGAATAGGTTACTCACGTGTAACAGTAGTTCTAGGAGTGGTATATGTTGTTCATCCACACTTCTTGGCATGTCCCCTTCCACTTTAAATCTTGCTGGAAGTCTTCAAGCTGGCTCCTCCCATCCACCCGGGTGGTATATAACTCAGCTCCTCCCCATGACGCCAGATCTTAACCTGCTGGAAGCAAGGTTGTGCGCCTGAAGCTGGGGAGGTCGGGTGGGTGTGTGTGGATGAAAAACATACACCATTTCTAGAACTACTGTTACAGGTGAGTAACCTGTTCTTCTAGGAGCGTAGATATGTTGTTCATCCACACTTCTTGGCAGACTCCAAGCACTTCTCTGGGAGCAGGGAGGCAAGGTGCACACCCCCTACTTAGGAAATAAAGATTGGAGAACCGAGGCCCCAAAACCAGCATCCCGCGTGACTCAAGGTCGATGTGGTAGTGGGTAATGAAGGCGTTTGCTGATTTCCAGGTAGCAGCCCAGCAGATTTCCTGGATAGGGATGTCCCTGGAAGCAGCCACCGATGCAGCAGTATGGTGGGTAGCATGAGCTCTGATCCCTCTGGGAGGCTCCTTGCCCGCCAACTCATAGCACAGACCTATGCATGATGTAATCCACCTTGCAATGGTCCGTTTGGCTGCAGGTCTGCCAGAAGTGGCTTCAGAGTAGGTGACAAACAGCTGGGAAACCTCTCCCCGAATTTTCCCCATCCTCTCCTTATAATGGGAGAGAGCACGTCTCAGATCCAAGGTACGGAGCCTGTACTCGGCATCCGAGGTGTAATTAGGGTAGTAAACCGGAAGAATCAACACCTGGTTAAGGTGAAACTCTTGACACCACCTTCAGAAGGAATTTTGGGTTGGGGTGCAGGACAACTCTGTCCCTGTGAAAGACCAGTAAGGGGAGTCCACCGAAAGTGCCTGGAGCTCCCCTGTTCTTCTGGCAGACGTGATAGCCACCAGGAAGGCCGTCTTCCACGACAAGTGTGAAAGCTCACATTTGTGTATGGGTTCGAATGGCTTGCCCATGAGCTTTGCCAAAACCAGCAACAGATCCCACAGAAGTGGAGGTTCACACACCGGAGGGGATGTGTGATCCAGGCCTTTGGAAAAGCGCCCGATCACTGTCTCCTGTGCCAATGTTGGCTGACTGGCCTGCGCCCGGTAAGCAAAAATGGCTGCCAGGTGCACCCTAAGGGTCGATGACCATAGACCCCCTTTGGAGAGAGACCAAAGGTAGTGAAGAATGTTAGCCACAGAACAAGATAAGGGGTCCAGACCCTTACCCTGACATCAAATGGAAAAACGTTTCCATTGGAAGGCATAACATTTCCTGGTCGATTCCTTTCTAGATGCCTGCACCACGGTGTACACATCTTCGGAAAGACCCAGAGCCTGGAACTCTAGCCGCTCAGGTACCAGGCTATGAGGTGCAGGGACTGAAAGTCCGGATGGAATACCTTCCCCTGGTTCAGAGATATCAGGTCCGGGCATGAAAAAAGCCACTCCGGGGGCCTGCAGCTGAGGCTGAGGAGATCTGGGTACCAGAACTGGCGCGGCCAATCTGGTGCTACCAGAATCACCTTCGCCTTGTTCCTCCTCATCTTGAGTAACATCTTGTGGATCAAGGGAAATGGAGGGAAGGTGTAGAGGAGGCCTGGGGTCCACGTTCTCAAGAAGGCATCCCCCTGCAGTGAGCCCTGCTGAGGGGGGCGAGCATGAAACAGCCTCAGCTTGGTGTTCTCCCTTGAGGCAAACAGGTCCACCATTGGTTTGCCCCAGTGGGAGAACAGGCTGTAAGCTACCTCTAGATGGAGAGACCACTCGTGGGATATCTGGCCTAGTCGGCTGAGAGCATCCGCCAGCTGGTTTGAGGCTCCAGCCACGTGGATGGCTAGGAGATCTGCCTCCAACCGGCTTACGAGGGTCCAGATGCGGAGCGCTTCCTTGTACAGCAGACGGGAGTGTGCGCCACCCTGTTTGTTGAGGCAGTACATGGTCATGGTATTGTCCGTCTAGATTTTAACCACTTGACCCCGGAGCTGAGGAGCAAAAGCTGACAGCGCCAGTCTGACTGCTCTGAGCTCCAACAGGTTGATGTGGCATCGGGACACCTCGGGAGTCCAGAACCCGTGGGCCCTGTTGTCCCCCATATGAGCTGCCCAGCCCATGAGAGAGGCATCGTCGTGAGGACGTCCGCCGGTTCAGGGCGGACAAACGGGATCCCTTCCTGCAACCGGTCTGGGGCGGTCCACTATTGGAGAGCATCCAACATCTTCTAGGTTACAGTGATCAGCTGGTCGAAGTGACCATATCGCTGAGTCCACTGGGTGGCCTGCTCCCACTGGAGGGGGTGCATGTGCCACCAGGCCCAATGGACTACTGAGGTGCACACTACCATGTAACCCAGAAGGCGCAGAAAGTCCCGGGCAGGGGGGCAAGTGCCCAACCAGAAATGATTGGGCAAAGGAGGAGAGAACATCCGCCCTGTCCACCGGGAGCCGAGCTTTGGCTTGACAAAAGTTGAGCTCTGCCCCAACGAAGCCCCATCACCTGAGAGGGCACGGGTTCTTACTTGGCCTCGTTGATCAGGAGGCTGAGTTGGGAGCAGATCTGGAGGGCCAGATCCCTGGACCTCTCCACCTCCTGAAGGGAGGAACCTGCCAAGAGCCAGTCGTCGAGACAAGGGTAGATTCTGACTCCTCGACGACAAAGGTGGGCCGCCACCACTGCAATGCATATGGTGAAGATCCAAGGGGCCGATGACAGGCCGAACGACATGGCTTGGAACTTGTACAGGGTCCCTTCGACCCTGAAGCGGAGGAACCGCTGATGGGACGGACGGATTGGGAAGTGAAAGAACGCATCCTGTAGAACCAGTAAACAGAACCACATGTTTTGCCCCAGGGATGGTATGATCTGGGTCAGAGTGACTATCCGGAAGGTGCGAGGCCTGACATATTGATCCAGGTCATGGAGATCTAGGATGGGGCACCAAACCCCGTCCGCTTGGGCATCAGGAAGTACCTGGAAACAAAGCCTGGGTTTGTCGGTGGATCTTGCACT
The DNA here is from genome assembly GCA_016271365.2 of Neoceratodus forsteri. NCBI lineage: Eukaryota > Metazoa > Chordata > Ceratodontiformes > Ceratodontidae > Neoceratodus > Neoceratodus forsteri. The sequence goes on from CM057449.1 coordinate 1,749,324,063, forward strand.
GGAGCTACTGTCTTCTTGAGGATGAGCTGAGCTACGTCATCTCGAAGAGCCGACTGGGTGCAAGCAGAGATCCATTCCTCCCGAGGGGCGCAGGTTCGGCTGGGAGGGTACTGCTCGAATTCTAGAGACAGTCCTCGACCGACCACTTCGAGAACCAACCTGTCCGAAGTGATAGTGGACCAGGTGGAAAGCAAGTGGCGGAGCCGACCCACACGGGAGGACCCAGTGCTGGTGTCACGGGTGTTGGGGGTGGCAACCCCCAACCCGTCACTGAGCAGGCTTAGAGAAGGAGGAAGCTCCAGGACCTGCGCCTCGGCCTCCTTTATGGGGCTGTTGAGGACCCTGCTTGGGCCGCAGGTGCCAAGCGTGAGCCTGCTGTTGCTGACCTCTTTGATAGGAGGGCTGCCTGACCGCAGAGGAAGAATTCCGAAATGGCTTCTTCTTTTTCTTCTGCTGGTTCTTACCCGAAGAACCCTTAGCAGAAGTGGCATCCAAGGTGGCACTGGACTGCTCTATGCGCTGGAGGTGATCAGCCACTCCCGGACCGAATAGGTCGGTGCCTAGGAAGGGCACATCAGCTAACTTGTGCTGAGTATCCACCGGGAAGGAGGAAAGCCTCAGCCAAGCCCAGCGGCGAGAGGCCACTGCGGCTGCCAATGAGCGAGCACAAGAATCCCCAATATCCAAGGCCGTTTGGAGCTGCTGTTTAGCAACAGCATGGCCCTAGTCACGGACCTGCTTGACCGTGGTCTGCATATCCGGTGGGAGATGAGGGAGGACCTCGTCTAATGACCCAAGAAGGGCATGAGAGAAGTGTGCCACAATGACAGCTGAGCTGGCCTGACGAAGGCCCAAGGAAGAAGCTGCATAGACCTTATGGGCAGAATGGTCCATATTCTTGGACTCCTTGTCTGGAGGTCGGTCAGTGTCGGCCGAACTACCAGTACGCCTGAACACAGAGGCCGTCACCAGGCTCTCGGCCGAAGGGTGCTCTGTGAACCCTGCAAGGGACCCTATGGGCACTGTGTACTTGCGGGAAGATAGTGCTGGACATGAGGCAGGATGCTGCCATAGTTCGAGCACCAGACCAACAATGGCCTCGGCCACAGGAAAGGCCTCCGTCGGGGTATCCCCTCTCTTGAGGATGTCCGTGAGAGGGTACTCTGCCTTTTTTTGGATGGGTTCCAGGGGCATCCCTGTGGAATCAGAGATGAGGCGAAGGATTCCTTGGAAGGAGGAAGGACCTTCCTCCATCCCTGTGCCAACAGACGACTCATCATCCCCAGGATGAGAGTGAAGCCCAGTGACATCAGAGTCCGAAGAGTCGGGGTACAGCGGCCTGCCGCCCAAATCACCCTCGACCCACCGAGGGTGGTCCAGGGTGACCGTGACCGACAGACATCAGGGAAGTCCGGTATCTGGTCAGTCCTCTTTGGAAGGAGCCCCTCCCACAGGCTGCTTAGGTGGCGGCTCCACCACTATTGGTGGAGAGACCGGTATAGGCCGAACAGGAAGTCGCGTCGGCCCCACGGGCATGGAACCGAAGGCTTCGGTTCCAAGGGGGTCAGCTTTGGCCTAGGAGGCGAAAGGCAAGTAATGGCTGGGGTAGGAGTCAAAGTCGACTTGTGCCTGGACAAAATCAGCTGTTGCCATATGAGGTCCTCATAGCGCTGACGGAGTTTCCATCGGAGCCTCTCCTCATCCGAGGAGGACTAGTGGCGTCGCCTCTTTTTGGAGCGCTTATGGCTCTTCTTCGGCCGTCCGGATGAAGGGGTTCTAGACCTCGACCAAGATCGGGCAGGCCGCTCGCGAGACACTGTCGGGGCCAGTGACTTACAGGGGTCCGGAACCGGGTCCTCGATGGGGACACCAGCAGGCTGGGTCTCCTCATCGGGGAAGACAAGGACTGGAGTCCTTTACAAGGAGTCATCCATCGGGGCCGGCGACAGCGGATCGACTGGATCCAGGACCATCTCGACCTCATCGGCCGTATCCTCGGTCGGCTGGCCTGATGGAAGGTCCATGAAGCCTGTCGAGGGAAGCGATCTCTCACCGAGGTCGAGACCGCATGCTCCTGGGACTGAGACCTCTCGGTCCTGGGCAAGGCCGAGACGAAGATGCGTTCGGTTCTCATCTCTGCGAGATCGCAAGAGTGTGAGCTTGTGGCGCCTCCCTGTGTGGGAAAGACTGGCACAACTCCTTGAAGGAGCCTGAGAATGAAGCCCAGGTTGAGCTGGAACGAAGAAGCTCGAGTGTCCAAGAGCGGGTGGCTTCTTCCCTCGAATGCCTCTATGTTCCAGTAGTTCGGAGGAACCCGTAATGCTGAAAACCGCCCCACCTAGCCTCCTTGGACTTCACCGAGGATTCTTTTCTCCAGTCTCCCAAATTTAAGCGTGTTAGGCGGTCGTCCAGAATGTTGGGATGGAAGGCCAAGCAAAGCTGCAGGATGAGGCGTCATGGCTGACACCTAGGCAGTAGACGCACGTGAAATGGGGATCGAAGCACGACATCTTCTGGCCACAAGGACACCGGCGAAATCCGGGAGAAGATTTTTCTTCCATGATTGAGGACGCAACAGCGCGATCGCTAACTCGGACGAGTTTTAATTTCGATAAAACCGAAGTATTGACAGCCAGGGCCTACAAAATGTGTGAGCACAAGGGAGGCAACCTATATCTTCCAGCAGAAAGGAAGATCTGGTGTCACAGGGTGGAGCAGAGGTACATACCACCTGGCTGGATGGGAAAAGCCAGCTTGAAGACTTAAAGGGGAAAGGGACGTGACAATAAGTGTGGATGAATAACATATCCACGATCCTAAAAACAAGATTACAGGGGAGTAATTTGTTTCTTCTAACCCCAGGAATCCACTAATATTATTACTCTTTGCAGACTATGTAGCAGTACCACTAGGAGGTGGGCAGAATCTATTTAGGAAAAAGACTCTGCAAAACAGCTTTTCCAAAACTGGCATCACTCCTAGCCAGAATATCCAGGCTGTAGTGTTTAGTACATGTGTGGACTGACCTCCAGGCAGCTGCTTTACAAATCTCCAACAGAGGGACCTCTCTGGCAGCTGCAGTGGTGGCAGCTGTACCCCTTGTGGAATGGGCCCGAAGACCTGAAGGAGGGACCTTGCCCACCTTTGAATAGCAGAACTGAATACACTGGACTATCCACCGAGATACAGTCCTCTTTGAAGCAGGAGATCCCTTACCTGCTTCCCCATAGGTAAGGGAACAGCTTCTGTCCGTCTTGCCTATGATCCTTGGTATTGGCTATATAATAGCTCAGTGCTCTCTTCACATCCAAACGCAGCCTATGCTCAGCAGAGCTAGAGTGTGCAGTATAAAATACTGGCAAGGTAATGGACTAGTTCAGATGAAAGTCAGAAACTACTTTGGGAAGGAACTTTCTATTAGTTCTCAACACTACCTTATCATTGTGGAAAGAAATATAGTCCTTTTCCGCACATACAGTTTGTAACTCACTTATCCTCCTAGCAGAAGTAAGTGCCACTAGGAAAACTACCTTCCAGGTAAGAAATTTGAGCTTTGCAGAAGCTAAGGGTTCAAATGGCAGAAGCATAAGCTGAGCAATACAAATGTTAAGGTCCCAAGCTGACATTGGTTCCCTATGAGGGGGAAACAGATGTAAAAGGCCCTTAAAGAACTTTCTAAATATGGGATTCGAAGGAATGCAGATAAGACAAATAACCTAGGAGGGTTGGGATGCCAGCCTGTGCTGGGATTATGCCCTTGTCTGTACACCAAATAGAAAATCTTTTCCATTTTGAGGCATAAGTTTTCTTAGTAGAAGGTTTTCTGTAACTCTTAAGGACTTCTAAAACTGCTTGGGAGTATTGGGAATCTGAATACTCTTAAGTCCTCAAGAGCCAAGCTTTGAGTCTGAGAGACCTGAGATTGGGATACATCACCCTGCCTTGAAAGGAAGTCAGTGGATTGTACCTCTGAGGGAGGTAGATCGGTTTGCTCACTGATATTGACAACAACAGGGAGTACCATGGCTGTCTTGGCTAGTCTGGGACTATCAGAATCATTGAGGCTGGCTGTGACCTGAGCTTGATGAGTACTCTGAGAATCAGAGGAAAAGGAGGGACGCCATAAAGGTACTTGCCTGTCCAATCGAGAATCAGGGCGTCCACAGGAAATGGAAATTACATACCTACCGTAATTCTTTATCTTCTCTTGTATCTTCACCATTCATTGCTGCTTGGGTATAAGCCGGAGGCGCGCACCCACCACAGGATTTTTTTTTTGGAGAAGAGTCGACGCTGACAGCGCCACCCCCAAGAGCAATGGACTACGTGGTGTGCTAGAGGCGGCCGTTAGGCGCCACAGACTCCTCCTCATCCCAGTTCTGTAAGCCAGAGAGGGGAAATAATGATAAGAAAAAAGGAGAGCGAGGCAAGAGAGCCAAGGGATAGGTAAAGGAAAGGCTATAAACTGAAAAAGGAATAAGCCGACAGAGGACAGAAAAGAGGGAAACCTACCCTATGGGACCGCAGGCCTCACTCCTAAGGCAGCTCAGAGGGAGGAACAGATAAGGGAGAGAGAGAAGAGGAGGAAGAAGAAGAGGGGGGGATGCTGGGAGGAAGGAGAAGCTCTGCCAAGTTGTGAGAATTTGGCTTGAAGGCTCATAAGCTCGGAACCAAGGAGCGGGAGCAAGGATCCCATTCTGGAAAGACTGGTGAAGAAGGTTCGACTGAACCTTTGCACAGCTTGGTACACAAAAGGCAGACTCTCTGCACCTCCCGCCATCCCTAACCCCTTACACTCCAGCTAAGAGCTCACAGACTGCCAAGGGAGAAAATCTGTTCCGAAAGGAGAGCGCCCAACTAGAAAGGGGGAAGGAAGCCCATTAGCACCCTGCTTCATGCTAACACAGATGTGTGTGTGTGTGTGTGTGTGTGTGGGGGGGATTTGAAGCCCCACAGAGGGCATCCCTTTGCGAGAAAGGACAGAGTGGAAACTCAGTCTGACTCCCTGAAGGAGGCAAAACAGATCACCAGTTCAAGGCAACTGGAGTGCCAGGACAGCGTTTAACTAGCAAAGGCTGGCGCAAACAGGAGATTCAGACATGCCGGTGGGGACCTAGAAAAAGGAACCGAACCATATGAGGAATGGTTTCTTTAACTGTGAACTGAACAACATGGCTTAAGAAGGAGCCAATAGGTCACCCCAGGGGCAATAAGAAAGAGTTCCCTCAGGATAGAGATAAATTCTACTCGTTCCCCTCTCTTCCTCAATTAAATGAATCCAGTCTGACAGAAGAACAGAAGGCTCAAAAACATTTTTTTTTCTCTTTTTAATTAGGCTTTATGGCCATGAAAGGAGGTAGGAGGAACGAGCAGGGAGGAGGGGACGCTGAAGAAGGAGGCCCGTGAGGGGGAAGGTGGGCGGGTATCAGTAATGAATGGTGAAGATACAAGAGAAGATCAAGAATTACAGTAGGTACATAATTTCCATATCTTCCCTTGTCAATCTTCACCATTCATTACTGCTTGGTGAGTACCAAGCCCCCCCCAAAGGGGGATTAGGAAAACCCTGAGGGAACAAGACCCTCAGCCTCCTGCTGGTGAAAAGCAGAAGGAAGAGACCCTGGCCTTACAAGACAGGAAGCCTAAGGCCAAGGAGAGCTAGGAGGTGTCCCTCGGAGACGGAGGAAGCCCCTGCAGAAGCCTTCTAGCCCTGGTGGAAAAAAGGCGGGTCCCTCGGAAAGCGGAGCGGATCACCCTACGCTGGGCCAGGGGTGACAATCTTGATAGACGAAGCCATGCCATCCGCCTAATACAGACTGCTGTCCCCGCAAGCCTGGAAGACACCTCATTGGTATCGTAGGATGCCCTTGTTTGGTGCCTTGCCAGTTCCAGGCCTACAGCGGAGAGGGCAATGGCTTGTCTGGATTGCTCCGTATCAGGCATTGATGCTAGAACTTGGGAGAGCATCGACCATAAATGCCTGCTGTAGGCAGCATGGTGAGCCTGATGTAATGCAATGCATAACATCACATGAGAGGAAGAGAACACTCTTCGCCCCCACCGGTCAAATTGTAGGGAATCTGTGTCCGGTGGATGGTCGTGCGCCAGGCGACGGGGCCCGGAGGGAGTCTCTAGGAACTCCAATCCCCTGGGTGGGTTGGAGAGCGCACCTAGAGATTCCAATGGGGCACATTACCTCCTCCTGCAGTCTACTGGGGCTGGAAAAGGAGTGGCTGGAGACTGCCAGGTGCAGATAGACGCTTCCTGGAAAGGGACAGGCCAGGATGGTACCACCAGATGTTGGGCACTGAATTCCCCAAGGAATTCACACATCTGTCGCTCGGTATTGTCACGTCTGAGAAAGGGGATATGGAGATCCTTAATCACCCTCGACAGGAAGCACTGATATTTCGTGAAATCAGTGTCGGATGAAAGGTGAGCAAAGGGTTTCTCTCCCTCAGAGGAGGGAGATGAGGAAGGTGAGGAACTCGAATGTCAAGAGGATTCTTGCGGCGGTGGGGAGAGGTGAAAAACCCGCTCATGCATATACCTAACATATGCGGGGAAGGCCTCCACAGAGCCTCTGAATGTCTCCCAGGATAACGGGCCCGTAGGACCGACATGGCCTGGAAGAGAGGGAGGGAGGTGGCTGCAGAAGAATGGGAGCGGGGCATCTACAAGAAGGTAACTGTCCTCTGCTAGGGCTCTGAAATCCAGAGAATGGAGCCCGAGCTGGCGGGGTCCCGGATATCAAACCAGGTCGCAAAGCGGAACCCTGGGGATGCGAACTCTGGAACAGCCTGGATGGGGAACCTCCCCTATGATGCACCTGGGGTTGCAAGAGTCCAGAAGGGCAACCAGCAGCAACGCCACCGGAGGGGTCCCTTGAGCCCGAGAGGGAGAGGTGGGGTTCGGCACTTCGGCTCCTCCCCACACCCCGAGGGGTAGAAGGCGGAACTCGATGCCCCTCACCCTGGCCCCTCAGACTCTGAGGACGTCCTCCTCCTCGGCGCCAGCGACAGGTTCCGTCGAACCTAAGGCCTCCCAAGGGTGGCCCCTGGAGACAGAACCCCTAGTCCACCCCGAGAATGCGTAGCAGCACCGGAAACGGCAGATGCCACAGCTCCCTCTGAGGAGACAGACCGCTCCCTAATCTCCAAACCGCCCTCCCTGATGTATTCCAGGCCACCCTCAGCCTGGGGATCCTCGGAGGAAGACTGATTGGGGGACTCAGGAATGGGAATGCTAGATCGCCTGACACTGCGTTCCAGAAAAGACTCTGATTCCGAAGAATCAGGGAGCTAAGCTGGGTCAACCTCTGAATCACCTGCCTCCGAGGGGGAGTCGATCAGATGGAACTTGATGCTGGCCACCCCAAGAGTCCTTTGAGAAATGGCGCCGGTGTCAAGCATGACGCCGCATGATCCGGCGTATCACCCATGGCTCCAGAGCCCGACCCCTGATCGCCCACGGCTCCGTCTAAGCCACTGGCGCTGCCCCCAGCACCGAACCCAACACGGCACTGCAAACGGGTTTACCAGACTGACGGTGCCGCAGGCGCCGAAAACAACACAGCACAGCACACGTGCCACCCTGATCACCGGCCCTGCTAACGCGCCGGGATCCAATACGGCGCCGGAGGGCGACGTCGAGGTTCCACCAATGCCAGACCCAGCAACCGTGGGCCGCGACACTGGGGGAGCCTGCACCTCCAAAGAGGTGACTGCCGAGACGGTGTCTCCACCGCGGTCCCGGGAGGGACCACGACGTTCCACCAACACCGCAAAAGATTCCTCCTCCTCCTCCTCCTCCTCAGCAAGGCTTGAAGATGAGGAGACCTCCTACTCACTAGACCGTATAGGCCTGGGAGGGGACCCGGAGGAAGGGTCTAAAGACCAGGTCTGGGAGGCCTGAGAGCGACGCCGTCCTCCAAAAGTTGGCGGGGCCTTGCTGATTTTGAAAGCGCGGACTTCGAGAACACGGTGGTCCATCGGGAAACAGGCGTCACATCTGTCCATATCATGGTTGGGTCCCAGGCACCGAAGGCAGACATCATGTCGGTCTGTCACGGAGAAATGCCGGCCACAGGAGTACCAACGCATGGGGGCACGGCCCGCTTTCGACTTACGCTTAGTTCCAGAACCAGACATGATGTGAAATAAAATATAACACAGAAAAAGCTTCCGGCGCCATTAAGAAAATAAATGGAATGAACTTACAGGCGTTGGCAGAGAACCGGGATTGAGGACTTGCAGACAGTGTCGATGAACGACGGAGTCGTAGAAAGGCCTAGTGGCGTACTTCGCACTGAAACTCACGCAGCAGGTGCAGCCTCAACGGCGGGAGAAACAGAACTGGGATGGAGGAGGAGTCTGCGGTGCCTAAAGGCCGCCCCTCGCACACCACGTTGTGCGTTGCTCTTCGGGGCGGTGCCGTCTGTGTTGACTCCTCTCGAAAAAAAAAATAACTCCCGTGGCGGATGCGTGCCTCGGCTTACACCCAAGCAGTAACAAATGGTAAAGACTGACAAGGGAAGATCAGTCCCTTTCACTGGAACCCTGCAGTAATAGAGGGGTTAGCGGTGATCCTAGTGGGAAGCAAAGAGATCCATTTCTGGGGTTCCCCATCGTCTGAATAGGACCTGCTCCACTTGGCTGTTCAGTGCCCATTTGTGGTGGGCCTGGTTTATCCTGCTCAAAGCATCTGCCAGGGTATTGTCCTTTCCTGGCAGATGAATTGCTTGTATGGAGGCATTTAGAGAGTAAACCAGGCTCCATATTTTCATTGCTTCTGCGCACAGTGGCGTGGATCTTGTCCCTCCTTGTTTGTTGATACAGTACATTGTGGTGGTATTGTCTGTTCTGATCTGAGCCACTTTTCCTTTTTTAAAATGACTGAAGGGCCAGGTAAACTGCTCTTAACTCCAAGAGATTTATGTGCAGAAGGGACTCTGCACTGTTCCAGGAGCCGTGAATCGTGTGGTCTCCTAGGTGAGAACCCCATCCTAGAAGAGAGGCATCTGTTGTGAGCACTAAAGAGGGGGACTCCTACTGGAAAGGCACCCCTTCCCTTAGGTTGTTTGGATCCCTCCACCACTGGAGGGTGGTGTAGAAGAGTTCTTGTTACAGGGACTAGTTTTGAAAGTGGATCTCGCCTCTGGGACCAATGGGCCATGAGGCGAAACTGAATATCCCTCATTTGGAATCTGGCACCCATGACTGTGCTTGTTGCTGAAGCCATGTGGCCTAAAAGCTGTAGAAAGTGAGTTGCTGGTTTTGGCCCGCCCAGGATGAATGAGCTTGCCAGATAGCCTTTGCCCTTTCCAAGGTTAGAAAAGCCTTTCTCAGAACTGTATTGAATTCTGCCCCTATGAACTGCAATACTTGGACTGGGGTGAGAAAAAATGGAAATTACGTACTTACCGTAATTATTGATCTTCTTGGACAGTCTCCTTCACTCATTCACACTAGCGGGATAGCGCCAGAGGTGCTAGGACAGCGAGAACCTAAAATTTTCAGTGATGTGGCCTTGAGAGAGACAGGACCCGCATGTTTTGTGCAGCGAGACTAGCTCGCGCCTGTGTAGGCTATCTCGGCGTCGACCCTCCAACCGCCTCAGTACCTTTTCGACCGAGGAGGTGGAGTGTAACTATTAAGAATAACTCATCCTGAGTTTCTGGGCCTGAGAGGGCACAGATGGCCTTTGCAAGAAAGGTCAAAGAACAATGTCCTCACAGTCTAAACCACAGGACCATGAAGACCAGGAAAGAAAAACGAGTGAACCCAGGGGATGGTAGGTGGGCATGTGAATGAGTGATGGAGACTGTCCAAGAAGATCAATAATTATGGTAAGTACGTAATTTCCATATCTTCCTAAGCTAAGTCTCCATCACTCATTCACACTAGTGGGAGAGTACCGAGCCAAAACCAATAACCTTGAGTAGGGTGGTAGGAGATAGGGTTCACTCAGAAAGGACAGCTAAGGACTGTCCTGCTAATAAAAAGAGCTGTCTTGTAAAGAGCATCTAGAACATAGTGCTTACAAGATAAGAGCTCGAGTTGTAACTCACCACTTTGCAGACGACTGCAATTGGCACAAAATGAAAGTCTTCCAGTAAGCCGCAACCACTCTAGGACAGCGGCAAGAACTTGGCCTCACAATTTGGTCTAGGACCAAAATTAACAGTATCAAAGATATGTACTAATGTAACATAAAGGGACCCCAGGAACTGAAAAAGTCAGAGGTAAAGTCTACTGGTTCAGGGTAGACCAGAAAGTGCAGATGGAAACCCCCACTATCAAGAATGGCTGACCTGTAAACAACAGGTCCAGGAGCACTTGAACCCCTTACTTGGTGAGCAAGGGGGTACAGGTGGGGTTACCCCATCAAGGAGAGTGGTCTCCACTTAGTCACAGGCACCTTCCTGATGGAAGGCCAAGCACGACTTAGAAGCCTCTTGTGGTGGACTAGTAGAACCAGATCCTACCCACTGCATATTCCGAAAGGAATCATCCTGCCCCTGTGTGTACAACTGTAGTAGCAGTCTCTGAACTCAGGGAAGAAAGAAAAAAGTGTACAGGAGGACGTGTCCACTGTGGAAAAAGAAATTCCGACAGAAAAAAACGGGCTGGATTTCTAAGGCAAATAGAGGCACATGTGCATCGAGGAGGGACACAGCAGGACCAAGTTAGGGCTAACCCATTTGTTGAAAGTGACTGAAAGAGGCAGTGACTCAATGCGGTGAGGCACTACCCACTCCGGCCTCCCTGAAGGGAGTAGGAAAGGATTCTAGTTTGTTTGCTGAAAAACAAACATCACAACTCCATCACGCAGTTGGAGAGGATAGCTTCGTGAGCGACTGGCATGGACCAGTGTGCAGGAACCAAAGGTGTGAATATTTGAGAAGATACCTCAGAAAAAAGACCTACTTGACCTTCTGTCAAGAAGGAGTAAATCACCTGATAAGTTAAAGCAGCAAGGAAGTAGGAACTTGAGTTCTGACTCGGTGGAGAGTCGCTTCTGCTGCTGCAAGGCTCTGCTCAAGAGAAGAAAGCCTGATAAAAAGAAAGGGGAATTAACAGACTGGGCAGTTGCCTAGGTCTAGGAAATGTCTCTGAATGAGAGAAATCTGTCTTAGAGAAAGAGATGACCCATACCGCCGCTGGATCGGACTCCCCCTAGGGAAAGAAGAAGTCAGGTACTCTTTACTGTACTCTGGAGACGAGCGCCTCAGGGGCTGAGGAGGAACCTGACCAGATCCAAAAAAGGGGGGTATCGGGTAATTTCAGCTAGGCCCTGTGCTGTGATAAAAAAAAATGTTTTTTTTTTTTCCGACCCTAAGAAGGCTTTCAGGCTGCTATTTCGCAAGGATCGTCTTGATACAAAATGACGAAGATGTTCTCCATCTGAGTGCAGAAGGAGCCTGAGCGTCCATACTGAAATCATGACCGGGCTAATAATCACAGCTGGAGAGATGTTAACCACCTGTGCCGAAGAAGCCACCGAAGGGGCAATATCACAAGGGGGCTTTATACCCCTATCAAAGGAGCGGAAGAGCCTGAGCGGCTCCAGACCATTAAATTAGAATGTTCCACAGAGTGTAACTGTCTTGACGATGTAAAAAGTCTAGACGCAGAAGTGTATGGTCCACGGACGCAGTGTGAAATACTATAGTGGACCCCATTACTGAGAAACTACTGAAAAGATTTTCCATCACAGACTCTGATGATAGAGAGGACGTGCCCTTCAGTATATAAAATGAGTCATCCGCTGTATTACTGACCAGAAGGACAGGGAAATACCCATCTAGATGCACTTCTACCCCAAAAGGACCTCTAAGAGAGGTCTAGGTCAGAGCCACTAGAGACTCCGCCATCAGGAAGGATGTTGAGGAGCCTGGTACCATGTAGGGAGCCGAGAAAGTGCTAAGCAGAATGAGATTACGCTGGCAGGGCAGTACAGCAGAGTTCCATCAGCAGAAAACCGCTGGATGACACAAGATCCCACGTAGACCGCCACTCACTAAGATATGTGGGAAAAAATAATCTGCAGAACAGGAGTTCATTCTGTGGAAAACATCCTGCCACAAGTTCTGTGGAAAGGAAGTCCGAAAAGGAAAAATGTATCACTAATTCTGCCATACAGCACCCACTAGCACCCCTGCGGCACCAGCATCACTTGTGGCACAGGAGGGCACCAAGCAATGCCTATGCCAACCTGGGCAATACCCGAGGGCACCCGCGGCAGTACCCACAGGCACTCCCAGCACCCATGTAGCAATGGCAATCGAGGGCACCCCCGACACCCATGGTAACATGGAACCCATGGCAAGAATGGCGCCCGAGGGCACCAGTGGCACCCATGGCATGAGTGGCACCCGCGGTGCTACCCGCTGCACCTATGGGTGCCCCCCCGGCACCACCCATGGCACCCAGTGGATGCTCACGGCACCACCCATAGCACCAGCAGGTGTCCGCATCACCCGTGGGTGCTCGGCACCGCCCATGGGTGCACCGCACCACCCATGGGTGCACAGCGCCACCTAGACACCCACGGCACCACTGACGGCACCGACAACCAACGGCAGCAACAACAGCACCCACGGCACCACACAGAGCGATGGCGCTGACCCACGGTGCCGAGCAAGGCTACGGCACTGGCCCAGGCACCAAGACGGTGCCGACTAAGCCACAAGGCTTGGTGCCAGCCAGGCACCGAGCCACGGCTCCAGAACACAGGCGCCAACCAAGGCACGAGCCACAGTGCCGAATCCACGTGCCAAGGCAATGCCAACGGAAATCCTGAGAAGGGGAGAAGAAAAAGGGTGGTGCCCATGCCAGCCCTTGCATGGAAAAAGGGGGGGGGGATAGGCACGAGGGGTCGACAGAATGATAAAGGCACCACGAGGGCACCTCGCCCATCGTGATCCAATCGACCCAGCTCTGGTCCATCGGCTCCGAGGCCCAGAGGTCCCGAAATCAGGAACAGAGCCAGGAGAACTGGAAAGTCAAAACCCTTGCTCCACAGGAGCGGCCCAAAGGTGAAACTGCCCACCGCAGCTCCAACGAGGATAGAGATGGATCTCGGAGTCGAGTATGCAGCCATTAGGAGCAGGGCCAAGAGGAAACCAACAAAGTCAGTTCAGGCCCATCGCCCCTCCCGAAGAACAATCCTCGTGCCGACGTACCAATGGGCAACCTCGAGCGGCACCGATTCTTCTTCCCCCAACGAGGAAGAAGAACTCGAGGTTAAGCAGAGCCGGTCCCGGAACCGCTAGATTGCTTGCAGTGGACTGTCCTCTCCCGAGCACAGGACTGTCTGTAGTCAGCCCCCACGTTAATTAAGGGCTGCGGACCGGACACAGCCCTTCTGCCATAAAAACTTTCAAACGAAGTCCTCCTACTGTCACCGCTACCATCGAAGGATGACTCCGTTCTTTTTCTTCTTCTTCATAATCTTCTTTTCTTGTTCGTAAAATAAGAAATTACTACTTAAAATATTAAATTAAACGTTAAAAGCTGCTGTCGTATAGACGAAAACTTACACTCCGGCAGACGAGTGACGTGACATCAAAGCGCACTCGGGGGAGAAAAGGAACTGAGGTGGTTGGAGGTCAACGCTGAGATTGCCTATACAAGCGAGCTAGTCTCGCGGTGCGGCATAAGCGTGGTCCTGTCTCGCGCCGACCCGTCTGAAAATTTTAGGCTCCTGCTTGGTCCTAGCGCCTCCGGCGCAATCCCACTAGTGTGAATGAGTGATGGAGACTTAGTCCAGGAAGATCAGGTTATTCACCTGTAACAGTAGTTCTAGGAGTGGTATATGTTGTTCATCCACACTCTTCGGCATATCTCCTTCCACTTTAAATCTCACCGAAAGTCTTCAAGCTGGCTCCTCCCACCCACCCAGGTGGTATATTCCTCGGCTCTGCCCCATGACACCAGATCTTAGCCCCCGGAAGCCAGGTGTTGTGCGTCTGCAGCCGGGGAGGTGGGGGGATCTGAGTGGATGAACAACATACGACACTCCTAGAACTACTGTTACAGGTGAGTAACCTGTTTTTCTAGGAGCGTGGATATGTTGTTCATCCACACTCTTTGGCAGACTCCTAGCAGTTCACCAGGAGGAGGGAGGCAAGGCGCACATCCCCTACTTAGGGAACAGAGATTGGAGAACTGAGGTCCCAAAACCAGCATCCTGGCGTGACTCAAGGTCAATGTGGCAGTGGATGATGACGGTGAATGCTGACTTCCAGGTAGCAGCCAGGCAGATTTCCTGGATAGGGATGTCCCTGGAAGCAGCCATCGATGCAGCAGTATGGCGGGTAGAATGAGCTCTGATCCCTCTGGGAGGCTCCTTGCCCGCCAACTCATAACACAGACCTATGCATGATGTAATCCATCTTGCAATAGTCCGCTTTGCTGCAGGTCTGCCAGAAGCAGCATCAGCGTAGGTGACAAACAGCTGGCAAACCTCTCTCCGAATTTCTGCCATCTTCTCCTTGTAATAGGAGAGAGCACATCTCAGGTCCAAAGTATGGAGCCTGTACTTGGCCTCCGAGATGTAAATAGGGTAGTATACTGGCAGAGTCAGCACCTGGTTAAGGTGAAACTCTGACACCACCTTCGGAAGGAATTTCGGGTGGGGGCGCAGGACAACTTTGTCCCTGTGAAAGACCAGATATGGGGAGTCCACCGAAAGTGCCTGAAGCTCCCCTGTCCTTCTGGCTGACGTGATAGCCACCAGGAAGGCCATCTTCCACGACAAGTGTGACAGCTCACACACACCGGAGGGGATATGTGGTCCAGGCCTTTGAAAAAGCAACTGACCACTGTCTCCTGTGCCAATGTCGGCTGACCGGCCCGCGCCCGGTAAGCAGAGATGGCTGCCAGGTGCACCCTAAGGGTTGATGACCGTAGACCCCCTTTGGAATGAGACCAAAGGTAGTCGAGAATGTTAGACACAGAACAGGATAAGGGGTCCAGACCCTTACCCTCACACCAAATGGAAAATCTTTTCCATTTGAAGGCATAACATTTCCTGGTCGATTCCTTTCTAGATGCCTCCACTACGGTGTAGACATCTTTGGAAAGACCCAAAGCCTGGAACTCTAGCTGCTCAGGTACCAGGCCGTCAGATGCAGGGATTGAAGGTATGGATGGAAGTCCTTCCCCTGGCTGAGAGATATCAGGTCCGGGCATGTACAAAGCTGCTCCGGGGGCCTGCAGCTGAGGCTGAGGAGATCTGGATACCAGAACTGGCACGGCCAGTCTGGGGCTACCAGAATTACCTTCGCCTTGTCCCTCCTCACGTTGAGTAACACCTTGTGGATGAAGGGAAATGGAGGGAAGGCATAGAGGAGACCTGGGGTCCACGACCTCGAGAAGGCATCCCCCTGCAGCGAGCCCTGTTGGGGTGGGGGGGGGCATGATACAGCCTCAGCTTGGTGTTTTCCCTGGAGGCAAACAGGTTCACCAGTGGTTTGCCCCAACGGGAGAACAGGCTGTAAGCTAACTCTGGATGGAGAGACCACTCGTGGGATGTCCGGCCTATGTGGCTGAGAGCAGCCGCCAGCTGGTTTGAGGCTCCTGCAACATGGATGGCTAGGAGATCCCTCTCTAACCTGCTCACGAGGGTCCAGATGCGGATCACCTCCTTGCACAGCAGACGGTAGTGTGTGCCGCCCTGTTTGTTGAGGTAGTACATGGTTGTGGTGTTGTCCGTCTGGACTTGAACCACCTGACCCCAGAGCTGAGGAGCGAAAGCTGACAGTACCAGTCTGACTGCTCTGAGCTCCAACAGGTTGATGTGGCATCGGGACTCCTCGAGGGTTCAGAACCCATGGGCCCTGTTCTCCCCAATGTGGGCTCCACAGCCCATGAGAGAGGCATCGGTCATGAGGACGACCGTCAGCTCGGGGTGGACAAATGGGATCCCCTCCTGCAACCGGTCTGGGACGGTCCACCACTGGAGAGCGTCCCACATCTTCTGGGTTACAGTGATCAGCTGGTTGAAATGACCATATCGCTGAGTCTACTGGGCGGCCAGCTCCCACTGGAGGGGGCGCATGTACAACCAGACCCAATGGACCACTGAGATGCATGCCGCCATGTAACCCAGAAGGCACAGAAAGTCCCGGGTGGGGCAAGTGCCCAACCAGTAATGATTGGGCAAAGGAGGAAAGAACCTCTGCCCTGTCCACCTGGAGCCGAGCTCTGGCTTGACAAGAGTCGAGCTCTGCCCCGATGAAGCCCATCACCTAGGAAGGCATGAGTTCTGACTTGGCCTTGTTGATCAGGAGGCCAAGCTGGGAGCAGGTTTGTAGGACCAGATCCTTGGACCTTTCCACCTCCTGTTGGGTGGAACCTGCCAGGAGCCAATCGTTGAGGTAGCAGTAGATTCTGGCCCCTCGACGCCGGAGATGGCCCGCCACCACTGCTATGCATTTGATGAAGACCCGTGGGGCTGATGACAGGCCGAACGGCATGGCTTGGAACTCGTACAGGTTAGCTTCAACCCTGAAGCGGAGGAACCCCTGATGGGACAGATGGATTGGGACGTGAAAGAATGTGTCCTGCAGATCCAGTGAACAGAACCACATGTTTCGCTCCAATGATGGTATGATCTGGGACAGAGTGACCATCCAAAAGATGCGAGACCTGAGAAACTGATTCAGGTCATGGAGGTCTAGAATGGGGCGCCAACTACCCGTCCGCTTTGGCACCAGGAAGTACCTGGAGACAAAACCTGGGTCTGCTGGAGGATCTGCCACGGGGGCTACTGCCTCCTTGCGGAGGAGCTGAGCCTTGTCGCCTCGAAGAGCCGACTGGGTGCATGCGGAAATCCATTCCCCCCGGGGGGCTTGGCTTAGCTGGGAGGGTACTGCTCGAACTCTAGAGGCAGTCCCCAACCGACCACTTCGAGAAACCCACCTGTCCAGTGATAGCCGGACCAGGCGGAGAAGGAAGTGGAGGAGCTGACCCCTTCACGGGAAGGCCCAGAGCTGGCATAATGGAGATAGGGGAGGCAACCCCAATCCCATCACTGGGCAGGCTTAGGGGAAGAGAAGGAGGCCTGTTGGGGTCCAGGCTTGGGCCGAGAGCGCCAAGCTTGAGCCTGCTGCTGATGCTGCTGTTGCTGTCCTCCTTGATAGGAAGGCTGCCGAACCATGGGGGAAGAGTGCCGAAAAGGCTTCTTCTTCTTCTGCTGGTTCTTGCCTGAAGAAACCTTGGCAGAAGTGGCGTCCAAGGTGGCAATGGACTGCTCTATATGCTGTAAGTGACCGGCCACTCCTGGACCGAACAAGTCGGTCCCAAGGAAAGGCACGTCAGCAAGCTTATGCTGAGTATCCGCCGGGAAGGAGGACAGCCTCAGCCAAGCCCTGCAGCGAGAGGCCACTGCGGCGGCCATGGAATGGACACAAGAATCTTCGATGTCCAGGGCCGTCTCGAACTGCTGTTTGGCAACAGCACGGCCCTGGTCCCAGACTTGTTTGACCGTGGTCTGCATGTCCATGGGGAGATGAGGTAGGACTTCATCTAATGACCCGAGAAGGGCATGAGAGAAGTGTGCCATCATGACAGCTGAGCTGGCCTGATGAAGGCCCAAGGAAGAGGCCGCATAGACCGTCCGAGCTGAGTGGTCCATATTGTTGGACTCTTTGTCCGGATGTCGGTCAGTGTCGGCCGAACTGCCAGTACGCATGAACACAGAGGCGGTCACCAGGCTCTTGACCGAAGGGTGCTCTGTGAAGCCCGCAAGGAACCCCATGGGCATCACGTACTTGCAGGCCATGCGGGCAGATGGTGCTGGGCATGAGGCAGGGCGCTGCCAAAGTTTGAGGGCCGGGCCAACGATGGCTTTGACCAGAGGAAAGGCCTCCGTCGGGGTATCCCCTCTCTTCAGGATGTCCGTGAAAGGGTACTCTGCCTTTTTCTGGATAAGTTCCAAGGGCATTCCAGTAGAGTTGGAAATGAGACTGAGAATCCCTTGGAAGGAGGAAGGGCCTTCCTCCATCCCTGTACCAACGGATGACTTGTCATCTCCAGGATGAGAATAGAGTCCGGTGACATCAGAGTCTGAGGAGTCGGGATACAGCGGCCTGCCGCCTAAATCGCGTTTGATCCACCTAGGGCGGTCCGTGAAAGGGTGACTGTGATCGACAGACGTCGGGGAAGTCCGGTGTCCTGTCGGTCCTCTTTCGAGGGAGCCCCTCCCATAGGCTGTTTATTCAGTGGTTACACCCGAATAGAGGGAGAGACCGGAATAGGCCGAACCAGGGGATGGGCCAACCCCACAGGCAGAGGAACCAAAGACTTCGGTTCCAGAGGGATCGCCTTTGGCCTGGGAAGAGAGAGCCAAGTAATGGCCGGGGTGGGCAGCGGAGCTGACTTTTGCCCAGTCAGGATCAGCTGTTGCCACATAAGGTCCTCATAGCGCCGGAGTTTCCTCCAGAGCCTCTCCTTGTGCGAGGAGGATGAGGACGACCTGTGGCGTCGCCTCTTCTAGGAGTGCTTGTGGCTCTTCCTCGGTCGTTCGGCCGAGGGGGTTCTGGACCTCGACCAAGATCGGGCAGGCTGACTCAGTCGATCGGAGACACCGGTGGAATTGGTGAGACCCAAGGGTCTTGAACCGGATCCTTGATGGGGACGCCAGTGGGCTGGGTCTCCTCATCAGGAAACACTAGGGTTGAAGTCCTTTCTAAGGAGTCGCCGGCCACAAGGGGTCGATCGGGTCGAGAACGATCTCAACCTCATCGGCCACTTCCTCGGTCGTCTGGCCAGATGGAAGGTCCGTAAAGCCTATGTCCAAGGAGGCGATCTCGACCGAGGTCGAGACTGCATGCTCCTGGAACTGAGACCTCTCTCGGTCCCAAGATCGCCTTCAAGATGAAGATGACGAAGGATCTTTTTCTCTCTTCCAAGAGCGGGAGGAGTGCGAGCCTGTGGGCACTTCACCCTGGGTGGGGAGAGACTGGCACAACTCCTTAAACGAACCTGTAAAGTTGGAGCCTTGTTTCAGTGGGACAAAGAAGCTTCGATTAGCAGAAGTGCGAGCGGCTTCTTCCTCAAACGCCTGCATGCGTTACAGCTGCGTGGCGGAGCCCACCGTCGAAAAAAATGCCCACCTAGCCTCCCTGAACTTCACTAGAGGGTTCCTTTCCTCCGGTCTCTCCAGTTTCAGATGAGCCCTGCGGTCGTCCAGGACGTTGGGATGGAAGGCCGAGCAGTAACTGCAGGACGAGGTGTCATGTCCAACACCCAGGCAGTAGAAGCACGAGAGACCGGGACTGGTGCATGACATTTTTTGGCAGCAAGGACACTGGCGAAATCCAGGGGAAGATTTCTCCTCCATGATCGATGATGCAAAGTCGCGATCGTTAACTCGAACGAGTTTTAATTTCGGTGAAACCGAATATTTGAAAGCCAGGGCCTACAAAATGTGAGAGCATGAGGGAGGCAACCTGTATCCTTCCAGTGGAAAGGAAGATCTGGCGTCATGGGGCCGAGCCAAGACATATACCACCCGGGTGGTTGGGAGAAGCCAGCTTGAAGACTTCTGGCAGATTTAAAGAGGAAAGGGACAATGCCAATGAGTGTGGATGAACAACATTCCCACGCTCCTAGAGTAGGTGTTGGCACATGAGGTCCTCATAGCGCCGACAGAGTTTCCACCAGAGCCTCTCCTCATCCGAGGACGACCGATAGTGTTGCCTCTTTTTAGAGCGTTTATGGTTCTTCCTCGACCTGTCCGTCAAGGGGGTTGGAGACCTTGATCGAGATCGGACGGGCCAACTCGACTGCTCGGAAGACACCAGCAGGACCGGTGATTTCCTGGGATCAGGGACCACTTCTCAGATTGCAGTCCCAGCAGGTTGGGTCTCGTCATCTGGAAAGACCAGATTAGGGGTTCGATCGACAGAATCGTTGACCCGGAGTCAGTGATATTGGATCGATCACGATTTCGACATTGTCGATCAATAATTCGGTTGACTGACCAGATGGCAAAGCCAAAAAGCCAGCGCCGAAGAAGCGATCTCGACCGAAGTCAAGACTGCATGCTCCTGGGACCGAGATCTCTCCCGCTCCCAAGAACGTTTCTCTCAAGATGAAGACACTCCTGGATCCTTCTCCTGGTTACGGGATCGAGAGGAGTGTGAGCCCGAAGGCACCTCTCCCTTGTTCGCGAGAGACTGGCACTACTCTCGGAAGGAACCCAAGAAGGTGGAGCCCAGGTTGAGCGTAATGAAGAAGCCCCGAGAAGTCTCTGCAGCACGAGCCGCTTCCTCCTTGAATGCTTGCATGCGTTCCAATTGCTTGGCAGATCCTGCAGCCGCAGAAACCACCCACTGAGCCTCCTTGATTTCACCAGAGGGGTTCCTATTCTCCGGCCTCCCCAGCTTCAGGCGTGCGAGATGGTAGTTGAGGATGCTGGAATGAAAGGTGAGACACAGGTCGCATTTCGAGGTGCCATGGTTGGCACAGAGACAGTAGACGCACGCGGTGCGGTGATCGGTATGCAACATTTTCTGGCCGCAAGGGCATCGACGAAATCCGGGGGAAGACTTGTCTTCCATAATCGAAGCAGCGAACTTGCAATTGCTAATGCAAACAATGTGAATTTTCAGAATAACCAAAGATTTGAAAGCCAGGGCCTACAAGATGAGCAAGTACAAGGGAGGCAAACTGAATCTTCCAGCGGAAAGGAAGATTCTGGCGTCGTGGGGCGGAGCCGAGGTATATACCACCCGGGTGGGTGGGAGGAGCCAGCTTGAAGACTTCCGGTGAGATTTAAAGCAGAAGGGGACATGCCAAAGAGTGTGGATGAACAACATATGCACACTCCTAGAACTGACTTTTTGGCATTTAGAAGAAATCCCAGGGGAGGAGAGAACACCTTGAGCTAGCAGTAAGTGTTCTGACACTTGTTGGGATTTTCCTACAATCAGCCAGTCATCCAGGTATGGGAAAACTGTGACACTCAGCTTTCTGAGATGTGCCACTACTACTGCTATGCATTTTGTGAACACCCTTGGTGCAGAGGTAAGGCCGGAAGGAAGTGTTGGTAACTGGTAGTGGCCTGAAGGGAGAGTGAACCTGAAATATCTTCTGTGTGATTCTCTGACAGGGATGTTAAAATATATGTATTTTAAATCCAAAGAGGCTAGCCAGTCCCCTTTTTGTAGTGTTGGCAGGATTACTGCCATTGTAACCATTTTGAACTTGGGTTTCATGAAAAAAATTACTCACCTTAGTAACTACGTTTCTTCTAATGGATTCTTGCTGTATTCTGACAATATGCAGTTAGACCCAGCACTTGAACTGCTCCAGAGATGAAAGAGTTAACTCTATGCAGAAAGCATAGAACGTTGAGCTCGTGCTCGATTCAAACCTCTGTCTGCTGCATTTTCAAGCGTAACTGTCAGATTCTCACGAGTCAAAACTAACTAAGTACACCTATAGTGTGGAAATTGTAAAAAAACCACTAGCCATAAGGGCAACCAAAAGTTTTGGGATCCCAAAAGACTCAAGTCGAGAACCCCAAAACAAAAAACTCAGGTACTGAACTTAACATAACTTTATAATGACATCAAACAAAGATCCACTATGCCCAGCTTCTCCAAAAGAAGAGGGAGCCAATACACCTCTGGGGTGCAGCACTGTACCTGCCAGCCCACTTCCCAAAAAAACAGGTTCTGAGAGGGGAGGCAGGGGGGAGGTCAGAATACAGCAAGACTCCATTAGAAGAAACATAATTACTAAGGCGAGTAATTTTTTCTTCAAACAACATGAAGTCTTGCTGTATTCTGAAAATATGCAGACTACCAAGCAGTACCACCCAGGTGGAGGGTACAGAACCTACTTAGGAAATAGGCTTTGCAGCACTGCTGCACCAAACCTAGCATCACTCCTAGCTTGGATGTCCAGAGAGTAATGCTTGGTAAAAGTATGAACTGTTTTCCAGGTGGCTGCTTTATAGATCTCTAATAGGGGTATGTCTCTGGCAGCAGCCAGAGAAGCAGCTGTACCTCTAGTCGAATGAGCCCTCAGGCCTGAGGGGGGTACTTTGCCTAGCTTTTCATAGCAGAATTGTATGCACGAGACAATCCACCTGGCAACAGTCCTCTTAATAGCAGGTTTACCCTTTCCCACTTCACCATAAGTGAGAATCAACTGAGGACAGTTAAACCTAAGTGCCTTAGTGCGCTCAATGTAGTAGCTAAGTGCCCTCTCAACATCCAAACTGTGTAATCTTTCCTCTCCTGAAGAAGAAGAATGATCAGTGAAAAACACTGGAAGGGACATGGATTGGTTCAGATGAAAATCTGAGACCACTTTGGGTAAGAACCTCCTGTTGGTTCTAAGGACCACCTTATCTCTATGAAAAGAAATAAAATCTGGCTCTACTGACAGAGCTTGCAATTCACTGATACGCCTGGCAGAAGTAATAACTACCAGGAACACAGTTTTCCAAGTCAAGTATTTGAGTTCTGCTGAGGCCAAAGGCTCAAATGGTGGTTGCATGAGCTGAGCAATGCAAACATTAAGATCCCAAGCAGGGGTAGGATCCTTAAAAGGGGGATTAGTATGAAGTAGGCCCTTAAAATATTTACAGAACACAGGGTGGGACACTAGAGAAGAAGGCTTCCCCACTGATGATAAAAATGCAGAAACAGCAGATAGATGCACCTTGAGGGTAGCTGGTCTGAGGCCTAAACTATTGAGATGAACCATATAGTCCAGAACTGCAGATAAGTCAGCAGAGTCTGGTGACACCTGTTTACTAGAACACCAAATACCAAACCTTTTCCACTTGGAGTTGTAGGTTTTTTTAGTGGCAGGTTTACGAGAAGCTTTGAGAATGTCCAGAACCTCCTGAGACAGATTCATATTTGCATATTCTAGCTCTTCAAGAGCCAAGCCAAGCTAGAAATGCCTGCATGAAAATGGTCAGAGAGGCCAAGGCCAATTATTATCAAAATGAATTACTATCCACTTCCAACAGCCCAACCAAATTCTGGTCCACCATAAAGGAACTGTCTGGACACTCCCCAGGTAGTACACTACCCTCCAAAATCACCATCGACAATGTCACCATCAGTGATAAGTCTGAAATTCTTCAAGCCTTTAACAACCACTTCGCCACTGCAGGCATGGCATTCGATAATGCACCAGTAAGTAGTCTCCGTCCACAGCTCACCGCCCAGCCTCCAGACCAAAGTAACAAAGATACGATCTTCTCCTTTTCCCCAACCACCATAAAAGAAGCTGAAGACCTTATGCTACAGCTAGATACCAGAAAAAGTGCAGAAGCAGACTCCTTCGACCCATACTTTCTGAAAATAGCATACCACATACTTGCCCCACCTATATCACACTTATTCAACCTGACCCTAGCCCAGGGCTCTATCCCCGTAGAATGGAAAACCGCTCATGTTATCCCCTATTTAAAGCAGGGGACCCATGCAACCTGAACAATTATAGGCCAATCTCTCTTCTACCTATACTCTCAAAATGCTGGAAAAAGTCGTGGATTTACAGCTGAGATAGTTTCTAGACAACTCTACATTGCTTAACCCCATGCAGTCTGGCTTTAGAAAGCAAAGCAAAAGCACTATTCTGGCGCTAGACAAAGTCACTAATGACTGGCAACGGGACCTTGACAACAAAAAATTTGTGTGTGCTGTGTGTTTAGACCTCAGCAAGGCCTTCGATCCCGTCGACCACTGCCTACTTCTCTCCACCTTAAAAACCACAGGTATGGACTCAACCTCACTGGACTGGTTCCAGGATTATCTCTCTGATAGGCAGCAACAAATTAAGGCCGAAAGTGAGCTCTCTCCTCTCAAACCAATAAAAAGAGGAGTCCCACAGGGTTCCATACTGGGCCCTCTACTGTTCGCCATCTACATCAACAACTTGGACCTAGGCATTACAGAAGCCAGTATCCACTTGTTTGCCGATGATACGGTGCTCTATCTAGCCGTGACTCCCCTGGAGCCGCATGCACAGATCTACAAACTGAATTCAATACACTGCAGCATCAGCTTCTCAGCAAAAAGCTACTGCTAAATGCAAAAAAAACTAAGGCCATGCTCTTTACCCCATCTAGCACTAGGGCCTACTCTGCTGCTGCTGGTACCCTTCCTCCCATAACTACCCTTCTAGGTGAAGATCTTGAGTTTGTGCCTAAATTAAAATATCTGGGTATATGGCTGGACAACAAACTCTCCTTTGCGGAACACACAGAAGAATTGAAGAAAAAGCTTAGGCAGAGGCTTGGCTTCTTCTTCAGAATTAAGCACCTTCTGACCATGAGCATGAAAGAAGACAGCTTGTTCAATCAACTTTCCTCTCATTAATCGATCACTTAAACATTATCTATGGCCAGATGCTCCGTCTCACGCCTTCAAAACTGGATGTCCTGTACCACAGCGCTAAGATTTATAACTGGTCTCCCATCCTCTACACATCACTGCTCTTTATATGCAGCCGTGGGGTGGCCCTTCCCTTCAATATAGGCGGTGTAGAAATGCAGCACTCTGGACACTTGAGCCCTTACCAACAAACTCCCAGATTACATTGTTGCCTGCCTCCCCCTGAGCCCAATCAGTAGCCTCGCTAAGAAGCCACTGCTAATTCTCTGAAAATCCCCAGGATCAGTACCCACTTTGGCAGGGCTGCCATAAGCCACGCTTTGCCTACGCTCTGGAACAGGGTACAAAGATCCTTGAGACTCAGCTCTGCTGTCAGTTTTGCCCTGTTTAGGATCATTTATGACAAAACGTTTGCCGAAATCTGTAAGTGTTTCCATAGTTCCTAGCTGTCCTGCTGATGGTTCACTCCATATCCTTACCACATCCAGCCACGAACCTAGTTCCTCCCCTCCCTATTTTAATCAAGTCCACTAGTCAGCTGTCATAGTGGCCCTCGGCACCCAAGGCACCACTTCTCCTATATTACTCTCCTCTCACCGTTTAAGCAGAACATACAGACCTCATTAGGGGCCCCTATGCAGCCCAGGACCCTCACCCAAGTATAGTAAGCGGTCACTGAGGGCTGAAATGCAAAGAATTGTACCCTCTGATGGAGGCTTGACTAAAATGACTAAACATACCACCTCAACTTCTGCATACATGGAGTCTTATATACCACAGCAAAGTTGAGTGATGCATGCATGTTCCTACAAGAACGCTTGGAATGTATATCGTGCACCTACCACTTTTCTGTAAATTTGTTTGTAACTCTTTGCACATGTTGTACTTTGTATTCTCAATCTATGTATGTATAACTGTCTTGGACAACAGGAGGTCCATCTTGTAAATGAGCTTGCTCAATGATGATTGCCTGGATAAATAAAGATTTGATTTGAAGCTTTGAGATTGAGAGACTGAAGATTGGGATACCAAATTCTCCCCTGAGAGGAAGTTAACAGATTGTGTTTTTTTGGGAGAGCCACTGGAAGATGGACCACCAGAGACAGCAAGAGGGGATACCAAGGCTGCCTGGCCCAGTCTGGCGCAATCAGGATCACCTTGCAAGGTTGTGACCTTATCTTGGCCACAACTCTGAACAATAGAAGAAAGGGGGGAAAGGCATACAGAAATTTCCCCGACCAATCCAACAGTAGAGCATCCAGGGGGACTGAGCCCAATACTGGGGGTCTGCAACAAAAAAGAGGAAGTTGGTGATTGCCTGGGGCTGCAAAGAGGTCTATCTGAGGAGTTCCCCATCGTAGAAATATCACTTTTAGCACTAAGGGATCCAGGGACCATTCATGATGGCCATGAGAAATCCTGCTCAAAGCATCTGCCAACACATTGTCCTTCCCTGGAAGATGGACAGCTACCAGAGATGCCTGTAGGGAATAGGCCAGAGACCAGACTTTCATGGCTTCTGTGCACAAGGCCGTCGACCGAGTGCCTCCCTGCTTGTTGATGTACCACATGGTGGGTGTGCTGTCTGTTCTCACCTGAACCATCTTGTTTTGTACTACTTTTGTGAAAGCTTGTAAGGCTAAGTATAATGCCCTGAGTTCCAGAAGGTTGATATGAAGGAGAGACTCCTGAGGGGACCACACCCCTTGTGTTGTGAGTGCTCCCAAATGAGCCCCCCACCCCAGTAGAGAGGCATCTGTGGTCAGAACCACAGAATGAGTTTGAGATACAAATGGGACTCCTTGTCTGAGATTGTCCTGATCCAACCACCACTGAAGAGCAAGGATCAATGTCTGAGTTACTGGAATCAGTTTGGTGAGAGGGTCTTTTTTCTGGGACCAAAAAGCCCTCAGGTGAAATTGGATATCTCTCATCTGAAACCTGGCCCCTGGAATCACTGCGGTGGCAGCTGCCATGTGGCCCAGTAATAGGAGGAAATGTCTTGCAGGGCGAGAGACCAGGAGACGAAATGAGGAAGCTAGGTCTCTAACAACCTTTACCCTTGACAAGGGAAGAAAGGCCTTTGCCTGGACAGTGTCCAACTCCACCCATATGAAGGTGAGGAGCTGCACTGGTTCGAGAACGGACTTTGGAAGATTGAGGAGGAATCCCAAGGAAGTGAGCATTTGCTGGATCACGTGTAGATTTGACTTGACTTGGTCTGGAGACTGCCCCACAATGAGCCAGTCATCGAGATACGGAAAAATAGAGATGTTCTGTCTCCTTAAAAAAAGACTACTACTACTGCTAGGCATTTTGTAAAGACCCTTGGTGCAGATGTTAGCCCGAAAGGCATTGCCATGAACTGATAATGGCCTTAGGGCAGCTCGAATTTGAGAAACTTTCTGTGGGAGCACCTGATGGGAATGTGAAAGTAGGCCTCATTGAGGTCTAGGGAAGCTAGCCAGTCCCCTGGCCTTAGAGAGGGAAGAATTATTCCCAGAGTCACCATTTTGAACTTTGGTTTCGGTAAATGCTTGTTTAAGTATCTTAGGTCTAGGATGGGCCGCCACTCCCCTGTCTTTTTTGGGAGTAAGGAAGTATCTGGAGTATAGACCTTTGCCCCTGAGAGATGTAGAAGCTCTCTCTATGACTCTGAGAGCTAACAGAGATGAAACCTCTGCCTCTAGGGCAATGGTTTCGGAAGTGATTGCAGGTGGAAAAGACCCGACCCTCAGCTTTGGAAACTTTCTGAAGCTGAGGTCCAGTCCCTGGCTTACTACCTCCAGGACCCACTTGTCTGAGGTCAAAGACCTCCAGGCCTGGAAGCAGTAAGCCAGCCTGCCTCCTACAGGGATTGGGGAGTCGGCCCGGGCTGACACCTCAGGGTGTCTGCTTGGCAGTAGCCTTAGGCTGAGAGGTGGATGCAGCCCTGCTCATCCCCTTCTACCTCTCCCTCTAAAGAACCCCCTCTGGGAAAAAGGAGAGGAGGCCTGTGCCTGGTAGAAAGGCCTGTGAAAAGACCCGCCCTGCCCCTAGCCTGCTGCTTCTGAGGAGTTGACTGCCTTTCCTTGGCTTAAGCACTCCTATAGGTGGTCCTGTACTCATCCATCTTTTTCATGTGGTTCTCTGTCTGCTCCCCAAACGGAGAATTATCTACAACAGGAAAATCCATGGCCTTGGCCTGGGTATCCTGTGAGAGGCTAGTACACCTGAGCCAAGTCATCCTCCGAAGAGCCACAGATGTAGCCATGACTCACGATGAAACATCATTGAGTCCACAGCAGCATGAAACTGAATCTTGGATGCCTCTATCCCATCAGCAGCCACCTCCTCCAGTTCCCTGGCTAACTGGGGGGAAGCCTGCTTAGCCAGATCCAAAACAGACTTCCACCTGAACTTTTGGGTATCTGGCTGCATAGGCCATGTAGTTAGCCTGTCTGAGTCCCAAAGATGATGACAGGTACTGCTTCTAGCCATAGCATGTATCTTCCTGGAGTCCTTATCGGGGTGAGAAGCCAAGGGTATGCTAGCCTTGTCACAGGCTGCAGCCTGCACTACCCCAACATGGCTGCAATGCTGATACAGGAACTCTGTAGCTGAGCCTGACAGCATATACCTCTTGTCCATTCACTTGTCCACTGGAGGCAATGAATTTGGAGTTTTCAAAAGTTTGTGAGTCTGCTTCCCAAAAGATTTGTGTAAGGGAATAGACAGTCTCTTGGACTCTGGGATGTCCATCATTTCCACAAAATCAGGCTACTCCTGCTCAACAGCTTCATCCACAGGGAGCTAGAGGGTGTCAGCCACTTTTCTGTAAAACATAAAGTGGGAAGGGGACTCAGAAAGCCTGGGAGGGGAAACTCCTTAAGGTCTGTCTGGGGAGATGTCTGGTTCAATGGGCTCATCCAGACCTTCCCCACCGTCCTCTTCCTCATCATCATCATCATCAAACTCTTCTTCCCCTTCCGGCTGATAATATTCTTCTAAAGAACAATCGGAAACCCGGGGAACTGACCAATCCAAGCGTCTACCGAGAGGTGCTGGATCGGTCGGAACCGAACGAAATGATTCCACAATACTAATCGCCCTCGCAATTTCCTCGGCAGTTGGATGGTGGGGATCTGAATCCGAACTGGCCGACTTGTCCTTCTTTTTCTTTTTCGCAGGGACCGACCCCTCAGGATCGGCTCTCCTCTTGCTCGAGGAAGTCTGGCCCTGGTCAAAGGGCACTCCCTCAGGTTTGGTCGGAACCGAAACGGGCTGGCCATCCAGGTCAGTGGACTTCTTGGCCTCTTTCTCCCTAAGCCTGCCCAACCTTTTGTCTAGGGTGGCCTTAGGAAAATTTGTGCATATTTGGCAGTCTGAATCGAGGTGGTCAAATCCCAGACAATAAACACAGGTGGTGTGGGAATCAGCCTTAGCAAAGGCCTCCCCACACACACACTACAGTGCTGAAATCCAGTGGGCCCGGTTTTTCCTTTGGGTTTCTCAGACACGGCCACAGTAATCAAAGAAAAGTACAGTTATGTAAGAACTTACCGTAACAGTAGATCTTCGAGAGAGGCTCTTGCAGTAGGTAATTACATATAGGACTGACGCCGGCAGGTGGCAGGACCTCAACAGAAAATTTCTAGCTAGCAGTCCTGGCGGAGGACCGCCCCCACGCCAGGTGACCGGGCGCCAGGAGACGCGGTATAAAGGGCGGTCCCGGACGCCTGCCTTCCAGTTCTTTCCACCACAGGCCAAAAGAGCCGGGCAGAGGAGAAGGCGGATATTCCCTCAGTGGAAAGGGCTGAAGAAGCCTAGGGGTTGGAGGAGGGAA
Organism: Neoceratodus forsteri; assembly: GCA_016271365.2. Classification (NCBI taxonomy): domain Eukaryota; kingdom Metazoa; phylum Chordata; order Ceratodontiformes; family Ceratodontidae; genus Neoceratodus; species Neoceratodus forsteri. Next base: position 1,749,353,261 of record CM057449.1, read on the forward strand.
GGTGGCCACCTACCAGAGCCTCTCGAAGATCTCTCTTCACGGTTATTACGCAACTGTACTATCTTAATTCAGAGGACTCTTGGGTAGGTAATTACATAGGACTGAATCCCAAGCAGTCTGGAACAAAGAGAGGCACCGGAGGAGGAAAACTACTCCAAAAGGTAGTTCTGGTTGTGCAAGTCTCAAGATAGGAGGCCTTACAAAACAGCCAGCCCGAAGCCTGCTCTACGGCAAGAGGCAACATCCAAACTATAGTGTTTAGTAAAGGTATGGACGGAAGTCCAGGTGGCAGCAGCACAGATGTCTGCCGTAGACACATTCTTGAAACAAGCCGCTGAGGCAGCTACTCCTCTTGTGGAGTGGCCTCTGACTTGACCCGGGAGGGTCTTGTTGTATCTGTCATAACAGAAAGTGATGCAATGAGCCAACCACTTAGACAGACATTGCTTAGAAACAGCATTGCCTTCCCTTCTGTGAGCAAAAGAGATGAACAATTGATCAGTCTTTCTGAGATCCTTCGTCCTGTTGGTGTAGTATCTCAGAATCCGGTGAACATCCATAGTATGGAATAAATATTCCCCTTGATTAGAGTACTGTGTAAAAAAAGGCAGGTAACTCTAAGGACTGATTTAGAGTAGACTCAGCTACTACTTTAGGAAGAAACTTAGGATTCATGTGAAGAGCAACACGTTCTTTGTGAAAATCAAGTGCAGGATTTTACACATCAGGCCTGGACCGGAGATTCTCTAGCAGGAAGTAATGGCCACCAAGAAGAGAGTCTTCCACGAAGGAACTTCAATCACTTGAAGCTGCAGCCTGAAGGAGGAAAATAAGTTTCTCAAGAAAGGGGGAGCAGGAGTATGGATGGGGGGCCTCAGGTGGAGGACCCCTCTGAGAAAGGTCTTAGAGACTTCCAGTTGAGCGAAAGCCTTGTCTGCAAAGGGAACATGATAGGCCGAAATGTCCGCCATGTGTAACTTCAGAGAGGAATGACTGAGACCCAGGTCAAACAGATGACGTAGATACTCCAGCAGAAGCCCCGCTGAACAGGAGAAAGGTTCCACATTCTTGGAAGCGGCCCAGATAGTGAATCTTTTCCACTTCATGGCATAAGTGGATCTGGTGGAGGGTTTTCTGGCCCACTCTAAAATCTCTGCCACTTTGGGAGACACCCCAAAACAGGATTGGGCTAAGTCTGCAGGAGTCATGCATGCAGTTGAAGGGATTTGAGGCCTGGATGGACCAGGGTCCCCTGATCCTGGGTCAACAAACCTCGAGACAGAGGAAGAGGAGGGTCCTCTGAATATTGTTGTAGAAGAGAGAACCAGACTTGCCTGGGCTAGAAAGGAGCGATCAGAATCATTTGCACTCCTTCTGAAGCTAGTTTCTGCAAGACTCGTGGGATGAGTGGAACTGGGGGAAAGGCATAGACGAATCTGTCCTTCCAGTCTAGAGACAGAGCGTCACCCCAGAAAGCGCCTCACTCGGGAACGAGCGAGCAGAAGACGGGAAGGTTTGCGTTTAGGGGGGATGTGAACAGGTCGACTTGTAGTGTTCCCCAAAGTTGGAAGATATTGTCTAGGACCCCTTGGTCCAGTTCCCACTCGTGAGTCAGAGCAGAAGAGTGATTTGGCTTGTCTGCCAGGGAGTTGTTGACTCCTGGAACATGAATTGCCGTGAGGTGAAGGTCGTGTTGTGTTGCCCAATCCCAAACCCTCATTGCCTCTCTGCACAGAGGAGTAGGACAAGTCCCTCCTGTTTGTTGATGTACCACACACCACACATGTTGTCAGTCTGGACGGCTAGGGTGGCGGGAAGGATGTATTGGTGAAGGGCTTGGAGGCGTACAACACTGCCGAGCTCAGGCACACTGATGTGGAGAGCTTGTTCTAGCTTGGACCAGGAGCCCTGGGTCCGATGAGGGCCTAGATGGGCTCCCCAACCTTCACCTGAGGCGTCTGTGGTTAGAGTCTGGGAGGGGGGAGGATGAAAGAAAGGAACTCCCCGAAACAGGTTCTCTCCAACCATCCACCATTGCAAGTCTCGAATGATCAGCGAGGAGATCAGAACTGGGTGATCTAGGTCGTCCACTAGCTGATCCCATTGAGAGCGTAGAGTCCACTGAGAAATCCTCATGTGGAGTCGAGCGTGAGGCACCGTCGGGATAGCAGCCGCCATGAGCCCGAGAAGGCGAAGGACCGACCTCGAAGAGACCATCCTGCATCCGGACAACAGACTTCTTTGGGTCTGAAGGGTGGATTCCCTGTTCGGAGGCAGGAAGGCCTTGCCCATGGTCATATCGAGAATCGCCCCAATAAACTGTAGCCTCTGGGATGGGTCCAGATGAGACTTGGAACGGTTGATGGTAATACCCAGGCAGGCAAAAACCTGCTGGGTAAGGGAGAGGAAATGCAGGAGTTCCTCCCTGGATGAGGCCACCAGGAGCTAGTCGTCCAGGTACGGGTAAACCTGCACTCCCCCGGTACGTAGGTGGGCCGCCACCACTGCCAGGCATTTGGTAAATACTCGGGGGGCCGAGGATACACCAAACAGGAGCATCTTGAACTGGTAGTGGTCCCCTGGAATGCAAAGCAGAGGTATTTGCGATGAGATGGGTGAATGGGAATGTGCAGATAAGCATCCTGCTATCCAGAGCACAAAGCCATTGACCCGGCCGGAGGAGGGCAGAAGGCTCTGCAAAGAAACATCCTGAACCTTTGTACTCTCATAAAGATTCAGGGAACTGAGATCAAAATTGGTCTGAGATCTCCTGTTTTCTTTGGGACCAGGAAGAAATAGAATAGTAACCCATCCTACGCAGATGAAGGGGATGGGCTCTATGCTTGTTTCAGCAGAAGAGCCAAAATTTCCTCCTGGACCAGAGAAGATGTTCCCATGAATAGAACAACTTCAGAAGGGGTGGCGGGTGATTTCTGAAGAAACTCTATGAGTGTCCTTCTGCTATGAGCTGAGCACCCATAATCTTGTTGTTATCCTCCCATCCCGAAGGTGGAGGGAAACCTCCCTCCTACCGCCTCCCGGGAGTCTGGAGGCAGTGGGAGGGAAAGGAGTCAGGTGGTGTGGGGCAGCGCCGCGGTTGAAGCATCCATGTTTTGGGTGGGGGGCTTGCTGGCAGCTGTGGGGGCCCAGCGTTTGTGGCCCGCCTTCCCTGGGGTTTACCTTTGCCGATTCCATCTACGAAGGGATGGTGCTGCTGCTGATGGGGACGGTATATGGAATCAACTGACTTCAGTGCTGTCCCCTTCTCTTGCAATTGGTGATGATTCCTTGACATCACCCAACCTACAGACCCCGGAAGGGTGCTTCCTGGATAGCAGATTGCACCTCCGGGACCAACTCTGACACGAGACCAAGCATGGCCTTGCCGTGAGCTACAGCAAAAGCTGGGCTCAAGCCCAGCAGTGTCCACTGCGTGGCAGTATGTCATACGTGCGTGTGTCGACTGGCCGAATGAGCAGAGTGGATGAGATCAGCCAACTCCTGCATTACTTGGGAGTCAGGCAAGGAGTCCAGTTTGGCTTCCGCCTGAGTGAGGATGGCCTTCTGGTAGTGCCCCATATGGCCGACACAGTTCAGGGCCCTGATCCCCAGTGTGGAGGAAGCGTAAATCTTTCTCCCATACTGGTCCAGAAGGTGTGATTCCTTATCAGGTGGTGATGAGATAAGGTGTTTGGGGTTCGCCGACTGGCCGTGAGCGGTGCTAATCACAACCGAGTCGGCACGAGGGTGAGAATCCAGAAAATCAACACCCTCTGGAGTCTGATATAGCCGGTTTGACTTCCTACGAAGTGGGGCTAAGGCCAACAGCTGTTTCCATATTGTGGTAATGAAGTCGGCGTGAGGCTCTATCCAGGGTGGCACCAAGGTAGGAGCTGTCATGGGCAGATCCAGATGTTCAGCGAGTTTCAGACGCTGAGGATCTGGTTCCAGGGAGTGCCACCGATGAACCTCCTGGATTCTCCTAAGCAACTCCGTAAAAGAAGGATCCTCCGGAGGAGACTTCGGAGGAGTCCTTAGCCTGGGCTCCGACGGACAGCGTGGCTCGTCGTCTGTCTCGGAGCAACTGTCGGAAGAGTCCGAGGAGTCCGAAGGTGAAGAGGAGGATGAAGAGGAGAAAGACTCCCTCTCCCAACCCGGGGAGGAACGGACCCTTGGGAAGTCCCGGGGCATGTGCACGCTTCTCTGGAGCAGGATGGAAGAACCCTGGAGTCCGAGGTGGTGAGGGAGTGTGCCGCCGGACGTATGGGAACCTGGGGACGCACTGGACGCTGGGAGCGGCTCTGACCTCTTTGGTGAGTTGAGCCTTGGCCTCAGCCCACCAGGAGGCCAGAGTCTCTCCAGGTCCACAAGGCGGCGCAGAGAGGAGGAGGGGATAAGGATCACGGGTTGTAACTGTATGGGCGTATCAAAACCCAGCTCCGGGAAGCCCGGCATCTGGTATTGTGGCGTCCGGAGTACTGCAGTGCGGGAAGCCCGGTCTCGGGTACTGTGGGCGCGGATGATCACGTCCCAAGTATACGGTGTCAGACAGGACGGAGGATGCAAGGCAGGCTGCGGAGCAGATGGCCCAGCCAGTGGCCTCACGGCGGGTCCATAGTGGAGAGCCCATAGGACGGAGGGCCCGATAGGAGCGGAATGTCTCCTGGAGTCGGTAAGGCCGATGTCAGGGCCGACGGCGGAGGCCCTGGCATCGGAGCCAGAGTCCGGGTAGCAGATGTCAGGTCCGGCGCACCAGGTGGAGGAAGGACTGACCGAGGCAAAAGATCCCCAGCTCCGCCCGGGTACGGAGGGGAAAAGTCCCTGGGGTCGAGTTGGGGAGACTCTGGTTCCACAGACAGCAGCGAAGGCTGCGGGGAACTGGGTACGACGGACGTGGGGAGGTCTGTCGTCGGTTCCTTCGCCAGCCGGACGTCGGATGAGCCGACATGAGGATTAGGGGCGAGCTCCCGGCGGGCGCCGGCGTCCGACTTATGAGAGCCATTACTGGAGGTGGGCCGAGTAGAGTGATCGGCCTGCTCCGGTGGAGTGGAGGCCGCATGTCGCCCAGAGGGTGGGACGTCTTACCGGCCCCTTCCGAGGCGGGCGTCAGAGGGAACCCGATGCCGGCTTACACGAGTAGCACAGTGGTGAGTACTGCAGCCTGCAGCTGAACAGGAGCAGAGGCCTCCAACTGCCGGGCGCCCGCAAGGCCCAGCGCCAAGCCAGGCAGGCGGGCTGATGCCCCAGGAGGATGTACCTGCATCCCAGCGACTCCCGAGGAGATGCAGTGGAGGAGCCTTGTCCGGTGCCTCTCCTTCTCCTTCTTCTTCCAATGGCCTTCGGAAGTGGACGCCTGCCTCAGTTTTTGAGCTCCTTCTCAATAGAACTCATTTTCTTCTTCAGAATATGGGCTTCCAGGGATTGCTGCCGCCTTTTCCAGGTAGCTGCGTTGAAACTGAGGCAGTGCTGGCACTTCTCGACTGGGTGATCGGGGCCTAGGCAGAACAGGCACAGGGAGTGGCCGTCCTTGTGCGGTAGTTGGGCGCTGCACGAATCGCTTATTCTTGTGCTCGGAGGGTGTAGGGGATGACATACACCGACGATAGTACTGACGTTAGTTGAAAAAATACAGGTTACTCACCTGTAACAGGAGTTCTAGGAATGGTATATATTGTTCATCCACACTGTCTGGCAGGTTCCTTGCCGCTTTAAATCTTGCCGGAAGGTCTTCAAGCTGGCTCTCCCACCCACCGGGTGGTAAAACTCTTGGCTCCGCCCCATGGCCAGATCTAGCCCGCTGGAAGCCAGGTCGAAGTGTCCGAAACCGGGAGGCCGGTGGGTATGTGTGGATGAACATATACCATTCCTAGAACTCCTGTTACAGGTGAGTAACCTGTATTTCAGGGACATGGATATGTTGTTCATCCACCTGTCTGGCAGACTCCTAGCAGTTCTCTGGGAGGAGGGAGGCAAGGCGCACACCCCCTATTTGGGAAATAAAGACTGGAGAACGGAGGCCCCAAAACCAGCATCCCGGCGTGACTCAAGGCTGATTTGGTAGTGGGTGATGAAGGTGTGTGCCGACTTCCAGGTAGCAGCCCTGCAGATTTCCTGGATAGGGACGTCCCTGGAAGCAGCCACCGATGCAGCGGTATGGCAGGTAGAATGAGCTCTTATCCCTTTGGGAGGCTCCATGCCCGCCAACGTATAGCAGAGATCTATGAAGGAGGTGACCCCACCTGCCTATCGTCCACTTGGCTGCAGGTCTGCCAGGTGCGGCTTCAGCGTAGGTGACTAACAGCTGGCGAACCTCTCCCTGAACTTCAGCCGTCCGCTCCTTGTAATAAGCGAGCGCTCTTCTAGGGTCCAAAGCATGGAGCATATATTCAGCCTCTGAGGTGTGATTTGGGTAGAACAACGGCAGAGTCAACACCTGGTTAAGGTGAAACTCCGACACCACCTTCTGAAGGAACTTCGGGTGGGGGCGCAGGACAACCATGTCCCTGTGGAAGACCAGATAGGGAGACTGATGGAAAGTGCCTGGAGCTCTCCCATCCTTCTGGCTGACGTGATAGCCACCAAGGCAGTGGTCCTCCACGACAGGTGAGATGTCACACCTGTGCATCGGTTCGAATGGCTTGCCCATGAGCTTAGCCAATACCAGCAGTAGATCCCACGGAGGTGGAGGTTCTCGCACCGGAGGGGATATGTAATCAAAGCCTTTGAAAAAATGCCTGACCACCTTCTCCTGCGCCACCGACTGCTTCCCGGCCCATGTCCAGTAAGCAGAGATGGCTGCCAGGTGCACCTTAAGGGTCGCTGACCGAAGCCCTTGCTGAGAAAGGGACCACAGGTAGTCCAAAATGCTTGCCAAGGAACAGGAGGAAGGGTCAGGCCCTTGCCCTGACACCAAATGGAGAATCTCTTCCATTTGAAGGTGTAACATTCCTGGTGGGCTCCTTAGGGGCCGCCTCAAGCGACGTTGAGGACCTCGTCAGAAAGACTCAAGGCCTGGAACTCTAGCCGCTCAGGAATCAGGCCATCAGGTGCAGGGATTGAAGGTCCGGGTGGAATACCTTCCCCTGACTGACTGAGATCAGGTCCGGGTGGGCTGGAAGCCACCTCGGGAGCCTGGAGCTGAGACTGAGGAGATCTGGATACCAGAACTGGTGGGGCCAGTCTGGGGCTACCAGAATCACCTAAGCCTTGTCCCCCCTTGCCTTGAGAAGCACCCTGTGGATCAAGGGAAATGGGGAAAGGCGTAGAAGGGCCTGGGGTCCACTGGCCTCAGAAGGCATCCCCTGCAGCGAAACCCTGCTGAGAGACGGGCATGAAACAGTCTCAGCTTAGCATTCTCCTGGAGGCAAACAGGTCCACCTGAGGCGTGCCCCAGTGGGAGAACAGATCTTGCACTACCTCCGGCAGGAGGAGGCGACTCGTGGGATGCAGCCTTATCCGGCTTGGGCACCGGCCAGGGTGTTGGAGGCTCCTGCCACATGGATGGCAAGGAGATCCGCCTCCAGGCTGCGCACTAGTGACCAAATGTGGAGCTTCCTGCACAGAGGCATGGAGTAGCGTCCCACCCGTGCGTTTAAGTAGTACATGGTGGTGGTATTGTCCGTCTGGACCTGAACCACTTGACCCCGTAGAAACAGAGTGAAGGCGGTGAGGGCTAGACGAACCACTCGAAGCTCCAGCAGGCTGATGTGGCATCGGGACTCCTGAGAGAACCAGAGGCCGTGCGCTCTGTGCTCCTCCAGATGGGCACCCCAACCCATCAGAGAGGCATCGGTCGATAGAGAGCCCGTCGGCTCGGGGCAGACAAACGGGATGCCCTCCTGCAGATGAGCTGGAACGGTTCACGACTGGAGAGTGTTCCACATCCCCTGGGTCACTGTCACTAGCTGATCCAGCGGATCGAAGTGCTGTGACCATTGGCTGGTCAGCCCCCACTGAAGGGGACGCATGTACCAACGGGCCCAATGGACCACGCTGGTGCAGGCCGCCATAAGGCCAGGAGGCGCAGGAAGTCCCAGGCAGGGTGCAATTGCCCAACCTGAAATGACTGGGCAAGGGCGAAGAACCTAAGCCCTGTCCACTTGGGAGCGATGCTCTGGCTTATGAAAGTCGTGCTCTGCCCGATGGTGCATCACCTGTTTTGCCCAAGAGGTTCGACTTGGCCTCGTTGATGAGAAGGCCAACCTGAGAGCAAACCTGGAGGCCAGATCTCTGGACCGCTCCACCTCCGCTCTGGAGGGGGCTGCAATCAGCCAGCCGTCCAGGTAGGGGTACACCCGGACCCTTCGGCGCCGCAGGAATGCTGTCACCACTGCCATGCATTTGGTGAAGACCATGGGAGCTAGGGAAAGGCCGAAGGGCATGGCCCAGAACTTGTAGAGGGATCCCTCTGCCCCGAAGCGGAGGAATCTCTGGTGGGATGGATGGACTGGGACGTGAAAGAACGCATCCTGGAGGTCCAGAGAACAGAACCACATGCCTCGTTCAAAGGATGGGATTATCTGAGCCAGAGTGACCATTCTGAAGGTCCGAGACCTTAGGAACCTGTTCAGGTCGTGCAGGTCGAGAATGGGGCGCCAGCCCCCTGTCCGTTTTGGGACCAGGAAGTACCTGGACACAAACCCCGGGTCTGAAGGAGGATCCACCACCTTCCTGATCACCTCTTTTTCGAGGAGCAGGGTGATATCAGCTCGGCGAGCTGACAGAGAGGCTGCGGACCCCGTAGCCCCCTGAGGCGACGGCTCGGAAGGCGGGGCCTGCTCGAACTCCAGAGGCAGGCCCTTTCACCACCTCCAACACCCAATGGTCCGTGGTGATACTTGAACCAGTGGAAAGGAAGTGGCGGGCCGTCCCAAGGGGAACCCAGGAGGAGTAGCGAGGCTGGGCGACACCTCAACCCGTCACTGGGCAGGCTGGGAGGAGGGACCTGCCGAGGGACCTCCTGGGCCTTTACCTCCCTGCTTCCTATTGGGGGAAGCCGCAGGCTTGGGTTTGGGATGCCAAGCGCGAACCTGCTGGCCCTGGTGCTGGTGCTGTTGGGCTGGATGTGCCGCAGGTGCAGAAGGTCGAAAAGACTTATGTTGCTGTTGTCTACGGCCCTTGTCCTTCTGGGTAGAGGTGACTGAGTCCAGAGTGGCACTGGACTTTTCGATCCGCTGGAGGTGACCTTCCACTCCAGGGCCGAAGAGGTCGGTCCCCAGGAAGGGGACATCCACCAGTTTATGCTGGATATCCGCCATGAAGGTGGATATCCTCAGCCATGCTCTGCGGCGCTTGGCCACCGAGGCCGCAACTGATCTGGCACAGGAGTCTCCAATGTCCAGAGCAGTTTGGAGCTGCTGTTTTGCCACTGCCCTTCCCTGGTCCCGTACCTGCCAGACCGTGGTCTGCAGGTCAGCCAGGAGATGAGGGATCACCTCATTCAGGGAGCCCATGAGGGCGTGGGAGAAGTGTGCCATCAGCACGGCTGAGCTGGCCTGGCGGAGGCCAAGGGAGGACGCAGCGTACACCTTGCGCCCGGCATAGTCCAGCTTTTTGGACTCCTTGGTCGGGAGCTTATCCACATCCCTAGCATTCCTGGAATGCCGGAAAACGATATCGGTGACCAACCCCTCAGCGGAGGGATGTCCCGAAAAACCGGACAAATAGCCGGTAGGGACCGCATACTTCCTGGCCATCCTGGCCGAAGGCGCAGGACAGGAAGCAGGCTGCTGCCAGAGCTCCAAGGCTGGGCCAACAATGGCTTCAGCCACCGGAAAGGCCTCCGTGGGTGAATCCCCTCGGTCCAGTATCTCCGTTAGGGGATACTTGGCCCGCTTGGATACGGGCTCGAGCTGCATCCCAGTGGACTCCAAAATGAGCCGAAGCAGACCCATGAAGGACGATGGGCTTTTGTCCATCGACTGGCCCCGGAGGACTCCAGGTCAATGGGCCTGGAGAACAGGGAGGAGTCGTCGTCGGACTCCGAGGAGTCCGTGAAGAGCTGCCTGGGGCCGGAGCCACCCTCCACCTGCTGAGGACGATCGGGAGTGAGGGTGACCGACAACCTGTGGGGCAGGCCCTGACCCAACCGAGAGTCCTTGGTTGGCGCCCCCGATTTCGGTTGTGGAGGCGGAGGTTCCACCACAATCGGTGGGGCAGCTGGTTTCGGCCGAACAACTGGCCCAGGCTTGGGCACCTCGACTACAGCGAGTGGTTGTTTCGGCCGCTTGGGTGACAGCCACTTGATGGCCGGGGAAGGCGACGGCGTCGGCTTGTTCCCAGACAGAAGTAACTGCTGCCACATCAGGTCCTCATAGCGTTGACGCAATTTGCGCCGAAGCCTCTCCTCTTCCGAGGAGGAAGATGAGGACGAGCAGCGGCGCCGCTTACTTCGGTGCCGAGACCGCTGATATCGGCGGGACTGGCTGGACCGAGAGGAAGTCCACGACCGAGATTCTCGGTGTTTCCGAGGACGGGTCTGGGATGGGGCGGGGGACACCCACTCTTCCCTCGGCTCAGAAGCCTTGACCGGGGACTCCGGCACCGGAGGCATGGGCAAGTCCTCGGTCTCCACCGGGGGAACTGGTAAAGAAGGGTTGTCGGCTTCACCAGTCGACAGCCCGTTTGACAGGTCGAGAAAAATCTCGACTGCGTCGATGGGTGTCTCAGCCGGCTGACCAGACGGGGACACCGTGAAGCCAGCGGCCTTAGCTGCAACCTCGACCGAAGTCGACTGTCCGGGGAAGGGGACCTCGCCCGCTCCCATGAACGACGATGGTGGGACTTACCTTTCGAGTCCTTCTTTTTGGACTGAGAAGAATGTCCCAATGGCCTCTCTCCCTTCGTGGAAAGGGACTGGCAAAGCTCCTTAAAAGAGGCTGAATATGAGGTACCCAGAGAGAGCGGGATAAATGCCGCGACCGAAGAGGATGATGCGGCCTGTGCCGCCTCCTCCTCGAGGGCGATCATCTTCTCGAGTTAGCCAGCGCCAGTAACACATGCTAGAACCTCTTTCCGACTTCACTGGCGGGTGCGCTTCTCCGGTGCCCAAGCTGTAATCGGGCAGCGTGGTCTTCAGGACGTTAGCGAAAGCGAATGGCATAACACTGCAGGCCCTGCGAGGTCATGTTCTAGGCCGAGGCAGTGAGCGCATGTGGAGTGTGGGTCCGTCCTGGACATTTTCTGCCCACAAGGGCACCGCTGAAATCCGGGAGTCGATTTGTCCATCGCAGCTGCAAGGGAGAAACTTGACCAAAGTCTAGAAAATTTTAAAATAAGTTTCGGGTGAACTGAAGAATTAGGATCCAGTCTACACGCAGAGCATTAAGGAGGGAACCTGAGCTTCCAAGCAGTAAGGAGGATCTGGCATCATGGGGCGGAGCCGAGAGTTTTACCACCTGGGTGGGTGGGAGAAGCCAGGTTGAAGACCTTCCGGCAAGATTTAAAGTGGCAAGGAACCTGCCAGACAGTGTGGATGAACAACATATCCATGTCCCTAGAAAAAACGTTTTCCTATGACAGTAACAAAGGAGTCTGTTACCCCTCGGATCCAAGGAACCGATAAAAAAACTAAAGAATTTAAACTATGAGGTAAAAACATTAACTAACAATAAGAATAAGGCAGTAATAATAAAATAAGACAAAATACTGAAGTTTTTTGTTATCTTATGCACAATTTAGGCGACCTTGATAGAGAGAGATCTCCAGGGTGTCTGAACTTTGCAGCAGATACAAGAAATCTGAGGTAGAATGCAGGCAGTTAGAAAAGGGCAGTTTAAAAATGAATGCACAAGCTAAACATTCCATAATTAGCATAGCATTCTTTTTGGCTCCGGGGCACTGCTGGCTTAAAGAAGCACTACGAAGAGTAATAATATTAGTGGATTCCTGGGGTTAGAATGCCTTCTGATACAGATACCTGCCACGGCAGAGTGGGAGGCAGTATCAAAGGCATCAATAGTGGTTCTGAGCTGATGACTCCTAGACTCAATCCTACGTGTGGCAGTCAGCAGAATCTCTTAATTTCAGAGTCTGGCAGGGACTCTGCTAGAGACTTAAGTGAGCTCCAAAGGGTACACTCATTATTTGGAAAAGTGCCCTAGGGTAGCTAGCAATTCGCATGCTAAGAGTAGCTGCTGCAACAGCCCGCTTGCCCATAGTGTCAGTCTTGAACGACTCCTTGTTAATAGGGTGTGCACTGACCTCTTGAGGAAGAATGGCTTTGTCATTCTCAGTGAGTATAGCAAAGGCATAAGTTATAGCCGTATGTTGAGAAACATACCCTGATCTGTCCTTACAGGCAGCGTATCTCCTGTCTATCTGCTTACAGACAGAAGGGATATCAGCAGGTCTATTCCAAACCACATCCAACAGGGTCTCAAATGTAGGAGGAATAGGAGGAACAAAACTGACCAGCATGGCAGAAATGTTTAACCACTGCAGATGAAGACGTTTGTTTGGGTCAATGACTGAAGGCGCAAAATCAAGTGCAGAAATGAAAATTACGTACCTACCGTAATTCTTGATCTTTCTGTGTATCTTCACCATTCATCACTGTTGGGTAGTGAGCCGGAGGCTCAGGACCCTGTGGGAGCTTTTTTTTTTTTTTATTTAACAAAGGGGAGGAGTTGACGTCGGGATGGCATTGCCCTCGAGGCCGACGCATTGCGTAACGCTCGCTGGTTAGCCAATAACAGACATCGACCTCTCCTCAGCCCCAGTTCTGCATGCTGGAGAGAGGGACAGAGAAACAGAGAGGGTGGGGTTGGGGTGGCAAGGGAGCCCGAGAGATAGTAAAAGGAAAGAATGTAAAACTAAAAGGAGGAATAAAGCAATAGAGAGGGCAGAAGAGAAGGAGGCTTAAGGGACTGGGATAAGAAGGCCCCAATCTCTGGGAGAGTAAGGGAGGGATGAAAGGGTGAGGGGTAGAAAGGCAGAGAAAAAGAAAGGAGGGAGGATAGAGGAGACACCACCCCTAAGGATACGGCCCTAGAACTGCTCAAGAGAAGGATGGTATGCCCCAGACCAGACCATATTTCAAGCCAGAGGAGGATCCAAAAAGGCTGGAGCAGTGGATGGGCACCAATCCAGAGGGAAAAGCAGTTGAGCTACCCAAAGGGCCAAGGATGGGTTGGCGTCTCCCCCACCTGCCTAGAGAATCTGAAGTGGAAAGACACTTAGAAACATCCCTGGAGAGGAAAACCCCAAGGGATTGTCTTTTAGTTTGTTCTATAGAGGGAAGTCACCTCCAGAGGAGGAACTCTATAGAAAATACATATTCTCGCCGGCCCGTCGGTGCAGTGGTTGGATTTCAGCTTGCGACGCCGGCGACCCGGGTTTGAGAACGGACTCAGATCGCTGGAGGGCCGGTCAGGGGAGCAAGCCTGGAGCGTCCGACGACAGCTCGCCTTCTCCGGGGAGAGGGCAGGGATGCAGCTCGGCATCTGCTGGCCCCTGGCGGAGGCTGGAAGCATAGCAGCACGACTGGCCAGCAGACACTTGTGGGAGTGGTGGACATCGGCATACGCCTTGCCGTCTGGGCACGCTGCTCCTCCGGGGAGAAAACAGCACCTTGGCCGATTGGGTGACGGCCCCTCTGACTCCTCGCCTCCTGGACACCCTGACCTGCATCCACCACCTCAGCAGCACCCAGGGTCGTGCCTCATAGCCATAAAGGCTGTTCCCTCACGAAGGTAAGGGACCCACCCGATGCAGGGATACGTCGGGGATACCTGGAGTAGGCTGCAATATGGGGTGGTGAAGATGGGGAGGATCCAGGCATGAGGGAGCTTACGGGGGCCCGAAGGAGTGATCGGTTGAGGACAGTAAGGCGCAAAAAAAAAAAAAAAGAAAATATATATTCTCCTTGAACGAGGAGAGGAAATAAAGGGAAACCACATATTGGGTGGCACAATGTGGTTGGAGAGCAAATAAAGTACAGTTACGTAAGAACTTACCGTAACAGTAGATCTTCGAGAAGCTCTTGCAGCAGGTAACACCATTAGGACTGAAGCCGGCAGGTGTCAGGACCCCGCGGAATTCTTCTAGCTAGCTATCTTCAGCGGGGACCGCCCCCGACATCGGTCCCGCCTCCGATGTCAGGCGTAGTACATAAGGGGGCGGTTCCGCCAGATTCCCCAGTTCTCCCACCGGAGACTTCCGGCCGCAGGACGACATCAGAATGGGAGACTGAGGATCCACCATCAGAAGACAAAAGGGCGTAAACCCCTGCCAAAAGCTCGGAAAGCCATGCCTCCTCCAAGGGGGAAGGTGGGCGGGAAGGTACCTGCTGCAAGAGCTGTTCTCGAAGATCTACTGTTACGGCAAGTTCTTACGTAATCGTACCTATCTTACTCGAGATACAGCTCTTTGCAGCAGGTAACACCATTAGGACTGATTTCCAAGCAATAACGCTTGTAAGAATTCTGGGAGGAGGAAACTAGGAAAATCCATACCAAGTCCTGACTCTAGGACAGGAGACCCTGTAGCACGGCCAGGCCGAAACCGGCTCTTCGCCGTGAAGCAATGTCCAGGCTATAATGCCTGATAAAAGTATGCACAGAGCTCCAAGTGGCTGCAGCACAAATGGCAGAGGACGAGACGTGACGAAGTGCTGCAAAGGAGGTAGCCACCCCTCTAGTGGAATGGCCCCGGACTGTACCCGGGAGGGGTTTCTGCTTTGTATCATAGCAGTATGATATACACTGGACAAGCCAGCGAGAAAGGGACTGCTTCGATACTGGTTGGCCCATCATCCTCTCAGCGAAGGAAACGAAGAGTTGCTCCGACTTGCGAAGCTGTTTAGTCCTGTTCAGGTAATACCTTAGACAGTGGTGAACATCCAGGGTGTGGAGCAGCGCTTCTCCTCTATTAGAATATTTAGGGAAATATACAGGCAGGTCAATATCCTGATTGAGAATGAGTGCAGAGACCACCTTAGGCAAGAACTTAGGATTCGTCCTCAGGGACACTCTGTCCTGGTGGAAAATCAAATAAGGTTCCTTACACATGAGAGCGTGAAGCTCGGAAATTCTCCTTGCTGACGTAACAGCAACTAAAAATAACGTTTTCCATGACAGGAAACGCAGCTCGCAATCCGCGGCAGGTTCAAAAGGGAAGCGTGAGTTGTTCCAGGACAAAGAGTAAATCCCATGGAGGAACAGGGTCCTTAATGGGTGGCCTAAGGTGTAACACCCCTCTCAGAAAGTCTCGAGAGGCGTCAAGTTGCGCCACTGTGCGCTGTCCCACCGGGAAGTGGTAAGCAGAAATAGCGCAGAGGTGCACCTTAATAGAGGAGTAGGCGAGACCCGAATGGAAAAGGGAGAGCAGGTATTCTAACACCGCTTTCACTGGGCAACCTAGAGGGGAAAGGCCGCATGCTTGCAACCACAAGCAAAAACGGCACCATTTCATGGCATACGTCGCATGCGTTGCCGGCTTTCTGGCCGAGGAAAGAACTTCCGCCACCTCTTGCAAGACCCCGTGTCGCAAAATGGCTATGTCTCTAGGAGCCATGCATGCAGGTTCAGTGAACGTAAGTCCGGGTGGACCAGTGAACCTTCCTCCTGAGACAAGAGATGGGAGCTGAAGGGCAACGGGATCGGAGGTTCTCGGGACAGCTGCGTGAGCAAGGGGAACCAGATCTGCCTGGGCCAGAAAGGGGCTACCAGGATCAATGTTGCATGCTCCCTGAGCAGTTTGAGAAGAACTCTCTGGATCAACGGAAAGGGAGGGAAGGCGTAGAGGAATCTGTTCGCCCAGGAGAGGGACAACGCATCTCGCCAGAAAACACCAGGCCCTTGATCTAGCGAGCAGAAATTGGGCAGTTTTGCGTTGGATGGGGAAGCGAATAAGTCCAGTTCTGAAGTGCCCCATCGAAGAAACAGATCCTCTGCAACCCCTTGAAGAAGTTCCCACTCGTGGACCCTGGCCTGGGAACGACTCAGGCCGTCTGCGATTGTGTTGTCCACTCCGGGAACGTGAACTGCAATCAGGTTCGCGCCGTGTCGGATTACCCAATCCCACACTCTCATCGCTTCCCTGCAAAGGGGGTTAGAGTGTGCGCCTCCTTGTTTGTTGAGGTAATACATCACCGCCGTGTTGTCTGTTTGGATCATAAGAGTACTCGGCAGGATCTCTGACTGGAAAGCCTGCAGGGCATAAAGGACCGCCCTCATCTCCAAAATGTTGATGTGAAGATGAGCTTCTTGAGGGGTCCACGTTCCCTGGGACCTCACCCTGTTCAGGTGTGCTCCCCACCCCAGCCCTGAGGCATCTGCAGAAAGGATCACCTCCAGGGACGGCGCTGAAAAAGGGACACCCGCAGAGAGTGTTCCTGGGTCTAGCCACCACTGCCAGTCTCGAATCATGGCATTTGTGATTCTGACCGGATGCTGCATGTGGTCTTGCCTTTGGTCCCACTGCACCTTGAGCATCCACTGAGTTACCCGCATGTGGAGCCTTGCCAAAGGGACGGTAGGAATGGCCGCAGCCATGTGTCCGAGCAGACGAAGGACCAGCCTGGCAGGGACAGTCTTCTTCGCCGAGAGATCCCTGATGAGGGATCTGATGCGTTCCGCTCTGTCGTCTGGAAGAAATGCTCTCCCCTGAACGGTGTCCAGAACTGCGCCTATGAACTGCAGCTTCTGCGACGGTACAAGGAGAGACTTCTCGTAATTGATTATGATGCCCAGAGACCGAAACAGAGCCTGGGTGCTCTGGATAGCCATCAACAACGCCTCTCTGGAGGTGGCCATGAGAAGCCAATCGTCCAAGTACGAGAAATGGAATTTACGTACTTACCGTAATTATTGATCTTCTTGGACAGTCTCCATCACTCATTCACACGCCCACCCACCATCCCCTGGGTTCACTCGTTTTTCTTTCCTGGTCTTCATGGCCTATGGTTCGGACTGTGAAGACATTGTTCTTTGACCTTTCTTACAAAGGCCATCTGGGCCCTCTCAGGCCCAGACACTCAGAATGAGTTATTCTCATTAGTTACGCTGCACCTCCTTGGTCGAAAAGGTAGTGAGGCGGTTGGAGGGTCGACGCCGAGATAGCCTATACAGGCGCGAGTCAGTCTCGCGGTGCTGCGCGTGCGTGGTCCTACCTCGGCGCCGGCCCTTCTGAAAATTTTTGGCTCCTGCTTGGTCCTAGCGCCTCCGGCGCTATCCCACTAGTGTGAATGAGTGATGGAGACTGTCCAAGAAGATCAATAATTACGGTAAGTACGTAATTTCCATATCTTCCTGGACTAAGTCTCCATCACTCATTCACACTAGTGGGAGAGTACCAAGCTAAAATCAACAACCCTGAGTAGGGTGGTAGGAGATAGGGTTCACTCGGAAAGGACAGCCAAGGACTGTCCTGTTAATAAAAAGAGCTGTCTTGTAAGAGCATCTATAACATAGTGCCTACAAGATAAACGCTCGAGTTGTAACTCGTCACCTTGCCGACAACTACAATGGGCAAAAAATTAAAGTCTGCCAGGCAGCCGCAACTATTCTAGGAGAGCGGCAAGAATCTGGCCTCACAATTTGATCTAGGACCAAAATTAATAGTGTCAAAGACATGCACTAATCTAATGTAAAAGACCTCAGGAACTGCAAAGAGCCGGAGGTAAAGTGTACAGGTTCAGGGTAGTATGACTGTATGTGAATATTTGCGAAGCTACCTTAGAAAGAACCTACTTGACCAATGGTCAAGAAAGAAGCATGTCATCTGTTAAGCTGGAGCAAACATGGAAGTAGGAATCTAAATTCCGACTTGCTGAAGAGTCACTTCTGTTGCTGCAAGGCTCTGATCAGGAGAAGAAAGCCTGATTAAAAAACAAAAAGGGGACTAACAGACTGGTTAGATGCCTAGGTTTTGGAAATATCTCAGAATAAGAGAAATTCTCTTAGAGAAAAGAGGTGAGCTATACTACCGCTGGATCGGACTGCCCCCTAGGGGTAGAAGAAAACAGGTACCCTTTACTGAGGTTTAGAGACAACCGCCTCAGGGTTGAGGCGGAACCTGATCAGATCCAAGCGTGGTATCAGGAAATTCCAACTAGGCCCTGTGCTGTGATAATTCTGACCCCTTTTTTTTTTTTTTTTTTTATAAATATCATTAGTCCGAGCCTGACAAGGTTGCTGGCTGCTATTTGGCAAGTATTGCCTGATACAGAAATGACAAGGATGTCATCCCTCTGAGGAGCAGGAGGAGCCTGAAGATCCATAACTGAACCCCTGACTGGACTAATAATAGCTAGACAGATGTTAACTACCTGTGGCGAAGCAGCCACCAGAGGGGCAGCATACCCCTATCAAAGGAGCGGGACAGTCTGTGCAGCTCCCGACCATAGAATTAAAATGTTCCAAAGAGTGTAATTGTCTTGACCACTGAAAAGTCTAGGCGTGAGGTATATAGTCCACAGATCCAGTCTGAACACTATGGTGGACCCCATAAATGAGGAACTTCTAAAAGAGCTTGCATCACAGAGTCTGATGATAGAGGCGTTCATTATATAAAATGAGTCATCCGCTGTATCACTGACCAGAAGGACAGGGTAAGACTCATCCAGATGCCTTTCTACCACAGAAGGACCCCAAAAGAGGTCTCGGTTAGAGCCACTAGAGACTCCGCCACCAGGAAGGGTGTCGAGAGCTTGGCACTCACGTGGGGGCTGAGAAAGTGCTGAGCGGAATGAGAATTCCGCTGACAGAAGACAGAACAGAAGAGTCCCATCAGCGGAAAATCGCTGGATGAGGAGATCGAAGCAGACCGCCACCCACTAAAATGTGTGGAAATAATCCGCAGAATAGGAATTCATTCCATGGAAACATCCCAACACAAGTCCCTGCGGAAGAGAGGTCTGCAAACACAGATCTTTCCTAGTTCTGTCAGACAGCACCAACTGGCACCCCTCGGCACTAGCATCACTCCTGGCACAGGAAGCCACCAAGCAGTAACTATGCCAACCTGAGAGACACCAGAGGGCACCCAGGGCAGAACCCACAGGTATCCTCGGTACCAACGGCAGCAATGGCACACAAGGGCACCCCCCCCCGACGCCCATGGCACCATGGCACCCGTGGGTGCGAGGTGCCACCCGCGGGTGCTCGGCGTCGCCCGCGCCACCCGCAGGTGCCAGGCGCCATCCGTGGGTGCACGGCGTTGCCCGCAGCGCCACCCGCGGGTGCATGGCGTCGCCCGCGGCACCCGTGGGTGCACGGCGCCGCCCGCGGCACAAGCGGGTGCACGGCACCGCCCGCAGCACCCACGGGTGCCCGCGGGCATCAGTGGCACCGTGAGACACCCACAGCACCGCTAGCGGCGCCGACAAAGAAGCACCCATGGCGCCGAGCACAGCGTGAGCCACGGAGCCGACCCACGGCACCGAGCACGGCGCCGACCATGGCACCGAGCACGGTGCCGAGCAAGCCATGGCACCAACTGCAGCACAGAGCACAGAGCCGACCACGGCACCGAGCCATGGAGCCGAGCACAGTACTGAGCCACGGCGCCGACTGCACCCAGTACGGTGCCAAGCACGGCGCCGAATCCCAGCGCCGACCCAAACACCTGCGGTGCCGCCTATGACACCCATGCCAAACCAGGGGCACGGCCCCAGGTGCCACCAAGGTGTTGGGCACAACGCCAGGAAAAACACCATGGAAAAGAAGAGAAAGGTGGTGCCCGTGCCGGCCCCTGCATGGAAAAGGAAGGGGGGGGGTTGGCACGAGGGGCTGACAAGATGGCGAAGGCACCAAGAGGGCACCGCGCTCATTCAGATCCAACTGACCTGGCTCCGGTCCAACGGCTCCGAGGCCCAGAGGTCCAGAAACCAGGAACACAACCAGGAAAAAAGGAGTCAAACCCCCTGCTCCACAGGAGCGGCCCAGAGGTGAAACTGCTCACCGGAACTCCAACGAGGACAGAGATGGAGTCCGGAGTCGAGAAAGCAGCCGTTAGGAGCGGGGCCAAGGGGGAACCCACGAAAGTTGGTTCAGGCCTATCGCCCCTACCAACGAACAATCCTCGTGCAGACATACCAACGGGCAACCTCGAGCGGCACAGATTCTTCTTCCCCAAACGAAGAAGAGCTCGAGGCTAAGCGGAGCCGGATCCCCGGCACTGCCAGATTCGTGCTTCGGTGGACTGTCCTCCCACCGAGCACAGGACTGTCCATAGTCAGACCCCGTTACTTAAGGGTGGCGGACTGGGCACAGCCCTCTGCCATAACAACTTTCAAACGAAGTCTTTCTACCGTCACCGCTACCGTCTAAGGACGACTTCGTGGATGGCAGGAAAGAATTTCTTCATAATCTTCTTATTCGTAAAATAAAAAATTACTACTAAATAGTTAAATTAAAACTTTTAAATTAAACACAAAGCTGCTGTCGTATAGATGAAAACTTTGACTCCGGCAGACGAGCGACGTCGACATCCAAGCGCACTCAACGGCAGGAGAAAAGGAACTGAGGCGGTTGGAGGGTCGACGCCGAGATAGCCTATATAGGCGCGAGTCAGTCTCGCGGTGCCCGCATGCGTGGTCCTACCTCGGCGCCGGCCCTTCTGAAAATTTTTGGCTCCCACTTGGTCCTAGCGCCTCCGGCGCTATCCCACTAGTGTGAATGAGTGATGGAGACTTAGTCCAGGAAGATCACATAGTGGCCCTGTCTCCTTAGAGACGCTGCCACGACTGCCATGCATTTGGTAAAGACCCTGGGGGCTGATGACAGGCCGAACGGAAGAGCTCGGAACTGGAAGTGGTGGCCGAGGAACTCGAAGCGCAGGAACATCCTGTGCGCTTGAGCTACTGGGATATGCAGGTATGTGTCCTGCATGTCCAGGGACGCTAAGAAGGCGTCCTTCTTTAGCATGGGAATAAGACCCTGCAGAGTCACCATGCGAAATCGTTTGTAGACGACCGACATATTGAGGTCGCTGAGGTCCAGGATTGGACGGAGGTCCCCTGTTTTCTTCGGAACCAGAAAGAAGTGGGAATAGTATCCGCACCCTCTCTGGTTCTCTGGGACATACTCTACCGCTCCCTTTTGCAGGAGCGCAAGTATTTCTTGCCTGATAAGCAATTTGTACTGACCCGAGTAATGGGAGAGCAGAGGAGGCCTCGAGGGTGGTTTGTCTGCGAATTCTATAAAGTGGCCTCTTTCGACCAACTGAAGAACCCACCTGTCGGTGGTTATGGACTGCCATCCTGGCAGGTAATTCACAATACGACCCCCGACCTTGATGTCCCATTGATCCTGAGGGGCAGGGGCCGGGAAGGAGTCAGGCTGTGGCGGCGGAGGGGCCACGGGCTGAGCCAGCAGCTGGCGCTGACTTGACCCAGCGGGCCGTCTTCCCTGGGCTCTCGGGAACCAGAGCCCTCTGTTGCGGACCGTTGCAGGACTGTTGTCTGTGCCCGTCCACAGCAGCTTTGGTTTCCTGAAAGGAGCTGAGCCTCGGTCGGTACATTGCCTGGACGACCTCACGCCTTCCCGACCTCTTGGAGCTTGGTGAGAACCTTCTCAGAGGGTTCACTAAAGAGAACTTCTCCTTCGAAAGAGGCGTCCATGATGTTCTTCTGGACGTCCGGGTAAATTCGGAGACATGGAGCCATGAGTGTCTCCGGAGGCATATGCCTGAAGCTGCCGCTCTGGCCGAGGAGTCCGCGGAATCATACGTGGCTCGCAGCACCTGTGTTCCCACGTCCGAACCCGTACGGAGGAGCTGCAACATCTCCTCCTCCTCCTGCTCACCTTCTGGCAATTTCTCCGCCAGATCCAGTCCCTGTTCCCATAAGGCATTTTGGAACTGCACCATGTGGGTCAAGTAGTTCAGGGATCTGATGGCGCAAGTAGCGGAAGCATATGTGCACCTGCCCATAGCGTCCAGCTGTTTGGACTCCGGGTCCGGTGGCAGGGTGCTCAAATGTTGCGGTCTCTGGGACCGGTCATGAGAGGCTGTTATGACCACAGAGTCGGCCAGAGGATGTTGAGCCAAGTACTGGTCCTCCTTAGGAGCCTTGTACAGATGGTCAGCTTTCTTGACATCGCCGGGAGGCAGTGTGGGCGCTTCCGCATGCGCCTTGGTGGCGTCCACAAAGTGTCCACCAAGGGTGGTACCACCACAGGCTTAGGATCCTTCTGCCGAAGATACCTAGCGAGGCGCAGTCTCTCGGGGTCTAATTCTTCCGCATCCCAGCCCACGTTCTCTTGGATGTGTCTCATGATCTCCGAGAATGATGGGTCATCCGGAGGAGATTTAGGAAGCTCACGTGGGTCC
Organism: Neoceratodus forsteri; assembly: GCA_016271365.2. NCBI lineage: Eukaryota > Metazoa > Chordata > Ceratodontiformes > Ceratodontidae > Neoceratodus > Neoceratodus forsteri. The sequence continues at coordinate 1,749,375,533 of CM057449.1, forward strand.
GGAGAGGGGATGTGGAGGGGAGAGGGGGATCTGGATCCTGCCGAGAACTCCGATCCTGTATTCTCCATCGAAGGCGAACGACAGCGTCTTCTGGGTCTCTTAGGACTGGGTGACCCTGAAGAAGATCTAGACGGAGGTCTCCTTTTATCTGGTCTCTCCCTTGGAGGGTTCGTAGGCTCCTGGGGGAGAGGTACTCGGCCTGCTGCACTGGATGGAGAAGGGGACGCAGGAGCCGGAGGGGTCGCAGGTGGCGGAGGAGGAGGAAGAGGAGGTGGTGTGGGAACCATATCCCTTTTAATGGTATCCCACCAGGAAGTAAAGAGCTCCTTAACCTCAGAAATGGAAAGGCCCGACGACGGACCGGGCGCCGGTGGATGGTCGTCGGGTTCCAGCGTCGGCTCCTCAGGGGCCTCAGGTTGTGGGGAGGGTTCCTTGGGAGGTGCGACAGGACCGGGTTCGCCCGTCTGGTCCTCGGGCTGCGTCAACTCCTCCTCCATGATAGTCTCCTGACCGACGTCAGTAGGAGGCGTCAGGGTCCTCTTCTCTACACGTACAGATGCGGACGTCGGCCCCCCTGCCGACGACCGAGAGGGCGAAGGCCTGACCGGCGATGGGCGTCTGGCGGTCGACGGCTCCTGGGACCTGTGATGAGTGCCCGACGTCGGGTCCGACGGCTTCTTAAGAGAGGTAAGCTCCTTGGTCTTCCACTGGGGAGGAGGAGGCAAGGAGGCAGACCTGACGTCGGGTTCGGGATGGCGGGAACCCGACTTGTGGTGATGATGACAGTCCCCAGACCTAACCAGGGCTTTGGAAGAAGATGATGAAGAGGGCCTGGAGGTCTTGTCCTGTGAGGAGGAAGAGGAGCCCGCAGGTTTCTTCACCGCAGCGGGGGGAGGCTGAGAGCGGGCCCGGGAGGGCGAACGGTCGGACCGGGAGCCGGAACTACGGGAGTCAGAGGCCCTAGACGGGGACTTGGATGGAACCCTCTCCCTGTGCTTTCCAGACCTTCTCCGCTGAATCCCCCTTGGAGGTGTCCATGGCCTTAATCTTTTCCTCGAGCAGGAACGACTGCAGGGCCTTCTGGCGACGGATCTGGGTCTGGCTGTTGAACCCCTGGCAGAAAGAGCAGGACCGGGTGTCGTGGTCTGGGCCTAGGCACCAGATGCAGGCAGAATCACGGGTCCTTGAGCAGGATTGCTTCCCAGGCGCACTTGAGGATGGCCTTCGCGGAGGTTGGAGAGGACATCAGACAGCAACTGAGCTGAAGAGGCAGAGCGTTTCGAAGGAAGAACGACTTGGTCTTGCGTCGTGCGCTAGAAGCGATCAAGGGTCGAGACATGCAAGTTGACGGCATGGAAAGAACTTGGGAATCCTGGCTAGACCACCCCTTATGTACTACTCACATTCTGGCGTCGGGGAGGCGGGATCGACGTCAAGCGGTCCAGCTGAAGATAGCTAGCTAGAAAATTCGTGGGTCCTGGCGCTGCCGGCTTCAGTCTAATGGTGTTATCTGCTGAAGAGCTGTATCTCGAAGTAAGATCTGAGGGAGTCACCAGTGGCCCCCCCCCCATACTTCCTCAAGACCAAGGCTGGAGGAAGCAGAGTAAAGTACAGTTACGTAAGAACTTACCATAACAGTAGATCTTCGAGAACAGCTCTTGCAGCAGGTTACACCATTAGGACTGAAGCCAGCAGGCGTCAGGACCCCATGGAAATCTTCTAGCTAGCAGTCTTCAGCGGGGACCACCTCCGACATGGTCCCGCCCCCAACGCCAGGCGTAGTACATAGGAGGCGGTCCCTTAGAATCCCAATTCTCCGCCAAGACTCCCACCGCTGGATGACATCAGAAAGGAGACTGAGGACCCGCCATCAGATGGCCAAGACAAAAACGATCTTGCTAAGCGCAGGCTGGAACTTACCTCCTCCAAGGGGGAATGGTGGACGGGAAGGTACCTGCTGCAAGAGCTGTTCTCGAAGATCTACTGTTACGGTAAGTTCTTACGTAACTGTACTATCTTCTTCGAGGTACAGCTCTTGCAGCAGGTTACACCATTAGGACTGATTCCCAAGCAATGGCTCCTTGAAAAGCCGTCGGGAGGAGGCAATACTGATGCACCAACATGTCCTGAGCCTAGGACAGGAGGCCCTGCAGGACAGCAAGTCCGAAACCCGCTCTTTGCCATGAGGCGATATCCAGGCTGTAATGCCTGATAAAAGTGTGCACTGAGCTCCAGGTGGCTGCAGCACATATGGCTGATGTGGATACGTTTTTCAGTGCTGCAAAAGAGGTAGCCACTCCCCTTGTCGAATGGCCCTTAACCACCCCTGGTGAGGGTTTCTGTCTATTGTTGTAGCAAAGGGAAATGCACTGGATTAGCCAGCGAGAAAGGGTCTGTTTCAAGACTGGATCTCCCAACATCCTCTCAGCGAAAGAGACAAACAGCTGTTCCGTTTTGCGGTGCTGTTTGGTCTTGGTCAAGTAATATCGAAGGCACCGGTGAACATCCAGGGTGTGAAGCAGTGCTTCTCCTCGATTAGCATACTTAGGGAAGTACACTGGTAAATCAATGTCCTGGTTAAGCATGAGGGCTGAGACCACCTTAGGCAGGAACTTGGAATTCGTCCTCAGGGACACCCTGCCCTGGTGAAAAATTAAATAAGGCTCCTTACACATTAGAGCGTAGTTCGGAGATTCTTCTCACTGAAGTAACAGCAACCAAAAATAGCGTCTTCCACTACAGGAAATGCAGCCTGCGCAATCTGCGGCAGTTCAAAAGGTGTGGCGTAAGCTGCTCAGGGCGAAAGGTAGGTCCCAAGAGGACAGGATCCCTAATGGGTGGCCTAAAGTGAGTACCCCTCTTAAGAAGGCCGGGGCGTATCAACTTGCTACCGTCGTTGGCCTACCGGGCATGGTGAGCTGAGTTGCACAAAGGTGCACTTTGATCGAGGAGTAAGCCAACCCCGATTGAAAAAGGGAGAGCAGGTATTCCAGAACTAATTTCTCTGGACAGTCTAAAGGGGAGAAGCCGCGTGCTTGAGACCACAGGCAAAACCTACGCCATTTCATGGCGTATGTAGCGTGTGTCGCCGGTTTTCTGGAGGCAGAAAGTACTTCCACCACCTCTTGCGAGACCCCGTGATGCAAAATGGCTATGTCTCTAGGAGCCAAGCGTGCAGGTTTAGTGAATGTAAGTCCGGGTGGACTAGTGAACCCTCCTCCTGAGACAGTAGATGGGAGCTGATTGGCAAAGGAAGTGGAGGTTCCCGGGACAGGTGACTCAGAAGCGGGAACCAAATCTATCTGGGCCAAAAGGCGCTATCAAAATCAGTCGCGTGCTCCCTGCGAAGTTTGAGAAGGACTCTCTGGATCAACAGGAAGGGAGGAAGGCATAGAGGAATCTGCCCGCCCAGGAGAGGGACAACGCGTCTCGCCAGAAAACACCAGGCCCTGGATCTAGCGAGCAAAAATTGGGCAGTTTTGCGTTGGATGGGGACGCGAACAAATCCAATTCTGGAGTGCCCCATCTGTGAAACAGATCCTCTGCCACCTCCTGTAGAAGTTCCCACTCGTGGACCCTGGCCTGGGAACGACTCAGGCTGTCTGCGATGGTATTGTCCACTCCGGGAACGTTAACTGCAATGAGGTTTGCGCCGTGTCATACTACCCATTCCCACACTCTCATGGCCTTCCTGCAGAGGGGGTAGGAGTGTGTGCCTCCTTGTTTGTTGAGGTAATACATCACCGCTGTATTGTCTGTTTGTAACAGAAGAGTACTCGGTGGAATGTCCGACTGGAGGGCTTGCAGGGTATAAAGGACCGCTCTCATCTCTAATATGTTGATATGGAGATGAGCCTCCTGAGTAGTCCATGTTCCCTGAGACTTCACCCCGTTCAAGTGTGCTCCCCACCCCAGCCCTGAGGCTTGTGGAGAGTGTTATCACCGACGGCGCTGAGAACGGAACCCCACAGAGAGGGTTCCTGGATCTAGCTGACCATTGCCAGTCCCAACCACGGCCCGTGATTCTGACTGGCTGCTGCAGATGGTCTTGCTTTTGGTCCCATTGCACTCTGAGCATCACTCTGCGTTACCGCATGTGGAGCCTTGCCATCAGGACTGTTGGAATGGCGCAGCCATGTGTCCGAGCAGGCGAAGGACCAATCTGGCTGGGATGGTCTTCATCGCTGATGGGTCCCTTATGAGGGACGGATCGTTCTGCCCTGTCTTAGGAAGAAAAGCTTTCCCTTGGGTGGTGTCCAGAACTGCCCCTATAGTTGCAGTTTCTGGGACGGTAACTGGGAGACTTCTAGTGGTTGATTAGGATGCCCAGAGACTGAAAAAGGATCTGGGTGTGCTGGATAGCTATCAACAGCGCCTCTTCGGAGGAGGCCATGAGAAGCCAATCGTCGGGGGTACAGGCACACAAGTGGCCCTGTCTCCTCAGGGCAGCTGCCACGACTGCCATGCATGGTAAGAGACCCTGGGGCCGTTGACAGCCCGAGAAAGGAAGGCGGCCTGGGACAAGTGGTGGCCAAGAAACTCGGCCCTTAGGAACCTCCTGTGCACTTGAGCGATGGGGATGTGCAGGTAGCGTCCTGCATGTCCAGGGGCGCCAAAGAATGCGTCCTTCTTCAGCATGGGATTAGGCCGGAAGGGTCACCATCTTGAGCGTTTGTAGGCGACCGACATATTGAGGCGCTTAGAACAAGATGTAGACCGGAGGTCCCCTGTTTTCTTTGGAACCAGAAAGAAGTGGGAATAATATCCTGCTCCTCTCTGGTTCACTGGGACGTGCTCCAAAGCTTCTTTCTGCAGCAGCGTGAGCACTTCTTGCCTGATGAGCAGGGCGTGCTGACCCGAGTAACGGGAGAGCAGAGGCCTTGTGGGTGGCTTGTCTAAAAATTCTATAAAGTGGCCTTTTTTGACTAATTGTAGCACCCACCTGTCGGTGGTGATCGACTGCCACCCTGGCAGGTAGTCTGCCATGCAACCCCCGACCTTTATTTCCCGTTGATCCTGAAGGGCGGGGGCCAGGAAGGAGTCATGCTGTGGCGGTGGAGGGTCCTGCAGGTTGGGCCGACTTGGTAGGACGTTGGCCTCTACCCGAGGACGACTTACCCTGGGCTTTCCAGGTAAAGGAGCCCCTCTGTTGCAGGCGGAGCGAGGCTGTTGTTTCTGAGTCCGGCTGCGGCGACTCTGGTTCCCTACGAAGGAACTGAGTCTAGATCTGTACATGGCCTGGACAGATCTAACGGCCTTCCAGCTTCCTGCAGTTTGGTGATGACCTCTCAGATGCCTCACCAAACAAGACTTCGCTGTGAAGGGGCATCAGAATGTTCTTCTGAGCGTCTGGGATAAATCCAGAGACATGGAGCCACAGTGTCTCGGGCATCACGCCTGGGGCTGCCGCTCTGTGCCGAGGAGTCAGCGGAATCGTCCGGCTCTCGAGCACCTGGGTCCCCACGTCTGAACCCGTGCGGAGGAGCTGGAGAAGTTCCTCCTTTTGCCCACCGTCTGGCAATTTTTCTACCAGGTCTTGTCCCTGTTCCCACAGAGCGTTCTGAAATTGAACCATGTGGGTAAGGTAATTCAGGACCTGATGGCGCAGGTCGCAGCTGCGTAAGTGTGCCTACCCATCACGTCCAGTTGCTTGGACTCCGGGTCCGGTGGCTGTGTGCTCAGATGTTGCGGTCTCTGGGACCGGTCATGAGAGGCTGTGATGACCAGGGAGTCGGCCAGAGGATGATTAGCCAAGTACTGGTCCTCCCTTGGGGCCTTGTACAGGTGGTCAGCCTTCTTCGGCATCACCAGGAGCGAATGTGAACGTTTCCACGCTGCCTTGGTGACGTCCACAAAGATGTCCACCAAGGGTGGTACCACCACAGGCTTAGGATCTTTCTGCCGAAGATAACGAGCTAGGCGTAGCCTTTTGGGGTCGGATTCTTCTGCGTCCCACCCCATGTTCTCTTGGATATGTCTCAAGATTTCAGAGAACGAGGGGTAGTCCGGAGGAGACCTAATAAGTTCACATGGGTCCGGAGAGGGGACGCTGATGAGAGAAGGAGATCTGGAGCCATCTGAGATGTCCGATCTTGAGTCCTCCATAGACGGTGAGTAGCGGCGTCTTCTGGATCTCTTGGGGCTGGGTGACCCAGAAGAGGATCTGGACGGAGGCCTTCTCTTTTCTGTAGGTCTGCCCCTAGGAGGTCCGGCTGACTCCTGAGGGCAAGGTACTCGGCCTGCTGCCCCATTGGGTGAAGGAGGGGGCGTTGGGGCCGGTGGTGCCGCCGGTGCGGGAGGGTGCGTGGTGACCACATCCTTTTTGATGGTGTCCCACCAGAAAGTGAATAACTCCTTCACTTCCAAGATGCTAAGGCCCGACGACGGGCCGGGTGCCGGTGGCCTGTCGTCAGGTCCCGGCGTCGGCTCCCCTGGGGTCTCCGGTTCTGGGGAGGGCTCCCGTGGGAGCTTGACAGGTCTGGGGTCACCCGCCTAGTCCTCGGGCTGAGTGGATTCCTCCTCCATCAATGTCTCCTGGCCGACGTCGGTAGGTGGCAGTGGGGTTCTTCTCACTGCTGTGTCGGACATCGGTCCCCCAGCCGGCGTCCGGGTAGGTGAGTGCCTGACCGGCGACAGGTGTCGGACTGTCGTCGGTTCCCGGGATCTATGGTGTTTGGCCGACGTCGGGTCCGACATCCTCTTCAGAGAGGTCAGCTCCTTAGTCTTTCATTGAGGGGGAGGCGGCAGGGAAACTGACTGGACGTCGGGGGCCGAGTGACGCTTGTGGTGATCCCCTGACCTAGACGAGGCCTTGGAGGAAGAAGATGGCCTACAGGTCTTAGCAGGCCGCAGGCTGGAAGAACCGCTGGCAGACTTGACCACGACCGGGGGAGGCTGAGGCGGGCCTGAGGCGGAAGCGGTGGACCTGGAGCTAGAGCTGGAGTCGAGGCCCTGAGAGGATCTAGGTCTCACCTTCTCCCTGCTTCTCATGGTGCCTGTGGGATTTTTCCGAAGATTCCCCCTTGGAGGAAGGTTCCATGGCCTTGAGCTTCTCTTCTAAAAGGTAAGCCTGGAGACCCTTCTGTCGGCGGATCCGGGTCCGGCTGTTGAAGCCCTGACAAAAGGAACAAGCCTGGGTGTCGTGGTCTGGGCCCAGGCACCGGACACAGGCCGAATGTGGGTCTTTGAATGGAATCTGTTTCCCACAGGCGCACTTGGACGAATGGGCCTCCACGGAAGTTGGGGAGGACATCAGACAGAGGAATAAATCTGGAGGAAGAGATTCTTGAAGAAATTCTCGGTGAAGAAACGGCTGAACGAATTTCCTGACCGTCGTGCGCTAGATACTGACCGAAGGGTCGAGACATGCAAGTCGACGGCGGGAAAGAACTGGGGATTCTGGCAGGACCTCCTCCTTATGTACTACGCCTGACGTCGGGGGCGGGACCGACGTTGGAGGCGGTCCCCGCTGAAGACTGCTAGCTAGAAGATTTCCGTGGGGTCCTGACACCTGCCGGCTTCAGTCCTAATGGTGTAACCTGCTGCAAGAGCTGTACCTCGAAGAAGATCTGAAGACAATACCACCTGGACTGAGAAGGGGCTTTGGAGAATTGCAACAGAGGGTAGTCTCCCTGTCAACCCAGGGAAAAAGCCCCTGATGGGGGCAGGAGGTGCTGGAGATGAACCAAGGTCCTAACTGAGAGACAAACAGGGAGGAGGATCGCCCAGAGACTGAGGCCTGAGAGGGGAACATGGGCGGGATTCAATGATGAATGGTGAAGATACACAAAAAGATCAAGAATTACGGTAGGTACGTAATTTTCATATCTTATCTATGTCAATCTTCACCATTCATCACTGTTGGGTGATTACCAAGCCCCCACAAAGGGGGCCCAGAACCTCCCTAATGGACAAAGTCCCTCAGCCTCCAGTGGGGGAGACACTAGAGGAGGGAACCCTAACTGGCCTGCTTAGGTCTGAAGCTGGTCTGGATGAGGCGAGGTTCTCCTAGCAGGAGAGGGAAGGCGTTCCTGTAGCTCTCGCCTCACCCTGCAGGAAAAGAGGTGGGTTCCCTGGAAAGAGGAGGCAGTCACCCTATGCCAAGCCAAGGGTGATAACAAGGAAAGACGAAGCCACGTCGTCCGCCTGATGCAGATCGCTGTCCCCACCAACCTGGAAGCCACCTCTTTGGCATCACAAGATGCCCTTGCTTGGTGCCTCATAAGCTCCAGGCCCCGCACGGAGAGGGCAATGGCTTGTCTGGTCGCTTCCAAGTCATGCAAAGAGGCTAGAATTTGGCCTAACAGAGACCACAAGTGCCTATTATAGGCAGCATGGTGGGCCTGATGAGCTGAAAGACATAAAAGAAGGCATGCCGATGAGAAGGCTCTCCTCCCCCCAAAAAATCAAACTCAGTAGAGTCAGAGTCTGGTGGGGGTCAATCACACCTTGGGCTTCTATGCCCGACGGGTGTGTCCAGGAGAGTCACGACCAAAGGGGGCTGAGGCAAGGCTTCTGGAGACCCAAGGGGTGCGCAATACCTCTGGCGGAGGTCCCTTTGGGTTGAGGGATGTCACCTGGTCCAGCATGACACCTCCCGGATGGGAGTAGGTCAGGCGGGAACCAACAGGTTGGCTGCACTGAACTCGCCCAAGAAGGCACGCGCCAAATGGTCAGGATTGTGATTGCCTAGGATGGAGATATGGAGCTCGTCAAGTAACCCCAACAGGAAGCGCTGACAGCTGGAAAGATCAGCTGAAGGGGAAAGGTGGACAGAGGACTCCTCTCCCTCAGAGGAGGAGGAAGACAAGGGAGCCGACAAGCCCAGAAAGTCAGGTTCCAGCTGCACCGGGGAGTGGTGGAATACCTCCTTGTCCATGGACCGGTAGTAGGCGGGGAACAGTGCAGCTGTGGACCAAAACTGCTCCCAGGTAAGAGATCCCGCAGGACCGGAATGGCCTGGGAGAGGGGGAGGGGTTGGCAGAGGTAAAGGGGCCAGGCACCTCCGAGAACGAGCACGGCCTCTGCCTGGGCTGGGGGACTCGACGTGAGACCTCAAAGGAGGAGGAGGAGACCCGGTGGTCCCAGTAGATGAAAGCCGCTCAACCGAACTGGAACGGCCAGGCTGAGCCCGAAAAGAGAATTCCCCCAGCGAGGTGACTGGGGCCGCATGAGCCCAGAAGGGCAGCCCCTAACCTCTAAAGATGAGATCTCTCTCTCAGGGACCTTGAGGGAGAAGACCGGACCAGAGCTGCGGCTCCTCCCCGAATCCCTGCAGCTTCGCAGGAAAGGATGCTGCCTGAATCCAGCCCCTCAACCCTTCTGACTCAGAAAGAGCCCTCTACCTCATCATAAGCCAAGACAACTGACACCCCGTAGCTGACTCCTGAGAAACAGGTGGAGGTGGAGCACCTTCTCCTGCCCGAGACGCTCCAGTCGGCTCATTAGTAGGGCCAGCGAGAACTGTCACAGGAGGGGATACACCTCCCAAGGTAGCAGATGGACCACCGGCTCCGGGTTGCCCTGCAATGCCCCCTCTGGGCATCCGAGGACTGGTCGGTACCACCAACCCCGAAATAAGAGGGAGCCATCTGCTCCTTGGAATGGGGCTGAATAGGAGCTAATGCGCTGGAGGAGGAGGAATCGGAGGATTCCGAAGAATCCAGGAGCCAGTCTGGGTCAGCCTCAGCATCGTCCTCCCCAGAGGAGGCTCGAACCCAAACCACTCCCCGGTCCCTCCCAGCCGCGGCACCATGAGCGGCACCGTGAACTGGCTCAATGCTGCCCACGGTGTTGCACCCATCCCCGGCACCATGAACAGTGCGGAGGAGACCTGCCCCATGCCAGCTGCAGTGGCACCAGGATCAGGGGTGGCACTGGCGGATGGCCTGGGCCCAGAGGCCTCAGACTGCGATGCCGAGGGAGCCCTCGCCTCTGATGAGGTGACAGCCTGGACGGTGCATGCTGCCCGACCCCCGAAGGGGTCAGGCTGGGCCTCCTGCACCGTGGAAGGGGTTCCTGCTGAGGCAAGGCTAGAAGTGGCGGAAACCCCCTCCTCCATGGGCCGTATAGGAGTGGGAGGGGACCTGGAGGAAGGGTCAAGAACCCTGCATTTGGCGACCAGGTGCGTACCTGTCCCGAGAAAGTCGGTGGGCGCATGTTGGAGGCTTTAACAGCAGCAACTCCAACACCACGTGGTCCACATGGAGAAACAGATTTGCATCTATACATGTCGTGGCTAGGGCCTAAGCAGGTGAGACACCGGTCATGCTGGTCCATGACGGAATACAGTTGGCCACAGGGACACTGACGCATTGGAGGCCGACCAGCCCTGGAAGATTTCTTTTTGTCCCCCGGAAAAGACATGACCAGATGAAAAAAGTAATAAACAAAAACAGCACTCAGTGTCGATGGAGAAAATAAAGGAAAGATCTTACCAGTCGATCACCGAGGAAACAGCAGCAGAACTAAGACTTGAGGTAAACTCGAAGGACTAGGCAGCAAAAAATGGCACTCACACATGAGGTTGTGCTACTCGACGGCAGGAGAAGCAGAACTGGGGCTGAGGAGGGGTCGACGTCTGTTACTGGCCAACCTGCGAGCGACATGCATTGCATCGGCCTCCAGGGTGGCGCTGTCTCGACGTCGACTCCTCCCCCTTGCAAAAAAAAAAAAGGTCCCGCGGGGCCCTGATCCTCCGGCTCACTACTCAACAGTGATGAATGGTGGAGACTGACACAGATAAGATTGCATGTTGTTGAGCAAAGCCTAGACAGACAGATGCTCCTGTGGAACAGAATAAGGTCCTGTTTCTGAAGAGACCAGGCCATAAAAGGAGTACTCGTTATGGTGATCAGACTCATCCCCATCCTCCCTGGAGGGAGGACTGTAGTGGAGAGGGCAGATCATAGGCCTCCCCAATCCAGAATGTGGCCTTGATGGCACCGGCCCCATGAAACGAAGGACCGATACCAGGGGCACTGTAGCCAAAGCTGAATCTGATGTCAAGGAGATCCCCAGCACTGAGGGTGGCAACAGAGCCAGCACCAGGACAGCCCCAGAAAGACCTTAACCCTGTCATAGATGACCCAGCCAGCACCTGAAGTGATCAGCAATGGTACCGAAGTCAGTCCCATCACAGTGACACTGAATGGGGGTGTGGCCAGTGGGACAGGAGTTGGTGGCACGGTCACCAGCAAGAGCCCAGGGGCTGTTGCCAAAGCCAAACACTGTACCCAGCCTGAAGGCCCCACCTGCGGCTCCAAATCCACCAGCCCCGAAGAACCAGAGACTGGCTCCACTGGCAGAGGCAAATTTCCCAGATACTACACCCACTGCTCCATAAGAGTTACCCAATGGAGGGACTGCCCACCACAGTTCCCACTTACAGAAAGAGAGGGGCTCCAGGCCTGAGACATCGACCTCCTAGTGCCAGAGGCCTTTGGTGGCACCAACGGTGCCAGTCAGGGCCTCCGACTATGGGAGACAAAGGATATCATAGCAGACCTTTGCAGAGGGCAACCTTGAGTGGTACAGTTTCTTCCCCTTCCGACAGGGAGGCTGAGTAGTGTTGAAAACCCGACTGGGATTGAGAAAGGGCCAGTTTCTTTTTGTGCTTCTGAGACGACTGTCCTTCCTCCCAGACACAAGATGACTCGTCATCAAAACCCTTCGCCAACAGGGAAAGGGGACTGGACATGGCCCTGTTGCCGGAGCTGCTTGCCCGAGAAGGTTCCCTACCATCGTCATCAATTTCGTTGCTAGCTGACTTGGTAGGGTTGTGAGTGACTGACAGAAAAGTTTCAGCAAAATCACTAAACTGACACAAAAATAAACTCTAGCTTTAAACACTAAAAATGAAAATTATGCACCTACCGTAATTATGATCTTTCTGTGTGTCTTCACCATTCATTACTGTTGGTTACTCGTCCGGAGGTCAGGACCCTGCGGGAACTTTTTTTTTTTAGGTGCAGAGCCGACGCACCATGGTGCCGCCCTGAGGCCGACCGAACTGCATGGCGCCCGCAGGTTGGCCGTCAGACGTTGTAGACTCCGCCTGCCTGCCAGTTCTGAGTCGCCAGAGAGGTAAGAAGAAGGGAGTGGAGGGTGGGACAAGGAAGTCCAAGGGACAGAAAAAGGAAAAGATACATAAACTAAAAGGAGAAATAACTACTGAGAGGACAGAAGGAGGAGAAGAAGTCGGAAACTAAAGGGATTGTGAGGGGCCCCAATCTCTGGAAATAGAAGAGGGAGGTAGGGAGGGATAGAGAATTTAGGAAGGGGGGGGGTTAAACACATCCCAGGCCCTAGTCCGTCTCCAGATTACATCGGAACTGCAAGGAGTAGCCAAAGGCTTTCTGCCAGAATTCAAGGCACATAATGACTGGCAAAACACTCCACTTAAGCAGAGTTGGCTATTCTGGAAGAAGGACAGGGTACAGAGAATTAACACCCTCTCAAGGAAAGATTATTAGTGAAAAAAAGGAAGAAGGAATTTTTTTTTTGTAATGAACAAGTGGAAAGAAGGAGGAGGAGAGAATGGAGGGCAACTGCCAACTCCCACCCCACAGGGGTGGAGCTAATGCACTGGAGAAGGAGTGCTCCCCCCATGCTGACCACTCTCCCCAGAACATTATCCCCATATGTGCCCCTATTTTATCCCACTCCTGACAAAAAAGGAGGGGGGGAGGGATGGGCACAGAGAGGGAGGGGGACCCAGAGACTGAGGCCCCAGGGGGATGGAGGGTGGGATTGTGATGAATGGTGAAGATACATAGAAAGATCATAATTACGATAGGTACGTAATTTTCATATCTTATCTGTGTCAATCTTTACCATTCATCACTGTTGGGTGAGTGCCGAGCTCCCCCGAAGGGCGTTTTCTTTTACACCCTAAGGGACAAAGTCCCTTAGCTCTCAGTGGATGACACACTAAGAGGGAGAACCTTCAGGGCCTGGAGATGCCCGAGACTGGGGAGAGTGAGACAGTGACCCCCTGGCGGGGGAAGGAAGTTGCCCCGACAAATGCAGTCTCGCTCTACGGGAGAAAAGGTAGGTTCTCTAGTGAGCGGAGTCAATCACCCTACGCCGGGCCAAGGGTGACAACCAGGAAAGACGCAGCCATGCCATCCGCCTAGTGCAGTTTACTGTCCCTACAACCCTGGTAGCTACCTCGTTGGCATCATAGGATGCCCTCACTTGGTGCCTTGCTAGCTCCAGGCCACGCGCAGAGAGTGCAATGGCTTGTCTGGTTTGCTCCGTATCAGGCAATGACGCTAGGAGTTGACCTAGCCTGGACCACAAGAACCTGTCATAGGCTGCATAGTGGACCTGATGTGCAGAAATGGAAAGCAGCAACCATGCCGAGTAGAAAGTCCTCCTACCCCAGAAGTCAAAATCCGAGGAGTCTTGATCTGGGGGCCGGTCACGGTGAAGGGCGCGAAGCCCATCAGGAGTATCCAACTGCGTCAATCCGGACTGCGGATGAGGCATGGAACCTGGAGACTCCGGGGGCAATACCTCTGGCTGAGATCCCTAGGGGCAGGTACTCCAGAGAAGGGCCTCTGCCAGGAACACAACGACGCCTCCCGAAAGGAAGCAGGCCAGGGCGGCACCACAAGGGTGGCCTCACCAAAATCGCCTAGAAAGGCATGCGCCGAGTGCTCTGGATTGCTAACAGTGGCAGGGGTGAGGTGCAAGTCCTCCAACATCCTCATGAGGAAGCGCTGATACTCAGTGAGATCAGCGGTTGAAGAGATGTGGACAGAAGGTTCCTCTCCCCCAGAAGAGGGGGGTGAACAGCTGGAGGGCACCAGCTGCTCAGAGGCCAGCTGCTCGGGGGAGGTTGAAAAACCTAACTGTCCAACGCCCTAACGTAAGCTGGGAACCGAGCAGCCACTGCCCTGAACTGCTCCCAGGAGAGAGGACTGCTAGGACCAAGGATGCCTGGGAGCGCAGGAGAATGTGACAGAGGAAAGTGGACAGAGCCAAGAAGAGATGTCGGCTGACCTCCGCCTGGGCTAAGGAGCGGACTAGGAGCACCCGCGGAAGAAGATGCCCCAGAAGACCCCACAGCCAACAGCTGAACAACCATTTCGCTACTGCCTTGGCTGCGCCTGGAAGAATCCTCTCTGTGAGGCGACCGGGGCCGTATAGGTCCAGAAGGACGGTCCCCTAACTCAAAAGAATGGGGCTCCCTCAAAGAGACCGAGGAGGAGGAAGAGCAGAGATCCACACTATGGCTTCTCCCAGAGCCCGGGTGGACCCCCGAGAAAGGCCGCCGTGCAGACCCCATGCCCCTCGACCCCCTCGGAGTTCGAAAGAGCCCTCCTCCTTGAGAGGGCTAGCCTAGGTAGCTGACAGCTCTGGGCAGCACCCAAAGGAGCTATCCAGGGCACAGCACCCTCCCCTTGGTGCTCTGATCGGCCCCAAAGTTGGGCGATCCAGGCACAGCACAGGTGGGGGTACGACTGCTGAGGGGTCAGTGAACCCACCAAGACCGGGCTGCAGAGCAGTGATGACCTGCACCACTGCCCGCTGGTCAGCACTCCGACCCCAGTCTCGGTAGCCACTGACACCACCTCAGAGGGGTCTGACTCCGGCTTGTCGAGGATACTACAGGGCTGCCCACTCCAACAGTCAATCCCAAAGAGTCAGACTGTCTGTCTGACTCACAGCCCGACTCCGCCTCCGAAGAGGTAGAGGCCGAGGCCCTGTGCCAGACCGTAGGAGGGCGCCCATTGCCAAAGGGGGTGCCAGAAACCAAAACCATGCCCGAGCTGGTGCCAGTGCCCCCTACAGCACCGCGAGTGGAATACACAGGGGGCACGGCTCCAGCCTAAACAGGAACTCCAGACTCGGGACCAGCCACAGCGCCATCTGGCCCCACGGTGCCGAGAACAAGGACGGCGCTGCCTGGCTCCATGGCGCCGAGGGCAGAGGCGGCGCTGAGTCCCGAGGACATGGCGCCGTGCTCAGCAACACACAGACAAAGATGGCGCTGCAGAAGCTCCCACGGCGCCGCTAGCAGTATCGGCACCGCAAACAGCTCTGACAGTAGCCACGGCGCCACGCGACAAACTGGTGCTGAGGCCCGCAACAGTGCCGACTGACAGCGTCGGGGACGGCGCTGACCCTGGCCTTGCGAACCGCGGGTCCGACACCGGGGGAGCCTTCAGCCCCGAAGGGGCGATTGCCATGGCGGTGCCTCCCGCCCGCCCCCCGGAAGGAGCGGGACAGGCCTCCTGCACCGTGGAAGGAGCTTCTGCAACAGCCATGCTACTAGTAGCTGAGGCTCCCTCCTCCTCGGTCCATGCAGAACCGGGAGGGGACCCGGAGGAAAGGCCGAGAGTGCGTGGCTTGGCCCGACGAGTCGCTTGGCCTGACCCGAAGTCGGCAGCTAAGCCCCACTTTCCATGCGTGTGCTGTTCGTTGACCCGCGGTCCATGGAGAAATAGGTATCGCACGAATCCAAGTCGTGAAGCAGGCCAAGACACGAAAGACAACGGTCGTGCTGGTCGGTGACGGAATATTTTCGGCTGCATGGGCACAGTCGCATGGAGGGGCCGACCCGTCCTGGAAGTTTTCTTGCCCTCCGACCGAGACATGACCTATGGGGAAAAAACCCACCAAAAACAGGCTCGACATCGCAGAAAACAGAATAATGGAAAGATCTTACTGGGAGACGTCAAGTATGGCAAAACAGAACCAGCAGGAGGAACCGACGGACTTCGACACCGAAGGTAATGCAATAACGGAGTTGAGAAACTGCGAAGCAGGCCTCAAAAATCTTCTCAGCGTCCCCACGGTGGACTTCTACGGTGGGAGGCGAAGAACTGGCAGGCAGGCAAGAGTGTGACGAGTTTCTTGGCCCCAACCTCGAGGCGCCACGCAGTGTGGCCGGCCTCGAGGCGGGCGCCCGATGGTGCTCGGCTCTGCCTACCTAAAAAAAAAAGAAGTTCCCACGGGGTGCTGACCTCCGGCCGAGTACCCAACAGTGATGAATGGTGAAGATTGACACAGATAAAATCTGAGAAGAACTGAGTGCTGCTGTCCTATAGATGTGAAGTTCTGACTTTCGGGTGATCAACATCGTCACTGATGCGCAGTCAATGGTGGTAAAAATGGAACTGAGGCTGTTGACGGCTGGTGCAGAGGTAAACCATGCAGCACGAGTCAGTCTTGTGGTGCCACCCATGCGTGAAGCTTGCCTCGGTGCCAGCCCTCCTGAAAAGTTCTGGCTCCCGCAAGGTTGCAGCGCCTCATGCTCAGACCCATTAGTGTGAATCATAGCGAAGACTGATTCCTGGAATATCATGGATTTTTCTTGCTCAGATTCCAACGATATTTTTTATTTTTCCAAAGAAGAAAGTTTAGTTCATGAGGAGGATTAGTTTCTACTCACCTTTTCATATTAGGTATTCTTAAACTGATTTTTTTATGGTTATTTGTACTGCGCAGATTTACTAAGCTTAGGCAGAATAGTATAACTTGAAGTGCAATACATACTTGGGAATGAGAGAGAGTTGCCCAATGCTAGAGTGGTGCCACACTGCATGTGCCAGAGCCAGGACGTAACTGCAGTACATCTCCGAGTAAGACTGGTGGCAAGCGGTGAAATCAAAGAGCTGGAATGGGTACCCAACCCATTCCATTTCAGAGGTCAAAGAAGGACTGTTGAGAACACACACAATTCGTTCATGAAGAACTATCCAATACGGCTCCTTACAAGAGAAAACAGATGTAACTGATGTTGAACAGTGTATGCAGAACTGTGGCAAACAATTAATGTGTCCATTGATTATTAATCTGAAAAGTCAGTAAATGTTATAACACAGAATTCATCTGAACATCAGGATGGCACTAATTCTCAATACTGGAATGTCAACAAATACTACATAACGGCAAAAAGTTATTCAGTTTAGTCTGAGATACATTTAGTTGTCATCGTTTTAATTTTTAAAAAACGTGACTAAAAACAGGTTACTCATCTGCAACCACAGTTCTAGGAGAGGTATACAGTTTACTACCTACACATTGGCTGTTCCACTAGAAATGATGATTCATTGGAGTGTCTGTAAATTAAGCTCCTACCATTGCCCTGGTGGTATAACCTCCGTGTTTGACCCATGACATCAAATCTTGCATGGTGGAAGCAGGAACCCATGGTGCCACTTGCCAGGGGAGGTCGGGTGGGTGGTGTGGATGTTAACTATATACCACTCCTAGAAAGTATAGTTGAGTAAGAACTTACTGTAACAGTAGATCTTCTAGGGGTATCCCTTGCAGCAGGTAATACACTTGGGTAGTCACCAGAGGGAGCATGGCAGCTCTCTTCTAGTAGTCTTTTGTCAGGGGCCACCCACCGATGACATCATCCTGCTCCTATATAAGAGTGGGCAGTCCCTGGTATCCTCAGTTCCCCGCTGGATTCAGCTCGCTAAGCGAGGACCGAGGGGGTCCGAAGTACCATAGGTATCCCTATCCATATGTATCCAGAAATTGTTCTCCTAGAATAGGAGTGGGACAGAGGGAAGGAACACACCTGCTGCAAGAGATACCCCTAGAAGATCTACTGTTACGGTAAGTTCTTATGTAACTATACTATCTTCTATGGGGATAATCTATTGTAGCAGGTAATACACTTGGGATGATTCCCAAGCAGTAAACCCATGAAGGGTGGAAAAAGTACAGTTACGTAAGAACTTACCGAAACAGTAGATCTTCAAGAGGAGCTCTTGCAGCAGGCTATAACATTCAGGACTATGCCGCAGGCACTAGGACCATCCAGAAAACTTCTCAGCCAGCAGTATACAGCAGAGACCGCCCCCGACGCGGCCCCGCCCAGACGTCGGCCCTGGTACATAAGGGGGCGGACCCAGCTCCACCTCAGTTCTCCCGCCAAGGCCCGCAAACAAGCCCTGACAAGAGAAGGAGACGAAGCACATGGAGGAGATGTAAATGAAGATGGATCTGCACACCTCGAGAGGGAAGGCGGGCGGGAGAGTAATGCCTGCTGCAAGAGCTCCTCTCGAAGATCTACTGTTACAGTAAGTTCTTACGTAACTGTACTATGTTACCGGAAAGGGAGCTCTTGCAGCAGGCCATAACATTCAAGACTGAATACCAAGCAGTCCGCTACCAAAGAGGTAGACGACCCCGGGAGGTGGAATATGCTGACTCCAGAGGCCTCAGGACAGAAGTCCTTGCAAAACAGCCAGGCCGAAGCCAGCTCGGCGTCTGGAGACGACATCCAAGCTGTAATGCTTGACAAAGGTATGCACCAAGTTCCAGGTAGTGGCCGCACATATGTCCCTGATAGAGACATTTCTCAGGGCGACGAATGAAGCTGACACTCCTCTGGTGGAGTGACCCCTAACCGGGCCACGTAGGGGCTTATTGTGTTTTTCACAGCAGAAGGAAATGCAGTGGACTATCTGCTTCGATATCGTCTGCTTGGTCACCGGGACTTGGGAAGATTCAAGGTAACCCACGGATCTTGGAACACTTGGAAGGTGTCGTCTAGTGATCAATGCAGCTGTTCCCTTGTGGGAGCTATCAGGAGCCAGTCGTTGAGGTACGGATAGATATAATGTCCCTGACTCCTCAGAACTTCTGCCACTACTGCTAGGCACTTGGGGAACACCCTGGGTGCCAAGAAAAGGCCGAACAGC
Organism: Neoceratodus forsteri; assembly: GCA_016271365.2. Lineage (NCBI taxonomy): Eukaryota > Metazoa > Chordata > Ceratodontiformes > Ceratodontidae > Neoceratodus > Neoceratodus forsteri. The sequence continues at coordinate 1,749,394,204 of CM057449.1, forward strand.
AGCACTCTGAACTGGTAGTGCTCTCCCCGGAAGGTACAGCGGAGGTATTTTCAGTGGGATGGCAGGATTCTGATATGCATGTAGGTGTCCTGCATGTCCAGGGAGCATAGCCAGTACCTTTGTGAAGTACGGACAGCAATCCCAAAATCCTGGCAGTGTCACCATACTGAATCTTTTGTATTCGATGAAAGTGCTCAGCTGACTGAGATCCAGGATGGGATGAAGGTCCCTTATCTTTTTGGGAACTGGGAAGAAGTAGGAGTAGTATCCCCTTCCTCTTTGACTTGGTGGGACTGCTTAGATCACTCTCTTGCTCAGTAGGGCTTGGATTTTTGCCTGGATGAGGCGTGCGTGGGATAGGGAGTGATGGATAGGGATTGGTGGGGTTGTCTGGAGGGATCTGGGTTAACTCCAGTGCATGACTCCTTTCTATAATCTGGAGAACCCACTAATCTGCAGTGATATTGGACCAACCACTGAGGTAAAGGTGAATCTTCCTGTTACTGCCCCCCCCCCCGCAGCTCCGTCAGAGGAAGGGGGAGAAGACAGGGAGTCATGCCGAGGTTGTTGGAGTGTGCAAGGGAGCTCTGGTGTTCTTAGGCCCACGTGCTCCTGAAGACAGGGTGGTACCTTTCCTTTTGTAACCCCTCTTTGCGGTTGTCACCTACTCTGCTAGCCCTGATGCCTGTGAAAGGAGCAATGCCTGGTCATGGCTAGTTCGGATTTATACATTTTGTGGACTTCAGAAACTGCCTTTCCTGAGTCCTGCAAACCAGTTATTAGCTTTTTGGCCTCCTGGCTGAAAAGAACTGGCCCTTGGAAAGGGGCGTCCAGTATTGCATCCTGCAAATCCTGGCAGAATCCCATAGACCCTCAGACAGGAATGGCGCCGTAGGCATATCTCTGTAGCAACTGCCCTAGCGGCAGTGTCTGCTGAGTCGTATGAGCACCTAAGGACGTGCTTGCCGAAGTCAGCACCAGCTTGGAGAACGGCTAAAAGTTCAGACTTGTTGGCAGAGTCAGGTTGTGACCGAACTAGGTCCATGGCCCTATTCCAGAGGGATTTCTGATACATCACCATGTGTGCTAGAAAATTAAGTGACCAGACGACACAGGTGGCCAAGGAATACACCTTTGCGGCTAAGATGGTCCGGTTTCTTGGACTCCTTATCCAATGGTTGGGAAATGAAAATTACGTACTTACCGTAATTCTTGATCTTCTTGGACGCAGTCTCCACCACTCATTCACACTAATGGGATAGCGCCGGAGGCGCTAGGACCAAGTGGGAGCCAAAGATTTTCAGAAGGGTCGGCGCCGAGACAGGACCACGCATGTGCGACACCACAAGACAAGCTCGCGCCTGTGTAGGCTATCTCGGCGTCGATCCTCCGACTGCCTCAGTACCTTTTCAACCAAGGAGGTGCAGCGTAACTAGTAAAAATAACTTATTCTGACCTTCCGGGCCTGAAGGGTCTGGATGACCCATACAAGAAAGGTCAATTGAGCAATGTCTTCACAGTGGGACCACAAGGCTGTGAAGACAAAAGAAACAAAACGAGTGAGCCAAGGGGATGGTAGGTGGGCATGTGAATGAGGGGTGGAGACTGCGTCCAAGAAGATCAAGAATTGCGGTAAGTACGCAATTTTCATATCTTCCTGGACTGCAGTCTCCACCACTCATTCACACTAATGGGAGAGTACTAAGCTAAAACCAACCCACCCAGAGTAGGGTGGTAGGAGATAGGGCTCACTCAGAAAGAATATCCAAGGACTGTCCTACTGAGAAAAGAGCTGTCTGGAAAGAAGATCCAGAACATAGTGCTTACAAAGGTATGCACTTGAGCCTCCAACTCACCACTTTGCAGAAGACTGCAATGAACACAAAATGAAATTCCGCCAGAAGGCTGCAACCACTCTTGAAGAGCGGTGGGAACCCGGCCTCTCAATTTGGTCTAACTCAGAAATGAAGAGTGTCGAAGACATGCTACTAAACTAGCCGAAAACATCTCAGGGCAAGGAGGTGATCCAACTGAGGCAAGCTGAAGCTACACAAAAAATGTTGGGAGTGTAGCCCTTCGTTCGGTGAAGAAAGTCACAGAGCCGTTGAAACAATCAAAGAGTGAAGGGAGCACTCCCTTCCTTCTGGAGGTAAGACAAAAAGTTTTACTAACTGGAAGAGCCAAAGGTAAAGTCTACTGGATCAAGGTAGACCAAGAAGCGCAGACGGATACCCCCACTACCAAGTATGGCTGACCTATGAATAACATGTCCAAGAGGCACTTGAACCCCTTACTTGGTGAGTAACAGGTGGAACAGGTGGGGTTAGCCCATCAATGGAGAAAGGTTTCCACTTAGTCACTTAAGCCTTCTCGATGGAAGGCCAAAGCACGACTTAGAAGCCTCTTGTGGTAGTCTGGGAGAACCAGGGCCTACCCACTTCTTATTCCAACAGGAATCATTCCGCCCCTGTTTGCCTGCAAGTCTAGTAGCAGTCTCTGAACCAAGGGAAGAGAAAGTGTACAGGAGGACGTGCCCACTGCGTAGAAGCATTCCCACAGGAAAAACCTGGTCTGGATTTCTGAAGCTAGAATAGGAGCAGATCTGTGTCAAGAGGGGACACGGAAAGGACCAAGTTCGGGCTGACCCACTGTTGAAAGTGACCGCATAACAACTGAAGTGACTCAATGTGGTGAGACACCACTCGCTCTGGCCTTCCTGAAAGGGAGTAAGAAAAAGGCTATACATTGCTTGCTAATGAAAAACAAACAACAGAGATTTATCACCTGCTCAAAGTGGGTAACTTCATGCCAGAGGGTCTCCTTTGCCCTGGAGGAAACTAGGAGAGCTGCTAAGGGAAGGAGCTGCTGTGAAGGTGAAACTAACACTTACCCCTAAATGGAAAAACTCCTCCTGGGAAGAAAGAGGAGAGCTGAGCAACTGCTTCTGAAGAGTCTAGTCTGGAGTGACTGACACAGAACCAATATGCACGAAGAGCAAGTATGAATACTGAGAACCCATCTCTGAACAAGGACCTACTTGACCTTTACGGTCAAGAAAGGGAGCATGCTGTCTGTTAACTTGGAGCAAGTAAGGAGTAGGAACCTGTGTTCCAACTCGTCGTGGAGTCATTGCTGTTGCTCTGAGGCTCTGATCAAGAGAACAGAGTCTGAAGAAACAAAACCAACAGACTGGGCTGCTGCCTAGGCCTAGGGAACATCTGTAGGAGAAAATCTCCCTTGGGGAAAAGCGATGACCCATATCCCCACTGGGCTGGACTTCTCCTAGAAGCAGAAGAAGTCAGGAACTCTCCACTGTGGTCTTGAGATGACCGCCTCAGGCCGCTGAGGCGGAACCTGGGCAGGATCCAGAAGGATGGTATCGGGTAGTTTCGATAGATAGTGTGTATATATATATATATATATTTTTTACAATTAGTTAGAGCCTTACAAGGCTCTCAGGCTACTACCTTGAAAAGACTGTCTGATACAAAGAAAGACGAAGATCTTGTCCATCTGAGGGGTAGGGGAGCCTGAACGTCCATAACTTAAACCGGGACCGGACCAATAATCACAGCTGAGGAGATGTTAACCATCCACTGCCGATGAAGCCACCGAAGAGGCAGTATCACAGAGGGGCTATATACCCCTCTTAAAGAAGTGGAAGAGTCCGGAAGGCTCCCGACCATTGCATTAGTGTGTTCCACAGGGTGCAATTGTACTGAAGAGTGAAAAGAGTTCAGATACAGAAGTGTTTGGTCCATGGAAGAAGTCCGAAATGTTGTAGTGGACCCCATATCCCTGAGGAAAAACTGAAAAGAAGAACTTCCATCACAGACTCTGCTGACAGAGAAGGCTTACCCTCCAGTTTCTAAATGAGTCATCCACTGTATCACTGACAAGTAGGATAGGGAGAGACTCATCCAGATGCACTTCTATCCCTGAAGGACCTCCAAAAGGAGGTCTAGGCCAGAATCACTAGAGACTCCGCCACCAGGAAAGGTGTGGAGGAGCTCGATGCCACTTAAGGAGTCTACCAAGTGCGGAGCGGAATGCGGAATTCCGCTGGCAGAATAGCACAGAAATACAGGTTACTCACCTGTAACAGGAGTTCTAGGAATGGTATATGTTGTTCATCCACACTCATTGGCAGTATCCTTGCCGCTTTAAATCTTGCCGGAAGGTCTTCAAGCTTGCTCCTCCCACCCACCCGGGTGGTATAACTCTCGGCTCCGCCCCATGACGCCAGATCTGCCCGCTGGAAGCTCAGGTTGTGCGTCAAGCTGAGGTTGAGAATGTAGGGATGAACAACATATACCATTCCTAGAACTCCTAAGTTACAGGTGAGTAACCTGTATTTAGGGACATGGATATGTTGTTCATCCACACTCATTGGCAGACTCCTAGCAGTTCTCCGGGAGGAGGGAGGCAAGACGCACACCCCATATACTTACTTGGGAAAGAGAGACTGGAGAACCGAGGCCCCAAAACCAGCATCCCGGCGTGACTCAAGGTCGATGTGGTAGTGGGTAATGAAGGTGTTTGCTGACTTCAGGTAGCAGCCCTGCAGATTTCCTGGATAGGGACGTCCCTGGAAGCAGCCACCGCTGCAGCAGTATGGCGGGTAGAATGAGCTCTTATCCTCTGGGAGGCTCCATGCCCGCTAACTTATAGCAGAGATCTATGCAGAGGTTACCCACCTGCTTATCGTCCGCTTGGCTGCAGGTCTGCCAGATGCGGCTTCAGCGTGGGTGACAAACAGCTGGCGAACCCTCTCCCAATTTCGGCCGTGCGGCTCACTTATAATAAGCGGCGCCTTCTAGGATCCAGAGTATGGAGCCTATATTCGCCTCCGAGGTGTGATTGGGGTAGAACACCGGCAGAGTCAACACCTGGTTAAGGTGAAACTCCGACACCACCGGAAGGAATTTCGGTGGGGCGCAGGACAACCTTGTCCCTGTGGAAGACCAGGTAAGGAGACTCGATGGAAGCCCGGAGCTCTCCCATCCTTCTGGCTGACGTGATAGCCACCAAGAAGGCGGTCTTCCGACAGGTGAGAGAGAGCACACCTGTGCATAGGTTCGAATGGCTTGCCCATGAGCTTTGCCAGTACCAGCAGTAGATCCCACGGAGTGGGGGTTCCCGCACTGGAGGAAATGTGATCAAGGCCTTGAAAAGCGCCAGACCACCTTCTCCTGCGCCACCGACTGCTTCCGGCCCGCGCCTGCAAGCAGAGATGGCTGCCAGGTGCACCCTTAGGGGTCGCCGACCCAAGCCCTTGACTCAGAAAGGGACCAATAAATAGTCCAAGATGCTTGCCAAGGAACAGGAGGAAGGGTCCAAGCCCTTGCCCTGACACCAAATGGAAAACCTTTTCCATTTGAAGGCATAGCATTTTCTGGTCGACTCCTTACGGGACGCCTCAACTACATTGAGGACCTCGTCGGAAAACCCAAAGCCTGGAACTCTAGCCGCTCAGGAACCAGGCCGTCAGGTGCAGGGATTGAAGGTCCGGATGGAACACCTTCCCCTGATTGACTGAGAGCAGGTCCGGGCGAGCTGGAAGCTGCCGAGGAGTCCTGGAGCTGAGACTGAGGAGATCTGGGTACCAGAACTGGCGAGGCCAGTCTGGGGCTATCAGAATCACCTGCGCCTTGTCCCTCCTCGCCTTGAGAAGCACCTTGTGGATCAAGGGAAATGGGGGAAAGGCGTAAAAGGGCCGGGGTCCATTGCCTCGAGAAGGCATCCCCCTGCAGCGAGCCCTGCTGAGGGGGGCGGGCATGAAACAGACTCAGCTTGGCTTCTCCATGGAGGCAAACAGGTCCACCTGAGGGTGTGCCCCAAAGGGAGAACAGATGCTGTACTACTCCGCAGGAGACCACTGTGGATGCAGCCCCTATCCGGCTCAGGGCATCGGCCAGGGTGTTGGAGGCCCTGCCACGTGAATGGCCAGGAGATCCGCCTCCAGGCTGCGCACGCAGTGACCAAATACGGAGAGCTTCCTTGCATAGAAGCATGGAGGCCAGCGTCCGCCTAAGCGGTTTAGATAGTACATGGTGGTCGTGTATTGTCCGTCTGGACTCGGACCACTTGACCCCCGAGAACGGAGCAAAGGCGGGGAGAGCTGAGCGGACCGCTCGGAGCTCCAGCAGGTTGATGTGGCATCGGGACTCCCTGGGACCAGAGGCCATGAGCCCGGTGTTCCCCAGATGGGACACCCCAACCCATCAGAGAGGCATCGGTCGACAGAGAGACCGGCGGCCTCGGGCGGACGAACGGGATGCCCTCCTGCAAATGATCTGGAACGGTCCACCACTGGAGGCGTTTCCACATCCCGTGTCACGCGACTAAGCTGGTCAAGGGATCGCGGCGTTGTGACCACTGGCTGGCCAGTCCCCACTGAAGGGACGCATGTTCCAGCGGGCCCAACGGACCACGCTGGTACAGGCCGCCATGAGACCCAGGAGGCGAGGAAGTCCCGGGCAGGGGGCAATTGCCCAACCAGAAATGATCGGGCAAAGGAGGAAAGAACCTCGGCCCTGTCCGCCGGGAGCCGCGCTCTGGCTCGAAGAGAGTCGAGCTGCGCCCGATGAATAAAATCACCTGCTTGACTCGAGGTTCCACTTGGCCTCGTTGATAAGGAGGCCCAGTTGAGAGCAGACCTGGAGGGCCAGATCTCTGGACCACTCCGCCTCCTTCCTGGAGGGAGCTGCTATCAGCCAGTCGTCCAGGTAAGGGTACACCGGACCCTCGGCGCCAGAGAATGCTGTCACCACTGCCATGCATTTGGTGAAGACCCTGGGAGCTGGAGACAAGCCGAAGGGCATGGCTTGGAGACTCGAAGAGAATCCTTCCTTTCCAGGCGAAGGATCTCTGGTGAGACAGACGGATAGGGACGTGAAAAGCGCGTCCTGCAAGTCCAGAGAGAGAACCACACGCGCGTTCAAGGATGGTAATATTCTGAGCCAGAGTGACCATCCTGAAGGTTCGAGACCTTAGGAACTTGTTTAGGTCGTAGGTGGAATGGGGAGCCAACCCCGTCCGTTCGGAACCAGGAAGTACCTGGACACAAACCCTGGGTCTGAAGGAGGGTCCACCACCTCTCTTACCACCTCCTTCTGGAGGAGGAGGCGATGTCGGCTCGGCAGAGCCGCCAGTGAGCTGGGGATCCCGAAGCCCCCGAGGCGGCGGCTCTGAAGGTGGTGCCTGCTCAAATTCCAGAGGCAGGCTCTTTCCCACCACCTCAAGACCCACCTGTCCGTGGACTTAGCGGACCAGGCGGAGACGGAAGTGCAGGAGCCGTCCCCCAGGGGACCAGGGAGTGAGTGGCCCGGGGATGGGGGCGACACCCCTCCGGCCGATCACTGGGCAGGCTTGGAGGAGGGACGGCCGAGACCTCCTGGGCCCTTTCCTCCCTGCCTCCTGTTAGAGGAAGCCGGCTGGGTTTGGGATGCCAAGGCCGAGCCTGCTGGCCCTGACGCTAGCGGCTGGGCCGGGCCTACAGGGCCAGAAGGACTGAAGGGCTTAGGCTGTGGTTCATGGCCTTGTCCTTCTGAGCGGAAGAGACCGAGTCCAAGGTGGCATTGGACTCTCGATCCTCTGCAGGTGACCTTCCACCCCAGGGCCAAGAGGTCAGTCCCAAAGGGAACATCCGCCAACTTGCTGCTGGGTATCCGAGTAAGGTGGATATCCTCAGCCAAGCCCCTGGACGATGTAGCCACTGCTGACGCCACCGATCTGGCACATGAGTCCCTACATCCAAAGCAGTCTGGAGCTGCTGTTTGGCCACTGCCCTGCCCTGGTCCCGCACCTGCTTAACCGTAGTCTGCAGATCGGCGGGAAGATGAGGATGACCTCATCCAGGGGAGCCCAACAGGGCATGAAAAATGTGCCATGAGGGCGGCGAACTGGCCTGACGAGGCGAGAGCGCAGGCGTAGACTTTTAGCCCGACATAGTCCAATTCTTGGACTCCTTGTCAGGAGGTTTGTCCACATCCCTGGCGTTGCCGGCGCGCCGGAAAACGCTGTCGGTAACCAACCCCTCAGCAGAGGGGTGTTCCGAAAAACCGGACAAGGAACCGGTAGGGACCGCATACTTCCTGGCCATCCTGGCCGAAGGCGCAGGGCAGGAAGCAGGGCGCTGCCAAAGTTCCAGTGCCGGACCCACTATGGCCTCGGCCACCGGAAAGGCCTCCGTCGGAGAATCCCCTCGGTCCAGAATCTCCGTGAGGGGATACCTGGCCCGTTTGGAAGCGGGTTCGAGCTCCATCCCGGTAGACTCCGAGATGAGCCGAAGCAGTCCTAGGAAGGACGACGGGCTATCGTCCATTGGCTGACCTCCTGAAGACTCCAAGTCCAGTCGCTTGGAGAAGAAGGAGGAATCATCTTCGGACTCGGAAGAGTCCTCGAAGAGCTGCCTCTGGCCTGAACCACCCTTCACCTGCCGAGGTCGGTCGGGAGTGAGGGTAACTGACAGCCGATGGGGTAAACCCTTAGCCGACCGAGAATCCTTGGTCGGAGCCCCAATTGGTGGCTGTGGAGGCGGAGGTTCCACCGCAATCGGTGGAGCAGCTGGTTTTGGCCGAACAACCGGCCTGGGTATAGGCTCCTCGGGCAAGTCGAGGGGTTGTGTCGGCCGTTCCGGTGACAGCCAACTTATGGCCGGGGAAGGCGCCGGAGTCGGCTTATTCCCGGCCAGGAGGAGCTGTTGCAACATAAGGTCCTCGTACCGTCGACGTAATTACGCCAAGCTTCCCTCATCCGAGGAGGGCGATAGGACGAGCGGCGACGCCACGCGGCGAGCCGGACCGAGACCGCCCCATGACGTGGAAGCGGCTGGACCGCGAAGAGGTCCGAGACCGAGACCGGAGAACCCGAATTTCCGAGGGGGTGCAGGAGGTGTCGGCGGAACCGACACTCCCTTCCGGCTCGAAGGACCATCCGAGGGCTCCGGAACCGGAGGCACAAGGCGAGCCACGGGATCCTCAACTCCTCCCGGGGGAACGGGAGAGGGAATCTCGGCTGCTAAAGCGACAGCCCATCCAATGGTCGAGAAAAATCTCGACTTCATCGATGGGAGTCTCGGTCAACTGACCTGACGGGGACACCGTGAGGCCAGTGGCGGCCTAACTGTCGGTAACCGGCGTCGACGGCGAGAGAGGGACCTTTCCGCTCCCAAGGCGTCGGCGGAGGACTTACCTTGTCCCTCTTTTGGACCGAGAAAAAGGTCCAGCAGGCACGAGGCCCTTCTCCTTTAGTGGAGAGGGACAGACAAACTCCTTAAAGGAAGCGTGTAGGAAGAACCCAGAGAGGCGGGATAAATGCGCGGCCGAGGAAGATCATTGGCGCATCCCTCTTCGAGCGCATCATCGAGCTGATCCCCGAGCCCGCCGCTGCCAACACCGCCAACCGGCCTCCTTGGACTTCACCGAGGGAACGCCTCGGACGGCCCAGTTGCAATCGGCAGCACGGTCTCGAGGACGTAGGCCGAGAAAGATGAGCACAGGTCGCAAGCCTGCGGGTCGTGCTCAAGGCCTAAGCAGTAGACACCATTGGAGTGTGGATCCGTCCGAGACATCTTCTGCCCGCATGGGCATCTCCGAACCGAGGTCGATTTATCCATCGCGGCCGCGGGGATCGAAGACTGAAGTCTTTTGCAAAATATTATTTTAAATCCATAAGCGGAGAATAGGAACCAGTCACAAGCGCAGGCGTTAAGGAGGGAACCTGAGCTCCAGCGGTAAGGAAGATCTGGCGTCATGAGGCGGGCCGAGTTATACCACCGGGTGGGTGGGAGGAACAACTTGAAGACCTTCCGGCAAGATTTAAGCGGCAAGGATACTGCTCAATGAGTGTGGATGAACAACATATCCATGTCCCTAGAAATACAGGTTACTCACCTGTAACAGGGGAGTTCAGAATGGGTATGTATTCATCCTTAACTATATCTTACATGGAAAAATCATCAACAACCAGCAACTGGCTCTGCTATGTATGCTCAGAATCTAACCAACTGGAAGCCAGATTTGTCGTGTCAGCTTGAGGTCGAGATTGGGTGGGTGTGGATGAACATATACCATTCCTAGAACTCCTGTTACAGGTGGTAACCTGTATTTCTAGGGACATGAATATGTTGTTCATCCACACTTATTGAACTCTAGCAGTTCTCCGGGAGGGAGGAGGCAAAGCGCACACCGCTATCTGGGAATACTAACATACTAACATACTAAAATGCCAGCAGAATAGGCCTAACAGTCTTTCGTGTCTGCTCATTTGGTCAGCCCACCCTGGTGCTGACCTTGCTATCCCTAGCTTCTCTGGCTTCTCCTTCCCAGTTCTGGATATTCTTGCTGCATTGGATTTTGCTTCCAAAACCCTTCCCCTGTACCTGTCCCATCCCCTCTTGAACCCCTCCACTGTCTCTGCCTCTGCCTCCACCAGCCCCCTAGGCAGTGCATTCCATGGCTCTACCACCCTCTCAGTGAAGTAGCACCTCCTCCTTTCTCCCCTGAATCTTTCCCCTCCAGCTTCCACCCATGCCCTCTAGTGGCCCTTCCCTCCTTCCTTGAAGCACCCTGACTGTTCCTCCCCTATTTACCCTCTTCATGCCACAAGAGCCTCTATCATGTCCCCCGGTCCCTTCTCTCTTCCAATGTGTACATATTTAGCTCTTGAGCCTCTCCTCCTCGTCCTTCCCCAAGCCCCAAATCATTTTGGTTGCCTCCTCTGGACCCTCTCCAGGAGGTTAATGTCCCTCTTTAAGTGTGGCCTCCAAAACTGCCGCAGTACTCAAGGTGCGGCCTCACCAAGCAGTTATACAGAGGGAGTATCACTTCAATCCTTCTGGAGGTGATCCCCCTAGCGATGCATCCCAGCATCCTGTTGGCCTTGGCTGCTGCCCTTCTACAAGTCTCAGAGTTGTTCATCTTGACATCCACCACCACCCCCAGGTCCCTCTCAGCCATCGAGACTTGTAGCATTCCCCCAGGGTGTACACTTGGCCTGGGTTTCTGGCCCACAGGTGGAGTACCTTGCATTTCCCTGCATTGAACCTCAGCTTCCACTTTCTAGACCATCTTTCCAGAGCCTCCAGGTCCCCCTGTAGGGCCACCCTCCCCTCCTCCCCATCCACCACCGCCCCCAGTTTCGAGTCATCTGCAAAGAGACTCATCTCACTCCTGATTCCTGTTCTTATGTCAGATAATGAGGCGTTGAACAGAAGGGCCCAGGACTGATCCCTGTGGGACCCCACTAATGACCCTCCTTGGGGATGAGACTATCCCAACAACTACGACCCTCTGGGTCCGGTCCTGGAGCCAATTGCCTATCCATCTGATCATCTGGTTCCCCATCCCCATTTCTCCCAGCTTATCCAACAGGCCCACGTGAGGAACAGAGTCAAATGCCTTGCTGGAAGTCTAGAAAGGACATCACTGGTCTGCAGGTCCAAGGCACTTGTCACCCAGTCATAGAACTCCACCAGGTTTGTCAGACACGATTTCCCCGGGATGAATCCATGCTGTCTATCGTCCAGGCACCCTGACTTATCAGGTCCCCAGCCTCTCCTTGACAATGCCTCCATCACCTTGCCCACCACCGATGTCAGGCTGACAGGCCTGTAGTTCCCTACCACCTCCCATGATCCCCCTTGTGGATAGGCACTATGTCACGCCACCTTCCAGTCTTGGGGCACCACCCTGTCCTCAGAGAGATGGTGAAAAGCTCTGCCAGGGGTTTGCTAGGACATCTGCAAGTTCCTTCAGCACTCTGGGATTAATTTATCCGCCCCGGTGCTTTCTCAGTCTTAAGGAGCTGAGGGCTTCCTCACTCTCTCTGCTGCGAATTTCCTCTTCGGTACCTCTTCTCCTGCTTAGCCCTCCCCACCTGCCAGTGATGCCTCCCCTCTCCCCAGACCTGCCAATCGGTGAGGTCCCCCCTCCTAAGTATCTCTGTCTCCTCCCATGCATGATGCAGCACCCCATTTCCCTGAGTGAAAACTGAGGTGGAAGTACTCATTTAGTACCTCAGCCTGCTCCCGGGTCTTGTGCCCATCTCTCCCCTGATTTAATCCTGCTAATCTGTCCCTTCACCCTTCGTCTTTCCCCAGCGTATCTAAAGAACCCCTTGTTCCCTCTCTAATTTCCCTGGCCAGGTTCTGCTCCTTCCTTGCCTTAGCAGCCCTCCACCACTCTAGTAGCCCTTCAGCCATCAGCTGTTACTCCCCTCGATCCCTTTCACTCCTTGAGCACTTTGAATTGCTTATAGGCTGCTTTCTTTCCCCGCACCACCTCCTGGACCTCCTGGTCCACCAACAGGATTTTGGGCCCTACCGCATTTTCGTCTTACTCTTGCACAGGTGCTGGTAGCATCCTGCACCACTCTCCTGATGATTTCCCACCTACTATCAGCGTCCATGTCTGACCCAATCCCATCCAAGTGCTCCTTAAGGAGCCTTCCCATTTCCTTAAAATCCGCCCCCCTGAAGTCGGTTACTTCCATCTTTGTGCAGCCTTCTACCCCTCCTAGGTCCAGGCAGAACCAGACCGTGGCATGGTCACTCCAGCCAATGGGTCCCATCTCAGGCCCCAATCTGGTCACTGTCTGCCAGGACCACATCCAGTACCGTGCCTCCCTGGTGGTTCCCTCACCTGCTGAGTTAGGAGCAGCGTCTTGAAGACATCCAACAACCTCTGTTCCTGGTCACAGAGGATGTCATAGTCTCCCAGTCTGTTCCTGGCATGTTTAAGTCCCCAACACCACCACGTTCCTCTGCCCAGTCTGCAGTGTCTCCTAACATCTGCCACCAGACTGTCCTCCAGCTCCTCTGCCAGGGCAGGAGGTCTATACACCACTCCTATTTTTACTCTCTTGCCCCCCCTTGTTATCAAGGTGACCCAAATCGCCTCCACGGTTCCCTCCGCCTCCTCTACTCCCCCTATGCCAATGCAGTTTTTGACTATCATTGCTACCCCTCCTCCCCTTCCCTCCCCCCTGTCCTTCCTGAACATAGTGTAACCCTCCAGGTTCAGGTCCCAGTCATGTCTTGCAGTGGCCCAAGTCTCAGTGACCGCTGCCACATCCACTGCTCCCTCAGTTAGCATAGCCTGGAGCTCAGGCATTTTATTGCCCAAGCTCCTGGCATTTAGCAGGACTACCTTCCACCCTTTTCCTATAGTTCCATTTCCCCTGCTCGTGTTCCCATGGGGATTCTGTTTTCCCTGGTCTGCACTTTGCCAGTTGACCTTTTCCTGCAATCCTCCTGGTCCCCAGGGGGTGGAGACAAGTCCCTCCTTTATCAGTACCCCTTGACAGCCTTTTCTCATCCCACCCCCTTCACAAGTTTAAGCCCCACTTTTCACCAATGAACCCCTCTATTTTCAACAAGATTCCCTCCTCCAAATTGAGATGTAGTCTATCTCTAGCATACAGCTCATATCCTCCCAGGTCTCCCCAATCCCCCATCAACCCTACCCTCTGGCCTCACACCACTCCCTGAGCCACTGGTTTATCTCCTAATTTTCCTTTTGTGTTTCCCCACTAGCCCTTGGCACTGGCAGGATTTCTGAGAAGGAAACTGTGCATCCTATGTCATGACAGACCCTGGCGAGCTCCCTGAATCTTGCCTGTATCTCTAGCTCGCTATTTCCCTCAATGTCATTTGTACCCAGGTGGACCAGTATGTCTGGAGAACCCCCACAATCCTTTGCCAGCTGATGTACCTCGTGCTTAGCCCTGTGCACTGTTAGTCCAGGGAAGCATCTTGTTCTAACTGGCCAGGCCTCTCCCTCCCTATCCCATTTGATACCCCTGATCATAGAATCCCACAGCAGGAGCACTCTGACCACTCCTTTTCCTCCAATCCCCCCCCTTCCATGTCCCTCATCCTTTCTACAGGCCCCTCCACCCAGCTGGCTCCTTGTTCCTCCCCCTATCTGGGTGCCACATGCCACCCCCTCCTTATTTACCATGGCCACCCCCTCCCCTTCAATCCTATGCCTCTCCTCCTCCTGAGTATCCTTCTGTACCTTGCTAATTCCCCCCTCACTGCTCGCAACTGGTCCTTCTCCCCCATCTGCTAAACTAGCCTGGCTCATCCTCCCTTCCTTCCTGTCTCCATTTAGTTCCTCCTTGCTTGTCGTGCTCCCCTGGCCTAAACCCTCAGCTCCCTTTACTGAATCCTCCTTGTACTTCTGGTCCTTCTCCTTTACCTTTCCTCCCAACTGGTCCTTCTCCTTGCGCTTTCCTCCCTCTTCCTCTACTGCCCTGATTCTTCTCCCCCCATTCTCCTGCATTCCAGGTCCCCGTTCTTCCTGTTATTTGGCCCCTGCCTCCTGCCTCCCACTCCTTTTCGTCTCTAACCACCTCTGTCAGTGGCTACATCACCCCCCCTCATCCTTGAGCAGAAGAAGAAGGTGAGGCGGTTACTGAGTGTAGGTCTGATCCACCTCCCGCCTTGCTTCCTTCTGTCCAGCCTGGCCATCTGCCTACTTCCTGAGAATGTTGTCCCTCCGTTCCCCCCCTTGTGAGGGTCCCCAGTTACCTGCCTGCTTCCTTGGTAGTGTCCTTTTGGACCCCTGTGCCAGGGTCCTATGTGACCCTAGGTATTCTCCTGCACTCCCTTTCCCTATGCCCCCACCCCAGTGCTTGGTGCAACCCTGTGGAGATTCCCAGCCCCTTCCCCAACCATACCACCCCCTTCCCCAGCTTTCTCCTAATCCCGCAACCTCCTCCCTAAGCTGTGCTAGCTGGTAGCACACTGGGCAACCACCGAACTTCAAGCCCAGTCCAGTATCATGGCTGCTCCACACCCTGTGCACCCACCACCCTCCCAAAGATGCCGCCCTAATGATGTGTGGTTCCATCCCCTTCAAATAGGTTTCTTGGGTGAGCCACCAGGTTCCCCTAGTCCAAGATACCCCTACTGCCTAATCAGGTCACCCAGTAATCTTAGAGACAGTCACTGTACACCAGTAACCCTGTTACTAGGTGCAGTACAACAATTAAACTTATAAGGGAAATGAACAACTCCCTAAGCTCCTCTCTCCTAGCCTTTAAATCCAACCCCCAGTGGCTAGAACTACAAGAGCTGCACCTGCAGCCTTTTCCTCCAATTGCAGGGCAGGTGTTCCCCTATAAATTTGCAGACTTCTGGGGATGGTCCTGGGCAGACACCTGACTCGAGAAAGAGTGTATCAGCCCTGTGTCTCCCCTCCAAGCCCAGCAGCCAAAGAACCAGGCCCAAGCAAATCCCACCAAGTAGGTTTTAAATCAGAAGAAATAGGCCTCTACCAGCGCAGCCTGTTACACAGTGAAACATCCACAAAATGAGCCCCACTTACAGCCACCAAATCAGTTTACAAACATCCAGCAGCCCCAAAACAATACCCTGCTAGCCCCTTAGAAGTAAGAAGAAAAGAACTAACCTACCAAGTAAAATCCACAAGAACCCTGTGAAAACAACAACAGCAGCAGCTACTGTCCTGGAACACAACTGATCCTGTCCCTTCCAGTTCTTTCTGAGAAGACAAAGCAGCTAACACCTCAACCTGATTCAGCTCTGCCTCCAGTCAATTGGCTGAGTGAGACCTGGACAGACCATTAACACCCTCCCCACTATGAACTAACCTTTACAGCTAATGAGTCAGCACAAGGAATCAAAATTCAAGTCAAAGCCCCAAAATATGTTTGCTGCCACGAAACAGGTCTCCAATTTAATCAACTTCACTAACAACACATCAAAATAGGCTTGAAATTAACAGATATAGGTCTCCAATTCAAATAACCATCTCCAAGCAAATCCCACCAAATAGGTTTTAAACCAGAAGAAATAGGCCTTTACCAGCGCAGCCTGTTACACAGTGAAACATCCATAAAATGAGCCCCACTTACAGCCACCAAATCAGTTTACAAACATCCAGCATCCACCAAAACAATACCCTGCTAGCCCCTTAGAAGTAAGAAAGAAAAGAACTAACCTACCAAGTAAAATCCACAAGAACCCTGTGAAAACAACAACAGCAGCAGCTACTGTCCTGGAACACAACTGATCCTGTCCCCTTCCAGTTCTTTCCAGTCCCAAAACCAGCATCCCCGCGTGACTCAAGGTCGATGTGGTAGTGGGTAATGACTGTGTGTGCCGACTTCCAGGTAGCAGCCCTGCAGATATCCTGGATAGGGACATCCCTGGAAGCAGCCACCGATGCAGCGGTATGGCGGGTAGAATGAGCTCTTATCCCTCTGGAAGGCTCCATGCACGCTAACTTATAGCAGAGATCTATGCAGGAGGTGACCCGCCTGACTATCGTCCGCTTGGCTGCAGGTCTGCCAGGTGCGGCTTCAGCATAGGTGACAAACAGCTGGCGAACCTCTCTCCGAACTTCAGCCATCCGCTCCTTATAATAAGCAAGCACTCTTCTAGGGTCCAAAGTATGGAGCCTATATTCGCCTCCGAGGTGTGACTGGGGTAGAACACCGGCAGAGTCAACACCTGGCTAAGGTGAAATTCCGACACTACCTTCGGAAGAAACTTCAGGTGGGGGCGCAGGACAACCTTGTCCCTGTGGAAGACCAGATAAGGAGACTCAATGGAAAGCGCCGGGAGCTCTCCCATCCTTCTGGCCGACGTGATAGCCACCAAGAAGGCGGTCTTCCACGACAGGTGGGAATATCAGCACCTGTGCACTGGTTGAATGACTTGCACATGAGCTAGCCCAATACCAGCAGTAGATCCCACGGAGGTGGAGATTCTCGCACGGAGGAAATGTGATCAAGGTCTTTGAAAGCCGCCTCCCATCACCTCTCCTGCGCCACCGACTGCTTCCTGCCCGCGCCGCTAAGCAGAGATGGCTGGACAGGGTGCACTTTAAGGGTCGCTGACCAAGCCCTTGCTGAGAAGGGACCACAGGTAGTCAGAATGCTTGCCAAGGAACAGGCGGAAGGGTCCAAGCCCTTCCCCTGACAGCAAATGGAGAATCTCTTCCATTTGAAGGTGTAGCATTTCCTAGTCGACTCCTTACGGGATGCCTCAACGACGTTGAGGACCTCGTCGGAAAGACCCAAGGCCTGGAACTCTAGCCGCTCAGGAACCAGGCCGTCAGTTGCAGGGATTGAAGGTCCGGATGAAACACCTTCCCCTGATTGACTGAGATCAGGTCCGGACGGGCTAGAAGCTGCCTCGGGAGCCTGAAGCTGAGGCTGAGGAGAAGAAGAAGAATCTGCATTTATATAGCGCTTTTCTTACATCCAAAGCGCTTTACAAGCAATGCTAGACTGGTAGTGAAGTGACGGAATGTGTGGTGGCGGCCATATCGCACATCATCACCCACACACAGCCTGGATAATTGCATGAACCAGCTTATGGGAAGGAGAATGTTGGCCAGGACACCGGGAATGTTCCCTACTCTTTGCGAAGAGTGCCCTGGGTTCTTTTACTTCCACCTGGACACCCACCAGGACAACACCAGGATGGGTAGAAGGGACCTCGGTTTAACGTCTCATCTGAAGGACGGCACACCCCAGCAGTACAGCACCCCCTAATACTGCACTCGGATGCCAGCGATTTTTTAGGTGCAAGTCCAATCCCGGTGTGGGGCGAGAACCCACAACCTTCTGGTCCAGAGGCGGATGTGCTACCAACTGAGCCACGCTGACACCTGATCTGGAGATCTGGATAGCAGAACTGGCGGGGCCAGTCTGGGGCTACCAGAATCACCTGCGCCTTGTCCCTCCTCGCCTTGAGAAGCACCTTGTGGATCAAGGGAAATGGGGGAAAGGCGTAGAAGAGGCCCGGGGTCCACGGCCTCGAGAAGGCATCCCCCTGCAGCGAGCCCTGCTGAGGGGGGCGGGCATGGAACAGTCTCAGCTCCGCATTCTCCTTGGAGGCAAACAGGTCCGCCTGAGGCGTGCCCCAATGGGAGAAGAGATCTTGTACTACCTCCGGCAGGAGAGACCACTCGTGAGACGCAGCCCCTATCCGGCTTAGGGCATCGGCCAGTGTGTTGGAGGCTCCTGCCACGTGAATGGCTAGGAGACCCGCCTCCAGGCTGCGCACGAGGGACCATATGCAGAGAGCTTCCTTGCATAACAGCATGGAGCGCGTCCCGCCCTGGCGGTTTAGGTAGTACATGGTTGTGGTATTGTCCGTCTGGACCTGAACCACTGGCCCGTGAGCGAGGCAGGCAGTGAGACTGGGCGGACGCTGGGAGCTCCAGCAGGTGATAGGCATCGGGACTCCCGAGGGTACCAGAGGCCGTGTGCTCTGTGCTCCCCCAGATGGGCACCCCAACCCATCAGAGATGCATCGGTCGATAGAGAGACCGTCGGTGGATGAACGGGATGCCCTCCTGCAGATGTGCTGGAACGGTCCACCACTGGAGAGTGTTCCACATCTCCTGGGTCACTGTCATGGGCTGGTCCAACGGATCGGCGTTGTGACCACTGGCTGGCCAGTCCCATTGAAGGGGCGCATGTACCCAGCAGACCCAACGGACCACGCTGGTGCAGGCCGCCATGAGGCCCAGGAGATGCAGGAAGTCCCGGACAGGCGCGTTGCCCAATCAGAAATGATTGGGCAAAGGAGGAAAGAACCTCGGCCCTGTCCGCGGGGAGCTGAGCTCTGGCTCGAAGAGTCGAGCTCTGCCCGATGAAGAGTATCACCTGCCGACACGAGTTCCAACTTGGCCTCGTTGATGAGGAGGCCAATCTGAGGCCAAACCTGGAGGCCAGATCTCTGGACTGCTCCACCCTCCGCTCTGGAGGGCTGCAATCAGCCAGTCGTCCAGGTAGGGGAACACCCGGACCCTTGAGCGCCCAGAGAATGCTGTCACCACTGCCATGCATTTGGTGAAGACCCTGGGAGCTAGAGAGAGAAGGGCATGGCGCGAACTCGTAAAGGATCCCTCTGCTCTGAAGCGGAGGAATCTCTGATGAGACGGATGGATTGGGATGTGAAAGAGCATCCTGGAGGTCAGGAACAGAACCACATGCCTCGTTCCAAGGATGGGATTATCTGAGCCAGGTGACCATTCTGAAGGTCCGAGACCTTAGGAACCTGTTCAGGTCGTGCAGGTCGAGAAATGGGCGCCAGCCCCCATCCGTTTGGGACCAGGAAATACCTGGACACAAACCCCGGGTCTGGAGGAGGATCCACCACCTTCCTGATCACCTCTTTCTCGAGAGCAGGGCAATATTAGCTCGGCGGGCCGACATGGCGAGGCTTCTGACCCATGGCCCCGAAGCAGCTGACTCAAAATGGAGGGGTCTGCTTGAATTCCAGAGTGGCCCTTTACTACCACCTCCAACACCCAACGGTCCATGGTGATAGCGGACCAGGCGGAAAGGAAGTGGCGGAGCCGTCCCCCCACGGGGTGGGGGGACCAGGGAAGGGTGACGAGGTTGGGGACGACACCCCTCAACCCGTCACTGGGCAGGCTTGGAGGAGGAACCGGCCGAGGGACCTCCTGGGACTTTACCTCCTTGCTTCCTGTTGGAGGAAGCTGCCGGCTTGGGTTTGGGATGCCAAACACGAGCCTGCTGGCCCTGTTGCTGGTGCTGTTGGGCCAGTCGTGCTGCAGGGGCCGAAGGACGAAACGACTTATGCTGTTGTTGACGGCGGCCTTTGTCCCTCTGGGCGAAGGTGACCGAGTCCAGAATGGCGTTGGACTTTTCGATCCACTGGAGGTGTCCCTCCACTCCAAGGCCGAAGAGGTCAGTCCCCAAGAAGGGGATGTCCGCCAGCTTGTGCTGGGTATCCGCCGTGAAGGTGGATATCCTCAGCCATGCCCTGCGGCGCATGGCCACCGCGGCCGCTACTGACCTGGCACAGGAATCACCTATGTCCAGAGAAGTCTGAAGCTGCTGCTTTGCCACCGCCCTACCCTGGTCCTGCACCTGATGGACCGTGGTCTGAAGTCGGCCGGGAGATGAGGGACAACCTCATCCAGGGAGCCCATGAGGGCGTGGTAGAAGTGTGCCATCAGCACGGCCGAGCTGGCCTGTCGGAGGCCAAGAGAGGATGCAGCGTACACCTTGTGCCCGGCATAGTCCAGCTTTTTGGACTCCCTGTTGGGGGGGCTTATCCACGTCCTGAGCGTTTCCGGAACGCCAGAAGATGCTATCAGTGACTAACCCAGAGGGGTGCTCTGAGAAACTGGGCAAAGAACCGGTAGGGACCGCATACTTCCTGGCCATCCTGGCCGAGGGCGCAGGACAGGAAGCAGGCCGCTGCCAAAGCTTCAAGGCTAGGCCGACAATGGCCTCAGCCACAGGAAAGGCCTCCGTGGGTGAATCCCCCCTCGGTCCAGTATCTCCATCAGGGGATACTTAGCCCATTTGGACACGGGCTCGAGCTGCATCCCAGTGGACTCCGAGATGAGCCGAAGCAGACCCATGAAGGATGATGGGCTATCGTCCAATGACTGGCCCCCGGAGGACTCCAGGTAGACCTGCCTGGAGAACAGGGAGGAGTCGTCATCGGACTCCGAAGAGTCTGCGAAGAGCGGCCTCGGGCCTGAGCCACCCTCCACCTGCCAAGGCAGTCGGGAGTGAGGGTGACCACCGACAACCTGTGGGGCAGGCCGTGACCCGACTGAGAATCCTTGGTCGGTGCCCCAGACTTCGGTTGTGGAGGCGGAGGTTCCACCACAATCGGTGGAGCAGCTAGTTTCGGCCGAACCACCAGCCCAGAAGTGGGCATCTCGACTGCAGCGAGCGGTTGCTTTGGCCGTTCGGGCGACAGCCACATGATGGCTGGGGGATGAATTGGAGTCGATTTACTCCCAGACAACAGTAACTGCTACCATATAAGCTCCTCGTAACGCCGACGCAATTTACGTTGAAGCCTCTCCTCATCCAAGGAGGAACAGTGTCGCCGCTTACTTCGGTGCCGAGACCGCTGATGTCGGCGGGAATGGCTTGACCGAGATGAAGTCCGAGACCCTCGGGGTGACCGAGGGCGGGCCTGGAAAGGGGCCAGGGACACCTGCTCTTCCCTCGGCTCGGGCACTTTAACCAGGGACTGCCGCCCCGAAGGCGCAGGCAGATCCTCGGTCTCCACCGGGGGAACCGGCGAAGATGGGTTGTCGGCTTCACCAGTCGACAACCCGTCTGACGGGTCAAGAAAAATCTCGACTGCGTTGACAGGAGTCTCGGCAGGCTGGCCTGACGGGGACACCATGAAGCCAGCGGCCTGAGCTGCAACTTCAACCAAAGTTGACGGTCGGCTGTCCGGGGAAGGAGACCTCTCCCATTCCCACGAACGCCGATGGTGGGACTTACCCTTCTACTCCTTCTTCTTGGGCCGAGAGGAATGTCCCGATGGCCCCTCTCCCTTCGTGGAAAGGGACTGACAAAGCTCCTTAAATGAAGCCATGTAGGAGGAGCCCAAAGAGAGCGGGATAAATGCCGCGACCGAAGAAGTTGTTGATGCGGCCTGGGCCGCCTCCTCCTCGAGGGCGATCATCTGCTCGAGCTGCTCAGCTGAGCCAACCACGCGGTAACCGTAGCGAGCCTCTTTTGATTTTGCCGGAGTAGCGCAAAACGCCGAGGCGCTGGTCGGGCAGCGCGATCCTCCAGGACGCTACCAAAAAGAGCAGCACAACTCGCAGGCCTGCGGGTCAAGTGGTTTAGGCTCAGGGCAGTGACGACGGAGTGCGGATTCATCCTGACATCTTCAGCCCGCAAGGGCACCTCCAAAGCCAGGGACTGATTTGTCCATCGCCTGGCTGAGGGATAATGAAGACCGAAGTTTAGAAACTTCAAAACTAGTTTCGGACGAACCAGAAGAGTTAGGATCAGTCTAAAGCGTGGCGTGCTAAGGAGGAGGGAACCTGAGCTCCAAGCATGAGGAAGATCTGGCATCGTGGGGCGGAGCCGAGGTTTTACCACCCGGTGGGTGGGAGAAGCCAGCGAAGACCTTCCGCAAGATTTAAAACGGCAAGGAACCTGCCAATAAGTGTGGATGAACAACATATCCATGTCCCTAGAACAAGAGTTCCACCAGCGGAAAACCACCGGAATGACACAGAATCCCACGCAGACCTCCACCGACTAGGATCTGTAGAAATAATCCATAGACCAGGACTTCATTCCGTGGAAAACTCTTCGTAACAACTTCCGTGGAAGAAGAGGTCCACAGAAAGGAAAAACTCTGCCACCTGTTCTGCCTGACAGCACTAACCGGCACCACCCGTGGCGCCAGTCGCGACACCCAGGGCACCGCCCGCTGAGCCATCCGGCATCTGCGGCGTTGCGCAGCACCAACGGTCCTGCCCACGGCACCACGTGACACATGGCACTTTCCACAGTGCCGCGCAGCACCGAAGGCACCAATGGTGCCATGCAGCATGAACGATACCAGTGGCACCATCCACGGTGATGTGTGGCACCGATGGTACCAATGGCGCCATCCACAGCTCCATGTGGCACCAATAGCACCAGCAGCGCTGCCCACGGCGCCATCCATGGTGCCACACAGCACTAGTGGCACCGGCGGCAGCAATGGCACAAGTCACGGCACCATCCACAGTGCCGCTGGCACTGCTGGTGCCATCTGCGGCGCTGCCAGCGGCACCGGCGATCCTGAGGAAAAGGGAAGAAGGAAAAGTGATATCCGTGCGGCACCTGCATGGAAAAAGGGGAGGGTAGATGAGAGTTCTGCGATGGTGAAGGCACCAGAGATGGCACCGCATATCCTGACCCAATCAACCCAGCCCCGGTCCAGCAGCCACGAGGCCGGAGGCCCCAGAACTGGGAACACTGGCCAGAAAAACTGGACAGAAGTCGAACCCTGCTCCAAAGGAGCAGCACAAAAGTGAAACTGCTCACCGGAACTCCGCCGAGGACAGAGATGGATCTGGTCGAAGAATGCAGCCGTCCTGAGGCAGGGCCAGGGAACCCACAAAGGCCGGTTCAGGCCCACTGCCCCTCACCACCGGACAATCCCAGCGCAGGCGTACCAGAGAGGCGACCTCGGTGGTACGATTCTTCTTCCCCAAGGAGGAAGAAGAGCTCGAGGTCAAGTGAAGCCAGATCACCGGAACTGCCCGATTTGTGCTTTGGTGGACTGTCCCCCCCCGCCCCGAGCATGGGACTGCCCGTGGCTGGACCCCCATTTTGCAAAGGGCGGCGGATCGGACACAGCCCCTCTGCCACAACAATTTTCAAACAAAGTCTTCCTACTGTCACCGCTACCGCCTAAGGACGACTCCGTTGATGGCAGGTGAGAACTTCTTTTTCTTCTTCATAATCTTCTTTTTTTTTTCTTAAAATAAGAAAATAATACTAAAATGTTCATTTAAACGAATACTGAACAGCTTAATGCTGCTGTCGTACAGATGAAAACTTTGACTCTGGCAGACGAGTGACGTCGACATCTAAGCGCACTTGATGGCAGGAAAAAAGGAACTGAGGTGGTTAGAGGGTCGATGCCAAGATAGCCTACACAGGTGCAAGCTAGTCTCGTGGTGCCGCGCATGCGTGGTCCTGTCTTGGCGCCGATCCTTCTGAAAATTTTTGGCTCCCGCTTGGTACTAGCACCTCCAGCGCTATCCCATTAATGTGAATGAGTGGTGGAGAATGCAGTCCAGGAAGATCTCATATGCTTCGGCTGTTGGGTTCTCCTGTGAGCTGCCGTGAGGATCACTGAATCCACCTTGGCCTGCATGCTCAAGTGTGGTTCTCCCCTTGGGGTCCTATACAAGTGGTCAGCCTTTTTAGAGACCACTGAGGTGTGGAAGGATGTTTCCAGGCTACTTTCGTAACATCCTGGAAGAGTTCCACCAATGGTAGAACGACTAAGGGTTTTGGGTCAGTGGCCCCTAGGAACTCTGCCAGGCGATGTCTTTCGGGGTCTAACTCTTCTGTCTCCCACTGATTGAGGAACTGGATGTGTCTCATCACATCCATGAAGGAGGGAGTCATCCAGAGGAGACCTGGAGGAAATCTCTCTGTGTGTCTGAGGATGGAAGAGACAGTTCATCTTCTGAAGAATCATAGGAGGAGCCTCACAGAATTCTTCTGATGATGTATACTAGCATCCTAGAGGAGGATCTGGATGGGTGGCGACCATGCCGCCATCGGTCAGTGATCCTTGCCCGTCGTCTCCTGGAGTCGGACAGGCTAGCATCCAGGGTGGCGAGGCAAGCGTGGGGAGTCAGATGTCTAGGCGGGGTCAGGGGTCCCCCATGGGGTTGGGGGTTCGCTCCGGTGGCCTAGGCAAAAGCTCTCCCTTAATGGTGTTCTACCAGCTGTTGAAAATAGCCCTGACCTCAGCCAAAGGGACTACAAGGCCCGGCTGGGGTGCTGGCATCGGATCTTGCGGTATGGTCCCCTCTGGCATCAGGTCCGATGGCACCGTTTTGTCAGACGTCGGTTCTGGTGGGATGGTGTCCTCTGGTATCAGGTGCCCTGACGCTTGGTTATCGGGCTCCCAAGGGGGAGGCAGAGGCGGAGGGGGAGACACCTGATCCTTAGTATCCTGAAACAAGCGTCAGGTCTGCTGACGTCGGGTCTGTAGTCAGACCCTTGTTCTGGCCCTGTGGAGCAGATGGCGGCTTAGAGGGTGGCATCTGGTCCAGCTCTGTAGCGGAGTCAGAGGGTGTTGAGGCCTGACGTTGGTCCGAATCCTCGGCCAACGACGGTTTGGAAGGCGAGCATGGTTTCTTATGACGTTCGTGTTCCTGACGTCTCCTGGTGTCGTCTGACTCTGCGTCCTGTCCGACGACCCAGAGACTACGGCCTTGCAGATGGCAGGTTCTGACCTGCTGCCCGACAAAGAATGTGTCGGTCCTGCTGGCTGAGACCCTAGCGCAAGTTTGTGGGGCCGGATAGCCAGAGACAGCGGGCTTGAAAGCCCAAGCCGAAAGACTCCTGCTGTATGCCTGAGAAGGGAAGGGAGGCTTCCTCAACAGCAACCCCTTGAGAGCCAGGGAGACTGCAGGGGCCGAGTTTGACCTCGTGCTGGAGGCAGAAGATTTGGAAGTCTTGTGTGGGGACCTACGACGGGATTCTGACCTGGGCCTGTCCTTGTCCTGATGACGCTGCTTCCCGCTCGATTTCTTCTCTCTGGTGGAGGAATCCTTAGCAGAGGAGGAAAGCGAGCTGCACCCTGAGTGGGTCTTCTGCATGGCGGCTACTTGCTGTTCAAGGTGTATGTTTTCAAGGTCTTCAGTCAGTGGATTCGAGTCCTCTTGTTGAAGCAAAGGCAGTGCAGGCAGTTGTCCAGCTTGTGGTCGGGGCCTATGCAAAGCAGGCAGGCCAAATGGCTGCCCTTTGCCGGGATCTGCTTGCCGCATGCGCACTTCGATTTCCACCGCTCTCTTGAGGAAGATGGCTGGGTAGACATACACGAAGAAATGAAAATTACGTACCTAATGTAATTCTTGATCTTTCTGTGTATCTTCACCACTCATCACTGGTGGGTTCTGGCTGGAGGACAAGGACCCTGCGGGAGCTTTTTTTTTGGTAAGAGGTGGAGCCGACGTCGGGATGGCGTCGCCCTTGAGGCCGACGTAATGCGTGGTGCTCTCAGGTTGGCCAGTACCCACCGACTCCCTCCTCAGACCCAGTTCTGCACGCCGGAGAGTAGACTAGAGAAAGGGAGAACAGGGCAAGGGATCCCAAGGGATAGAAAAAGGAAAGGATATAGAACCAAGGAAGAAATAAGGAAAGGCAAGGCAAATTTTATTTAAAAGACACCCAATTCTGGAGGCTCTGGGCACCATACATAAAATCAATCACAAAATAATCAACAAATAATAATCATAAAGACTATAATAATAATTAAATACAGTTCAATAAATAAAAATAAAAAGAGAATAATGGATAGTTTAGAGTGTATTACTGGTCAGCAATACCATCTTGAGGTTCAGGACATGTAAGAACCTCGAAAGCGAAGCTCCGGAGGGTTCTACATGTCCTGAACCTCGAGATGGTATTCTGACCGTTAACAGACTCTAAGCTATCGATTATTTTTTTTAATATATGGATCCAAGTTTTTTTAGTGGGCGGTCGGCTGCTGCCATGAAGGATTCTGTCAGTCCTGGCCGACTGCCGCACTGCCTCGCACAGTCTCTTTCTCCCTCGTCCGCTCGCACACCCAGGACACTGCCTCATTCCGTCTCTTTCTGTTCTGCTCGCTCACACACACAGGGCAGTAAAAAACCTGTTCTTTAGGCCTATGTTTTTTTCCTTTTGTTGGGGGAGCACAGATCAGGCAGATAAGTCCTTTTAAATATAAAAACAAACGGGAGGTGCCGTGGACACTATGCGCTCTCGCTAAGCGAGAGATGACCGCCATGTTTTGAAAACCATTTTGGCCGCCCACAGACAGAGAGCGGCCAATGATTAGCTGAGTTGTGAGCGTCAATGGTTGACTGACATTTAAAAGGGTTACTGATTTGGGGAGTTGTGGGCTTGCGCTGTTGAGCTTGGTTGATAATACTATCGTTCAGGTCCTGAACGATACTATTATCACTCTCGAAGTGTGGTATTATCACTTCGGGAGTGATAGTATTACCGAAAAAAAATTGTATGCTTTAGGATAGTATTAATTTACAAATCCATATATTAAAAAATAATAAGATTCTGAAAATTTGGGACGCATACTATGACAAGTTAAAACAGGACAAAATTTACAAAACTGTGTCAGAGAAAGCCTCTGCAAACAAGAAGGCCTTGAGGCGTGCCTTGAATACCTCCACCGAGGGGGCCTCCCTTATAGATGGAGAAAGAGAATTCCACAAGACGGGGCCAGCGACACAAAGCTCTATCGCCTGCAGTTTTCAACCTCATCCTGGGAATCGCGAGGAGGAACAGAGGGAGCGGACTGACGTACCAGGCGTAAGAAGGTCTACCAGGTAACCAGGGCCGAGGCCATGTAAGGCCCTGAAAGGTGAGCAAGCCCACCTTAAAGAGGATCCTCCACCTGACTAGGAGCCAGTGCATTTCACGCAGCACTGGGGTGATGTGGCAGTACTTAGACTGCCCCGTCAATAGCCTGGCAGCTGCGTTCTGTACCAGCTGAAGCCAGTGGAGGGTACCTTCCGAGACACTTGAGGTAGAGCACATTACAGTAATCAAGCCTCGACGTCACAAAGGCATGCACTAAGGTAGGGAGGCCCAGGGGTGGAACCAGGGGCCTGATCCTGGTGATACTCGTCAGATGGTAAAAGTTGGTACAGACGACGACCAACACCTGAGCCTCAAGTGTCAGACTGCTGTCCAGAATAACGCCTAGATTACGCACCCTGGAGGAGGCCTTCAAAGGAACAGAACCCAGGACAAGTCCTGTCTCAGCACTCAAGGCCAACCTATCACGCCCTCTGTTCAACTCCACTACCAGTACCGCCGTCTTATTGGGGTTCAGTCGCAACCAGCTGGAGGCCATTCAGTCACTGATTTTAGCAAGGCAGCTGTTAAGCACATCTACTGCGCTGGATGTCCCAGGTGCAATGGAAAGATACAGCTGGGTATCATCGGCATAGCAATGAAAACCCAAACCGTACTTCCTTAATGAGCCCTCCCAGGGGCAGCATGTACACGGAGAACAACAGTGGCGACAAGACTGAACCCAGAGGTACTCCATAAGACAAGAGACTAGGAGAAATTCTCTATCACCACCCTTTGCCTCCTGTTTGTGAGAAAGAACTCAAACCAGCAGATGACCGTGCCAGCAAGTCCACAAAATTCCTTCAGGCGGTCAAGTAACACACAATGGTCCACCGTATCAGAGGCTGAGGAGAGATCGAGGAGAACAATAATTCTCCCCTCCCCTCGATCTCTTGCCCTAAGAAGGTCATTGTGCACCTAAACTAACGCAGTTTCTGTGTTATGCCTTGCCCGAAACCCAGACTGGAGAGGCTAGTATAGATCAAAGGACACGAGGTGCTCCTCACGCTGAAGTGCCATAATCTTCTGCACAACCTTAGCCAGGAATGGTAGGTTGGAGATAGGATGGTAATTTGCCTTGACGTCAGGGTCCAAAGATGGCTTCTTCAGAAGGGGTCTCACCAATGCCTCTTTCAAGGTATCGGGAAAGATTCCATCAGACAGGGAGCACAGGACAATCAAGGCAAACACCAGGCCAACGGAGTCGACATATCCCATCAAGAAACGCATTGGCACCGGGTCCAGTTCACAAATATGTGTGCCTCAGCTTGGAAGCAACCCCAATGACCTCACCCACCTCCACTGGTCTAAACTCGCCCCAACTAGGCGGAGTGCTCTCCGGATGTAAGAGGCGAACACTGTCAGCCATAGATTGGCTCACTGGCAGAATTCCCCACCTGATGGCGGATGCTCTGTCTGAGAAGAATCGAGCAAAATCTTCGCATAAAGTATTTGAAAAAACTTTTTTCGGCTGCACACAAGCTGGGTTTAGCAGCCTACCTACAGTTCAAAAGAGCCCAGTAGGCCGGTTCTTCCCAGCAGCAATCTCCCTGGACAGGAACTCTGCCTTCTTACAGTTGACTGCCCCCTGGTACTCAACATAGTGAGCACGCAGTGCCAATCTGTCCACCTTCAGGCCAGTCCTTTGACAGCAGCACTCCGACCTCTGACCCAAAACCTTCATCACCTTGAGCTCCCCATCAAACCATGGAGATCTCATGTGAGAGGATTTGGGTCGTACACGGACTGGTGCAAGGGAGTTGAGCGCCTCAGACATCGCCTTACTATAGGCGGCGACTGCAACGCAAGTACCCCCCGCATGAGATGCCCACACTAGATAGGTCGAACACCGCCAAAAACCCTCAGGAGTCACACCTCTCAAAGGACAGTAACTGACCATCTTGGCAGGGGGAGGGCGGGGGGTGCGCCGAATGAGAACTCCATTGTGCAATGTTCTGACCATGTGACCTGATCAGTCTTGAGATTGTTAATCTTAAGTCCCAATGAGAAGACCAGGTCCAACATGTGACCTCCCTGATGGGTCATGGAGGAAACCTCCTGTGACAGGCCCAGCGATGACATGGTATGGAGGAAGTTGTAACCAAGCCTAGATGATTTGTCATCGGCCCAAAACATTGAAGTCCCCCAAAATTGGACATCTGGGGGACTCCAATGTTTCACTGACAACAAAATCAGCTACCTCCTGCAGAAATTCTCCTTCCGCTCCAGAAGGGCGGTAAATCAGGAGAACTCTGCAGCCTGCGCCCGGACCCCCATGGACAGCCACACATTCAAATAAACCTGGTCTTTTCACTGCGTGCACGGTGAATCCCAGCTCAGATCTAAAACAGATGGCAACTCTCCGCCTCGCGTTCCACTCTGCTGCAGTGCACCACAGAGTATGGGGGCATCATCACCCACCCAGATCTCCATAATGCAAGCCAGAGGACAAAGGATAGAAGAAGAACCTAAGACTGTGGGACAGGAGGCCCCAACCTTTGGGCATGCAAGGGAGGTACAGGACAAGGGAGGGAGAAGAGAAGATCAGAGAAGAAATTAGAAGAAGAAGAAGGGAAGGGGGGATGAAGAAGACACCACACTCCACACCACAGGAGTGAGGACTGTATGAGGTCTACAGAAGGCAAGCTGCTGAGCCATTTTTATTCCTTCCAAAGGAGGCAACAACAGGCAGAGAGCAGCTGACGGTCATTAAGCTTGGAAGGCGGGCAATGCACAGGCTCTAAAGAGTCCTCCAGGAATAAGAGCAATGTCTTCTCCACCCCACAAGTAAGGGATAAAGAGAAGGGACAGGACTCATCCTGAATATACAGACAAATTAAGCCCCTTTTTAACAATGTCTCTCCGAGGAGGGACGAAGAGGGGAACCCAGTTTTGATTACAGAGCTACAGGAATCCCAGAGGGAAAAACCTGTCAGGGATATGCTTAACAGAGATGGAAAAAGGAACAAAAGGGCCTCACCATCCCGGTTTTAAGAGAACCCTAGGGCTAGATAAGCATGGAAGATTAAAGATTTCGACCTAAAGAAGGGTCCCAAAGGGGAGAAAGAGGGCCCTGGTGACCATAAGATTGCTTCCCTGCTTATCTCCCCAAGCACTCCCGACACCCTAAAGTGACGGAGCTGGAGGTACCAGACTTAATGGCAGGACACCGTTTGGAGAGACAAACAGGGAGGAGGAATCGCCCAGATACTGAGGCCTAAGAGGGGAAGGAGGGCAGGAAGCAGTGATGATTGGTGAAGCTGCACAGAAAGATCAAGAATTACGGTAGGTATGTAATTTTCATGTATCATCTGTGTCAATCTTCACCATTCATCACTGGTGGGTGATTACCAAGCCCCCCCCCCCCCCGAAGGGGACCTGGTGCCTCTCTGAGGGACATTAGTCTCTCAGTCTCCTGTGGGGGAGACACCGGAGTTGGGAACCCTTCTAGGCCTAGTTAGGCCTGAGACTGGTCTGGGTGAGGCGGTGTTCTCCTCTGATCAGGAGAGGGAAGTCGCCCCTGAGGCTCTTGCCTCACCCTGCGGGAGAAAAGGTGGGTTCCCCAGAATGAGGAGGCAGTCATCCTACGCTGGGCTATGGGTGATAACCTGGAAAGACGAAACCATGCCGTCCGCCTCATGCAGATCGCTGTCCCCGCCAGCCTGGATGCCACCTCACTAGCGTCATACGATGCCCTTGCTTGGTGCCTCGCAAGCTCCAGGCCCCGTGCGGAGAGGGCAATGGCTTGTCTGGTCATCTCTGAATCAGGCAAGGATACTGAGGATCTGTCCATAAGTGCCTAGTCCTGTTATAGGCAGCATCATGGGCCTGATGTGCTGAAATAGGCAAGGAGGACGTGCCGAACAGAACACTCTCCTCCCCCCAAAAGTCAAACTCAGAAGAGTCTGACTCCGGGGGTCGGTCACGTCTTGGGCGTCTATGACCAGAGGGTGTGTCCAGGAGCGTCCTGCCCGACGGAGGGTGAGCCAGACTCTTGGAGACCCTGGGGTGTGCAATACCTTTGCCGGAGGTCCCTCGGGGCTGGAGGAAGGGTTGGAGGAAATCTCCAGGCGCAGTACGACGTCTCCTTGAAGGGGGAGGGCCAAGTGGGAAGCCTCAGGTTGGCTGCACTGAATTCGCCTAAAAAGGCAGGCACCGTCCAGTCAGGATTGCGGCTTCCTAGCATGGAGATATGGAGCTCGCAAGCAACCCAAAGGAAGCGCCTGATAGTTAGAGAGATCAGCATCTGGGGACAGGTGGACAGAAGATTCCTCTCCTCAGAAAAGGAAGATGAGGGAGCTGACGAGTCTGGAGAGTCAGGTACCAGCTGCACTGGGAATGGTGGAACACCTCCTCGGCCCATGGACCTAAAGTAGGCGGGAAAAAGTGCACCCGTGAACCTGACCTGCTCCCAGGTGAGAGGTCCCGTAGGACTGACATGGTCTGGAAGAGAAGGAGGTGTTGGCAATGGTAAGGGAGCTAGACACTTCCGAGGAGGAGCGGGACCCCTGCCAGGGCTGGGGGACCGAACAGGAGACCTCAAGACTGGATATGATCTGCCGGCCACACAAGTTGAGGGTCGTTCTACTGCACTGGAATGGCCATGACTGAGCCCAAAGAGAGAATCCCCTCTGCGAGGTGACTGGGGCTGCATGAGCCAAGAAGGATGGCCCCAGCCTCTAAAATGAGATCCTCCGTAAGACCTCAGGGAGAAAACAGAACCAGCACTGCGACTCCTGCCTGGGCTCCCAGGAAGAGCTCTGCCCCGATTCTATCCTCTCAACCCCTTAGACTCAGAGAGGGACCTCTTCCTCAGAATCAGCTTAGGTAACTCAATCACCGTGGCCGACTCGTGAGAGACAGTCACAGAGAGAGCACCCTTCCCTGCCTGAGACACTCCGGCTGTCCTAAAGGTGGGGTCAGCCTGAGCAACCAAAGGAGGGGGAGTACGCCTCCCAAGGGAGAAGGGGAACCACCGACTCCAGTATGTCCCCCGGTGCCACCCTCAGCATCAGAGGACTGGTCGGGACCAGTGACACCGGAATCAATAGCAGCCCCCAATTCCAAGGGGAGGGCTGAACTGGAGCAGAAGCGCTGAGCGATAAGGAGTTGGGGGACTCCGAAGAGTCCTGGAGCCAGTCTGGGTCCTGGTCCGCCTCTGAGTTGTCATCCTCACCAGAGGAGGCCTGGACCCAGACCACTCTCGGGCTCTCCCTCACGATTCTGGGGCCCGGCGGCACGGGCAGCCCTGCGCTACTCATGGCACTACAATCCCAGCGCCGGGATCAGAGTTGTCGCCAGGAGCCGGAACCGTGTCACCCGCAGCACTGCCCCGATCTCCAGTGCTGTAAGAGGCGCTGGGATCAGAAGTGGCAGTGGAAGGTGGCACCGAGGAAGGTGCTGGACCGGGCCCGAAGACCCTAGGCTGCGACACTGGGGGAAGCCTTCACCTCTGAAGAGGTGAAAGCCAAAACGGTGCCTCCCGCCTGGCTCCTGGAGGAGTCAGGACGGGCCTCCTGCACCGTGGCAGAAGTTCCTGCTGAGGCAAGGCTAAAAGAGGCAGAAACCCCCTCCTCCATGGGCCATAGAGGACCAGGAGGGGACCCAGAGGAAGGGTTAAGAACCCTGCATTTGGGGTCCTGGGTGCGAGCCTGTCTACTGAAAGTCGGCGGAGCACGTCTGACTTTGAATGTGCGCAATTCAAGAACTTGACGGTTCACGGAAAAACAGGCATTGCAAAGATCCATATCATGGTTTGGGACCAAGCAGGTCAAACAACGGTCATGCTGGTCCGTGACGGAATAAAGTCGGCTGCAGGGACACCATCACATAGGAGGCCGACCCGCCTTAAGAGGGTTTCTTCTTGTCCCCCTAATGAGACATGACCGGACGGAAAAACAAGAAACAAAACAGCACTCGTGTCAGTCGACAATAAAATGAATGGAAAGATCTTACCAGTCGGCGCGCCTGAACAAGTGGTACACAACTAGATGTCGACTAGGCTGCTGCTGCAATTTCAAATTGCTCTGCCAGGCGTGTCGACTCGATGGTGGGAGAAGCAGAACTGGGTCTGAGGAGGCGTCGGGGCGTGGGTTCTGGCACAACCATGAGTGCTACACAATGCGTCGGCCTTGAGGTGGCATGTCCCGACGGCCGCACTGCCTCTGCAAAAAAAAAAAAAAAAACTCCCGTGGGTTCTTCTTTTCCAGCCAGAATCCACCAGTTATGAATGGTGAAGACTGACACAGATAAAATCTTGTATTTCAAGGAAAAACGTTAAATGTGCGACGGTAAAATGGTGGTTGAATGGAAGAAAAATTATTCACCATAGTAATGTTGTTTCTTCTAATGGAGTCTTGCTGAATTCAGACATAATGCAGTTAGCCCCAGCACTTGAACTGCCCGGAGAGAAAGAGTTAACTCTATGCAGAAGCATAGAGCGTTGAGCTCGAGCTCGGTTTAAATCTCTGTCTGTGGTACTTCCAGTGTAACGTCAGATTCTTACGAGCAAACTAATATATTATAGTATGGAAATTGTTCAAACATATAGCCAAAGGGCAAAGATTATTTTTGGGCCCAAAAGACTCAAGTCGAGAACCCAAGAAGGAAAGGTAGTGACAATATTTAAGTATAAAACACCAGAAAAATAATAACATCTACCCCACCCAAGAGGGAGGGTACAAGGTACACCTCTGTGGTGCAATACTATACCTGCCAGCCCAATTCCCAAAACCAGGTTCTGAGAGGGGAGGCAGGGGGGAGGTCTGACTACAGCAAGACTCCATTAGAAGAAACATTACTATGGTGAGTAATTTTTTCTTCAAACAACATGAAGTCTTGCTGTATTCAGACATAATGCAGACTATCAAGCAGTTCCCTATGGAGGAGGGAATGCAGAAGCTACTTTGGAAAGAGGCTCTGCAGTACTGCTGTACCAAACCTAGCATCACTCCTAGCCTGGATGTTCAGGGAGGAATGCTTGGTGAAAGTATGTACTGTTTTCCAGGTGGCTGCTTTACAGATCTCTAACAAAGGTATATCTCTGGCCACAGCTAGAGAACAGCTGTACCCCTAGTTGAGTGAGCCCTCAGGCCTGAAGGGGGCATTCTACCCAACTTGTCATAGCGAAATTGTATACAAGAAACAATCCACCTGGCAATAGTTCTTTTAGTGGCAGGCTTACCTTTCCCCACTTCACCATAAGTGAGAAACAATTGAAGACAGTCATTTCTGTGTGCCTTAGTATGCTCAATGTAGTAGCTAAGGGCCCTCTTAACATCCAGACTGTGTAACCTTCTCTCACCTGAAGAAGAATGATCCGTGAAAAACACCGGGAGAGATATAGACTGGTTCAGATGAAAATCCGATACCACTTTGGCCAAGAACCTCCTATTGGTTCTCAGGACCACTTTATCCCTATGGAAGGAGATGAAGTCAGGTTCAACTGACAGAGCCTGTAACTCACTACTCCACCTGGCAGAAGTAACAGCTACCAGGAACACAGTTTTCCAGGTCAAGTACTTCAATTCAGCCAAAGCCAGAGGTTCAAAGGGTGGCTGCATTAGCTAAGCTATGCAGACATTAAGATCCCAAGGTAGAGTGGGCTCCCTAAAAGGAGGGTTAATGTGAACCAGACCTTTGAAAAACTTTCTGAAAAAAGGATGACATGCCAGGGAAGAGCCCTTCCCTGCTGAGAGGAATGCAGAGACAGCTGCTAGATGAACCTTCAGAGTGGCAGGCCTAAGGCCTCAGACCATTCAGATGAACTAGATAGGCTAAAGTTGTGGAAACGTCTGCAGAATTAGGCAGGATGCCTTTCTGAGAGCACCAAATACTGAACCTTTTCCATTTGAAGTTGTAAGTTTTTCTAGTAGAAGGTTTCCTGAGACCTTCAGAATATCCAGAACTCCCTGAGAAAGATGTAGTGCTGCATATTCTAACTCTTCAAGAGCCAAGCTTTGAGATTGAGAGACTGGAGATTGGGGTACCAGATCCGCCCCTGGGAGGAGGACAGGAGATTGTATTTCCTGGGCAGAGACAGGGGATGTGACACTGACAAGGACAGCAGTAGAGGATACCAAGGCTGTCTGGCCCAATTTGGGGCCACCAGTATCACTGTGCAGGGTTGAGTCCTGATCTTGATCAGAACTCTGAACAGCAGAGGGAAGGGAGGGAAGGCATAAAGAAACCTGCCCTTCCAGTCCAAAAAGAGAGCATCCTGGGGAACCATCCCCAGGACTGGAGGTCTGCAACAAAACAGAGAAAGTTGATGATTGTTCGTTGCTGCAAAGAGATCTATCTCTGGAGTGCCCCACCTGGAGAAGGTGACCTTCAGGATGTGAGGATCCAGGGACCATTCGTGGTGTCCCTGTGAAACTCTGCATCTGCTAGTATGTTGTTCTTCCCTGGAAGGTGAACCGCTACGAGAGAAGTCTGAAGAGAATAGGCCAGAGACTACAGCTTCATGGCTTCTGTGCACAAGACCGAGGACTGAGTGCCTCCCTGCTTGTTGATGTACCACATTGTGGTGGTGGTGTCCGTTCTGACTTGGACCACCTTTCCCTTGATTGAATCCGAGAAGCTCTGCAGGGCTAGGAAAACTGCCCTGAGTTCCAGGAGATTGATATGAAGGAGAGACTCCTGTGGAGACCAGACTCCTTGAGCTGTCAGGGCTCCCAGGTGGGCTCCCCACCCTAGGAGAGAAGCATCTGTAGTTAGAACTACTGATGGGACTCGAGGGAGAAATGGAACCCCTTGTCTGAGGTTGTCCTGGTCCAGCCACCACTGGAGAGCTTGGACCAGAGTCTGAGTCACTGGAATCAGTTTGGTACGTGGATCCTTCTTTTGAGACCAAAAAGACCCAAGATGAAACTGAATGTCCCTCATCTGGAACCTTGCTCCCTGCACCACTGCCGTGGAAGCTGCCACGTGGCCCAGGAGCTGGAGGAACTGTCTTGCTGGGCGGGAGACCTGAGGTTGAAAGGAGGTGAGATCCACTAAGGCCTTCACCCTTGCCAGGGGAAGGAAGGCTTTTGCTTGTACAGTGTCCAACTCTATGCCTATACAGGTAAGAAGCTGAACTGGTTCGAGGACAGACTTTGGAAGATTGAAAAGAAACCCCAGGGAGCTGAGTAGGTCCTGGGTAGTTTGAAGAGCTGACTTGACCTGTAAAGGTGACTGACCCACTAAGAGCCAGTTGTCCAGATACGGGAAGATGGTGATACCCTGTCTTCTGAGGTAAGCCACCACTACTGCAAGGCACTTTGTGAACACTGTTGGAGCTGATGTTAGGCCCAATGGCATGGTCCTGAATTGGTAATGGCCTGAAGGTAACTCAAACCTGAGGTATTTTCTGTGGGAGCACCTGATAGGAATATGGA
This sequence comes from Neoceratodus forsteri, assembly GCA_016271365.2. Lineage (NCBI taxonomy): Eukaryota > Metazoa > Chordata > Ceratodontiformes > Ceratodontidae > Neoceratodus > Neoceratodus forsteri. The sequence goes on from CM057449.1 coordinate 1,749,430,464, forward strand.
AGTAGGCATCCTTGAGGTCCAGAGATGTTAGCCAATCCCCTGGCCTTAGAGAGTGAAGGATTATTCCCAGAGTTACCATTTTGAATTTGGGCTTTGAAATGTGTTTGTTGAAATACCTGAGGACTAGGATGGGTCGCCACTCCCCTGTTTTCTTTGGGCTAAGGAAGTACCTGGAGTACAATCCTTTTCCCTTGTGCTGAGTAGGAACTTTCTCTATAGCTCTGAGAGCTAGAAGAGAGGAAACCTCTGCCTCTAGGGCAAGGGTTTCTGAGGTTGATGAAGGTGGAAAAGATCTGGCCCTCTTTTTTGGAAATTTTTTGAAGCCGAGGGCCAGTCCCTGGCTTACTACTTCCAGGATCCACTTTTCTGAAGTCACAGACTTCCAGGCCTGGAAGCAGTAAGCCAGCCTGCCTCCTACTGGAAATGGGGTGTCGACACGGGCTGACACATCAGGGTGTCTGCTTGTCAGAAGCCTTAGACTGAGAGGAGGGGAGCAGCCCTGCTCATCCCCCTCCTGCCCCCCTCTGAAGAACCTCTCTGTGGGAAGGAGAGAGGCCTGGGCTTGGTAAAAGGCATTTGAAAGGGCCTGCCCCTGCCCCTAAACTGCTGCTTGTGCGGAGTGGCCTGCCTTTCCTTGGCCTGTGCACTCCTGTACATGGTCCTGTATCCATTCATTTTCTTCATGTAAGCCTCTGTCTGCTCCCCAAACAGAGAGTTACCTACTACAGGAAAATCCACGGCCTTAGTCTGGGTATCCTGTGAAAGACTAGTACATCTGAGCCAAGCATGTCTTTTGAGAGACACAGATGTAGCCATGACTCTAGATGCCACATCACTGGAATCCACAGCAGCATGAAATTGCATTTTGGATGTCTCAATTCCATCAGCAGCCACCTCCTCCAGCTCCTTGGCTAGCTGGGGAGAGGCCTGTTTAGCCAGTTCCAGAACCGTATCCCATCTGGATTTCTGGTACCTGGCTGTGTAGGCCATATAGGTAGCCTGCCTGAGTTCCAAAGAGGATGCCAAATTTTGTTTTTTGGCCATGGCATCCACTTTCCTGGAGTACTTATCCAGGGTGTGTGAAGCCAAAGGAATGTTAGCCCTGTCACAGGCTGCAGCCTGCACTACCCCAACATGGCTGCAATGACTATAAAGGAACGCCGCAGCTGAACCTGATAACAAATACCTCCTGTCCATTCTCTTATCCACAGGAGGTACTGAATTAGGAGTTTGTAAAATTTTGTGCGTCTGTTTCCCCAAGGATTTATGAAGAGGGATAGACAGCTTTTTGGACTCTGGGATGTCCATCATTTCCACAAAATCAGGCTCTTCTATCCTCCTCCACAGCTTCAAACTAAGGAAGCTGCAGGGTTCTGCCACCTTTTGTAGAACAAAAGTGTGAAGGGGACTCAGAGAGCCTGGGAGAGAGACACCTGAGCGCCTGTCTGGGGAGATGTCCAGTTCAATGGGCACATCCAGACCCCCGTCATCATCATCGCTGGACAGTCTTCGCCTCCCTCCCACAACTCATAATAAGCGTCTGGATCATAATCTGGAGGAGACGGATTCGACCTAACCGGCGGTACTGGTTCGGATGGAACCGGTCTAAGCGATTGAACAATACTAATCGCTTTGGCTATTTCGTCCGCGGTTGGAGAGTGATATACAGGATTCAAACCGGCAGACTTGCGCTTCTTCTTTCATGGAACCGACCCCTCGGGGTTGGCTCTCCTTTTGGCCGAGGAGGTATCGCCTAGGTCAGTAGGCACCTCCTCAGGTTCGGCCGCAACCGAACCGGGCTGGCCATCCGGACCTACGGACTTCTGGGCCTCCCTTTCCTTCAGCCTACTCAGTCTTTTATCTAGAGTGGGTTTAGGAAAGTTTTTACAGATTTGGCAGTCTGATTTAAGGTGGTCAAACCCCAGACAAACACAGATGAGGTGGGGATCAGCCTTAGCAAAGACCTCCCCACACTCAGTACAGTGTTGAAACCCAGTGGGACCGGTTTTCTTCTTGGGTTTCTCAGACATGGCCAACCTAACAAATTACCCTATTGCAGCTTTCATGCCAGGTAATATAATAACCGATCGGATACAAACCGTGTCACGGGCTTTTTAAAAGAACCAGGAAAAGGTCCGGTTCTTTTGAAACCGATCAGTACCGGAACACCACACTAATCCCAGAAAAAAATAAAATTAACAAGGTCGGTTCCAAACCGGACCAACCGGAAAGAAACCGAAGAAAAGAACAATTTCCACTTTTCCACCAAAATAAAACACAGTCACTACCTATCTACGCACTACCTGTACCATAGACAGAGGCTGGAAATCCAAAAATAAAAGAATAAGCGGTTTAAACCGAGCGCTTTACTTTTACCGAACCGAGCAGAGGAAATCTCCGGAGCGACTTCACTGTTAGGCGGAGTAAAGAATAGTACAGTTACGTAAGAACTTACCGTAACAGTAGATCTTCGAGAACACCTCTTGCAGCAGGTTACACCATTAGGACTGAAGCCGGCAGGCGTCAGGACCCCACGGAAAAATTCTAGCTAGTTATGTTCAGCGGGGACCGCCCCCGATGTCGGTCCCGCCTCCGACGTCAGGCGTGGTACATAAGGGGGCGGTCCCGCCAGATTCCCCAGTTCTCCCGCCGGAGACTCCCGGCCGCAGGATGACATCAGAATGGGAGACCGAGGATCCACCGTCAGAGGAAAATAAGGAATGAAAATCCCAACGTGTCGAGGTAAAGGCATGCCTCCTCCAGGGTGGAAGGTGGGCGGGAAGGTACCTGCCGCAAGAGCTGTTCTCGAAATCTACTGTTACGGTAAGTTCTTACGTAACTGTACTATCTTACTTCGAGACACAGCTCTTGCAGCAGGTTACACCATTAGGACTGATTCCCAAGCAGTAACGCTGCCAGAAATTCCGGAGGAGGAAAATAGGAAAAACATTCCAGGTCCTGATCCTAGGACAGGAGACCCTGCAGCACACGAAGGCCGAAACCAGCCCCTCGCCGAGGCGTGTCCAGGCTATAATGCCTGATAAAGGTATGCACAGAGCTCAAGTGGCTGCAGCACAAATAGCAGAGATGGACACGTTCTTAAGTGCTGCAAAGGATGTGGCCACACCCTGGTAGAATGACCGGGATAGAACCGGGAGGGTTTCTGTTTTAAATCATAACAGTAGAAATACACTGGACAAGCCAGCGAGACAAAGTCTGTTTGGAAACTGATTGGCCCATCATTCTCTCAGAGAAGGAAGACAGCTGATCAGAACTACGGGAGGGTTTAGTTCTGTTGAGGTAATACCTCAGGCTGCGGTGAACATCCAGGGTGTGGAGCAAAGCCTCTCCTCTATTTGAATAACTCGGGAAATAGGACCGGAAGGTCAATATCTTGTTTTAAAGTGAGTGAAGAGACTACCTTAGGCAAAAACTTAGGGTTAGTCCTCAGGGATACTCTGTCCGGTGGAAAACTAAATAAGGCTCTTTGCACATGAGGCGTGAAGCTCAGAAATTCTTCTGCTGAAGTAACAGCAACTAAAAATAACGTCTTCCACGACAGAAAGCGTAGCTGCAATCCGCGGCCGGTTCAAAGGAGGGGCGTGAGCTGTTCCAGGACAAGAGCAGATCCCATGGGGCACAGGGTCCCTAATGGGAGGCCTAAGAGTGTAACACACCTAAGAAATTCCGAGGCGTCCAATTGAGCTACTGTACGGTGACCCACGGGAGGTGAAAGGCACAAATGGCACAGAGGTGCACCTTAATAGAGGAGTAGGCTAGGCCTGAATGAAAAAGGGAGAGGAGGTAATCCAAAACTACACCCACAGGACGACCTAAAGGGGAAAGATCACGAGCTCGTGACCATAAACAAAAACGGCGCCATTTCATGGCGTACGTCGCATGCGTTGCCAGTTTCTGGAAGAACCTCTGCAACCTCTTGCGAGACCCCATGACGCAAGATGGCTATGTCTCTAGGAGCCAAGCATGCAGGTTCAGAGAGCGTAGGTCCAGATGGACTAATGAACCTTTCTCCTGAGACAGGAGGTGGGAGCTGGCGACAGCGGGAGGCGGGGTTCCGAGATAGTTGCACCAACAAAGGGAACCAGATCTGTCTGGGCCAGAGCGGGGCCACCAGGATCATGAGGCGTGCTCCCTGCGCGGTTAGAAGAACTCTCTGGATCAGCAGGAGGAGGGAAGCGTGAGGAATCTGTTAGCCCAGGAGAGGGATAACAGCGTCTCGCCAGAAAACACCAGGCCCTGGATCTAGCGAGCAAAAATTGGGCAGTTTTGCATTGGATGGGGATTGCGAACAAGTCTAGTTCTGGAATTCCCAACGAAGAAACAGATCCTCTGCTACCTCTTGAAGAAGTTCCCACTCGTGGACTCTGGCCTGGGATCGACTCAGGCCATCTGCAATTGTGTTGTCCACCCCGGGAACATGCACAGTGATCAGATTTGCGCCGTGTCCGATTACCCAATCCCACACCCTCATGGCCTCCCTGCAAAGGGGGTAAGAGTGTGCGTCTCCTTGTTTGTTGAGGTAATACATCACCGCCGTGTTGTCTGTCTGCAGCAGGAGAGTACACGGTGGGATTACTGACTGAAAGGCCTGCAGGGCATAGAGAACCGCCCTCATCTCTAGGACACTGATATGGAGATGAGCTTCCAATGGGGTCCACGTCCCTGGGACTTTACCCGTCCAGGTGTGCCCCACCCAAGACCTGGGCGTCCGTGGTGAGGTTACCTCCGGGGCGGCGCTACAAGCAGGGCGCCTTGGAGAGTGAGCCGGGACTAGCCACCACTGCCAGTCTCGGAAGACTGAGTTCGTGATCCTGACGGATGCTGCAAGTGGTCTTGCCTTTGGTCCCATTGCACCTTGAGCATCCACTGGGTTACCGCATGTGGAGCCTTGTGAAAGGGACAGTAGAAATGGCGCAGCCATGTGTCTGAGCAGCCGAAGGACCGACCTGGCACATACGATCTTGTTCGACGACAAATCCCTTATGAGGGATCTGATGCGCTCCGCTCTGTCGTCCAGAAGAAAAGCTCTTCCCTGAACAGTGTCCAGGACTGCACCTATAAACTGCAGTTTCTGCGATGGTACCAGGAGAGACTTCTCGTAATTTATGAGAATGCCCAGAGATTGGAACAAGTCCTGGGTGCTCTGAACCGCGAGTAACAACGCCTCTCTGGAGGCGGCCATGAGAAGCCAGTCGTCGAGGTACGGGAACACATAGTGGCCCTGTCTCCTCAGAGATGCTGCCACGACTGCCATGCACTTGGTAAAGACCCTTGGTGCGGATGACAGTCCGAACGGAAGAGCTCGGAACTGAAAGTGGTGGTCGAGAAACTCGAAGCGCAGGAACCTCTGGTGCGCGTGAGCTATGGGGATATGCAGGTATGCGTCCTGCATGTCTAGAGACGCTAAAAAGGCGTCTTGTTTCAGCATGGGAATAAGGCCCGGAAGAGTCACCATGCGGAATCTTTTGTAGGCGACTGACACATTGAGGTCGCTGAGGTCCAGAATCGGACGGAGGTCCCCTGATTTCTTGGGAACCAGGAAGAAGTGGGAATAATATCCTCATCCTCTCTGGTTCTCCGGGACGTACTCTATCGCACCTTTTCTTAGGAGCGCGAGTACCTCTTGCCAGATCAAATTTTTGTGCTGACCCGGATACCGGGAGAGCAAAGGAGGCCTCGAGGGTGGCTTTCCTGCGAATTCTATAAAGTGGCCTAGACTGACCAACTGCAGAACCCACCTGTCGGTGGTAATGGCCTGCCATCCCGGCAGGAAGTTCACAATGCGACCCCCGACCATGATTTCCCGTTGATCCTGAGGGGGGGCGGAGAAGGAGTCAGGCTGTGGCGGCAGATGGGCCGCTGGCTGGGTCGGCCTAGGGGCAGCTGACCTCGGCTGCGGCTGTTTTCCCTGGGTTCTCACGGAGCGGAGCCCCTCTGATGTGTGCGGAGGCGGGCTGCTGCCTCTGTGTCCGCCCACGAAATGGCTTTGGTTCCTACGAAGGAACCAAGCTTGGTCGGTACATGGCTTGAACCGACCTTACCGCCTTCCCGCCTCTTGAAGTCTGGTAATGATCTTCTCGGAAGGATTACCAAATAAAACTTCTCCTTGAGCGGGCGTCCATAATGTTTTCTGGACATCCGGTGAAGCCGGAGACACGTAACCAGGAGTGTCTCCGGAGGCAAACGCCAAAGCTGCTGCTCGGGCTGATGAGTCCAGCCGAGTCGTACGCGGCTCGAAGCACTTGGGTCCCCACGTCTGAACCCGTACGGAGGAGCCGGAGCATCTCCTCCTTCTGCTCACCTTCGGGCAGCTTTCCAGCCGCCTCCAGACCCTGTTCCCACAAAGCGTTCTGGAATTGAACCATATGGGTTAGGTAGTTCAAGGATCTGATGGCGCAGGTAGCGGAAGCGTACGTGCGCCTGCCCAGAGCGTCCAGCTGTTTGGACTCTGGGTCCGGTGGCAGGGTGCTCAGATGTTGCGGCCTCTGTGACCGGTCATGTGAGGCTGTGATGACCAGAGAGTCGGCCTGAGGCTGCTGTGTCAGGTACTGGTCCTCCTTAGGAGCCTTGTACAGGCAGATCAGCTTTCTTGGCACCACGGGAGGCGAATGTGGGCGCTTCCACGCTGCCTTGGTGGCGTCCACCAAGGGTGGTACCACCACAGGCTTGGGGTCCTTTTGCTGAAGATATTTGGCAAGGCGAACCTTCGGGTCTAGTTCTTCTGCATCCCATCCCATGTTCTCCTGGATATGTCTCATAATATCCATGAACGAAGGGTCATCCGGAGGAGATCTCGGCGTCTCACGTGGGTCCGGAGAAGGGATGGAGAGAGGAGATGGGGATCTAGAGGAGGTGTAGACTGATCCCGTGTCCTCCGTCGACGGCGAACGTCGGTGTCTCCTGGACCTCTTGGGGCTGGGTGATCCAGAAGAGGATTTCGACGGAGGTCTCCGTTTTTCTGATCTTCCCCTGGGAGAGGACATAGGCTCCCGGGGGGAGTTATGCGGCCTGCCGGCCCCGAAGGTGAAGGGGGGGCCGGAACCGGAGGAGGGGGAGGAGGAAGAGGAGGAGTGGTGGGGGCCATGTCCCTCTTAATGGTATCCCACCAATGAGTGAAGAGATCCTTCACATCCGCTAAAGAAAGTCCCGACAACGGCCCAGGCGCCGGTGGGCGGTCGTCGGGTCCCGGCGTCGGCTCCACAGGGGCCTCGGATAAAGGCGAGGGGGCCCTGGGAGTTTCCGCGAGGCTGGGATCGCCCATCTGGTCCTCGGGCTGCGTTAAATCCTCCTCAGTCAGCGTCTCCTGACCGCGTTGGTCAGAGCGAAGGAGCCCACTTCTCAGGAAGAGCGGACGTCGGTCCCCAACCGGCATCGCTGGGATGACCAGCGGCTGACAGCTCCAGGGAGGAATGGCATCTGACGGCGGCGGTGAGCGAGCGTCGGGGTCCACCGGTCTCTTCAGCGGTGGGAGCTCCAAAGTTTTGGCGGGAGGCACAGAAGACGACGGACGCTGGGTGCCAAGGCGTAACCCGACCTATGATGATGGTGATGGCGCCCTCGGACTTCGCCAAGGCCTTAGAAGAAGAGGCGACGACGACGGCCTGGTGGACTTGGCCTGAGAAGGAGGAGGCTTAGGTACCGCAGCCGGGGGAGGCTGAGAGCTGGCCCTGGAAGGAGAGCGGTCGGACCTAGAACCGGAGCTGCGGGACTCCGAGGCCCTGGACGGGGACCTGGAAGGGGCCTTCTCCCTTCTTTTCTCTGCGTGCTTGTGGGATTTGGACGACGATTCCCCCTTGGAGGACATGGTCTTTAATTTCTCCTCCAACAAAAAAGCCTGAAGAGCCTTCTGACGCCGGATCCTGGTTCGGCTGTTGAACCCCTGGCAGAACGAACAGGCCCGGGTATCGTGGTCTGGGCCCAGGCACCTGACGCAGGCCGTGTGAGGGTCCTGAAATGGATCTGTTTCCTGCAAGCACACTTGCAGGGATGACCGGAGGTCGGAGAGGACATCAGCAATAATCTTGCTTGAAGAAAAGTAATTCCCGAAGGAAAGCTCTGTAACCACGCGCCAGCAGCGTGGGCTAAGAAACCGAAGGGTCGAGACATGCAAGTGGGCCTCAAAAGGAAGAACTGAGAATCTGGCGGAACCGCCCTTATATACCACACCTGGCGTCGGGCGGGACCGGCGTTGGGCGGTCCCGCTGAAGATAGCTAGCTAGAATTTTTCCGTGGGGTCCTGCGCCTGCGGCTTCAGTCCTAATGGTGTAACCTGCTGCAAGAGCTGTGTCTGAAGTAAGATCTGGCGGTTACACTGGGAAGTACCACAGACAGAGGTTTGAAAACCGAGCTCAAGCTCAACGTTCTATGCTTCTGCATAGAGTTAACTCTTTCCTCTCGGGGCAGTTCAAGTGCTGGGGCTAACTGCATTATGTCTGAACACAGCAAGACTTCATGTTGTTTGAAGCAGGAGGTGTCCATGGAGCCGATATGCACGGGTTGACAGTGGGAAAAAATTGAGGTGGTGCTGGGGACCGCTCCTTTATACTACTGGTGATGTTGGGGCGGGGCTGGCGTCAGCAGGGTAGCCCCTACCTTAGACTGCTAGCTAGAATTTTCCTGGGGTTCTAGTGCCTGGCAGCATAGTCCTAATGGTGTTACGTGCTGCAAGAGCTCTATCTCGAAGTGAGATCTTTATATCTTGTCCATACTGTACTTGGGCAAAAAAAGGCAACAGTGAAGATGAGAATAAATTATCCTTTTATTTTGGAAGCAAAAATTAAAACATCAAGATTAATCAGATTTTACATTCTGTAGAAACTATCATAAGGAATAAAGGTACAAAGGGAAATTCAAACAGAGAAACAAACAAAGCTGAAGGATACGCATGTCTTTTGTTTTATATTTCTTTCCTAGCTGGTGGCACCTGTAAATAGGTTGCTCACCTTTACGAAATGTGTAGAAAACCCTCAGAAACCTGACTGGACATGGAGCTTGGAACTCAGTGCTGATGTCCTAGCACAACTGCATTAGAAAAAGGTCTGTGACCTCTTCACCCACAGAAGAACTACACTATCAATCTGACAAGCAACAGCCACACTAAAATGCCTGTCCTAGCATCCCTTCAGTTACTGCTTAATTTATTAAAGACATCTTTCTCTTACAGCATCCATGGGTGCCCTGGCATCATTCATTAACAAAAACAAACAAAGGCAGCTTAAATTATTCTTACAGGAATACCTGTATTTATATATTGTATCTTCATTTTTCAACCTTAGCGCAGTCTTCCGTCTGCCAACCGCAAACAGACCACAAGATCCATCACAATCCTGATACTGCTCTTTAACAGATCCCACCAGCACATGCAAATTTGAAAACAGCTTCGACCAGGAACAATAAAATGAACTGCGGCTCCTAAATCAGCTGCCAAACACAGACTGTGGCTCCAACTGCCGAATAACACTTTTTTCCCCCATAAACGTCGAAAGGGGCATACCTGTGACTGCCTCAGCAAACTGCAGGATCTTATTTCTAGTGGGAGCTCTTGCGGCAGACTACACCATAAGGACTATACCGCCAGGCACTAGGACCCCACAGAAAAATTCTTAGCTAGCAGTACCCAGTGGCCACACCCCAGTTCTTTTCCTGCCATTGACCTGTTCACATTGGCTCCATGGATGCCTACTGCTAACAGCCTACTGCAATTTTCGCAATCTTTTCTACAAAAATTTTATCATCATTTATCTAAAGTATTATACGGTGCATGTCTCTCCGTCATCCACCAGTCAGCGACCGAAATCTAAGTGCGCGTGCGGGAAGCAAATTCCAGCCTGAGACGGTCACTCTGCCTGTCTCATCTGCTTGGGGCTCGACCATGTCGCTGACTCCTGCCCGCACTGTAAATGTTTCAATTGCCGGACTCGCATCCGTCGACTGAAGACGCTGAAGACCTACCTTCTAGAACAGCAGCTGGCCACCATGCAAAAGACCCCATCAGGCCTAGGATCCCCTTCTTCTGGGTCTGCGACTTCTCACAAACTGAAGGAGAAAAAGTCCAGTGGACTCCGGGTCCATGTCCAGGAATCCCACTGATAAAGGGGCGGGCGACAGCCACCATGCTGCCCCTCACCAGGCGAAGGCTTCCTCCTCCTCCTCGGATTGTCTGGCTGGACCCGACGACTGGAAGCGGCGTTTGGAACGGAGTCTCACCCTGATGCCAGCTCGAGCATCGGCCCGGACTCGGTGCTCACCAGCGTCTTTGGCGTCCCTCACCTTGGGGTCATCCCTGCACCCCTAAGCTTCCGCTTGCCAGAAGGGCGCAGCCGCTGGCCAACAAGATACCTCCCCAATGCCCGACCCACTGATGACAGAAGGCTGGACGCCAGGTGAGCCAATCGACCTGCCGGCCAGCTCCGACACCACCCCAGGACCAGATGCCGGAGAAACAAAGATCACCCGCGTACGTGGGCTCCTGACAAGCCATCAAGTCCGCCACCCAAGAAGCCTTATGACAGGTCTGAGACGCCAGGTCCATCAGCCCCAGCCATGGTCTCTCTGGCTGAAGTCAAGGACCTTTTCAGTTCCTGGTGGGACACAGTCAGGAAAGACATTATCCTCAAGGAACCCCAAGTTCCAACACCACAGCCTCTCCCCACAGACTCCCCTCCACCTTGGGACAGGTCGTCTACTCGGTCGGACGATAAGTCTTCCGAATGGTCGCAGTCATCGTTCCAGATCGTCCTCCAGGCATTACAGGAGGAAGCACTGGCATTCCCATTCCAGATCTTTCTCCAGGTCATCAGACTCAAATTCTTCTGCCTCCTCCAGATCCTCAGGGAAGTTTTCCTCTCCTCCTTACCACCCTGAGCCTCCGGGGGATTCGCCCCACTCCTCCCCGGATGATCCCACATTCTTGGACGTGATGCGTCACATCCAACTGAGGATCTTGATCCAGAAAGAAAGAGACTGGCTCATTTCTTGGGTATGAATGAGCCCAAACCCTTAGTTGTTCCACCCTTGGTAGCTCCCTTTCAGGACGCTACCAGGCTAGCCCAAAGGCACCCTTCGACAGCCCCTGCTATAACCAAGAAAGCGGAGAGGCTGTATCGTACCCCAACAAACGAGCTGTTCCTTGGTGAACAGCCCAAGGCGGACTCGGTTGTGCTGATGGCTGCCCATGGCAGGACCAAACAGCCCCGGAACATGAGCTCCCAGCCGCTAGACAAGGAATCCAAATGCCTGGATCAGTTCGTCAGGAAGATTTACTCTTCGGCCACCTGCACCATTCATTCGCTCAATTTTTTTGGTGCACATGGTGCAATACCAGAAATCCCTCTAGAACAAGGCAATCGAGCTTGCAAAAAGACAGCATGATTCTGGTCACAAAATGGAGCTCTTGGATGTGCTCCAGTCAGATCTGGATGTGAGGAAGCACATCTTGAGGTCCTCCTACGATTCAGCAGACATGCAGCAGGGCAGCCACCACAGGGGTTTGCATGGGGAGGTACTCTTGGCTCCGGGTTTCTGGATTTAGGCAGGACCTTCACAATGCCATCACAGATGCCCCATTCCATGGGTCCGTGCTTTTCGGTCCAGGCATTGAGAAAATTATCTCGGACCTCCAGGACTTGGGTAAGGTCATTCAGTCTGTGTATCAGTTGTACAGATCTGATCAGACCTCTGGCAGATGTTGGCAGTTTTGTCGCCATGGAGGGAAGAAGCCTAAAGGACAGCAACAGAGACGGAACCTTCGCCGTAAAGCTCCCTCTCAACCCGGTGAAGCACAGGGACCTCAGAACACCCAAACCTCCCAGGTCTCTGCTTACCCCAGGCTCCCACACCTGACTCCTTGACCCCCTTACCCTTGCGAGGTCAGGGCAGAGATGATGTAAGTCGGTTCTCGCTACCTTTCGGGTGGACCTCCATCACCACCGATGCATGGGTTCTCCAGTTGATAAGCGGGGTCACGTGCTGGAATTTCTGCAGATGCCCCAGGACAATCCCCATCCAAAACGACCTACTCCCTTCTCATGCTGAGCTCATTTGGGAGGCAGTACAGTCCCTATTAGATCAGAGGCAATAGAACCTGTTCTAGCCCACAGTGGGGGAAAAGGTTCTACTCTCCTTTCTTCTTGGTTCCCAAGAAGACAGAGGATCTGTGCCCGATCTGGACTTGAGCCTCTTGAACAATCACATAGAGTACAAGAGGTTCAGGATGTTCACCTTGCTGGGCATTCTTCCCATGTTGCATCAACAAGGGGACTGGCTCTGCTCCCTGGACATGCAAGATGCCTACCTCAATATTTTGGTGTCTCCAGCTCACAGGAGGTTCCTGATGTTCTCCTTAAGGGAAGGCATTTCCAGTTTGGGCCTTGCTCTGCCTTTCCTCTGCACCACACGTGTTCATGAAGTGCCTAGCAGTGGTGGCAGCAGCCTAAGGGCAGGGACACTTTGTTTATTCCTACCTTGACTGACTGACTTCTGACTACCCCCACAAAGGATTTGCTTCTGGCGGCTTTAGAGGACACCTTCAACCTGTTCAGCTCCTTAGGGATCACCTAAACATGGCCAAGTCATTCCCAAAGCCATGTCAGAGATTACAATACATGGGGCAATCCAAGACCACGGAGAGGGAAGGCCTTCTTCCGCCCGGCAGGGCAGTATACCTTCGCTCTTTGGCCCACAAAGTTTGACTGCTCGCCAGGTCCCAGCTGACCATGCTCCAGCTCCTAGGCCACATGGCTGCGGCCATAGTGACCATTTCCTCAGCAAGCCTGTTTATGAGGGACCCTCAGAGTGCAATGGGATCAGAGGGAGGGCGATCTTGACCAGCGGTCTTGATCTCAAAGCAGCGGTATAGACTCTTGGTGGCTCTCTCCCAGAATCTGGAGTCCCTTTTCAGAGAGAAGCCCCTTTGCAGGTTCTCACAACCGATGCCTCAGGCCTAAGTTGGAGAGCTCATTTTCAGAATCATCAGGCTTAAGGTGCATGATCTTCTCTGGAACTGACCCTCCACATCAATATTCTGGAGATGAAGGCAGTTCTGTATGCTCTACAGGAGTTTCTCCTGGACCTCCATCCAGGCCCCCTGTTGATGCAGACAGACAACATGTCGGTTGTTTACTGCATGAACAAGCAAGGGGGAACTCACTCCTATCCTCTTTGTCGGGTGGCCATTATGGTGTGGTTCTGGGCTCTAGACCATGGCCTACTGCTCTCCGCACTGCACGTTCCAGGGGTCCAAAATGCCTTGGCAGAAGTCTTAAGCCAGTCTCGGACTCACGAATGGGAACTCCTGCAGCCTGTGGCGGATGACCTCTTCCAAAGATGGGGCCGTCCAGAGCTGGAGCTCTTTGCGTCCCCATGCAACGCAAAACTGCCCAGTTTCTGCTTGCTCGATCATAGGCCTGGGGTTTTCTGGTGAGACACACTGTCCCTCTGTTGGACAGGGAGGTTTCTGTATACCTTCCCTCCCTTTCCCCTGCTGCAAAGAGTTCTGCTCAAACTTCAAGTGGAAGGAGCAGAGATGATTCTCATAGATCCACTTTGGTCTCGCTAAGATATGGTTCCCGCTACTGCAGCAGCGGACAGTGGAACCTCTGATCCCCCTGCCCTTGTCCTCCTGCTTAATGTCACAAGAGCAGGGCAGGCTGGTTCACCCAGAACTCCGGTCCCTTCTTCTGCATGCCTGTCATCTGCAGATGTAGCTACTGCGCGTTTTGGAGTATCTCCCAGAGTGGCTGAGGTCTTGGTCGCACCCAGAAAACCTTCCACTAGGGCCATCTATGCCATGAAGTGGAAGCGCTTTTGCTTGTGGGCCTCCAATCGAGTCTGGAACCTCTCCTGTGCCCTTTGAATGCTGTCCTCGAGTATCTCCTCTCCCTGTCAGACTTGGGCCTCCGATATTCCTCCGTCAAGGTGCATCTTTCCATAATCTCTGCCTATCATGTACGGTGGATGGCAAATATGTTGCCCCTGACTGATCTAGCACGAACATTTTGAGGAATTCTTTATCTTAAACCTCTCATTAGAGACCCTCATTCCTCCTTGGGATCTTTTGTTTTTGTCAGTAAAACTTACGTTGCCCTCCCTTCGAACCAGCCGCAGACTGCGAGCTATGTTTTCTGTCATGGAAAGCATTGTTTTTAGTTGCCGTTACTTCTGCTTGGAGGATTTCCGAGCTTCAGGCTCTGATGGCTAAAGATCCATATTTGATTTTCCACAAGGACAGGATGTCCTTGAGGACCAATCCTAAGGTGGTGTCCTAGTTTACCCTTAATCAGGACATCAACCTTCCAGTTTATTATCCAGAGTATGCTAATCGAGGGGAGGCTCTTCTTCACACTCTGGATGTACATAGAGTGCTTAGACACTACATTAACCGCACTCAGACTTTCAGAAGATCTGACCAACTTTTTGTTTCCTTTGCCCCAAGAACCCTAGGAGCACCTGTGGCAAAGCAAATTCTGTCCAGATGGCTAGTCCATTGCATCACCTTCTACTACAATAAGTAAAACAAATCCTTACGGGTTCAGTGAAGGGTCAGTCCACCAGGGTGTTTCTGCCTCTTTGTAGCCTTCAAATCTTTCTGCAGTAGGCGTCTGTGTATCTTGGTCTTGTGATGCACACCATGTTGTGCTCTACAGCCTGGACATTACTTCCCGCTGGAGAGCTAGGTTTGGTTTAGCGGTGCTTTAGGGCCTGTTGTCTTGAAGCTCCCCGCTTCTAAGGTTGCCACCTCCCAGTCTGTCCAGGATCCTTTTAGTACTGCTTGGTACCCAGTCCTTATGGTGTAGTCTGTTGCAAGAGTTCCCACTCGAAGTAAGATAGTACAATTATGTAAGAACTTACCTCAACAGTAGATCTTCGAGAGGAGCTCTAGCAGCAGGTGTTATTTCCCTTCCCTCCTTCCCTCTAGTCCTTTTCTCCTTTCTTTTCTTACCCTAAGCGGTGTATTCCACTAACCTCAGTTCTCTACGATTTGTCAGCCGGGTCTCCGGCAGGAGAACTGAGATGTGGCCGGGGACCGCCTCCTTTATTACCACTGGCAGGCGTCTAGGCGGTCAGGCGTCGAGGCGGTCCCCGCTGGGTACTGCTAGCTAGAAGTTTTCTGTGGGTGCTAGGCCTGGTGGCATAGTCCTTATGGTGCAGCCTGCTGCAAGAGCTCCTCTCGAAGATCTACTGTTGTGGTAAGTTCTTACGTAACTGTACTTTCTCAAACACCCGAACTGAGCTATTGTGCAGATCCCCCAGAAAAGGATCCCGTAACTGTAGCAGCTTCCACGCTCTGCACTAAAGCCACCTCTTGCCCTCCTTTTGCCCTTACTCAACCGGGGGCACTTGTTACATATATGTATGCAGTGCCCTCATGTTGCCCTTATTCAATGGGGGGATGGAACCAGCTACTTATATGCAGTGTGGGTGACACCTACTGGCCAGGTGGTAACAGTAGGACTATTTGCTTTCCTAAGTTTACTTTCATTAATATTTTTGGGGGCAATTTTAAATGAGAAACACTTTTTTTCTAAATATTTTATGTACCAATTAGAATGGATCCATTTCCTAATCACAATAAGGCACTCCAGGGTGTATGTTATGGTGGGATAATGGCACTTTTTCTACCTCATGCTACAACCCAGCAGAGCGTGCCATTACATAACCATAATGCACCCCATCCTACCATCTTGCCTTATTGCTGAATTGCCCATACTGACAAACTGCGAATAAAAGCAGACCTACAATTCCAATCTTGTGGAAAAAAAAATCCTCAAGTGCAAACAGTTTTTACAATTTTCATCACAGATGTTTGCGGTAATAATCGGAGTAGCTTAATAGTTCTTTAAAGTGACTTACAGGTAACGCTGTAATGACAAGTCCAATTGCATTCATCCATGCTGTAATGCTCTCTCGGGGAACTAGAGGCTGGCTGTAGCGAGAAAAACAAAACACAAATGCTTAACTTCACACCAAGCACATTCTTATTCACCCAACAATGAGGGCCTAATTTACTTCTGAAAAACTAAAAAGCAGATTAATTTTTGAAGTGTTTTCAAACTTGCCATTATTGTATCATTTTCTTAAATGGTGCCATGCAAAGCTGTTAAAGCACAGTGTAGAAGTTTGTAGCACAGTCCCTTAAAAATCACTGCAAATGAAACATCTACGCGGTTTTATTATCACTGGTAGCATGTACCTGCATTAAATGGAAAGTACGTACCTACCGTGATTCTTGATTTCTTGGACGAAGTCTCCACCACTCATTCACACTGATGGGATCTGCGCCAGAGGCGCTAGGACCCAGCGGGAGGAAACATTTTGCAAGAGGGTCGGCGCCAGAGATGGAGCCACGAGCCTCAGCTCGTGCGGCAATGACTATCTCGGCGTCGACCCTCCAACCGCCTCAGTGCCTTTTTTCTGAGGAACTGCAGCGTAACTAACCTAGAAGAATAGCCTAACAAAAACCGGACATAAGATAGTCCGAAGGACCCGTATAAGAAGGGTCAACAAAGAAGTCTTCACAGCCTGAAGATTGAAGGAGTGAAGACCAACAACAGAGGTGAGCTCGGGGATGGTGGGTGGGCGTGATGAGTGGTGGAGACTTCATCCAAAAGATCAAGAATTACGGTAGGTCTAATTTCCATCTCTTCCTGGACATAAAGTCTCCACCACTCATTCACACTGATGGGAGAGTACCGAGCTAATAATCCCCCGAGAGGGAACGGCAAGAGAAACCAAGAGCTCACAAATTTACAACAGAAGTCCGTTAAGGATAGTCCTGCCAAACGAAAGATTTTGTCTGGCATGGACATCCAGGGCATAGTGCTTGACGAAAGTATGCACTGAGCTCAAGGTAGCCGCATTGCAAATGTCTGCAATGGGCACATTACGGATTTCCGCCAGGGATGCCGCAACTGCTCTAGTAGAGTGAGCGTACACTCTGCCCTCCAGCTTAACCTGCACCATGGAATAACAGTGGCGAAGGCACGCCACCAACCATGCTGAAATGCATCTAATAGCGACAGGCTGACCCAGCTGGGTCTCGCTGAAGGAAACAAACAGTTGTTGAGCTTTGCGAATCTCCTTTTGTTCTATCCAAATAGAAACACAGTGCTCTTCTGACGTCCAAAGAATGAAGGGTACGCTCTCCTTCATTTTGGAAGTTAGCAAAGTAAGTAGGTAGGACCAATTGGTTTAGATGGAATTCTAAGACAACCTTAGGATGGGTCCTAAGAACTACTTTGTCCTTATGAAATACAGTGTACGGAGGGTCTGTGACCAAGGCATGTACTTCAGAAACCCTGCGGGCCGAAGTAATGGCCACCAGGAAGGCCGTTTTCCAAGTGGGAAATTTCAGCTCACAGGTAGCTAGAGGCTTGAAAGGCTTTCGAGTGAGCATGTCTAGCACAAGATTAATGTCCCAGGCTGCAACTGGGCATCTGATAGGAGGTCTGGTATGCAAAATACCCTTAAGAAACCTCTTTACTACAGGTAACTGAGCCAGTGACAAAGAAAGTACTGGCTCATGATAAGCTGAAATGGCACAAAGGTGGATTTTGACTGCAGAGTATTGGAGACCTGAATTTGAGAGGTCTAAAGGGCACACTAGAACCTTATTTGGTGGGCAGAAAAAAAGATTCAAAGAGGATTTTGCGCACCAGAGAGAAAAACGCTTCCATTTGGCTGTGTAGGTTTTTCTGGTGGCTGGCTTGCGTGCAGTCAAAAGAATATCCGAAACTCTCCGCGAGACATTAAACCTGTTCACTTCTATCTCTTCAGGAGCCAAGCGTGAAGGTGGGATGGACCACATGCTCCTGGGTCAGAAGGTTCGTCTGAAGGGGAAGCACTTTCGGAGGGGTTCCTGACATACTGCTGAGTAACAGAAACCATATCTGCCGAGGCCAGAAGGGAGCAATGAGGATCATTTTATCCCCCTGGGACTCGAATTTAAGAAGTACCCTCTGAATTAGGGGAAAAGGAGGAAAGGCGTATAGAAAGCGTTTTTTCCACTGCAGCCTGAAAGCATCCTGACAGAAAATGCCAGGCCCTGGATTTCTGGAGCAGAAGAGAAGCAGCTTTGTGTTGAGTGGGGATGCAAAAAGATCCAGGTCTGGAGTTCCCCACTCTGCGAATAGTGACTGAACTGCGGTTGAGTCGAGAGACCACTCCTGAGGATCTGTCTCTGTTCTGCTGAGGCGGTCTGCCAGTTCGTTCTGCACTCCCGGCAGGTAGACCGCCTGAATTAGAGCTTTGTGTTCTAGGCACCATTCCCTCACTCTCATGGCTTCCCTGCATAAAGGGTAAGCGTGTGCACCGGCCCTGCTTGTTGATGTAATACATCACTGCTTTGTTGTCCGCTTGAAGGAGAATGTTCTTGTGACAAAGAATGTCCTTCAAGGCCCAGACTGCATAAAGGACGGCTCTCATTTCTAGGACATTTTATGTGAAGCTGGTACTCATCCTGAGTCCACATACCTTGGGTGTGGAGATCCTGACAGTGAGCTCCCCACCCCATGAAGGACGCGTCCGTGGTAATGGAAATCTGATGATTCAGGGGAGCAAAGGGATACCCTTCCAGAAGGTTGTCCTCTTTTGACCACCAGGTGAGTGATTTCTTCAGAGGTTCTGTCACCTTGATGAGAAAGGACTGAGGGTGAGTGGTTGAGGACCACTGAGTACTGAGCATCCATTGAGAGGGTCTCATGTGGAGGCTTGCTAGGGGTCCAGTGAACACCAAGGATGCCATGAGACCCAGCATCCACTGCATCGCATAGCTCAAACCGAGCTGTTTTCTGTGATGTATCGGGCCATCTGTAGGATGTTGGACCTTCTGTCATCTGGAAGAAAGGCTTTCGCACAGCAGGTGTCTAGAAGAGTTCCTATAAAAAGAAGCTTCTGGGGGGGGGTCAGCAACTGCGATTTCTTGAGATTTAGCAAGACTCCCATGGACGTGAGCAAGTCCGAGGCCGTGGCTATGGCATCGAGAGTTCCTTGTCTGGAAGGGCTTGCTAGAAGCCAGTCGTCCAGATATGGGAACACTTGTATTCTGATCTTTCTGAGATGTGCTGCGAGAACTGCACAACACTTTGTAAAAAGTCATGGCGCCGAGGATAGCCCAAAGGGCAGGACTCAGAAATGATAATGCTGGCCCAGTGCTACAAACCGTAGCTGTGTGTGATGCCTTGGGTGTATAGGAATTTATTGGTAAGCGTCCTTTATGTCCAGGGAAGCTAGTCAATCATACTGATGAAGCAGGGGTAACAAGGTCTCGAGTGATATCATCTTGAACTTTTCCTTGAAAAGAAACTTGTTTAACTTTCTGAGGTCCAGAATGAGGCGCATGCCACCGGTCTGCTTTGGGACCAGGAAGTAATGGGAGTAGAAACCTGTGTTTCGTTGATCTAGAGTAACTAGTTCTACAGCCCTGTTGTCCAGAAGGCCTTGTATCTCTGAGGCAAGAGGGTCTAACTGTATTGCTGACAGCTTGGGCTGTCGCTTAGGGGACGTCCGAGGGGTTACCAAAGGCTGAGGAGTACCTTGCGGATTATCAGGAGGACCTATTTGTCCGATGTTATAGACTTCACTGGTTGTAGAACTGAGTCAGACGACCTTCCACCGCTGAGGAGGGACCTGGGCACTTTGGGCCCTTGTGCCTTCTGTTGCATTTTCTTTTGAGGCTGGGGCTTGGTTTTGTTAAAACCTCTGCCCACTGCCCAGAAAGGACCGACGTTATGAAATTGACGATTAACACCTCGAAGGAGGGTGGGAGTGGGTCAAACCATTTTAATGGCCGACCTGGTCCTCTGTCCAGCCTCCAGCGCTTGCTCTACTTGAGGTCCAAACAGATACATACCGTCAAAGGGTAACGCCATGACCTGTTGTTGGGCATCATTCGTGTAGCCCAAAGTGCGTAGCCAGGAGTGAAGACGGGTACAAATGTCTGCCGTCGCCGCTCGCGAAGCAGTATCGAAAGCGTCCACAGCTGCTTTAACCTGTTGGTCTCGATACCCCTGGTTATGGTCTGAAGTAGCTCTGAACTAGCGTCGGACTCGGGCAGAGCTTCCACCATTTGTTTGAGCGAATGCCAAAGAACATACTCATATTGAGAGAAATAGCCCTGGTAGCTGGCACACGTGATACTCAGGGTAGAGGCAGCAACGACACTAGGTCGGGCTGTAGAAGCCTGGAAGAACAACCTTATCATTCTCTGCCAGTACTACAGTAGGTCCCAAGAAAGACCTGGGAGGCCAAAATGGGACTGATCCTTGGGAGCAGCATACTTCCTGTGTTTGGACTAGCCACAGAAGGAATGTGAGCGGGATTATTCCACACTATCTGAAAGAGCGTCTCAAAAGATGGCTGTACCAGGGGAGTTAAATCCATAGGGATCTCTGGGACATGAAGATATTGGAGTCTTAAGAGCTTCCCAGGATCGATGTCAGTAGTCTGGAGAGAAAGAGTAGTGTTTACATTTTTCAGCAGAGACTTAAATGACAAGTCTTCAACCACAGGCTCTGCGGCAGGACTGATTCCTGCACCTTCAACATCATCACCCAGTCTAAGATCTGGGTCAGGCTCAATATCATCTCCTGACAGTCCAGGAGGGACTGTATGGACAGGAAAGGGCGAAAATCAGTATGAAATGAAGAGCAGAAAGGATTAGTAGTCGAGAACCCTGAAGGCTGCAGAGCACCACACCAGGCCTCGGTGCCAAAGGCAAGAGGCAGGCGCCATCGGCAGCAAACCAGCACACAGCGCCGACAGAGCGCATATGCTGACAAGCGACGATGTGAGGATGGCGCCAATAATCAGAGCGGCGCCGACAGGCGCGCCAGCAGCGAGGATGACAAAGAGAAACCCTTCAACGCCGAGAGAGCTCCTGATGGTGCCAAAAGCAATCCAGGGTCCCGACAACTTCGATTTGAAGAAAAAGAAGGACAAATACCAGGCGATAAAGGCATCGGTGTGGCCCTCTGCGCCGCAGCAATGTGAGGGGGGAAACACCTGAGCGCGGAGTCGATGGCAATGAAGATGGCACTGCGTGACTAGGAAGTTCCAACCACCCTACCTGCTTCCCCAAAGGCCTCGGAGTGACCGGGCCAGGCAGCTGGACCAATCTCTGAGCCCACTGCTCCATAACAGCGGCCCACTGATGAAACTGCTCATCGGAAGACCTTTCGATAGGCGGGGAAAAGCTCCAATGTCGAAGAGGTCGGTCAGCGGAGAGAGAAACTGGTGACTCCGGAGGAGACTGGCATCTGACCCCAACGACCGACCGTCGACGCGCAGACATATCAGAAGGCGACCTCGAGTGATGCCTTCTCTTTTTTGATGACCTGTGGGCTGAAGAAGAGCTCGAGGCTGAATGGTGCTGAGAGTGCAACCGATTCCTTTTATGCTTCCGGGAGGACCGCCCATCCCTCCGGGCAGCGGACCGAACACAGCCCGGCTGACTGAACAGCTTTCATACGAAGTCTCCCTACCGTCACCTGACCCGCTCATGTTCTACTCCGTCAATAGAGGGCTGAAGACATTTTTTTTAATAAGTAAAATGTTAAAGTAAGCGGTACTTATCGTAGATAAATTACAAAACAATAAACTGAAAACTATGCTGCTAGTTTGAAGTTTGACTCCTGGCGGGTGAGCGATGTCGTCACTGAAATGCACTCGATGGTGGGGAAAAAAGGAACTGAGGCGGCTGGAGGGTCGACGCCGAGATAGTCATTGCTGTATGAGCCGAGGCTCGCGATGCCGCTCCTCGTGGCTCCATCTCTGGCGCCGACCCTCTTGCAAAAGGTTTGCTCCCGCTGGGTCCTAGCACCTCTGGGGTAGATCCCATCAGTGTGAATGAGTGGTGGAGACTTTATGTCCAGGAAGATCAGAATAGGTTACGCAACTGTAACTGTGGTTCTTGGAGTGGTGTATGGTTCACATCCACACTCCAGCACATCCACTGGAATGATACGATTGGCCAAATGTCTTTAACCTAAGCTCCTCCCAACACTCTGGCAGAATATCCCGACTCAGCCCTGTGACATCGCATCTTAACGCACTGGAAGCAGGATCAGTGAGCCACTTGCCTGGGGAGGCTGGGTGGGTTGCGTGGATGTGAATACCACTCCTAGAAGTACAGCTGCATACTTACCGTAATGGTAGATCTTTGATAGGTATCTCTTGCAGCAGGTAATACACTTGGGTCATCGCCAGAGGCACTCCTATGCACTGGCAGCTTTTCTTCTTGCAGTCTTTCTAGGGCCGCCCACATGACATCATCCTGCACCTATATAAGAGTGGGTGGCCCCAGACTTCCTCAGTTCCCCCACTGGATTCAGCTCGCTAAGCGAGGACCGACGGAGAGCCAAGGTACCTTAGGTATCCCCTCATGTATACAGTATAGACAGATATATATATATATATATATTTGGATCAGAAGTTGTTCTCTGAAGAGAAGGAGGGGGATGGAGGGAGGGATTGTACCTGCTGCAAGAGATACCCCTTGAAGATATACCGTTACGGTAAGTATGCAACTGTATTATCTTCCATGGGGATAATCTCTTGCAGCAGGTAATATACTTGGGACGACACCCAAGCAGTAGACCCGGGAAGGGTGGAAAAGGTTATGACAGATGGCCTTGTAGGACAGCGCGGCCAAAGGCCGTCTTATGGTGAGAAACAAATGTCTAAATTGTAGTGCTTCGTGAAGGTATGTATTGTGGACCATGTGGCTGCATTGCAGATGTCTGTGATAGACGCCCCTTTGAAGCAGGCTGCTGTAGTGGTAATGGCTCAGGTAGAATGGGCTTGAACAGGTCCTGGTAATGGTTTGTTATACTTCTTATAACAAAAGTTTATGCAACTTGCCAACCAGTTGGAAAGGGTCTGCTTAGCGACCGGAAAGCCTTCCCTGGTTAGGGCAAAAGTAACAAAAAGCTGAGGAGTCTTTCTGAAAGATCCGGTACGATTTATATATCTCAAGATGCGATGAACATCTAAAGTGTGTATGGGGTATTCTCCTGAATTCGAATGCTCAGGGAAGCAGACTGACAGTTCTACAGACTGATTTAAGGTGTGCCCTGAGACTACCTTGGGTAAAAAGGAGGGATTGGTATGAAGGGACACTTTGTCTTTATGGAAGATTAAGTAAGGTTCCCTACACATTAGGGCATGAAGCTCAGAAATACGTCGAGCTGAAGTGACAGCTACCAAGAATAATGTCTTCCAGGCTAGGAAGTGGAGGTCGCAAGTAGCCGCAGGCTCAAAGGGCTTGAGGGTTAGCTTTTTCTCGATAGGAAATTCAAGTCCCATGAAGGAGGGGCCATCTAAAAGGAGGTTTGAGATGTAACATACCTCTCAAAAACATTTTAGCAAGGCGATGTTGATAAAGTAGTCTCCCTTCTAAAGGTTCATGAAGGAGGCCTTTGAAAAATCTTTTGAACACAGGGTGTGAAGCTAGATATATTTGCTTCTTTGCATATACAGTAAGAAGGCTGATACTGCTACCAAGTGGACTTTCAGTGATGAAGTCCTCAATCCACTTGTGTGAAGATGTTCTAAATAATTCTGAACAAATGAGAATTACGTACCTACCGTAATTCTTGATCTTCTTGGACGAAGTCTCCACCAATCTTCACACTGATGGGACTACACCAGAGGCGCCAGGACCCAGTGGGAGTCAAAAATCTTCAGGAGGGCCTGCGCCAAGGTAAGACTGGTACGCGGGTGCTGCTATTATTCACCATAGCTATCTCAGCACCGACCCTCCAACCACCTCAGTACCTTTATTACCGAGAAAGTGCAGCATAAACTAATCTAGGAAATTAACCTAACCTAGACATAAGAAAGTCCATAAGACCTGTGTAAGAAGGGTCAACTCAACAATGCCTTCACAGCACAGCCAACGAGGGAGTGAAGACCTGAAATAGGATAAGTGAGCTTTGGGGATGGTGGGTGGGCGTGTGAATGAGTGGTGGAGACTTTGTCCAAGAAGATCAAGAATTATGGTGGTACGTCATTTTCATATCTTCCCGGACTAAGAGTATCCACCACTCGTTCACACTAGTGGGAGAGTACTGAGCTGAAAACAATCCCCCAAGCAGGGCGGCAGGAAAAAGGAGCTTGGTCAGGAAAGAAGTCCATTAAGAATTGTCTTGCCAAAAGAAGGATGCTGTCTAGCATGGACATCCAGGGCGTAGTGCTTCATGAATGTGTGCACAGAGCTCCAAGTGGCCGCGCTGCAGATGTCTGCAATGGGCACGTTCAGAATCTCTGCCAGGGATGCCGCGACCGCTCTGGTAGAGTGGGCATACACCCTGCCTTCTAGCTTGACCTGTGCCATTGAGTAGCAATGGCAAAGACACGCTACTAACCATGCTGAAATGCATCGAATGGCAACAGGCTGACCCAGCTGAGCCATGCTGAACGAGACAAAGGGTTGTTTGAATTTTCAGATCTCTTTCGTTCTGCTGATGTAGAAATGCAAAACCCTTTTTACATCCACAGAGTGAAGGGTACGCTCCCCTTCACTCTGGAAATTAGCAAAATAGGTCGAAAGGACCAAGGGCTAGTTAAGGTGACATTCCTAGACCACTTTGGGTAGGAATTTAGAGGGAGTTCTGAGAACCACCTTGTCCTTGTGAAATATGGTGTACAGGTGATCTGTGACCAGTGCATGTATTACACAGACCCTGCGAGCGAGGTAATGTCCACAAGGAAGGCTGCCTTCCAGGTCAGAAACTTCAAGTCTCCAGGTTGCTAGAGGCTCAAAAGGTTTATGGGTGAGCATGTCTAGCACAAGATTGATATCCCATGTGGTTACTGGTCTCCTGACTGGTGGCCTTGTGTCAGGACACTTTTAAGAAATCTCTTGACTAAGGGTAGCTGAGCCACTGACACATTCTGTACTGGCTCATGGCAGGCAGAAATCACTAAGGTGCACCTTTACTGTTGAGTATTGCAGTCCTGCATTCGACAGGTCTAGGAGGTAGTCCAACACCTTACTTGGTAGGTAAACAAAGGGGTCCAGGGTGACATTGCACTCAAATGGAAAACTGTTTCCACTTTGCTGTGTAAGTTTTCCTAGTGGATGACCTACGCGTGGCTAAGGGGATTTCTGCGATTCTCTGAAAGGCGTTAAATCTACCTACCTACTTCTACCTCCTCAGGAGCCAGGCATGGAGATGAAGGGATCGCAGGTTGGGATGGACCACCAGGCCTTGTGTCAGGAGGTCCGTCTGTAAGGGAAGTTGTCTCAGAGGGACTTCTGATAATGTGTTGATTAACGGAAACCATATCTGACAAGGCCAGTACAGGGCAATGAGAATCATCCTACCCCCTTGCGCCTCTAACTTGAGCAGCACCCACTGAATCAAGGGAAGAGGAGGAAATGCGTACACAAAGCATCTTGTCGGGGGGGGACCACGTGATGCAGCACGCCGAGTAATAGCTCACTAGTTCAGCTCCCGTCACCTGGCGTGTTAAAAGGCCCTTTTTATAACTTTTTTCTTTTCTTAAGACCGTTATCTGGGGGCTAACTGCGTGTTAAAGGACAGGAGAAGACTTCGGTACTCGAAAATGGAGGTGGAGATGCGTTTGACGCCCCCAACACACACCCTGCCGGTATCTCCTGAGAAACAGAGCAAACGGCTTAAGGCCCAGCAAAGTCAAGCCGGTAAAGTAACAGCTAGCAGCGCCACTCCTGTGAGAGAACCCGGGGATACCCCTCTGACGCTGGAACGGTTTCTGGCAGAGTTTTCCCCATTCAGGGAGGATGTTAAGTCCCTTACAACTGAGGTCAAGCAGATGACTGCAGTGCTGGAGGACCTAACAGCAAGAATTTCCGACAATGAAGCCCGCACTGCCTTGTGGGAGAAATATGCAGACAGCATAAGGGAAGAGGCAGTAGAAAGCCGTCACAGGATTAAAAAAACTGGAGGCCAAATTGGAGGATCTGAAGGAAGGAGTCATGAGAAAATGAAAATTACGTACCTACCGAATTTTGATCTTCCTTGGACGAGTCTCCACCACTCATTCACACTATTGGGTATAAGCGCCGGAGGCACTAGGACCCATCGGGAGCAAACTTTTTGCTGGAGGGTCGGCGCCAGAGATGGCGCCGCGAGCCCTAGCTCGCGCGGCAATGACTCTCTCGGCGTCAACCCTCCAACCGCCTCAGTACCTTTTACCAAGGAGGTGCAGCGCAACTAAACTAAAGATAACCTAACTTTAGGCCCGGACATAAGATAGTCCGGGCGACCCGTGTAAGAAGGGTCAACAAAGAAGTCTTCACGGCCTAAAGATTTGAGGGAGTGAAGACCAACACAGTGGTGAGCTCTGGGATGGAGGGTGGGAGGAATGAGTGGTGGAACTGGCCCAAGAAGATCAAGAATTACGTAGGTACTGCATTTTCATATCTTCCTGGACATAAGTCTCCACCCACTCATTCACACTACAGGGAGTACCGAGCTAATAATCCCCGAGAGGGCGGCAGGAGAGACCAAGAGCTCACGCTTCTAGGACAGGAGTCCATTAAGGATAGTTCTGCCAAAGGTGGAATGCCCTGGCATGAACATCCAGTGCATAATGCTTAACGAAAGCATGCACTGAGCTCCAGGTGGCAGGCATTGCAGATGTCTGCAATCAGGCATCGCCATGAATTCCGCTAGGGATGCCAATACCTGCCTGGTAGAGTGAGTAGACCCTCCCTTCCAATTTAACCTATGCCATGGAATAGCAGTGTCAAGACATGCCACTAGCCATGATGAGAAACATCTGACAGCGACAGGCTGACCCAGCCGGGTCTCACTGAAGGAAACGAAAGTTGTTGGGCCTTGTGAAAATTTTGGTTCTATCGAGATAGAAACGCAAAGCTTCTTAACATCCAAAGAATGAAGAGAACGCTCTCCTTCATTTTCGGAAGTTCGCAATGTAAGAGGGGAAGGACCAAAGGTTGGTTTAGATGGAATTCTGACACAACCTTGGAAGAAATTTAGGATGAGTACGAAGAACTACTTTGTCCTTATGGAACACAGTATCACGGAGGGTCTGTGACCATGGCATGCATCTCAGAGACCCTACAGGCTGAGGTAATGGCCACTAGGAAGGCAGTCTTCAGGTGAGGAATTTTAGCTCACAGGTAGCCAGAGGTTGAAAGGTTTCCAGTGAGCATGTCTACACAAGGTTAATGTCCCAGGCTGCAACTGGACGTCTTATAGGAGGTCTGGTATGAGAATTCCTTTAAGAAATCTCTAACTATAGGTAACTGAGCCACAGACAAAGAAGAGACTGGCTCATGATCAGCTGAAATGGCACTAAGGTGAACTCGACTGTAGAGTACTGAAGACCTGAATTTGAGAGGTCCAAAAGGTACTCTAAAACCTTGTCTGGTGGACAGGAAAAGGATTCAAAGAGGACTTTGTACACCAGAGCGAAACGCTCCACCTAGATGTGTAAGTTTTCCGAGAGGCTATTCCGAGCGCTGAAGAATGTCTGAAATCTCTTCGAGATGTTGAACCGGTTCACTTCTACCTCCTTCAGGAGCCAAGCGTGAAGGGTGAAGCGATCTCAGGTTGGGATGGACCAGTGGGCCCTGAGTCAACAGGTTCACCTGCAAGGGAGTGGTCTCGGAGGAACTGCCAACATATTGTTGAGTAGTGGAAACCAGAGTTGTCGGAGCAAAAGGGAGCAATGAGAATCATCTTGGTCTCCTGAGACTCGAATTTGAGGAGTACTCTCTGAATTAGAGGAAGGGGCGGAAAGGTGTATAGAAAGCGTTTTGTCCACTGCAGCCTGAACGCATCCTGACAGAAAATGCCAGGCCCTGGAATTCTGGAGCAGAAGAGAGGCAGTTTTGCGTTGAGTGGGGATGCAAAAAGGTCCAGGTCTGGAGTTCCCCACTCTTCAAACAGTGACTGAACTATGACTGAGTCGAGAGACCACTCGTGAGGATCTGTTTCTGTTCTGCTGAGGACGGTCTGCCAAGTCCTTTTGTACATCTGGCAGGTAAACCGCTTGAATTAGAGCTTTGTGTTCCAAGCACCATTCCCACACCCTCATCGCTTCCCTGCATAAGGGGTAAGAGTGAGCACCGCCCTGCTTGTTGATGTAGTACATCACTGCTTTGTTGTCCGTTTGAAGGAGAATGGTCTTGTGACAGAGAATGTCCTTCAACGCTCGGACCGCATAAAGGACGGCTCTCATCTCTAGGACATTTATGTGAAGCTGGGACTTTGAGTTGAGTCCATATCCCCTTGAGTGGAGAGCGCAACAGTGAGCTCCCACCCCATTAGCGATGCGTCCGTGGTAATGGAGATCTGATGATCCAGAGGAGCAAGGAAATCCTCCAGGAGATTGCTCCCTGAGACCACCAGGTGAGGGACCTCTGTAAGGGTTCTGTCACCTTGATGGGATAAGACTCGGGTGAGTGGTTGGGACCACTGAGCACTGAGCATCCATTGAGTGGTTCTCATGTGCAGCCATGCTAGGGGTACAGTGAACACTGAGGATGCCATGAGGCCTAACATACGTTGCATTGAGAGAGTTGTAACTGATCTGTTCTCTCCAATGTAATGAGCCATCTGGAGGATATCGTTCCTTCTGTCCTCTGGAAGGAAAGCTTTCGCACAAGAGGTGTCCAGAAGAGTCCCTATGAAAAGGAGTCTCTGGGAGGGCTGCAACTGAGACTTTTTGAGGTTCAGCAGAACTCCCATAGGCCATAGGCGAGAGGCCGTCTGTACGGCGTCCAGAGTCCCTTGTCTGGAAGGGCTTGCTAGGAGCCAGTCGTCCAGGCAGGGAAACACCTGGATACCGAGTTTCCTGAGATGCGCTGTGAGAACTGCACAACACTTTGTAAAGACTTGCGGCGCCGAGGATAGCCCAAAGGGCAGGACTCTGAACTGATAGTGTTGACCCAGAGCCACAAACCTCAGGAATTTGTGATGCCTCGGTGAATAGGAATGTGCTGGTAAGCATCCTGCATGTCCAGGGAGGCTAGCCAGTCGTGTTGATGAAGCAAGGGTAACAGGGTTCCCAGAGAAATCATTTTGAATTTCTCCTTGGGGAGAAATTTGTTTAGCTTTCTGAGGTCTAGAATGGGGCCATTCCCAGGACTTTTTGGAACCAGAAAGTAGGGGAGAGAACCCTGATGTTTCGCTGATGCAGAGGCACCACTTCTACTGCCCTGTTGTTTAGAAGGCCCTGGAATCTCTCTGGCGAGAAGGTCTGACTGAAGGGTTGACAGCCTGGGCTGTCGTTTGGGAAGGACAATCCGGAGGGGTCTCCAGAAAATTGAGAGAATACCCTCGCAATTATCGAAGAACCCATTTGTCTGAGGTTATGGACTCCACTGGCTGTAGAAGTTTATCAGGCGACCCTCACGGAGGAAAGAGTCCACCTCGGGCAGTTGAGATGGGACTTGGGCGGCAACTCATAAGGTAAGCGCTGGGCGCTTTGGGCCCTGCGCTTTCTGTCACCTTCTTTTGAGGTTGGGCAGGTTGGTTCTTATGGAAACTTCCTCTGCCCCAAAGGACTGACGATTGTAAATTGCCGTCTCGACATGCCTCTAGAGAAGGCAGGAGTGGGTCGAGCCAGCTAATGGCTGACCTGGTCTTTTGTGTAGCTTCTAGAGCTTGCTCTACCTGAGGACCGCGAAGATAAGGCTGTCAAAGGAACAGCGCCATCACCTGCTGTTGGTCATCATTGAGAACCAGAAATGCGCGGCAGGGTGGCCGAGCGGTACAAACCAGCAGCTGCTGAGCGAGAAGCAGTGTCGAAAGCATCCATGGCTGCTTTGACCTGCTGGTTATTGGATTCAATACCTCTGGTAATGGTTTGAAGAAGCTCTGGCTTTGGAGTCCGAGTCTGAAGAGCCTCAACCATTTGCTTGATGAGAATGCTAGAGGATATCTCATACTGGGAAAAAAAACCCTGGTGACTTTGGCAATCATACTGAGCAGTGTTGAGCAATAAGACTCTCTTACCTAATGTATCGATCTTATGAGACTCTTTGTTGATGAGGTGAAACTGTAGTAGTTTGAGGAAGAACTACCTTGTCATTTTCTGCCAGGACTACAATAGGATCCGCAAAGGCTTGGGATGCCAAGATAGGACGATCTTTGGGAGCTGAGTATTTTCTATCAATGGATTTAACCACTGAAGGGGTAAGAGCAGGATTATTCCATACCATTTGAGACAGCGTCTCGAAGGAAGGTTGAATCGGAGGAGTCAAATCCGTAGGGATCTCCGAAGCATGAAGATATTGGAGTCTTAACAGTTTCCCAGGATCGATGTCTGTAGTCTGGAAAGAAAGAGTGGAGCTCAGATTCTTCAACAGAGACTTAAAGGACAGGTCCTCGACCACAGGCTCTGTAGCAATAAAGATCCTGTTCCGTCCAATTCATCACCCAGAAGGTCTGGGTCAGGCTCAACATCATCTCCTGACAGTCCAGGAGGGACTGTATGGACAGGAAAGGGATGAAAGCTAGAAGGGAAGAGGAGGAAAAGAGACAAAAGAGTTCCTGAGGCCCCGGCACCACGAGGAAACATGCCAAAGCAGGCATGAGGGAACACAGGCGCCAAAATGGCACCGACGCACGGCGCTGCAGGCGGCTGCCAAACGCCTGGCGCATGAGCGGCGAAACACGGCGCGAGGCCAGATGGCGCCGAAGAACTCCCAGAGACCGAAAAACAGGCTTTGAAGGAAAGGAGACAGGAGATAAGGGCATCAGTGTGGCCCCTGTGCTGCAGCCATGTGAGGGAAACACCTAGCCTGAGTCGGCGGCACAGAAGAAGGTGCCGCTGACAAGAGGGGTCCAACGCCCCTACCCGTGGTCCAGAGGCCGAGCCCACGGCGGCCGGGCAGGTAGCAGACAACCTCCGAGCCCATTGCTCCAAAACAGCGGCCCACTGATGAAACTGCTCATCTGAAGACACACCTGGGGTGAGGTGGGACTCTGATGTTCGGGCGTCTCGTGCATCAAGCCGCTGCCCGGCGACTCTGAAGGAGGAGACCGGCAACTAGCCCCAATAACCCGAGCGCCTACAGCGAGGCGTATCAGAGGCGACCTCGGTGATGCCTTCTCTTTTAGACCTGCGGGTGAAGAACAACGCTCGAGGCGACGGTGCCGAGAATGCGACCGTTGGCTTTATGCTTCGCGGACCGCCATCCCCAGGGCATTGGACTGCCGTTGTCAGACCCCCTTCCGGAGGAAGGCGGACGGACCCAGCCCTACTAACTGAACAGCTTTCATACAAAGTCTCCTACGTCACCTGACCTGCTCATGGTAGAACTCCGCGTCAAAGTAGGCGAGACTTCTTTATCGTTACTTAAAAATAAGAATAACTTAGCGATACTGTATCGTGATAATACTATAAAAATAATAAAAACTGAAAACTATGCTGCAGTTTGAAGTTTGACTCGACAACGACGACGTCGTCACTGAAGCTTTCGGCGGCGGGAAAAAAAGGAACTGAGGTGGTTGGAGGAACGCAGAGAGTCATTGCGCCGAGCTAGGGCTGGCTCGCGCCGGCCTCGATGGCGCCATCTCTGGCGCCGACCTCCAGCAAAAGTTTGCTCCCGATGGGTCCTAGTGCCTCCACCGCTATACCCAATAGTGTGAATGAGTGGTGGAGACTTATGTCCAGGAAGATCAGCGTAAGTTATTCTGGTATCCTAGAAGAAGAGAAGCGCCGGCGTTATTAATTTCATTCAAAAACTGGTGGAAAAACTAGCTGGTCCCTCTCCATTTGGCAAAGTTTATATGATAGACGCCACATAGAGCTCTCGACTATACCTCCACGGAGCCTTGCCCTTCCGATAATATCCAGATTCCTTAACTACCAGGAGGCAATATTTTTGGGAAAGATGAAGAGTTGCAAGAAATTAGATGGGAGGGTGCAAAAATCAGAATAACATAAGACCTCCCTGCTTCCGTCGAACAACGCCTTTACACTTCCATCCGACTGTCTCAAACTAATAGCTTCTGACATAAAGTTTAATATGGGATACCCGCCAGGCTGCAAATATTGCTGGATGGCTCCTGAGTTGCGTTTGAAGAGGGTGGAGGTGGCAAAGTGGCCCTTAGAATCCCTGCCTGACCTGTTCAGCAATCGTTGAGAATAATTAATTGGGACTCTGGTATCTGTGTTCTCCAATGTGAAGCTGAATGTTAAGCACCTGTAGAAACCCCGATAATCGAAGCATGGAAGGCTGCCCCCAATCTTGTCTCAGCTACAAGCTCACTATTTCAATCTAGTGTTGGTGATCTTCTTTCACGAGGACTCACAGAGAAGAAGAGCCTTGCATCCTTGGACAGTGTATATCATTTGTGGGGCTGGTACTGGTTCTTAAGAGGCACTACTGGCATGTGAGACATTGCTACCAGTTTCCCAGGACAAGTGGAACTGCGGTGCACTGAGCTGCCGCTAAGTCTCGGAAGATAGAAGTAAAAGCAAGTGGATTTCATATGTGATGTGGGCGAGCCAAAATCTGGACCTTTCATAGCCCGGTTATGTGGTCTACCTGACCTCTGGTTCTGACTCTTGTGCTTTTCTAACAATAGTTATTGTTGTTTTTTTGTTTTGGTTTTTTTTTATTTTCTTGCAGGTTTTGATCGAGATGGCAAGCTCGGCCTCCAGATGTTATTAGAGGGCAATATTTTGGTTTAATATCAACCAGAGAAACGCTTGACTTTTTGTTTCACGCCATCCTGCGGATCAGGGATAGGTACCTGTTGTCCTGTATTCATAGGATCTTGTTTTTAAGGAGGATTGCCTCCTAAGTGTTTCTGGGGCATTTTTGATATCTGTGTGGGACTCCCTGCGAGTTAAGAGAATCAGATTAAAGTCCCTCCCCTATCTTTAAGTAGCTTTATTTACGCCTTAGAGGAGCAGCAAGTCATACCTAAAAGGCTACATAGTTAGAGACCTAATTGCAGTAGGTTATTTTGAAGCCATATTGTGCTCATCCTCCTGATCAGGTACTGTTATATTAACAAAACTATAACTAAGTTTGCAGTTTATAGCTAGTATGGTTCACTGTTATATGAAGACAATAACTGTTGTTGTTATTAAGTTGGGAGCTTTCCCTTTAATTGTGCATGGGGGTTCTCCCCAAAGTTATTATCTTGAGCCTTCTAAAAGTTCTGGTATATTTTCATACTGACTCTTCTTGGAGTCAAGGCGAGAACAGAACAACTGGGAGGTAGTGAAAAGTGGTTCTGCACAAAGTGGAAATAATAGAAGGGGGTAATTTGGTTCATTGATTTGGTAGAGATAATAATTGTTTTATGGTTCGGGGAAGGGTTTGGGAGAAAAGGGTGAGGGTGAGGCTGGGTAGAAGGGAGGTGGGGAGGCACAGCACAGCACATACAGACTCCACTGCAATATCTCCAGTGGATTCCTTTCGCATTTACATTATTGTTCAGCTGGATAGTTATAGGTCAATGGCCAAACCACTGAAGGTCATTACTTGGAATGTTAAAGGGGTCAGATCTAAAACCAAACAATATGTGATTTTAAAACATTTAAATTTGGTCGCCGCTGAAATCATGTTTCTACAAGAAATGCACATATTAGACGCTGAGGCCACTAAATTGAGGAGGCTACAGGTGGGACAGGTCTTCTCAGCCGAGGGCTCCACAAATAGTGGCGGTACCATGATCTTGGTTCATAGGAAACTCCCCTTTACCGTGACACAAATAATAAAAGACCCTAAGGGTAGATTTATTTTTTTAATTGGTAACCTTTATGCGAGACAATTACTCTTGGGGACTATTCTGAGACCAAATCAGGATTTCCCTAACTTCTTCACACATTATTACCACTTTACTTCCTTTCCTTTCCAGTCCGATGATACTAGGTGGGGACTTTAACTTGGTGTATGACCCGATGGTAGATAAAACTGGCCACTCAAGGAGGGATTATCTCGACCCAACGTGCGTTCAGAGAATTACTAGACCAGGTTGGACTGTGCGACATTTGGAGGGTCCTACACCCTAGCGATAGGGAATATACCTTCATCTCCCCGTTCATAGAACCTCGTCCAGAATAGATTATTTGCTTATCTCAAGGGCTTACATCCCACAAGTTACTGACTCCTCGATACAGTCAGGACCCCCGTCAGATCATTCCTAAATAGGCTGTCAATTGACTATTGAGGCCTCCGTGAAGAGAGCAGAGGAAGGGAAACTTAACGACCAACTTATCAAAGACCCTAAATTAGCACGTATAATACAGGGCCATATAGATCAGTTTATTCAACTTAATCAGGTACAACCCGAAGGCGGATATCCTCTGGTGTGCCATTAAGGCTTATCTAAGTGAATACTTATTGGTTAGCCTCTAATAGGAAGAAGCTAAGGAGCAAGAAATGTCCCAACTGTTGTCTCAAATAAGGGCCATGAAAAGGACCTGTCTCCTGCCACATCAGAATGTACATTTCAAAAGCTTATTAAATTAAGGGCAGCCTATCTAGAGATTCTCCGAGAAAAAGCGGAATATGCCATTCTAAAAACATAGGCATCATTTTTTGACCAGGGGGAGAAAGCAGGGCGCCTCTTGGCTTGCAGAATTAAACAAATAGAATCCTCTAGGTATATTGCTTCCATCTTATCCCTAACGGATGGACTCTGAAGACTTCCCCGAATGACATAATTTTGGAATTCCTTAACTACTATACTGATCTATACGGCCCTATGTCAGACCCCCAGCCCAGAGTCAGTTAGATAACTATCTTGGGAGACCCCTCTGCTGAACCTTACTGAAGACCAGCAAAGGCATTAATTTCGCCTATTACAAGTAATTAAATATTTAATGTAATAAGTACTTTACCATTAACTAAAACCCCAGGGATGGATGGTTTCTCAGCTTACTTTTATCAAAGGTTCAAAACTTCTGTCATCCCTTTGTTGCTTCCCTTATTCCAGTATATACTTTCTGGAGCGGAAGTAGATGCTTCTATTTTTGAAGCACTAATTGTGCTAATTCCTAAACCCGGCAAGGATCCTGAGCTAGTTACAAATTACCATCCAATTTCCCTTCTGAACCAGGATGTTAAGATACTGGCCAAGCTAATAGCTTGTCATCTTAACCCGATTCTCCCTTCCATTATTGGCCCCGAACAAGTAGGATTCATGAAAGGCAGATTTTCCTCGGACCACCTTCGCACCCTGGCTCATGTCTTCTCGGTGTCCAGAGATGTCCCATACCCTGTGGCTCTAATTTCTCTGGGGGCCTTGAGAAAGGCCCGACAGAGTAAACTGGCAATACTTATTCCAGACGCTGGAAGCCTTTAAATTCCTTAATGTCTTTCGGACCTGGATCAAATCCCTTTATCATTTTCCCACTGCAAGAATATCGGGCAACAGAGTTATTTCAGATCCATTTACAGTACCCTTTACTCTGGTACTAAGCAAGGCTGCCCTCTCTCCCTTTACTGTTCAACATATACTTAGAGCCACTAATCCGTAGATTGCAAGCCTGTCCAGAGATACAAGGAATTCCATTTTCCCATGTGAGGTAAAGGTATCCGCTATGCAGATGACCACCTCCTCCAAGTTGCTAATCCGCCTCTTCCATCCCCCATTGTTAAAGATCATTAAGTCCTTTAGTGCAGTTTCTAATTACAAGTTAAATGTAAACAAAACAATTGTCTTCCTCTCAATCACAAGCTCCACAAAGCGGAAATCCTTAGAAATGGGACTAGCCTGGAAACAGGATTCCCTCCGATACTTGGGTATCGAATTATCTAGACTCACGGGAAGCACTATAAAATTGAATTTGGATTCCCTGACACATGTGATCAAACAGGATCTCAGCAGATGGGCCTCCCTCCCAATTTCTATCTGGGGAAGAATTAACCTGCTCAAAATGAATGTATTTCCACGGCTTTTCTATCCCCTCTCAAAGCTTAATATTTGGCTCCCAATATCGCAGTTCAAGAAGGTAAATAGTCTGTTTTTGGAGTTTGTCTGGGCATACAAGTCCCCTAGAATCGCGTTCCACAAATTAAGTGCACCTAAAGTAAGAGGTGGTTTGCGTTTACCTCACTTAGGGCTCTACTTCTGGGCCAGCCATATTAATTAATAAGTACCTGAGATGGACATTACCTGTATCGACGAGTTACACCCCGCTCTGGCTCAAAATAGGCGGGCCCAGATTAACACATATGGCCTAGCACCAGAAGCTCTACTACATATGAAAGAAAATCTCCTCCCAGCAGGTTAAAAATACCCCCATAGCATTATCACTTAAAGTTCACTCTCAGTTGTGTCGTTTTCTTAAATATGACAATAAAAGGGACACAAACCAATACCTGTTCGGAAACCCTAATTTTAAGATTAGAGAAATGTATCCCTCTAACTGGTTACCCCAACTGAATGAAACTCCTCTGTGCTCCTTAATAGGGATGATAGCAGCTTGGTTATCTGGTCAATGTATAATGCAAAAGTTTAAGATTCTATTAAACACTTTTCAAATTATTCAATTTAGGCACCTGTTAATTAAAGTGTTAGGGCAAAAGCCACGCCCATATGCAGACCCTCCCTTAGTACTGGACTTGGCTCAATGGGTGGGCCAACAGAAAGCGGTCTCCAAGACATACGGTATTCTGTTTGATAGAGTATACCCAGACTACCATGGTCCAACTCGTTACTGGTCTTCTCACTATGATATTAACTGGGCAGACCTTTGGTTTAACTGCCATAAATTTATAACACAGGACAGATTAAGGATGATGCAAATGTTTATTTTACATAATGTATATCTCTCCCCCGAGAAAATGGTTAAATACAGACTAACATCCTCCTCTCAATGTGTGAGATCTCTAAACATGACGGCTCTCTATTTCATATTCTTTGGACTTGTCCCAAATTAAGCCCCTCTGGGCCACCATTGAAATAAGCATGATCCCACCTTGGGATCAGAGGATTTATTTAAACCCGAAATATGCATCTTAGGTGACTTTTCGGGTATAAGTTTCCCTAATAAAAAATATTACATGGCCTTGATATCCCTGTCACTTAAGAAAGTAGTTTTAAGACACTGGAAAGACCAATCTGAAATCAAGTATGGGGAATGGCTATCTGAGCTCCTTTAAAATCTCAGAACGGAAAAGGCTACTGCAAGTCTAAACAACAGGTTGGATAGGTTCAGGAAAATATGGGACCCCTTATACACTTTATTCTCGATTTAGAGCTTCTCAGAGTGAGGGCTTCACTATCTGAGGTACTTCAGCATTCTTGTGTTGTCTGTGCTGTGGGAATCGTAGGGAACAGGTTTTATTTCAAGACTGTACTAGAGGGGCGGGGTAGGGGGATGTAGGTGGGGGAGAAGAGGGAGAGGGGGGAACGGACAGGTCTGGACTGATGTACATTGTTTATGTGATGTGTATCTGTAATGGAAGATCTGTCATGTATGGCAAAACTTTCAATAAACTTTAACTGGGAAAAAAAACAAGCATCTTGTCCACCGCAGTCTGAATGCATCCTGACAGAAAGCACCAGGTTCTGGATTTCTGGAGCAGAATAGAGGCAGTATTGCATTGAGTGGGCAGAAAGGTCCAGGTCTGGAGTGCCCCATTCTTCGAATAGTGACTGCATGACATTTGGGTTGAGAGACCACTCATGTGGATCCATCTCTGTTCTGCTGAGGCGATCTGCCAGATAGTTCTGGGCTCCTGGCAGGTAGACTGCCTGGATCAGGACTTTGTGTTCGAGACACCATTCCCACACTCTCATGGCCTCTTTGCACAAAGGGTAAGAGTGCACTCCGCCCTGCTTGTTGATGTAATACATCAGTGCCTTGTTGTCCATCTGGGAGAGCACTACTTTGTGGCAGAGGACATCCTTCAGGGATCGGACAGCATACAGGACAAATCTCATCTCCAGGACATTTATGTGAAGATGAGACTCATCCTGGCTCCACAGGCGTTGGGTATGTAGGTCCTGGCAGTGAGCTCCCCAGCCAGTCAGAGATGCATCAGTGGTGATGGCGATCTGCATCTCCAGTGGGGCAAAGGGGAAACCCTGGAGAAGGTTGTCCTCCTGGGTTCTTCAGTTGGAGTGACCTCGTTAGAGCTCTGTCACCTTGATGTGAGACGGACTGTGTGTGTGTGTGGTCGGAGACAACAGAGTGCTGAGCATCCATTATGTGGTTCTCATGTGCAAGTGGGCTTGGGGCACCGTGAACATGGACGATGCCATGAGATCTAGCATCTGCTGCATCGAGAGAGCTTGAACCGAGCTGTTCTCCTTGATAAAGCGAGCCATCTGGAATAAGTTATTTCTCCAGTCCTCTGAAGGATGGCTCCTGCCCTGGAGGTTTCAGAAGAGTTTCTATGAAGAGAAGTTGCTGGGAGGGTTGAAGCTGTGATTTTCCAGGTTCTGTAGAACATCCATGGATATAGGAACTTGGAAGCCGTGCAAACCGCTTCCTGTGTCCCTTGTCTGGAAGGCCTCACTGGGAACCAATCATCCAGGAAGGGACACCTGAATTCGAGTTTTCTGAGATGCGCCCTTGAGTACTGCAAAGCACTTTGTAAAGACCTGTGCTGCCGAGGGAGAGCCCAAAGGCAGGTCTCTGAACTGGTAGTGCTGACTCAGAGCCACAAAGCGTAGGTACTTGTGTTTGTTTGGGTGCACTGGGACGTGCTGGTAAGCGCCCTGCATATCCAGAGTCACCAACCAATCGTTTTGATGAATCAAGGCAGAAGCATTCCTAGCGAGATCATCTTGAAGTTTTCTTTGAACAGGTATTTGTTTAACTTCCTTAGGTCTAGAATAGGGTGCACCTGCCTATTTTCTTTGGAACCAGTTGTGACAGGGAGATCCTGCCACTCTTGAGAACTAACCTTTTCTTAAACCTGTTGCAATAGTTCTGTTTTCTTAGCCTAATCTATCCTTTACAATTTCTAGTCCATTAGGTTGGCCACCTGTGGGCCCCCCCCCCCTTTCTTGACTATGCTACAGTGTCCTCTTTAATTTTCCTTTTCCCTCTCAGGTCTTCGTAAAGGGAGGTTATCGTGGTGACCTCCGAGCTTATGTAAAACAACAGGCTGTGTTTATCGTTGTTG
The DNA here is from genome assembly GCA_016271365.2 of Neoceratodus forsteri. Taxonomy (NCBI): domain Eukaryota; kingdom Metazoa; phylum Chordata; order Ceratodontiformes; family Ceratodontidae; genus Neoceratodus; species Neoceratodus forsteri. The sequence goes on from CM057449.1 coordinate 1,749,469,540, forward strand.
GATTTAGTATGTAATAGCACTATACCATAAAATACTATAATGTATATACCTTATGTGTATAAAACCTGTAAATGTTAAAAATACCACGGCACTAGGTATTTTTGATAAAAGTAAAAAGTTACGAGGGAACTGTAGGATATAAATTTAGTTGTGCTATTTAAATACATTGAGTACTCATAAAAGAAAAACACGGCTCAAGTCGTGGTAAAGGGGAGCTGAGGTACAAAAAATACAGATTACTCACCTGTAACAGGAGTTCTAGGCATGGTACATGTTGTTCATCCACACTTTTTGGCAGGTTCCTTGCTGCTTTAAATCTTGCCGGAAGGTCTTCAAGCTGGCTCCTCCCACCCATCCGAGTGATAAATCTCTCTACTCCGCCCCATGACGCTAGATCTAGCCCTCTGGAAGCCAGGTTGTGCGTCAAAGCCGGGGAGGTTGGGTGGGTTGTGTGGATGAACAACATATGCCATTCCTAGAACTCCTGTTACAGTGTGAGTAACCTGTATTTCTAGGGACATGGATATTGTTATTCAATCCACACTTTTGGCAGACTCCTAGCAGTTCCCGGGAGGAGGGAGGCAAGGCACACCCCTATTTAGGAAACAAAGACTGGAGAACCGAGGTCCCAAAACCAGCATCCCACGTGACACAAGGTCGATGTGGTAGTGAGTAATGAAGGTGTGTGCTGACTTCCAGGTAGCAGCCCTGCAGATTTCCTGGATAGGGATGTCCCTGGAAGCAGCCACCGATGCAGTGGTATGATGGGTAGAATGAGCTCTTATCCCTTTGGGAGGCTCCATGCCCTCCAATCTGTAGCAGAGATCTATGCAGGAGGTGACCCACCTGTCTATCGCCCACTTGGCTGCAGGTCTGCCAGGTGCGGCTTCAGCGTGAGTGGCAAACAGCTGGCGAACCCCTCTCCCGAACTTCAGCCGTCCGCTCCTTATAATAAGAGGCTCTTCAGAGGTCCAGAGTATAGAGCTTATATTCAGCCTCCAAGGTGTGATTGGGGTAGAACACTGGCAGAGTCAACACCTGGTTAAGGCGAAACTCAGACACCACCTTCTGGAAGGAATTTCTGGAGGGGCACAGGACAACCTTGTCCCTGTCAAAAACCAGATAAGGAGACTCGCTGGAAAGCGCCAGGAGCTCTCCCATCTTTCCAGCTGACGTGATAGCCACCAAGAAGGTGGACTTCACGACAGGTGAGAGATGTCACACCTGTGCATCAGTTCGAATGGCTTGCCCATGAGCTTAGCCAATACCAGCAGTAGATCCCACGAGGTGGAGGTCTCGCACCAGAGGGGATATGTGATCAAGGCCTTGAAAGCACCCAACCACCTTCTCCTGCACCACCACTTCCCGGCCCGCTCGGTAAGCAGAGATGGCTGCCAGGTGCACCTTAAGGGTTGTCGACCGAAGCCCTAGCTGAGAAAGGGACCACATGTAGTCCAGAATGCTGGCCAAGGAACAGGAGGAAGGGTCCAACCCCTTATCCTGACACCAAATGGAGAAACTTTTTCCATTTGAAGGCGGACATTTTCTGGTCGACTTATGGGATGCCTCAACAACATTGAGGACCTCGTCGGAAAGACCCAAGGCCTGGAACTCTAGCGCTCAGGAACCAGGCTGTCAGGTGCAGCGATTGAAGGTCTGGGTTGAGAACCTTCCCGGCTGACTGAGATCAGGTCAGGCGGGCTGGAAGCTGCCTCGGGAGCCTGGAGCTGAGGCTGAGGAGATCTGGATACCAGAACTGGAGGGCCAGTCTGCGGCTCCAGAATCACCTGCCTTGTCCCTCCTTGCCTTGAGAAGCACCTTGTGGATCAAGGGAAATGGGGGAAAGGCGTAGAAGAGGCCCGGGGTGTGCCCCAGTGCGAGAACAGATCATGTACTACCTCCAGCAGGAGAGACCACTCGTGAGATGCAGCACTTATCTGGCTTAGGGCATCGGCCAGTGTTGGAAGCTCCTGTCACATGGATGGCTAGAAGATCCGCCTCCACTCTGCTCACGAGAGACCAAGTGCGGAGAGCTTCCTTGCACAGAGGCAAGGAGCGCATCCCACCCTGGTGGTTTAGGTAGTACATGGTCGTGGTATTGTCCGTCTGGACCTGGACCACTTGACCCCGTACAAATGGAGCGAAGGCGGTGAGGGCTAGTTGGACCGCTCGAAGCTCCAGCAGGTTGATGTGGCATCGAGACTCCTGAGAGGATCAGAGGGCATGCGCTCTGAGCTCCCCCAGATGGGCACCCCAACCCATCAGAGAGGCGTCGGTTGTTAGAGTGACCGTTGGCTCTGGGCAGACAGACGGTATACCCTCCTGCAGATGAGCTGGAACAATCCACCACTGGAGAGTGTTCCCCATCTCCTAGGTCACTATCACTGGCTGGTTCAGAGGACCGGAGTGCTGTGACCATTGGCGGGCCAGCCCCCATTGTAGGGGACGCATGTGCCAGCAGGCCCAATGGACCACGCTGGTGCAGGCCGCCATGAGGTCCAGGAGGCGCAGGAAGTCCCGGGTAGGATGCAATTGCCCAGCCAGAAGTGATTGGGCAAAAGAGGAAAGAACCTCAGCCCTGTCCGCCGGGAGCTGTGCTCCGGCTTGAAGAGAGTTGAGCTCCACCCCGATGAATTGAATCACCAGTGTTGGCACGAGTTCCGATTTGACCCTGCTGATGAGGAGGCCAATCTGAGAGCAGACCTGGAGGGCCAGATCCCTGGACCGCTCCACCTTCGGTCTGGAGGGGGCTGCAATCAGCCAGTTGTCCAGGTAAGGGTACACCCGGACCCTTCGGTGCCGCAGGAATGCTGCCACCACTGCCATGCATTTGGTGAAGACCCTGGGAGCTGGAGAGAGGCCAAAGGGCATGGCCTGGAACTCGTAAAGGGACCCCTCCGTCCTGAAGCGGAGGAATCGCTGGTGGGACGGATGGATTGGGACGTGAAAGAACGCGTCCTGGAGGTCCAGAGAACAGAACCACATACCTTGTTCCAAGGATAGAATGATCTGAGCCCGAGTGACCATTCTGAAAGTTCTAGACCATAGGAACTTGTTTAGATCGTGTAGGTCTAGAATGGGGCGCCAGCCCCCCATCCGTTTTGGGACAAGAAATACCTGGATACAAACCCTGGGTCTGGTGGAGGATCCGCCACCTCCCTGATCACCTCCTTCTGGAGGAGCAGGGCAATGTCGGCTCGATAGGCAGCCAGGAGGCTGCGGACCTGCTAGCCTCGTGGGCGATGATTGATAGGGTGGGGCCCGCCGAATTCAGAGGCAGACCTTTCCCCACCACTTCCAGTACCCAGCGTCTGTGGTGATATCAGACCACGTGGAAAGGAAGTGGCGCCGTCCCCCAGGAGGAACCCGGGAGGAGGACGAGATAGGGGCGATACCCTGAACCCATCACTGGGCAGGCTAGGAGGAAGGAGCGGCCGAGGATCTTCTGGACCTTTCCTCCTGGCTTCCTGCTGGAGGAAGCTGCAGGCTTGGCTTTGGGTGTTAAGTGTGAGCCTGCTGGCCCTGATGCTGGTGTTGCTGGGCGGACATGCGCAGGGCTGAAGGCTGAAAGGGCTTACGCTGCTGCTGACAGCCTTTGTCCTTCTGGGCAGACGTGACCGAGTCCAAGGTGGCATTGGACTTCTCAATCCTCTGCAGATGACCCTCCACCCTGGGACCGAACAAGTCGGTAACCAGGAAGGGAACGTCTGCCAGCTTGTGCTGGGTATCCGCCGTAAAGGTGGAAATCCGCAGCCAAGCTCTGTGGCGCATGGCCACAGCGGCTGCCACTGACCGGGCACAAGAGTCTCCAATGTCTAAGGCAGTTTGGAGCTGTTGTTTAGCCACTGCCCTTCCCTGATCCAGCACCTGCTTGACCGTTGTCTGGAGGTCAGCCGGGAGATGAGAATCACCTCATCCAGGGAGCCCAAAGGGCGTGGAGAAGTGTGCCATCAGAGCGACCGAACTGGCCTGATGAAGGCCTAAGGAGGCCAGCATAGACTTCGCCCAGAATAGTCAGTTTCTTGGACTCCTTATCGAGGTGGCTTGTTGATGTCAGGCGTTTCGGGCGCGGAAAACACTGTCAGTCACAAGACCCTCGCAGAGGGTGCTCCGAGAATCCGGAGAGTGAACCAGTGGGAGCGGCATACTTTCGGTCATCCTGGCGAAGGTGCTGAAGACAAGCTGGCCGCTGTCATAGCTCCAGAGCCGGGCCAACAATGGTTTTGGCCACGGAAAGGCCTCCGTGGGGGAATCCCCTCGGTCCACTATCTCCGTGAGGGATACTTGGCCCATTAGAAATGGGTTCGAGCTTCATCCCAGTAGACTCTGAGATGAGCTGAAGCATTCCCAGGAATGAGGATGGGCTTTCGTCAACCGACTGACCCCCAGTGGACTGCAGGTCGAGGGGCCTGGAGAACAGTGAGGAATCATCGTCAGACTCCGAGGAGTCTGCAAACAGCTGCCGAGTGCCTGGGCCACCCTCCACCTGCCGAGGTCGATCGGGAGTGAGGGTGACCTACAACAGATGGGGCAAACCCTGACCCGATCGAGAATGCTTGGTCAGGCCCCAGTTTTAGGTAGTGGAGGCCGGGGTTCCACCACAATGGGTCGCACAGCCGGTTTCGGACGAACAACTGGTGCCGGCTTCGGCTCCTCGATAGCAACGAGGGGTTGATTCAGCTGCTCTGGTGAGAGCCACTTAATGGCCGGGGAAGGCGACGGAGTCGGCTTATTCATGGTCAAAAGGAGCTGCTGCCACATCAGATCCTCGTAGCGCCGACGCAATTTGCACCGGAGCCTATCCTCCGAAGAGGACGAAGATGAGGATGAGCGGTGCCGCCGCTTACCTCAGTGCCGAGACCGAGACCGCCGATGTCGGCTGGACAGAAGAGGTCTGAGTCGAGACCCTCGGTGTTCCGGTGGTCTGAGAGGAGGCGGGAGAAACCCGCTCCTCCCTCAGTTCGGGGACCTTAACCGGGGACTCCAGCACAGGAAAGTCCTCAGTTTCCACTGGGGGGAACCGGTGAAGAAGGGTTGTCGGCTTCTCTAGTCGACAGCCTGTCCGACGGGTCGAGAAAAATCTCGACTGCATCGACAGGTGTCTCGGCCGGCAGCCTGACAGGGACACCCCGTGAAGCCAGTGGCCTTAGCCGCAACTTGGCCAGTCAAGTGTGCCGACTATCCGGGAAGGGGACCTCTCCGCTCTCGCCCGAAACGTCGACGGTGGGACTACCCTTGAGTCCTTCTTCTTGGACCGGGAGGAGCGTCCGAAGACCCTCTCCCTTGGTGGAAAGGGATTGACAAACTCCTTAAATGAAGCTGTGTAGGAGGAGCCCAAAGAGAGTGGGATAAATGCATGACCGAAGAGTTGTTGATGCGGCCTGAGCCGCTGCCTCATGAGGCGATCATTTGTTCGAGCTGTTCAGCGGGCCGCCAGCAGACGCCGTAATGGGCCTCCTCGACTTACCAGAGGATAACAATTCTCGGGGCACCCAAGTTGCAATCTGGCAACGCGATCCTCAAGAACTCTGGCCGAGAAGGACTTGCACAAGTCACAGGCCTGCGAATCATGCTCATCAGTCCGGGACATCGTGTGCCCACAGGGGCACCGCCGAAATCCGAGAGTCGACTTGTCCATCACAGCCGCGAAGGAAGAAAAAGACCGAAGTCTTGTAAACTTTAAGATAATTTTCGGATTAACCGACGAGTAAGGATCCAGGCCTAAAACGCAGAGCGCAAAGGAGGGAACCTGAGCTTCCAAGCAGTAAGGAAGATCTGGAGTCATGGGGCGGAGCCGGAGTTTACCACCACGGTGGGTGGGAGGAGCCAGCCTTGAAGACCTCACGGCAAGATTTAAGCGGCAAGGAACCTGCCAGTAAGTGTGGATTGAACAACATATCCATGTCCCTAGAATACAGGTTACTCACCTGTAAAAGGAGTTCTAGGAGTGGTATATTTGTTCATCCTGTCTGACAGGTTCCTTGCGCATCTTCAAGTTGCTTCTCCCACCCACCCGGTGGTAAAACTCGGCTCACCCCATGGCCAGATCTTCCTTGCGGCAGGCTCAGGTTCCCTCCTTAGCTCTGCGTTTAGACCTGGATCTAATCTTCGAATTTCTGAAAATCATTTTAAAATTCACTAGAACTTATGTCTTCATCTTTTCTCGCGGCTGCAATGGATAAATCCACTCCCTGCTTCCGTCGGTGCCTTGCGGGCAGAAAAAGTCGGACTGACCTGCACTCCATGTGTGTCTACTGCCTGGGTCTTGCACACAATCCGCAAGCCTCACGATCTCTGCAAAATCCTTCACGACTTTGGTTCTGGAAGACCGTGCTGCTGGACTCCAACTGGGGCTCAAAGCGGTACCTGCCGGTGAAGTGAAGGAGGCCCATTGGTGGTGTCCAGTCACGCGAGCTCTGTGGGCCAACTGGGCAATGACTGCCCTCGAGGCGTGTCAAACCCGTCTTCTCCTCCTTGGCCGGCATTTATCCGCTCTCCTTGGGCTCCTCCTGCTTGCTTTCAAGAGCTTTGTCAGTCCCTCTCCACAGGAAGAAGAACCCTGGGACACATAGTGGAGTCGAAAAAAGGAACTGAAAGGTAAGTCCCACCATCGGCGTTCATGGGAGTGGGAGAGATCCCTTCCCGGACCGTCAGCTCTCGACATCGGTTGAGGTTGCGGCTCAGGCTGCTGGCTTCATGGTGTCCCCGTCAGGTCAGCCAGGCTCTTGGCCGAAGGGTGCTCTGTTAACCCTGCAAGTGACCCCATGGGCACCGCATACTTGCAAGCCATGCGGGCAGACAGAGCTGGACAAGAGGTAGAGTGCTGCCAAAGTTCTAGAGCCTGGCCAACTATGGCCTTGGCCACTGGAAAGGCCTCCGTCAGGGTATCCCCTCTCTTGAGGATGTCCGTGAGAGGGTATTCTGCCTTTTTCTGGATAGGTTCCTGATGCATCCCTTTAGACCCAGAGATGAGGTGAAGAATGCCCTGAAAGGCGAAAGACCTCTGCTCGTCTCTATCCCACCTGCTGATTCGTCATCCCAGGATGAGAATGTAGGCAGAGTCTCATTGAATCCGAGAATCCGTATACAGCGATGCGACCTCGAGGTCACCCGACCCACCGAGGGCAGTCAGGGGTGACAGTGACCGAAAGGCGCGGGAAGCCCAGTGTCGGTCTATCTCCCTTGGAAGGAGCCCTCCCACAGGCTGCTTGGGTGGCGGTTCCACCACGATCGGTGGAGACCGTATAAGCTGAATCAGAGGTCACTCAGGTGACACCAGTGGAACCGGTGATTTCCCGGGGTCGGGGACCACTTCCTCGATGGGATTCACAGCAGGCTGGGTCTCCTCAGGGAAGGAAAGGACTGGAGTCCTACTGAGAGAATCGTCGACTGGAGTCGGCGATAATAAGTTGATCGGGTCGATGACTACTTCGGCCTTGTCGATCTACACTTTGGTTAACTGACCAGACGGCAAGGCTGAAAAGCCAGCGGCCGAACAGTTAATCTCAACTGAAGCTGAGACTGTCAGTTCCTAGGACCTAGATCTCTCCTGATCCCAAAAATGTCTTAGCCGAGACGAAGATGATCCCGGGCCCTTTTCCCACTTACGGGAACGAGCGGAGTTCGTGCCCACAGGACCTTCCCCCTTAGTCAGGAGAGACTGGAACAACTCTCAGAAAGAATCCAAGAAGGTGGAGCCCAGGTTGAGCGGAACGAGAAAGCTCTGACAGGAAGATTCTGCGTCCTGATCCACTTCCTCCTCGAAGGCTTGCATACGTTCCAATTGCTCAGCGGATCCCGTGGCCGTGGTAACCACCCACTGAGCCTCCTTTGATTTCACAGGAGGGTTCCGCTTTTCTGGCCTATCCAACTTCAGGCGTGTGAGATGACAGTCAAGGACGTTGGGGTGAAATGCAAGACAGAAGTCGCACTTCGAGGTGTCATGGCCAACACCCAAGCAGTATAGCAACGCACTGTGGGGACAGTCATAACATTTTCTGGCGCTACAAAGACCAGCAAAATCCAGGGGAAGACTTGTCTTCCATGATCGAAGCAGAGGAGTTGCAGTCGCTAAAGCGAACTAGATGAGGTTTCGGTATAACCGAAGGTTTAGAAGCCAGGGCCTACAAAATGCAGGACCACGAAGGAGGCAACCTGAATCTTCCAGCGGAAAGGAAAGAAAGATCTGGCATCATGGGGCGGAGCCAAAGGTTATACCACCCGGGGGGGTGAGAGGAGCAAGCTTGAAGACTTCTGCCGATCCTTAAAGGGAAAGGGGACGTGCTAAACAGTGTGGATGAACAACATATTCACGATCCTAGAACCTGTGTTTCGTTGATCCAGCGGAACTACTTCTGCCGCCCTGTTGTTTAGAAGGCCTTGTACCTTGGAAGCAAGAAGGTCTGACTGTGCCGCAGACAGCCTGGGCTGCCGCTTGGGAGGATGATCTGGAGGGCTTTCTGATAGATTGAGAGAGAGTACCCCTCGCGGATTATCCTGAGGACCCATTTGTCTGATGTTATAGATTTCCATTGGTCGTAGAACTGAGTCAGACGTCCTCCCACTGTTGAGGAAGAGTCCCCCTCGGGCAGCTGAGGTGAGACCTGGGCCAGAAACTCAGAAGGTGGCACTGGGCACTTTCCGACCCTGTACTTTCTGCTGTATTTCCTTTTGCAGCTGAGAGGTTTGGTTTCTGTTAAAACCTCCTCTGCCTTTGCCTCGAAAGGACTGACAGTTGTGAAACTGATGTTTGTTCCACCTCCTCACAAGGGATCAGGTGGAGGTCTAGCTGTCTTAATGGCAGACCTAGTCTTCTGTGTGGCCTCTAGTGCTTGTTCCACCTGAGACCCAAACAGATACATACCGTCGAAAGGTAAAGCCATGACTTTCTGTTGGGCATCATTTGCAAAGCCCAAAGTACACAGCCAGGAATTGCGACAGGTGCAAATGCCAGCCGCTGGCCTTGGAAGCACTATTGAAAGCGTCCACTGCTGCTTTAATTTATTGATTATTGGACTCGATACCTCTAGTTATGGTCTGTAGGAGCTCTGAGTTAACCTCCGACTCAGGCAGAGCTTCTACCATTGCTTTGAGCGAATGCCAAAGAACATACTCGTATTGAGAAAAATAATCCCAGTAGCTAGCAATACGCATGCCCAGGGTTGAGACAGCAAAGACTCTCTTACCCAAGGTGTCTATCTTGTGAGATTCTTTGTTTATAGGATGGGTTGTGGATTCCTGAGGGAGGACAGCCTTATCATTCTCTGCCAGGACCACTATGGCATCAGCAAAGGCTTGTGAGGCCAAGATGGGGTCATCCTTGGGAGGGGCATATTTCCTATGTATGGACTTGGCCACAGAGGGAATAAGAGCCGGATTCTTCCACATCATCTGGGAAAGGGTCTTGAAAGAGGGCTGTACCAGAGGGATTAAATCCATAGAGATTTCCTGAACATGTAGATATTGGAGACATAGAAGCTTCCCAGGATCAATTTCCATGGTCTGGAGAGAAACAGTAGAATTGTAATTCTTGAGCAGAGACTTAAAGGAAAGATCTTCAACAACGGGCTCTGCAGGAGGACTGATCCCTGCCCCCAGGGCAGAATCACCATCAACATCATCACCCAGCTGAAGATCTGGATTGGGCGCAAAATCATCTCCTGACAGTCTTTGGGGGGGGGGGGGATGTACAGACAGGAAAGGAATAAAAACCAGGAGGAGAAGACAGAATCGGAGTGAAAAACCTCTGGAAACTAGATGGCGCCGTACACATCCACAGCGCTGTCGAAGAGAGGTGCAGAGTACAGAGATAGCACTGACACAGAAAATGGCACCGTGCTAGATGTTGCCTGGAAGTGTGGCACTGCATACGGCGCCGACACCACCCTGGCACTGAGGACAGCACTAACAGTGCGGCACCGCACCTAGCGCCAACACACTACTCCTAGCGCTGCTAGCCCAGACTTCTGGGCGCGAAAAAAGGACCTCGGCGTCGGAGAAACCTGCACCGCAGGTAACGCACCACCGCAGAAGTCTGTGAACTGCAATTTGAAGGCAAAGAATGAAAAACAGCAGGAGATAAAGACATCGGTGTGGACCCCGGGCTGCAGCCAAGTGAGGGGGATAAGACACTGGGGCACGGAGTCAACAGCACCGAAGAAGGCACCGCGTGACCAGGAAATCCTAGCCGCCCTCCCTGCTGATCTGAAACTGACAGGACCGAAGGTGACGGACTGGCTGGATCGGGCAACTGGGACAACCTCCGAGCCCACTGCTCTGTAAGAGCAGCCCAATGGTAAAACTGCTCATTGGAAGCCCCCCTAGAAGGCGCAGAGGAGCTCCAATGTCGAAGAAGCTGGCTGCCAGAGACAGACACCGGGGACTCCGAAAGAGACGGAGACCGGTCCCTGACCCCAACAACTGACAGTCTACGCAGACCTACCAGAGGGCAAACTCGGCGATGCCATCTCTTCTTTGGCGGTGGACGAAGAACACCTCAAGGCCAAACAGTGCCGTGAATGGGACTGTTTCTTTTTATGCTTTGGAAACTGCCCCCCCCAAACACTGGACCATCCGTTCTCAGACCCCCGGAGAGGTGGCGGACCAGACCGGCCCGCTGACTGAACAGCTTTCATGCAAAGTCTCCCTACCGTCATCTGCCCCACTTATGGTCGACTCCATCAACAGAGGGCTGAAGACCTCTTTCGTGTACAAGTAAGAAGAAGTAAAATGCAATCAGTACTTTTCGTGATAAAACACAAAATAACACAACTGAAAACTAAGCTACAGTTTGAAGTTGGACTCCCGGCAGGCAAGCGATGTCGTCACTAAAGTGCACTTGATGGCAGGAAAAAAGGAACTGAGGCGGTTGGAGGGTCAACGCCGAGATAGTCTATACTGCATGAGCCTGGCTCGTGGTGCTGATTCCTCGCGGCTCCATCTCGACGCTGGCCCTCCTGAAAATGTTTGGCTCCTGCTGGGTCCTAGCGCCTCCGTTATACTCCCATTAGTGTGAATGACTTGTGAAGACTTTATGTCCAGTAAGATCAGTATGAATACAAATTACATTTTTTTAAAGTTGCATACGTAACATACAATCACCAATAAAAATACAAGTGATTACAAATTTTAAACAATTTCACACACAGTCTAACATCTGGCTAGAAAAAATTACACAGTACAACCACCACCTCCCTGAACTGAAAAGGAGTGCAAAAACCAGTGCTTCACTGCTGCAGCTGGGGGAGATTTTGAATCCAGTAATCTAAATTTTTGCGGGAGTACCCAAAAGTTAGTTACGAAACAATCCTAAAATACCACTTAGTTACCCTCAATAAGTGTCAATAGTTCAGTAGGCTGCACACTTGCCTCTGGAGTTGGGAGTTCAAAAGCTCATGGGTTCTTATCCACAAAAGGAAGCAGGGCTCATACTCAATACTGACACTGCAGTGCAGCATGGGGGTTACTGCTCTTGCTGAAGTACTGTTTTTAGATGAGATTTCAAATCAAGGTCCTTCCTGCCCTCATCTGGTGGCTTAGCGACTATAAGTTAAAGATGCCATGGCAAGGCCATCACAATGGCTGCCACACTGCTGTGATGATGATAGGGATTTGGAAGTAAGCCCATGGAGTCACGTTGGGAGGTGGCTGAGACAGCTGCAGCTCGGCAGGAGTATCTTAGCTGGCTCGCAGTGAGCTCCACCCCCACAGTGATTCCTGTGACTGGACCAGGAACTTGCTTCTGCAGCAGGGCAAACTGTGACTAGTGAGACCACCGAAACATCTCATCGGAAAGGATGAAGGAGGGAAGAGAAAGACCCCCAGCAGCTGTCTGTGTGATGGCTACGTTCAGCCTGACCAGGGCATATCTTTGGGGATGTGCAAGGCTGAAAAAAAACATTTCTAGATGAAGCAAAAAAGATGCCAAGTAAGAGTACAGAATTTTCCGATGTCCTAAAATAGGTCCATGTAATCCTCCCAGGACGCACACCTGGAAATGAGATGTCACAGCCTAGTGTGCCTTTTCTGGTCAAAAGTAAATAAAAAAAAAAATGTAAAGACTGGTGATGTGCTTATATAAAATGAGTGCGTATATGTTTTACGTACCTTTTGAGCACAACATTCAGAAGTGCATTCCCAACATCTGTCCCTGGAACAGACAAAGCCATCAACTCCACGAAGGTCACATGAAGGGCATGGGCGGCTGGGTTGGGAAACTCATTAAACCTCCAGTCGCAGTTTGGGAAGGGACCCGGCGACTTACCAGCCATCGGTGACAGCTTCATTAAGAAAAACAATGTGCCATGAAGTAATGCAGAATGAAAAAAATAACATGTTGGAAACATCTTTAGCTATGCGGTGAGAAATAACTATCAAATGGTTGGCTAGCTGAAGCAGCAGTAGAAAATAAAGGATCTTTTTTTATTTAGTTTTAATTGACTTGACTCTTTTGCACTCTGAATGCAATTAAGCCCATTTTAGCCATTTCTGCCAGCAGCAGGTTAGTTAATATTACAATAATGGTAGAGTCTTTGGGTTTTACATATAGAATAATGTCTGGAGATACAATAATGGGTGTTTGTGGTTTACATACAGAATAATGCCTGGGCAACTGTGTATAACATGAAAATAATTACTGGCTACCATTTTTTTCCATAGAGAAAGTCGGTTATAATTTGCCGTTATAACCAGATGGGCTGGTTATAACGGCAAACACGTGCCAGCTTTCTCTATCAGAAGTGCGAGACACAAACACCTGCAAAAGAAGCTGCTTTAGTCATTCACTCCCGCTCTGTCAGCTCCATCCCTCCTCTCAGTGGTTCAGTTCAAAACTGAAATAGTGAGGCAGTCTCCATAAAAATCTATACCTGTCCAGCAAGGAAGAAGCAGAAAAAAAAACCCTTCTTCTCGATCATTCACACGAAGAAGACTAAACGTAAAAAAATACTGCAGAAAATGTTAATATGAACCCTAAGCCACACTATCCTAATCTCCTTCTCTCCTCATGCAATGCGAGATCAATGGCGAACTACCTGGCAACACCATAGAAACCGGAGCACTCCTTAGCAACCCCAGACCAACCGGAACCCTCCAGACTGAACTGAAAACTGGACTTTATACTTCAAACTTTTAAAAAGAATTGCTAAAAAAGTTAAACATTCATTTCACGTTTAACATTTCAGCCAAAAATTTCAGAACAGGGGAAAAAAATGGCAACCGACATAACGTTACTCCATAAACGACTGTAAGTTTCAATATATCCAGGCTTTAAATAAGACATTTACTGAAAGTATTTCTTTAGAAAACAATTTTATTGTTTGAAACACAAAGTATTAAAACCACTCAGCTATCTCTTAACTGCAATAAAACCTTAATAAATTACCATACTACAGTTCTCTTGGTCACAGCTTTTACAATGATGAGGGAGGCGGCAAAAAAATGGAAGTCAGTAATTATAAAAAATAAAGAATGGGAGGTGGTTATTCTTGAATATTACACACACCCTCGGCGTGGGATGCCTTAATAAACCCTCGGTGTTTATGGCATCCACCTCAAGTGTGTGTAAAATTCTCGTTATAACCACCTTCCCATACATTATTCTCTATTCTGTACACACCCAAGATGTGGGATGCTACATAAACCCTAAGAGCAAAACCTGAGGGGTTTATAATAGCCTCCCGCACCAAGGGTGTGTATAAAGATACAGGTTACTCACCTGTAACAGGAGTTCTAGGAGTGGTATATGTTGTTCATCCACACTGTCTGGCAGGTTCCTTGCCGCTTTAAATGTTGCCGGAAGGTCTTTAAGCTGGCTCCTCCCACCCACCCGGGTGGTAAAACCCTCGGCTCCGACCCATGACGCCAGATCTAACCCGCTGGAAGCCAGGCTGCGCATTGAAGCCGGGGATGTTGGGTGGGTTGTGTGGATGAACAACATATACCACTCCTAGAACTCCTGTTACAGGTGAGTAACCTGTATTTCTAGGGACGTGGATATGTTGTTCAATCCACACTGTCTGGCAGACTCCTAGCAGTTCTCCGGGAGGAGGGCGGCAAGGCGCACACCCCCTACTTAGGAAATAAGGACTGGAGACGGGTCCCAAAACCCAGCATCCCAGCCGTACTCAAGGTCAATGTGGTAATGAAATAAAGGTGTGCTGACTTCAGGTAGCACCCCTGCAGATTTCCTGGATAGGGACGTCCCTAGAAGCAGCCACAGGCGGTATGGCGGGTAGAATGAGCTCTTATCCCTTTGGGAGGCTCCATGCCCGTCAACCCATAGCAGAGATCTATGCAGGAGGTGACCCACCTGCCTATCATCCGCTTGGCTGCAGGTCTGCCAGGTGCGGCTTCAGCACAGGTGACAAAACAGCTGGCAAACCTCTCCCCGAACTTCAGCTGTCCGTTCCTTATAATAAGAGAGCGCTCTTCTAGGTTCCAAAGTATGGAACCTATATTCGGCCTCCGAGGTGTGACTGGGGTAGAACACGGCAGAGTCAACACCTGGTTAAGGTGAAATTCTGACACCACCCTCGGAAGAATTTTGGGTGGGGTGCAGGACAACCTTGTCCCTATGGAAGACCAGATAAGGAGACTCGATGGAAAGCACCTGGAGCTCTCCCATCCTTCTGGCTGATGTAATAGCCACCAAGAAGGCGGTCTTCCACAACAGGTGAGAATGTCACACCTGTGCATTAGTTATAAAGCACTTGAAGCAGCCAATACAGCAGTAGATCTCATGGAGGTGGAGGTTCTCGCACCGGAGGGGATATGTGATCAAGGCCTTTGAAAAAGTGCCCAACCACCTTCTCCGGCGCCACCAACTGCTTGCCAGCCCACGCCCGGTAAGCAGAGATGGCTGCCAGGTGCACCTTAAGGGTCGTCGACCGAAGCCCTAGCTGAGAAAGGGACCACAGGTAGTCCAGGATGCTAGCCAAGGAACAGGAAGAAGGGTCCAACCCCTTGTCCTGACACCAAATGGAGAATCTCTTCTATTTGAAGGCATAGCATTTTCTGGCCGACTCCTTACGGGACGCCTCAACGATGTTGAGGACCTCGTCGGAAAGCCCCAAGGCCTGGAACTCTAGCCGCTCAGGAACCAGGTCATCAGGTGCAGGGATTGAAGGTCCGGATGGAGAACCTTCCCCTTGTTGACTGAGATCAGGTCTGGGTGGGCTGGAAGCCGCCTCGGGAGCCTGGAGCTGAGGCTGAGGAGATCTTGGTACCAGAACTGGCGGGGCCAGTCTAGGGCTACCAGAATCACCTGCGCCTTGTCCCTCTTCGCCTTGAGAAGCACCTTGTGGATCAAGGGAAATGGAGGAAAGGCGAGAAGAGGCCCAAGGTCCATGGCCTCGAGAAGGCACCCCTGCAGCAAGCCCTGCTGAGGAGGCGGGCATGAAACAGCCTCAGCTTCTCATTCTCCCTTGAGGTTAACAGGTCCACCTGAGGGGTGCCCCAATGGGAGAACAGATCCTGTCCTACCTCCGGCAGGAGAGACCACTTGTGAGATGCAGCGCCTATCCGGCTTAGGGCATCCGGCCAGACTGTTGGAGGCTCCTGCCACATGGATGGCTAGGAGATCCGCCTCCAGGCTGATCACAAGAGACGAAGTGCGGAGAGCCTCCTTGCACAGGGGCAAGGAGTGCGTCCCGCCCTGTCGGTTGAGGTAGTACATGGTCGTGGTGTTGTCTGTCTGGACTTGGACCACTTGACCCCGTACAAACGGACCGAAGGTGGTGAGGGCTAGTCGGACTGCTCGAAGCTCCAGCAGGTTGACGTGGCATCGAGACTCCTGAGGGGACCAGAGGCCGTGGGCTCTGAGCTCACCCAGATGGGCACCCCAACCCAACAGAGAGGCGTCGGTCGTCAGAGTGACCGTCGGCTCGGGGTGGACAAACGGGATACCCTCCTGCAGATGAGCTGGAACGAGCCACCACAGTAGGCCATCCCACATCTCCTGAGTCACCGTCACTGGCTGGTCCAGAGGACCGGAACACTGTGACCAGTGGCGGGCCAGCCCCATTGTAGGGAACGTATATGCCACCGGGCTCAACGAACCATGCTGGTGCAGGCCGCTATGAGGGCCCAGAAGGCGCAGAAAGTCCCAGGCAGGGCACAATTGCCCAAACAGAAATGACTGGGCAAAGGAGGAAAGGAACTTGGCCCTGTCCGCAGGGAGCCGGGCTCTGGCTCGAAGAGAGTTGAGCTCTGCCCCGATGAACTGAATGACCTGCGATGGCACGAGTTCCGACTTGGCCTCGTTGATGAGAAGGCCAATCTGAGAGCAAACCTGGAGGGCCAGATCCCTGGACTGCTCCACCTCCAACTTGGAGGGGGCTGCAATCAGCCAGTCGTCCAGGTATGGGTACACCTGGACCCCTCGGCACCGTAGGAATGCTGTCACCACTGCCATGCATTTGGTGAAGACCCTGGGAGCTGGAGAGAGGCCGAAGGGCATGGCCTGGAACTTGTAAAGAGAACCCTCTGCTCGGAAGCAGAAGAATCGCTGATGAGACGGATGGATTGGGATGTGAAAGAACGCGTCCTGAAGGTCCAGAGAACATGCCTAGTTCCAAGAATGGAATGATCTGAGCCAGAGTGACCATCCTGAAGGTGCGCTGCCTTAGGAACTTGTTCAGGTCATGTAGGTTGAGAATGGGGCGCCAGCCCCCCGTCCGCTTTGGGACCAGGACGTACCTGGACACAAACCCTGGGTCAGGAGGAGGATCCGCCACCTCACTGATCACTTCCTTCTGGAGGAGCAGGGCAATGTCGGCTCAACGAGCCTACAGAGAGGCTGCGGACCCCGTAGCCCCCTGTGGGGCGAGGGCCCGATAGGGAGGGGACTGCTCGAATTCCAGAGGCAGACCCCTGCCTACCACTTCTAGCACCCAGTGGTCCGTGGTGATAGCGGACCAGGCAGAAAGGAAGTGGTGGAGCTGTCCCCCCACAGGGGGAACCCGGGGAGGAGTGACGAGGTTGGGGGCGACACCCCTCAACCCGTCACTGGGCAGGCTTGGGAGGGCCCGCTGAGGAACCTCCTGGACCCTGCCTCCAGGCTTCCTACTGGAGGAAGCGGCAGACTTGGCCTTAGGCGCCAAGTGTGTGCCTGCTGGCCCTGGTGCTGGTGGGCGGTCATGCTGCAGGCGGAAGGGCCGAAGGGCTTACGCTGCTGTTGGCTGCCTTGTCCTTCTGGGCAGGCGTGGCCCGAGTCAAGGTGGCACTGGACTCTCGATCCTCTGGAGATGGCCTTCCACCCTGGCCGAACAAGTCAGTGCCCAGGAAGAGAACATCTGCCAGCTTGTGCTGGGTGTCCGCCCGTGAAGGTGGAGATCCGCCTAAGCTCTGTAACTTTTATAGCCTCGCGGCCTTCTGATCGGCACAAGAATCACCTATGTCCAATGAAGTTTGGAGCTGCTGTTTTGCGGCCCTTCCCTGATCCCGCACCTGCTTGGCCGTCATCTGAAAGTCAGCCAGGAGATGAGAATCACCTCATCCAGGGAACCCATAAGGCGGTGAGAAATGTGCCATCAGACGCGGCCAAGCTCTGCCTAGAGGCCACGGAGGAAGCAGCAGCGTAAACCTTCACGCCAGCTAAGTCCAGCTTTTTGGATTCCTTATCGGATGGTTTGTCCATGTCCCGAGCGTTCCCGGAGTGCCAGAAAACACCATCGGTCACTAACCCCTCCTCAGAGGGGTGCTCCGAGAAACCGGAGAGTGAACCGGTGGGATCTGTGTACTTTCAGGCCATCCTGGCTGAAGGCGCGGGACAAGATGCTGGTCGCTGCCACAACTCCAGGGCCGAGCCAGCAATGGCTTCGGCCACAGGAAAGGCCTCCGTAGGGGAATCCCCTCAGTCCAGTATCTCCATGAGAGGATACTTGGCTCGTTTGAAATGGGTTCGAACTGCATCCTGGTGGACTCCGAGATGAGCCGAAGCAAACCTGAAATGAGTATGGGCTCTCATCCACCGACTGGCTCCCCGTGGACTCCAGGTCAAGCGGCCTGGAGAACAGGGAGGAGTCGTCATCAGACTCCGAAGAGTCTGCAAACAGCTGCCAGGCGCCTGAGCCACCCTCCACCTGCTGAGGTCAATTGAGAGTGAGGGTGACCGACAACCTGTGGGGCAAGCCCTAACCCGACCGAGAATCCTTGGTCGGGGCCCCAGTCTTCGGCTGTGGAGGTGGAGGTTCCACCACAATGGGTGGAGCAGCTGACTTCGGCCGAACAACCGGTGCCGGCTCCTCGACCACTACGAGGGGTTGTTTCGGCCGCTCCGGTGACTGCCACTTAATGGCTGGAGAAGGTGACAGAGTCGGCTTATTCCCGGACAATAAGAGTTGCTGCCACATTAATGCCTCGTAGCGCCAACGCAACTTGTGCCGGAGCCTATCCTCTGTAGAGGACGATGAGGATGAGCGGTGATGCCCTTTCACGGTGCAGAGACCGAGACAGCCGACGTCGGGACCAGCTGGACCGAGACCTTCGGGGTTTCTGAGGATGGGTCAGAGAAGGGATGGGGGAAACCTGCTCCTCCCTCGGTATAGGGACCTTAACCGGGGACTCCGGCACAGGAGAGTCCTCGGTTTCCACCGGGGGAACCGGTGAAGTAGGGTTGTCGGCTTCTCCAGTCGACAAACCATCCGAAGGGTCGAAATCTCGACCACGTCGACCGATGTCTCGGCCGGCTGACCTTACGGGGGCACAGTGAAGCCAGCGGCCGCAGCTGCAACCTCGACCGAAGTTGAGAGTCGACGGTCCGGTGAAGGGGATCTCTCCCGCTCCAACGAACGTCGATGGTGGGACTTACCCTTGGAATCTTCTTCTTGGACTGACTGGAATGTCGATGGCTCTCCTCCCTTGGTGGAGAGGACTGGCAAAGCTCCTTAAACTAAGCAGCGTAGGAGGCCCAAGGAAGCAGGATAAATGCAGCGCAGGGAGAAGACAACCTCCTCGGGGGCAATCATCTGCTCCAACTGCTCCATGAGCCGCCGTGGACACCGCCAACGGGCCTCCTTAGACTTGACCGGTGGATACCATTTTTCAGGTTGCCCGAGAAGAAGTCTGGCAGTGCGGTCCTCCAAGAACGAAGCCGAAAAGAACTTGCACAAATCGCAAGCCTGCGAGTCGTGACCAAGCCCCAGGCAGTAGACGCACGTGGAGTGCGGATCGGTGCAGGACATCTTCTGCCCACACGGGCAACAACGGAAGCCGGGAATCGATTAGTCCATTGCAGCCACGAGGGAAGACAAAGACCGAAGTCTTTTAAATTTTAAAATAAGTTTTGAAAATTCCGAGGAGTGTGGATCCAGGCCTAAAACACAGAGCGCTAAGGAGGGAACCTGAGCTTCCAAGCGGTAAGGAAGATCTGGTGTCATGGGGTGGAGCTGAGGGTTTTACCACCCGGATGGGTGGGAGGAGCCAGCTTGAAGACCTTCCTGCAACATTTAAAGCGGCAAGGAACCTGCCAGACAGTGAGGATTGAACAACATATCCACATCCTAGAATTTGAGTTTTACACAGGGCCCCAGATTTTTGATTATATAATTGCTGGGCTCCATTTTTTCAATCAAACCCCTGTTGCACCAGTAAGTGTGCAATAATAGGTTCTTAGGGGAAACCTGCACATGAATGCTGTTACAATCAGCTGGGTATAACTGCAAATTATAACTGAGTTTCCCTATGGGAGAAAACAGAGCCCAGTTATTATAAGTAATAAACATCTCTGACATTTACTAAAACTAATGGGATCCAGTTTTCCTGAACAACACTTGAAAACTAGAAATGTAAGTAGAAAGAACTACTTACCAACAAATATCAAACCACGTGTGATATAAGGGTTAAAGAGGGATCAACAAGTTGCCATATTTCTCAACAGAACCTGTCAGGACAGTTCCATTAGGAACACTGATTCTTCATTTGCTCTACATAATGAGCTAAAATCTTTTCATGGCAAATAATTGTGCATCTCTGGGTAAACAACTGTGTAACTTATTGTGTCACTTATTATGTAAATTTACTTGTCTGCCATCATTAACAGGGCCACACTGAAAAAACAACCAGCTTGTAGACACCCTATCAAATGTAAATACAGGTTACTCACCTGTAACAGGAGTTCTAGGAATGGTATATGTTGTTCATCCACACTCATTGGCAGTATCCTTGCCGCTTTAAATCTTGCCGGAAGGTCTTCAAGCTTGCTCCTCCCACCCACCCGGGTGGTATAAACTCGCCCGCCCCATGACGCCAGATCTGGCCGCTGGAAGCTCCAGGTTGTGCCTCGAAGCCGGGAGTAGGGATTGTATGGATGAACAACATATACCATTCCAGAACTCCTGTTACAGGTGAGTAACCTGTATTTAGGGACATGGATATGTTGTTCATCCACACTCATTGGCAGACTCCTAGCAGTTCTCCGGGAGGAGGGAGGCAAAGACGCCACCCCATATACTTACTTGGGAAGAGAGACTGGAGAACCGAGGCCCCAAACCAGCATCCCGGCGTGACTCAAGGTCGATGTGGTAGTGGGTAATGAAGGTGTTTGCTGACTTCCAGGTAGCAGCCCTGCAGATTTCCTGGATAGACGCCCCTGGAAGCAGCCACCGCTGCAGCAGTATGGCGGGTAGAATGAGCTCTTATCCCTCTGGGAGGCTCCATGCCCGCTAACTTATAGCAGAGATCTATGCAGGAGGTTACCCACCTGCTTATCGTCCGCTTGGCTGCAGGTCTGCTGCAGATGCGGCTTCAGCGTAGGTGACACACAGCTGGCGAACCTCTCCCAATTTCAGCCGTCGTTCCTTATAATAAGCGGCGCACTTCTAGGATCCAGAGTATGGAGCCTATTGACCTCCGAGGTGTGATTGGGGTAGAACACGGCAGAGTCACACCACCTGGTTAAGGTGAAACTCCGACACCACCTTCGGAGGAATTTCGGTGGGGCGCAGGACAACCTTGTCCCTGTGGAGACCAGGTAAGGAGACTCGATTGAGCGCCTGGAGCTCTCCATCCTTCTGGCTGACGTGATAGCCACCAAGAGGCGGTCTTCCACGACAGGTGAGAGAGAGCACCTGTGCATAGGTTCGAATGGCTTGCCCATGAGCTTTGCCAGTACCAGCAGTAGATCCCACGAGGTGGGGGTTCCGCACTGAGGGAAATGTGATCAAGGCCTTTGAAAAGCGCCAGACCACCTTCTCCTCATGCCACATCCTGCTTCCGGCCCGCCCCGGTAAGCAGAGATGGCTGCCAGGTGCACCCTTAGGTCGCCGACCTAAGCCCTTGACTAGAAAGGGACCATAAATAGTCCAAGATGCTTGCCAAGGAACAGGAGGAAGGGTCCAAGCCCTTGCCCTGACACCAAATGGAAAACCTTTTCCATTTGAAGGCATAACATTTTCTGGTCGACTCCTACGGACGCCTCAACTACATTGAGGACCTCGTCGGAAAGACCCAAAGCCTGGAACTCTGCGCCAGGAACCAGGCCGGCCAGGTGCAGGGATTGAAGGTCCGGATGGAACACCTTCCCTGATTGACTGAGAGCAGGTCCGGGCGAGCTGGAAGCTGCCGCTGAGTCCTGGAGCTGAGACTGAGGAGATCTGGGTACCAGAACTGGCGAGGCCAGTCTGGGGCTATCAGAATCACCTCGCCTTGTCCCTCCTGCCTTAGAAGCACCTTGTGGATCAGGAAATGGGAAAAGGCGTAAAAACCGAGGGTCCATTGCCTGAGAAAGCATCCCCTGCAGCGAGAGCCCTGCTGAGGCGGGCATGGAACAGACTCAGCTTCGCGTTCTCCGTGGAGGCAAACAGGTCCACCTGAGGTGTGCCCCAAAGGGAGAACAGATGCTGTACTACCTCCGGCAGGAGACCACTCGTGGGATGCAGCCCCTATCCGGCTCAGGGCATCGGCCAGGGTGTTGGAGGCTCCTGCCACGTGAATGCTAGAGATCCGCCTCCAGGCTGCGCCACCAGTGACCAAATCGAGAGCTTCCTTGCATGAAGCATGGGCAGCGTCCCGCCTAGCGGTTTAGATAGTACATGGTAGTGTATTGTCCGTCTGGACTCGGACCACTTGACCCCGGAGGAGCGGAGCAAAGGCGGTGAGAGCTAGGCGGACCGCCCGGAGCTCCAGCAGGTTGATGTGGCATCGGACTCCCGCTGGGACCAGAGGCCATGAGCCAGTGTTCCCCAGATGGGCACCCCAACCCATCAGAGAGGCATCAGTCCGACAGAGAGACCGTCGGCTCAGGCGAGACGAGCAGGATGCCCTCCTGAAATGATCTGGAGCGGTCCACCACTGGAGCATTCCACATCCCTGTGTCACGACTGAAGCTGGTCAAGGGATGTAGCGTTGTGACCACTGGCTGGCCAGTCCCCACTGGAAGGGGACGCATGTTCCAGCGGGCCCAGCGGACCACGCTGGTACAGGCGCCATGAGACCCAGGGCGCCAGGAAGTCCCGGGCAGGCGCAATTGCCCAACCAGAAATGATCGGGCAAGGAGGAAAGAACTCGGCCCGTCCGCGTCGGGCAGCCGCTCTGGCTCAAGAGAGTCGAGCTGCGCCCGATGGATAAAATCACCTGCTTGACTCGGAGTTCCGACTTAGCCTCGTTGATAAGGAGGCCGTGAGAAACAGACCTGGAGGCCAGATCTCTGGACCACTCCGCCTCCTTCCTGGAGGAGCTGCTATCAGCTAGTCGTCCAGGTAAGGGTACCCCGGGCCCCTCGGCCGCAGGAATGCTGTCACCACTGCCATGCATTTGGTGAGACCCTGGGAGCTGGAGACAAGCCGAAGGGCATGGCTGGAACTCGAGAGAGATCCTTCTGCTCGGGCGAAGGAATCTCTGGTGGAGACAGACGGATAGGGACGTGAAAAAGCGTCCTGCAAGTCCAGAGCGAGAACCACACCGCGCTCAAGGATGGTATTATCTGAGCCAGAGTGACCATCCTGAAGGTTGAGACCTTAGGAACTTGTTTAGGTCGTGTAGGTGAGAATGGGCGCAGCCCCCGTCCGTTGAACAGGTATGGACACAAACCTGGGTCTGAAAGAGGTCCACCACCTCTCTACCACCTCCTTCTGGAGGAGAGAGATGTCGGCTCGACAGAGCTGCCAGTGAGGCTGGGATCCAAGCCCCGAGGACGGCTCTGAAGGGTGGTGCCTGCTCAATTCCAGAGGCAGGCCTCTTCCCACCACCTCAAAGACCCACCGTACCGTGGTAACAGCGGACCAGGCGGAACGAAGTGCGGAGCCGTCCCCACAAGGGGGACCCAGGACAGGGTGACAGGGATGGGCGACACCCCTCAGCCCGTCACTGGGCAAGGCTTGGAGGGACGGCCGAGGGACCTCCTGGGCCCTTTCCCTGCCTCCTGTTAGAGGAAGCCGGCGGCTTGGGTTTGGGATGCCAAGGCCGAGCCTGCTGGCCCTGGCGTTGCTGGGCAGGCGGCGAGCTGGAAGGACCAAAGGAGCTTAGAGCTGTGGTTTGCGGCCTTTGTCCTTCTGAGCGGAAGAGACCGAGTCCAAGGTAGCATTGGACTTCTCGATCCTGCAGGTGACCTTCCACCCCAGGGCAAGAGGTCAGTCCCAAAAGGAACATCCGCCAACTTGCTGGGTATCCAGTAAAGGTGGATATCCTCAGCCAAGCCCGCTCGACGCATAGCTCTACTCACGCCACCGATCTAACACATGAGTCCCCTACATCCAAAGCAGTCGGAGCTGCTGTTTGGCCACTGCCTGCCCTGGTCCCGCACCTGCTTAACCGTGGTCTGGCAGAGGCGGGAAGATGAGGATGACCTCATCCAGGAGCCCAACAGGGCATGAGAAAATGTGCCATGAGGGCGGCGAACTAGCTGGCAGAAGAGCCGAGAGGACATAGCGTAGACTTCGCCCGACATAGTCAATTTCTTGGACTCCTTGTCAAGGAGGTTTGTCCACATCCCTGGCGTTGCGGAGCGCGGAAAACGCTGTCGGTAACAACCCCTCAGCAGAGGGTGTTCGAAAAAACGGACAAGGAACCGTAGGGACCGCATACTTCCTGGCCATCCTGGCGAGAAGCAGGGCAGGAAGCAGGCGCTGCCAAGTTCCAGTGCGGACCCACTGTGGCCTCGGCCACGCGAAGAGCCTCCGTCGGAGAATCCCCGGTCCAGAATCTCGTGAGGGGATACCTGGCCCGCTTGAAGCAGGTTCGAGCTCCATCCCAGTAGACTCACGAGATGAGCCGAAGCAGTCCTAGGAAGAACTGCGGGCTATCGTCCATTAACTGACCTCCTAGAGACTCCAAGTCAGTCGCTTGGAGAAGAAGGAGGAATCGTCTCGGACTAGGAAGAGTCCTAGAAGAGCTGCCTCTCGCCTGAGCCACCTTCACCTGCCGAGGTCGGTCGGGAGTGAGGGTAACTGACAACGATGGGGTGAAACCTTGGCTGACCGAGAATCCTTGGTCGGGCCCCGAGTGGTGGCTGTGGGCGGAGGTTCCACGGAATCGGTGGAGCAGCTGGTTTTGGCCGAACAACCGGCCTGGGTATGAGCTCCTCGGACAAGTCGGGGGTTGTGGGCCCGTTCGGTGACAGCCATAATGGCGGGAAGGCGCGGGTCGGATTATTCGGCCAGGAGGAGCTGTTGCAACATAAGGTCTCGATGCCGTCGGCGTAATTCACTGAGCCTCCCTCATCGAGGAGGAGGGCCGAGGACGGCGGCGAGCCCGCTTACATGCAATGCGAGACCCGAGACCGCCTATGAGTCGGAGCGGCTGGACCCACGAAGAGGTCCGGAGACCGAGACCGAGAGTCCCGGAATTTCCGGGGTCGGTGCGGGAGGTGTCGGCCGGAACGGCACTCCCTTGGCTCGGAAAGGTCCATCCGAGGCTCGAACCCGGAGGCACAGGCGAGCCACAGGATCTCAACTCCTCCCGGGGAACGGGAGAGGAATCTCGGCTGCTAAAGCGACAGCCCGTCAATGGGTGAGAAAAATCTCGACTTCATCAGTAGGAGTCTCGGTCCAACTGACCTGGCAGGGGACACCGTGAGGCCAGTGGCGAGAAGCCGGCCGTCGACCCAGCCGGCGGTCGACGGCCGAGGGAGAGGACCTTTCCCGCTCCCCAAGAGGCGTCAGCGGAGGGACTTACCTTGTCCCTCTTTTGGACCCGAGAATAAAGTCCAGCAGGCGCAGGCCCTTCCTTTAGTGGAGAGAGGGACAGACAAAAGCTCATAAAAGGAAGCCGTGTAGGAAGAACTCCAGAGGCGGGATAAATGCGTGACGGGAAGACTCTGACCCAGCGCCGCCTCCTATAGAGCGACCATCCGCTCGAGCTGATCCGCCGAGCCCGCCCGCCCTTGGGACACATGTCCAGAACTCCTTAGACTTCACGGAGAAAGCGCTTCTCGGAATGACCCAGTTGCAATCGGGCAGCCACGGTCTTGAGGCGTAGGCGAAAAGATGAGCACAGGTCGCAAGCCTGCGGATGCGTGCTCAAGGCCTAAGCAGTAGACACACGTGGAGTGTGGATCCGTCGAGACATCTTCTGCCCACATGGGCATCTCGAGAAATCCGGGGTCGATTTGTCCATGCAGCCCTGAGGGGATCGAAGACTAAGTCTTTTGCAAAATATTATTTTAAATCCATAAGCGGAGAAATAAAGAATGATCACATAAGCGCTGAGCGTTAGGAGAACCTGAGCTGGCAGAGGTAAGGAAGATCTGGCGTCATGGGGGCGGAGCCGAGAGTTATACCACCCGGGTGGGTGGGAGGAGCAAGCTTGAAGACCTTCCGGCAAGATTTAAAGCGGCAAGGATACTGCCAATGAGTGTGGATGAACAACATATCCATGTCCCTAGAAACATTTTTATGGTGTAAGAAACACAGTTTCTTAAACTAGAATTAAGGTTGTGTTCAAAGGACAAGCAAAATCAAAGTAAAGGTGATGGGGAGAACAGAGATGGGGAACTACCATTTCCACCCTGAGGGGTGGATCCGAAACATAGGGTGCCTCCATCGGACCAGTCTCCCCTATGAAAATATCCCCTATGTGCCCAAGGTCACCCCATTCCTGACTAACAGAAGAAGGGAGGGGAGGCAGTCAGAGAGGGAGGAACAGGAGACTGAGAACCCAGGGGATGGAGGGTGGGATTGTGATGACTGGTGAAGATACACAGAAAGATCAAATTCGATGAGTGCGTAGTTTTCATATCTTATCTGTGTAAATCTTACCATTCATCTGCTGAGCGAGTGCGGAGCCCCTGAAGGGCTTCAGCCCTAAGGGACTGAGTCCCTTAGCTCTCAGTGGGTGACACACTAAGAGA
The DNA here is from genome assembly GCA_016271365.2 of Neoceratodus forsteri. Classification (NCBI taxonomy): domain Eukaryota; kingdom Metazoa; phylum Chordata; order Ceratodontiformes; family Ceratodontidae; genus Neoceratodus; species Neoceratodus forsteri. The sequence continues at coordinate 1,749,495,821 of CM057449.1, forward strand.
GAGAACCTTCAAGGGTCTGGAGAGCCCGAGGTGGGAAGAGTGAGGCAGAGACCCGAGTGAGGAGAGTGCCCGACAGGCGTCGCCTCACCCTCCAGGGAGAAAAGAACAGGTTCTCTGGTGAGCAGGGTTAATCACCCTATGCGGGGCCAAGGGTGACAACTGGGAGAGACACAGCCATGCCGTCTGCCTGGTGCAAATCGCTGTCCCTCGACCCTGGTAGCTACCTCATTGGTGTCCTACGATGCCCTTGCTTGGTGCCCCTACTAGCTCCAGGCCCGTAGAGAGTGCAATGGCTTGTCTGGTTTCCTCACGTGCCAGGCATCGAGGCTAGGAGTTGACCTAGCCTGGACCACGGAACCTATCATAGGTAGCATAGTGGGCCTGGTGAGCAGATATGGAAGAAGCAACCCGTGTCGAGTAGAGTCCTCCTACCCCAGAAGACAAAATCAAGAAGGAATCTTGATCAGGTCCGGACACGATGCAGGCCATGAATCCCATCAGGAGTATCAATTGCGTCAATCCTGAGCTAGGATGAGGCAGGTTACCTGGAGACTCGGGGGAGCACAATGCCTCTGGCGGAGGATCCTAGGGCCTGGGACTCCGGAAAGGGTCTCTGCCAGAACAGCATTGGCAGCCTCCTAAAGGGAGCAGGCCAGGGGGCACAAGAGTGTCTGCACTAAATCACCCAAAAGGCGTGCCAATACTCCAGATTGTGCTGAGTGGGAGGGTGACATGCAGGTCCTCCAACATCCTCACGAAAAATGCTGATACTCAGCGAGATCAGCAGCTGAGAGATGTGGACAGACAGTTCCTCACCTCCTGAAAGGAGGATGAGAGTCAGAGGACCTCAGAGGTTGGCTGCTCAAGGGAGGTTGAAAACCTGTCTGTCCATGACCCCAATGTAAGAGGGAAATTAAGCCACAGCTCTGAACTGCTCCCAGGAGAAAGTACAGCTAGGACCAAGGATACCTGGGAAAGCAGGAGAATGTGGCAGAGGAGAGGGCAGAGCCGACATCAGGAATCGGCTGTCCTCTGCATGGGCTGAGAGTGCACCTGGAGCCACAGAGAAGAGTAGCTCGGAGAAACTCCACAGCCAACAGCTGGTCAATCATGCTGGAACTGTCTAGGCTGTGCCTGAAAATCCCCTGTGGGGTGACCCGAGACCGTGAAAGTCCAGAAGGACGATTCCTACCTCTCAAAGAGGGGCCCTCTGAGGAAACTGAAAGGGAAGGGCAAGGGTCCGCACTACGACTTCTCCCAGAGCCCAGGTGGGCTCCAGAAAAAAGATTGCCGCACGGAACCCATACTCCTCGACCCCTCAGAATCCATAGGTGCCCTCCTCCTCAAAAGAGCCAGTATAGGCAGCTGGCAACCCTGATCAGCCCGAAGGAACTATCCAGAGAGCAGCACCTCCCTCCTGGGGTGCTCTGATTGGCCCCAAAGTTGGGCGATCCAGGCACACCACTTGAGGGGTACCACCACTGAGGAGTCAGACCCCACCCCACCCCCGAGTCCAGGCTGCAGGAGAGCAATGGTGGCCTGCATCACTGCATGTTGGTCAGCACCCTGACCGCCTCCTCAGAGGGGGCTGGTTCAGGCCTGTCGAGGACACTACAAGGTGTCCACGTGAGCAGCCAACTCAAAGAATCAGACGCCTATCTGACTCAGAGTCTAATTCCTCCTCCGAAGGGTGGAGATCGAAGTTCTGTGCCAAATGGTGCATGGATGTCTGCTGCCATCCCGACTGAAAGGGCACCAGACCCAGAAGCTGCACCAGAGTCGTGCGCAACTCCACAGCCACACCGCAGTGGTGCGGAAGAAGACATGGCTCCAACGCCGGCAGCAGCATGGGGCGAGGCCAGTCACGGCCATCCCGACCCACAAGGCGGTGCTGGCGATGGCTCGACCATGCTCTCAGCTTGCGCGAAGGTGCGAGGTCGGAAACTCAACGGTGCTGTGTCCTCGCTCAGAGCCGCAAGCAGCCCAGAGCTGGACACGGCGCTCGAACCACAGCGCCATGGACGGCACTGGGGCAAGAAACAGTCAAGGACAGCACCGTAGAGCCTCCCATGGCGCAGAGAATGGAGCCAACGGCACCACAAACGATGCCGAGGCCCAAGACGGCGGCAAGGATGCCACAGACCCAGGCCTTCCAAGCTGAGAGTACGACACCGGGGGAGCCTTCACCCCTGAAGGGGAGACTGCCAAGGCGGTGCCTCCCGCCCATCCCCGGGGTTGGGGGACAGGCTGGGCCTCCTGCACTCGAGAGGGGCTTCTGCAGGCGAGGCTACAAAAAGCAGATGTCCTCCTCTCGGTCTGTATAGAACCAGGAGGGACCCAGAGGAAAGGCAGAGAGAGCGTGTCTTGGCTCCGAAGAGTGCGCCGCCCCTCGAAAGTCGGCGAGCACGCCCAACTTCTTCATGCGCATTGTTCAGTGCACACGACGGTCCGCGGAGAAGCAGGCATCGCATGAATCCATGTCATGTATCGGGCCAAGACACGAAAGCTAACGGTCATGTTGGTCGTGACAGAGTACTTGACACATGCAGGCACCGATGCATAATGGGCCATCCCGCCTTCATTGTTTTCTTGGCCCCCAACCTAGACATGACCTACGGAAAAAACAAGACCCAATATCGCAAAATAAAGAAAGGAACAGTCTTACTGTAATCTCGGGCAACATCGGGTGGAGTGAAACTGAACTGGCAGGAAGAATTCAAAGATGGAGTCGACAGACTTCGTAACGGAGCCGAAGGCTTTAAGAATGACAACAGGCCTCTCACACAGCAGAGCTACCCACTAGGTGACCTCAATGGTGGGAGACGAAGAACTGGTGGAAGGGCAGAACGACAACACCTAACGGCCAACCCACTGCCGCACTCACGCAAAAAGCCGCCCCGAGGGCAGTGCTGATGGTGCATCGACCGCCTCATCCAAAAAAAGAAGAAGCTCCCGCAGGGTTATGACCTCTGGCCAGTACCCAAAGGTGATGAATGGTGAAGACTGACACAGATAAGATCATATCTGCTGAAAGATACACTCCTCAAAGATCTACTGTTATGGTAAGTTCTTATGTAACTGTACTATCTTCCACAGAATGGTCTCTTGCAGCAGGTAATACACTTGGGATGATGCCCAAGCAGTAAACCCCATGAAGGGTGAAAAACATTATGATAGGAGGCCTTATAGAACAGCGTGGCCCAGAGGCTGTCCTACGGTAAGAAGTGGTGTCTCAGTTACAGGTGCTCCGTGAGCGTATGTATTGTGAACCATGTGCTGCATTGCAGATATCTGTGATCGAAGTCCCATTGCAGCCGGCCCTACAGTGGCCATAGCTCGAATGGAATGGGCTTGGACAGGTCCTGGTCAAGGCATGGTTTCCTCTATATAATGAAAAAAAGTTATACAATGAGCTGACCCCTTGGAGAGGGTTTGTTCCGGAAGGGGGGAACGTCCCCAGTGGAGTCGAAGGTTACCAACAGTTGAAAGGTGTTTCTGAAAGAATTGGTATGAGTTATGTAGAATCTCAGGATACGATGAACATCTAAGGTGTGTAGGAGATGTTCTCCTGGATTAGAATGCCCAGGATAGTAGACTGGCAGTTTCCATGGTCCGGTCCAAGGTGTGTTCCAAGACCATCTTGGGGGAAAAAAAATGGGAAATTGGTGCGGAGAACCACTGTATCCTTGTGGGAGATTAAGTAAGGCTCTCGACACAGCAGGGCATGAAGCTCTGAAATATGGTGAGAAGAAGTGACAGCTACTAGAAATAGTGTCTTCCAGGACAGGTAGCAGAGATCGGTAGTAGTCACTGGCTTAAAAGGAGTGAGAGTGAGATGTTCCAATAGGAATTCCAGGTACCTTGGAGGGGTAGGCCATCTGATTGGAGGTTTCATATGTAGTATGCTGCCTAGGAACATAATGGCAAAATGATGTTGGTACAGTAGGTTACCTTCAAAGGGTTTGTGAAAGGTTGAAATAGAGGCCAGAGGAACTTTAATAGAGAATAGCTAAGGTCTTTCTTGGCAGGTGAGGTCAAGTAGACGAATACCTTGGCTAAAGGACATGAAAATGGATTTAGAGTGGGAGGCAACCCATATGGAATAACATTTCTCTTTAACATTATATGTTTCCCTGGTAGATGTTTTACGTGAAGCCCAGATAATATTAGCCATCAGAGAGGAGACTTGAGACGGGTCCTGAAAGTGTATTCAGGAGTCAGGCCAGTACAAGTAGGGTATACAGGTTGGGGTGATGGAGAGTGCCCCAACTCTGAGTCAGTATGTCTGGCCTGATGGCATAAGGGAAATGGTGACACCATCGGTAGTTGCAGTAGTGGAACCACAGTTGTCGCAGTCTGAAGAGGGCTACAAAAAGCACTGGATTAAGTTGCAAGTTCAGCAAGGTACACTATAAAAAGGGTATCAGATAAGATATTGTGACAGCCCGGGAGATGGAAGGCCGTTCTGGTTGAAGACTGTGTCAGACCCTCACAGGTTCCGTGTAGATGCTGAGGGACCTCGGTTCCCTTTGATTGTGTAGGAATATATCACTGAGGGTGGACCACCTGAAGTAGGACAGATTCCAGCATGGAGGAAGGGAGAAATGCCCGGAGGGCAAGGTACACCGCTCTTATGTGCAGCGGGATAATGTGGAGAGGGCGGGGCATGGGTCCCCATGGCTTGGTGGATTAAACAAAGAGTATGCCTTAAATGAAGTGGAAACGATGGGTCCACCAGTGGAGGGCAATGGAAAGGTCAGGAGCGACCAAAGCATGTGTCCCGAAGGTACCTGTCTTGTGTCTCTACTGTGTAAACAGGGCCAACTGGACAAGTTGCCCCTTGACTGTGTCCAGCACTGCTCCTATGTTGTGGAGCTGCTTTCTGACAGTGATGGAAAAAAGAATCCTGTGTTTTTCGTTGATGAGGGTGAGAATGGTGACAGGAAACACCACCGTTCCAGGTTTCAAGTCCCGTTGATGAAGAACTGCAGACACTAAAAGAATAATAACTGTGTGAGCTGAAGTCCGACAAAAAGGAACTGAGGATACCAGGGACTGCCCACCATACAGAAGCACGGCGATGATGTTATCAGTGCAGCCCTGGCAAAAGACTGCTAGAAGAGAGCTGCCATGCACCCTCTGGTGAATACCCAAGTGTATTACCTGCTGCAAGAGACCACTCCATGGAAAATCTACTGTTACAGGTGAGTAACCTGTTGTTCTAGGATAGTGGATATTTTGTTCTAGCCACACTGTTTTGCAGACTCCTAGCAGTTCTCTGGGTGGAGGGAGGCAAGGCGCATCCCCCCCCCCCCAAGTACTTACTTAGGGAACAGAGATTGGAGAACTGAGGCCCCAAAACCAGCAGCCCGGCATGACTCTAGGTCGATGTGGTAATGGGCGATGAAGGCGTTTGCTGACTTCCAGGTAGCAGCCCTGCAGATTTCTCTTGATAGGGACATCCCTGGAAGCAGCCACCTACGCAGCAATATGGCGGGTAGAGTGAGCTTTATCCTATGGGAGGCCCTTGCCTGCCAACCCATAGCAGAGATCAATGCATGATGTAATCCTTCTGCTAATCGTCCCTGGCCTGCACGCTGCCAGGTGTGGCTCAGCGAGGTGACAATGGCTGGAGAACCTCCCCGAAAGTACTGCTCACCCTGCCAAGAGAGCACTGATCTCAGGTCCAAGGTATGGAGCCTGTACTCGGCCCAGGTGTGACTGGGGTAGAACAACCGCAGAGACAACATCTGATTCAGGTGAAACTCCGCACCACCTTCAGAAGGAATTTGGATGGGGCGAAGGACAACCTTGTCCCTGTGGGAGACCAGATAAGGAGACATGATGGAAAGCGCCTGGAGCTCTCCCATCCTTCTGGCTGACGTGATAGCCACCAAGAAGGTGGTCCTCCATGACAGGTGGGAGATGTCGCACCTGTGCATCGGTTCAAATGGCTTGCCCATGAGCTTGGCCAATACCAGCAGTAGATCCCATGGAGGTGGAGGTTCTCGCACCAGAGGGGATATGTGATCTAAGCCTTTGGAAAAATGCGAGACCACCTTCTCCTGCGCCACCGACTGCTTGCCGGCCCATGCCTGGTAAGCAGAGATGGCTGCCAGGTGTACCTTAAGGGTGGCTGACCGAAGCCCTAGCTGAGAAAGGGACCACAGGTAGTCCAAAATGCTAGCCAACGGACAGGAAGAAGGGTCCAACCCCTTGTCCTGACACCAAATGGAGAATCTCTTCCATTTAAAGGCATAGCATTTTTTGGTCGACTCCTTACGGGATGCCTCAATGATGTTGAGGACCTCGCCGGAAAGACCCAAGGCCTGGAACTCTAGCCGCTCAGGAACCAGGCCGTCAGGTGCAGGGATTGAAGGTCCGGATGGAGAACCTTCCCCTTGTTGACTGAGATCAGGTCCGGGCGGGCTGGAAGCCGCTTCAGGAGTCTGGAGCTGAGGATGAGGAGATCTGGATACCAGAACTGGCGAGGCCAGTCTGGGGCTACCAAAATCACCTGCGCCTTGTCCCTCTTCGCCTTGAGAAGCACCTTGTGGATCAGGGATATGGAGGGAAGGCGAGAAGGGCCGGGGTCCACAACCTCGAGAAGGCATCCCCTGCAGCAAGCCCTGCTGAGGGTGGGCATGAAACAGCCTTAGCTTGGCGTTCTCCTTGAGGTGAACAGGTCCACCTGGGGGTGCCCCAATGGGAGAACAGGTCTTGAACTACCTCCAGCAGGAGAGAGCACTTGTGAGATGCAGCGCCTATCTGGCTGAGGGCATCAGCCAGAGTGGTCGGAGGCTTCTGCCACATGGATGGCCAGGAGTCCGCCTCAGGCTGATCATGAGAGGCCAAATCTGGGAGAGCTTCCTTGCACAAAGGCAAGGAGTGCGTCCTGTCCTGACAGTTGAGATAGTACATGGTTGTGGTGTTGTCCATCTGGACCTGAACCACTTGACCCCGTACAAACAGAGCGAAGGCGGTGAGGGCTAACTGCACCGCTCGAAGCTCCAGCAGGTTGATGTGGCACTGGGACTCCTGAGGGGAATAGAGGCCATGGGCCCTGAGCTCCCCAGATGGGCACCCCAACCCATCAAGAAGGCATCAGTCGTAGGATGACCGTCGGCTCGGGCGGACAAACAGGGATACCTCCTGCAGATGAACTGGGACGAGCCACCACTGCAGGCTGTCCCACATCTTCTGGGTCATGGTTACTGGCTGGTCCAGAGGACCGGAGCACTGAGACCACTGGCGGGCAGCCCCCATTGCAGGGGATGCATATGCTAGCAGGCCCAATGGACCACACTAGTGCAAGTCGCCATGAGACCCAGAAGGCGCAAGAAGTCCCGGGCAGGGCGCAATTGCCCAACCAGAAATGATTGGGGAAAGGAGGAAAGGACCTCGACCCTGTCTGCCGGGAGCCAGGCTCTGGCTCGAAGAGAGTCTAGCTCTGCCCCGATTAACTGAATTACCTGCGATGGCATGAGTTCCGATTTGGCCTCGTTGATCAGGAGACCAAGCTGAGAGCAGACCTGGAGGGCCAGATCTCTGGACCGCTCCACCTCCAACTTGGAGGGGGCTGCTATCAACTAGTCATCCAGGTAAGGTGGAGCCCAGACCCTTGGCACACATGAGAATGCTGTCACCACTGCCATGTATTTGGTGAAGACCCTGGGAGCTGGAGAAAAGCTGAAGGGCACAGCCTGGAACTGTAAAGGGATCCCTCCTTCTGAGGCGGAGGAATCGCTGATGTGACAGATGGATTGGGACATGAAAGAAGCGTCTTGGAGATCCAGAGAACAAAACCACATGCCTAGTTCAAGGATGGCATGATCTGAGCTAGAGTGACCATCCTGAAGGTGCGGGCTTAGGAACTTGTTCAGGTCATGTGGATCGAGAATGTGGTGCCAGCCCCTGTCCGTTTTGGGACCAGAAAGTACCTGGACACAAACCCTGGGCTTGGAGGAGGATCTGCCACCTAGCGTCTTGCCTCCTTTTGGAGGAGCAGAGCTATGTCGGCTCAATGAGCGACAGAGCGCCAACGGAACCAGTAGCCCCCCCCCCAAAGGGCGATGGCTCGAAAGGGAGGGATCTGCTCGAATTCCAGAGGCAGACCCCTGCCGACCACTTTCAACACCCAGCAGTCCATGGTTATAGCGGACCAGGCGGAAAGAAAGTGGCTGGGCCGTCCCCCAGAGGACCCAGGGAAGAGTGATGAGGTTGGGCGTGCACCTCAACCCGTCACTGGGCAGGCTTGGAGGAAGGGCCGGCCGAGAAGCCGCCTGGGCCTTTCCCTCCAGGCTTCCTGTTGGAGGAAGCAACAGGCTTGGCCTTGGGGCACCAAGTGTGAGCCTGCTGGCCCTGCTGCTGGTGCTGCTGGGCTGGTCATGCCGCAGGGGCGGAAGGGCTTACGCTGTTGCTGGCGGCCTTTGTTCTTCTGGGCAGACGTGACCAAGTCCAAGGCGGCACTGGACTTCTCGATCCTCTGGAGGTGGCCCTCCACCCTGGGCCCGAACAAGTCGGTGCCCAAGAAGGGGACGTCTGCCAGCTTGTGCTGGGTATCTGCTGTGAAGGTAGAGATCTGCAGCCAGGCTCTGCGGCACATGGCTACTGCGGCCGCTACTGACCAGGCACAAGAGTCTCCAATGTCCAGAGCAGTCTGGAGCTGTTGCTTGGCCAGCACCCTTCCCTGATCCCGCACCTGCTTGACCGTCATTTGAAGGTTAGCCAGGAGATGAGGAAGCATCTCATCCAGGGAGCCCAAAGGCGTGTGAAAGTGTGCCATCAGCAGGCAGAGCTAGCCTGTCGAGAGCCTAGGAGGCAGCAGCATAAACTTTATGCCGGAGTAGTCCAGCTGTTTGGACTCCTTGCCAGGGCTTCTCTCTCCCTGGCGTTTCTGGGCACCGAAACGCTATCAGTTACCTGCCCTTCAGCCGAGGGTCTGAGAGCCACAGCCGGGCTCTCTGATGAACCTCATCTGCCAGACTGCCACCCGCAGTCTAGGTGTGAAGCCACCAGCCCCTCACAGAAGCATGAGTGGTCACAGAGAGCCACAGTCGTGGTTCTCTGACAAACCAACCTGCCGCCACAGCCGTGGTTCTCTGGCGAACTCCGACCTGCCAGACTACCACCTGCAGTCCAGGTGTGAAGCCACCAGGTCTCCATAGAAGACCTAGGTAGTCTGACAGCCACAGCCGTGGTTCTCTGATGAACCCGACCTGCCAGACTGCCACCCGCAGTCCAGGTGTGAAGCCACCAGCCCCTCATAGAAGCGCAGGTAGTCTGAGAGCCACAGCCGTGGTTCTCTGACGAACCGACCTGCCAGACTGCCACCCGCAGTCAGGTGTGAAGCCACCAGCCCCTCACAGAAGCATGGGTAGTCTCAGAGCCACAGCCGTGGTTCTCTGGCAGACCCGACCTGCCAGACTGCCACACGCGGTCAGGTGTGAAGCCACCAGCCCCTCACAGAAGCGCAGGTAGTCTGAGAACCACAGCCGTGGTTCTCTGAGGACCCGACCTGCCAGACTGCCACCCGCAGTCAGGTGTGAAGCCACCAGCCCCTCACAGAAGCATGGGTAGTCTGAGAGCCATGGCCGTGGTTCTCTGCGAGACCCAACCTGCCAGACTGCCACCGTAGTCCAGGTGTGAAGCCACCAGCCCCTCACAGAAACTGGTACAGACTTGCCCCTCAGGACTGATTACCTCCAGGAAGGGAGCCCTAGCTGCCAATTTTGCTTTCTTTGCAAGAGGACAGTTGTCTCTAGGTTTAAATCCAGTGTCTTTTACTGCTGTGGCCCACTGGCTGCAGTCAGCCCCAAGAGCACTCCGATTGGCTTCATATAGCTCTGCACTCTTAATGTTTGATTATATTGTGCCTGTTAAAACTGTCTTGGTTGTATTTTATAGCTGAAGTTTTCTGATTTAATGTAAATGCCTGTACTGTGTTCCTCATAAGACCAGTAGTGATCTCAGCTCAGGCCTTTGAACCCCCCCCCCTTCACCTTTTTACGCTAGTATTGGTTTTAAATAACCCTGTTATTGCTCACTCAGACTTGGAGGCACCTTGCCTAACATTTTGGTCTGCAACACCCCCTGTTTAAGCCAGTCTGCATTTCTTTTAGCTCCACAAGCAGCCCACCCCTCTGACTTTCTTATGTAATTCTCCTCTGCTTTCTCCTTCCAGTTAGTCTGAGAGCAAAAGCCAGCTGTTCTCTGGCCGAACCCGACCAGCCAGAGGCGTGCCACCCGCAGTCCAGGTGTGAAGCCACCTGCCCCTCACAGAAGCACTGAGGTACAGACTTGCCCTCAGGGACTGATTACCTCCAGGAAGGGAGCCCTAGCTGCCAATTTTTGCCCCCCATTAAATACACATAAACCCTGCCCGGCTTTCTAGCTCACTCCTACTGGCTATTGCCAGCCACGCCTCACTGGTTATCTAGCCCTTAATTTTCACTGGTCCGCATCTCCACAGGAACCACTCATTTCCTAGCCTCTCAAGGAACTGTTGCAAATCCTATATTTATTACTGGTAAAAGGAAATATCTCCACATTAAGAATGCCATCTGTGCCTATCCTTCTCTATAGTTGCCTTATATTACTAAGTTATGCTCTACCCAAAATTTCGGTTTGCAACTCGGACAAAGGCCAGTTTCCCTCCTCTATCATCTACCAAGATACAGCCTCCCACATTAGACCATGGCATCCTACATCAGGGACTTCTCCTCTATGGTCATGCCCCTCTCCCACCACGCCACAATTATATAACACGTGCAATTCCCAAGGATGGTATCGGCCCTATCAGTTCTCTATGTTTTACCCCTAGCAAATAGCAATCCTGCCCTTAACACAGCTACTGCTAAACCAATGTACGCTAGAAGGAGTAACAAAAGACTATTTAGCAGGCTAAGACACCACCTTAAAAAACCTACTACTGCATCTCCTACTCTGTTCGGGAAATGTTGAATTAAACCCAGGCCCACCTATTTCTCTGGACGCCCCTGCAGACCTCCGTCAATATAAAGGGATTAGCTTTCTCCATATCAATGTCTGTAGTTTGCTAAAGAAGATTGACTCTATACAGACCTGGGCTCTACATGCATCTCTTGATTTCTTCATGATAACTGAATCCTGGCTCACACTCTCGACCACGGACAAATCTATCAACGTACCGGATATATCATCTACGCTATGATAGACAAATAGAGGGAAGGGTTGCAATACATGTCAAAAGCAAATTCACAGCCACAGTCTTTGACTGTACCCAAAGGCTAAGGAATTTGAATGCCTGGCTCTAAAATTATCACTTTCTAGCGAGAAATCACTCCTTATGGCAGCATGCTACTGACCGCTGTCTGGTAGCTGGGCACTTCTGCCACACCTTCAAAACCTTCTTGACTCTGCTAATTCTGAGTGTATTCTAATGGGGGATTTCAATCTAAATTGGAATGATGACAGCTTTAAGAAATTGAAGGATCTATGTGATGTTAATGGTCTGCTACAAATGGCGACTGCTATAACCAGACCTAACAGAAAAAACCCTGAGTGCAGCACCCTCCTGGACCTTATGCTAGTAAACAAACCTCACAATATCTCGCATACTGGAGTATTCTTCAACGATATAAGTGACCATTGTGCTACTACCTGCATCAGACATCCTTCCCAAATAAAAAACGCCTCCAAAATCAAACTGAAAAGATGCCTGAAAAAGTTCTGCCAGTACACTTTCCTGAAAGATCTAAGCAACATTCGTTTGCAGGATTTCTATCTAGCCCCCACCTTTAACAAGGCATTTAAGATCTTTCACAGCTTCTTACTGGGGCTAATAGACAAACACGCCCCACTAAGACTGATCAAATCAAAAAATAAAACTCCTGGCTGGTTCTCTCCCATCCTGAAGAAAGCACTTAGGGATAGGGACTACTGATGGAAAAAAGTGAGGAAATCCCACCTGGAGACGATTGGTTAGCATTCCGTACCACTAGGAATGCTTGTACCAAGCTAATTAGGTCAGAAAAAGCTGGTACTTCCAAAAAGAACTAGAAGTCAATAAAAACTGCCAAATTTTGGAACATCCTAAAAGAAGTGAAAGGTCAGTCCAGCAACACACCTTCCAAACAAAATTGCGTCTGATGGTACCACCTATACGGACAAAGCTGATATACTAGAAGTTTAATGATCACTTTGCCACTGCAGAGCTTGCCTTGACACCTCACCTATCAGCAAACTTAGCCCGTCAAGAGACTACACTGTTGGCTTCACTGATGACCACAACCATAACCAACAGCATCCCACCGCCTTCAGCTTCCTCACAATTACGTTCAAGCAAGTGGAGGACCTCCTCCTTTCTCTGGATACAAAAAAAGAGTGTGGGTGCAGATAATATTGAACTTTACTTCCTAAAACTTGGCCATACCTATCTGACTGCCCCCATTACACACTTATTCAACACCTCTCTGATTCAAGGTGAGCTACCTGTCTCATGGAAAACTGCCCACATCCTACCATTATTCAAGACTGGGGATCAGTGATCTGAACACTTACAGCCTATTTCTATACTATCCATCCTCTCTAAATTACTTGAAAAAATTGTCAATATCAACATTGAGAACATTTGGATTCACAAAAGTTGCTAAACCGGCTCAGTCCGACTTCAGAGCCAAACACAGTACAGTATAGGCTCTTGCCAAAGTAACTACAGACTGGCAGATGGCCTTGGACTCTAAGAAGCATGTATTTGCCTCTTCCTTGATCTAAGTAAGGCCTTCAAAACTGTGGATCATACCATCATGCTTACTGCACTGAGTAACATTGGACTTGATAGTTCTGCCATTAAATGGTTCAACAACTACCTAACCAATAGGTTACAACAAGTCAAAGCCATAGGAGATCTGTCCCCACAAAAATCCTTGTTATGAGGAGTTCCACAAGGCTCCATCCTGGGCCCTATCCTCTTTGCAATATACATCAATAATCTGGATTCGCAGTTGGGCACAGCCAATGAGCACTTATTCACAGGTGATACTGTACTCTATACCACAAATTCATCCTTGGATTTGGCCCATGAATACTTACAGAAGACTTTGTCACCCTCAATACAGGTTACTCACCTGCAACAGGAGTTCTAGGAATGGTATATGTTGTTCATTCACACTCTCGGCAGGTATCCTTGCCACTTTAATTCTTGCCGGAAGGTCTTCAAGCTGGCTCCTCCCACCCACCCGGGTGGTAAAACTCTCGGCTCCGCCCCATGACGCCAGATCTGGCCCGCTGGAAGCTCAGGTTGTGCGTCGAAGCCAGGGAGGTCGGGTGGGTCATGTGGATGAACAACATATACCATTCCTAGAACTCCTGTTACAGGTGAGTAACCTGTATTTCTAGGGACATGGATATGTTGTTCATCCACACTCTCTGGCAGACTCCTAGCAGTTCTCCGGGAGGAGGGAGGCAAGGCGCACACCCCCAATACTTACTTGGGAAAGAGAGATTGGAGAACTGAGGCCCCAAAACCAGCATCCCGGCGTGACTGGAGGTCGATGTGGTAGTGGGTAATAAAGGTATGTGCCGACTTCCAGGTAGCGGCCCTGCAGATATCCTGGATAGGGACGTCCCTGGAAGTAGCTACCGATGCAGCGGTATGGCGGGTAGAATGAGCTCTTATCCTCTGGAGGCTCCATGCCCGCCAACCTGTATAGAAGCTCTATGCAGGAGGTGATCCACCTGCCTATAGTCCCGCTTTGCTGCAGGTCTGCCAGGTGCGGCTTCAGCGTGGTGACAAACAGCTGGCGAACCTCTCCCGAACTTCAACCGTCTGCTCCTTATAATAGCGGCGCGTCTAGGATCAAAGTATGGAGCCTATGCTCGGCCTCGAGGTGTGACTGGGGTAGAACACCGGCAGAGTCAACACCTGGTTAAGGTGAAACTCCGACACCACCTTGGAAGGAATTTGGGTGGGCGCAGGACAACCTTGTCCCTGTGGAAGACCAGGTAGGGAGGCTCGATGGGCGCCTGGAGCTCTCCCATCCTTCTGGCTGACGTGATAGCCACCAAGGCGGTCTTCACGACAGGTGTGAAAGATCACACCTGTGCATTGGTTCGAATAAACGCCCATGAGCTGGCCAATACCAGCAGTAGATCCCGGAGGTGGAGGTTCTCGCACGGAGGAAGTGGTCAGGCCTTTGAAAAGCACCCGACCACCTTCTCCTGTGACCGACTGCTTGCGGCCCGCCAGTAGCGAGATAAGCTACCAGGTGCGTTAAGGGTTGTCGACCGAAGGCCTTGCTGAGAAAGGGACCACAGGTAGTCAGAATGCTTGCCAAGGGGCAGTCGGAAGGGTGCAAGCCCTTCCCGACACCAAATGAAACCTCTTCCATTTGAAGGCACAGCATTTCCTGGTGGGAGCTCCTTGCGGGACCTTCAGCGTTGAGGACCTTGTCGGAAGACCCAAGGCCTGGAATTCTAGCGCTCAGGAACCAGGCCGTCAGGTGCAGAGTTGAAGGTCCGGACGGAATACCTTCCCTGACTGACTGAGATCAGGTCCGGGCGGGCTGGAAGCCGCCTGGGAGCCTGGAGCTGAGGCTGAGGAGATCTGGATAACAGAACTGGCGGGGCTAGTCTGGGACTACCAGAATCACCTCGCCTTGTCCCTCCCTCGCATTGAAGCACCTTGTGGATCAAGGGAAATGGGGAAAAGGCGTGAAGAACCCGGGTTCACGGCCTCGAGAGGCATCCCCTGCAGCGAGCCCTGCTGAGGCGGGCATGGAACAGACTCAGCTTCACATTCTCCCTGGAGGCAAACAGGTCCACCTGAGGCGTGCCCCAGTGGGAGAAGAGATCTTGTACTACCTCCGGCAGGAGAGACCACTCGTGAGACGCAACCCCTATCCGGCTTAGGGCATTGGCCAGGGTATTGGAGGCTCCTGCCACGTGAATGGCTAGGAGATCCGCCTGCAGGCTGCGCACTAGGGATCAAATATGGAGGCTTCCTTGCATAACAGCAAGGAGTGCGTCCCGCCTGGCGGTTCAGACAGTACATGGTCGTGGTGTTGTCTGTCTGGACCTGAACCACTGACCCGTAGAAGAGCGGGGGCGGTGAGCTAGATGGACCGCTCAGAGCTCCAGCAGGTTGATGTGACATCGGGACTCCCGAGGGGACCAGAGGCCGTGTGCTCGGTGTTCCCCCAGATGGGCACCCCAACCCATCAGAGATGCGTCGGTCGAGAGAGAGACTGTCGGCTCGGGGAGGACGAACGGGATACCCTCCTGCAGATGTGCTGGAACGATCCACCATTGGAGAGCATTCCACATCTCCTGGGTCACTGTCACGGGCCGGTCCAACGGATCGCGGCATTGTGACCATTGGCTGGCCAGTCCCATTGAAGGGGATGCATGTACCAACGGGCCCAATGGACCACGCTGGTGCAGGCCGCCATGAGGCCCAGGAGATGCAGGAAGTCCCGGGCAGGGCGCAATGCCCAACCAGAAATGATTGGGCAAGGGAAAGAACCTCGGCCTGTCCGGGGAGCCATGCTCTGGCTCGCAGAGAGTCGAGCTCTGCCCGATGAACAGAATCACCTGCTTTGGCACGAGTTCCAACTTGGCCTCGTTGATGAGAGGCCAACCTGAGAGCAAACCTGGAGGCCAGATCTCTGGACCGCTCCACCTCTGGTCTGGAGGGGCTGCTATCAGCCAATCGTCCAGGTAAGGGTACCGGACCCTCGGTGCCGCATGAATGCTGTCACCACTGCCATGCATTTGATGAAGACCCTGGGAGCTAGGAGAGGCCAAAGGGCATGGCCCGGAACTCGTATAGGGATCCCTCCGCTCTGAAGCGGAGGAACTTCTGATGGGACGGACGGATTTGGACGTGAAAGAACGCGTCCTGGAGGTCCCAGGAGCAGAACCACAAGCCTCGTTCAAAGGATGGGATTATCTGAGCCAGAGTGACCATCCTGAAGGTCCGAGACCTTAGGAACTTGTTCAGGTAGTGCAGGTCGAGAATGGGGCGCCGGCCCCCCGTCCGTTTTGGGACCAGGAAGTACATGGACACAAACCCCGGGTCTGGAGGAGGATCCGCCACCTTTCTGATTACCTCTTTTTCGAGGAGCAGGGCAATATCGGCCCGGTGGGCCGACAGCGAGACTGCGGACCCCGTGGCCCCCCCAAGGGGTGACGGCTCGAAAAGACGGAACCTGCTCGAACTTCAGAGGCAGGCCTTTTCCTACCACCTCCAACACCCAGCAGTCCATGGTGATAGCGGACCAGGCGGAAAGGAAGTGGCGTAGCCATCCCCCCAAGGGGAGAACTCGGGGGGAGTGACAAGGTTGGAGGCGGCACCCCTCAACCCATCACTGGGCAGGCTTGGAGGAAGAACCAGCTGAGGGACCTCCTGGGCCTTTACCTCCTTGCTTCCTGTTGGAGGAAGCCGTCGGCTTGGGTTTGGGACACCAAGCGAGCCTGCTGCCCTGTTGCTGGTGCTGCTCGGCGGTCGAGGAGCAGGGACCCGAAGGACGAAAGGACTTCTGCTGCTGTGGCCTTTGTCCCTCTGGGCGGAGGTGACCGAGTCCAGAGTGGCATTGGGCTTCTCGATCCACTGGAGGTGTCCCACCACTCCAGGGCCGAAGAGGTCAGTCCCCAAGTAGGGGACGTCCGCCAACTTATGCTGGGTATCCGCCGTGAAGGTGGATATCCTCAGCCACGCCCTGTGTCGCATGACCACTGCGGCCACTACTGACCTGGCACAGGAATCACCTATGTCCAGAGCAGTCTGGAGCTGCTGCTTCGCCACCGCCCTACCCTGGTCCCGCACCTGGTGGACTGTGGTCTGCAGGTCAGGCGGGAGATGAGGAACGACCTCATCCAGGGAGCCCATGAGGGCGTGGGAGAAGTGTGCCATCAGCATGGCCGAGCTGGCCTGTCGGAGGCCGAGGAGGGCATAGCGTACACCTTGCATGGCAAAGTCCAGCTTTTGGACTCCTTGTCGGGGGCTTGTCCACATCCCGGCGTTACTGGAGCGCCGGAGAAGCGCTGTCGGTGACTAACCCCTCAGCAGAGGGGTGTTCCGAGAAACCAGGCAAAGAGCCGGTAGGGACCGCATACTTCCTGGCCATCCTGGCCGAGGGCGCAGGACAGGAAGCAGACCGCTGCCAAAGCTCCAAGGCTGGGCCAACAATGGCCTCAGCCACAGGAAAGGCCTCCGTGGGAGAATCCCCTCGGTCCAGAAACTCCATCAGGGGATACTTGGCCTATTTGGACACGGGCTCCAGCTGCATCCCAGTGGACTCCGAGATGAGTCGAATCAGACCCAAGAAGGACGATGGGCTATCGTCCACTGACTGGCCCCCGGAGGACTCCAGATCGCACTGCCTGGAGAACAGGGAGGAATCGTCGTCAGATTCCGAAGAGTCTGCGAAGAGCTGCCTCGGCCCTAAGCCACCCTCCACCTGCCAAGGACGGTCGGGAGTGAGGGTGACCAACAACCTGTGGGGCAGGCCATGACCCGACCGAGAATTCTTGGTCGGTGCCCCCGACTTTGGTTGTGGAGGCGGAGGTTCCACCACAATCGGTGGACCAGCTGGTTTCGCGCTTAGCAACGGCCCAGGGACGGGCAACTTGACTGGAGCAGTGGTTGCTCGGCCGTTCGGCGACAGCCATTGATGGCTGGGGTCTTGGCGGGGTCGTGGGCCGGATAACGGCAACTGCTGCCACATCAGATCCTCGTGGCGCCAGCGCAACTTGCGCCGTAGCCTCTCCTCACCCGAGGAGGAGGACGAGGAGCAACGTCGCTACTTACTTGATAGCAGGACCGAGACCGCCCGATGTCGGCGGGGAGCAGCTGGACCGAAGAGTCGAGACCGAGACCGGACGAGGGTGGGTCTGGGAAGGACGGGGATACCCGCTCCTCCCTTGGCTCGAGAACTTTAACTGGGGACTGCGGTCCCGAAGGAGCAGAGCAGATCCTCGGTATCCACGGGGTGACTGAAGTAAGGTTGTCGGCTTCTCCAGTCGACAGCCCGTCTAACGGATCGAGAAAAATCTCGACTTTGTCGACGAGAGTCTCGGCAGGCTGGCCTGACGGGGGCACCGTGAAGCCAGCGGCCTCAGCTGCAACCTCGACCGAAGTCGACGGTCGGCTGCCCGGGGAGGGGGACCTCTCCCGCTCCCACGAACGCCGACGATGGGACTTACTTTTCGATTCCCTTTTCTTGGGCCGAGAAGAATGTCCCGAAGGCCCCTCTCCTGTCATGGAAAAGGACTGGCAAAGCTCCTTGAACGAAGCTGTATACGAGGAACTCAGAGTAGGCGGGATAAATGCCGCGGCCGAGGAGGAAGAAGATGCGGCCTGGGCCGCCTCCTCCTCAAGGGCGATCATCTGCTCGAGCTGCTCAGCCAATCCGGCCACTGCCCAACGAGCCTCTTTGGATTTTACCGGCAGAAAACGTTTCTCGGGGTGCCCGAGCTTCAAACGGGCAGCGCGATCGTCCACAACATTGGCCGAGAAAGAGCGGCACAACTTCGCAAGCCTTCAGGTGCGTGATCTAGGCATAAGCAGTGAGCATGCGTGGAGTGCGGATCTGTCCTGGACATTTCTGCCGCAAGGGCAATCAAAAGCCGGGAACAGATTTGTCCATCGCAGCCGCGAGGGAAAATGAAGACCGAAGTTTAGAAAACTTCAAAATCAATTTTGGACGAACTGAAGAATTAGGATCCAGTCTAAAATGCAGAGCGCTAAGGAAGGAACCTGAGCTTCCAAGCGGTAAGGAAGATCTGGAGTCATGAGGCGGAGCCGAGGGCTTTACCACCCGGGTGGGTGGGAGGAGCCAGCTTGAAGACCTTCCAGCAAGAATTAAAGCGGCAAGGATACCTGCCAGAGAGTGTGGATGAACAACATATCCATGTCCCTAGAAACAACCTTATCACTCATAAGCTCCTCCTCAACGCCAAAAAGACTAAAGCAATGATTCTCTCACCAAAGTCTACTTCCGGATGTCCACATATCACACAGATCCGAACACTCTAAGATGAACCCCTTGAAGTAGTTGATATCTTTAAATACCTAGAGTTCTGGCTGGATAACAAGCTCAACTTTCTGTGCCACTTAAATGAAACCTTGAAGAAACTAAGACAGCGATTAGGTTTATTCTATCGCATTAAACACTTACTTACGTTAGAAGCCAGAATGAGACTAGTACAAACTACATTCCTATCTATACTGGACTATGCTGACTTCCCTAACAGTCATTGCCCATCAACTATGCTGAACAAACTGGACACCCTTTACCACCAGGCTTTAAGATTTATCCTAAATCTACCCCGTGGTACACATCACTGTAGTCTATACCAGGTTTCGGGATGGACCTCACTCTCAACTACGAGAAAAAGGAATGCTCTCCTCTGGTTTTTTAGAGCATTATCTGATAACCTCTCTGCATACATCTCGAACCTCTTCAAATGGGCTAAAGGTTCCTGTGCCTGAGGCGCTTCTCCATAATCTGCTTCCAGAATCCTACAGTGAAAACTACCCTGGCTTGGCAGCAATCAACTTCTCACTTCCAACACTATGGAACACTATGCAAGACTCATTAAAATTATCCTCACTTCCAAGCATTTTCACATTCAAAGCTCTATTAAAGGATTATCTGAAGGAATCATGCAACTGTTTCAGACGCCTATGACCCCTAAGCCCCGGGTGCCAATCTCAAATCCTACATCTAAGTATCTCATCCACCCCACATTCCTAACAACAGAAACCTAGGACCTATAAGCCTAGTTCCCTTAATCCAAGATGGCCCTGCCTATTCTCTACCTTTTACCTATTCTGGCCTCCCTCTTGGCTGCCTACTCTTTCACCCCAATTTCTACCCTATTCCTTAATACTGCCTTAATTTTTATCATTTAGGTATGAGCTCTTACTTAGCGGAGACTACATGGGATTGTTGTCTCTTCTCATTCCAGCAAAGCTTATCATTACGTACCTTTGCATGTTAATTATGTTGACCAGTATATATAGGCCCATATTGACCGGCACCTTCACAATGTTTTTTTTTTTTTTTTTTGCACCGATGTCCGTAATTGTAATCTTATAAGTGTACTGTATTGTATTAATGCCCAGGACCACCTTGAAAATGAGCTTGCTCAATGGTGTTTATGCCTGGTTAAATAAAGTGATTGACTGATTGAGGGTGCTCGAAAAACCGGAGAGGAACAGTCGGGACTGCGTGCTTACAGGCCATCTTGGCGAAAGCGCGGAGACAGGAGGCAGACCGCTGCCACAGCTCCAAGGCCGGACCAACAATGGCTTTGGCCACAGGAAAGGCCTCCGTGGGGAATCCCCTCAGTCCAAAATCTCTGTGAGGGATATCTGGCCCGTTTCTGCACAGGTTCAAGCTGCAACCCAGCAGACTCTGAGATGAGCAGAAGAATACCAAGGAGCGAGAATGGGCTCTCGTTCACCGACGAACCCGGAGGATTCAGGTCGGGGTCTGGAATACAGGGAGGTCGTCCGGACTTTGAGGAGTCGTCAAACAGCTGCCAAGTGCCTGAGTCACCCTCCACTCGCCGGAGGCTGATCGGTGGGTGAGGTGACTGACAACCTATGAGGGCAAGCCCTGACCCGATCAAGAATCTGGTCGGGTATCCAGTTCGCTGCGGGGCGGTAGAATCTAATATTGTGGTTGCTTCGGCCGCTCGGCAACAGCCACTTAATTGCCGGGAAGGCGATGGAGTCGGGTTTGCTGCCAGCCAATAAGAGCTGTTGCCACATCATATCCCCAGTGCCGACGCACTTGCGCCGAGCCTGTCCTCAAGAGGATGATGAGAAAGAGCGGGCGCGCTTTCCATAATGTTGGGACAGAGACTGCCGACGCCGGCCGGGACTTACCCGACAGGAAGAGGACTGAAACCGTCAGGATGCGATGATGGGTCAAAGAAAGGCGAGGGACACCTGCTCATCCTCTGGTTCAGGGTCCTTGACGAGGACTTGACTCGGGAGGCCTCCCGAGCCAAGGCAAGTCCTCAGTAGGCACCGGGGGAACCGGTGAAAGAAGGCTGTCGGCCTCTCCAGTCGACAGCCCATCTGACGGGTTCAGAAAAATCTCGACCGCATCAACAGGAGTCTCGGACGGCTGACCTGACAGGGACACCAAAAAGCCAGCGGCCTTGGCCGCATCCTCGGCTGCAACCTCGACCAAGGTTGACAGGGGATGGTCCAGGGAGCGAGATATACAGGTTACTCACCTGTAACAGGAGTTCTAGGAATGGTATATGTTGTTCATCCACACTCATTGGCAGTATCCTTGCCGCTTTAAATCTTGCCGGAAGGTCTTCAAGCTTGCTCCTCCCACCCACCCGGGTGGTATAACTCTCGGCTCCGCCCCATGACGCCAGATCTGGCCCGCTGGAAGCTCAGGTTGTGCGTCGAAGCCGGGGAGGTCGGGTGGGTCGTGAGTTTAGAACAACATATACCATTCCTAGAACTCCTGTTACAGGTGAGTAACCTGTATTTCTAGGGACATGGATATGTTGTTCATCCACTCATTAAGGAGACTCCTAGCAGTTCTCCGGGAGGAGGGAGGCAAGGCAGCACACCCCATATACTTACTGGGAAAGAGACTGGAGAACCGAGGCCCAAAACCAGCATCCCGGCGTGACTCAAGGTCGATGTGGTAGTGGGTAATGAAGGTGTTTGCTGACTTCAGGTAGCAGCCCTGCAGATTTCCTGGATAGGGGCGTCCCTGGAAGCAGCCACTTGCAGCAGTATGGCGGGTAGAATGAGCTCTTATCCCTCTGGGAGGCTCCATGCCCGCCAACTTATAGCAGAGATCTATGCAGGAGGTTACCCACCTGCTTATCATCCGCTTGGCTGCAGGTCTGCCAGATGCGGCTTCAGCGTAGGTGACAAACAGCTGGCGAACCTCTCCCCGAATTTCAGCCGTGCGCTCCTTATAATAAGCGAGCGCCCTTCTAGGGTCCAGAGTATGGAGCCTATATTCGACCTCCGAGGTGTGATTGGGGTAGAACACCGGCAGAGTCAACACCTGGTTAAGGTGAAACTCGACACCACCTTGAGGAAGGAATTTGGGTGGGGAGGCATGGGACAATTTCTTGTCCCTGTGGAAGACCAGGTAAGGAGACTCAGATGGAAGCGCTGGAGCTCTCCCATCCTTCTGGCTGACGTGATAGCCACCAAGAAGGCGTGGTCTTCCACGATAGGTGAGAGAAAGCAACCTGTGCATAGGTTCGAATGGCTTGCCCATGAGCTTTGCCAGTACCAGCAGTAGATCCCACGGAGGTAGGGGTTCCCGCACTGGAGGGGAAATGTGATCAAGGCCTTTGAAAAAGCGCCAGACCACCTTCTCCTGCGCCACCGACTGCTTCCCGGCCCGCGCCCGGTAAGCAGAGATGGCTGCCAGGTGCACCCTTAGGGTCGCCGACCTAAGCCCTTGACTAGAAAGGGACCATAAATAGTCCAAGATGCTTGCCAAGGAACAGGAGGAAGGGTCCAAGCCCTTGCCCTGACACCAAATGGAAAACCTTTTCCATTTGAAGGCATAACATTTTCTGGTCGACTCCTTAAGACCTCAACTACATTGAGGACCTCGTCGGAAAAGACCCAAGGCCTGGAACTCTAGCCGCTCAGGAACCAGGCCGTCAGGTGCAGAGATTGAAGGTCCGGATGGAACACCTTCCCTGATTGACTGAGAGCAGGTCCGGGCGAGCTGGAAGCTGCAGCGAGTCCTGGAGCTGAGACTGAGGAGATCTGGGTACCAGAACTGGCGAGGCCAGTCTGGGGCTATCAGAATCACCTGCGCCTTGTCCCTCCTCGCTTGAGAAGCACCTTGTGGATCAAGGGAAATGGGGAAAGGCGTAAAGAGGCCGGGGTCCATTGCCTCGAGAAGGCATCCCCTGCAGCGAGCCCTGCTGAGGCGGGCATGGAACAGACTCAGCCTGCGTTCTCCATGGAGGCAAACAGGTCCGCCTGAGGTGTGCCCCAAAGGGAGAACAGATGCTGTACTACCTCGGCAGGAGAGACCACTAGTGGGATGCAGCCCCTATCCGGCTCAGGGCAGCCGGCCAGGGTGTTGGAGGCTCCTGCCACGTGAATAGCTGAGGAGATCCGCCTCCAGGCTGCGCCGCAGTGACCAAATCACGGAGAGCTTCCTTGCATAGAAGCATGGGCGGCGTCCGCCCTGGCGGTTTAGATAGTACATGGTCGTGGTATTGTCCGTCTGGACTCGGACCACTTGACCCCGGAGGAGCAGGAGCAAAGGCGGTGAGAGCTAGGCGGACCGCTCGGAGCTCCAGCAGGTTGATGTGGCATCGGACTCCCCGCGGGACCAGAGGCCATGAGCCAGTGTTCCCCAGATGGGCACCCCAACCCATCAGAGAGGCATCGGTCGACAGAGGACCGTCGGCTCGGGCGGACGAACGGGATGCCCTCCTGCAAATGATCTGGAACGGTCCACCACTGGAGAGCTTCCACATCCCCTGTGTCACCGACACAAGCTGGTCCAAGGGATCGAGTGCCAGGACCACTGGCTGGCCAGTCCCACTGAAGGGACGATGTTCCAGCGGGCCCAACGGACCACGCTGGTACAGGCCGCCATGAGACCCAGGAGGCGCAGGAAGTCCCGGGCAGGCGCAATTGCCCAACCAGAAATGATCGGGCAAAGGAGGAAAGAACCTCGCCCTGTCCGCGGAGCCGCGCCTGGCTCGAAGAGAGTCGAGCTGCGCCCGATGAATAGAATCACCTGCTCGGCTCGAAAGTTCCGACTTGGCCTCGTTGATAAGGAGGCCCAGTTGAGAGCAGACCTGGAGGCCAGATCTCTGGACCACTCCGCCTCCTTCCTGGAGGGAGCTGCTATCAGCCAGTCGTCCAGGTAAGGTACACGGACCCTCGGCGCCCGCAGAATGCTGTCACCACTGCCATGCATTTGGTGAAGACCCTGGGAGCTGGAGACAAGCCAAGGGCATGGCTTGAATCAAGAGAGATCCTTCCGCCGAAGCTGACGGAATCTCTGGTGAGACGACGGATAGGGACGTGAAAAACGCTGGCCCTGCAAGTCCAGAGAGCAGAACCACACGCGTTCCAAGGATGGTATTATCTGAGCCAGAGTGACCATCCTGAAGGTTCGAGACCTTAGGAACTTGTTTAGGTCGTGTAGGTCGAGAATGGGCGCCAGCCCCGTCCGCTTCGGAACCAGGAAGTACCTGGACACAAACCCTGGGTCTGAAGGAGGGTCCACCACCTCTTACCACCTCCTTCTGGAGGAGGAGCGATATCGGCTCGACGAGCCGCCAGTGAGGCTGGGATCCCGAAGCCCCCAGGCGGCGGCTCTGAAGGGTGGTGCCTGCTCGAATTCCAGAGGCAGGCCTCTTCCCACCACCTCAAGACCCACCTGTCCGTGGTAACAGCGGACCAGGCGAACGGAAATACAGGTTACTCACCTGTAACAGGAGTTCTAGGAATGGTATATGTTGTTCATCCACACTCATTGGCAGTATCCTTGCCGCTTTAAATCTTGCCGGAAGGTCTTCAAGCTTGCTCCTCCCACCCACCCGGGTGGTATAACTCTCGGCTCCGCCCCATGACGCCAGATCTGGCCCGCTGGAAGCTCAGGTTGTGCGTCGAAGCCGGGGAGGTCGGGTGGGTATGTGGATGAAACAAGATATACCATTCCTAGAACTCCTGTTACAGGTGAGTAACCTGTATTTCTAGGGACATGGATATGTTGTTCATCCACACTCATTGGCAGACTCTAGCAGTTCTCCGGGAGGAGGGAGGCAAGACCACCCCATATACTTACTTGGGAAAGAGAGACTGGAGACAGAGGCCCCAAAACCAGCATCCGGCGTGACTCAAGGTCGATGTGGTAATGGGTAATGAAGGTGTTTGCTGACTTCCAGGTAGCAGCCCTGCAGATTTCCTGGATAGGGACGCCCTGGAAGCAGCCACATCACAGGCAGCATGGAGTGGTAGAATGAGCTCTTATCCTCTGGGAGGCTCCATGCCCGCCAACTTATAGCAGAGATCTATGCAGGAGGTTACCCACCTGCTTATCGTCGGCTTGGCTGCAGGTCTGCCAGATATGCGGCTTCAGCGTAGGGTGACAAACAGCTGCTAACCTCTCCCAATTTCAGCCGTGCGCTCCTTATAATAAGCGGCGCCTTCTAGGGTCCAGAGTATGGAGCCTATATTCAGCCTCCGAGGTGTGATTGGGGTAGAACACGGCAGAGTCAACACCTGGTTAAGGTGAAACTCCGACACCACCTTCGGAAGGAATTTCGGGTGGGGGCGAAGGACAACCTTGTCCCTGTGGAAGACCAGGTAAGGAGACTCGATGGAAAGCGCCTGGAGCTCTCCCATCCTTCTGGCTGACGTGATAGCCACCAAGAAGGCGGTCTTCCACGACAGGTGAGAGAGAGCACACCTGTGCATAGGTTCGAATGGCTTGCCCATGAGCTTTGCCAGTACCAGCAGTAGATCCCACGGAGGTGGGGGTTCCGACTGGAGGGAAATGTGATCAAGGCCTTTGAAAAGCGCCAGACCACCTTCTCCTCGCCACCGACTGCTTCCGGCCCGCGCCCGGTAAGCAGGAGATGGCTGCCAGGTGCACCCTTAGGTCGTCGACCTAAGCCCTTGACTAGAAAGGGACCATAAATAGTCCAAGATGCTTGCCAAGGAACAGGAGGAAGGGTCCAAGCCCTTGTCCTGACACCAAATGGAAAACCTTTCCATTTGAAGGCATAACATTTTCTGGTCGACTCTCACGGGACGCCTCAACTACATTGAGGACCTCTGCCGGAAAGACCCAAGGCCTGGAACTCTAGCAGCTCAGGAACCAGGCCGTCAGGTGCAGGGATTGAAGGTCCGGATGGAACACCTTCCCTGATTGACTGAGAGCAGGTCCGGCGAGCTGGAAGCTGCCGCGAGTCCTGGAGCTGAGACTGAGGAGATCTGGGTACCAGAACTGGCGGGCCAGTCTGGGGCTATCAGAATCACCTGCGCCTTGTCCCTCCTCGCCTTGAGAAGCACCTTGTGGATCAAGGGAAATGGGGGAAAGGCGTAAAAGAGGCCCGGGGTCCATTGCCTCGAGAAGGCATCCCCCTGCAGCGAGCCCTGCTGAGGGGGGCGGGCATGGAACAGACTCAGCTTCGCGTTCTCCATGGAGGCAAACAGGTCCACCTGAGGTGTGCCCCAAAGGGAGAACAGATGCTGTACTACCTCCGGCAGGAGACCACTCGTGGGATGCAGCCCCTATCCGGCTCAGGGCATCGGCCAGGGTGTTGGAGGCTCCTGCCACGTGAATGGCTAGGAGATCGCCTCCAGGCTGCTACGAGTGACCAAATGCGGAGACTTCCTTGCATAGAAGCATGGAGCGCGTCCCGCCCTGGCGGTTTAGATAGTACATGGTCGTGGTATTGTCCGTCTGGACTCGGACCACTTGACCCCGGAGGAACGGAGCAAAGGCGGTGAGAGCTAGGCGGACCGCTCGGAGCTCCAGCAGGTTGATGTGGCATCGGGACTCCCGCGGGGACCAGAGGCCATGAGCCCGGTGTTCCCCCAGATGGGCACCCCAACCCATCAGAGAGGCATCGGTCGACAGAGAGACCGTCGGCTCGGGGCGGACGAACGGGATGCCCTCCTGCAAATGATCTGGAACGGTCCACCACTGGAGAGCGTTCCACATCCCCTGTGTCACCGACATAAGCTGGTCCAAGGGATCGCAGCGTTGTGACCACTGGCTGGCCAGTCCCCACTGAAGGGGACGCATGTTCCAGCGGGCCCAACGGACCACGCTGGTACAGGCCGCCATGAGACCCAGGGCGCAGGAAGTCCGGGCAGGCGCGATTGCCCAACCAGAAATGATCGGGCAAGGAGGAAAGAACCTCGGCCCTGTCCGGGGCAGCGCTCTGGCTCGAAGAGAGTCGAGCTGCGCCGATGAATAGAATCACCTGCTTCCGCTCGAGTTCCGCCTGGCCTCGCTTGATAAGGAGGCCCAGTTGAGAGCAGACCTGGAGGGCCAGATCTCTGGACCACCCGCCTCCTTCCTGGAGGGAGCTGCTATCAGCCAGTCGTCCAGGTAAGGGTACACGGACCCTCGGCGCCCGAGAGATGCTGTCACCACTGCCATGCATTTGGTGAAGACCCTGGGAGCTGGGACAAGCCGAAGGGCATGGCTTGGAACTCGAAGAGAGATCCTTCCGCTTGGAAGCGAAGGAATCTCTGGTGAGACGGACGGATAGGGACGTGAGAAAACGCGTCCTGCAAGTCCAGAGAGCAGAACCACACGCCGCGTTCAAGGATGGTATTATCTGAGCCAGAGTGACCATCCTGAAGGTTCGAGACCTTAGGAACTTGTTTAGGTCGTGTAGGTTGAGAATGGCGCCAGCCCCGTCCGTTCGAACCAGGAAGTACCTGGACACAAACCCTGGGTCTGAAGGAGGTCCACCACCTCTCTTACCACCTCCTTCTGAGGAGGAGAGTGATGTCGGCTCGCGAGCCGCCAGTGAGGCTGGGGATCCCGAAGCCCCCGAGGCGGCGGCTCTGAAGGGTGGTGCCTGCTCAATTCCAGGGCAGGCCTCTTCCCTACCTCCAAGACCCACCTGTCCGTGGTACAAGCGGACCAGGTGGAACGGAAGTGGAGCTGCCTCTCACGGGGGGACCCAGGGGTAAGGTGACGGGGATGGGGGCGACACCCCTCAGCCCGTCACTGGGCAGGCTTGGAGGAGGGACCGGCCGAGGGACCTCCTGGGCCCTTTCCTCCCTGCCTCCTGTTAGAGGAAGCCGGCGGCTTGGGTTTGGGATGCCAAGGCCGAGCCTGCTGGCCCTGACGGTGCTGGGCCGGGCGCGCCGGGGGCACAGAAGGACGAAAGGGCTTAGGCTGTGGTTTGCGCCTTTGTCCTTCTGAGCGGAAGAGACCGAGTCAAGGTGGCATTGGACTTCTCGATCCTCTGCAGGTGACCTTCCACCCCAGGGCGAAGAGGTCAGTCCCCAAAGGAACATCCGCCAACATATGCTGGGTATCCGAGTAAGGTGGATATCCTCAGCAAACCATCCGACATACATAGCCACTGCGGCCAGCCACGATCTGGCACATGGTCCCTATATCCAAAGCAGTCTGGAGCTGCTGTTTGGCCACTGCCCTGCCCTGGTCCCGCACCTGCTTAACCGTAGTCTGCAGATCGGCGGGAAGATGAGGATGACCTCATCAGGGGCCCAACAGGGCATGAGAAAAATGTGCCATGAGAGACGGCCGAGACTGGCCTGGCTAGAAGGCCGAGAGGACGGGCACGGCGTAGACACTGCGGCGTAGTCCAATTTCTTGGACTCCTTGTCAGGAGGTTGTCCACATCCCTGGGCGTTGCGCCAGCGCAGCGCTGTCGGTAACCAACCCCTCAGCAGAGGGTGTTCCAAAAAACCGGACAAGGAACAGGTGAGGACCGCATACTTCCTGGCCATCCTGGCCGGCGCAGGGCAGGAAGCAGAGGCGCTGCCAAAGTTCAGTGCGGACCACTATGGCCTCGGCCACGGAAGAGCCTCCGTCGGAGAATCCCTCGGTCCAGAATCTCCGTGAGGGATACCTGGCCCGTTGGAAGCGAGTTCGAGCTTCATCCCGGTGAACTCCGAGATGAGCAGAAGCAGTCTAGGAAGGAACTACGGGCTATAGTCCATCGTGACTGACCTCCTGAAGACTCCAAGTCCAGTCGCTTGGAAGAAGGAGGAATCATCTTCGGACTCGGAAGAGTCCTCGAAAACTGCCTCTGGCCTGAGCCACCCTTCCACCTGCCGGGTCGGTGGGAGTGAGGGGAACTGACAGCCGATGGGGTAAGCCCTTAGTCGACCGAGAATCCCTTGGTGGAGCCCCAGTGGTGGCTGTGGAGGCGGAGGTTCCACAGATAAATTGGAGCAACTGGTTTGGCCGGCTTTAACCGGCCTGGGTATAGCTCCTCCGGACAAGTCGGGGGTTGTGTCGGCCGTTCGGTGACAGCCACTTAATGGCGGGGAAAGGCGGGTCGGCTTATTCACGGCCAGGAGGAGCTGTTGCAACATAAGGTCCTCGTACGGTCGGCGTAATTTCATGAGAAGCCTCCCCTCATCCGAGGAGGAGGGGCCGAGGGCCAGCCAGCGCTGCCGCTTCAGTGATGCCGAGACGAGGACCGCCTATGGACGGTGGGAGCGGCTGGACATGAAGGTCAGACCGACACCGAGAGTCCCGAATTTCGGGGTCGGTCGCGAGGAGGTGTCGGCGGAACCGACACTCCCGGCTCGGAAGGTCCATCCAGGGCTCCGGACCGGAGGCACAGGCAGCCACAGGATCCTCCAACTCCTCCCGGGAACCAGGAGAGAGGAATCTCGGCTGCTAAAGCGACAGCCGTCCAATGGAGTCGAAAAATCTCGAGCTTCATCAGTGGGAGTCTCGGTCAACTGACCTGGCGGGGGACACCGTGAGGCAGTGGCGAGCTTGGCATGACGAGCAGCCTGACGGACTGACGGCCCGAGGAGAGGGACCTTTCCCGCTCCCAAGGCGTCGTGAGGACTACCCTGTCCCTCTTTTGGACCGAGAATAAGGTCCAGCAGGCATGAGCCCTTCTCCCTTTAGTGAGAGGGACAGAAAAAAGCTCATAAAGAAGCCGTGTAGGAAGAACCCAGAAGGCGGGATAAATGCCGCGGCGAGGAAGATACGGCCACTCGCCTCCTCTTGAGGGGCGACCATCCGCTCGAGCTGATCCGCCCGACCCTCCGCCCATGACACACGCCAACTCGAGCCTCCTTGGACTTCACGGAGGAAGCAGCTTCTCGGGGCCAGCCCAGTTGCAATCGGGCATACACGGTCTTGAGGGGCGTGGGCCGAGAAAGATGAGCACAGTGCATGAAGCCTGCGGGTGGGTGCTCAAGGCCCTGAGCAATGAACACACGTGGAGTGTGGATCCGTCGAGACATCTTCTGCCCGCATGGGCATCTCCAAAATCCGAGTCGGTTGTCCATCGCGGCCAGAGGATCGAAGACTAGAGTCTTTTTGCAAATTTTTGTTTTAAATCCATAGCGGAGAAATAGGAACCAGTGCATAAGCGCGCAGGCGTTAAGAGGGAACCTGAGCTTCAAGCGGTAAGGAAGATCTGGCGTCATGGGGGCGGAGCGGAGGTTATACCACCGGGTGGGTGGGAGGAGCAAGCTTGAGACCTTCCGGCAAGATTTAAAAGCGGCAAGGATACTGCCAATGAGTGTGGATGAACAACATATCCATGTCCCTAAGTGCGGGCCGTCCCCCGGGGGACCCAGGAAATGAGTGGCCCGGGGATGGGCGACACCCCTCAGCCCGTCACTGGGCAGGCTTGGAGGAGGGACGGCCGAGGACCTCCTGGGCCCTTCCTCCTGCCTCCTGTTAGGGAAGCGGCGGCTTGGGTTTGGGATGCAAGGCCGGAGCCTGCTGGCCCTGGCGATTACTGGGCAGGCGGCGCCGGGGGCACAGAAGACGAAAGGGCTTAGGCTGTGGTTAGCGGCCTTTGTCCTTCTGAAGCCGGAAGAGACCGAGGTCAAGGTGGCATTGGACTTCTCCGATCCTCTGCAGGTGACCTTCCACCCCAGGGCAAGAGGTCAGTCCCCAAAAGGAACATCCGCCAACTTGCTGCTGGTATCCGAGTAAAGGTGGATATCCTCAGCCAAGCCCATGACGCACTAGCCACTGCGGCCGCCACCGATCTGGCACATGGGTCCCCTACATCCAAAGCAGTCTGGAGCTGCTGTTTGGCCACTGCCCTGCCCTGGTCCCGCACCTGCTTAACCGTAGTCTGCAGATCGGCGGAAGATGAGGATGACCTCATCCAGGGAGCCCAACAGGGCATGAGAAAAATGTGCCATGAGGCGGCCGGAACTGGCCTGGCGGAGAGAGAGGGCCTAGCGTAGACTTTTACGCCCGACATAGTCCAATTTCTTGGACTCCTTGTCAGGAGGATTGTCCACATCCCTGGCGTTGCGGCGCGGACAGCTCGTCGGTAACAACCCCTCCAGCAGAGGGGTGTTCCGAAAAACGGACAAGGAACGGTAGGGACCCGCCTTCCCTGGCCATCCTGGCCGGGCGCAGGGCAGGAAGCAGGGCGCTACCAAAGTTCAGTGCTGGACCCACTATGGCTCGGCCACGGAAGGCCTCCGTGGAATCCCTCGGTCAGAATCTCCGTGAGGATACCTGGCCCGTTTGGAAGCAGGTTGAGCTCCATCCGGTAGACTCCGAGATGAGCGAAGCAGTCCCTAGGAAGAGACTGACGGGCTGCGTCCATTGGCTGACCTCCTGAAGACTCAAGTCCAGTCGCTTGGAGAAGAAGGAGGAATCATCTTCGGACTCGGAAGAGTCCTCGAAAACTGCCTCTGGCCTGAACCACCCTTCACCTGCGAGGTCGGTCGGGAGTGAGGTAACTGACAACCCGATGAGGTAAACCCTTAGCCGACCGAGAATCTTGGTGAGCCCCAGTGGTGGCTGTGGAGGCGGAGGTTCCACACTAATCGGTGGAGCAACTGGTTTTGGCCGAACCGGCCTGGGTATAGGCTCCTCGGGCAAGTCGAGGGTTGTGTCGGCGTTCGGTGACACCCTTAATGGCGGGGAAGGCGCCGTTCGGCTTATTCCGGCCAGGAGGACTGTTGCAACATAAGGTCCTCGTACCGTCGGCGTAATTCGCCCGAAGCCTCCCTCATCGAGGAGGAGGGCAGGCCAGCGGCCGCCCGCTTACAGCAGTGCGAGACCGAGACCGCCTATATGGCGTGGGAGCGGCTGGACGCGAGAAGGTCCGGACGAGACCGAGAGTCCCGGAATTTCCGGAGTCGGTGCAGGGAGGTGTCGGCGGAACGACCTCCCCTCGGCTCGGAAGGTCCATCCGAGGGCTCCGGAACCGGAGGCACAGGCGAGCCCGGGATCCTCAACTCCTCCCGGGGAACAGGGAGGAATCTCGGCTGCTAAAGGCGACAGCCCGTCAATGAGAGAGAAAATCCGACTTCATCAGTGGAGTCTCGGTCAACTGACCTGGCAGAGGGACACCGTGAGGCCAGTGGCAAGCCGGCGGTCGACCGAAGCCGACGGTCGAGCGGCCCGAGAGAGGGACCTTTCCGCTCCCAAGGCGTCGACGGAGGACTTACCCTTGTCCCTCTTTTGGACCGAGAAAAAGGTCCAGCAGGCATAAAGCCCTTCTCCTTTAGTGGAGAGGGACAGACAAAGCTCATAAAGGAAGCCGTGTGGGAAGAACCCAGAGAGAGCGGGATAAATACGCGGCCGAGGAAAGATCTGACCAGCGCCGCCTCCTCTTCGAGGCGACCATCCGCTCGAGCTGATCCGCCGAGCCCGCGCCTTGAACACCGCCAACAGGGCCTCCTTGGACTTCACGGAGAAGCGCTTCTCAGGGAACGGCCCAGTTGCAATCGGGCAACCACGGTCTTGAGGGCGTAGGCCAGAAAAGATGAGCTGAGTCGCAAGCCTCGCGGTCGGCTCAAGGCCTAAGCAGTAGACACACGTGGAGTGTGGATCCGTCCGAGACATCTTCTGCCGCATGGGCATCTCCGAAATCGAGGATCGATTTATCCGCCGCGGCAGCGAGGATCGAAGACTAAGTCTTTTACCAAATATTATTTTTAAATCATAAGCGGAGAAATAGGAACCAGTCACAAGCGCAGGCGTTAAGGAGGGAACCTGAGCTTCCAAGCGGTAGGAAGATCTGGCGTCATAGGCGGAGCGAGAGTTATACCACCGGTGGGTGGGAGGAGCAAGCTTGAAGACCTTCCGGCAAGATTTAAAGCGGCAAGGATACTGCCAATGAGTGTGGATGAACAACATATCCATGTCCCTAGAACTCTCCGCTCCTATGAGCACGCCGCGGTGGGACTTACTTTTGGTTCCTTCTTCTTTGACCGACTGAAGTGAGTCTCTGAGGCCCCTCTCCCTTGGTGGAAGGGACTGACAAAGCTCCCGAAGGAAGCTGTATAGGTGGAGCCCAAGGAGGTGGGATAAATGCTGGCCTGAGGAAGATGAAGACACTGCCTGGGCCACCTCCTCCTCGAGGCGATTAACTGCTCCAGCTGCTCCCTGGAGCCTGCAGCACCAGACACTGCCCAAATGGGCCTCCTTGACTTCACGGTGGGAACCGTTTTCAAACACCCCAGTTGAGTCAGGCAGCCGGTCTTCAAGAACCGAGCCAAAAAGGACTTAAAGATCGCGAGCCTGCGGATCATGGTCAAGACCAAGGCAGTAGATACCGTGGCGTCATGAATTAGGTCGAGACATCTTCTGCCACTTAGGGGCACCGAAGGAAGCCGGGGAGTAGATTAGGAATCCATTGCAGCTGCGAAGGAAGGAGAAGACTTAAGTCTCATGAATTTCAACACGATTTTCAGTAAAACCGAAGGTTTAGGATCCAGGCCTAGAGACGCGAGAGCGCTAAGGAGGGAACCTGAGCTTCCAAGCGGTATGGAAGATCAGGCGTCATGGGGCGGAGCCGAGGGTTTTACCACCCGGGTGGGTGGGAGGAGCCAGCTTGAAGACTTTCCGGCACATCTTAAAGCGGCAAGGTACCTGCCAACATGTGTGGATTGAACAACATATCCACTCCCTAGAAATTGAAAGTACGTACCTACCGTAATTCTTGAACTTTTAGGACTAAGGCTCCACCACTCATTCACACTAATGGGAGTTAGCTGGAGGCTAGGACCCAGCGGGAGCAAACTTTTTCAAGAGGGCTGGCACTTGAGATGGAGCCACAAGGAAGCGGCACCGCGAGCCCTGGCTCATGCGGTAATGACTATCTCGGCGTCGACCCTCCAACCGCCTCAGTACCTTTTTGCAGAGGAGGAGCAGCGTAATTAACCTAGAAGGACTAGCCTAAAAATTGGACATAAGATAGTCCGAATGACCCGTGAAAGAAGGGTCAACAATAAAGTCTTCACAGCCCAGCCATTGAGGGAGTGAAGACCACAAACAGAGAAGTGAGCTCGGGAAATGGTGGGTGGGCGTATGAATGAGTGGTGAAGACTTTGTCCAAGATCATCAAGAATTACGGTAGGTACGTAATTTCCATATCTTCCTGAACATAAAGTCTCCACCACTCATTCACACTAATGGGAGAGTACCCAGCTAAATAATCCCCCGAGATGGGCGGCAGGAGATAAAGAGTTCATGTGCTTAGGACAGAAGTCTGTTAAGAATGGTCCTGCCAAACGACTTATGTCATCTGGCATGGACATCCAAGGCGTAGTGCTTAACGAAAGTATGCACGGAGCTCCAGGTAGCCGCACTGCAAATATCTGCAATGGGCACATTACAGATTTCTGCCAGAGATGCCGCGACTGCTCTGGTAGAGTGAGCGTATACTTTGCCTTCCAGCGTGACCTGTGCCACAGAATAGCAGTGATGAAGGCATGTCACCAGCCACGCTGAAATGCATCTGATAGCGACAGGTTGACCCAGCCGGGTCTCGCTGAGGGAAACACAGTTGTTGAGCCTTGCGAATTTCTTTAGTTCTATCTAGATAGAACCACAGTGCTCTCTTTAATATCCAGTGAATGAAGTGTACGCTCACCTTCATTCTGGAAGTTCACAAAGTAGGTAGGAAGGACTAAAGGTTGGTTTAGATGGAATTCTGAGACAACCTTTCGGAGAAACTTAGGATGAGTCCTAAGAACTACTTTGCCCCTGTGAAATACAGTGTACAGGGGGGTCTGTGACCAGTGCGTGTATTTCAGAAACTCTATGGGCCAAAGTAATGGCCACAAGGAAGGCTGTTTTCCAAGTGAGGAACTTCAAGTCACAAGTAGCTAGAGGTTCGAAAGGTTTACGAGTGTGCATGTCTAGCACAAGGTTAATGTCCCAGGCTGCGACTGCACGTCTGACAGGAGGTCTAGTATGCAGAATACCCCTAAGAAACCTCTTAACTACAGGCAACTGAGCCAGTGACATGAAAAGTACCGGCTCCTGATATGCTGAAATGGCACAAAGATGAACTTTGACTGTGGAGTACTGCAGACCTGTATTTGAAAGGTCTAAAAGATACTCTAAGACTTTATTTGGTGGGCAGGAACAAGGGCTCGAAGAGGATTTTGCACACCAGATAGAGAAACGCTTCCATTTGGCTGTGTAGGTTTTTCTAGTGGCCGGCTTACGTGCAGCCAAAAGAATATCTGAAACTCTATGAGAAACATTGAACCTATTCACCTCTATCTCTTCAGGAGCCAAAGCGTGAAGGTGAAGCGACCTCAGGTTGGAATGGACCACGGACCCTGGGTCAGAAGGTTCATCTGAAGGGGCGTCTTGGGGGGGTTCAATAGACTGCTGAGCAGTGGAAACCATATTTGCAGAGGCCAGAAGGGGGCAATGAGAATCATTCTGCCCCCCTTAGACTCCAATTTGAGAAGTACCCTCTGAATTAGAGGAAGAGGAGGAAAGGCATATAGAAAGCGTCTTGTCCACTGCAGCCTGAACGTATCCTGACAGAAAACCCCAGGTCCTGGATTTCTAGAGCAGAAGAGAAGCAGTTTTGCTTTGGTGGGGACACAAAAGGTCTAGGTCTGGAGTTCCCCACTCTCTGAAGAGTGACGAAGCGAGGTTAAGTCAAGAGACCAATCATGAGGATCCGCTCTGTTCTGCTGAGATGGTCTTCCAGTTCGCTTTGTACTCCTGGCAGATAAACCACCTGAATCAGAATCTTGTGTTCCAGGCACCACTCCACACTTTCATTACTTCCCTGCATTATGGGTGAGTGTCGCGCCGCCTGTTTTTTGCTGTAGTACATCACTGCTTTGTTGTCCGTTTGAAGGAGAATGTTCTTGTGGCAGAGTATGCCCTTCAAGGCTTGGGCTGCATAGAGGACGACTCTCATTTTCAGGACGTTTATGTGAAGTTGGGACTCGTCCTGAGTCCACGTACCCTGGGTGTGGAGACAGTGGCAGTGGGCTCCCCAACCCATCAGGGATGAGTCTGTGGTAATGGTGATCTGATGAACCAGAGGAGCAAAGGGATATCCTTCTAGAAGATTGTCCTCCTGCGACCACCAGGCGAGTGACCTGTTCAGAGGTTCCGTCACCTCGATGAGAAAGGACTGAGGGTGAGTGATTGGGGACCACTGAGTACTGAACATCCACTGAGAGGTTCTCATGTGAAGACGAGCTAGGGGTACAGTGAACACCGAGGATGCGATGAGGGCCAGCATCCGCTGCATCGAGATAGCTCAAATTGAGCTCTGTTCTCCGATATATCGGGCCATCTGTAAGATAGCGCTCCTTCTGTCCTCTGGAAGAAAAGCCTTCGTACAGGAGGTGTCCAGAAGAGTTCCTATAAAGAGGAGCTTCTGGGAGGGCTGCAACTGCGACTTGTTGAGATTCAACAGGTCACCCATGGGCATGAGGAAGTCTGAGGCCGTGGCCATGGCCTCCAGAGTCCCTTGCCTGGAGGGACTTATTTTATTTGGTTTTTGTTTGCGGGTAGTACACTAGAACAACGATGTTGCCTATATTCAGGCACGACCGGGAGAGTACAGACAGGGAGACCAGAGTCAACATTAAAGAGCATTTCGTGACTAGCATGAGGTGAGAACAAACATTTGAACAGTATACAGCCAGGTACAGTCATTATCAGTAACGACAAGAGAAACAGATAACATTACATTAATTATTTTCATCTGATGATCCATCAATGACTAAATTGAAACAACAAACAGTAAACAAAACTTAAATGAAGTAGCATTATAACAATAGGATTTCTGCTGGATGTAGAAACTTTCAGATTTTGGAGACCAGTAGGAAATCAGTAAGTGCCATAGGGAGGAGAAAATGCTAGGAGAGAAGCTCAAGTTACAGCACAAGAGCAGCAGTCGGATTCTAATAGGTGTGCCCGAAGACTCAGTTTAAAGGCCTTTTGGGATTTGGAGAGTTTGATGTGGGAGGGAATGGAGTTCCAGAAGCGGGGGGCAGATATGGCAAAGGATCGTTCTCCTTTTTGTGTGAGATATCTGGGAATTTCAAGTTGGGTTTGAGCAGATGCCCTGAGGAGGTATGCTTGGGAGGGCTGAGTTAATAGTTCGGCAAGGTATTTAGGGGACCCTGTTCTGATCGTATTATCAATTGTACAGCCTGCAGAATAGTGCCTGGCGAGTCTGGGAGAGCCAATTTAGTTTTGAGAGCAGGCAATGATGGGTAAGTCTGTGAGCGGAGAGAGCAAATCTGCATATACTGTTATAGCAGGTGCTCCATTTCTGGAGTGCTCCTTTGCTAGCTTTAAGGTAAACCTGAGAGCAATATGTTAGAGCAGGGAGGAGAAATCCTTGTGCAATAGCAAGCCAGGCAGCATCATTGAGGAGACCTAATTTTAAAAGGCAAGACCAAGTTTTGAGTAAACTGTCTTACATGTAGCCAGTAATGTGGAGGTTAAAGACAAGAGATGGGTCGAGAGTGGCTCCTAGATACCTGAAGGAGGTAACAATTCAAGAGAGGTCATCTAGAGAATGTATCAATAAGTCTGGAGTAAGAGATCTGATTCTTGACGGGGGCCAAAAAGCATAGTTACAGTTTCTTAGCATTCATTAGGAGCCTGTTCTGTAGTAACCACTCCTGCAAGCAGTTGAAGTCTGCTTGAAGATGTGCTCTTACTGATAAGGGATCTTTACCACTGGAGAGAAGCACCATGTCATCGGCATAAAGGATTAATGAGGAGGAGCAGGAAGGGAGGCAAGTTGTTAATGAAAGGAGAAAAGTAGTGGGCCAAGAATAGATCCTTGGAGGACTCCAACAGAGGTAGGGAAAGATTTGAGACAGTGGATTCAATTTGACAAATTGCAACCTCCTGAGAGGTAGCTATTGAACCAGGAGATGGACGACAGGTCAAAGCCAAGGCGGGACAGTTTGGAAAGTAGCAGAGAGTGATTCACAAGGTCAAATGCCTTTGCGAGATCGATAAATATAGCGCCAGTGAGCAGGCTTTTATCCATCGCTGTAAGGACTGCATTTGTCAGCTGAAGTAGAGCAGTTGTGGTGCTGTGTCCTGTTCGGAATCCGTGCTGGGTAGGGGATATAAGGTTGTTAAGGTGCAGGTAATTTGTGACCCAAGTAGCAATGGCCTTCTCGAGAAGTTTATTTAGGGTAGAGAGAATGGCAATTGGTCTATAGTTTGACATATTTTGGTATCCTTTTTGTGAACAGGGACAACGCAGCAGTTTTCACAATGTTGGTACCGCTTGGGTTATTATGGAAAGATTAAAGATTCTTGCAATAGGAACAGCAGGGCAGGGGCTGCCTGCTTCAAGAAGCTTGGCAGTAGCCCATCCGGGCCAGCAGATTCATAGGTGGATATTGATTTGAGGAGATGCAGGACTTCGGTGGAGGAGACTAATGTGAGACGAAAAGGGGTTTCATGCGAAAGTTGCACCTCAGGAGGAGGTGAAAGAGGTTGGTTGAATTTCTAAGTGTATTTGGAGAGATCCGAGAAGTGCACATTAAGAGCATTAGCAATAGTAGGTAACTTGTTACAGTTTGCGTCATTCAGTGTCATGTCAATAATGGCCGTCTTGGGCCTTTGCCCAATGAAATTTTTGATGTGGTTCCAAAAACCCCTGGTATCACCCGCTGAAGATTGGAGAAGCTTAAGGCAGTAGCTCCTTTTAGCCTTCCGAATATCTTTTTTGCAGGCATTTTTCAGTTGTTTAGAGTTAACCCAGTCTTCTGATTGTTGGGACTTCTTTGCCAAGGTCCAGGCCTTGTCTCTTTTTATCATGGCTCGAAGGAGGTCTTTTTTAAGCCATTTATTAGGGGAGCCCCTAAGACGCCTTTTTTTCAGATGGATGTGCAGATCCTGAAGGGCCAGAAGCTGAGACATCAGGTTCTTGCTAGGAGCCAGCGTCCAGATATGGGAACACTTGCATTCCAATTTTCCTGAGGTGCACCGTGAGAATTGCACAACACTTTGTAAAAACTCGAGGCGCAGAGGATAGCCCAACGGGCAGGACTCTGAACTGATAGTGTTGACCCAATGCCACGAACCTTAGGTATTTGTGGTGCTTTGGGTGTATGAGAATGTGTTGGTAGGCATTCTGCATGTCCAGGGAGGCTAGCCAATCATGTCGATGAAGCAAAGATAGCAGGGTACCTAGTGATATCATCTTGAACTTCTCCTTGTGAAGGAACTTCTTTAACTTTCTGAGATCCAGAATGGGACGCATGCCGATGGTTTTCTTCGGGACCGGAAAGTAACGGGAGTAGAAACCTGTGTTTTGTTGATCCAGCGGAGGTATTTCTACTGCCCTGTTGTTCAGAAGGCCTTGTACCTTGGAAGCAAGAAGGTCTGACTGTACTGCCGACAGCCTGGGCTGTCGTTTGAGAGAATGATCCAGAGGGGTTTCCGAAAGATTGAGAGAGTACCCCTTGCGGATTATCTGGAGGACCCATTAGTCTGATGTTATAGATTTCCACTGATTGTAGAACTGAGTCAGACGTCCTCCCACCGCTGAGGAGGAGTCCCCCTCGGACAGCTGATGTGGGACCTGGGCCAGAAACTCAGAAGGTGGCACTGGGCGCTTTGGGCCCTTGTGCCTTCTGCTGCATTTTCTTTTGTGGCGGAGGGTTGTGGTTTTTGTTAAAACCTCCTCTGCCCCTAAAGGACTGACGGTTGTGAAACTGACGCTTGTTCGCACCCCCTCGGGAGGGGGCAGGTGCAGGTCTAGCCGTCTTAATGGCAGACCTAGTCTTCTGCGTGGCCTCCAGAGCTTGCTCCACCTGAGGCCTGAAAAGATACATACTGTCAAAAGGCAAAGCCATGACCTGCTGCTGGGCGTCATTCGTGAAGCCTGACGTACGTAGCCAAGAGTGGCGGCGGGTGCAGATGCCAGCTGCTGCCGCCTGGGAGGCAGTATCAGAGGGCATCCATTGCAGCTTTAACCTGTTGGTTATTGGATTCGATACCCCTAATTATGGTCTGGGAGTAGTTCTGAGTTAACTTCCGATTCGACGAAGCGTTTCTGCCATTTCTTTGAGGAAATGCCAAAAATACATATTCATACTGAGAGAAAATAGCCCTGGTAACTGACAATGCCATACCCAGGGTTGAGGCAGCAAAGACTCGCACCTAAGGTGTCTATCTTGCGAGATTCTTTGTTCATTAGTCGGGCTGTAGATCCTTGAGGAAGGACA
Source organism: Neoceratodus forsteri (assembly GCA_016271365.2). NCBI lineage: Eukaryota > Metazoa > Chordata > Ceratodontiformes > Ceratodontidae > Neoceratodus > Neoceratodus forsteri. The sequence continues at coordinate 1,749,535,965 of CM057449.1, forward strand.
GCCTTATCATTCTCTGCCAAGACTACAATGGCATCAGCAAAGCTTGTGAGGCCAAAATGGAGGCGATCCTTGGGAGGGGCATACTTCCTATCTATGGACTTGGCCATGGAAGGAATGAGAGCCACATTATTCCATACGATCTGAGAGAGGGTCTCGAAAGAAGGTTGTACGGATAGTTAAATCCAAAGGGATCTCCGGACATGAAGATGCTGGAGTCGAAGTCTCCCAGGATCGATTTCTGTAGTCTGGAGAGAAAGAGGGAATTTAAATTTTTGAGCAGAGACTTAAAGTAAAGGTCTTCAACCACAGGCTCTTCAGGAGGACTGATCCCTGCCCCAGGGCAGTGTCATCAACACCATCACCCAGGCGAAGATCTGGGTCAGGCTCGAAATCATCTCCTGACAGTCCAGGGGGACTGTATAGACAGGAAAGGAGTGAAAATCAGAAGGAAGAACAGAAGAAGAAAGAATTGGAGTCGAGAAGCACTGAAGACCAGCTCCGCGCCGCACCAGTCCCCGTGTCGTAGAGAAAACGCACTGAGAACAAGGAGGAAGGTGCAGTCAGTGGCGCCCACACGGTGCCTACACAGCCCCCGATACGCGACACGCGCCGAGAGTGTGGACAGCACTGACAGAGCCCACGGCTCTGTGCATGGCACTGACAGGGCCCACGGCACCGCGGATGGCGCCGAGAGTGTCCCAGGGGTCTGAAAACTGCAATTTGAGGAAAAAGCGGGAAAAATGGCAGGAGATAAAGGCATCAGTGTGGACCCCTGCACCACAGCCATGTGAGGGGGATAAACACCCAAGCGCAGAGTCGACGGCACTGAAGAAGGTGCTGCACGACTAGGAAGGCCCAATCGTCCTACCCGTCCCTCTGAAACCGAATGGCTCGAAGGCCCCGGCATCGGACTGACTGGCCCGGGCAACTGGACCAACATTCAAGACCACTGCTAAAAATGCTCATCGGAAGCTCCTCCAATAGGCGGAAAGGTGCTCCGGTGTCGTGGAGGTCGGCTACCAGAGACAGAAATTGGCGACTCCGACAGAGGTGGAGACCAGTGGCTGGCCCTAATAACCGACCGTCTACGTGCAAACATACCAGAGGTTGACCTCAAGTCATGCAGTTTCTTCTTCGACCTATGTGTTGAAGAAGAACTCAAGGCCGAACGGCGCCGAGAATGGGACCGTTTCCTTTTATGCCTTCGGAGGACCGCACATCCCCTGAGCATTGGACCATCCATTGTCAGACCCCAGGAAGGGAGGTGGACGGACCCGCCCGCTGACTGAACAGCTTATACAAAGTCTCCCTACCGTCACCTAACCCGCTCATGGTTGACTCCGTCAATGGAGGGCTGAAGACTTCTGTATAATTAAAATACATAATCGGTACTGATTCAAAATAATTCTACATAACAATAAACTGAACTATTGCTGCTAGTGAAGTTTAACTCCCGGCAGGTGGGCGACGTTGTCACTGAAGTGCACTCAACAGCGGGAAAAAAGGAACTGAGGCGGTTGGAGGGTCGACGCCGGGATAGTTATTACTGCATGAGCCGGGTGTCGCAATGCCTCTTCCTTGCGGCTCCATCTCTGGCACCGGCATTCTTGAAAAAGTTTGCTCCTGCTGGGTCCTAGCGCCTCCGGTGAACTCCCATTAGTGTGAATGAGTGGTGGAGACTTTATGTCCAGGAAGATCCACATGTTCTGCTCGAGAGATGGTATGATCTGAGACAGAGTTACCATCCTGAATGTGCAGGACCTGAGAAATGGGTTCAGGTCGTACAGATCTAGAATGGGGCACCAGCCCCCCATCCGTTTCGGGTCCAGGAAGTACCTGGAAACAAACCCTGGGTTGACAGGGGGGTCTGCAACTCTGGCCACCATCTCCTTGCAGAGGAGTTGGGCGATGTTGTCTCGGACAGCCGACAGTGAGTGTACGGACACCATTTCCTCCTGTGGGCTCGGCTTGATGGGTATTGCTCGAATTCCAGAGGCGGTCCCTGGCCTACCACTTCTAAAACTCACTTGTCCACTGTAACATCGGACCACGCAGAAAGGAAGAGGTGGAGCTGGTCCCCCACGGGAGGATCCAGAGCTGGTTTAACGGGTATGGGGTGGCCACCTCCATCCGTCACTGGGCAGGCTTTGAGGAGGGAGGAGGAGGGTCCAGTTTGGGACCACCTGAACCCCACCCTCGGGTTTATGGGCGCTGGGGCGGACTTGAACAGAGGATGCCATGGTTGAGCCTGCTGCTAATGCTGCCCCGATTGGAAATGGGGCTGCTTTCCTGCAGGGGCAGGATGCCGAAAAGGCTTCTTCTTCTTCTGCTTCTTGGAACCCTGGGATTCCTTCTGAGCAAAAGTAACAGAGTCCAAGGTGGCATTGGACTGTTCGATGTGACCATCCGCACCTGGGCCGAACAGGTCGGTACCCAGGAAAGGGACGTCCGTCAGCTTGTGCTGGGTTTCTGCCGTGAAGGCGGAAACCCGCAACCAAGCCCTGTGGTGCATGGCAACCGCAGTCATCACTGAGTGAGCGCAGGAATCTCTGAGGTCCAAGGCTGTCAGCAGCTGCTGTTTCGAAACCACCCGACCCTGGACGCGGACCTGCTTGACTAAGGTCTGGAGGTCTGTGGGGAGGTGAGGAAGAACCTCATCGAGAGAGCCCAGTAGGGCATGAGAAAAATGCACCATGATGAAGGCCGAACTTGCCAGACGGAGGCCCAGCGAAGAGGCGGCATAGACTTTCCGGGCCAAGTGGTCCAATTTTTTGGATTCTTTGTCTGGAGGTCTATCGGTATCTCCTGTATTACCAGAGTGCCTGAACACAGACCCAGTCACCAGTCCTTGGCCGACGGATGTTCTGTGAATCCTGAAAAGGGACCCAATGGGCGCTGCATACCTCGAGCTGAAGGCGCGGGGCAGGAGGCAGGGTGCTACCACAGCTCAAAGCCAGGCCGACAAAGGCCTCGGCCACTGGGAAAAGCCTCCGTCGGTGAATCCCTCATTTGAGGATATCAGTGAGGGGTATTCGGCCCGCTCTGAATGGGTTCTAAAGGCATCCCGTGGATTTGGAGATGAGGCGGAAGATGCCCATGAATGAAGGGCCTTCCTCCATAGAAAGACTACCGACGGATTCCTCGTCCAAAGGGCAAGAATGTAGGTCAGAGTGCTCGGACTCCAAAGAGTCGGATAAATCGCCGCCACCAGAGTCTCCCACACCCACCTGGAGAGCATCAGGTGTGAAGGTGATGGACAGCCTATGTGGTAGGGCCCAGAACAGGCCGAGACTCCTTAGAAGAAGCCCCTGAAGGAGGCTGCTTTGGTGGCAGCTCCACCACAATCAGTGGAGAGACAGGTTTTGGCTGAGCCGAAATGGTCTTGACCGACACAGCAGGTGGAGGAGCGGTGCAGACCAGCTCCGGAGAGCAGGCATCGACCTAGGGCGACAACAAGTAATGGCAGGGGTAGAAGCCGGGGCTTTCTGGATGGACATAATTAACAGCTGCCACATTAAATCCTCATAGCATCAACGGAGTTTCCGTCTAAGCCTCTCTTCATCCGAGGAGGCCGAAGAAAAATGGCGGCAGCGCCGCATCTTAAGAGTGCTTATGTGCCTTCTTCAGCCTGTCGGTTGAAAGAACCGACGGGGTCATTCAGAAGGAGCCATGGAGTACCACGGCTCTTCCTGGTCAGGGACTGGGACCACGAGGGGATTCCCAGCGAGCTGAGTCTCCTCCTCAGTGGCAGGCAGGAGCAGGGTCCTCAATAAGAAGTTGTCGGCCTCATTGAGCGATGACGGGTCGAAGAGGTCGAGAATAATCTCAAACGGATCGTCGTCCTGCATCTGAGCCAGCTGGCCTGACAGGGGTACCATGAAGCCAGCGGCCGAGGTTGCAACTTCAACCAAAGTCGAGACAGCAGATTCCTGGGACCGAGATCTCTCACAGTTCCAGGAATGTCGTTGAGACAAAGTTTCCTTAAGCTCCTTGTCCTGTTTACAGGACCGAGAAACAAGAGTGCCCGAGGGACCCTCTCCCTTGGCAGGAAGGGACTTGCACAACTCCCGAAAGGAGCCTGAGAAAGTGGAGCCCAAATTAAGCGGGACAAAAATGGACATGGACTGATCTGCAGCCCAAGCCGCCTCCTCTTCGAAGGTGTTCATCTGTTCAAGCTGCTTGGCGGACCCGCGCTTGTGGAGACCGCCCGAAAGAACTTCCTTGAATTGACCGGCAGTTCCTTTTTCCGGTCTACCCAGTTGCAGTCATGCAAAGCGATCATCTAAGCGTCTGGATGAAAAGCGCGACACATTTACGCACGCCTGGTGTCATGGCCAACACCCAGAAAATAAACACATGAAGCATAGGCGGTTGATACAAGACATCTTTTGCCTGCATGGGCAGTGGCGGAAACTCAGGTGAGGACTTGTTTTCCATTGCGGTAGATTACGAAGCAATTAGGAAACTCTAACAAGTCGAAATTTGGGTAAAATCCGTAGATTTAAGCACCAGGGCCTACAGTAATGTGGAGTGATAAGGAGAGAATCTGAATCTTCCAGCAGAAAGGAAGATCTGAGCCAAGGGGTGGAGCGGGCATATACCACCGGGTGGGTGGGAGGAGCGAGCTTTTAGACCTTCCGACAAGAATCTTAAAGGAAAAGGACATGCCAAATAGTGTGGACAGAAATGGAAATTACGTACCTACTGTAATTCTTGATCTTCTTGGATGAAGTCTCCACCACTCATTCACACTAATGGGACTTGCCGGGCCTAGGATAACAGAGAACAAACTTTTTTGCAGGAGGGCGGGCGCCAGAGATGGAGCACGCGAGAACAGCACCACGAGCCTCTGCTGGGTGTGGCAATCATCTATCGCGTCGACCCTCCAACCGCCTCAGTACCATTTTTCCCCCCCGAGGAGGTGCAGCGTAACTAACTTAGAAGGATACCCAAACCATAAACCGGACATAAGATAGTCCGAAAGACCCGTATAAGAAGGGTCAAGAAAGAAGTCTTCACAGCCTAAGATTGAGGGAGTGAAGACCAACAACAGAGGTGAGCTCAGGGGATGGCGGGTGGGCGTGTGAATAAGTGGTGCAGACTTCATCCAAGAAGATCAAGAATTACGGTAGGTACGTAATTTCCATATCTTCCTGGACATAAAATCTCCACCACTCATTCACACTAATGGGAGAGTACCAAGATAATAATCTCCCGAGAGGGCGGCAGGAGAGACCAAGAGCTCACAAATTTAGGACAGAAGTCCATTAAGGATGGTTCTGCCAAACTAAATATGTCGTCTGGCATGGACGTCCAGGGCACAGTGTTTGAAGAAAGAATGCACTGAGCTCCAGGTAGCCGCATTGCAAATATCTGCAATGGGCACGTTGCGGATTTCCACCAGGGATGCTGCGACCATTCTGGTAGAGTGAGCGTACACTCTGTCTTCCAACTTAACCTGCGCCATGGAATAACAGTGGCGAAGGCATGCCACCAGCCATGCAGAAATGCATCTGGTAGTGACAGGTGACCCAGCCGGTCTCGCTTGAAGGAAACAAACAGTTGTTGAGCTTTGCAAAATTCTTTTGTTCTATCTAAATAGAAACACAAAGCCCTTTTGATGTCCAAAGAATGAAGAGAACGCCCCCCCTTCATTCTGGAAGTTCGCAAAGTAAGTAGGAAGGACCAAAGGTTGGTTTAGATGGAATTCTGAAACAACCTTAGGGAGAAACTTAGGATGGGTCCTAAGAACTACTTTATCTTTATGAAACACAGTACACGGAGGATCTTGACCAATGCATGTATCTCAGAGACCCTGTGAGCCGAGGTAATAGCCACCAGGAAGGTCGTTTTCAAGTGAAATTTCAACTCACAGGTAGCTAGGGGCTCAAGGTTTTCGAGTGAGCATGTCTAGCACAAGATTAATGTCCCAGGCTGCGACTAGGCGTCTGATAGGAGGTCTGGTATGCAGAATTCCTTTAAGAAACCTCTTAACTATCGGTAACTGAGCCAGTGACAAGGAAAGCACTGGCTCATGATAAGCTGAAATGGCACAAAGGTGAACCTTGACTGTAGAGTATTGGAGACCGAATTTGAGAGGTCTAAGAGATACTCTAGAACTTTATTTGGTGGGCAGGAAAAGGATTCAAGAGGATTTTGCACACCAGAGCAAAATGCTTCCATTTGGCTGTGCAAGTTTAGTGGTTGGCTATGCAGCCAAATGAATATCTAAGCTCTGAGAGACATTGAACCTGTTCACTTCTATCTCTTCAGGAGCCAAGTGTGAAGGTGAAGTGATCTCAGATTGGGATGGACCACAGGTCCTTGAGTCAGAAGGTTGTGCCTGAAGGGGAAGTGCTTTCAGAGGGTTTTCGACATACTGTTGAGTAACGGAAACCATATTTGTCGAGGCCAGAAGAGAGTAATGAGGATCATTTTGCCCCTGGGACCGAACTTGAGAAGTACCTCTGAGTTAGAGGAAGAGGCGGAAAGGTACAGAAAGCGTTTTGTCCACTGCAGCCTGAACGCATCCTGACAGAAAATGCCAAGCCCTGGATTTCTGGAGCAGAAGAGAGGCAGTTTTGTGTTGAGTGGGGATGCAAAAAGGTCCAGATCTGGAGTTCCCCACTCTGCGAATAGTGACTGAACTACGGTTGAGTCGAGAGACCATTCGTGAGGATCGGTCTCTGTTCTCCTGAGACGGTCTGCCAGTTTGTTCTGCACTCCCGGCAGGTAGACCACTCCCACACTCTCATCGCTACCCTGCATAAGGAGTAAGAGTGAGCACTGCCCTGCTTGTTAATGTAATACATCACTACTTTGTTGTCCGTTTGAAGGAGAATGTTCTTGTGACAAAGAATGTCCTTCAAAGCCCGGACTGCATAAAGGATAGCCCTCATTTCTAAGACATTTTTGTGAAGCTGGGACTCTTCCTGAGTCCACGAACCTTGAGTGTGGAGAGTCTGACAGTGAGCTCCCCACCCCATCAGGGACGCGTCTGTGGTAATGGAAATCTGATGATCCAGAGGAGCAAAGGGATACCCTTCCAGAAGATTGTCCTCTTGCGACCACCAGGTGAGTGACTTCTTCAGAGGTTCTGTCACCTTGATGAGAAAGGCCTGAGGGTGAGTGGTTGGGGAGTACTGAGTACTGAGCATCCACTGAGAGGTTCTCATGTGCAGGTGCTAGGGGTACAGAGAATACCGAGATTGCCATGAGACCTAGCATCCACTGCATCGAGATAGCTCGAACCGAGCTGTTCTCTCTGATGTATTGGGCCATCTGGAGGATATCGCTCCTTCTGCCCTCTGGTAGAAAAGCTTTCGCACAGGAGGTGTCCAGAAGAGTTCCTATTAAAAGGAGCCTCTGGGAGGGCTGCAGCTGTGATTTCTTGAGATTTAGCAGGACTCCCATGGATGTGAGAAAGTCCGAGGCTGTGGCAACGGCGTCGAGGGTTCCTTGCCTGGAAGGGCTTGCTACAAGCCAGTCGTCCAGATATGGGAACACTTGTATTCTAATTTTTCTGAGATGCGCTGCAAGTATTGCACAACACTTGTAAAACACACGCGCTGAGGAGAGCCCAAAGGGCAAGACTCTGAATTGATAATGCTGGCCCAAAGCCACGAACCTTAGTTATCTGTGATGCCTTGGGTGAATAGGAATATGTTGGTAAGCATCCTGCATGTCCAGGGAGGCTAACCAGTCGTGTTGATGAAGCAAAGGTAACAGGGTTTCTAGCGATATCATTCTGAATTTCTCTTTGGGAAGAAATTTGTTTAATTTTCTGAGGTCCAAAATGGGGTGCATGCCCCCGGTTTTCTTTGGAATCAGAAAGTAATGGGAGTAAAACCCTGTGTTCCGTTGATCCAGCGGAACTACTTCCACTGCCCTGTTGTTCAGAAGGCCTTGTATCTCGGAGGCAAGAAGTTCTGACTGAAGTACTGACAGCCTGGGCTGTCGTTTGGGGGACAATCCGAGGGGCCTCTGAAAGATTGAGGAATACCCTCGTGGATTATCCGGAGAACCCATTTGTCTGATGTTATGGACTTCCACCGTTGTAGAACTGAGTCAGACTACCCTCCCACCGCTGAAGAAGAGTCCCCTTGGGCAGCTGAGGTGGGACTTGGGCCTTCTGTTGCATTTTCTTTTGAGGCTGAGGGGCTTGGTTTTTATTAAAACCTCCCCTGCCTTTGCCTCAAAAGGACTGATAGTTATGAAACTGGCGTTTATTAACTCCCCCTCGAGAGGGTCGGGAGGAGGTCGAGCCAATTTAATGGCTGACCTAGTCTTTTGTGTGGCCCCTAGAGCTTGTTCTACTTGAGGGCCGAAGAGGTACACACCATCAAAAGGCAACACCATGACCTGTTGCTGGGCATCATTCGTAAAACCTGAAGTGCGCAGCCAGGAATGGCGGCGGGTACAAATGCCCACCGCCGCTCAGGAGGTATCAAGGCATCCATAGCTGCTTTAACCTGCTGGCTGTTGGACTCGATACCCTGGTTATGGCTTGAAGAAGCTCTGAACTGGTGTCCGACTCCGGTAGAGCTTAAACCATTTGTTTAAGCGAATGCCAAAGAATATACTCATATTGAGAGAAATAGCCCTGGTAGCTGGCGATACGCATACCCAGGGTGGATGCAGCAAAGACTCTCTTACCTAAAGTATCTATCTTATGAGATTCTTTGTTTATAGGTTGAGCTGTAGTAGTCTGAGGAAGGACGACCTTATCATTCTCTACCAAGACTACAATAGGATCCGCAAACGCTTGGAAGGACAAAATAGGTCGATCCTTGGGAGCAGCATACTTTCTATCTATGGATTTAGCCATAGAAGGAATGAGAGCAGGATTATTCCATACCATTTGAGAAAGCATCTCAAAGGAGGGCTGTACCGAGGGAGTTAAATCCATAGGGATGTCCGGAACATGAAGGTATTGAGTCTTAAAGCTTCCCAGGATCGATGTCCATAGTCTGGAGAGAAAGAGTGAATTCAAATTTTCAGCAGAGACTTAAATGACAGGTCCTCACCACAGACTCTGTAACAGAATTAGGTCCTGCTCCTTCCACATCATCACCACCCAGTCTAAGATCTGGGTCAGGCTCATATCATCTCAGGACAGTCCAGGAGGGACTGCGTGGACAACAAAGGAATGAAAATCAGTAGGAAAAGAGGAAGGAAAAGAATTGGAGAGGAGAAGCCCTGAAGATTGGCTGATGAAAAGCCAGGCCTCAGCGCCTAAGGACACGGGTAACCGGAAGGCCACACGGTGTCGGAGCAAAGCAGATGGCACTTAAAAGAATACTGCATGGCGCCGAGGACGGCGCCTTACAGGTGCATCGGGTGCCGAGGATGGCTCCAACAGGTGCATCAGCCGCCCGAGACAACCAACGCCGACAGCGCCGACACCAACCCAGGGCCCCGAAAATTAGGATTTGAGGGGAAAGAAGGAAGAATACCAGAAGATAGAGGCATCGTGTGGCCCCTGCACCGCAGCCATTGGGGAACACCTGAGCGCTGGAGTCAAAGGCACCAAGAGGCACTGCGCGACTCAGGAGGCCCCATCTCCTGCCCGATCTCCTGAAGAGTCCGAGGGCCCCTGAAGTGACCGGGCCAGGCAGCTGGACCAACCTCCGAGCCCATTGCTCCATAAGAGTGACCCACTGATGAAACTGCTCATCGGAAGCCCTACCAGAAGGCAGGGAAGGGCTCTGATGTTGAAGAGGTTGGTGACCAGAAACAAAACGGCAACTCCGAAAGAGGAGACCAACAACTGACCCCAATGACCGACCGTCGACGCAGACATATCAGAAGGCGACTTTCGGTAATGCCTTCTTTTTGACCTATGGGTCAAGAAGAGCTTGAGGCCGAACGGTGCCGAGAATGTGACTCATTTTCTTTTATGCTTCGGGGACCTCCTTCCCTCGGGCACTGGACCGCCTGTTGTCAGCCCCCGGAGAAGACGGTGGACCAGACCCAGCCCGCTGACTGAACAGCTTCATACGAAGTCTTCCTACTGTCACCTGACCCTGTCATGGTCGACTCCAGTCAATATAGGCTGAGACGCCTTTCTTGATAGGAATAAATTATCGTAAGCGGTACTTTACTTGAAAAATACTACAAAATAAAAAAATGAAAACTATGCTGCTAGTTTGAAGTTTGACTCCTGAGGGGCGAGGACGCCATCACTGAAGCGCACTGACGGTGCGGAAAAAAAAGCGAACTGAGCATTGGAGGGTCGATGCCAAGAAAGTCACTGCCGCGACGAGCAGAGGTCGCGGGCGGCCTCCTCGCTCCATCTCTGGCACCGCCCTCCTGCAAAAGTTTGCTCCCGCTGGGTCCTAGCGCCTCCGGCATACATCCCATTAGTGTGAATGAGTGGTGGAGACTTAATGTCCAGGAAGATCTGGCCAGAACTGCTAAAATGGCACAGGTAAAAAACATTTTTACAGTCAAAACTGAGAGGGGCAATGACATAATGCGTGTGCTCCCACCTCCGCAGAGATGACCCCGGTATCTGTGCATGGGGTTCCTTTCCCTGCACTCCCAAGATTCCTCCTAGGGGCAGCCGACCTGTAGGATGCATGTTCCTCCTGTCGAAGGAATGCTCAATCCTCCCTCTGACCAGCCAGCCCCCAATCAACCTGAGTCGCAGGGAGTTAGCGGAGCAAATAAAGAGAATGTGTAGAAAGGGAAGTGTGGGGATTGTGGTGGATTTCAATCTGCCAGGGGTAGACTGGAGCCCCCTGCCACCTCCAGTGCCAGGGAGCAGGTACTCCTGGATGCAATCCAGGATGGTCTTCTGACACAGCTGGTCAATGGGCCAACATGACTAGGTAACACGTTGGACTTGGTGCTGTCAAATGGGAAGACAGTGAGGTAAAGAAGGGTGAAAGACCCACTAGCTGGTAGTGACCAAACAGTGTGGTTCACTCTCAAGTTGGGCAGGAAGTCTGGAGGCACAGTAACAAAGGTGGTGGATTTTAAGAGGGTGGACTTTGGGAGGATGAGAGAAATGCTGCAAGGGAGACTTCAGGGTATTAGGCCAGAGATGGATGCACAGCAAAAGTGGCAAATTATTAAAACTGGGCTACCAGAGGCTACAGAAGCTTGCACCAGGCCTAACAGCAAGAAGTGCAGAGCCAGGAAACCATGCTGGATGAACAGAGAAGTGCCGGAGGGGGTGAGGGCCAAGAGAGCTGCATACCAGAAGTTCAGGAGGAGAATGAGGAAGGAAGGAAGGAAGAGGACAGGGAGGTTTATGTGAGTTGGTCCAAGGAGTTTACCAAGCGAGACAGTAACCAAGGCCTCCAGGGAAAAAGGTTAGCACAGGGCATCAAGGGAAGGGAGGAGGACTTTTTTTTTTTTTTTAGATATGTCAGGGAAAAAGAGGAAGTGCAGAGACCATATAGTGAAGATAAAGTGGGGATGGGAGTGGGTAGAAAAGGGAGAGGAACAAGCAGAAGTAATAAATGAATACTTTTGCTCAGTTTTCATAAAGGAGAAGGATGGTCCACTACCACCATGGACTGGTAGGCCGGGTGGGAGGGAGAGATGACGGATAGAATGATCAGGGGAGCAGACTACTAGAGGGTCTGAGGGCATTAAGGATGGACAAGGCACCAGGTCCTGATGGCATCCACCCCAGGGTGCTGAAGGAGATGGCGAAGTCACTGGCTGAGCAGCTGGCGGATCTGTTCAGCACCTCCCTGGACACGGGATGGGTGCCTCAGGACTGGAGGGTGGCCCATGTGGTGCTCATACACAAGAGTGGCCCTAGGGACAAGCCAGGAAGTTACTGGCCTGTTAGTTTCACTTCCATAGTGGGTAAACTTATGGAGTCGATACTGAAGAGGAGGCTGGTGTTATTCCTCGAGGATAATGACCTCCAGGATGAGCAGCACAGGTTAGTCTTGGGGAGGACTTGTCAGACCACTCTAACAGAATATTATGACTGGGTAACAAGAGAGCTGGATATGGGTCATGTTGTAGATGCCCTGCACTTGGACTTCAGCAAGGCCTTTGATTCAGTGCCTCATGGGAGGCTGGGGAGCTGACAGCTGCAGGGGTGGGGATGAAGCTGACAAACTGGATTAGGAACTGGCTGCAGGGGAGGCTACAACGGGTGGTAGTGGGGGAAGCTCTCGACACTTAGACTGGTGATGAGCGGTGTGCAGCAGGGCTTGGTGCTGGGCCCGGTGCTATTTGGGCTCTTTATCTCAGATATTGCACATGGAGTTGGGAGCATGGTTAGTCTGTTTGCAGATGATACCAAAATGGGGGCAGTGGTGGATGAAGAGAATGGACTGAAACAATTACAAGGGGACCTAAACAAATTGGAGGTGTGGTGGAGAAGTGGCAGCTGGGATTCAATGCGAAAAGAGTGCAAGGTTATGCACTCTGGGCAAAAAACCCATGAGGGACCACTGGTTGGGAGGTGAGGCTGGGGATCACTGAAGAGAAGAACCTAGGGTGTTGTAACAGGGAGCATAAACAACTCTGCAAAATGCAGGAAAGCAGCAGCTAAGGATGCTGGGCTGTATCGCAAGGGGTTTCATGTCCAGGCACAGGGAGGTGATCCTGTCCCCCTCTACAGATCTTTGGTCAGGCCGCACTTGGAGTACTGTGAGCAGTACTGGCGGCGCACCTAAAGAGGGATATTAATTTACTGGAAGGTGTGCAACGGAGGGCAACAAAAATGCTACAGGGGATGGAGGGCAAGTACTACGAGGACAGGCTGAATGAGCTGAATATGTACACGCTGGAGGAGAGGAGGGATGGGGGGATATGATTCAAACATTCAAGTATTTGAGGGGGATAAACAAAGCTAGCACTGAAGGGGTGATTAAACTGAAGAAGGATAGGGACACGAGGGGGCACGGACTAAGACTGGAGGGTGGGAAATTTAGGAGGAAGATGAGGAGGCACTACTTCACAGAGAGGGTGGTGTCTAAATGGAACACTCTACCAGAGGGGTGGTATCATGTAAGACAGTAGGAAATTTTAAGAGGCGGGACAGAGCACGAGGAGGGTCTGGGTGGAGGCTGTCACGTGAATGACAGATGGGGAGGGGTTGGGGCAGCTGCAATCTAGGGGGCTAGCTCCACACTCGGGCAGAAGAGTGATAGACCGGGTGGTCTGTTTTCTGATGGCAGATTCTTATGTTCATCCGAGTCTGTTCCTGCATCCGGGTCACAGGCATAGCTGGTGACAGCTTTACCACTGTGCTACTGGGCCAGCTCTCGTTAATGCATCTTACATAGAAACACAAAATGAGACGGCAGATAAGGGCTGCTGGGCCCACCCAGTCTGCCCTTTTTTTTTTTTTTAAGCCTTCGTTTTTTGCAGCAGACCCAACTTATTTACGGCACGATCTCTTCCCTTCCTTACCCCTATTATTCCCTTATGCCTGTCCCAGGCATTTTTGAACCCCACCACTGTTTTCACCTCTACTACCTCCACTGGAAAACTGTTCCAGGCATCCACCAATCTTAATTGATTCTAACTTTGTTTTGTTTTTTTCTCCTTTAGATATTTCCTGAAGACGACCCGAGGTCGAAACATAGATTTTTAACTCTATTTTCTATTTTCAGCGTGCATTTAATATAACCATTTTGTTTTGCTTAATTGATTCTATCCCATTTAATAAGTAGAATTTCCATATCATTGATCTGACGCACCATTCTGCAAAATACATTTAAAGGAGAACTACAGGGAACCTTAATTACAGGACTGGAACACAGTTCGGGGCTCCAGTACCCCGGTCCCCCCTACAGTCACATTATTTATTTAATAGTTTCAGTACCTTATCACTCGTAAATTTCTGGAATTGTATGGGTACAGCCTGCATTTTCTAATAGGGGGCACTGGCCGCTGGGAGATTATGCTTTCAAATACCGCGATACGCTGACATGGCTTTGCCTCTTCCTGTATTGTGCCCATATGTACGGATAGTGAATAATCACTTTATCTACCATGCCCAGCGTTAACTTAATAAAATTAGCATAAATGCCATGTGTAGGCATACAATGACATTTATGCTAATTTTGGAAAAATAGCATTGGGCATGGCAGATACGGGGTGGGGGGGCAGGTTAGAAAGTACTGGGCTATAACAGAAGCCTCAGATCAATGCCTAAGGCAGGTGAGTAAAGCAAAGAGAAAGAGAAATCCGCTCTGGTTCTCTAGAGAGGCTGCCACCAGGGTTAGGGAAAAAGAACTGTTTCAGGAGATACAAGAAACTGGATGCAACGAAGACAGAGACACATACAAGGAGAAACTGAGGGAAGTAAGCAAAACAATTAGGGCAAAGGCATCGACAGAAGCAAAGTTAGCCGCGAGGAAGAGACCTTCTTTAGTATACCAGAAGGAAAAGGAGGATGAGGGGTGGTGGAGTCAGAATCGCAAGGGATTAAGTGGGGGGTACACAGATGATGACAAAGACAAAGCGGAGATCCTCAACAGATACTTCTGCGCTGTTTTTACCAAGGAAGAAGACGGTTGTGGATCCACCTTGAGTGGAAGCTGTACCATGAATTGTGAAGTCAATTCAAGACCATTCATAAAGGAAACAGTCCTGAAGAACTGTGGAAACTCAAGGTGGACAAGGCTATGAGCCCTGATGAAATTCACCCTAGATTCTTATGGAGCTAAGTGAGCAGATCGCAGCAACTCTGGCTAAACTATTTAACCTATCACTTGAACTAGGTGAGGTCCCAAGGGCTTGGAAGGGCAAATGTTGTCCTCTCCATAAGAACAGGAATAGAAAACAGCAGGCAACTACTGCCCAGTCAGTCTTGCCTAGATTGTGGGCAAAATAACGAAGCCCTACTCAAGGAAAGAATTAGAGGAGAGTGGTAACTTGGATCCAAAATAGCACGGTTTTACCACAGGAAGATCATGCTAATAGATTTCTTCAATTGGGTAACCAAACTATGGATCAGGAGGTGCTGTGGAAATGGTATGCCTGAACTTCAGCAAAGCCTTTGACTCCTTCCACACAGAAGGTTGCTAAACAAGCTCACCAACATGGTAAAGGCCAGAAAGTGGTGGACTGGGTAGGAGCCGACTGAGTGGAAGGACCCATATACTGGTAAATGGCACCTTATTGGAAGAAGAGGGGACTAGTGGCATGTCACAAGGATTGGTGTTGGGCAGCATTCTCTAATATATTCATTAGACATATATCTAAAGGCTTGGAGGCAGGGTGAGTCTGTTCACTGATGACATGCAGATATGCAACAGGGTCAACATACAAGGTGGGCCAGATAGGATCAGAGCGGATCTCAGGAAGTTGGAATTATGGTCAAAAACATGGAAGCTAAAATTCAATGCAAAGAAGTTGTAAGGGCATGCACATATGGAGGGCAACCCTGGAGAAGAATACCACATTGGGGACGTTAAACTAGAGGCCACAAAGCAAGAAAGGGATCTGTGGCTATTATACGATGACCTAAAAGACCAGGCAGTGACGAAGGCTGCACTAAAGGCAAATGGTATCTGGGATGCACAGGAAGGGAATCACCAGTAGAAAAGGAAGACGTGGTACCACTCTATAGATCACTGGTCAGACCACACCTTGAATAATGTGTACAGTTCTGGCCACATTTTACAAAGGCCGTGGATAGACTGGAGGCAGTGCAAAGAAAGCTACTAATATGGTACAGGCCTGCATCTGAAACCATATGAGGAACGGATGAAGGATCTAAACATGTATTCCTTGGAACAAAGGAGAGAGAGAGGGAGATATGACGAGACCTTCAAGTACATGAAGGTAATGAATAGGGTACAGGTTTAAGACCTGTTTCAGGTCAAGAGTTATATAAGAACAAGAGATTAGGATACAAAACGGGGAGGGAGCATGTTCAGGAGCAACATACATTAAGTTATTTTTCACGGAGACGGTGGTCGACGCATGGAATAGCCTTCCACAGGGAGTGGTGGAGGCGAAAACAGCTGGGGCTTTTAAGAATGCTTGGGATAATTACAAAGGCATCAAAACACTGAGTAGCAGTTAACGGAGGGGGGTTAGGAATATGGTCAGACTAGACAGATCTCATGGTCCCCTTCCATGTATCTACGTAACAAATTATTTAACAAACAAAAGCAGTCAATCACTGCTTTTAATAGCAGACAGTGCAGACTATCAAATCTACTTAGGACCGTATTTAAATAACTATTTTTGCCATCGGCTCTACTAAAAACGAGCCAGAGGAACATGCCGGTATGATAACATTATCACTAAGAAAGCAGGTAAAGTTAACCACTGTGGAGAGTACTTCCGATGTAAGTAGACAGATAAATGTAGGATACAAAACTCGAGTGTTATCTGTGTTTGGGGGTAGGGGGTTAACTGCTTTAAGATTTCTCACCTTGTACATTCAACTATATAGCAAGATCAATATTTAAACAGGGAGGGCTTGGAGTTTAAGCAAAAAAAAAAAAACTGAATCCTATGCTGAACCAGGGTCTGCATTAGCACTGGTAAAAGGGGTCAGTTTAAACCTCTGCTTCAAATGTTGGGGGTCAGGCCTGAGAACCTCAGGGTCAGAAATTTGCTGGAGTGCCTTTCACTACATTACCCAACACTTTGTATGGTAAGGCTACAGGCCCAAGCTTTCTAATAGACAGTGTCAGTGCTGATGCATTGCTTTTATTTTTCTACTTCAAAATCCTCAAAAATCCTGCATGGGGGACTGTATTAGGGGGTTAACCCAAGCCAAGCTGAACTATTAGTTTTACGTTTAAGAGTTTGGGAAAGGAGAATGGTACATTTATTTTTTGTTTTGTTTACATGCAGCCCCTATGTATAATTTGTCTGGATAATTGATGGCTTTCTATATAAGCCAATGGAGGCTACCATCTACAGTCCATAGTTGAAGGCTCAGACAAGGTGAAATGTTGGGAGTCCGTCTCAGTTGTGTGATCTCCAGGGAAAATGTATGCATGATTTTTTAATATTCACTGAATTTTATACTCTGTTAAAAGTACACATGTACTCGTATCCTGTGCTATATGCACCCCTGTAGTCACATCTGAATAAACTGACTGAATATTGTGACACCTGTGGTGTCTTCTGTGTTGCTCCACTTCAATTTTTTTTTGCTAAACATGAGAATTTTTTTTCCCCTCCAACTCCCTGTATGCTCCTACTCACCACTCTCAGACTCTCTTCGGTGTGGTTACGTGGCTCCGCTTTGTCCCGCCTCCTGCCTGAAGTCACCTGTAGTCACTCAGGTGTGCCCCTCCACCACCTGGACCATCCGACCTCCCCACCTGAGCTCACTATGGGACTACCGCCTCCTTACTGGCATTGTATCTACTATCTAATTGACTGGCCAGGCAAGCGACGGATGACCCAATAGTGAGCATGGGCACGGAATCCCTGAACCCACCTTCCCTACTGAGGCTAGGCCCTTTTTCCTTGTTTATTCCCCTCTGGCTCGGACGTGCCATGGCATCAGAGCGCAGATGGGATACTCCTGCCCCTCCCGCTGGAAGTCCGCCACAGCCAGAACCTCACTGACTGTCCCTCCTTCTGTGGTGCATAGCCTCCACCAGTCGGGAATCCCAGTCCCACCCAAGGAAAGGCTAGTAGTCCTCAGGACACTCAATCCTCTCCTCCCCACAACCCCCAGTGGCCCGAGCTCGTTCCTGAACCCGGGTCATCGGCATGGCAAAAGGTGTGGCGTCCAGCGCCTCAACGCCAGCTCATATGATTGAGACATGGCAGATATTTTTTTCAACTGTAGAATACTGCTTGGAGTGCCAGATTAGAGAGTATGCTACTGAATTCTGCCTTTGGAATAGGCTGCGTTTGTGTGCCCACTGCACAGCACGTCTTGGCTAATGCAAAGCTGAAAACGTCAAGAACTATAGGCAACGCACACATGCTTTTTCCAAGCATAAACAAACAACAAACTCATTTAAGCATTTATGAATATTGTTTGCCAGGCATGTAAAGCCAGGAATGTGAACCCCAAGATGTACAGAATGTTAAAGAAAGAAAATACCAACTGCATAACAAAACACAAACCTCTATACAGTCCATAGAATCTCCTTGCCCCATTTTCATTTGCAGTTCAGTTTTTTGTTCTCTAAATACATGTTAGAAAAAAGAAAACAACAGTCTTGGTCAAAAGACCTATGTTTACATAATTTCAGTTCCTCTGCAGGCCCATGAGTGTTCTCACATGATGGTCAAGGCTTCAGTAATGAGTACTTACTTTGAATACAGCAGTCAACATAGAATAATAAGTACCTTTTGAAAAGCTACACTGGCCCAGTGGTCTACCACTTACCAGAATGTGAATGTCAGGGATTAGTAAATTCCTTTCAGCTAACAGAGTAAGTCAATTAAAGCAACATTTGCTCCACAATATCAGGCAGAGATGACCAACATAATCACTCATCAAATCAGTGCTCTTTATTATTTCTTTATTAGATAGACGACCAAGCGAGCCACACTGAGCAGAAGCTCAATTCCAGGTACATTCTAGGGCGAGAGAACAGGGAAAGTTACAAAAAGAACAGTTACGCAAGTAAGCACTTACTGTAACAGTAGCTCTTCGAGGGAATCTCTGTCAACAGGTTACACCTATGGAATTTAGCTGTCAGGATCCCACAGAAGCCTTTTTCTGCAGCAGTCTATTAGGAGCAACCCACGCTGTCAGGCGCAGACGTCACACCCCCTATATAAGTACAGGAGGCTCCGCTCCCTCCTCAGTTCTTTCCCTAGACTGAGGCCATGGGAGACAGGTGTCCCACCAGGGAACCGAGGAGAGAGAAGATGCCTATATAGCAGAAAGGCCGGAGCAACAGGGCAGCAGAGTGATGTACAGAGAAAAAGAGACAGGAGGGATGGAGGGAAGGACGATATGACTTGATGACAGAGATTCCCTCAAAGATCTACTGTTACAGTAAGTTCTTACATAACTGTTCCATCTTCGTCGGGGATATCTCGGTCATCAAGTCACACCTATGGAATGAGTCCCAAGCAGTACTGAGAGCAAGGACAGTCTGGGTGGCAGGAAGCCCAGAGGCCTAAGAAAGAAGGCCCTGAAGCACAGCTAGGCCAAAGCCTGCCGTTCTTCTGAAGGCAATGTCCAGATTGTAGTGCTTGGTGAAAGTGTGGACAGTACTCCAATTGGCAACAGCGCAACTCTCCGCTGCAGACAATAATAATAATAATAATAGACTTTATCTGATTTAGCGCCTTTCAGTGTACCAAAGCACTTTACAAAATAGCTGAAACGGTGATATAAAACAACAATCTAAAACAATCAATAAAATCTGTTGTGGAATACACTTAGTTAACAAAAGCTTCGCCCCATAAATACAGGTTACTCACCTGTAACAGGAGTTCTAGGAATGGTATATGTTGTTCATCCACACTTCATGGCAGGTTCCTTGCCGCTTTAAATCTTGCCGGAAGGTCTTCAAGCTGGCTCCTCCCACCCACCCAGGTGGTAAAACACTCGGCTCCGCCCCATGACGCCAGATCTAGCCCGCTGGAAGCCAGGTTGTGCGTCGAAGCCAGAGAGGTCGGGTGGGTTGTGTGGATGAACAATATATACCATTCCTAGAACTCCTGTTACAAGTGAGTAACCTGTATTTCTAGGGACATGGATATGTTGTTCATCCACACTTCATGGCAGACTCCTAGCAGTTCTCCGGGAGGAGGAAGGCAAGGCGCACACCCCCTACTTAAGAAACAAGGACTGGAGAACAGAGATCCCAAAATCAGCATCCCGGCGTGACTCAAGGTCGATGTGGTAATGGGTAATGAAGGTGTGTGCTGATTTTCAGGTAGCAGCCCTGCAGATTTCCTGGATAGGGACGTCCCTGGAAGCAGCCACCGAAGCAGCGGTATGGTGGGTAGAATGAGCTCTTATCCCTTTAGGAGGCTCCATGCCCGCCAACCTATAGCAGAGATCTATGCAGGAGGTGACCCACCTGCCTATCGTCCGCTTGGCTGCAGGTCTGCCAGGTGCGGCTTCAGCGTAGGTGACAAACAGCAGGCGAACCTCTCCCCGAATCTCAGCCGCCCCGCCTCCTTATAATAAGCGAGCGCCTTCTAGGGTCCAGAGTATGGAGCCTATATTCGGCCTCCGAGGTGTGATTGGGGTAGAACACCGGCAGAGTCAACACCTGGTTAAGGTGAAACTCCGAAACCACCTTCGGAAGGAATTTCGGGTGTGGGCGCAGGACAACCTTGTCCCTGTGGAAGACCAGATAAGGAGACTCAATGGAAAGCGCCTGGAGCTCTCCCATCCTTCTGGCTGACGTGACAGCCACCAAGAAGGCGGTCTTCCACAACAGGTGAGAGATGTCACACCTGTGCATCGGTTCGAATGGCTTGCCCATGAGCTTAGCCAATACCAGCAGTAGATCCCATGGAGGTGGAGGTTCTCGCACCGGAGGGGATATGTGATCAAGGCCTTTGAAAAAGTGACTGACCACCTTCTCCTGCGTCGACTGCTTTCCGGCCTGTGCCCGGTAAGCAGAGATGGGTGCCAGGTCCACCATAAGGGTCGTCGACCAAAGCCCTAGCTGAGAAAGGGACCACAGGTAGTCCAGAATGCTGGCCAAGGAACAGGAGGAAGGGTCCAACCCCTTGTCCTGACACCAAATGGAGAATCTCTTCCATTTGAAGGCGTAGCATTTCCTGGTCGACTCCTTAACGGATACCTCAACAACGTTGAGGACCTCGTCGGAAAGACCCAAGGCCTGGAACTCTAGCCGCTCAGGAACCGGGCCGTCAGGTGCAGGGACTGAAGGTCCGGGTGGAGAACCTTCCACTGGTTGACTGAGATCAGGTCCAGGTGGGCTGGGAGCCGCCTCGGGAGCCTGGAGCTGAGGCTGAGGAGATCTGGATACCAGAACTGGCAGGCCAGTCTGGGGCTACCAGAATCACCTGCACCTTGTCCCTCCTTGCCTTGAGAAGCACCTTGTGGATCAAGGAAAATGGGGGAAAGGCATAGAAGACGCCCGGCGTCCACTGCCTCGAGAAGACATCCCCCTGCAGCGAGCCCTGCTGAGGGGGGCGGGCATGAAACAGCCTCAGCTTCGCATTCTCCCTGGAGGCAAACAGGTCCACCTGAGGTATGCCCCAGTGGGAGAACAGATCGTGTACCACTTCCGGCAGGAGTGACCACTCGTGAGACGCAGCCCCTATCCGGCTTAGGGCATCGATCAGAGTGTTGGAGGCTATCGCCACAAGGATGGCTAGGAGATCCGCCTCCAGGCTGCACACGAGGGACCAAGTGCGGAGAGCTTCCTTGCACAGCAGCATGGAGCGCGTCCCGCCCTGGCGGTTTAGGTAGTACATGGTCGTAGTATTGCCCGTCTGGACCTGGACCACTTGACCTCGTATAAACGGAGCGAAGGCAGTGAGGGCTAGATGAACCGCTCAAAGCTCCAGCAGGTTGATGTGGCATCGGGACTCCAGAGGGGACCAGAGACCATGTGCTCTGTGCTCCCCCAGATGGGCACCTCAACCCATCAGAGAGGCGTTGGTCGATAGAGTGACCGTCGGCTCGGGGCGGACAAACGGGATGCCCTCCTGCAGATGAACTGGAACGATCCACCACTGGAGAGCGTTCCACATCTCCTGGGTCACTGCCACTGGCTGGTCCAAAGGACCAGAGCACTGTGAACATTGGCTGGCCAGTCCCCATTATAGGGGACGCATGTGCCAACGGGCCCAACGGACCACGCTGGTGCAGGCCGCCATGAAGCCCAGGAGGCGCAGGAAGTCCCGGGCAGGGCGCAATTGCCCAACCAGAAATGATTGGGCAAAGGAGGAAAGAACCTTGGCCCTGTCCGCCGGGAGCCGTGCTCTGGCTCGAAAAGAATCGAGCTCTGCCCCAATGAATTGAATCACCTGCTTTGGCACGAGTTCCGATTTGGCCTCGTTGATGAGGAGGCCAACCTGAGAGCAAACCTGGAGGGCCAGACCCCTGGACCGCTCCACCTCCGGTCTGCAGGAGGCCGCAATCAGCCAATCGTCCAGGTAAGGGTACACCTGGACCCTTCAGCGCTGCAGGAACGCTATCAGCACTGCCATGCATTTGGTGAAGACCCTGGGAGCTGGAGAGAGGCCGAAGGGCATGGCCCGGAACTCATAAATGGACCCCTCTGCTCTGAAGCGGAGGAATCGCTGGTGGGACGGACGCATTGGGACGTGAAAGAACGCGTCCCTGGAGGTCCAGAGAACAGAACCACACTCCTGCTCCAAGGATGGAATGATTTGAGCCAGAGTGACCATCCTGAAGGTTCAAGACCTTAGGAACCTGTTCAGGTTGTGCAGGTCTAGGATGGGCGCCAGCCCCCGTCTGCTTCGGATCAGAAAATACCTGGACACAAACCCTGGGTCTGGTGGAGGATCCGCCACCTCCCTGATCACCTCCTTCTAGAGGAGCAGGCAATGTCTGTCTGACGGGCCGACAGAGGTCAAGGGACCAGAGCCCCTCTCCGCGGGGCGACGGCTCAGAAGGGCGGGCCTGCCTCGAATTCCAGAGGCAGACCCTTCCCTACCACTTCCAACACCCAGCGGTCCGTGGTGATAGCGGACCAGGCGGAAAGAAAGTGGCGGAGCCGTCCCCCCACGGGGGGAACCCAGGGAGGAGCGACGAGGCTGGGTGTGACACCCCTCAACCCGTCACTGGGCAGGCTTGGAGGAGGGACCGGCCGAGGGACCTCCCGGGCCTTTCCCTCCCGGCTTCCTGCTGGAGGAAGCTGCAGGCTTGGCTTTGGGGTGCCAAGTGTGAGCCTGCTGGCCCTGATGCTGGTGTTGCTGGGCCGGACGTGCCGCAGGGGAAGAAGGCCAAAAGGGCTTATGCTGCTGCTGGCGGCCTTTGTCCTTCTGGGCAGATGTGACCGAGTCCAAGGTGGCATTGGACTTCTTGATCCTCTGCAAATGGCCCTCCACCCCGGGATCGAACAAGTCTGTACCCAGGAAGGGGACGTCTGCCAGCTTGTGCTGGGTATCCACAGTGAAGGTGGAGATCCGCAGCCAAGCTGTGCGGCGCATGACCACTGTGGCCGCAACTGACCGGGCACAAGAATCTTCGATGTCAAGAGCAGTTTGGAGCTGCTGCTTCACCACTGCCCTTCCCTGATCCCGCACCTGCTTGACTGTAGTCTGGAGGTTAGCCGGGAGATGAGGAATCACCTCATCCAGGGAGCCCATAAGGGCGTGGGAAAAGTGTGCCATCACTACGGCCGAACTGGCCTGACAAAAGCCTAGGGAGAACGCAGCGTACACTTTACGCCCGGCGTAGTCCAGCTTCTTGGACTCTTTGTCGGAAGACTTGTCCACATCCCTGGTGTTCCCAGAAAGCCAGAAAACACCATCAGTCACAAGCCCCTCCGCAGAGGGGTGCTCCGAAAAACCAGACAGTGAACCGGTGGGGACCGCGTACTTCCTGGCCGAAGGAGCAGGACAAGAAGCCGGCCGCTGCCATAACTCCAAAGCTGGGCCAACAATGGCTTCTGCCACCTGAAAGGCCTCCGTGGGAGAATCCCTGCGGTCCAGTATCTCCGTGAGGGGATATTTGGCCCGCTTGGACACGGGTTCGAGCTTCATCCCAGTAGATTCTGAGATGAGCCGAAGCAAACCCATGACCAAGGATGGGCTCTCGTCCACCAACTGTCCCCCAGTGGACTCCAGGTCAAGGGGCCTGGAGAACAGGAGGAAGAGTCATCATCAGACTCCGAGGAGTCTGGGAACAGCTGCCTAGGGCCTGAGCCACCCTCCACTTGCCGGGGACGGTCGGGAGTGAGGGTGACCGACAACCGATGGGGCAGCCCCTGACCCGACCGAGAATCCTTGGTCGGAGTCCCAGATTTAGGTTGTGGAGGTGGGGGTTCCACCACAATGGGTGGTGCAGCTAATTTCGGCCGAACAACCGGTGCTGGTTTGGGCTCCTCGACAACCATGAGGGGTTGTTTCAGCCGTTCCGGTGACAGCCACTTAATGGCCGGGGAAGGCGACGGGGTCAGCTTGTTCCCGGTCAGAAGGGAGCTGCTGCCACATCAAGTCCTCGTGAGCGCCGACACAATTTGCGCTAGCTCTTCTCCGAGGAGGAAGAAGACAAGGATGATGCACCGCTGCTTTCCTCGGTGCCGAGACTGAGACCGCCAGTGTCGGCGTGGATCGGCTGGACCGAGAAGAGGTCCGAGACAGAGACCGCCGGTATTTCCGAGGGTGGGTCTGGGAGGGGGGGAAACCAGTTCCTCCCTCGGCTCGAGAATGTTAACCGGGGACTCCGGCACAGGAGGCGCAGGGAAGTCCTCGGTTTCCACCGGGGAAACCGGTGAAGAAGGGTTGTCGGCTTCTCCAGTCGACAGCCTGTCCGACGGGACGAAAAATCTCACTGGCCGGCGTTGAGTCTCGGCCGGCTGACCTGACGGGATACCGTGAAGCCAGCGCCATAGCCACAACCTCGACCGGCTAGGGTGTCGACTGTCTGGGAAAGGGACCTCTCCCACTCCCACGAATGCCGACAGTGGGACTTACCCTTCGAGTCCTTCTTCTTGGACCGAGAGGAGTGTTCCGATGGACCCTCACCTTTTGTAGAGAGGGATTGACAAAGCTCCTTAAAAGAAGCCGTGTAGGAGGAGCCCAAGGAGAGCGGGATAAATGCCGCGACCAAGGAGGATGAAGACGTGGCCTGGGCCGCCTCCTCCTCGAGGGCGATCATCTGCTCAAGTTGCTTAGCCAAGCCCGCCGCCGGACACCGCCCAACGGGCCTCCTTTGACTTCACCGGAGGAATACGTCTCTCGGGGCGCCCAAGTTGGAGTTTGGCAGCACGGTCTTCGAGGACATTGGCTGAGAAGGACTTGCACAAATCGCAGGCCTGCATATCGTGATCAAGCCCGAGGCAATAAATGCATGTGGAGTGCGGATTGGTCCGAGACATCTTCTGCCCGCATGGGCACCACCGAAATCCGGGAGTCAACTTATCCATCGCAGCCGCGAAGGAAGAAACAGACCGAAGTCTAGAAAATCTAAGAATAAGTTTTGGTTTAACTAACGAGTTTGGATCCAGGCCTAAAACGCACAGCGCTAAGGAGGGAACCTGAGCTTCCAAGGGGTAAGGAAGATCTGGCGTCATGGGGCGGAGCAGAGAGTTTTACCACCCGAGTGGGTGGGAGGAGCCAGCTTGAAGACCTTCCGGCAAGATTTAAAGCAGCAAGGAACCTGCCACGAAGTGTGGATTGAACAACATATCCATGTCCCTAGAAATATGTTTTCAGTGCCTGTTTAAAGCCCCCCAGGGTTGTGCACTCTTGCAGCTGATGGGGTAGAGAATTCCAAAGAGTTGGGGACGTGTGCATAAATGCATGGGCCCCAGAAGATTTTAACAATACTCTTGGAATCTCTAGCAACCCCTCGACAGCCGAGCGGAGCCATCGCTTGGGGTGGTAGGGAACCAGAAGCTCTTTCAGGTAGTCAGGGCCAAGTCTGTGTAGGGCTTTATACGTCAGTAATCAGACTTTAAAGGTGATCTGCCACCGAACCGGCAGCCAGTGCAGTTTGCACAGGACCGATGTGATGTGACATGACCAGGGAGTCCCAGTCAACAGCCAGGCTGCAGCGTTCTGCACTAGCTGGAGGTGGCAGATATCAACCCCCGATAGCCCTAAGTAAAGGGAGTTGCAGTAATCAAGGCGCAAGGTCACAAAGGCGTGGATCAGCGTGGGAAGGTCATCGGACGGAACAAGGTGCTTTATCCTAGCGATGTTCCTCAGATGGTAAAAGGATGACTGCCGACACCTGAGATCGTAAAGTCAGCCCGTCGTCAAGCATCACCCCCTAGGTCCCGCACCTATTCAGAGGCAAGGAGCTGGGAGCCCCCCAGAAAAAGACCCATGGGCTGACCAGCCCCCAGCCCCCCTATTCGGCCACCAGGATCCACAACAATCACCTTTGTCTTTCCCAGCATTCAACTTTAGTCAGCTGGAATTCATCCAATCCTGGATTTCTGTGAGGCAGTTATTAAAACGTTGAGAGTGCACTATCCTGGTTAGGTGCAAAAGACAGGTAGAGCTGGGTATCATCAGCATAGCAGTGAAACCTCAGCCCATACTGTCTTACAATGTCTCCGAGGGGCAACATGTACACAGAAAACAACATGGGGGACAGCACCAGCCCTAAGGAACCCCATATGACCGGGGTTGAGGAAAAACCCCAGACACCACCCTCTTGAGTTCTGCCAGTGAGGAATGATTTAAACAAGCCCCTAAACAGGCAATGGAAGTGGCCATACCCTGGTGGAATCACTTTAAACCCCAGGAAGTTCTTTATTGTACTTCCTGTAACAAAAAACGTTTCAGATGGCCAACCATTTGGACAAGCACTGTTTCGACACTGGAGTGCCCTCTCTGCCAAGGGCAAAAGAAACAACTGAGAGGACTTCCAGCAGTCCCTCGTACGATGTATATAGTAATGCAAAATTCTATGCACATCCAAAGTGTGGAGCAATGCTTCCCCTGGATTGGCATGCTCTGGATAATAAACAGGAAGGTGGATGGATTGATTTAGGATGAACTCCGACACCACCTTAGAAAGAAAAAACAGGTTATTCACCTATAACATTAGTTCTAGGAGTGATATCGTTGTTCATCCACACGCTCTGGCAGTGTCCTTTCCCTTTAAGAATTGCTGGAAAGTCTTCAAGCTGGCTCCTCCCACCCACCCAGGTGGTATATCCCTGACGCCACCCCATGATGCCAGATCTTGCCCGCTAGAAAGCAGAGTGTGAGCACCAAAGCCGGGGAGGTTGGGTGGGTCCGGTGGATGAACAACATACAGTCGGCCAAAAATATTGGCACCCTTGCAGTTTTTTCTAATAATGCACAATTCCTTCCAGAAAATTGTTGAAATTAAAAAATATTTTGGTATCCACATATGTATTTCTTTGGTTTGCAGTAGAATAAAACACAAAAAGCAGAAAAATTTACTAAGTCTTAGCTTATTCCACACAGAAATCCTTAAATGGCCCGGACAAAATTATTGGCACCTTTTAGAAGTAGTTAGAAATAATTAGATTTCAAGCAGGTGATTCTCCTTCACTTTGGAACTGAAATCACTGTGGTGAGTTGCAGGTGCCTGCAATATAAAAATCAGTCATTCAACCAGTTTGAATAGAAAAGGACTCATTCTCCTGTTTTGTGTCACTGTGTGCACGCAATGAGCATGGAGAAAAAGACAACCAGAGAATTGTCTGAGGAGGTCAGACAGAAGATTGTAGCTGCATGGACAATCTCAAGGCTACAAATCAATCTCCAGAGACCTGATGTTCCCGCTTCCACCGTCGTAATGTTATCAGGATGTTTAAGCTGCCCATGGCACTGTAGCCAACCTCCCTGGACGTGGCCGCAAGAGAAAACTTGATCGAACATTGCAGCGCAGGATTGTTCGAATGGTGGAGAAAGCACTCGATCAACTGCCAAACAGATTCAAGCTGACCTTCAGACACAAAGGTACAACAAGTTCAACTCGCACCATCTGTCTCCAACTCAATGAAAGGGGTTATATGGTAGGAGGCCCAAGAGACCCCACTGCTGAGAGAGAGACATAAGAAAGCCTCGACTGGGGTTTGTCAAACACACCTGAACAAGCCAAAATCCTTCTGGGAGAATGTCCTGTGGACAGATGAGACCAAATTAGAGCTTTTTGGTAAAGCACATCATCTCTGTGTTTACAGAAAACAAAATGAAGCCTTCAAAGAAAAGAACACCTTCCCTACAGTCAAACATGGAGGAGGTTCAGTGATGTTTTGGGGTTGCTGTGCTGCCTCTGGCACTGGGTGCCTTGAATGTGTGCATGGCATCATGAAATCTGGAGATTACCAGGCCATTTTGGAGCGCAATGTTGAACCCAGTGTCAGAAAGCTGGGTCTCCGTCGAAGGTCATGGGTCTTCCAGCAGGACAATGACCCCAAACACACTTCAAAAAGCACCCAGGAATGGTTCAAGACAAGACGCTGGACTGTTCTGAAGTGGCCGGCAATGAGTCCAGATCTAAATCCCATTGAAAACCTGTGGAGAGATCTGAAAACAGCAGTTGGGAGAAGGCACCCTTCAAATCTGGGAGAACTGGAGCAGTTTGCACAAGAAGAGTGGACCAAACTGCCAGTAGAGAGGTGCAGGAAGCTCATCCATGGCTATAGGAAGCGGCTGATTGCAGTTATTTTGACCAAAGGCTATGCTACCAAATATTAAGTCTAGGGTGTCAATAATTTTGTCAATGCCATTTCTTTTCATTTTCTGATTTAAAAGGATATATTAAATTCTGAATCAAAAATAAAAGGTTCTGTAATACTAACAGAGAAATAAAGAATTGTGGAGACCAAATACTGTACTGTTATTAATTTCAACTTATTTTAGAGGAAATTGTGAGTTATTTGAAAAAGTGCAAGGGCGCCAGTAATTTTGGCCACAACTGTATACCACTCCTAAAACTACTGTTACAGTTCAGTAACCTGTTTTTCTAGGGATGTAGGTATGCTGTTCTATCCACATGTTCTGGCAGACTCCTAGCAGTTCTCCGGGAGGAGGGAGACAAGGCGCAAACTCCCTACTTCGGAAACAAAGACTGGAGAGCTGAGGCCCCAAAACCAGCATCCCTATGTGACTCGAAGTCAACGTGGTAATGGGAAATGAAGCTGTGTGCCAACTTCCAGGTAGCAGACCTGCAGATTTCCTGGATAGGGACTTCCCTAGAAGCAGCCACCGACACAGCGGTATGGCGAGTGGAATGAGCCCGTAGCCCCTCCGGGGTGGGAGGGCGCTCCCTACCCACCAAACTACAGCAGAGATCAATGCAGGATGTAATCCACCTGCCAATCATCTGCTTGGCTGCAGGTCTGCCAGGTGCGGCTTCAGCATAGGTGACAAACAGCTGGTGGACCTTTCCCCAAACTCCGGCCATGCGCTCCTTATAATAGGAAAGCGCTCGCCTCAGGTCCAAACTATGGAACATAAGAATATAAGAAAATTGCCAGTGAGCTGGCTCCGGGGCACCAAGCGCAGGGGCTCACTCGGCATGCTGGCGACCCGGGTTCATGTCCAGAGCCTGGGTACCAGGAGCAGAGACCAGCAGGGAGGGGTTTCACAGTGTCCATTGGATGCTTCCCTCCTGGGGGGGGGGGTCAATCCTTGGCACCTGGTGGTGGATTGGAGACATGCCTGTGGTGCGCTGTCTCGATGCACCATTGCACATATCCATCCCAGGGCGCCTGTCATAGGTTCAGCTTGGAAGGTGGGAGGAGACAAACGGAAAACGGACGCCCCTACATCCTGGATGATGGCAGCTTGCTCCTCCGCTGCCGCATTCTGGGTTAGCCCCTCCCCTGGTGAGGATGGTCCATGTGAGTGCTCTGAACGGCAGACTAGTCTCCCTCTCAGTCATGACCACGGAGGGGCGCGAGAGTGGGAGGGGGCAAAACGGAAAACAGCCGCCTGCATCCCGGATGATGGCAGCTCGCTCCTCCATTGCCGCAATGCCTGGGGATAGCCCTGAGCTGTACCCTCGCCTCCCTTGGCAAGGATGGTCTATGTGAGTGATTGCAGGCGCACACTGGTCTCCCCTCTCGGTCGTGACACAGGAGGGGGGGGGGTGTCCCCCAGCGAAGGATACATCAAGTCGGTCAGGAGTAAAGGCATGATAAGGGGCAGCAGATGGCACTACAGAGGGAGCAACAAAGCAGTGGTAAGTGGGCTTGGCTGCCCGAAGGAGAGGGGTGTGGGGTTGGAGGGAGGAGGAAAAAAGAGGCCACACACACACACACACACACACACCAAAAGAAAAACTGCCAGCAGAAGGAGACCTCTCTGTCTATCGGGTCTGCTCAAAATAACAAGGATTGTTTCTGGTCTTAAGTTTACCTCTGTGGCCCCAACCCTCCCCCGACTTTTCCTGTCTTTCCCTTACGTGGCCACCTGACATTCCTTTATGCTTGTCCCAGACTCTCTTGAAGGCATCCACCGATTTTGATTCCACTACTTCCGTGCAGCTCATTCCATGCTTTGAGGAACTTGGCTGGGGTACAGGACAACCTTGTCCCTGTGGAAAACCAGGTAAGGTGACTTGACTGAGAGCACCTGGAGCTCCCCAATCCTTCTGGCTTATGTAATGGCCATGAAGAAGGTGGTTTTCCACCACAAATGTGACATCTCCCACTTGTGCATCAGTTCAAATGGCTTGCCCATGAGCTTTGCCAGTACCAGCAACAGATCCCATGGAGGTGGAGGTTCATGCACTGGAGGGGATATGTGATCTAAGCCTTTCAAAAAGCACCAGCGTGCAATCCAGTGGCGCTGAGGGTCTAGGCGCTGACGCCACACCTTAGGTTACATGCCGTAGCACCCAGGTTCAGGAACAACTTTGGGTCGCCAGGGTGCCAGTTTGGGGATGGGGCCTGGAAGAAAAAAATTACCTCACCTTAGTAATGTTGTTTTCTAATGGAGTCTTGCTATATTATAGACATTAGCAGTTTGTTCCAGCTCTAGAACTGCCCCGAGTGAAATGGTTAAAACCATTCCAAAATAGAATTTTGGCATGAGAGCAGCTCTATCTGTGTCATTTCAAACTTGAACTGTCAGATCTTTACGAGCCAAACTCACTAAGGTCTGTGTGGAAGCTGTAACTACACTAGCCAAATGGCTACCTAAATAATAACAACCATTGATGGTCCCAACACCCAAGACTCAAGTCAGGGGACCAGAAATACCAACACCATTCTAATAATATGAAAATGGAACATAAGTATAATAAAACACACACGCGATATACATACACCCCCAAAGTCCCAAAGGGACAAAATGCTAACAGGACATAAGTAGTGCCCACACTAAGTTGCCCGCACCCCACCAAGTAGAGGTTCTGAGAGGGGCAGGTTGGGGGGGAGGTCTATAATATAGCAAGACTCCATTAGAAGAAACAACATTACTAAGATGAGTAATTTTTTCTTCAAACAACATGAAGTCTTGCTATATTATAGACATTAGCAGAATACACAGCAGTACCTCCATGGAGGAGGGGCAGAACCTACTTAGGGAATAGGCTCTGAAGAACAGCTGTGCCAAACCGAGCATCTCTCCTGGCCTGGACATCCAGGGAGTAATGCTTGGTAAAAGTGTGTACCGTTTTCCAAGTAGCAGCCTGGCAAATCTCTAATAAAGGGATATCTCTGGCAGCAGCTAGAGACGCAGCTGTACCCCTGGTAGAATGAGCCCTCAAACCGGGGGGCTCTGCCCACTTTCTGATAACAAAATTGGATACAAGAGACAATCCACCTGGCTATTGATCTCTTAGTGGCAGGTTTGCCTTTCCCAACTTCACCATAGGTAAGGAAAAGTTGGAGGGATTCGAACTGTGACCTTTGGTACGCCTATATAATAACTAAGAGCTTCTTAACATCCAGGTTGTGCAACCTCCTCTCACCAAGAGGAGTGATCAGTAAAAATACTGGAAGGGAGATAGATTGATTAAGATGGAAATCTGAAACCACCTTAGGCAAAACTTCCTATTAGTCCTAAGGACTACCTTATCCCTGTGGAAAGAAATAAGTCAGTCTCCACTGACAAGGCTTGCAATTCACTTATGCGTCTGGCAGAAGTGATAGCCACTAGAAAAACAGTTTTCAAGTTAGGTACTTAAGCTCTGCAGAAGACAGAGGTTCAAAGGGGTTGCATTAACTGGGCAATGCAAACATTAAGGTCCCAAGCAGGGGCCGGTTCCTGAAAGGGAGGATTAGTATGGAGTAATCCCTTAAAAACTTGGAAACACAGGATGAGAGGAAGAGGGATGACTTTCCTGCTGACACAAAAGCGGACACAGCTGCCAAATGAACTCTCAGGGTAGCTGGTCTGAGACCCAAAGAATTAAGATGTACCATGTAATCTAACAAAATGGGCAATCTAGCAGATTCTGGGAAATATTTTTCCCAGCACACCAAATGGAAAACCTTTTCCATTTAGAACTATAAGTAGCCCTAGTGGAAGGCTTTCTGGAAGCCTTTAGGATCTCAAGAACACCCTGAGAGAGGTGTAAATCAGCAAACTAACTCCTCAAGAGCCAGGCCTTGAGGTTGAGGGATTTGAGGTCCGGATACCAAACCCTTCCCTGGGCACAAGTCAACAGATTGTGATTCCTGGGGAGGCACAGGGAAGATGGACTGTCAGAGACAGAAGGAGTGGGTACCAGGGCTGCCTGGCCTAATCCTGGGCAATCAGAATCACCCTGCAAGGCTGAGATCTGATTTTGACTAGTACTTTGAATAGGAGAGGAAGGGGGAAGCATAGAGGAACTTCCCTCCCAATCCAGAAGAAGGGCATCCAGGGAACTGAGCCCAGCACTGGAGGCCTGCAACAGAACAGAGGAAGTTTGTGATTGTCTGGGGCTGCAAAGATCTATCTGAGGATGCCCCACCTGGCAAAAACTATCCCCAGCACTTGAGGATCCAGGGACCATTCTTGATGGCCCTGGGAAATCCTACTGAGGGCATCCGCTAGGACATTGTCCTTCTCTGGAAGATGAACTGCTATGAGGGAAGTGTTCAGGAATAGACCAGAGACCACAACTTCATTGCCTCGGTGCACAAGGCCAAAGACCGAGTGCCCCCCCTGTTTGTTGATGTACCACATTGTTGTGGTGTTGTCTGTTCTGACTTGTATCACCTTGTCGTGGGACAGATGCAGAAAAAGCTTGAAGAGCTAAAAGACAGCTCTGAGTTCCAGAAAATTGATGTGGAGCAGAGATTCCTGGGGACCAAACTCCCTGAGTGGAAAGGTGCATGTGGGTTTCCCAACCCAGAAGGGAAGCATCTGTAGTGAGAGTCAAGTCGTGAGAAGGGGAAATGAAGGGACCCTCGCTTAAATTGCTCTGATCCTGCCACCACTGGAGAGCTAGGATCAAGGTTCGAGTCACTGGGACCAACTTGGAAGGGGGTCTTCTCCGAGACCAAAAGGTTTTCAAGTGAAACTGAATGTCTCATCTGAAATCTGGCTCCTGCACAACAGCTGTGGATGCAGCCATGTGCCCAGGAGCTGCAGAAAGTGTCTTGCTGGTCGAGAGACCTGCAGAGTGAAGGAAGAGGCCAGAGCCACTAAATTCCTTACCCTTTCTGGGGAAGAAAGGCTCTGGCTAGCTTTGTGTCCAATTCTGCCCCTATAAAGGTGAGTACCTGGACTGGTTCCAGAACCGACTTTGGTAGGTTTAGCAGAAACCCAGGAGGTGAGAAGCTGCTGGGTGACCTGCAGGTGAGATTTTACCTGTTCTGGGGACTGGCCTACAATGAGCCAGTCGTCTAGATAGGAAAACAGCAATCCTCTGCCTCCTTAAGTGGGCCACTGCCACTGCTAGACACTTTGTGAATACCCTTGCAGCAGAGGTAAGGCCGAAGGGCATTGCTCTGAACTGGTAATGACCTGAGGGAGTTCGAATCTGAGGTACTTTCGATGGGATCTTCTGATTAGGACATGGAAATAGGCATCCTTGAGGTCCAGGGAGGCTAGCCAGTCCCCTGGCCTTAGGGAAGGTAAAATCATTGCCAGAGTTACCATTTTGAACTTTATCTGGAATACAGACCCCTGCCCTGATGCAGGGGAGGAACCCTTTCTACTGCTCTGAGAGCTAACAGGGATGAGACCTCTGTTTCCAGAGCGAGGGTCTCTGAAGCACTTGCAGGTAGAAAAAGTCTGCTTCTCAACTTGGGAAACTTTTTGAAGCTGAGAACCAGACCCTGGCTGTACTTCCAGAACCCACTTGTCTGAGGTTAGAAGCCCAATTCTGACTGAAGTAAGCCAGCCTGTCCCCACTGGTACAGGAGAATCAGCCCTGGGCACCCCATCAGGTGCCTGTTTCAGGAGCTTTAGGCTGGGGGTGGGAGCAGGTCTGCCCACCCCTGCCTGCCCCTGCTCTGAAGAAGCCCCTCTGAGCAAAGGCAGAGGAGGCCTGGAGTCTGGTAGAAAGGCCTGTGAAAAGGCCTACCCCTACCCTGGGGCATGCCTTTGAGGAGTGGCTTGCCACCCTTAGCCTGGGCACTCTTGTAAGTAGTCCTATATTCATCCATCTTTCTTCATGTAATTCTCTGTCTGCTCTCCAAACAGAGAATTTCCCACCACAGGAAAATCCATAGCCTTAGTCTGGGTATCCTGTGACAAATACTACACCTGAGCCAGGCCAACTTGCTTAAAAGCTACAGATGTGGCCATGACCCTAGAGAAACATCATTAACATCCACAGCAGCATGAAACTGGAACCTTAGAGGCTTCAATGCCATCAGCAGCCACCTGTTCTAGTTCACTAGCCAGCTGGCCATGGGCCTGCTTGCCAACTG
Organism: Neoceratodus forsteri; assembly: GCA_016271365.2. Taxonomy (NCBI): domain Eukaryota; kingdom Metazoa; phylum Chordata; order Ceratodontiformes; family Ceratodontidae; genus Neoceratodus; species Neoceratodus forsteri. The sequence goes on from CM057449.1 coordinate 1,749,570,311, forward strand.
CATAACAGTATCCCATCTACTATTTCTGATACCTAGCTACATAAGCCATATAATTTGCTTGCCTGAGTCCCGAGAGAGGCTGCCATATACTGTTTTTTTTGTTTTTTTGCCATGGCATCAATCTTCCTGAAATCTTTGTCAGGAGGATGGAAGCCAAGGAATATTAGCTTATCACAGGCAGCAGCCTGAACTACCCCAACATGACTGCATTGCTGAAAAGGAATTCTGTATCAGGGCCTGACAATGTATACCTTCTGTCCATCTTTTTATCTACAGGAGGCACAGAATTAGGAGCTTTTAAAATTTTAATTGTTTGTTTCCTAAAAGACTTATGTAAAGGAATAGACAATCTCCTAGACTCTGGAATATCCATCATTTCTACAAAATCAGGCTCCTCTTGCTCATCCACAGCCTCTTCTAAAGGAAGCTGGAGGGTTTCAGCAACTTTTTTATAAAACATAAAATGAGATGGGGACTCAGACAGCATAGGGGGAGATTCTAAAGTCTGTCTGGGGAGATGTCGGTTCAATGGGCACACCAGACTTTCCCAGCCACATTCATACTGTTCATAATCCTCCTCCCTCCTCTGGTTCATAAAATTCCTCAATATCATAATCCTGAACCACTGGGACTGGCGAACCGACCTTTACCAGATAGTGGTGGTTCGGACGACCCTGAGACAGTGACTGGACAATTTGTATGGCTTTTGCTATCTCTGCAGCAGTTGGAGAAGGAATTTTTGACTCCAGACCTGCTGATTTTCTTGTTTTCTTTACTGGAATTGGTTCCTCAGAACCAGCTTTTCCTTTGCCTGAGAAGTCTGGCCCTGGTCAGAGGGCACTCCCTCTGGTTCGGTTGGCACCGGAACCCGGGCTGTCATCGGGTCAGCGGACTTTTGGCTCTCGTTCCCTGAGCCTGCCCAATCTTTTTCCAGGGTGGCTGCAGGGAAATTCTACATACCTGGCAGTCTGACTGGAGGTGGTCAAACCCCAGACAAACACATGTGGTGTGTGGGTGTGTGCAAAGACTTCCCCACAAACATCACAGTGTTGAAACCCGTGGGCGGTTTTTTTCTTTTGGGTTTCTCAGACATAATGCCAGCCTAACCAAAACTTGCCTTTAACGGCAGTGCAGGCAGAGACACCTTTATCGGGTTCCAACCGTGTCACGGTATTGGAAACCATAATAAATCCGTTTTTAGAACCGATAAGAACTGGGAACCGCGACTCTAAAATAGTAACTTTTAGTTTTAAATGAGTTTTAAACTCACTGATCGGTTCAAACCGAACCGATAACTACAAGTTCCACACAGACAAACCTTCATTTACTTACGGTTACCACAGATAGAGCTTGAACCGAACGGTTTTGCAGTTAAAATAAAACTATTCTCGTTAAATCCAACCAAGAAAACACTTTTTAAACTGAGAAATGAACCGAGCAGAAGGAGAAATCTCCGGAGCGACTGTTCACTGAGGCGGAGTAAAGAATCTGACAGTTCAAGTTTGAAATGACACAAATAGAGCTGCTCTCGTGCCAAAATTCTATTTTGGAATGGTTTTAACCATTGCACTCCAGGGCAGTTCTAGAGCTGGAACAAACTGCTAATGTCTATAATATAGCAAGACTTCATGTTGTTTGAACGGGATTTCCCCTCCAGGGATGGATGCCCATTCCTCCGTAGTCCTGTACCCATCAGGTGGAGGTCTGAAGTGTGCGCAGGCGACAGGAGCGACGACAAAGTCCGGGGTGGTGGAAGGGGTCATCGATCCTGGCATGCACACCTCCACGCATGTGTACACCATGACCCGGGAAGAGGAGAAAAGGGAAAAGAAAACTGTATGTATATATACATATACACACACACACACACACACACACACACACACACACACACACATACATAGATATGTGTATATATATATATATATATATATATACATATACACACACACACACACACATATACATATATATATATATATATATATATACACACACACACACACACATACACACATATATATATATATATATATATATATATATATATATATATATATATATATATATATATATATATATATATATACATATACATATATATATATATATATATATACATATATATATATATATATATATATATATATATACATATATATATATATATATATATATATATATATATACATACACACACACAGAAAAAAAAAAAAGCACCAGACCACTGTCTCCTGCGCCACTGACCGCTGACCATCCCCACACCCAGTAAGCAGAGATGGCTGCCTGGTGAACCTTATGGATCGTCGACCGAAGTCCCCCTTGGGAGGCAGACCACAGATAGTCCAAACTCCTAGCCACTGGAGAGCTAAAGGTGTCCAGCCTCTTGTCCTGACACCAAATGGAGAATCTCTTCCATTTGAAGGCATAGCATTTTCTGGTTGACTACTTCTGAGAGGCCTCCACGATAGTGAAGACATCTTTGGAGAGACCCAAAGCCTGGAACTCTAGCCACTCAGAAACCAGGTTCTCAGGTGCAGGGACTGAAGGTCTGGGTGGCGTACCTTCCCCTGACTGATGGAAAGCAGGTCCGGGAGTGCTGGAAGATGCCTTGGAAGCCTGTTGCTGAGGCTGAGGAGATCCGGGTACCAAAACTGGCGGGGCCAGTCCGGAACCACTAGTATCACCTGTGCCTTGTCCCTCCTGACCTTGAGCAGCACTGTGTGGATCAGGGGAAGTGGAGGGAAGGCACAGAAGGGGCCGGGGGTCCATGGCCTCAAGAAGGCATCCCCCTACAGAAAGCCTTATTGAAGGGGCAGGCATCAAACAGCCTCAGCTTTGCGTTCTCCCTGGAGGAAAACAGGTTCACCTGAGGGGTGCCCCACTGGAAGAACAGACTGTAAACTACCTGCAGATAGAGAACCACTTGTGAAATGCCTTGCCCTCCCGGCTGAGAGCATCTGCCAACTGACTGGAGGCTCCTGCCACATGGATAGCTAGGAGATCCGCCTCCAGGCTGTGCACTAGGGTCCAAGTGCAGAGAGCTTCCTTGCACAAAGGCAGAGAATGTGTCCCTCCCTGCTTGCTGAGGTAGTACATGGTCATGGTGTTGTCCATCTGGACTTAAGCCACTTGACCCCTTAACAAATGGAGCGAACGCAGTCAGCGCCAGCCGAACTGCTCGGTGCTCCAGCAGGTTGCTGTGGCATCAGGACTCCTCGGGGGTCCAGAGCCCGTGGACTCTGTGTTCCCCTAGATGTGCACCCCAGCCCGTGAAAGAGGCACTGGTCATCAGGATGACCATCGGCTTGGGGCGGACAAACAGGATCCCTTCCTGCAGATGCTTCGGGACGGTCCACCATTGGAGAGCGTCCCACATTCTCTGGGTCACTGTGACCAGCTGGTCAACGTGACCTTTGTGCTAGGATCACAAGACTGGCCAGCTCCCACTGCAAGGAGTGCATAAGCCACCAGGCCCAACGGACCACGGTGGTGCAGGACACCATCTAAATCAGGAGGCGCAGAAGTCCTGGGAAGGGCGCAAGTGCCCAACCACAAAATAATCGGGCATAGGAGGAGAGAACCTCCACCCTGTCCGCCGTGAGCCTGGCTCTGGCTTGGCAAGAGTCGAGCTCTGCCCTGATGAAACTGATCACCTACATGGGCGTGAGTTCCAACTTGGCCTCATTGACGAGGAGGCCCAGGTCGATGCAGGTCTGAAGGGCAAGCTCCCTGGAGCGCTCCACCTCCTGCTTGGAGGGACCTGCAATCAACCAGTCGTCCAGATAGGGGTACACCCGGACCCCTCGATGCCCGAGGTGTGCCGCCACCACTGCTATGCATTTGATAAAGACCCTGGGGGCCGAGAAGAGGCCGAATGGCATGGCCCAAAACTCATATAGGGCTCCCTCTGCCTGAAAGCGGAGGAAACTTCGGTGGGATGGACAGATCAGGACATGACAAAACACATCCTGAAGATCCAGAGAGCAGAAACACATATCCTGCTTGAGAGATGGTATGACCTGGGACAGAATTACCATCCTGAAGGTGTGGGACCCGAGGAACCTGTTCAGGTCGTGCAGATCTAGAATGGGGCTCCAGCACCTCCATCCGTCTTGGCACCAAGAAGTACCTGGAGACAAACCCTGGGTGTGCCGAAGAATCCGCTACTCTGACCACCACCTCCTTGTGGAGAAGCTGGGCTATGTCATCTAGCAGAGTCGACAGTGTGTCTGTGGCTACCAAGCCCTCCCGTGGGGCACGGGCACAACTTGGAGGGTACTGCTCGAATTCCAGAGGCAGACCCTGACCGACTACTTCCAGAACTCACCTGTCCATGGTAACAGCAGACCAGGCGAAAAGGAAGTGGTGGATCCGGCCATCCACAGGAGGACCCAGGGGAGGTGTGACAGGTATGAGGCTGGCCGGCTCCATCTTGTCACTGTGCAGGCTTGGTGGAAGAGGACTCGGCTGAGGAACCGCCGGGACCTTTACCTCCAGGCTTTCGGGGCCGAAGCCACTGACTTTGGCCCGGGACGCCAAGACTGAGCCTCCTGCCCAAACTGATACTGAGCTGGTTTGCCGCAGGAGTGCAAGGCCGAAAGGGCTTGTGCGTCTGCTGTTTGGAACCCTTAGAGTCCTTCTGGACGGACTGGATAGAGTCCAAGGTGGCACTGGACTTCTCTATGCATTGTAGGTGACTGGCGACTCCAGGCCCAAACAACTTGTTGCCCAGAAAGGGTACATCTGACAATTTATCTGCCGTAAAAGTTCGAGATCCTCAACCAAACCCTGTGGCGTATGGCGACTGCAGCTGCCACCGAGCGGGCGTAAGATTCCCCAATGTCTGGAGCTGCTGCTTAGCTACAGCACGATCCTGATCCCGGACCTGTTTGATCGTGGTCTGGAGGTCTGCAGGGAAGTGAGGAAGCACCCCATCCAGGGAGCCCGAGGGGGCATGGGAGAAATGTGCCATGACGTCTGAGCTCGCCTGGCAGAGACCAAGCAAGGAGGCATCATAAACCTTCTTAGCCGAGTAGTCCAATTTCTTGGACTCCTTGTCCAGAGGTTTAATTGAAGTCCTTATGACCAGAACGCGGAAACATGGAATCGGACACTATCCCCTTAGCCAAGGGTGTTCCATGAACCCTGAAAAGGAACCAATGGGCACCGCATATTTGCGGGCCATATGGGCTGATGGCACGTAGCAGGAAGCAGAGTGCTGCCAAAGCTCCAGGGCTGGACTGACAATAGCCTCGGCCACTGGGAAGGCTATTGGTAAGGGGGTAACAGGCCCGCTTCTGAACGGGCTCCACTGGCATCCCAGTGGACTCAGAGATGAGAAGCAAGATGCCCAAGAAGGATGAAGGGCCCTCCTCCAGAGAGATCCCCCGATGACTCTGACTCAACCAGATGGGAGTGGCGCGAGGAGTCGTCATCTGACTACAAAGAGTCCCCATACAGCAGCTGACCACCCATGACACCTTCGACCTACCGCGAATGGTGGGGCGTGAGTGACAGACAGCTGATGGGGAAGCCCCTTAGCTGGCTGAGACTCCTTGGACAGGGCCCTGGATGGTGGCTGTCGAGGTGGTGGCTCTACCATGACTGGTGGAAAGTCCAGCTTAGGCCGTGATGAAACGGTCTTTACCAGCTCTGCGAGCAGAGGGGTGGTGTTGACCGGCACTCGAAACTCCGGAGGCACATACAATGCTCTAGAGGGCGACAGCCAGATGATCGCTGGGGAAGAAGCCAGGATCGGCTTCTGACCAGCCAGCAAAAGATGTTGCCACATAGGGTCCTCATAGCGCCAACGCAACTTGCGTTGAAGCCTCCCCTCGACTGAGGAGGAAGAGGAAGATGCATAGCGGCAGCGCCGCTTCTTGGGATGCTGAGAATGGCACCAGTGGGATATGTTCGACCCACTATAAGAAGACAACCCAAACTGGGACAAAGGCCATCGAGGGGACCAACTGGGTCGCTCGGAGGGAGCCAGGGAGAGCCGTGGCTCCTCCTGGTCTGCTGGAGCCTTAGGGTCCAGCTCAAATGGCTGGATCAGCTCATCAGTTGGCAGGACCGGAGTCCTGAATAGAGAATTGTCGGCCTCATCGAGAGACAGCGGGTCGATCAGGTCAAGAAATATCTCGGCTGGATCATCGACATGCGTCTCAGCAGGCTGGCCAAACGGGGGCACCGTGAAGCCAGCGGCTAAGACCACGGTTTCGACAGTGTTCGAAACAGAAGACTCCTGAGACAGAGACTGCTCCCGGTCCCAAGAACGACAATGGTGAGTCTTCTCCTTGCCTTGACTCCTCATCACAGGAACGCTAGCTGAGTGAGACCGAAGGGCACTCTCCCTTGGTCGAGAGAGATTGGTACAACTCCTTGAAGGAGCCTGAAAAGGTGGATCCCAATTTGAGTGGAACAAAGGCAGATGCCGAAGAGGACTGCTCGGCGGCCCAAGCCCCTCTTCTTCAAAGGTCCTTCATCTGTTCCAACTGCTACGCGGACCCTGTGGTCCCGGAGACCACCCAACAGGCTTCTTCAGATTTGACCGGCAGGTTCCATTTTTCTGGGTGGCCCAAATGCAAACGAGGGAGACGGTCGTAGAGAACGTTACGATGAAACAAGCTACAGATATCGCAGGCCTGGGTATCATGCTTATGACCTAGGCAGTAGATGCACATGGCATGCAGGTTGGTACACGACATCTTCTGCCTGCAGGGGTACTGGCGGAACCCAGGCGAGGACTTCTCCATCGTGGTCGCGACTGAAGATTGTTCTGGTGAAGAAACTTTTATGAGTTTAAGTTCTGGAAGTAAATCCGAAGATTTGAGCGCCAAGGCCTACTCAATGCAGGAGCGGTAAGCAGGGAACCTGCTTCTTCCAGTGGAAAGGAAGATCTGGCAACATGGGGTGGAGCCGAGGGACATACCACCCGGGTGGGTGGAAGGAACCAGCTTGAAGATTTTCTCACAACTCTTAAAGGGAAAGGACACTGCCAGAGCGCGCAGATAGAACAACATATCCACGTTCCTAGAACTTAGGGTTAGCGCGAAAGGAGACCTAGTCTTTGTGGAACATCAAATAAGGCTGCTCACACATGAGCGCCTGTAGCTCTGAAATTCTTTGAGCAGAAGTAATGGAAACTGAAAATAACACTTTCCATGACAGCAAAGCGTGCAATATGTGGCTGGCTTAAAAGGAGGCAGAGTTAGCTTCCCCAAAACAAAGTTCAGGTCCCAAGCCAGAACAGTTGATTGGAAACACTGCAAAAGGAAAGAACAGTGGAACACCTGGTTGTCAACAGATTACAGGACCCAAGAAAACATGGTTTTACGGGAGGAAGGTCATGCCAGATGAACTTCATCAAGTTCTTCAACTGGGAAACCAGGGAGGTTGATCGGGTAGGTGGTGGTTGGGGAGGGGGTGGAAGTGGATGTGACCTATCTGGATTTCAGCGAGGCCTCTGACACCATGCCACATAGAGGGACTGTTAAGAAAGCTGGAGAACGTGGGCTGGGAAAGAGGGTAGTGAAGTGGGTGGGGAATTGGATGCAGAGGGTGGTAGTAAATGGCATCCACACTGCAGAGGGTAAAGTAACCAGTGAGGTACCACAGGGTTCAGTTTAGGGTCTGGTCCTCTTCAAAGTCTTCATCACTGACATTGCAGAGGGTCTAGTAGGAAAATATGTCTGTTCACTGATGACATAAAGCTCTGCAACAGAGTGGACATGCCAGTGGGAGTGGGGGAGAGCTAAAGAAGCTGGAGGATTGGTCAAGGGACTGACAACTGGGGTTCAATGCAAACAAGTGCAAGGTAATGCACATGGGGCACAAAAACCCAGGGGCGATACATCATCTTTGGGGGGGGGATTCAATGCTCCAAACAAGAAAGAGACCTGGGGGTGATCACCTCTGATGACCTCAAGGTTGGCAGGCAATGTGACAAGGCAGCAGGCAAGGCTAGCAGGATGCTGGGATGCATAGGCAGAGATATCACCAGCAGAAAGAAAGGTGATGATTCAACTTTATAGATCATTGGTGAGGCCACACGTCAAGTACTGTGCCCAGTTCTGGAGACCTCATCTACAAAAGGACATTGATATGCTAGCAGCGGTTCAGAGGAGGGCAAACCAAAATGATGCAGGGACTGCATCACAAACCCTACAGGGATAGGTGGAGGGAATTAAAATATATATTTTCCTTCCTGTTACTGTCCTTAATACTCCCACTATCTTATGATTGCTGTGTGTGTGTGTGTGTGTGTGTGTGTGTGTGTGTATATTATATATATATATATATATATATATATATATATATATATATATATATATATATATATATATATATATATATATATATATATATATATATATATAGATTCCCTATCCTGTCCATTATCACTATTTAAGGCATACTCTCACTGTCCCTTACGTTTCACAGGGTTCTAAACAGCTTTCGCTGTATATCGCACTTACTGCTTATAACTACCTATTTTGTAGCACCCAGGTACCCAAAGTCTGCATTAATTGCACTATTGTTTATAGCTATCCTATTTCCATTGCTGCCTATTGTATATACTCATTGTGCATGTAACTAGAAACAGACTTTGGTGGCAGATAAGGACCGCTAGGCTCACCTAGTTTGCCCATTTCCCTACTTACTGGTTAAGATACAGATCCTAGTTAACCAACAGCCTACCCCCCACCAGAATTGCCTTATGTCTGTCCCATGCATTCTTTAACTCCCCCACTGTTTTTACCCCACAACCTCTTCAGGAAGGCTGTTCCATGTGTCCACCACCCTCTGTAGAAAAATGCTTCCTCACCTTGCCCCTGCAGCCATCCTCTATTTTTAAAATTGTGCCCCTTGTTCTTGCACATCTCTTTCTCTGAAAGATGCTACCCTCTTGGACTTTGTCGATTCCCTTGTGGTACTTGAAAGTTTCTATCGTGTCCCCCCACTCCCTCCTTTCCTCAAGGGTATACATATCAAGCTCTTTTAGTCTCTCTTCGTTTGGCTTCTGGTGCAGACCCTGCACCATTTTAGCTGCCCTCCTCTGCACTGCCTCCATCCTGTCTATGTCCTTGCGGAGATGGGGTCTCCAGAACTGTACATAGTAATCAAGATGGATTCTCACTAACTGTCTGTACAGAGGGATAACAACTTCCTGCTTTCTACTGGTGATGCCTCTTCCTGTGCATCCCTATACCCCACCCCCCCAAGCTCTCCTTACTGCCTTCTCACATTGCCTGCCTACCTTTAGATCGTCTGATATGACTACCCCTAGGTCCCTATCCATGTTTGTTGCTGTCAGTACCTCCTCTCCCCCCAATGTGTAGTCTTCCCTGGGTTTTGTTTCCCAGGTGCATTACTTTGCACTGACTCTAAGCTGCCATACTTTTGACCATTCCTTCAACCTTGACATGTCCCTTCTCATCCCCCGTTGTCAGCCCTATTGCAGATCTTTGCGTCGTCTGCAAAGAGGCATACTTTTCCTTCCAACTCTTCCACAATGTCACCTATAAAGACATTAAAGAGGATCAGTCCTAGTACTGAACCCTACGGTACACCACTAGTAACCCTCTTTTCTTCAGAGTGTACTCCGTTCACTATTACCCTCTGCATCCTGTTGTCCAGCCAATTTGTTACCCAGGCTACCACCCTGGGACCCACTCCCAGGCTGGTTAATTTGACTATTAATCTTTTGTGTGGGACTGTGTCAAATGCCTTGCTAAAATCTAGGTAGGCCATATCCACATCCCCTTCCTGGTCTATTACTTTGGTCACCCAGTCAAAGAAATCTATATGATTCATCGGATATGACTTTCCCGCTGTGAATCCATGCTGCCTTGGGTCCTGTGCTCTGCTGGCCTCTAGGTACTCAACAGTTCTTTCCTTCAGAAGTGATTCCATAATTTTCCCTACCACTGAGGTCAAGCTAACAGGTCTGTAGTTTCCTGCCTCTGTCTTGCTCCAACTTTTGCGAACAGGAATTAAATCCACCATCCTCCCATGATTTGTTAAAAAGGGTAGTCAGTGGCATGGAGGACTAAGGTGCTGGACGCCTTACCTCACACCACGCCGATGACCCGCGTTCAGGAATGAGCACAGACCGTCTGAGGTCGGCGGGGGAGGGGGCGAGCTGGATGGACCTATCCGGGGAGGGTAGGTGGTATCACTCTGCTCTTGACTGCCCCGTGGTGGAGGCCGGGGAGCAGCGCAGGCCAGAGGGAGTGCCAGGCACCAGGCCGACAGGTGGGTGGATGGGGCTGTCACCGGGGTTGTAGTACGCATACGCGTCTCCACATGCATGCGTCTTTAGTCCTGGGGGCCCGAGGTAAAAATGAGACCTCAGAAAAACGGAAAATCACAGTGCCGGCAGCAGGATGACACCCAACCCTCCATGAGCTCCGCTCCCGGGTCGGGCTTAAGGTGAAGCCAGGTAAATCTGGGATGTGCGGGGAGGGCAGTCGGGCTGATGGGGCTGCGGAGGGACAAATAATCACAAAAACAAAAAGGTAGTCAGTGGTGTCACTGTCTCCCTTAGTTCTTTCAGAATTCTATGGTGAATTCTGTCAGGCCCCACTGCTTTGTCCACCTTGAGTTTTAGGAGTTCTTTCAGGACCCTTTCTTCTGTCGCTGGACTGGTATCGACCCCCCTGTACAGAGTGCTTCTATTGTTTGGTTTAGGTACTGCCCCCTCTTCTTCTTTTGCGAATACTGAGCAGAAGTATTCGTTCAGTATCCTTGCTTTTTCTCTATCACCCTCTGCCCACCTCCCCTCCTCTCTACTAAGCCTCATTATCCCTCCCTTGGTCTTTCTTCGCCCACTAATGTACCTATAAAAGGTTTTATCACCTTTCTTAACTGAGCTGGCTATCTTTTCCTTGGTTTGGGCCTTCACTATTCTGACTGCCTTCCCAGCTTCCTTCTGCTTTAACTGATACAGTTCTATCCTGCTCCTTCTGTGATTCCTTATACTTCCTGAATGCTATCTTTTTCTCCTTAACCTTCCCCGCCACCTATTTTGAGAACCACAGTGGTTTTTATTTTATTTTGCTTTATTTGCATCACACAAAGACTTGTTGCCTATGTGATGGCAGTTTTGATTTTCCCCCATTGTTCTTCCACCCCTACTTCCTGCCCATTTGCTAGTGCATTCCTTAGGTACTCACCTATTTTGCCAGTCAGCCCTCCTAAAGTCCAGTACCCTTGCTTTTGTATGGCTTGCCTCTACAGCTGTGTTTATTGTGAACCACACTGTTTGGCGGTCGCTTGTTCCAAGCTGCCTACCCACTTCTAAATCTGTGATCCTCTCTCCGTCCCCGTTTGAGTGTACCAGGTCTAAGACTGCTCCCTCCCTAGTGGGTTCCAACATTCGTTGTCTGAGGCATGCTCCCTGTGGGGCATTGAGAATGACCCTGGTCTTGGATGTGGCTGCAGTAAAGGTGCTCCAGTTAACATCTGGCAAATTCAGGTCCCCCATCAACAATATCTCCCCTTTTTCTTCCATTCTAAGGATGCCTTCTATCATTTCCTTGTCCATTTATTCCCCCTGAAATTGGGGGGTCTGTATACAACCCCCATGCGGATTGTGGTGCCATTTTCTGTCTCCAAGGTGACCCATAGTGCCTCCTCTCCTCCCAGAGTACCCTTTAGATACGTTGCTTTGATCCCTTCCCTTACGTAGAGAGCTGCTACTCATCCTCCTTTTACCCTCCCTGTCCTTCCTGTAGATTGTGTACCCTGGTATGTTGACATCCCAGTCATGGTTCTCCATGTACCATGCTTCTGTGACTGCCACGATATCCAGGTGCCCCTCTTCCATCAAGGCCACTAGTCCAGGAAGCTTGTTACCCAGACTACGGGCATTGGTACTCATTACTCTATTTTTTGATGGCCTTACCCCTTTTAGCCCCATCCGTGCCTTTATTGCCTTTGCCTTTTTCTCCATTTACCCCTGTCCTGCTCCCTATCGACTTCTCTACCTTGGTGTTTACCTCGCTAACTACCCTGTTTTTTTTGGGGGCTGGGATTTCCCTGCTCCTTTTCAGGGCCTCCCCCACTGGCTAGTTTAAAAGCTTGCTAATGAAGCATTTAAACCCATCACCTAGGAGTCTGGTTCTCTTCCCGAACAGATGCAGACCATCGTGCCAGTATAGGCCTGTATCCCTCCAGGTAGACCGCTAGTCCTCAATGAAGCCAAAACCCTGTGCTCCGCACCAGTTTTTCAACCATTCATTGAGTCGCATGGTGCAGAGTACCCTAGCCTCACCCATGCCATAGACAGGCAGCACCTCCGAGAAGGTTACCAGGCGTGCTACTTATCCAAGGCCCCTCCCCAACTCTACAAACTCCTGCACTGCTCTGATCCCATGCCCAGCTAAGTCATTTGTCCCTAGGTGGGCAATGACATCCAGCTTCCTCTCTCATGCAGCTGCTCCTGAGGATTCACTTCCTGTCCCTCCAAGCCATGGCACCAGGCAGGCACTTTATCTCCCTCTCCCACCTTGTCATTTTTGTTAGTGTGTGCGCGTGTTTACCCTCTATGCAGAGTGCTGGGCTGTTAAGGATATGACAGTTGTATGCCCCTTGCCCTCTTGGGAAGTGATATCAAAGCAGCTGGTATAAAGGAAATGACACCATTGGGGCGTAAGGGTGAGGGGCAGAAATGAGGGACCAAGCCTGTGCCCTCCAGAAACAAATCGGCTACAGCTCTGACCCACCACCCCAGTGAATCCTGACCTTCCTTTCAGCAAGACAACCTGCACAATTATTTAACAGAGAATGTACCCTGCAAAAAACAATGTAAGTCAGAGAAAAATAAAGCTAAATAATTCTCATGTTTCTAAACTAATGCAATTGTATAATGCTCATTTTCTATATTCCTATCTTTTGTTGATATAATCTATTAGTCTTTTACTCATTTACTTTCCATTTACAATTTTGTACAAATGTATCATCTTATGTAGCATTGTTGCTAAAGGAAAACTGCACTAAACCTAAATATCATTTCCCCTTGTAAACAATGATTGTTTTAAATACCAGTTTCAATTGTCATACTGTTCCAGCTCTACAGTCTTTTTAGTTATCCTAGTGGGTGTTTCTGACAAAGACACAAGTAGTACCATTTTAGAATTATATGATGTAGTTTATGTCCCTGTTCTACTCTTCTTTTGTTGGCACAAGGCATCCATGTTCTATTATAGAACTCTGTAGCCGAGGAGGACATGAAGTCCATCATACAGTTCCAAAACAGTACTTTACAGCAGAGTGTAAATCAGAAACACCAACTGTGTTTACCAAAAGGCCTGTACAGAGGGAACAACAACAGGATTGGAACCAGTACTTAAAAACAGATGCTACTGGGGAAAATGGCTTCTAGGTTCAGCGCATTTCTCCTTTAAGATTATCCCTCTCCCCGTCCCCCAGGACACATCTGGAAACGAGCTACTGTGCTCAGTATGTCTTTTTCTGGTGAAACTCTTAATAAATAAACAAATATGACAGACATTTAAATACCTCACAGGGATAAAGTGCACGAGAATACCATTTTTCAAAGAAAAAAAGATACTCAAGCACAAGATGAAACTGGAAGGAGGGAGGTTCAGAGGGAACGTGAGGAAGTATTTCTTCACAGAGGGGGTGGTGGACAAATGGAACAGCTTGCCAGCAGAGATCATGGAGGCAGAAATGATTACAGGTTTAAAAAAGCTTGGGATAGGCATAGCGGGCTGCTGGTAGGTGGGGGAAGGGGTGAAGGCCCTTATCTGCCGACAGCTTCTAGGTTTCTGTGTTTCAAATTTTATAATTTTATTATAAGTAGATAGAGTCTGAAGGGACTGTAGTTTGGCCCTGTCAATGTGACCAGCCAGTCCCTTCCACTTCCTCACTGATGTACATGACCCTAGCAAACAGGCATGCTATGACATGCAGCAAGGGACAGCCCATGGGTGCACCCCACTGAACTGAATGGGAGTCTTATTTCAGTTGCTGTTTTATACATTATGATGGCCAGTTGAGTTAATGAGGCCACCACTTTCATTAACAGGGGCCTTGTTGGTCAAGAGTAGCCTTCTATTAATTCCAACTGCCATTATAAACGCAGGACAAAACAGACTCCTATTCACTTCAATGGGGCGTGCCTAGCGCTTCTCCCTTGCTTCATGTCATAACATGCGGAGTGTAAGGTGTGTACATCAATAGGAAGTGGAAGAGATCGGCTTGTCCACTGTGTCAAAGCCATACTATGACCCCTTCCAACGAATAAAGGCTTAAAGTAAAATTCTAACAACGGCAAAACTGACTATCAGCAGCATAAACATAAAATACAGGCCATGACAGCAGAAAAAGAACAGAGATCCATCCAGTCTGCCCATATTCCCTACAATCCCTGGAACCTTCCCTGGAAAATTGCAATTACACAAGAATTTACCTTAACAGCAGATCTTCAACAAAGGTTCCTGCAGTAGGTCTTCACATATAGGACTATGCCCCTGGCGCCAGGTCCACATGGCAAACTTGTAGATAGCAATCATCAGCGATCGCGCTTCTCAGACGCCAGCGGCTGACGCCACCCCGACTATAAAAGGGGCAGTCCTGCGCCCACTCACCAGTTGTTTTCCAACGAGACCTATAGAAAGGTTAGAATAAGACCGGAGTAAAACTACTAGAGCCTGCTTCACTCTAGTCCCGAAGGACAAGACAGGATGGAAAATAAGGATAAAACATCCAAGAACTGGGGGAAGGAGGGTGGGAAACTAGACCTACTGTAGGAATCTCTTTCGAAGATCTACTGTTACGGTAAGTTCTTGCGTAACTGCAAAATCTTACTTCGAGAGGGTTCCTGCAGTAGGACTTCACACATAGGACTGAATACCAAGTAGTCCCAGAGAAAAACAAAACATAGGTGCATCCAGGAGGAGGAGAAGTTGCCATAAGAAATCACGACAGGAGGCCTTCAAGACTGCAAGACCAAAGCCAGATCTGCGCCGAGAGGCAATGTCCAGACTGTAATGCTTAGTGAAGGTGTGAACAGACGACCACATGGCCGCTGCACAGATCTCTGCCATGGACACATTCCTAAAAAAGGCAGTAGAGGTCACCACAATGCAGGTGGAGTGACCTTTAACTGCCCCCAGAAGAGACTTCCCATATTTCGTGTACGTAAAATGGATGCAGTTAGCTAGCCATCAAGAGATGGTTTGCTTGGATATAGCCTTGCCCTGGCACTGTGGAGCAAAAAGCTACAAACGGTTGGATTTACGAACCTCTTTATTCTGGGTTGTGTAGTAACTCAGCATCCTGTGCACACTAAGGGTGTGCAGAAGGTATTCCCCCCCTGTTGGAATACCGTGGATAGTATACTAGTAATTTCATGCTATGGTTCAAAGTGGTTTCCGAAACCACTTTGGGTAGGAAAGAAGGGTTAGTCTGAAGGACTACTTGGTCCTTATGAAAAATCAAATAAAGGTTCCTTACAGACGAAGGCCTGTAATTCGGAGACCCTTCTGGCCGAAGTAACTGCGACTAAAAATAAGGTCTTCCAGGAGAGGAAGCATAAGTCACAGGAAGAAGCTGGTTCGAACGGTGGTAAGGTCAGATTCTCGAGCATGAAATTCAGGTCCTGGGGGGGACAAGGATTCTGGATCAGAAGTTTCAAATGAAGGATGCCTTTCAGGAAGGTTTTGGCAACCTCCAGCTGAGCCAAGGTTTTGCCCTCCACCGGGAGGTGGTAGGCCGACACCGCAGATAGGTGGACCTTAATGGAGGAGTAGCTATGCCTACCAGACAAATGTGCGAGGTACTCTACAACTTGGGAAGCTTGAGATGAGAATGGGTCCCAGCACCTTGCTTGGGCCCAAATCGGAATCTCTTCCACTTCATGGAGTAAGATGATCTGGTGGAGGATTTTCTAGCCTCCACTAGAATTTATGTAACTCCAAGTAAGATACCCCATAATGAGAAATTGCTATGTCCACAGGTGCCACGCATGAAGGTGGAGAGACTGAAGGCTTGGATGCACCTGGGTGCCCTGCTCCCGAGTCAGAAGGTCATGGGAAATGGGCAAAAGAACCGGAGGTTCCAGTGCCAATTGTCGTAGCAGAGGATACCAAATTTGGCGCGGCCAAAGTGGAGCAATAAGAATGGGGTGAGCTCCCTCCTGTTGAAGTTTCACCAAGACCTTCTGAATGAGAGGAAAGACGTACAGAAACCTCCCTGTCCATGAAAGAGAGAGAGTGCATCTCACCAAAAAGCACCACGCCCAGGAACGAGCGAGCAAAAGATGGGTAGTACTTTTGCGTTGTATTGGGAGGCAAACAGATCCATCTCTGGCCGATCCCATCGAAGAAAGAGTTCTTCGACCACCTCTGACTTTAGCTCCCACTCGTGGGCCCTGGCCACTGATCAACTGAGACTGTCCGCCAGAACGTTGCTTACGCCCAGAACGTGGACTGCTGTCAAGTAAAGGCTGTGCTGAATCGCCCAGTACCATATCCTCATTGCTTCTCTGCAAAGAGGATATGATCGGGTTCCTCCCTGTTTGTTTAGGTACCAGACTGTGGACATGTTGTCTGTCTGGACTACAAGTGATCCCTGAACCAAGAGAGACTGGAATGCCTGAGTGGAAAGAACCACCTCGGTCTCCAGAACACTGATGTGAAACATAAGCTCCTGGTCGGACCAAGACCCATGTGTCTTGTGAGTCCCCAGCCTAGATCTGAGGCGTCCGTGGTGAGGATTTGGGTTGGACCCGAAGGATGAAAAGAAATTCCCTTCAAAAGGTTTGAGAGATCCTGCCACCAGCGAAGATCTCCATGTAGACTGTTGGAGATCATGACCTTTTGGTTCATGTCATCCGTTCTCTGGTCCCATTGGACCTGAAGAGACCACTGGGTGACCCTCATGTGAAGCCTGGCCATGGGAACTGTCGAAATGGCGGCCGCCATCAGTCCCAAGAGACGGAGCACAGAGTGTGCTGGGATCCATCGGGCCTGAGCCACAAGAGTGTTTCCTGAGAAGCTAAGGTCTCGGCCCAATCTGACGGCAGAAAAGCCTTGCCCTGAACTCAGTCTAGTACAGCTCCAATGAACTGGAGTCTCTGGGATGGTACTAGCTGGGACTTGGGAAAATTGACCAGTATGCCCAGGAAAACGGACAAGTTCAGAGTGAAAGAGAGAGAGAGAGAGAGAGAGAAATTTATTCCTATCAAGAAAGGCGTCTCAGCCTATATTGACTGGAGTCGACCATGACAGGGTCAGGTGACAGTAGGAAGACTTCGTATGAAGCTGTTCAGTCAGCGGGCTGGGTCTGGTCCACCGTCTTCTCCGGGGGCTGACAACAGGCGGTCCAGTGCCCGAGGGAAGGAGGTCCCCGAAGCATAAAAGAAAATGAGTCACATTCTCGGCACCGTTCGGCCTCAAGCTCTTCTTGACCCATAGGTCAAAAAAGAGAAGGCATTACTCGAGGTCGCCTTCTGATATGTCTGCACGTCGACGGTCGGTCATTGGGGTCAGTTGTTGGTCTCCTCTTTCGGAGTTGCCGGTTTTTGTTTCTGGTCACCAACCTCTTCTACATCAGAGCCCTTCCCTGCCTTCTGGTAGGGCTTCCGATGAGCAGTTTCATCAGTGGGTCACTCTTATGGAGCAATGGGCTCGGAGGTTGGTCCAGCTGCCTGGCCCGGTCACTTCAGGGGCCCTCGGACTCTTCAGGAGATCGGGCAGGAGATGGGGCCTCCTGAGTCGCGCAGTGCCTCTTGGTGCCTTTGACTCCAGCGCTCAGGTGTTCCCCAATGGCTGCGGTGCAGGGGCCACACGATGCCTCTATCTTCTGGTATTCTTCCTTCTTTCCCCTCAAATCCTAATTTTCGGGGCCCTGGGTTGGTGTCGGCGCTGTCGGCGTTGGTTGTCTCGGGCGGCTGATGCACCTGTTGGAGCCATCCTCGGCACCCGATGCACCTGTAAGGCGCCGTCCTCGGCGCCATGCAGTATTCTTTTAAGTGCCATCTGCTTTGCTCCGACACCGTGTGGCCTTCCGGTTACCCGTGTCCTTAGGCGCTGAGGCCTGGCTTTTCATCAGCCAATCTTCAGGGCTTCTCCTCTCCAATTCTTTTCCTTCCTCTTTTCCTACTGATTTTCATTCCTTTGTTGTCCACGCAGTCCCTCCTGGACTGTCCTGAGATGATATGAGCCTGACCCAGATCTTAGACTGGGTGGTGATGATGTGGAAGGAGCAGGACCTAATTCTGTTACAGAGTCTGTGGTGAGGACCTGTCATTTAAGTCTCTGCTGAAAATTTGAATTCACTCTTTCTCTCCAGACTATGGACATCGATCCTGGGAAGCTTTTAAGACTCCAATACCTTCATGTTCCGGACATCCCTATGGATTTAACTCCCTCGGTACAGCCCTCCTTTGAGATGCTTTCTCAAATGGTATGGAATAATCCTGCTCTCATTCCTTCTATGGCTAAATCCATAGATAGAAAGTATGCTGCTCCCAAGGATCGACCTATTTTGTCCTTCCAAGCGTTTGCGGATCCTATTGTAGTCTTGGTAGAGAATGATAAGGTCGTCCTTCCTCAGACTACTACAGCTCAACCTATAAACAAAGAATCTCATAAGATAGATACTTTAGGTAAGAGAGTCTTTGCTGCATCCACCCTGGGTATGCGTATCGCCAGCTACCAGGGCTATTTCTCTCAATATGAGTATATTCTTTGGCATTCGCTTAAACAAATGGTTTAAGCTCTACCGGAGTCGGACACCAGTTCAGAGCTTCTTCAAGCCATAACCAGGGGTATCGAGTCCAACAGCCAGCAGGTTAAAGCAGCTATGGATGCCTTCGATACTGCCTCCTGGCGGTGGGCATTTGTACCGCCGCCATTCCTGGCTCACGCACTTCAGGTTTTCGAATGATGCCCAGCAACAGGTCATGGTGTTGCCTTTTGATGGTGTGTACCTCTTGACCCTCAAGTAGAACAAGCTCTAGGGGCCACACAAAAGACTAGGTCAGCCATTAAATTGGCTCGACCTCCTCCCGACCCTCTCGAGGGGGAGTTAATAAACGCCAGTTTCATAACTATCAGTCCTTTTGAGGCAAAGGCAGGGAGGTTTTAATAAAAACCAAGCCCCTCAGCCTCAAAGAAAATGCAACAGAGGCCCAAGTCCCACCTCAGCTGCCCAAGGGGACTCTTCTTCAGCGGTGGGAGGGTAGTCTGACTCAGTTCTACAACGGTGGAAGTCCATAACATCAGACAAATGGGTTCTCCGGATAATCCACGAGGGTATTCCTCAATCTTTCAGAGGCCCCTCGGATTGTCCCCCAAGCGACAGCCCAGGCTGTCAGTACTTCAATCAGAACTTCTTGCCTCCGAGATACAAGGCCTTCTGAACAACAGGGCAGTGGAAGTAATTCCGCTGGATCAGCAGAACACAAGGTTTCTCCCATTACTTTCTGATTCCAAAGAAAACCGGGGCATGCACCCCATTTTGGACCTCAGAAAATTAAACAAATTTCTTCCCAAAGAGAAATTCAAAATGATATCGCTAGAAACCCTGTTACCTTTGCTTCATCAACACGACTGGTTAGCCTCCCTGGACATGCAGGATGCTTACCAACATATTCCTATTCACCCAAGGCATCACAGATAACTAAGGTTCGTGGCTTTGGGCCAGCATTATCAATTCAGAGTCTTGCCCTTTGGGCTCTCCTCAGCGCCGTGTGTTTTACAAGTGTTGTAGCAATACTTGCAGCGCATCTCAGAAAAATTAGAATACAAGTGTTCCCATATCTGGACGACTGGCTTAGTAAGCCCTTCCAGGCAAGGAACCCTCGGCGCCGTTGCCACAGCCTCGGACTTTCTCACATCCATGGAGTCCTGCTAAATCTCAAGAAATCACAGCTGCAGCCCTCCCAGAGGCTCCTTTTAATAGGAACTCTTCTGGACACCTCCTGTGCGAAAGCTTTTCTACCAGAGGGCAGAAGGAGCGATATCCTCCAGATGGCCCAATACATCAGAGAGAACAGCTCGGTTCGAGCTATCTCGATGCAGTGGATGCTAGGTCTCATGGCAATCTCGGTATTCTCTGTACCCCTAGCACGCCTGCACATGAGAACCTCTCAGTGGATGCTCAGTACTCAGTACTCCCCAACCACTCACCTCAGGCCTTTCTCATCAAGGTGACAGAACCTCTGAAGAAGTCACTCACCTGGTGGTCGCAAGAGGACAATCTTCTGGAAGGGTATCCCTTTGCTCCTCTGGATCATCAGATTTCCATTACCACAGACGCGTCCCTGATGGGGTGGGGAGCTCACTGTCAGACTCTCCACACTCAAGGTTCGTGGACTCAGGAAGAGTCCCAGCTTCACAAAAATGTCTTAGAAATGAGGGCCATCCTTTATGCAGTCCGGGCTTTGAAGGACATTCTTTGTCACAAGAACATTCTCCTTCAAACGGACAACAAAGTAGTGATGTATTACATTAACAAGCAGGGCAGTGCTCACTCTTACTCCTTATGCAGGGTAGCGATGAGAGTGTGGGAGTGGTCTACCTGCGGAGTGCAGAACAAACTGGCAGACCGTCTCAGGAGAACAGAGCCGATCCTCACGAATGGTCTCGACTCAACCGTAGTTCAGTCACTATTGCAGAGTGGGGAACTCCAGATCTGGACCTTTGCATCCCCACTCAACACAAAACTGCCTCTCTTCTGCTCCAGAAATCCAGGGCTTGGCATTTTCTGTCAGGATGCGTTCAGGCTGCAGTGGACAAAGCGCTTTCTGTCGCCTTTCCGCCTCTTCCTCTAACTCAGAGGGTACTTCTCAAGTTCGAGTCCCAGGGGCAAAATGATCCTCATTACTCTCTCTGGCCTCGACAAATATGGTTTCCGTTACTCAACAGTATGTCGAAAACCCTCTGAAAGCACTTCCCCTTCAGACGAACCTTCTGACTCAAGGACCTGTGGTCCATCCCAATCTGAGATCACTTCACCTTCACACTTGGCTCCTGAAGAGATAGAAGTGAACAGGTTCAATGTCTCTCGCAGAGCTTCAGATATTCATTTGGCTGCGCGCAAGCCAGCCACTAGGAAAACTTGCACAGCCAAATGGAAGCATTTTTTGCTCTGGTGTGCAAAATCCTCTTTGAATCCTTTTTCCTGCCCACCAAATAAAGTTCTAGAGTATCTCTTAGACCTCTCAAATTCCGGTCTCCAATACTCTACAGTCAAGGTTCACCTTTGTGCCATTTCAGCTTATCATGAGCCAGTGCTTTCCTTGTCACTGGCTCAGTTACCGGTGGTTAAGAGGTTTCTTAAAGGAATTCTGCATACCAGACCTCCTATCAGACGTCTAGTCGCAGCCTGGGACATTAATCTTGTGCTAGACATGCTCACTCGAAAACCTTTGGAGCCTCTAGCTACCTGTGAGTTGAAATTTCTCACTTGAAAGCGACCTTCCTGGTGGCCATTACCTCGGCCCACAGGGTCTCTGAGATACATGCATTGGTCACAGATCCTCCGTGTACTGTGTTTCATAAAGATAAAAAGTAGTTCTTAGGACCCATCCTAAGTTTCTCCCTAAGGTTGTTTCAGAATTCCATCTAAACCAACCTTTGGTCCTTCCTACTTACTTTGCGAACTTCCAGAATGAAGAGGCGTTCTCTTCATTCTTTGGACATCAAAGGGCTTTGTGTTTCTATTTAGATAGAACAAAAGAATTTTGCAAAGCTCAACAACTGTTTGTTTCCTTCAGCGAGACCCGGCTGGGTCAACCTGTCACTACCAGATGCATTTCTGCATGGCTGGTGGCATGCCTTCGCCACTGTTATTCCATGGCGCAGGTTAAGTTGGAAGACAGAGTGTACGCTCACTCTACCAGAATGGTCGCAGCATCCCTGGTGGAAATCCGCAACGTGCCCATTGCAGATATTTGCAATGCGGCTACCTGGAGCTCAGTGCATTCTTTCTTCAAACACTGTGCCCTGGACGTCCATGCCAGACGACATATTTAGTTTGGCAGAACCATCCTTAATGGACTTCTGTCCTAAATTTGTGAGCTCTTGGTCTCTCCTGCCGCCCTCTCGGGAGATTATTATCTTGGTACTCTCCATTAGTGTGAATGAGTGGTGGAATTTTATGTCCAGGAAGATATGGAAATTACATACCTACCGTAATTCTTGATCTTCTTGACGAAAGTCACCACTTATTCACCACCATCCTCACTCATCCCCTAGGCTCACCTCTGTTGTTGGTCTTCACTCCCTCAATCTTAGGCTGTGAAGACTTCTTTCGTGACCCTTCTTATACGGGTCTTTCGGACTATCTTATGTCCGGTTTATGGTTTAGGTATCCTTCTAAGTTAGTTCGCTGCACCTCCTCGGGAAAAATGGTACTGAGGCGTTGGAGGGGGTCGGCGCTGAGATAGACATTGCCACACGAGCAGAGGCTCGTGGTGCTGCTCCTCGCGGCTCCATCTCTGGCGCCGGCCCTCCTGCAAAAAGTTTGCTCCTGCTGGGTCCTAGCGCCTCCGGCGAAGTCCCATTAGTGTGAATGAGTGGTGGAGACTTCATCCAAGAAGATCAAGAATTACAGTAGGTACGTAATTTCCATTTCTGTCCACACTATTTGGCATGTCCTTTTCCTTTAAGATTCTTGTCGGAAGGTCTAAAAGCTCGCTCCTCCCACCCACCCGGGTGGTATATGCCCCGGCTCCACCCCTTGGCGCCAGATCTTCCTTTCTGCTGGAAGATTCAGATTCCCTCCTTATCACTCACACATTACTGTAGGCCCTGGTGCTTAAATCTACGGATTTACCCAAATTTCGACTTGTTAGAGTTTCCTAATTGCTTCGTAATCTACCGCAATGGAAAACAAGTCCTCACCTGGTTTCCGCCACTGCCCATGCAGGCAAAGATGTCTTGTATCAAACGCTATGCTTCATGTGTTTATTTTCTGGGTGTTGGCCATATGACACCCAGGCGTCTAAATGTGTCGCGCTTTTCATCCAGGCGTTTTAGATGATCGTTTTGCATGACTGCAACTGGGTAGACCGGAAAAAGGAACCGCCGGTCAATTCAGAAGCACTTTCGGCGGTCTCCACGACTCGCGGGTCCGCCAAGCAGCTTGAACAGATGAACACCTTGAAGGAGGCGGCTTGGGCTGCAGATCAGTCCATGTCCATTTTGTCCCGCAATTTGGGCTCCACTTTCTCAGGCTCCTTTCGGAGTTGTGCAAGTCCCTTCCTGCCAAGGAGAGGGTCCTCGGGCACTCTTGTTTCTCGATCCTGTAAACAGGACAAGGAGCTTAAGAACTTTGTCTCAACGACATTCCTGGAACTGTGAAGATCTCGGTCCCAGGAATCTGCTGTCTCGACTTTGGTTGAAGTTGCAACCTCGGCGCTGGCTTCATGGTACCCCTGTCAGGCCAGCTGGCTCAGATGCAGGAACGACGATCCGTTTGAGGATTATTCTCGACCTCTTGACCCGTCATCGCTCAATGAGGCCGACAACTTCTTATTGAGGACCCCTGCTCTGCCTGCCACTGAGGAGGAGACTCAGCTCGCTGAATCCCTCGTGGTCCCAGTCCCTGACCAGGAAGAACGTGGTACTCCATGGCTCCTTCTGAATGACCCGTCGGTTCTTTCAACCGACAGGCTGAAGAAGGCACATAAGCACTCTTAAGATGCGGCGCTGCGCCATTTTTCTCGGCCTCCTCGGATGAAGAGAGTCTTAGACGAAACCTCGCTGGATGCTAAGGAGGATTTAATGTGGCAGCTGTTAATTATGTCCATCCAGAAAGCCCCGGCTTCTACCCCTGCCATTATCTTGCTGTCAGCCTCTAGGCCGATGCCTGCTCCTCCGGAGCTGGTCTGCACCGCTCCTCCACCTGCTGTGTCGGTCAAGACCATTTCGGCTCAGCCAAAACCTGTCTCTCCACTGATTGTGGTGGAGCTGCCACCAAAGCAGCCTCCTTCAGGGCTTCTTCTAAGGAGTCTCGGCCTGTTCTGGGCCCTACCACATAGGCTGTCCATCACCTTCACACCTGATGCTCTCCAGGTGGTTGGGGGAGACTCTGGTGGCGGCGATTTATCCAGACTCTTTGGAGTCGAGCACTCGACCTACATTCTTGCCCTTTGGACGAGGAATCCGTCGGTAGTCTTTCTATGGAGGAAGGCCCTTCATTCATGGGCATCTTCCGCCTCATCTCCAAATCACGGGGATGCCTTTAGAACCCATTCAAGCGGGCCGAATACCCCTCACTGATATCCTCAAATGGGGGATTCACCCGGAGGCTTTCCCAGTGGCCGAGGCCTTTGTCGGCCTGGCTTTGAGCTGTGGTAGCACCCTGCCTCCTGCCCCGCGCCTTCAGCTCGCAGGTATGCAGCGCCCATTGGGTCCCTTTCAGGATTCACAGAACATCCGTCGGCCAAGGGACTGGTGACTGGGTCTGTGTTCAGGCACTCTGGTAATACAGGAGATACCGATAGACCTCCAGACAAAGAATCCAAAAAATTGGACCACTTGGCCCGGAAAGTCTATGACGCCTCTTCGCTGGGCCTCCGTCTGGCAAGTTCGGCCTTCATCATGGTGCATTTTCTCATGCCCTACTGGGCTCTCGATGAGGTTCTCACCTCCCCACAGACCTCCAGACCTTAGTCAAGCAGGTCCGCGTCCAGGGTCGGGTGGTTTCGAAACAGCAGCTGCTGACAGCCTTGGACCTCAGAGATTCCTCGCTCACTCAGTGATGACTGCGGTTGCCATCACCACAGGGCTTGGTTGCGGGTTTCCTTCACGGCAGAAACCAGCACAAGCTGACGTCACCTTTCCTGGGTGCCCGACCTGTTCGCCCAGGTGCGGATGGTCATCGAACAGTCCAATGCCACCTTGGACTCTGTTACTTTTGCTCAGAAGGAATCCCAGGGTTCCAAGAAGCAGAAGAAGAAGAAGCCTTTTCGGCATCCTGCCCCTGCAGGAAAGCAGCCCCATTTCCAATCGGGGCAGCATTAGCAGCAGGCTCAACCATGGCATCCTCTGTCCAAGTCCGGGCCCCCAGCGGCCCATAAACCCGGAGGGTGGGGTTCAGGTGGTCCCCAAACTGGACCCTCCTCCTCCTCCTCCAAGCCTGCCCAGTGACGGGATGGAGGTGGCCACCCCCATACCCGTTAAACCAGCTCTGGATCCTCCCGTGGGGGACCAGCTCCACCTCTTCCTTTCTGCGTGGTCCGATGTTACAGTGGACAAGTGAGTTTTAGAAGTGGTAGGCCAGGGACCGCCTCTGAATTCGAGCAATACCCATCAAGCCGAGCCCACAGGAGGAAATGGTGTCCAGTACACTCACTGTCGGCTGTCCGAGACAACATCGCCCAACTCCTCTGCAGGAGATGGTGGCCAGAGTTGCAGACCCCTGTCCAACCCAGGGTTTGTTTCCAGGTACTTCCTGGACCCGAAGCGGATGGGGGCTGGTGCCCCATTCTAGATCTGTACGACCTGAACCCATTTCTCAGGTCCTGCACATTCAGGATGGTAACTCTGTCTCAGATCATACCATCTCTAGAGCAGAACATGTGGATCTTCCTGGACATAAAGTCTCCACCACTCATTCACACTAATGGGAGTTCACGGGCGCTAGGACCCAGCAGGAGCAAACTTTTCAAGAATGCGGTGCCAGAGATGGAGCCGCAAGGAAGAACATTGCGACACCCGGCTCATGCAGTAATAACTATCCGGCGTCGACCCTCCAACCGCCTCAGTTCCTTTTTCCCGCTGTTGAGTGCACTTCAGTGACAAGCATTCGCCCACCTGCCGGGAGTTAAACTTCACTAGCAGCAATAGTTCAGTTTATTGTTATGTAGAATTATTTTGAATCAGTACCGATTATGTATTTTAATTATACAAGTCTTCAGCCCTCCATTGCGGAGTCAACCATGAAGCGGGTTAGGTGGCGGTAGGGAGACTTTGTATAAGCTGTTCAGTCAGCGGGCGGGTCAGTCCACCTCCCTTCCTGAAGTCTGACAATGGATGGTCCAATGCTCAGGGGATATGCGGTCCTCCGAAGGCATAAAGGAAGCGGTCCCATTCTCGCGCCCGTTCGACGCCAGTTCTTCTTCTTCAACACATAGGTCGAAGAAGAAACTGCATGACTTGAGGTCAACCTCTGGTATGTTTGCACGTGAGGCGGTCGGTTATTAGGGCCAGCCACTGGTCTCCACCTCTGTCGGAGTCGCCAATTCTCTGTCTCTAGTAGCCGACCTCCACGACACGGAGCACCTTTCCCTATTGGAGGAGCTTCCGATGAGCATTTTTAGCAGTGGTCTTGAATGTTGGTCCAGTTGCCGGGCCAGTCAGTCCGATGCGGGGCCTTGAGCCATTCGGTTTCAGAGGGGCCGGGTGGGGCGATTGGGCCTTCCTAGTCGTGCAGCACCTTCTTCAGTGCCGTCGACTCTGCGGCAGGTGTTTATCCCCCTCACATGGCTGTGGTGCAGGGGTCCACACTGATGCCTTTATCTCCTGCCATTTTCCCGCTTTTCCTCAAATTGCAGTTTTCAGACCCCTAGGACACTCTCGGCGCCATCCAGCGGTGCCGTGGGGCCCTGTCAGTGCCATGCACAGAGCCGTGGGCTCTGTCAGTGCTATCCACACTCTCGGCGCCGTGTCGCGTCATCGGGGGCTGTGTAGGCACCGTGTGGGCGCCACTGACTGCACCTTCCTCCTTGTTCTCAGGGTTTTCCTCTACGACACCGGGGACTGGTGCGGCGCAGGCTGGTCTTCAGTGCTTCTCGACTCCCAATTCTTTCTTCTTCTGTTCTTCCTTCTGATTTTCACTCCTTTCCTGTCTATACAGTCCCCCTGGACTGTCAGGAGATGATTTCGAGCCTGACCCAGATCTTCGCCTGGGTGATGGTGTTGATGACACTGCCCTGGGAGCAGGGATCAGTCCTCCTGAAGAGCCTGTGGTTGAAGACCTTTACTTTAAGTCTCTGCTCAAAAATTTAAATTCTACTCTTTCTCTCCAGACTACAGAAATCGATCCTGGGAGACTTCTACGACTCCAGCATCTTCATGTCCCGGAGATCCCTTTGGATTTAACCTATCCGGTACAACCTTCTTTCGAGACCCTCTCTCAGATCGTATGGAATAATGTGGCTCTCATTCCTTCCATGGCCAAGTCCATAGATAGGAAGTATGCCCCTCCCAAGGATCGCCCCATTTTGGCCTCACAAGCCTTTGCTGATGCCATTGTAGTCTTGGCAGAGAATGATAAGGCTGTCCTTCCTCAAGGATCTACAGCCCGACCAATGAACAAAGAATCTCGCAAGATAGACACCTTAGGTAAGCGAGTCTTTGCTGCCTCAACCCTGGGTATGCGCATTGTCAGTTACCAGGGCTATTTTTCTCAGTATGAATATGTATTTTGGCATTCCCTCAAAGAAATGGTAGAAACGCTGCCCGAATCGGAAGTTAACTCAGAACTACTCCAGACCATAATTAGGGGTATCGAATCCAATAACCAACAGGTTAAAGCTGCAATGGATGCCTACGATACTGCCTCCCAGGCGGCAGCAGCTGGCATCTGCACCCGCCGCCACTCTTGGCTACGTACGTCAGGCTTCACGAATGACGCCCAGCAGCAGGTCATGGCTTTGCCTTTTGACAGTATGTATCTTTTCAGGCCTCAGGTGGAGCAAGCTCTGGAGGCCACGCAGAAGACTAGGTCTGCCATTAAGACGGCTAGACCTGCACCTGCCCCCTCCCGAGGGGGTGCGAACAAGCGTCAGTTTCACAACCGTCAGTCCTTTCGGGGCAGAGGAGGTTTTAACAAAAACCACAACCCTCTTCCACAAAAGAAAATGCAGCAGAAGGCACAAGGGCCCCAAGCGCCCAGTGCCACCTTCTGAGTTTCTGGCCCAGGTCCCACATCAGCTGTCCGAGGGACTCCTCCTCAGCGGTGGGAGGGCGTCTGACTCAGTTCTACAATCAGTGGAAATCTATAACATCAGACTAATGGGTCCTCCAGATAATCCTGAAAGTACTCTCTCAATCTTGGAAACCCTCTGGATCATTCTCTCAAGCGACAGCCCAGGCTGTCGGCAGTACAATCAGACCTTCTTGCTTCCAAGGTACAAGGCCTTCTGAACAACAGGGCAGTAGAAATACCTCCGCTGGATCAACAAAACACAGGTTTCTACTCCCGTTACTTTCCGGTCCCGAAGAAAACCATCGGCATGCGTCCCATTCTGGATCTCAGAAAGTTAAAGAAGTTCCTTCACAAGGAGAAGTTCAAGATGATATCACTAGGTACCCTGCTATCTTTGCTTCATCGACATGATTGGCTAGCCTCCCTGGACATGCAGAATGCCTACCAACACATTCTCATACACCCAAAGCACCACAAATACCTAAGGTTGTGGCATTGGGTCAACACTATCAGTTCAGAGTCCTGCCCGTTGGGCTATCCTCTCGCCTCGAGTTTTACAAAGTGTTGTGCAATTCTCACGGTGCACCTCAGGAAAGGTGGAATGCAAGTGTTCCCATATCTGGGCGCTGGCTCCTAGCAAGAACCTGATGTCTCAGCTTCTGGCCCTTCAGGATCTGCACATCCATCTGAAAAAAGGCGTCTTAGGGCTCCCTAATAAATGGCTTAAAAAAGACCTCCTTCGAGCCATGATAAAAAGAGACAAGGCCTGGACCTTGGCAAAGAAGTCCCAACAATCAGAAGACTGGGTTAACTCTAAACAACTGAAAAATGCCTGCAAAAAAGATATTCGGAAGGCTAAAAGGAGCTACTGCCTTAAGCTTCTCCAATCTTCAGCGGGTGATACCAGGGGTTTTTGGAACCACATCAAAAATTTCATTGGGCAAAGGCCCAAGACGGCCATTATTGACATGACACTGAATGACGCAAACTGTAACAAGTTACCTACTATTGCTAATGCTCTTAATGTGCAATTCTCGGATCTCTCCAAATACACTTAGAAATTCAACCAACCTCTTTCACCTCCTCCTGAGGTGCAACTTCAGCATGAAACCCTTTTCGCTCACATTAGTCTCCTCCACGAAGTCCTGCATCTCCTCAAATCAATATCCACCTATGAATCTGCTGGCCGGATGGGCTACTGCCAAGCTTCTTGAAGCAGGCAGCCCCTGCCCTTGCTGTTCCTATTGCAAGAATCTTTAATCTTTCCATAATAACCAAAGCGGTACCAACATTGTGGAAAACACTCGCGTTGTCCCTATTCACAAAAGGGATACCAAAATATGTCAAACTATAGACCAATTGCCATTCTCTCTACCCTAAATAAACTTCTCGAGAAGGCCATTGCTACTTAGGTCACAAATTACCTGCACCTTAACAACCTTATATCCCTACCCAGCACGGATTCCAACAGGACACAGCACCACAACTGCTCTACTTCAGCTGACAAATGCAGTCCTTACAGCGATGGATAAAAGCCTGCCTCACTGGCGCTATATTTCTCGATCTCAAAGGCATTTGACCTTGTGAATCACTCTCTGCTACTTTCCAAACTGTCCGCCTTGGCTTTGACCTGTCGTCCATCTCCTGGTTCAATAGCTACCTCTCAGGAGGTTGCAATTTGTCAAATTGAATCCACTGTCTCAAATCTTTCCCTACCTCTGTTGGAGTCCTCCAAGGATCTATTCTTGGCCACTACTTTTCTCCCTTTCATTAACAACTTGCCTCCCTTCCCTGCTCCTCCTCATTAATCCTTTATGCCGATGACATGGTGCTTCTCTCCAGTGGTAAAGATCCCTTATCAGTAAGAGCACATCTTCAAGCAGACTTCAACTGCTTGCAGGAGTGGTTACTACAGAACAGGCTCCTAATGAATGCTAAGAAAACTGTAACTATGCTTTTTGGCCCCGTCCAAGAATCAGATCTCTTACTCCAGACTTATTGATACATTCTCTAGATGACTCCCTCTTGAATTGTTACCTCCCTTCAGGTATCAGGAGCCACTCTCGACCCATCTCTTGTCTTTAACCTCCACATTACGGCTACATGTAAGACAGTTTACTCAAAACTTGGTCTTGCCTTTAAAATTAGGTCCTCCTCAATGATGCTGCCTGGCTTGCTATTGCACAGGATTTCCCTCCTGCTCTAACATATTGCTCTCAGGTTTACCTTAAAGCTAGCAAAGGAGCACTCCAGAAATGGAGCACCTGCTATAACAGTATATGCAGATTTGCTCTCTCCGCTCACAGACTTACCCATCATTGCCTGCTCTACTCAAAACTAAATTGGCTCTCCCAGACTCGCTCAGGCACTATTCTGCAGGCTGTACAATTGATAATCAGATCAGAACAGGGTCCCTAAATACCTTGCCGAACTATTAACTCAGCCCTCCCAAGCATACCTCCTCAGGGCATCTGCTCAAACCCAACTTGAAATTCCCAGATATCTCACACAAAAGGAGAACGATCCTTTGCCATATCTGCCCCGTCTGGAACTCCATTCCTCCCACATCAAACTCTCCAAATCCAAAAGGCCTTTAAACTGAGTCTTGGGCACACCTATTAGAATCCGACTGCTGCTCTTGTGCTGTAACTTGAGCTTCTCTCCTAGCATTTTCTCCTCCCTATGGCACTTACTGATTTCCTACTGGTCTCCAAAATCTGAAAGTTTCCTACATCCAGCAGAAATCCTATTGTTATAATGCTACTTCATTTAAGTTTTGTTTACTGTTTGTTGTTTCAATTTAGTCATTGATGGATCATCAGATGAAAATAATTAATGTAATGTTATCTGTTTCTCTTTGTCGTTACTGATAATGACTGTACCTGGCTGTATACTGTTCAAATGTTTGTTCTCACCTCATGCTGCGTCACGAAATGCTCTTTAATGTTGACTCTGGTCTCCCCTGTCTGTACTCTCCCGGGTCGTGCCTGAATATAGGCAACATCGTTGTCTAGTGTACTTACCCGGTAAACAAAAACCAAATAAAATAAGTCCCTCCAGGCAAGGGACTCTGGAGGCCATGGCCACGGCCTCAGACTTCCTCATGCCCATGGGTGACCTGTTGAATCTCAACAAGTCGCAGTTGCAGCCCTCCCAGAGCTCCTCTTTATAGGAACTCTTCTGGACACCTCCTGTCTGAAGGCTTTTCTTCCAGAGGACAGAAGAGGCGCTATCTTACAGATGGCCGATATATCGGAGAACAGAGCTCAATTTGAGCTATCTCGATGCAGCGGATGCTGGCCCTCATCGCATCCTCGGTGTTCACTGTACCCCTAGCTCGTCTTCACATGAGAACCTCTCAGTGGATGTTCAGTACTCAGTGGTCCCAATCACTCACCTCAGTCCTTTCTCATCGAGGTGACGGAACCTCTGAACAGGTCACTCGCCTGGTGGTCTTGAGGAGGACAATCTTCTAGAAGGATATCCCTTTGCTCCTCTGGTTCATCAGATCACCATTACACAGACTCATCCCTGATGGGTTGGGGAGCCACTGCCACTGTCTCCACACCCAGGGTACGTGGACTCAGGACGATTCCCAACTTCACATAAACGTCCTGAAAATGAGAGTCGTCCTCTATGCAGCCCAAGCCTTGAAGGGCATACTCTGCCACAAGAACATTCTCCTTCAAACGGACAACAAAGCAGTGATGTACTACAGCAACAAACAGGGCGGCGCACACTCTTACCCATAATGCAGGGAAGTAATGAAAGTGTGGGAGTGGTGCCTGGAACACAAGATTCTGATTCAGGTGGTTTATCTGCCAGGAGTACAAAACGAACTGGAAGACCATCTCAGCAGAACAGAGACGGATCCTCATGATTGGTCTCTTGACTTAACCGTCGTTCGGTCACTCTTCAGAGAGTGGGGAACTCCAGACCTAGACCTTTTTGTGTCCCCACTCAAAGCAAAACTGCTTCTCTTCTGCTCTAGAAATCCAGGACCTGGGGTTTTCTGTCAGGATACGTTCAGGCTGCAGTGGACAAGACGCTTTCTATATGCCTTTCCTCCTCTTCCTCTAATTCAGAGGGTACTTCTCAAATTGGAGTCTAAGGGGCAGAATGGATCTCATTGCCCCCTTCTGGCCTCTGCAAATATGGTTTCACTGCTCAGCAGTCTATTGAACCCCGAAGACGCTTCCTTCAGATGAACCTTCTGACCCAGGGTCCGTGGTCCATTCCAACCTGAGGTCGCTTCACCTTCACGCTTGGCTCCTGAAGAGATAGAGGTGAATAGGTTCAATGTTTCTCATAGAGTTTCAGATATTCTTTTGGCTGCACGTAAGCGGCCACTAGAAAAAACCTACACAGCCAAATGGAAGCGTTTCTCTATCTGGTGTGCAAAATCCTCTTCGAGCCCTTGTTCCTGCCCACCAAATAAAGTCTTAGAGTATCTTTTAGACCTTTCAAATACAGGTCTGCAGTACTCCACAGTCAAAGTTCATCTTTGTGCCATTTCAGCATATCAGAGCCGGTACTTTTCATGTCACTGGCTCAGTTGCCTGTAGTTAAGAGGTTTCTTAGGGGTATTCTGCATACTAGACCTCCTGTCAGACGTGCAGTCGCAGCCTGGGACATTAACCTTGTGCTAGACATGCACACTCGTAAACCTTTCGAACCTCTAGCTACTTGTGACTTGAAGTTCCTCACTTGAAAACAGCCTTCCTTGTGGCCATTACTTTGGCCCATAGAGTTTTGAAATACACGCACTGGTCACAGACCCCCGCATTACACTGTATTTCACAGGGCAAAGTAGTTCTTAGGACTCATCCTAAGTTTCTCCGAAGGTTGTCTCAGAATTCCATCTAAACCAACCTTTAGTCCTTCCTACCTACTTTGCGAACTTCCAGAATGAAGGTGAGCGTACACTTCATTCACTGGATATTAAAGAGAGCACTGTGGTTCTATCTAGATAGAACTAAAGAAATTCGCAAGGCTCAACAACTGTGTTTCCCTCAGCGAGACCCGGCTGGGTCAACCTGTCGCTATCAGATGCATTTCAGCGTGGCTGGTGACATGCCTTCATCACTGCTATTCTGTGGCACAGGTCACGCTGGAAGGCAAAGTATACGCTCACTCTACCAGAGCAGTCGCGGCATCTCTGGCAGAAATCTGTAATGTGCCCATTGCAGATATTTGCAGTGCGGCTACCTGGAGCTCCACGTGCATACTTCCGTTAAGCACTCGCCCGGATGTCCATGCCAGATGACATAAGTCGTTTGCTTGGGACCATTCTTAACAGACTTCTGTCCTAAGCACATGAACTCTTTATCTCCTGCCGCCCATCTCGGGGGATTATTTAGCTGGGTACTCTCCCATTAGTGTGAATGAGTGGTGGAGACTTTATGTTCAGGAAGATATGGAAATTACGTACCTACCGTAATTCTTGATGATCTTGGACAAAGTCTTCACCACTCATTCATACGCCCACCCACCATTTCCCGAGCTCACTTCTCTGTTTGTGGTCTTCACTCCCTCAATGGCTGGGCTGTGAAGACTTTATTGTTGACCTTCTTTCACGGGTCATTTGGACTATCTTATGTCCAATTTTTAGGCTAGTCCTTCTAGGTTAATTACGCTGCTCCTCCTCTAAAAGGTACTGAGGCGGTTGGAGGGTCGGCGCCGAGATAGTCATTACCGCATGAGCCAGGGCTCGCGGTGCCGCTTCCTTGTGGCTCCATCTCAAGTGCCAGCCCTCTTGAAAAAGTTTGCTCCCGCTGGGTCCTAGCGCCTCCAGCGAACTCCCATTAGTGTGAATGAGTGGTGGAGCCTTAGTCCAAAAAGTTCAAGAATTACGGTAGGTACGTAATTTCAATTTCTAGGGATGTGGATATGTTGTTCAATCCACACATGTTGGCAGGTACCTTGCCGCTTTAAGATGTGCCGGAAAGTCTTCAAGCTGGCTCCTCCCACCCACCCGGGTGGTAAAACCCTCGGCTCCGCCCCATGACGCCTGATCTTCCATACCGCTCGGAAGCTCAGGTTCCCTCCTTAGCGCACTCGCGTCTCTAGGCCTGGATCCTAAACCTTCGGTTTTACTGAAAATCGTGTTGAAATTCATGAGACTTAAGTCTTCTCCTTCCTTCGCAGCTGCAATGGATTCCTAATCTACTCCCGGCTTCCTTCGGTGCCCTTGCGGGCAGAAGATGTCTCGGACCGACCCGCACGCCACGGTATCTACTGCCTTGGTCTTGACCATGATCCGCAGGCCTGCGATCTTTACAAGTCCTTTTTGGCTTCGGTTCTTGAAGACCGCGCTGCCTGACTCCAACTGGGGTGCTCTGAAAAACGGTTCCCACCGGTGAAGTCGAAGGAGGCCCATTTTGGGCAGTGTCTGCGGCTGCAGGCTCCGCGGAGCAGCTGGAGCAGTTAATCGCCCTCGAGGAGGAGGTGGCCCAGGCAGTGTCTTCATCTTCCTCGGCGTCAGCATTTATCCCACTCTCCTTGGGCTCCACCTATACAGCTTCCTTTCGGGAGCTTTGTCAGTCCCTCTCCACCAAGGGAGAGGGGCCCTCAGAGACTCACTTCAGTCGGTCAAAGAAGAAGGAACCGAAAAGTAAGTCCCACCGTCGACGTTCATAGGAGCGGGAGAGTTCTAGGGACATGGATATGTTGTTCATCCACACTCATTGGCAGTATCCTTGCCGCTTTAAATCTTGCCGGAAGGTCTTCAAGCTTGCTCCTCCCACCCACCCGGGTGGTATAACTCTCGGCTCCGCCCCATGACGCCAGATCTTCCTTACCGCTTGGAAGCTCAGGTTCCCTCCTTAACGCTCTGCGTTTGTGACTGGTTCCTATTTCTCCGTTTGCGGATTTAAAAATAATATTTTGCAAAAAGACTTCAGTCTTCGATCCCTCGCGGCTGCGATGGATAAATCGACTCCCGGATTTCGGAGATGCCCATGCGGGCAGAAGATGTCTCGGACGGATCCACACTCCACGTGTGTCTACTGCTTAGGCCTTGAGCACGACCCGCAGGCTTGCGACCTGTGCTCATCTTTCTCGGCCTACGTCCTCGAAGACCGTGCTGCCCGATTGCAACTGGGCCGTCCCGAGAAGCGTTTCCCTCCGGTGAAGTCCAAGGAGGCCCGGTTGGCGGTGTTCGCGGCGGCGGGCTCGGCGGATCAGCTCGAGAGGATGGTCGCCCTCGAAGAGGAGGCGGCGCGGGCCGTATCTTCCTCGGCCGCGGCATTTATCCCGCTCTCTCTGGGTTCTTCCTACACGGCTTCCTTTAAGGAGCTTTGTCTGTCCCTCTCCACTAAAGGAGAAGGGTTCATGCCTGCTGGACTTTTTCTCGGTCCAAAAAGAGGGACAAGGGTAAGTCCTCCGTCGACGCTCTTGGGAGCGGAAAGGTCCCTCTCTCGGGCCGCCGACCGCCGGCTTCGGTCGATCCGCCGCTTCGCCACTGGCCTCACGGTGTCCCCTGGCCAGGTCAGTTGACCGAGACTCCACTGATGAAGTCGAGATTTTCTCACCCATTGACGGGCTGTCGCCTTTAGCAGCCGAGATTCCTCTCCCGTTCCCCGGGAGGAGTTGAGGATCCCGTGGCTCGCCTGTGCCTCCGGTTCGGGAGCCCTCGGATGGACCTTCCGAGCCGAAGGGAGGTCGTTCCGCCGACACCTCCCTGCACCGACTCCGGAAATTCCGGGATCCTCGGTCTCGTCCGGACCTCTTCGCGTCCAGCCGCTCCCACCGTCATAGGCGGCCCTGTCCCCGCACTGCTGGTAAGCGGGCGGCCGCTCCTCGCCCTCCTCCTCGATGAGGGAGGCTTCGGGCGAATTACGCCGACGGTACGAGGACCTTATGTTGCAACAGCTCCTCCTGGCCGGAATAAGCCGACTCGCGCCTTCCCCGCCATTAATGGCTGTCACCGAACGCCGACACAACCCTCACTTGCCCGAGGAGCCATACCCAGGCCGGTTGTCGGCCAAAACCATTGCTCCACCGATTGCGTGGAACCTCCGCTCCACAGCCACCACTGGGGCTCACCAGGATCTCGGTCGGCTAAGGGCTTCACTCATCGGTTGTCAGTTACCTCACTCCCGACCGACCTCGCAGGTGAAGGGTGGTTCAGGCCAGAGGCAGTTTCGAGGACCTTCCGAGTCCGAAGATGATTCCTCCTTCTTCTCCAAGCGACTGGACTTGAGTCTTCAGGAGGTCAGCCAATGGACAGCAGCCCGTCATTCTTCCTAGGACTGCTTCGCTCATCTCGGAGTCTACCGGATGGAGCTCAACCCGCTTCCAAACGGGCCAGGTATCCTCACGGAGATTCTGACCGAGGATTCGCACGGAGGCCTTCCGTGGCCGAGGCCATAGTGGGTCCAGCACTGAACTTTGGTAGCGCCTGCTTCCTGCCCCTGCGCTCCGGCCAGGATGGCCAGGGAGGTGCGGTCCCTACCGTTCCTTGTCCGTTTTTCGGAACACCCTCTGCTGAGGGGTTGTTACCGACAGCGTCTGGCCGCAACGCCAGGGATGTGGACAAATCCTCCTGACAAGGAGTCCAAGAAATTGGACTATGTCGGGCTAAAAGTCTACGCTATGCCCTCTCTCTCGCCAGGCCAGTTCGGCCGCCCTCATGGCACATTTTTCTCATGCCCTGTTGGGCTCCCTGGATGAGGTCATCCTCATCTTCCGCCCGATCTGCAGACTACGGTTAAGCAGGTGCGGACCAGGGCAGGGCAGTGGCCAAACAGCAGCTCCAGACTGCTTTGGATGTAGGGGACCCATGTGCCAGATCGTGGCGGCCGTAGTGGCTATAAGCGTCATGGGTTTGGCTGAGGATATCCACCTTACTCGATACCCAGCACAAGTTGGCGGATGTTCCTTTTGGGACTGACCTTCGCCCTGGGGTGGAAGGTCACCTGCAGAGGATCGAGAAGTCCAATGCCACCTTGACCTCGGGTCTCTTCCGGCTTCAGAAGGACAAAGGCCGCAAACCACAGCCTAAGCCCTTTCGTCTTCTGTGCCCCCGGCGCCGCCTGCCCAGCTAATCGCCAGGGCCAGCAGGCTCCGGCCTTGGCATCCCAAACCCAAGCCGCCGGCTTCCTCTAACAGGAGGCAGGAGGAAAGTGCCCAGGAGGTCCCTCGGCCGTCCTCCTCCAAGCCTGCCCAGTGACGGGCTGAGGGGTGCCTTCCCATCCCCGGGCCACTCATTTCCTGGGTCCCCCGGGGGACGGCCCGCACTCTAGGGACATGGATATGTTGTTCATCCACACTCATTGGCAGTATCCTTGCC
Organism: Neoceratodus forsteri; assembly: GCA_016271365.2. Taxonomy (NCBI): domain Eukaryota; kingdom Metazoa; phylum Chordata; order Ceratodontiformes; family Ceratodontidae; genus Neoceratodus; species Neoceratodus forsteri. Next base: position 1,749,607,518 of record CM057449.1, read on the forward strand.
GCTTTTAAATCTTGCCGGAAGGTCTTCAAGCTTGTTCCTCCCACCCACCGGGTGGTATAACCTCGGCTCCGCCCCCATGACGCCAGATCTTCCTTACCGCTTGAAGCTCAGGTTCCCTCTTAACGCCTGCGCTTATGCACTGGTTCCTTATTTCTCCGCTATGGATTTAAAACAAAAATTTGCAAAAAGACTTCAGTCTCGATCCTCGCGCCGCGATGGACAACCGACTCGGATTTCGGAGATGCCCATGCGGGCAGAAGATGTCTCGACGGATCCACACTCCACGTGTGTTCATTGCTCAGGGCCTTGAGCACCACCCGCAGGCTTGCATCTGTGCTCATCTTTCTCGGCCTACGCCCCTCAAGACCGTGTTGCCCGATTGCAACTGGGCTGGCCCCGAGAAGCTTCCTCCGTGAAGTCCAATGAGGCCCGGTTGGCGTGTGCTCATGGGCGGGGGGTCGGGCGGATCAGCTCGAGCGGATGGTCGCCCTCAAGAGGAGGCGCGTGGCCGTATCTTCCTCGGCCGCGGCATTTATCCCGCCTTCTGGGTTCTTCCTACACGGCTTCTTTATGAGCTTTTGTCTGTCCCTCTCCACTAAAGGAGAAGGGCTCATGCCTGCTGGACCTTATTCTCGGTCCAAAAGAGGGACAGGGTAGTCCTCACGACGCCTTTGGGAGCGGGAAAGGTCCCTCTCCTCGGGCCGTCAGTCCGTCGGCTGCTCATCTGCCAAGCCGCCACTGCCTCACGGTGTCCCGCCAGGTCAGTTGACCGAGACTCCCACTGATGAAGCTCGAGATTTTTCTCACCCATTGACGGGCTGTCGCTTTAGCAGCCGAGATTCCTCTCCCGGTTCCCCGGAGGAGTTGGAGATCCCTGGCTGCCTGTGCCTCCGGTTCCGGAGCCCTCGGATGGACCTTCGAGCCGAAGGAGTGCCGGTTCCGCCGACACCTCTCGCACCGACCCGGAAATTCCGGGACTCTCGGTCTCGGTCTGACCTTCATGTCCAGCCGCTCCCACCGCCATAGGCGGTCTCGGTCTCGGCATCACGAAGCGGCGCGCTGGCTGCCCTCGGCCCCTCCTCCTCGGATGAGGGAGGCTTCGCGGAAATTACGCCGACCGGTACGAGGACCTTATGTTGCAACAGCTCCTCCTGGCCGGGAATAAGCTTCGACCCGCCTTCCCCCGCCATTAATGGCTGTCACCGAACGTGCCGACACAACCCCCGACTTGTCCGAGGAGCTTATACCCAGGCCGGTTACAATCGGCCAAACCAGCTGCTCCAATCGATTCTGTGGAACCTCCGCCTCCACAGCCACCACTGGGGCCCCACCAAGGATTCTCGGTCGACTAAGGGCTTACCCCATCGGCTGTCAGTTACCCTCACTCCCACCGACCTCGGCAGGTGAAGGGTGGCTCAGGCCAGAGGCAGTTTTCGAGGACTCTTCCAGTCCGAAGATGATTCCTCCTTCTTCCAAGCGACTGGACTTGGAGTCTTCAGGAGGTCAGTCAATGGACGTATAGCCCGTCGTTCTTCCTAGACTGCTTCGCTCATCTCGGAGTCTACCGGATGAAGCTCGAACCCGCTTCCAAACGGGCCAGGTATCCCTCACGGAGATTCTGGACCGAGGGATTCTCCGACGGAGGCTCTTCCGTGGCCGAGGCCATAGTGGTCCGCACTGGAACTTTGGCAGCGCCTGCTTCCTGCCCTGCGCCGGCCAGGATGGCCAGGAAGTATGCGGTCCCACGGTTCCTTGTCCGGTTTTTGAACACCCTCTGCTGAGGGGTTGAGTTACCGACAGCGCTCGCCACGGGCAACGCCCAGGGATGTGGACAAACCTCCTGACAAGGAGTCCAAGAAATTGGACTACGCCGGGCTTAAAGTCTACGCCAAGTGCCCTCTCCTCGGCCTTCTTAGCCAGGCCAGTCTCGGCCGTCCTCATGGCACATTTTTCTCATGCCCTGTTGGGTCCCCTGATGAGGTCATCCTCATCTTCCCGCCCGATCTGCAGACTACGGTTAAGCAGGTGCGGGACCAGGGCAGGGCAGTAGGCCAAACAGCAGCTCCAGACTGCTTTGGATATAGGGACTCATGTGCAGATCGGTGGCGGCCGCAGTGGCTGTGCGCGTCGTGGCTTATTGAGGATATCCACCTTTACTTGGATACCCAGCATGTTGGCGGATGTTCCTTTTGGGACTGACCTCTTCGCCCTGGGGTGGAAGGTCACCTGCAGAGGATCGAGAAGTCCAATGCCACCTTGGACTCGGCTCTTCCGCCAGAAGGACAAAGGCCGCAAACCACAGCCTAAGCCCTTTCGTCCTTCTGTGCCCCCGGCGCGCCCGGCCCAGCAACGTCAGGGCCAGCAGGCTCGGCCTTGGCATCCCAAACCCAAGCCGCCGGCTTCCTCTAACAGGAGGCAGGGAGGAAAGGGCCCAGGAGGTCCCTCGGCCGGTCCCTTCTCCAAGCCTGCCCAGTGACGGGCTGAGGGGTGTCGCCCCCATCCCCGTCACCTTACCCCTGGGTCCCCTGGGGACGGCCCCACTTCCGTTCCACCTGGTCCGCTGTTCCACGGACAGGTGGTCTTGGAGGTAGGGAAGAGGCCTGCCCTGAATTGAAAGCAGGCACCACCCTTCAGAGCCGCCGCCTCGGGGGCTTCGGGATCCCCAGCTCACTGCGCTCGCCGAGCCGACATCACTCTCCTCCTCCAGAAGGAGGTGGTAAGAGAGGTGGTGACCTCCTTCAGACCCAGGGTTTGTGTCCAGGTACTTCCTGGTTCGAACGGACGGGGCTGGCTCCATTCTAATTCCACACGACCTAAACAAGTTCCTAAGGTCTCGAACCTTCAGGATGGTCACTCTGGCTCAGATAATACCATCCTTGGAACGCGTGGTGGTTCTGCTCTCTGACTTGCAGGACGTTCTTTCACGTCCCTATCCGTCCGGTCTCACCAGAGATTCCTTCGCCTGAAAGGAAGGATCTCTTCGAGTTCCAAGCCATGCCCTTCGGCTTGTCTCCAGCTCCCAGGGTCTTCACCAAATGCATGGCAGTGGTGACAGCATTCTCTGCGGGCGCCGAGGGGTCCGGTGTACCCTTACCTGGACGACTGGCTGATAGCAGCTCCCTCCAGGAAGGAGGCGGAGTGGTCCAGAGATCTGGCCCTCCAGGTCTGCTCTCAACTGGGCCTCCTTATCAACGAGGCCAAGTCGGAACTCGAGCCGAAGCAGGTGATTCTATTCATCGGGGCGCAGTCGACTCTCTTCGAGCCAGAGCGCGGCTCCCGGCGGACAGGGCCGAGGTTCTTTCCTCCTTTGCCCGATCATTTCTGGTTGGGCAATTGCGCCCTGCCCGGGACTTCCTGCGCCTCCTGGGTCTCATGGCGGCCTGTACCAGCGTGGTCCGTTGGGCCCGCTGGAACATGCGTCCCCTTCAGTGGGGACTGGCCAGCCAGTGGTCACAACGCTGCGATCCCTTGACCAGCTTAGTCGGTGACACAGGGGATGTGGGAACGCCTCCAGTGGTGGACCGTTCCAGATCATTTGCAGGAGGGCATCCTGTTCGTCCGCCTCCGAGCCGACGGTCTCTGTCGACCGATGCCTCTCTGATGGGTTGGGGTGCCCATCTGGGGAACACGGGCTCATGGCCTCTGGTCCCCGGGAGTCCCGATGCCACATCAACCTGCTGGAGCTCCAGCGGTCCGCCTAGCTCTCACCGCCTTTTGTCTGCTCCTCCGGGGTCAAGTGGTCCGAGTCCAGACGGACAATACCACGACCATGTACTATCTAAACCGCCGAGGCGGGACGCGCCCATGCTTCTATGCAAGGAAGCTCTCCGCATTTGGTCACTCGTGCGCAGCCTGGAGGCGATCTCTAGCCATTCACGTGGCAGGAGCCTCCAACACCCTGGCCGATGCCCTGAGCGGATAGGGGCTGCATCCCACGAGTGGTCTCTCCTGCCGGAGGTAGTACAGCATCTGTTCTCCCTTTGGGGCACACCTCAGGTGGACCTGTTTGCCTCCATGGAGAACGCGAAGCTGAGTCTGTTCCATGCCCGCCCCCCTCAGCAGGGCTCGCTGCAGGGGGATGCCTTCTCGAGGCAATGGACCCCGGGCCTCTTTTACGCTTTTCCCCATTTCCCTTGATCCACAAGGTGCTTCTCAAGGCGAGGAGGAGGACAAGGCGAGGTGATTCTGATAGCCCCAGACTGGCCCCGCCAGTTCTGGTACCCAGATCTCCTCAGTCTCAGCTCCAGGACTCCGCGCAGCTTCCAGCTCGCCCGGACCTGCTCTCAGTCAATCAGGGAAGGTGTTCCATCGGACCTTCAATCCCTGCACCTGACGGCCTGGTTCCTGAGCGGCTAGAGTTCCAGGCCTTGGGTCTTTCCGGCAGAGTCCTCAATGTAGTTGAGGCGTCCCGTAGAGTCACCAGAAAATGTTATGCCTTCAAATGGAAAAGGTTTTCCATTTGGTGTCAGAAGCAAGGGCTTGGACCCTTCCTCCTGTTCCTTGGCAAGCATCTTGGACTATTTATGGTCCCTTTCTAGTCAAGGGCTTAGGTCGGCGACCTAAGGGTGCACCTGGCAGCCATTCCTGCTTACCGGGCGCGGGCCGGGAAGCAGTCGGTGGCGCAGGGAGAAGGTGGTCTGGCCTTTTCAAAGGCCTTGATCACATTTCCTCCAGTGGAACCCCACCTCCGTGGATCTACTGCTGGTACTGGCAAAGCTCATGGGCAGCTATTCGAACCTATGCACAGGTGTGCTCTCTCTCACCTGTCGTGGAAGACCGCCTTCTTGGTGGCTATCCGTCAGCCAGAAGGATGGGAGAGCTCCAGGCGCTTTCCATCGAGTCTCCTTACCTGGTCTTCCACAGGGACAGAGTTGTCCCTGCCCCCACCCGAAATTCCTTCCGAAGGTGGTGTCGGAGTTTCACCTTAACCAGGTGTTGACTCTGCCGGTGTTCTACCCCAATCACACCTCGGAGGCCGAATATAGGCTCCATACTCTGGACCCTAGAAGGGCGCTCGCTTATTATAAGGAGCGCACGGCTGAAATTCGGGGAGAGGTTCGCCAGCTGTTTGTCACCTACGCTGAAGCCGCATATCTGGCAGACCTGCAGCCAAGCCAGACGATAAGCAGGTGGGTAACCTCCTGCATAGATCTCTGCTATAAGTTGGCGGGCATGGAGCCTCCCAGAGGATAAGAGCTCATTCTACCCGCCATACTGCTGCAACGGTGGCTGCTTCCAGGACGTCCCTATCCAGGAAATCTGCAGGCTGCTACCTGGAAGTCAGCAAACACCTTCATTACCCATTACCACATCGACCTTGAGTCACGCCGGATGCTGGTTTTGGGGCCTCGGTTCTCCAGTCTCTTTCCCAAGTAAGTATATGGGGTATGCCTTGCCTCTCCTCCTCCCGGAGAACTGCTAGGAGTCTGCCAATGAGTGTGGATGAACAACATATCCATGTCCCTAGAATACAGGTTACTCACCTGTAACAGGAGTTCTAGGAATGGTATATGTTGTTCATCCACACACCCACCACCTCCCCGCTTCGACGCACAACCTGAGCTTCCAGCGGGCCAGATCTGGCGTCATGGGGCGGAGCCGAGAGTTATACCACCCGGGTGGGTGGGAGGAGCAAGCTTGAAGACCTTCCGGCAAGATTTAAAGCGGCAAGGATACTGCCAATGAGTGTGGATGAACAACATATACCATTCCTAGAACTCCTGTTACAGGTGAGTAACCTGTATTTCCGTTCCGCCTGGTCCGCTGTTACCACGGACAGGTGGGTCTTGGAGGTGGTGGGAAGAGGCCTGCCTCTGGAATTCGAGCAGGCACCACCCTTCAGAGCCGTCGCCCCTCGGGGGGCTTCGGGATCCCAGCCTCACTGGCGGCTCGTCGAGCCGACATCGCCTCCTCCTCCAGAAGGAGGTGGTAAGAGGTGGTGGACCCTCCTTCAGACCCAGGGTTTGTGTCCAGGTACTTCCTGGTTCCGAAGCGGACGGGGCTGGCGCCCATTCTCGACCCACCGACCTAAACAAGTTCCTAAGGTCTCGAACCTTCAGGATGGTCACTCTGGCTCAGATAATACCATCCTTGGAACGCTGGGTGTAGTTCTGCTCTCTGGACTTGCAGGACGCAGCTTTTTCACGTCCCTATCCGTCTGTCTCACCAGAGATTCCTTCGCCTGAGCGGAAGGATCTCTTGATTCAAGCCATGCCCTTCGGCTTGTCTCCAGCTCCCAGGGTCTTCACCAAATGCATGGCAGTGGTGACAGCATTCCTGCGGCGCCGAGGGTCCGGTGTACCTTACCTGGACGACTGGCTGATAGCAGCTCCCTCCAGGAAGGAGGCGGAGTGGTCCAGAGATCTGGCCCTCCAGGTCTGCTCTCAACTGGGCCTCCTTATCAACGAGGCCAAGTCGGAACTTTCGAGCCAAGCAGGTGATTCTATTCATCGGGCGCAGCTCGACTCTCTTCGAGCCAGAGCGGCTCCCGCGGACAGGGCGAGGTTCTTTCCTCCTTTGCCCGATCATTTCTGGTTGGGCAATTGCGCCTGCCCGGGACTTCCTGCGCCTCCTGGGTCTCATGGCGGCCTGTACCAGCGTGGTCCGTTGGGCCCGCTGGAACATGCGTCCCTTCAGTGGGACTGGCCAGCCAGTGGTCTACCCGCTGCGATCCCTTGGACCAGCTTGTGTCGGTGACACAGGGGATGTGGAACGCTCTCCAGTGGTGGACCGTTCCAGATCATTTGCAGGAGGGCATCCCGTTCGTCCGCCCCGAGCGAACGGTCTCTCTGTCGACCGATGCCTCTCTGATGGGTTGGGGTGCCCATCTGGGGGAACACCGGGCTCATGGCCTCTGGTCCCCGCGGGAGTCCCGATGCCACATCAACCTGCTGGAGCTCCGAGCGGTCCGCCTAGCTCTCACCGCCTTTGCTCCGTTCCTCCGGGGTCAAGTGGTCCGAGTCCAGACGGACAATACCACGACCATGTACTATCTAAACCGCCAGGGCGGACGCTGCCCATGCTTCTATGCAAGGAAGCTCTCCGTGATTTGGTCACTGCGGCGCAGCCTGGAGGCGGATCTCCTAGCCATTCACGTGGCAGGAGCCTCCAACACCCTGGCCGATGCCCTGAGCCGGATAGGGGCTGCATCCCACGAGTGGTCTCTCCTGCCGGAGGTAGTACAGCATCTGTTCTCCCTTTGGGGCACACCTCAGGCGGACCTGTTTGCCTCCATGGAGAACGCGGTTGAGTCTGTTCCATGCCCGCCCCTCAGCAGGGCTCGCTGCAGGGGATGCCTTCTCGAGGCAATGGACCCCGGCCTCTTTACGCCTTTCCCCATTTCCCTTGATCCACAAGGTGCTTCTCAAGGCGAGGAGGGACAAGGCGCAGGTGATTCTGATAGCCCCAGACTGGCCTCGCCAGTTCTGGTACCCAGATCTCCTCAGTCTCAGCTCCAGGACTCCGCGGCAGCTTCCAGCCTCGCCCGGACCTGCTCTCAGTCAATCAGGGGAAGGTGTTCCATCCGGACCTTCAATCCCTGCACCTGACGGCCTGGTTCCTGAGCGGCTAGAGTTCCAGGCCTTGGGTCTTTCCGACGAGGTCCTCAATGTAGTTGAGGCGTCTTAAGGAGTCGACCAGAAAATGCTATGCCTTCAAATGGAAAAGGTTTTCCATTTGGTGTCAGGGCAAGGGCTTGGACCTTCCTCCTGTTCCTTGGCAAGCATCTTGGACTATTTATGGTCCCTTTCTAGTCAAGGGCTTAGGTGGCGACCCTAAAGGGTGCACCTGGCAGCCATCTCTGCTTACAGGGGCGGGCGGGAAGCAGTCGATGGCGCAGGAGAAGGTGGTCTGGCGCTTCAAAGGCCTTGATCACATTTCCTCCAGTGCGGGAACCCCACCTCCGTGGGATCTACTGCTGGTACTGGCAAAGCTCATGGGCAAGCCATTCGAACCTATGCACAGGTGTGCTTTCTCTCACCTGTCGTGGAAGACCACGCCTTCTTGGTGGCTATCACGTCAGCCAGAAGGATGGGAGAGCTCCAGCGCTTTCCATCGAGTCTCCTTACCTGGTCTTCCACAGGGACAAGGTTGTCCTGCGCCCCACCGAAATTCCTTCCGGGTGGTGTCGGAGTTTCACCTTAACCAGGTGTTGACTCTGCCGGTGTTCTACCCCAATCACACCTCGGAGGTCGAATATAGGCTCCATACTCTGGACCCTAGAAGGGCGCCGCTATTATAAGGAGCGCACGGCTGAAATCTCGGGAGAGGTTCGCCAGCTGTTTGTCACTCACGCTGAAGCACGATCTGGCAGACCTGCAGCCAAGCGGATGATAAGCAGGTGGGTAACCTCCTGCATAGATCTCTGCTATAAGTTGGCGGGCATGGAGCCTCCCAGAGGGATAAGAGCTCATTCTACCCGCCATACTGCTGCAACGGTGGCTGCTTCCAGGGACGCCCCTATCCAGGAAATCTGCAGGGCTGCTACCTGAAGTCAGCAAACACCTTCATTACCCACTACCACATCGACCTTGAGTCACGCCGGATGCTGGTTTTGGGGCCTCGGTTCTCCAGTCTCTTTCCCAAGTAAGTATATGGGGTGTGCGTCTTGCCTCCCTCCTCCCGGAGAACTGCTAGAGTCTGCCAATGAGTGTGGATGAACAACATATCCATGTCCCTAGAAATACAGGTTACTCACCTGTAACAGGAGTTCTAGGAATGGTATATGTTGTTCATCCACACGACCCACCCGACCTCCTCGGCTCGACGCACAACCTGAGCTTCCAGCGGCCAGATCTGGCGCCACAAGTGAGCCGAGTTATACCACCCGGGTGGGTGGGAGGAGCAAGCTTGAAGACCTTCCGGCAAGATTTAAAGCGGCAAGGATACTGCCAATGAGTGTGGATGAACAACATATACCATTCCTAGAACTCCTGTTACAGGTGAGTAACCTGTATATCTCGCTCCCTGGACCATCCCCTGTCAACCTTGGTCGAGGTTGCAGCCGAGGATGCGGCCAAGGCCGCTGGCTTTTTGGTGTCCCTGTCAGGTCAGCCGTCCGAGACTCCTGTTGATGCGGTCGAGATTTTTCTGAACCCGTCAGATGGGCTGTCGACTGGAGAGGCCGACAGCCTTCTTTCACCGGTTCCCCCGGTGCCTACTGAGGACTTGCCTTGGCTCGGGAGGCCTCCCGAGCCGAAGTCCTCGGTCAAGGACCCTGAACCAGAGGATGAGCAGGTGTCCCCCGCCCCTTCTTTGACCCATCATCGGCCATCCTGACGGTTTCAGTCCTCTTCCGTGTCGGGTAAGTCCCGCCGATGTCGGCAGTCTCTGTCCCAACATCATGTAAAGCTGCGGCGCCGCTCTTTCTCATCATCCTCTTTGGAGGACAGGCTCCGGCGCAAGTTGCGTCGGCACTGAGGATATGATGTGGCAACAGCTCTTATTGGCTGGCAGCAAGCCGACTCCATCGCCTTCCCGGCAATTAAGTGGCTGTTGCCGAGCGGCCGAAGCAACCACAATATTAGATTCTACCGCCCCGCAGCGAACTGGATACCCGACCAGATTCTTGATCGGGTCAGGGCTTGCCCCACAGGTTGTCAGTCACCCTCACCCACCGATCAGCCTCGGCGAGTGGAGGGTGACTCAGGCACTTGGCAGCTGTTTACGGACTCCTCAAAGTCCGACGACTCCTCCCTGTATTCCAGACCCCTCGACCTGGAATCCTCCGGGGGTCTGTCGGTGAACGAGAGCCCATTCTCGTTCCTTGGTATTCTTCTGCTCATCTCAGAGTCTGCTGGGTTGCAGCTTGAACCTGTGCAGAAACGGGCCAGATATCCCCTCACAGAGATTTTGGACTGAGGGGATTCCCCCACGGAGGCCTTTCCTGTGGCCAAAGCCATTGTTGGTCCGGCCTTGGAGCTGTGGCAGCGGTCTGCCTCCTGTCCTGCGCCTTCGGCCAAGATGGCCTGCAAGTACGCAGTCCCGACCGGTTCCCTCTCCGGTTTTTCGGAGCACCCCTCAATCAGTCAATCACTTTATTTAACCAGGCATAAACACCATTGAGCAAGCTCATTTTCAAGGTGGTCCTGGGCATTAATACAATACAGTACACTTCATAAGATTACAATTACGGTGGACAGCTGTGCAAAAAAAAAAAAAACATTGTGAAGGTGCCGGGTCAATATGGGCCTATATATACTGGTCAACATAATTAACATGCAAAGGTACGTAATGATAAGCTTTGTTGGAATGAGAAGAGACAACAATCCCATGATAGTCTCCATAGTAAGAGCTCATACCTAAATGATAAAAATTAAGGCAGTATTAAGGAATAGGTAGAAATTGGGGTGAAAGAGTAGGCAGCCAAGAGGGAGGCCAGAATAGGTAAAGGTAGAGAATAGGCAGGGCCATCTGGATTAAGGGAACTAGGCTTATAGGTCCTAGGTTTCTGTTGTTAGGAATGTGGGTGGATGAGATACTTAGATGTAGGATTTGAGATTGGCACCCGGGGCTTAGGGGTCATAGGCGTCTGAAACAGTTGCATGATTCCTTCAGATAATCCTTTAATAGAGCTTTGAATGTGAAAATGCTTGGAAGTGAGGATAATTTTAATGAGTCTTGCATAGTGTTCCATAGTGTTGGAAGTGAGAAGTTGATTGCTGCCAAGCCAAGGGTAGTTTTCACTGTAGGATTCTGGAAGCAGATTATGGAGAAGCGTCTCAGGCCATAGGAACCTTTAGCCCATTTGAAGAGGTTCGAGATGTATGCAGAGAGGTTATCAGATAATGCTCTAAAAAACCAGAGGAGAGCATTCCTTTTTCTCGTAGTTGAGAGTGAGGTCCATCCCGAAACCTGGTATAGACTACAGTGATGTGTACCACGGGGTAGATTTAGGATAAATCTTAAAGCCTGGTGGTAAAGGGTGTCCAGTTTGTTCAGCATAGTTGATGGGCAATGACTGTTAGGGAAGTCAGCATAGTCCAGTATAGATAGGAATGTAGTTTGTACTAGTCTCATTCTGGCTTCTAACGTAAGTAAGTGTTTAATGCGATAGAATAAACCTAATCGCTGTCTTAGTTTCTTCAAGGTTTCATTTAGTGGCACAGAAAGTTGAGCTTGTTATCCAGCCAGAACTCTAGGTATTTAAAGATATCAACTACTTCAAGGGGTTCATCTTAGAGTGTTCGGATCTGTGTGATATGTGGACATCCGGAAGTAGACTTTGGTGAGAGAATCATTGCTTTAGTCTTTTTGGCGTTGAGGAGGAGCTTATGAGTGATAAGGTTGTTTCTAGGGACATGGATATGTTGTTCATCCACACTCTCTGGCAGGTATCCTTGCCGCTTTAATTCTTGCTGGAAGGTCTTCAGCTGGCTCCTCCCACCCACCCGGGTGGTAAAGCCCTCGGCTCCGCCTCATGACTCCAGATCTTCCTTACCGCTTGGAAGCTCAGGTTCCTTCCTTAGCGCTCTGCATTTTAGACTGGATCCTAATTCTTCAGTTCGTCCAAAATTGATTTTGAAGTTTTCTAAACTTCGGTCTTCATTTTCCCTCGCGGCTGCGATGGACAAATCTGTTCCCGGCTTTTGGAGTTGCCCTTGCGGGCTGAAAATGTCCAGGACAGATCCGCACTCCACGTGCGTCTACTGCTTATGCCTAGATCACGACCTGAAGGCTTGCGAGTTGTGCCGTTCTTTCTCGGCCAATGTTGTGGACGATCGCGCTGCCCGTTTGAAGCTCGGGCACCCCGAGAAACGTTTTCTGCCGGTAAAATCCAAAGAGGCTCGTTGGGCAGTGGCCGGATTGGCTGAGCAGCTCGAGCAGATGATCGCCCTTGAGGAGGAGGCGGCCCAGGCCGCATCTTCTTCCTCCTCGGCCGCGGCATTTATCCCGCCTCCTCTGAGTTCCTCGTATACAGCTTCGTTCAAGGAGCTTTGCCAGTCCCTTTCCATGAAAGGAGAGGGGCCTTCGGGACATTCTTCTCGGCCCAAGAAAAGGGAATCGAAAGGTAAGTCCCATCGTCGGCGTTCGTGGGAGCGGGAGAGGTCCCCCTTCCCGGGCAGCCGACCGTCGACTTCGGTCGAGGTTGCGGCTGAGGCCGCTGGCTTCACGGTGCCCCCGTCAGGCCAGCCTGCCGAGACTCCCGTCGACGAAGTCGAGATTTTTCTCGATCCGTTAGACGGGCTGTCGACTGGAGAAGCCGACAACCTTACTTCACCGGTTCCCCCGGTGGATACCGAGGATCTGCCTGCTCCTTCGGGACCGCAGTCCCCGGTTAAAGTTCTCGAGCCAAGGGAGGAGCGGGTATCCCCCGCCCCTTCCCAGACCCACCCTCGTCCGGTCTCGGTCTCGACTTCTTCGGTCCAGCTGCTCCCCGCCGACATCGGGCGGTCTCGGTCCTGCTATCAAGTAAGCAGCGACGCCGTTCCTCCTCGTCCTCCTCCTCGGGTGAGGAGAGGCTACGGCGCAAGTTGCGCTGGCGCTACGAGGATCTGATGTGGCAGCAGTTGCTGTTATCCGGGCCTAAGCCGACCCCGGCCAAGACCCCAGCCATCAAGTGGCTGTCGCCGGAACGGCCGAAGCAACCACTCGTTCCAGTCAAGTTGCCCGTCCCTGGGCCGGTTGCTAAGCCGAAACCAGCTGGTCCACCGATTGTGGTGGAACCTCCGCCTCCACAACCAAAGTCGGGGGCACCGACCAAGAATTCTCGGTCGGGTCATGGCCTGCCCCACAGGTTGTTGGTCACCCTCACTCCCGACCGTCCTCGGCAGGTGGAGGGTGGCTTAGGGCCGAGGCAGCTCTTCGCAGACTCTTCGGAATCTGACGACGATTCCTCCCTGTTCTCCAGGCAGTGCGATCTGGAGTCCTCCGGGGGCCAGTCAGTGGACGATAGCCCATCGTCCTTCTTGGGTCTGCTTCGACTCATCTCGGAGTCCACTGGGATGCAGCTCGAGCCCGTGTCCAAATGGGCCAAGTATCCCCTGATGGAGATTCTGGACCGAGGGGATTCTCCCACGGAGGCCTTTCCTGTGGCTGAGGCCATTGTTGGCCCAGCCTTGGAGCTTTGGCAGCGGTCTGCTTCCTGTCCTGCGCCCTCGGCCAGGATGGCCAGGAAGTATGCGGTCCCTACCGGCTCTTTGCCTGGTTTCTCGGAACACCCCTCTGCTGAGGGGTTAGTCACCGACAGCGTTTTCCGGCGTTCCAGTAACGCTCGGGATGTGGACAAGCCCCCCGACAAGGAGTCCAAAAAGCTGGACTTTGCCATGCAAGGTGTACGCTATGCCCTCCCTCGGCCTCCGACAGGCCAGCTTGCCATGCTGATGGCACACTTCTCCCACGCCCTCATGGGCTCCCTGGATGAGGTCGTTCCTCATCTCCCGCCTGACCTGCAGACCACAGTCCACCAGGTGCGGGACCAGGGTAGGGCGGTGGCGAAGCAGCAGCTCCAGACTGCTCTGGACATAGGTGATTCCTGTGCCAGGTCAGTAGTGGCCGCAGTGGTCATGCGACACAGGGCGTGGCTGAGGATATCCACCTTCACGGCGGATACCCAGCATAAGTTGGCGGACGTCCCCTACTTGGGGACTGACCTCTTCGGCCCTGGAGTGGTGGGACACCTCCAGTGGATCGAGAAGCCCAATGCCACTCTGGACTCGGTCACCTCCGCCCAGAGGGACAAAGGCCGCCGTCAGCAGCAGAAGTCCTTTCGTCCTTCGGTCCCTGCTCCTCGACCGGCCGAGCAGCACCAGCAACAGGGCCAGCAGGCTCGCGCTTGGTGTCCCAAACCCAAGCCGACGGCTTCCTCCAACAGGAAGCAAGGAGGTAAAGGCCCAGGAGGTCCCTCAGCTGGTTCTTCCTCCAAGCCTGCCCAGTGATGGGTTGAGGGGTGCCGCCCCCAACCTTGTCACTCCCCCCGAGTTCTCCCCGTTGGGGGATGGCTACGCCACTTCCTTTCCGCCTGGTCCGCTATCACCATGGACTGCTGGGTGTTGGAGGTGGTAGGAAAAGGCCTGCCTCTGAAGTTCGAGCAGGTTCCGTCTTTTCGAGCCGCCACCCCTTGGGGGGGCCACGGGGTCCGCAGTTCGCTGTCGGCCCACCGGGCCGATCATTGCCCTGCCCTAAAAGAGGTAATCAGAAAGGTGGCGGATCCTCCTCCAGACCCGGGTTTGTGTCCATGTACTTCCTGGTCCCAAACGGACGGGGCGCGCCCATTCTCGACCTGCACTACCTGAACAAGTTCCTAGGTTCTGGACCTTCAGGATGGTCACTCTGGCTCAGATAATCCCATCCTTTGAACGAGGCTTGTGGTTCTGCTCCTGGGACCTCCAGGACGCGTTCTTTCACGTCCAAATCCGTCCGTCCCATCAGAAGTTCCTCCGCTCCAGAGCGGAGGGATCCCTATACGAGTTCCGGGCCATGCCCTTTGGCCTCTCCCTAGCTCCCAGGGTCTTCATCAAATGCATGGCAGTGGTGACAGCATTCATGCGGCACCGAGGGGTCCGGGTGTACCCTTACCTGGACGATTGGCTGATAGCAGCCCCCTCCAGACCAGAGGTGGAGCGGTCCAGAGATCTGGCCCTCCAGGTTTGCTCTCAGGTTGGCCTCCTCATCAACGAGGCCAAGTTGGAACTCGTGCCAAAGCAGGTGATTCTGTTCATCGGGGCAGAGCTCGACTCTCTGCAGCCAGAGCATGGCTCCCGGACAGGCCGAGGTTCTTTCCTCCTTTGCCCAATCATTTCTGGTTGGGCAATTGCGCCCTGCCCGGGACTTCCTGCATCTCCTGGGCCTCATGGCGGCCTGCACCAGCGTGGTCCATTGGGCCCGTTGGTACATGCATCCCCTTCAATGGGACTGGCCAGCCAATGGTCACAATGCCGCGATCCGTTGGACCGGCCCGTGACAGTGACCCAGGAGATGTGGAATGCTCTCCAATGGTGGATCGTTCCAGCACATCTGCAGGAGGGTATCCGTCATCCTCCCCGAGCCGACAGTCTCTCTCGACGCGCATCTCTGATGGGTTGGGGTGCCCATCTGGGGAACACCGAGCACACGGCCTCTGGTCCCCCGGGAGTCCCTGTGTCACATCAACCTGCTGGAGCCTGAGCGGTCCATCTAGCTCCACCGCCTTCGCCTCGCTTCTACGGGTCAAGTGGTTCAGGTCCAGACAGACAACACCACGACCATGTACTGTCTGAACCGCCAGGCGGGACGCACTCCTTGCTGTTATGCAAGGAAGCCTCCATATTTGATCCCTAGTGCAGCCTGCAGGCGGATCTCCTAGCCATTCACGTGGCAGGAGCCTCCAATACCCTGGCCAATGCCCTAAGCCGGATAGGGGTTAGTGCCTCACGAGTGGTCTCTCCTGCCGAGGTAGTACAAGATCTCTTCTCCCACTGGGCACGCCTAGGTGGACCTGTTTGCCTCCAGGAGAATGTGAAGCTGAGTCTGTTCCATGCCCGCCCCCCTCAGCAGGGCTCGCTGCAGGGGGATGCCTTCTCGAGGCCGTGAACCCCGGGCCTCTTCTACGCCTTTCCCCCATTTCCCTTGATCCACAAGGTGCTTCTCAAGGCGAGGAGGGACAAGGCGCAGGTGATTCTGGTAGTCCCAGACTAGCCCCGCCAGTTCTGTTATCCAGATCTCCTCAGCCTCAGCTCCAGGCTCCCGAGGCGGCTTCCAGCCCGCCCGGACCTGATCTCAGTCAGTCAGGGGAAGGTATTCCGTCCGGACCTTCAATCCCTGCACCTGACGGCCTGGTTCCTGAGCGGCTAGAATTCCAGGCCTTGGGTCTTTCCGACAAGGTCCTCAACGTCGTTGAAGCGTCCCGTAAGGAGTCGACCAGGAAATGCTGTGCCTTCAAATGGAAGAGGTTTTCCATTTGGTGTCGGGAAGGGCTTGCACCCTTCCGACTGCCCCTTGGCAAGCATTCTGGACTACCTGTGGTCCCTTTCTCAGCAAGGCCTTCGGTCGACAACCCTTAACGTGCACCTGGCAGCCATCTCTGCTTACCGGGCGCGGGCCGGCAAGCAGTCGGTGGCACAGGAGAAGGTGGTCGGGTGCTTTTTCAAAGGCCTTGACCACATCCTCCGTGCGAGAACCTCCACCTCTGGGATCTACTGCTGGTGTGGCAAGCTCATGGGCAGTTTATTCGAACCAATGCACAGGTGTGATCTTTCACCTGTCGTGAAGACCGCCTTGGTGGCTATCACGTCAGCCAGAAGGATGGGAGAGCTCCAGGCGCCCATCGAGCCTCCCTACCTGGTCTTCCACAGGGACAAGGTTGTCCTGCGCCCACCAAATTCCTTCCAAGGTGGTGTCGGAGTTTCACCTTAACCAGGTGTTGACTCTGCCGGTGTTCTACCCCAGTCACACCTCGAGGCAGTATAGGCTCCATGCTTGATCCTAGACGGCGCCGCTATTATAAGGAGCAGACGGCTGAAGTTCGGGAGAGGTTCGCCAGCTGTTTGTCACCCACGCTGAAGCCGCACCTGGCAGACCTGCAGCAAAGCGGGACGATAGGCAGGTGGATCACCTCCTGCATAGAGCTCTGCTACAGGTTGGCGGGCATGGAGCCTCCCAGAGGGATAAGAGCTCATTCTACCCGCCATACCGCTGCATCGGTAGCTACTTCCAGGGACGTCCCTATCCAGGATATCTGCAGGGCCGCTACCTGGAAGTCGGCACATACCTTTATTACCCACTACCACATCGACCTCGAGTCACGCCGGGATGCTGGTTTTGGGGCCTCAGTTCTCCAATCTCTCTTTCCCAAGTAAGTATTGGGGTGTGCGCCTTGCCTCCCTCCTCCCGGAGAACTGCTAGGAGTCTGCCAGAGAGTGTGGATGAACAACATATCCATGTCCCTAGAAATACAGGTTACTCACCTGTAACAGGAGTTCTAGGAATGGTATATGTTGTTCATCCACATGACCCACCCGACCTCCCTGGCTTCGACGCACAACCTGAGCTTCCAGCGGGCCAGATCTGGTGTCATGGGGCGGAGCCGAGGGTTTTACCACCTGGGTGGGTGGGAGGAGCCAGCTTGAAGACCTTCCGGCAAGAATTAAAGTGGCAAGGATACCTGCCGGAGAGTGTGAATGAACAACATATACCATTCCTAGAACTCCTGTTACAGGTGAGTAACCTGTATATTGGAGGGTGACAAAGTCTTTCTGTAAGTACTCATGGGCCAAATCCAAGGATGAATTTGTGGTATAGAGTACAGTATCACCTGTGAATAAGTGCTCATTGGCTGTGCCCAACTGCGAATCCAGATTATTGATGTATATTGCAAAGAGGATAGGGCCCAGGATGGAGCCTTGTGGAACTCCTCATAACAAGGATTTTTGTGGGGACAGATCTCCTATGGCTTTGACTTGTTGTAACCTATTGGTTAGGTAGTTGTTGAACCATTTAATGGCAGAACTATCAAGTCCAATGTTACTCAGTGCAGTAAGCATGATGGTATGATCCACAGTTTTGAAGGCCTTACTTAGATCAAGGAAGAGGGCAAATACATGCTTCTTAGAGTCCAAGGCCATCTGCCAGTCTGTAGTTACTTTGGCAAGAGCCGATACTGTACTGTGTTTGGCTCTGAAGCCGGACTGAGCCGGGTTTAGCAACTTTTGTGAATCCAAATGTTCTCTAAGTTGGATATTGACAATTTTTTCAAGTAATTTAGAGAGGATGGATAGTATAGAAATAGGCCGGTAAGTGTTCAGATCACTCGGATCCCCAGTCTTGAATAATGGTAGGATGTGGGCAGTTTTCCATGAGACAGGTAGCTCACCTTGAATCAGAGAGGTGTTGAATAAGTGTGTAATGGGGCAGTCAGATAGGTATGGCCAAGTTTTAGAAGTAAAGTTCAATATTATCTGCACCCACACTCTTTTTTTGTATCCAGAGAAAGGAGGAGGTCCTCCACTTGCTTGAACGTAATTGTGAGGAAGCTGAAGGCGGTGGGATGCTGTTGGTTATGGTTGTGGTCATCAGTGAAGCCAACAGTGTAGTCTCTTGACGGGCTAAGTTTGCTGATAGGTGAGGTGTCAAAGGCAAGCTCTGCAGTGGCAAAGTGATCATTAAACTTCTCTAGTATATCAGCTTTGTCCGTATAGGTGGTACCATCAGACGTAATTTTGTTTGGAAGGTGTGTTGCAGTGGACTGACCTTCGACTTCTTTGAGGATGTTCCAAAATTTGGCAGTTTTTATTGACTTCTAGTTCTTTTTGGAAGTACCAGCTTTTTCTGACCTAATTAGCTTGGTACAAGCATTCCTAGTGGTACGGAATGCTAACCAATCGCTCCAGGTGGGATTTCTCACTTTTTTCCATCAGTAGTCCCTATCCCAAGTGCTTTCTTTCAGGATGGGAGAGAACCAGCCAGGAGTTTTATTTTTGATTTGATCAGTCTTAGTGGGCGTGTTTGTCTATTAGCCCCAGTAAGAAGCTGTGAAAGATCTTAAATGCCTTGTTAAAGGTGGGGCTAGATAGAAATCCTGCAAACCAATGTTGCTTAGATCTTTCAGGAAAGTGTACTGGCAGAACTTTTCAGGCATCTTTTCAGTTTGATTTTGGAGCGTTTTATTTGGGAAGGATGTCTGATGCAGGTAGTAAGCGAATGGTCACTTATATGCTGAAGAATACTCAGTATGCGAGATATTGTGAGGTTTGTTTACTAGCATAAGGTCCAGGAGGGTGCTGCACTCAGGGTTTTTTCTGTTAGGTCTGGTTATAGCAGTCGCCATTTGTAGCAGACCATTAACATCACATAGATCCTTCAATTTCTTAAAGCTGTCATCATTCCAATTTAGATTGAAATCCCCCATTAGAATACACTCAGAATTAGCAGAGTCAAGAAGGTTTTGAAGGTGTGGCAGAAGTGCCCAGCTACCAGACAGCGGTCAGTAGCATGCTGCCATAAGGAGTGATTTCTCGCTAGAAAGTGATAATTTTAGAGCCAGGCATTCAAATTCCTTAGCCTTTGGGTACAGTCAAAGACTGTGGCTGTGAATTTGCTTTTGACATGTATTGCAACCCTTCCCCCTCTATTCGGTCTATCATAGCGGTAGATGATATATCCGGGGTACGTTGATAGATTTGTCCGTGGTCGAGAGTGTGAGCCAGGATTCAGTTATCATGAAGAAATCAAGAGATGCATGTAGAGCCCAGGTCTGTATAGAGTCAATCTTCTTTAGCAAACTACAGACATTGATATGGAGAAAGCTAATCCCTTTATATTGACGGAGGTCTGCAGGGGCGTCCAGAGAAATAGGTGGGCCTGGGTTTAATTCAACATTTCCTAACAGAGTAGGAGATGCAGTAGTAGGTTTTTAAGGTGGTGTCTTAGCCTGCTAAATAGTCTTTGTTACTCCTTCTAGCAGTACATTGGTTTTAGCAGTATGTGTTAAGGCAGGATTGCTATTTGCAGAGGGTAAAACATGAGAGAACTGATAGGGCCGATACCATCCTTGGGAATTGCACGTGTTATATAATTGTGGCGTGGTGGAGAGGGCATGACCATAGAGGAGAAGTCCTGTGTAGATGCCATGGTCTAATGTGGAGGCTGTATCTTGGTAGATGATAGAGGAGGAAACTGGCCTTTGTCCGAGTTGCAAACCGAAATTTTGGGTAGAGCATAACTTAGTAATATAAGGCAACTATAGAGAAGGATAGGCACAGATGGCATTCTTAATGTGGAGATATTTCCTTTTACCAGTAATAAATATAGGATTTGCAACAGTTCCTTGAGAGGGCCAGGGAAATGAGTGGTTCCTGTGGGAAGATGCGGGACCAGTGAAAATTAAGGGCTAGATAACCAGTGAGGCGTGGCTGGCAATAGCCAGTAGGAGTGAGCTAGAAAGCCGGGGCAGGGTTTATGTGTATTTAATGGGGGGGGCCAAAAATTGGCAGCTAGGGCTCCCTTCCTGGAGGTAATCAGTCCCTGAGGGCAAGTCTGTACCTGCGTTTCTGTGAGGGGCAGGTGGCTTCACACCTGGACTGCGGGTGGCCGTCTGGCTGGTCGGGTTCGTCAGAGAACAGCGGCTGTGGCTCTCAGACTAACTGGAAGGAGAAAGCAGAGGAGAATTACATAAGAAAGTCAGAGGGGGTGGGGCTGCTTGTGGAGCTAAAAGAAATGCAGACTGGCTTAAACAGGGGGTGTTGCAGACCAAAATGTTAGGCAAGGTGCCTCCAAGTCTGAGTGAGCAATAACAGGGTTATTTAAAACCAATAACTAGCGTAAAAAGGTGAAGGGGGTTCAAAGGCCTGAGCTGGGATCACTACTGGTCTTATGAGGAACACAGTACAGGCATTTACATTAAATCAGAAAACTTCAGCTATAAAATACAACCAAGACAGTTTTAACAGGCACAATATAATCAAACATTAAGAGTGCAGAGCTATATGAAGCCAATCGGAGTGCTCCTTGGGCTGACTGCAGCCAGTGGGCCACAGCAGTAAAAGACACTGGATTTAAACCTAGAGACAACTGTCCTCTTGCAAAGAAAGCAAAATTGGCAGCTAGGGCTCCCTTCCTGGAGGTAATCAGTCCCTGAGGGCAAGTCTGTACCTGCGTTTCTGTGAGGGGCTGGTGGCTTCACACCTGGACTACGGGTGGCAGTCTGGCAGGTTGGGTTCGTCAGAGAACCACGGCCATGGCTCTCAGACTACTCATGCTTCTGTGAGGGGCTGGTGGCTTCACACCTGACTGCGGGTGGCAGTCTGGCAGGTCGGTTCTCAGAGAACCACGGCTGTGGTTCTCAGACTACCTGCGTTTCTGTGAGGGGCTGGTGGCTTCACACCTGGACTGCGGGTGGCAGTCTGGCAGGTCGGGTTCGTCAGAGAACCACGGCTGTGGCTCTCAGACTACCTGCGTTTCTGTGAGGGGCTGGTGGCTTCACACCTGGACTGCGGGTGGCAGTCTGGCAGGTCGGGTTCGTCAGAGAACCACGGCTGTGGCTCTCAGACTACCTGCGTTTCTATGAGGGGCTGGTGGCTTCACACCTGGACTGCGGGTGGCAGTCTGGCAGGTCGGGTTCATCAGAGAACCACGGCTGTGGCTGTCAGACTACCTGCGTTTCTATGAGGACCTGGTGGCTTCACACCTGGACTGCAGGTGGTAGTCTGGCAGGTCGAGTTCGTCAGAGAACCACGGCTGTGGCGGCAGGTTGGGTTTGTCAGAGAACCACGACTGTGGCTCTCAGACTACCTGCGTTTCTGTGAGGGGCTGGTGGCTTCACACCTAGACTGCGGGTGGCAGTCTGGCAGATCGGGTTCATCAGAGAGCCACGGCTGTGGCTCTCAGACCTCGGCTGAAGGGCAGGTAACTGATAGCGTTTTCCCGTGCCCCAGAAACGCCAGGGACGTAGAGAAGCCCCTGGACAAGGAGTCCAAACAGCTGGACTACTCCGGGCATAAAGTTTATGCTGCTGCCTCCTTAGGCCTTCGACAGGCTAGCTCGGCTCTGCTGATGGCACACTTTTCACACGCCCTTTTGGGCTCCCTGGATGAGATGCTTCCTCATCTCCTGGCTAACCTTCAAATGACGGTCAAGCAGGTGCGGGATCAGGGAAGGGTGCTGGCCAAGCAACAGCTCCAGACTGCTCTGGACATTGGAGACTCTTGTGCCTGGTCAGTAGCGGCCGCAGTAGCCATGTGCCGCAGAGCCTGGCTGCAGATCTCTACCTTCACAGCAGATACCCAGCACAAGCTGGCAGACGTCCCCTTCTTGGGCACCGACTTGTTCGGGCCCAGGGTGGAGGGCCACCTCCAGAGGATCGAGAAGTCCAGTGCCGCCTTGGACTTGGTCACGTCTGCCCAGAAGAACAAAGGGCGCCAGCAACAGCGTAAGCCCTTCCGCCCCTGCGGCATGACCAGCCCAGCAGCACCAGCAGCAGGGCCAGCAGGCTCACACTTGGTGCCCCAAGGCCAAGCCTGTTGCTTCCTCCAACAGGAAGCCTGGAGGGAAAGGCCCAGGCGGCTTCTCGGCCGGCCCTTCCTCCAAGCCTGCCCAGTGACGGGTTGAGGGGTGCCGCCCCCAACCTCATCACTCCTTCCCTGGGTCCCCCCGTGGGGGGACGGCTCAGCCACTTTCTTTCCGCCTGGTCCGCTATAACCATGGACTGCTGGGTGTTGAAAGTGGTCGGCAGGGGTCTGCCTCTGGAATTCGAGCAGATCCCTCCCTTTCGAGCCATCGCCCTTTGGGGGGGGGGCTACTGGTTCCGTGGCCTCTCTGTCGGCTCATTGAGCCGACATAGCTCTGCTCCTCCAAAAGGAGGTGATCAGCGAGGTGGCAGATCCTCCTCCAAGCCCAGGGTTTGTGTCCAGGTACTTTCTGGTCCCAAAACGGACAGGGGGCTGGCACCACATTCTCGATCCACATGACCTGAACAAGTTCCTAAGCCCGCGCACCTTCAGGATGGTCACTCTAGCTCAGATCATGCCATCCTTGGAACTAGGCATGTGGTTTTGTTCTCTGGATCTCCAAGACGCGTTCTTTCATGTCCCAATCCATCTGTCACATCAGCGATTCCTCCGCTTCAGAAGGGAGGGATCCCTTTACAAGTTCCAGGCTGTGCCCTTCAGCTTTTCTCCAGCTCCCAGGGTCTTCACCAAATACATGGCAGTGGTGACAGCATTCCTGCGGTGCCAAGGGGTCTGGGTCTACCCTTACCTGGATGACTAGCTGATAGCAGCCCCCTCCAAGTTGGAGGTGGAGCGGTCCAGAGATCTGGCCCTCCAGGTCTGCTCTCAGCTTGGTCTCCTGATCAACGAGGCCAAATCGAACTCATGCCATCGAGGTAATTCAGTTAATCGGGCAGAGCTAGACTCTCTTGAGCCAGAGCCTGGCTCCCGGCAGACAGAGTCGAGGTCCTTTCCTCCTTTCCCCAATCATTTCTGGTTGGGCAATTGCGCCCTGCCCGGGACTTCTTGCGCCTTCTGGGTCTCATGGCGACTTGCACTAGTGTGGTCCATTGGGCCTGCTAGCATATGCATCCCCTGCAATGGGGGCTGCCCGCCAGTGGTCTCAGTGCTCCGGTCCTCTGGACCAGCCAGTAACCATGACCCAGAAGATGTGGGACAGCCTGCAGTGGTGGCTCGTCCCAGTTCATCTGCAGGAGGGTATCCCGTTTGTCCGCCCCGAGCCGACGGTCATCCTTACGACTGATGCCTTCTTGATGGGTTGGGGTGCCCATCTGGGGGAGCTCAGGGCCCATGGCCTCTATTCCCCTCAGGAGTCCCAGTGCCACATCAACCTGCTGGAGCTTCGGGCGGTGCAGTTAGCCCTCACCGCCTTCGCTCTGTTTGTACGGGGTCAAGTGGTTCAGGTCCAGATGGACAACACCACAACCATGTACTATCTCAACTGTCAGGACAGGACGCACTCCTTGCCTTTGTGCAAGGAAGCTCTCCGCATTTGGCCTCTCATGATCAGCCTGGAGGCGGATCTCCTGGCCATCCATGTGGCAGAAGCCTCGAACACTCTGGCTGATGCCCTCAGCCAGATAGGCGCTGCATCTCACAAGTGCTCTCTCCTGCTGGAGGTAGTTCAAGACCTGTTCTCCCATTGGGGCACCCCTCAGGTGGACCTGTTCACCTCCAAGGAGAACGCGAAGCTAAGGCTGTTTCATGCCCACCCCCTCAGCAGGGCTTGCTGCAGGGGGATGCCTTCTCGAGGTTGTGGACCCCGGGCCTCTTCTACGCCTTCCCTCCATATCCCTTGATCCACAAGGTGCTTCTCAAGGCGAAGAGGGACAAGGCGCAGGTGATTTTGGTAGCCCCAGACTGGCCTCGCCAGTTCTGGTATCCAGATCTCCTCATCCTCAGCTCCAGACTCCTGAAGCGGCTTCCAGCCCGCCCGGACCTGATCTCAGTCAACAAGGGGAAGGTTCTCCATCCGGACCTTCAATCCCTGCACCTGACGGCCTGGTTCCTGGAGCGGCTAGAGTTCCAGGCCTTGGGTCTTTCCGCAGGTCCTCAACATCATTGAGGCATCCCGTAGGAGTCGACCAAAAATGCTATGCCTTTAAATGGAAGAGATTCTCCATTTGGTGTCAGGACAAGGGTTGGACCCTTCTTCCTGTCCGTTGGCTAGCATTTGGACTACCGTGGTCCCTTTCTCAGCTAGGGCTTCGGTCAGCCACCCTTAAGGTACACCTGGCAGCCATCTCTGCTTACCAGGCATGGGCGGCAAGCAGTCGGTTGGCGCAGGAGAAGGTGGTCTGCATTTTTCAAAGGCTTAGATCACATATCCTCTGGTGCGAGAACCTCCACCTCCATGGGATCTACTGCTGGTATTGGCCAAGCTCATGGGCAAGCCATTTGAACCGATGCACAGGTGCGACATCTCCCACCTGTCATGGAGGACCACCTTCTTGGTGGCTATCACGTCAGCCAGAAGGATGGGAGAGCTCCAGGCGCTTTCCATCATGTCTCCTTATCTGGTCTCCCACAGGGACAAGGTTGTCCTTCGACCCCATCCGAAATTCCTTCTGAAGGTGGTGCCGGAGTTTCACCTGAATCAGATGTTGTCTCTGCCGGTGTTCTACCCCAGTCACACCTCGGAGGCCGAGTACAGGCTCCATACCTTGGACCTGAGATCAGTGCTCTCTTGTAAGGAGTGAACGGCGTACTTTCGGGGAGAGGTTCTCCAGCCATTTGTCACCTCGCTGAAGCCACACCTGGCAAGGCGTGCAGGCCTTGACCTATCGGCAGAAGGATTACATCATGCATTGATCTCTGCTATAGGTTGGCAGGCAAGGAGCCTCCCATAGGGATAAAAGCTCACTCTACCCGCCATATTGCTGCGTAGGTGGCTGCTTCCAGGGATGTCCCTATCAAGGAAATCTGCAGGGCTGCTACCTGGAAGTCAGCAAACGCCTTCATCGCCCATTACCACATCGACCTAGAGTCATGCCGGGCTGCTGGTTTTGGGGCCTCAGTTCTCCAATCTCTGTTCCCTAAGTAAGTACTTGGGGGGGGGGGACTTGCCTGCCTCCCTCCACCAGAGAACTGCTAGGAGTCTGCAAAACAGTGTGGCTAGAACAAAATATCCACTATCCTAGAACAACAGGTTACTCACCTGTAACAGTAGATTTTCCATGGAGTGGTCTCTTGCAGCAGGTAATACACTTGGGTATTCACCAGAGGGTGCATGGCAGCTCTCTTCTAGCAGTCTTTTGCCAGGGGCTGCACACTGATGACATCATCATCGTGCTTCTGTATGAGTGGGCAGTCCCTGGTATCCTCAGTTCCTTTTTTTGTCGGCTTCAGCTCACACACAGTTATTCTTTTTAGTGTCTGCAGTTCTTCATCAACGGGACTTGAAACCTGGAACGGTGGTGTTTCCTGTCACCATTCTCACCCTCATCAACGAAAAACACAGGATTCTTTTTTCCATCACTGTCAGAAAGCAGCTCCACAACATAGGAGCAGTGCTGGACACAGTCAAGGGGCAACTTGTCCAGTTGGCCCTGTTTACACAGTAGAGACACAAGACAGGTACCTTCGGGACACATGCTTTGGTCGCTCCTGACCTTTCCATTGCCCTCCACTGGTGGACCCATCGTTTCCACTTCATTTAAGGCATACTCTTTTGTTTAATCCACCAAGCCATGGGGACCCATGCCCCGCCCTCTCCACATTATCCCGCTGCACATAAGAGCGGTGTACCTCGCCCTCCGGGCATTTCTCCCTTCCTCCATGCTGGAATCTGTCCTACTTCAGGTGGTCCACCCTCAGTGATATATTCCTACACAATCAAAGGGAACCGAGGTCCCTCAGCATCTACACGGAACCTGTGAGGGTCTGACACAGTCTTCAACAGAACTGACCTTCCATCTCCGGCTGTCACAATATCTTATCTGATACCCTTTTATAGTGTACCTTGCTGAACACAACTTAATCCAGTGCTTTTTGTAGCCCTCTTCAGACTGCGACAACTGTGGTTCCACTACTGCAACTACCGATGGTGTCACCATTTCCCTTATGCCATCAGGCCAGACATATTGACTCAGAGTTGGGGCACTCTCCGTCACCCCAACCTGTATACCCTACTTGTACTGGCCTGACTCCTGAATACACTTTCAGGACCCGTCTCAAGTCTCCTCTCTGATGGCTAATATTATCTGGGCTTCACGTAAAACATCTACCAGGGAAACATATAATGTTAAAGAGAAATGTTATTCCATATGGGTTGCCTCCCACTCTCTAAATCCATTTTCATGTCCTTTAGCCAAGGTATTCGTCTACTTGACCTCACCTGCCAAGAAAGACCTTAGCTATTCCTCTATTAAAAGTTCCTCTGGCCTCTATTTCAACCTTTCACAAACCCTTTGAAGGTAACCTACTGTACCAACATCATTTTGCCATTATGTTCCTAGGCAGCATACTACATATGAAACCTCCAATCAGATGGCCTACCCCTCCAAGGTACCTGGAATTCCTATTGGAACATCTCACTCTCACTCCTTTTAAGCCAGTGACTACTACCGATCTCTGCTACCTGTCCTGGAAGACACTATTTCTAGTAGCTGTCACTTCTTCTCACCATATTTCAGAGCTTCATGCCCTGCTGTGTCGAGAGCCTTACTTAATCTCCCACAAGGATACAGTGGTTCTCCGCACCAATTTCCCATTTTTTTTCCCCCAAGATGGTCTTGGAACACACCTTGGACCGGACCATGGAAACTGCCAGTCTACTATCCTGGGCATTCTAATCCAGGAGAACATCTCCTACACACCTTAGATGTTCATCGTATCCTGAGATTCTACATAACTCATACCAATTCTTTCAGAAACACCTTTCAACTGTTGGTAACCTTCGACTCCACTGGGGACGTTCCCCCCTTCCGGAACAAACCCTCTCCAAGGGGTCAGCTCATTGTATAACTTTTTTTCATTATATAGAGGGAAACCATGCCTTGACCAGGACCTGTCCAAGCCCATTCCATTCGAGCTATGGCCACTGTAGGGGCCGGCTGCAATGGGACTTCGATCACAGATATCTGCAATGCAGCCACATGGTTCACAATACATACGTTCACGGAGCACTGTAACTGAGACACCACTTCTTACCGTAGGACAGCCTCTGGGCCACGCTGTTCTATAAGGCCTCCTATCATAATGTTTTTCACCCTTCATGGGGTTTACTGCTTGGGCATCATCCCAAGTGTATTACCTGCTGCAAGAGACCATTCTGTGGAAGATAGTACAGTTACATAAGAACTTACCATAACAGTAGATCTTTGAGGTGTATCTTTCAGCAGATATGATCTTATCTGTGTCGGTCTTCACCATTCATCACCTTTGGGTACTGGCCAGGGGTCATAACCTCACGAGAACTTCTTCTTTTGGATGAGGCGGGTCGATGCACCATCAGCACTGCCCTCGGGGCGGCTTTTTGCGTGAGTGCGGCAGTGGGTTGGCCGTTAGGTGTTGTCGTTCTGCCCTTCCACCAGTTCTTCCGTCTCCCACCATTGAGGTCGCAATGGGTAGCTCTGCTGTGTGAGAGAGCCTGTTGTCATTCTTAAAGCCTTCGGCTCCGTTACGAAGTCTGTCGACTCCATCTTTGAATTCTTCCTGCCAGTTCAGTTTCACTCCACCCGATGTTGCCCGAGATTACAGTAAGACTGTTCCTTTCTTTATTTTGCGATATTGGGTCTTGTTTTTTCCGTAGGTCATGTCTAGGTTGGGGGGCCAGAAAACAATGAAGACGGGATGGCCCCGTATGCATCGGTGCCCGTGCGGCCGTAAGTACTCTGTCACCGACCAACATGACCGTTGCCTCGCGTGTCTTGGCCCGATACATGACATGGATTCATGCGATGCCTGCTTCTCTGTGGACCGTCGTGTCACTGAACAATGCGCATGGAAAGTTGGACGTGCTCGCCGACTTTCGAGGGGCGGCGCACTCTTCGGAGCCAAGACACGCTCTCTCTGCCTTTCCTCTGGGTCCCTCCTGGTTCTATACAGACCGAGAGGAGGACACTGTTGCTTTGTAGCCTCGCCTGGCAGAAGCCCCTCTCGCGGTGCAGGAGGCCCAGCCTGTCCCCCCAACCCGGGGATGGGCGGGAGGCACCGCCTTGGCAGTCTCCCCTTCAGGGGTGAAGGCTCCCCCGGTGTCGTACTCTCAGCTTGGAAGGCCTGGGTCTGTGGCATCCTTGCCGCCGTCTTGGGCCTCGGCATCGTTTGTGGTGCCGTTGGCTCCATTCTCTGCGCCATGGGAGGCTCTACGGTGCTGTCCTTGACTGTTTCTTGCCCCAGTGCCGTCCATGGCGCTGTGGTTGAGCACGGCGCCGTGTCCAGCTCTGGAGCTGCTTGCGGCTCTGAGCGAGGACACAGCACCGTTGGGGTTTCCGACCTGCGCCGTTCGCGCCGCTGAGAGCATGGTCGAGCCATCGTCCAGCACCGTCTTGTGGGTCGGATGGCGCTGACTGGCTCCGGCTCCGATGCTGCTGCCGTCGTTGGAGCCATGTCTTCTTCCCGCACCATTTGCGGTGTGGCTGTGGACGTTGGCACCGACTCTGGTGCAGCTTCTGGGTCTGGTGCCCTTTTCAGTCGGGATGGCAGCAGACATCCATGCACCATTTGGCACAGAACTTCGATCTCCACCTCTTCGGAGGAGGAATTAGACTCTGAGTCAGATAGGCAGTCTGATTCTTTGGAGTTGGCTGCTCACGTGGACACCTTGGTAGTGTCCTCGACAGGCCTGAACCAGCCCCCCTCTGAGGAGCGGTCAGGGGTGCTGACCAACATGCAGTGATGCAGGCCACCATTGCTCTGCTCTGCAGCCTGGACTCGGGGGTGGGGTGGGGGTCTGACTCCTCAGTGGTGGTACCCCCTCAAGTGGTGTGCCTGGATCGCCCAACTTTGGGGCCAATCAGAGCACCCCCAGGAGGGGAGGGTGCTGCTCCCTGGATAGCCCCTTCGGGGGCTGATCAGGGTTGCCAGCTGCCTATACTGGCTCTTTTGAGGAGGAGGGCACCTATGGATTCTGAGGGGTCGAGGAGTATGGGTTCCGTGCGGCAATCTTTTTTCTGGAGCCCACCTGGGCTCTGGGAGAAGTCGAAGTGCGGACCCTTGCCCTTCCCTTTCAGTTTCCTCGAGAGGGCCCCTTTCTTTTGAGGTAGGGGACCGTCCTTCTGGACTTTCACGGCCCCGGTCACCCCACAGGGGGGGATTCTTCAGGGCACAGCCTAGACAGTTCCAGTATGATTGACCAGCTGTTGGCTGTGGAGTTTTCCGGAGCTACCTCTTCTCTTGTGGCTCCAGGTGCACTCTCTAGCCCATGCAGAGGACAGCCGATTCCTGATGTCGGCTCTGCCCCCTCTCCTCTGCCACATTCTCCTGCTTTCCCAGGTATCCTTGGTCCTAGCGGTACTTTCTCCTGGGAGCAGTTCAGAGCTGTGGCTGCTTAATTTCCCTCTTACATTGGGGTCATGGACAGACAGGTTTTTCAACCTCCCCTTGAGCAGCCAACCTCTGAGGTCCTCTGACTCCTCATCCTCCTCTTCAGGAGGTGAGGAACTGTCTGTCCACATCTCCCCAGCTGCTGATCTCGCTGAGTATCAGCATTTTCTCGTGAGGATGTTGGAGGACCTGCATGTCACCCCTCCCACTCAGCACAATCCGGAGCATTTGGCACGCGTCTTTTTGGGTGATTTCAGTGCAGACACTCTTGTAGTGCCCCCCTGGCCTGCTCCCTTTAGGGAGGCGTCAATGCTGTTCTGGCAGAGACCCTTTTCCGGAGTCCCAGCCCCTAGGGATCTCCGCCAGAGGCATTGTGCCCCCCCCCGGAGTCTCCAGGTAACCTGCCTCATCCTAGCTCAGGATTGACGCAATTGGATACTCCTGATGGGATTCGCGGCCTGCATCGTGTCCGGACCCCAGATCAAGATTCCTTGGATTTTGTCTTCTGGGGTAGGAGGACCTTTTACTCGACACGGTTGCTTCTCTCAATATCTGCTCACCAGGCCCACTATGCTACCTATGATAGGTTCCGGTGGTCCAGGCTAGGTCAACTCCTAGCCTCGATGCCTGGCACGGAGGAAACCAGACAAGCCATTGCACTCTCTTCACGTGGCCTGGAGCTAGTAAGGCACCAAGCAAGGGCATCGTGTGACACCAATGAGGTAGCTACCAGGGTCGTAGGGACAGCGATTTGCACTAGGCAGACGGCATGGCTGTGTCTCTCCCAGTTGTCACCCTTGGCCCGGCATAGGGTGATTAACCCTGCTCACCAGAGAACCTGTCTTTTCTCCCGTAGGGTGAGGCGACGTCTGTCGGGGCAACTTCCTACCCCCTCCGGGGAGTCTCAGTCTCACTCTTCCACTCTCGGGCCTCTCCAGACCCATGAAGGTTCTCTCTCTTAGTGTGTCACCCACTGAGAGCTAAGGGACTCAGTCCCTTAGGGCTGAAGCCCTTCAGGGGCTCGGCACTCACCAAGTGATGAATGGTGAAGATTTACACAGATAAGATATGAAAACCACGCACTCATCGAATTTGATCTTTCTGTGTATCTTCACCAGTCATCACAATCCCACCTCCATCCCCTGGGTTCTCAGTCTCTGGTTCCTCCTCTCTGTGAGCTTTGCCTCCTCTTCTTCTGTTAGTCAGGAATGGGGTGACCTTGGGCACATAGGGGATATTTTTCTATAGGGGAGACTGGTCCGGATGGAGGGCACCCTAGTGCCTCGGATCCACCCCTGGGGTGAAGTGGTAGTTCCCCATCTCTGTTCTCCCCATCACCTTTACTTTGATTTTGCTTGTCCTTTGAACACAACCTTAATTCTAGTTTAAGAAACTGTGTTTCTTACACCATAAAAATGTTTCTAGGGACATGGATATGTTGTTCATCCACACTCATTGGCAGTATCCTTGCCGCTTTAAATCTTGCCGGAAGGTCTTCAAGCTTGCTCCTCCCACCCACCCGGGTGGTATAACTCTCGGCTCCGCCCCATGACGCCAGATCTTCCTTACCGCTTCAGCTCAGGTTCCCTCCTTACCGCTCCTTGTGACTCGTTCCTTATTTCTCCGCTTATGGATTTAAAATAATATTTTGCAAAAGACTTAGTCTTCGATCCCTCATGGCTGCATGGACAATCGACCCCGGATTTCTCGAGATGCCCATGCGGGCAGAAGATGTCTCGACGGATCCACACTCCACGTGTGTCTACTGCTTAGGCCTTGAGCACCGCAGGCTTGCGACCTGTGCTCATCTTTTCGGCCTACGTCCTCAAGACCGTGGCTGCCCGATTGCAACTGGGTCATTCCGAGAAGCGCTTTCTCCGTGAAGTCTAAGGAGTTCTGGACATGTGTCCCAAGGGCGGGCGGGCTCGGCGGATCAGCTCGAGCGGGATGGTTGCCCATAGGAGGGGCGCAGGGTCAGAGCTTCCTCGTCGCGCATTTATCCCGCCTCTGGGTTCTTCCTACACGGCTTCCTTTTATGAGCTTTTGTCTGTCCCTCTCCACTAAAGGAAGGGCCTGCGCCTGCTGGACCTTATTCTCGGTCCAAAAGAGGGACAAGGGTAAGTCCCCTCTGTCGTCTCTTTGGGAGCGGGAAAGGTCCTCTCCCTGGCCGTCGACCGCCGGCTGGGTCGACGGCCGCTTTCGCCACTGGCCTCACGGTGTCCCCTGCCAGGTCAGTTGACCGAGACTCCACTGATGAAGTCGAGATTTTTCTCGACCCATTGGACGGGCTGTCGCTTTAGCAGCCGAGATTCCCTCTCCCGGTTCCCCGGGAGGAGTTGAGATCCTGTGGGCTCGCCTGTGCCTCCGGTTCGAGCCTCGGATGGACCTTCCGAGCGAAGGAGTGCGGTTCCGGCCGACACCTCCCGCACCGACCCGGAATTCCGGGACTCTCGGTCTGGGTCTCCGGACCTCTTCGGCGTTCCAGCCGTTCCGTCATAGAGCGGTCTCGGTCTCGCATTGCTGTAAGCGGGCGTCGCCGCCGTCTCGCCCTCCTCCTCGATGAGGGAGGCTTCATGAATTACGCCGACGGCAAGACCTTATGTTGCAACAGCTCCTCCTGGCCGAATAAGCTCGACCCGCGCCTTCCCGCCATTAATGGCTGTCACCGAACGGCCGACACAACCCCCGACTTGTCCGAGGAGCTCATACCAGGCCGGTTGTTCGGCAAAACCAGCTGCTCCACGATTCCGTGGAACCTCCGCCCACAGCCACCATTTGGGGCTCGACCAAGGATTCTCGGTCGACTGAGGGTTTACCCATCGGCTGTCAGTTACCCTCACTCCCGACCGACCTCGGCAGGTGAAGAAGGTGGCTCAGGCCAGAGGCAGCTCTTCCGGACTCTTCCTAGTCCAGACGATTCTTCCTTCTTCTCCAAGCGACTGGACTTGGAGTCTCAGGAGGTCAGTCAATGGACGATAGCCCGTCAGTTCTTCCTAGGGACTGCTTGCTCATCTCGGGAGTCTACCGGGATGGAGCTCAACCTGCTTCCAAGCGGGCCAGGTATCCCCTCACGGAGATTCTGGACCGAGGGATTCTCGGACGGAGGCCTTCCGGGTGGCCGAGGGCCATAGTGGGTCCGGCACTGGAACTTTGGCAGCGCCTGCTTCCTGCCCTGCGCTTCTCGCCAGGATGGCCAGGAAGTATGCGGTCCCTACGTTCCTTGTCCGTTTTTCGAACACCCTCTGCTGAGGGGTTGAGCACCGACAGCGCTTTTCAGCGCCCGCAACGCCAGGGATGTGGACAAACCTCCTGACAAGGAGTCCAAGAAATTGGACTATGTCGGGCAGAAGTCTACGCTCATGCTCTCTCCGGCCTTCGTCAGGCCAGTCTGCCCGCCCTCATGGCACATTTTTCTCATGCCCTGTTGGGCTCCTGGATGAGGTCATCCTCATCTTCCCCCCGATCTGCAGACCTACGGTTAAGCAGGTGCGGGACCAGGGCAGGCAGTGGCCAAACAGCAGCTCCGACTGCTTTGGATGTAGGGGACTCATGTGCTAGATCGGTTGGCGGCGAGGATATAAGCGTCAGTGGCTTGGCTGAGGATATCCACCTTTACTCGGATACCCAGCACAAGTGATGGATGTTCCCTTTTGGGACTGACCTCTTCGCCCTGGGGTGGAAGGTCACCTGAGATCGAGAAGTCCAATGCTACCTTGGACTCGGTCTCTTCCGCTCAGAAGGACAAAGGCGCAAACCACAGCCTAAGCTCGTTTCGTCCTTCTGGGCCCCGCCCGGCCCAGCAACGCCAGGGCCAGCAGGCTCGGCCTTGGCATCCCAAACCCAAGCCGCGGCTTCCTCTAACAGGAGGCAGGAGAGAGGGCCCAGGAGGTCCCTCGGCCGTCCTCTCCAAGCCTGCCCAGTGACGGGCTGAGGGGTGTCGCCCCCATCCCTGTCACCATTCCTGGGTCCCCCTGGGGACGGCTCCGCACTGTTCCGCCTGGTCCGCTGTTACCACGGACAGGTGGGTCTTGGAGGTGGTGGGAAGAGGCCTGCCTCTGGAATTGCAGGCACCACCCTTCAGGCGTTGCCACCGGGGCTTGGATCCCCAGCCTCACTGGCAGCCTGTCGAGCCGACATCTCTCCTCCAGAAGGAGGTGGTAGAGAGGTGGTGGACCTCTTTCAGACCCAGGGTTTGTGTCCAGTACTTCCTGGTTCCAACGGACGGGGGCTGGACGCCCATTCTCGACCTACACGACCTAAACAAGTTCCTAAGGTCTCGAACCTTCAGGATGGTCACTCTGGCTCAGATAATACCATCCTTGACACGCGTGTGGTTCTGCTCTGGACTTGCAGGTTTTTTTCACGTCCCTATCCGTCCGTCTCACCAGAGATTCCTTCGCTTCCGAGCAGAAGGATCTCTCTTCGAGTTCCAAGCCATGCCCTTCGGCTTGTCTCCAGCTCCCAGGGTCTTCACCAAATGCATGGCAGTGGTGACAGCATTCCCTTTGGCCGAGGGGCCCGGTGTACCCTTACCTGGACGACTAGCTGATAGCAGCTCCCTCCAGGAAGGAGGCGGAGGGTCCAGAGATCTGGCCCTCCAGGTCTGCTCTCAACTGGCTCCTTATCAACGAGGCCAAGTCGGAACTCGAGTCAAGCAGGTGATTTTATTCATCGAGCATGGCTGCGACTCTCTTGAGCCAGAGCGGCGGCTCCGGCGCGGGGGCGAGTTCTTTCCTCCTTGCCCGATCATTTCTGGTTGGGCAATTGGCCTGCCGGGACTTCCTGCGCCTCCTGGGTCTCATGGCGGCCTGTACCAGCGTGGTCCGTCTGGGTCCGCTGGAACATGCGTCCCCTTCAGTGGGGACTGGCCAGCCAGTGGTCACAACGCTGCATCCCTTGACCAGCTTCAGTCGGTGACACAGGGATGTGGAATGCTCCAGTGGTGGACCGCTCCAGATCATTCAGGAGGGCATCCCGTTGGGTCCGCCCGAGCCGACGGTCTCTCTGTCGACGATGCCTCTCTGATGGGTTGGGGTGCCCATCTGGGGAACACTGGGCTCATGGCCTCCTGGTCCCAGCGGGAGTCCCGATGCCACATCAACCTGCTGGAGCTCCGGGCGGTCCGCCCTAGCTCTCACCGCCTTTGCTCCGTTCCTCCGGGGTCAAGTGGTCCGAGTCCAGACGGACAATACCACGACCATGTACTATCTAAACCGCTAGGCGGGGACGCTCCCATGCTCATGCAAGGAAGCTCTCAGATTTGGTCACTGGTGGCGCAGCCTGGAGGCGGATCTCTAGCATTCACGTGGCAGGAGCCTTCCAACACCCTGGCCGATGCCCTGAGCCGATAGGGGCTGCATCCCACTAGTGGTCTCCTGTCGGAGGTAGTACAGCATCTGTTCTCCCTTTGGGGCACACCTCAGGTGGACCTGTTTGCCTCCATGGAGAACGCGGGTTGAGTCTGTTCCATGCCCGCCCCTCAGCAGGGCTCTCGCTGCAGGGGATGCTTTCTCAGGCAATGGACCCTCGGTTTTTACGCCTTTTCCCATTTCCTTGATCCACAAGGTGCTTTCAAGGCAGGAGGGACAAGGCGAGGTGATTCTGATAGCCCCAGACTGGCCTCGCCAGTTCTGGTACCCAGATCTCCTCAGTCTCAGCTCCAGGACTCAAGGGCAGCTTCCAGCCCGCCGGACCTGCTCTCAGTCAATCAGGGAAGGTGTTCCATCCGGACCTTCAATCCCTGCACCTGACGGCCTGGTTCCTGGCGGCAGGTTCCAGGCTTTGGGTCTTTCCGACGAGGTCCTCAATGTAGTTGAGGCGTCCGTGGAGAGTCGACCAGAAAATGTTATGCCTTCAAATGGAAAAGTTTTCCATTTGGTGTCAGAGCAAGGGCTTGGACCCTTCCTCCTGTTCCTTGGCAAGCATCTTGGACTATTTATGGTCCCTTTCTAGTCAGGGCTTGGGTCGGCGACCTAGGTGCACCTGGCAGCCATCTCTACCTTACCCGGTGGCGGGCCGAGCAGTCGGTTAGCGTGAGGAGAAGGTGGTCTGGCGCTTTTTCAAGGCCTTGATCACATTTCCTCAGTCGGGAACCCCACCTCGTGGGATCTACTGCTGGTACTGGCAAAGCTCATGGGCAAGCCATTCGAACCTATGCACAGGTGCTCTCTCTCACCTGTCGTGGAAGACCGCCTTCTTGGTGGCTATCACGTCAGCCAGAAGGATGGAGAGCTCCAGCGCTCCATCGAGTCTCCTTACCTGGTCTTCACAGGGACAAGGTTGTCCTGCTGGCCCCACCGAAATTCCTTCCGAAGGTTGTCGGAGTTTCACCTAACCAGGTGTTGACTCTGCCGTGTTCTACCCCAATCACACCTCGGAGGTCGAATATAGGCTCCATACTCTGGATCCTAGAAGGGCGTCCTTATTATAAGGAACGACGGCTGAAATTGGGAGAGGTTCGCCAGCTGTGTGTCACCTACGCTTGAAGCCGCATCTGGCAGCAGACCTGCAGCCAAGCGGACGATAAGCAGGTGGGTAACCTCCTGCATAGATCTCTGCTATAAGTTAGCGGGCATGGAGCCTCCCAGAGGGATAAGAGCTCATTCTACCCGCCATACTGCCAACGGTGGCTGCTTCCAGGACGTCCTATCCAGGAAATCTGCAGGGCTGCTACCTGGAAGTCAGCAAACACCTTCATTACCCACTACCACATCGGCCTTGAGTCACGCCCGGATGCTGGTTTTGGGGCCTCGCTCCTCAGCCTCTCTTCCCAAGTAAGTATATGGGGTGGCGTTTTGCCTCCCTCCTCCCGGAGAACTGCTAGAGTCTGCCAATGAGTGTGGATGAACAACATATCCATGTCCCTAAATACAGGTTACTCACCTGTAACAGGAGTTCTGAATGGTATATGTTGTTCATCCTACATTCCTCCTCTCGGCTTGAGGCACAACCTGAGCTTCCAGCGGGCCAGATCTGCGTCATGGGGGCGGGCGAGTTTATACCACCCGGTGGTGGGAGGAGCAAGCTGAAGACCTTCCGCAAGATTTAAAGCGGCAAGGATACTGCCAATGAGTGTGGATGAACAACATATACCATTCCTAGAACTCCTGTTACAGGTGAGTAACCTGTATTTACATTTGATAGGGTGTCTACAAGCTGGTTGTTTTTCAGTGTGGCCTGTTAATGATGGCAGACAAGTAAATTTACATAATAAGTGACACAATAAGTTACACAGTTGTTTACCCAGAGATGCACAATTATTTGCCATGAAAAGATTTTAGCTCATTATGTAGAGCAAATGAAGAATCAGTGTTCCTAATGGAACTGTCCTGACAGGTTCTGTTGAGAAATATGGCAACTTGTTGATCCCTCTTTAACCCTTATATCACACGTGGTTTGATATTTGTTGGTAAGTAGTTCTTTTCTACTTACATTTCTAGTTTTCAAGTGTTGTTCAGGGAAAACTGGATCCCATTAGTTTTAGTAAATGTCAGGAGATGTTTATTACTTTATAATAACTGGGCTCTGTTTTTCTCCCATAGGGAAACTCAGTTATAATTTGCAGTTATACCCAGCTGATTGTAACAGCATTCATGTGCAGGTTTCCCTAAGAACCCATGTGCACACTTACTGGTGCAACAGGGGTTTGCGGCGAAAAAAATGGAGCCCAGCAATTATATAATCAAAATCTGGGGCCCTGTGTAAAACTCAAATTCTAGGGATGTGGATATGTTGTTCAATCCTCACTGTCTGGCAGGTTCCTTGCCGCTTTAAATGTTGCAGGAAGGTCTTCAAGCTGGCTCCTCCCACCCATCCGGGTGGTAAAACCCTCAGCTCCACCCCATGACACCAGATCTTCCTTACCGCTTGGAAGCTCAGGTTCCCTCCTTAGCGCTCTGTGTTTTAGGCCTGGATCCACACTCCTCGGAATTTTCAAAACTTATTTTAAAATTTAAAAGACTTCGGTCTTTGTCTTCCCTCGTGGCTGCAATGGACTAATCGATTCCCGGCTTCCGTTGGTGCCCGTGTGGGCAGAAGATGTCCCGCAGCGATCCGCACTCCACGTGCGTCTACTGCCTGGGGCTTGGTCACGACTCACAGGCTTGCGATTTGTGCAAGTTCTTTTCGGCTTCGTTCTTGGAGGACCGCACTGCCAGACTTCTTCTCGGGCAACCTGAAAAATGGTATCCACCGGTCAAGTCTAAGGAGGCCCGTTGTGCGGTGTCCACGGCGGCGGGCTTCGCGGAGCAGTTGGAGCAGATGATTGCCCTCGAGGAGGTTGTCTTCCTCCTTGGCCGCGGCATTTATCCTGCTTTCCTTGGGCTCCTCCTACACGGCTTAGTTTAAGGAGCTTTGCCAGTCCCTCTCCACCAAGGGAGGAGAGCCATCGGGACATTCCAGTCAGTCCAAGAAGAAGGATTCCAAGGGTAAGTCCCACCATCGACGTTCGTTGGAGCGGGAGAGATCCCCTTCACCGGACCGTCGACTCTCAACTTCGGTCGAGGTTGCAGCTGCGGCCGCTGGCTTCACTGTGCCCCCGTAAGGTCAGCCGGCCGAGACATCGGTCGACGTGGTCGAGATTTCGACCCTTCGGATGGTTTGTCGACTGGAGAAGCCGACAACCCTACTTCACCGGTTCCCCCGGTGGAAACCGAGGACTCTCCTGTGCCGGAGTCCCCGGTTAAGGTCCCTATACCGAGGGAGGAGCAGGTTTCCCCCATCCCTTCTCTGACCCATCATCAGAAACCCCGAAGGTCTCGGTCCAGCTGGTCCCGCCGACGTCGGCTGTCTCGGTCTCGGCACCGTGGAAAGTGGCATCACCGCTCATCCTCATCGTCCTCTACAGAGGATAGGCTCCGGCACAAGTTGCGTTGGCGCTACGAGGCATTAATGTGGCAGCAACTCTTATTGTCCGGGAATAAGCCGACTCTGTCACCTTCTCCAGCCATTAAGTGGCAGTCACCGGAGCGGCCGAAACAACCCCTCGTAGTGGTCGAGGAGCCGGCACCGGTTGTTCGGCCGAAGTCAGCTGCTCCACCCATTGTGGTGGAACACTCCACCTCCACAGCCGAAGACTGGGGCCCGACCAAGATTCTCGGTCGGGTTAGGGCTTGCCCCACAGGTTGTCGGTCACCCTCACTCTCATTGACCTCAGCAGGTGGAGGGGGCTCAGGCGCCTGGCAGCTGTTTGCAGACTCTTCGAGTCTGATGATCGACTCCTCCCTGTTCTCCAGGCCGCTTGACCTGGAGTCCACGGGGAGCCAGTCGGTGGATGAGAGCCCATACTCATTTCAGGTTTGCTTCGGCTCATCTCGGAGTCCACCAGGATGCAGTTCGAACCCATTTCGAAACGAGCCAAGTATCCTCTCATGGAGATACTGGACTGAGGGGATTCCCCTACGGAGGCCTTTCCTGTGGCCGAAGCCATTGCTGGCCCGGCCCTGGAGTTGTGGCAGCGACCAGCATCTTGTCCCGCGCCTTCAGCCAGGATGGCCTGAAAGTACACTAGATCCCACGGTTCACTCTCCGCTTTCTCGAGCACCCTCTGAGGAGGGTTAGTGACGATGAGTGTTTTCTGGCACTCGGGGCCTTCGGGACATGGACAAACCATCCGATAAGGAATCCAAAAAGCTGGATTTGCTGGCGTGGAAGGTTTACGCTGCTTCCTCCGAGGCCTCTGGCTAGGCTTGGCCGCTCTGATGGCACATTTCTCACTCCGCCTTATGGGTTCCCTGGATGAGGTGATTCCTCATCTCCTGGCTGACTTTCAGATGACGGCCAAGCAGGTGCGGGATCAGGGAAGGGCCGTGGCAAAACAGCAGCTCCAAACTTCATTGGACATAGGTGATTCTTGTGCCCGATCAGTAGCGGCCGCGAGGCCATGTGCCACAGAGCTTAAGGCGGATCTCCACCTTCACGGCGGACACCCAGCACAAGCTGGCAGATGTTCTCTTCCTGGGCACTGACTTGTTCGGGCCAGGGGTGGAAGGCCATCTCCAGAGGATCGAGAAGTCCAGTGCCACCTTGGACTCGGTCACGTCTGCCCAGAAGGACAAAGGCAGCCAACAGCAGCGTAAGCCCTTTCGTCCTTCCGCCCCTGCAGCATGACCGGCCCACCAGCACCAGGGCCAGCAGGCACACACTTGGCGCCCTAAGGCCAAGTCTGCCGCTTCCTCCAGTAGGAAGCCTGGAGGCAAGGGTCCAGGAGGTTCCTCAGCGGGCCCTTCCCCCAAGCCTGCCCAGTGACGGGTTGAGGGTGTCGCCCCAACCTCGTCACTCCTCCCCGGGTTCCCCCTGTGGGGGGACAGCTCCACCACTTCCTTTCTGCCTGGTCCGCTATCACCACGGACCACTGGGTGCTAGAAGTGGTAGGCAGGGGTCTGCCTCTGGAATTCGAGCAGTCCCCTCCCTATCGAGCCCTCGCCCCACAGGGGGCTACGGGGTCCGCAGCTTCTCTGTAGGCTCGTTGAGCCGACATTGCCCTGCTCCTCCAGAAGGAAGTGATCAGTGAGGTGGCGGATCCTCCTCCTGACCCAGGGTTTGTGTCCAGGTACGTCCTGGTCCCAAAGCGGACGGGGCTGGCGCCCATTCTCAACCCACATGACCTGAACAAGTTCCTAAGGCAGCGACCTTCAGGATGGTCACCTGGCTCAGATCATTCCATTCTTGGAACTAGGCATGTTCTCTGGACCTTCAGGACGCGCTCTTCACATCCCAATCCATCCGCCTCATCAGCGATTCTTCTGCTTCCGAGCAGAGGGTTCTCTACAAGTTCCAGGCCATGCCCTTCGGCTCTCTCCAGCTCCCAGGGTCTTCACCAAATGCATGGCAGTGGTGACAGCATTCTCACGGTGCCGAGGGTCCAGGTGTACCCATACCTGGACGACTGGCTGATTGCAGCCCCTCCAAGTTGGAGGTGGAGCAGTCCAGGATCTGGCCCTCCAGGTTTGCTCTCAGATTGGCCTTCTCATCAACGGGCAGCCGGAACCGCCATCGCAGGTCATTCAAGTTCATCGGGCAGAGCTCAACTCTCTTCGAGCCAGAGCCCTGCTCCCGCGGACAGGGGCCAAGTTCTTTTCCTCCTTGCCCAGTCATTTCTGTTTGGGCAATTGTGCCCTGCCTGGGACTTTCTGCCTTCTGGGCCCCTCATAGCGGCCTGCACCAGCATGGTTCGTTGAGCCCGTGGCATATAATGCCCCTTAATGGGCTGGCTCGCCACTGGTCACAGTGCTCGTCCTCTGGACCAGCCAGTGACGGTGACTCAGGAGATGTGGGATGGCCTACTGTGGTGGCTCGCTCCAGCTCATCTGCAGGAGGGTATCCGCTTGTCCACCCTGAGCCGACGGTCACTTGACGACCGACGCCTCTCTGTTGGGTTGGGGTGCCCATCTGGGTGAGCCAGAGCCCACGGTCCTCTGGTCCCTCAGGAGTCTCGATGCCACGCCAACCTGCTGGAGCTTGAGCAGTCCGACTACGCCTCACCACCTTCGGCTCGCTTGTATGCGGGGTCAAGTGGTCCAAGTCCAGACAGACAACACCACCACTCATTGTACTACCTCACCGACAGGGCGGGACGCACTCCTTGCCCCTGTGCAAGGAGGCTCTCCGCACTTCGTCTCTTGTGATCAGCCTGGAGGCGGATCTCCTAGCCATCCATGTGGCAGGAGCCTCCAACAGTCTGGCCGGATGCCCTAAGCCGGATAGGCGCTGCATCTCACAAGTGGTCTCTCCTGCCGGAGGTAGGACAGGATCTGTTCTCCCATTGGGGCACCCCTCAGGTGGACCTGTTAACCTCCAAGGAGAATGAGAAGCTGAGGCTGTTTCATGCCCGCCCTCCTCAGCAGGGCTTGCTGCAGGGGGGTGCCTTCTCGAGGCCATGGACCTTGGGCCTCTTCTACGCCTTCCCTCCATTTCCCTTGATCCACAAGGTGCTTCTCAAGGCGAAGAGGGACAAGGCGCAGGTGATTCTGGTAGCCCTAGACTGGCCCCGCCAGTTCTGGTACCAAGATCTCCTCAGCCTCAGCTCCAGGCTCCCGAGGCTGCTTCCAGCCCACCCAGACCTGATCTCAGTCAACAAGGGGAAGGTTCTCCATCCGGACCTTCAATCCCTGCACCTGATGACCTGGTTCCTGAGCGGCTAGAGTTCCAGGCCTTGGGGCTTTCCGACGAGGTCCTCAACATCGTTGAGGCGTCCCGTAGGGAGTCGGCCAGAAAATGCTATGCCTTCAAATAGAAGAGATTCTCCATTTGGTGTCAGGACAAGGGTTGGACCCTTCTTCCTGTTCCTTGGCTAGCATCCTGGACTACCTGTGGTCCCTTTCTCAGCTAGGGCTTCGGTCGACGACCCTTAAGGTGCACCTGGCAGCCATCTCTGCTTACCGGGCGTGGGCTGGCAAGCAGTTGGTGGCGCCGGAGAAGGTGGTTGGGCACTTTTTCAAAGGCCTTGATCACATACTCCCGTAACTCCCACCTCCATGAGATCTACATCATGTATAGCTGTACAAGTGCTTCATTCAACCAATGCACAGGTGTGACATCTCTCACCTGTTGTGGAAGACCGCTTCTTGGTGGCTATTACATCAGCCAGAAGGATGGGAGAGCTCCAGGTGCTTTCCATCGAGTCTCCTTATCTGGTCTTCCATAGGGACAAGGTTGTCCTGCACCCCCACCCAAAATTCCTTCCGAGGGTGGTGTCAGAATTTCACCTTAACCAGGTGTTGACTCTGCCGGTGTTCTACCCCAGTCACACCTCGGAGGCCGAATATAGGTTCCATACTTTGGAACCTAGAAGAGCGCTCTCTTATTATAAGGAACGGACAGCTGAAGTTCGGGGAGAGGTTTGCCAGCTGTTTTGTCACCTGTGCTGAAGCCGCACCTGGCAGACCTGCAGCCAAGCGGATGATAGGCAGGTGGGTCACCTCCTGCATAGATCTCTGCTATGGGTTGACGGGCATGGAGCCTCCCAAAGGGATAAGAGCTCATTCTACCCGCCATACCGCTGCTTCGGTGGCTGCTTCTAGGGACGTCCCTATCCAGGAAATCTGCAGGGGTGCTACCTGGAAGTCAGCACACACCTTTATTTCATTACCACATTGACCTTGAGTCAGCCGCTGGGATGCTGGGTTTTGGGACCTCGGTTCTCCAGTCCTTATTTCCTAAGTAGGGGGTGTGCGCCTTGCCGCCCTCCTCCCGGAGAACTGCTAGGAGTCTGCCAGACAGTGTGGATTGAACAACATATCCACGTCCCTAGAAATACAGGTTACTCACCTGTAACAGGAGTTCTAGGAGTGGTATATGTTGTTCATCCACACAACCCACCCAACATCCCCGGCTTCAATGCGCAGCCTGGCTTCCAGCGGGTTAGATCTGGCGTCATGGGTCGGAGCCGAGGGTTTTACCACCCGGGTGGGTGGGAGGAGCCAGCTTAAAGACCTTTCGGCAACATTTAAAGCGGCAAGGAACCTGCCAGACAGTGTGGATGAACAACATATACCACTCCTAGAACTCCTGTTACAGGTGAGTAACTAGAGTCTTTATACACTACTCCTTGGTGCGGAGGCTATTATAAACCCTCAGGTTTTGCTCTTAGGGTTTATGTAGCATCCCACATCTTGGGTGTGTACAGAATAGAGAATAATGTATGGGGAGGTGGTTTTAACGAGAATTTTACACACACTTGAGGTGTGGGATGCCACATAAACACCGAGGGGTTTATTAAGGCATCCCACGCCGAGGGTGTGTGTAATATTCAAGTTAATAACCACCTCCCCATTCTTTATTTTTTATAATTACTGACTTCCATTTTTTTGCCGTGCCACCTCCCTCTCCTCGCGATTGTAAAAGCTGTGACCAAGAGAACTGTAGTATGGTAATTTATTAAGGTTTTTATTGCAGTTAAGAGATAGCGTAGTGGTTTTAATACTTTGTGTTTCAAACAATAAAATTGTTTTCTAAAGAAATACTTTCAGTAAATGTCTTATTTAAAGCCTGGATATATTGAAACTTACAGTCGTTTATGGAGTAACGTTATGGAGGTTGCCATTTTTTTCCCCTGTTCTGAAATTTTTGGCTGAAATGTTAAACGTGAAATGAATGTTTAACTTTTTTAGCAATTCTTTTAAAAGTTTGAAGTATAAAGTCCAGTTTTCAGTTCAGTCTGGAGGGTTCCGGTTGGTCTGGGGTTGCTAAGGAGTGCTCCGGTTTCTATGGTGTTGCCAGGTAGTTCGCCATTGATCTCGCATTGCATGAGGAGAGAAGGAGATTAGGATAGTGTGGCTTAGGGTTCATATTAACATTTTCTGCAGTATTTTTACGCTAGTCTTCTTCTGTGTGAATGATCGAGAAGAAGGGTTTTTTTCTGCTTCTTCCTTGCTGGACAGGTATAGATTTTATGGAGACTGCCTCACTATTTCAGTTTTGAACTGAACCACTGAGAGGAGGGATGGAGCTGACAGAGCGGAGTGAATGACTAAAGCAGCTTCTTTGCAGGTGTTTGTGTTCATGCTTCTGATAGAGAAAGTTGTAGTTGTTTGCCGTTATAACCAGCCCATCTGGTTATAACGGCAAATTATAACCGACTTTCTCTATGGAAAAAAATGGTAGCCAGTAATTATTTTCATGTTATACACAGTTGCCCAGGCATTATTCTGTATGTAAACCACAAACACCCATTATTGTATCTCCAGACATTATTCTATATGTAAAACCCAAAGACTCTACCATTATTGTAATATTAACTAACCTGCTGGCAGAAATGGCTAAAATGGGCTTAATTGCATTCAGAGTGCAAAAGGAGTCAAGTCAATTAAAAACTAAATAAAAAAAGATCCTTTATTTTCTACTGC
Organism: Neoceratodus forsteri; assembly: GCA_016271365.2. Taxonomy (NCBI): domain Eukaryota; kingdom Metazoa; phylum Chordata; order Ceratodontiformes; family Ceratodontidae; genus Neoceratodus; species Neoceratodus forsteri. The sequence goes on from CM057449.1 coordinate 1,749,651,763, forward strand.
TGCTTCAGCTAGCCAACCATTTGATAGTTATTTCTCACCGCATAGCTAAAGATGTTTCCAACATGTTATTTTTTTCATTCTGCATTACTTCATGGCACATTGTTTTTCTTAATGAAGCTGTCACCGATGGCTGGTAAGTCGCCGGTCCTTCCCAAACTGCGACTGGAGGTTTAATGAGTTTCCCAACCCAGCCCATGCCCTTCATGTGACCTGCGTGGAGTTGATGGCTTTGTCTGTTCCAGGGACAGATGTTGGGAATGCACTTCTGAATGTTGTGCTCAAAAGGTACGTAAACATATACGCACTCATTTTATATAAGCACATCACCAGTCTTTACATTTTTTTTATTTACTTTTGACCAGAAAAGGCACACTAGGCTGTGACATCTCATTTCCAGGTGTGCGCCCTGGGAGGATTACATGGACCTATTTTAGGACATCGGAAAATTCTGTACTCTTACTTGGCATCTTTTTTGCTTCATCTAGAAATGTTTTTTTTCAGCCTTGCACATCCCCAAAGATATGCCCTGGTCAGGCTGAACGTAGCCATCACACAGACAGCTGCTGGGGGTCTTTCTCTCTTCCCTCCTTCATCCTTTCCCGATGAGATGTTTCGGGTGGTCTCACTAGTCACAGTTTGCCCTGCTGCAGAAGCAAGTTCCCTGGTCCAGTCACAGGAATCACTGTGGGGGTGGAGCCCACTGCGAGCGCTCCCCAGCCAAGATACCCTGCCGAGCGGCAGCTGTCTCAGCCTACCTCCCAACGTGACTCCATGGGCTTACTTCCAAATCCCTATCATCATCACAGCAGTGTGGCAGCCATTGTGATGGCCTTGCCATGGCATCTTTAACTTATAGTCGCTAAGCCACCAGATGAGGGCAGGAAGGACCTTGATTTGAAATCTCATCTAAAAAACAGTACTTCAGCAAGAGCAGTAACCCCCATGCTGCACTGCAGTGTCAGTATTGAGTATGAGCCCTGCTTCCTTTTGTGGATAAGAACCCATGAGCTTTTGAACTCCCAACTCCAGAGGCAAGTGTGCAGCCTACTGAACTATTGACACTTATTGAGGGTAACTAATGGTATTTTAGGATTGTTTCAGAATTCAACTTTTGGGTACTCCCGCAAAAATTTAGATTACTGGATTCAAAATCTCCCCAGCTGCAGCAGTGAAGCACTGGTTTTGCACTCCTTTTCAGTTCAGGGAGGTGGTGGTTGTACTGTGTAATTTTTTAGCCAGATGTTAGACTGTGTGTGAAATTGTTTAAAATTTGTAATCACTTGTATTTTTATTGGTGATTGTATGTTACGCAGCAACTTTAAAAAATGTAATTTGTATTCATACTGATCTTACTGGACATAAAGTCTTCACAAGTCATTCACACTAATGGGAGTATAACGGAGGCGCTTAGGACCCAGCAGGAGCCAAACATTTTCAGGAGGGCCAGCGCCTAGGATGAGCCATGAATCAGCACCACGAGCCAGGCTCATGCAGTATAGACTATCTCGAAGTTGACCCTCCAACGCCCTCAGTTCTTTTTTCCTGCCATCAAGTGCACTTGGTAGTGACGCCGTCTTGCCTTCGGGAGTCCAACTTCAAACTGTAGCTAGTTTTCAGTTGTGTTATTTTGTGTTTTATCACGAAAGTACTGATTGCATTTTACTTCTTCTTACTTGTACACGAAAGAGGTCTTCAGCCCTCTGTTGATGGAGTCGACCATAAGTGGGGCAGATGACGGTAGGGAGACTTTGCATGAAAGCTGTTCAGTCAGCCGGGCGGGTCTGGTCCGCCACCTCTCCGGGGGTCTGAGAACGGATGGTCCAGTGTTTGGGGGGGGCAGTTTCCAAAGCATAAAAAGAAACAGTCCCATTCACGGCACTGTTTGGCCTTGAGGTGTTCTTTCGTCCACCGGCCAAAGAAGAGATGGCATCGCTCGAGTTTGCCCTCTGGTAGGTCTGCGAGACTGTCAGTTGTTGGGGTCAAGGACCGGTCTCCGTCTCTTTCGGGTCCCCGGTGTCTGTCTCTGGCAGCCAGCTTCTTCGACATTGGGCTCTCTCGCCTTCTGGGGGCTTCAATGAGCAGTTTACCATTGGGCTGCTCTTACAGAGCAGTGGGCTCGAGGAAGTTGTCCCAGTTGCCCGATCCAGCCAGTCCGTCACCTTCGGTCCTGTCGGTTTCAGATCAGCAGGGAGGGCGGCTAGGATTTCCTGGTCACGCGGTGCCTTCTTCGGTGCTGTTGACTCCGTGCCCCAGTGTCTTATCCCCCTCACTTGGCTGCAGCCCGGGGTCCACACCGATGTCTTTATCTCCTGCTGTTTTTCATTCTTTGCCTTCAAATTGCAGTTCACAGACTTCTGCGGTGGTGCCGTTGCCTGCGGTGCAGGTTTCTCCGACGCCGAGGTCCTTTTCGGCGCCGCAAGCCCCGTCAGCAGCGTCAGGAGCAGTGTCAGCGCTGTGTGCGGTGCCGCACTCCCTGTTAGTGCTGTCCTCAGTGCCAGGGTGGTGTCGGCGCCGTGTGCAGTGCCACACTTCCAGGCAACATCTAGCACGGTGCCATTTTCTGTGTCAGTGCTATCTCTGTACTCTGCACCTCTCTTCGACAGCGCTGTGGATGTGTAGGGCGCCATCTAGTTTCCAGAGGTTTTTCACTCCGATTCTGTCTTCTCCTCCTGGTTTTTATTCCTTTCCTGTCTGTACATCCCCCCAAAGACTGTCAGGAGATGATTTTGCTCCAATCCAGATCTTCAGCTGGGTGATGATGTTGATGGTGATTCTGCCCTGGGGGAGGGATCAGTCCTCCTGCAGAGCCCGTTGTTGAAGATCTTTCCTTTAAGTCTCTGCTCAAGAATTACAATTCTACTGTTTTCTCCAGACCATGGAAATTGATCCTGGGAAGCTTCTATGTCTCCAATATCTACATGTTCAGGAAATCTCTATGGATTTAATCCTCTGGTACAGCCCTCTTTCAAGACCCTTTCCCAGATGATGTGGAAGAATCCGCTCTTATTCCCTCTGTGGCCAAGTCCATACATAGGAAATATGCCCTCCCAAGGATGACCCCATCTTGGCCTCACAAGCCTTGCTGATGCCATAGTGGTCCTGGCAGAGAATGATAAGGCTGTCCTCCTCAGGAATCCACAACCCATCCTATAAACAAAGAATCTCACAAGATAGACACCTTGGGTAAGAGAGAGTCTTGCTGTCTCAACCCTGGGCATGCGTATTGCTAGCTACTGGGATTATTTTTCTCAATACGAGTATGTTCTTTGGCATTCGCTCAAAGCAATGGTAGAAGCTCTGCCTGAGTCGGAGGTTAACTCAGAGCTCCTACAGACCATAACTAGAGGTATCGAGTCCAATAATCAATAAATTAAAGCAGCAGTGGACGCTTTCAATAGTGCTTCCAAGGCCAGCGGCTGGCATTTGCACCTGTCGCAATTCCTGGCTGTGTACTTTGGGCTTTGCAAATGATGCCCAACAGAAAGTCATGGCTTTACCTTTCGACGGTATGTATCTGTTTGGGTCTCAGGTGGAACAAGCACTAGAGGCCACACAGAAGACTAGGTCTGCCATTAAGACAGCTAGACCTCCACCTGATCCCTTGTGAGGAGGTGGGAACAAACATCAGTTTCACAACTGTCAGTCCTTTCGAGGCAAAGGCAGAGGAGGTTTTAACAGAAACCAAACCTCTCAGCTGCAAAAGGAAATACAGCAGAAAGTACAGGGCCGAAAAGTGCCCAGTGCCACCTTCTGAGTTTCTGGCCCAGGTCTCACCTCAGCTGCCCGAGGGGGACTCTTCCTCAACAGTGGGAGGACGTCTGACTCAGTTCTACGACCAATGGAAATCTATAACATCAGACAAATGGGTCCTCAGGATAATCCGCGAGGGGTACTCTCTCTCAATCTATCAGAAAGCCCTCCAGATCATCCTCCCAAGCGGCAGCCCAGGCTGTCTGCGGCACAGTCAGACCTTCTTGCTTCCAAGGTACAAGGCCTTCTAAACAACAGGGCGGCAGAAGTAGTTCCGCTGGATCAACGAAACACAGGTTCTAGGATCGTGAATATGTTGTTCATCCACACTGTTTAGCACGTCCCCTTTCCCTTTAAGGATCGGCAGAAGTCTTCAAGCTTGCTCCTCTCACCCCGGTGGTATAACTTGGCTCCGCCCCGAGTGCCAAGATCTTTCTTTCCTTTCCGCTGGAAGATTCAGGTTGCCTCCTTCCGTGGTCCTGCATTTTTGTAGGCCTGGCTTCTAAACCTTGATTAATCGAAACCTCATCTAGTTCGCTTAGCGACTGCAACTCCTCTGTTGATCATGGAAGACAAGTCTCCCCTGGATTTTGCTGGTCTTTGTGCCAGAAAATGTTATGACTGTCCCCACAGTGCGCTATACTGCTTGGGTAGGCCATGACACTCAGTGCGACTTGTCTTGCATTTCACCCCACGTCCTTGACTGTCATCTCACAGCCTGAAGTTGGATAGGCCAGAAAAGCGGAACCTCCTGTGAAATCAAAGGAGGCTCAGTGGGTGGTTACCACCGCCACGGGATCCGCTGAGCAATTGGAACGTATGCAAGCCTTCGAGGAGGAAGTGGATCAGGACGCAGAATCTTCCTGTCAGAGCTTTCTCGTTCCCTCAACCTGGGCTCCACCTTCTTGGATTCTTTCTGAGAGTTGTTCCAGTCTCTCCTGACTAAGGGGGAAGGTCCTGTGGGCACGCACTCCGCTCGGTCCCGTAAGTGGGAAAAGGGCCCGGGATCATCTTCGTCTCGGCTAAGACATTTTTGGGATCAGGAGAGATCTAGGTCCTAGGAACTGACAGTCTCAGCTTCAGTTGAGATTAACTGTTCGGCCGCTGGCTTTTCAGCCTTGCCGTCTGGTCAGTTAACCAAAGTGTAGATCGACAAGGCCGAAGTAGTCATCGACCCGATCAACTTATTATCGCCGACTCCAGTCGACGATTCTCTCAGTAGGACTCCAGTCCTTTCCTTCCCTGAGGAGACCCAGCCTGCTGTGAATCCCAACGAGGAAGTGGTCCCCGACCCCGGGAAATCACCGGTTCCACTGGTGTCACCTGAGTGACCTCTGATTCAGCTTATACCGGTCTCTCCACCGATCGTGGTGGAACCGCCACCCAAGCAGCCTGTGGGAGGGGCTCCTTCCAAGGGAGATAGACCAGACACTGGGCTTCCCCGGCGTCTTTCGGTCACTGTCACCCCTGACTGCCCTCGGTGGGTCGAAGGTGACCTCGGCGGTCGACCGTTGTATACGGATTCCTCGGATTCGAATGAGACCTGCCTACATTCTCATCCTGGGGATGACGAATCAGCAGGTGGGATAGAGACGGAGCAAGGTCTTTCGTCTTTTCAGGGCATTCTTCACCTCATCTCTGGGTCTAAAGGGATGCATCAGGAACCTATCCAGAAAAAGGCAGAATACCCTCTCACGGACATCCTCAAGAGAGGGGATACCCTGACGGAGGCCTTCCAGTGGCCAAGGCCATAGTTGGCCAGGCTCTAGAACTTGGCAGCACTCTACCTCTTGTCCAGCTCTGTCTGCCCGCATGGCTTGCAAGTATGCGTGCCCATGGGGTCACTTGCAGGGGTTAACAGAGCACCCTTCGCCAAGAGCCTGGCTGACCTGACGGGACACCCACACAGTCAGCCTGAGCCGCAACCTCAACCATGTCGAGAGCTGACGGTCCGGGAAGGGATCTCTCCCACTCCATGAACGCCGATGGTGGGACTTACCTTTCAGTTCCTTTTTTCGACTCCACTACGTGTCCCAGGGTCCTTCTTCCTGCGGAGAGGGACTGACAAAGCTCTCGAAGAGCAGGTAGGAGGAGCCCAAGGAGAGCGGATAAATGCCGGCCAAGGAGGAGAAGACGGGTTTGACGCGCCTCGAGGGCAGTCATCTCGCCCAGTTGGCCCACAGAGCTCGCGAGCTGGACACCACCAATGGGCCTCCTTCACTTCACCGCAGGTACCGCTTTGAGCGCCCCAGTTGGAGTCCAGCAGCACGGTCTTCCAGAACCAAAGCCGTGAAGGATTTGCAGAGATCGCAGGCCTGCGGATTGTGTGCAAGACCCAGGCAGTAGACACACATGGAGTGCAGGTCAGTCCGGGACTTTTTCTGCCCGCAAGGGCACCGACGGAAGCAGGGAGTGGATTTATCCATTGCAGCCGCGAGGTAAGATGAAGACATAAGTCTAGTGAATTTTAAAATGATTTTCAGAAATTCCGAAGGATTAGGATCCAGGCCTAAAACGCAGAGCGCTAAGGAGGGAACCTGAGCCTGCCGCAAGGAAGATCTGGCCATGGGGTGAGCCGGTTTTACCACCGGTGGGTGGAGAAGCACCTTGAAGAGCAGCGGGTGAACCTGTCAGACAGTGGATGAACAAATTAGCCACCCTAGAACTCCTTTTACAGGTGAGTAACCTGTATTCTAGGGACATGGATATGTTGTTCAATCCACACTTACTGGCAGGTTCTTGCCGCTTAAATCTTGCCGTAGGTCTTCAAGCTGGCTCCTCCCACCCACCGTGGTGGTAAAACTCGGCTCCGCTCCCATGACTCCAGATCTTCCTTACTGCTTGGAAGCTCAGGTTCCTCCTTTGCGCTCCATGCTTTAGGCCTGATCCTTACTCGGGTTAATCCCAAATTATCTTAAAGTTTACAAGACTTGGTCTTTTCTTCCTTCAGCGCTGTGATGGACAAGTCGACTTGGATTTCAAGCGGTGCTCCTGTGGGCACACGATGTCCCGGACTGATGAGCATGATTCGCAGGCCTGTGACTTCGCAAGTCCTTCTCGCCAGAGTTCTGAGGATCGCTGCCAGATTGCAACTTGGGTGCCCCGAGAATTGTTATCCTCTGGTAAAGTCGAGGAGGCCCATTACGGCGTCTGCTGCAGGCCCGCTGAACAGCTCGAACAAATGATCGCCTCATGAGGCAGCGGCCCAGGCCGCATCAACAGTCTTCGGTCATGCATTTATCCCACTCTCTTTGGGCTCCTCCTACACAGCTTTCATTTAGGAGTTTGTCAATCCCTTCCACCAAGGGAGAGGCTCTTCGGACGCTCCTCTCGGTCCAAGAAGAAGGACTCAAGGTAGTCCCACCTCGTCGACGTTTCGGGCGAGAGCGGAGAGGTCCCTTCCCGGATAGTTTCTACACTTGACTGGCCAGGTTGCGGCTAAGGCCACTGGCTTCACGGTGTCCCTGTCAGGTCAGCCGCCGAGACACCTGTCGATGCAGTCGAGATTTTTCTCGACCCGTCGGACAGGCTGTCGACTAGAGAAGCCGACAACCCTTCTTCACCGGTTCCCCCCAGTGGAAACTGAGGACTTTCCTGTGCTGGAGTCCCCGGTTAAGGTCCCCGAACTGAGGGAGGAGCGGGTTTCTCCCGCTCCCTCTCAGACCACCGGAACACCGAGGGTCTCGATCAGACCTCTTCTCGGTCCAGCCGACATCGGCGGTCTCGGTCTCGCACTGAGGTAAGCGGCGCACCGCCATCCTCATCTTCGCCCTCGGAGGATAGGCCCGTGCAAATTGCGCCGGGCGCCACGAGGATCTGATGTGGCAGCAGCTCCTTTTGACCATGAATAAGCCGACTGCGCCTTCCCCGCCATTAAGTGGTTCTCACCAGAGCAGCTGAATCAACCCTCGCTGCTATCGAGGAGCCGGGCGGCACCAGTTGTTCGTCCGAAACCGGCTGTGCGACCCATTGTGGTGGAACCCCGCCTCCACTACCTAAAACTGGGGCCTGACCAAGCATTCTGATCGGTCAGGGTTTGCTCCATCTGTTGTAGGTCACCCTCACTCCCGATCGACCTCGGCAGGTGGAGGGTGGCCCAGGCACTCGGCAGCTGTTTGCAGACTCCTCGGAGTCTGACGATGATTCCTCACTGTTCTCCAGGCCCCTCGACCTGCAGTCCACTGGGGGTCAGTCGGTTGACGAAAGCCCATCCTCATTCCTGGGAATGCTTCAGCTCATCTCAGAGTCTACTGGGATGAAGCTCGAACCCATTTCTAAGTGGGCCAAGTATCCCCTCACGGAGATAGTGGACCGAGGGGATTCCCCCACGGAGGCCTTTCCGGTGGCCAAAACCATTGTTGGCCCGGCTCTGGAGCTATGACAGCGGCCAGCTTCTTGTCCAGCACCTTCGGCCAGGATGGCCCGAAAGTATGCCGTTCCCACTGGTTCACTCTCCGGATTCTCGGAGCACCCCTCCGCGGAGGGTCTTGTGACTGACAGTGTTTTCCGGCGCTCCGGAAACGCTCGGGACATCAACAAGCCACCCGATAAGGAGTCCAAGAAACTGGACTATTCTGGGCGTAAAGTCTATGCTGCGTCCTCCTTAGGCCTTCATCAGGCCAGTTCGGTCGTTCTGATGGCACACTTCTCACACGCCCTTTTGGGCTCCCTGGATGAGGTGATTCCTCATCTCGGCTGACCTCCAGACAACGGTCAAGCAGGTGCTGGATCAGGGAAGGGCAGTGGCTAAACAACAGCTCCAAACTGCCTTAGACATTGGAGACTCTTGTGCCCGGTCAGTGGCAGCCGCTGTGCATGCGCCACAGAGCTTGGCTGCGGATTTCCACCTTTACGGCGGATACCCAGCACAAGCTGGCAGACGTTCCCTTCCTGGTTACCGACTTGTTCGGTCCCAGGGTGGAGGGTCATCTGCAGAGGATTGAGAAGTCCAATGCCACCTTGGACTCGGTCACGTCTGCCCAGAAGGACAAAGGCTGTCAGCAGCAGCGTAAGCCCTTTCAGCCTTCAGCCCCTGCGGCATGTCCGGCCCAGCAACACCAGCATCAGGGCCAGCAGGCTCACACTTAACACCCCAAAGCCAAGCCTGCAGCTTCCTCCAGCAGGAAGCCAGGAGGGAAAGGTCCAGAAGATCCCTCGGCCGTTCCTTCCTCCTAGCCTGCCCAGTGATGGGTTCAGGGGTATCGCCCCCTATCCTCGTCACTCCTCCCGGGTTCCTCCCGTGGGGACGGGCGTCACTTCCTTTCCACGTGGTCTGATATCACCACAGACGCTGGGTACTGGAAGTGGTAGGAAAAGGTCTGCCTCGGAATTCGGCGGGCCCCACCTATCGCTTCGCTCATTCACGGGGCTCAGCAGGTCCGCAGCCTCCTGGCTGCCTATCGAGCCGACATTGCCCTGCTCCTCCAGAAGGAGGTGATCAGGAGGTGGCTGGATCCTCCACCAGACCCAGGGTTTGTATCCAGGTATTTCTTGTCCCAAAACGGATGGGGCTGGCGCCCATTCTAGACCTACCCATCTAAACAAGTTCCTATGGTCTAGAACTTTCAGAATGGTCACTCGGCTCAGATCATTCTATCCTTGGAACAAGGTATGTGGTTCTGTTCTCTGACCTCCAGGACGCTGTTCTTCGTCCCAATCCATCAGCTCCACAGCGATTCCCTCGCTTCAGGGCGGAGGGGTCCTTCTGATTCCAGGCCATGCCCTTGGCCTCTCTCCAGCTCCCAGGGTCTTCACCAAATGCATGGCAGTGGTGGCAGCATTCCTGCGGCACCGAAGGGTCCGGGTGTACCCTTACCTGGACAACTGGCTGATTGCAGCCCCCTCCAGACCGAAGGTGGAGCGGTCCAGGGATCTGGCCCTCCAGGTCTGCTCTCAGATTGGCCTCCTCATCAGCAGGGTCAAATCGGAACTCGTGCCAACACTGGTGATTCAATTCATCGGGGTGGAGCTCAACTCTCTTCAAGCCGGAGCACAGCTCCCGGCGGACAGGGCTGAGGTTCTTTCCTCTTTTGCCCAATCACTTCTGGCTGGGCAATTGCATCCTACCCGGGACTTCCTGCGCCTCCTGGACCTCATGGCGGCCTGCACCAGCGTGGTCCATTGGGCCTGCTGGCACATGCGTCCCCTACAATGGGGGCTGGCCCGCCAATGGTCACAGCACTCCGGTCCTCTGAACCAGCCAGTGATAGTGACCTAGGAGATGGGGAACACTCTCCAGTGGTGGATTGTTCCAGCTCATCTGCAGGAGGGTATACCGTCTGTCTGCCCAGAGCCAACGGTCACTCTAACAACCGACGCCTCTCTGATGGGTTGGGGTGCCCATCTGGGGGAGCTCAGAGCGCATGCCCTCTGATCCTCTCAGGAGTCTCGATGCCACATCAACCTGCTGGAGCTTGGCGGTCCAGTCCAGCCCTCACCGCCCGGCTCCATTTGTAGGGGTCAAGTGGTCCAGGTCCAGACGGACAATACCACGACCATGTACTACCTAAACCACCAGGGTGGGATGCGCCTTGCCTCTGGCAAGGAAGCTCTCCGCACTTGGTCTCTCGTGAGCAGAGTGGAGGCGGATCTTCTAGCCATCCATGTGACAGGAGCTTCCAACACTGGCCGATGCCCTAAGCCAGATAAGTGCTGCATCTCACGAGTGGTCTCTCCTGCTGGAGGTAGTACATGATCTGTTCTCGCACTGGGGCACACCCCGGGCCTCTTCTACGCCTTTCCCCCATTTCCCTTGATCCACAAGGTGCTTCTCAAGGCAAGGAGGGACAAGGCGCAGGTGATTCTGGTAGCCGCAGACTGGCCCCGCCAGTTCTGGTATCCAGATCTCCTCAGCCTCAGCTCCAGGCTCCCGAGGCAGCTTCCAGCCCGCCCGGACCTGATCTCAGTCAGCCGGGGAAGGTTCTCAACCCAGACCTTCAATCGCTGCACCTGACAGCCTGGTTCCTGAGCGGCTAGAGTTCCAGGCCTTGGGTCTTTCCGACGAGGTCCTCAATGTTGTTGAGGCATCCCATAAGGAGTCGACCAGAAAATGTCACGCCTTCAAATGGAAAAGTTTCTCCATTTGGTGTCAGGATAAGGGGTTGGACCCTTCCTCCTGTTCCTTGGCCAGCATTCTGGACTACATGTGGTCCCTTTCTCAGCTAGGGCTTCGGTCGACAACCCTTAAGGTGCACCTGGCAGCCATCTCTGCTTACCGAGCGCGGGCCGGGAAGTGGTGGTGCAGGAGAAGGTGGTTGGGTGCTTTTTCCAAGGCCTTGATCACATATCCCCTCTGGTGCGAGAACCTCCACCTCCGTGGGATCTACTGCTGGTATTGGCTAAGCTCATGGGCAAGCCATTCGAACTGATGCACAGGTGTGACATCTCTCACCTGTCGTGGAAGACCACCTTCTTGGTGGCTATCACGTCAGCCAGAAAGATGGGAGAGCTCCTGGCGCTTTCCAGCGAGTCTCCTTATCTGGTTTTTGACAGGGACAAGGTTGTCCTGTGCCCCCTCCCGAAATTCCTTCCGAAGGTGGTGTCTGAGTTTCGCCTTAACCAGGTGTTGACTCTGCCAGTGTTCTACCCCAATCACACCTTGGAGGCTGAATATAAGCTCTATACTCTGGACCCTAGAAGAGCGCTCTCTTATTATAAGGAGCGGACGGCTGAAGTTCGGGGAGAGGTTCGCCAGCTGTTTGCCACCTACGCTGAAGCCGCACCTGGCAGACCTGCAGCCAAGTGGACGATAGACAGGTGGGTCACCTCCTGCATAGATCTCTGCTACAGATTGGCGGGCATGGAGCCTCCCAAAGGGATAAGAGCTCATTCTACCCATCATACCGCTGCATCGGTGGCTGCTTCCAGGGACATCCCTATCCAGGAAATCTGCAGGGCTGCTACCTGGAAGTCAGCACACACCTTCATTACTCACTACCACATCGACCTTGTGTCACGCCGGGATGCTGGTTTTGGGACCTCGGTTCTCCAGTCTTTGTTTCCTAAATAGGGGGTGTGCGTCTTGCCTCCCTCCTCCCGGGGAACTGCTAGGAGTCTGCCAAAAAGTGTGGATTGAATAACAATATCCATGTCCCTAGAAATACAGGTTACTCACCTGTAACAGGAGTTCTAGGAATGGCATATGTTGTTCATCCACACAACCCACCCAACCTCCCCGGCTTTGACGCACAACCTGGCTTCCAGAGGGCTAGATCTGACGTCATGGGGCGGAGTAGAGAGATTTATCACTCGGATGGGTGGGAGGAGCCAGCTTGAAGACCTTCCGGCAAGATTTAAAGCAGCAAGGAACCTGCCAAAAAGTGTGGATGAACAACATGTACCATGCCTAGAACTCCTGTTACAGGTGAGTAATCTGTATTTTTGTACCTCAGCTCCCCTTTACCACGACTTGAGCCGTGTTTTTTTTTATGAGTACTCAATGTATTTAAATAGCACAACTAAATTTATATCCTACAGTTCCTAAGTAACTTTTTGCTTTTATCAAAAATACCTAGTGTAGAGTGGTATTTTTTAACATTTGGGTTTATACACATAAGGTATATACATTATAGTATTTTATGGTATAGTGCTATTACATACTAAATCCAACAACGATAAACACAGCCTGTTGTTTTATATAAGCTCGAGGTCACCCGATAACCTCCCTTTACTAAGACCTGAGAGGAAAAGGAAAATTAAAGAGGACACTGTAGCATAGTCAAGAAGGGGGGCCACAGGTGGCCAACCTAATGGACTAGAAATTGTAAAGGATAGATTAGGCTAAGAAAACAGAACTATTGCAACAGGTTTAAGAAAAGGTTAGTTCTCAAGAGTGGCAGGATCTCCCTGTCACAACTGGTTCCAAAGAAAATAGGCAGTGCACCCTATTCTAGACCTAAGGAAGTTAAACAAATACCTGTTCAAAGAAAACTTCAAGATGATCTCGCTTAGGAATGCTTCTGCCTTGATTCATCAAAACGATTGGCTGGTGACTCTGGATATGCAGGGCGCTTACCAGCACGTCCCAGTGCACCCAAACAAACACAAGTACCTACGCTTTGTGGCTCTGAGTCAGCACTACCAGTTCAGAGACCTGCCTTTTGGGCTCTCCTCGGCAGCACAGGTCTTTACAAAGTGCTTTGCAGTACTCACGGCGCATCTCAGAAAACTCGGAATTCAGGTGTACCCCTTCCTGGATGATTGGTTCCCAGTGAGGCCTTCCAGACAAGGGACACAGGAAGCGGTTTGCACGGCTTCCAAGTTCCTCATATCCATGGATGTTCTACAGAACCTGGAAAAATCACAGCTTCAACCCTCCCAGCAACTTCTCTTCATAGAAACTCTTCTGGAAACCTCCAGGGCAGGAGCCATCCTTCCAGAGGACTGGAGAAATAACTTATTCCAGATGGCTCGCTTTATCAAGGAGAACAGCTCGGTTCAAGCTCTCTCGATGCAGCAGATGCTAGATCTCATGGCATCGTCCATGTTCACGGTGCCCCAAGCCCACTTGCACATGAGAACCACATAATGGATGCTCAGCACTCTGTTGTCTCCGACCACACACACACACAGTCCGTCCACATCAAGGTGACAGAGCCTCTAACGAGGTCACTCAACTGAAGAACCCAGGAGGACAACCTTCTCCAGGGTTTCCCCTTTGCCCCACTGGAGATGCAGATCGCCATCACCACTGATGCATCTCTGACTGGCTGGGGAGCTCACTGCCAGGACCTACATACCCAACGCCTGTGGAGCCAGGATGAGTCTCATCTTCACATAAATGTCCTGGAGATGAGATTTGTCCTGTATGCTGTCCGATCCTGAAGGATGTCCTCTGCCACAAAGTAGTGCTCTCCCAGATGGACAACAAGGCACTGATGTATTTATTCAACAAGCAGGGGAGTGCACTCTTACCCTTTGTGCAAAGAGGCCATGAGAGTGTGGAATGGTGTCTCGAACACAAAGTCCTGATCCAGGCAGTCTACCTGCCAGGAGCCCAGAACTATCTGGCAGATCGCCTCAGCAGAACAGAGATGGATCCACATGAGTGGTCTCTCAACCCAAATGTCATGCAGTCACTATTCGAAGAATGGGGCACCCAGACCTGGACCTTTCTGCCCACTCAATGCAATACTGCCTCTATTCTGCTCCAGAAATCCAGAACCTGGTGCTTTCTGTCAGGATGCATCAGACTGCGTGGACAAGATGCTTGTTTTTTTCCCAGTTAAAGTTTATTGAAAGTTTTGCCATACATGACAGATCTTCCATTACAGATACACATCACATAAACAATGTACATCAGTCCAGACCTGTCCGTTCCCCCCTCTCCCTCTTCTCCCCCACCTACATCCCCCTACCCCGCCCCTCTAGTACAGTCTTGAAATAAAACCTGTTCCCTACGATTCCCACAGCACAGACAACACAAGAATGCTGAAGTACCTCAGATAGTGAAGCCTCACTCTGAGAAGCTCTAAATCGAGAATAAAGTGTATAAGGGGTCCCATATTTTCCTGAACCTATCCAACCTGTTGTTTAGACTTGCAGTAGCCTTTTCCGTTCTGAGATTTTAAAGGAGCTCAGATAGCCATTCCCCATACTTGATTTCAGATTGGTCTTTCCAGTGTCTTAAAACTACTTTCTTAAGTGACAGGGATATCAAGGCCATGTAATATTTTTTATTAGGGAAACTTATACCCGAAAAGTCACCTAAGATGCATATTTCGGGTTTAAATAAATCCTCTGATCCCAAGGTGGGATCATGCTTATTTCGAATGGTGGCCCAGAGGGGCTTAATTTTGGGACAAGTCCAAAGAATATGAAATAGAGAGCCGTCATGTTTAGAGCATCTCACACATTGAGAGGAGGATGTTAGTCTGTATTTAACCATTTTCTCGGGGGAGAGATATACATTATGTAAAATAAACATTTGCATCATCCTTAATCTGTCCTGTGTTATAAATTTATGGCAGTTAAACCAAAGGTCTGCCCAGTTAATATCATAGTGAGAAGACCAGTAACGAGTTGGACCATGGTAGTCTGGTATACTCTATCAAACAGAATACTGTATGTCTTGGAGACCGCTTTCTGTTGGCCCACCCATTGAGCCAAGTCCAGTACTAAGGGAGGGTCTGCATATGGGCGTGGCTTTTGCCCTAACACTTTAATTAACAGGTGCCTAAATTGAATAATTCTGAAAAGTGTTTAATAGGAATCTTAAACTTTTGCATTATACATTGACCAGATAACCAAGCGTTATCATCCCCTATTAAGGAGTACAGAGGAGTTTCATTCAGTTGGGGTAACCAGTTAGAGGGGATACATTTCTCGCTAATCTTAAAATTAGGGTTTCCGAACAGGTATTGGTTTGTGTCCCTTTTATTGTCATATTTAAGAAAACGACACAACTGAGAGTGAACTTTAAGTGATAATGCTATGGGGGTATTTTTTAACCTGCTGGGGAGGAGATTTTCTTTCATATGTAGTAGAGCTTCTGGTGCTAGGCCACATGTGTTAATCTGGGCCCGCTCTATTTTGAGCCAGAGCGGGGTGTAACTCGTCGATACAGGTAATGTCCATCTCAGGTACTTATTAATTAATATGGCTGGCCCAGAAGTAGAGCCCTAAGTGAGGTAAACGCAAACCACCTCTTACTTTAGGTGCACTTAATTTGTGGAACGCGATTCTAGGGGACTTGTATGCCCAGACAAACTCCAAAAACAGACTATTTACCTTCTTGAACTGCGATATTGGGAGCCAAATATTAAGCTTTGAGAGGGATAGAAAAGCCGTGGAAATACATTCATTTTGAGCAGGTTAATTCTTCCCAGATAGAAATTGGGAGGAGGCCCATCTGCTGAGATCCTGTTTGATCACATGTGTCAGGGAATCCAAATTCAATTTTATAGTGCTTCCCGTGAGTCTAGATAATTCGATACCCAAGTATCGGAGGGAATCCTGTTTCCAGGCTAGTCCCATTTCTAAGGATTTCCGCTTTGTGGAGCTTGTGATTGAGAGGGAAGACAATTGTTTTGTTTACATTTAACTTGTAATTAGAAACTGCACTAAAGGACTTAATGATCTTTAACAATGGGGGGATGGAAGAGACCGGATTAGCAACTTGGAGGAGGTGGTCATCTGCATAGGCGGATACCTTTACCTCACATGGGAAAATCGGAATTCCTTGTATCTCTGGACAGGCTTGCAATCTACGGATTAGTGGCTCTAAGTATATGTTGAACAGTAAAGGGGAGAGAGGGCAGCCTTGCCTAGTACCAGAGTAAAGGGTACTGTAAATGGATCTGAAATAACTCTGTTGCCCGATATTCTTGCAGTGGGAAAATGATAAAGGGATTTGATCCAGGTCCGAAAGACATTAAGGAATTTAAAGGCTTCCAGCGTCTGGAATAAGTATTGCCAGTTTACTCTGTCAAGAGCCTTCTCGAAGGCCCAGAGAAATTAGAGCCAAGGGTATGGGACATCTGACACCGAGAAGACATGAGCCAGGGGTGAAGGTGGTCCGAGGAAAATCTGCCTTTCATGAATCCTACTTGTTCGGGCCAATAATGGAAGGGAGAATCGGTTAAGATGACAAGCTATTAGCTTGGCCAGTATCTTAACATCCTGGTTCAGAAGGGAAATTGGATGGTAATTTGTAACTAGCTCAGGATCCTTGCCGGTTTAGGAATTAGCACAATTAGTGCTTCAAAATAGAAGCATCTACTCGCTCCAGAAAGTATATACTGGAATAAGGGAAGCAACAAAGGGATGACAGAAGTTTTGAACCTTTGATAAAAGTAAGCTGAGAAACCATCCATCCCTGGGGTTTTAGTTAATGGTAAAGTACTTATTACATTAAATATTTAATTACTTGTAATAGGCGAAATTAATGCCCTTTGCTGGTCTTCAGTAAGGTTCAGCAGAGGGGTCTCCCTAAGATAGTTATCTAACTGACTCTGGGCTGGGGGGTCTGACATAGGGCCGTATAGATCAGTATAGTAGTTAAGGAATTCCAAAATTATGTCATTCGGGGAAGTCTTCAGAGTCCATCCGTTAGGGATAAGATGGAAGCAATATACCTAGAGGATTCTATTTGTTTAATTCTGCAAGCCAAGAGGGCCTGCTTTCTCCCCTGGTCAAAAATGATGCCTATGTTTTAGAATGGCATATTCCGCTTTTTCTGAGAATCTCTAGATAGGCTGCCCTTAATTTAATAAGCTTTTGAAATGTACATTCTGATGTGGCAGGAGACAGGTCCTTTTCATGGCCCTTATTTGAGACAACAGTTGGGACATTTCTTGCTCCTTAGCTTTCTTCCTGTAGAGGCTACCAATAAGTATTCCTTAGATAAGCCTTAATGGCACACCAGAGGATATCCGCCTTCGGGTTGTACCCTGATTAAGCTGAATAAACTGATCTATATGGCCCTGTATTATACGTGCCAATTTAGGGTCTTTGATAAGTTGGTCGTTAAGTTTCCGCCTTCCTCTGCCTCTTCACGGAGGCTCAATAGTCAATTGACAGCCTACGAGGGAATGATCTGACGGGGGTCCTGACTGTATCGAGGAGTCAGTAACTTGTGGGATGTAAGCCCTTGAGATAAGCAAATAATCTATTCTGGACGAGGTTCTATGAACGGGGAGATGAAGGTATATTCCCTATCGCTAGGGTGTAGGACCCTCCAAATGTCGCACAGTCCAACCTGGTCTAGTAATTCTCTGAACGCACGTTGGGCCGGAGATAATCCCCTCCTTGAGTGGCCAGTTTTATCTACCATCGGGTCATACACCAAGTTAAAGTCCCCACCTAGTATCATCGGACTTGAAAGGAAAGGAAGTAAAGTGGTAATAATTTGTGTGAAGAAGTTAGGGAAATCCTGATTTGGTCCGTAAATAGTCCCCAAGAGTAATTGTCTCGCATAAAGGTTACCAATTAAAAAAATAAATCTACCCTTAGGGTCTTTTATTATTTGTGTCACGGTAAAGGGGAGTTTCCTATGAACCAAGATCATGGTACCGCCACTATTTGTGGAGCCTCGGCTGAGAAGACCTGTCCCACCTGTAGCCTCCTAATTTAGTGGCCTCAGCGCCTAATATGTGCATTTCTTGTAGAAACATGATTTCAGCTGCGACCAAATTTAAATGTTTTAAAATCACATATTGTTTGGTTTTAGATCTGACCCCTTTAACATTCCAAGTAATGACCTTCAGTGGTTTGGCCATTGACCTATAACTATCCAGCTGAACAATAATGTAAATGCGGAAAGGAATCCACTGGAGATATTGCAGTGGAGTCTGTATGTGCTGTGCTGTGCCCTCCCCACCTCCCTTCTACCCAGCCCCTTACCCTCACCCTTTTTCTCCCCAAAACCCTTCCCCCCCGAACCATAAAACAATTATTATCTCTACCAAATCAATGAACCAAATTACCCCCCTTCTATTATTTCCACTTTGTGCAGAACCACTTTTCACTACCCTCCCAGTTGTTCTGCCCCGTCGACTGACTCCAAGAAGAGTCAGTATGAAAATATACCAGAACTTTTAGAAGGCTCAAGATAATAACTTTGGGGGAGAACCCCCATGCACAATTAAAGGGAAAGCTCCCAACTTAATAACAACAACAGTTATTGTCTTCATATAACAGTGAACCATACTAGCTATAAACTGCAAACTTAGTTATAGTTTTGTTAATATAACAGTACCTGATCAGGAGGATGAGTACAATATGGCTTCAAAATAACCTACTGCAATTAGTTCTAACTCATGTAGCTCTTTAGGTATGACTTGCTGCTACTCAAGGCGTAAATAAAGCTACTTAAAGATAGGGGAGGGACTTTAATCTGATTCCTTAACCCAAGAGGGACTCAGATATCAAAAACTGCCCCAGAAACACTTTAGGAGGCAATCCTCCTTAAAAACAAGATCCTATGAATACAGGACAACAGGTACCTATCCCTGATCCGCAGGATGGCGTGAAACAAAAAGTCAAGCGTTTCTCTGGTTGATATTAAACCAAAATATTGCCCCCTAATAACATCTGGAGGCCGAGCTTGCCATCTCGATCAAAACCTGCAAGAAAATAAAAAAAAACCAAAACAAAAAAACAACAATAACTATTGTTAGAAAAGCACAAGAGTCAGAACCAGAGGTCAGGTAGACCACATAACCGGGCTATGAAAGGTCCAGATTTTGGCTCGCTCTGCGATCACATATGAAATCCACTCGTTTTACTTCTATCTTCCGGAGACCTTTAGCGGCAGCCCAGTGCAATCGCAAGTTCCACTTGCTCTGGGAAACTGGTAGCAATGTCTCACATGCCAGTAGTGCCTCTTAAGAACCAGTACCAGCCCCACAAATGATATACACTGTCCAAGGATGCAAGGCTCTTCTTCTCTGTATGAGTCCTCGTGTAAAGAAGATCACCAACACTAGATTGAAATAGTGAGCTTGTAGCCGAGACAAGATTGGGGGGGGGGGCAGCCTTCCATGCCTCGATTATCGGGGTTTCTAAGCAGGTGCTTAACATTCAGCTTTCACACATTGGAGAACACAGATACCAGAGTCCCAATTAATTATTCTCAACGATTGCTGAACAGGTCAGGCAGGGACTTCTGAAGGGCCACTTTTGCCACCTCCACCTCTTCAAACGCAACCCAGGAGCCATCCAGCAATATTTGCAGCCTGGCCGGGTATCCCATATTAAACTTTATGTCAGAAGCGATTAGTTTGGAGACAGTCGGATGGAAGTGTGTGCGACGTTGCCTGACGGAAGCAGGGAGGTCTTGCGTTATTCTGATTTTTGCACCCTCCCATCTAATTTCTTGCAACTCCTTCATCTTTCCCGGAAAATATTGCCTCTCCTGGTAGTTAAGGAATCTGGATATTATCGGGCGGGGCAAGGCTCCGGGTGGAGGCATAAGTCGGAGAGCTCTATGTGCGCGCTCTATCATATAAACTTTGCCAAATGGAGAGGGACCAGCTAGTTTTTCCACCAGTTTTTGAATGAAATTAATAACGTCGGCGCCCTCTTCTCTTTCAGGGATACCGAGAATAACTACGTTGATCTTCCTGGACATAAGTCTCCACCACTCATTCACACTATTGGGTATAGCGGTGGAGGCACTAGGACCCATCGGGAGCAAACTTTTTGCTGGAGGGTCGGCGCCAGAGATGGCGCCATCGAGAGACGGCGCAGCCCTAGCTCACGGCAATGACTCTCTGCGACCTCCAACCACCTCAGTTCCTTTTTTCCCGCCGCCGAAAGCTTCAGTGACGACGACGTCCTGTCGGGAGTCAAACTTCAAACTGCAGCATAGTTTTCAGTTTTTATTATTTTTATAGTATTATCACGATACAGTATCGCTTAAGTTATTCTTATTTTTTAAGTAAAACGATAAAGAAGTCTCGGCCTACTTTGACGGAGTTCTACCATGAGCAGGTCAGGTGACGTAGGAGACTTTGTATGAAAGCTGTTCAGTTAGTAGGGCTGGGTCCGTCCGTTTCTCCGGAAGGGGGTCTGACAACGGCAGTCCAATGCCCGGGGATGGGGGTCCGCGGAAGCATAAAGCCAACGGTCGCATTCTCGGCACCGCTCGCCTCGAGCGTTGTTCTTCACCCGCAGGTCTAAAAAGAGAAGGCATCACCGAGGTCGCCTCTGATACGCCTGCGCAGGCGCTCGGGTTATTGGGGCTAGTTGTCTCCTCCTTCAGAGTCGCCGCAGCGGCTTGATGCACGAGACGCCCGAACATCAGAGTCCCACCTCACCCCAGGTGTGTCTTCAGATGAGCAGTTTCATCAGTGGGCCGCTGTTTTGGAGCAATGGGCTCGGAGGTTGTCTGCTACCTGCCCGGCCGCCGTGGGCTCGGCCTCTGGACCACGGGTAGGGCGTTGGACCTCCTGTGCAGCGGCACCTTCTTCGTGCCGTCGACCCAGGCTAGGTGTTTCCCTCACATGGCTGCAGCACAGGGGGCCACACCGATGCCCTTATCTCCTGTCTCCTTTCCTTCAAAGCCTGTTTTTCGGTCTCTGGGAGTTCCTTCGGCGCCATCTGGCCTCGCTGCGCCGCTTTCGAAGCGCCTCATGCGCCAGGCGTTTCGCGCGCCTGCAGCGCCCGTGCCTTGGTGCCATTTTGGCGCCTGTGTTCCTCATGCCGTGCTCTGGCATGTTTCCTCGGTGCCGGGGCTCCTCAGGAACTCTTTTGTCTCTTTTCCTCCTCTCCTTCTAGCTTTCATCCCTTCCTGTCCATACAGTCCCTCCTGACTGTCAGGAGATGATGTTGAGCCTGACCCAGACCTTCGCTGGTGATGAAGTGGACGAACAGGATCTTTATTGCTACAGAGCCTGTGGTCGAGGACCTGTCCTTTAAGTCTCTGTTGAGAATCTGAGTCTCCAATTCTTCTTCCAGACTACAGACATTCCATCCTGGGAAGCTGTTAAGACTCCAATATCTTCATGCTCTGGAGATCCCTACGGATTTGACTCCTCCGATTCAACCTTCCTTCGAGACGCTGTCTCAAATGGTATGGAATAATCCTGCTCTACCCTTCAGTGGTTAAATCCATTGATAGAAAATACTCAGCTCCCAAAGATCGCCCTATCTTGGCATCCCAAGCCTTTATGGATCCTATTGTAGTCCTGGCAGAAATGACAAGGTAGTTCTTCCTAACTACTACAGCTCAACTTTATCAACAAAGAGTCTCATAAGATCGATACATTAGGTAAGAGAGTCTTTGTTATGCCCACTCTGCATGTGATTGCCAGTTACCAGGGTTATTTTTCCCAGTATGAGTATATCCTGTGGCATTCTATCAAGCAAATGGTTGAGGCTCTCGACTCGGACTCCAAAGCCAGAGCTTTTCAAACCATTACCAGAGGTATTGAATCTACAACCAGCAGGTCAAAGCAGCCATGGATGCTTCGACACTGCTTCGCTCAGCAGCTGCTGGTATTTGTACTGCCGGCCACCCTGGCCGCGATTTCTGTCTCTCAATGATGACCAACAGCAGGTGATGGCGCTGTTCCTTTGACAGCCTTATCTTCGCCGGTCCTCAGGTAGAGCAAGCTCTAGAAGCTACACAAAAGACCAGGTCAGCCATTGCTGGCTCGACTCCACTCCCCTTCTCTAGGGGCATGTCGTAGATCGGCAATTTCAAATCGTCAGTCCTTTGGGGCAGAGGAAGCTTCCATAAGAACCAACCTGCCCAACCTCAAAAGAAGTGAACAGAAAGCAGTGGCCCAAAGCGCCCAGCGCTACCTTATGAGTTGCCGCCCAAGTCCCATCTCAACTGCCCGAGGTGGACTCTTCCTCCGTGGAGGTCGCCTGATGCACTTCTACAGCCAGTGGAAGTCCATAACCTCAGACAAATGGGTCCTTCGGATAATTGCGAGGGTATTCTCTCAATTTTCTGGAGACCCCTCCGGATTGTCCTTCCCAAACGACAGCCCAGGCTGTCAACCTTCAGTCAGACCTTTCGCCAGAGATTCAGGGCCTTCTAAACAACAGGGTAGTAGAAGTGGTGCCTCTGCATCAGCTAAACACGGGGTTCTACTCCCACTACTTTCTGGTTCCAAAGAAGTCCGGGGAACCCTGTTACCTTTTGTTTCATCAACACGGTATCATTAGCCTCCCTGGACATGCAGGATGCTTACCAGCACATTCCTATTCACCCGAGGCATCACAAATTCTGAGGTTTGTGGCTCTGGGTCAACACTATCAGTTCAGAGTCCTGCCCTTGGCTATCCTCGGCTAAGTCTTTACAAGTGTTGTGCAGTTCTCACAGGCGCATCTCAGGAAACTCGTATCCAGGTGTTTCCCTGCCTGGACGACTGGCTCCTAGCAAGCCCCTTCCAGACAAGGGACTCTGGACGCCTGCACAGACGGCTCTCCTTTATGGCCATGGGAGTTCTGCTGAACCTCAAAAGTCTCAGTTGCAGCCTCCCAGAGACTCCTTTCATAGGGACTCTTCTGGACACCTCTTGTGCGAAAGCTTTCCTTCCAGAGGACAGAAGGAACGATATCCTCCAGATGGCTCATTACATTGGAGAGAACAGATCAGTTACAACTCTCTCAATGCAACGTATGTTAGGCCTCATGGCATCCTCAGTGTTCACTGTACCCCTAGCATGGCTGCACATGAGAACCACTCAATGGATGCTCAGTGCTCAGTGGTCTCCAACCACTCACCCGCAGTCTTATCCCATCAAGGTGACAGAACCCTTACAGAGGTCCCTCACCTGGTGGTCTCAGGAGAGCAATCTCCTGGAGGGATTTCCCTTTGCTCCTCTGGATCATCAGATCTCCATTACCACGGACGCATCGCTAATGGGGTGGGGAGCTCACTGTTGCGCTCCACACTCAGGGGTGTGGACTCAACTCAAAGTCCCAGCTTCACATAAATGTCCTAGAGATGAGAGCCGTCCTTTATGCGGTCCGGCGTTGAAGGACATTCTCTGTCACAAGACCATTCTCCTTCAAACGGACAACAAAGCAGTGATGTACTACATCAACAAGCAGAGGCGGTGCTCACTCTTACCCTTATGCAGGGAAGCGATGAGGGGTGTAGAATGGTGCTTGGAACACAAAGCTCTAATTCAAGCGGTTTACCTGCCAGGTGTACAAAACGACTTGGCAGACCGTCTCAGCAGAACAGAAACAGATCCTCACGAGTGGTCTCTCGACTCAGTCATAGTTCAGTCACTGTTTGAAGAGTGGGGAACTCCAGACCTGGACCTTTTTGCATCCCCACTCAACGCAAAACTGCCTCTCTTCTGCTCCAGAATTCCAGGGCCTGGCATTTTCTGTCAGGATGCGTTCAGGCTGCAGTGGACAAAACGCTTTCTATACACCTTTCCGCCCCTTCCTCTAATTCAGAGAGTACTCC
Source organism: Neoceratodus forsteri (assembly GCA_016271365.2). Lineage (NCBI taxonomy): Eukaryota > Metazoa > Chordata > Ceratodontiformes > Ceratodontidae > Neoceratodus > Neoceratodus forsteri. Next base: position 1,749,675,386 of record CM057449.1, read on the forward strand.
TCAAATTCGAGTCTCAGGAGACCAAGATGATTCTCATTGCTCCCTTTTGGCCCCGACAACTCTGGTTTCCACTACTCAACAATATGTTGGCAGTTCCTCCGAGACCACTCCCCTTGCAGGTGAACCTGTTGACTCAGGGCCCACTGGTCCATCCCAACCTGAGATCGCTTCACCTTCACGCTTGGCTCCTGAAGAGGTAGAAGTGAACCGGTTCAACATCTCGAAGAGTTTCAGACATTCTTCAGCGCTCGAAGCCAGCCTCTCGGAAAACTTACACATCTAAGGGAGCGTTTCGCTCTGGTGTCACAAAGTCCTCTTTGAATCCCTTTTCCTGTCCACCAGACAAGGTTTTAGAGTACCTTTTGGACCTCTCAAATTCAGGTCTTCAGTACTCTACAGTCGAAGTTCACCTTAGTGCCATTTCAGCGTATCATGAGCCAGTCTCTTCTTTGTCTGTGGCTCAGTTACCTATGGTTAAGAGATTTCTTAAAGGAATTCTGCATACCAGACCTCCTATAAGACGTCCAGTTGCAGCCTGGGACATTAACCTTGTATAGACATGCTCACTGGAAACCTTTCAACCTCTGGCTACCTGTGAGCTAAAATTCCTCACCTGAAGACTGCCTTCCTAGTGGCCATTACCTCAGCCTGTAGGGTCTCTGAGATGCATGCCATGGTCACAGACCCTCCGTATACTGTGTTCCATAAGGACAAAGTAGTTCTTCGTACTCATCCTAAATTTCTTCCCAAGGTTGTGTCAGAATTCCATCTAAACCAACCTTTGGTCCTTCCCTCTTACTTTGCGAACTTCCAAAATGAAGGAGAACGTTCTCTTCATTCTTTGGATGTTAAGAGAGCTTTGCGTTTCTATCTCGATAGAACCAAAAATTTTCACAAGGCCCAACAACTTTTCGTTTCCTTCAGTGAGACCCGGCTGGGTCAGCCTGTCGCTGTCAGATGTTTCTCATCATGGCTAGTGGCATGTCTTGACACTGCTATTCCATGGCATAGGTTAAATTGGAAGGGAGGGTCTCATCACTCTACCAGGTAGGTATTGGCATCCCTAAGCGGAATTCATGGCGATACCCTTGCAGACATCTGCAATGCCATGCACCTGGAGCTCAGTGCATACTTTCGTTAAGCATTATGCACTGGATGTTCATCCAGGCGACATTCCACCTTTGGCAGAACTATCCTTAATGGACTCCTGTCCTAGAAACGTGAGCTCTTGGTCTCTCCTGCCGCCCTCTCGGGGATTATTAGCTAGTACTCTCCCAATGAGTGTGAATGAGTGGTGGAGACTTATGTCCAGGAAGATATGAAAATGCATTACCTACGTAATTCTTGATCTTCTTGGGCGAAGTCTCCACTCACTTCATTCACGCCTCCCTCCATCCCAGGCTCACCACTGTGTTGGTCTTCACTCCCTCAAATCTTTAGGCCGAAGACTTCTTTTGTTGACCCTTCTTGACGGGTCACCCGGACTATCTTATGTCCGGGCCTAAAGTTAGGTTATCTTTAGTTTAGTTGCGCTGCACCTCCTTGGTAAAAAAGGTACTGAGGCGGTTGGAGGGTCGACGCCGAGAGAGTCATTGCCGCGCGAGCTAGGGCTCGCGGCGCCATCTCTGGCGCCGACCCTCCAGCAAAAAGTTTGCTCCCGATGGGTCCTAGTGCCTCCGGCGCTATACCCAATAGTGTGAATGAGTGGTGGAGACTCGTCCAAGAAGATCAAGAATTACGGTAGGTACGTAATTTTCATTTTCTGCGGCTCCTTCCTTCCAGATCCTCCAATTTGGCCTCCAGTTTTTTAATCCTGTGACGGCTTTCTACTGCCTCTTCCCTTATGCTGTCTGCATATTTCTCCCACAAGGCAGTGCGGGCTTCATTGTCGGAAATTCTTGCTGTTAGGTCCTCCAGCACTGCAGTCATCTGCTTGACCTCAGTTGTAAGGGACTTAACATCCTCCTGAATGGGGAAACTCTGCCAGAAACCGTTCCAGCGTCAGAGGGTATCGCGGTTCTCTCACAGGAGTGGCGCTAGCTGTTACTTTACCGCTTGACTTTTGCTGGGCCTGCCGTTTGCTCTGTTTCTCAGGAGATACCGCAGGGTGTGTGTTGGGGCGCCAACGCATCTCCACCTCCATTTTCAGTACGAAGTCTTCTCCTGTCCTTTAACACATGATTAGCCCCAGATAACGGTCTTAAGAAAAGAAAAAGTTATAAAAGGGCCTTTTAACACGCCAGGTGGCGGGAGCTGAACTAGTGAGCTATTACTCGGCGTGCTGCATCACTGGTCCCCCGACAAGATGCTTTGTATGCATTTCCTCCTCTTCCCTTGATTCAGTGGGTGCTGCTCAAGTTAGGCGCAAGAGAGTAGGATGATTCTCATTGCCCTGTACTGGCCTTGTCAGATATGGTTTCCGTTAATCAACACATTATCAGAAGTCCTCTGAGACAACTTCCCTTACAGACGGACCTCCTGACACAAGGCCTGGTGGTCCATCCCAACCTGCGATCCCTTCATCTCCATGCCTGGCTCCTGAGGAGGTAGAAGTAGGTAGGTAGATTTAACGCCTTTCAGAGAATCGCAGAAATCCCCTTAGCCACGCGTAAGCCATCCACTAGGAAAACTTACACAGCAAAGTGGAAACAGTTTTCCATTTAGTGTGCAATGTCCACCCTGGACCCCTTTGTTTACCTACCAAGTAAGGTGTTGGACTACCTCCTAGACCTGTCGAATGCAGGACTGCAATACTCAACAGTAAAGGTGCACCCTTGCGTGATTTCTGCCTGCCATGAGCCAGTACAGAATGTGTCAGTGGCTCAGCTACCCTTAGTCAAGAGATTTCTTAAAAGTGTCCTGCACACAAGGCCACCAGTCAGGAGACCAGTAACCACATGGGATATCAATCTTGTGCTAGACATGCTCACCCATAAACCTTTTGAGCCTCTAGCAACCTGCGACTTGAAGTTTCTGACCTGGAAGGCAGCCTTCCTTGTGGACATTACCTCCGCTCGCAGGGTCTGTGTAATACATGCACTGGTCACAGATCACCTGTACACCATATTTCACAAGGACAAGGTGGTTCTCAGAACTCCCTCTAAATTCCTACCCAAAGTGGTCTAGGAATGTCACCTTAACTAGCCCTTGGTCCTTTCGACCTATTTTGCTAATTTCCAGAGTGAAGGGCGTACCCTTCACTCTGTGGATGTAAAAGGGTTTGCATTTCTACATCAGCAGAACGAAGAGATCTGAAAATTCAAACAACCCTTTGTCTCGTCTCAGCATGGCTCAGCTGGGTCAGCCTGTTGCCATTCGATGCATTTCAGCATGGTTAGTAGCGTGTCTTTGCCATTGCTACTCAATGGCACAGGTCAAGCTAGAAGGCAGGGTGTATGCCCACTCTACCAGAGCGGTCGCGGCATCCCTGGCAGAGATTCTGAACGTGCCCATTGCAGACATCTGCAGTAGCGGCCACTTGGAGCTCTGTGCACATTCATGAAGCACTCGCCCTGGATGTCCATGCTAGACAGCATCCTTCTTTGGCAAGACAATTCTTAATGGACTTCTTTCCTGACCAAGCTCCTTTTCCTGCCGCCCTGCTTGGGGGATTGTTTTCAGCTCAGTACTCTCCCACTAGTGTGAACGAGTGGTGGATACTTTTAGTCCGGGAAGATATGAAAATGACGTACCACCATAATTCTTGATCTTCTTGGACAAAGTCTCCACCACTCATTCACACGCCCACCCACCATCCCCAAAGCTCACTTATCCTATTTCAGGTCTTCACTCCCTCGTTGGCTGTGCTGTGAAGGCATTGTTGAGTTGACCCTTCTTACACAGGTCTTATGGACTTTCTTATGTCTAGGTTAGGTTAATTTCTAGATTAGTTTATGCTGCACTTTCTCGGTAATAAAGGTACTGAGGTGGTTGGAGGGTGGGTGCTGAGATAGCTATGGCGAATAATAGCAGCACCCGCGTACGCAGTCTTACCTTAGGCGCAGGCCTCTGGAAGATTTTTGACTCCACTGGGTCCTGGCGCCTCTGGTGTAGTCCCATCAGTGTGAAGATTGGTGGAGACTTCGACCAAGAAGATCAAGAATTACGGTAGAGTACGTAATTCTCATTTGTTCAGAATTATTTAGAACATCTTCACACAAGTGGATTGAGGACTTCATCACTGAAAGTCCACTTGGTAGCAGTATCAGCCTTCTACTGTATATGCAAAGAAGCAAATATATCTAGCTTCACACCCTGTGTTCAAAAGATTTTTCAAAGGCCTCCTTCATGAACCTTTAGAAGGGAGACTACTTTATCAACATCGCCTTGCTAAAATGTTTTTGAGAGGTATGTTACATCTCAAACCTCCTTTTAGATGGCCCACTCCTTCATGGGACTTGAATTTCCTATCGAAAAAGCTAACCCTCAAGCCCTTTGAGCCTGCGGCTACTTGCGACCTCCACTTCCTAGCCTGGAAGACATTATTCTTGGTAGCTGTCACTTCAGCTCGACGTATTTCTGAGCTTCATGCCCTAATGTGTAGGGAACCTTACTTAATCTTCCATAAAGACAAAGTGTCCCTTCATACCAATCCCTCCTTTTTACCCAAGGTAGTCTCAGGGCACACCTTAAATCAGTCTGTAGAACTGTCAGTCTGCTTCCCTGAGCATTCGAATTCAGGAGAATACCCCATACACACTTTAGATGTTCATCGCATCTTGAGATATATAAATCGTAGCGGATCTTTCAGAAAGACTCCTCAGCTTTTTGTTACTTTTGCCCTAACCAGGGAAGGCTTTCCGGTCGCTAAGCAGACCCTTTCCAACTGGTTGGCAAGTTGCATAAACTTTTGTTATAAGAAGTATAACAAACCATTACCAGGACCTGTTCAAGCCCATTCTACCTGAGCCATTACCACTACAGCAGCCTGCTTCAAAGGGGCGTCTATCACAGACATCTGCAATGCAGCCACATGGTCCATAATACATACCTTCACGAAGCACTACAATTTAGACATTTGTTTCTCACCATAAGACGGCCTTTGGCCGCGCTGTCCTACAAGGCCATCTGTCATAACCTTTTCCACCCTTCCCGGGTCTACTGCTTGGGTGTCGTCCCAAGTATATTACCTGCTGCAAGAGATTATCCCCATGGAAGATAATACAGTTGCATACTTACCGTAACGGTATATCTTCAAGGGGTATCTCTTGCAGCAATCCAATCCTCCATCCCCTCCTTCTCTTCAGAGAACAACTTCTGATCCAAATATATATATATATATATATCTGTCTATACTGTATACATGAGGGGATACCTAAGGTACCTTGGCTCTCCGTCGGTCCTCGCTTAGCGAGCTGAATCCAGTGGGGGAACTGAGGAAGTCTGGGGCCACCCACTCTTATATAGGTGCAGGATGATGTCATGTGTGGGCGGCCCCTAGAAAAGACTGCAAGAAGAAAGCTGCCGTGCATAGGAGTGCCCTCTGGCGATGACCCAAGTGTATTACCTGCTGCAAGAGATACCTATCAAAGATCTACCATTACGGTAAGTATGCAGCTGTACTTCTAGGAGTGGTATTCACATCCACGCAACCCACCCAGCCTCCCCAGGCAAGTGGCTCACTGATCCTGCTTCCAGTGCGTTAAGATGCGATGTCACAGGGCTGAGTCGGGATATTCTGCCAGAGTGTTGGGAGGAGTTTAGGTTAAAGACATTTGGCCAATCGTATCATTCCAGTGGATGTGCTGGAGTGTGGATGAACCATACACCACTCCAAGAACCACAGTTACAGTTGCAGTAACCTATTCTGATCTTCCTGGACATAAAGTCTCCACCACTCATTCACACTGATGGGATCTACCCCAGAGGTGCTAGGACCAGCGGGGAGCAAACCTTTGCAAGAGGGTCGGCGCCAGAGATGGAGCCCGAGGGCGGCATGTGAGCCTCGGCTCATACAGCAATGACTATCTCGGCCGACCTCCAGCCGCCCAGTTCCTTTTTTCCCACCATCGAGTGCATTTCAGTGACTTACATCACTACCCGCCTAGGAGTCAAACTTCAAACTAGCAGCATAGTTTTCAGTTTATTGTTTTGTAATTTATCTCGATAAGTACCGCTTACTTTAACATTTTACTTATTAAAAAAATGTCTTCAGCCCTCTATTGACGGAGTAGAACATGGCCGGGTCAGGTGACGGTAGGGAGACTTCGTGAAAGCTGTTCAGTCAGCCGGGCTGTGTTCGATCCGCTGCCGGAGGATGGGGTCCTCGGAAGCATAAAGGAAGCGGTTGCACTCTCAGCACCATTCAGCCTCGAGCTCTTCTTCAGCCCACAGGTCATCAAAAAGAGCAGCACTCGAGGTCGCTCTGATATGTCTCAAGCGCCGACGGTCGGTCGCTGGGGTCAGACAGTCTCCTCCGGAGTCACCAGTTTCTCTCTCCGCTGACCGACCTCTTCGACATTGAGCTTTTCCCCGCCATCGAAAGGTCTTCCGATGAGCAGTTTCATCAGTGGGCCGCTGTTATGGAGCAGTGGGCTCAGAGATTGGTCCAGCTGCCTGGCCGGTCACTCCGAGGCCTTTGGGGAAGCAGGTAGGGTGGTTGGAACTTCCTAGTCACGCAGTGCCATCTTCATTGCCATCGACTCCGGCGCTCAGGTGTTTCCCTCACATTGCTTTCACGGGCGCGAGGGCCACACCGATGCCTTTATCGCCTGGTATTTGTCCTTCTTTTTCTTCAAATCGAAGTTGTCGGGACCCTGGATTGCTTTTGGCACCATCAGGAGCTCTCTCGGCGTTGAAGGGTTTCTCTTTGTCATCCTCGCTGCTGGCGCGCCTGTCGGCGCCGCTCTGATTGTTGGCGCCATCCTCACATCGATTCGCCTGTCAGCGCCTTGCGCTCTGTCGGCGCTGTGTGCTGGTTTGCTGCCGATGGCGCCGTCTCCCTTGCCTTTGGCACCGAGGCCTGGTGTGGTGCTCTGCAGCCTTCAGGGGTTCTCGACTACGAATCCTTTCTGCTCTTCATTTCATACTGATTTTCGCTCCTTTCCTGTCCATACAGTCCCTCCTGGACTGTCAGGAGATGATATTGAGCCTGACCCAGATCTTAGACTGGGTGATGATGTTGAAGGTGCAGGAATCAGTCCTCCCATAGAGCCTGTGGTTGAAGACTTGTCATTTAAGTCTCTGCTGAAAAATGTAAACACTACTCTTTCTCTCCAGACTACTGACATCGATCCTGGGAAGCTCTTAAGACTCCAATATCTTCATGTCCCAGAGATCCCTATGGATTTAACTCCCCTGGTACAGCCATCTTTTGAGACGCTCTTTCAGATAGTGTGGAATAATCCCGCTCACATTCCTTCTGTGGCTAAGTCCAAACACAGGAAGTATGCTGCTCCCAAGGATCGTCCCATTTTGGCCTCCCAGGTCTTTGCGGACCCTACTGTAGTACTGGCAGAGAATGATAAGGTTGTTCTTCCTCAGGCTTCTACAGCCCGACCTAGTGTCGTTGCTGCCTCTACCCTGAGTATGCGTAGTGCCAGCTACCAGGGCTATTTCTCTCAATATGAGTATGTTCTTTGGCATTCGCTCAAACAAATGGTGGAAGCTCTGCCCGAGTCCGAGGCTAGTTCAGAGCTACTTCAGACCATAACCAGGGGTATCGAGACCAACAGGTTAAAGCAGCTGTGGGCGCTTTCGTGCAACGCTTCGGCGGCGACGGCAGACATTTGTACCCGTCTTCCTCCTGGCTACGCACTTTGGGCTACACGAATGATGCCCAACAACAGGTCATGGCGTTACCCTTTGACGGTATGTATCTGTTTGGACCTCAAGTAGAGCAAGCGCTGGAGGCTGGACAGAGGACCAGGTCGGCCATTAAAATGGTTTGACCCACTCCCACCCCTTCCCGAGGGGGTGTTAATAAGCGTCAATTTCATAACCGTCAGTCCTTTCAGGGCAAGGGCAGCGGAGGTTTTAACAAAAACCAAGCCCCCCAGCCTCAAAAGAAAATGCAACAGAAGGCACAAGGGCCCAAAGTGCCCAGGTCCCTCCTCAGCGGTGGAAGGTCGTCTGACTCAGTTCTACAACCAGTGGAAGTCTATAACATCGGACAAATAGGTCCTCCTGATAATCCGCAAGGGGTACTCCCTCAGCCTTTTGGTAACCCCTCCGGACCGTCCCCCCAAACGACAGCCCAAGCTGTCAGCAATACAGTTAGACCCTCTTGCCTCAGAGATACAAGGCCTTCTGGACAACAGGGCTGTAGAACTAGTTACGCTAGATCAACGAAACACAGGTTTCTACTCCCATTACTTCCTGGTCCCAAAGCAGACCGGTGGCATGCGCCTCATTCTGGACCTCAGAAAGTTAAACAAGTTTCTTTTCAAGGAAAAGTTCAAGATGATATCCTCGAGACCTTGTTACCCCTGCTTCATCAGTATGATTGACTAGCTTCCTGGACATAAGGGCGCTTACCAATAAATTCCTATACACCCAAGGCATCACACACAGCTACGGTTTGTAGCACTGGGCCAGCATTATCATTTCTGAGTCCTGCCCTTTGGGCTATCCTCCGGCGCTCATGACTTTTACAAAGTGTTGTGCAGTTCTGCCAGCACATCTCAGAAGATCAGAATACAAGTGTTCCCATATCTGGACGACTGGCTTCTAGCAAGCCCTTCCAGACAAGGAATCTCGATGCCATATACCGGCCTCGGACTTGCTCACGTCCATGGAGTCTTGCTAAATCTCAAGAAATCGCAGTTGCTGACCCCCCCGAAGCTTCTTTTTATAGGAACTCTTCTAGACACCTGCTGTGCGAAAGCCTTTCTTCCAGATGACAGAAGGTCCAACATCCTACAGATGGCCCGATACATCACAGAAAACAGCTCGGTTTGAGCTATCGCGATGCAGTGGATGCTGGGTCTCATGGCATCCTTGGTGTTCACTGGACCCCTAGCAAGCCTCCACATGAGACCCTCTCAATGGATGCTCAGTACTCAGTGGTCCTCAACCACTCACCCTCAGTCCTTTCTCATCAAGGTGACAGAACCTCTGAAGAAATCACTCACCTGGTGGTCAAAAGAGGACAACCTTCTGGAAGGGTATCCCTTTGCTCCCCTGAATCATCAGATTTCCATTACCACGGACGCGTCCTTCATGGGGTGGGGAGCTCACTGTCAGGATCTCCACACCCAAGGTATGTGGACTCAGGATGAGTACCAGCTTCACATAAAATGTCCTAGAAATGAGAGCCGTCCTTTATGCAGTCTGGGCCTTGAAGGACATTCTTTGTCACAAGAACATTCTCCTTCAAACGGACAACAAAGCAGTGATGTATTACATCAACAAGCAGGACGGTGCACACGCTTACCCTTTATGCAGGGAAGCCATGAGAGTGAGGGAATGGTGCCTAGAACACAAAGCTCTAATTCAGGCGGTCTACCTGCCGGGAGTGCAGAACGAACTGGCAGACCGCCTCAGCAGAACAGAGACAGATCCTCAGGAGTGGTCTCTCGACTCAACCGCAGTTCAGTCACTATTCGCAGAGTGGGGAACTCCAGACCTGGATCTTTTGCATCCCCACTCAACACAAAGCTGCTTCTCTTCTGCTCCAGAAATCCAGGGCCTGGCATTTTCTGTCAGGATGCTTTCAGGCTGCAGTGGAAAAAGCAGCTTTCTATCGCCTTTCCTCCTTTTCCCTAATTCAGAGGGTACTTCTTAAATTCGAGTCCCAGGGGGATAAAATGATCCTCATTGCTCCCTTCTGGCCTCGGCAGATATGGTTTCTGTTACTCAGCAGTATGTCAGGAACCCCTCCGAAAGTGCTTCCCCTTCAGACGAACCTTCTGACCCAGGAGCATGTGGTCCATCCCACCTTCACGCTTGGCTCCTGAAGAGATAGAAGTGAACAGGTTTAATGTCTCGCGGAGAGTTTCGGATATTCTTTTGACTGCATGCAAGCCAGCCACCAGAAAAACCTACACAGCCAAATGGAAGCGTTTTTCTCTCTGGTGCGCAAAATCCTCTTTGAATCTTTTTTTCTGCCCACCAAATAAGGTTCTAGTGTGCCCTTTAGACCTCTCAAATTCAGGTCTCCAATACTCTGCAGTCAAAATCCACCTTTGTGCCATTTCAGCTTATCATGAGCCAGTACTTTCTTTGTCACTGGCTCAGTTACCTGTAGTAAGAGGGTTTCTTAAGGGTATTTTGCATACCAGACCTCCTATCAGATGCCCAGTTGCAGCCTGGGACATTAATCTTGTGCTAGACATGCTCACCGAGAAGCCTTTCAAGCCTCTAGCTACCTGTGAGCTGAAATTTCCCACTTGGAAAGCGGCCTTCCTGGTGGCCATTACTTGACCCAGAGGTTTCTGAAGTACATGCCTTGGTCACAGACCCTCCGTGACACTGTATTTCATAAGGACAAAGTAGTTCTTAGGACCCATCCTAAGGTTGTCTTAGAATTCCATCTAAACCAATTGGTCCTACCTACTTACTTTGCTAACTTCCAAAATGAAGGAGAGCGTACCTTCATTCTTTGAATCAGAAGAGCACTGTGTTTCTATTTGGATAGAACAAAAGGAGATTCATAAGCTCAACAACTGTTTGTTTCCTTCAAGCGAGACCCAGCTGGGTCAGCCTGTCGCTATTAGATGCATTTCAGCATGGTTGGTGGCGTGCCTTCGCCACTGTTATTCCATGGTGCAGGTTAGCTGGAGGGCAGGTATGCGCTCACTCTACTAGAGCAGTTGCGGCATCCCTGAGGAAATCCGTAATGTGCCCATTGCAGACATTTGCAATGCGCGCTACCATTGAGCTCAGTGCATACTTTAGAGTCAAGCACTATGCCTGGATGTCCATGCCAGACAAAATCTTTCGTTTGGCAGGACTATCTTAACGGACTTCTGTTGTAAATTTGTGAGCTCTTGGTTTCTCTTGCCGCCCTCTCGGGGGATTATTAGCTCGGTACTCTCCCATCAGTGTGAATGAGTGGTGGAGACTTTATGTCCAGGAAGAGATGGAAATTACGTACCTACCGTAATTCTTGATCTTCTTGGATGAAGTCTCCACCACTCATTCACACGCCCACCCACCATCCCCCGAGCTCACCTCTGTTGTTGGTCTTCACTCCTTCAATCTTCAGGCTGTGAAGACTTCTTTGTTGACCCTTCTTATACGGGTCCTTCGGACTATCTTATGTCCGGTTTTTGTTAGGCTATTCTTCTAGGTTAGTTACGCTGCAGTTCCTCAGAAAAAGGCACTGGAGGCGGTTGGAGGTCGACGCCGAGATAGTCATTGCCGCCTGAGCTGAGGCTCGTGGCTCCATCTGGCGCCGACCCTCTTGCAAATGTTTCCTCCCGCTGGGTCCTAGGCGCCTCTGGCGAGATCCCATCAGTGTGAATGAGTGGTGGAGACTTCATGTCCAAGAAATCAAGAATCACGGTAGGAATGCATTTACTTTTAATGCAGGTACATGCTACCAGTGATAATAAAACCGTAGATGTTTCATTTGCAGTGATTTTAAGGGACTGTGCTACAAACTTCTACACTGTGCTTTAACAGCTTTGCATGGCACCATTTAAGAAAATGATACAATAATGGCAAGTTTGAAAACACTTCAAAAATTAATCTGCTTTTTAGTTTTTCAGAAGTAAATTAGGCCCTCATTGTTGGGTGAATAAGAATGTGCTTGGTGTGAAGTTAAGCATTTGTGTTTTGTTTTTCTCGCTACAGCCAGCCTCTAGTTCCCCGAGAGAGCATTACAGCATGGATGAATGCAATTGGACTTGTCATTACAGCGTTACCTGTAAGTCACTTTAAAGAACTATTAAGCTACTCCGATTATTACCGCAAACATCTGTGATGAAAATTGTAAAAACTGTTTGCACTTGAGGATTTTTTTTTCCACAAGATTGGAATTGTAGGTCTGCTTTTATTCGCAGTTTGTCAGTATGGGCAATTCAGCAATAAGGCAAGATGGTAGGATGGGGTGCATTATGGTTATGTAATGGCACGCCTCTGCTGGGTTGTAGCATGAGGTAGAAAAAGTGCCATTATCCCACCATAACATACACCCTGGAGTGCCTTATTGTGATTAGGAAATGGATCCATTCTAATTGGTACATAAAATATTTAGAAAAAAAGTGTTTCTCATTTAAAATTGCCCCCAAAAATATTAATGAAAGTAAACTTAGGAAAGCAAATAGTCCTACTGTTACCACCTGGCCAGTAGGTGTCACCCACACTGCATATAAGTAGCTGGTTCCATCCCCCATTGAATAAGGGGCAACCTAGAGGGCACTGCATACATATATGTAACAAGTGCCCCCGGTTGAGTAAGGGCAAAAGGAGGGCAAGAGGTGGCTTTAGTGCAGAGCGTGGAAGCTGCTACAGTTACGGGATCCTTTTCTGGGGGATCTGCACAATAGCTCAGTTCGGGTGTTTGAGAAAGTACAGTTACGTAAGAACTTACCACAACAGTAGATCTTCGAGAGGAGCTCTTGCAGCAGGCTGCACCATAAGGACTATGCCACCAGGCACTAGCACCCCACAGAAAACTTCTTAGCTAGCAGTACCCAGCGGGGACCGCCCCCTGACGTCTGACCGCCTCAGACGCCTGCCAGTGGTATAAAGGAGGCGGTCCCCGGCCACATCTCAGTTCTCCTGCCGGAGACCCGGCTGACAAATCGTAGAGAACTGAGGTTAGTGGAATACACCGCTTAGGGTAAGAAAAGAAAGGAGAAAAGGACTAGAGGGAAGGAGGGAAGGGAAATAACACCTGCTGCTAGAGCTCCTCTCGAAGATCTACTGTTGAGGTAAGTTCTTACATAATTGTACTATCTTACTTCGAGTGGGAACTCTTGCAACAGACTACACCATAAGGACTGGGTACCAAGCAGTACTAAAAGGATCCTGGACAGACTGGGAGGTGGCAACCTTAGAGCGGAGCTTCAAGACAACAGGCCTAAAGCACCGTAAACCAAACCTAGCTCTCCAGCGGAAGTAATGTCCAGGCTGTGTGTTTCCACAAGGCGGTGTGCACCACAGACTAAGATGCACGCAGACGCCTACTGCAGAAAGATTTTGAAGCGCTGCAAAAGAGGCAGAAACACCCCTGGTGGACTGACCCTTCACTGAACCCGGTAAGGATTTGTTTTACTTATTGTAGTAGAAGGTGATGCAATGGACTAGCCATCTGGACAGAATTTGCTTTGCCACAGGTGCTCCTAGGGTTCTTGGGGCAAAGGAAACAAAAAGTTGGTCAGATCTTCTGAAAGTCTGAGTGCGGTTAATGTAGTGTCTAAGCACTCTATGTACATCCAGAGTGTGAAGAAGAGCCTCCCCTCGATTAGCATACTCTGGATAATAAACTGGAAGGTTGATGTCCTGATTAAGGGTAAACTAGGACACCACCTTAGGATTGGTCCTCAAGGACATCCTGTCCTTGTGGAAAATCAAATATGGATCTTTAGCCATCAGAGCCTGAAGCTCGGAAATCCTCCAAGCAGAAGTAACGGCAACTAAAAACAATGCTTTCCATGACAGAAAACATAGCGCTCGCAGTCTGCGCTGGTTCAAGGGGAGGGCAACGTGAAGTTTACTGACAAAAACAAAAGATCCCAAGGAGGAATGAGGGTCTCTAATGAGAGGTTTAAGATAAAGAATTCCCCTCAAAAATGTTCGTGCCAGATCAGTCAGGGCAACATATTTGCCATCCACCGGTACATGATAGGCAGAGATTGCGGAAAGATGCACCTTGACGGAGGAATATCGGAGGCCCAAGTCTGACAGGGAGAGGAGATACTCGAGGACAGCATTCAAAGGGCACAGGAGAGGTTCCAGACCCCGATTGGAGGCCCACAAGCAAAAGCGCTTCCACTTCATGGCATAGATGGCCCTAGTGGAAGGTTTTCTGGGTGCGACCAAGACCTCAGCCACTCTGGGAGATACTCCAAAACGAGCAGTAGCTACATCTGCAGATGACAGGCATGCAGAAGAAGGGACCGGAGTTCTGGGTGAACCAGCCTGCCCTGCTCTTGTGACATTAAGCAGGAGGACAAGGGCAGGGGATCAGAGGTTCCACTGTCCGCTGCTGCAGTAGCGGGAACCATATCTTAGCGAGACCAAAGTGGATCTATGAGAATCATCTCTGCTCCTTCCACTTGAAGTTTGAGCAGAACTCTTTGCAGCAGGGGAAAGGGAGGGAAGGTATACAGAAACCTCCTGTCCAACAGAGGGACAGTGTGTCTCACCAGAAACCCCAGGCCTATGATCGAACAGACAGAAACTGGGCAGTTTCGTGTTGCATGGGGGCAAAAGCTCCAGCTCTGGACGGCCCCATCTTTGGAAGAGGTCATCCGCCACAGGCTGCAGGAGTTCCCATTCGTGAGTCCGAGACTGGCTTAAGACTTCTGCCAAGGCATTTTGGACCCCTGGAACGTGCAGTGCGGAGAGCAGTAGGCCATGGTCTAGAGCCCAGAACCACACCATAATGGCCACCCGACAAAGAGGATAGGAGTGAGTTCCCCCTTGCTTGTTCATGCAGTAAACAACCGACATGTTGTCTGTCTGCATCAACAGGGGGCCTGGATGGAGGTCCAGGAGAAACTCCTGTAGAGCATACAGAACTGCCTTCATCTCCAGAATATTGATGTGGAGGGTCAGTTCCAGAGAAGATCATGCACCTTAAGCCTGATGATTCTGAAAATGAGCTCTCCAACTTAGGCCTGAGGCATCGGTTGTGAGAACCTGCAAAGGGGCTTCTCTCTGAAAAGGGACTCCAGATTCTGGGGAGAGAGCCACCAAGAGTCTATACCGCTGCTTTGGAGATCAAGACCGGCTGGTCAAGATCGTCCTCCCTCTGATCCCATTGCACTCTGAGGGTCCCTCATAAACAGGCTTGCTGAGGAAATGGTCACTATGGCCGCAGCCATGTGGCCTAGGAGCTGGAGCATGGTCCAAGCTGGGACCTGGCGAGCAGCCGAAACTTTGTGGGCCAAAGAGCGAAGGCATACTGCCCTGCCGGCGGGAAGAAGGCCTTCCCTTTCTCCGTGTCTTGGATTGCCCCATGTATTGTAATCTCTGACATGGCTTTGGGAATGACTTGGCCATGTTTAGGGTGATCCCTAAGGAGCTGAACAGGTTGAAGGTGTCCTCTAAAGCCGCCAGAAGCAAATCCCTTGTGGGGGTAGTCAGAAGTCAGTCGTCAAGGTAGGAATAAACAAAGTGTCCCTGCCTCCTTAGGGCTGCTGCCACCACTGCTAGGCACTTCATGAACACGTGTGGTGCAGAGGAAAGGCTGAAGAGCAAGGCCCAAAACTGGAAATGCCTTCCCTTAAGGAGAACATCAGGAACCTCCTGTGAGCTGGAGACACCAAAATATTGAGGTAGGCATCTTGCATGTCCAGGGAGCAGAGCCAGTCCCCTTGTTGATGCAACATGGGAAGAATGCCCAGCAAGGTGAACATCCTGAACCTCTTGTACTCTATGTGATTGTTCAAGAGGCTCAAGTCCAGATCGGGCACAGATCCTCTGTCTTCTTGGGAACCAAGAAGAAAGGAGAGTAGAACCTTTTCCCCCACTGTGGGGCTAGAACAGGTTCTATTGCCTTCTGATCTAATAGGGACTGTACTGCCTCCCAAATGAGCTCAGCATGAGAAGGGGAGTAGGTCGTTTTGGATCGGGGATTGTCCTGGGGCATCTGCAGAAATTCCAGCACGTGACCCCGCTCTATCAACTGGAGAACCCATGCATCGGTGGTGATGGAGGTCCACCCGACAAGGTAAAGCGAGAACCGACCCCCTACTATCTCTGCCCTGGACTCGGCAAGGGGTATGGGGTCGGGCAAGGAGTCAGGTGTGGGAGCCTGGGGTAAGCAGAGAGACCTGGGAGGTTTGGGTGTTCTGAGGTCCCTGTGCTTCACCGGGTTGAGAGGGAGCTTTACGGCGAAGGTTCCGTCTCTGTTGCTGTCCTTTAGGCTTCTTCCCTCCATGGCGACAAAACTGCCAACATCTGCCAGAGGTCTGATCAGATCTGTACAACTGATACACAGACTGAATGACCTTACCCAAGTCCTGGAGGTCCGAGATAATTTTCTCAATGCCTGGACCGAAAAGCACGGACCCATGGAATGGGGCATCTGTGATGGCATTGTGAAGGTCCTGCCTAAATCCAGAAACCCGGAGCCAAGAGTACCTCCCCATGCAAACCCCTGTGGTGGCTGCCCTGGCTGCCATGTCTGCTGAATCGTAGGGTGACCTCAAGATGTGCTTCCTCACATCCAGATCTGACTGGAGCACATCCAAGAGCTCCATTTTGTGACCAGAATCATGCTGTCTTTTTGCAAGCTCGATTGCCTTGTTCTAGAGGGATTTCTGGTATTGCACCATGTGCACCAAAAAAATTGAGCGAATGAATGGTGCAGGTGGCCGAAGAGTAAATCTTCCTGACGAACTGATCCAGGCATTTGGATTCCTTGTCTAGCGGCTGGGAGCTCATGTTCCGGGGCTGTTGGTCCTGCGTGGGCAGCCATCCAGCACAACAGAGTCCGCCTTGGGCTGTTCACCAAGGAACAGCTGGGTTTGTTTGAGTAATGCATACAGCCTCTCCGCTTTCTTGGTTATAGCAGGGCTGTCAAGGGGCCTTTTGCTAGCCTGGTAGGCCCTGAAAGGGAGCTACCAAGGGTGGAACAACTAAGGGTTTGGGCTCATTCATACCCAAGAAATGAGCCAGTCTCTTTCTTTCTGGATCAAGATCCTCAGTTGGATGTGACGCATCACGTCCAAGAATGTGGGATCATCCGGGGAGGAGTGGGGCGAATCCCCCGGAGGCTCAGGGTGGTAAGGAGGAGAGGAAAACTTCCCTGAGGATCTGGAGGAGGCAGAAGAATTTGAGTCTGATGACCTGGAGAAAGATCTGGAATGGGAATGCCAGTGCTTCCTCCTGTAATGCCTGGAGGACGATCTGGAACGATGACTGCGACCATTCGGAAGACTTATCGTCCGACCGAGTAGACGACCTGTCCCAAGGTGGAGGGGAGTCTGTGGGGAGAGAGGCTGTGGTGTTGGAACTTGGGGTTCCTTGAGGATAATGTCTTTCCTGACTGTGTCCCACCAGGAACTGAAAAGGTCCTTGACTTCAGCCAGAGAGACCATGGCTGGGGCTGATGGACCTGGCGTCTCAGACCTGTCATAAGGCTTCTTGGGTGGCGGACTTGATGGCTTGTCAGGAGCCCACGTACGCTCGGGTGATCTTTGTTTCTCCGGCATCTGGTCCTGGGGTGGTGTCGGAGCTGACGGCAGGTCGATTGGCTCACCTGGCGTCCAGCCTTCTGTCATCAGTGGGTCGGGCATTAGGGGAGGTATCTTGTTGGCCAGCGGCTGCGCCCCTTCTGACGGAAGCTTAGGGGGTGCAGGGATGACCCCAAAGGTGAGGACGTCAAAGACGTCGGGGTGGGCACCGAGTCCGGCCTGATGCTCGAGCTGGCATCAGGGTGAGACTCCGTTCCAAACGCCGGGCTTCCAGCCGCCGGGTCCAGCCAGACAATCCGAGGAGGAGGAGGAAGCCTTCCTGGTGAGGGCAGCATGGTGGCTGTCGCCCGCCTTTATCAGTGGGATTCCTGGACATGGACCCGAGTCCACTGGACTTTTCTCCTTCAGTTTGTGAGAAGTCGCAGACCCAGAAGAAGGGGATCCTAGGCCTGATGGGGTCTTTTGCATGGTGGCCAGCTGCTGTTCTAGAAGGTAGGTCTTCAGCGTCTTCAGTCGACGGATGCGAGTCCGGCAATTGAAACATTTACAGTGCGGGCAGGAGTCAGCGACATGGTCGAGCCCCAAGCAGATGAGACAGGCAGAGTGACCGTCTCAGGCTGGAATTTGCTTCCCGCACGCGCACTTAGATTTCGGTCGCTGACTGGTGGATGACGGAGAGACATGCACCGTATAATACTTTAGATAAATGATGATAAAATTTTTGTAGAAAAGATTGCGAAAATTGCAGTAGGCTGTTAGCAGTAGGCATCCATGGAGCCAATGTGAACAGGTCAATGGCAGGAAAAGAACTGGGGTGTGGCCACTGGGTACTGCTAGCTAAGAATTTTTCTGTGGGGTCCTAGTGCCTGGCGGTATAGTCCTTATGGTGTAGTCTGTCACGAAGAGCTCCCACTAGAAATAAGATCCTGCAGTTTGCTGAGGCAGTCACAGGTATGCCCCTTTCGACGTTTATGGGGGAAAAAAGTGTTATTCGGCAGTTGGAGCCACAGTCTGTGTTTGGCAGCTGATTTAGGAGCCGCAGTTCATTTTATTGTTCCTGGTCGAAGCTGTTTTCAAATTTGCATGTGCTGGTGGGATCTGTTAAAGAGCAGTATCAGGATTGTGATGGATCTTGTGGTCTGTTGCGGTTGGCAGACGGAAGACTGCGGCTAAGGTTGAAAAATGAAGATACAATATATAAATACAGGTATTCCTGTAAGAATAATTTAAGCTGCCTTTTGTTTGTTTTTTGTTAAGTGAAATGATGCCAGGGCACCCATGGGATGCTGTAAGAGAAAGATGTCTTTTAATAAATTAAGCAGTAACTGAAGGGATGCTAGGACAGGCATTTTAGTGTGGCTGTTGCTTGTCAGATTGATAGTGTAGTTCTTCTGTGGGTGAAGAGGTCACAGACCTTTTTCTAATGCAGTTGTGCTAGGACATCAGCACTGAGTTCCAAGCTCCATGTCCAGTCAGGTTTCTGAGGGTTTTCTACATTTAGTAAGGTGAGCAACCTATTTACAGGTGCCACCAGCTAGGAAAGAAATATAAAACAAAGACATGTATCCTTCAGCTTTGTTTGTTTCTCTGTTTGAATTTCCCTTTGTACCTTTATTCCTTATGATAGTTTCTACAGAATGTAAAATCTGATTAATCTTGATGTTTTAATTTTTGCTTCCAAAATAAAAGGATAATTTATTCTCATCTTCACTGTTGCCTTTTTTTGCCCAAGTACAGTATGGACAAGATATAAAGATCTCACTTCGAGATAGAGCTCTTGCAGCACGTAACACCATTAGGACTATGCTGCCAGGCACTAGAACCCCAGGAAAAAATTCTAGCTAGCAGTCTAAGGTAGGGGGCTACCCTGCTGACGTCAGCCCCGCCCCCAACATCACCAGTAGTATAAAGGAGCGGTCCCCCAGCACCACCTCAATTTTTTTCCCACTGTCAACCCGTGCATATCGGCTCCATGGACACCTCCTGCTTCAAACAACATGAAGTCTTGCTGTGTTCAGACATAATGCAGTTAGCCCCAGCACTTGAACTGCCCCGGAGAGGAAAGAGTTAACTCTATGCAGAAGCATAGAACGTTGAGCTTGAGCTCGGTTTTCAAACCTCTGTCTGTGGTACTTCCCAGTGTAACCGTCAGATCTTACTTCGAGACACAGCTCTTGCAGCAGGTTACACCATTAGGACTGAAGCCGGCAGGCGTCAGGACACGGAAAAATTCTAGCTAGCTATCTTCAGCGGGACGCCCCAACGTCGGTCCGCCTCCGGCGTCAGGTGTGGTACATAAGGGCGGTTCCCCAGATTCCCAGTTCTTCCCCGAGGTCGACTTGCATGTCTCGACCCTTCGGTTTCAGTCTAGCGCGCGATGCGTGGTTACAGAGCTTTCCTTCAGGAATTCATTTTTCTTCAAGCAAGATTATTGCTGATGTCCTCTCCGACCTCCGGTCATCCCTGCAAGTGTGCTTGCGGGAAACAGATCCATTCAAGGACCCTCACACGGCCTGCGTCAGGTGCCTGGGCCCAGACCACGATACCCGGGCCTGTTCGTTCTGCCAGGGGTTCAACAGCCGAACCAGGATCCGGCGTCAGAAGGCTCTTCAGGCTTTTTTGTTGGAGGAGAAATTAAAGACCATGTCCTCCAAGGGGGAATCGTCGTCCAAATCCCACAAGCACGCGGAGAAAAGAAGGGAGAAGGCCCCTTCCAGGTCCCCGTCCAGGGCCTCGGAGTCCCGCAGCTCCGGTTCTAGGTCCGACCGCTCTCCTTCCAGGGCCTGCTCTCAGCCTCCCCCGGCTGCGGTATCTAAGCCTCCTCCTTCTCAGGCCAAGTCCGCCAGGCCGTCGTCGTCTCCTCTTCTTCTAAGGCCTTGGCGAAGTCCGGGGAGCGCCATCACCATCATCATAGGTCGGGTTCGCGCCTCGGCACCCGACGTCCGGTCGTCTTCTGTGCCTCCCGCAAAACTTTGGAGCTCTGCCCGTTGAAGAGACCGGTGGACCCGACGCCGGCTCGAC
The DNA here is from genome assembly GCA_016271365.2 of Neoceratodus forsteri. NCBI lineage: Eukaryota > Metazoa > Chordata > Ceratodontiformes > Ceratodontidae > Neoceratodus > Neoceratodus forsteri. The sequence goes on from CM057449.1 coordinate 1,749,695,659, forward strand.
CGTCGTCGGCCGTACGTCATTCCTCCCTGGAGCTGTCGTCGGCCAAGTCATCCCAGCGGATGCCGGTTGGGGGACCGACGTCCGTTCTTCCTGAGAAGTGGGCTCCTTCGCCTCTGACCAACGTCGGTCAGGAGACGCTGACTGAGGAGGATTTAACGCAGCCCGAGGACCAGATGGGCGATCCCAGCCTCGCGGAAACTCCCAGGGCCCCCTCGCCTTTATCCGAGGCCCCTGTGGAGCCGACGCCGGGACCCGACGACCGCCCACCGGCGCCTGGGCCGTTGTCGGGACTTTCTTTAGCGGATGTGAAGGATCTCTTCACTCATTGGTGGGATACCATTAAGAGGGACATGGCCCCCACCACTCCTCCTCTTCCTCCTCCCCCTCCTCCGGTTCCGGCCCCCCCTTCACCTTCGGGCGGCAGGCCGCTAACTCCCCGGGAGCCTATGTCCTCCCCAGGGAAGATCAAAGCGGAGACCTCCGTCGAAATCCTCTTCTGGATCACCCAGCCCCAAGAGGTCCAGGAGACACCGACGTTCGCCGTCGACGGAGGACACGGGATCAGTCTACACCTCCTCTAGATCCCCATCTCCTCTCTCCATCCCTTCTCCGGACCCACGTGAGACGCTGAGATCTCCTCCGGATGACCCTTCGTTCATGGATATTATGAGACATATCCAGGAGAACATGGGATGGGATGCAGAAGAACTAGACCCCGAAAGGTTACGCCTTGCCAAATATCTTCAGCAAAAGGACCCCAAGCCTGTGGTGGTACCACCCTTGGTGGACGTCACCAAGGCAGCGTGGAAGCGCCCACATTCGCTCCCGGTGGTGCCGAAGAAAGCTGATCGTCTGTACAAGGCTCCTAAGGAGGACCAGTACCTGACACAGCAGCCTCAGGCCGACTCTCTGGTCATCACAGCCTCACATGACCCGGTCACAGAGGCCGCAACATCTGAGCACCTGCCACGGACCCAGAGTCCAAACAGCTGGGCGCTCTGGGCAGGCGCACGCTTCCTACCTGCGCCATCAGATCCTTGAACTACCTAACCCATATGGTTCAATTCCAGAGACGCTTTGTAGGAACAGGGTCTGGGGCTGGAAAGCTGCCGAAGGTGAAGCAGAAGGAGGAGGATGCTCCGGCTCCTCCGTCACGAGTTCAGGCGTGGGGACCCAAGTGCTTCGAGCCGCGTACGACTCCGCGGACTCATCAGCCCGAGCAGCAGCTTCTGGCGTTTGCCTCCGGAGACACTCCTGGTTACGTGTCTCCGGCTTCACCCCGGATGTCCAGAAAAACATTATGGACGCTCCGTTCGAAGGAGAAGTTTTATTTGGTAATCCTTCCGAGAAGATCATTACCAGACTTCAAGAGGCCGGGAAGGCGGTAAGGTCGGTTCAAGCCATGTACCGACCCAAGCTTGGTTCCTTTCGTAGGAACCAAAGCCATTTTCGTGGGCGGACACAGAGGCAGCAGCCCCGCTCCGCTACACATCAGAGGGGCTCCGGTTTCCGTAGAACCCAGGGAAAACAGCCCGCTAGCGAGGTCAGCGTTCCCTAGGCCGACCCAGCCAGCGGGCCCATCTGCCGCCACAGCCTGACTCCTTTCGGCCCCGCCCCTCAGGATCAACGGAAATCATGGTCGAAGTCGCATTGCGAACTTCCTGCCGGGATGGCAGGCCATTACCACCGACAGGTGGGTTCTGCAGTTGGTCAGTCTAGGCCACTTTATAGAATCGCGGAAAGCCACCCTCGAGGCCTCCTTTGCTCTCCGGTATCCGGGTCAGCACAAAAATTTGATCTGGCAGAGGTACTCGCGCTCCTAAGAAAGGTGCGATGAAGTGCGTCCCGGAGAACCAGAGAGGATGAGGATATTATTCCACTTCTTCCTGGTTCCCAAGAAATCAGGGACCTCCGTCCGATTCTGGACCTCAAGCGACCTCAATGTGTCAATTGCCTACAAAGATTCCGCATGATGACTCTTCGGGCCTTATTCCCATGCTGAAACAAAGGCGCCTTTTAGCGTCTCTAGACATACAGGGCGCACCTGCATATCCCCATAGCTCACGCGCACAGAGGTTCCTGCGCTCGAGTTTCTGGCACCACTTTCAGTTCCGAGCTCTTCCGTTCGGACTGTCATCCGCCAGGTCTTTACAAGTGCATGGCAGTCGTGGCAGCATCTCTGAGGAGACAGGGCCACTATGTGTTCCCGTACCTCGACGACTGGCTTCTCATGGCCGCCTCAGAGGCGTTGTTACTCAGCAGTTCAGAGCACCCAGGACTTGTTCCAATCTCTGGGCATTCTCATAAATTACTGAAGTCTCTCCTGGTACCATCGCGAAACTGCAGTTTATAGGTGCAGTCCTGGACACTGTTCAGGGAAGAGCTTTTCTTCTGGACGACAGAGCGGAGCGCATCAGATCCCTCATAAGGGATTTGTCGTCGAACAAGATCGTATGTGCCAGGTCGGTCCTTCGCTTGCTCAGACACATGGCTGCGGCCATTTCTACTGTCCCTTTCACAAGGCTCCACATGCGGGTAACCCAGTGGATGCTCAAGGTGCAATGGGACCAAAGGCAAGACCACTTGCAGCATCCGGTCAGGATCACGAACTCAGTCTTCCGAGACTGGCAGTGGTGGCTAGTCCCCGGGTCACTCTCCAAGGGCGTCCCGTTTGTAGCGCCGTCCCCGGAGGTAACCCTCACCACGGACGCCTCAGGTCTTGGGTGGGGGGCACACCTGGACGGGGTAAAGTCCCAGGGTACGTGGACCCCTTTGGAAGCTCATCTCCATATCAGTGTCCTAGAGATGGAGGCGGTTCTCTATGCCCTGCAGGCCTTTCAGTCAGTAATCCCACCGTGTACTCTCCTGCTGCAGACAGACAACACGGCGGTGATGTATTACCTCAACAAACAAGGAGGCGCACACTCTTACCCCCTTTGCAGGGAGGCCATGAGGGTGTGGGATTGGGTAATCGGACACGGCGCAAATCTGATCACTGTGCATGTTCCCGGGGTGGACAACACAATTTGCAGATGGCCTGAGTCGAGTCCAGGCCAAGTCCCACAGTGGGAACTTCTTCAGAGGTAGCAGAGGATCTGTTTCTTCGTTGGGAATTCCAGAACTAGACTTGTTACGCATCCCCATCCAATGCAAAACTGCCCAATTTTTGCTAACGCTAGATCCAGGGCCTGGTGTTTTCTGGCGAGGCAGCGTTATCCCTCTCCTGGGCGAACAGATTCCTCTCGCCTTCCTCCCTTCCGTTGATCCAGAGAGTTCTTCTCAAACTCTGCGCAGAAGCAGCTCTCATGATCCTGGTGGCCCGTTCTGGCCCAGACAGATCTGGTTCCCTTTGTTGGTGCAACTATCTGGAACCCCGCTCCCGTTCCGCTCAGCTCCCACCTCCTGTCTCAGGAGAAAGGTTCATTAGTCCATCTGGACCCTCGCTCTCTGAACCTGCATGCTTGGCTCCTAGAGACATAGCCATCTTGCGTCATGGGGTCTCGCAGAGGTTGCAGAGAGGTTCTTCCAGAAACTAGCATGACGGCTGTCGCCATGAAATGGCGCCCGTTTTTGTTTATGGTCACGAGCTCGTGATCTTTCCCCTTTAGGTCGTCCTGTGGGTGTAGTTTTGGATTACCTCCTCTCCCTTTTTCATTCAGGCCTAGCCTACTCCTCTATTAAGGTGCACCTCTGTGCCATTTGTGCCTTTCACCTCCCGGTGGGTCACCGTACAGTAGCTCAATTGGACGCCTCTCGAGAATTTCTTAGGGGTGTGTTACACCTTAGGCCTCCCATTAGGGACCCTGTGCCCCCATGGGATCTGCTCTTTGTCCTGGAACAGCTCACGCTCCCTCCTTTTTAGAACGGCAGCGGATTGCGAAGCTCGTTTCTGTCGTGGAAGGCGTTATTTTTAGTTGCTGTTACTTCAGCGAGGAAGAATTTCTGAGCTTCACGCTCTCATGTGCAAAGAGCCTTATTTAGTTTTCCACGGGACAGAGTATCCCTGAGAGACCAGACCAAGTTTTTGCCTAAGGTAGTCTCTTCACTCACTTTAAACCAAGATATTGACCTTCCGGTCTATTTCCCGAGTTATTCAAATAGAGGGAGGCTTTGCTCCACACCTGGATGTTCACCGCAGCCTGAGGTATTACCTCAACAGAACTAAACCCTCCGTAGTTCTGATCAGCTTTTAGTTTCCTTCTCTGAGAGAATGATGGGCCAATCAGTTTCCAAACAGACTTTGTCTCGCTGGCTTGTCCAGTGTATTTCCTACTGTTATGATTTAAAACAGAAGCCCTCCCGGGTTCTATCCGAGGTCATTCTACCAGGGTGTGGCCTACATCCTTTGCAGCATTAGAGCGTGTCCATCTCTGCTATTTGTGCTGCAGCCACTTCCAGGAGCTCTGTGCATACCTTTATCAGGCATTATAGCCTGGACGCCAGCCTCTCGGCGTGGGGCTGGTTTGACCTTGCCGGGTGCTGCAGGGTCTCCTGTCCTAGGATCAGGACCTGGAATGTTTTCCTATTTTCCTCCTCCCGGAATTTCTGGCAGGCGTTACTGCTTGAGAATCAGTCCCTAATGGTGCAACTCTGCAAGAGCTGTGTCTCGAGTAAGATAGTACAGTTACGGAAGAACTTACCGTAACAGTAGATCTTCGAGAACAGCTCTTCTTGACAAGTACTCTTCCCCACCTTCCACCCTGGAGGAGGCATGGCTTTACCTCGAACACGTTGGGATTTTCATTCCCTTATTTTTCCTCTGCGGTGGATCCTCGGTCTCCCATTCTGATGTCATCCTGCGGCCGGAGTCTCCGGTAGGGAGAACTAGAGAATCTAGGCGGGACCGCCCCCTTATGTACCACGCCTGGCGCCGAGGCCGGGACCGACATCGAGAGGTCCCGCTGAACATAACTAGCTAGAATTTTCCATTGGGGTCCATGCGCCTGCGGCTTCAGTCCTAATGGTGTAACCTGCTGCAGAGGTGTTCTCGAAGATCTACTGTTACAGTGAAGTTCTTACGGTAACTGTACTATTCTTCTCCGCCTAACAGTGAAGTCGCTCCAGTTTCCTCTGCTCGGTTCGGTAAAAATAAAGCGCTTCGGTTTAAACCGCTTATTCTTTTATTTTTGGAGTTCCAACCTCTGTCTATGGTACAGGTAGTGCGTAGATAGGTAGTGACTGTGTTTTATTTTGGTGGAAAAGTGGAAATTGTTCTTTTCTTCGGTTTCTTTCAGTTGGTCAGTTTGGAACCGACCTTATTAATTTTATTTTTTCTGGGATTAGTGTGGTGTTCGGTGCTGATCGGTTTCAAAGAACGGACCTTTTCCTGGTTCTTTTAAAAAGCCCGTGACACGGTTTGTATCCGATCGGTTATTATATTACCTGGCATGAAAGCTGCAATAGGGTAATTTGTTAGGTTGGCCATGTCTAGAAACCAAAGAAAAGCCGGTCCACTGGGTTTCAACACTGTACTGAGTGTGGGGAGGTCTTTGCTAAGAGCTGATCCCACCATCTATGTTGTCTGGGGTTTGACACCTTAAATCAGACTGCCAAATCTGAAAAACTTTCCTAAACCCACTCTAGATAAAAGACTGAGTAGGCTGAAGGAAAGGAGGCCCAGAAGTCCGTAAGTCGGATAGCCAGCCAGTTCGATTGCGGCCGAACCTGAGGAAGGTGCCTACTGACCCAAGGCGATACCTCCTCGGGCAAAGGAGAGCCAACCCGGTGTCGGTTCCATGAAAGAAAGCGCAAGTCTGCCGGTTTGAATCCTGTATATCACTCTCCAACCGAGGACGAAATAGCCAAAGCGATTAGTATTGTTCAATCGCTTAGACCGGTTCCATCCGAACCAGTACCGCCGGTTAGGTCGAATCCGTCTCCTCCAGATTATGATCCAGACGCTTATTATGAGTTGTGGGAGGGAGACGAAGACTGTCCCGGCGATGATGATGACCGGGGGGGTCTGGATGTGCCCATTGAACTGGACATCTCCCCAGACAGGCGCTCAGGTGTCTCTCCTCCCAGGCTCTCTGAGTCCCCTTCACACTTTTTGTTCTACAAAAAGGTGGCAGAAACCCTGCAGCTTCCCTTGGTTGAAGCTGTGGAGGAGGATGAAGAGCCTGATTTTGTGGAAATGATGGACATCCCAGGTCAAAAAGCTGTCTATCCTCTTCATAAATCCTTGGGAAACAGGCGCACAAAATTTTACAAACTCTAATTCAGTACCTCCTGTGGATAAGAGAATGGACAGGAGGTATTTGTTATCAGGTTCAGCTGCGGCGTTCCTTTATAGTCATTGCAGCCATGTTGGGTAGTGCAGGCTGCAGCCTGTGACAGGGCTAACATTCCTTTGGCTTCACACACCCTGGATAAGTACTCCAGGAAAGTGGATGCCATGGCCAAAAAACAAAATTTGGCATCCTCTTTGGAACTCAGGCAGGCTACCTATATGGCCTACACAGCCAGGTACCAGAAATCCAGATGGGATACGGTTCTGGAACTGGCTAAACAGGCCTCTCCCCAGCTAGCCAAGGAGCTGGAGGAGGTGGCTGCTGATGGAATTGAGACATCCAAAATGCAATTTCATGCTGCTGTGGATTCCAGTGATGTGGCATCTAGAGTCATGGCTACATCTGTGTCTCTCAAAAGACATGCTTGGCTCAGATGTACTAGTCTTTCACAGGATACCCAGACTAAGGCCGTGGATTTTCCTGTAGTAGGTAACTCTCTGTTTGGGGAGCAGACAGAGGCTTACATGAAGAAAATGAATGGATACAGGACCATGTACAGGAGTGCACAGGCCAAGGAAAGGCAGGCCACTCCGCACAAGCAGCAGTTTAGGGGCAGGGGCAGGCCCTTTCAAATGCCTTTTTACCAAGCCCAGGCCTCCTCTCCCTTCCCACAGAGAGGGTTCTTCAGAGGGAGGGGCAGGAGGGGGATGAGCAGGGCTGCTCCCCCCTCCTCTCAGTCTAAGGCTTCTGACAAGCAGACACCCTGATGTGTCAGCCCGTGTCGACACCCCATTTCCAGTAGGAGGCAGGCTGGCTTACTGCTTCCAGGCCTGGAAGTCTGTGACTTCAGAAAAGTGGATCCTGGAAGTAGTAAGCCAGGGACTGGCCCTCGGCTTCAAAAAATTTCCAAAAAAGAGGGCCAGATCTTTTCCACCTTCATCAACCTCAGAAACCCTTGCCCTAGAGGCAGAGGTTTCCTCTCTTCTAGCTCTCAGAGCTATAGAGAAAGTTCCTACTCAGCACAAGGAAAGGATTGTACCCAGGTACTTCCTTAGCCCAAAGAAAACAGGGGAGGGCGACCATCCTAGTCCTCAGGTATTTCAACAAACACATTTCAAAGCCCAAATTCAAAATGGTAACTCTGGGAATAATCCTTCACTCTCTAAGGCCAAGGATTGGCTAACATCTCTGGACCTCAAGGATGCCTACTTCCATATTCCTATCAGGTGCTCCCACAGAAAATACCTCAGGTTTGAGTTACCTTCAGGCCATTACCAATTCAGGACCATGCCATTGCTAACATCAGCTCCAACAGTGTTCACAAAGTGCCTTGCAGTAGTGGTGGCTTACCTCAGAAGACAGGGTATCACCATCTTCCCGTATCTGGACAACTGGCTCTTAGTGGGTCAGTCACCTTTACAGGTCAAGTCAGCTCTTCAAACTACCCAGGACCTACTCAGCTCCCTGGGGTTTCTTTCAATCTTCCAAAGTCTGTCCTCGAACCAGTTCAGCTTCTTACCTGTATAGGCATAGAGTTGGACACTGTACAAGCAAAAGCCTTCCTTCCCTGGCAAGGGTGAAGGCCTTAGTGGATCTCACTTCCTCCTTTCAACCTCAGGTCTCCCGCCCAGCAAGACAGTTCCTCCAGCTCCTGGGCCACGTGGCAGCTTCCACGGCAGTGGTGCAGGGAGCAAGGTTCCAGATGAGGGACATTCAGTTTCATCTTGGGTCTTTTTGGTCTCAAAAGAAGGATCCACGTACCAAACTGATTCCAGTGACTCAGACTCTGGTCCAAGCTCTCCAGTGGTGGCTGGACCAGGACAACCTCAGACAAGGGGTTCCATTTCTCCCTCGAGTCCCATCAGTAGTTCTAACTACAGATGCTTCTCTCCTAGGGTGGGGAGCCCACCTGGGAGCCCTGACAGCTCAAGGAGTCTGGTCTCCACAGGAGTCTCTCCTTCATATCAATCTCCTGGAACTCAGGGCAGTTTTCCTAGCCCTGCAGAGCTTCTCGGATTCAATCAAGGGAAAGGTGGTCCAAGTCAGAACGGACACCACCACCACAATGTGGTACATCAACAAGCAGGGAGGCACTCAGTCCTCGGTCTTGTGCACAGAAGCCATGAAGCTGTAGTCTCTGGCCTATTCTCTTCAGACTTCTCTCGTAGCGGTTCACCTTCCAGGGAAGAACAACATACTAGCAGATGCAGAGTTTCACAGGGACACCACGAATGGTCCCTGGATCCTCACATCCTGAAGGTCACCTTCTCCAGGTGGGGCACTCCAGAGATAGATCTCTTTGCAGCAACGAACAATCATCAACTTTCTCTGTTTTGTTGCAGACCTCCAGTCCTGGGGATGGTTCCCAGGATGCTCTCTTTTGGACTGGAAGGGCAGGTTTCTTTATGCCTTCCTCCCTTCCTCTGCTGTTCAGAGTTCTGATCAAGATCAGGACTCAACCCTGCACAGTGATACTGGTGGCCCCAAATTGGGCCAGACAGCCTTGGTATCCTCTACTGCTGTCCTTGTCAGTGTCACATCCCCTGTCTCTGCCCAGGAAATACAATCTCCTGTCCTCCTCCCAGGGGCGGATCTGGTACCCCAATCTCCAGTCTCTCAATCTCAAAGCTTGGCTCTTGAAGAGTTAGAATATGCAGCACTACATCTTTCTCAGGGAGTTCTGGATATTCTGAAGGTCTCCAGGAAACCTTCTACTAGAAAAACTTACAACTTCAAATGGAAAAGGTTCAGTATTTGGTGCTCTCAGAAAGGCATCCTGCCTAATTCTGCAGACGTTTCCACAACTTTAGCCTATCTAGTTCATCTGAATGGTCTAGGCCTTAGGCCTGCCACTCTGAAGGTTCATCTAGCAGCTGTCTCTGCATTCCTCTCAGCAGGGAAGGGCTCTTCCCTGGCATGTCATCCTTTTTTCAGAAAGTTTTTCAAAGGTCTGGTTCACATTAACCCTCCTTTTAGGGAGCCCACTCTACCTTGGGATCTTAATGTCTGCATAGCTTAGCTAATGCAGCCACCCTTTGAACCTCTGGCTTTGGCTGAATTGAAGTACTTGACCTGGAAAACTGTGTTCCTGGTAGCTGTTACTTCTGCCAGGTGGAGTAGTGAGTTACAGGCTCTGTCAGTTGAACCTGACTTCATCTCCTTCCATAGGGATAAAGTGGTCCTGAGAACCAATAGGAGGTTCTTGGCCAAAGTGGTATCGAGTTTTCATCTGAACCAGTCTATATCTCTCCGGTGTTTTCACGGATCATTCTTCTTCAGGTGAGAGAAGGTTACACAGTCTGATGTTAAGAGGCCCTTAGCTACTACATTGAGCATACTAAGGCACACAGAAATGACTGTCTTCAATTGTTTCTCACTTATGGTGAAGTGGGGAAAGGTAAGCCTGCCACTAAAAGAACTATTGCCAGGTGGATTGTTTCTTGTATACAATTTCGCTATGACAAGTTGGGTAGAATGCCCCCTTCAGGCCTGAGGGCTCACTCAACTAGGGGTACAGCTGTTCTCTAGCTGTGGCCAGAGATATACCTTTGTTAGAGATCTGTAAAGCAGCCACCTGGAAAACAGTACATACTTTCACCAAGCATTCCTCCCTGAACATCCAGGCTAGGAGTGATGCTAGGTTTGGTACAGCAGTACTGCAGAGCCTCTTTCCAAAGTAGCTTCTGCATTCCCTCCTCCATAGGGAACTGCTTGATAGTCTGCATTATGTCTGAATACAGCAAGACTTCATGTTGTTTGAAGAAAAAATTACTCACCATAGTAATGTTTCTTCTAATGAGTCTTGCTGTAGTCAGACCTCCCCTGCCTCCCCTCTCAGAACCTGGTTTTGGGAATTGGGCTGGCAGGTATAGTATTGCACCACAGAGGTGTACCTTGTACCCTCCTCTTGGTGGGGTAGATGTTATTATTTTTCTGGTGTTTTATACTTAAATATTGTCACTACCTTTCCTTCTTGGGTTCTCGACTTGAGTCTTTTGGGCCCAAAAATAATCTTTGCCCTTTGGCTATATGTTTGAACAATTTCCATACTATAATATATTAGTTTGCTCGTAAGAATCTGACGGTTACACTGGGAAGTACCACAGACAGAGATTTAAAACCGAGCTCGAGCTCAACGTTCTATGCTTCTGCATAGAGTTAACTCTTTCCTCTCCGGGGCAGTTCAAGTGCTGGGGCTAACTGCATTATGTCTGAATTCAGCAAGACTCCATTAGAAGAAACAACATTACTATGGTGAATAATTTTTTCTTCCATTCGACCACCATTTTCGCACGTCGCACATTTAACGTTTTTTCCTTCGAAATACAAGATTTTATCTGTGTCAGTCTTCACCATTCATAACTGGTGGATTCTGGCTGGAGAAGAAGAACCCCACGGGAGTTTTTTTTTTTTTTTGCAAGAGGCAGTGCCGACGTCGGGACAGTGCCACCCTCAAGGCCGACGCATTGCGTAGCACTCATGGGTTAGCCAGTAACCGACGCCGACGCCTCCTCAGACCCAGTTCTGCTTCTCCCACCATCGAGTCGACACGCCTCGTGCAGAGCAATTTGAAATTGCAGCAGCAGCCTAGTCGACATCTAGTTGTGTACCACTTGTCTAGGCGCCGTCGAGCTGGTAAGATCTTTCCATTCATTTTATTGTCGACGACACCGAGTGCTGATTTTGTTTCTTGTTTTTCCGTCCGGTCATGTCTCATTAGGGGGACAAGAAGAAACCCTCTTAAGGCGGGTCGGCCTCCTATGTGATGGTGTCCCTGCAGCCGACTTTATTCCGTCACGGACCAGCATGACCGTTGTTTGACCTGCTTGGTCCCAAACCATGATATGGATCTTTGCAATGCCTGTTTTTCCGTGAACCGTCAAGTTCTTGAATTGCGCACATTCAAAGTCAGACGTGCTCCGCCGACTTTCAGTAGACAGGCTCGCACCCAGGACCCCAAATGCAGGGTTCTTAACCCTTCCTCTGGGTCCCCTCCTGGTCCTCTATGGCCCATGGAGGAGGGGGTTTCTGCCTCTTTTAGCCTTGCCTCAGCAGGAACTTCTGCCACGGTGCAGGAGGCCCGTCCTGACTCCTCCAGGAGCCAGGCGGGAGGCACCGTTTTGGCTTTCACCTCTTCAGAGGTGAAGGCTTCCCCCAGTGTCGCAGCCTAGGGTCTTCGGGCCCGGTCCAGCACCTTCCTCGGTGCCACCTTCCACTGCCACTTCTGATCCCAGCGCCTCTTACAGCACTGGAGATCGGGGCAGTGCTGCGGGTGACACGGTTCCGGCTCCTGGCGACAACTCTGATCCCGGCGCCGGGGATTGTGGCGGTGCCATGAGTAGCGCAGGGCCGGTTTGCGGTGTCGCTCGCGGCCCCAGAATCGTAGGAGATCGCAGAGTGGTCTGGGTCCAGGCCTCCTCTGGTGAGGATGACAACTCAGAGGCGGACCAGGACCCAGACTGGCTCCAGGACTCTTCGGAGTCCCCCAACTCCTTATCGCTCAGCGCTTCTGCTCCAGTTCAGCCCTCCCCTTGGAATTGGGGGCTGCTATTGATTCGGTGTCACTGGTCCCGACCAGTCCTCTGATGCTGAGGGTGGCACGGGGGACATACTGGAGTCGGTGGTTCCCTTCTCCCTTGGGAGGCGTCTCCCCCTCCTTTGGTTGCTCAGGCTGACCCACCTTTGGGACAGCCGGAGTGTCTCAGGCAGGGGAAGGTGCTCTCTCTGTGACTGTCTCTCACGAGTCGGCCACGGTGATTGAGTTACCTAAGCTGATTCTGAGGAAGAGGTCCCTCTCTGAGTCTAAGGGGTTGAGAGGATAGAATCGGGGGCAGAGCTCTTCCCTGGGAGCCCAGGCAGGAGTCGCAGTGCTGGTTCTGTTTTCTCCCCTGAGGTCTTACCGGGAGGGATCTCATTTTTAGAGGCTAGGGGCCATCCTTCTTGGCTCATGCAGCCCCAGTCACCTCGCAGAGGGGATTCTCTCTTTGGGCTCAGTCATGGCCATTCCAGTGCAGTAGAACGACCCTCAACTTGTGTGGCCGGCAGATCATATCCAGTCTTGAGGTCTCCTGTTCGGTCCCCCAGCCCTGGCAGGGGTCCCGCTCCTCCTCGGAAGTGTCTAGCTCCCTTACCATTGCCAACACCTCCTTCTCTTCCAGACCATGTCAGTCCTACGGGACCTCTCACCTGGGAGCAGGTCAGGTTCACGGGTGCACTTTTTCCCGCCTACTTTAGGTCCATGGACGAGGAGGTGTTCCACCATTCCCCAGTGCAGCTGGTACCTGACTCTCCAGACTCGTCAGCTCCCTCATCTTCCTTTTCTGAGGGAGAGGAATCTTCTGTCCACCTGTCCCCAGATGCTGATCTCTCTAACTATCGGCGCTTCCTTTCGGGGTTGCTTGATGAGCTCCATATCTCCATGCTAGGAAGCCGCAATCCTGACTGGACGGTGCCTGCCTTTTTAGGCGAATTCAGTGCAGCCAACCTGAGGCTTCCCACTTGGCCCTCCCCCTTCAAGGAGACGTCGTACTGCGCCTGGAGATTTCCTCCAACCCTTCCTCCAGCCCCGAGGGACCTCCGGCAAAGGTATTGCACACCCCAGGGTCTCCAAGAGTCTGGCTCACCCTCAGGCATGACGCTCCTGGACACACCCTCTGGTCATAGACGCCCAAGACGTGACCGACCCCCGGAGTCAGACTCTTCTGAGTTTGACTTTTGGGGGGAGGAGAGTGTTCTGTTCGGCACGTCCCTCCTTGCCTATTTCAGCACATCAGGCCCATGATGCTGCCTATAACAGGCACTTATGGTCAGATCCTAGTATCCTTGCCTGATTCAGAGATGACCAGACAAGCCATTGCCCTCTCCGCACGGGGCCTGGAGCTTGCGAGGCACCAAGCAAGGGCATCGTATGACGCTAGTGAGGTGGCATCCAGGCTGGCGGGGACAGCGATCTGCATTAGGCGGACGGCATGGTTTCCTCTTTCCAGGTTATCACCCATAGCCCAGCGTAGGATGACTGCCTCCCATTCTGGGAACCCACCTTTCTCCCGCAGGGTGAGGCAAGAGCCTCAGGGGCGACTTCCCTCTCCTGATCAGAGGAGAACACCGCCTCACCCAGACCAGTCTCAGGCCTAACTAGGCCTAGAAGGGTTCCCACCGGTGTCTCCCCCACAGGAGACTGAGAGACTAATGTCCTCAGAGAGGCACCAGGTTCCCTTCGGGGGCTTGAATCACCCACCAGTGATGAATGGTGAAGATTGACACAGATGATACATGAAAATTACATACCTACCGTAATTCTTGATCTTTCTGTGCAGCTTCACCAATCATCACTGCTTCCTGCCCTCCTTCCCCTCTTAGGCCTCAGTATCTGGGCGATTCCTCCTCCCTGTTTGTCTCTCCAAACGGTGTCCTGCCATTAAGTCTGGTACCTCCAGCTCCGTCACTTTAGGGTGTCGGGAGTGCTTGGGGAGATAAGCAGGGAAGCAATCTTATGGTCACCAGGGCCCTCTTTCTCCCCTTTGGGACCCTTCTTTAGGTCGAAATCTTTAATCTTCCCATGCTTATCTAGCCCTAGGGTTCTCTTAAAACCGGGATGGTGAGGCCCTTTTGTTCCTTTTTCCATCTCTGTTAAGCATATCCCTGACAGGTTTTTCCCTCTGGATTCCTGTAGCTCTGTAATCAAAACTGGGTTCCCCTCTTCGTCCCTCCTCGGAGAGACATTGTTAAAAAGGGGCTTAATTTGTCTGTATATTCAGGATGAGTCCTGTCCCTTCTCTTTATCCCTTACTTGGGGGGGGGGGTGGAGAAGACATTGCCTCTTATTCCCTGGAGGACTCTTCAGAGCCTGTGCATTGCCCCGCCTTCCAAGCTTAGCCAGCCGTCAGCTGCTCTCTGCCTGTTGTTGCCTCCTTTTGGAAGGAATATAAATGGCTCAGCAGCTTGCCTTCTGTAGACCTCATACAGTCCTCACTCCTGTGGTGTGGAGTGTGGTGTCTTCTTCATCCCCCCTTCCCTTCTTCTTCTTCTAATTTCTTCTCTGATCTTCTCTTCTCCCTCCCTTGTCCTGTACCTCCCTTGCATGCCCAAAGGTTGGGGCCTCCTGTCCCACAGTCTTAGGTTCTTCTTCTATCCTTTGTCCTCTGGCTTGCATTATGGAGATCTGGGTGGGTGATGATGCTGCCCCCCCCCCCCATACTCTGTGGTGCACTGCCGCAGAGTGGAACGCTGGGGCGGGAGAGTTGCCATCTGTTTTAGATCTGAGCTGGGATTCACCGTGCACGCAGTGAAAAGACCAGGTTTATTTGAATGTGTGGCTGTCCATGGGGGTCCGGGCGCAGGCTGCAGAGTTCTCCTGATTTACCGCCCTTCTGGAGCGGAAGGAGAATTTCTGCAGGAGGTAGCTGATTTTGTTGTCAGTGAAACATTGGAGTCCCCCAGATGTCCAATTCTGTGGGACTTCAATGTTTTGGGCCGATGACAAATCATCTAGGCTTGGTTACAACTTCCTCCATACCATGTCATCGCTGGGCCTGTCACAGGAGGTTTCCTCCATGACCCATCAGGGAGGTCACATGTTGGACCTGGTCTTCTCATTGGGACTTAAGATTAACAATCTCAAGACTGATCAGGTCACATGGTCAGAACATTGCACAATGGAGTTCTCATTCGGCGCACCCCCCGCCCTCCCCCTGCCAAGATGGTCAGTTACTGTCCTTTGAGAGGTGTGACTCCTGAGGGTTTTTGGCGGTGTTCGACCTATCTAGTGTGGGCATCTCATGCGGGGGGTACTTGCGTTGCAGTCGCCGCCTATAGTAAGGCGATGTCTGAGGCGCTCAACTCCCTTGCACCAGTCCGTGTACGACCCAAATCCTCTCACATGAGATCTCCATGGTTTGATGGGGAGCTCAAGGTGATGAAGGTTTTGGGTCAGAGGTCGGAGTGCTGCTGTCAAAGGACTGGCCTGAAGGTGGACAGATTGGCACTGCGTGCTCACTATGTTGAGTACCAGGGGGCAGTCAACTGTAAGAAGGCAGAGTTCCTGTCCAGGGAGATTGCTGCTGGGAAGAACCGGCCTACTGGGCTCTTTTGAACTGTAGGTAGGCTGCTAAACCCAGCTTGTGTGCAGCCGAAAAAAGTTTTTTCAAATACTTTATGCGAAGATTTTGCTCGATTCTTCTCAGACAGAGCATCCGCCATCAGGTGGGGAATTCTGCCAGTGAGCCAATCTATGGCTGACAGTGTTCGCCTCTTACATCCGGAGAGCACTCCGCCTAGTTGGGGCGAGTTTAGACCAGTGGAGGTGGGTGAGGTCATTGGGGTTGCTTCCAAGCTGAGGCACACATATTTGTGAACTGGACCCGGTGCCAATGCGTTTCTTGATGGGATATGTCGACTCCGTTGGCCTGGTGTTTGCCTTGATTGTCCTGTGCTCCCTGTCTGATGGAATCTTTCCCGATACCTTGAAAGAGGCATTGGTGAGACCCCTTCTGAAGAAGCCATCTTTGGACCCTGACGTCAAGGCAAATTACCATCCTATCTCCAACCTACCATTCCTGGCTAAGGTTGTGCAGAAGATTGAGGCACTTCAGCGTGAGGAGCACCTCGTGTCCTTTGATCTATACTAGCCTCTCCAGTCTGGGTTTCGGGCAAGGCATAACACAGAAACTGCGTTAGTTTAGGTGCACAATGACCTTCTTAGGGCAAGAGATCGAGGGGAGGGGAGAATTATTGTTCTCCTCGATCTCTCCTCAGCCTCTGATACGGTGGACCATTGTGTGTTACTTGACCGCCTGAAGGAATTTTGTGGACTTGCTGGCACGGTCATCTGCTGGTTTGAGTTCTTTCTCACAAACAGGAGGCAAAGGGTGGTGATAGAGAATTTCTCCTAGTCTCTTGTCTTATGGAGTACCTCTGGGTTCAGTCTTGTCGCCACTGTTGTTCTCCGTGTACATGCTGCCCCTGGGAGGGCTCATTAAGGAAGTACGGTTTGGGTTTTCATTGCTATGCCGATGATACCCAGCTGTATCTTTCCATTGCACCTGGGACATCCAGCGCAGTAGATGTGCTTAACAGCTGCCTTGCTAAAATCAGTGACTGAATGGCCTCCAGCTGGTTGCGACTGAACCCCAATAAGACGGCGGTACTGGTAGTGGAGTTGAACAGAGGGCGTGATAGGTTGGCCTTGAGTGCTGAGACAGGACTTGTCCTGGGTTCTGTTCCTTTGAAGGCCTCCTCCAGGGTGCGTAATCTAGGCGTTATTCTGGACAGCAGTCTGACACTTGAGGCTCAGGTGTTGGTCGTCGTCTGTACCAACTTTTACCATCTGACGAGTATCACCAGGATCAGGCCCCTGGTTCCACCCCTGGGCCTCCCTACCTTAGTGCATGCCTTTGTGACGTCGAGGCTTGATTACTGTAATGTGCTCTACCTCAAGTGTCTCGGAAGGTACCCTCCACTGGCTTCAGCTGGTACAGAACGCAGCTGCCAGGCTATTGACGGGGCAGTCTAAGTACTGCCACATCACCCCAGTGCTGCGTGAAATGCACTGGCTCCTAGTCAGGTGGAGGATCCTCTTTAAGGTGGGCTTGCTCACCTTTCAGGGCCTTACATGGCCTCGGCCCTGGTTACCTGGTAGACCTTCTTACGCCTGGTACGTCAGTCCGCTCCCTCTGTTCCTCCTCGCGATTCCCAGGATGAGGTTGAAAACTGCAGGCGATAGAGCTTTGTGTCGCTGGCCCCGTCTTGTGGAATTCTCTTTCTCCATCTATAAGGGAGGCCCCCTCGGTGGAGGTATTCAAGGCACGCCTCAAGGCCTTCTTGTTTGCAGAGGCTTTCTCTGACACAGTTTTGTAAATTTTGTCCTGTTTTAACTTGTCATAGTATGCGTCCCAAATTTTCAGAATCTTATTATTTTTTAATATATGGATTTGTAAATTAATACTATCCTAAAGCATACAATTTTTTTTCGGTAATACTATCACTCCCGAAGTGATAATACCACACTTCGAGAGTGATAATAGTATCGTTCAGGACCTGAACGATAGTATTACTAACCAAGCTCAACAGCGCAAGCCCACAACTCCCCAAATCAGTAACCCTTTTAAATGTCAGTCAACCATTGACGCTCACAACTCAGCTAATCATTGGCCGCTCTCTGTCTGTGGGCGGCCAAAATGGTTTTCAAAACATGGCGGTCATCTCTCGCTTAGCGAGAGCGCATAGTGTCCACGGCACCTCCCGTTTGTTTTTATATTTAAAAGGACTTATCTGCCTGATCTGTGCTCCCCCAACAAAAAGAAAAAAACATAGGCCTAAAGAACAGGTTTTTTACTGCCCTGTGTGTGTGAGCGAGCAGAACAGAAAGAGACGGAATGAGGCAGTGTCCTGGGTGTGCGAGCGGACGAGGGAGAAAGAGACTGTGCGAGGCAGTGCGGCAGTCGGCCAGGACTGACAGAATCCTTCATGGCAGCAGCCGACCGCCCACTAAAAAAACTTGGATCCATATATTAAAAAAAATAATCGATAGCTTAGAGTCTGTTAACGGTCAGAATACCATCTCGAGGTTCAGGACATGTAGGAACCTCCGGAGCTTCGCTTTCGAGGTTCTTACATGTCCTGAACCTCAAGATGGTATTGCTGACCAGTAATACACTCTAAACTATCCATTATTCTCTTTTTATTTTTATTTATTGAACTGTATTTAATTATTATTATAGTCTTTATGATTATTATTTGTTGATTATTTTGTGATTGATTTTATGTATGGTGCCCAGAGCCTCCAGAATTGGGTGTCTTTTTAAATAAAATTTGCCTTGCCTTTCCTTATTTCTTCCTTGGTTCTATATCCTTTCCTTTTTCTATCCCTTGGGATCCCTTGCCCTGTTCTCCCTTTCTCTAGTCTACTCTCCGGCGTGCAGAACTGGGTCTGAGGAGGAGTCGGCGTTGGGTACTGGCCAACCTGAGAGCACCACGCAATACGTCGGCCTCAAGGGCGGCGCCATCCCGACGTCGGCTCCACCTCTTACCAAAAAAAAAGCTCCCGCAGGGTCCTTGTCCTCCAGCCAGAACCCCACCAGTGATGAGTGGTGAAGATACACAGAAAGATCAAGAATTACATTAGGTACGTAATTTTCATTTCTTCGTGTATGTCTACCCAGCCATCTTCCTCAAGAGAGCGGTGGAAATCGAAGTGCGCATGCGGCAAGCAGATCCCGGCAAAGGGCAGCCATTTGGCCTGCCTGCTTTGCATAGGCCCCGACCACAAGCTGGACAACTGCCTGCACTGCCTTTGCTTCAACAAGAGGACTCGAATCCACTGACTGAAGACCTTGAAAACATACACCTTGAACAGCAAGTAGCCGCCATGCAGAAGACCCACTCAGGGTGCAGCTCGCTTTCCTCCTCTGCTAAGGATTCCTCCACCAGAGAGAAGAAATCGAGCGGGAAGCAGCGTCATCAGGACAAGGACAGGCCCAGGTCAGAATCCCGTCGTAGGTCCCCACACAAGACTTCCAAATCTTCTGCCTCCAGCACGAGGTCAAACTCGGCCCCTGCAGTCTCCCTGGCTCTCAAGGGGTTGCTGTTGAGGAAGCCTCCCTTCCCTTCTCAGGCATACAGCAGGGAGTCTTTCGGGCTTGGGCTTTCTCAAGCCCCGTGTCTCTGGCTATCCGGCCCCACAAACTTGCGCTAGGGTCTCAGCCAGCAGGACCGACACATTCTTTGTCGGGCAGCAGGTCAGAACCTGCCATCTGCAAGGCCGTAGTCTCTGGGTCGACGGACAGGACGCAGAGTCAGACGACACCAGGAGACGTCAGGAACACGAACGCCATAAGAAACCATGTCCTTTTCCAAACCCGCCAGCCGTGAGGATTCGGACCAACGTCAGGCCTCAACACCCTCTGACTCCGCTACAGAGCTGGACCAGATGCCACCCTCTAAGCCGCCATCTGCTCCACAGGGCCAGAACAAGGGTCTGACTACAGACCCGACGTCAGCAGACCTGACGCTTGTTTCAGGATACTAAGGATCAGGTGTCTCCCCCTCCGCCTCTGCCTCCCCCTTGGGAGCCCGATAACCAAGCGTCAGGGCACCTGATACCAGAGGACACCATCCCACCAGAACCGACGTCTGACAAAACGGTGCCATCGGACCTGATGCCAGAGGGGACCATACTGCAAGATCCGATGTTAGCACCCAGCTGGCCTTTGTAGTCCCTTTTGGCTGAGGTCAGGGCTATTTTCAACAGCTGGTAGAACACCATTAAGGGAGAGCTTTTGCCTAGGCCACCGGAGCGAACCCCCAACCCCATGGGGACCCTGACCCCGCCTAGACATCTGACTCCCCCACGCTTGCCTTCGCCACCCCTGATGCTAGCCTGTCCGACTCCAGGAGACGATGGGCAAGGATCACCTGACCGATGGCGGCATGGTCGCCACCCATCCAGATCCTCCTCTAGGGGATGCCAGTATACATCATCAGAAGAATTCTGTGGAGGCTCCTCCTCCTATGATTCTTCAGAAGATGAACTGTCTCTTCCATCCTCAGACACACAGAGAGATTTCCTCCAGGTCTCCTCTGGATGACTCCCTCCTTCATGGATGTGATGAGACACATCCAGTTCCTCAATCAGTGGGAGACAGAAGAGTTAGACCCCGAAAGACATCGCCTGGCAGAGTTCCTAGGGGCCACTGACCCAAAACCCTTAGTCGTTCTACCATTGGTGGAACTCTTCCAGGATGTTACGAAAGTAGCCTGGAAACATCCTTCCACACCTCAGTGGTCTCTAAAAAGGCTGACCACTTGTATAGGACCCCAAGGGGAGAACCACACTTGAGCATGCAGGCCAAGGTGGATTCAGTGATCCTCACGGCAGCTCACAGGAGAACCCAACAGCCGAAGCATATGAGATCTTCCTGGACTGCATTCTCCTCCACTCATTCACATTAATGGGATAGCGCTGGAGGTGCTAGTACCCAAGCGGGAGCCAAAAATTTTCAGAAGGATCGGCGCCAAGACAGGACCACGCATGCGCGGCACCACGAGACTAGCTTGCACCTGTGTAGGCTATCTTGGCATCGACCCTCTAACCACCTCAGTTCCTTTTCCTGCCATCAAGTGCGCTTAGATGTCGACGCCACCGTCCTGCCAGAGTCAAAGTTTTCATCTGTACGACAGCAGCATTAAGCTGTTCAGTATTCGCTTAAATGAACATTTTAGTATTATTTTCTTATTTTAAGAAAAAAAAGAAGATTATGAAGAAGAAAAAGTTCTCACCTGCCATCAACGGAGTCGTCCTTAGGCGGCGGTGACAGTAGGAAGACTTTGTTTGAAAATTGTTGTGGCAGAGGGGCTGTGTCCGATCCGCCGCCCTTTGCAAAATGGGGTCCAGCCACGGGCAGTCCCATGCTCGGGGCGGGGGGGGACAGTCCACCAAAGCACAAATCGGGCAGTTCCGGTGATCT
This sequence comes from Neoceratodus forsteri, assembly GCA_016271365.2. NCBI lineage: Eukaryota > Metazoa > Chordata > Ceratodontiformes > Ceratodontidae > Neoceratodus > Neoceratodus forsteri. The sequence continues at coordinate 1,749,716,351 of CM057449.1, forward strand.
GGCTTCACTTGACCTCGAGCTCTTCTTCCTCCTTGGGGGAAGAAGAATCGGTACCACTCGAGGTCGCCCTCTGGTACGTCTGCGCGGGGATTGTCCGTGGTGAGGGGCAGTGGGCCTGAACCGACTTTGGTGGGTTCCCCTTGGCCCTGCTCGTGACGGCTGCATTCTTCGACACCAGATCCATCTCTGTCCTCGATGGAGTTCCGGTGAGCAGTTTCACCTTTGTGCTGCTCCTTTGGAGCAGGGGGTTCGACTTCTGTCCAGTTTTTCTGGCCAGTGTTCCCAGTTCTGGGGCCTCCGGGCCTCGTAGCTGCTGGACCGGGGCTGGGTTGATTGGGTCAGGATATGCGCGGTGCCATCTCTGGTGCCTTCACCATCGCATCGACCCGTACCTACCCTCCCCTTTTTTCCATGCAGGTGCCGCACGGATATCACTTTTCCTTCTTCCCTTTTCCTCAGGATCGCCGGTGCCGCTGGCAGCGCCGCAGATGGCACCAGCAGTGCCAGCGGCACTGTGGATGGTGCCGTGACTTGTGCCATTGCTGCCGCCGGTGCCACTAGTCCAGATAGTGGTGGTTCGGACGGACCCTGAGACAGTGACTGGACAATTTGTATGGCTTTTGCTATCTCTGCAGCAGTTGGAGAAGGAATTTTGGACTCCAGACCTGCTGATTTTCTTGTTTTCTTTACTGGAATTGGTTCCTCAGGACCAGCTTTTCTTTTGCCCGAGGAAGTCTGGCCCTGGTCAGAGGGCACTCCCTCTGGTTCGGTTGGCACCGAACCGGGCTGGCCATCCGGGTCAGCGGACTTTTTGGCCTCTCGTTCCCTGAGCCTGCCCAATCTTTTTTCCAGGGTGGCTGCAGGGAAATTCTTACATACCTGGCAGTCTGACTGGAGGTGGTCAAACCCCAGACAATAAACACATGTGGTGTGTGGGTCAGCCTTGGCAAAGACTTCCCCACAACCATCACAGTGTTGAAACCCAGTGGGCCCGGTTTTTCTTTTGGGTTTCTCAGACATAATGCCAGCCTAACCAAAAACTTGCCCTTTTAACGGCAGTGCTAGGCAAGACACCCTTATCGGTTCTAACGTGTCACGGTATTGGAAAAACATAATAAATCCGTTTTTTAGAACCGATAAGAACGGGAACCGCACTCTAAAATAGTAACTTTTAGTTTTAAATGAGTTTAAACCCACTGATCGGTTCAAAACCGAACCGATAACTTACAAGTTCCACACAGACAAAACCTTCATTTACTTACGGTTACCACAGATAGAGCTTGAACGAGCGGTTTTGCGGTTAAAATAAAACTATTCGGTTAAATCCAACCGAGAAAACACTTTAAACCGAGAAATGAACCGAGCAGAAGGAGAAATCTCCGGAGCGACTGTTCACTGAGGCGGAGTAAAGAATCTGACAGTTCAAGTTTGAAATGACACAGATAGAGCTGCTCTCGTGCCAAAATTCTATTTTGGAATGGTTTTAACCATTTCACTCCGGGGCAGTTCTAGAGCTGGAACAAACTGCTAATGTCTATAATATAGCAAGACTTCATGTTGTTTGAAAGAACGTTACTCTTGATACAGCAAGTGAGGAATGAGGGGTCTCCATTTCTTTTGCTTTCTCTGGACGCTGAGAAGGCATTCGACCGTGTCGAATGGCCTTTTCTGTGGGCAGTATTGGGGAAATTCGGTATTCCACAATCAGTTATTAACCTAATAAAATTAATGTATACAGACCCTAGAGCTTTCATCTGGATAAATGGTTCATTCTCCCACCCTATTTCATTGTCCCGTGGTACAAGGCAGGGTTGTCCCCTGTCCCCTCTGCTGTTCGCAATATATTTAGAACCTCTAGCCCAAGCCCTAAGGCAGGAGGTGAGTGTGTCCAGGGTGGAGCTGGCATCAGGTATTCACAAACTTGCGCTTTACGCAGATGATCTTGTGATATACATGACTGATCCTGAGGCTTCCCTCCCCCCTCTTTGGGACAAACTGATCAGATTCGGGGAAATGTCGGGATATAAAGTTAATCTGACTAAGACAGAGGTGTTGGCCCTGAATTTCATCCCGTTAGCAAATCTTAGAAGCAAGTATTGCTTCAGGTGGGACTTAAAAAGTGTTAAATACCTAGAGGTATGGATTGTTTTAACATATGAAGATTTGTTCCCTCTAAATTATGCTCCCTTTTTGCTTAAAACCAGCGTTGAATTAGAAAATGGAGCACCCTCCCTCTGTCCTTATATCAGAAAATAGAATCCATTAGAATGGTGATCCTTCCTCGTTTCCTCTACCTGACCCAAACCCTCCCAACGCAGGTAACAGATGCGTTCTTTAGGACGCTACAAAGGAAAGTATCAGCCTACATTTGGGGGAAACAAAAACCGAGGATCAATCTCTCTGTTCTGCAGCTTCCCAGGCAGCGGGGAGGTATGTCCCTTCCCAACTTTAGGTTATATCATCTAGACTCCCATATAAGAATACCACTATACTGGTTAGAGAAGAATTACATAGCCAGATGGAAGTCAGTTGAAAGTCAAGAGAGGGAACTCAGGGATGTCTTTCACGCATTGCTTTCCTTTCCCTTTGACTTAAAAATAGAGAAAATTAACAACCCATTTACACAATCCACATTGAGGTCCTGGCAGAAGGTTTTATCCCTCCCGGAATTTATAAAATGGAGACCCGCCTTGTTCTCCCTGCCCCATATAGGCACTTTTGCCCTGGCTAAGTCAGACAAGGGATATCTTAAATGGCAAAGGAAAGGTCTGCATTTGATATACCATTTTATGCCACAGGGGATAATCCTATCATTTACGGACTTAGTCCAAAAATATGACATCCCGTACTCAGACGGGTTTAGATACTTTCAGACCAGGGATTACCTCCATTCACTTGAGGAGGTGAGATGGAGGGACTGTCCCCTTCCCAGACTTCTGGAGATTCTAGTGGGGGCAATAGATGGGAGACCTGTCCCGCTTCATATCATTTCAACCCTGTACAAAGGTTTACAATCTCTGAAAGAGAACCCCCTAGATAAAATCAGACTAGTATGGGAAAAAGACTTGGGGACAGGAATTCCCTCACCTCTATGGGAAAGGTATACAAAGACAATGCAGAAAGGCACCAGTTCTGGATACTGGAAGGAATTTGCCTGGAAACTATCAGTGAGGTATTTCAGGGCCCCTGCAGTGACTTGGAAATACAGTATACATGGGGGAGCAGACTGTTGGAGGCAATGCGGATTTACTCCAGCCACTTTAGGTCATATTTTCTGGTCTTGCCAGGTTTTACAACCCTTCCTTGCACGCTTCCATGAAGCCCTTCAACAAATAACCTCACCAAATATTACTCTTGATCCTCTCTTGTTTCTTTTGGTGAATGCCCCCTAAATCAACTGGACATCCCAACAAAGAAATTTATTAATCTGGCCTCCCTTGCTGCCAAAAAAGCCATTACCAAAGGTGACTGTCCCCCTTGCCTCCCACTCTGGATCAGTGGCACCAAATAATGATAGATATCTATAAGATGGAGAAAATTACAGCCACATTAAATAAACCCCAGGCTGGCTTTGAAAATATGTGGAGAAAATGGGTAATATATATTACACCTATACGGACGGAGTTTATACCATGAGTCGAGGTTTTAGT